>OX608052.1:0-5000000 GCA_951509405.1 Machimus rusticus | reverse complement strand
TACATATGTACATATATCCCCGTAATATGGTAAAATTTTATAAAGTAAAATATTAACAAAAGTTATTAATATTTCATCCTATACATAGTGCAAACTGAATTAATAATATGATAAATCTTGAACACAAAAACTTCGAAACAAAGATGAAAATTGTAAAAACATTTGTTTATCCCATTGAAAGCTTCTCTAAAAGTCGTTATGCGCTCTTATATTTTCCCATTTTCACGTCACTAAAAAAGATTTAACTGAGATATTTTTAGTCAAATGACCGAAAGAAACATGCATTTACTTTCAGTGATAAATAAACTGTCGAAAACAAAGCGAAAAAAATGTTTTACGCACATATGGCACTTTGTGAAGCGATACGAATATATTTAGACGTGAGAACAAAATTGCAATGGAATTTGAATAGCACCGACGCTCAAAGGTTGATGTGTTTCTGAAAGATTCTCTGTTTACATATTTCAATTTCAGACAATGAATTCTCAAAAATTGCAAATATTATGTACCTCTCTCTACATAGTTCCACTCGAAATGCAACGAATTTAATTTTTCTATTCTTTCCTTTTTTAAATAGATAATCGCACAGGAACATCAACTGGACACATTGTCGCCATGGCTGCAACTTTAGCTCCAATGTAATATGAATAAAACGAATGGAGTTAGGGACCAAGCGAGTGCAAGCACTTCGCTCTATTCCAAGGAGGTAAAAAGTTTCAGCAGATGTATTTTCGTTCAAATATGATAGTGTTTTTTTCCTAACAGCAAAACTGCAAGCAACGACCATCATCCTCAGGGTTTCCTACTTTCCTCAAGTGGTTTAAGAAAAACGAAAAACGGCATAAATCTCTCAATGGCGCTGTTTCATCAAAAAGTTCGCAATTTTCAAATGATGGATTAAGCCCGCCCTCTAGTCCTATTCTTGGCAATATATCTCCAAGCTCAAGCTGTGATAGTGTTCTAAGCACATCGACTACCGGTTTTGCCTTTATAAAGCCCCAATACTATAAGCCATATAATAGTGCTGAAGAGGTAGGTTTTTTCCATTTAAAATTTTCTATTTATCAATGATAGATATGTAGGTGTAAAGTACTTAATATTATAGTCCGAGTATCGACTTATAATGCTAGAAATTATATAAGACCACCACATTTTATTATTCATCCTTTGCTGTCTCGCTTTATCCCTATCTAGAAATGACAACGATTGCTGAAAAAGTCAAAGTAAATTGATTAATTTATCATATTTTTTATGTTGATTAATTGGTTATTTTTATTCTATATGAAATTAATATTTTCAATTCTTATATTATTCTATGTAGGTATTATATATAAAATTAATATTTCCAATTCTTATTCCTCTTGACATGCAGGCGCATAAGGTCGTACAGTGCGACAACAACGTTACAATTATTGCGGCTCAATTAAAGAAATTATCGATTAATCAATTATTCGGCGATTATTTTTTAAATTGGTTCAGTATTTCTGTAATTGCTCACCACAAACTCATAGACTGTACCTCATTATAAAATTGGTAGAAGTATATAATGCCATATCTATTTTTTCGGAAGTAGCAAAATACATTGATATTTCTTGTTTTTCATAACAAAATGAACTTATTATCGTCAAAAAATATAAAGAACCACAGGAAAAAAAACCAACTCAAATAAAAGCTTGAAGTGTAAAATATATATTTATAAAGCCCTAGGAAACTACAAGCCTGACAATATTTACTCTATGAACAAAAATGTTTAAAATAGTAATTTTATTTCTCAAAAACAAAAGTGAACTAAAGATTTATGCTTCCGGATTATAATTTATTAAAAATTAAAACCTTTTCTTCGATTACAGCCAAAAATACTGATAACAGACAGCCCTGAGACTGAGTCCTACAGAAGACGAATAAAAAAATATAATACTAGTGAAGATAAACCTCAGCTAAGTTTAAGAGAAAAATATTTCCTATTCGATACAGATACCCTTAACTCAAATACTAGTGAAGCAGGATACGATAATATACGATATTTCGAGAGAAGTCTTCCTAACGCAAAGACAAATATTTACAACGGCAATAGCCAAAGTATAAGAAATCGTCGCAAACATCGGAGGGCAGTTAGCGATAGCTCAAAAGACAAAAAATCTGGTGCTTATGTTCATGTAAAGGGTAAAAGAAAGGCACCGCCACCACCTCCATTAGTAATCAATGAATCCCAGGTACAAAATGAAGAAACCTACGAAACTATTCGAGGAGAACGAAATAGTAGTGGAAATGAAATTTATTCCTCAGGTTCAACGTTAGGTAGAAAAAAACGAAGAGCTCCTCCGCCACCTTTATCGCCAAAGTCCCCGGACTATGATACACCAAAATCAGTTTTAGCTGAAGGTTTATTTGACGACAAGGAAATCAAAGCAATAATCGAAGGAACAGGACATAATTCTTCGGAATATTCCCCCAAAATGTTTTCGAAGAGAATATCAATGGAATCCAGTGGAAGGGACTCAAATGATAACTTTAGGAGAACTAGCAATGAGGACCTTACTTCTGGGACGAACTCTGACAAATGTGAGTCGCCTTCTAGTTCCCCAATGTCCCCGATATCGCCGAGGCCATGGTACAAGAGGCCTATTTCTTCACATCGGGACAGCTCCATTCCGTTTAAGCGTGAAGTTATTTTAAAGACAATGGAAAAGAGGCGAGGGAAGCACAAAGAAACTGCAACAAACCTTTTGCCCGAAGTCGGATATTCTCGAGCCTCAATATTCGATTCGGGTCATAAATTCGGTTTCTTCCTGCGCCACAAAGAAAATCCAGAAGAGCCTAGAGGCAAAGAAAAGGACAAACGACGATCTGGAATTGGAATTCCAAATATAAGTGAATTGGACCGTGAAGCGGCTGAAATCCTAAACAAAGAACACGCCAATGAAAAGGCGAGAAAAGATGCGGAACGCGAAAAGTTCTTCAACCTGCCGGACCATCTTATTTTGCAGCAGCAAATGTTCGGCTCAAAAAGTCTAGTTTCACAAGAAAGCGAATCAGACGATGCAGCAAATCAAGTCTCTACCAAGGATTTGATTTCCAAATTCGAGTCTTCTTCAAACCAAACGCGAATAACTCTTAATACATCATTCATAGGCCGGACAGAGAACTTCTTTCAAGACAAGACATCTCAAGAGGACAAAACAAATGAAAACAAACTCCAGACGACGACTTTGGATGATCCACAAAAAGTGACTAGTAAATCTCCGTCGGAGGCCTCTAAGCCGCCGAATTCTATTTTGGGCATCATCGACTCGACAGAAGGCACAAAAATAGATGAAACGCCCAAGTCTACCGGAAATGAGCAGACTGAGGCCATCAAACAGGAACGGAATGCATCACAAACGACATGGACGTGTCCGTTTTGCACCCTGGAAAATCCGTATTGGCGCATTATATGCGAGGCATGCGAACGACTTAAGCCGTATGATAAGCTTAACAAATTCGAAGCTAAACCAACGTCCAAACTGTCTGCCAAAATAGACCCTCTTCCCAATCCCCTCAATGTGAAGAGTTTATTAAAATCTGAGAACAATGTTGAAGCCAAAAATGATTCTAAAAATCCAAAGTCCAAAGAAGACAAGAGTACAATCAACCAGACAACTGATTGGGAAAAGAAAGCTGAAAAAGTTATGAAATACTTTATGCCTCGAAGTTCTAGTAATGCCCTAGTAAAATCATCTTCAGAGACAGCCGTAGTAAAGAAACCTCCAGTTTCACGAAAATCTCCTTCCCCTAGCAAACTACCAATTAGCTCGCCGAACTTCTCACGTAGAAGCAAGTTGTTGAGCATTGATAAAACTGATAAAAAATCGTCTTCTTCCAACTATTTAGCAAAACTGCCTGAGAAAAAAGTTGAAAAAGACCCTAGCCCTCCGATAGGCGAAAAGAGGCAACCACTTCTAGACAGCTCTGTGATCGTAACCACGGTCACCCCCGTATTTTACGCTCAGACGACTGTAATCCAACAGCCTCAGACGCCACTTCAGGGTGAAATTGAAACAAAAACAACAGAGATTTTAGAAACTCAAAAATCCAGTATTGTTGAATATGATAATAATAAAAAACATCTAATTGATCTCAAAGAAGTCCGCAATGCAAGAATTGCTAAGTTTACACAGTTACCAAATGTACCAAACTGCATTAATGATACCAAAGATGATCGAACGCATTCTTTTGAAGGATCTCTGTCTCTTGATGACAATCCAGATTCTTTAGAAAGGGAAAAACAACGATTACGAGAAAAGATTAGAGCAATGAATGCAAAGGCTCTTGCAGATAAGTACCCAGTACTACAGAAAAATATACCTTCAGAAGTCACTTCAAAAGATACTGAAAAATTAGACCAATCCACTACTACTGAAGATAAAAATCAAGAACCACCAAAGCGAGGTGCCATAAAAAAGATATTTCCCAAAACCCGAAGTCTTGACGATAATGTTATACAAAAGAAAGATGAAGTTATGAAAGAGCCACTGTCCCCACGAGCTGCTAAAAAACCTAAAAAGGTTTCCACCTCGGTTCAAACATCAGGACTCGTCAAACGATCCGAAGAATTAAAAAGTAACACTCATGAGAGTTTATGTGATGATTTCACAGGAGATATAAAACTGGATAACCTTATATACAATCCAATTTTCGAAAGTCCTTCCGAATATGTTCAGTTTTCTGACTACGATACAGCGAAAGTTAGGGAAATTTCAAAAAAATTGCAATCTCCAGAAGGAATAAGTGATTTTAAAGCGACACTCAAATATCCTTGCAAGGGAATAAGTCGTACTGATACAATAACTTTAAATAAATTTATGAGGAGCCTCGAAACAGCTATATCGGAGGGAGAGGATGAGCTAGCAGCAAAAATTGCAATGGATTTGGCGAAAATGAAAGTTTCTTTACAAGTAACAAAAGTTAAGAATAGACCTTCCAGTGGCGGTATTGACTACAACCAAAGCATTATGTAAGTATTCCGCTCTAGAGTCTTATTGTTAGATGTTAAACGAAGATAGCAAATTACGTGAATGCTGTAGCATTCATTTTTATTGTGATGCGGAATGACATGAAAGTTTTAGCATTCACATTTTAAAACCAATTATTATTAGTTTTATATAGCTTAATTTTTAAATTATTACGGATTTCAAAGTAAAGCAATGGCCAACTGATTCATTAAGTATTTTCATATTATTTTACCTCTTCTCTGTGTATTTAAAATAGCCTGTCTATTTTTGCAGCCACAAACGTGCTAAACTAATATATTTTATAGCTCTTAAGAAGCCTAATACCCACTTAACTAAGAAATTCTGGAAGGGTCAAATATTTGTCTCTCTCTTTTCGGCAAAAAAGAAATTATTCAGGGAAGACGCTTTTCAATATACATAATATTCACATGAGTATCCTAGTATCTGCAGACTCCTCATCAAGTTTAATTTTTCACTCTATCTAAAAATAATTGGGGTGAATCAGTTCTCCTATATTGTTGATTTGAACTGCTTTCCATTTAAAAAACAAAATTAGATTACTGTTTTGAAATAACATACTTCAACCAGAGATAACTCAGTTAGTCAGTTATCTCTGCTTCAACTCAACTACTATTTCACTTTTGTGGAATTATTAGAACACCATTAATATTTTCAAACTAAGATCTGTAAAAATTAAGCAAGTTTGAGGTATTAACTGATATAGGTATAGTTTAAATTTACCAAAGAAAAAAATAATAATAATAATGTACATTACTACAATAAATTTATCTTTCCAGTGTTGATTTATTTGTTGAGGACAAAGTATCACAGAAAGGTCCAATACAAATTCCCGTGAAACCACTCATGACAATATCAGAGCTGAAAGAAAAAGCGCAAAAAGATTTTGATATTCCTATAGAATTACAAAAATGGTTAATAAACGACGAGCCAGCAACGGACAGCACCAAGACACTTTTAGAGTATGGAGTCAGGGATAGTAACAGCGGGTTCTATTTATACCTAATAACACCGGAAAATAAAGTTGAAGAAAAAAAAGAGATAAATCTGCCCATTCCTAAAACATCCATAGCTCTTCCAGAGGACATTGATGAAAGCCTGAGTGATACAAGCTCAGATTCGCACAACGGCATTGAACAGGATGAATCTTTGGAAGGTGCTACTGCTCTACCTCAATCTGAACCAATTAAAGAGAAAACAGAGGATTCTAGTTCGGAAATATGGCATTGCCCTTTGTGTACGCTAATAAATCCAGCTGATGCCCTTGCCTGCTTTGCTTGCTCAAAAGCAAAACCAAACTCTAATAAATTGCCGCTACCTCAGAAAGAGAATTATGAAAATTATGGCATGTCTGCGGAGTTGAGACAATTTTTGGAAGGGGTACAAACCCAGGTACAATATCGACTGCCGGAGAAAAAGAATGACCTTAACATAATGAGCCCGAATAGAAAATCGTCAGAGATATTCAATATTGTGGAGGAGAAACAAAAGCCGACGATTAAACCTGGATTAAAGCCTGGGAACATTACTATTGAGATTATTAAGAAATCTTCAAACTTTTCTAGTCCCAATATAACCAGGAACAAGTATCGGGGCGTAGACAACTATAATCCCAATCGAAAACATAACGACGCTTCCCAAGCAATGCCTTCGAGCCCACCAGCTAGAAAAGAGAAACCCCGTGCACCGGCACCACCTAATAAAATTGAACAAACTAATCACTATATGGAGCTACTTAAATTAGACAACTCAGATGTGGTAGCAAATACTGAACCTTTTGAATGCCCCATATGCTTTATGAAGTTCAAGGAAAAGGAAGGTGTTGTTCTTCGAGATTGTCTTCATAGCTTTTGCAGGGAGTGCCTTGGTAACACGGTGCGTTATAGTGATGAAGCTGAAGTCAAATGCCCTTTTATGGACGCCGAGTACAGCTGCGAGAGCATCCTACAGGAACGTGAGATTAAGGCAGTTGTATCTATGGAGGTATACGAACAGCACTTGGCCAAATCAGTCAGAGTGGCTGAGCATCAAATCGAAAATGCATTTCATTGCAAGACACCGAACTGCAGGGGTTGGTGCATTTACGAGGATAACGTTAACGAGTTCAAATGTCCTGTTTGCAGGATTGTGAATTGCCTAATGTGTCGGGTAAATATTTTTAATTAATCATAAAACATCTCTGTAAGCTTATAAGAAAAAAATGTACGTAGGCACCCTTTTTACTTCCATATTTCAAAGTTGATACGATATATTTCTGAATTTCTGCATTTCATTTATTACCTGTACAAAGTATAACACTATATTGCACAACTTAATTTAATGTAATTAGAGAGCTGGACAGGAAAAAAAAAGTTTTGAGATCTAATTTGCTTTAACGGAAAACAGTATAGTATAATGCATTGAAGTATATAAAAGAGCGAAAACTGAGTTTTTCAGTTTAGATTATTAATTATGAAATAAATAGTGCGACACTCAACGCAATAAATATAATTTTACAAATCACAATGGACCTAGCGATAGTCTAAGTGTGCCCATGAAGGCTGCCACATCATTTTACAAAATAAACGTTTATTGTAATGCGTTTAATTTTTATATTAAAAATAATATAACAGTAATTTTTTTCAGACCTATGATTAATTAGTATGAGCTATTCTATGTCCAAAACTTAATCATTCAAATTTAATGAAATAATTTTTAATTTCAGGTGGTTCATGATGGACTAACATGTAAACAATATCAAGATAGGTTAATCAGTGACTGCGATAGTAACACAGAAGCTCGTCGAACTAAGGAAATGCTCAACGAAATGGTGGACAGAGGAGAGGCCATGAACTGTCCTACATGCCAGGTAAAAGGATAAAAATGTGCCATACTGTTTTTTTATACTTAAACCCTTATAATCAGGTCATTATGATGAAAAAATGGGGATGTGATTGGCTGAAATGTTCCATGTGCAAGACTGAGGTATGCTGGGTAACACGTGGACCGCGTTGGGGTCCTGGAGGTAAAGGTGACACAACTGGAGGATGTAAATGCGGAGTAGATGGAAAAAAGTGTCATCCTAAGTGTAACTACTGCCACTGAACTTAATAGATTATTTTAAATTTATCCATAAGCACCGCATATTTTTCAAGGATGATATTGTATGAGTTTAAGCCTCTCTCTTAAATATATAAAACGAACCAATAAAAGTGAGATATGTAAAAGAAATTTTTTTAAAATTCGCATCGAAAAAATGTTATTTATTTCCTTATTTTCATGTCGGAAAAGCATAAGGGACAGGAGTTTTTGGGAAAATACATACATATGTATATTACTTACTGCCGATTTTGCTGGCTTGCACGTTTTACTTTTTTGGCATAGGAATGTAGAAATGTTTCCAAGGAAATTAAAATTTATGTGGACTTAACACATAAAGCGCCGGCTAAATTTTGAACATTTAAAGACTAAACGCCGGCCCTATTCATCTGTTTTGAACAGTGAGTAGATAAAAAATTATGTACATATATATTCTCTAAAATGTCATATTCAAATTTCTTCTGAACAATCGTATATGTTTTTTTCTGGAATTTAGCAAATTCAGACCGGCTCCGAATTCCGCATTTTCGTGCGACTGCTACTCAAGCGATGGACTCAGAAACGCGCATTATCGCTGGCGCTCAAGCGATAGATTCAGAATCCCGCGATTTCGCGGCGCCGGCACTCAATGTTTGCGTTCGGAGGAACAGAGCACAGATAAATAACTATACAGATGTCGCCTCGGCATAGGAAAACGAGAACGCATTTCTGCTCCTGTCGTTATAAACAAGTTCGGGTGAAAAATGTTTCAGCAATATGAATCGAATTTGGAGCCTCTGCACTTGCCCACTTGGTCGAGCGTCAGGACACGAGAGCAGCGAGGTGTTCTTGGGCGAAGACTTGAATGAAAGTGAGGCGTGAGGGAATTTCAATGTTGCAATGGTTCCATCCTATTCTGCGTCAATATACACTGATACAGAAAAAGGGAAAGCGAATGCGC
Organism: Machimus rusticus; assembly: GCA_951509405.1. Classification (NCBI taxonomy): domain Eukaryota; kingdom Metazoa; phylum Arthropoda; class Insecta; order Diptera; family Asilidae; genus Machimus; species Machimus rusticus. The sequence goes on along the minus strand of OX608052.1, from coordinate 4,990,973 downwards.
AAGGGGATTATTCACGCATACTAGAAAAATTAGTGACGCGCGAACGAGGGAAAAATACAATGGTTCACTTGTATTTGATCAATTCGCAGAACTAGACTTTTTCCTTCTTTGGACTGCGACTTGCGAGATTTTATTGTTGGAGGATTTTAGATTTTCGATATTTATAATTTACTTGCTTATTTTACAAGGAGCGCAGCTGGTTTCAAGACTCCACAAAAACAGGCTGAAAATATATAGAAAAGTAAAAAAGTAGCATCGAAATCTACGTACCGAGGAAGGATTGAACCCGAGCGCCTTGCGTGATAAGCAAGTCTGCTAACCTCGACACTACTCTTCTTCTTCTTAGGCCGTATTAAAAAAGTTGTATATAACTTATGAGCTCGCTCATAGATTCTCTAACTGCTCTAATGTTCCTATATCTGTATATTTCCATTTCTTTCGCTCCTTCAGATCAATTGTGACATAAGTTGCAATAATGTCTAGCAACCTACTTGGCTGCGATTTGCTGCGCAACATACTTGGTTATGAGTCTGGCTACAAACTTGGCTATGAGGACGATTTACTTGGCTATTGGAAATGTTGCTACCGTGCCTCTTTTTTAACATGGCATGCGACATCTGTATAGTTATTTATCTGTGAACAGAGAAAGTATTTACATTATAACATTCAAATAACGCGTTATCCACTTGTGACTTATAGCTGTAGCGCTACTTAAAACAAGATTTTCCAAGCTTAAATACAAATTTATGGAACCATTTATTTTTATGTTAGACCATAAAATCGCATTTACCAAAAATAAATTTTCAAAAATATGTATGCTTCAAAAAGAATGAGGTAAATGGGACCCAAAATAAAATAAATGCCAAGACAAAATATTAAGAAGAGTCCGATCAAGTCTAACTACAGATTTATAACTTAATTGACTTAAATAAACTATCGGTTCCTTATACAGGACGAATACAACAGATTTCTACCACAAAATTCTCTCATTGTTAATTATATACTGAATGGAGTTCTTGTTTCCGCGGACTACTCTATTATTAATCGCTTGGTTTTCTACTTAACTTACCTGATTAACGCATCAAAATATCCCTCAAAAAGTCCACGCAATCCAGTCAGCACATAATAAAAATGCAACAGCATCTATTTTTTCCAAACCACGACATTATTATAAAAAAATTGGGAACACTAATTGTATAACAAATTATGTTAAACCAGGTTTGAATTTATTTATGAATCAATCTGGCGAGCTATAACTTAAAATTTTATTTAAATTGCCCTGGAGCGGGACCAAAAAGTCCCCCGCCTTGTTTGCTAGCCGCTCGTGATGGCGCAAATCCCAGTAATTTTTGAATATTTTGTCTGATCGACATGGTACACAAAATGTAGAGGAAAATGAATGAACATTCAGTGTAGTCTTCTCCAGGAAGGTTCCTATGACTTAACCCCTGGATCCACGAAATAGGAACGAAAGGCAGACGGGCTACTACCCTGCCATCAAATCTACGTAAGCAAATAAAAGAATACTTTAATATAATTGCAATGAATATTATAATCGCAAGGCGGTTGAGCAGACTGAAAGCTTAGGAAAACGGTCATGTCTATTCTGCCTCAGTGCCAACATTTGAATACTCGTTAAAACTTTACTTTAAAAAACTTAACGAATGTATGAGGCTGGCATTAGATAAGCGTTCATTCCGCCACGCAAGCCCCTTGATTAAGATGGCATTCTTACATGCTATTGAACATGCTCAAGAGGGCTGTGAAGGCAAACCCCGTCGCAAACATCGATTTCATTTTGACTAGGGAAAGATCTCGGTTATTATTCTTCAGCTTTTCTTCATCCCGTTCAATTTTTTTCTTGTGTGACTTGTCCAGGGAGTCTCCGTGAATCTCTTTCCGACGTTCTACTAAAATTAAAAAGTAATTGATATTATAAGTGCTCTTAAAATAAGTAGTATTTTATTTTTACATTTTTTGCTTTGCTTTTCTACCTCTCCCTTGAGTTTTTTATATTTTTCCGTGCGATATACCAACAGCCATGTCAGTCCTAGGGAGGCAAAAGTGAGCAAATTCCAAGTAAATAAAAGTGGATGAACACGATTTTTTACCTTCTCCTAGAAAAGCTGTGCATACAGATATGAAAACGATTAATAAGGTGTCAGACCACATTTTATTTTAGTCAAAAATTCATAAATTCCGGGCCTTTTTAAAACTACTTCCTCAGCAAATTTCAGTCATTCTGACAAGTAAAAAATTGACATAATAATGGGAAATTTTATAGGTTCACGTGTAATTTTTCTTTAAGGGAAATTTATGGAGGGCCGTTTAAAATAAATGTGCATTATATTTAATTTTTGATTTTTATCCAATTATTATATACAAAAACCATCAAGAAGTTAGCTGAATGTATAAAAAATGTAAAATTTAATGCAGTTTTGTTACAAAATTTGAGTTAATAAAAATTTAAAAAATAGTGGTAATCAAGGAAATTGTGCCTGGCAATGCCCAGCGGCTGCTATTCAAAATGGCCACATTTTCTTCAAGTGAGAACAAGCATTTGTAATTAGATCGTGTTTAAGTGCTTTAAACAATAAATTTACAGGAAGAAATTGTGCTCAAATAAGAGAATAATACCCGGTGCAGTTTATCACACACAAAAAATTACAGCATCGTAAACTTAATTGGATTGCGAGGTGAGTCAAATTTTGGCGTGCCGGCAGAGAAGGATTCGCATAACTTGGGTGTCATTTTTTTTTTCAGAAATTAAACACTACAAAATATAATAAAATGCGTAGAAAAAGCGAACGCTCTAGGGCAAATGCTTCACCGGCTCCGGTGGAAAAAACACCAAGAAGATCCAGCCGACGTGGGAGGAAATCACCGACACGTTCACCAGACTCCGAGCGTATTAACGAGGAAAAGGTAAGCGAAACAGAAATTGACGGCGATAACAAAAAAGAACGCGATTCTAGTTCGGATCGTGATAGTGAAGAACAGACAAGTAGGGGTCGGCGAAGAAATCGCGCACCCAAGACCAGAACATCTGAAGAAAAGAGCCCGACGAAGCGGAAGCGCGGCGGGCGATCTGAGCGGATAGCCACAATAAACGAGGAAAACGGAGACACTGAACCAGACAAAATTTCTGAGAAGAAGGCGGTGGAGACGCCGCCAAAAGTTGAAAAGTCTCCCGATAACCAGGAAGTCCTGCGCAAGAAACACGAAGAACATCAATCTTCCGATGTTCGAAGCTCTTCCGAAAAGGAGGACCATCGCAAGAAGCAAAGCGATGATGCGAAGGTATCGGACTCACCCTCGAATCTTCGCAGGAAAGATTCGAGTGAGGATAAGCGAAGCAGAGATAGAGAGGAAGACAATTCTTCGGAAAAGTCTCAAGCTGTCGAAGAATTTGCACGAAGTCCAAGCAAGAATGAATCGAGAAAAAGTGAAGATAAAACGGAAGAATCTGCTACTGCAAAACAACCAAACAAGGACAAAATAAATAATGATGAAAACAATGATAAGGTAATGCACGCGAGTTCCACTCCGGAAGCCGAATCCAAGGGTCAAAACACCTCTGAGGAATCCGAAATGAAAGGAAAAAGGGAGTCACAAGAGGTTTCACTTTCTCCCAGCAAAGCTACGGAAACTACCAACAGCAGCAAGACTGAGGAAAAACCCCGAGAAAGGCGTAGCCGTTTTGATGAACGTCCCAAAAAGATGTCTGAATCTGAAAATAAATTAGATGAGAAAGAAAATAAAGTTGAACAGAATAATGACGAAAAACTGTCCAACGAGAAAAAGGTTGAGAAGCCACAACGCAAGAGAAAGTGGCTGACAAGAAAGGATTCCAAACCGCATGTTTTGGCTATATCAACAGATTCACTGCGCAACTTAATCTCGGACGTTCAGCCAGTTCCTCTGAGTGACATAAAACTTGAATCATCTTCGGAGCCCGAGGAAGTGCAGCCTGTCAAGGAAGAGGAGAAACGAGTAAGAGAAAGGTCTGGGAACCGTGACAAACATTCAAGGGATCGCGAAAGTAAACGAGAGGAAAAATCATCGTTAACTTCTGGAAGGAAAGTTTCCATAGTTAGCGAAGAGGATAAATCACTCCAGCGGCCACCTAGTCCACCAAAGAATGAATCCAGCAACATTCTCTTCATAACAAATTTGGTCAGACCATTTACAGTTCTGCAATTGAAGGGATTGCTAGCCAGGACAGGAAAGATCGTCGAAAATGGATTCTGGATAGACAGGATAAAGTCAAAATGCTACGTGAAGTACGAGACAGAAGAGTAAGGTTACTTAATTTCAAATTTAAGGTTTATATCTAAGAGTGTAATACTTTTAGTCAAGCCACTGAAACAAGACACGCCTTGCACGGCGTACGTTGGCCAACATCCAATCCAAAGTGTCTAAATGTCGACTTTGGGTCGGAAGCTGCCATGGAGAAGGCAATTGCTTCAACGTTGGAGGAAGGACCTCGATTCGCTGCAGACGGTGCGCGCGACAATCGCATTGTCGGCACAGGCTGGGATAAGGAGCGATTTGATTTTGAAGATAAAAAGGTTTGAGTTGTAAAATACACTTTAAAATAAATAAAATTAACATATTTTTAGGACATACAGGTGAGTAGGCCCGTCAGAGAATGGGATGTCGGCAAAAAGGAGGAGCTTGAACGTGAGATGGAAAGAAGCCGGGAACGGGAAAGAGAAAGGGAACGGGACAGGAAACGACATTCCATGGACAGGGAAAATACAAGGGATCGAAGACGAAGTACGAGTGCGTCGCCTGGTATGTTTATCTTATCATTGTTGAGAGCTTATTTAATGTGAATCATTTCAGCAAGAAAATTTAAGAAAAAGGAAAATGATCCTCCTCTTCGTCTTCTTGATGATCTGTTCAGGAAAACAAAGACTGCGCCGTGTATATACTGGCTGCCTCTCACTCCTGAACAGGTAAGTGCTTATAGTATAAGAAAATAAAAACCCAAATCTTGCAACAAAATCTAAGTAATCTGTAAGATATCTGATAATTAGCTATGTAAAAAGTTTTAAGATCACTGCGTTGAAGCCTTTCGTCACATTTTATTAAAATATTTTCAAAGTTATAATAGAGACCTTGGTTTGGCAGACCACGGACAAGATTTTCTGCTTTTAGCTAATTACGTTAAGAATATTTGTATTATAAAAACACTAAACTAAATATAATAGTCTGCTTCCCAGTATAATTTTTTATATAAAAAATCACTGTGGATTAATATATCCTTCAATAACACAATGAGATATAAAAAAAAGGGTTTTTGTTAATGTATATTGTATAATCATTCCCAAGCTAAGGGACATTCTTCTTTGGCATAAGAAAAAGGTGACTTGAATTTTTATTTAAATTCAAATTCAAATAGAAAGGTTGATCTTTCCAAAACTTTCAGGATAATTTTTTTATCATATCCAACAAATCCATTAACTTTTTTTTGAAAAAATATACTTAAAATTTGTTTGTTGAAGGTTTGTACATACTTCATTAAATAAATCATCTACGATGAATACAAATTTGTAATGTATTCAACATTTGCATGAGTAATAGATTTTAAACTTTTTTAATCTTAATAAAAACTGAGGTTAGATTACATGCACACGATTTCCGCTGGCGAAGAACAACGGGAGCAGTATTTTTTAATAAAATGTTATACTTGTACTGTTCAAATATTAAATAAATTATCCTGAAAGTTTGAAGAAAATATCGAGTTTTTTTTCATGTTAAAAAGAATTGCTTAAAATAATATATAGTATAGTGGTAAAATAGGTTTCGCCTAAAGCTTGGGACATGAAAAACAATTGTTTTATTTATTTATGATGTTTGCTTCTACATAAATATAGGTGATTGCCTTTTGACATTTTTAAATTAAATTATTTATTTAAAATATATGTCTATATAAACGAAAAAATCATCCTCATAATTCTTGGTTAAACTAGTGCTACTCATTAGTAACCGTCAAAAATTCAGCGTATTCAATTGTTATAAATCACTTTTTGAATGGTCATGGTAGAAGTAATTTTTCGAACGAAACTGTCTTTAATGCTGCTATCTTGAGATGTATGTGTTCTACGACTTCAAAGCTCTGAGACATCTGCAATTTCCAAAACTACATCGAGAAGAATTTCCCTTTAGATAAAGCAGTAAAGAACTACTACTTATCCACTCCTTATGTAAATTCCAATAATAACAAACGAGATGAAAATAAGCAAGACAAAATATTCACTTATAGCACTTACAGTGGCAATAATAGCGTTTTATTCACAATTGGATCTGCGTCAGATTAGTTAGGAAATGTTCCATTGAATTGAATTTCTACTACTACTATTGCTATATAAATTTGATTATTATTGAATTATTAATCTACAAGTTACCTGAGGACACCTGTTTACATCAGATTTATAGTTAGCAGAAATAGACTTATAATTTTCGAGATAAAATTGTTTTTCAAAATTTTTTGCCCAATACATTATGTTCTATTTGTGCAAAAAATCGCTAATATTTATTCTGACATGGGCATGTGTCCTCGCCTAACTTGTAGAGAATTAAATTCTGCACAAAATTGATTATAACCATTTTTCCCGTAACTGTAGTTTTTTTTTTTTTATTTGAGAAATAAAAGTAGTGAAAGGACCCCGCACAATCTCTATGGAAAATGGCTTTCGGCCAATTTTTTTGAAACTTTGCAAATTGATAGTTCTCAATACGCTGATCAAAAGTCTCAAGGGGCGCGAAACCCGATAACCCCCCCAACCCCCCCAAAATCACCCCCAAAGGTCAGTGGGATACATTTGGCGGATAATTGGTTAACTGCCTCAGCGAAGTATTTAATACTGTAGTCGAACTTAAAGCCATCCACACACCCATTAGGTTCAAGCCTGACATGCCCCAAACATTCAACTCCTCCCCCCACTCACCCCGTCTCCCTTTTCACCACCTATCAAAGCCTGCCATGTGACTTTTCTCTGTTCACGGGTTGTGAGACCGTTTGATCGTGAATTCCATCCCATGTGTGTGTTATTAGGAAATATTCATAAACTAACTAATAAACACCTCAAGATGTCTTTAGGAAAATGTTGTTGCTGGCGTAATTAATCTTCAACTATCCTAAAAAGGACTGTTGGGAAAAAGTTTTCTCTGGCGTGATTGTTCTCCAAATATCTCAAAAAGGAGTATTGAAAAATATGCCGCTGACACAAGTCAGATTTGGAGCAGGCAATATTTTATTATCGCGAATTGCTGGATGAGGACGCCTAAATGGAAATACACTCCGTTCGGGATGTTGTGCTCATGTAGCAGCGGTTATATGTTTCCTTGGGTATGCTCGTCATCTACAAAATATAGCTTACCCACCAACTTTCCTTCTTCAATGTATAGACAATGCAAGAGATAATTAGTAATAAACACACCCGAGCGGCAAGAGGATTCACAAAAGTCTAGCCCCCCAGAGTGTTAAAACATCATCACAAAATCAACTCATACGCACAAAAACACGTACAAATGGGATGGAATTCTCGATCAGACATTTTCGCAACCCGTACGCAGAAAAAAGTCATATGGCAGGCTTTGGTACGGGATAGGGTTGGGGGGTGGAGGATTCAATTGTTGGGGTAAAAGGGGGTTGGCTAGTGATCGTTTAGGCGGCTGTGGGATGGAATTCACGATCAAACGGTCTCACAACCCATAAACAGAAAAAAGTCACATGGCAGGCTTTGATAGGTGGTGAAAAGGGAGACGGGGTGAGTGGGGGGAGGAGTTGAATGTTTGGGGCATGCCAGGCTTGAACCTAATGGGTGTGTGGATGGCTTTAAGTTCGACTACAGTATTAAATACTTCGCTGAGGCAGTTAACCAATTATCCGCCAAATGTATCCAACTGACCTTTGGGGGTGATTTTGGAGGGGTTGGGGGGGTTATCGGGTTTCGCGCCCCTTGAGACTTTTGATCAGCGTATTGAGAACTATCAATTTGCAAAGTTTCAAAAAAATTGGCCGAAACCCATTTTCCATAGAGATTGTGCGGGGTCCTTTGAGTTTTTTTTTTTCATAAATAACTCAAAAATGGTCAATCGGATTTCAAAATGTATAAGGGCACTTCTATAGACAATTTTGCCCTCTAAAATATAACGCAACCAGTTTTACGATATCTGTTACCGTTAATGAACAACAACTTGCAAAATCCTAAAGTACCATCATGTAATCAGTTTTGAGAGTCACTGTATAAAGAAATCATCAAATCGTAGGGAAACGTTTTTTTTCGTTATTCTGGGGCCAAAATAAGGCCTTATCATACCCTACTTCCTCCTACTAAATCTGATTCAGATCCGATTGTGAAAAAAACGTAGGTAATGTATAGCACGTTTTTACGCATTTTCTTGCGTGTATCAAGTTATTTTTTTGGCTAATGATATTGAGGTCGAAAAAGATAAAGGAATACACCACGAGTATTATTATGATCATTGTTTGTTCTAAACGAGATTTTTGGTTAAATATGTATGATGATAGCAAAAGCGTAAAATGTTTGTTATTTTCCAGATTGCTGAGAAGGAAGAAGCTCGTCGCAAGCGCTTGGAGGAGCATGAGGAATTACGTAAAGAACGTGAACGTGAGCGCGAACGTGAAAGGGAACGCGAACGTGATCGTGAAAAAGAGCGCGAACGAGAAAGAGAGAGGGAGCGTGAGAGGCGAAGAGAACGTTCAAGCGACCGTGAGCGAAGGAGATCGTCACGCAGCCGCGAAAGACGCCGATACTAGACATACATATAAATAGAAAAAAAAGATAAACATAAAATTCACAGACTTCGTTAAATGAAGAACCATTGAGTAAACAAATCTCAAATGGAAACCGGATAGGATTGTGACACCGCCCATTAATTCGGCGATGCCCAGAGAATATGGTCTGTGGATACATAATCTTTTCTTTCTTTTTAAATTAAGATATTTTATTTACAAGCACTAGGTTAAATTTCGATAATATTTAACAGCGCAACTTACGAACTTTTCGTCTTTTCGGCATATCAGCACACGAGTTATTCAATCGAACCATTTTTGGTACCCTACATGCTATAGTATTTTCATTTTCACTTTTTAGATGCAATTTTATCCGGTTCGCTCGTTTTAAACAATTATCGTTCTTAATTATTGTAATTCTCATCCAACATTTTCTAAAGCGGTAAAATTTGCATTGTTCTCATCTGTATTAAGATGTAGAACTAACTATCTAACCCGATACGAAAATGCTGGATGAATTTTGAATTATATATTTCAATCTTCTCGTAGTAGTTTAATTTGAATTTTTCTAGTTAATATTAAATAGACTGAGCGTGCTCGTGTTGCAGGAAGTTCTTACTAACAAACAGGCTCATTTAATGTAGTGAGCCAACGATCTACGTGTACAGTTTTTTGCTTAGGATGTCTTCCCATTCAATCAATGAATCACTACTGCTAGCGGTTTATTGATCAGTCCAGCTAAAAACTTAATTATGTATTATTTTGTCAGAAGCTGAAAACTTCCTGTGTATGAGTCTTACTGAGCGTAGCACCAGAGATCGGCCCCATACCACTTGCGGGTTTAGTTTTGCCTTCAGTGACATATTGACTCGACTTAGAAAAAGTTAAAGCAAATCGATGGGATACTAGAAACAAGGTCTATTGAGGAGTCTGCGGTTCTATTGAATTCTGTTAAAACATCGCTGTGTTGACTTATATCTGCTAAAAGACTACACTTACCAACTTGCGTTCCATATTAATGCTAAAGAAAAGTGCTATTGGGAGAACAAGCACTTCAGGGAGTGCAGACAGTAATATAATAAAAATTTCGAGCTATGTCAGAAGATATTACTACCAAGCAGAGGAAATGAAAAAACCAAGACGAATGTCCCAGCCAAGCAAAGATAAATGGAACATGCAGCACCAAAACTTTTTCCGCCGTTTAAAACAGGACAGAGAATTTTACTCTGAACCTGCAACTATTGAATGCAAGCAGTTTTACCTTAACTCCTCTCAGAAATATGGACAGACTTCATTTTAAAAAACTCCAATGATTTACGCTTCACTTCAATGAATTCATAATTGTAATGGAAATAAATAAAAACATTTTTAAAACCAAAAAAATCTTTCTTTTAAAATTATTTTTAGTAAATCTATTCTCTTAAGTAAGCTTTTTTAACTACCTGCATCTCCCAGTTAGGATTCCGTACTTTTTAGTAGTGCTTTTTATAAGACATTGTCTTATTGTACTCTTTTTATTAATATTACCTCAAAAGGAAAAAAGGAACCTTTAACTCACTTAAGTTGTACGTTTGTACGGAATCTCGCAACAAGAATTTAACTTCCTGATGACGTATGGGTCTGAAATTTGGCCTGTAATTTTATCTCTGGTGGCGATACAATGTTCCATTATAATATTGTCATAAGTAGGGTTCATTTCACTAAAATAACACGTTTTTATAATGATAAATGGTAAACAAAAAAGATATGGGCCCTATCGCCGAATCGGTTCGGATCGAAAAGAGCTTAAAAACGCCCTTTGTGGACAAAAATTCCTTAATAAAAGTTGCTAAATTTCTCACAAATTATTTCAGTTGCCTTTGACTTTAATTTATTTTTCCGCACATAACGTCAAAATAATTTGATTAGGTTTTTCTATCGTATTGTTTTAACAACATTGAAAGAAAAAATTACTGAAATGGATTTATTAGAATTTTAGCAACTTTATTAAGAAATTGTTGTCCAAAAGGGTTTTAGAAAGCTCTTTTCGACCCGCGTTGAACGGATTCGCCAATAGGGGCCTATGAAATAAATGAGACTCAAGAAACAGATTTTTTGTTATAGATCGATGTTATTGTTATCAACTATAAATTAATATCACTTTAATTATATGAGCCAATGTTATTAAGTCGTCTTTTTTAACGTATGAATCGTTTATTTTGAAAGTGGTGAGTACAATTTCATTTTTTACAAATTCTGAGAAATCACATAATTTCTGTACTCACCGTGGTACCTATAAATAACCAAAATATTCTTATTATTTCTGAAAAACAGAAATTGATTTGAAAAATAGATGACTTAGAACGACCCTGTATTGTTAATAATTCTATAAAGAAAATCTTGAAATTATAAAGGCAATAAACTCCTTTGCAAAAACGCAGTAAAATTAGGCCACTTATTCATAGAAAACCTAGAATTGTTGATGAGGCTTAGAATCATAATTCACTGGAAATAATTCACTTTGAAATATGTACTTCTTTCCGAAAATAGTTAACAAGTTCTTATTTACATACATATATTTCAATATCGATCAAGAAGTTCAGTTAAACTTTGATTATAAAATTAATGCAAACAATTTATTAAAAAATTACAAGCAAATCAGCTTGGATGGTGGGATGCTATCAAAACTAGACAATTGATGAAAGCGAACAAACAATTGGTGATCTACATTTTGAAATTGTTTTCATAGTTGTTTCTAAATGCCCTGAGATTCTCATGTAAGTAGATTGATGGATGCGGAAGCAAGCGTGGATTGATATTTGTTGATGGTACGAGTCCAGGCAAAGTTGTCCTAGATTGAGATAAATGCATCGGTGAAGGTCCATAATTGCTGGGCACATTGAATTGCTGAAATTGTTGACTGTCCGGCGGTAAAGTTTTCGCAGAACCTCGCATAATTTTAGGTGTAACATTCCTTTTTAGTGGTGGCATTTTGGGTGGAACAGTTGGAAATAGATGAAAAGGATGAAAATCTTTAGGTTGTTCAGAACTCAATTGTGGCGGATGTGAGAGACGAGCTCGTTTTTCGCTAGGAGTAGGGCTATTATTTATCCGTTTAAGCATTTCAAAAGCTTGTGCACGTATGTTTTGATTAGATATAAATCGTCTATTCATGGGATTTTCAAAATACGCTGGTAAGTTTTTCGAATTTTCGTCCATGGAAGGAGGTTCTGTCGTTAGAGTGTGGGATACTGGCGGTTTTATATGTGATTGGTTTTCAAAATTGTTCAAATTCCCATCAATTGATGTAGGAGTCTGAAATACTGATGTTTCTTGAGGTTGTTTATTCACTTGGTATTGAAAACTTCCGTGCACCGAAACTGGTCTTGTAATATCATGGGATATTGGTGTTTCCGGTGGTATTGGAGGTTGCATGCAGCCAGCAATATTATTCAAAATAGGCCCTCTCTCCTCTTTCGCCGGTTGAATTCCTTGAGTACCCGCCTCCTTAATTGTTTGATTGGCATCATTACCTAAATCCCGGTTGTTTACTGGAGCTGGTGCATCATTTGTAGTTGTACTAACGACCTGATGAGGATTCTCATTTGCAGTGCCCAAGTTTTTAGTATCACGTTGATTCGGCTCGATGTCTTCTTCAACGTCATTCTTTTTTGGGTTATACTCGTCTTTAATACCAATGAAATGGTCGGCAATATCACACAATCCGCGAATTTTTAACATTTTGGCTGAATTTAAGAAATCATTAAGTCCAGTCTTATCAATTGTAAGTTCACCAAGGTACATATAATCAACAATTCCCTGCATATGCCACAATTTAATCTCTGCAGGTAGAACAACTATGGGATAATTCCCTTCGGTGCCCTGAAGAATTGAATCAAAAAATGATGAACTTGCGGATAACACCAAACGATGGCATCGGATCATATGTCCTTCGGAGACAAGAGTAACATCAACAAATTCCTGTGCTCTTAACAGTTTTTTCAGGTTTGAAGTTAAATTCTGTTTGTGGCTATTCCACTCCAGAAATAAACTACCGTCACACATTTTAAATTCACTTCTTTAACACCTTGATTAAATTTGTTAACAGTTAACCGTCTATTTATAAGTCGCCAAAAAGGATAAAGCGGTACGCAGGCGTGCAATGTTTATTTAAAACTGTTCAGTTATTTATTCATTAAGTACTTTTATAACAAAGATTTATGGATGCAATTAAAATGCCTGCAACTGTGCAACTGACCGGTAGAAGCACCCGCAAGAATTTAAAATTACCGACGACACGACGGTATGTGAAACCCCAGCAATCAGTTCAACAGTTTTTCCCTGACTGAGATTATTCAGTCACTTACATAGATGCAAAAAGAGTGGACTAACTTTCCTGGAAATGTGAAGCTTCTGTGGTGAAATCTGAGGGCGACACCCATCATAAACAAAACGATTATTTACTTACAGTTAGAAATCCTTATGATTGCCGACATGTGCCGATAAACAGTGGCAAACAAACGAGACGAAAATGAACTGATTATATTGGCAAAATTTTTTTACCGATTTCTAAATAAGAATGAGGGAAAGAGCTATAAGCTATAAGACGTATATGCACAAACATACCTACATACATATTTATAAAAGGAAATAAAATTTATAGCCTGTTCATGCTAAGTGTAATCTCATTTTTCCAATCGTTTGCCAGACGATACCAAGAACTTAAAATACTCATAAGTCGGAATTGAGATTTTTGCATGGTCCCCGCTTTAAAACAAATCGAATCAATACCAGAGCAGCGATAAGTTAATGTTTATGCTTGCGATTGTTAAGAAAAAGGTGCAATGTTTAGCAGCTTTTTTATCATATGAGGGGATGTATGGGAAGTAGGAAGAGCTTTCGCATTTATTGATATAGTTGTGTATCCTCTACCTTGACGAATTTAAAGTGTAGGAATTGATTTTATTAGCCCTGTACTCCTTAGACTAAAATTTTTTATAACATATAAAAAGGCCCCTTAAATCTCCTCACAAGTTTAATTTGAAGAACCAAAATTTAAAGTATTTAAAATTATCCCATTTTGACGAATATTTTATTTTGTAATTATTGATTAAAAGGAGCTTTTATTAAGGATGCAGAACAATGATTGCATCCAGTATTTTTTAAGTTGAATATAAGACAAAATAATTGAAATACCAATTATTTCTTGTAGTAACATTACAATGCTAACGAAAATATAACATTACTAATTTCAAATTGGCCATTACCAATTTCAGAATGCATGCGTGACACTGTGAGGCAATTTAGAAAAAAGAAGTCATAGAGAATGAGTGTGAAACTACACTTTAAGCCGTAAAAGCAATAACCAGGGTAATCACAGTTGAGTATATAAAGCAAAATGAAATAACACGAGTGTATATGGGTCAACCGATTTATTTTATTGATTTTAAAATTGATTTGTTTCTAATAATAACTCTATAATTTAAACTAGCTCACTAGCTTGCCTACATAAAGCTTTGCCTGGGCTACCTATTATTTGATTTAAATCTAGTAGTTTTCACCAAGCTTGCTCTAAACCTGACCTGGTTCAAGCCGGACTAAGTTTAGCTGATTCTAGCTGGCCGAAAAAGGGTAGAATATTCAGAATATTCAGAATATTCAGAATATTGTTTATCTATTATATTATTTATTTCGGGTTTGAAAAAATACAATTGTAGTTGAGTTATGATTCCGTCTCGAGAAAAACGCGGTGGAAAATGACTGCGCTCAGTTAAAACTGCAACAGTTTCATTATTTTTATGAAGTAATTTGACTTAGCTTAAGCCAAAATTAAGTCGGATATGTATGTATTATATGTACATTAAACCTATTCTTTGCACAGTTAAAAACTGTTATTGAAATCGTTCATCTAGAAGTAATGTTGTATCAACTAAAGTTTTAAAGCTGACGGGGGACTACTAGTGTGAAATTTTGAAAAATGTAGGTATGGTATTTCTCGATTTATAACCATTAAGTCAGTAACTTAAACTTTAAACGCGTTTTTCTCGAAACTACATTTTTCAAATTTGCTGCAGTTATAACTCGAAGACAAATCATTCGATCGATTTGATTCTAGTTGCAGCTTCTTTTATATATAGTATATTTCTCCATACCATGAACCGGAAATAGCATCAGGAAATGTCAGAAATTTTAACAAAATAAGCTGAATACGCACTTATTGATTCCGTATTCATTATCACAGAAGTGAAACTCAATGTGAATTTAAGGATTCCAAACTTTCTATCGCAATAACCGGGTTAGGGCGTGGCGGGGGTGTGGCTAGGGCGTGGTTAGGGCGTGGCTGGGGTGTGGCGGGGGTGTGGCTAGGGCGTGGCTGGGGTGTGGCTAGGGCGTGGTTAGGGCGTGGCTAAGGCGTGGCGGGGGTGTGGCTAGGGCGTGGCGGGGGTGTGGCTAGGGCGTGGTTAGGGCGTGGCTGGGGTGTGGCGGGGGTGTGGCTAGGGCGTGGCTGGGGTGTGGCTAAGGCGTGGTTAGGGCGTGGCTAAGGCGTGGTTAGGGCGTGGCTGGGGTGTGGCTAGGGCGTGGCTAAGGCGTTGTTAGGGCGTAGCTAAGGCGTGGTTAGGGCGTGGCTAAGGCGTGGTTAGGGAGTGGCTAAGGCGTGGCGGGGGTGTGGCTAGAGCGTGGTTAGGGCGTGGCTAGGGCGTGGCTGGGGTGTGGCTAGGGCGTGGCTGGGGTGTGGCTAGAGGGTGGTTAGGGCGTGGCTGGGGTGTGGCTAGGGCGTGGCTGGGGTGTGGCGGGGGTGTGGCTAGGGCGTGGCTGGGGTGTGGCGGGGGTGTGGCTAGGGCGTGGCTGGGGTGTGGCGGGGGTGTGGCTAGGGCGTAGTTAGGGCGTGGCTGGAGTGTGGCTAGGGCGTGGCTAAGGCGCCCTAGCCACGCCCTAGCCACACCCCCGCCGTGCCTTAGCCACGCCCTAGCCACACCCCCGCCACGCCCTAGCCACACCCCCGCCACGCCCTAGCCACACCCCCGCCACGCCCTAACCACGCCTTAGCCACGCCCTAGCCACACCCCCGCCACACCCCAGCCACGCCCCTCATTTGCATAACCGGTTTTGGTTCCCAGGCTCAAGTGACTCCATACATTGGCCATTTCGGATGTCAAGTCGCTCATACATGGGACCCGGGAGTGGTCCAGCTGCATCCTGGCAAGAATTCTTCCTCCGGGAATGGCAAACTGCCACTCGAGGCTGGTGCCCAATTACGTCCCCATCGTGCCCAATTAAATCCCCTAAATCACTTGCAGCTCCCCCGGGGAGCAGAGAGGCCATTGTATTGAAATTTCCCTGAGTAGTGATTTTTAAGTAAGACCCAATGCAGGAGTTCATGTTTTGGTGCTTGAGTAGCCTCTGTCCGTTGAATGGTCGAACTTCTTGGGTATATTGTCCTGTCGTTATGCTATTTGCGCTTCCTGCAATTTATTGACCATTAAAAATAATTTAAAAAGTTTTCTCCTCTTGGATCGAATTCCTCCGGGTAAAAGATATGATGGCTGGGCGTTCGGATTTGGAATGAAAAGTTTCATTGAGCAGCATGTTTTCTTTGTCCATTTCAACTTTTCTTCTAGATTTTATACCATCACTCGGTCCCACCAGGCACTGCGGGGGTCCCTACGGAGCCACTGGATGCAATTGGGTGCAGCAAAACTATATTTTAAGCTAACTTTTCAAGTTTTTAAAATATTTTGGTGTATGTCAGTCCACGACAGTCATGCGCAATTTCGACGAGCCCTGACACAGAGAAGTTGCTAAATATTTTTAAATCGTGATATAAATGGGCACCCAAATATTTATTAAATCAAGTACGTGAAAAACTCCTTTTCATTTTCACACAATTTTTGCAACTGCACTGATCAATGTTCTATGTAGTAGTAAGCTCAGACTAGTATTCGTGAGATGCTATTCACTTTTAGCGATTTATGTCCGTTCCTTTACTGTATATTCATAGAGTATAGTTCTCTCTTTTCACATATTCAAATCTTCCGAAAACATAAAAGCAACTTATTTCTTGAGCGCAAAATCACACCTATGCATTTAAGGGGTTGTTGTCAAAAAGCTTCACATCTCTCCAACTTGGGAGGCAATTTGATAGAAGTTTGTTTTGAAATGTTTTTAGTCATTTGTGACACAATTTTGCCAGAGTTACATGTTAAATTTGTCCGAAAAATATTGTAAAGCAAAATGACTTCCACAGCTTTCACTGGTTTGATGAGGTGTGTAGCGGCTGTAAGTCTTCGACAAAATCTGCTCCAAAAAACCGCATCTCTCCCAACAATTGGTCAAAGACGAGGAGCTGCTAAATGGTATCCCGATCCGGAGTTTATGGAACAATTCAGTGGAGCTGTGATGTATCCCGATGAGGTTACAACACTCTGGAAAGTGCCTCCATGGAATGGAAAAATCACTCCCATTGAGAAATTTGTGAAGAATATAACATTAAATTTTGGTCCACAGCATCCAGCAGCACATGGGGTGTTGCGCCTGGTCCTAGAGCTCGAGGGTGAAGTCATGGTCCGAGCTGAACCACATATCGGTCTGTTGCATCGCGGGACAGAAAAACTAATTGAGTACAAAACGTACACCCAAGCCCTGCCGTACTTTGACCGACTCGACTACGTTTCGATGATGTGCAACGAACAGTGCTACTCTTTGGCTGTTGAAAAACTCCTCAACATTGAGGTGCCTCTGAGAGCTAAATATATTAGAACTCTATTTGCCGAAATTACAAGGATCCTAAATCACATAATGGCCATTGGTACCCATGCCCTGGACATTGGAGCTCTAACTCCGTTCTTCTGGCTGTTCGAGGAACGTGAAAAAATGATGGAATTTTATGAACGTGTATCCGGTGCCCGAATGCATGCAGCATACAATAGACCAGGAGGTGTGTCTATTGACATTCCGCTTGGACTTATGGACGATATTTACGAATTTGCATCAAAATTCGCCGAACGATTGGATGAGGTTGAAGACGTCCTAACTGCCAATCGTATTTGGATGCAGCGGACTGTAGACATTGGTGTCGTTAGCGCTGAGGATGCTTTAAACTATGGATTCAGCGGTGTTATGCTACGGGGCTCTGGCATTAAATGGGATTTACGAAAACAAAAACCCTATGACGCTTATAACCTTGTCGAATTCGACATTCCAATAGGTACAAAAGGTGATTGCTATGATCGTTTTTTATGTCGCGTTGAAGAAATGCGGCAATCATTGCGAATTATTGAGCAGTGTCTTAATCAAATGCCAGCCGGTGAAATAAAGACGAATGATAGAAAAATAGCACCACCTTCTAGGAATGAAATGAAATCGTCTATGGAAGCTTTAATTCATCATTTTAAGCTGTTCACTCAGGGATATCAAGTCCCACCTGGTGCAACATACACTGCAATTGAATCTCCCAAAGGAGAATTTGGTGTATATTTGGTTGCTGACGGTTCGAACCGACCATACAGGTGCAAAATTAAGGCACCAGGCTTTGCCCATTTAGCTGCTCTTGAGAAAATTGGACGCCGCCATATGTTGGCTGATATCGTCGCTATCATCGGTACATTAGACGTTGTCTTTGGTGAAATTGATCGATAAATAGCAGACTTGATTACTTTTATTTATTATTAAATATTAATTATTCATAAAATATGTTTAAGCCAATAGAATAATGCCCAAAAACTTTGAATTAGTAAATACGTTTTTCATTTCCATTTCAATACTTTGCAACAGATTTTACGGGATGCTTTTATCGCATTAATTTGAATCTACGATTCATTATTTTATTAAGAAATTACAAAAATTTTGATTTCTAAGATGCTTTCATGAAATGAAATAAAATATGAAAAAGAACCTACTTTTTTATTAATATAGTATTGTATAGCTAAATACTTATTTGAAGCCTTCAAAATTTTAAAAACAGATTAAGAGGCTGAACAGCTCATACGACTCAACTTACATATGTATATGAATCTCAAACAACCGCTTTAAGAAGCTTCATGGCAATATTCGTTTAAATAAATTATACATTTTCCCTATACTTTTTTAAGAGCTGAAAATTGAGCATTTATATTAAAATCCGCTTAAAAATATATATGGTGATATAACTCCAGAAATGAACAATTCCTCCACCCGTACTAAAGCGACACATTTTTTAGTTGACTAATAGAAAATTTTACAGAAGAGCTTATTTTCGGAAAATTCACTAAATTTTCCCGTGAAAATGAATGCAACTTATATATTTTTCAAAATTTTCAACTGTTATTGAGGTACATAATAGAAATACTTACAAAACGTTTTTCTTTTTATGTACCTCTTACTAAAACAATAACTCTGTTGTTTCAATTATAAAAAGCGTACTTGCGAGTGCATTGACTTACCATTCTTGAAAATGAAACTTAAGACCATTAGTGGTTGTTTTACTAGTTAAAATGTGTAGTTAGTATTTATTCAAGGAATATGCGTTTATATTCCAAAATTAAAGTTAATAATAGCTGCGAAAATACCTAGTTAAAAAGCTCGAAAGAAAATTAAATTTTTTTAAATCTTTACCTTTGACATCAAGTGAGAAATCTCTAACTAGATTTCAAAAATTTGCAATCTGCATGGGCATGCTTTTGTGTAAAATGGAGGTTGGCGGACTTCTGTGCTGTATTGTGTATTAAAGCACATTTTATGCGTTAAAAACTCACCCTGTATACTAAAAGAAGAAATATAAGTAATCGCTGTTTAAAAAAAAAGCATGTACATACATAAGTCTTTCTTATCTTTTTATATTGTACATATCAATACAATCGAATTTCGATTACCTTGTTAATGTTTTAATTCTGAGAAGTGTTTTAATTACACAGAATGATTATACACTCTAAACTAAAAAGGCCAATTGAATTCTACAGGCTACCTACCAATAGCAAAGTTGAAGCTGCACATTTATTACCTATATAGTCGATTGTGGAGAGATTAATAATATACCAGTCAAAGCAAATGGTGTGGGTAAGGAAAAAAATTCAAAATAAACTTATTTTACAATGCTTCCATTTCGCTATAAAAATGATTTTAAAGATTTATCGGAAACGAGACCCGACCCATTCTTAAATGTGGTCATCTGATCAAAACATTTCATGGAATGTTCTACCTAGTCCAGATTGTTTACCTTTTGTTAGTCACGAGCTATATACAAGTGGCTTGCATTGGAAGCCTGTGGTAGACCTTGCACCATTAAAATCGCATTAAATAAGGCAGTTTCAAAAACTAGAACTCAATTTTTTTTTTCTTCTATTTACACAATATTTACTTCGTACATTGGCTGATCAACAATTATTCTATCAAATCCTAATCTCGACAAATCAATTGTTCTAAAATGTCCGTCAATTATCAGTTCTGATATAGCTCTGCCGACTGCCGGTGTTTGCTGGATGCCATGGCCACTAAATCCCGTGGCTATATATAAATTATGGTAGTAACTATGCGGCCCGATAATACCATTTTCATCGAAGGTATTGTACTCGTAGAAACCTGACCAAGCATTCGATACCTTTATGCATTCAAAGGCTGGAACTCGTTTCGCTAAGTGCGGCCAAACATCCGTGTCGAAATAGTCATAGTCCACATCCATGTTATCGACCGCTGGTTCGTTCTCGCTGGTTGGACTCCTACCGCATAAATAATTGCCACCTAGTCCGTCACGCCGGAAGTATGTATTTGTGGGATCTATTGTTAATGGAGTATTGAGGCCAGGTGCTTGCTCTCCTTGGCAGTTGAATACGTACACGTATCGCTTCCTGAAGGAATTTTTTGTTAAATATTAGATTAAACAATTTATTTTGGGAAATTTCTTAAATGTAGCGTCTGATTTCAAATCTTGAAAAAAATATTTTTTTTAAATATACATTTGTAAAAATGCATTATATTTAGAGATGGTAACGCTTAATCAAAATGATACAATAATCGATTAATTTTATTATATTAATCGAATTATTATGATATATTTTTCTTTTTAATTAATCAATTTTTTTTATTCAACGTTAAATTAACCCTTTGAGGGCCATAAGGTTGCAAGACGTAAAGTAACAATTTTTTACTATTTAGGATGATTCATTAGGCGTCTAAAAACATGTAAAAAAAAATGGGTTTTCTGTCAATTTCCTGATTATAATCAAAGAATTACGGTTCGGATACTGTGTTGCAATAAATAGAAAATGGAAAGCTACGTTCAGGAAATAATAAAAGTAAAATGATCAGTTAATATGAGAGTAGAACTTTCCTCTTTAAACAAAACTGATTTACTATTTGCTACCAAAGTTTGGCGACAACAATATACATCAATGATTTTTATAAAATTGCCGTTCAATCACACTTTTAAATAAAAGTTCCATCAGACAAACAAAATTTCTGTTTTTTATTTGCTGTCTGATTATGTTACGACAGTAGCGCTATTACTGATTTTTTTGTACAATTAAAAGTTATTATTTTTAAATATCAATAGAGCGAATAAAAAGAGATATAAATTACAAGATTACTTTACCTAAAATGTTGTTGATCCCAAAATAAATAACCAACAAAGACGGCATTTTTTTATTATGTCTTCCCTTGAAGTTTTACTTTTATTACATTTTTGTTCGTGCTCATTTGCCATATGAAAAAGAAAATGAATTAAGCATTCTCAATGGTTTGCTCAAATTGCCTCAGATTACCACTTAACCACGATTTATGTTTTCACATTTTCGAGCACTTGTGAGGGAATTAAATTTAAATACAAATTTAAAACCGCACTGTAAATCATATTAAAGTTAGTTTAATAGATTTAAAGGTACATACTGCCGAGTCGAAATAAAATCCTCCACAATCAAAATATATGCACCAACTTAACTCTATGTGGCTCGACGCTCGACCTAAGAGCAGACATGAGTAAAAATATAAATCTCCGTTCTTGTAATAGGAGACAATCTGATTTCCATAATTTTGGGTTTGAAAATGTTTTCCGAAGCATTTTGCCGACGACAGGAAAATTAATAAAAATTGACCTCCCACCGTTTTTTAAATATAAAATAAATAGTTACTTGTGACTGAGCTACCACGGAAATTGAACTCTACTTTGTAATAAGTTTCATTCATTTTAGATGCATATAGATAAAGTTTTTTGCATATCAAGTTTTTATGTCATTTCAATGTAGAATCTGATTTCAAATATGTCAATAGAAATCAGTTTAGCATAAAATTTTAAAATTTCATAAAATTAAAAAATATTGAAGATATAATTATTTTCTTACAAGCTTTTAGTTAATTTCACCTGCCCCCTTATTGCAAGTTGATTTTAGCCCAGTTTCCGATGTTTGATTGAGTTAAAGTCTTACATACTTAAATCCAATGACAACGCAATTTTATGGTACCATTGAACTGTTCTGACGATGCGAACCTCGGAAGGTGGCCAAATTTGATTTAAAGTAAATAATGTTTTTTTAAATTTTATATGTTGTTGTATACATACTTTTATTGCTAAACACGTAGTACCCTTATTAAGAGGCTTTCATTTATAATCCCACAATGTTGATTAATCCTTTCAATGTTTTGAAAAGATTTATAAAAAATATGTTGCATTACAGATAAAAAATCCGCTATAAAATAAAAAATATACATATATTAATGGAGAGGGGAGTGAAAAATCATTCGAAACCACTGACATATAGAACTGGACTGCCAATCGACGGTCGAAAAGTGAGACCATTTTAAGTGGAAATGCAAACCATTTTAAGTGGAGATGCAAGCCTACCTTGGAAAACTCATGCTATAAAAACACATTAAATTATTTGCAATGTATGTTAAAATAAAGAAAATAAAGAAATATAAGTTGTCACAAAACAGCCCCTTTCAATTCGCCCTATATTTTGAGTAATTTTTAAAAAACATTACGACACCAACCAGCTCGGGGCCGGAAGAACACAAGAATCAGATATATAAAAACATATTCTATTTTGTCTTACATATGCATTTCGCCTGGGAGCCGGATGGGGGAAAGAGATAGGAATCTTATGTCAAAAAGTCGTCTTAGTTTTGAGGTGCGATTTTGCATTGGATCGGCGGTCCAGTTCTATATGTCAGTGTTCGAAACCTACTATTCCACATATGAACATACATATGTATGTACACGCAAAAGTCATGTGTATATATTGCCACTAAATTTTCGCTTTAACTAATTAAATGAGAGCAGTTTGATCACGTTCATGGCTGCATGAGCTTAGATCCGTTTGCCTTCCCTGTACATGAATATACTATAAAAAAAAGTTATGCAAACAAATACATAGCGGTCGATTTTCGACCACACGCGATACTAATATACTTTCAGTATAAGGACAAATGTAAATAAACAGACATTTTGTTTAAGGCAAATCTTTTATATCGATAGACTTTTTGTAAAAGGAAAATAATTGTCAATAGAAGAAAAGTTTCAATAATCGGACTTTTGTAAAGTGTAAGCTATCCATTTTAAAGTGCAAATCATCTAGTTATTGTTATACGTTTAGTTAGAGTGTTTAAGTGAAAACTAAACATTTTTAAGTGCTAAATATCAATGGAAATTATCTTTTTTGAATTGCAATTATATTTATATTCCCTTTTTGAAAATATCACAGTGTCTCATGACCTAAAAAAACCAATTATTATTCATGAACTTTACACCCTTAGCAATACTAAAAGCCCATAAAAACAGGAAAGAAAATCTTCCTCTTATATAAAAATGCACAGCCAAATTCCAAACAAATTAAATTTTTAAAATCGTATGCAGCTGAAATCCTTTTGTTTAGACTAGGAAACTTATCGCTTATTATCACTTTTTAGAAGAAAAAACAAATCTGACGTATGAGAACGAATTTACTTTATTATATATCATTTCTGCCATCTCATTCAAGCCTGACTTCATAAGTGGCTTATCTCTATTTCATTATTATCTTCAATGTTTTGTTGAAGTTTTGTTTTTACCTGAGATAGCGTCTTTATTTTTATATTCAAAAACGCAATCTTATCATTTTATATTTGTACACATATTTGCGGCTTGCGAGTTTCACTTTGTAATAACTGCATCTTAATTTTCTAGTAGTATTAACAAATCAAAATTTGTTAAGGTTAATTGGGATTAATTATGCGCTTCAATGAATCTTATAGCATTCAAAAGCTTTTTGATGCGATGTGAATTTGATGGCTAACCAACAATAGGCACAATTTATAATTCCACTTTATAACGCTCATAAATTGTTGATGTAACGCACAGCCTTTGGGTCTTTTGAACTGCTTAGGAATCACCTCGGTTTGTAAATTTATAACAATTCATTTATTTTTTTTCGGAAGTAAGTATATTGAAAATATGTGCTGTAAAAGTTTTTTTTTAAGTTCAGGATTTATAGTACTTCTTAATGAAAAACACAGCATTCATCGCAAGGACTCCAAATTATTTATCGCGAGCACCTAAAAATTAACTTACATACATATATCAGGAGGAGACATTTATTTAAGAAAATTTGAACTGAACTGGAATCAGGAATAAATATTTCGTTCGTCAAGAACATTTATTGAAAAGCTTAATATTTCGTAAAAACTTCTTATTTAGTGCCACATAAAGGAAAGCTGATAATAGTTAAAGGGAAAATAATCGTGTTACTTGTACGTTTAACAATTTAAGAGAACATTATCAAAACAATTATAAAATAAATAAATAACAGATAACAATAATATGTATTTTTTGGGACAACTGACTACATGCAAACACAAATAAGAAAAGACTGAAAACTAAAAATAAAAGACCTACATCAGCATATAAAAGAAGAAAAGCCGAATTTCAATTGTTATCTTATATAAATTATTAACATATTTAATTTGTGATTAATATTTCATTCATAATTCTCTTTTGTGACTGTACAAAGAAGTTAACTTTGGCTTTTATGGTTTTGTTGAAGGATTTAAAAGATTTATCGACATCAAGAGCGACATTTATTTCGCTGACAAAATCAACATTTGTTGCGAAAAGATATTTACGTCTTCCTTGATACTAAAAATGCGATGTTTAAATTGTATTCTAAAAAGCTTAGAAAGTAGTGTTTGTCTATGCTTCACAAAATATTAATATTTACAAACAATAAAACCGTAAAAGGTTTCGGTTTCGCCATAATTTCTTGATTACTCAACCGATTTTAATGAAATTTAATATGCATGCATAGAGGAGGCAAGATTATATATATATGTATTATTCGGCTTCAATTATTAAATGAAAATATAGAAAAATATATAATAAATTCTATTATTTCTCTGTAGTGAGCATTTTATAAATATAGTGCTATTTTAAGCAAATACATATAATCTAACAACAAGATGAAACACTCTCTATACCAGCGCAAAGCTCTAACCCAAATGAAATTCCGAAAACCGCGGGATCAAGAAAAATTTTGTTTTAGTACAGGCAGTAAAGAACTACCGCCTGTCATTCCTTATGTATATTCCAATAAGAGCGAACGAGACAAAAAGTTCAAAGTTCACAAAATCTCACCCACGGGGCCTACACTGTAAACAGTAATGTGAGCGTGTTTTTACCAAAGATTAGCTACAACAAGATATATGACACTCGCGAAATTTTTCCTTTTAAAAATTCGACCTTGGTACCGTTAGTCGAACGAACTTCAGATTTAGATAGTAATAAGGAAGTAATGTGTAAGAAAGGGATAACAATTTGGGTGGAAATGGGGTGGAAATGGACCGAGAATTGAAACACTGTACAGGGCGCCTCATATTTTTTACCACTTTTCTATAAATGCATTCCATTTATCACTTATCATTGATTTTTCTTTTTAAAATAAATAAATTGTGAAATAAATCCTTACTCTCATATTATTGCAAGATAAATTCTTATTCTCATATTAGCTTGGTTAAGTTGAAAAAATTCAAGCCCACCCGGCGTACTTTTCGCCACGCACGCACACAGTCCACTCAAATCGCATAATGAAAAAATGTAAACAAACGCATCCGTATTTAAGGCAAATGCGTGTGTGCCCTGCCTCTTCCCCTTCTTCAATTCCAGGCCATCCCTATACCTGGAACATGGAAGGGACGGGCACTAATACTAAGACCGCACGCAGCAGTCCATCCAAAGCGCAATTTAAAAACGCGTGTAGAAAAAACGCTCACATTATTGTTTACAGTGTAAGCGCCGTAGGTGAGCCGACTACTTTTGTCTCGTTCGCTCTTATTGGAATTTACATAAGGAATGGCAGGCAGTAGTTCTTTACTGCCTGCACTAAGGCAAAATTTTTTTTTCGGAATTGCATTTGGGTTAGAGCTTTGCGCTTGTATAAAGAGTGTCACATATATCTTATTTAAGTACATTATCTTTGGTTTTTACACGCGTTTTTAATCGCGGCGCAAAAGTTCTGCGAGTCTGCGTGCATTGTTGTATTAGTGCCCGCTGCCCGTCCCTTCCAATAATGTTCAGGTATAGGGAAGGCCTGGAATTGAAGAAGGGGGAAGAGGCACACACAGAGCATAAATACGGATGCGTTTGTTTACATTTTTCATTCTGCAGTTTTAAACGGCGCAAAAGTTCTTTTCGTTCGTGCCAAAAGTAAAAGGTGCGGTAGAATTTTTACAATTTAGCCATGCTACATAATATGAGAAAAAAAATTTATCTTACAATAATATGAGAGTAAGAATTTATTTAACAATTTATATATTTTAAAAAGGAACATCAATGAAAAATAATAAATGCAATGTATTTATAGAAAAACTGTAAAAAATATGATGCACCATGTACATAGAGTGTTTGAATTCTCGCTCTACTTCCACTCAAATTTTTTTTCCTTTCTTACACATGACTTCCTTACTACGTTTTACTTCTTTCAAAATCCTGTAGGTCGTTTGAGCAACGGTACTAAGGTCAAATTTTGATAAGGAAAAACGTGCAGAGTGTCTCATCTTATTTATTAGATCATATTTGATCTTAACGTCTCGAAACAACCACTTAAAAAACTGTTAAACATACCTATGTACTTAGAAACTTCTGAGCTCTGTTCAATCGTTGTATGTATAGAGAATTCTTAATACAAATTGAGACATTTTTATTTAGTGCCGTCATTCTATGCGAATGTTTCAAATTATAAAAAGAATACAATTTTTTAATAGTTTTCCTGTTAAACCTAATAAGCTTTAAAAAAATCCATGATTAACTTAATCGATTTTCTTGAAGTTTAGTATTTTATAATATTTGAGATAAAACGAAATAATAATTACAAATTCTCTAAAATTTTGAGGCACCTTAGGCTTGGCTGCAATAATTTTAAAATTAAAAGGCCATTCTTTGAGGAGTAAGTAGGATCAATAAATCCGCTTGTAATTTTAAAATCGAAATAACCCGAGATGGATTTACTGCCTATCTCATGTTGTTAGAATATCCATTTTTGATGATTACTTTAGTGCAGGATTCTCATGTTGGGATTTCAAACATAAGGAATATTTTAGTAAAACTTTAAACTCACCTTGGCTCCACTGGCAAAGGAACACTAAGCATGCCGGCCCTAGTCCCAATTCGCGCCAATCGCGCTATGTGCCCTGAGGAAGCCCCTGCAGCAATAACGCATAGTGCAAATTTAATGGTCCGAATTTCCCCATCTGGCATCCGTAAAACTGCTTTATCTAAAGCTTCGTACATGTCATCCCCACTTCCACGAATCTTCATATCAGGTTGCTCCTTATATTCAAAATTTACAACTTCAGCTTCAGTAAAATGTGCGCCGTATTCTTTTGCTCGGGTTTTGAAACCCATCAACAATGCCCAGGGATCGAACCATCCTTCCTTTTCCAATCCGTGACAACCTGACATAAAAATCAGTTTATTAAAAATGCTTTTAAAGTGTTTGCTTTTACTTACCAAGAGCGATTCCATCTGTATTAAGCCATGGGAACTTTTCTTTTAATTTTTTCGCAGTTAGTAGTTCGTTTCTTGCGCCCAACTCGTTCTGGAGTTTTGAATTTTGGATAAGGCATTCTGCACCTTCTTCAGATGCGAGGACGAGATATCCGAAAGGAGTAAAATTAAGCTCAACATCATTCCCCAAGTGTTGCTTAACCATTCGAATAAAGTCCGCTCCGTAGAGAGACATTTGGATGTTTTCTGGGAGCGAGAATTGCTGCCGAAGACCTCCCACCGAGAGGCAAGTTGAGGATTTTGCATACTAAGGGAGGTTTTTGTAAAAAACCGAATTAGGAAATATTGAAAGGGTTTTAATTACCGTTGGGTCTTTCTCCACAACGACGACATTTAGGCCTTCCCTAGCTTTCTTTTTCAGCCAATACGCAATTGATGAGCCGACTCCACCGCCCCCCACGATAAGTACATCGCAGTGAGTTTGAAATATCTCTGGCTTGGCTTCGTACCTGCTCTGTTCTAGGTCGAAGTCATCGATGTCGTCGAGAGGCGAACTCCCGCTCGGAGGAACCAGCTTCTTCGGGGGGAAGATGAAATTTTTCACTTTTTTCATATCATCTGCAAGCAGTTTAAGTGTTCTTCTAACCGGATGATTTGGGTCCGGCTTGTCCTCATCCGACCCTCCAGTGGAGGATGCCAGTCGTAGCTGATTAAAAAGCAGACGACGAACGTTCACCGACTTGGCTGCTCGCAATGCTAACATACTTCCCGGAGAGCGTAGCACAGACTAAACAGGATTGGGATATTGATGCAAGAAAAAAGCCACTAAAATTCCATTACGAGCATTCAGATAAGATTATGAATTTTTTTGAAGATAAGTAGATTTTAGGTTAAGGAAGTGCCACTCAGCTGACCACCTTGCCAATTTATTTTTATAAATTAAACTTAATATGTTCTTATCAACACATGATTTTGCAAGGGCTGTTCTCAGTGATAAATACAAAATTGTCGAATTCTTTCCGTCCGGCGTTTTCCTACTCAGAAGTAAACATTAAGGCAATGTCTAAAATTGCACTGTCAAACGAGATAAATGTCAAATTATATTTCGTATGCTTCCCATTTGGAATAGAAATATTTTCGAAAATAAGTGTATTGGGGAATATTTTACAACCACTAAAAAGACGATTTTTAATGTTTATGTTAATGATTATTATTTTCGGATAAAATTACAAACGTTCTTCTAACCTTTAATTTTACTACATGACTTTTAAAAGGACAAATAAAAGTTGTAAAACCAAACTTTTAAACTTTCCACGTTTATAGTGGCATTACTAAATTTCGATGACCGGCCATTTTTATTAGTCGACAGTTTTTGACGCAAGTGGAAGATTTGTTGTTTCATCCGTGAGAGGTCGAATTATTTTTATATATTGAAAAAACTGCACATTGAATCCGCTAAAACAAGCAATGGGTGGACAAACTGAGAACACTGTACAAGATGTAGAAATGGAAAACGCTGAGACAACAGCCGAAGACCCTGAAGTTGCGAAAAAGGACCAGGACATGCTGACCATCCAGGAAATTCGGGAGCAAGTCCGCCAGATTGAGAAAGCCGTCGTGAACAAAGAGCCCAGGTAAGCTCCATTCATGCCACAATACTCCCCCTCCCTGATAGAATCCCAAAATTTCGATAGGTTCATTTTGCGAGTTCTGCGTGGCTTGCCGAATACGAGACGCAAGACGAATCCGATAGTCCTCAAGAATTTGGCTGTTAACCTTTATCCAGCTGGTCCTGACCGTGACGCGATATTATCTTACGTGCCCAGCCCAGCGCCAGGAGCACAGGAGCCCGAGGGTTTGAGAAATAGGACAGCAACAAAACCACCTGTTCCTGAGGTAGATGTCTACTTCCACCTACTCTTACTTGTTCGCCTGTTGGACGACAATCAACTTCAAAAAGGTCGTCAGTGCTCGGACGCACTCATGAGTAAAATCGTTGGACAGAACCGCCGTACTTTAGACTTAATTGCAGCAAAGTCCTACTTCTATCACTCACGCGTTGCAGAGTTAACAAAGAGCTTGGAAAGCATCCGAGGATTTCTGCATGCCCGGCTAAGGACTGCAACATTGAGAAATGACTTTGAGGGACAGGCAGTGATCATCAACTGCTTACTAAGGAATTACCTTCACTACGCCCTGTACGATCAGGCAGACAAGCTTGTTAAAAAGTCCGTCTTTCCAGAAACTGCAAGTAATAACGAGTGGGCGAGATTCCTTTATTATTTGGGTAGAATTAAAGCCGCTAAACTCGAATACAGTGTGGCGCATAAACACTTAGTACAGGCGCTCAGGAAAGCACCTCAGCATGCTGCGGTCGGGTTCCGACAAACTGTTCAGAAACTTATAATTGTGGTGGAATTACTCTTGGGAAATATTCCCGAAAGGCAAATATTCCGACAGTCTGCGCTTAGAAAATCTCTGGCACCATACTTTCAACTTACTCAAGCTGTGCGTTTGGGGAATCTTCAGCGGTTTGGTGAAGTCGTTGAGAATTTCGGCCCCAAATTCCAGCAAGATCACACTTACACTTTAATTATCCGATTGCGCCACAATGTAATCAAAACGGCAATTCGCTCAATTGGATTGTCTTATTCGAGAATTTCCCCGGGGGACATTGCTAAGAAGCTGGGGCTAGATTCGGCTGAAGACGCGGAATTTATTGTAGCGAAGGCCATTCGAGATGGAGTCATCGAAGCCACTCTTGACCCAGAGTCTGGTTACATGCGCAGCAAGGAGAGCACCGATATTTACAGCACTAGGGAGCCACAACTTGCTTTTCACCAGCGGATCTCATTTTGCTTAGATTTACACAATCAGAGTGTTAAGGCAATGCGGTATCCCCCGAAGTCCTACGGTAAGGATCTAGAAAGCGCTGAGGAGAGGAGGGAGCGCGAACAGCAGGACTTGGAGCTGGCTAAGGAAATGGCCGAAGATGACGACGACGGGTTCTAAGTTATAGCCCAAATTCGTTTTTCGTACCAATTAATTAATCAGGGGTGCTGTTGTGTTACTAGAGCTAAATTGACCAGATTTTTCTAAAACTTAAATACCACTGATTCCTAAGAGGAATGTAATATAGTGGATTTAGCTCTGCTCACATAAAAGTGCCCCACTATCGAATTTTGATTCAATAAAATATTAAAAAGTATTTCACTCTAAAAATTGTTTTTGTTTTATATTAATTTGGGCAAGGGAAAGTACTTGAGGTTCAAGCACATTTTTGGTTGTTGGATGGTCACTTTGGATTTCTAAACATTGGAAGTTTTTTGCTAAATATTTCCAAGTAGAAATTCATATAGCTTAAATTCCATATGGATTTTTCACTTCTTTTAATAGAAACTTAACTTTGACTAATTTCCTCGTTCCCAAAAATCAGTAATTTAAAAAGAGATCTGCAAGTACTTTTGCTGCAATGGTTGAATGTTTTTTTGGGAACTTTAATTAAGATTTTACTTCCTCAACAGTTTAGAAACTAGTAGAGGAAGAGACGTTTTCATAACTACTACTAAAAGAATTTAGGAGACTCTCAACACACTCAAGGGGCTAAGTATGAAGAAAAAAATGCTTAGTACAATTTCATTCATGCACTTTTTGCCTCTCAAATAATGTTCTCATAAATAATCTTGGTTTGACTCCAAAACTTATTCTCATCAGGAGAATAGAAAAAACCTTGAATAGAGTATTTTGTGCATTCTTAACGCCAACGTTTAAAAAAGTGAGCACTTAGGGAGCAATATTAAATATTGAAAAGAAATTTCAAAATTATATTTTGTATATTTCTTTCCCTGTACGACGGTAACTATAATTTATAAAAGGGTGAGTTTAAATATAAATACATGTAAGCCATATAAAGTTTAACAATAGGTAAGAATAAAATGCAACCAAAGCTAATTTCAACAATCAAGAAATAGTAGGATCAAATTTAATTGTTTCTTTTCATTTTGGAATCAATGAAATTAATGAACGCTTCGAAGTTCGATTTCTACAATTAACGTAAAGTGTGGTTCAATCCCTAGAAAAATGTTGTGCTGGCAATGCTAGGTTTCGTTTTTAATAATTGTCAAAAAGTAAAAGACATAATTTTCGTTTATCTGAATTGTTTCTTAAAAACACGGTATTTATCTTCAAGTGAAACACAAAGCCAATGCCATGTAAAACAATTAATGGTTAGACGATTGACTGTTGAGCACCAGACGAAGAAAAAGGTTTTAAATTTGAACGGACAGAACTGAGGAGTTCGCCGCGCTGCGAATGCATCCCGATTTCGAAATTTCGCCTAGATGCGAAAAATTCGCCCCTTGGGTCCATGTTCGAATTCTCCGAACATGGTCACATCCATACAATTAACCGCTGATGTTGTCGAATGGGATCTTTTTTGTGTCTCGTCGACGAGCTCCCGATTTTTTCTGCGCTAAAATAAAAACGTAGATTTGTGCGTTGTGCGGCGCGGCCATAAAATCCGGTGCGAAACGTTTCCCGTAATTGTGATGAGTGGGCCAACAGCGGGCGATCGCCAGGAAATAGGACAAAATTAAGTTCCCTAGTTGGAGCAGTCAACTTGGAGTGGGTCCGCGTGTGTGCGTACATCGGTGCATGAAGGTGAACAAGTGGATGGTTGTGTGCGCCGCTGCTTCTACTGCTCCGTTTCTGCCCGTGGTGCCGTGGTTCCCACCGTCGCCCTCGCCGCTGATTGCCCGATTCAGAAGTCACAACAACAAAAAGGCCATATGCAAAGGGTGAAGAACTGAGAGTTAAGTTCGAATTTCGAAACTTTGACGAGTGGTGGAAGAAAGAAAGAACACTATTTTTTGACGTACCATTTAGGAAAGTAAATCAATGTGTTTCTGGAAATGATTTGTAAAGAGGACGTCGTCTCATGGTTTAAGGAGTTAGAGAGCTTTAAAAGGATAGACACAATGTGCACGCTTTTAAATATGTGCCTTCCCTTTGAGCTGCGCTTTCTGGGAACATGTCTCGAGGAGCTGGGGCGTCGCGACTCCCAGGAGCTTCGGGGGATTGAACTGCGTGTGAATAATCCGCAAGAGCTGGCAGCTGACATAGCCAGTTGTCAGTCTGGCGAGCCGACTGATATGAAAATCCGCCGCAAAATGGCGCTGTATTTGGCTCTCATTCGGGCCTGCAATAGGTCGTGTGTGAACGAACTCTTCAAGACACTGGACGGCTGGGGCGAGCGGGACTTCTTCAAAATCAACGACGTCGACACACTCCAGGAGCTCCTGCTCGTCTATACGATGGCCACCAACCATCCAGTGTTCTCGTTCGAGCAGCGGATGAAGTGTGGCGAGATCTACTTAAAACTGAAGGAAATTAAAGAGAGCAAAAGTGGGCATAGTCAGCACAGCTCCATGCACCAGGACCAGCCGCCTGTCCACATGCATGGGGGTCACCAGCCAATCCAAACGCCCATTCAGGTGATCCCGCAGGGCAACTTGCCGATGGGCTTCCCACAGGCTCCGATCACACAGGTGCGTACAAATTTGTGGGGAAAGTACACATTTTTTACTCTGCTAAGTACACACAATTTTGTTGCTCCAATCGCACCAAGTGGTAGGTAGGTTGCAAGATTTTAGAACATATTTTCCAGGTTCCAATTAGAGCGCTTAACCTTGGTTCCTGAAAACAACTTACATATATGGGACAATCTTATAGCTTCCGATTATTTTAAAGTATATATGTGATAGGAAAAATGCTTCCGTTCCTTAGATTAAAATGTGCACTGGTAGAAACTCCTATTGGAATTTACAATTAGAAATTTCCGAATCCAATAGTTTCAAGTGTTTTTAGAGAGCAAAAATAGCAAACTTTAACAATACTTTTTTAGAAGATTTCGATTCTTATAGTACTAAATATATACATACATACAGTGGTGGCCAAAATAATAAGAGTGAGTGCCTGAAATTTCAAAATTCATGAATCCTTTCCTTATAACGCATTCTTTTGTGGCATATGAAGTGTACAACTTTTATTTCCTTTTACTGTAAAACGCCTGTTACGCCATTGCTAATTTTCCATATGTATTAAGAAAAGTACCGTTACTTTTTTCTGCGAAGGTTTTGTTTGGCGTGGACAAAATAATAAGAGTGCTTCGGAAATTTTCAGTTTTTCTGTTATATTTCACTAATTTGGTATAGATAGGATAGGATCAGTGTGTAACATAGTTTTTGAGCATTTTCTCAATAAATTTTATATAAGTTATGGGGCGTGCAAAGCATTGTTCCAAAGAGGAAAAGCGACTAATTCTTCAACTTCGAGATCAAGGCAAAACGTATAAATTTATCGCACAGGCTCTGCATCGTTCTGAATGTGTTATAGCTAGGATATTGAAAGAGCGAAATTTACCCGAAAAACAAGCAGAAAGGAGGGGCCGTCCAAAAAAAACAACAAATTTACTTGATAAACGAATCGTTAGGGAGGTGCTAAAAGATCCGTTTTCGACATCTACGTCGATTAAAACAAATTTAAGTTTAGATATCAGTGCTCGAATGATCCGCAGGCGTTTGCAGGACCACAATTTGCATGGCAGAATTGCCGGAAAGGTTCCACTATTAAGCGCTAAAAACATAAAACAGCGAATTGAGTTTGCTACTTCAAACAACCCACCCGACAATCTACGAAATTGGAAAAATATTTTATTCAGTGATGAAACAAAAATAAATTTGTTTGGCTTAGATGGCAGAGTGTATGTCCGAAGAGGTAAGAACCAAGAATTGAATCCTAGAAACACTATAAAGACCGTTAAGCACGGTGGCGGCAATATTAAAATATGGGGTTGTTTCTCATACGCTGGAGTTGGTCCTATATTTTGGATAAAGGACATCATGACCAAAGATTTATATCTCAAAATATTAGAAACGGTGATGCTTCCTTATGCAGAGGACAATATGCCTTTAATATGGACCTTCCAGCAGGATAATGACCCCAAACACACCGCGAAGGTTGTGACTAGGTGGTTCCATCGAAATAATATTACGGTTTTACCTTGGCCCTCTCAATCGCCAGATTTAAATCCGATAGAAAATCTGTGGAAATTTTTAAAAAATAAGGTATCTATTAAAAAAACAGCTAATGCGCAGGTTTTATGGAGGGAAATTGAGAGGGAATGGTATGCTATACCTGTCGAAATGTGCCAAAAACTCATCGACTCTATGCCAAGGAGGTGTGAAGATGTTGTAAGAAATAAAGGGCATGCAACTAAATATTAAAGCTATCAGGTGATTTTTGCCACCATATATTGGATATTTACCTGGTTTTTATTATATTTTTAGGTCATTTTATACCGCACTCTTATTTTTTTGACCAGCAAAGAAAATTACTGATTACTTAATTATGTGAAATTTTTATCATTGTAATTAACTAAATGGAAATTATTTATGTTAAATAAAAGGAATATTATTTATTTAAAGAAAGAATAAAGTTTGTGTAGATTATTTCTAAAAATATAACTGTAATATTGAAATATTTCAGAAAAAGCGCTTTACTCTTATTTTTTTGGCCACCACTGTATGTAATTTATTCAGAAAACTCTTTCATGATTAGTTGCAGTGTTTTTTCCCTTCCTCTTCAGCATTTAAATCACAACATTTAAAAAACAATAGAGTACATTGGTTAGTTACTGATCTATTAAATTTTTGCTGTGAAGATTCGCTATTTTGCAAATTTTTTAGTTACATAAAGGTAATCAAAATAATTTTATTGGTTCGAATGCATAAAGAAAATTATTTAACGCACAAAGTTCAAATGGGAGCACATAAAGCGACGACAGTTTAAAATTATTTTATATACATGTAATATAAATTCAAAGTTAATTACAGTAATATGCAATGAACATCTAAAAAATGAATATTGTCTTTTAGTATCTTAGACTAAGATGCGCCATGGGATTACCACCCGAATCTTGACAAAATTCCGTATATTTTAAAGTGTAGTGTAATCTCATCAAATGGACGTCTCTTGATCAGACGCAAATGTGAATAACAATGGATGAGTACTTAAAAAAATAACATAATATTTCAAGATAAAACGAAAAATATATACAAGTTCTTATTTCGCTCACATAACAATTTATTAAACACATCTAACTAAATAAATAAGTAAGTAACACAAAAATATAAATATGTAAATTCAACTATAGGTTCATATACTTATAGCACCCATAGACAGTCACAACTCATAAATCATAAAAATCCGCTTTGTTTACACATTTTTCTTAAAGTATCTGTACGGTCTTACCATACTTTATTTTTCGTGCTTATTAAATTGCATTTAGAGTTTTGACAGTCGTTTGGCGTATGATATATTCTTGTATTTTTCTTGATTATAAAAGTGTATATTTTAAGATCCAATTGATTGCTCATGTGTGGTTCCACTGTATTGATGAATAATATATGCATATATATGTATGTCTCTTTATAATTTACGATTATGCGAAAAAATTACCGACAAATTATAAACTCACTTCTCCACACTTTTGCTTTTGAATAACTGTTACAAAGTAATGGAAAGGTTGACGGAAATGAAAAGAACGTTGTTATTTGCATTTATCGCTGTATATTCAGAATATGTTGCTTTTACTTTTTACTTCATCTAAATACTAAGAAAAATCACAATTATGTCGAAGAAGTCCATTCTTCCACTTTTGCACCACACTCAGCGTACGTGAGCATTTCGTAGTTAAGCATAGTATTAAGATCACGCTCCGACTGAATTTTATATAAGAATTTCGCCAGATTAAGTCTTCTGGCAGAAATTCGGTCGACAATTCGGCCAAAGTAGTACTAAGTTCATAAGCAAAAGGAGGATGGGCAGAAATATATGGACCCCAGCCTAGGAACCAAAAACGACAAGCGATATATCATTGGAAAGGTTTTTTTACGATCTACAACTTTTACTATGGCGGAAAATCCTAAATCCCTGTGGGAAAAAAGTTATCGCTACGTTAAAGCAGTCTTGCAAAAATTACACATTCACATTATGGCATTACTTTTGCTCGTGGTGTAAAAAGGTACCAATCCAGTGGCGTACTTAAATGGATCTCGTTCGATCAACTTGAGGTTTGAGAAGAATTTATATGCTTTTTTTTTCACGAATATGTCGAGATTTGGTTATGTATATTTATGTAATAAGTCATTAAAAACCATTGCTAATTATATTAATCCCCTTTCAAACGTATAATGAAAATATTATTATTCTTATTAATGAAGTCTCGTTTTATTTAGCTATAGCTTTTCCCATAATTAACCTAGCCGAAGTCGAACACGTAACAGTTCACAGATTCGGATAACAAAACCAAGGGTTGTAATCGTAGGAGGATAACGTACAAAGCTGGGCGGAAAAGTAATGTATTAATGTGAATGTGCAATTTTCGCAAGACT
Organism: Machimus rusticus; assembly: GCA_951509405.1. Lineage (NCBI taxonomy): Eukaryota > Metazoa > Arthropoda > Insecta > Diptera > Asilidae > Machimus > Machimus rusticus. The sequence goes on along the minus strand of OX608052.1, from coordinate 4,953,838 downwards.
GTCTTTACGTCGTGAAAACTTTTTCCCACAGAGATTTGGAATTTCCCGTCATAGTAAAAGTTGTAAAACGTGAAAACACCTTTCCGATGATATATCGCTTATCGTTATTGGTCATATGGGCTAAAATGCCCATCCTCCTTTTAGATGAATGTTTGTCATTTAGATGGCACCACCGACAAGTCTCCATTAATTCGGCTTGAATTTTAATGCCCAATCTCCATAGGAAACCAACCAAACCAAAATCAAATCAAACCACAAAACCACTTCCTGACAAATCACATCTGCACACATATCATCAATGTAGTTGTGAAATGTCAGTCAGCCTTAGTTGCACTGGGCCCGTCCGACCTGCGGTGCAGCACGGGGTTTTTTGGGGCTCCTCGTTACGACGGTGGAGAGCCGCAGCACCTTGCAGCACCTCTCAACCTGATTTAGTAATAAATATCCGATGAACCTCATTTATTTAACCTCAATTTATTGTTTACATATAGAAATTTTCAAGTACTAAATCTGTACTAAATGCGCTAAATTGAATGTGGCAATTACAATTGGTTTAAAGATGGTTTAACTCACACAGACGAAAAGCTAGCGCATGCTGACCAAAATGAGCGAGACAGGTGACAAAAATTACAATGCGATTGAAAGAGCTGCCAAGTGGTTTTGTGGTTTTGGTTTGGTTTTGGTTTGGTTGGTTTTCTATGGAGATTAGGCATAACCGTCCAAGTCGTTCTGAATTTCCGCCAAACGATTTGACTGATTTATCGGAAGCATGTTCAAAAACTAAACTGTAGTTAACCCCTTGGTAAGCCATAATTATGCTTATAGAAGCCACTTAAGGGGTAACACCACTCTAGAGGCCGAGATATAGGCGTAACTTTGATAATATTTTTTATCGGAATTGAAAGAGGAATGGAATTTCTTTTGTTAAGAGTTGATTAAACAACTATTGAACCATGAAAAACAATTTTTTGATTGACATAAAAAAACAAAATGGCTTCTTTTTTGAAAATATCTCCACGGGTGGAAGGATTTCTCGGAGACTATTAGTCCTAGAGCAAAAAATCAAAAAGGGTTATAATCTGTACATGTTTGCCTATGGTGCTACGTAGGGATTTTCTCCACTGATTTCCTACCCATTTTAAAAATTTCCTTTATTCACCAATAAATCAAATTTAAATGCACCCGGACGGAATACTTCAACGAACTGAGTTCTATGAAGTCTAGTCAGAGCAATCTAACGAATGTAGAGGTTCAAAAGGACGACTCTATAACTTTTTGTTACAATTTTTATGAACACGACGAAGTGGCCTTATTGTTATACGCGGGTACCCCGAGGCAATTAAAAAAGGAATTATCAAATAAAAACTATGTTTCCTAGTAATTCTGGATAATCTATTCTTTATGAAATTGGGTTCAAAATTGTGTTATTTGAAACAGAATATTAATCAAAATAGTGTTTATATATGTACACATAGATATTTGATTTTTCTATATTTTACCAAGTTGGTTTTACAATTTATCTTTCAATTGTTCTTTTGCATGCATGTTAATGTCACCATTTTGAGAATGAAAACAAATACAACGACAAATTGAAAAAAAAATTACAGGTAAACTATTACAATTTTCTGCACTGGTGCTTGATGAAAGTGAGAGCAGCGCGAAAGAATCGATCGCATTTAATCGATAAGCTTTAAAGTTATTATTTAATGAACAAGTGCATTACAAAATCATACATTGGTATGCTATAATGGCATGTTCATTGCTGCATCAAATTAATTTATACCCACTTCTCTGTCAACGGAACCCTACTTTCGAGCGTTTCGACACGAACTTGATATTTTAGTTGTAATATTTAAGTGTTCGGTGGTGCACTTATATACATATATACTGGTGGACACAATAATAGGTGTGAGCACCGGAAGTAGCATCGTTAATACAATTTGTTTATTAAATCATTTCGTTTCGCTTATGTTGCTTTACCGTTATTTAACCCATGGCCTCAATTAAATAAACAAGCAGCAATTAGCACGCTAAGGCATTAGCAGCAAAATAAGTCATTTAATGCATTAATAAGCTGGTCAAAAAATAGGTGTGTTTGTAAAATCATAGCATTTTTAAAGGGTTGTCGGATATTTAAATAAATTTCTTCATAGGGAGCCCTTCAAAATCAAAAACATGTATAATACAAAAATATCACTGCGAAAACCTTAATTAGATGGGCAGGAGTACGCATTGTACGGCAGAAGAGCCACGTTGGCGTTCCAATGCTGCTGAACCACCCTCTTTATTTGTTATTTTTTATTTTGCCGAGGATCGCTTCAACTCATCCCACAAATTCTCACTGGGATTGAGGTCCAGAGATTGACTGAACATTAACAATATGATCCGCAAAGCATTCATTCACTAGTTTAGATGATGATTATATGATCATTATTCTGCTAAAACCGCCATCGAAGTGGCATATTGTCCTCAGCATAAGAGAGCATCACATTTTACAACATGTCCCTATAAAGTATCTTTATCTTTAATCCATATAATGCGACCAACTTCGTGCCAAGAAAATCATCTCCATACCATGGTGCTACCCCAGCATTGTCCTTTTTGTGAATCTAGGATGATATTTTTTATTTTTTTATTTTTTATCAGATCCGTATAAATTGATCTTCGTTTCGTCGCTCCATAGAATGTTGTATCACTTTTGGAGATCTTATTCACCAGCCCAATATCTATGGGATCATAATAAAATGGGCTATCAATATCTTGCTTTCAAAATTTTTTCCGCGAAGGAAAGGAATGCAAATCGTCCTTGAAGACACAAACGGCCATAATGATGATCTGAAGATTGTTTTGGAGTCGTTTTCGTTTTCGTAGTTCGAACTCTGGTTTTACTGTGTTTCTTTAGGCTTTAGTGCATTTGTTACGACATTTTGGGAACGACCTAAGACGTCAGCAATGAATTTATAGTTTTTTTCCATAATTTTTTGAATTTTTCACCAAACGTCGCTCGTCTGCTGTACAATACGTACTCCTACCCATCTAATTAAAATTGTCTCAGTGATTTTTTTTTATTAACTTTGAAGAACCCACCATGAAGAAATTTATTACAAAATTCCACAAAATCCTTTAAAAATGCTATGCTAATGTCAATAAAGAAACTACTTAGCGTGCTAATTGCTGCATGTTTATTTAATTGAGGCCATGGGTTAAATAACGGTAAAGCAACATAAGCGAAATGAAATGATTTCATAAACAAATTGTGTTAACGATGCTACTTCCGGTGCTCACACCTATTATTTTGTCCAGCAGTAGGTATATGTACATATATGAAAAAATGAAAAAAGTAAACCCGTTTTTTTAATGCATTTATTTTTGCTTCCTAAGAATTGAACGAATTACTAAAAACACTAAAGGTACATTGATCCCACAAAAATGTTGCAATAATTTCGTTTGATTCGTATAATTGTTTACAGAATTGAAGTATAAGTAAATACATATATTAAAAAATAACAAAAGCATTGTTTTTAATGTGTGCTTTTTCCGCGAGCATAAATATAAATAAATGAACTCCGCAATACATTTCGGCAAACTTTCAAATATGTTTTTCAGTTCTTCCTCAGAGATACATAATTCCCAAATTTTCTTTCGTTCTTTCTCAAAGTTTTTCAGGAATTCGGTAAAGTTTACCAAGTTGGATACTAAATTTTCTGGTGTCGTGTTCAGGATCAAATCGTTTTGAAATTTTCTGCCAAAACTACTTGCATCTATCTAAACCAAATTTATTAATTTTTGTTTCTTCACTAAAGATAACTTTCCTCCATTATGCAAGTGTTCATTCAACAACTGCTCATAGTTAAATTGTTCTTTCATGTGCTGTTTGTTTAGTTTAGTTTTGTTTTTTGATTTTGGGTTTAAGTTCATTTCCTTATTTATTTTATGAGCAACACTCTTATGGCAATATATACATAATTAAGAAAAATGATGTCTTAATCTTTGCTTCAGATATTTTTCGTATATTCCTGATCAGATCTTGTAAATGCCTGCGAAATTGTCGGATAAATTTTGGTATTGATATTTATAAAAGAAATTTTAGAATTATTGCCTGAAAGTGACATTTTAAAAATAATAAGAGAAGCAACGTGGCATTTTAATATTTAAAATCACGCTCAAAATTACTTATCGAAATAAAATTTTTGCAGTTAATAATGATTCGTTTAGACTCTAGATACTTCGCGTATGCATTTTGAAAATGTATTAGCCAAATTGTTCCTTTTGAAATTGTGAAGATTTTCGGACCACTCAAACGATTTTTGAATTGGAATTGGACCTACTATTAGGGTGGCCGGAAAGTAAGGTCGTACATTCGAACAAATAAATTTATTTTTAATCAACGACCTTTTCCCACCTACATATGTGCAAAGTTTCAATGCGAGATTAATAAAATATTGAGCAAAATATCTGGAGATTGCATTTTCAGTTCTTTGGAATGGATTGGGGTGGGAGGTACTGCTGTAATTATCCGACGTTGCAGCATCGGATTTTCATTTATTCCGATCGCTAAACACTTTCTATGTGGCAAGAAATTTGAACATTTGGATAATATCGAAAAATTTATCTACATATTTTGCTCAAAAAGCAATTGATTTTCATCGATTTGGGATTGAAAATTTGCACATTAGATGGCAAAAGGTTGTTGATAACGAAGATTAATTAAAAATAAAAATTTGTTACAAAATTTCTTTGTTTTTAATGTAAAAAAAGACATTACTTTACGATCCACCTAATGTTATAAAGAGTTAACTTATGTTCATAGATACTACTAATTGCTATAAAAACAAATTTTCGTATAATTAATTTATTATAATAATAGATATAAAACGAGATCGGTTTTAATCTTTATTATTTAGCGGCAAGAATATATTTAAATGTACATATAGTCAGGTTGAGCCTTCAGCTGATAAGAGATTCTATTTTTAGGTGATAAGAATCAGGAGTCGAAGCCCTTCAGTTTTATCTTCAGAATGGACAAAGGACACAAATTTATAGAAAACAACTGATCCAAATAACAATTGAATTCTTTAGATTTTGGTTAAAATTTGTCTACCCTCAAAACAGCTTTGGCTGCGAATCAATGTTTTCTTTTATAAGGGTAAGATAATACTCTTAAGCTATTTTAGATTGCAGAACTACCATTAATAAAAGTTATTTTGAGTGAGGCTATACATTGGGGAAATATTTTGTTATATTTTGTCATTTTTAAAAGTTATTATTATGTTTTGCTTGCTCTCCCTGAAGTCGACTGCTCCATTCAGTTGTAAGGACAGGAAGAACTGAATTGAACAGATGATTGCAGAAACTTGATTCTCATGCACATGAATACTAAAATTCAACAAACACCATTGGCGTTTACATAATTTTCATATTATTATTTTTACATAGCAAAAACCCAAGATTTGCTTAGTTAGCTCGAAATTATTTAAGATGAGTGAAATTATTATTTCATAAAATTAAAACTAAAATAAGCTACGTAAGTTCTCGCTCGAAATGAAATACGATAACTGAATACAAATATTTATTAAATTACAAATATAAATAGATTGTTAAAGAGGTTAAAATTATCATTGACCGGTAATCTGTAATTTCTGTTATTCAAGGATTTCATTCATAAATTGATTTAAACCTTAAATCAAATATAAAAAATTAGCCAGTTGTAGTTAGTGGGACTTACCTTTACAGTAGCAATAAAAGCCAGAAAATTACCGGGATATGTTTACTGGATTACATGAACTAAGCACTTATGTAAGTACCATCACCTAAAAACTTTAAGTAAAAGGAAATTATAATGTTTTATAATATGTAGTTATTAATTGTTTGTTTTCAATATAACTTTCATTACTATGAACAACTTTTTAATATTGTTGGAAAAAAACCCATCGATATTTGGAAGATTCTAAATATAGTTAACTTAGAATTTTCGACTCTTTTGCTTTTTTATGAATCGAAAAACCACTGGTTTTGCGAAGCGTTGTATATAGTATTGTTTTTCTTATACGGTGCAATTTTATATTTAATAAAATAATATCTCGTGGCAAGACGATATAAAAATGTTTAATTAGTTATTATATTAATTGGCTGAGCTCAGCTTTATGCGATTACATATGTATATATAATCTATTACGTTCTTGTCAGTTCATTAATTGTTCATATTTATATAGCCACTCATCCAGCTGTCTAATGTGATCAGAAGCTATGTATCTGTTTTAGGTTGTTTAAAAACTATCTGTCTGACTTATATGAATCTTCGTATTAATTTTTTTTAAATTCAAATAAGCTACCTGGCAAATGTTCACAGCGAGACATGTTCCCCGATGTACATTGTTTATAGAGCTGCTTTTAAGGAAACAAATTGAAAAAAAAGAAAACAATAGAGAAGTAAATGTTTAAACATTTTTTCTAAATTTTCCAAACTTGTTTTTGTTGAGACGCAGAAAGCGTAATGTAAGGGGAGACCGAACTTATTTGAAGGTATCTCTCCTACCTTAGATAAGAATTGAAGTGGTGGCTTGTCGATATGGTTTCTTTTAATACATTTCAATTGTGGAATTGAATTTTCATGACATAATCTGTGCAAATTATGTAAATTGGTTGGGATCTATAAAGTGATGATAGAATGCGTATAGACTACTGATTGGATTCGGTTTGGAGGGAGGTAGTTTTTGTTGAAAGACTGGATAATTTGACGGAAGAATCAGGAAGAGTTAATAGAGTTTAATTTTGTTATTCAATCTAGCAAGAAATGACCAAGTGCATTTTCACAGCAGGTCAAATATACATATAAGTATATACTAATGAACATTAAGAAGATGTTGAAAAAGCGATGTTAAGATCGGCTTATATTGATTTTGAATTTACTATTGTACTATATATTGTAGTATTTGTGTAATGACAAGGATAATTTTCTTCTCTTTCCATTTGTCTACTAAATAATATTCAATATTACATCAACCTTTTGCTGTTTCCTTTCAGATGATTCCTGCTGATGCTAGTTTACCACATCAAATTGCAGTTGACGGCATTCATCATATGCTTCCTTCAAATATGGCCATTCCGTCAGAGTTTGCAGTTGGGCCACCGAATGCACTTGCTTGGACTCTGAGGCCTAATCTGTCGTATCCACCGCCCTCGCTAGAGGTGTGTGCTTGCAAGTTGCAAGTTTCCTCACAATCGTTACTAATTTCATCAATTGCAGCAACACCCTCCGCAATCTTCGTCTCCCATGCTTAGTCAACCTTCATCGCCGTGTCATAGTCGTACCACTAGTCCAAATCGTTCAACCAGCAGTCTGATCCAACAAACACAACAAGTAAGAAATCCCCAACAAAGAGGTGTCACGTTAAGAAACAGTCGCCGTCCTTCTGCAGAAACAACGCCACCACCGGTGCAACAGCAGCAGCAGCAGCAACAGCAGCAGCAACAGCAACACCAACAGCTAATTGGTCTTATTGGAAATTCTGAAATGATTCTGCCCCAAAACCCAAAAAATTTGGACGATGTGAGTATTCCAGTTTCAAAATTGCGTTCTGCGTGCATGTTGAATAACACAACTACACTGCTCGGCTTTAAGAAAAAATCGTAAAACCAAATTAATCGGCAATGTCATGTCATCGATGCAGCGTCTAAGTGTATATTTTATATTAAATCATGTAAATTTTGCACATTTTCTTTTAAACTGTCCTTGGATATTTGAAAATACACCAAATCTGACAAACACGTATTTTACTGCGACAACTGTATGGCGCGGATCAAAATTTTTTGGTAGTGGGTAGCAAAATCACGATTCTCCCGTGTAGCGTGCTTTATCGGATTTATTATAATCATGTACAGCTTTTAAAGAACATTTGTTATGCTATTTATACCATAAAACGGACGAATGATCAGTGTTAGAACTAATGGAGCTAAATAAATTGTATATGTGCTTTTTCTGCAACCTGATGATGAGGAAAATGACGAGTGAGTGGGTGATGGCTTAAGAGTTAGAGTGCTGACGGAATGATTCGCTAAAGTCCCTTCGGTTTATTTTCTTTCGAAACGTAGAAAATGGTACAATCAAAGTATATTTACACTGGAATTTAATAAAAATGGAAATTAACAAGCAGATTTTGGCGGTAGTTTTAAGGGCGCAGATAAAAAAATTTTTTAATATTCGTTGTTAGATTCTAACAATATCTATTGTTTTTTTTTTTAATTAGAGCCTTGATTTTAATATTTGTAATTGAACGTGTCTCAGTTTTTATTACTTTAGTTAGGACTAAAGATAAAATGCGCACACATACGAAATCGCCGATAAAAATTAAAGCGTCGGAATGAAAATATAAAATCTTTTGCCTTATAGCTATTAACCAAACCATTCTTAAGATATTTTGTAAAATTAGCGGCCCTTTTACGGGATAGTTACCTGATAGGATAGTATTGGACAATTATAAATATAACGACTAATCACGATCACCAAAAGCAATATATCATGGATATGATATTCCATAAAATTATTTAAAGTAAAGTGATTTTTTTAATGAAACTTTTAATTTTTGTTATATACTGTGTGCAATATTTGTAATTGATTACATTTATTATAATTTTGCATGTAAAATTATTATTTATACACAAAAAATTATTTTTATTAATATTTTTAATAATTTCGAATGCTAGATATTGAAATTTAGGTAATTATGTTTTGTAAACAAACCACTTGTGGCATAAGTCAAATATTTCTTTAAAAAGATTAGATAACTTATTAAAAAAGATTAGGCAAAGAGAAAGGAGGAGACATTTTAGAGGCTTTCGTGAACATTTAGTGGGCTTTTTGAAAGCATAATTTTAACTGCGGGATGGCCCAAAATAATTTAAAATAGAATTTCTATTTTATCAAAGTAATTATTTTATCTAATTTTTAAAGAGTCCGTCTGAACTATCTATTTTTGCATTTATTTTATTGAGTGCACTACGGAAATTGTTATCTTTTATAGTTTATCATATGCATTTTGTACACACCGAATGTAAAAATTTAAAAATAATTCTCTCACATACTGGGTTTACTCATTTAATAAATGTAAATAGAGTATTTTTTACCAACATCGCATATGTAGATAAATTTTTGGTGCATATACATATGTAGTTATACATATATAACAACTTCTTACATAATTTAAAGTAGTGGTTTACATTTTTATTTTTAAGTTTTAATTTTGTACAAAGTATACGGGCTTTCGGATCATAGTTTTACTATTAAGAAATTTTTCACTGTTAATTTGGACTATCCTCAAAATGCATAAATAGTAATATTATTGAAGAAAATATTTTGAAATAAAAACTGTCTTCTCCTTTTCTTAAACTATTTCTGAATCATCTATTGTAGAGGTTCTACGCTTTGGTAAATTTTTATTTAGTCCCGTTCTCAGTTTAGTAATGCTGCTAGGAAGTAGCACTCTACTCTTAACCCATCTCCCTTGTAAGTACACCCTGGGAACTAACAGATCACTGAATAATGTAAATTATTTTCGCGATGAATGCGTAAAACTCATTGAGAAGTATTATTTATAGGATTATATTAAAGAAATTAAAGAAATTTACTATAGGAATTATATTTCATTCTCTTTAGTTTTTGTTTTTCAATTTTCTAGATTTTGTCAACGGTGACGTGATACTCAATTTCTTCTTAGTTGAGATAGTTAGTGACTACTTATTTTTAGTCGAAATAATTAATAATTGCAAGTTTGTAGGTATTCGGTTTATTATTGGTAGGGGAATGAATATAAGATGCTGTATTTTCCTCACATTTGATGTGAGTTTGAAACACACGTAGGTGTTTTTTTAAGTTTAAGAGCAAGAGACACTGTAAATAAGATAATTGGAAGTGGAAACTTATTTTTTATATTGTCGAGGCTTTGAGTCTTTTCAATTCTATAATAAGAATAAAAAATTAAAATTGTCCGTTAGGTACATTTAAATCTACAGATCGGAAATACGTACATTATTGATTATAACGTACAAGTTAAATGACAGCAAATGCAATCTACTTTAAGGGGAAAAAGCAGAAAATTCATTGAAAGAAAAGGAAGAAGCAATTTCTTGAAAATTTAGACATAGATTAAAATATACACGAAGTTTACTTTTGATTCAGATTTAAATGTTCATCATCAAAAATATTATATCCAATTATGTTAACAGAAGATTATAGAATAATAAGCACTGCTTATTACGGTTACCTCACCTTGAGCGTTAAAAGAGTAACAACTGTTGAGACTGTAAGATACAATATTATAATCCTTTCTTTAAGTAGGCATTTCACATGTTGAAAAATATTCGTATACCTTTTTATACTGTATGAACAACAAATCAAAAATTTTTATTACAACATTTGTAATTAAGTTTACCTTAAAATATAAAATATAAAATATATAAGATCTTCTTATACTGAATTAAATATTTTTGTCAATTTAATGAAATGCAGCTATGACGATGTCATAATTTACACATTCGGTGTTTGGGTAATATTTACAATACAACAAAAGAAAAATGATCGGTCAAGTAATCTCATAATTTTCTTGAAACCAATATTCATCTTTAATCTACTAATGGAAGTGTCTAATTTCCTAAAACCCTGTTTTTACTTTTCTCCCCACTTGTGCCAGATTTATTAAAAATTGTGCAAAATATTATTAATATTTCTTGGTACTATTTGGTGCTGCATATTCAACACATTTTTACAAAACTAAACACATCAAACAGAATATCAGAAAATGTAGGTAGATTTTATAAAGTAATTTTATGCGAAAAGCAAAAAGAAGAAAACAAAAAACCAAAAAATCGAAAATGTTTTTTTCTAATTTTCGATTTTAAAATATAATCATTTTTTATTTCATAAAAGTTGGACGAATCACAGATTGAAGGAAGAAAAATGATGTTAGGTTACCATTTGGCGAATGTCCCTGTTGCTTTTATAACATCTTGCACACATCCCACAAAGAAAGTAAGTTTACGATTAAAATACATTTTTTATGCTTTGAGAGTGGTCGGAGTAAATACGTATACTTATGAAAGAAATTAAACGATTAGGATGTTAGTACTTACTTAAAAAAACAAAAACAAAAAGTAAATTAATTCAATTTATCTATATATTAATGTGCAAATGCCAAAGCTCTTTTTATTATTATTATTCATAACTTTTTTGGTTAACAATATTTGGCCATATATGAAGAATATCTCATAACGTGTTTCTTTTTATTTATATTGTGTTAATATATAAGTTACCATAGGATCTTCGTTAATGTGTTATCCTGTCGGTTTTCTCGATATTCTGATATATTTATTTTTAGCTGCCTTCGTTATTCTAATATTTATAAAAAAATATTGTCTATTTATAAGTATCGCAGTCACCAAAGAGTTGAATTGGGTTGCATTGACTGAATTTTTAGAATCGTATTATTAAAGTATTTTAAAATATAAAGAGCTAGGCTCCCATGCATATTCATTATTATAGAAAACTACCCAAAAATGTCATTCTAATGCAACTCTAATTTAATAATAATTTGACCCTTTAAGTGCTAAAACGAAAAATATAGCATAGTATTTCAATATATTATTTGCATTTGATAAAATATGATAGATTTTAAAGTATTTTGTAGTTATTAGTGCAGCCTTCACAACACAAAAAAGTGCCTTAAAAGTGTGTTTTAAGAGTTTGGTTTTAATTACATATAAGAATATTTATCATTAGTCTTTAGCAGCATACCTGTTTTTAAAACAAAAAAAGGTGCTAATTTTTATTTAACTCCTAAAATATCGATCGTTAGTCAGGCCTCTAGGGGTTTAAAACTTAATAATGTGTTTTTTTCATGTACTGCTACGAACTACTAAATAATAATCTTTAACACTTATTAGAAATAATGTGTTAAGTTAGGGCATTTATTTATGGTTTTAAGACATGGCATTTATTTTTCTAATGTGATTAAGCAACGCGGCGATTGAATTGATTGATTATGAACGGAGCAGTCCGTCGTTATCACTATTTGAATTGAGCAAACCAAAATATTTGCAACAATTTGCAATCACATAATTAATCTGCGCATTTGGAATTACAACTTTTTTTTGTATGTAAAACTAATTAGAAGGACCAACGACTTTTTAAAACTTTATGCCTTACAACTCCTTGATATTGTATAACCAATATTAAAACTGCAACGCATAAACTATGATACAAAAACAAAATGCATTTTTAATGTTGAATTTTCAACATCAATTCGAAAGTTGTCATGAATTTTTGTCAATACTGATCTTAAAAAGATAACTTGTGATCATGATTGAATTATTTTGGGAAAATTTGACATTTTTGCCAAATAGGATAAGTTTAATTTTTAAGCATTAGCATTAGTAGTACAGCAGAATTTTGGAATCAAGAACGATTTACTTAATTTTGGACGATAAACTAATTTTCGTCTCTTGTTGTTACTGTTTGTTTTTATTTGGTTTAAATTTTTGAGCGCATGATAAGGTAACGATGGAGTTTACAAGCGTACTCGAGCTGGTTCTTAGATATTTAGAAGTAGAAGGACATAAAAATTTCGTAAAGTTTTTCTTTATCAGAGTTGAACTTAAAATCTTATCCAGGTCAGCTTTATTCATTAATACTGTACCTCCGTTGTTTAATTTTAACCGTAATGACATTCCATTGGTTATTTATAAAGATCGACAAACTGTCTGCAAAAAGCTGGACAATCACATTATTCACTGGATAAAAGGTGATTGATTGGAATAAATCAAAGAAGAAATTCGCTTTTACACAGCAGTATGAAGTTTTGGACGTTCAGAATTATAAAGGGTTTAGAAAGAATAACTTCTTTAGAAAATTGATTCATTTAATCAATATATGTATTATGTTTATAAATACAGAATAGGCCTCTGATTTTATGTGAAATACATTTTGAATGAAGCTTTTAATACAATCACTTGTACTCTAAATTTCGGAGAAGCAACAACATTTTTGAATAAGAATTTTGGTAAAATTTTGTTTAGATTTAATTTTATTTTTGTTAGTCTTATTTGGTTTGTTTGTTTCTTTTATAAAATCGTTGTTTTTTGTTCTCATTAGAAAATTCAGGCCTAAAAAAATTGGGGAAATAACCATGTTATAATTATGTGTTTTTAAAGATTAATTCGATTTTATAAGTTGGTAAAATAAATAACAGTTGTACTTGATAAAATGATATAATAAGAACTATGATTTTATTTATTGGACACATTTCTCTGACGGATTAAGTTGAATGTTTTTTTATATATACGCCTATTAATTGGGGAAGATATTTCAAACATTCAAACATTTAAAGAGTGAAAACTGCGTAAAATCGTCAACAAAGTTTTACGGAAGACAGTAACTAATCTATTCCTCCATGCCATGTATCCTGCCGCCAGAGTAGCTTATTACATTGGTTATTTAGAGGGATTTAAACGTCTACTTTTGTATGATCTATTTTGTGCCTTTGTTAGAGTGTTAATTTGCTTTTTTTATATTAATTTTCGTAACAAAATCTTAGTGCCACATTTAATATTAGCTTAAGTTTTTTATTTCTTTTTCAAGGTTGTTGTAAATGTTGACGGTACCATGACCCAGTTACAAACATTATGTCGGAATGGTTATACCACTCGCTCTGGTCATCACACACTTCCTCGTCAATCAAAATCCTCAGCTCATTTACATCACAGTCAGCAGCAACATCATAATCAGCATCTTCAAGCAATCGCATCCAATATAATTGGAGGACCGACACCAATACAGCCGGCAACGAATTTTAATGCAGCAAATCTTGCATACACATTGCAAAATATGAGTCTAATTGATGTTCATAATCCATTAGAAAATAACATAATTGCTAGTAATAGGCATAAAAGTGGAGGGAGCGATTCGGGCAGTTCAATAGGTTCTGTAGGAGAAGTAACACCGCCCGATACTCCGAGTATAGTAGGCAATAACAGTTCTACCGTAAGATTAAATGATCAAAATAATTTTAGTAAGCAGATAAATATGCCACGCATTAACGGCAGGCCCGAAAAATTGGGTGGATTATGTAATTTGGTTGGAAGTGGCGGCGGCGGTGGAGGCGGAGGTACGACTGTTATATATGCTCCGACAACAAATAGCCCCCAGCAACAGTTTGTTGGTAATGAGATCTTACTGAGTACGGGGGGGAATATGATGCCATCCCCGGTGTCAAATAATAACAACAATAGCTTAAGTTCAACTGGTAGTGGTAGTTCTAGCAACAACAATTTAGTCACAAATAGTGTACTAATAACGGCCCCATCAACGATAACTGGCGGTGGTGTGAGCAACGTTATATCGACAAATCCGGTGATACTGCAACAACATCAGCCGCAACAATTTAGCGCGACATATCCGTATCATGCTCAGCATCTGGCCACAACGACGAGGCCACCGATTCTTTCACACAATCCAACAATAGCGCCACCTCCGGGAACATTTAGACACCACGGATTTCAAATTCAGCCAAACGGTGATATTTTATATCCGTATCCACCGCAAGTGGCGGCAGCGGCTGCCGCTGGGCTGACTTTTATGCCACCACCAAGTGCAGCTCCTCCGCCACCGCCCCCCACAGTTGTGCGATCTTCACCATCGGTTGTACCGCCCCCAGCTCCGCCCCAACAGACTCAACCACCTCCACAACCCCAACAGCAGCCGCAGCCCCCGCAGCTGCAGCCGACTGCACAGCCTCCGCCAAATGCACTTTTAGCCGCCTCACCCTACACAACTCTGACGGTAGGTAATAAATTAATTTCATGTTTTAATTGTGGCTCCCAATCGCATACCGGCCGTGATTGCCAAGAAGCCTCCATGGAGGATGTCACTCGTGGCTCCATCTATAAGCTAGATTACACAACGGCGGCCGTTTCGCCGGGCTCCAATACCGGAGTTTTACCCGGAAACAACAGCAATCCAACTGGCGGCGGTGGTGGGGGTCTCGGTGGCGGAAATATTATAAACACTGTCGAAATAGCCACAGAAACGTCGTCACCGACGTCGTCCACGTCGTCGTTGTCTAATAGCAACACTAAGTGATTAATTATATTTAACATTTTTAAGACTTAAATTAGAAAAACAAAAAAATTAAAAACTATTGTGTGCCATTTAAGGAGCATATAAGGCGGTGTGAGCGCGAGCATTGAGCACGAGAAATAATTGGATGTTAGTGACCGATAAGTCAGCTGTAGGAAAAAATTAAAATAACTATTAAAATCTAAGCAAATCTTTATGTAAAAAGTTAAGATGAATTCGAAGAAAAAAAAAATGAGATGATGGTAATTTTAAGCCTAAAGCTTTCTTGACCACATTTGTATATAGCTTAAGGTAAACATGTTTTTGTTGATTCATATCATTGTAAAGTAAAGGAAAAAATAAGGGGACGCCCTTGAGGTGATTTAGTGTGTCAGAGCAGGATCCCAGTGGCTTCCGATCTGTCCGGACTTTAGCTAGATCATGTCTCGTAATGTTTTAGGATTTCTTTTTTTTTTATTTTGTATCTTATTATCGATCTTCTGTTGTTTTAAAGTTATATCCAATTCCAAAAGAAAAAAAAACTGTAAAAAATGCAAACTTACTTACCATTACAATATTTAAGGCTTAGTATGTTGTGATACACATTAAAAACATTTTTAATTTGAAAAGACAAATTTTCTTTTTATTCCGTTCATTTTTGTGTGCATGGAAGGGATTTGGCCCGGAGAAAACACTTTGTTTACTCAATTTGTCTCACTTTCGAAAGCAAATTTGTCTTTGTGCATCATGTAGACTTAAAAAAAAATAAGTAAATAAAATAAATAATAAATAAATAAAGATAAAATTAATAATAAATAATAATAAAAGATAAAAGAAAAAAAAACTTCACAGTTTGTTAAGTAAAAATCATCTACAGAAGACTAGTGTAAAGAGTTGTGATAAATATGTAGTTTGTTTGTTATTAATCCCTAGATATTTATGTTAATTCTGTTCGAGGTGTAACTTAGCATCAAAATGCTCAATTTAGTACTTTTTATCAATTTATTAAAAGTCGCCAATAGACCTACACAAATTTGCATATTTTTTAATATATTTGTCCTAATTTACTATCGAAATAAAAAGAATCGGTTTTATTTGATGTTCTCAGAGTTCCACGTTAGTTTGATTTTAAATGAATTTTCGGATTATTGAAATGTTCAATTGCTACAATTGATTTTGAATGAGTATTGTAAGGGTGTTGCTTTAATTGCAAAAACTTGCAATTCGATATCTAGGATCACGTTGCGATATTAATTTCATCATATTTGTGTATCACCACTAATTTTCATGAATCCTGGTTATACTGGGGCATTTGTCTAAGTATTCTTTAGTTATATTTTATTTCCAAACTTTTCTGGAATGAGAGACTTGGGTCTATATTGCGGAAAATGTGTGTTCAACGCTTGAAGTGTCCACCGACTGTCATAGCTTTGGCAAATGTTCGAATGTGATCAGGATCATAGCGTGAGAAATAATTTAAAAGAAAAATTATGAAGTAGAACTTTTTGAATAAACTTATAATTTGCATATCAACAACAGCCTCGTGTATCCCGTAATTTTTTTAATTTTCAAATAAGAACGTAGAAGTTTAAATGTAAACATCCTGTGAAAGAAAGTTTCTTGTATGACGCAAAAACATTTTTGCTTCGTTGTGAATTTTATATAAGACATATTGCGTTAGATTTCATGCTAAGCTTTCTGGGAATAATTAATTGGATTTATTTTCAGACAAAATTATGTAGCTATATGTTTATGCAGGACTGCCGGAAATTTAAAGATCGATTTGAATTGTCTGTTTTGAGATATTAATACAAAACAAAAAACAGCAGCATTTCACACTAAAAATCACTTTTCGAATTCTTTTGATTTTGCGAACACAAAAAACTGTACTTTTTATTTAGCGTAGGAGATATTTAGAATTAGAATTTTTATTATTGTACATGCATAAAATTAAACAATAAAATATGGTAAATATTTGACTACAAAAGAAATCAAAACAAGGTTTTAGTGAAAAGCTAATAACTTTTTATGAATTCAAACAATTTTCCTCAGACATATATTTTTTGTTAATTTCTATTTTCTTATTCCCGTATATAAATAAAAGTCAAAGAACTGAAAGTTATTAGATATTAGAACAAGCCCTCAAGGCATGGGATTTTTGCATGAATCAAGATGATATTGATTGGTATTTTTCGTTTTGAGTAAAACAACCACAATTGATTTTACATAATGAGTATGATGCTTTTACTCTTCATATGCTTCGTTAGAACTCCTTTGATAAGAATTTCTCAGCAGTTGCATTAAAAATTTCCATGAAATAAATGGATGTACTTCTTTCTGTAAATATTCTTTGATATCAATTCTGATTTATGATTTTTGTCTGTTGAGGACTCATCTGTTCTCTCAGTTCAGAAGATGCTCTGTAATTTCAAATGAGTTCTAGCGATTCGATATATCTGAAATTCATGTCGATTTAAAAAGGCAAGCAAGGACGCCTTTTTATCTTTTTTTATAACTGAAAGTATTTTAATCTGACGATATCAAAAAATTAATGAACACTGTAAGTTTGAAAATTTATATCTAACTATTGGACTCAAATAAAAAATCGGACTAAGTAATATACTACATATTAAAAAAGTGTGTCAACAGCGTTAAATGCTGTTAAATTTTGTCTAGCCCGTAGTATTGTAATTTTAGAATACATAATTATTTAATTATTTTAATAGATTAAATTTAGGTAAATTAGTTAAAAAAATTAAATTGTTTTATTTCACAATTTTCTCCTTTTATTTAATCAATTGGTTTTCGTTTTCTTACGAGACGAATCGAAAGCAAGTTTCTTCCGCTCTTTTAACATTTTAAATTGTTAGTAAATCAGTATTAAAGGGACATTAATGAAGCCCTTAGCAGTTAGGTGATAGCAATTAGATAAATCATCTTTAGCTCATCTAGCTAATAAAGCAAATGACCACTTAAGAGTAATTATAAATTGTCTCTTCATAAATTAATAGTGAGTAGTATTTGAAAAATTAATTATCCCATCTACCTAATCAACCGTTAAGACTAAGTAGATAATAGTGTTTTGGAAAAATTTTAATCCTACTGCATAAACATCGATAAACATCTCATTTAGTTAGAAGTTTCCAAATCATGTAATAACGATTTTTTTTTATTTTCTCCGCTCTGTGGAAATTAAAAATTAAATTGATTTTAATAAATGAATACCCTTGCTATGATTAATGAGTCAAATATTTGCCAGTATAAAACTATTTAGTGCCGTAATGATATAAATTTTAAATAAGATACTTACTCTCGTGTGCCGAAAACATTGCATAAATAATAGGTGAAATGTTTTAGATATAAGAATCATTAGAGCTTTTTTGATACAATTCAATACGATTCAGTAAGTTAAAAGATATGCAATCACAGAATTACAGATTATATTTTTCAAATCGTTGACGAAATGAATCCGCACTGCACCAATTTCAAGAGACTTTCAAATTGATTGCACTAGATTCAGTCACTTAAGTCTTGAAATGAAATCACACATGACACGGTTTTATAAATTCCTACGATTTGAGAAACGTTAAGAATTATTGTGGTTTATCACTAGAAAAGTGGAGATTATAAAGCAAACAAGTCAGTAAAATAATATGTACCTACTATTCAAGTTTTAAAGAATTGAAATATTCTCACCTTTCACGGCGAACTCATATACATATTAGGAAACTGGATTTTATTACGATATGAGTCCTTATCGAGATTTTGATATTAGACAATAATACAATATTGAGATTTAGCTGTTTGTTTAATCGAATGCGTGTGTGATGGTGTTGCCGTATTCGATTAAATCTCGATTTAGATTGCTAAAGGTTTATCTTAACTGAGAAAAGCGTTTTTACTTACACAAATTGTGCAATTTGATATGGCATTCGATTATATCGACCTTTAGAACTTTTAGACTAACATGTTTCAAATCCGTCTGGCTTATTTTTGAGAAATTTAAAAAGGTATTTGAATTTATAGTATGCAATTGTGTGCTTGAATTGATAGAATGGAATTGTATGCTTATTCTTTTGATGTACATATGTACATATTTTTTTATAGGTTCAAAACATTTCTGTGGTTGCTTTTCGAACATAGATTTATATGTATATATAAAGGCATCCTTCCCTGGGCGAAATAGTACGTTCAAAAATTGCGAAAACCATCAACAAACACGGGACTTAATCATAAAATTTATATGAATCATTAATATCGAATAACACGGTTTCGAAGAACCAATTATCCGTATTATTCGAGAGTTCACTGTATAGCACTTTCTTTAGATTATTTATAGGTTTAAACCTACAGTAAAAATAAATTGAGTGTTTTATCGAAGAGAGAAAGAACGATAGTATCGTAGATTATTATTATTTATTTATCGGTTCTCGTTAATAATTTTGTGATTTGGTACATTACTTATAAAAATTTAAAATTTTCCCGCGAATATTTCAGGACCAATTAACTGGGACGTACTACTGATATTATGTAGCTTTTTTAATCGTCACATTAATAGAAATGAAATTCAGGTGTGAACAATAGAATGAGATAAAAAAACGATGAAATAACTGAGTTTAGAAGATTAGATTGGTTTATTTCTCAACTATTATGGATTATAAAAAACTGAAACGCTTTACAACTTCGCGTAAAAAGTCGCGTTAAATGTATTTTAAAATGTTGATCGTAATAATGGGTCTAGTTTACATTAATAACGTGATGGTGAATATAACAAATAGAATTCGTTATTTGTTTTTCTCTATTTTATACATTTTTGCGATTTTGCTACAAGCCTTATTTAAATCAACAAGTTTTTTGGTAGAAGTTTTATCGGTATTTATAGCCGTTCAAATTTTCTTTGCTGATAATTCGTTGTTAGAGAAAAATAAAAAATTGTTTTCTAGATTTCACGATAAGTTTTAAAACTTAAGAGACATACAAATGCTAAGAAAATCAGCATTCGAATTTAAAAATGCTGCAAAAATGTGGCATCTGAAACAGTGCTGTAACTTCTACATCAAATGTTGGCCTAATTGAAGCTATATAACTAATTTACAGTGCGACAGAGATGAAATTAACGCCTCATGTCTTGGAAGGGAAGAAATCAATTGAATTCGACAAAAATTGAGTGTTTGACTGACTTCGAAAAATAGTATATTACATGTTCGAAATGGTAAGTACATAGTTTAGAATAAAATTTAATAAAACTCTAAAATAAACTAATACACAGATTTTAATTACATAGTTTAAGTGAATTTTTGTTTTGAAATATTTTAAGTAACATTTGATTTGTTTATGGATATTTTAAATGGAAGAATACAATGAGTATAATTCATGAAAACATATGAAACAAGGCACAGTTGTTTTCTTATTGTTAGATATTCAAAAGAGAATCTTTTTTCGATTTTTTAATGTTTACGAGTGTTTTTTAATAACACATTTTTAATATTTCTTGCCAAAATTCTTATGATTATTCGTCTTGTCTACAATGCTATATTTTTTTTATATTTCAAGACTGAATATAATTTTTTATTTTTATTTTTTTTTTGTAAAATCTTTCTTTAAACCTAATGCCACAAATTCGAATTACGGTTTCAGAATTAAGAGTATGAAGATTTCAATTTTATAATTTTGAGTTTATATTTATTTATGTAGAAATACACCAAACAATTAAAATAAAGATGTAAAAAATGAAAAATTGAACCAATTAATACAATTATCGTTGAAAATTACTGTGTCGAAATATCGATCCGGCTGCCTGAAAGATGTGCATATTAAGCATACATATAGGTAATAGTCTTTTACAAACAACATTCGTAGTTTTATAATTAAAACAAGTACTAATATTGGCGCAAATATGGGGATGAAAATACAACTTTATTACGTCTTAAGGAACAACAAGCAATATTCAAAGTAACCTCTAGCATAACGTGATGTTTAATGTTTAGAACTAACAAATTTGAAATCTTTAAGCAAGTCTGAGACGTGATCTATCTAAAGTGCCTTCTTCTCTGGTTAATTAAGAACAAACAAGTTTGAACAATGAAGATGTGAACTGGTTTATGCTTACTGTGAAAACGATATGAAACGAAAAGTAATATGTAATTTGTTTTTATATTCACTCTATGATCATTGATAAATACAAGAAATACCGAATAATTGATCCTCTTATCTGTTACTAAGTTATTTGTAGTCTAGTGTGTATGTACACGTAACCGAAAAAAAAGCAAAATTAATTTTAAATATTTTTATAAAATAAATGAAGAAATTTCGTTCAAAACTTAAACTGCCGGCGTGTATATTGTCTGAAGTTTTATAATTTGTAAATATAGTTATATTCTTCGGTGCTTAGAAAATATATTATTATTATGAAAACGTTTAAAAAAGTTTTCGATTCATTGCAATTTGATATTTTATACTATGGGCATTTTATTAGAGGGGATTACGATTTAGGTACCTTTTGTGATGAACGTCGTGGATGAATGTAAGTACCTAGTATCATCGCTTTTTTTCTATTTTTTATTTTTACTATTTACATGTAATACAACTTTTAGGATGTAATCTTTTTCAGGTTAAGGTCTTATAAGGTAGAATCCGCTATTTTGAAAATATTCTAATTTAAGAATACAGTATCTAATAATAAAAAAAGTAGTATATAGTAGTTTCTTGCTCGTGAGCTAACTAAATTTGAAGGTATACATATTATTTAGGAACAAAAAAGAAGGACGTTAAACGACTAGCAAAAGTTAAAATGGCTTCAACGTAAGCAAAAGTTCTTTTCTTTAATTTAAGTCAAATGCTAATAACAATGCCTCAATTGAAGCATAATTAAAACTAAGTTTGATAAATTTGCGCCTTGTACTTACATAAAACCCTGAAATTCAGTTCAATTTTTCAAGCCTGATCGATTATTCTCTAACACTTGAGGGAATAAAAAGTAAAATAGAGAAGGGAATTGCCCTGAATAAAGTTTCTGTTTTGGTTTCTTGTCCCGTGTTTATGAATATCTATTTAAAGTAAAATTCTAAATATGAATGTTTACGAAATTGTAATTCACATATTACATGAACAAATCTTGTTATGAACTTCTTATTTGTAAATCCGTCGCCACATTCAGAATAATGCTTAATATTATTCAATTAGATAAAACGCTTAGCTCAAAACCGTTTAGTTTAAGCATTTATTGTTCCATACTCGGGGAAAAATGGGCTTTTCGGTTTTAAGAGAGAAACAAAAATTAGAGGTGAGGTATATGAACATGTATTTAAAAAAATTAACTTTACATTAACACTAAAATAAATAAATAGTAACTAAGCCTATAGGGCCTAAAGAATACTTAATCATGTATTCGTCCGTGGCAGGTGCACGTCGCGGCGCAGTTCGTCCGTCGTTCAAGACCTTCCGGGGTGGCGTCGTTGCAGAGCCAACCTGCCCATGTTTTGTAGAGTTCTCTGCAATTTGCCCACACATCGACTGCATTGCAAACGTTCGTGCATAATCTAGAAGGCAAAATAAGTTCAATTTCAATTCAAGTATTTCGCTCGTTATGGTTAATAAATGTAAATTGATGGACTTTGAGAAATTTGGCAAATTAGTTGGTTTGTTACGACCCAATTCTGTGGCTTAGATATGGATAAGCATAAATAGTTATTTACTTATTGTTTCAATGTTTACAATAAAAATAAAAGTGTATTGGACAGAACATTCGTCATTCGAGATCTGACTTCCGCTTTACATCTATAAAACGATATAAACGGCTAAAATACATAGATATATTCTTTGTACTAATCATATTATTGATTGCTTTGCTACATATTTTAATTTATTTCACACTCTACAGCAGCTTTGATAAGAAGTTTATGCTACTGTTCGCTGAGCCCTGATGTCGATCAGATCAGATCCGAGTAGATCAACTTAGATCAGGGCCCTCTATCATAAAACTGACACATGTGACAATGGCTACAATTTTACAATTTTATTCAAATATTAAGACAAAATCAACATCAGAAGTATGACAAAATGGGCAGAAGTTCGCTACGTGTCCATTAATTCAATATTTTCTCTTCTTTATTACTGCCAAAATAGGAATATTGAAAAAAAAAAAACTTTTAAAGATTCCGGCGTAAGGCTTTATAATTTAAGATGTCGGCCCTTATTCCACACTCCGAAGGAAATCAAATCCGATCGGAATGTAGGAGATTCACAAGAAAGCAGTGTCAGAGAACTCGACTCATGCAATTCTTTTTAAATGTTCTAGTTTACTTACAAATTTCCTGCATTCCGATCGGATTTGATTTCCGGCGGAGTGTGAAATAAGGGTAGTAGGCCAGTTCTTTAAGCTTTAATAAAAATGAGGAGAAAACCTTACCTGATTTTTTTTGATCGACAGTGGTTTGAGCAAGATCCACATGGCTTTCCTGCTTTATAGGGGTAAGCTAACCGATCCTC
Organism: Machimus rusticus; assembly: GCA_951509405.1. Lineage (NCBI taxonomy): Eukaryota > Metazoa > Arthropoda > Insecta > Diptera > Asilidae > Machimus > Machimus rusticus. The sequence goes on along the minus strand of OX608052.1, from coordinate 4,930,248 downwards.
ATAGTTTCCTCTAAAGAAAAGTATATATTAAAAAAAAGTCAACAACATGTAATGTTAATCTTGGTATTACATTGGACAGTAATTGCAAATATAATTGAAGAATGGTTTTCCATTAGGTCCATGTTTACATTTAGCAATACCACACCCAACTTTATGAGTTGCTGCCCACACCATTTGCGTATAATGTCCAATTTCTTTAAGATTGTTCGTATCACTGCCGTATGTGAAGTTTTGCCGCTCCAAGAACCAAGTCTTCATAGCAAATAACCTGATAAAAACAAATGCGACTGATAAATGACTGATCAAGTGACTCGATCTGAATTCATTGATTTTTAAACAAATTGGATATTTTTTACTTGGTGGTCTACCATTGATTACTCATAAAGTAAACTATTTTATAGAGTGGCTGAATGATTTAGCTTACCAGGGCACTTTGTGTGTTGAGACGAAAATATTTTGTCCACACGATCCAAAGTTATGAACATGTCTCCCGTCGGGCGTATCGTGTATTAGGAAGTGGCACTGTTCTGCCCACTTTTGTGCTGATCGCGCAGCGCCTCGATGCCACTTCTGAAATGAAAGCAATCGATCAATTACAGAAGATTCGAAGATTTACGCCATTTGTTTGGATGATTCACGTCAATGGAGTTGATGAATGGGTCCAGGCTGAAAGTCAATAATCAAAAAATCGTTTGCAACAAACTCCAGTCAAAACAATGTCTCTTGATTGAACTAATGAGTTGAATAACTCGTAAAAGGCGCCAACCAAAAAATTGTTGAGAGGGTCAACTATTTTAAGAGATTCAGATCACTTCTATATTTTTGTAAATTAAGGACAAATCCAGTCGTTACATTTACGCATTCAATAAAATGTTCGTAAAAAGAATAATTATTCGCTACACTGTTTTGTAATGGGGGTAATGATCCCAATTATGCATATTTTTATTACTACCTTAATATGAGGTATTTTCAACCTGCTATTTTTGTAAAATGCACAAGTTTTGCTTTGATTCAGTGAGCTTATTTTGTTTGATCCTTTTCAGGCAAAGTAATAAAAAAGTATTTATTTTGTTTTGGATATGCCCATTTAAATTTACAAAAAATACATGAAGCTGTCCCATCAACGTACAATTTTATTGATGCTAATAAAAATGGTAAGTTCATTGAATTTGTGGACTATTTCATTATTAATATTTCCAAATCCGATTTTACCCTGGAATCTTGTTGCAACAATTTCTGAAATTGTGCGTAAGTGTTCTTTACTGATTACTTACCATTGACAGCATATTAGACGCAGGTGGCGATACTTTTGTTCGAAAATAGTCATGTAGCATTACAAGACGCCTTTGTACCCTCCTAAGTCGTGGATTAAGCATTCTGTTCGATATTTTCTCTCCATATATTCTGGGTTCTAAGAAAATAAATATTTATATTAAAGCAAACATTTAACGCACTCTTTACAGTATAGGCTGAATATTTTGTTTTGCTTATATTACGATAAATACTAATAATATCTTACTTCTGTCTGTTCGCCAGTTGTTGGAGAAATCAAAAATTGCTACTAATACTAAAGTAACGTACAATATTCGTACCATGGCAATGGAAATTCCTGAAAATAAAGGATTTTTATTTTAATTGTAAAATAGAAAAAATGGTTAATCAATGTGTATTTAGTATTTAGATGATGTGGCGGTAGTTTTTTACAGTCAAACTCACATGTATAAAATTCGTTTCACTACAAAGTTAAATAACAGTGAAATTATTCGAAAATGTTTGCAGTTTCTAGGTTTCTAAGTTTCTGAATTGCAAGACAATTTAATTTTGTAAAAATTTTATAATTTTGCATGATGCCAAATATTTTGAGTTAAAAATGTTCAGGACTCACAAGACATGGGGTAATTCGCCAAATCAAAGTTCATAAATATAAAAATTTGTAATGTATTTTTATTATTACTTAATATTTTTTTTATATATTTTAACCATTCTGATAAAGTTAAAAAATTAATTACTATGATCTATTCGATACAAAATTTAATTTAAAGGATAGTAATACGTATATGGTTTCGAGGACGCCTTACATCTCAATTAAATTCTTGCACAATTTTAAATCTTAATTTGCCACTGCCAAAGGGTAATTTAAAAAATAAAAAAGTATATTTTTAGATTTACTTATTATTTTTTTCTATTTGTTAAATTGTTTTATACCTCTATTTGCCACAATGTGTTATACTGTTTAGTTTTTTGTTACATTGTTACTATTTTTAACAGACTTTAATGGATATACATATTTATCTTTTAAATTAATAAATCAAAATCGAAAATATATTTTTGAAACGTATGAAGAAATATGTGGATTAATAATGTGGGGTTTTAAAGAAATAGACATCGAATAAAGCAAAGTGCTAATATTTTTGTCCTTGCTCCGCATTGACTATTCTATTAATATAATTTACAAGTATAATAAATTAGTCGTACTTTTTGAAGAACTTATCATTTCTTGTACGCGGTTAACGAACGCATAAACAGTGGGCGAAAATACTTTCAATTTCACTTCCTAATTCCAAGTACCTCGATGTATCTCTGATATTTAGAGACGTTTTAAAAATATATTTTGTTTCTACATTGTACATTTACACGCTAAATGCCAAATCCTATAATCACGAAGCACATGTTTTCGAGAATTTCCCGGCTGTTACCTGTGAATTGAATGTCTCATTTGATTTATGAAGAGAATTTGTAATTTTAATGTGAAAAACTTGTCGTCAAGCATTTAAGTAAGGTGATTTTTCTATGTAGAACTGAGGCTGTTTGTATTATTTTTTTTGGGGAAAATATAAACAAAACAAAAGAGGAGAAAAGAAAGAATTTTCTTTTTCAAAAGAAAGTTATTGCTGTTGGGGTTTTGATATAAAAACGAAAATTAAATTGTTCTGAGGTGACTCGTTTGATTTACTCAACGAATTATAATGTCGAGTGAGTATCTTAAGCGTTTTTAAAAAGAGGGGATTTGTTAAATTCGGCTCTTTTTATTTATATTATATACGACGACAGAAATAGTAACCCTAATTATGGATTTTAATTACTGTCAAAGTTTCTTGTTGAGGAAAGATGGAGAATTTTTCTAAAGAGATATCTTTGATGACAATATTTGGGTCAAGGTTTTTCTTCAAAATGCCTGTTGTAAATTTTTTTTCATGAACTGTGATTGCTCATTCGCTGCAGACATCGGTTTTCATTCGAATTTTGGGTATTTTTATTTTATGATACTTTCAATGGAAACAAATTTTTAATCGTGGTGTTAGTTATATTTTGTGCGAATTTTAATCATTCTTGAGTTATTGACTTTATTTTAGAATAGATTTTGTGATTAGAAAGTTTTATCCAATGAAATAACCTAATAGTGTAAAATAAAATAAAAATATCGTGAATTCTTTTTCGTAATTATTACACGGTCCTTACAGTGAAATTGTTAAATCGAAGTTTAATCGAAGTAAAATCGGATTAAATTTTGCGAAAATGGTTATGAATCGATGAACATTTGAATATTTTTTAGCAAACTCAAATTTTAATTGTGCTCAATTGAGCTGCGAGTTATGACTCAGAATGTAATCAATGTTTAAAGTCCGAACGAAATCAAGTTCGTTCAATGAGCACTCGAAACAAATATTTTTGGAACGGATTAATTCGTGCTATTAGTTAATGGGCAGTTCAATTAAGCGAATTATTCTGGTCCCCTTTACCAATTGATCGCGCAGTGATAGCAACTTAATAAAAAATAAAAATTCAATTTTATTATTTTGGGAAAAAATAAGTATAAATAAAAATCATTTGTTCTGTTGAAATTGACATCTCAATCCGAATATACTAAGCTTTTATTAATAGACCAACTGTTCAAATAAAATATTGTGCGGTGTCGTACCCCGGCGGCCAATTTAATTGCTCCCATACCATTCCCACTTTAGTCGGAACAATTTAACTTTATTAGAAGCTCACACATGCAGTTGGAGGCGATTGCACTTTTAAGGCTATTTAAAAAATCAAGCAATTGAAATATCACCTGGTAGTCCTCCAGAATACAATAAAATTACCAAAAATAAAAATTCAATCTCAATATTCGAACCATGTTCACTGTCAGCGCACTCCCAAAAACTCATATGATCACGAGCAATTTTTTTTACTTAGGTAAATCACTGTCAATAATGCGCCTACGCAAAGACAACGGCGATTTGCCATAAATTTAATATTTTTTATTATTATTATTTAAATAAATATGCTCGCATCGATCATGGATTCATGGATACCTTCCAGGTGTTCACCTTTATTAAAAGTGTGGGCCAGGAACTGCCCGTACCATTAGACATGATGGCAGCGCGGCTTTTGTAAATAGACAGACCACTTGCAGTCACACTTTTTCACAGCAGGAGGTCACTTTCGATTTGGTCACTTAATTATTTTAAGTTGTAAAATGTGTCAGCTTTTACAATATTCACTTATCTTTTTAAATATGCTCTTAAGTTTTTGCCATGCTAAGATGACTTTAGAACCATTTTTGGATTATACTTTATGGCTTTTCTGCTAAATCTTAAACCACTTTTACTTTTCAATCCATACTTAGACTGTTGTAAATATTGCATAATGTGTTTGATATTCGATTTTGTCATTAATTTTAAACATTTCTTATATATTTTGATTTTTATAGACCAAAAATATATTATAATTTAATTAAATAAATATTACCAATTCTGTAGAATAGTCATGTGTTGCTTAAGGGGGTTTTTATGCTGATTTGTTGGGCTAAAAGTAAATAAGTTTTAGTGTTTTTGAGTTTGAGTTAGGACATTCTGAAGAAAAAAAATTTAGATCAATTATATTTTGAACCACAATATTTTTGAGGGTAGAAATTACTATCCGGAAAAAACATTTTTTTTTTATAATTTGTATAAAGTACATATATATTTTGAAGAATATGTCTTCAAATTTAAAAAAAGTCTTATATTTTATTTCTAAACTTTTACTATACATATAGCGGAGCGCTGATCTATCACTATTGCTTTGCTTTCACCGTACATCATGCAGAAGAACATAATCATTTAATACACTCGAAAAAATTAAAGAACACTTATTACATATTTTAAAAATGCTATAATATAATATTATATTACATTTTTAAATTGCTACTCTCCTCTTTTCCTAAAATTCTGAAAATTGGTAGGTAAAACTCATCTTAAGTATAATGTCCATTGTCATTCGTCAGATTAGCTTCAAAAGACGAGCCCTGGAGTTCTTCCCCTTTATATTGGTAGATTCACCTTTTTCAACATGCATTCGTAACAATTAGTAGGTTGAATTACATTATGAAAATTGATTTTGCTATCCACATTATGAAAATTCTTACGAATAAAGTACACAAAACTTAGTTTCGAATTTGTGTCGAATTCCGTCTCCAGCGCTAACAACTTCCCCTGTGAGCTTATTTCATACGTAAACTAATAGGTACACCGAAAGAAAAAATAGCAATACTAACTAATCTTTGGTTGATTATCAGCCAATTAATTGAATTAGTTGTTATAACAATTTAAAGTAGTGAAATCAACTAAAATAATTGAGAAACTAACTAATTTTGTAATTGTTTTTCTCACTGTTTTAGATCTATCTATTAATTTAATTAATTGGCTGAAAAAATAGTTAATTTTGCTGCTCTTTTTCTTTCAGTGTACTTATTAGCATGCTAATGTTAAATTTAGTTAAATTTTAGAACATATTCTAGACTTGAAATAAAGATAGAAATCATGTAATAAGATGAGTGATTAGCGCTGTTAACAAAATTAAAATTAGAAAAATCAATTCTAAATGGTCACTTCCATATGTATGTACATATAGTTGCTAATATTTGACCTTACCCCAATAATTACGTTAGCTTTATATTTAGTATTGTTAGTAGGAATCATTCTATAAAGTAAAAAAAAAACATATACAGCATTACGGCAAGAAATTAAAGAAATATGCTTTCTTACTATTACATTTCGCATAATGAAGCTGAACTTTATTAAGAAATTTTAACACTGTGTCCAAGAAAAACCAGCAATTTTTTAATTTTGGTTTTCAAAATTTGGTACAGTGATTCATATTTAGTCAACAGTTAAAATCTGGAATTTGAAAGCAAAGTATGTGATGTTTGGACGTTCTGTATAAAAAATTATTATATTTAATAGAATCTCTTGGGTGGTATACTATATATAATTTATTTCACTGGATTATTTATTTAATACGAAATTTCAGACAGTGTGAAAGTGAATGGTTTTAAAATGTTATTCAAATTCAATGAGTGCACACATGATACTGAAGAAAGTTTTAGGAAATGTCTGTAATGTTGCACATGTTTATTAAACAAAAGATGTTATAAATAATTTATAGAAAAGTGGATAAAACTCACTATAATAAAATAGAGGAAAATATCACTGCAACACGTCTAGCTGCACTAAGTTCTTTGAAACCCTCTTACGTTTTGCGGAGGAGGCAGTATTAAACAGATCACATTTAACTTATTGGCGAGAATACTTGAGATAATCGCGGTATCACATTTTATTAGCAGTAAAATTCACACACTGGACACACGGCTATCACAATTCACATTTGCGGAAGGCACGTCGGCTGGGCGCATGCACCAGGTCTGCATGAGTTGAACGCGATCAAGTAATCAACTGAGGCCGAAATCGCGAGTCTCAAGATATAACGCCCGCGCTGGCCACTTTCTTACGAGGCGGCCGAAGGCGCTTCTTAACGAAATTGCGAATATAAGATTTTATTTTTTTTTTGTTTCTTTTTTTTTGAGTGAATGTTGTCAAGCGTTTCGTCTTTCGGCTCTCATGGATTTTCCGCCAAGAACTAGGCTGTCCGCTTTATATCTAAAAAAATTATTGTCTCGCGCGCGAACTTTACGCGAGCTTTTTGGATTCTAATTTGGGTGCGACATTTTAATGGAGTGCGGCGGATGGTAGCCGTCGGAAACGTGCGAACCCGATCTGATTGTTGATGTTTCGTGTTTTGCCGCGATCTTGTTAAAACAATTGCAGTTTAGTTATGAATTATTGCAAAACCCAATTGACTGTGGAGACCCGGTCAATGAATCATGAACACTAGCAGATATCCGCAGAGTTGTAATCTTGGGAAATTGAGGAAAATTGATGGTCACCACATGGATGTTGCCAATCGGTAAGTAATTGAGAATTTATGTCTGCAGGCGGCATTCGGTAAAACAAGGTCGGCCGCGGAGAGTGCTCCTTGATTTATTGCTCCATGTGCAGGCTTTTGTCTTAGGAATGGATCCTTCCTTAGTTACATCTCAATTTTTTTAACTAATTTTATAAAACCAGTGGATCGATGGATATTACAGTGGGTGGCTACTAAATGTTTAATAATATAAAATTCGTAAAACATGGTAGGTATGTATACGGATCCAGAATTTCAATTTGATAGTTACATAGAGACAAATTTTTTAACTTTTGCTTTGACCAAATAAGTAAGTACCTACCTACATATGTCCTCGTTTTGCTGACTTCATTTATTTCTGAGTTTATTTATAGTAGTAAAAATGCAACGCCCCAATTACACACTACCGCTTGCGATTAGAACATAGTTAAAATTCATAAAAAAATTAATACATGTTATCTATAGAGCCCCAGCGCCATATTTAGGATCCGCATACATATGTATATGTAGTTGTAGACCTCAAGGCTCAAGACTGAATCTGTGGTGTGGGCCCTAGGAGAAAATTTTTGTCTGAAATTAATTTGTAAAAATCGCCTAGCAATTAGCTAGCCAAAAATATGAAAAGAAACATTTAAAGTTTGTTATTAAATTTTAGAAAATAGTTTCTTATAAGTATTATAAGTACGGTATTTAGAAAATATTGAATTAGTTGGATAATGAAATGACCTTTCGGCGGCAGCCAGAATTGGATGATTGTCTTTAGTATCTTCTGTATCGTTTTTGGGCGATTATTTTAATTATTTATTCTAATTCGATTAAATGTTTTGAATACATCCATATTGATATATGTATGTATATTTGAAAATTAGGGCATTAGTCAAGGGAGTTGGTTAATCAAGGGAGTGAGGAATGGAGAGTGGAAAATGTTCCCCCGTCATGTTCATAAGACTCATTATATATCCCAGCATGAGTTTTGTCATCATTTATTTTTTTAAACGATGTCATGAGGCAGGCTGTAAAGCAATTGGTATTGTAGATACATATATTAGATTAGTAAGTAATAAAATGGCCAAATAATCTTAGTGGCTTATATCGGTTTGCTCTTACAAAATAAGTGCGTGGTCACCTTTTTTAATAATAAGCAAACACCACAATATATTAAAATAAAGATTTTCTTTTGTATTTAAGTTTTTTCAAAATTAAATTTTTTAAACACACTTTTATGCTGTGGATCCTTAGGCCTATAGGCTAGATAGCCTACATATAAATACGACTCTATAGAGCTCTAATAGGAAAGAAAACTATAACACCTACAATCCAGGGTTCTGAAAGATTGAACTCACTTGAGTGGTAAATAACCGCTTAAATGTTGAACGGACTCTTTTCTTGAGCGGACTCACTTTTAGGGGACTCAACACGAACTCAAATTTTGAGCGGACTTGAGTCTTGAGTGGATTGAAATTTTGAGCGAACTTAAATATTGGCACAAATGAATTTTTAACGAAGTGATTGGACTGCAAATTTAAATAATAAGCAGTCATAAAAAAGTTGCTAAACTAAACAAAATTTTAATTGATTTTATGACCAACTTTCTGCTGCTAATATTTATTATTTCAATTCAATTCTATGCTCATTTCCATCAACAGTTCTTCTCTAAATATTGATAAGTCAACTGTAACAACTTTAGTACGAAGAATTTTCATATCAGAAATTTTTTAAATCATCTTATAGAAATTTTACTTACCTACAGTGTTGTGCGAAACAATAGCAACCATTTCACTACAAAAACTTAATGTAGTTGTTTTCTTCATTTTATTTAGTGGAAAATGGAAAGATATATCCTATTTTTCTCTTTTCATGAAACCATTACAAATGGCTGATTTTGCAGCAAAATTACAATTCAGTTTAATTTAAAATAATTTAAAAAATAACGAACTTCGATACATGCAGTGTGCAAAACTAAAGCAACATTTTAGTTGCCTCCCAAGTATACTTCATACGGTGGTCCTTCTTTTGAATAACCTCACCTCACCTTCGTGGCATAGTCGCTATTAAATTCATAATAGTAGATTGAGGTATGCTTTCCTATTCCTTTTATAAATATTTCCAATAGTTTTGTTTTATTTCGGAAACACTGTTTTGAGACTAGCCGTTTAAAGATCCTGAAGAGATTTTCAATAGGATTCAAATCTGGTAATTGAGCCGACCAATCAAGAACTTGAATCCCATCCTTATTCATCAGCTTCGATGTATCTTTCGGGTCATTATCATGCTGAAACGCTCATCGAAGCGGCGGTTCCAATTCGGCATATGGCAAAATTTGCGTCTCAAAAAATTTTTGTCAATAAAATGGTCCATTATTTCTTTTATTTCAAAAAAAGGAACAATACCATTCGCCGAAAAATAGGTCCAGACCATCATGCTATCATTTCCATGCTTGCTTGTTATGTTGCACTATCGTGGTTTTAGTCGCTCATCTTTGCGTCTTCTTTTACCCTAAGTTTATTTAATTAAATTTTGACTCATCGCTGAACAGTACTGTTTTCCATTTTTCTAAGGACCAGTTTAAATGGTCTGAAGCAAATTTCAACCTATAAATTTAACTTTATATAAAAAGCAGACCATGGCATCAAATTTACCTCTTTTGGAAGTGTTTTCTTGTAAGCGTAAGTTTTTAGTTGGTCTGTAGCTTTCTGAATTATTTTCTAAAGTACATTTTCGAACAACATACATGACAGCATGATGGTTTGGACCTGTTTTACATCGAATGGTGTGGATCCTTTTATCGAAGTAATGAACCGTTTCATTTAAAAAAATATTTTGAAGACGCAAATGTTGCGGGAATTGCTACTTCGATGGGTGTTTCAGCATGATAATGACCGGAAACACAAATTAAAACTGGTGAATGAGAATGGGATTCAAGTTCTTGATTAGCTGGGTCAATCACTAGATTTAAATGCTCTTCAGATTCCTTAAATGGGAAGTCTCAAGTCAGCGTTTCCGAAATTAAACAAAATTAATGGAAACACTGAAAAAGGAATGGTAAAGCATACCTCAATCTACTATTATGGATTAATCAGCATCTATGCTACGAAGGTGTGCTGAGGTTATTGAAAATAAGGACTATCATATGAAGTACTATGGAGGCAACTAAAATGTTGCTTTAGTTTTGCACACTGCATGTACCGAAGTTCGTTATTTTTTTAAATTATTTTAATTAAATTGAATTGTAAATTTGCTGCAAAGTCAACCATTTGTAATGTTTCATGAAAGGAGAAAAATATAATATAGCTTTTTATTCTCCACTAAATAAAATGAAGGAAAAACTACATTAAGTTTTTGTAGTGAAATGGTTGCTATAGTTTCGCACAACACTGTATATATATGCACAATATATAAAACAATTTTTATTTTAAACAGGCGTGTTGTGGGCGTCTCTATAGTTATTTCTCTTCGAAAATCCTAAGGGCCCTGTTCGAACGCCTTTCAATTTTGGGCGTACTGCGGGTCCGTTTCGGGCCTATACCTAGGTATTTTTTTACGGGGAGAGTGTTGATTTATTCTAAAAAATAAGAAATAAACATGTGAAATGGAAAGTTTAATATTTTTATTGAGATTGTAATTGTAATATTTTATTCCAGAAAGATTTTATATAATAAATCATATATTATATAATTGTGTAAGTAATTTCTTTTAAAAATTTACGAAATCAAGTTCGCGCCTCATCCTTAACGTTAAGGTTAAAATTTTCTTTTCAGAATCGAAAGCGGCTTTTCCATTATTGGGGTCGACGTTGTGAATAAGTGGAACTTTTAGTCTATACTTTGGTGTTTGCAGGTCAATCTGATTTGCTTTAACAGAAAGATCCATACGATCAACGTCCACAGTCTCTTCAGGAAGTTCTATTTTAATGACCATGTCCTCACAGCTCATAGATGCAGCGGTCTTATTGTTCATCTAATTATAAAAAAATATTTATAATAGTTGAGTAGAATTTTAGCTTAGTTAAATAAAACGATACCAACCTGGAAAAATACATCTTCCGTCCCTACTGCCTGCTTGTATATAATTTCATATTTTGGAATTATTCTGTTGTCTAAAACATCGTTGTCTTCTTCTTCTTGTTTTTCTAACCATTTCTCCACTTCATCTTTATCGTCATCCTCCGGAATCTGCGGTTTTATCTCACAAGGTTTTTCGGGTAAATTTTCAGAAGGCTTCTGAATTGTTTTTTTACTTCCGATATTTGAAGGTCCTAAAAGGAAATTATTCAATTCAAAAGTTTAATAGTTAGATAATGTATCCAAAATGTTACCAAAATTAGTTGCAGCTGCTGTAGATGAATAACAATCGTCTTCAGAATCCGAATCTTCGTCAGGTGGCTTAAGTAGATTAGCCAAAAGTTTAATAGTATCAGGATGGTCGTATAATGACATTATAGCACCAAAACTACTTTTGCTTTCTTCGAAATTCGATGTATAAATGAATTTGTCAAAATTTTATGTTGTTTACTTCGCAAGTAAAAATTTGAGTTGTTTGCTCAATAGTCGGTTGCTATGAGCAAGTAATTAGGTTTGAGCCCTCGGTAACCCAAAAGAAATATGAGTTGGTAATAATTTAATGTCGTTAGCGGTTAGCGTGATTCAATCTGAAAAACCAAGCTGATCTCATGAGATGAGTGTGATTACGGCGGTTTAAAAAAATGTTTTCTTAAATAACTTTATTACAAGAACTAGCAGCCGCAATGCCAACAAAGTTGAAATAATATTTTAAAAATTTGATATTGGAATCAGATCAATTACGCAGTGTAGAACCTCTTTTTCGGTGGAGAGTGGAGACTGGTTACTTAAATGAAATGTGGGAATTTAAAACTTTTACTTATTGCTAAATTTTGCATTACTTTATGGGTGCACTATAATGTGCATTACAATTTTTATAGAAATGTAAAGAACATAATGTTTTATTTATAGTATCATGGGCTAAAATTAAGATAAAATGGGGATGAATTAAATTTCGAATGGCTGAAAAAAAAACATTATTTAATAATCGAAAGAGAAAATTCAGCGAAATGACCACTTATAGTATGTGTTTTTAATCTTTTTAGAAATTCAGAAAAACATCGAAACCGCTCCGAATCAAAGATACCAGATTTATGATTCTTAACCAATTATCGCGGTTAACAAAATAAAAGAGTTATAAACTTTTTCCAGAAGTATTGCTTATTCATGAAAGTGCCTCATTCTTATTATAAAAAATAGAATTAATGAGTGATGCTTTATTCGCTACCGGCGCTTGAGAAGAAAATCTTGTACCACAGACCATGAAATTTTGGGTGTTTTTTTTTCAAAATTTGAATGAACAACATAACAAATTATTGTATAAAACGAGATATAAATATATAGAAATAACACTTGTTTTTTTATGTTTAATTTTTGATTTTCTAGTGTATAAAAAAACATTAAAAACGCGTTTTTCTCACACTTAGTATTTTTAAAGTCGATGAACCCTCTAACTCAAAATCTACTGCACCATCCTTTTGAAATTTTAAAAATAAAATATACAAGGTAATTATAATTATAATTTATTTTGCAATAATCAATTACCGTTGTTTTAATCAAAAATCGTCAAGTGTTACCAAACATTTAAAAATTCAGTGAAAAAAACCTTGATGATGTTACCTTGAAAAACTTATCAATTAATGAAATCTTTTTATATTTTGATCTCAAATGATCCAGTAATGAGTTATGCGGTTCACCGCAAACTTTTTTTCTGAAGCGTTTGCAAAGATTTGCTGCAAATGGCTTATTTCTACATAAGTATGTTTCAATGGAAGTTTTGCTTAAATTTCGTTCTATTATATATTAATTACATATGTAGATAAATTTAAATTAACTGATTTTCATTAATTCTCAAAAATATGCTTTTTATTATAGTGATATGTTACATCTCAGCTAGTACATAATATAATTATTTTAAACAGTTTATTTTAAATTGGTTCGATTTGTTTGAAAAAACAATTTTTTATTTATTTATTGTCCAACATAAAAAGAAACAATGCTCTTTAAATTATGCGACAATCCTTGAATCTTGTACCCTTCTCTGCAATCAGATGGCGCACTCAACAGTGACCTGATGATAGGATTCACTCTGACCCCACATCCGTTCTTAAACTTCCGGTCAACAAGTTCTCTAACGACTGCCGACTGCACCTTCTTTAGAGCCGCGAATTACAAGAAAATCGTTACACACTACTCCGAAGGTGTCTAGAGTTTACCTGTTCATCGGAATTAAATTCCCACAGTTGGCTATATCAGGTCCAAGGTGCATAAATTAACTGTGCGACGACGGCGTTTAAATTTCAGTCACGCACCTGTTCGCACAGTTTGCCGGCCGGTTCTTAACCTTCTTCGGTTCGCACAATTTGGGAGTTCTTGAAGTTTTACGTGTGTGTTTTAACCTTCTTGGTTAGAGTTGAGGAATGGTTATTTTCATTTTGGGTATTAAAATTTTCGGAATATTAACAAGACTTTTGCCTACACTACAGGGTCAAATTCCCTTTCTGTTTACAATTTCATCGTCCAGTGCTCATACCTTTTGTGGGTGGAGGTTTCACAGTCGCGTTCACTCCCTTCAATTTTACCTGAACAATGTAAAAACCATTGTCTGTCTGCCCTCACTTTTTCCTCCTCGACTGTCGTTCCCTTGGTAGACCATGTGCAGGTAAATAGCATTTTCCATGAGCTAAAGAGTGGTCAGCGCAGGTGAAGCGCGTCCGCGGAGTTTAGTTTTGTTTTCGTTTTCGTTGGGTGCACGTTGTTTTAAAGATAGTTAAGATACCTTTTGCTACATTTTTGATTTGATGAGTTCGCGACGTTAAAATGGGGGTCCTTGGAGGTGCAGCCCAAGATTATAGTAGAAGAAACTGCAACGGAAAATCGCGAGATTTTAAAAATAGAAGTTATAGTTCGATTCTAGAAAAGGATGAGACGGAGGATGATGCCAACCAGACTAAGGAAAATGAGCAAATTAACTGGGATTCAAGTGGTTGGGTTCGGGTTTATTGTGGTCCAGATAGAAGTGAAATTACAACCATTGAACCCAGTAGGATGATACATTGCCATCAGGGAACTACAGTGGAGGATGTGGTTAAAAGCATGAATTTACCCTGTGATTACACCCTGTGGATGCAAATCGGTGGATCAAATTCACGGAGACTTACAGAATCAGAACGTCCTTTTCAAATCCAAGAAGATTTTTTTAAAGAACTAGGATACACCGATATATCTAGACGTGCGCGTTTAGAAATTGATCCTGAAATGAAATATTTAATCCGTTTTTACATTGGTCCATCAGAAATTCAAATGTGTAAAGGAGTAACAAAATCCGGATCTGTTGATGTCCTAAAAGGATTAGTTTTTCCACAGTGGAAAAAGAGGTGTGTTGCCGTTGTAGGAAATCATTTTTTTCTATTTCCTGGTAACACCTACATGAGTCCAGAAATCTTCAATCTTTCGGGAGCTGATGTAATCGAACACTCCCCTGGATATGATCGTCTCATCCTTAAGATAGTCCCTAAAATTACCTGCGAAAACAACAATTTTTACCTGAAGGACAATAACAAGTTGAATTACAAAAGTTTTGAACCTCTTAACAACAGTGCGTGCAGTGTTTACAATAGTTCGTGCAGCATCAATTCCACCGGTGACCGTGAAAAGGTGCTTTTTCTGGGTTTCGAGGAGTCATGGGAGCGCGACCTATGGAGTGCATGGCTGCTTGAGGTAATTTCAACAAAATATCGAAATTGCGAAACATCTTCACGTTTCCTTAGATATCTTTAAAGACGCCAACTGTTGTGACATTTCGTGTTAAAACCAACTATCGGCGCATGAACTCAATGTTCGGCAGTTGGGGGTTTTGATAAAGTATCATACGATTTGTTTCATTTCACTTCAGATATATGTTAATCACTTTAGATTAATGTGAACATCTTTCGAGAATTGCTTATTCCGAAATGATTGGGTTATTTTGTCATCAACCTAAGCATTGAGCGCTTCAGCTAAACATTTTATTGCATTGCGTGGTAGACTTTATTTAGTAATTTGCGTTATAAAATCATTGACTGTCTCACATTAGCTGGTTGGTGTAGAATAAATAATGTTCTATTTATTTTCTAAGTTGCTTGCCTACACACACGGTTCATACCTACGCAATACGTGTGAGGGGTAGCAAATTTAATATGCATAAAAGCAGAACTTCGGAATCGAATCAAAATGCAAATGTACGAGTATTGTACATCTATAAGGCCTATCTATAAAATTAAGGTTTTAGACGGTTTATACATAAGTAGTGTGGATTTTTAAGTTATGAACTTCTATTTTCTTTTCTTTTTCATAAATAATATTTAAGTTATTTTTTTTTTAAATAAGTCTTATTCTAAATTATTAAGAAACTCTTATTTCTTATAAAGAATAAAGTCAAGTTTTACATTACTTATCCAGCAGTTTTGATTTATTTGATTAATTAAATTCAATCCCTGCAAAGTGTTTTTAAATTAAAAATTTTTCTTCTCAAAGGCTGAAAGTTTTGAGAATTTATAGTAAGTAAGTAAGGAGATGTCGAACCATGCTTAGTGTAGGATTCCGTAGCTGTTACTACAAACAAAAAATCGATTCAAAAATAGTCTTAAATTGGGCTTAGCATTAAAAGCCCACAAAATACGGCGATAGTTGAAGAGCGAGTTGTATAAATTGTAGGTCGAAGTCTTATTGTACAAAGTTTTTTTTGTGGTTTTTCCCAACCATATTTCATAAACTATTTGACTTGAATATGCCATGTTAATTTTAAAAATAAAAATAGAAGAATATATTATTTATATTTCGGATCGCGTATGCTATCAGGCCGCCGTGTTTCCGAAACATTATTGTGTGTCTATTATATCGGCAGATAAGGTATAGGAGTTTAAAATCAAAATCAAACTGTTTAGCGATGTCACGAAACTTATAAATGAAACTCCATAGAAAAGTAATTGTAGTATTATATTTTTTTTCTTAAATTTTATATATGTACTTAGTTTTAATGTACCTGCTTTTGCCATAGGAGAAGATTTGATTAAGTCACTAAATTACCGGAAAATTTTGGAGTGCTTTCATTTTCGGGAACAGTATTGAAATTCAAAAAGGATATTTTTATGTTAATATTATGATTTCTCGCTCTTTGGGGAGAAATTGCCTATTGAAGTGCACTTTAATTAAGGTTATAGTGCTTTATTTACCGAATAGTCATAATTTATGATCTCTATACAATGCTATAGTACTTCTTTTCGTTATAGCACTTAAACATTTTTTGAAATATTACAGGTTTTTTAGTCTATGGCCTCTATTATTTTTCATCTGGGAGTTATTAAATTATAATTTATAACTAAGTAGCAACTAAAGAGAGTTTAATGTTAGGCTTTTATTTAAATTTCAGATTTTATTTTGCAGTTTATTAGTACTGCAAATTTTTTTTCAAAATAATGGTTTAGTTTCAAATCAGCTGCTTATGTAATAAGACATAATGCTGCATCATTTTAAAATGTGTCGGTGATTAAAAATTGATTTTAATCTTTGGACTAAACATTACAAAAACATAATTATTAAAATGACGAATTTCAAAAAGTGGTAAATACCTCGTTATTGCGATATTTTAAATAAGGTAAAATTTAGTTAGTGGTTGGTCATGATTTTTTAATAAATTGTTATAGGGTCAAAAGTCACCAATCACGGAAAAAATTTCTGGGAAATATTCCTGTACTTTCTGATGGATTTTAGGATAGTGCATTATTTTGGTAATTTTTCCTGTAGCTTTTAAGGAGATCTGCTGCTTTTTCAATATATGTTGTGGATTTTATGGCAAACGTTCGTAAATTGGTTGGGGATTATTTTGCTATTCCTTTTTTTTTTTCCGTGATCTTCTTACATTGTGTCTACTACTGAAAATATCAGAACGATTAATTAAATGAATCGTTTTTAAAGAGGAGTATCAATAGGAAAGTTGTAATTAAAACCGAAGAACTATCGGAAACCAAATATTTGTTCATCGCTGCAAGCGCTATAAGGTGTGACGCACTTTGAGAACGGAATTCCACCTCTGATTTCACTTATTTCGTAATTTGGTGTCGGAAGCGCTCAAGTGTGTCCTCCTTAAGTATTCACAATGTTTTCTAGTTGCCAGCTAGTAAGCCAGTAACGAACCCATGATCTAACAATTGACTCTCTGCAACGATTTTAAAACATAATCGTGGACCGGGTAAAACGACGGGAGTCTTTAGACGTGTTGCCCGCGTGCTTCATACATACAACCAGAAAGAAAAAAATACGTGAAACAGCGAATTCCTTGGAGCGTGTCACCTTCGTCGGGAAATTTTTGTCTGGTAGATTCATGATATGATTCAGGTGTTGTATTGTGATTTCAGCTAAATGTGCCCAGCTTTAGGATTGCGTCGATTCAGAAGTATTTTCTATGTAGGTAGATGCTCAAAATTGCGCACATTATGCTCACGAACCATATAATTGGCGTGAATGCAGTGACGGCACCTGCACCATTTTGCCATACCTTCCAGAAGTAAGGCAGCGATTCTTGAGATTAGGGGATAAGATCTGCGGCACTGTGGGTTCGCAAAATCTAACCATGTTAGTAACCGTTAAGAAAGTCTCAACATTTGACAATATCAAAAGCTTAAGAGTTATACGATGTCAAGTACGCGAAATGTGTCGCAATCTGCAACTCCGTCGAGGCTCAGTCGAGGCTTAGGCGTTCCGGAAGTCGCGAGTTTTTATCTTCGATCTTGCCCGTGTCTCGGCATTGAGTGATGCCCTTCGCTAGAATTAACCAGAGACTGGCAAGTGATCGTGATCATGTTGTAAGCGATTTGTCGTACATCACCCAGCTGGCTGCTTGATTAAACCAAATAGGATTAATAGTGTCAACAGGGTTCGTGTTGATTGCTTTAGTAGAACCAGTGATAGAGTTATGGTGATGATTAATTGTTCTATAAGTGATTTAAGTAGTGCTGACGAGTGTCCAAGTGCTGGCTTGAAGGCGTCTAATAAGAGTAAAGTGACCTTCTCCGAAAGTGATACTATCGAGTTGGATTCCCTTGAATTGGATGATTACTGCTTTGACAATGAAAAATCATATTTTGTAAGTATTTAATTGCGATCTGTTCAGTCGATTTGATTGATGGCAATACATCATACAATTAATTTGGAAATTTGTACTCTATGAACTTTTTCAATTACGATGTCGTTCTATATGGAACCAGGAACACGTAACTCGAAGATTTGGTTATTGAACTTTCGAAGTTATAAATGTTTTAAATTGGACTGTCGATTGAAAGTTACATGGTAGATCTTGATTGGAATAAATTATACTGATTTCAAACTTACATAATAAAGGTAAATGAACTGGACCAAAAGTTGAAGCTCGTTAGCAACAATTACCAGTTGTTAGGAAAATAAGTAATTACATTTGTAAAGCTTAAAAATCATTTAAGTAATTTCCACTGTACTTTAAAAAAACTTTGTAGAGTTTAGTTTTCAATAGTTGGCTTTTCCTTTTACCGAGATTTGTTTTATATTACTTTTGTTTTTTATTGTTTATTCTGGTCACGACTCTATGGCAGCAAGCACTGCAAAAAGATTAATTGTACTGTTTTGAAAAAATATACAAAAATTAAAAGGAAACCACCAAGATTTTTTATTTGCGTAATTCAAATCAACATTTGGTCCTTCGACGAGCCGGATATTCAACAAGAGAAGATATCTTCAAGAGAGAAGAATTAATGAAGGAGGCGATTTTTGCAAAACATCTGTTGCTGCTTGCCGGGTTCACAAACATTTTCATCGGGTTCACCACATTCAGCATTGCAGGAGCAACAGGAATCAAGATTGGTATCGCCATACTCATCATCAAAGGATTATAGGGAATAAAGATAAGTACAGCTTTCTTTTGGATTTCGTTTGAATTTGTGAAAATGGCTGAGGTCAGTGCGTTAATTCAAAAACGTGGGCGAGTTAAGGCAATTCTTACACGCATAAGAAGTTTTGCGGAAAGAATTTCAGAGGCTACGTCTTTAGAAGAAATCTCTTGTAGATTAGATAAAATGGAGGAATCGTGGGTACAATTTATTAATGTTGAAGATATGTTGTTAACATACCCCGATCAGGAATCTGAATGTGAAGAATTCGAGGCCAGGTATTTTGAAACAAAGACCATCTTAACTCGTGCCCGAAATCTGAAACTATCTTCTCAAGGGTTTGCCCATTCCACAACTTACGACCATAATCAGTCTTCTCCTTCGGCAAATGAACAGTCTTCAAACATAATGAATAATTTCTTTGCTTCTCAGCAATCTTTTTTCGAAACTCTATTACAGTCTCGGCAAGAATCGAGAAGTGCCGAGCTAGCAGATGTGCGTCTTCCTCGATTGCAAATACCATGTTTTTCAGGAGATTTTAGAGAGTGGCCTTCTTTTGCTGATCTTTTTGAAACCTCTGTTCATCGAAATACTTCTCTAAGTTGCTGCCAAAAACTTCAGTATTTGAAGGGGCTCTTAAAAGGAGAAGCGGCGTCTGTAATTAGACATCTCACTATTACAGACAAAAATTATAGCGAGGCTTGGGAAAAGTTAAAGGCTCGGTATGATAAGAAACGTACCATTACATCAGCAATAATCAAAACATTTTTCGACATTCGTTCAGTAGCACAATCATCTTCGAAACAATTGCGAAATATTTACGATACATTTGATGAAGTAGTTAGAGGGCTAAAGGCATTGGGAGAAAATGCTGAATCTAGAGACCCGTGGCTAATTCATATAGCACTGACAAAACTTGATCCAGAAACCAAGAGCCTATGGTTCAAAGATAGTGTTGAGGTTGAGTTTCCTACATTTGATCGGTTTTTGGAATTTTTAAATAGACGTTGTGATGCAATGGAAATTTCTGGTGAAGTTAATAAAAGTATACAGGCAACCAAATCATTCCATACGTCTGCTATTACTCCAGTTATTTCGTCAAAATGTCTCTGGTGTTCTGAAGAACATGAATTATTTCAATGTCCAAAATTCAGAAGTAAATCGTTAGAGGAAATGAGAACATTTGTCATCAACAAATCACTATGTTTTAACTGCCTACGTCGTGGTCATTCGGCTAAAATGTGTCGCTCTAAAAATCGATGTAATGTTTGCAAGAGGCTACATCATTCGCTTCTTCACTTCGCAAATGATGCAAGAACATCACATTCGCTCTCTTCAATCAACCCTCCTCAGAAAATTGCTATGAAACCCTCATCTAATTTGGTTTGCATACCAAACAAGTCGTCTGTTGAACCCGAAATATCTGCAAACAATTCTCAAGAATTATCATCTTTCAACACATTTACTCAATCTTACAATGATTATTGTTCTGAAAGTACATCATCTTTCCATTCAGTTGCGTTACTGCCAACTGCAAGAGCTAATGTTAAGGATAACCTCGGAAGATTTCAGCCATGCAGAATCTTACTCGACTCAGGTTCCCAGGTGTCATTCGCATCAGAAAGACTTGCTCAGCGTTTAGGCCTCAAAAAACAGAATGCTCGGATTTTTATTAATGGTGTAGCAGGCAATAAGGCTGGTTGCACAAAAGGGAAGATTTCACTTCGCTTATCACCTCGTTTCAATCAGTCTGAGACTATTACCATTGACGCCTATATCTTGCCTCAATTAACTTCTTTGATTCCTCATGTGGAACTAGATGCTCCTCTTAGTTCACAATACTTTGAGACTAATCATCTTGCTGATCCTAAGTTCAATGTACCTGATTCGATTGATATTATAATTGGAGCTGATAAATTCTTTGAGATCCTTAAAGGAAATCAACATCGTTTTGAAGAACATGGGTTAGTAGCTCAAGAAACGTTATTCGGTTGGGTTGTATCAGGTAATCAGGCTAATCCTAATAACGCTGCAATTACATTACATGCCGACACCGTTGTTAATATAGATGCAACTTTGAAGAAATTCTGGGAAGTAGAAGATGTGAGTCAAAATCGAAATGTTTTGACTGAAGAAGAAGAAAAATGTGAACTTTATTTTCGTTCAACAACAGTTCGAAACCAAGAAGGAAGATATGTTGTTTCACTTCCATTTAAAACTGACTTACCTAATTTAGGTTGCTCTTTATCCAATGCTATCAAGCGGTTTCAATCTGTTGAACGTCGTTTCCAAAAGGATCAGTTTTTTAAAATGGAATACGTCAAATTCATGCAAGAATATCTCTCTTTAGGCCACATGGAATTAATTCCAAATTCAGAAATTAAAGAATTTGAATCCGATAAACATTTTTATTTACCTCATCACGCAGTCTTCAAGGAAGCACCTATTCCCAAAATTCGTGTAGTTTTTGATGGATCAGCCAAATCATCTTCAGGAATTTCAATAAACGACAAACTTATGGTTGGACCAGTAGTTCAAAGAGATCTATTTTCAATTCTACTCAGCTTCAGGAAACATCTCATAGCTTTTGCTGGTGACATTGAAAAAATGTACCGCCAAGTTCAAGTATGTAAACCAGATACTGAATTCCAAAGAATAGTTTGGAGAGAAGACCAAAATAAGCCATTACAACATTATCGGCTCTCCACCGTAACTTACGGAACATCATCTGCTCCGTTTCTTTCAACACGGGTTATTCAACAGGTTGCAATTGATAACCAACTGCTTTATCCTCGTGCTGCAAAGGTCATTGAAACTGACTTTTATGTAGATGATTTGCTTTCTGGTGCAAATACCATTTCAGAAGCTCTTGAACTTAAGGAGAATCTGGTACACATTTTTAAAAATGCTGGGTTTAACCTGACAAAGTTTAAATCAAATAACATAAGCTTATTAACCCAACAAGAAGATATTAAAATACCTGTCAGCATCAGTGATCATTCAGACATAACAAAGGTCTTGGGAGTTGAATGGAATCCTCATGATGATACCTTTTCATTTCATATGAAAAATCTTGGCAATGAAACACCAACTAAAAGGCGACTTTTATCTGAATCGTCAAGATTATTTGACCCACTAGGCTTTCTCTCTCCGTTAACTGTCTGTATAAAAATTTTATATCAACAACTCTGGTTAGCTAATGTGAAGTGGGATGAAGCTCTACCTACGAATCTTGAAGCCCGTTGGAATGAATTAAAGGCATCACTTCCGACTATATCATTAATAAAGGTGCCACGGTACATTCTGGCTGAGGAAGCGAATCAAGTTCAACTACATGGGTTCTCGGATGCATCAGAGTTAGCCTATGGTGCAGTTATCTACTGTCGTTCCCTAGATCATAATGGTCACGTGAAAGTAACTTTTGTAGTATCAAAGTCAAAGGTTGCACCTACGAAACAAATATCTTTGCCAAGACTAGAACTCTGTGCTGCGTTATTGCTAAAGAAGTTGATGGTTAAAACAATAACAGCTTTGTCGCTCCAGGATGTTGAAATTTTCGCGTGGTCAGACTCAACAATTGTACTTTCTTGGTTGTCTGACACTCCTAGGCGTTGGAGTTCCTATGTTGGAAACAGAACATCTGAAATTTTGGATGAGATTCCCAGGCATCTTTGGAGACACGTACCTTCAGAAGACAATCCAGCTGATCTGGCATCTAGGGGAACAAGTGCCACAGAATTAATTAATTCTCGTTTGTGGTGGAATGGTCCCTATTGGTTGTCTCAAGATTCGTCTACATGGCCTTCAAATACAATTCATTCAAAAACCAATCTGGAGCAAAGGAAAAATCCCATCATTCTTTGCCACGAAATTGTTGAGATTGATATATTCTCTTATTTACTCAGTCGTTGCTCATCATGGTCAAGATTACTTCGAATTTTAAGTTATGTTATTCGATTCGTGACAAATTGCCGATCAAATAATTCAGCCAAATTGAAGGGTTTTCTCACAGGGCAGGAACTTATGAAATCTGAAAATATTATAATTAAATGGGTTCAGTCACAGTCCTTTCCCGAAGACATCAAACGGCTTTTAAGGAATCAACATTTACCAATAAAAGGTCCGTTAATTAGCCTAACTCCGTACATGGATGAACATCAAATTTTAAGGGTGGGAGGACGATTGAAAAATGCAAATCTTTGCACAAACATCAAGCATCCTATAATTCTTCCTAAAGATCACATCATTTCCAAATTAATTGTTCAAGAGATGCATTCGCGGTACCTACATCCTGGAATTGACTTATTGATTAATTTATTACGACAAAAATTTTGGATTATTCGAAGCCGAAATTTGGTCAAACAAATCACACACAAATGTCTTACATGCTTTCGGTATCGAATTAAGCCAAGCAATCAACTTATGGGGAATCTACCTTCAGACAGAGTAACAATTGGTCGACCATTTTTACGATCAGGAGTAGATTTTGCTGGACCAATTAATTTGTGCTCTAAAGTGGGAAGAGGATCTAAATCTTTTAAAGGATATATTGCTCTATTTGTCTGCTTCACCACGAAGGCTATACATCTTGAAGTTGTAAGCAGTTTGTCATCGGAAGCTTTTCTAGCCTCACTACATCGATTCATATCGCGGAGAGGACTACCAGCCGTACTATATTCCGACAATGGTACCAATTTTGTGGGAGCTAACCGGAAATTAATAATGCTGCAGAATCAAGCACTAAATAGTTATACGGATGACCCTTTAATAAAATCTTTTTTACTAGACAAAAATATCTCCTGGGAATTTATTCCTCCAGCTTCACCGCATATTGGTGGCTTATGGGAAGCCGGAGTAAAGGTTGTCAAATCCCATCTGCACAAAGTTTTAGGGGATAAATTGTTATCTTTCGAAGAAATGACAACTTTTCTTACCCAAATAGAGGCTCTGTTAAATTCCAGGCCACTTTGTCCATTATCTGATGATCCTGACTCGCTTGAAGTTCTTACCCCATCTCATTTTTTAATTGGAGATATTCTAGTAGCCATTCCAGAACCAGACTTAACAAACTACAACATTTCAAGATTGGGACGTTGGCAACAAATTCAAAATTTCACTCAAAGTTTCTGGAAACGTTGGAGTAGAGATTATCTATCATCGTTGCAGAAGAGGTCAAAGTGGAAGACAGTACAACCATCTCTCAAGAAAAATGATTTAGTTATCCTTGCTGAAGATAACGTTCCACCATCAAGATGGGTAATCGGTCGCATTGAAGAAATACATCCCGGATCTGATGAAATCGTTCGAGTCGTCACTATTAGAACCGCCAAGAGCAAATATAAGAGATCTATCACGAAAATTCATAAGCTGCCTATAGAGTAAAAAAAAAAAAAAATTAAATTAAAATTTGTATGTTTATCTGCCATCTTTCAGTCAGGTTTTAATGGAATTGTATCATTAGTTATCAATTGAATGCAAATATTAGAATTAGCATTATATAAGTAGTATATTGAAAAAAGAAAAAAAAAAAAACCCAAAGGTAGTTTTTTCAATAGGTGGGAGAATGTTAGGAAAATAAGTAATTACATTTGTAAAGCTTAAAAATCATTTAAGTAATTTCCACTGTACTTTAAAAAAACTTTGTAGAGTTTAGTTTTCAATAGTTGGCTTTTCCTTTTACCGAGATTTGTTTTATATTACTTTTGTTTTTTATTGTTTATTCTGGTCACGACTCTATGGCAGCAAGCACTGAAAAAAGATTAATTGTACTGTTTTGAAAAAATATACAAAAATTAAAAGGAAACCACCAAGATTTTTTATTTGCGTAATTCAAATCAACACCAGTTCTTCATATTAAGAACATGTGTATGATATTTTTTCTTATAGTTATATATTTTAACCCTCAAGAGATTTTATCACATCCATAAAAGTTTTTTGGGTATCAAAATGAAACCGCTCAGTAAAATTCTAATTACACTAAAACAAAAGTAACAAATAAATTTTCGGAATATTGTTATTTATTTATAACAATCTGGAAAAAATATGTGAAGATGTGATAGAAATAACTATTTTAAGCTAAAATCTTGTTTTAATTCGATAAAAAGTTAACTAAATACGAATATTTAAAAAAAATAGTATCACGTTGATACTAAAATTTCTTCATGTCTTATTATTAAGAAAGTTCTTGCCATCATTTAATAAAGTAAACAAAAAAAAATTTTTATTTTATTACTAAAATATTCCCGCTACTGAGTGCAATCCTAAGTTATGTCCTGGATATAATACTGGATATTCGTCAGTATTTATGGTTATAAAATAAATAAATTACAAATTTCTTTGTTTTCTGTGGCTGTAATAACTTCTGGGGTAGAACTGGTTTTAAAACAAGTAATAAGCTTATATAAAAAGCAAAAATAATAAGATGGATATCCTCTTATTTTAAAATTCAATTCCTCAAAACTAAATATTATACAAAAAAAAAACGGACAAGCTCCTAAGACAATTGGTTTACGGAGCCGTAAAAATTATAAATTTTTTAAAGGTAAACCATATTATAAGATTATGTGGCTTAAATTTAATTAAAGTCGGTTAAGTAGATTTTGAGATATCTTGTACACAAATTTCTAAAAATTTTAAGAAAACGCAAAAGAAAAAAACTAGTAATTTAGTGAATATTAGCTGCCGCGCTTATTTCAATCTGTTATATAACTCAGGTAATACTTGGAATTTTGTTATGTGGAAGAGTTTAAAATATTAAAAGTATAAATAATAATAAAACTAGGGCAAAAAAAATTGTTGTTTGTTTGAAAACCTTAAGTTGGTGTAAACCCTAATAGATTTTAAGTACTTGCTGCTTAAATTTTAATAATGCTGAGATTGCTGAGTTACTACATATTTATTTTAGGTAATGTTGCGCTGCGAATGTGGAGTAATGTTAGGTACTGTTAAGCAAATTTAGGTATTAATGTTTCTGAAGTACGGTAATGATGAAGTACCAATACCATTACTTGGTAATGTTAACTAAATTTGTAATAGTACCTACCAATGCTGGTAATTGTACTGGTAATTTGCCTTGTATTATTTTGCAGCTCGGTCGAAAATTTAACTTTAATGTTTGGATAAATTAAATAATTTTCAAAAATTTGGAGGTTTAAATCTAAGCGTGAGACTGTTTCTATAATATTATTTACTTTATTTATACTTTTATATTATGTGTAAAATCCTAGATCTTTTGGATTGAAATGAAAACTCTTGATATTGGTTTTATTGAATAAAAGTATTGTACGCTTAAGATAAACAATTTCAAAGTAATTTTAACGGTTAGCATATACTAATTAAATCATTAAGTATAATGAAAAATAGCTAACAATTAACAATTTTTTATTTTCTATTTTTCAGGCAACGACCGAAATCAGTGAAACAAAACGTTTAGACATCGGCAATTCTGGTCTGCAAACGATTCCTGAGGTGGTTCTCCAGTCGATCGAGGGGGTCGAGGAACTCTTGGCGGGCCAAAATAAACTCCAAGAAATTGGTCTTAAGGCGCTTTCAAATTTTCCACACCTACAAATTCTCCGATTGCCAGGAAATGGATTCACCTCGTTTCCGTTTCCCCTACTGTCTGTGTCCGGGTTGACCGTCTTGGATCTGGCTGACAACTCGATCGATCGGATTCCCGATGAGATCTCCCAATTGCAGCAGTAAGTGGCAACTTAAAATCTTTTTTTAAAAAATTAATTGCGAGACAGTAGGCAACAATGAGGTGAGCCAACAGCCGGATTACATCACAATGAAGATGGATTTATTGTTTTGTGGTTCCGGTGGGTTGCTCTGGTCGCGCCTCAAATGCTGCTTCTATTTGTCTTGGAAGGAGGCGAGTGCGGCCGTTGCCATTTTATTAGAAGATCTTCGTGCACGTGGGTTTCCCCATTGACTGATAGTCGCTTCTGGAAAAATGCAGACTGGTCATCTAATCCCTGCCAATGGGCCGGTCTTACACAGCTGCGTTTGCAAATCACACAGGTCAATGCTTCAGCTTCAGCTTCAGTTGCGGCTTTGTTTTCCGCACTTCTGGAGGCTTTTCCGGTTCTATGGTTTACTCCCTCCAAGGAGGTCTTTTAATTAGAAAATTTTCGCTTTTTATGAAGAATTGCCTTTTCTCGCGTGCGAGTCTCTCTTCTTCTTGTAGCTTGGCGGTAAACCACAGCCGCATGCGCAAGTAAAACCCTTCAGTTGTGTGGTTTTCCCCATTTCCTAAAATTAACGAGGCCTGAAGCCTGCTGAATTTTGCAACGAACTTCGACTGTTCGATTCAGTGTTCTTCGAATCTTTCTGGAAAGTTAAATTACAGGTGGAAGAGCGCAGATTACCAACGTTTGCGGGAGGAAATCATTTGTTTTCGGTCAAGTTTTGATGTAACCAGTAAGTGCAAGATTTACCATTTTGGAAGCGTGTTGAGGTTTTCATAATTAAATACATATTTTGGCGGCCGGGCCGGTGAAAAACGATTTTGACCTCAATAACGAGTGTTAAGGTGTGTAAATATTGTGAGTTGTGGCTAAAATTGCAATTCTAAGTTTCATTAAGAAATTAGTTGTTGGAGATTTTGCTTGATTTGCGTGAAGGCCAAGTATAAATTATTGCGGTATTTTGTATAAATTTTTTTCCCTTCCTGATAAATATTTCCTCTTTATACGAAATTATATCAGAGCAAAATGAAAGAGTTATTTGCGGGCTTTTACATACTTTCCTGAATTAGTATGAAATGAATTTTGGTTCTGTGTTTAGGTTTAAAAGGTGTTAAGAAGAAGGATATACACAATTTATTTGCAAAACAATAAATTAATTTTGTTTATGCATATCTGATACAAACCCTCTATGAATCGATTGTTTGTTTTAATTACAAAGTTTGTGTAAAATAAAGTCAGCAAATATGACTCTATAAATTCAAACACAATTAGGCATATTACGATTTTGAAGTAGCAGCAGTTTATAATCAGGAAACCATGTAGAATTGGTTGTTCAGACCTTAACGAAACAACCTGTATAACTTTCTAACATTGTAAGCAAATCTTACAACATACTTTTCACCCGCTTCTAATTTTATACACCATATTGAAAACAAATGAATTTATTAATATATGTGACTTAAAAGTTAAAGGAGCACGTAGAAGTTTAAAACTATAAATGGACATATCTGTTTACTCCATGCTATATTTATTGCTGATTTATAAATGTTTGGAGATTTCTTCCATTCAAGTTTAACCACTGGAGATTCTTTTAAGTATAATTATTGTTAGTTCATATTGGAAATATCAGAACAATATATAGGGCTGAATGGTTTTTCTTGCCCTGACTATCTTATTAAATTTTTTTGTAGAACTTGTGAAGTCGGTACGATTTTTACTTTCTTTTGTAATCATAGTTAAATTTATCAGTTTCAAGTAACTATAGTAAACTTTGGTAAAATACCAAATAAAATTAAATTTATAACAGAAAAATATAAACTTTGGTTTTGGCCTTCGGAATCATCTAAAAACTGTAAAGTTAATCTGAACACCGACTCTATTAAACTTGAATAACATGTTAAAGACAGTTTATCATCATTTATGTCACCCAAGAATCCTCGGGTTATGATTTAAATACTCGTAATAGCGTATGTATTGTATGGAAATGTACAAATATTTGTTTTTCTTAGTTTTCATGTTCCGATTTAATTTTTTCCATTTGTATATTTTTCTTTCTCATCTGATTATTATCCTTGAAATTAGTTGAAGTTAGAATTTTTAAATAGCAATTAGCACAGACAAATAATATAATGTCAGTATGCGACTAAATAGGAAAGAGAGCAGGAAACTATTTGAATCGCAAACGTCTTAGATTTGAATTTCGAACCGTTGAGAGTTTTGATATTGCTCTAAAAATCCTCACCTGTTGATGTTCACAACCAATTGAGTAAACTCTTAATGTCGAGGTCTTACGTGTAGGGCAACTATTCAGATGGATTTCAGGTCATTTGAATAGTTTTTTAGAATTCGTTACATATCCGCATACCGCATATTATATATGTATGTATTTAGGTCTCACAGTTTCTAAAGTTTCATATCAAAGTGCATGAAAATTTGAAAACAGAGATTCTCAAATGGAAAAGATCTGAAACAATATGCAAGAAAATACTAAGAATGTAAAGTATGTTTAAGGCGTTCCCTCCTAATTTTTAACAATGAATTTTAAAAATCTTAAGTACTATACTTACACTTTCTTTTAAGCATTAGGTATATTCATAAATTGAAATATAATTTCATTTATGATTTAAAGAAAAATAAGAAGCTAATTATGATTTGTTTGAATAGTGTTGAATAAAATTTTTGTTTGAAAATATTTCTCTAAATTTTAAGGAATTTTCGCAGTTTGTTTTTAGACTCAAAAACCAATCTATTTGGAGTTGGAGTGCTTAGTTTAGGTAAGAACTGAAACGAACTGCATAATAATGAAAAAAAAAACTAGATAAATATCTGTGTTTACTCTTAATTTTCATTTACCTCTTCCATTTAGAGTGCTTAACCCGCGGGGTACTTTCATTTTAAGCTTTTTATTAAATTAGGGAATAGAGACAAAAGAAGAAGCTTTCCTCCACCGAGTAATTATTTAAACTACAAATTACTTTTTACTAAATCGAAGAAATAAGGAAAACTTATTCAACAAAATTAAATATCAATCTAGAAAATTAGAAATGGTCCACGTTTCGAAGAAACAGAATAGTTTTTACTTGGGAGAATATCTAAACCAGCTGCTAAAAATCGTTGCTTAAATTTTGCTTGTCATCAACAGTGGTCGAAATATTTAACCGACTTTAATGAAGCGATACATTTGAACGGTTTTTTTTTTTAAATTGGAAAAGGAATGCGCGACCTTGTTTCGATTTACTAAATTTGAATATTCTTTTGTTGTTAATTGGAATATTTATATAGATATTGTGGTAACATTATTATTGTTTGGTATATTTTATCGTATATTTCTTCACAACATCCGAAGAAAACTCTGAGTAATTAAAGCACTAAACACTAAATCGGTTTATTCGGTGAAAAGATCTTTTATGGTCGATGGATTTTTCCATTTCGCTGATTCCAAAGCGGAAAGTTGTTGTCCGAGCACTGTAAACCGTGGAGTGCAGCTAGTATTCCGCTGCCAAAGAAAATCAGATTTCCTCAAATGTAAAAAGCCGCAGATTAAGTGCAATTCATTTTCTAGCCTAGAAGAGCTGCGGATAGATCGGAATGAAATCTGCGAACTGCCGAACACTCTTCGCTTTTTGCGAAACCTGAAGTCACTTCAGGCGTCCCACAATCGGATTAGCAAACTGCCGGCTTTTCTTGTGAGGATGCGGACCATGGGCCTGGTCGACATGTACGCCCAAAAAACGGAGCCGAAACTTCTTAACAACTACCAAGCGAACCCCGAAAGGAACAACTTGAACCCACCGCTGACGAAGGTCAATCTGAGGGCCAACCAACTGAAGGGAAACATCATTTTGGGGAACTACGGAGTAATTAACTAATGGGAAAATATTTTTGGTTTATTAATTAATAATTAAATTCCTTACTCTTGTAGAACCTCACGCAGCTCGATGTTAGTGAGAACGAAATCGAAATTCTAGACCTCAGCGCTCTGGGACAGTTAGAATCGCTGCAGTGCTGCAGAAACAAACTGGTGGAACTGATTTTGAACGGGGGGGCGTTAACATCTCTAATTGCTGGAAATAATGGCAAGTTTTTTGATTTTATCGCTTATATTTTAATTACGTTTAATTACTGCTATGAACGTGTTCAGCAACAAGTTTTGTTTTTTATTAAAAGTGTTGCTTTCTATTGAAAATGTTCAATTTTTTAATACAAAAATATAGAAAATTTAAATCATACATCTTTAATTTAATATTTATTTTATTTATAATTGTATAACATTCGGAATACCTACCTATTTTTGAAAAATTGAGAAAAGGTCATTTTTGGTTTTCACGGAATTTTGTAGGAACCGACGTTTTTTTTTTAAATGGCACAGCATATATTTGATTCATTTAATTAAAAAAAAACACAAATAAATTGAGAAGTATAGAATTTTAAAATCGTATATAAAAGCTAAGGATTAGTTTATAAAAATAATTACTGAGTGCTTTGATCCTATAAAAATCCAAAAAATTTGCTGATTTTCAATGTTATATCTTTGCGAAAAGTAATTTAATTAATTTAAAATTCCTGCCGCGATTTTCAACAGTCATAACAAAAGATTTTATAACTTTTAACAAAGCTGTCGCGATCAAGAAATACACGCAAACCAATTTTTTTCCCAGACAGAGCTTACAAAATTGTAAAACTCTCTGCTTTTTGTTTGCTTACAGTAGTTTTTGTTACTTTTCGTCCTATGAAAAGCGTTGGAAAAGTCGCGGCGGAAATTCTCCATCGTGTGAAACGATACTAAAAGTGAAAA
This sequence comes from Machimus rusticus, assembly GCA_951509405.1. Taxonomy (NCBI): domain Eukaryota; kingdom Metazoa; phylum Arthropoda; class Insecta; order Diptera; family Asilidae; genus Machimus; species Machimus rusticus. The sequence continues at coordinate 4,898,600 of OX608052.1, read as the reverse complement.
AAGTAAATGCAATCAAAACTATCTTTACAAAATCTTATTCGGCTTAAATTAAGGATTATCTACACATAATTTTAGTTTTAAAACTCTTCCATTGCTTAAAGATTTATTAACATTAAATAAATTTGTGTTTTAGATCTCCGCAGACTAACAGTGTCCCCAGCGCCGTCTCAACTCAGGCATTTAGACGTGAGTTACAACAATTTGACTGAGCTCCCAAAGTGGTTGAACGGATGTCATCAGTTAAGAACACTTTTCGCGAACAACAATCGCCTCAAGCACCTTCCTGAGCACCTCTTTTGCAGCGATTTAAGCACCCTGCACACCCTCCAGTTGGGATACAATGAACTCACCTCGATACCTGCAATGCCCCGTCGAAAACTGCCACTCCAAGAATTATTCCTCCAAAGCAATGAAATAGAAGAGCTTCCCGACAATTTTTTCTTCTCCTGCGAAAATTTAGTTATCCTCAACATATCCAGTAACAAAATACGAACACTACCTCCAGTGGAAGGTGGTGCACCGCAGCTTGAACGTTTGTATGCTACTAAAAATTGCTTAAATGATAGAAGTTTAAAAACGTTAGCCTGTTTAGGCAATCTAAGAATTGTTCATGCAGCTTATAATAAGTTTAATGTATTCCCAGAAGATTGTGTCCGAAATTGGCCGGAATTGGAAGAATTAATTTTATCAGGGAATAATTTGCAACATTTGCCGGAACATTTATCAGTTTTACCACATTTAAAGGTGCTTCGAGTCCACTCGAACCAACTGCAAACTGCTCCTGCTTTGGCTAAAACTAACACTCTACGAGTTCTTGATTTGGCTCATAATCAGCTCGATAAAATAAATCTTGTATCGTTAGTTCCTAAAAAGTTGCAATTTTTGGATTTATCTTGCAATGTCCAGCTACAGGTTGATCCTAAACAACTCCAAGTTTGCAGATCGCAAAGACCTATGAGTTTAGTGGATGTGTCTGGAAAAAATCGATCAAGTTTACCGACTACGCCAGATGCTTATCAAGAAAGTACAGACATTGAACCATCTTGGAAAGTTGGTTTTTCTGAGACTGCAGGCGGATCTTCAAAATTGTACATATCTCAGCTACGGCTTCCAAATTTTTGTAATACTGAAGGATTATTTGGAATTTTTGATGGTGAGCTAAATAGCGCAGTACCATCTTTACTGGTTAAAGTTATACCAAAAATTCTCCTAGAGGAAAGAACAGTGAAAGAGACTGCAACTGAATATATGAAATATACACTTTTATCAGCACATAGAGAATTAAAACATAATGGACAAAAATACGGAGTATGTGCCACACTTTGTCACATTTCAAGAGAAAAATTGCCTAATGAATTTTCTCCAAATTCAGTTCAAGGACGAAAATTTGTTTTAAGAGTTGCTAGCGTTGGTGAAGCTTCTGCTTTTCTTTTAAGAAAATCGGAAAATGTGCGACTAACAGCAGCAACACCAAAGCGTCAAATAGGCAACAGTGCAAGTTTTCCACTTGTTGTACCTGATCCAGAGGTATCTGAAGTGATTTTAAGCGAACAAGACGAATATTTAATAATTTGTAATAAAAAATTATGGGAAATTATGGATATTGAGATTGTAGCCAAAGAAATTCGAAACGAAAATGTTAAAGATGTTATTTTAGCAGCAAAACGAGTTCAAGATATTGCTCAAAGTTTTGGAGCTGAAGAAAATTTAAGCATTATTCTTGTTAAATTTACAAATTTGGGAACTGATGTTGATTTTTTAATACGAGAACTAAGACAAAACGTGAGAAAGAAACCTTCAAGTATTATGTCTAGTTTTTGTAAGTGTGGCTGCTGTTGTGAGTCGAATAATAGTTGCTGCCATTCTGCAGCCTCTCATCAGTTTGTAAGACAATTGTCTGGAAGAAGCGATAGATCGTCTCCTAGTGGACAGAGCGACCAAACGGCGAGTGAAATAGCCGCAATTAAAGCGAAGTCTGATGGTGTTTCAACGATCGCAAGTCGTCGATCTTCAAATCATGCAATCAACGAAAGACGAAGCATGAAAGGAGGTGTTGCTCGAGCTCTTCGGGCGAAGATTGAAGAAGAACGCGAACGGGAATTGGATGAGACAGACTCGGCCCTTTCGGAGGAGCAGTTCAAGTGCTGGGAGTACATGTTGGAGCAGAACACCCAGTTGCTATTCGACAAGGAGTTGAACACGATTTCCAAAGCGTTCACTAAAGGCAAGAGTTTCGAAAAGAACACGAGTAATATTAATTTAAGCAGCTCGAATTTAGTTCGAACAACGAACAATAAAATCCTGTCGGCCAGCTCCCCTCAGCTGCTTTATAGCGACCTGCGACAAACCGCCCCGTACCAAGGGTCGTTTTTGTCCAAACATTTTGGGAGCGCTCGTTCCTTCCACCCGCAGGCGCCGAACCTTTTCAAGTCGATGCGGTTCAGCTCCGGACGGCTGCCTCCCATTGGCGGAGGTCCAAACGCGGCCTACTTCGGCTCCCTCCAGCGACTCATGCCATACAATCTTGAATACGATTTCGCGATGATGCAGGAGCGGGCCGACCACGACGACTCCTTGGAGCACGAGGGGCGCATGCGGCAGTACTGGGGCGTGGCTACCACGGAACTCTAACTAGGGTTAATTTTTTCGAGTTTTACACTTATTTTTTAGAGATAGTTGTGAACTATTTGTTATTAGATTTACTATTTTTTACTTTGATTATCTTAAGATGAAAACTTTGGAAATACCCTTCATTAGTGCAAACTATTTTGTTATTTATGTGTACAATAAGAAAATAAAATTTTATGTATATTTACAAAAATATGTAATATTTGCTTATTCATTTCCTTATTTATTTGAGTTTTTTAAAAGGGCTTAGAAGTGTAGTCAATACTACGAACAAGTACATGTTAGGTAGTAAATTATATTTTTCATATATTTTACTTTTCCTCCAGACGTGGAAAAAATGTCATTTTCCATTAAGTCTTTATTAATTACATTTGATTTGGCTCTAATATTATAAATATACGAAAAGAACTACTAATCTTCTTATTCTACTATTTTTGGAGAAAAATTGTTCTAGAAAAGTTATGAAAGAACTAGAATATGTATGTACATACATACTGGTAAAGACTAAAATAATTTTGCGAATTTTAAAATCTCAACTCTTACATTATTATAAATTATTATCTATCATTCGATATGTCATTTTAAGACAAGTAACATTGTTCGAAGCATTGCAATATTACAAATAATATCGTGAGGCTATTGTAACGTGGAAGTATTTTAAATTTCCGGACAAATAATTTTTGCCAGCAATAAATAAATCTTTAACACTCTAAATTTGTTCTTGCAAGATTGCAGTGAATTTCAACTAGAGCTAGTTTGCTATAACTATAAGTAACCTGCAATTCAAAATCTAATAAATAGTGAATCAAAACAATTGTAATGCAAATTGTAATTATTTCTTGCATTCCTATTGTATTTTATTTCAGTGGTTTTCAGGATATATAACAAGAAATACACATTATATCATAGCATTTGTATTGCAGTAACTTTTAAGGCTGAGAATTCAATAAAATAAGACACATTTTTATGGGCACATTAAGTGGGTCAACGAAACATTTTAATTTTCAACACCATATTTTTAAAGATGTATTGCAATAACATGAATTATAGAATTTCAGCACTTCACAGCTCGTGGATATATAGAAATTCACAAAACATCTTTTAAATTATCCAGATAATATCGCTAGAATTGCAGTTAGAAATAACTAAAATATCAAGCTTTTTGATAATGAAGAAGTTTACTCTTTGTTGACGAAATAAATTTTGGGTATTTTCAGACAAACTTACTCAAAAATAATTAAAAGAATTAATTTACTATATCTTAGAGTTGAATTTAATGATTTTAGAATTAATTTAACCAGGCTTAGGCCAAAAGACGTGTAACGTGCTATCAAGGTGACGTTTCAGAGAAAGTAGTGAAACTATTAAACAAAACTATGTTTGCGGGAAACAAGATTCTGCGCCAAATCCACACAACTTTAGCTAGCGGTCAATTTACCTAAAGAAGTTTGAACCTCGAGAAGTCCGGACCTTAATCCGCTGGACTACCGTTAAAGAAAAAGCCTGTATTAAGCACCACTGCAATATCGAAGTCCTAAATTTGGTTAAAGTAGCAGTTTCTTTACCTCTAGAAATGGCGCGTGCGCCGATAGACTAGTGGCCCGACCGTTTTAAAAAGTGTGTGAAAGCTAGAGGTGATCATTTTGAAAAATTAATATAATTTACATTTCAATTTGTATTGTTTTTCATTAAATTATATGACTTTATTCTAGGGGCGGAACTCATGGCAGGATTATGTAGTTTGATAAATTGATTGAAATGATTTGAAATCAATACAATTGAATTTTTGAGGCGGTCAGGATGTTGCTCATTAACTAAGAATATTTGTATGGGCATAGGTCACTTTTTGTATAGAATATTCAATGACTCAGAAGAGATAACTTATTAGGGCGGGCGCGACGTAGATTCCTTACTAGATTGCTATTGATGTGATTATTTTTACGTTTTAGTCAAAAGGGGACGGATTTTGGAACATACATATGTATGTATACATATGCACGTTAAACAAAACTACTGAATGCCACTCAGTAGACGACCATTTGAAAGTAGAAGACTTGAAAGGTACATATATATTTTGGTAGCATTATTAATACATACGATCAAATATAATTTATAATTGTTTATCGGCAATAAGGTTTGGGAATTATTTAATTGAAGAAAAGAGATCTATTTTGTTATATCGTTTTTTTTTATATAAATAACTCACAATAAACACTTTCCAATTTTCTCCTATCATACATGTCCACGTTAGAAAATAAAATATTTGAACTTAGGAATTAATCAACAGAATCTGGAACTGCTCAAAAAATAAATTACTTTATCCGTACGACTAGAGTTAAATGTTCACATTGTTGCCACAAACGGTTCAATTGGAGACGAATAAATAAATGGGGGAGACGTACATTCAGGGCGCAGCGCAGACGAGTGCGTCGCACCTCGTTCAACAGTAATAAATTACACAAATAAATTAATTGCAATTGCATTATTAGTGCCTATCGACTCGGACTCGTCCTTCATTAACTGCGACTATCGACGGCGTGTAGAAATGAGTGGTGGTGCGCTTGATGCAGTTGAGTTTCTCGCTCTAGTAAAATCCTTTTGTTACGTTTGCCGTTCCTAAGGAGCAGTTCTGAATATCAGTAATGCACAGCCGGTGTGGAGTTGTTCTGGTTGGTGCTACCCGAATCGCCGAGCCACGAGTCCGGACTCGGCGGGAAGTCGGGATAGCCGTGGGCTGGGCTGGAATCATTGCTTAGGTCGGACACTCCACTTCCGGGCAGGCCGTGCGCGCTCGAGCCGTGGAGGAGTGAATTGACTGGTTGCCCTGCTGGTCACAGATCAAGGTCACTAACGTCAAATCAACAAGGTCAAATGGAAAAAGGGAACAAATCAAGAATAGGGCTTTCGCTCCGATTTCGATGAAAATTCAAAAGTGCTTTCCGTTTGCCCTAAAACAAATGAATCTAAAAGATTTTTGCGACGGTTGGCTCTATTATCGACAATATTCAACTTTTCATTTTCGATATTTGCAAAAATTACACTGATGAACAAATTTAATTCTTCTTTTTTTTTCCATACATATAAATGGTAAATGGTAGAGTATGAATTTGTAAACTTAATGTTCAAACAGTTCATGTTTGCGAGAAAAACAGAGTCAAGCTCAAGACGTTCAAAAGACCATATTTTGGCAATTTTTAAAAAATCATTGAAAAATAGGTAACGGTTCATCGTAAAAGTTTTTAACATGGCTTAAATGAAAGCCTACGAATATCAAGTAGAACTTATCTCTATGACCCTTATTACATACTTGGCGAATTAGTTTTCTGCAATGCTCTTTATTCGTCATCCATTGCATCATTGCATGAAGAACATAACCAGTTTATGGAAAAAAGTAATATTTACTTATTATTTTATTTCGAAATTCTTCAAATCTTTTTGTATTTTTAAATAATACACAGCTTAACACTTCAGCTATCATCTGAGTAACATTATAAGCTTCTGAATTTTTCATAAATGGTCAAAATATCGCATTTTGTGGCAATTAATTCTATTTTTCTCGAAAACGGGAGCTGATTGGCCATTTTCATCTACAAATTGGTATTCTATGGAAAAAAGTTGAATATTATCGAAAATATAGCCGACCGCATCAAAATTTTTTCAGATCCTTTCGTTTTAGGGCAAACGAAATGCGCAATTTCATCGAAGACGGAGCGAAACCCGTATTCTTCGCTTAAGCCCGAAAAAGGTCATCTTACCTAGTGGCGTGAAAACTATATTGTCTGGATATGAACCAAAGGTGTGTCCTTGACCCATGGGCGGCGGTGAGTGATTTGGAGGATATGGCGGCGGACTGCTGCTTCCGTGCATGTAGGAGCCCCTCACGCTGTGCGGCGAGGCTCCTTCTTCCAGGCCCAGATTTACAGTACTGTAGCTATCGTTGCTTAGATCTGGAACGATTTAATTTTTAGATCGGTCTATGTCCTTTTGGTACAGTTGTGCGAAGTGAGCTATAACTAACCCTAAATTGTTCAGTGATACTACAATTCAAATACGTGTTGTTGTACTTAAATGTCACTATCACTAGATTGACTTGGCAATCGCATGAAAACACAATGTATCTCACAAGTAATACATATTATATTAAATTAGATTGTTTAGTGCAATTGCCATAAGTCAATCTATTTATTTAAAACATAAAAGATTTTTAATATTGTTATGGTCATTATAAGATGTTGTTAGGTTAGCTAATTACGTAATAACTTAAGACAGAAGGTCCCTTAAGTAGGGATTGAATAAATTAACCGACTTGGTATTACATGGATCTCAAAATTGTTTACGGTAGAAGAACTGAGTTGCGAGACTTGGTTTTTTTCACAAGTTATGTTTTTTTTTTGATGGCATTTGATCTTACTACAGCCAATAAAAGATCTAATAAATTAATTAATAATATTTACTTATATTTATGATACATGTTTCGTTCTTGTATTTTGTATAAAAAATGCAACTTTACTCAGAAATGGACAGAGTATTTCGATTTGCTGTAGAATTTCATTGTTTAGTACCAAGTAAGTATATTAGTCGAAGTGTAATTAATATCAAATGCATTCGAAATATACTATTTAATAGCAGCAGAATTTTGTTTATATTATCATTGACTTGTCTACCACTAAACAACTTAACTTGTCTACAAGCAAGCCATATTACATTAAATTAATTATTTCTCCTCTGTTAGTAATACAAGTAAGTAAGAATATAATAGAGGTTTTCTCTTGAAACTTAACAAGTTTTAAGTGAACACACTGCGCACAATCCCTTTTATTTCTGTTGAAAAACAAACTTACCGTGGTGGCTAAAACTATCGTAATCGACTTTGAGGTCATCTTTGTCTAGGAATTTGTCATGTCTTGGCGAGCCTCCTCCCTTCATGGAACGGAAGTACTGACTCCATCTTGTCCGACCAGCGTCTTTTTTTAAACGTTTCTCCTTGGCTCGTCTAAGGAAAATATAAATTACTTATTACTAATAATTAATTAATTAATAATTACGTTAATGTGTTTCATCTAAGTTGACAAAAAATCTTCGTTTGAAGAGAATATGTAGTCTTCTTCGTTTATTTTAAATTACTTCTCTCAAAGAAAGTTCATACCATAATTACTTATAATAATTTGACATGCATTTGCAAGACATATGTATGTTGCAAAATTAAAGATTAATTAGGATGGTTTTGTAAAACATAACAAGCATTTTTTGTTGTTGAAAGAATAATACGTTTAAAAATCCGAAAGACAACAAGCCCACTACTCTTTTGTTTTTAGATGTTCGAGATCTTTGTGAATTACCAGAAATAAGCGCTTTTTAGTTATGTAAGGATTTTTCGGTGTATGGTTTATTTTATTTTAATTAACGTTTTGATTGATTGAACAATTTTTAAAATGTTTGAAATTCAGGTTAATGTTCATGTTTTTATGTTGCTATAGCGATTGTTTTATTGTATATAACAGCCTATAATTTTTCTGAATTTTTTCCATTGATATATGTAGATATAGTGGGTTACCTGTTTTGAAACCAAACTTGGACCACCCGCATGTCCAACCCCGTGTCCTGCGAAAGCTGCTCCCTGACATGCCGTGCTGGCTTTGGGCTATTATTGTATGCAGTCTTAAGTGTTTCTAATTGTTTCGCGGTAATTGTCGTGCGCGGCCTCTTGTTCGGCTGGTCCCCGTCCAGCGAGCCGTCAATGTAGAGCCCTGCGTGATAGTATTAGGAATTGACATTTCCTTTTGAAAACTTTATCTCAAAATTATATACGAAAGTGTCTTCAAGGCTCGAACCTTTTGCTTTCGCCGCCTCATAGTCGGGCTTGCAGACGAGCTTCCTGTCCTCCATCAGGTAGAATTCGTCCCCGGTGTTGAGCGTCCGGGAGCACATCGCACAGACGAAGCACTGCAGGTGGTAGACGTTGTCCTGGGCCCTCCGGACGACCTGCGTCGGCGGGATGCCAAGATCGCATGCCGAACACTTGGTGCCGTACCGCCTGTGTGACCCGGAAACGAGATAGAGAACGTCATTATTATCAAAACATGATCTTAATTGTGGTCCTCCGCGGCATGATGGAAAAGAAATCTACTTACTTGAAAAAGTCATCCTTACAAAATAGTTGGCCGTTTCGCGCAAAGCACTTGTCGTTCAGCTGGGCGTGGCACTCGCTGCACTGGAGACACTTCGCGTGCCACGTCCTTTCTAATACTTTTAAGATGAATCTGTCTAGGATGAGTTCATGGCAGCCACCACATTTGGGTATCGTTGCTACAAGAAGCAAATAAATTGAAATAAATTAATGATGTTAAACACATTATGCTAAGATATGAAACAAAGATCTCCTTTAATTATGTATAACACTAAGAATAACCTATGGACTATCTCGAATTGTCCTCCAACTAGGACGATTTTCATGAAGACTATTTTTTTTTTGGATTTTGTAGCATCTCAAAATGCACTATGCAATAGGTAAAGGTAAATCATAATATTATAAAATTAGTCTTGGCAGGCAGAAGAAACAGCGACGGGTGATACAGAAGAGGAAAAATGCTGGGGATTTTTACCATTGGTTCCGAGATTAGAATTAAAAAAAATTATGTCTATCTCCTAAACAATTTAAATTCAAATTGTTAAGATTATGTAATTATCTAAGCCAAGCCATGGTTTCGACGAAGTATGTACTCATTAACTCATTAATTTGTAACTCAGCTACAAAGAATCGAAGTCTATACTCATTTTAGGTTTTGTTGTGGGTTAAAGCACTTATGTTTACTATTTACTATCAATTCTATCGCAGTCCGCTATTTATGTGATTTAAATATGTATAATAAAAATTTAGTATAAATATAATTGTTAGATTAATCTTCTTATTCGAAATTAGCAATAATATTAACATTATTTTAAAGTAAAAAAAATTAAAAATAACATTTGGACATATTAACATACTGTCAACATTTCTAAATCAAATCCAATTTACAAGAAATTAATTTTCTTCGGAATCCGACTCTAGATAAGCAACCAATTTCGGATCATCGTTTTGCATTAATTGCAGATTTGAATAGCAATCAATTTGAATAAACATTAACAATCTCTCACAAGTGGATCGAAAAATGCATTTTGTATTCAGATGTAAATTTAACCATTTTATCACATCATTTTTTCACTGAAAATTCAATTATGCACTAAATTAATATTCAGTTTGGTATAAACACGCATGTAAAGTTTCTACTCAAAGTACTCGTTTTTTATTTTATATATATCTGGTATCAGTTTGTTTTGATTGTTTAATATCCGTATTTAAGGAACACTCAATCGTTTTTTTCATTAATTTTGAAGTAGCGGCAACCTGAAGAAAATAATTGAAGCATTCCTTTATAAGAAAAGTTAATACAACAATACATATTTACTTACATCACATTACCATCCAAAATTAGAAAAACACATTTATCCCTATACAGGACTTAAAAACTTTAAAATTGTAATAATTTTAAATTGAAATATAACATGTTTTACAGGTGTTAACTTATGTTACATCAACAATGTCTCAAATTGTCATAATTTTTATTCATGCAAATTTTCAAATCTTGTACTGAACATTTTTCAATCAATAATTACTTAAGAGTGGATTGCAATTTGATGTTATTTTAAAAAAATTCTTAATATTTGTGTTGGGCTATTCATGATATATGTATGTACACATTTCAAATCTAAGAAAAATCTCCTTTTGTTTTTGGATAGATAAAAAACCCCCAGCTAGTACTGCTTTTTGAAACCGGTCTAATGAAGAGATGAAAACTTTTATTTCTGGTAAAGTGGGAGTTAAACTATCGTACTTATACGTATACTAAGTGTTCCGTATTTCAACTTTTGTTTTTATATCTAGGAACGCCTATCTAAGAACACCTTATTCTCAATGTATACGACTTTTTTCACATTTTTTTAACCGATATATTTGGATGGAATTTAAAATTCACTTTTTGAAGTTCACGCCTGTATTTGAGTTATCCCTACAATTGCTCCAAATTACAATTGTTTACATTGAATAATCTTTGGAAAAAAATGAAATGTTGCTTTAGAACACTAAAAATCATGAAAATTTGTGTTTCTAGTGTAAATAACTAGAAATGTTCTTGCATAAATGTTATTATCAAATTGTAACTAAATGTATATAATTAAACATTTTAACTCCCAAATCACAATAGCTCTACCATTGTAGTCTGTTTGTGATAACGATTCTATTTCCTTTGCTTTTCAATTATATATATCAGCTTGATTTTATTTAAAATTGGTTTGAATAAAATTACAACAAATGCTATCATTACACTTCTTTATTATTTTATTATAATTTTATGATATGAGAATTCAGTTCGTTGAAAAAATACTTAATATCTATTTTTGAATCTTTCTATCTGAAGTAAGTCACAATTGTCGAAAAATGTATCAGAATATAAAAACATATCACCAATTTCTATCAACAATATGACGCAAAAGTTAATCATTTTTTCAGTATTGTTCACCAATTCAACGATAATAAAATCGTTTTTATGAAATGGTTGAAACATTTGAATTTATTGTTTATTTGAACTTTTTCGTTACAATAATTGTAATCGGTCCCTGAACAAAAATCCACACTAACTATAAAGAAGTTAAATGAATTCTTCGTTAGTCACTTACATATTAAAAAATCAGGCAAATTCTCCAGATGGATTGGTGGGACTCGATCTTCCTTTTCGCAATTTCCGTTTGAGAGTAAATCACTTTTGTACATCATCAGCTTGAGAAGTTCCATAATTTAATCCCTTGAAAGCAGCGACAGTCGCACGATTCAAACTCACACGTGATATCACAGACCCAAAAAAAAAAGGATGCCCGAAGGACCAAAAGTGATCGAAGCTGATTGAGTCAGAAGCGAACTTCACTTATAATTTAAATTTTTTCATACTGAATTATTGTAGTTATAAATTATACTATGCACTTGTACAACTTGCTCCATAGTTTGGTCTAAATTTTGTATTATATTTAAAAAAAAGGGACCTTTTCGACCTTTTAACTTTTGTTTTACACTCGTTGAAAGGTGAGTTACTTTGAGTAAAGTCGCGAAATTTTTGGCCGGTTTGACGACGAGCCACCGATCGCGTTGTGTGCCTAAAACAGCACTGCCAGCCACTGATAAGCTGGCGGTGGCTCGTGAGTCGTGCCGGTGAGGCGGGCTGCACCCAGCCCACCTCCCGGGGCGCTTTCCAGTGGCACGTACCTTTCCCGGCTGGGTTCCGTTGGTGGCGAGGGTGCGAGGGTTCGAGGGTTCGCTGTGTCTGTGTCTGTGTAGGGTTCGTTTTCCACCCCCGCCCCGGGCGGATGGCACTTGGAAAAGCGATTTTCCTCTCGAAGGGACCCCACCTTGGATTGGTTGCTTTTTTGTTGTAGGGTGTGGTCTATAATGATGACATTATCAGGGGTTTTCCCTTGGCCAAGAGCAGCGAAAGTCCTGGCGCGCTAACCCCTCTTTACCCGTGGGTTTTTAAACAAAGACCCAACACAAAAATGACATAAAGTGCCGACGAATACACTTGAAACTGCAACCCCTCGCGGCCGTCAGTCAAGTCGTGCGCCCTTAACTAGTCACCTTCCTCCCCTTATGTACTCGCACTTGTCCTGTTCCCGGTCCCGGGGACTCCTCCGGATGAGTCCCGGAGTCCCGGAGCCCCGACCGACTCCCAGCCAAACGACTTTCCTTTCCTCACCCAACGTGGAAGGAAGCGGCTACACAAAATTTTCCAGGCTGACATGCCCGCGTCGTGCCCTTTTCCTGCACCTCGGTCATAGGCGTGCCCAAAAAACCTTCGGTGTGTTGTGTGCGCCTTTCGATATAGTGCCGCCGTGTGTTTTGTTCTATATTTTGCCATTATTTCGATTTTCCACACGTAGATTTATTTATATTATTTTGCACGGGCCACACCGTGTGGGGCGCTTTTCCCCTACGTTTGTTGTGTGGGTGTCGTCGCGGCGCTACAATAACACATGCAATTGGCGTCGCGATGATTTATTTTCGCCTTTTAGGACGCGACCGTGTGCGAGCCATGGAGTTTTGCAGGACTTGGTCTATTTACAAGCGAACCGTGTGTACATAAAATGAGAAATCTGCAGCTTTACAAATGTGCGAATTTCGAGGGCTTTATTATTTTTTTTTTTTTTTTACTGAAAATGGGTTTGGTGAACCTGTTTCAGTGAGGATGATTTTGTGCCCGACGATTCCTTTTTTTTCCTGTAAAAAAATAAAAATATAAAACCCTGCCCGAATCGCTTTAAGCGCGAAAGCCTTTAATGTCGACGCAATGGAAAGAGCGTCGGAGCACTTATGGCGTGCCGTAATTAGGCGATTTTTATGCGCCTTTGCGCGTAATCACTTTCAAATTCTACCCGCTGTCGATGCCTAAATGGCCTTAAGAATCGCTTTTCGTCCTTTTAGATTTATCGAAGCAGATAATAGGTTCCACAGACATTTTTGTGTATTTAAAGTACGGTATGTATATTTCCTTTTCGACAACATCTGAATTTATTTTCATTTATATGTATTTACCTCATTGGCATAAATGTTGCAAACTTTTAATGACTCCATGAAAAAAAATTTTTCTACTATACTACTATATATGTACTATACATATAAGTGAAGATTGTCATGATTTCAAACATAAGTATTTAATTCAAAGTTGTAAAACCGAAATGGCTACCTTTAGGAATTTCCTGTATGAATGCTCCAACTGAATTAGTGATTAAAATTTCGAATTTCAAAATGTAAGATGCTTTTGAACAAGGGCATTGAGAGTCGATATGTTTGAACTTGGACTTCCCTGAATAAAATGTTTCTTGTATTAATTAATTAATTAATTTAAATTAAATAAACTACTTAAATACCGATTTGAAGCTCGAAAAGTGCGATTTTTGAAATATTTTAATTGTAATACTTATATAAAATATCATTTTACATGTTAACTTATCGAAAAAAAAAATTTACACAGACAATCACAAGCAATTTTTTAAGTTAGGAAAGATTAACTTTATTGAATATGACGTTTAAAATCTACTGATGTGATGTGTTAATTATGTTATACTATGGAATGTGGTATGTCGCTAATATAGATGTATTTTGAAATAAATTAGTTCGGTTATTATGAATGACATTATTCATTAGTCGGAAGTTGGTAAGTCAAAGTGTTTCGCGAAAAGTTATTTAGAGTTTTACGTTTAGAACGTATATGTATATATAATCATAATTCAACTGTCTAGATATTATATATTAACACCTCAATTATTATTATATACAAATGTATTTTTTCCGTTGATCTGTCATTATAATAAACAAAAAACAATATAAAATAACATTATTATACATATGTTTTATGGTGCTTTCTATGATGTCCGCTTTGAAAGACCTGACTGCAAGTTTCCTTTAATGTCATTATAACTGAGAACCTTAGAAGGATGCAGTTTTTTTAAAGTTTATTATTGTTTATTGAATTGAATTATGCAAACCGCGAAACCTGATCATAACTTGTAAAATTTACGAAACGTGTATGAAATTATTAAAACTTTTACGTTATGTTTTTAACATAAAGTGGATTTAAATTAAGGCAATTTTACTTTATTTTCGCGAAATCAAAATTGTTTTTGTTTTCTGTTAATACAGTTAAATAAAAAATATTATGAAAGATGAAAAATTTTGAGTTTCATTTTTAATGCATACTCATTATGAATTAGAAAATTGTTGTCTATTTTAAATGAGGTGACAGGAAAGTTTATTTATTTCAATTTATTTTATTGGCATTGGTTTCTCATAAAAGGTATTTGTGTACCTACATAAATAAATAAATATCGAATTTTTGGGTGGATTGGAATCCATTTTTTTAAATGAATTTTTGAATTATTCTTTTAAATACATTCTTTATTGGATTTTAGTGTAGTTGGTATGCCAAATATGTATTGTGGTATTGCCCAGACCACAAAATGAGCAATATGTATGTAGAGTTTTGAATAAATAGAAATTGTAAAACGAAAAATCCCTAGAGGAACAGGAAGCAAATTCATGTATCAGTTCTTCATAGAAAAGCAAATTCGGAAGCCTTCCAAATGGCAGAGCCATCCCCTGTTCGTTTTGTTTAAATCAGAGAGGTACAAAACAATTTCTATTTCAGAATGTCTTGTGGCAGTCAGACGAACAGACAATGACATTTTTGGCACACACATTTTTTTATTTTTTATTTTTTTTATTTTGTTTGCTGAATGAGCAGCTTAAATTCAGCTCGTTTTGTCCTACATTCGTGGGAAGAATTTTTCAGGCATAAACTAGGGCATGGCATTTGCCATGTCTTCCGTTCGAGCAGCCACCGACAATGTCCATTTTGCGAGCATTCAAAATAAATAAATTGATCATTGTAGGCGGGCAGTTCGAGATTCATGGATCACCTGACATTGTGCATTATGCGGCCGACACACCTTCGCGGATGTGTCGAATCGAACACCGGAAGTCGGTTGCGTATAACTTCCCATCGGTCGGTGCGAGCTGTTGTTGCTCAGCCTTTTATTTTATGTTTATTTTTGTTTTGATAAAATAAATCGATATATGCCGCCTCCGCATATATCGCGTAATTCCTTAAGCGCCCGAAGGTGCTGCGCCGTAAGTCCCCTTAGTCTCGGGTCTCATTTGACTCGACGACCTCGGTATTAATTTCATCGCGCGCATAAAACTTCATCCCTCCGCACTTAACGTATTCATTGCCACTTTGCTGTCTTCTAATTAAAAATGTTCATGAAATATTCACGGGTGAAATTGTTCGATGTATGGCTAACATCCTTTTACCCGGACAAGGTCTGTGGCCCCTGTTTGTCCTCGCCCAATTGGGGCCCGTGTGGCACGCACCTTGCAATTTCGTGAAGGAAAGTAGTTGGTCCCACGATGTAACGACTTCGGTACGAACCTCGAACCTTTCTTACGCCGAGTCCTCTGAGCTCTTTACGGGCTTTATGAGAGGTTTCTAGCGTTACACGGGCGTTAAGGATAATGAAATGGAGAGGGCCGTAATGCGACACCTTGGCAAACAGGCGGAAAGGTACGGAGGTCCGGAGGTACGAGGTCTTTCCAGGTTGCCCGTCGGGGAAGAAGGGCAACTCGTGTCGTCCACTGGCGTGTAATTGCTCATCCAGGTCAATGGAGTCCCCCAGCCGTCTTCTTTGTGTTTATTTAGATTAAAAATATGTTGAGTGTTCTTTTCCAGAAAAAAATATTCTAACGTGACCTTTCAGGTAAATCTTTTACAAGGAGTAAGTTTTGTTTGATATACCTTTTAACTCGATTACGAAACCCGGTTTCCCTAAGGCCCTAAAAAGTTCAAGCTTCTAATGAGGTGTTGCTATATGTATTTTAGTAAAAGGATTTGATTTTTAGATTAAATTGTTTATTTATAAATTTGTCTCGCAATCTCTAATTAACAACTCTGAAATTGATTCGTAATTTTGTTAAAGCAAATTTCTCATGAGCCTCTGAGAAATCTATTCAAGTTCAAGATTTTTTTTATGGAAAAAAATTTAAGGTATTTCGTTGAATTTCATATTTTATGGTAAATATTTATTTCAGTCTATAATTTCAGCCAACCAAAAAAAAAAAAATTCTAGGTTCTAAACAATTTCAGTGTTTGATGATATAACAACTTAATGAGTTTACTTACTAGGCGCCAAATTAAAAAAGGCCAGACACCCATAACACTAATATTTTAGTACTTTGTTTTTGTTGTTACTTTAGTCATTATGTGAGTTTTTCAGTTTAACACTAAACATACCGAACAACTGTATTTCCTGTTAAAAAAAGTGAATAACATAATATAATCCCTGATTGTGATTTTTTATATTTGCCAATTTCTTGGTAATTTTTAGTTGACTTTTAAAGTACCTCTCTTCCTGTTAAAGTTAAAATTTTAAAATTCGGGCTTAATTTTGGGATTCTGTGGCTTTAAAACAATACCTTGTTGATTAGTCCAGTGATCTTGGTTGAGTTAAAATTAACAAAATTAATTAAATACGTATTTGGTAAGTGTATAAACTTGATTTTTGGTTCTTTTCACCAGTTTTATTTCTTAGTAGGTATGTGATTTTGACGATTAGGACACGTCTTAGGCGTTTGCAAATCCAATGTCTATGAATAAGTAGAGGCACAATGGGAAATATCCATAAAGAGTTCGGTCTGCTTGCATTGTACTTCAGGATGGTTTTTAGTAAAATAAGTATTTCGAATCAGTTTTCAAAATGCTCCAGTAAGTTTGTGCACTTGCTGGACATTTTCCCCCAGGGAATTTCATTATTTACATTGCCACATTAACTTATTGCAATCAGTTTGCAAATCCTTAAAAGTCGCTCCTTCCCTAAGTTTGAAAATGGTGAATCGCTAGCTCCCCCAGTGCGGAAAAAGCAATTCATTACCAGATCCTCTAATGCTTGAACGTAGACATGCATGTCGAGCACGCTAATGTCACCCCAATATAGGGCACATTAAGCATCATTGTGACCCAGGGAGCAGAAAGTCCTTTTATCCTTTCTAAACAGGGACATATTTATCAACGAGCCCGATTCCGAGTCGAGGATTATTGAATTGATTTCACCACCGGTCGGGTAAAGTACTCCAGATGACAGAGTTCTTCTCGGGGTTTTTGGGGTTGGTGATGGACTTCTTCTTTATGGGGGTGTAGGGTGATATCGTGAGCGATTGTCCCATTTTGGCTAGTCATCTGGAACAACAAACAAATTAAGGCACTTAGGGCTGCATCAACCAGTTGATGTTGATAATCTCGTGGACAAGTGCAACATTTGGTAGAGATTGTTTTAAACAGCAGACGGAAAAACAAAGAACATAGAAGACGAGCGGCTATTAACCAGTTAACTGTTTTTGACGAGTATACTCGTCATGAGAACAGTACAACATTTCGTGTTATGACGAGTATACATATACCTACTTGTCATAACACAAAATTTTGCATTTTTTTTCATGACGAGTATAGTCGTCAAAAACAAACTCGTTAAAGACAATTAGAAGAAATTTGAATTACCGCCAACGTGGAGGAATTGTTCATTATTTCGTGCGGGTAATGTCAGCCCTCGCGCCTCAATGGGCTCTTAACTTAAAATAGGCTGCTTTCGCGTGCCGGCGTTGCGCCGCTGCCAGCCATTAGCCAGACCCTCCGAGTGCCTTTAGAGAGGTAAATAAAAACACGTTCGGTCGTTTAGCGAACTGCACTTTGCCTCCGCTTATTATCTAATTAAGGGCGTTATTAATGCCATCCGAGGGAAATGGAGGCGCCGTCGTTGCGCCGGATTTTGAGATATTAACCCAGGAGAAAGTACTTTTAAATAAAGGATGAAGGGATTTGGTGAGCTTCTCGTTGGCGAAAAGAAACGACTGCCTTGACATGCGTATTTGTTGAGATAACAAAAACTATAACAACATAGAAGAAAATCTATGCAGATTCATCGAAAATCATGAGTTACTAAGCTGAAATTGTAGTGGCTAGCTAGTGGTTAAATTTGAAAATGCTTTAAGGAGTCTTCTTCCTTTCAAATTTTGAACTAAAGAAACTAATTTTTTTTAAAACATTTTTGTTTTGGTATAAAAAAATATATCATTTATCATTTCAAATTTATTTATTTATTGTTGAAACAGCTATGGCATAAAGGTTCTTTTTATAAAAAAATAGAAAATCGTCTGAAAATGGGGAAATTTATTACCAATCTGTTTGATATTGATTCATGCAATAGTCCTAAATGTGTAATTTTGCGAATGTTTCATAGTTAGTAAAATATGTTAAACATACTCAGAAACATTAACGTTATCGTCAGTTTCATATCACTGATACAAAGAACCCTTTCATACCGATGTTCGTGATATTTTTATAAATTAGTAGTATTAAAAATCTATTATTTTAGGTCTACCATTTTAAAATCTCAACCGTGGTCACTGAAATTTTATATTAGCAAATTCAAAAGCTACATACATGTATGCATTTTGTTGTGATATTATGTATATCCTTTTTAAATTACATGCATAATCACATTTTTTTTTTTAATTCAAGAGTTTTATCTTGCGGATCAGTGTTTTTAAATTTAGAGCAAAATCGAAGCAAGTATTAATGCACGATTTGAAAGAAATGGGTAAGCAACAGTTTTTGAATAGGTATTACAACAGTATTGTTAGAAATTCTTTCATTTAGCAATTTATAAATTGAAGTCTCTTAGTTCCAAGATATGATATACATAATGTATCTTCAAAAAGATCCTGACAATTTTATGTTTTCTTCCTTCGTAAGATATGCTCAAAAATTTCCCACAGGTCTCTTGGCATCACATCCCGAAATATAGTATATAAGAAATTTATTTCTCACGTCACTCGTCAGGATGCATAAACTACCCGACATGAATTTTCAGAAATCGTGCCTGAATCTTTACTCCAGGATTTATCGCCTGAGATTCGGTGGGGGGGCGGCGGCAAGTGAATGCAGCATCCCAATCTCTAGGGATTGGACCGAGCGTCGCTCTGTAAAAATGCTTGCATCCCCCGAAATGCAAAATGATGTGTCTCCTTTAGCCAACAGACTGCATCTGCAGAAATTTTTATTAAATTAGCGGCACGTGCAGATCGTTTGGGCCGAGATAAAATCAAATAATAAGCAGCGCACTGCACAGGGATAAACGTCAGCCTGTGAGTCCTGTGAAATCCCCAATGAGGAGAGTCACGTGTCCTGGACCACAGGCCACATCCATCCTGACGAAGTGGAAAAGTCGAAATTTTGTGTTTGCCACTTTCATAATCCTCGCGACATGGAAAATTACTTGTCCCGGGGAATTAACGTCTGAGGGCTTCCGTTAGTGCGACGCTCGCCCAGGCCCATGACCCAATTAGCGAGTAATTTTCAGATCACACACAAAACTTTTTTCCAACTAGAATGCAACTAGAGTTGGCTTCCTAGCATTTCCAGTAAGTCATCTAGTGAAAATAAATATACTAGAAATCTATTCTATTCTATCTCAGTCAAAGTAACTTATTTTCTAAAAACCTAGAGAAATTCAACACTAAACTGAGAATTTCTTAATATACGTACATACCTATGTTAATTTATTATTCTCCAATAAAAAATGGAGTCATAGAAATTTTTCATAATTTAACAGTGATAATTTTGCAAGCACATTACAAGTTGTATAATAAAATGAAAATCTACACAAAACAAAAAGCAAAAATGTTAATTATACAAGGACCTCCTTAATAATCTACTACTACATAAAATACTACAAAATACAAAAAGAAATGTAGAAATAAAGGTAGGTCTAAATAATTTTAAGATCATAAGCGAATGATTGTACATGGCAATATTTGTAAATTAAAAGAATAAGCATATAATTTTTTCAATGTAAATATGTATGTGTATGTCGTTCAATAATTTTACATCCAGATGTTTTAAAAATGCGTAGAAAATTGTGAATTCATAGATCTAAATAGAGAGAACTTTTCAAATTTTCTTATAGTTTTCAATTCAACATTCCGTAATGAATTTAAAATGTGAATGTTATAAATTAACCTTTAAATTAATATTAAGGGTATTCACGCTTTGTTTTGTATTGCATCGTTGCATCAAGTGCAACATTTTAAATGTTAGTTGTTTCTATGGCAATCTGTTTTTTTGCACCTTTGTACAACGATACAATGCCATTTGCATCAAAGCGTGAATATCCATATTAAATTGATATAATATAATTTTACACTGCGATTTTTCTTTGGGTGTAGGTAGATACGGTCTACTAACATTTCCCTAGAAAAAAGATTTGGAGGGTAGTTTGGGATATTTTTAGATGTAGTTTGGGACATTTTCAGATTCAGTTTGGGACGTTTTCAGGTCTATTTTGGGACTGATGTAAAATCTTAAAGACTATCTTATTTGCGCATTTCCTGCACTATTCAAAGCGACCCCAGCCAGAAGGCACCACTTTCGTCGCTTTCATCTGAGAGCACTCAAACAGAATGAGGAAATTTTCCAATTTCCTTCAATTCATGCTTGCTCAGGTTGTAACTTCCGGAAAAAAGGTGTTGACGACTGAATAGGAGTCCCTAGCCTTAACTAGACCCAGGGCTCGGAGTCCCGTGTGCCGCCCCCGCACTTTCGTCGGAGCCCCGTGACGGCACCCACCGCAAGACGAGCAGATGTGCATTGACTTTTTGATTTCATAAAATTTGAAAAGACCAAAAAGCTGGCACATAAAGCACTTTTGCCAGCGAAATAAAAGTCCTTTTGTGCAGGTTATGCAAACAGATGTGCGCTCCTTTTGAAGGGACTCAAAGGCAAGGAGCAGAGACACGCGTCGCCGGGCCGTCGTCGTCGCGCGTCGTAATGTGCGCGGCGCGCGATGGTCTGGACCTTTTGTGCCTACCCACCGAAGTACGACAAATTGCGAGGCGACCGGGGGGCGACGTAATTCCTGAGTAGTTTTGTTTTCACCCATTCAAAAAATTTTCTATTTATTTAACTCCTTTAGTCGTTATTGCTGGGCTAGGGGAAGTCCCTTTTCGTAACAGGTGGGACTTTTATTTAAATAAACGCAGTCGGGGGTCGGGGGTGGCTGAGCGATCGTTCTATGCGCGATCTGGCAAGTGTAGTCGCCAACAAACCAGCCAACAAAAGGTGTTTTATCAACAAAACCACAGGCCTGCGGTGGTGATTTTAGCCACATCATCGCTAGAGCACCCTGCAATCGTGCTGCGATGGAAATTCAATCGCCTCTTGTAGTCGTACGTCTTCATCAATTAAAAAGAATTGATTACGCACGAAATTAGAGACGACTGGGCACTTTCGAATTTTTATGTCTTCTTATCTTACTTAAAGATAACTTTGTGGAGAAGCGTTTTACGTTTGACGTTAATTGCTGAATGAACCTTTCTTTAATACAATAGTTGTTACAATGAAAACTTATCTCTTAAGAAATAAAACATGCGCGACGACATATCTTCTTTAAAGACGAGTAAAACACGTACATAGTATTCAAAATTGTTAATGAAAACTAAACAGACAGATTCCAAATTTTGCATGGGGCAATTTTAAATCCACAAATAATTAAGGGAATAAAATACCTTCAAAACAGATAAAATCGATATAATATGGTAAATATTATTGCTTATGAAACAGAACTCTTAAAGTGCGTGAATTTTGTTAATTGCATTATTATTTAATAATTTTAAGAAAGATAATAAAACTTCGTTTAAGATTGATTTAAGGGGTTTACCTTAATAATAGGTATAGGTATAATTAATAAATCAATTTAGTTAAAAATGTTATATTGCTTGTTAATACATTTAAGTCACTTCCGAAGACGCGAAGACCAAAACCACGATAACTCAAAAGATTATGGATCAATTCCGCTAAAATCTTAAATTCAAAATAGTATTACCTCTTAAGTGAACCGTGAAAATTTAGAAGTAATTCAAATATTTTTTACCATTGATAAAACGTAAAATTCAAGCTCTATTTTTTTTGAATGACTGTCATGATTCGCTTATGAATTATGATTTTTTTAAACATTAAAATACGTGGATATGTATTTCGATATATCTTTAAAGTGTTCTGTTCAAATTTTATGTCAAAATCCGAGATAGGTATACGATTTTGTAGCGAGTTTTGTTTGTATTTGGATACTACCAATGTGCTTTGTAAACTTATTGCAAACCTGAAAGAAATTTTTCTCAAAACTTGATTTTTGGATGAGGGATACAAAATCTTGAAATAACCATATCGGATCGATTGAATTGTTACACATATAATTTTTAGGAATTTTGACTAAAAAGTGGTCTTATTTTCTTGTATGTAATTATAAAGATTTTTGATTTCAGATGAGTAACGTGTGTTGCGCTGACAGCACCTTTTATTTATAGGTAAATTTAATTTTAATAATTTAGAAAATTTGTAAGAAATTTGAAAAAGTTTAAATTAAATAGTTTCATCTTACATCATACATGCGACTAAAATTTATTTAAAACTGTTTCTGTATGAATATGTCACAGAAAACGAAATGTAACAAAACAATTAAAGGAAATATTCTACTTATGTTGATTGCATAATTTGTAGAACTTTTTTTAAATGCCGATAATGCTTAAAAAAGGGTTTTCATATACATATCTGTCTGTGAGTTGGCATATAAATTGGGCAATTGACCTTGCAGATGAACCAATTAAGTGTTTACCTCAGGCGTAAAAAGGTCTCTTCCTCATCCTAATAAAACCCCTCGGTTTCGGTCATAAAAATATTACATCTCAATATGTCGACAATTTTTTACCACATTTTTAAGCTGCTCCTTTCACAAAAAAGGGTGCAAGGGTGACAACGATGCCAATAAATTTTGAATCAGAACAGAAGATCCGTCGAAAATCGAGTCCATTGAGGATGGCCTAATCCATTAGGCGAGCAGTCAAACTGCAACAGAATTTTCGCACTCAATTACTTAGATTAGTGCTAACGACTGGATATCCGGCGTCCCCTCACCTAAAATCCGTGGCACCCCACCGGAGCCACCAGCCTCCAGAAACTTATGCACTTGCTCGACGGTTTCGGCGACGAGATTAGACGGACCCTCCTCGGGATGTAGTGAGCCATTCTTCGGCTTAATTTATTCATGACCGGCTATTTACTGCAGCCCGAATTCAGTTTGTCACCGCATATGTAAATAATTTTATAGCGTAAGAAGGATTAGACCCAGAAAGTGAATGAATGAATAAAGGGGATTTATTACCCACGGGAGAGTTGCATGCATCTCCAGAGAATTATCGTTTTTAAAGGCTTGTAGGAAAAATTTGCCCTTTATTTATTCATTCATTCTGTTTATTAAAATTTTCGAATAAAATTAATATAAAATAATTTAACAGCGTCTAAAACTTTTCAAGTTATACTTTTGAACTATCGTTGTTATTACAATATATGTACGTGTTTGCTCTTTTATCACAAAATAGAAATGATTTAATTAATATTAATTATTAATATTAGACTAAATGAACTTTTGTTCTTATTTGTGAAAATCTTAGGATATAATGTCGTCGTGTTTGTTTTATTATTTATATATTGAATGATATTCATTTTTGGGATTCCGTAACAAAACAAGGAACTATTATATTGAGTTTCACCATGTCCGTGTTGTCGTATGTCACAGTTATTTCATTCAAAGACTAGTAAGACTATAGCGCTAATTTGATACACGTACAGATAATTATATACCCGCTACAAAGATATGAAAAAAAATTTAAGGCTTCCTCCCCTATATGCAGAGTGGGGATGAAGAAAAAATCTTTACTTACCGCACCGAGTGGGGTTTCGTTGAGAAGGAAAATTAAAATCATTATGAGGTTTCTTATAAATCGTTTTTCGACATCATGCCCCATTTTTGAAATATTTCACTCCAAGGTGGCCATTTTCGATTAGGTTTGTAAAAATCTAGAATTCAAGCATATATAATGAAATTACTTTTTAAAATAGCACGAGTTACTATAGCCGAATAGTTTATGAGATGTAGCCGACCAAGTTATGCTTATTTAGACTCAAACAACTGTTCGGGAAAAACCGCACGCGCGTTTGTATGTGTGTTTGTCTGTGTCTGTATATATATGTGTGTGTTAGTTTACCGCTATTAGTTATGCTACTGGCAGGAAATTTAGTTATCTTGTTAATATAAAGTCCGGGAAATATAATTCAATTCAAAAAAATGCCAAGATGTCTAGTTGAAACGTTATCAAGAAAATGTTCTATGATAACGAGAAAATAAATCAAATAGTTAATACTAGCATGATTACTTTTATTCCTGATCTAAAACATAAAAATAACCCAATAACTTTTATTCCTGTTCTAACAAAATAAAAATCATCTTATAAGTTTTATTCCTAATCTAAATAAATAAAAATCATTTGATAAGATCAAGTATAAATCTTATATACAAATTACATTATAACTTTTATTAAATTAAATCTGACCACTCCTTCTAAATGATTTTTTATTATAAAATCTGAACAATATCGGTCCTTGTTATAAACGGAACAAACTTTGATAAGGAGATCATGTAGAATCGATTGGCATACCCCTGTTTAGACTTTAATACACTTAAAAACTACCTTCTTGTGTTGAGTTGCATTATTTTTTTCCAACTCTGTAAATTCATTAAGTTTTATTATCAATAATTAAATTAAAGGGATATTTTAATCGTTTTTCGCAAACCGACAAAAATGAACCACTGTCTAATGTTAATTGAAACACAAAGCCTAAACTCGTTCTGGTCGAATGAATACTCGTACCTTAATATAACAAGAGCCAGATGCTGTGGTGACCTTCAGGGAGCATTAGCATAAATCAATATAATTGCAATAATTACGACCACATCGTAAAGTACCCTCATCAGATCATTAATTGAGCTCGTGCCTTGCCCTTTGAAGAGCACCCAGGTAGAAGTGACCGCCCCCGCATCGACTTAATGCCACTCCGCAGTCTTGAAGTGTCATAAAAACATTTCGTGACTTGTGATCCTTATCCAGGACCCATTGAGAACCGTATTTCCGTCGACACAGAAACGCTAATGAGCGTCATCTGCTTCGGTTTAGGTCCATTGCTTGACCACATGTTTTGACGGAACGCACGAGTAGGTACTTAAAATTTGGCATGAATCGAAGGTCCATGGCGGGCATTTTTGCAACCTAAATACGTCACCTGTCAAAAGTGGGTGTGTGCTTCGTTAACCCAATCGCAAAGGCAATTTTTATGTCGTTAAGTTATTGATGGGCCCACATTTGCACCGTGTGTCACACTTTACAATCGTCTTAAAACGACGCAGCCTCATAAGCACCAATACGATTTTCATGTTTGACGGCAGTTTATCAATCGAACACTTAAAGTGGTAATCAACAGTACACACGTTATTTGTGGAGCTGAGCGGGGTAAAGCCACGAAACATATAATTTACCCCAATGCAGGGCATAACTGGGATAATTTATTCATAAGGCGAAGCCATTAACAAATTGCATAATATTGCCACCTACTGAGGTCGGGTTGGCCGTAATGTGCATGATACGTTACCTGCGGCAGCGGCACCCTTAAAAAGCATTTCCACCTGAATATTTTATGCGAACAAGGACGACATATAAAGTGGATCTGCTTTTATCAGTTCACCCTTTGCCCGGGACATATGTTTGTCACCGAATGCGGACTCCTTTTTTTATTATTTTTTTTTGTTCCGCGTTCCGTATAAAAGCCACCGGAATTACGCTGATGTAACGACCGATACCCAAAAGCCATCGTTTGTACGATTATGATGATGTTTGGAAACATGCAACTCACTTGCGGAGTTGTTCAATAAGGACAAAGACTTTTTAATGAGAATAAAAATATCTCCGATAATTGTGACACACTACACCTCACAATTGTAACTATATGTATATCAGAATGATTTATAAACTATAATTTTCTATCCACTAAAAAATCCTCAAAACGGTTGTATATTTTTTTCTGTCTTGAAACCTCTGTAATAACGATTTTTATTACCTATATAGGAAGCGTCGTTCAGATATTTATATGTATTTATATGTTTTTTTTTTATTGATAAAATTAGTTAAATGTAAAAACAGATTTTTGTAGTGCAATATGAATAATATTGTTACAAAATTTTCCTTCGTTTATAATTGACACTCGAAATTTTAAATCAAGAGCTTATGAGGACCAATTTCGTCCGCATGATCGGTGGCGTATGTGGTAGGGGCATTCGTCAATCAACCACGCTTATGAAATTTGGCTAGTGCCCCGGATCGAAACGCCGACCACTTTTTGGGCTCGTCTGCCTCGGCGTCCAGTATGTATATTACATATATACTATTATTAAAAATTACAAAATATATTAAAAACAAAGGTAAAAGTGTGCAAGGTATAACAGACCTTTTTTAGGTATATCATATAAATAAATTTTCATTTTGTTAAATATCCTTAAAAAGAAAAAGAAAGTTTTAACATCCATTGGCTAGTGGTTACGGTGCAAAATCCTTATGGCCAAAATACAAAACTCTGCCAATTTTATTCAACGAGCTTCACAAACACACTTTGAATTGAAGTATGCTTGAAACATTGATCCTATTTTGTACCTACATAGTAGTATCTCAGATCACATAACATTAAATCATGTAAAAGATTTTTCATATTAAAAAACAGTATGAAAAATGTTAAAAATACATGGTAATATTAAAATATTTTACAAGATACGAAAAAAAACAGTTGTATTCAGATAGTAAATAATAAATGCTGACTTCCACAATATTTTGAACTGTCACTCCAAATATAACACATTGACTACTTATTGTCAAAACATTCTTTTTTTATCATACCTATTTATAATCGTACAACAAAAATAGATTTCTCGCCAAAAAAGTCTAATTTGACGGGATAACATCACAAGAAGAGTGAATGACTAATTTATTTTAATAAATATGATTTAATGGTTCTTTAAATCAAAATCGTAAATAATCTAATCAAGAGTAATGATTGAATAAAACCAAGACAAATGTCAGGTTTTTAATGATAAATAAGTGGTGCTCAGCTCACCATTTCAAATATGTTGGGATAAGTGCGTATTAAAAAATGTATCACTGTCAAAAATAATAAAATTAACATTCCATTTTCACAATTTCTTATATACAGGTTATCAAAGATGCTTAAAATATGTCATTAAAGCTTCAGAAAATGTGTTGTTAATTTCTCGATTCGCATGTAGTACAAAAATTCTTATCAAAATCCATAGATATTTTATTGTAGTAACATTTTATGAAACCGAAATATAACAAATTCCATATGAAGCAGATATTTCCATACACCAGAAATGATCGTTTGTAATTTTTACAATCACAATATATAGTATGTTATAAGTCTGTTCCTAAAAATTTACTTTTCTGCTTCTTAAAATGGTCTTCATTTAACAATAATTGTCATTCAAATTATTAATCTTATTGATTATTTAAATAACAAAAATTGGTCGATTGGTAGCAACCAGCAAGAGAATATAAAAATTTACACTCAATTCAACAACGCAAAGCGGGAATATCCTTAAAATACCATATTTATTATATAAAACTTGTAGTTTTTAAAATTTTTTTACCCTTTTTACAGATAGTTTCTAGATTCTTATCGGCTAAAATTGTTAAGAAAGATCAATATAGTCCGCACATTGTAGCTCAGTCCGATTTATCAAATCTTCAGGCTGCAATAGAAACTAATGTATTTGGGTTCCAAATAATTTCGCGAACCTTTTGGCTATAATACGCTTTCTGTGTTATTGTGTCAATTAAATTTTAACACTGATGATTCGCAGACCTATTGTCGTTTTCGTTTTTGCGATTTTAAAATTACAATTACCAATTCATATTGATTGATGAAGAAAGACGATAACTTTTTTATTTCATATTAAGTTTATAGATAGTAAATTTATGCTGGTTGTGTACTTTCATTCATTAAAGATAGCTCCAAAAGTTTGAGTACATGATAATCTACTTCCCTCTGTCTTACTTCATTTAATTTGATATCAAGATTTAATTTAATTTTATTTTGTCATATCCGCACAGTAGTGCGATGGGAGTTATCAGTTTTGATTTATCATTTTAGATACGATTTAAGAAAGAAAACTATATTATGTACATATCTATGGGAAATACATAATCCAGTAGTGTGATGCTTGTGAAAAATAACCTAAAATCTTCGGTTTTCCCAAAAAACAATTGAAGAGTTAGCTCTTCAAATTTTCCGAAAATTTTCTATTTGTTTTGAAAGAAAAATTGAATTTAAAATGTTAAGATGAGAAAGATCCTATCTACGAAAATATGGTAAAAAGATAATTTCTATTGATTTCCGAAAAATTAAGTACTCAATGACAACTTATCAAAATTCTTGAGTTAATCTTTTTAGCAAATCTTAAATCAATGAAATGTTATCAAGACACATTTTAATTATAATCAAGCCTATAAATTCGAATTATTTAGAGTAGATCGCCACTCGTGTCAGAACGGCAGAAAGATGAGGGTACTCTTAGTAATTGCAACAATTGTTGCAGTGTCCTTCGCACAGGACATTGCTCAACATTTTGAAGTTAGTGAAGGTTTAATTCGTGCAGCCCAGAAACACCTGGAGCCTCGAATCACTGGAGGAGTCACGGCCATGCCTCATGAGTTCCCATACCAAGTTGGACTTTACATGGAAAATATTAGAAAAGTTGATGGTGAAATAGCAACAGTCTACACTTGGTGCGGTGGTTCTATTATTTCCAAAAACTACATCCTCACAGCTGCTCATTGCTTGAAAACGTAAGTTGTGATCTTTTCTAAAATTGTCAATTTTTAATATCAGGATCTTGTAAAAATTCTTCGTATACAATGATTTTGAGTCCATTGTTAATGATTATTATTTTATTTTTTAATTTAAGGGCTATTGCTGCTGTTGTCTTTGTTGGTGCCCAAAACATCCAACATAAGGAAGTCGATCGCAAATTGATCGGAGTTAGTTACGTTGACTTTACCATCCACGAATCATACGATGATCAGATTTCTATAAACGATATTGCTTTGATCAAGCTACCAGAAGAGATCAAATTCAGTGACAAAGTTAAGCCAATTAATTTACCTCGTCGCAGCCAAGATGATTCTAAAATTATTGGTCGTTTGGCTACTGCCTCTGGCTGGGGTCGTACCGGAGACCAGGGAGCAACTTCAAACGTTCTTCGATTTGCCCATCTTAGACTTTTAGAGCCATATAAGTGTGAAGCCATTTATTCATTCTTATTCACCAAATCAAATTTGTGTGTTGATGGATCTTCTCACAAATCCGTTTGCCCCGGAGACTCTGGAGGCCCACTCGCACTTGACGAACTCGATGGAAGCAAGACCCTCGTTGGTCTTACCTCGTTTGGCCACAAAAAAGGATGTGAAGTTGGACTCCCAACTGCCTTCACTCGAGTTGCTTCTTTCGTTGACTGGATCGAGAAGCAAACTGGAATTCCAGCCAAACCCTAAGAAGTCTAAAATGTGGCGATCCTATGTCCTATCAATTGAAATAAAATAATCCCAACGCTATATCTGTGTTTAAATTTTATAAATTATTCTTTTATATTGCTTTTTTATATATTTATATCAACAACGATTAAGTGTGTGTGAATTGATTTAGTGCTTTTACATAATTTCGAATTAAAATACGTCATTTGTTTGGTTTAATTTTAATTGACAATACTTATTTGCATTTATTTTATGACTGGATAAATCTATTCTCTATAGTTATATCCATTAAAGAACACATATGTAGTTTTAGTTTTCAAACAAGGCTTATTGATTATGAAATATTAGTGCAAGTTAATTAAACTGTTTAAATTAATGGCAATGTTTTTAGTCCTGAGGATGCGATAATTACAAAAAATGGGACACGTTATTATTGGTTAGTCAGAATTACCCGGAACAGATTTCTATGATAACTAAAAGAAGTTACCAAAATTAAAGCAAAAGGTATAAAGTTCCGCAGAAAACAGTTTGTAGTGAAATCTAAAATATTGGTTTTAAATTGTCCTTTTAGGATTAGTAGAAAGTATGTTAAATGTCACTAGTAATAATATTTTTTTGTAGAATTTGACTGGACCAACTACGATTCATTAGTTTGAATTGAATTAGTACTAATTTTTGAAAATATCTGTATGTACATTTTGTTTATAACAAAGGGTATTTGTCATTACACAAAATCATGCGACAAATTGTTTTAGCGCTATTCCGCAAAAGTAACATCAGTTTTGGATTCAAAGTCGAATGGAAGTTTTAGCGATCTTGACATCAAATATTCTGTAATGCAACTTTGACCTGTTTTTCATTTTGTATAAAACGTTAATACGATAAAGTTTTATTATCAGCAATGAAAAGAGTTTTACGACTGAGTATACTGGCTCGGTGGCTCATTACTTTCGTCTTAAAAGTGAAAAAAACCAGTATGATTGTATATGATTTATCAAATCTTTACTTCTGTGCCCAGAATGGAGAATTTATTTTATTTCGTTTATCATGTCAAGATGAATTGCTCTGACATTAGAATGTCGAATCACAATTTTTTTCTGAAGTTAAATGTCGTTCTAGGAATGAAAATCAGCACCGTTTGTGGCTAAAATGGCGCACAGAGTTTTTCAAAAAGTACGCCAAAAACCGTCGTCGTGTGTGGCCGGTTAAATATTTATTAAACGAAATATATTTTGGGATATTATATATATGTGGGTCACATTCGAGGTTGGAATGAAATTCGTCATACTTAGTCTTATTGTTAGTAGGATTATGTTGACCAGGGCTAGAACTTAGAATTAGAATACTATCGGCCAATCCCAAATGTTGGATTACATATTTAAAATTTGAATAAAAACAGATGAATAAGAGAGTTCTTAGAACTAATGAACAATCCTAAGATAGACTCACAATTGAACACTTAATTTTCTTGTTTTCCTAAAAGCAGTCAAAAAATGCTGCAAAAAGCAGTAATTTGCTTTTTAATTTCATAGCTCCGGCCAACCCTAAAATTCATTTAACAGATTCGAGGAAAGAATTAGGGGGAAAAAGCGAACTTTACAGAGCTGCAAAAAAGTAAAAGTTTGGTAAAATTACGGGTTTTGCGCTCATTTCTTATTTATTATGTCAACATATTCGGAGGAAAAAAAGGGATTAGGCTGGTAGACGGCCTGCTCCGAAGGAACTGTGGCTCTAGTCCTATTTTTGGTTTTTCCTTTTCTCTAAATAACCATTCTGGTTGGGGCTGTGGCTTGACCCGCAAAAAGGGATGACTTTTGAATAAATTAGAAGGTGGCGGCCTTTTCAATTTATGACCAACGAGAGGAGTAGTTTTATAAATAATAACTCGAGAAGGTAGCGAATCCTCGTAAAACAAGGAGCACCAAGGTGCTAGTGCAAGGAATCCCCATTTTGGGGGACGATGAGCTTTTCGGCTTCTTTTAAGTCATATTTCCGTCGAAATTGTATTTAAATAAATGGAAAATTACGAAATATTAAGTTCGACCCTTTTGCCACTTCTGGAATGTCGGGGGTAACGACTTTTCAACCCTAGGAAATTGTAGCGGTCCAAATTACCTTGGAGAGCTGGAAACCTTTCAGGAAATAAAGTGTCCGAGTAATAGTGATCCTTTTCAATAAACTCGTAAAAAGCCAGGATACATGGACTCCTGCTAGGGGCTCCTTTGAGCTACATGGCGGACCATAATCCCACAGATATCTGTTTCAGTAAAATACAGTAAAATACATATAAAAGGGAATAAACTATCGCCCCGTCGCTGTGGCAGGTCCTTTCACGGAAAAGGGACGATGTTTTTCAACAATGTTTTCTGCATAGACGAACGGAGTTTAAATGGTCTTTACAGCCCTCCATTATGCTGCAACCCTCATTCATTTGCTGTAAGCCCCGGACCCGAAGCCAGTCGAGGGACCATTTTATCCATGCGCTGGATATTACCAGAACACCCAGCCTCTGGTTCTATCGTATCCTTTCCATTATATGAAGCTGGTTGATACTTCCGATGGTTTTATTCTAGCTGCACAGACTTTTTTGTCTGCATTTATACTTCGAGATTCACCCTTCGCGCATATTTTTCTCTTTCTGTCACCGATAAAATCCATGGGGTCTATCAAACCCCACCTCATGACAGAGGGTGCGGGTGACTTCGTCCTCGCATTTTCCACGCATATTCGGTTACTCGTGGCGGGTGCATGCCAAACATTTTCCGGATAGAGCCCTCCTCGACGAGTGCGTGCTAAGTGATGATGATGATCGCAACAGATTGCTAGCAAATAGTTAGCTACCTCGGGTCTCCTTTTATTGCCGGGGATTAAATTGATTTAAGTCATTACTTCCTCCCCCTATCGGCTACGGTCAATCCTTTTTCATTTTTGGAAGTCATTGTCATGCAAACCTGGCGGTTTTTCCCTCGAAATACTTTTTTGCACTGAAGCTATTGAATAAATCTTGTCATTGTATAAATCCATTTAGATATAACTTTTTTCTTATTCTTTATATGAAATAAAAACCCGTAGAAAGATCCTAAAAGCGTTCTTTTTCTTGTATACTTTTCAAGAGCACTTTTTCGTCCATAAATCTTACAAAAACAGGTAAAATTGCTTAAAAATAGCGAACATCATTAAAAAAAGGAGGTTTATCACACTATGAGTTTTGAATTTAAATACTAACAAATTAAAGTCTTATGCTTTTGAATCAGATAAGAACCAAAATGTAAATTAATTAAGAGGTGAGTGGTAATTTTTTCAAAAAATGCGTTTTTTTAAATACGTCACCATTGTATTTTGAAAACTACTTCAATGTAATGATAAAGAAAATGCTTCGATGAGGCACTAAATAAAGTTTTAAACCAATAATTTTTGTTGTTGCATTAATTTTGGATAAAGCATTAAGACGTTCTAATGGTCATCGTAAAGCACGATTTGTCAAAGAGTGTCTTCACCAATCCAGCAGATAATGGTAATTGGTCAGTAATTAATATTTTGTTTTGAAATTCTACTCTTTAAAAACATGTAATAAATTGGTATTATTTAAGAATAATGTCAAGAAACGACAAAATACAAAATAAAAACAAATAAAACCACAAAAAATTGTACTATATCTAAAAAACATATTAATAAATCGATTTATATTAGTATCAAAAACTATAAAACTATATACAATATACAAACTATCAAAAACTATAAAGGACTATATATGTAATGTACATACCTTTGTACATTCATGGTGTGCAAAAAATAAACGAGTGGTAAAATTATTACATCGTTTTTATAAATATGTCAATCTTTTAATTTTATTTTTTGTTACATTCACAAGAAATCACCACTTTAAATAATAAGTTTGTAATATTCACACAATTCGAATTAAAAAGTGTTACTAGTTTTTCCAAAAGAGTGATTTGGAAATATAAAATTCTATGTCAGTAAAATAATAAATTGAAGGTATGACTAAGGATCATAGAAATTTTGCTGGTATATCATCAGAGCAGGCTTTCAAAGTTTTCTTGCTCAATGTTGTAATTGGGAACTATTATATAACTGATTTGCATCCGTTTAGATACAAAATTTCTATTGAGTATTGTGAAATTAATTGTAATTTATATTTATTATTCATTCTTTTTTCTTACAATTCAATGAAGAAAATATGAACCCAATTTCTTTTCTAAAGAAAGACAAAATGTTTACGACTATACCTACTAAATTTGAAGAGTAAGAAAGCTTTTCATGTTTAACTCTAAATTATGTGATGATGTATGGAAAAAAGGTGGTCAACTGTGATTATATCAGAAATGTGCCTTTGTTCCAAATCACTAAATCTCGAACTAACTATGGGTACTTTCAGCCAATTAATCGTATGTGTATGAACGTAAATAAGCATCCCGATTTGTTTGATACTCGTATCAGCAAGCATGCGTTAAAAAAGTCATTGTTTAATCGATTTGCATGTAACGGTTTGGTGTGTGGTGTTACTAACACTGGACCAAATGATGATCAGTTTCATGCAAGAGATTAATCTTCTCTGAAGCTTGAACTAAGCTGATGGTCCTATGTATGAAGTGATTGGAAAAGCATATCCCGTACCTTTCAAAACTGGGAGCTTTTTTATATTATCTAAATTATTTATTTCGACAGTATCATTAAAATTTCGACTTCAATTAAAATTGCTACTTCCTGTTTGATTTCTTGTTAATTTCAGCAGGTAGTTTTTACTTGTTGTACTAATCTCTTTCATTGAAAAAATAAAACGATAAGTTTCTCAACAATGACCTTGATATCTAAGATAGCCACTAACCGATAAAACAATTATTATCGTTTTGTTTGTCTTATTTACTCAGCTCGATAATTTTATTTATTTTACGTAATGTACACACTTTTACGTTTTTTGTTTTTTACACGAAAAACACATTTCCCTGACATTCAAGTTAAATTCAACAGCTCTGTAAACATAAAATTAAAGCAAAAGTTGTAATCTGGCGCAGCTCTCAAGACGTGTGTTTCCGTGTTTCAGTCGTCCAGTGCATTTACTTGAGGAAAACAGAACATGAAATAATTTAACACTACAACTTTTGAGCAAAATCGTCTTCACAGCTGCTCAGATGCGCACTTGAATTTATTGTAAAAAGGGTAGGTGGGTGGTTGGGTGGATGCTGTTGGCGGGTGAAAATTTTTCTGAAAACAACTGATGATTTATGGACCAGCCATATTTTGCCGCCATTTATCATCGGGCCGTACAGCCCTGGTGAATAATTCACGATTAGAGCTTTTATACTCTCCGGAAAAGTATATATCCTTGAATTTATATATCCTTTGAAATGCCCGGAAAGTATTTACTGTACGGTCTGAGAAGGTGATGAAATATGCTTTCCGGGGTGATTTTCATGATTCATGGTGTAGGGCACACCCCTTTGTTTTCTTTCTTTAATAGGTACTGCACATTGTGATGCAAGTGAAATTATGTTTATGTACGTAGGTATGCATAATGTCTAGACCATATACCCATATCAGTTTGATGCTATTATATATAAAACTCCCATAGAAGCTCGAGAAAAATTCTCTAAACTACCTATCATACTGATACCTCATATGAATGAGGACGAGGCCAAAACCTATAGAATGAAAATGACCGCAATAATTCTAATATGGTATAACAACAATTAAATGGAAAATACTCTGGACTTGCAGAATACCACGTCAATAAGTTCCCAATAATGGACTACCTAAGAATAACGTCATTTTCTAACAACAAGTTTTAAAGCTGAAGACTACCTAGCGTTTCAAGGTTTTGGCGGTAGTGCACTGCCGCCTGTTACATATCTAATAATAGAAATAAGTCAGAATTGAAACTGGGTATTTGTTCAATTTTTGAGGATATTTATTTTGCTATAAAAATCTGAAAGTGTTACCATAGGTAGGCCTAGCACGCCGGACAACTCTCCTGATATTTTCAGGAAGGACATATGGGCTCTTTCACCAGTTTGGCAATCTGAGGTGCGAGGAATCCTTCTTGATTTCCCTCAAAACAAATTTTTCATCTTTGCCGGATAATATTTTTTTCGCGCTATTCTTCTGTTTGTTCGCTTTTATATAGCGTGATATATCATCGTGCACTGTTGATTTAATTTTATTCATAATTTCAACTATTTCACAAAAAACTAATGCAGTAGTTTTACATCATAAAATGTCGAATTTGAGTGAAGTTTTGTAATTTCCATTAACATGTTTGCCCGGCTTTTACTGTGAGGTGACATTTATCCCATATGCAAATTTTGATTTGTTTTCTTACCATAAAAATAATCTTTATAAAATACTGACATCAAAGTCAATAAAAACTTTAAATAATATTTGTATTTTCGTATAAAAAATGGACGGCAGCCCGACTTTCAATAGTAAAGTTAATAGCAGGTCAACTCTAAATCTTGAAAACAAATTTATAATATACAAAACATTACTTTTCGCAGTGCTTTATAATAACGTCCCATAGTTAAGTACATAAACTAGTTGACATAAAATTTTTTCACATTAAGTTTTGATGAGGTCCGCAGTTTAAATAAAAACTCAAGTTAGCGATTACTAAATTCACTTTATTCAAGCGTTTAACATAAAATTTGGTAGCCGTTCGAATTCACGTCCTCTCGGCGTTCGCTGGAGACAGGAGTGAGCATGCCACAGTTAGGCATGAAGTTAGCTGCATTGTGTGACGATATAGCGCGCAGATTTGAATATCCAACAAGTTTTATTTTCAAATTCTAAGCAAATGTAAATAAAGAAATAAGACAAGAAAAGTTATTTTTAAAAAGCAAAAAGCTATGTATTTCGATAATTTATTTTTTGGAGCTAAGCAAATTTTCGTTTATATGATGATATTACGCCGATATTTTTCTTGAACTTAGGGAGCTTATAAACGTCCGATTTTAGGAATAGATAAATTAAATTCTTAAAGGTATAACATTTTAGTTTCAGGATTAGAAACTATTCAAAAAATGGATATTATGAATATAATGGAAAATTCAAAAGTAAATTCTAAAAAAAACTCACGGAAGTGATCTTGCTTAGTCGTCATAAGAACTTTTAAATTTTAATTTTAATTATAATTTGTCATGCGTTGACAACGAACCGCGCACTCACCGTGACTGCATGACTCGTTCGCTACCTGCGTGCACATGTGGCGCGGCGGCGGCAAACATTTCGGCGAGTTGTTAAACAAAAGCAATCGACCGAAAAATGCCTTTAGTCGCTAAACAAGGGCAAGTGCAGTGATTTAACGAGTCGCCTTTCCCCTGGCATGCGATAATTCGATTAACAAAAAGCGGAAACTCGACGTGTCCGGCACGTGCGAAAGTGATGTTGGTGGTTTTTTTTCGGGAATTACAAGTTTCCCAGGTCGAAGGGTTTCGAGTTGTTTTTCAGGGCTCACCCAGTGGCTCGAGTGCAACCCGACACTTAAGCCTGGTGCACATATGCCGCGGCGTGCATCGGAAGGAAGCAATTGACCGCGGCTGCTTGCACCTCTGAAGGAAGGGTGAAAAGTTTTAGCGCTCTTTTTGCCGGAGGGCCAACGCATGTCGTCAATTATGCATTTCCTCGGGAGCGATTTTCTCGGATTTGTTTACTAATTTTCTTTTAATGCCCTCCACTCGCTGGAATTGAACATCACGCCCGGGGCCGGAACAAACCCATCTGAGGGATGTTTATTAAAAGCTTCAAATGTATCCTCCGTCCTCCGTTCAACCACATGGAGAAAGGACCCACAGCACCAGCCAGCCCTCGGCCATATCCTCGTTTTTACGTGCAGAAAATTCCCTTTTATTTTGTTACAGGGCCCCACAGCCTCCGCCGCCCGTGCAGATCCCATAGAAAAAGAGGCGGAAAAAAATCCTTGAGAAAGATAAATACACTTCTCGCCGGGGCACATCCATCACGGCTCTACCCAGGGATGGAAAAGACAACACCCCGCGGCGAGCTTTATTAAATTACTAACTTCTGGCAACAGCTAGATCTAGATGTCTAGATGTATGCTGCGGTGTGATGCTCATTTTTGAGGGCTGTCTGGCAACATAAGACGAGAATATGCTCCTCCAAAGACTATGCTATACTATGCGACCACTTCTATGCGAAACTCGGTCTCGCGTTCATCATAAATTCCTTTTATCGCTTCCCAAACGGAAACATGCCGACGGGTGACTTTTTATCGGGGAGTAACCTTGTTATCTCTGATGATTCAGTAATATCAATTAATTCTTGATGAGCTCGAGATATTGAGCAGCTTTGCCCTCAACCGTTCTTCTCTTTGAGTGTAATTTGAATATGGTCTTTAGGCCAGTGCATTAACATTAAAATCAAAAATTACATCTTTTGTACTCATCATTTGTTCTTATAAGAAAACCAACTTGCGATTCTTCTGTTTTTCTTCTAAAGAGTGAAATCATCCTTAAAATAATGACTGCATACTAATATAATATTAAACAGATAAAAAAAGAATGTTCAAACACAAAAGTTCCTTTTAGGGACAGTTATATGTAAATCAAGCAGTGATCCTAGTCGTACAGGTATGGAGAAGGAAAAGTACTAGAATTATGAAATTTTATCGAAAAATAATAAAATGGCGGACTTCGTCATTTTGTACCTAAAAGTTGTATATAGATTAAGACTAATTAAGAATTTTTGATTTCAGATGTCCTCAAGAGTCAAAATCACCCGGGCTATCCCACGTGCTTTTTTTTTGAGGGGCCAACTTCAAGTGATAATAATAATAAATAAAATAATATTTAATTCATTCAAAAAAAAAAGTTTTGTTGTTACTTTAAGATGTAAATAAAAAAATATTAAAAATTCAAAACTTTTCATTTTTTCTTTCTCAAAAAAAAATGCCCCTAAAAATAGGCATGAAAAACGGCTCGTGTTATCAGACTACTACCTTAATAAACTATTACGTCTTTTGTCTTAAAACCATACAAGGCCCAGTCCATTATTGTATGTATATATTTTTAAGGTAGAATTGAAATAAATATGGATTGAATTTAATTGTATTTTTATACCAACCTGTATAAAAATAATAGCTTAATATGTAAACAAATATTCAGTGGATGAATTACCCTAAAAAGTATAGTAATTTTTCCTTAGGGAGTACCTACGACTTAGGCAACCTTACCCTACTTTAAATTTTTCATCAATTTGGTAGGTTTCTATTAAATATGTCATCAGTTTTCACTTCCATAACTCAGATAAATCAAGATCTTTTAGTGTGTTACGTAGTGCAACTAAAATTTGATTGCGCCAGAGGATTTCGAAATAAAAATTCCTGTCCTTTTCAGTTTCTCCTGCCAATAGTCCGATAAAATTGCCCGGACAAAGGTGAATTTATTATAGCTACATATATTTAAATACTGTGACGAGGTCCTGGTTCGTGATTTAATATTCTTTATACCATAAATGGCAGGCAAAGGTGTATTTTGAGCGTTTGGCTTTATTTTTTCCTCAAAATCAACGTTCCCAGTCGGCGGGACGCGTATGCAAAATCCTTCATAACAATAAAAGCCCACACACAGTCGCGTCCAGTTGCTCTTAAAACATTGTTCCAATTTTATAGTTTTCGCATGCGAATAGACAAAATGGTTTAATGGAGCGTTTGAATCGATGACGACTATAAAATGGAATTATAGCACTTTAGGGCTGCAACTTTATTTCCAGGCCGCGTCCTACGCCCGCACCCCCGTCCCCGCCCTGCTCTTTAGTTGTTGCCCGTTGATAAATGGCACAAAGCACTTATCGAATTGAATATTTATGTATGTGCGTGTGGTACACGCTTTAGCCATTTCGTCCTGAGCCAGTTGCGCGTCGTGGTGTGGGTGCGCCAGGGCGGCCAGATGAGTGGTGCGGTCAGAGCCGGAAAGACTAGAAAAATTGAAACAGTAGGAGCCGTGGAAAGTGCTCAGTTCAATTAATCGACGGATTAGTGGAAACGGTCGCTTTAAGCGTTATTTATGGCCATTTACATACATCCCCGGGAATATAAGTGTCAAATCTCCGCGGATCGCGATGAGGTAAAAGCTTCTCGTTTGGCCTGGCATTAAGCCTAGATTAAGAGGGAGGCTATCTAATAAAAGAAAAAACAAAAAGACCTCAATAAAAACCGAAGGGGCGTAAATCTATATTATATTAGTAGATAAACGCCTACAATAATTAGGTCAGCCGTTAATGCCGCCAAACTTTTATATAGTATATATTTTAAACGCATAGCTTTAACAAAAAAGGACCCTTTTGGATAGGATAGAAATCTCAGTATGATTTTTATCTTTAAGCTTAGAAAAGTTTACAACAAATTAGGTAAATAAATAAGATCTTTAATATAATTTTAAACTAAATCGCAGATGGGTATGTTCTAGACGAGAACGATATCTAAGGTATTTAAGGGGTCATTCTCATGTAAAATTTTGAAAAAATCATATTTTTTTCATTGCGAAAGTATGATTCTTAAAGAAGGTGCTGTTAAAATTTTTCAAAAATTCCTTATATTTTAGCTTCTACAGCCTTTTATGCGTCGAGCGGTCGTGCTGTCTAACAACTAAAAACTAGGCAGGTACCTACTACTTATGTAGGTACTAACAATTTTAGATGTCGTTTTCTCGAAACGCTTTTTTTTTATATGGCGGAAGTAATGTACCTAACAGCAGTGACAGCGAAGAAGAAAATATGGCATTTTTTGACATTTTAAATTTAGGTTCGGGTTATACCCCCAATCTTAGAGTTGTCAATTTTTTTTATAGTAGGTACAAGGAAGCTATCAGAATAGCGTAGGCCAAGAGAACTTAGCTTCTGTATGCCAAGCAATAATTTAGATGATATTAGAGGACATGAGCAGAATATTAGAAAATGGTTTATCTACGTTTATCTCGAATTTTGAAAAAGAAAATATGTATAGAACTTAAATTTGAAGTTTTAATTTATTTCAGTTACTTTTTTCCAACCAATCTACACTATACACTGGGATTTGTTGGGCTGAAGGCAATTTAACACATTTATTCTTGGACTTTTTTCGAACACTTTAGGTATTTATGTAGTCTCGCAACAAGTCGGGGTGATTATCAATAAAACTCCCATTGCATCAAACTGTTTTAAACTGTTTGATTTGGACCTGAATTTAATAAAACATATTTAATTATATTCAAGTAATAACTCACTTTTACTGAAACTTTATATCTGTTCGATAGCATAACACCTTTCAAATCAAAATCTGACAATATGTTAAGGTTCGAGTAGAAACAAACCAATATTGTAATTGAGAATTCGAATATGATATTTTCGTTATAAATGTTTACAATATCATAATAGAGAATAAGGCCCTAGAGTATATTTATCGAATTTTATATTTCGGTTTTACTTCAATCTCTCTTATGTTAATTAAAAATGATTTGAGACTGAAATGTGAATTAAGAATACCCACCTAAAAGCTGAAAGGTAGGCAATATCATAGAACAACTGCGGCAAACCCAAAGTCAACAGAGAAATCCGAACCCACCCTGTGAATGCACTTCACTTTTCATCAGATAACTCCGCGGGCGCACCTTTTGTTTCAGCGGATCACCCTCAAGTAAAAATTCGCCGGATGGCCGTGAGGGAATGATTGATTGTCCTGACTACTCATCACTGGCGAGTAGAGGTTCGGAGCTACCCCTTCCTATCCCGGAAATTATTCCGTTTCCAGGTATATGAGCAGGTTTGGGTAGTGTGGCTCACCTTTAGAAACCCGGACCAAGTTCATCTTTGCACACCGCTTTGATGCACTTTGTGGTGGGCACGAGCCTTATCGGAACGGTCCCTCACAGCTCATAGCCCTTTCCAAAGGGATAAAGTCAATACCTTTGGCTGGTCAGCCAGGCATGCCAGATGTTGTTTATCCAGGGTTTTTGTACTCAAACCTGGTGGCTCCTACTATCCGAAACCTCATTCATTTAAACTGCCATTGAGGCGTGAATTTTGCTGTTATTGGTTCCAAAAATATTTCGTGCGTTCTATTTATGCGGAAATTTCAGACTCTTTGTTTTGCATTTCGAAATCAAACGTTGTAGCATGTAT
The DNA here is from genome assembly GCA_951509405.1 of Machimus rusticus. Classification (NCBI taxonomy): domain Eukaryota; kingdom Metazoa; phylum Arthropoda; class Insecta; order Diptera; family Asilidae; genus Machimus; species Machimus rusticus. The sequence continues at coordinate 4,856,737 of OX608052.1, read as the reverse complement.
ATTATTTGTCTAGGTAAAATCACTATCAGGTAGAGAATTTTCGATGTTTCCAAATATATGTACATACATAGTTGTATAAAAGAGAGTATAGTTCGTGTACGTGTACTTTTTGATGAATTCTACTATTTTATAGAAATTCAAAAGCATACAAGAGTCTGGTGGAAGCACACGCCCTAGACGCCCTAGCAGCACGCGTACGGTTTCGTATTCTTTCCGCAAAAACCGACCGCGCCCTGTCTGATGTCTGCCCTAAAATTATCGGGTTATGTCGTGTGCGACTCAGAAATTTTGTATTGTCTCAATAGAATTCAGTCGGGAATTATGTTGAAGGATGGAATCAAGGCGGCGATTATCCCCGCATATAAGAAGGATTCCCTCCCCTTCATTTTGCAGGTGGTGCCCGAAGTGCCCGCGGTCGAATTGCTATTTTAGCGTCTGCTCGACGACACGTGCCGTTGATCCCAACCCGTGTAATCCCAATGGGATGTGCCACTTGGGACCGGTGGAGTGCATCAATCGGTTTGTTCCTTTTTGTAACCAGAAACGAGCCTTTAGGCTTGTTGATCTTGTAAATATTGTTTAAATATGTTTCTAATTTTCCCTATTACCAGTCAAGAGGTTTTCGTGGGGACGTAAGTTCTAACAGTTTCCCAGAGTAAAGATTGGGGTTGGTGCTGGTGGACTACTGACACACCCTTAAATATTTGAAGGGCATCACTTGCTTCTTTATTAAATTATATTATGGGTAGTAGGTATATTAACATATACATCAAATAGTCCTAAACGAACAAGGTAATAAAAAGAGGTTGAAATCGTCTCCATCACCATCGTGAACGACCTTTATATCATTTTTAAATTTAAATCATCGCTGCGACCTGAGACCACCAATGATCCAACTATCAAGGAAATGATAAATGAAGCATAAAATTTTAAAGATCGTCATCTTGAATTTCGTATTTAAAAGAAACCTATCTAGATCGTCTCTGAAAACTCTTATTTCGTAAAATTAATTCAAATCGTTAGAGCTGTTTTCGAGAATGCCATTTATGTATATATTATATAGTTCTTGATTCTTGATATACATCAAAATAAACATCTTAAATTGGTAATTTTCTTTTCATGGTTAGTTTTTTCAAAATTACGGTGTTAACATTATTTTCTTGTTGGTTGGCGTAGGTGATTTTTTGACCACGAATGATCCGATTGACTTGAAATTTCAACTGCTGACTCTTCAGATGCATTACTAAAGGCGTAATTAGAATTATTATTTTATTGGAAAAAAAAAACAAAATGACTGTTTTTGGTTCTTTTCAACTTTAATTATTTAAAACTTTGGTGAATAATAATAAAAACTAATAATTCTACAATTGTTCCGGCTATAGCGACGCATCAGAGTCAGCAGTTAAAATTTCAAGTCAATTGGTGCAGTAAATTTTTCAAAATTACCTACGCTCAGTTAAAAGATGCAGTTTTGAGAAATACGCGTTTAAAATTTTGACGTGTGCTTTAAGCGCTCGAACGTTGCAATTGTCTCCCTATTTTAAACCTCTTCCTAACCTCCAAATCCATCCAAATAAATTTTACCGTATTTCTAGAAATATTTTCTAACTAAAAATGGAAAATTTATTTTATTAAAAAACAGATAAGTACTGTATTGGTTCATCAAAGAAGTAATTAATACTGTAAATTTCAGAGAAATCAATTCATAATTTTTTGAGTTATCGTGCAGTGTACACCGCCGTTTTGGAACTCACGTCTCTGGAAGTGTCCACTACAGTTCCGCCATTTTGGATTATTTAAACAAAAATATAGATATATTTTTACACTTAAATGTACTAGCAAACACTACAAAATTGAGCTATTCATTCTGAAAAAAATTTTATAAATTAAATAAATTTTTGGATTGTATATATAGGGTAACCCCCTTAAATAAGCATGCACTCTTTGCTCAAGGGTTATCCTATTCAAGATCTTAAATTAGAATTTTATAAACCTAGCTTCTGACTACAATTGTAAGCCACGAAAAACTTTGGCAACTAGAAGGTCATTCGGAAACGAGAGGGAAGTTACCTTCAACTGGACAGGGCAGGAGACCATGAATATTGCATAATTAAATCTTTTTATGCCTCCTTAAGAGCGCTCCCCGACAAGGATTCCACGAGTCCAGGACAAGACGACGACGACGACGTCGTCCGCCGCTGTACATAGAAACGTCATAAATTTCAAGTTCTTTACGGCCGTTGGCTGACATAAACCCACACACTTTCAGACCGGTTTTTCTGTCTTCCGATTCCGAGGATAAAGTCTTCCCGTCTCCCGTGACTTTTCACTCCTCGGGCTCGTTCGGGAGGGTGGCGATTGCCGCCGCCGCCCCCGCATCAAACGAGATCGATCGCTTATTGTTTGGGTGTAACAATGGAGCGTGTCCCGGTTGCGAAAGGCGACGGACGACGGACGACGACGGGCAGGATGTCGAGCAGCGACTATCGCTTTCGAAGTTGCAAGTCAATTTTCTATAAATATAGACAATGGGAGCGAAAGAACCCTAAACCCGGATGGGGCGAAGGAAAATGGGGAGCCAAGACGGGCTGGAATAAAATAAAAAAAAAATATAAGGGAAAAAAAAAACAACAAACGACAGTAACACAAAAGGATGTCTTATGTAATGAAAGAGGACGAGTCGACGAGGAACGATATGTTGCCATCACTGCCGCTGGCTCTGCCTTTGTTCGATTCCTAATGTCAACAGTCAGGCGCGTGGGCGGACGCGACGGGGCTGGGGCTGGGGCTGGGGCCCGGCCGGGGCAAAAGGGACTTTGAATACCAATTCGAACGAGAACTGCCATTCGAGTTACATTACATTCGCATTGTGATTTTTCAAATGAACTTCTCGTCGCACAAAATCCCTATGTGCACATGGAGCCCGGAGTTGGAGCCGGGAGTTGGACCCAGAATCGGGCTCCTACCGGCCGTCATGTCGCGCTCCGGCAACCGGTGACTCCTGGATCCGGATTAAATAGCGACGGCCCCTGCACATCTGTGCCGCGCTCGGGCTCCGCAAAATGTGGTTGTCAGTTCTTGAAATTCTCGAGGATGCTCGTGATTTTGGCTCGGAGATGAATTTTTTCCCCGGAGGCACCAACCATTGCAAAGATGGTTTAATTTAGTTAATTCATCACAGTTAGCCTTGTGCTCAGGGTTTATTAGCCACTGCAATCCAACGATTTAGTCAAATATTTTCGACGGATTAATGTCTGTGTACCCTTTAAAAATAGATCTTTAATTTGAAGCATTTTACAAACTTGTATACTGCCCGAATAATAATATTTAAGTTCTTAAGCACGTCTGCAACGCGGCCGATGTACACCCAAACATTTTCCATTTTTCAAACCCGCAACAGGCACACTTGTCGAACAAAATACACCTACGACAAGCCCGAAAAACGCCTGCACCAGGCCTGAAACACGCGTCCAACAAGCCCGAAACGCGCCTTAATCAATCGTTTTATAATTATTCTGGTAGAAATGTAAAAAATTCTCAAACATAGGTACTAGATATAAGGTTTTTGAAAAAAAAAAAAAATCCTACAACCAGATCAAATTCAAGGATAACCAAATCAAAATTAGGGGTTACTAAAATAAAAAAAAAAACAAATATACCCATTCCAACTTCAACTTCAAAAAAAGATAGTTATAACGCTTTTTATCCGATGATTGTCTGTCAGATTGTAGAAGAGAATATTGAACGATTGGTCATAACTTGAAAACGTATTTTAATAAATGGTATGACGACAAAAAACAAAATTAAAAAATATGTGCACGTGACTCCTTCCCAAATTGAAGTTCTGGGACAGTACCTGATACGCCAATGATTCTCTTCATAACCTTTTTAGGACGGGAGATTCGATACTTGAAATTCGTTCATACTTGATTGGCACGACGTTTCAGGCTCCTTTCCGCCGTACTATTTCGAAGACGATATCAAGTAGCTACGTCAGGCGTCCCACAGGGCACTCATTCAGGTCCGCTCTTTATTTTATCAATAACATTTCCATCTTCTCAAATTCGTAATATATAATAACGACATATTCTTATTTTTGCGCTCATATTGTACAATGATTTAGAATTGAATATTAGCAATTACGAAACTATATCTTTCAGTCCGTCATTTCTAAAAAGCTTTATCTAATTTCACTATAAAATTTGTCATTTGGGTGTTATCCTGCAAAGGAATATCTTGAAATTCTGTAAGAAATGTATGGGATATATTGATTTACAATTAAATTTCTATGAACTTTGACCCTTTTATAATGACCACAGTTAGTGTACATACATTAATATTAATTAATTAATACGCTTAAAGTTTTAAGATCTTTTCTAAATTGACAGAACTCCTTAAATATCATACTAATAAAAAATTGAAAAAATTCTAAAATCTGTATTTTCCCAACTGACTGAGTATGACCTCTATATATGTATATGTTCACATAATGAGTTCTAGTTCTATATAATATATATATAATAGATAGTAATTGTATACATACAAGTATTATTTTTAATCCAGCAGAGCAAAATTTATAACAAACATAAATATTTACTTTTATACGTGTATAGTGGAAGATTAAAAAAAGTCTGAAATTCTGCTTTCTTCTTAAATACGAGATTTAATGTGAAATTATGAATCTTCCACTTGATTACGAGTATATATGTATTTCCGCAATAAGAATTTAAGAGCCTCTGTAAAAATCAGGCCATTGTTGATTGTCTTATATTCGGGAAATAACCAAATATAATATTACTCATTGTAATCAGCGATTTTATCAAACATTTCAGTCAGACTTTAAGTGGACAGGTCACGTCGTATTTGCGGCACTGAATATCCCTGCAATAAGCAGATAAGGTTCGTGATGTTTTTCTTCAATCGTGTAGTGTTCCCCAAAAATATTTTAACCGCACAATCTCAAAATCAGTAAATCAGTACGCAACTAAATTGTCATTATAAAGCAATAGACTTAGGCATGTCAACAGCCATCAAAGCCCCACTTGTTGCGCCAATCTAATCGATTTCAAATCAGGCTCAACGTGAGTACTTTTACATGTGCCTTCCAATGGAGTGGAAGATTAAGGAGGCGGAAAATAGCGCACTGACACACTAAATTTTGATCTTTTTGCAGATCTATTATGTCCATCGATAGGATATATATATAAAAATAATCTACATGTACTTCTTAAACTCATAAAACTTATCATCGAAATAATATAATAAATATGTTTCAAGTATCCAATATAATATAGTAAACGGGAAAAAGATTTTCAAGGTTTGGTTTTTAAAACATCACTCAATGATAATTTACGACATCTTAAATTTGACTAACTTTTTATAATTTGGGTTTTTCCGTGGATCTTTATCATGACTTCACACAAAATTTGGAATATACAGAGTTTTTAATCTTCTTATCATATTAATTTCGTATAATCAAAAATAGAACTGAAAAGTTTTAAATAAGTGGTTTCTGCTTACTTTTTAATATAGTTTATTTATGCACAAAACAGTGCTCAACTTAATTTGTTTTGGTATTTAATCATGCCATATTTACATATATTTGTGAAATTTATATAAGATACTGACAAGTGTCGAGTTTTAAAATGGACAAGTCACGGTCCAAACAAAATTAATCCAAAACTGGAAGTATCTCAGATTATCTGTGTAATGAGTTTTGAAAATTTAAATAAAAAGCTTCTGTATGCATTCTATATCAATGGCTAACGTGGTAATATTGCTTTTTTTTGTTATTGGAACGAAATATATTTTATTCATTTTTTTCGCAAAAATGGAGAGTCTATCATTGATCTTTGTTTTCCACTGTTAAAAAACCATTGTTAAGAGACTTCATTATAAAAATCAGCCAAGTAGTGCGGGAATAAAAACTAGAAAAAATATAGTAAAAGATAGAAAACAATTACAAAAATGCTGGGAGATGCTTTTTATTTTTAATTAATCCACTATTGATTTTCTATAATCGATTAAAACATCATCTTGTTCCCGTGCGAGGTTGTCAGAGACATATCTCAATTGACAATCGTTTATAAAAATAAACCTGTTCCATTAACACTAATTGTACCTCAGCCGTTTTAATGGACCGGTGCAAGCATTTGCTACGACTATTAACATTTAATTCAATTTATTTCTTACTTGTTTTTGTTAGATAGTAACATATGATAATTTTTCTGTTTTTCCTTACAAATGTTAAATAATGAAGAACATAAATCATAAGCTTTTGTACTTTTACACTTAAATTCATAGGAATATTACACAGTCCGAATAAAAATAAAAAGCAATGATATCGGAATTTAAAAACTATTTAGAATTTTAATACTCTTTACCACTGATCTGGGATAGGCGGATAGGCTTGTTTTACGTCGGGTCTGGGTCACATTTGACCCGCCTCCTATCCGCACCAACTGTACCTATGTAAGAGGAGGAGTTCTATAATATAATATAATAGTGTAGCTTTAACGCGAGCTACTTTATTTTTAGTACGAATTTTCATTTGAATTTGGTTTAGTTCTAACACTCAACAGCCTTAAGTAATTCAGTTATGCATAATTTTGTATATTTTTACGATAGTACTCGTTATATAGCCTATATGTGCATACAATATATTTAGGTGTTTAAATTCATTCGTTTTTAAGGTTTTAAATCAGTGTTTTCACATTAGACATCCTACCATGGAAGCTACATACATTACTGTGAAAATTTTTAGGATATCTCTAATTCTTCTGAAACTTTTAGTTTTCCGAATCATGCCTATTTTAAGTTAGACAGAGGGGGCAAAACTATGGAAAGGATACTTTGGGGTTTAAAATTATGTTTGAATTAATTTTATTTTCTGTCTCTATCAAATTTAGAGAAAATAATGCTTCAGAAGATTAAAAATTCCTGAAACATGAAGTGGTCCTAAACTTGGATGAGAATAATATTTTAATAAGAAATGAAGGGCTTTAATTTGGTAAGATTATATATACTTGAGGTATTTAGAAATAGGTACTCTTGAGTCCAAGCAAGATTAGACTGTCTACTTCTAAACTCAACTATTAAAATGTTTGTATGCGACTTAATTTTGATTTTATAAAAATTGTCTTCAGTAATTAAATGTTTTAAAAATTCCTCTACTATTTTCCAATAACAATAATTTTTTTCAAATATTTCGGCAAAAATACAAAGAAGAACTGATCATAATTGAGACACTCCTTAAAAGCGCACGTGTTGCATGCCATAGTCAGGTGCTCCACTTTCATAGAAGTTTTTGCTAAGTCTGCAAACAAAGCCGCGCTCTGGCTGCCGACTGCGCTTCAAATCAAATAAATTTTCCGGATGACCAGCAGCCTTTTGTTGACCGTTTGGACAAATGCCGACGCAAATTATACGCGATTTTCCTTTGGTCCAAGTTCGGGCCTAAAATGGCAACGTATGCCGTTCACTAAACAGCGGACAAATCAATCGAGAAAGTTTATTTATCTTTGCACGTCATAATCTCATCAATTTTTTGTATGCGTTGATTTGTGTATGATATTCAAATCTATATTATATGATGTATAATTATAAAGGTTACTATGAAATTCATTGAAGTTAAATGGAGAAAGCCATGCCCGCTCCAAGAGTTGCCCACTTTATAATTTGGCTTAAATATGATTTTTCTTTCTGCCTATATCATAATATTAGTTAGTTGAGCTAAGATTTATCACGTTTAAATTAAATTATAGATAGCGCAGCCAACGACGCAAGCTAAAAACTAATGTTATAATATTACATTCATATATATATCCTTAAAGCCTTTTATTGTTTAGCAGCAATTGTACTTTTGTAATATTTTAGACCAATGCATATAACTCTCACCTTTAAGTACTGAAATTCAAATTTTCCGTGCCAGTTTTTAAAAGCATTCTCCACTCTTTTCTTGTATGACAAACATTTTCCGGAAAATTTCTACTATTGTTCAAATTAAAAAATTGGCTTGAAGTTATTTTCTTTGGAAACTGAAAAGGAATTCCTCATTTTTGAAAATCGATATTTCTTAAATCCCCCGTAAAAGGTTTTTTCTTTTTATTTCAAACTACTTAGGTTGTTTTATCATATATTGGTTGTTTTAAGTGGGATAATAAAAATTATTGTTTTTTATATGTATGATTACGCAGATTTGCTAGCCAAGGGTCTGGCTGGCGAGCGGTTTTGTTTCACTGATACATTTGTTTGACGAAGTAGCTCGAAAAATGATGGTTTTTTAGTGTGGCGACAGCTACCATAGACGCCAGGATCGTAGGGACCGAACGCCAGTCTTTATATCAATGCGCTTCGAACTCTAAATGTGAAGTATAAGCGAAAGAAAATTTTGTAACAGTAAGTATGTAGAACATACATATATTTATTTTTCAATAGTAGAGTACTTTTTATTTTTAAATTCGTTAAAATCGATTACCAACTTTGAAAATCATTAAATTACTTCTATAAAATAATCTGTTACAAAAGGATTTAAAATATCCCTGACCTATTAAAATGTAACAGTCGTAAATATGAAAGGCTGACTATTGACATTTTCCCGAATGAAAACAATGCAGTAATAAATGGCAAATAGCTTTTTTATTGAATTAAGCAAAATAATTCGCAGTATCCCCGAGGGTAGCAGGGACAGGTTAGCTGGTGTTAAGTCCTTTCGCCCCTAATCGTTCCGGTCCTTGACTTTAACCATTTAACCAAGTTACCGCCCCACCCGAGGAAGAGGACACTTTTGACGAGCACCGCAGGAAACTTAATAGATTCCGTGGGCATGGCCCGCTGCTCGAAATCCATAAGACACCGGGGCAATATACACAGGGTGCTCTCCAGGGTGACATTACACAGCAGGGTGGCGCTAGAGCCACGCTTTTAACCCTCATCCATTTTTACGGTGAGGTGACTCCTGAGTGTCCCCATAAACAGCGAAAAGCAGCGTAGTGACGCAAACTCTAGCAAGTCCCCGGGCGTGCCCAAAGTTAGTTCCGAGGCTCTGGTGCCTCGTGGAACATAAAACATCTCTAAATCATCCACAAATGACATGGAAAATGGCAACATCTGTTTTGTAAATTGTGAAAAACGTTTAATGAATTTAGGACCTGCCGTGCTGGGGCTAAGCGACGGGTGAGATTAGGCCTTGAGGGTTCCACTTTTTTCGTGAAAAACACCCGAATCGCGTTTAAAACAGTTCTTTGTCATATCATTAACCTGGTTGTAGAGAGAAAAAATAATGACGAAGTTGGAGAAAACATTGTTGGGGAAAAATGTGGTTATATTGTATACTTTGAATACGAACGGTGTAAACTGCTAATGATGCCCATTCAGGAAATATTATTTAAATGTGTTTAAAAATTATCAATATACAGTTTGAGTACCTATTGATTACTAATTAATTAATTTTGGGAACTAATTTTTTGGGCAGTTTGTTAAATATTTGGGGTAGGCAGGCAGTTAATAATTCATTTGGCTAGTGAGAAGTTGTTTGTGCAGTAATTAAATTAATTGTGGTCAGTAAAATATAGTCAGTTATATAAAAGAATTTTAGCGGTAAAACGACTGATTGAGAAGTAAAGGCATAGAGAAAAAGAGCTGACGAATAGAACATTTATGAGACTTAACTTTTTGAAAGTTGTGTGTGAAAATTAAAATGTAAACCTAAAATACGTTTTTCACAGCTTCCTGCATTGCGATATTTTGAGTAGGTAGTTATAATGGGTATCAAATACAGATTGAATCAAAAAACCAGAAAAAATATTTAATATTTTTTCAATAAAAACTATCCAATAATCGCACATCCACATCTTCCGGGGTTGGGGTGGAAGTAGCTCTAAAATATTTAATTGAAACCCCAATTTTTAATTCCAGATTCGGATTCCATGCAACTCCTATCTGAAACATTTTTTCAATTCAAAGTTAAATGTTGGTGGTATATGTACATACAAGCGACTGTCAAATTTGGTATATTTGTCACGTTTAACATCAAAGTCCAATAAGAGACCTCAAACTTAATTGTTCCATTTATATTTATACATATTATTGACGAAGATATAATTGGCCACCTGCTCAATGTTTAAAAAAACTAAAAATTATTGAAAGAATAGTTAAATCCGTAAGGTGGTTAATCAAATTCTTTTAACCGATACATATAGAAAAAATTGCTGTTCAGCTATTTTAAAATATAAATTGTAGATTCTATTTTAACAGATGAAGCCTGACATTATTTAGAAGTTCTTTGGTAACTTAAACAGTAGCTTAGACTTGCTGTGATCAAAACTAACTATTTTGATTTTTTAAAACCACTATACTATTAAAAAAAAAACCGTTTTAAATGTAATAATCTGTAATAAAATAATAATATAATAATCTGTAGGTTATCGTTGTAAAATTTTTTGTATCTAAATAAATAACACATCGATTTCAGGCTTCACAATAATATTTCAATACAGTTCATGATGCAAAACTGATCTAGCCCTCCATTAAGAGGGTTTTCAAAAAAATTTGAAGAATATACATATTCCAAAATGCGTGCAAGGATTGAGGTTGATAAGTAATTAATGTAATTACAAGAATTAGAAACTCGTACTGTTTATAAAATATTAAGTGTGCCCCGACAAAAGTCTGAGTGATCTCTAGTGCAAACAAGGAGACAGATGGTAAAGTTATAAATTGAATTTCAAACTTCACAGAACACTGAACCCATTTAAATCCGGAGGATTTTCCGGAATGCCACCGCTGTTCAGGAGAACATTTACCTTCAATTAAAAATAATTAGGCAACTGAAGGCACAAACATCGCCGTCCCTGAAGACCACCACACTCCTCTGACTGACATCTAGATTCTAGGGGAATCTATTTAACTACAAATACACTTTCCAAATTTAATTGGCTGCCCGCAGAGATGGTTAAGCCCCGGCTCAAAGTTGGGAACTTCCTTTGAGTCCTAGTGGCAAACATCGCGGTTCTGCGACTTGAATTCGAGCAGGCCACTCCAGAATTTCATCCCTCATATTGGCTTGAGTGAAAATCGGGAAAAAGGACCCTTCCGCCGGGGCAATGCTTTCAGGCTTTTTTCATATTGTGCTCGCCCATCCGGTACGCCAAAATACACACATAAAACAAAACTTCCTTCCATACGAGCCCAAATATTTGCCTACCGAATTGATTCTGTTTGTCTTTTCATAAAAATGAAGCTAAATATTTGGGCAAGTCCACCATACGTAAACTCCGCTTTCTTCGCTCCGTTTGGGCTCAAAAAAGTTAGCCATTAATATTTCGAGTACGTCATGAATTTATGGAAGTAAAATGTTTTGATGATAAGTACCTGTGTAGGTAAGTTGTGATAGGAGTTTTCGACTGCATACACAAATTTCTTTTAATTTTTTCTCATTTCTAAGAATATTTTCCGGAAATACTTTAAAGTTCTTATTTACTTTTCTTCATAATTTTTTACTTTTAAAACACCTGCACTGATAGTATTGCTTTGATTGGGACAAGTGCTTTATATATTTTAAATGCATGTATCTTTTATCATAAATGCGATAAAATCTTATTTATTCGTGACTAAAAGCTTTAACACGTGCTTTGAAATTGCTTCTTAAGAATTACAAAATCAATGTGGAAACATGGAAAACTTATCTAAAAAACACATGCACTTGTGTAAAGTAAAACACAAAAATGAAGAATAGTGTGCAAATATTACTTAGGTTCTACTATCTGCATTCTATTTTTGTAAAATACCAGCTTATTATTATTATTACAACCATGGCATACCGAAATATTATGCAATACACAAAAAGTTGTTAAATAAAAATTAAAGGAAAAAGAATATTAAGATAAATCTAATAAAATGGATAAAGGAAATCAATTTTCGTTTTATTTCAAAACTTTTAACTCATCTCTTTTTTTACCTATGTAAGATTTACAAGATAATTTTACTTTTAAAAATAGTGCTTTATTCGCTTTTTTGAGATGTAAAAATATTTCAAATGCATAAATAAACAATAATAATAGTTAACGTAAATTGGAAACTCGATAAATTTATTTTCTACTTGAGAACGGAAAATAAGTCTCAAATTAACTGCTGAGGTGATTAAAGTAATTTACATATATTCAAGCATAATTCGTGTCTGGCTTATAAATCATAATTAATAATTAATTAAACATATTCGTTCACACAATTTATAAAATCAATTTTATTTTTGTTATAACTGTGATGCAATAACGTATTGTAATTGACGAAACCGACCCGGTAGAAAATAAATTATACATATTTTTAAAATATAATGTGGAAGAAATGTCCAAATGATTATTTCAAAATACCGAATAAACCCTGATAGTCGAACTTTAGTAGCTATCAAAATGAAAAGTTTAATGTTTAGCTATTTTCTATAGTCATAATTAGCACCACCAGGATTTTACGAAGTGTTACTTATTATGTATGTAATTTGTTTGAACGCTTCTTCTTCCTCTTAGAATATATTTAAAATAAATATTGTAGTAAGAACTTGATAATACCTTAAACAAAAAAATTTTAACTTAAATATGTAGATAATTGAGTAAAACTATTGTTTGCATAGGCACACTACAAGAACTTTCAAATAAACATGTAGGTAAATTTACCACATCATGCATTAAATATATATGTAATAATGAACCTTACATTGTTAAAATTTATTGAGTGCATACATAATATAGTCTGTGATAAAACTAGTTAATTGTTTTTCCAGGGATTTTCACTTTGAAATTACCCTTTCAGTTTATCTTGACACTTGAAGAAATCTTAAATCACAATTAGCGTAAGTGCATTCTACTTATATTTAGACTATGCTATATTATATGTACAATAATATGATATTTTGAGACAATTCGTTAACAAAAAATATGTAAAAAAAAAAATTGTAGTTCGCTTGAACATCCCGAGATACTAGAAAAAAATGTCAGTTACGAAACTTTACAGTTAAAGTAGTGCGGGAAGTTCAGGCAACCTGAAAATTTTTTTTTTTCACATATTTTTTAGTATAGTAAATTAATGTTTTATATCGTTTCATCAAAAACCGTCAAACTGTCCAAAAATTTTCTAATGTCTTAAGTTTAAAAATTGACAGTTCGCCATTTTAAATTATTAAATTCTAATTAGTTGGTTTGAAATCGGCGACCTTAAAAACCCCCAAGAACCAATTTTGGTGAAAATTGCAAACGCTTTCAAATTTGATCGATTTCGAATTAGTAAATTGTGACAGTTTGCTTGAAATCAGTGACCCCGACCTGAAGAGTAGGATCAGTTTTCGTCGTATGCAAATGTTTCTCAAAGTACCTAAAAGGGTAAATTCCTTTAAAGGGATGGTTTTGAATTTTTGAGCATTTAAGCTGCAGAGCAGATGTGCTTTGAGCCTACCTGTGCAAGAGAGCCAATAAATGATATTCTGTTAGCATTCGACTTAAAGTTCTTTCTGAAACGCGGGAATATGTTTAGCTCAAATACTCGGTAGTCGGTACCCCAAGTCCTCAAAGGGAGCCATAATACCTCGAATAACTACTGGCTTTTCACTCCTTTAAAAATCTATCTGTTAACAAGGGGCGGCTCAAAACTGAACCATCAAGGAGATTGCTCCTATTCAAAGAGGACAGAGCCCTGCAGGAGGAGATTTTTTGATGCCTTACATAAACATAGAGTTTCCACCTACCTTCTAATGCCTTATTTCTAGCAATTAGAGCCAGAAGCATATCGGGATTTGGCTCCTCTCCGGTGCTCCTTTGTTGGAGATTTACGGGTGACTGCTGGCCAGGATGCTGATGATGGTGCTGATTCTGGTGCGCCGGTATGTGCTGCTGATGCTGCGGTTGCTGCTGGTGATGGATGTGATTATCCATCCCCGCAATACTGTTTGCTATCAAAGACGACGGCAGCTGATGCTGAAGCGGGGGCGGCGGCAGGGATTGCATCATGGTCGGCGCCAGGGGCATATGAGTGACGGACATACCTGGGCCGGTGCTGGTACCTCCCACACCACAAACAATACTACTCCCAGCTGACGTAACACAGACTGACATTTGATTCACTAACCGAAAAAACCAACTCTCGTCCGTTTCGCACGAGGATACCTCCGCAAGCAATTACCAAAACTGATACCTGACTATTTACATCTTTTGAACTTTGACAATCTTTCGGTCACAAAAAATGAATCTGCACACTTTCTAAGTCAGGGTTTTAATCGATTTTATAGATGCACAGTAGTTCTACGCGTATTTCTGGCAAGATATTCTGTAAAATTTAAGGAAAATTTTTAAAAAAAATTAGCTATTTAGCCGCCATCCACTTTTATTCCTCCAGATAGTAACGCTGCGCCCGCCGCTATTAACGCCTTTGGCAGATCCGATCGCTACCGTTCCAGCCGATACTTGGAAATAAGTGAAGAAGCGCCTTATCTCACAGCGATACCAATATTAAGAAATAGAGCGGGCGCGGCAAAATATAAGGAGCAATTTATTGAAACACAAGCAGCTTATCACCTTGGAAGTGGCTGTTTGTTTTCTATATCAGTCCCAAGAAGAGAAGTGCGGTCGCCGAGCTCTGGGTCTAGAACGTGCTTATAGTAAGTAAAGTAAGTATGATACTTTTGTTGCGTCTTCACCGTCTATCGGAGGCGCGGGAAAAAACATTGCGTCTACCATTTATGAAATTCACTTTCAGCATATATGATAATAATTTAAAATCACCTGAATCTGTACTTGAACTGAGCTTAAGTCGGCTTTAGGTGGCTACTTTATTTTATATTAGAATGAAAGATATGAATCCAAGATCTTCGAAGCACAGTCTCCAAATGTGCGACTTTTTAGAATGAAATTTTTAATTAAATACGAAGAAAAAAACTTTTCCGCTTGCAGTTACATGCAAATACAAGAATTGTAAAAAAAACATAGCATCATTGATGCTCAGGGTAGAATAAAAAATGATAAGAAATTTGTGATAAAAATAAGAAAAAGAGGTCATTATGGAAAAATTTGTAATCAACGCAATTTAATGTTATTTATTTTTTTATAGAACGACTCATTTTAATGAGTCATGCGCCGTGACTTTTAACACATGATTCTGATTCATTGGTTTGCCAAAATTTATTGATATTGTTTGATGTAAAAATACCAGAGTAAACCAATTGTCTTCGCTTTTGAAAATAAACTGGAAGAAGTAATCGTGCTTCACTCTTGAAATAAATTAACATTTATTTTTGCGGTATGGTAAAGTGATCAAGTGGATCAGAAATTTTTGGAAATCCTATAAATCACAAAATTATTATCGTATTTTTGTGATCTCTTTCTGTAGATATTTTAGATATTGTATTTCTAAAAACTGATAAATCGCTGAGAGTTATACAAAAAGAGATAGTTATAAATTTGTTCAAAAAAAATCATCACTGGATCAAATAGGTATAGCATGTATTTAAATGTATGTATGTATGTATGTATCAAAATTATTTAGAAATAATTAATCACCTTTATTATTATTCTTCCTGTAACTTTTCTTTCCTACTTCATCTTTTTGCCCGTTCTTTAGAATAAAAAGCTACATAGAATTAGAAGATGAATTTGCAAACCAGATACTAAATATGTAAATATTGCTCGATGTGGCTTTTGTTATATTAATGATTCAGCGTGTATCACCGATCCACTGATGACCACTTTCCCCTAATTTATTTCATCAATTTGATTTAAAAATGATTTAAATTTACTACTTTTTTTCGTAACATAAAAGTAAAAGCAATAAGATGTAAAATATGAATTTCCTTCTTATTTACAACCTTATTTCTGTACGTTTTAAAGTGAATCTGTCAATAAAATTTATCGTTGAAAATGTATATGTATGCAATTTATTAAAAATGAAAAGCAACTACATCATGTTTGAACATGTTCTGTGCAAGATCATTCAATTTTAATTTTAAAAAAAAATGAATGTAGGCATTATGCATGTAATTCTAGTAATGTCAGAATAAAATTAGGTTCGTTTTCGTACGTTGTTGTATTATATTCGTCAAATTCAAAACCAGTCACGTATGCGTTTCATAAATTTATAATTTCGAAAAATAATTTTAAGCCAATTTTAGTTGACTAGGACTATTTGAACCTAGAATCCATTTTGATCAATTCTTTACTAACTTATCAAATTCCTGGGAAAAAAGGACTCGCAAAAATTGAATTGCAAAAGAATTAATGTCACGAATAAATAGGCGCTTATTCATTTTTCGCGAATGCTTTACAATTTATTAGATAATAACGATAGCCTAAATAACCCGACAAGTAATCCATTTTGAGATTCTTTTTCGAAATATTTAATAATATGAATTTATTAGTTTTGGTTCGTGGAAAATTTTTTTCGATTCAAGTACTTTTTATAAGATTTGATAATTTAATCTCCTTTCATATTTATATATTTTATATTTGACTTAGTAAATCAGTACCTATATGTATCCTTCTTAAAAAACAATATTGTAATAGCAAATACAATAAATTTTCAACAATCCTATTAAGCGTATCCGCTTTAAGGATTCCGCAAAGAAATATTTATAGCAAACGTCCAGAAATAAAAAGTTCATAAAAAATGTTCTATGTTAAGAGTAATTCAGCGACAAAATGCGTAGGATTTATTCAATGGAATGTTCTGTAAGTGACCTTGCGACGCAAAGGTTTTTTAAGCCGGCTCATCGAGGCCATAGAAATTTACTTTTCCTCTAATTCCATTAATTCTGTTAATTGTTTTCGTGAATTTTATTGTGGTTCTTATATATAGGTTTTCTTACATAAGTATCAAGAAAGAAAGCTATACTTTAAATTCCTTTACCGCAATAAATTTTAATTTGATGTTTTATTTAAAAGTGAACATATAAAATATTTATCACTCTTTTGATCATTATTGTCATAGCTATAAACAAGTAGAGTTTTAATTTATTTTGCCTTGAAATCTGTGAAGGTACCGGAAAATGAGAACTTAACTAACATATTTGAAAATAAATAACTTTTTTTTTTTTAATGAGCGAAATTTAATTATAAATGAAGATATAATCACATTCCATTATTTTTTTGATTTATATGTTCAGAACATAATAAAAACTTGCACTAATTACAAACGATTTTCGATAAACCATATCTGCAAAATGTATAGTATTGTATTATTGTATTGTATATGTATTGTAGTATTATTGTAATTATTATATTTAAGGCTTAAAGGAAATTAACAGAAATGTTTGAGGAATTTATTTTAGTTAAATATATGTAAATATGAGGAGTCGGATTTTATCTAGTATTATTTTTTTTTTTTATAATTCATGACGAAAATTACTTTTAGTCCTTTGAATTCAAAAACTTACCTCTTAGAAATAAATCGTAATTGATTGATTGATTTATATATAATGATTTACATGCAATTTCTATATAGGTACATATATGTGTACTAAGTTTCAGCTTTTATCGTGTATTCATAGATAATGATACATAAATATATACGGGAAGAAATCAATCAAAAATCGATTAAAGTTGATTTAGGAATTTTAAATCTCGTATATTAAGTAAAACCAAGATTTTAAAAACTTTTTTAGTGTGGTACTATCGAAACCACGCCTCACCGGTTTTAAAAGTTTTTTAACCATATGGACATTGGTTTAGCCGTAAGAATTTCGGTTACAATTAATATTAAAATTAAAAACTTTAAACTTGGACCAAATTCAAAAATCCGTTGGGGACCGCAGAGATTACATAAGTTAAAAAAGACTAAAGATCGTTGACGACAAAATGCGTACATTTTTTTTATAATAAGTAAAATTTTTGTATATGTGAAACAAATATTTTAACCGAAAATTATCAATGCATTCTTTAACAAGAGGTATTTACCTACCAAATGAAGAAAATATTGCTGATTCTATTATTATTTTTCGTATTAAAAGATTTGCTTTTTTGCGTCGGGAATTTTTAATTAAACAATTCTATGGAATATGTTTTCGGAAGACAAGATTGTTTTGAAAATTGTTAACTTAAATTGAACTTTGCAAAATAATATTACCTTTAAATAACCAAATTTATCATCTATCACCTGTTATGAAAGTGAATTTTCGAAGATGAAATTTTTGAAACATGTCGGATAACTAAAAATCATGGACTATTTTAGTTCAATGACTGATTAAAATTCATTTGGAGGCTGGTAAATTACTAGGAGAAACCAAAAAAAAAAAAACGCAAATTAAATAAATAAATAAATAAATAAAGATAATAGAAGACGCATTATTTAAACGAAGATTTAAAACGAAATTAAATGGTTGAGTGGTTAATTTTAGACTAACAATAAGATAGGTCTAACAGCCTGGGTAGTGGGTGCACGTTAAAACTGAGTGAGGCTTTTCTAAAATTACGTTAGTCTTTAAAGTGTAACTCAGATGCCATTGAAACAGGCGAACAATGAAATTATCCAAGTGGTTTTAAGCAATTTAATCCTCAAAATTGGAAGGCAGACCGACCGCAAATCCCCAGGAAGCACATTAATTACACGTAACAGCGCGCATCAACGCAGGAGGAATAAAAGTGAACGGCCAGTTAGTGGGTCTATAACATAAAAACTAATGGGGAGCGCGGTCCATTACAATGCTAATGCGTTTGTCCGCCTCGGCTGAGCGACGAGACTGGGGCCCCGGGAGCGGAGCGCCACACAGTCTCAAATTTGGCCCCCCAGACGGCCACTATGGAGTCCAGCGACTCCTTCTTCACTCACACACTCACCTAGATTTTTCTTAGTTCTCAAGTTCGCACTACACTAATTAATTCACTTCGGCTAGTCCTTTAAGTTTGGCCAAGAGTCTTTATGTAGATAGTCACAAAATTCCACCGCGCGCGATCTGTCCCTATGCACTTTTGAGCCGGAAAAAAAGGGCGGTAGGCCCGGTTGGGTCCTTTCTAATATTTCGAAAATTTTCTCTATGGTTGCACTTTTGATGATATTTTAAAAGCACCGCACGGAAGCGAATATTTGCCGTGGTGGATTCGATTTTAGTATTAAAATTTTTCACTTGTTCATTTCGTTGGTTATCACAATTCGGAGCCCCGCTCCATCTGCCCTCAGTTTGGGCCGCCAATGTGAGAGTATTTTTGTGGATATAATCAGGGCTGAAGTCGCTAGATAATCCCTCGAGTTGTTCCGAATTCTTCCATCTTTGGGTATGGAACAGGTCCTGAAACTTGGTTAAATACCGCTTTCCAGTGATGCTTACACAAAAGGATAAACCAATTCCCGTGTCCCGGCCGATACCATCCGAACGCAGTCGTACAGGTTTTTGTGCTAACAAAATAATAAGATAAATATTTGAAAAGTTTTCGTCACCGGTTTTAACGAAAATTTACTTTAGTTTTATTTATTTTTTTATTTTTTATGTTGCCATTTCCTCACTGGAAAGTGCCTCATCAGGCATGCGTTCCAGGGGTTTCCCCTAAAGCGCCATCAGCTGGCTGGGAAGCTCCGAGGCTCCACCCTTTCAGCAATGGAAGATTAAGGTTCGAGCCCAACTCACGCCTACTCAATGCCACGGGTGAGTACTGCGCATCTGCGAACACAGACGAAGAAAAGAAGCCCCCAAAAGGGATGAAATTTCTGGTGATGTGTGGGTCCCGTAATCTCACAAACACAAGCGCAGCCACCCTTGAACTGATCCCAACCCCTCGACGGGCGAACCCACACTAGCAACCTTTCAACCCCTAAAGGGCAGTGTGACAAAAGTTGTCTTCTTGCGCCACCCCCAGGACCGGCATCTACATATGAATAGCGCCCTCTATATGCCAAAATGTGGAAAATTGCTCGTGGGGTTGCCTAATGGCATGCTATTTACCCCCGCAAGTATTATGACATATAAAGTTGCATTAAAACTTTGTTCGCTTATAAACAACAACAGCTGCACTTAGACCGGACGCGTGTTTCACCCGAACGGCTTAAGGGCTTACAACTTCGGAATGCTCAATTTCTTGCGATTTTCCGGGCCCTCCTAAGACGACAATGGTGGCGGAGGTTCTGGCACTGGCCATCATTTTCGGTCTATTGAGTCGTCGTTGTTCGGAGACTACTGCAACTCGATTGGTGGTTGCAATAAATTGCTCTACTTAGATTTAACAACATTAAGATTGTTCTCTTATTCCTAGTTTAGAATTCATAAAATACAACACAATATCCTTTATTACTTTATGGCTAGATTAATAAGTATCTAAGTAATAAGTATTTTATAAAACCCGTATACGAAAATTTGCACTTACATACAAACAATAAAACATAAAGAAAATCTTTCTAATAACACAAAAATGAATGATAACTTCTCTAAAAAATAAACAAACAAATCTCGATTTTAAATAGCTTCCATTTTAAATTAATTGTTTCAGACTCAAATTATTTTTAGCTCAAGGGTAGCTTTGAACATTGAAAAAATTAAAATAAATACTTATTTAATTCCGGAAAGAATTGTGTTTCTATTCTTTTTTGTTATATATTATATTATATATTCATATAAGCGTATGTGAATTAACATATATCTTTAACCAAATAGTAAGCATAGTACTTTTTTAATTTTTTCAGTTTTTAGTACTTACATACTATAAGTAGGTACATATTTAATATCTAGTATTTTTTCAAATTTTTCAAATTTTAAACAAAGAGAGCAGTTTTAAACATGCTAAATATGTAGATAGGATATTATAGTTACTTCCGAAACTTCATCAAGTCCTATCCTTCAAATATTAGATGAAAGTTACTTTATTATTATTATAATTTAAATTTGTGTATTTCTCGTTTTTAAGGAAGATCAAGAATATTCGGTTTTTAAGCTCAAAAAATATTTATTAATGTTATTTTATTTGCTAATTAAACATATATGAATTCAAAAAATAGAAGTACATTTAGATTTCTTAATTTTTGTTTAGTTTTTACACCTACCACCGAATGGGGTTGTTTTGGACAATTTGCACTTTTTAACAAAATATTTTATTTAAAATCTTCTGATTATATGTATAAGTAAGTACATAAAGTTTATTTTCGTCCTCTAACGATTCTGCAAAACTATTTAACAATTTGTTTCAATGCACGAACTACGATTTGAATTTTAAAGCGTATTGACTAGTCTAAAATAAAACTCTAATGTTACTTACCCGAGATTGAATAATAAATGTATGTGTTTTTGTAGAGTGTTTTAGTATGTATTCATTCATTAGGATTGGGCTTTTATAAATATAACATATGTATGAACATTAATTTATTTTTTTCAGTATCGATGAAGTAAGGTTATAAATTCGGAAATGAAATATCGATTTAAAATTTTTAATTTAATTTTAGTATAAATACGTGAATAATATTTTACATACATTTTTTGCTTGTTTGGTACCTACCGATGTCAATTTTAAATGTGTTCATTTAAACATTCTATAACAAAGGTGAGTAGGTATGTTCATAAATCTAGCTCATTGCGATTATTTTATCGATTGAAAATACTTTCTTCCATTAAAATATATAAGACATGTCTATCACTTCAAAACAAAAAGATTATAAAGTGAAATTTTATGGTAAATTACTTTTAGAAAAAAGTAAAAAAACACATACATATCAAAAACTTTTATAAAATGTTACAGCTTCAAGGCGAATTTAAAATTAATAATGAACAACAACTTTTAACTCAGTCGGAAGATGAATGTTTTCGAGAAGTTAACACTTAAAAATTGAAACTTTTTAGATGAACATTTTGCGCTCGTTTTATACAGACTGAATAATTTTTGCAGTGCACTTTGAAAGTTGAGTATTATCAAGGATATAATATTCATATGTATTGCTTTTTGTGGGATCAAGTACAATTTTTTTCTCATTCTTCTAATAGGCGAAAAGCGGAATTTAGATCCAGACCGAATCCTCTTTTATAAAAAACAAACACTTAAGTTTAGATGACCAAGATATACTTATCAGTTTCATGATTGGTCCATTTTAAAATTGAAAATCGTAAAATTAGGTTTAATGACGTAATAAACTTAAAGGTTTATTCAAAATACCGGAAAATATTTGTACGTGCGAAAACAATTCACATAGTTAATTTTTCCATAAATTTGAATATTATGAGTTTTGTTTCAAGCATTTCAAATACTTTACAACCAACTTTTCGTCAACTAACATTCTAAAATTGTGAATCATGAATATAAGCTTTAATGTATTTTCATTACTTTATTATTTTCTGCTAGAATTAGATTACGAGTTTTATTTAAAAAACAAAAATTTATTTACTCGTTTTGTATTAAATTTATTCAACAACAGAATACTGAAATAAAAGCAATTATAAATTTCTAGAAACAAAAGACTTAAAAACAATTAATTCAATAGCGGTATATACATTTTACATAATACATAATAAATAATATATACATTTATCATCTTGGATTCTTGTATGTGTATATTAATCTGCTTCTTAAAATTAACAATAAAACTCTAGGTGCGATTTGATATTGCATATTAAGTTTTAGATTTAGTACATATAAAATGTTTGTTTGAATAGAGTTTAACTTTAAATATTTGTAATTCTGTACTCTATGTTAAAACACCTTC
Source organism: Machimus rusticus (assembly GCA_951509405.1). Lineage (NCBI taxonomy): Eukaryota > Metazoa > Arthropoda > Insecta > Diptera > Asilidae > Machimus > Machimus rusticus. The sequence continues at coordinate 4,834,093 of OX608052.1, read as the reverse complement.
TTTGTAGAGAACAAATAAAGAAGTAAGAACATTTTTAATATCTTTCTTTTATGTCAAACTAGTGTCTTTTATCAAGAAATTCTTTCGCCAATTAAGTAGAAAAACTTCTTCAGTTCCTCGATCCAGCAGCCAAATGTCCCAAACCACATTAGTGAGCATAAAAAAAAGACCGTCATCCTCAAAGAAGTAATTTGGTCTCATCTGAAGGGAAAAGATCAGAGGGCGCAGACAAGCAAAGGAAACTTAAAAAAGAAGTCTAACAAGCAAATGAAAGCCTTCCAAGTTGAATATCTGGGGAGGAAGTATAAAGGATGTTTACCCAATTGTACCTCCTTTTGAGGACATTTCTGGCAACCGCCCTATAAATATTAAACCCATTAAAGTCAGTTGCCATGGTTATTTAAAGCCGGTGGAGCTAGCAAAACTTAGGAGCCTTAAAAGTGGCAGGGGATGGCCGGAAAAGTTCATGTTGTAGGATATCTTAAAACTTTTGGGTTTCTCCGAATGTTTAATTGGAGTGAATTGTACAGTTTAGGAAAGGACCAGTTCATGATTAAGTAACGTCTTGAGTCGTGCTTGAGTCTTTCTAAGACGTTGCATAGGATTGAAAAGGAAGCAAAAATTTACGTATTCGCCCCGGGTCGATCCCGCCCCTGTCTTTGCGCAGTATATACACGGTTAAAAATTTTGGAGTACATTTTAATTTTAATACTACCTTTATATAAAAACCGAAGTGCAGTGCAATCAGTATCAATAAATATAAAATATTAAAAGTAAGTGTTATATACATATTTTCTATGTATTACAATATATTGTTACCAAATTTGCCAGCTGAGCGGCTGCTGGCAAACGGCCCGACTTGCCTCCGCCCACACCTCACACTTCAAGCGCTTTTTAAGGATGTTGCCCCTCCGCCAAGACCTCCCGAGGTCCTCCGAGGCGGACGAGCTCAAAAAAATGTTGGCGTTTCGATCCAGAACGTCAAGCCGATCTCTTTTCAGTGTGGCTACGGCTTGACGTTCTTGCTACAGACGCCGCGATCTTGCGGACCGATCCGATCGCCAGTCCTTATATCCGCGCGGTTAAAATCCGAAGTGTGAAGTGTAAGCGAAGGGAAATCTTGTAACAATATTTAATATTTATGGGGTCTGGTGCCATTTCTGAAACTAATGTTGGTTGCATAGATTTTCATTAAGTCGTATTGAGTATAAATTTCCTAGTATTCATCTTCAATACAATACAATATAGGTATATTAATTTCTTAAAATTTAAAATTTTAATGTATTTAGTTCTAAGGTCAGCATTATTAAATCCGTCGTTTTAATATATGTATGTATATATACAAGTTATTAGTTTTCTATATTTTTTTGCTGTAGTCATATATACATTATACAATACAAAAAATGTTAGATTTCACTTCAAAATTTTTAACCGTGTAGACTAAGTCTGCCGCCGAGGTTAGCACTGAAATATTTACGTGTCCCTTTAGTGGAGGTGTGAGGGCCCCACGTAATAGCCGGTGTAATCATATGTAGGTATGTGGCGGTTATCGTCAGAAAGTATTCGCCTGTTTTGCATAAAAATAATTTCCAGGTATCCTGTTGTAATGCTTCCTCAAAGCCTCCCAACAAAAGTTTCTTCTCTGTGGAAAGTATTTTTTTTTTATTCCGCCCGCGATGAGATCGAGGGTGGGTTGCCGTATCAACAATCCTCAAACTGAAGGCAGAATGGAGTTCGATTTACGCGAGGGAAAAAATGCTTTAGGAAATCTGAAGCTAAATCTGCAGAAAGGAATGGAAATTAAAACCTTTCCTGAAGGATGTACGTTAAATATGTACGTTAAATACTCATCGAAAGCGAGCTCTATGCATAAGAGAATTCCGAATAATATGGCCGGTTGGGGGCGCCACGGGAGGGGGATCATCTTCAGGTATAAAACTCCAACAGCCAAATCCGTGGGGAGGAGATGAGACTTAGCCTTGTCGAAGATTAAAAACGCCAAGAATGCCGGCTGCTTTTTACTGAACCTGATCAGAGTTTCTCCAAAGGAGTACGAGTTTTCAATTAGCATGCTTTCATCGATGTGTAGGACTGAGGTATTCTGATGCCGGAGGAAATTTTTCACAAGAACATTGGAAATAATTACGGAATAAGGGAAAATACTGAGAATTTTCGTGGATGTTTAAATAAAATGCAACAGGGTGTAACTGGGCCGCATAAAAAAACAATTCGCTATACCTTTTCGAAAAATTTTAGCAGCTGATTTTCAGTAAGCTTTAAGATTAATTTATAAACACTCAATAAACGCTATTAGTTGTTCTACACTTTCATTAACTGAGTACAATATCCGTCATAATAATAGTTTTATGATTTGTATACAGGCTTTTAAACTTTCTTCACTCTTATTGATTATTTAAAATGAAAAAATCTCTATCAATGGAAAAAGTTATATATAATGATAAATAGTGTAATTTATCGATGGTATTATACCATATTATATAAAATAAAACATAATTCAAATGAAAACAAACACCTAATAAAATTCAGTTTTAGAATTTATAACCTATAGAAAACGTCCTTAACATATCACGGCTTTCATTATTAGAGAGAATAAGAAACATCTTTGAAAGTTAATCTTAGATACCTACTGTATTAAAATGCCCTATTGTCACTGGACAAATATTCAATTTTAAATAGAGTTATTTATTATTATATGTATATGTATAGTGTAGGAGTAGACTTCTAAAACAAACCATACTTTTTTAAGCGTTTTAGCATGAAACTCAGCAATAGAGTTGCTGAGGTATTTCATCATAAAAATTTTTTGTGTCATAGGCCTTAAGTAAAAGTTTTTTATAAAACTTTATAGGAGTGCTTGTTTATGAGAATAATTAAAAGTATAAAACCCTACTGAGTGCGGAGTGTAGGTGGTGATGCTCTTTTGGCTTCATTGTGGTCTCGTAAAATATTTAAAAGGGTCAGATGAAAAGCGTTTTACTTACAGTAACAGCTCATAGTACCACTTTTATTAAATTTAATTATGCAGCAAAAGAATAGAAATACCTATTTTATATAATTAATATTGAACATAACCATGTGGGAAACAAAATGTTTGAATCGCATGTACAAAGGACTATAGGAGATGTATGTATTGTATACACTCCTTCGAAGCAAATTAAGAAATGATATGTAATATTCTTTAAGATTCGGCTTTAAAAAGAATTCCCAGAAGATTAAAGTAGTCTCTAAATAAATCTCAAAGGTTGGGAAATCCAAAGTGGAATTCCCCAGAAATTTATTGTTTCATTGAGTTCAACCATGGAGAGCATGGGTACATGTCTTTCTTTTTACAAAAGTATCTGAAGTGGGTAAAAAGTGTAACCCATAAGAGACCCTCCTCCTACTACTGGGAAGACAAATCTAAATTTCCTTTTTCTTCCAAGCAATATTTGAGGCCTTTCCTTCTTCGCGTTAATAATAAAAGACGCTCCCAGCACCCACGTTGCAGTTTCGTGTACTCAAAGTTAGTCTTGTAGAAGCGTTTCCATTTCCAAGGGAATCCATAAATTTTCCCGGACCACATCCATCTTCAACAGTCAGTCGAAATCAAAGTCAGGCCCACACATGCGGCTCGAAGGACCAAGAAATAGCGAAAACTTTGACAAAGGAAATCCCTCAATTACACACGCGGGGCGGCAAACCAGACTGCCAGTCGGGGGGTGCGTTAAATCTCTTCTAATCAGATAAGGCTCCGTACTGAACTGATTAATTATTAACGAATTAACGGGGCCGTTAAGGCAAGAGCGAATGATGGTGTGCTGAAAATGGGATCAGTCTCAAATGGAAAATTATCTTTGATAAGAGGAAAATGAAAAGGAAAGCGGCAAAGTGCGCGGCTCGGATATCGGACAAGGACGCAGCCAGAAGCTTTCATAATTGTTTCTTGGATGAAAAATTTAATTTCATTGTTTGTTCGCCAGCATTTGGCGGATTCGTTCCTCATTCGCAGGCGAAGGAGCCTGGAAAACCCTTCAGGACTCGGGGGCGAATAACAAGAAAACACTCCCCGAACGTCCTGTGCGCCCTCTGTTCCCGAAGTGGGTACCACCCGTACACCGGGCTTATCCCCGTGCACCGTGGAAACCGAGCCTCTGGATCCGGATAGACTCGGGAGAATTCACCATTTCAATGGAGTTGTTGGGATTTTATACGTAACTCCCCGGGGAATAACTTAACTTGATTGTTTCGAGGGTGAATTGAGAGTGTAGGGATTTCCGAAAGCGCAAAGAACAAAAACTCTCCCGGCTTGCTTCTCTGTAAGTTTTTTTTCCCCTTGTTATTTATTACAACTGGAACGCACTATGGAGTCTTTCGAGGTTCTTTTTGTTGAAGTTGCTCAGGCAGCGGCGAGCACATAAATTCTTGACTATATTTACGACATAATAGATGACTCGGTGAGGATTGGCTATATTTTACATTCCCTTGCAACCTAGGGCTGTAATATGGGCAAATTTGTCAATTCTCTGAAAATAGTTGTACCAGAAGTAAATTAACCTGAAGAAAACCTCAAAATTTTGACTTCATACAGAAATTATTTTCATTCGTTCAGTGGAAAGTTGTAAATCTCAATTTAGGAAGTGTGAATAGCATACATGTGAAGAGTATGCTTTTGAGAAATTCGACCAAGACCGCAATAGAAACTTGGGTTTTATTCAATTCGTACAGAATATACAGGTACATATGTGAATTTCAAAGCAGTGATATTAATGCCATAGATACGTAAATCTTATTTTAAAAAAACAATTTTCAAGAAATTTTATACATCTACACACTGAGAAAAAAAGTAAGTACATAATTGGAATTAACTAATTTTTAACAATTTGCTTGACTAATTTTCAGCTTACTGAAAGATTGTTAAAATTGTTAATTTTTATAATATTTAACTATTTAGTTTTATCATTAAATTAAACAAGGCGATTTATTTTACCAATTATAAATTATCAAATTCAACATAAATTCTTGTTTTTGCAGTGTTTTTAAAGACATTTTTGTTGCCATCAAATAAACCTAATTAGATTAGTAGTACATAGCTATTAATTTGGAGTGGAAATAGATGTAACATAAAATAATTTTAGTTAGATAGTTCATAAAATACTATATTCTTGTCCATATTTAAAAATACTTAATGCAAACCACAAGTTTGTAAATGTAAAAGGCAGGCCAATAATTGTCTCGTAATTAATAATGTTTAAGTTAAATTTGCTCGTCAAAACATTCGTTTTAGTATATTTTACAATATTTTTTGCATGGACTAGTCGAACCAAAAAAAAAAATTTGTTTTTAACAAATGGTGAATTATTTCTATAAGATGTTTTCCGTAGATTACAAATAAAATAAAATAAAGTAAATAAGAATGCTCAATAATGGGCATTTTGAGAATAATGGGCCATTTGTGAAAAATCATTTAAAATAATTTCGAGAATAATGGGCAATTTTTGAAAAATCATTTAAAATAAAGGTTCATCATATATGTAAGTTGGCGTGGCTTAAATTAAAACCTGAGTTTTAATGTAGAAATACCAAATTCATCTTCATAGTCCTTTGAGCTCATCTTGGCGAAGACTTTTTTCAGTGGTGTGCACTTGCCGGTATATTGTATGAAATAGAATAACCACTTTATGGGAAAAAGGGAAATATATCGATTATTAATTTAAATATTAAGACTTCAATTATCTTTTGATCGTTATTTTCTAATAATTTTTTCCTCAATGGTCAAAATTTGGGCGTCTTAGATTGGTAAGAAAACTGCTGTTTTAACTTTGCAAAACAGTATGTATAATGTGTAAAAAAAAAAATTTTGATCCGAATTATGAAACAACAATACAGTTGATCTTTAGAGCTTCGATTTTCTAAAATATTTAAATTTCGTGATCAGTTGCTGATGCCTTTTAATAATTCCAAGTTTTAATGAAAGGTGTTTTTGATCCCACACAATCAGTTTACCACCTTTCACTTCCCTTAACAATATTTAGTGTAAATATTTCATTTGAAACTTCATATGCATCATCAATTTAGAATAAATAATTGCTTAATTCGTAATAATGTTGGATAATAGTTGAAGACACCGAAGACATTAATATTCTTAGATTATTAAGTACGTAGAATTATTTTATCGATTATATAACAAGGAAGTCGTTTCTCAGGTGTATAAGACATATTATTCAGTGACATATTTCCCAGCTGTATTTCCATTTAAAATAAATCTTTTGCAGTTTTCTTGACAGCAAGAAGAAATCCAATAAACATCCATCAAGCGAGCAAAGCCTCATATGAAAAAGGAAAATAATTTAAAATGCACATGTCCACAAACGGAGGCGGCGGCATAACCCAGAATCAGGGAAATCCAATGAGATATAATTTGCGGAGGATAACAACTTTAAAAGCAGTAAAAAGCAAGTCCTGCTTTTACTTGAGGAACTTGCAAAAGACTCAAAGTTGTGTAAAATGGTGGATGCCACCCAAGGACACTGCGACTGGAGTGTTTTGTTGGGGCTCTTCTTGGTCCCAAAGTCATTACCGGGTGAGTTGCATCCGACACGATTTCTTTCCCCAGTGCTCCCAGGTCCTTTTCTTGCTCCTGTGGTTTGGTGCAGTTTTTCTTGAGCGCCCCAGAAGAAAAGTCTCCTGGTTCTTGTGGGGTATTCCCAGCATCCTGGAGTGGTCCAGAAGCAATTTTCCAAATTGAAGCGATGAAAATTTACATTACGATAGTTTATAGTTTTTTGCGTTATGGCATTTTCTTGTCTTCAGGTTCCCGAGCACTCTCCCGAGGTCCCGGCCACCATCGGCTTCCAGATCAGCAACAAAACGAATAAACGAATTTGTCGCCTGCCCTAAAAATATTGACACCCAAGGGCTACAAATCAAATTGTTGTTGGGTTAAACCAAATTGTTCAGAAACAATGAAATTAGTTGTGATCACGAAGAGGCAATACTTGTAAGTGCTTTCGAAGAAAGGGTTTGTTTTTAAAAACAAGAGAATTATGGCAGTTTCTTAACTGAAAAGTGACAACTGTTTCGAATTTTCCAAATTTAGTCAAAATAGGGTTGTTATATCGCATTTGAGGAGTGTTTGTAAAAGGGGCTATTTCCACTTTTGCTCATTGAAAGATTTTTTTACTAATATCAATGACCCACTGTTTAGTTAATCAAGCTACCTTCTTGGTTTGAAGCGGTCAGAAACTACGGTGATGTTCAGAGTATGTGTAGCCGTGGTCGCATTAACATAATAATAACACATTGATATAAGTAGGTAATTATAATATTACGGGATACGACCACGACTATACTCTGAACATCACCATAGCTAAGTGCCGATTTGAATTCAGTCAATTGTCTTTTTAGACGGAGAAATTCAATAGATTTTCAGAACACTAAATTACCTTAGTCTAGAAGACAAATTCAGGTTATGGTTTCAGACAAGCATATTTGTTTGTTTCATACTTTTCAGTTCGTTGTTTCCGTGGTCGGGTTTTAGTGTTTTTAATTTCAACTTCTGTTTACAACGTTTTAGACGGCGAATGATTAAATAATTTTCAACAACTTCTAAAACCCCCATCCACCATTTTGAATTCCGAAATTTCGATGGCAAAATCGCAGTCAGCAATTCCGGAAACCCCCTAACTAATTTTCATGCACATCCGTCAGTCATCATATTGGATCCGCCATCTTGAAAGCAAGACAGCGATAAAGTTACCAAAGTGTTAAACCAAGACCTGGTCTATCTTTGTGCTGAATTTCATCAAAATCCATTTAGTCATTTATACGCGATTGGGTAACAACATCTAAACATCTTCATGATAATCAAAAATTATGAAAAAAAGTTGGACGCTTATTTATACACTCAATAGTACACAAAACAAATTTATTTATATTTATTTCTTTAAATTTCTATTTTATAAAACTTTTTATTATTCAAACATGGAGCGGTGTTTTTAAGACACAGTACTCGTATTATCTGAAACAAAAATTTCAAACAGATTCTTAATAAATATGAGCGTACCCTAGCGTTGTTCCTAGTAAATTTAAATCTTTTTATCAAAAATTTGAAAGATTTTTTTTGTAAAATATAGGTACTTATTTTCGAAGATTTTTTCAATGAAAAAAAAGAAAATTTCAATATGTATGTATGAATGAATTTACTAGAAACAATAGCTAACAGTATGTAAAATATCGTGGCAAAATACGACCGCTCAACATATAAAAGGCTCTAGACTAGAAGCTGAAATAATAGGATTTTTTGAATAAAATTTTAACAGCACCTTCTTCAAGAATCGTAGATACTTTCGGAGTGAAAACATTTTTTTTTTCAAAATTTTACATGAGAATTACCCCTTGTTCTTTGTTAATCCGTTGTTACTTGTTATTACAAAGACTTCCTTAAAGAATTAAATATTTTTTAGCTATTTATACATATAATTTTAATAATTTCAGAGATGGGTACGCCTTACCTTTGATTTTTCTTTTAAGCGGATCGTGGTTAGTTTTATATGACTAACTTATGAATGAATTTAAAATCTCTTAAAGATTCTAAAAATGGAACAAACACACTCTTTAATTCCGAATACGCTTCACCAATTGCAGCTCTAAAAATTATGTGGTATTTTCATAGTAGCGCCATGGAAATGTCGTCCGGAACGTTATCATAATCATTTGCCCGGATAATGTGCGCTTCCAGTCCGAAATGTCAATTATGGAGGAAGGAGCCAAAGTTCTAACAAATGAGTTTTTTAAAAGGAACGAGCATTTTGCCCTGTTTAAATGCAGGAGGGCTCCGACGGGAGTAGACGAATACAAGTTACCAAAAGACGAAAATTGCAGAGTGAACATGTTCGAGATGTATGCAAAAAACAACTTTCTCCGGTGAAATAAACAACAAGTTCCACGATCATAAAGTGAATTATAGCTGCTTAATAAAATTATAGTAGCGTCACTGTTTTCCAACATTCCCATTCTCTGGTCGTCCATTATTCCACATGTTAAAGTCGACGACTGTGCGAAATTCAAAAACACGAGATAATCCTCTGCCTGAAAAGACACCAGGGGGTGAAAATTATCGCTCCACCCACACACAGAGGGCGCTTTAAGACGTCGTCGTGTTTCGGGGCGGGGGTGGAAAATTGTAAGGTGTTTGCATTTTGCAACATTTTTCAATTCGTTTTTTGTCCCATTTTCCGGTTTCATCCTTTCCCAGTTCCCAGGGCTCCTCGGGGGCTTTATGTTAATCCGCCCGATCCACAGAAGAAGCCTCGCTACGTGCAGATGAATGCTAAATTGCCACCCGAATTAGATCTGCGGGTGCAGCGCTACTTTCTTAAAGATTCCAACTGCGGGGGAGTTGTTTACTTTTATTGGGTCTGAACCGCTCCATCCTAAGAAGTTGCATAAATTTTGAATTGCAACGTAATGGCCGATGTTATGTTATTTGTCCGTATGCTGCACTTGCACTGCGGCATTCACTGGTAAAGCAATAACCAGAAATTGAAATATTGCTAAGTGCGTTTATGTTATGCGATGCAGATACATGTGGTTTTTCGTTAACAAGAAAATTGTTCATCGTATTCTGTCAGCATTAATTTTAACATATAATTCAATTGCTATGCTAACCTCTGCTTTCAGTTGAAATCATAAGAAATGTGCCAAATGAAATCGTTAGTGGCTTCTGTAAATGCAAAGGATTGGTGCTAAAGTAGCAAAATGTTTATGCACAGTGGCGCATTTACCGAGGAGTGGCGCAACCAAACCAATATTTTCTTGATATAAGAACCAAACATTTTTTGCATTCATCAATTATAAATTTGACTTGAAAATTTTCTTAGTATAGAAGAAAGTTGTCATTTATTACTACATTTTGAAAAAAAAAAATAATCACAATATCCCGAATTATACCCCATTTTCTTTTGTTAAATTCCGAAATATTGAATCTCTTTTAAAGTTCCTACTTTAAAACTACTGCAGCTGCTAATCTGAGCCTCCAACTCTTCCTCAACAAACTTTATGCTCCTATTTAGCTATCACCGAAATCTTCATCGACTCAATTGGACCTGTTACTCCTCATAGGTTGAATAAAATATACAAAATTTTTATACAATTTTAAGTTTAAACATTTCATTTTAAAATAATGAATTGATAAAAAATGTATAATCACATAAACGTATTTACATAGTGAATAGTTATAATTATCGCATTAATTCATATAGTAGTATATGTATAATTGCTCAGAGCGTAAATTCATTATTTTTTAGTCGTTTTGTACTAGCTAATTTATTTTTGAAAAATATATATTAATAATAACAGTAACAACTGGATAGGATTCAAATCCTCAACGGAGGTTGAAACTGACGTCACATTTTGTGCCTAAACCTGGAAAAAAGGGGACTTTGGGCCATTGAAGTAAGCATTTCCATAAACAGATATAGTGTACCTTATTTAGTGACAAATTGCAGTGCAGAACATTTCTTTTCCATACTAACAATAATAAATAATTATGTACGTTCCCGGATAAGCGAAGAACGTTTGAGCAGTTTAGTCATCCTTACTATAGAAGGTGACTTAACAAAATCCATTATAATTATGACCAATTTGTCAACTAATTTGTGCATCGCAAAACAAATGTAAATATTAACTATTATTTTATCATTATTAAAATATTTTTGCTTTATTTCGTTAATTATAATTGTTAATAAATTTTCAATAACTTAATTAGTTCTTAAAAGAAAGTTGCAAGTAATGTTTTTTAAATCGAGGATTCATGCCGCGCGGGTGGAATTTAGATTTAAAAACTGGTGCAACCCTCCTTATTCATTGAAAGCCATAAATTTTTCACTATAAAATACAGAACTTTAAAAATCACGACATTTTTTCACATTTTCCACTGATCCCTTGGCATAAATTGAATTTAAAGACTACATCACGGATTTTGATGTAACTTTGTAGAAAATGTCCATTTATGTAGAGTCCGAGAGGCGGCTACCAAAAATGGCAGTGTACATATATGTATATTAAAGGACTAATATTTTCTTAAAAGATACTATTTATTTAGACAAAAGTTATGCCATGAAACTCCTAGCAAGTCCCTTCGTAAGGCAATCCCGTTTTAAAATTCAAATTTCTATGAAGTTGCTTAATTTAGTTATTTAAGGGCGATTTTAATACCAACTTAAAGCTAGAACTTCTTACTTTTAGGATAAAGTATTAAGGTTGCTACACCTCAGCCTACTAAACGCTAGCAGCCCGAACGTATTAAATAAATAAATAAACAGTCATTTAGTTGAAAATGCCCTCGATATGCCTGTAAAATTCTACCAATTTTTAGAAAATCGTTGTTATACTAAATGTTACTTTGATGTACTCTTTGTTAGTGCCATTGTTTAATTGTTACGTTTTCTTCATTTCTAGTCCCTACAAAAATAGTATGGCAATAACATTTACTGACGTGTAATTATATCTTCTATTTTAAGTGATGATCTTATTATCAATTTTTATAATTCCAATAACAAAGCTAAAAAACATAATTGAAAAGGTTTCTGCGGCGATTAATCCAAAAATTTCAATTTTGCGCAGCCACACACCTTTTTGCAGGTCGTATTGATATCAAACCTTGAAGACCGGCAACCGGCAAAAACTGCGCTTCGCCGGCTGTCTTTTACACTTAAATTCCGGGTACTGGTGACAATTTAATTTTCTCAATCATATTTTGTACGGCTGATTTGATTTATTTTAGGATAAAATTGCAATGTTCCAGTGTACGTTTTTTTGCAGCATACATAATTGGATAATTTGATTAAATTGTTAGCGGCTTTTTGCATGGTCTTTTAAGTCGTTTAACTATGCTTAATATTAGTACGCTTTATAATTTTGTGTATAATGTAGGTAAACTCATTTCATAATGCACTTGGACACATGGTTCTAGTTTTTAGGAATGCTTTCATAACTGGCAAGAGGCTAGTGCTCAAAAAGAGAAATACCGTTTATGCAATGAAGATGATTATAAAATAATATTTCAACGTTATAGGAAATCCCTACTGATCTAAATAAAAAAATAAATAGTGTAAGACTAAGGAATCTGAAGTGTGTTGACTTTCCTAAAAAAACGCGAACAATCATATAGCAAAAATTTATTAGTGGTAATTGCGACAATTTTTATTATTTTAGTAAATACCCAAGATTTGTCTAATTGAATATACTAAAATAACGTGTGGTTAAACCCATCATCTAAGTCGTTACATATTATATAAATAATATTCTAATTGGTAATTACTTATTCCAAAATGAATAATTTGTAATTGTAAGTATATTCCATATACCAGGAAGTTTCCTCGCTCAACCGAATATAATTTATTATAATGTAGATATCAAATTACAAATTTGCTAAACAGCCTGATGAAACAAAAATCACACGTCAAATTCAAATTAAACTCGAATGAAGACGATTTCGTGCTCTAAATTTTTGCATTGTACCTTTTAGTTAGCATATATTTAGGCGCATGATACTGACGCACTGCGTAGGCGCGGTAGCTAGTTTTTAATTTAGATTTATTAATTTTGAAAAACTGTGATAGCATTACAGATTATCGTTTTATTCTTTGTATAATATTTGCCAACCGTGATACCAACACCAAACAGGTTTAAAAAGGGGTAATAACGTACTTTTTATTATAAATTTTTGATGATATTTCTCAACCTAAGGCTAGAGGATTTAGAATTTGGCTTAGCAGAAATATACTTGTTGAAGAACATAATAGCAGCAAGCATTATTAATTTTATTTTTCCATGTTAAATCGAGAAATCCACGATGAATCAACAATCCCAAAACCTTTATATTTTAATTGAGCCAGCGATGTTTTCTATAATAAACAGTGTTCTAAATTTGATAGACAATAAGTTTTTTATTTAGATTAAAAAGTTATAAAACAAATATGTTAAATAGTATCGAATTTGTTAAATAACAAAGCAAATCATAGCGCAAATTTTCAAATTTAGGATAGTGTTTGAAGGGTAGAACAATTATTAATAAAAAACATCGCTAACATAATCAGAGGTAAGTGAGGGTTTTGAACTTGTCGATTCAATAACAAATACTTCGAGCTGGTAGGTGATAACAAAGAAAAGATTTGATTTTACCATGATTTAATCCCTTGAGGACGAATTTTTTAAAAGTGGAAAATATCATTTCAAGTTTTGTGTGATAACTTGCTTACCTACATATTTTATTTATTATCGAAAGCTAAACAGTAAATAAGATACATTGAAAAAACAATTACGATAACGAGTTTTTGCTTTTTTTATTGAATAGTTCTTTAAAAAATGTTGCATACCCATGTACCAGCATCTTTGATGTATATGCTGTTTGAATTGAATTGTGTTAGCAAAACCACAATTATTAAATATGTACATAGTCAAATATTGCTGAAATTAAATTCACAAAAAAAAAAAAGAAAAAAAAAGGATAATTCAAAATATAACTTTAAAATAATCACAATATTGAAATAATAATAATTTTTGCTTTTCTATTAGCCAAGCCAATGTAATATTTTATTTGTTTCTAAATTTAAACAGTAAAGCTGAATTATTCAAGAGATTTTCTTACATTTTGATTTCATGTATAAATCCACCAAAAGCCTAAAAGCCTAAGACTAGAGAAATTGTGAAATGAATTCATCTCATTTTTCAATCTACAACATTTGTATAAACTCATCCAATAATGATTGTATTGATGAAGCTCTATGAACTCGTTTACCATTTTCGGAAAGGAATTCCCTTACTAAAATTTTACACTAAACCTCAAGAATTGGACTGTTAAAAAATGGTAATTATACGATTTATATGTTTCCTTTAATAATATATATTTAAGGTTTCGTACTGCCGATAAAAAATAGTGTTGGGAATTTTCTGCACGTGAAAAACCGCTATAACAACCACCAACAAGGTTTACACAATCAATTTTAATGATTTTTCAGAATAAATTCATTAAAATCAGAAACTTTCCTACGAAAGAAGCCAACGATTTTTCGCAATAATTATTAACATTTTTTTGACGAATGTATATATTATGGAAATCCGGAATCTTGACGTTCGAATCATCAGATGATGAGATTCAAAACACGATATATAGAGGGAAAAACACAAACCAAGTTTAAGTCATTTTAGATAAAAATAATATGCCCATTCCGACAATTAGTCTCTTAACATTAGAATTATAGTAAGTGCATTAAATATTTTTTCTCGTATAAGGTGTTTACGTAATAATTCTTGAATAATTATACAAATTCTACTGAGCTTTTCTTCCTCACGTTGTTTCTTCGCTTCTAAGATGGATTCGGTCTTCTGATACTTGCATTATAAAGAATATTTAATTTACTTAACAATTTTCATTAATCGGTTAAGCGGCGTTAATGTTTGAACTAATTTCCCTTAATTGCAGCACCGTTACATTTTTTCATAGAATGCAAAATGGGTGGCGGCTGATTTTTTGCTGAAAGAATTTTATTCATAATTGATTTTATCCTATAATTTGAGCAGTCAAGGATAAAAATTAACATAAATCACAGTAAAATTCCGATAGGTATTGTTAAACAAAAGCGTCAAGATACAGGTTTATTAATCGTTGAAATTCAAATCCTAAAAACAAACTTCTGAAAATTTTTTACTGCTTAAAGAAATATTTATTATCATTAATCATTTTTGTCTAGAAAAAGAAACAACTCAGTAATTAATTTCTTGTAAAAACACTATAACAAATGAATTAGAACTGTTAATTATTTTACTTGCATTAATTTTATAACACTTTTATTCCATTGGGATCGTACAATATATTAACAAATCTAATAATCTGTTGATTTCAAGAGGTAAAGAAGTATTTATGATAAAACTAATTATTGCTCTCAGCCATTGCTTAAACGAATCAATCAAATATCGAAGCACCGAAGCAGAGATTGTGATCCGCACCTTTTAAACATAAATTAATTATTGCAGCAATTGTTTCATACCATCGTTCTGAAGAGCTAAAAAATTCTTAGCTGCTCACAAAAACAAACAAATCTTTTATATTCGAGGGGATTTTTAAGAACTGGTTTCTGACTAACCGACATCTATAAGAATTTCCATAACATCGAGGAGAAGCCAATAAAGATTTTTTTTTCCAACAATTGTAAACAATGATTTGAAGCATATCTCGTTTTTAAAAAGATATTAAACAGAACAGAACAATTTCATCGAAGTAGAACCTTCTTAGGCACTGTCCTTGCCAAATATATTGGTTCTTACGAATTACAATAGTTCTACTTTTTGTATTTATCTGGGTGACTGACAGCCAAATGGTCCACTTCTTAAGTGCTAACGTCATTCTTTAATGTTAACCACTTAATGTAACCGGTTTCTTAAAATATTTATTCGGGTGTAGTTTAAGAACAAAAGATCTCGGAGAGTAAATTGACTCTTCCGTTACTACGGACGATTGGCGGTATTTATTTCATAATTTTGCTGCTCTGATACTTTATAATTAAATCTTTCCCAAAAGCTGAATTCAGTTTTGGAAGTTCAGACCAAACGGAAATGTTTCAAAATACAAACAAATTTGCAAGCTTAACATCCTTAATATTTTAAAGAATTTTTAAAGATTTTTGATATTGGACCAACTTTGAACCATCATTCGTTCAGAAGGAAATGGTTTCTAAAAAGATTTTTTTAAATATATATTTTTGGGAACTTGAACTTTGCAACATGTCAAGAACCTACATATGAACATATGTCTCATTACTATTGAGTGTCACATTAATCATTCCGGGCTTTTCAGAAGAATGCAAGCTTCCCATTAGTCTTGGCTGCCCAGATCTAGTTTAAACCCTTTTTATTAAGCAAATTGTAATAATTTTTTAAAGACGATAATGAAAGTTGTAAAAATATAAATTGAAGGCTTTATGTCCATATGCAATGATTGAAGTTTATAAAAAAAAAAGTTTATATAATATTTCAATTTTATTATTATTCTCGCGCCAACTGTTCCGCAGCCGAAAAGATCTTTTTTCAAAAACTTTACGGAAGAAGACACTTTAGTGGATTGTCAACTGCAACCAGTATGAAACCACAAACAAGGAGAGAGCAACGGTATGGGGAATTCAAATCGAACGGATTTTATAAACAATTTGTTTTCGACTTCTATGCATTATTAAAACGCGAATAATAATTTATAACTCTTTAGACATTAAATATATAGAAATTTAAAATTCGCATGTGGTTAATATTACTTTATTATTAACGAGCTCATTTTTGCACTAGCTGCTGAATCAAATCTCTTCGTACTTGTACATCAGACGGATATTGTTAGAGCAAGGTGATTTGCATGATAACGTTTATATATGAGTATCCAGAAACACCTAAAAAAATAATTCCTAATAACAAGATATGTAAGTTGAATAAACTATTACATAGTCGTGCCATAAGTTCTGCCCCTCGTATAAAGTCATATAGTTCAAGGAAAAACAATACAAATCGAAATGTAGTAAATTATATTAATTCTTTAATGATTTAAATTGGCCACGTTTTGTTTTCACACACTTCTTCAAATAGTTCAGCCACTCGTCTATCGGCGCACGTGCCACTTCTAGAGGTATAAAAGTGGCTAATTTTATCAAATCAGCATTTAGGGCCTTGAAATTGCGGTGACGCTTAGATGAAAACACGTGCAGCGAACTATCAAAGTTTCGTTTCAAAGAAAGTAGTGAAACCACTAAACAACACTATGCTTGCGGGAAAGTACTGGCTTTTCCAACAAGATTCTGCGCCAAATCCACACAACTTTAGCTAGAGCTCAATTTATCTTAGTTCATTGCTGCTGGAAGATTGGATCTCAGCCCTCAGGAAGTCCGGACCTTAATCCATTGGAATAACCATTGTTTAAGAGAAGGTCTGTACTATAAGCATCACTGCAATATCGAAGCCCTAAATCTGATAAGTTGCCTTTTACATAAATAAAGAATTGATATAATTTACAACATTACGATTCGCCTTATTTTTCTTTAAATTACGTGACTTTATACGAGGGACAGAACTTATGGCACGACTATTTACATATATTAGTTGAAACAAGCCAACAGACAGCAGCATCAAAAGTGATCAATGAAATTATTCAAAAAATTTGAACGAAAAAATCATAATCGTTTTGTTATACATACGTCGATGATCTTCTTGTGTATTTGGATTATCTAAAATTACTGAAAAATACAAAGAAAATGCTGTCGTTAAAATTCTAAATGAAGGACTAAGAATCTGTAAATAAAATATTTGGTATCACTGTTAAAAAAAAAGATCCAACTGAAAAAATCTAAATTAATCAGAAGAATTATATTAAATAGTTGTTGGAATGACTTGGAATGATAATCAAAAATCCTGCTAGTACTCCTTTCAAAAAACCTATCGAAAGATTGTTATAGGTATTCAAAGGCAATATCTTTCACAATCGGCTGAAACATATAGACGTAAGGTTTCATTTTTGCAGAGAAAAACAGAAGAATGGTTGAGACGGTTTCATAAATTCGCCTGGATTATCATTGTATAAAGGATATAAATCCACTTTCATTTTATCTCCAAAAGAAATATGGATTTATGAGTTTTTATTTGAATTGCATAACAATTTTTGAAGAACGATTTTTCTAACATTTTACTTTATATCTTTCTCAAACATCTCGGTATGAAAATATTTTGTTGATCTAATAACCCACGTTCACCCCAAAACCCACTTCAAACAATTATGTATTCTTCCAATCTTATGTACCAACTCAAATCAAAATAAATATTCGTCATTCAAATTTTAAAACTTTGTATTAAATGTCCTATATTACTTTTAAAGAGATATAAAATTATCAGTGATGAAAAATTAAGTCTAATTAAGAACATTATATTTTCTGCACATGGTGTAATTATATATAATAAAATTGATAAAAATCGAAACTCTATTTAAAAGAAAGAATGTCCCAATTGTCATGTCACTCGGTCGAAATCTAACCCTGTTATCAGAGTTTTTTTTTTAGTTATTTTAGTATGTGTACATAGTAGAATTTTTTAATTCCGGAAAGTCCAAAATACTCAAAAATGGAATGATAAAATTCAAGTTCATTCAGTTTATATTTATATCAAATTTTTCTAGTTAGAACTTTTTAAATTAAAAAATAGAAAAGACATATATAAAGTAGTCCAAGGTTAACTACAAAATAACACCACCTGTTCCTTCTGATAATCCAATTAATTACTTAACTGCAGCGTAACAGTAAATCAAAGCTAAATTATCTTCAATTAGAACAAATTAAGGAAACATCTATTTAGCAACCGATAGTAAAGTATTACATATATTGTACTAGATCAAAACAGTGACAGAGCGTATTAAAAATCGCCGCCGGAGACAATGAGCGGAGTGATAATGCTTTGAAGCAAAAGTCGCATATAACATAAACAAAACCCGGAAGAATCTCCGATTCAGCAACAAGTAAGCCCGTCTTAAAAATATTTTAAATAAAATCTTCTCACATCAGCGAGCACGCTTACGTCCAATCTCATTTCTCCAAGTTTCTTTCGTTAGCACCTTGCTCTTGACGGCGATTGACCCAAGCTAAAATCTTTTCAGTCGTTTAGTATTTAAGCACAGGTAGATAGTCGGAGGTCTTTAGTTTTCCAACAATCAGAAAGCTAAAGACGTCGAATGATAAACCGACCAAAGACACAAAAGTGTGCTAAGTGAAATTTTTTGAAAGCGCCACCGTGTTTCTTAAGTGAAGCAGCGCGATCTTCACTGTGATCTTGTTAATAATTTTTAAAGTTTTTAATTTATAAAAGAAATTCTTTCATATTTAGTGGTTTTTTAATACTAAATAAAAAGGACTTTAAAATGAATCCAAACGAGTTTAGAGAATTTGGAAAAGCCGCTGTAGATTTTGTAGCTGATTATTTAGAAAATATCCGTGATCGGTAAATATCAACAAACCAACTAAGCTTCTGTGATCAACTAAATCCAATTAAATTTTAGTGATGTGCTTCCATCGGTGCCACCAGGCTATTTGCAAGACTTGCTACCAGAGGAGGTTCCTGAAAAGCCTGAAGATTGGAAAACAGTCCTTAACGACATTGAAAGGGTTATAATGCCTGGAATAACTCACTGGCAGTCACCTAATTTTCATGCATACTATCCGACTGCAACATCTTTTCCATCGATTGTTGGAGAAATGATTTCGGCTGGTATCGGAGTTGTTGGATTCAGCTGGGTAAGATATTTAAATTTGTTATTATTTAAACAGAATATCGCATTGAACATATCACACGTTATCAAAGTTCTCGTCTCGTGTATGCAAAATAAATGTTTTAAAGTGATACCGCCGTAAGTGCTACCTAAGCTAAAAATAAATATTATTTTGATAACCAACCCACTTTTGTGCCTTTATCACGTACATTCTGCAGAGAAAACACTATTTGCTTGGTACACAATTATTTCGCTGTTTATTCTACAGATGAAAGTGAAAGCAAGCAATTTTTAGTTGTTGTTAGTTAGATAATGAAGATGACGGCCGAACTGAAGATGAACTAGATATTTTTTAATTAAATTACATTTCAAATACGAAAATTATATATTCGTTTGATTTCGGTTGTTTCAACTGCTGTCATTCCGCTTTTACCATTTTTTATGATTATACTTAATTTTTCCAGTGATCGTGATATCCGGTTTTAAGATTAGATTAATTGAATACTTTTTTTTTTGGTTTTGCTTTATCAGCATAATCCTCTGAAAAACCCGAACTTTTATTATCCCCGTACTTTTACTAAGTACTTGTTGTTTTTTATAAAATCGAAATCAATTTTAAGCTTACTAATCTTCTCGGATCAGATGATCACGTTTTATGGTATAATAATTGCGTAACATGATAGATTCAGAGGGGTATATACGTTTTTAATTCTTGATTGTGTTCTTTCTTTTTTTAGATATCTTGTTCTTAAATAAAATTAAAGATCATTATACTTCCCCAGACTTTGAAGCTTCATGTATTTATGATACGAAAACAAAAAAAATGAAGCAAATCGACATTGATATACTGGTTTGGTGATCCAGCCACTGATAAATATAAATTTTAAACATGACGCACGTGTAACACACGGTTTACAAAATTATGTTTTTAAAACTATTTCTTGGTAAATATTCGGGGATTTTGAAGATGAAAGAAATTTTCAAAGTAAATCGGTTTTAAAAACATGCCTGTGATTTCACCGCATTTTTGTTTTAAATATGTTCTTAATGTTTTTTTTTAAATTCAAAGAATGCTATAAGTGTGATTGGAGAGTTTAATTTAAGTTGTTATTGCATTATTACGAACAGTATTTGTTCGTACTATTTTAGAAACGGCAAATTTGCAAACAATTGTATTGTAATTTAAACCTTGCTTTGCATAAGTAAAAAATATATTTCGGAAACTGATGAATGAGTTTATCGTGTATTTTGTTAATATTGCTGCCCGCAAAAAACCACATGAAGAATAATTAAAAAATTAAAAAACAACAAGCGCGTGCAGAGATTTGTGAAGAGTTTATAAGTATGAAATGATTTTAAATTTTGGTATATACATATTTGAATATTTAATGCTTGAAAATATCTGGTGAGTAAAAAGAAAGCAAAATTGTCACTTTGATTTCATGAAGGTAAAGGGATTTTTTGAATATTTATTACATAGGTAGTGTATTATTAATAATGTGGTAATAATGTACACAAATTTCCGACCACCCTATAAAATAGAAACTAACCGAAGTATTCGTAAAGAAATTGTAGAAAAATACGAATTTTCTATTTTACAAACTTAACAAACAAGCAGTTGCTTCAAATAGTCAACAGTTTTTAAAACTTATTATTGGCACGGACTTTGACGTCTAAACGATTTTATTACCAATTGCATGGAATATTTCCCTGACGTTTTTATTATATTGTTTATTTCTGTTATTTATATTTTAAAATTATAGGTAAAATTTGAAAGTTATCGCTGTACAATTAGCGTTAAAACGTACAGACTTTATTTGCTTTGCAATACCCATTATATGCCTTATAAAAAATATAATCATACCTGTGTTTTAATTTCCACCTTAATGTTTAGTCATTACGTCCTAATACCTTTAATAACATAATTGAATAAGTTATGACTTTTAATGCACTTTTAAGAATATTTTAAGTACGAAAGAATGTGTTCACATAAATACGAGATGATTGCCTCTACTTAGATTATTCCCATTTTACGTAACATTGCATCTGAATTATTTTATTAAATTTATTACAAAATAAAAACAAATTAAAATTCTTTTATAAATTTTACATTTAAAGCTTCGCTAAATGTAGGTACTTCATTTATCATAATTAAGTAATTGATATTAATTTGAGCAATCACAAAAAAAAAACGGTTATTCTAATGATATAATACTAAAGCTAATTTTAAGTTAATCGTTTTGCTTTATTAAATGGCAATTTTAATTACAAAATGGTTATATTTCAACTGGTTCGAAAGTTCTAAACCAAAAGCCACAAGATAATATGCACTTTTCTAAGAATTCTTGGCATTTAGATTTTCGTGACCAGTTTGATCTTTAAATCTTTTGTTTTCTTCGAAACTTTTTAAATTAAAATTGGTATGAGTAATAATATTACCATTACAACCGATAGGTCGTGTTTTGCCTTCAGTTTTTCAGTTTTTTTCACATAAATACTTAAATAACATGACTAAAGTGAGTGTGTAATAGTGTTGTTTAATTTTAGTATCTTCTTAATCAATTAAGCCATATTCAAACGTTTAAATTTTGTGGTTTTATATAATAAGTCATTATATTTTGTGACGTGACATGAACTGACGTGTTTAATATTGATTCTTATATACAAAACCGAAACTGTATTTAACATTTTGAAAAAAAGTATATAATAAATGATATCAGGCCGTATTTTTATGAAAAGTTATAGTATTATAGATAAGGAATTGGGAATCCATTCGACTGTTCTTCTGAGAGCTAAAAATGCTATTGATTTATTTAAATTCAATTTTGAAAATTAAGAAAAATCAATTGATTCATAGAAATAATCTAGAATATTTTATTTTGTTCCATGCATTTTTTTTTATAAATTTTGTCCTTATTTAGCTTATATCCATGTCCGACAAAATTGTCTATATTTTCTAGTGTTATCTGGTCGGGAGAGCTCTGATTTAGACAAATTTCAGAAAAAATACATTATTAAAATCCCTTTGGCATGATGTCTTAATTCATAAAATGATGTGCTTTAGTTTTTCTATTGAACTTACCAATATCATGATAGTTAAAAATTTTCTATTTGAGAGGTTCTTTGAGGTACAGCTTGGAGATGGATCTTCCAATCAACTCCCAATTACTGCGGGAGTGCCCCAAGGTTTGGTTTTGGGTCCGGTACTGTATAAAATATCTTCACGATAGATTTCCAGCAAATAGAAAATTGTTCATTATTAAATTTTGCAGAAGACAATGCCATCTTTTGAACAAAATACATAATTATTTATTTTCACCAATGAAAATTAAACTCAAAGTATGTAAACTAAAACAACACGGGTCAGAAATTGAGTGGTCTGATTATGTTAAATACCTTGGTATTACCCTTGACAAAACGTTTACATTTAACAAACACATTTAACAATCACATGGGCAATCTACGTTAAACATGAAAAATAAACTCATAAATAATTTATAAAATAATTTTTCAAGATCTTATGCTCTATGCTGCCTCTAATTTGGTCTCAATGTGCGAAGGCACATTTAAACAAATTACAAATATGTAGGTACTATAAAATAAAATTCCTAAAATTATTTTTAATTTATCTTGGCACTTTTCTATCACTGAGCTGCATGTTAGGAGTTAGTTAGTTAGGAGTGGAGTTAGTTAAAAGCATGTACATACATTGAAATGCAGTTTCAACAAATTTTTTCAGAAATGTACAAAAATCCCTTAATCTGAGAATTAAGTAGTTGATAGGGTAATATAAGTTTTAATTAGTAGCTGCATTTTTTTCGTCTATCCAACTTTTATTCAGTTTTAAGTCAAAAATTATTCTGAAAATTGTTCTCAACTATTTAAGTTGATTTCCCTACATTTTATTTTGTTTCCAACTTTAGATTATTTTAATAATTAATTGGCTGAAAATCAACGAAAACATTAGTTAATATTTTTAATTTTTTTTTCAGTGTTGTTTTCTCCCAAAAACAAACATCATTATTTATTTTATATTTAATCTTCCAGTTAGGCCATATAAAAATATTATAGGTGAATGGATTATAAATTCTAGCAATAAATTAATAAATTGTATTGTATACAAATATGTATATTAAACTTAAAATAAATAAAAAAAAAAGATTATTAAAATTAAATGTATGAAGCTCATCTGTCGGTTTGATTATTGTGATTACGCTGCCAAAACTGGTGAATTTATAAAAAAATGTATTCTTCAGATTTTATTAAACATAAAAGTTCTTAAATAAAAATCGTTTTTATTCCCCAGATTTGCAGTCCGGCTTGCACTGAACTCGAGGTAATCGTTATGGACTGGTTAGCAAAATTCCTGAATCTTCCCGAACACTTTCTGAACTCGGCTGATGGAAACGGCGGGGGAGTCATCCAAGGTTCAGCTAGTGAAGCTGTTCTTGTTGCAGTTTTGGCTGCAAGAGAAAAGGTCGTCAAACGTCTTTTAGCAGATAACCCCAACATGTCCGAGGCTGAAGCTCGAGGGAAACTGATTGCGTACTCCAGCGACCAAAGCAACAGTTGCATTGAGAAGGCGGGACTCCTCGCGGCGGTCCCAATCAAACTGCTCCCAGCCGGAGATGACTTGATTTTGCACGGCGAGGCTCTTCGGAAGGCCGCTGAAGAAGATATCGCGGCTGGGAAGATTCCCATTATTTGCATCGCAACCCTTGGCACGACTGGAACCTGCGCCTATGACGATATCAGCGAATTAGCACCTGTCTGCGAAAAGTACGATATTTGGCTCCATGTCGACGCAGCGTACGCAGGAGGAGCCTTCGCCCTGCCAGAGTATCAACACCTTCTAAAAGGACTCGATCGTGTTGACTCAATCAATTTTAACCTCCACAAATTTATGATGGTCAATTTCGACTGTTGTGCTATGTGGCTACGAGATGCTGCTGATGTTGTTGATAACTTTAATGTAGATCGAATTTATCTCAAGCATAAATTCCAGGGTCAATCGAAAGCCCCAGATTATAGACATTGGCAAATTCCTTTAGGACGTCGTTTTAGAGCTCTCAAAACTTGGATCACACTACGAACTGCAGGAGCTGAGGGTATTCGAGCGTATATACGAAAACGAATCGATCTTGCAGCACGTTTCGAACAACACTTGCTCAAAGATCCAAGGTTTGAGATCGTTACCAAGAGGGAATTAGGACTGGTTTGCTTCAGACTCAAAGGAGACAATCAGCTTAGTAAGACTCTGCTTGATCGCATCACAGAGCGTAAGAAGATTTATATTATTCAAGCCGCTCATAAAGGAAAACACTTTCTTCGATTTGTTGTCTGTGGACTAGATCCTCAGGAAAAAGATGTTGATTTTGCGTGGAACGAAATTAGTGAGCAAGCAACTATTGTCGTTCAGCATGGAGGTATTAAAGTAAATGGTGTTAATGGAACTGTTCTCAACGGGACGAAGGATGTTCTTTCAAAGATCACCGATAAACTATCCAAGGAATTGATTATCACTGTTCCAGAAAAGACTAAATAAATTTTATTAAGATAAGACCGAATATGGCGCTATAAACATTTTGAATAATAGTGTTTTAACTGTTGTTTGCATAATAAATAAGATTTGATCAAAGGACCTATAGTATTTTTCAATTATTTTTAACTAACAATAAGCCAGCAAAAAACATATGATTTCCTAATTAGAGCATCCTATTTTTGAAAACCTGCATCGGCTACAGATTCATACTGTATGTGTTCTTACACATAACTTACCTTTAACTTATTAAACTTCATTAATGCTACCAACCAAATATATCTCGGGCCAAATCAACCATTCTTCTTTCTGAAATGTATGAAATCGGACATCCTGACCGCTTTTAATAGTGTTAGGATAGTACGAGTACACAAAATTCGAAATAGAAACAATTTAAAATAAGTTATAAGATAATGGCTTAGCCTCAAGTATTTACGTAAAATAAGAAATGACTCCAAATTTAACTAATTATCCTACTTATAGATTTCTAATTTTGAATTTACTTTACCTTATAAATTTTTATAGCATATCGTTAAATTTTAAAGGGATTTCATAAATATACTAATATTTCATTTTTGATAAAATGTAAAAAAAACCTATACCTATATAACCTATATTAAAGAAATTTCGTTTTCGGATCTGCAATTTACCCAAAAAGTTCATCAAATGTATTGTGACAAGACCTTCGTGTTCAATTTATTTAACATTAAAAATAATATTATACCGTACTATAAATCAAAATTCTTATAAAAACTGAGGATGGAAAGCAGGTAAAAAATTATCTTTCTTTTGTTCAGTAGGTTGTTTTCCTTCCCACCAAAAATTTTAAATTAAAAAACTTTCGAGTTGAGAATGGATAAATGGGAGTTTTCTAAGACTCTGATGCTCATTCAGCTATTAAAGGAATAAATGAATAAAATTGTTATATAACAACATCAACAATTTTGACTCATAAACGAAAGCAATAGTAATAGATATATGTATAATACGTTATAGGAGTACAATCTGTAATGAACTAGAATTTTTATTTTAATGTTTAAATAAATATCAGATAGTACTCGAAAAGTAGCCAAACGAATTATTGCAAAGCTATAACAAATTATCTTCTAATAATACAAAGGTAGAGAATCATTAAAAAGTATTACAATCTTTTTATAATCACATAATTTTTCATCAACAATACATAATTTCAATTCAATGAAAGGCTTAAACTTTATTTTTCTTCTATACTATATATACTATACTATGTATACTATAATAAGAATTATATAGATAAGAAATATCCAACACGTCCTCATTTTTAGAGTAAAAACAGATCACAGATCAAATTTCTGTGTGTGTTTTGTAAATAAATCTAAGGAATAAACTAGAAAAATAATTCTTCTTATTATTTGGCCCAAAAATCAGAATATGTACATAGTCCTTGTCACCATAAATATCTTCTCATTATTTAATCTGACCGCCTTTTGCATCTTTTCCAGATACTAGGCGCTTGATTTGTTTTCAGTAAAGACTATATGTAAATAAATAATTTAAAATTAAATATTTAGTGCTAAAAACACTTAAACTATACACTGAATTACTACATATTAGCCAAGTCACATAATCTCTTAAAAGGCAAATTGAAATAAACAAAAAGAATATTTAAAGTGTAAAGCATGTGCAGTGCCGATATTATAAATATTATAATAGATTTGCTTATCATGATCTGATTCATTTATTCATTTTGTTTAACTTAATGTGAAGAAGAATCGACTGCTTCCTTCTTAAAGATTCAATCATAAATCTAAATCCCTTATAGTTTAATCATAGGACAATTTTGTTTTCCTGCAAATCATATATCGGTTTAAATTTTATCAGTTAGATTTAGATATATTTATTCGCTTTTACCCACAGAAAGGATTTTAACAAAAGTACATAGTCTTATAAAACTAGTGACATCGAGGAGGTATATTGTCATATTATTTGAAATAATGTTATCTGTTTAGTGCTCATAATCTTAATTTTTAAATTTTTACGAACTTTCATAAAACAGGCAGTTAATTAATTGTTCACTGAACTCAAATTCAAGCAAACAAATTCACATTAAACCAAAAGCTTTATTTAGCAATTAATCTAGAAACGCAGCAGACTTGGCTTTAAATCGGTTCTAGTATCAGATAAATTTTTAGGCATATTCCAAATCCACGTGCATTTGCTTAGTTCGTCAAATCTCCTGTAGCAGAGGTTTGCGGAGTTGCTCAATGAAACATTCGTTCAAAAAAAATTTGGCCTTAGATAGGGTTTCCATCTCGGGAGTTTTATTAAGAGGGAGCAAGAATTTATTCTTTTCTTGCATTATAAATGCAGTATATATAATATTTTGAAAATATTCTGTACAAATATTATATTAAGTTGATTCAATAAATAGTTTTAGATATATTCTATAAATAAAAGATAATAAAACTATAAAATCTGCAAAGATGGTATAAAGCCTCGCGATGGATCTGAGTAAAAAAAATTTATACCGAATATTCTTGGTATAAAAAACTAGTACCTATATGATCGATTTTTATCAATTATTATATAAAATAGACAAACGTAGCTTTTACCTTAAAAATCCACCTCACCTTAAACCAAGAAATTCTTATAGTCATCGTAAAGCACTATTTGTACAAGATCATCAGATCAGATTCAATAATCCAGTAATTTGGTAACATATATGGTTTTGAAATTACCATGAAGTTTAATTCATAATTTATATGTGTGTGTAAATGCACACTTGGTACAAAATAATTCAAATTAACTACGTTATAAGACAACTATTAAAACAAATCAAAAATACACTATGTTTCTTTCTTACCTATTAACGCATGAAATTGATAAAATATCGCAATTTTTTGGAAAATCGTGTAAAAAAATGTTGCAAGTATTAAATATTAATTGCGCGAATTTTTAACGACTTGGAGCTCAACGGATTTTTAGAAGCTCAGAAACATGGCTATTCAAAATGATAGCGCACCGTGTCACTATGTGTATGATATCAGAGCACAGTTTAATAAAAAATATAAAGATAATAAATTGATCGCGGCCCACTACTAAAAATGAGAACTTTAGATCTAGGATCTCTTTGGATTCAATTTTTGGATGAAATGCCAATTAAGTAAAAAGGTTTTTAAAACAAATTTGAATGAAAGAAGTTTATGCGACTTTTTAGGGTTCCGTACCTCAAAAGGCAAAAAGGAACCCTATAGGATCACTTCATTGTCCATCTGTCTGGTCTGGCTTTCAAGGCCCTTTTTCTCAGGAACGCGTTGAGGTAGCAAGTTGAATTTAATATCAAATACTCAGGACTGCAATCCCTTGGATCTATGAAAAAATTAAACTTCTAAGTCAACCCAATCAAAAGATACGGCCGTTTATAGACCTATAGAACAATACTCGTTGACATAGAATCATGAAATTTGGCAAGAAGCAATGTTTTATAGCACAAGTAAAGGGAAAAATCCCAAAACCATAAATTTGTACTTATGTAAATCACAAAAAAAATATATATATATTTTTTACAGAACCCTTGGTGTGCGAGGCCGACTTGCACTTGGCCGGTTTTTTTTTATAATTGCTCTCAAAAATGTTGGAGAATTTATTTATTTATTTTTAACTTTGTAGAATTCATAATTTTTTGGCGCGATCTTTTTGTATTAGGTAAATTGGAAGAAAACAACATTAATTTATTAATAAAATCATAAATCGTAAACTACAAAAAATTACGGAACTACTTTTGGACTTCTGTTTAACACCTTTTTTTGGACCTTTATATCCTTTACCCTATCCTTAAGTAATTATTTTTCCTGTGAACAATGTTCCCAAAGATTGACAATTTTTTTAACCAACAGTGGCGTTTCATCTTAATAGATTTTGATTGTACTATGATTTTTATTTTACATTTATTTGTTGAAGTATAGAACACTTATAATAATAACTAGGATTAAAAATGTTGTCCTATCATAAGAACTACTGTTGAAAAGTGTGGCTTAAAAGATCGCGAAAATTCCTAGGAGCGTCTTTTCTTATCTCTAATTTCCGGTAATTTCAGAAAGCCTAGTACTAGATGTCAGCTTGACGCAGGAAAATAAAATTTTAGTTGACAAATATTTACGTTCAACTTAAAATAAATTAAATGTTCGAAATTTTGGTTAATTTTAGGGCCCACCGACTTTTAAAACGGTAATTCGTTAAAAATAATTAAATATCATATTAATAACTATTTTCAATAGATTTTCCCGCAAGGAAAGTTTTATCCTATGCACCAGAAAATTTTGTGATGTTACTTACTCAGAAAATGAGGACAGCGAATTGCCTTCACCAAAAATTGTTATTGTGGGGGCGGGAATGTCTGGGCTTTCTGCTGCAAATCATTTGATTAAAAATGGTTTTAAAAATGTCGTAATCAATGAAGCTTCGGAGCGTTTTGGAGGTCGGGTATGGAGCCGTCGTCTTAGGGACTGCATATGTGAGCTCGGAGCCCATTGCATTAATTTTTCAAAATCTTCGGACTCTCTATATCAATTAGCTAAGAAAAACGGATTAGTCCACGAAATACTTCAAGAGCCGATGAAATATTACGTAACCAACAAGGGTGAAGTTATTAATAATCAACTTGCCAACGAAGCGAAATTGATCTTCAGTACATTAATAAACAACTCTAAACAAAAAGGATTTTCTAGAAATGTTGCGAGCTCAAAATACTTTTTGCAGGAAGAGTGTAAAAGTGCTGCTAAAAGAATGTTTACAGGTCAATCTGATGTTGCGGAAAGACTTTTTGAGGTTTTTCGAAAAGATTTAGCCAATTTTATTGGCTGTGATCTATCCACGATGAGTGTTGCTCATCTTGATAAAATTGCCCAATTTTACTCGAATCCAGTTTGCATAAAAGACGGGCTTGCTGCAATATTCCGGAAATTAGCCAGGAATATTAAAACGTACCAAGTGCAGTACGGAAAGCCGATTAACTATATTCGTTGGGGCAATCTTCAAAATGACGATTTACCTTTTGTTGGGAGTGCAGATGGCGTTAGGTTTGTTGCCGATCACATCATCTGCACTATCCCACTAGGAAGTCTAAAAATGTTTGCTTCTACAATGTTTGATCCCCCTTTGCCCCAAAAAAAGCTTGATGCTATTAATAAGCTAGGTGTTGGTTATCCTGGAAAAATGTTTTTACAATACTCAAAAGATATAAGACGTTGGTTTAAAGGAACGATAAAACCTTTGTGGAATTTTGAAAATTCACAATCACTTCAAACAGACTGGATGTATGATATTACAGAGATTTGTTTAGTCCCAGGAAGTAATTCTGTCCTCGAAATTAAAGTTGGTGGTCCATCGAACGAAGAAGCTGAACGATGCAATGATTTTGAGATCTTGGAAAGAGTTACGACTATTTTAAAAACTTTTTTGAATAACGACAAGATCCCCTATCCTCAAGGAATACTGCGATCATTTTGGTCTACAGATCCAAAATTCCTAGGAGGACAATCTTTTATTTCGATTTACTCTGGGGAGCCTCATATAAAGAATATCGCACTGCCTCTGCTTAGCGAGAAAGGCTCGAATTCCCCTGTCTTGCTATTTGCCGGAGATGCAACTTCGTGGGATGATTTTGGAACTCTTGAAGGTGCCAGAAGAAGCGGCGTTCGTGAAGCTCAGAGGATAATCAATTATCACATGAATCAGTTTGACAACGGTTTCGATTAATTAAAAGAAAATCTAAAGAATATTCTTTGATTTTTTCTTATATCGTTGTAGGGAGTGTGCAATTTTTATATTTTTATAATTGTTTTCTACCGCAAATCGTAATTACTCCACTGTGTTTTTACATTGTAATATTCATGTAAAAGAATAAGTTAAAATTTCAAAATAATCTTTGAATAATTAGTTTTATTTTATTTTACCTAAAAAGGAGGCTTTTGGCAACTAAACTAAAAATAAAACGTAGATTTCCATCCGATATTTACATATCGTATTTTGATAAATTTCGCTATGTTGTTGTACTTTTTTACAGCAAACAGTTTACCGAGTCCTATCATTGGAAACGTTCAAATTAAATCGAAAAGGGCTTGGAAAAACACCTTTTGAATTAAAATTTCTTAATAAACTTCCTACATTTTTAGTGAACTCTTTCAATTACCTTTTATGTACTTCAATTAATTTTGTCGTTCAAAGTGGTTAATATAGACCGATAGAAAAATCGTTCCCACCGCACGAAAGTCTTTCATTTTTGAGTTGCATAACTCCGAATTCTCGAAACCAATCAACACTCGATTCGTTGCATAATACATGAAGGACCCGTTTTAATTTAGAATATATTTATAACAATGTAAAGAACTCAAATGACGTAAAAACCTGTTACTCAAATTTCCCATCTAATGGAATTGTGAACTTCTGATTTAAATTTCTATGAAAGATTACGAAGAAATAATGCTGCAAAATATTTTTTTCTTCAGAGTTGATTTCAAGAATAAAATTTTATTAGAAATAACTAAGTCAGCACAAGTTCAAAGCTTGGCTGGAATGTTTTAAGTAATAGCTATAATGTTGTTGGTTTTAATTCCAGATTTTGAGGGGAAAAGAATATCTTTTTCAAAGTAAAATAAAAATTTTACCTCACTGTCATTATTTTGCGATATTTATGTGAATTTTTATTTTTAAAAAAGTCAGTGCAATGAACAACATTTATTAAAACGATGATGATAGAATAAATAAACTAAATATAACACGAACGAAAATATATATATACACAAGCTTAAACTAAACAACTTTTGAGCGGTAAATTGGTCCCTAAGTTGCTTGCTATGTATATGCAGCAGTCTAGAGTATTCCCTAAATTTTTTTTAGAAGTCCCATTTTAGTAACTTTACTTTCCTTGTTCAGCCAAAACTTCAGTTGCAGCCGCACTGACCTCCTTCCAAGAAAAGTCCATGTCTTCGGAGACAGTAAATCTAGAGCATACTGCCATACGCAAGAAGTAGACTCCTCGAATTTTTGAAGGGACCATGTGAATCTTTCCACGTCCATTAATACGTTTTAATAATACTTCATTTATTTCGTTTGTGCCCTTCAACCGGAAACAAACTAGACCCATTTGGGTCTCTCCAACAATTTCGAATCGTGGATCTTTCAAGCAGAGTCCTTCAAACTGCTTAGCAAAACCACAATGCCTTCTTATGTGGGCCTGAAGGTTTTCAACTCCATAAAGTCTCAAAACAAACCAGAGTTTAAGGGCTCTGAATCTACGACCGAGTGGGATTTGCCAATGTCGGTAGTCAGGAGCTGATCCTTGCATGTCGTGCTTCAAGTAAAGCGGATCCACGTTGAACGCATTCACAACCCACGTTGGATCCTTCAACCACATAGCGCTGCAGTCAAAGTTCACTAGCATCCATTTGTGAGGATTAAAATTAAATGAATCCGCTGTTTCGATTCCTTGCATTAGATAGCGATATTCCGGGCAGATAAACGCAGATCCTGCGTACGCCGCATCAACGTGCACCCAGACGTTATATTTATTCCCAATTGGACCGCACTCATCAAGTTTATCGAAGGCGCAAGAGTTTGTTGTTCCAAGAGTAACAACAGCCTGCAAAAAATTAGATAAAATGTTAAAAATTCCTTCTCTATTTTTATTTAAAATATTGAACTAAAATATTTTATAATCAAAGACTTACTGCTTACATACACTGCCCGCCTAATTAATTTGTAATATCTATATGCATCGCTGAATAGGTACGGCCTACATGACAAAATAATTTGCATCTAATACTTATACATACATAGTATTTACAACATTTATAATACATATATACGTCTATACAAGTAATTTTGTAACAATAACAGAGACCGAAAATAACTATTTTAATAAATTAATAAATACTAGTGGACGCCCTGTGGTCGAAATTCGACCTACTGGGGTTACTACGAAAAATACGAATGTATACAGCCTACTTATGTGTTTGAAATTGGCGCTGTCAATAATAAAATTACGACTGTTTGACCACAGACTACTATGCATTTGACATAGGCAGTATGAACGTAAATAATGAATTTATTTAATTTAATTTAATGTATTTGTAACACATATTTTATATACATTTTAGCTTTATGCACTTCTTCTCTTCTTCTCTTCTTCTTCTCTATATAAACTTTAACTATGCCAAATCTCACACTCCTCCGTCCGTCCAATATGCTTAAAAAGGGGTACAAAGTTTTCCCTTCACGTATTAATATATAGATTTTTTAATTTTTAAACTTCAAAAACTGGTATTGTTTACCAGTTTTCTTAATAAAAATGTTAAAGAAAAACTCTAATATTTTAGTCGTTTTCAAAAACTCATTTTCATATTACCATTTCTTTTTTTAACGCAAAGATGGGGCTTGCAATTTACAGAATGAGTTTGTGACATCATCAACAATATTTCTGCAAAGATCTCAAATCAACATCGATGAGACACCCCGGGACATTCCCTTCTAAGTATGTATATAAAATAACTTGATGCCAACAAAGTAAAACTTGTTATTTTTGACTTGAAAAATTAAAACGTTTAGTTGGAGTTTTATTTTTGTAAGAAAAAGTAAAGTCATTGAATTTTTTCTCTTAGCTCCAAATTATTATCAGTCGGGAGTATCAGATTTTTTTAAAAATAAAATCATAACTGCCCTGATCAGTGATCAATGACATTAGCGAGGTTAGTCCAAAGATCAATTTTAATGCATGTTAATTCCATGAGTAGACAAAAATCTGAATTCATTTTCACTAAATACATTATTACAATTTGAAAAGATATATGTATGTATGTATATGACTTTTTGTAAATGATTAGATTAAAATATTGCATATATATGTATTTTAAAAATATTTAAAGGTTGGCTAAACCTAAACTAAATCTAATCTAACTAGCCCAAAAATCATTGCTGGTTTTCGATTCCAAAAGATTCTAAAATTTAACATGAATTGAATTTGAATCTTAATAACAATATTAGTGTATAATAATAGCCAATTTGAGTTTATTGTCTCTCTCAATAAGTGAAAAAAAGTAGTAGGTACATTACATATTCATGATCAAATAATCGAATGGCCTTATCTTTGATTTAAAGAACTACATTACGTTATATTAAAGCCTACGATTTTTACAAAATATGTATACGATTTTATATAAGTACATACATATATACTTACATAAAAAGGAATCAATCCGTCGTTGATATCTTTTTTAATAGCCTCTTCTAGAGCAGCTCCTCTTAACTGATTATTTTCATCTGCCTCTACAGACCTTAACTTAATACCTCCTAAAAGACCAGCTCTCTCCACGGAGGAGTGTGCTTGGGCTAAAAAATACGAATAATTAGAAAATTTCCCAGAAAAACAAAATAAGCAACATACCGGAACAGTATCCGACTAATCTAGAAACAATAGTGTGCTCCTCCCAGTCAGGGTGCTCCTTTCGAACCTCCTGAATTTTCTTTGCTTTTGCACCCAATAGCGCCACCAAAGTAGCCTCACTTGCAGTTCCTTGGATCACACCGCCGCCTTTTCCTCCGGAGCATGCTAAGAACTCACTCGGCAAATCTAACATTTTTCCTAGCCAATCCATCATTACCACTTCTAGTTCTGTGCACGCTGGACTGGCGATCTTTAAAAAGAAATTAGATTATTTATTTAATTCTTTATTTTTATTAATTATGTTTGATATTTTTTTCTTTAATTATATTGATTTTACTTACCCAGGTGAATCCGATGCACGCAATCGCTCCACTAAGCATGTCAGCTACAATTGCAGGATAGGAGTTCGCTGTAGGGAAGTAGGCATGGAATCTCGGACTATGCCAGTGAGTAACTCCAGGCATTATAACCCTTTCGATGTCAGCCATGATGTTTTCCCAATTTTCTGGTTTCTTTGGAGGCTCATCGGGAATCAAGGGACGAAGATACCCCGGTTTTACATCAGGAAGTACACGCCTGTAAAATGGTATTCAATTAATATTAAGAATTATAAAAGTTATTATTCAAATTTTATACTAAGAAATCATTTAGAAGGAAGTAGTCAGTTTTCAGAAACAAATAGAAATAAGAACAAATAAGAAACATATTTTCTATTAGTTTACATATTTTGAGATTTGTAAATTTAATTATAAAAAATAAAAAAAATTAAATCGTTATTTTTATTTTTTAATAATCAGAACTTAATACCAGCTATTGAATAACTTTTTTTGCCAGATCAGACATAAAAATTATCAGATGATTTTTATTTTTTAGATCAACAATAAAAGTTATAGATGATTTTTGTGTTTTAGGTCAGAATAAAAGTTAGCATGCTAATATTAACTATAGAATATTTTGCTGGTATCAATATAATATTATAGAATATAAAAAAAATACACATAGAGAACTTAGTCATCATTTAAAAACACGCCAATTTTTCACTGATTTATTTGCTTCTTAAATCTTAAGGAATTAACCTCAAAGGGTTTTTGTAAATATGGGATTTTGGATAATAAATTCACATTACCTACCTACAAAACAGAATCTTTCAAAGAATCAAAAACTAGATTTTCAAAGTTTTTTTTTAACAATTAAGGAAGATAAAATAAAGGATCTTTTATACAATAGTTGGAATGAGTTTTATTTTATTTTTTCGAGTCATCTAAGTAAAGGAATGAAATTTTCTAGAAATCACAATTAAAATGAGCTATAATGACATACCGAAAATAAACTAACTATTTATATTTATTTTCCTCTTTTTACTGTCTCGTGACAGGAAGTCTACGAAAACTATTTTCCGCCAATATTCTTCTTAGAAAAGATATACGATCAACTTAAAAGATGGAAATTAAGCCAAACTTGTAAGGATCTTGATCTTCTCGAAAGGTATAAATTCAAATTATATAACTGAACTGATTATATTATTTTATGAATTTAAATAAAATTAAAGTATTGTCGCAGCTTCCTATATATTGTGTCCTATCATTTTGACCATATTTCGTTTCAACTTAAGATTTTCTTTTCATTACACCCTTTTATTTCTTTGTCCTTTTAATTACATTTACGTAGTACATACATTATACACATGATGTTAATTACTTTTAACTGTCAAATAATCAAGATTTTAATTAGTACTTCCGTGTATGACCAAAATTAAAAAATCAAATAAAATTGTCAATCAAAATCATAAAATCTTCAATGAAATCATTAGGTGTTGCTTGTAATATCTCATTTTTTATTTAAATGGTTATTAAAAGGCAGTACACAAGAGATTTTCATATAATTATAAAGGGTAATTGGCATATAAATACAAAACTCGTCAGGTGTTAAGTAGACGCAAGATTAACATTCTATTTCATCATGCACAAGCGTTTAATTCTTTGTTTATAATTTAAGACTGGGAATTGCCATTTAATGATATGTTTACGATACAATCTGGAATTTTAAATAATCGTATCACATGCAATAATAATAAAGAATCCATCTATATTACTAATTCATCTTTTGCGAGTCATGCACGAAAAATTTAATAAATCATTTGTGTTTTCAAGAACAAACAACCTACATGTGAAAAAAATTTAGTTCAATTAAATTTCTGCCACATTTTAGGACTAAGAACAAAAAATCGTTTAAATGACGCAAAACCATTTATTATAATTAAAATAAGTTGAAGCAAAGATGATATGCAAAATGTTATCGCATTGTAAATTGAACAAGAAGAGCAGAGAAGTAATAAAATCTGTCACAGATATAACGACAAAAAATTAAAGTTTGTATTCAATTAGTTTAAAAATTATTTGCATGACAAAACGCGATAAAATTCAGAAGCAAAAACCTTACATAGAAAAAATCAAAATTGCTCATGTAGAACATACAGATACACGTGGTAATTAATAATATAATAACTAATCTTTTGCATAATGGAATTTCAATAAAACGCAGCTTTTTTAGTTTATTACTAAAAATCTCAATATGTAATACAAAATAATCGTCGATTCTTCTGAAAAATCATTTAATCTGCTTGTAATAAAAAACAAATAATCCAGTGGATATTTAAAATGATAAGTGAGTTGCGAATAAATTCAAAATTAAAATAAAATAAAATAATAATTATTATTTATTAGGAGATAAATAATAAAGACCTCACACTTAGGTACATAAATGACTTTTAAAACTTAAACTTATAAATGAAAATAAAACGCAAAAATAAATATTGTGTGAAAACTGAAATCCTTTCCAAGAATTTAAGCAATAACAATAAAATGAATAAAATCAGAAAAACCCTGCTATCTGAAGCCGAAACTGCCTGTTCAATGATCTAAAAGAGATGATAATCAAATTTTGTTTTTTTCAAATCTTTTACTCCGCTGGATGTACGTTGTAGGCTTATTTTACAATTTGCCATGTCATAAGCACGTGCGTAAAAAATTGTAATTTATAATTAGTTATGTGAATTTTGCATGATTCGTATTCTTATAGCAACCGAAAAATAAATGCGTCTCAAATAAATGATTTAAGTAAACCAGTTTTCTCTTGTATTTCATTGCTTTTCAATAAACCTACGATTTTCAAGTTCTTTACCAATCAATTTCAACCTTGAAGAAAAGTACGGTGTTAATCTAAAGTACATGAGTGAATTGTTGGAATTCACGTTGCACCAATCTGACCAGTAAAAATTACTCAAAAATAAATATTTAAAATCATCAAGCACAACAGGGAATTTGTGAGAGTTCATAAATCCAAACTAAAAAGGCGAAATAAACTAAAATAAATCTTGAAAAATGAACTTCTGTAGGTCGGTAACGAGGAAATTTACTTTCACTATCAACTACATTTGAGATATACGACTTGCATAACGAGCTCACTACTTCGGCATCAGGTCAATATTGACCTTGACCCAACTCACCAGATCATAATAAAAGTAAGTGTGAAGGTGCAATTACACATAAAATGCGCGAAGGTAGGATTGCACGTGAACATTTCAAAACAGAACAGCTTCCTATCAAGGTGTTAATTCCGTCTTACCTGTCTCTAATGTTTTCCAGGTAATTGGCGATATAGTCGACCATTTCCTTTGCGAATGCTCGGAATTCAGATGCCTCCATGTCGATCTATGAAAAGACACATATTTTATAAATTACTATTTCATAATGATAATGGAGAGCAGATAATTAAATCATTCATTATATGCAAGGTTAATGCCCATTCGCAATTATTTGTTATGCAGTACTTACGGATGGAAGGTTAGTTTTTGATGAATAAGCCTTTTTCGACATGAGTGCAATGCTTTAAAGTTTAGATCATGAATTTAATTTGAGATAAAAATGATTAGTCATAATTAAGCAAAATTTTTTATTATTTTTTGGAAGTTATGCAGTAGTATGGCTAAAAGTTGCTTGATTGTATTTTATCAATGAATTTTTTTGTCCATTATTTGCGATCAAGTTTGCCCAAGTTAACTAAAACACGTTATTATAGTTCGGGATATTAATAACCAGTTCTGTGATGGCTCAGTTGCTTTTATCTAGAGAAATTTTTAGACGAACAAATTTCTAGTGATAGCATTGATTGTAAATTGTGACGTTTGGGAAAAAACTGTATTTTAACTTTTTCAATGAATTGAGATGAAACTTCAATATGTAAATATTTAAAATACTTTTTTTTATTAGAAATTTATAATTCCTAAAGGCGAAACTGCCGGGTGCTATAAAAATACATTTTTATACGAAAAATATAAAATATACCTACGTCCTACGACAACAATGGATTTTTTCTGATTTTTAATTTGCCATATCAATCACGACAAAGCGATTATTAAATAAAAAGCATATCAATTTTGCACTTCCTATGACATGGTATTTTAAGGTTTTTCCCTAGTCTTTTTTAGAGAAATATAGACATAAATTTCGGGTATCTACCGAAATATTCACATAATCCAAAAAAATACTTTCAATTTACGTTTTAAAAGAAATAACAAAGAACGTATCTTTAAAATCACATTATACATTTAGTATTCTCTCTATAAAGATTAAAAATGTCTGATTTTTTGGTAATATTTGGTTTTTCACGCTTCACATGTTTATTGAGTGTTAAAAATTGATTTTGTTTTTCATATGAATCATTTTATTTCGAAAAATATAGAATGAAGAGATAAAGAAAATTTGGATTTATATTTCTAAGAAATTACAATGTTCTATAAAAAATAAAGAAAAAACATAAAAATATCAGTTTTGGCAAGCACAATGAACGCATTATGAATCAAAGTGTCCTAGAACTAGATAAAATTACTTAATTCAATGGGATTTTTTTAACATTTAATATTTACAAATTTCTCAAAAAAATATGGAAGGAACTTCGAAAGTAAATAATAATTTAACTAAAATGGGTAAACTATCTTTTTAAAATAAATAATTTACAAATATATCCCGACTGCACTAATGCTTAATCTATAAGACTTTAATAAAAATGTGCATTAACATAAAGAAAAAATGATTCAACCGATTAGTTGCTATCTACGAGTTTCAAGGGTATCATAATTCAATCTTGTTAGGTACTGCAAATGTTTAATGTTTTGCTTTTAATTACGATTACAGCATTTTATGTAAATTTCCTTAGAATTATGCATACACCCTGTACCTGTTGTTATGACATGCGATGGCCTAATAGGAATATTAAAAATCCAATTGCGGATATATCCAGTATTTTTCGTCGAACAATTTTATCATTGAAATATTAAGATCTCGTGGAAGAAAACAAGATCATGCCGCTTTTCAATGAGAGGAATTAATCGACTTTATTTTCTGTTTCGTGCAGAATGTGTTTCACCCAAGGCCCTAGCATTGAGGCATTCACATAATAATCAAGTTAGCTATTGATACGGAGAATGATTTTTATTACTTGATTTTGGTCTAATCACGCTTGCACCAACGCAACGCCTTAAATCTTATGTAATATAAAATATAATGCGTGATTGCAATGTTTGATCTTATCATACGGAAATATATTTGCGGACACTACTTTCTATTCAAGGGTTTTAGTTTTTACGATTTTATCTTATCTGTATTATTAAAAGTATTTAGCATATTTTTTAATGAAGACTAAACTTATCAAAATGTGAGTAAAAGTATTTATGGAATAAAATTAATCGATTCCATAACTTTCTTAACAATATATCCTGATGTACTTAAAAAATTAACTTGTGACAATAACCTTTTCGAGTAGTCGTTTTATATAAAATATAACATGTGCACTAAATATTACGTTCGCTAACTTCAATAAATGGATTCAGGTAAATTTAACTTGTTAATTTTATTTGTTTATATATATTACGTTTAAATTTAATTTAATATCCCAAAATTGACGCGAAAACGTAGACACATGTAAATTTAAAATTTCTGTGAACAAACTAAATTGCTTATTTTTATTTAAATAGTTATTCAATCTATAACTTTGTGATTTAAAAAAAATAATAAGTTATTAAAAAGCTGGAAAAATACATTGTCATTAAAGGCTTCCCAACATTCTCGGTAAAGCTAATTGCTCTCGAGATTATTTTTTATACCTATCAATTATTAGCTTAGTATGCCAAAACTTATTTTAGCAGTTAAGAAGTTTATAAAAATACAATTAAGACCTTTAGTCGATATTTTCAGAATTTTCATAATGTTCCTGACACAGTATGTTTATAAATGTGAGGTGTAATGAGTTTAAGCAAAGGACGACCAGTGTAAAAAAATTTATTGGTTAATTAATTTAAACCAACTATGCATTTTATTTACTTCTAGGAATATTGAAAAGTAATGGTAACATACATACATATGTATCGATTGATAATAAATTAATCAACGTCTCTTTAAACCCATTTATGTATGCAAGTATTGATTTATATATTGACTATGTAGGTATGCACTGCAAATTTTGGATGCAATTGGAGCAGTGGTGTAAATTTAATGCATCCACCCAAATTTTTGAAAAACTGTCTAAATTGTATACCTATTCGAAAAAATCCTCTATCTTTAAGTAAAAGTGCTATCGAAATCGTTGTAGCCTTTCTAGTGAATAGCCCAAACAAACAGACAGACAGACGGACGGGACGGAGAGACAAAAATTATTAAAACGATTAGGTATAAAAATATATGTAATTATTTTGTCACAAACAGACTCTTCAATTTTATTAATGTAAATACGTATACTTTGGGTTAAATTCATAAATTCAAAGGCGTAGCCCAGTTGTAAGGAAATTGTTTGCGAACTTATGATAGGTGGCTCCAACATAACTCATCTTGTGAAAAATAAATACTTGATAACATTTCAAAATGTCTCGATATTGATTTTGACTTACATACGTTATATTCTATAAAAATTTAGAATAAAAA
This sequence comes from Machimus rusticus, assembly GCA_951509405.1. NCBI lineage: Eukaryota > Metazoa > Arthropoda > Insecta > Diptera > Asilidae > Machimus > Machimus rusticus. Next base: position 4,792,877 of record OX608052.1, on the reverse strand, counting down.
TACCTATTGCAATGTTTAGTCATTTAAAAAAATTTAAAATGTGAAAATACAAAAACAATTTTCAACTACCTGTGTAATTACTTCTTGTAAAATCTAATATAAAAATGCTATGGATTAAAGTCAAGCTAATAAAAAAATCACTTTGAATATTTCTTAACACTTTGATTCAATTGAACGCTCACGACATTGACTTAAATGCTATTTTCTCGGGAGGGGCCGTAAAAAGTGCATAATACCACTTCTAAAGATTTACCAGAATTAAATTGCTGCAACTGATGGAGTTACAACACCTCCGAGTTACGGTTGGTTTGGCACTCACTACACAAAGAAAATATTCTTGCAAATAATGAAAGTAACTATTGCACGTTGCACTTGAGAACAATCGATACGTAAAAAATGAATTGCAATATTATTAAGTAACACCGCTCAGAAAACATAAAAACTTTTTTGAATTTTTGAAGAGCAACCTTTAGCACTACTGCAGTTTTATTAGTTATTTTAAAGCAGAATAAATACCTAATTTTATTAATTCGTTTAAATAAGATACTCACATTTGCAAAATGATCCTCAGATAAAATAAGTTTTATTGATCACTTGACCGTTGATAAGCACTGAAAGCCTGAATTAAACTCCGACCACTTGTTGTTGATGAAGACTGCAGATCGTTAGTTAGCCCCTCGAATTGTTTAACTAGTTTAAAAGTCGTAGATGTAGATTTAAAATTTATGGAAATATCACACAGGAGATCCAACTATTATATGTAGATTCGAAGCACTTTAACTACTTATTTAATAACCGATCGTGCGAAAAAAGCGTTACAACGTCTTGAGACGAGTCACTATCTTTAAGACGCTTCTAGCCCGACTGAGCCGTGGAGTTGGTCATCCAGAGCTTTTAAAGACCGCCACTCGATTCGACAGTACTTGGAGCTAATGTTGGGGCCACCATATGAAATGTTCCACCACCTTGCGCTGGACTGGGGATTCCCACCCTGCGCCACCGAGATTTTAGCTCCTCGACGTAGAGTTCGAATCAGTCACCGTGCACACGCACACCCGCAAAATCGACCTAGATTCTAAGGCTCTGTGCACAGGGACGGGGGACCGAGGGTCTGAAAGCTGCTAGGATACTTCGGGCTGATTTATTCCCAGATTGGAGGACAAGTTCACCCGGCACAGGAAGCGAATTAAAACGCCAAGTGATGTGGGTGAAAGGCATTTAAAGCTTTGTTCCCTTCCATCCACTTTTCGATTGTCATCGCCAGAAACACTTTAAGGTCTCACACGATTCAGGTAAAGTAGCATTTGACACAGTCCAAGAGCTTTTTGTATAATCGGACATTTAAAATTTACTATCAATGGAAGCACTTTACTAGCGCAAAATATGATTTTATTATGCAACATTGTGTCGATTATCCAATTAAATAAAATTAAACGCGAGAAAGTGACTCGTTTCATTCTCAATAACTACTTTATTGACATTCTTTTAAAATTAGTCTTGTGGTTTTTCTCTAAATAAATGAAGCATTAGGCATGGTACTTACACTAATCAATTATTTGTTATTGTTATTATTATTTGCATTATTATATCAAATAGGGTGTAAAATTGTAGATTCAATCTTATAATGGATGTAATAAAATCTAAATTGTTTTGATAAGATTTGTTACACTAATTTTAATTTTTTTTAGCGGTACAACAGGTCATAACAATAAAAGTTGATCATAGAAGCATGTTACATGGCTCAATTAAAAGCCTGAAGAATAATAATTTATAAATATGAAATACCATTAATATAGATACATACATATGTATATAAAACTCTCCACACAATTTTCTGAACAAAATTAACAAGTTAATTTCTAATTCGGAATTTGTGGACAAATATCATATATGTACCTACATAGAAATTAGTTGCTATTTGTTCGATTCGGCCACATATTTGGTATTGTCCTCTATAATATATGGTAATGTGAATTGAAATGTGATTGGAAGAATGAAAAACAATAATCGCAATATACACTAAAGATTAGTGAAAAAAAAAATAGAATTAAGGAACTCCTCAGACTCTTCTAAGATTTTTGAAGTGTTCATTTATGAATTACTTACATATATTTTATTTCAATATTTTCATACAAAGACATATACATATGCAGGTTGTTTAGTGACAAGAATGGTCGCATCATTAAGAAAATGGACGTTACTTTTCTGATATTTTTTAAGTCAACATTTAATTAAAATAAAAATGGCATGTTACTGTTTGTAGAACCCTTTTTGCTTTTATATAATTACCAGCTTATGCCTTATAATAAATTAGGAGGGATGAGCAATTAGCCCATGATAGCGCAGTAGCTTTTTTTCAAAATCTCAATTACAATTATATTTTTTTGGTTTTGGTAACACTATTTACGTAATACTGTTGCAGATATAAAAATTGCTCTTAGGGGTCGTCTGGGAATCAAAGCAGATAATTGTCACTATACCCGCCCCTGCCTGAGCTACTCCGGGTGCAGGGAAGCTAGTAAAGAATATAATATAAAAATACCCGCTTTTATTTCATCTAAAGTACTGTATTTTTTCGTAATCTGCAAAAACTCTCATAAATAAATGTTGTCCTTACGAATTACGAATATTTTATGGATGGTTATATTAAACCACAAAATTGACTCGAAATTCTGTTATTTTTTATCTTCGACTACTTTTCTCTACGAAAGTTTAGTAAAAATAATGCATAAATAAATTTTTTTTTAACTTGAAGTTTGCCTTACTGCTTATATTATAGTAAATTGTATTTTTACATGGTCATCCTATATAGCGAAGAATTTTTTTTTCTTTTTCTTAAAAAATATGGATCATTATGTGTATTAAGTTTGTTATTGTGAGTCCTTGGAGCAGAAGTTAATAGGAGGGATAAATATATTGTTACGCTTACACTTCACACTTCGGATTTTAACCGCGCGAATATAAGAACTTGCGATCGATCCCCACGATGGCGGCGTTTGTGGCAAGAACGCCAAGCCATAGCCACATTGAAGAGATCGGCTTGGCGTTCTGGATCGAAACGCCAGCATTTTTAAAACAATCGCGTCATGTGTGAGGTGTAGACGGGGGCAACTCGGACCGTTTGTCAGCCAGCCACTGACAACCTATATATGTACATACATATATGTATATTTATTTATCCGATAAACAATTTTTTGAAGGGAATGGAAAAATGTTAATCAAAAAAATTATTGAATTAAATTCAATTAATTCTAAGGCATAATTTATTATTTCCATTCTATTCCTTTCAAAAAATTGATCTAATGGGGCATTTGAATTTCGCAGTCAGCAAACAAAAAACCAACAAAGATGTAACGTACCTAGTCGACGACGTAGTTAATGAGCATTTATAAACGGTCATGTTTCGCATTTAAAAGCATAAAATTTCAACATACGTCTGCAGGCTATCTGCATAAATATCATATGTGTTTAATTTAAAACCAAAATCTGGACCTACGCCAACTCTGGCTCCAGATGACGGTAAACATTGAATGTTACGCGCGTTTCGATTTTCTTTTGCAGTCATTCTAGGCCAAACTGGAGGAATTCGATTACTCATAAAACTTGTAGTGGACGACAGTCCATCTGTAAGACCGGTTCTTCACATTTATTTCGTATTTGTATAAAGCCGCGAAAATCCCAAGACGCGTCACAGCTACGTCACATTTCAGTGGCAAAACCAAAATCAGTTCCAGATATCAGCAAAGAAGCAACAAGGGAATCGACTTTCATTTCTGGTACTCAGGCGAATACCCTCGATGAAAGAAGTTGAAGTTGAAACTTGAAATAAGTTGAGTAGTTCCTTCCATTAAGAAGAATCTTGAGGGTGTTCACAGTTTTCAAAGCTTCTGTCGACGGAATTTGCGTTTAGTTAAAAAAAATGAAATAAAGTAAGAAATTCAAACAACTAGTTCTATAGAGTTCTGGGAATTGATATAGTTTGCGATCAAAGAAAAAGGGGTTTTTTGTTACAAAGAACACTTACAAATAATAAATACTATTTTCTTTTATTTCATTTCTACAGATATTCGCATGGTAAAATTGTATTCAGAATTACTCATTAAATATATGTAAATATAGCTAAATAAAAAATTCAAACATTATGTACATATTCTCGGAACCAAACATTTGATCAACGAAAAACCTGTTAGCAAACAGTTTAAGATACTTACACTAGTAAAATCTAACCACACGCTTTATTAAATGGTACCTACCGGTTTAGTTCATAGATCATTGAACCAAATTTTTTCAATTTTAAGAGAGGTTCAATTATACTTATTTGATTTTTAAGGTTAAATATTTGTATCCACTGGTCAACTAGTATTGATTCCAAAATTAAAATTTGTCAGTACAGACGTTTAAGCATTTGAAAAATGCGCCCAAAAATGTTTTCTGTTTTATGCAATACATATAAATACTTGACCTTACTAGGTACTTAACATAACTAAATCGATTAGTGATAATAATCCATAATGCATTTGAAAGCTATCGTCTTCGTTTTAGTGGACAGATCCTAAATATGTAGATCTTGTAAATTTAAAGGATTATTTGAAATTAAAAATATTTCTTTGGAGCCCCTTAAAAGTGATACGCACACGTACAGCACATTTACACGTTTAAGCACTTTCTTACGTTTATCTTCTAGGGGCAGAGAGCAACGTGTGATTTTGCTACACTGTACAAATAAGGACTCCAACGAGAATTGTTAATTTTAATGAAGTTATAATTGTGGAGATTAAACTTTCGTACTAAATAACAATTTGGTCATAACTTTATATGTGATTTTATTAGGTACTTACTTACTTTTCAAAAATAAAATGGAGACATTGAAAATATTACTAATATACCATTGCTATTATAGCTTATAGAGGATATCTTGGTTCCTCTATAAATTATTATTTTCTTGTAATATAAATGTTTTGATTTAAATTTAAATAAATTTTTTATCAAAATAAAAATAAAAATTTATTAAATAAATAATAATTTAAAGATAAAAGTTAAATTATTATTTATTTATTAAATTTTTATTTTTATTTTGATATAGAATAAAAGTTACATATTGAATGAAAAATCTAGGCGAAACTCATTTTTTTCTAATATTATGTTTTAAAAGGCTTGCTTCGATGAGAAGGAATATTATCAAGGTATACTTGGCGCATACTTGATGACCCGTTTCGATAGTTTCGATAGTTTCGATCTTTTCGATAGTTTCGATACTTTTTGATAGTTTTGATAGTTTCGATACTTTTCGATAATTTCGATAGTTTCGATAGTTTCGATACTTTTCGATAGTTTCGATAGTTTAGATAGTTTCGATACTTTTCGATAGTTTCGATAGTTTCGATAGCTTCGATAATGTCGATACTTTTCGATAGTTTTGATAGTTTCGATACTTTTCGATAGTCTCGATAGTTTCGATAGCTTCGATTGTTTCGATAGTTTCGATACTTTTCGATAGTTTCGATAGTTTCGATAGTTTCGATACTTGCAGGCATTTAATCATGGCACGTGTATTGTGATTGTGAAACACTTTCTCATTGCAGGTAATATACCCATGATCGAATTATTTGACTAAAAACCTTGAGCCAACTGCTCGAGTGCCACATTATATATGAAATACATTATAACTATTAATTATTTTTTAATCAAGTTGAAGGTGATATAGTAGATAGATAGTAGGTAGATAGATTTTTCTCCTAATTCGACATATACTTTCTAAAATGCAGAAATACCCTTGAAATACGATTTCTTTTCACGCGCTAAGAAGTTACAACACTTGTTACTTTAACATCCCTTCGACCCTTCTTCAAAAGGCTTTCAATTCCATTACCCACCCACGTCCTGCTGAAGTTTCCCTTTAGTCCTTTCTATTGAAATACTACAATTGGTTAAATTAAGCATTTCACCAGCTTCAGCGCGCCCTCAGAACGTTTTCATTTTCAGCCTCTTATCAGCCGCCATAGTAAAGTTGCTCGCATGACTTTCGACTTCTGAGGGCGGCGCGGCGTTCGAATCGGAGTTGTTAAATTGAATTAATCTCCACCCACCCAAGGGGATTGATTTTGATCTATGGAAGAATCTCTGAGCTTTTGGCGAGTTCTACCGAAGCTCTTAGAGTGAATTGCCTCGGAAATCTATAGAAAGCTTCTTGAAATTCATTTATTCTATAGAATGTATCTTTTCCTCATGAATATTGTATCGCTTTATGCGCTTCCCGATTTTTATACTGAGATTTTTTCCTATATAATGGGTGGGGTGGAAGTATTTAATCCTAATCCCTACCTTTTAAGAAGATTTCATCCATAGTCTTAATTAACTCTTAATTATTGTTAATTAAAATAACAATAAGAGAAATTAAATTTAATGGGCTTAGCATTTAGAGATTATAGAGAGTGGCACATTCTTTGATGGGTAGAATGTAGTTGATATTTTTAAAAACTACTATCACTACTATGCATAGTAGACTTAATTCTTCGGTTACAAGTGCGCTTCGTACAATAACAACTAAATATGAATTTTGTGATTTTAACACCATCTATGACTTAAAAAAAAAGTAGACAAAACATGCGTATTTTGTAGGGTAGAATTCTAATCTACAAAAGATTGGTATCAGGGATAGCCTTCTTATAAAAATATTAAACGCGTATTTTCTTGTTTTTCGATTCCATCTATATTTTTTGAGTTATTTGACCATTCCAAGACTTTTTACTTATGTACATTGTATTTTGAAACGCCCGCTCCCGCCGTTGCCCGGAATAAAAATTATTTAGTTTACCTAGCATACGCGAAAATTACCTCATTGACGATTTCTTTTTTCCAAAATCACCGACATTCATCGTCATATAGAGCATAGGTAATTTAATTTACACAAAACTTCATCAATTATTATATTAAATCTTCCGCCTGAATCAGTCCATTAACACCTTTCATATGTATGATATATGTTGGGAGAGTTTAATGAATTTAAATTTAGCCCAAAATGCCGATGTCCCTACGATTGTAAATTTTGCCTTGTGCGTTCGAAGTTTCTCACCATTGATTTTAATTACAATCAGGCATTGGTAAAAACAAATTCCACTGTTCACTTTATTTGAATATATCTTTGATTAAATAAGGTTTTAGCACAAATTAATAACTAATATTTCATTATCTGTGGTTTTCGTAGCAGTTGTCCACCTAGTTTTCTACAAAATTAAAAGTAGCCTAATCACTTGTATAAACCAGAATTAATATTCATATCATATTATTAAAACTTTTATTTTCAAAAATCTGTAAACGATATTTATATACATATTCTACAATAATTATGAATAATTTCGACGTGAAGATAGTTTCTACTGTTACGATTTACGATTATTATAAATTTACATGGCGATCAAATTGTTTCAGATGATTTTCAAGCCCACAGAACCATAGCATGGTATGGCGGTTTCTTTTTTTCTCCACTAGCACTTCTTTGTCTCATGAAATTTTCTATAAAACAGAGGGATTCGTTGTTCTGTTCCTTCTGACCCTTCCCATTTTTATTAACTATTTTTTTCCCAAGTAGTAAAATTATTTGAATCCAAAATTTATTATAAATATATATTACAACTAACAAAAACTAGGCATTTCTTACAAAAACAAATATGTGATAAAAAATAAATAAATAATGATATTTAGCATTTTGATTTCACAGCTGTACGACGAGAGCTTGTACAAAGATTTTGGCAAGCCTTTCTGCGAGTTTGAACAGGAGGACAGCAGCATAGGCCATCACTATCGACCTCCAATTCACTTGGACAAATATTATTTTGCGTGCATGATATCCTTGATAGTGCTCGCTGTTTTCTATCACAATATATTTTGCACAATTGGGACAATCTGAATTTCAGGTCATAATAGACCTCAGTGGCAAGACTAACGTTTACCAATATACAGAAGCTAAAAATTGTAATAAGTACTCCAACCAAAGCGTCTCCACCCATGTCGTAGTACATGTTCGACGAGTTCTCCATTAAAATACATTTCATAAGTTTATAAATAAGCTTCTCCATAGTGCACCATATTATTATTGTACCAAATTCCATTAAGAGCAAAGCTATGACAAATTCAGCAAATATCCGGCAAGCACTTGGAATAAACGCGTATCTCCTGGGGTAAATTTCTATATCACGTATTAAAAGTATCATCGCAATAAAGAATAGCCAACTCGCCAGACTGGGAGCTGGCGAACAACCATCTAGAGGTTGTTCAAGAAATATTGAAACTCTTAATAGTGAATGTACAAGACTTGCAAGAGTAACAGCTGCTCTTGCAGTCATATTGCGTTAATATATTGTATTTAATGTCTTCTTAGCTCAAGTTCATTAACACAAATTTTCTTCTTTTTCCCTAAGGATTTTCTTCGGTCGTTCTTGATTATTTCTTGTAAAATAGGAATCACATAAAATACAAAATAGTTCTTTGCACTAAAAAAGAAATAAAAATTTTGTTTTTAATTTTGTAAATTATAAATAAAACTCACTTTATTAGGGTATTTATAATTAATTGAGGGATTCCAAATTCGAATAGGCCCCACACTATTATGAGGTCAGCAATAAAATAACGTACGATTTCAAATCCTTCTTCAGTTCTCGATATACGAACAAATTTGGAAACTGGAACTTTTCCATCTACTGTATACAGGAAAAATAGGCAGTGGTTTACGAAACTCGCCTGAAAAGGAAAAGATTTGTCTTCATAAGCATTTATAAAATGCTAACAAATATTGATTGACAAGGAGAATGGCACGCCTGCTAAGAAAATTATAGTTTCAGAATGATCATAGCGGAAACAATCATAAAGGCATTCATTTCAATATTTAAAAAATTCTCGAAAAAAAAAATTCATCAAATGACCAACAGCTTCAGATTTTGAAAAATAATATGTTTTTATAATATTAAAGGTTCTATGTATTATACTTTATTTATGTATCAAAAAAATGAGATTTTAGTGTAATGATTCTCGAAGAATTTTGATTACCACACCAGAAACTGGTTTTTTATGCAGAAGAAAAAAATATGACATTTTTCTCTAATAAATGGGATAGAAAACCATAAATAATAACGCATTCTTTAGCAAAATAATATGTACTAGTGGTCGCCCTGTGGTCGAAATTCGACCTACTGGGGTTACTACGAAAAATACGAATGTACACAGCCTCTAATGTGTTTGAAATTGGCACTATCAATAATGAAATTACGACAGTTTGACCACAGACTACTATGCGTTTGACATAGACAGTATGAACGTAAATAATGAATTTATTTTATTTAATTTAATGTATTTGTAACGCATATTATATATAAATTTTAGCTTTCTGCACTTCTTCTCTATATAAACTTTAATTATGCCAAATCTCATATTCCTCCGTCCGTAAAATATGCTTAAAAAGGGGTACAAAGTTTTCCCTTCACGTATTAATATATAGATATTTAAGCTAAAGAGGAAATTTATTTAAATATACCGATTTCCAGAAAATGGTTTAGTTGTGATAGCTCTCACAAGTACAATTTAGAAAATGTTATGTATTAATTTTCTTTATAAAATATTATTTCTAGAACAAATAAATCAATAATTTACACCAAAGCAATGGTAGTTATATAAGACAGTCTACATTTACTAGAGAGACAAATCAGACTACAAGACAATGTGATCTTGACTAATTAAAAAATTGTAATACTCCTTCTCCAGAATGAAAATAACTGCTATTCCAAACTTTATTTCAAAATATAAAGATTGCATATATTTCTTTTTTGTTAAGATTTTTTTTTGTTGGTATTTGCGTTCTAAAAAATGTTGAAAAACATTTGTGCTTTAACACCAAATTTTCGGATTCCCCAAATTTTCCCCCACAAGAATCTTGATTTCGTATATTCCGCAATTTTAAACACGAAATGTGTTCGGAATTATTTTTAGAAAGCCTGAGGTTTAGAAATCCTTTAATTCTGAGAATTTAGCTATTATAGCACTTTGCAAATTCTAAATTTTAGAACATTAAAATTAAATTCTATATGCAAAAAGTTCCTAACAACTTAAATAAATTCAATTTCAACTGTTTAAAACGAAAAGATCAACTTACCACATAACCATTTACACAAAGGTAATAAAGAACATAATAAAATGGTACTGTAAATAACCGCAATGTTACATCCACTGCCAAAATTTGCAAACAAATCTGTAATTTTGTCGTATTAAGCACAAATAAAAAAAATAAAAAAAAATGTTTACCTCCATTACTCCAGCTACATATTTATTTCTTGCTCTATAAAATGAGGGCGTTAAGCAAACATAAGACAAATAGTATAAACTTATTGCAACTGCAAAAACGAAATTAGGCAAATCTAATGGCAGAGATGTGGACGAATTTATGGTGTCAATTAAACTTAACTGCACCATATAAAACACAACTGGCAAAGAAAATCTAGCAAAATAAATTAACTGGCGCCAGTATTGTGAAATCCAGTCATATTCAACCATCGTTTATTGATTTGAAATAAAGCAAAATTGAATATAATTTGTTTTGAAATTGAACTAAATTGACAACCTATATTTAATTTAATCCTCGAAACAGATGATTAGTGAGCATTGACAACAAGTAGAAAGTAGATAAATGTAGTAGCAGTAGCTATTTAAATATCTTTAAGTTTTCAGGTCCACTGTATTGTACAGTACATTACAGTACCTACCGAAATATGTGGCTTTTCGAAAAAATCGCTAATTAATTAGGCAAGATTTTTAACCTTTTTACAGTTAAATATCTACTAAAAATCAATAAGTACAATAGATGTTCGCGAATATCGCTCCAAGAACTAGTGTTGCTATTATGTAACGTATTTTAGTCACAGTAATTAGCCAATTAATTATTCTTGAAGGTACGATAACGCCTATATTTTCTTGTATGTATATTTCGATTACATTTTACGATTTTACGCAAAATCTAGCTTCGCAACTACCAACAATCAATTATCCATCTTAAACTTCCCTTAACTACACCTATTAATAATAAAATTTATAAATTTAAAAATACGATTTAAATTGTTAAATTTGCAGCCCATATTTAAGGCAAAGTTGCATTCCTCGATGAAATAATTCTAAACAAGTAAATTAAATTACAGACTTTTACCATGCTGCAAAAAAATTTTGGAATAAATGCTAAAATTTGAAATTTTCGAATATTAGGTTGAATGAACTTTTAACAAACTTAAATACATCTTTCACAACTTTTTGGAATATTACTTAAATGATAAAGAAAAAACACAATCTATAGGTAAAATAATGGAAAAATTGATGTTTTTTTAAACAAAATTAATCATTTTAATTTTAAAGTTTTACAAAGAATTTTTTACATAATAAAAAAATTTAATTAAAAATTATGGGGCATTTACATATTTAAAACAGATTCCATTTACTCAGTCATTGTAGAGCGACCAGAGGTTTTCGGCATTTTCTTATTCGTAGAATCCTCTAATTCTTTTGGCTTATAATAATGCGGAGCAACTTCTAAAAGCCATTTGCTTTCAATTTCAATTACCTGTCGCATATATTCTTTAGTAGTAAACACCAGCTCATGGTACAGTACCCATCTAGGAAGCTCTTCAAAAAGCGATGAGTTTGGATGAATCATAACCGTTTGGTTATGTTTGATGGTCTTATAATTTCCACCTTTAGATAATCTGGCAACATGATAAAAGTACCCAGCAGTTATCGCTTTGCGAATAGGTACAGTTTCGGGTAGGCATGAGACCATGTCTATTTCTACCCTTTGCATCAAACCCACTAACTGCTCCCGCACATCTCTTGCACGCTTCATTGACCTGTACTGAATAAAATTTTCGTAGCACCACTGTGTGCTAAAATCTGTTTCCGCCCATTGATTGTACACTTGCAATAAACTCAAATGATCTCCGTGTATATGATTAAAATTCTTTCTGGCAGTATCTGCATGAATAATTTTATCCTTTGGTCTGTAGAAAATTGCACTGTTAACCGAGAGCATAGCAGCGATTGTGACTATTTCTTCTGAGCACTTGTATCTAGAATTTGGATTAAATGCATCAATAGTAAAAATGATATAAATAGTAAAATAAAAGTAGCATACTTTTCACTGGCTAAAAGCATTTTAGCCATCATTGGATCCACAGGAAATTCGGCCATTCGTCTACCCAGCTTCGTTAGCTCACCATGGTGGTTCAGCGCGCCAAGAGCATACAACTGCTCTAATGCTAATACCAAAGTCTCATGAGGCGGAGGATCAAGAAAATCAAAGTGAATTAAGTCGTTTATTCCTAAAGCCTTTAGCATTAACACTGCATTTCCTGTAAAATAGATCAATTTAACTAAAATGTTCAAATAATAAAACTTTGACCTCCAAACTAACCAAGATTAATTCTCTGAATTTCAGGAACTGTGTTATCTTCCAATTCATGCTTGTACGCCCATGCAGTGTATAAACGGAAGCATTTTCCAGGCGCAACGCGTCCTGCTCTGCCTGCCCTTTGATTTGCTGAAGCTTTTGAGATTGGTACTATCATCAGTGATTCCATTCCTGTTCTAGAATTAAAATTATTCTGTTTGGCAAATCCTGGGTCGATGACATATATGATGTTATCAATGGTAAGTGATGTCTCTGCAATATTTGTGGCTAGAATTACTTTTCTCGCATTCGGTGGGGTCGGTTCGAAGATTTTAGCCTGCATGTCACTGGGTAAATTTGCATACACTGGTAGAATTAAGAGTTCACGTAATTTTGAGCCAAGTCGTTTAACTCGGTCTTGAAGAATTTCCTGGCATGTTTCAATTTCATCTTGACCTATGTATAATTTTAAAGAAACAAATGTAATATATTAATTATAATTCATATGATTTTTAAATTTTAATTTATATTACCTGTTAAAAAGACTAAAATATCTCCAAGTGGTTGAGTTGCATGAATCTGAAGAACCGAAACAACACAAGCATCTATATAATCAGCTTCCGGAGCTTTAGTATAGTAAATATCAACCTGGAATTGGCCAAGAATATAGAATAAAATAAATAAAAAAAAAGGAGAGAAGTGGACCTACCGGAAATCTTCTACCGGGTATCCTAAAAATTGGGGCATCATCAAAAAATTTTGAAAATTTATCAGCATCTAATGTAGCACTGGAAATCAGTAGTTTTAACTCAGGCCTGAATCTAGCAATATCCTTGACCAATCCAAAAAGAATGTCAGTGTGCAGTGTCCGTTCGTGAGCCTCGTCAATGATCATCACACTATAAGATGCCAAATCCGGTTCAGATAAGAACTCTCGGTGTAAGGTACCGTCAGTCATATATTTTAAGACGGTTCTTTCTGAAAAGAAAATATTTTATATATTTATTGCAATTTTTAAATATCCGTGGGTTTGCAATTATTGAGAAAAATTACGTTATAACATGTTCACATCATTTATTTCTCTTTAGAGTTTTAGAAAAAAAAATTTAAACTAAAACTTACCAGACGTACAGTCTTCAAAACGAATGCTATATCCAACCTCGTTACCGAGCTTAACACCCATTTCTTGAGCAACGCGAGCAGCAACAGACATCGCAGCCACTCTCCGAGGCTGTGTACAACCAATTTTTTTCTTATCTTTCGTGAAGCCTGCCTCAAACAAATATTGCGGAATTTGTGTAGTCTTTCCAGACCCAGTTTCTCCTTCAATGATTAAAATCTTTATTTAAAAAATGCAGAAGTGAGTAGTTTTTTATAGAGCCCCAAATCTAACCTGATGTTCCTTAATAGCTCTAATGAGATCATCCCTGAATGGGTACACCGGAAGGGACTTTTTTGTTTCTTCAATGTCCATCTTTTTCCTTTCAAGCTCTGTTATCTCGGGCTTTCTGTCCTTTTGCTTCGAGCCCTCCATTGTGAGAGCCTGAATAAATTCGATTTGGTCCTCCAAAAGAAGATCGTACTCTTCTTTGGTTTTTGCATCCTTGGCACCAAACTGAAACATTGCGGATGCAAGCTGTTCGGACTCCCATTTCTTTTGCTCAGAGTTAGGTTGCTTTTCACGTTCATCAATTTCAATATACTCCTCTATGAAAATAATTTTTATAAATACAAAAATTGTAGTTATGGCGGATATGAAAGAACGTTATAATTTTCGCATTATTAATTAATTTTTTATCTTAATACTATATATTTTTAAGAATGTCCCGGCTAATTACAATTTGCTTCATATCACGCGGCTCTCTATCTTGCTCTTTTAAAAATTATAAATCTTAGGATTCGAAAAAATTCTACCATTCTAACAAAAAACAATACCAATCAAAGTAAAACATTTGATTTGGCTCTGATAAGAAACATGGGCCAACATCTTTTTCTTAAATAAAATGTTACCCTTTGATAAAGTGCAAAATACTGCTTTAAAACAATAGTATCTAAATATGAAAATTTATTATTTTTTATTTTTTAAATAAATGAATTTATCTTTAAAAAATATTATTCCCTTTGGCTGTTTCTCTGTTTTTATATTGATTGTATCATTTATTTTATTATACCTATATAGGTACGTTTTGGAGAAATAATCAGGAAACATGAACATGTTTTGTCAGACAAATTAAGGGAAGGAACTGATAAGTTCGGACTTTGCAGAGTTAAGAAGTAAATTCCTATCGTGCGGGTCGCTTTTATTTCAGAGCGAGTTAAGAGCGAGATTATTAAACATATGTTATTTCAGTTAATTTAATATGTGTGGGAAAGATTACCTTTTTCCGACTTTTTAACGTCCTGTGGCATGTGGTACCTTTGCACCCTCTCGAGCTCCCGCGCTTTTTCATGTTCCTTTGCTATTTTGAGCAACTGTTTCTTGTATTCTCTTTCCTTTTTCTCCCTCTCAGTTAAGCTGTAATTAGAATCAATTAATATTGATTATAGGTACCAGATTCTGGAGCAAAATGTACATTTCCTCGTCGAAGAGATACTCGTCGTCGATGATGTCCGCCTCCAATTCAGCGACTTTGTCCTCCTTTCGTTTCTCCAGGTATTTTCTTCTAGACTGCACCCTGAGTGTTGGAAGAATCTTGTCCCTGTCCTCCAGCTCCAACTTGAGGCGCTTCGCAGCCTCCTCGTAGGCCTTTCGGCTGGAGGATTCCAGCACCTTGCGAGTTTTGTCCTCATCCCTTTTCTTGAGCCGCTCCGCGAATTCGTCACGCTCCTTCAAATCTCGAAGGCGTTCCTCTTCGGCGCTATCAACGCTTGCCGAGCTGGAGCTTGAAGACCTCCTTTTACCCTTATCTCGACCCATTTTTGTGGATTTTCGTGTGGCTTGTGGCTAAACAACAAATGTTTGACAAATTTCAACACTTTTTAGACGTTTGCTTTTACACGACATTCGCTGATAACAAGACTAGAAAATGGGGCCTACTTCATGGCAACAACGGATATCGTCGCACGGAAACGTATTCACAATTTTGACATTTTCCTGTTCCCACTGTCATCTTCCGCCTATCTCATGTTCCCTGGTTATTTCTGTTTCGTTCTACCTCCCTTCGAGTTGGTCCGGTAATTATCAGAAGTTTGGCGTAATTTTCGCGTTTTATTTTACCTGTTATTCAATTAAATTAATTGTTGGACCAAGTAAAAGGTCAGTAAAACACCTGAAAACAGTTTTGGCTGCCGTTCACGGCATTTTGCCAGCAAACGGCGCGGCCGGACTTTATTCCATCACTTAACCTTAAAAAGTGATGAAATATCGTCCGAACGTCGGGGTGTTTTATTGAATTTCATAACAAATGCTTGAATTATTTTCACAAAACTTAAATCTTTTCGTCCAGGAATGGCTGCCCAATTTTTTAACCGCATTGGACAAGTTGGACTGGGAGTCGCCGTCCTGGGAGGAGTTGTTAATTCTGCATTATATAATGTCGACGGAGGGCATAGGGCTGTTATCTTCGATCGGTTCACTGGAGTCAAAGATACTGTAGTCGGTGAAGGCACCCACTTCTTCATACCCTGGGTGCAGCGACCTATCATCTACGACATCCGCTCGCAACCGAGAAATGTGCCCGTGATCACCGGCAGCAAGGACTTGCAAAACGTGAACATCACTCTCCGTGTCCTCTTCAGACCACAGCCTGATCAACTGCCCAAGATCTACACTATCCTCGGAGTTGACTACGATGAAAGGGTCCTGCCCTCCATCACCACTGAAGTCCTGAAGGCTGTCGTCGCTCAGTTCGATGCTGGAGAACTGATCACTCAGCGTGAGGTAAGAAATGCTTGCTCTTTATTTTTTCATTAACTCAAAGAACATTTAAAAAACATCAAATTGAAAATTAGAAAGGCTTTATTATGATTTCCGACTCGCATTAAGCGGCTCTCAAAACTGACCCAAATAAATACTATTACCGTATAATAAGAATCAGCACGAATTAAGCTATACAAACTATATTAGACACTCGTGGGTCATGATAAGTAAAGTAAATTAAAAGAATAACACAGAGTGGCCTGTATATGGGGCATTCCATGTCAAATTACCGAGTTTTTGTCCCGACCCTCTTCGATTTCGCTCATTTTTTGATATGATTAAATAAAATATTTTAAGTTGATTAAAGCAATTAAATACCTTATAATAAAATTAAATTAAATATTTTAGCCGATAATCCAGAAAGTGAAATTAAAAGTTAAAATTGGAAAAAATTGTGATCACATCTCGAACTGCAGCTAAAACGTTGCTTAGTATAGAGTATAATTTTGGGGTAAATGAAAAAAAATCGAAGGGAGTGGATTTTTTGAAAATCTCGATTTTTATCTTTAAACTGACCAAGGAAAAATTGGAAATATTTTAAGTTCATTTGCTTTAAACATAAGTTTCTTATATAGTATTAGTATTTTCTATAGTATTTTACTTACTCAATGTTTAATTTCTACATTGTAGTTCTGTATTCTTCATTATAAGTTTCTAGTTTCGTTCTCCTTCATTGTTGTTCCTCTACATGAGAATATTTTTTAAAAAGTTAATTGAATTTTATTTCAAAATTTTCAGATGGTGTCACAAAAAGTTTCAGAAGACTTAACGGAGCGTGCTTCACAGTTCGGCGTTATCTTGGACGATATCTCTATTACACATTTGACCTTCGGCAGGGAATTCACGTTGGCCGTTGAAATGAAACAGGTTGCCCAACAGGAAGCCGAAAAAGCTCGGTTTGTTGTAGAAAAAGCCGAACAACAAAAGAAAGCAGCTATTATTTCTGCCGAGGGTGACGCCCATGCCGCTGAATTATTGTCAAAAGCCTTTGCTGAAGCTGGTGACGGTCTTGTTGAGTTGAGAAGGATCGAAGCTGCTGAAGATATCGCTTATCAACTATCAAGATCAAGACAGGTCACCTATTTGCCCACTGGCCAAAATCTGCTCATGAGTTTGCCTACAAATCTCGCTCAGTAAACGATGAGCATAGTTCCCTAAGTAAGCGCATTTATAATCTTTTTGTTGCTCCCTGGATTCGGCAGTGGCTGGGCTCTTCGTAGTGTAGGTAAGAGTTTTAAGCTCGATAAATTGTAAACTACACCCGTTAAAAGTTTAACAGCGGAAGGTCTTATTTGAATTAAAATCATTCGCTGTTTCTAGAATTTGTCATTATTATAATAAAACACTATCTTTTCCTATTTATTGCTTTTTCAATTATTTTAAAATTCACTAAATTAAAACTTACTAATTTAACCGATTATGGTATATAATTCTAGAGAATTAATTTGAAGAAAATGAAGTAGAAAACTCTTGAATATATTTTAAGTTGAAGACCTAACTTTCCAGACGTGTTTATTACACTTTTGGAAATAAATTTTATCTAAGAATTTAAAATTTAAAGAAATCTACAAATCTTTGCTTGATATGGAAATTGGGACACCGTTTTTCATAAATTAAAAATATGTTTAGGTTTAGATAAAACATTGAAAATTTATGCGCAAAAATATTTTAGTATCGAGATTCGAGACATTGGAGAGAGAAAAATTAAATTTATTTACAAAAAAGTGATTCTGTAATTTGAATGCATAAAGTCACAAACACTGAACTTAATATTGCTAAATTTTCCTTACATGTTTGAAGAAATAAGTAGTTTTAAAGCAACAATTGACAATTGCAAACTTTATGAGGGGCTTAATATACATAAAATCGTAGCTGTGGTATTCTAAATCTTACCAAAAACAAGCAGATCAAACTAGACAACTGCAAAATGATATCGAAACTAGATAAATCTGGATGCAGTTGTAATGCAAGTAAACCGCTAAAGTTTATCAATTTTAAACAAAAGCTGCGTTACTTTTCACAATCCTTTGAATTGGTGGAATTTTCTGGTGTTTATTTTCTCTCAATTACGCTAGAGAAATAAAAACAAAAAACTACGAAATTAACTATATTGTACAGTAATGCAGATATTTCACTAAAAATATTTTTATTCAAATTAATTTAGAGTAAATAAATTAAATTTGAAGGACCTGCAACAATAACGTGATGAATCTGTTGGTATTTTTAGTAGTCCATTTCTTCAAAAAATTGTTCAAACTCCTCCTCAAGATCCTCTCCATCTTCTGTCAAATCCTACAATAACTTCAAATAAATATATGAAACCACTTTTGCAAGAGTTCATTACATCTTCAAGGTCTTCATCGGCTTCTGCGTCGTGGCCCTGATTTCGCTGTAGCTGTTCCTTTACATACGAATTTAAAATTTGTCGGCATTGTTCATCAAAACCAGATGGAAGCCATCCAGTTTTCTCATTGCAAGTGGCCCCAGACAGCGGTGTTGGAATCTTCTCAAGCATTTCAATAATTTCCGGCACTTTAAGATCACAATACTAATAAAGAGGAGAATAAATATAGTCACATTTTAAAAGAATTTGTGTATAATGTACTCTATAAATGCACTGTCGATATCTAGGCAACCTTCCTTCCTCGAAATATGGGTAATTAATATCTTGTACAACACCCTGTGCACTTTGTTGCTTCGAGGTGGATGCTCCCAAAGGTGGGAATTCCGCTCTTGTGGAACTTTGTCTAGCTTTAGCTTTTATTTTAATCTAAATGTACGAAAAGATAAATATACTTAAAGTTAAAAGCGTATAAATAAAATTTATTACATGCTCAGTTACACCGGGTTTGCATCTTATTCGAAAATCAATCATTTGGTAGTATCTGCTTTGAAAATCTTTTCGGGGATCGTAACCAAGTCTCGCATAAAATGTCCTCCAAGGTCCTGATGTAAAATAGTACGCTACCGAAGGTAGAATTGGTTTGAGCTTTTCATTTGTTAACTGTGACTCGTACATGAGCGCAACTCTGTTCCAAATTGGACATTCTTCAAACAACTAAAAATATTCTCTTATAAAAAAAATTAATTTTGCTTAAGAACTCCTTTTACCTTTGTAACCCCTTCCAATTGGCTGTCGGAGATGTACTTTATGGCCATTCTTTTAACAACATCAGGCAATGGTTTTGTCGGAAACGGATCTGTTAAATTAAAAGACTGAAACTGTGTCACTTCGTTCGGTTTATTCCTAGATACATCCAAAGTGTCCGTATTTTTTGTGATTTTCTGTTCTCTTCGGTAAAGATTTCGAGGTATAGTATCAACTCGGGCAAATACTGCAGGAACGCACATCAATGGTTTATCGTTTTCCCTTTAACGATCAATATTTCTTATGTGAATGGCTTAAATGATAAAAAACAACTTACGACCACCATTTTGGATCAGGGAAACCTCTTGGCACAATTTTTTCATAAATATTCTGAAATTCGCCTGTTTGTTCGTTTTTCGCTACTGGCAAATATTGGTAATCAAAAGGAGCTTTGAAGTAATAGAAAATTTAAATTTTATTTCATTATACATGATAAATTTGTGGCTTTTAGAAAGTTTAATGAGCTGTTTACATTATAATATTAAAAAAACATTTATGAATTTAGATTTTTATCGAAAGTAGTATCAGAAATATTGAACCAATTTGGAAAACTTGTTGTAAATTTTCCTTGGCAATTAGAAAGCATTTCTGAAAACTGTTGGCATAAACAAGGGAAAATATGTACAAAAGTAAGGACCCTTTCGTAACCATGCAACTTAGATTAGTAGTAATATGTATGTGTCTTGAATTTATTCATTGTCCATAATACAGAAATATAATTATATTTCGGGGTAATAGAATTTAAAGGTTTTTATGTAATGCAATTTTAATTAATTACTCTTTAATTAATCGGCTAAAAATATTTATTGATGAAAAAACAATTTTACAGTTCTATATATATTTTCTTTTGAAAAATAGTGGAATTCAAATTTATATATTTTTTCATTTACTTTTAACTAAAGTGATTGATACTTTTCTCCGAAATATTTATTAATATACATTTTTGGAAACCAGCAGGGGATATTTCTAAAATTATATATACTACTTAGAAATTCTAAAACCTTTAAAAATTATCAAATTTAAGAGAGATATTAAGTATCATTAAACCATAAATTAGCGCATTTCCACTATCCTGAGAATAAAACAATTTCAATACTTGGGCCCGTTTAATTTCTCATTCATATCCATCTTAAGAAAAAATAAGATAAAGAAGTAAATATTACCCGCCGCAATCTATTTTTAAAGTAATTACATTAAAGCACAAACAAAACGTGATGCTTGTGCTTCCCGGAATGTAAACAATCAGCCGGACTTGTAAGCCTATTGATTAATAATTCTCAAAAGCGAATGTGGTTTCAATTCAGAAGCCGGTTAAATAATTCAGTGCATTGTTCGGGAGCTCCCGCGACACGTAGACACTGTCGAAATTTTTGTAAAGTAAACTATAAAATGATAAGATGACTTCTAACATAGAGAAAGAAGAGCTAGAAAAATTGATGTCTGAGGCAAGTGCGTTAAAAAGTGATATTTGTGATGCTCGGGAAAGAGCGTGCGACATTCAGTTGCCACATTTAACCAAAAATCTTAGTTCACTTAAACCGATCCAAATCCCAAAACCTAGAATATTATGGCATTTGATGAACATACACGCCATGCAGTGGGCAAACAATTCTAGAAATCTAGTGTCAGCGACAAAAGGTGATATGGTGATAGTCTGGGACTCGGTCACAAGACATAAATTGCACGCAGCCATCGCGTCGGGGGTTATGACTTGTGCCTATGGCCCCTCGGGGGGCTCCATTGCTTCAGGAGGACTAGATAGAATGTGCACTGTCTATAACCTCAACACAGAAGTCGAGGACGCCTTATATCTAGCAGCATCAACTCGTTTGTCTGGACACATTGGATACGTGTCTTGTTGCCGCTATTTAGATGAAAATCTTATTCTGACCAGCTCTGGCGACCGGACCTGCGCTCTTTGGGACATTGAAACCAGTCAACGAATTTCAACCTTTTATGGTCATCAAAATGAAGTAATGCACGTAGCTGCACATCCAAAAGAGCAAATTTTTATATCTTGCGGTTGCGATAATGTCGTTAAACTATGGGATATCCGTGAAAATTTTTGTAAGCAAACCTTTTCAGGACACGAAGATGCTATCAATTCAATAACATTCTTCCCAAATAACGAGGTCTTTGCGACTGCATCAGATGATGGCACGTCCCGATTATTTGATATTCGAGCGGATCAAGAGTTCAGCCAATATCCTCACAGTGTTGCTGTTACGGATGTAGCGTTTTCGAAGAGTGGTCGATTGATTTTCACCGGATGTGAATACGCTTACGGCGGAGCTAATTGTCTTATTTGGGACACATTAAAAGCAGAATATTTGGGCGGGCTTCCTAATCATGATGATAGAATTGCTTGCATTGGTGTAAGCGAAGATGGAAAGACTCTAGCGACCGGTTCATGGAATATCATGAGATTGTGGCAGTGAAAAATACAATTGTTATCTTTAATAGAATTGTTATTTTTATATTTAAGATTAAGAAGCAACTTTTATATAATAATAAAATATATCTTAAAATTCTGTTCAACTATTTATTGGAATTTGTACTATAAAATCGAATTTATACAACATTCTTTAATTTTTGTAGTCCACGTATCAGCAATTAAGGAGCTACATACATACAATCAGAGCGTTGTATTGCATGCTTTTAAAAAATCACATCTTTTAAATAATTTTTTTTGCATTGTTTACAAAAGTACAAGCTAATAGCCGGAGATGCATATTTCGTTCTTCAAAAGCAAATACATGTATATGCACATTGTAATAAAAACTATTTTAAATCTTAATAAGGTTTTCTGCAAACTTCCTTGAATTTTTGCGATTCGTTCGGATTTTTCATCAAATAATGTAGTATATCAAATCAATCGCAAGCGCCGTTTTGATACTTCAAATGAAGAACATTTTTATAAGATCACGACTTTCATTGAAGAGATTGCTTTATTCAAAACAAGTCAACAAAGCTTAAATAGATGGAATTTTTAAAATAAATAAAAGACCCTTGACATACTTTAAAATGAAAGACAATCTGAAGGGAATTTATATTTACATCTTCCAAAAGTACACATTATTTTTCGCAATATCTTTTGTTATGGCTTAAAAAACGAGAATCTTTGACTAGATACACCTAACTAATTGATTACTGAGATTGAGCAAACACAAGAAGGAAAAGCATTGGCGAAGAAAACTTTTGTTCTTTCTTCTTCTCTGGAATTAAAAATAGAAGGGAAATCATAAACTGTATTTTTGTCTTTTATTTATTAAGAAGGATCGCAAAGTATAAGGAAAGTACCAGAAGAGTTTGATTTTGGAGAAATTGGAGCATCAAAAATGTATACATACATAAATCATCTTTTTTTATTCATTTAACTAGACTCTAGGACACGAAATAGGCTTAACATTTATCAGGAATTGAACTTAACTTTGTCTGTATTATGATCTTGGCAGCAAATATAGGTACAGAAAGTTGGAGGCATGTCGCAGACATGAAGTCCGAAATTTGTTCGAGATCATATATGTAAATGTTTGAGATGCAAACAGTTGAGTTGAAAATATTTTGAGAAAACAATTATGATCTCTTAATTGTAAAAACAAATTACTTACAGTCAAACTTAATAACCTTTTTGCAACGTCCTAAAATTTCCACATTGTACGTCGTGAGCTCCCCTGATTTTTCGGGCTTCGTGGGTATCCGAACTTTAACCAAAATCCCAGCCGTCTGATGCAAGTCACCGCAAGCCGGTTTATTGTAAACATTTTTATAGTGGAAACGGAGCTCTAGTCGCTTTCTCTCGCCACAAAATGCCTGAATTAAAGCAGTTTTAAATTGAAAGGCTGTTAGAATAGATGCAACAAACCTGCGAAATTTTCGACAAGCCTCCCAACGTACTGATCATTTTGTTAGTATTATTCACTCGCGCTGGGTATTCTAACATTGCCAGTTCCCTTTCTAATCCACTTTTATCTATCCTCACCTGAGATTCTCCCATTTTTACGAAATTCCAACCTCTGTTTACAAGCTTTTAGCAGAGTTGTTTACGTTGAAATGTCAAAAACATCATTTCAGCTATTCAGCACCATGTGCTGGCTCGGGTGGGTTTACAGTAATAGTAGAATCTCAGGAGGTTCTCGAAGGTAAAAATATTATCAAATGGGAAAATCAAATGTTGTTAAATAAACCCTTTTTGGATTAAAAATAATTAAGAGTTTTATCAAATACATTTTTTAAATAAATCAGCCAAAAGAAACGTTGCAACTCCCTTTATGTGTGTGATCCTGTGTGATGTGGCAATGCTGATTTCGCATTACGACAACTTAACCCAAGCACAAGTGCCGTTAGGCGTTTGCGTTTGCATTGTTCTGCGTTTTCGTTTATTGTTTGTGATTGTTTGTGCCGCAATTCTTGTTGAATTGGGAATCTTTCGGCATGCCTAGAAAACGGACGAGAACGGCGCTTGAGGTAAGTCTGAATACTAGATCCGGGGGGTTCCTTGAATTACGCAATGCGTTGGTTTAAATCTCAGAAATTTAAAATTGGTCGACTGCTGTTGATTTAAATCCCTCCCTTTATTCATTTGTTTGCCCTGAGCTGAGGCTAATCAATGGTGAAATTCAGGCATGGAGCAGTCGTCGCAGTGTTTTTGAAAAAAAAAAAAAAAATAAGTTTAAAAATTATTCTAGAACCGTTCGTCTTTTCCAAATGCATATCGATATTTGCTTTTTAGGAACTGTCTTAGACTTAGAGATTTGCAGGTGAGGTCATAAATGATAGATTTAGTGTAGAAAATATTCGTACAACAACTTTAAATTACCTACTTTATTTATAAAATGTGAACACAGTCATTTATACTTTAATTTACTTTTTAAATATTTTTTGGGGTATCCTTTAGTTTCAATGATTGCTTGAATGCTTGGAGCAGATTCTATTAGTCTTTTAGTCATGTACCATGGTATATAAGGTAAGACGTCCAGTAACGAGCACCCTTAAGCAAACATTTAACTTTAAGAACTAATAACGCCCAAATAAATAATGGAATCAATTTACGGCTCAAGCAATCTATTCTTAGAGTCATGTGTATCAAACTAGGAAAAAATAGCTCTTACAGTAGCGCCACGCTTGTTTGACATGTTATATGGCGTCAAATTCTATACAAATTAAATCTTAGTCAAAAATGAATTAATATTCCAGAAAAAACATATGCAGGTCAAACCACTGAGTGTAGTAGTAATATAACAGAGAAATGAAAACACAGGATAATCCACCGGGTGCAGTAATCAAATTATAGAAGAAAAATCCAAATGAAAGCTACGGCAAACTACTAGACGCAACAAATTATCGAGTGGTCAAATTACCGCGAAGAAAGGAATTACAAAACATATGTATTTGTTGTAAAAATTTCATTTAAAGACCACCACTTGGACTATTATCTTGCCTCCGCTTGCAATACCTTTTCTAACATTCAAGTTATATTTATATAATAGTACCTATATGTTTTTTTTATTTTTTAAGAGGTATCGAGCAAATATACATATCATAGTGAATTATCGTATATTGCTCTTACAAATTTCTATTGATTATAAACCTTGTTTTTCGCTTTTCAGTTGATATCTTTTAACGCAGTCGGGTGTGTTTTTTTTTTTTAATAATTTATTTGTCCTTCGCCTTTTATATTTTTTAGCTTTTCAATTTTCTTAAGCACTTTTCCAGGAGATACTTTCGCAATTATGTATATATCAATTTCCTTGTAATTTTACGTGCAACAATGTCTAAATATTTTTTAATCATCGCCAAGATGTCTTCCCAACGTCGAGAACATCCTTTTCTTTTTATTATTCAGTATCTAGTTACAAAATTTCCTTTAACACAGGGTGCTCGTTGTGTTCTTTACTGGGTGTCTGCCCCTACTTAGGAAAAAAATTTAAAGTGGCAAAGTTTCAAAAGTTCTTTAATATCCAATAGCGATGATTTATCTATGTTTTTCTAATAATAACGGGATTATTAAATTACTTTTATAGGAAGCAATTTTACGACAGTCGTCTGAGGTTTACAGGTCTAAGCTACGCTCACTAGATTGTCGGAAAAACAAGGAACCGAACATGTCGGATATAGGTAATATGAATGTAGTTGAATATAATTGTTAAATGCTACCAATTAAAAATCAATTTTCATACAGCCAATAAACCTGTTCCGTCGGAAAGCAAGAAACCTGTTCAGTCGAAAATCTTCAAGCAACCCTCCCGCAGAGGAAGAAAAAACAAGAAACATTCGCTTTTTATAGATAACAGTAAATTTTTGAAAAATCCGGAATCCAAAGAAGTCCAAACTGCTCTCACGAATTCTCAAGACCTCATAACGCAACTTTGTGAACATTGCAATAAAAATCTCCGTATCCTAGATTTCTTCAGAGATAGGGAATTGGGAACAAAACATGAAAGCCAAATAATACAGACAGACATTGATTTCAGTAAGAGGGAAAGTCTCCCAACATCTGAGATTAAAACATTTTTTCAAAATTCAACGGTAGAGTGCAATGCAGAAAACAAGTCTAAAAAATATAGCCTAGAAGAAGTTAAAGAAGAAAATACTTCAGCAAATGATATATCATCTGCCCATTCTTGGAGAGATTCAGTTGACCAAAACCTCACGCAAGATGATAGTGAAATATTCTCACCGGAATGGAGTCCAATAAGAGACTCAGAAACAAAGATCTGGTTTAAAACAAATAGAGCGAGATTTTATTTGTCGAATTTGACTTCAGATAGCAATAGACTCTCTGAAAAAGTGTCGGATAATCCAAAATATATTCCAACAGAAAAACATGGAGCTATCTCTAATGACTTGGGTATTCATGTAAAAAGTAGTCCAGAAGATAGATTTTATGCAGAATTACACCGAGGGGAAAAGGCGGATGAAGGTGATCTAAAAATTGATGTTATCCAAAGGGAAACTGAATTTGCGCAGATTGAAGAAAACACTTTGGAAAATTCTAATTCCTTTAGTAATATAGAAGACAAGGAAGCTTTGCTTTTCGCTACAACACAAAAGAATTTACTCACGGAAGAATATAAATTAACAGATTTTTTATCTTCGTATTCAGTTAAGAAGTCTAAAATAGCAGATGAGAAGATTGATCCGGTTTTTTGTAAAACCCAAAAAGATAATACATTTGAGATTAACAATTTTTTGGATGAGAAGAAAGGATGTCCCAGGTATGCAATTCCCTTGGAAGATATTTCAGATAAGGCAGAATATCATGAATTTATAATACCAATTTTAAAACCAATTCAAAATCATCAACTGCCTGCAGAATTTACACTACATGTTGAAAAGTATTTTTTTATTCAAAATTGTCCTGTAGTTAAATGTTTATCGTACCTGCACCGGTTTCCTCATTCATCTCCCACAAATGTTTGGACTTTCTTGTGTCCAACTCCATCAAAAATCCGCTTACCCAATTTTATTTTTATATCAACGGCATCAACTCCTCTTCCCGTGCTTTACAATAAAAAACTACACACATTTTTTGAAAACTTTATGAATATTTATTCAGAATTAAAAATCGGAAATAATTTTATTATTCTGAATTTACTTACTGACAATGAATCGGCAGTTTCCACGTCATATCCTTTGCAATTTTCTACTGAACATGAGAACATAATATCTAATTCGCTATTCAATAAATTAGGGTTAAAAATAAATAAAGCTCGTCCAACAGTAATAGTGGAAACAGAATCGATTGAGAATTCTGATTTTGATCATCATTGCTTGTTTAAAAAATTTGGAAATTTTAAGTTTGTTTCTTTAATTATAATGCCTGATGTTATTCCTGAAAATTTAAAGGAGTTTTCGTCTGAAAGGCAAGTAAGTGTATCTCTTCCTTTTACCGTGCAAAAGGATTCGTGCAGTTGCATGTTCGTAGATCGAAAAGTAGCTATCGCTTGTCCAATTAAAACATTTCTGTTAACACTTACCAATAATATTCAATTTATTCAATCTCTCACACAGTTTAATAGTACTGTAAGACCTCTGGAAGGTTTTCATAAATGTGCTCTTCAGAAAAGGAGTCTTTCTCCTAAATTAGATATACAAAAATTACCTAAGCAATTAAAATTCAAAAAAGGAAAAATCACTAGAAGTTCTTGTAAGGTTACACGATTTAAAAAACATGAAAGCAAAATAAAAGTTGGTGAAAATATTGCGCTTCGAACTGTTAAAAGAAAAAAAGAATTTGAAACTATTGGACCTAAAGTTAAGCGTTCGAAAATACAAACAAAGGTTTCATTTGATGAAAATATTCTGCCTCCAAATTTTATAAAAGAAAAGTCTACTCAGTCTTTTGTAAACCCAAACAAAATAAAGTATTCAGAAAAGGAGGGAATGATGTCGATTGATGGAAATATGCAGGTCCTATGTGCTGCGCCAAAACAAATTTCCCAAAGTATACCATCAAAAACAGTTGTGATTGCGAAATTACCAGAAGTGGAAAACTTATTTGCTCAAAAACGCATATCACTTCCAGTTCCTAAATCAAAAAATATAGAGCATTCACTAATTTCAAATTCTGTGATTAAGTTAGCTAAATACCCATCGGTCAGCAAAGCCGGTGAAAGTTCGGAATCTGAAACTTTGTTGAGCACCACGTTGCGAGAATATTATTCTAAAAATAAATCAGTTTCGTCTATGGTTGTAGATGAAAATCTTCCACTTTGTTTAGTTCAAGAATCAAACAAACGCCATAGCTTTGTGCAAGCTGCACCAAAACGTTCGGCAGTAATAGCAATAACGAACAATAAAAATGTTCGGTTTAAGTCACACTCTAGTTGTGAATCAAAAAATTTGGAAGGTCTTAATTTTGAGGCACCTTCCAATATGAAGTCAAGTATTCCAAATGACATATTGGAACTTATTGAAGCTTCGCCATCAAATTCACAAAATTCAACAATCCCTTTTATTTCAAATTTAGTTCAAACTAAGAGTTTTACAGCTAGCAATATTCAAAGTTCTATCAAGACAGTAAATCTTACGAAAACGGAACAAAAAGATAAAAAATTAAATGCTGTTATAGCTGAACGGATTAAATCAAAATCATTATCTTGTCACAATACAACATTTTCGAATTTGAATTCATTTAGCGAGGCAACTTTGCAACATAGATCTACACAGCTTGAATGTGTAAAATCAAACTTAATTGGTCTCATGGAGGTGCACTTCTTCGAGCCCATTCAAGGCCGTAATCCTAATTTGAAACTATTAGTTAGGATTCCAAATCCCATAAACACGACAACCCTTCCAGTAGATAGACTTAATATATATCCAAATGCGATACTTTTACAAAACCTTGGCAGTCGACAAATGGTGCGTAAAACTTTCCTGCATGTAAGAAAAATAACAAGTATTGAGGAAATCGAGTGTTTTATATTTGACCACGAAAATGCTTCAACACCGATAAATGGTTTTGATAAGCAGACGTTTATGTTTCAGCCAAGTCCCAACCAAAAGATGCCACCTCAATGTGAATTTGAAAATTTGCGAAGGCTCAATGATTCATTTCTTCCAAAAGGAATGTACCTGCTGACTCCAGTCAGGAAGAATGGAGCTTGCGAAATAGAGATTTATAACAAATTGAAAAATAAACACCTTAGTGAACTTAAGACAGAAATTGGTGCTTGCTACAATCTGGGAAAGGAATGTGTGGAAGTTGAAGATTTACTTAATATTCCTGATCATTTGTTTTTTGCTAGTAATGTACAGTTGTCTGATATTTTTTAACACCTTCCCATTTTTTATCCTATCCGTAACAATCCTCTGAAAGTTCGTTTCGTTATATGTTTAATGTGCGTTTAATTTTTAGAATTCATTTTTACTGAATTAATTTATGTTTGTATTGCATCTTAACTTTTCCTTTGTTTTATTTATTCACCTGAAGATTGTTTTGTTTTTGTTATTAAAGAAAATATATTTTATTTTTCTTGCATAACTTTCTGTTTTCTTAAGATCCCAATTTTAATTTTTATCAATGGGTGTATTTTAAAACACATATGTATATGGGGGTGATATTCAAAAGTGATTAGTGGCAGTTTAACCGAAATTACAAGCAAGTTAACAATATTGATTTATTGTTCCCCTACAAAAAGATGGTTAAAAGTGATATGTATCACCATAGACAAACTAGATACATAGATTCAGCCGTGTAGAGCTTTACTTCAGACGTGTGATTTTGATTTTCTGTGGCGCAAAATTTTACATGCGACTGGACATCTATATATCCAGTTTGTCTATTGTATCACTATAGGCCAAAAATGGCTAGTATCTCCGATGACGGTGACAATCGCATAAACTTAATATCTTCGACACACAACACTTGTTAATTAAGTAATTGACTGTTAGGATTAATATAACATTTAAAGATATTTTACGTTCTGGGATTGGAAAAATTAAAGATTCTGAAGAAAAGTTGTAGGTGGTGCAATGCCGAAGGGGATTACAGGGTTTGGTCCTTGGTTACGAATAGGAGCTGTGCTGCCACACAGTTGCGGATGGACAGGATTGTCCAATCACTTATGCTTCGTGGCCTTTATCGGTATCGAAGAGAAACTATGGTTAAATTTACAAGAAAGTGACGACAATTTTGTGCGATGGAAGTTCACGTTAATTACTGACCATGCGACTTTGGTCGATATTTTCAGCCCCGAAAAAAACTTATTGTGGTGCTAACTCGTATGCTATGTGCAGCTTCTACAGAGGTTGGACTACAACATCGTATATTGAGCGACAAAAAATCTCGGCTGCCACTAGAAGCAGGGAACTTACATTCAGTCTGTTCAACAAGAAAGGAACCGCTCTTTTTCAAAGAAGATAAAGGATATTTTTCTCTCTCTTTCTGTGAGTGATTATACCATTGAAGAGCTACGACGCCAATATACTAATTCATATTAGTGTCGCTTGAAACGCCACAGTGCGCGCAACTTATTCAAAATGAGTTCAAAATACGCGAAACGGTTTGAAGCAGTCTTTCTGTGCACGCATCCAAAAGTACCGAGTTATCGTATGCTGCTACTGCAAAGGCAATTAAAAAAAGCGGCCAAGTGCGAGTCGGACTCGCCCATGAAGGGTTCCGTAGCAGCGATTTATGACGTATTAAAAAAAACTACTTACTAGATCTCGTTCAAACCAATTTTCGGTGGAAGTTTGCATGGTAATGTACATCATATATTTTTTTTTAGCTTTATCATTCTCTTATTTTAGAAGTTACAGGGGGGGGACACACATTTTACCACTTTGGAAGTGTCTCTCGCGCAAACTATTCAGTTTAGAAAAAACTGATATTAGAAACCTCAATATCCAATAGATACCCCACACGCATGGGTTTGATTAAAAAAAATTTTTTGAGTTTCAGTTCTAAGTATGGGGGGACCCCCCAAAAAATTTTATTTTTTTATTTTTGTGTGAAAATCTTAATGCGGTTCACAGAATACATCTACTTACCAAGTTTCAACAGTATAGTTCTTATAGTTTCGGAAAAAAGTGGCTGTGACATACGGACGGACAGACAGACAGACAGACATGACGAATCCATAAGGGTTCCGTTTTTTGCCATTTGGCTACGGAACCCTAAAAATCTAAGAAGTTCGTTGTGAAGTGGGTTAACCGATATTTGGAGTCGAAAACTGTCGACGACCTTCCTGGACGCAGGACGGCGGATGAAGAGAGCAACTACGAAGAGAGTAATATATTGCAGTTGTTTGACCGCACCCCCGCTTTAAGACTACGCGAAGCGAATCCTCAACTGGCAAAAAAGGGAATTCATATCAACACCAATGCAATCAGAGAGCGTTTACGCGAGACAAACATAGAATATCGTGCTACGATATCAAAACCCGTTCTTTCCGAAACCCATATTAAAAAACGAGACTTGGACTATCGAGAATTTGAATCGCGACTGGTCGAACATTGTGTTCAGTGATGAATCGACTTTTTGGGTGTGGACTCGCATGAAGAGTCCATGTTTGATCCACTCTTAGCTAATACGGGTGATTCGGAAGATATGGCGATCGCTGTCGATTGAATATGCGGGAAAACTAGTTGAAAGCATGCCCAGAAGATGTCTGGTCATTCTGGATAATGGCGGGGACTACACAACTTATTAATTAGTCGCGTCGTATACTTTCAATCTACTTCTATGTAAAAATATTAGAAACAAATATTTCCTCTTTTAGTAAAAAAAAATTCGGTTCCTTTCTTGTTGAACAGACGTTAGATGCTACAGATAAAGTTACAACCAAATGCAGCAGATCGACGTAGTTGCGGTCACGTACAAGCAGATCGTTATGGAGACGAGTAGGGACGCTTTGGTAAAAAAGGAAATTTACTAAGCACAGTTACGGAAATGGCTATGATCAGTTTTCTTTGGACAATGGCACAATTCTTAAAGGTAACCGCGTGGTAATTCTGGAATGCCTAAGGAAGCTCATCCTGAAGGACCTGCTCACGTGCGTCGGCACAGTCAAAATGAAGGCACCGACGCGAAGTTATGTCTGGTAGTGCATTGAAGCAGACATTGAAAATATTGCAAAAAACTGTTCTAAAGCAGGCCACGAATAAGGTAACACCCGTGGGAGTATCCATCTACGTCATTGCGGAGGATCCAATTAGATTTCGCCGGTCCATTTACATAATGAACAAATACTTTTTGAAAATGGTCAATGCTCACTCCAAGTGGTTAGAGATCATAACCATGAATCATTTAATCTAGTAATTTTTCTAATGTCTTTAACATATTAATGGCAAAATTGAGAAAACCATTAACGCCTGTTCATTGTGGTCAATATTTGAAGTAGTCACCTTAATGGCCATTTACCGCTTAGTTGTTATTAAGGACTGTTGTCTGTCGAAGGTATAAGTAATAATAATGGTGTTAGGTGTACAATAAAAGAAATCTTTCATTGTGTTAAATAATTTATTTGTCGTGACTTTTGATATACACAACTTGATTTCAATCTCTGAGGAGTTTTTCACCATAACAATATTAATTTGATACATAATCATTTCGCTTAATTAAATCGATGGAAACGAAGTACGAAAAATAACGAATCCCTAGCATATTTCGCGTTGTTTCCTCTTACTTTATTTGTCTACACATTTATATAGAAAATACTCTTTCATAAATAATGGAAAACACATCCTCATATTCCTCATTTACATTTCAAAATTTTCCTAACATACATATAACGAGTCTCAAATACTTAACGTCTAGGTTTCACTTAACTTTACATTAGTTGGTGTTCTGATTTTTTCATCCTAGTTTTTGAACATTTCTAGTAAAAATAAGTAGAAAATTGCCTAACATAACCAAAAGCTGAAGAATAAAAGTATGTAACACCAAATTAAAGTAAATATGCTTAAATGCTCTGCAAAGATATTTCTATGGAAGCAAAATGACGCTTAAGATATTGAATTTTTCAGTTACAATTTTCTGCATCTTCTTTTTAGACAATTATGTCTGTTTTGTATAAAATAGCATACAAATATTTTCAAAGCTCGCTTTCAGATTGTATTTGCTGTTCTCGGTGGTAGGCAACAATTGAAACGCTCTTTTATCAATTTTGATTGTATGCAGTGTCTGCATGTGAAAATTTAACATCAAACAAAATATTTTAAAAAGCAGACATGGTCTTTGGTTTATTTTGTTTACAAGGGACATGCTTTTCATTCACTCATTGCGGCATTGCGGCTTAGATTAGTTAGATTAGTTCAAAAGATTTAAAATATTTATTTTAAAAGAGTTAACAAATATTGTTTAAACTTATTCAGTTACTAAAAAGGTGCTAGTTCAGACTGAAGAACTTTTCCTTTCCATCTAAACTACACACGTTGAAATAGTGCAACGTGCAGATTATTTGCGCCAATATTAATTTATTTTTTTTACTTTATTAAAAGAAGGCGCACATTTACATTACTGCATTGTCTAGAGAAGATGAAAGTTGAGGATGTATATAAAGTAAAACTCTTGTGTGCATGATTTTATTAAGAGCATTTTTGGAAGGAAAATGGGTGATGCTTTTCATAAATTCGTAGGTACTGTGTATGTGTGCATGTTATATATTTTGTTTTGTCGGAGATCTTAAATGGTTGGCTCATTTTTAATAATATTGTTTCGTTTGTTCCTTGTAATCTACCGCCAAGTGGGGTTTTCCGATTATTTTTAAATAATCATTTTGAAAAAGAAGAAAAACGAAAAAGCGACTGGTTATAGGAATAGGTATGGTTTATTTTAGAAAAAATATTAATAAATTTTAACAATCAGAAAAAAATATATTTTGAATTTTCAAATTCTTTTTTCATCCAATAAACTTTTGATAGTCGCACGAAATTTGTTGTTTATAATAGTCAAGTACTTTTGTAAAACATTTAATTTGATCAAATATTTTAAATTGTAAATGTAAAGGTAAAGGTTAAAGGGTAAATAAATGGAGCCTGGGGAAAATTTACCATGTTTATTGCCAAGATATAGAAATAAATTAATTAAGGGATATTTTCTACTGATATAAATATAGAATTGAGATCATTCTTTGGTACAAAAGATAACTGAAAAATACTTTTAGGGATTAAAAAAAATGTCACTCATCTGGGTTGTATATTTTTCTTCCTGAGAATTGGATTTACTCCATGCTTTACATTAAAATCGTTTAATGTTTAAAAAACATTGTAATGTTTGAAAATTTATGGGCTAATGGTAAAAAAACAAATTAAATATATTGATTTCTTCATATGTCAAATCAAACTCTGGTTTTCTATATAAAAATTGACTTTGAGTATTTGCTCAATTTTTATGCATAAGAGCCAATGGCTGAGTAAATGCTCAATCTTAATTTTTATATAGAAAACTGGAGCTCAATCTCAATTTGGGTGAGATAAAACTCGGGTTTTCCATATAAAAATTGAGACTGAGCATTTGCTTAGTTTTTATGCATAAGAGCCAATATGTGTGTAAAGAGGCGAGTTATTAGTTACGTTGATATCTAAAGGCTTTCTTTACGTGCCAATTTTTTTAGGTTCGATTCCTACGAACAAAAGCGCTGATTGAAAAAGTTTTTCTCCATTGCCGCTCTTATCGTAGAATCAGCCATATTTATTAAATTTTTTATAAAATAATCAATGATTAGTACTATGCTATTTTAATTTCACTTTATTTTTAACCGAATTCCTAAGAAGACGTTCAATATCGATGTGATCTGCTAGATGTGCAGATAAGTTTAAAAAACGATTTTGGAAGTAGATAGGCCACATGTAGTACAGGGGTATAAAATGTAACTTAGAACAATAAAAGTAATGAGATTTTTGGGCGTAATTTTCTATGTCGTTTAAGAACTTATATGTATGCTGAGTTAAAATGGGCTCACAATAGGTCATGGGTTATAGTTTTAATACTTACATTATTCTTTTATTCTATAAAATAAAATACTGGTAGGGATAGGAAAGTAACGGAAGTGCAAAATAGTCGCATTTGTAACATATTTAATAAAGCAATAAAAGGGTCAAATTACGACAATCACTGAGTATTGATACGAAGAGAATAGACACTTCATGTTTGTTTGAAGAAGAATTGTCATACGATCAGAGCGGCAGAAGAGGGCTTTATGTTTGGACGAAATGTGATCTTGATTAAGGACTTCATTATGAATATGCATCTTCACATTCTGCATCACAAATGAAATCTTTAGATTTTCTTATTTCGTACTTCGGACCATAAAATGTCTATGTATGTATTTGTCTTTTTAAAATAAGAAGAAATTGTGCAATTTATGCTTTAATGGAACGATTTCAACTTAAGAATACGTAGCTCTTTTTGAAATATCTTGATATCAGTGAATTCAGTACTTTTATTAGATAAGTTACAGCAGACACATAAAATGCAGAAATAATGATAAATATATAAATTATATAATATGATGCATTTAAAGAAGAAAAATAAATTATGAATGATCTGAAAACTTTTAAGCAGAAGTTCACAATTTATTAGTTTCAAGATAGATTTACATCACTTTTCATTGACGTATTACCTGAAAATGTAATACCGTACAATCACATATTATATAGCTTGAAATGGTTCTTATATTCAAGTGACGTTCGATACCGCTGCAATTTTTCGTTTGCTAAAATACAATGGTGGCTGTAGTATGTATTGTATAAATTGGACGGTGTGTAGTAATGGAAAAAAATTATAAGAATAACTAAAATTTTCCCTAAGTAATGAGATACTTTATTCACACATTTCGAACCATTCCAGTTTATAGATGTTATAATTTATGTTTGAAAACATATTAATCGAATTTTTAAAATGTATTGCGATCGCAGTAAATTAAAAACAAACTATTTTTATTAATATTTAACGAAGATTAAAAAATTAATGTAAAAAACATCTTCAAGAGATGAATTTATTTAAAATCCTACGAATTGCATTGCTTTTTAAAAAATTGTCTTAATTCTTAGCTTTACTAATAAATTTTTATATTAGATATTATGAATGGGGTTTGAAGCCAACTTTGAGTCAACACTGAACACATAAATAATTTCCATTTAAATGTAATTTCATTGTTCAACGACATCGTTTTAATAATGAAAAAAGAAAATCAACAGTCAACTGTCTTTTAAATATAATGTGTATATAACAACATTTTTATTATTTTAATTATTATTAATTACATATGTACAGTACAATAAAAATTTTAAATTTTCGTAGCTTTTGCGAAATGATTTATTATTAAAGTTTAGTATAGAAAAATTGCTACTTAGTGAGAAATTATTTGATTTTAGTTATTTAATGTATTTGTAAATTCCAGCATACCAGCATATAAGTACCCCAGAGATCGTAAAAATTACAAAAAATTAAAAGTGTAGAATATGTAAGGATTTGTTTGCCCAATTTATGATGATTAAATGATTTATCGAATGAAAGCTAAGGTACTTAAAAAATAAACTTTCATATTGTCTAAAATCTGTTACATATTTTTGATGGCTTTAGATTTTACACAAATTGGTGGATTGAAAACATTATAGAATAGAATCTATCGGATTTACTCATCAGGAAAAATGATTCAAAACAATACGACTTGTATTTTTGTATTTAAAAGTTAAATAATAAAGAGAATTTGATTAAATTAAAATTAACATATGATACTCACCATATTCATTACACGATCAAGGATTTTTTTAATTAATTTTGTACTTTTTAAATAAAAGAGCTCACACATTTTAATAAATGAAATTAAAAATACTGGTTAAAATTGACCGGAAAGATTTTGAGTCATTGAAAATCTTTCAAACCGATTACTTCTGAAAAATTAAAATCTTTATATAAGACTTAATACAAAACCGAAAAACCAAGCCATTTAATAAAAATTTTAAAGTTTATAACAATAATTTGAAAAGGTAGACACTTAATTGATAATTTTTGTCTTGACACCAAATTCAAAATAAATTACTAATTTCCTATCCATTCCAATCATAATGATTTTTTGAAATCTGCAGTTTTTGGGCTTGTCGTCAAAATTGCTTTATCCTGACAAATCTTCGTTAAGTGTTTACACGTAAATTGTGTCCACTTTGATTTTTTTACATAAAAAATTTGTCGAATTTGATTTTGTTTTGTTAGTGTGTTCATCTGAAATAATAAATTAATGGTCACATTTTAAATAAAAGTAGATTTTGTCCAATATTTCGAAAGCTTAGAGTCCAATATATTTCTTACAATAGGACATAAAAGACTTAATTTTTATTAATGCATTTATTTCTATTTCATTTTAACGCAATTTAAACCTCCGTAAAGTTTTCGCTCAAATAAGTGTTCATTTTAAAGTTCCTTTCTCATCGATTTCCGCAAAATTAGTCGCAATTACGACTCTACTATGGAAGAAAGTTACGAACAAAATTTCGGATCAAAATTTTTGAAAAAAAAGATTGCTTCCCACATTTATATGCACATATGTAATTGAAAGCATGTAGTTATGAACACTATCTAAAAACCATTAAAAACATTTCCTGATTTCGCCATAAATTAAATTATATTTACATAAATAGAAGAAATGAAAAATATTTACAAAAGTTTCACAACCCATTGAGTGGCATACTAAATTAAATGTAGCCATTAATGAAATAATTATTTTTGAGAAACATTTAAAAAACACTGTATGAAAGAATGAGGAAAAAAATTATGTTGTTTAAAACGACAACGCATACTAGACAATTTCGTCAAATTATTATATATACATATGTATATACCGATTGGTCAAGTCCGTAAATATTGCGTAGCTTTATATTAGTGGAATATAAAGAACAAAATAAAGTATTAAATTTGATTTATCTTTTTGTTGACAGCGATTTTCTGG
Source organism: Machimus rusticus (assembly GCA_951509405.1). Lineage (NCBI taxonomy): Eukaryota > Metazoa > Arthropoda > Insecta > Diptera > Asilidae > Machimus > Machimus rusticus. The sequence goes on along the minus strand of OX608052.1, from coordinate 4,755,003 downwards.
TATCACGTTTAAATTTTTTTACACAGCACGATTCATCATATACGAGTTGTACACAAAGTTTGAAGGGGAAAGTTTCAGACGTTTATTTATCTTTTAATGGATTAGTGTATTGATTTATAAAACAAGGATTGGATTCAATCTGTAATGTTTAAAATTGAACTAAAAGCTAAATAAAATAAAAACAACCAATTTATATTTTAACAAATTTTTACTATTTTATTAAATAACATTGGGATTTTCTGGGTAAACGTGTTTTTTAAATAATAATAATAATAACAACAACAACAATAAAAGTAAGAAAACAATTTCTCACTAAGATCTGGAGGGGCTTAAGTAGGCAATATGCTCCAATGGATTCACACTAACACGAAATAAGGTACGTCTTTCGCACACGCAATTTAATAGTGAATAACAAATGTTTAAAAATTCATTAAATTTTTTTTCAATTGACAATTTGAATGTATATTTTCTTTAGATAAATGTATATTTCATTCAGTCGCTAAGCAATTTGTTACTTTATAATTATCGTTAATCATTTACTTTAAATATTGTTCTTTAAAACTACCAAGGCAAAATTTGATTGATAATTTTATTCATTTATTTATTTTGTTATGTTTATTTCTCCGTTTGTTTACTTCCCTCCACGGTTTTTTTTTAAATTTTTTAATTTTTGTCTGCAATTTTTAGAAAAAACACAACACTGGTGATATTTTCTCAGATTCTTACTATGTACTGCCCTATCGTTATTTACCTTCTTTTCGATTTTCGTACCCTAAATCCGCTTACATATGATTTTTTTCTACTTTCTCGAAAGATAATTCATTATTGCCCGACTTTGATTTTAATTATTAATTATTTTGTCATTCAATTAATTAAGTTATTTTTTATTGATTTAATTTAAAAAATTGTGGAACATTTCGGATTTATGGTTCCTGTGTCATCACTTACATTTGTATATTGCGCCAATGATATGTGCATTTGATGTAATTTATTTAGCATTATTTATAATTGAGTTTAGAATTATTTGTCGGAGGAAGGCCTCTTTTAAGATAATTAGATTCACAGATTGATTTGATTTGATTTGATATTGTGTGCACAAAAAATTAAATTTGATTATCATATGAAGTTGAGTATTAATCATTGTCAGGCGTCACATTAACTTTTGGTGGCTTTTAAAAACCTTATCATTGCGTTTGCGTATGTATGTATGTTATAACCCTAGCTTCTTTTTTTTTTAAATTAAGTAGTCTCAATGTAACTTCGGCGAAATATCAAAATAGAAGAATCAGTTCAAGACGTGCATTCGTTCGATCTAATCTTTTGAGTCTGATAGCTTATAAAGTTTTAAATTTCAGAACATTGTTTGTTTTTCTGAATGTTTTTGGGTTATACAGGCGCACTGCTTCTGGTACTTTATGTTCTTTAGAAGTACATTACTTATTTACTTGGTTTGTTTTCGGAATCCATCTCGAATTTTCTTGATTGTATGTTAAGGTAATCGTATTATGAAATAAAAATTTTGCTGGTCTTCATATATCTTTTTGTTAGCCAGCTAAAACACATAAGTTTGTGATTGGCAATTTCTGTAACGTATTACGCCAATTCGAAAATTTTAAACTCTGTATTTATTTGCGAAAAATACCGCAAGGGTTTGCAAATATTTGTTCGTATGTTCGAAAGATTTTGATTTCAATTGATAGAGTAACATACATATATATACTTGTTTAAAATGCGATTTTTGCCTGGATTCGAAAAAGATTTATCAGTAATTTTTTTTGAAGGCACCACCAAAATTTTAGCCATTAAAACTTTTTCTGGCACTGTATTTATGTGAATGTACTGCTTATTTTCCTGAATTTTGTGGAATGAGGAAGCTTTATTTTATGAATATTATTGTAAGAACAGTAAATATTGCCTTTGTGAAAAGATTTATCATTTGTTGCGTAAGTTTTACTTTAAAGTTTTGCGAGTAATTTGTTTCACAACTTATGTATCTTTGTACTTTTTATTTTGATTTACATTTTAAGGATTTGCACTAACAAAAATCGATTATAAGCTTTAAAAATAACTTTTAAGCTAAACAGTAGACATATTGTTAATATTTAGCATATAAATTTCGACTTTTAAATATACCCGAGATAAGAAAAATAAATAAAAACGCAGACATAAATCCAAAAGGTTCCACAACGTATGCATATTAAATTTTTGTCGCATTTAATAAACGGAGCCTAACTATGAAAATGAAAAACCGAAAAATCCGATTGTTTAGCCTTAATTGTAATGTTTTGCGTCATTCACAACCTTTTTGCTTATTTTCGTCTTAAACCCTATTTATAATTTAACACTCTATGGGCTATAAATGAACTCAATTACCCGTAGGGGAACTTCGCGTAAAACACCGTCAATCACACGTAACACATTCGAAAAAAACAAGCGCGCTTATCACTCTGCTAACATGGCACCTGTTCGTATGTACATTTTTATGATTAAGTCTAACTTATAATAACTACAATTAATTAACTATTCATCTATGCATATACCTGTTCTCGTTGTGCCGTGACACAAAGCAATTTGTGCCCGTACACCTTTACCCTCACCCGGCACGAACCCCATTCACGCGCACTACGAGCACGTCTAGCTGAAGTCCATCGGACTATTTTTTTCTAATAACGAACTTATTTATTTACATGCAGCGATTTGTAACGTTGTGTCGAGCTAATTAGTGACTAATAACTTACTGTAGGGCTCCTACCTATTTCATTTTTACATTTGCTTAGCCTTAGTCTAGTAGTATTAAAATTTCAGGAATTGATTCATAGTTTTAGACAAAATTGTCATTGAAGGACGAGCTGGGAGACTTCGCAATATCCTTAAAGACATACAGCAACTGGCTTCGCTGTTTGTCCTGTTAAAATACATTAAAATTAATAATCTCTTAGGTGCTAACGAAGGAGCAGCAGAACAGCAAATGGATGCGACCAAAAATGATCTAAAAATTAATGGTAAGCACGAATACTGGTAGAGTTCCATTTGATTCAGTTTGACTTTCTGGTTAAAGCACTTTTTGTTAACGTGTAACGCTTTTAGATAAACTAGTTCTCCTTGCATATGCTCACTATGTACACTCCCCGAAAGGAACGGATTTAATCCTAATTCCTAATCATTGGCGATATCCGGCTTTGTATCATCGGGGTCAAGGCTTAGGCAACTCGACAAGTAGTTCTCCATTGAGCGGTACACGTGCTCTAGGACGCCAGACAGCTCATGCCCTTCGTCGGCATATGTCTACAGAGGGATGTATAAATTGATTTGGACAATTAAGAATTATTTTGTGATGATAGTATTCACCTGGTATCGAAACAGGACGCCGGCTTCTACTAAGGACCTAGCTAGTTGAACACCGTGAATATATGGCGCTGTGGAATCCGCCAGACCATGCATTAGGAAGTACGAGTAGGAAGGTATGTGGCGAGCTCGTTGCGTTGCATCAGCCTCTACGTAGCCCTTGTAATTTTCTGCAGGAAGACCTAAAATTCGCTCTGTAAAAGCCGAATCTGTAGGAAGGTAATAAAAAGTTCATTAGTGTTATTAAAATACAATTCCAAAACATCAGAACTAAGAAGAAGTTCATCAATTTCTAGTCGTATAATTTAACCCTTATTGAAATTGCTGTTTGCAAACCTTTTTAATGTAAAACCTGTACATCTCTGATTCTGAGTTTCCATTCTTCAACCTGTTAACTGCTGTTAACTGGATATGACGAAATATTTCGTCGATATTTTTGGTCATATCGGTTTTTAAACATATGTAATAGCCAGGTTTTTTAAAATCTTTATCTGTTTTTGGTTTTATAGCAAATTTTGTATTGAATTGAATTCTAAAAGCCGTTCGTTATTCATTTAAAACCTAGCGCGGTCATATTCTAACACATTAGTGTCGAAATAAATATAATCAATAAATTAAAAACGATGCGAAGAAAAAGAAGTTGGATGGATTTTGGTGACTTATGCACTGTTGGAATTGTTATTATATTTTTTAATTTAATTTTTCGAAAATATGAGTTCATCTTTAAGAATTGTTTTTTGAATATACATAGATGTAGAGTTACGATGTAATTCATGAGATGTTGAAATTTGAATTATACAAATCATTATATGCTTCGACCTTCGTGCCATTATAAAGAAAGTTGTAGTGGATGTAACTTTTTTTTTATTATACTTACTATAAAACAACCAGTCAGCTATAGGGGACACTGAAATCCCACATTTGAAGACTTCTTGTTGCGAACCTAGCACCATTGCGGTAACATAACCGCCGTAACCCCAACCCCAAACTCCAACTCTCGTTTCATCTAAGTAACTATATGTATCTAAGAGATATCTGAAATTTGAACATAATAATTAATAAAATTTCATTTAATAACAACAGAATTATGGAAATAACTTACTTTAGCACTGATATTTGATCCTGAACCTCGACGCCTCCCAGATGCCGATAGAGTGCTCTTTTACTTTGACCCTTTGCGCCTCTTACATCTAATCGAATATAGATAACGTCATTCCGAGACGACATGTATGTACCCCAATCGATTTTAAATTTTTCAGATACAGACTCCGACCCAGGCCTTCCGTTTCTGTTAATTAAATAAATAGTAACCAGATTTATTTTTTGTTTTAGTAAGAACATTTTTTGCAACATACACTTCGACAAGTACTGGAAACGCAGCATCACGCAATTCTTCTCGCCAACTGGGAGGCAAAAGCAGTTGAACTTGTGCTCGACTTCCATGTGGCAGGGGAATTTCAAATGATCGTTGCGTGGGCAAAGCTAAATCCTGGAGTCTATGAGTATAAAACGGCCGGGTATCGTATAAAATTTTTTCTAATCGATGTGATTTTACAGAATGCACTCCAGAGACCGGCAAACCAGGCCCTTGGCATTCCAAAACATAGAAATCGGAACCGATGTCTGTTGCAATGGAAGACGCTGGAGACATGAAGGCATCGAAATGGGAACAGTTAATATAATAGTAACGACTACTCCACAGCACTTCTCCGAGATCACAGGTGATACATTGAGGCTCATTTCTTTAATTAATATTAAAATCTAATTAGACTATCTGATCCAAATTTTGACCCACAATTGTCTTACCTTCTAACGTCTTCGTTGACGGGATCTCTTACTACATACAAATGTCGCTGGCCGGGCTTTTTATCCTGCGTTCCAAGATAGTACACTAAGTGATTTACTGTGTCCCAGCTTAGAATTTTTAGAACCTAAAATTTAAGTAGAAAACCACTTTGAATTGCAGTAAATAGCCATAAATGGTTAAATTTTAAGCCTTTAGTTAACACTGCTTAAGCTAAACATGAATGCAACTCAAGCTGGTGCAGGTAGCTTTGTTAATAGGTGCGTTCTCGTAAACCCTTTTTAATACAACAATTAGTCACATTTATGTGCCATGTGTAAGTGGAGTGTGTTTTTAGTTTGTAAAGGTAGAAATAAAAAACTGAAACGTTTTTTTAATTACACATATTTTATTTTACATTCTATTGAGATTTAATCTTTTAATAGCTCGAAAGGATACTTCGACCTATCATTAAATTTGCACTTATTTATTTATGTTAGTATTTTAGCGTAAGCCGATTAGTACTTAAATTGCAATGAAAAAGGGGAAACAAACGCTTAAATTTCAAAATTAGCAGAGTTTGATAAAATGTAAAGAGTTTAAATAGAAAATTTTATTGAGACTACATATAATAGTTTGATCGAAAATGAAAGAGTCAACATCAACATTCTGATAAATAGAAATATAAATATAAATATAAATTTTAAACAGAATATTGCTACGCTTTAATTTTTTTACCTACGATTAAATTTAATTACCTACGACGCTCATCATGTCGATAATTTGATAACTTTAAAATCTTTTTAAACCTTAAACCTTTTTAACTTACGTTACTATGTATTTGTAGGTCTCTAATTCTCAAATGTAGTATATTGATTTATCTTCTAAATATAAGAGTGCATAGAGTTTTCATTAAAGAGATTTTATGTTTGAAATTCGTGCCTATTCCTAAATAATTAAGCATTATATAGCCCATTAATAAAATTTTTTCGCGTCGCTACAGAATGGCTCTAGCCTCATGCGAAGTTTTCCTGTTTATAAAAACTCCTAGTTAAATACACCAATAAACAGATCATTTGTTTTGTTTTTATAATATCCAATGATAATTGGATTCTGAGTAGGTTGCAATAAACGCCAGTTAAATCAAACAAACCAATAGAATCTTTACAAGCAAATAAATATAACAATAAAAATGAGTTATTGTTTATTCAACACATTTGTTTACCACTGCGCGCTATAAAAAGACCGACTATGAGCGCATTGAGCACGCACATGATAGGGTTTAGTGTTTACTTCCGAAAAAAGAGTTATTTCTTAATTTTTCATAAACTATTTTTACTAAATTGTCTGTTATGCCTGTTCAAATGCGTAGTCCAACCAACTAAAATGCTGAATTGGCTAAATACGGTGTGAAGTATCAAAACATCCTATATTTTTTTTACCAGTTTATAAAGCCACAGAATTTTAAAAATGTCACATAATATTTGAGTCGAAGTAATTCAGTTTTTTTACGATTTCGTTGATTTCCATGGGGTCGGTTTTCGATACTATTGCCATCGTTTTGCCTGATCGCTTGACCATTAATCAGAAATTTTATTTTTTTTGCATCAATAGATTAGAAATAAGAGTGAAGTAAGTACGAGTCACCCTTTCATAAAGATTTTTAAAACACATATACAAACAAGCTTAAGTCGCATTTTTGTTTTTTTTTTAAATCATTTGGAAGTTGTTAAATGTTATGGTAAACTGCAAGATCTTTGAACGACTTCAAAATTAAATTTGTTTACATCGTTATTAGAAAAAGTTAATGCCTGTTAACCGATTCTTAGCCGTCCGCAATATATTAAAATGAAGAGTGTTCTATTATTAGCTAGCATATAGTCAAAACCATAAAACCTTCAATATCTGTTAAAAATTAGTTATAATATATTAGGGTAGATAATTCTTATTGATAATCTATCAACCTAAGCCGTTTAGATTTGTTAGTTTGCAGAAAAAAGGTCCAATTTTGACTTGAAATTAACGTTCCTATAGCGGTTTATTAAATTAATAAAAAAAATTTAAATCAAATCTGAACCATTTATTTCTATACTAAAAAATGGAGTAAAGTAAGACTAAGAAACTATCGAAAACAGTAACCAAAGAAATATGACTGTTTTGATTCCCGAGTGATTGAGATTGCAGGAGTAAAAACCTTACTCCTAATAAATAGCTTTGCAAAATTTGTCGTTCACTGCCAATTAAAAAAAAAAGAAAATATTTAAAAATAGACTTACGATTAGAGAAGAAGATTAATTAGCCTGCGAAATTAAATTGTAAGCTAAAATTGAACGAAAAACTGCAAATGCTTTAAAAATGTCGTTAAGCATTCAAGAGGTTTTCATGAAAGGAAATCATACACGGATTTGCTTTCAATTTTTCCATTTCATTGGCGCAGAATATTACATTCAGGCAACGAATACCATTTCCTTTTTTAAATAGTGAGCTCGAAGGTTAAAAAGAGGAGCTAAGAGTCGTTTGAGCGATTTATACGATTTTCGCCACAAACACCCTGCTGAAATAATATTCGCTCAGAGATTACCTCATTCACCAGAAGTACAAGATGATTCGCCCTCACTAGGGGACGATCCACTTTTCTGAGGTGATTGGCTAAGTAATTGAATTCAATAAAATTTTTATGTTCTTTATCGTTACGTGCTGATCTTCTAGTGGCTGTTGGTTTTCCCAGTATAAAGTTACGTTTTTCAAGTGTTAGATGTATGTCTGTATGTGTATTTTGGGGATTTTATATTTTATACCCCGGACTAGTGGATTCAATCAATCACGTTGCACTTGTAATTCAGTACTGGCACATTTGGGAATTTACGACCTGCATTTATCGAGCAGTTACACGGAAATATGTTTTGACAAATTCCAATAAATTGTCAGGAGGACGTAGAAAATTGCCTAGAGGCGATATAATCGAACCGACTGTGCTCGGAAAAAAAAAATCTCATAGACGACGCCTGCACCGATGCCTGTGCTGAATTTTCGTACAAGATTGATCGTCGTTAAAATTGAAACATCAATTTAGCCTAATGCAACACCGCAGGGAACACACAATATTAATTTCGAAAGAGGGTAGGATGTCTGGTGTCACATTCATACCCTTAACGTAAGGAAACAATAAATTGCGGATGGAAGGGCGTTCCGGGATAGATGTTGGTCCACATTCAGCAAAGCCTGGACGGTGTCCGAAGGTTTCCTTTTATTTTTATTTTATATTATTATTATTTTTTTCTTGGCATGCATTTATGACCAAATATATTTCCTTCTGCCGGAACACCGCTTCAGGGCTTTTCACTGAAAACGAAGGAGTTTTCCATGGGCGGTATTTACAGCCTTGGGGGCAAACTGGAATTTGATTTCGTTAGGGAACAAGCTCGATGTTACAGCTGGTCTTCATGCAAAGTCAGAACCAATCCAAGCCGAAGACTCTTAACACTACACAAAATAGATCTCACCTGATTTCTGCCATGCGTTATAACAGCGACTTGCTATAGATATTTGTTTGTTGTTTAATTGGTAAAATTGAACATAAATAAAACGAAAGAACAGAAAGAGAAATTAAGTCGTGAATCTAATCTATTTTCGAATCTACGGTAAAACAATTAAAGGTCATAGGTATTGCTAGAAATCTTTTACCTCGTATCGTCCGTGCGATATCACCGAAATCCTCTGTTGGGTGATGGTAACATGTTTGATATGAGTGAAATGTTCTGTGCCAGTTTCCTGTATACTGGCGAGAATAAGGAAACTGTCACCATCTGGGGAGAAAACAGGATGCGGTACAATATCCAACCATTCGTCCTCCGGTGCCCTTTCATTGTGAGTCTGCGAGAAAATTGAATTCGTAAACAATTGCGTTCATCTTATATTATTCGAAAATTGGTTACCGAAAGACAGTCTTTAAATTTGTAAATTGTTTCGGTTTTTAGACACACGAAATATTATCTTAAGCACACTTAAAGTTAGATTTTGGTACTTATTTTAAATTAAAGTATCTCAAAAGCTACCGAAAATAAAGAAGATAATTTCTTAAAATTAAAAACATCAATTCTATACGTATACTAAGCTGATCCTGTCAATAATTAAGATAAACTTTGTAAACGTTTTATCTTTTCTAACAGATTTTTTTTTCTTTTCATTATAAAACCAAATTAAATGACTCTATTTATTTACTTAATAAAAATTCATAAAAATATTTTTAGATTAATTATGTTTTTTCAATAAAACAAAAATTTTAATAATCCTTGTATTGGTTAAGATAAAGTTTTAAAAAAATCCTAAGATCAAAATGACTGAGCAACATGTACATAGAAAAATTGATGAGCATAGCTTTTCCGGACGAGTAAGTTTTTTTTTTTAACAACATAACTAAACAAGTATTTTTCTTTGAAAACTTGTATTGTTGAAATATACAACAAAACATTTAAAATCATTATCGACAAAACATTCAAAAACATTGATTTGAGCAAGGATTTAAACATTTTTTATTTTTTTTAAACTTTAATGCGATAATTCTAATTAAAGTGGAAGTGTGGCACAAAATTTTAATTATCTATACTACAGAACTACATAAGACAAACCTTTCACTTCAAGGTTTCAATTTGCTATGCGTCTTTACTTGAATTTTCATTGCACTTTCTTCGAATTTCACCAAGTGTGATTAGCTTTTGAAATATTTGCAGATATAATATTCTCATTTACAGTTTTCTTATGTAAATTCGAAACAAGAACATCAAATTTGAAAGATTTTAATAATTGGTTACCGAATGAATCTAAAGACGAACAGTTTCTTATATCCAACAAATGGCGTTTATTTAGATTTTGATTTAAAAAAAATAAATAAATCTTAAATAAGAACAATAAAATATAAATTTTTACAACCATACCCACTCAGTGTACCTACACCATTATTTGAACCATAAAAAAAAAGTGAGACCATCTGGGAAATTTGTAATTATTTTGGAAAAATCGCTTATATACTTACTTCAATGCACGTCCAATTTGGCGAGAAACATGTGGAAATAACACTATAATTTTGAGACCTTGTTAGGTACACTACAGATATTTGATGGTTGCCCTGCGTCACCCAACTTGCTGATGTTAAATAGAAGTCTCTGGAAAAAATCACAACAAATATTTCTGTACAATATTTATTCATTTTCACTAATTATGTGTATTTAAGCAATTCCCGAATAATTGAGCTATGACTTGATAATTACACATTCATAAACCCATAAACTCCACATGAGGAAATAATTCCCAAAGGCGTGCTTTATGCACAACTCTACTGTGAATTAAACAAAGCCCTTGGTTAGTATTGTGGTTGGCACCTCGCATATTTGCCGTAATACCACATTTATTGCCAGGTAGCACACGTGTAAAAATTTAAGAGGAATTGTTTCCTAATTTCAACCTCCCTGAAAATTACACTATTTGGGGTTTTAACTTTTGGAGAGCTCCACAACGATAAAGTACCCGCAAAATTGTACTGCAGGTAGGTTGTTAATCATTTTGTTAACAGATTTAATAAAATGTTTTGTGAACCAAATATTGTTCCTTTTTTATTGTTTAGTAGGAGTATATTCATCAATTATATTGCTCAAATATTCATTTTTAGGAAGAAGCTATTTCCGGTGTTGTTCTTTTGAAAGCCTCTTCTGAAATCATTTACGTTCATTCATTAAATAGTTCTTAATTTCAAATATTTACCAAGCTAATTAATATCTTCAACTTTTGTAATCTGCTCTGTTTGCCAAAAACTACTGAATCCAGAATCCTCTTAAAGTAAAAATTTGTTTTAGGTTTTACCCCACAATTGTTTTGTTTATTAATAAAACAATTTTTTTTAAAGCCAAAGATTTTACTTTGAACATTTATTATTTTGGCCCTAATTGAAAATTGATTGGTTGCTTAAAGAGGGAGCCTAATAACAAGCAAAAACAGCCGGCCCCCATGGGCGTTAAAATTTGGAAGATTTTAATGATTTCTTCAAAAGACATACGCTTCATTAATTTTTGTCGGATGATTACCAAAGTTTGAATTTCATCTTTTTTTTACTTAAACGCATTTATCAAGTAATATTAATACATATTTAATCAAAATTAACGATTTGTCGAAAAACTACATTAATTTAACTTGACTTTGTAAAATCAAATATTGCTGATAAAAATGCACATTTAGGGTTCTGGCCTATGCCTATTTTTAGATGTTGAAAAGAGTTGCGTTGCGAAACTTATACCTACATATACATATGTATGTATGTGTAGAGATTGAAAAGATGATTCAAAAGGATATATGTGTATATATGTATGTACATATCATCAATTAATTTTGTTTGATTTTTTTAAGAATCATATGATACTTTCTTTTTTGAAAAATTGAATTAATCGATTATTTTCATTCCATTTCGATATACTATTATGTACTTGTATGAGTTGTTCAGAGTTCTGTGGTATATTTACGATATATACCGAATATCGCTTAAAATTTAAATTATGTTGTTAAATTATGAAAAAGCGATACGTTTACCAAGATTCTACTAAATAAGTGCACTAGCTTTGCTTGCTTTATCCTTCCTTAGGACTCAGGACACAGTAAATAAATACGTGAATATGAAAATGCTTTGTTTTTTACATTCCATTCATAATTACCATTTCTCCACAAAACTATCATGGCATATGTTAGCTTAGTGTTTTTACTTTTTATCTACTTCGCGTGTTACTTTGTTTTAAAGCATCCCCAGAGGCTTATGCATCATATCAGGAAAAACCAACAGTGAGCTCGTTTTAACTTAATTGCCCTTTGTTTATAAAAGAAGATAGTTAATTAACATTGTCATTTGCTTGCACAGAATTGAAAAACTGAAAATTAAAAACCTCTGGTACACATACGCTATGTTTCTATTACATAGTAGAAAATACAAAGTTGCTTAGTTCTGCTACTAGTAATAAATTCTAGTAAATTTCGCAGTTGAATGCTAAGCTCAGAAAGTCATATTGAATACATTCCTTGAAAATAAACACAAGCCAGCGGACCTTTTTAAGAGGTGTTTGGAAGTATTCGTGCGTATTCCGAGTTTACGGCTGAGTTCTCTATTTTGATTAATCATTGACAAAATATGAAAGCGGGTGCCGCATTGCAACTAAGTCTATAGTGTTTTTGTATTAAAAGTACACTATTTGGTAGGTACCAAACGACGGAATAATAAAATACTTTTTCTTATAATTAATGCAAATTCAATAGGTTTATTTCATGAACGCGGTTTAAGTCATGTGAGCTTTCAATTGAATGCTCAACAATTATTTTAGACTATTCAAAATAATATATCTTACAGTGTTATGATGTAATTTTTAGAATCGTTTTAGAGTTTTCTACTTACTACACTTAAATATAACCAGGCATCATTACAAGCTTCGTTTTGAGAAAGTAAGTGCACACAAATGAATGCTTGCACGATAAGAAATCGATGGAATCCATTCCTGTCCAATGCACCGATGTTTCACGTTTTTCGTAATATTTAATGTTAATGAAAAGACATTTATTAATTTATTTTCGTTCCAATAAATTGAAAAATTTTCGAAAGATGGCAAAATTATTTTTTGGGGGAAGGGAGGAAACAGGCAGCTCAGCAGTGACGTCCTGGCATCCTGGCCGCACATTATCAGCATAAATTCTCAGAGCAATTTTAAGAATTCTTGAATAAATCGCTGGACTTTTTAATGTCGCTGAAAAAGAATCATAACTCATAACTATTCCAAGACCTCTTTTTTCTGCACTCTCTAAAAAAAACCCAAAAGAAATCAACTTATGGTGGTCTGCTGTTTTCAGCGAAAACTGATTGTTAACCTTCGATTCTGATGTTGATGAAAATTTATTGTTTGATTAACATTTATTACTTAATAAGACTCTTTTATTATCCAACAACTTTATTGATCATTATTCTGAAAAGACAAGACTTTTAGACTATTCCCAACTTTTTGGGATACATGCAGTTCTAGTTCTATCAGTTATTTAGCATCGATAAGATATCTAATAGATTAAAGCTATCTATGTGTGTTGTGAAATCTTGCGAAATGAAATTTTACATATTTGTAAATCCAACAACAACACAATATATGTATGATGATACCAATAAATGTTTCCTTTTTAAAATATAATTTTTTACTTTAATGTTGGTTACTTTGTCTGTACTTTAACACATTTTAATTTTTCATTGGATTTCTTCAATCTCATTAATTTGTTTTAATGATTTTTAAATGTTTGGCAAAACAATCCACGGCATGTATTTTTGTAATAACAAATATTTACAAAATTGATTTTCAAAATATTTTTGCATGTGATTTGATGAATAAAGATAATTTACGGTTTTTAATTTTAATGTTTTACGTTTAAAGTTTACTGCTGAATCCTAAGACCCACTTTGAGGTTTATCTTTATGATGTCTTTTTAAGCTTAAAATTAAACACGACCTGTGGATTTTTTTCCGAATTGGTCGTAAAATGGATTGTAAAGTAAGAAGTCTCCAATATTCGAATATTAATTAAATAGTACCGTCTGTGATCGAAATTCGACCAATTAACCAACAGTGAGAGAAAAAGCGCTAAGTATTTGTTTGCCTTTTTTTTAAAATATAATATAATCTCTTGTGCAGGAAAGGCAAAGGGTTCTAAAGCTACGAACGTGATCAAAATGTCTCCATTTATTTGGCTAGTTAAAAATATTCACATGTTACTCTTGTGCGTGATATGGGCAATGTTCCCAAGTGTGTATTGTCTTTTAAGTAATTAGATAAATATATAGGTGTTTGAATAAATAAATGTTATCCTTAAATTTTCGAAAAATTGTTGTAATTTTGTAATAATAAATCTGATCGATATCATTTATACACACCTCGATGGATAGAGCTAATTAGAAGCTACATTTTCGTTTGGTCAGAATATGTAAAAAAGTGAGGGATGACGGACAGAATATCGTTTTTATTAAAGGTAATACTTTAGTTGATTTGAAATAGTTAATGTTCGCAAAGGACGTGGTTGAGTTTTAGAAACTGGATGTGTTTCATGTCAAATGTGAGAATTTATTTTTCTGATAAAATTTTAAAAATAGTAAGATGATAGCTCACAAAATATTGTTAGAAAGCAGCTGAAGGTATTTTTGGACCTGCTACTTAAGATTAAAATCTTGAATTCTATTTCGATAGTTGCATTATAGGTACGCAGCAATTCTCAAGGTCAATCAATAAGACTCATGGTCATGGTATCAGGGCAAAAAAAGGTTGTCTAAATATAGTTAAACTGTCATATATAAAAATACCTACTGTCCGTCCAAAGAAATCGGCGGTTTAACGATACTCCGCTGAATGTCGGTTAAGTTGGTGACATCGACAACCCATAGCTGAACTTCGGGATTGGTAGTTCCTGGCGTCGGATATCTTACATTTCTTGTTTCCGGAAATGAGCTGCCCGAGCTCATGCCACCGGCAGCAATAATAGCACCTGACGCCAGCCATGGATATGTCATCATTCCCACTTTGGTGTCGTTGAAGGAGGCAAACATGAAGTGTGTGCCATCGGGGGAGGACCATATCGCCTCTGGCTGGGAAAATATCTCTTCTGGAAAGTAACAAGGAATGAAAACAACAAGATGCCAAAAGTAGGAGCTTATGGCCGCCCCGGGAGTGAGGAAAATACGCACCCTGGTAGAGCCAGTCGGGGATGCCATTGTAGATAACATTCTGATATCCGGTGCTCGTTATTCGGATATCCTCCTCATCTGCTGGCGATTGTCTCAAATAAATATCGTTGTCAGCTACGATTATGAGGGAGGTTGTGTTGCCTAACCATGCGGCATACTGGAGGCGAGTTCTTTGTACTTTGGGTGAATCTTTTAATCGTACAGGCATATGGTGATCGTTTGTTACATCATAAATAGTGTAGAAAGCTGTAAAGGATTGCCGAAAAACCTGAAATTAAAAAATAAAATAACATTATAGGATTTAATGCTAGTATTTATGATCGTTAAAACAAACACTTATACTTATCATGAACACATTATCTAGGCAGATAATACTTATAGTCCAGGGAAAACAATTTTTTTATTTTTAGGAAAATCAGAAACTTTTTTATGAGAATCGATAGCTTTTAGGTCCAGGATTACAGGAAAAACATAATGCGTTCACTAGGTTGTTGGGGTAATAATCTTCAGGAATGAGAACAACGTTTGAAAATCGGAATTTTTAAGATTATTTTGAATATTTTATCTCTGTAGTCAAACACTTCTGCAACATTATGGTTGTTTACCATTGACTGAATCGTAAAGAACAGTCCTTATCGTAGTTCGCATCGTAGCACCACTCAGTGGACTATAAACAATTTTTATCATTTAGGATGGACAGTGGAATCGGTAGAATCGTACACTAAACTTTCAAAAATCTGGTTAGGACGAGGATAAGATGACCAGAACTGGTTTTTCTTAACGAGTTCACGCTCACGACGTCTATAGACTAGCTTAATAAACGTCATAAATGTCAACGTGTTAAATATTAATAATAGTATCATCATATATCATTTGTATATAATTAATCTACTAAAAAAAACGAGTTCCTCGATCATCACCGTATATTTTTAGCAATAATTTAAGTCGATCCTGAGCGAACTCTGACTAAAATTTATACTCTTATAACTCTAGATTAAATTATTGGGAAATGTCGCTCAACCAGTTCACTTCCAAAATGATTAAATCGTGGTAAGGTAGCAAACCAAATTTTAGGTTTTTCCAATTTTAATTTCGAATTTTCATGAAATTCGAAACAATAAAACTAAAATGGGATTTCGTTTAATGGTTTAATTCGTTGTTAAGATTTTGCTTTAAATATTTATTTAGTAAAAGGAAGTTCGAAAAGTAAGCTTGGAATGAATTACCCGACTTCTAAATTTTAGTCACTATTCGTACAGGAATTTATTTAAGAAATTTGACAGTCATAATGTGAAATTAAAATAATAAGTACCTACTACAAATTACGCGAAAGACTATAATTTAAAGAAAACAATTAATATTAGCAAATTTTTCGCTAATAAAACAATTGTGGAGACCCAAGATTCAGATAGATCGATCGTTTTGTTCTTCGATTACTGTTATTATTCTTGATTACATTTCATCACGTCAAGTTATAACTACCCCTAAATTTTATGAATTCATTTAAATTGTTAATAATTATTTAATAACAATAATACATTAAATAATCATTTCATTAATTCATTATAATTTCATGATGAATTTTATAGGGAAACAATAGATTTCCTCATAATCCTCATTTGCATAATTAATTATTTCTTTCTCTTCAGAATATTTTTTCAATAGACTGGTAAATTTATTCTTTTAAATTATAAAGTATCAACTTCGGTTAACGTATAACAAAGAAGGGGGTTAACAATTGAAACATTGACACTGCAATATATAAAATCTAAAGAGTTATAAGAAAGAAATTTTAAGGGTCTACCATTAATATAATTTAAAGATTCATTCTGATTAGTATTAAAATATTTAAAAAAATAAAGGAAAGTAGGTACATATATTTATAATGTTGTTTCTCTAGAACTAAAAGGGGTTACTAAACCTCTAATATTTTGGGTTTTAAGGGTATTATTAACTAGAAGATTATAAATATAATAATAAGAGGCCAATTTGGTTCGAAAATTCGAAAAAATTTTATTTTATTTTTTAGTGAGTTTTTCGTACCAAACTTTCAACTGATACCCATATGCCCAAAAACCAATCATTTTAAAGTGGTAATAATTCCGATGATATGCAATTTTCACCACTTTTTTTCGGGATTAGAAATCCAAATAGGTTTAAGAAAAGAATAAAAAGATACGAGTAGAGCATGCATTAAACACTAAGAATATCTTCAAAATGTTTTCCAAACTCTTTGTGAACTCGCCATCCCTGCGATGAGAATAACATTTAAATCGGTTGAAATAACCATTTTATTTGTGAAATCGTTGATGTGTTCTGAGTAATGAAGCAGAAGAAATTCGGATGTAGCTTACTCCAGAAAAGCTGGGAAAATGAAAAAAAAGGAGCAGAAATTCAAATGCTTTCTGTCCGTCTTGCCAGCCCATAGAATTCTGGAAGGATTTTCATTTCATCTCAATTTCATGCAAAAGTGTCCCCTTGAATGCATTTAGATCCAGCATCCATCCAAGGAGACTTCCTTGCACTTCGAGTGGATTAAAAATTCGAGAAATATTAAGTCCTCTCAGGAGAATTTAATTTTTTTTTGTCAAATAAGGATTTGTTCGATTTTCTAAAATGAATGAATTTCCTCTAGCTATTGGAAGCGAATCGATTCAATGCAGTGGAGGAATTAATCCGCAAGTGATATCTGCAGACAAAAAGTAATGGAATTACGTTTTGGGGTTCGTCCCTCTAGTGATACTATTAAGTGAAACTCTCCCACGATTCCTGTCAGTTTCTGGTCCTGCAGACTGTTAGAGGAAGCTGGTTGAGGTATTTCCCGGGAATTTACATTGTGTTACATTTTCCTCACAATGTCAAGGGG
The DNA here is from genome assembly GCA_951509405.1 of Machimus rusticus. Classification (NCBI taxonomy): domain Eukaryota; kingdom Metazoa; phylum Arthropoda; class Insecta; order Diptera; family Asilidae; genus Machimus; species Machimus rusticus. Next base: position 4,737,268 of record OX608052.1, on the reverse strand, counting down.
CGGGTGGTTTGTCGCTGGAAAGTACTTCTCCATGCATTTCTAGTACCAGGCTAGAGTGCATAAAAAGTTATCTCACCAGAATTACTTGCTATTTAACTATCTTCACATGGTTCCGGGCATAAAATTTATCACCCATGATACCGGGTGTGCAACAGATCGCACTTCGCCACCCATTTCAACTAGGTGAAATGCTTACAATAAAAAGTTCGTGCACCCATCCGGTGAGGATGCTGTGAATGGCATCCGGATTATGCTTCACACTTAAGGCAAAAATGTTAGTTAAGCCGGGTTAGTTTTCCTCGCAGTTCGTAGAAATATAACAGAGAATGAAGCGTCCAGATATTGCCACTGGACACGAACGATATCCCCAAGCTAAAGTACGTTTATACTCCTCAAATGAAATTGTTGGGCAAAAGCATCTTGGTTGCGGAATGGCTATATAAGTGCTGCAGGTAAATATCGACACTTTCAGAATTTATGGGAGAGGTATAAGACCCTTTTACAGAGTGGCTGTTAAGCACCCAGAGCAGTTACCAAGTTACCTTTGATAACATAATATTGTATAAACAGCAAAGCCTCTGCTTTTTCTTAATCGCAAATAGCTCGCTCTTTGACAATCCCTTGGGGGATTTCTGCTTGCAAAATGTTTGTAGTTGTAATGGCTTAAGTAGTTAAGAAGAGTTTCGCCAAGAAGACATGTACTATAGTAACAACGCGGATTAAGGAATTAATTAATCCTTCTCAACTTCTTGATTAAATTTGAATCCTACAAGTTTAAAAAATTAAGGTCGAATTTATGTTCCAGCATAGAATAGACCTGTTGGGATTATCCTTTAATAGCAAAGTCTTTTAAATTGTTACTTCTTCAGAATAAAATTTTTAAATAAAAAGATTACAAAATCTCTACCTGAAGGATCTCATTCCAATGTAAAAAGTACAAATGAGATTGGACTAAATTTTTTCCGCGGGTAATTCATCAAACTACTTAGTTTTAAAAAGTTGAGTAGGTACCACCTGCCCACCAGTACCGGATTAACGATTTTATGATACCGCAAGAAATAGAAGATTCAGAGGCGCTCAAGTCATTGAATTATTATTAACCCATTAACGCCCACATTTCAAGACTGAAGGTTGTCAGAATAGTTTGGAAAAAAATTTGTAATGATTCTCAATTTTTTTTTGAAATAGTTTTACTTTTTTAACAATTCTGTACAAAACGCAATTGCTAATGGTATTTTAATACTGTGATATATTTGTTAATTTGAATTCTGTCAAATAATTAATGTATAAAAAATAATTTCGTGTAATTGTTAATTGATTTATTTATTGGAGTATTGTATTTAAATCTAAAAATTATTATATTTATTTATATAAATCATAGCAAATTTACCAAAATAAATATAATTTTGCTAGTCTTTTTTATGTCTTAACTGATCTTAGTGTTACAATTGAATTGATAATAGATCTACGAGTAGAAGGAAAATGTTGCTATGTTATAGTATTTTTATGTAACATGTATGTACATATAGGTATGGGACATATTATATAATATTTACATCAGAACCCAAAAAAAGCCATCCGACAACGGGTATTTGTAATTTGTAGCCTATGATTTATAAAATGCTTGAATAATAAGTAATACCTATTATTGTCTCCGAGAATTATGAAGTAATTGAGTATTTTAAAATTACTATGCCATAAGTTGTCAATTGCTTGAGTAATAGAAAAATTGGGGCTCAGAATTATGAATTACCTGAATATTTTAACATTTATTACCAACGAATTACGAATATTTAAATTAAAAATTTATTATTATTGTTTTTAAAAAAAATTTCTATAATTGATATTATAAACGAACAAAATTATTTTACTATTTTTTGACGAAACAAATATTATTGCCGAACTCTGTACTGATTTAAGTTTAGTTATTTAGGGATAAAACGAAAAAATTTCGAAAATCTGGAAAAATTGAAAAGAAAACCCCAGAGTGAATATCTGAATATCTCCTGTTTAGTTGCGTGCTAGTTTTGATATAAAAACCTATCAAGGTTGCTTGATGTCACCTACGCTGAACTTTTCATGCCACTTCCGGGTGCTATCCGGTCATTGTGCTGCTCGCCAGATATGAAATAGGAAGGACAAATGACGCTATGGTTTTTCGTTCTGTTTTGGCAGGGCGAAGTTCAGTGTGAGTCAGCAACATTTTCGACGTTCTTTCGAACGTCCTGAATAAACTGAGGAGGAGCGCTTTAGGACTCTTCTGCCTTGCCCCTAAATGTATGCTTGCCACTTTCGAGGGCGGCGGTTGGCGTGAGGGAATTTAAAATCAAAGGAAATTGGTTTTTTCGCACTCGTTTTGGGACAGGAAAATTACTAAATGGGATGAGCAGCATAAACCTTGAAGGAAAATCCCATTGCCTCGGATTGGCACGGGTCATGAGAACAGGATACGGCGTGTTGTAGCTGATCAGTATAGGTATGAGAAATTTTGACAAGTTTTTGGGCCAACTTTTCCTTCGGAGGAGTAATAAGATCTACTTCCCTCGAATCGCGATAAAGTCTTTCAAAGCACTTTGAATTGGCCCAATTTTCGGAGACACCTGCTGTTTTGCCGGGGATGTTCAGAGTGGTGTCACGTAGTACGTGTAAACAATTCCTTTGGGACGTGTTGTTTGCTTTTGAACCCTTTGTGTACCCACCGCCCTTTTGCTCTCTGTGCATGCAAAAATTCAATAAAATTGTTTATGCACGGCGTAAGCTTAAACCTTGGGGCAATATGCGGTCATGAATTTCATTCGCCTTCTTTGAAACCTCAGGGGCGTTGAACGGCTTTGTAATGAACTATCAAAGTGAATCAATCTATTCATTGATTAAATGTATCCTGTATCTTGTCGGTTCGTTAAAACGGCCCAAATTTATGTAATAACATGTAATGGACATATTGTAATCAAAAATACTTCTGCAAAAACTATTCTCTTGTATTTTTATTTCTGTTTCACTACCCAGTTAAAAGTTAGGATGCAACTACCACACTGAAAGCTGTAAACAGGCTATCAAATTACTCGCGGAATGAAACTGCTATAATAAAATCCTTGGCCTGATGAACTCACAGATTCTGTGAGAGCAAGCTATAATATTTTTATGAAATTATATGAGCATTACTTTGGTATTAAATCAAAAAGATATATCTCACTTATGAGTCTTTTTGACATGTAACGGATAAGAGTATAAGAGTCACAGCTTTTTATGGTTAAGGAAATTGTTGGGCCTTTCTTAATATAATGACTCTTTTAAAGAACATAAAAGTAAGGGTCGTTTATGAACGACTTTGAATGGAATCTCCATACAAGTCGGAAACAAAAAATAAAATTTAAAAGTTTCAATACTTTTTCGGATAATATCTCAAAAAGTGAAAAATTCTATGGCTGATTGCATGTTTTAATAAAAAGATAAACTGAGTATAAAATAATTTTATTGACAATTTCTATCGGCCCCATATATTGTACGATTGTAGGTATGATTGTATTGATCAACAACATGACATAGTTTTACGAAAGCATCAGGGAACAGAAAAGATGCATGTGAAATATTTCACCACATTCTTGAGCATACTCTACATAGTAGTTATCTTTTGGTAACACATTTTAAAAAATCTACTATAAATCGGGCTGACTTTAAGGAGATCAATATGAAAATGCTAGCAGCCTCGACAATTGAATTATATAAAATAACTCATTTCATGGTTTTAATACGAATTTAAATCGAGTGATAAGGCTTGAAGTCTTTTGGAATTAAGTTAAGATAATTGGTAGTAATTTGGTTTGTGCATTGTACATATATAAAAAAAGCAAAATACTGAAGTTCTCGGTCACCATCATAAAGTTCTTCATTTCCGCGCGAAAAGTATTTATAGTCGATTTTATTCGCTTTACTGTCCCAATAAAACTCGAAAGGGCATTTCTTCCTGTATATAAATGAATAATGTCTTGTATCCGAGATTCTCTTCTTCTGGTCGTCAACTTGGTCTTCTTTCCAGGGGCACAGTAAAAGAATGAATAAAATTGGCATCTTGCCCTGCTTTTCCAATCAGGTGGAAGGAACACGTGCAGAATTTAAAATATATTGAAGTGAATTGAATTCCGATTTTGGGATGGGAACAAATTGAAGTCAGCAGGGGTATTGAGTATCCCGTTCTTTGAATGAAATTCACTTTAATTTTAGTTTCAAGGAAAATGTTATTACGGATCTGTCTTGTGTAAATTGCTGTTGTGTATCAATTGGTTTAAATTATACTTTTTGGACATTATCAATAGCTCTTTTATGTTCTTAATATATTTAATATCCAAGTTTCAATTTTATATCACAAGAAGGAAGGAAAGATTATTATAGGTGACGCAAATGTGATTTCCAAACTATATTCCATGAAAAAAATTTTTGTTTAGGTAGGTAGGTACCTACAGCTTAGTTATATAACAAAATACAATTAAGAATCTACATGAATTCGCCGTTTGATTTTATTCGCCATTTTATCCGAAGTGCCAATTAATTTGTTTTCCTAAACTACCTATTATGATTTTAACTTTTGTTTAAGGTTACGAGATTTGCATGAAAATTACTATAAAAGGGTTTTTGATGATGGGGACCGGTTTACATGACCACGTTCGACAATTGAAACCACAATCAATGTAGAGAAAAACAATTTTCTTTAAACTTTGAAACTGATATTATATTGAAGGATGCTTCTAAAAAGCACCTAGCTACAATCGGAAATACTTTTGCCATCAGTTTAAGTTTTAGCTGATTGAAAAGTTTAAATAATGTCGTTCGAGTTCCCATTTCGGCAAAAATAGTGCTTAGCCATGAATAAACAAGGATAGCTCACAAAAAAAATAATGCGTCTTCATAAAACAGAAAGTCGATTTGAGTCAATTAATTTCCAGTAAAACTTCTTCCAGTTTCATTCTAAATACAAATTGCCTTGACTTTAACGAACAAGTACAACAATTTTGCAATGTAAAAGTTATCTCCAAAGTTTTCATAAAGTTTGACCTTCTTTTGGTTGAGCGTATATTCGCCATTATGACTCCTATTTTGAGCATAGTCATAGGAAAAGAGAAAGAACGCTATTAATGTAATAAATCATTAATTGGTTGCGAGCCAACTGATCCATGTCGTTTAAGATAAAGGGATATCGGATATTCTGCGTGGTTGCGATATGATGTTACGAAAAGCACCCAAAAAGTTCTTGTTACTTCACTCAATTATGTAAAATTTTCGCGATGAGTTGTCGAAATCAGCGGGTGGAGCTGTAATTTAAATTAGTACTGCCTAGAGGGATGGGCACGTAATTATCGCCCGCATGAAAAGTTGGCAGAGTGTGCACATCCTTGAAATCGATTTATTTTTAAACGTGAACTAATACTGCTGCTCGTCTAGCACATCGTTAAACCTAATCACACTGAAGGGAATACTGCAGGTTTCCCATTAATATACCTACTCTTATTAATGCCTTTTTCTAGACCGCTTTCCTCAGCAAGGTGCAGGTCGAATGGTGTTAGCCATGTACTGAGGACGGGTGGAGCAGGACCTTGTCCTATTTTTTAAAATTAGTCGCCGAAAAGGTCAGGAATCGATGTTTTGTACTCATTACTGTGCACAACTCTGGCCTCATTCATACATATTTGGCACTTATTACAGAACTCGGTCAGGTTCGTATTTCTCCATTCTTTATTTTATTTGCTCCACCACAATGTTGGGTCCTGTGGCTAGAACTCTGAAAATTAGTAGTCACGCAATTCTGTAGGTATTTTCCCCGTGCCAGATCTAGTGCGAGATATGGCCGTGAATGAAATTGAATTGTTCCGTGATTGATAAGAGGCTTTTTGAAACTAATTAACTTTGACCAGTCGCTAAATATTGGCCAATTTTGAAGCAATTTCCGTCCTTTTATTCCAATAGCCATTTAGGTTTTATGGGATTAATCCATAAAATAATGTGTTCATAAAGCTTTGTGTTTAAGCTTTATTATGCTACAAACAAACCTATATAATCTGACACCGAAAGTAGGATAATGCGTTTATTTAATAACTTAAAAATGTTTAACAATAATGAAGATTAATGTTAATTTTTTTGAACAAACCTGGAATTTGGATAAGCCTTTTAATTTCCAAAAATGATTTCGTACCTAATTTTGTTACTAGATACTGTTTTGATCATATTTAAATATAATTTCACTTAAAACTAGTTTGATAAGTGAACACGGACAAAGTGTATAGATCCGAACCCTTTAAAAATTTACAATTCTTTTTTGGGTTGTTAAAGAACCTACCAAATAGATAGAAATAGAAAAAGGGGAAAACATGCACTAATTTTTAGGGTCTATTTGATTTGACAGACGAAAAATTGAGAACATGTGCGAATTGTGCCTAAAATTTTGTTCGTACAGCAATCCGTTTTCAATCAGCCAAGTTGACTAAATTTTATTGTTCCAACCTAAACTAAATTTTGCAGTTGCGTGAGGTTAAAAAATTTGATTGGTTGCAAAACAGTAAATTTAAAATTTAAAAATCTGGTATGACAATTTCGCAAAATTTAATTTAACCAGAATTGCTGAACTTTTGTAGGTACAAGATAATAATACTTAGGAAATAACAATAAACTCATGAGGATGAATTTTTTAGTTTTTATTTTATATCTAAAAAGTTGAATAGTTTATATACTTACTTTTCTCACATTATGTCTAAATAAAACGTATCGCAGATCAAATGTGCAGTGATAGCCCTTAACATTTAATTGCCTCAGTGTGTGATTTGTAACAAGTGGAGCAACCGAATCGGTGGCAGTATCCAGGACAGACAGTCCGCCATCATCCGATTGGTAAACGTACTTAGTTCTAGTCACCCACGTAGGTTGAAGATGCTGAGGCGTTAAGTCGCCTTGTAAATACTCGTCGAGTATCATTCGTCGCCCGGACCAATATAAAAGTTCGTCTACGTATCTGTAAAATAAATACATATTATTAAGATATTTAAAATAATGGTGTCAACTAAGGCATTGTCATACGGAAGAACTCTTCAGAAATTATTTGCAGTGATATTTCATCAAAACGTTATAATATTTTTTAAATTATTTGTAAAATGTTATTTAACCTAAGAAACATTTCATTTTGAAATACCTAATAAAATAACAAATAGTGGAGAAAAGTATTTTGAAAAATAAATAATGAATAATAATGTAGATCGAGCAAACAAATTTTGCATAATGCTTTGAATCGTTATCATGCATACAAAATACATTTGAAAGTCCTTATGTCGGGTACGGTTTCAATCGTAGGAGATATGTTTAACGAAAGTTGAACGAAATATCTCATGTTATGTCATCTCAATTATGGGTACGTTCATAAGCTAAGCTAAGATTGCACCACTTAAATGACGTTACTTATGTTAAGTTATGGCTTTCAAATTAATTTTGTTTGCTTAGATTGCCTTTAATAAAAAATGGAGCAATTTGAAGAAATATTAATTAATAGTCTTCAGAATTATAGATAGGTACTCATTGTGCTCCGTTTTAAAATTTTTGAAATTCATGTCAATATGTTATTATGGTTTGTTTATGTTAACATTTAACATTCGCTAAGTTTCTATGTTAAGTCATGTCGATTATGGTTGGGCCTTTATGTTTCCCAATGTTATTTTTCCGGTATGAAGGAAAATATGAGTGGAACTATGGAAATTTCATCCAGTGTATAATTGGTGTTTTGCTGTGTAATTATAACGTTTTGATGAAATATGGAACTTAACTGAACGTAGATAATCAGTTTTTTTTGGTAAAATTACACGAATAACTCTCATTCTTCCGTCCGATCATGTCTTAGGGTTGGAAAAGGGTTCGTACCCTAAGAGATATATTGCAGTTACTATGCCAGCTATTACGAAGCCGATAACTAAGAGTGAAAAAATAATACTACGCCAGTTGTGCCCTTCTCCTTCGTAAGCTAACTCTTCCTTCTTTGTTTTTGGATCTGGCACTTGTAGGGTTTCGTCTGGTGGTAAGCGCCATGGTCCACTACCGCCGCCGCCTGCGCGATCAGAATGCACATTCGCGTGCATCTCAAGTTTAGAGGCGGTAGTGGTGCTGCACGATTAACCGGAGGCGGCCCGTCTTCCCTTACTGGGCCACCACCACAACTAAATAGACTTTTACCCGCCACGCTTGCCTCTTTTTATTAAAGTGTTTAGCAGTAGTCATTTAGCAGTGTGTAATCTGAAATGAAAGAAAAAAATAATTCAAGATGTTATTATCGAGAGTAGAGGGTGCTAGTCTACTTACAAAAACTAAAGACTGTAAAAGATAAAGAAATGGGAGCCCTTCAAGAAAAAAAATATCCCCTAAGAAGAAATCCCTCAGTCCATTAACGTTGTTGAATAGGATGAATACAAGAAAGTTTCCAAGGAAAACTTACAGCCTGCCGCAAATAATGGGAGTGCAGGGAATCGGCTTTCAGAGTAAATTAATTGGAAAAATTAAATCTTTTGCACTCGACGAATGAATCCGCGTTTGAATGGGCTTTTAATTACATTTCAAGCGCGTTGCGTTCTCCGATTTCAACACGATTACTTTATTTGGATAGAGTTGTCGCAGAGTAGGTGCAGAGAACAAAAGTTAGTTGAATTTAACGAGATTTATTTTAGTACTATTCAGAAGCAAATTGTCATGATCAGGAGTTTAACGCTCTATAAAAATTTAAATTGTTTTCTAAGCTTTTGTAATAGAGAACAAAAGCATGTTTTTACTGACAATCGATAAAAGTGCGAGGATGAAGACATTTGCAATTAGATTGGTATTTGCAATAAATTAGGTATGGGATGTTGTCTGTTCCTTATCTCTTCAAATCCCTTCAAAATCAAACAAAAATTAAATTATAAGATTAGATATAAATTCCAAGCAATTCAAGTTAAACAGTTTTGAATTGTTTCCTTAAATTCATTTGAATTTTAAATTACATAAAAAAAATATAATTAATATTCATTGAGCTAATATAAAACGACCTTAAAATCTTACAAGTCCGTCAGAATAATATGATCTGAATTAACTTGTCCTACTCCCAGTAGTTCGGCCCAAATAAATTTTTGACTTTTATCAAGTTTTTATATACCAAAGAACTTTATCTGAATCACTTATTGGCGTAAAGAAATAATTTTAAAAATTTATACTTTATTTTCATTCACAATGAGACATACAATTTCTATAAGATATAATATAAAGAAAAAAAGAAAAAAGAATTTTAATATCGTTAAATTACATTACGAGTATCTAATAATTTTTCAAGAAATTCATCAATCGTGATTCTCCAATTAGAAAATGTGGTTGTTCGAGAACTAATTTAGTTTTTTTTTCGTGAAAACTTTCTTATAGTGTATAAATATTTTATTGAATTATATACCTACATGTTATCCATTTTGGTTCAATAATTTTGCCATCTTTCTGGCAGTGGCATATGATTCCACGATGATAAAACTTCTGATCTTTATTGGCAAATGAATGGAATTTAAAGAAAAGATTCCCTTGAAATCTCACCAAACAGACAGGATCACCTTTTATGGATGGATATCGTCTTTCGAAGTGCTTTGAGCCAGTTCATCTTTTTTACTCTATGATCTCTTGAATTTAACATTGTTGTAGACAATCCATTTCTCATCCCCCGTGATGATTCGCTTAAAAAATTGATTATTTTCTTAACATTTAAGAAGCAAATCACATACGTCAATGCCTCGGAGCACATTTCTTCTGTAAGAATTCGAATTCGATGAATTCGATAAATTTAATCTCTTAGCGATCTCACGAATTATACGACGATTTGCATCAATCGCTGCTTATTTTGTCTTGATCGGCTTCTTCTGGCCTTCCAGAACCAGGTGCATTTTTAACATCAAAATATCCGGCACGAAATTTTTTCCATACACATCGAGAAATTGTTTCTTGCTTGAACAGCATTTTTACGTTTTCGGTTCGATATTCCATATTTGATAGGGCACCAAAGACCAAACAAAAACTAATTGTACAGAATGAAACAAAATTTTTTCATGAACAAACCTTGCTACACATATCAGGTGTCAAAATATGCATGTATATGTAGGTACATAATGACAATGCGGCTTAAATGTGAATTTGGCTGTGACAAAAATACAATTAAATCTTCTCTTGGAAAAAAGCGAAATTACTTTGCGAACAACCCTATGAATTAAAATCAATGATGGCATGATGCAAATTTAAAAATCTTGCGATAAACTAATTGGTTCTTGTAATCCATAGTTGGTTTGATGGTGTTGGAACATGAAATTCGATCGGAAAAATTCTAAGGCTTAAGGCGAAGTTCCAATAATCCAGCAAGACCTCTAAGGACGAATCTTAGAAATTGCTTTTGAATAGATTCAGTTTTACCCATCTATCTCTTTCTATAAGAAGGTGGCAGGCGTGTTCTAATTCAATTCTATTCTTGAAAAACGTGACGAACAATAAATCAGTTTTCTCGAAAAATATGTACATATGTACATAAATTAAAGTTCACCAGCAATCAAAAGAAAATAATTCAAATATCCCATTCAAAAAAATCGATTTCAGTCTTCATTGAGGAGTAAGAATTCATTAAATTTTATTTGTAGAGAGATGGAGATCTGATTACAATCTGCTTTGCCGGTCAACTTATGTATATTAGTTTTTTTGTCTTAATAAAAATCATGGATTTTTTCTCGTAAATTTCCAGAAATTTAAACTTTAAGTGTTGGATAAATGTAATTAAGAAATAGCATAGAATTTAGAACCTCGCATTTTATGTGATTAAAAAAGGAGACATAATCATGTCAATTTTGTTCATAATTTTTAAATACTAGAACAGCTTTAAGAAAGTTCCCGTAAAATAGAGAAAATTTAATTATAAATGAAATATCTTAAATGAACTATGTCATACAATTTCAGAGTATTTCAGAAAGTAGTTCACTTCATTTGAATTCCAATTAAGTTTCTCTCTGTTCATTAGTTCTAAAAATTTAAAAAAAAGAGACAAAAATTCACTGAACTCTTTCAATTTGAAAACTGTTTGCTGCGCCGAAACTGCAATTAATTAAAATGCAATCAGTTGGGAAAAAGGCTAGTGTTCCCCATAAATTAAAAAAGTCGCACTTCCAACTAGAATATAAGCGAGAATCTGCAAATTGTGGGTGAATAATTTTGCAAAAATTCTTTGTCACACGTTAGTTTTGTCACGGTATAGCTATGAAACTTGCCACGTAAGGGAAAAAATGCCTATGTTACAGGTTATTGTGAAAAATCGCTACTTCCTCCAACCAGAGCCCATTTAGCGATTCACATCGCTCTAAAGCCCTCTGCGTATTCTCACTATCACGCCACAACAATTATACAATTTCGCGGTTCTTGGGCCTCGCATGGGCTCCACGAAATAGGGAAAAAAATAAAATCCCTGGAGAGGAAGATTGCTATGCTGAAAAAGGGAACTTTCGGTGCAAAAACCGGGCTACATGGACAAGGCGTGTGTGTCCGGGGATATGTCGGATTATTATATGATTACCTCGCCCGGGTCAAGTCACCTCTTTCGGCTTTTCATATAATTTTTTTTTTTTCTGACAAAAAGTTACAAGGCCTTTGAGGATTCCAACCAAATGCAAAATTAAAAGGCCTGCAGATATTTGTGCCTTTCCCATTGGGGAGCTGGAACATGGCCCCAGCAGCCCCATCATCTCCATTAAGGATGGATAGCATTCATGGTCACTGGGTTTATTGTTGTGCAGTCAGGAGCAGATCGTCACATCAAGTCTGGAGCCAACAAAAGACTTCCTCCGAAAGGGATGAAAATGCGAAAAAGGTCCCCCACTAACCGCCACTGTGGGCTGGGAAAAGAGTTTTTGGTGGAGCTGAATGGGTCATGTGCCCGGATAATCCAAATCGGGCTCAGACGCAGTTAGTTTTGTTAGCTTATACTGCAACTGACGTTACCCCCAAGACAATCTATCTCTGGAGTGTTCTGGTCATTGTGCTGCAAAACGGCTCCTTTTCTCTAATTGGTGCCTTCGAAATAGCCCCAAGATCTCGTTGTCCGAATGCAGCAGGATATCTATTTCAATTAGCCCTATATCGATCTCTAATGCAGTTCGATGGTCCATTTTGAAGCCCCAGGTTTTATTTATGCTATGCCCATAGTCGAAGTCGTCGATGGGAACTGCACGTAGGTTGTCTTCAAAGCCCTAGAGGATTTTTAACGTCCTGATAAAAGGAAACTGGACTGTTAGACTTCACGGTCTACGAAGCTCTTTCAGAATTCTCTTTGTGGTGGAATATTTGCTTTATAGGTGACGTCCTTTATTTTAATGTAAGGGAACTTTTAGACAGAATTCTTTTGTGCGAATTTATGTAAATCAGAAAATTTTTTATTGACTTTTGACTGTAGAAATACCATAAGGTTTTCTGCCTTCTTTTGTAGTCGATTTGTACTAAAGTTTTACAATCAAAAAATAATATACAGTGAGGAGCAAAACTGAACCAGGGATTTGCAATTGACGTATTAATTGTAACAGATATCGTAAAATTTGTTGTAATATTAGAAATAAAAATGCGTACACTGAAAAAAAAAAGATTGGTAAAATGACAAAATGCTTGGTTAAAAAGGTGCCAACCAATAAAGTTGGTTAATTCTAGCCACGAGAAATAGTTAATCTCCTGACGAAGAGAAAATTTTGATTTCCCTGTGATATCCCGACTAACCGAGGCTGGATTCGAACCTGCGATCTGCGAGAATTGGCTTTTTGCAGCTCCGCCACTGAACTACCCATGCCGATGCCTTTTGTGCGATTCAACCTTAATAAAACGATGTGTGGCGTGGGTTGCTTAAGAATAAAATTTGGGATTGACTATTTTTAATAATTAATATTGTCCAACGAAATTGTTAAAGATTTACTGAATTGTATGGCGTGGTATTTTAACAATTTTTTTCGGTTAAATTGACCAACTTTAATTTTCTCAGTGTAGTAAATTGTAAATTCATAGATCTGAATATAGAAATGTTGTCAATCAAATTAACTTATAGTGAATTTTATAAATTAACCTTTTGCAATGTAACAACTCGAATGTTTCAATCAATATTGATACGGTATGATTTTACACGGCCATTTGTATTGTATTGTTCAAAAACTCTGTAGTCATCACAACAGGTATTATACGAGTATCTACAGATTTCCCTTATTCGCATAAAATAGCAAGCAATATTTGTTGTCGAACAATTTTAACACGCCCCTGCAGAGCTTCAGTTTCATTATGAATACAGGTTGCCATTTCCCATATCGGAAATCATACCTACACTCGTTGTCGTCCCAAATTGCCAATAAACAGCGCGAACAAATAGAATTAAATAGACATTCGATTTGGCAGGCGGAAACGTTCAGGCCGAGCGTCGTGTGGGAAGAACCACGAATTTTGTATGTCCTTATCGCGGCCATGTCGCAAAAGTCGAAATTAAGGGAATGTTTACATTGGCTGCTCGGGGAGTTCGTAAGTCGCACGTACGTACAACATATTGACAATATTTATTAGCGAGTCAATTCGCCGAATCGGTGAATTATGTATATGCGATGTTGTCACCGCTCATGGGCCTCCTGTCCCCAAGCGATCCTTATTCGAATGCGAAACGCGACAGCTTCCTTCTGCTCCGCGTTTTAATTTAGCTTCTGCACGCGGTGGGATTTATAGCAACAAATGAAATGTCAAGAAATCCTTCGTAATTTATAAAAAAAATACATGGTGGAAACTTTTCATTTTCCTACAGCATCTTCAATTTCTTTCCATTTCCGGCACAATTTACTTAATCTAGACACTTAGTCAGTGCGATTCCTACACAAACCTGTGTGAACTTCCGGTCACCCCCGCGCGTCGGTTGTCAAGAAAACCGCCTTCAACGGGGTCGTCCTTCCGTGCCATCCTCGGCTTATGATAGGCCAAGAAGGCGAGAATTGTGCGGGTGGAAAAGGCACGTTTCACGGTAATGTCTCACCGTGGGGCAGCGAGCACCCGCTTCCAGTAGGCTGAAAAACAAATGAATGGACGTGACACGAATCCCAACAGCGGATCATTCCTCCTTGCTTTTTATCTGCTCCCGTAGACGGAGTCCGACTGGGGCTCCCCCAAAGGATGACTATTTAATGGAACTCCGGGTCAAGACTGGCGAATGCAGGTCTTCGGAAAGGAGTTGAAAACTCCAAGGTACTATGGCGATAAATTTTTATATTTATGTCCGTTAAGTTTTTCTCCGCATTTTTTTTTTTTTTGGTCTAGTTCATATTTTATCCCTTTGCTGTTCGCCCTTTGCGCAATATATACTCACAGTCGCTCGAAGGGTCTGTATGAAGGTAATGCGGCTGCAATAGTTTAAAATAAAAGGACTAAGCCCAGGAAATTGCCTCGATAAATATTTTTTAGTTGGATTAGACCAAAGTGATAAAATTAAGTAAAACCGTAAGAAGGAAAAAAAGTCTGCTAGAAATAAACTATGTGTAAACTGCTATTGTGGATGGGTAGCAGGGAGAAAATTTTGAGTTCTTGAATGGAAACAAATTCAAACAAGAAAACCTGTATATTGTTTAAGCTGATATCAACCTAAATTGTAATAATTTTACGTGAAAACAGTTCACTGGTAACAATTTAATCCTTTAACAGTAACATTTTAATCAACTTGAGTTTCAAATTAAACATGGTGCCAGGTGTGGGGTAAAAGCTAATAAGGTAATAATATGGCACATATTAAAGTTAAGTTAAATTCCCTTTCTATTCTATAATTAATAGCTTTTACAATCAACTTGATTCAGGTTTATGCATGGTTTATGATGTTAACGAACACATAAGGTACCATACATATACAAACTCTTTCTTATCTGAGAACTATCAGGCCCTTCAAATTCTAAACTATATTCTATAAAATATTAATATTAAAGTTTATACAATACAAACATACTTTTTGTTTGTAACTTTTCTCCCAAAAAGTACTCAAAACAAATTTTTTATGTTGAATGCACCCAAAAATTAGGAAAATCCCATGGTACTAATTTAAGAGTCAACGAAAATACTATAGTTGTTTCTAGATTTTGGTTATGTCACTTCATGAGAAAAACTGAGCAAGTTATACCGAACTTTATTAAATTCTCTCAAGGAACAGCATTTGTTTAAGAATTGTATGCATAGTCCCACTCACAAATTCCTTTCAGACTTACCCAGAATCCAAGAACTTTGATAAGAAGTTTTCGAATATTTCAAAAGTTACTGGCATGCATTCGTTTATCGCAGCTGTATGGAGCTTATGAGTCTGTGCAAACATTCATTGCACAAGAAAAGTTTATATAAAGGTACACGGGCTACCATTTGGTTACTTTTGTATTTTCATGTATGAAATAGTTTATAAAAATTTGTTTTAGAATTACAAAAACCGCTTAAAGATTATCTCTTCTGTTTTAAACATAACTTTTTTGTCATATCATCTTTGCGGATATTTATTGAACTGAACAAATGAATATCTAATTAAAATACAAAATAAAAGAACTTTTATATATAAAAAAATCATCATTAAACCAGATTTAAACATGTTTTTTTTTTCTTTACTAAGAGAAGAGAAAAATCATTTTACAACTCTTTAAAATTCATCAGACCCTTTGCCTATAGTGAAATCATTATTCCATGTTGTCGGTAAATTGTCGCAAGTTAAGAAAATATAGGTACATTATTATATAAGTCACATTTAAATTAGGTTGGTGCAGACGGCGTACAGAAGGATCTTCATCCAAGAGTTTTTCAGCCCGGTAATAATATTCCATTCCCTTCTATTGGAAACCTTCTAGCAAAACTTGTTTACATTAACTGGGTTTTAACATAAAAAAATACTTTTCGGTAGTAATAAATTAATACATGTGTACCTACATCATATATTCACACGTTATTCGTTAGTATGAACCCGAGTAAAAATATCTAATTCTTTATTACGCCCGTAACGCGCCCGATACCCAAACATTTTCCATTTTTAAGCCCGAAACAGACACCGCTGTCGAATAATAACCCCTTTATCACGCCAGCATCGTACCTGCAACAATTTCGCATTTCTTAAAGCACGTCCTTAGCACACCTGAAACGCGCCCGCAACAGGCCTGAAGCACACCCGCAACAGGAGTATAAAATAGGCGTGTTGTGGGCATTTTTTAAGCCCAATATTGATTTTTATTATATACGAAGTGATGATAATTTTATGCCGAAATAATTAATAAGCTTATTGCTCGGTTTTTGTACACTGATTGCATGTTGACAGAATAAAATATTATATTTCTATTCTATTTCAAGTTACTAATTTTTTCCCCACTTTTATTACCTCTTTGACAAAGCTATTTCAGAAAGTCGAGAGTTGTGTGACAAAATTGTCGACTAAAAGTCTACTGGTTTCATTCTGCTGACGAAAGTGCTCCCTCTTTCCCGGAAAGGAGTGTCTTTTTAAAGTCTATAAAAGGTGCACTTCGCAGCATCCCCGGCGATTGCTTAGCACTAGCTGTGTCTGTGTATTTCAGCTTGCAGCAAACTGCAATGGGTAAGATACAAAATTGCTTTCAATTTTCTGCTGCATTAGCAACATTCGTCTCCAACAGTGTTTCCTTGGACAAGAAGGAGAGATTTGTTTACCATCCACTTTTTAGACTACCAAAAATTTGATATTTGTAAAGAGCTTATTGTTCTCTGTGCTTAAAGGGACATTATGCAAATTTAGTGGATGCTTTACAAAAGAGCTTCTTTTCAAAACAGTTCTTGATGGAATTTTAATATGAAATGTGGAAACCAAAACTGTGGGATCGGAGCGTTTATACGTGAGGTTGCTAATGGGTGTACATGTAAAGCATTGTCTGAAACCAGACGATTTATTTTCCGTTTTGTAATTTGTAATTTGATTTTAGGATATTATACTTATGTTTTAAATGTTCGCATTTTAATTGTTTTATGTCGCTCATTGAAAATAATGCTGTTATTTACACTATGTATGTTATAATTCTATATGATATTATGAATTTAACCTTTTAATAAGAAAGCATTCTTAAATTCTTTTATGATTCACTGTTCGATTTTTCCAACACTGAGCATATGTAATACGTTGTCATTTTGGAGAAAAACATTAAATTTAAAAATTCAAATTTATTGTAAGATGTATTATAAATTGCCAGTATGGGGTTTATGTATTGGATACAAAGCGAGCAGTGAATATGGATAAAGTATTGAAAGGATTGAAAAGTTCGTGGACTCACAATGAGAGTAAAAACATATTTCAATGAAATGAATTGAACGAAATTCATTGCACTTCCATTTTCGTCGAGACCTTTAAAGTAATTTTAATCTGCAATTTGTGAAACACTACCAACTTTTCCATTATAAAAAATTATTTCTGTCATGTTTTACTGGAACTATCATACCATTAATGGATTTCTGTTCATGAAATTTAACCTTCAAAATATATATACAGCGGACAGCGTGAACTCTATATACCGAAACTTAAAGGACTGAGTATTTTTATATAAGAGTAAGAGTTTTCGTTAAATGGAGAGTAGAAAAAACAACATAATTACAAGTATACAGATTTTTTCAAATTTTTTACAAAATAACTATTTAGAAATAAATTACAAATAAAATATGCCTACACGGAAAAAAATTTGAATAACAAAAATACCCGACCAATTTACGAACGATTTCGCCATAAAAACCACAACATATATGTATATTGAAAAATCAGCAGATCTCTTTAAAAGTTACTGGAAATAATTTCAACATTTTAAGCTGGTCCTTAAATTTTAGTGAAAATCCCTGTCTTTTTCACAAATATTACCAAAATAATGCACTATCCCAAAATCCATTCAGAAATACAGGGATATTCTTTCCGTGTAATTTCCTAAACTCTTATATAACAACATTATTGCGTATAATATGTTATCTTCGTCTGATGTTTTTTGGTGTTCTTAAAACCTTTGGTAAATCCATTTGCTGTTCTTATCAATTTCTGGCAACTTAGAAAGTGTTTTCAAATAATAAATGTTTACTTATTAAGTAGGAGCTCGTTATATGGAGTTTACAAGTTTACACTGTAATCTTTTATTGACTTTACAAATTCTATGGTCCTTCTAAAGTATAACGCACGTTTCATTAACCACCTAACAAACATTATTTTTTATGGTATCCTATAAACTGATTTCAGCCGATCAAACTGAAATACTTTAGTAATATACTAAGCTACTTGTAGTATCAATAATTTTCAGAGTATCACAGAATTTTTGAGGCGAAGTTCCTTTTCCTGCCAAAAAAAGTTTTGAGTTTAAGTTGAAGCGTTTATATGCAAATATCATTTGAATTACAGTGGTTTCCCTGTACCCTCTATAAGTTTTTTGATGAATTCTTCTACTTTTTTGGATTCAGTTTATTTTGTCCGTTTTGATATATGTATTTGAAAAAAGCGATTTTATCTTCGTATATAAATTGTTGTTGCTATTGCTTTACGATTGTTTTAATGGGAGGATTTTCTTAAAAAGGACAAACACAAACTTCTACCTCATTCCATTCTACTCAATTTTTTTTATATTACCAGTGTCCTTCTGACTGAGAACATAATTATAACAGTGGTATATGGAGGACACTGCAGTAAATCCAATTTATTGCTCAAATTCCTTGTTTCTTATAGCCTTAACATATCACTGAAGCAGCAGTTACAGGACTCCCCGAACAACATTAATTAAAGCAGTGTTACGCCCCAACCATGAAGAGTACCTCAAATTGGAAAGCGTGTGCGGAATAGCAGTCGGCTTCTGCCTAATCCAAGGAATGTTCATTAAAATTATTGTCTCATTAAATACTTTTTTAATTTCATATTTCCCATTTAGCCGCGATAAGCTCCCCGTCCCGCGCGCGCGTCTTAATCGCTAAGGTGTGCCATACCGTCGGAGAGCCGTGATTTATTGGATACCTCCGTCCACTAGTTTATTCCCCGGGGTGTTCGCATTGCTTGATAAATCTCCAGAAATGATGAAATGAGACAAAGGTCATTAATTTCCCTCTTTCACCTCTGCTGGAGTTGGTGGCCCCAGCTCCATTTTTGGGGAGTCGTAGGCTTTCTGCTTCTAGAGGAGCCCCAACGTGATTGACGGGGTTCACGCCCCAAGGTTACACCGTTGCGATAAAATGAGTGAACACTCTCCTGGCTGCTTCGGAACGTTTTTGCGTAAATAAATCAGTTCGCTTTCTTTTTACGGCTGTTTCCATAATTTGATCAGATTGCAGCATGTCGAGTTTAAAATGTTCGCTTGTCGGAACAGAGGTGACTTCTTTTTTGTAGATTTTAGCCAAGGTTTATTATTTAAGGTAGATAACTGGATGTAATGGTGGGATATGTCACAGCATGAATCTCCTTTTTTCTCTTGAAATACGCACAAAATATGCTTAAATTATATCATTCCTTTACAATATTTCCTTAATGATTAGATTGTACGAAAACGAGAATTGTACCATAGTTTAGTTTATTTTCTAACCATGAAGAATACTAAACCACTGCAGGTGATGTGACTAAAATTAATCATTACCAAGTTAAAATATATAAGCCCAAGATGAGCCCGCAACACGCCCGGAATTGAAGAAGCGCCCGATATACGCCCGTAGCATTTTTGAAGAAATATAACGTCTATAACACGCTCAAAACTTGTCTGAGCAAAAATATCTAATTTTTGGCACACCCGTAACGAGCGCCCGGATATAAGATCATATAGGGAACAACATCTACGTTAAATAGAAAATGTTTGGGCGTGCATCGGGCGCGTTGCGGGCGTGGTAAAGCATTAGATATTTATACTCGTAAGTAAAACAGTTTCAAAAATAAATAAACAAAATAAATTGTTTATTTTTTTGTTTTTGTTTTATTGTTAGTGTGACTTCTAAACTGGTGTATGCCTAAAAATTAATTAATATTTACTTTAACATAAAGCTCGGTAAAATGTTAAATATTAAATTACTTTAATCTATCATGATATATTATTTAGGACTACAAATGAATTAAAAATTTACGAAACCCTATACAGGCGATTTAGGATTACTCTATTTCGTATAGTGAAGATGGTAGATTTTGTTTGTACTCCGTTGTTGTATATACGATATAAATCTGAGACCTTTTGAAAAGAAAATTTTAATGTACTTATAAATTTATAGTACATTACAAGTATCAATAGCACAGGAAATTTTTTAAGACATATATGTATGAATACCACATTACTGCATAACTTTAATTATACAAAATTAAAGATTGCCAAAACACTATAGGAACCCACAAGAGGAAAAAGCTCGTGTAATCATAACCTTTAAAGTTGGGGTAAATCATAAAATTCCTCAAGACAGTTCTAGAAAGCCCTTTTGCCTTTGAATTTCTTCCTCCCTTTTTTATTATCAGTGCGAAATAAAAGCAGTGGCCGACCCTTTAACATTGTCTTCCGGAACTTCTCTGGAGAATTTTTTCATTTAGCGCTATTAAGAGTATCCTCGAGGTATCAACACAACAAGTGTATTCTCATGATTTCTTAACATTGGCCTAAGAAGCCTTCAGCCCGGTTGTAATCTTTCCATTCAAATGTGCATTTAACCTACTTTGTGTCGCCTTAGAAATCTTGGGCCAACCCCTTAAGGACCACAATAAAAGGTCCTCGCCAGATTACGGTCAGACGTTGTGAAGGAGGACAACAGTCGAGCATTCTTGTGATTTTGTTAGTTTCTGTCACTTAATTAGGGGATTTTTGCTGGTTTAAATCCTTTTTGTAGTTGAGGCTGCTTATATTCCTCCTGGGGCTAGAAAGTTTAAAAAAAAATTCCTTTTTCTTTTAGGCATCCTAATTTGTGCAAATACCACAAAACTTTGGCTTGAGGGCCCACGAAATTATTTTGAATAAGGAACAGGTAAGAAGTACTCTTTTAGGAGTTTTTTTTAAAAAAAGTTTCATAAATAGTTTTTATGAACTCAAATTAGCAGTTTTTATCTCACGAGACTTGCAAAAAGGTTGCAAATAGAAGAACAAAACTTTTCTTAATTACAGGTAGAAAAAGTAAGTACACTGAAATTGAAATTATCTCGAACGTCTTAACTTTTGCACAAATACATTGTTAAAATTAAATAGTAGACCCAACTCCGCCATTTAGTTGGCCGATAGTCCCTTCAGGTGAATGATTAGCACTTAAGCTAAATATCTAGAAATTGAAATAATTAATCAATTTTTGTTGAGCTAACTACGTGGCGTAGTTGAACCTAACGATACAAGCAGACGAATAAATACCATAGCAACTAAACAAAAGTAGAATTAAAATGAGTGAAATTGATCGTTACATTGAACTAAAAATTCGTTAGCAATTGCTTGTATGTTATTTTATTCATATTGTATAATTGAAATATTTGATGCAATAGAAAAAAGCAATTTGAAAAAATAAGTGTACCGTTAAAATATTTTATCTTCATCGAGCGAACATTAGCAGTTATACAAAATAAATTCTTATTTAAATAAATATAATACTTTATCCAAGAGTAAAATATTTATTTTATATAGAAATTTACAGAAGTTAATTAAAATAACAAGTGTGTTGACTGAAATATCACATTAATAAAAGCATGTACTTAATGACATTGAACTCGTAGTAAATCTGAGTTGCACTTATTTTGAAAAAAATTGCTTTATTCTGCATTAAAACTTATATTTTGATATAATTTTTCAGTATGATAATTCCTAGTTTCTTGTATTTTATTGTACATTATTATTTTTGAACAAGACAACGCCAGGTTTTTTCACGGTATTAAAAGTATTTGTTGAATCACAACAATTATTTTGAATAAACTCATAACTCGTTGTAAGAAATGCATATCACTTGAAATAAAACGATTACTATGTACATCATTTGAAATATTTTCTTTTAATTTGTAACATATACATATATACATATGTACATATATTTTCTCTTCAAATGATAGGTAATGATTTTTAATCAACAAATTTATAAATTTGTGTCAAACTTAGATAGAACAATACTTTTAATTAAGTATGTACTGTAGGTGGCCAGCTCATTATAACCACTTTGATACTTAAACAATTCGTATAAATTGGGGTAACTTTTTATTTTTTTTGAATAGGATTGGTATAGTTCGTAAGTATTTATATATATGTATATCACTGAAAAGCCCAAAAAGTCTACTTTAGAATTTTATTGTTTTTATTTAAATTATTTAAAACTTGGTGTGCCCACCATTATATTTGTTAATGGCAACAAATTTTTTAGACATACTTCTTGTTGATATCATAAATAATGAAGGTCATTGAAATTTATACTTAGGTATACTGAACCTTAGGCACTGAAACCCAAATAACACAACACGGCAGAGTGCTCTATTAATTAGTCCACACCTACATATGTTTGTATAGCTATCTAACGATATATAATTTCTTTAGCAATGACAAGTAACAATGAAATTTTGCAGGTGGTTATAATGAGCTGGCCACCTACTGTACTTGGATGAACAGGATTCTAGGAAATACGCCGCGTAGGACAAAAATGATTCCTTCATTTTGAGGTATTTGTTACCTGCCGCATATGTATAGTTAAATTAACCAATTCTATTTTAAATTTATCTATTTTTTTTACAGTGTAGCTTAATTCGCATTGTGATTTAAGGCAGCGTTTTCCTCTCCTTGAGTAGCATAGCATCAATTGCTTTGTTGCAAAAAGTGTTAAGGCATGACCTACTTTCTTAATCTTCCTGACCGACTTCGCGAATTGCCTGGCGCACAGCAGGGATAAACGCTTTTTAAACACAAATTATCAGCAAATGGAAGTGTAAGGAGCCTCCCGAATCTTTTCTCTATTAGCAACCTCCTTCATGATTGCAGAGCTGAAAGAAATTAAAATCCTTTAAACGAAACTTGAAACTTTTACCATTTTATTTCAACTTCCATCTCGTAAGATCTTCAGATTGGATTTTCACCTGAATTTCAACCTGAAAGGTTTGCATTTCTTTAACATTCTATATAAATTTTTTTTGTCGTTTTTCACAGCGAAAATTCTTTTTATCTAGGAAAATTTTATTTCTTGGCGGCTTCTCAAGATGTTTTGCTTTGGCGCTTATGGCTGATGATCAAGATTTTTAAAAGTGGCTGGTCCAAACAAGATAAGTCCTAGCAAAAATGAAACTTTGAGAAATAGTACAAATGAAAAATTAAGATCTCGACTGCAGGTGAGTAAATTTTTGGCAATCATTTCCATCACCTATTTTAACGGATAAGGTAGCCTTAATTGCAAAGTGATAAATGGACTAAACTACATAACTTTAACACAACAAAGAATTCAAATGCTTTTCTATTTCGTATTTTTCAACTTTCAACAAATCTCACAAGAAGAAAAAAAAATATATTAATGTATTTCAAAAGATAACTCAACAGGATGAATGATTAATTACACAGTTGATGAACGAGCGATATATTTTTCGTAGATTGAAAATCAGAAATTGAAAATATACTTAAGCGTCACTTAACGCCATCTAGCGACTATAATAAAATATAAAGGTAGGTACATATATACTTATTACATGTTTTGAGCCTGTAGAACAGGATATTTTAAACTAATTCTTATATCCAAATCGGATTTTTATTACTTTTGAGGTGTGACAATTTTTGATCTTTATGCGATATGGTTGTAAAAATATTTTTATCAGATTACGCTAATATTATGATGAAATTTACACGTATGGGCTCGCCAGAAATTTATGATAACCCTTAATTAAAGGCTATACTGTCTTTACTCACTGTTATATCCTGAATGCTTACTTTTTGGAACCTGTAAAAGAAGAAAAAAAATTAATTTTAACATCTTAAATGAGAAATTGTAATATTTTTCAAAGGTTAGTAGCGTAGTAGTTAATTAATTAAAAGTTATAAAGCCAAAGTTATAGGTGGCTTCGGGCCTCGGGGGTAGAAGGAGACAAATTAAGAATGTTGCGCCAGTTCAACATAGAATTCATGCGTGGTCCCTATAGGGCCCGTTTTACAAACAACCACAACTTTTTTCCCTCTCACCAAATCAAGACCCAAAACCTACCTCGGACAAAAATTATTGTGAAAGACTCAAGCTTTACGAATCCATCATGGAGAAGCACGTAAAAATCTCAACACCGGTACATAATTTCAATGACCTTGAATTTCCGGTCACTCCAGCGACACTTCCGGTCAAAAGTATATTAGACCAACGGCATCTTAAAATTCGCCTTTTAACTAATAAATAAGCCCTGGCAGAGTTCAAAAGGTCCAAGTACAACAAAGTTACATGCATGTAAAGATTGTCTTTTTTTCCGTAAAAAATACTGGCGTGATGTGAGTGTAAAATAAATGTATTTTGGAGCTTCAAAATATAAATTCACAAATTTCCAATTGCTTGATTGCATCACATAAATTATACGTACGTACATATAAAGGTGAAAGATCATATATAGTAAGTTTATCGAAAATGGAGGGAACAATAAGCATTTTATTGTATGCTATGTACAATTACATATATTCATTTCTACAATAAGTGAGTACAATTTGTTTTGCAGTTATTGCCGGAGAGGATTGTGAAATTAAATTTATACATTTTATTAGCTCGAGAGAAAAATTGTTCGAGTTCGCCGAGGCATAGTATGCAATTCAGGAAGTACGAAATATCGAATAAATATGCAACTTGCCGGCAGAAATATGAGGAATATTGATTCGAGGGGCAATCGAATTGTGGGTGCCCGCTGCCTTTGGCATATTGACAGAGGCGCCTTATCTGATGTATGTTCTGTCCAAATTACATTTAAATCTGCACATAAATGCGATGCCCCAGAATCCCTGACATAGGGATATTAAGCCGCTGAGTACACATGTGGGATTCACACACGACGGCATATGCAAACAAACTAAAATCTGCGTGTCGTAGAGACAGCGGCTTAACAGGAATTGTGAATTGACACAAGTCCTTCCATTGCCGTTTAAATTTCCTTATTACTCCCACGAAAGCCTCACTGGATCCCAGTGCCTAATCGTTTGATCCCCATTAGGGCCTTGAGAACAAACATGTGCTGAGCATGATGTCATATTTTCGCTACGAATATGCTAGTCACCATCAGACATACTTCCATTTTCCTGCCAAAATCAGAGTACGAAAACGTTTCCAATAAACGAATTTGCGGGACCATTTATCACCTTCTAAGACGTCAGCCTTTGCGTGGCGATAAAAAATATCGGGCGCCCGGTTCATTGGCGCAGCTCTGTTACTTAAAAAGTTGTTTGGCCCCCCGCTTGGGAGGGACTGAATATAACATAAACAATATCGGAGGAGACTCCTCGTACGGTTCGGAAATCGGAAGGAACAGGTTTCAGGAGGGACGACAAAGTCTTGCATACTTCCTTCAAGAAATAAACCTTGAATCAATCCTCCTCCGATGCCACAATATCCCGAAAACAAACACCTTGCGACCACAAAGAGGGTTCGAATCGATTTCGGGAATATGCGAAACGTTCAGATTGGAAGCAATATGAACGTTATCTCCATCCATCATACTTATGCAGTGCAGGCTGTTCGTCATCGTGTGGCAATTTGTTTTCAACAAAAATAACATCCACGGAAGAAACATTTATAACAATTCGAAACCCATCAATTGTTAGCTTAGAAATCAGCCGATGATGTAGCATCTATCTATGCTCCTTGGACCTCCAATGCGTAGATATTTCGGAAGCTCTTTCAATTTTCAACAAAATGATAAAGATTATATAAATTTTTAGTAGCCCATACCAAAATATTATTTCTATGGGTGGTCTCACCCTGTTAATATTTGAATTTCCTAAAGCCATTTCCAAATAAAAATGAAAATTATGTTTATATGTATATGGTAACTATGTATGGGAAAATGGTCATCAGTAGGTCAATAGTACACACTGAATCATTAATATAACTACGTTAACATTTAGATACTTTATAAAAGCAAATGTTCAAAAGCGAGTGCCAATATTTCTCTGACTTCGCTGATGATAGACGTTTTTAAATATTATGTAATTTTAGTATTCTAAAAAAATGAAAACATCAGTATTTGTTTAAAGTGATTTTGGCACTACATTATACCGAAAAAATTGTGAACATAAGTGATGAAAATGTTTCAAAATACAGAAATCCAAACCCGTTTAATTTTGATTATACATAAACAACTTCAATTTAAACACCTGTAAAGCAAATATGAAATCTATTTTATTAGTATAATACTTTAGATAATAAAAACACAAATTTTTTAAATTAAAAGTAATAACATGATCCAGTTCAATCCTCTTGTCTAGGTGCACATTAGGGGTCTTCTGTCTTTCAAATTTTGAAAATTGCTTTTGACTTATTTTATGAGTGTATATACAATACTGTCAAAAACATGCACAAAATATTCGACCAATGGCTCTGATTTTTTAATATGTTGTTGTACACATTTATGGCTACCGCATGGACCGCGATCAACAAGATCGGTAATATATTTTTCCATTTTAAGTCAATTTTCTAACATACAAATAAGGATGTAATAAGTACCTGCTTCAAACCATCTGAACTGAAACGTGGGAATTCAAAGTGATTTCGCGGTGAATAAGTTAAATTTTACTTTCCCAAATAAAACCTGCAGCATCAAGTTAATCAAAACTATGTTGAATTTTGAGAATGTTGCATCAATCCCTAGAGGACCAAGAGATTTAAGTAGAAAGTTTGGGAGTTTTGGTAAAATCAATTTGAGTTCTTTGATTGAACCTAAAGGACCACATCACACCATTGTTGGTATAGGAATGCTTTTACATCACAAATTCAGAATTCGTCTATCTCCGGTCATGTGGAAGGGCATAAATAACCAAGCATGCTATATAACTTAAAGGGGTGACAAAATATAACGCATTTATCTATCATCTCAGCTGTATTTGGACACGAACAGTCCTGAGGCTACGCGCATCGGACAAATATTGATCCGGTGCTTTTTGTCACACCTAAATGTTGCGAAATGCACAAAATTGATGGTGCTTTAGCACGCAAATTCAAATAAAGTGCAATTAATGTTGCATGGATATTTTAGGGTTACTAGGAGTGGATATTTTTTTAGCGTACTGCGGATTATCATGAATTTACATTTTTTATACCTACTTTATATGGCAGTACTTTTGTCAGATTTTCCCGATAAGAAACCAGTGTTAACTAATATAAATTGCTTTTTCCGAAAGTACATCCAATTTTTCGGGGCAAATCATTAAAAATTGGTAGGAAATAGCGGTTAGCCACAAAATCGTCGAAATGTGATTTGGCAAATTTTATTGGGGCTTAGCATTGTAAAGCCTAATTAATGAGGGCAGCCTGTTTCCCAAATGGAAGAGTAATCAAACATTAATGTTCTGGTTTAGGTGATTGCAAAAAAGTTATTAAACTCTGAAAGGTTTGATGATGCCACTTAAATCTTTCAGTACTAGCGTAAGTCCTATCAACTTCTCTTCATTTAATTTTTGTTCTTTTAATTTTAATTTTTAATGAGAATTCTTAGATATCATTTCTATAAAAAAGCCGAAAACGTGAGAAGATTACAAGTATCAGAAAAAGCATCGTAGAATAAATGAACAAATTGGGCAAAAAGCTAGAATTCATGGGTTTAAAAATGACTGAGAAAATTGCGTATTTGAGTACATATTTCAAGTTCCAACACTCAAGTACTCGCGGCTTGAATTGAGTTTGAGTGAAAAAAAATTCCAAGTAGGTACTCGAATATTTGAGTAAGTAAAAATCTATTTAAGTACCTACGCAATTAATCGAGTAATTGGGCTTTCAAATATTCAAGTACTTGAGAATTTAATTCCTGTAGTATTGAATTATCAAAAGGTAAGAATATGTTGTCGATGGCTAGTTAACACTTTCGAAAATTTTCACTTACATAATTCTTACAATTACTCACGGAAGTACTCAAGTACTGGGGTACTCTAAACCTCTTATCCTAAATTCGAATCTTTGAAATCGAATTTCCTTTTAGTCGGATAAAAATATTGAGGTTTTAGAAGTACATATTACTAAAGTAGCAATTTAACTTATTTATTTCATGTTATAATGACAAATTAATGGCACTAAAATAATTGCTCTGTACCAGTTGCATGGAAAAAGGTTCTGATCGAAAATCTTAAAAGATCTGCCTTCTAATAAAATATAAATTTTACAATAATGTCAGTAAGGGACTTTTTCGAAGAAAATGTAATTTTTAATACTGTATTTTTAGAATTATGGAAATGCAAAAAGATCGTATAATAAATAATGTAGTATGACTTACGATGTGCTTTTGTTTTAAGGGGCTACACGTAGAAAGTTCAGAATTTTGTACGTCTTGAAAAAATCATCTATTTTTACTCAACATTTTGGGAATTAAAAACACAGGATGTTTTTTCAACGTGCAATTATTTAGGTTTATGTATGTAGCCTCTTAAATTTTTGTTGTTCGGTACTACATCAATTAATCACTTTTCTCCTTTCATTTCTCATTGATTGTTTTCTAATTTCCGAATTTGAGTAAGACTTTTTCAATTTGTTTATCCTAAAAGTATATAAGAACATAAAAAAGGGTATAACAAGATGGTTATTAATTAACAAAATGAGGCTTGAGGTATCGAGTTGAAATTAAAATCGAGTACTAAGTTTAGTCTGTAATTAACATCCTAATGCATAATTTTATAAAAAAAAAATTCAAAAATAACATTTACATTCAATTACTTTCAATCTAAAAAAATATATTTTCTCAAATCTAGCCAAAATGGGTATCAAATGAAAAGTCAAACTGTCGAGACAATAACAAAATACATTTAAAATTACACAAACCCAAAAATTCAAAACATATATTTAATTTAGCTTAGCATTTCTTGAATTTGATTAGTAAATAGCAGAATTTTTATGTGTACTAACCAAATGTCGCATGATTCCAGGGCTTTTCACCTCCGCCTTTCCGTGATTAGAATTTATGAGTGAATATATTGTCCCAATGGGGCGTTGTCTTATCATGCCGCACCACGCAAAGTGAGACCCGAACTTTTCTCAAAGAACGTTATCTTCAGTCATAAGCACTCATATAAATTGCGACTAAAGGAGTTAACCCAGCCAGACCTGGTTTTTTAGCCTAGACAGGATAATAAATAAAAGGAAATGCCTTCCAAATTACACGGCAGTGGGTGGTCCTACAACTTCTATCAAGTAAAAAGGGGAGGAATTTAGGAACCCTTAAATCTACTTTGAGAACGAAGGTAAAGAAAGCTGCATTCCTTTTGAATTTCCAGTTTCCTTCGGTGTTCCCACTTTATAAGGGCCAAGTGAGAATATTTCTACGTCAAGTTGATATAGGGAGGATCCGTGAAAATATGTGCTCAGATTATCTTCTATAGAGCACAGTCGGTGCTAGATATTTCCTGAAGAATTTTTGAACGTGCTAATTAGCAGTAGCTGCAAAGTGTAGTCTTGGCGCATCGACGCTACGTGCTTCCTCTGCAAGCAGCACACGTCGGCACATATTCGTAGAAGAAATGAAAATGTGCAGTTTTCAGTTTGATGTGCAGCAGAGCTGCTCCCGAGAGGCCATTCAATTAATAGAAGTCAGCGTTGGTTGGTGTTCCTATAGCGCTTTTGTATCGTTCCAACACTTTTTTAAATCTGTAACACCATAAAACTTTCAACGAGGTCTTAATACGTTCCAACAATGCAATAATTGCAAAAGTTGTGTTATGATGGATTTTACGAGAAAGGAGGGAACAAGTTTCTTCAAGGGAAAATAATGTAAAACGATCTTTATTCATAAACTTTTAGCGTTAAACTTTAATTTAACTGACTCCACTTATACGTTCTCCGGTGGGCATAAAATAACTACACTAGTGAGAGAAACTTTTGCAATTTTGCATTTTTTACCTAATCTCTTATTAATCTCATTTATGACCTTTTGCATCCAGATTGAAATACAGGGTGTCTGGAATGAAGTGTTACTAATCTTGATTTTAGACTCTGGCGTCAAAAAAACTGCTACCAACCAACCCCGAAATGGTCTTGGAAGTTGCTTTGAAATCCTAGGCAACTAAATAGACCTTGGACATTCCAACGAGATTCGGCACCATTACAAAAAGCGATCGTCGCTCAAAAATGGCTAAAAGACAATGTTTTGAAGTTCTTTTCTTCTAAACAATGGATGTCAATTTTTTAATAACGACTTATTCCACTTTTTTAATATGTTTCTCAATGAAAATCTAGGACCGGTCGTTTTTAGTTTTAAGGGTTTCTAAGCGGGGAAATCATTCACGAGTTCAGCATATCCAAATATCTTTTACACGATTTTTAGAAAAAACATTTTTGTATTACGCGGTTTTTAAGGAAATGGAACAAATCCTCAATTTTACTATGGGTCTTGTTATTTTTAGGGTATATTTATCGTATAAAAATAGAGATAAGTGTATTTTGATTTCAAGGGAATAAAATTAGCAAAAATTATAAAGAATAAATTGCTAGAAATAAGGAAAGCAAAAAAGTGCGTGTTTTTTATACATATTTATTAAAGAATGACATATTAGAAAGATGAAAGGAGGCTTGTGGGGACACTCCGGCCGGATTCCTTTTAAATGTAAATTGGAAAAGTTTCAAGAATGTTAGTTTTTTGCATTTTCGGCCTTTTTAAGTAGATTACTATTTTTTGGGGGAATATTCAATATTGCTTAATTTTGTTAACAATTTCAGTAAAAATGAATCTTATTTTTTAAGGATGTATTATTGATATAGAAACGCACGTACCACCGATTCATTAAATTACTGAGAAATCGGTGCTTTCTACTCTTATTTTTCAAAGGGGCTAAAATTTATAATCTAGCAAAATCCGAACAAAACGCAATGTATGTTCTTCACTCGCAAGGAAAGTCCACGTAATCTTCTCACTAGCAACTTGAGATTTAACGATTTTTCTATTGCACGGACCACAGCAAATATTTAGGTATCACCTTGAAAAAGCCATTATTCTAATAAATATAAAATATCATTTATCCGTAAGACAAATAAAAATCCTGTACCCATTTATAAACAGGAGGCCTACTCTGAGCCTAGAAAATAAGCTAATAATTCATAAAGTGATATATCAAGCCTCAACGCAAACGCACATAAATAAAATTCAAGTTGTTCAAAACAAAATTTTAAAAATGATGCTAAATCTACCATGGCATTTATCTACCACAGAATTGCATGAAAGGGCTAATTTTAAATTCATCCATAATAAATTTAAACGTGTTACGGACAATTTTCTCTCAAGAATTATGTAAATCCTAAACCTTGAATTGATGCAGGATTACTTATTTTCCCTAGCTTTTGTAGTATGGAAGAATAGTCTTAGTTTTATCATTGCGTTTTCAAGAAAAGATTTTCTCCAAGAACAAAATAAGTTTTTAAAATATTTGTTTGATTATGCAAACCCAGCAATAATATATGTAGTTGATTGAAATATGGATTTTTATACTTGTAAAGTTTAATATGAATTTTATAACTTGATTAAAATATGTATTTGTCGTTGTATTACAGTAAAGACATAACTAATACATATACATATAATATAGTACATTTGTACAGGCTGCAAAACACACTCACCTCCTTGTTGTGATGTTTGCCCCAGTTAAATGGAAGTTTATTTATTTTACAGAAATTTGAGATATGTGGCCTCCAACCCGGTTGTCTTGTCATATTTTTCGTATATAAACCCCTTGCTAAGCTTATACATTGAAAATGTTATTAAATATTTATACTAAGTTTGTTGCTTTTATACGATGGACATGCCTAGTCAGCAGGCCTTATCTTGATCTCATTTGAGAAGTCCTTTCAAAGTTATCTTTTCATGCTTTGAGGAATAAATTAATTTTTCCTGCCCACGCTCGTATATGTTTGACTAATTTCATTTTAGAGCTGCAATCCTCACCAAATATTTCCCTTCATCTTTCACCTTATCCTAAAATGGTGGGGAGTTGTCGAAAAGATCCAAATAAACATTTCTCATTCTACATATTTTTTGATAAACTTTTATATACATATACAGTGTATATCCTTCAGGACTCTTTCTGGAAATTGTTGCGAGTTAATTGTCAAGTGAAGCAGAAGAAACAATTTATAATCCCATTTCTACCTGGAAGGTATGGAACTGAGGGGAGCATGTTTTGAAATGGTGCTTCGTTTGTCGTGTACTGCTGACGTCATTCGTTTAGAAAAGAGGATGCTCCATCAGATATACATTCAATTTCAATTCTGATATTTCTCTGTCCCATCTGCCTTAAGCATTTTAAGCATTAAAAGGAAATGGAGCTGAATTTTCCCATCATGCTCCTTATATGTTTCTTGACAGAAAATTTTTAAGGTCCTAATTGTGTGGTGCTAAATTTAAGTATTGGTGCTGGGAATGGCCCTTTAAAGACAGTAGTCTCAGGTGTGCATGTGCATACGGCATTAATTCCAACAGAGTGATTTTATGTCCATGAAGGAAACACACGTCCAGTAACAATGTATGATACTATGTTTGTTCGAGAGGAGCTTAATTAAAATCTGGATAAAGATTGACGAAAACGTATCTCTGTACACATTTCTCCGTACGTAATTTGCATACGTTGTCTTCTTATCGTCAATCCTCAGAGGATATGGAGGACGTGCCATCATCAAAGCATAAAGTGTCTGGCTTCGTATTCTGTATTCCGAACAATCTTTTGATTAATGCTGCAATTTTTATTTACGCTACATGCATTTTTGTGACAGCAATACCAAAAGTCTGTCATGGCAAATCCCTAAGCTGGAAACGTTCTCCTTTTCGAGTTCATATCGTTCTTGCACGTCAACGACAAATCTAAAGCCAAAGGATATAAAATTCAATGAAATATGCGCTTGCCATTTTTTCCCATTTTATAACTCCGTCAAAAGATATGGATGCACCTATTTCTTCCTCCTAGCATAGACTTGATATGTGGCAGGTGGATCTATTCATAAAAATGAAAAAAAGGAATTTTCAAAATTATTGTGGTGACGCTGAAATCTGGATATGAATATGAAACACTTCGCTGGAATGAAATCCGCTCTTATCCTTAGCGAAAGATTTAATCCTCTATTTTGGTTTTCATACTCCTTTCAACAAATTGGTACAAATTTGATACAAAGTTACAAAAAAATAAATCCATTTTATCAGCTAGGTACCATTTTAGAGATTTAAGTACTAACATAAAAGTAAAAAATGAGAAAAAAGATATAAAATAGCTAATACCAGGACAACGAATGGTATCCAATAATTTTTACGTTTTTTCTATAGTGTATCAAAATATATAGATTCACATCTTTTTCGGTCAATAGTTGCGCGTTGATGTGAATCGCGCCAGAATACCCTTTTCATGGCAGGTTTAATGCCATGAACACATTATCAATGGCAGATAAAGCGAACCAAAACCCGTAAATAGCAGTTTCCACCCGGGCGCTCTACATTTTTGCATCCACGCTTCTCTATGGAATCGTTACTTTCAGATGCACATCACAAAAGAACTTTTTATTGCTTTATAAATGTTCTTCTTTGTGGAACGTATGAGAGATTGTCAGACTCAGAAAGCCTTTTTAAAGTTGTTTTTTTAGTGTCAGTTGCTCTTGTATTTTACTTTGGAAATTTCTAGACTGTAGATATAGAACAAGAAAACAGTTTTTTGTTGATGCTTTCTTCTAGGTTGTGTAATTCACTAATTATACTATTTCTTTTTAATATGCTCTAAAAAACACTTTCAATTTTATTTCTGGCTATTACGGTTTAGGACACAATACTATCCAAGAAATATCATATTGATTTCTTTATTAGTGAAAGAGATTTCTAAATGTTAAGCGAATATAAATGGTAGTATGCATATACGCTAGTTAACATTTCTTTGGATGTAAACTTAGAACTACTTACTTGAAATAACTAATTAAGAAAGCGATTTTGACTATTATTTAAATTCCTATTACCTAATATTATAAATCCGAAAGTGCATTTGTCTCTTTGTATGTTTCTTACTTTTTCAAGCTGAAACTGCTGAACCGATTTAAGTGAAACTTGGCATCGAATTAAATTAAAGAGCGGAGAACAACACAGGGTAAAGAGTGTGTACAAATACAGCACAGGGTGTTATTTTAATTGGCAGAACTAATTGTGCACATTGACTTTTATTTTGTCTATTTTTCATTAGTTTTAACGGTTTTAAGTTTAATATGCCTTGCTAGACGATAAGTTAATCTAGTTCTAGCAAAAAGTCAATTGTGGTGCCTACGCTGAGTTAAAAATGTGCGGCATTTAGGAAGACACTTAGAGCTCTCTACGCCAGAACGGTTTCAAATCTGTCGTTACTCAAGATCTGTCTGTAAATAAATCTCTTCAGCAGTGCAAATCCGTTCAACAGTTTTCTTTTTAGGATTCAGAATAAAAAAAAATGATTTTTGATTTGCTATTTTTCTGATAAATGCGCGTTTGCTACTGTTTGAGATCTTCCAAAAGACACTGTAATATGATCGGAATAGTGATTTAACTTCATCAGCTATCGCGACATGATACCCCAGTTTTTGTGTCTAAATTCCAAGATGTGGACGATATGTGGTTTCAACAAGACGGTGCCATATGTCAGGTGGGTTGCGGGTTTTTGAAGTTTAAGTTTTGTGTCAAAAAACCCACGACCACCCACGACATATAAGAGGAAAATGGGCGTTGTATCAACCACATTTATGCAAAAATATCATGGACAATGTCGACCATCCATTAATAACCCTCTGTATACTTCATGAACCAAAAAAAAAAAAAAATTGAAAATGTTTAATTAAAAACCTGTTTTCAAAAAAAAAAAAAATACTTTTTGCGTGAATTTTGGAACACTTTTAAGTTTTACTCAATTTATTTTTGCTTCAATTGTTTTTTTTTTTGCATTTGAAATTAATCATAATTAGATTAGATTTTGGATTTTAAGAAAATACCTTCAATATCATTGAAAAAACACGTTTTTTTTAAACATAGTACATACATATTGCTTTTCAGATAGTCTTAAATCAACTATTTTTTAAAGTTATTGAATTGTTAAATTTAAGTTCTATTTTCCGGCAAAAAAAATAAAGTTTAACATCTTTAGAAAAATGTGTATTAACAAAATACAAGACATGAGCCGCGGCAACAAAAGAAATTCCTTTTTCTTACCTTCTATCAAGAAATGCCATAAATCAAGCCTCGGCATGCCTAACTCCGATGCACGCGAGCACCTCCTTCGCCCGATAATTCACCTAGAAGGGAAGAAATAAGAAAAGAATATCGTAAGCAAAAATACTTAACGAATACTTTCTCCGAGTGGCAGATATTTTAAATTTACGACAAGCCCCGAGCTTCAAAGGGTTATTAGGGCAGTCGCGTGCAGGGCGTGAGTGTGAGCGGCCCTTAGGCCTTAACAGATCTCCGAAGCGGCTCGCCTAATGGGCTGCCATAACTTGCACTCCGCTGAAATTACAACCTTTTTCTGGCCTTTATGTCGAATCGATAGGGTTGCATGCGGCCGGATAATTAGTTTAGCGGAATATGTAGAACAAGTGCTCGTTACTCGATTTGCCCAATATGGGAGCCTATCAGTGATTATTGGGGCGAATGGGCGTGCGGTGGGCTCGCACCGCGGCTTGATTTATGCGAGCCTTTAATGGATTGAGTTCTGCTTTATGCGCGCCAACATAATGCAAAATTGGATTCACACCGATGATTCCCGAGCCAGATATGAGACTAATAATGTTAGCCCCCTTTGTACTGAATTTTCATCCTGCCTGCAGTTGCTTTGCTAATTTCGATTGCATAATTTTGTTCTGGAGGTTTATTTTTATATATAATAGAATAACTCGCAATAATCGTAATTTGAAATATCGATATCATATGTATGTACATAAATTATATAAAATTAATTAGCTTTTAAAGAGAAGTTGCAATGTTAAGGTTCTAGTTTTCGTAGGAATTTAATTCGACCAAAATTGGGTTATTTATTGTTTCCATTTTCGTTCGAAGCGAATTCAATGCGAAATTCAGACAACTTCTCTTGTTCTTAAATTTGGACAAAACGGAAATTCACCAACATTTATGTTATTTTCGATGCTGCTGCAGTTAGCGGATTTGAAGGAAAATTAGCAGGCGAACATTCTACCACTGAATTGAATTGAAAGAAAATTGAAGAAAATTGAGTTTAGATCAAATATTTTTAAGAGTTTACCATTTAAAACAATCAAAACATAATATTCGTGGGGTAAAACACACAAATTCAAGTCAATTCAAAGCGTTTATGGAATTTATGGGGAAAAATGTTTACGTGACCTTATTCTGTAAAGGGTATGAAAGCCAAAGGGTATGAGCATATAAATATAAAATGTATTATTCATCGAAATCAATGACTCAATTATAAAATCTATAAAAAAAAAACATCTTCCTTTACGAAATTGCATTTCCAAATTAATTTCGAAAGGCTGTTTCGTTGTCTGCTATTACCTACACGCACTTTTCAATTCGTCTGAAAATGATAACACATAAATTATTTTTTTACGAATTTAATTTTCATATTCGTTTTTCTTTATTCGCACGAAAATAAAAACAGGGACCTAAAATTTAATTCACCCATACTCACCTATTCATATATGATTATAGAACATGCATATGATACTTGCTAACTGAAAAATATTTAATATAACAATTTTTACTCCATACATCCCTCATCATAATTGGAAAGCATTTATTTTGGCTACTTTCCAAACAGAAATCATAGATTGATTTTTACCACATGGTGATAATTGGCCGGTTTAAACTTAAGAATTTAATGACATTTAATCCGAAAAAAATCATTGTAAAATGTTATTTTGTAATTTTTCTTTTTTTCTTAGTTGTTGTATGCAATTGGGGCTCCTCGTGTCCTGTCTAGCCGATCAAAATCTTTTATTTGAATAGAATATTAAAGTTTTTATTTATAGAAATAAGTATAAAATGAAGGGGGAGAATGAATATAATATATGTATTTTTAAAAAAATAATAAATTTTCACTAAATGGGTAATTATTTAGAATTGAAGATCTTGGCATACAGCCAAGTTTCATTTTTAAATGTTAATAATAATGATGGAAACTATTTTAGTATGCGCGTGAAAAGAAGCACTTTGTTGTGTAAAATAAATTTTAATAAACTCTAAGATGTGCATCACTAAACCTGAAATCGAAAAAAGAAAAACGACACCTTTTGCTATATGTATTGTAGGAGCGTTTCATGTTATAGTTCTAGAAATGACGTCTAGATAAGACGATTCTAAACACACAATGTAAAATTCAATATATCGGACGTTTCATAACGTCAAATCAAGGAATAATAAATAAATAAAGTAAAATCGTAAATCATCAAAAAATCTGCGTAATTACGTTCATTAATTTAGTAAGTAACAGCAATTAAAATTAATGTTAATGTCTGCAATCGGAGCCCAATTTAATAATAGTTCATATGGGTAACATTATTGATCCCAATTTCAGGCATCAACACCAAATTTAATTAATGCGGTAAATATTAATTGAATATACGCAGGTGGGTTTCTTTTAATTATTTTTAAATTTAATTTATTATGCCTTATGTTTTCTGAGACTACGTTTCTCTCCGCATATTTGAGTTTAAGGAGTTAAGTTTACATAGGAATTTATTAGGGTTTTTTAAAGACAAGCTTTCGTTGGAAAAACCATGGCGTACTGAAATTTTAAACATTTACTCGAAACCCTATTTTTTTTTTAACTTGTGTAAGCTATAGCATTTGAACAAAATAAGATATCGACTCAGTTTTGGTTTTATTTGAAAATATAGTTAATTTATTGAAAGTTATACTAAAAAAGTATAATTTTTTCATCATGAATATTTGTTATAGCTATTTCAAAAGCAAAATAATGAAGAAAATCCATGACGTACATTTTACTTGTTCGCCACTTTGTTATGTTTTGACTTTTTAATAGTTTTATTAGTACTAGTGGTCGCCCTGTGGTCGAAATTCGACCTACCGAGGTTAGTACGAAAAATACGACTGTACACAGCCTACTATGTGTTTGAAATTGGCACTTTCAATAATAAAATTACGACAGTTTGACCACAGACTACTATGCGTTCGACATAGACAATATGAACGTAAATAATGAATTTATTTTATTTTATTTAATGTATTTATAACACATATTATATATAAATTTTAGCTTTGTGCACTTCTTCTCTATATAAACTTTAACCATGCAAAATCTCAAACTCCTCAGTCCGTGCAATTTGCTTAAAAAGGGGTCCAAAGATTTCCCTTCACGTATTAATATATAGATAACCTCCAACCACTTTCATATATTTTATGAAAATTTTTGAAATTTTGATATCAAATAATTTTTACGAGTTCTATACAGCTTAAACGTCAAATTAGTGGGAAATTGTTGCAACTGCGTTGCTTTACTTTAAATGTAGGTATACTGTAAATAACTATAATTAATAGAATTAGATTATAAGAATCTTTAAAATGCAGTAAAAGATGAAAGTATAACAGAGTACAGAGACACTACGATCTGTGTGTTGCAATGGTAAAAAAAAATGAATTATTTTGCATTCTGTATATCACAAAGTGCAGCATATGCTCTTATACATCAATATTTATCAAAGTCATCCAAACAAGTGAACGTTATTATTTATTATGTGAATTTGTTTGTTTCAGTCTCGCCACAAGCAAGTCACATTCTCTGAAAGCCAACATCTCCATACAACTACCCATTAGATGAGTCTGAAATGAAAAGTTTCTCGGACCAAACGTGATCCAAACAATAAGTCATGTTTGTCGGAATTCAACCATGCAAGCAAGCTGATAGTTTTTAAAAAGGAGCCCAACTCCTGCACAAATAGTGTTCCAGAAACCTCACCCTGTCAGCGTGCTGTGCAACTTTCATCCGCAAAACTCCCTCTTAGATTCTAAATTTTAGTGGCATCAGTGCCAGTGGTCTGTCGAGCTCTACTTTAAATTATTGCTAAACAAACTGTGCAGAAATTCATCAGAGGCACACCCACAACTGATTTATCATTCATATGCATCCTTCTGTTAATATATTCACGAGTTTATCCCAAACTCTCTCCACGAAATTTGCCAAAAGTTTAATGTTTAATTTGACGAACGAGTTAATCTGATTGAACAGCACTTTGCTTCTCATGCGCTCAGCGTGGATCTTGTGTAAGTCTTAAGACGTTCCCTGCAAAAGCCGTTTAATCACTTGAAAAGCAAAGACGAAACATCCTCGAAATACTTGAAGTTCATGGAAGAAGATTGCGGAGAATTTTGCTGTCGATGATTCACCGCGCAATGCGAAAATTTCAATTTAACTTTAAGGAAATTGAAAATCTTTATGGTGTTGGGGTTTACCCACAACGTGAAGCTTCTTCTAAAAAAACTTACCAACTATTTGAACTTCAAGAAGGGTAAATTTATGCTGTACGTGTCTATGGTTTTGCAACATATTACATTTTTAAGTACACCGCCATTTTTCAAGGGTATCTAAACTTCGTTATTCTCGAAGTTTTCCTCGCGGCTCCATAAGATTTTCATTAATTAATAAATTGTTCAGAGGTCTCAAAAGGTTGTAAAATTAGTTTTAACCCTATCTGAGTAAGTCGGCTTTTTCGTTTTTTTCCCCGGAAATTATAAGCAGAACATAACTTTAGAAAAAACTTTATGGATATTTCAAAATACTCCCATCGGGTGCTGCAGGGTTTAAAAGTTGGTCTTATTGAAAAAGGTAGTCAAGTGAAAAGATAACTCGCATAAAGTATTGCGAACTTTTATTTAAAATTTTTTTATGAATCAATTATTTATTGTAATATATGTTGAACTCAGACTCAGAGCGTATATTTTTCAGAGTTTGTTCAGATTTTTATACGTAATATTTGAAGATATAATAGGAATAATAGGGCAATAAATGTTCGTGCTTTTTTGAAATAATTATTGAAAAAAGTTTTTATATTTATGATGGAATTTCCAAAAGTTCATAAGCTGACCTTACCTAATGTTGTGAAATTGCCCACAATGAACGGCGTGACTCGAACGAGTTAATGAAATTTTAACTTTTACGGAACCCACAACCTCACAATTTAGTTGAAAACAGTTGAGGGTTCAGAATATTTTAGTTGAGCTTTTTTAAAGCAGATTAATTCTACATAAAAAAAAGGTGATATAGAAATCAAATATAGAAAAGGACAACGTATTCAAAATTAATGTCAAACGTGAGAAAAAACAAGTATTTTCCCATTTCCTTCGACATTCATATAATTGATATAATAAATTAAATGGTTGACATTTGGACTGTTGGATTGAATACTGCGTAGTTTGAATAATGGTCCTGTTGAACGTTAGAGAATAAATGTATTCATGTTTGTAAGAAATACGTAAACTTGTCATTTTGGTAATTTTATTTGTTGTGTCGTCATACTCGTATATATTTTTATATATTTATGAACCAGTTTTAGTTTCAACGTTTATCTTCACGTCCAGAATAATTGCAAACTTTCATATGACTAAATGAAATTAAGGAAACATTGAATGAACATTTATTTTTAGATAAATAATATAGGAAATATGTATAGAATAAATCAAAATGAAATGCCAAATTAGCTACATTTATATTGTTTTATTTCTTATGAAAGTTTCTCCTGCAGTATATAGGATAGATTGTTAGAAATTCAAGAATATTCTTAATGTTTCCAACTTCGTAACATTGAAAATTATTATCATAGTTTTTAATAAGCCTTTCATAGTATAAAATAAAAAGTTTCTTTTCATTATGAATAAGCAAACAAGAAATTTTGTACAGTGTTAGTGCTTCTAATTTATTTGATATAAGATTGCAATATTTTGCTCCGTTGTACTGAACACTGACAAACTTTATTACAGAAGAATAGTTTAAATGTTCAGTGTAAGGAAGACTGTTATGTCCAAAAATACATGTTCATAGATTACGTACTAGACATTGTTTTGGTAGTTCAAATAATGCAAAATTGCAAAAACCCTTTCTAAATCTTATGTAAATTCAAATAAAACTTCTTACTATTCGGGATCTAAAGCAAAAATTTACTTTCGTCTACAGAGATTACTTTTTCTCGAAACTCATCCGTTTTTTTAACTTACTTCTTACTCCCAGTAGCTTTTTGACGTTTTAATATGATATAAAAGGCTTTTTAAATCCTCTGTACTCTTTTGAGTGCAAGTAATTCCTCGCTTTTTGTGCACTTAGAGAAATTTCTTGTTTGATGGTCCTTTCAATTTGCAGCTCCTGGTAAACTTTTAAGATTTTTCGTTTCTACCTGTTCTTTTATATATTTCGACAGCACAAATTAAATAAATAAACGAACGTTAACTTCAAAAATTTGGACAATTTATATTTGGGATATTTGTTTAACATAACATTTATGACGTGGGAGTATCTGTAATTTAAAAGATGATATTGTTGATTTGGAATTTGTACGAGTACCAAAATACTTTTACTTAGCCAGGAAAAATTCTGAGTACGACTAAATTATACTTGTAGGTACTCATACTCCAAATGCTGATACCTCATATTCTTACTCGTACTAAATAAAAAAATTATATTTTAAAGTTCTAGGGGGATTTCTAAAAATAAAAAATTATGAAAAAAGTATCTAAAATAACCCGTATCATATGTATGTACATTATACCTCGTCCTATTATAGATTATGTCTCTTGTGCGCCATCTCCGTATTAATTTAATTTATTATTTAATTAATAGCGTAGAATCAATTCAATGTTGACTTTGAGGTTTTGCACTCCGTGGACATTCATGGGATAACGCTATCATTTTGTCACCTTATCTAGATAGGAATCAAATTAGACTCATTTCAACATCCATACATACATATACTGTGACATTTCTAAAACTGTTTGTGCTTTTGAATGCCTTAAAGGAAATATTGATTCTCCTGCAATACCTTCTTCGTTTTCGATGGTAATATCAGATTGTTCACTGAGGTATGAATAATTTCCTTAGAATTCAGAAATACAGAACCAAATATGGATCTTATGAACCGGTCATATCAATTTCGCATTGCTTTAATTAATTTTTTTCAAAGATATCATTATGGATAATCTTATTTGTATGTAAATAACAAAAACCATTTGGCATTGGCATTTATCTCTACTTACTACATATGTATAGCAAATTAAGATTTTTCTTCTTTATGTTTATGTTACGGGAAAATATATCAACTATGTCTGAATTTAGCTCTCTAAGTTGCATTGTATTTAAGACAATAGGCTGTGACAGATGGAAAGATTGTGGTGTATCATAAGTATATCTTTGTTCCAAATTCTGAATAGAACACTGAAAAGGTCAGTCGAGAAAGCTACCGACTATTGTTGGTAGTTAGATTAGTACGAGATATTCCGAATTCTATTATAGCGCATACCTTCTTGCGGTGAAGCCAACATGCGTAGAACATAGAACGACTGGAGGAGTTATCTTCGAATTGACTACTATAAATGAAGTAAGTCCCACTCCTTGAAAGTTAACACAAATTAAGTTATACCTCAAGACGACCCACCCTGTTATATGTTTTATGGTGCTGTAAAGCATTCACGCTCCGAGGAGCACTGCCAACACGCTCTGCCATTCTGAGCTGCAATTGATCACTTCCCGACTGTGTCGAACTTTAATTTGGTCGGGCGGTGCCCGGCTCACATCGCAAGACGCCAACCCAACAGCTCTCCTTAGAAGACGTTCGGTCGCCTTTGCTCGAAACGAGGAAAGTTTGCGATTATATCGCCTCCTGGTGGCAAAGTGGGAGACCGCAGCATGATTAATGACTCGTGAAGGCAATTAAGGGGGCCCATTACCATTATGCATTCGAAATCAATTCATTTGTGGGCGATACGGGGAATATTCTCGCCGCACTTTGCGAAACTCATAAATTCTTCCCAAGAAAGCCATTCTTATCGGCGATGGCACCAACTCTCATACTTCTGCCGGCGGTGTCGCCAGGAGCGGGTAATGGGATTAAAATTGGATGCAGCCAAGTGGAAAGTATGAGGTGCCGCCTCACAACTATTAGTTTCCTCAACAGGTCGACATTTATCATCCACGTAATAACCTAAATATTATAACTGCACCCTACCATAAATCACTGTTCGTACTCCTTAAAAATTTTATGGCTCACTAAACGATTTTAATTACTGTTAACTGTGATTTTTTGAAAGATGTCTGCTCGTATCATTGATTGATGATCTTTTGGGGTTTTAAACAAGGACTATGCAAATCTTTATAGCAGAAAATTGAATGTTGGAACTGGAGCACAAATGCTGATGATGTGTAACTAAAATGCTATTAATAATATTATGATTTTTGGAAACATGAAGGATTTTCATGGTTTTAAATTTTGCGCTCAAAACTTACCCTAACGGTTACACGCCGAATGTCGCGGTGATTCCTGGAAGTTCATCCCATAATCTGAACAAATGATCTGAACTCATATGTGGGTTTCTATTTTATGTCTTGAGTTTTTAGCTCTCACTCCAAAAATGTACTCCAAATTATATAAACTTATGGACCACAAAAATATATACAGTGTTGTGCAAAACAATAGCAACCAATCCAGTACAAAAACTTAATGTAGTTTCTCCAAAAAGTGGCCACTAAATAATTCCACCTTAGTGTAAGTATTTATATTTTTATCTATTAGTTTTAAGTCCATTGAATTATATTTTACTATCCTAACAACTCCAAAGAACGCTGACAAATTTCCATCTTAAAGAAAGTTATGAACATTTACAAACGTATAATATTGGAATTTTAAAGTGAAAGTAACACTTATTTGGAGTC
Source organism: Machimus rusticus (assembly GCA_951509405.1). Classification (NCBI taxonomy): domain Eukaryota; kingdom Metazoa; phylum Arthropoda; class Insecta; order Diptera; family Asilidae; genus Machimus; species Machimus rusticus. The sequence goes on along the minus strand of OX608052.1, from coordinate 4,693,238 downwards.
ATAAATTGAACAGTGTATATAACAAATGTTACAAATACTGTTTTTTAGTTCATCTGAGGTCATTGCAGTCAGATTTTTTGTTTTTATTAATGGTTTTATTTTATAGTGTAATCATATGCATATACTTACATACATATTTGCGTTATGATATGAATATTCTTTGATATAGGTATATACATAACCCCATTAGGTTTTGAAGGATTAAAGTTGGTTGGAATAGGTAATTACTTGAACAAATATGAATTAATTTAATTACTTTAATTTGTAAATCGTGTCGTTACACTGCCCTCCGTCTGTACAGAAGTTCTGCACGTAACAGTTGCACTCTGGTGATTGTTAAAGGACAAAATCAAAGTGAAGCCCTTGACACGGCGGTTTGTTTCGATAATTAGAGGACAAAGGATGAGCCTGGTACCAATTAAAATTTTAACGCTCGATCCTTGAGCCCGGGGAGGGGCAAAATCAATCAAATGGAAAATCATTCAAGAGTAAATCGGACGGATACAGCCGCCGCCGCCGCCGTAGCAGAAGCGGCCATTGTGAGGGGGTTCCCCGGACCCCGGTAACGAGGAGGCTTCTTCATTCTGAAGCATCAACGGCACCGGAGCCGCGTCCTCTTTTCAATAATTTCGTCATTTCCATTTCCCGGGGCAGCTGTTCCCGTTGAAATTATTCCACATCTGATGACGCAACTGCGCTCCAGGAACAACTCCTTCGGGCTGGAATCGAAAGTTTTCCTCTGCAAAAAGAATTAATATGTATGCGGAAGAGCTCGCTCCTTACGCAGGGTGATAGACATAATAAGGTTTTATGGCCGCCCTGTGCTTTTTAGCACCTGTGCTCTGGAGGACGACTCCTACATATTTAAGACTGAAAGAAGTGACAAAAAGCGAAGAAAGGTAAAAGTAGAAATTCAGCAGTTCCGCCCTACCGCCGCCCGCCCGCATTCAACTCACCACTTGCCAACTTTTCTCTTGTTTGAAGCGGTGTCACCCGCCCCCGGGCCAGGCAAAATTCTACGACGATGACTTGGTGACATTCCCTTGGATATGATGGAAATAAAGTTGAAATAATTTTAAACTTTGGGCGTAATGACGTCAACGCTCCCGACCTCCTTCGCAAAGTTGGTACAAAAAAAAACAAAAAAGGAAAAAAAAACGGGAGCGGATGTGGCGTACACTCCCGGGCATGTTCCACTTCCAGTTCGTCCCAACTCTGAAGTTGTTCATTCGCTATCTCGTTGTCATTTTAAGTTTGGATAATTTTAACAACTTTTATGTCTTAAGAATTGAGGTGAAACTCGGATTAGTTCTTCTTATACTTTTAAGCTGACTCTCATATCTCGCCCTTTATTTAAACACTTAACACTTTACCGTGTGAGCACACTTTGAAAAGGAGCAATTAGGATGGGTCCACAACTTAAACACCCAAAAAAATCTACCTTAGAGCACAAAGTAAGTAATTTGGATAAGTAATTATAATTTTTCAAAGTCCCCATTAATTCCTTTAAAGTAAACTTAAAAACTCAGCACAAGCGATTCAAATTTTTAAATAGGAAATTTATAATTAACTAGCTGAGTCATCTGGATCTGAAGTATGTATGTACTACTTAATTAAGGACTGCTGGTATTTCAGCCAGTTTAGGAGTGGATATTTCTTAAGTAAAATTGTAGTTTAAAGCTTATCCTAGTTAATTTAGGAGTTATGCAGGACTATATGTAATTAAAGAGCTTTATTCTTTTTGTCCTAAGTGCCTTCTTGAGTGGGACCTCGTTTACTCTATAATAGGTACGACGTACGAGTGAATTGCATGAGCGTTTTTTAACATAAAAATGGCACTATCATGTATCGAATTATGAAAATAAGCAATATTTTTCTTTAATCATGGACTCGAAGTGATTTAGAAAATTTAGTTTTTTTTTTTTTTTTTTTATTATTTCTTTAAGGTCGCTGTAGAACTACAATGGTTATTAGCGACCATTTAACGATTTAACATCAGATTTTCTGGTAAATTTCTACTGTTTTAAGGAACGTTATGGTCTGGTTGCAGCTATCGAGGTTGTTCAACATAGTATCCAGGTTATTGGGTAGTTTGGCTGAGGTCCTTTCTCGTTGGTACGAAAATTTAGTTGTTTGCTATGTAAGAAGAAATACCTTAAATGGAAAAACAAAAGACCCTAAAAATTCGTTTATGACGTCAGCAAACAAGCTGATCTAGTATTCCAATTAAGACGATGACAAAGCAAACTTGATCAAATTCGTTTGCTTAGCTCGATATTTGATATTTTAAATTAATAAAAGTAAACCAAAAATGCACAATTCGACAATATTTAAGAAATGCTGCAATTTTTCTCATTCCATCTCATCTTCATGAAGTCAACCCAAGCATGAGGCATGAAAATTGCTATGTTTTTTTTTCATCCGGATCACGCTCTGGATCAACAAAAAATGAAAAACAAAACATGATCCGGGTCAGCGCTTTTTTCAATTTGAGAAGTTGACGAATCTGTCTTCGTGAAGTGTCGAAACAAAAGTCAGTGGCAGAATAAGATTGGTGTTCATGTTTATTTTATCGCAGTTAATTTATGCGAATTTTAACAATTGAATGAATAAAAATGCAGGAAATGGATTTGTTTAATATTGAGGAATGCATTTATCGAAAGTTATTCGTTAAAAATTTAATGATATTTGTTTCCAATTCCCTTTTAAATTGTCAATTTTTTAAGCTGCCAACCTATTAAAGATGAAAAACTGGCTTAAGCGCTTCTCAGATTATTTTGTATTCAACATGTGAAAGATCTTGATCGAGACCCAGATAAAAGTGTGTGTTTTGTAAATGCAGGTCATAGTCATAGATCATAAAATTTCAAAATTGTAAGTCGATTTTCTATCACTATCTATATCTGAAAGTTTTTTTATATGTTATGAAATATTATTGTTATTTTTTACGTCACACCTTAAAATGCTCAATATTAAATTATTAGACACTGAATTAGCAAATCATATTCGAATGCCTCATGATTATTTTGAATTCTGAAAATTTTGGTCGCTAAATACGAAATCAGCGTTTGAAATTTTGTGTAATTTACATTTTCATTTTTAAATTAGAAATCGAAAAGTTTGGGTTGTTGCCATATTGGATCTTGATTTTTAAAATTTATATAATGAATTTATAAATAATTCTCCCCAAATTATTAACAGTAGATTCGAAATCAGTGGCCTTAAAATATCCCTAGTATCTACTCTAATTATCACTTAAAGTTTCGAAAAACTTTGATAGGTGCATATATATTTTATCTATTTCTAAACTTCGAATTCGAACTCGCAACCAGCATCAACCAAATTCCGAAATACCAATATCCATGGCAATTCCTTTAAGTTTAAAATTATTGGCTGCAATAATAAACTTTTCGTTAAATAAAAAATTCTCACAAAAATACTTTTCATAAAATTACCTCGACTCACACAGTTTGCAGATTTTCCGATGAAAGTTTTTTATACTGATTTTTATCAAAAATATAATTAAATTAACTTTTTATCTTCAAAACTTATTCATGAACAAGGTAATATTTATAATTCACGGCCATTTCGACTCCAATATTATCAATAAGCGATGATTGTTTATGCTAAATCTTAAAATTAAATTTTCTGCTCGTTTTAGCAATGTCCACTATTAGTGTGAAACAACAGTGGTTGGGAACTTGAAGTTAATTTATTGGGTTAATATAGCTAGCGCGAAATTTACCTTTTTTTATGAACGAATTATCGTAAATTGACACAACTGTCCTATATAGTCGGATAATTGTTTTTCATTTAATACAGTGGAGGAAATAGCTATAAAATCACTCAGCATTCTTTTATAAATTTAATGGCACAGTCGTTTCCTCGAATTATTTTTTTAAGGAGTACCCTTATATAGTTTAATTGTTTTATTGGCGCCGCGAAAATGCCTGGAACTTTGCTATATATACCTGTGAAGGATTGAAATAAAAATCACTTTCAATTTGGTGCTGCAATTGCAAGGTTAAAAAGCGGAAATAATTATAAAATCAGTGTGTGTATTTTCAATTTCTTCAAGTTTTTTTGCCAAAATTATTAAATTTTATAATCAGGTGAGTACAGATAATTATACTTAAGAGTTTTAACGCGAAATTTAAATTAAAATTACACTTTTTATTTCATTTTTTAACGATGCCAAGAGGGGTTGCTTTATCTGACGAAGAAAAGGGAAGGATCTCTGCATTTCGGGAAATGGGAAAATCCATTCGAGAAATCTCTCGCCTGATATCCAGATCTTTTATTGTGGTGCGAAATTTCATTGTTTTGGGCGATGAATACAATACAAATAAGCGTCCAGGAGCTCGTCCTAAATTAACACCTCGCGATAAACGCCAAATTATTTCAAAGGCAAAAGCAGGAAAGACGGTAGCATCGCAAATTTAGCGTGACCTGGCTTTGCCCGTAACGGTACGACGTGTGCAACAAATTCTGGCGGAGTCCAACCAGGTAGCATGGAGGAAAAGGATACGAGCACCGGCGCTGACACAAGGCCATAAAGATCGGAGGCTGGAATTTGGTAAAAACCACATGTCTTGGATCAAGGAGTGGAAAAGTTCATCTTTAGTGATGAAAAAAAATTCAATTCAGACGGCCCAGACGGGTGCCAGTTTTATTGGCACGATTTAAGAAAAGAAAAGGAGCCGTAATTTTGGAGGCGGATCAGTGATGATTTGGGCTGCTTTTTGCTTCCATGGATCAACTCCTGTTTGTTTCATTACCCATAAGATGAATTCAGAAAAGTACACCGAACTTCTGGAGGATGTCCTCATCGAATTTGGTGCCGCCTTTACAGTCAAAATTGGATATTTCAGCAAGATAATCCGGCGATCCACGTGTCAACACATTCCAAAAATTGGTTTAGGGCCAAAAATATTGAACTTTTGCCATGGCCGGCTCGTAGTCCGGACTTAAATCCCATTGAAAACTTACGGGGTATCCTTACCAGAAGACTTTATGAAAATGGACGGCAGTTAAATAATTTTTCACAACTCAAATTGAAAATTATTGAGGAATGGAGAAAAATAGATAAAAAAATATTTGAAAATTTAATTTTGTCAATGGAAAAAAGGTTATTTGAACTTATTAAAAAGCGTGGTAGCTGTTTAGATTTTTAATTCATTTAAATTTAAATAAAATTTGTTAAAAACTTAAAGTGATTTTATATCTATTTCCCTTCCAAAAACGCCAAATTTTTATAAATCCGATAGCTTTTCAGTACTGTTCATTAAAACTAAAAAAATTTAACGTTTATTAACGTTAAATATGCTACTGAATTAGATATTAAAAGTTGGTTCTACAGCATCCGAACAATTTGTATATAATTACCAAAATGTAAGTGATTTTATATCTATTTCCTCCACTGTAATGGGATGGAAGGAAATGTTATTTGAATATAAATTCAATATTTTGATTTCAGAGGGAATACACAAAGGGATGAATTTATAACCGATATTCCATATTACTGGTACGGATACAATCGGATAAGCTTTAAATTATTATTAAATTGGAGCACAGGAAATTTGTATGGTAATTGACTGCTAAATTACAACGATCGCTGGCAATTCACATACACTGGCTCTGAACTAAAAGATATTTTATAATTTTATATGTATATTAAATCATACTTTGTTTGCTTTGACTAAGATAATTAAATTAATGAAATGTCGCTGAAAATACAAAAGAAACCTCCTATTTGAAAATAATACAAGTACGATACGACGGCGCAAGCAAGTATTTGGCATTTGAATTAATTCAATTAAAACTTCGTTCAATTTCGTGAATCATTTAAACAAAAGTGAAATAATTTCCCGGCCGACACGAGATGACAAAGGCTCAAGGACGGCCTCAAAAGAATTATGAGTGAATCAAGCTCGTAAAATGCGAACGATGCGCTTAAGTTTAGTGTAAGACTGAACTGACGACACTCTAAAGTGCTGAAAACCCCGAAATAGACGTAATTGTTTCCAAAAAATCTTTCCCAGCTAAGAATATCTTCTAATGTTTGCGACACTTCAGTCGTCGACAGAAATAATTATTTTTAGGAATTTTCGCGAAATGAGCGGGGTAAAACCGATTGCTGGCATAAAAAAGGGTGTAGCTGTACGGGCGTCGAACTCTCCAACCTAAAAATTGGCAGCGAAACGACAAGTGCCGGAAATAATTGTGGTCTAGTGAACATTTTCGCCTCAAAATTGAAAGGCATTCTTCATTGTAAGTAGAAGCAAGTTTCATAAATTTTCTTCATGCCAAAATATTTAACGAAAACAATGCTGGGAAAACTTTTTCTCTTGAAGTTTCACCACAGTTTATACTAATATATTTTAAAATACAACTCGCGAGAAACTAATTACTGTGAAGACTAAAAGTTTGCACAGCAATTCTATTTATCTGATGTACTTAAAGACACTTCAAAAGACTCCTACCATGCCGTGTCGGCTTCTCCAATGTAGTTCCAAAGATATAAAATGCTGGGGTAATGTACAGTGCATACGAATTAATGTGGCTAGGCGATATTATGGCTACACTTATTGTAGTTAAAAATTAAATAAACTACATACTGTAATTTTAATGAATTCATAAAAAAAATAAGTATTATTATACTAATTTTAAAATAAAGAACAAGGTTTTAGTATCTGATAAAAGTTTTGATGATCAAATTGCATAGTTGCACAGTTCTTACACAATGAACTTTTTATTGTTAACTTAGCCCTTAACCTGAGCACTTCTGCAGAATCACATTCCTGGAACATTGGAACGTCTCATACATTAATTTAAATTTATTACCAGATAGTTTTCAAAAAATTATCTATAAATAAAAAAACCGGCCAAGTGGGAAGACTTGCGCACCGAGGGTTCCGTAAATAATAATTATTATTATTATTCTTTTTGTTTTTTATGTATAACTACAAATTTACGGCTTTCGGATTTTTCTCTTTACTTGTGCTGTAAGACATTGCTTCTTGCCAAATTTCATGATTCTATGTCAACGCGAAGTACTCTATAGGTTTTGAAGGTTTTGATTCCCTTGCGAGTGTCGAAAATTTGCGGAAATTTCCGGCATAAACGGCTTTTGATCTTTTGATTGCGTTGACTTAGAAGTTTTATTTTTTCACATCTCCAAGGGATTGCACACTTGACTATTTGATATTAATTTCAACTTGATACCTCCACACGTTCCTGAGAAAAAGGTTCTTAACACACAGATGAAGAACGAAGTGATCCTATAAGGGTGCCTTTTTTCCTTTTAAAGTACGGAACCCTAAAACGTCCTACTGACAAATAGTTCCAACGAGGCACACACTTATAATAAACAATTATTTGATAGTGCTCGTTAAAAAACGGAGTATTTATGATATACATTATGTTACCTATTATATAAAGACGTATTTTGATAAGAAAAATGTTTAGGTTTAATTATTTAAAGCAATATTAAAAAGGGAAAAGGAGGCTGTAACATGATATTGGGGAACATTTTTTTTTTATGAGCGTATGCCAGTTGTGATATTTATTCATTATTAATTGTAAGGGAAAAAAAGTAAAATTCATAGAATATTTCGGCAAGTGTTAAAGCGGTTTTTATGTTGAACACGGTGTTTTTTTAAGGTTTGAACAGGGGTATGCTAAATGATTCTAGATATGCATGTACGATCTCTTGATCAATGTGTGTTCGGACACCCCTTCTTTAAAATCGGTCCTTCATCACTAAAATTGTAATTGACAATTTACGAACATGCATACATATTTATTTATTTGAAAATTTCAATAAGAGCTTTATCGCTTTTTATCGCTTGAACATAGATGATCAATATTTTGAGTTTAAGCCTACGATGGGTTTTATAGAGAGTTCGATATGAATTAACAACATTTTTTACGATTTTTTTATATCTACCTAGATCGCGAGGACATATACATTAATATTTTTAAAAAAATATTGATATTTTTCTATACAAGTCATAAATATTGCTGAAATTAAATTAAGCCCACAATTATTATTCCTTAGCCTTAGAGTGTATGCCCGAATTCGGTAAATACTTCCAATATTATTATTACCGAAATGGTGTATGTAAATACATATGTAGATATTTAATATTGGTACCTCTTCTGTGACTCGACTCGTGTATAGCCTAGTTTCGTTTCCTGAAATGTTTACATAAATTTTAATGAGTTTCCTGACTTTGGTGCTCAGTTGGCGTTTGTCTATATTAAATGGAAACTGAAAATTGTCCATTCCAAATGGAAACAAATTTCAAATCTATTTCAATTCAAATAATGGGAAAGATTCCACGTCATCCGTTCCTACATACATACAGTGCATGGCCAAAAAGGCTCCAACTTTTCCAGAAGGCAAATTTAGTCTACACCTTTTAAAAGCAGCAAAATATGAAAATATCGATTGAATCAAAAGTGCACGAACATCAAGGAGTACTTTCCGAGTGTTCCGGATGAGAGTAATTGAAAACTCATAGTTTCGCCATAAAACGACGATAGCATTCAGATGATGAGGCATTTCAACAAATGCGCAGCACATGTTCGGCCGCGTGATTGCTCCCTGTACAGCCGTCGTTCAGAGGCCAAATATTTGTTGTTAGAGAAGCTAGTTGTTGAGGGCCCCAACAACTTAGCCAGCCACACCACTTGTCCAAAGTTTTGGGCACCGCAGGAATTTTAATTTAATATTGTGTCGATGCAACCCCGGGTTGGAGGAGCCACTCCATTCGAGGAAGATGGGCAACAAAAATTACTTGCTTGGACCGACGCGACGTCGGCGAGGCGTCGGTCGTCGTTCGCGTGGCCTGCATGGAAATTCAATTACACTCAAAAGTTACCCCCAACATATATGTAGGTGGCAGAGCATAGGGCCAGCCGCAGGGTGCAATGCTATATCCACTTCAGAAAAGCATCCGGGATTTAGCCGGCCTTAATGCACAATGCTACTTGCTAGCTAGACTAGAAAACTTGTGTAATTGGTTTGCATTTTTTTTTTTGTGTCCGAGGCATGCAGCCTCGATCTCGTGCGCCTTTGTGGTCTTGTCGCGAGAGTCCCTGAATATTTATGCGAAATAAAATTTCACAAATGGATGTTCTATAAACCGCAGCATGAAAGCTTAGCGGAATCCTGGAATGCATTTATGTAAATGATGCTTAGCGAAGCGGACGATGGAATCCCGGAGAGTGCATTTTCCATAGGCACGTTCTAGATATGCAAAAACTGATTTATGAACATGTTTTGCGTTTGTAAGAGTCCAAATCCGGGCTTTCATTATGTTTAGATGCGCTTAATTTCCTGCTGAAAGCGCAGCATTGGACCACTTCAAAAATGGCGGTTTTGCTACTATGGTTAGTGCGCCCGAGTAAAATCTCATTATGTGTCAATCCTGCACAATTCACTCTCATAACTTACCAAGTCAGTAAAACGTAGAGTCTGACCAGTTAGTGGATTCCATAGATTAAATCGGATTTTCTACCATGGAGGCGAAAGAAATATGCATACGTAAACATGCATAAAACTTTTCTGGAATTGAAATGAACTTTCTCGTACTGGTCAATTTCCCTCCCCGGCTGCATCTAAGTTAATTAAAATGGAGCACCCTAAGTAGCTCGGATAAGAAATTATCAGATTAATTAAAACAAGCATTGAAGTTATTAAAAAGTTATGCAAACCAAGAAATTTTTGAACCGATCTTTTAATTAGAGGATTGATTTAAAAGTACTTGAATATTTGGCATTTAATTTCATTTGTGCCTGCTTCCTTTCGAGTGCAATAGAATCTCTAGGAATTTTCTGAAAAATACTTTTTTTTTATTTTAAAACTCTTTAATGTTTTTTTTTAAATTATAATAATATGGCTCAAAGAAGACTTGAAACCTTAAAATTATTCGCATTAAACACGAAATGATTCAAAATCTAAACGACTGCCTCAAACTTCTTCCATAAGGATAAGTTACAAAAAATTTTAAGCTATTTGATTCTAAGTTGCTTATCCTAAGGAAATCACAAATCATAATCGCGAAGAAAATTGATGTAAAATATCACAAAATCAGAATAGGGAAATATTATTGAAGGGTGAATTAAAGAAAAAAATTATTTAAAAATTGATTTCAAATTGTTTCTTAACATCAGATCCATTTAAAATCCACGCTGGAAATCAGGTTAAAAATAATTCTAGATTTTTGTTCATCTCGTGATTGACTGATTTGGTAGGCTTCTTTCTGTTTTCTCATTTTTTTCATTCCCGGGAATTGGTAATAAAAAATGCACTTCCACGAAAAAATTTTAGCTTTTAGCTTAAGGCGGTTTTTGCACAAAAAGTGTTTTAAATTGTTAAAATCGATATTTTAATGTGTAGTCGAGAGCAATTAGTAATGATTTTAAATTTAAAAACAAAGAAATTTAGTTCTAAAAAACAATTATTTTTTATCAAATTAAAATGATTACGTACTTCACTTTCTCTACGATTACAATAAGATTCTATTTAACTACAAGACTTTTTTTTACAGAAACTTCAAACAGTACCTATATATTACAAAAAGCTTGCTTGTTTGAACATTTTGCTTTCCAGATTAGTAATCTACGTAAAAAATTGTTAGGAAAATGGTTAACACATGATCACGATCAGTTGTTGATGATCAGTGTAAGAATTAATTTTTGGTTTAAAAAGAGGATTAGAGTTGTGCGGTATAAAAATCGATAGTGGCTAGTTACATTTTCAGCATTTTTTCTATTTTGTTAAAATCTTTAAACTTTATCCGTTTCGATCTCAGTTTCCACAGAAAGTGGCTATCTATCTATCCAAGAAAGTATACTGATATAACAAACAAATCCAGCCAAGTTAAAAATGATTAATTTCAACTTATGTAGTCTGAAATAATTTATAACAGGCTAAGTTTAGGTTGGAGTTTTTCCAAAAAAAAAAAATACATATTTCTATTTTGCGCTTTATACGACCAAATGGCAATACATTGTGCAGATAGAGCCAATTCAGCAGAGTTTTTCTGACAACACTGACAAAAACGAAATTTTACGGTACGAAAGTAGAGTACTTTATTATATCTATTTTATTTTACGCACTTTCAGCTACAATTCTTGTTCCGCATCAGATGCTAGTTTTCCAAATTCGTAGCTAACGTTGCGTATGGTCAGTCACAGATGCGGGATCACCCTTAGTTGGCTGCAAATAAAAAAATTCTCTCCACAAACCCATATTCGTTAAGCAGAGGCATAATAATAAATCCAAAATAGAATCTGTACCAGCAGTTTGGGATGACAGAATACAAACATTATGGACATTTTCGGGGTTTGAATGGTCGCTGCCTTGGTTTTGTTGGCTACACCATTCTAATTTCTTGTTTGTATTCCTGGTATGTGAAAATCCTGTTCGATGTCCTATGGATTCTCGTTTTATTGAAACAAAAACCTTTTGGTGGTTATACATATGTAATAAACCCTTTTGGAACATAAAATGAATTGTCAAAGTTTATGGGCTCTGTTAATGGCATTGTGTTCGGTTTGTTATCGAAATTACAAAGATTTTATCGTTCTTTCTTGTTTTTCTTTAACCATTTAACGTTTGAACAAACGCTTACAAAAACAACATTCAAATGTGTTTAAAACATGATGCAATAAACATTTAAAGGATCAACATACATAGATCAAATTATTTTATTTTGTTTTAACTTAGTAAAATTATAAAGACAATTGATAGAAAAGAAAGAAAAATAGTAAATGTATCTATTATATTTACTAATTACTGGTAAGAATGAAAATATGTTATAGTATTTGCAAAAGAAATAAAGTGACCTCTATTAATAAATTTAAATTCTATGTAAAAGCATATATTTTAAACGATTATAGACTCTAAAATTGAAGAAAAACATAAATAAGTACATACTTACATATAAAGGTGTGTTTAGTGACCAGGAAGAAACTCTGTTCAGAGAAGCTGTCAGAGCAAAACAGATCAGAAAGGAATAGACTTGGCATTGAAAACTACCTATTTTGAATTTTTCTGTGCTACTAAATGTCAAATTGTCAAACAAAGCTTAAATTATTCACATTTATGTTGTGCAGACAAAAATTAGGTGCTGTGGTAGTAATAATCAAACTTTTTATCATCCTAGTAATCCTTTGCGTATAAAAGTAGTAAAAAATCAATTTCTTTATTTAAATATTCTAACTCGTCACTTTGTCAGTTTAGAGCAGCTTTGAGCCTATTTGAATACATTTCTTGCTATTTTCTGCTCTAGATTAATCTAGAAAGCAAGTCATTAAAGTCACTTATACATATAAAAATGTTCTTATTGCATTTATTTTCTTTCTTTAGAAATGTCAGATATTGCACTGGTAGATTTCATTAACAAAACCTTTTGAGGTTAATGCCCCTTCTGCAATGTAATATGCACTCCAACGAAAAACGAAATAACCTTTAAAAAATCTTTGGATACATAAGCACTTACTAGATTCTGGAGTATCTACCACTTAGAGAAAGGTTTCGCAATTTGGTATTCATTTTCATTCATTCGAAATTTGCATGAAATGCTATAATTAATTAAAGTTGACATCTTCACGTCAACCAATTAATTTCAAAATATTCCGAGTTTTCACCACCATCATTAGTTTCATGAATCTTGACGTTACTCTGTAAGTAGAACACTGAAAATATGCATGAGGACAGTGATAAGTAATGGCTTTGATTTTGTCTCTCGTAATTGAGGGTAGTCTGTAAAGCTAAGTGGTAAAGCACTTCAATTTATTAAGGACAGGATGTCATCCTTTAACTAGAAAGGAGGACCCTTCATCGCTTTAAAAGGTTTGTTTCAGACGGGAAAACAAAAGCGATTGTAATGTAACATTAAATAGTTACTAGTTATAGTCTCAATTTAGATTAATATAACCTATTCCATCATAATATATTGTTGCAATTTTTTAAATACAACGAAGAATGCAGTGAAATTTTTAATTTAAAAAAAAAAAAACTTGACCGTGTTTAACCAAACTTTCGCTTTGTTGCAATTTTTGTAGTAAATATCTTTAGTGAGCAGTGAAATGAAAGGTTTTTACACAATAAAAAATATTACAAATCAAAAAGTTTGGATGTTTGTGACTCAATCACATAAAAACGGCTGAATGGATTTTGATGAAATTCGGCACGAAGATAGACCATGTCCTGGGTTAACACTTTGGTAACTTTATTGCGGTAATGCGTTCAAGATGGCGGATCTGATATGGTGGCAGAAAACTCGATTTCAACGGATGTACATGTAAATTAGTTAGGGAGTTTCCGGGATTGCTGACTTCGATTTTGCCATCAAATTCAATATGGCAGCCGAAAAACTATTTAATAATTCGCCGTCTAAATAGCCAATTGACAGTTACGGTAATGTTCAGAATTTACCCGTGATCGCATGCCGTAGTAATAAAGTATTTATGAGTGCCTACTAAAAAAACGAATAAGATAATTTATGAAGAGAATACTTACTTTAATAGTAAATTTTTTTTTTCGTAGGATTTTAAATAGTAGTGGAATGAATAAAAAAAAAATTTGAAAAATCTATAGTGGAAACAGCCCCTTTTGAACAGACATACCAATTAGTACCAACCCTTTTTTTAATTATAATTGTTACTTTATGTATGTTGAATAGCATTGAAAGTTATTGCATAATAATATCTTCCCTTTTGCTCTTGAATTCCTTAGATTATGTTACTAAATCATTAAGATGGTTTTACGAGTATTATCGATTATCGGGAAAACAACTTCATCAGAGCGTCCTTAAAAAGCACCAACTATCCAATACAATATGCCCGATTTGTGCTTCTTCCCCACGAAAGATTAAATCAAACTTACCATGCTTGATAAATAGGCCACTTAAAATAATCCCTTTTCTAGAAAACTTTAAATCCAATGAAAGGGGCGTGCCACGAGAAGAGGCCTAATAACAAGCTCCAATAAATCTTGGCCGGTCCTCCGACCTAAGCACACACTTAGCCATAGTTATAATATAATACATATACGATACATAGATCACATTTTCAATAATTCATACTGTCATCCGGAAATCCGATGGTTGGCAAATCGACCCAATTTTAATTCCTTCGACAATGGACCGGCACCACAAGTCTTCGATACCGCAGATAAGAAAACAGGGCTTGGTCTTTCCAACATTATGCTGAGAATGTTTGCACAATTCTAGGGAGCTTCCTAGTCAAGGGGGTCCTCCTAACCCTAGTGGGTTTTGCGTAGCACCCTCTGAGGGTTTCAATACCATTTAAGGCTCCTTGCGGACACATACATACACAGCAAGAAGAAGGCGTATAGGAGCAATTTTGCGGATATTACGAAAACAGAGAAGGCTCTGTTAATTAAAAACAAGGAGTGCTTTTTTCCTGTAATTTTATCAAAACGTCTCTGTTCACGGTCTTATTGCGCCATAAACAATTTTATCTCTGGGAAGGAGTACAAAAGTACCACCAGTCCTAATAAAAGCCTAACGTTTGAATTTTCTATTAAAATTTTTATATTTTCGCGTGCAGATCTCATTTTCTATATTGCAATTTAAAAATGTCGCATGTATTCAAGGATCTGTCTCACAAAAGGACCTCTGTTTCAACATGGCCGTTCGAGAAAGGGCACTAAAAGTGGCCTTTTAATTAAAAATGTTAATTGATGGTAAAGGAACCGGTCGTAAGCCACTAGCTCCAGGAACAGACGACATCCAATTTGTTCCTAACAAGTGTCGAATGAAATAAGGGCCCAATTAGATGGCGTTTGCGGACTTCAAAGACAACCTGTGCAGTCGATAAATTTTTGGTCAGCCTTTTCAGCCCAAATGCTAGAACGAAATTAATTTTACCCTGAAAGAAAAATTTCCCTCAATTTGGTGAAGTTCCATTCTGAGTCCTTGGATCCCTTTGTGAAAGCGTTCGGTTTTTGGGTTTTCGTAACCCCAATTCCTTTCTAACGATATGCTGCAGAGGAAATATACCTTTGTGACAATTGTAGTGACCATCGTAGCTCAGGTGCTAAAATTCCGATATATTTACATTCACAGAGATTCTGTGGTGCTCCTTTGGGGCTATCCGGCTTAATGGACCAGACAGCCGAATTAGAGCCCGAAGCCATTAAGTGCGGACGGGGAGATTAGGGTTTTGATGCAAAGACCTTTCAGAATTTAAATAAATTAAAGGAAAATTTCATTAAAATGCATACACCGAAAGTGTTCAAGCGAAAGGATCCACCTCGCATTTTCCAGCTTAAAGTTAGTCCTGACGAACACCTTCAACGTAAGGTAAAAGCAAACATTTGCGGGGAAAAGCAACTTTTTGGGACTTTTGCCTAATAGCATTATGAAAGATTCATAAATTCATAAAGGAACAGTCAACAATTCTGGTAAAATATGTATGACAGGCACGAAACCAAAAATATGAAGATTCTGTATTTATTCAAAGCTTCCAGGATTAATCATAATGCGTTGACAAAGCGAATAAATCGACGTGATGTACACTGTAGGTAAATATTTTAGTAAAATACTGCTGCAAACCGCTGATTAATTATATCGCCTTTACAATAATTTTAGCAATTCAATGTAAATTGAAGAGGAAAGTCATTAAAATAATCACCGCTTTATTTAATAATTAAACAATCCTTTTGCATACACTATAAACAATGCTCTGATGAATTTTATTCACTCGTTTTTAATACATACAGTTCCAACTATGAATGGAAACTTATTTCACTTAAAATTTTTCAGTAAAATGGAAATTCCATTAAAACAAATACCACAAATAAAAAAAGTTTGTGAAATTTATTGGAGCTTATCGCACTAGGAGTACATTTTGAGAGTTTTTGAATACAATATATCAATTTAAAAATATGCCTCTTGTTTGAAAATAAGAAAAATAATTTGTTTACCATTATTGTTACCGAAAGAACTAATTTTTAATGGCAATGTTTCGGATTACATTTTCGTCAGTTTTTAAAAATCTTATAATAAGTATGTAATTCAAATCCTGTGAAATTCTGTTTTTTATTACCTTTATTTTTATATAATTTCTTATTAAGTTTAAAATAAATCAATAGGTCTTATCACCTTTGGTCAAAGGGAAATAATTCGTAAATTGTCTAAGAAAAAGGATTATTTTTGCTCACCAGGTATATTTTAAAAATTTGGGACGATTCATATTTTAATAAATGGGTGTTATACATACTTAGGCTGTTATATTTACTGTAGATGGATCTGTAATGCTAACAAATTCAATATTTTTTAGTTTTAGATAAATTTAGCATTTTTAAACAGAAACTCCTCAATTGTGGCCCAATTCACAATCCTTTTATTTAACTTGGGTTGTATAGGTCATATCTTGCTACAAAAATTATCTTGCCAAAAGTTATGAAACTTTGCATACATGTTTAACTTAAATGACAAGACAATATGGTGGCATTTGTATGTAGTAGGACTCCACCCACGTATATTCCACCATCCACCCACGCTATAAAAGAAGTTTTTTGTTTTCTAAATATCTATTGGACTTATACCAGAAATTAACATAGAAGACAATGGGAGAAAAGAAATGGGTATCAAACCTAAAAAATGAAACTAGAAGATAATAAAAGTGAAATGAAGTCGAATCTTCGAATTTCAAAAATATTAAGTAACATTCACACAGGTAAATTAAAACTTCTAAAATCATGGAATCATTTGCTTTTGACTCGAATTGATTAGTTATAGCCTTTAGAAAACATTTATAATATACATTTTATAAATCATTAACTAGGTAATTTGATTGTTTTTTACATTTTTTATTTCCATTAACTTTAGGGTCAATTTTTCAATCGTCTGATAACTTTATTCTTCAGATAAAAAATTAACTTTGGAAAAATTGTTCTTCACTCTATTTGTAAAATGAATCGTCGATAAAATTCGTAGAAATAAATTTGTCCCAATAATCAACTTGACTATGATCTAAAATAAATAGTTATCAGATAGATAAAATTATTCGGTCCTTAATGCAGCAGATAAGACTGTATTCGTCAATTAAGTTTGACAAACAGAGTGAAAAATAATTTTTTGTCACTGCCAAGTGGATGTTTCATCTAACGAATAAAATTATCATTTTATAGCCGGTCACACACAGGACGATTTTTGGAGTACAAATACGCGTACAAACATAAGATTGATCGTGTGTGGGTAACTTGGCGTAGGTACAAACTTAAAACCGTCCCAAATTATCACTTTGAACACCAAAAACCGTTGTCGTGTGTGACCGGCTTATTGAAAAATAATAATAATAAAATAATAAAAAATAAAATTTTAAAAATTCGACAATTTATATGTGTAACTTGTAGTAGATGTTGTGGATTCAATTCCCACCAGAGTCTATGGATAAAAATAGCCAACCTAACCTAAATTAAACGGATTATCTTTTAAAAAATTAGATACTACTTTTACTATAGTTTTATAAGACCTTATGTAATCTTATTTTGTCTTTGCAACAATTGTAATACATGGCTTCAAAGGAAAATAAATAATTTAGTACATATTTCATATTGACTGAATTCTTCAAGAATTAAAATGTTTATCTTACAATACATCATTTTGACAAAATTCGTTATTTTAGGAAAGATTTAATTTTTGAAATATGGCATCGACTGCTAAAACTATATTTGTATTGTACCTAATGTACCTTCCTATAATGCTATTAATTAAATTGATTTATTAAGAGTCAAAATCCATTAGCTAGAAGAGTTTAATAATTTCGAACTCTTCGCACTGATTAGCCATACATACTAAAACTGATATGAATTTTTTTTCTAGAAATAGTTATTGACCTAGGTCATAATAAATGTTTCATTCCGTGTATTGTCTTCATTTTGAATAGTATTTCTTGAAGAATTCCCATTAGCCTACGGACACGCGTCTTTAATTTAAACCACAGTATCTGCAACGTAATGCCAAGCTATAGAATTCTTTTATTTTACAAATAAAATATTTGTGTACACGTTTCTACTTTTTATTTTTAGACACATTGGCGAAAGAGCTACTTTACAAGAAGGAAAATGCCAAATCATGTTATTTTAATTAGCGTGCCGTGTTCAATTAAAGGTTACAGGAAGTAGAATAGAATTTTCTATTTGTTTTTTATTTGGTATATATCTTCACCTTCAGTGTTTTGAAAAAATTTAATAAATTATGAAATGTTTACTCGAATTTATATTTCCAGATTTCCCAAAAATTTATAATGACAATCTAAAATTAAAGGTATGCGAAAAACACGTAATACAACAAAATAAACACATACGTATACATATGTAATGAAAAAATTTATTTTTTGGCTCGGCTTCGAATTTATCAAGTACAGAGTCTCTGAGCCGGAAAGAGTTTCAGCAGACGACAAATACAGCGGACATTTTCGGTGAATTTGTTGGCGCTTCTATATATATGTGCATGTATTTACATATTTAAAAGTAAACGTGACAAAATGGACACGATAAAAAATAAATATATATATAAAAAGAAAAAAAAAATCCACGAGAATTTGAATAAATTTTATTGTGAAATTCTGCAAATAATGTTTACATACTTCAAACATACCGTCAGGCTCGAAATAAATATTCATGAAATAAAAATTTCGGAGAGCAGAGGACAAACGATGTAAAGTGAATTCCTCGCTTTTTGTATCAAAGTGGAAACATGGTAATTTGATTTAACATGGTTTTGAAGGTGAACTGTGTCGCTCAAGCAGAATTACTTAAGTGGAAAATTTCTGCACGGCTACCTCTGAATTTACTTTTCCAGAAGCACATGTTTAAAATTTAATTGGGAACCGAATACGAATACGAGTTTTAATCTGAGAATTATATCTAATATTTTTATCTTTTGGTATCTCCAGAACAATAGGAAAGTTCATATCGAACTGAAGTTTATTATATTAATACTTCCTCAGAATAACGATTATTAATTTGC
The DNA here is from genome assembly GCA_951509405.1 of Machimus rusticus. Taxonomy (NCBI): domain Eukaryota; kingdom Metazoa; phylum Arthropoda; class Insecta; order Diptera; family Asilidae; genus Machimus; species Machimus rusticus. The sequence goes on along the minus strand of OX608052.1, from coordinate 4,674,222 downwards.
ATCAACATTGCATCAAATTGTCATGATTTTTATTCATGCAAAACTTCAAATCTTGAACTGAACAATTTTCAGATTAATTTTTGGCTTAACATTGAATGAAAGTCGTTGCAATTTGATGTTTTTTTTAGAAAAATTTAAATTATTTCTACGGTTATTCATGATGAATTTCAAATCTAAACAAAATCTCCTTTTGTTCTGCATAGACGAAAAAAACACAGCTATATACCATAAATGCTGGAATTATGTAAAAGTTACGTATGTTATTACAATGTATATTACAAATGCATTTAGTTATAATTTCCTAATTGGATAACTCTAGGTTTATACAAGATTAATTAAAAATTATGGACAAGAAAGAAGGAATAGGATAAGCACTTGATATGTGGATTGTACACAAAAACAAATAATTCTCAGAATAGGTAATTTTGTAAGTAGTTATTGTATTGTATAGCCTTTACGAAAATATAAATCTATTTTGTATGAATGTCTAATTTTTTAACAATCTCATAAGACTACTCTATCAATTCTATTTTATTTTTTTTAGAAAGGTCACAAAATGAGGAAATATTTCGACAAGCCGAATTTTACTCGGGTTCAAAGAGTTCGTTATAATATGCTATAATGAACTATCTAAAAAATGTTAAATAGAATTATTTTTGATTGCCTATAACTACCAGAAACAGACAGTCTTACAGTTTGATTTTTCCTTGTTTTGTATCTTTATAGATAGATGAAAATTTACATTTTTTACATGAATTATGAATGGTTTTAGAGTTATGAGTAAAAAACTCGTGACAAATATTTATTATACTAACTGTATTAAATACTAATTTCATTTATATGTTTAAGGGATTATGTTTTTTTGTTTTTCAATGTTCATGTAATGTTGATATCATTCTACATGTTAAAAATTATTCCAGTTTTTTGCATTGTCTATCAAAATCCGTTTACAAGTTTTCGAATACAATTAGTATAATTTTTCATTAAATGTTGTATTTGTATCCGATAAATGTATGAGCAATTATAACAAAGTTTGAAGTAAAAATCGAAAGCTTAGGAACAAATTTTGATATTATCGTAAGAAAGGGTGAAATATCTTCTTTCGCAGAAATTCAAATTCTTTATTATGAGTGATTCTTGCAAAACTTACGATTATTTAAATGAGAACACATTGTCAAACTCTACTTTGTGAGGGAAAAAATGTAGGTGAGATATTAAAGAAAATGCTGATCAGAATCTTAAATTTAAGGAATGGATTGACATTTAATACTATTGACAGATTCATCATATTGTTTGTAGACCTTATTTATATCTCATAAAATATGAAAAATGAATTATTTACTTTAAATGTCGCTAGTAAAATGAAATGAACGAAAGCTAGGTATATGTATTACCACTTTTTTAGAATTTATCGCCTATTTTTTCTTTTCTTTAATCTTTTCAAGGTTGATGAAGAGTGATTTAGTAAATCAAAATCCGTTCATTTCTCATAAAGATACAACTGTTTCAAGGAAATATGAGTAAATCAAAATATATTTTACGTGTTAAATTTGGAATGCCTAATGTCACGGGTAAAAAATTATTCGATCACCTTCAAATTTTGCACATATTATATTTTCGTACCATTGATGTAATTGAAGTAAGATCAAAGAAATTCGAAATCCGTCTAATTAACAGTCGCTCTAGTGGATATAAACTAGTTATAAGTTGTAGAAATGAAAAACAATTTTTAAATATTTTTCTGTTTGCTTGTCTGACTATTTTCGCGTAACTAATTTAAAAATATCTAAATGAATTTAAATTTAGTTTCCTCTGTCGGCCAGCTTAGATTCTAGGAAGTTTATCTACTCTTTAATCTACATTTAACTTGGACATTAGTAAGCTGACTTATAGAAAAAAATAAGATAACATAAAGTTCCCTGTAAAAGCATTGTTTCTTTTTAAGTAAATTTTGAAACCCGCGGTTTGGTGCCTTAGGTACTTGTTAAAAAATGCAACTCAAATTGAATGATGTACACTTTGTATTTTATGAAAACTAGATACTTTTTATAAGTGTGTTTGAATTTTTCTTTTTTCCCTATTTTCCCACCTTGGCTACGCTCATCTTAATGAAGAAAACCTTTATAAAATAAATAGTAATCGTTTTTAGGGTTTGCTACCATAATGGCAACTATCATTATTTTTGTAAAATTTTAATTAATTCTACTATTTTTTGAGTAAGACTCCTTTTTGAAGTTTGAAAAACGATTTAAAAAAACGGTAAATTCAACTATTTTTAGTACAATATGTATATGAATTATATGTACATATTAGAAAACCCTTCTTATAATTACTAAATTGGAAAATATTGACTAGTATTTATAACTATTACACAACAAAATCCAAATTGGAAGTAAAGCTAATTGTTTCAAATGAATCAGTAAATTGTTTCAAAATTCCGTATTGGCATCCTTTCCAGTTGAGTAAGTCAATTAATCGTAAAACTTTGGGTATGCGGAACTTTGACTATTTGCCAAAATTTCTGAGCAATCAATCGGGTGCCTCAAGACAAAAACTCCATTAATCTAATGAGGAAGTTTTGTAAGAAGTTCCTTGTTGAACGCAAAAAACCCATAATTGCTCCACATCAACAAGCATGCATTCATCGGGTCATTAAAACGAGCTTATTGGCAGAAATTATTTTAATAATATTCGAAATCCATAAATTTCTAGGAGCAGCCACTATTCATTTTGTGGGGAGCGAGGTACATAGCCCTCGAAAATCAGGGCGAGCTTGACTAGAAATATGCGTCACGGGAAAGAAGACACTGATAAAAAACAAAGAACGAATTGTTCGGACAGGATTCTCTTTCGCACAATGTCCTTTTTTTGGTGGTAATCGGGAAGAAAATGTTGGGCGACGATTTCCCTAAGGAATACCCAAAATTGGGAACTCGACATCTTTGGGGCTTTATTAAAAATTCAAGGGTAGGGCCCAGGAGCGATACCACAGCATCCCGTCAGCAACACTTTACTACAGGATCTGGGAGCTCCGGGAAGACAACCCGTGCGGAGCCCCCTTCACAGTTTTACTCTCCTATAATTTATATGTGCGCGTCTCTTGCGCATTTTACAGAGCTCGAGGACATTAACTTGGGAACCAGCGAAAAGGTACCCAGTTCCAGAGGCCTACCACGGGTAGCACAAACAGAAGAAATCTTGCTCCACCTTCAAATTTTTATTTTTCATGCGAATCGAAGATAAAAATTAAAGCTATTACACTTACACATGCAGTGACGCGCCTTATCCGCAAGGAGTATTCCAAAGCGAGTGTCTTCCTAACGCCTATTATCACTACTATTTTTTATCTTTTCACTTTCACTTACACCTTATTTTTTAAACACTTTTTCTTTTTAAGAACAAATCATGTGCAAAACTCTTCAAATGCACCACCCAATCAATTATCACACCCAGAAGCACCTTAAGAAGGTGTTGCAGTATCTTTTTGGGTTATGAGATTTTTCTTCTGCAAAAATATATCACACACTTGTGTTAAAAAGAATAACTTTTACTCAGCTTTTTTATTTTTTTTTTACACAGTTAGCACTGATCACTCGAACCGCTCCCGTTCACAACCGGGGACAGTACCCAGCAACAGACAACCCGGGACTGAAAGCTCCGGGGAACTGTGCGAAAGCCCGGGTGCAAGAAGTTCGCCCCAAAACGAAATACACGGCCAAACCTTTTACATATATTGGCGAGAGTTTGTTGCGAAAAAAAATATATATTTATATACATATATATTATATCGAAAGCTTTCGCACTTCGTCCGCCGGAGGAGCACCCGAAAGGAGGTTAACTTTTACAGAAACGAACGAAATACGCCGGGTCTCAACCCGAACCTACACTTAGAGGCTGAGCCTCGGCAGGACGCTGCAGTCCTACCACAAAGTCTACCACATTCGAATCGCGACATTCACCAGTTTTAATAAGGTGAAGTCCTTATTCTTGGTATTGCGAATTGTGTTTTTGGAGGGGAGAGTCGCCAATCCGACATAGTACGGGCCTTCTCCCGGCAAAATTTGCATATAAAAAAAAAAATTACCCGAGATACGACAGATTTCGGCGGATTCCCACGCTCCCAGGGTGAAATCCAATGTTCTTGACTTATTTTACGAAATGTCATGGGAGCTTATCTTAAAATATCTCGGGAACGTCAACCGTCTCTCGAGCGACACAATAATCGCCAAGTCTTTTCACATTTGAATTCGTCTTGTGGTTTATTTGCAGCATTTCTCGCACTATGACGATTTTAAACTCTTTCTTTATTTTGTCATAAAATGGATTTGAAACAAAACACAGCACAGGGTGAATCATCAAAAAATATTGTAAAATAAGAAATATTCAACAAACATAATAAAGTAAAAAGTACTTAATGAATCAATCCTTCACATATTGATGATGTTGTAAAAATTTACGTAAATATCTCATCATAAACTTTGAAAAAATATTTATTATTATTATATGTACTACATATTTACATATTTGATTTCATTAAAGCATGTAGGACTATATGTATATTCTGTAGAAGTGTTACTGGTATTTCACTAGTTGTGTTCATTTTGACGTAGAAGAAGGCATATCTTTTCACTGGCTCTTGCCTAAACCAACAACAACTCTTAAAAAATTCATATTTAGTAGATTTTGAAAATTATTGGAAAAAGCAGTGATTTATTACCAGAACTCAAGAACATAAGAAAGGAAGAAGTTATCATTCACATATGTACATACATATTTCAAGAAGGTCCATATACAACATCCGTCGTGATAGTGACGAAATATTTTGGATTTCAATGTTTGGTAAAGATATAGTTACATTTGTACGTAGCGAAAAATCTGATGGTCTGATCTGAAAAAGTGACGAAGTTTCAAATTTTATTAAGAATAGCAGAGAAAAGTTAAAAACACAATGTTCTCCGTGTTCAGTGAGTGGTCTGGAATTCCAGAAACGCAAAAAGTAATTTTTGAATCTATGTACATATGTACATACATATATGATTAAAAGATTCAAATGCAAACTTCTAAATTGTTTAGGTCATTGCAAAAGTATCCAAAAAGTAATACGATAGGTAAATGTTTTTAAACTAAATTTTACAAAATTCATAAAGCTAGGGCCTATAGATTGTCTGCCGAAAATTATGGAAAAACCATAAATAGATATGCTAAAATAATTCTACACATCAACTCGAACTCGTTGGCTCATTAGAGAAATGGGTGAAAATTAATTCCGTAGTTGATATTCAATTCATACAGATATTATTATAAGCTAAAGTTATGTTATATGTACATCCTCAAAACACTGAGATACTAATTAATTTATTATATACTCGTACATATAATACTACTTAGAAAATCAGAGCTGCTCGCTCAGAAGGTTACAAAATAGCATTCATAGATTTGTAATACAAATTCTTTAAGCTCTTTCTTCCTTTTATGAAGTATGAATTTACATTTAACTGACGAAGCAGATATTAAATTATATTAAATATTTACATCTTTTACTTGTAAACTACTTATGCACACTGGTCTGAAGTTATTTGCTTATGCACATTTAGTGTGAAACTACTCCCTCTGATGAATTTTAGAATGCATTCTCGAGAAACTTGCCTGCATACATTTTCCTCGTGCCTTTAGTCCATTAAATTTAAGCGAGAAATGAAATTAGGAATTTATCCAGGAAACTTAAGAAATATCAGAATATGTCTATAAGGTTTTAGTCATCTTAATGTTATAGAAAAAATTATGAATAATAATTAGATATTATACAAAAATTCCTTGAATGATTTAACTACAAAAACTATATATAAGATTTTAGATTAAACTTACATAGTGTAATTGCAGTTTTAAGAAATATATGTATATGTATGTATTATATAAAACAGTCGTATGACTGACTGACTGACAGACAACATACAGACCACACTGCTGCACCTATAAGGCGGAAATTTTGATAGCAGGTTTCTTTTGTGACGTAAGCAAAGGATTTTAAAAAATTCTTCTACTAAGGGGGCAAAAAGGGGATGTAATTTTGAATAAAAATGCCTCATTTTTAAATTCTTTTTATTAATTTTTATTAATTCTTTTAGTGTCGTCAAATCTTGCAATGCAAAATTTTTATACTTAGACTTTACCAAACTCAATGAAATTTGGCGAACATGAACTTCGGTGACAATACAAGTTAGTGGTGTAAACAAATTTTTGAAAAAAATTTTTTTTTTATAAATACTTGTTTAAGTTAAATCCATGAAAATTGAAAATTTAAGGACGTAGTCTGGTGTTCGGGTTTCGGAAAATCGATTTTTTTTTTTTACATATTTCGAAAGTACATATATTATGTTGAGAAAGTGCTGTAAAAATTTCAGACCGAAATATGAAATATTTACAAAGCTATAGCACATAGTCGAAGAGCACTCCGTGACCATGGCATGCGCAGCTGCAACGGTCTCACGGTAAGACTTATCGCTCTTTTGTTGTATATATACATATATATATATATATATACGCCCATATGTATGTATATATATGTATATATATATATATATACATACATACATACATATATATATATATATATACGCACCAGGCATAGCTGGTTAATGTAAGTATAATTTTTTTTTAAATCTGAAATCAAAACTTTAAATGCGTTTTTCTCAAAACAACATTTTTGTAAGCGGCGGTCATGATTCAGAAAATTCTATACAGCCGATTCCTTTGATTTTTGCACAGGGTATTCTACACAACAGTGGCTATGGCCGGTACCAGAATTACTTAATTATACAAATTATTTCTATTTTTTTTCACCGATTTTCAACAAAAAAATCACGATTTTTGAAGGTTTTTTTTTTAAATGTCCGCCATTTTGTTATTTTTTAAGGAAAATGTTTAATTCTGGTACGGGCCATAGCCACAAGCCTACGGAACAATAATCAATTTAAATTTTTTGTTTCGGATGACTCCAAGTGTCGTAATCACAACCGCCACCCACCCACCTCCATTTAAAGTTGTCTACTTTAGGTTAAAAAAACAATTATAAAATGGCGTCAAATTAAGAAAAAAAAATTTTCCCTTTAGTTAACGATGCCAATAACAAAGTGTAAAAAAATTGAAATGATTGCATTTCATCTTGTTAGGGAAAAAAATTCCTGAAATAAGGGTCCGAAACGAGCGTGAACACCAGACTACGTCCTTAAGTTAGAAATGATTTAAGAAAGCGACGTATTTCAGGATTTTTCAAACTTTATCCCTTAAGGGGGTAAAACAGGGTATGCAGTTTTGTATAGGAGTTCCGTAATTTCTAAGATTAAAACCAAGAACATTGATATTGGGTAAATATTGATTTTCCTAGAACTCTGATACATACATACATGTTTAAACCAATAATCTTAAACTTTTTAAATAAGGAATTCCATACAAACGTGTATCCCCTATTCAAAAATGTTGGCTCAATTAGTTAAAGGGGACTTCTACCTTGGAGCACCATGTTTCGGGTACTTTTTTTTTGGAAAACGAATAAAAATATACGGCTGCGGTTTTGTCCTGATTATTATTGAAGCCGAGGCAGATACAAGCCCAAAAAATGGCCGACGTTTTGATCCGGGCATTGGCTAGATCTCACCATTGTGGCTGAATGGCCAATACCCCTGCCACATACGCCACGATTGTTCGGATTGAACGTCGGTCCTTATATGCACTTGATTAAAATTTCAACTGTGAATTATAAGGAAGGGTAATTTTGTAACAATATATGTATACCAATTATAAAACGACATTATTCCGAGATCATTTTCGAAATTCCGCTACTCTAAAAGGTGCTATACTTATCTTTTTTCTTTTGAAAGACTATAGAAGCTTTTTTCCCATTTCCTGGGAGCATTTGTCTATTACAAAAGCACTCTCTTATATGTGAGATGTTCGTTATGTCGAAAAGAAGGTTGGTTATTTCCTTTCTTCACGTTCCCTTTGCCATCCGAGGACTATCTACAAGAGGCTAAAATGCGCGTGTACAAACGAAAGGAAAAGTCCTCAGATAGCTTTACGCACACAATAGTTCCACGCGATAAGAAAATTGCGTGAAATCCCAGCCTGTGTGGCGCCACCTGGAATAGCTTCCGCCTGAATCTATGTAAATGAACTTGATTTTTCCTCGTGGCCTCTTTCTTCAATGACCGTCGAATATTTCTCGGAAGGTCTTTCAAGATTTTGCAATCTGTACTTTAAAATCTTGCGACACTTTCGAAACTCCTTGAGGTGTCCTACCTCATTTCTTTATTTAAAGAGTAAAGAAAAGGAGTTTCACATATCAACAAGTTTTCACTTGTTATGGGAGCGGCCCGGGCAAAAGCGGTACCTTAAAGGTGGTGTAGGTAGAGTTCAGATTTTAGTCACAGGTTGCTGCTGATAAAGATGCGCAGAACTGTTCAAATGCAGTTCTGCGAAAGCTTTTAAAGCTCAATGGGGAAAAAACGGGACGTGGCTCCAATGAGACTCCTGGTCCTCAAATTCCCACCGTTGCGTTGCGTTGTTTGTTCACTTTCAATCTTCGTTTAAAATATGAGAACTCCGGAGACGCAGTTTTCGGCTGAAGGACAACCGAATGTCATTATTTTAATGTTTCGAGTATGTATTTAACTTTTTTTAACCCAACATAAATTATGTCGAAGTATAAAACAATATGCATGAAAAAATTTCAGAAAATATTTCAGAGCCAAACTTTATTTTTCATGTTATTTAAGTTACATTTAATAATGCGTGCAAATAAAAATAAAATGTAGTCTTGTTTTAAGTAGAAACAGGGTATCAAATCAAAAATAATGATATTTTATTCACACACATATGTACATATGTATATACACTCTAAATAATTGTTGACTATAGATCCTAGTTTTTTAACTGGAATGACATCGCTAAGAGTCTGATAAAAAATTATTATAATATTAATTAGTTTAAGGAGTCTTTCTACCTTCAAAAAGAAAAATCGAACAGCTCGTAGGGACAATAAATTGAGGATGCAGAGTATGAGAAGGGTAGGTCTTATGTATGGTCCAGGCATGGCAGACTGAACGTACGCAACTTTTTTACTTTTAGATATCCTTCTAACAACTTTAAACTCGTTTTTATCGAAACCATGGTTTTTGACCTGGTTGACAAATTTTTCGATTTCTTAATATGTTATTGTACACATTATAGGTAGGTGTAGCCCAGACCAAAATAAAAAAAAATGGTTAACAAATTTTCCGATTTTCAGGCTCAGGCTTTACGAATCTAGCATGGAAAAGCACGCAGAATAATTTCAAATATAGCGTTGTTTTTTAATTTTTTATTGACCTTGAACTTCCGGCTGTCCCAATAACACTTCTGGTCAAAAGGATATTGGACCAGCAGCATCTTCAAGTACACTCGTTAAATGAGCCCTGGCAGAGTCCAAAATGACCAAGTACAACAAAGTTACATGAAAGCGAATACATATTGTCATTTTTTTCCGTAAAACAAAAAGGCACGTTTTTTTTCTCAATGTTATTTCAATAAAACAAATATTTAAGTTTTGTAGCTTTTTAAATTTTACATTTTACTCAAAAAGTACAAATAATATTCAACTATAATAAAAATAATAACTAAATCAATTTTCATGCTCTTCTTCTACAAAACCTACCAAAATGTTGTTAATTTATTAAAACTGCGAAAATACCTGAGGGAAATGCAAAAAAAATACTCCAATATAGAATCAATCGGAAAAGATTTGTGATAAGTAAGGGGTAAAAAAAACTCGCCTCCTCTCAGAAGAGCCATGAAGCTAATTTGCCCCAGAGGACACACGGCTGGTCAGAAAATGACCATCCTGTTCCCATTATCCGGCAAATTAAAGGCGATTAAAGTCTGAATGACTTGAGCTCGCACTTATTGAGAAGTCATTAAGGAAATATTTGTTTAATCAAGGAAATGGATATCCAGGCGATGATTATCGAGGCTGTTTGGAAATTTAGTCCCCAATATTGGTATTTTGCGAAATTGATCTCCTTTGATGCGTCATCAGGGATGTTGTTGAATGTATCAAATTAATTAACTTCACTCACTTAATATTAAACTTAATGACTGTAACACGTTCTTTGTTTATTTGTAATTAAATTACTTAATACAAAAGTGTTTTCAAAGCAACTCTTTAAACAGTTGTTCATGCTGAATGGAATTTTGCAAAGATAAAACTCTAAAGACTTTAAATTTTTAATTTTGTTAAAACAAATTGATTTCGTAAAATCGAAAAACGGTGTCCCGCGTTAAACCAATTTTCTTATAGCATACTCTTTTTTAGGATGTTTTAACGAAAACTAAATAAAATAGCCGTCAACCCTGAAATTTTTTTTAAAATTATGGTTACAAAGACGTCTACAATATAATTCATCTTTCTCTGATTCTTCTTTCAAAGTTTCAGATTTAAGAAGAATTAGTTTTAACTTTAAATATTTTTTCATATTTGCAACATTGCATATTTCGAACTTTTCCGAAATTCCTGTTTTTTCCAAGGGTCGCAAGATATTACGTTTTTATATTTTTAAACTTGTTTTAAAGTACATACTTTACTTATTTTATTTTGCGAAATAGCTAACCGATACTTATTTAAAGTATGTGCAGATACTGTATAAATATTATTATAGAGTTTGCTTAAACAAAAAACTGCTAAACCAAAACGATGTTGCAATGTATGTATGTAAAGAGGATGTATAGCCTCTTTCTGTCCTGCATACAAAGCGTGGTCTTTATATTTTTTTAAAGTTATAAATAGCTTTATTATCTTAACATTAATTAATTATAAAAACGCCTTTAAGGGTGGAGCTCAGAAAATAGCATAATTACATTCATAATGATGGATCATTAAAAATTTTGAAAGAAGTCTTACTTTCGAGAAAAAAAAATAAATAAATAGAACTTTTCATATTTTGTTCAGTTGATGAATGAAAATTGTAATTTCCTCTTTTTCCTGAAAACCTTTATAATTTTCTCATGAACAAAAGGGTTCTGGGCGTCGGTTTTTAATTAACTCTTAATGAGAAATCTGTGAAATATTTGAAAACTGTTCGGATCATGCAATTAACAAAACAAGTAGAACTTACCACCCAGGTAGCAAATGTTTTCATCTTAAGACAGTGAGAAAAGGGAAGGGGGCATTTGTTTAGAACCAAATATTTTAGACTTCTTAAAGAAAAGTTAGAGGAATTGAAACTTTTAATCCCGGAAAAGTTTTCGAGTTTTTGAGTGAAGTCGTTATCCCAAAGAGCTAGTAATAAACACTTCCAGATGATGGTCGAACACGGGGAGCTCCTGGACTTTAGATTCACCTTCATTGCACAAATTCGACTTGTTCGGGCTCATTTATCTCATTTATTTTATCTTCTAGTCCTCGGCAATTTCAGGGATCTCATTTTACTCCTGGGGATTGTTCTACTGTGCGTGTGTATATAATTTCATCGTTTAAACTTTTTTCATTTTCTGAAAAAAAGATGAGGCCGCCTAGAAAATGTCTTGCCTGTGTCGAAAGGACCGTCAATGGTACAGCGTTACAGAAACAAGAAAACATAATGTTGCTATAAATTTGGAATGTCTGCAAAGGAAAATCCTTGTAATTAATTTCAGTTAAGACTAAGAGGGACTTTAGGTCAGGTGCAGCTCTGCCAGGGATATGTGGATATGGTTGCGATAACTTCCAACCAATTTGATTTTATTTTCAAAATAGGCCCATACTGTCGGTCCTCTGAGGTAATTGTAGGAGGCCGAGCACACAAAACAACATTGACTGATTAGCAGATTTAAGACATGAAAGCAATTAAACAGAGATCAAAGGATAATCAATGATTCCGGAAATGAAGCTGCCAATTTCATCCTTAGTGGTGGACTAAAATTCCACATCGCAGGGCTCTGCAACCTTTCGGTAATTACTTGTATAATTGTACAACAGCCGGATGCTCTAATGGATCTATTTGTGTACATTAACGGACGCTCAATTCCCATTCGGGGCTCCTCCGCATTCAATTTGCAGAATTTTGTGGACTCCAAGTTCAACTTTACTGCTGGTGTTCGTTGCTTAAAGCAGGAACGTTGCTGGACTTATTATAAAGACTTCGATACTATAAATTCACAATGTCATACAAAAGGAAAATAACATAGAGTTTAAAGGTTGTAATATTCTAATCGCTATACTTACAAAAAATCCATGGTTTAATCCTAAAAGATATTTGATAATACCATGATTCTAGCTGCTAATTTTTTCCATCTAGGGTTTTAGTTCTATCATCAATATAAACACATTACAAAATAACAGTACGCTACATCTCTGTATTGAAGTACTCAAAAATTTAATTGATTTTTCCACAGACTAATGCTATTTATGTTTTTATATGTTTTACATTTATAAATACATGCTAAAATTACATATCTTACACTTAAATCATTTGTTTAATTGTATACATGACATAAAAATCCATTAAATACCATTAAATTTAAAAAGAAAAGTATCAAAGTAAGTGTTAAAAATTTTTTGAGTAATTTCTTCTGAAAGATCGGTTAAAAATGAAAGATCACCTCGTTTAAGCCGATATCATTCTTCATTTAACTGACATGAAAATATATAAAACATGCACCTTTTGATAGTTACTGTACCATAACAAAAAATCAGCAATGTATAGTCATATAATTCGTAATGGCCAAAAATGTTTGATGATTTGCGAAAACGGAATCATATAAATTGAACCGAATAATTCCACTAAGGTGAAATTATATAGTGGTCACACTACAAACGCACGCACTAAACTTATCCAGATACAAAATATCCCTGAGTTAAATATAAAAATGTAAACAAAACTCCACAAATGGTGAATTTTACAGTAGATAAAAATATAAATGCAGTCTAATGTTTCTCAAAATATTTATTGAAATTTACTTTTTTATGGACCTGTTTTCGATGAACAGTGTTGGTCCGTGCCGAATAGAAAACCAAAACGCCGCTTCGATGAGTGTTTCAGTATGATAATGACCCGAAACACACATCATAGCTGGTAAATGAGAATCGGTTTCGAGTTCTTGATTTGCCGACTTAATCACCGTTGTTGCGAAGTCATTTTTTTGTAATATAGGTATCATGAAAGGATAAAAATAAGATTTAGCTTTTTATTCTCCACTAAATAAAATGAGGAAAAAAGTACATTAGGATATAAACTAGTTTCTATTGTTTTGCACAGCACTGTATTTTTGCTTATCCATAAGTGTATATGCATGTATACTTTAAATTATACATATTTGTTTCCACAATGACTAATGTACAAAAGTAATCACAGTGGACTTAGACAATTTAAACCAACCTTGAAAATCTTAGATGCATATCAGAGTCTTGACGGTTTAAGGAGCAAGGTAATTAAAAAGTGAAATAATATTCCGAGTGAAAGACTTTAGGTCGCCGCCTTCCATAAATACGAGCAATTAAAATCATTTGCGGGTAAATGTTCCCTGAAATAATTTTCCAATTCAAGTACCCCTAACCTTCCTCCCGCCATAAATTGTAATTTTTATGGGCCATAAAGTCCTAGGCATAAGAAATTATTTAATTAGTTTCTACGCGACCACGAACTCATTACGGACGGAGGTGGCGAGAACAAAATCCACTTGACACGGGAACAGAAGGAGCCTGGCCTCTTCTTCTTCTTTTCTGTTCCAGAGCTCAGCTTTATTGTGTTGATTATCGCTTCCAGGTTCCGGGCGAGGACTGTGGAGCCCCGCTGCGAGCTCCTCCAGAAGTTTAGATAATCCCAATATTTCATACTAGAAGTGTGTTTCCTCTTAAAATTTCATTTTATGGAAGAAATTCCTTCCTGAGAATTAGGTTAATGCGAGTACGTGCGTTAGGGCCAGACCGGGGATGTTGCGGGGGGCATCGTGACCTTATAAAATTTTTATTAAGATTGCGATATTTAGACGGAAAGTCGAGTGAGCATCTGTCAATTGAAGTTCTGCTCGAAATTTTGGAATGACTGCATTTGTACTTCCGGTGAAAATTACCCCACTTCTGTTAATTGGAAGTAAAATAAAACCTTGGGGGTAAGAAAGCTGGCTATACTTTGTATGAAAATTTTTGTGTCCGTTGCCATAATGGTAAATACTTATCTTCGGCAGAGAAGCAGTTTTATTACTATTCTCTAACTAAATAACATGACAGCACTTAAAGTAATCTTTGTAACGAAATATCTACTGATAAACAGTTTTAAATAAAAGTAATTTGCTTTCTTTGAATGCAAGAAAAATCGAAGTTTCAAATAAAAAGCAGATGATAAATCTATATAAAAATTAATGATTGTGTGTTTAGTGAAAAACAAAATCCATTTCCTAACATGAACATAAAGAATTGTGAAGAAAACTTAATTCGCCGACTTTGAAACTCCCAAAATAATGAATTTAGATTGATATTGTAACAATTTATCCAGCCGAGTGGCTGGCTTACACGATCTGTTTCTGGATGTAATCTGCCGAGGCAGAAGAGTCTAAAAATGGTCGGCGTTTCGATCCAAAACACTAGCCAGATCTCTTCAGTGTAGCTGAATGGCCAGTGCCCTTGCCACAGACGCCACGATCGAGGGAATCGGAAGCCGATGGTATATGTACATGTGTTGGAACACTACTTTTCACTATGTAAATGAAAATGTATAACTTAAGAATTAATAATTTTGGTTCTAGTGACGATCAGAAACGGTCTTAATCTCGGTCTTGCAGAAGGTCCAAGACCAAGACCAATATTAGACGTGTGGTAGCAAGACTCGACTCGACAATATGGCCCTTTAAACCAAGCTTTTCAAAATATGTAATATGACACACATTTAAACTCTTTTATTTCTATCTGCTTTGCTGATCCAAATCATTTGTCAAAAGAACGCAATCATTAGCGTACACAACTGCTAAACTGAAGACATCACATTGTTGTAAACTCAAGGATTTGTTCAAATAAAAGTGAAACAACAGTTTCATACTGATTAATTTTAAAGGAAGTAAGGGATTTATTTCAAACTATAATTCAGTCCAAAACTTATCGTCTTTTTGTATTTTTATTTGTATTATTTAATCATGTACAACATATCAAGAATATATTATGATACCCCTTTTATTTTTAATGTTGACTACCTAAGTGATGTAAAGTCATTTACTAATTTTACTTATAAGATCTAGTTATCTAAAATATTTTATTTCAAAAACTTTACCACACAAGATACTCGTAAGGATTTGTCAGATGAGATCAAGACCAAGACGAAGACCGAGTGGGCAAGAACCAAGACTACGAGTATCAGAGTCTTGATTTTGGTCTTGCAGTAGTGATGAGCAATTCTACTTGAACCCCTTTAAATTGGGTAAATTTGCAATTTTCTATTAAATGTTCCATTTCCTTATGTTTGAAAAATCAAGTCTCTTTGTTGAGGACATTCCATCAAACTTTCAATAAAGCAAAACGTCTACAAATTTTCATTAACTCCCAGGGACAATAAAAAAGAAAATGTCTTTTGGCTGACTCCCTGTTTATGCTTACATCAAGTTGTGGAATTGGCATCACTTTTCCGTGGTATGATGTCTTAAAAATTTTTATAAATGGTACTCACAACATAATGGTAATCCCCCCCGCCAAAATACTGTTCATTTTACGATTATGTTCCACTCAGCTTTCGCACATTTCGCTCCTTCATTTCATTTAATAACATCGCAAAAGGTGGCAGGTTCGCCCCGTTCAATGGAGATAATAAATCCTCACTTTAATGATACCGCGAGTTTTCTATTTCAGTAGGTGTCATTCCGTGAGTAATTTCTCAAAATGAAATTGTTATTAAATGAGCTGTTTGCGCAGTAAAATTTCAGCTCCCAGCAGGGCTTTTGATATGTCGCAAATGTGCAATCTTCAACCTTTTTCTAAAATCACTCGGTTTTGTTAAAACTGATGATCTTAGCACCCGGTGAGCCATGAGAAAGGTGAGAAAATTAAATTGGGAAATTATTCTAATCCCCTTAGGGGAAGTAATAGTGCCCTCATAAAAGTTAAATGTTCACAAAAAGATGTAACTATACGCTTTCCTTAATTTGATTTTTTCAGTTCTCGCTCTACCTTGGTTGAAGAAGTTCAAATAAGTACTACAAGGTTATTTTGCAAATAGATTTGATAGAATTTCTTTCCTGCAAACAAGTGAAACTTAGACAATAGCTGTATGTTTTCTTCGTTAAAAAGCAAAATATGTATTGAATTTAATTTTAAAAAGCATCCCGTTTATAAGATTTGGAAACAAATGCATAAAATCGCGATAATATTTACCAATACAAACTTCAAACATTGTATCAGATACATTTTTGGCTAATTTTTTTGCAAAAGGTCCGGGTATAAAACCAGGCAATACATACATGTATATTTTCGCGAAGAAATAAAAATGTTCATGAAATATTCATAAATTTTATTTCAATATAAACCCTACTAAATCCAGAACCGTGATAAAACAAGGCTATACTATTTTATAGGAAATAAACATTGGAAAGTGTTTTCGCACCTTTGTCAAGTTTATAGGTATATGTAACATTTTCAAAGCAAAAATTAGTTTTAAATGTAGATTCACTTCTCGATATGTGAACAGAATATCTCTTATATGTTATCTTTCGACCATCGCCTTATAGAGCCCAATAAAGAATCAAATCTAAGTAACTCCAAAGACGCACCTTGTTGGAAAGCTATTAAGATGGGGAATTCGATAAAAATAATAAATAGATACATAGATGCACTAATTACATAACTTTTGGAGAAAATTGAATGAACCGCTGAATTTTAGAAAAGTAAAATTGATTTTTTCTTGACAGTTTTGGAAAGCATATTAGGATAGTCGATTTTTGGGGTAATTTGGATGTCGCTGCGTTGAGTAAATCCATAGATCAAAATAAAATAGAAATTTGCATACCATGAAAAATTGCAATTCACGAATCACCCTGTAACTTCCAAACTGTTGACAAAGAATTTTTGTTTGGTGGTGTTATGTTTTTAAATTTTTCTTTCTTATGCCAATTAATCAGTTTGATATAAAAGAAAGGATTTATAAAACAAACAGTAAATATAAAAATATCTTATTACAGAGGTATATTTACTTCCTTTAATTATTGAATTAATAAATTCGCGTATTTCTAATTAAAATAATTAAATTTGAACGACAATACATATGTATGTGCCCTACTTAAGTTCAATTCCTGAAAAGGAAAGGAGATAAACAAACAACTTAGCAATCGATAAAATATAAAAACAAGGCAAAAAATAAGTTTTTCAAAGACGAAATTTTTCAAGAAAGGTCAGGCTGCTGGGAATAATTGCGGTCCTTGGGCTCTTCGTTTTTACTGCGAAAATATACAAGAAAATTTAATAGTACTAGTAGATGTTGACGTGATGTATGAATGTAAACGTGAAAAGTTTTTTAAAACTTTTATTGTAAAAGTTCCGAATCAATATTCTTCTACTGTTTTTGCCCGGAAAAAAATGTTTCATCATCACATCGTTTGTGAAACTTTTTGCGGAAATAAAAAAAATAATTATCTATGAATTTAATTTCGCGATATTCCTTTAGAAGAGATAATTTAAATTTTGAATAGTATGCTATAGAATTGATGAACATAAATCCTGGTAACGAGCTAAAAGCAAGTGACTTGTACAAATATTTGGGCATTTCTCTTCCTTAGTTTGAGGGTCGCCATTTCCTTCGATTACCTCTTCTGTATTTCAAGGGCTGATTAGATTATATATGGATTACTTCATTCAATTTCCCGTGAATTACAGCCGAGGCGCATCGGCGGATTCATCCATCTTAATCAATTTTCACCTCCTGATGGACGCCGATGGCATGCCAAGAGTTGAAAAGTCGAGCCACTGCAGAGTGCTTCATTTATTCGCCGCCGTTTCTCTCAATTTGATTGAGTGGCCCGGACTTAATCCATTGCACCCGAAAAATTCCATCGTATTAAAAGTGGCAGCAATCAAATGAAGTGTTATTTATTCATAGAGGCCGAGAACTCTTGAGCGAAATTACACCTTTCAACGAGGCTGAGTAAAAGGTCCTTTCGTCACAAGAACTGCGCTAACTTGTTTGGAGTTACGCTAACCGACATAGTTACGGACTTGTCCTCAGTAGGAAATTTATTCGCTTTTATTTTATTGTGCCTATTTGGCTTGCGACGTTAATTTCAAGGTTGCCCCAATTATTTTAACGATAAAAGAAACGCGATTCCTGTCAAGACCCTTGATCCAAATTGGCAGGATTTCCTGAATAGGATTGCGGTGAACACGATATTGCCGCTTGAATGCAAATTGAAATAATTTACTTCTGCCCTCATGACGACAATTGACGATGGGTGATAGTGTAGGCGTGCGTGACATTGAATATCGTTTTCCAAATAAATTTGCCCTAGAATTGTAAAACAATGTTTGTATTAATTGCAATTTTTTGCACTGTTTTACCATATTTTGATTTTATATCCAAATAGCCAATATATCATTGTAAATTTTGTATTATTTCATTTAACCCTTTAAAGTCGAAAATTGTGATACCAATTAATATTTCTAAAAACTTTAAACACGTTTTCTTGAAATATTTAGTACTTAAAAAAATGAAGTATTGATCCGATTGGGCTCGAATTTTAACATTTCTTTCGGAAGACTATTCCTATGGCTACAGACGTACCAATTCTACTTATGAATTTTCAATTTTCATTTAATCTATTTTATTTTGGTATAGACCGTGGCAAATTCTGTACCTTTCACTTTTCACATAACTATTCACTTCGTCCATATCTACTTTAACAAATTAAAAAAATCAAGTCGTCAATGTGAACCTAAACGCAGTATATCTACGTTAATTTGATGTTATTTAAAATAAAAGAAAATAATTTTTAATTCTCAAGAAACCTTTATCCAATCAATTTCAAATATCCGTTTAGATTAAAACCAATTTAACTAATGAACTTGATTAAAATACTATATATTTTTTATTGTAGCTTTGTGTTCACGTAAGGAATTAATCATATTAACCAATATTTAAAAAAAGAGAGAAATCAACAACAGCTACAAGACGATAGTATTAGAACTACCAACCGATTAATATGAACAGTTTCACACTCTCTAGATAGTTTATTACACTATCTAATTTATTGAAAACTTAGCATTTGAAGCCACGAAAAAACTCATAAAGAAAGAGGCCTAAAATTAAAATGTGTCCAGTCTAACTAGAGTGTAAGAAAAAATGTGCTTTAAACAATTTTTCGCTTAGTGAAAACAAAATTATTTGAAAATTTCTGTGTTTATTAAACAATACTGCAATATGAAAGTTCTACTACACTTTCAATTATACATATTAATATAAAGGGTTATTCGAATATCCTTAAAATGGTTGA
Source organism: Machimus rusticus (assembly GCA_951509405.1). Classification (NCBI taxonomy): domain Eukaryota; kingdom Metazoa; phylum Arthropoda; class Insecta; order Diptera; family Asilidae; genus Machimus; species Machimus rusticus. Next base: position 4,654,755 of record OX608052.1, on the reverse strand, counting down.
TAAATTCTGTATATCTCATATGGTGATTTGGTAATCTTCTCGGTAATTTGAATTGGAACAAAATATAAGTGATTTTTTAAATTCATAGAATAATCGTTGATAAATTAACTGCGGAAATAAAAAGCAATCTATTAAGAAAACAGCAGCGTACAGTAGAAAATAATTCATGTTTTGGCGAAAATATATAGGTATTTTTATGGTAAGAAAAGTCTAAATAATTAATACACAAGCGCCATAATTAGTATCTAATTCATGCAGTAGGAACAAAGAATTAAATGTTTAATAAATTTCAATTGCTACAAGTATGAAAAAGAAGCGCATATCTGATGGTGCTATGCCCTTTCTACATCCACAATAAACTGAATATTTTTGAAAATAATTTGATAAATTATTATTATAAATTAAATTGATATTCTACAAATTTAAGATTATCGATTTACATACCAAAAAATAGGATAGTTTTCTAAAATGAGAGGTTCTTTTAAATACATACATAAGTATGTTTATGTACATATTTTTTGAATCGAACTTTAGATAGAGCACGATAGTTCAGGTGAAATACTTAAAAATTTGAATCGAATTATTTGTTTTCTATTTTAAAATACATAATGCAATTGTTAACAGAAGCTCTACAAATGATGATAAATGAATATTTCAATTGACAGAAAAACGAAAATAATTTTAATAAAAATTTGGCTTGAATTAAAAATGAATACAGTAAAATTTTCTAGCAGGGTTCAAGATCTTCACTTTTATGCTTCTTTTCCCACATTTTCTGGTGCTGGGTAATAATTTCGGAAGCTGCCAATATCCTGCTCATCAATCTCCGTCCATGACTTGCCAGGGTACTAAAATTGAATCAATTTTGAAAAGGCCAAATCAAGGTTTAGCACATTCCTATTTTTCGGCCGCAAAATGGGAGCGCCCACAAATAGTTCACCACTTCGAGAAAGCAATTTTATTAAATTCAGGACGGATTGACTGCGGGTTCAGGGTTGGCAGACAAGGCGAAAAATTTATTTGTTCATTCGGGAAGTGAAATGAAACGAGTGAAACTGCAGCGTGATGGTCGATATTATAATCTTTCACCTTTTCGGAGTAGGGTGATATCCTCGAAATGCGGCTACCTTAGACCACTGTAACAATCTGAAATAGTCCTTCTACCTGGTCAGGATGTTGGCCGCAACGACCGGTCGAACAAATCCCAATTCATGGAGAATTTGCAAGGACAATTTAGTATGCCACACTAAGTAAACTTAAGTAGCTCGCCGAAAGCAGAATTTATGTGACAATGCGCTATTCGGTCGGACCCTTATCCAGCGACCGAATTTTTGCAATAAACATTGGATCGGGAGGAGCTCCGGAGATAGAATAAAAGTTTTTGGTACGAAGGTCGAAAAGGTGGTGATTAATGAACCCGGGGGCTCCTGCTAGAATTTTCCCAGGAGCAGGGATTTTATTAACAAAGTTTGGTGCTGCTCCTTTGTGCTGATATGAGAAGCAGCCGTCTCAATGTTTCAGCTATTTCATTATGCTTCATGATTTCTGCAATAAATCAGAGCTGGGCGGGGTGGCGGTTTCTTGCAATCAATGTACGAATCGCAGTGTCCTTGCGCTAAATAATCTCCATGAAAATGTTGCTGTTTCACTAGCTGCGGAAAATAGATTACATGGAGTTAATTTCTGTTCCATGCCTGGCAATATTTCCCAGGTTGTATGTTATTAATCTCCATCCTCCGCAATTTCAGGGATTTATTACGTCTGTTCACCTTAAACGAAGCCTGATGCTTCATCTTGAAAATACTTGTTGAGGGGGCTCCTCGTATTCCTCGGATTATTTACGAGTTTACCTGGAATTGTCGCTTTATCCTCAACTTTACTGATGATATTTGATATCGTGAAAGATAATACCGATTTCCATGGGGTTCGATTTTGGTGCTCTGTTGAAAACAATCGATGGTTTCACTTCGACCATGACAAATAACTTTATTTTATTACAGTTGAAATCAATTTTGAACAAAGTGTGATACCAAACAAATATTTTATATTTTAGATTTACATATGAGCCAATCAATTTCAAAATCAATCAACTTCAGCAAAATATGGAGTGTGAAAGTCATTGATAAAATGCGAAGAATCCTTTTAAAAACAAAAATGCCAATTAATTTTGTTTAGTGTATATTAGTTTTTAAGCAAAATTATTAACAAAATTTATTTAATATATTTCAACTAAATTTTGAAAAAAGCCTAGCAGTCTGAGATCTCGAAAACATTGATCCTGTTTAATAAGCGTCTTCCATTTTCAAAGATATAAGTAGTTAAGTACAATCAGTATTTTAGGTTTTTTAGGGTGAATAAATGAAGTTTATTGAGATTATTTTTTAGGAGTTAAATGGATGCGCATAGAGGGCGCAGTTCTTTTCAAAATTATCGAAAAAAACCAATATCCTACGTATGATAAGGGAATAAAAGAAAATGTTCACGCGTTTCAAGCATCCTAATTCTCATCTACCGACTCCGCAGAACTAGTAATTTTATAGTCTAGAATCAATACTTTGAATCAAAGTTTTAAAAATTAATTTTCTAATCTTGTTGAATTAAATTGATTGATTGATATTATTTACAGTATATTAAGGTTCAATTTAAAAGCGTTAACGTTAATCTTGTTAAAAAAAAAATTGATAACGCATCACAAATCTGTACATTTATGCTTCGCGCCTACCCCAAATAAAATATATTGTGAAATTGTATAATTAATTATTGTTTAAAACTAAAAAACCATGAAAAAAACGTTTTTCAACTTGTTGCAAATTACATTTTGTTGTTTGTTCAGAATTTCTTCAAATTCCTTAAAAGTTACTTTATTCTTTAAACTTATTCAATATTCGGTGTATTGAAAGAAAATCTGATGTTACGGCCTCCTTTACTTTATCAATGTATTTATTTTAAGAATTAATGTGGGTGCAAAATCAATTTTTCGCGTTGAAAATTATTATCACTTCTTAGAAATAATTTCTTAAGTCGAATCCCCTATCAATTATAAAGGATAACACACTGTGATTAGGACTACATATGAAGTTCTATGAAAAAAGTCACTTAAAAAAAGGACCGTTTAAAGAAAATCGCTCCCGAAAAGACGTTAAAATCAAAATGCACATAAAAGCTTTTATGTTGACGTATTTTGTGTATTACATAAAAGAGTGCCTCGTTTTATTTCCAGTTTATGTTGATAGCGATGAGCCTAGGCCTAAATTTGAAGCTAAACGGCCCTATCCCGTGCACTATAAAAGATGGAGTTCAAAAGTTCACGGGATTAAGTAGAACGTAATAAAAGCGGCTTTTGCACCAAGATGACGTGTTTCCAGAGCCTGTATCTAGCCGCTGTTCATACTAATTCTAGCCAGGTCCTAGGATGTAATTTATTTTTTCTTTATTTTTTCCTCACAAGTGCTCTTATAGCACCTGGTGGCTGCCAGTGAAAACAGCCGGGTCGCAAGTGTCCTCAACGTCGGATTAGAGAGTGCTTTTTATTGGCGAAGATGGCAAAAGTGGCGAGAGTTACGTAGAGCCCTCGTCCTTTCATTGCCCGGTGTTGAGTTCAACATTTTTAATTTAATTTCTCGCCCTTCGATCTTCCAATTTCATGTATGAAATTTCGCTTACATGAAAAAATATATACATAAATAAATATATATGTATAATAATTACAGTTTCGTCCTATCTTACGCAACCCGGATAGTACCTAAGCGAAATACTGTAATAATTATTTAATTATTTATTATTTACTTTAATTTATAATATGCAGACCAAAAAAGTTAAAATTTACAGAATAAATCAATAAAATGCTTGAGCTTGTAATATGTATTTTTTTTTTTGTGAAATAAAAGTTACCAATGAAAAAGCACATTGCACTTCGCAATAAGTTAACATTATTGCGTGATTTTGTAAATTATCGAATAGGAAATGGAACTTTTACTAAATTCATATATGTAATAATTTAGTATCAAAAGTTAGCAGTAATTGTACAACAACTACAACTATTATCATCAATACATATATTTAATATATTTAATATAGTTTCTCTTGTAAAAATGAATAACTGAAGCGCTATATGTTTTCTGACTAAAAAATCAAATTGTAAATTTTGATTTAAAATATATTAAATTTTCAGAACTGTTCTATGTATTATTCTCAAGGATTCCTAAACTTTCAAAAATACAGGACACCCAGTAATAAATTACAATCTATTATAGCATAAACTAAATAATAAAATTTTTTCCTGGCCACTTTGAATATTTTCTTTCTGAAACTGTAATAATAAAGTTTTAGATTGTAATGTTTGTAGTTTGCCGGTAAATTTATGTGAAGTGTGTCATGAAATTTCTAAATTAAAGGCTATATGACAATTTTCCCTGATTATTTTGCTTCTTTTGAATACCACACGTTATTTTTCGTGTAATCCCGAATGTTGACACAGTCAAGTTCAGGCGCGTTCAGGGGTGGGTAAACCAATTTTCCAGAAAAGGATATCCAGATTTAAGCTCAGGTGCTAGATTCGCTCCTCCAGCCGGGTGTACATCATCAATCTCATTGTGAAATTGATTTTTTGTCAGGTGCCTCACAATTAGAAAAGCGAATCTGCAGTGCAGCACTTCTGAGAGTTGAGGGAGTTTCCATACAGAAAAAAAATTCAAATCGATTGGATCCCGACCTTCCGGGAGTCGGGACAAATCCGCCGAGCCTGCCGCTGCTGGAGGCTTTGCAGACTTGGCACTATTTCAGCGGACGGGAACGGATTAAGGGCGTTAGAGATTTAACAGGGTAATCTGTCTGGCGGCAAGTCAACAACTTAAATGATTTTACATCAATTTTTTGCCATTGCCAATTGGACGGGTTCAGGTCGGATCACGTTGGCGTGCGGCATAAGCACAAATTCAAATAGTGGGAGCTTCTCTGCAGCGGCGGCCACTGCAGTGTCATGGAACAGAGCGGTTTTTGTCGGTTGGGTCTAACACAAAAAAAAATTTTGATGAAAGAGGTTTCCAACTTTTCTGATTGAAATACTTCCCCCGGAGAGAAGGTTATTTCCGAAGTTTTCGGAGCAAATAAAGGATTTAGGCCGAGGAAGTTTTTAAAGAATTTTTATGCAGCTAAAATCGGAATTGTGTTGGTGAAGGCATTCTTTTGTGAATATCCGAGGCCTCTTAGGAGGCGAAATAACAAAATAAATACCTTTTACACTTTTGATGTTTTTTTCTACGTTTTTTTCTGCATATTAAGGAAAGTTAAACATTTTAAAAGTTACATAATCCTAAGGAAATTTTATTTTAACACCAACAACCGAAAAGTTAAAAAACGCATTTCGCAGAAGGTTTTTTTCTAAGTTCAATAGACTCTTGCTTGTAAGACCAAAACAATTAACGGCCCTCATTTAAAAATTATAAAAATTATAAGGTAAACACCATATTTATCTACTATTTACAATATAAATATTTGAAAATCATGTCTTTTGTAATATAAAGAAATTTAAAATTGAATTAGTACGTCGTATTAATTTACCATAAATTAGTACCTTAATATAAGAACGAAGCCCAAAAGCTCTTTGACAGAGTGAATTTAGCCGCATTTTTCAGTGAGCACTTTTAAAGTAAACCCATACATTTTTATACAATATTATAAATTTATTAAAATATTATTATATCCTACAACCAAAGTTAAGTAGTTTGCTTCAAGTAAACGTTTTCTTTTACGTATTGTTGCAAAGAGACTCCAAGTTGGTTAAGTCCATGCTTAAACTTTATGTGACAAACTAATTTAATAAAATTATAAAAGTGCCCGCAAGGCATTATCTTAAATCCAAGCCATAAATATGAGAAAAAAAGAGTCCACATTTATTTTCTGGTATGTATATGTCTATTTTCATTGCAAACTTAAACGTTTAATGTCAAACGGATAAAAAATAAACACATGTCAGTGCCGATAGCTATCAAATCGATACAATAAAAATTTTACTTGACATAGTAGCGATAAATCTTCCAAATTTATTGTCGAACTTTCAAACCATGAAATGCACTAATATATGTGATAGTGTACCAACGATCATCCTCCATTTGTTCACTGAAATTTTTCTTGGTTGACATGTGAGAGTAAAAGGTTCAAAAAACCAAGTAGATGGACATGGGACATATACACGATATGCAAAGCAAGGTCGCAACCATTAGGCGCCCTTAAATTTGCTTTTAATGATAGTAAACAAATATTATTTCTCGGCTATCCCACTCTGCAAGCATATTTGCACAATAACCGCTAAAAGCTGGCGTCACACCACAGAGGCCACTATTCTGATGACTTTTTAAAAATTCCTCAGAGAAGGCTGCTTCTTTAATAGGAAAGCACATTTCTCCCCGAAGACATTTCCATTTATCCCTAGACCGAAACGAATATTGTCCGGAGCAGTTCTTGGTGAAATTCTTCAAGAATTTTTCCTTATGCTGTGTAGTTGGATTTGTAAATCCTCACACTTCCAAAGGTGTCTTGTGGATTTACAATTTGAAAAGGATTTTCTCTGATGTAATAGAAGTGACGTAGAAGACGAGCAATAAACATTAAAGCAATAATTCATCTTGTCTCAGCATTCAATAAACTCGGTCAAGGAAGGAAGGTGTTTTTACACCACCTAGAAGCAATCTTAAAATTCGGCTACAGTGGCTCCAGAAGAAGTTGTAACTATGTTTGTAAGTGGCATGAAATTTTCATGCATGTGTCGTCATATTTTGGAGTTTTTCCCCCTAACTCCCCGAAAGCCTGACACATGTGCTCCCAGCGAAGGGCTACTAGCTCATCGATTTGTATTTCCTGGATAATTGCCAAAATGTTCGAGATGCCTTTCAGAAATTCCTTTTAAAATAAATAACAAAGAAGCGAATTCGCTACTCGGGCTACCCACAACATCCCAGCGAAGTGGCTGCTTCTTGTCGACTTTGGAATCTTATCCTTTTTGGCAATGCAAATTTTTCATCTTTATACCATTTAAGGGGTTCATATTCAATCGATTTTGTCTCGCAGCATTTCATTCTTGAGCAACTTGAAATCCTGCCAATGGTTCAGAGATTGTGTGCAAAAAACTCAAAAAAAAACTCCACACACTTTGACTATGTGTGATGGTAAAGTATCTTGAAAGCCCCAAATAAGGTTTTCTGGACAAAGAATTTTTCTGAGAAAATGGCAAAATATACATTTTCTGTGTCTGCTCCTCTAAGGCGAAATAGTTTCGGATGTTTTAAGGATTAATAGGCATGAGCTTGCTCAATTCGCTTCCACGAAACTCCTTTAATGATCGCCCGGCGACTTGGTGTCTGTCTACGAGGAGGCGCTTGGAATGTGTGCAATTAATTATTTAGCGCATTTAATGAAATACTTGATCTTCTTAGACGGGACGAGTACGTACCTAATTTTCCAGCTTAGTCATTTGCAGTTCGAGTGACTTTTGAAAAGTTGACTATTACTTTTATTGCAAATGGCAAATACGGAATGGATAGTTGGTGGGTTGAAGAGTTTTATATGATAGTTGTAGAACTTTAAATTATATAATTATTTCTGCACCATAGCAATAACGTTTAAGTTTAACTGTAGCTGGACACATTAGTCGTTTTCATATCTACAAAACATAATAGTAGTTCTTTGCGCTAAGTTTGAGCAGCACAAAAATGTTTGTAAATTAAAATTTTTTATCTTTTAGCATCTTCGTGTTTCATGTCGAGAATTAATCAATTTCACTCTTCAGATTGAAATTTTTATAAAAGTAAAGAAATGTGAAAAGACTAGTTTGGCAAGTTAATTTTGTTTCTCAGTGAAAACGATTTGTTTAATATTTCAAACAATTTTTACCCGTATCGTTACGTTCCGAAAATTATTAGAGAGTTATGGCCGCAAATCAAATAATAAGAATTTCTGTCATTTTTTATAAAAAAGAAACCGTCCGAGCCGACATCTTGTGATCATCTTTTAATATTTTTTTTTCTGGGCAAACGTGTTTAAGAGGCGAAGGCATCCACAAAATTATATTTTAATAAAATAATGCATGAGTTTAAAATATAGCACTTGACATATTCGAATGAGGCTCATTGCAAAATAATCTTAATATAGCTAATAACTAGTACTGCATTTGACTTCATATTAAATACATAAAAATTGTAAAATTTAAAGGTGATCAATGTATTGAAATAATTTCGTAATTCATTGTGAATGTAAAATCATACTATTTTACATTCAGAATGAAAATTAGTTTTCGTTGGACTCATTCGAATATTTCTTCTCTGTATATACGCTTTATTAGGATATGAGCTTAAGTAGATAATTTCATCCCTTAAAAATGTTTATTCACAAAATATAAAAGATATGCATCTTGTAGATGTTAATGAAGAATAACATACCTATTTATATACATATTTAAAAAACCCGGTCAAGTGTATGTTGGACTTGCTTCTAAAAAAGAATTATTTCTATATTTTTCAACCCTACATTTGCTACACGGTCTTTTTTTATTAATTTCAGTGCTAATTTAAAATCCTTCACTGCTAATTTAAAATCCTCATAATAAAACTGAAAAACAAATTTTGATTGAAGGGTTAACATTAAAAGATCATATTTATTTATTTATTTTTTCATTTTAGAACACTATGCAAAGTATAATTTTGTAGTACACTTTGGGAGAAGACTACAAAAAAATTATTCCAAATTTTATCTTAATAAATATTTAAATGAGACGATACGTACATACAAACAGATGAACGAATAGACCGAAACTATAATTCCTAGTTGGTTACGAAACCTCAAAAAGAACAAAATCGTATAGAAGGACACTTCAGACGGTTTCCTTGTGAGTTCAAATTGAAATATTGCCTCATTCTGCTCTGCATTTATTATTGTTATTTATGATTTCTATAAAAAAAAACTGATAATATTAAGATATTATTCAATGCCCACATTTTTCCGCATTTCAAACCACTATTCATCAGCGCTCTATATTCGGAATCCGGAATAGAATAATTTGACTCGTGTCGAGGATTGACATCGTTTATGATTAAGAAAGACCAATCATTTTGAATAAAGCAAAAATTTGTTAAATAAATGGGCATTTATTTTTACTAGATAGGAGGCACATTTTCCTAAATCAGCTGCAATTGATCGAAATACGAATGGCAACTTGCCGCAGGCCACAATTTAACCGAAATATGTCTTATGTTACTGCTCCTTATGGTATATTTCTGGGGACATAAATTTCAGGGACTGGTCACAATAGTCAATCTTGTGGAGTCGAAACCGCATGCAGGAGAGCAGAAGATTGTTGGGGCCATTCAGACTGGACACAATGCAACGATGAATGGCTCCAATTCGTTTGCATACCAAATTGAAGTAGAAAACCCTTAAACTAAATTGCGACATTTCGTCGGAGTCTTCAGAAAGAGCCCTCTTTGGAAATTTAGCTGCAACCTTCGACCTTCTTCGTACACATGCCACACTCATCGGCACATTTCCCTCCTTTCAAGGCCAAACAATCGTTTTACCTGATAAGAAAAACGCAATCCTTCGAATAATTTTACCGCAGTGAAAAAGGAATCCTCACCGATGGTCCCCACGGAGGCGCGGAGCCCCACCAGAGGCCACAGCGACCTTATTTCGAAAAAAAGTAATGCCCAAGAAATTCACTCGATTAAAGGTCAGCCTCAGACCCGAATTGCGGGGTTTCGGGTCAACACGATATCATCGGGAAGCCCGGCGGATGCTATTCATTACGCCACTGAAATCATAAAACTTTGAACTCATGCTCGTGGGGGATTTTTATTACGACTCCATTTCCAGCAGGATATCAGGATATGTAAAGTCGGAGCATTCGTCTTAATGGAAGGACTACATGAAATAGGGTTTCCTCGGAAAGGCGCACCATGGCATCATCCTAATGGGCCTGGACGAGGACTGCGCGGGGGTGGCTACGGCTAAGGGTGAGTCTTACTCACGGCACCTCCGACATTTATGCAGGGAACAGCTTTGGGTATGCGCCCCCAGTATTATTTCGGCGCAGCATTAGGGAAACATGTGTTTTTATATTAAATATTTTTGCAGCATTGTTCATAATAATACTGCAAAGTAGTTCTTTTGTGGGATAATATTGCCGCAGCGGATGCAAAATTTGCATGTTTTCACGACCCGGGGCAAAAAGGTTTCTATATTCTCTGCTTCAGCGAGGACGCGGACGCTCAAAGTAAAAAGCAAAATTAAGCACCAAATTTGAAGGCTCAAACTGCGTGTTCATGTTCACAGATACTTTGAGCGGAGAAAATTTAAAGTTTCCATCTATGCACCAACCGTCACTGCCGTATGCAAAAAAAAAAAAAAAATCAGTATGAATTTTAAATTTCAAATTTCTACTACAATCGGAAATTTATCCAATAAAAAATTAAAAATGTTCAAGTGGCCATGAAAAGGTTTTCCTACTAAATCAAGGTAAGCTGTAACAGTAGCGAAAGTGACTACATACCTAAGTAGCTTAAAAACTAACTTAATTTTGTTTTTATTCGTCCTTTAGTTTTTATATTTGGATTTTTGGTTATAATGTATTAAATAAATATTTTGTTCTTTTTAAAATTATTATTAAGCTTTATTGTATTTCCTATTGTAAAATTTTTCAACAATATTACACTCGCTACAAAAATTCAACAGAAATAACGACAGATTTTGAATACAGTACTGTCATAAGCTGAATTGAGCAACCGACTACAGAATATAAATTTTTGAATGGGGCCACATATGAAATAATAAAATGCTCCTTAACAGAATTTTTATTATATGTATGAACAAATGTAAATTTTTTTAACACTAAAATTATGTAACAAAATAAATTTTCTAAAGCTACAAAATATTTATTATTTCAAATTGCGGTTCTGTTTATTTTATAAATTCTTTTATAGAATCGGAATTATAGAGACAAATAATTGTTTAGAGAAACAACATTGTTTGTTATAACTACATAGATTTTTCGTTCAGAGTACATTTACATACATATACAATCTAAAAGTAGAACCTTTTTATAATATATACCACATATAATTAATATTAACTTAAATTTTCAATTTATTCTCAGTACTAGAACTGACAAGGAAAAGCAAAGAAAGTTTTGTTTTTACTCACACTATTTGGATTTTAACACCAATAATACCGCGCCCTTCATTTTTTATGTGTCAAAGTGGAGATGACATCATCATAGGAAAGTTTCTAGTACTAATCCGATGCATTAAAAACATCATAACAGTTTATTATACTTTGGTATTAAATCTCAGATACCTACATACTAAAAGTGCTAAAAGTTAAAAATTTAGTTAGGTTAGACAGTAAATTTCCAAATTGCCTACAATTTTACGTCTGACAAAAGTGTACCCAAGTAATTAAGGTCAAAACTAGGCTAAGTTTCACCTGCAGTAATCTCTTAAATTTACAAAACACCTGAAATGACCGTCTAAGTGACGACTTCCGAACATGTGAGGCGCAACAATCCCTGAATTTAATATTAAGGACATAAATTGCTCTAAAAATAAATAGTCGACTGCAGAGGGATAGAGAAGGGGATAGGAAAGGAAACATGAAACTGTTCCGCCTTGGCGAATTTCTTACCCGCAGATTAGTTCCAGGAATAATGGTCAAATCGGGGTAGCACGCAAAGCGCCACTTCCTGTCTGCGCTTAATTTAATTCGCCCTTGACATATGGAGGCAGCCACCTCATCAGGTAAAAAGGGAGTTCCCCTGATAACGTTACAGTGCATATTTTCGCATGGTAGCTGCAATGTCTTGAGTTCTAGCTTTAGTTAGGTGCATTTCACTGTCCGTGGACTCTGAGCCCTCATCCTCATGGTTCGAACCACCATATGTGCATCCACCACCCAAAACGTTCTGGTTCTGGATGAGGGAAATAAATATTTTCACCGAGCCACGTCTTACGTAACTTTCGTATTGTAATTCACTTCACCAGGACAGCGGTTTTTTCGTGTAGTCCTTCTAGGGGCAATAAATTTGTGAGGGACAAATTTATGGGGTCCGCTTAGCGTTAATTGCGAAATTTATTAGAATTTTTTACATCCGAGCATAGCTCGGCCTTCATGTTTGCTCTTTGGTCAGCAATGAATAATTCCCTCGGACTGATCAAGGGCTCTGTTTCAAGAACACGTCATAAATAGCAGTCGGAAGCGCTCGATAAATGTCACGAGGAGCTCTCCTGCTTAAGATTTATTGCGCTGCCGACATACCCACATATCACATACCTCGACCAACCACAAGTCGAGTGCATATAAATTGCATTGGCATCTCATATCGCAGCTCAGCCCTTATCCATCCAAGAGCAGTCGCATCGCACCTCATATTGGGGCCCATACTTTGACGAAGGTGCAACTTGTTGCTGCGGAGGAGTGCATCTAGCGACTGCATCTTGATTGCACTTGCTTAGCGAAATCCATGAGAAACCCCGGCCCCCGGGAAAATGTAAACACTCTGGCGAAAATAGACCGCAGCAGGTGCTGCTATAAAGACGCATTTCCCATTTGATTTGTCGCCAATTAAAAGTACGAAGACTCGTCGCACTGATTTATCATGTCTCGGCTAATGGTATTTTAAGCAGAGAAACGTGTTGCAAAATGCGAATTCTTTTAGACGAATTGGCATTTGTAACCGGTTAAATACAAGTAACTGGTAAGTACAAATTCAACTAGCTTCGTAACTTTTTCGGTTTTTAATACATTCATATTTATGTACATATGTATTTAGGATCTGGAAAAATGGCATGTTAAGAAAACTCATTTACTAGTTTTCACAAGGTTATAAGTTTTGCTTTCATTAAAAGGGACATTCCAGTGATTTTTTATTAAAAATCGATTTTTTGGCGAATTTTTGTTTATTGCATATTCTGATACTTCGAAATATCTTCTTTCGTCTAGCGTTGTCAGTTTTGAAAAAAAACGTATACAAAATGTTTTTATTCATTCAGGTGTGAGGTTGTGATCATATTGTATTTTGTGTCAATAAATCGCAATTTTTAATAACAACTTATGTAACGTCTTTTTTTGCTGGAAAGTTACAAAACAAAAAGTTATATGTGATTATACCAAGATGTGTATTTATTTATTCAAAACTAAATGTAAGAAATGTAATTTTAAATACTTAAGCATGTTTTTACAAAAAAGAAATGTTAAATTTCATATTTTTGCAATCGATCACATTTGAAGAAGTGTGCCTGCCTTTGTCTATTGCAATCATTGTTCTCTGGATATTAACGCGAGAAAGTGTTTTTCAATGATATTGCTTTTAAGTTGACTATTTAATTAGGTACTAATTAAAATGTATTGAAGTACCTGCAAATAAAATAAATAATTTAACTAATTGTAAGTTTAAATGATAAATTTCTTTAAATATGTATAATATATAATTTAAAATATATTATTTTTAATTGAGTGGTGTTTAATTATTTTCAGTAAATTTGTTTCGGATTTGTATATAGACTATTTTGTAAATGGGACTAAAATACTTTTCCTTTGCCACTTTTACCTTAGGTTTAATGCTGCTTCTCAGTCGAAAAATGTGGTATTACGATTAATAATTAATTTTCTATTTTGTATAAATTCCAGTTTACTTCTTTTGTAGATACTTTTACAACTTTATGTAAATAAATAAACTTTATTTGAGATATTTTCGCACGAGCGATGTAAATTATGTACATTTAATTTACCTTTTATAAAATTTAGCATCACTTTGCAAACCTATTTAACTACTTTTACATGCTAACCTGAATTTGCAAAATCTTGTAAATTTATAGCTTTTGTTGTGGTAATTTCGCAAATCTGATTTAATTTTCAGCAAGCTTGCGACGGACGCGGCGGAACCAGGTTACAATTCCAACTCGTGTGCAGCGGAAAATAAAGTAAAATATTTGCAGGAATTTCAAATTATAGTGGCTGTTTTTCTTATATTGTAATAAGATAGAAGTACCTAACACAGATATACTCTGGTACCAACATTAAATAAAAAAGACATGGAATTTCAACAGTAGCTTAGAACTAGCGCAATTGCGGTTTTGCTTTTATGTTGTATTAATAAACCAAACAACTCCAGGGGTTTACAATGGAGTTTCCGGCTGTTTCTGCATTGCAAAATTAACAAGTTCTGCAAGTAAATTCTGCATAACATCAAAATAAAAGCAATTACATAAAACCACTGCAAATATGGCTTAACATTCACTGTAAATTACATCGGGCATAATTCGCCTATTAATATGCAAATCACTCGTGTATGCTTCAGAGCTTATTTAACTCGTTTTACTTCTTCTTTTTAAAGTTTCCGCGATTGGATTTAAAATTCAAATGCGTCGCCTTACCACGAAATCTCTTTACATCGCCTTGTAATGAGTAAAAATTGCTTCACGCAAACTCTAAAAAAAATAACGAATTTTCTCGTGGAGATACGTTCCAAAATAGTTTCCCCATTATCCGACCACAGCGCCATCTGTGCGGTGTACAGAAAGCTCTGCGACTTGTTTTGACATTTCTTGTACATCGAAATTTCCTAAATTTCTTCGGCCATTCACTTGAAAATTCCTCTGTGGTTGTCAGCGGTGCAGTTTTCTTGTGGCTAGCGGTTGATTTGGAGCGGCGCTTTGTTTTGATTCCGTGTTTATACCTTGCGGGGAGAGCAGGGCGTTTATTACCGCCAATTAAAGTGTTTCTTTGTGCACTGTTCTTTCATAAAATTTAAGAAGGTTTCACTCGAAAAGGTAAGTCTGTGGGTGCCCCTAAAATCTCAAAAAATAGCCAACAGCGAAGGTGGAATCGCAAGAGTTTCTTTTCCAATTGATTTTCTTCCGTTGACCTCATTTCGGGGTGAATTATTCATTTTTTACTTTCGAGGATTGGATTGCTTTCCGGCATTGCACCACCTCCACCATTTCAGTTAGAGTTTGTCTAAAAAGGATTTATAAGCGCTTGGTTATCGGCGCCGGATTATTTTACGTCTGATGCCCTCTGGGGCTATTTTATTTATCAGCATCGGTGCTCTAACTGGTAAATAAGAAAGTAGCCAAACTGCGTGCTATTCAATTTGTGCGCATTTACCACCGAACAAAGCCCTCGAGGGGAGCAACAAGTCTAGGAGGCTTTCACGGCAAAATTTATTAGGTGCAGCCAAAGATTGTAGATTGGGGCTCCTCTGAAAGACGACGGACGAAAGTGGCCGATGTATATTTTGCGCATGTCATATCTTTTTCAGCGGCTTTGATGTTTACTCCAGAAAAAGGGCTTCATGCCGTGCCGAGGGTGTCATGTTTCGATGGTGTGTCTAGGCATAATAGAGTCATGCGAGTGTTATCAGGCCATTCGCCACCTAAAGGGGAGTGGGCCCCAGTTATCACTTTGCTATTTTCACGCTCTGCCAGTGCCAATAACTTTTAATAAAATCGACGTCGGCCGAATTGTCATGGGATTAGGAGGGAAAACCAATAAATGCTTTACGCCTGCATGCACAATCTCGGAGGATTTGGTCTTGGCCAAATTCCTAAGGTCATACTTATGGTAAATGAGTCACACCCCCTGTATCTGTCCTGGTTCTAGTTGGGGAGGTGCCAGGGTTCAAGTTTTTGTATATTACATCATAGAAAAATAAACTACGTAGAATCAATTTTATGAGGGACAAAAAGTTACAACTTTTTACTACCAGATCATGAAACATCCGCGACAGCTCGATATTTCTTTTTTATCTGTTAATTATATCATAAAAAAGTCAAATACTCTCGCGAACTAAATTGTGATGGAAACATTTTTAAGGCATGCTATGAAAAGTTTTACCGCCATTTTCAAGTTCCAGGCATAAAAAGAAAGGTTTTACTGACAATGACAACCCTTTTAATACTTTAAATTTGGTGGTTTCACGAAACTTTCTAGTAGAGATTTAACGAGTATTTAAAAACATTGCGAAATAAACTTGAGTATGTCACTATGTTGCGAAATATTGGAAGAAGATGGCTATTATTCTTGTTAAACACTTTGCTAAAATAGTTGTAGGTAACACGATTTATTTTTAAGGTTTCGAAGTAAAGTATAAATTAAGAAGATTTTATTTAACCCTGAAATTACACGGCGAACACTCGGGCTCTAAAAATTGTTTTGACCTAAAATATCTCAGAATGATCAGGAATATTCGAGACGTCCGCTGCGTTTTTAAAATTTGGGTTTTTCGAACTATAAATAACACAAATTCTAAAAAAAAACATAGTCCGTGTGATGTAGCAATTTGAAAATGTTTTGGAGCTGTGTACTTTCAAGGTTAATATGTATAGATACATATAATATATTTATTCAATAATATAAATAAAGCCGGCATACAACACTTGTCGCATTGTTTTCATTTATGAAACAGAACAATACATTGCAATTTATAAAAATATTTCACATCATATAACCAGATTGTTTTCTTGAGAAATTTTTCAATAAATCAAACGTGTGATTCAAACATGAAGTATGAGGAAGCGTCATCATCAGCCCAATGGTAGATGTTGGTTTTTAGTAGATACATCTAATTCAGTAAAAATGCACTAGAACCACAACATTTAGCAAAACAAAATCATCGGAAAAAACACTAAATTCGATAGTGCAGTATCGAAAATCTCAGTTGAGAATTCCAGCTTAGAAACTAATCTTTAACTTAGCTCATATTATATAATTTACCTTTTCATCAGTCAACTATAATTTTTTTGTTTCGTCATAATTTCAATTCGATATCTGAAGTCACTGTTATTTTGAGAACTATACGATTGAATTAACTTTATACTTGCCCTTCTTGGGTCAACAAATTTGGTTTTTTTCTTTTTTTCGGTCAATTTCAATAAAATTAAGCACATATCTCATTTTCCTCCAAATATCCTAATCTGAAGCAAATTACTTAATTTCAATAATTATTTAACCATGTAATTACATAACTCTGAGTTACATCAAGAGGAACTTTGCCATTTCATTATTTTATAATTATGTAGGTACTACTAAAATACAATTTAGTTAAAATTCTACATTTCTAGCCGTAATAGGCGCTTATATAGTTATTAATGATCCTGGAAACCGTATTTCATCCAACCAGTTTTCAAATCCAAAAGAATATATCGAAATCGGTTCATTCATGCAGAGAAAGGCTTCAAATTTATCCGGAATGGTTACTTTCTGAAAAGTCGAGAACAGAGAATTTAAATATTTAAATAGTCAGTGAAAAATCAGCGAATATCTATAATACTTATTCAAATTATTTTCGTATAGAAAGAACGAAATTAGGACGAAACTTACCTTATTTCTTTAAATGGAACATAATTTCATTGTTGAGCATTAATCATCTACCAAAAAAATAAAGTACAATTTCTTTCGTGTTATTTTAATTAATATAATTTTACCATATAAATTAATTAGATATTTCTAGGGCTTCAAACCAATACAGAAAAATTTTTTTGAATGGAGCTCATCCATATTACATCAATCATAATAAAAAGCCGATAACCGACATTGCTTATTTACCCATCATCAACCAAAAGTGTTTATTATTTCTCAGAGTTTGCAAAAATTCCTCTGTATAAAAAGTTATCACAGTAAAAGATTGTGTTAGTTTATTTATCTTACTTGAGAATTTCTTGAGCATACATCTGAAATGATGCATTAATTTGAATAGGCGGATTTGTTCATGCGTTTCGTGATTAATTCCATTTAAATTCTTCACGGAAGTATTGAATCGCGATTTCATTTGTTGTTTTCCCTTGTGCATAGTGCTACGAAATAAAAATTCTCGAGTTAGCTCAATTTTATAATCTTAATTATTATTTTACTGCCTAATCGGATATCTGATTAGAAAGGCGAAGTTTTTAAGTTGTTGTGTTTGGTAAGTTTTGCCGTCCGCTCACCCTTTTTTTTTTATTTGTACTTAATGTATTTTTTTTTATTCATAGTATTTGTGGGGATGTTACCAAAATTTAATCAGTACCCACATGTTCACTCCGTAAAAAACCAGAGATAAACGTATGAAAAATTGAAGGCAATTTAAACTCTGGGTCAAAAGGTTCGTAATAATCAAATCATTTAGTTTTCGTGCAAATAAGCAACGATGACTAATTCTAATTGTACCAAAATATTTGCATTTACACGATCCTGATAAGAATAAGATGACTAAAGTTTGTGTCTTAACGAAAAACGTAATTGAAATGATTCAATTTTAATTTTGTGTTTACCTCAGAAAAATATAATTACGCTTAATAAGGTTTGCCAAGTACTTGCTTTGCTTATACAGCTTCATTGTAGGTTTGCTCTACGCGATACAGCGTGTGGGTAAACAATTGCGACAATTTATGCATTATTTTGTTATTTGTTTTAGTTGTAATATTCTTATGTAAGTTTCTCGAGCGGTTGAATTTTACTCGGGCTTTGCATACAATACGTTGGTTAATTGAATTCTCGGGAACTTATCAAAATATTAGATCCGCCAGATTTCATATTCATTTCTTATTATACGGCAATTAGAAAACATCTTTACCTGACTACGACGAAGCCAAAGGAAGGTTATGATTTTATTCTAATGTATGTGTGTATGATGTTTATCTGGTACCTTCAAGGATTTTAACAAATGTGCTATCGTTTCGCCTTCTCTCGTATTGTTCATGCCAAACTGTCGCAATCGAAACTTGTTCGAAAAGAATTTCGCATCTTCTTTAGTCCAGTATTCCTTGAATTCATCCAAATATAAATATTTATTTCTTTTCAATTTGAAAATTTACTTTCATACTCTGAAATTATAATTGTCAGGCACATGTCTATCATTTTCGTGTATCTTTACAAGACTCCATAAGCGTAAATAATTTTAAATTTATTGTTCCAATATCTTTGGAGATAAGAAGACACGTCTAAAATAATACATTTTGATGATTTACCAAATACTACAAGATTTAATATTAAAACAAAAGGTTGACCTTTCAAATCAATTTTGCTTCTTAAATTCATATATTTTCTTATCAGGCACCCAATCTACTTTCAGGATATATAAAGAAAACATCAAATCGTACGAAAAAGTTTTTTTCGTTATTCTTGAGCCAAAATAAGGCCTTATCGATACCCCTCCTTTAAAAAAGATGGCATGTGTAGTTTCTGAAAAAAAGATCTGTTGACTATGACGTACAATTATACATAGAAGTCTCACTAAAAATGCTTTTTTCCAATTTGTTATGGTACCTTTACATTAAAAGTTAAGGGGTTATACCTATTTGGATCCCAAAACAAAGGGGTATATCAATGATTTTTCATGGATACGTTTTGGAACGAAGATACAAAAAAATCAATATATGTATCGATTACACACATATTGAGGAATAAAAAAAAATTGCACATATTACTTTTTTATACAAAATAGCGGCTGCAAACCTGCAAATACAAAACAAGTTTTTTCAAAGGCCCGCCGCGGCAAGCATTTGAAATCTCCTCCATTGCCATCATCATCATCATAATTTGTTTTTCATAATCTACATGAGTTTGCCTAATGAAGTACCCATGATCTTAATTTTAGGATTTATTTCGTGAAATAGCGTGTGTTTAAAAAAAGTTGTGTTTTTGAAGACAATCGACTTAATTAATATTTAAAAATAAATCATTTCAATCAATCGTTATAATCGTGTGTGTACTTCACTAGATAATTGAATGAAGAAGCTAAGATAAAAATGTTAAGGCAATCGGATTAAACTGTTTGAATTCTACTGCTTACTGATTTTCGAAACACGGTTTCGAAAAAAACGCATTTGAAATTTGAAAATTTTATAACATCAAAGTAACTCCAGAAAATCAGTTCTGCGAAAATTTCTGAGTTATAATAATACATGCATAGACGTTATTAATTATCAATTTTGAGATATTTTGGAGTAATTTAAAACAATAAAAAAAAAAACTTTAAAAAATTTGTTTCCAAACAGATATAACCCCTTAATTTGACGCATTATACCAATAAAAATATCCACCAATTTTTACGGATATAGTGGTTTAAGTAAAATTGGAAAACTTTCTAAATAGACTCAAATTTTGAAGATTCCGTTGAAATATATTTAAATATTAATCTACTAGTTCTTTATCGATATATCTAAAATAGCTTAAAGTGACCTACATTGTTTCCCACACATCTCTCGAGAACCTCGGTACTATTCTTCCGTCTGAGCCTCTATTGACTGACCAATGTAATTTGGCTTCACGTATTGCCTTTGGCTTTGCTCTGGCTATCCTTATCGATTACTTAAAAGTTCCCATGTTTAACTATTCACCGGGCAAGTGATTGATTTCCTCTACGGAGGCAGGAACTTCCATATCCATAAGCCGATTGAAAGTGAAGACATTGGAGTGTTGCATAATGAAAATTGCAACATATTTACAAACCTAGTCATGTAATCCAACTTTGCGGCTTGCCGTGCTATTGACTTCTGAGAACATATCACGAGAATGTTGTTATCAATCCGCGGATATGTTTCACTTCTTTTCTAGAGAGTGTGTGAGGTCGTACGGCTAAGAAATATAAAATATTAAGGAAACAGAACGCAGCTGTTGGAACGATAAATATTCGCATGAGACTGTGCTTTGTTTAACTTGGTTCGGTTGTGCTGCGAGTTAGCTCTGCATTTTACAAGACATTTTTGTAATTTAATACTTGTAAAAAAATACTAATTAATTTGTTTTCTGTTATTTAAGATTAAAAATCTGAAAATGGCGCAGGGAGGAGTTACGTGTGTTAAAGGGATCGTGTTCATTTGCAATTTGTTGTTTGCGGTAAGTTTTTCGCCTTAATTTATTCTGATAAAAGTCCACAACACATTTTTTTAACTTCTTCCTGTTTATTTGATTAAAATTTTTTTTCAACAGCTAACTGGCTTGCTAATACTTATTGTCGGTGCCGTTGTACAAGCAAATTACCAGCACTATTCTAATTTTGTCGGTAATTACTAATAGCCTGTACTTTAGCAAATTGCATGAGTAGAGTTGTTTTGGTATTGCTATCTATAATTCGTATATTTTTTTAGGTGAGAGGATATGGACGGCTCCGGTGGTTATGATAATTATTGGCGCAATCGTTTTTATAACAGGCTTTTTGGGATGTTGTGGTGCTGCCAAGGAGAACTCTTGTATGATGTTAACTTTCAGCATATTAATAATTGTTATATTCCTGACTGAAATTGGAATCGCTATTGCTGGATATGTAAAACATGCTGAACTTCAGGGTATTTTGGAAGATCAATTTAACACAACTTTAAGAGAGTATGAAAAACGACCAGATTATCAGGATGCTTGGAAATTACTTCAAACCGAGGTAAGTGAAATTGCATGTACATAATATAAATAAGCGGTGCTAATGTACATAATCATCTTTTATAGTACCACTATAAAAAAAAAATCAAATACGAATCCTTTTTCAGTTATCAAATTAAAGACTAATAAAAAGATAATTACCATAATTTACTATGTAATTTACAATGATTTAATCGTATCCTTAAATCTTGCAATCTTAACTTAATCCATTTTCTGACATCATACAGTGATGAAATTTTGCACAGCGACGAAAGGAAGTGGGGTGGAAGTATAATATTTCACTGTTGCTTTAATATTATATTTATATTTTTGCTTTATTTTATAAAAATATATTTGATTTTATATAGGGCAAGGAGAAAGTATCAACACCGAAAAAGCACGTTTAAAAAAGGTGTTGCTACACTACTTATTTTTATAATCCGTTATTTACTATAGTTTTCATTAATATACCAAATGCAAAAACATTCAAACTTAAGTCCCGTAGCACTTGAACCACTGGGTTTAATATTACAATGGATGGCTTTATCGTATATTAGACCGGAATAAAAATTACTCTATTGTCGTATCCGTCTAATAAACCACCGAAATAAAGCCTTTTCTAACCCCTCACGTGAGAAATAAATCGAAAGCTAATAATTTAATAGTGTACTTTAATTGTTTTTAATTTACTGAGAGTTTGCGTTGAAAAAGTGAGAAAATCTGTCTATCGAACTAATTATCATACTTATATATGTCAGACAGGAAGATCTAAACATAATAGTAATATTACTCAATCATTAAATAGCTCGAATGTTGTGGAATTAACGACCCCTCAGATTGGAAACAAGTGTTCCATAACGACACATTGCCTCCGTCCTGTTGCACAATGGTTCCAATCGTGGGAGAACAAGCCGACCGATGCACAACAGATCACTCCCACCAAGCAGGTTGTCTGAAAAAGTTGCTAACATTGCTGGATTCGAAAACTCTTATCCTCGGAGGAGTCGTCTTGACAGTAGCACTGGTGCAGGTGAGTTCTTTGACAATAAATTGCATGAATAACTTAAAGCTAACTGGTTTCTCTTTTCTTGTAATTAAAGTTATTAACAATCTTCTATGCCTGCTGCCTATACAGATCGTTCCGTAAAAACTACGAAACTGTTTAATCCGGCATAGCCTTGAAGAGAAAAGTTATATTTTCAGTTTTAATTGTCACTGCATTTTTATAGAGCGTCCATGTCTGAATTATTTATAATTTTCTTTTTTTTAAATTTTGTTATGAAATCATCTGAAGTAAATTCCAGTTTGAATTGTAGTTATTTTATATTGATACATTAAATAGGAGTAAGGGAAAGTAGCAATCACATTTGAAATCCGTTCTTATAAGTAAAAAAAGGAAGCAAAATTGGAATTAACATTCGCAGGGATCTCAAATTACAGGACTTGAACAAACTTAAGTGTATGTATGAATAGTCAGAGAAAGTGATACTGCAGTTTTACCTGAGTGCTTTAATTCGCTGTTCACCAAAGAATAATTTAAAAAATAAAAACAAAAGAAAATTGAAAGTCAATCGAACATAAAGTTCAGTCTAGCGAGTGCTCAGTACCACTTTCACTTGTTGCTAAAAAGTTTTCAAGTTTTGTTTGTTATTCAAATTCGAAACTGTTATAGAAATAATTTTTGATATATTTACATGTGTATATTATATTTAAAATGGACTTGCGTTCTTTGGTGTGGGCAATGTAATAGTCGTTTAAGTGGGATGATTTTCACTGATGTCAGTCAAAAAGACAATAAAAGCAGCGTTTTTAAGGCGCCCAGAAGTTCAAAATATACAAACGAAACATCAAAATATTATCACCAAATACACAAAAAAACGAAAACATCCTTGAACATTCCAAGGCAAGTGAAGACATTCCACCGCTGTAGTTCTCTCTACTTTATCCTTTTTGTATTCACGTATTTACGTATTAAGACATTTTTTACACATTTTCTATATATTTAGCACTTTAGGAACTAAACACGGACAGTGTAAAATTTATTATACCATCCATCTTCTCTATATTAAAGAATTGAAAGAAAATTGTAGAATGCTATTTTGGTTTTATTTGCTTGTTGATGCTTCCCAAACCTACACCTTTTAAAATGGTTCTCGCTAATCGTTGTATTTTGTTTTGCTTTTAACTTAATTAGGAACGCTGAGATGTATTAAAGGAACGGGAATGGTATTTTTTATTAAATATAAATGATCGGTTTACGTTTAATATATCTTATAATTTAGTAGCAAAGAGAGAATGTAGGTCAATAAAAATAGAAAACTTTTTTATGTGCATCCGATTACCATTTTTTGATAAGATTTTTATTTTTCTCCCATAAATTTTGAAAAGGCCTTCAATTGTTGCTCATAAGTGGTCTAAATAGTCTATTTTACGTTTACCTTTCATTTAGGAATCTAAATCTGTTCTAATCTTAGAAGAACAAATGTTAACGGAAAGGCTTTATAGTGTAAAAATCCTGTACATAATATAAGCATTTTTGGTTGTGGAAGCGCGGCAAATGGCGCGAGGTTAGCACCTTAATTCCATTTCACTTTGTTGAGTTATTTTTTGTGCCGGAATTAAGGTTTTCCATAGTCTTTTAAAAAAAGGTAGTTTACTGTATGCTATTTACTATATAGTTGGTTGGTTAGTTGACTTTTGGTAACTATCTCAAAGAGATAGTGCTCTTTCCGAGCTTATTTGGTCGCGACAACTTCAGCCATACTGATCATACTTAAATACATAGATCCAAAAGTCAGATATTACATAAATCTCCTCCTCCTGATCCATATTTTTTGGCTGAATTCCTGGGTCTTTTCAGTTCTATATTAATGCCACCAAGGCTCTATACATATGAACCAAATTAAACAACACTGAATAATCACTTTTCACTAAAAAATGTTTAGGAAAATATGAAACGCCGGTTCAATTTAATTTCACACAAATATCAAGGCGGAAGCCACCATTCAGAAATTGTCTCTCCGTACAATTACTATTACTTACCTACTTATTAATTTCTCTTTCGATTTTCACATATCGAAGGGTGGAGATAAAGCAGTCAGTTTTAAGAAATTCGAATTGAAATAAATCTCTACCTCTAAAGGAATTGCAATACATCATAATATGTGCTATAAAAAGTGTTATATTCGCTTTTCAAATAATTTTACATCTTTAAATTAACTACAGGTAGACTTACCTTCTAATTTACAATCCGTACCGACTTTAGCGTATCTACTATTCACAATTAATTTGTGTATGAAGATTAAGGAACGAGTTCTAATATTAATTTGGTAGTGAACTAATCCTAAAAGTGTGGCTTACTTGTTCCAGTCTTTTAATCGTAGCTTAAATTACACTGATTAGTTGTTTTGTTTGATTTATGAACCTTCAAGAGACAGTATTCTTAACTCCCTTTTTCAAACCTTCTATTTCTCGTTAAAATTCAAGTTTTAATTTAAATTATTTCAGATTTTATGCGTTTGCTACAGTTGTTTACGTTTTTGTTGACACACATACACAAATGAAATGCGTGGGAAAATAAAAAAGACACGGAGCTCTTAGTAAATTTTACACTGTTCTTGTGATGATTTCATTCATTTAGTACATGTTAATGCATTTTTTAAGACGACGAACAATTATTTACGTCCTTTTTGTGATTACTATCGATAATTTATTTAAAGTTTCGTAAAATAAGGAGAAGTTTTTCATGTCCCGCTGAACTGAAGAAAAACTTAACTCAAAACAAAACCAAAAAAGAACTGAACTCATTTATCTAAAATTCTTTTGATCTTAAGCGGACAAAATCTTTCCTTATGTATTACTGCAAGTGAAAGGGACATTTTTATGACAAAACAAAACCATTGGTAAATTTATGTAGTGTTTTATTAAATATTTATATACACTGTGTATTCAATAAATAATTATTATACAAAGTTTTTGTGTTTTAATTCATGCATATAAAATATAAACATAATATAATAATATAAATAAACTGGAGCCATATTTTGTACAACGAATCATGAAACACGATAGAATTTTCATTGATTGTTTTTTGTAAGACTAAAAAATAAAAGGACAGAAATGAAAATTTGAAATGAGATTTTAAAGAAGTGTTTATATATCAAGTAATATGGCTATTTTATGTTTACAATGATATGTAGGAAGATGAAATCCATAGAATACAGTAAATGAAAAAGTAAATATTAGTGACCTTGAAAAACAGCAGTTTTTAAATTTTTGAGAACATTGCTTTTTTTAAATAAGAAGAGGGAGTGAGATCATGTTTTGAATATTGGGTGATAAAATAAATCAATTGTATACTAAATTGTACAGAAGTCATAAAGAATGTAAAAAACCTGAATAACAGGAAACAATTAGAAAAGTTGGATGGCATTCTTGTAAATTGTAATAAAAACCGCCCGGAAAATTAAAAATTTGCAGGCAGCCTCATACTTATTTTTCTGGTATACGTACATCACTATGAGCAGATTTATATCCACGTAAAATAGCGAGCTCTAGTATTAACTCAGGAGCAATTTTTTAAGGAGCTCTACAGGGACCAACATTGCTGGAAGATACATATGTTATTGTAAATCAGCTTTTAAAAAAATTGTGAACAAATATTTGTCAGTAAAAGCCAAATGGCATTATTATGTAGTTAAAACTAAAGAGCGGGAAAGTGATAATGGCAAATTTTATATACATACATATGTAGCGACGTCATTTCTAACTTGTTATTAAAGCTGTTCATAAGTACTGTAATTATAATGTTCAAAGTTTTATACAAACTGACCTTTGGAAAATTGTATAAGAATCAAGTAGGTAAAGATAAAAAAAGGAAGAAAATTGTTTGAAGCGATAGGAATTGAAAACTAAAATTAAATAAATATTGTCCGAACTGAAGAATAAAATAAATAAATATAATCTGGATGAAATAATAAAACTGAATAAATATAAAATGAAATTAAATCTTTAAATGAATTAAAAACAATTATAAAAATATGGAGTATTTCAAGCTCTATACATACATATGTACATATGTTTGCAGTTCAGTAGTTCTTGGAATATTGTGGTCACCTCCAAGAGATTTATTAAAAAAGAGATTTCGTAAAAACTCCCTAATAGTATGTATTTACCTTTAAACCGGTATAACTCAGTCAGTTTTGTGTCGATTTTTATGAATCTTGCAGAAAATATTTTCAATGTATAGAGCCTTAAATGTAGAATATATTAATTTACATACAGGCTAAATCGTGATCATCTGTTTCAAGTAGTTTCTTAAAAATATCTAACTGCTGAGAAAAATGCAAAAGGAGGTAATTTCCCAAGCGTAACGGAAACCACGTTGAGCCCTTGTCACGTTTACACTTAACGAAACTAGCGCCACCAACAGTGGCCACCAGAAATAGAAACACTGAACTGCATTACCGATTTGACAGTGAAGTGTCAAAACAGCTTGTTGGCAGGGCATGTTGTGGAATGTGCCAAATGTTAACAACTTTCGCCATACACAGCGTTCGCCGTTGTAGATTCCGCTGAATTTTCCTCTTTTTATTGCAATTGCCGCCTCGTTTGCAGTTTTCGTCGGTGAATTATTGTCGGCCGGACTGGAAGTGCTAAAGTTCAAGTGAATTTTTAATTGCATGTCGAAGAAATAGTGGAAAACAAGAAGCTGACAGTTTATGTTTTTATGAATTTGTAACATGGACGACTTGGGTAAGTGAATCTAATCCCCTTTTAAGTAAATTCCGAAGGGTATTCTTGAGCGAAATCTGATAATTTAAGTTAAGAAGCCATAAAACATACATTTCCTTCACAATAAAAAAAAATTGTGCAATATCAACCTCGATTCGTGCGGGGGCTCAGAAACTTATTTCAATCTCAATTAGCATCTTTGAGCTCATCTACTGCTAGTTGAGATTATTTTATCGCAAGGTCTTGCACCAATCGCAGCAGTGATTTCATCTCTCAGGAATTTGTCAAAAAGTGTCTTTTCCACTTCGCTGTGACTTCGTAGGTCATTTTCATTAACTTGTTTCATTCTTGGTGAGCTTTGTTTGTTTATTGATACTCGCCGGGAGAGCAGCTCCATGCCATAAACAAATCGACGGAATAAAATATTTCGATTTAAGAAATGGGAATCCCGCAAAGAAAGGCTCACTCAGGAGGAAGGGTTTGCAGAGATTAGTCATTGCGAACTCTTGGGCGCTTCTTGAGAAGAACGTCACGTACTTTTTCATGAATCTGCGCTTAGTCAGAGCCCGGATACGTGCTCAGGTATGGGCAGAGATTGAGGCGTGTAAACTGATCTTTGTGGATTTTTTGACTGATAATAGTTTTACGGAAAACTTGATGAAGCCGATTAATCTTTATATCTCCTGTATGTTATCGCAGAAAAAAGTCTGATCTAGAAAATCAAAAAAATTTTAAACCCTATTATAGAGAAGGCCTATTTAAGATTTGAGTACTACAACACTCCTTCGAGAGTTGACTTATTGTTAGTATAGAACTAGCACTTAATGATTTCGATTCCTTTCTTTGTGCTATGATACTTTCCTCGTGCCAAATTTAAGAATAGAAAATTTGTTTGATAGTTACTAATTTTAGCTTGATATCTCTAGTTCCCGAGAAAAGGGTTTTACAATTTCATTTCACGGAACCTTAATTAAACTATAATGTGAAAGAAAGAATAGCGATAAACCTATTGGTGTTTATATTTAAAATTAAAAATAAAATTTTTCCTGAATATCTAAGACGTCCAGCTTTTAATTTATATATATGTCGTAAAATGCATTATTACAGGCTTGAAAATATAGGGCAAATCGCGGCATATTTAGCCCTTTAACACTTAAAGTAACTTTGAAAATCTAGTCAAAATACTTATTCGTAAGATGACTTATTATTTAATTATTGTATTCTAATTTTTACTCAATGCAGTAAAAATATACGGCCTTTCAAAACGTATTTTAATACTGACAGACTAACTAACTGACTATGAAAACCAATGACAAGTTCCTAAAACTTGGCACGAATACAAGTCTCATATCAAAATTAAAAGAAAAGTTGCGAGAATCATTAATTTAGATAATTATGAAATTACTACTAAGCTTAGTTCTATTCGCAGTTTCCGTTTTTTTTTTAATTTGAGCAAAAAAACAATATAAAAAAATCTAAAGTTTTTGTATTGACCTTCATATATTATATATAAAACAAAAACTATGTATATACAAAAAGGTATCAGTAAGTCCATTTGTTTTTTTATTTTTTATTTGCAATATTCTGCACAAACTTTATTTAAAGCAGACCGAAATAATAGTATGTAGTAGTATTTTTATTAAAAAAAGGAATTTATCTACGGAATTGTGTATATTTTCTAATTTTTTGTCGTCTTTAAAAGGATGAAAAAAAAAAATACATCTATCGAATGATAATGTACCCATTACTTTGCGTTTCAATTTGAACGCTTTTAAACTTTTGTTAAGGCAAAGACAATTGTCTATTTTAAAAAGATAAAAAAGTCGTTTTAATTCGAAAAGAGTTTCTAGGGGTACTATATGGTTTTTTGTTATTCTACCACGACGCATCGCATTATCAACGATGAAAGAGTTTTTGCTTGATAATTTAACAATAGCATTACAAAGTAAAGCTCTTACTCTCTGTAGTAAGAGAAGCCGAGTACAAAGAATCAAATATAAAATTATACTTTGGAGTTTTTAGATAAAAGCTTTATCGCGTTCTTATCGCTTATCTGCGAATTCCCCAGACATGCAAATTGCCTTAAGAACGATTCAGCTGTCTAAAAAATCGAATTTTGAAGGTCGAAATGATGGCGTTTATAGATTTAGTCGTTTTGTGTCAGAGCTACTAAATTAAATATATGTTTCTGCAACCAAAGTTCTTGACTCGATTCTACCGCCGACTACTATAAAAATGAATCTTCGATTTTGAAACAGTTCCAAGAACTTTTGGCAGTCTTCGGCTAGTCTCAGACAGCGTATCAGCGGTATCACTACTGTCTTTTTGGGTTTTCCGAGACGACGACGTAGGCAACCACTTGCTTCTCCGCTAGAGAGCCAGATGTAAACAAAATACGGCAAGAAAATGCACTGTGCGCATCTTCCAATCTCGCGTTAATGACTCGTAGTAAATTCGTGATTCCACCCGTTAGAAGTGAATCTACAAATAGCCTTAAGTCTTAAGTCCATAAAACTCAGTCTCCGACATTGTCGTTTTCTATTTTGACGACGACGACGCGACGACTCATGCTGTGTCTACAGACCGCTTCCACTTCTAGCTTCTAGTACATGAGTCTAGCATTCCCCGTTTCGGGAGGCTTTCTGACTGACGTCTAGTTAGCACTTTTCAGTAAAATTTGGATTGTCGCCGCGACTATTTTCGCGTGCTGTGGAGTCGCTCGCGGACCGCCTTGTCGTACTGTCTGAATTTGCACGGCGAACATTCGTGACGCCGTCGCATTGTCGCTACAAATACGGAAAAATTATTATAACAAATTTATTATGAATGGCCATGTTTGGTGAAATGGGATTGCATCGGACGAGCCGAGCAAGGTGAACTGTTCTGCGTCTATCGCGTTCATTTGTTTCCCGCGATTTGCAGAAACGACACTGACTAGGTTTTGTGCATCGGTTATAAATTTAAAATGTGACTTAAGACGGTTACGTGTTAATTACACAGCTCCGCCATTCGACTTAATTTATTGTTTTTCTCGTTTTGTTCCTAATGAGGCGCTGCCGGAATGCGCAATGAGAAGTGTGGATTTTATTGGTCAAATTAGTTAATGCGGGCCAGTTTCGGGTGATGCGATTTTAAGAGGATAATAACTTGCGTGGTACGAATACATTTAGCGTGATTATAATGCCATCAAGAGCTGACTGCGTTCTTACTTCGCTGTGGAAGGAGTGTAGGAAAACTTGTAGTCACGTAATAGTAGAAATATTTTTGCAGTCATTCATATGTTGGGTACCTTATTTATTACTCGTAAACTGCAAATGTTTTGAAGTTATATCGTTTTGTATGCATGTCGCGACACAAGTAATGCAAACGCGCCTGGGTGTGCCCTCCTTTTCAAACATACGATTTATGCTTCTACACGTGGAGGGCAATAAATTTGTTGTACCTGAATAAATATTTTCATAAATTATACATAACTTGGTAATCATGAAATGAGAAATTTAAAAGGAAAGACTAAATATCCTAAATCGTAACTCGTTTTATTCCACCTTGTTTCGTTTAATAATAGGGTTTTATTATGGAAATCTATTCAATTTAATCTTATAGCTATGAATTACCAAGAAATGCTATAGCACGGAACGCTAATATATGTAGTACGAACAAAATCAGTGAATTTCTTTATAGCAGTAACCAAAAGTTTCTATAAGAAATTTAACTTGTAAATAATTTGGAAACCTTTTTGTAAAAAGTTGAAGTATTATTTAGAACCAGCTGTTGCAGGCTCTTAAATAAAAAATGGATGTCTTCTTAATCCTTTTTTATTTGAAATTATAAAATCAATTTTTCTATTTAAACTTGCTACCTACATATTTCATGATGATCAAAAATTCAAGCTATAAACAAGTAGGCAGCAATAATATCTCCATTATGTTATAAAAAATAAATAAATAAAGCAGTTTAATCCATTTTTAAAATTAACAAAATTATGTACCTAGACTTAGATAAGACAAATCAAATAATATATATTTTTTTGTGATATGGAATAAGCTCGAGGGCGTCCGTAATCAGTTTGCTGAGAGATGAGAGCATATTGGGTTATCAGGCATTTTATTGTAGTTCATCCTTATAGCGCGATTTTCTTAAACACTTGGCTTAATTTTCAATACAAATTGTTTCTTTGCAAAAATTTTTTCAGTTTTTCTTGTCCCGAATGAAAATAACTCAATTCATTTGATTATTATCAGCTGTTGAATGTATGTATTGTTTTCTAGCAGCTCAGCTGTGCTAAGAATTAAACAATGAAGGATTTTTAAGTATATAAAACAATATCATATGAAAATCATTTAATATGTTTAGTTGTCTGCGGTACGATATGTATATCAACAAAATATACATTCTTGGCTTTATTGTTGATTTTGGTATGAATATTTTAAGGGCTAACTCTATCAGTTTAAATTGAACAAATTTCTGTTCAGATTGATAAGATTATATTTAAAATTTTCCTTTAACAAATATAGATCCTCTACAAAGCCATAATTTTAAAATCATAGTTTAATTTAGAAACTTCCCACAACATATTTCTTTTTTGTAGGCGTATTTAAAGTTATGCCTTACTCAATTATTTTGCGAGTGATATTTAGTAGAACAGATGTTTTGATGAAATAGCAGACCGCATGATTTGCAAATGTGTTACGAAGTATCGCATTTTAAACAACAAATGGCAGCAAACAAACACTTGTAATAAATTATAATAAAAAGTTAAGTTTTTGAAATACCTTAACTTAACTTAGAATGTGCAGGAATTTACTAAAATACTGGCAACCGTTGTTGACAATACAAACGCGGACATATTTTAGGTAATTGAGTTGTAAAAAGCTAAATCTAAATAGGTAATAAAGGTAAAACAAGAAAAACACATAAATTTTAGAATTCTCGGGTTTATGTCTGTAAAAGGAAGGCATTATATGCAATTAAGATATTCAAGAATAACTGATAGTGTAAAGTACATTGAAACTATAGGATAATGAATATAATACTTTGAATTTAAACAAATTAAAAATCGAACTACCAAAGTTGTCAAGAAATTTTTATGAAAATTAGTATTACCTGTACATACATAATGCAGTTATTAGGATCTTTATATTCAAATTTAGTATCAAAATTTAAAAATTCAAAATGCCGATACAACAGCACGGCAATAGTTATAATTTTATATAAAAAATAAAGTAATGAACAAAGTGTTTGAATGATTAAATTTTTTTCGAAGATATTTTATATCTTAGATATATTAACCACAAAAATTACCATATTTTGTGTCGCAAATATGTTTTTTTAAATAAAAAATAAAAAAAATAAACATTGGTGAAATATTTTTAATAAAAACTTTAATAGCGTGCTGTAGCTGTATAGACCTGTTTGGTTCGCAGTGCATATATTTAATTCTAGTGCAACCAGTTTGGCCTGTTTTAATTGATTTTGTATTATCATATCTCACTTGTATGAACAAAATCCAAAAACAAAAATACGAAATCTAATTTTATCACATCCGAGAATCAATCATAATTGATTGAAAAACAACTTTTAGCGAAAACACATCCAATGATGATTGTGTTCCCGATTTTCGTAAAGGCGCGGAACAAATATTGCCCAGATGCAGAACGGCGCCTTGTCCCACTAATGAGCGAAAAGAATTTAATGTGATTGTCTCGATCGATTCAAAGGCGATGGTCAAGATGTTCTAAAAATAGGGCAGCTCTACCACGTGTTGGATTTAATAATGAAATCATTTTATGCTTATTCTCACGTAATCATGACGTAATAATGTTTGCTCTGATGAGGAATCAATGGAAAGCGTGACGATGGATTTCAGAGGAAATCTCTCCATTTGGAAATTAATTTTATTGATTAATTTGCCATTTGAATATAGGCACATTTGTATAGTTATTATGGGTTAAAAAGCTAAAGACGTTAAGTTTCTTTCACGTAAGGACAGTGATCAGTCTTAGAAAGTGTGTTCCTTGTAAAGGACTTAATTTGCAAAGCTATCTTTTTTAATAAGAGAAAATTAATTGAATATATTCTGAAATTATGTACAACGAATTAATATGTTTGTGTATTGTTCAATTGGTTTGCGTATTGTAAAAAAGTAATTAAGAAAATTATGTTGTTGCAATCTTTGCTCTTTCTGTATTGGAATTATGATATTTTATATATTTAGTTATCTCGTGGTCAGATTTAAGTTGGTGTGATTCTTTGATATGTTGTAGTACTTCCGTTTATTTTTGTGCAACTTTTCTTATTTTTTTACTAATTTTAGGACTTTTAGTATTTTACTTTAAAGTATATAAATAGCGAATAAGCAAATAGCATTTCAAAATTTTTATTTTTTGCATTTATAAAAGTAAAAACTTTTAAGAACTTAAAAACGCAAACAAAAATAACAACCATATTTGTTTGCCTATATTATTTTTTATGTTTGCATTCCGCTCGAAAATCTTTCTGATTTTTGTTATTAAAACAGTGAGTGTTAGAAGTGTTGATCCTTTTAAAGTTAGTTCGAATAGTTCACATACTTTAAAGTTCATATGTATTAGCTTCTGAATGAGTCTACATCAAGTTTAATAAAAATTAAATATTAAACGGCCACATTTTTAAGTCTAAAAAAATCAATATCGGATTTGAAATTAGCGACCAAGAAATCCTACATAACGTAGATATTTTATTTTGTAATAAAAAATTAATAAAATACATACGAGTCGAAATGATAACTTACTGGTTTTTTGTTTTTTTAAATTGGGTGAAAACTATCCACAAAATTGTTTTTATAGTTTGTTACTTTTACCTAACTATACTTCAGCCCATTGTTCTTAAAAAGTGGAAAGAACTAATTTAAATTTCACCATAACGATAAAATGAAACATTTAAAAATTCAACTAAAAAATTGCTGGTTTATCTTAAAAAGTAAAAGGAAATGACTAAATAGTTCTAATTTAACACTCTTTGAATAAAGTGATTTATTCATATAAAATAATTAGCTTAATTAGCATTAAACCTAATTTCCTTTGAAATATTATTTAAATAAGGTTAACTATACAAAAATACCTAAAATATTTTAATTTTTCTAAGGATGACTTCCAAAAATATCTCATCAAAAGCTCAAATATTTCGAATTTGAAGCTTCTTAATGGTCAAATTAAAGACTTTCAAAGCAAATTTACTAAATTAACAAAAGCAAGTGGCAGCTCTTGATGGCATTTATCTATTTATATATTTCCTCTCCGAAAAAAAGATTGAAAAAGTCAACGTGAAAGCAACTAAAAGTGAAAGAAAAATCCATGAAAAGCGTCACCACGCATTTTGGTTTTTACGGGTCAACATTCAAAGCATTTTCATTTTTTTAAACTTATTCTTTCCCTTTGAGTCGCAGAGGAAGGAGGAGTGCCTAGTTGAAGAAATCTCAGATTCGTAGGCGAATCTGTCGGCGGCGTCTCTTCACAAGTTCACCGGAAAATGCGAAACAATCTGAATTTGTACCGATGCCGGGAATAAACTAAATAAAATTGTTTAATTTTTCGATGATATTTGTTTTGAACTAATTTTGCGTCTGACGCAGTGTGTCATAATTGTGTAATTTTATGTTATTATTGTGTTTGTTCGTCGACGGAATTTTAAAATCTAGTGCTGGTAAAAACAATTTCAGCAGAATCTCTTAAAAATGGATCGATCTATGTATGGAAAGATCGATCCTGGAGCTAGACAGCCATATCGATGTACGATTAAAGAAAAGGGAATTTTACCGGGATGTAAGTATATTATTTAAAAAAAAGAAATTTTTCTGCATATTGCAGATATTTCTAACCACTACGTTTTACAAAAGAAAAATCATCAAATGGATAGATTTTTCATTAAATATACTTAGTACCTATATTTATATCGTGATAGATCTAAAAATTAATTAATCAATTAAAATATTATTTATTAAAGGAAATTAAAGCCCAAGTTAATTGTAAATTATTTTTAATCAAAACGTCGTGGATATTGTGTATTTTTTAATAAAACTTTAAGGTGTTACCAAATACTTTTGTCGCAAAATGCTAAACTACCAACGTCATCTAGAAAGAGAGATCCATATGATCTTTTTAAACCAACAAGTTTCTTTTCCATTTGCATCTCTTAAGGAAGTCATATTATTATTATCATTTAGTTTAGTACTTAAAAACGTTATCCTCAAGTCAATAAGAATAATAAATATTTTCTAATGTGCATGCGCTTTGCCATTTTTACATGGTTTTTGAGACTGCGGCCTCCAAATCATTTATAAAAAATCGATTACTATTCAAAAAAATTCGTGCAGTTTCATATTTTGTGCAGAATGTGGTGAATTATCGCACACAAAATTACTCGAATAGTATCAGGAAGAGACCTCTCGTGTTATTTTTAAAATTACAAATCGTAAACTAGGGTTTAATTTATGTTTTCATTTCTTTAGTAAATGAACAAAAACTTTGCAATATTGTCTTTTTCCAGTTTTAAGAATACTATTTTGGCATAATGATTGATATGATATCCGTACCTCAATTATCTTTTTTATAATTAAACCAGAACCATATTTTTATCTTAGCCCCTTTTTGAGACACTTGAAAACGAAATTTGACAAAAAATGACAAAATTCATTTTTTAATTAATTTTGAAGTTTTTATCTTTCTCAAAATCCTTTGGTGGAATACCATTTAATGATGAATCAAATTTAAAAATTGTTGAGTCCAACCGTTTTTCGATTAAAGATGAAAACACTCGTATAGCTTTGATATGGGAAATATGTACTTCCATAAGATAAAGAATTTCAAACAATTATAATGTCCCTGAAATTATGTCATACATATTTAGATAAGATTAAGATTAGCTATTCTGATTAAGACGAACTTAAATTAAATAATTTCTCGGTATACGTGTGCTGCTTTGAATAATTTATTGGATTAGTAATTAGTACATACACCCGGGCGTAATGCCACCTATAAAGTAATTCGGTTTAAAAGATCATTCTGGTGTTTGTCTCCGCTTTCAAAATTAGTTAGCAAGCTTTTGCACACGAAAATTGCTAGTGAACAGGCGTTCGAATACGGCGAATTGAAAGCTTTGAACAGGTAAAGTTCGGCAAGAAAAAAAATAAATTCGCCAAAATAAACCCATGACTGATCTTAAATAATGGTAATCGTACAAACACTGCGAAAACACAAAGTAAATAAAAGACATGATCGACCCTGCATCCATTAATAAATCTATGAAAATTATGAAGACGTAGATGACGGAAACATTAGCCGATCAATTAGGGAAGGTGGACGCCCGTGATCTAGGCGCCCATGAGTACAAATGGACGTCTCTGGATTTATTTTCTGGTGAAGATCAAAATCAGTATTGGCGCAAATAAACAAACTCAGCAGTTTTTGCATTCCATCGCCGATTTTGAGCTCCCGAGGCGAGTAAGTCTGACTGACAATGAGTGCTCCAACGTTGGGGCGGTTCTGCGCTGGAGCTCAGTCAATTGCAATTGAGTCGTTAGCGAATTACTTTGGCTTACCTTCAATCGCCTCTGAAAGTGTCACATCCGACGCAGTTTTCTTGATTATTTCTTAATTTTATCGCATCTGGGAAGCAACTGACCAGTTTTTCTGTTTTTGGAGTTATTAAAGTTTTTTTGTGCTATTCGATCGAGAGTGCTTTTCGTGTTTTAAAATATGATGATCGGTGAGTATGGAATTGGAAGAATCTCGCTTTTTTTATCTAGTTGATCTAATATGTATTAAGGAGTGTGTGGGTGACTGCCACACACAGAATCTGCGTAACATTAATGCACATATGTTTCCATCTTTAATGTTGGACAAATCTCGAACACTTTGTGGTTTCTTAGAATTATTTCATATAAGGAGATATGGTTATTCAATCTGTTAAGGTTGTCGAACATGCAACTCAATACTCCTTATTTTGTTAGCTTCAATATTTTGTATTTTACCATAACTGCATTATTACTGTATACTGTGATTTTATATAAATGCTTTTTGAATTAAATTAATGTTCATCACCATAAATTAACATCTCATCTACCCGACACTAATTTGGGATAACGAAACAAATTGCCCACACGCCAATTGTTTTCACTGCGAAATTTTCGTATGCTAAATAAACTTGTTGAATTCATGAATTAATATTTATCGCGAAGTTCTCGAATTTATGTGCATGAATTTATTTTAATCAAAAATATTTATATTTGTTAATTTATTTTAACAATAATTTGTCGGAGGATGATTATAAAAAAGTTTTACGTAATATGAATTATTGTTATCTATCTAAAGATGTATTCTTTATTTTACGACTTCAAATATTACTTTTTAATGTGCGTACATATTGTAATTATAATTATTGCAAAGACAGTTTCGAATAAATTAATTTAAAGGTCGTCCAAGATCATTAAAAATTAAGATCTAAGTTTGGGCTATTTGAGAAGCTTTTTCAGAAAAAAATGCTACTGACTGATGGTCTTATAAAACATTTTAACTTTTCTTTAGAACATTTTTTTTAATAAACATAGTAGTCAATACAAACTGCATATATATTTTTTTGAAATATCTGTATAAAAGCTTGGGACTATTGGGAGGATTTCTTTTTCGAATTACTTATTACTTGTTTGCGATCGTCTCAACATTCAGAGAGACATAAAAAAGTCGTTTTTTGAGGCTATTATTAAAATTAAACAATGCGATAAAAAAATATTATTAAAATTTAAAAATTAACAGAAGTGGTAAGATGCTGTTTTAGGTTTAAATTATTGTAGAAGGATTATCAGTTTTATTTGATATAATCAGAAATGAGAAATATTTCTTGTAGAAAACTTCAAAAATAATCACATGTGTTTCAAGTTTAGCACATCTGCACATTTTTACAATAATAAAATGGGCACTGCAGTAGAAATTTTTTAAAAGTGTAATTCAAATAATCTTGTCTAAAGCTAATAAAAGTTAATAAAACAAGATCAAATATCATATTGCTTTAGAAAACAACTTCATGCTATAAATAAAGATGTCTCAAACCAAGTTGACTTTTAAAATCATATCTGTGTAGGCATCAGCAGGCCTTATAAGAACTTTTCAAGATAATTTTCATTCTTTTACAACAAAAAGACATTCAAGTAGGTCTTAATGGATCCAAATATTTGCGCATGTCAACAACCTGC
Source organism: Machimus rusticus (assembly GCA_951509405.1). Taxonomy (NCBI): domain Eukaryota; kingdom Metazoa; phylum Arthropoda; class Insecta; order Diptera; family Asilidae; genus Machimus; species Machimus rusticus. Next base: position 4,616,426 of record OX608052.1, on the reverse strand, counting down.
CTAAATAAGAAACATCTCCCACATGTCCAACACTAAAACAGGAAAAATGCTAGCCGACGTCATCGTTCATTCACAAATCTGTAGACTTTAGAAGTTACACAAAAAACACGTGTTGCAACTTCTGTTTTCTGGAAGCGAAACGATGACATAAATGCACGTCCCATGGGCATATTTATTTCCATTTGTTCTATTTTCTGAGTGAAAATTGATTCAAGCGAACCCATAAATACTTCTAAAATTTGGTTGCGACACTAATTGTCGATTTGGTCCAATACACCCACTCGTAATTTTGATAATGCATTCATAAAAGCGTTAATTAACTCTAATAAATTTTTGGAGCGTGTAAGCACTTAATAAAGAAATTAATTTTAAAAATGAATAAATACACATAAGAACTGTTACAATTTCTTTTAAGAAGTGTAACGAGAATGGAGGAAAACAAATTGAGCTGGAAATAATTGCTTACTATGGGACAGCTTTAAAATAAGTATTGCAGATTTGTTTGCTTATTTTTATTATGCGCTAAATACAAAAGCAATTTTGGCAAAACTTCGATAATTATTGTTTACTGAACAGCTACAACGTTGTAAACAATTTTTATGGCGCAGTTGCACTCATATTTCTTTCGCACTTAGCTCGTCGAAGTAATTTGTTTCTTATCACAACAAATCTAGTATAAGATTCAAACGTTTAAGGTATAATTAACTAATATTTTTCATTTGAAACATAAGTTTGATTTATGTGCATATTTAAATTTTCAAAATTGATATGTAATATTCTTCATTTTTACTGGTATTGCATTATTGTATTCATTAATTTCTGAGTATCTTGGTTTTCTTTAGTCAATCCTAGTGTTTAGTATATGGTATTAAAGCTGCAGTTATCTTTATTGCGACCATTTACATTGCGCATGTTAAGCCTCTTTAAACAAAAATAAAATTATTTTGGATTAATTTGAGTTCAGATTTTCACATGAATTTACATCGCTTCAAAATATAATAATAAGCTGGTTCAAAATCCATTTTTTTTTACAGAAAACTTAATAGTGGAGGTATACTTTTTTTAATTGACTCAATATTTCCAATTCAGGTTTTCATCAATGTCTAATCCAAAATTCTCCATCAATTTGGTGACGCATCTAAACATTTTATAACACATGTATTGTCACGAACCTTTTACTCGGCTATCGACAAGAAAATTGAAATTAATGAAGCAAATCGAACAGCCATTAGTCGATAATTTAATCTAATATTCATGCCCCGGAGCCCTGAGACGCTTATGAACCCTTGAAAATAGGATTAAGAATCGGCGCTATCACTGTCGCTAGTTGACGTCACATTTTGGGGCACAGCCAGCACTTCTTTCATCTCCCAGATCAAATGGCCACCAGCATCAGCAGCACCTCACCATGGCCCAAGTGACGTCTTGGCAGGCGATCAGTTCTCAGTCGGTCATCTTTTCAGATATTCTTCAACGAGATCGCTGTGCTTTTGTTTTGGTGCTGGCGAACGCGAATTTCGCACATCTGAGTACAACAACTTGTTCGCTTTCGAAACAGACTACTCAAAAAACAGATCGCCAGAGTTCTGAACTTTTAGTCCGATCACAACGGACGCGATCTTCAAAGAAATCTAATTCGGGGATACGTAAGCTTCGGAAACACGCGAAAAGAATATTCTACTGACATAATAATTTTATTTATGGCGTTTAATTCGGTAATTCAGTGCGTGCAACTCTTTGCGTGAAGTTTGAAGAGACAAAAAAAAAAAAAAAAACAAAAACCGTGGGAAGATCCATTTCCTGTGATATTTTGATGATCTTGTGAACTGTGCGCTCTTCCGATTCAAATTTTCGCAAGTGTTCTGATTAAATATTTGCTTAATGCTAGAATTTGCTTTCATCAATTAGCATTGTTAGCAACAACGATGTAGAAAGCGAAATATCTGCTATCATTGTACATTAGAATAATCTTTGCGAGGCGTTGTTATCACTAATAAAAGTGAAAATACAATAGTCAAAAGTGAGGATCGATTCTTGTTTAAAAACAAACTCCGGGTAAATTTAGATAGATTAATCAGTGCTCGTAGTTAGTCACTCCTGATTCCTTCTTACGTTTTCTTAAATTGTTTTATTTATAAGCAAGGCTGGTGTCTGTTTTTGAATTGGCACGGTTTTATGTCTCGTGTCTTTCACAGGGTGTGTGTACAGACACTTGGGAAGATTTTTAACGAAAATTCGTTTCAGAATGATTTGCAAGAAAACATGCAAAATTTGTTTGGAATTTTTGAGCTAAGTTGGTTGCAGTGAATTTATTATTATTTTATTGCATGAGGCGTTTTCAATATTTAAAAAAACCTGTCATTTAATTAATAAATAAAAAGAAAACAAAATAACCGAGGTGTCGCAAAATGTGATATAAACAAATCCATTATAATGTCAACAATATAGTCATTTTATTATCAGCAAATTTTAATTTAGACAGAAATATTATAAAGTCGTAGTATAATGTTGAGCTAACTTTACGAAAATGTTTTTTTTTTGTATTGGTTTTCTTCTTATGTTATATAGGTACCTAGACTTTTACACAAACCATAATTATTGAGCACTATTTACAATATTGTCAACTAAGAATAAAGTTATTTAGAGAGTCTCTTAACACATTTTACTCCGCATCTGTCATCAACTAGACTTGCTTAACCGCCGACAATAACTCTTATATTGTGGTTCATAACTACGCTTGAGAAAAATTGTTATAACAGAAAAACACATAATTTATTGGTTTGAAATTTTAGTGCGGTATTACGATATGATTACCTACTTTAATTATTGAAATACATATACAGAAATTGTAAATATTTGGAAAAATTTTGTAAAAAAATCTACTAAGAAATAAAAACATGAATCAATACAAGTAAATATTTAAAAGTATTTTTACTTGACCGGCGGTTAAGTGATAACAACATGGTCAAGTCAAATTTTATTCTTCTCTCTCAAAAGTGTTTCACGGGAAGAGTGTTCTGTTATATAGAACACAAATTAGATTTGCATTCAGAAGTTTCAATTGCTTTCCTATATTGGAAAATATTAAAAATTGTTCTTTGGAATTTTTGAAAAAAGAAGAGTCGACTATACGAATGAAGTATGCATTTATTAATTATGCTTTCTATCCTAGAATGCATCATAGAGATTCCAATATAGATAGATTTTACACAGTCCTTAGTTTACTAAAGAATCTTACCTCTTTTCACATTCGCTCCATAATTAACATACTTAAAATTCAAAATATCATAAGATATTACCTAGGTAAATATTTTAGGTTCTTTGAATTATGCAATAAAAAGTCATTCAGACTTAAGATTGTCTTAGATCATTTTTATTGGCGATTACGGCAACTGCATTTTTAAAGATCAGCAGCCAGAAAATAAAATATAATCATTACAATTTTTTTTTCATCTCATTTCAACTTAAGTTTTACTTTATAATTAGAAGCATTAAGACAGCATTAACGAAAGTGAAAATAGCAAAGACCATACTTTAAAAAAGTTATTTGAAAATTGTGCTTGTGTAAAAATATTATGACAGCGGTAGCAATGACCTCATCACAGCGAAAATATCAGGGAGATTACCACAGAGCTGGAGAATATGAAAATTATATTAGTAAGTACCTCACATTTTCAGAGCTACGAATTAAAAGCAATTGAATGCACTTGACTCTGCCAATTAATGTGATCACGTTACACATGTTATAAACCCTTTCAATTTCGTTCGTTGACTTCTCTCATTGAGTGCGGTCGAGAAGATCACTAAAAATAATTTAATTCATTTTGACGGAAGTGTCATTCAATTATAGAATTAATAGATTTTTTTTTAATATTTTGTTGATTTCGTAAAATACTTCGGTGTGTGAGCCGGTTGCATATTAATAAATTTTTGTTTTCTTTTAAATATGTTAATGTGTTATAATACCAAATACAAAAGAAAAGAAATGTTTTCGAGAATTTATGAGTTATTATATAATTAATTTATTCATATAAATTATTTCTCCTAATGAACATACACATATGTTTGTTTAAGGCCTGCATACACAATTTTGTGTAAAATAAAAATTTTGCTGTCCCGTATTGGTAAAATATGATGTTATGATACATACTTTATATTTATGCTTTATACAAGTTTAACTTTATACATTGTTTTTGAAGCTGGTGCAGATTGGCTATTTTTGGTAAACAGAACATTCGCAAATGTCCCAACTGCCAAAGAGAAAATTTTATGACACAAAAGCTTTAAAACTTGCAAGTTAGAAGATACAGGGTGATTCAGTCAAAGAGAAAATTTATTTAAAATTTGTGATAGAAAGGTGAAAATATTTTATGTAGAAATTGTAGAGAGAAGAGGATAAATCTGCTAATTTTTGCTTGTCAACTTTGAAACGCCTTGGATTTCTAATGAATTATGTGTTCAAATTTACCATTTTTAAAACTTTTGTTAATATCTACGAAACTTAGTTAAAAGTACATGCATTCAAATACTACAATAATTTGTTTGGAGCAGATATTTAAGTTCTCGATATGTTACGAACTTGTAGAAACATTCATTTAAAAAATGTGAAACATATAAACAAATTTTCTCAGTCTCACTTACATTTGCCGAGATATTTTTAACTTTGAATTATGTAAATGTCATAAGTTAAAGATGTTTTCATCTTTTTTCACACATTTGTCTAATGAAATGGAAAAATTAAGAAATTTCTAAAATTTTCGCCAAAACAGTGTAAACTGTAAGTTTTCAAAATTTGTAAGCCAAATATCCCGTGAAATACTAGCGATCGACAGATGTTTTTCATATTCTTCGCTTTAGACCCCAAATGAAAGTTCTTACATTTCATTAAAATTCGAGGAGACTTCAAACTAAATTTATGCCATCTTTTTGAGCACTCTTTAACCTTGAATTAAATAAGATGGCTTAGATAAATCAGTCTGTTTGTATTATGCATGTATACTGGTTAAATAAATAAATAAATGAATTAAGTCAAATAAATATTCCAAGAAATGCCAGGTGCGGGCAAAGCTTGCGCAAATTTCTCTTCATGTAATGCCCAAGAATTTCATAGTGGCCTATATAGTGAATATATAGAGATATGAAGTGGTTTCAGGATTAAAGTATTCGATATTATGTCCATCTCGGTAGTATAGGCTACATAAATCCAAAATTTTATGCCGATCGATTCTAGGGTTGAGCCGTGAACGTGGAACAAACAAACTAACTTTTGCTTTTATAAGTAACTAGCTGAGTAGCCCGGTTTCACCCGGTGTATCATAAACCCTATTTAGTTTAAATACTTAAAAAATGCTCAGTATTCAGATAATAAACTTTAGTAGTACTAAAATCTTTGGATGTGATTCACCCAAAACGCATTTTGTACCACGGTCCATATCAGAAGGGCTCATAATCTATTGTATACTTACATATATATTCCCGTTGTTAAGTGTTAAATAAACGATTAAGGGTATTAAATTTTGTTCGCTATTTCATCGTTGCCGTATTGAAAACATTAAAGCTGCAAATCTTACGTTGATTGCCTATTCCTTATAAAAATTATAGTTTGCCTATATGTTTTGTTACACTTGTGAATATTTAATAAATTATTGGTTGATATTGCGTCCGACATTTTGAATTTCGAAATTCTGATAATAGATTCGAATTAAGTAGACTCAAAGTATCCTTGATATTAATTTTCACTTAAATTCGTTAAAATTCGGAAATTTTGGTTGTCATATTTGATCCACCATCTTGAATTATTAAGTTTCAAAAGTATATTCGGAATCAGGACCTTCAAAAATCCGTAGACACCACTTTTCGTGGCAATCCCTTGAAATTTACAATTTTCATCCGCCATCTTGGGCACGCCATTCTGGGTCCCGTGAGTATAAAGTAGTCTATGACTTAGATAAGAATATGTAATGTCTTCATTAAAAAAACGAAAATAATCGGACCAAAGGTTCAGGCGTGATTGAGCAACAAACGTATTAGCTCGACCATTTTGAACTTCCAAATTTTGTTAGCAGATTCGAAGTTAGTGCTACTGATTTTCTTCTGCACTAATTGGCATGAAAATTCTTTTGATTCCTAAAAATTCAGTCACCTCATTAGGTCCGCCATTTTGAATTTCTAAATTCTGATAATTGATTCGAATTTAATGCCCTCAAAGTACCCTTGGTACAAATTTTCACTTAAACTCCTTGAATTTGGAAATTTTGGGTTGCCATATTTGATCCGCCATTTTGAATTTTTAAATTTCGAAAGTATGCATATTCGCAATCAGGACCTTCAAAAATCCCCAGATACTAATTTTCATCGGAATTACTTGAAATTTACAATTTTTGGCCGCCATCTTGGGCCCGCCATTTTGAATCCCGTGAATAAAAAGTAGCCCATGTCTTAGGTCGCAATATGTAGTGCCTTCACTTCAAACATGGAAATGATTGGACCAAGCGTTAAGGTGTGATTGAGCAACAAAGATAGTGGGCCCGCCATTTTGAATTTCCAAATTTTGTTAGTAGATTAGAAATTTGCGGCCTCAAGATTCCCATAGTACCAATTTTCAATTAAATTCGTTGAAGTTCGAAAATTATTGGTCGCCATATTGGATCCGCCATCTTGAATTTCCAAATTTCGAGCGTAGATTCGCAATTAGGAGCTGCGAAAACCCCCAAATGCAAATTTTCACGGCAATCTCTTGATATTTAAAATTTTTGGCCGCCATCTTGGATCCGCCATTTTGGAATCCGCGAATAAAAAGTAGCCTATATGTTAGGCCGGAATATGTAGTGTCTTCACTCAAAAAATGAAAATGATCGGACCGAGCGTTTAGGCGTGATTGAGCAACAAACAAACAAACAAACAAACAAACAAACAAACAAACGAACTTTCGATTTTATATATATATAGGGATGATGAATTTTGCACTCATCTTAATTTCGCACTTTCTATTTGCAGATGCACTTCTTGCCGATTTACAGAATAGTGTCCCTGGACACAGTCAACATGTGTCCTCTACTACAACTACAGTGCAGCAAAACTATGGAGGGACGCCAGGTTACGGCAGCTTGCGGACAAAACCAACAACACAATCTGTAAGTGTACATTAAAGATATACAAACTTCGCCATAGAACTTATAAAAATAATAACACTTATATCATTCGATAGATACTGTGCCATAAATTTATACACACAAAAAAATGTGTATGTTGATGTTAAGGCAGATAAAATAAAGTGAACATACACACATTATTTTCCCATACAAAAAACTTTAACCAATGAAATGAAAGCATTTTGATCACCTTCTAATGACGCGTACTACTGTAACATTAGATTTAAATTATACTAGAAGCTATAGTCAAAAAACGACAAAATAAAAGTGTTAACATTTGAGCACAAATAATCGAGTTATTCTTATCTCTTTCACAATTTCAAAATACTGTTTTGAAAAAGACGCGTACAAAGTTTTGAAAACTATTCATACGTTCTACTTTCACAGTGCCAGCTTGACTGTTTAAATGATTACAACGGCCAAACTATTAGTAATTAAAGTTTAGAGGCTGCGAAGATTAATGACTTAATGATTAAATATTCATCAGTCATTTAATAAGATAATGTCAATTTTGCCAATTTAGTTTGCTTGAAATTTTCCTAAAATGACAATATCGACATTTAAATGGAAATTAGCTATTAGCCAGTGCATTAACAACATTTCAGCATTTCAAGCGGCCATAGAGCCGAAGTATCTTTTGTTTCAATTTTGTATTTATCAATATTATTTATCTCCAAAACAAGTTATATTTACATACATATTTGCTATAATATTTACATATGTATTTTTTGTAAAGTAAAGCTAAACAAATAATGTTCCTCATGTTCTTGACGAAATTTAAATTGTAATGGCAAAATTATAATGCATAATGCACAAGACGTAAAGTAACTAGGTAGAATAACTATTAGTATTGCATGCGTTTTCTTATTATTTAGTGCACATGAAATTCATTCATCTTTACTTCTAAGAAAAATTTTCAAAACAGTTCGCAGATAATGTATGCAACATTCTCACATGTGACGTGCAATATACATGTGTATAAACATATAGTACTGTTTTCTATACTTTACCACGTTATTAAATATTCTCAATTCATCGTTTTTTTGTTTAACCATACTATTATTTTGAATAATTTAAATTAAACACGAAAATAGATTAAGAAAATTTCCATGTAGGCATCAGTCAGTAAAAGCTTTCTTGTAATTTTATTAGACACTTTACTTTTTGTTGATATGCCCCAATATTTTGATGAAAAAGTGCGTGCTCGCATAGCAAAGTTCAGTTGGCTTCTTGCCAAATTTATAAGTAGAATTTAATCTAGCTGGATGGCATGTTTACACAACTAACGTGATGTATTCCACCTTGTTATCTCACAGTATGAAAAGAAAATTTGAACAAAACAAATCAGAGGAAGTGCCTTACAGAAAATTTACAAATGCGATCAAAGGGTGTTTTGGTAAAAACGACTTGCTTTCGGTGTACGCTGGAAAGCTAAGTGAGCTGAAGCATTTTGTTACGTTCACCAGATCTAATATACATAGTTCAATTTTAGCCTTCAGTTAAAAATTAGAAAATTATTATTTGTTGGTCTAGAAAAGCGATTCAGAAGATCACGTCCACAACATTTTATGAATCTACGTTCCCTGCCAAGTGTTCCAAAAACAGGACTCAAATGAAAGGTCTATCTCGTCAAATTAAGAAAGTTTTGTACATTTTTTTTTTATTTTATGAACAATAAAAAAGTCATAGAACGTATCAAAATATCTTTTATTCATAAGTCAAGTGAAAAACACAAACTAATGCAAGGAGAACATAACTCTTATAAAAAGCTTTCAAATAAGTCAGGATAGGGACCTTATACATATTTGGTGGTGTAATATAGTTATTAACATTTTTTAATTCAATAAGCTTTATGAAATTGGGATAAAATAGTTACCACTTAATTCACTGACCTCAAATATGGTATAAACATAAAAATTGTATCTAAATAGTTCTGGGATTTTATTAAAACAATGAATTTACTTATCCCTTTTTAATTTCAAATTTTAAACAACATGCTTGAAATGAAAAACCGAAATACATCTAGACAACTATGAAAAAGTATTGATCATTCATAATTTATTTTTCTCCCACGCGTCGGATTTTTAACATAAAACTTTATACTGCGCATCGTCTGAAACATGTTGTAAAGAATGTTAAAACAGCTATCACTGTAGCTTTGAAGCAAACTATTATCAATTTCAAGAAGAAATGAAAATCAAAACAATTTTTTTTTCTTTCAACATGATATATTGAGAATAATCTCTGTAAGTTCCATAAGAATTTGACCAAAATTGTATATGTAGGTTTAATTAAATGGTGTTACATAGTCTATGATATAAAATATAGGAAAATATAGGAAAAGGAAATGTAATGTTCTCACATTTTTGGTTAAACCGACAGTAAAATTTAGAAAATATTGTACTCAAAAGCCGTCGGTTCACTTTACGTTTTTAAAATTATGAAAAAGATTTATTTTAAACTTCTCATTTATATGCTAATAATTCTAAATAACCTTTTATATAATTTTCTAGCCTACCTATCAGCAGCAGCGCATTATTACTGAAACAAGGTCGGCGACATCGCCAACTTTCAATGGAAGTGGTTTAACTAGTCAATCTTATCAATATCACAATCAGGGCTCCCTTCCGCGATCACAAAACACTCTTCCAAGATCAACAACGCCTCAAAATAATCCTGGAAACCTATCGGAATTGGATTCATTGCTACAAGATTTAAGCAACGCTCGCTATAATTCGAATATCGAACGAAAGGGTAAGGACCTAAAATTTTTAGATTAAAATTGCTAGCTAAAAATTTTAATTAAAAACCTTCAGAATCATAATACTAATTATTATTTTCACTATTTCAGAACAGGCAGTTTCTCCATCTTACAATGGAAAAATAAGTCCTTCTCCCTACAGCAACGTAGCTGATTCTGTTAAGCGACCATCCGTTGATAGTTTGTTAGATGAGTTATCAAACGCTCATACATCCAGTCCAGTTTACGCAGTTCCCAATGGGTATGAATAAAGTATTTTTGATGTTACAATATAATAATATTATTTCTGATTTTAGATCACCATCCCCAAGTCAGAAGGGGCCGACTCCAGGTAGACATGTCACAATAACAGTCCGTGAAACGAAAACGGAAAAGATGACAGGACCTGAAGGCGTTCCGGGTTTGTTTTAAATATTATACAAAAAGTTTTCATTAAAACATTAAGCATTTTTTTATAGTATCTCGGGTTGACGAGCAAATAATGCAACAAAGGGACGCATATAGCAATGCTGCTCCAGCATCAAATCCTTATGCTTCTTCTGCGACAAAGGAACTGGATGATTTGATGGCGTCGTTGTCAGATTTTAAGGTATGTAAATATTTAGCTGTAATGGTCCCTTCTTGAGAATAAACTAAATTTTGTGTATTTGGTTTTTTTATATAAGGAAATTTAAATGATATGCTATATTCAAAATAATATAAAGTTTAATACAATGGGCCAGGACACAATATTTTTTAAACATTGTTTTGTTTAAATCGTGTTATAATAATTATTATAGACTTATTTTGGGTTATAAGGATTGAAAGTGGTCTGCAGCTTTTTCCTTAGCAATGATGTTTTTGTTCAGAATCGCTAAAAATAATTAGCTTCTTGAAAGAGTTTGCTTTACTAGTGTGATAATATATTATTATTCAACCTCTTCCTATTTACTTATCCGAAATCTTAAAGCGGCACTCATACTTTATTTTAAAATATTGATTTACAAGAGTAGTGCAGTATAAATTGTCATTTCCATTGAAAAATGCAATTAAAATTCATAGTACCTTTGATTAAGTAAATATGAAAATTTCGGTTAAACTTATCGACAACTTTAAAGAATCTTACTGTGTAGTTCTGTTTTAGGAATCTTATGAGCATTTTTAACTTTTATGAGTACCTTCAGAGTGCTGTTTGAACAAGTTTATTTTATAGGTAAATATGTATAAGCATAGCCAAAGTAACTTCCAATTTGGAAGCACGTCCTGTAACACTAAAATTAAAGCGTAAGAGTCAAATAAGTGGTTAATGTTCCTGTACTAAAAATTAAAGAAAATTGACTGTAATTTCGAAATTGCAACATAAATCGGATTTTTTCTATTTTCGACACTGTCGTTTATGTTTTTGTTTATGTATTGCAAAGTGACCAATTTTGATGCCTATGAACGTTTCATGGTTCTTTATTATTATTAAAAGAATTAAGAAATTTAAAATGAAATTGGATAATCAGGTAATTCCTTCAATTAAAAAAAATTTACTGTTGTTAATTTGTAATATTCGTCAAACATAAATTCAAACTTGTCCCTATGGCGAGAAATATGCAAAAGAAAAATTTGAAAATGTCCTGAGATCGCCTTTCTGCTTATGTAGTTTATACTTAATGTTACAACTTTATGCTTTTTATTGTTACTTACCTATATCCTTTATCGTAAAATCTTAATCTTTGCATACTTAGTTTTAAAGTCTTCATCACTAGTAAAAGATTTCTTTTTTTGCATAGTATTTTATTCTCCATTTTTATACAGTTTAATGCATGAGTCCTCAAAAGCTAGTTATAAATGAAGCATCTACATATATCTGTTACTAAAACTTAAATAATTATTAACTTTAAGTCATTTATTTAAATATCATGTTTTGCAGGGTATAAAACGTAACACAAAACCGTGTAGGCGTCCACCTTCTAAGAAAAATAAAAAAGAATGCTGTAAAGTTCAATAGTTATTTTGTAGATTAATGTTTTCTTTTTGGAATTTTTTTATTGTTAATTAGTTTTAAGTTGTGGAATGTTGGAAAATGATGAAAGTGTTGAACGGATATCTGAATATCTGGTTTGAGAGCTCATCACTTGCTGGGAATTTAATGAAGACTAAGATTCTGTTAAAAGGTCTTTGTTTGAATTAATTCCAAAACGCTTGTGAAATGAAATCTTGCTAGATTGATTAAAAATACGCACACAACTCTGATTCCAACAATGAAACAACAAAACTTTAATTTATCTATTTTTTCTGTACTTTTAAATCTTATTGTTTTTAATTTTAGATATTTTTCCTATTTTGTTATTTTACTACAATTGCAATAGCATATACTTATTGCTTTGTGTTTCAAATTGTAGACAATGTTTTTGCGTAATGCTTTAATTATTATTTATAGAAGCGCTTAAAGTTAATAAATTCTTATTTTTCTCCTCTTAACAAAGCTATAAGATAATATTTAATTTCACTTTACAACCTTATTTGAATACTTCTTTTTTGTTCTAAATTCTTAATCCGTCGCAATGACAAAGGCGATCAGTTCGTTGCAGTCTTGCTTTAATTTTTCAACAATGTTTGGGAGTAATGTGACTCGGTTTTTGCCATGTGTTTCTATTGACCCGAAGCGATTTGATACCCACCGTGTTTTGTAGCCAGGGTGTTGAAACCTCTCCTAGAGATTGAAATGCTATCTAAAATCACGCTCTATCTTGGATCAGAATTCTTTTTTATCTTCCAGGAAATTAATTGCGATTTAAAGAATATCCACCATCCGCAAAAAATCTGTTCAAATAGCACGCATTTTATTTTATCCTATTACTTACCTCATTAATATTATTCTTAGAACGGGGTCGTGTTGACATGAATCTGCCTCATCTTCCTCATTAATATACTAATCATAATAAAATAATAAAATTTTAATACCTATTTGAACCTAATATCACAAAATTAAGGAGATTTGTGAAAGTTGATGTTTGGTGGTCATAAATATTTAACACTAAAACTACCGAGTTTTGATTATGACAGTTGTTGGATTAGTTTATGTCAACGAAATAATATATTTGATCAAAAACGATAGTTGATGTAATAATTGATAAGTTTTCAATTAAAAATCTATCAAAAGCAGTTTCTATTTCCACTTTAAAATTCTGAGAAATCAGTTTTATTTTCCATGTCTATATTTTTTTACTTGAACTTTAGTGTCCGAACACTCTTCATTTAGACTATAGTTAGTTTTTCCGATGATAAGTTTTGTTATGTCATACGTATTGAGCACTATGCAGTTATTTAACTTCATAAAATCATTTAACATTCTTAATTGCTTTTCCTTTAGAAGCATTTAGCAACAGTTTTAGCATAAGTTTTAAACCGAAGACAAGATATTTTCATTTTCCATATAGAGTTTGAATTTCTTCCTATTGAAATTAGAAATGACTTAAAATAAATTGTGGTGTATTTTTTAAAAACTTATCTCCCTTTGAAGTTTCTCAGGAGCAATGAAAAATTCAAGATACTTTTTTTTATGATATCGTATCTAATATGAAATCGTTATGATTATACATATAAGTTATAGTCCCTACGTTGTCGATAACTTTTGAACCGAAAGTAAATGATAAATACAATATGGATATTAAATTAAAGCTCCAAACATGGAAAGAGATTGTTTTTAAATATTCACACAATGAGATCAAAATCTAGGCAAGGGAGAAGAGAGTGTTGGCGGCTTATTATAATATAAATATTCTTAAATTGAATTTGTTGTTAAATTTAATTTTGTCTTTTTCGATCTTTCTTACACCTTACTCACATACATATTTCATACCGGATTGAAATCACCTAATATACAATATAAATCTATATATTAATACGTGAAGGGAAAACTTTGTACCCCTTTTTAAGCATATTGGACAGACGGAGCAGTGTGAGATATAGTTAAAGTTTACATAGAGAAGCAGTGCAGAAAGCTAAAATTTAAATATAATATGTGTTACAAATACATTAAATAAAATAAAATAAATTCATTATCTACGTTCATACTGTCTATGTCAAATGCATAGTAGTCTGTGGTCAAACTGTCGTAATTTTATTATTGACAGTGCCAATTTCAAACAAATAGTAGACTGTGTACATTCGCATTTTTCATAGTAACCCCAGTAGGTCGAATTTCGACCATAGGGCGACCACTAGTATAAAGTAAAACCTGCTTTTCAAGACTATGAAAATGTTATGCTATGTAAATATATTATTCTAAAACTGGAATTATGACAATTTACCGATTGTGTCTTGGCAAGTCCGACTGCTGTTGGTCTTAAAAACATAATATATGTATGTATTTTTAAAGCTTTTAAAATTTTTGAAGAAAACAAATTAGTAAACACTGTGCCATTTTTAATATATTAATAAGAATGGCATGAAATTTAATCTTTGACACGGAGACCGTCTGGTCCCCGTTTTTAGTTATTTTCAAATTAAGACGCTTTTACTGCAATCTGGCGTCGGATTATGTTTCTTTAAATAGACTATGGATGCCTATAAAATCAGGGAAATGTATTTTCCAACATCAACTCGGCCGTACAGTTATGCACATTTAAAAGAACTCAAAGCTTTAAAGAAATTAATATTTCTGAGCACACCCTAAAGACTGTTCCATAAACAAGATATTTTTAGAGAGAGGTTTATACAAAATTTAATTTAATATTAGAACTAGGCCTCTCTCATAATTGCGAAAGGGGTCAAGATCGAGCGGCTGAGATTTTTATTTCTGCGAAAATAATAAAAAAAATAAATCTTTCTCGCTGATTTGTGCTGTCAGCGAAAACGAAACAAAAAGATAGCCTCCACTTGGATCTAGCATACACTTTTAAGAACGCTCTCATGTCCTCCTACACTATCTTGTTTTAACCACCTCGGTCATGATGACCTTGACAAAATTTAAAATTCTTAATTTTCTTGTTAAGTTCACCTCAATCGAGTTTGCAATATTCTGGCGGCTACAAATATTTGATTTTATTTAAATGGCCTGCCATGTAATTTATGGAATCCAATGCGCTTTAATTTAGCTATTAGCAGGTTGTTGATCGGAAGTGCAATTTTGGCAGAGTTGATAATCTAATTTTTGGCTTGTTTTCCACTCGAACTATCACATGAATTCCTTTGATAATTTAGCTGTCTGCGGATTGGTTTTATTTTTGCCAAATTATTTTGAGTGCCCAGGATTTTCGCGTTCCGTCATAAACGACAAATTTTTTAATTTTATTTCGCTCTTGTTTTTAGCGAGCTAGGACACTTTCTGCTTTAAAATTCTTAGATGTTTGTTTAAACATACTTGAACGCCTACTCTAGTCCAGTTCCTCGGTAATTAGATTGTGAGTGATGCCTATGATATATGATGGCTTTTATCCGCTTTTGCTTCATTTACCTCATTAATCTTGTTGAAATATACAATTTTTCAACAATTTTGCATTATTAAGTTTTTATTATAATAGTTTTTAATTATGAGGCTTCAAAGAAATGCGCAGTTTTCATTCTTACAATTAGCTGTATTATCAGTGGTTTTCTCGATATTTTTTTAATAACCAAGCACTAAAGCTTATTCTATAACACGAGTCTAAATTATTTTATTTTAAGACAATCTGAAATTTATATGCATATCAATAGTATGTTAATATTATAATAAAAAATATCAAATCTCATGTTGTTTCTTTTTAATAAATTCTTCATTCGTTTAAATTTCCTGAAAATACTAAATCAATCAGTTAAATCAGTAAAATAAAACTCGCACCTGGAAACTGTAGTAGTAGAGCCATTAACATTCAAATAGTAAAAAAATAAATAATTAAATGTAAATAGGTTGTGTTATATACTCCAATTAATTAGTACAAAATTTAATTTCTTGAACAATGTTAGTTTGTTAGAAGATTAGCTAATATCATCCTTTGATTTTGATGATTCGAAGATGAAAAAATGCATTATTTTTTATCCGAATAGCATTTCTTAAAGTATTTATTCATTAACTGAAATGAATGAATTCAAAGCTGCAGTGTAGTAGTGTAGACTGACTTCCTGATGACTGATTTTCATTCCTCAAAAAATATGTAAGAATGGAAATGATGATTTTTTACATCAAAACATGCGCGAAATATTTCACTTATTATTTACGCTAAGCCTTATTACGAAGATATCAATTATCATTGAAGAGTTACGAAAAATTCAATATAAAAATAAACGATTTAAAAAAAGATAATTCCTTGAAATTGTATCACTTGATAGTTTTAAAAGGGAAAATGACTATAACAAAAATAATGAAATGTATTAATGTTATTTATTATATGAAATGTAGTTTTATCAATATTTAAAATAAAACATAAATTGAAATTTGGAACTATAAGAAATATTTGTTGGTTTTTCATTATCTTATAGTTCTTCAAAATTATGAAAGTGATAAAAACATATTCCATACATTTTTAATTTTCTTTAAACAATATCTTTTTTTAAGAAAAATTTATAAAGGTATTACTTTTTCGAAACAAATTTTCTCCAAAAATATAGTCTTTAGAATAGATATCATTTATTAGTTTTCTATGTTTTTAGTAATTATTAGTGAACGTGTAACTTATATTGCATTTTATTTTTCATAAAGGAAGGGACTGTAAATTTATAAATGTTTTATTATTTATTAGCGTCACCAACAATTTTACATTAGTTAGGACGAAATTGGGTATCTTATTCGTATATGAACAGAGATTGATTAGACATAAACATAAATGATGAGAGTTTTGCAAAAATATTTTTTTTTCACTTACTCCATTGAGTGAGGAGTCGTGACCCTTCAGATGTGTGATATTCGCTTTCAAAATATTTACCAAAACATCCTCCTCTAATTTCTAAACCATTGATGAAAAATATCTGAGAATACTCATAAATGTGGTTCTTAGTTAGTACTTTTAATAAAAACACGACACAATAATGGATTGAATAAATTAGTCGGAAACTTTGTATACATTTCTCAAATTCAAAATCCGGTAATTGTTGAAACCATATCATAAATAGGCAAATATGTAAATAAATTTCATAATTTGTCTGCCACTTTCTCAAAAATTATATTATAATTAAAGTCTCACTCGTTGTAATCATTGGATTTTAAACAGACGATTTGGTTTGCTCAAAGGCTGCGTGAAATGTTGGCATATATTTTTGCCAAATAGAAGAAATGCCAATTAGGCCGCAACAATTAGTAGAAAATTTTCTTAAATTCGTGATAAATTCAAGAAATACTGCCAATTGACGTCCGTAGACACTAGGGAAAGTATTGTAGATCTGCGACATGCTTTGCTGTTTTTAATTATTTCCCCGCCTTGTGTAAAACTGCAAATTCATATTTCTATACTGAGCGAACTAAAAATTTACCTTGATGTCGGTCAATTTTATTTATAGACTATTACCTGCTAAAATTAGAAATGACTGAATTAGATTTTCAATAATAATGGCTTTGAATAAAAATAACATTTAAAGAGAATAAAATCACGTACACACACTTATCTCCGGGCAACATTGACCTTTGTTCAAATATTTAATTTCCGCACATTTTTATATCTGAAAAGTGTTTAGCAACGGGGTTTTCGATTTAAATAAATTTTTAAAAAAAGGAAATAGTATGCATGATCCATAAAATGGGATTCTAAGATTAAAAAATTTCCTTTAATATTTTTTAATGTGTTGAAAGCTGTGTGGAGTTTGAGGAAAGGTTTTCGTTAAATTTATAATTATACGCACGCCTACTATTAGAGGGGACACAAGGTTGTCTGTGACATTTTCCTTGCAGACATTTAACATGTTTATACTCTCATAATTTGCAATTCATTAGCCATTTAATATTTTGGAAGTCTCACATGTTGTCAAAAGTAGAGTGACCTTCTTAAATCAAATTTTATAGGTTGTATTAGATTTACTCGAAAAATTCCGATATCCGCTAAGATATCATACATATAATTTTTATGCTGTTATGATTTCTTCATTTTGTTTAACTATTATATTATCCACATTATAAATAATTCAGTCTGTTATTCTTAAAAAAATATTTAGAGTCTAAACTGATTTAATCTATGTTCATTGAAAAACCAACTTCGTTTTCATGTTTTCTACAATAATTAAATTGTATTTTCAACTTTATTCACTTCTCAGAATTTGATGTTTTGAAAAAAATTTCATATTATTCATGGTGAAATTGTAACATTGGTTTTAAAACCTATATCGCTGTATGTAGTCTTAAAAGTTGAGTTGTTTTTGTTAGAATATGAGTTTTAATAATAAGAGAGTTGTTTTTGTTAGAATATGAGTTTTAATAATAAGGTTTTCAACAATTACCGAGCTTCTTGACAGTTTCAGACTGCTTATAAATATTCTGCGTTCTGAATGAGTCCATCTATCCATTGGAAACAAAAACGTCAAACATTAGTATATTATTTTCATTAATTGTTAAAGTTTATTATACATTTTTAAATGATGTAGAGACATTTCACATTCGATCAACAACAAAAGTAATCTAAGCATCAAAAATTCAGTTGACTACATTTTAATAATTTCTATTGGCTTTGAAAGTAATTTTTTTATGATAGTTTTTTATTATTGTTAAATCTGATAATATATTGTTAATTCATTTATCTGACTTCTTTGTAGCTTTCAGAATTTATACGTTTCACTATTATTGAAAGAAAGTTTGCTTTATTTATGTTTAAAGTTTATTTAAAATCGTATTTTACACAATATACATAAAACATATTAAAACAAATTTGAAGAATGTAGTGTTTTAGTAGTTTAATAACCTCCTGGACACTTTATTTGAAAAGACTCATTCTCAAACAATATAATTATGATCATGAACTATTTACATATCATTTAGTGCCTTAGTTTTAATAAAAATTTATAAACCAATCCCTTTTGGTTGGTAGTCTTGTTTTATGTAGTGATTACCTTTTTAGGCCTATTTTCCAGTCTTAAAGTTAAAATCGTCATAAATTATTTATATTTAAAATGTTCCAAAGATGGTCAGCTGTGATTAATTAATTGTAGGTATAATTAATTTGTAATTGACTTATAACTTATAGCAAACAACGGACTGAGCACAATTACATATTTAAACTCGAAATGTGTTTTTGTAATTTGGATAAATTTCAGACTTGACTTGGAAAAAGTGGGCCTAAGAGCTAAAAACGAAATATAAATTTTATATGCAATTAATATATTTTAAAATTAAAACACATCCGATTAATTGTGGCAATTCGATTTTTACTATCAAGCAATATTTGAATGAATCGTTTTTATTAGTATAGAAGCAAAGCAAATGAACAAAGTATATAAATTTTGTCAGCAGTGGAATATTTTTGCGATTCTGCAATATGCAAAATTCCAATTTTTCCAAAATCTGATCATACTTGAAAAGAATTTCGTACCACTCACTTTTTGTGCACATAACCGAGCATCACTATAAATGGAGTAAGCTTTGCGCTGCTGCCCTCGAATCACGGTCACTATTAATAAAATCTTATTCCCCGAATATGACTAAGCGTCTCATGGAACTCTCATGGAGCTTGTTCAGAAACAACTAGAAAAATCTTTGCAATAACAATCTTTTTAGTTTCAAAAAATTTTGCGAACGGTTACACTCCAATAATTACTGCCATTGACATAGCTGCCGGACGCCCGCTCCCCGTCCACCGCTCCCGAAAAATGAGCAGTGATATAATCTCATAATAAATATTGCACACGGCGAGCTGAAGGCGCGAACACACCCACAGCCCCAAATGCCCCCCATTTTTCACATAATATATTCAGATTTTCCTCTGGGCACATTTCTGAGATAATATTTGTAAAAACTACAACGTGAAAATGTTCTTAATGTTTAAGATCGCGTGCCGTGTCCTTTCTTGGCACCCAAAAATAGACGTAAGCGCGCAGAACTTAAGACTTCCTCAAGTTCTTTTCTTTGGCTCCAATAAGCTAGGAAGGCAGATCGTGTGAAAAAGCGACTCCAACACAATGATCATGCTCGAGGTGATCGCAACATGGAAAATTGATGATCCAACAAGTAAAAATTTCTCCTTTTCTACAATGAGCGCAACTTCCGACGAAAGTAAATTGAATGAAAAAAATAAATATTAGACTTGTATTTTTGCCACCAACACCATGATCCAGATGGCTCAAATCGCGTATTTAAGGAGAAATTTGGACGGTCAGTGTCTGAGTGAATTTTGAATTGGCCTTTTTGCAAAGTAGAAATTCTCACAGATCGTCAGTTTTGAGTTCACTATCAAACGGTTAGCATCTTTAGAATAACTCTAGATACCTATTCGAAATATTGGGATAATTTTGATTTCGACCTCTGATTTATTGGAAACTTATTCTACTATATTCTAAACGGTTCAGAATTTTAAAAATTTTATTCAAAACGTGCCGGTGTATTTTATATTTTTAAATTTTCGGTTTTTCGGACGAAATATTCAAAAAAAATTTTTCTTTCAACATTTCCGACGCGGCGAGTTAAATTTGTTCGTAAAACGCAGCTTGTTGTTACATCATTTCTTCGTCGCTGCGGAAAATGAGACTTTCAAAACAAATCTGACCTAAATTCGATCCCATCATACTTTCCTTCATTCTGCTCCTCGGTTCGGGGTATTCAAACACCTTAATTAAGTGCGCCCTGCCTGTAAGTAATTATAGACAACTTTGAGTTTGTCTATTTTGAATCGCCGCGCCCAAATTCTCTCTTCCATGGATTAAAGGAAATTTAAGATTGCACTCCTGCCGTCATATTTATCGTTTTCTCAGGGAGATTAAATCGTGCGTCGCTTAGCATGACTGCGTAAAACTACGAAATCGAAACACTTTTCCGAAGATAGTTCACTTTCTTTAGAATTTTTTGTTTTTTTTTTTGATTTTTTGCGTAAAATAGATCAGAGGTCGGCTGGGGGGATTATTGAAGCTTTCATTTATAAATAACTTTGTTACTGGCTCATGATATAACATATTGTTCTGTTTGAACGACGCTTTAGTATCGCGCGCAACTTTTATTGTTTATCAGACAAGATATAAATAATTTCTTAATTTCGAAATATTACAGATCAACTCGAGCTCTCATCACCACCAGACGGTAACGGACTACGCGAAGCCGAACAAGGGCATTTCTTATTCGACAGCTCAACAGACTGTAACCCATACTTCTACTGTTGTACAACAGCAGGAAGATCGCCGTGATCAGTTGGATTCTATGCTAGGTAAAAGGAACATTTTTTAAAAATTATTTTTCCCTAACAAACTTATTCTCGCTGGAAGGTAATTTACAAGCGAACATGAGTCGCCAAGGAGTCAACACAACCCAAAAGGGATGCTGCAGTGCCTGCGAAAAGCCAATTGTTGGACAAGTGATCACTGCTTTGGGAAAGACCTGGCATCCAGAGCATTTTACATGCAACCATTGCAACCAGGAGCTGGGAACTCGCAATTTCTTTGAACGCGATGGATACCCCTACTGTGAACCAGACTACCACAACTTGTTTAGTCCACGATGCGCTTATTGTAATGGTGCCATTTTAGATGTAATAACTACTGCAATATCATCAAATTTTTATAGTAATAATAAAATAATATTTTCTTAGAAATGTGTCACCGCTCTAGAGAAAACTTGGCACACGGAGCACTTCTTCTGTGCACAGTGCGGCCAACAATTTGGGGAAGATGGTTTCCATGAACGTGATGGTAAACCGTACTGCCGCAATGACTACTTCGAAATGTTTGCACCTAAATGCAACGGATGCAATAGAGCTATTATGGAAAATTACATCTCTGCTCTGAACTCACAGTGGCATCCGGATTGCTTTGTCTGCAGGGTAAGCATATATTCTTGAATTAAATTAAAATTATTTAACTAGTTTTTAGTTATATTTACTTTATTTTGCAATATTTTATTTGAATCTTGTAGGACTGCAAAAAGCCAGTCAAAGGTAAATCGTTTTACGCCATGGAAGGCAAACCAGTGTGTCCTCCATGCGTTGGTGTTGAAGAGGAAGAGTAAATCAAAGTACAGACTGAGCGTACTTAAACTTTTTAAATCAACAACTGCAATTCACTCAACTGCACACATTCATACTATGTTATCATATAATACGAGTTTTATTTATCTTCTGACATTTTTTTTTTACTTCATGAAATCGTTGTTTGACGAAGAGCTGATCCAATAAAACGAAAAGTTGTGATGAAGAGATTCTCTTAAAGAGGATCTATGAGAGACACACCATGATGCCCCCATATGCCCCTTATTTCTTTTTTTCAGCTTTTATAAACAATCGTTTAGCGCAAAACTATTTATAAACTTTTCGAAGAAAGGATCGTAATGTTTAGGTTTTAAGGTCTGATTTAGGGTTCTTATTTTGTAATTTGTTTGTAAATAATAAAGAGGAAAAAATATAAAGAGGAAAAAAGAATTAAAAAAAAAACAAAAAATAAAAAAAAACAAAAAAAAACAAAACCAAAACTTAAAAACCAGTAATAGTTCTGAAATAAGTGCACTTTGCGCTTTTTTCAGGCATGCATCTGGCTAATTCCACGGTTGTGTGATGTATGCGTTGCATCTTCCCATTTTTGTGTATGACTTTTTGCTAGACGGCGGCAACAGGTTGCACACATTAATGGGAAAATTAGCTCGTAGCCTTCAAACAACCCTGGTGCATTGGCTAATGGCATTGACCTTCCTTCAATTGCACTTTTTTGCAGTGCGATTGTACTTTAAAAGGTCAATGTCATACTTGTCAGAGTGAATTTACATTTTGGAGTTGCATGGTCAAGTTCACTGTAATCAACCCACTTTGTTAAATTCAATATTTAAGGCATTATTTTTCAAATATTCGCACGAACTATACATTTAGATTTAAATCAAAACTGTCGTTTTTAAAAATATCGGCCCATTTGCAGAGTTTTCAAATTTCACTGCAGTCATCCATGTAGGTAACACCGAATTTGTATCCGATGAAAGGAAGCTATAGCTCATTTTGATAAAGGACATAATAGAAAACATTTACTTTAGAACTAGATCAATAGTGAGAGTTTAAAACATATAAATATTTAATGACATAAAACCATTATTACGTTCCGTCGCTGCTCGATAGTATTCAGATGAAGGAATTGTAGATGCTAACGTAAAACTTCAATTGTTTGGGTAACATAAGAATTATGCTTAGGATCGTTATCGTGTTGAAATATTACATTCAAACAAGATTGGGCCCATTTTTCAAGAATAGATGGCCAACTTTTTGTTACATAGTAATGTAGCCTATGAACAATTCTGTGGAGTATTCATTTTTCATATTTATGCAGTATTAAACGACGAAATTTGACGGTTTCTTTAATCACATGTCCCTTAAGAGGTTCTCTAAACTTTCCAGATACGCATTGTCTTGCATTAGGCATAACCTATAAATTTTAGTTTTATTTTTGAATAAAAATCTAACCCAAATCATTTTTGTAGAATTATTATTATTTTTTGGAAAAATTTTTGATAGGTTTTTCTTATTTTTGTCAGCTTTTCTTAAGGTTGGTTCATTTAATAATTTTTTCACTTATATTTACATGTTCCTTTCCTTACCAGTTGAAATGTTGTTGTTGAAATATTATAAACATTCTTCCTTAATGAGTTCGACAATCAGAACTTAAACGAATGCTGTGTTGGCTTGTTTTTGTAAAACTTTACGATACCAACAAACGTATGAAAATCTTCGACATTTTTTGATGAGAATGACCAACTCCGAGTAGGACGTTGCGAGTTCCACTTAAAATATTTTCGAAAATGTTCTTCATTTTAAAATTTCTGATATTTTGTGATTCTTGAACTGATACAGTGGAAAAGTTAATGAAAATGTTTTTAACATATTCCTCAAAAGATTAAAGTATCTTCATAAATAAAAAATTTAAAATTTAAGGGTAAATATTTTCATAGTAAAAATCACAGCTGAGCAAAATCTCATGAACTCATGATACATTTGATCAAATATGTGAGTCTCTTTATATAACTTATTTGTTTCGGAGATAGAATTGTTACAAAAATAGTTATAAAAATTAACAAAAAACGAATACTCAAATAAAACCCTTTCAAATGATATCCCACATTAAGATATCATTTTTTAAATTTCCAAAATTAAACCAACAAAAATTTCCGAAGTATATATTTTGAGATACTAAAAATTGTAATACCAAAATTTAAATCATCTCTCTCTTCTTTGAATATAATAAAATCCTTCAACTTCCAGTCACTTTTAATGGGAAGATTTAGCGTTCACCATACATCAAATCTGTTAAATGTCGTAAATAACATTTCCTCAAATCATGAAAAATTGCAAAGTCTTCGACGTGTGTATAGTAAATCAATTTTTTTCCAAATTAATGAGGTAACTGTTCCAAGGTCAATATCTTAATAATCCCAATACTAAAAAAGCACGCGTTCCCATTAATCCAGTACAATTTAAGACGCCGGTATTTCATAGCAACACATCAAGATTTGTACAATCAAAAAATTGTTCTACATATCGCAAAAGAAAAAATCTCTCTTCGAGAAGAAAGCCGTAGGAGTGGTGAGGGCTATTTTTAAATTTTGCTCCCGCTATAGATCTACGTTCTCCCCAAAAATGGGACACGTCGTCGGGGAAAAAACAGGTGACTTAAATCGCATAATTTGTCGTAATGACTTAATCGCCAAAATTGTAGCCAAAGTAATTATTATTCGCAGGACAGCGACTTTGACACCTGGATGAAACTAAATCTTTCCTGAAATTGTATCGATGTTGCCAAAAACGTTGTGTTTATTTTCGCACTAGTTACAGGTGCAGAACTGCAAGATTTAATGTTTTCAAATTCGATGGAAATATTATTTGGCTCTTTAACTGACTCCTTGCGCTTTCTTCGGCTATATTTAGGTTGATTTAACTTTTCGCCAGCGACTGCCTCTGGTTTTGAGCAAATAAATTACGCTTTTCCGCTAAAAGTAGACTGATTTCTGTAGACGACACCGGAATGTTTACCTATTTGTAACACTTTGACGAGAGTTCTGCTTTTTGGGGTGAAATTAAGATAAACAAATTCGAGTTAATTTGTAGAATGCATTTAATAGAATTGGGTTAACACCAGTTTCGCGGACTTTGCTGCCTTTTTTGCTTAAGTGATTTTTTATTACTTTTGTTGCCATCGATATTTCTGGAGCTAGCAATGTGTTGAAAATATTTCATTTTACCACTTGAAACTTCCTTCGTACTTCATAGAGCAAATCAAAAACCAATTAATTTAGATTGGTTCCCAAAATAAACAATATTAAAGGCAGTTCGCTGCAAAAAGGTGTGCGATCATTAGCTTTGCGAAGTCTTTATGAACTCAATGGTATAATAATCTGGCCTATTCCAAAATTCGTCACACAGGTTAAAAAATTACTTACTTACTTAACAATCTGAGTGAAGCTGAGTATGCTTCCACCTCAGAGGTTTCAGTTTTCAACAGCAATACTAAATTAAATAAATTTTACCTAAGTGACTTTTTGTCATAATTTCAATAATGAAAAAAACAGTTTTGAGCTAAATAAGATTGAAAATTGGTTGAAAAACTTCAACTTCCCAAAAAAATATTACATGGTTTTTGTAGAGGGTTTCATAATGAACAAATTCCGTTAATTTATTTTTGGATTGGCTTTATTTTTAGCGATTTTACAGAAGAGCAAAGTATTAAAGTGGGAAATTGGAAAAGATGTAAATATAGTTTTTTTTATATATTTGTCCTACCCAAAATGCTGACCTAAATGTAACCATTTATTGGACTATTTGTTATTCTTATAACATTTAGGCCCCTATTATGGTTAGCGAGTCGCCAAGTCACATTCGAGTCGAAAAGAGCTTAAAAAAGCCCTTTTTGGATAAAAATTCCCTAATAAAGTTTCTAAAATTATCATAAAATCATTTCAGTAGCATTTGACTTCAATTAATTTTTTCGTTCAAAGTGGTTGAAATTACTCGATAGAAAAATCCATTCGCATTATTTTGACGTTATGTGAGGAAAAATTCACTGAAGTCAAGGATAACTGAAATGAATTTATTAAAAATTTAGGAACTTTGTTAGGAATTCTTATCCAAAAAGGGCTTTTTTAAGCTCTTTTCGACTCGAATGTGACTTGGCGACTCGCTAACCATAATAGGGGCCATAAATCAAACTTTTTGTGATTTTCTGAGATTTTCAATTGTAATTTATTTCAAAATGAATTACATTAAAATGCTTGGTGTTTGGACTCCTTTCAACGTCATCTATGAACAAGAACATTTCGAAATTAAGTAAAGTAAACCAAAATTCTACAATTAGACAGTATTTCTTTCCAACAGACCTAATGTATTTCGTTCTTTTTTTTTTCTTTTACGTAGACTTAAAGTTGTTGACACTTGGTACCTACTAAGGAAGCCTTGAATTTTTAATAAGACTATGCTTATTTTTCAAACAAATTTTATTCAAAAAAATCGAATAAAAATTCCATTCTCCTTTGAAAAACTTTGAAAGTTTGGTAGTATTTTTAATTAAATATCGTAATTTCAATTATATCTTTATTTTCTTTCGAATTTTTAATGTAATACTAATTGAACGTATTTAATCACTTTTTCCCTGACAATATAATATTTCACTTTTTCTTCGCTGACTAGAAAGAGTAAAATGAAAGTGACGAAACGAAAACTGAAAGTGAAACTATTTAAAGTACGAGGGGTTAAATTTCCAAATTCCACTGTTAGAAAATTTATTTTAAAGACATGACAATTTTTTGAACTTGATGTATACTCTACAGCAAAACAACTTGTTTTTGAAAATACAAAGAGTGAAATTATTTCAGTTATTTTGCGCACAGTAGGTACGCTTCGTGCTCTATTTGTTTCAAAACCGAAAAATACAATTGTTCATAACCTCGACCTTAGATAAAGCGGGCTTAAGCAATTTAATCATATTTGGCTATGAAACCTATTCCCAAATATCCCGAAATGAACTAGAACTTTATTATTCTCTTTCATCACAAAGAACTAAATTTGTTTCCCTCATCGTTAAATCTTTTATATTTCCGAATAGGCTGATTAACATTTTGACATTAACAAGTGTAATAAAATAATAATAATAATAATAAAAGTTCTAAGTGAAACGAGAAAAATTTGTCACGTCGTTTTTCAAGTAAAAAACGTAAATAATTTTTATATTACTTTGTAATTGACAGGAGCTAAAGAGGAAAAACATATAAATTTTAAAAATCTCTTTTGTGTCAAAGTGATTAACGAGAAGAAATAATCAAGCTGTGTAGATCTCTGCAAACTAAAAGTATTGGGCATTACCCCAAAACATTCTTAGATATTGTTTATTTCGGAAACTCTACAAAATTGTATGTAGTTGTGCATCTTCTTTTGAAAAAAATTGTTGTTGAAACAATTTATTTTCTTAAAATATATTGCTAAATATGTACTTTAAAAAAAACAAAGCTTTCGTATCATAATTTATTGAGCTATAAAAACAAATTTAGAAATTCATGCAATAATATGTTTTAAAATTTTCGTAATTTATCTTTTCAATCAAATAAAGTTTCTGTTTTTGTGACGTGAGTTTTGTAAAAGTCTAATATTAACTTAACATTTTTTAAGTTTAAAATATAGCAGATATATTAGCAAAAATTGCAAATTAACATTTTATTGAAAAATTAATTTTAAATATAATTGACAGTTGAAAAACACGCTTAATTAAAAAATTCGCAATTTTTAAAAAACTCCATATATTTGAAGGATCGAAACAATATATACATATATTTATATACACATACACTGCTGGACTATGGATTTAGCGCATTTTTAGATGCTTTGAAAAATTGCTTTAAAGATTGTTGCATAGGAATTTAATGCCTTTTAATCAGTTCAATAAACAGTATGTTTTTACTAAAGGAAACCTGCAGAAATTTATCTTCTCGATCTTTCTAAGGTATTTGACTATGTTTGTCATTCTTCTTGAACAAAGGTGAATATATGGTCCTTTATTATCTTGAATCTCTGTCTATCTTTGGTCTTTTGTCCTTTGAGCATTTGTTTTTTTCTTACTTATTAATTCATATAATGACTACTAAAATTATATCTATAACTGCCTTTTACAGGATGATGATTTCACATTTTTTAGAATGATTGACTTACGTCGTACGTGTTAGCATTACCTTAAAACGCCTATAGGATCCTAATAGATTCCCTGGTTTCATTATACGCAATTCTTTTGACTTTTAAAGTATATCAACTTGAAGGCTTTTTGTCTTGACATTCTTCAAGAGTATTTTAGTACACTGCTCATCTGTTTGTTTAGTAAGCCATCAAATAAAAGAAGCCGTTTTACCATACATTGTAATATTTAATTCAATTATGAAATAAAATACTATTGCAATACCGAAAATATTACAAAACGTCCGATTAGTGTTGTATAAAAATAACGAAGTAATTTTGAAATTTATGCATATTGCGGGGTGGCCCTCTTAAAAGTTCTTCATTTTTACACTTGTACTGATGCCCCTAACTGTTTATATTTAACTATGAACACTCACACATAAAGAATTTTGGTACTATTGACGAGTTTTATCGCAATTTTGCGCAAATAGAATAGCATCGGTTACATTAAAGGAAGGAAATTATATTTTTCTGTACTGTACATATGCGGCTGTATCTTTTGATTGCGTTGACTTAGACTCTTAAGGCCCGGATCCACCAAACGTGCTGCTCGCAAGCTGCTTGGGAGCAAAGTTTTGCCCTTTGGCTACACCAAACACGCAAAAATAAATGTTCCCGTGCAATGTTTGCTCGCGATCATTGAATGCTCGCTGCATGTTCGTGGACGCGTATCCACCAGAAAAATGCAGCCCGCGAGCACCGAGTCCGCGAACATTTCTCTGGGTACCGTCGCGAACATGTTTTGCTTTGCTTGCGATCGAACTTCTGCACGCGGGCAATTTTGCCACAAGCAGGCGAACATCGTTCAGAGCAGTCAATTCTGTATCATCATTGGCGGTGCAAAATGCAGTGGACAAATGATAAAGTTATAAGTTTAGTCAAACAAATTGGGACTTACCCGTTAATTTGGGATGTGACTTCGACTGGTTATAAAAATCCAAATAAAAAGAAGGATGCTTTCATCGAAATTGGAAATTTATTGGATCTGCCGGGCGTCGAAGCAGAGAAGAAATGGGGGGTACTTCAGGGGCAATATAGGCGGGAGCTAAACAAAATTAAAATTAGCAAGGCTTCCGGCAGCGGAACTGCAACTTTATACAAACCCTCGTGGTTTGCATTTCCGCACATGCATTTTTTGCACGGATCATTTATCCCAGAATTCAGCATCTCATCTTCGTAATTTTGTCCTCCCGATTCATTTTTTAACTCACCCTATGATCGTTCGCCTTTGAAGCCGGACTGAATTAACTATATCAACAATAGAAGAACCAGTGGACAATTGCGAACATAAAAGCAAATAAGCGAACATTTGCTTGTTCGGTGTTTTGCATGTTTGGTGGAGACATGCTGCGCTTGCAAGCAATTTGATCGTCAGAAATGTGTTTTGGTGTTCGTCCAATGTCTGTCAAATGTACGCGAGCACGTATACACCAAATCAACATTTGCTCAAAACATGCTCGCGAGCTGTTTGTTCGTTTGGTGGATCCGGGCCTTTAGAGGTTTGATTTTTTCACAGCTCCAAAGGATTGCAGACCTGAGTATTTGATATTAATTTCAACTTGATACCTTCACGCGTTTCTAAGAAAAAGATACTTGACAGACAGACAGACGAATAACGATCTGAATCTACCACAGGTTCCTTTTTTCCTTTTGAAATACGGAACCCTAAAAATGATATCGGTTAAATTACCACATCCTGAGTTGATGCACATCTGTGTTCCTTTTACGATATTTTGAATTGTTGCTGGCAAAAAATCTGGCTCTAAATTGGTGTTTTCTTCTTCAATGTTGGCTTTCAAGACTTGTAGGGTTGTGATTTGTTGTGTTAAACGCAAGATTTCAAAAAGCCCCACGAAGAGAACTGATCGGCCAGTTCAAATCGCCAAAGACACAGCCCGGAAATTAGTGTTTCAAAATCTCCATTCTTGTCCGAGCTGTGTATCGCTGCATTGCTTGTTGTCAACTAATTCTCCAATCTCCATCTGTCTACAACATAAATGCTAAAGTACAATGATATATGAGGCCATTCACAATAAAATAATGGCACATTCTTATTATTACATTACGTTTTTGTAAATGTTTAAGTTTTGTTTAACATAATAAAGTAATTGTTGTCTTCTCTTTTTGCAGGACTGTCGCCAGCCGTTCCAAGGTGGCTCATTCTTCGACCACGAAGGCCTTCCATATTGCGAAACTCATTACCACGCCAAGCGTGGGTCACTGTGTGCCGGATGTTCGAAACCCATAACTGGCCGATGCATCACCGCAATGTATAAGAAATTCCATCCAGAGCATTTTGTCTGCGCGTTCTGTCTGAAGCAGCTGAACAAGGGAACGTTCAAGGAGCAAAACGATAAGCCTTACTGTCATACCTGTTTCGATAAGCTTTTCGGTTAAAAGGCACCGCCCGCGTCCTCTTCCACATCGAAACTAATTCTTCCGACAGCGAACATTTTTCCAATCTCAGACGATGGAGAATGCTCCCAGAATAGACTAAGATGGGCGAAATATATTTTTTAGGATTTACTTAAAATTTTAACAAAAGAAAATTGAAGGTCCGCGATATTCATATTTTGGAGCTCGCATCTCTTACTATCGCCCATTTAGTCAATTTTTCATTTAATTATATATTAACATTTTTGTTTTTATGCGACACAAATTAATTTGAAAATTTTGACGCAAAACAACTTCTAACCTTTGGACGTTTAAGGTTATAATCAGTTATGGTGCTTATATCTTACGTTATCACTGTTAATTAAGTGCACTGGAGGTGATGAGAGCTCGAGTTGCGCTTGAAACTTAAAAGCAACGACAAAAGATATATCAGGAAAAAACATTAAACATTGCCATTGCATTCTCTTTATTTCTTCTATTTCCTTACAAATGACACTCACTATCCCCATAAAAAACACGAAACACTAATCTTACTAATCGCGAATCTTCTAGCCTTAAGCTCATGCTATAAATTCACGCGTAACATCTCGCTAAGGTTAGATATTTTGTTCAGTGACTACTAGAGTCTAGAACGCCTAAAACGTCTTGTAGGAACCTAACATTTTGTTTATAAATTAACTATTAAGTGTTGAAAGTTAGTGATAATTTTCTGACTTTGTTTAACTTTATTTTCTTCGAGTGCCAATTCTACTGTGACCGAATCGCTTTGTAAACGGCGGATTATACATTTCTTATATACAGAGCCAGCGAAATATTTTAATATTTTTATTTTATTTTTTTATTATTGCCCTTTTATATACCTTTGTTGTCATGGAAATTTTTATTGCAAATAAAATCGAAATTCTATAGAAACTAATTCGCGGTATGTTATTTTAAATTTAGTACTACTGTTTAATTAAAGTCTATACAATTGAACATATAATTGGAGCAGTTTTGTAAAAATACCAAACGTATCATGGAAGGAATTAAATGAAATGGTAAGTTTTTGAATGGTTTTAGACATTTAAATTTATATTAGTATGTATGCTATTTTTATTTTCCACATTTTAAAATATGTGCTATAGAAATGACACTATGTTATTGAACTTGTTGCTTAATGAATCAAAATTAATAATCATATTGATCATTGATTGAATGGGTATACATTTCGACTGAAAACATTTTCCTACTATTGAAATTTCATTAAAAAATTTTCCTTAATTATAAGCTTAATCCCTGTATGTATATTTATAAAGTCATTTGCTTGTTGCTCAATCACACCTAAACGCTTGGCCCGATCATTTTCCTGTTTTTAATGACGACTAACATACATATAGGCTAATTTTTATTCGCAGACTTCAAAATGGCAGCCAAAAATTGTCAATTTCAAGGGATTGCCATGAAAACTGTTATTTGGTGGTTTTTGGAGTTCCTGATTGCAAGTCTATGCTCGAAATTCGCAAAGATAGCGGATCAAATATGGCAACCAACAATTTCCGAAATTCAACGAATTTAAGTAAAAATTAGTACCAAGGGAACTTTGAAGCTGCTAAATTCGAATTTATTATAATAATTTGGAAAAATAAAATGGCGGTTCTGATATGGCAACCGCGTTTTTTGCAATTATACGAACTGAAGTAAAATGTCGTACTACGGCACAACTAATTTTGAATGCCTATACATAGAGGTACATATCAAATTGAAAGTTATGCAAAAGCAGCATATATACAGCTTTAATGTTTTTAATAAGGCAATGATAAAATAGCGAAAAAATGAATATCCTTATCTTTATAGTTTTGACGCAAACAAAATGAAGTTTTTTCATTAAAAAACTTTGTAGTTTCGCTTTTTTAGCCGCCCACTAAAACTTAGTCAGCCATGAAAAGAATGTCTTTAAAGTGTGTTGTCCAAATTGAGTTCAATTGAAGTATTTTTATTAATTGTCCTAAATTTAAAAATGGCCCTTTATGCCTCACCATTCTTTCAAAATATTTTAAGTTTAACTGACCATTGCATACCACCTCCACCTATTACAACATATCAAAATGATTTTGTGGACCCAGAACTCAAGAGAGATTCTGCATATGAAGATCCGTCGACCAAAAGGACGCTAAAAGCGCTAGGCGTAAAAAGAAAGGATGGCAAGGTTCCAGCGAGTTCCCAGTCCTGCATTTGTCGCTCACAAGACGGGAAAAAGAAGGACCTGAAAAAGAAGCAGTCCTGCGCCAAGAGGATCACCACCTACATGATCAGCTACCCGAACCCCGAAGAAAGACAGAAGCGTTGGGACGTTTTTTTTGCTAACAGAGCCGCGAAGGACTCGGATAAATCGCCAGCACAACCTGACAGTGCAGCGGCTCAAGCTAAAGCCTCTGTTCCGCAAAACTTGAATGCGACCTGTGAGTGTCGGCTTAGGGCTAAGAAGGATCAGGATCACCAGGAAAAGGCCATTTCGTCGTCTGCTCCAAAGCCGATTGTGCCCCAGTGGAAAATCGACGGTTGGAAAGCGAAGCAAAATTGTTGGATTCGACCACTAGAAGAACGAAGTGAATATTATGCTACTCTACAGTACAGATGTTCCAACAAAAATATTAGAAGCAAGTGTTGCACTCACTAGGTGTTCAAAATAAGATGCTTTTAATTTAACTATTATATAAAAATCGTTTGTTGGTATAATTTTACTGAAAAATATAAATTTTAATAGCTGCCTAGAATTTTCGATGTTTTCTAAATCCAACAAAAAGTTTTGTGTCAAATGACTATCAAATTCGAAATCTGAGATCTTAAATTATTTTCAAGTAACTAACATTTCGACAAACAAAAGCATTGAGTAAAAGTGGCAACAAAATATTTCCATACTACTTTTCAAAACTATTACCACTCACATACAGTAGATTCGCAAAACAGTGAAGGTGAACACAAAAAATTCAAGGGTATTCACTTTTTTGAGAGGATGTGTTAAATAAGTAAGAAGAAGTGCAAAATCTTATAATTAACAAAAAATACCTTTCTGTATAAATAAAATATATTAAAATGAAAAACCAATTTCTTCGGAATAAAAAAAAATTCGAACCTATAGAATTTATGAAGGATGAGGTACTATTATAAATTATTAATCTCTTTGGAAATACTCTGTGACTTTTGTTTGCACTTTATTTTTTCTTCAGCATTTATATGAGCAGCTTTTTATTCCTCAATTTTCTAATGACCAAAATAACAACACAATAATAATAATTTTTCACTGGATCGAATGTTCATACTATCGCGAGACTACTGTATTTGCATTTTTTTAACAATCTACAGAAAGTATTTTAAATTAATTAGCATATGATAGATGATAGACGGTAAGTTGAAAATATATTAAATGTTAACAGAAAACATTCCATGTTTTAATTCACATTGGAAAAATTAATAAAAATCTCCTTAAATTGTAAAAACATTTTGAAGTTTAAACTTGTTGGTCCTCCTCAACTTTGTTAATGCAAAAAGTCTGTTCGGCACAATTTCAAAGATTTATTGAAATGCATTTTCGGAAATTTCAGGCCAGGCGTCTTTTACAAAACGAAATTTTGGTGGAGGAATATTGATTATTTTGGGGACATTTTCGTTTTATGGAACACTTCCGATGGTCTTCCCTTCGATCAGAATGAATAGCGCTGAATACTTTAGTGTTTCAGAAACCAAACTTCTACCCGTTTTTAGTTAAACTTTACCTAAAATAGGTACTGCTTAAAAAAAATTTAATTAATTACTTAAAATTCCACCCCATGAGGTGCTAAAATTACGGAGCCCTGTTACAGTGGTGCTACTTCTAAAAAATATTAAACCGAAGTTGTGGATCACTGCATACGACCCTACCCGAGAATTATTACTTTAACCCTCAAGAGATTTTCATTATCGCATCCACAAACTTTTTGTAGGTATCTTTACACCTCTAATAACAAATAAATATTCCGAATATTGTTATACAGTAGAGTCTCACTAATCCGGCACTATTAAACACTAGGGGGTGCCGGATTATTGGAATTTTCGGATTTAACTTAATTGTATAGAAACATTCATAATAAATAAAATAAAGCATTTTATAACGGAAACACATACAATATATGTACATATTTGTATTCATGTATGTAGTACTCGATTTTTTATAACATATCTTACAATTAACAAATTAGTTTTAAAATAATCCTTAATTGAGGTTTGTTTTTTGCAACTTGTAGTCCAGGTTTAAAAACTTTTTCTTGCATGTTTTGAAGAATTATAAATATCTTTAGCAGATACGCAGTTTTCTTCAGCCCATGTTATGCAGGTATTAAAACAATTAAATGCTGTATCTGGTTTTATTTTAGCAATTGTAGTAGTCGGTGGCTCCGGCGTAGGATGCCGGATTATTGGAGGTGAAGGATTCTTGAAGTGCCGGATTAGTGAGACTCTAGTCTAGTGTATGTATTTGTTTATTTGCAATAATCTGGACAAAATATGTGACAATGTGACGGATACAATTATTTTAAGCCAAAATCTTCTTTTAATTCGATAAAAAATCAACTAAATGCAAATATTTAAAAAACATTGATTTGGTTAGAAAAAATATTTCGCCGTTTCGCTTTATATCGAAAAAAGATTTGCATATGCTTAGGCTTCAAGGATTCTGGTTTGAGTCCTGGATCAAAGGTGACTCGCCTCACCCAAAAACCAGCAGCAAAAGAGGCGCCAAAGAACGACGCAACTCGCCGGCTGCAGGGTGGTTCTGGTCGGGCGACGCCGTGACTCATTTCCCCTCCCGTGCCGGGCCGACGGATTCATTCAGCACATGGGGACGCCAAAGAAAAGGACAGATAGCTGACATCGGTTCCGGCGACGGGTGTGCGATGAGCACAGCTACACTCCTCTGGATAAAAAAGATCAGCGCGAATGTCAGCGGCGGGCTCTGTGTCCTTGTTCCTCTCCCAGCGTCGCTCCGTGCGGAGGGGTATCTTAAGGGCGCGTCGACCAGCGACGGCCGTGTCGTGCCGGGCGTCATCATCGCATCGCTTGTTGCGGGCGCGGGTTCCCAGTTCCCATCTTTCGTTCGGCGAGTTCAGTTGAGTGGCGGTTTTTTTTTCGCGGCGAGCAGTTCTCATTCGGTTCCCTTGCCTTTTGTGGGTGGCGGCTCTCCAGTGAATGAATAAAAAAATAAAGATAAAACCAGTGTACGACGAAAAGTTCCTCCTAGGCCGATAAGTGAAAAATTGGCAAAATCGCGAGGTGTTGTCCAGCTCCAAGTGGTCCAATTAGAGCGGGTGAATCGCGCTTTCTTCCCGGAAGTGAGCCAATAGAAAACGTCCCATAAATTGGCCGCCAGAAGCCGTAGCCGTCCTCTCGTCCCGCTGACCGACCAACAGCCGCCGCAGCCGAAGAACCCGCAAGCGGACGTGCCCAGAATTGAACACGCGGTCTCCATCATCTCCGGCCTGAGTAAGTTTTATTTCTTTTCGTTTTCGCCTCGTGACGTGATCCCCAGATCCACAGGTATGTCGCTGTGTGTGCCCCTGACCCGGGCAACGAATCCCGGCGTCCAGACGCGTCACAGGAGCCTCTTCCCACTCCTCGGTGACGTTCATTTCATCCCTGGAGTGACGTTTCAGATCCTGGAGCTCGGCCCCATCCCCCGGCTTTCCCGGAGTAAATCGATTCTGGGAGACGCGTCGACGTCTGTGTGCACGCAAAAAGGGGGCCCTGTTGAATCTGGGGCCGGGGGGCTCACGGCCGCAAAATGTTTATGTGCGAACTCGATCAATTTCGTGACATAACCGATCAACCGCTGTTTTCTTGGAGCGGCTCCGCCCGCCCCATCCCGGGGCTCCAGCTGATGCCGAAATTGGATGAAGAATTTGCCACAGCTCTCCAGGCCATTTGAGATTGAAACTCGAGAAGCAGTCGAAGGGGGCGTCTGCCAGCGCCGGCGGCTGTCTGAATCAGAATCAGCCAACTGCTCGCATCCAATGTCTTCTGAAATGGGCAAAGAAACGAGTTTTCGTCTGCAGACGGTCTCTGTCTCATTTTCTAATAAATTTACGATCGACTGGTTCCCTTCTCTTCCCGGTCCAAACGTCCAGCTCTTGCGACATTCGTCACTCCCTGGACTCTGGAGCATGACGCTCAATGACTCAGAAATACCTTTCCACATTTTTCCATCTGGGATGTAAATATGAGGAGCAATCCAAAT
Source organism: Machimus rusticus (assembly GCA_951509405.1). Lineage (NCBI taxonomy): Eukaryota > Metazoa > Arthropoda > Insecta > Diptera > Asilidae > Machimus > Machimus rusticus. The sequence continues at coordinate 4,579,625 of OX608052.1, read as the reverse complement.
TTAGAACTGTCCCCATTTTTCATCTTACGATTTTCTGCAAACCAGCAGATTTCTCACGATTTCAAGATATTTCGATTTGCATCACATTGCCTACCCCAACACTTCAAATTGAGGATCCAGTTCTGGGGCCGTATTCATGTCTCAACTCGATCTCTATTCGTATTACCACTCATCCAATCATCAACAGCATTCGATTATAAAAGCGGGAGAAAAACCACAGTGAATTTTGGGCGGACACAAAAAATCCTTGAAAAAAAACCCAGTAAAAAACATAGAACTGATGAACCGGACTTTTAAATATTTAATTCATACATTAAAACAGATTCCCATAAATCCAGGAGTAAAACAGATACGAGTGGTACGCTGAGGCAAACACGTCACATTCACCAAAACTCACTCACGAGCACTACTAATTTTTTAGGCGTTGGGCACCTTAAAAACCTAAGTGCAAGGGCTGAATCACGAGCACTTAGAATCATGAGCACCTAACATTCACAACAATAAAATACACTGAAAAACAAACAAAAATGGAATAATAATAAAAAGAAACATATTGACTAAAATAAAATGCTCTTAAACCCAGCAAGTCAAATTACTCACTTAATAAAATATCCACTTCAAGAAATTAATTGTCTTTTATTTATTTGTTTTTAACAAAACTTTCAAAAATACACTAATTATTTTCAAAGCAAAATTCAATTTGATGAAATCTATTGCTAGACTGAAGATCAATTAATTCTCTACGCAGCCAGATTTTCTGGTATAAAGTACTACGTATTCTTTTTAAAATAAATGTCTCAAACAGTTCAGCACTGATGGAAAGACAACCAATAAGCAAATAAGTTGCAGGCGCATATGGATAAAATTGCTTCCAAATATGCATAGATCGCAACAAATTTCCTTTAAATTCGAATCTTCGCTGCGCAACTCATAAAAAAATGTCGAGATGTAAATGCGCACCGTCCTTAAAAACAGCAACCCCAGCAAAATTAAAACAAAAAATTTTGTTATATAGTAAAATAAGGTAGCGAATTATGAGAAGGATTCCTTATAGGACGTTCTTAAAAGTAATTATTTTTCAATCATTACTGATCAATAAATAACGACAGTTTTATTTTATTCAACCTTTGTACATTCAAAAAGCTTCAGTTTTGATGCATTCAGATAGATCAAATTTTTATTTTAAGTGGCAACTTTTGTTTAGAACAATGGCGAAGGGCTTCTTCCGGCTTTCGTATGACCCTCTCGTAAGCCCAACTCAAATCTGAAGTCGTCGCTCGAAATTATGGATCGTCATTGCCTCACTGTCCAATTTTCATGATTTTTCTAAAAAAGGCACGCTTCTTTTCTTTCGCAGTAATTTGTCGTTACTTTTTCACTTACTTAGTTACTTAGTTTAGGGGTGGACCGCCATCGCTTCACGTCTATCGCAATCGGAGAACTAAGCCAGTCAAAATAATAATTTACAAGGCGCCCAAAAAGCATCCTGTTGTATATGTAAAATTTTTGCAAATGGGAAAAAATTCCACTAAAAATGAGATCTATAGAAAGTAATTTTCAGGAAAATTGTAAGGTTTCTCCAATCACCACTTGAATAATCAAAATCTGAGAGTCGATCAATGATCAGTGATCGAAAAAGTGATTCATCTCAATACAAGATTCCTGTAAAAAAGACAAAAGGTCGAAATTCTTTACCATGCGATTCTTTTATTAAATATTGGACTTAAACATATAAGTAATTTTTGAATGCAAATATTCCAGCAAATTGTGTAAGCACCAAGGTCGTACATTAAATATTACTATTCGAAAACGATGTGCATAATTTATAAGAAATATGTGTTTATGAGACCAAGATAAATCAAAAAATTCATATGCTTAGATTAGATAAATGCAGTATTTAATTTATTTTATATATTTATTTATTTAGTTTACGTAGTTGTTGTGTGTTTGAGAAGAACAATCAGCAGAAAATATTAAAGCAATAAAAGAAGCAGCTTTTGCAAAATAAATAAAGTTAATATGACTAATCAAGTACAGACATTAGGTATTACTTCTGATAAGAATTTTCAGAAACGATATGAATTTTCTGAGCTTATTTATTTTACCAGTGCCAGTGTGGCCTGTGCAGAAAAGTGAAAAATGTTGAGCAGTATACAATTGCACAAATTGTAAAAAGTCAGATTAATACAGCAAAATACATAATAAAAAATAATAGTTAGCCGAACAGTCAGCTGTTTTAAAATATGAGCCAATAATTCATTTGACCATAAAACAACCAAAAGAAAGTAGTTTTTAATGACTTTGCATGACTTGTTATATATGCGTTGGCGTAAAATATGATACTTTAACGACTTTGAATATCAAGTACTTGAAATAAGTCTGTCAGTGCTAAGGTGATAAAAAAGTTATATAATAGAAAGTAGGATTTTTAGTAAAGTGTTTATTCAAATGATTTCTATTAGTCTTAACTACATACGGAGGAATTTTGTAAATAATTCATTAAATTTTATTTTATTTTATATAATGTTGTGCATATTGGCATTCATTCGCCTTTTTTAGGAGTTTTTTCTTTTAAATATATTTCTATCTTACATTTTTTATTCTTTGAGGTTTCTGATGATACTGATGGTTTAATAACTATGTATATCTCTATCTTTTAACTATATAAGTAGATATGTACATACATACATGTATGAAATTGATATAATTAGTTTGTTTAGATGTATGTAGCTTAATCACGTCTAAATGCATAGCTCATTATTTTTGGTCTTTGACTATAGGTATAGCATATTCTAACTGAATACAACGAATATTTTTTATGTATGTACATAAAATATATACATATGTATTTGTAAATGGTGGGCAATAATTTTAAATTTCAAGGTATTATTATGAAAATGAGTATTTGAGAATTTTTGGAGATGCTAATTGCGAATTGGTTTTCGAAATTTAAAAGTTCTAATGCAAACCCAATATAATTCTATTCTTGAATTAAAATTAAGTACATAATTGTAATTTGTCGATTTCTATTCTTGAATTAATATTAGCTGCATTTTTTTCGTATCTCCAGAACAATAGGAAAGTTTATATAGACGACAAAAACACCGCTATTATGTACATAATTTTAATTCTATTCTTGAATTAAAACCATGCATATTATTATATTTTAATTCGCAAATTTTTATTCTTGAATTAAAATTTAGTACATAACCTAAAAATCACGAATTTCTATTATTAAATTCATATTATTCGTGAGTTCCTATTATAAGCCGGAGTTACTATACCGACTCTTACCACATTAGCAGTTTTGCGGTATATCCATTATGTACATAATTTTAATTAAAGGATTGTAATTAACTTGTTAATCGGGGCATTAAGTTTTGTTCTGCTTGTCTAAAGTTAGGACTTTTTTTCACCCCTAAAGAAATCTATCTCAATTTTTGATCATATTTACATATTTCGACACCAATGCGCTCGCATATGACCTAGGATTTAAATGATTTAAACGTAATGAAGTTTTAGGTTTAGCAGGTGCCCTGAATATACATATGTTCACTTTTGTCCCTCTTGTCTGGTTCACAATTTGAAGTTTGGATGGTTTAATTTATTTTTTTTAATGTGAGTGTCAATAAGAACAATATTGGACGATAGGACATTTTGATTGCAATTATTTTGCATCACCTTTCTTTCATATTTTGAAAAAAAAATTATAATCTACGTCCTAAGGGAAAGTATCACCTGTATTAACAGTGAACAAATTTTTTAAACTAGTTCAGTAGTCTGATTTTACCTCCGACAAAAATTCATAAAGACTTCCCTTTTATAATATTATTGTAGATTACCCTACATATGTAGAATACTCACAAACATTGCAGTTGCATTTTTTATGATGGCTTCCAAAAGTACATTTCCCTAATCCGTGGCAAATTAAAGTTTTAAATTGTATATATTATAATTCACAATTGAACTCACGAAGCCAATAAATAATTCAACGTAACGTAGTCATATTTACCCGATAAAACGTTGTGCGTTATTTTATTCAAAAGGCAATTAATTTTATCATATTAATGTACTGTCGTATTCGAGTGGATTTAATTAAAAAGCTTATTTGATAATGAATATTGATTCATGGCTCCCTCGGAAAAGGAAATCTTTTATTGATTTTTGAAAGAAAGCGCCACTTTCCTGATGCTAAGTGCTTTTGCCATTAATATTAAATCTGATTTTATATCGCGTGGAATTTGTATGTGCAATTCAAGGAGCAGGTAGTAATCGTGTATTTTTAAAAATTTATAAGCTACTGCTTTCATTCATAGTGTAACGTGATGAAAAATATAGTAGTCCTTAATAACTGAGGAGTAGCATGTCAAAGACAATTTATGAAATGGCGTTGTAAGTTTTAATAGTAGGTATTTCGAGTTTGTTTGATTAACATTGAAAAAAATCAATTAAACACGGAAAAAATTTTTTCAGAAATAGCGCTGTATTTTCCGACGGATTTTGGGATAGTGCATTATTTCATTAGCATTTGTGAAAAAATACAGGGATTTTAACTAAAATTTAAGTGCCAGCGTAAAATGTTGACATTATTTCCTATAGTGTTAAGGAGATCTGCTGCTTTTTCAATATATGTTGTGGATTTTATGGCAAACGTTCGTAAATTGATTGGGAAGATTTTTACTATCCCAACTTTTTTTTCCGTGAAAATATGGACATGAATGGCAGGAGAAAACCAATTATGTTAAGTTGATTTTCGCGTTTATGTATACAATTTTTGTTTGCATGTGCCAAAAGATATCCTTATCAATTTATAATTTATTCAGATCGTTTTATTACCAACATTAATCAGCAGAGTGGTTGAACTCATAATAAATTAATGTAAATTTCCAGATGGTTACATTCTATTTAATTTTACATACCAGGTACTGTTGAGTGTTATTCTAACCAAATTATAAAATATAAATTTAGAAAAATAAAAATGCGATGCAAAAATGAAATTGAATCAAATCAAAAATAAAATGGGTAACCAAAATATAAAACTTCGAATTTTGATATTACATTCGAAATTAGTAGCCTCAAAATACTTTAAGTATACTTAAATTCGTTGCATTTTAAGACTTTTTATCGACATATTGGATTCACAATCTTGAATTTCGAGAGTGGATTTGCAATCAGCATCTCCAAAATCTCCCAAACATAAATTTTGACAATATCTTGAAAGTTTTAATTGATGCAAATCTTAAATAAAAAACTTATAAAAGACTTATATACATAGTAGGTCCTAACAACTTAAATTTTTTTAAATGCCTAAGTCTCTTATCTTTAAAGAAAGCTTAAAAATTGTCTCATTGATTAAGTAGTCAAATTTTAAAATGTTTATAAGCAAAAGAAATTTTCTTGTAACATTAAATAGTTGAAAATCAAGTTATCTTTAGACCACTTTTCTAAGCTAAACATATTTTTCTCTAACAGTAGCAGTTGGTGTTGCCATTAATTCTGCAAAATATCTTCGCATCATTTGCGTAAATCAAGCAAGACAATCTGATATTATCCGGGAGATCATTTATGTAACTAAATAAAATAAAAAGATTAAAGAATAGGTTTACAGAAAGAGCATAGATTTAAAACTACCTCCTCGTGCCTATTAACAAGATATGAAGCAAACCATTATTCATAGTATTTTTATTAAAACCAATAAGCAAGTAGGTACTCTTTTTTAAGAAGTAGTTAGTTTAGAAAATAATTAAACTTAGGTTTTATGACTTTTTCATATCTATATATATATTTTTTCTTATAAACCAAAGTCCTCTGTCATGTCTGTCTGTCTGTTTGTGCGCGATTTTCTCCATATGCACTTTACGAATTTTGTTCCGGGTTTCATGATTAGATCGATTAGTTCACGAGGTAGGTTTAGATGTATAATAATTTATGAATTTTTTGTGTAAATTAATTGATCTATGATGATGAAAATAGGGGAAAAAATATAATTGTTGATGAGGTAATTTTCGCGTGTCTTGTATAAACTAAATAATTGGTATCTCGGACAATGTCAGGGACAGGCAAGCTATTATCTGAATAAAATGTGGTAACTTTTCCAGCAATAATCAAAATAAGTCGATTCTCGAAATGTGATAAGAAAACAATGGAGTTCCGAAATCCATTACATTGCAAATTCCAAGAACTCTATCCTGCACTTTATCGCAGTCTGAGCGTTTGGATTTATGACTTCCGAATAAGCTTTTACCGGGCTAAGCGATAACTCCCACGCGATTTGCTTTTATTTTGCGGAACAGTAGCCTAAAACCATTTGGCTAAGTTTCTTCTTTTTCTTTATTTTCCGCATAGGTTAAAAAATGTTCTAATAGGATTTGTTTTAAAGCTCAATGAATACTCACTCTGGAAAAAAATAGATAAGATAGATTGGTAACGAAGACGATCTAATGTTGAATATCCAATTTTGCATGTTTATAATACATGTGTCTCTTAAATTACATTAATTTAAATTTAAATTTATTTATTTAGTTACGTTATTAAAGCTACCATGAAAATCGTTTTTCCAAAGTTTACCATAGCTTTTCAATTTTTTAATATATGTACATAGTGTAATAACAGCTGTAATTTTTTCAATATGACAAGTTAAAAATGATTGCTCAATGATTGTTAAAATCGTTGTTCTTTTAAACTCAGTTCTACAGTTAACAACAAAGACTGAAGTTATGAAGTGTTGTATTAATTTTAGTTTATTTTTTTATGAATAGTTTTCCTTATTAAGGAAACTGCAAGAAATCACTTCGGTTCACTTATTATAGCCTAATTGCGTGTAATAATTTTGTAATTTTGCATGCAATTCAGCTATAACAGACGAAACGAAATGATTTGTTTTGTTTCTTACAGTTAAATAATCTCAAGAAGATTGTTATGTTGATAAAACTAAGAAGTTGAAATAGGGGGTGCTTCAAAGTAAGTACTAATTCACGAAACTGATCAAAAAATGCGGAATATAGGTACCTAGATTATTCTAATAAATAATTATTTGGAAATGTAATTTTTATTTCGGAACATACTAAGGTTAATTATTTTTAGCTGTCCTAATTGTTTCTACGACCTTTCTGAGTATTAAGAGAACATTTGTGCAAATTTGAGAATCAAGACTATGCCAAGCACAACAACAATAATCCATAATCGCTGTTTCTGTTCAAAAACACTGAATCAGATATTTTAATTTTACCAATATACATAGATTAGTGCGGTAGTGCTCATGCATGGCTTGGATACGTCAGGAACAGGTTTCCGTGATGAAAAGTAGTCTATGTTCTTTGCCGGGATTCAACGAATATCTCTACCAATTTTCATCGAAATCGGTTCAGTGCTTAAGCCGTGGAGAGGAAACAAACAGACAAACAAACACGTTTTCGCATTCATAATAATTAAAATTGAAACGTTAAATAAATATCTCGTGAAATACAATTGATAAAACGCTTCATCGTAATTTTTTTTCTTTTATGCAAAAATCTTAAGAATCGATGCAATAGTGACTAATGCACTTTCATTTTCAACCAAAGAGCGGTTAGTTAATCTGATATCAGTGAGTTATTGTGGTTATTTGTTTGTTTCAGTTATCGCGGTTTTAGCGTGAAATATTGAAATGGCAAAATGCAATATGAGCCTCTTATTTTCACATCACACATAATACTTACTGTTTGCATTCTCAATAAATCTAGTTTATGTCATCTTATTACATCGGAATGGTAATTTTCTTTTATAAAAATGTTTAATTAAGTGTATATGTATCTATAAATACGTTTATAATTTAATTAATTTATTCAGTCTTATCTCCACACGTTTCTGCTACCCCACGAAAATATTTATTTTATCACAATTCGTTATAAGTGCTTCCATCGTAAAGGGATTAATTGGGAGTACCTATACCCCCATAATGTTTTATGGAAGCTGATCATATTTAATTCCGACTTATGAATCACTTTAAGTTCCGCTTTTACGGATTACGAGCAGACTCGTCTAGGTCTACATTACATAACATTAATCGAAAGATCGGTTTATCAATAGACTTGCAGATAAAATCGTTATACTGCCCCTTGAAAAGCAATAAACCCTGTGGACAATTAAGTAACTTTTTGAACATTAAAAGTTGATTATGTCTTGTTTTCGCTTTTAACAAATACGCACCAGATGTTCGACCTTTTAATTAGTCGCATATCGTACAAATTGAGAGCATAGCTCATACTTGTTCACATCGAATATAAATGCAACATAATGTTAAAGGTTAAGCAGGTCGTCGGATGCAGTAATTGGAAGGGAATTTAGGGCTATTCTTATGTACTCTTCTCTATATTTTATATTATTTTTATTTTTTAAACAAAGTTTTAATCATGCATGTAAAAAAATATAATAAAATTATTTTCCCTCGCAGAATGAGCAGTAAAAACTAAATCAGAATCCTCTGGAGTAGTTTGATCAATATTCTCGGTGAAAACAAGCAAGACAACGCTACTGTTTACACTAGTAAAGAATTCTTAGCATGGTTTCAAGCTAATATAATCAATTTTTAAGGTAGTTTGTATTTTCTCCATATATAGCTCTTATTTAAAATATTTCCGGATTTTGATGAAGATTTGTTGATGAATGGGACTGAGTTGTATGGCAATTGAGAAGAGAAAGTGTAAAGGGTAAGGAAAATAAATGAAATTATTATAAAAATTAATTTAAAGTATTTTAATTGCTTTTACAAACAGATTTATAATTTTGAAATTATAGGAATTTCGTAATGTTATGATAATTTAAAATTCTTTATTGTTAACACATTCTTTGCGAATCGAAATTACCTCATTTATAAGGGGGAAATTATTAGGGAAGAAAGTATTTATAAAGTAAAAACGTCGGAGTTGAAATTTACAATTTACAATTACAACATTGTAACTGATCTGCACAATTTTTGTCATGTAGTTATATTTCATTTTGAGTATCTATTACATATAAGATTTTTTCTGTAGATTTCGAATATGAGAATGAAAATGTTCAATCACTTTTTAGAATCTTAACCAATATAAATAATATGTACGAAGTAAAAATCATTATAAAAAAATTTTTCTATAAAGCAATATTCCCAATAAAAGTTAGCTGCCGATAAATTTAAAAACTTGAAAGATAGACTTAGATTTTCGGATTGATCCTCAAAATTGCCTTCTCATGAAATTTAGTACCTAATCATTAAATTTTTTCCGTTTAATGAATATTTTGATACCTATATCGGTATAAAATTCCATTAAATTGTCTACTTTTGAATTAGTAGAATATAAGAGGTATTCATGCTTTTTTGTGTGAATGGTTGAACAAATTCGCAATAGAAACAACAATGAAAATATAGCAATTTTACATTATGTACAACCAAACAATAGGAAATAGAATTAGGCGTGAATACCTACCACTATAATTTTTTCCCCGACACACTAACATTTATTTTTATATAAATTTCAATGTTCTATGAAATTTCATTTTTTTATTTATGGTATGGCATTTCATTTGAATTGTGACACAGACTCTTAAAACTTTTGATTATTATTTTTTAAATGACTACCTTTATTTTCTAAAAAAATATATCTTGTTATCTTTTGGTCCCGCATATGATTCACTACTATTTATATAGCGCTAAAGAACAATAGGTATATGTGTAATTTCCTGATGTTGTTTGCACCGCGAGTTATCTCACCGCATAGAAGCTGCAGCATGTGCCTGCACATTATCGTTTTAAGGTAATTAGTAACAACTGGTAATTAATGTCACGTGAAAGAATATCGCACCTCTTTATCGTTGGGAATTTTTTATAAGATCATTCAGACAAAAAGAACGCACCTTCGTCAAGAGAATTTCAGAGCGTTTGCAGTGCAATAAAGCGACCGAAATGCAAATGGCTGTTTCTTAAAATTTTTTTTTTATTAGCTCATTTAATGTGTGACAAATTTAAAAATATTGTCACTGTTTACCAAGAAGCTTTCTACGGGCTTCTAAAAAATTGTTATTTGATTAACTGACTTTAGTGAATCACACGATTGTACATTTTTATTTTTTTATGTCTGTCTACATTTGAAATCTATGTTTAAAACATTAAGCAAATTCTATGAGTTTTTTTTATATTAACCTAGTTTATTGAGCTCCAGTGAGCACAATAAGAACATGTAGTGTTTTATATTTTTAACTTATAATAAGACATATTCGTGATTGCTAAACCTTTGTAGATACATATGAATAAGTGTATAATAATTAATTGTACGCTGATTCGAATTTCAAATAATGTCATTTATTATCTAAGTATCTATTGCCTTTTTTCTCATAAAATATGTAAATAAAATAAATAATTCGAAATCTTTTCAGTAGGTATAAGAAGTTGCTTGTTTTTAAAATTGTTGCTGTTTACTAATTGGGGTTTATTCACACATGAAAAAGGCGGACAAAATATAAAGTAGTTAGATATGAAAAACTAAAAAATATAAAAAGCTGTTGGTATCGCAGCGTTAATTGAGGCCAATCTATACGAGGTCTAATTGGATGTCTTTTGCTGGAGGCGATACAAAATGGTTAGTTTGTTTTTTGTATTATGCGATATTTTGCAAGAAAATACAGTACACTTTCCGAAATGAAATACAACAAGTAAAATCAATCATTTTGGTCAATTATTATATTACAGTTGGTGCAAGTGGAGAAAAATTATAGGCTTCGTACTTTAATTAATGCTGGGAAACCGATAGCTCTTTATATTTTTTTAGTTTTGTACAATTTTTTCGTGTGCACAATATTAAAGATTTCTCTAAGCTTGTAAACAATTATATTTACTTTACTGTTTCTAATCGGAAAAATAAATCTTTAATAAATCTAAATTTAAAAAACACCCAACAATTATTGTTTTAATTTGTTTAAGTCAGCATTTATATATCTTTTATCACATTTTGATAATTTATATTTTCAAATCAATGCAGTGACTTAAATTTCGACTTCGAAGAATTTTCATGAAAATGAGTAAGATTTTAAAGCTTCCAACATAAATTCTAGTTAAACCAAACAAAAATTTTTTAAATCTTACCCGCTTAGTGCAAATTATGACCAGAATCTAACTTTTATTGTTATCTTTTCAGGACCCAAAATGGTAGAACAAGTAGACACATCATTCATTCCGGATCTTCCAAAGGGTCCACTATGCGTGTACCGCAAAAGAGCAAAATTTGACTGGAAACGTTTGCGACTGATTTTTGAGGAAGAGAAGCAACTCAGGTTAAAGGTATGAATTAAAAATGTTTCGTAATATCTTGGCTAACTTTTCCATTTATAGTACAAAATATGGAAAATTTTAGAGGCTGACCCGCTTTTCACAAAATCTAAAGATACGTTATCGGGCGATGAACAGAAACGTGTCGCAGCTATGCAAATGAATAAAATGGCCCACCTGGACATTCCATTGGAAGTGAACAACGAGAGCTATCAGGCGAAAACACGCTATTTAATGAGTGTGAATGAAGCCCTCCACGCCGTTTGTCCGAGTTTGTCTATAAAAATTGCGTTGGGAGTTGGACTTTTCAACAACGCGCTCCTGGCGATGGGCACGGAGCGCCACCACAAATATTACCACGCCGCGTGGAACAGGGAGGTCGTCACGTGCATGGCAATTACAGAAGTGGCCCACGGGAGCAACACGAAAAGCATCCGGACAACCGCCACCTACGATCCTCAGACGAGGGAATTTGTCATAAATACGCCGGATTTTGAGGCTGCTAAATGCTGGGTGGGAAATCTCGGGAAGACCGCGACAATCGCGCTCACATTCGCTAATTTAATAACGCCGGACGGCGTCAACCACGGCCTGCACGGCTTCCTTGTTCCTGTCCGTGACCCACGAACCCTCCGTCCTTACCCAGGGGTCCTCGTCGGGGACATCGGAGAAAAGATTGGTCTCAACGGAATCGACAATGGTTTTGTAATGTTTTCTAATTACCGCATACCTCACGAGAATCTCCTGAATCGAACGGGTGACGTCAACGCGGAAGGCGTCTACGAAAGCGTTTTTAGTGAACCCGGAAAAATTCTGGGCGCTGCCCTCGAATCGTTTTCCGCCGGACGAATAGGCATCATGCAGGAGTCCGTCAATACGCTTTCCCATGCGGCGGTCATCGCTGTGCGCTACGCCGCACTCAGGAAACAATTTGGGCCGGAAAAGGACGGGCCCGAATTGCCCATAATCGAGTATCAGTTGCATGTTAGTAATTTCTATTTTTGGTATTTGATTTTTATTTATAAGACTTCATTCATTGTAGCAATGGCGGATATTCCCATACCTTGCAGCTGCTTGTGTGTTTAAGGTTTGCGTTTATGAGCTGACAAACACATACCTAAGAATAGTCGAGAAATCTCAAGCTGATTCTAATGGATTTGAATTACTGGTAAGTTGTATTGATAAACATATCGAAAACCTCATTAATTGTCTCTGAAATTATCTCTAATCACATCAATTGAATAGAATTTTTTTTTGGAAAATTTGCTATTTGGATCAATATTTGATAAAGGGACAGTATGTCTAAGGACACGAAAATTTATCGATACTTTTTGGTATTGAGTACTTTGATAACGATAGTTTTACTCATACATATCAGTACTTCGCGGTAGGTATCGTAAATAAATTAATATGAAAACATGCTTTTTCAATTGCTACTTTCAATGTGGACTAACCACTGAGAATGTCAACCCTCGTAAATTCGTAACAACAAAAATATAAAATACATTAAGGTGAAACTACTATTTAGTGGCCACTTTTTCTTGCAAAAACTATTCAACTAATTTCACAACCAACGCTGTAATAACTACTGAACGACGTTATTCAGATACAAAACATCCCTGCGTTAATATAAAAATTGAAACAAACTTCTACAAATGGTGAATTTTTTTCGGCGAATGATGTGGGCATATGGGTCCATATTTTAAAATAAGGGAAATAATGGGTAATTTTATTTACAAACATATTTTTGAGACGCCACGTGTTGCCATATGCCTAATAGGAAATTCCACTCCGATCGGTGTTACAACATGATAATGATCCGAAACACACATCGAAGCTGGTAAATGGTTATAGGGTCTCAAATTCTATACAGATTTTCATTAACTCTTAGTAAAAAATGAATTAATAATCCAGAAAAAGAAAAACTTAGGTCAAACCACTAGGTGTAGTAGTAATATGCCAGAAAAAGGAAAACACAGGTCAATCCACAAGGTGCAGTAGTCAAATTATAAAGGGAAAATCCAAATGAGAGCTACGTCAAACTACTGGATGCAACAAATTATCGAGTGGTCAAACTACCGCGACCGTACTGTATTTTAATCGTCTGAACAAAGTCTTTTTTTCCCAATCATTAAACAAATTTTGAATTGATACAATTACAATTGGTCAAAAGTATCATGCTGGTTCTATAACTTCAACATTTCGTAACCTATTTCGATAAAATTTTGTTTATCGATTCATTGGGTCAAAATCTTGATTCATTAGTTTAGACATTAATGTAATTTTTTAAGCGCTTTCAATCTAATTCGAGGTTTCTTATTAATGGCGATTGTAGTGTTTGAAAATATGTAATTTATTTATTTATATTAGTAGGACTGAATTTGTGCCCAAGACTTAACCTTATTTGCGAAACGCATATAGGTCTCTTGAGTGTTTATAGGTTATTTTCATTGAATTAATTTGTGCTATTATTATTTCCTGAGAGATAGGTAAAGCCTGATCAAAACTCTAGTTTTTGGACTTTTTGTCTGTTTGATGTGACGCGCCTTACCGACGAAACACTTCAGAGATTTTTTTGAGACTGTAGGATCAGTTACAGGCTGGGTAACATCTATGATAGAAATCATCACACTTTTTATCATAGAAGTTTTGCAGTATATAACTTTTTTTTAGAATTATTTGCATTTGGTTGGATTGATGAAATCTTGATAAGTATCCTTAAAATTGAATATTGGTTTTGTTAAGGAGTACTATAAAATGATGTAGATAGATTTTATAAAATTGCCCTTGAAGATTTAGGATTTAGTTTCAGAAATCAGATTTTGCAATTAGTTGCTGTAAGCTGTTTTTAAAAACTAATTCACTTTATAGTGCAGAATGTTACATTAATAATTTTTGCACATTTCAGTCGCAAGCAGTTTCCGAAGTCCACGCAGTCATTTCTTCCTCGAAACCTTTGATATCGTGGACTGCAAGAGACGCTATTCAAGAGGCTCGTGAAGCGTGCGGTGGACACGGATACTTAAAGGCCTCTAATTTGGGCGAGCTGCGGAACAACCACGACGCGAGCTGCACCTACGAAGGAGACAACAACGTCTTGGGCCAGCAGACGTCGAATTGGCTCCTTCGCCAGTGGGAGGGTAAGGTGGAGAGTCCGGCGGGAACCGCCAATTTTATCACTCGCAGAGACGAACTTTTAAGAACCAACGCTGAAACAGTTCTAAGGAACACTTCAGTCGAATCTATGGACTGTAAGTAGCGACTTTTCGATACCTTGAACTCGATCGATAATTTTTAATTATTTAGTCGTTATATCCTGCTACGAGTGGCTGCTGTGCCATTTGCTAAATAAAACATCGATGGAGATGAAAACGGCTATTAACAACGGCATGCACAAATTCGACGCACGAAATAACTCGCAGGTTTACAGCGCAAGGGACTTGTGGAAGGGATACGCCGAGTACTTCGCACTGAGAAGTTTCCGCGATCGGTTTAAGAAAATGAACGTCTCCACCGATTTGATGGATGTCTTGCATTTAGTTTATTTAATTTATGGATATTGGTGCTTGGATAAGCACATGACAACATTCTACCAAGGCGGTTTCGCCACAGGTCCAAAATTTGTAGATTTAATTCGCACACATCTTCTCAGTAAATGCGCACAGTTAAAAGATGTTGCAGTATCTGTGGCCGATTCCATTGCTCCTCCAGATTTTGCTTTAAACTCTGTTATTGGACGATCTGATGGACTTTTGTACCAGAATCTTCAAAATGAATTTATGACGAATCCAGGCGCTTTCGAGAGGCCCTCGTGGTGGAAAGACGTTCTCATTCCTCAACCTAAATCAAAACTATAAAGTGCATTTTCTCCCACAGGTTTATACAGGTCTTTCAATAGAATTTTTACATGCTAAACGCATATTTTTTATACAGATTTAATATTATTGTTATACATTTGTATTTGTACTATGTTCTCAGAATTTATATACATTGAAAATTTAGTACTAAAGTGTAAAGACACTGTTTTATTCCCCAAATATACTCTCTGTTATTTTTCTGCCACAGATGGTAAATGTTAATTGTATAAATATTATTTAAATAAATATTCTCGTAACACACTATATAAAATTCTTTTTCTAGAATTCACATAAAACTTATCTTCATTTTATCACTAAAAACTCCATATTATCGATTAATAGTTTTATTATATTAATCCTTACTAACGATTATACTAAAAACAAACGCATACGTGTTCTAAGTTAGTTATCTAGGCCTAAGAGAAAATTTGGTCTTTTTATTGATCATTGAGAAAATGCAACAATATGTAGTTGGTCACTAGAATCTATATTTTGAAATCACCTCATACTTAAATAATATTTGTTTTTTGTATTTTAGGTATAGAAGAAACAGAAACACATGTTTAATAAATAAAGAAAGAAGCCTTCATGTATTATAAAATATTGGATGTAAATATGTCTTTCAAAATAAAGTTAAACTTTATTTTTATGTGAAAAAAATTAGCTAAAGTTATATAAGGCTATTGTGCGTTTGTAGAGAACAGTATTAAGGCTCCTATAGAATTAAGGTATTAATGCAGAAAATGCCGTATGAGAAAATTCTTTTTCCTGCAGCGGTGTTTGAATTAATATTTAGAAAGGTAGATATCGGTAACTTTCTCTTTATTAATTGCATTTCAAAAAGATATGATGTAGGTATCTTAATTATATAAGTTCACATATTTATGAAAAAAATTTAAAATATATGGTAGTTACAAAAAGGCAAGTCTTTGTTGTGAGAAATTAGTACAAAACTTGAAGATCCCCAAAATTTTATTGTCTACAAATTGTGTCTTTGGTTCCTTCACTCTCTGAATATTTTGATCGTTTTCATGATGAACATGATCAGATTAAGACTGAATAAAAGACGTTGAAATAAAGATTAAATATAAATATATTTTATACGTTTTTCCAACCATCTATATGGCGGATGGGAGGGCCAAGACTGTTTAATTCATGTTTTAAAATATTCCACACTTTTCTGGATTTATCTTTGGCGCCTGCATTATTTATATAGCAACATCGGGATGACTCTCCATTAGATCTAGATAGAGAAGTATGTATTAATATTGAATCTCTAAGAGCACTAACTGAAATTTAACTCACACTTTATTCATATTTCGACAACAAATGGGTAATCGAGCAGTTATCACTCGAAAGTGTCAAAGTATTGTTCCAGCTTCGAATAGAATCGAAACAATAATTTAAGATAAAAGCGAAGCTAGCAATAGTTTCTCTTGGATATACCTTTTTATTAAGTTTAGCCAGTAGAGAGAAATTAAATTCGATATGAATTTTGTAGACTTCTTTTATCTCAAAGTTTGTCTTGGTTTTTTTTCGAATACCATCATTATCATTTTGGGCCTAAAAAATAGACATCTACAATTTTTCATTAACATTAATCTTAAATTATCTGATTCTTGTAGAACTAAATGTATTCAAAGAAACCCAAAACCTTTCTAATATTTAATATAATGTATGTAGTACAATTGTACATACATATTTACGTATAGATACCTTTGTGCTGAGATAAGCCATTTTTGAAACTCCCACCTTTATGAACTTATTATGTGCATATGACCCATCATTAAAAGATAGTTTCGTTTTAAACAAAATCTTTAAAATTCTAAACGTTTTACATTAGTGGATTGGATTTAAAAGTACTTTAGTATTTTTATTTCTGAATATTTCTCAGAATTAGAGGTTGCCTTTATATGTAGCTTTTAAGAGAATACAGGGTGTTAACAGTCATCCGATGCACCTTTTATCTAAAATTGCCATTGTACATATAGCACAACAGGTTTTGACATAATGTTGCATGCAATTTTATAGATTAGGTATAAGAGAGTCATAATAAACTCCAAATTTTAAAAATTTCAATTGAATTTATTCTAAATATATAAAGTAACAGAATTCCTTAAGAACTAATATTTTCGAGTTATTCGGGCATCCCTTAGCTTAGATAGTCTAGTCAGAGCGTACGCAAATTTAAAATGTCAAAATAATTATTGCCTGATTTATCTCCAAAACAGTAGAAATAATATAAAACGGTGTGGTTAAATTAAATTTGAATTTTCTATTCAATTAATCAAATTATCGTTCATAGCGTTGTGTATCCTCAATCAATTTTTAAATTTCTAGTAGCAACTTAAAGAGTTTTCACTACTGTTTTCGTTTTTGAAGTCTTCCGAACAAATTTATATTTGAAAAATTTCATTTTATAGACTATTACGTCAATATTGTTTTATATTGTGCACAAATCTGTTTTTTTACAATTATTATTACATTACCAGTGGGGTGCAAGTAAGAAAATTTACCAGTATCATAATCAGTATTAACACTTTAAAAAATTGAATTACCATTACCGTACTAACAGATTACCTAGAATTGTTCGGCATTATTTAATATATATTACTTAGCATTACTCAACTAGTTTCAGGTAATATTGCGTGCGTAATATTTGATAATGGTGAGAAACTTTTAGTAATGCTACTACTAGTACGGTAATGGTGAATTACCAATACCATTATTTATAGGTGAAAAACTTATTGAATTTTATTTTGACTATGTAGCATATACACGTTTAATACTCGAAATTATCTTTAAAGACAAGAATTTTTTCGTCAGTAGGAGGTATGCTTGCTATGTTATATGTATAGTAGGTACAGGTAATTTAAAAGGTTTATTTAATCTTAATACGCCTTCCTTGTTTAAAAGAAAATGGCCCACATATGTATTTTACATCAATAATAAATTCAGAATAGATATTTACGACCATGGTTAACCTGCTAATTAAAATTTACCCTGCCTCATAACGCATTTTTGATTTGGAAAACCAAATTTGTTAAGGAATTTTGGAATTCTTTAAATTTTGCGCTTGTTCACATGTTGTTATATTTAAGAAGTTACTCGTAATTTAAATGCGCAGTGTTTTAAATAAAATGTTGTAAGAGTAGAATATACTAATACGATCAAATACTTGAGACGCATTAGTTCAGCAAATTTCAGATTTTAATAAATAATCTTCAATCGCAAGACAAGCAATTATAAAGAAGATTTATTTATGAACCCGCCCCTTATTCCAATATAATTAGTTATATTGCAAAGAAGTGCAAAAATTATCATAATTTTTCCGTAAAAAGCGATTTATAATGGCGTTTTATACTTTGTTCGCTTCATTTAGTTTTGGGCAGTAGAGAAAATACGTCATGCAGTTTTAATTTATGCTTATATAGGTTTACGTGACTCAAAAAATACGAACCTATTTATTTTTTACCAGACAACATGATTATGATTTTAAACCGACGAGACACAAGGGATCCAATTTTAATGATAGCGAAATTAGTTCGATGAAATCATACCAATTTATATGCCTTTACCCATTTGGATTTATTTTTTTGGGGGAAATGTGATGGGAAATTCCTCTGTAATTCGAACAACCAGACAGACCAGTCATAAAAACTTTTTTGGGATTGCATACCCAAAACATCCACATACACACAAAGAGCGTGAGCAGTTTTTGATCTTATTGATTTGTTATTATAGATCTTTCTTCTTTGTGAAATGCCCAAAACAAAAAAATAAATAAAACATTATTCGGAATTAAGCCAGTTATATAATGACAAGACTTTTGAATTCATTATAAATTTTGTGAGTTTTTTACCTTATTCTTAATTAGCATTTTTTGTCTTCTTATCTTCAAAATGTATTCTTGATTCTGTTAAGTTCAACATTTTCTTAATTGATAAACAGATCTACACACATATTAATTAAAATCCAATTTTAGAACAATTAAAATTAATGTTTTGGTTTCAAATACTTGACGAAGTTTGAAGTTTTTTTGAATAGAATTATATACAATATATGTAGGTGACCAGTTTCTGATACAAACATTCATCGCTTATTTCGTAATTTAAAGATCATTTTATGGCAATAAATATATATAAAGGATTGTAGTTTCTGATAGCATAATATACATAGTTTAATAGTTTTCACTTAACTTCTTCACTAACAGAAAGTATTTCGCTGTTGTGGATTTTTAAGTAGTAATAACTACAAATAAAAAAGATATCCTGATCCTGAGATTTTTAAGGGTTTTCCAGCATTGTAATAAGTATTAAGTATAGACTATTTCATTCATAAATGTCTTAAACAAACAATTTGATAGAAGACCTCAAGACGATTAATTTCGACTGTGGAATAAAAGATCTTATTCACTACGCTGAAGGATGATGATTTTTATAATTTTCTTGGTTAAGAATTTTATCACTTTGACAGAATGTCAATTTCCTGAGATTAATTATTAATTAAGTGTCTTTATCAACACTGCTGAGAAGTGGAGCATAGAGTTGCTATTAATACTAATTAGCTACTAAACCAACTTTCATAATCGATTAAAAAATTTTTCACTTAGAAATCGGTATTCAAATTTTTTTTTGCGTAATGAGTGCAAAATTTATATACTAATTGCTGAAAACTTGCTTGCTTGCTGTGCTTAATAAAAAATTGGGCCGAAGTTAAATTTTGGGTATTGAAATTGCCATTTACATAGTTTAGGGGGACAGGGTGTCGAACCAACTTTGATCAAGATACTTGTACTAAATATGTAGAATCGATTAGCATACCCCTGTTTGAATCTTAGCAAAACACCCTTAATGATTTAGGTATGTAAGTTCCCTACCACGTGTACCGAAAACAGTACACAAATGAAAGTTCTCTCAGCAAATGCATTTTTACATGTAAGTCTCTGATGAAAACATTCTTGGACATTTTGGCAGGGAACGTGTATTCATGTTCGACGGTTCTGAAAAACGGATTTAGTACCGATAGTGTAAATATTGTATGTAAATGTACTTATATATATAGTTAAAAATTTTATCAATTTAACATAATTGAGCATTTCTTGTACTGTACTTTAATTTTATTAATAATACTAATATTATAGATATTAATATAAGATTTGTTGTAATCCAAAGGCCTTAACTTATTCAAATGGTTAAAAAAGCAAGTTAGAAAAAAAAAAAATAAAAAATAAAAAAAAATTAAGAGATAACGAAGAGAATGTGAAGAACGAAAACCGAAAGAACCTCATTTAAAACTTTGAAATTCTGCTATAAATTAAACTGCTGAGTCATATTCGTAACTTTTTATCTAATGAACACGACTTAAAACTATAATGAAAACGGGGAATCACAATAAATTTATGATGGTTACAAAAGATCCCATTTCATTACACAGAATCAAAATTTAGTCCGCTTGAGTTAAGCCCTGACTTCAGTGTCTCTATTTTTTTTATAACGAAATTTCACATTACAAAAGTTACGTAATTCATAAAAACGAAAGACTTTAGAGCTTTACTTAAGCATTTTTGAAGTGCTAATTAAAAGAACCGACATTTCATAAAAATTTCGCAATGATAAAAAACAATGAACTGAGGTGTACAACAAATAGTTTATGCTAAAAATATAAATTTCAGTTTTGGCATTTATTTCAAAGTACTTACTAATTATATACATACATATACCTCAGTTTGAAGAAATTTCACTAAGTAGTAAAAAGATTTTTTCAATGATAATGCTTCATATTAATGATACTTATAAAAAAACATTGTTAATACGAAGAATACATTTTCGAGGTATGTAAGGCAAGAGTATTTACATAATAACAAATATTAGCTATGTTTTTTTTGACAACGGATCCGGTTCTAGGTTTACTAGGAAATTTTTTATTGAATTGTTATAAAAAAAAGCAGCCAACTTTATAAAGGTTTTAAGTTTTGTGGAAAACGCATCAAATTGCTATGATATTATACTTGCCCATTCAAATTTCAAACCTTGAACCAGATAAAACTTTGTATTACATTTTTGACGCAAAGTAAGTATAAATTCATGCAACTCGATTTTGTTCACGAAATAAAATAAAGTTCAATATGGATAACTCTTTGAATATACAGTAAAGGAACGGCTATACCCTGTACGTGTAGTCTGTGTGAATGAAGCATCTCCAGCGGGGAAAATTTCAGGGGAAGTGAGCCTTGAGTAAGAAGAAGATACTTTGGCAACTTAAAAAAATTGTGATTTGAAGGGATCGCAGCCTTTCTAACCATTTTTTTGAATTACAAATGCAAAGACAGAAGGTGAAATGTGGTTAAAAATAGTGTGTATGATACTGGCTTTTATTTGGTGTGTATTTAGTGTAAGATAGTGATGTGTGTGATAAAGAATTGCGGCGGTAAGCCGGAATTTGAAATCTTTTTGCCGATGTGATTGATAGATACCTGTGGTTTTTATTGTTCTTGATGCATTAAACATGTTATTTCATTTTAAGCTAAATTTTCAAATTTTAAAAATATTTTGGTGTATGTCAGTCCACGACAGTCATGCGCAATTTCGACGCGCCCTGACACAGAGAAGTCGCTAAATATTTTTAAATGGTGATATAAATGGGCACCCAAATATTTATTAAATCAAGTACGTGAAAAACGCCTTTTCATTTTCACTCAATTTTTGCAACTGCACTGATCAATTTTCTATGTAGTAGTAAGCTCAGACTGGTATTCGTGAGATGCTTCACTTTCAGCGATTTATGTCCGTTCCTTTACTGTATATTCATAGCTTTTAGGCTACTTATTTTCAATTAGACTCGCTAAATTTTCTTTGACTTTGCGGAACTTTGTTTATAAAGTTCACGGCTCGTTCATCAAAGTTAAAGAGGTGCTCGTTGGTGGACAAGAGTAGGTATGGAGTCACTTGAGCCTGGGAACCAAAACCGGTTATGCAAATGAGGGGCGTGGTTGGGGCGTGGGCGTAGCTAGGGCGTGGCGGGGGTGTGGCTAGGGCGTGGCTAGGACGTGGCTAAGGCATGGCGGAGGTGTGGCTAGGGCATGGCTAAGGCATGGCGGGGGTGTGGCTAGGGCGTGGCTAAGGCATGGCGGGGGTGTGACTAGGGCGTGGCGGGGATGTGGCTAGGGCGTGGCTAAGGTGTGGTTAGGGCGTGGCTAGGGCGTGGCTAGGGCGTGGCTAGGGCGTGGCTGGGGTGTGGCTAGGGCGTGGCGGGGGTGTGGCTAGGGCGTGGCTAAGGCGTGGCTAGGGCGTGGCTAAGGCATGGCTAGGGCGTGGCTAGGGCGTGGCTAGGGCGTGGCTAAGGCGTGGTTAGGGCGTTGCTAAGGCGTGGTTAGGACGTGGCTAGGGTGTGGCTAGGGCGTGGCTGGGGTGTGACTAAGGCGTGGCTAGGGCGTGGCGGGGGTGTGGCTAGGGCGTGGCTAGGGCGTGGCTAAGGCATGGCGGGGGTGTGGCTAGGGTGTGGCTAGGGTGTGGCTAGGGCGTGGCTAAGGCATGGTGGGGTGTGGCTAGGGCGTGGCTAGGGCGTGACTAAAGCATGGCGGGGGTGTGGCTAGGGCGTGGCGGGGATGTGGCTAGGGCGTGGCTAAGGCGTGGCGGGGGTGTGGCTAGGGCGTGGCGGGGGTGTGGCCAGGGCGTGGCTAAAGCGTGGTTAGGGCGTGGCTAGGGCGTGGCTGGGGTGTGGCGGGGGTGTGGCTAAGGCGTGGTTAGGGCGTGGCGGGGGTGTAGCGGGGTATGGCTAAGGCGTGGCGGGGGTGTGGCTAGGGCGTGGTTATGCCGTGGCTAGGGCGCCTTAGCCACACCCCCGCCACGCCTTAGCCACACCCCGCTAAACCCCGCCATGCCTTAGCCACGCCCTAGACACCCCCCGCCACACCTCCGCCACACCCCAGCAACACCCCTGCCACACCCCCGCCACACCCCTGCCACGCCCTAGCCACACCCCCGCCACGCCGTAGCCACGCCCTAGCCACACCCCCGCCACGGCCTAGCCACGCCCTAGCCACGCCCTAGCCACACCCCAGCCACGCCCCTCATTTGCATAACCGGTTTTGGTTCCCAGACACAAAAATGCTAAAAACATATTTATAATTTAAATTGAAGAACATTTATTCTTTAATTTAATTTTACTCCTCTGCTCTGATAGTCTCTACCCCCAGATTTTACATTGTTCTACTATATTCCTTTATTTACCTAATAAAAATAAAATAATCAGAATCGGTATAGGTATAATGCGTTTAAAGTTATGCACGAAGAGATAAATATAAAAAAATCATTCGATTGGAATTGATAACTTCATCTTTTTGGAAATTGTTGAGATAATGGCCATTATATGTATTTTGACCATTTGGTTGCCATGTTTCCATTTAGTTGTTGTTTTTAACTCATTATTAGCATTAATTTGAGTCATTCTTAAATGGCCCAATAATAAATAGAACAAAAAATAAAAGAAAGCATCATGTTTACAATATTTACTACGTTCATATGCTATTAACTGCGTCGTGTTTTATTTAATCTTATAATCACTTAGAAGTATACCAAAATGCAGTGACCTTGAAGATTTCAAAGAAACATTTTAAATGAATATCTGACCAGCTTTATGTCTCATAGATGGATAATTGATAGAAACATTCAGTGTGTGCTAATTACACATCGTGAGCTTATTAAAATATGGGGTTTTCCACGGAAGATCATAAGGTACATTTAATACCAACTTATTTTTAATTTATAGCCCGACCTTGCAAAATGAGATGACAATTCACAATTATGAAGCAGTATCTGATTCAGAATATGTAATCCGTTCCTCATGATAGTTACAAACAAAAAATGTGTTAAAATTCCCATCACCTTTTAACCTACGACTTATTTTACTTGTCACGGAGGATATCGTCATATCAATCTCCTTAAAAGTGAGAAAAAGTAAATTGCGGCAGCACGACACGATTTTAAAGGAACTAACGAGTTCCCTCCCTACTAGAATTTTGCATCTAGATTTAATTTGCGAAAATGGGAGAGGTCGGCACGTGACGAGTTTTTCGAAAAGAATGTTAATTTTAAGTTGTGAACTTTTTGGGTCACGTTCTCCCTAATCCGGTAGTAGTCATTGAGTTCATACGGAAATTACCCTTAATGAAAGTATTGATCTGAATACGAATTTTAATTGAATCGACCCCAAGAGAGTGCTCAAACTTGCAACTGTCTTCGCTGCAATCTTCGAATTGACGCGATCAAAGCTCAGCATTTTGATGCTTCGCTGAACAGAGAGAAAGCCGCGGTATTGCGGTAACGAATTTGCGGTCAAACATCAAGATCTTGATCACGCCTCAGCCGATGATGCTCTATCGTCAGAAGAGTCGATCACGGTCAAGGTCACGCCGATTTGCGATTTTTTGAGATTCGATTAGCATTAGAAGCTAGCGATGAAACCTGATCGGTTTCCGATTTTTGTCGCGTCTATCTTTTGCGGAATTGAATAGCGCACAGAGTCCAATAGCAGTAAAAGAATAAAAGTGGGCACTGAAGGCATCTTCAGTCGCGCACAGAAAAGCTCTTCATTTTTTGCTTCTCTTCATTTTCAATGAAAAATAACTCGTCGATCAGGAAAGTTATAAAAGCCGGCGAAACTCACCTGGATAAGTTTATTCGTGGTGAGAAATTGTTCTTAAGTGGTGCTGCCTGAGCAAAGTGAGAGATATCAGAAACGTAAACAAAAAAGTATGCAAATTGGTTCTTGTAACTTTTAAGTCGAAAGAACTTTTTAATTTTAAGTCAATTCGTATTCGGTTAATTACGACTGAGAGTGATTGAGGACTTGTGCCAGTTTTAAACTTATTGTGAAAAGGACCCCGCACAATCTCTATGGAAAATGGGTTTCGGCCAATTTTTTTGAAACTTTGCAAATTGATAGTTCTCAATACGCTGATCAAAAGTCTCAAGGGGCGCGAAACCCGATAACCCCCCTAACCCCTCCAAAATCACCCCCAAAGGTCAGTGGGATACATTTGGCGGATAATTGGTTAACTGCCTCAGCGAAGTATTTAATACTGTAGTCGAACTTAAAGCCATCCACACACCCATTAGGTTCAAGCCTGACATGCCCCAAACATTCAATTCCTCCCCCCACTCACCCCGTCTCCCTTTTCACCACCTATCAAAGCCTGCCATATGGCTTTTTTCTGTTTACGGGTTGTGAGACCGTTTGATCGTGAATTCCATCCCATGTGTGTGTTATTAGGAAATATTCATAAACTAACTAATAAACACCTCAAGATGTCTTTAGGAAAATGTTGTTGCTGGCGTAATTAATCTTCAACTATCCTAAAAAGGACTGTTGGGAAAAAGTTGTCTCTGGCGTGATTGTTCTCCAAATATCTCAAAAAGTAGTATTGAAAAATATGCCGCTGACACAAGTCAGATTTGGAGCAGGCAATATTTTATTATCGCGAATTGCTGGATGAGGACGCCTAAATGGAAATACACTCCGTTCGGGATGTTGTGCTCATGTAGCAGCGGTTATATGTTTCCTTGGGTATGCTCGTCATCTACAAAATATAGCTTACCCACCAACTTTCCTTCTTCAATGTATAGACAATGCAAGAGATAATTAGTAATAAACACACCCGAGCGGCAAGAGGATTCACAAAAGTCTAGCCCCCCAGAGTGTTAAAACATCGTCACAAAATCAACTCATACGCACAAAAACACGTACAAATGGGATGGAATTCTCGATCAGACATTTTCGCAACCCGTACGCAGAAAAAAGTCATATGGCAGGCTTTGGTACGGGGTAGGGTTGGGGGGTGGAGGATTCAATTGTTGGGGTAAAAGGGGGTTGGCTAGTGATCGTTTAGGCGGCTGTGGGATGGAATTCACGATCAAACGGTCTCACAACCCGTGAACAGAGAAAAGTCACATGGCAGGCTTTGATAGGTGGTGAAAAGGGAGACGGGGTGAGTGGGGGGAGGAGTTGAATGTTTGGGGCATGTCAGGCTTGAACCTAATGGGTGTGTGGATGGCTTTAAGTTCGACTACAGTATTAAATACTTCGCTGAAGCAGTTAACCAATTATCCGCCAAATGTATCCCACTGACCTTTGGGGGTGATTTTGGAGGGGTTGGGGGGGTTATCGGGTTTCGCGCCCCTTGAGACTTTTGATCAGCGTATTGAGAACTATCAATTTGCAAAGTTTCAAAAAAATTGGCCGAAACCCATTTTCCATAGAGATTGTGCGGGGTCCTTTTGTTCAATTTATGCATATGGTGACGATTTGGCAAGAAAACATACATTACTCTGAAATTATTTTGAATTTCCCCGAAAATTATTTAAAATTTTTAGAGGTCGTTCGTAGTACCTACGACGTTTGTTTTTGTGATGTCATTGCTTTTTTTAAATAATTAAGAACCGAAGTTACTAATAGGATAGTGGGTGTTTTAAGTTTTTTATGTTAATTAAAACTGTTAAAACAGGTTTATTTGCGGTAATTGAGTTAACGAACTGTAATCATAAATCATCAACACCATTAAGATATTATTTACAATTTTATGAAAAAGACTGAGTAACGCACCGAAGTTAATTGAAATTGCATCTTTTAATATTTTCAAGCGGATCTCGAATTAAACTTTTCGATTGGAAATCCCACAGGCTGATGTTATAACAATTTTATCTCACGAAGTGTAGGCAAGGACTTTCTGTTGAAACTGGTTCCTGATGCAGTTTAAAAACTTGTTCTGATTGGTTGTTAATAAATGGAAATTATGGAAAATATATTATAGCAAATTCAAGTAATGTATTCTTAGCTGTTTCGAACATTGACCAGTGTTTAGGGTCATTACCCCTAAAATCGATTGATCTGAAGCCAGAACAAAATTTTGTTTGTTTTGTAATACCTAAGTAAATTTAAATAATGGCTGAATCTTAAACAACTTCGAAGTTATACAATCTAAATTTTTTAATCTTCTATTTTTTCGAAAAACAATAAAATAAATTTTTTTCGTCTTTTTTAAAATTGTATTACGTAATAAATCGCACGTTTCTTTGCTCTTTTCGTGGTGGTATAAAGTATTCAAAATCGTGGAGAGACAAAAACTTCTGAAATAATAATATTCATTAAATTTTTTTTTTTTTAAATAACAAATAATGTCTTATAATATTTAGAACAGCGCAATATTTGGCAACGTAATAGCAAAGATAAGCAAATTTTTTAAAAGATTATAAATCATAATTTTAAAACCACTTTAAATGATTTTAATTGGCAATACTTACCTTAGAAACTAATAAAAGCTACGAAAATTGATTAGGGCTAAAAATATCAATTTCATTTTTATTAATTTGTACACACACTTACTTTTCTAAACTAGTTTTGTTTTCAATAAGTAAACGATGTTGTTTTGATATTATTGGGAGAATAAAAGACATAAATTTTGGGATTACATACTAAATATTGTATTTAAAAAAAACATGAGTTTTGTGGTATTCATTGTGTGAAGAAGTGGTGGAAGTCGGTTTATACGTTTGAAACTTTATGTAAATATAACGCAGACTGCAATGAATTTATCACTATTTTATTCAAACCAACCAGTTTATTTTGACGGACTTACAAACGTTATACTTATATGTATTTATTCAATGTTATAAGTATTTATGAGTTTGATAATAATATATATTTTATTCTTTTGAGACTTGTTGGGAATCACATGTTTTAACAACATTTCAAATTTTTGTAGGTGAAATTATTGCAAAAATTTTAAATAAAAACTTTAAAGAGTTTTAAATTAATATGAATGTCCGAAATAATTCAGAATTATGGATTTTTCAAAGAGAGACCATAAAATGACATATGAATTGGATTAACTTGTGACTTCTATAACGAACCGATTTGTTGATCTCGACAACTTCTTTAAGGTGGCTGTTTTTAACCCTTTCACGCATAAGGGACACAGTTGCCCCAAACAAAAAATTTAGAAGAAGTGAATAACTAAGAAACGGGTTGGTTACATTTTACTTTTATTATTTCCTGAACGTACCTTTTCATTTTTTATTTATGGCAACACAGTACCTATACGAATAGTAATTCTTTGATTATAATCAGGCAATTGACAGAAAATTGTTCTAATATGTTTTTAGATCCTCAATGGATCATCCTAAATAGTAAAAAATTGTTACTTTAGGTCTTACAACCTTATGACCCTAAAAGGGTTAACAAACAGAAAATTGTTCTCAGTACATTATGGAATTCATTTGGTCCATGAGAAAGCTTAAAATATAACCTGGAATGAAATTTCTGACAGCAGATAGAAAATATAACAAACCTAGTTTAATTTTACTATCATTGTAAGTATTCAAATAAATCTGGGGCAAAGTTTGTAATTTTCTTTTGAGGCGATTTTCTTATTGTCAGGTAGAATAACGATTTAACTTTAGCAATGGCAAAAGACCTTTCTAATCAGCTCACCGTTATGTAATTTGCTTATCGCCATGAGTAGAATAGAAAATAAGTTAGAACAATAAGTGGAATAAACATTCCTTCAAATATTTCTTAAACATATGTAGTAGTACTATGTATAAAGTCTGCTTTTTGAGACTTTATTGTTAAAAAAAAATTTATTTAATGTATGTTTATTAATTGTAACTCTAAATCAAACAGCAGTTTAAGTTCAAGTGAATATCAGAACTATACTATAAATGAACATTTCTCATTCGTAGTCGGGTAATGCTGGATCATCGAAGCATTCATCATTTTATGTTCATTATCAAAATAAAATATACACAATAATTAATACGATAAATCAATTGGCAACTATGTTTTCTGCACAAAATTTATCAAAAATACTAAATTAAGATTAAATAGATCAAACGGCAGAGAATAAAATACGTAAAAAGAAATTCGTGAACCATAATTAAATTCTTATTTATTCAAAAAAAAAAAACATTTTATTCTAGGTTCTAATTAGGCGTCGAGTCGCGTCGCAAACATTATTAAATACGCCTCATTAGGAATCGCCATTGACCTTGCTCGCGAACTAATTACCAAATTGTCTGCTATTCAGTAAATCATCAGATAATTTTAATATGCCAGATTATTTTTGAAAGAATATAAAAATAGCCTGAATTGTTCAAAAGGACTAAAAATCGCATAATTTTGTTGTTGTTGTTATACTTCATCTAAAAGTTAAAATTTATTTCACGATAATTTGGCAATGTAGTTTAAGCAGCTTAACGTCGTTTAAAATAGAATATACATATATTTTAAATGCTTTCTAGGTATGATATAAAAATTATGTTTTCTGTTTGTGCTATGCAAGAATCGTCTCTGTGATAAACAAATCTAAGAAATTGAAGTAGACACAGAAATGCTTCCAAAAGAATTTTTTGCAAATTTATTTTGTTTTCGAGATTTTGACTGGGCATTAAGATATGTTTTGGCAGTAATTAAATTAATTGTGGCCAGTAAAATGTAGTCAGTAATATAAAGGAATTCCAGCTGCATGTTAAATATTTGAATCGGCAGTTTTGTATTGTAGTAGTCATCCGATGAGATTATACTTCACAAATGCTCTGCATAGTGTAGTGTTCTTTAGGAAAATTGAACAAATTTAAGTGGTGTTTTGCAAAAATAAAGGAATTTTGCGGCTTTACTAACCACAGAGAACTGCCCAATTATTCACTTTACCAATGAAATATTTAATCTACCGCTCCAATTTTTTTATCTTACTAGCTACATTTTACTGCCATTTCATTCCATAATTTCCTGAATATTGTAGACAAGCAAGCTAACTCTCAAATTATGAAAATCGGTGTAGCAATTTGTGCGACTTAGCAAAATAAACATCTTATAATATTTAACGCAAATTAAGTCAAGTTTGAGTGCGCTGGAGCTTGAGCAAAATTAGTAAAATAATGGTGTCATTATAATTTGTATAGTGGTGTCATTCTTTGGTGCCAGACTGTTTCTTAATTTTCTTTTTGTCATTTTAAAATGAAATTTGAGTTTTGCGTAGTCATCTCATCGGATCCAAGGAAGGTACTCACATCACATCCTCCCCCAGACGAGCGCTACATAAACTTTTTCGCGGAAATAAACAAACGATGAGTTCACGTACTTGACCCGCCTCTGAAGCACTCGCTTATTCCGCCTTATTAGAATAATTCGTGTGCTTAGCTTAGTCAGTTCAGAAATTAAATATTTGCTTACGCAGAAAATTTTAAGCTGGCGAGAAGCATTTGTTCCTCATTAACTCGTTAAACTTGAACTTTGGCAGTGACTTCTCATGGCGTCGCACTTTCATTGAGGCACGCTTTTGATTTACAAAGTATTTTATATGCATAGCGCCGTTTAGTTAGTGTTTAATCTTTTACTACTTCCAATTTCCTTCTTTATGTAGTTCCTTTTTAATTTTCTATTTTTAGTTCCTTCAGGAGGTTTTATTCTGAGTCTTAACAATAAAAATTTGCTAAACATTCCTCGTCACGGAAACGTTAAAAGATGAAAATAATTTTATATCAATATAAATATCAAGCAAACATCTATGTACCTATAATTTAGAACTCGATTTATTTATTCAAAATATAACAAATTGGGAAAATTGATTAAGTGAATATTTGCTTAATGGGTGTTAGAGGTTAGATGTAAAACAATACTCTACTAATTAGAGAATATTTTGCATATTTCCATACAATATGCTTCAAAAGGTAATAATAATTTATTTTTTCCATTATACTTTATTTGTTTATTTAGTAGTAAATTTAAAACCTCTCTTTGGGGTTCTGCTCACCAATGTCATTTATTAGGTATATGTAATTTCGGAGGTTTCGAAATTTGTTTACTCTTGTATTTAAACATTAACATATTAATTATTAAAATTATATATTATTTTGGGAAGTAATTTATTAAATAAATCGATTTTGTTTTTTAATATCGCGGTTGGTTAATTGGACAATTAATATTAATTCATATGGGCAGCATTAAATTTTTTTGCAAAATTAAATTAATTGTGGCAGTAAAATGTAGCTAGTAATGTAAAAGAATTTGAATAGTTATTTAATCTCTAAGTGACAGTGCATAACTTAATCGAAAGATAGATTGATAAAGATATTTAGATAAATAGTTCGAGAGTTCTCGGCGTTCGTTATTCTAGAAGCACTATTATTAGCCGCTACATAAATAAATGACTTGTTAATAATTTCAAAATCTCTTCTAGTTAATAATTGTTAATTCTACTTTTATTCTACAGGTTTAACATGTGGAATATTGCTTTAATATGTGTGGGAGTACTTGGGGCCTCTCACGGTAATTTAATATATAATTTTGCAAAATAAAATATTAATCAATATTGAATTCTTCAAGCGTATAGCGAAACTAAAACTGGAAAGGGATACGCAAGTGCGTCTGCAGGAACGGGTGCGTATGGAGGAGGAGGATCCTACGGAACTGGAGTGCCATTCCCGATCCCGCCGTTCCTTGGAAATGCCGCAATT
Source organism: Machimus rusticus (assembly GCA_951509405.1). Taxonomy (NCBI): domain Eukaryota; kingdom Metazoa; phylum Arthropoda; class Insecta; order Diptera; family Asilidae; genus Machimus; species Machimus rusticus. The sequence continues at coordinate 4,547,979 of OX608052.1, read as the reverse complement.
GGAAATCATTTAGCTCAGTATGTTCAGGATTTACAAAATCAACAATTTGCGTGAGTGTCGGCTAACAATCATACCATTTTCATATTCTAACAATTATCTCAAAATAAAGCCGTCAAAATATTTGGAAAAGTATGTAAACAAAAATTTTATTAAGTACATTATAAACAAGGTATGCTGGATAAAACAAATATTGAGATTATCTTCACTAAAAAAAATTAAAAATTTAAAACTCATATTAACAGCAGCATGATTTTCAAAATAAATATAGTTTTTATTTGAAGTACATCTTCAATCCTTTGGTGAAAACTTACTATTATCTTTCCTTTTTACTATAACAAAAAAAAAATAAAAATATAAATTAAAAAAAATGAAAAAAAAAAATAAGGAAGGAAGGAATATATTAACTTTACTTTTTATAAATATTTATGTATAAGCTTAAAACTGTTACATGATTTGCAAGTTAAATAGATGGGTTAATTAATTAACTTTAATGATAAGATCGCAATTTAAGAAAATTTGCATATTTTTTATTGAGAAAGTTTCATAGCAGCCATAGTAAGTTACAGAATTTGTCGTAATTAATTTGACATTCTATGACTTTTAAATAGATATGTTATTGTTCATAAAGTCTTTGTTTCGTTTTCATGAAGTGAGCGTTTATTTATATACTATTTTAATCCCGTGGAAAATAATGACCAACACCAAAAATAAGCGAACTGTTGAGTGATATATTTGGAAATACATAATTCAAAGAGCATTTATTCCAAAAATGAAGTCTAAATTTTTTTTCTGAAGTAAAGTCCAATTATTTGTCCTATATACTCATTTGTTGTATAAACACGGGAGAAAGGGTTTGATTAAAGGCCCTATGCGATTTATTCAGCTCCATATCATGTTTGAAAACAAAATATTGAAAAAGCTCATGGGTGATGCATCTATGTATATTTCATAAAATAAGCATTCATTAGAATTTTCGAATTCAAATCAGCTTGATTATTAGGAAATAACCCACATTATTCCATAACGTCGGCCCCAGTTATTAAGTCCAAAATATCGTGTACCATTTTCTGCTTTGTACATATTTAATTGTTTCTGTAACTTTAAAATTTTCTTTTAAACATTTCATTAAGTCAACGCTTTAAGTTACTTCTCCATAAAATCATTGGGAAAAGTGTTTTAAGCAGATTTTAATTATTTAAAATTAAATATCTCGGTGTCTTATTTAGCTCTAAGACCCTATGCAGCTCTCAACATGTCTCAGCTTCTCACAAAAATGCCCGAGCTGCAGCTGCGAGTTCGTCTCGAGCGTGTGGTCGCGGTGGACCGCATCGAGCCAGAGTTTCCGGTCGTCCTGTTGGCTCCTCCGTACCTGCAGCACTGAATAGGCAGGTTTTGCGATGGTTTCTTATTAAAATCCTTTTTTTTAAAATCATATTATGGTATCTTCATACTAAAAACCATCTCTGACACCTCTGACATCTCTGTCACCAATCGTTTTGATAATTAAACTATAAAAAATTTTTTGAAGAATAATTTCCCTGTCGTTCGTTATATTTTTCGTTACGGGGGAAATTAAATGATCACAGCAACGGTTACTACTAAAGTAACCTAGAAGCTTTAAATTGCAAATTCTAACTTTCTTTCTATCTTTTTTTTGCCTTTCATTGTCTATTTATCTACGGTGTTGAGAAAGGAATATCTTGTAAATATAATAACTTTATAATAATATTTAATAATATATACAAAGACAGCTCATTTATTTTCTCTTACACATAATGTGGATAGTGGTCTAATATCGATGACGTATCTATCTACTAACTCATTATTCAAGAATTGACGATATGAGGTAATATACTTCTCTCAATTTCTAATGGCCCAATAATAATTTCAACAGTTTATATATATATTTTTAGTTATTCATAAGAATCTATGTACTCGTAGATACATGAGTTTTGTTACTGAAGTAGATTATTAAAAAATATTGATTTTTGCAAAAAAAAATCAGCTTTAGGTAATTGGCTTACATAAATCATAATGTTAATCGATCGTAAAAATCGACTGTTTTTCAGTAGATAAGTAGTCAGTTTATCATCATTAATCCTCAGTAGATAAAATCTAACTAACTAACCGACTTTGAAAACGTGAACTCGAGAGAAATGTAGGTATAATAAAAACATCATGAAATTTTTAAAATATAAGTCTTTGGATTCTACGTTTCATTAAAAAATTCCTTTATTACAAAGAATGAAATTTCGCCAAATTTCAAATTTAGATCTCTATAACTCCTACATTTGGAAACACATTTTCGCAAGTAAGTTATCGTTGGAAAGGTACTTTTATCCTCTTGAGCCTCCTTACAACGATCTACAAGATTTAAGTGAAAAAATCTGCAAAAAAAACCTTTACATCGATTTTAAGGGGAAGGAGTGAACAAAAACAAAAGTTTGCTTAGGACATCCCAAGAAATCGATCGGCATTGAGTTTTCTACGGCGAATCCGAACAACATGAACATTAGAAGTATAGCTAAAAAAAGTTTTATCCAAAATTATTGTTTGACATTATTTTCAAGATATAGAAAATATCTTGAAAATAATGTCAAACATTGTTTTTGGATAAAACATCATCTGCCAACAAAAGAAAATGGAAAAGCGTTTCTCCAGAGAGATGAAACGTCTTAAAAGTATGGACTACCATGAAAATGTTTCTTTTTCGATTTATTATACATTCACTAAGTATATGTACAATGTGTTAATAGCCGCGGTCTTTTGGTCTATGCAGAACAAAAGGCGATTTTATATTGAACGGAAGCCTTTTAACAGTATTTCTGAATAAGAATTTGGAATTTGCATCAATATTAAATCAAATTGCCATGATTTTAATAATGCAAAACTTCAAAATTTGAACTGAACATTTTACAGATTAATTTTTTACTTCAAAGTGGAATCAAATCAGTGCAACTTAAATTTTTGCTGTAGAAAATGCATATGATAAAATTCAAATCAATTCAAAATCTTGTTTTGGATAGACGAAAATAACACAGCTAATACGTATTACATGAAATATAAATATAATAATGATGAAAATTGTTTCTTCGTTCATTTCTACCGTTTCCGCCTCAAATGGGATATCCGATATAATTTTCACTGCGTGTGGAAGTTTGGAAATTCAAAATGGCTAGATCAAAATAGCATAAGCTATGATTGTAATATATGTAGTATATTTTTCCTCAAAGAATAAACTGAAGTCTTTGGGTTTTGGCTTGCATTTTGGACAGCATAATACATCTATTAATTCACATAATTTCTTTTATAATTTTAAGTGTGTTAACAATGCTATATATGCTTCAAATTTTCATCCGTATTTGAAGCGATGATGCTTTGCAATATTGTTTTTTCTTTTCATGCTTTAGAAAGGTAGTTTACGTGAAACTTCATTGTGTACTTGCAGCAACTGTCCAGCTTTCTGCTCAATTTCTTAAATTAAATTTCATTTTAATATTAACAAGCCATTTTCTTTAGTGGTATGTCTATGACCTCTACAACAGGTGCTGCCACGGCTCATGCCAGCTCTGCGCTACACCCTGATGAGTAAATATCATTCAAATACTGCGGAGTGTAACAGACGGCCTATAAATTCTTCAATCAGATCAAAGAGAATCGTGATTTTAATTATTATAATTTTTATAGACTATTCCAACATCAGTTCCAGCAGCAACAAAACCTTTTCAATCAAATTCAGAGTCAAGCAGCTAGTGCTGGTTACGGAGGAGGATCTTTTGGTGGATCTTCCGGATCTTCCGGATCTGGAGGCTACGGAGGATCCGGATCTTATGGATCTGGAGGCTACGGAGGATCCGGATCTTACGGGAGTGGTTACGGCGGATCTTACGGGGGCGGGTACGGTGGTAGCGGAGGAAGTGGATATCCAAATTATGCCAGCTCAAGTGCTTCCTTCGGTCCCGGTGGAGTCCATCAAACTGCATCTATAAATCCAGCTAATCCGGTGAGATCATATAAGCAATACAAATATATTTGAATTCAATCTGAACCATATCATAGGTCGTGTGCTAATTCTAATATCTAATATCTTAATAACAATTCTGATATTAAACTTAACAAGACTCGTTTGTAATATTTGGATAGTCGAGAAGATACTTTAACACATATATATAACATATTTTTTTAATTAAATTTTACATATTTTATTCATTCAAAATCGCAGCGACCCCATAGACTCTCAAAAAAAGTTATTTCAGCTGTGTTGAAGTTTTTTTTATGGAATAAGAATTTAAAATACAAAAGGTAGAAAGATTTAATTCTAGTATGACCGTGGCTATGGCCCGAACTAATATTATTAATTTTTATGCCAAAATAAAAAAAAAATCGATCGATTATAAAAGTAGTAAAAATCAAGATTTAGACATAATCCTAGTTCCGCCATACTTATACATGTGATTGATGATTATATGTATATGTGTGATATTTGGTCAAAATTTCATAAGGATTAGTATAGTAGTTTCAGAGAAAAAATCAGCACAGTTGTAAGAAAACGCGTTTATTTGAAAGAAATTACAAAATGCACGAGCAGAGAATTGGTTTTTCTCTGGTAAGAAACGCCGGAGTGCGCTTCAATCTTCATGAAATTTTTACACAATATTTTTGAAATGGTTTGCATTCAAAATCCATCAAGAAAAATATAAATTTTTTGAGGTCGGCAAATTGGTATGATACCTTAATATCTTCCAATTCTGGCTTACTTAGCACTTACTCATTACACATACTTTGGTCATGTTTGTACGGAAATTCTTAAGTTTTACTCTTATCTTTTTATCTGAATTTTTATACACTAACCCGAGTACCTAAACAAGATCATTTGGAATAGATCTCCAACCTTCCTTAAATCAGTTAGTTATATCAATTTTGTTTCAGCGCGTCGTTACCGCTGTCTAAATAGTGATACTAAACATTTTTCATATGAGTATTTAAGAGCCAACTAATTGAGCACTTCCAACTTTCTAAATAGGCACAAATTGTAGATGATACATTTCCTGCAAATAAAATTGTTATTATAGGTATTATTATTTAATATTATTATCATATTTTTTATTTCCAGGCTATACCGAACGTGAATACAAGATTTGATTCGGCGAGTAGCGGTGGTCCAGGATTCGTAGGTGTCTCAACGTCTTCCTTCTCGGAGTCCTCCGACGTCGACGGGTACAAAACGAACAGAAGAGGCGCTGTAACAAGTGTAAATGACAACGGAAAAGTGTCAACTTACTACACTCATTCATAAATCCGCTGAAATATCGCTATGACGCACTCGCATTATGATTAGTCTAACTTTGTTTTGATTATGTTATCTCGTAAGCGACCACAATTTTAATAAAAAAAACCTTCTTTAAAAAAACTCAAACAAATGACATTGAATTTTCGGTCATGTTTATTATTTGGATTCTCGGAGAATCAGTTAATGATAATTTTTAATGGCTTCACGTGTGGGACTGCAGTTAGCCTATCCATAGTATTTTTAAATGATTTTTTTTGGCTCCAATGTGCGCATTTAGAGATTAATCAATTTTTTTGTGTAACATTTGAAATTGCTTGCACGTTATATCAAGGTTTAAAAATAAAATGATTATCAAATATTTTTTGGTTCCCTGAAAAACCTTCGAAAAGTGCATTGGAGTCCACTCTTGACCTCATACCCAATTATTGTTATCATTGCTCGCAAAACCCATTTAATTCACTGCATGCAACCATTACGACAATTTAATAATAAAAATTCCTCTAGGCTTTTGTTAAGGTTATCTCAATTCATTTTGGCAATCGAACCATATAGCTCATCAGCTTAGCATCATGAAGCAGTTTTCTAGTTATTTGAATTTTTTATACAAATCCGCTGTGATCAGTAGCTAAACGGAAGGACTACAATGACCTCATTTAGAAGTTAGCTTTGATTATGACGCATAATGATGTCTGAATTTTTAATTGGAAGCTCTAGCAACAGTATAACAATTTTTTCAGTTGCTTTATTCTACTTTATTTAGTCGTTCTTTCTTTTTTTATAAAAAGCGGACAAGCACGAAGCGAATTCTCATGATAAGTGCTTTATGCCGCAATTTTAAACATGATCGGGAGGAGGAATTGCTAATTTTGAATCTTTTTTGATTATACGTTTTAAATAAATAAAATACTTGGATCCATCTTTTAACAAACTTTCATTGAATACCGAACACTAAATCCTCTAAAAATATGAGTTGTATTCTGTCGTATTCCCCAAAACCATCGGATAAAATCGAAATTTAAGTTTTCTACTTTAGGTCACTGCTTTCTCCAATAATGTCACATTTGAAATTTGTATGTGAAATGCCTTATTTTATTTTTATTTATATGAATTTTAATATAAACTCATATGCAATTAACTGTTTTGACGAGTATACTCGTCATGAAATAAGTGCAAAGTTTTGTGTTATGGCGAGTATACCTACCTATATACGTCAGAAAACAAAATGTTGCCCCCCTTTTTTCATGACGAGTATACTCGTCAAAAACAATTAACAGGGATGTGTTCTTATAAATGCATATGTGCTGGAAACTTATGTAGACACCTTTGAAGAGGAAACTAACTGGAACGGAACACACGAGAAATTTTTGAGGCAATTTCTTAAGATGTGTCAGTGCAAACTAATACTGAAACAAAAAGCCATAGCAGTAGTATAAAATTTTTTCAGACTTGAAAGTTTTCAGTTTGCCCCCAAAAATTCCTGTGTAGGTTGAACTACGGCACTGATCCAACCTACAAACAAACAAAATGGCAGCCAAAAATATTTTACTTAGAAGAAAAATCGTTTTTTCTAACACGAATAAGAGAATATTTCAATGAAAGAGACCTTGTAGTTATATAAACTCTAATCTTACGTTTGAAACGATATGCCGGGCGGACGGCAACGCATTATATTTCGACAACTCGGCACTACACACTTCATTGCCGATTTACGCTCTTTTCCGCACTGATTTTCCTATATAAAAGCCAATTATTATTTTTATACACCTTATCTTAACTACCATGTACCTAACTTGAAGCAAAAACCCGTAGTTTTTAAGTAAATGGACTTTTTCGCGTTCAAAAAATTATTTGTTTATTAACTTGATAGTCAACCTACAAACAACCTACAGAATTTTGTTAGCTGTCAAACACAATTTTTGCCTCATTCACATACAGCACACGTATACGGTAGTTCCGTTCCAGTTAGTTTCCTCTTCAAAGGTAGACACTTTGCCAAATTTATAAGACAAACTTAATATTAATTATGATAGCAAAACATAAACTCACAATAAAAAAAGAATATATACAATTTAATTTTGTTAATAATGTTTTTTTTTGTTCGTAAAATATATAATAAAAGCTACTAAATGATTTTATTTTCTTTAATTTAATTCAATTGAGAATAAAAATTAAAATATTAGATGACTTTTGTTATTTGCATTAATGACAAATTGAACTTGAATATACAATATTTGCAGATATCAATGTTTATCTGAAAGAAAGATTACCTAACGAAATTAAATTTTCCAATAAATTTAAAATTTTCATTTTTATACCAAAATGTACAAATCTCAAAAAGTATTAGTAAGGAAACCACACTCTACATATACATATGTCCATTTGTTTTCAATATCTAACTACTTTTTGAAATTATTTTTCGATATAAAATTTGAATAATAATTTTAGAGCGCTAGTCAAGGATCTGCCATATTGCATCACCTGGAATTTGATGAAACATATATAGTAATTGTGAACTTTCGTTCAAATTCGTAAGATCCTAATTTCTTTTTATACTAAGTATGGTTACAATGGATGGTTTCGTTTTTCTAAATTAAAGAAAAACAGATTCTATAAACTTTTTGTATTTATATTGAAACCTTGAATATCAATTTGTTACACTGTCAGTGATCTGAAGGAGTAGAAATTTTGCATGCACATGTAGTTTCCATGACCATAAAATATCATAATTATGATCATCATATTATGATGATTATATCAGCCTTTTTCCTTTTATTTCTAGTAATAAACTAAAAAAAGGCTTATGTGTTGTAGGTAATTCTAATGCTATTGCTGAAATATCGTTGAACTTATTTGACAGTTAAATTTCCCATATCAATTCCAAAGTTTACACAACATAAATATTTAAAATCAACGACCCTGAAAACCCCTTTTAAAATTAACCTTATCTTAATAAGTGTGTGAGATATTCTTGTCTTTTATTCTAATATTTTCTGATTTGGTTGCTCCAAGAGTAGATATTTTATAAAATATCTGCGACACATGGAAGTACATACATATGTGATAAGTTTTTTATTATTTGCTTTGTTTTATTGAACAAAAAATGGTTCGAATAATACTTTCCATGTTTATTTTGGAAATTCCGATTTAGAGATACTAGATTTAGTATAAATTGGGATTTCTACCCATTTTTTTTTTGTGACGTTATTTTTAAATTCTTAGAATAATCCATCACTGAATACGCAAATAGTAAAGTGTAATATCAAAGCCATGTACAAGAAACAATTCTGTTTGTATGTAAAAGAAATTTATTCCAAAGTTTATTTTGCGATATCAATGCTTCGAGATGCAATTAAAAGTGAATTATTATCAGAGCCATGTAGGCAGTATTGAGTTTTCAGGATTTTTAAGCGTCCATGAGCTACTTCATTTGCCGCAAGTCCTCCATTTAGACGCTCTTTGTGGGCAATATACAAAGACAATTTTTCTATATGATTCCTAAAATAAAATATCACAGAAGAAAAAAGTAATAATGAATTTCATAGAATTGTGATTAAGATGTCTAAGGGTGAAAGATCAATAGAGATCAGCCCCCACTCAGTCTTAAAGGAGATCAGTGAGCTTCTCTGGAAGTTATCAGTAGCAAAATACTTTTTCAGTAAATTCAAATTGCTGTCCTAAGTCATTCGTTGAAGTGACTCCAATTTGAATAGACCAAGAAGTGAAGTTATTTGTGCGATTATTTGGTTTAAAGGCGAAGTTAATTAGTGAAGACCAGTATTATTTGAAAGTTTGAAATTACCAAAATGAAGATTTTGTTAGTTTTAGCTACGTGCTTAGGCGCATGTTTTGCGGGTAAGTTAAAATTTTGATTTTCTGAATAATTTAATTTATAAATTAAGTATAATTATTTCATTGTATAGTGATTTCAATTTAAAATGAAAATATTCATCAATAATGCTCATACGCTAAAGAGAACAGAAAAAATTGTTTTTTTCACTCATTATCGCTTGCATAACCATAAACTCTTTAAATTGATAAGTAATGTTGTGATCATTTAATTGTGTAACGGCGAGGAAGATAATTACTTATGACAGAAATTGTGTATTTTTAAGAAACTGACAGGAAGTAGAAATTTGATAATAGGCTTAACTTTGGGGGTATTTAATTTACTTAAAAAATAGATATGTTTAATTTAGAAATGTTAACAAATATGGTCAACGATGTTATTTTACAATCTTTATTAATATTTTACTGAATTATTACTTCTATCATAGACGGCACTACAGATATTTTTTTATGGTATGGTACTTAAAAACTTTTCTGATAGTATGGAAAACCCAAATAAACCAATGAACAATGGAACTGGAAGTGGCGTTCTCACGCAACATAGGGCTTTTTCATTAAAATTACGTACATAAGAAAGTGCATTTGAAATTTTAATTTTTAAATATTCACATTAGACAATTTAGAGACTTAATTTTTTGTTTAAAATATTCAATTTATTTTAATTTAAGTTTAATGTTTTAATAACTCTTTCATGCATATTTAAGATTGCTCATGATCATTTAATCTGTCTTGGCTCTTTGTAGATCTTACATAGATTTAACTTTTTAAGACGCCTTACAGTTGAAAATGGCCTTTAATTTGCACATGAAGATTTCATTTTGTTAATGCAATATTCATATGGTTCTCAATTTTATATATGGAGTTTTCCATATCGGAAGTGCCGTCCCTGATTTATATTTCTAAAGACAACATAATGAATGCTTTGCGTATTTATTTAACTCACTTTTACTTTTCTCAATATTATGTGGATTAAAATTTCTCAAACAAAATACGTAACATGTGTCCGGAACATCTCACAAAACGTGTGTGTGCCGTGACTTGTATACAAATACAGTAGTAATACAATACGTAAGAGGTGGAAAGTTCGAAGATATGAATTTTTTCCTAATTATCGGTAATCTCGTTTAATTGGCACAGCACTTTCAAATAAACAAACATATTTTGTAATATGTATTATACATTTTTATTTTATGTTACGTAATTATAATTTTTCGTATTACGCTATATGAAATGAATATTTTAATTTTCTTCATTTTTGATTATTAAAACGAAGTGTTATTTTTGATACATATCTTTAAATATTGTTTTGTAAATCACCTTATCTTTTCGTTTCAGCTAGCATCGATATTATGTATGGGGGCGGTGCTGGATCAAGGTATGTCATTTTTAAATACAATAATTTCTGTTTTATTATAACCAATTGCCAATAAATAAAGAACTTACATTTTTGTTTTACTTTCTTCCTGCCTATTTCTTATTTCTGAAATATGCATAAATATGGCCAAATATTTATTATTTATATTTTATAAAAAATGGTCTAGTTCAATACATCGTATGTAAGTAACGCAAGTAAGTGCGTATGTGTTGTAGTGGAAAAAATGTTTTTGGTTGGAACAATTGGCCTTTAGAAAAATGTGAACATATGTATATGTAAAATGGAGTATTTCAACATAAATAATAATTATATTGAATTTTATTTTACTTAAAATGTGTTAAATTTCGTGAATGGAAAAGAATTTATCAAATTCTGCTAATTCTTTTTGGAATTACTTTTTCTTAGCAATTAGAAAAGTGTTGAACAGGTTCTCGTTTTAGGGTTCCATAGCCAATTAGGAACTCTTTTCTTATACGTTGTTTCGGTCTGTCTGTTCGTCCTGTCATGTGTGTGCCTAATACAGTTTTGATAGTGGGCATATCAAATAAAATTTCTCATTTTCCATTACGAAATTATCACAAATTCTGTTTGTTTTCAAAATTATAAAAGGTAATTTATAAAGACCTTAGAACCTACAATAATATATACTATTTGTTATTTACATAATATATAAAATGAATTCAACTCTCCAGAAATATTCCATTTGTTATGAATTAGTTATTTTTGTGTCGTGTAGCAAAAAAGTTGTTACATTGTTTACCATAAATCTTCATTTTTCTGTTGAATTCTAATGTAATATTGTCTTGTGTTGCTATTTTTGTGTTTATTGTATTTTTCACAAATTATTTCATTATATTAATTAACATTATTTTCTAAACAGCCACTACGAACAACATACGCAATCTGTAGATGCCGCCCGAAGAGGTGTAGCCGGCCGTTTGGGGTCTACAGTTCCAACCAGTGGATACGTAGATTGTGGTACCTGTTACGGAAGGTATTTCTTCAAATAATAATATTTTGTTAATCATTAATAATATATTCTTATCCATTCAGTCAACAAGAAATGAAGGTATTTGATTCGGAAAGTTTGGATACTGGCCATGGTATTGGAGTCGGAGTTGTTGGACTATCCGGCGGCGGTTCCAGTTCGTCTTCATCTCACTTATCCTCCTCAAACAGCCTCCTTCAGCAGCCCCTTTACATTTCACCCTCGAGCGGCCATAGCTCACACAGCAGCTCTTCGCAATTCTCCCAGAGTCAGTCTGCTCCAGTTATAATCCCCGTAGGTGGTGGAGGTAATTCTGAAAGTTACCAACGCCACTACGAGAAGCAGGTTACTTCGAACACGGCCCCGATAATTGTAACCCCTAGTGGCGGTTCAGAAAGCTACCAGCGCCATTATGAGAAGCGAATTAATCAAGCCGCTCCACTTGTGGTCCCACAACCCAGCGGATCGGAAAGTTATCAGAGATATGAAAAGAGGGTTACTTCAGCAGGAGCAACTCCAGTTTATGTGGCTCCAAGTGGCGGCTCTGAGAGTTACCACAGTCAAAGGATCGTTAAATCGAATTCTGCAACTCCAGTTTATGTTGCCCCAAGTGGCGGCTCAGAAAGTTTCCACAGCCAGAGGATTGTGAAAACAAATACCGCAGCAGCTCCAGTTTATGTCGCCCCAAGTGGAGGATCTGAGAGTTTCCACAGTCAGAGAATTGTTAAAACAAACACCGCAACTGCTCCCGTCTATGTAGCGCCATCTGGTGGCTCTGAATTTAGTAGTCAATTTTCCCAAAATATTGTAAAGAATCAGGCTGTCCCAGTCCTTTATTCTCCGAGTAGCTCATCAGTCTTCGCCCATGAGTCTTCTCAGAGTGCTCTGTCCGGTGGAGCACCTTTGATACCCATCTCGACTGGTGCGTCTAACTCCTTTTTGGAGTCGTCAAACAGCCACTCCACAAGTGGATCAGTCCTTGCTGCTCCTCATTACTCCACCTTAGGGACAGGTCTTGGATCCGGCCACCTATCAACTGGAGTAGGATCATCAAGCTCCGACCTCAACTACTACATGAGCGAATCTGAACGACTAGCCAAATTGCAGGCCCAAAGTGTGAATCCTGGCGGCGTTAGATCTGGAAGCAGTGTCATCGATTCTGGACTATCTTCTGGGAGCAGTTATGGAAATCTGGGTGTAGGTGGAGGTGCTGGTGCCGGTGGCCATTACAGGAGTCAATCATGGGAGAAGAGCTCCAAGTGGGCTTCAGGAACTGAAGTAAGGTTTTAGACTATGTTTATCTTCAAAAGCTTTATTTAATACTAGACTTCTCCCCTCGACTTCATTCGCGTGGGTCTCGAAATAAATAAAAATTAAAGCAGAATAGAGACAAAACGTTAATGGTATGGTATTAAATCCGTCATTTCAGACGTGTAATTTGGTATTTATGTATATCTGTTGGTTTGAAATTCAGTACCTATATACGTTTCAGGTTTATAGGAATCAACCCTTAATCATATTAGCTTTCTTGCCCTATTTTAGCCTCTTATGGTCTGATTTTCTAAAAACTCCGAAACGCGAACTTGTAATTCCTAGGCTAAGTTCTAATTTTCATTGCCACCACTAACCACTAACAGACGAAGCACAAGCAACGATTATTAGATATAACGATTACAATATTCCTCTTACAGTACGGCTCTGACGGAAGACCCAAGAACTACAACCTTCTTTCAACGGCCGAAGCGGAACAACATAACGTTGATGGAAAGCAAGCCGGATTTAAGGCAGCTACGACAACTTTAGATGATGATGGTAAGGTCAGCACATACAGCCTTCATACACCTTAAGCGTTATATAACTTCCGTGTTTTATACTATAATTTTATGAAATAAAATATTTTTTACAAACGTTTGTTTTTGTATTGTTTAAAATACATAAATGGAACAGTTTTCTTAAACTCTGACATGTGAATAAATAAGTTTTTAGTATAAATATAAATTTTTAAAATAAAGCTTTTCATCGTATTTTTCTCATCGAATCTTTTCATTTGACACCATGTCAAGGGGGTGGCTATGGAAATAATACATCAACATCACCTTCTTTTTGCGTTCTCAATACTGGGTTTAGAATGACGTCATTTAGCTAATCGTTCATTATCACCAAAACCAAATGAATACTTTAGCGGACCATCTAAATTATGGTTTCTAAATATGTATATTTTGTTACCAGTCGGAGCAAGTTGAAGGCAATGATTATGATTTTCATTGACTCTTCAAAAAAGCAATAGTAGAGGAGAAGTATCACAGGGAATATTTTAGATTTCGTTAGAACGCTATATGTACATACATACATATGTATATGTAATGTAAATAAAGTAATATGGACACCTAATGTATATTTCAACTGTTTGGAATAATAAGAAAATCTAAAAAATAACACGCTTTATCAGAGAGAATTTCACAACAATCTACCTATTTTTTCGTATCAGAATTAAAAGCATAAAATCTTCTTTATGTACCACGTCAAACAAAAGCATAGGTTTTGAAGATTTTTTCTCATTAGCGGAAATCAAAGTTTCCTAACTTTACAATACTTCATAAGATATTGGGTAGGAAGCAATTCAAATTTCTTTTTTAGAAAGCTTCAGAGTTGTTTTTTTTTTCCCGGTGGGTATACTAAATACTTGTAACTATTTAAAGAAACGATTTAAACAAATAAAGGATATTTTTCTGGTAATGAAATAGTTTTTGTGATATCTACATGTGTAAAATGAATTGTAATCTTCTTAGTCTCAGGTATTTGACAATAATTATTATAATTAATTTTAAAGTATATTATTTCAATTAAAAAACTTCGTCCGACCATTTTCATTTTGTTAAGTGAAGGCACTACATACATATTCGCGAATTTCAAAATGGTCAAGATGGCGGCCAACATTTGTAAATTTCAAGGGATTGCCATGAAAATTTGTATTTTAGAATTTTTGGAGGTTCTAATTGCGAGTCTACGCTGCAAATTTTGGAAATGGCGGATCAAATATGAAAACCAAAAGTAGGTAAGTGAAAATTAATATTAAGGGTACTTTGATACCAATAAATCAAAATTTGGAAATTCAAAGTGGCAGACCCAATATGGCGAAAAAAGTTTTGGAAATTTAAAAATTTTTATGTAAATTAATGTAAGAAAAGCCAGCGGCCAATGTTGGTGGCGATTCTTCGAATTTGAGCCCCTATATATACATACGTATCAACTGGAAAGTTTTTTGATTTGTTTGATAATTTTCATTTTTTTTCTGAAGGTACTCCATCCTTTAACTTAACATGTATGCGTAGATTGTTTTTATGGACATAAATCGAAATAATGAACTTAAGATAGGAGCGAGAAATTATATTTCATTAAATTGCCAAGAATATTACCTAAAATTTGCAATTTCTGGAGATTCTGATTCCACTCTCAAAATTTAGAAAACAAGATAGTAGACTCAATATAAGTTATATGATGAGAAAATTAATTTATTGAACTTTTACATGTGTAACGAAACGTTTGCGATAATTTCTATAACGAAAAGCAACCAACATAAGGTTTTCAATAAGATAACGATGAAATAGTAAAAACAAGAAATACCTTTATTTATTTATTTAACACTTAATAATGTCAATACATAAACGTAAAATAGATTATGAGCCCTTCTTATATGCACCATTGTAGAAAAAGTAATTTTGGACGGTTTTGTACCACATCCAAAAATTTTTGTAACACTTCTAAACTTTATAAACTGAGTGACGTACCAAAAGTAAGCATTTTAGAAGTATTTAACTAAGTATGTAGTATTTATAATACACTGGGTGAAACCGGGTAACTCAGCTAGTAATTATACATATAGTAATATGATTAATATAAAATTGTTAAATGAGATTCATTACTTAAAAATTCTTTTCCGCGAATCGAATCATTACGCTAAAAACTTTTTTTTTTGATGGAATACATATATACATACATATAATAAGAAAACATACACAAGGAATACACTTAAAGCAATAAGACATAGTCTCACCGAAGTGAATTATTGTGATTACGAGAAAAGGTTCCCATCAAGATTTTTTACCGAGAGATCTTAGAATTCGCGTATGAAATACGATTGATTACCGCCGTCTCATGGAACAACATAAAATCGCGCTAAAGTCGCAGTTTGCGTTTAGTTTTCAAAACGATAAGTTCTATTCTAATTATTCAACGCCATGAAGACATCCTCAATTTTTATTGTGCTTGTCGCTTTAGTGCTATTAAGAATATCAAAAGGTAAGAGAAGATTATTGTCTAATGAAAAATATTCGAATAATTAGCCATTTTTCTACTTTCAGCGCAAGATACTAAAGTATCGTCAAAGCTTGATTTTGAAGAGCCCAAAGAAGAATTAAACTCTACACATCATTCGAATGAAGCAGGTGGAAAAACGAAGAAGATCTCACCGAAAATACAAGGTGTTCGGGTTACCGTTGATACCACAGAAAGTAAGAAGCAATTAACAGGTTTGAAGTTGTTTGTCTGGTTTAATTAAGTATTTATAAAATTAAAATTCGTCCAGATTCTAGCAGTAAGGAAAGTGTTGAGATTGTTGATACCAACAAAAATACTAAAAAAGTTGAAATTCATACCGATATTACATTTGAGATTACTGATGGAGATGACTCTAACGCAACGAGTCCAGAACGAGTAGATAAAGGTAGTTGGATCTTTTTTGGATGTTTTTAATTTTAATGTTCTTATTAATTAGATGAAAATGATGCCAGTGTGCCAATTTTTAAAGGCAGAGGAGGAACCACACGCAGACCCAAAAAACCCTATGACCCAAGAACGGGTCCATGGGTTCCTTCTAGGCCTGAAGGGGGTGTGGTTCATACCCATCACATGAACCCGAATGTCCCTGTCTTCCCCAAAGCCGACGACGGAGGCATCTACAGAAGCATTGATAGTTTGAATAATTTCGTACCTATAACCAGCGTTTGGACCACTGCAAGGCCCTATTACCCCTTTCGACCCTACGACCCTTCCGCTGTCAGAAGTTATCAAACCTACGCGGAAGTCCCTCAGTGGAAGCCTTGCTACTGCATTTCTGGAGTTCATGGGGATTACGCGGATAATCCGGTTCAACGAAGAAATGTGGTTCGAAGTACAATCTTAAGAGTGAATGATAAGCTGGAAAATCCGTTTTCAAGCAAAAAGTAGTCTGATCTGCTGTTTAAATGAAGTTTTATTAGTTTTTTATCTGATTTTAAAGAGTACACTTCTAAAAATATATACCAAGTTTTATTAACAACAAGTTCAATTTTAAATAAAAGTTAAACATTTTCAAGTGATTCAAACGCAAAAGTGACATAAAATATAAGTGCAAACAAGAAATACAATATAATTATTTCTTTAATTCTTCAGTTTCGAAAAGTGACACCTTGACATCAGATTTTAAATTATTCAGTGATACACTTAAGATTGGGCATCTTACTGCACAAAGAAAATATTCCGAAGACGATTTTTGATGTTTGCAGTCTTTTCTCTAAATTCATTAACAGTTTTTAAAATTTTTATAATTTCAGATATTTTATTCTTGTAAAGGACCCCGCACAATCTCTATGGAAAATGGGTTTCGGCCAATTTTTTTGAAACTTTGCAAATTGATAGTTCTCAATACGCTGATCAAAAGTCTCAAGGGGCGCGAAACCCGATAACCCCCCTAACCCCTCCAAAATCACCCCCAAAGGTCAGTGGGATACATTTGGCGGATAATTGGTTAACTGCCTCAGCGAAGTATTTAATACTGTAGTCGAACTTAAAGCCATCCACACACCCATTAGGTTCAAGCCTGACATGCCCCAAACATTCAATTCCTCCCCCCACTCACCCCGTCTCCCTTTTCACCACCTATCAAAGCCTGCCATATGGCTTTTTTCTGTTTACGGGTTGTGAGACCGTTTGATCGTGAATTCCATCCCATGTGTGTGTTATTAGGAAATATTCATAAACTAACTAATAAACACCTCAAGATGTCTTTAGGAAAATGTTGTTGCTGGCGTAATTAATCTTCAACTATCCTAAAAAGGACTGTTGGGAA
This sequence comes from Machimus rusticus, assembly GCA_951509405.1. Taxonomy (NCBI): domain Eukaryota; kingdom Metazoa; phylum Arthropoda; class Insecta; order Diptera; family Asilidae; genus Machimus; species Machimus rusticus. The sequence goes on along the minus strand of OX608052.1, from coordinate 4,530,374 downwards.
AAAGTTGTCTCTGGCGTGATTGTTCTCCAAATATCTCAAAAAGTAGTATTGAAAAATATGCCGCTGACACAAGTCAGATTTGGAGCAGGCAATATTTTATTATCGCGAATTGCTGGATGAGGACGCCTAAATGGAAATACACTCCGTTCGGGATGTTGTGCTCATGTAGCAGCGGTTATATGTTTCCTTGGGTATGCTCGTCATCTACAAAATATAGCTTACCCACCAACTTTCCTTCTTCAATGTATAGACAATGCAAGAGATAATTAGTAATAAACACACCCGAGCGGCAAGAGGATTCACAAAAGTCTAGCCCCCCAGAGTGTTAAAACATCGTCACAAAATCAACTCATACGCACAAAAACACGTACAAATGGGATGGAATTCTCGATCAGACATTTTCGCAACCCGTACGCAGAAAAAAGTCATATGGCAGGCTTTGGTACGGGGTAGGGTTGGGGGGTGGAGGATTCAATTGTTGGGGTAAAAGGGGGTTGGCTAGTGATCGTTTAGGCGGCTGTGGGATGGAATTCACGATCAAACGGTCTCACAACCCGTGAACAGAGAAAAGTCACATGGCAGGCTTTGATAGGTGGTGAAAAGGGAGACGGGGTGAGTGGGGGGAGGAGTTGAATGTTTGGGGCATGTCAGGCTTGAACCTAATGGGTGTGTGGATGGCTTTAAGTTCGACTACAGTATTAAATACTTCGCTGAAGCAGTTAACCAATTATCCGCCAAATGTATCCCACTGACCTTTGGGGGTGATTTTGGAGGGGTTGGGGGGGTTATCGGGTTTCGCGCCCCTTGAGACTTTTGATCAGCGTATTGAGAACTATCAATTTGCAAAGTTTCAAAAAAATTGGCCGAAACCCATTTTCCATAGAGATTGTGCGGGGTCCTTTTTACTTTCAGTTTTTTAAGTCAGTTAAAAAATAAACCATTCCGTTAGAATTTTTAAATGTTTCTTATTGATAAAAGCAAGCCATTTTATAGATTGGTATCGTTATTTTCAAAAAGTTATCATTTTCGAAATCCCATGGTTTATTTTTCAAAGAAGCAATCTTCAATAGAGTGTTTATAAATTGTTGGTGAAGCTTATTCTTGTAATTGTTTCCCCAGTGAGTTCTTGGTCTAGTCCTTTATTAAAAAGTGCATAAAAAGAAATCTAAACTACAGCCCTAAAAGTATGAAATATTTTGAACGTGTTGCTTTCATCCTGAAATTTCATGAATGAAGTTGATTTCTTCCTGAAATAATTTCTTGTGCATGTTTACTCCACTTTTTGAGCTTTTTGCCTTAATAAGATTTTTAAAAAAATATTTTTAAAAATGAATTACAGAATTGTTTCATTATATAGGTATTTTAATACTCATATTGAGTTTTGGGATTATATTGAATTGTTTGAAATGAAAATAGTCGCAATATGTTTCTAGCCTTTGAACTTTGTTGTATTTTGTATATCTACAAAGAAGTTATGGATTGTAAAATATTAGTGATATTTTTTTAATTTTTTATTTTTTGTTGTTGTTAAAATGTAGGGACTTTATGTTCTTTCCCGTTTTACACAAAACTTTAGATATAAACTTTTACTTTAAAGGCAGTAAGAACAAAAGTGAGGAAGATACTTATCGTAAAACAGAATGCCTACCAGTTCGACAGAATACAAATCGCTGATTTCTTTGCAATAAAAGGTGACGTTTTTCCGTTTCCCTGTAATTTAATTTTACAGCTCCTTCGCCTTTGGGTGAAATCAGAGTTAAATCCAAGCGGAAATGGAAAATATTCTACCTGCACCGAATGTTAAAATGGCTGTTAGGCCAGATAGATCGAGGGAAGCGTCCAATTATCCAATTAATTCGTAAACACTAATTATTAGCGCTTATCTATTTACCTAGAGCAATCTCAAGCTAGAGTCGTGTCAGTTGGATGCAGGTTGGCGCGGCGTCGAGTGCGTACAAAAGGCACCCCAAAGTGCTCCTGTCTACTTCATCAGCTCGATTGGGAAAGTCCCATTCTGCCAAAACACGTCTATTGTCATCGGTATCCGGCTAATGCTTGGCGCAGACACTGTCACGGCCAGATCCATTAAGTAATTTTCTTACCTCGGTTCGATATCGTGAGAACAATCACTTAAGTGTTACGTGAAACGGCCCCAAGTCCAGTCCGGCCCCGGGAAATGAATAGAAACAAAAGTTCAAGTTGATGCCTCTCACTTGGGTCAATGTTGGCGATGACCGAACGAGACCTGGACAAGGGTGACAATGACCCAGACCGCCACCCTCCTCGAAGGCCTTATCCACTTCTATTTTTCTAGCAAATCCATTTCGATAATACTCGACGATATTTGTTCTTAGGGCAGGGCGACGAGCTCTTTTATCCGCCTCAAGGTATTTCGAATATGCTTAGGGTGAATGAATCCCCGCGGATTTTCGCTTTTTGGGCTGAAGAGACCCTTCTTGACGGCTTGACAACGTGATGGGGGAGTGGTGAAAAATTGTCTATAGCGTTGGGTAGATTTCGCCAGCGGTCTTGTTGTGATTTATGAACGGAAGGATTACGTTGCTGATTAGATCGAAAACCTCATTAATTACGTAATAAAGGCAAAAACTATCTTTAGGTTGAACAACAAAAACCATGAACTTCAAATAGTCATTCATTTTAGTGACTGATAACAAATTTATTGTGTAAGGCAACCTTCAAATTTTGTTGATGTCCTGAAAGAATGCATTTTGAGTTATTTTTATATTTATACAGTGACTCTTAAAACTGATCACATGATGGTACTTTAGGATTTTGCACGTTGTTCATTAACGGTAATAGATATCGTAAAACTGGTTGCGTAATATTGAAGAGAGAAAAATTGTCTATTGTCCGATTGATCATTTTTGGGTTATTTATGATATAAAACTGTCAAATTTCACTACTTTTATCCTCAAAAATAACTTAAAAAATATCGAAGTTACGGGAAAAATTGTTATAATCAATTTTCTGCAGAATTTAATTCTCTACAAGTTAGGCGAGAACACTTGCCCATAAAAATTAGCGATTTTTTGCAGAAATAGAACATAATGTATTCGGCAAAAATTGTTGAAAAACAATTTATCTCGAAAATTATTAATTAAGTAATTAAAGAGGTTGATGAAGATGTTAATTAAAATAACAGTAGTGTTGACTGAAATATCACATTAATAAAAGTATGTATGTACTTAATGACATAGAACTCGTACTAAATTAGGTTGAAGTTATCTTAAAAGTAATAGTAGAACTGATTCATTCCTTCGTTTCGCTATATTTATACCTGCGGGATAGTTGAATGAACTATACGTCCAGTTTAATTTATCAACATTTTTGTATAACGCCCAAAAATTTATAATGCTGTGCTAAGCTAACTAATAGACAGAGATTCGATGAAATTCATTTTCTTCTTTCATAGTTGGTGAATTCCATTGGGTCAAAGTGAGTATTAGTGTTTCATATGATCATCTGTACGTTTTTCGGATTTAGGGCTTTTTAACTTTTTAGATCTGTGAAAAATATAAGAAAAAATATGTATGAGTTCAGTAATTGAGATAAACAAGCTAAAAAAATGCAAGGTTTGATAACATAAACTTACTTTACAACAAGATGTATATTCAAATATTGTAAATAATTACGAAGCTAATAGAATACTACAAAAAATTAAAAAAGAGTAACAATTTTGTTTAATATTTAGCTTCAATTCAATAAAAACGTACTTTAGACTCCATAGAATACATGTATGTACTTACCGTCGGGAAGATAATTTTATTGTAATATTATAATTTGTTGATTGTATAGAAATATGTTTTCCAAATGTTTACATCAATCTTAGAAATTTGATATTTTCTTTTGAAGTTTTTAAATGATTCCTGGTGGGTTTCCGGAGGACGAAAATAAGGCGATATTCGAGTCTGAAACAATTTGTCGTGATGAAACCTATTGTAAAGAAATTGTCCATGGGAGACGCCAACGACTAGGGATTAATAATTTAATTTTATTTCTAAATTTTCTTTTAAAATATACCCACAATATTTTTGAAACATTTCGAGAAAGCCCTCAGAGAAAAATAAATCTTAATAGTTGGCAGTTATTTTTATATCCTCCAATTTTGTTCTAATCGGCAAAGTTATATTTATGGCAAACGAAGTCAGATCATTATTTGTTTATAGTGTCATTAGCAGACGCAGGAAGGATTTTAATAAAACAAAAGCAGTCCTCTGTGTCCCATGAACCCCAGGAATTCCGAAGATTAATGGGATCGACAGGGTCTGCACTCCGGTCACGTTCCTGCCATGAACCTCTGATTTCACTTTAATTCCACCGCATATCCTAACTGGCGGGAACTAGTATCTATGCGGAAAAACGAATCCTGCCAGAGAATTAGCATATCAAATCCAGAAGGAGTAAATCCTCCATTATATTTTTTTTTCGTATCCTCGACAAGTTGAAAATCATAAATGCTTTGGGAAGCAACCCAAATGGGGATACCCGGGGTTGTTTTAATTTTGTCCCCTTCCGGGTTGCATTGAGTTATGATCCCCATATCGTGTAAAGGGTTCATCCGCATGCCCAGTTTAAAATTTTGTAGGGGATGTGTGCCAACTGCCAACTCGCATTTGAACCATTATTTTGCGCCATTCCAGGTTGAAGTTTTTTTTTGTTGAAAAACCTCTTCTAGGATGAGGAGACAGACAGTGGGAAAGGGATCCGCTGACATGCAGATTATGTCCCTGGATAAGTACCACTTTACATCTCTTGAGGCGCCGAGGATAGATCCATGGGGCTTTTATGGTGTTTAGAGTGTTAATGCGATTCCAGCTCGCTCCTGTCCCATTAGCATCACGATATTTGCCATGGCTCTTCATCCCGGGCCATCCCGATCCCGATCCCACCCAACTGTCGAATTTTATCATGCTCCCGCAGGATGAGTTGTAGCCCCACCAGGCTTCCCCCCGTTAATTTTATTCAGAGCTAAATTAATTTGCCGAGGTGAAGAGCAATAACACATAAATTGTTTGCCCGACTTCAGAACCACCCGGTAAAATATGGAGTGGTTCCGCACTGATAACACAGCCGCCCCCACATCGGGACTTCAAACCTAATGAAGAGGAGGACGCAACGCAATCAACTGTGCGGGGGCGGCAGCGGTGTGCCAACCAAATGTGAAATGTTAATATTGGCGTAATTAAATTGTTTTGCATGACACTCGACGGAGGCTTTCCACTGGGGAGGCGTCTTAACATGGCCTAATTCCCCTCTGCCTCAGAGTGCGATTTTTAAATCCAATTGTGCGTAATTTGCCACCCTATCTGACAACGATGAAAGGGATTAATTAAGAAACGAGTCTTCCCATAAACATCTTCTTCAATAAGGAAAATCCTTTCATTAAATTTACTTGAAATTATATTCATTTGCGTAGGAAAACAGAGCACTTAATTACAATTAAATAATTAATTAAATGGGAAAGGAAGAAAAATTACACTAATCAACTTTATTAATGTTCGTTTATTCCGCAGATCCAGTGATAGATAATTTTGATATAAATTTTTCCATATATCATTTGGCTGAACTTTGACTTTGTTATTTCACACTGACATGAGATAAAAATCTAAAAAAGAGATGGTAATGATTTTTGGTCACTTTATTGGTGATTTGTGAAATACTTACTTACTTACTTACTTGAGTAAGTTTGGTATGGTTCCTAAGGCATTATATAAAAAGTCATTGGCCGGCAGATAATTACACGAAATTTAACTCCGCCAAACCATCCCTTAAAGAGTTAAAATTTTATCTGTACTAACTTTTGCAAAAGGTTAAGTTTCTATTCATTGCAAATGCCTTTCAAAGTGCGTTTTCATATTGACTAACTATGACCTGACCTATTTGGTACGAAGGAAGGTCTCCCTCATCCGATATAATCATTTATTTCTAATTCTATGTTGAATTTTCTTTTTATGAGAATCAAAATAAAATAGAATTATTACGAGACTTTAATTTTTTCATTTAGGCGTAGTCGCACTTGTCTGTTCTCTTTAAATACATGCATTTATGTACTGGTGTGCAAAATTTTCAACAAAAATCGTGTTTGTTTATGGTTTATATAGATAATATTAAAAATGACATATGGTACAGAATACAGTATGTCGTTGTGAGAACTTAAAATGACTTTAGTACGACCATTAGAAAATAATAATATAAACTAATTGTCAAAAAGTAAAAAAGGTATACAAAAGTGTTCTAAAATTTGTTTTGGGTTTTCGTTTTTGTTAAAATTATAATGTTTTTATTTACGTTACATTGTTTTTAATTGGATTTTGAAGAACATTTATAGGGACGCTATTCTTCTCGTCTCGGTATGCTGTCTTGATATATATTGCTATTCTTCAATGGTGTAGATGACATTCTTGTCCGGACTAGAATTATTAAAATTTATTATATATTAGGAAAATTACAGTCTTTAAAAAAATTGTTTTCCTATAGACAAAATATTTATATAATGTTGAAAAGAATGAGCCTTTTTTGAAATCTTCACAATTTTTTTCAAGAATTTGTTCTAGAACCACACATTTACTTGATTTTAGTACATAGTAGATACACATGTTCATGTGGGATTTTCTGTCAATTACAATTTGCCTTCAAAAGTATGGGTGTGTTTGAAGTAATTATTTTAATTTAAACGTTCCGAATTAAGTGCCCCCGGTTGTTTGATCCTGACTGGGACATTAAATAATTCCCTTTTTAACCTTAATCCATTAAATTCAAGAATTTCTTGCCCGACCACGTCTAACAGGAGTTAATGTATGTTAACGCAATTAAAATAATCCAATTGGTTTCATGCGTGCGCGCACAGGACATTTATGAAAAATGATATTTCATAGACACAGAGCCAATGAAGACCTGCGAGGCTGGGCCGTAAAAAACATGCCTTAATTGAATAACGAAGCAATAAAACAAGGCGAACAGATGTGGGGTCTTTGGTACCCACCGCCACCATGCAGCTTTGAATGTAAACTCGATGGCAGTTGTCCCCTTTTATAAATTGTGTTTAGCAACGACGAGTTTCCTGGAAAAGGCGCTGAGTGGCGCGGTGGTGGGATCGAAGGGTTTTAGCCCTTATGCCCCCTTGGATTTGCATTCTGTGGAAAATTTATGACTCGAAGAAACCCTTCTTCATGAAGTGCTATTCATTGTCCTGTTTGACACTTTTATGGCTTAATAATGGCACACGTTGCTCAACCTCTTGCACGCTAGCAGCCAGCGCGTTTGTGTCATCAGGTAAGCGACCTTACGTCTAATGAAAATTGTCACGGTTTGGTGGATGTGCAAGCATGCAGTAGACAGCGCCCATCATAGGTGCGATTAAGCGATTTTGATGGGTGGGAGGGGCTCCTTCAAAGTGTTAATCCCATATTTCATCGCAAATTTAAGCAGAAGGATTCCTTTTTACACTCAGCAAAAAATCTAGTATTATATTAATAACTAGCGTTTATTATTACTTAAAAACGGGGAAATCTGCGAAATTTTAGAAGTTTTAAAATTTATAAATTCATTAAATATAACCCATTATTGTTTCCCTGCACGGTTAAAAATTTTGTGATATACACAATTTATGGTATTCAATTCTGAAACTAATATCGATTGCATTGAATTTCATTAAGTCGTGTTGAGTATAAATTTCCTAGTATTCATTTTCAATACAATATATTCTTTTTTAATCAGGTATGTATATTAATTTATAGTCCTGATCATAATATGTAAAGAAATAGAAGTTTAGTACTTTGATCATCATCTTCAAAATTATAATTTAAATGAAATATGTACCATATTATGGAAGCTTGTAACTTGTTGATTTGACGGCCCAGAAATATGTATGTGAGTACCTCATTAGTGGAAAAAAACAATTTTGAGTAAAATTTTAAATTCAACTGAATACAATATACCTACTTTGTGCATTTTTATGTAAGAAAATAATTGTTTTCTTTATGAAATTTCCATAGTTGTATTCAAAAGAAATAAACCTTTTTTAATCAATTAAATATTTTACCTTTAAATGAAACGATTGTAAATATGACTGAATGGAGTTAAATATATGTATTTAAATTATTTGATGTTCTTATCATATTTTAATTCAACGAAAGGCTTTAAATAAGTTCTATATTAAGCGATTTAACTTGTTTGAACCGGTTCAATGCATGTACGTAATACGTTATTATCACAATAATTTCTCTTTATTTAAAAGTAAGTAATAAAAAATTATTATTAATTAGTAAGATATTTTGCATTTTTTGCTGTAATACGTTATTAAAATAATATTATTCGCTTTTAATATTATAATATAAAGCAAAACTGTAGAAGCAGTAATATGCTTTTTGTTTTAATACTATATTAAATATATTTATTTAACTAATAAATTTAAAGACGTATAAAATCATTACTATGTTATCAACATATTATGTGTTAGCTTATAAATTCGGAGGGGAAATGTTAATTAATAATCTTAAAGTTATTAAATGAGAAATTTTATGTTATTGACCGAATTTAATATTTATACAAATTATGGAATTACTGTATGGAAATTATTGTTTAATAAATCTTTTTTCTGAGTGATAAACAATTGAAATGAGCCCCGACTTTCCTTTTACGATCCCTTCTAAAATATAAAATAATTTAGCAAGAAGGTTTTATGGTTTGTTCTCCAAACCATAAAGAATCCAGAAATTAATTTAATCACTGCTCGGACGGTTGAAAGGAAAACTAATTTTACTTAATGTCTACTTTTTAATCGGAAGCCGCGAAATGTTAATTTCGTCTCGTCCCGGGTGCTTTGCAGGACTACTGAGGCCCTGAGGGACCCCGCAGCGTCTTGATTTGTGATCTTTTTGGAACAAGGGTGGCAGAAGTCATCCAAACAGCGGTTATTCCGCGTGACCCTCTCGCATTTGATTTTGATCTCCCAGAGGTTGTAAATCAAATGTCCTCGGTGGGATTTGGAAATCTTCTGCAGGATTACGAATTTACGTACCCCCGATAAAGACATAAAAGGACTTGATAAATGAAAAGTCCCTTCTTTGCCGTAATAAGGGGCTGTGACGCGAAATTTTGTTGCCATACCTTCGCCACCCTTCAAAGCAATTCGGCGCTTTTTTCATTTTCATTTCTATAGTTATAACCAGGAAGGCCATTGTAAGAGGTGACGGGTGAATATGGTTCCCAATTCCTCTGAGTAATTTTCATATTAGGGCTGGGGTGAGTTGGGCGGGGGAAGAGCAATTTCTTGTTTAGGGCAGCGGTTCAAATGAATTTTTGATTAAGTTTAAAATAACCTGATGAAGGGTAGAGTCGATAGGCGTGGAAATATCCCCGATTTTCGATACTTAGTATGAAGTTTTAACAATGGAGGAACGAACATTCAATTTGCAGAAACGTTATATTACTTTATTATGCAGAAATAAATAAGTCTTAAGTCTTAGTAAACTTACGCTGAAAGAAAAAGATTGGTAAACTAACCAAAATCGTTGGTTAAAAAGGTGTCAACCAATTAAGTTGGTTAATTATAACCACGAGAAATAATTAGTCTCCTGACGACGAGAAAAAGTTGGTTTTCCTGTGATATAGCCGACTAACCGTGGCTGGATTCGAACCTGCGATCTTCGAATAGGCGCTTCGCAATTCTACCAACTAAGCTACTTATGCCGATGCCTTTTTGTTTTTGGCATTATATTTTGCCGTTTTTTGGTGTCTAATTAGTTGTGCTCTTAAACATTTTGTTGTTGTTATTTTTTTTAGAAAGTAGTAGTAGTTGTAGTTGTGTTAGTTACATTTTTTTAATGTTAATTTTGTTTACTCCACAACTTATAAGTACGATTCGAGTTGTAAATTCCTGGCCGGAAATGGAGTTGATAAAATTGATATTTTCCGATTTCGACAATTCCGACTGTTTTCGGACTTGCCTAAAATTTATGATAATTTTGGAAGTTTTATTAAGGAATTCTTATCCGATTCGAACGTTTCTCATGATAGCGCTTGTTGTCATCAATATTTTTGTGGAGAACTACGCTATGCTGTTTAAGAAAAATTCGGAAAAGTATTAAATAAAATGAACAAAAATAACAATATCAGTATTCGTTTTTCAACATGAAATGTTAAAAAATATGTTTAAGTAAGACTTAAGTTATTAATTTTAGAGACTTAAGCTGTAATTTACACTTAAACCCAGATTTTGAAACCGAAAAATGATTAAACGGGAGCTTGAATGACGATAAGAACTTAAGATGGCAATGTGAAATTGGGCATAAGTTTTTTATAAAATTCAAGACTCTAGCTTTGATGTCTGAAACATTGTATAATTCGGGTCTATTCATATTTTTGGAGCACCCTGTATGAATATACTAGACAATGAACAAATCGTAACAGCGTTCTAGAAATGGCTAATCCGAGTATTTTATTCCATTTTATATGGTGAAATTTTCTTCGATGGGGGGAAATCGTTTCGTAGTTGCGAAAATCAGGGACTACTTCGCCACGACCCTTGTCTCGTCGAAGCAGGGTAATGCAGTTCCATTGTTGCATCTTAATTACGGCACTCAATTCCCCCATTTGTTCCTCTCGTTACATTCTAATCAAGGGCTTAAGGAGGAATCAGCTCCCTTCGGAGTCCGGGGCTCATTCAAGCCATCGGGACATTTGTCTCGGCCAGTCGAATGATTTTTCGGAACATTAAGTGCGTCCCTCCGCCTCATTTCAATGACAAGTGCCTAAGAAAATTACACACATCGTTGGGGCCTGGGGCCGAGATAAGAAGTCTTTACACGGGAGGATTCTTTCCAGGACTAAGTCTACTTCTAGTAGCAGAACAGAAGTGTATGTGGTCTGTGGTTGAACAATGTAAATTAGAATTGGACCGGGGCCAAATTTTAATTGGTTTGCTTAATAGCACAAACAAAAACGGGAGGATTTTGGGTTCCTCACTCTCAACCATTGCGAAGGCAACCAGATACATGAGCCGTTTCCTCGAAAAATGGGGAATTTACTTCAGCCCAAGATTTGGTTTTATCCAATTCCAGAAACGCTTAAGAAAATGAACATATGTTTCCCATTCTGTAGATCCCTGATGTATAACTAGGACTATCCAGTGGATTATCTGCTTACTACAGCTATTGACCTTGCTTTAGGAAAATTTTGTGGTGACCCGAAAAACCATGTTTAGTTGGCATTTCCTAAGCAAATAATAAAATCGTTCGTAAGTCGGCATTTCTAATTAAAAAATATGCAATGCATAAAAAGTTATTACCTACCTTTAAATGATTTTTTAAATATAATATACCGTATATCAAAATACACTATTCAATATTCGACTTCCAGACCTTTACACAAATTTTGGTATAAAAGTGTTTTCAAATTTGCTGATTTAACATTTGGAATAAAAATAAGATTAAAGATGGCACACTACGATGACTACACGAATTTTCGATTAAAATAAGTGTAGGTACGAAAACCACTGGCTTCTGATTGTGTTATGAAAACATTTTATTCATAACTACAAAATTATAAATGTAATTTACGAAGAAGTAAACATACTCATGCAAAAGTAGTTTACATTGGTCTATAATTAATTTGGTGCCGAACAACTGGTAAATTTATTACTTTTGAATTATTTCGATACATTATGAGTTCCTAAAGAAATGAGATTGAAAACGCAAAAGACCAATTATAAAAAATTACAAAAAGATCTTGAAATTACCCTAGAGCTGGAAAGATAGTTCAAATTATACCTAATTTGATTTTTTAACTAGTTTATAAGAAAAAGCGTTGAAACTTCTTAAGATATTCTATGAAAATGTCTTATTTCAAACCAATTATTTCATTTAGTTTTAGGGGTTTAAATGGGATGCTTTACTTATTTCTAAGATAAAACTTGACGTTTTAATTTTTCAAATATAATCAAACTACGTCCGATCTTTAGATTTTTTAACTCTATTTTTACTCAAAATTGAGAACTGATTGAGTAATTCGAATCTGCGGCTAATTCTGCTATCGAAATTAGAATCTTTAAGATTCAACCAAATATAATATGGGGATTTAAAATTTATAAAACTTTTATTTTGTTCTTTCGATTCTTTGGTTTTCAAATAAATTGGTTAAAAATGCTCTGATTTATGTTTGTAATTATAATTTTTAATATATTGCAATACTATGGTGAAGCCTTAATGAAAACATGGCAGATACAGTGGGCCAAGCCGAATCACCTTTTCTTTTTTACTCAATAAAAACTATTATATTATAAATCAGATATGATTTATATGTATGTATATCATAAAAAAGTAACTTTTCACGTTATTTCTAAGTTTTTTTTTGAGTTATTGGATGGAAAAGTTTATTTGAGTTTAAAGAAAATTCATAATCTGTGTGTCTAAACAATTATGTAGTTAATTTATTTAAAAAATCTTCAATTAATTATAAAAAATATGACAACAATAATAATTTCTGAAGACATAATAATAATTTAAAATAAAAGGATTTTTTGTATTATATAGATAGATAGTGAAGTGATTATGTACACATATGTAAGTACATATATCTTTCAGATTTGTTTTGATATTTGAGCAAACTTTGTTTTAGGTGTAGATATCTTTTCAGTTTCAGCAGCAATTTGTTGAATAACTTTTTCTTTATAATATGTAAAATAAAATAGAAGAGTTTGTGAAGGCAAAATATTTGGTCCATTCTTTCCTATATATTTATTAGAGAGCAACAATCGTTAAAACTACAACACTAAAGACAAATTTTCAGAGTATACCCCAGACATTAATTTCGCTAGAATCTAATTGTTACCAAGAATTTGAACAGTTTTTCTCGTAAAGACTTCCTAATCGCACCTCAATCAGAGCTCATCGAAGTCCCCCGTTTGTCAATCATCATTAAGCGAATGAAATTCATCTGCCGCTGGTCCTGCGATGATTGCAGCCATTCATTTGTTCGGGGAAGCCGAGTAATTTTGTCAACCACTCCGCCCGAAGAAGCCACCCCAGCCAGATGTCTTCGGGATAAAATAAAAAACAATGCCAACCTAGAGCCGATGGGTGACGAGGTTTTGTGCCGGGTTGTCACCGGGGGAAGCAAACCCTCGCCTCGCCCGGTGCCCGGGATAATCTTAATATTTAGCTGGTGAGGGTAAAGTTAAGCACTGAAATGGCATTTTTATGCATCCCTGGAGATAAGCAAAGGACCCAGAGTCTGTACACTTATCATAGGCTCATTTTAGGGATTTTATCACAATAGAATCTCGCCGTTGAAAAGGGTTTTGTTCGTCAACACTTTTGTGCCTGATGCATAGGTTTATATTAAGGTTATTTGTGTTATTTCAAATTAAAATTACTTTTAAATACTTTATTCAAATTGAAGTAAAGAGGTGCACATTTGTTTGTATGCCCCTTTTGTGGTTTTCTGTAAGCATCTACCTCTACATAATCACTACCGATTTTGTATGGTCTGAAGTGTGAGGATTTAAAAGTCCTGAATAAAGCTGGCCCTAGGTATAAATATAACGGGCGTACGCACTGGCGTTGTTATACAAAATATCCCTGCGTTAATATAGAAATTTAAACAAAAGGCTACAAATGATGCATTTCTGAGTGGACACAAAAATAAATAAATAAGACGTATTTTTTCTTTACAAAAATATTTTGGAGACGCAAATGTTACCATATGCTGAATGGGAAACGCCGCTTCGATGGGTATTTCAGCATGACAATGACCCGAAACACACATCGAAGCTGATAAATGAAATGAGGATGGAATGATTTGAATCCTACACTAAAAATTTCTTGAGAATCCTTAAACAGCGAGACTCAATCCAGCGTTTCCGAAATAAAACAGACCTAATGAAAACACTGAAAAAATAATAATGAGAAATTATACCTCTATAATGAATTTAGTAGAATCTATGCCACAAGGGGTGCCGAGGTTATTTAAAATAAAAACTACTGCGTATGATATGTAGCTTCCTAGATGCTACTAGGATTTTTTCACAATCAAATTACGTATAGGAAAAACATCTCAAACCTTCGCGTCAAATTTTTTACACTTTCTTACCTTGAGAATTTGTGGCGAAGTAAACTATTTCTAGTGTTTCATGAGTGGAGAAAAATAGGATATAGTTTTTTATTTTCCACTAAATAAAATAAGGAAAAACCTACATTAAGATTTCGTACTAGAATGGTTTATTTTGCACAAAATTGTATTTATTTGTTTATCCATAAGTGTATATCCTGAAAGTTATTCCAAGTTAATTTACACCAAGCACCATTAGCGAGGGATTAATGTGGATGCCCATAAGTAATGAATTGCTTCCAAGTAATTTAATCGCGCATTCAAAAAACGCCACTATTTGGTTTCAAACAATTTGATATATAGTTAGCTGGAAAACGCAGAATTATTGGTAGAGAGCCCATTTGAAGAGAGTTACGAGCAGACGGTCCGGGCAATTAAGTCCAATTGTCCTTTGAATAAGTCGAATGTCCGGTTTTGCAGTGCATAAATTGCACATAATTATTTGTCTCTTGAAGCCATTGACGGCACACCCCAAGCAAGAGCCACTTTACGCCCGGGCAGGTTGTTGCCATCCGGAAATTTATCGTCGCGTCGGCCAGGACGCACGAATTCACAGTCGGCGGCTTGTGAACAGGCCGCCACTCGTAAACATTTCGGGGCCGCTAAATCACTTCCAGCGGGACCGGTGGTCATATTCTAAAATTGTACAAAGACCAAAAGTATAGCCGCCGGGACGACACCCTCCCGCGCCGCGACGCCGTTTATTATACAATATAACGCAGCGGGCAAACGTGCCTAAGGGCAACTGCTGGCGGCCGCCACTCAGCGAAGCGCACGTTGTCAACGACTATTAAGGGCCGGGTGCCGGAACAATGAAATAGTTCTAAACACCCTCGAAACGGCTGAGCCCCGCCCTCGAAAATTTATAATTTAGCGGGTGTAGGGCTCCCTTTTGGCCCCCGATTGCTAATAGATTGGTCTGGTCGGTCGGCAGTTGGAGCCCTTCCAAACCGGATCCCATTTTGCTAGTGCAATAAAAATTCATTGCGAAATTATTTCGAATTCATGCGCGATTTCTCGATGGGTTGAGCCGCATAATAAGTGGATGGGTCTGATCCTGATCCTGATCGCGATTGTTCTTTCGCCTCTCGACCGCGCTCCTTGAGGGTGGCTGAGGATTCGCTTTCTCGCTGATGCATATGGAATCCGGCCGACGATGGTAAATCATCGGAGACAACTTGAATGGCTTCCGCATTATGCATGAAATTTGATTTTTTTCGGAAGCGATTCGAGCTAGTTGCCAATAAAATGTTAAAATCTCGTAGATATGATGCCGAAGCCCCGCTAATGGTGCAGATTTTCTTAAAATCTCTTCGAGTTTCTTTATGGTTGCCATTACGAGAGATAAAAGGATTTAAGTGTCTGCTGAATACGCCATTTTAGCAACGACGTCTTGGTTTTGGCACTGGAGCATCCGACGCATGATATGGTCTACTCGGGGCTCATGCTCTCAAAAGTCTTGCTGACTTTATTGAGACTGAATACCCGACATTCTTATCGGAAAAAGAAACATTATCAGATTTAAAATTTCAAAACTCACAACATAAACGTACATAAAACATTTCAAAAGCAAAATAATGGAAGCAACTAAAATAACACGGTTCTGCATGGGCCGAATTACCATCAGAGAAGAAATCACTGGGTCTTTTATTCTCAACGGTCCCTGTCCTATTCAAGACAAAGTTGTGTCAAAGTTAAATTTTAATGATGATTAGTATGATATCAAAGATTAGTTATAAAATATTTTATATGCAAATTTAATTAATAGTTAAGACATTAAACCAGGGTAAAAAAGAATTGTTTATCGATTCTTTAAAATTACCTATATTTTTAAAGATACACGTTTTAAGAATATCTACAATTTTGAAGTGATATCTCCTTTAATAAAAAAAAATAATAGATATTTTTTAGAACATAATTTGTACTTGGTGCCCGCTTAGGTGTCAAAAATGTCATAAATAAAATGTTGTGATATTTCTATTCTCAAGTAATAATCGTCGATTCAAAAACGACTGTACTTTAGGAATATTATTGGGGAACTTTTATCCAAAAAAGGCCTTTGTAAGCTCCTTTCGATTCACTTCGATTGAATTACATAATGCGGCTCATAATTAGTTAATCTTCTTATTAATTTATTATAAAAATATTAGACTTTATAATGTTGTTATAAAACGATATTTGAGTTTCAATTATGAATCCATTGTGGTTAAATATTTGAGGATAAGAAAATGTTTACACATTTAAGAGGTACTCTTGCTCGGAGAGGAGATTACAAATTAGGCTGAGAATTTCTTTTATCTAGTAAGTACACAATATCAGTAATTGAGAACTTTGGTGCTACATAGCCAGCACATGTTTATAATACATAAAAAAACACGACTTTCTTACACTATAAACTTTAAGCAACTGAAGTTTCTTTAGATTTCCTTTTCTGACTAATTTCACTGAACTACGAACTGTTTTGGATATAGCAAAACTTTTACATATAATTCTTTGAGTTCTTTTCTAATTTCTTAATATAATTGAATTAATTAGATAAATTTAAACTAATACATATCTATAATGGCAAAACACATGAAACTTAGCTGTTAGAGCTATTTCAATATTTTGTTATATATGTACATATAACAAAAAGCAGCTTACCTTCAAAATAAATATGTATAAAGATACTTTGGGGACCTATAATCAAAATTCGTTGTCATCAATTTTGAAATAATTGTATCAAATGCCCCAAAAAGGACAACATTTCCGTCACTTTGAAATATGTGACCCGAAATAGTCGTCGATATCTCTGGTATCATCATCGCCTATTTCCTGTTGGCCAGGAAATGTTTACCAACAAATTAGTCACGCATTCACCTGTCCAATTTCCACGGTTACCTTTCGACAATGCGGCCACATGCCCGGAGGAAGTTCCCGAAGGAATCGCACAATCCCAGCTGATGAGCTGCTGATGGCCCAACAAAAGCGGCCGAAACTCCTGTCCGCCGCGCCACAAGGGTGCTGCTACAAATAAATTCGGGTTGAATTGAATTCCTGATTGGGTGCGTATCGCGTTACAAATTTTAAGTGGGTCGCCGAAGGAGGTGCATCGACGGAGGAGCGGGGCGAAGCACCCTCCGTGGGGCGCGGAGGCTCCTTTGATGTTCGTCAGCGGCTGGTTAATGGGCCGCATCGGCTCAACATTTGCATTTTATTTATGAGCGGTCTGCGCTCTTGTTAAGGCCCCGTCCACCGCAGATGGCCGGGTGTGAAAATTCAGGAAGCTAACAATTAAACCAACGCGCGACGATTAATGCTAAGAAGCTCGCTGGCCACAAAAGAGAGTGGATCCATTGTGGTTTTTATGAAACTCCTTTTAACGCGCCCTTTCCCGAATGGGGCTCGAGTGCTCCAGGGTCGGAGGCTTGCAATTGTTCCAGCCGATCTTCAAATTCAACGCACGGATTTTATGTGTTCAAATACAAACAAATAAGCAAACACTATACATAAGAAATTGTCTTTTATTTTTTGTCTGGGAGGATTTGAATTAGTCTTATAGAAACAGAAAGAGTCCTAGAGGTGTGATAATGCACTGAGAAAAAAAAGTATTTGAAATTAACTACACTATAGAAAAAAGCCCTTTCAACAGCAGCCAGAAAGAAGAGGTATATGTATATTTCAATGTGGTAAAAATGATATTTACATAAGGGAATGTAATGTTAAATTCCTGACCTCCTTGGCGATACACCCGATTTGTGAACATAGTAAAATCGATTAAGAAACACACGATCTACAAGAAAATAGTTTAAATTTTAAAATATAGTTATAATCAAGTGAAAGTCCCCATTCCCGTTCTCCAAAGGCTCGTAATGTTTTAACATGACCTAGATATCGAGATATTAAATGTATACGCAAAGTTGGAGCAAAATCCATTTAGAAATACGACAGCTATCGCGGTAACGATTGTGGCGTCTGTGGCAGGGGCATTGGCCATTCAGCAACACTTATGAGATCTGGCCAATGCCCCGGATCGAAACTCCAACCATTTTTGGGCTCGTCTGACTTTCAGTTTCTTACACCGTTTAAGTAGTCAACTAACAAAGAGGAAAAAAAATATATAGAGGAAAATGATGAAGTTTTCTGACTGAACTAGATATTGAAGTAATTTAGTAGTAATTTAGTAATTTTAGTTATTTCCTTCTTTTTTAACTATTAATTTGGTTCAATTCATCGAAATTGCTTATCAATTTAAACTGAAAAAAAGTCTAAGAGTTCAAAACAAACTCCTGGCACCTTCAGATCCGGAATTTTACAGGTTATTTTAATAAATAATTTTTACTATCAAACAATTAAAACCATATTACAACATAGTCAAAATTAATAGGAATATATCTAATTATAAAATATGATATTTAAACTAACTTATTGTTCCTGATTGTTTTTACTACTTTTATAATACTTAAAAATAATAAATTTCAAATATTGTTCATATAAACAACATTCGTTTTTAACGCAACAAGTAAAGTCTATTTTATCTTTAATAAAACATGTACAAGAAAACTATCTTTTGGTTCTAACTTCTCAAGGAGTTCAAAAGGAAAATAATTTCGTTATTAAAGGTAGGCCTTTAGAGCAAATCTATTATTTTTAACATTTTAAAAAAGAATAGGTACACTTTGTTTTCTACTCTAATTAGCAGGTACTGGGAAATGATGAACAAAATAACACTAGTATTAAAAGATAAAGCAATTAAATCGACTATAAATTGGTTAGATAAACTATGTATATAAAGGGGTAAAATCAAAATAGTTGAAGTTGACTACAACGAGATTGATTTGATTAAAAAGTATTAAGATGAAAAATGAAGTTGTTAAAGAGACATGTGCTCGTTTAGCTATATTATATAGTTAATTTGTAACTATTATTTAGTAATTTAAACAAATGTTTCCATTTGCAAAAAGAGTTTATATTTGACTATAGTTTTTTCTCAGTGTGGACTAAATGCTTTCTTCTTTTAATATTTAAAATTGACGCAAGTACGGGTTACGAAGAATCGAGTTGAGAACTTCGCCGGAGGGTTTGAGGGTGATTATGGAACCATCTTGGGACCAGTAAGACTGAAGAAAGTTGCAAGAGCACGTGCGAGCCCACTCAAAAGATTACGGGGGTGGTCGGAATTTAAAGGGCCGAAGATAAAAGGTCCATTCACTGTGTCGACTACAAATACAATTTCAATTAGCAAAATCTAAAATCTCGTAAAGTGGACTCACCACCGGAGATGGACTGCATAATTTTTGTCTCATTTTTATATTTTTGTCAAATTCCTATTAAGCAAAAATATCCCCGTCTCGGTACCCCGCACCACCAGGATTACATTTTATGGTCGTGAATGACATTGAGATGGTTATTTTTCTGGGATTAGGACTCATGTCCAGATGAAAATTCTAATGGTGCACTTTCATGTAGAGGGTGACGATTTCCACTGGCGTAAAATGCATTTTCGTTGCATTTATACGATGCATGGGATTACGCGGAAAATATACGAGAACGAGGCATTGCGTTGGCACTGCCAAGCGATGCCGGGTAAAACTAATTGAGAATGGCATGCCTCAATGAATTCCATTTTGCCATTTAATTTAGCGCGAGCGTTGCTGAGTTTTAAGGTAATTAAAAGAGAAAAATGACCAAACATTAATTGAGAAAATGTTCAAGTTACATTTAATTTTTCTTCCGAAGATTTAATCATCTGTGACTTTTTGTAATGGATTTTATTACACGTAACGTAAAAGAATAAAAGTGCCCGCCTTTTAAAACCATTAAAGCAAAAAACTTTAAAATTAGTAATAACATTTCAGATAATTTATAGTCAGGAATTTTCAAATTTTAAAAGCATCCGGCATCATTTTCAATGCTCGCTGATACTACGACTAAACTTCATATATAGACTAGACCAAATTCACTTTAAAATCTCTAAATCGGAAAACGCCGCTGAAACTTGAAATTTTAAATATACTTTAATATAAAATATATTGTGAAATTTTGAAAATTTACTACCATGTTGTTATATTTTCCATAATAATTATTTTTATAAAATATTTTTGTTAAAAGGATTATTTAAATAAATCCGTTTAGAAAAGATATCAAAATTATAAAATTATTTGTACGAGAATTGAATTTAATTTGTCCGATATAAGGTCTTAGGATGTACTTAAATAACTTATAATTACGTAACTATAAACATATCAAAATACATTTTCAGATCTTACCGATTAGTGTTAAGGATTAAAATAACTTGTACCTAATATTAAGCTAAGGAAAAAATTAAGTTTCTGGTATCTTTCTCTTTGGAATGGAAATCAACTTAGGGAAGTTCTTTAAATAATTATATATAAAACAATTATCAATAATTATCATATTTCATTTATTTTATTTATTTTTTAGGAATACCTGCATTTGTTATTCAACATTTCTTAATGCACTAGTCCCTACATTCTATAGTTACTGTAAGTAATTATACTTAAATGCTGATATTGAAATTGAGTTCGCGTAAATTAAAATTTAATTAATTACCTCATTGACATATTAAAACTTGATAATTATATATATTAATTTTTATTAATTAATGGTGTATGTATGTCTACAACTTCTCAGACTGGTTGTGTATTGTAATCCTAACATTATTTTTTGGTGCAGTTTCCTTTATACCAAAAATATGTTTATATGAAAAGAAAATAGTTTTGAAGACCATTGTAGCATAAGTTATTGTTATTGTTTTATCTATAGACGGACTCCAAAGTTTTTATGACATTCGGTGAAAGTATGAAATTATGTGGTGCTCACTATATTGATACATATTGGCATGAGGGGGTGATGCACTGGCATGGCAGCCAAAATGTTAAAGGACATTTGATACGAAATGCTGAACAACGCAATAAATTCAGCAAAGGAGTCCCCTAAATTTTGTGAAAATGTCTTCAGCCGTTCGGATTTCACATTAAATTGAGTGTGTTCAATAAGCAGCTGTCTGAGGACCGCTTTGCCTCCTCAATTTATCAAAATTTTTATGGCGATTACTGTGTGTCTTGCACGAAACCAGGGGTGGAGTAAATAAGAAACCGTGGGTACATCCCTGCGACAGGAGCGGATACTCAAGGCAGGATGAAAAGGATTTTCTCAACAGTTGCTGCCGCCTCACAAATAAAACGATTTACGCGCATTATAACGATAGTCAATCGCCGTCCCATGAATCATTTAGTGTTTAATGATCCACGAAAACATTTACCCAAGAAAATTATTGAGACTTACTTCGCTGCGGTAATACCACACGTCCCTTAACTTTTTCATGGGTGGTCTGGAGATTTTTTTAAATTTGTAACAGACGAATTGATGTGTGCAAATGCGGATTGAATACAGTCAGTTTTCGAACTGATCAAATTTACTGAGTGTTGTCGACTGATGTCTGCCACATGAAGGAAGTGTAAATAGAGGAAAAAAACTAGATGTTAGCAAAGGTTTGCCACCCTTCTTGAATTTAAGGAAAAAAACATTATGTGGGGTATTTACTCAGATGGCTTCTTGCTCAATTAGGCAAACACTTTTCTGTTTGATCAGAGAGTCCCTCAATGTTTGTGATGTGTCTAAAATTTTATTTTTTCATTAATTTAACAATTTGCTTTTAAAAGTGGGCTATTAATTTAACAACATGAAAAATTATCCCGGTTATTGAACTTTTGTCAGAAAAGGAGCCTTTAATCAAAGATTGTATCTTGAAATCTTTTTCCTAATCAAACAAAATTCTCTAAAAGAAAGTAGCAGGATGGGTAAGGGTTTTATCTTTGGGGACTGTATACGAAGATGACTTAGCGATTTATTTAAGAGATAGGTATTCTTTTTTACTAGCAAAATAAAATAGATGCATTCATTTTAGATTATTCTATGTAATCGATATGGGTATCTTAACTCTAGTCCATATGATTTAAGGAGGGATAAAAATTATCTATAGCATTTTAGGGTTTTACAATTCAGAATTGAAAAAAAGTATGAAATTTATATGCACACATGTACACATAAGTAAGTTGGTTAAAAGGTTAAAAGATAAGATGGTCAAAATAAAACAAATTCGAAATTTCAATAGCAGATTCGAAGTCAATGAACTCGAAAACTGGTACATACATATGTACGTAAATTTGTACGAAAGCAGTTAGTAATAGTGGGATTTCAATAGACAGGATCGACTTTGCCCCCCCCCCCCCCTTTTGAGCGTTTTGTTATTATTATTACTTTTTAATATTAGACTTATGGTGAGTCATCTGGTTTTTCGCGATTTTAACCATTTTGAAACGTTAAAGTTCTTATTTAAAAAGTTATATAAATACACCTGTTATATTATAAGTGTTTCAATAAATTCAGAATAAATACAGAAGACGAAGCCACCATACAAAAATCGAAATATTGGCTTTTGATGCAGGTGTTAAACTTAAAATCGCAGGTACCTAAATAGTCTTTAGACGTATATATATATGTACGCATATATGCATATACACAAACAGACATTTCTCCTTTTCATAGAAGATGAATATTCTCGTTAAAAAAAATTATAAATTTCGAATAGCACTGTTTTGTTAAGAATAAAATTTGCTACCAAAAAGGTCTCTAGGACTAAATTTCAAGAATATGTTCATTCAAGATTTGAAGCTTTGCATGAATAACAATCATGGCAATTTGATGCAAATTGATAATCCTTATTCTAAGGAAGTATATTAATGAACTTCAGTTGAGGACAATTTATCCTAATGTTCTGGAGATACGAAAGGAACGACACATGTCGTAAAAATTAATATCGATAGAATTATTTCTGGAAGATTAGTTTTGAATCTAGATCTAAAAAAAATATAGTCCTACGGGACCGAAAAAAGCGCCCTAATACGTATATCCTAACTATCCATTTAGACTAAAAACCTGGGATCTTGAAGATCAGAACATTTAAAAGAACTAATTATTCCAAGTGTTTACGTAACTCCTTGTATTAAGTTAAGACATAATAGCAGACCCTAATATTTTAATAACCAGCTTTAGGGCTCCAATATATTGTAGTTAGGCTTCCTCACATTATAGAAAAGATCCCCTCAAGCGGTAGCATGGCCAGCCTTAAATATCCTCTCAACCTATTTATGTGCAAATGATTTTTTCCGGGACAAGAAGTTTTATTGAAATTGCATTTTCCAGGGGCGATAATTTTCCAAGCATTTTCGCATGACTCAGTAATCAGCCCAAGTCCCCATATTACTTCGTTCCCCGAGGGTCTTCCTCTTAATTTGAAATTCGCATACATGGGAATTCGATATTCCACCGGCGGGCGGCGCACCACTTGCCACCGACGCGACGGATGCCGCATTTTATGGGCCTGGGATTAATTTAATTTTTCTGTCGTCACACACCCTACACAATTTCGTTATGAACATTTCCGTGATAAAGGAATATTTTGAAGTATTATTGCTCTCAGAGGACTAGTTCGTAGATTAGGTGGTTTTAGACCTTTTCACATAAACACAATCCAAAACGAATATGTCTTATTGTAGCAATTATTTTAAAAACTTTATGAATTTCCATACAATATATGTATGTATATGTATATCGTTAATTAATTCGTAATTTACGGAAAAAGTCTTATAGAAATGATATATTTATTCTGTGAAAAAATTTTGTTGACCAGTGTTATTGTTCGAGCATTTTCGTAGAGTAAAGTAAAGATACTTTAAAGGTCATTTCTTGAAAATGAGGTTTTCAAAATCCGTGATCAAGATATCTCGAAAACCACCGATCGTTCTGAAAGTTTTAACTTCTCCTTTGTAATATAAAAATCTTGTCTTTAATCAATGTTTTTTGTCGATTAAAGACCAGATTAACTCAAAACATATAATTACTCTATTTTGTTAATAACATCAGTTTAGAGTTACAATGATCACCGCAAAATCTTTTCTTGTAAACCTGTTAAAAGATCATCCACAACAATTACAAATATTCTTTTCATGAAAATTCAAAACAACTTACTAAAAAATACTCTTTCAAATACAAAAAGTTTTTTTTAAAATATATTTATATTACCTACATAAACTCAAAACAAATTACTTTTAATTTTTGAGCCCTAAAATAAATTTGAAGTGAAGTAATTACGACACTTACACTCTTACAGGATAGCATTAAAAAGTACTATACAGTTGAAAATTAGATACTATGTTATACAATAGATCATCTTTATTTTGTATAAAAAGGTAAACTAAAGTTGATACGTTTCTAATTTATTATATTGCTTTGTATTACAGTACCGAATATATGGATAATAGTTTCCTTTTTCCAAAAGTGATAAATGATAATTTTGTTGATCAATATTAACTATAAATGATCCAAATATCACTTAGATGAAAATGAAAAAAGAATTTAAGACTTTTATGGAACGAGAAATACTTAAAATCTCAGACAAAACGATTCAGTTAAAAGTCAAAGCAATAAATAACATGCCAATTAACAAAATGTCATTAAATTACTCTATAAGGTAGCTATTTTATAGTAATCTCATAGTTCATGTTGTTGTTGTGTCTGATTAATACAGACGGACTTAACTTTTTAGGGCCTTCTTTAAATCATAAAAAGAATTAAAACCACTTTACCAATTTACTTGAGAGCTCATTTTCAAGTTATTAACTAATAATTCGATTCTAAATTATTCAAAATTAATTCAGAGATAGGCACCTAATATGAAAATTCCAGGTATTATATTCATAAACCTTTCTACATAAATTATGCGTACATCTGCTGCATGAGTGTTTACGACGTTACTTATCACGTCCTGCTCCTACAATAGGACACATTACTTATAAATGATCACTCTACCTGAGCATCCTGCCTTTTATTATGTCATGATTATGCTTTCAGCCCATGTTACACCTTTCCATCACTCATCTCATAAGCACTTGTCACCCAAAAAACAATAAAACATTTTCTTGGACATATTCAGAAACGCCGGAACGGTTATCATCGTCTCCATCATTTAATAGGCAATTTACTGCGGGGAAAAAAAATGAATATTTATTTGGCTTTTTATGCTCAAATTCACTCGTCAGGAGACAGCAACACGAGTAGCTCCAGCTGAGATTTGTTGCCCAAACAAGAGTCCGTCGCGCTCATCAATAATTCAAACCGCTTCGAAGCGCATCAATCATTCAGGAGGCTCCGAGTTTTATCGGGGGGAAATCTCAAGATAACCAGACTTGGCTGGCGCATCTTAATAATTAATTAATCGAATATTAAGCGGGATGCTGTTCCGGCGGGGAACTCCCGTGAAGCGGATCCCGCGGTGGGACCCTCTTAGCTCCAGCCACTCATGAGGGCCCTAATTATCGGCCGGACCGTGGGGCCTTTCCAGTTTCAATGTTTCCATTAGGGCCTCAAGAAGGGCGCCTCTTTCGAGGACCGCCTGCCGCTGCTCAATTGCTACGACGCACTTAGCGCCTGAATTACTTGGGAACCGACTGATAACACCCCTGGGGCCCTTCTTGAGGGACGGCACGAAAAATTGTCGCACGTCTTGTCCGACTCGTAAACACGCCCATGCCACTTTTAAGTCGACTTTGAGAAAGCAATTTTAATCTAATGAAACTATGAAAATATTCTGCCTCTTGTAACAAATGATTTGACATTAAACGAAAAAGTTTAACAATATTATATGCTGATGAATATTCTAAGTTCTAAAACTAGCGCACTTGCTTAGAATTATAAGTTGATAAACGTAATTACATCTGATGAGTTAATTTTACAAGTGATAAAACTTTTATTTTATATGTAGCTCTTTGTAAAAAGTTAATACTGCTGTATGTACTGTAACAAGTCGCATTTTTTGATTGATTGATTGACATATGTATATGCAACAGAACAAGTAGGTAATAACTTCAATAGAATTAAAATTCTGTATCACGCGACGCTTCAGGCTTTAAAAAATCTATCATTACAGATTATTAGGAATTTTGAAGTTTTATGGAGAGTAGCTTGAGGCTACCGCATTTTTACCCAATCACAAGAAAAACTGACTTGACAATGAATATACATATCTAATATAAGCGAAAAAAAACTACAAATTCGTATAAATTTGTGAATATGTACATATGTAGAATTGTGGCATTGTAAAATACTTTCCACATTTCCGCGTTGTAGGAGGTTTATCTCTAAAAGGCACTCGTGAAATGCTATTTATTCCGGTCTTTGGCGCCCATTCTTTTCATATTTAATAATAAAAATAATAGTTAATTAATTTTTCATGCAGTAAAAGCATTTGTGGGATGTGCGCTTTTGATTTAAACAACTATTTTATTTTATTTTATTTCGATTTTTCTCGGAACGAAGCAATCTCTATAAAGTACATTACATACCTACATACAATGAACACAAACAAACAAAATTAGGTCATCCTTATAATGACTACAATCGGTATCGGTTTAAAGACATATACAGAAAATAAACCAGAAAAGTAAAATGGTTAAATGGCATTCAATCGTCAATTATGAATTTATGAAAATCCCAGCTGGCTATTCGAACCTAAAAATGTAAATTCCATTTCAGCTTGACCTATATGTGGAAAATAATTTGTAGCAAATATCGTAATTCTTCTGGCAATATCCCTGAATTTTCTGATGCATTTTGGGATAGTGCGTATGTTTTGGTACTACATATACCTATTTGTAAAAAATCTGCACGCTTTTTGTTAAATTTTATGGTGAACACGTTCGAAAAATACATATTATGGGATTTGTTGCCATCCTAAGTTTTGTTCCGCATATGGGTTATATTCCTGTTCTGATATAATATCGGTACATCGAGAGAAAACTCGGTTTTTATTTTAAAATGTTGTGGCTTTTAAATTTACATTACCTTGGAGTTTTAAAATTGGAAAAAAAAGGTAAAGACTTTCTGCACTCTGAAAAATTGAACAGCAATATGGCTACCACTTTTATGAGAAACTGGCTAAACTGAAATAAATAGATCAAAAGATGTTAAGTGGAAAAAAAATTATAATTTGTTAAAGAACTGTACTTATTAGACTATATTTCGATAAGAAAACCGAAAAAATTTAAGTATGGCAGCATGGATAGCATTTTATTCAACTTGAAATTAACTGATTTCAGAACATATCAAAGTTGTTGTCTCTTCGTTGATTGGAAAAATCTTTGATAAATAAATAATCCAATGTATAACATTTTATATGTTTTAATAACTGCTTTGTTTTAAAAACATACAACAACACTTTATTGTTAAATTATGTGAATTCAGTTTCCTTTTTTATACCATTTTGTTCCAAATTTTTCTTATTTACTGAGTAGTTGTCGGTTAAAAATAAGTAAACACGTAATGAAATAGAATATGAAACCACTTTTTTCACCTTTAAAAAATTCATCCCTGAAGAGGTTAACAATATTGGAAAAAATTATAGGTATCATGACCATTTTATTGCCAGCTAATGCATAAAACTTTTTCTCAGTGTATGAATTTAAAAAATTCGGATTTTGTCTTCTTTATTTCTGTTCATATATGTATTTTAATGCACTTGCCTTCATGCATGGAAATGTTTTAAGATCTTGCAATTTATTACATGCTGACATTTTCAAATTACACAGTGCGAATGGCTTTGCTGGTTTGTGACCGCGATGATTATTTCAACGTCCGATTTGAATGAGGAGGCTCACCACTTCGAGAAAGGCTCGAGAGCAATCCATTCTTGAATGGAAGTTCTATTTTCCATTCGGAATCGAGCCCAGAAGGAGCCACTGCTCCTTGAGGTGGTTTTCCTCTCCGGGCCCCGGCAAGTCTTTCACCGCACCAGCCAGCAGGACGAATGCATCCGTGCGTTCGAGTGCACACACCATGTGAATGGGACTGCATTTATATGCATAATCTGGTGAACAAAACGAGGCTGCAGATCTGGCGGTGACATATAAATTAACACAATTCCGGGTCCCGACTCAGCCCCACAGGAACCCGGGCGAACCCACTTTCTCCGACGTCCTGGAAACCACTCGCCTCTGCGGTCGCCGCACTCCTCGAGCGGCATAAAATTTTCAGGACGTTGAGGTGACAACTTCATCTCCACTGTTTTGCCGCATTCGAAAACGGGCGATAAGAATTGCATTGCATCCGACCGCCGCCCCCGCCCCCGCCCCGCGCCATGTGTTCCGTTTTATTGCTTTAAGCGGATTAAGAAGGGATTTGGGGCCTTCTTTGTCCGGCGGCGATGCTGCGGCTGTTTTGATTTGAGCCATTTAGAGCGTTTAGGGCACTCCGAAAGCATTCGATTGTGGCGCGGCAATTTGCAGCGGTGTTAAAAAAACGCGCTGCGGTGGCTTTTGTCGCCTGCGAATGCAAAAAGTGTGTGGGTAATGAGATTACGCGGCTTAAACTGACTTTGGAAAAGGATTTAAGTGGAAAACCCGATGGCGCTGATCTAATCTCTTAATGCTGAATGTCCTGTTGGTACTTGTTCTCTTCTCCGGGTGCATTCTTCCAATCCATGGGAAAACGAAGATTGTTCTTTATATGTAGGTACTTTCAGCGATTAGTTTACGCTCGGATAAAAAGGGGAACATGAATTGCTCTTAGCTGTTGAGACACACAGTGGCGCAATGTTTTGTTCAAATATTGCAAGATGTTGAACATCATTCATTATTCTCTTTTATAATATTTGAAAAATTAATGTGAATCTTAAATGTTCTAATAATAGAACCTTTTAGTAAAAATTTTGAGGTGATGTTGGATACTCTTGATTAATAATTAGGAATATTGAATGTAAAATTGCAATCAGATAGTTAATTTATGTAAGTTTTTAATTTTAAACTTCTTCAGCAAATAAAAACTGATTGCTTTTTTCTTTCATTTTATATACTATACGCAGAACATGCTATCACAACCGATAATGTCTATAGTTTTAATAATCGTTAACATTTATGGCTTCATAATTCATACAGTTCTTTATAAAGTACTTTGTGTTACAAGAACATAATGACATACATGCTAATTTTAATTAGAATTGAAAAAAGTTAAAAAAATCATTAGTATGTTTTTGCATAATTAATATGTACCTACTTAAGTTGTTGTTTTTTAAACAATTGATTACTCTATCATTACCTGCAAGGGATAGGGGACAATCTTTATATTAAAATTGTCTTTCCTTTTTATAGTACATATATATTGTTTTTGCCCGTACTTGTTTTTTTTTTTATCAAACAGACTGATCTGTTTGCGTCGATTTTAGCTCCAAAGGAAAGCCGTGCTGTTGGTTACATTCAGAGCTGCAATTACATATTCATTTGGTTAAAAAGAAGATGAAAGCAAACAACATCTCATATTTCAAATATTGTAACTGACAAATTTATTTCCTTATTATTACTCAATTCTATACCATGATGAATTGTTCACTTGATACTTTATCCTTGGTTTTAAATTGAAATGCTTTGCTAACAAAATATCTGAAATTACCTTTCATTTATTTTATATGTATGTGCATACTTATTTCATGATTCCAAATTACCCTTTGTCATATTATTTCGAGTCTCAATTAGAAAAAAGTTCAGTTCAGAGAACGATCTGTATCGAAACGTTGATGAAATATTGTTACAAAAACTGATCAGAGTATTTTTAAAAACGCTGCGTTTCTTTTCACAATCAAATTCGGATCAGTTTAGTTAGAAAATTGTTCATTGAATTTAATTTTATAAGCCGTTACCTACATACTCGCATATAAATAATTAACAATGCACAATCAAAACAAAGACCAACTTAAATCAGATAATTGTATCGAAATCCCGTATGCAATATTATGTAAATTCTTTCTAAAATTGATTTTGGATGTTTCTTTTATTTGTCATTTAATTAGATATGATAACTTTTTACTTTTCATGAATAGTATTGAAAATAACAACAAATTATTTAAAATTTTCAGTGGGACTATGTAATTGACGAATGAGAACCAATTTATAACATATGTATGTCATTTTTTAAAATATAAAATATGTATATAAAATGTATTACATATATGAGGTGCTATCATGCCAGTCTCATAGCTCCGGTGGCATTAGACCATAATTAAGGATTATAACTTGTTTAATTTTAAATCAAATCTAAAATTTTGAAATTTAGCCAAACATTTCTAACTGACTATATTTTTCTATGATTCAAAATTCATAACCTTTTTACGGAATATCAATTAACTGAAATGTAACGATATTTTAGAATAAGAAAATTTTATAATTTTTATGCAAAATTACTCACTCCCACAAAGCAAAGCTTATTAAAGAAAAATCTAAAGCTTCAACTGGTGCCTCCTCATGCTTTGCTCTGGAGCCTGCATCAAGAAATCGAAAAGTAAACATTTCTTTAGTGCGGCAATGCCATTGCCATAGTAACGAGTACCAGAAACTCCCTGCCGATGTCGCCTCAGTCGCCATGAAGAGCTACCTTTTGACGTTTCTCGCCCGAAAAGTTGTGTTCAGTTTCGCCAGAAACGCCGAAAGGAGAGGTTGTGCTGGTCTGGAATTGTCTCCTATTCGTTGTTTTGTTTCATATTTCCTCTAAAAATAAACATTTGACGGTGTTTTACTGCTTCCAGTGACATAAAATCGTTTTATTATTATGCGTTGTTTTCGTTCGGCTAAAAATACCGCCTGAAGTTGGTTAAACGCGTTCTGCTTTTTGATTTTATTGCACATTTGCGATGAATCAAGTGAAATGACAAATTTTGTGCCCGCCGAGATTTATCGTTCGAAATGAAAAGGGGGTAGTGTCGCAAATGTTTTAAAACGTGTGCTGCATTCTGTGGTTGTGCTCTGGGTTCTGTAACGTTTCAATTTTTAAGTGCAATAAACGCAAATAATTACAAAAACCCTTCGCGAGTGATGGAAACGTCAAAGATGACAGTCCCTTGTCGCTGGCTCCTTATCGTTGGATTAATTTCGGCGGCATTTCCCGCCGTTAATGCCCACCTGAATATCTACCTCAACCTGCACGAGGTGATGCGCTTGCTAGGTAAGTCCTGATTTTTTCGTTTCATCAACTGCTGGAAAAGACACCTGAGACATAACCCCACTTTTTACGGTGACAAGTTTACAAACAAAAGTTTGTTTACGTTTTTTCGAAGAGCGTAAACATTCTGGCTAGCCTAGGAAAGGTTACTGTGCCAAGTAATTTCAGGCGCTCCGGGGTCGTTTTGCACATTGGCAAGTGTGCATAATTGATGCCCTTCAATTTAATCGAGGAGAAAGCCCAACTGGGCGGCATTGAGCTCCTGTGTAATGCTGGAACAAATCGGGGATTTGGCCACCTCAGAGAATTTTAAATGCAAAGCCTCGAAGCCTGGGGCACATTAAAAACACTGTAAATTTCGGCAATGCGGTCAGGACTTGCTCCTATCTGACCCTGAGATAGTGCTCCAAAAACCACAAGCTGTCCTCGATTCGCTTATCTCTAAGACCAGAAGGAAATTATGCCCCACAATTACCTGAGGTAATTGAGTAATTTCACTTTATGGCAAATTTATGCAGAAGCTCAAGCGGCTTACGCTGCAGAGGGACCTCCTCCGAGGAGGTTTCGTTTGCATGCCAAGGGACACTTTGGAGCATCGAAAAACTCCTCCGGATGGTGTTGGGGATTTCCTGCCCTAGATTGGTTAGGAAATGAATTGTGAGGCCACTATCCTTTACCTCCTTGTATTTATAAATGCTGTCGCCATAGAATCAATTTTTCCTATGGCAGAAGGTTCGTTGTCCGAAGTAGAGCCATTTGGGGCGTTCTGGATAAAATAGAAGCATTTTGGGGCTCTTCAAAACGTTGATTAATGACTGAGATATTCTTTAACATTTATACGGATTTCAAGGCTCAACCGCACCTCATACACGAGGACGAAGTCGAAAAGAGATAGAACTCAATGGACGCTTCTAATCGGGACGTCCTTTACGCCCCTTAAAGTAATTACTTGTGAAGTTTAGATATAAAATAAGTATAGCTGCCTTGCTTGGAACGTTACGTTAAAAGACTCAAACCAATTTCCATTTCGTCGAACGACTTGGGGATCTGTTTGCGGCGTCGTACTTTTAAGGTCTTTTGTTTTAATTCAAATTATAATGGAAATTTTCAACTTATCTAAAACTTGTCTATAATGGGATCTAGAGGAAACAAAACGAAATGAACGATTCTCTTGGGGAGAATTTCATTTGATTAATTCAATTTGCAAGCTTTCTTACTTAATTTTAATATGTATGTAGAGTTAGCTCGCAAGTACAATTTTAATTTAATTTGATATTCAAGAAAAAATTTACATATATACATTACACATATTAATTGCGGCCAATTGCTCGAAAAACGTGATTCTTTGTACAGCTTCTAAATACATTAAAACTAAACTAAAACATCCCATAGAAAAATTTGTAACTATTGTTTTCGTTTCGAAGATCAAACATAACTCCATGCTGATCTTACTCTGCTATATGTTTTACTTATTATTTTTATTCTTATCTCATCCTTTTTTAAAAATGTAACAGAATTAAATTAGAATGGACCTTAGAAGATGTTTAAAATATATTAAAACATTAAGAAAACAAAACTTATTCAGCACCAAATCAAACTTTATTTTTCGACTCGACTCGGGTAAAATAAAATAGCATACTGAAATAACCTTTATAATATATTACATTTAATCCTCCAACTTCGAGCGATGCAAAATTCGCATTCCAAGTAATATTCTTGCATCGACCCTATTAGAATCTTTAATTTTTGAAATTTCTGGGTTCTCGTGCAATTTTGGCTGTTGAACTAAATTTAATTAATTTATTATAAATAAATAATAATTCTGTAGGCACCGTACAGCCATACATTTTCCGACTGAAAAATTACCAGAAAGCAAGGAGTACTTTTTAACAAATTGAAATCTTATTTTTCGAACAGTTATTTACAAATATAAAATTTAAAATAGATACTATGAAATTGTTCACTTTATTTTCCATTAAAAATCAGTCTTAAAAATCGGCCTTCAACATGTGTATTTCAAATAGGATTGTCTGAATATGTTAAATATTTTTCTTTAAAATCCCGACGCAAACCTTCACATACACTATCTAAAATTAAAATGAAAGTCTACAAAAAAAGCCAACCTGCCGCGAAATTTCTTATTGAATAGCCTTTCTTCTAATGTAGTCCTTGTATAATATTGAATATTCAAAGCAAGAAATAGTTTTGGGCAGCTCACTTTTATAAGAAATTATACATTTTTACAGATATGTAGAATATGCGGAATTTTGAATGTTTTCTACTACTAAGATTTGATTTTAGTACACATTGCCCCATATTTTAATCGATACTTTCTCTAACATAAGTTAATTGATGTAACTAATATGATTGACAAACATTATGAAGCGTAAATTTACACGGGACAATGATTAGATACGATTAATGCTATAATAGGCATTGGCTTCCCTTTGAGATTAGAACAAGGATTAACCGTGATAAATTCCCAAGAAATTATGCTACACAATGCAACTATTCTCTGACTCATGTAATCATAATACAAGAAAGCGCATTTCTATTGCACTATAAGCATAACCGTTCTAGCAAATATGAAAGGGACAATGCAACACATTCACACGGAACGATAATTTGCATGCACGATGCGGGTACAAAAGATAATTGAGAGAGCATTGCGACATTAGTTTCGTTATGAATTATTATAACTATGCAAGGATAAAAAGCAGGGCACTATACTTGATACATTCAACCGCAAAGGATTAAAGCCAAAGCGAAAATATTTGAAAGTACAATTTAATTCGAGGTTAATTGAAAAGAGGTGAATTTTAAGGAAAGAAAATTAAGGTTTTTAATAAAATGGGTGTTAGGAAAATGGGTCATTACCTACCTACCTACATATATTTGATTTTGTAAATATGTTCTTTAGTTAAATAAAAGTTCATTATAGAATTCATTAGAGATTAGAAGCCTCTTGGTGATTGAAGAGAAAATTTAAATTCAAATGTTTCTAGAACCTTGACATTTTGCGTAGGAGTTGAAATGTTTTTAGAACTCTAAATAATTCTAAACAAAATCCAAAGAAATTTGTTCGTCTAGCTTTAAATATTTCCACTTTATCAGTTATGAAACTAAAATCACTCAAAGCTTAACAAGTATTAAAAAAATTGTATTACTTTTGATACATTTGCCATTATTTATATGAAAAAAAGCAAAATATAAAATCATTTGCAATAGTTTTTATATTAATATAGAAAACAACAATCAATTTAAAAAACGATTGTAAATAGGATAAAAAATTAAAAGAAAAAACTAAATGTTCAGTTGGGTTTATTAATTTTCAATTATGATTTTAAGTTTTCTATAGACATTTCACATTTTTAAATCATAGGCGTTTGTAAATTTCACTTTCGCATAATAAATTGTAATGCTCTAAAACCGTATGCACACTTTTGGTTATTTTGGGTTTGTCCTTGATAAATATTTTAATTAAATTCTATAGAACACATGAATTTGCATGAATACATACATTGCTTCTTCGTTGCCGAGTACAAAAGACTCTTTTTTAAATATATAGAACGTAACCCAGTTTTTCATTTGAATAAAAGTCCTTGAAACCTAAATTTGGAAATTCTTCTAACATTTTTTGTGTTATATGAAACGAACATATTATCCACTATCGAAATCGAGGCCAGAACGGAGTTGCAGTTTTCTTCGAGCTCTATCACATGGGCATGCAAATGGCCTGCAGAAACCGACGGCCAGCATTAAATCCTCCTGATGAGACCTTTCCCAACTCGAATAAAAACGGGAGCCCTGAAATTCCAAAGACCATAGTCCGTGAAATAGGAAAATCCTAAGGAAAACGAGAAAATGATTATTCACCACACAAAAGGATAATTACTCTCTATGGAAATGGACCTGGCTGCACTGCTCCTTGCAGGAGCGCTGCTTCTGCACCCCGCTGCCAACTTCATCCTGCGGGAGTAATTACGCGGGAAAAAATCAGTGCCAGGCTAGGGCCTAGGCACCAGGCACCAGGCACCGCTCACAATAAACGAGCAGGAAAAATTTGTTTTACGGATAATTAATACACGGGCGAAGTTGTTTTGCTTGAGTTAATCTAACATCGTCTTGTGCGAGCAATTTTTACTCACTTTCTGTTTGCAGTGCTGCGCTTGCACCGGAGAATCGAGTAATTGCTTTCGTTTTGTTGCAGATTAAGCGATTTGCGGTGCACTGTATCGAGGATTAACGAATAATGCGAATCCGCTCTCCGTTTTGTAGTCATAACAATGAAAGGGATTATTATTGGGTTTCTATCCTATTCACTTAAAAAGAAATTGCTTTATTGTCTGCCGCATTTTTATACCTCTACAAAAATAAATATACCATTCTCAATTTGCCGCAAAGTTAGAAGATTGTTAGTTTAATCTTGCTAGCCGTAGTTTTTGATCTTTTGGTATTTAATAGTGAGTTAGCTTAGAATTAAGGAAATGTGACGGGCTCAAATTTTCAAAAAATCGAACAGCTCGCAGGGACGAAAAATCAATCAGCATCGCAGATTGAATATAGGTAAAGTTTTTTTTTGAAAACTATGTTGTTATAAAACTTTAAATACGCCGCCAAAAGACAGTGTGAAAAATGTTTATGTATACACTAAAATTCTAAACATATATGGGCAAAGTTTTACCTAGATATCTTTTTGTTTTCTCTAAAAATATTCCTCTAAAAAAATGGGAAATTTGATCCCGTCACGTCCTCTTAAGTGAATGTACATTTAAAAACTTGGAAAGATAAATTAAGTAATGTACTTTTTTCTCCGCAGTTCTAATTTTTTAGATTAAAATCTTATTTATCTGAAAAAAATCAGGAAGGGTTAAGAGAAATACATAAATTAATCAAGATTGAAGTATTATAAGATTGAAAAATATTCGAAATTACTATTCCATAAAGTATAACAAATGATTTATAGACGAAAGTAGCTCCTCAGTTTGAAGCAACAATCTCGGTTCGAAAAAAGGCGTGTTCCATTGTCCGCAATCTATCACAACTCGGGGGAGGGTTCGGAAAAAGATGAAAAACAAAACTCGTCCTCAAAACGAACAAAATCCGGTCTCATTGTTTTGATGTACGTGCTCCTACACCCCCTAAAAATGTTGAAACGTTTTCACGTTGAATTTTTCGTTTTCCAGGACATGAAGTGGGACGCCCAATGGTTTTTAGAATAGCAATGAGTTGCAAACATTTTTTGGTAAATCTGTTAACACAAAAAAAAAATCTGGAGAGCAACTAGCAGCTTCGCATGGATTTTACTGATTGGGATTTGTTCAGCTATGGAATACTGAGAAGGAGGTTTTTATCAAATTCTAGAATTTTTGCGAGGTTTAAAAAAATTCTGCAATCTATCGTGAATATGAAATGAGTTTTCTAGAAATGTTAATTCTCATCTGAAGTAGATGCTTTTTAGAGCATTTGAATTTTTAAGAGAGGCTCTGCATACACTTTTTTATGGGGATGTCATAAAATCATTTCAAACAATTTATATGCAAAAATATTCCCATATAAAATGAACTTTTATTCAATAAAATAGGCATACATTTTTCTATAGCATTTTTGAGTCACCGTAGAATTTTACCTATGTACAAGTTCCTACGTACGTCATATGTCCATTTTTCTTAAATGGATTTTCACAATATGTATTTCATTTTAAATTATGTGGTCAGCTCTTTTTTTGAACCAAAAAATTTAAAAACTAATAAATTTTAAAGGAATATAAGAAATTAGAGAAAATGCAAAGCTGTGATCGGTAAAAACGTGATTAGTTTTTTGAAATGAGTTTATTCACGAAAATTGGTGATGGTTTGCATTATACTCTCATATCTTTAGATCAGTTTGATTGTGAGTGGCAGCGATGCGGGTAACTTAAATTGCCTTTCTAAAAGTTAACGACGGAATTCATATAACAGAGGGCAGAAAAAACATTACGAGTAGAACTAAAGTTAAAAAACAAAAATATTAATTTGAGATATCTCTGTTTGATCCTGAAGTAATTCATTTTTGATATTTTCGGAATCTTAGAACTACATAAACAACTGAAATTGTTTACAAGAATCATAACTACATAATTTTGGCCAAAATATTTTAGTTTTTCAATAGTCAAATACGTTTCGGATTATGGTTTATTTATTTCGTAAATTTGATCACCTATATATTTAAAAATAGAAAGCTTTTAAATAGTGCATTATTCTTGGAAGTAATGTAATCACTATTACCATAGAAGAAGAAATATTACTTGAAATTACTCGGTCTTCATAACATTAGCTAGAATTACCTGGCATTACTAGATATTACCTGGATAATGCTGCATAACGTCTAGAACTGCTAGGTAATGATAATCACTGTTCTTGAATGGTATTGTTGCTGATCTTTAAGAATTCCGTGAAATATGATTCTTAATTCAATTAAAGCTTCCTTGAGTATTAGAAATCGAAGTTCTAATAAAATCACAATGGTAATACTATTTCTAATTCTAAACAATTTTAATATTCCATTTAATGAAAACAGCCAAAATGAAAAGGCGCACGCACAACTTTTCTTTCACTTTGAAGGAAGGAAATTGAATAGAGCTTACAATAGAGTTAGCCCTTTTCTCAGAGTAATTTAAAGACCTAACCCACAGAGGATTTATTATGACTTCCTTTTATTGTTTGTCTTGGTAGTGTTCTTTCAAATAAAAGCCAAATTCTATTCAATTTAAATGGGGAAAATGTTCTCCTGTCTATAAATTACTAACTAAATAGAAATAAATTTCCAGACTTAATCGGAATTTAATGGCATTCAACCGAGCTTGTCAGAGGCCTTGGACTCCATAAAATTTTAATTTTCCTGTCTTAGCCCCTGGGAACTCTAGTTCGATATATGCAAATTTGCATTGAAAACGGCTAGAAAATATTTGTGAGTCAAAATAAAACGTTCAACCACCGTCCAGTAGACGCCGATCAATTTTCTACAAAATTTCTAGATAGGCATCGATTCGCTCCTGTATAATAATTCAATTGTCAGTGATGGTCGAGCTCAAATTTCATTTCCGGCGAATCATTAGCACCGGCTAAACAAAGTAGAAAAATTTCGAAACTTCTGTGGGTTTTATAAATATTTACTTTACCTTCTTCAGGTTTAGTTGAGAAAGTTTTTTCGTTACAAAAACATTTCGGGAATCTAATTTTTACCTGTCACGTCGTCTCACATCTTATTGAGGACAGTTTTGTCGCAGGGTGCAAACTTCAAGGAATACCTGCTCAAGAAAACCCCTGAAGATACCTCGGTTAACCCTGAGGTTCTGGAGGTCACCTTTCGCCATTAAGCCGTTTCGGGTACAATAACAGTCGAAGTCACCCAAAATAAAACTCACAGCGGGAAAACTTATGACTGCTTCCAGTGTAACTCGAGGAATGATTTATGACGTCGACAGGGTCGTAAATTCAAATAAGCCAAAGATCGAATTCGACTGCCATTTGGGCGGCAGGATGACATGCGGCGCGACGAGCCATGGACCCGTTTAGAAATTAGGGAAAAAATATCGAAAATCCCAAAAATTAGGTCGATGCACAATTTGGTTCCAATGGAGAAAACAAATTTCTTGGTGTGCCGGCTCGCATATTAATAAGATGGGGGTGCCGAAAGAAAAGTCCTGTCTTACCCGAAAGAAATCGAAATCCTTCTCACTTACCATCTGCTTGGGCTGACAGAAAACGGCCTCGTAAAACGAATTTTAAGACTTCGCTTAATGCCTTTTTTTATGACTGGGACCACAACTGATGAATTTACGACGTTCATGTCTTCGCAGCAGTTTTGCACGATTGAAGATTGATTTTGGGATAGTCGAGGAAAAACTATGCAAGTTTAAGAAATTCTAATGGAGGATGAAATTTCCTCTATTTAGAAACAAAAATTTATGCCTTTATTTAAGTGTTTTTAATTAATTTATTTCTATTAACACTATGGCCCCTATTCTTGAATCCCTTCGAATCGAATCGCAAAAGAACTTAAAAAAACCCTTTTTGGACAAAATTTCTAATAAATTCATTTAAGTATCCTTTGGATTCAATTAATTTTTTCACTCAATGTGGTTGAAATAGTGGGCCTTATGCATTAAAACTGAGCAAATACTCAATCTCAATGTTTATATAGAAAACCCGAGTTTTATCTCACCCAAATTGAGATTGAGCTCCAGTTTTCTATAGAAAAATTAAGATTGAGCATTTGCTTAGTTTTTATGCATAAGAGCCAATGTGGTAGAAAAATCCAATCGAATTATTTTGACTTTATGTGCAGACAAATTAATTGAAATCAAAGGTAACTAAAATGAATTCCTTCTTTATTACGCATTTTTTATCCAAAAAGGGTTATGTTTACAAATATTTATTGTATGATTGATAGGAATTTTTAAATATTTGGGAAAAAAATACAAATATCCAGTCGAATCTAAGCAACTTTTCCTGCTCTTACTAACTATATCAGTTGACAAGTTCTCGAATTCAGGGTTTTCTGATAGTGCACTAACGTTTATTAAATCTATGTTCGCTATGCTATGCAGCTCCGTAGAGTTATCCTCTATAGGGAAAATTAAATATAATTTTGAGAAGTTTACTTTGAGCAACTTATAATTTATTTAGGTGAGTACGTGCACATTGAGATCATAAGGGAGCACAACTTTAAAATTAATGAGTTTATTTTCCATAATGCACGTCGATTGTCTGCTTATTAATGGACAAATAGTTTTGGTCAATATGTTCATTTTATCAATAGGGTCGAAGTTATGTATACTTAGCATACGTGAAAGTTTTGTCAAGGTTTATTCCTACGTAGAGAGAAAATTAAATAATTATGTGATTTATTCGTATTTAATTCTTAGCAATGAATGTGTTGTACTATGTACTAGTTTGAAGCCGTAATTGTTTGCTTACTAATAAATTCCAGATCTTCAACATGATCCAAAACCTTACATAATTAATATCCTATATTTATTTAGGTTATCAAATATTCTTGGGAATGTTGTACACTGAATGTGTTCAAACTTATGAACAAAATATTTAATTACCTATTGATGAACCAACGACCAAGTATGTACTTTAGATTGGAAAACATTTTGAATTGAAAAGTTTGTGATTTCGCAGAAAATGGTACATCATTAAGAAACCCTTAAGTTTTCTCCCTTCAATAAGGTTTGCGTCCCCTACTTCGATGTGGGGGAAATCGGAAATTTTATGAGTCCGATTTTACCAATTTTACGTCTTCTAATTTTGCAGCGAAAAAGTTCAACAACCTAACTTAGTTATATGTTTTCTTTGAAAAAAGGTCATATTTTTCAAGTAATTAGTAACTAAAGATAATTACACATGTATAGCGTTTTTCCTTTCAGATACATAAATGCCAAGTATGTGATATTA
This sequence comes from Machimus rusticus, assembly GCA_951509405.1. Classification (NCBI taxonomy): domain Eukaryota; kingdom Metazoa; phylum Arthropoda; class Insecta; order Diptera; family Asilidae; genus Machimus; species Machimus rusticus. Next base: position 4,489,761 of record OX608052.1, on the reverse strand, counting down.
TCTAAAATATACAACGTCATAGAACGTAAGGGAATAAAAAAATAAATGTATCCATAACTTTATTCACATTTTTCTTGAAGCAGAATTTTTATGAGGGTGAATGCAGCTCTAGTCAGAAATCCATTCAAGTTCAAGATATTTTACATTTTATATAAAATTGCATAACAAAGTCGCTATTCCGAACGTTTCTTTTCAACTATCAATAAAAATGAAATTCGCCGTTTGTCATTCCTAAAATAATTCAGATCCCATGTAACGAAGGCATTCCATTGATTTTCAAGGTATTTTGTATTTTATAGAAAATGTATAAGATTTAAGGTTTTTTGAGCGAATTATCATATATTATTAAAATAAGCTTACTGAACAGGATCCTATACCCTTTCATTAATCGTAAATCTAAACTCAATCTGGACAATAAGCTTCTGAGTTTCAAAACGATTTTTCAAGCAGTCATGCTTGTCCCTGTGCCTTGTGGGTTGCAAAATTTCACATTAATAAACTCCAAATAGCGCAAAATAAACTACTTAAAATTATTAATAACCTCCCATGGTGGTTTTCGACGAAATCATCTCTATGATATTTCGAAAACGGTGCGAATATCAGATAAAAGCAAAAAAAAAAACTTGACCCTTTCTGAAATTCCCTTAATAAACCAACTTAATTTAGAGTTAATAATAATAATACAATATAATAAATTAATTAAAAGGTAGTTAGATAAGAATTTTTAAGTATAGATCAGTCTTTTCTTTGAGTTTTTTGAAAAATTGTTTCCCTCAAAAGAAAAAACATTTTATTAATTAATTATTATTAATATATCACAGTTGAAATACATATGCATTCCTAAATATGAAATACTGTGAGACTGATTAATACTTAGCGAATTTTTTTTTTTAATTATACTTAAGGAATATATAATTGAATTGAACAAAAAAATTAATTAATTAATTAAAAAAATAATAATAATAATTGAAAATTTTAGAATTAATTTAAAAATCTGGTAAAATTTTTTCGAGGCATTTTTAAAGATTACCGGATATCTGAGTGACTCATCAACGTCAAAAAATGGTGACAAAGTAATCATCCTACTGGCGGTTAAGTCACTGAGTCGCGATGTAAAACAACCTCTTTATCAGGATTGTGTGACAGGAATTTAATGGCAACATTACTCGAGGTAAATTTGTAACGCGAGGCGCCTTATCCACGCGGGTTCCGGCCCTTCGGCTGGCGGGTGCCCTTTCGGTGTCCAATTGCCGCGGGTCGATGTGGCCGGGCGCCGCGATTAAACCGCCAGGAAAACATAGGGTGTTCGCCTGTTTGTTGACTTAAACGGATTCTTTTAATTAAATTGAAGCGCTGGAATAATTAATTTAAACAAACATAATGCCTGTAAACCTATCCGATTAATTTCATTTTATTTGCGGAATACGATGGTATCAAGAAAAAATTTACACTTACAATATTTGTTTTGAAAAAAAAACAGAAAGTTTGAAAATGAAACCTATTGTAAGGTAAGAAAAATGTAATAACATATAATGCAAACAAAAGATATTAATTTCACGAATTATAAATATGCCTTTAAATATTGTAACTTTAATTTTTACTTTATAATATTTTTGATTGGTAGTTGAATAATCGAAATTGCTAAATTGAGTTTTTAACAAACTTTTTCATAAAATGCATATTTTTAAAACCTGAAAAGCCTGGTTTTCATTCTCATATATAAATGTAATTCGCTGGAATACTTTTTATCTGTCTATCTCACAGCTTTATTTACACATGTTAATAATCATAGAATACACATTTTATAACGTTTCATCAAAACGTCTGAGAAAACCGAAAACTCAATCTGTTTCGATATTCTTTTATCTTAGTTTTAAAAACTTGACAGTCTTCCATCCTGAATTCGTAAATTCTAATAGTTCGTTGGCCCCGAAAACCCTCTCTTTCACCAATTTTGGTGAAAATCGGAGAAGCTTTAAAATTTGACTATCCGTCATCTTGAATTCGTAAATCCTAACAGTTAGTTTGAAATCAGCGACTCCGAAAATCTCCAAATACCAATCTTAGTGGAAACCGCAAAAGTTTTCAATTTAACAGTCCGCTATCGTGAATTCGTATTATAAATCGCATACAAATTAGAATTTGGTGAGAAAAAAAGGATATAATTCAGAATAATGGTTATTCGTTAACTAAATAATAAAAATCGAGAAAAAATCTTATTACTTACTTGGAAAAATTATAAGTTGATCAATAATTCCTATTTTATAGCCAAAATAAATTAATTGTAAAATAATGTAAAATAATGGTTAAACGATAACCAATGAGATTTAAAACAAAATATAACTATTATTGCCTGATTATTATCATAAAACATATAACCATTATGGCCCCTGATTTCATTTGAAATTGTCGTCCTGTAATTAATGTTCGGTTTTTTGTTTTTATTACTTTGGTACTTGCATAATTCGTTTAGCCTGTTTATTTGTAATGTCGAATGGTTTTTAATTGTTGATAAAATAAAAAAGTAAATTAGATATAAATTTTGTTACTATAACGAATTGGACTGGGATGATGCGATGTAAAAGTAATTATTACTTTCATTGGGAATCGATTTAATGTAGTTTTTTGCTGATTTCACAACACCAGGATCGGCCCTATCTGATTTCTTCATTTGTTGTCATCGAGGAGAAGGTCTGCCCAAATCACTTTATCTGCGGCAAACTATCGAAAACGTCCGATTTCGTCTCGAGATAAGAAGCCACAACTTCCATCTTATTATAGGGCCCCGGGGCCAGACACAAGCAGGTAATTCGAAAAGTAAACAGGAGGCCTTCGAGTTAAGAAATAATTTGTTTGGACGGAGGGCATTTTTTGTCCATCCGGAATAAAATGGACCAGAAAAATAACAAAAACACCAGCAGCAGGACCGCGACTGTCCGCCGATGCGATGCACAAGTTTCCTTATCTTGTCCGGCGATATCTGGAAAAAAATAAAATGTTGTGATCACGCAATCGCGGGGAGAGATGGAAAAAATCGTTAGAAATGGACAAACGCGGTCCAAACAAAAAAATCTTGTTAACGAGATTGTTATCGCGAGCGACGCGGTTAACCAGGGTAAAAATTGGAAAAAAAGCAGTCGGGAGCGAGGTGATTGAATGCATGTCGCTGGCGGGTAACATGGAAATCGACCGAGTCCCAGGCTAAAAAAAAATAAAAAATCAGGGGCCTCCGTCTGGACGTAATCAATTTCCTCGCCTCGAAATTATTTTTCATAATCGAGTGACAAACTCAAGGAGACTTCTCGGGGTGAATTGGCCGCTTGTCGTTTCAAGGAGGAAGTCTACCGTGAAAAGCGATTCCCGCGCTGCTTGAAGCCGTCGAAATTTCTTGAGAAGTGCTCCGTGCAGCGCGCCGCTGGGTGGGCTCCCGTTGTCCAAATAGACGTCTTCAAACGTCTTCAAACGTCTTCAAGTGGGTCACAGTCCTCGACTTGTTGAGCTCAAGACGCGACGCGAGTGCTGGGCAAACAGCCCGCCACCCGCTGACGGGCGACCAAAGAGCGCCGAGATGAAGATGACATCTATTAAAAATGTTTGAAACAGAAACGAAATCAATAAATTTTTGTGGTACCATCCGCGCTTGACGAATGTCTTCCACGAATTGATGAGGTGGTCTCCTACGAAATACGCGGTCGTAAAACGCTTTTGCTGCCTTTTGTGGCGTTGCTCTTTTTGTGCCGCGGAGATCACCTGCTGGCGTATCATAAAACGGCGGAAGATAAAACAGAGCGTTTCTTTCGCCCCGGCGCGCGGCGGTGATCGAGACCCAGATGAGGTGATCCCGAGTGAGTTTCTCACAAATGCGGGTCCAGGTGCGATTTGGTGTCTGTTTCTGATAACCACAATTCGATTTTGTGGTGAGCGGAATTGTTTTACTTTTTGCAAGCAGTTGGCGTTTCTTCAGCGCCCCTTCGCCTGATCGTCACGAGAGGATTTTAATGGAACACATTTGTCGAAACGGATGCCTTAGAGACATGCGAACTGCTATAAGATGCACTATTTATTTTGCAGCTTCAGACAATATTTAAACATTTACTTCTCAAAGGTTATCTTGGCACTCATAAACCTTAAAAGAAGTTTTTTAAAGGGCTAAGTAAGAAATCTATTTCTATTTACTTTTTATTACTTTAGAGCCAGAAACCAAGAACTGTAATGATTATGATATGATCAAAAACATAAAAGGTTTATGTGTAGAACACGAACATCGCTCGGATTTCGGTGAAATTTTGCAGATGCTTTCCGTTTGCCCTAAAAGGGAAAGATCTGAAGAATTTTTCCTGTGTTTGGCTATAGTTTCCGAAATATTCGACTTTTAATTTTGTGAAAATCTCAAAATTAGAAGTGGCAATTTCCAGAATAAGAATAATTTCCAAATTTTTTCTCGTAACTGATTTTTTTTTTCTAAATTATACCAGAATTCTCTTTAAAACCCCTGAACGGATATAATTAAAATGTTGTTGTTCTCCTCAATCAATCACAATTTCCTCACAAAAGATTTCGAAAAATGCTTTTTGATTTAAATTTCTAATGCGTATAAAAAAAAATCGTGATACTATTAGACTTAGAAATATTATTCTGCCACCCGAATTATTAGTTTTTTTCATTATATTTGAATTTTCAGTTAAATCGAAAATTTCACTATATACAAATTCATATAAATCCATGTATAAACTGGTTTTGATAATATGAGATTCTGGAGGTGCTTATTAACAAATTAAAGTCTATAAAAGGCTGAGGTAATTATAAATCGAGAAATTGAGATAAGGGGTTTGCTCGTAGCAATTTTAAAGCATAATTTTGATCCAAGCAGCATAGCTGATACGATTGCATCATCGGTTGGTTCTACTATAATCACATGCAGTATGCAAAACAAAATCACAAGAAAATGACCTGAAAATGTGGTATGAAGGCAGCACAGGTAATTTATGAAAACATGGAGAAAAAGAACACATAACATGTATTTAGGGTTTGGAATTCGAAAATAAAGAGCTATGTGTAATGAAAGTGTAAATGAGATGTAAAAGTGGTGCCTCAACTTAATTAAAATTAAAATTTTCAATCGTCAATTGTCATTTTTCCTACAAGTATATATGTACCGATTGTATAAACAGAAGATTTCAAAATTTCTAAATATATGCGTTGAGTTTCGGTTTATTTCATGATTTTTAATTTATTATGTAACAAAATAATGAAAAAATATAGGTAGTAATTATTTTACTCATTATTTTTAAATCGTCTATTTCAGAACAGTAAGTGTGCATAGTGCGTTAATAGTATACAAAACTTTACTCTAAGCTAAAGATGACTTCACTAAAACGATAAATGTAATATGAAATATATGAAGTGGTTTTGGTCTTTGTGTTGGTCAGAGGACTTACCGGCGAAGTTATAGAAAATGGCAGTTACATTTTGTTGCAAAAAATAGAGCGATCTTCAAAGCTATTACAGAAAGTCTTGATGTCAAATAGCTGAAGGAGTACTTTTCAATTGTTGACGACTGATTGAAGACCGAACTCCTTGCGAGACATCTCCGTGCGTTGGAGGAGTATATCTTCCAAACAATACGGAAAAGCAGTTTCCATTAATTGCAAATTGTGACGGGAATGGCTTATTGAAAAAGTCACGAGCTTAAAAGACTTCCGAAGGAGGAAGCCCGAGCTTGAGAGGGCCCCAGAGTGGAGTGACTGCAATTGAAGCAACAATGCACGGGTGCGGCTCACACAGGATTTTCCTCCGCGGATATCCACCTAATGGATTCTCCCCCGCACTGAAAGGCTTTTTGCCCCGGCACTTTGCAGTTTGCATTCTTTCTGAAATATGCGGCTGTGGCGGCGGCGGCGGGCGTCGCGGCGGTGCAACAGTATATGTAGTGCAGCTGCAATCTCAGCTCCCGGCTCCTTCCCGGGTTTTTAGCTGCAACCGTGCAGCATCAATGGCCGGGACTCGCGGAGCACTTCCAGGGGGGGCCCCATTGTGCCCGAGGATCTGATATTGCCGACCGCCACTGTAGCAATTCAAATGTTCCCGGGGTGCCGCAGCAATCCCTCCTTTGGCCATTGTTGCTTAGTGTTGCGTTGCAGCTGAAGTAGAAGTTTCACAACGCGACGCAACGACGCGATGGAAGAGACGCGCTGCGCTTCTGGTTATTTTTTTTTTCTAACCTATTACAGCGGTCGTAAGTGCCAAAATGAGTGACTGCAAATTATCGTTTTTCAGTGCTGTTGGTGCGGATGGTGTTTATTCCTTTATTTTCTTTCACGGTGGGTGTTCCCGCGGGAAACTGCGCTCCGCACCTCCATAGTAATTACTTAAGAGCAGCACAAAACAAAGCCCTGCAATAGAGGAAAACGCAAAGCGTGTCACATCAAAACAATTTAATAAAGCACCTTCTGGAGAGGTCGTCTCGACACGGCAGCCCTTCCGACCCTTTGGTCGTTTTTGGTCGTACCTTAAATCAATTTGCATTCCACAATAAAGTTGCCACCTGTCTCGATTGTGCCCCATTCTTAGAGTCGTCGCTGGAAATGGGCAACGTCTCAAGAAGCTTTTCGAGGGCCTCCTGTGAAGAAAAGCGCGTATAAAGACGCTTTAACGTGTCGATAAATTACAAAGACGCTATAAATTATAAATGCCCGATAAGTGGAGGACGTGTCGCCATTACTGGGAGGAACAAAAGAATATTTGTCGCCCTACACTACTTGCTTGGGAATATCTTAATTAGGAAGAACTCGGCTATCTATTCCGAACGCAGCCTAGGGTTTGAATACGAATGGCTCATTACCCTCCTTACCCAGCTCGCATAATTGATTCGTGGTTATGACACTGTTTTTCTTTACGCATAACAAGGAATCTAAATCGTGTCCTGAATTATTTTTGTCTACAAATAACATTTCCGACATATTTAGAGTTTTTTTGCGGTTTAGTATTCATATAATGACGCTATTAATTTAAATTAACTAAAATTTAACTCCCTAATTACTTACTTATACACCTGCGTAATAAAAAGTATAGAAGTAGCTAGTAAGGAATTTATACGAAACCTTCTGAAATTTTTTGCGAAAGTAAAATTGAAATTGTTTTCTATTTTTTACTTAATCAAAACCCAATAGAAGTATTTTAAGTTATGAATTTGAGGTTTAGTTGAAAATTAAAAATTAATATTTAAAATGTACACCTTATTCAGGGATTAGGATTTAAATTTTAAAAATAACATTTCATTAGCTTGGCTCGATTGCATAGCTGTTTATTAATGGAATTAAAATAATTTTTTACGAAATTAAAGATAACATACACGTGCCTACATTCCTGACATTATATGTATTTTGCGAAATAAATATAACAATTTTTGTACAGAATTTTATAATCTTTACTTTTTGGAATAATCTTGGTCCATGATCATTTTAAATGTTGACCTTAAATAAAATATTCTGCTCCGCCGATATCGTTCTAGACAATAAAAAAAATAAAAATAAAAAAAAATAAAAGCATTATTTTTTTATACAGAAAGTCTAATGGCGGAACTATGTACATATATACTTATATACTGAAAGAAAAACTTATGTAAAATTGTGAAAAAAAAACATCATATAAGTATTCGTATTGCTACTGCAGTTTTGTATCTTCCAACTTTTTAGGTAAAAATTTCGGTAGATTATCTTTAAATATAGTAGGTACATCAATTTTATACAGGATAACCTAAAAATACCAGAGCAATCATATACAGAAAACTTCCTGTTTTCTAATATTTTATATTGTATACGTAATATTGTAATAAGATAAACGACGGTTCGAATGAGTGTAATTTGTAGAATTTTCAGTCAAATTTCAGGACAGCTAGATTTACCTGATATGCTAATACAATGTTTCCATCTCTCCAAAATATTGGGATTTAGAAAAAGTGTTTTCATCATAGTAATTACTTTTTCCATTTCATTTCAATGTCAATTTTTACTCCCGCTAAACAGTGCTGAATAAGTTTTTTGGGGATGCAGGTACAACTCATTTTTGTTCAAATATATGTGTCCATGTCAACTACAATTAATTTAGTTGAAAAAAATTAGTTCTGAATTCAACTAACAACTAAGTTATTAGTTGTGGGAGGCAGGTGCAACTAACTAATTTAGTTGTAATGTTGTAGTTTTTAGTTGTAAATGATCTCTGCCGATAGAACTGTTATGAATATGGTATCGTTTCGTTTTATGCAACTTCTGTATGCAAAATTATTCTGCAGACATGCATGGAGTTTTCAACGACACTTTCAAGTACACCTTTGATTTCTGCAGTGACTATTAATTTCTTATTGAAGCGGAAATTCAAAGCTAGCAGATGTGTGTTTTACGCTATCGTTTAATATATGACATAAAAAATAATAATATAGTGTTTTTTCCTACTATTTCCATGCGTATAGAAGCTACATATATAGTATAAGCATTGAATGGGAAAATTTTTTGACGCGGATAGTGATAAAAACCCATAATGAGGATCTGCAATTAATGCAATTAAAATGAATTGAAGGCTTTAGAACATTCCCCAATTGAAACGGAGGCGACATATTCGTGTTCCAGGAAATGGAAATTATGAAGCCGTTCGCCTAATGAGCAAATTAATAGCTCGAAAATAAATTTGAATAATTCCGACGACTGCACCACCCAGCGAGACGATAGTTGTTGTTGCCAGTCGTAAACGACAATAATCCCCGTCGCGGTGCATACAACCAAAGAATTAATAACTAAAAGCGGCCCGGGGGAGTTGCAATGCGCCCAGATGCATCGATGCATTATGCACCGAGGAGGCTTGAGGAGCATTATGCTGAGCATAGGCCCGCATTATCGAAGTATGTTCTTGATCATAAGTTTCATAAGCAGAGTGAACGGATGTGCCAAGAAGCACTTAAGTTCCCTTCCGAGCGCGCGATCTCAAGCCCAAGAAAACTGCCGAAGACGGCGAAAGAAACGAAAAAGTTATGATTGACTGACTGCTGACATCCAGTTGATGTTTGTTGTGCTCCGCGGTCCATTTAGTGGCCTCCACCTTGTGCCGTCGCGGAACTTCTATTTCCACCGCGGCGACGGGCGTCGGGCGTCGGACGGCTGACTCCTTGAGGTAGAGGCCCCTAACGAGGCCATCGCCGTCGATGATTGATGAGTTTGTTATAGGAAAGTGATTTCGTGAAAAATTGTCTGCGGCCACGGAGGCACAGCAGCAACAGCAGCATCATCCACTCGCAGCTTACAACCCGCGAGTTTTGTCCGGGGATTAACGTAAATGGATTTATGTTTTGAGTCGATCGATGCCGCGATCTTAACCCGGCGAGGTTTGCGCGCCACATTCAGAGGCGGCGCGCGGCTTCAGGAGATCTTGCATAATAAGGCAAAGTCATTTGTCGGCTTCATGCTTCGTAATAAGAAATTTATTTGAGGAGTTAACGCGGTTCCCGCCAAACGGATTGATGGCCCTCCGCGGCCAGTGTACTAATGAAAAAAACGAAGGCAGTAGCTGTTTTGATTGTCCGATACAAAACCACAAAGAGTTCCGAGGAAAAGATGAGCTTCTTTTGGTCGGTTTCTTAATCCAAGAATCGCCGACGAAACGTTGTACGCAATTCAGAATTAATTGGCGAATTGTAAGAAGGGGCCATCCGTCTTTTTGGCTGTTTCTTTCATATGTCAAAATTTTGGACATGGGAGAGCTCAAGGCGCGCCTTCCAAATGGATGAGCTTTTTCGTCGCTAGCGAGTTTCGGGAACAGAACAGCTAATGACATTCACCTCATTAGCAGTCCCCGCTGCAAACAGCACAAGTTCTTCTATTGCTTCTTAGCATTTCATGGTGCCGCTCCACGTCTTTGTAGGCCAAAAAACACAAAAACCTCGGCTAATGACTCCGCTTAGACGGTGCGTGCAAGATAAGACAGTTTTCTTCCTTTGTCTCACTACTTTCAAGGGGTTATGACGACTGAGAGCCCTTAAAACGTCATATACCTTTTGGTCGGAACCTTTCTACCATTTCTTAAAACGATACTTAGAGTTATGTCTGTGCGTGTATCGCGCAAAACTACTAGACACATTTTTATGAAACGTTATCCTTCTGTATCTTAAAGACTTCATAAATGTCTCCAATTAGAATTATCATGACATTCCTTATGTGGGTTAAGATATTAAAACGGCTCCGCTTGAATTGAAATTTATGAAAAGTTACCAATATCAAATACTTTTTATTCGCGAAAATAAAATCAAATTGCGTGGATTTATACCCAATTTCCGTCAAAAACTAAATACAAAAACTTATCTGGTTCATGGTTTGAAGTTTGGATGGGTAAATATTATGGCAATTTGATGACACTGTTCACAAATTTTAAAATCTTGATATACCTACATACGTGGAAATTATCGCAGCTATTATGGAAGTAATGGCGGGAACTGGAAAATTTTTGTTTTGCGTAATCTGAATCAATATGACATATTGCAGTTTCAATCACTTTGAACATTAGAAGTTTATTATCCAGACTAGAGCCCTATTCTAGTAGTCGTTCCAATTGGATCGAAAAGAGTTTACAAAGAAAGAAAAAACGATTGATACTATGAAATTGGTAGTTAGCACTTTAAATTTGCTAGTTTTGACTTTAACAAAGCAAACGATGCTAAATGTATATTGAATGAAGATTTTTAAATATTACTAATAACACGAGAAATACATGCTTTTTCAGTATATTTTTTGGTGTTATACTTATTGTTAGAACTCTTTCCAAAGTTCGAAGTATCCATTTCAAAGGCTTATTATACTTATTATACATGCTAATTTTGTAGTTGAAAGACATTTATTTAAAATGCTATAATTATAAAAGTCCTAAGTTCGTTTAAATATAAGTTTTAAGGTCAGAAAAGTTACTGGGCCCATTAATTCAAGTTTGGTATCTGTTTGTAAAAATTCAAGAAGCCTGAAATGATAAAGCATTTTAAAATTTATTGGCGTTATGTAAGACACATATAGACAAAAAAACACGATGTCTTCTGCACAATATCACGTTCTTGAGTGAACTCCTTGAAAAATTGACAGAAGCCACTCAAGGTTCGATTAGTGGTATATGAGGTAACCTCTTCGACACCAGACAAATCGATCACTTTCCGGCAAATCCATAAATAGCAGCATCGGTTTCCTCCCGAAAACACGGGCGTTCCACGTTTGTGCTTAAAGAGGTTCCACCAAAAACAAGACACGAGCCCCACTCGTGGGTCTAAGATAAGACGGGGACGCAGCGCAAAACAGATTCAAAGCGTTTAGAGACTGACAAACGGCCTGCCTGAGTGATTTAGGAGCCTCGATACGGCGACACGCACTTTAGGGGAGGCAGGTCGCCCTTTCATCTCCCTTATCCTGAGATTGTGAGCACGTTACGTGTCATAAAGGACAAGGCACGGTCCGTGTCGCAACGACAAGACAAGAAGAAAATGCTCCAGAATTTGTGCAGGGCTCTGGCCGACGAAATTAATGCTCGGGCCCGGATTTATTGCGGTCGCAGTAGTCGTAAAACAAATTTAAAACGACTGCGAAAAGTAGCGAAAAGTCGTTGAACAAGTAAAGGGTGGAACCGTATCGAGATTTTGCGGTGACAATAATTTAATTGCGAGACAATCTCAGTCCAAAATGCACAGGAAGTGCGGAAAAATAAATGGAGAAAAACTGTCGAATATTATCGCGGGTCGCCAGGGCCCCCCTTTATCAAGATGTAAGTGTGCCGCAGTCATGAAATTCTTGAGAAACTTTAAGATCGACTCGTGCGATATTTGCGGAAATTTCATGTGCGCTCCTTCCCAGATAGTTAATCTCATGCAATTATGGGCATAAAAGACCCATGGGGGAGCAAAAAATAAAAAATAAATGTGCAGGAGGGTGCGCCGGTGCACGTCTATCCCATGGTTCTAGCCGTTTTGATGGATGATAAGAAATTTAGGCGTATTTGATGGTCTGGTCCCATTCAAATGTTTATTTATGGAGCTGCTGCTTTCGGACAAAATCTTAGAAATTGAAAAGAACCACAAGGGGGGAGCCGACGAATAATGGGAGGCCAAGACAAATGGATCGCTCCGATTCCCGGCGGCTTTTGTGAATTTTCAGGAAACTCCAGCCCCAAGTACGTGCTTATTTGCAGCAATAAAAGTTTATAAGCCCTGCGGAGTACAATCGCTTGCTGAAAAGTTTCTACCAAGAAATTACTTTCGAACGTTTTTCCGCTGTATTTTTACTGCTCGATTTTTGGTTTTGCAGTCGATCAGGCTCCTGTCTTCCCATCATGAGTTACGATTTGGAGACAAATTTCTGATGTCATAAAACTTTTCAAATGAATATTGAATTCTTTTTCAAACGAACGGGTACACTTTTCACTTGGAACAGTCGTCTTAAGGAATTTCGTGAATTTTCTTTCAGAAAGTCAGAGAAATTTTATGCGAAATATTTTTGGATATAAAACTCGCGGATTGGAAAAGATTACATATCGATGTTATTTATGTTTTGTTTCAACCACTTTTTATGGAAAAATACTTCTTCTGTAGCAAAATATTAATAGAGTATTCCGTCAATTAAATTGGTACTTACATTAAAATCCTCCAACTTAAAATCGCAGTAAAAACTACATGCGTTTTTAATGTTTGTTTATAAACTCTTTAATAGCAAAAAAGCTAAGAAATCAAATACCTACTGCATGATTCTTCAGTCAGTCCATAAACTTGTATAAAAAAAGGAACATATTAAATTTGTCGAAACTGCTAAATTGATGAATAAAGAACTTTAGAGTTTTCATCCTATTCAGGGTAGATATTGAAACTAGCAATAAAACAAATTTTTGTAAACTTCAATAAGAATATATTAAGATAATGAAATAAAGAAAAAGCAAATGATTCGGACCAAACGGACATAACTTTTATAACAGATGGATTAAATTATGTCGACACAAAAAGACAGACAAATACACAAACAACTGTATAGATTTTTGATGGACTTCCCAGAAAGAGGAGGTTGTATTTTTTATATGATATTTTCAGCTTAGTATCTGATAAATAACAAAACACAAATTTTTTTTAAAAATATAGAACCGCCTTCAAAAGGTTAGAACCCCAAAAGAAAAGTATAAAGTAATGTTCACTGTGTAATTCTCCGTTGAAACTTACAAAATAAATACCTTTAGATTTTATTAGATGATTCAAATCGGCGAAAAACTAAAACGGATTATGGATGATTTTCTGAATGGAACTTATATGAAACAAGTCTTCGCACCTAGACTTTAAACATATAATAAACTTTAAAGATGGTTATTATCATGTAAATAACCGAGCTTATAAAAGGATAGTTACTAAAATTATTTTGAAAATGCAAACAGAAGTTTTTAAGTAGCAGTTACCATAATTCGTTATCTGCTGTGTTTAAGTCGAATTGTGTAACTTCTTAGACTAATATGTTAGTAGGGTGAATTGTAATGAAAACTTCGAAATTTACCGAGCAACTGGAGCATGCAACTTATGCCAAGCATCCGAAGACCCCCGACGTTGAGGAATTTCGCGTGAGCAAAATCTCATTAAAGCTGTTGGCATTGTCGAGGGTGAAACAATGCCTTGCGAAAATCGAACGAGCACGAAGTAGTGTAACCAGCGATCTACCGACTTTTCTCACTTCCGAACGTGAAAAACACGCTCCACCCGAGGCGACGACAGTTTCAATCAAAGCCCAGTCTCAGGTGGGTTCGTGCGGCATGCAAAATGTCTCCCGTCCCAACATGCAAGCCTCCTCCAGCCTAACAAGCAGCAAATGTGATTACCGTCAAATTAACGACTTCAATTAAGCGGCAATTAAATTATTCACGAGAAAAAAGTCACACGGTGGCAGCATGCACACTCCTCACCCGGAAAGTTGTTAACACCTCCGGTGAGAGTCTCTGACAGGATCGAATTAAGGCACGTAACAAAGCAGCGCCGGTTGAAGAAATTCAATTTACCGCCGTCAGTCCGCGACACGAGAAAGGCTTTCCCGTCGCGGCGGCGGACGCGGCTGACAGTGATGCCACTTAATTACTGGCGACTTTGTGGCAGCACCGCCGCTGGACCGTCAGCGATCTGTTCGCCGTGCTAAAAGTGGAAATTAAAAATTTGAAAAGCGAAAACCCGGGTAAAATCGCAGCAAACCCGGCATCAGTTGCATCGCCGCTGCAGCCAAGTTCAGGTGCATAAATCACGGGGAAGTTCCTTGGCCCCTGGCCAGGTCGACTTAGCAGTTAACGCGCGAGCGAATTACCGCGCCACGCCTGCACAATTTCGCAGCGGAGGAAATTTATAAGGAGCGACCCCGCGACAGATCGCTTCGGGAAAGCCACAACTCCGCGGGACACGACGCGTGATGGGTGGTGGCTGTGACACTGCGACATTGCGAAAGGGCAGCACAAGTTGCCAGTCGTACTCTTTTCAAAAGCATTTTATATGCCCTTCAAGTTTCAAGTAGAGTGAAGAAATATGAACTTCCACATTTTATGGTCAATAAAATCAATTTACAATATAAAATCATTTCGGTTTCAATGTAAATAAATTAGAAACTGTCCAAAACAAAATTCTGAACATGATTCTTAACTAAACTTGTTATTTTTCCACTTTGGAGCTTTAATAAAAACTCAATTTTTAATTATTCTGATCAAACCATAAAAGTTGTCTTGGTGAAACAAAAAATGCTCTATAAATCCATAAATTAAAATAAAAATTTGACTTCAGGTTTGGTCAAAATAATCGATTTAATAACAAATCTTCACATGTTTCAATTTAAAAGGAGGTTTTTTAAAGATATCTCGACAAAATGAAAAGCGAAATATAGCTTCTAATTAGCTATTTTCATCGATGTATAAATTACATATATATCAATCGATTAAGAGCCGTTGATAGATCTATGTAAGTAGTTGAGACGATATCAAGAAAATGTTCTATGCTTACTTAATAACGAGAAAATAACTCAAATAATTAACATTAGCGTGGTAAGTTTTATTCCTGACCTTTAATATAAAAACCATCCGATAACTTTTATTACTGATCTAAAAAAAAATAAAAATCATCTTACAACCTTTATTCCTAATCTAAATAAGTAAAAATAATTTAATAACTTTTAATCTTAATCTTAAAAAATAAAAATCACATCTTAACTTTTATTCCTGATCTAAAAAAAAAATAAAATCACTTGATAACTTTTACTCTGGATCCAATTATAATTAAAATTACAAATTTAAAAATATGTACAATCAATTAATGAAAAGTACGTTTCCAACGGATCATATCTTTCTATTTGCTTTAGATAACTGACCTGATTTTTTAGTATAAAACTTTAATAACCGGTCCCTGGTTTTTAAGGTACTAGTACACTTTAGTCGAAAACGCACGCGCACTTAAAATTATTTTATTCCATTATAACTCTCGAATTTCTAAAAAAAAATATTTCAGGAGATGATTTCTCAACGTTTGAGGAGTTGAAAAATTTAAAAAAAAAATGATTTTTTGAAAATTCTGTGCTAGTACCTTAAGCCATCTTAAGAAAAAAAGTCAATGATAGATTCTGAAAGACAACTTGAAATGGCCTCTAGCGATCGGTTTTAAGCATAGTTGAAATCAATAAGTATCATCTTTGTGTTTACGATATAACGGTACCTACTCCGTGAGAATTTTGTAAAGGTGGTAACCCTCAGCACAGCATCCCAGCGTCATCGCTGGAGCTCTATCGCATTTAATCTGGTCAACGTCTTAATGATTATCTCCGCGCGAATTAAACGGATCGTGCGCCGTAAATCACCCCAACGAGACGATCCGCGGCGGCGCGGCGGCGGCGGCGTTGCGCAGAAGGAAGTCGACGTCTTAAAGCGGATGCACACTGCACGCTGGATAGAGCTCCTCCGATTCGGTTGCTCCACTTGACGGCGGCCGTGCGCCAGATACTTAAGGCTCGGAGTTAAGGATCCGGCCGAAGGTGCTGACGGGCATTGGTCAATTTAATTCAATACCTTCGCGGCCGTGTCCCCAAGGAATGTTTTTGTCCCATGGCTTTTTTCGTGACTTGGGAAAAAAGAAACTGCGTGCAGTACCGGCCGCGGCTGCCTTTTCCCAGCCCTGCATTTCGGCGGATGCTCGCGGCGAGGCGGATTTATTCGTTCGCGGTTCACTAAATCCATTCGCGGAAAAGCTAAGGGCAGAGTTTCGCTGATTGAATCGAATTGATTTTAGCTGCTCCGGCATTCCGGGGGCCAGTCCGTGGTCGAAAACCGATCGCCGCTGAGTCTTGGAGGCGTGACACAAATGACCTTTCCCGCTGAAAGTCGATTTCTACTCACTCCGGGGCTATGGAGCCCGTTTTTCGCGGATTTCAGCTACGCTATGAGTTCAACCAATTTATTGCTTTTGTTTCATTGATTTAGGAGCGAAAGGCGATTGCACGGTGCAGTCGATTGCCACGGACTCTTCCTGTTCGACTTAATAACACTTCGACTGTTATCAGATTACGAGGTGCAAACTGCATCAAAGTAATTTACACCACCAATTTGTCTATGCTCCTCTTTACTTTACCTGCGAGCTCTTGCAATTTTTCGAAGTAATAACAATGAAAAGAAATATTTTCTCACGTTTGTTGCTCGATATGATCCGCCAATAAAACCAACCAACCAATAAAACAAATGATTGTACAAATAAAACAAATTTTATGTAAGTTATAATCTGTTGGTTGACTGTTCATGTATTGAACTTAACTAGCCAATTATCCAGTATAACACTGACAATTTTTTTGACTTAGAAAAAACTATATATTGCAACAGCAATACAATTTTGAAACTATCAGAAAACAGGTAGTTTTCAGGATTTTTTCTACACAGAAAAATCCAAGATTGGTAAAAATAAGCAAAATTGTTGGTTAAATAGGCGGCAACCAATAAAGTTGGTTATTTTTAACCATGAAAAATAGTTAATCTTCTGACGACGAGAAAAATTTGATTTCCCTGTGATATTCGGATTAACCACGAATCTGCGATTTGCGAGAATCGGCGCTTCCCAGGTCTGCCACTGAGCTACCAATGCTGATGCCTTTTGAGCGATAAAACGATGTATGGCGTGGACTGCTTAAGAATAAAATTTGGGATTGACTATTTTAAATAGTTAGTATTGATCAACGAAGTTGTTGAAAATTTACAGATTTTTATGTCAATTAACCAACTTTATTTTTTTTAGTGTAGCTAAGCTTCTAATAGTTTTTACAAAATATAGCATCAACATTGCTAGATAGCATGGTAATTTTGTTCTGATTTTCCCTGTAAATATGTTCTCTTCGCGTACGCTTCATATTATATCGTAAATCTGATAAAGGAGTTAAGGCTCTTGAAATCAATGTTCCTTTTGAACTAAGTAACTTAGGATTTTCATCCCTAGTTTTCGTTCTTCAGTCTAAATATATCGATTTGTAGTTTTACACTAAAATCAACCGTAGCTACGCTGATAAAAGTGTTGAGGATCGATATTTCTAATTAATCTAATTTGGCTTTTGATTTTCTGGGTTAATCGACTCTGGCTAAAAACCTCTTCAATTTCTCGATGAAATTTCCCTCTTCATTTTCACACAATTTATACAGACATTAATTGGAAGCAGGTGCGTCCCAACGAATATTACTTCATTGCCGGCTCCGAGGAGCGCATCAGATTAAATTTGATTCGAGGCCGTAACCCCATAAAGGCCTTCACGAAGCATCAGCATAAGACGCTCTTCCTTTCGGAGCCGGAGGCTGAAGAAATAGCGAAGGCCTTTTGCAGTAAAAATCTATCGGGGGAGCATAAATTTCCCGTCAAAGGAAGACGCTGCCGAGACTCCGTCGAATGGGGCCAAAGGAGCCCCGGCCGGGATTGCACGCAAAACAGAAGCTGGACGGCGAACAAAACGAAACAGTCGTTCGTGCAGTACAAACAAGCAAAGGTTACATTGCTCAGTCCTCGCCTTTTCCGCGGCGGAGGCTCCTCCCGGGCCCGCCCCCGCCGCTCCCTTCAGACGTTCTTCTAAGAAAAACATTAACAAGATGATTCCCTGAGATTGCCGCGGCACGGCACGGCACGGCAACTTGTTGAAAGGGGTCCACTGGTCCAGTGGTCAAGGAAAACAGCGCGAAGGTATAAATTTCAATTTCAATATAAACGCGGCGGGTCACGAACGTGCTGCTTTTTGCTGCCCCGGCCTTCTCTGGAGGCACCTAGCGCTCCTCTGGGTTTTTGTACCGAGGGCGGTCGCTCGACGTCTTCGGGCACTCTTGGGGATGGGATGCTGCAGCTGGACGTGGACCGCACAAAAAAAAAAGTAGTTGAATTCACTGTTTTTTTAACTACTTTTATATATTTCATGAAGGACTCAACTCAGAAAAATTGTAAAATTTGATAGTTGGCTTAATTATACGATCTGTAGCTTAAATATCGATATTTTAACTAATATCCAATAATATAGTACCTATCTAATCTATAATAATACGTGTTCCAATGTATTTGGAAAATCATTGCTCGACAGATATGTTCCCGACAAATGTGCTAAAACTCTCTATTAGTCTATTCACAATACAATATTTAGTCAATAGACTTTTTGTAAAAGGAAAATATTTAGTTAATTGGCATTTTGTAAAAGGAAAATATTTAATTGTTGTCGGACAATCCTTACCGGATATTTGCAGTCGGGAAAGACGGTTACCAAATATGTAGGGGATTCAATTATGGGAATTCCTTCATTTCTAAGGTTAAAACCATGAAAATTGGTATTGGCGAAGAGTTGATTTTCCTTCCTAAAACCCTGAAACATGTTCAATCCAATGGTCTTAATAATGAAAAATAGTAAAAAAATACAAATTATTTGATATTTTTAGTGATAACTAGGAGTTCTTATGACTACATTTAAATAGTTAGACATTTTGAGTTTGAGGTCTCCTCTCGTATTTTGATGACATTTTTTAGGATTTAGGGTTAAAAGTGACAAATATCCAAAAACAAATTTATCGGTCATTTATACATATTTCCTGAGATATTTAAATTTAAAATTCTGTAAAGTGATAGCTTTAACCCGCAATTTCTTCACGGCTCCCAAGAATTTTTTGGTGAAAATTATTATTATTAGGTATGTAGGTATGTATAAAACCCTTTGTTTTTAATTTACCTTTGTCCATAGTAAAGCAAACTATGCTGGATATTTTAACAAAATATGATTTTTTTTCCAATTTGTATACATAGTACTATACTTAAATATTATTACAATAATAATAATTGTTCAAACTATTTAAATTTTTACTGACGAAAATAGTTGCAGTAACCACTCACTTTTTTCTAAGTTTGGACGGTCTCGGGCAGTTCTTGAGGATGAGATGCATTCGTGGTCCAGAGTTAAGCAGCTGGACGTGGGCCAGTGTCACTAGGAGCGCACCGAATGCGGGTAATTTTGTTAAAATGTTCCCGACAAGGGACAATCGTTGTTTGATTGCCCGAACGTGGCGCAGTCTAATGGAATCGCTTCATCAAGAACAAAACCCTGAAAGTGTCCCACAAATGGGTTCGATGTTCGCACTCATCTTTCGGATTATTCGGGTCGAACCCCCATGAAGTACCCCGGGTCCCTTCTGGAGGACGTCCTTAAGTACGCGCGATGTTCGAACGTTTTTGATCGGAGGAAATCGCTTTTCCGGACACAAAATGCGTGTCATCGCTGGGCATTTTATGGTGGTTACTCGGGAAAATGTCCGTGAATCCCAAAAACAAACTCTCGGTCGCCGTCATTAAAATGTCGTTTGGGACTCGCATCAAACTAAATTATTGGCCATCGGATAAATAATGGAAGCGGGGCTGGCGCGTAATCGAATTGGTAGCTATGAAAATCTGGTTAACGCGGAATCAAAGCGGAACCGCGCCAGCATTTCCTAATGGCGCACTTAAACGATCCTTTGATAAGTTTATTGCCTTCAGATAGACTCTCATTAGCAGGTGAGGTGTTTTACGATTTGTTTTGAGGCGGTTCGAAGAGGTGTGGTCAACGAACCCAGCCGAACGCCGGCTTTTATCGGGACGCGCTCAGATTTTCCGAACGTAATTGTGGCGATGGGCTCGGTGATGGATGGCCCGTGAGACTCGCTTGACACCGCTTTGAGCTCTCTGACTGTTTCGAAGATTGTTTGGTTACCTTTGTTTGATGAGGCTTGTAATAGACCTGTCCATGTCAACTCATTTACCAATTAGAGGCAAAAATCCAATTAGCCTGTCCGCCTGCTCTGTAAAACTTGATTTTTGGACAATCGCATTTAAAATTAGTCGATTAAGTCCATTTCCTGTGGAATACGTTTTTATAAAATCCTTACCTTTTTTCTATCAATGTTGTTTTCTAATTTTTTTGTGAATGCATTTATACAATTTGATTTGAGGGAACTTCTTGAAAGTCTGGTTGTTGTTAGACAATGCGATACGTTAAAGCTTACTAGGGTATCATCAGGTTTTTAGAATAAAATATTTTTAGAAATCTATCTGTTAATAGACCTTGAAAATGCAAAGATGTTAAATAATAATAATAATGTTAAAATTAGGTACTGGAAAATAGGCAAAATTCTGAACAAAACTGCATGCGAAAACCTATAGCTTTTCTAATTTAAAAAGTTTTTGGTTTATTTATAATTGTTTTTCAATCCAGGTCAAGTAATAATTTAACGTTCTCCAATTGTGTTGGCACGGCCAGATAATTTGGGCAACATGATCCTAGAATCTAATTTATAAGTACCTATGTTTTTCTTTTCCCTATATGAATATCTTGACAATCTCCAATTTTTAACAATATTTAATCACTATATCTGAGAAGGTCTTTTTTTCTATAAATTGTAAACTTTAGCTTATTTTAGGGATTCCAATAGTCATGTCTAAAAAGTTAATCTGATCATTCCCAAGTTTCACAGTAAATTTGACATTGTTAGTCTATCTATAGTTTGTTAAAAACTGAATGTAGAAATATGCTCAGAAGTCGTTTTTTTGTAGTGACTATGAAATTAGAGAAACTATTTTTCAAGCTTTCAAGCTACATTACCGAAATTTCGAACGAATTTATGTTCTGTATAAATAAAAATAGAAATATAAGAGTTTTTGTTTCGAACAAGTTTAACTATGTTTCTTCAGTAAATTGGTGTTTTTATCAGAAATATGTAGTTAGTTTTAAATTCCACTTTACAATTTTAAATCTGAAAAATCAAACTACTGAAAACTGCAACATTATTGCATTAACCAGAAATCGATGAAAATATAAATAAACACAAAAAAAGAATACAAAACTTTATAAAATGCTTCACAGTCATCGCAAGAAATTATTATATCTACTTAACATATTTATTCTTTTAAAATCTAATATTTTTGCTAACCCTTACAAAAGTCGTTCGTTGCATATATTTTTGATCTTAATCGCATTGATAGTTTTCATATAAACTTTCACTTTAATATAGTTCATTAATAAGGTTTAGAAACTTTCGAAATGAAAGTGAGGACGCAAAATTGGTGTTAATCCCGCAGAGACTAATAACTTTGCTTATTTCAAAATACAATAACAAAATATGTAATTGTGCTTAAATAGGCTAAAATGAATCATAGAAGGTATTCAATGAATTTACCGCTTAATTTGCATGTTAATCCTAATAAAGCATCGCATTGGCCACCTATTTCACTCGCTAATGATAAATTACCAGTGATAAAAATCTCGAAAATCTCAACAGAATAAAATTATGACACAAACATCGCAATTACCATAAATCGTAGAGTTAACCCGTCGTCTCGGTTTTTTGATGACCTCTAGGCACTCTGCGGCGTTGGAACGACATCTTAAATTTCTTCCACAAAACAGAGGAGAAACAAGCGCGGCTAATTAAAAAAATTTAACCATTAAAGAGGCCGAGGCCTAATTAAACTAAAGAATGGTTGTTAATTTTTCTCGTATTTTTTGGTCCATGCCGGCCGCTGCGCTGTCAACTATCACAGCTCGGGGCAATTTAAGCTCTCATCAGGGCGGCTAGATCGCCGAGATTGGGGCAGACCGGGGAATAAATCAACCAAAAGCGGCGCGCGGACCAAGATAGAATCGCGAGTAATTTATTAGTTGATTCTCGGTTTCCTGAAATTAAATTTGTATATGGTCCGAATATGCATAAACAGCTCCTGAGGACATTAAATGTTTTAGGGGGCAACCCAATTAGCGCTCTGCAAGGACATTAAATTCAAATTTCAGAGGTTATTAACGATAATCAAATTGAAAGTTGGAACTAAAAGTTTACAGCAAAGATATATATTTTTTTAATTCCTCAAGTTTTTTTTCTTACCACCTGATTTTTTTCCCTTGAAAGTAAGACTTGTTCAAAAAAGTTATCCCCGTGCTGTCCTAAAACAGAGTGACAAAAATTGGAGCAGGCGACAAGGAAGCGTGTCATATTTCGTGAAAGATCGATTTTTACGCAGAAGTTGGGTCCCAGAAGACCTAAAAGCCTCCGCGTAATGCCCGGTGATGAATGCCACCTTGCACCTTCCAAAAATGTCATGGCACGATGTGCTGGAAAAAAAATAAAAGAATTAGGCATCTCGTCAAAAGAAGGTCTCGTGTTACTTTTCTTGAGAGGTACATCCATTCGAAAAGACGGAAACATTTTCCATATGTTATATAAATGCTTTTTAGCAACACAAGGCAATGTCGTTTTCCTCTGAGTGGGTCATGATGATTCTCATATTTCACATTTGTTTTATATTCTTTCATAAAAATTTGTGAATTGTTTACTTATTTCGAATTTTGTTTATTTTCAGGTAAATATCCCATTATTTTTGGATGGTTTGTATAAGTAGAACTACATACTTCTAGAGTCATGTGTTTCATCGTAATAAAGGTAATTTCGGTCTCTCTACCTACAAATTTAAAAATTAAATTTTCTTTCTTATTTAATAATTTCTTCGAATTTCATATAGGTATTTAAAAAAAATTATAGACACTATATAACGTGTCTTTTTCATATTTTAATGAAATTACCAATTTTAAAAACTTTGTAACGAAAAGTATGCTATGTACGGAAATTATACAACTTTCGACTCAAAATTGAAATTCTGTTTTTAACTTTTCAATCCTGCATAAAATCAAATTAAAAACCACGACGGCGCTTATGTTAAAATCAAACTTGAATTCTATTTTTTAAATTTTATTTTTTTTTAAATTCATCTTTTCTAAAGTGGAATACTGACCGTTTCCATATAAAAATCTTGTTAGACTTTAAGAGGGACGATACAATTAAAACTTTCAGTATAACATCTAAACAATATAATCGTAAAGTTTTATAATTAATTTTGAAATACTTCTGAAGTTATGACATGCCTCTTAAGTCACACTGCGAACCGCCAAAACTTTAAATGTGTTTTTCTTGTAACATGATTTTCGAAATTGACGGGAACTCCAACTCAAAAACTATTCAACCAAACTTTTTCGAAATTTTCATAAGAACTTGATTACTTTCGCTAAACCTAATTGTTTTTAAAAACACACTAAAGAAAGTATCTTTTTATTAAAAAATTACAAAAGCAACAAATGATATACGTTTTCTCTTATAATAATGGGAGAAATCGGTATTGGAATAATTTATAGAATTAGGTGTCGAAAATTATGTAATAGCTAAAATAATTTTGTACGATACATAGTATAAGTTATGAGTAAATTATTATTAGCTTCTAGAACGAACCTATATGTAAAAAACTCACTTTTCATTGAATTGAATTCTATAAGTCGTCTGCTATGTATATAAAAATTTCAAATTTGTGGAAAGCATTTCAAAGCACATCATCCAAATTTGAAATCTTTAACCGAAAAAACTTTTGGATTAATTTTTTGACGCAAAGTGGGTATAAATCAAAGCAATTCGATTTTATTTTCACAAATTAAAAATTTTTTAACATGTAAATTTAAATTCAATGCAAAATTCCCTGCTGAATGTAATCCAGTTCCGATTACGAAAAAAACCCAACTATGGTTCAGCTCTGCCTGATCGTTGGAAAATTAACTTTTTAGGTTATTTTTGGGCACTTCTTAATATATCATAATTTTACTAGGATATGAGTGTTCAATAATTCCTTGACCTAGTTTTTATTAAAACCAATCCTAGATAAATGATGCTCAATGCAATATTTTATAGTCTGTACATAAAGTTACATAATTTTCTTTTGCATAATAATTATGAATGTATTTTCTGTAGGCGATTTCTTCACATTAACAATATAATTTTTTATTTTGAGGCTATATTAGTGTGTCATTTTTATTATTTAAATATTCTGAAAAACTTATAACCAGGATGTTCTTATACCAAAGACTAATAAAGATATATAAAAGAGGTTAACAAGCGCGAATTATGCAAAGTACCAGAACTGCAGTTGAATAAATTTTTATTACAACAAGTATACAATTAACAACCACGAAAAACCCGCTCAAACTTCGAGAAGACTTTGCATAATTTGCATGAAATAACCAGGGATGGGACGAATCAACAGGTAATTTTGCATCGAAACCCGAATCAATTAATAAGCATCTGTGGCCTGTCATTTTCATTCGTCGTTTATATCGGAGGAAGTTTATCAATCACGTAAACCGACCTTCGGCTGTTACGAGGGATTTCTCGAAAACAAACAGATAAAGTGGATAATGACGCACCACGGGCATTAAAAAGAAGCAACAGGCCCGTCGTGGAGCCGTAAAGTAAAGGTGCACTGGCCATTTTGCACCACCCTGAGGCACGTCATTCCGCGAGTTATGCGGTAAATAATACGTTTTCTTGGCTCGCCGTTTCCTCGTTAGCCTCAGCCTTGTTAGACTTCGCGAAGAGCCACCTTCGTCACGTCTTAAGACGAGGAAAGACGCGGAGGGGGCTTTCTTAGGGCCTGTCTTCTCGCACAATATGCGGCCACAAGGGTCACTAATGGTCAGCGTAGGGATCGGCTTTTTTTTCGTTCATCCCTTAATCTTAATGCCATTGTTGGTGGTAATTTATTTCGTTCTGGTGGTTCTGGTAAATTTCACGGATTCCCTGAACTTTTTTGTGCTGTTTGTCCCTGTGTGGCCCTGGCCTTACGAATTCAATGCATTTTTCTACCTCCTCCGGCGAAGGTGATATGACATGCATTTTCAATGTTTGTTTTTTCCCAATTGTTGCTGGGTCCAAGGGTAAATATTTGGACACCGATGGTCCTTTTCCCAGTTTCCCTCCCAGATACAAAACAAAAAAAAAATGCTTTCTGGTATTCACAAAAGATCTAGAAATGGAATCCTGCCTTTTGCAGAGTTATCACCCCTTAAGCCAATTTGAGATAAGCGTCTTCTAAATTTCTAGACAACACGACCGACCGTGACAATTGTTTGCTTTCGTTCCGCAAAATTTAAACCAAATGTTACGTCTCAATTTTGGGATCGGTCGAAGTTATTTATGGTCGAATTAGGGCAGAAAGCAATTTCCAGCTGTTAAAACCAAAAATGATCTATGCATTTCCTCAAAAAAAAAAAATCTATTTGTGTGATCATCGGCGTTTCACAGTTGTCCTTTCTTCTAAATAAATATAAAATAAATACCCGTCTTATAGAAAAGGTTGTTTACATCTCTACTTTTATTTTGAACGTTGTAGAACAAATATTTCCACTATTATGGGAATAATTGTTCTTCTGCATAATGAGTTCAGCGACACCAAATGTGTGCAAATGTAAATTTTCTATTTGGAGGACTAGACTAGACGCTGGCGTTGAATCGCATTTTTTTTATATCCAGATCTGAGATCGTTGCGGCAACTTCTAACACTAAATAACATCGTGTAAATGTTTTCAATTTTTATTTCAAAGATACCTTAATAATGAACAAATTACAACTGATAATACAAATAATCGATTTTAGAAAAATACAGACTCGGGATAAAGGTTTTTTTTTACCAAATTTTTCGTACATTCGATAATTCCAAATCAAAACACAGAAACATGGTTGTATAGGTTTTCAAAAATTTAATAAAAAATTTTTTGAACTGTATAAGGACTATTCAACAAGAATAGACTGATATTTTAAATTCCTTAACCATAACAAGCCGCACTGAAAGAAAAAACTTTACCAAAATGCTAAATGTTAAAAAGTCGCCAACCAATAAAGTTGGTTACTTTTAACCACGAGAAATAGTTAATCTCCTGACGACGAGAAAAAGTTGATTTCCCTGTGATATTCCGACTGGCTGGATTCGAACTTGCGATCTGTGAGAATTGGCGCTTTCGCAGCTCTGTCATCTAAATTAATTCCCATGCCAATGCGTTTTGAAAGTTGATTTTCCTGTGATATTTCGATTAATCGTGGCTGGATTCAAACCTGGAATCTCCGAATTGGAGATTGAATTGGCGTTTAGAGCGATTCAGCCTTAATAAAGCGATGTGTGGCGTGGGCTGCTTAAGAATACAATTTGGAATTGACTATTTTTAATAGATAATATAGATAGATAGATAGATAATATTGACTATTGACTATTGAAATTGTTACAAATTTTCAGATTTGTATGGCGTGGTATTTTAACAATTTTTTTCGGTCACATTGACCAACTTTATTTTTCTCAGTTTAGAGTTAGAAATTCGTACACTATATGTAGATTTAATTTTTAATTAAAATTATATTTAATGATATTGTCTGGTAACTTTTGTACTCATTTTGGACTTTTATTATTGCTGTAGTGGGATACGAGTGCTTCGAATAGTTGTCGTTAAGACACAAGGAAAACTTGCTTGCTCCAGATTATTACCGTCGAGAAGCTAGACAAAAATTCCAAATTCCAAAGACAATTCCCAGCTTGAGATCAAATTAAGTTCACATAATTCTCGGGAGCACCCCGAGGAGCTATCTGGAGCGGCACTAAGTTTCCTTAATGACACATTAGAGCTCCTCTTAATCCAATAATCGAGTGCATTTGGCCGCTTAAGTGGCAACTGGTTTCGGGGGAAGATCCCACTCCGTCCGCAAACACTTAGCGAACAAGCGGTGCCGCGGTGGCGGGTTAACGATTTGATTTATGGCGCTCAACTCACGCTGTTTATGGCCGCGCCTCACCCGCCCGCCTCGCGACGCGCGACTCGCGAGCAACAATCCGAGATTGCGATTGTACTCGCGGCGGATTCGAGACCAAAAAACGCGTGCAACTCCGCGGGGTCGTGCCATCATTTGCAGCATGCGGCACGTGGCGTCTTGTGCAGTTCCGTGCACGCCGGCGACGCAGCAGTGGCCCTCGATGGTGCGAAAACAGTGACGCGGCACGGCACGGCCGCCTCTCGAATTTTGGCAGAGTCATAACTCGATTTCACTTCGGTTAAGTACATGAATCATTGGGCCCCCTTAGCGCTCCTCGGTGCTTTTAAGGACGAGGGCGAGAGGCCGGGGACTTCCAGGACGCCTGAGGCGCCTCAATTCACGTGTCACTGGAGATCCTTCGGCAAATAGCTGCCGAGATTTCATGAAATTCCCTAACGACCCAGAAGTGCTTGTTTGGCGCTTTGTTTACTTTTTCCGCGTCATTATTTTCGCACGCGCTCATCGCTCGCGTCTCCGAGTGTTAGATTAACTAGGGGCGGTGGGAACCTCCTCCAGACGCTAAGTGTCAAATTTAACGCCGCCGTCACCCAATCAATACAGGACCCTCATGACGGCATGTGATCTCTGCCTTAGACTAGGTGCCAAGGGGTTGTGCGTCGCTGTTTACCAACATCCCTTGACCCTTCGCACCGTAAAAAGCGATAGGGTGGTTTTTTTCCAGCAGCGAGCGCCTTCTTCACGCGTTATTACTTTCAATATTTATTTATAGATCTTGGTGGATTTTTATGTTCCTCTCGGGCACCCGGTGAACCAGAGATGAAGCGTCAATGGCTCGTGATTATTTTTCACACCCGGAATTTTCGAATTTTCCCGCCGAGGGTGCCGCAATTGCGCCTATGGTGCCATGAGAAACTCGACGATTCACATATTCTCGTGTCACGCGGCATTTCCGTAGACTTTACATTTACTTAGCGCAATCCTTAATGGAAAGATTAATGATAGTCCCGGCGGATATTTTTTGTTCCACTCCACCTTCATCTTTCCGTTCATACATTTATCATTGTCGGAAGCTAATTGATTACAGCGATTTAGCATCCCTGCGCGGCAGGATAATTGGGGGCAAATTAAAAATTCATTCCAATTTCACTTTCGAAAATTCAATTTCATTTTTCCGAAATTCAATTTCATTTTTCCGAAATTCAATTTCATTTGCTGAAGTATATTTTTAATTTTAAAAGTAAAACTCATTTATTGTGGTTATAGAATTGAATTAGGGTAAGAGTTTTAAAAATCATACACTACCAGTACAAGTAATACAAGCAAGATAAATGACGAGTTCAATTACTTAATGTACGTAATTATCACTAATTATTATTGTACTAACTTCCTAATATGTATGTAATACGCTTCGAACTTCATCAAAAGTGATCTTATGACAATGGTAGCGAAATTTCACGAGTCCATATTTATCAATTTATTGACATGGCAGACAATTCATAATAGGGGAAACAATTTCTGTGGTTATTTATATTTATTCCCTAGCAATTGAAGTGTTGGAAGTAATAATAAACTCAATGTTCGTGGGAACTATACATATGTATGCATCTTGCTTTTATTGATTATTTTCGGTGAAATTACTCTCTTTACCTAAACGTTGATTAATTTAAGACGTTGTTAGATCTTGACGATTTCCTCCCCTTTTAATCCAATCTTCCGCACAAGATACTTCTCAGGTTTTAAGAATGAAAAAGAAGTTTTATTCGCCAAATCAATTAATATATGTACCTAAATTACGCTGTAGCTCTAAAAATAGATGCCGACTTAAAATTTAGTCATGTAAACGGATGAAATTTATTTGTGTAGATCCTGAAATTTTAATATAATTAGGATTATAAATTTTTTTTTTTTGCATCTACTCTAGAAATCAGAAATTAAATATTGCAGATATGTGTTAGGTATTGATGTATTGTCATTTCTTTTATATATTCATGAATAATTTTTATTTTTATTTTCTTTAATAACATTTTATGCAAACCAAAAACGATGGATCCAAAATGGAATATTACAGAAAAAGCTTATTATTAATAGATTTTAATAATCCTTTGCTTAAAAAAAAACGTGGTAGTATTCTCCTGTCGCCGAAAATTGTGTTGTCAACCGAAACAAAATTATCTACCTACCTACACAGTAGTAAATTTTAGAAATTCAGAATTTCCATGAACGCAGTGACATTTTTATGAATCATTTCTTATGGTATGGCAAAGTAATGGACCTTTAACTAAATGTTTTTGCTGACATAAAGATAATAAGAGTAAATTAAAAATGTATGGCCTTTTCTCCTTTTGAATTAGCAGTTTCGACTCGGCATGTCATTTTAAATTAGTTACCTAATGTAATTTACTGCCTGAAGAATTTTTAACTTTCAACTCACTGCTGATTGCAAAATCGATACTCAAGCTGCAAATAGCCAACGCAGCAGGTCATATGGCAGTGGTTCTAGTGGGGTATCGCCATAAAGATTGCGCGTGTAGCCCTAGCCTCAGTTGATTTAAAAAGGTAATTTAAAAGCAACAGGAAGCGTCTCCCCTTCCAAGAACGAATGCATTCCCCAAAAATACTCGGAATTTTTCCTGTGCAGCACCTAAAGAAGGCCTCCACCGGCCGCTGCGTGTCTTCGCTCCCCTTCATTGCGGCGCAGCAATTTTAACGGCTTCCAGCAACCGGAGACGTACGACATTTTGCGATTTGATTGATTGAAATGTTCACCTTGCACGGAAACGTCTCGGGTTGACAGTGTCAAGTCGCTTGAATGCCCATTTAGAGTTTTGCGGAATGTTTTATTTTTCGCCGTCTTTTCTTATTGGCGATTTCCTTTTCGATATCTTAAGTCGGGACGGGTTTTGGTATACCCATACGCGAGCACGCGATGACTCACTCGCGAATCGCGTGTCACATACCCAACTCCTTACGCGGCTACCTTCACTGCGTGACATATTACTACGTAAAATGAGTCGCGGAAAGTGTGCCCTTTGCGGTGTTGGTGCGTTAATTTATGTCCCCAATCGCCTTACTTTGACATACTCCGCAGGAATTTCGAGATCTTGGTTTGGTGCTGCGACTCGACGTCGCTCGTCGTTGTCTTCTTTGCCACTTCTTCAGACTGTCGTCGTCTTCGAAGACGTCGTCCTCCAGATTTTTTAATCTTACCGTCACTGAACCGACTGATCTTATTTGGAACCTCTCCTCCAAACTGCTTCGCCTTCTTTAGAGTGATTGACCGCATTTGTAATCGTCAGAGTGATGTAAGGCGGGGGATTAGTGCATGTCGACGAATTGTCATAGTCTATGTCGCCGTCGATCATTTTTAATAAGCCCCCAAAGGCCGGGGAGGTGTTTTCTGTCGCATTATTCAAATTATGCCCCTTGCACTGCATCTCTGTCTGGGAAAAGATTACGTTCGTTCCGAACACCATCTGCCTTAAAATCACTTCCGGGACGTTTCCAATTCGAATGTTTCCATACATCGAGACCCCAAGAGGATTCAGAGAAAACGACCGGGACCGAAATTACCCGTCACTTTTACTTAATTAGAAAAGATGTCGGTCGTTGTCTCACAGTCGCCCTGTTGCACCTGAATGGGTATTACCCGGGGAGGAAAGCCCGGTAAAAACCGTGAAAACTCCAGAAGCAAAGGTCCGCAGTCATCGCTGGATCGGATAATAACAAGCCGTGAAGTTGGAAATTGCTGCCTTATCGGGCGTTATTATCGGATCTCGTGTTTGCCCTCGTCGGAAGGTGCCTGCCGATGTCGATGCAGCGTTAAATTCTTGAGCGCTAGAAATTCGCTCACTGGCGAATTTGACCATTTTTTGCAGGATGTAGTCAGCAATTTGTTGAATTTGAGGTTTTCGTAAAAATCTTTTTACCCTGAACCAACAGGATAAACACGAAATTCAATTGGGAATTAATACCATCATTCATTGCAAAATTTGGGCTCTATGAAATTTTTTAATCTATAAAGGTTTTCAGAAAAATATGAATGAAAATCAACCATAATTATTATTTCAAAACAAAAACTGTCAAAAGCTACCATTATGCATCTTTATTTAGAACCAGCTGAAAATTTGAATGTCACAAATTATTTCAAGTATGACCGATAAAAAAATGATGTTTAATCATTGCTCTAATCTAAATCTTCATATCAATACAAGCATATCCTACAAATTTGAGCTTTATTTGGTTCTGTAATTTGCATACCTATAAGCGTCATACAAATGAATATTCATTTTTATATATGTAGGTATATGAATATGGGGAACTTAAAAATCGTTTCAATAAAATAATTTGACCCACCATTTTATAAACGGAAATTGTTTTTGTTTCAGCAATTGCTTACATTCAGACCTAATAAGCAAAACGGTAACCGTCCATTTGCCCCAGGGCCTATGCGAATTTTGACTAAAATTTAGGCTCTGCTGTCTCTAGACTTAATTGTTGGAAAATGCCGGCCAGAAACTAATTAAAAATTATTTTAAGTGGTTGAGTAGTAGAACAGTTCTATCGCCCGCGTTTTTCAAAGGGAATTATTTTGACTTTTATTTTTTTGCACCCTTTGCAACGATGCAATACCAAATACAAGGGTGTAAGGCCTATTTGTACGAAAGTGTTAATACTTACCCATGTTATTCATAAAGGCTTTCTTAAAATTTGAAGGAAGTAAAAAAATGGATGCAGTAACAATTAATTAACCAACTATCCAACTATTCATTTTACAAATACCTCTGCATAAATCTGCGTATAAAAGTTTCAAAATCAAGTGTTCAGTTTGATATAAATAAATCTCGAACTTCGAAAGATGAATTACATAACGTAAAATATTGAATTCAATTAAATATATATATTCCAAAACGATTGTTCCATTCTATCATAGTCCAAATTCTATACAGATTTTTTAAAGAAGAGTTCGTTATTTTAAGAAGAAAACATTTCTTCAAGCCAATCTACTTAGTTAAAAAAACACATTTAAATTAATTTCGTGACACCCTTAGTGAGGATTAGAGCAATGATAAGAAATATGCATCTTAAGTAATAAGTGTCTTGAATAGGGCTTTATGTCATTGGGTAGCATAACATTAATCTACTCCTTTTAACCGACTTTCCCAAACTTAATTTTAATCCGATGGTAATTGTGTGTCTAAATGTGATTAGATTAATGAACATTCGCCTAAATCTCAAGTAAAAGAAACTTTCAGTAATCAAGCTTAACCTCAAAAGGATCGAACTGTCTCTTTAGGGGATCTAAAAACTTTTGTAAAACACAGGATTGAATATAAATGGAGCAGAACCATTAATCATTTTATACCCACACTTGGAGGTTTAAATTGTCCTCTCAAAAAACCAGCATCATCAAATCCGTAAACATAGTAATTAAAACCGTCATGAAGCACCACGTCCGACCAAACAGAGGCGGTGACAGGAGCTCTTAATATAGGCAATTGAAGGACTATAATTAATACTTGGTTCGGACAAAAGTGAATCCTCGAAAAACAGTCCCTTTTATCCACATTTCCTTGATGGGGGTTATCATCACGCAAAATTCCCCCCAAAAAATTTACCTTTTGTTGGTAATCCGTCCACAAAGTCCAGAAGCGTCATTAATTTATCCCAACACGTGTTAACAATGCCTAGGCAGCGAAAGTTTCATTAATCAAAACTCGTCGCTGGAGCGACTCTGGGGGACACTGCGCTAAGAATTTTAATGAACACATTTTTGAGATATCAAAAGCAGACGACCTCTCTCCGGATGGCATTTGAACACGAAACACCACCCCATTGGGTTCATTCGGTGAAATCAATTAATCAAATTTTTCGGCCCCTTTCTAAGAAACGCTGTCTTGGCCCAAATTTTTTGTCTCTTTGTAGAATGAGCGCCTACACCAATCCGGGGATCAGGGCTCTTCTTCGAAATCTGTAAGCAATTAGATAACCGAAATTTTCGGGCTAATGACGGCGCGAGGAGTTCTGTTTCGCCGGATAAGAGATTACGTCGTCGGGGGTTGGACGTGCTAACGAGTGTCGCATTTCAGGGCGTTTAGAGCAGGGCTAAGGCCCCGGCCGTCTGGCCAGGGATTATCGCTTGCAGACGCAGCACCGAGTGCATCTGATAACAATTTCATGTACTCGAGCAGTTCTAGTCTAGCTTATGGCATGAATATTTTAGCTTACAGAACTGCAGTGCGTTGCACCTACCTGTAATGCATCGCTTTACATTGCACCCATCGACAGTCTTCTCTGTGCAATGTTGCGAGGAATAGGACTGATAGTAAAACACATGAGCAAACTGATGTTTTTCTTTAATTCATCCAAACATAATAGCCCAAACCTTACGCCTGTTGTCTGGTGATCTATTACAATTTATATGAGACGGACATAAAAGCATAAACGCCGTCAACTATAAGTAATTGTTACTAAGATTGGTTTAAAAAATTAGGAAAGGTAAATAATGCAAAAGGAAAATAATTCCTCCAATCCAGACACACAATGGAATAAATAAATCGTCGTATATTTGTTTTGCGCAAGTTTTAGGCAAATTATTATATTTGTCTATCGACTTTTCCGGCAATTGCTTTAAAAAAACTTCATTGGACTTTGATATTTTTTTAGCATTGCATTTGTATGATTAGCGAAAACACTTACATTACATTTGTTTTGTCGAGATACAAAATTTTATGATATTGTAGAACGTATGCAAATAATAAATTCAGCGGTTTCAAAAATTGTATGATACCGAATACATATATTTTAACTTTAAAGTAACAACGACTTCCAACGTTCCCACTATTATTTCTTAAATACTATAGTTTTTGCATAGTATTTATATGCCTATAAACAAAACAGAATATTGTATTCATAATGGAGAATAAAATTTGAAATTTGAATGTATTAGACATGGTTAATATACTGATATATATAATTGAATAGTGCCTGTAAATGTACTATAATCGGTAGTTTTTAAGCATACATAAATCATTTTGTAATATACCAGAAAAGACACAATAAACTTTAAACGCGTTTTTGTCGAAAACCATATTTTCAAAACTTGTTTGTGTATTATACAAGCTTTTTCAGCCAATTTTCAACAGATCGACTTGAAATTTTGAGGAGCTCCAAATTGCATTGTCCACGGAAATACATAGCCGTTTTGCAAAATTTTAAAAAATCAATTAGTTATTAACAATTTTGTGCAAAATTTTTATTCAAGCAATGGAAAATTGCCTGAATCGATATTTTGTTAGAATCCTACGTAGGTAGGTAGGTACTTAGATTTCCACAGATTAAAGCCATTTTTTGCTCTAGTTCCAATCGTCGTTAATCATCATTAAAACGTGCACAAACAGAATTGTTTTTCTTACTTCAAAAGATGTAGAATAAAACCTTAAAAACAAATCTTCAGTGGAGTTATATTTGTTTGTCCATACAGAATTGTCAAAAAAAAATTGTTTTAAAATAGACCCCAACAACTGTAATTTCCTCTAAATACTCCTGAGATATCGTTTGGTATGATGATTAAACGACCACTTGAAGGTATTTGTATTTATTCTGAAATTTGGCAGCTAGCATAAATCTAATTTTTTAATTAAAAACAGGTTTATTTATAACTAATATAGTACATGAAAATTAAGATATCAAATGGAATAATCGAGTATCGCTAAAATGTATTGTTTTCCTCTTTGGGTGTGTTTCTATTGTGTTTTTTTGTGCCAAAGTTCAAAAAAAATAAAAGACTACTTATCAAAATACTGCACAACTTAACAGATCCTTATTTCTAAGGATATCTTCTTTTTTAAGATACTTTTGTTATAATGTTATTAGAATTTAAAAAAACTGTTACGGATATTTTTTCAGTTACCATCGAATACTCTACAACATTTTTGGAAATAATGAAGTTAATAATGACGAATATGCAAAATCGTCTGTTTAATTACTGGGTAGTAAACAAAATATGTATAGTAAATTATAAAAATCACTTATGGTTTTTGTCAATATGGCAATTAAATGAAAAGCTTACATTTCTTTGACATTATTTCATAAGGCAAATGCGTGCTTGTCACTAAGCAATATACATATATGTATGTATATTACATATCTAAAGCTTTTTCATTCATTTCAAGGATTCTTGAAAAAATTTTCTACTCAATTTCATCAAAACCGTAAGTAGACATCAAACTCAATTAGTTCCCTGGAGAGAAACACTTTTGTCCATTGTCCTGTGTTAAGACGTCTACGCAATTTTCTTGGTATACATTTGTGGTGTACTAAGCTACTTCTATTGTTACATTCAGAGATCGTTTATCAAATTTCCTTTCCGGCATTATGTGCAATGCCACCTTAAGTAAACTAGACGCCCACTAATAAAATGGGGAGTCCCTGAATTAGCCAACAGCACCAACGAGCAATGTGCCAGTCTGTTAGGCACAAAATCCACCTATTAAGTTCCTTGAGGAAATCGCCGGGAGTGGAATCGTCATTACTTTGACGTAATCACTGCATTAATTTGATTGCATAGGACTCGAAGCAACGTCCGTCTGATTTGCATTTGATTTACATTGTGGCAGAGCCTTAATAAATTCCATCAAGGACGGAGCCTTATACCTTTGGTAGATAGTGGAGACTCCCCCGCTGTTCATCAGACTCATCCAAATGGTGGTGCTCCACTCGGATGTTAACACCATGCAAACCAACTTCGTTATCTCGAGGATATGGGATGACTTGTTATCGAATCCTCACGTACCGCAAACAAATGAGCAAAGTAATTGAAGCGTCTTAATTTGCGATGTTGCAGGGAAGATACAACAAATTGCCTCGGCCCGAGTCTGTATATTGCTTCCTCGAGTTCTCAAGGGTTTCCACAAGTACTTTGGGATTTCCATGGCTGCATGGATGGCGGCGATTTAATTCCCATATTGTCGTCGTTGGAGCAGACAGTGACCCCAATTACGTCTCGCAGTGGGGTGAAAGTTAATTTAACGATAATTAATTGGAAAATCAATCAACAGAACATTTGACGGACAGGCCGAATGGATTCAAAAGAACCAGTCGACTGCGCTGTTCGCTTGCGAGCCTCCTTTGCCATATGCAAAAATTCAGAAAATTATGCTCCGCGAACCGGCCGAGGAGGGCCCCAGTCCTCCAGATGGACGGCCAACACTCGACGGGTGTATCCATGCCATCTGCACAAATATATCCAAGTCATATCGCGCAAAAGGCACAACTCGGGCTCCGCGGCCCCATCATGGAGGCCATCAATCTGGCGGGGGCTCCGCACTCGTTGTTTTTCTGCCCGTCACAGGCGTCCGCCGGACGGGCCATCAACTGCAAGCTTCAGAAGATGTCTTGCTTTGATGCTTTTGAAGTTGAAGGATGTTTGCACAGCGAGACGTCGCGTCGCGTCGCGTCGATTCTGCGTTTTGTATGCGCGTGTTTTTCCCTCGCGCGCACTTTTGCTATCGAGGAGTGGCGTCGCGTCAACGATTCGCTTGTTGATTTATTGCCCGATACCTGGACAAGTCCCTGAGCAAATAACGAAGTTTTGTTCCTCTGCTTGATGACACACAGGTCACACCAATTCTCGTTAAAGTTCGTAGAAGTTCAAAATGCTTCAAAACCTAATAACTTACAATATACGGCCCACCTATCTTTCGAATCGAGATAAATATGCATAATATACCTTTTAGTGACCATACAAAATAATTAATTAAATATAACCATTATTTTTATATATGTAACATCTTACATACCTTACATAGTACACTGAAATTGTATATCAAACCTAAATAAGTTTTTCCATAACATTTTTATAACTAACAGATATATGTACATAGTGGAAAAGGGTCCAAAATGGGCATTTTGTGGTAACATTAAAAAAAAAAAAAAAAAACCTTTTACAATCGTCTCAAAATGGTTAGATTCACATTTGAAAAAGTGTGAGGGTCGTATTATTAAATTAACCTCTCGAAATTGGGACAGGCTACATGAACTAATAAATCATAAAAATTTACATTTTTTCATACACTACAAAATTTATCGTCATTATTTTGCTTGGTATCTAACATTATCTAAAAATTTTGATTTAAAAAAAATCGTTTAAAATTTTACAATAAAATATCGAAATCAAAATCTGTTCAATTACAAACTACTTTCACGATTTAAACTTTGAATTCTTTCCATTTTTAATTAAATTAATTAATTAATTAGTTAATTTAATTCGCAATATAGATAAATCATATATTGTTATTTTTGCTCAGTCGTATATTTTCAATTCATTAAGAAATCTTATCTAAGGTCTACGATCTTCAATCAACAAACTATGCGAGAAGTAATCTGTGCTAGTACATAACCTAGAAATGTCCTCATTTTTTTTTCTATCTTTACAACATTATTATAAATTATCCCACGGGACGCAAAATGCGCCTGAATCGATTTCATTCGATAAACAAACAGTCTAAAAAACGACTATTGCGGCGCCATATTGAGCTACAGCACAGGTACTAGCAGTCAACTCGTCCAATTTTCAGTTCATAAAGTGCCCCAAATAGCCATAATTCAAAGATTCCTCGACGTGCCCTCGAAAGAGCCAAAGATGCCGGGGCCCTTCGACGTGCCCGCGTAAACACCGCGCTGCCGCGTCTCGGCGAAAAAAAAGTCATCATCGAGTCGAGGAGCGCTGGGTGCATCAATGAAAGTAACCAGAAAAGCAAACAAAAGTAATCACGCGGCCACTTAAGGTACCAATTCAAATAAGATCACTCGCGAAGATACTCGGCCCCGAGACAGATGCAGAAGAAGTCCGTCTAATGGTCCAGGGAGGCTGGCAACAGACCGCAATTTGCATTACTCGAGATGATGTGAAAAGTAAACAAAAATTTCATCTAATTACAGGGCAGCGAGGAGCGCGTCTGGGAGAAAATGAATTTGATTGCCCACGATGCGTTTGTTCATTATTATTTCCTCATGCCCCGGGAACGTCTTCCTCAATTGGTCGGGATTTTCCTCCGGAGGCCCTTAAGACGGCAATAAATTTCACGGATAAGAGAAAAACAATTATTTTCTGCATGATGTCTGCGATGGAGTCACTGCCGACGGATAAGGAGCGCCGCGGCGGTGGCTCCTTCCGCCCGCCCGCCGCCGCGACGGCCCTTCCTGCCCCGGAAGGCCACTCATCATTCCTGCTCTGTTTATCTTTTCCGTGGTATTAATTCGCTCGCCCAAGTGCGGAGCCCCGCTCAAATTTAATTAAAGCAAGTGAGCAGGCAAATAAATCGCCTCCTTTGCTCGGGCGATAAAGTCCTCGTTTTCGTAAGGCCCCAAAAAGATAGAGATTTATCTTCCACTAGCTCGTTTTAGCGGACTTTTTATTCTTTTATGTGCCAATTTAGATAAACACAAAGCATATTTTCTAGGGCTATGTATTATA
Source organism: Machimus rusticus (assembly GCA_951509405.1). Classification (NCBI taxonomy): domain Eukaryota; kingdom Metazoa; phylum Arthropoda; class Insecta; order Diptera; family Asilidae; genus Machimus; species Machimus rusticus. Next base: position 4,451,120 of record OX608052.1, on the reverse strand, counting down.
ATAAAATATAAATAATTGTTTACCTTACTATATAATAAGTATAATATGTGTACTTTACGTACATATAATAAAATCATAATATGGTCGAAATTGTACATTATATACATATCTACGATGTTTTGAAAACAGTAGATACTATACTTATATTAGAAATGATACTCAGATCAAAACAGCAGTTTTTCAAATTATGTCTGTTTGACCTTAACTAGCTACACGGAAAAAAATTTGTCGGGAATATCGCGTCGTTTCTGGCAATATCCCTGTATTTTCCGATGGATTTTGGGACAGTGCATTATTTTGGTAATATTTGTGAAAAAAACAGGGATATTAACTAAAATTTAAGGTCCAGCGTAAAATGTTGATATTATTTCCTGTAACTTTTAAGGAGATCTGTTGCTTTTTCAATATACATATGTTGTGGATTTTATGGCGAAAACGTTCGTAAATTGGTTGGGGATTTTTGCTTTCCAAATTTTTTTCCATGTACTTTTCCGATATTAGTTGACATATGAACCGTTGAGAATCATTAGCGTAGGTAAGTTTAAAACTTTAAAAAACTGAGTTAAGACTAAAATCATATCACTTGCTCATCAGCATCACCCTGTTAAGTATCATATTACCTATAAAACTTGACTTACACTATTATGATTCTAAACGGCTCATGTGATTGTTTTTACCTCGAAATGAAAATTCATATTCTATGAATTCGTTTTTGCCCGTCTATCTTTCTGTCCATCAAGACTTTTTTCCCAGAAACAAATTTCAAGTTTCTAACTCAATGTAATACAAAGACAGGATCTTTCAAAGTGTATTAGTAAAGCATTTATTTACTTATTTAATGCAAATAGGGCACAAATAAATTCCTAACCTATACCTTAACCTAAGGCCCATATGGTACCTACATCGTAATCATAATTTAGTCTAAATTAATAGCCTATTAAAGATCTTAGCCTTATTAGTGTAGCAGACTAACTTACTGATAAATTAGTTAAAACTGTCTTGAAATTTGGCACGAAATAAGATGTCATGTTTTATCACAGTCACTAGATATCAGAGTTAGTAAAAATTATAGGACAAATAGTCTGAGGTCTGTTATTATGTTTGTTTTTTAATTAGTAAATCTATATATTAAATACGTGCGCAAATTTTACTCGCACTTGACCGGCTTCTTAAATCTAAACAATATTTTAAACAATCTTTTAGGAAATGAAATATCCAATTCATTAAGAATTGTTCGTCAATGATATTATCTATAATAATTAAATTCAGAAGTTGGTTAAAATAAATTTTCCTTTTTAATTTATAATGTAAATAACACGGAATTTACATTTAAACTGAATGCTATTGTGTAAATCTTTTAACGTAACACTAAATGTTCGACGCGAAATTTTTTTTGCACTGTTATGTTACTCAGCAGAAGTGTAGAGCAGGCACTCTGTGAACATAGCTTAAGCAATATTAGTAGACCCTACAAACTCTCAAGCTTAATCAGTCCTTAACCCATAGGTGTTCTTTCCAGAAGGCTAATAACTTCGAGCCCGGCAAATTGGATTTTTCGACCTTTCCAAATATGATAGCTTAGTTTTCCGAAAGGAGATTTCGGGCTTCCTGGGATGTGACCTGAGCATCTTTTTATCGAACTTATTCAGCAAATTACCAAGGCAACGCAAGTTTTGCCTTATATAGAGTCAATTTGGTTTTTCTGCCAGCAAACCTACTCCGTTTTTTAATATGTAACATCTACTTCGGCAAATTTCTATATTCATTTTAATATTTCTTAATTCTTTATTTCATTACATATTATAATTTCTTATTAGCAATGAGAAGATTTCTTCGGAAGAAATTAGAAGTGTTACAAAGCTCCGATTAACATTTGCAATGTGAATTATCACGCAATTTCTCAAATTAGCAGTTAATTTGTCGGCGTAATGTTATAAATATAATGTTAAAAAATGCAATGTAATTTTAAGTTATAAGAAATAATTTTATAGGCTGTGGTACAAGATTTTCTTCTCAAGCGCCGATAAAGAATATGTTAAACACAATAAAAGTTTTGTAGCAAATAATTCTACTTTACAAAAATGGATTTTAAAAGATAATATAACCGCCGCTGATTCGTCGTATTATAATTGTATTGTCGTTTATCTCAATTGATTTAAGTACTATTAAACCCATTTTATACCCATACTCAAAAAGATATTGTCTGCCCACTTTAACAAAGTGCAATAAATATTTAACCTATCGAAATTAAAATAAATGCCCATTTCATAAAGAATTAGGTCAAATATGCGATTATTGTCCACGACAAAGTCAACAATTTTGCAAATAAAATTGATTTTCCGCTAACAATTTGTTGAGCCAATTACAATCAATCATATTCCAATTTGTAAAAATTGTGCAACACCAACGGGGCCGGACAATTTTCTGGTCTTCCCACCAGGCCAATTTTCGAGTATATTGTGCAACATTTGATCGGAAAAGACGTGGCAAGATCGATATCGATTCTGGTCCCAATCAATTAGCCCGGCCATAACTCATACTTAAAAACTGGGGTCTGGGCGCGGGCTAATAAATTGATAAATGGCAGCTAAATTTACTTTATTGTATGTTGGATAGCGATTCCCAGACGGAGACGTTTGCCGTTTGGCTTATTCACTTAGAGAGCCCTCAGGAACCGATTCCAATAATTAATAAATAAATAAATAAATAACTGCCTTAACTAACTCCTGATCGACTGGCCCTGGATGGCGGATGGCGGGTCACAGCGATAAAACGAACTCTGTAAAAAGGGTCCAATGTCATGTAAGCAGCTCCTGTGGTGAGCCATAAAATTGGATTCGATTTCATCTTTATTTGTCTTTCCTGGGAAGCATAAAAATGAGCTGGGACGTCGCGTCGCGTCGGCCCGCAGAGGAAATATGCTCGAGCATAACGAGCAACATCAAAATCACCTGGCGGAGGCCGGAGCGAAATAAATGAGGATCGGTCCGGGATCAGGGTCCAACTGGGTCCCATATGCGCTGCCCTCCCTTTGACTTTGGCGCGGAACGTCTTCGATTGGTTATCAATTATACAGGACTTGGGCGATCACCCGCTGCGCGAGGGAACCGCGGTGCCAAGAGTGATCATGTTTCTTGAACTGCTCCAAGATTAAGAAGAGATAACCTGAGCCGCCCGCTGGTGGGGCTCTTTCCATAACTCTTTATCAGAGTCCGCTTTATTTTATTGAAATTTATTGTAATAAAAGTTATAAATAACCACCAGGTCTGGTGACATAAATTTCTTCAAGTGTCGGCCTCTATAGGGATTTTTTTTTTAATGCGAACGGATTGAGTCATTTAAAGTTTTTCATCCGTTTTAATCACCCCAGATATTGGTAAAAAGGTCCTGCGTTGGCTACTGGTAAATGGATTATTATGCTTCTGAAATCCCAGCATAATTTCACTTGCCCTTTAATTTATGTATCATGATGAAAAATAAAACAAAAAAATTGAAAGGGCGTGTGAACATTCACACGAATATTAATTGGACCCAATTTATTCACTTTATCTCAGCAATCCACTTTATAGTAAAAATGTTTTAAAAGCATCAGAGAGCTCATTAAAAAAAAAGAAACTTCTGGCAACTTTCATGAAAACATTAATGACCTGATTAATTGGATTCGTATGGATTTTTTTAAAAGTATGTATTAAAATATTTTTTTGGGATGGCATGAAATCCCAAAAGTTCAACGAATTAATTAATATAAGAATCATACACTCATGTTTCGTTTATCCCATACAATTCATATTTTAAATCGTTATATTATAATAAAAAAGTGCCCGTTCGCGTCTATTTTTCAGTGCTTTTTTAGAACTATCATAATTTCTAATTGATAGTATAAATATTTCGAAAATGCTTAACCGATTTACTTGACAGTTTTGGTGGTCAAATTTAAACGTCCTCTATTTTGTCAATTACTCATAATCAATCCTATTTTTGTACGGCTTTTATTTAACACAGTCTAGAGCTAGAGAAATAAATTCAATTTAATCCGATTTAGAACGCACCTATTGAAGATTCTTCACATATGAGAAACTATAAAAGACAGGTTTCTGCGAACCCTATGCTTTTTAAATGAATATGTTAAACCACGAAAGGCCCAAATTCAGTTTATTGTTCCATCAGTTTTCTAAAAAAGATTTGTTTTTTTATTAAAAAAGGTCAACTTTTATCTGCTTAGTTTAGTAATACAATTTATTCAAAGCTCATGTGCAATCATTCTATCTTTCTGTTTAAGTTTAAATTTCTATGAATCCATCCATATCCTCCACAGTGTCATTAACTTTTGTAGTTCTGAACTGAAATGCATGAATTTTTTTACAAGGATATTTTAGATGTAGATCTCAATTTAAAATAAAATAAAGAGACATAAATTTGCATTTTATAGGGTAATCTCCCCATACATGTTAAGGGGAGATGTTGCTTTTTGAGCGAACCCCTGTCGTTGAAAAGATCTTTTTAAATAAGGCCGTGCTTCGCATATTTTTATCAATCGTAACATTTGCGAGATATATGTATGTATCCCCCGCCCCAAAAATTATTATTATTTGACAGCTAGCATCAAACACCCGGCGCCAGTGTCAAAATAAATCACACACACTTGTCCGTTTTTTTCATGTTTTTTAATCTATTAACAAATTGTTTATCTATCAAATTCTTGGCAAATTAAGAATCATCATTACCCCAAAAGGAATGTCAAAAATATTTACAAAAATTCGGCTGTTTTAAAATAAACAAATTGAGGATTAAGGGCGGAAATGTTTATTTCACAATTTTCAGCCATGAGTTGGAAGGTTCAAAAGAATTTATTTTCCACGCTAAAAATAAGTTTGTTCCTTTTTTTACTGCCAGTAAGCCGGGAGAATTCTACTTTTCCAATTTTTTTTTCCCAGTGATCGTTTTTTCCTTAATTTCTTCCGACTTGCTGGTGGACATCGTTGCAATCTCATTTAGCGCCAAATGAGCAAAAGGGAAGTTGTCCCTTCTTTGAAGTCCCCATTAGAGTTTTTTGTTTTTTTACTTTTCGTTCGTCTTCCCGCCGTCCCGACGCTGGCCGTCGGAAATCTGTTAAAATTGTTTCTGCCACTGAGACCCGTGGATACAATTTAAATCCGTTTGGCATGTCCTCCTCGGTTTCAAAGCGAGTTAATTCGCAATAAAATTGAATTTTCACCAATCAACAACAGTAATATAACTTTCAGCACAAAAGACTGCTCCTTTTTGTGAAATCCATTAAAATTCAATTTCGCCCGTCGTCCTCGGGAAAGAGGCAGCGAGTCAGGCGACGACTTTTAATTCTAAATCTTTCAGTAGAAGGTTGCCGCGCGGGGCGGGGAACCAGAACCAGGGCCAGGGCGAGAAGAAATTAAATTTGCTCCCCAGCTGCAAGAGAGAATTTAATGAACTTTCCATTTCGATAAAAGCGACGAAATTAATTCAATTTCGCCGGCTAGAGCGCCGCTAAAGTGCTTTTATCGGAGAAACCAGGAAGAAATCATCGTCACTCAGTGACGACACGCGAGGGTGTGAAATTCCTCGCGAGGCTCGGTCGCGCCACATTAATTCATAAGGCCCATAAATTTGCCACGTGCGCTCGGCCCCGGAGCCCTAGCGCTCCGCTCCGGCCAGATGCATCAGGGCGACTCTGTTGACTTTCCTCGCGGCTTTCGGGTGTCGCGTATCACAAATCTGGCGCGAACCCATGAGCCGCGCGGATGCATGTCATGCCGCGGACAACAAATTGCCTATTCAGAACAGTCGCGGCAAAAAGAGCACCGCGACGGCGGACGACGGCGAACACGGGCCTAAATACAGAATAGGCCGCCGCCGCACCGCGCCGCGAGATTGCGGCTCAGGACCAAGAGTACGCGCCGCGAGTTCAACAAGTTCCTATAATTGGCTCGTGCTAGCCGCTAAATGCATACCTAGCCGGGCTAGCCGCTAGCCGCTAGCTAGAACAAGAATGGCGGACACAATAAGGCACCGATCCGGCAAGGTGAGTAATTAAAGTAATTGAATTTATTAGCGAGATAACGGTGAAGACGTGGTTGCTGTACCCGCTGTCCCGAGTAGGTTCGATCGGAATTTCCAGCAAAACCCCCGGGCTTCGCTGGTGATCAAGCGAAATTAAGTGTGGAAATCATAATTGCTGAAATTGATCATACTCAATTGGAGGTTGAGAAATCGAACAATTTGCTCTGCTCCAGCTGCGGGTTTTTTATACTTGGACTCCAGAAGTGGGTCTCGGACTTAAGATCAAGTCAAGCCCACTCTGAATTGTTTTAGCTGCTCTATTTTGCCAATTAAGAATTTTCTATTTCAAATTAAAAGTGTGTCTTTTATCTTATACAATTTTTTTCTTTTATTTTCAGGTAAGACAACACCTATTTTTCTTCGGTGTAACGTTAACAAGATCGTATAAGATAAAACTAAACACATATACAGGTATTTGAAAAATAAAATATAGTTAAATCGAGCCTGAAATACCTTATCATATAAATGTTTGAAAACGATTCAAAGTATTTGTAAATTGTCGCTATTGATCGTAATTCGGGCTGACAACTCCACACCGGAAAGACTCGAGAAATTGTGTTCAAATAATAAGAATAATAATATCTTTAATGGCAAAAAGTACACAAGATTTAAATTCTTATAGAATGCACATAATTAATTTAAAATTATATTATGGAAATCCCCCCATATCTTCAGTTTATTTATTTTACAGACCTTAGGGAATAGTTTCTGAAAAACTTGTTCTATAAGCAAATTTTAATAAAGTTTATAAAAACTGACTTTATGTAGTAAATAGTTAAGGATCTAATTTATTGATAGAGTTATGTTTCAAACTCATTAACTTACCTGTAATTTTTGAAAAGTTTTCAAAAATAGTCAACATGATTTTTTCACCTTTTAACTCCATTTTTCTCAAAAACGTGATGTAACTTTTTAATTTTCACTTTCGGATCCATAATTTACAGAATATACTCGACAAAATTTTGCAAACTAGCGTAATTAGATTTTTATTACTATGCTAAATTTTAATTTTCTGTCACAAGTCTATGATTTATTTCTAAGAACACAAATAATGGATAAAAAATTAATACAAAAAATAATCAATTAATGATGATTATTATTATGTCAAATTTCATCCAAATTATAAAAAATTGTCGATTTTAAATACATATTCTAAAAAATTTTTCTTGCGTTATTGTCTTTTTTGATATTTCTACTCTATCGTCACAAATTTTGTTGACGCTGTTTAAATCTTGTTGAATTAGACCGGTTTCAACATACACGTGACCCATCTAACTAAAACTACACTTTTAAATAAATTTTTGTTCTAATGTACAATTCCACATTGTAAGGGAATAGTAATTGAGTTTATAATTCTCGGTACTAATTAACGACCTATTTTGATTATTTCGAGTGCTACAATAGAATGCAACAGGTTTCCCCAATTACCTCAATTATGATTTTTACAACTCCTGAAGGTGGGCAGGGAAACAGTTGTTAAAAATTTCGTTAAAAATGAAAAGGTCCGCCCGCCCGATGAGCAGACAGAGGATTGTTTGCACATACCAAAAGTAATTAAACCTCAGCTGAAAAAAGCCCGGAAAGAAAATTCCGGTTCTTCTTTTGATGCATTGACATATCCTCTGCCGGTAACATGTCACTGGAGCCCCACTGGAGCCCTACCGGGGGCACAAGGGGGCTTTTCTAGTTCGCTGCTAACACTGAGCAATTAAAAGGCGAAACTTTGCTCTGTGCCTATAGAAAGAACTGAGAACTCATTTTCTTTGAAGCCCCCGCGTTAAGCACCTCCTGCTGCACACTGGAGCACAAAGGGGGCGCACAAAAGGAAAACTGCCTGCAAATGCGGCCAACATTTTCTTTGTAACAAAGCTGCCGAGGCCGAGCGGAGCCCGAGCCCCTTCCGTGACTTCCAGCCTCAGCGGGCTCGGGCATCCGGGGCCTGCTGAGGGAGAAATTGGAACAGAAAGTTGGAAAAAAAGTGGATTAATGGTTAATCTGCATCCCGCGTTTTAGCCATCAGCAACTCCACCGGGGAAATTCTATTTGCTTATGTAAAAGGACAATTTCTAGGCCAGAGCCGCTGGGGCGGCGACGATTCCGGTTTACAGTCGCCGCGATATCTGGCGACCGTATTAATCCAATTTGCTGATTGATTGCAGCTTGAGCTCTGGTTTTTGTGTCTCCTCAATAGGGTTAATTAATCCTCCCGGCACCGGCGAGACAACTGCTAACAAATCTGCGCTGCAATTTGTATTGATTGCACACTTTAATCATATCACAGATGCGGGTGCAATCGGATCCAATTAGTAACAATAGGTTTCCAACTTTTTGCGCTTAATTGAATCAATATTTCTTTATCCCCTACCTGACGCACTGTCATTTGTATGCTAAGTGGGCCTCCATCGGGCTCAGCATTTGGCTTTTTGTAGAAATGTGGAACGGATTGCATCCAGGTCAATGAAGTTTTTTATTAAAAGTGATACACATGCATTTAGTTCTGATTGAAAAGGTTTTTTTAATTGCACACAGCTTTTATTGCTTTTATCTAAAATAATATATAATAATAAAATATCTTTTTCTCATCTCTATCCAAACCAAAAGTTTTAAAAAAATGAAATGATTACTACTTTCTCAGTTTTCTGCTTCATTCGGATTTAAATTAAACGTTGCAAAACAAAAATTTTCCGCATTAAAAGCATTTCTAACTTTAAAAAAATTCCCGGAAGAATCCTTGAAATAAATGAATTAAAGATAAATAAATTATTCTATCAATAGTGACAAGCACGCATATATCATGTAAAACAGCAAACCCAAGAAATGGAAAGGTTTTCTTTCAATTTTCTTATTTTGTGGACTTTTGCAGAGTTATTTGCATAAAAAGGATAGATACGCCTTTAATGTAGGGATGTTCTGCCGGTTTTAGCAAAACTTTGTAGGGTGAGAAACTTTTCGATTAAATAAATATCTGAAGATGTAGGTCAAAATATTTTATTATCTTCATCAGTTTTTGATCTTACAAATATTTTGTTAATATTGCAAAAACATAAAATATAATTTGAATTGTTTTTCCCAATTGCAAGTCTGTCTATAAAAATTTGTGAACTCTAGTTTTTGTTATTTTTTAAAGCAATTGCTTTTTATATTTAGAAATGCAAAACATGGCGTATTTTTTTTTTCTAACTAATGCATACCGAAATTTTTTGAAAGGATGTTAGTAAATGGTGGAAAAACTAGTAAGCGATAATCAATCACAGTTTATCAAACAAAATGCCTTCTTCAGAATAATAATAATAATAATTCAATTTTGTTTCAGTTCTTCTCTAATGTTTAAAAAACGTATACATATAGTTTTGAGATAAATGCTTCTAAATTTTTATGTCGTATTATTTGATTTAAATTTTTGATGAAACAACTACATATTAGAGATACGTCTTTTCCGCCATTCTATTAGCGCCAGAATAAAACACCTTTTTTAATCAGTAAAACAACTTTATTACATGATTGCAGAAAAGATTGAAAATAATTCAGAAATCATACTGTAGATAATTTCGAAAATTTACTAATTTTACCTAAACAATGACCGATTTTATTTAATTATTAAGTGATAGATATTGCAATTTTACATAATAGTAAATTTTTTGCACTACTACTAGCAGTTCAACAACTATGTTATAAAATAAGATTTTAGAAATATAATTTATACATTGACTACGTTTATACGACAGTCCCAAATCAAGGCTAGAAATCTACTGATAGGCCCGAATCTGGACTAGGACATTTACACTATACATATAATTATCTTGCTATTTCGCACAATTATTTAAATTTGTTCCATCATATTCACAAAAATCAGGCCTAGTCCCAATTCAACTACTCTAGGCTAAAACTAGAGCTATTTTAATCTTCAAGAGATATTAGTATTCATTTAATATCTTTTTTTTTACTCGCATTTATCGAATTGAAACAAAATTTTGACTTAAAATCTTATATCCATCACATGGTCGCATATGTATTTTATCCAGATTTTTTGTAAATAAATAAATATGACAATATTCGGGATATTTATTTATTACTTTTGTTTTAGTGTAAAGTTGAACTTTTACTGAGGGATATCAAATTGATACCCAAAAACCTTTTGCGGATGCGATAATGAAAATCTTTTGAGGGTTAGGCATTTTAGACAAGCGAAAATACTTATAAAATTAATCGAAATTAAAATGTTTGTTATCAGTAAAATTAATTATATTTCTTATTGTTCTATTGATGATACATTTTTAGGTAGTGTAGTCTAATATTGTAAGTGAAGAAGGAGGGTCTGGTTGCGATGAAGCTTGTTCACTGAAGGTTTTTGATTAACTTTAACCTTTCCACAATTGTCGGCTAAGCTACTGTCGAATAAAAGGATTCTGTTCAACAAAGGGACAAAGGGGAGTGAATCGGGTACCAAGTTGGATACGACTCATTGGGCACCCGGGAACCGTCTTGGAGGCAGCTAACCCAATCACCTCCTCTTCTGTGCCGGAATCGGAAACGGCGAACCTAATCAACTCGCATTTAAAATTGAATTCCCTGCGAGCGGTTCCCGAATACCCTGCAAGTGCGATTCGCCCGTCAACTGGTTGACATTAAGTCTGCAGCGAATAAAGCGAGGACATTCATTTTAAAGATTCATCGCCAGCAGAGCTCGGGTATAATCTCGACTTATCCCCTGTAATCCCCGATGCGCTTCTCTCGAGGCACATCCTTAAATTCACGTTTCCATTTGGTGCTCTAGCTGGCGCTCATCCGCCTCCTTAAATTGGATTTCATATCGTTCGGGATTAGAGAATTTTCCAGTCAATAAAATTATTTACGGAGAATTCTATTTCACCAAGGATGTCGTCTCTGTTCATCTCTGGGTTGTTCGTCTACGCTTCAAAAATTGTTGGTTTTTTTATTTTTTGAAGGGAAGTAAAAACAGGAATCGTCTGGAGCTCTGACTGAAAGCGTCCCGATGAGCATTAAATTTTCAGATAAATGCTGGTTCCTCGCCCATTCTTCCCATTATGCTCCCGTCTGTTTCCTTTTCTAGAAAACGATTTGAATGACTTTCACCCTGAAAGAGGACGAACCCGGCTGCAATCCGGCGTGAGTTGTGGGGAAAAAGGTTCACTTCTAGAACCTCTACCTTTTGAATAAGTCATCTGTTTTGACAGCTTAAGCGACAAACGACAATTGATGTAAAAAAAAGTGTCCTTTCGAATAGACCACGCCCCTCCGTCATTCGGAATTTCAATGGGATTTCCGGTCTCACTGGGACGCTCTTTTATGCAAGTGCGTTTTTTTCCCCTCTGTCATCTTATTTTGGCGGATGGGGCTTCACACAAAACGCTTCCTGCAATTAGTTGCATATGAAACTGCAAGTTGTGACCAGGATAAATCCCGGCACTGCCCCCAGGACTAGTATTTTTTTCCCCGACTATTTGCTCTGCGGGAAACACGGAAGTCGATCATCATCTGATCCCGAGATTTCTTGATTCCTACCATTGAGGGCACTACTGACTTTCGCTTCCCGCAGAGTCTATCATTTTTTTTTTTTTTTTTGAGAAGAGAATTTTTTATCAGGGAATTCTTACAATCAGATGACAAATAAACTTCCACAAGAACCGGGAATGCCATGTAATCAGGACGGGAATCGCCGGCTTCTGTTCAAGCGTCAACTATTTGCCAAGACCAAATATTTCCCTGTTTGCTCAAGGGAGGCGAAACAAAGTCGAACGTGCCCGTGTCGACGGTGTATGCAGCGAAATGCTGGAAAAAACCGGCCCCGTGCGACACGGGCGTTGTTCTTTCAGAAAACCGGGAACGGTGGATGCTCCCGCAGGAGGACGCCTATTTAAATACGGTGATGAAAAGCTTATCGTGAAATTATATAATGGGAACGCTCAGCTTTGTTCGTCTCCTTCGTTTTTGAATAAACAGCTTAAACTAGAAAGACGCCGACATTGTAAACCGTTCGGGGGTCACGTCTCATGTGGCAGTCCTTTAAATTGTACGATTTCGAGCTCTAGCTCAGCTTTTAAATTGATCTTGATAGCCCATTCATAAAATTGGAAGGTCAACCTTGTACACGTTATAAAAACCATACACTATATGTTTTTATATTCCTTAAAGAGAATGTACATTTATATGTAGGCAAGCAGAGTTTGAGACTTGGATTTCATAGTCAAGGCAAAAGTGACATCTTTTTAGCATATCGATTTAGGGCCTACACTCAGAAAAAAATCGCATTTTAAAATTTAATAGTTTTATAGCGAAAAACCAACAATCTTATATCAGACATGCTAATTTTAAAAGCTAAATGATTGCATTATAACTCGTTGTAGTCACAGTTCTTAATAATTACATAAGAATGACGTTAACTGGACACTGATTATATTATTAGTTATTTTTTGTTTCTTACCTATTGTTGCAAAAATACTTATTGTGCAATTTCAAGTGACAGATGTTTGGAAATCGAAAAAGGGCATCATCTTGTTGCCATTTAAGCACATCTGGTGTTGTTTTGATGATTTTTTTTATAATATTTGCGAATAACGTTTGAATTTCATTTTTAGTTGCGAGCTTATTTTGCTGCCTTTAGACATACCTACATATGTATGTACGTAGATTTGAAATATCATTAGAAGTCGCACGATCTTGCTCATCATCATCAGTATATGTTTTTTCAATAAACTGAAAAGAAACCTCACAGTAATCAAAGACAACTTTTAAACATTTTGAATGTAGTTAATTTCAACTAGAATAAAATGCCATTCATCCGTATATAGTAGGATGTTTTGATTTTGTCGTTAAAATATAGTCTGGTGAGAATTTTTTTAACTGATTTCAATTTTTTTTTCAAGTTATATAATAACTTTAATTTCTCAAAAACAAAACGATCACATATGTACATATGTGACCAAGGGCGTCATGAGGTTAAACCACAATCTCGTTGCAGCGGTTGTCGGTGTAAATTCTTTTACCAAAATCGAGTTCAGCAACTTTACTTGCTTCTTATCGAAAACTGTTAGGGAAATTGTCCGCTCCTAAAACTCGTTGTTGACTACGTGTCTTTCGACAGTATTTATTTCTGCGTATACTTGGTCTGGATCTCACCCAGATATATTCCACGCGACGCTGAGACCGAGCAAAAGACTCCTTTATTTTCAAAGTTTTCCAACAAATCTCAGTCCCCATAAATTAACTAAATTTACTGAGGTGCAGAGCCGAACCACACGACGACCGGTGTGACCACACCCTGTCATGTCGACTTCGAACGTCGACTGGGTGGAAATAGAAAAATCCCGTGAATTTAACAAATCCAGCCTTTTACCAGGTGCCCATTAGTGAAAACACGCATATTTTGTTCATGTCTCCGGCTCAACTCCGCAGAGGAAAGCCCCCCGACACCGACACCCTGTGACGGCTCGCAGCGATAAGAATTCTTAATTACACCGGGGGAAAAAAATTCTCGGACGTAATGCGATACTTGTCCAGAGGTGACAGTGAGCTGCTCCCTGCAACCAACGAACGCTGCCTCCGTTCGAAATTCCTGAGGCCGGGAGTCGCCGTGGTACGCGGGCTGACCGCAGCTCATGTTGACATGTTCCCAATGTGTCTCGAATGGTAATTACCCGATAAGACTCAGAGAAATTAAAATGAGAACATAATTAAGAACGCACGAACGTTCCGGGCAATATATCGTGGCGATGTCCCTTTTTCAAATTAAAATTCATGTTTGTGACCTTCCATGCCCGTGGACTAGTCGGACAACACGGTCTCAAGATGCACATGCATCGCCTAGACTAGACTCTAGAGTCGAAAGATTGGAAAATTCTTTTCTGCTGGGCGCAGAGGAAGCCGCGATCAAACACCAGCGTCTGGCCGGGTTCATCGGGTTTAACCCCCTGCAGATAGTGTGAAAACAATATTTTACACAATTATCAGCGATGTAGTCATTGTCCCGCCGCTGACACTTTTCAGCCAGACGCGGACCCTTAATTGATTGAAATTTTCCTTGGCGATCACGACACCCGCTCACGACATGAATTATCTCCTGCCAGAAGGGTCACAATATTTTCGCTCCGCTCGTGACTTTAATTCTTAACGATTGTGACGGCATGTCAAAATACGAGGGACTCATCCACTTGTTTGTGCATAAATTACGAGACTGAGGAACAACGCTGATTAGACTCGAAGGAAATATTCAATCGGTTCTTGGAAAAGACGTCCGTCATCAGCTGCAGATACAATCTTTATGCAAAACTAAAATTATTTAAATTCAAGCTTTTTTTGATTTCCAAAAATTTTGAAAAAACAACAAACTCCAAGGCAATTGAACTCTAAATTTAAAATTAAAACATGAAAGACCTATGCAATTACATAAAATGGAAATAAATGGCAAATAAAATAATACTGATACTGATTACTACCTAATATTTTTTCTTCAAACATTTGAAAATATTAGCTTTAAAATTAGTTGGCTATAATATTTTTACACTATGCAATTCAGGGCTTAGATTTCTATGTTCTGGAATAAATAAATAAAATAAAAAAATATAATATTTTTATATTTAGATGTATATCACATTACGTAACACACTATCTGCGGGAGCTTATCTCACACGTCCAGCGAACGAAAAGGAGTGAAATGTTTTTATTGTGTTTGTTTTTTTAGAAAACAAGTATAATCTTCAAAATTAATATGCATAGTATTTCAAAAGTGTGGATGAAACTTAAAATAAAAAGAAATTTTTAATTTAGCTTTATTTACTTCATTAAATGTATAACATAAACAACATATTAATTGTATTGTATATCATATCATATTTGATTTTATTCTCTACTTCATTATTTTATAATATATATTTATTTTATAAAATCAGCGAAATATATTTTTTGAATGTTTGTACCTTGCCGCTAACTAAAGCTGTGTATCAGGGTATAAAACAGATCGGTTTCCACCAAAAATATAACCAAAGCGTTAGTAAATCGTCGTGGAACTAGCCGCAGACCAGTCATCATTTAAGTCTCCTAGCAAGCAACTTCTAAATAAATTAATAAAATTATTAGGATTTTCTGTTATAGTGTCAACCAATTCTATAATAAAAGGACAAATTTGCACTTAATCTATAGTTAGCAATTAGCGAATGGTTTTAATTAGAAACTAAGTAGAACACACTAAATCACATAATTAGTCAACTATTTTATGCGCCCACGATTTTATAACCATAATATATAAAATCGATTTACTTAAAAATTTTTTTTATTTATTTTTTTTTCATATCAGTAACCATGCATGAGATAAGTATATTATAATAAATAACTTCTTATAGTTAATTTAATGACTAATAACTTAAAATCCTAGTCCACTTATATTATTCATTGTCTATGCGTTTAAAGATTTTATATCGTTGTCGAGTTTGCGAAAACGAGATTATAATTTTTTCTATTTCTTAGAGCTTGCTTGCGAAAATTTGAAACTCGCTGGAGATTCTAAAGTAGACTAGCCTGAAATTCTCAATTAAACCTATTTTCTTGGGTTCTTTTACAGACTGCCCTGTAATAGGTCACGGTGTTTAAATCAACTCAATATTTAATTACAGCTCATTAGACGTTAATTTTAAAGACTTAAAAGGATAATTAAAAGAGAATATTCACCTCAAGTTTGAATGCTGTTTGTTCGCCAAGAACTCGAGGGGCAACAGAAGTTTCAGCGTTCATCAGGCTTAATATTAATCCAGTTCGCTGACTCTTAGTCCCATTACAGTCCGACCTGGAAATTCCTGAAACCACGATAAATCTGAAACGGATTTAATGCTCTGCACCCGGCTTTAGTTAAATCTCCCTCAAAAAGGGAGAAAACGGGAGCATTGTCGACTGTTTCCTCAAAATGATCCCAGGCGTTTTTAATAAGTCTTGAAAACCAACGGGTTAACGAATTTCAAAATAAACAAATTCAGCCCTTTTTCGCCGGCCCTGTTTATTAAAAAGCGTAAATTACCCGGGGTAAAACTGGATTAACTTTTGTTTGCCATTCAATAAAACAGGATTCTCTCACGAGTTTAAAATGCACGTCGAAAAGTGAGCTTTCCTCGTTGAATGTAAGTCGCAGTCGCGATATTTCTAATTTTAAATCCTTGAAATTTGCTAGGATAAACCTGGTTTAGACGTGTGGCACACATTGGCGCTCTGGTTGTGGAATTGCTCCAGGCTCGGAGCAGTAAAAGGGTCCACGATGCCAGGAATACGAAATGGGATTTTTCCTGGTTTTCTTACTTGTAAATAAAATAAAAGGGGAAAAAAGGATCCACCCCCTGCTGTGACGGTCTAAAAAATTTTCATCGAATCGACGAATGTATGCCTTTGCCCGTGATTTCATTACGCGACGACAATTGCTTGCTGCTTAGGATTTTTGAGTCACAATGTTCCAGGGACTTACACAATGGGACTATAATTCCTTAAGGATTCAAAATGAAATTGGTGGAAATTTGAGAGCATGCTGAACACCGAACAGTCCCCGGGGGCTGAGTTCCTTAATTGTTAGATTGGATTAAGACGAGCGCTAGGCAAACGTTTATTATTCCCGCTCAGATCTAATCGTGTCTTGGTTCGCTGAACAATAGACAATAGGACATTTGACACTTTCCCGAGTACGCGACAGAGGTTCAAACTCGAGTTTTGCGATTTGTTAGAAGGATGAGGGTTCTTTTGTCTGGAAATTTAATAGTGTCATGTCCTTCACTACTATACTCCATTACTCAGCATTCAAAAAACAGAACCACTCAATATTCATACAGATTGTTTAGTCACTTTTTATAGAGGTAACCTAAGCCTTCATACTGTTGATATTTTTCAGGTTAAAGCCTTTAATTTTAATTTAATAATATCCTTTTCAAAATATATATCAAGGTAAATTTTTTAATTTATGTACATAGTATGTAAGATACCAACCATTCGTAGATACCAAAAAGTGCATAAATCAATTTCATTCCTTTGAAAATGATGTTAAACTAAATAAACAAAATGTTTGGCACATTCGCATGCGTATTTTATCCAAAGAAAATAATAATTATATTTTATTGACATTAACTTTTTAACAATTCTTTTTTATTTGTTTGCTTCCAAACGACTATAATATGCCAGTTACTGAAAGAATCGATAAATTATTACTATTGGAGATGACATTTTTATTTTAGTTAATGTATGAAATTTTATTAAATTACTGCATTTTGGACTTTGGATGGACCGATCAAATTTTAATTTCGAAAGAATGTTAGTGGTGCATTAAACCTGAAACATGATTTCAAGAGAATATAGCATCAAATTTTTGAAATTTCAGCTTTTTGTTCGAGAAATGTTTAGGCAAAAATCATAATTTTAATAATACTTAATATCTATCTTCATTCGCAGACACATAATAGTATAGACTGAGTTTTATTTCTGCGGTTAATTTATCAATAAGTTTCTTCACAATTCCAAAACAAAAGTATGCCATCATGACATATTGGTGAACTAAAGTTTCTCATGAATGTGTACTAGTTGTAATTTTCATTCGCTATGAAATAATCAGATAAGAGTAAAATTAGTAAAATAGTAAAATTCTTTGGGTATTTCGGAATGTTTTAAAGACTTTCAACAACATTAGCTTCATTTTTTTTTCACAATCAGATCCGAATCAGATTAGGTAGGAAATTTTTCATTGAATTGTAGTTTATAAGCCTTCAAAGCAATTTTAAAATTTACGAAAGGCGCATTAAACTTCAAGTCTTGAATTTTCGGATTACCTTTTTGACTCAAAGTGTGGATAAAAGCAATTAGATTTTACTTTTACAAAATAAAAAAATTATGTGAAAACATGACGTGATAGGAATTATTCGTTTTTGAATTCATAGCATACGTGAAAAATTCTATGGAAATGGTAAATATCACTTTTTTAGTGCAAAATTAATATAAGCCAGTGTTATTTAATTTATCATGGGCTTTAGAGATTTTACCATAAATATTGTCTCATTTTTCAAAAATAAAAATCATTTTTTCAAATTCTTATTACCTACTATATAAAAAAAAATTGATATTTCATATAAAAGACAAAAAAATATAGAAATGTAGCTGAGCACTAGTATACATAAACTTACTTGATGTTGATATATAATTCAGATAATCTCTTCCAAATCAAAGTTAAATTTTAAATACCTAACTATGTTTATTCCAAGATTAAAGATTAAGGGCGTAGCACTTCTTTTTTCTTTCTTTAGTCTTTCCTAGCTCCAGCTCCAAACTCCATTTTATCATCCGAGCTAATTCAAAGTAAAGATCCAAAAGGAAACGGCTTTGAATAAAAATTAAACCGTCGTCGTCCGACTTGAGTATTCTTATCACAGACTGAGTAAGTCCAGGCATTGTTTATTAAAACTTGGAGGAATTAAAATTGCAATAAAAATTTCTCAAGTGATTGCCCCTAGTCGGGGGCTCCCTTATCCAAAACAATCAAGTTCCTGAGGAAACAACAGAAATCCGCTAAATGGCTGCAAATCCTGAAGAAGTCGACCATTCCCTCCGCCTAAGTTGAGCCGGGCGAAGTTGGCGGCGCAACAATGACTCTGTTCTGGAGTCATGAAAAGCGCAACTCCTTAAAAATTCCTTCGGTACCAGCGAAATGCATCGCAAACAACCCGTCCGTTGCCGCGCGTCGTACCGCGTTTTTTCCACCGCGACGAGGATAATTCAATTTCGCGAAATGTTTCAAACAAGTGCCATCTTTTTATGTCCCGTCTGGAACTTTCCCAGTGGTCTAGACTTGTCTTTTCCTCCAGAACTTAATTATTTTGAGTTTTTGCAGAAGTCCCCAGTTGAAGCTGCAGAGTAGCTCAAGCTCTCGTTTATTTATGGAGATTTCTTCGGTTGGGATTTTAACAAAAACTCAAATAGAATTGAAATGCAGGCTCGTCGCAGTTGGAGCGCTGCAGCGGGGCTCTGTTGTCTCAAGACACGAAAGAAGGCCCTCCTGGGGATTCCCCCGAACTGGGTCAAGTAAATAAAACTGCAAAAACCGTGTAATCGCTCTGTGTTAAGGGGCTCTTTTAATGCAAGTAGTTTTTCACTCCACAGCTGATATGTCGTCACCTGCCGAGTGGGGGGCATCCATTTCAGGAAATTCATTTCACATCTGCTCTGCTCGAGGACATCTTAAGCCGAGTCGCACTCTCAAGAAATTTTCATTTAATCTAAAAGAACTCAGCTACAAAGCTTATCGTGCTTGTAAGGCTGATGCATTTCCTGGTTCTTGTTTTTATTAATCCGCCTTGTGTGAAAGAGGAAATAGAAACACCGGATGGAAACGAATATGAAATATTTAGGTGTCCATATCACAAGAACTATCTGATTCCTTTTGTAAAATTTTCTTTCTGAAAGGAATTTTCGAAGGTGTGATATTAAGCTTTCAAATCCCACTTTCCGGTAGGATGCTTATTTTTGTAAGAATTATTTTTGAATTTTGCATAGAACCAGGTTTAGAAAAAAGATTTGACCTTTAAGCGACTTTTTCTTTTAAGGTAATTTCATTGAGACTAAATTTCAAAGTATGTTATATGTAGTTCATTTTTTTAACGTCAAAAAACAAATTAACAAATATCGCTTTTATTTTTTATTAATATTCCTAGTGTTGTTTTACTTTAGATTTGCAAAAGGTTCTTACTTTTGTTCCAAAATTGGTATATTTCTCATCCTCTTCAATATAAAAAAGTTTACCACCACTAAATTTTTAGTAAATTCATCTCAGCCAAATTTTATTTCATTTAATTTTTTCGTTCAAAGTGGTTAAAATAGTCCGATAGAAAAATTTAAACCATGCGTCGATGAAATTTCAATGTTTGGTTTGTAAAGAATAGTACAAAACCTAAGAAATCTATAAAGTTATACCGTCAGCTTGAAAGAGGATAGCAACAGTGTTTTGGAATTTACAAAACATTCTGAACTCACTCTGAATTCATGACAATTGAAATGCAGTCTCAACACCATATAGTCATAATTTTCAAGGCAATAACTAAATTAGCAATTCAGAGGACCAGTTCGAAGTATATGTCGCAGTTTGTTTGGAAAACTTAACTAAATTACTTAACCAAATAAATTTTAAAATGGTACTGTGAGATCCAATTTAAATTCCCAAACTTAAGCTACAAGTGTAATGTAACGATCGTATTTTATGTTAAAAAAAACTTTAATATAGACATTCTTGCATTTTTAGTAGTTTAATCGGTTGTTAGTTTTCTTCAAAATTTTAACCTGCTTGGAAAACCAGACAAAGTATTCTATAGTTAAGAGAAGGATAAGACATTTCTTAGTGTTAATTCAAAAGAAAACTAAAAATATTTCTTTTATACATTGACTCGTATATGCTAAAATAAATTAGCAAAGCCTTAAAGGTATTTATAATTTTAGAATATAACAAAAAAAATTGATTTTCTAAAAATTTCAAAGTAGATTACTCCCTTAACGCATGGAAAATCTTCAGCTCATTCCAGTATACAATTTATGGACCTATATAATTTTTCTAATTCTATAAGAATGGTATAAAACTGGAGTGAATTTAAACTCTTATTAATCCTTTCGTGTAGTCGAGTGTACTTACTTAGTGCGTGCAGGATATACATTAATTAATTTTAATTAGTGTATTATTTTTTTTTATCAATGTATTTTTTCAAGACAACTGCCCTCATTTAAGAATTGTGCTGTATGCCCCTTGATAAATAAGTTGTTTTAAAGTAATGTCATGCACATATCAATTTATCCTTTAATTAATAAAAGAACCTTTAATAAAATTGCATCTCTTGACTGCACACAGATGTTATCAAAGCTGAAATGCATTAAAATGCAGATTCGTCCCATTGCGACCCCTTTGAGTGGCATAATTCCATGCCCTTCCCTCAAAAGTCGTGATGTATGCCTGGGTGCATGTTTTTTTACTGAAGCATAAAAGTTAAACTTATCTCATATTTTTAATTTTTTTTTTATCGCAGTAAATCGCAAAAAAGATGTCTTTCATAATTAATTATAAAAGGAGGTCATCTAGAATTTGATCTGCATGCACCGACGAGTTCTGATGCTAACTATCTATGCAAACGTGCCTAGAGCACTTCGGGATATTTTTTTTATGTAATATAGCGCCAGCAATTTTCTCGGCAGTATCCTCCTCAATGTTTTTTTCTGGTTTTATGTTGTATGCAACATAGGTGCAAAAATCGTGCATTTCTGCGGTTTTAGGGGGATAAGAGGCCGTGGATCCCATAATCCACCTGGCAGCCAGACATATCTTACTTTAATTAAATATGTCAATCCTCCCGCACTCGGTTAAAATGTAATTTCCGCAATGAGAGCACTTCTCTTCGCTATTGTGCCAGTTTATATTGAAGAGGAGGGGCTTCCGAGTCCCCGGGGTCTGGGAATTTTATAAATTCACTTAATGCGCGCCGGGGCCCCGGGGCGGAGGCCCAGATATTTTAATTACGACAGAGCACACATCTTCCCTTTCTCGGGGAGCCCTTTGAGCTTGAACGCCCTTGCTTTGGACGTGGATGGGGCTCTTGTTTTTCTTTGGGTTTTATAGCCCGCACCCGTCAAAGGGATCATTTTTTCTACATTTCCGCGGCATCTTTATCTTACTTTTATTTGAGAAAAATCGTTATTCAGACTTAATCGCGAGAAAAGCCCTACTTTTGGACTCATCTCACCCACCGCACGCTCCAGCGACGTGTCACCGGGAACGTTGTGGTGCTTGTCGTTTCCCATGTTGGATTTTCCTGGCCTTAGTTTATAGCCTCGAAACGGGAAACAGAAAGACGTTTTCATTGAATGATTAATTGCTTTCCCTGGAAAATTTGACGTTTTTTTCCTTAACGCTCTATTTCAGATGAACAGTGCTCCACCGCCCAGAATATGGGGGCCCCGATTTTGGGGCTGCCGCAGAGGAGGCTGGGTGCAGGGTCGTGGCGTGGCGGCAATCGTAATGAGCGACTTTGGCCATAAATTTTTATACACTTCCATTGGGGAATCTTTCACTCGAGCAATTTTGATAGGTTCGTGACATTTTGCTTTGCAGGATCTCCTTTAATGCCGCCGTAATGATGTGTCAGGGAAAAAGATTAGATTTACGAGCTACAACGGGACCAGGATTAAGATTTAGTGAGCGCCAAGAAAGTGCCACACTCGGGAAGGAGTCGCTCTTGTTTCCCTTGATACTGCGATCATGATAACAGAACCCTCGCGCCCCCCACAGCCCCACAAAAGCCAAAAGTAATAAAAGTGCTTGCTCATGGCGTGGTAAATTGCCCACAATCATTCCCTGCTGTTGTAATTAATTTACCAGATTATCCTGCGGATTAAGCTCAACTGTATTACACCCCAAGTCCGAGTTATGTAACGCGGAAATTACAGAGCAAATGATGAGAAACGTATTCGTCTGGAAGTTATGTCGAACCAGACTCAGATCATCGCGGAATCAGCATATTTTTAGTAAGCTCAGAAAACAGTAACGACATTTTTGTGGAAGAATGCAAACAAGATAAATTTCATGGAATGTTTTTCTTATTTCAAGAAAGTCAGAAAAAGCGGACAAGTAATGGGGCAATAATTGAGAAGACTTAAGAATTAGTCTAGTATTAAAAACAAAAGAATTTCTGAAGATACATGGAAAGCACTTTCCTTCAAAACATTAAACGCTTTTTCGTCTATCTTACCTTTGCACCTTCATGGAGAGTTTTAAAATTGAAACCATAAAAACTTTTAATGTGACATGATGCTGAGGCTTTCTTAGTTTTTCAGTAGATTTATGTGAGTATCTGTAAAAACATCCGGGGAATGTTTTTTATTTAAATTAAGATTTTATCGGAACATATAAGAAATATGTTTTGTCCAATTGTTATGGTTTAAATTACATTTTAAATTGGTCTTCTTTATGAGTAACCTCAAAAACATATACTATGTCTTTCTTCTTTCTAAAAATATAAACATTTACAAAGATTAAATAAAATAAAAGAAAAAGAAAAACTTTCCACGAGCAAAATTTTCTCATTTTCCAAATTGATAAATAATTTTTAACGGATAGGCACGTTTTTTTAAAATAAAATCAAAAAATAATTAAAATTACTTATATTTATCTGTGCACAGAGTGGTCAATAGCTTCCGACACTTATTTTCTTTAAATATGAATTTGTAATACATCATGATGAAAAGACGTTTTTCTCAGAAACAGTTCGATGTGTCAAATTGAAATTAATATCTAAATTCAGATATAGCCTTTCAAATCGCTGTCAGACTTATACAAACAATATCTCAAAAATATTGGTAAAAAATACAAAACTAGTAAAAGTTAACGTTTGTAATTTTGGAAAATGTGAAAAGTGTACGGAAACATCACGAATTCGAAAAACTAGCGGAGTCCAGAATTTTATTATACGAACATACAATTTATCTATGGTAAAAAGAACGAAAATATTTTGCAAAAAGCAAATAATTTTAATCTGAGCATTTCAGATAAAATATTTAATGACGCCGACTAGTTTTGCAAATTTTAATGGAATTTCTATGAATATTTACAAGAAGATTATAAAAAATAAATTCTTAAATCGTGGAATTTTTGCGGAGCTCTATAAAATTAATGAATTCAAATATATACTGTATAAATTCCATTCAAGTTTCGTTAGTTAAAAATAACAATAGCCTTAAAGAGTTTTGAGCTATCAAATTTAAGAACTCAGTGAAATTTTCAGTCCTTAAAACAGGAATTTAAAATGACAGAGAATTGTACACGTATTTATTTTTGGGTTATGGCAATTTCAAAGTTATGATTAGAAAGGGAGTGAGAAGTAGTTGAGAAAATATTGGAATGGATGAAGGGTTCTTTATCTGATGACACTTTAGCAAAATTTATGGGGCATTAACTTTATAAAGTACCAAATTTCTGCAAAATCTTCACATCGACGTTCGTTTCGAGATAAGAAAGTAGCAAAGGTTTTCTTGTTTGATACAGCAGTTGCATATGTAAAAATCCAAAACTCTAAAAAATTATTGAGTAATTTTACAACGTTTAACGTTAGCACAACTTTTGCTAGCATATAATGCTGTAATTTTATAACAAATAAGCAAAAGTAGTAGCTCGGAATATTTCATACATTTTGAAATTAATTTAAATTTTTTAATTGAAGCCACAAACCTACAATAAAACTAAATGAGAATTCTCCAATATTAAAGCAGAGAAAGAGGACAATAAACTTAGTTATAAAAGAACCTTTCACTCTGTCTATATTTTCACTATATGCACTACGACGAACAATATTTTCATTAATTTATGATCTTTAAAGGCCAAGCTTTAATTAAGAATATTAAAATTAACCGCAAAAATATAGCTCTTTTGCATTCACTTCTCGAATGATGTATTAACAAAATAACGCCATAGTGACATCAGTAAAATTACAATTGCTTGGTAATTTTCGTACAATGAACATTATCAGCTGTATACAATTTAAAAGCGAGTTACATGGATATTATAAAATGATACTTTCCAACACAAGTTAAATTTTTCTTTTTGCTATTAGACATTATAGTGAAAAATGCACTGAAAATGTTACTATCAGCATAAATGTTTATACTATAATTATGAACTTTGAAGTATTTTTCAAAACGTCTGTAAGAAGTGTTCAAAATTGCAAGTTAAATAGTACAAATTTATTAAAAAATTGCGAATTTACAACTTTGTGTATTATTAATAACTTTTTTATGTTAAATATGCATTTTGACAGAAAACTTGTAAATTTACTATATCTATATATGTACATATATGTATAGTAAAAAAACTGTAGAATATTACACATATTTTTTAGAGTGTAGGTTTATTGTTTTAATTCGAATTATGGACTTTCTTTACTATAAAGATATATGTTTATTTGTTACAATTTAAAAGCGTTATAAAATAATTAATTGAAACCAATCAATCTGGTATTTACATGTGGCTCTTACTAGAATGCGGGGGTACCTACCTAGCTGATCTAGTTCATAAAAGAAGTTATAAACCACTCCGCTCAGAGGCTGTGTGAAAGTCGTTCATGAATTCATTAAGCTCGGATGGGAGGAGAACGTCTAAAAGACTAACGACATCGTAAATTACGGGAATCGTCTTGGGTGACAAGTAATAAATTTTATTATCGAAAGGCTTAAAACGGCCCCATGCAATGCCGCTCCTCCGCGCCCCGCCCCGGTCCGCCCCGACCACCGTTCGGCGCATTTTATCGGTTCGAGAATGAGATGCACTCTGTTTGCATGGCAGTGTCATTGGATCGATCTCGAATCGAATGATTGATTGATCTTTGCCGTTCGATAAACGCCGAAGACGTTCAGGTAATCGATCTGAGGCGGTGCCGTGTGAAGCCCTGTCAGAGAAGTAATTGTACCCAAATTAATGGGGACACCTCCACCCACCTGACCGCCTTTTAATTGATTTTCATTTGTAAATATTTACGTCTTTTGGCTGCCCACGCGAGAAAAATGTACGGACTGCTTTAAAAATTATTTTGCCGTGTCTCGTTGTCCGCGGGGGGCCTCTGCGATTTTGAGGTAGAAGGACTGAACTGGGATCGGATTCCCGCGGGCGTCAGGGCGGATCGAATCGGTTTAATTGGACATGCTGAGAAACTGTGTAAACTCCCCGGCCCGCAAATATTGTGATAAATAGGGGGATTCATAAAAGTCGACTCCAAGGATTTAATTTGACGGTCCGTGCAGGCGGCCCGTCGAGAGCGACATCAGAGCTTCGGAACCTCGGGGCAATATTTTGCAGATTTTAATGCATTACTGCCAATAAATGACAATTTCGGAGAATGTAAACAAACGATGTTCCAATTAAGTAAAAAAATCGGCTCATGGCCGTTTCTTCTTGTTTACATGCGGCAAATTAACAACGCAATCGGGACAGGCGGGTCTGCACTTCGCCACGTGTGCGAATCAATCGCTATCGCGATTTTCCACGAAACAGAGGGCTGCGAAATTCGCGAGTGTCGTGACCGTCGGTGTCAGTTATCATCGTAATGAGTCTGGATGAGTCGTGAAGCGGACCAGTTGTTCGGGAATCGGGGATTAATGAGTTTTGTCCAAAATAAATGGCAGCAGGGTCATTCCACGCAAAAGTGGAAAAGGTCATACATTTTACTCTTATTATCTCTATTATATTTTAACAATAAATCTGTAGTTAAAGGTCAATTCTTTACTAATCCACAAGAAAAGAGTCATAAAAATATACGACGAATGACTCTTTTCGTTAATGGGAATTATGAATTCGTAAAATTCACTACTAGATATTATTAATTATCCATATATATTCATCTGTCTCTTATATACGTATATCAAATATCCAAACAAGTCACACAATAACATATAAACATTTTGTGCAAATTCCCTATAAGTATATATTATTATTTTTTCTTTATTTATTACTATTATGACAAAATAAAGTGATTTTTTTAAGAGTTTTGAATTCCATAAGTTTTTCTTTACAACAACTGTATTGATTGCGCAAAAAGAAAACTCTGTTCGATTAATATTAATTATAAATAAAAAATATTTTAAAATACAGATTTCTATAAAATTTACAAAACTTACACTCTTCTTTTATATAAAAAAATACATACTGCTTTATCAAATATTGACCCAAAGGCAGGTTTTGATTTGGTTTTTGACATTTTCATAATGCAATAAAACTTAACAGTTCTGGACATTATTGAAACAATAAAAATATGTATTGTACTCGTCTCACAAGTCACAATAGTTAGAATCTACTTTTAGTTCTTTTTAAAGAGTTATAAATTTATTCTATTACATACAACATAAATGAAAAATAAATAATATGATAGTAGTTTGGTTAAAAGCTAAAGGTAAAAGGGTTAAGTTATTTAGTGTTCTACCAGTCCACAATCATTCAAACCTTAAGTTTTACATAGAAAATTTGGACTGTTCGATTTTTCTTTAAAAAGGATAACAAAATAATTCTTTGGATGTGCTTCAACAGTTTTCACTGTTGTGTGTCACATAATTACTTAGTTATAACTACAAGTTGGTCAAATTCTAGAATGAAAAGTCCCATCAGTCACAAGGAAATGACCCAAAACGCGAGCAGCCGCCTTTGTTTTGATTAAATGAGAAATCGGGCGCATTCGGGAGCTCTGGACTGGAATCTTCCGGTGGCTTCTTCCTCAATAGCGGACCCGGAGGAGCAGTCGCGGCGTAATTAATTGAAAAGGCCGCACACTCCTTTATGACCGATTGTTTTCGCCGAGAAATCGATATTATCTAGAACCGGACTAATTGTAAATGGTATCAGGGGCCACGCATACGAGCACGATTCATGGCTTTCAGAACATCCGAGTCGTGATCTATTGTTGCTCCGGGATGGCACGGCCGCGGTAGACCAGAGCACGTCGTGTCGTGATATGCGATAATCTCTGGAGCGTTTCTTGGCCTATTGAATTGCTGTTATCGGTTTCAAATTTAAATACAACACCCTCGATGCGTTCACCTCGGCCATTGGCTCCTCTGAAATTAATGCCGCTCTGATTGAATTCAAGATTAGTTTTATGGAAGCGGATTATCCGCTGCTAGCGCGTGATTTAAGGAAGTTAGAACGCACGTTGAACAAGTTTTCAAGTCTTTGGTTGAACTGATGTAACACGAGATTTAATTGTGTCAGGGTTAAACAAATAAAATTTTTAGTATAAATTAAGAAAACAATACCCATTAACTTGACGAAAATGTAAATTTTTTTCAAGCACTAAATTTAACGTCTTGAAAAAATGTCTGGGTCTCAATTGGGTTAAGAGATATTTTGACTTCAAAATATATCCCATGCCACAACACAGATAACTTATTAGCAAATCACAACGATCGATCTTCCGAAACTACGACATACCTAGAAATAAAAAAATAAAATATTATCGTAAATATCAAAGGGCATTTAGTCGTAGCACTACTATTTTTTAAAAAACTGGGATTATTTATTGAATTCAATTTTCCAATCGAGTTTTGATGAAAAATCTTTTAATTTTGAAGTATGTATAATCGAGTACAGGGGCACATATTTCATATTGAAGCAACAACATTTTTATTTTCATATTGTAGAATTAAACTTGGCTTAAGCTCTTGCTTTGAAATTTAAGTTAAATTTTATATCAAAATCTATGTTTGACGGAATATTCTCCTGAATTTGTTTAATAAATTCAAAGTTGATTAGATCCTTCTAAAATTGAAAATGTACTAAATTGAAATTCTGTGCCGCCAGTGGTACATAATCTTTTTGTAGAAAATTATCCATAATTTCAGTAAACACTTCACTACTATATTGTAAAAATAATAAGCCTAAAAGTAAACAAAATAGTCTGTCACTGTTTTTGGTTTCAATATTGGTCAACTGGAATATACATAGTTGGCTAACCAAGCTTTTTGTATCATAGATCTAAGCAATCAAATTCGAACTGTTTAGCTTTGTCTTCGTCTTAATTATAATACTATTTCAGCTTATTTGCTGACGTTATACGCTGTCATCACACGAAAACTAAAACTTGCATTTAGACAGGCCCATAAAATCAAAAGGGAAAGTTGAAGTTTTTGGATAGATTAGAGATTGAAATTAAAAAATATTTATTACACGTTTCGGGTCAGAGTTCTAAGTAAAAAAGGTTATTGTTGCTTTCTGACGTGGTACTACATAGGTACCATAATTTTTAACTTTTTCCACCATTCCACAAATTAACAGCGCTCTTTTTCCACAAAGTAAAGTAATTGCATACTTAATTTTATTGGTTTTTTAGACTATAGGGTTAAGACGATAGGCGCAACATAACCAGTCACGCACAGACCCGAACCTGCCAAATTATATTCAGTGTTGCTTAGGCGTAACTGAGTTTCTTATCATCAAATTATGCGTAATTTCTTTTTTCCCACAAAAGCTACTTATTAAATCTTTAGGGTCGAAGTACGTAAAACGTCTAATGTGCATAAAACGTCATTTTCTCAGCATTCCCCCCAAGTTGTGCACATTATCGCCATTATGTTGACCCAAAAAAAGGTTCAGGCGACTAATAAAAGTGTGAATAAAGCATTCTGCCGTATCGCAAAAGACATAAATCAGTCGGGGCCTGCATATTTCCGCTGGTGGGTTTATACTCTGCGCCATGGGTAATAAAAGGTAGACACAACGAGGCTCACCTACTTCGCTTTGGGAGACCCATGGGTATAAAATGTCGAGTGCAATGGCACCAACACGACAAAAGGACTAAATTAAAAAAATAAATATAAAAAATATAAATATAAGGAGAAAAAGAGAAAAAAAATTTGTCGAAAAGAAAATGATTTTCAAGTAGTCACGACACGGCGGCGACGTGATTTTTAAGGCAACCCATAGGGAGCCCAGGGAAGTTGACTGGGCGCAAAAATAAACGAAAGACACCGCGTCTCTGCACGACGCGACGTACACCTTCGTTGGAGTTGAAGTTGGAGTTTGAGTTGGAGCGTTCCCGGGACAGGGTCCGGGATCCGGGAACTTCCCATGCAGGAGCCAACCAGCTTTGACAAAGTGTGACTGCTGCTGTTGTGCTAACCTCCGGTGCCGTACCATTTCTCGTGCTGCCTCCAGAATATGGTTCCACTTTTATTAAATTTTTTCCTCGTAGAAGCCGCCGACACGACCTCTACGGAGTCCCTTCGTCTCTGCGGCGCCCCATGCTCGGGCTCCGCCGCCTGAAAGAAGGTCTTACAGTGGGTGCTCCTCGGTCCTAAGGAAACTTCCTGATGCTCCACGACTAGCCGCCGAGTCGTCCCTAATTAAAGATAAGCTACTCGTGCACCGCAACTACTTGATATCAACTTGTCGTGAAGTTTCTCTGATCGTTTACCTCGGCTCCGTGGGGTCGGCTTGCCTTTGAATTGCAGCGAAAACCCAAAGTCAGTGGCACCGCTGTAACCTCGACGGCCTCTAAAACAAAAGACTGGAGCAGCCCGAGATGGGGCCGGGTGGGCACGGTTGGGGCTCCGCTGCTACCAACGACCCACTAAAGATGGAAACCACACAGAAGATTTTCCCATCCGAGCTCACTGCTGATAGGAACAATCAGTGGCTCTCCTAATTCTTAAAAAAAAAATTTTAAAAAAGGCGCGATTAAGCCCATCGCCGTCGGCGCGGTGTATGATGGTGGGATTTTCCTTGCAAAAATAAGCTCTGAGGAGTTTTATTATTTTTTTGAAAACCCGAGGACTGCACACTGCCGACGCCGACTATTGAGGTTAAGTGGCAACCCGTACACCGCTGACTCAACAACGGACCCTTTCATATCCGATTACGGCAAAAATTCAATTTAAAACTTGTTAAAAAATAATTAAAAACTAAAGCATAATCGCAAGCATGGCAAGCCAGCACCCACTGAGCGGAGGAAAAAAAATAATAATGGAAAAAAAAAGTTTTGTTGAAATTGAAAATTTGAAATCCTTCACAATGATCCTCTTGTCGGCTTTTCTGTTTTTGTTCCTCAGCTCGTTAGCCGCTGCCTCGCGTCAGCCTGAAGCACGCTAGTTTCGTCACTAGACCAACGAGCTCAAGGCGGAAGGAGGCGCCTTTTTCCCACAAAGGTGCTGGGGTGTTCCGTCACTAAATGTTGGGGTAATGAAATACTGAGGAATTTAAAACCGACTTAAAATCCCTAGGGAGCTCTTGAAAGGAGGTTTAGTTAAAGTGCATCACCCCTTCTAAAAAATTTGCTTCAAGCTTTCTTATTCTATAGGCTAATTTTTAGACAAAAAATGTGTGTTAAAGAGTTTAGTTGATTTTACTTGAGTAAAATAGTAGAATATGCCAGTTCAATCTAAAAGAGACAAGCTGAAGAAGCAAAAACCTTTTTATAAGCAATTATTTTAAAAAATCTTTTTTAAAATCATTGTAATCATTGTAATCTTTTTTAAAATCATTGATGACCCATCGAAACTTCATACCTTGAATCAGATAAATTTTTGGATTAAAGTTTTGACGCAAAGTGTGTATAAATCCGGGAAATTTTATTTTATTTTCGCTAAGTAAAAATTATTTTATATGGCTAACTGTTCATAAATTTCAAAATGAACGATTTTGAGGAGCACCTTCCAAATATGTACGTGTATAATTTGTCAATTTGAAAACCATAATCAACATATAAAGAAAATTGAAGGGTCTGTCTGTCTGTCCAGGCTAATCTTCGAACCGATTTTTATGAAAATTTACAAACATGAAGAGGAGGTTGTCTATTTTTTTTTTACTATTGTTAAAATTCACGAAATTCTGAATGCCAGTGATATGTTTGTGGGGAGTAAGTCAAAAAGTATTTATCCGATAGAGATGAAATTTTACAGGTATGTTGAGTTTTACCTCCTTAATGATATAAACTATGCATCGAATTTGGAAAGTGGACATTTTCAGGGTTCATAGTTTCATAGTTTTGCAATCGTCAAAGTTATATTTTTATTAAAGTTAAAGTTTATTATAGGGATAATTGTTTCCAGGCAACGCCGGATACGGATCAGTTAGTTAAAAAATAAAATTACCTTGCTTGGTATCAACTGATAGGTCTTGATATTTTATCTTTTTTGGATTTAAATGAATGTTTTTATTTGTAGTAGCTATACGAAAAGTAGATAAACATGAAATCTAAATAAAGGATATATCGGGCGAGCTAGTGATAAACAATTTGAAATTGTGGTTTCATTGCTTCTCACAGAATTTTCCAATTGAGCACCCCCATTTAAGTTCTAAAGATTCCCGTCCATATGGGAGACTAATGAAATCGCAAGCGTTATTAATGTCGCCAATTCGAAGCTGGTGTCCTATGCAGCAGCCAGGTTGAGGCAGATTGTCGTCCCGGCCCCACAGGAGGTGCAAGTGGAACCTACCCCCGGTCTGAGGGGTGCTCCGCTGGCGTAGTGGCGTAACGTTATCGCCTCATAACAATTAGCCTGTCACAACAAGCGCCTGCCCCTCTGGGCAGCGAGTGGATTTGGTTTGGTTTGGCTTCCTTAGTTAGTGTTTGCAGCCGCTCGCCCGAACCACAGCGCCGGGGCGATTTATTAGTCTTCCTGCGCCCCTTTGTTTTTCGAACACCCCAGCAGCAGGCTCCCATTTTGCCGGGAATCGGCTCCATGAATTATAAACTTTACGAGTTTACACTGGGCCCCGGCAATTACCGCGGTTTCGTTTCTATGCGGTCCTTAGATTTGTTTTTACCATTTTTATATAGAGTCTGGTTGCGTTTCGATGTGGAGTGGCTGGTCCTACATATTCCCATGGCACTTATTAAGCCGCCCATTCGCCGGGACCGGCCCCGGGACTGCTTCTCTCCACCGCGACGCCAGCGCCACCACCCGCGCCATCGACGCCGCCGCGCCGCATGCATATTGACTCCCAGATTTGTTTCCCTGCGGCTTCCCTGCCATTGTCGACTTGTTTCTATTATTTCAATGAAATCGATTTATTTTTAACGAATTAATTCCGACCGGCGGCATTCCTCGCCGGGCTCAATTTCACCAAGTGCCGCAAAGTAGGAAACGAGCCGGGCTAGGGCTGGGCCCGGGCCTGGGGCCCCGACAGACGGCGGATGACATGTGGGCGGGGAACGATTTTAATGAGACGGCAATTTCATTTCATGCCGCGAGCAACTACCTTAAGACGGAGTTTGGCGGCGATAATTGTCAAATTGACGTTTTTATGCTGCATCTCCATCGCTCCCACCCGGGTACCGGGTATTTTGACGTGTGTTTTCTGTTTATATTTATGCCCGGCACGTCACACGTGCTCCCCCCTCGGTCTTGTCACGGCGCTCATCATGACGAGGGATCCGCAGGTACGTCTCATGTCTCAGCAGACTTTTGTCGCGAGCCAGAAATTAGTCTAGACCGGAAACTTTTGGAATCGTTCAAAATAATTTCGAAGCCGTCTTACATTTTGAATAATAAAATAGGCTTCTTGGGTACTCCCCCCGCCCGGAGGGGTGCACGAAGGTATAAAACCTGTGCCTTCTGCGGTTTTGCATTTCATCCCCCGGGCGAATTTTTCAGTGTTCGTCAAACACATGTCGCTAATTGGCGTGCTTATCCAAAGCAGCCGGGATGTTTTACGATTCTTGAATTACTTTCTTGACCATTTTTGGGAATTCTTTGATGTTTATATTTTTTATGCGTTTTTTATGGCAGAATTGTAATTTATAATGATTTCCACATGGCGTGCTGTACGGTGGCCACATTCCCTATTTATAGCTGCTGCCTCGTTGAAATATTTTTTTCCTGTTGAGTTTCTTTAAATTATCATAAAAAGGCGGTGCATTTAATGGGAATCTAAATGTGGTGGGGAAATTAATTATTTTATATTTATTTTATGGACAACATTGCTTGATTGATAAAATGGATTGCAATTGGTCTGCCTTTCTTCGAGATATTCTGATATTATTGCCCTATTATATGGGTTCCATCTAAAAATAAAATATCCATTCATTCTCTCTTACATTCCACAAGGATTTTTGTTCGAATATATGAATTCTTAAACAAGTTCACTTTAAAAGAAAAACATTTACAATTCGACGACATCGTAGTATCATATGAGTATTAATTTGGAATCATCGGAGGACATTGGTACATTTATTAAATTGTATAAGATTCACGAAAATGGTAAATAAGACACCCAAGGAAGCAAATGAGGTAGGAAGTGAGCAAACAGCAGCATCATCTCGCTAATCCGAAGTTATTTAACTACGTTTGAGTATTTTCTTATTATTTAAGTAATTAGTTCATAATTTCGTCTCTAAAATTAGAGAACTCCTTTGTTTGTTGGTATTACGAATTTTTTGGTCAATTTTTAGGAATTCAAAATGGTGGCACCAACATAGTGGACGAAATTAAAAACTTCATTCATTTATGGTTCGCTTTGATTAAGATTGTATATATTGAGGAAATTTTGGATTCACTGATTCTGAATTTTCGGAGTCGTGAAATGTGAATTGTTGGTAATGAAAGTTCATAAAACCAAAAATTAATTAAATGAAAAAACTGATAATTAAATGAATAAATTACAGCCATACTAAGGGAAAAAATACGATAATTTAAAAAAGGGAAAAGAACCCTGCAGATATTAGATACACAATGCCGATAAATGTGATAATAGTTCAGATACGAAAAATTTTATGCTAAACTACAAATTTTAAAGACTTCCATTGAATATACAGGCGATTAAGTGGTAATTGGTTATTTTTTTAATAATTATTCGTTACTGGGCAATATCTTTTATGCTTTTCAATTGTAGGTATTTATTTCGGAAGCTAATTAAGCAGTTTTCATTTACAAATTTGTAATCTCCTTAATTTCCTTAATTGGTTGGTTTCAAGTCTGTACAAACAAGTAAAAGTCCACTTCTGATTTCGTTAAGTTTATTCATTCCACTATGTTCTACTGGTGTCTGCTTTTCTTATTCACTAAATAGAATAAATTGCAAATTTGATTTTATGCAAAAGGTGGTAATTGAGAACCTTATTGTAATGTAAATGCGGTGGTCTCTGGTTTAACTTTGAAATCCAGTACATTAAAGGCAAAGAAAATTCTGGATCCGATGCATTATCCAGAATTAAAATTGACGTAAACCCCAACCCAAAGGAAATAATAATTCTGCAAGTTAAGACGCGTGCGATGACAAGAAACCAAGCACTGACCGAAAATAGAAAGCTACAATCCGAAATAATGCAACCTGATCAACTGCGTATCACGGAAACGTTGATCAGTCGAATTTGCATTACACTATGCTTCAAATTGATTTCAATTCAGTTTAAGGTCAACGTAAGTTTTTTCATTCAATCACCTTTACATTAAAATAGGTGATATGATTTTGACATTGACGCAGAAATAGCATTAGTTTTATCATTGGATTTTCAAGAAAAGATTTTGTATTGTTTTTAAATATTTACTTGCTTATGCAAACCTGTCAATTCCGTTATTTATATAAAAATTCATCTCAATCGGATAATTTCTTTTTGGGTGAAAGTGCGAGAAACAAACAAACTTGTCCTCTTTATAATAGGTATAGATTACGCGGGAACTAACCTTGTAAATATTCCAATAGTTTTCACTTTGTAACTATTTCTAAATTAATATTTAATTCCACAATAATAAGTTGTAATCAATTTTTGTCCATAACACTGCAAAAAGGTACTTCTTTCTCGACAGCTAAGCGGATTAAAGCAATTAATGTGTACTATTTGTATTACTTCAGGATTTCTACAAAAATTTTGTTAAGGTAATATAAATTTTTGTAAGTCACAAACATTTTTGTAATCTCAACAAAAATCTTGCCTAATTTAACAAATATTTTATTACAATAAATATTTTTTTTTTGTTAAATTTTTTTCATGATAACAGAAATTTTATTCAATAGAATCTGGGATTTCGTGCATATGACTGCAATTTTGTCAACTTAACAACAACTTTTCAGGGAAATGATGAAAAAGATTTAGGTATTCATATTGACTAATTGCCAGATTTAATTATGTAATTATTTCTTCCTGACAAAATTTATTTCTGTATATTGAACAAAAAATTGTAATCAATAAGACTTAATGGATTTCGTTCAGTGTGAAAATAATATATTTATTGAGTTAATTTTGGATTCTATCATTAAATTGTATGATTTCCTTTGCATGTATACTTGTAAGGTTGAATTGGAATAAATAATAATCATATCTATTCTTATGAGATAAACGCGTAGCCATAATACAAAACTGATTCACATCCGTAGATACTTTCATCGGGACAAGATTACATAATGGGAAACTTTAAACTTTCGCTGGAAGTAATTTTCAAAATACCTATAATAAAAGTTACCATTTGGCAGTAAATATTGGAATTTTCGTAGAAATTCTTTGGCACCTGGTCCAATAAGATAATTAAGGACGGTACAACAACAGCAAGTCAATTACTAAAGCAATTGAGGAAAACTCTCAAAACTTCCGGTTTGCCGTGCTCCTTGCATAAAAGTTAGCCGAGTTTGGAAAGGACTCGAGGTTCGTCCATATTTCCAGAACTTGTTCCCTTGCATTCCCTGAATTGGTGTAATGAGGAAACTGTAAATAACCATGAAAAGGGCGCAACTTACTTTGAGATAGTTTTCCATAAAGCGGAGCTCAAATGGAGATCTCAAGTGCTCCTCTCTGCAAAGTTGCCAGCAGCTAACTTGATTATAGCATCCCCGGGTTTGCCCGGAGTCGTTCACGAACTCCAGTTTACAAAATTTTATTAGATAACGTGGAGCTGGAGTTTGACTCAAAACTCATTAACACTTGTCCCTTAGTGCGGCACATTTTTGCTGAATGGCATCGCTGGTTTACTCGAACCGCACTATAAGCCAGCCGGGGAGCAGGATTTTGGGGCCGATTCGGGTAACGACACGACGCCGGGAACCCCCAAACCCTAAAGCCCAAACCCACTTCATTTTAATCCCCGTAGACACTCGAGAAATGCAAAAGTTTTGTGCGATGTGTGCGCCCGCCCTTTGCCCTGTGGAGAAACGCCGCCCGCCGCTCCGTCAAGTCAAGATCCCAGGGAACATTGATTTACATCGTGTTTACCCATAATTTCTGGACCAACGTCATGTTTACAAAAATTTCCTCCTTTTTCACCCGGAGCCAAGATGACATCTAGGGTTTGTGGAGGAGTAATGCGAACATATATTTTTGCGAACGATGACAAATTTATGGCGAACTTCCATTAGTGCAGCACAAAGAGCGGACTGTTCGCGGCGATGGTGGGTGCCGAGATTGAATCATGTTCTAGAATCTAGAATCTAGATGCAAATGCGAATTCGCGGTATGCGCGTGGTCAAAATAACTGCGAGTGGTTTATTCTCGTATTTTTGAGCACTTAGTTATGAACGTGGCATGCAAATTTATGTCTAGAACGAAAATGAGATATAACGATGCAAAATCCATTACCACATAGTGATGAAAAGTTGTCCGATTTCTTTCTAAAACATTGCAAATTCATTATCATATTCGAATTGCTTCTTAGCTTTGTTTTTGTACCTCATTTAATCTGTAAAGTCTAAGTTAAGAAATAACTTTGGAGCCACTGATGTAAATTGGTTATACATGTATTTGCAAATAAGAATCGCACACCAATAGTAATATCAATTAACCTAAAATCTGATCTTGAAGTACTTTATGACACAATTTTGAAGTTGAAGTTTTTGACCTACACTTTTATGAGTAGAACTATTAAAATTAATTAAGTAATTTTTCAATTCCAACAATTTTCGATATTCTAAATTTCGTATTAATATTAATTTTTTTTAACGTAACTGCATTTAATGGCGATATACTTCTATTAAAGTTCACAAAAATGGAGAAAAATGTAAACACTTTAAAAATGTCCACTATTTTTTCAATGGCCAGCTCAATATGACGAACTATAAAAGTAGTTACATACTAAAAGAATAAGTACTGATTCGAAAACTAACATTTAAATTTATGCCATACACATATATATAATTTTTATTGGAAAAACATTGAACAATTTTAAAATAACGTATTTAAGTATCTGTCTGTCAGAGCCGAGATTTCTCTAAAACTGTTCGACAATGAAAGTTTAAATTTATTACAGCCATGTAATTTTCGAAAAATATAAATTGTCTTCAAATGTTAATGTTTGGTATAAACGAAAGCGTGTAAAAGCACGAGTTCAAAGATGATGATTCAAAATTTAATAAAAAGCGCTGTGACGTGTCAACCCTATCTCTAAAAAACAAACAAATTATTGAATATTGTCCATAAATTAAAGACTACATGAAAATTATAACGAGGGCACCGTGCATAATTTATCTGGCATATAAAAACAAATATTGAAAACAAACTAGTTTAGTCAAACAATCTTTAGGTCTGACTTTTTTTTCCTTAATTTTATATCATATTAAGATGAAATTTAATTATACTACATAGATTGATAACTCAAAAACAGGAACGATCATGTTCCATATAGCGAAAAATATATCCAACAACCCCCAACATGCAACAAAAAATGGTTTACGACCTTTTGATTTGAACTCTTCAGTCACAAAATATTTGCTTTTGAAATCGTTGTTAAAACGTGCTCACCTCGTAAAAGTTCAAATAAAATTGAATTCGTTGGAGTTCTTGGGATTGCTTATTTCAAACTTAATGTCTAATTTTAACAATCCTAAAAGATTTTATTAAGTAGCAACGGAAAAATGCGAAGTTAAAGGTATTTAATATTTCTTGAAGCTATTTTTATTATTAATTCAGTTCTCTAATCTTTGCTCTAAAGTATTTTAGGTTTTACAGACGCAATGTATGTAGGTACATCATCATCTTTGTTCTTATAAAAACATAAAAAGAGTAAATATAATTTGTAGAAACTATTTATTGATTTCTGGGAACATAAAACCCTTTATGGAAATTACGTAACTATTGGCTATTTCCCTTAACAAAAGGCAGTGTAGATTTTCCATTCTTATCCAAATGAAGGACTTGCAGCTTGAATACGCTGCATTCATTAAGTCAACAAATTACTTAGCAGGAGAAATAATTGCGAAGTATTTTTATGGGCGAATAAACGATGAAATGGCTGCGAAAATCAGCCCGCCACGCTTGCATTGTTCAAACAAATGATTCCATTAGTCAATTTCAAAATAATCTCAACTGGAACATGCCGACATATTTCACGGGCTAATTAAAATTTTCACCAGCATCTCAATGTCTTGCACCCGAGTGCACTAACTCATCCCCGGCGGAGCGCGTTCGTGCGCGGTGCAGTGCGGTGCGGTGCGATGCCTCTGTCCTTACCCTTCGCAGTTAATTTTAGCCCGAGTCGCGCTCTCCGCTTTGTTTTTCTTGGCACAAATTTATGCAACCGAATCACATGAATGGCCTCAACAAGTCCCGGCAACAACTCTTTCCTTCATTACAAATTTTCCCGGCCGGGAGGAGTCCCGGACGCGGAGGACGAGGGCTTAAAAAGACTTCGCCGGATAAAGTTGAGACTTCGCTAATCCTCGGACGCTGCGGTCCAGAGTTAGATCAACGTCTTCGGTGCGCCTGGAGCCAGACCTAGATAAACACTGAGAAGTGAATTATTAACGAAGCGCCTCCGGGGCCCCCAGCTTCCATTTCTCATTCGGAAGACAGTGCTGACGAGTCGCGTTCCGACAGCGCTCTTTTCATCTTGTCTTGGACCACATCTCAAATCTCGGGTGCTCCGAGTCTCCGGGAAGACGTCGCCGGAGCAAGGGCAATGTGCGGAAAACGGGGCTGGGGAGCCCCGATTTGTCTTCTCAGCAAAAATTTCATTAATGTCACTTGCAGCGGATCCACCAAACAGCGCCGACACTAATCCTTTTGGGGGCCGACCAGCGGGGGGAAACCCGAGCGCACAGAAGCGGCGTGAACAACCTCTCCAACGAAATTAAAAATAAACCGAAAAATCGTGCTGAATTTCACAAATTTGTCGCCCCCATTGGCCACTTTTTTTTCAGATCTCTCCATTTTTTTCTGGGAATATCATGGACACATTCCCTTGCACTGTGGAATTCCCCCCAGAGCGGCACAGGCGACGGCGGACCTCAGTCAAAAAGAAATTTGTTACCCGAGCGCTCCACTTTCCACATTCTTGCACGCCTCCCCAGCCCATTAAGAATCCTTTCGTTTAAGACAAGACGACTGTCAGCAGAACGGACAAGAACGCGTCGGACCGATCTATTTTCGAGCTCGCTGACAAATTTGCCTCTAACTCAAATCCAATGGATTCGATTTAAAAAATTTCACCGCAAATAGTCCCTTGCTTCTAAGACAAAACCTTGACTCTTTTCTAAAATGATCATGTATAATTCAGTTTCAAAACCAAACAAATTTTAACAGAATCTTGCCAGTTTTGAATCTAGCCTTCTACTCTAAATTGGAGAGCTAGCGGCTACTTCGACTAAAGCCTTCTAACAATTATCTAAGAATTTGTACAATAATTAGGAAAAAATTAATTAATTATTTTCTTAAAGTAGCACCTCACTATAAAAAGTTCCAAATAAATTTCAGCCATGTTAAAGTATCTTAAAAGTCATCATACAAAATACAACTTTAACATCGCATATCATGCACTTGCATTCAATAAACGATCTGGAAACGATCACTAGATCTTAGACTATAACCCACAACACTTATTGACAATAAAACAAAACTAAAAAGTTATCCACCTCAATATTCGAAAGTGGGTGTTAAGTTTTAATATCTGAAAAAATTAGATCTATGTAACTCTTCTAATAGATAATTGGAATCAGTTTTTCTTTACTTTGGAATCGTGATGAAAAACTGATACAATTAATTAGCACAGAATTAGAACTGTCTTACAGCAAAATAGGGGAACATTTTGGAAAAAAACCTGGTGGAAAACTGATTTTAAATTGATTCTGAACATCAGACATCATCAATGAAAATCCAGGCTAGAAATCAATTTAAAAGTAATTCAGAATTAAATAAATGATTTTGTAGAACCGTTCGTGAGAGGATTTTCGGAGGTTGTAAATTCGATTTAAACCAAGCACCCTAGTCAAAAATAATGGCCTACTAAATATGTCTTATGATAACAGAAACAGAAACATCAACATGAATTAATCTAAAACGTGTATATATTTTTTTAGTAAAATTATAATTGATTACAAAGTGATTCCTACAATCAGTTTTAAATTTATTCCAGTTTTCAAAAGTAGGAATTAAAGAATAACTAATTTTATTCTGAATCCTGGGCTTAGTTTTTAATTGGCTTTCTTTCCATCAGAAAAGAAGTGATTCATTAAGGGGATTATTAAAATTAGAATATTTTTGTACGAAAAGTATTACATAAAAACATTTTAATTTT
This sequence comes from Machimus rusticus, assembly GCA_951509405.1. NCBI lineage: Eukaryota > Metazoa > Arthropoda > Insecta > Diptera > Asilidae > Machimus > Machimus rusticus. Next base: position 4,410,074 of record OX608052.1, on the reverse strand, counting down.
TTTATCGTTTTATTTTTTTCTGAAAGTATGAAAAAAATTCGATATGTAAACAATATGTAGCAATATGAATTATTAAAGGTTTAGTGTTTAGTTTTGTATATAAAGAATCAAATGCTTTTTGATTTTTTAAAATCGGATGAATAAAACTTAAAATATTTGTAGTACGAATTCAAAAACGTAGTTTTAAGATAAACTTTCTACCACCATTAGAAAGGGCCAAAATTGTTTAAACTAGATGTGTTTATGTTCTTAATATGATATATTGTATAATAGGGCCCAAAAAATTGTTTTAAATAAATGTTATACTTTTCGCACAAAAACATTCTAAAGATATATGTTGTTTTTTTTTTTTCTTAACTCTAAAAGGAAAGGACCCCTTAAATTCTAGGAATAAGTTCTAAAATAGTTATTGTCTATTTGGGTACTTATAAAACCATAAAAGGAATCACAATTTTTTAATGAAATTAAGGTACGGAACCTTCGATGGTAACCTCTATTATATAGTAAAAAAGTATAATTTTTATAGCATATATTATGAAGGAATTGTACTGTCCAGTGGACTAATAAAATGTTTTTTTTTCTGTTTTCAGGCATCTCCGCAGAGGTCTATTACGTCCGCGATGGACAACTCAATTTCTATGCCCTCAATTTCATAATCCCGATCCCGGCCAATGTCAAGGAGATCGCGTTCACTTGGCAGAGCCTCGCTGGCCGGCCACTGCCGTACAACATCAACATCGCGACCTCCGACCCCGAGGTGCTCCCACGGCCGACTTTGAACATATCCCGCGCCGGCGACATCCCCACCGACGTCCAGACCTTCTCCATTGCCATGAAGTGCTCCGGGGTGCGTCCAGCCGAGGTCGAGGTCACCATAACCATGGAAATCACCCTCAATCGGGCCACCAACAACGTCACGGAGCTCGTCTTTAGGAGGAAGAAGATCTGCCTGAACGGGGACCAGGACGACAACAACATCGACGATCCGCTCCTGCTCGAAACGGTGGTCGCCCCGCAGAGTGGGATCATAACTTTAGCCATCGGAGGGATTCTGGCCGTCGTCCTGGTCGCGGTCGTCATGTCCATCGCCTACTGCGCGAGGGGCCCCTCGAAGCGGCAGAACCACACGGGCCAGCCGATGAGGACCTCCAGCTTCCAGCGGCTCCAAACGCATCCGCCCTCGGCCCCGCCGTCCGTCTACATCTCGCCGTCGATCATCCCGACCCACACAACGCTCCCCAGGCAGAAGGAGCACCAGGAGCCCGAGGAGCTGCAGAGGCGGATCGCCGAACTGACCGTCCAGAGGTGCCGAGTTCGGCTATCCAGCTTACTGCAGGAGGGCACCTACGGCCGGGTCTACAAGGGCACCTACAACGACAGCCAGGAGGTCCTCGTCAAGACCGTCGCCCAGCACGCCAGCCAGGTTCAGGTCTCGCTGCTGCTGCAGGAGGGCATGAGCTTGTACGGGGCCTCCCACACCGGGATCCTGTCCGTCCTTGGGGTCTCCATCGAGGACCACACCACGCCCTTCCTCTTGTACCCCGCCCCGAACAACACCAGGAACTTGAAGCTGTTCCTTCTGGAGCCCACCTGCTCCCGGTCCATCACCTCCATCCAAATCGTGATGATGTCCTCCCAACTCGCCCTGGCCCTTGGCCATCTCCACAGCCACGGAGTTGTTCACAAGGACATCGCTGCAAGGAACTGCGTGTAAGTACCAACTCCGTTCAAATGAAATAAATTTTTTATCCTACAGACAGAGTTTCAATTTTATATACATATTTCTAGTAATTATTTTGAATGCCCTTAAATCAAAAAACTGTTCCAGGGCCCTATTCTTATATCTTGGAAACCTCGCCAAGGTCAACTTGGATCAATCAAATTTTGCGAAATTCAAAACCCCTGAATTTGACCCTTTGATCTTGGCGATCTCGTCAAGGTCAACTCGTATCGGTCAGATTTTGCAAAATTCATAATCTCCGACAAAACTTGAAAATGACCCTCAAAGCCAACTCTGAATTTTCTGATTTCACGAAATTCGTGATCTCCGACCTTAAAAAAACCCTCGAATCAACCATAACATTGCTGTTTCTAATTATTCGGTTCAAAAATGCTAATTTTCCTTGAACTAAGAAGTCGAAGGTAACTGAAATAAATACATATATTAAAAATTGGAAATTTTAATTCAAAACGTGCCCTAATTACAATGGGCCATATTATGACGAATTTTTGTTTATCCTAATTTATTTTTTTTAATTGCCTTCTTTTAATAAATTTGTATTCTTTTATAATGATAAAATAGTGTTTTACCAATTTCTTGAAATTTTATTTATAAATCCCAAAAACCTTTACGCGACAAATTACGCAATGCGTTATAACAGTTTTGAGTATCATTTGTGAATAAAATTTATCATATGTTCTATTCCGTGTTGAGGTGTTTTCTAATTTCAAAAAGTAATTTATTTTTGCATTATCAACAATCCTAGTTGAGGATGTCACCTTAAGGGGGGGCTAAGGTATTTAAATTTTTTTTTTCTGACATTTTTTTTTATTTTTTTAATTGAATGCATAATATCTTAAGAATATTATGTCTAAATTTCAAGTCGATTGAAGCAAAATTGACGAAGTTACGAGTATTTCTATACCTTGCTTATGAACGTTTTATACCAGATTTTTTAGTGTTCAAAACTTTAAAGCGTTTTCCCCACAACCCACGTTTTCAAAGTCGGTGCCCCTCATAACTTAATAACTATTGCACCGATCCTTTTGAAATCTTGAACACTATTTCTGTACATAATTTACGAGGTAACGCTGGAGAGTTTTTTTTCAAATTTGTTAATAATTTTTATTTTACAATAACAAATTAGTCGATTTTTTTCGCAAAAAATCGCGTTTTCCCCTTTAAAGTGTTCCAAAAAAGTGAAAAATTAAAATTTCGAAAAACCCCCCCAGCGTTACCTGGGGAAAACTATTATGTAACGAATGAACTTTGATTTTTTGATTTCGGATAATCCAGCAGCCAGTTATGAGGGGCACCGCATTTCTACTTTTTTCCGAGACACGTCCGAATAATTGCTGTCATTGCCGTGTTTTTCAATATTTCTTGGTGAAAATTTTATAAAATATTCTTCAAATATCATACTTTAATGTACTATTAGTTTTAACAAAGAGATTTTAACTGTGTCGTCACAAAAAATTCACAAAAACATGCCTTTTTTAGTACGAATTAACCTTAGCCCCCCCTTAATATTTACATATATGTATCACAAACTGATTTATCTATGTAAAGCTGTTAATTATAGAATCTATTTTATATAAATATCTCATTTTCCAGAATTGATGACCAACTCCGCGTTAAATTAGCCGATAGCTCACTTTCCCGCGACCTCTTCCCCGCTGACTACAACTGCCTAGGAGACAGTGAAAATCGACCTATAAAGTGGCTGGCCCTCGAGGCTCTTCAGAAGAAGCAGTTCTCCGAGGCGAGCGACACGTGGGCCTTCGGAGTCCTCATGTGGGAGTTGTGCACCTTCGCCAAGCAGCCCTACGCCGAGGTCGATCCCTTCGAAATGGAGCACTACTTGCGGGACGGGTACCGATTAGCACAGCCGTACAACTGCCCAGATGAATTGTAAGTATAGACCCTCTCCTACTACTACGACGCAAAATATTACTTGAAAAAAAAACCATATTGTCTTTTTTGAGATAATGAAGAACAAAACTTTATACGCAGTTTTAAGCTTATTATATTTACTTTTTAATGGTGAAGAAACAAATATTACAATAACTAATAATTAACAACAAAATTTGTTAAAAACCAAAAACCTAAACGAATCAAAATAGTTCACCTGCTTCAAAATCAAAGCAAAATAGTTCACCCACTAGGGTTATTTTATTAGTAGAACTATTCTGACTACTTAATATTAAATTTGCTTACTGTGATGATTTAGTTTTCGTCGTATGTTACAAAAAAATGGCTTATTAAAATGAAAGTTTTGACTAAACTAAGTAAGTCTAAGCTAAATGGCTCGAGTCAAAACTTTAAATGTAGATATTAGAACTTATAGCCTTTTCAAATTTTAAATTTGTTTTCCTCAAAACCGTGTTTTGAAAATCAACGAGCAGTAGAACTCAAACAGTTTTCATCCGATTGACTTATAATTTTTATTGGGGCTTCTTCATTTCATTATTTAGTGCAGTACATAGGATTATAACTATTGATTGATCTTTTTCGTAAAAAACACGACTTTTTTTCAAACACGCGCTATTTCGCCAAAAAAAGTTCTAAAATTAAGTTTGTTTAGTATTTGCGGACTTATAGCCACTATTTTGTATAAGAAAGTATATAAAAAAAATTTTTTATTTCTCAAGATGTGTAATCGATACATACACACATATATTGATTTTTTGTTCTTCATTATCACAAAAAAGACAAAATGTTTTGTAGTTTTACAAGTACTCACATTCGGGAAGTGAATAGGCGAACTATTTGCGCCGGAGTAATCAAATACTAAAAGGATTTACTAAAATGTTTGTCTAATCCACAGATTTACGATAATGGCTTACTGCTGGGCACTATCGCCGCTAGAAAGGCCAACGTTCGCACAGCTCCAGGTCTGCTTATCCGACTTCTACACCCAAATTACTCGATACGTCTAGGCCTCCACGGATGCAGACTGATCTACTATAGATAGAAGTAGTCTTTTTTACCTTTAGGCTAAAAATTTGAGGAGGTGACTAGTAAGTTTTATTGCTACGTCGCCACGTAGTTAAATGAGATCGCCGCTCCGTGGGATCCACTTTATAGTAATGCGAACTTTTGGACAAGTCGTTCATAAAATTACTGAAAATTAATTCTTAGACTTAGAGCAGAGTGTATGTAGGATGTGAAGATGTTTTTGTTAATAAATATTTAGGATATTTCACTGCTGTGCAGAGATCGGAGATATTCAATGACCGATTGCACGGCTGTGCCCCCATTGTTGGAAATGCTTCCTTTCAATTGATACTGTGCCAAAATCCAAGAAATAGCTAATAAACCTAAAACCAATCCACATACTCATCACCACTAAACATAGTGAAATTTTTGTACATAGGCAAGAAACATGGAATCTTATGAATTAGCAGTCCCGTCGACGAATCTCAAACGACGCATGCGAAGCAATTCGTTATAATTGTAAATAGGCAAAAACGTTTTATGTAATTATATTAGGCGTATTTGCGTGGTCAATGTCACGCTCGCACTTTTGTCGTATTTTATATTTGACAATTTTATTTATTTATTTTCCAAAAATTTATACGAATTATATCCTTGAAGTTAATCAAGAAATTTTTGTAAATATTTTTTGTATAAATAAACGAAGCACCCAGCTGCCGACTAGTATATAAGAAAACAGATTACTTGAGCTGTAGTTATCTAATAAGGTCATTATGCGGTAAATAAACGGATTTATTGTGAAGAAAATGTTTTACTTAAATAACCCTTTTTTAATATCTTAACCTATTCTCCACTTCTCAGTGCAAGATTTACTGATGTTTTTTTAAAAATACGATTAGGTTCCTTTTTAAAAAAGATAAGCTCCTTTTAAAATAAGTTCATTTGTAAATCAAATTTTTAAATTGATTTTCGTTACATCGATCCATAGAATGATGTACCACTTTTGGAGATTTTATTCAATATCAATGGCGAATTTTAGTCTTTTCTTGTCTTAAATTTTTGTTCAACGAATCAAAGGTATTCTTCTAGCAATTTTTTCTAGTAGATTTGCCCTTTGTAATCTTCTGCGAATAGTTCTTGCGCTGATTTTGTATCCCGTAGCTACGCAAATCGTCTTGAAGACACAAATGGCCATAATGATGATCCGTCGATCTGATAAATCAATGTTTGGAACAGTTTTCTGAGTTCGAACTCTGGTTTACTGCGTTTCTTTAGGCTTTAATGCATTTGATACGAAATTGTGAGAACGACCTAAGACGTCAGTAATTTTATTTTATTTTATACGTTTTTCCCTAATTTTTTAACTTCCTCACCAAAATGGCTCGTCTGCTATAGAATTCGTACCTACTCCTGGCCATTTAATTAAGATTTTCTCATCGATATATCTTTTATTAAATTTGAAGAACCCACCGAAATCCCCCCAAGAACCCCCAAAACAAAATAAGCGAGAACAGTTTATAAACAAATTGCATTGATGGAGTTACTTCTAGTGTTTACACCTATTATTTTGACCACCATTGTACATTAGGGCGTTTATTTTTGTTTCGGCCTCATCAGGCAAAGGTTTAGCTCTAGATCTAAAATTAATCACTCTATTTATCAAAATTAACAAATAGTAATTATATCTGCCGGTTCAAGGAACAAATAAGTTTATCCGTCTGATAGCTCTTTTAAACCAAAGCCAATTTGATTATTGGTACAATTTTATTTGACGAATAAATTTATCTGACGACTGAAAAATTGGCCCTAAGACTGAAAGAACAACAAAAGTTAACTACCGTATTGCTTATAGAAGCTTTTATCAAATATAATCTGGCGACTCAATTTATTTTGACGTACCTACTTAGGTACAATAGGTCAATAGTTTAGTAATTGCTATCAAAATACCAAATAACGTCTAGACTCTAGACTAAAGTCATTATCTATCTACCCAGACAATCTTAATTACCACTTAGATAACTTCACACCCGGTGAAATAATTGAGGCTTTGGTTATTAGATTCTGATTTTCCTGATTTTTGTTTTTAGTCTTAGATATAATTCCTTCAACTAGGTCACTAGATTGCGCAGAATGACCAACAGAACGATTATTGTTTCCGCGATCAAATTTCAATACTATGTTGGCAAAGCTCTTCTTCTTCCGATGTGCGTGTTTGATAAGACGACTAGCAAAGCATCCATCTCAAAAGTGGCAACATTTCTTTCCGCGTTAGCAGGTTTAATAGTTTTTATTGCCGGAGTAATGGTCCTGTATCGCGCTAACAACTTCTTCATCGAAATCAACTATAACTACGTTATGAGAATCGTTTCCTTCATAAACATTTCTTCTGCATATGCATCGGTTATTTTGGCTTTGTTCGCCAGTGTATCGAGAGGATATTCAATAATCAAATTGGTGAATGAATTTTTGGATACTTGGAGTGAAATTGAACATACAGACACGAGTTTATTTTACAATAAGAAATGCTTAGTTCTTCTTGTTTTAAGACTAACAATTGTTTTAGCTCAATATATTATTGACTGGGCAAATTTCTTTAAAGGTATTAACTTCGGTTGGGTTTTTATTATTGAATATCTTATGTGGATTTATGTCCATTTGGTTGTAACAACTGTTGTGACTCTAATCTCTTTTTCGCAATTGATGTTAGGATCTGGGTTTATCGTTATAAATTTGAGAATCAAAATCGCTTTAGAAGGATGCTTGAAAAATTGTAAGATGGAGGAAAGAATAAAATTATTTTTAGAATTTGAAAAACTATCAAAAACGTGTTTAAAACTTATGCGCTTGACTGAGGATTTATTTCATATTTTTGGTGTACATTTGCTTATATCCGTTTCAAGTACGTTTGTGCAAATTACAAGCCAAATATACTTTATATATCATTTGGTTTTAAATACATCTGAACCGTTTGAGCCACTTTGGCCGTTTCTTATTGTTGCTCTTTTCTTGGAAATGTTCTGCATTTTATACATATCGACTTTAATCAGAAGTAACTCAGTGATTTTAGAACATTATTTAAATTCAAAATTGCTAACTGTACCAAAAAACACTTTGATGCATCAAAAGGTGAATGAAATATATTTTAAATTAAATACAAATTAATCTGTTCGAATATTTCAGATTGAGTCGCTGTATTTTCAACTAATTACAAGGAAAATGGATTTGGTTGCATGTGGAATACTTTCTATAGAATTGAAGGAGGGATTTTCCTTGTTCGCATCCAGTGTTGCGTACATAATTCTTCTTATCCAATTCGATAAAGAGTTTCAATAGTTACATTGTAATGGTTTTTAATGTGCAAGTATTTGTTATTATGATTATTTATTATAAATAAATATTCATCTTTGTGGAACGCAATTTTGTTTCTTTAAATTGATCGATTACAACGACGTTTTTTGCATAACGATGTACTTGGAAGACTTTTATTAAGGACATAAAAAAGCATGTTTGTTTCTTAGCATTAATTTTACAGAACTTTTTTAATTGATATAATAATAATAATCGAAGTTGTCTTAGGGGTTAAATATTTGTTATTAAAACAATTGTGTAATGAAGATATTCACTTCGTACCGAGCCTTTCTTATTGTCTTCTTGTTTTTTTTAATTTGCTGCTGCTGCATGAGATGAAATCTCTCAATGCTAGGACCCAATAAAATAGTACATGAGTTTAACATACTTATTACAATACAATTGAGATATTCGAACAAGGTATTTCTAAAATAATCTTCAAGAAAACTAATCGAAATAAGACTGAGTTCGTATTAAATGGAATGATCAAGAAATTAGCGACCGAATCGCTCAAAAACGCGCCAGTTTGATTTTTGGGATTAATCGCGAGGGACCTTTTCGGCAATATGGATGTGGAAAAGTTTATTGAATGCGTTTAAAGTTGAAAAATTTGTGGAACATGACAGACAAAAACGATTATACCGTATTCGCACTTCAAATGCACCCTTGCAAAACAAATTAGCCCTTTAAAATATTCAAAAATACCCCAAATTAAGAAGTAAGAACGAATTGTACCTTTGGTCACACTATGGTGGTGGAAGTATGTTGGTGAGGGTTGGCTTTGCTTCTAAAGTATTCACTCACTAGTTTTGATGAGTGTTTATGATCATTATTCTGCTAAAAATGACACCTAAGTGGCATATTTCCTCATGCCATAATGATGATCTGATAATCATTGTTTGGAACAGTTTTCTCAGTTCGAACTCTGGTTTATTGCGTTTCTTTAGGCTTTAATGCATTTGTTACGAAATTATGAGAATGACCTAAGACGTCAGTAATTTTATTTTATTTCATACGTTTTTCCCTAATTTTTTAACTTCCTCACCAAAATGGCTCGTCTGCTATAAAATTCGTACCTACTCCTGGCCATTTAATTAAGATTTTCTCATCGATATATCTTTTATTAAATTTGAAGAACCCACCGAAATATCCCCAAGAACCCCCAAAACAAAATAAGCGAAATGAGAATAGTTTATAAACAAATTCCATTAATGAAGCTACTTCTAGTGTTTGCACCTATTATTTTGACCACCATTGTACATTAGGATGTTTATTTTTGTTTCGGCCTCATAAGGCAAAGGTTTAGCTCTAGATCTAAAATTAATCACTCTATTTATCAAAATTAAGTAAAAAATAATAATCATATCTCCCGGTTCAAGGAACAAATAAGTTTATCCGTCTGATAGCTATTTTAAACCAAAGCCAATTTGATTTGGAATATTTTTATTTGACGAATAAATATATCTGACGGCAAAATTGACGAAAAATTGGCCCTAAAGACTGAAAGAACAACAAAAGTTAACTACCGTATTGCTTATAGAAGCTTTTATCAAATATAATCTGGCGACTCAATTTATTTTGACGTACCTACTTAGGTACAATAGGTCAATAGTTTAGTAATTGCTATCAAAACACCAAATAACGTCTAGACTCTAGACTAAAGTCATTATCTATCTACCCAGACAATCTTAATTACCACTTCGTTAACTTCACACCCGGTGAAATAATTGAGGCTTTGGTTATTAGATTCTGATTTTCCTGATTTTTGTTTTTAGTCTTAGATATAATTCCTTCACCTAGGTCACTAGATTGCGCAGAATGACCAACAGAACGATTATTGTTTCCGCGATCAAATTTCAATACTATGTTGGCAAAGCTCTTCTTCTTCCGATGTGCGTGTTTGATAAGACGACTAGCAAAGCATCCATCTCAAAAGTGGCAACATTTCTTTCCGCGTTAGCAGGTTTAATAGTTTTTATTGCCGGAGTAATGGTCCTGTATCGCGCTAACAACTTCTTCATCGAAATCAACTATAACTACGTTATGAGAATCGTTTCCTTCATAAACATTTCTTCTGCATATGCATCGGTTATTTTGGCTTTGTTCGCCAGTGTATCGAGAGGATATTCAATAATCAAATTGGTGAATGAATTTTTGGATACTTGGAGTGAAATTGAACATACAGACACGAGTTTATTTTACAATAAGAAATGCTTAGTTCTTCTTGTTTTAAGACTAACAATTGTTTTAGCTCAATATATTATTGACTGGGCAAATTTCTTTAAAGGTATTAACTTCGGTTGGGTTTTTATTATTGAATATCTTATGTGGATTTATATCCATTTGGTTGTAACAACTGTTGTGACTCTAATCTCTTTTTCGCAATTGATGTTAGGATCTGGGTTTATCGTTATAAATTTGAGAATCAAAATCGCTTTAGAAGGATGCTTGAAAAATTGTAAGATGGAGGAAAGAATAAAATTATTTTTAGAATTTGAAAAACTATCAAAAACGTGTTTAAAACTTATGCGCTTGACTGAGGATTTATTTCATATTTTTGGTGTACATTTGCTTATATCCGTTTCAAGTACGTTTGTGCAAATTACTTGCCAAATATACTTTATATATCATTTGGTTTTAAATACATCTGAACCGTTTGAGCCACTTTGGCCGTTTCTTATTGTTGCTCTTTTCTTGGAAATGTTCTGCATTTTATACATATCGACTTTAATCAAAAGTAACTCAGTGATTTTAGAGCATTATTTAAATTCAAAATTGCTAACTGTACCAAAAAAAACTCTGATGCATCAAGAGGTGAATGAAATATATTTCAAATTAAATACAAATTAATCTGTTCGAATATTTCAGATTGAGTCGCTGTATTTTCAACTAATTACAAGGAAAATGGATTTGGTTGCATGTGGAATACTTTCTATAGAATTGAAGGAGGGATTTTCCTTGTTCGCATCCAGTGTTGCGTACATAATTCTTCTTATCCAATTCGATAAAGAGTTTCAATAGTTACATTGTAATGGTTTTTAATGTGCAAGTATTTGTTATTATGATTATTTATTATAAGTAAATATTCATCTTTGTGGAACGCAATTTTGTTTCTTTAAATTGATCGATTACAACGACGTTTTTTGCATAACGATGTACTTGGAAGACTTTTATTAAGGACATAAAAAAGCATGTTTGTTTCTTAGCATTAATTTTACAGAACTTTTTTAATTGATATAATAATAATAATCGAAGTTGTTAGGGGTTAAATATTTGTTATTAAAACAATTGTGTAATGAAGATATTCACTTCGTACCGAGACTTTCTTATTGTCTTCTTGTTTTTTTTAATATGCTGCTGCATGAGATGAAATCTTTCAATGCTAGGACCCAATAAAATAGTACATGAGTTTAACATACTTATTACAATACAATTGAGATATTCGAACAGGGTATTTCTAAAATAATCTTCAAGAAAACTAATCGAAATAAGACTGAGTTCGTATTAAATGGAATGATCAAGAAATTAGCGACCGAATCGCTCAAAAACGCGCCAGTTTGATTTTTGGGATTAATCGCGAGGGACCTTTTCGGCAATATGGATGTGGAAAAGTTGATTGAATGCGTTTAAAGTTGAAAAATTTGTGGAACATGACAGACAAAAACGATTATACCGTATTCGCACTTCAAATGCACCCTTGCAAAACAAATTAGCCCTTTAAAATATTCAAAAATACCCCAAATTAAGAAGTAAGAACGAATTGTACCTTTGGTCACACTATGGTGGTGGAAGTATGTTGGTGAGGGTTGGCTTTGCTTCTAAAGTATTCAGTCACTAGTTTTGATGAATGTTTATGATCATTATTCTGCTAAAAATGACACCTAAGTGGCATATTTCCTCATGCCATAATGATGATCTGATAATCATTGTTTGGAACAGTTTTCTCAGTTCGAACTCTGGTTTATTGCGTTTCTTTAGGCTTTAATGCATTTGTTACGAAATTATGAGAATGACCTAAGACGTCAGTAATTTTATTTTATTTCATACGTTTTTCCCTAATTTTTTAACTTCCTCACCAAAATCGCTCGTCTGCTATAAAATTCGTACCTACTCCTGGCCATTTAATTAAGATTTTCTCATCGATATATCTTTTATTAAATTTGAAGAACCCACCGAAATATCCCCAAGAACCCCCAAAACAAAATAAGCGAAATGAGAATAGTTTATAAACAAATTCCATTAATGAAGCTACTTCTAGTGTTTGCACCTATTATTTTGACCACCATTGTACATTAGGATGTTTATTTTTGTTTCGGCATCATAAGGCAAAGTTTTAGCTCTAGATCTAAAATTAATCACTCTATTTATCAAAATTAAGTAACAAATAATAATCATATCTGCCGGCTCAAGGAACAAATAAGTTTATCCGTCTGATAGCTATTTTAAACCCAAGCCAATTTGATTTGGAATATTTTTATTTGACGAATAAATATATCTGACGGCAAAATTGACGAAAAATTGGCCCTAAAGACTGAAAGAACAACAAAAGTTAACTACCGTATTGCTTATAGAAGCTTTTATCAAATATAATCTGGCGACTCAATTTATTTTGACGTACCTACTTAGGTACAATAGGTCAATAGTTTAGTAATTGCTATCAAAACACCAAATAACGTCTAGACTCTAGACTAAAGTCATTATCTATTTACCCAGACAATCTTAATTACCACTTCGTTAACTTCACACCCGGTGAAATAATTGAGGCTTTGGTTATTAGATTCTGATTTTCCTGATTTTTGTTTTTAGTCTTAGATATAATTCCTTCACCTAGGTCACTAGATTGCGCAGAATGACCAACAGAACGATTATTGTTTCCGCGATCAAATTTCAATACTATGTTGGCAAAGCTCTTCTTCTTCCGATGTGCGTGTTTGATAAGACGACTAGCAAAGCATCCATCTCAAAAGTGGCAACATTTCTTTCCGCGTTAGCAGGTTTAATAGTTTTTATTGCCGGTGTAATATTCCTTTATCGTCTAAACAATGTATTCGTCGAATTCAACTTTAACTACGTTATGAGAATCGTTTCCTTCATAAACATTTCTTCTGCATATGCATCGGTTATTTTGGCTTTGTTCGCCAGTGTATCAAAAGGATATTCAATAATCAAATTGGTGAATGAATTTTTGGATACTTGGAGTGAAATTGAACATATAGAGACGAATTTATTTTACAATAAGAAATGCTTAGTTCTTCTTATTTTAAGACTAACAATTGTTTTGGCTCAATACATCAATGACTGGACAAATTACTTTAAAGGGCTTAGCTCTAATTGGGTTTTTACTATTGAATTTCTTTTCTGGATTTATGTCCATTTGGTTGTAACAACTGTTGTGAATCTAATTTCCTTTTCGCAATTGATGTTAGGATCTGGTTTTATCGTTATAAATTTGAGAATCAAAATTGCTTTGGAAGGATGCTTGAAAAGTTGTAAGATGGAGGAACGGATAGTGTTCTTTTTGGAATTTGAAAAACTATCAAAAACGTGTTTAAAACTTATGCGCTTGACTGAGGATTTATTTCATATTTTTGGTGTACATTTGCTTATATCCGTTTCAAGTACGTTTGTGCAAATTACCATCCAAATATACTTTATATATCATTTGGTTTTAAATACATCTGAACCGTTTGAGCCACTTGGGCCGTTTCTTATTGTTGCTCTTTTCTTGGAAATGTTCTGCATTTTATACATATCGACTTTAATCAAAAGTAACTCAGTGATTTTAGAGCATTATTTAAATTCAAAATTGCTAACTGTACCAAAAAACACTTTGATGCATCAAAAGGTGAATGAAATATATTTCAAATTAAATACAAATTAATCTGTTCGAATATTTCAGATTGAGTCGCTGTATTTTCAACTAATTACAAGGAAAATGGATTTGGTTGCATGTGGAATACTTTCTATAGAATTGAAGGAGGGATTTTCCTTGTTCGCATCCAGTGTTGCGTACATAATTCTTCTTATCCAATTCGATAAAGAGTTTCAATAGTTACATTGTAATTGTTTTTAATGTGCAAATATTTTTTATTATGATATTTATTATAAATAAATATTCATATTTGTGGAACGAAATTTTGTTTCTTTAAATTGATCGATTACAACGACGTTTTTGCATAACGATGGACTTGGTAGACTTTTATTAGGGACATAAAAAGGCATGTTTGTTTCTTTGCATCAATTTTTTTTACTAAAAATTCTTAAATAATCAAAACTCTCTGACATTGTTTTTTATTACTTATTAGCTGCATTTTTTTCACATTGGATCTGGATTTAACAAGAAATTTTGCATTGGATTGATGAGCAGTTTTTTTTTGTGAAAATAAAATCGAATTGCTTTAATTTATACCCACTTTGCGTAAAAAAGTTATTCCAACAATATTTTCTGTTCAAGATTTGAATTTTGGATGAATAAATATCATGGCAATTACATAGATATGCTTTTCGCAAATTTTGAATTTTTATATAGGAGACGGCTTATAGAATTCAATTCAATGAAACATTTTCTAACTTATCTGATTCGGATCAGATTGTGAAAAAACGCATCTATTATTACTTACTCAGCATTACTGAGAGCATTAGAGCAAAATCCAAGTCGAGTAATGGAAATGACGCCATGTAATGGAAAGTAATGATTGCATACTCTTAGAGGATATTTATCGGTAGTGATAATTGAATTTTTAGAAAAGGCTTCCTTCAACCTTAAATTATGAAATGTGCATTCGAAAAGAAATAAAAATAAATGAAACACGATATATTGAAATTTCAGAAAATTTATTATCCCCAATTATACTGTGTTGTTGTTGAGTTGAAACTGTACTTGCGTATGTTAAAAAATTACTGCAGTTATTATTACTTCTTACTATAATTTTTTTTCCCAGATTCTTATACATTACGGTCACATATTTGTAGTATATCGCGCCATTGGCCGGACAGCGTGACCAGCTCTCCGTATGACAAAAAATTTAATTGTTTGTTCGATTCGTCTACATCAAAAAACATCATCGTAAAATATATATAATAATTTGCGTAAATGTATAAACACGAATTTTGAAACAAAAATGCAGTTTTGACTTACAAGTATAACACATATTTAGGTTTCGATTAAGGGTTCCTTGGTGGTCTCATGTTCTCGAAACGACTGACTAAATGCTTAATGTGATAAAGTTATCTAGAAGTTTTAAGTCATCTCGGTTGACTGCAAACAGAAAGCTGAATAAGTTTAGCTTAACATCTATCTAATCGCTTTGGGTGTTACAAAACGTTTACCCGCTGAATTCCAGCGAGATAAGTCAGCTTAGGAGATCTGTTCTTGTCTGCTTTTTAAGGCATAAAGTATAACATATACATAGAGGCATAACAATATAGTATAATATAAGTTTGATATAAAGAAAAAATTACATCGTTTCCCCCAGAACGAATCAGCTGAACTAGTGGACGAGAGAAGGCGAGTAGCTGTGAGTATTTTACAACGACAAAACCCTACACCAGTTCACAAGTATAATTTACGCAGAAAGGTACAACATATTTGATTATGGTCATTTTATATATTTCATGCACAAACCTGCGCGGAGCCCTGCCGCGTCAGTTCGGATTCTGAAAAGCACGAACATATTCAAAAAAAATGCAACAACAGATAAAGATAACTTTGTTATGTTCAATTCCTCGATAATGATAAACTCCAATACTCCAATTATCATTTGTAATGAGTGGCTTGAAATGATTTTTGTTTTTTGTTTTCCTTTTTTTCAACAAAGATAGAAATTTTTACAATACGAAATCCACACGATTTTCACTTCTCGTGCATAAAATAAACGTGCGGAAATGGAGCCCCGCCTTCTCTTGGCAAACAAGATTTTTGTGAGGGATCAAACGAAAAAGTGTTAGGATTAGCTGAATATTAGGCCCAGATCGAAGACAAATCCCATATCTTGATGACTCGGTCTTGGCCGACAGTCAGGAGCCTCTTTTTATCCTCGTCAAGGTCCATTGCCACTATGGAGTGTTTGGCATCATGGAAAGTAGCCAACGATGGCCGCCTGAAAAATTGTCAAGATTAAATTATTTAGAAGTTCCTACCAAGCACTGACTTTTTATCTTTTCATCAATCACCCGATTAATTTATGACAAAAATTAATGTTCATACTGTAGATAAAACGGATGCGTTTGTCGCACCGAGGTAAATCCTGGGACGATTAGAGATTAATTTAATTATTTACTATAAGAGGTAATGATTCTAATCGTGCCTGCCACAAACGTATTCATTTTATTGCTCAAAGTTTTATTGCCCGAATATAAATTTATAATTTTACTTACTCGACTGTTTGGAGCTGTTTGTAGCAGCGGGTGCATACACGAACATCGAACTCAAAGCCCATTATAGGTATGTTAATTCGGTTGCTGGAACAATTATCACATACTGCTTTGCCACAGTGTCGGCAATGGTGCTGACGAATTCCTGATTAAACGTTTATTTAGTGAAAGATCTGATAGTCTAATATGGGGAAAAGACACCAACCTATTTGCCGCTGATCCATCATAGCCCTTAAATTCCAATAAAATGGTCTAGAGCAAAGTTGACAAGTGTCGGACTCAATCCACTCAGGTACTTCTTTCCGCATCGCGTTCATTTCCCAGAAAACAATGACTGAGTCTTCTCCGGCAGATATCAGTTGCTGAGTGTGATTGGCATAAGCTAAAGCAGACACTTTATTGCTGTAGACAGAAAACAAAAATAGCAACTTAAAGTTATGCAGTTATTAAAACCAATAGCATACTTGTGTCCCTGCAGTTCGTAGACAGTCCCTCGGCATCCACCCACATCCCAAACAATTACAGATTGATCGAAAGATCCACTGAAAAGAAGTTTTGGCCCCTCAACCCACTTAAGGCATCGAATAGAACCTTTGAAAAATTTTGGTAAGAACAGTTGCTTGAAATAAATAACAGCAATAAGACTCACCAGTGTGTCCCTTGAAGGTATTTATAAAGTCTGCGCCTTGTCCATCAAGGCGCAGCATTGTAATCTGGCCGCTGTAGTCACCTATGAAGGCATATTTATTTAAGATATCAAATCTGAATAGAGAGTGAGTTAAGGAAAACTAGAAACCAACGACCTTCGTGTATAACCGTCTAGGTCTAGACGAAAATCTAAATACATATTATTAAATAACACGACCATTTATTGTAAGAAAAAACAGTAATATCCAATAAACCTGATTTTGAAACATAATTGTATCGTTCAGCGTCAAATATTTAATTATTTTCAATTAACAACGACGTATTATAATTATACATACGCCAGAAACTTAATTTTTTGTAATGGGCAGTTGCAAATACCCGAACTGTGATGTAATGTAAGAAATGTTTATTTAAAAAGGCACAATATGCAGGAAAATAAAAAATTTTTAAATTTAAGCATTTCCGAATTGTTTTTAAAATTTGCCAGTAGTTCTCTTGCTCCAAGCTTTGTAGGCATTACTCCCTTTTAAAATATTTAAAATTGTAAAGAGGGTGCGGACAGGCAAACACGAACAGAAATTGGATTCCATTCTGACCCTTACAGGGAATGTTATACACAAATATGTTTGATAGGAATATATCTTCAATTCAATTTACTAAAAACAAAAATACAATCTTGATTTGAAAACTGATAAGAAACTTAGACAACGACTGAGTCAGCAGCTCAGCAGCGAATTCCCCCCGTAATCACAACGCAGGAAAAAATAAAACAAATTATCTGACCCCAAAAACAGAAGTATTCTCGAAAGAAAGAATGCAAAGTTGAAATATACATGAAATGTATCAATGCAAATATTGCAATTCTTTTGTTGCCTAAAATATGTAGAACGCTTTAGAACTTTTATCACCTTTCCCATTTCAGGTATGTACATATAAACAAAATTGCAGTTTCTAGGTCAGTTGAAACAAAATTTTGTTTGTTTGTAGCACTGTTAATTTCTAAATTAAATACCAATGAATGTATTAAAGAAATGATTTGCATGAAAAGGATACTGAAGAACTGTGCAGGCCGCTTCGAAGGTGTACCCTCCGAGGCGACGTCCGGTCTCGGTGCAGTGATATGAAAAAATCTTGTCCTTCCCCACCGACAGAATCCAGGAGTAGGCCTTCGCGTAGATGACCTCGGTGACCCTCGCCTGGTGAGCCAAGTAGTCCCTGATCAGCGAAAGCCTGTTGCAGTCCTCCGAGAGTGTGTACTGCGAGACTGTTCCATTTTCCTGTCCAATGAAAAGTTGCCGAGTTTCTTCGGTGTAGTGCAGCGACGTACAGCCAGACGGCATATACTGGCAAATGCTCGGCCAATACTGGCCAGAGTCCCGCTTCAGCCACACCCTAACAGTCCTGGACGTTGAAAAATTAACACCAAATTATGGGGCGCAAAAGAATTGTGAAATTTCGCACTTATCGTCCGAGACACTGATGACTCCATTTTCGCCTGGTATCAAAATTGCCGCATTCACGTCATCATTGCTGCCCTCTAGCTTGCTGAGTAGCTCCGGTTTTTTAGTCGTGCTAAACCGATCGTTTGCATTTCTTGGCGCAGGCTTTATTTCTGCAGCCATGTTCACAGGCGTATAACTTTTTTAACAAGAATAAACAGTACGAACTACCGCCCAAAAAAAATATAAAGAGCACCCGATGACAGCTGTTTGACAGGAAAACATTCAACAGTCCACTGAACGATCGGCGTCAAAAATTAGATAAAGGGACTGTCGGCACCAAAACGTATTACGTTATTCGGTTGTAAAAAATACAATTTATTTTCAATTGTTATTTTCTACATACAGAATTGAACAATTAATGTAAAATTAAATCAATAAAATTAACTAGGAGTAACCGGGAAGAAGATTTTCTGAAATTTTAATATAAATAAAAACCGAATTTTGACGTTCACTTAACAGCGGCTGCTCCTTCCACATACAGTTTCAGTTCAATTTCAGATTGTTAATGGCCGGGTTTTGTGAGTTTACGAAGGGGCGGTCTTGTTGAAATTGCTTTGATTTTTTAGTGTTCCGGGGAAACTACCTGTTTTACCCAAATAATTTTATCACTTACCAAGTTCTTAATACCAAAACTAATTTAAAATGGTGAGCAGTTGTTTATTTAGTCGTAAAATACTGAAAAATCCACTCAAATTTAGGTTATGTTTGCGCTACGCGTTTTAAGTTGTTTTCGAATTTTATTGGCATTTGAAAATTCCAAATAATTTGTTCAATTATACGCTATATTTTTGCTATTTAAATTATAATGATCTATTTGCTTATACCCCCGTTTTCCTTATTTTACAGACGATCGGGAAAAACAACAAAATGGCACAGCACCTCAACTACAGGGTGCGAATAGTGCTTCAAGACTCGCGGACATTCATAGGCACGTTTAAAGCGTTCGATAAACACATGAACCTCATCCTCGGGGACTGTGAAGAATTTAGAAAAATTCGGCCGAAAAATACAAAACTCCCCGAACGGGAAGAGAAGCGTGTTTTAGGTTTTGTGCTGCTTCGTGGCGAAAACATCGTCTCGCTAACAGTAGAAGGCCCTCCTCCACCAGAAGAGGGACTCCCACGCGTACCAATTCCTGGAGCTGCCCCAGGACCTGGAGTTGGCAGGGCAACCGGTCGCGGTATGCCAGCCACCGTTTCCAGTGTTCCCGCTGGACTCCAAGGACCTGTACGAGGTGTCGGCGGACCATCGCAGCAGCATATGGCCCCAGTTGGAAGGGGCCAAGTGGCTGCACCGCCTGCAATGCGCCCTATGATGGGAGGACCACCGCCTGGTATGATGCCTGGTATGCCTCCAATTCCCGCGAATGTTGTACGTGGGGCTCCTCCACCAATGCGTGGTCCACCTCCCGGCATGATGAGAGGTGCTCCGCCACCAGGACGCGGAGGCTACTAAGATACTTGAATACAAATTATTTGTATGTAAGCTAAGAGATAAAAAAATAAATGAATTTCTGATAAACTAGATCTTTGCATAAATTGCTAACATTAAATTTATTCATGCAGCTGCAATCCAAATAGTAAGAATTCTTCAAAAGTTCTTAACGATCGAATGAAAAGTTGCCTTAAATTGACATGGTCAAAATAATAGCACCATCATGAGCAATACTCGCACTTGATAGGATTCCTTAGCCATTCTTATAATAATTTTTTATCAAAAGCTATTTCATGTTGACTAAAGCAATAAAAAACTAAACTCATCCAGATATGGAACCACAAAGGAATTCAGTTTAAAATTCGATTCGATTTTTTTTTATAGGGATTTAACTGATAAATTTGCATACTCTGAAAAAACAGTATTTGAAAAGAAATCTAAAGTACGTTTGATGCATGTTAATAGTGTTGAAGAACTACTTTTTTGGATTTTTTTTTTATTTTTGTATTAGAGAAGGGACGTTTTGATAACGACTTTGAAAGCAAAAAAGACTTATCCAAAGACTCCTCTACTTAATGGAATAAGTGAAAGAAAGCAATTTGAGTACACATTTCACTCTACGTTTGATCTTAAGAACTGTATAAGTGCAGACCCAATTATCACGATTTAATCATTGCAAAGTAGTCGACCTTTCCACTCCGTTGGCTCCGCTAGGGGGATATTTGCAAATTTGGAACATAACATGTAAAAACAATAAATACATTCACAGGCACTCGTACTTTTTTCCGTTCAAAATAAAAGATTCTTTTTCGAAGGCTGGCGTTGCTGGAAAGTAATGGTAAAAAAGCTTCTGGAGAGCAAAGGGTTAATTTACTATAAATAATCGAGTTATGATCATTGGGTTGACCTCAAAATTGTTTTTCTAAGGAATTTCATATGCAGTAGTAGGCAGGCGAATTTGTCGACGACCACCACTGTATGAAGAGAGCGCCTGGCCATAGTGGTGACGATTTTGTATTTCTTTACGTATTATATGTATATATATCATAAAAACATGAATTTTTAAGCTCAATAAATAAAAGTAAGTAAACATACAAAAATGAAGTAAATTGCTTTTGAAATTTTCCTTGCATAAACACAGTTAGACAAATAGAACGAGTACTTTTTATTATAGCACTAGCTAGCTATAACAGCAATTATTTATATGAAGGGCACGCACGCTTTTTGTTATTGCTATTGGTAAATATTAAAATTGAATAGTCATTTAGTATAAAAAAAACTCCAAATCAATCGTCATTTGTAAAGGGTAAATCATATTTTTTTAGTCTGTTTAAATTGAAACTAAACCTAATATGCCGAACAATTCAACTTAAGAACTATTTATACTATCTACCAGTGGCGGAAATAAAAGACCTTGAAGATTCCACTCACAGGAATATCACAGAAACCGATTCAAAGAAAATATTTTAGAAAGTGTAAGTACATATCTAAATTTAAGTAAAACTCATGGGATCTTTATATATTTTTTTTATTAATATACAAATACAAGTATGCTGATACTAAAACTTAATATTCGCCTGTTGAATTGTTTTCACAATAGCAATTCACCTCTTTTTCCTTGCTTACCATAAATTAGTTCATATGACTTACAAATGATAACGCAAAATCAAATTTAACAGCAAATCAACGCACTTCTAGTCTACGAGATCTAAACGAAGTCAGAATTTTTAAGTTATATAAGAAGTAGTATCGCAAACAATTTACGAAACACAATTCTCGATGATTAAAACAAGTTTTGCTTTATTTGACGACAATAATAATAGCAATATACGCCGGAAAAGGACAGATTTTTCAGCTACATTTGGAAATAAACTACAAAGGCATTTTATCGCGGAAAAATCTGCCCGACCGCACTGGAAAATTGTTAAGGTAGTCAATAAACAATTAGGAGTAAATGTGAATTACTATGACTGAGGGTATTGATAATGTACAAATATATGTAGATTAAGAAGTGGAGGGACCTTAAAAGTAGACTGGTTTTCTCATTATTTTGATACAAAAGCAATTGTTCAGCCCTCGCACGTCTATCAATATTCACTTTTGTCTCCACAATTTACTCGACCTCGAAACACCCAGCTGCCGCAAAGAATCGAGAGAGGTGTAAAACGCTTCTATTATAATATGAGTATATAAAACCTAGTAAATATTAACTTGGCAGAGTTGTCTGGTTCCTCTGAAGATATACACCTTCATAAATGATAAATTTAACATTCTCCTAGGTATTTAGGTTCAACAAAATCGACTCAATAATTAATAGGATGCTTAATAAACTACTTAAGTAGCCCACTACCTCGAGGACGGGGGCCGGACAAGTTTACAAAAATTTCCTTTAAATTATTTTATTAATAAATCCATAATTTCACTATAAATGTATTGCATTGCACGTAAAGTAGCTCTCCTCTTTTTATCTGTACTTAATGTATGTAAATGATATCAAAACTTATTTTACGTTGTTTTTGTGCTTAATTTGTTTTAGATATAGCTCGAGTAAGTCTGTTTCTTCATTTGATTTTGTTCCATTTCTTGAGTAAGTCGCTCTAAAATTATCATTTAACTCATTCGCAGTGATACATATACAAGTAAAAGAAATATGACTTGGCAGTGACCCGTCGTTTTTAATTCATTAATATTTATTAATGCACTACTGCTTAGTTTTGTTCTTTTTTTTATTTTCCTTTGAATTATACCTTTTTGTATAAAATAAACCAAAAAATAATAGCATAACTTTAATAAACCGAAGAGCGAAAACTGTAACTTGTAAATAATGCAAAAATTCTATTGAAAATATTTTGTACGTACTTTATATAGGTAGCAATCAATTCCTTTAACAGAAAAGGACCTAAGCAGTTTTTATAGATTCTATAAACGTGCGTAGTTATAGCTCGGTCATAATTTGTTCGATAATCGATGTTCAGAATATTAAAATTTAAAAAAAATTGTATACCGGAAAAAAACAATCCAAATGTATGTAATTGTACTTGGTCCGATCCCAGCTTCTTTCTTAAACCAAATTATTGTTAGATTACAAAATTCATACTCAAAACATTTTATAAGATATTTGTTGTTGATTTTAATTCACTAATTGTAATTTTCTTCTTTTAATTTTTGAAAATTTATCTTCTGAAACCTAAGAAAATTCAAAACTATTAGTTTTAGAAATCTACATTACTTTTGTATTCATAACTTAGTTCCATTTTCGATCTATCTCGAAGCCTATCTCAAAAACGAGACCAATTTCACTACATCTTGTCTTTAAAATCGATCCTAAAGATCAATCTCAGTTAAGCTCAAGGCATATCAACCTTATTTTTAAGTTCAGGTTCAGATCATTTTTGCAATTCAACTTGTAACTTTATGAATATGAAATTCTGCAATTAAGTATAGAAGAAAATGTTTTTCTTAATCACAACGCTTTCCATTCTAAATGCTTATTAAACGGGTGAAAAGGTTATTCGTAAATTTTCGAAAGCAGTCAGACGTATGTCGTTTCAAATGTAAATATTTGAGAAAGTTACTATTTTAGTTTGCGGATTGAGAGGGCAGTGTTTCGTAAATTGCCATAAACGGAAAACTATATGCGAGATATTTGAGATATTTTTCAAAACGCTAAACTCATTTTTCATCCAAAGGATAGAAATAGTGTTTTTTTTTTTGCTAAATAATCGATAATAAACTATCGACAATTTATTAATGTATAGTTTTTTAGTGCAGACGTCAATATTTCATTAATTTTCTATCTGTTTAAGTTTGATGGCCTTTAATTTAGAATATTTCCATTATAGATCATGTATTGGAATTTCCTTTATTTGCTTTTGCATTTTTCTTTGTCTATCCCAAAATAATAAACCTTTATATTAGTACAACATGATCAAGATTAGTGTTATTTTTTCATAGGTTTTGCTTTTGCATACTAACGATTGAAATACAATGACGAACCCTCCAGGGTAATGCATAGTTACATAAATAGTCAAGAAGATATGCAAAAGTCTTTAATGTTTGTTTTCATCACAATCATAAAATTTCCCGGAAATGATAGCGTCCGGAGAGTTTCACGTGGATTTTATTAGTAAATTTTGTAGATAGATCACTTTTATGAATGTAGTTTAGTCAAATGTATACACTTAATTTATGCTACTAAGTAAAACTTAGTTATAAATTAAATAAATCATAAATAATTATAACATTAAAACGATTTAAAAAAATAAAACAAAAGTGAATTGATCCAAAGGAAAATATTTCTTTCACATGTACAGTAACATAATAACAAAAATCTTGTTAAAGTAAAACTTTTGCAAACGAGACACTTGAATTAGTAGTACAATAGCGAATATTTTTTTCGAAACAACATTCATCCAATAGACAAAATCGTCGCCTTATGATTTACCTAAAAATCGGGCCATTATTCCTGAGACAGTCTTTAATTTAATTTAACCTTACTCTGCTTAAGCTATGCGTATTATAAATTACTTAAATTATTTATTCAAAACTATCGCTACAGTAGAAATTTCCTATCGGTTGGCTCCTCATTATTCAGTAAATATATTTCGTTCACCATACACCCTGCAGGGCTACAGGATGGTGCGAAGCTTCTCCATGGAATTATGCCCGTGAAAATGATTTGTTACCTTAATTACCTCAAATCCTTCTTAATAATTTACTTAATCTGTTACCAATAAAGTAATTTTGCTATGCTAAATATTATGGCATTCATTTGGTTGTGTTCATTTCTCTTTCGCGGCTTCGCTCCCTTTCTTTTCTTGTTCTCGCCTCAGTTTTTTTCATAAATAAATTAAATTCTAGTGAAAAAGTCTTGTTAAAACCCGTCTGTTGGTGCAGCACCACGGGGGCTTAAGAGGCCTTTGCAAATTGGATAACGGAGTTCATGCGCATCACTGGCGGCACTTCATTAGACTGATTGTCTTTCAGGTATAATTTGCGTTTGCGTAGCGGCAGCGTCATCACGTCGCGATCAGCCATCATCATGGAATCACTTTCAGGTGATGATGAGCGTTCTGGTGATTCCGTAGATGACGATCGTGGCGGCGTTAAAAGGGGCTCTGCCCCCGCTATCGCTGCTTCCACTCGGCGAACGATATCATTTGCGGAGTTAAGTGATGGTCTGCAAAAAACAAAAAAAAAAAACAAATTATTTTACACATTTAAAGCAGCTGTAAAATAAACATAAAGTAACATATAATAATAATAAAAGTGTTGGAATCTATAAAAAAAGAACTCATTGCATAACGTTTTCAAGAAAAATTAGTTTTAGTTTTGTTCTCCGGTTTATTCGGTTTTTAAAATAAAATGGGCCCTATTCTGATAGTCGTTCGAATTGGGTCGGAGCTTACAAAAGCACCTTCCGAATTCAAATTCCTTCATAAAGTTCCTAAATTTTTAGTAATTTCATTTCGGTAACCTTTGACTTCTATTATTTTTTGTTCAAAGTGATTAAAATAGTCGGATAAAAAATTCAATCGACTAGATATTTTAACCACTCTGAATGACAAAATTAAGAGATTATTTCCAGTATCTTAGCTGGTATCAAAATAACAATTCACAATACTGAATAATTGTCCAAAAATAATGCAGATTAAATAATGTTAAGTTCATATAAGTAAAAATAAAGAAATATTAACTATTTTTGACTAGAAAAGTGAAATTTAGATAGTTTTGAAAATATTTAACGGTTTTCCAAATGATATTAGGTAGGAAACTAATATTTTTCGCTTTAAACGTAAACTACTTATCGGAATAAATGAAGCAACTGATTACTTTTAATTAGAACTATCTGATTTATTTAATAAAAAAGTTAAACTATAAAAAGTGTGATAAGAGTAAAAGCAGCTATCCTTACCTGAATTCAGCAACTGGCGCTGGTGCGAAGTAGCCCCTTTGTCTGATTGCATCCAGAGGGCTGTAAGCGAAAGAATTCGAAGGAGTCGCCTCTGGAGCCACTGGAGATTGCTTGTAATAATCACTTAGCTCACTGGGGTCAGTCGAATTTTCCATGGGCTCATGCACTAGCGGTGGTAATGATATCGACGAAGATTCGTCCAGTCTTGCTTTGTTCGACTCCTCGACGCGCCGGCTCGCAATGGAAGCAGCCGCCAGTAGGGCCGGGTTAATACTGCCTAAAGTGGTTGTTGTGGTTATTGCTGTTGCAGATGGGAGTCTCGGCTGCAGCGAGAAGCTAACGCCGGGTTGCTCGAAGCGCTGATACATTCCACTGTACATGGAATCCTCACCGCTTTCGGAATTCACGGAGCCACCTTCCACAGCAACTTCCATGGGTATGCCACTGCCCGTCGACGAAGTGGTCGTTGCACTCTCGAGACTCTTTTCAGTCTCAGAAATAGAGTCACGCTCGCGTTTGAAGCGTGACGAAATCTCTTGTTTAACGCCTTGTGATTTTTGCGATTGCTGGGACTGTTCGTCATCGTCGTCGGGTATCTCGTTGGCATGGCCCTTAATATGAGCTTCCATTTCCTTCTTGCTTTTAAACGTTTCGTCGCATATCGTGCACTTGTAGCACTTGGAGCCGTAGTGCTGCACTCGATGCAACTTTAAGACGTGGTTATATCCAAAATCCCGGAAACAGATGTCGCAATGGTAAGGCTTTTCCCCGGTGTGGGTCCTGGAATGAACTTTTAGCTGCTTCGAACAGGTGAATCCTTTGCCGCAGCCCTCCACCGGACATTTGTAGGGCTTTTCGCCGGTATGCGTTCTCATGTGTATCACAAGTTGGCCCGATTGTATAAATGTTTTGCTGCACACCGAACATTTGTGGGGTCGTTCGCCAGTGTGAATTCGCATGTGCCGGTGCAGCTTGCCGCTGTGCTCGAACGCCCTGCCGCAAACGTCGCATTTGTAAGGCCGTTCCTTCGTGTGGATTCGCCGATGGACCTGAAGATTTTCCTTAACGCTAAACGCTTTGTGACAAAATTCACATTCAAAAGGCCGTTCGCCGGTGTGGGTTCGATAGTGTCGAATCTGCAACGAAGCAAATATTGTTTTTAAATAAAAAAATCATTAATAAATAAGTAAAAATAAATTAGCGAGTTTGCTTCTATTACGAAATACATACGTAGTTCTTTTCAATGTGCTTCTACTACCATTTTTCCCCCAACTTTGCACTTCGTAATTATTGTGCCAAAATCCATTCAAATAAATACAATTAAAAGTACATATTTCATAAAACACAACTACTCTCCAAATTTCATAATTCTAGCTTTAGCCGTTTGGGCTGGGCGTTGATGAGTCAGTCAGTGAGTGAGTAATATTTGGATTTGGAATATTATAAAAAGATAGATATACTTGACCTGACTCTATTTTGGTAAGCCCTACAATAATACTTCACAAAACCGGAAATAGAAAATTTTCATTAATGTTAGCAAACTTTCCAAAATGAAATATGTATGTTTGTTTATCTAATCGTATTTGCGATATATCGCACTCCTCGCAGTTTATTTACTAAGCGGTATTGAATGAGATTTATAAGTCTTCTGGAATGTTATAAGGTGGTCATCTCGGACTTAGACTATTCAATTAATTGTTTTTAATTAAGACCCTTTGGACAATATTTGACCCTCTTACTTTTTTATTTATTTCATTGTTAAAATATCATGAATACAAAAGGAAGTAAAACATTTTTTCTAAAGAACGATTAAGTTCATGAGCAAGTATAATGACCCCCAAATACCATATTATACCTAGATCATCTTAAATGCCACACTAAAGATTAATTAATAATGTCCTTTGATTTCCGAGAAAATCAATTGATTGTTATTAAAAAATATTGTTTTTTAGATTACGAGGGATTTGCTGAAACTTTTTTGTATTTACGGGTTACTATAATCTTATAATGAGTAGATTATTAAAAAAACTTACCAGTCTTGCGGGTACAGCGAAAGTTTTTTGGCAAGCATTACACTGGTAGGGATCGGATCCTGTGGTTGTCGTCACCTGACTACTGCTGCTGCTGCTAGTCGACATAATTGGATTTCCAGATGCCGTGAAATTATTGTCTTGTTTCACATGTGATTTCATGTGACTCGTGTGCGCACTTTTGCTGCCAAAAATCATGTTGCACTGTTCACATTTGAATTGCACCTTGGCACGTGCACTCTGTGGACTACTAGTACTACTATTAGCATTACTATTACTACTGGCACCCTGAGGGTCTGCCACCCGGACGTTCTGCACGTTTTGTGGCTCAATTTTAATATTATGTAAGAAACTTTGGCTTGAGGGGATTAGGAGTGCCCCATTCCCACTGGAAGGACCGGCATTGGCTCCTGGAGACCCTGAATTTTGGTGATGTATCTGATGTTGCTGGATGTTCTGGTAAATTTGTGTTTCGTTGCCCAACTGCGAACATAGCTGCTGCTGCTTCGCCTCCGACTTCATAATAAGCGGTAGTGATGGATAGTAGACCATCTTGCACAGCTCTGGAAATAAAATTAATAAATGATTTAAATTGCGCAATCCAATTTCATTATTTACAATAGGAAAAATCAGAGTCAGGTTTTTGCGCACTAAAACTATCAGTTCTCAAGAGCACCTGTAGTGCGGTCATTAAGCAGTTATGCAAGATTAGACCATCGTTATCTGATTACCCGCTACTGCACGTGCTTTGGTACTTAGCGATAATAAATTGGCGGATATTGATGAGAGCGAGGTTTGTTAATGAAATAGCTCGTAATGAACCTTCCCAACTATATTTTGTTATATGTGTTCGACCTTCCGAAACACAGCAACTATTAAAATAGATTTTTACCAAACAGGCAAATGAGTTTTTTTTTTTTTTTTTTTTTTTTATTTCCTTCAAAGAAGAAAATTGCCTGAGATGCATGTTGCATCAGATCATTTTCACTCTAAACACAATTTTGGTAGTCAAGTCATCGTTTTTTACTGTGACTCTAGTTAAATTTCTTAAGTTCATGTGTTTAGGTATCTAATTTAAAGGCTTCAAAAAATGGCAATTTATATCTACATTTTTAAATACTTCGTTATCATGACTCAAAGATGTAAAAATCAAAAGTTTATGGAAACTATTAGTGTTACTTGAAAAAATTCAAATTTTATTTTGGACTTGAATTAAAAGCAATTGTTGGGTTACGTTTTCAAAGTCATTTGACATTGACGTGTAAAATTTCGTGTTTTAATTTCCCTTTCCTTTATTATTTGGAACTATTAACAGTGTTAATAGTGTTAGTGTTATCAGTTGAAATTATGTACATGAAAAAGGATCAGCAATCTTTACGCAAACTTTTACAACTAAATGATCAACTAACAGCTATAAATTGAATTTGAAAAAATCTTTGACCAAACTTTAAAAGAAACTCATTAATACACTTTTGGAAAAATTGGTCGCATAGATTTGTCCTGGACTACAAAATTGGAGTATCTACAAACAGTTTCAATAATGTGTTGTTGCATAACACTTTTGAAATTTGTTGCACCTAATAAATGTAATATACATACATATACACAAAAATAGTCACGATCTCTTTAATAGTTTATTGCCAAAAACCATTGCTAAAAAATAGTAATCAAAACGAAGTCCAAAATTTAAGCAAATCCAATATTATACAATAATTTACAATTTACTTACACAAAGAAAGTATATTTTACGTACGTTTTTTTTCGAGTTTTGTCTTAATCAAGAATGACTTTTGAAGTACATAATTGGTAAAAAAGTTCGAGAAAATGAATTTCTTTGAATTTTATCGGACAATTAAAAAACAGCATAATTTAAATATTGAAGCCACTTTAATTAATATATGTACCTAACACTGTACGTACTTGTAAAATTTCGAAAATAATCTAATCTATTTCTTTAAACCTAAGAATTAGCTAGCCTTCGTGGCTAGTTTCAGATCGACCGATAAGGACTTCGAAGCACAAACAACTAAAAGTGCAGTGCAGATGTTGTTACCTTAGGTCAGGATCAAGATAAGATCGAAAATCCTGAAAGAAAGAAATTCACATGTTGCAGAATTCCTAAACCACTTCAGATCCCGCAGAGTCATGAAGGATATTTGTCGTGTTTATTTTTACAGATAATGGATAAAAAGGCATTTTTTTTACATTTCAGAAAGGATTTTACGTTTCACATAATAAGCGTGTTGTCCTACAAGTGAACCCTTAAAAAACATTTCTTTTGGTTCAAGTGTGAGTTTGGAGTGCTTTGCCTTAAGAACAAAAATGATATACAGTGTCGGACATAAATATTGCAACTCAACGCATTAATGTTAACATTTCCTAGTATTTTCACTCTTCCTTAATAAAAAACCTGGTCACTCTGTAAAATGCATTAGTTATACTGAGGTCAAAATAAATTAAAAGAAAATTTTTTTAAATTCATTTTTAATAACGTAACAAAATTCACTTTATAAAACTTAACAAAATTCTGGGGCGACAAAAATATTGCAACTAAAATAAATATTTAAGTTTTTGAAAAAAAAGTTCAATATTTAGTGCAATGTCCATTATTTGTTATTACTGCAGCACACCTTCTTCTCATTGACTCTATTAATTTTGTAATTGTTTCCGGTCTTACGCTGTTCCATTCGTTTAGAATTGCCTCAAATAAGGCCAAATTATTTAAATAATTTCTTGTCCTTATACCCTGTTCGACAATATCCCAGAGGTCCTCTATGAGGTTAAGGTCCGGTGATTGGGCAGGCTACTCCATCCGAAACCGAATTATCCCTAAACCACTCCTGTACGAGCATAGATTTATGCTTAGTATTGTTGTCCTGTTGGAATATGCACCTTAGCGGCATATTTTCTTCTGCAAAAGGCAACATATGGTCTTGGAGAATATCCCTATAGACGAAACGATCTATGAAACCATCAATACGGACTATTAGTCCGACTCCAAAAGCAGAAAAACACCCCCAGACCATGACTCTGCCACCACCGTGTTTAACTGTCTGGATGCAATACTTAGGATCATATCTTTTTACTTTTGGACGTCGAATGGTTCTCATGCCATCTGATCCAAATAAATTAAATTTTGACTCATCATTAAATAGGACAGTCTTCCACTTCGATATGGGCCAATTTAAGTGTTCTTTTGCAAATTAAAGACGAGCTGTTCTATTTTTTTCCGAAATGAACGTCTATTTTACTGGTTGATGGCTTAAAAAACCTGCCTCAACTGGCTTTCTTGAAGAAATCGTTAACTGTAATTCATTTTTTATAGCCGTTGGGGATTTTCTAGGATCTTTCTTTATTATTTTAACAATTTCTCTGCCCTGTCGGGCACTAGATGTTCGTGGTCTACCAGTTTGTGGTATTTTATTGACGTGTCCGCGTTCTTGGAAACGTTTTAAAATTCGCGATACCACTGATTTTTCAAGTTTAAATAATCTCAAATATTTTTTTGGCTCTTCCCGTCACCATACAACTGTACAATTTCCTTTTTAAGTCCACTGAATACTTTTTGTATGGAATTTTGAATAAAGTTTTGGTTTGGTATTTTTCACAACTGAAATCTTCAGCTGCTAACTAAATCGTATTCTGACTAATATTGTACGCTTAAAACTACTTAACTGTACTTACAAAACTAACTAGAAATGAGACAGAAGCAGTAATTTTCCGTTGTTGCAATATTTTTGTCGACTTAAATTTTGAATAAATGTGTACGAAGTGATCCCTTTTTATATCCAACAAATTTTTGCTCAGGTTCAATTTATTGTTTTATTGATTTCATTTATAGGGACATGATACCAGCCTCTTTTATTTATTTAACCTATAGAATAAAAAATTTTGCAAGAGTTTTAAACTAAAATTACTTAGTTGCAATATTTATGTCCGACACTGTATGTACAAATAAACAACCTTCTTAACTCATAAAAGACGTCCTTCGATTTTGCGTGAGCGCACGCTCTTAAAACTTTAGTGGCTTGTGGTCAGCAAAACGAAAAGAATTATGTATAAGGCGTTTATAAATTTGAATAAGAATCCAAACTTTACTTTTTGTTTATTTTAATATAACATCAATATTACAATAAACCAAAAATAAAAGTCACAAAGAATTCGAAACTTATTATCTACAAAAAAATTGTACTCAAATTGCTAATTTCATTAATTAATTTCATTCATAAACACTAAATAATGTCTTCAGTCTTATTATAATTAAAAACATTGCAATAATTGTTTTTTATCTCTTGGAGATATATAACAAAGAATGTATTCGGCCTCAATGTAACACGGAAGTAATTTCCTTAATTTCTAGTCATCTGCATTTCGTTTAGCACGATTTGGATCTATTCGTTATAACACGTCTTGGCTGTACATTTAGCTTAACACGATTTCGATACAACACGGAACGAATTAACCGTGTTAGAGGGTTGACTGCAAAAAAGTAGAAATGTGCCTGCTAAATGCCGCTGAAAAATGAATCGATTCAACCCTAGTGACCAAAATAATTTGCTAAATGTTTGTAATCCAATCAAAATTAGTAACATTTAAACAATGTCCTATTGCATCCCTATCCACAATGTAGAGGTTACTAGATGTAGTTATAGGTTTAAAAGACATCACTTTGAATATGCCGATGTAAAAAAAAGCTATTGAATTATAATTTCCCAAGCCGGTTTGATACTTATTTTTTATATCATAATCTAAATGAATAAGATATTACGAGGGTGTAGTCTCGTAAAGGCTACTTCAGACTAAATTCAAACAGCTTAAATAAATTTACATTTTTTTCTTTTCTTTCTACAAAGCAAAGTTTATTACCATTATAATATCGCATCAAAAAAGCACATTTTTAGGTCATTAACTAATATGTTTATGAATATTTGCAATCATACATATAGAATTTCTTTCATTTCTGGAGGCTTCTCGTTGCTATAAGTTCCGTATCTCGTACTATTATTTACTGTAAGCATTTAGTAACAATAATTTGAAGAAAACAAAAACTAGTTATTTTAAATTTTCATCATAAGTATAGTGCAAACGCCTCCCCTTGATCTCTTTTTAGCTTAAAATCATACAAATGTATGATTATTGTTGATCTAAAATGCCAAATGCTATGAATTTTTGTAAATATAATGTCCTTTGAGTTTCCCTTATCAAAAAATTCTCCCCTGTTCTTATATGTAAAGCACAGCACATACAGGTTATTTGTTACCGGAACACAACCCTTATCAAATGTAAAATTCATTCCCGACTCAAGTGCACCCTGACCCAATTTAATGTTCGAGGGAAGAGCTTTTGAAACGTTATTAAGTTAAATGTTCCTATATGTTTGTATACAGTACACAGGTAAAATATATGTTCTTATTTATACTATGATATACATATATTATATTTCAAATAATTTGATTATTTTCAAAGTTTTCAAAGAATTTATATGGGTTTACGTTTAAAATATTCATTTTGTCAGTAATGGCAGTTATTATTTCAATTATATGTAGATTTTCTCGAAATATGTAGCTACTCCTACTTTATAAGTGGGGTAAATCCAGTTTCCAAAAAATTACATTTAAATAGTACTTAAGCGATTGACTGAAAAAATATCGTCTTTTCCCCATTTTTGTTTTTATCTCTTAGATTATTTATTCGGGATTTGAAACAAAGGTGTGTTACTAACTTTAAACTTATTTCCTATGAGTTTTTATTAACAATAATTAAAAATAGACATTGTTCTTCAGATGTATGTTTAAAAAAAGAAGCTGTTTAACGGCCAGGATCGATAACTTTGATAACGTCCGAAAAATATTATTTTTTTAGTTTTAGCAGAGCACAAAATAAATTGTGCGAAAATTGTGAACGTTGAAAAAAATTAGTTTTGACGAAGTTTTCACTTATAATTTTCAAAATTCGAGTGTTTCTAATTAAATATGTATGTATATTTCTTATTAAAAGAAAATTAAAAAAATCTAAAGTGGAAGTCTTTTGAAATCAACCACATTAGCCCTTTCGTACGATACCCCACTTGGCTGAGTTCCGGGCAAGCAAATTCTATGACTATGCCAAATTCCATGTCGATTTAAAAAAAATCTTTTGTAGATCTTTAAAAAACAACATTCTCAAATTTCCATTATTTTTGGTTCGATAAATAATTCAATTAATTAGTGTAAAAACATCAAATTCAAAATGTAAATCTTTGTAATGAGCTCATAAAAATAGCCGCTCACGTACTAAGGGTATTCTAATTCTTTAGAACGTGATAATCGTGGTAATTTCCGAAATCACTGTTTTATAAGTAAAAAAAGGTACCTTCCGCGAAATAATTATTATTGCAAATCACACCAATCTCCGTTTTTCCCTTCGCGATAAGCAGTCCACTCAACCATCGGTGGTATTTGCAGCGTGAGCCTCGATTGAAAAAAAATTATCTAATTACGTTCTCCATCAATTTCGCTCCCTCACTTAACCCAATTTCGTACCTTTCATCGGTAATGAATGCAAACACCCACCAAAAATTGGTGAAGGCGGCAGGCAAACAAAGCGACTAACAAAAAGGACCTTCCGTCGTCTAATGAAACTCGACTGCGTAATAAATACGGCGTGCGTCCCTCCGATCCCACAGGAACCGAGGGATTGGCGTTGTAACGGCCGAACAGGCAGAGCCTCCTTGCGGCATGAAACGAACGAACGCAGCCAACGTTCCAACGTTCGTCGTATAACCGAAATGTACCTGCGCAAACGAACAGGAAGAGGAACATCCGAAATTCAGGAATCAGGATTCCTACAGGAATTGTTTGGATGAAAACTCGGTTTTCAGGACAAGGAACTGCGTCGTGTAAGATTTTACCTTTAACCTTCTCTTCCTTGATCTCCAAAATATCCGTTCCGGATTTGGACAAAACATCTTTAATCCATTCTTGCTTACTCCAGGAGTCAGGAGGATTCATACTATGCCACTAAGGTTCAATTTGGTAAAAGCACTGTTCACTCTCACAATAAAAAAATCTGGAATCGTTACAATGTTCACTAGAGTTGCTATAAAATCGCACGGATAACAAATTTTCAGCAATAATTATTTATAATAATGGCTAACGCCTAAAACGAGTATACCTAGCCTAATCGCGGAAAAAACCGTAAAAATGTACAAATATCAAGATTTTATTCAGACTTATAAATTCCCTGAGTCGAAATCCAAGTCTTTCTGGTTCACCCGAAAAGTCTTAACGTTTCCCGATTGCTGGATCCAAGCAAACTGGTGGGTGAGCGATCCACCGAAATTTTACTTTGACCCGAAAATTCGGGGGCCCACTCACTCACTTGTTTCGTGGTTCCTTTTCTTCTCTCCGGCTGAATTTTTTTTTACATAGGAAAAGTAAGGGGAATGCGTGCGTTTATGCGTATATGTTGTAACCGAAACGATGTAAACTTATGCTGCACGCACTTTTACATGGGAGGGGAATCTCTCACACTTAGGTCGTCCCGTCCTACGCCCTTCGCCCTTCGCCCTCCGGTAGGGTCGGGTTGGGTTTGGTTTTATATCGATTGCGATCCGAGCCCCCGTCCCCGCCAGAAACGCACAAGTGAAAAGATAGGAAAAAGCCTCCTCCGGGCCCCAAAAGAAAGGAAAAGCTCCCTTGGTCCATCTCCGAGGTGCGTAACGCATTTTGACTGTTGCTGGACGGAGGGCGCGGCGCGGCGTCGGGACGCACGATTACTTTCGTAGTAAATAGAGAGTAAAAGCGCCGCGTGCTCGGGAATACGAACAGAAAATTGATTACACCCAGAGGCAGCACCTCTGAAAGCGAATTTTGGTGGCATTACGACTTTTTGTAACTCCCCGCAGGAACGGACGGGTTCTCGTTGTCGGGCCGCTTAAAAAAGTGTTGGCCCACGGGAAAGTGATGTTACATGTAATTTTTTTTCCTTTTTTTTTGGCGACACTAACTTGATCAAGAACATGAGATATGAACTGCCAGAAATGCTCGGAGCCATGTTTCACAACAGTTCATTTTTGCCTTTTTTAAATTGGGGTTGCTTATCGTTTGGATCCTTATCATTGTAAGAGTCCGCGAACAATTCTTTATAACCCTTTTATATAGCTCCATATAACACTTGTTAAAGGTACATATTCTCATAACAATAATCGAATATTAAAGTCTAAAGTAAATGACTAATTTTTACCCATATATCACTAAACATTCGTCTAATAGACTACCAAACTCTGTCAGTTTAGTGAATTCAAGATGTTTCAGCACACCTATAAATTCGACAAAAATTTTAAACGCTAATTTTTAATTAGTTTTGTACTTTTAAAATAAAACATTATACATACATATTATGTATATCTTCATAAGTTACGCTAAGTAGTTTGAAATAAATAAAGAGAATATAAAAATATATTTGTTTTTAATTCGTAGTCTATGAGTCGAATGTTTAGTGACAAAGTAACACTGATTTAAGTTTAGTGATCTAGATTTAACTCTTATTACATTTCTAAAGTTAACTTTGACCTGAGTAAGAAATTACGAAAACATAGAAACGTTGAGTTTCTAACATAGTAGAAAGGCCATAATCAAACTATTATTTATAAAATACGAAAACAAATCTACTTTATGCTAGAAACAATTTGTGTAGCAGACTAAAGTTTTGCAAACACATTGGAAAGGTTTAAGATTAAAGTCGTATAAATGGAAGAGTACGTGGGATAATCGAAAACTCTTTGTATTTCATAAACGGTAGGAGTCTACGCAAAAACTAGTTAGCAAATTGTCTTAGCTATAAATTAGTCATAATCATAAATGCTTTTCTCCAAAGTTTCACGGTTTTTGAGATATTCAAATATCTATTATTCTTGGATTATTAATCTATGTACATCGAAAAAAGAGGCAAGAAAGGCAACACCGCTTTCTGAAGAATATTAGCTTAAGTATTTTATGTCATTGCCTCCTTTATCTACATAATAAAATTATGAGATAAAGGCCTAAGATATAGGATAGGATAGGACAAATATTTTTGCATTACTATCTTTCGAAGAAGATTCTGCTTTCAAATTTTATCTCCTAAACTTTTAATGAAGGTACGAACGCGTCTAACGCCTTTAGTTTATAATATCTGAAATATGTACATACATATTTATTTTAAAGTTATGATAAGCATGGGGAATTACGAGTATAATGTGCACACTTGCAATATTTGCAGTACCCAATTCCAGTCCATAGAAAATAAAAAATACCCCTTTGAGAAAATTCTAAAGGGTAAAATACAATTAAATAACCCTTTTAGGATTCTGTTTTCCTTGACAATAAAAATTGCACTTAATCTACATAGAAACCCTTCTATTGTTCGATGATTTATTATAATAATAAATAATTTCGATTGTTGGAGACATACATACAAGACGATTTTTTATTGAATATAGTATTTTAAAGAAAACATTTGACGTTATCGACCAATAAATATATAGGTATAAAGTTTTAAATGCTTTGCATATTTATATGTGAGAAGTTTTATAAATATGTTTTGCACAAAGCGCCATTTAAGAACAAAATAACATCGCAATAAATAGCAATTGTTGTACATACATACATACATATTTATCTTAGAAGCCATTTTGGACAAGACAATACTAGCTTTTCGTTTATTTGCACAGAAAAAGAAATCCTTCAAATTCGGCCCGATGTGGGAAATTTATCTTACGCTAACAACTCCCACATTAAAAATAAAGATGCGCAAAACAAAAAAAGTTGCAAATCATAATAAATAAAAAAATATACGTAAATGAAAATAAACGTTGCTTTAACAAATCATTGAACTTTTAATAAAAACAAATCTAGTTTTTAGAGGCTAGGGTCTAAAGGGAGTCCAAACTAAAAGCCAAACTGGGGCGACACCTATGACGTAACAAGCAAAACTAAAAACAATATTTTCTAAGCATAAGCAGCACCCCCTCCCACAGCAAGTTCTCTCGAGAAGTTGAAGGGGAACTCATCAAAAAAAATTTTCGGGGGAGAAATGAGCACGCAATCCGACCAGATAAATACATAGGAGGCGGCAGCGGCACGCGAGGTCAATGAACATGTATACGCAACGCTGAAAATAAATAGGAATCAATTACTACAACTACGCACACACTTGTCATCTTATCTACGGTCGTCACCGTCAGATTTTTGGTGCTCAGATATTTTTTTCATTTTATTTTTCTTCTGTTAGAAAAGCGTAGAGGCGTGCACACACACCGAAAAATTTTGTTTCGGTTCGATGTGTGCTGCACAGCCACCAACCATTAACCTAGGTCACTGCTAGAGGAGGGCTTTTTTTTTATTATATTCAAATTAGACGAAACCGCGAGATAATTGCGCGCCGGTAACAGCTCAAGGTGCTAAATTAGTTGTGCCCCGCGCCGCTGAATGGCAGGCGACCGAATCCGCGATCGGCACCGACGAGCAAAATGCGCGGTCGACGGTCGGTAGGTGCAAAGTGCGCACTTTTCAAGTCCAAGGCGAGTGTGTCGGAAACTGGTGAGGCGCCTCCTCGGGGAAAAGCTGCTCCACGAGAGGTTCCTCGCCTGCGACACTCCGGTGCGTTGAAAACCGGATGAATCGCCTCCTAGTCGGCGCCGTTTCGATGTGTGGGTGCCCGCAGCGCGCCCAGTTCCTCGACGGTGAGTCTGTGAAAGCTATTTTCTGCTGTCGAAAACCGTCGAGGCGCCTCCACGTGGCATGTCGAAGTGAATTCTTCAGAGGGGTTTTCTGAAATCACGTGAAGAAGGGGTCGGGACGTGGGGCAGCAGCGACAGATTCGAACCCATCAAGCCCACTGCGCGGGGGGAGGGGGGAGCGGTGGTGGTTTTGTGGTGGATGGCTGGCTGGAGGTACTTTCGGAAGCACAAAAGCCACCACACCACCGAGGGGCTGGCAGCTGCGATGGTGGGCTGGAGGTGGTGAGCTCGATTTGATGCTGCCGCTCCGCTCGGCCGTTTTTCGTTGGCCCCGTGGCGGTGCGGCGCGGTGCGGTGCGTGATGCTGCTGCCGAAATTTGAGGAACGCACTGGGCGAGGGAGGCGCGGCGCGCCACGCCACGACACGGCGACCGGGACCGAACCGACCTCGTCAAGCCACATCGCATCGAGGTGGTAGGTTGCGTTGCGTACAGCCAAGCACCACGGATGCGTCCGTTCCCTCGGTTCCGCTCGGTCCATCCATCGGCTGCAAATTGGGCGAATTTTTTTATTTTATTTTATTTTTTATGAGCTAAGCTGAGCCCTCCGAGATAATTCGATTTTATCGCATTTTCTCTTCAAAATGAATTTGTACAAATGGTGTGTCCTCCTCGGAAATTGGACATTCGTGCGCCCTCCTTCCCTCGCTGCGAGGAGTCGACTTTTTTTCGGGTTACATATTTTGCGTTCTTGACATTGGACGCTCTCCCGGATGACCTTCAAAACTCCTGGTTCAATGTGTGCTCACACTTCACAGCTCAGTCCCTCACCAGCGAAAGTGTTTACTTTTGGAAAGTCGAACCTGCATTTGGCAGAAAATGGCTAAATTCTTAACTTTTGCACAAATATTTGAACAACAAATGGACAGATAAAGACAATAACTTCTGCAGTTTTAAATTTTAATAATGTTATAACGATAACTTTTGTCAACTAAATATTTATTTAACGCTTTCATTTGTAGATTTGTCACATTTGTTGTTCTACGCATTTAAATTCCTTGGGCTGACTCTGCAAAATATTTAATTATCACCTTCGATAAAACTCTAACTTTTTGTAAACATTTATACATTCTAATTAAAACATTGCATCATTTTATCAATATCAATGGTCAGGCAAACAGGATAGCAAATAAATACTTTTAAATATGCTCATATTTAGAAAAACCTTCTAATTGCAGAACTACGTCCGATTGGTACTTAGTAATAGTAGTCTTAAGTAGTTTTAAGTTGTAACATTTCAATTGTAGCTAATTATCTGTAAGTAATTACATATCACTTTCAATGGGTTATCAAAAATAGATTTCTTCCAAACTGTAACAATTAAAAAAAGTGATCGTTGGATTGTCAGCTCGTTTACATGAATTAGAAAATTAATCTCTAATTAGATCGAAATTATCGCTTATAACACACTATCTGCGAGCAGCAGTCTAGCAGGTTGTCTAAATTAAGTAAGTACATATGATAAAAATACACTTTTTAGAAAACAATTAATATCTAATCTTATAACTAATAGCAGGATCTCAATAAAATTTGGAAAAAAAGGTAGCATATCTATATATTAATACGTGAAGAGAAAAATTTGTATCCCTTTTTAAGCATATTGCACGGACGGAGGAGAGTGAGATTAATACTCTTTCTGCAGATAATATATTTATCGTGTTGGCGAGGATATAAAGTATTTTCGTGTAAGAGGCAATTAGCATTTTCATACTTGTCATTGTAAAAATGAATCATACAAATCATGAATTCCAATCCAAAGCCATGAAGCAGGCAGGCAAAATCGGTTAAAAGATTGCTTGATGTACATTGTATATCAAAGAATTTTATTTTCTGCCAAAATAATTTGAAGTGTGTACAGGTGCACCAAGAAAACGAGGTGGATAAGCCGTTAAGAATTTATTTAACGTAATGAAAACGATAACTGCACACTGGCATGTCATGCTGAAACCGTGTCCAACACTCATTCGCTTCAAGAAAATGCAGGGCGCCTCCATTCAATTTACACAGCTTGTATTCAACCGAAGAGGCATTGACCCCAAAAACAAAGACATTCCCTGAACATTCAAAAAAATGTAAACTTTTGTAAATGGTATTTTAAATTATTTTCGTCTCACTTGCCAATCTGTTTTTTATATTTTAAGGTCAGTAAGAAAAGTGAAAAATTCCACGACCTTCCTGCCTTTCCCCTGAAAATGTTGAAAAAAGAAGCGATTGCATTTCGCGTACTACTCTCAAAATGCAGCAGTCACCTCGATTTCACCAGAAGACCTCATTCCTCTAAAGTAAAAAGAAAAAAAAAAACAATTCATTTTGAATTATACGTCAGAGTTTGAACCTGAAGAAAACTGACCAATCTTAACCAAAGTTGTCGTGAATCAAATCTGCTGCGTCGCCACCGGCACAAATCCGGAGTCCCCATATAAAATAATCAGTTGGTGCCTCCGGAGACGCACACAAACAAAAAAGGCCTGCAGCAATAGACGATATAAAAAATTTTTTTTGGTACTTTATTTGCTGGATGTGAGGTAGGGTTTCTTAGCGAATTTTATCGCGACTTTGCAGTGACCTCAGCGAAAAGCGAACAGACCTTTTTTGGGAATCGCCTCCTGCGGCGGTACAAAGGAAGCTGTCTTTAAACCGAAAGAAGCCGCAGAACGGACAGATCTCACCTCAAGCGAAGGCCTGTGGTCACTGCCAAACCGTCGCACACACTCACCCAGATCAAATCAGATTCGCGTATCAAAAGCTTTCAAACATCGCGAGAAAAAAAAATTTCAGAAAAAGCCAACAAATTGGCGATCGCATGTGTTGCCTTATTATTAATAGAAAATGCGATTGTGTGCGAAACCATGTTATGCTAGGTCTTTGACGACTTTTAACGGCCGGAAGGGGGACGGAGCGGGGGGCAATTCGAGACTTTCCCAACAACCGGTTTAGGTCCGGTGCCTGTTTCGGCACTGGCCCGGGCCATTCAGTGCGATTATCTCGTTCGCCTTTGGATTTTTTGGAAATTTTCTTCTTCATGCCATGGCGGCGGGACGGACGTCTTTGTTTGTGAAAAAGAAAACAACTTGAAGAAGAAGAAAAAAACATATATATATAAAATAAATAAAAAAAAAGCTTAGAGCGACCGTCAAGTGACTTTTTGATATTTTGTCAGCTCCTACACGTGCCGGCCGCTTTTTTGCTTGATTTGTTGCTGTTTGCTTGATTGTTTGATGCGACGACCGCGCGACCGATCGAGTCGCTGCTATCGCGGCCCCGCTGAAGCTTTCTAATTTTTGCGCGATGCGACGACGACGGCGGCAGCGGCACTCCGCATTGCGATGGGCCACAAATGTGAACTGACCTTCCGTAAGCGTATTTTCTGTGATTCGCGATTAATTTTAGAAT
This sequence comes from Machimus rusticus, assembly GCA_951509405.1. Lineage (NCBI taxonomy): Eukaryota > Metazoa > Arthropoda > Insecta > Diptera > Asilidae > Machimus > Machimus rusticus. The sequence goes on along the minus strand of OX608052.1, from coordinate 4,368,017 downwards.
TTATTAGAATTCAAGGTGTGTGGGTTCATGCTTACTAACTTTTGGGTTGAATGGGATGGGAACTTAATAAACGTATTCCTTACTATTACTAGATTTTTAAACAATTCAAAATTTCTAATATTTTAAAAGTTGTTGAACAAAATTATTTTAAAGGGTCTTTCTTAATTTCGTATTTAGAAGATGACCACGAAATTCAACTCCATTTTGATTTTTGGTTTCTTCTCACCTTTCCACAAAATTCATAATTGATTTTATTTTCATAATCCATATTTATAGTTTTTTATTTCAATAAATCATTATTAATTTTTACGAGAAAATAATTGGATTTGTAGAGAAAATATAAAAAACTGTGTTACCTGCTGAATGCTGATAGTAATTCTAGTGAAGTGTCAATCCCCTCTCCTCGCTTCCTGTTCCATGCATTGAACGATATCCGAGGAAAAATAGATGCTTTTTTAAGTCCCTTATCTGCACAAATTTTATCGCTGTCGAACTAAAAATTGTATTGACCTAGGTTTTGGCTACGCCCGCAAATCAGACGTTTTCTTCTTCTTGACGCGCGCGGGGGAGCTTTTGTGTTCACAACCCCCCAAAAGTACTGAAGGGAGTTTTCTCTCAAATGTTTCGTGTAGGCGTAGAAATATAAAATACGCATAAAAACGCTGGGCCTAGGGATGATGATCACAAATTCATATACGCACTGAACAAATTGTCTTTTTATTTTTTTTTTATTTTTATTTTTTTATAATTTTCTCACAAGAAAAGCGTTTAAACTAAATAAAAATAACTGCATAAATAATCGTTGTAAAACAGTTATACACTGAACATGGGGTTAATCCGCGGGATAAAAAATTAACATTTTTAACATCCGCTGGACCGAGTTTGTCCTTGATTTTCTCCGAAAACTCGAGAAGTTTCTTGAATTTAATATATATAAAAAAATAATAATAATATTATATATATTTTTAGGCAGTTCGCAATTTGAACCTTCTTCAACGATTAGCGGAAAAGCCGCGCTTTGCTCCGTTTCAACGACGAATCGAACAAACTGTGCGAGGTGGTGAACAATGTCAAGTCCACATTAAGCACTCGCTCTGCTCTGCCCCTCTGGTCTGCTGTAGAGTGACTGAAGCTTAAGCCGCCAGGAGGCATCATCACACACACAAATCGAGTCACACAAATGTGAAATTTTCAAATTTTTTGATAAAAAAAAATTCGCACTTCTTGGACAGAGGGGGGGCCGACGCAACGGGGGCAGGACCAGTCAACAAACACAAACAGGAATTTAAGCCAGAAAATTTATTGTTTACACCCCGCGTGTACGAACACCGCACGAACACAGCCGATCTTGTGGCATCGAATATTTCGCTTTATTAATGCGAAAGCTCCGGAGGCAGAAATAGCGATCCACGTGGCGGTGCAGTAACGGTTTTCGACAGGAGGCGCCTCATCAGTTTTCAACAGACCTCGACTTGTGGTGGCTCCGGTGGCCGAGCTTTTCGGAGGTGCCTTTTTTTGTAATGGGTTTAGTGCTCTCATTCATTCTGATTATTGCCGGCACGTCGGTGTGCGAGCTTTTTGTGTACGTGTTTTTTTTTCGATAAAAAAGATATAAACAAGTGTGACGTTGTTCGGTTCCCGCATCTCATTGCTCGCCAGTCCGCCAGTGATGATGGGTTTAAACTCTCCTGAATTAAATTGCAAAAAAGCTCACGGAAGTGCTCGTGTCGCCATTTTCACATTTTTATTATATTGTTAATTATTTATAAACCCGACCGATAAACGTAAACACTTTTTGTGTTGCGACCACCAATGGCTCTTATTTTAGGAATGCTCTCAAACTCAAACCGCAGGGGTTGGATTGGGACGTGATGCACGTAAATAAAACGAAGAAAAAATAAATTCCGAGAAGTCTCATCTCGCAAAAATATTATTTTGTTTCGATAAACGAGAGTAGCCCCGTCACAATTTTATGGATTTCCAACTTCTAGGAACACTTGACAATTACCAACACGCTTCTAAAAAAAAAAAAAAAAAATTCGTTACGCGCAATAACTCAGCGATTTGCGGTGACCTTCGGATTTGAGTAGTAAATAGACGCGTGTTCATTAAAATTAATCGATTTTCATTCAGAGGACAGAAAAATAATGAAATATGTACCCGCCTGCATTAACAAAAACATCGTACACTGCATCACTTGGCTTTCTCATGACGCCTATAGATTATGCTGATCTTATTAAAAAATTTAAAACTTCTTTTGCAAAGAACAGGCGAAATTGCAATATGATCTATGGTTATTTTCTACTTAAAGTAAGAATGATTTATTGTTGAACCTCAGAAATTATTTAATAGGAAACTATACATATGATACTTCTGTAAATTTATCGACAGACATAGAGTTGATTGGTTTACATGGCGAGTCAACAATCTGGTCTGAAATCCAATTAGCACAAGGTTGGATGATATTGAATCTTGTCATCTAAAAAGTTGACGTACATAAATGAAATGGTATGGTTCATTATTTGGACAGACACTTCAATTTAATTAATTGCAGGGATTTGCGTAAAGAGCCCCGATATTTTCATACAAGATATTTTGGTAGAGGGTCTTTGATCAAATGGAACTTTCCTTCCTGTCGAACGAATAGCTTCGAATACCAAACAGTCTTAAAACTTTACATAAAATCATCTTCCATATCTAGCGCGCTATTTTAAGGGTATATACTCGTAATTTAATTTATCAACAAAACAACGGCAGAATCCATGCGTAAGCAAGCTGGTTCATCAGACATAATATTAACTTTCTGGACTGATCGATTCGTTTTCCTGATGTTAAAGTTATGGAAAACATTTGAGGATGGCACGTTGTAAAAGTTTATAACGATGCAAAGCAATACAATGCCATCAATAATCTTAAAGAGGTTTTAGATTCAGTTTGGCTAACGCTGACCGCAGAAATAGTGCAATTAAGAAGCTTCATGTGCGTCTATACTACTCATCTCATTTTTGATGACGTGCGAGATGATTTTGTATTCGTCACTGAAAACAACGTTATTCCAATCATCAAGATTCCAGTCCTTATGCACCAAAGCAAAATTCAATCCGGATTGACGATGTTTGTTTGTTAAGGTTGGCTTTTTCTTTTTTACCCGACCTTATAATCGACAGGATCGAAGAGCGTTGCGTACAGATTCGACACAGCCCGTAAAATTTTGACTGCTTTTTAAGTGTCTATGCACTTGTACAGTGGTTTCCATTTCTCAACCCATCACCAAACGGGCCATTTCCCTTTTACTACTATCGGAAATAAGCTTTGTTGGACCTCCTCAATTTTTTTCTCTTTGTGGAAGAAGCCGATCGCATATGCGTGTAACAGTAGAAGCTATTTCACGATAGGTAGCTCCTTTTCAGCCAGAAAAAGTACTTCCCTTAGTTTTGAATCCGGAGTTTTCTTCATTTTTTTTCCTATTAAGCAAGTTTAATATGAAAACATGTAATGAATTTAAAATAATAATAACTATTACCAAAAATATGAATAAACTTCTATCTCACTATTAAATGTGTTGCTCCTTCAAGTAAATTTGCCGGTTGAGTATTATTTGTTTCCTCAATACCTAAACTACACACAATACAAAACTTTAACTTCAATCGCTCAGACCAACTATTGCAATGCAGTTGTTATTGAAATCGGATAAAAATCAAAATTGCGTCAAACATTGCAACACATTTTTGAGTATGTATATGTATTATGTATAGGTATACGTATTATACAATATATATAAGGATTTTGATTGAAATTATAATAACTATAAAGTATTTTTTCAAATTATAAATTTTATTATAAACTTCTTCAATTTATTAATTACAAAAATATGTGTTTATAACAAACTAAAACACTTACAACGTTGAATACTTACAATATTGAATTATTATTATAATATCCTAAAAATTTTAAAAATATATGGATAGAATTACCTTCATATTCCCATCATCTTTGCATCAATCACATGTTTACATCATTAAGTATTTCAAATATCATTAAATTAAAGCACGGTAACATGATATAAAAATAAACAAAACATAAATAAAATCAATTATTACCTTTTGAATTTTCTTCTCAGAATTTCATATAGTGGCATAATCTTCAAGATTTTAGGTTTTTTTTTCGAAATTTATTGAAAGTCTTCCTTTCAGTAACTGCCATTGCTGCCGCTGTTTGAGGCTGCGGTGGTAAGACAATCCTCATCTGCTGTCAACACTGCTTCAGAAATATGCACTTTGTCTTTGGCCGAACCCTGACCGAGATTGCATCGCCTGAAATTTGAGAAAATTGCATTTAAAACCGTAAAACCTCATGAAAAAGCAAACGGGGTGTTCGCAGCGATAAATCGTCCCAGCGCCATCGAGATTAATCTTTTCAGCAGCGGCCAAATCAAGTGCACCACAAGTTCGTGATGCGTTCGATGATCAGAAGATAAAAAAAAAACGACTTCAATCTCGCAAGTGCATCAACAGCCGTCATAGTTGCCCCCCCTTCCCCGTTTCATGGGCGGTCGCTGCAGAACCGTTTTTGCTTTTTTTCGTCTATTGCACTTCTCACTTTTTACAAGTCGCCTGCACCCGTCGCAGCGCGCCCCCCTCCGCAGCTCCCATTGTGTGCACTCTGCAGCAGCGGAGCGGATACTCCGGAGCTGCCGCGGCCCGCATGTGGCCCGTCCCCGGCTCGGGGTCGACGACCGACCGCGCGCTGCACGTGCCGGCAAAAGTGTCGAAAACCGATGGGCGCCTCCTGCGACTGCCCGTGGGACGACGCATGCAACAAACAATTCCTTGAGCTTTTCATCGGCTGCGGTCGCGGCTGGCTGGGTGCACTCGCCTCGCAGCGCAGGAAATTTTAACCCTTTACCACAACCGATGCACTCGATGCGGCGCGGCGGCTCGTTGCGGGGCCAATTACCTGCCAAATTTTGTGGTGGTCACTTGCATTTCGGTTGGGACGTCTTTTGGGGCCCAGGACCGAATTCGGCGGTGATGCCATTTGGGCAACAGGTTTGTGCCGGCCAAGGGTCGTGGCGGTGCGGTGCGGCGCGCTGTTTCCGTCGCCTGTCGTTAAGTCGCGGACTCGCGATGTTTTTGAACACGACCACCACTCAAATCATGTGCCTTTTAAAATTATTATTTTTATTTTTATTTTTATTGGGAACGAAAACGAAATTTTGTTGACCTTTTTCTCGTCGCGGATGTTTGCCTCGCTTGGGCTCGTTAAAATTTGTTGGGGTAGCCCAGATTTTTTTTTTTTTTTTTTGTCTAATGCCCATTCCCATGCTTTTGCGTTTCAGATTATCTCTGGTTTGTGAGCCGCCGCTCCGGCTTAAGCTTGAGACGCTTCCGGTCAGCTCCAGCCAAGAAGCATAAGCCGCCGGACGAAATTCAATTTTTTACGAGCGGCCCCAACTCGCTCTGTAGTGGGGCCGTTCTACCGAAGTTTTTCGTCGTTTGATCTCAAAACCCACGTCGGAGGAAGCCGGATTCAGTTGAGCATCAAAATCAAGACCTCCCCGGAAAACGAGTTTCAATGCGTCGTATCGTGCTTGTGGCTATTATTTTTGATGATCACGTACGTGAATTAATTTAGAGAAAAACGAAAAATAATTGAAGCTTTCTCAACCTCGTTAGAGGAACAGACTTTAAAATGAAAACTGTTCTAGAGTTTGACCCTTAGTGGTACAAAAAAGCCAGTTATTCATAGGTAAGTACTAAATCCGAAATTTTTAACCGCTCATAATTTAAACCCCTAATCTTGAACATCACTCATTGAACAAATTAAAAAAACTATAAGAGAAGAAGACAATTGAGTTGTTTTAAAATTATATTTCTGCGACAAAAAATACTTTTTTACAGCCTTTAAAATCGAAATCGGATCCCCCAATCTGAAAAAAAACAATGGGTTTATCAAAGAAATTCACTTAAAATACAGAAATTTTGTTTAATTTGTTTAAAGAATTTCTTTCGATTACATACAACAAGAAAGTAATATTTAGATTAATGTTAACGAAAGTCCTTAAAACCATTACCATTCATAGTTTTGGTTAGAATTCATATGAGATGCTGCAGCCTACCTGATGAAAAGTTTTTGGAAAATGAAACTGGTTTCAGAGTTTGTAAACTTAAAAAATAAAGTTGTTTGTATAGTGTTGAATCATTCTAATCCGAATAATTTTGGAACACGTCGTCATATTTGAATGCGGGTTTTTTCTGAGCAAGCCCACAAGATGCCTTTTCTCGGAAAACATGCAAAAAATCGGCAGAATGAAGAAGGGCCGAATTCAAATTTTGGGCATTGATATTACCATTTTCAAACTTTGACGCGGCCTTTTTCGCTTCTTTGTTGACGGAGTGCAAGAAGAAAAATTAAAGGTTCAGCTTTTCAATACATCAATCTCGTATGATGTCTCTGAACGAACTTATAGTAGTATTTTGTTGGGTTCAACCTCTCCAAAATTTACAATTGCGATTTTAAGGGTAAAAAACATTTATTGGCTCGATATCAAGGTCGTATTTATAAATGTCACTAAAATCTACCTCTTTCCTTTTGGCTGCCGGCGAAAGGTATTTTTTTTTTTTTGTATAAATTAACAATACTATTTGCATCTACAATACATATTCTATATTCGTTGTTCACGAATTTTTAGTTTTAGATATTCATTTTTTATGTTCAGAAAAGGTAAGATTTTTTGATTTTTTGTGTTTGTTTTGAAGAAGTACAATATGTTACAGGAAAATATACATTAGTCTGTTTTAAGCCAAAAGTGAAAGAGCCTATTCTGTAACCAAAAGAAAACAGTTTTCCATAAATCACTAATGTTATATCGTAAACACAAACTCCACTGTATGTATGTAAGTTCTAAATAGTGCTAAAAATATTGAATTTAGTGATTACAGTAAAGAGTAAAGTAATAAAATAGAAGGATCGATTAAAAAGTTAAAACCAAAAACCTTAAGTTAAATACTTTCTTGTTTCTGGTCTTCGTGTGATTGACTGTCATTTGTTCTTTATGTAATTTCTAAATTTGGTAAGATCTTTAATAAATTCAAATAAATCCCGAAAACAAAAACGTACAAAAACTTAAATGATAAAAGAAAGAGTAGAAAAAATAGAAGAGCATTGCCCAGAAGAACCGATCATCTTAAACTTGACCTTGAATAAATGAAGACGCTGACGAGAGCCATAAGAACAAGAAGTAATCGTTTCCAGAGACCTTTTAAAGAATATATTTTGTTGAGATGTGTGCAAGATGCTAGCTAGAATTCCTAGATCTTTTTAGAGGAGAGGCATACAACGCTTACTATTAATTATACACAATGAAAAAAAGGAGAAGACAAAAAACCAAAACAAGAACTTGTTTTCAGTGAGTTATTTGGCGGAAATTAGGTGCAATAAAATACCTTTCTGATGTGTGTTGCGCTATTTCCACAGACGAGCTGGCGATAAGCAATCAAAAATATTTCTCGGTCGTGTCAACTGAATGTTTTGAAAATTCTATAAAAATAGATTTTTTTTTAACAATTTCATTGAACCCGAAGCGGCCGCTCCAAATTCAAAGTCGTGTGTGATTCAGCGGCCGTCCGGGGCGATCGTTGGAATCGCAAAAGCTCCTCGGAGAGTTGAGTTCACCGCGAAACTTCCGCTTCATTCCCCGTTCACCGCTGGCAGAGCTTCCGAACCTCATGACCAGCCTCAACTGAAAAACGATTTCGTCGCTGCGAAAACTTTGAGTGAACGCAGCGGGGAATGCACGCGTAGGCCCGCGACGAGGCGCGTCAGCCCCAAACCAGAAAGCGATGAACTCTCGCCGAAAAACCGCTGGATCGCACGCACACAACGGGACCACCGATCGGCCATCGGCTGGTGTGGGTGGGTGCGTAAAGTGCGTACCACCCGAAAGAAGTTCAGGGTGGGAATGGTGTCGAATTTCCCTAGCCGGAGGAGCGCCCGGCCGCTGCGTGGGCGAACGCTCCGTTCTCCGGCAGCGGCGTTATGTGCGTGAGTTTTCGGTGCGTAGAGACGCGTGTGAGCGGCAACATTTTATTGATCAAATTCCCTCCGACAGCGGCGTTGGGGAAGTTTGCTCTTGTTGCTTTCGAAGAAAGGCAAGCAGCATCTTTTGTAATTTGGGGAAGGCGATGCCCTCCCCCGCTCCGCTATGTAAAGGGTCCTGGCCCTCCATAGTTGACAACAAATGCGTAACGCATCGCTTCTTGCCGAATTTTCGTAGGAGTTTGCCTTATTTTGGCCATTTTCTCTGGCAGATTTTGAGGAGCACGTGCTGCAGCGGGAAGCGAATTCGGTTGGGGTTCATTGACCTCTTTATGACATCATGCGCGCTACTGAAATGTTTGAATTTCTTTTTATCTTCATGTTTTCTTCGGATGCCCTCCATTGTTGCCTATTGGCAAACTTTCTGGCCGTATTAAAAAATTAAACAGTTCTTCTTTGTAGAGCAGAAGAAAAAGAATTATTGAATAGCCCTGTCCCAGAGCGTCCTAGATGAAATCTAATATTTAAAAGAACGCATTTAGAGAGCATATCTTATTCGGCCTATACGACTTTCGAGGGGGTGCTTACAAAAACATAAAAAAATTATTCACCCGAAAATCCTTCTCTAAATATTTATGTTGTAAATTAAACATTTAGCTTTAACACGGTGCAAAAATAAGCAAGATCTTATCGTTCAACAAGACGTGACTTGTTGATTACAACACCAATTTTTATCCGAAGAATCCGAGAAAACTAAGGTTAAATGGTTAAACTAAAGTAAAGAAAAGTAGTTACAAAAGACCACATTTTAACCCTTTGCACCATACATACCTAATTGCTTTCCTATTTTGTTTTCGGCCAACTCTGATTTAATTTTCCTGGGTTTGATATCACAAGAATGTACAATTACAATATCAAAATACAAATATTTAGTTTATTGTTATTTATATTTTTCTATATATATGAAGTGTCACGCCAGAAGTGATTAAAGAGTTTTAGGGAAAAATAGTTTCATCATGACAGAGGTGACCTCATAGTGTAAAGGGTTAACAATTCATGAAAAATCATTAGAAAATAATGAAATAAAGAAGCGATCGATAAAATGGCTCAAATCATAGCTGAAATCTTAAGCTGTTCAAATACAGCGGCTTTAAAACATTGCGTAATAATTCAAGAAATTTATTTTTTCCCATAAACAGATTATTTAATACAATTGATAGAAATAAAAACATAAATTAAATTAAAAGGCGTACACTTCTGAAAAACTTTTTCGCCTAGGTATGTATTGTTAAAATAAGGGCTATAGACATACATACATATTTCTTCTCTCGAAAGCTATAATTTCTTAAAATTTTTCTTTTAAATTTTATTTTCCACCAGCATAGTAATCGTTGTTTCAAGGAGATTTATAATTTAAAATGCGAAATATTAATAATTAGGTCTAATCAAAAAAATAACTTAACGTTGATAAGAGCAATTAATCTATATTTCATTAATAAAAATGTATTCCGTTTGAATAAATATTACCACTTAACTTATCAAATATGTTCCTGAAAAATATCATTGCAATGCATACATTCGGTTACATCATTCAGATTTTAGTCGCTTCTTGTTTTTCTTCTCTCATATTTTTCCTTTTCGACGCCTTTGCAGACGAAAAACAGCCCCTTTGTAGACCTTTTGGTGGAAGACGAAGGCATTTTCCAATTTCCGATAGGGTTATACAAAACGCATACCAAATACAAAGTACACTTTCAATTCTTTTACATAAATATTTTCAAAGAAAATCAAACAAAGTTTTGTGGGTCTACTTAACTCAACTATATACACATACTTTTATATACTTGAAAACTACATTTGTTTAAATATGTAGGCTTTTGAACGTTTAAAAAATCTTAATTTATTGCCAAACAAAAACTGTTCGTCGATAAATTGTTATGAAAATCATATCTAGAAAATTTCTAAATTGCTTTTCTATATAACAATATGAAATCGTAGTATGAGACTATTGTTTGAATTTATATTTTTCAGTATACTACGAAAATGTAATCTATGACTATTAAGTCATAATTTGTTTAGAAGCACCTCAAACAGGTTTATCAAAATCAGGGAATAGTATAAACATGTTATGAATAGAATTTGTGTAATAACACCTGTAGTGTAAATTACTTTCTTCTAAAAATTTGCATAGTTCACAAAGGGTTTCTAAAATATGAAAAACAGGCAACATAAACAAATTCAACATAAGTTCAACGAACAAGGGAAGTTATGTGTAATACAAGCATAATAACCTGGCGGATGGTGCGCACCTCAAAAAAAAAAAAAAAAAGAAATTCACCTTCAAAGGCCAACAACCTGAAGAGTGAGTAAATCCCGATTGTCGAATATACCAACACCATTTATCCGGGTTTGGTTCCACTTCAAATTTGACTATTTACGAGCATTCCGGGCCCACATAATAGAAAGGGCAGTGTCAAGCCATTAGCCAGCTAATTATGCTGAACGCGACGGCGATGCTCGTTTCAATCAAGTTCTAAGTCGCGCTAGTCGTGTCTAACAAATTTGTTTACTGATTTTAGCCAAAGTGGCTAACAATTGGGCGTTGGGGCGTCCGATTACCACCAGCACAGCACCCATGGATCATTCTAGACCCGCTCGGGGACTCCGCTGGGCTATAGAAATGGATATGGAAGTCGTAACCTAATTTAGCGTGGCGGTATCCTCTATCTGGAGCTGTTTTAAGCCAAAATCAAATAGGGCTGAGCGCTATCTTTATGGGATTCGGAGCATACTTTTTATCAGCGAGGATGAGCACTTCTCTTCGTTTGGATAGCGCATTCTCAGAGGAGATAGGGAAAATTCTTCCAGTCAATGTTACACGTGCACCGAACGGGAAGATCCAGTTGAGGCACGGTCGTCTTCCCGACTATTTAGAGGTCTTTGACCCTCTTGGGTATATGCTAGAAGAAAATAGGTCAAGCTATGTGGTGATGGTGTTCGTTACCACCACAACTGCGCCTAGTTACAAGAGGCCTAACTTTTAGGTGATTAGATAAACGCTATTTACCCGTCTTTTAGCGGAGAAGAGCTGCGTTCGACAGTGCAGCGTTTTTCTTTTTCGGGGGGATTCCCCTTGGGAACCTGATTATATAAAGTGCGTGCCGACAAAAACTGCGTTGATGCCCTTTTCTTGTAGGGCTGTAAATTTGGGGCGAGTTCAGTAGTCGTGGTGGTGTTGGTATAATTTCACTTGTTTATTGTCGGCTTCTTAGAGACTGCATGCCCTTTTTTCGTGTTAAGATGGCGCAATTTATTCGGGTTTTTCCCTTCTACGCATGATTTTGTGTTAGGGTGAGGCGATCCCGAAACGCCAAACAGGCAGGGAGCAGCAGGGACAAGCAAAAAATAAAGCGAATCTATCCCCCGAATGTATGGGAGGATTGACAAAAATTTTTCATAGGTTTGTATTGTATATCCTTGTTGTTGGCTCCCACTCCAAAATATTCCTGGACAAAAAAGGGATGATATTCAATATCGATTGTTTCGATAAAGGCAAAACCAGTAAAAGTATTTCATACCTTCGTCGATTCTGGAGCTCTGGAGTGGTGATGGTACCTTAGCAACCGTAAACAAAGCGCCTCAGGTTGAGAGGGATCTATTTTTACAACATAGGCATTTATTTTAGGGAACAATATTCAGGAAACGTTTCATCCTTGGCTCCCCCATTGTGCAATGTTTGCTGACCTATTTTGTGGTTCCTGCCACATTTTGCTCGAGGCTTTTGTTGATGTGCGCAGTCCTCCTGCTGAGTTGTGGAACCATGTCGACATCGACATTCGAGCACTTTGGGATGGTCGCCATGTGGCCTTTATTTAGCAACTTATATCCTTCCATGGATGCTAATTATTAATGACTGGCGGGGCGGCACGTAAGCTAAATATTATACCCTACATATTATGTATGATTTCTCTGAGGGATTACATGGGGCTAAATCTCTTCCACTTACTTTTCGTGGAGGTGCCGCTAAGTATTGACCAATCTTTTGTATTTCCCTGAGCTTTACAAATGAACATGTGTTCTTCTTTTACATGTACAACTGATTTATTAACGTGGATTATGGATAACGAACCCCTATAATTTCTAGGGAAGAACGCTTCACTTCGCATAGTCATTTATCAAACTTCTATTAATAGATGGGCCAGGCTTTTGACATCAATGGGAGTTTTAAGAAAGTTGAGTTTCGCGCAATATTATAGGGAGAAATTCATACAAATCCTCTTTTCTTTTTATGTTTGAATTTGGTGGAATTATCTTTTCTTATTTCTTATCTATTTCGTAAAATAAATTAGGGTGGCCTCAAAATAAATGTTGTATAAGTTACGCAGGTATATCTATTTTATGTAGAAATTTAAATTTTCTCTTTGTATATGCTGAAAGCTATTATTTGGAAACAGTAATACTTTTTTAACAGACTTAAGTTTACTTTAGATATATAAAGAATTCTAAAGGTATATTATACATATTGTATATATAGGTGGCATCGGTCGTCGTTCTCACCAAAACTCGGATTACATGCTCGAAGACGTCAGCAACATTGCCACGGTAACTCAATGACTAGAGCATTGGAGCGCAAATTCGAAGATCGCGTGTTTGATCCCTATTCAGAAACAGAACCTTTTGAATTTAAGAAACACCCCCGATTTACCTTACAATTCTTTACATTTGGCTTTGATAAAATTGTAGGTATATTTTTTTGCACACAAGCACTATTTTCCGCAAATTAGCAATAAAAAACTAAAGTCATAGCAGCAACTAAACCGTTTTCAGTCAAATTAACCTAAATTTTATTTTGTACTATGATATTAGATTTTCAACAAAAGGGTCGTTATTATAGGGTAGAAACAATTTGGAACTCATCGGTATTTTCTAATATCTAAAGCAAACGTTTTTTCTTTCTTTCTTTTCAAATCAAAGTGAAATTTTCTTAATTTTTTTAAAGGGAACTCTTCATTTAATTTTCTTTTAAAATATTCACCTTATTTCAGTCAGAAATGATTCTAAAATATGTACTCTCTAGTGTATTGATTCTAAAATATGTACTCTCTATGTATCTTGAATTGAAAGTGATCAAATGTTTTCCTCTCTCTATTGAACTGCATTAAAAATAATATTTTTAAAAACAGTATGAAGACATTTGTATGGTTTTTTTTACTTTTAGGTGAATTTTTCTTTCTCTCTAATTTGGTCAGCAATAAATGCTTTTCTCAAGAGCAAAAATTTAATTGAATTCAGCGAATGGTGCAGCACATAAAATTATTCCTTAAATTCAAATCTTTAAATGCATTACCTGGAATTTTAAATATTTATATCGAAATACATGAAACATACCAGCAAATGATTTAAGTATTTTGAACATATTACTTTTACGGCTCCATATAATGTAACTGCATACATATGTACATAGGTATGTTATAATTGTACTTACACCGATTAATTTTAGATTCTAAGCTTCAAATGAGAAAATTCAGAAAAAAAACTGTGAAAATGTAATCTTTATCAAGATTGTTTGATTATTTGAAAGATTTGCACGTTGTGTTTTTGTTTGTTTTAAAACTTACATATACATTTCCTACGAAAATTAGTTTTATTTAGTCTCCAATTATTCAAAGTTTTGAACAACATCTGTAGATAATCCCAATGCAATTTTTTAAATAAATGGACATATACGTTTTTGAAAAGTAGTGGCTAAAATATATTCTTATTATTAAAAGAACAGGTATATGAAGAATTATCCTTTATACAGATTGGTCATAGAAAGTCTGGATCATATTTAGAGCAAAAATAAATTGCACAAATAAATATTTTGTATTATTTTATTTGGAAATATGTACCTATGTATATGTTAAGGAACATTTCTGAGTACCAATTATATATGAAAAATATCATTTCATTTACCTGCTTTCACAGGAATAGCCATTTTAATTTCCGTAAGATAATCTTAATCTTATAACTTTACAAAAAATAAGTAAAAAATGTAAAATAGATAGATAGATTTCCAAACCCTAGTCACGATAACTTAAAAACTTTTAATGAGATCGATTTTACATTTTTTGCAATTGTATGTTATAAAAGGCAGGGCTTGAACGAAAGGTTTTTGAATTCGTTAAAAATTGATCATTTAAAAAAATTAAAATTTCGCTTAAAATGTTATATAGGATATTTACATACATCATATATGTATAAGTTTTATTCGTTTTTTAACATAAAAATTTGACAAATCCTGACTTGGGTTTATACGCTCTAAGAAAGAATTGAGCTCTTTATTCGCCCTTATGTGTGTTCATTTGTATGTATATAAATGCGTTATAAAAACTGCGAACACAACTAAAATTAAAAGGATTTCCTTGTAATATGTACGTAGTATTTTCGAAATTCTTTTGTACCTGAACCCCAAAACTCAAAGCCTCATTAAAGCAAAATGTTTCTGCTGTCAAGTTAAATCTAAATCTGAAGACGGTCCCATTCCGATGAAAGAAACATCTCGCCATTATGTTTCATTAGCGGAGAACTGCTACTTTTCGACAGTAATTTGACTAGACTTCCTGGCAGAGGCCCTCTCAAACATTTTGAAAACGGAAAAAATTGCTGGGCGTTTTCCAGCTCCCAACAACCGACGACGACGCACCAACCAATTGAAAAGTGGGCCAATTGGAGCATCTATCATTTGGGTGCTATCGGCCGCAGCGCTACAAAATTCCTGAGGGAAAAAGTAAATCGAGATGACACAATGCAGGGCGGCCCCAGCGGCGGCGGAGGGGCGCGGCGCGGCGGCCGGTGCGGTCTCATCGCCCGGGGCTCCCCAATGCAGGCCGCGATGCATAGGGCGCCCCAGCACGTGCTGCCCGAGTTCACTAGACCAACGAACTTTCGCTTTTATCTTGGAGCACCTTGCCGGAATGCACGGGCATCCATCCTCCGGCGTGGGGCATCGGGGGGCTGTGGGGCGCTCCGCTCTGTTGTGTGCCATGTTCAACTATTTATAACGAATTTCGGTGGGGCCCCATTCAAGTTTATGTACGTGGGGAGCAGGAAGGGCGCAGTTAAGTGGTTTTGTGCGCTGGTCTGGGGCCGTCGTTGTCGTTGTCGGCGTCGTCGTCGCCGTCGCGCCGCTGGCGTGCATCCATCGCAAGTTCAAGCGCCAGTGAAAGTGAATCCAGGGCTAGTTGACGGGGCCACGGGTGGGTTCCTGAGGGAAAAGTTAACCGAAGCTCCCGCGCCCCCCCCGTACCTCGCCGATCGGTCCCCCGTGTAGCGTGCGGCACAACATCGATTTTGTCAAGTAAATAGGGGGCGACCGCGGCGTTGGGCAATAGATGCGCGTTGCGTTGCGTTGTCTGTTTTCTTCGGATTTTGGGGCTCCGTGACTTCTTCTGGAAGTCGTCGGTCGGCATCAATTTTCAGGGGCTCTAGTTTAGAATTTTTTTTTTATACGAAAACTCTGAATCTCTGGCGGCCGTTGACCTCTCGAATTTTTGGGGAAAGCTCAACGGTGTCCGGGGGGGAGTGTCATGGGGACCAAACTCGTGCAGCATTGTACCATTTTCCGTGATAAATGGAATTGAGCAATTCCATGTACAAATAGCACACTTTGAAAAATATAAGTAGGGTGTAACCGCGCTAAGAAAAGTAGGGTTCGCCCACATGGAGACTCCCCAGCCGCGATTAGGGCTCCCCATTTTCGGTGCTCTTGGGGTTCTCCAGGATATTAATGCAGATATTTGCAGTTGATTGGTTTCGGGGAGCCCCCGCTCGCCCCAATTGTAAATCCTTGTAGTCTTTATGTTTTGATACACAAACGAGGGCGCAATTTGATTTTGGGACCTAAATTACCTTCCGCTGTTGCCTCGCATTTGATTGATTAACAAAAGTTTTTCTTTTTTCCTTTCTGAATGAGATTTACGGGTTTTCCGGGTATGCATTGGCATCCAATAATGGAATAAAAAGAAAGGCTTTTAAAGTGATTTTTCAGTCGGCAATCAATCTTAATTTGAAAACAAAAATTCCGTACCGGAAAACAAATTCCTTTGAGATAAGGGTTGGGGTGCAATTACCTTTTTTCTTTGGGGTTAGAAAAAAATAGTTATGTACCATTAGTGCTGAATAAATCCGTGTTCAATTTCAGTTTAATTAATTATAAAAGGTTTTTCATGAATTGAAAAGGAATACAATTTATTCCATCTGAAGTCATCAATTAAAAAAAGACGGACAAGTGCGAGTAGAACTGATTGCCCTTAAACACAGAAGAAATTGGTACATTTTTCAATCTGCTTTCAGTTTTATTTTTTCGACCGGTTCGCAAGTTCATAGAAGAAGTATAGGTACCTTTTGAACTTTGAAAAATTCGATTTTTTGTTTACCATAAAATATTTTATGCATACATAGGTAAGTAAAATTCAAAAAAAAAAAATAATAATAATAATAAAAAAGTATTCTGGGGTTAAATTAATGTAATTTTGAAAATATAGTTTTTTGTTTGATATAATGCGACGGTTTTATAAGAACATTTTGGTGAAAATCTCATTCAAAAATTCTCAGAATTCGCACTGGGAACGAAAACTTCCAAACTTACTGTCTCGAAACTAGTTTTTCGAAAATTGTGGATAAGATAAGGTATAACTCAACAAGCATTTGAATTTTGCATACCATTTTTTAACAACGTTCTGTATCTAATATTTTCGAAATTTGTAAAAATGGAAAATAAACCGATTAATAAATCTAAACAGTCTCTTCACAGATGCGAAATGTTGTAAACAAAATTGTATGCAAATATTTGACATCAGTGAGTCGAAGAGTTGTTGAGTTATCGTGCCAACTCAACTGTCTTCGAAAAAGTATAGTTTCGAGAAAACATAGTAACGTGAAATTGAAAAACAGCGTTTTTTCAGTAACACGACCACAAATTTCATGAATTGAATGTAAGGGAATCAAAATTAATAATAATAAATAAAACGTTTTTTTGCGCGAAATTGTGATCTGAAGCAATAGGTATAATTGTCTTTTCAAATTCGTAATCTATGATGTACCTACTGAAACATACATAGAAAGATCAGAAACGACTCATCACAAAAAGTCTACTATCAGCATAAATCATTTAAAAATAATATTAAAATATTACTTTCTTCCACACGAACGAGTTTAATACAAAATATGTAACTTAAAAGAATAAATCGCCAAATAAAACCACCTACATCCAAAAGGAGTTTTATCAATCCTCCGTTTTCGGGAGAAAAATAGTTAAATCTTACAGGACAAGTTAAGTTGATCCAGCAAAATTACATTAATGGATTTTAATCAAACTTTGCCCATACCTTGATCGAGCCAATATCTCGACTAAACCCATAAATGGGCGGATTTGGCCAAGGGGATGAAGTGCTAGGGGCTGCAATCCCTTATGTAAAAATTTATATTGCCAAAACAAATTCAATGGTTTACCATTCGAGATGGGATTTATTCAGACAGTAAAATCATGGGATACAAATGTAACCGAAAAATCATAGGATACAAGTGTAACAGAAAAATTATTTCTTACCTTTTAGGACTTCTGAATTTTTAAAGACTATTTCTTTAATTTTTTCTTTTACTCTTTTTAGTAACGACTTAAATAAACTTTTCGAAACGGATGCCTTCCTTTTGTCAAAATACACTGTACGATTTTAATAAAATTTAATATGTGAGTAGGCTGCTATTGTAAAATTTATTTGTAAAAGTTGGAACTGAATTAAAGTTGAGCAGCCCAAAAATCTAGAGAACATTTGTAATTTTCAGTAAATTTTGTATCGTTTCTATTCCCGGCAGAAATGCGTTTTTAGAAGAAGGTAAATGTTGGAGAACTTAATAAGGATCAGAAGAAGAAATCAAGCACAACATTTGGATGTTATTTTCTGTTATTATACTATGGAAACTTCTTTCAGTTTTTATAGTTTAAAAAATTAAAAATAGCTGCATAGTTATAAGTCATCAATTTAAAATACCAACTATCTTTTTATAAATTCCAATACCTAAAGTTCTAAAGTCCTAAATTTCTATGGGATTAATAAGATGCAACATTGAATTAATTAGTCAAATAAAAAAGAATCATTAAAATTTTGCTATCTATCAGGGGGTATTAAGTAATAGGCATGCAAAAATAAAAAATGAGTTTGTTTAAATCATAAAAATATTTAAATTTATACGTTTCGTGACGAATTTACATAAAAACCCCTCGTCTTTTTGAAGTCGATAAAATGTTTGATTCATTTACTTAATGTAAGGAATGCAACATTTAAGATTTTTTAACAATGGATAATTTTTATTGATTTAAAATCTAAAACCGATCAATATTTAGTTTGCGAAGTTGCAACTTGTTCACGCAAAAGTTTTCAGAAAAGTGCAGAAATACTTTAGAACGGACTGTCCAAAAGATAAGTAGAAGAAGCATTCTCAGCTAAATTAAAAATGAGGAAAAAAAACCGTGGAATCTGTCGCTTCTTTTGAATTTCCGGCGAGGGTGCGGAAAAGAGACGAAGTAGAAACATCGGTTCGGAATGGGTTCGAGACTAAAAAAGCCGAGATCTAAACCGCTTAATATTTCGAGTCGCATACTCCAACCAGGAAGGGCGAATTCAACGATTTTCGCATTTTTGTACTAGTCGTATTACTTAGAATTTTTTGGGGATTTTTGGTTAATTATTATTAAGGTAATTAGCATCACAATAAAATTATTAAAATTTCTGTAAGATGCCTCCCATATACAGATTTATAGAAAATAATTATAGTGCAGTGAAAAAAGTGTGGTGTATAATTTTGTATATTTTGAATATTTGAAAATATTAAAATTAATCTAATTAAAAGAAATCTTAAATGAACGTCGAAGCCATTGCGCGTGAGATATCTTTTGAAATATGAATATGATCTTTTTATGAGTTCGAATGAGTAAAATGAAAAATAAAATTAAAATTAAATTAATTTAATTCAATATGTAAGTTAATTTAATTCTGAAGGTATGACGACTGTCTAATATATGTGTAACTAAAATTGGAAGAATTACGGAGATTATAAATCAATTCAAGTTAAAAAATTGGGACTTGATTGAAGTGATAATTGCTAATTTTCTTCGTTTGACTTTTTTGATGCGGGTTTCTTCTCGTAATTGAACTCTTTATCTAATAGATTTCGGAGTATGTGATTCGTAACCGCGTATCTTTTTTAATATTGTCTTTTTTAATATCTATGAAACAATAATTATAATACTTTTGTGATTATTGGAATGTGAGTGGAATTTATTTTCTTACCATATTTAGGAAGTTAATTAATTATTATTGTAAACTAAGATGTAAGTAAAAACATAATTTTTATATCATTTTACATACGTTCATATTTACTTAATTGTTTCTTCATTTCATTTTTAATTTCGTGGTCTGAGTTCGTCGTAAGCTTCAAAAAACCGATTTCTTTAAAATCACCACCGCAGCGAAACGGACAACATATTTGAGTGCAATCCATATACATTGTAATCAGTTGTTACTCCATTCCACTCAGCGAATGCACCCGACTTTTGCTCTATTACATTCTAAATTCGCCGCGCTTTGTGGAGGATAAATTCGCTCCATATATCCGTTATTATCGGCCCGGCATTCAGCTCGTGTGAGGTTTTGTAGCATCGCTGTTTCAGTTTCAGAGTTTCGGAGGTGGTTTTTGAGCATTTTGTTAATTTTAATTGCAGCAAGAGGCAATTGGATTTTAATCTGGCATTTTTAAATAAAGGATCAACAATCGGTACGTATTTCTTCGGCTATTTTTGGCCTCAAACAGGCTAAGTTCAACTTTCCAGAAGTCATACTTTTGGTTATGGCTTTTCGATAAATATTCGGTTTTATTTTGAGAAGAAATTAGCAATGATTTATGTTTTGTTAATTGCATGTAAATTTATAACTTTATTGCATTTTTATGTGTTTTGGTACCGAAATGAAAGCTGGCTTGGGTGGCACAAACATGGATTTATTTACCGTTGCAATTGAACAAAAAGGACGCGTTGACCATTTTTTTTTTTGCACGATGCAAATAACATTTTGCATTTTGCAAATTTAGGAAGATTTCCCTGTACTTGCAGGGTTTTAACGGCACGATAGAATTCGCCTTGCTATTGTTTTTTATATTCATAAGGACGGAAACAAGTCTAATTTCTATAATATCTTAAAATTTTGGACCCGATCGTTTAACGTGTTTGTGAATTTGAAGTGCATTAAATGTGTTAAAAATGGTTTTAAGTGCAAGAAATGACACGTCTACTTTATCCGAAGCTTGTCGGTTTGAAAATGGTCCGTTTTTTAAAACAAGAATAATATAGAACGGCATTTAAACTAATCACCTTTTGTATAAGGAATATCGCCAGCTAATTGAAACCTTTTTAAAAAGGAAACACTAATGCAAATGTCATTTGATTTATAACTGGGTGTTTTAAAGAAGACACTATTATTATGAATATTTTGAAAGCAATGGGAAGTGGATTTTTTAAATTATTTTCCTTTCCCTACTACAAAGTGCTTCAAATCGAAAAACCTTGGAAAATATAGAATGTCCAAAATCTTCAATTATAAGTATGTTAGCTACATTTTAAGATTCCGTACCTCCACATGAAAACACGGAACTCATAGGAAATCTTTGTTGATCTGTCTGCCCGTATAGACGTTTTTTTTGGGACGGCTAAAGGTAATAAATTGAAAAGAATACCAAACTCAAATCTGCAGTATGATAGTCTTGTAAAACGTTCTAATTTTCTAACTCGTATATTCTTAGTAAGTTCGTATTTCTCTTATATAATGTATTTGAAAACTAGGCGGGTGCTCTTACCATGGCAAAATCTTTCGAACAATTTTCGAATATTTCGAAAGCTTTGTCATAATACTTTTTTCCTCAGGTAATCCGATCGGATCGATCCATCCAGAATATAACTAGACAATTTAGTAAGATAGGGCTATATTTACCGTGATTTGTTATGTTAAGTCATGTGCAAAAGAAAACAATCAGTTTCCAAAGAAATTTTCTGATATAATCACTAAGCCTTTGCAATTGGTTCTTTTTTTTCATCAAAACACACGAAAAGCGTTCTAGATTTTTTGACAAAATGTACCTCTATTACTGTAACAAGAGTTACTAAACTCTTGTACTCACCCGGGTACCTACCTACTTACCCATATGATCCATATTTATATGCGTATTTTGAGTAAAGATTCATCGTTGGAGACTTAACTTCGAACGGTGCCGTTGAGCAATAAAATTGAATATAAAAGCTTATTATATCCGAGTGCCCATCTATTTGCTAATTTATTGGTTTTGGTATTAATCAATTTGATCCATACTTCTATAAAAGTTATAGGGGTAGTAGATGTTCAAAATGTTGTGAAAAGTGAAAAGTTAATTCTTCTTTAAATTCGCATTAAATTCTTAGTTTGTACCTTCAAGTTACCACTGATGAATTCGAATTGCTTTATATCTAAACCGATCACTTTTATTATTTTGTATGCCAATGAAACATGACTTCTACTTAGGAGAATATCTTTTTCAATGTAGCTGTATACTTCTACTAATGTTTTCGTACTCTCAAAAGACAGATTGATATAATAAGTCCATTGAAAAATTAGCTCAATGTAAGGAAGTACAAAAAATCTAAATCATTACTCTTCTATAATACCTATAAAGGATCATTGCAGTACCATGAAGACGCACTTTTAAACTTATATCCTTGCGAAATTTATAAAGCCGATTATAATCCATTCAATTTCTAGAATATAGCAAAATTGGAATAGTTATTATCGCAATGAATTGCTCAAGCCCCAGCATTTCCTTTTTAAAATTAAATAAATAAATTAAAATTAACTAAATGAAATAAAATTTAGAAGCATTTTATTGAATATTAATAATGTAAATAAGTTATTGTTTCAACATTGTGACCATTTTTCTCTGAATGACAATGGTTCTATTTATAGTTGAGCATAAAACATAGTCGTCAGCTATTTCTCCCGAATATGAGTAGATTTACAATGTATTTTCAGCCTCATGTTCCCTTAATATGAATGCGCTGATAAGGCACTTTATATGAAAAGGTATATGAAACTCGGAAGTCTTAAAGCTCTTTTGGATCCCACGCAAGTAGTCACTCGGCCAGAGAAATCGCATCCGTAGTTCGTGGCTATAGTATATTCCAATTCAGCTCTGCCTGCTAACAAAAGAGCTTTATGGCTGAATTGTATGCACATTCTCTTACAAATAGATTTGCCCGTAATTCAGCTATGATTTATCCTGGTTGCTAGAGTAAAATACTGTCGGTGAAGTATTTAGAAAACATTTAATTTCTAAAATTTAAGCAGAAAATAATTTTAAGTGGGACTGAAATCTTAAGAACTATAGAAATAATTGCTCTGAGCCTGGCAACGTTGCCCATTATATTGACAAGCATGCGAAATTCGTTGCTGAAGTGACAGCGATGCGCGCTAGACCGGTAGAAATGTGAATTGTGCCTTAATTCGACATTTCATTCAAATTCGCTCAGTAGCAATGTCCTTCAAATTTTCGCCAGTTGCGAACTAACTTTCGTTAGGAAATTTTGATTTGTTTGTGAATAGAACCTTGACTAAAACGAAAATGTATTTCTCTTCTCTAGTGATGGCAGACGAATGGGATGATTGTGTAAGTATTTAGCCCTTTTCCTTAAACTATTTCAAGTGCCTCTTCAAAAGTACTTAGTAAGCAAAAGCGCAAAATGCCGCAAAGCGTCGATGAGGTTATGTATCCGCTTTGTGTATGGCATTTGTTTATGCTTATGAGCAAAGTCTCAGTATGCTAACAACATAAACATTTTATTACTTATGATAAGGCAAGTACGGGGAAATCATTTGGAAGAGGAAATTATATTGGGGATCCGACAACAGAGTCTTCTAGCAAGGAAAATGACGGCTGGACCGACAACTCCGGTTGGGGTGATAACGCTGATTCAACTCCTTTTGGGAATGATGATGGGGATTCCTCTGATCGCAATGGATATGGTGGAAGAGGTGGTCGGGGCGGCGGTGGTCGCGGAAGAGGTAGGAACATACATTTAGATTTTTGATTCCAACAAAACTGGAATCTCTTCGAAACGTAGGGAACTCAAAAGCAGGCTGGAATGTTTGAGTAGCTCAGCAAGAGTCGATCTCTTCGGAAGTTCCAGTATGTTTAGAAATTTCCTATGTTTGGAACTGATATGAGTTTTGTCGGAATTAAGAATACAATCAAGATAATTTTGAATAGTTTAAACAACTTACAAATGTTTTACAGGACGAGGTGGTGGAGGATTCCGTGGATCCCGGGGAGGTGGTCGAGGAAGAGATGGTGGCGATAGACGGGGAGGATATGACGGAGGAGACAGAAGAGGTGGTGATGATACCCAAAACGGTTGGGGAGACGACAATCAGTTCGGAGATGGAGATAATGAAAATGGTAAGTTTTCAAATGCGTGTCCAAAAAGAATACTTTCAATAAAATTTATTTCCAGGTAACAGGCGTGGTGGTGGACGAGGAGGAGGACGGGGAGGTCGCGGAAGAGGTGGTGGTGGTGGCGGTGGTGGCGGTCGAAATGGTGGGTGGGATAATAAAGATGGTGACGATAATGAAGGTGAGTCAAAAAAACTATCAGTTCTATTTTAATAACACTATTAATATTTTTAGACAAGCAAAATACAGAAAAACCTCGCGAATTTTACATTCCACCAGACCCCACAGAGGACGAGGACGAAATTTTCCAATCGGGAATAAGTAGTGGAATCAATTTTGATAAATATGATAAAATTCCTGTGAATGTATGTATTAATGTATATTACCCCACTTTTGTTTTATTAAAATGTTTTTCTTAAGGTTACACCTGGTGCTCCGCCAGCAATTTCGACTTTTAAGGAATCTGGATTGAGAGATTTTATTTTGGATAATATAAAAAAATCTGGATATACCGTTCCAACACCTATTCAAAAGAATGCTCTACCTATCATTATGGCGAAAAGAGATCTCATGGCTTGCGCACAAACTGGTTCTGGAAAGACTGTAATACATATTTTACGTTAGTTTTTATGTATTTATTTAATTTTACTCTATAAAATTAGGCCGCCTTTTTATTGCCGATTATTAACGATTTGCTGGCAAATAGCGAGGATATGCAGATCGGAAGGCCCCAAGTATTGATAGTATCGCCTACTCGTGAATTAAGTATTCAGGTAAGTAACTTATTGGCAGTGAAGAAAGTTCTCTTTCTTCTCCTTACATTTTTAAAGTTTTATTGAAAAAAAAACTCAATTTCTGATGATTCAATTAATAAAATTATTAAATTAAATGTTTTGATCTTGAGAAGAATTCGGGGAATGAATATTTTTGTTTACCACACCCGAATTTGTATCTACGACCCTAGAGAATGCCGAGATCTGAGTGTTTTTATATGTATATGTATGTACATACATATATAGACATTTCGTCAGAGGGATTGTAAGCAAAGGGCTTTTAAAGTTTAGTTTTTTTCTTACTAAATCTCTTGATGGGAAAATAGATTTTATTATTTTGTGTCAATAAATTTTTTTTCACAACCAATTAATATAGCGACTCAAAATTATCAATGCTCTCAAGATTTCGGAAATCAGATACTACTAAAATACCAGTTGGAATAGTTTCGTACTGTTTGAAGTAGAAACAGATAACTCTCTGGGTTAACTTAAAAAAAAAAAAAATTCATTAGTTTCGGTCGTAAGATGGAATATGAGCTCGAAAATTTAAAAATCTGTATTAATGTTTAAATACAGCAAAAAGTACAGAAATAGTCTTAAAAGAAAGATGGTTCAGTGAGAACAGTCCAATGTTTAGCTGCCCCAAAGGGTTTCTCAATTTTCTTTTTTCATTGCTAGAACGTTTTATAAGCCCGATTTTCAATGGCTTTTCATTTCTTACAATACTTTAAATCTCAGATTTTCAACGAGGCGCGAAAATTCTCCTTGGGCTCTTATTTAAAAATCAGCATCGTCTACGGTGGGACTGCTGTTAAACATCAAGGTGACAATGTAGCGGTAAGAATTTTAATTTTTCAGGAATAACACGAACTATGATTAATTGCATGTTTTCTTGGAATATTAGAAAGGCTGTCACGTACTGGTGTGTACCCCGGGAAGACTTATTGATTTTGTGGACCGAGGATATATCTCCTTTGAGGATACTCGCTTCGTAGTTTTGGATGAAGCCGACAGAATGTTGGATATGGGTTTTATGCCAGCAGTTGAGAAAATTATGAATCATCCCACTATGCGGCCAGTGGTATGAATAAGATATTTTAAAATTAATTTTCTTTTAATTATTAATTTATAAATTAAATAGGAGGATAGACAAAATCTCATGTTTTCTGCTACATTCCCTGAAGAAATTCAACGATTAGCTGGACAATTTTTAAACAATTACATATTTTTGGCGATTGGTATAGTAGGAGGTGCTTGCAGTGATGTCGAGCAAAATTTCTTTAAAGTTACAAAGTTCGAAAAAAGGGGAAAGTTAACGGTAAATTATAATTCAATAATTTATTAGATTCAATTTTATTTTTTCGTAATATTTAGGATATATTGGAACAGGAGGATCCTGCGGGAACCATGGTTTTCGTTGAAACAAAACGAAATGCTGACTTTTTAGCATCTTTACTTTCGGAAACAAAGTTTCCTACAACATCAATTCACGGTGACCGTTTACAAAGGGAAAGAGAGCAAGCTCTTAAGGATTTTAAGACTGGAAAGATGTCTGTACTTATTGCAACCTCAGTAGCTGCTAGAGGATTAGGTAAGGTTAATATAAAACAGCATTATACATTAAAGTATAAATAATATTTTTTCAGATATTAAGAACGTTGCCCATGTTATTAATTATGACCTTCCAAAGAGTATCGATGAATATGTTCATCGAATTGGGCGCACTGGACGTGTTGGAAATTGTGGCAAAGCCACAAGTTTTTATGATCCAGATCAAGATTCCGAACTTGCCACACATTTGGTAAAGATTTTGAAACAAGCAGACAAACCGGTGCCAGACTTTCTGCTCGCTGCTGAAGGTGGAGGTGGCGGAGGTTACCGAGGTGGTAGTAATAGATTCGGAGGAAGGGATGTTCGTAATAAAGGAAATCTCGAGGTATGTGTTTCCATTATTGGAAATTTTGTTTAAATTTGTTGATATATTAAAAATTTAAACATTTTTTTAAGATCAACGATTTTGGTCGTGCTTGTGCGATCTCCGAACCTCAATCTCAAGAACCTCTGGAAGAATGGTAGACTCTCTAGGCGCTCTTCCGCGATGTTACTTTTTATTTACTTTCGATATATGCAGTGAATGCATGTTGTTTTTCTTTTCTTATTATTAATTGCCAGTTGGACTCAAGTGATACTGTTCCTGTTTTTAGAGTGGAACCATTGTGGATCCATTTACATTCATAATTATACGTTATTTTAAGGTAGCGCATAGCTATTATTATCCTTTCAAAAGAAATGTGAAGCAAATTTTTAAGCGATTGATTGAAATAAATGTTTATTTTTTCTGCTAGAGACGTTCTATTTTTTAATTGAACTTTCATTTTTACATTTTCTGTGTTTTTCTAAGGCAATATTTTTAAGATTCTTAAGGTTCCTTTTTATGGCAATATTTAAAAATTCGCTTCAATCGTATTAGGCACCGAAATGGACATATCTCTCGGTGTTCAAATAAAATAACTAAATTGTATTTATCTTTAGATGACAATGGTTTTAAAATTCAGTTGTTATGACAATTAAAAATTGTGAGTGTGGACTTAATACGATGAACCGATCAGGTATTTGAGATTTCGTGGAATAAAGTATCCCGGGAAAGTTAATTTCGTAATAAAATTAATTTACAAAAGAAATGATTCATAAAAATCTTTAAATTTTATTTTTACAAGAAATGTTAATCTCATCGTTTGAGATTTTTTAAGGGCCAATATATACATAATTAATTATTTTTACTGTTATTCTTTTTTGTAGATGAAAACTTTACTTCTATCTCATTTTTTTTCTGAATTGAAAATCATTTGTTTGGTTATAAAACCTGATTCGGGAAAAATAATGTTCTTGATCTTGCAAAGTGGTGGAACCTCTTAATCTCGAGGATGTGCCAGTTATCAGTTAAGTTAGGGAGGAATACGGAAGCTATAAGCTTTAATGTAAAAAAAAAAATTCTAAAATAAAAAAGTTCAATTTGCTTTAGTATTTCGATTTTTATTAATGTCGTTTATGAACATAACACTGAAATTAATTAAAGTACATATACCAAACATGCACGATACGACAATTTTCAAGGACTTACTCCTACAACTATTCCTAATATCCGATTCTTAATGAGTGTTCGTCTCGTCGTTTATTTTGCTATTTTGGAGGAAAATGTGTTTTGTGGTATTTGTATTGAATTTTTCCCGTAGATTATGAATTTTTAATCCGACCGAAGAGGCCATTTGATGCGTTTGGTAAGTCCAATGTGATTGATTATAGAATATATTTTACAGCTCTAAAAAACAAAAACTACCGCGTTTGGTATCAAATGAAAGGACTCATTCTAAATATATGTACAATATATAGTACCCGTGCTAATACATTTTAAGTTTTTAGTATTATTGTTTGAATAATAATCAAAACAAATTAATTATGAGTAAGTAAGAGCACCACTAAACATTTGTAAATAATATAAAAGTTTAAAAACTAAAATCCTACTACGCGAAAGTTTAAAAGAAGCAAATAATATTATAGAGGAAGGTTAAACTGACTCAATTACAAAAGTCTTGGATTAAAAATAGTTGTAGTCGGAGACCGACAAAATCTACGAATTTTCGTAAAATATCTTAGAGTTCAAACTCTCATTTTAACCATTTTATTAGCTGCTGTGACAATCCTTGATTTTTTTCAAAACTTTGTATTTATATGTTTCTCGATAATAAAAGATGATGTTTGATTTTAGGATGCCCGTTGTAAATTGAGACAGATGGTAGGGAACCTCTCATTAACTAAACACAAGCGTAAGCGAAATCATAGTTGAAAATGCGATAAAACGAGTTGAATAGTGGTATACCTAATCTAAGTTATATCAAGTGATATTAAAAATCAATGAATAACAAAATATGTAATCATTTCTCGGTAATTTTTTTCAGAGATCATTGTAATATTTTGATGTTCATATTCTTAAATAAGTTCCCATTCGAACCTACCCCAACCATTCAAAAGTAATTCGGGTATATCCACAGCTTTGGTGTATTTTTTTATTATTCTGTCGTTATTTAATTGCATTAGGTATACGCGAATTATTTAGCTTTGATAATTAAATTTCGCAAATGTTCCGTAGAGCTATTTTAATTCTCCACCGAAAAGTTTTAAATCAAAATTCTGGTATTAAAGTTGAATAGCTCTGAAGTGAAACTTTATTTCACTTTCTTACTTTAAATTACCGGCGGCAACTAATTGCTTATATGCATTTGTAGCGGGTGAGTGATTTCTTTGAGGCTGCGGCAAGGAACTGATGTTTACAATTAAGTCTTGAACAACTCGAAAAGCTCCGAATAACTGCTGAAAATTGGCTTCAAGTTTCTTATGTGCCCCTCGCAAAATGAGGTAATATTTCAAGATCAGTGGGTCAGTGGAGGTGCACGCGGTCCGTAATATTAGATCACTCAGCCGCAGTTTAAGCTGTTTTAATATCTGTTCTTGTGTTTCTCTTCGCTCGCATAAAGTTTCATTTGAAAGTATTGAATTTTTGAGCTAGAGAATGGTATTTCGGTAGACTTTTAAAATTAATTAAAAATTCTATTTGATATTCATCAACTAAAGTGTTTTAATTTTGAAAGTTGATAATTTACTATTGTAATTTGCGATTTAGTATGATTTTATTTGGATTCCATGCAGGCTTTCAAAGTCTTTGATAAAATGTTTGTTTATACATATATTTAAGTTAAGCCGATTAAATCGTCCACCTTCCGTAATATGACTACTGCTTTAATTGACCAGTGAGTTCGACTCACGGCGAATGTTCGATTCGCTAACCATAATAGGGCCCATAATTATTGTGTTGCAAATAATCAAGTTACTTATCCTTATTTAAGTATTTTATTATAAAAGTAAAATATTCATTAAAATTATACACGGTTGAAAATTGCGCGTACATTATGCCGAGTTTGAAATTCGATTTCTTCATTGCAATCTTTTGAAAGTGAATGCATTTTTCAGCAAGACGGCACATTCTGCCGTTCTGCTAAAACAAAAACGGCGTGAATAGCGTAAACAAATATTTCTCTTCTGGAATGGTCTTCAATTAGCCCAGACCTACCATCCATTGAGTTCTTTGGGAGAAAAATGAAAAAGATAAAGATGCGTCAATAACCTGCCAGAATGAAAGCAGTAAGACAAAATAAAGGTGACGCTACAAAGTCAACTTCCAAAATGGGCGCACTATTTTGATCCGTTTTTGAGGCGGGTGAACTATTTTGATTCGTTTATGTTTTTGGTTATTGACGAATTTTGTTTTTAATTATTAGTTATTGTAATTTGTTTCTTAATCGTTAAAAAGTAAATACATATAATAAAATTAAAGCTGAGTACAAAGTTTTGTTTTTCATTATCTCAAAAAAAGGTAATATGGTTTTTTTTTTACAAGTACTCATTCGAGAAGCGGCTGGGCGAATTATTTTGCGTCGGAGTAGTGTTGTGTAGGAATCCATAGATAGACTCACATACTCTGGAGTCCTTTAGATAATCGTAAATCTCATACTACAGTACACAATTACAATTTGGAACAATTTTGAAGATGCTTTTGTAGGTTAAGTTTAAGATTTAATTTGTAACTGTAATTTCAAAAATTGTTTAATTTTTCGCGCCAATCCTAACGAATATTGTCTTCGTTATTTCGTTCAGTATTGCATCCGCTGCTGAAGTGATAAATTCCTACAGAAAAATCAATATCCTTAACAAGAAACGTCAGTACGTTAGGAACCCTCGACATATGAGTACGTGCTGCGCCGTACGAACCCGAAATGTGTCCGCTTAGTCTTCTAATGACTCCAACTAACTTATCCAGCACAGTGTCGCGCCTCTTTGTCCTTTCTCACTAAATTCATAATTTTAACGTGACAATTTCCATTTTAGACTTGAGTAAAGACTTATTCTATCCAAAATCCACTGGGCGTTTAAAAGTGCCAGTGAACTTTTGCCCGTTTTACATAACAAACTTTCATCCAACCAGTGCAGCAATCATCCGAGAAGTGTACTATCATCCCAAAATCTTATAGTGTTGTGTTTTGTTCGAGTGTCCTCAATATCTTCTGCGTTCGATTGAATGTGAAGGCACACCAGGATGGATAAGAGCTCTGACAACCTTTTCTGCGATGGTTCAGAACCGCTCTCATCTGAAGATGTCCACGAGTACGACGCCGGCAACGAGGAGTTTACGGACGATAACTTTGAGTCAAACCTGCGTCGCCGGAAAGGGAAAATAATTTCATGTGCCAAAGAAACAATTGAGAATGGTAAGTGCAACTTGTTTATCATTCAAGAATGTCCTGGACGACCTCATACACTAGTACTTTAAGTACCCTAGGGTAAATTGTTTTCGGATGGGTTAAACGTTCATGCGGTCACCGATATTACGCAATAGCTGCCTTAAGATTTACACATTCGTGGGAATTATTTTTTTGAATTTCAGGTGTCTAGACCATGACTTGGGGGTTTGCGGGTATCCTTTTAAGGATTTGGCAACTTTTGGGAATCCTTTCAGCGATTTTTTTTTAATATTGTTTAGGATGTACGAAAATACGTGAGTTAGGATTACATGAACTTTCTACTTTTGTCCGCAGGCATGTCCTTTACGGAGTCAGGTTAATGAAACCCAAGTCCTTCAAATGTCTTAGCGATTATTTTGGCTGCGTGACGAAGTGCATTTGTCTACGAAATTAGGCCAAAAATAGCGTCGGTCGGAACAGGTTCGCCCTTCTTCGGCACTGCCCCTTTTTTATTTATACATACATATATATGTATGTAGATTGACGTACTTCCTTGCAGCATACTGTGCAATCAATACCAAACTTTAATGAACCGTTTTCGGTTAAATAATTTACAAGGGAATTTATCTGTAGGATGCCACCAATTGAACTGGCAATATTCTGGTAATTAACAATTGATAAAGAGACAATTTTTGTGTACGTTTAATTCATAAGTCTAAGGCTAAGGATGCAGGTTCTCGACAACAAATTCAGCAGTGCAGAGGTTCGGTCGATTCCCCCAATTATCCCCCCCTCCACACCCCGCACTGTTTAAAATTGGGCCATTCTTGGAAGTGAATCAATTGAACAAACTCATGAGGGTTTTATGCTATGGACGTATTTTAGCAAAATCGATCAGACCGAGGGGTTTTATGACATAATTTCTTTACAGCCACAAGCTTTCTTTGCTCAGCTTTCTAATTGTTAGTAAACAAAGGAGCTCCTCTTCAGCTATGCCGGGTAACAAACCCACTTAGCAACTACGAATAGATAGTTCTGGGGGCTCTTACTTTAATTTTTTCGAAAATCCTTTCTGTTGTCTTCACTAGACATACGTATATTTGTATTCGTAAGACTTAATTGAATCCAAGTGGATACGCAAGATTTTCTTTACTTACAAAACTTGAGTGAATCTTATCAATGGATGTGCACGAAGTCGTTTTTTCTTGTTATGTATTCATATCTCGAGGCTTACAGGTCAACGGTCGTCTTTAGTCGACTACGCCGATTGAATGTAGACTTTATGGCTCCATGATGAAACCTGCAGTCATTGGCCGAACTTGATTTATTTCTATGCGGCTGTATTCCTTCGAAATAAGTGCGTTTAAGAGTTCGAAACACACAAGACTGAAGATATCGTGTGGAAAAATACTTACTTTTCTAGATTTCCTTTGGGGGGTTCTTTTATGGTTGGATGTAATTGGGATGATAAATTTTATCGTAAAATAAAAGATTCAGATTGTGTGCACTTGACGTTTTGTCCTTTTCCAGACTGATTACATTTTTCAACAAGGCATGAAATACAACAATCGGACCAGTCATTTTCAATTAATTTAATATTGATTAACGCTTAACAATATGAGGCCCTATTTTGGAAGCCGATTTTAACTCGATTAGCGAAGACACTAATTTTCTTAGCATTTTAATTTTACAAAAGTGTTTTCTGTTTATAATTTTGAAGTAGTTCAATTTAAGTTTAAAATGAAGACTTATAATTTCACAGTGTTTATTATTTTTTAAATGTCTTCACTAATTTCCATTCAGTTAGGATTTTTTGACAAAAAGTTCTCGACAGACTTTATTTCATATTTGATGCAAGTTTATTCAAATGGCAATCATCGTATGCATCAATATTGCGTTTCTTGTGATCCGCCATATGAGACTGGCTTTAATGAAAATATTTTACACAAAAAGAATAAGAAAAGTGATGTAGATATTGGATTCAATACATACGATGAAAACTATTTAATGAAATATTTTTAAAATTTAAATCACGATGTTCAGTCTGCTTTTAAATAGGATTTACAGATATTTCGGGTTATAGTACATATGAGCCATCATTTTCCGTATTTTAGGATTTTAATTGAAATGATAATAAAAAGAATTTTTTCAAATTATAAACAAGACTAGATAGAGTCTTAAAGAATCTCTAAGTTGGCAAGAAGGATTTACTATATGATCGATAATCCGTTTTATCCTAGTTCCTAAAAATCTTAAAAATATGTGGATAGAATTACGTTCATATTCCCATCATCGTTGCATCAATGATAGAAATAATGTGTCAATAATAATAAACCGAATTAATTCATTGAATGATAACAATTGTCTTGTAAAAATTAGATCATGTTTACATCATTAAGTATTTCAAATATCATTGAATTTGATTGAGCGTTTAAAGCACGGTAAATTGATGTAAATCATAATCCATAAATTTTACTTTTAATTTTCATTATTAGTTTTATGTAAATCGAAGAGGTGCAAATTTAAACACATTTTTATAAATTTGTTTTCTTAACTTTGTGATTTTCATCACAGTCTATTGGGGAATAGTACAAAATTAGAGATGAAACGTACAAATAGTTGTTTGACCGGATACCAGATATCCGGCAAGATGCGAAGCCGGGTTGCCGGATATTTGGCTCATTATTGAATAAGTTCGGGTAGATTCAGGTGTCATCGTAAGTGATTAGCAAAAGATAGTTGTTTACTTAACATCATTTCCATTCGTTGATGCGTTTGATCGTTTGATTTAAATTTGTTGGTTGGTAAAAAGCCAACTGGAAAATGTCATCGGTTAAAGAACGATCGCCTATTTGACAATATTTTATTTTAAATAGTGATACATAGTCAATGTTATGATCAAGAAAAAAAAGTTTTTGCAAGCAAGATTGACTATACTTGAAGTTCGAATCGATCGCAGTGGCGATTTTGGTAGTTAGATAATTAGAAACAGTATTCACATTTGACAAATTTTACCAAATTGTATCTTCCAGGTCCTTGCAGTAGGCTTTATAGAAAAATAATTTTCTAAGACGCTGGTCTCATTTATGAAAATAACCTAAATCATTTGTTGCCGGCAAATACAGAGAATTTAGTCTTATATCACCTTTTCGTGAAATTGTGTGTCGAAGGAACTTTCATATACAACAGCAATTGTTGCATTGCATGAGTGGCACGTAGTGCCCGTCTTGTTGAAAAAAATCGTTGTCTTTGAGATTACATAGGTACATACATATGTAGCAAAGGGACGGAATGCGAAATTATGTAATACCACTAAAATACATACACGTTATACCTGTTTCAGGCAATGCTTATATTAAACTAAAAGCAACTACTATCATTGACATACATAAATTGTTCATTAAGCTAAGAAATGAATTGATGGGAATCGTTGCACATTCGAGAGGTTTCCTTCTGAGATGCACATTAGTTTTGAAAGCTGTTAATTCGAAAATGTGCAGGTGGATATTATATGATCAAAGTAAACATCTATGTACCTGTATGATATGAATAATGTATGTAAGCCTCAATTTAGAGGGAACCTGTAACTTGTGGGTAAGTTTATTTGCATTAGTTTACCTTTGGTAAACACTCTCGTAAAAGGTCATACCAGCAATACCTTAAGATTTAATCTGTCTGGTTTAATGCATCAAGAATCGTATAATGGAAATAGGATTATTTTACTCCGCAATATAATTTTAAAGAGAGAATTTTAATCATTCATGGTTTTACTTACAAAACTTTGTTATTTAAAAATTAATGACATCGAGATGCTATTTAGGTAATTAATGTCACTAACTTGGATCTTTCGTGACATGTTTTACTAATATGCTTAGTTAGAAATTTGTCAGATAAAGAGCCAGCAAATGCCAGTTTGTCGCTTGCTCTACTATGAAATATTTTATTTATGACTGCAAATATTGTCAATAGCGCTGAATTCTTAAATTCTTTAAAATTAATTTTTCATGTAAAATTGGTTACTGAACTTTTTTGCATACTTTTTTAGCATGCAAGCTAATTCCGCTACAAATACATATTTGAATTTGAAATGGTAAGACCTTCAATTTTAATTTTAGTATTTTGGAGTTGTTACTAAAAGACTTTTCATAAAATTAAAAAAAAGATATTTTTAGGTTCTAACAATGAGTAATATACATATGTATATTACCTTTCATTATTATTTAATAAAGCTGCTGTATTTAAGACCATTTAAATGCTTCTTTAATTTTAGTATTCAGATCAGTTTGATTGGCTCTTTCAATTCAAAACAAGAATATTTAATTTTCAGGGTAATAACAGCCTGTTTTTGGGTGGAAAATTATGTAACTCGATGAATTGAGTTAACATATTAGCCATCGATTTAAAACGTTACTTATTAATGAAACTTGTTAAACTTTCGTTTATTTTTAGCTTATTTGATTGACAACAAATTTCCAAGTTACCTGAGCAGTGTATAGTTAAACAGGATTACACAGCGTGAATAAGAGTTAATTGATGTAAATATGTTTCTTGATTCTGACGGTGAATATTTTGGTGACGTGGAGTAAAAAGAAGTTACCTCAAGTCAGGTTATAGCGCAATTGATTAATTAATTATTATTATGTTTTGTTACACTTAATTATTAGTATTTGTTACTTTTTACTTTATACGCGCTATGAAAAAGTGCGCGTATCTCGTAAATGGTTACGCGACAAAATGTAGCTTGCATTAAACTATTTCCATGTTGGATGTTTAAAATTGATTTTGCCGAGAAAATAAATCGGTTATGGCAATTTTAGTTTGAACGGCGTTATTATTAAATTATTAATTAATCTGAAACTTTTAAACATCCTTCAAATGTTGTTGTTGGTAACCCTTTTAGTAGACAATATTGAATATTTTTAGCATAAAAAATCGAGTTTAACAAGGCATAAATATGTTTGAATCATTATCTTTTGGGATTAATTGATGCGTTCTATATATTTTTGATCAATATATGTAACTTCAAGCTGAATATAAATTTAAACTAATAAGTGGAAATCGTTTTCCACAAAAATCACAGATTGCTTTATAAATATTTTTTTATATTTTTAACACGTGACTACCAAATTTGTTACGCATTCAGTTAATGCGTGTCAACCAAATTATAGGAGTCAAAGTGTTAAGGTACTATTGAGGAATTTGGATACCATTCTCCATTTTGTCATTGCTTTGCAAGGAAGACAAATTCGAGATAAAAAAAATAAATAGTTAAGGCTTTCTATAGAAAGAGGGTAAATGATTATGCCTGTCATTTAAAGTTGTCTCAGGCTTTTACGCTTCCAAAAGAAAAGGGAAGATATAAAATGGGTTTGTACTTTCGAAGACGGTTCACTTAAAAGGGGAAGGCTTTTTATGTTTCTATTTATTTTTTCCTTTTTTTTTTCTATGTTGGTGGCTCCTATTTGTATATGTTCAACTTCTAAAATATGTATTTAAATAGAAAGAAAAGCGATATTTTTACAGAGAAGGGACAACCTTGCTTTTAAAGATAAAATAAATTACTTAATCCACTAGATAAAATCGCATGTGTTTAGTTGCAAAATTTATCTAAGTATTGTATTTATGATCCCTTTTATTTCTTAAGTTAAATAAATCACTTTATTTCTAAACCGAGATACATATTTAAAGGTTTGCGTTTTTATATATTTAATAATATGAATGCTAATTTTCGAACAGATATACTTACTCTAAAAAGAAATAGTTCAAAAAATACTTGTTAATTTTGTTAAATACATTTTACTGCAGTGACCGATATTTAAAATAGTTTGAAGAATAACTAACATACATAATAATTAACTAGTACATTTTGAAATACATAGGTATGTATAAGTATAATTCATATAAAGTTTTTCAAATAAAGGCAAAGAGAAAAATAAGTAAATTAAATCGGGCATGCAAAATATGAGGCCATCTTGCAGGATCTCGCCTCCTACACCTAAGTAACTAACTACTAATCCCAGCATTTTAAGAAGAACTGGATCATACAATTCAAAGTGAAAATTCATACTTAAGTATGTCGCTTTTGAAATAAAATTATTAATTTTATCATTTTTCCCATAAAGCTTGTGAGTTTAAATTTCGAACAAAACGAATTAGGTACGCTATTTTCAAAGTAAGCATGTTTGTTGCATCTTTAGGTTCGTTGCACACGAGCGAGAATTGTAACCGCGAACCCATCTAGGGTTAGGTTTGAAAGAATGAGCAATATAAACAAGGCGAGAAAAATTGCATATTCAATTTAATCTCAATCAGTTTTTCGAAAACTTGATATAAACAAGATGTATACATTATATATGAAAGGGTTTTGTATTGCATATTTAGTATGAAAAAACCTTATTTAATTAAAAGGCGTGGTTTTTTAGAACGTACTTTTTAAATGTCTGTATATTACCTGGCCTCATTTATGAGCAATATAGAAAAAACCAATTTTTTTGTAAATTTCAATTCAAGGTCTATCCTGATCTTAAATGTTAATTTCGGAAGGTTTCACACGAGCGAGGTTTCCCGCGGCTCGGAAAAAATAATTTTACGACTTCGGCAGTCAGTACAAAGGATTTTACTACGACGAATCAACCGCAAACTAATTTCTCCGCCACAAAGATTTCGCAAAAGTCGTAAAACTCTCGTTTCGTGGTTCTTTTAGGGCCGCTTCATATGAGGAAAACTCTCGCTGCGGCGTTACCAAAAATGTTTATAGGAGGACCAATACCAAGGAAAAACCTACTCTATGAAAGGATTTTAAGAATTTCAACCTCTAAGAGGGCAAAAGGGGGTGTAAAAATATTGTATGAAGTATAAAACAAGCCTATTAATGTGAGATATTATACAAATATTGCAATGGTCAAATAACTGGTCAACAAAATTTTGCCATAGAACAAATAACATAAGTATAATTTCTATAAGACGTTTTCCGTAGATAGCGAATTCTTGAACGACAATGTTCTACCACATCACGTTTT
Source organism: Machimus rusticus (assembly GCA_951509405.1). Taxonomy (NCBI): domain Eukaryota; kingdom Metazoa; phylum Arthropoda; class Insecta; order Diptera; family Asilidae; genus Machimus; species Machimus rusticus. The sequence goes on along the minus strand of OX608052.1, from coordinate 4,330,388 downwards.
GAAGAAAAATGTGTTTGAAGAAAATAAATTATCGTATTTTCGACGTTTTCAAAAATTCGGTGTCGGATTTCTTATATGTAAGAGATTTCTAATACTCTTTTTGTGCATCAATTGTTGATTGGTGAAATTGATTTTTATGAGCTGCTTTCTTCGCTTCACATTACCATTAAACCTTATAATCTTCGAAGTAACGAATTTTTAAAAAATCTGATTCATCGAACCAACAGAAATTATTGCTTGCTAGATTTTAATGTAAATAACCTACAAATTAAAAATAATTAATATTTGCTTCTTGTTTTTCTACGTTTTAAAATTTTGTCATATTTTAGTTTTTTGTCACATCCACATGACATACATATGTGTTTGCATGTACTATATAATACTATTGTACAGTAGTCTATTGGCTAATAAAATAAATAAATTTTGGATCCAAATATGAGATAAATGTCAAATTAAAGTTTGAATCTTTAGTTATTATACTAAAATACTAAAATGTTTAAAACTTTCCGAAATACTCTATATTAATTTCATTTTTTTTTTCTGTTAATCGATTACTTCATACAATTATTGGTAGGGGATGATAATCATAACTACAGCGAGCGCGAAGAATTAGTCACACAATATGCTTAGCTTAGCAAAAGCTATGGAATGGTGCTATTTCATGCATTTAGATAAGGATTTAGGCTTTCATTTGAGACTTGAGCACTTTTTATGTTCCATTACTTTTTTAAAATTTTAATTTTCCAATTTGTAATCTGCGGAATAAATTCTATTACTTATTCTTTTACATTAATGAACATAAAGAATGTTGGTAGTGTAATCAAACATGTATTTTGTTAGGTTGTTAAAATCATGAATATTAAATCGGCTAAATATGAAGTTTTATAAAATATTAATATTACATAATTTATTCCAAATAGTACATATACATATATTAAGATCAGTTGAATTAATATTCGCAGATTTATGTATAAATTTTGATGAGTGGAGTTAATCTATTTGTCGTGTGAACAGGTCACATTTATTTTTTCTCTTCTTTAGGGAAATCAGATAACGATGAGATTTTAATAGCACCTTTTAGATATAAAAACACCACGGGAGGTGAAAGTATACAATCTAATTTTCTATCGCCACCGAAGGATCCAATAAAATGGCACTTTCGAAGTCTCTCAGACCAGAATAGAAAGGTGTTCTACATGTATCAACATTTGATGGCACTGAAACTTCGTATCGATCCCTCTAACCCTGCTATAAAAAGAAAAATTTATCTACGCTAGTGATTTTATCCTATGGTGCGATGCCATTTAGGAACCCCATTGATGTTTACATTATTCCGAAAATGTGATTTTTCTTATGTCTTTCTCATACAGTCTACATTTGCCCGATTGTTCCCTCTGCCTTTGAAAATATCCTTGAGAAAACGTTTTCTGTTTGCCTCAGATGTGTTTAATTGGGTGCGGTTTTCTTTGTGGAACATGCCGCTCTGTCCACTGGAAGCAAATAGAGGACCCATTATTTCCCCAAATCGTGTTCCTTGATTTTCTCAGTAACTCTTATTTACAACGTACTTTGTTAAGTTAGTATAGAATTATATAAATATATATCACAAAAAGTTAGTTTTATATTTTTGTTCAAATTAGTCCTTTAATTTAATAACTCATACCTTTCGCTGGTGTGTTTCGATCCATTTTATTTTGTAGAATTTTTAACAAGGGCATTGGGGTAAAATTCGAACAAACATTTTTAGAAGGTTGGGTAATTAAGACCAGACAGCGAATACCCATCAATCAGCGTTTAGGGAATGTCTAAAACAATTATTTATGTTACCCGCAATTAGTCCGTGCAAGCTTTAGTCATTATATCCCAAAACTAAACAGACATAAGAATCAATTTTTCGCGCGCAGCATGAGCGTTTTTATACCATGACACCTCAAGGTTTCTTTTTTTGAGAAGAATTTTGCGGGTAGAAAATAACATCAGTAAACATCCTGTGAATTTTGAACACTCCCGAAAATTTGTTTAGTTTAGACCGGACGAAAATTTATACACCAGCGGATAGCCGCACAAGCTTCTGTAATTTGGAAATTACGATCCATAAATTGTCCATTGCCATAAACGTTTGGCCTTTTGGGGCAGTAAATTATTTCCAGATGGGTGCTGCCAAACGACAATATGCCAACACTTCTTTCGAGGGGGTTTTGTGTGACAGCCCGGGGTGGTTCCCATAAAGCCAGGAATAAAGTGACAAAAGTCTTTGCAATTAAATGTAATAACTTGTGATGTCGCCCAAAGGCAATCTTCGGATTGGCGGGTTAGATGAATTCAAATTTGCGCTGCCACAGGTTGTCACACCGAACCGGAAGAACGGCTACCTCAAAACTTCTTGATTTAAGACTTGAAGACAGGCGAATGACATTGTCTGAAATTACATGCCCTCGATAATCTGAAATACCTTAGCAGCGCTTAAAAGAAGGCAGTCTCCTGACGTAATTTTATTCTGGCTGCCATGTGGACTTGAAAAGTTATTGCTTTTCGGAAAATATTTTTATTTCCTCACAGCTTAAGGGATTTTTAAATACCATTAAGGTTATGAATTCTAAGCAGTATTTCGAATATTAATCACTTGAATAATTTGTTTCGGAAAGGTCAAGGTAATTTGCTTTTGTATATTCAATTAATTGTCGTAATCAATGGTTTCGTGGAGATAAAATTTGGTCAAAGAAAGGCAGCATAAACTTAAACTTATTTCACGCACTTACATTTATTATCAATACGAAATTCATGGTAATTTTATGTTTAATATAATAATACAAAAATTGAATGCATTATGGTTTTCAATTTTTATAAAAATTAGTACATAGGGATTCCGAGATTCCATTTTCAAGATTTCAAATGGCAGATCCAATATGGCAGAAAACAATTTTAATAAGTGATCAATTTTCCATGAATATTAATGTAAAGGATTTCCCGAAATAGATATCAAGGGTAAAATCTGAAGTACAACACTCCAGGTGTATCCGAATATCCAGAAGGTCATATGTCCCACGTAATTTGAATCATTAAGATCGCAACACTTTTGGAGGCTACTTAAAAAAATTTCGTATAACTTTTTCCATTCAAACCTATTTTAAAAAATTTTCCATTTCATTGGTTATTTACCCTAAAAATTTGATTGAATTATCATATCTAAAATTCAGTCCAAAGCGAAGTTAAACTATATGGTAAAATTCTTATTTTTGGTGAGTGAAAAAGTGAATAAAATTACCTAAATAAAGCGGCGTTTCCAATGCATCTTCATTACTTCATAGTCATTTTGAATTTTTAATCTGTGTGAATGTGATGAATGAATGATGAGAAATCTTATAAAAAAAATTATAGAATATGCTGCTCCTTTCTACATTTTGCTCACTATCTTATATTTATGTCCCACTGAATCTAATAAGATAATTTTTTTAAATGAGGCTGGAGTGAATAAATGAGGATTATTTTATTAATGTTACCCATTCTTACCTAAGAAGTAAGAAAATCATTAATTTGTAAGACATTTGACTAGGCCAAGACGAAATTTTTGGTTCATTATTTGTCTATTGACTCAGCATTTACAAAACTAACTACACCAAGAATAATTAAGATTTTGCAGAGATTGCAGACTCCTATAAAATAACATTTCCATCTAGTTTTCTATAAAAGCATATGGGGAATTTTAAGTCCGCTGAAAATTCAGAATGATGGATTTAAAACACTTAATTTGACTTATGTTTTGATCGATTTCGTTTAATCATCGCTATATTTTTCAAAAATTATAAATTCCCTGAGTACTGCATAGCAAAATCTTGACTATCTACATACGAATACTTGAAATGCACTTTTGATTCCATCTATTTTTCTGTCAGAAACTACTTGTTGTTGCGGGATCCCAGAATCAGATACCAAGAGTAACCGCATACAAGATTCAGGATGCCAATCCTTCAGCTGCTGCATCACAGTCTCATATTCATTCAAATTTATTCGAATAAAACACAAAATCCCACGAAAGAATTTTGTTGGTTGTGCAGCTGTCGTCAAAAAATTTGAAACAGCCATTTCTTACAATTTCTTGTGTCGCATAAATTTTCCCTCTTATTCGTTAAAAGCGCCAAATTTGTCTGCTGTAAATACTGATCAGCGTCAGTAAGTAAATCTTGAGGCAGCTCCACAAAGGAATAAAAAGGAGCGCTTAAGTCCTACATTTGTATTTATTTTACTTGTTTCTTTAGCGAGATATCCTCCAACCTGTGGAATTAGAGGTTTAGCAATTTTATCCTTGAGAGATTCAACGGAGATATGTCACTTCACTGGGTGTTATAAATCAAAATGAAAAAGACGCCCAAAATTCCCTCCCCAATTTACATTTCTCTTTGACGGCATCAGATTCCTCAAATTAATTATTCATGAGAAAAATTTAAGATTCGGAGTGATTGTCCAAGAAATAATTAATTTTCGGATATTTTTTGTCGACGTCCCATAAGGAGGGGAGGGGATTTCAAAATTAATTCGGTGAATTGAACGATAAGCGCTTCTCTTGAGTGAATTTATAAAATTACCCAAGTTTTACTGTCTCCTTAGAGATGACTATTTATCTGAGCTTTTTTGTGTAAATAAATTGCGTTCAGGTTTTTGGAGATTTTTTCATAATACAGCTTACGTAAAAGAAATAACGACATATACATATTTAATTAGCAACACTTGAAATGTTTTAAAGTTAGGACTAAACTGTTCTAATATTACAATATTTTTAACTACATAAATTTAAATGGGTTTTAGTTTTTATTTAAAAAATTACTGAAACTAAAATTAGTAAAATGAAACTCTGTGAGTACAACCGTATTCCGTATATGTAGTAAGCTTTGGGGATTTTTTATGAGAATTGGCACCGAGGATTTTTAATTATGTTATTGATTTGGAGTAATAAAGGCATATTTTACAAATTATGTTTTTAAAATAACCCTGATCAAATTCTTAATATTGGATAATTTATTCATCAAAGATTTACGATATTTTTTTCCAATAAACTGAAAAGAAATTTCGCGGCATTCAGAAGAAACTTTAAAATATTTTGAAAGTAGTTAGTAAATCCAAGTAGAATAAAATGGTATCCACGCTACCATACTACAATTTTTTACTTTTTATTGTTGAAATATAATCTAGTGAGCAATTCTTGAACAGATTTCAATTTTTTTTCCCAATTATACTTAAATTTGCAAAGAGATTTTCACATTAAGCTTCTTTACTAAGATTGTCCATTGAATATTTAGTTATTTATCTTTCTTATTAAAAGCTCTGTAAAAGTAAACAAATTGAAAGTTTTAAAATCGACAAAGAACCAAATATTATTTTTAACTGGAGCCTCATTTAAAATTTACATACATTGCGGAAAAATTTGATATGATATGATATGATATGAGGCATTAAAATTGTGAAAGAGAACGTCTAACAAAGTATGTATACCTAATACATATATGTATAAATCTTAAAACGAAATGTTCCAATAATGAATAGGTAAACAATTTATTTTAAAGCAGGAAGACATTTTTCGAATGTATCAAAGTGAGGATTAAATGTTTGAGAAAATCGTTCAAAGTAAAAACTTTTGAAATCCTAAGAAGTTCTTAAATATCCTTGAATAACATATCCAAACTATATTTGATTTATTCTTAATTTATGTGTGTGCCTTATTAAAAATGGCAACATTTCTAAACAGATTTTCTCTATAGTTTTAACCTTTATTAGTAACTTTATCAAAAAAAAAAAACTCTTTAAACATACTTTTTAATTCAACTCTCGTTAATTAAAATCTATTACTTTTTTTTTTAGTTTTGAACTTATTTTAATCATAAAACACAATATTTTTTATAAATTTATTTGAATTGCTTAATAACGCTGGAATTTATATCACCCCAGGTGAAAACTAAGGGCACGTTTCCTTTTTGTATAAAAATTTCAGCGTTCTGACTTGTGTTATGGTTAACTTAGATTTTTTCCCTTTTAAATATGTATGTTTTTATAAATTAGCAAATTGCTAGAGGATTTTCTTTTTATAAATTTTTAATTAAATACCAAAATCCAATCGAAATCATTTTACGCCTTCTCCTGTTCGAAGAGTAATGGAGATAAAGGTACAGAAATGATGATGAAAAATGTCAACATCAGTCCCAAAGCAATATATGAAAATTGTCATGATGTCTCATGAGTTGGGAATTGTCAAACATCCATTACCGCACCCCCGAGCCCGGGAGGAGTGCATGTCATGATCCAGTTTTTCGCTAACAAAGGTTTAAGCACATTTCAGAGCTTAAATCCCCTCTGTCATTAACAGCTGACAAGATAAATTTGTAGACCCAAGCGACTCCCTAAATAAATTCATTCGAAAAAGTACACAAAACTTCACTTCAGTCAAAATGAAAGACAATTAAATTTCATCGTAATTATCCACTTTCGGTTTGAAACAAAAATTAACCACTCTTAAAAAATGGTTTTGTGTTTCTTTATAAAGAAATCGAAATTCTGTTTATATTGTATGTAGGGTATATGGTATATATGCGTATTTTTTTGTATTTTTTCAATTGAAAAAAGAAAACCTTGTAATACATATAGTGGGTGTAGGAATTAGGTCATTCTTTTTAAAGCATTTGAAGCGACGTTTAATTAATGATCAAAATTGTTGTCCGTTCGGAATGAAAGCGAGATTTCGCAAAAGAATATTTCGTTTCCGCCTTTCTTTTATTATCCATGGTGAATTCCATGGCATTAGTCAAGGACCAGTGCGTCGTGAAAGCGAGTTCTTGTACAGCATCCATGAGACCCCCAAACGTTTTGGCTGAACCCACCCCAGGCATATTTTCTTAAATCAAGAAGGATGTCAGAGCTCGCTCCGACTAAATAAATTATTAACACACATGACTCGTCCGCGGAATATTTTCCGTTTTAGTAGAATTATATTCCTGTACCAGCAGGAGTTTGTAATATATTTTGTAGGCTCGTCGCGACATTACCGCGACATGAAGTCGCTCAGGGCATCTTTTGTCTTTTTATGTCAGTTTTATCATTGGACGTTATCATGATCCTTCCCATCTTGGTCCTATTGTTTCTTGATGGCGTAGAAGAATGAGAACTTCAACGTTTTCTTCGAAAATTCTCCATAATGTTTGCCCGGTTGCTCATTTTCCCTGTAGATGCTCTGTGTCACATCAAATTTCCTTTTCTGATGAAGGTTTTAAATTGCACAGTGGGTGGAAATAGTATTTAATCATGCAGAAGAATACTGTTCGTTGAACGCCGGAGGTCCCTGCTATTTATCACATCCCCGGTGGAACTTCCCGGGAACTAAGTTAACTAAGTTCTATTTAAGGATTCAAACGAGATTGATCGATTACACTTTGTTTTTTTTCAACATTACAGGAAATATATTTTATTAATTATCTCATTAATTAAGAAGACAATGGTTTAATGGAGAGTATAAACTTTATTATATTTATTATAGTACATATGTATATGTTGTATGAAATCTTTGAGAAACTCATTTATTCTAAAGACAAACAGCAAAACAAGAAATTACATGTCGTTTGTATGTTAATGCTGTTATTGGTAAACATGTCCTAAAAGGGTTTTGTGGTCGTTAGCGTTATTTTTAAGCCTCAAAAGGACTATTAAAGTAGGTATAACTTTGAAACCTTTGTTTGTCTGCTTGTATGTTTTTAGTAACAAAGCTCCAGAAAAGATAAATAGACTAGGACAACTAGAAACGATAAAGGAAGGTTTTATTAACCCCTGATGCCACACTTCTCCAGAATCATATAAATAGCTGCCACACTATGACGTCTGGTACTGGTATCGATTATTTATTTTAATTTGAAAAAAAATTGGCAGTCAAACTCTGAACACTAAGGGCCAATTTTTCAATCCTCAGATAAATTTTATTCGTCGGATAAAATTGTCCCAAAATCAAAGTGGCTTTGATTTAAATTAGCTATCAGACGGTTAAACTTATCGGCTCCTTTAACCGGCAGATAGGATTATTATTCGCCAGTTAATTTTGACAAATAGAGTGAAAAATAATTTTTCTTCACGGCCAAGTTGATTTCCTATCCGAAGAATAAATTTATCTGACGATTGAAAAATTGGCCCTAAGATAGATAAGATTGTTTTGAAAAAGTTTAACATTGGATAAGAGTAAAAATTAAGAACTTCCAGCAAAAAAAAAAGATATTTGTTTGAAGATACATCTAAGAAACTAGCTTTATTTATTTAAAAAAAATTAATTTATTTATAAAATAATGTTTAAAAATTATGAAATAATAGGTATAAACATTTCATATCGAATAAATCAATTTATTTTATTTAGTTGATATTTAACAAGTGAACTGTGTTTGACAAATATACTCGTCATAAAAATTTTGTGTTACATGTATGTGAGTATAAACTCGTCATAATACAACATTTTGCACTTTTTTCAGTTAAGTAAAATAGTAAAGTAGTGGATTTTTTTTCTTATATTGCAAAATACCTTGTCATTAAAAGAAATATTCGTTTGCAAGACTGATGCCTCTGCTCAAATATTTGTAACTAAAAGTATGTACATATAAACTTTAATTTTTCATTTAAATGAAATGGATTAGTTCTGAGAGCCTAAACCAAACTAAAACAGCAAACAAAAGCAATGCACCTGAAATCATCAAAATTTTCTCCACTGCTTGTTTGCCTTGCTCAAGTCTACCTGCACAATGAGTTTCAGTCCCTTCGACCAACTTTCAAGGTTCGTCTTTCATCGGAAACTTTCTGCCGCTATCAGAACTCAAATTTAACTATACTTTGTGGCTCCGTCTAACTTTAATTAAGGAGTTCCAAGAATAAAGGCGGAAAAAGAGGAAAACTATTGGCAACTAACAGAAGGGCGAATCGGTGCAAATTTAATAACGAAAATCTTCTCCGAAATTCACGAACGTTCGACACTCGCACGCATAACAAGGAGACCTTCATTGCTAATGTCACGTGCAGAAGTTGCGCCTTTGATAAATTATAAAAACACCCAAGACGTGATCAAATCCGTGATCGAACTTTAATGTGAATTGATCTGCCGTAATTCAATTGGGAGTGCGAGGAGCCCCAATGACGGCCTGCCGGTGCCATGGTTAGGAGCTAATTAAACGGCGAAATCTGCGACGCTATCCGGAAACTGGGCCTTGCCCAAAATAACGAAGGGTAGGGGCCCTTCGTGACTTCTGCACATCTTTTATTTTCCACACGGATTCTTCTACGATTTATAGAACTTTTGCTGCCTGAATAATTAGATCTTGAAGAAAATCTTTAGAGGGGCAATTCGGGGAAAGTATTAAATGCGCAGTTTCTAAAATAAAATACAACGAGTTTTAGGGCAATTAAAGTTGGTGGTTGAACAATTACTTGATTGAGGAGCTACTGTATCAGTAAGGATGCACGGAGTGTTGTTAAAATAGGTATACTTTGAACAAAGTCCACAGGTTTTATTCATACAATTTTATTCTTATTTAAGAAAACTATTTTTATACAAAAGCAATTATATTGCAGAAATTCTCCAATTATACATATTAATTACATATATACAAATATAATTAAAAAAGTCTCTTGTTTTCGAAATTTCTATAAACTCATTTTATGTTATAGTCTTTATTTTAACAATTTGATGAAACGTAAATTTTTGTTACCTATATTTTCTTAATATCGTATTTTACCTCCTTTGTTAATTATAACTTGAAAAATCTTGTCAGGCATCGAATTTATTAACTATATTATAATTTCAGCATTTCAAAACCTTTGCTTTCAGTTGATATACTGAAGAAAATTGTCGATTATTTACGTTAGCTCTTCTTGCCATGATTCCCCAAATGTTTTCCATCGGATTTAAATGCGGACAACGCGATGGCCACTACATTACAGGAATATATCTATCATATAACCTTTTTCTAGTTTCGGCAGAAGAATGCACAGCGGCGTTATCCTGTTGAAAAATCAAATCTTTTTCCATATTATTTTCTAAATATACATAGAATAAGAGATTCCTTCAGCAGCACCATCTATGAGAGCTCTAAAATGACCTCTTTATACTTGTAAAAGTTATTAATTGGGCTGCAATTTAGCACAGTTTTTAGTTTGGGTTAACGCATTACATTTAAAGTATTTACCTTAAATGTTTTTTTGAAGGAAGGAAATTTGATTGTTTAGTTATACATATATTAATTATATTTTAAGACTGTTGCGCATTTTGAGGTTAAACTTTCTACTAAAACCTCAGATCCTTTCTTTAGTATAGCATCATTTGCGTTTTTGATTTGCTTCCATAAATCTGTTACAATATTCAATATTGTGGCACACGTGTTGGTATATTTTATGATATCTTATTTTACACTTGAAGTGAAACTCAATCAGTTTCCGGAATTTGTATTATTATCTACTTCAGAGATATTAAATAGTATGCGCTATTAAAGTACTGAAACGGTGCTTGTACGTATGTAGAGTGCTATAAATTATTATACGTAACGAAACACCGACGGTGTTTACCTCCTATAAATTAACGATTACCTTTCCCAATTCAGAATAAACGTCAGCACCAAGCTCCCCAAAATCGTCTGCTTTTAATCATCGAATTTGACGGGTTTGGGACATCATTGCATTACCTGCATCTCTTTGAACATCAAATTAGCGTCACCTTTCAGAGGATGTTAGTGATAATTATGTTTTCCTTGTTCTAGAGCTCGAAGTTTACTAATTAAAAGGGTTTCATAAAGAACCAAACAGTGGCTCTTTCATTTGAGTTTTAAGTTTAATTAATCGTGAGTTACAGTTCGGTCGATTCAGTTGAAACTGTGGCTGGTTCAAGCATAGAAATCATCAATTAAAAGAACTTATTAATTTCCAAAGGAAGTTCAGAAGGTGTGTTTAATGACTTGCTCTAGATTAATCTAGAGCAGAAATGAGAAAAAATGTGTGTGAAATGAGACTCAAAGCTGCTCTAAACTGAGTTGGCTTTTGTTCAACGAGCCTGCTCCAAATCCAAAGTTATCCGGATTACTTTAGAGTAAGATTTTCTACGCTAACTTGTTAGGAGGATCAACTTTTAGAAACATAAAAACCTGGCAAAGTTATTAAAAATTTAAAACAATTAAACAATATACCTAGTTATCTTACTTGCTATCAAATGCAAGCTCTTGACGAGTACATTCCGCAAAATATACATTGTATATAATATAATAATAATATATAAGATAATTTTCATCTTTGTATAATTGACATAGTTTTTGAAATTTCATCTTTTCTACTTTTTGAACTCTTTTTCTTGTTGTATGTCTAAAGGATTAATACCGCTTATAAATCTGTCTTATATGTATAATATGCATAAATGCAATTTGAGATATGCCCTAAATACAGTAGTTTCTTAAATAAAAAAGGGGTAATAAATGTAGTTAACATTTCGTTGAAGATAAGATTGTACCATCCATTCAACGAGATCTATTTTACCTCATATAAAAAAAGAAGAGTTTTTCATCTAGTTTTGTATTTATTTATAGATCCGTTATTGATACTGATCGTCAGGCTGCTTTATTTCCAGGCTATTATATCAGACATTTTTTGAATTATTCTAATTTCACTTTTCGAAAAAAAATCCCTAGATTGTATTATTAGATCAATCTAAATAACTACATATGTATGTACTTTAATAATATTGAAATTTATTTTATCCAGATACCCGATAGGTTCTTTTTTTTTGTTACTATACCGATTTTCGAAATTTTATAAAATGTTGTAATTCCTGTAAAAATCCCTTATGCCATGTAATTTTTCTAAACAAATAACTTCGCCCAAAACTATTTCATTGCGAAAAACATGTTCACCCGAACTGAATTTTAAGGAGGCAACTAAAGTAGATTGAAACCGTAAAGTTTTATAATACTGCTTCTCGATGAAAATATAAAAAGAAAACATTTTTATACTTTTGGCAAGTCAACAAAGTCTTTCTCAATAAAAGAAAATTCTTTAGAACCATGTCGAAAACGAAAACAGATGGATTATAGATATCCTGCTTACTGTTTGCTAGTAAAAATTGGAAAAAAACAGAAATATTGTACGTGACTCATTTAATCCCTTTTAGGTAAAGGAAAACAGAAATGGAAAGAATGAAAATTTATTTTTAAACTCTTTGTTGACCTCAACTGATGAAGGTTTGACAAAATAAATTTTATGGATTCAATTTATGTATGGAATATGCGAAATTTAATATCGTTGGCGATATTATGAGAAATGAGGGTCTCTAAGGAAAATAACAAATAAATTAATATTCCCTTATCTTTTATTATGCGAATTTCAAAAAGGGTTTTTATTGATGCTATCAAAATGTACTTGTAATAAAGGGTAAATATACGATCGTTTGCATACCATAAACAATGTATTTTTTAGGATTCCGTGGTATCTATAGAAACCCTTGCATTTATGTAATTTTATCATGTGTGTGAAAAACAGTTTCTCCTTATAAAATTAACAACCTATGTTGATGAATACTCATAGGGAATGTCTTTTGGTTACGCAGTGTTTTTTGAGAATTTTTCGGAGTTTCTCGTGCGTCCATTGTCAAGTAAGCTATCGTTAGACGAGTCTTTGGCTGTAAAATTAGTTACTTTCTAACTTTTAATTTAATTGTAATAATCGAGTAAAAAGCAAGCATTCATAGTTCCTAGTAAAGTCTCTTCTCTGAGCGTTTGTAATTAAAATTTGAAAATAATTTAATGAATGTTAAGTTTTGTAGTTAGGAAATTCTTTTAATTGAATTTTTATTATTTTATTTTTATAGTCAATATAAAATGAGAATGATATCTCATAATGTCCTGATTTTAATAGAGCTATATTAAAATATAGAAATTCAAAACAGTGCGCTTTAAATTCAACAGATTACCATAAAAATATGTAGGTATTTGCGAGTGTTCGAATCGAAGTCCCCGATTTCGAAACTTCTATTAGGAAATTTAAGATAGTAAAAATAATGGAACAAGTGAAGAACAGCGCCATCGCTCGAATATTTCGGAAACTTTAGCTGACCGCCGCAAAATTAGATCCAAATCAAATTCAGATCCTTCTGTTTTAGGGCAAACGGAAGGCACCTACAAAATTTTATTGAAATTCGAGCGATGAGGCTGTTCTTCACGTAAGCTATAATAATGAATGATAACATTTTTATCATTTTGTAAATATAACTATTTAAATGCATATTTATTCGTCCGATTGGTTGAAGTTTTTGTGTCCTTAGATACACTTGCAGATAAGTTGTTAATTACGTTTCATACATAGAGCGAAAAGGACTCACATTTTGGTCAGTGTTATTCCCTGGAGCGAAATAATTTAATTTCCGAAAGGTCTTAAAGTCCCTGAGCATCATATCTGGATATTTTTCCGTCGAAATCTTTGATTTATCCCTAAAAGCGTCTGTATCAATCTCCTTATCGGTTGAACAAATATGCGCATTATAACGTGAGCAGATTATTCCCGAAGATTGAGCTCCTCAAGAGAAAAATAATCCCCAGGAGCAGTGATTGAGTGGGGGATTAACTGAACTGCACAAGCCCCATTGCTTTTAGGTCTAATCCCACGCATAGGGCAAAGTCGGTCGTAATTTTCCAAATGACATGCACAGAGGATTAAAGTTATTTAGCATAAAGTATTATCGCTTGGAGCGGTAACGTCTTCTACTGGTTCACTTCTTGTGAACTCTTTTCTTCAGCAATATTTCTTTTCTTGTAAAGGGTTATTTGGGCTGATGGAGAACTGTGGAAGCTTCATAATCTGTAACTTTTCATACAATGCCCCGATTATTGTGCGGATTCGTCTTAAGTAAGGATGATGATGTGACTGGAAAATGGTTCCGTATCATTTTTATTTCAGTAACAGTTTTCTTTTATAATAATTTAATAATGGTATAAGTTTTCTTTAATAAAACTTTAAATAGCTTTTTGGAATTTGCGAATATTTTCCTTCTAACTTAAATTAGTATCATAATGTTGTGAATTTTTTCATTCCTAGAGCGATAACTGAATAGAAAAATATCCCAAGAATATCATGTTTCATCTTCTGCAAAAATCTCAGTGAAATCGATTTTTTTTTTTTTTGTATATATATGTCTTCCCGTCTTGGTACTAAGTTAGGTAGGCGGTAAAAAAAACTAGTTTTGGGAGTTTGTCATCTACAAAAATTTAAAAAATTTACTTTTGAGACAAATGCGTTTAAAGTCGATTGGATTTTTGTTAACGTCTAACCCACGATTCTCGATACATTTTACTGAAGACTACGAATGCGAAAACGAAAATGTTCCATCATATAACTTTTTTGAGGGAAAAAAAAGAAGTTTAAAATTTGAACATGTTTATCTAATTTTGAAGATATAATATTAGTTTCTTATAAACTGCATTATAATTTGCTTATGGGAATAGATTTTTCTTGAACCTTTCCTTAAAGGGGTAACATCTCGAAAAAAGGTACAGTTTTGGGAATGTCGAAGTTGTGTCTAGAACAAACAATCTCAATAATATCTAAAAAAGCTTATGCACGCATTTTTGGATGATTTTTGATCAGTTAAGAGAAAGATTATATCTTTTGGCTTTTTACATTATAGCCGAATAATTCTTCTTAATTCATCAAAAATGGTCCAAAGTAGAACTCTAGAAAAAAACTATATAAACTTATTTAAGTAAACTGAAGTACATATGTATATGTACATATGTATATCGTCTCAAGTTTTCTATTTTGAAATTTTTATAAATGTGTACAAACATATCGACGTAGGTGTATGTAATTTATTATGGTATTCTGGTCCTTTTTTAATCTCTGGATTTTTAAGGGAAATATTACTCAATGAAAAGTTGTTTTTATACTTAAATATTTGTATGTATTTCAGTATTTGGACCGCAGAACATTCGCTAATAAATATCAATCTTTGAAACAAAGCCCAACCCAAGGCCATTTCCATACATTTTGTATTTGTATTTTAATATTTATAATTCAAATAATCCAATTTAAAAGAGAAAAGTAACAAAATCCGCAAGTATAAATACTAGGCTAACTGATATTTCCTAAACTTCAACATAATATAGGGCGAAATAAGGATACAAAATGGTAATGTACAAAAACTAAACTTCACGTTTATCACCAAGATGGTCTATAAACTTTTCAACGGTCCTTTTGGTTTAAAGGAAGGTATTCACGGTTTTATGAGGACTTTCACTTAAATGAGTTTCAAGTGACCTGACATTTTTATGAAAATGATAAAAGCTCTAGGGAAATTTTTCAAGATGTCCTTTATAATCGCAAAGATTTTTTTATCTTCTTTATTTTTCGCGGTGACATTACAGAGTAGCAAGTTTAAGAGATCCTTTTTACGGTCAAAAAGTTACTTGACATCGACCGTCATTTGGGTGATGGAGCTTAAGAATTTGATGCACCAAACCAACGTCTATTAAATTTGAGCAATTATTTACACTTCAGCACGTGATCTTGTGAATTTCAGCAATATTATTTACATACATCAGCCAATGCCATATTTCAAGACACATTGAGCAAGCGAAGATAGAATTTGCATAAAACATCTCTGGAAAATCATTGGAATTGGATGGGAGTTGTGCAGTTCAGTGCAAAAGTTAAAAAACTTATTCAAAAAATTTGCAATCCCCGTCACGTTTACGTTAGATTGTATTTTACACCCTGAGGAACTTGAGAGCGTTTTTGATACATTTCACCTGTCTTTTAAAGTTTTTAAAGATGACGAAGTCAGCTAATCTCTTTTAAATTTTTAAATTCCTCAACTGCGGTGGCAATGTCTTTATTAAACGATTTTTCCTATTTTACGGGTCTCCCTATAAAAACGAGAACGTTATGTTTTTTGTTGTTGGTCGTTACCTATTTAAACTTTCATGACTTTCAACCTCTTGACCGAAAGTAGATAAACTTGCACCGGAAGTTTTGGAATAGGATTTCTATGGAGAAGGAACTTTTTCATTAAAGTTGCTCGATTTAAAAAAAACTTTGCAATTAAAAGACTTTCTTAAATATCATGAAGCATTTTAAGTTGCACTATTATCTATCTTTTCTACGGAGGCGTTATACCTGGAAATTAGAGAGCAGTAGAGTTGGTATAGGATGCATCTGATCCCCGTTTTGCAAGTCAGTCCAATTAATTTGGGCAAAATATTGAAGGTAAATTGTTCAAAACAAATTAGAAAAGTTTTAATTGAAATTTTCTCAATTATAAATCCCCTATTTATTGCTCCATTCATCAATTTTGAATTAAATTTGAATATGGCTACTCTATGTTTTAGTTTTTCATAACAACGTATTTTTTGGAAGAAAACTATATTTAATCGAGTTTAAACCCCGAGGATGTTTAAGTAAGGTATAATAATTTTTAGACGAAAATGAAAAGAAACATTAATTTAATCGGATTTTGTTGGATTGCATTCTCTTTAATTTAAATGAATTGAATGAACAATTTATCTTCCTATAATTGTGCATTTCCAATTCGAAATAGGATTTTTAAGCTCTGCAAGAGGTCATTCATTTTGCGAATAAGCATTTTTAGGATATAAATTAATTTGGCATAGCTTTTACGTTGTTTTTATTACATTTCTGCAGTATTTTATTTTTGGTTCAGCATAATCTATATACATACATACATTCCTGCATCAAATAGAACCCTTTTAGATTTCTTGTCATCACACTCGAATGTGGAGATCTCTTTGGCAGCAGATATTCGTCAAACTTTCTGAGTTCTTGAAATTTGTTAGGAAACTATGGAAATAAATATTTATCAGAAAAATTCTAAAGTTTTTTTAATCCTACATAAATATTTATGTATGGATTTTTGAAGAAGCTTAAATATTTTCTAACACATGTATTAATTATACATGAGCGAATTTATTACAATATATTTGAATGGTCTCACGAGTAAACCGTTTTATTACAGTATCCAAAATTGAATTTGAAATGTCTTTATAATTACCGATTTCACTCACATATCAATTACATATATAGTGAGCAACTAGAGTAGTTGAACTCAAAGTTAAAAACTAATAATTTTAATGTGGATTTATTTAATATTACTACTTACCATAAATATGAATTACAATATTTGCTGTAATTTCGTGATTAAATTCTTTTACTTTAAAGGGAAACTAAAACCAACCGGAAGCAATTCATTATTATATTGGATAATTTCATGGAAAGTATTTTAGATTTAGAAAAAAAAATCATTAAGCTTTTTTGTAGTCGTAAATATGGATTTAAATTACTTCTTAAAATAATAATTGAACGAATCCTTTGTATTATTGAAGAGTTCTTTATGCTCGAAATTCTTTATTTTGTTCCAGTGTGCCAATAGTATTTTATTCTTTTCATTTGGAACAATTACAATACTGTAACTTGTGTCGTTGAGAATCATAGTGGTGTAAGTCAAGTTTTAATAGTTAATATGGTACTTAACCGGGTGATGGGTAAGTGGTATGATTTTTGACTTACGCCACTATGATTCTCAACGAATCACTTGTTCAAGTTTATTCGGAAATATTGCTTAGAACTTCGCTGCCATCATGCAAAAATGTAAATTTTGTCCAATAATCTAGTACATCGCTCTAAGTGGTTTAGAGAATTCGAACTTGTTCTAAATTAGAAAACTTGTGTGAAGCTCCAAATTCCAAACTTAAAATCGTTACGGAATCCTAGTGCAGAGTTCAAAGGACTAAAACGGCTAAACTTTATTGCATACACCCACAACAGCAATCACCAACAGGTCGCTGAGTTATGATTGTTGAATTGAAAAAGATAATATAAAGCTAACGTCTACAGGATTATTTGACTTTCCACCAGGTCGACGATGCAGAGAATATCGTATTTATTTCTCCCTCATGAATTTCATGATTTCCTTTAATTAAATTCCTTCTTGAACTGCTTAAGCAGGACGGAGCAAAATGCACAGCCCTTGTCCTCTGACACACTTGGCGCACTCGACGTGCTCAAAGGCTCATTTTAATGCCAAAACTCGAAGAAGGTCAACTCGGCTATTTTTCTCGGTCTGGATCAGATCGATTGTGACCTGTGCCGTCATAGAGGTGCAAATTCAGAGAAGTTCATCCGGGGGAAGGGCTAATGGCGTGCTCGAGGGCGCAGACACTGATTCCTACTTTTCTGGCACTATAACTTACACGTCGTGGTGACGCCTTTTTAATGACTCTGCAGTGGACCACCGAGGAAAATGGAGAGGTCTTCGATGGTTTTGCTACGTACAGATTGAGGACAAATTTATCCGGTGGTAATTAATACTTGAGTTAAATTAGACTCAATTCCGCATTAGATCGACTTCGGAAATGAACCAATTCACAATGCACGTTTTTTTACGAAATGTTTTAAGTTAAATTAATGAGAGATGGGAACATCCTTTGTGCTACCCAATGTAAACCCAATTTATTAAAGTGAAGATTATTGCTCGTGCATTTACCCCTGATTTATTGATCTTAAATTGTTTCTCAGCAAGAAATAACCTTATTATAAGAATTATATTTCTTTCCCGTTTTAACATACAAAATTTAATTCTAAAATTTGGAAAGCTTACTAACTAACAGAAAAAGATTTGGAACAGCCGTTTTCCCGGAACCTTATTTATAATAATAAATGAGCGTAATTCATACATATATAGTAGGTATTCTATAGTCTTTTGATAAATATTTCAGAATTATTAAAGTTTTAATTTAAGTAGTTTTCTTTTATCACTTAAAATAATTATATGTTTCGAAAATTGGGCATAGATACAATCGTTTGCGAAGGGTTTTAATATAATTTATAAAGAGTACAACATAAATATTTTACAGGATTTCTCAAAATTTAGATTTTTTAACCTGGATTTTTTTGAATCTATCCCTACTACATTCCCTACTCCAAAATTAAATGAAATGGGAATATTGTATTAAATATTTTAAAATATGTATGATATGTACCTACATCTTTGGAATTATATTGAACTGAAATATACATATATATCGTCCCACTTATGCTCGAATCATGAATATGAAAGTTTTCTGTGTTTGTGGATTTATTATTTAATGTCATGATTCTTTTTGAATAATACCTTAAGTGCTAGAACGACGTGAACAGCGGCCAGTGTGGAAAGAACATTTTCGTACTATGCCAGTAGGATGAATGAAGAATTCTTCTTCTTTTATCAAGGCCAGAAACGTGAATGTCGTATATTTATGAATCTGGTTCAACTCCAAAAGTGTAAACAAAAAAGGCCGCTACAAATGTGCCACTAATTAAAAATATTCACTTTGAGCCTTCATGCGAATTTATAATTTATCTGTTGAAATAAAAGATTTAATTTTTAAGCTTTTAATTAGTATCTTCTTATTCAATACTGATGAAAGGAAGTTGTTGATATAATGAAAGTGACTAATTTTGTTATGACTGTTGAGCTAAAAAAGGAAATGTCTTAGCGCTGAAATTTAGCAAATTGCTAATAAGCAACACGAGAAAATGTATGCACATGACATACCTAGCAAACTCCAAAGTGATTCCCCAAAATGATTCTGGCTTAAGGACAACGATATGTAAAAACCAAAGCATAAAATGTTTTCAGAAATTACCTAATACTAATAAATCACGGCGATAAAAGGCTTATACTATTAGGTACAATGTTCATGTTCTAAGCTAGACGGAGGCTATAATTTGAAGCCGCAAACATTTTGTTAATATGGTCTCCTTATGCGTTATACAGTTGCATAATCAAGAAACTCTTTAGAGTTTTAAGTTAACCTACTTGCAAGAATGAAGAGTAATTTTAGGTGGGTTAATTGAAGTTAGTGTGTGTATTGCATACGTGGCCATATTTCAGCTTTTAATGAAAATAACGTCCCTATTTCGTATTTGCCGCAACGAACTCTCACCTAAGGAGTCACACCTCAAGTCCACTTAATTCTGGAGCACAAGGAACGTTCGCCGAACTTCGTTACAAACTCTGTTCAACGCCTCACGTATGTCGGAGGCCACAATTCGTGCATCTACAGTTTGTGGGTGGATTTGGGCTAGAGCGCCACAAAATTGGTTTAATATAAGCGTTCCATTCTGCATCGGCCTGTGTGTGTACTTTACATGATAAAATATGCAAAAATAATGCGCAGCTCAGTCCTACATCCTTATGGCTAATTGGCGCGCAGTAACTTGCCATCGTTACGTTCAAACATTCGAGCAATCCGCACAGATGGGGGCATTTTAAACTAAACTCAGCGCCATGATGGCGCTTTTGCATAAATTTGCAATATTTGAATTATTTTCATTAAGTCGAAATCCTCTTTGGTTTTCACTGCTAAATTTTCTTTATAAACGAAAAATTTCATTTTCCCACAGAGATTGGGTCTGGATAATTTTATCGGTCTACGACATTATTACGCCTTATTTTCCATTTTTAAAAATTAATTATTTTTATTGCGCACTCACGCGTCCAAAATGAGGTATTTCTCATTATATGTATGTTATTCATTATTTGGGTAGTATGAAGATAATAATACCATTAAGAAGATGAAAGAACTTACGTTAACTTTAATGAAAATTAAATAAAGTAGGTAATACTTAAAAATATTGTTCATATTTTACAATAAAACAATAAGTAAATGGTCGGAATTTTCATAAAGAGATCCATTTGTGATCTTCTCAGGAATGCATTTTTATCACGGTTAATGTTAGATAGTTAAGAACTCAAGTCACCCGCGATTACTATTTATAATGTCCTCAAAAATTTCCTCCTCAAATGCTCTCCTAGAATTCAAAACTGAAAATTTATAAATCATTATAAATTTGCAAAAAAAGAAATTTAAACTTAACGAAAAATAACAAAGTTTTATAAAATGTGTTTATTAATTTTCCCGAGGCATAAAATATTATCTGGTTATTAAGATGAGCCGAAACATTCGTTTTTTATTATCGTTTTCTAAAAAGTTGCTTCCCAATTGCGCCCTCATCAAATTTTCAATATAATGAGTAAGCAAGTTTTAAGACTAAAATTCTAAACGAATTATTGAACTTGAAGTGCTTTGATTTATTTATTATTTTCATTTAATTAATTTTCTTTTATGTATATTAAAAGAACTGATTGAGATGAGCATGTAATGCTTTTGTAAAATATAAATAAAATAATAAAATAAATTCTGTTATCTAAGTTTGAAATAACAAAGATCTTTGAAATTTTCGCGAAAAGGATTGATCGTTGATCATTTTTAAGGCATAACGTAGAATTGTTTGAATTATTTTTGAAATTTTTATCCAATATGATAATGAAAACAAAAAAACATAATCCTTTTTTTCTTCCTCTATTTACTTTTCCTTTGTGAAATTGGATTTTAAGTTCTTACCTCATTGACTATAAAACTGCTCAGTGTTTTAAAACTACACTGAGATAAATAATATTTAAATCTTCAGGGTAAGCTATCTCAAAATCTCGTGTGTTTGAGTCAGAATGACGATAGCGTAACTTAAATACAAACTTTGTTATTTCAACCATGGTAAATTTTCGTTATGTTTACTACAACAGAAATGTTTTACTTCAGTTAAAACAAGTATACCTAACTTACTTTGGTTATTGTTTCAAAAAATTATTTTTCATTCTGTCATTCATATCATCTGAAAAGAGGAAGACAAACACAAATATGTATACAACTATTTACCTGTAACATGAGATTTTTTTAAACTGAACTATAAATTAAAATTTAATAGAACACAACCGGTAGTTTATCCATTTTTAAAAGTATAAAAATTATAAGACAAACTAAAGACCGGATGAAATCCTTAAAATCTCCATCTAAAAGGATTTCTCTTCAAACGTCCCTCTTCGTCACAGTCATTACGTTGTAATGATAATAACTCAATAAACTGAAAACGAGTTAAGTACATATTTGGTTGCAGTGGGGATTCTTGTTTTTAATGTTTTTTTCTTCAGTGTATATTTGACTTGACAAACTAAATAAAATAGATTAAAGAAATGTTTATTGGTCGGTAAAGCATATAATAATAGCCTTGAGCGATAGACACTTTAGTCTTAATCATTCTGCAGAAATTATATTCAGTTTCTAAGGAACTAGTAATTAGAAGAATGGAGCGACCGACGGCGTTCTCTCTGTTAGTAATTGTGAAGCATTCAATTGTCTGCTTCAAAGTTAGAATATGCGAGGCACCACTTTTGGTTTTTCCCTTTAGGTGACAACGAAGGACCTTCCGCCAAGGGACTTGTAAATACTCTTGACCTCCTCGGGCTGTTTGCACGCTGTTACTTTTGAATACACCTTTTAACTCGTTTAAAACGGCTGATTTTGTGTGGTGGCATAAATGCTTATGCTCCATCCATAATATCTTATAGGAGCCTGAGAGGAGAGTTAGTCAACAAAGCCTTTTCTGTTGCGGTGTCAGTCATCCCCGAGCAGCGCCCTTTTTTATGGCACATTTTACAGTCGACCCATCCGATGCCATACCCTCGCATATGGAAATACCTTTCTTGTCGACTTGCTATTGTGTGGATTTCTTTTGCTTTTTGGCATGAAATATGCGCCCATGACATACATCATGTTTACATGGTTTTGAAACACCTTTGTAGGCCTCGCAGATAACCCTTATCATACAAAGGACGATTTGTCAAGTCCTGATCGATTCCCTTATCAGTCGTACCTGACACTAATCCAAACAAGTCTCGGCCGCATTTCACAATCAATAACCTTCCTGGGATGAATCGGTTAAATCGAATCCGGTAGATTAGTTTGATGTGACTCGATTGCTTTTGCATTTTTATGGATACGATTATGGCGTACCATGCGAAGGCGTGAAATCTGTTAGAAGGTTTCATCTTTTTTCTCAATATTACCTTCATACATCAATTTGCATATTTCGGTCAATTTCTCTAATAGACACATTTCGTGCTATTTAATTTACATGAATCCGCTTGGTTACTTTATTATTTGCAAATGACACAGTGAACTTTGCATTTATAATTGGATACGAATAGCTCTTCAAGAATAAAAATATTTCTTTTTACCATAATTGCAATTGTTTTATGTTCCTTTTATTTACTTTTTATTTTACGTAACGATTGTATATTTACGATATATCGGAATGATAAAACAATTCTAGTAATACTATTACTATCATAATAAAGTTCCATAATTCGCTTCATTTCAGCTAAACGACGGTCATTTCAAGTTAATTTTAGCCGTACGGGGGAAATACAATAAAATAGAGAATATAATAAAATGCAATTAGATTAGTAAATATTCTTACAAAATTTTCCTTCGCTATAATTCACACTTGAAATTTTAATCAAGTTGATACAAGGACCGACGTTCAATCCGCGCGATCGTGGCGTATGTGGTAGGAACACTGACCACACTGATGAGATCTAGCCAGTACTCCAGATTGAAACGCTGACCAGAGATGAAGCAAATGGTTTTAAATAGGATCGATTTTAAAAATATTTTCTGAACAATCAACGAGAAACATTCCAACGATTAAAGAAGTCCGGACAAGGTTCCCTCCCAACAACAACAAATCACTTTAAATTTTACAACTTCAAATTATTAATTATTCACAAAAATTGTTCAGAACTCTTTTGCTACATATAAAGTACATTTTTAAAGTAATTTTGAAGGAAATAATTCCTTAAAAATATTTGGACAGAAGCAGTTATGTACATATATTTGAAATTGATAGCATATAGAATTAGTCCTTTTTCCGATTGATAAAATACATATTTTATTTATGATGGCTCAAATTTCAAATGTGCGGAAACGAACAATAAACGGTTTGAAACAAATACTTTAAAAGGCTATTCAACGCGAACCCAAAAACCTTACCAACCTTGAAAAGTTTAAGTATACCCTACAAATTTTACGCTTCAAAACTTTTCCTATGTCGGTTCAATATCCATTCCCAGCCAAGTTTAAGAAAAACAGATAGAAGCTACATTAAAAAGTGGAGAAAAGCCTAAAAACTTTTTTTTTCATCATATTCCAACAGAAAGGCGAAAGTGTTCATCTTCGTCACTGAACAAATATTTACCTCAGCAGGAATTTTGTGTAATAAAAAGTTATCACATATTTTTTTGAGGAAAAGTAATATTGAGACCAGAAAAATATTATAATATTCAAGACGTTCATCTTGCGTTTCGTTTTAATATAACAAAAATTTATGTAATACATCATTTCAGCTTACTTATGTACATACTTGACATTGGAAAAAATGTAATTACAGAATTCTTAAATTTGATTTGAAAATGTTTGTTAAATGTTGCATATTCACGAGACCTAGAAAATACCGACATCTTCTAGTTACTTATCATTTCTTGACAGATATGTATTTCATGTTTTTAAATATTTAATGGACTGAACAACCCTTCTGTATTTTAGCAAAACAAAAAAGGTCTAACCCTTGTGGGTCAATTGAGCAGCAAAAGCTACAGAATCTTTCAAGGCCAATGGGCTTCATTCTAAAGGAATTGATGATAGTTGCTATTTCAGAGTTTGTTTAAGCTCATTAAGTATCGTACTTTAAAGAAAATAATTAGACTAGAAAATTAGGATCCTTTGAAAAGTGTATTCTGCAATTTTAGTGACTTTGTGAACACGTAGCGTATTTGGCTACGTAAGGGTCTTTCGAAAGTTTCGATAGTGTTGTTAGGAATGTATAATTAATAAATTCCGTGACCGTAGCCACAATTTTACTTAAAGGGTAGCAAATATTAAACTGAAAACTTAGAAATTCTTAGTGGCAGAGTACAAACAAGGAGTTTGGCTATTCTACTTCTTAACGACTTTACCTGTTTCAAATTGTGGAGAAGACTAGTGATTTCCAAATAATAATGTGAGCAACATGGCTAAAAAGTGAATTTAGGATTTTAAGCTTATTAAAATAAGTACTAACTAGGTAGTTAGTTAATTTCTTGATTTTCTTAATTGTTCGGCATAAAGCATTGAGAATAAATTAATCAAAAGAACTAAACAATTTTTTCGGTCAGTTTTCAAAATTAAAACATGCACATATGGCTAAGGTTTCCAAACATTTTACCCCAAAGGGTTTTCCATTAGTGTTGATGTAGGTAAACGCTTCTGGCAATCGGCATTATTTTCATTTTAAATATTAATATTAAAGAAACAAATAGTACACAGAAAAACAACCGAATGCCTATTTATAAGCGAGACAAACCGTATTTGTGTTTCAAATTAATTAAAAATCAAAATGTGGGTATGTTTCTATAATATTTTCCATATAAACAAATATAATATCTGAGTGACATTATTTTCTCTACAAAGTCAGCTTTCTACAAAGGATACGTAGAACGGAAATAAAGCCATATCAGAAATATTAGATTTCGGCTTTATTACTTTCTATTTTGTTTCAGGTCGCCGTGAAATTTAAAATTTTGGTTTTGTTGGATTCGACATCCATAATATTCATTACTTTACCGAATTTCCACTCCAAAAATTTGAAAATTTTTCACAATATGTATTTTGTATCATCAAAAGAAAATTTGTACACTTACGTTACGCATTAATCACAACTAAGCAATTAACTAAAAATATGTGTTTCTAAAAAGAGATTGCTCACAATCATCATTTTCTTGGATAGGTGTAACTTTTTGAGTGACATAGGTACATAAATATATTAAGCAATAACTATTCAAGAGAATGAATCTAAATTTTTAATGTCACAAATATACGTATAAGTACATATGCCAAATTTATCATAAAGCACTGAAAATTATCTCATTTTCTTTCTTCGATTTAGACCAACAGATATTTCAATTATCTGTAATATTAACTAAAAATATAAAATCAGTGAATATTTAGGTATATGTACCAGAAATTAAAGTATGACTAACATGAAAAATACTTTAAACCCCGGAAATTATGGAAAAATTGAGTAAGTCAGTAAAATTGAGGACATACCACAATAGTTAAGGGGGTCAAAAATGAGAAATGTTTTTGCAATACTCCTCAAAAAGATTTTTAGTTATCTTATACTACATGAATACTAGTTCCATTTACTTCTTAAAAAAAAACTTTTGTTTAATAAGAGCCTTCGAAGATAATAAAAATCAAGGAGAGGCTAGAAATTTAACATACAAAAGGATGACAACAAGTCCGGTAAATCGATATTACAGTCTAAGACAAAAACGAATTTTTGGATATATTGCGCCATCCCTAGAATTTCAAGGGTTCTATGTTACTATGTAATATCTTTTTGGGATAATGTAAATCAGAGTTGGATTACTCCTTAAACCTTACCACATTTGAAACATTTGCTGTATATTCCTTCATTTGATTTTTAGACCCAACGAAATAAAAATCCCTCATTAATTTTTTTTATTACACACGCATTAACCTAGGACTGAAGGATCTAGGATGCTTTTTATAAAAAATTGTAAAATGAATAATTGTGGGGTTCTAGGAGAGTAGCCAAATTTTGTAGTTGATGTTCACCATGCAGAGTTAAAACCCTATAATTTTTTTTCTAGCAAAAATTGCGTGAGTCTCATATTTAAACTACATATGGGGCGAGTTTCGGCTGGAGTTGGAGTCGAATTGGAGCAAATAAGACTTTATGCGTAGGCATCGATCCCAACTCCCACTGTTTGTTCGAATAAAAATATTCGGTGAGTAAATAAGCCTCAGCCCGGCATTTTACGGCTGTGGGTAAGCTGCGGTTAGCCTTTTCCGCACTCGGAGGTTTTTTGGGACGGGGACTGACGAAATGACTTCGTCTTCCTGCGGTGTGGCAGTTATCCTTCGGAATTTAATACGCACCACAGGGGAGGGATTTCGGCTCGAAAAAGATACTCCGCTCCTGGCGGCGATGTGGCGACGTTACCTTCGCCAAAAACCTGCGAATCTCAATTCGCCGGTTGTTTGCGAACTAAATTTTATAATTTAGCACTGTGGATGCTCACTTCCGTCGGCTCGAATTGAATACACCTTGCTTGGTTCGTGGAAAAGTGTAATTGTTGGAAACGAACTCGAATTCTCCCGTCTCGTGGATTTCAAGAAAACGCCTTTGGACTCGGGGTAACAACCGAGAAATTGTTCTGCAAACCCCCAAAAAAGGGCCCTTGGCACGCAAATAATTCATCCTACGGTGCAAAATGATTTCAAGCATTTCAAATTTTGTCACTTTTTAGCTTCGTTGCGTACGCTTCCGCTTAGACGTGAGCTGCTTTCTGTTGACAAAGTAATGGGCTAATTGAAAGTGAATTTTCATTAACTTTGCGATAATTTTTACGGATGACAACGAAAATAATAACAACAGCTAGATGAGTTATGGTAGAGTTTATTTTCGTAACAACGCAGAACTTTGGGGAGATCGCTAAAAATAGAAAAACGTTGGGAATTTTTCATAGAGGATAGCAATGATCAAAATATTTTATTTGAAAGTTTCTTAATAGTACCTAGTAAAAACGCTGGTTCAACCAATTAAAAATTGTAACCAGTACAATATAGCTAACTAAATGACAAATGAGGCATGCTCCGATACACGATTAAACACGTTGAGGACGGCGCTGCCCAGATTCAATCTTGTGTGAGCCACCGGTGATACACGCCGGCATTAACGTGTTAAGGATGGATAAATGTCATAGTAATGGATGGGTTTTTTTTATCTCATACAATGTATAAGAAATATATACATTGGCATGATTTCTGAACTATTCACCAATTGAAGTAGCCATTCTTCTTTCAAAAATTGATTTTTGTTCTTTGACATGATTTCGAAAATACAGACGTTTAAGGAAATGTTGGTAAAATTGCTAAATTCCTTTTTGAAAACATGCGGTCGTCCTGATATGCTCTAAAATTCAACTAAATTGTCTAATAAAACTTCTGATTTCTTCGATACGTCTTTAACTTATATAAATTTATTTAGAAATATTCTGATCTTGTGGATCTGTTCAGAAATTTCGACCTTTATACCGGCGCTAAATCAATTTCTTTAGAAAATTTCATATTTAAAAAATAAAATTGTATAAACTCACCATTTTGTATTTTTTTTTTATAAAAGCGATTCAGTTCGATGAAAAATTTTTCTTAGAATAATTCAATTTACAATACATTTAAAATCTACATTGCCTCTGAGTATTTTGTACAGCATTATTTAACCTTAATTAGTTTTATTTAATTATGTTGATAAGGGTCTTTCAGAACTTTTAAAAAACTAAATATCTCGCATCGTCAAGACTTCTCTCTATTACTTTCAATCATATTATGTGTTAAGATATTATTTTTCAAAGTAATAGACGAAAAAGATGTCAGTTAATATGATTTGTATTATTTATAATTATGTAGATAATTAGTTCCTTATATCAACTAAATTTTCATGTCTAGCTCTGGATAAAAAATACTTTTTAAGATTGGAGCCAGTGTCTCCTTTGTGAATATCTAAAACTAGTTATGTATGAAAATATTAAACAATTCTCTTTTTTGATCATTCAGAAGTTTCGAGAAAACCCATTAGTATCGATTTTCAAACAGCTCCGAATGTTTTAAATACATTTGAATTTTGTTTGTTTAACTTGAATTTCATAGATATCATATCAAAAAACCTTTATAGAAATACCCATTTAATCCGTGAAAGAACATATTAAACGTATACCAAGAGTATTTATATTTTATACTTTAATACAATACATTAAGATAATTAAAAACACATTTCATTACAAAATGTGCACCTTTAAGAACTGCAAAGTACAATGCCCTTTTTTTGTGTAATAGAGGAAAAAAACGATTCCAAGTACTTTAAGAAGAGGACTACGATTAGGATTTTTAACATCTAGCTCTAAGTGTTGTAAAATTCGAAATTACTACGACGGCGGAAGACAAACGGCAAACGGAAATACACCCACAATCTCAAGCATTTCCTTCCTGAGCAAGATGCGTCCTTGGTTTATGAATACTTTTTCACTTGTATATCCACTTTGCGCGAAACTGTGCTGATTATCCTCAGTAGCCTTCCATTTAATAATTACTTTCTTGTTTTAATTACCGACAAGTATCACTTCTGTTGCGGCTCACCCGCGAAGATGCTCCATCTCGGAAAGTAATCCAAATATCTGTGGCTACCCTCCAATTAACCCTCGGTTCCCTGCCGCGCTACCAGAAGATTTCCTTCTTAAAAAAAAAAAGATAAAATGTACTTCCTTCCGACAGCTGTGTAAGTGGAGGGATCAGAGTCAATTAGGCGGGCGTGAACTTGAAATTCGTTAGCTTCTAATTTGATCCTAGTGAGCGGTATCATCGATTTTTGCCTGACGTAGATGATGGCACCTACAAAAGGCAAGGTGTGATACCACCATAATTATTTTTGGTGGTCTTAATTAATTTGCAATATACACTTACCAGACTAAGACGAAGTGGTTCTTTTTCAGAATATTTTCGAGAAGAGCCATGTTCTATTTGCTGACGTGGATAACAAGTTTTCTCGAGTCATTAAGTCTAATTCCCAAATTTTGGTAAAAGTTTTCGCAACCACTTCGAAAGCATTTTAGGGCAATGAGAACAAATTTTCTCTGCAGAATGTCACATAAAGCTAAATATTTCATTTGGACACTGGTTTCTGGTTTTCTGGTGGACTAAAGCTTTATGCTGGTTTAATTCTTTTCAAGTGACACATTTTTCTTTGAGACCAATTCCAAAAATGTCATACAACAAATTGCTGAAATAAATATTAAATAAATCACGTAATGATATTCTTTAATACCTGTAGGAGCACTAAATAAAGAATGTATTTTTGGTACACCCAGATAATATTGAATGTTATATACTATTAAGAAGACTTACTAAAACAAACGATTTATGAAAAATTTATCTCATATGTATTAGAATAGCAACCTAAGTATACAACTTTTCAATACAAACCGTACGTATATGGTACGTGTTTTATTGTAGTTTTATCCTTATTAAAATTATTAGGGGGCATAAAAGAAATACGTTATATTTTATCTTAATAAAAAGCTTATACTGGTATTAATTTATAATATAATATCCTTTTTCTCTTACAACAGATTACCATTTAGTGTTCGGATTTTGTATTAACTCTTTGAGAACACACCTTTTTTCCAATTTCCAATTTTTGTCAATCCGACCTTGTACACACTTTGATCATCCACCATTTTAAATTGACGAGTGCAATTAGTTTGAAAAAATTTCAAGATTTACTTGAAACATTGTTTAATTAATTGATGATGATGCTCACTATTGCATTTACAGGTAGAGGAAGATATATATGTATGTACTTACTTAAAAAAAAGTGTATTGAACTATTTTGACCTCATTATGCACTATCACTTACAATATCACTTCAAATTAAAAATGTTTATTCGGGTTGGGCACGGATTACCTTTCGCTCTTAATTACTTGAACTTCACTTTCATATAAAATAGATAATCTCAAGCCCTAAATTTATCTTACTGGGTACGTTACTTGAATAATTTCGCTAATTGTTCTTCAAGAAAAGGTGAGTGGAAAATCAATGCCAAATGTATTTTTTTTTAAGGTATGCTTTCGTCAATACCTACTTCAAGCTTAAAAATTAAGTGATTTCTGCCAGTTTATGTTTTGCGATCAGAGGTGTCATTTTCCATGGAATTACCCTCCATCAAGTCTAAGTCATTAATATAGACTTAAAGAAAACACATCTTATTTTGTGCCAGCGGTCAGTCAGATACATTGTTTTACTCCTAATATGTAATGCGGCGTTGAGGACAAGGCTCCAGAAATATTTTTAGATTACATTTAGATAAGAACTTTTCAAAATAAGGTACTAATAACGAGATGAATAAGGTTTTCGAATAATTTATTTTATTTATTTATTTACAATTTTCATGACATTCTTTGTTGTTTGCAGTATAGAATTTTTTTTAAGCGTTTCGAATTTCAGAAGTTATTCTTTGCAGCTTACCCTACTCTATTATTAATTCTAGGCTACCGGATACAATTTACTAACCAAAATAGGTAAAATTGCGGAATCAGCAGTTTGGGGGCATACTCGCACCTCATTAAATAATTCTTTATTAATTTCTCCAATTTTTCTTCAATTGGATTGTCTGCAATTGAAAATCGCCACGGAAGGTTGAGTATCATCTTTAATATTTTGTTTCCAGTGATTTGGAGCTTATTATGTCAACACTGCTAAAAAGACTACCTTGTATCCATGCTTAGGGTAAATTTCCTGTTGATGAAAGGATGTATAGAATTCTGGTCAATATAATATGTATTTAATTTTTTGTATAATACATTTTTGAATATAGGACAAATACCAAATCTTTATTATTGGTTGTTTAAAATAGGCTGACTATGGTACCAAAATAAAGTGGTTAAAATTACGAATCCTAAAATATATTGTGGGTCGCGTAGAATGTATATTTTAACAATGTTCGTAAAATGAAATTATTCATTCCAAGTGTGGACTCGCATGTTCGCCACCGCACAGTGACTATGTACCTCATGTGCACATACTCTTACATGCATATTTAACATACTTTTACATACATATTCAACCCTTTTAATTGTAAATTTCTCCTTGGAGGCTCCCCGAACGCCCTTACGGTCGATGTTCAACAAGTGTTTTGTTTTACGAGACTCTCACGAGTCATTGAAGTTCTAACATGAATTTAAAAGAAAAATGAATGAATTTGCAACATATGGGCAATTTAATACACTATCAATTATCTGATTTTGCCAAATTTCATTACTATGTACGAACAAATCCTACAGGTTAGGAAAGCAATTTCACCCTGAAACAGAATTAATTGAATGATGTAGCAATTATAATGGCTACATCTAGCCCAATTCTGTGTCACCAGAACTCATTAAGAAGTGAAACTTGTTGTTGTCACGCTAAATTTTGCGTGACGCATTCCATTCCAGAGAGAGCGTAAACTGAAATTCAACATTTTCCTGTAACCAAGCGAAGTAATAATTTATGAGAGGACTGCCTTAATTCATTTAACTGTTCGGAAGTTTGTTTAGATGAAGGAAAATTAAAAATATTTTGTACAAACCGTCGGAATACAAGAAAATCTATTGTACATGTTCATAAGTACATATGTACACATATTGTATATAGGTATATTAAGCTACATAGGTTTATTCGAATAATTGGCACAGAAATTCTGTAAAAAGTTGGTAAGTAAGAACAATCCGCATTCCGCATTCATGAACATAAAGTTTAAATTAAGTTGGCGATGGCAACTATGCGTTTTCACAAAATTTAGCTTGATAAATAGGTTGCAAGGAATGCAAGCTCTTCGTCCACAAAGGAAGAGTTGCGCTGCAAATGTATGACAAGAATTTGCCTTAGGAACCTGAAAACTATTCGTTGTTGCTATTTTGTGGATACCTCTTGTTGTGACGAATTGGCATTTTCAAGCTACGTATGCAAATACTTTTACAACTCTTGCAAAGTAAAGATTACACAACTATTTTCCAGGTATGTAATGATGTTTATTTGTACTTCTTTGGGCTAGCCAGGCAAAGTAAAGATTCGAACTATTAACCTTTAATCCTAGAAAATATATGAAATGTTGTCTGGCAAGCAGTATAAAAAAAGGTACTTATTAGGGTCTGTTTAAATTCTGGGTATGCAACAGTGGAAAAGTGACTCAGACCGAGAATAAGTTAATTCGATCTATTAGTTAATTTAATCCTGACTTCACCCTAATATTTAGGCTTTTACTGTAGATCAAATGAAATAAATATCAACCTTTCTACCTATATCAATATAATAGCAGTGACAGACTGCAGCTTAAATCGTCGAATTGGTTTTATGTTGGTTTTACCTACTCTAGTGTGTTAATCAGTTGAGTTAAATCGGTTCTTAATTATGTGGCAAATGGAAAATGGGATTAACTGATTTAAGTTGTATGTAAGTTTTCGACGCTATAAATCGTTTTACCGATGTTCAAGTTATCATCTCATATTTTAATTGTTTGACGTGCAATCAGCACACAAAATCGGTTTTGCCTACTCTAATGTGTTAATTAGTTAAGTTAAATCGGTTTTTAGTTATTTGGATTAAACAAAAGGGATTTAACTAAACTGGTTTACATTGTAGTCTATCGATATTATAAGATCAGGATGAAACAGGATGAAATCAAAATGAATAGAAACAAATCAATATTTAATAAGCATGAAATCAGACTCAGCAATACGAAAACAGAAAATGTTTTTCGAGTCAACAAATGCAAAATGAGTTTTGTCTTATATATCCATCCAAAACTCCTATAGAAACTTTTTAAAGATTGTGATTTTATATGGATTTATTCGCTTATTATGTTTCAATGATATGATTTTTATATATGGGACTCACACAGTTAACTTGCATATGCGCGTCGTGTTAATTCACATATTAAAGGTCTATTTAAAATTTTTATTGTTCTATTTTTCAGCTTCCAGACAGTTACGACGTAAAGTGCCCTATGCGGGACATCTTATGACTCCCCGCAGACTATGGCTGAATAAAATTCCCACACAATGTGATGTTGTAGTCGAATTTCCAGGTATTTATGTCCTCAAAAATAAATAAATAAATAATTTGAATTGATATTTGGGTTAATGTTTGATAAAGGGGCAGGATAAATGTCATTAAGATAAAAGTAAAAAGTAAAATACAGAACTTCCAAAAGTCAATTAATAAGAAGAATTTAAATAACTATTATACATAGATCAAATAGGACACAACTGAAAATGGTATTGGATGTTGAATATCCTTACTACAGCATAAAGGAGCACGCCCGGATCCAGTCCGGATTATAGTAGGGCTAGTGCTTAGAATATCCTACCTACTATAAGTTTGAAATTAAAAATCATATATGCAATCAATGAATATTTATACTTAATAAAAATGAAATATCGAAACTGTAATGAGAAATATGAAAAGTAGTAGGAATTTATTGTCAAACTTCCTGGTGCTGACAGACAAGCATTAATATTAAAGCGAGCTTCCATTTCTGTAAGATGTCCTTGTGGAACTACAAGATCAACTTCATATGGAAACCAGAAGAATACAAGATTTATTAATTAAATTTAAAAAAAAAAAAATTTTTTTTGATTAGCCTAACTCAGAAATACTTATGAATTTTATGTCGATTGGTTAAAAGCTCTACAGACTATAGGACTAAGTTTAAACGACAACAAAAACCAAAATTTATGGGATATTTGCCTTAAACTTTCACTGTGTCACTCACCTATATCTTGGTTAAAATACAGAATGCTCATTGCGCTCTAGGTTTTGAATTTCGACAATCGTAACAAACATTTCATTCGATAGATTTAAACTAGAATTTAAGCGTATGATTTATCTGATAGTGTAAATTAGGCTTTAGTTAATCAGAAAATTTCCTTCTTTCGATATTTTTCTGAAAAGGACATAGTTTTTCGCCATTTTAGAAAAACAACAGTGATGTGCCCTTTATCAAATATTAACCCATTTATTAATGGAATAATGTGGTTAATTGATATTAATACAGAAAACGCCCCAGACGAAGCCCTCCGATGGCTGTTAGCTCGAATACGTTCACAACCACCGTCTGGACTTGGGCTCATGGCTCAGGTTAAATCCCACGAAAGTACAAAACGAACAGCTTTTTACATAAGTGCTCCAATTAATATGTAAGTGATATAGCACCTATCCCTCAATTTGCACGGTACTCAGTTTACACGATTTCGCTTTAGCACGGTAGGTATTTAAATTAAAACAAAACAATAACTTTGGATTTTATTTTGGTTGTTTTGGGTATACCAATTATAAAAATAAGAAAACTCGATTCGTTGACGGACAATAATATTCTACATAACCAATAATAATTTATTTGGGAAAATAATAACCAAGGAAAGTAATATTTTTTCAAATATATTTATTTATTTAGTTTATCCGTTTAAACTTTCTGTAAGATTATTATCATTAATAAAAATGATGTATGTAGTAGCTATCTTAAAACGATAATAAAGGATATTTTGAAGCTTTGAAATTTGAATGGGTAAATATCATGGCAATTTGATACGACTTTCGAAAATTTTAGAATCTTTATATACGTGACGGTTTTTAAAATTCAATTCACACATTCTTCTATTTGGTATGATTCATGTGTCTCGTTTTGCACGGTTTCGGTTTGCACGATTATTTCAGGAACGTGTCTACCGTGTAAATTAAGGGGTAGGTGTACTTGTTAATTAGCTAATTAATACATCGCGAATATTATACAGCCTTTACAAGGCCGCGGAGGAGGCGCGTCTTCCGAAGCGGCTTCGAAGCGACTTAGGAGGTGCCTTACGAGAATTTACTACAAGGGAAAATCACTGCTTCGCGCAAACGAAAAACGAGGACAACAGCACGGCCCTGTTCACGTCACAGGAGCGGCAATGGCTGGTCCTGCAGGTCCTGCAGGGACTCCGAGCGGGTCCCAGTGACCTTGACGCCCTCCAAGGAAGAGCCAGTGTCGAGGAGGGCCAGAGCATAGGTAAATAGCATATTTCCGGGTCGTGATTCACGAAATCACGACTATACCTTTTAATTGGCCCGACCTTTTAATGATTGCAGTTGCCGCGTGGCAGGAATCAGGTCTCATTACTCAGGTGTTCCCCCTCCACGAAACGAGCGCATTAACCCGTCTGCAGATGAGCTGGGTACGGAAGATATTTGCACCGCAACCTTTAGGTAAACTTCGAGGGCTTAAATTTTTAATTTGTACTTTTCGTGAAAACCTCTTATCGCAGATGACATAGCCGAGTACTTCGGAGTGAAGGTGGCCCTCTACTTCGCCTGGCTGGGCCATTATACGTGCGCCCTCGGAGTCCCAGCAGTTTTGGGGACAATTTTATGGGCAGCGCTTTGGGGCCGAGGGCAAACCGCCCAAGATATGGGCCATGTACTCTTTTCATTATTCAATGTTGCCTGGGCATCCCTTTACTTGGAGGCCTGGAGGAGGTACTCCGTCGAATTGGCCTTTCGGTGGGGCACATTGTCTACGCCCCCGGAACTTCTGGAGCCACCACGCCCTTTGTATAAAGTAACTGAAGAGAACTTGATTGCGCAACAATCTGATTGAGCGAATTTTTAAAGTATTAACAATTTTTCTGAGAACAGGGACCCCTGGTGGAAAGTAACGTGACCGGACGTCTTGAACCAAAGGAGGCTCCTGCCTGGAAACGTAGAGCGTTTCGGTATTTGGTCAGCTTTCCTGTGATTGGACTCTGCCTCATTTCGGTTTTTGTTGTTATGTTCCTCATGTTGCGATTTCAGGTAAGTGTTTTTTTCCTTTTTGAACAATATTCAAAAGCTCAACAATAGTTTCACTTGTACAATAGCCTTAAGAATCATACCTACTAACAAAAAAATGGTATAAAAAGAGATATACCACGACAAAAACCAGTATTATGTATTTATTCCACCGTAAGAAACATTTAGAAATACATAGTTCTATATACATATATTATATAAAAAGAAAATAAATTAAAAGTTATACATGACCAGAAGAAAGACCAAGAAGTAAATCCATTTAACTCCGACTATGAATAATCCAGGAAAATGGTATAGGACAAAGTATAAAAAATATCAAAAATATTATATTTAAAAAAAAAACACATTTTTTGATCTTAGAAAATCGACTGAAAATCGGAAAATTTACTTTAAGGTTATTTGGTTTATTTGTTTGCGGAAGCGCAATTAATTAATTCTTAAAAACTTGCAGATTTTCGAAATTCATGGTAGCTACCATGTAACATGTTCCTTCTCAACCGGCAGAGGTTAAGAAAAATCGCCCTATCAAATCGTCTTACCTACTTACTTTGTAATTTTTTTTCGCGAACACATAAATATTTTGTAATTTTTCAATTAAAACAAATGTTTTTATACAATAACATTAAATGCGTGTTTCATTTATAAAGCGTAGTTTCGCTATGATAAAGATTCGTAGTCCGAGCTTTTGAGTCATTAAAAAGCAGTCTCAACAATTTTATACCACAGTATGAGTTAGTTGAGATTAAGTTAATGTTATAAATATCAAATTGAGTTCTAGCTCAGGATATTATTTTGAAATTTTTCTTCTAACTTTATTAATACCTACAAAAGCGAGATCGATCTCAAAAATAGGGATTAATTTCACGTTCTCAACTTTATGAATGCGACCATCAAATGGTACTTATGTATGTACATATATCATATTAAAATCAAAATTAGAATATTTGTATGTAATTTTGTTTAGAGTATGGGTTTGTTATTTTGCTCAACATTAATAGTTAAGTGCTGCTAAGTAAGCACGTAAAACAACGTAAAAACGTAAAACAACGTAAAACTTATCAAACAAATAAAGAAAGCCATGTAAACAAACTTTATGTTTAGAAAGCACTTTTCTATTCTATTCGTTACACAACCGTGACTTAAACAATGGAATGGAACTAATAATTTGGCAGGTTTGTAAACATGGTCGATTTCACTTGTTACGGTGACAAACACCGCCCTATAGAACCCGCCAATATCGTAAAAAGCCCGATATGACATTTATCCGTATATGTGATTTTGTACGTACTTCCCCTACTAATTAATGTCATAAGCATAATTTCAAAAATCAGACAAAAAAGTAATTAATTTCCCATTAAAAATAAGTAAAAGTTTCTTTTCGGCTCAATTAAAAAAATATTGAAGTTATGGGGAAAAATGATTATAATCAATTTTGCACAGAATTAAATTCTCAACAACTTAGGTCTTGTGCATGTTAGTTAAAAAATTAGCGATTTTTTGCAGAAATCGAACATTTAATACATTGTACAAAAAATATTAAAAATGTTGTATTTCGAAAATTATTAATCTATAAATTGTCTACACCTGCCTAAAATTAACAGTTAACAGAAATAGATTAATTTATTTTCAATATTTTTTACTCAATACATTTATGTTCTATTTCTGCAAATCTAATACAATGCTAATTTTTAATCTAACTTGCACAAGTGTCCTCATCTAATTTGTAGAGAATTTAATTTTGCACAACACAATTTTTCTGTAACTTCGGTATTTTTTGAATTATTTGCGAGGATAAAAGTGAAGTGAAATTTGAGAGTTTTATATTCCATAAATAATTCAAAAATGGTCAATCGGCATTTCTATAGATAATTTTACCTTCTACAATATTATGCAACCACTTTTATGAAACCTTTAAGTACCATCATTTGCTCAATTTTTCTCGTCACATGTATGTATGTGTATATATGCTTTAAAGCATCCATATGTATATTCTGAAATGCTTGCATATATTTTTCCGAGGCTTATGTTGTTTTTGAAATCGCTGCTTGCTTATTTTCATAAAAAATAAAATTCTGGAAATTTATGAAATGCATCTTTGGGAAAGTGGAATATCTCCTTAAAGATAATCATGATAAAATATTGAAAAGTTATGTTTTCCACATATTTTTATTGTTATTATCATCATTTTTCCGAGTATGCGCTCAACAAGTACGAGATTTATGGTTTCAACCGAGGTCGGGTGCAATCACCTGTGGTATCACCGACATGCACAGGGGTGTGGGAGGAGATAAACTTTTGTTCGCAGATCCCACTGCATAAAATCGTCCACTCAAATTTTCCACATGAATTAGAAGTGGCATAAAAAATCGATAGTTCCTGCTGAAGGCTCTTTAGTGCGAAAAACGTATCGGAAGGAATATTTTCTGAGACATTCCGCTTGAAGTGGAAAGCCTTATTAGAATCATATCGCCAATTTACCATTCATAAGGCAATTAAAGCCTCCATCAGATTTATTGGTAATTCCAGGAAAAGCTATAAAAACATTTGGCTGCATGCCGCGCTGGTACCAGAAGAAAAAAGTTGGCAAAACTGGAGTTTGTTTATTCTTTAAGTAAGGTCTTTAATTCTTCTGTAAGGACCCAGCCTTGACTTCAATTTTCAACTCAGTCTGGAGCTCTTGTATTTGTTTGGCATCATAAAAAAAATCTTCATAACTAGGTCATAACTGCTTGTGTACTTTAAAAGTTAAAGTAAAACAACTACTCGAATGGAGATTCGTTTTAACAACTGGAAAAAATAAGTTAGTTAGTTCTGTGCTTGAGAAACACAGTTAAAATTGTTGGCTCGTTGCACTAAAATGTATTTTTTTGGAATTAAGGGATAAAATGATAGAAGCGGACATCGACAGTTTATTATTTCAAC
The DNA here is from genome assembly GCA_951509405.1 of Machimus rusticus. NCBI lineage: Eukaryota > Metazoa > Arthropoda > Insecta > Diptera > Asilidae > Machimus > Machimus rusticus. Next base: position 4,291,115 of record OX608052.1, on the reverse strand, counting down.
TGAATAAGATACTGGGAAACTACTTAACTAGAACAGTGTTTCGTAGCTTGTCTCGGAAAATTCATTATTTATTTTTGTCAAGTTAATACGAAACAATTGATCATAATTTATGTCTTATCTTTTGAATTTTCATGTCGTTCTTCGCGGAACATTATTCATGTCAGTAAAACAACGATTGCATGTTAAATGCGAAGACATTTTCTGCCTTTAAAAAGCACGGGCATTTGTCTAGAGCGTGCTTTTTAAATAAATTTCAAATATGTTTTTTTTCTACTTTCTCTCCTTATACATATGCATGTATGTATGTACATACCTATGTATATGTAGGTCGAATTTCTCGACACGAAAAAATATTGATATGTTTTTGCAATATATCGATTAAATATTTTTTGTATATTAAAGAAATACTCTACTGCTTGAATTAATAATCCCATAAATGTAAGTTTTCTTTAATGTGAGGACTATACCTTAAATCAATGGTTTTTGTTTTTGTAGACAAAACTAGTCATTGTATTATAAATAAAATTTCTAGGGTTAAGTTGTTCCGTCGCGATAGATCTTCGTTCAATTTACATCTCCCCTGTTTTTACCTTCGCCCTGAAGACAGGGCGAAAGCATAGAAAATTTTAAATAATTTTTATAATAAATTGTGTTCGAACCCATTTTTACTATCTACTATCCCTGTGAGTCTATAGTGATATGCGTGTGCCTGGCCGTGCGAGCTTACAGGAGTACGATGCACACAACGCCTATAGTTTCTGGTTGTATAGCTTCAAATTATTTATAACAATTATCGCACAAGAATTTTGGCTCAATCTAACCTTGGGCAAGGTATAAAAAAAATAATAATAATTTTTTGTTTTTTAGAGGTTATTTTTTCAGAGAGTTTAAATTTATTGTACCAAATACATAGTAAACATTTCCAAATAATCAGTTGTACTAGTTTCTTCAAAAAAATCTTCCATACGGTACCTATACCTTAATTTTTCACCACCCCAGTTAAAGTGTTTATACTCCTTAAAAAATGAAAAGGGTTTATAAATTGTTTCAAAATACCTTCCCGACAGCGCACAGACGTTTCAATTTCAATTTAATTTGACGAAATTAGTTCTAATTACTACTGGCATAACTGGGCAACACCAGAGACTTGAAATAAAACGAAATCCCCATTAGCAGCAGCACCAGCAATTAAATGAGGCAGAAGATGTGAGACAAAGTGCTGACGGGGCGTAATTCATTTTGCATACAAATGGGGGGCACTTGGAGCCAAATTGCAGAGATTTGCTAAATTCAATTTAGTGAACCAAAATAAAATAATTATATTACCACAAAAGCGGTGAAACAAAAGATTTTCGTTGTCGCGTCGATAGCGCAGGACATAATCTCATTAGGTAACTTTTCTTTCAATAAAATAGGACTGGTGGGACGCAAAGTTGCCGGAAGGGAGTGTTTTGTCGTGCCTGAGTGTGATACCCAAAGTCCTTCTAGCTGGAGCAATTACCCTAATGGACGAGGCCTACTACAAATTAGCAGTTTGGCTAAATGACAAAGGTTTGCATGCAGCCGTTCCTGTTCGATTGGCTTTTCTGTTACTAATAGCAAGAAACTTTCTAATTTCACTTTAGAAAACTACCGTCTGCAGTCGAAGTACGAGAACCACCTAATTGCGAAAGTGGCCCTTTTTCAGTTTGTTAACTCGTTCCTGTCCCTCTTCTATATTGCGTTCTACCTCCGTGACCAGGAGAAACTTAAAGAGGTAAGGTGCACGTAGATACCCTACTAGTTACTACTATTAAATTTTATAATTATGTATTAAAAAATTAATGAAATCGAACAATATATAGCAACTAGCTGGTCTGCTAATTTCAAGGCAGATTATTGGAAACCTTAGGGAATCAGCGCTGCCGTACGTGATCGAACAATGGCGTCTAGCGAAGCTCAGCTTTAAATTATGGGGTGCTCTGAGCCCCACACAAGAAACTGCAAAATCAGTTCTGGACACGCAAATAAACAACTCGACGGAGTCCGTTGATAAGCCGGAAACAGCGCCGAAGAGGTCTATTGGACAGGCGGAAATTGAAAGTGCTTTATATAAAGTAAGCCGTGGACAATTGAGTCAATCCCGAAATAATCCCCGATGGCATAAATCTTTCAGTACGACGGAACCTTTTCCGACCACCTGGAAATGCTGGTTCAGATGGGTTACGTGGTGCTCTTTTCGGCCGCCTTTCCTCTGGCTGGACTTTGCGCGTTGGCGAATAACCTCCTGGAGATCCGATCGGACGCCTTCAAATTAGCACACGTCCATCAGAGGCCCTTTGGACAGCGAGTGGCGAATATTGGGACCTGGCAGAACGCTCTGAGTCTCCTCGGACTCGCTGCTGTGATTGTAAATTGTGCCCTCATCGGGCTCTCGGGACAAGTCTCCAGGCTCTGGCCGGGCCTTACAATGACACAAACTATTATCCTAATTGTTGCACTCGAGGTAAATTTTATCTGCTTTAGGACACTCGGCGCTAGCCCGGGGCAGGGACTATCTAAACTACACTCTAAAAAATATAATTGTGTAATTTTACAATGTTGAACGTTAGTTTTTCCAACATTTAACATTGTAATTTTACATCGCATTACAATAATAATGCAGCAATGTGTAAAATGACTATTACCTCGTTTATGACTCTTAATTTGGATTGATATTTGATCCGATTTGGAAACTGGCTTCAGTTAAGTCTATTTCTGGCGTTTTACGCCCTTTTCAACCAACTCTATTCTTAAACCCGATCGAATCGAACTTCTATTAATTTTTTCGTTCAAAGTGGTTAAAATAATCTGGTAGAAATATCCAATCGAAATATTAATTTAAATTAAAGGTTACTGAAATGAATTTATGAACATTTTAGCAATTTTATTAAGAAATTGTTCTCAAGTAATTGCTTTTGTAAGCTCTTTTCAATTCGATCCGGTTTGAAAAAGGTCATAAACAAGGTATATAAGAGAATGTATAAAAATGTATAAATATTCATCAGGTGAAGCCACAAATCTAAAATAAAGCTAAATGAAAATTGTTGAATATTAAAGCAGAGAAAGAGGGAAATAAACTTCGTTATAAAAGAATCTTTCACCTTCCCTACATGTATGTATGTACATCTTACATGCACAAATAAATATTGAACTATGTATATTTTCACTGATTTATGCACTATTGGGAACAATATTTTCACTAATTTTTAATCCTCTAAGGCTAAGCTTTAATTAAGAACATAAAAATTAACCCAAAAAATAATATGACTAGCTCTTTTACATTCACTTCCTGGCACTTCGAGATTCTCTTCTCGAATGTCGCAATAACAAAATAACGCCATAGTGACATAAAATTACAAATACTTTGTAATTTCCATATGATGAACATTGTCAACTGCATACAATTCAAAAACGAGTTAACTTGATAATTGTTCCAACATTACAAAATACCACTTCCTAAAACAAGTTAAAAATTTCTTTTAGCTGTAATTATACTGAAAACTACATTGATAAATTCTTTATGTAATTATCAGCATCAGTTTTACTACGATTATGCACTCAATTTTACCACTTTAATGTTTTTCAAAAAGTCTGTAAAAAGTGTTGAAAGTTAAATCGTACAAATTTACTACAAAATTGCAAATTTACAACTTTGTTTATTATTACTAACTATTTTAGGCGAAGGTTGTATTTTTACTGAAAAACTGTAAATTTACTACATATATTTGTATCGTAAAAAAACTGCAATATTAAACATGTTTTTTAGAGTGTAGTTCCCCAAAACTTAACAATGTATATCTTTAATAAATTTGATGTAATTTTACCATTATTATTATTATACAAAACATTTAATTACATCACACTATAATAATGGTAAAATTACATCACAATGTACTATATTCTTAAATTATACATCACAAGAGGTACGATATAATTAACAGAATACGTTAATAAAAATCCTCTTATTAAATGTGTGGAAAATTATCGAAAATTTGATTAATTTTCTCAATTTTAATATTGCCTCTGTTAATATGCAGAGAAGTGGCAAAAATTGCACTGATTTTTATTGATTTTTATGCTTTTACTCTTGCATTCAGGGTAAAATAGCATACATACATACAACACAACATAATATGTACAATAACACATAATTTTAAATCAAGCATACTCGTTGAAATTGCAATATTAATTAATCATCAAACTTATCCTTTAGAATTGCTAAAAGAAGAGGTTTATTCGTTTAAAAACTAGTGGATATTACGCGCGATTTCATCTGCTTGATCCCTATTAATATGAATAAATTTGATTACATTAATATTCGAATAAGCGCGTAAGAGATTTTGCGAGCTTATCCGATGGTGTTTTCAAGCGAATTCGATTTGCTTGCTTTACTTTAATAAAAAAATTAATAAATCAAACTAAAAATAAATATATATGAAATAAACCAAACCAAGAAATAATTAAAGGACGGTTAATTTTGTGGAAAAGATAATGGGTTGAAAGGAAATTACATAAAAAAACAAGGTAAGGAAATATATGTAAGAATTAAAGCTCAAGCCCAAATCTAAGTACCTACATATAATAATTTTATTTCTTTTATAAACATATATTCGCTAGTAAAAATATACTTGTACTAAAATATTTGCTTTATGAACTATATATGTACATTATTTAATATCGTCTACAAAGTTTTAATTTCCAAATTAAATAATTCCGTATGTTTTAAAATGAACTTACCTAGTGATGAAGTTCCCTTCAAAGATGAACTACACTTGAGTATAGTTATTACCTGCTAGAAAATGGTGTTAAAAACTTCGTGTTTTTATTAAAACTTTTACGATTATTTTAATTGCAATTTCGACACTTTTATTCGACCTGAGGCCAAAGGTCCCTGTCCTGTTTATAAAAATTCGAGTTACATATACCTGTGCTTTGGGTAAGAAATATTATTTAGTACTATTATTTTATAGCACATCATGCTAGGGTTGCGCTCGGCACTGACATGGCTTTTGCCAGAACTTCCATCTTGGCTAGCTGCTGAAATTGCCAGAGCTGAGCATTGTCGCAGGGAAATGCAGTGCAAAGGACCTTCGCCTAGACCCACACCCCCGTCGCCGCCCTCGACAACGTCCATGTCGCAACATGAGCAAATGACTCCGGATGTGGCCACCACCAACGACCAATCCATGGAGAGTCAGCTAGCAGAGGACATAATTTATGAGCCCGGAACCCCCAGCAGTCCTCTGTTAATGCACCAGTTCGACGACATTCACTCGTCCTCGCAGAGCAACATCGAAGCGGATGTTGACATTAACGAAACAAAAGGTTCCACTCCAGACTCACCTCCTTCTCAGGTACTTTGATAATTTTCCTTTCATCTTACTAACATACGGTCTAGTCTGTACATAAATCTCTTCTCTATAAATATTGTATTTACTTACTACTTTATACTTACAGTTTGTAATTTTCCATTTTTTTCGTATTTTTCCATTTTTTAGACCAGTACAATATTAATACGACCTCTCCATGAATCAACACCACCAAACAGTGGTGGTGTATCTATGCAAAACCTTCCATTAGATATTCCGCCATATTCTGGGTATGATCGGATTAACTGTAGATTTGTAATAACATTTTCAAATTTTTCACTTATTACTAACATTTAACTATTTCTAACAAATTCTTATTATTGTATTACTCTTAATATGAACTCTTCTATGCATTTGACACTCTTCTTAATTTGTTTTTTTCTTATTTTCCTAACACTTCTTTCTGTTTGTTTACTACAATTCTATAAATTTCGAATGTGGGTACCGGAAATCATAAAACAATAATTTTTAATAAAAGAAAAATATTCAAATATAATTTATACACAATGTAAATATTTATGTATTTTAAATAAAAAGCGTGTCAGCTTTGTTGTATGTATGCACATATATAATAAATATTATATATTAAAAAACGTATTATACACTAAAGTTCTGGATTTTTTTTATTTAATATACTTATTACAGTTTTAAGTTTCGAAATTTTTAGGAATACGAATTTCGATTCCCAAATGCAAAAACATCGATTTAGAAACCGGTTCTGAAGTTACAATAAAGATTATCCCAGGTACCAAGTATTTAATCGTAACCGCCAAAATTTACGATTGTAAGCGTAAATTTCGAAAAAATTAATATTTTTTGTTGGTTCGTCAGCTTGGTCACAATAAATATAGACAGATGTCCTTTTTGCCAAACATTACTTATATTTTTTGTTTAATTTATACATAATAAACTTACGGCCAACAGGAGAAGTACCAAACCGATGTTAGCTTTATTTCGTTTAGTTAAGAAGTAAATTGAAGAAATCGTCTCCTGTAAAATATTGTTTTTGGTATTTATACAGGGTGTTGCAAAAAGATCTGAACCTATGCTAATCGATTCGTTTGTTCGGAGTCGGACCTTTACTCTGGAAATCATAACTGAAAATTTGGAGGAATACAATTTAACTTAATAACTTTTTTTAGAGGCAACGCAGGTTTTTGGGTGATAACGTGTAAGAAGACTTCAAGCTTTCTGAGAATACCAGCATATCCTCCTTTAGATCTTTTCGCAACACCCTGCATATACTAGGATATTTTTGCAAAAATAAACCCTTTCATTTTCCTACCCTATTGTTCTTGACTCTTGTGTGAAATTTTTAAATTTCTTATTTTCTCAAAAAACTACTTTTGTATGTAAATAAATGGTGAATCAATGATAAAGGTGTTCGATCCCAACTCACAATATTTGATACTAGAAAAACTGTAGATTGGTTGATTAAAACATAATTCGCATAGTTTTTTATGATAACAAAATAATAATTAATTCGGGTAAACATATGTGCATACTACATATAATGGATGCAATAGCTATAACGATCATAAAAATATACAAAAATGGATACATGTAATTTTACTTTGTACCAAATAATTAATATATATCTATATGTCGCTCTATTATTTTCGATTTCAATAACTTTTAGGTGTGTTTTTGAGTACTTCTCGCAGGAAGTGTTATTGTTTTTCGTAAGTATGTATCTATAGAGTTTTAATCAATTAATTAATTTTGTTTTAACGTCCCCTTTAACCAGTAAGTAAGATGAAATATAATAATATTTCTTGAACCTTTTATTTTTTAAAGTTCCTTGCAGAGAGATTTTACAAATTAACAAGCCCTTCAATATATTGCAATTTATGTCAAACGAAGATTTGTTTCTTTGATACTTTTAGAAATGTTCAATTAATAAAGCATTGAAACCCTTTCATTCGTTGCAAACTTATTTAATTTTTAAATTATCTCTGTTTTCGATCTTTGAATAACTCAATAATTTCTATTTTCGGTTCTAATTCTAATATGTAATTGAGTATGTACAATTCTTCTTCTATAAATTTTTGTGATGTTTTTGAGCATATTTTTATAGGAAAGCGTTAACTTCTGAGCATATGCCTTATTTATGAGATATTGATACACATAACTCCTTCAAATTTTGTTATCCTCGACACTTATTTTAATTATTTTTGAATTAATGAATATATTTTATATCAAAACGCTTTTATACAATAAATTGTGAAGTAACAAGAAATCTTAAGTTTCTAATAAAATAAATAGTGTTTATGATAAGTCCATCAGTATCATTTTCGACTTACAATTTGCGGTTTCCAGTTTTTCTGTCAATATAAAAATTACTCTAGCTTTTGTTACTTTCATTGTTTAAAATTTTATGTTTCCTCATAGAAAAATTAATATTTTATGTAGATCTCCGAAATATGTAGTAACTAGTAACCGTCGACGACGTTGCTCTATTAATTTTATACTTATTATTATCGGAAGAACCTGTTGATTTTTTGAATTGCAAGATCGTTGCCTCATCAAGATTTTAATTGCGAAAAGGCAACGTATGTACAATATTCCACCGAAAGCAAAATCGATTTATAAATATAGATATCATTCATTTGTAAAGGCAACCACTCAATCATCTTATGGACAGGAAGTCATAAATATCTTCAACAAACTTTGAAATTATCTCCTGTAAATCGATTTCCAACTTTGCATACCTCAGATACGACATATCCGAGAAAAACAGATATTAAAAATTAAAATCAATAATACTTAAAAATCTCTCGGAGTTATGCGAGCGTAGCAGACGGACGACAAATATGTTTTTCTTTCACTGTATATTTAGGCGACTTCCTGTGATCACGTTGTGATTTGATATAGCTTAAATATCATTGGACTTCTAAAAATAAATTTTAAAAAAGCGCATTTTGATATTTCCAGTAGTTTTTGCGTCACAGACACTTAGCGAGTTACGATTTTATTAAAAAATTAAAGTAATAAAAGCACTAATTGTATAATATACATATGCAAAGCATTGGCTTTTAAAGAGAACTCTTTAAACCTCTCTTGTAAATTGAGATTGATCTTTGCCAAAATAAGTGCATTCGATATATGCTACTACGACCGATTGTATAATATCTCTGTGGACATTTGCAAATAGAATTTATATATGTCGTTCTCTTAAATTTACACTAATTAAAAAACAAAAACCATTTAGTTGTTCCGGTACCCACATTAATCACTTGAAAACGAATTTTTTACATTTTTCTTCTATCTATTTATATATAAAATAAAAATTTCTGAATTATAATTATTAAGTATTTGATAAATTATAAAGAACTTTGTATAAAATAAGAAATATTTTAGCGCATGCAAAAGTTGCAAGCAGAAAATGAAAATTCCAGATATTCCTCCATTCCGAGGGCATTCGGTCAAAAACCTTAGCTCAAATGCAAAAATGCACGCTTTTTCCGGGTAATTTTAGGTGTTTGTAAAAGATCGTCTATTTATTGTTCGTTATATACATAGTTTAGTTTATAAAATCAAGCCTTGGTTCGAATTTTTGTTCAGTCAGTTCGTTAACAGTTTTCGTTCGTTCTAATTTTTTTGAATAGTTGCTTTGGTCGAACAAAATTTTTTCGAATAAAATCTGAAGCACGTGTGGATTTGAATTTGTTGAAAAATAAATAAATCAAATATATTGGCACGCATTAGTTTTTGGTGATAACCATTTTATGTGATTATAATGGTATAAAAAGGGTAGTCAATTAAATGGCATTTATATATTTTAGACCGTCATCGAGCACAACCGCCTTGTCAAAACCAATTCAAATACCAGAAATACCGCCATTTAGAAAAAAATCTGCTGAAGATCAATCTTCTAGTGGTAGCCCTCAAAAGGGTAGCACATCATCGTCTTCACCAAAATTACCAGATATTCCACCGTACAAAACTAGAAAGTCCACTGAACTTACACCTCAAATGTCGGTAAATAAGTTTTAAATCTTAAAATTAAATTAAATAATATATTTAATCTATTCTTTACTAAGGGTGAATCAACGCATAGTCAGACACATGGTCCAGAGTGGATGAAGAGACTGAAAGTGAACGAATCTTCTACCATACACAGGAGCATCGATTGCATCGCTTCAAAGGTAATTAGGGCATTAGTTTCGATGTTTAGATGGTAGCCGAGGCCGAGTGGTTGTTGAAAAAAACCATTCAACTGTCTCTGAAAATAGTGTCAATTGCTTAGTATAATTAGTGCGTTTTTTTCGGCGGGAACAGACACAGACACACTGTTCTAGATATTTAAATAAAAGACACAAAACACAAAAAGACATTTTTTGTACATGTGTAACACGACACAGAGCCACCAATAAAGCACCTGGAAGTGAAAATTATGTGTAGTAAGGCTTTTGTTTTTTCTTCACATTGTGCACCGCACCTGTTAACCTAGGAATTAGCAAGCAATTCAGAACCAGATATTTTAAAGCCGGCACCATCGTGGACCAACATTGCGACGAAGGCGGAGCCAAGCTCAAGTGGGACAACATCGCCACCAACCGCAGCGCCACAAAAAACATCAAACGTCTCCGACGAGGAGGCGAAAGGTAATATAAATTTTGTGTCCAATAAAAATCGCGTCTACGGCAAGTAGAAAGCCTCTGGTCGGGACTCATTAAACTGACCAAAACATTTTTACAGCCGCTGAACTCGCCGCGAAGAAGTCGAGGTTGAAGCAGAGCCTGGTGAAGAGAGCCCGCTCGGTCGCGATATTTTCGCTTAAACTCAAAGAAAGGCGGCAGCGAGAGGCTGAAAAGGCCGCTCTGGCCGCTGTGGAACATGCAAAGGTATGGCATATTTTTAAACATTTCCTAGACTCATTTAATTGGGTAATTGACTGCCTCAAGGCACTCGACGCAACTCTCATTACTACTTGAGGGTAATTACTTTAAACATTTTTTTTTTCTCAGAAAATATGTGACATAGCTCTCAGGCGTTTTGTTCTATTCAAACCGGAAATATGCATCTATGTACCCTGTTCATTGTTCTTCTACTTGTTTTTCAGTTTTTGTTAAGTTCTTTATCAAATTTAGAACTCCTAACTCAACGCAAGATTTATGATGTTTATAGGTAACAATTTTTTTTCAAACAAAGACAAGATTTACGAACTTAAATTTTTGTAGTATATACATATGTTTATATATATGAAATATTAAAATATCAAAAGGAACACAGAGCCTAAAACATGCCGGATAAAATCCTCTCCCTTCCAGTGAAAAGCTCTCATCAAAATCGGTTCAGCCGTTCCGCAAATTAGCACAAACAAACATTTTTAAAACTTTTGTTTGGGTTTTAAGAATAAGTATATGCAAATTTTGATTCGGAGCATATTTTATATAATTATGTATGTTCATTAAAAAAAAGAAAGAGAAACAAACAAATAGCAACTTTTAAAACAAACCTAAATTATAGATCGCGATGAACATAATTAATTACTTGGTTTCCAAGCACTGGGTTTTATTGGAGTTGAGTTTTCTTGGAGTAAAAATAAAAGGACTTAACCCGCATCTGTTTTCATGAGTATTCATTGGGTTAATCTGACAGAATTAAATGTGAAAAAAAAAATCGTGGTTTTCATACTGAAAAATGCACCAAAAATATTCCAATTCTACACTCAGTCAAGCGCTACTTCATATTATGTATAGTGCAATTCTGACCTATGAAAAAATATGACAAAAAAATGCATGGAAATTTAGAAAATGAAATCCAGCCGACTAGTTTCATGGAATTTTAGCCAACTTACTACTATTTCATAACGATTTTTTCAGTTTCCATTTATTTAAATTTAAAATCCTCGCTGCTATGTATTCTAAAATTAAAAATATCTTTAGCAACTTATCCGTACTTTTCGCTAATTTAAAAAATTCATTTTAATGCCAAATTTTCTATTATATTTTATCTGATCCATATAATGTCATAAAAAATAAAAGAGCTTAGACTTAAAATTTGAAACTTATTTTCAGAGAATATTTCTAATCATTGCGTCCCAGAAACCCTCAAGCATCAAATTAAATGAAATATGTCATTTATTGCATTGTGCTTCATAATGAGCAAAATATTGTTTGTTGACTTTCTTACGATAAAGTAATAATGAATAAATCGACTGTGTCATATTTAAATTTTATTTATTTGCAGGCAATAGCCCTAGTACCACCACCTGGTGGTGAACTATCCGTCATTCCAATAGAGAAACTAATACAAGTTGATGATGTCATCATGCAGAAGCCATCCCATCAAACTACGGGCTCAGGAACAGTGTAAATATTGGTCATCGGGGTGAAAAGTTGTTGCATTCCAACCTACCTAGACCTTATCACCTATTGTAATATATTAGAGTAAATTAGAAATAAAGATAAAAGTTTTTTAAGAGGGCAAAAACCAAGACTTAGGTTAGTATTTTAGACTGTAATATTTTACTTTGACATCGATCAAAATTGGACTCAATCTTTACTAGTCTCTAAAACTTGTTTTTGTTGTTTAAATAATAACAAAAGAAATAAATAATTAACAAAAAAATTAATAAATTGACTTTTTATTGAAATTTCAAACTTCTGAACAGAAATCACGTCTTGTGGTATTTCCTGTTTTTTCGTGTAACACGAGTATATTTAAAATAACAATTGACGAAAACATGGCACTTAATTTTTTTTCTAAAATCTCTTCGCCTCCCGAAATACATTTTAAAAATTTCACTAAACTTATGTAATATCAGTTTTTTGTAAGCCTATCAAAATTTGGTCCAAGATAAGTTTCATGGAAATCCTCTTCTTATGTCTCTAGTTTATTTATTTTATATTTCCTATTAGGGAAACATTAATCAAAGACGTATGTATGTACATATAATGTATATAATAAACGTTGGGAATTTTCAAACGAAACACCCCGAAGTGGGGTAAAGTTAAATTTGAAACTTAGGTGGTGTTTGCCATTGCCGTTTTTAGATATAAAATTCATATCTCACAGAACGACTGTATGCCAATTGATTGATTAATTGATCTCCTGATCAACGTTTGTTCAGAGACTGCCTGTAAAATCAAACTTTTACCTGGAGGAGATGAATCCTGAAAACGATTATAGGTACTTTGAAAGAGATGATCGTACGAGAGAAGTTGAGTTTTCAAGCTTTCCAAGAATATCTTTACCAATTGACCTAATTAGTCAACAAAAGCAATGACAATTTCAATGCCCAAAATTTGGAAGTTACAGGGTGACTCGTAAATCACAATGTTGCCTTATATGGCTATTTTTATCTTTTTTTCTACGCATCGCAGGGACCCCAAACCGATCTCAAAAGTCACTATTTCGAAGCCCTTCCCCAACCCCCTACCCCCAACCCCTTGGCCACAATGGTTTAAAAACAATTATCTTCAAAATTTGAAAGGTAAAAAAACCAACAAGCTTTTTTGGCATTGCATTCATAAGTACAATAATTAATTTTGTTCACAAAACCAAAAAAGGAATAATTCGCATTCGAAATTTGATATTTTTTCTCTTGCAAAAAAATTAAGCCAATAAATTGCTCTTAAAACACTGTTCCAAATTCATGTCATGATATTGTCGTTGGTCCATATGGAACATGTGCGAAGTCCTGTTCATCATGTTTAAAAAATTTCATAAATGTGACACATAATTTGGTATTTCCGAAAGAGCATCTTGCAAATTCCAGAATTTCTTATCAGAAGTTGAGGTCCCGCTGTTCTTTGGAATTGTTACAAGCAGCGAGCAGGTGACCCGCGCGATTTCATAACGCAAGCCACACCGGCGCGCGGCGCGGAGGAATGAGCCTGCGACAAGTGCATCGCGGCCGCAATGGCTCAGCTTACACGCAACAATTTCGGGTTTATTGTTTTTATGCGGTCGTTTTAGGTGAAATCTGGCCAGAGATGCGCAAGATCAGCCCGAGATCACACGCCGCAGGGCATTTCGCAATTCGCGAGAATACGACTGCTCCGGGGGAAAAAAAAGATCTCTTGATGGATCTGCTGCTCGCGAAAAATTAATTAGCGCGCGAAAAATCTGTTAACTGCCGAACTCCCTGGCTTTCATCAGGCATTTTCTCCGTATCTTGTCGCGTAGAAAAGTTTGTGGCAAATAAATCAAAGCGGCAGCAGCGACAAGGTGTCAGTCACACTGACCCCCGGTCGCTGGATCAGAAAAGAACTTGTTAACCAGCTCATTTCCAAAATTTACCACCTTGTCGAAGCGATGATACCTGCAGGGAGAAATGGGGCGACAAAAAGTCGTCCGCGAATAGTAAAGTCGCTTAATTGGCTGTCGAATGTCGCGGTTCCCGGTAGTGGAGGTGACTGACTAGCGACTACCCATCGAAAGTTCGTAAAAGCGCGGCCGTGATTTTAGGGCCGATAACGACAAACCGACGTGAACAAATCTGAATAATCTGAGGAGGACGCGCGGGGACACCTAACCGTACCTGCGCGGCCACAGTGAGAACGCTAAGGTTTATGAGGTTTTCGAGTGACATGATGGACACCAAAATATGCCGTGTGCACCTGTAAAATTCTCGCGGTCTGACGGTACAAAAGTAAATCTCTGTCAGGTGTAGGTCAGGGGTTACGAGGAATTATTATCTGAAAATGGTATTTTTTTCTATTATGGTCACTAATTAGCATACGTGCTCGCTCGACTCAGTTTCTGGACCGCATTAAAATGGAATTTTTATTACCCAATGGGACTCGACACTGACGAAAGAACTTTTTGAGGAAAAAACAATTAATTTTGGGGGCAAGTGCTGGTTTTTATGGGGGATTTTAACATCCGCTAATGAGATTTTTTAATTTGGCGTATTATATGTATGATGGTATATTGTTTCTTGGAATTATAATGAACTTGGCTTCGGTTAAATTATTGTTTTTGTCGTTCATCTTGAAAGCACCATTATTTTACAGTACACAAAAAGGTGAAAGCATCTTAATTGCTTGCTGATAACTGCGTTCGCTGCCTTCAAAGAATCATTTCACCTTAAGGAATATTAAACACTGTAGCATGCTAAAATGTTTTAGATCTAATGCAACTGATTGTTCTGCAACTTTTACCTCTTTTTATTAGCAAAATTATAGGATAGTAATGAAATTGGTTTCACTAGATTTAGAGCTGTAGAAAAACTACTAGAATTACCACTACAATACCAACACGAGTCAATACCGGCGTTTTAGAGAATAATATTAACATAAATCAGCAGGGAAATACTTTTACACTTTTACTTAATAAATACATAGTTGCATTCCTGTTTAAAAATTAATATCGATGAAAAATTAGTATGACCATTCATTATCAAGGAAATACATCGTTGATTGGTTTTCCCTATTTTTAATAACCAGTTTCTCAAATCAAAGAAAATTGTAAGTACTATACTCATTTTTAAATATGTACAGAACTTTCTGGCTGATAGGACGAACATTTACTCATTTCAAGAATGGTCATAGATTTTAAATAAGAGAAAAATTTGTTAAAAATGATCGTGCTTTATCTACACAAAATATAAACAAATTACTAGCCCCATTACTATTTTATATGTATTGATAAAAAGATTGGATTACAAGTAATAGTAATTCTTAATTATATTACCTAGTATTTATAATTGGCATTATCCGATAGTACTATTGTAATGTATATACATACATACAGTGGTGGAAGAAATAATAGGTACAAGTAAAAGAACAAAACTAAAAAATTTCTAAGTTTACTAGTATGTGGAAAAATTTATCTATTTCAACTCATGCTAGTTCATATTTTGAATTTTTAGTTGTGTGTTTTCTCCGCCATTGTACATAAACACCCACATATTTAAAAAATAATGCATTATTCATCAGCTCGAAATCTCAAAATAGCTCTAACGAATAAGAAAACGGTTTTAAAAAAACAAAATTTCTAAAAGTAAATAATTAGGTACCTATATTTTGAAATTTTCTGTTTCTACTTAAAATATAATATAAACATCCCAAGATTTTACAACACGTTTGAGGTCGGAATGAAAACCAAACTGATTGTCGGTACTTTTCTTAAGATTTTACTTATTTTTAAAAACTTTAGACCACAATAAAATAAGGCTGTTAAAAATATTCTAAAGTTATTTTCAGCTTTTGAAAATATTATAAAACGTATGTGGATATTGCGAGCCATTTCCCATTTAATAACACCGGAAGAGTTAAATAAATAGGAAAAAGTATTGATCCCTTTTAAAATACACCGCAGCAAGGAAAATTGTAAAAACTTTCTCAAACATTTTAACTAGTTGGTCGCTAATTCATCTATATTCTGGGAATTTGGGGCCAACGATCAATTTGTTATAAATAATAGGGCTCAAGTTTTATTCAATTTAAATAGAAGTTGAATAGACCACTCTTCCGACCGAATGGTATTAGGCATAACTAAAATATTATGACAGCACCTTTTTCAGCTAATAAAATAAATAGTGATAATCTCTGAGGAAAGTTTAATAGAAAATTTAAGTCAATAACTACCTCAATAAACACTCTTCCAAAAAGAATCGTTTAGATACAAGTAATTTATACATATTATTATAATATTTGGGATATTTTATAAGGCGGAGAAGTTCAGTTTACGTGGGTATCAGAACGTTTTTCCCATTCTGAAAAATTTGAATTGACCCTGTAAAATGATAAAGGGTATGCATTATATCTATGTACATAGCTGTCAAATAGTTACTCTGAAGTATCAGTCTTGGAATGAAAAAAATATATAGCAAAATATCTATGAATTTACATACATGCTCCTCACCTGTTTTTTATGTTTTAGTACATAGAATATTATGTAAACATTTCAGATATATTGATAAATTATTCTTTTTGAACCGTATTCATCAGGTTTGAAAATTTCATTTTCAGAAAAACGGATTTTAAAATAAAGCAGGACGCTTCTGCGTATGAAAGATCAGTCAGCTTTTAAGTATAACTTTAGAAATGTAAGGAGTTTCTTTTTAAAGTTTGAGAACATATTCTTCAAATACTATACACACACTATAAAAAAATCGTTTTTTTTTAATAAGAAGAAGTAGAATATTCCCTTAAACTTAAGATTTCTTATTTCATTGAAGGTTTTTTATTCAAGGATATACCATTAAGAGTTGGAATAAAGTGTAAAAGGAACTCGTGTGTTCGTGTCATTGAACTTCACTTATGAACAAATTATAATCGATGAATGATCCAAAAGGTGTGAGCCCTTAAAAAGAAAACATTAATCCTTTTTTGAATAGCTATAATTTGAATGGAGTTTTTAAGAAATTAACTTGGATACAATTTCCTCAAAAATTAAAAGTATGCAATAATGAGTACGAACCATTAAAAGGCACTAAATGGACATAATACCTGATCTTCTGACTTTAATAACCTTAAACATGACACAGCCATAAAACCTAACCGCTGATATCATCCTTATTCGAACTTCGATTTATCAATTCGCAACTGTTGTTCAACATAAAAATGACTGCTTCCTGAGCGCGTGGTTAAATTGGATCGAAGGAACGAAATACCCAGCTAATAACATTCTTAAGGTGTGCACAGATTTCAATCAATGCCGCAAGCATTTCGACAAGAAAAAACCGAGCAGACTTCTTCGATCACTAATTGGCGGCAAATTTTTCAATCGGCAAAAGAAAAACTGATGAGGTACGCGTCACGGTCCAGCAAATTGTCTTCCTCTAAAACAAGTTCCCTTGAAGCTTGTCAGCGAGTAAAGCACTCGGCGACGTCGCTAATTGCCAACATCCCATGGCCCGGGAAGAGGAAGCGATCAAGGGATTCCTCGCGATCAATAAGATCAAATCCGACCATTTGAGACTTCGAACACTCCGGGGAATTCGTCGCGACGAGAATGTGAAAAGTATGGGCATACGTTGGGTCGTTTATTGCTTCACGAGCCAACGCGACCTCTGCTGACGCAAGCAGGAGGCGCTAATTACTTTACGGCTGGTCTAGCACCTTACCAAAAAAAAAGCCACCTTAAAAACATTCATTGCCACAAATTTCGTTATTTTATTTCGACACCCTGACCATCTTTTGTTACTTATTTATTTAGGTTTACAGCACAAATTTCGAGTTATGAACTTTTTTTGTGATCTTGTGCGAAGCGCTGATTGGCTGCCCGGGGATTGCACGTTTTGTAATCTCACACCTCCTCTGACCGCTGCCGGCAACCTGTTTGAATTAAACGGAAAAAAAGTAACTCCCTAATGGAGCCCGAGCGACAGTTTACGACGATTTAAAAATGAAAATTGGAGACAATTAAGGAGATATTCTTGTAATTCGGAGTTTATCTGCTCGTTATGTAAGGGCAGGTCACTGGGAAGGCTGAAGAGGTGAGCTAGCGTCGCACTGAGGCTGCGGTCCATTGATAAAGAGCATCTGCTAACGGCCGCTGCGCGACAGAATCAAATGAGTGCCGCGGGTTATGAGTGTTATTAAAGCGCATTAGCCAATTAATGGCTAAGGAGGAATTCTTGAAATGGCAGTAAGGTAAACTTTCAGCATTACAGTGTCAATCACATCTAAGCGTTAGGTGTCATTAAAAGTCCACAAGGCTCAGGCGTAGGGTGAATGAGACTGGTCTTTATCCGTGAGAAGCTAAACGAATTACGTTGTGGGTTTTCATAACCTTTACTAAGCTTTGCTTCAGCTTCGCCATTAATTTTAACATAGTTAAACATCAAACCATACAACATTTTTAGAGGTATAAACATATTTTATGAACAAAAAACATACGATGATAAAATGATTTTAAGTCTGCAGTCTACAAATTTACAGATTAATTCTCGTTAGGGTGGGGTAGCGTATATACTAAATAGGATAATATAAGGACTATTGGGCCAGTGTAACTTTCAAGTCACACATTGATAAACCAATCTTTTTTTAAATAATTCAATGATTTTCCAAACTATGGCATATTGGCATATAGTACATATGTATGCAAATCTTATTTTACAATAGATCTTTAGTTACCAGTAATATTCTTGATAATCGCTATTAGCGCTAACCTGAAAAATCAATGTAAACACTTTTTGAAGTTACTGCAAATAAAATTTGAACTAGTGGTTAGGTACTGCTATTGTCATTATTTTTTATTTTAATATCGATATTTACAAAGCAATAAAAAGCGTATTATATGTACATATAAGTATTTTTAATAACATAGTATTGTATATTTCATCTTGCATTTCATTAATAATATTTGTATGTGATAAGCTTTATAACTCTTAAGACCCAATCGGTTATAATGTTAAAGTTTGTTGTATTTAAAAGCCTAAAAAATGGACATAATATACCTAAAAATAAAATACAGAGGTATGAAAATAAGGAGCATTAACGACAAAAAAAACTAATAGTTATATTTTATTGACATTAATTTCTGTTTTGTATCACAGGTATTTCGATCTAATTATGATTATTGTATAATATTATACGAGTATATTAAAAGTTATTGTATAACTAATTCAGAGTTCACTGATTGCATTTCATTTGATTTGCATATTTGCCATCAGAAAGGTTCGAAAAGGAAAATTTGTATTATCTAGCCATCTCTCGTTGTTAAGTCGCCAACGTTTTTTTTATAAGTAACAAAAGATATCGATCCAAAAACTACGTAATTGCGTTTTGTAGTCTCTTTGTAACCCAAAATATTACATAATTTTATCATGAAAACTTTTTATTTTCTGTAGGTCTGTGAAGGAATTACTTAGCGGAACTTACACTTTCTCGGTCGAACATACTAGTGATTTTTATGGGACTGACAAATATAAAAAAAAACATGTTTTGATCATGCAAGCCCATTTTCAAAAATTTTATTTTGAGAAAAAAGCGTTGAAAATTTTGACAAACAAATTTTTATATATAAAATCTACATACATTCGTTCAATCAACTATAGTCTGTAACTTTAAAAGTTATATGGAATTTTCCTCTGACATTTTCAGAGAATATTATGTTTTTAGATACGATATTTTCTAAAAAGTAAATTGTTCTGACCCGAGAAAGTGCAAAGTCCTCTTAAGGATAATAGATACAAAGGGTTAAATTTTTAAGTGCATGAGCGAAAACATAAATAACAATCCCGAAAATCACACGATTAATCACCAACCTTTAATAGATATTATTCAAAGTAAAGCACAATTAAAAACATAGAATTAAATCGATGCTTTACAAATGCTCATTTATTATGACGATATTCTGATAATTTTAAAAAACTAAAAGACTTTAAAATTATTGAGGAATAGTATAATAATGAAGATTAGAAATGTTACGATAGTATACAGATAAAAGAAGGAATCTCCGGTTATTCTTTTAGAAAAAGATTAATTTTGTTATTGTGTAAAAACTCAACTCAACTCAATCATCATTACAAGTCACTAAAACAGATAAATTATCGGTTTAATTAATAAATCAAAAATCACACTTACCTTTTAAACAGGTGCCGCAATACCTTTATATCTTTACCTATTACCTTTCGTCAGGATTAATGAAGCTCTCGTTTATAAATATCATAATTAAATTATAAGGTTTGGTTTTGAAAGATAAATTATGTCATATTTTATACCTTCCGTAACTAATACTACCATATACATACATACGTATACCAGCTTTTCAGGGTGGTGCCACTTAAGAACAGAACAGAAATTTAATTTTCGTTTCTTTTCAGATGTGGTGTAGTTTTTATGCTTAACTACTGTATGAACTTCTATTATATTGGATGCTAAAGTTTTCATCTGAACTAACAATTATCTTCAATAAAAACCGCCTAAACTTTTATACATACATATTTATAAACCATAATAAAATAAAAGGCGCAGTTTTTATTTCTTATTTTGGAGGAAAAGAATCTATGACTATGATAGAAGACCAAATTTACATTTTTCCGTATCGCATAATTCACATTTTCCTTTTATAGTTGAAAAATGTTGATGAAAATAAATAATGAGATTTTTATGAGTTTGCTAAATCAAAATTTCTTATTATTATTAAATTGAAGACTTTGAAGGGTTTCTATAAAAACGAAAACGAGTAATCAGGAACCAGGCCGCTGATTCCGAATAATAAAAATTTGAAATGGTGGACTCAATGTGGCGATTGAAAACTTACGCTTCGAGGAATTTCCATGTTAATTTACATTTTGGCAATTTTGTGGTAGTTAAATTTTAATTCAATTTTAAGAATTCAATTTCGATGCGAAAAAGGGGGAACGGTAAAATCAAATTTTCAAATTTTGTAAATTTTTTGTATGGTATGGTTGGTATCAACGTTCTACAACAGAATGTAGAAAAGTAAACCAATCAAACAAAAAATAAATAACATTTATTTCATAAAAAGTACAAACTTAATAATACAAAAATAAATCGTAAAAGTTAAAACACACTGAACTAAACATTCGTCAAAGAAATAGTGGCAGTTTCCACGGACCGATATTGACACTTTTTTGAATGCGTTCTCATGTTGCTGGACTGGGTGAAGGCTTGGTTGCAATTTGGATGAGGACAAACATAGGGTTTACATCCGGTGTGGTAGTTTATGTGTGTCTTCAAGTGATGCTTCTTGGTAAAAGCCTTTGGACATATTGGACACGAAAATGGTTTGATGCCTGCAAGAATAAAATGAACAAAGTTAGTTAAGTCTATATAAATTACAATAAATAAATTGCTTCTACAAAAACAAAACATATTGTTACAAATATTTTATTGAAACCTGAATAAAATCTCATTTATATATTAATTAATGGCTTTTATTATCATAGAAATCTTTGAAATTTGATAAAACAACAATACAATGCCACTTTTTCATGCTCTTAAAAATAATATGGTTTCTATACTTACCGGAATGAAGTCGATGATGCAAAGTCATATTGCTCCTATCTGCAAACGACTTTCCACAAACCGAACATTGGTAGGGTTTCTCCCCACTGTGGGTCCTCATGTGCTGCTTCAGAAGCATTTTCCTCGAGAATCTCTTCCCACATTCAGAACATTTATGAGGTTTTACTCCGGTGTGAATTCGCACGTGCATGTTGAAAGCTACTCTTTGGTTGAACGATTTTGGGCAGTAAGGGCATTCGTACTCCTTTTTATTCCTAAAGAAAACACAAGAACGCAATTATTATTCAATGAGTCAGTAACTTACAAAAATGTTTTATTAATTCAAAAAAAAATTTAAACTGGTTTGTTAAAGAACAAATTAAAACGAGTAACTTTTTAAATTTCTTTAGGTAAGTTACATTTACATTTATAAATACATATACAACTAAGGATCAATTTATCAGTTTAAAATAAATTTTAATTTAATCTTGCCAACGTACGGTATGATTATTATGCCTACCGTAAAATAGGTACGTTTTACTAGAATTGACTTGAGAAATCATGAGTTTTTTGTCTTTATTAAAAGAAAAATTAAATTACTATATGTATAAAGTTTCTATATTATAAAAGAATAATATCACTGATATTTAAGATATTGTGTAAAATTTTAAGAAAGATCCATACAGTAGTTTTTCTTTAATTTATCAACGGTGTACCAATAAATTTTCAAAAAATGGAAGAATTGAATTTTATTCGTGTCAATAAAAAGAACTTTTCGCATTGTTTGAGTTTCGGATCACTAAAACTCATATGAATTTGATGCACTTTTCCTAAAATTTGAACAAATTTCAACGCAAAACATTTACTTAACTGTTGCATAAAGTGATAAAGCTGTTTTCTTCTTAGTAATCTTGTTTAACATTTATTTCTTTAATTGTTAAATTCCAAAATTACCTATGAATTTTCATATGACTGCTGAGGTAACCTTTGTCGTTGAACACTTTCCCGCATTCAGGGCATTCAGCTGCGAATTCCTTGGTGCCTCTATGGACAGAGATGTGATACTTGTAGTTTCGGAGTTGGGAGAATCCTTTTCCGCAATCCATGCATTCATATCGTGGGGATTTGTGGGTCTTTTCATGGGACTGTAATTAACGATAATTTTAATCCTCCGATATTCATTTTTGTTTTAATTCTAAGTTTTAGGGCTTTGATAATTTCCTTAGACTTAGATCCAAGATGTGAGCCGTTCGGAAGCAAAACTGGTTAACTCTTATTTCGAAAATGTCTAAAACTTAATATTACCTGATAAATACTACACTACAGTATGTATTTTAAAATGAAGTATCCTAATATCTTAGTAAAATACCTATAAATTTGAAAAAGTTTATTATAATTCTTATTTTAAAACAAGGTTTTAAATCAAGAGTGTCTAATTTCACCAATGTTTTCAATTTTCTGCTGTGAAGTTAATCGATTTCGCAAATGAACAACTCATATGTATAAAGATCCAAATACAAATCCGAAGCATATCAACCAAAAAGTTCTAAACTTAATGCTTATCAAAGTTTATTTAATAAATAATACAGTATTTAGAATTGAATGAATTTCAGTAGTTGTCATTATGAAACGCTCTGTACAGAGGACGTAAAATATAAAATTGACTTTAAAATTTGGCGCTCTCAATTTTTTCTTTACAAAAGATTAAAAATTATAAAAAACCGATATTTTATTTAAAATAATTTCGATTTTAATTGAATTAAAGCTGGTGCCTTATAATTAAACAACAAAAGGTAAAGTCATTGAACAATGTTGCTAATTGAGATCCGTGAGGCTTTTTACTTGGTCTCTATTTAATTTACAATTTTAACTTGTTGTGGAACAATTCAGATTAACTGCAGTGGAGTTATTTATTTTAAACTTTTAAATTATTAAACTACGATTTTGAATTTCAAAAGGTTTCATAATTTTACTTTAAAAACATTTTAAAGAGATTTCGTTCAGGTCGAAATATTATTTAATAAAGTGTTTTAGATATTCCCAGAACACTACGTCACTTCTTTTTAAATTACCACATTGTCAACGTACAGTGTTTAACTTATAAAGTTATTAGTATTTAGGATTAAAGCCAACATATTCGGAAATAAAACACATATTTTTATAGTTTCAAAACTTTAACAGCAGCATGTGAATTAATAAAAAGCAAAAATAAATTTTTTAAATGTTTAAGGTTAAATAATGGGAATGTTTATTCTGATAGAAGCCAGAAAAATGTGGTTAGTTTCGGAATTTTTAAGTATAATACAAAAATTGAATATATCCTTGATCAGTAGATAAGAGTTGGTACCGTCCAGTCAATTAGAATGCATGAAAACTGTCTATAAAAATTTTGCCAAGACTTTTTACTAAAACACATTAAAACTAAAGTAAGTTGGCCTTACTTCTTTAAAAAATAATGGTTTTAATAAATCAATTTAAAAGAGATACTTTAAAGCTAATCTTTTTTATTCTTATAAGTTTTGAATCTAGCTTGTTATCCTAATAATCCGATTTTAAGTTTTAAAGGTTTGCAGGGTTTTTGGTTTCATTTCTTTAAAACCTTTAGATAATTCATTTTTGGTCCTGTAATCTAAATATTAAAGGATGTGGACATATAAGGCCGATTTTTTAGAAGTTAGTTTAAACTAAAGAATTTTAGAAGCGCTCGTAACACCAGACTAATTTTTATAATTTTACTTTACACAGGTCAAAACCGAACAAATATCAGATAATTTCTAAAGCATTTTTCTGTAGATTACGAATTCGAAAATAAAAATATTCAGTTGGTTTTCATTTTCAGGAAAAATATAATTCATTTTTACCATTTACCATTACCATTACCATTAAAAAATAATTTGTAAAATCTGACTTTTTTCCATAAACCAATTACTATATTTCATAAAGGCAAAAGCCGAAAGAAAATCATAACAAGCAATCGCCCATGAAAACCTTGTTCGCCAAAATGTTTGAAAAGATCTATCTATAGTATACAAGTATTTCATTTTCAAATATAAATGTTAAATGATCTTGCGGGGATATATTCGGAAGATCTCCTTTTCTTAAATTTTTACTATTCTCCTCTTATTTAAAATACTAAGGGTTGATTACCTGTAAAGTAGTTGCGCATCCAAAAACCTTTTCGCAAACTTGGCATTTATAACTAGTTTCGTCTTCAACTCGCGAGCTCAAACTCATCGCAACTGATTTCATCACAAACGTTTGCATAACTTCACTGGTCCTCCGCAAAGGAACCGCGGCCACCGGGGGCCAAGGAGCGTTTCTATTGGCGGGAAATTGCACATGGTTTAAATTTTTGAAAAACATCTCACAACCGTTGCAGTTTTTATTGAGCGCACAATGTTCCCAGAATTTAAGGACCTTAGGCTTGATCACTGCGTCACTCGGGGCTCCTGGGGCAGATACTGGCAAACAATTGCCACTGGGAGCCCTGTGTTTGAGGAGGTCCTGAAAGGAGTTCATGGGGTTTGCCTTCGACAAGTCCAGGATGTCCCCGCAGGAAGGGTTTTTGAACCTTCCATCACTAAGAATTTTTTCGATGCTGAAGTCGGTGTGCCTCCTCTGGCCGGGGGGCCCCGCGCTCGCGTCACTCGACTGCAGCCGCTGCAGGATCACGTGCTTCAGCCCCATTCTGATCTCAGCCATTCGCACCGCTTGGCCCGCTGCCGGACAAATCACCGAAATTCAAATGAAGATCACCGCCGCGAGCAGACCTTTTTGTCCACCTGACCAGAAACTCGATTCTGAAGTGATTACGGGAGGGCATCTCGCGACAGGTTGACGACGGCGGCGGTGATCTGCCCGCTTATCTCGGACTTTGAATTGGACGGACGAGTGGCGGTCACCTTCCTCCGCTCCGGCCGAGGAAGGGATAATTAATGACCTTATTCTGGTCGTAAACAATGCGAGATAGCCGCGATCGCACAGCATCAGTAGCTGCCGGTTGACGCAGCCGCGAAGATCTCCTTTTTCTGCTTCTGGTTTTAATTTATTTTGTTCTCGCGCACCGAGCGCCTTCAGTTTTTGTAAAGCTGTTAGGATGCACCCGCGGCTCGCTCGTGGGACTTTCCTGGGATCTAAACGATATTTAATTACTTCTCCAAGATCTTTAATATTGTCGAGAACTTGTCGGCTCCCTTAGTTTTATGGCTAAACACCCCTCGATCCCTCTTGAAATAACTCACTCATTGATACAAGAAAACATATATCAATTCTGCTGGGAATTTATGTGTTGTACATGCTAACATTAAAACAATTGTTTTGAATGGGTAAACTCAAAAAATATGAAATTAATTAAACTAAAATGCCATTTGAATAAAAAATTTAAATATTTATCATCCATGCTGAGACATCCGTAGCCATACATACATATATCACTTCCTGCAATGCGATCTTACTTATGTAGCTCTAGAAAATTATTATAGTAACATTGATTTATTTAAAATCTATTCTAATACAGTATTATAAAGAGATGTCTATGACTTTGTCTTATATAATATAAAAAACTACTGAATCGATTTTAAAATTATGTTCACTGTTCAATAAAATTGATACTTTCCTTTGAGACCTAGCTTATTAGACCTACATGTAGCCATATAATTTGAAAATCTTTTCCATATTAAGGAATATTTCTCACATTGAAAGAATAACTCAATTGAAGGAAAAATTTGTAAATAATATTGTATGTATTATTTCTAAAAAAGTATTTTTTCATTTATAAATATGTAATCCAAAATATCGGAGCGATGATAGTCGCTTCCGGAGAAGATTGGGCGCAAGACTCAAAATGGCGTACATTCGTATCTAGCGTATGTTGCACTGATCCGAAATATAAAACAAATTATGATCAGAGGAATCATAATGTTGGATTAACCATTAAAAAGTAAAAAAAAATATTACAACAAAACTTAAATGTACTAATACAACAAGTTTTCAACAAAATTGTGTTGAGTATTCATTCTATGCGCAAAAAAAAAATCTTTAAAAAAAATTAATGATGAGAATTTTGCATTCTATTTACATATATAGGGTAGCCCCCATAATTTTAACTAATTATTGTTTGTTTGTTCATCTCGGGAACGATTGAACCAATTCCTTTAGGTCCTAAAGTTTAGGACTTTCACTTCCTTCCTTTCTTTTCGAGGCATAAACGACAAGTCTAATTTTTTTCTTCAGGCCTATTTTCGTCAGATGCTACCTTATTTGGCAGTGACTGTAAATATTTTATTTATTTATTATAGAAGCTTTAAAAGTCTTCAGACTCGAAAGTTTGATGAAGATTTTCAACTGTTTTAGCCCTGGTTGGCTATTTCACTTAGAGGATATTTTCTTCTGTTCCTAGGTCCTAAGAAAGGTGGAGAAATGGCTTTCTGCGGGCCCAAAAAAGGGTTCAAGCCAAATGAAAGAGGTGCTGGTTCCTTTTTGTGGCGAGCTCATCCCTCCTTTCGTTGCTCATACACTGGGTATCAAAAAAATGTAAAAGTAATAACTGCTAATTGGGACTAATACAGGGTGTCTCAAAAACCTCTAAACGAAAACATACAACAGGGCAATTTATAACCCTTCCAATAAGCCAAATCTAATCTTATTGTTAGTAAAAATCGGCCGCATATTTTTATTGCATTGAATTAGAAACTTGAATTTTTTACAGGAGTCTGTAGGCGGTAGGTAGGTATGTGGTATTAATTTCAATTCAATACCTCTACTCATTCCTGAGGAAAAGGGTTTAGATGGAGAGACAAACGGACAATAAAGTGATCCTATAGGGGTTCCGTTTTTTCCAATTCCAGGTACGAAACCGAAAATCCATAATCTCAAAGAATCTGTTTAGATGTTTTGTTTCCGACTTTTTTCACCTGAGATATTTTGCGACTGTAAATTTATAAATATGTATAGAATTGTAAAAAAAAAAGTATTTTTGTGTTGTTTATCTACACAATTATGTACTCCAAAGGTATGGGTAAAATTAGTAAGATTTGTTGAGGGCAAATTTAAGATTATCTTCAATTTTAAGGTCAAATTGGTATTTTAAAATGAGACCCGATTGAGTTTTTACTTATGGATTAACCCCGTAACACTTTTCTTTACTTTCAGTTATTAAAGATACGTAAAGCTTAAAAATAGTACTTAATTTTAGGTTAGACTCTATAATGAATAGCCCACAGTCAGAACTGTCGGAAAACAAAAAATAATTAATAAACAACTGAGAATGGTCTCCCAAAAAATTCCTCGTCTCGAATAGGTAAAAATCGTCTTCAGAGGTCGTCTGGGGTACTTTATTATAGTGAACTTTGAGTTCGCTTTTTGTTCCAGGACTGGAGTTTATTAAATTTCTCTAATAAAGCAAATTACTTCTAAATCGTTATAATTAGTTATAATGTATATTTTACAATCTTTTAAGGCTTTTAATTTGTCTTGGATTCATACATATAATTTAAAGTTATGTCATTGAAAGTATTTGATTTTGTAGTTAAATTGAATTTTAATTTATTCTTTGATCTGCATCACAAAATGTTATGTAAAAATCGAAAGGGATGATTGATGAGAAGTAACGTAAATTGTGAACCCATTCCCTTTGCGAGCAAACTCAGTGTGAAGAAGTAAAGTTTGTATTAGATTTACTACATTGCTTATTGTTAGACCTAAGATTAAAAAGGATCCCTTGCCCTTATGCGACTGTTGTAATGACCCAACTGGACCAGCCAAAATACGAACACATTTGAAATATGAAAATTTGTCTTAGGCCCTTTAGCAGATAAAAATTTCTAGTCGCAGTAGGGCTTTTATGCACCAAAAGTCCATCGTCCGTCTCACTTAGTCAGGGTTTAAATTTTTTATAACGTAGTTAACAATCAGGACGAATATTGTGAAGCCGAGGACAACAACGACATTTGGGCCCACCGCTTGCCACCGGCTTCCTGAATTCTCGTCGTCGGCCTTGCCGCGGCTTCCAGGTCTCCGAAGGTCCCCATTCAAGATACTTTCGGACTTCTGAGCCAGCAGTTGCTGGTTGTGCTGCTTGATTAGGCTTACGTTTATCTCGTTGCATATTTCGGGGAAGAGCTCCCGGAAGTTAGGGTCCTTCAGGTTGAAAGCCAGCGACTTTTTCGCGTACTGCTGCTTTTCGCTGAAGGAGGTTTCGATTGAGCCCGACGTTGGTGTGTTCTCTAGCTGGAAAAAAAAGGGAATTTAAGACGGGAGCCCCTAAGTTATACTCAGCCGCATTCTTGCCATGAAGCTAAGGAGGCCTGTGAGGATAGTTGAGACAGACCAAGCAGGATTCCACGTGTCGGGATGGAAGTCGGAAATACTAAGGCACAATCGGGTGTTCGTCCTGAACCTCCCATTCGGCGTCAGCATGTAAATTGACGGGGGCTTGAATGGGAACTCCTTGGGGAAGAGCAAGAAGCCGTGGTAGTAGCCTCCGCAGTAAGGCGAGTCCTCGGGTCCTTTGATAACGTAGTGCCACTCCAAAATGTTTGACGGCAAGGGCTCCGCGGTGATGTAGGGCACAGGGTCCTTTTTGAGACGCAAGTAATCCTGCCTGAGTCGTGATGTAGATGTTGGCTTTCGGTTTGTCATTGCTGCAAATATGTAAATAAGAACCAAATACCACGTCGTGTAAATATAAAACACTCACTCGGTGGTTCAATGACAAATTTCCAGACCTTGTACTGATGATAAACTTCTTAAATCTGGGGCTTTGCCGCTGATTATTAAATGCACCCCGGGCAGCTATCTGAAACAATTCTCGAGTGAGCAAACTGATTTTCATGTGCACGTCATGAATTTAAATTGACGAACAGATCATTTCCGAGCGATTACAATTAGATAAACACGAAGTAAACCAGCAAAGCGATGATGACATGTCATCACAAAGTAAGGAAATGTCATTCTCAAATGTCAGCGGTCATAACGTTTTTACTAAATTCGCCTCAATTGTTGCGGTTCATGAAATTGGGAATTTATCTTAATCAATTCAATAAGCTTAACAACAAATTAAACCACGTAATTTTCAATTTACCCGGAAATAACTCGTAAATATAAAATCCTCATATGTGGTATTACCAAAAGCTGGGTTTTGCTATTCCGGCAGATGGCGTTGCAATTAAATCAAATTTTCAAAAGTTCAGCTATTTCCGTTTCCTTTAACAGTTAACGGTAAACCGTAGGCCCACGGTTTCATTAGCGCTTTGAATTATTTGGATTATTTTTATTATTTATGCGGTCAATGCGGACAAACGGTTTTTTGTGCCAAGCCCTGTGCTATCCGCCCGAAACTTTTAATCTTTAAAGAATATCTTAAAATTCTGTTTTTGTTTACACAGTTGTTTACTAATTCTGTATATTTATTAATTTAGAAAGCATTAGGGAACAATAAATCGTCGTTGCATTAAATTTTTTCAACAGTATGCCGAAAAGAGTAGTAGCAGTCAAAAAGCAAACGGAGGATGTACAAAATATTAATAATATCAATAAAGTGCAATGCTCTTTAAGAATATTCTATACATGCTTTTTTATTCAAACATTTTTCATATGGTTCCTTCAAGAAAAAAGTGGGGGTTCCTAATACTTTTGAACAAGGCTGTATACTATGTATGCACGCATACTGAATAACTATTTACTGAAGATCTTCTCGAGTGGACCGATTATGCTTTCAGATTTAGATTAGTCTACTTTTCGTTTCCATTTTTTATTGCTCATACTGTTACTTAGCATACAATTTATATTTCCACACTTACCAAAACTGTAATATGTTACCGCGTCTTTAAATTATCATCATTAGGTAGAGTACGATTTAAGTTTTGAAATAAGCGTTAATTAATTTATTCTATAGCTCAACGAATGTTCACCATCCGAGAGAAAAAAGGTTTTGAACGCAACGTGAAAAATATGTGTTACAAATGAAAATCATTTTTATTTGTATTGTCTCCATAACAACAGAAAAGAGGAAAACAAAATTTCATGGAGCCGCGACTAAACTTTGTAGACCAATCTCGCAACTACAAGCGGCGAAACTGAAGTTAGGGTGATGCCCAGTGCGCTACAACCGAAAGTAAGAAATGAAACGGTAGAATGATTTTCTGGGGCTTAGAGACACTCTGCTTGGTAGAGTTATCTCTTGAGACCCCAAGCGTTGTTGTTCGGGACAGGGACACGTCTCTGGCCACTTTCCCGTTGCATCACTTCCATGATGCTCATTGCAGGCAGCCAGCACTAGAAAAGAAATCGAGATTAGCAATTTCCGCTTTTACTGCGCAAGGATTTTTGGCTCCACCATGACTCACCCTGTCCTTGTGTGCGGTAGCAACAACGTTTCTGTTCGGTTCCGCATCATATGCAACTGATTCTACCCCGAACATGGAGCACATTTCGTGAACGAGGCTGCGTTTGTCTCGATTCATTGTGGGGAATGAATGGCTTCGCGACCTTTGGGGGCTCTCCTTCGCCAGTTTGACCAGGGTTGTTAAGGCTTCGTGTATCGTCCTAACCAGCTGAGGATCCTTTTTCGCCCAGCCTTTTATGTTGTCCGAGTATCGAGTCAGAATTTTTGTTGAAGGCACCTCTGGGTTTCGAGACTGTAAGGCGATGGCTAGGCGCCGATTCCTCTCGAGAACCTTGCACTCCTCGTTGCATTCAAGTCTGTAAAATTTTATTTTAGAATCTACTTCCTAAAATTTTTATAAATTGTAAATAATTTACGTTTTGTTATTGGTCATTTTGATGGGGCCCATTATGTCGCTCAACTCGACCATATTTCCACGCTGCATCTCAAGCATTGACGATGCCAATTGTGCAGTTGCGATGCGGCGATATTCACTGGAGA
Source organism: Machimus rusticus (assembly GCA_951509405.1). Lineage (NCBI taxonomy): Eukaryota > Metazoa > Arthropoda > Insecta > Diptera > Asilidae > Machimus > Machimus rusticus. The sequence goes on along the minus strand of OX608052.1, from coordinate 4,259,970 downwards.
TGTCTTGGCACGATCGCATTTGTTTTCGATTTCCACATTCGCAGGTCACTTCTATCTGAAAGTGGATCAGTTTCAAGAAATAATCGCAACTGCAATACAAAAATAAAATGTAATACATTCTATTGCATAAACCTTCTCAGAGAATGGAAGTTCTTACCATTATTAGAAGGTATTGTGAAAAAAAACTTTTTTATATACGGTTACATGATTATAAATTGATTGTAACAAGTTGTTTAAAAATCTAAGATTTGTATTTTTAAACGAAACTGTTTATCATAGAAAACATAAAAATTAGTGATTTGAATTTGAAAAAATATAAAAAGTTAGTGCACATGTATACAAAAGATAATCAAAGTTAAATAGATAATCTTTACTCTTTAAGCTCAGTCCTGAAAATGGGAACTTTCCTGAAATCACTGATTTAAAATTTTAAAGTCTTGAATATGTGATTCAATTTCATTACAATTATCGTTTCTATTCACAATATAACCATCCTTAGATTTTTTTATGTTTCAAGTTGGCGCGGAAACGTAATTAATACATGTAGGAATGTAAAAGTTCAACATTATTTTATACTTTTTTTAAGAGTTGCTGATCTTTTGAAAGCGGTTCTATTTGTCTGAGAAAACAATTTTTACTATTTATCAGATTTTAACTGAATTTATATGGAACCACACCAGTGTTATGACCTTTTAAATAAATAAAGAATAATTAAAATCGATTCACAAATGGCATAATCGCGTAACACACAAAAAGAAAATACAACCGTATTGGACAGAATTTTTTTTAAGTCGGTTAAAAACTGAGAAAAAAGATTTAAAATCGCGACGAAAAATTTGCATTCAGTCAGGAATTCTGCGTGTTTTTGGAAATACTTTCTTTTGAAACATTGATTTTTTTGAGCCATTTATATCCCACAAATAACTTAACTTTTAAATGCACTATCCTACTAACAATACAGTTCTTCCATTCTACTAGATATCTAAAGACGGTATGAAATGAACACAACCTAACTGGTTTAATTCTATTCTTTATATTCGTAATAATCGAAAAGCACTTTGGCTTCAATGGAGATATAACTAAATGAGCCTACTTCTGATTTTCATGTTAGTTTTCGTGTGATAAGAGCTTTTAGCTGAATTGCTAAATATGATAAAATCTTGCTAAGGGCATTTGATAATTTCTTTAAACTTTTAACTTTTCCGTTCTATTCTTGGAATCTTGTTACCTTCAACATTAAAACCAACTAAATTTTTAGAAAAACCGTTTTTAAGTAAAATAGAGCAAATAAATTTAACAATTTCCTACGGGGAATCCTGTCCGTACTTAGAAAAAAAGAACTGCACTGTTTGTGAAGTGTTTTATTGACAAGTACTTATTATATCCCTGATAAAACAGGACACTTCAGCTTATTATATAATAGAAATAAACAATTCAGTGAGGGCTATTTTTTAAGTTTAGGACCCATGACATGAACTTTTGCAATATTCATTTCCTGAAGTTTCGTCATGAGGGACTCAGCAATGGGTAGGTTTTTATCGAAATCTACCTAAAAAGAGAAATTAAATGTCTTTATGCTTTTACTAGTAGACTTATTTATTATTTATACTTAGGTAGAAATATCTAAGTATATTCAGAGAATTTAAAAATCTTTTCTGTTTATTCATTCGAATTAAAATTGAAGTATGTACCTACTTTATTTTACTCATAAGGAATTTTTGTTAAAGAAATTTTCTTAATTTTCCATTCTCTGAGAGGATTTAAAAAGCAACTGAATGTAGGCAATTAACTTGTTCAAGGCCTTTAAATTTCCAGTGTGGTAGAGTATAAATGGCCCTACTGCAAAAGCGTTTGAAGAATTTAATGTCAGCTATAATAAACGTGTAGTTAGGCACTGTATTAGATGTTTAAAAGAGTTGAGATCTGTGAGGCGAGCAACATTCCTCCCCCTATTAGCTAGAAAACGTGTTTCGTCAACCTCTAGGCTGCGAACAACAACTAGAGGTAAAAGATATACCACTTTGGTTGCTATGCGGAACGCCTCTTTCTTTAATACATAGTAATAAAGTGGGTACAGAAAATCTAAAATGGAAAAGCTTACCATTTCCTTGCAGGGCGTTTCTGGGCAATCTCCGTCGTGACAGGGAGCGTTGCATTTGTGTCCGCAAACCATCCTCGCTTTTGTGCAACTCTGCTTGCAGATTTCTCCTTCGGTTTGACAAGGGCCTTCGTGGCACGCCTTGATGCACTTATGCCGTCCGCAGCTCAACTTTTTGCCACACGGCATTCCACAACTAAATGAGGGTTGGCTGCACGGAATGGTTTTACGTTGCTCGTGCCCGCCGTGGCAGAATTTCGTCGTGAACATCATACAGGGCGGGCATGTTGGAGCAGAGTGGCAATTATGCTGCACAGGGTGATCGCAAGGGTGCTGTCGCGAGCAAGGCATAGAACAGGGTGGTCGCTTAGTTCCGCAGGGTACTGGCGGGTAGATGACTTGATTCCTGCACTCGCAGTAGAGCTCTTCGAACGAGCTTCTGTAGCATGGCGGACAGTTTCCACGGTGACACGGTCGGTCACATTTGTGCTTTCCACAAGAGAGCGAGAAATTGCAGATCTGTGGACAGATATGATCAATATCGATGCAGCACTCTTGGTTGCATTTGTGCCTGCCGCAGCTTCTTTTCTTAGTGCACCTCTTCTTGCATCGAGCGTCGTCAGCTCGCGAAGATAGCTGACGGCATTTGATCATCTGGTCCATATGGCCACAGCGGCACTTTACAGACGTCTGTTTATTGCAAGGTGGACAGTTGCCTGTGTGGCACTTGCTGATGCAACGGTGAGGAGAACCTGCGGGAAGTATAGAGTAGACCTTGTTTAAGAATCCGTTAAAATTTCGAAAAATTCAAAATCTCTATACAAGAGTAAATTCTCTAGAGGGGAGATCCTGGAATGTTCCGTCGATTTTGATTTGAGATCTGTGCAAAAATCTTCTTTTAGTCAAATGACTATAAGGTCTACGTTTTTTATTTAATCTTTTTATTTCAAAAATGGTAAATATTACTTTACCTTTGAACAAAATAAAAATACGAGCTAAAGTTTATATCATTCTACGCAAAGGATAATAAGCCAGAGCTCTTAGCATAGCTTTAAAAAAAAAATCACAACTGGTTCAGTCACTGCAAAGCAAAACAGAAAATATACATTGGGCGTATTTATGGGAAACATAATTTCTGTGAATGTTAGTGCGTAGATTTTGACCACTGGGAATTTTGACTATTGGAAATTGAGTTTGAGATTTTGAATATATTTAGATTTTGACTTTTGGAGACCTCATGTTTTTAATTCGGAGCTTTATTTTGATAATTTCGTAGTTTTATTGAAAAGGGATATAACTCACCTGGTTGGCCACATTTTAAAGTTTTGCCGCAAATTCCAGTACAAGTTGGAACTGGTTGCAGGCAGTTTTCCCGCTGACCAGGCTCAATTTGCATTTTCCCGCAAGGGCAAGTCTTGACCATCTCCGGAGTCAGCTTGCATGGCTTACAGTCACCGGAGTGGCAAACGTCTTTGCATTTGTGGTTGCCGCAGGCCAGTTCCCGGCTGCAGGGTTTCCCACAAGAATAGTTCTTCTTTTCGTTCGACTCCTTAGTGCAGGCTACCTGCCTTTCTTGCCTGCCGCAATGACAATTTTGAGTGACTTCTTTCTCGCATTTGGGACACTTGCCATGATGGCACGTTTTATCGCAACTATGGAGCTCGCAATTAAGCAGCTTCTCGCAGGTTGCCTCGCATTCGATGTCGTCCTTCATGTAGCACTGCATGACCTTAGAGGTCCTGCCGCAGCCGCACATGCGGGTCACGTTTGCCTGACATGGCGGACATGGTCCGGGGTGGCAAAGAAGAGTACACGAATGATCGCAGTTGGTCTTCCGGCCGCAAACCTCTCCGCAGCTGTGCGCTACGTCGCTGCGGTTGTACTGAGGATTCTTCACTTTCCCACAGAAGCAATAATAATCGCGGGGCACATCCTTTGTTACATTTTGGCAAGCTGGACAACGCCAGCCGTCTTCGGATTTTGAGCTAGAAGCCCATTTGATCACACAGTTGAGATGAATGATGGTGTAGCAACTAACGCAGGACCACACGGATTGGTGAAATTTTATAGGCTCAACGCAGACGAGGCACTCCAACCGACGGCCTTCAATCTCGCGGATAAGTTTCTCACGCTGGGAGAGCTTTTCGCTGAATGCATCCTCGCTAATAATGGGGATCGCATTGCTCTTTGTATTCGACTCTAATTTGCTAGAGATTTTTCCATCGGAATTGCCGTTTTCGCGCTTGTTTTCGAGAAACTCTCCTCGACTTTTCCAATGGTTGTCGTGCCGTTTTAAATTCCTCTCGTAATTTTGCCTATTTCGATTCGAATAATTCCCATTCTGGTAATATCTGTAACATAAATGGAAAAGTTTGTCATTGTCAATGTATTTGAAAAGTTTATACTGCAAGTAATGATCAGACTGGAAAAATATCATTACCAATGCCAGTAATGACTTTTTTAAATTACCATTTAATTGCCAATAAATAATTTGTTTTAATTAATTGTGCAATTACTTCATTGTAATGATTTGTTAGTACAGCTTCCACTGCCATTAAAAACTGCAATTTGTATTGGAATGAATAAATTGTAATTGCACAATGACATAGAAGTTTCTACTACTTTTGTCTTCTGTGAAAATTTTGTTACTCATAATCGGGTCAATTAAATCAGTGCTCTAAACTGCTTATTTTTAACTAGATAATATTGAAAATTTAAATTATTAAGTTAACCTTAAATCGAAGAAAGACTGCACTTTCCAAAAGTTTCAAACCGGGCAAGATATTTAAAAGAGAGAGAGAGAGATCGTCTTTCTTGGAAGGTACTGGATTTATGAAGCTTTGATGTTCCCAGTGGTTCACAATGCCTACTGGGAAGTACTGATTTGAGTGACGAGTAAAAAGTATCGATATCAAAGAACTCATATGAATAGAAATATCGGGTAAAAAAGTACTGGTATCAAAAAATTCGATACTTGTTTTAGTGCCCCTGGTGAAGAATTCCTATTAGAACCTATCAATAAGATCAAAAGAAGCTATACTGCCATCTAAGGTGTTATCAAAAATTTATAGAAAATTAATATCTGAACAGAAGTTCAGTTCCAACCTTTATAGTTATAGGAAAAATCTTGGATTTCCTAGTTCTAGTTTCTTTTCTCATAATAGAGGTTTCAGAGCTTTATTGCCCCTATTAAGCGGAGTCTCAATGCTCGTTTATCCACTGATTAAATCAGCTAGTGGAAGAGGTATGGAGATTCCTATGCTGTCTAAAATAAGGACATAATAAGCCTTTTCGAGGCTCTAATGAATGTTATTCAAGTCTAAGTTATTTAAGTATGCTTGCGCAATACATATCTGAGATGTTTTCAGTACTTGTCTTCAACTAGCGGGAGCACCAAAACTTTACAAATGGTTATCCAATATTATTTAGGTTTCTTTAAAGTCGAGATTAAAAAAACAATTTAAATTCCGACAAAGAGAAAAATAATTTAAGCCTTGGTTCTGTTAGAAGATTTCTTCTTGGAGCCATAAGGTGTGGGTGCAATTTTGTTTATTTTTTTTCTTTCCACTTTTCCTTTTTTACATTACTTATAAAATAGTTAAAACAATCAAAAAAGTAGCGCGAACAAAATATTCACCTTAGGCGAACGCTAGCATAGGTTTTACAGAGAATTCATGTGAAAGTGTGAACACTTTCAACACCATAGTCATTGAATTAAATCAAGTACACAAAGCAGCCCAGCCCCATCAATTATTACATAATACGAATACAAAGTGAAATTCTGTCTGAGAAATTTTTAAAAATATACTGAAATTCTAGCAGCTTAGCTAAACTGAAGCGTTTTACTGGATCCAGCCTATAACATTTACCGAAATGAATGTAAAGTAGGTCACATGAATTAAGTTTAAGAATCTGAAAAAAGCTCCCCAAAATCTATATCAAAAGTACCTTGAATCAGAGTTTCGTCCACCTCCATAGCGATCCTGGCCGTTGTGACGACCTCGACCATAGGACTTATTGATGGCCCCAGTGTGGCTCCTTTGCGCAATTCTTTCCTCGTTGTTGTTCTGCCCATCGATTGGGTGTTCATGCACCGCAGAATCAATTCCTACGGGTGCGGGTTCCGCAACCGGAGCTTTTGGTATTACAGGATCGGTAGCTTCAGGCTCGGAGAGCTCCAAATTGCTGAACCTGGGAATGAACTCAGCGGCCGTTGGAAGCAGGTTTGAAGAGAGGGCCAAGTCCCTCTGGTAGTCAGTGAGTGATGGAATAATTTGAGTATCAAAGCCGTTATAAAACATATTCGGCACGGGCATATAAGGCACCTGCGTGGGGAAGAATCCGAAGTAGTTTGCCATGTCAGCACCACCCGTGTCAACGGCCGGACCAGCAAAGTTGTGCTGCAGCAGAAACTGATTGAAGTCGACGTAGTTCTCGGCGCTGGCCGTGCTGCTTTTGGCCGCACTCCGTTCGCCGTTTTCAGATTGTGGAAGTTCTGACATCGTTTTTTATTGGGGGGACTCGGCTTCAATTTTTCATGACAAGGTGGAGGTGTTCGGTGCCTTCGTACAGTCGGTGCACAACTAGGTCTATCACAAAACTTGTTTTCGGTTTAATGCGGCTTTTGGGGTTCCTTGAAGAAACAAAAAATAAAAAAGTCGCTGCCCCAAGGCAAGGCCATTCAGGCCTGGTTGAATCCAAGCCGCCCCAGGTACCTTCGGGATCGATTTAATAACTGCAAAAGAGCAAAATTATAAATTTGGTTAACTTTTAACGGAAACATGTATGCAACAATCGCAAAATTTTTAGTCTATTGCGAAATTTTTTCAACCAGCCAGAGAACAGTTGACCTGTTTTAAGGTTAAGTGAGAGAAATTGGCCAATTACGGGAATAGGTCAAACTGTTTTGGCAGTTTTTTACGCAGGAGAAGAGCTACACGGAGTACTTTTTCCAAATACCGTACCTTCGTTGATCAAATTCTTTTTAAAATAGTAAATTCGAGATAAATTTGCACAGCCAATAAAAGTGGTACAACAAAGCCAAATTTTATGCCAAAAAGAACCGCATGACATTTTACCGAGAACGGCGCTGTGATCGTAAAAAGGAGAACAACTGTCCAAAACTGAGTGCATTCAAAAACTCTTGAAGGGAAAATTGATTTCTGGAAGCGATTTAAAACCGCTTACTGTATGAAATTTGCACACGGAAAAAGCATAAAAAAATATAACCAGAAATTACAATCTAACGCCATGAAAAAAACTCAGTCAACTTTAAAAAATATTGTTTTAGGTCTTTTCGGATATTTTTAAGTGTTCAGATTAAAAGACATTTTGTTTTAATTGCTCATAGAATAGTCAAAAATTATACGTACGTACTTGTATTATTTTTTTTAAATATAAAAATTTTAAAATAAAGATAGTTTACTTTAAAAGTAAAAAAACAAAATTGATCAAGTGCGAGTCGGACTCGTATACTGAGGGTTCCGTACAATAAAAAACCCTAAAAAGTATGTACATACATACATTCATATTTAATGAGAATTTTTAATTATGATCAGAAATATATCAACTTAGTGATGGTTATTTTTTGGACCACAAGCTTGGAATGCTTGGAATGTTATTTGTGTTGTATAGTCGGTTTTTTCTATTATAAAATTGTTCCCGCTGTATGAACAATTTTTAAATTAGCTGATTAAATAATTGAAATATTCTGCAAAAAAATATGTTTTTATATAATAAGTTTAACTTTTTGTACAAACTTTTGATTTAAAATGATAACTATCAATCCCTTTAAGAAAACGGAAACAATCGGTGCAAATTTAGCTTGTTTTGCTATAAAAGAAATAGTGAAAATGCCATAGAAATTTATGTTTACTTGTTTTTGCAGCGGTTACAGAGAGATAGTTTTTATTATTTTCCCTCTTAGCCGCAGTAAAATGCTTTGAAATCCATTGTTTTTATATTTGGAGGCCGGTCTGTCGGGTCGGAATATCGACTGCCTTAAGTTTTATTAAATAATTTATTTTATTTATAAAGTTTATGTGCACTTCTTGTCAAATATATACAAAATTGGGGATTTTTTAGAATAACGTGACACCAAATATCATCAATAATCTTTCGAAAAAGAGTGCACGAACATTTCCGTGCACGGAGGAATGGTTTCAGAAATAGGCCTCAAGTCGGTTACAAAAATTTAAAATATACATCTCAAAAACAGACCACTCCGGGCGCTGTCAACACTAAAGCGATTTATAGAGGTTTCTCTACCAAATTTGATGTCTAGACAAGTGTCGAATTGCTTGCTTGATAATTACTAGTTAAATATTTGTTCTAAAATCTAAATGGTAAATCTGCTCTTATGAATATTATACGACGGTTTTGTTTTATAACCAATTTTAAGCGACTCGAACGAAAGTTAAAAAGCGCGCATCTCCCTCTCAGTTTTGCTCCCACTCATTCCAATCAGGTAAATTCCAGTCTACACGCCGTGGAAAGCGAGGCCGAGCTGTTTTCAGCTGAAAACAAAAATTCTCCACTGGCCTCAGTTCCTTCGGACGTTTCGAGCGAGGTGCTTTGGAGGTGTGCGAGTTTCCCGTGTTTTTGTTGATCGTTGGTCAGAATGACTAGCAAAGCGGTGCGGGGTGAATGAGAGCCGAACCGAAAAGTTACTTGTGATCAATTCGAGCCCCCGGACGCATTTCCTGGGCGATAGGTCGACATTTTTCGGGTACTTCGTGATGGGTGCACACGGAGGAATCGATAATTGATGCTGTGTGTGTTCGTGCGTTCGTCCCCCGTTGAGAAAATGGAGTCTGTTGCATTCGTGTTGTGCTGAGGAGCTCCGCTGCTGTCACTTTTTGTGCTGTTCTGGACCGCGCGAGTGTGTGTGCATGTGTAATTTGAACCCCCAACGATCGGAGATCTGTCAGAATTTTTTCGCTTTCAACTCTTTTGCCGGTGTTTTGTCTTTTGTTTCCGTCGCTTGAGACTTTGAACTTTGGCGAATTTTTTGCCGGCCATTTCGTCGCTAAGTGATAAAACAGCTCCTGAAACGATTTTCATACAGAAAATCTTTGCCAGAAACAAAAGCAGGGCGCTGTGGTGAAATTCTCGAAGAACATCGTCCACACACACATGGCAACACCTCAAATCCGAACAAGGGGAATTTCCAGGTCGTAACAAGTGTGGGTGCAGTTTCCACCACGGTCTGCGAAGAAGAAGATTCTTGTTTTCAACAACAAAAACAATCTGAGTGGAGCAAAAGTGGAAGAAATTTTTTAGTGACCGAATAAATAGTTTTTGTGGTCCTAACGAAGTGCGGAAAGATGGTGAAATGATTAGAAAATCACATGGTGTCCTAGCAATTCTCTGATAGAGCTAGATTCAAACCGGTTCTGTGTCTGAATTTGCGCTGTGTTTGTCTGTTTTTTGGTGCAACTCTCGCGGGATACGGAGCCGTCCCCGATCCGACCTCCTGGCTGGTACGCACGGATAAAATGTCAGCAAAATGTGGATTACTCATAATTCTGGTCCCGACTATTTTATTCATCGCAAGTGGTAAGTACCCGTCCCCGTTTTGGGGCCACAGGACATCAATGTCCTCGCCGAGTGCGGCCTCCTTTGTTGCTGCTGACAGCTCCTGTCGCGATTTGTTGATATCGATTTTGCCTTCCTCTCGGCCGAAAGGTTGAACAAAGGAGAAATCTGCGGAGGTTCAATATACGGGGGGCTCTTCTGTCTTTGAATTTGAGGCGTTTGCACCGTGGACTTATCGCGATTTCCGCTGCACTCGGACGCATTTCATCTCTGACGTGGAGCTCCCATCGCCAGAGTATTCGACTTTAATCTGGTTTTCGGATGTTTTCACTAGTGCACTAGCACCGGGACGACTGGCTAGCATCTGGTGGATCCAATTCATGTTGCTTCTCTGACAATCCGATCCGATCTGGCTCTTTTTTCTAGGCCAGTTGGAATCTCATTCGGATCCAAATTACAAACGGGTTACTCGTGATTCATTAGCTAGACATCGTGGAGCACTGAGGCTGCAGCAGCTCACGAAGCGAAGGCAGAATCTGGTACCCGTTCGGACGCGTATAAAGCAACCACATTCATTTTTTTTTGAAAGTTAAAGATCGAAGGATTACATAGCAATTTTATTTTTTATTTTTATGGATTAATGCCTTGAGCAAACATATACTGGAATGCTTTGTGTTCATATCTGACTACTCCAAATTTTTCAATTTTATTAGAAATTTCGGTGATTCAGTGGTAAATATTTCGTTCAAAAGCAGAATGCTCTTAAGGTTAAAATGAAACAAAGACCTTATTAAAAAAAACGATGTAACTTTGCACTGAAAATCAGAAAAAGTAAAGGAATAAAATAAGAAGTAGTTATCGAAAAGCACATAAATATTCGTTTAAGCGCAAGTGAACTTTCTACTTATTTAGCCACTCAATGGACTACTTATTTCTATCTAAAAACTTGTAAAATAATATTGTCCTTGTTTTGTTATAATTTCAAAAACGGGTGTTGATAACTGAAGTCTAGTTACTAAGTCATATCAAATCTAAAACATTGAACACGTTTTTCGCATAATTATAATAAAATTTAGGTACATAGATATATCTTCTTCACATATGTACGTATTTAAAAGTTACTTAAATAGCTAATAAGTGGTTCAAGAACGAAAGTAAGTATTTTGATTTTATTAGCAAAAATATAAAATTAAAGTCTGGTTTTACGTGATGATTCAGCGCCAGGAATGTTCGTCATCAAAAGTTTCTTAAAAAAAGGATTCTATTTAAATAATGAAAATAATTTATTAGTCTCCCTTTCTTTGAACAGGGAAGGAAGTCAATGTACTTATAGTGCTAAAATAATCCTCAAAGTATATTCCATTTTACTTAGCTTTAAGTATTTTATTTTAAAAATTTATTAAAACAGTATTATTTAAAGAGCATCGGTCTAGCAAGAATTGTGTTCATAAGACCAGTTTCAAGTATGTAGTTACCGCGCTAATATATCAGCAACAAGTAGAGAACTGGTTCTCCAATTACCTACAGTGACTAGGGTATCGGTGCATTCATCAATGGTCCTTAAATTTTTGTGCAGAGTTACAAATGTCGCAAAAAAAAATCAGATCAACCTTCATTCCTCAGATACGTTGAGGTGCAGGAAAAGTCACAGTGTTTAGATGACTAACCTGCTTTTGGATCTAATGCAGCATCATTACGTGCATATCCTCCAGGAAAAATTAATCCCCTTTCATGGAGGATGAAATGCCACTGGGTTCTCTGTTGCAGCAGGATGATACCAGGGATCACACCGCACTTTCTACGAGGCACTGGCTAGAAATGCATAATATTAATTATTTAGAATGGCCATCACAGAATCTCGAGAAAACGTCTGAAAAGTCAGTTGACAGGGTGACAAAGATAAAATTACAATCTTCCCTGCAATTCAAAGATTGTTGATTAAGTAATAGGAAGGACTTGTTCTAAGTAAGGATAATAGTAAGTATAGTTATTAATGTTTTATAGAGTCCTGGAATAAAAAATAAAATTGAACAAAGTTAAGTAAGTTTAGTAAGTTTTTTCATCGATGTTTCATTTTATTTTGTTAAAAAATTTTAAGTTCTTGTAAAATATCTTATTAAGAATGTATAGTTATGCAAAATCAAAAAAGAAAATCAATTCAAATATGTTAGTGTTTGTGCCCAAAATAAATAAATTTTTTTGAAAATTTCAAACAGATGTAACCCCTAGCGAATTATCGCATTGACACTTTGTAAATTTAAATAAATAAAAGTTGCGATCTGCTGATAGATTTTGTGCAAAGGAAAGCAGATTCTTAAAGGTGCTAAAGGGAAAACTGCGTAAGCAGTTCCTGCGGGAACTTTAGAGGCTGGGATCCCCAAAGGTCGTGTTTGTTTTGACTAAGCCTCTTTTCAGAACACCCCCGGGGTACAAACGGGAAAGGAAGATTATTTATTCCCCTTGTCCCTTTTTGTCTTGGCCTTCAAACTTTCTGTGCCCACTCGGGCTGCTTCTCACATGGCTTCCATCAGGGATTTCAGCCATTTATATGATTTATCTCAGATCCTGCATCAGGAGGAATTTATTCGGGGAATTCAGATAAGGGAAAGACAAAAATGGGAGCAGTAGTACTTGTGCGCAAAAAGTTAAAATTGACGACTGCTTTGCTGGGGATCAAGACTTTTTGTTATCATGTGGGCGCTGAGAAGTTAAGGCGTAATTTTGAGTTCTCTGAATAATTCATCCAAACAAAATGGTATAATAAACTTAATCAGACCTTTTGGATTACTTACTTTGTTTTATTAAAGTAAAACGTAAGATATTTATAAAAATTCTCCAGCAATTTACTTTTCCCTGAACTTAAAGTGGAATGATGGTAATAACTCTTGTGAAATATTAATTTTAAGTAAAATTGAATGGAACATGGAACTCAGACAAATTTTACTCTTCTTGTAAGATAAAATGCAACGATTTTGAAACATAGATTTCGGCCTGAGGTAAAGCTTAATAAAAATGGTGTACAAATATCTCAGAAATTCTTAAGAGAATTTATATCAGAGTTGTCGGGAAGAAATTTGGATATGATTATTGTTGATAGTTTTGAAAATACCTTACAATTGATAGGGTACGAATTACGCATAACCCTAACATAATTTCAGTTTCCTCCAGTGTTTCCAAATTAAACCATTAATAGGGTAAAAGGAGATGTTTATATTTCACATCTTATAAAACGAGTTTGATTTGGACCAATTAATGTAGTTATAAATCTTGAATCTTGAATCGTGAAACTTAATCCTTAATATTTAATTGATCTTGGAAAGCATAATTATCAAATTAAAATAGAGGTTCTATTTATTTAGTAAATTGTTACTACATTATTATTTTACAATCTGCCTTCTCGGTTGATTTTATTGTATTAGTCGCTTAATAACCATAGTAAAAAAAAGGTGAGGAAGAAATTTGATAGCCGGAATTAGACCACTTTATTTTTTCTCAAAACATTTTTTATATGCTCTAATATGTAAAACATCGTACGTAACTACAAGTGAAACCAAGTTGACACAAACACAACTGGTTCTAAAGCACCATTCAGTCGTTAAAGCACATAAAGTGCGAGATAAAAAAATATTGATAATGTTGGCATTTGCACTTATGAAAATATTAGCGGTGTGTTGCAAAACAATGTCTTATTTAAACGATTTGACTAATTTAGTTTTATCGCTTTTGTGAAATGCTGAAGCTGCTGCCAATCGATTCTAGAAGGTCTCCTGACCAAAGTTTGTTTGTTTTAATTTTTAATGGTCTATTTTTCTTTACATAAAGTTTGTTCGATGCCCAGTTTCGAAGTGATTGGAGTAGGTACTCCAACCCGTTCGGTGAGTAAGTATGTACTTGGAACTACTCGGAATTTGCGTTTCTCTGTTCGATGAGAAGTTCTAATTCACTCTAACAACTTCCGAACTTACTCCTGGTCAGGAGTAGGAGTCAGTCAGTTTTTTTAGTCGCCATTCGTTATCAGATGAGTGGAGCGTGTGTGTCACACGAACTGCTCGAATTCTTCAGATACAATCAACTGTCGTCTAAAATTTCCTTAGTAGAATTAGTGAACTTTTTATTTTTAATTTCGCACTTTGTAAAATTTCCGAAATTTCAACAAGTATTATAACATTGGCGATTGCAATAATTTGCTGTTCGATGAGATTTCAAATAATTGGAATGCTTCCCCTAGGTTTTCTTCACAGTTCTCAACAATTATTCCGATTTGATGTTCATCAAACAGACTTATAGGTTTTCTGTTTGTCTGTGATTTAGAAAAAAAAAATGAATATTTGGGTATTTGTTAAATAACAGAACTGTAGTTATTTTTCTGTTCATTCCGCCATATATAACTTTGGGAGCTTCTCTCGATTTCAATAAAATGTTTCTGCTGTGCCCATACATAGAGGCCAGAGGGCTAAAATTTAAAAGTTATATTATCCAGCTTGAATCAGGCTTTAGCTAAGCTTAGATAGGCTTGAACCAAGTTCAAGTTGTCTGGGCAGGGCAGCGCTGCCGGTTGCCGCCAAGTTAGTTAAAAAGTAAACCTAAAGTTTGTATATGTAACTATATAACTTAAAGAATTAAATTGTCCATAGGAAGAAACGAGTTATCCGGAAAATATTTCTTTCTACTATTTGTAAAACCTCTAGAATTATCTGGAAGCTTTGCCAAGTTTGGATTTATGAAGCGCGAGTCTCCGAAGTCTGTTCGTCCAGGCGGTTGTAGTGGAGTTGAGGTGGAGTCTCTGCCACTTCTTGTAAATGATTATTACCATAGTTGGTGCAAAGGAGCTTCTCCTCCGCCCAAAGGACAAAGTATTTTTCACTCTTGCTTTGAGGAACAAAGGAGCGGAGCGAGGGGACTCTTTTGAAACAGTCCTTCTGAATGGATGATTTTAAAGCGTCCCCGGTGGACATGGCGCTAAGAAGGGATCTAGCTTACAAAAGGCCCAGCATCTGCAGTGTTCCCCCGTCCTTCCCGAGTGGCGGTTAACAGCCCCATAAATCATAGAATACACGGGATACTCATTATTTTTATGTTTTCTAGCCTATTTCCCTTTACAATCGCAATAATTCACAAAGCGGGTAGTCACCCGGGCAGTCATGCACACGCAATGAGTCACACATTTCGAGCTAATCCCTTGGTTGCATCAACGTGTCTGAACACGCCCGAACGTGTTATTTATTCCCCGGATTTCCATTCCATGCACCGAAGAAGCGAATTCTCCGTGTCGTGTCGTGTCGCGGCCCTGGCCACGTCCGCGTCGCGGAAGCTCTAAAAACTTGCTTTAATACGTGACTTGGACGGAAACGGGGAGCTGGGCTGGGGCGGAGCGCTGTCCGGGGGGGCTTTTGTGGTGCACAACAAGTGCCAACTTCCCGTCTTAGAGGCCGCGCGCGGCTTATTATTCTTCTTCTTCTTGGCTTGGCGGAGCCGATCTCGCGCCTCCTTAATTAATCAACGAGCCGTCGTAACCGGGGGTCAAGTAACTTTCGCTGGTGCATCCAGCGGCACTCGGTGAAAATGAATCCATTAGCGCGCCGCCCCGAAATAGACCGTCGTCGGCGGCGGCGGCGCGGCGCGGCGTCGCGAGGAGAGGCCGCGAATTGGTTCGTCCTTGGCGTGAATCACTTGCTGATTGGGGTGGGTAACGGCTAACGGGTGCTGGCGATGGGGCAGACCGCGATCCACGCCGCGCCGGGGGAAGTCGCGATCACAATTCGCGGTGATATGATAATTGACGGGCACACACACGTTTTTTTTTTCTGAGTCAACCAGTCGTCAACACCAAGCGAAACACGATCACCGCAAGCCTCAGCTAGTGCAATTTTTATATTTCGTTTTTTTCTGTTTGCGCAGCTGTTTTTCTTTTTAAATTTCAAGTGCACGCCTGGGTGTGACTCACACTGATTTAACAGGAAATTAATGGAAGAAATTTGAGATAAAAAAGCTTTTAATTCGTGAGACTGATTGCGAACGCGAATTTGCCTGCGGTCGCGGTTTTGCGGCAAATTCAGTCGTTTCAATTCCAGCGTAATCGAGTGCGTTACTAAATGAAGAGTGACGTAGAACAATTGCTCAATTGTTACTCGATGGCACAAAAAGAAGAAATTGCAACTTACTTGGATTACTTTTACTTACTTACTGCTTTAGGTATTATGGAATCGAATTTGTCGCTTTTCAAAATTAAAGGTTGACTTACTGTCTAATTAGAGTCTTTTCCACTATTTACTAAAACTGCATCTTGTTCTTAAGCAGGCTCAAATTTTTGATTCAGTACATATTTTCTTGTCCATCAAAGATCTATGTATATACAGTCATCCGGCTAAAGTCTATCATGATTTTTCCCTGCTGACTAATTGTTTTTAGATTTTGAAGATAATTTTTACAGACTAATAAAAGAAACCTTATAAAAGTGAAGGTGAATCACAATTTGTGGCTTTCCCTCTCTTCTTATTTTTATCTAAGTAGCCATAACACAAATTAGTCATTGAAAAATGTCGCTGGTTGATTTTTGTTATTTCAGGGAGGCCAAAAAGATGAGATTTTCATTTTCAAAACACTGAATTTGCCCAAAAAGGGGCTCTTTCCTAATGGTATGCAACATGTCCTAATCCGTTCACAAATATTCAAGCATTTGGAATTTAAAGTTAAATTATTGTTAAAATTAATCGCGAATTTTTGGAGACGCAAATGTTGCAGGAAATGCCATTTCGATGGTTTTTGCAGCATGATAATGACCCGAAACGCGCTAACATGTACCGAAGTTCATATTTTTTTAAAATTATTTTAATTAAGTAAATTGAATTTAAATTTGTTGCGAAGTCCAATTTGTAAGATTTCATGACAGGAGAAAAATAGCTTTTTATTTTACACTGAACAAAATGAGGAAAAAAACTACATGAAGTTTTTGTACTGGAATGGTTGCTATTGTTTTGCACCATATAGTGCATGCAATGCTCCATTGTCCTGCTGAAATAAGTGAATGCAATGGTGTGTCAGTGAATATTTTCCTGTAGGAGCTTTACAGTGTGTATTTGGATTAGATTTGGAACAATTGTTGGCTATCTACGTAAATTGTTTAGAAAATGCAATTACTTAAGGGTCTTCATACTTATGTTCAACGCTGACTTTTAGGTACTACGTGACAGTATAGGGACGCTATACCAATTTAAAAACATTTATTTAAATTAAAAAATATGATTACATTTCAGAAAAACATTCCAGTGAACAATGTTTAATTCGTTAATTTGCTGGGAATACAAATAAAATTTCATCGTTACGGAACTACAGCATGAGAGTTAAGATATAAAATATAGCAGTATTTGTATGTATTTTCAATTGTTCAAGGTGTATGTAGGCGCTTAAGCTGGACATGACATAACCACTTCTATCTTTTAAACATAATGTTTTCTATTCGCGGCACGTTGTCCTTTTTAAAAAGCGCAGAGGGCACGTGTGCAGTGTAACAAGGAGCCAAATAAGCATCCCTTCTGCGTGCCAGGCAAATCCACTTGGCGCCTTCATTAAAAGGGAACATCATCTTTGACCTTGGGATCCCAAGTCTTAGTGTTCCCTGGCTCATGAGTTTTTAATTGGCAATTTTCCTCGGAACGGAGGGCTGCGCCGAGGAGCAAAGTTGTTTTAAGGAGTTTACAAAAGTGAAATTTTGGAATTTAATTTTGCTCCCAAATTATTTGGACTTCAGCGAATACATGACATAAGAAAATGTTTTTGCAGGCCTACGACGCCAGTCGCCGGTCTTGCTTCCGAGAAAACGCTCCTCCCTAGAGCAATATGAAAAGGAGTCGAAGGGGCTGAAAAATAAAATCACCCACCGTAAACATGCTATCAAAATCTCATTTCGACGCTTCCGAGCTGCTCGTCTTGTAGCTATTGATTTCGCGGTAATTTTCCTCCAGAGTTCGGGATTAAAATGAGTCGAGAAAGGCGCAACGCTTTAGGTGGAAGTAAATGATGGAGTCAGCGAATTTAATTAAATACATTTTAAAAATGATGCAAGTTCAGCTGCCCAAGTGTGTAATTCAGTTGGAAACGAATTCATACCGCGGAATAGATTTCCCATTCACTCGAAATAAATAGTAAAAATCTCTTATCAGGAGGTTGCAATTAAGAGCGATTTTATAAAATTCTGCTATGTTTTTAGTGAGTTTCATTTCGCTCTAATTATTATCAAAATGCTCTGAACTTCCAATTTTCATATAAATTTTGTTAAATGTAAAGTTCACCACATTGAATTTAAAATTTTAGACATCATATTTCAAATTAATGTTTCTGAAAACTCTCAGGTATACGGGCACTTACCAATATTAGTGAAAATTTCATAACTCTTAAAATAGAAACTACAATTTTATTCTCATGGCTTAATCAATAATAAAAAATTCAGTACTTAATCAGCCTTATAAATTTATGGAAATGTTATTTAATTCAATTTTCGCTCGAAAACCATTTAGGTACGATAGTCCCCATATAAATTATATAAATAGATAAAGGGACTGGTAAACATTTTCTGTATCGTTGGGAGATGATTTTACAACCCATAGGATATGTACTTATATTAATCAATTTAATAAAAATGTATCTATGTATTATAATCAAATTTAACCAAAAGTGCACATCATAATACATCGATTTTGCATGATTTCATGGGAAGTAACTTTAATTGTTTTACAGAGACAGATAGGGTAGATTGCAGTCTACGAATATTTGCAGGTAACTACAGTTTTTTGTTTTATCATCAATTAGTTACGTAGAACGATTTTGGCAGTATTTTTAGCCTTTTAAATTCTTCAACTTACAACTATCAAACCTTGGCATTTGATCATTGATTGAAATGTAATAAATGTAGTAACTATAATTGTAAGTTCACTTAAATAGGAGCAAATAGTAGTATAAGCTTTGAGATAAAATCGACTTAAAAAATATCGCAGATTGAAATAACGAATAAATAAAACATTGCATGCATTACGGTACTGACTAAAGGTTAAAGAGTTCTATAGAGAGTTCGGTAGGTAGTATTCGGTGTAGCAGAATGGCACTAGAAGTCAACAAATAAAGTTGCTTTATAGTTAAAAAAAAATTAGAATTAATAATTATTGATTGTGAAAAAAATTGCGTTATTTAGCGAACTAAAAGTTCAGAAACAATACTTACTTAGGAAATAATCCGATGGGCTCTTAAATAAAGTAGTTACATATATTGTTTAGAGAAAATAAAAGATATGCTCCTGGCATCGAAAGAGGAGTTGAATTTCAACATCAGATGGCTTAGACATTCTAAAATTCGAGTAGAAAATTCCTGAGTGACTCAGCACTGTCGCTCCGATTTATAGTATTTTATCACGACGAGGGAGTTATTTGAAACCTACAATATAGTGCTAAAAACTTATTATAATACACTGCGAAAAATTTGTACTTCCATACTTTGTTTTGCAAAAACTTTATTAAATTCATATACGTTTAAGATAAAAATCTAATTACTGGTGAATTCACGTATTTTAAAAATTAAAACATTCTAAACAAATCGGCGCTTTTATTTTTAATGAAACTTGCTAATCTCCGCGACATAATTTCGATGCAACTATTGTATATTTATGCTTTCGGCGATAAGTCAACTATCACGCCACGCTTCTTTGATAATTGTGCATTGTTTATTGATATTTTATAACACTGAAATGAATGAGGGGAGCACACTTTTGTTAATTGATATATACATATGTATATATGATTTAGATATTGATTTGTAACGGTACAATGATAACAAAGGAGAGAGCCAATGTTAACCTTTCATTGATTGTGTGCGAGAAAAATGTAATCAGATTTCAAATATTAAAATTTTTTGGCGTTGTTATAATTTTCTGGCACTATACGGTTGCCCACAAGTATAAGAAATCTTCCTCTTTAATATGATTTTTGATGTTTTTGTATCAGCTTTGCCAATCCTGAGATTAACTATTCGCCATGGGTCAATAATTCTTCGAGGACTCAGCTTGGCGCCCTCTATATATTAGACAAAATATTAAAATTATTTTTTTCTTAAAAGTTTGCTTTTCTTTTACCTTCTAAAGTGTAACAGTTACTTAGGCTCGATTCGACTAAACTATGTAGTTTAAGTCTAATAACAAGAATAAGTTGGAAAATACTCTGGAGTAAACCGATTAACCTGCCTTATTTTCAGATTAAACCTTTGACAATAAAAAAAACCTTTTGTGACCAAATTCATTTTAATTTCTGCTGCTTCTATTTTTTTTCCAATCGGCCTGTTTCTTTTTCAAAGTGACGCCATCGGTTTTCTTATTTTCAACAACGCCAAAATGTTGCTCCACAAGGTTCAACAATAAATGCTTTTCGGAAGGTAGCCAGTTAGTACCTACTAAGTTTTCGTTTCTCGTTTTCATTTTCCATCATTTATATATTATAATATAACTAATCAAAAATAATTTACACACGAAATATACATATTTAACGAACAGAATAACCTTAAAACAATATATGATTGACTTCGACATTTGATAGCTGCGTGTAAACCGGCGGTTACTTACTCGAGTTTTAAAATACTCTTTACGTATGCAACAAATTATACCAAGATTAAAATTTAGGGAGTAATTAATTCCGAGATTAGTTATTCTTATATAAAGCCATAGTTGCTCGAATCCGGCCGTTAGTACCTTAAATTTCCTTTTTTAGGCCAAAGTATATTTTTAATAAAAACTTTAAATTCGAAAGTACTTAAATCTAAGTAAAAGGCTACATCACCTCTGGCCTGTAGACACTTTGAAGTATGAAAATATTAAAACCTGTTTTGTGTCTCTTCATATATCATACTTTATCATTAAAAAAAAACATAAATAATTGCTTACCTATAGTTAATTAAAAGCTATCGATCCTATTGAGAGGCTTTTGTCGTAGTAGTTCAATGAAATTTATTTTTTTAAACGCTTTTACTGCCTGTAGCACTCCTTTGTTTCCGGCAGGCCGGTCAAAGGGTAACAAATGTTTGCAGAGGCTTTTTATTTTGAACAAAGGCAAAAATACAAAATTTCACGCTAATTAGCTGGGCCCACATGTATAATACAAAAAAAAAGAACGTTTCGCACACACTTTGCAGGTAATTTGCTTTTAATCGCAGGACGGAAGTGTCTCCCTCCAAGTTTCAATACTCGGCCGCAATTAAATTTGTGGCAGCTGGTCATGCTGGCTGCACCTGGGCAACCTACCTAAAGGTCATAAGCGCGTTTATCTTTCGCGGCTGGTATTCACTTAAATGCAGAGCAACAAAGTCGCGGATTCATTCGAAGGCTGCTCGAAATGACAAGGTTAAGTTGGGCAATTTTTTAAAATAAAGAAAAACTGCGCTCTAGCGTGCAGCGTTCGACCGCCTTTAAATTGCACGGTGAAATTTTCAAACTTCAATTCCAATAAATGGCAAGCGATTCGGCACGAAAGTTCAAAGCACCTGAAACTGGGGCGGGGGAGAAATGAAGGAATTTTCCGCCCACACACGATCCGCGGAATCAGCAGAAAAAGACTCAGTCGCATCCTCGAAAAAAACTATTCATTAGAAATGCGCCTTTAAAATTTTATGACGTCTCCCGGTTCGATTTTGCGAACAAGGGCCCCCCCCACGACAAGGGGATTTCTCTTAAGATCAAGAGTCGATTTGATGAATCAACGATTTTCGGGGGGGAAAGAAAAATTTCGCGTTCGAAATATGCAAATTTAATGACATCAAGCTCACTAGAACGGCTGCTGGATACGGGCGTACGGGGCCTGGTAAATAATCCATAAAAGTTTACGATACGGCGTCGTTACGCTCGACACCGATGCAGTAATGAAACTCGCATATTACATCAATAATTCGCCGTACAATGAAGGCAGATAACACAGCGGAAACCAATTTCATGGCCCGGAGCGGGTTTTATAAATAAAAAATGCATCCATCGACGGGAGCACTTGACAAACAGCGGGAAGCGCCATCTGCCGCCCATCACCCGCAACTGCCCTCGGCACGCGGAAGGGCGCGGCTGCTATACGCCGGGCACAATTTCTTTTCAACGCTCCATTAAAACTTTGATCATTGAATCTGATTTAAATTTTTAATAAGTCGGAAGGCTGCGCCCCCGGCGGGCGACGCGGCGTCCCCCGGGCTAGCAACCAGCAGTGCATTCGTTCGCCTGCGTCTCTGGATCTGGGTGGAATTGGCCAAGTTCCGGGACGTCGCGTCTGTCCTCCTGGCGGCGCTGCGTCTCAAAGGGCCAGTCCCAGTCGTCCTGCCTCTGTCCAAAGCGCATCGAGTTAATGTTTGACGAGGCACAAGTCCCCATATGAATGGGGAGCACTTTCACGTAAAAAAATAAAAAAACATGGAATATGAATTCTAATGTGGGATTGCATTTAGAGCTAAGCAAGATGATATACTGCGGAAAACTCACTCATCAATCCGCGCCCCGTTCCTGAAGGAAAACATCTTTAGGTACTTACTTCAAAAATCATTTCCGACTTTCAAAACTTGTTTCATTTTGATGAAAAAAAAATTATAATGAGATCAAAAGGTAAGTTCATATCATATCTTTGAGTTCAAGAAAATTTATCCAAAGTCGAAAATAAATGTATCTTTTGAAGAAATATTACACTCCCGTAGATGATTCAAAAAAATAAATACTTATTTCTTTAAAAAATATGTATACTCTCGGGAAATAGAAAACAATTTCTTTAAAATAACGCGTGGGTCTCGGGACGCTCGAAAGATGTGAAACTTCATAGAAAATAAAGATTCTTCGTAATTGTTTAATAATTAGTTTGGCAAGAGAAATAATAATGTAAGTTTTTTCGGTCAGTTTTATTGAGTGAAATTCTGACGTTAGAATCTGGTGTGAAGGACAGGAGTGACAAAAAAGATATTACAAGTTTAGACTTATTTAATTAACGTAAGAAAACAAAATATTAGTAAATTATATCCAGAGTTGATAGTGATTTTTTATTAAATTATCTTGTGAAAATATTCCTTTTTCAGTTGCGGACGGAACTGTGCGGCGATGTTAATAATTTAAAAACGAATGAAGATAAATTTTCGGAAGGGTGACAATGAATCACAGTTTCTAATTAAAAGAACATATCGGTCCAAAATTTGTTGCTGTCTTTATTTAGATCGAGCGATATTTGGACACAATATTACCGCTTTGGGATTGGTTAAATTTGGAAGTCCCTTTAACAAAGCTAATAAAGATGATGATGAGGTTATTATTATAATCCTTAGTAAAATGTTAGTCACATTTATGAACTATAAAAAACTACATCAGTTTTTACAGAGTAGTTATAGGATACATAGAGATCTTAATTGATAGGCAAAAAATAAATAACAATTTGTTTTTATAAACTAAATTTTTCAGGGTTCGCACAAATTATTTCTACATTAACGAGATTAGAGATAAAATTATTTTAATGGGGAAACACGAAAAAGCACTTTTTCTTGATAACGTTTCGACAATTTCCCTTAAATTAAGTTCGGGTCGGCAAACAGATGTCTACTTACTGAAAATGCGATAACATATTCTTAGAAAACGTTCGTTTGGTCTGGAATTGTAGCGAGCGGCGAACAAACGAGTTTGTGTGTTTTGATGAATGCATATAGGCACCATGTGAAAAGATTACAGAGGCGATAATAATAATTATCAATTATTTCATAAAAGACTTATATTCATTTCAAGTTAAAAAGATAGAAATTTTAAAGAAATTATCCATAATATAATAACATTTGATTAATTAATTCGAAAACTTTACTTTTTTAATAATCTTAAAGTTTTTTTTTTTTTTTTTTTAAATCAATTTTTTTAAATTCATCAGTTTCGTGTACCTGCTATATAGTAAGGAAGGAAGAATAATGGATTTTGAAAAAATGTTGTCGAGAATGTTTTACGCCATTTTTTTTTTTGAGTCGTGATTGTTTGCTTCTTATAATGTACCTACTTCTGAGGGCGCTGGAAAACACATCTATATTTAAATATTGAATTTTTTAAGATGCTTTAGAACTATTATATTTAAAGAGCCCACCCAGGCCAGGAGGGTTGTGATATACAAATATACTGTAACTACCACTTGGCGATGGAACTCTAAAAAATATTCATTCAAATTGGTTCACGCGTTCCAAGGCAACTAAAAAGATTCTCCTCTTTTTGAAATTGGTGACAAAATTCCTGAGACTGCAGTTGTTGTAAAAATTGACGTTCCGTGAATGCGGTGGAGGCAATCGGAAGCAATTGGGCACCGCACCTTTGTGGCTCGTCAAAATTGCCATTAAAATCGGTTCACATCCGGTCCTAAGTTTCATGAGCCAGAAAACCTCGACAAAACGAAAACGAAAACGAACATGAAAGCCTTTGATTTCTGAAAGTATTTAATTGAGTTGAAAATTTTCCGCAGAGCTTTTGGTGTTTTCCGCAATTTCACTTCGCCGGATGAGGCGTAAATAATCACAGAAATATACGGCGGTGGTGCTAACCCACTTGCCCAGAAGAACCAGTTCACTCGGACGTGGGCCCCACCGGTCCCTCCCAAACCGCATTGAGGCACCTTAAAAATTCAACGCACATATTCGGTCTCGGTTCGGCTAAATCGATTTCCAAGATTACGGAATAGAAGTCGAAAAGTTGCTCAACGGCACCGGAGTTACATAAGAATCCTCGACGGCGATTTTGAGCGATTTGAGACGGCTACTTATCGTCGGTTTTTCGAAAAATCGCACAGTAAGATGCGGTGAAAACTGAAAAAAAAGCGAACGGGCTAGAAATTGAGATTCGAACGGCTTCTTGGCTTCATTTGCCGGAACCTGACCATTCGCAATGATCTCCGAATCCGTTGAAATTAGGCGAAAGCGTTTTTCCTAATAGTTGCGGCCACTTTTTGTTGAAATGAAATCGTAAATTTTACCAGTCGAGCGCTAATTACTCGAGTGCGCAAGAAATTTTAATTGTTACGGCGCGCAACTCTTCCCTTCCGCGGATGGTCGGTTGAATGCTGCGGCTGGAAATTCGCTTATCATGTTTTCTTAAATCAGAGCCCTCAGCTCCTCCAAAAATTTTCGTCTTAATCGCAGTAAAGTTTGCCTTGCGCTCGTATTATTTTTATGAATTTCGTACACATTCCGAATTTGGGCGGAGATGATTTTGCACTTAGCGTCGTAAGTGCTTTCACTTGTTTAATAGCACAAAACCTGGGAGAGATTCCCTGTTGTCTTAACGTTTTCCCGCCCCCTGCTATGCGCCACAAAATTAGGATTTATTGCCGCGGTAAAATATTTACGGGGAATTAGTAAAATTTAAATTTAAAAGGTCAAATGTCGGTGAAATTGGCTCGCCCGTCGTGCTCGTGTTCTGCTGCGGTTGTGGCTCAAGATTAATGCCTAATTTCGAGTAATTGAATAGGTGGACATTTTCTAGGCCGTGAAATGTTATCGCTGTTTTTTCGTACCTCTCATAGGCGAGTTTAATGGCTCAAGGAAATTGGGCTCAGGGTTTGTGGGTTGATGGATTATGTATTTTATGTCTCTGATCTGAAATAATGGGACCGTCTGATGTGGGGTTCATGTTCTATAGTACATTAAATTCGCTAATTTTTCTGAATCCCCCAATAATATTACAAAGTTAAGCTTTAACAAGGGTTGGATTAAAACCCCTCGAGTGAACAAATCTTTGAACATTAAATTAAAAGGGATCAGGAGGAACTTTAATACAGTGATTTATGGTTTGAACTTGCTAAACTAACATAAATTAAAAAAATGTTTGCTACTTTTTGGACTTATAATTTAGAATTTACTACAATATAGGTTACATACTTAGAAGTTATATCTAAAAAACATTATAAAGGAACATCTTTATGTATAGTGTCTTCCGCAAAGATTAAAAGTATTTATGTGTTGTCTAAGGGTCCTATTCTTTTGGTCGTTCGAATTGCATCGAAAGGTTCTTTAAACTGCGCTTTTTGAATTGAAATTTCTTAATAAACTTCCTAAATTTTTAGTGATTAAATTAGTCGGATAAGAAAATTCAATCGACTACTTTAACGAATGACAAAATAAAGTGAAGTTAAAGGTACCTATGAATTTATTAAATTCAAAAGGTGCTTTTTTAATCTATTTCTATCCGATTCGAAC
The DNA here is from genome assembly GCA_951509405.1 of Machimus rusticus. NCBI lineage: Eukaryota > Metazoa > Arthropoda > Insecta > Diptera > Asilidae > Machimus > Machimus rusticus. The sequence continues at coordinate 4,234,130 of OX608052.1, read as the reverse complement.
GCCTACAAGAATAGAGTGTAAATTATGACCATTTAAAGTCATGTCTTTAAAGTTTTAAGCATTTAAGGTGACCTTTAATAAGTTATGAAATAACAGAATCAATATATCGTTGGAGTATGTTATATATTTTATATTCTTATATTAAAAATAATAAAAAAAATTTAATTTATGGATAAATATTTTTTTCATGTTTCATTTTCAATGACCTTTTATTAGGACTGTGAAGTTGGCACTTACCTACTTTTGCGAATTTTGTAATGTTTATGTGTATAATCGTTTATAAATTGAGTGTCCATGATTATCCACCAATTAGTTTCATTTGTCCACCCTTCATTTCAAAATGGCGGCCCAAAAATGTTTTTGAAAAATGTTTTACACTGGTTCTCACAAACTGCAACAAACAATTTTAAACTGCATAGGAAGAACGTAGTTTTACTAACTAACTATAGTTTTGCAATTAAATTGGCTTAAATTGAAGTTGCCCCTGTATGGCAGCGGTTTAACTTTAAATCTTTAATCATAAGTGATTTGCCTTTAATATCGACCATATTGATTTTTAGATAACGTCAAATAACCTATGACACGTGTAACACTAAAACACATCGAACGATACCTCGTTTGTTAAAATCTGTCAAGTATTGCAGGAGGCACGAGAGAATAAATGAACATGCATAAATACATACATGGACTGTTAAAATGATAACCCTCTTTTGGCTTTGCCGTAGTCGGGTAAAAATTGCAAACTTTCCTTTCAGATATCCCTTTAAGCCAAAAGCCTGACAGATATTAATGATATTGCTAGTTATACTTTATCAGACTTTTCGTTAAAAGCCAAAACAACTAAAGTTTTTAATCTGTGGAAGGCTTACTTCGGGAGGTCTTTGTATTCCTGTGTAACATCCCTTTTTGTAGGTATGATAAATGCACGTCCGCAAAAGGACGCTCTTTTGGGAAAGCTATTTATGTAATATGTAAGAATGTCTTCTTTTCAAAGCAGTTCGTATATTAAAGTGAATGTTTGAATGTTTTCTTAATTAAATGTGTACTCCACTAATCTTCCATAGGATCCAAGCGGAGTTGTATTAGGTCCTGCTCAAACGACCGACCGTCCTTACTTCTCTGTTTTGTAAGCGAAATAAACCACAGATTTCAACTTACACATGTTGTGCAATAATTTTATTTAAAATACATACATATGTAGTAAACATAAAATAATTAGATACATTATTTGAAATTTTAGATGATAGTGTAGAATGAATTTCCTTACATAGTCTGCAAGATAAACTCTTTCCTTGTGTTACATTTCATAATTTGTAATTTTTAGTATTTTTAACTGGTTTTTATAAATGTCAGGTTTCTATTAAACTAGGATGACGATAAAATTAAATAGAATTTCGCAATCAGGTATTGATGAAGTAAGAGCGTGGTGGTGTCAGTATACGCCTTTAACTTTTGAATTTTAAAACTGTTTTAAAATAATAAATAACAAAAATGTTAAAAATAAAAAAATGTTTCATAGCAGTCATTGGACAGACAGACATATACAAATATTTTCTTTTTTATGTAATTTTTATAAAATAAGTGTTTTGCAAAATTAAAAAATTCAATTTTATTAAATTTAAAAATTGATTCCTAAAATAAAAGGACTTTTAATTTAAATACGTGAAATACAATAATAATTTTAAAACAAGAAGACTAATTAAACGGAAGGAGGATATATTAAATTCTCCTTACTGGTGACCCCGACTTCAGAGTCATTAATTTTTGACCAATTTAAACGTTTTTAAATTTTAATTCAATTTTAAAAATATTTAACTGAAAATTACTCTTAACAAAAGATAAATTATATTTATGTGAGTATTTGTTTAGAAAGGCATACTAAAGTAATGCATAGCTTCATATCTCTGATGCGTCGTCATATAAGAGCGTTAATTATTTAAAAAAATAACACCTATATGTGTATAAAAAATGTGTCCCTTTTTAAAATCAATAACGAAAAGACTTTTAATCAATTGGAACATTTTGTTTGATTTTAAGAAGATATCATCTCTGGATATCATGATAGCAATAAATTTAAGTAAAATGAACACATCACTATCAAGTCAGCATAAACTACAATTACTTAATTCAAGTTGGATACCAAGATAAGGTTACTTGCAGCACCTCCTACTTTTATTCTTATTCCCGACTGGAAGATCTAAAAATCGTTTGATCAAACTGAAGAAAATAAAATTAATTTACTCCATTAAGTGAGGTATTCTTCGATAGGAATGTCTTTCAAAATACAGTTAAAATGTTTAAACAATTTTAAAATATCCTCTCAAATACGCTTTCAAGGGTTTTTGCCTCATAGAGATTTAATTCAATGGTGTTAAAACTAATTGTTTAATAAAGCAATGCTAAACATCAATAATCAAATCCGAATTAGTTATTCAATTTAAAATAATTTTCTCCGTCTGTCTACACTCAATCATTTTGTAGCTCAGCCTTCCATAAGCCGGAAATCTCAAGAAGCAAATTAAGTTGTAGGCGGCGACAGTTGTCCTGTCGAGACGTCTGTGCTTAAGTTTCGGGGTTGACAAATGTCACGGGATGTGTCTTCACTTAAGACTCAAGAGCGGGGTATGCGGGGTGCGGTCTTAAAAAGGAACATGACGCATTTGGGCACCATTTGACTCCTCGAGTACTTAAATCATTCGCCAAAGTTGAAAAATGCTAAGCTATAAATCACCGGTGATTTGTGATGTATTCATCTGGCCAGGACCTGACTCAACTCCATGGCACTGGGGCTGTTCGCTGTTCCTGGAAGACGCTAACAAGTCCGTCTTGGTGAAGCGGGACATTCTTAGAGATAATTAATTGCGTGTTGGGAAATGTCAGGACCAGGACCCAAAATGAATGTGGGCACTTGCCTTGTCCGATTATATTATCGGAAATATACAGTAGGGTGCCAGAAAATTATAGCCACTAATATATAGTCTAGAAATGTCAAAAAGTTTACTTCTATTACAGTTTTCTTACTATCTATACTATATGGAAAGATAACTATATGTATCACTTTGTCCATAGAGTTTCTCTTTATCATTCGTTTCAGTGAAATTCTTGGAATTGTTAGAAAGAGCTAATTTTTTATTTATTTATTAATTGAAACATTTTTATATTAAATGCATTCATAATTAATACTCTTATTATCTTATTTAAATTGTATAAAATTTTCAGTCCAGAAAAGAAATCAGACCTTGCTGAGGCAAGAAAAGCTCTTATTTCTGCACAGAACACAACAGCACACGCTTCGGGAAATTCGACGATTACAGGGTCATTAAAAATGCGAAATAAATAAATGGTTGAAACTCGATACAAGCTTTAAAACGCGGAAACTGTTGAAATAAGTGTTCAGAGGACACTGCAAGGTAAATAAAAGAGTGGCATCGAGTTATCAGTCCGAATATTGAACGCATTGTATTTACTCCGTGAATGAAAAAATAATTTTCCAAAGCGCACAAACATTTTACGGTTTACGACTCACCAGCCATAAGGATCCTAATTAAAAATCCGTTTCAAATTTTTATTCCTGGCTTTTCAAACTGAAGATATTATCACCAGGCCATAGAGAAGATTTCATAGGGTTGCTGCTGGATGTGGCTATTTTGATTTAAAAGTTTTCTTTAATATCAAGAACAACATTTTTTTTATTTTCGTTTATGTAACAGAATAAGTAATAAGTAACTTCAATAGAATTTTTTCTGTAGATTTGTTGATATTTTATACTCTTCAAACGTAGGTACTTTTCTCCCAAACGTGATGTCTTTGGACATTTCCGTTCATGAATTCGTAATCTGTGGAAAAAGTCTTATAGAAATGATATATCATTTATTCTGTGGCAAACTTTTGTTGGCATATTTTATAACATGATAATAGAACGTATAATAATAAAGTAAACACTACTTTATTTTGCATGCGTCTATGGCCATAAAATGGTCCTTTAATTTCATTTTTATCTTGTATACTATTACTAGATTTGCCTTCGCTTATACTTCACACTTCGAATTTCAATCTCGCGGATAAAAGGACCGATCGGTCCCCACGATCGCCAGCGTCTGTGGCAGGAACACCAAGCCAGAGAAGCATTGAAGAGATCAGCTTGGTGTTCAGAATCGAAATGCCAGCATTTTTTTTTCATAATGGTTACAATTCTTTGGCATTCTACTATAATACTATTCTGTATATTAAAAATGAAAATAAGCAGAAACAATGCTCTGCTAACGTCTTAAGGTGAGAGTTATGCAGGATTTAGCTCGCGAAGAAGCGGCTATAGAGTCGCGAAATCTGCACATTTCCTTAACAGTTGCTTTGGGGTGCGGGGTGCGGGGTGGCCGGGCAAATAAAGTGCAAGTGAACAAAGAGTGCAACAACAAATTGCCGTGCTGAGTCTTGAAGAAGCCATTTTCGTCCGGTGGGTGCATCTACATGCACCCAGTCTCTGGGGCACAATGCGGCGCTCTCGAAGGAAGAGGAAGCGGCGTCAAGGGTGTCACTTTACAAATTTAGGTTAAGATGCTCCTGGGGACTTCTTCCTCTGCTCACTGCGTTTTGGTTCAAGCTCTGCAAGCACAATAAAACACTTTCCCATTCGATTAGACGACAAAGGCTGCTTCCGCGGGGGCGCACAGAGGGCGCCCCGAGTCGAGGGAATGCCGATCCACAAAAACAGGAAAAAATGAAACTCGCCGGCAAATTCCCGGGTAAAATCGAGGATTTTGGAGGCGGGAGCGAGGAGCGAGCGGGCTCGAAAATATCTTCCCGGATGGCAGGCAGTTGTTCTGGGCTTATAACTCATGAATTGTGGGCACATTATTAAAGCAGTCTAAACAGGAGCAGGACTCCCCCGGTTCCAGGAGTCCCGGGACGATGGCCCCCCTCTTTCAATTTTGTGCTCGAAACGATGTCGAACCTGCGAGTACATGAGATGAACGTCTGGATAAGCAATTTCGCTAAACTTTTGCAGATTGTGCTAGTCACCCAGACGAATTTCAACTTGGAGATTATTGCTATCATATTTCAGTAGGAAGTTGAGGGTGATGTTTTCCTGTGATTATCCTCGGGGGCACAAAGAGAGAAAAAAATATATATAAGAAGGACGAAAAAACTTTAGAGGAATGATTGGATAAGAACTTTCTAAGGAAGTTTCCAAGTGGGCGCGCTGTATTAAGCAACTTTTGGTTCGATTTGGCCACAGGCGATCCCCGCATCATCGGGGGACACTGGGGGCGCCCAAACTTGTTTTGCGGGTTCATTTAAGTTTGTCGGAGCCCCGTCACGAGAGTACGAAGGCGTTACATTAAAACTTCCCTGCCTTTAATATTGACGAAATTGGGGAAAACACTCAGCTTCAGATGCTGGGGGAGTTCTGAGTTCTTTCCCGGGTATGACAACTTGATTGTTTTACGGAGCTGAAATTGAATGCGACAGGTGTTTTTTTGCTTTTAATGGTGGAGTAACGTTGCTCTGGAACTTTTAAGTTATATTATAATTTTTGAAAAGTAATAAGTTCATACATAAATATATTAGGTACCTGTGTTTTTTCCATCCGGGCCCGCTTTCCTGGATCAGCGCTTTTAGGGAATGTTCTGAATTTTGAATTGTGGAATTTGTAATTTTGTTTTCAACATTTTTTAAATAGCTGTATAATTACGGCGGGAGTAATAGTCAATGGTCTATTCAAATAATATACTGTTTAAATTTGATCATAATCAGGGCAGTAGTTATTTTTTTCCTTCCTTACACAAAAAATACTGTTTCTAGAAAAGTTTTTAATTCAACGCTCATGGGAAGCACTTCAGAAAATATCAGATTGGAAGCACACCGATATGACTTCTTTCAAATATAATGTTCGCAAGTATGAAATATGAATTAATATACTGAGAGGTAGACAAATGCATCATAAGATACCCAAAAAATGTAATTTAATACTTTTGGAAGAATCGAATTTTAGCCGGATTCGAGAACGAGTTTTTCAAACCACTCAATAAAAGGGAAATATTTCAGTTAAGTTTCATTAAAATCTAAAATTTCGGGTTTTGGTAATGTTCCTTTGTTAGCAATGTTAGCACACATGCACACCAGTGCATCAGCACACTCGAAGCTTCGAATTTCTCAGCTTTCGATGCACATCTGGGAGTGCACCTCTGATTTTCCCAGGTTCGGTTCCAAGAAGCCTTTTAGCAGCGTTCACCTGCACTTTAACTTCTCCTTACGAGGTAACGAGCTCAATGCATCCGCAAGAAATTTTCATTATTTGATATAATTTTATTACGTTTCAATAAATACAATTTATGTTTTCGGTTAAGTTTAAATATGTAAGATTCTAAAAAAAGTAGAATTCAAGTTTAAATAAACAAAAACTCAAAACAAAAAGGAAACACATTTATTGTTACCTCAATATTCTTTTCCAGAAACCAAGATTTTATAACTCGTGAACAGCCGTGTTGTCGTGTTGAAATTTGCAATTTTGTGACGAAACTTGGTCAGCGTATTTAAGCAGAACTTTTCCAAGAGTTGAACGTAAATTTCAGAATTTATGTTCTTAAAATTCAACAAATTGATGTTTTTGTAATATAAAAAAAGGCTGCCCAAACAATATTAACTGTCCCACCTCCCAAACTTCGACTCATGCCTTCTTCTTTACTTTAGGTTAAATGTGTCAATAAAATTGCAGACCATCTGTGTCATCTAGATTGAATTTCTTTTCGTCAGAAAAAGATTACGTTTTCCCATTCCTTCTTCCAGTGCATGTGATTAACCTGCGAAATTCAATCTGGTTTCCTTATGCTGCCTCAGTGGTTTAGATGTTCTTTTATTCCTTTTCAAACGCCCAGAGTTCGATAAAATCTGCTGCATCTGGAGCTATTTTAAATTAGAAGACTGCGTTCTGTTTTAGTTTGACCGGCAGTGACGTCAACAGAGGATGCAGCAGGCAAGATTGGTGAACGCTATCCTACAACTTATTTCTTGATTTCCAAGTTTACACTGATTTTGCCAATTTTTACTATTAACAAGGTTTAAAATAATTATTGATCATTGAATTTTCTTTCTTATTGCACGATTAAGCCTTTGAGTGCCAGGGGACATTTCATGCATATTCGAGAAATGCCAGACAATTTTAGGCATTTACAGGTTTGAGCAGCGATATATCGATCTTGGCCCTTTTTGCAAGTGTGTGGAGGAGCGTTATATCGCTCTTTGTCACTCAAAGGGTAAATTACCTAAAGAACCTAAAGAAGTTCCTTACTTAGGTAATTGATTATATTGATTCCGGAATTATGTTAACTTCTGAAGCTTTTTGTATTTTAATAGACATATTGGTTATTATTTCATTAGAAATAACTCAGCAATAACATAAACGAAATTACTCAGGTGCAAGTTATATCTATTAACAAGAAATGCAAATGCAATGGAATTAAAGCAATTTCACCTAGGGTATACGTAAAGGTAAGGGTGTAATTAGTTCAAAAATAAAACTGAAAAAATATTTTAATACTTTTCAGACCTGCACTATGGTGCAAATAAAATAGGGATTGGAGTTTGTTTCACACTGATGAGATCGGTTTGGTGTCCTGGATCGAAACGCCCGCCAATTTTTGGGCTTGTGTTTTTTGGTGGAATAATTATTTCTAATCAACTCCCTGATTGGTTCCGAAACATCTTATCCTCATCGAATACACCTGACTATGTTTTGATTAGGTTTAGGCAAATTTTTCTAGTCAAGCTCTTCCCGATTAGTCAATACAACGAACCCTGTGATTGATTGATTTATTTATTGTTTGTAATTACTAAAAAATTCAAGATAAAAAGATAATTATCAAACGGAGCAAATTTTTATGAAAATTTATTTCATTAGTGTGAGTAATAAATTGTTGCCTAGCGAAAAGTCGATAATAAAAAGCTGGATTGTTAGTCTAGCCAGCATAACAAGTAATACCAAGGAGCGCTTTGGATTTTAAACTAATTAACGAAAATAATCAAAATAACTCTACGTTATGAATGTAGTATATCATATTTTAGTATACTTGAAGGTAGGTTTTTCCTGAAAGGTATATAATTATGACATTTTTATATTATCATAAAAGAGCAACACTTACCTTAATTCGGCTACAATTAACCAGGAAAATCTCTAAGGTGGACAAAAGGATTCTCTGGGATTAAGAAGATTTCAGTGATCCCCAGCAGTTTAATGTTTTTGTCAAAATGACGACAAAAATTACTTAAGCCCGCCATTTGGCACAGTTAATTTCGCTTAGAATTTAATTTTTGCCCTGCGAAGGGTATTATGCGACAGATTTTCTGGAATTATGTCAGCCTTAAAAGCCCAAAACCTAAATCACCAAATAATTACCTGCGAACACAGCAAAACCGCAGGCAGGCAAGTAGTCATGGGCAGGTGGTCCCAGATTACCAATTTTGGTGCCATCGGGGAACAGAGCGCTATATGCTCGGCGGCCCATTAAATATTTGAAATGAAAATTAACTAATCACTAATGCATGAATCGAAGTGCTTTGTTTCAATAATAATAAATCACGTAATGCTGCAAGGACGATGAATAAGTCCCCGCACCCGCCGGGCGGGGTTGTATTGTGTGTCGTGCACAAAAACCCCCATAAATACCTGTCCTCCTCATGTGCGAAGGAATCCAAATTCCGAGGATGAATCCAGCCCTTCCCGGGCTCCTGGGTTCCTGGATTTTCAGGGTTCCTGGGTTCCTGGGACCCGGGAACAGTCGCCCTCATCGCTCACAATGAGCCCTCCCACAGTCCCGGGCCGTGTTATCCCGTGAATGCGGGCACTTTGGCGTCGGCATCGTCCTCATCATCGGCGTCGTCATCGCATATTCATCATTAATAATTTCGCTGGGTTCGCCCATAAAATATTTACACCAATTAATAGGTTTATCGCCGAAAAGCAATTTGCATTGATTTTCCTGGATTGTAGAGAAATAAATATATTTTTTTTTGTCGCGCTTTACAGCTTGTTAGTAATTTAGAGAGAAAAAAAATTGGTTTTGCGGCTTCGTGACTTTTAACAATAGGGAAAATCTAGTTAGGTGGCCTTTTCCATAATAAACCGATTTCGATTTTTCGTCCCTCAGAGAGCACTTCGTGCAGAAAAATGGACGCTGAAAAGTTTTGTGGTGCAAAAATAATTTCGTCCCGCTTGGATTCGTTTTGTTTCCTTGCATTGATTGATTTCACCGAATGATTCTGATGGTATTTTTCCTCCAATGTGCTTAAAGGAGCGATTATTTTGAAAATGTTCTTTCCTTTTGTAAGTTGCTTTGCAAAATTTATTTACCCGGAAACGTGAACATCTGAAAATTATTTTTAAGGGGGTATTGTACTTTGAACGTCAATAAAATAAATGTTTTTGATGAATTTATTTTTCATCCATAGCTTAGCAGCCATAAACTTAAATGAAAATGCTCAATCAGCTTCCATTTTCGAGAAAAATAGTGTACAAGAGTTTATACTTTGACCGTTTATGAAAAATCGGTAAAAAATAACAGATTGATTCAGGAACTTGAATTCTAAGGGAGGAAATTTTCAACTTTTGTCGGTATCATAGAAAATAGATATTTTTTTCCATTCTCAAATTACATATAACTTATATTGCAAGAAACTACTAAATTTGTTTTAACAAGGCCTTAATTACGTATTTAGTGATACTAGTGGTCGCCCTGTGGTCGAAATTCGACCTACCGAGGTTACTACGAAAAATACGACTGTACACAGCCTACTATGTGTTTGAAATTGGCACTGTCAATAATAAAATTACGACAGTTTGACCACAGACTACTATGCGTTCGACATAGACATTATGAACGTAAATAATGAATTTATTTTATTTTATTTAATGTATTTATAACACATATTATATATAAATTTTAGCTTTGTGCACTTCTTCTCTGTATAAACTTTAACCATGCAAAATCTCAAACTCCTCAGTCCGTGCAATTTGCTTAAAAAGGGGTCCAAAGATTTCCCTTCACGTATTAATATATAGACTAGTGGTCGCCCTGTGGTCGAAATTCGACCTACCGAGGTTACTACGAAAAATACGACTGTACACAGCCTACTATGTGTTTGAAATTGGCACTTTCAATAATAAAATTACGACAGTTTGACCACAGACTACTATGCGTTCGACATAGACAGTATGAACGTAAATAATGAATTTATTTTATTTTATTTAATGTATTTATAACACATATTATATATAAATTTTAGCTTTGTGCACTTCTTCTCTGTATAAACTTTAACCATGCAAAATCTCAAACTCCTCAGTCCGTGCAATTTGCTTAAAAAGGGGTCCAAAGATTTCCCTTCACGTATTAATATATAGATAAGTAAAATTGAAAAAATTGTATTAGTTATTATTTGTTTCGAAACAAATATTAGCTCGCTGTTTCGTATTTCCAGAATAATAGGAAAGTTTATATTTTACTGAATTTTATTAATGGTTCCTCAAACTAAGGATTATCAATTTGCATCAACAATTGCCATGAATTTTACTCGTGCCAACCTTCAGACCTTGAACTGAACAATATTTTGATTAATTTTTGACTTAAAAGTGGATAAAAGTCAGCAATTTGATGTTTTTTTAGAAAATTTTTCCTATAGGTTATTCGTAATAAATTTCACACGTAAGAAACATTTCCTTTTGTTCTGTATAGATGAATAAAACTTAGCTACTTATTATATAAAAATGTAAAACTAAAATGTACCTACTCAATTCTTAAATACTGACGATTTATAGAATATTTTGACCTATTAAAAGAACATTCAGTATGTTTTAATTATTTTAACGAAATTAAGTACATGAAACTTTTCATAGTCGCTGTTCTTTTGAATACAAAGTGTAAAATTATGTTTTAATTACGACATTAGGTTGATGAGCATATTCTAGTATAATTAGCGCTAAGGCCCGACATTGGAATATCACGAATATTCCTTAGCTAGTTATTTGTGTTACAAACAATAAAACCAAGAGATCAGAGCCAACTGTGAAGAGTTAAAAAAAGAACCCTATCTCTTCGATCTTGGACTTAGATAATTCGTTTATGTTTCCAAAGAAATTTTTCTCAAAGCTTGTTACTTATCGCCAGCTAACTAAAAAAAGTGGGAAGGTGTCTCCTCTTTTAGATCTTTGCAAGTGCGGCATTTATTATTGGCTTGGTACCAATGAATTATCTAAAAAGCAAATGTAAATATTTAAAGTAACTGAAACGTAAATTTACTTTTTCCCTTTTAGAAAAACGAATAAAATGAATTTTAAGCAAAGTGATGAATATCGATTGCCAGCATCCAAGATTTTTATCTCTTTATAAATCCAAAAAGTTAAAATTGGTCGAGAACGCTATGAAGAGATGAATTGCAGCTACGACGAATATAAGGAAAACTCCGTCATGACATAGGCAATGAATTCTCTTTCAAACGCGACTTTTTTCTAGTCGTTCGGTAAAACTTTTTGTATTGAATCTCGATCGATTTATAAAAAAAGATAGATAATAATCGTTCTGAATTGGACGATATACTTTTAAAAACTAGAAGCTATGTTAAATATTATACCTAAATATGCATTTATTCTGTGGCTGTTCTCGTCTCGGAGTCATTTTTAAAAATCATGCAGAATGTTATCTATGAATCTATGATGGGAAAATTTCGCAAAAGAGGTACACAAAAAGATTTATAAAAACGAGATCAAATTATTTATGCCTGTGCGCCGCGGAAAATACCATTCATTTCAAAAGCTGATAAAGAAAAACGAATGTAGGTACTTTTGTATATTAAAGACGCATTTTTCTGAAATACAATTCACTTTGGTCCGATGAAATAAAAATGCCATGCTTTATCTCACACAGCGAAATTAATAAAAGAATACTTTGAGCAGTCTGGCTTTTATTATAATTGACTATTGTCTCAATCCCCTGATTTTTCACCTACAGAAAACATTTGGGATTTGCTCCAAAATTAGAATTTCTTAAAGAAAACTCAACGATGAATGGAATGCAATTTTTTCTAAAACTTGCCTACATTATCTGATTGTTTCTTATAAGAAAGATTTTGAAAAAAATTAATTCTATACCTACAAATTGATATATTTTTATTATATACAATGTATGCCGAAGAGGTAATAAAGAATGTTTTCGAAATGTTGACAGGTAGATAAAATTAGAAATACAAGGTGATGTGATGCTATTGTTCTAAAGTAATATGAATATGAAAAAATATCGTGATACTAACTACATTTTTATTACTAGGTATGTAATTATTCCGCCACACTTTATAATTTACCGAAGAAATTTTCAATAATACTCATTAAGCTTCGAAGTGTATTTATATAACGCCGCTGATGTGATTACCATAAATAATGTTCTTTTTTGACGTCGTGCTTAAGTATAGTTGCAAAATAGTTGCATAAACAAGTTGTCTTCAAGACATCGGAAACTGCTAGCTTGGAAGGTCAAATAAGGTGACTCCAATGAATAATCGGACAACTGTAGCATTCAGTTAGAATACAAAAAAATGTGGCGAAATAATGGCTAAAAATATGTAAGTGATACTTAGCTCAAATGTTTTAACTTTTTCTATATTAAAAATAAAAAATAAATATATTTGTACTTCATGCTTGTCTTGATAATATGAAATTTTTTTAACACCTGCTCTCCGGTACGTTGACAAATAAACATGCGCATGTTATATTCGAAGATTTAAAATTTGGACTCGTCAGTTAAAAAAACGAGTTCAAATATAAACACATTAATGTTTAAACTTAAAATTTTTAAATGAAATAAGTTAATTAAAAAAATCAAACAACCCGACTTTTTGTTAAAAATGAACTGAGAGGATGACCGGTATGTTTTTATGTTAATTAAAAATTTTACTATTCTGATCCTCTAGTAGAAAGTATGTACATAGTATAGGGTAAAGAATTTACGTAGAATTTCTATGCTATCAAATCTTGACATGCAGTCGGAGGCTACAAATGTTTGTCCTCAATTGTAAATTAGTAGAATCCAGCAGTGTGTCACGATTTGAATGACAAAGAATTTTAGGAAGTTAATTAAGGAATTTTTATCTAAAAAGGGTTTTTCTAAGCTCCTTTCGATTCTATTCCAGTGGAATTCATAATAGCGGGCTAACTTATTTTTCTTGCAAATTTTTCATTATAGTGATACAATGCGCAACAGCTCACCTTGAAATGTTATACCCAACATAGGAAATTTTCTTAACCGCAGCATAGAATCACAAAACAACCCTAGAAAGGAGTTTTCGTTACTCATTGTCAGTCCTCTTCCCATTTCAAAGACTCAATGACCTCTTCGGGCAAAAGTGTGCAAATAGATGAAATCCGCATAAATTCCAGAGATAACGACTCCACCCCACTTAGGATTGACAAAGTAAACACTATTCAAATGCGAACTTTCTTGTGGCGGCTCTTGACACGTAAGCCGCGCGCCAAGATAATGGAATAACGCGGCTGTTGGGGCCACACGCGAGCACATGTGCGTGGTGGGGCCCAGAAACGTGGGCCTCGGAGTTCCCATGGATCCCACCACTTGAAACGAGCAATTATCCTCCCCGGGCCGAGATAGGGGCGCGTTTTATCCATTTATCAAATACTGTCCGACTCTGGGCCATATTAATTTTTTTTCTGTTTATAGTTGTTTTTTTTTCTGTTTTGCTTCCACATACTCACATATGACGGGGGCACAAATATGCAAATGTGCATAATTGCGAACGTGCTGAGTTCCTTGCCCGGTTGGCTCCTTTAGATGCAAGTTATGGGGGGTTAGGGAGCTTGGGGGGTATCTGCGCGAATGCACCGTCCCAGATACTAACTACTCCTTCTGTCACACTTTATTAGAATAAAGCGACGTAATTGTCGCAGACTCATTACGTAATTTGTCGAATAAACTTCGCCTCTTATGTCGGTGGTGCTTCCAGCGGGGCTCAGGGCTCAGCTCGTTTCGCGACGCTTTTATAATTGGATCAGTTCCAGCATGGAATTTTCTTAATCGTAATTGAATTCAGGCACGAACTATGTGGGGCGCGGTGCTCCACTGTATAGAGCCCCCTCATTCGCCCCATAGGAATCACCCCTTGATTTCCCATACCATTTTCTGGATTTGTCTCGGTGCTGTATTGATTTAATTTTATTTTGGGGCACGTCCTGAATTCTGAAGAATGCAAGATTCACGCACGGCTTCAGATGTATCTACCTTCGGTGTTCCTTTCTGGAATTTAATTTAACATTTTTGTATGGCGTTCTGATCTGCTGCAGTACAATAAATCGTGACGTTTTCAATTTCATTCGGGAGGGAGTTTTTGATTATCTCCCCTCGGGGAACACCTTGCACAGAGAGATGCACCCTATTATGGCTCCTCTATTCTTTCTTGGAGAGATCCTCTGGAGCACTCTTAAAAGTTGGAAGACAAAAAACCTTTTCCTTTTTGTATCCTTGACCCATTTGTAAAATGTTTTTTTTCTTTTACCTCCTAATGTGGGTGAAAACTTGGAAACTGCATCGCCAGTAGTAAAGAAGGTAACCCAACCCCCAACCTCCATCTTTTTTTCTTCTCATTTTTCCTGGTTTCTTTCTTTTAAAAGACATTTTCTAATTAGCTCCTTCCACCGGCAAGGTTAGGTCTTTATAATCTTCCTTTGAATGCTCTCAGATTAATTGTTGCAACTTTCCACCTACCGCAACTCGACCTTTCTCAACTGAATGGGAACTTTCATTATTTCTTACTATTTCTGTTTCGATATATGCCACCATTGTAAACCCACCGGGGAAGCGTCTTGTATAAAACTACACTGACGACAATTCTCCGGGACTATGAGGCGGTGGAAATCTCAAATGTGGGTGCAAACCTCCTAGGCAAAGATTATATTGCAATTTAATTTTACTTGAGCGCACCTAGAAGCTTTGTTTTTTTCTCGGCGTGCTTTCCTCGCCATATATGTTAAATGTAATGAGTGGGATTGCGATGGGACGGGACTTAATCTTTTTACTCACTGCTGTTGCTTATAGGGCATTGTCCTCATTACGAACAACTTAGTAGTGAGCAAAAATGTTTACTCCTCCAGGGCACTTTGTAATTGTTTTTATTGTTCAACGTGAAAAATAAAAAAAAAAAAATACTATATGTATAAAGTGTTTCTTTACCATAACGTTCTTCATTTAATATGCTTCTAAAATCTTTTATAGGACATTTTGAATCTGACGCACACTATCTGAATACTTTAAGGGCGAACACCACTATGTGATGGATTCAAAACAATCAATTTCTATTTGAATTTTCATACCTTCTAACTCGGCGTAATCAGCACAGCTGTATTTTACAACATTTAACTTTCAATAGCATTTTTTTTAATTGGCGGTATTTAATTTCAACGGATTTTCAATAGCCTATCTTCTTGAGTTCTAAAATAATTATATTAAATTATATGTATGTATAAAAACAACATAGTAAAAATTAGGGTTCTTACGACCCATTAATTTCAATTATTAACTAATTAACAACAATCTTTGGAATACCTACATTCAAATTTATAAACAATTATTATCTAAGTATTATCTTTTCTTACAACATTATAAACTAAAACAAGCAATAATTATGTAAGTGTTTATGTTCAGAGTAAAATGAACAACCATTTAATTATTTTATTGAATACTTACTTACTTCATAACATATCCTAAAGCTGTCAGCCAAAACGGGATATTTAATTATAATATTATAAATTAATATTTTTATGACTAAGCAGTAAACTTAATTTTAACACTTCAGGTTCTATTTGATTGATATTTTGCAATGTCACATGACCAGATGACTACATCAAGCTGAAAACATGAATTTCTAATATATTTAGAGGCAAGGTTTTATCTATGTTACTTATCATAAATCGTATTCATGTCTAATAATTTGTTGCACGGTATAATTATAGTTACCTAAGTTAAGTTTTGACTCAGAATGTGTTACGTATGTTTCCAGCAATTACCGGCATGAAAAAAAAAATTATATTTTTACATTTAGAAATTCAAGAAGGTTGGACTATGCAGGAAACAAAAGTGCGCACAGATATTTCTAATTTTCCATTTTTTAATGGTTGTTTAGAAACTGCTTTTTTAATGTTAGCCTGCAATATGAGATCTTAATTTAAAACTAAAGATATCAAACCACGTATGATGGCTTAATTATTTATTTTCATTGTTTTCCAAGAAGAATGGTATGAACGATTTTTTATTAAAATAGGTTATCTAATGATTCTTCTTATCTGAGCTAAGAGCGTGCATCTTGGAGTTCAGTGAGATTGTGAGATTTTCCTCTTTTAAATAAAAATAAATCTAAATCCCAATCTCGAAAAAAACGAACTAAAAAATATGAAATAAGAAAATATTCTTGTATGAAATTATGGTCTGGTTTCCCTTCTGGACTTGGGAATTTATAGTGTTCTGAAAAGCTATTTAATAGTTCGCATACCTTTATATAAATAGGCAATTTACGATACTTATATTTGATTCTTTACTTATTAGAATTATACGAATGGCTTGATATTCTAACAATACATTTTAAATATAATTGAAGATTTGAAGTGCTCAGTAATCTCTTTCCATTACAATGGCAGTAAAAAGCAAAATTTGTTAGGGTTTTGATTTCTCTCATAGTTATCGTCTGCATTTTAATGTTCCTTTTGTCGACGTACTAAATTCCTTGATAAGTGCCTTTGCAATATGCCTTCTGCAGATACTTCTAGCATTCATAAAGTCTTTATCATTTTAGGTCGCAAACCCTCACCTAAGGGCTATTGCCTGCAAACTCGTAATTTTGACGACTCCTAATTGAATTTCTTCGTAAGATCTTAGAAGAGCCTATTAAAACTTCTATTGCTTTTTAACTACCATACCAAGAGTCAAATCAATTCAAACTGAAATATCCTAAACTCGAGCATAATGATACATAAAGACGTAATTTTGTGTCCGACTTGTCTTGGCTATATTTTAAATGCTTGTTCCCCATATGGAGGTTCACATTTCCGGGAATAAACAACTTTTCCTTATTTTTCCGGCTCTTGCGAGTCCACTGGCCTAAATTATCGCATAACAGCGTCAATTACATATCGCATGCACACGTTACATATCCACGAAGATTGTGCAAGTCGACCAACCGACTGTTTTGTGGAGGAATCGGTGCAGCACGGCCGACTGATTTCTTTTTGATCACGTAAACAAAGTCAATTTACGATAAAGAAACCTGCGACGGTATCTGTGCTAATCTAACAATAAGAAACAAGGAAATCGCAAAAATAAGTGTGTTTTTCGTGCGCAGTATCGTGCATTGCTCAAAATAGCCATGGATTTTCTATGCTGAGGAAAAAATCAATTATGTTGCTTCCCGTAGAAAACGAGTGTCCCCTTCGATACGCGAATAATGGAGTTGTTCTGGATGATTGAGCCGTTCATTTTATCTAAACTTTTCCCGACTTTTGATATTTGTTGCAACAGCTGCTTTAATGGATCATATAATCTTTAACTGAATTTATCGTTAAATTTAAAATAAAACCTATAATTTTTATACGACTATATTTGTCGAAGATAAGAGGAAGATGTCTTCAATGTGAATGTTTGTTAGATATAATGTATGTTACTATCTACAGTCTAGGTTTTTCAATCGATTTAAACAAATGAGGTGTCTTAAGATTCGTAGGAACTCGAAGAATGTCACAGCGCATATGATAAAATAAAAAATAATAAATAAAATTATTTTGTACTCTCATATATGTTGAATCGATACGCCTAGTAAAATGGTAAAATTTAGAATTTATTCATATTATTCAAATTAAATAATAATCGTTGTCAATGCGCAAAAATGAATTTAGTTATTTCAATTTATATACATTTGGGTCAACTTCTGTTTATTATTTATTGATATAATGTTAATTAATTTTAAATTAGGAAGTAGTTTGTATGTGAAGTGTGCTATTGTAACAAATCCTTTTAAAATACTAGATTTTATAAAATGTAATTCTACTGACTTTCAGAAAATTTTCACCTTGAAAGTATTATTAGTTTTTGAATAATTTCGATATCAGAAACGAGAATTTGTAACTAAAAAGATATATGCAACTCCTAAAAACTACTTTGAGGAAATTTTCCTTTCTAAGATATATACTTTATCTTTTTAACTATGTAAACTACTTGAGGTTCATAGGCACCCAATATCAGATCGGCGTGAAATTTATTCCATATTAGAGTAACCATTTATCTTACAATTAATAATTTCAAAATTTGAAACATTTGTTAAATGTAGAGTATAGAACGTATAGAAATTTTGTATAATATAAATTGGCACGATATGAAAGTATTTGCATTTTAGTTTCATCTCATCTCAAATTTGTTTAAGAACTTCAAAGACGAAAGAAGTTTTCGTTTTTTTTTATCTTTAAGTGTTTGAAATGTAAAAATTTCTTGCTCCATTCAAAATTTCACTCGTGTTTTCATTACCAGCGTCCATCTTCTTCGTGACTAGATATTTTCGCCAATCGGCGGTGGTCCATTCAAAAACTAGCCGCGGCTAGACGGTGCCGGCGCAGCCCTGATAGATTTTAATTAACCGCCGATATGGTCGATGGACGAAAGTGATAGCGTAATTACGCTCAACGGTTTTATTTAAAAGTGAAATTGGCAATTTTCAGGGCATGACGAGCCCAATTCTGCCGTGCCTTTTATTAGGGGGAGCCGGGGAAGGGAACTCATGAACGCAAGATGGGAGTCTCTGAAGCAGCAAAAAACAATTTTTCCTCGAGGTGTGCACGTCATTTAATAATAATATTTTTTTTTGTTTTACTCTTTTTGCAGGTTACGCAAAAGACATCTCTGGAGCTGAGAGAGGTAAGTGCGACACGAGCTCTGCTCGTTTTACGAGGAGCCACATCAAATCATCATAATTCATGCATCCACGTCGATCCGCATCTTTCGGGGGCTGGTGGCGTCCCAAATGAAAAAGGGGGCCACGCGGGTAAAAGTGTCTTGTCTCCGGCTGGCGCTCCGCCCTCCTGCTGTTTTCGCCGGAATTATATATACTATATTTTTTGCCCCCGCCCCCCGTGCATAATACACGCCGACTATGTGGCTTCTGTCACCTTCTGTGTCCCGGCCATGAATCAGCCCCCTAAAGAGGAAATTTTATTTTCAATTTTTCATGCTGCCAAGTTGCCACAATCTCGGGGAAACACCAAGATGAGCTCCTCCAGGATGCCAACATGACGGGAAGAAGTATGCCATATGTGCCCCCGCCTTCAATCATGAATAAGTGCTCCTCCTCACCTCATTCGTTGAGGTCGTTTACTTTGTCGGAAATAACAAATGGACGCGCAAAATGAAATAGTGATTCCATTAGTGCGTCTTAGCTTCATCCACAAATCTTAGTCTTGACGCGATTTAACGGAAAATTAAAGGATTAATTGACTACTTTTTTGGGATGGATGTCCAATGTAAGAATTTTACTGCGATCTGTTTGAATCATCAATTTTTCTGAAAAAACTTAGATTCCTTTAACGAATGAAATCCTTAACTATGATCGACTCAAAATGTTTTTTTTTTTGGCGAATCCTTATAGGATTTTTTCAGTAGATTATGAATTTTTAAATGGGAATGTTCAATAAGCTCAAATTTTGTAGAAAAATAGTTTATAGTTTAAAAGTACAAAAACCGTATTTAAACCAATTGTGGAATATCATTATAAAATAATCAGGTTATAATATTTTTAATGATTCTTCAAAAATTATCAAATCAAAATACATATTTTTGTATATTTATGAAACTCACTTTTTCTCGGAAACAGGAGCTGATTAAACAATTTTGTTTGTGACATCTTAATCTACTTATACTTATGTTTGGGGAAAATAAAAATTAAAATTTTTGAATAAAATATATTCTACCTTTTGGGATATCTTTAACAATTTTTATACCATAAATAGCTATGCTATTGGATAGACTACAACAATTGAACTAGTTCCTGATGTCAGAATGACGTAGCCCATGTAAAAATCAGTTGGGTTTTTCAGTTTTTGCAATTTTACTCGATGAAATAAGAATAATAGTTTCAGAATTCAGAACTCAATTAAGTAGTATTTCGATGAAGATATGTATATGAATAATAAGGAATGCAGATTGGATTGAAATTGGATCGAGTCAACTGGCTTGAATTGAAATAACAGCTACAAACGCGGATCGAGTAATCGATTTGACAATTGCCGCTAAGCATGTTGGTTACAGCACTAATTTCCTTGTCAGATTTCTTTTGCCTGTAAAGTTACTTTATAAAAAAAATATGTGTGAAACGTTTGGGATCATGGAGAAACACTGGAAATGCTTAAAATTGCTTGCAATAGCAAAATGTCGTTTCAATCCGCATTGGATTCACTTTCTATTCGAAAACTCGAAAACTTAATCCTATTCGATTCGGCAGTTTACGCGAATACAAGGTCAATACGCCTTTGCAAGAATACTCTTAGTATGTCTAAAATTATTATCCTCCTTGTAGAAAGTTGTCAATTAGAAATCAAAGCATTCTGAAATATAATGAGAGAATGAAATGTTTAGAATTTTTCAAATAACAATCAATTCCAATTAAATGCGAGTATGATAATATCAAGAAAAATAATAAATAGAAATCCTCCATTTCGCTGCGTAATATAAATTGAGCTTCTTGAGGTTCTTGGAAAAACAAGGTTATTTTGAAGTAGGCTTTCGAATAGCTCCTACCATCTGCACGACCGAGGAGGCGAGCAACAACAGCGAACAGTGCTAAAGTAGGCAGATAAAAGCGCCTTGCTTCATTAACGTTCGCAGAAATATTTCCGGCTCAGTCCTTTTCCTTATAACATTTTCCCTCCCTCCATGCAGTGGGGCTTCGCAGATGCTATTTAACGTCAAAGCTGAGCGCTCTAAAGCAAACATAATGGAGCATCCGTCGCTGCCTACGATGCAAATTACCTTTTAAATAAAAAACAGATCCGCCGCTGCGATAACAACGTTATCTGCTGTATTTTATGATTCCCACTTAATTTCCTGTTTGAAGGAAAAATACAGAAAAAAAAAGTGGTGAATCGATAGGGCAAAACTCGCCCAGAAGTGCATGCCTCAAAGGTGGACACTATAGTCGAGGAAAAAACCCTATGACAAGGTGGTTACGTGCGAACAACGCAGTTGAGACGCAGTAAGTAACGAAGGACACATACACCCTGTGTGCCGATGGAAATCCCGAGCGGATCTATTTTATGCACGCAACCGGGAAAACCTCTTTTGCCAGGATATGTGGAAAATTACGTCCTGCGTGGCTTTGTGTCGCTATGCACCGCGCTCGCAACAGGCTAAGCAGGCTTGCCAACTGCTTCATTTATTCGATAGCTTTTCTGAGGGTCAATGTCCTCGCCAGTGGCGCACCGTTTTGAGTGCCCATAAATTGCATGTCTATTCCGGCGCGATACCATCGGGGACCGCCGCTCTTTGTGCGCCTTTTAATTCAGTTAATTTTTAAGCAAACACTCGTCCAAGGAGCGAGCGCCAACACAGGAAGCAGCCAGTGCATGTTTGAGCAGGGAACAGCCAGGTGGCTCCTGGGTCCTGCTGGTAGTAGACAGTCTGTGGCAATATTTTTCAGCCGTTTT
This sequence comes from Machimus rusticus, assembly GCA_951509405.1. Classification (NCBI taxonomy): domain Eukaryota; kingdom Metazoa; phylum Arthropoda; class Insecta; order Diptera; family Asilidae; genus Machimus; species Machimus rusticus. The sequence continues at coordinate 4,212,406 of OX608052.1, read as the reverse complement.
ACATCAGCCGGAATTATCTATTTTTCAGGATAATACTAAATTTTTAAAGTCGCACTGGCTAAAAAAAATATGAGAAAAACTAACTACATACTTTAAAAAAGATTAGAAAAACTAACTACTTTTTTAGCCTACTAATTTAAATTAGATGATAGAACTAAAACAGTGAAAAAAATATTATTATTTTATTTGGTTTTCCAACTTTCAAATATTTTACCAACTAATGTAATTATTTGGTAAACAACGAAATTTCAATTACATACATATACCTACCACTTGTGTTATTTTTACGGATTGTATAAATTTCAATTTTTTACAAAGATCTCACTTTCTATTAGTTGTACGCAAACTTTAGTTATTACAAAAATTGTTTATTCGTATATTTTCTACTAAAAAGATTATAGTGCAATTTTGTTCAAGATATAAAGACGAAAAATTATGAACTAAATAGTGCACTCCTAATCTTCGTTCTTCTCCAAAAGTTTAGACATCGTAATCTCGAAAACTATTTGTGTACAAAATTTTTTGCAGAGAATTTGGTGATACATAAATAATTTTTGTTGCGATTAAAATTTGAGTAGGTACAACAAATAGAAAGCGAGATATTCTAAAAATAGTGAATTCTTTCCTTTTACCTATATTGAATAATTCGCTCAGACTGCAAGTCATTGAAATGGATGTTTTACATTTTGTGGGTAATGTAAAAATAAAGGTTAAAAAAAATCGTCGGCGGTATTAATTAAGAAAATTCCCTAAAAAATCCTTTTTGAACAAACTTCATTGGCACTAGGGTAGACCTAACTTCTTTAAATTAAACCTATTAACAAAATTTTAATCTTCTTGGCGAACTGGCTAGTTACGAAAAATATGAGTTCTAAAATTAATTACAAATTATATTTCCAGAAAAACAAAATTCGAATACATTCCTTACTATTTTGTTTGTAACAAAAACTGCAAAAATATTTTATTGTATATATGTAAATGTTGAAAACAGTCTGCATTAATTTTTTAATTTGACTTAAAGTAAAGTAAGCTGGAACCGTGTTACTTTATTTAGATATGTATGAATGACTTCATAGGTGAAAATGTCACATAATTTCTGTTGATACCAGAACAAAAAAAGTAATCAATTGTTTAATGGGTGCCGTCGATTATAATAATGAGTCGAGCGTGCTTCCCTTCGAATGGATGAATTGTCTGAACCGGGAAGGTACAAACGACGAACCATTTGCTAAGTACTCTCACGTATCCACGAAGCACCTCCGATCCAGGTGTGGCAGATATTTAGGTAAGGATATTAATTTCTGAGGTGGGGTTAAAGGGCTTTAATTGTGGCTAAGAGACTGCTTGGGAATTTTCAATGCGGAATGTATGATTAGGTGGGGCGAACGGGGGAGTACTGCCTTATAATAGATATGTAAGATTCATTCCAGAATTCCTGAGGTGTTCTTGTGAAATAATTATTGTCATTTTGTTATGTGCATTCTGTTTCTGGTGTAATTCAAAAGGCGTTCAAATTCAGACAGATAGCGTTCAAGAAGAATGGAATAGAGGAGGAGTACTCAGTATTTGAGAAACAAATCAAAATTATTCCGAAGGTATTTAAACTTATTACGATATGTGGATCTCTTTCCAATTAAAATGTGGGCTTAAATTGAGCTTAAGGTCTCATCAATTTAAATAAACTTTAATTAATTTAACTAAGCCGCGAACTTACAATCTTTTTTCGGCTAGATAAAAAACTGGAATTCGTGAATTATTTCGTCAAAGATTCTAATTTGTGATCAATCTAATTATAAGTTTAATATGTTTTAATTTAAATAATAGATAGTTATTAACTATATACATATTAGATGTGTTTAATGTCTTGCTCTAGATTAATCTAGAGCAGAAAGAAGCAAGAAATGTGTTCAATGAAACTCAGTGATCAGGATTACATAAGAGCAAGATCTTCCCTCCCAACTTGTTAGACTTAGTAGGATCAAAGTTAGAGGAAACATAAGAAACTGTCAAACTGACAAGTGAGGGTATTTAAATAAAGAAATTGATTTTTTACTACCTTTATACGAAAAGGATTACTAGGATGATAAAAATTTTGATTATTACTACAATGGCATTGAATTTTTGTCTTTACCACATAAATTTGAACCAATTAAATTTAATTGAGTTTAAAATTCAAATATTCAGCCTTTTAGCCTGGCCAAACTTACGGACTATTTTTTGATATAACAAAATATTTTGTTATCCTAAAATACTAAATATGTGTGAAAGTTTGCGTATTTGCATGCGAATAATTGAAAACAAGTGGTGACGAATATAGTCGTGAAACGTAAACTAAATGAAGTAAATTAAAATGAAATGACAATGAGTTTTATTGTTATGTAATTTCGAAATTATGAAACTGGAAAAATTTTCACTTTATTATAAAAAGAAAAAAACGGCTGATTTTTTTATTCTTTTTTTTTTTCTAACTTTGAATTATAACTCTACCAGGTCTTCTGTCTAGACTGGGTTCTATGGGGGCAGAATTCTAAAATTTTAAATAAGATCTCAGGCTGTCGAAGGAGTTGGTCTTTCAAATGATCCTACGTCATTTGCTATTGGCATTTAGAAGTCAATCTTATGAGAACATCAAAATATCCCATGTCCGCATTCACTAAAACATTTCATTTCCATAAACATCATAACAACGACCTTTTCCATAAATAATGCGAGGTCACTGAAAATCCCCGAGTCATAAAGTTTCAGATATTCGACGGCTGCTCGCCGGAGTCCAGATTGTGTGAGTTCTCCCTTATTCGAGGCCGGACTATTCCCGCCCATGACTTGATAGTTTTGGTTCTGCCCGAAAGGCCTTTAGCGGAGGTTTCCAGCTGCGCTCCAGGAATACCAATGGGGCCCTGGCGGGGGCTACGTAACAGCATCGCAGCGCCCGTGTATTTGCATACAATCCAAAGTGAATTTTAATACGTCCAGGCGGGCTCCACTCCACGCATTCATAATGAATCAGGCACTGATTAATGCTGCGGATGAAGCGCTTCGCGTTTTGATTTATGATTTTTCCTGTTTCGCGTTATCGCGAAATTTTTGTGAAATATCTGCATGAATCCGCGTGCATTTCGTTACCCCCGGAGCCAGTGCATTTTATCAATTTCCTGCCCTTAGCCAGGGTATTAAATTTTTTAAATGTTAAATATTGCGAATCTCGCGGATCGCTAAAGTGATTTTTGCCAAAATTGCGGTTAATTGCTCGGAAAAAGGTAAGGTAAATATTAAAAAAAAAGGTGCAGTGGCGCCCGGTAACAGTGCTGCGGTGTCAACAAGCCCACACTGATAGTCGCCATGTCAGAGAAGATACATTTTTTTTTTTATCAAAGTGTACTGCAATTTATTCACCTAGTTCCGCTGGAGACGTAAATATTTGCGAAACTCTGCGAAATTGCATAACAGTGACGTCGTTGTCGTCCGCGACTGCTTGCAGCTGCACATTTTGAATTTTTCCATGGCGGCAAATTTTGAATGCAGCTAATCACCAGGTGACACAGATTGGATCTGTCACGCTGACGGCTGCTGAAATAGAGCCCTTGTTCAACATAAATTAATTTGGCGCGCTCACCTGTCGCAGCTGGCGGGGCTGGGCGGGATCGACGCAACCTAATCGAATTTCACGCTCAGTTTAATAAAATTTACTTTGTCGTCGTCATCACTCTCATCGTCGTCATCATCATCATTATCCTGTGGGAGGACAGTAACAGAACCAGCCCCAGAGGGGCGGAGTTGTCAGGCAGATTTCCGCCTCACCTTGCCACCAGATGCGGGGGCGTAGGGCGTTAATTATTAGATTAGCGCGTTCTGAAACTCAGTCCGGTTGGTCGCGGGTAGGTTTGCGCACTTTAACATGTTCGGGGCTAAGGAAAAAGGGCTGCGGATACGCAAAAGAAAATTTCAGCATGATCGGGCCCTTTACCCTCTACTCGTAATTTTCTTTTAGCCACTGGACCGACGCTTATGCAAATAGCCAGATGTGGATATGGTCGAGGTAATGCCTGGAAATGTGTTTAATCAGGGGTTAATTTCAGGTTGACCTCCTCACTAAAAGAGTTAGGCATTTAAAATTTCTTTAGTTGCTTTTTCGATCCTGATTTTGGTGACTGCGCCGGCCGAACCAATGATAGTGACTTTAGTTATTAAAAACGATAGCTATAAACAGATTTCGGCACCCGTACCTCATGAAGTCCAAAAATAAGCAATCTTTTTAAAAAGAGTAAGTTAAATTTGAAAATATTATCCCTAATCGAGAGATTCAAGCAGAATACTAAGCATTTTGTGACTAAATAACATTCGTTTAGGTGTAATATAACAAACAATAAAATTCATAGGTCTGATTCATTTGAAAGGGCAAAATAAGTAACATACTTGTAAAATTCAAATGACTAAAATTAGTTGCGATGTTATTTCGGCATATTGAAACCTTAATATTTTGTAGAGAATATCTAGTTTTCAGTTGGATTTAAGGTCAAGGGAATTAGATGAATAATTCGTTGAAACCACAGCTTCATAGCCGTACGCTTGGTGTCGTTATTACGCTAAAATTTGAATTTAATAGTAGGTATATCCCTACGTCATTTTGCCGTATGATCAAAACCACACTTGAATTCGTTGCTCTATTAAATATTTGTTTTGAAAAATCCTAACCATCTTAGATTTAGGTACAACATTAGAAATAGTCGATTAAATTCATTTTCAATCTAAGACCTTTGTTATTGAATCAGGGCTTCCTCCATAATATTTTATGTGTGTATTTAGCTTTTATATAGTAAACTCTCATTTTATTACAAAGTGAGGTAATTATTATACTATTCTTCATAATAAATGTAAATAAAGAAGGATTCAGTATCTTAGTATTAAACCTAGTTCGAAAATACAAATCTTGCATTTTTAATAGTTTGATAGTTTATGTGATAAGCAGTAGAGAATTTCGATTTTAGTTGCAAATGTTTTGCACCAAAATCTCTAAATTCTAGACAACATTCTATCGTAATTTGCGAAAAAAAATGAAATAAATAGATAAGCCGATATCATTCGGATTACTGACTCAAACTGCAAAGGTTCGTTTTTCCCATTTCAAAGATTCGTAAGGTTTAAAATATATTCCATGTAATGGAAATAAGCTGTTTGTAATTTTCGTAGGCTAAACTAAATTTCAGAAAAAGGAAAGAAAGTACCCTTTCACGGAATGGATGTAATTCTATCGAAAATTTATGGACTTTGCCCAAAAATTTTTTTTTTCAATTATTGGAAATTGCGTAAAGCTTTTTACTGAAGTGGCAAGCCTTTGCGGGAGTGGTGTACACAACTTTATTTAAGTACTGACTTAAGGGAATGAATCCGGCCAAATTTGCGAGGAATTCCAATTACAAATATCGTTCCCCAAAATCCTCAATCGCTACGCCGATTATTCCATTGACCACAAATCCCTTGAATAAACAGCGGCCAGCGCGCGTTCTCGGCAGCTTTATTCGTTGATGAGAAAAGTGCCGGAAGGGGCGCATCAGCGACTGGGGGGATGAATCCCTTTTGCCAAAAATCGGCGAAATCTCAGCGATGGGCTCATGACCAGCATTATTCGACATTATCGTTGTGCACATAGAACTAATTAAAAAATTATTTTTCGCAACAATGGAAGGAGAAAGGGGCACAAATAGAGGCTTTTCCATCGAATCAATATAAGGGGCGAACTCTTGGAGCCCGACCTACCGGGGGCCGGCGGTTAACCGCAAATACAGAACGGGGCCCACAGCCATTACATTGTTATGACAGGGGCTTTCAAGTAAGTTTCATCGCTCCCAGAGGAGATCCGGGTAATGGAACAGTCACGACAGGGATAAAGGCGGACTAATAAAGTTGCTGCGATGCCACTGTGTCACTAATTTATTAACATTTTCGGTGGTTGTGCCATGGGCCCAGGGCCCCAATGTACAGCTTGTTTTTGGCTGAATCAAAGCTATAGGGCCCCAAAATTGGGGCACAAATACAATCCAGGCGGAGCGCAGCCACTTCCGCAAAGGACTAATTTCAGTCGTTGGCACATGTGGAGCTGGAGGCCTTCGATGTGCACACGTACGGGTGGCGAAAATTGAAATACATCAAAATACAGGCGGCTCCCAGCCCCTCCGCACCGGGGGGAGGAGGTAACTCGATATTATAAAATCAATGAACTACTTACTGTCGATTTATAGTACGCCACGTCCCAGCATTTATGAGACATGACCGTACTGCCGAGCGGAAAACCGGATCCGAAATATGCAGAACATGTCGCAGGTTGCTTCCTAGCGAGAAATGAAATCGCTCGATCGGTGGAGTCGTCCTCCTGGAGCTCTGGGATGAAGTGTTTTCGGTGGAGGAATTTGGCGCTCCCGGTGGGGCCCCGGGATGAAATAGGGACTTGCGTCAGCCAGCATGTACATCGTATCAGGACGTCGTTTAAAGCCATTTGTTTTCTCCACTTTCTCAAGAATTTTACAATCGATGGAATCGAGCCAGCTGCTGGTGAGGGCTTTCTTATGCGATAGAAGAAACTCTTTCAGTGGGTCACTGGAATTTCTACCTTCGTCATGGACGTTCTGGAGCTGCTGCTGCTGCCATTGTTTTCTCTTTCCGTCCTTGTTTTTAAAATGCTAAATAGTTCTGGAGAGATGCAAAGGCACTTCAAAACACAGAACCTTACAGAACCGGGATCAGCCTTATTTTTCCCCACATTTTGGGAAAAAAGGAAAGGATTAAGAAATGTAACAAGGACGATGTGGGAAAATAAAGACTTTGTCATGTGACTAACTATGAAAAAATGCAGACTCAATTTTAGGGTAGAGGAGAAGGTCTAAATATGGGCTACCACTTTAATTTTCTCGAAAATTTTGGAGAAAAAAATTATTTTTTACATTCTATTCAAAAAATATTGTAAAATGAACCTTTTTTATCGGTTTCATTTGATTAACATTAAATTAAATAAAACAGTTTTTCTACTTTTCACATTTAATTCAATCTTTACAAAATTAACAAATTATTACTTAAGGTCTAAATATGAGCTAGCTCATTTTAATTTTCAGAAACTAAATTATTATAGAAAAATTTAATCATTAAAAAATTTATTTACAAAAATACGTACGTACACTTTTTTTCCTGCACCTGCACATTCACTATGGGCACACATAATAAACACAGAAAACACTTTACCCAAACCTCTCCTTGGGTATCTTCAGAAAAAAGTCAGTTGCAAAATATACACTCTGCATCTTCAGTGTCAGGTTGTTTTCCAAAGTCAACGTCACTGTCATCATCGTCATTTACGAGTGGCACAATAGTAGTTACGTCTTCTGAATCTGAGCTCATATATTTTAGACCGATTACTATAGCTCATATTTAGACCACCGGCAATTTGACAAATAAATAGAAATATAACCTCTAAAAACGTAGAAAATAAGCAAAATATGATGTAAACACAACAATTAGTACTCTAATTAGACGTTATGTTAATTCAAATTCTTTTTCAATATGTACTGATTAAGTAAAAATCATTTATTTGGGGTGTGCATAAATGAAGAGATTCTAGGAGTAGCCCATAATTAGACCAGTGCTCATATTTGGACCTTCTCCTCTACATATAAGATTAATTCTATAAATAGATTTACCTGTCTGTCTGGTTGCCATTTAGGGTCAGTTTTTCAATCATTAGATAAAATTATTCCTCGAATAAAATTGCCCCAATAATCAACTTGGTTGTGATTTAAAATATCTATCAGAAAGATAAACTTAACGTGGCGATAGTACTTTATTCGTCAGTTAATTTTGGCAAATATACTGAAAAATAATTGTTTCTCCACGATTGAATTGATTTTTTATCTGAAGAATAAAAGTTATTAACCTATTAAAAAATCGGCCCGATTTCACCATACTTTGTTAATATAGTAAATTTCCTGTAAAAACTCGTCACCAGCTTGTTAAACCTAGCGAATGTTTCACCACGTGCCAATTGCCAATTAAATGCCTTAATCAGGCATTAAATTGAATTGCCTTTTATTTTTGTCAAATCTGAGAATGAAAGCTACATATAATTTTATTTTCGGAATTGAAATTGCTTTGTAAACATTAGAGAACTTATAAGACCAGTAGGAAAAATATAACTCGAAATGTCCAAAATAAAATTGGTTTCTTATAGAAACGATCCTATTTCGCCTGTAAGCTTCTTTTGACGTTGAAAATGAGAGAATATTGTGAACAAGCAAATATACAGCCCTCGAGTTGGAGACAATGCTGAATATTTTATAAATAGAAAAGTCTACATGTCTATAATTGTGAACAAAACACAAATTTTCTGGCGTTATACAACGATTAAAAGTTTTAAATTGTAATAGCGACGTTTTTCAAAATAGTTTTATCAAGTAGGTACCCACTGAGTAGGTACACATGGAATCTGCTTGTTAATAATGAGTGAACGAAGAATGAACTATGTATATGCTAGTATTTCACTTAAGATTTAATCTATAGTAACGATTTGTTAATTTTCCTTTATGGAACGTCTGAAACCGTAACATTTATGTTAATTTTAACAGAAAGTTTCATAATGTACGATTAGAAATAGTTTGGAGAAAGCGAGTCTTAAACTGGCAGCTTTTAACGGCAACAGATTAAATTATTAGAAAATGTCGACAAAATTAAATGCATATATTAAAAGTATGACCTGAATTTCATCTTGGGACTAGGTACTTACAACAATTTATTTAAGCAGTCAAATTTTTAATTCAACTTAATCATTGGAAAATCGAGAAGCAAATGTGGAATTAATTTTAGTCACAATTCGTACAGTCATTGCAAATTACGTTATGTATGATAGGGAGGTTTTTAAGAAGCCATGGAATAAATAATCAGATTGAATATACATATGTATATTGTACGAGGTTTTGCAACTTTCAGATTTTTGAACAGGTTGAGTTTAAGGTTTCCTCACGGATTTTGATGAAACCTTGTAGACCTGTAGGTAGGTACTACTCACTGAGTTTTATTCTAAAACTTTTTCGGTTAACCGAACGGTGACAAGCACGCATTTGTATTGTTGGCAAATCAAAATACCTACATAATGCAATTTTCTTTAAATATGCTCATTTTCAGGAGTTATTTAGAATTAATTACAGAACTCGGGTGTAAAAATCTTTGGTTTAAAGATTTTTCGCCATATTTGTAATCGAAATATAGTATAAATATATATATGGAGTGAATCGCATCAGAAAAGAAAGTCTGTCTGTTGTTCGATATAATTTTTTGTACGCGGTTGATGTATTTGGCTCACAATGCTGTTCAATTTTGTTTGCTTTTCTCCAAAACTAGCATTATTATTATCGATATTAATTTAAAAAAAAATCACATTCGCCCGTCCCTCAATATACCTAGGTGCAAAAGTAAATACAATTTCAAGTTAAGCGCAAGTTTTTTCAATGTTGTGCATTAAATGGGACCTTTTGCAAATAATCCCTCAATAACTTTCTGTGCTTTCTAAAAATCGTATCTTTTCTATTTTCGTTTAATTGAATTTGCTCAAAATTCAGAACATCATAATTTTGGAACTGAATTAAAATCGATTCAAAATTTAATATGCCAGAAGTTTTCCCTTCTTTAAAGAGTTATGAACACTTAAAAGACTAACTCTAAAGTTCACTTTGTGAATGCTCGAACGCCCAAAATACGAAAAGTAACAAAATTCATCGTCAAAATTCTGTCAGTTTCCCTGAACAGGAGACAAAAGGGTGAGATTTTATTGCCCGGAGATGACTGCGATATCACGTGCAATTAGCATAAGCAGAAATCATTAAAGGATAAGAGAAAGGATTTTGTTTGCTCATCTTATCCAATCTGGAGATTAATTGCCAACACTTTGAGGCCAATTGAAATTCTTACGCTTATCAGGAGCCTTTCAACTGCTAACGAACGCGCGACGACTCTGCGTCTTGGGGGACGCCCGTTCCGTCTTAGGCGTTTGTTTGCGCTGGCTCACAAATTCCACCCTTTGTACACCACCGGCGGCGGTGGGGCTTTCACTCGGAAATCCCCCCGAGAGGCTCCAACGCGGCTCCCCCGCTCCCCGATAGGGTTACCCTTCACCTAATAAGATCAACGATAACAAATTAAATTGAAGGTACAATCTAGTTTGGGTGTAAAATGGGCGACTTTATGTATTCGCAGGAGGTCGAACCGGATTATCAGCCACCCAGACGTGGGGCTCCGGGGCTCCAAGGGCCGGGGGCTTGCGGAGCAGGTGCAGCCTATTCCAGGAGTGACATGAGTGAGGCATTTCCATTTAACCCTTTGCTGCTTATGCGAGCACGTCGGGGTCGTTGTCTGGTCAATTTTATCGGTCGACAGAGGCAAATAAATTTTTTCACAATTTGAATAGCAAAGCGGGGGGAAAAGAATTTGCTAGAAAGTGAAAAATGGAGAGCTCCCCAAAGTTATTTGATACCAAACTTGGAGGCTGGCGTGCGGAATCTAGAACGAATTTAATGGAACGCCAACACGAAAATTTTAGCGGTTTAACCCTCGTCTGGGTGTAGGACGAATGAACTCATCCATTTTAGGTTTTTTTTGGGCAACACCTTTTATAACGAACTTTATCACAGTAAAGCTACTGAAAGTTTCAAGGTTTCATGTGATGGCTGTATCATGTCGCACCTTTAGTCTCGGAATCATTTTATTATGCTAATTAAATTGAGTTATTAAATAACAGTAAACCGCTTTCCGCTGGACTTAACCGAAAATCAACACGAAATTCGGCATTGCCCTTCAGAGCGTAACTCTGCCACTTAAGATCCAATCTTGGTTTGATAGGGCCACTAAAACCTCTTTAAGGCTCGAGGTATGGGGCGGCTAATCGCTAGCCATCATGGGAGATTAGGGCAACTTTTGCGCAGCGGGAATCCATCATTAACCAATTTGCTTTATACGGATATACAGAGTTCTTATGAAACCACCACCTTTGCCTTTATCTTCTTTAGTAGGATTGACAAGGGTTTAAAAGTATAGCAACACTTTGAATTTTATAGTGTTAAAGAAATGTTTGCAGATATACCTTTGGCGGCGTTAGAAGATGAAAAAAAGAATGGTCCCTGGAGATGGAAAGGGACTTTTGATCAAACTTTTTATGCATTAATGAGGTCAATATTTCAGTCGAGTTTGGAAATGCAAATAATGGGTCAAAGGATTGAGGTTCTGTCCTTTCTTGTGTTCCGTTCTTGCAAGGAAGGAAACTCAACTCCCATATTTCTTAATTTATTTTGATTAAATTTTACGAATTCGGTCATATGCTCACACTAAAACAGTTTTCTAGTGAAATGTAACTAGCGATCAAAAGTTTTCGTGGGCACAAGTCCAAAAAATCAGTAGTTTCCGAGATATAACTATGCTGCGATTGAGAAAAAATTGTAGTTGGAATTATTTATACCTATGCATTACTTTAAATAGTGTCGTTTACATGGGTTCATTAAGTTGGACAATTAAAGTATGATGGGAAATGTAAGGTGTGATGGATATTTAGTAGACTCCCTTAGTTTTATTGAATGTTTAGCATCGACATCCACTCAAAAGTTACTATAATATCAGTTTTATACGATATAATGTATTTCTGGTGAAATTTAGTGAATTTCTAGCAAAACTAACAGAATTACAGATAATCTTTCTAGATTTGAGATAAACTATAATGGTAAAGCCAGACGAAAATCTCTGTTCATATTCATGTTCATATTTCAAACATGAATTCTTTGAATTAAAAATCGAGAAATTGGTTCCCCATGCACAATCATTATCTCCACCAAATATCCCCACAAATACCTACTATAATATTTTAATGGCCATCCCTTGAAATTTATAAATTCTTGGTTTAAGTTAAGTCAAAAAACGAGAAGCAAGCTTTTAGGAATCGATTGAGCAACAAACATTTCTATAAAATCGATCTAAAAATTCCTACTTAGATTTTTAATTTAATTCATGCGAAAGGAACATCGACTTTCGCGAATTTGACTCTTGAGTTCTAGTCCCATCATTTGTCTGAATGAACCCTCTACAATATGAATGAAGCCCATTAATGAGTGAATAGCAATGGTCCGCTCGACTCTAGAAGAAGAGCTATAAAGATAAAAATTGAGGCAAAACGATAAAAAGTTACTCCAAAACAATAAAATCTTGAGTTAAGGTAATATTATCCTTACATATGTATGTAGGCTTGAAGTGAAGTTGGTAAGATATTTTCGAAATGGTCATACTTATTTATCCCTCACTGTTCGGTACACTTAGTTAAACTTCAAGACTTTTTCTTTTAGATTTTAGCGCATAGTGTAGGTATTCAAGAAGTTAAACTAGAAGAAATTTAAAATTTGATTGACAAAATTATGCTCCAAAAACACTGCTTCCGAGTCTTATTTTCTTCAGGTTAGAATGCAGTTTGGATCCGATTTTCGTTAGTACTACTACAGTCCGGCGCAGATTTGTCAGGCTCTGATGCGAAATATGAGCCCTTAAATGCTATATACGGAGCGGCTCAGGCTTTTAAATTAGTGTCGGATTAAGGCTCACAATAAACCTAAAACTTCGAAAAATTAATTAATGAAATGAATTTAACTAATTATTTTGCAGGGCGGGATAAGTTCAAATGGGGCACTTAAAAAAGTTTTGACCATCCTATAAAAGAGCTGAGATAAATTTTCGACATCATAAGAACTACCTAAGCGGAATATTTTCGAGATTTGAATGTTACGTATTTATTTTTATTAGTTAAAATCACAAATAACGACTCGAAATTATTTTGAATTCATTTGAAAAAATATTTATCCTTATATGAAATAAAAGAAGTGAATTAATCAAAACATTCGCATATCTTCTGATTGAGTGATGGTGATTTCAATGAAATAAAAGTTATAGGTTCGCAAAACTCACACAGTTTTATCACAAGTAGGTTCATAATAATAATTATACAGGATGGATCAGAACTACGTGTCTCAACATATACAAATCGATTCTATGTTGACTCTTCATTATAATTTGTTCTGACACAATCGATTGCTATATTTTGAATTTTTTTTTTTTTATTCGTCCTGTATACATATAGATGAGTATATTTATAGTTCTTCTTTTCTCACCATATGGATTAGATTATTACAAAGGCTCTTTTTTAAAGAAATAGGTATCTTAAACAATTTTGAAATCCTTAATGCATCGGTTGTGTGATATCTGACACAGATCTCTTACGTACATCCTAACAATTGAACTCATTCAAAAAAAGTTCAAAATATTTGGGTTCTATAATATAAATTAGATAATTTTGAGGTTATACCTAATTCGCAGATATCCGTTTCTAGATTTGAAATCTTTACAAATTAGAAGTGAAGCATGTCAGAACTCATACTCTTATGTGATGTCATCATTTCTAAAATTAATTGCAGTGTTTTAGGTACTTACTATCGAAAATCCAAATATGTACATATATTTGCTTCAAAGATGTCTACGTCTTTGAGTCTTTCTTTACATTTCTCCTCAGCGTAGATACTAATTTTATGGTTTTAGAGAACCACTAACTAGATTCTCAAAAATTTTGATTCTAATAAATTATTCCTTGAAAAATGAGTAATCTTTTGAGCTATTAGTAGGATGTGAAATTAAAATTCTTCAAATATCCGACCTTGTTCATATAACAAAAATCCCTCTGATCTAATCTTTACCTCCAGCAAATAATAAAATTTGATTAGATTTTCTTCGCAAAATTTACACATGATTGCGTAATGGTTTAGAGAATGTTTATTCGCCGGATGCTGGGGAACATCTCAATCAAAATGTTTTACCAAAAGTAGCCATCAACCCGTCGAAGTGAGCAGACCCAGAAAACATGTTTATCCGAAGTAAACTGAAAAGCGCCCCGAAAGAAAAGTCACTTTGAGAGTATTAATCCCTCGGTCGCAGCAGAACTTTACCCGCCATAAATCGCAGAGGGAAGACACTTTACAAATTGTAAAAGCAAGCAATCAACTTAAAACATCTTCCTCGCTTCTTGCTATAATCTAGAGCGTAACCAATCTAAGAAATTACTCAACTCCGCGAAAAATCAAATCAAAATCGCTTGAAGGGAATTCCCTTAATCCACTCGGATGCGAATTGAAGGAAAAGACCTTAAAATGGTCCGGGTGAGACGGGAGAGACGAAAGGAAAATATTCCGCCACTGTAACAATTTCCTTCACAAAAACTATTAAATGGCTCGAAATTCTGAAGGACAAAGCAGGGAGCACAGGGTGTACATTTATTATTACCGTCCTGGGCGACTGGATGACTGCAACAATTTCCATTTTCATTGAAAGTAATCCCTGTCCGGCCAGTCTTTTGCAAAAACTGGAAGGAAAGAATTCAACAGGACAACGTACTATGCTAAAACTTTGTCCCGAAAAGTTTTCTGTAAAATAGCGGAATTTATGACAATTATGAGACTCTGTTTGTTTCAGAAGAATTGAGAACAAAAGTTTTCAGGATATGCCCCGGTGGGGGCGGTTCCAGTGCACCAGCATCGCTGGGACGAATGCCATTTTCGTTTTTCCCGGGCGAGAATGAGATTCGAACTTTATGGGAGAGGTCATTCCCTTAGCATGGAGCAGTGCCCTAAAAACCGGAGCAACATGCCCGGACAGAAAGTAATGCGCGGCCCGGCCGAACTAACTTCGTTCTAAATGACTGCCCTTAACATGGTTGTGCCATTTCTTCCAGAGCCTTGTTAGAGTCCCTGTGCTTCCCGGGGCACTGGCGGGTCCTGCTCCCGAACCCGGTAGTCCTGGACTCGTTCAGTAAACAAAATATGAAAAGTTGGCCAAAAGTGGACATTTTGCACTGGTGCTCCGCCGTTCTGAGCCCCTTTGTTGATGACCGACATTTTCATACCCGCATTTTGCGGCGACGAATGTTAACTCTCTACTTTCCGGTTGCTCCACAGCCCTTTGAGGATTCCACGGGCCTTCTAAAGATTTATTAATAAGAAATTACTGCGAAAGTTGGCCTGAATTTGAATAATAGGGGTGGCGATGCAACGCTGATTTTATTTTGATAAACGGCCTCTCTGCAAATCTTTACATTTTAAGTGCATTCTAGGGCATGGAGACTAAATGGAAATTTATGGAGTTCTAGCGTAAAGTTGCTCGAAAGTTTGCCAGTTCTTTTGGTACCAGGTGGGTACAGGTGGCCGGATTTTATGGGGTTAACTAAATGGAATGTGGATGATCCGCAAAGTTTATTAATTGCCCCCTTGCGCTATTCTATCCATTTTTGTATCTCCTCGGCAGAAAGAGTTCCCGCGGGTAGTTTGAGCGCAATTTTTTCATAGTCTGGAACTTGAATACGCGTTGAAATTCTATTGTGTGTTACATAAAGCATCCATTTTGACCTGGAAAGCATTCAAAGTATATTAAAACATCCGTCCTACATTTTAGGTTTAAATTTTTTGGTTTGTTATGGTGCAGCCATTGATAAAATGTTTATGGGTCATTCCTTAGTTTTTGTTTTTGATAAGGATTTCAAAATAAAATATTCCTAATTGAAATTATATTAAAATATGAAATTTTTTATTGTCAGCCACAAAATATCTTATTATAAATGTACTTAAAATGTTTTAATTTTTCATTTGTAATGAGGACTGGTAACTCTCCTATACAAAATATTCTAAAGCAGGGTGTCGCTCTTACACGATAAGAAAATTATTGCAAAGTTAAATTGTGCACTATGCCATGATGTTTATAAACTATACATGCAATAATAAAGGTCAATCTGGGGAATATCTGGATTATTTCACATCGATATTCTTTTAAAATTGAGGTCCAAGAAACCACTTAGCAGTAGACTCAATGAAAATGATAGGACATCAACGAAATGTTGGTAACAAAAGTGTAAACAGTAACAACAACAGATTTGAGCAAAGTTCAAAATTTAGGTTATGTTTTTTTTTTTTTCAAATAACATTATTTTTCTGTGCAAGTCGCCAAAGTTTCAATTTTCGCGTATTCCAAAAGTGAGGAAGATTCCAATGTGCTGTTCCTGAAGTAGGTACAAGGTTCAATCTCGAACATGTTCAAAATTAAGGGGTTATTAAAATAACCTAAACATTTGCTGATTTGTAAACTGTTCTCCCGAACAATAGTTTTATGTACAATACATAATTGAAAGAACGCTTTTATAGATTAATTAAAAAATTTATAAACTGCAAACTTTATTTGAACTGATGTCCAATAAATCAAGTCACAAAGGTTGTCAACATAAATTAACTTATAAAATTTTATATTCAAAATGGGACCTTCAGTTATACCTAGGGTATACAAATGTTATCGAAAATATTGATGATAAATATATTTTTGTCAATTTCTGAAGTTGATAAGCAGCTTATATCACGTTTCCTGTGCATGGAAACAAATTTTAAATAGTAATTAATTATGCAATTGTTAAATTTTGTGCAATTATAGAGTAAAAACTAAAGTCTAATTTAATGACCAGAAAGCTTTGCCATAGAACCTGGTTATTTTGTAACCATATTTGTGCTTTAATGAGATCCTTTCAGTTTTCCATGATAGTCACCTTCAATTCATTGATTTATTTTCGTTCTTTGAGCAGCGGACATTCACCAGGGAAAACTCTTTTCATTTGAGTTTCGTAAAAAAATCTGCAGTAAATTCAGATACAACTCCACAGCTATTTCTTGTGCAAATTATGCAGGGCCACTGGAGCCTTAAGGAGGCACCCGCGCTTTTCCCGGAGTGCCTTACTTTCCGAGCGCCTCCTATAAAGCTGCATTGAAATGGGACCAGGCTCATTTTGCACAAAACGACATCATTAAATTTCCATCGCGTCATTAAGCTTTAAAGTGTTAACGAGCCCGGGGAATATCCACGAACCCGAAACCCCGAGTGCCCCATCAACTTTAGGCCGCGGATGGCTCGTGGTGGAGGCTCTGGTGGCTCGGGCCTGTTCTAGCCGAGGCAGCTGTTCATGACTTATTTTTATCTTCTCATCAATGCAGCGATGCATTAAAAACGACATAAAGCGTGTCATGCAGCGCTGAATATGTTCAGTATATTTTAAAATGAACCAGTGAAAAAAATGTTGTTTGGGAGTTGGATAATCGCGCAGTAATCTGAGGGAATTTGCCTCTGATGCGCGCGGCGAACGCGCGGTGTGCACCAGCTGGAGCTGCACCAGCATAATTTTCCACCTCAGCGATAATTCCGACAACTTGTACTTGTCATAAATCCAATTACGGAGCTCTGTATAAAGTGAAGTTTGTTAAGCGACGGGATTACGATAAAAATTACATCCGAACAGAAGCTGTGTCGCGCAACAATGGCGGCGCGCAAAGTGAGCGGAGCATGTGACGTGCTCAGTAGCTATGTAAAGTACATAAGTAGAAAAGTTTTGTTACCATCCCAAAATTGCGAACGAAGACGAGATGCGTTTCACTAGCTCCTCTTGGGATGTCATGCCGCCTTAACTACTCTAGGTAATTTACAGCACCCGGGCTAAGTGTAAAAGGCTCAGGAAGGACTACTAACTTTCTTAATTTAGCAGTCTGGACAGATTATGTGTTAGCGGACTTAGATCATTAACACTTGCAAAATATTTGCAATCTAGCTAACTCCTTGCTGTGTGAAAAAGAAACAGAAAAGTTTTCTTGGCTTTTTAAAGGTCGTCATTTTAGTCCTGACTTTAAGGGCCGTATTCACCAAGCTGCCATAAAGTTGCGACCGCTAATTTGTATTCACCAAGCTGTTTTAAGACGGTCCTAATTTATTTGCGACCACCTCAGAGCAGTCTCAAAAATCGTTCGAAAATCCTTCTGATCTGTCAGTCAAAAAGCACTTCTCTTTGCCACAAATGTAAAGTTGACTTAA
Source organism: Machimus rusticus (assembly GCA_951509405.1). Taxonomy (NCBI): domain Eukaryota; kingdom Metazoa; phylum Arthropoda; class Insecta; order Diptera; family Asilidae; genus Machimus; species Machimus rusticus. The sequence continues at coordinate 4,194,460 of OX608052.1, read as the reverse complement.
CTTGACTGCCAAAAAGGAATTGTAAATATTATGTAGTATGTATTTCACATTATAATACCTAATAGTTATAATTTTTAGCTTATAATCATTTGGACTTATTTGACAGCGATTCATCCGAAGTGAAAGTTCAGATAATCCTTGCGTTAAATTGGATTTATTTAACAGCTATATTTATTATAGCATCCTTTTCAGCCATTTTTGCCACTTACTTTGCACGGATATCAAAAATAAATAACTTTATTGTCAACAGCTGAGCTGACTTTGACAATTCAAAGTTATGTTCGAAAAATAGTTGAGACAACTTGGTGAATACCAAATTCGAAAATGGATTTAAGACAGTCATAAAAATAATACTCGTCTAAGACGCGTTGGTGAATACGGCCCTAAGACTTGCCAGAGTTTTAATAACAACACTTGGATTACTCCATTTAAACTTAGTCAAATCTGATTTAGATAGTGTCTATTAAATTAACTACTGCATCTGACGATAGTTTAATAGTCGACAATTATATTAACCTTCAGCTTGGAGTCAATTTTAGGGGTCATGTCAAGGTCATCTTGAAAACATTGAAAAGAAAGAACAATTTTGATTAAAAGAAATAAAAAAGAACGGAAAGTATACAAAGAAAAGATATTTTATCGATTATAAATTCTTAAAATCCCAATATTTTAATTTTAAACTTTTGTATCTTCTTCTCATAAAATTATAAAGTTGACCTCCACAGAGTGTTTTAAGGTCATTTCAAGGACGCGCAAGCATAAATAAACATTGAATTAATGTTTCTAAATCCTATAACAAAACACACCATTCTGTACAAAAACATAAAACACCAAGTTTCATCTAAATTGGTGCACAAGTGAAAAAGTAATAGAGATGTGTTCAACAAATGAATAAGACGAAATTGCGTATCATAACCATAAATTCTGAGAGGAATATTAAAAAGGATGCTGTAAATAATATAAAAATCGAACATTAAAGCACAACAGGCGATATAAAAGCCAGGAAAAACCGGGGCGATACTCTATAAAGTCATCTTTCGATATTTCTTAAAGAAAATTGTGAAGCACCAACATAAGAGAAATCGATTGGAACTTTAGGTGTTCCCTTTTGAGAAGCATTAACAATAGATTTTCTTATATATTGACTTGCAGTTTTCCATGAATCGATTTATTTAAACTTCCTTACCTAAACACTACACTTTACGTGACGTTAAGCTTTGCGAAATGATGAAAAATAAAAGCTAAAATTGGATCTTTTGCCCATTAAAAATTCTCAAATTTGAAAATTACTAAAACGATAATTTTCGAAAACTTAAATAATATAAATTTATTCATATTTGAACTGTTGTTGAATATCCGACTAGCAGGCCGAAAATATAAATAAAGGAATGATGATAAAAAATGATGACTTTTGCACTGAAAGAAATTTCTTGACTATATTTTGGGAGAACTATACGTTTAGTTCGATAGACTATATATCATGACTTAACGAAACTTCGTCAAATATGGGAAAAAAGCTTATCATAATGGTTTTCTTGACCATTTGTATAGATGGAAATCTAAAGCTTTTGCTTCTATGCTATAGTTACCCGGACTATAATTTCTAGACACCTCTAACAAAAAAGGCTATTCGAACTATTCATAATGGGCGGTTGGAACTATATGACGTTCATTGCGACTATAAACTCTAGTTGTTATAACTAGAATAATAGTCCCTAAATCCTTAAATCTAGTTCCTTCCACTAAATCTCTCACAATATTATGGCCGATCAGACTAAAATATATGGAAACTTGAACCATAAGTAATAGTCCCTTGAAGCCATATGATGTTTACTACGAATACTAAATATGGTTGCTGCTACTAGTATTATAGCTGCTATATGCCTAAAGTCTAGTTACTTTGAACCCATTAATAGTAGCTTCAACTTAAATATATATAAGTTTAGACCATATAGAATAGATCATTGCAACTATAATTCATACTGTGACTATAAAATATAGTTACTGCGACCAGAACTATGCATACTAGCCTCTTTAATTCATACGAAGTAACCATTTTATAGTCACACCACCTTAAATGTCACTGCTTTTCACTGATGCTCCCCAAAATTTTATAAAATAAAACACTTTTTAAATATTTTATTATATTATTTATTTATTATACATATATATGTATATTTCAAAACCCGCTTGGTTCTTATGTACATGTAACTTAATAACCGGTTTAAATTTCTGAATATTATTTTTTTAAATTTACCATTTGCCTGCCATCGGATATAACATTAATATATATTGTGAAATTAAAGTCTACCTTATTTATTGGCATAACGAAATATTTATAAGCCTTTTCTACTTCGTACAGTATGAAGCTCGGAAAGGCATAAAATAAATTGTTTTTATATGTATTTCAATATAATGTCTATTCACACACTTTCACTTTCAACACGTCCGCTTTAACCACCGACCCGACCCGACCCGATTAGATGTCACTCACGCTGATGCAATATACCAGGAAGATTTGCGGGCTCCATATAATATTGATAATATACAGGAAGGAGAACTGACGCATAAGAGTCGATCTCTTTAGAAATGCCAACGAAGAAGGATTGCCAGTTTAGATCCATATTATAGTTGCGAATGTTGCGATATCTATCGTTAATTTCGTATAGTTAAATGATCCTCAAATATTCTCAATTGTAACTTTTATATGGTCAAGGGATTCTTAAATATAGATGCAAATGCGTTTAACGAAAGAATAAACTTTATTAGTAAGTGCACTTCAGCAATGTTTTGGAGATGTGGTTTGCGTCCAAGATTTTCGCAGCTATCTTAGGGATGCCAGAACTATAACTATAGAATCTGTTACTATATTGCAAAAATTATAGATTTCAGGACTATTTTATTGTCCAGCGGACCATGCAAATCCATACAAATTTTTCTCAGTGTGTAAAATATTGCATTCATGCATTTCTGAAAAAGTTAACTACGCTCAAAAATATATTTGGTTGGTCTTAATTAGGTAACAAGTTACTCTAACTAATGTTTCAGTCATTATGCTATTAGGTTTTTAATTAAGTACAGAATTAAGAAAATCTGTTTTTTTTTTAATTTGAAATTATTCTAAAAACTGTCCTATACCGATCATCGGGTATTACGGCTTTGTTCAAATCTCTGTTGTTTGTTGCAATTTGATTGACTTGTTTGCATGTATCGAAAAATATAGCTATTTTACTAAGAATTTAAAGTGGTCGAAGTTAGGGATGCGGTCAGAAATAAACCACTTTACGTTAATTTTAGCGATAAAAAAATTATGAGCTAAACAGAATAGAAATTGGTTGAAAAATAATCTTTTAGACATTATAACTGTTTTCTATCAACTTATTCTCCTAAAGAAGATTTCAAAAATCTTTTAAATGACAATTTTTAAAAAAAATATAAATACGTATTAAGATTTAAACTGAGTAATTAAAACATTTTATCCTTAATTATGCCAAAAAGGACAATATCTTCTTGCTTTAGTGGTAGTTACCTAGTAATTGACTTGGGTATTTCCATTAAAGTAGTATAGAATTCAAAATTCAAGAAGTTGAGGTTAAAAGTAACACACCAACATATTGATACCACACATATATATTGTGGAGTGGAACGACCCTTTGACTGTTCTCATCTGTTTAAAAGTTGAAACTTTTCATGGATAGTTAATCTTGCAAATTAGTTTTTCGGAAAAACAAATTAAATCAAGCAGAAAGTCATTATCTAAAGCCGCGAGTCCATCAGCATAGCCACCCTACAAGGCAATAAAAACTTTTACCATAAAACTAGAGAGGCAAAGCGTTGTAGTTACAACATTTTAGAGGCCATAAAGGAAGCATAAAAAGTAAAAATTACCAAACCCATTCCATGCCCCGGAGAAATTGATCGATCCAGTTCAATCCCTCCTGGGAAATAAGGAACTCCCGATGGGATGATCTTGACTAACACCCCACGTCCGGTCCTGGCTCTTCCTTTAAATTTATTTTTAGATAAACAATCCGCGCTACGTCTTCATGCCCGGAGAAAAGCAATTTCTCTAATGCCTCGGAATAAGCTGGCGGTAGCCTTGACTTAAATTATAGCCGCCCCCGCTCTGTCCGGAGACCCCAAGTGTATAGTGGCGATTTGTGACGCCCACAACTGGTTTGTTTTGCCAGCATCCATCACCCACCAGGATGGACCATTTTACCCCCTGGCATTTAATGCAGCGGCAGCTTCTTATACCCCGCACTCCCCGCCGTCTTGGAGTCTTTGTGCAGACGTTTGCAGAAAATTCGTATATTTCTTAGCTGTCCTCTGCTTACATTAAAACGCTGTCACATTACATGACGGAGTCTGATCCTCGCATTTATCCAGCATCCAGCTAGCGTAGGTGGAGGGCCCCATTTCGGGGGCGAGGATGCGAACTGATGGGGAGGAACACCAAAGAGGACTTCCTCCTGGAAGAACCTCCGACGCCAGCTGAAGACGGTGCTTCCTGGCAGGCTGAGCATGAGAATTACTTCAGCTTTCGGAACCGACAAATTTGTTTTATAAAATTCTTGGCAATAAACAAAACCTCAGGTATGCGATTTATCAAAATATATTATCCTGGGGCGTTCTGCGGATAAATGCGCGACTCGACTCGACTCTTGGCAGATTTTCATTCATGCAAATGCTCTGCTCGTCCGGGGGATTGGACAAATTTGATTTGAAGCGAATAATAAATCCCCGGGACTCGGACTGAACGCAGAAAGCGAAAGGGATATAAGCGCGCAACTATTTATTAACTGCTGACAGAAACTGGCGTGTTGATTTCAGCGCGTCTAAAGGATTGGTGTCGACTCCCAGCCGAATTTTGAGGTAAATCGCCCGAATTTACTCGGCTGCGTGTTTGTTTTTGCCCTTAATGTGCTAATTTAAATTCAGAAAGGTTTTTCGGAATTACTGTCACAGGACATGCAGAGCGTACCTACCATGGCCATGCGGGGATCAAAAAAATCCATGGGGTGACGCTGTTTACAGAATTACCTCATAAATAAACATTTGTTGTTTTACGCACTTCTGCGGAATGTACTTTGAAATATTGCCCTTTTGATGGTGGCGTATTTTTTAAATTAAATGTTTCATGTAAAGCAACATACGGCCTCGGTTTCGCCCCCTTTTGAATCATTTTTGCTTCGGAGCAATATTCAAAGGGTATGCAGGAGGGTTTTCTGATCATTTGTGAAAGCCGAAAAAAGGGGGGTTTGAGTGTGAAAAATCTTGCACAAATCATCCCCTTAGTTTTTGAAAACACTGTATGTATTAACACATGACATCCTTTTTAAAGAGTAACTCACAGAAATTCAGGTGTGGTTTCGGGACGAGGTAATCAAGGATAAATGAAAAAATCATCGGTCATTAAAGCGAAAGAGGACATATGTATGTTTCAAATAAATCACATTTACGAAAAATATCTTTGTGTTCACATTGATTCAAACAATACTGCAGTAATATCATCGAAAGTTATGTAGATACAATAGTCCAAAATAGATGAAATATTCATGGTAAATACTATCTTTAAGCCCTTATGAAATATGTGTTTGCTTAGTTGTCTATAATAAAATGTTTATGCAATATTTCAGGCTAAAAGGCTTCTTGTTTTATAATTTTGTCAATTGTCCATACAAACTTTTAGACAATCCCTTCGTTAGACTTTTAGGAAGTAAATATTGAAAAATCATTTCTCTCGCCATAAAATGCAATTACTGACCAAATTTAATAATAACAGATTCAGTGGTTTTGGCTTGGCGATGGTGAATCAGTTATGAAATAGCCACCAGTGACTGACACTAAACTTTCCGTTTAGACCGCGAGAGTTGCTGGCGTCTGACAGTATAAAATAATATAGTTATAAAACTAAAAATACATTCCTTTAATAAACGAGTAATTTGAGGATAGTATCATGAAAATATTTTAATGGGTTTTATCAAAACATGTTAAATATCAAAATATAATATAATATAATAATTATGGTTGTCATTCTCATTCACTGGACTGAGAATAACAGAGAACTGTCTAAACGTAAAGCAATTCTATAGAAAATATTTGTATAGTACTTTGTCGTAACGTAATTCTCTATTACGAAACTAAACTGCATTTCATACGAATCTGAAATTCGAAACTAAATTGAATTCGTTTTCTCTCTGAAAAATCTATTTAATTTGGTATATTGGTGGTATGGTTTCTTAACAACAGTGATAGCGAAGAGGAAAGTATAAATGAAGAGACTTTTCAAATATCTTAGATATGTCCCAAATGAAATGTAGACGTTTTTAGTCATTTTATTAGGTCTTTAAAGTCTCCTCTTTCAGGTTTAAGAAATTATTTCTTTTCATAAAAGTGCCATTTATTGGCAATTTAAATACAATCCAAGGGGAATTAAGGCAGCCCTTTCGAGTTATACCCCTGACACACACACACAAACATTTCAACTTAATTTCCTAATGGAGATATCCATATCACTGCCCAATCTCGTGCAAAATTGAGAAAATAGTATGTACATTTTGTGACAGGTGGCACGCTTACTACTTAATTCCTGCTTCGAAATGTAAAACAATTCAACATTGTTTTTTGCTTGAAGAGCATTATTTGAAAAGTAGTAGAAATATTATTTGCCTCGCATGATTTAAAGAAATCAATATTTCTTTTGAAGTCATCTTAATTTACTTGAACATTTTCGAGATACATATCTGAAATGTTGAAATTGACAACGGAAATGAAGAAATTCAATGTGTCGGGGGGTAGCGAAATTGACTTCGATATTCTCAATTTCTTCGCGGTGTGTCAGGAGTACTACGCATATTCCGCCAATCTTAAAGTTGGCAATTATTTTAAGATTTATGGCACAAATAAGCTATCAGAAAAGCGTAGGCTAAGAATACTTATCCCGTGTGTGCCAAACAGTCTCGACGATATTAGAGGATGTAACCACAATATTAGAAAACGCTTTCTGTGCTTTAAAATATTCGAATTTTGAAGAAGAAAATATAGAAATTATTTTTAAATTTTAATTTATTTTTCCAACTATCTATACTGGAGCAAAGCAATTTAGCACATTTACTAAATTCTTCCATAAATTCTTGAATTTGTCTCGAACACTTTGGGTATTTATGTAGCCCGGCGCTTACCATTACATCAAACTGTTTTAAACTGATTAATTTGGATTGTGAATTTAATAATATATACCTATTAAATTACATACAAGGAAAATCCGCTTTTACATATGTATGGAAGGAATTAATAAATGTGTTAATATGCTTGTTGGTCCTGCAAATCGAAATATAGATGATTGGAAAAATTACTTAATTTATTGAAATAAATTAAAAGTTTAAATTAAGTTCTATATTTTTTGTGGTCACCTCCTCTAATATCCTCGAGACTGTTTCTTGGCATACATGAGCTAAGTAATTTTGGCCTACGTTATCCTGATAGTCTCCTTGTGTTATAAATCTTAAAGTACTTAATTGCCAAATTTAAGATTGGAGGAATGTGCGTAACCCGAAAGGGCTGCCTAAATATCCCTTGAAATTCTTGAACCTGAAAGCGGAGACAAGATCTAAAAAAATTACCAACAATTTTTACATTTCATTTTCGAAGAATTTAGAGGTATGCTTTTCTTTTCGCTATCATTGCTGCTAAGAAATAATGCATACATTTTAATTTCAACGAAACTTTATTAAAGCGTCAATTGACAAATTTGGTAATTCAAATAGTAAAATATTAAAATACTAAGTGAACGTACCAGATTAAACAGATTTTTTTTATAGAGAATACGAATGCAATTTAGTTTAGAATTTCTGTTTAGTATGAAATGGGTTAGTTTTGTAATTCGATTTCGACTAAATCTGATCTAGCGGGTCAAATTATAAGCAAGACGGGCGCTTAACGTATTAATAAACTTAGAGATTTTTTATATCGTCGTCCTTTTAAATTAAGTTATAACGCCTTATTTAATTCTTGTTTATCGCTGGGCTAAATTTCGTCAGAATCCATTCAGTATTGGTATCAAATTTCAATAGTACTTAAAGTTCGTGTTAAATTTCAATTTTGAAATGCTGTAAGAATGATATGAATTGATTTTTTGAAAGATAGACGTGCAACCCTTAAAAGGGAAATTCTTGAGGGAATATTTAGCCCGTTCGTGGCACTTTTTCCGTCCAATAGCACGTGTTTCGATGCCTGAGGGTAAATTCGATTAGAAGGCAGACAGGGCTCCATCGGATTCGACATTTTCAAATAAATTCGAGTGCAGTCTGCGGCAGAAGCCGCTTAGCCGAGTTGCCGTAATCAGATTGCGCACGCATCACCGTCCGCTCAGAATATTGAATTTCGCGGATGGTAAAAAATCTGACAAAAATAGTTTTCCGCCCTGAGGCGCAGTTTCTGGCTGAAACTGGGAAATATGATTCAGCGGAAATTTTGTCAAGCACTGCTCCAGCGAGATATGCACACGTGAAAGGTATGCCCAGATTCGCCCGGGGTGATGGGCTTTTATTCAAAAAGGCTTCATTAAAACCAGCGGGAGCACTTGCAGCCAGACAAAAATGTAATTCACGTGAAACTTCCTCCTCGTGTTCAAGAGCACACACAGAACCTACGTGAAAGGGAGCCCCCAGGATGAGACCGCAAAATGTTTGAACATTTTCAGGGCCATCATTTCGTTTTTTGGGGTTTTTCTGATGAATTTCACCCATCCGTGGAAGGTTAATATCCCACCAAAGCCCAGTAATTACTGCGGTTCCAGTGCCAGTTCACGGAGTCGCGGTATTCACGTGCCTTTCTGCTTGAATTGCTTTAAAAACATTCCTTTTCCGGTCTCAACATTTTGCGATTTTGGAGTATTCCCGGGGCTTGGGCACCAGAGCTGCTCTGGGCCCCAATCTTGCCCCAAAGTCAAGGTCGACGGGAAAGAAGTCAACGACCAACCCAATGGCAAGTGTCGCGCTGCCTTTCTAAATTCTTTGCGTGATTCATCGCTGCCGGCTTAGCTGCGCCGCGAATATGGATATTAAGGCTGGGCTCCACATAGCATCAATTACCGCGACGGTCGACGGTTGACGGCAGTGGAGCCCGACCTCTTGGTGGCCAGTTTCTTTCATTTGCGCCAACGTTTGAGCTCCGCTCAGTGCAATGGACTTGGAGGCGCGACATGAGTTATGCTAATTTTTTTTTAAACTCTCAACAAAGAGATTTGAGCTGGCGCAAAATGGATAAGAACAGGTTTCCTCGTTATCGAGAAGATGGCGAGGTTATGAATATTATTCGCCTAACTGTTTTAGTCGTAAATGCAAATCTTCTCGTTTAACGCGACGTCTTAAGAAGAGTTCCAGTTTTAAGCGTTGATGCTAATTTTGAACTCGCTGAGGAGAAGTATTGCAATTTATGTACAATTTTAATAAAGTGCTACTGTGGAATAAATTATGCTATTTGCATCTCTATAGTAATTATGCTTAGAAAGGTATATCTTAACAGATGATGTATACAGATCTCTTATACAACAAGAATGTCATAATTAGAACCAGAATCTAATTTCATTCGTTTATCATATTTTAAGCGTCGTCGCGTAGTAAAATTAAATTTGTGAAAAAAAAAGTTTATATATAACTTTTAACATAGATACTATTAAAATTAACCACTAATACTTAAAATCCAGGAATTAAACCTTATATTTACTTTAATTCGTGAATGATGTCTTAATTCATAAACGCTGTGTTCTTTTCACATCGGGTCCTGGTTCAAATTTTTCAGATAATTTTGCACTGAATTGAAATTTATGAGTAATAACCCATATCAAGCAATTTTTATTTCTTGAAAATAAAATCAAATAGCCTGGATTTATATCCACTAAATGATTTCACCATAGTGTATTTATTTTTTTTGTTCATAAGAGTAGCAAAAATTGGAGCTCAACGCTCATATGAGCTGTTGGACTGAATAGAAGTAAAAAAGATTTAATGAAAGTCCTCAAAAATAAATCTAAAATTTCGGTTCAGATAATTATAAACAATGATTAAGAGTTTTACATACATAATTCAACTAACGAAAAAGCGGTTATAACTACTCGCCGTTTTTATTCGAATGTGAAGTATATTGTTACAAAATTTTCCTTCGCTATAATTCACACTTGAAATTCCAATCAAGTGGATATAAAGATCGAGCGTCCGTGGCAAAAGCACCAGTCATTCAGACACACTGAAGAGATCTGGCTGCTCTCGATCGAAACGCCGATCATTTTTGGGCTTGTCTGCCTCGGCGAACGAGCGTTTTCATCCTTAAAAACTTTGATTATAGCGGAGGAAAAACGTGTAACTTTTAAAAATTGTAACAATATCATAAATCTAAATAGTGTGTCAAGAACTAGGTAAGTATATGAAAAGCTGTGGAATGTTGAAAAAGGTTAAGGCACGTTAGATGCAAAAATGTAAATATCTTGCTAAGAACTCTTGAACTCGGTTAAAAAAGTGGAACCAAGAAAGGAATTTTTCTGTCGAATACCCTACAGCATGGTAGCATTTCAGATTCTGTGTTACTTCCATATGTAAAATTCAAAAAGTTACTCAATTCTGTGGAGTAAGTCGGCTACAAATCGGAGTTTGTACACAGCGATAACAGAACCACGGAATGAGCCCGAAGAATGGTCCTCCCTAATCAGCCGCTTTCTGTGCCACTTTGCAGCGCAATTTCTGTTCGTGCAGGTCGTTCGCCGGATGCGAGGTGAAAGGAGCCCTCAAACTCGAACTCAAACTCAAACAGATCCACTTGAGCACTTCTCGGCACCTCTTGCGGAGATTTTCGATACAGCCATTAACCTCAATCCCAATCCCCCGTGAATGGATTCCTTGAACTAAATAATAAAAAAGCAAAAAACAAGCGGCAGGAGCTCTGTTCGACATAATGGAAAGTGATGTGCCCAAGTGCCGGAGAAGAGATCCAAAATCGATCAGAACCTGGGGCCTGGGGGCGCTGCGGTTACATCGGCACCGGAGTCCCCGAGGCGACTGAATTTCAGTCTGGGGAGGGTTAACTAATGTCTTTGACAATTGATAATCAGCGACTCTGGTCGGATAATCGCCCAGGGACTCGCGATAACTAACGGTGGCGAGAACATATATTTATGGATCAATTTATTTTATAAATTGCTTCAATATTTCTCCACTCCCCTTTTTTTCACGAGAGTTTAAATCACTGGGGTTGTCGCGCTTCGGAATGAATATTATTACCGCGCACACTTTCACATGTTTGGTGTAAGACTTTTAGATGTGTGCAATAAATACAAACATGATAAATATTACTCCTAACATGTGCCCATAGTTATGAAAGTGGTTTAAGTCAGAAATTTCATTTAAGATAGATTTTTCTACAATATATTCTTTTAAGGTCAAATCGACCTTATGAAATTGTGGACTTAATACATGCACCATTTTCACTTTTGTAACCCTTTATGACATTTACTAGCTTTCTGCCCGCAACTTGGTCTATTTGGATATTGAAATAAATATAAATATAATATAGAAGTGAAAATTGGGATAAACGTTTGTGTATGGAAGTCCGTTATTTTAAAAGTTATAAATTTATAATTTGGTATTAAGACTATTGGTTTTAACATATTTCAGGGTTTTAGAAAATTAATCTTCAACCAATACTACTTTTCTTGGTTTTAACCTAAGAAGTGACGGAACTCCCATAAAAACGTTCATCCCTTATTTTACCCCCGAAGCAGATTTTTTTTAAAAAACGCTTAAACGTGTTATTCTTAATTTCCAAGCAAAAGGCTATATGTATACTAATTTTCATAGTTTTAGCTACAAAAATATCGAAACTCCCATACAAACTTTTATCCTCTGTTTTACCCTCTCAAGTGGCAAATTTCGAAAAATTCTTAAATACACTGCCCAAATTTCATGTAATTAGCTTCAACGGATTAGTTTTATAATAAGAAACAAAATGTTTAGTTGTTCAACTAAATTAATAGTTGTTAGTTGTGTTGTGAGTGCAACTAAAGTTTTTTCAACTAAAGTTGCTAGTTGGTTTACTCCACTACCTACAACAACTAGTATTTTAGTTGAGAGAATTTAGTTGGAGTCTCAATTTGCCTAAGGAGAAAAAGCGAAACATTTTATGGTCAGACGAGCCCAAGATTAATATGTTTGGTACAGATGTTATCAATAAAGTATCAAGACCCAAACTAAAGAATTTTGCTCCAGTACAACATTAAAATTAATGTTTTTAGGAAAAAAGGAACCCTTTTAGAATTACTTCGTTGTCCGTCTGTCTGTCGGTCGTTTATGCCACATATTTTGAAGCTCGCAAGGAAATCAAAACCTATAGGGTACTTCCCGTTGACCTAGAATCATGAAATTTGGCAAGAAGAAATGTCATATAGCACAAGTAAAGTTACATTACAAAAAAAAAAAAATTTTTTTATGGAACCCATGGTGCGCGAATCCGACTCGCATTTGGCCGGTTTTGCATTTTCCAACCCCTTCCTCTCTAGGGTTGAATCGAAAGATTGATTTGAAGGTTCAATGTAATTACTAAAAAACATCAATTCTCTAACTAACTAGCCATGAAGAAGCTATCCATACTTTTGGTTCACCTTGTAAAAATAATGTTAACAGAATTGAGTGCAGGGCCTTCTGTTGCAAGGAAAAAGTAAGGGCTGGTTGCGTTGCACTCTATGCTTTTTTATCTTTTATGGTTTAATAAAATTAAAAACGACCTCCAGTTGTAGTAATCGCATTATGCCCAGGGATGGAATCGATTTCGCTCGCACAGTGGGGGAGCGCTTTCAAGGATGATTATAAATCACATCACCATGACCCTAGATGGGGCCTCGGTGCTCCGGATGCGAGCCCCCTGCCCGCAAGTGACCCACATTTGGATCAAAACGATTAGTGCAACTTAGTTGTGCTGCATGTCGAAGTCGAAGGACATTGCCCCAAGTTTTCGCCCCAGGCCCCAAGATTAGGGCGGAGCACCTCCTGTGGTCAGTGGTCGGTTCAAGTGCATTTGGGATGCCGCTTAAAGCGTCAGAAACAAAATAAAATGGGGAATATTAAAAGGAGGACAAATAAAAGCCCTGGGAGGGCCTTTAGTATTCACAAAAACCCCTTGACACATTTTTACTTTCAATCTTTTGTTTGTCCTCTCTCGTGTGGAGTTGGCACGGCTTCCATGAAGATCCGTCGAAAGAATCCCGGCGAAAAGAGCCAGGGCGGGCAACATTGCGCCACAGAAGGCGATAAGTGTCTTATGGAGCAGGCAACTAGGCCCCCCCCGCCGCCCCCCGCTCGGTTTTCTTCCCGCAGGCGATATGCGGTGCCGGTTGGAATGCTTTTCGGAAAATTGCGCGGCAATAAAGAAGAAAACTTGAACGTATCTCGAAACTATGTCAAGTAATGGAATGCTGAAATATGTGAGACTTGGCCATAAGTGGAGGGCTCCCCGGGCCCCACCGCAGCCCCCGAAGCCCCCCGGAGCCCCCGCAGTAGTACACCAGCACTCTGCGTTCTTATTGAGAGCAGTCGGCAAGTGTTTCACGGAAGGCCCTTAAAAACTAAGACGTTGTCGAGGCTTGAGGTGTTTCTGTTTGGCCAGCATTTCATTGGGAAATATCTTTAAGGAGGCGAAATGAACACGTTCAAAATCCATGAAAAGGATGTTAGTAGAGTTCGGCTAACATGTTCGGTTGGGTTCGGCTTGAGAGCTCTCATAAACCGAGAAACGAAGAGTGGAGTGATTTAAACTCCTGTTCGCGTTTCCTGTAATCCAACCTCTATCATTTCTTGCATTTCTTTTTCTTATACGAGTATATTAAGACTTTATGAGGCTTTTATTTTCAGGAAATTTGTTCAGTGAAAGATCCACAGTGCAGTCTATAAAATTGAATACTATTCACCCACGTAATATGTAGGTATCTACGAAAATACGTTTATACCTACAAACATAGTATGTGGACGATTTAAAAAAGTCTAACTCTAGATTTCTACGACCATTCACAGCTTTAGAAAATCGCTTTTTTATTTATTTTTTATGCAAAGTAACCACTTGAAGTAGATTTTAAATACGTAAAGCTTTGAAGGTTTTATAAAAAGCGTTTCATAAAAATATTTGGAGCCATTTACATTTATGAACAATAAAATAAACTCATTAAGGTCAAATTGTTTAGTGGCAACTTTTTCTTGCAAAAACTCTACTCAACTAATTTGAAAAATTACACTGTGCTAATTTTATCGATTCCCTAACATGTTGGCGGTAATTAGATCAAAATCCGATAAAAAACTGGTGTACGTAGAACTTTTTGAAAATAGCTTACTTTTCGTTACTTATTAACAAAAACGTTGTTTACTTTCTTTGTTTAATTTCTTTGAAATTGGTGAAAACGATTAAATTTTAATCTTTTTAGGACTTAAAAACATCTCAAAAATTATATCAATAGCTACAAGATGGATAAGGTTATTTGCTGCCTCATGCAGTTAAGACTTAAGACTATTATTTTTCCGGTAATTTTTGAAAAATAAAATGGAAAATAATTTTTTCCTAACAACTAAGTTGATTTTTTATCTAAAGGTTGTTTATTGAAAAATCAGCATTTAGATAATATAATCTTCTGGCTGAAGTACACACCAGTATTATTATAAAAAAAATAAAATCCTATATTTTATGCCTCTGTAATTATAAATTCATAATACAACAATTTGTAGAGCCAATTTTAGGGGGGAAGGTTAATGCAACACCCTGTATATACGATTATATGTAAGTATAAGAATTTGTCTAATGTTGAAAAGTAGACTTCAAATATTGTAGATAAAAAATATTAACGAAAATTTTCCAATTCGGTTTTATTCTTGGTGAAGCTCTGCAGATATGGTCTTGGGTCCATTTTCTGTAAGACCGAACCGAAACCAAGACTGCAAGATTTCCTCGAATATTCCTTGAACTCAACCAGCTCGTAATTCTGAAATTTTGAAAGCAGTCCAACGATAGGGCCACAATGGCAAACAAGCAGAAGTGAGGCCATTTTCCTTTCTCTTACTAATTCGATTATTTATTCTATGAAATTGGAAGCTTGACAGAATATTGTAGTTTAACAACAATACCTTTCTGGTAACGAGATAAATGAAAAGTTTATGTTGTACCCGACCAGTTGCTTGATTCTGACTTAGTTGCTTGAAAGCAGAAGGAAAAACAATGCAAGTTCCCTGAATGAAAGCAGAAGGTAGCACCACAAGGTAAACAACTGGCTATTTACTGAAAAGCATTGTCCCAGTAAAGAAGGAGTGAAATATTTTAGAAGTGACCAAACAAACTCCTATTTGAGAAGATCCATTACCGTCCGAGAACTTGGTTTAACCAGGGCGATCGCAGTAATTGGCTTTTGTCTCCTCGCCCATTAAGTTGAAGCCTGAAACTCAATAACGCCACAGTGGCAGTAACATCCGAGTGGTAATCTGAATGCAACTGCAAATGTCTGTTCACAAATTCATTTTGCAAATTTAGAAAATCCCTGAAGCGTCGGCTACCAGATGACCTCCTCCGTCTGTTTCGAATATTGAAACGCTCGAGCTGAGTAATTTTCAATTTGTACGTTCGGAACGTTTACAACGCTCACAATCTGGCGGGGTATAGCCCTTTTATCCCAGACCTTGTCATTCCCATGCATCCGAGATTTTACGCAGCGTCTGTTTGCAGACCCCCGCATCTGCTAAACTGCTGCTGACGGGTTTTAGCAGAATGTTTTCCCTTGTTTATAAGATTGTCCCGTCCCGTCCCGTTCTGTCACGTCCCGTCCCGTCCCGTCTGCGTCTGCACGAGGACAGTCCTGACTCTGAATTCGTGTAAAATTTTCCCTTTTCCAGGAAGCAAAAGGACCCTCCTGGTCCGGGTGGGTTCAGTTCACCTGACGAAAAGCGGAGGGTTCGGAGGCTATGCAAAAATCTACTTGCGAATAACTCAAATGAAATTTCCTTCAAGAGCCGAGTTAAAGCAAGTCCCTTCGCTTTTTCGAGCGACACGGGCGAGGGCGCAAACGTGCGGAAACGTTGCAAGATGGGGACATTGAGGATGAAAAAAAAAATAAAATAAAATAAAAATGATATCAAATAAAACTCAGTCCCGGGATGGGAATGATATGTGAACGCTAACAATCCCTGTGGATCACATAATGGATTTATGTCGATAGGATGAAAATACGAAAAATGAATATTTACAGAGCATAGCAGTAGCAATTTCCTCAAAAATTGCTCTTCGGAGGCGCCTGCAGTGATGAGGCTTTTTCCCACGTCCCTGCAGCAGCCACGACGACGGAAACGAGCTCCTTCAGTTGGTGATGTGATGATACTTGATCTACCTTAAAATGGGTATCGTCAAGAGAGTCACATGTCAGGTAAAATACCTAGATTCCGCCGAGTGGAGCTAACAGGCTCGGTCAAGGTAAAATAACCTCAAAGAGGGCCTTAATTGCACACCCAAAGGAAGAAGATATGCCGGTAATTATCAGGGTAATTAAAAATTTCTTTGTACGTCTAAAGCCAGCAGCCAGAATGGCTTAATTAATTTCTTTTCAAATGCAGCTCCCATCTCTGTAGATCATCCGACAGGGATGAAGCGGAAAAATCCTCTCATGCCGGCGAGGATGGCGCATTTAATCGCTTAATGTCTTGGCGAAGGATAAAAACTTGAGCTAGCAAATATGCGTATTACGTACCTTAAGTTTGCTGGCCTTCTTTCTTCCCTTGGCTGCGTTATGGAACATAATCCTGGTTTCTCTGTTTTAATAATGTACATCCGGTAGAAAAGGTGTCATAATCAGAGCAGAATAGGATAAGCCCAGAATACCAATAGGCAGACATTTCATAGGTGAAGGGTATTTGTCTCGGTTTTCCCTCGGGTTCCTCATTATGGTAGCGAATTAATGGCATGGCTTAGTTTGTGTACACCGAAAGGTAACTTTCAATATTATACTAAAAGCCTATATGTATTAAAAGCGTTTCCATAGCTAGAATTAAAGCGCTTAAAGTAGAAATCTGGTTTATGTTATTTAAGAAATAGCGAGCTTTGAAACAAATGTTTTTAACAAAATATAAAACTGATCTTCAAGACATTTTCTTTTCAAGAGTATGTATGTAGTGTAGGTATATTTTTATACGTATAATAGTTGTTGCATCTGCCTGTTAGCGATCGTGTAACCACTACGAACGACTTGACCGATTGAAGTCATATTCCCATAATTGTATTTGTTTTGTCGAAACGATCGTTCATAGCTACGCTAGGATCCGATAGGTGGTGCTGTAGTCAAATTATTTCATATTTACACAATTTCAACCAAACGTGGTATGTGGGAGTTTTTGGCGTCGCTGATTTCAACCTAACTGTTAGAATTTACTAATTCAATATAGCGGACTATAACTTTAAAAGTTTATGTGATTTGTTGTTTATGCGAAATGTTTATGGTGAGTAATGCAAAAAGAATTTGTCCGATTGAGAAGACATTCTATGGGCATGTTGCGCTTAAATTGCTGAATTTGAAAAATTTAAAATTGGCAACGTCATATTTGTATTAAAGCTTAGCGAGAATGAGTCAGCTAGTATAGTATAATACATATACATATACAAATCGCAACAGCGGTGTAGATTTTTATAACGAGAAAACAAACCCAAATAGACAAAGGCTAGACAAGAGTAGCGCAAATTGTATAGACAAAACTACGATTATAATGTATTATATAAATTATTAAATTTTTCTAATTTTCTGGGGCTCAACTCGAAATATATTTTCTTTCGAGTCCAACACATACATATGTAGGTATATGTATAATCTACGTATCGTATATGTATTTACATAAATGTTTAGCACATCGATTTGATAATATAAGTCAAGATCAATTCTATTACCTACTATTTTTTATTAAGCTAAAATTTTTTTTCTCATATTGCCTAACTAATACCCTATATTACAGGGCGTCCCTGGATGACGAGTACCAAGGTATACTAATGAATTATTGTAGTTTCCGAATCAACGTTTGGAATTGGAAAATACACTTGCCGAGTTTTTTCCAAAAGCAAAGTACAAGTAGACTTTGACAAAGGAAAAACTTTTCCTAATGTGCATAAAAACTAAAACATGAATAAGTTCGGTAAATATGAAAGAACAGTTCTAAACATCGGGAAAATCTGCTATACAGTATATGTATACTCATGTTGTAGAGAGTTAAAAGTTATTTAGTAAAAAAATATCTTAAAAAAATCGAGTTTATTGAGAAATATTAAAAGATCTCTTTACCGAAGTCACAAAAACGAAATCAAAGCGTTTAGTTCTAATTAATATCCCTGTTTGAATCACTCTAGGTGATTACATCATCACTTTCAGAAAGAATTATTGAATTGCATTCTTCATAAATTAAAGAATAAAGTTTCATTTTAGTGTTGGGCTATTTAATAATAATGCTCGTTTGCAGAGAGAATGGAAAATGAAAATTTTCATTCACAAACCTAAATGGATAAAATTCTAACGCGAGTGAAACAATGAATCACCTCAGCGATAACTTCACATTCCAAAAGATAATGCCAATTTATAAACCAGTGCCTGCACAAAACCGCGGTTCAGAACATCAATTGTTTTTGATTGGACCGCGTGCTCCCCCGAGCAGAACTTTATCGAGCGTCTGTGGAATATCTTTTGCGTTCCAAAAATAAACAGAATGGAACAAATTGAATTTATTGTATTAATCCTGGCATCCTGTCTTCTACATGAAATGTACTGAACATGTTTAATATCATCCAAAACACGTTGACGTTTACTGAACTAGTTTTGTTTTTCGTTATATTAAATTAAATTAATTAATTAAATGTTATCAACTTCTTATAGCGTCAAGATTAAGAATTAATCTTTCTTTAATTTAAAGTCAAACTGATACTTTTAAGGATACCCAGAATCAATTTTAAATATTCCATATTTATTAATTTATTTATTTCCTTTCCTTCAAATCTTTTTGGTCTCTTATATGAATTTTGCGAAATATTTCATTTTGAAATTTCTAGTAGTGTTTTTCGCTAGAATTTTCTGCGCATTCCCACAAAGTGTTGGTAAGAATTGATCCTTTGAAATAATGAGAATAATGGGAAAACATTTTCTGAAAATAAGGAAATATATTCATATGTCGATAAGTCGAATGAGTTGATTATCTTTAATTCGTCTACTTTAAGGATTTTTTTCGGAAAAAAAAGTTTGAAATGTCCTAACTTATGGTTTTGATACAATTTCATTTTTCAAACCGTCAACAAATTCTATTTTTGATCGTAAATGGTTTAAACTATTAAAAAGACACATAAACAAACAAAAATGTTCCCATTAAGCAAAGTAAAAGCTATAGTTGTTAAATTCAAAATGACAATTCAACAATTCGACTTTTAGGCCTGTTTCTTTAGGCGCCTGAAAAAAACCTAAATAGGTACATCTAGCCAGAATAACTTGTTTCTATTTTTTTTTCCTGACAATGACAATAAAATTTAAATTTGTAGAAAATAGTATAAAAAAACTTAAATTTCAGAAAAGTTATGTGGATTGTGCCCTGAAGAGGTAGAAATAATCATAAAAATTCAAAAATGAGGGAAAAAGCTTTTAGAAAATTGATGAAATTATTAGATGTTCTTTAGGCAAAATTCGGAACGCTCTGAAAAGCAAAGTAGTTGGGTCGGAGAATTATGTTTGAGGTAAAGAAGGAACCATTTGTCTCTTCGGCCGCCATTTTAAATAAAATGCAGACAAATTTCACGAACAACAAAAAGGAGCTAAGTATATTTTCAAAATTAAAATACTGCTGTTTTTTTTTTTTTTTTTTGGTTTGAAACCATGCATTATATTTACTATATTAGGGTATAGAAATAAGCAATACAGAATTACAAGAGTCCTGCGAACTTAACCAGGACTTGAAAACGAAACCTAGACTAAGCCTACTAATGTGTCTTACATTTTTGTTTTGTAAAAAGCAAGATTACTACATTTAATTAAAATTCGTCAAAATCATTTATTAAAAGTGTAATGTATTGATGCTTTAATATTGTATTGAAAAAGTTCCTGAATTAGCAATTTATTTGTGTATTCATCTTTTAAATTCTTCTTTGCTGAAGTAGTTATGCAATTTTTAGGACACTTGGTGGCCTTGGGGTTTTTTCTGTTCACAAAACGAAACGTCTAGCCGAATGTGGGACATGCATTCGTATCGTCCATTCTGCATGTACTTGCATGTCCTGGACCTGCTTTAGTTTGCAAATGTTAAACAGAATGCAAATAAAAGGGAAGCGTACGCTTTCGTAAAAGTATGGAAAACATTTAATAATAGCAATGCAGCATTGCATAGGGAAAATATTCCACCAGACTTCTAAATGCACTCTCGTTCAGGATGTTCTCAAACGGCTGAAATTATTAAAATTCTTCCTGCAGACTTTTCGCTTCACTGGAGCAAAGCGCGCTGATGGAAGGACTGACGGAGGGGAGTGGAGGGTAGAGGGGAAGTGTGGTGTTTCCGAAGGCCCAGGAACAATTCCCGTAATTTGTTTGAGCGAAAACAAAATTTTTTCCTTTAAAAAGCATAAAGAAATACAAAAAGCATGAAATCCGTAAACAATCGCCGAATTCGACGCTAAGCTTCTGCTGAATAAAAAATGACAAGAAAACTCGTCCTTGCTTAGCAGAGTAAACACAGGGAACGAGTTCGGAGTGGTCCTGGTCCTGGCAAAAACAGTGGTCGGGCGCGTTTCATTGAATGGAATCGATACTGCTTGCTTGCTGCTGCTGGGCAATAAAAGCGTCCTGTAGCTAAAACAGGAATCGATCCTATCCCTGGCATTGTTATCACTGGAAAAAAAGGGACGAAAAAATGTTGCTTACCCGTGGAAATTTTTGTAGAAAGGATTTCAGTATTCCACATTCGAAAAGAAACAGAAAAATTGATGAGGGAGGAGCACAAAAACGAGTAAATAATACTGTCGGGTACCTTCGGAGGCAATCGTATTCGTCGGTGTAATCAAATTTTTCGCGGTAACAATGCCACATTTTATATAGGAACTCGAAAAAACCCTTAATGAGTTTGCATATAGTGAGTGACACACAACATGTGATATTCATTTTTTTTGCTAATACTATACTGAACATGAAGGGAAGTTATTGCAATCTGTCAAAATTTCGATTTCATTCTTTTTGTGTCTAGTCTCTACTAAAACAGAGAACAAGAGTTGAAGAATGATTTATGTACATACATGTGTGCAAAGAACTGACTGAATATTAATGGCTATTTGTAGGTTCATTGGTACCTACTCAGAAATTCACACATGTTTTTCCATGTCATGTTGAAAGAAAGAAGAGACATATCCAGGACTGTTTTTCGATTTTGAGTGTATACAAGATACCCTCAAATACCAGTTTTTATGGCAATTAATTTAAATTCAACGTTATTATTATTGTTCTTAAATCTATCTACATCGACTTTAACTTTACGAAGGGTCAGATTATGAACCAACTTTTTTAGCGTTACTGTTTATTATTTTTATTTTGTAGTCAATGTATTTTTGTGGTCTACTTATACTTATAAAAGCGAATGTTTGTGTGTGTGTTTGGTACGAATTGATGCCGTTCAATCGATCATTCTGAAATTACTACCACGTTAAAATTAAAAGGATAACTCTAGACCTAGACCCTAGATTTTTTTTTATGTCTGTCTGTCTGTTTAAAAGTTTTCATGTAACACCTCCCCCTGACACCACATTATATTGAAATTCGTTTATTTTGTTTTTGCTCTTTCGGCCACTAATTCCTATCGTTGTGCCAAATCTCAACTTTCTATGTTAAACTGTTTCGGGAAAAATCGGCCAGGACAGAAAAATGGACACCAATAGTCATTCTATAAGTACTTCGTTTATGTCTCGAAAATGGAAAATCAAGAAAACTTGTATTTGACAAAACCCATTCATTGCACGTCGAGATTTTAAACAAATTATAAAGATTATAAGTATGGTAGATGTATGTTTATAAACATTGAATGCCGAAGTTATGATATAATGGTGAGATAATTTAAATTCTGGACCGAATTCTAAAGTTATAGCTGCCAGTGGACTCAACATGTCCTCGCAGGGTAACAAAACAGCAACAGTGTTGCTGTGTTGCAATTTGCATTCATTGTGCGCTATAAATGCAGAAACCTAAAAGCTACTGTTTTGCCATTCAGTCGTCAAAGTAAAGGTCCCTTTTCCCTTTTACATAATAAGCAAACACATGCTACGCCGTAAACATTGGACGTCTCTGGTTGGGGCGCCCTTGATAAAGAGTCACATGCATCGTACTTGGTGCATTCACCACTTACAGAAACTTTGGAATTTATTACGATATAAACGTGCGGTAGAATGACCCGAGCGTTTCAATTCCTCCTTACATCCAGGAGGATTTAGAGTCCCCCTATACACAAAAGTTTCAAAATTTCGAAATTTCAGACTCCTTGCCACTCTTCATGAGAAAATAGTAACAAAAGTTTCTACAGACTGTAGAAAAAGAAAAAAAAAAAAAACTCAACTCTACCGAAAATGAATTTGCATAATTTGTTGGTCTCTAAAGTGATTCTCAACTTGCCCACTCAAAAACCTCTTGAAATGGGAGCGAACCAAGTTATTGTTGCCTCAAAAATATTTGATAAATTCAGCAATAAATTCCAACTTCCCTTTCCCTAGAATCGTGCATTCTTTGGTAGACCCGTCCCAAGCTGGGAGGGCGCAGGGACCTAAGCAAAAAGTCGCTCTTCTGGGCGCAAGGGCTTGCTCGAATAATTAGAAAAGCATAGTCCCTGTCCCTCCTGAAAATTCCGTAAGTACCCGATTTTCCAATTTTGCATATCGCCCCGGCCGCCCCCGGTTGCGGAAACTGCCGCCCACCGCGGGCAACATGGAGGGAATATTTACTGGATTCGTGCTTATATACCGGGAACGGAGTAAATACAACAAATATACAACATAAGTGAAGCGAAAATAAAAAATAAAATAAAAAAATGGGGGGTTTACACTTTGTAATTACTGCTGGGGCGTACGAGTGCGCCCCAGAGGTGGGGTCTCGGTGGAGATTTCAGCTGCTGAAACTCAAGAGCAAACACAAAACTAAGTTCCGGGAGCAACGGGTGAATTTGACCCTATGCACACATTTGGCTAGCATTGGCACGGTTTATTTAATGAATTTGTTTTAATTGCATTTTGTAAATTGCATCCGCGTATAAATATGGCGCCGGACGTTTGTAATGCATGAGATTTGATTCCCGAATTACACCCTCCGGACAGAGACCACTTCCGCTTCGAGCTTCGTACCACATACGTGGAATCGGATCTTCAAACAGCGGTCATTGGCACAACTAATTCAGATGCATTCGTATTGGAAAGTTCATCATTTAGATATATTTCTATCGAATTTTATTTGCTAATTAGATATAGATCTCTGCACCTTATAATAACGTAAAGCTATCATATTTAATACCGATCAAGAGATGTTACTGATCCAAGATTGCATTTAGTTTTTAAAGAAACTGATTTGAACGGGAAGTTATATATTACAGTTTCTGGAAAATGAGTCCAAATTTAATTGGACATTAAAATGTAGGTAGCACTATAAAAAAATTTGGGCAGTTCTTGGCCCTTTCATCGCAAAATTCCCGTTAAATCTGTCCAATTTCACTATGCACTTTTCACGCGCAGACAAGGACGCATTTGCGGAGTAGGTATATTATTTTTTTAAAGTAAATTAATTTTTGTGCGGATTTTTTTAACACAAATGTCATCGGATAACAAGAGGCTATTTCACAAAGCTTTCCAAAAACTTGTGCCTTATAAATGTCCTACTCGACTGTTTTTTTTTCTCGCGCTTTTACCGAACGCCGAGAACTGCTTAATCTAACTGTCTATTCATTCATTTTACAGCATAAATATTAAATCTATCGCTTGAATTCTTTTATATTACTGGCCACAATTAATTAAACTACTGCCAAAAGAATTTCTTACTGCCCAAATGAAATAAAACTGTTACTTAACGCAAAGTTTTGATGTAAAGATAGTATATCAAATACAAAATTTGCTGCAAAATCTGATCCGAATCAGATCATCAAAAAAAAAAAAAAAAAAAAAAAAAAACACAGCTAATAGCGCAAAAAATTCTAAATCCAAAAATTTAAGAATTTCAGCCTATCTTCAGTTTCTTTTCCGACTGTAAAATATTTCCGTTTAATTTCCGTCTTCAGTGAAAATAACAATTTCCGCCTTCTTTCCGATTGAATTCCGTCTAAAGTTTAATTTTCAGTATCTTTTCCGTCCTTTTTCAGTCTTATTTTTCCATCCGGATTCCAATTAATATCTGAGAACGGAAATGCATATATTTTTTTGATATGTTTAAGGTAAATGTACTAATTGTCGTTACTATCCTATTGTCCTTAGATATTTGTTATCAAAGAACAGGCGTCGATTTATTAATAGATGAGGTAAAGACGCAAAATATCGCTTCCATTTGTTTTATTCTTCTGAAAAATCGATAATGTATTTTCATGAAATTCGCTTATAATATCATTATAGGTAAATGTCAATTAGGTCACATTAGAAATAATGAAATAGAAGCATACATGTTTGTAATTTTCTTATAATGATTTTTGTTTGTTTTCTAGATTCTAGATAAATCCAAAGAAAAGATTTTGAGCACAGTGTAGGGGAATATATATAGCCATATTACACCTATCTATGTAATTACAACTACACACAAGTAAGCCTCTGGACCATACAATTTTTTACCTGAAATATCGAATTGAGCGGGAATAGCGGGGTGAAAAAAAACCTTACATATTAGTCAGCTTGATCACGATCTAAACAAAAACTTCTTGGGGGTCAAAATTATCAGTCTCAAGAAATAAAAATTACTTGGTAATCGTTTTCAGGTGATCGAGAAATAAAAATCATTTCGTAATCGTTATCGAGCAATCGAAAAATAAAAATTAGCCGAAACAAATGGAAATGAATCATTCCATGCAAGGTATTACTGAATCTACATAAGTATAAGACTGCAAATGGAATAATTTATGTTAGGTTAATATAAAGTGATGATTTTTTTATTTTATATTTCAGAAATAAATAAGCATTATATTCGGACCCTGAGTATAATTTTTATTACATATCTGCAATGTTATTTCTCTTATATATGATACTTTTTCCCTACTCACCAATACGGTAGTATAATATGTATATGTATGTATGAATGGCGATTTTGCTGTTCACCATCGCTGTAACTTTAACATACATAAATGATAAATAAATGAATGAACTTCATGCATATACCGATTTTGTGGAGAGATATAGTTTCATAAGTCTTCATAAAGGCAAGATTTAGGTAGGACGAGGTTAAAAAATAGCTTGTTTCTTATTGCGATCATTTTTCGAAAGGATGGATAAGGCGAATAAAGCCTCTACATTTATAGAGGATGCAAACCGGGAGGCTCCTGCAGTTTTTTATCACTTGACGCTTGTCATTAGGCAGAGATCCATTTCGAGTTTTTCTGGTTTCGAGTAGACAGGCAGACTATCCGGAAAATTAAGGAGAGTGCAGCCTCTAGCCAATTTCTAGAAACGGATGCCGAATAAAAGTTCCATCGGCACTTGTGCAACTGCAGCGCTAAAGAAAAAGTTCATTACGGACTTAGTGCATACAGAGTTCTCATAAAGGCCTCGTCTGCGGACTTCTAGCGTCGCTGGCGATCCCGGCTATTCATTACACCGCCAACTTTGCAGCACCTGGAAAAAAAATAATAATAATAAAATCGAAAAGAACCAGGAGTACAAAGGAATGTCTCGGTCATTATGAACCACGAAAATTTTCCTATTAAAGTTCTCGAGAACATTCATTTAAAAAGGAATTCACGGGCTCATTTTGAACTTCTTGAGAAGTATCCAGATCGAAACTATTTTTTACCTTTTAATTACTCCGTCCTAACATCATATCGAGGTTTTTTTTATTATAATTTTTACGCTGCTCCTGAATTTTCCCTTTGCCCTCGTCGTCATTCCTGGATTAAATCCTGGAACGGCTACCCGGCTAGGCCCTCTAGCGTTGGAGCGTTGGATGTTTGTGATAATTTTTTTTTTCGTTTTTCGTTTAACGAATAAAAAGTTTGTAATTCCCCAGCATTAGCTCGTTTCAATCGTAGTTTCATTAAAGCAGTTCTGCCGCATTTTTTCCAGCATTCGAGCGCTGAAAGAGGGCTTCTTGCAGTGTGCGCTGCAAAGCCTCCGCTAAAATATGAAATTTTGAAGTAGTTAAACACACAGCGCGGCCCCATTCAGTCGCGTTCGCTCCGTTTTTTAAATGAATTGGATGGAGCCTGCCCCTAAGCGGATGTTTGAAGGTAGCAGGTAGTCTCTGAACGCTGCTAATTATCCTGCGAGCCGAGTTCACCGTGCATCAATCCATCCCCCAACCGTCGGAATCCTCCCTTTTTGTTTATCCTGAAAATCCATTTTGATTCTAATTAATTAATCGATTTTTCAAATGTTTGTTTTCCAGGAAGCAGACGACTCAACGAATACATATCGCACTATGAGACACTTAGCTACGATCAGGAGCACACCCACGCTAGTCATAGGAGGGCTAAACGTTCAGTGACCAAAGATCATCTTGTACATTTACAGTTTAAGGCACACGGAAGACATTTCCAACTTAGGTTAAAACGTGATTTAACTACTTTTAGTGATAAGTTAGAGGTGAGTCATCAAAATTTATCTGTTTATTTAACCTCAATTAAATCTCCGAAATGCTCGTTCTAATTAATGTCGAGTGTCGCCTCTTTTGGTATTTGCACAGCTTAAAATGGCTGAGTATTTTCGTTTCATATCGGTCTTAATATAATTTCAAACAAACTCATTATTTTCTTTCAGAGTTTAATAGTGTCAGACTGAGAAATGCAACTAATTTAGATATTTATGAATAACCTAGATAAGTATCATACAAAATACTCAACAAAAATACCGAGCATCATTCATATTTTCTAAAAATAATAATATTGAATAAACTTATTATAAAATTGGCCTCCGTCTGTACTTTGGCATGTAATCAGCTTAAATTCTAATTTTAATTATTGGGCTCTATTCCTGAATCGGACCAAAAAGAGCTTACGAAAGCCCTTTTAGGACAAAATTTTAGTTACCTTTGATTTGAATTAACTTTATCGTTCAAAGTAATTAAAGTAGTCGATTGATTTTTTATCGGACTATTTTAACCACTTTTAGCGGTAAAATTAATTGAAGTCAAAGGTAATTAAAATGAATTTACCTACTAAAAATGTACGAAGTTTATTTAAGTAAGGAATTTTAATTTGATTCGAACGATTGCAAAAATAGAGCCCATTGTTTTTATTTATCCTGGGATTAAAAAATAAATGATAACTTAATTATTAAAATTCCTCATGTAGTTTTCTCTGCAGGTTGAAATGAAGAAATAAATGCTTGCGAACATTTTAAAAATAAAACCGAAAAAAAAATTAAATTTTGTGTTACAAGTTCACATCTTTATTTGTTAGAACGTACGGAACGGAACGAAACAAACAAACTAGAATAAATATTTAAAATTCAGTAATTTGCACGGTTTTGAAGAAAAAAGCACACGTTTTAAAGAAAAAATGTATACCTACTATAAATTTAAAATATTAAAAATATTTTTCGTCCAATTAGAAGAGACAACAATTATTGAAATGAAATAAGAACAATTTCAATCGGTTTATTATTTTATTTTTTTCGTAGTTACGTAAACAAACTCTAAAAGAATCAATTACCTTGTAAAGTAGAGTATTTAAAATCTCCTTATATATTTTTGATTGAATTACACTCTCAATTAAAGCAGAAATAAAAACCCAAACCATTGGCTCGATAAAGTACTCGTAGATTTCCTTCTTAATGCCTAATGTGGGAGTTTTTTAGATTTTTATGTTTCAATTTGGTGTATTGTCAATGAATATACAGTTTTCTGGCAGCTGATATTAAATTTTCAAAATTAAAAATCCTGGCTGTTATTTCATTTCATTCTCAGCAAAAAAAAGAAGGAAAAAGTGTTTTCCTAATGTAGGAAAAGAGGCCCAATATCAGGATGATAACATTCATCGGTGGACAAAAAAACCAATTCTTAGCTTAGGCTATATAACTGAGGATTAACACTCGAAGGCAGTTTCGGCTTTTAAGCCTTGATTCCTTGATTAATTCCTGGGCCAGTTATAAGAATTCGACGTTTGCTATGGTAGCATTTAGCCTAACCTAATTTGACTCTGTTGTCAAATCTGGCAAATCCTGTATAAATTTGCGAGTAGCGAATTTCAAAAGTGTTTAAAATTTAAATATAGTCAATCTCATGGGGGTTTTTAGGATTGATGATAATGTTAAATTGAATAATAAATAATAATTTAACATTAACAATAATTTTGCTTCATTTTTATCATTTTGGTGTTTTTAGCGTCAAGCCTAGTTTTTATGAATAGCTTTTAACTCAGTTAATTCAAACAATTAAAACAAAACATAAAATTACAATTAACAATTAATCTCTCAATATTGGCAATTAGTCACTCAAAGGCCGATTGTGCTTTCCTTTAATGACCTAAAAAAGTTATAATTTATTTTCATCAGTTATTAATAACTGAGATTAAAGGTATAGAAAAGCAGCAAACAACTAAATATAAAAGCAAATGAAAGCCAAATTGCAAGTTCATCTAATTTTTTATCGCATTTCAAAAAGATAAACATTTTTGCCAACTAATAAATATTGAATAGTGTGCTTAAGTTACTACCACTTACATTTAAGCGGATTGAACGCCAAACAAGTTGAAACAGGTACGTCTGGTTGCAAAATTAAACGAAATGAACACTCTGCTTATATTTTCCCACAACAACGATAAAAATGGCAAAAAAAAGGACATAAATTAGGATGAGCATTTATTTTCCGAATAAAGTTTGAATTTTTTGCGCTCGAAGCACTTCCGTAGAAAAATGGCAGTATACCTTGCCATAAATATTTTTAAAATATGACACATTGCTCCCTTTTTTTAATGATAGCACCGTCGATATCGTTACTTTACAGGTTCATAGTCCGAGTGGTCCAGTATCAGTGGACACATCACATATTTATGAGGGCGAAGTGATAGGTGACAAGGACAGTCTCGTCTTTGGATCCATAATAGATGGGGTCTTCGAGGGAAAAGTAATAACCGAACGTGACGCGTATTACATTGAGCACGCGAAGCACTACTTTCCCAATCATACGTTTAAGGAGGACGGATTCCACTCTGTAATATATAACGAGAAGCACGTTGAAGACCCTTACAAAGATGTCCGGGAAGGTGAGTTTGAATATCAAGATCAAGCATTTACACAGATTGGTTATTTAGACATTTCTAAGCATTTTCAAATATCTACAGTACCAATAAAGCTATAAATTAAAGTTATATTTAATGCTGTGTCCTTTCTCTTTATACATATTATACCATTTTAGTGCTTTTATATTTTTAACTAGTGAATATCCCCGCATTTTTTAGCTCTTTTTAGCCTAAATTAAACTCTTAATAGTATAAAAGCCCTTACGAAGCGGCATCAGAAAATTGTGGTGTCTATAATACAGGTATGAAGTAATGAATAGGATAGCAACATCGGGTCGAAATGCAACTATGTTCTTAAATCGGACTATAATCTATATAATAAAGAAAATTCCATTAAAATCGGCCCAACTGTTCTCATGTGATGCGAGACCAAATATACTAGACAGACGATAATTCTATAAAAATGTTTTGGTTTCTATTCTATACGAAATACAAAAAGCCCTAATATATATTTTTCAAAAAATTTTCAGTGTACAAACTCAGACCACTTTATAATAAGTACAGTGTTGCAAAAAACGAAAGCAACTCAATACACGAAGGTCCAAGGTGTTGACCCAATGCAGCATAATAAGATCGGAGCCCGTGGTTGGATTTGAATACTATGCGGGTTTTTCTCTGAGGAAGGTCCCAACACAAGGAAGCTTTTTCTCAGGAAACATTTTTCAAAGAATTGTCTTCTGAATTTTAATAAAGAACTAATCTTTGCTAGTGACAAACATACTAAAATTTGAGTGAACATATTTTTTGTAATGCTGTAAATCTTGTAATAGTAATGTATGATTTAATCGACAATTTCTGAACAAGACCCAAAGCGTTAAAGGTATTTATCTTGGGATGGTAACGATTTTATTTTGAATGCCTTCACATTCTTATTTAGTTTTCTGCTAAATTACCTCTATTTTTACATATAGTTTTACAATACCAAATAAAAAGTGACCCCAACAAACCGATCTAGCTCCGAAAAGAACCTTCCAAATCACGTTACATGACAGGGAATAGACTATCCAAAGAATACATTTACCTCAATATTTAATTTGAAAAAAAGTCTTTGGAAAGTTCACTGCTGACAACGAGAAGAACTAACTTTCGGGGAAATCTAGTTCCGGAAGCAATTCGCATATCTACACGGGTCGTCCTGAACTTCCAATTTATTTGCATTCTTATCCAGTCCTTCTTGAGCTGCAGAACCGAGATACGAAAGCGTTCGGCTAATGTCCCCGTTGTTGCATTAGACCCCGACGGAGTGCGGCGGGGTAAAAAGTAAAAAATAAGAACTCCTCCTGTAGAAGGGAAAAGTCACAGAACAGGGCGACGCGGGTGAGTTCCGAAATTCAATAACTCTCAGCCACAGAATCGCAGTTAAGTAGGGAACCCAATTTAGATTTAAAGTGCTCACAATGTGATTTCATCAATTCATTTCTGATCGTGAATTCAGCTCGGGGCTTATCTCGCATTTACAGATACAGCCCCGACGGCTCGGTTCAATCGGACCCGTTCAGAGCCCCGACCAGACGTCCTCCGTAGAGAAGCTCTGCAGCCCCGTCGTTGTCAGGGTAACATTAATGCACAAAATAAAAGGATTTGCAAATAAGCACACAGAAAAAAAATCCGATAAAGAACCAACCACATTCACATGCAAAAACTCGGCCAGCCGAGCTATTTTATCCCGGGAACGTTCCATGTCCGCAGCCGGGACCAGGACCCTTTCAAATAAACACATCGAGGTCAACCCCCAATTTAAAAATATTCAAATTTTAATTGGTTTCGTCAACGCCCTCCCCACCCAGGCCACAATCGTCCCAACCGGGCCTGGGTCCGGGTGTTGTCCTCCTCGCCGTGGGGCCAGTATTGATTTTAAGTAACGAGTAATCCTGATGTTAGCCCCGGTGCTCCGTTGATGTTGGTGTGCCCCTCGGACACTGTTCCGGGTGCAGATGGGGAGAGAATGCACTCGTGTTTGTGTTTTGGGTTAAAATCGAATTTGATTAACATTTGGGACGGTGCCTCAGGTCGCGTCCGAAATTGATACATTCACGATACAGTTTTGCGCTAAAATTTAGTCCGAGCAATCTATTAACGCGGCCTAGGTAAATATTTGATAATTCCGCGGATTTTCTGACTGATTAATCAATTTGCCTATGAAATTTTGTTGCAGGGCATTCACCAGTTGAACTCATTGAACCCCGGGCACTTCAAATGTGAGAATTTATTTTTCTGTTTCGAGTTGCTTCTTTTTTTTGGATCAGTTTAGATACTAACATGGAAGTCGTTAAACTTGGAATAATTTAGAAAATTATAAGTATTATACTTACTATTCAAATCTGACTTTTGAACTAAAAGCGAAAATTTAGCAATAGTGTCGAAAGATTACAACTTAAACCAATTTCATTTGCTTAATCCACATAACTAAGAATCGATTTAACTTATACTGTTTAATACATTAGAGTAGGTAAAACCGATTTTGTGCGTTGATTGACTGAAAGGTGTCAACATCTTGTAAATTCTACGACAAAATATTGTGGATCCGTTACTGCTAATAAAGGACATGTAAAAGAATATGGAATTTATTAGAGAACGTTTTTTGAAAGGTTTTATTATACATTGTATGTATGTGTCGAAATAAAAATGATGCTGAGCAGCTTTAATAACTGTATATTCACTACTTAAGTATTTCAAATGTAGCCAAAATATAAAAGTAATAATAAAGTGTTTTTGAAAATAGCTCTAATATCTATAATTCTGTCCGTAATTACCCCATATTGATTCAAATGGAAAATGCAGTGTCCGCAATTACCCCTCAAGCACATAAGCAAGAAGTTTTAACATAAAATCTATTTTAATGATACCATTCCCAAGTTAACTGGTCCGTTTTGTCCAGCGAAATAATGTTAACAAAACTCGATAGAGATCTGGCATTTGTTG
This sequence comes from Machimus rusticus, assembly GCA_951509405.1. Classification (NCBI taxonomy): domain Eukaryota; kingdom Metazoa; phylum Arthropoda; class Insecta; order Diptera; family Asilidae; genus Machimus; species Machimus rusticus. The sequence goes on along the minus strand of OX608052.1, from coordinate 4,162,064 downwards.
ATTCAAATAATACTAGTAACAGCTCAAAATAATTCATCGGATGGTTATAAGAAATGACTGAAAATCATATAATGTAAATTTGCCAAGAAATGAGTAATGCTTTGGTAATAAAAATACTTGAAATTAATGTTTTGCAAAAAATCATTTACAATCGAACGACCTTATGAAATAATTTCGTGATATAAACACCAAAACGTTACTATCCGAAATTACTCGCTGTCCGTATTTACCTCACTCTCCACAAATAAATAAAAGATTCTTATTGCTGGATTTAATACGAAATAAAAATCCTTTACATTTTTCACGACAAACGTTTTCGCCGATATAACTTCGTCATATCGGTTTGTCTATCTCCTACTCCGTTCATCTGTCTGTCTGTGACAGTTCTCGAAGTTTTGCATGAAATTATGCAATTAGATGCTTCATGAAGAGATTTAAATTAATTTGTAGCAACGTTTTCGTACGATGAAAATAACCAACCATTAAAATGGTTAGAATTACTACATATTAGGTATGCTTGTTAAAATTAATGGAGGTACCTTTAATTTAAATTTTAAGTGGATTTGGATTTGACTAATTAATTAACAAAGGCACATTGCTGATAATATCAAATTTGAAATTGTACCTTATTTTATATTCGTAAAGTTGAATTAGTGTCTTAAATATCATATTACTTGTTACTATATGTATGTACATTCATCAAGGAAAATTATGTGATTATAAAATAAAGCATAGATTAATCACATTCGAACTGAGTTTGAGTTCGAAACTAAATAAAAATTGAGCCTTTGTCTAATTTTTGAGCATTAGAGCCAATATTTCGTGTTTAATTTTCAAGTTAAAATTGTGTGGCTTTCATTCTTTTATTCTGGATGGATTCAATTAAGGGAAATTACGGGATTTATGAAGGAAGTCATCTAGGACCTGCATTATTAATAATATTGTACTAAAAGAAGTCGGGGTAATATTTGACAAATATATCTTTTGCAGCCCATATTAAATAGACCATGACGAAGGCGTTTAAATCTTTGCAATTTTTAAAAACTACGCATTCTTAACGATTTTTTCATTACATTTCTTGTTAGTTATATTTCTTGGAATATTATGTTATTATTACTTCAAATACATAATGTATGTACATTCAAGGACGTTGCTCTATGTTCAACTATATAAAACAACTCGCCATTATCATGAAGTTTGCTTCAATTCTTTGATTAATTTACTAGTTTTTACTTTGCCCAGAAATTTTTTCAAAAATATTTCTGAATACTGTACCTTATAAGGAGTTCGTTATAACCTTTATTTTATTTGTTGAATTAATTTGCTAGTAATTTGTAACGCATAGGTATTAGGTACTATGTATTTCGGCTAACGAAATGAGTATAGGAAATAAAAGTTAAGTCAAACACAAACAGTGGGCTTGTAAACGCGGTAAATGTAGGTATTATATATTGTTTCAAATGTTTTATGCTTCCAAAAGTTTTAGATTTTACATTACATTAAGTTTTATGCCAGTTATACAGAACAATGGAAACTAAGTGAATTTGCAGATTTAGCTGCTATAAAATTCGGGTAAACTTCGTTCTAGAATTTAGACTATTACCAAACGTTTTCCAATGAAAATTACATGCTCAGTTAGAGCGAACTCCTTCCTATCGGGAGTACCCAAATGAGAAGCAAAATAATTGGAAGTTGGACGAGAACAAGATATTTCAAGGAATTTGCGAAAACTTTATCCATAAGGTCAGTTGGAATTTTGTGAAGTTCTCGAACATAATTTGCAATGCGATGCCATCGGAGGTCCGGAATAACACAGATTCAATTTCCAGGTGGTTCTTATCTCTGTCAGCTTATCACAATGACGTTAGCGCCAGTGACTGTTCTCGGGTAACGACTTACGACCGAGAACGGATTCTTTGGGGGCGGCCAGAGGAGGATCCATCGAGCGTAAGGGCGGCATGTGTCTGTGCTGTCTGTCGCCCAGGCAAAGTTCCGTCAAGTGAAAAGATAATTTTCTTGAATGTCCTTGCAGTTGTGCGCTCAGGTTTTGCTAGCAGATAGCGAAATGGATACCCATCCAGGTAACAAAAGATGACTTGATTAACTCCAAGTCCGGAAGTACTTAGGTTCTGCGGAATTATCCACGAAATTAAAGCACTCTTCTAGTACCACATACGATTAACTTGCTGCAATGGTTTGATTAAATCTATTTATAAAAGCACCGCACAGTGCATTCGCAGCTAAAGGCAATTTTGTATTCGCTCGTATAATGGGCATCATCATGGGACATTTCGCAACATTTAAGTATGTTATTACGTCAGGCACAGACATCCACGTAATAAACTTCACTATAATTTTCAAAGATGTTCTCGTAACGAACTTCACTTTTTTGCTATTGTATGCAGCATCACCTGCAGAAAAACATTTTTTGTTAATGAAAACAATGTGGAGAACGATTCGACTACAATAGGGTAATTCACATTTCACAGCGCTCTTGACATTGTTTCGCACAATTAATTCAGGAAACCTTTTTCACTGGAATTTTATTTTCTTTTTTGACCACGAAATTGTTGGTAAAAATATGACGCATACATAATACAAGAATAAGTAAATTTCATTAACCGCACAAACTAGGGCTTTTTGTATGGAAACACTAAATTTTTCAATTAAATAAATGGAAACCTCGAGCAATGCTGTCGACATTTTTCACTTACCGAGTAACTTCGAAATTTAATTACCTTAAATAAGACATGGTTAAGTACGGCAGTTAAATAAGCATAAAACAGACAAGAGGTTAAAAGATTCGTCACGGTTAAAATGGAAAATGTATTGCCTAACATGAAGTATGTGAAAATGGTAATGAAAGCATTACCCACTTGGAGTCTAAACAGTCAAATGAAATTTCAGGATTAATTATGTAACTGAAATATCATAACTTAGCCGTACACCTGAATTTAAGTGGCACACAGACTGACATAGTTTCAATTGATTTGTAGACATTTTTCCACGGGTTTTCCGTAGTTTAATAGGGGAAAATGAAAGCTATTAATTAACTGATGGATGATAATACGATCGAATGATTTAATTACATTATTGCAATCATTACGTGTAATGGAGCAATTGGTTACTGCACATTATTATTTTTTATTTCATCGACTCTAAAATCGGTTGTAAATGAAATTTTCAAATACTAAATTAATGAATTTTATGAAGTGCACAATGTGACTGATAGTTTTTTTTGTTATACATATATTTAATCACTTGCAGAGCAGAGTAATTAAACAGAGCAATTTATAATCACAAAAAATATATTTAAATTAAAAATATATTGTTCAAATAAACTCTTTCTGAACTGTAAATTTACATTATTAAAATTATTTATTATTTCTCGCATAAATTTTAATCATCAAATACCTTAAAATTTGTGCTGGTTACTAATTTGTCTTAATAATTTAGCTTTGAAATCTGTTACCTTTTGTGAACCTTCTAGATGCGGTTTTTTCGATTTAAATTTTTAATTTACCATATACTATTTATCATAGTTAAGTTAAATTTTTCGCTGTAAGTATTTAGGACAGACACAGTCTAAATATTATTACTATTTTTCAGATTTATTGATAAAATCTACGCAAACTAAAAAAGTCTCTTAAAGATACATGTATGTAAACCATATGTTTTCCTAACAGGCATTTTCAGATAGCGCTCTATGTGTATAAAGAAAGAAAAGCACGAAATACGAATTCGATAATGATCTGTACTTGAATGTAACTCTTGACCATTTTGTTCCGCCTTCCTTTATATTTTCAATAATTAAAATGCATATTGACACAACGCCAATATGTCGCATTGTTCCTCATTTTGGGAGAAAAATTAGAATTTTGTTCCACTATTGTATATTAGTCAGAGAGATCATCCAGCGCATATGGAATCAATCTAACCTTACTTTCAAATCTTCAAACATTTATTAAGACACAATTTTTGTAATTAAAACACATAATTCACAACGCACGAAAGCAGCCAATTTTCAAGTTTGAGTTTTTGATGAAAATAATTTCATGTTGTGAGTAAAGAAAATAGAAATATACTTCCCTTAATGATTTCGTGTTGAGGTTCTGCTTTTAAATAGTGAATCAAAAGGTATTTTTACCACTTTAATTGTAATAAGCTTGCTGAAAAAAACCATTAATAGTCAACAACACTGAATTATCTTATATATTATATATATATATATTCTTAAAAACTTTTTATTGAGTTATGGTCCCATTTGCTGCCGTGTTTGTTTGTTAATTAATTTCGTTGTGAACGCCAGTGAAGAGTACAAATATCTAAAAAAGAAATAAATCTTAAAAGAACTTCAAAAGGGCAAAAATACTTCTCTTAAGGGTTGTTTTTTCTACGTTTGCTACTAATTTTAGTTTTGAATAGTTCAATCATAAAGTAAAGAGAACATACAAAATTAGGCCAGATTAATATCAGATTATAGCTGGTAATGAGTATTGAATTTTTAAATAGTTTCTATATTCAGTATCAGTGGCTAACGCCAACACACGTTTGATAGTTTATGTTACTTAGATGAAATGTTTTTTTTTTATTTTTTATTTTTTGTAAAAATGTAAATTTTTGTTTTTCATTATTTAAAAAACATAGTTAATTGATAACTTTTAATCAATCAGTGGACAAAACAGATGGCTGCACAAATTCACATTTAAAATATACATACGATCTGACTCGTAAACTTTCCTTAGGGTCTTCTGGATCCCCAGTGACTACAGCGGGTTAAATCAAACAGAAAGATCGAGTCTTCCCTCCCGTGTGCTCCGCTAGGATTAAGTTATTTATTATTTTGGAATTCATATTTTATGCCGGAATATTTACAAATTAAAATTGCAGAAGCGAGCGATATTATATTTTTTATATTTTAGTAAATATAAGCCATTAATTAGACGGATCATATTTTTATGGTAGAGCACCTTAAATACTTCGAAATGATTAAAATAACACTTTTTAATAAATAGCTATAATTGTTTTGAAACTTATCTTACCTACTCTTTTAACGATAAACTAATTAAATTAATTACTCTAAAACGCAGTGGGACGTATTTACATATTATATAAACATTTTTGATGAAGCCATGAACGACAAACTCTTTACGTTGAGAATAATTTTAAAAATATAAACATCTACTATTCCGTACACTGCACAGCTACGACTTTGCCTCATTCTAAGTCTGTTTTTAGGAGCAATTTCACGAAAATTGTATGAATAGGAGCCCTCATTCAACCCTAAAAAACAACCCTTTCGCTTCTTGAGCGCCATGTCATTAGTGCTCCAGGGGTATAATTTAAGCTAAATACCATCAGCTTGAATTTTTCATTTCCCTTCTCACAAATGTATTAATTACGACAAATTTGAGACGATTCCGCCCAGGGGTTACGAGAACTAGGGGTAGTCCATATAAGAGAAAGAAACCAAATTTTACGTTTATGTTTATTTCGCAGATATTCAACAAAAGTTTGTATATATTTTTTATTATATTTATTTTTTCTAACTTGCAGGTCATGTCGGTGGCTGTGGTATTACAGAGGAGGTGTCCCAATGGATGGAAAACATACAAAATTCAGCTGTAGAGGACCCGGAGCCCGAGGAGCTCCCCAAACCTATGAGTAATGGGGAGTCGAATAAACAAAAAACAAAAAACCGCCCACCAAAGAAATTTCCTGCCAGCGAGGATGACTTCAAGTATCCCCACGAAAAGTACACACGAGAGGCGAATTTTCGTGAAGACTTTCAGCACAATACTTCCGATAACTTTAAGGCAAATCAGGATTGGCATGAAAGGTCACATAAGAGAGTTAGAAGGGCCTCGTCTGGTGGGTCGCGATCTCGGGAGGACAATAAGAACACTTGCTCCCTGTACATCCAGACGGATCCCCTAATTTGGAGGCACATAAGGGAGGGTATCACGGACGTAAGTAGACATTTATCTTGATTTTTTCCCTTTTCTACTATTATTTTGAAGCTGGATGGGAATGTCTTATCCAAAAGTTTTTCTCACAAAAGAACGAAACCAACCGGCCGAGCGGCTTCCTAGGGGCTGTGGTTTCCCTACTTAGAATGAATTCGCTTTGAATTACTTCCTTTTGAGGACGTGCTCAGAAACCCTCCGAGAGTCCGCAGAGCTCGAGGTTTAATTTGCCCAGGCACTGGAGAGTGGGCCTAATTAATTAAAATATGCCCAGTTTCGGGGGCCGGAACCGCTTCAGACCGCTCATCTCAACAGGTCTTTTGAAGCTAATAAGCTCTACGACGTTTGCGAATTTATTCCATGTCCGTTGAATGCTTTACCGTCTCAACAGTTATTGTGATAATTATCCCTCCGTGAAAATGCTCCGTTTTGGGTTTAGCCGGATAAGCCCCTCAGGGCAGAGCCAGGGATATTTGATCGTAGAGAATTTATTTATTTCTACTCGTTTTATTTTATTTTTTTCCTACGTTTTCCTTCTTAATTTAACTTTTAGCCGCTTCAGTTCACTGCTCTATTAACTAGCTTCGTTAGTCGCCGTGGAGACTTCGGAGATTTAATTGTCTTAACTTTCTTTTTAATTAAATTCGGCAGATTTATCTAATTCAAGGAGGCAGTCATTGAATTTGCTCCTCGAAATATTCAAAAGAAGCAAAGCAAACCTTTTTGTAGTAATTTTTTAAGCGCCTTCCAAGGGACAATTTGGACAATTTGATTTTCTTAAAATAGAAAGGATGTTAAAAAATTGGATTACGAAGGAAAGGTCCAGTCCGCTCTTTCGAACCAATGCGATAATTATTTTGACAGGAAAGGAATTTTTAATCACGAAGATTTATTTTACATCTTAAAATTTTTATAAGACTAGGAGAAATCTTTTGGTTTCTTTTTAATCCTTAAGAGATAGTCCTGTTAAAAGGCTTATTTTGTTTGTTACTTTGTTATAATTGACTTTTAAAAAAAGGTAACCTTATCGGGTCAAAAAAAAAAGTTATTTTTTGTTTACATTTTTTGAATACTGCAATACTCTTCGTAAACTTTTAATCGAAAACTAGTCAAAGTATTCGGCACGTAATTATGAAAATTTTCCAAATTACTTTTCCTGAACTAATGGACTTCTAGAGATTGGATATCGAAATTAAAACCATCGACAGTGGCACCGAAAAGTCACATATGGTGTTATCTCTCCTGGGCCAATGTTCCCCGCTGCCTTTTAATCTAGTTACTACGTAGTTTAAATAAAGTAAAACTTGAATCTATGCGCTAATGTTTATGGATTATAAAACTACTTTGGATTCTTTTTTTTGCTATCTTCAGTGATTTCTTATACATATTTTCATATATTTTTTTTATATTGCTCAAAATATATCAACGTGTTTAATATATCTTTATTAGTTTCTTATTTATAAAATATGGAAAATATTCTGTTTGTAGAACAGATAATAGAAGAATAATAAAATTTTGTGATCCTTTAATCTTAACTATGCCATATTTAAAAATATTAAAACGGCGAAAGGTGAAATATTTGTACCATTAAAGGACTCTAAGAGATGAAAGGTCGGCAAAAATAATCGCTCTAAAAAATTTATCTGATACATAAGAAAAATTTAAGCAGCTTTATAATCATACAGATAAGTAAATAAAATGGACTAGAATAAAAGTAAAACAAGAATTTTGTCTGAACTGTAGGTAATTAATGAAAGAAATGTGCCAATTGGATAATCTGGAGGAGGATAGAAGACTTCTGATAATTTAATAAACGTATTATACTTTTGAGAAAATTTGTTTATATTCTGCGTCTCCATTATTTTGAATCGTTAGTGCTTTATAAATTGGTAGTTAAGATTTAAAAAATTTATAAAATATTCAACATACGAGTACATATTGTACAGAATATTCTTAAATAAATGTTGTCAAACAAAACAAAATTGTTTGACTCAACAAATACAAAAGAATTTTTGAGGTTACCTAATTACAATGAGCAGTTCTTAGCGGCATTTTGGATAATACTCAGTAACTATTATTGATATTGTATAATCCTCTTTTATTTTTGTTAGCACGATCGAGGAAGAAAGTCTGAAGTAGATGAGAAGACACGAGAAGAAATACTATCTCTGATCGCACATCACGTTACCGCAGTCAACTACATTTACCGAAACACAAAGTTTGACGGACGCACCGAACACCGAAACATCCGATTTGAGGTCAGTGTTTGTTTCTACTTTCATTTTCCCAGTGGATTAATTCTTTATTATGAAAAACTAGGTCCAACGCATTAAAATAGATGACGACTCTGCCTGTAAATCCTCCTACAATGGACCTCATAACTCCTTTTGTAACGAACACATGGATGTCTCAAATTTTTTGAATCTCCACTCGCTCGAAGATCATGGAGACTTTTGCTTAGCATACGTTTTCACTTATAGGTCAGTTTTCCTGGTGGGAATTCTATAGACAACGCCAAATTATTGCGATTAAATTTATATTATTCTTGAAAAAATATGGGCTCCTGAAATCATCTACTGATCTTTTTTAGTTCATAATATTTGTCATCTTTTTGGATTTTTCAATTTTGAAGAACAGGATAACTCAATCAATTAACAGAAGAGTATCAACTTGCAGATTAATCCAGTAGTAGTTCATTAACCGATCGGACAAAAACACGGTGACATTTTTATTTAGTTAAATAGGGAGGATAGCCGGTGCTGATGTTATGAGAATAGAAGACTTCAGCTCAAATTTTAAAATTATGTTCTTAAATTCATTAAGAGGTTATTTTCATTACATGAGTCGATAATTTACCATATAACCATAATTTGTTTGTTCAGTGAACAATGTCTTTTAGCAGTTTATCTCAAAAGATAATTGCGAATAATTAAGAGATTAGAAAAATATGAAGCACTTATTTATTAAAATTGATTATTATTTGTCCTTCCGGTTCTCGCTTATAAACTCTCATAGGTTTTTGAAGTTCTCTTCCGGATTATAAAATGAATCAATGAATATTAAATGAAGATAATCCGTTAAAGCGAAAAAGAAATTCAGATAGAGCAGGGAAGAATGAGACAATGCTGCGATGTCTGAAAGCACGAGGTTAATTCAACCCAAATCAAATAAATCAATAATGGTCTAATGATCTTTTTTGTGAATCTTATATTTTTCGGAATTAGATAATCGACTATTCTAAACTTTATTACAGCAATATTGAAATTAAATTTTTGCATAGCTACAAGAAAAACATTTTCCTTCAAACCATCTTTACATTTTATTAGATTTTCTGAATGGAATTGATATCAATGAAGTTTTCAATTTTAACCAAATTTTTATAGGATAACTCTGAAGGTTTATATATGCATATATAAAAAGGAGAATAGTTAAAATCGGTTCACAAATAGCGAAAATATCGCGTAATATACATAGAAAAATACAACCGAATTGAAAACCACCCCCTTTTTTTAAGTCAAGCAAAAACACTTCACAGCAAAAACATAATAAATTTATTGCAAAAATCATTTAGATTAATTCAATCGCTATTAATTATCCGTTTAAATGATTAAATAATCATGGTAAATAATTTTTAATCTTATAAGAGTGCAGTTTTAAATTTTTCCAACTCAATGAAAAAAGTTAATTAATAATAATAGAATAATAATATTCATATAGTGACCACTAAACGGTTTTTGTAAATTTGAACAGATACTCCTCCTATGAATGTAATATTAAAAGGACTGAGAAAACGGCTGATCGTTATAATTGAATATCAGTACGAAATAAGTTTGAAATCTTTATTAATGGTTTTAATGGTTTAATAAAGTTTTTTAATGCTATGATAAAATTTTCAAGAAATCGCATTTTAGTGGATAAGAATAAAATTTCAAAAATAATATTTATAGCAATAGTTTGGTGCCATCTGTAAATAAAATAGCTGATGGCTAAAAACGACATATCTCTAATAAAAGGATAATAAATAATATTAAATTTCCTGCAGAGATTTTACTGGGGGCACCTTAGGACTAGCCTGGGTGGCATCAGCATCAGGTGCTTCGGGTGGTATTTGTGAAAAATATAAAACTTACACAGAAACCGTCGGAGGGCAGTATCAAAGCACAAAGCGGTCCCTAAACACGGGGATCATAACATTTGTGAACTACAATAGTCGCGTGCCTCCGAAGGTTTCACAACTGACTTTGGCCCACGAAATAGGCCACAATTTTGGATCACCGGTAAGATAATAAGTTTTTTTTAATAATTTTAAAATTTATGTTTAATATCTCATTTTCTTTTAGCACGACTATCCTCAAGAGTGCCGTCCGGGGGGCATAAATGGCAACTATATTATGTTCGCTAGTGCCACAAGTGGCGATCGTCCAAATAATAGCAAATTCTCCCAGTGCTCGATTAGGAATATTTCGAATGTGTTGGACGTCTTAGTGGGCAACGTGAAGCGGGACTGCTTCAAGGCGTCCGAGGGCGCCTTCTGCGGTAATAAGATCGTTGAGAGCGGGGAAGAATGCGATTGTGGATTTAACGAGGACGAGTGCAAGGACAAATGCTGCTACCCCCGCTTGATAAGCGAATACGAATTTAGCTTGAACTCCTCCGCCAAAGGGTGCACCCGACGTGCTAAGACGCAGTGCAGCCCCAGTCAAGGACCCTGCTGCCTGAGTGATTCGTGCACATTTGTTCCATCTCATTACCATATGAAATGCAAGGAGGAGACCGAATGCTCCTGGAGCAGCACTTGCAATGGGACAACGCCCGAGTGTCCAGAGCCGAAGCCAAGGGATGATAAGACCAAGTGCAATAATGGGACCCAATTGTGCATTAAGGGCGATTGCGCCGGGTCCATTTGCCTGCTCTGGAATATGACTGAATGCTTCTTAACTTCGCAAATTGTTCCTCATATAGACAAAAGAAAGCTGTGTGAGCTGGCGTGCCAAAATGGGAACGACACGAACACGTGCCGCAGCACAAGCGAATTCGCCCATCTCTTCGGGCTCCCCGACGGGGGGATTAGCTTGCGTCCAGGCTCACCTTGTGATAACTTCCAGGGTTACTGCGACGTTTTTCTTAAGTGTCGTGCCGTAGACGCGGAGGGTCCCCTGGTGCGATTAAAGAATTTACTCCTCAACAAGGAGACCCTGCTGACGGTTGCTCAGTGGATAACCGAAAATTGGTACGCAGTCGTCCTCATGGGAATTGGTTTTATCATTTTTATGGGCATCTTCATCAAGTGCTGCGCAGTTCACACTCCTAGCTCGAATCCCAAGAAGCGGCCGGCTAGGCGGATAAGCGACACGCTGAGGAGGCCTATGAACACCCTGCGTCGGATGGTTTGTATATTTTCGCATGGGTACAACTCCGACGCAAAATAGTTCATCTACCCACTTCTCGAATGAGAATCATATTGTATTCTTTGAGATAATGAAGAACAAAACTTTATACCCAGTTTTAAGCTTATTATATGTATTTACTTTTTAATGGTAGCAACGGCAATCGCCGTCAAAAGAAATTACCACCAATTTTGGTTTTGATATAGCAGAAGTAAGTTAAATTTTTCAGCATAACAATTCGGCCGTACATGCATCTAATGTTACAAAAGAGTTCTTGAGGGACTGTTTTGGACTGGTCCGTCTATAGTCCCGAAATGAACCCCGTCAAGAATATATGCATTTTTAAAAATTAAATCCAGTTTGAGGACGTCAAGAGCCTTAAAAATGCGATCAATTAAAATGGGGATTTGAACAAAATATTATAAAACATTTAATTGTGTCTTTAGTTTTATTATTAAAATTGAATTTGATCTTATCTTTAATTCGTTCTAAATTGATTGATTTTCTTTGATGTTATGTGTATATATACCTAAATAGAGATATGTATACTTTAATGTAAAGAAATACTTTTAGTTTTACTTGAATTTTTTTTACAGCTGTATTCTTGGCAGCAGAAAATCGCCATCAAGATCAAATTTTTTTTTGGCCTTGAATTCACTTTGAAGATGAGTTTCGCGATGCGTGTTACTATTTTGTCCGTATTGAGCGCATCAAAAAAGGCAAGTATACCAACTTTCAGACAGTAATACCAAAAAATGGATGACCTTGAAATAGCGATTTTCAAGGTCAAGGATGTTTCCATGAAATTTACACTATTTTTCCCATATTCAACGCATCAAATATTACATATGTGTCCCCTGGTTGGTCGATATATCGACTACTCCAGCCGATAAAAGGTTCAAAAGTAAATTTATTAAGTTTAAAACTGAGTATAAAGTTTTGTTCTTCATTATCTCAAAAAAGACAATATGGTTTTGCTGTTTTACAAGTACTCGTTCGAGAAGCGGGTGGGCGAAATGTTTTGCGTGGGAGCAGCATAAATCGGGTGTCCTTGAACTGGTCCCTTTCCTTCCAGAGGAACCATCCTCACCGAGGAGCCGGCCCCCGGAGCATACCACCCCCCGCCCACGAGAGGTCACGTAATCCCAGCGACTGGGATCGCAGGAATCCGGACCGGAATGGTCGCGACCCCCGCCGGGGCCACCAGTCGGGGAGGCCCTCGAGCAGCTCCAGATCCGCAGGACCACAGCATGGGTATGGTGAAGGGAGAGGGCAACAGTACTATCCGCCGAAAGGTGTGTTCTATAAGCCTGTGCGGTCGTGAGGACGCTTCCTTAATGTTTTTCAGTTGATCCCTAGCAAGCACAGTTTTTGTGTGCTGTTTCCGTGTTGATTTATATTTTTTCGACTTTTACGATTATTGTGTCCTCGATTTCCTCTAGATGGAATTACACATGCATCGGTTGCAAACGTAGTCCCGTCGCTTTTAATTTGGTAAACATTTCATTATTTTACGTAGACGTTCCTTCTTTGTTCAATTTTATCGAGCTTCTTATCTGCTTACACCTTATTGATTTCGTTTGGAATGATTTTTGATTTTTGTTTTTCGATGAATTGCAGTCTTGCAACGAGCGGGCATTGAGCAATGTAGAAGGATTGGCCTTACACGCCTGGCATTGAGATCATGTTAATTGTTTGACAATAATTTCCAGTATTTTTCAAACGGAAAGTTATATTGATTATTTAACACCAAGGAAAAACAAATTATTTAGATGTTGTATTGTTTGTCTCTTCTGAAATTTTAAATTTATGCTTTAATTGTGCATCTATGAATTTAAAATGACAATACAATGTTCAAACGAGAAATAAAAAAACCTGAAAATGAGTAGACAAAGTTTTGAATACGTGAAAATCTAATTTCGCAGTAAAATGATATTAAATGGGTACGGGGGTACGGAACTTTACAAAATAAAAAAAAATGCCTTATTTTAGGGAAAGTAATGTTTTGAATAAAAGAGTCAAACTGTTAAAGTTGTTTGATCTAATTAAAACTAGCAAATAATACTTATCTTGAAGAGTGCTATATGATCAAGAGGTAATTTTTAAATTGTATACATACTTTTATGATAAAAGTCAGACTTATAATATTTGAATTTTATCGAAAATTTTCATTAAGGCTCACATTTTTGTGTTTTGGTTTTTAAAGTATTTCAAAACTATTACGAAAAGTCTTTTATATATAAAATATAAGTTGAGTTTAAAAACAACTCTTCCATCACTATTAATTTTTTTAAGTAGTGAACATAATTTTATTGCAATTAGAATAAGACCATAAATTTTCCATTGAAAAATACTGAAATGACTTCGAAACGTGCAATTAAAATATTTAAATTTATTTAAATGCGATATATGTATTTGTTTTCGAAATAATTTCTACTCAAACTATTTGAAATATTACAATAGAAGACTGCAATCGACAGGGCTTCTAGAACCGACTTTTTGTGCAACTGTTTTTTACCTTAGTGTTTAAATTTTATGTTTATTTTTAACTTTAGTTTATACACTTATGTTTTATCCTATCTTAGCGTTCATTCAATTCGTTACATTTAATAAAATCACATTTTTTGTAATTAAATCACGTTTTACTAATACACTCAACATCATACCTTTTCCTCATAATTTTTGGTGATTGTGCTCACACTATTTCTTTCGTTTCTATTTTTCGATACACTCTTTTCCAGGGAATGTGGTTTGTGATTAGTTGGAGGTTTTGTGACAAAAAAATAAATTTTATAGTGTATATATTGTGAAAATTAATAAAATTTTAGTTTTTCAAAAATAAATTATGTATTATGAAGCCTTTTGGATATGTGTAACATATGTATGTGTAGATTTATTTATTTGATGTGTTCCTCATGGGTGTATTATTATAAGTATTATCAAAAATACGATTCACTCACACACTACAATAGTTTGTTTATTACACATATGTATACCCATCACTCCTCTATCTGGATGAACAAGAAGTTCGTAGAATGATTTTAAATAATATTCTTGACTGGAAAAATATGCTAACAATCATTTATTAATTATAAGTCTTGCAAAAGAAGCGATTTAAATATTTACATGAATATTTTCACACTTTTCAACCCTCTTGTAACCCCCTCATAAGGGGATTAAATGTATAAGCCAAGTTATGTCTAATTAAATAGATTCTTGGATTTGATTAATTTTTTAAAATTAATAATTAAAACTATTTATTGATTAGACATGTTCTCTTCAGAGACTCCAATTTATGCCACGCGAGCAATGGCAATATAAATATGTGCCATAGAGTATTTAAACAGAAATTGATGATTTTGCTAAATGTTTAGTATGTGTAATGTATGTACGATAAGTGACGTCATACATTGTCCAGCAAAATTTGCAATAAAAAGAGTAATTTTATGGTCTTTTTAGTAGCTTTGTGCGTGCACCGCTGAGCATATTTTCTTTAGTTTTCTATAGCCACAACCATTGTTGTATTAAAGGATTATGCTTGTATGTAACTTAAAAAAAATAATTTATTTTATTTTTTACACATATTTGTTGTAGTACAGTATTTCAAAAATATACTGTTTAAAGTTTTAGGAATATGCTTCCGAAGTTTACATACGCAAAGTGCATGCTTTAGCAAACCTTAATCACATTTTTCTCAAAACAAGTATTTTTTATAACTGGTCACTTGGATTGCTTAAAAATTAAATCGACCTGCTAATTATTTTGTGGGTACATCGACAGCCTAATTTTATAAAATTTCGTCTATAGATCACGAATTGGAAAATGTTAAAAGTGTAGTCAAGACTCACAACCCTTTTACTCTTTTAAAATTTAGGAGATCTCATGTAGAGTCAATCCCTAAGTATGACTAAATCGTGAGCAAAGGAAGTTATAAGGCTAGGCTGTTCTGTGGAGCTTTGACAAATAAGTATAACATCTTCATAGGTCATTCTTTATAAACAATATCAAGTTGTTTTGTTGTGCATTGATGAAACTTAGTAATTACAGATTTGAAACCAAAAATTCTACATCAAATCTTCGAGAGACCTAAGTTATTACAATTGCTGATATATATACATTCGTAAAGTTAATCGCTTAAGCTATCTATAGATAAGGATATAGATCCATGTTTAGCAAAACTTTTAACAAAATAATTTGTTGAATTAATTGATCAATTTTAATTAATCGATTAATTTATCCATTTAATTAATAATTGCCGTCTCTGCCCATAGTAATAACAAATGATCTTTCGTTTTAAAAATCCAGCTATGCATGATCCCTTAACAAAAAACACCATTTTGTAAATATATTTATAAATGTACTAAGCTAACGATAGGCGTAGTTAAAATGCTTTATTAAAAGTATTTTTTTTTGCACTATCACAAAACCTCCAACAAATCTTTGTTCTATGGTTCGGATTTGCTAAATTGATTTGAAGAGTTTTATTTAAAGAAAAAATAAATAAATAATAAATATATTTTAATCTTCACGAAGGCGCCGCACCGCCACCAGCAAATTATAGTAGACCTTCATCGATGAACAACCCCGAGCTGTATGCAGAGGCCTACACAGGACGAGGGGCGTATGAAGCACCCCCACGAGCCCCAAATGGTAAAGTTTGACAACCAAAATGTGTAAAGTGCATCAGAACCGAACTTCCTTTTTATGCATTTTTACGTAAGGAGTACTTTAGGCTACTGTTCATCTACTTTTAACCAAATTCATTTCATTCAATTTAATTCGATTTTTTTTTATCGGAAACATCGAAGTGCAACCGATGTCCATTCCAAAAAAAAAAAACAAAAACAAAAAACTCGTAAAGTATTCGTTAACATTTCTATTTTTTGTTTAAAGGGCAGAAAACATAAATGCTTTTGTATTATCATTGTATTCAAGTATTGAAAATTCTACATACATGTGAGTCTGCTTTTGTAATGATATTCTATTTCTGTTGAAATTAAATGTTTAAGCATGAAATAAAAGAAGAACAATTTTAACTGTGGTAAACATTAAAATAATGATCATCTTTGTATGGGACTCTGATTTTAGTTGATTAATGCCTAGTTTTAACATAATTTTAAACTCAAATCAAAAGACAAAATCAAATTCATGGAAAACAGACTTGAACAGTACTGATTCAATCCGAAATAGTATCAACATCAATAAAAGACATGAGGTGTACTAAAAAGTTCAACTCATTACTGCCAATTTGATTTAGAAGAGAAAACACAAAACTCTTCAGTTCTTTTGTTGAATTTTTTTATGAAACTGTAGAAGTTAGAACTTAAGATGAATCTAGTAGATGTTTAGGCGAGAATTGTGATCTGGTTTCAAAAATAAAAAAAACAAAAATAAAAAAATAAAAGGAGAGAACAAAAATATTAAGACACGAAGCAAATGCTGTGCGCGTTAAAATGGCTCATTTAGGCTAAATTAAATTTCTTGTGCTCACGAGGAATTTGTGTGATGATTTTGTTTTATATTTTGTGGAAGAACGAAGACTAACTATGGAAATTCATTTTTCTTTAAGAAAGGATAAAAAAGAACAATATATTCGGCAAAATTGGAGAGTGATGAAAGTAGGATATTTATACTTACTTACAATCCATGCTAAAATATTACATTTGATTTTCATTAACTAAAATTATGAACATTCACGTTTGATGTAAACAAAATTAAATACATATTAATTTTTAGTTATCAAAAAAAACAAATTTTGAGTGATATAAAAGGAAAGAACAAAACATTTAAGAATTCAATTTTACGCCTTCATAAAATTTTAGTGTTAAAAGAATCAGGAATCAATTATTGCCTTTGAGAAGGATATGCCTAATTCTAAATGGTGTTTTTTTTCGAAACAGGAAATTTTCATCTTGCTATATTATGCAATAACAATTTAAAAGAATGTGATTTTTAAAATATCTCCAAAATCATGTATTTTTCCGGTTTCCAATTGTATTTCTCCCTTTAGTCGTTTTGATTTTAATTAATGTTTGAATTATGAAATTGAATTGGCTTTATTTTGATACTGAAGGCGTGTAGGGGAATAATGTGAACCAATTTGAAATATGAACTTTTGAACATTTCTTAGCCTAAAAAACCGAACTCAAAGCCAGATTAAAACAAATAGTTTAGCATATGCAAAAACACTGAATGAAAAACAAATTTTAGTTAATATGTAGGTAGGTGATAGTAGTAGTTTTTTTAACACTAATCTATTTTCATACTTAGAAAATAAGTGAAAATTGTTTGTCCCTCTGCTCTTTATTTCTTCAAAAATTTGGCATACTATTTTTTTTTAAATAGTTCAACTTTGGACTAAATAACGAAATATGTTTAAGCACCCTATTACGACGGTTGTCATTTCTGCGACTAAGGCTCGGTCTTTCAAATCGAAAGGAGCTTACGAAAGTCGTTTTTAGATAAAAATTTCGTTAAAAAGTCCTTAAAATTTTTTGACTTCAAAAAATTTTTCAACAAGTCAAAATACATAATTCAGTTGGATTTTGTAATCGAATTAATTATTTTAACATTTTGAATGTCCAAATAATTCCATTGGAGATTTTTAATCGACTTATTTAAACCACTTTGAACGAAAAAATTAATTAAACTCAATGAACTCTTAAGAAATTTTTATCCAAAATGGACTTTTGTAAATTCCTTTCGTCGATGACGATATTCGCAATAAGGCCCTTATTTCCATATCTCAACCTCAAAATCAGCCTTAAAAGAAAAAATTAGGTTGACTTTCGGGAACTTCTGCAACAAACGAACAAATCGACAATTTAACAAAGTGACCTGTAGAAGTTTGACCCCCACTTGATCGGTTTTATTGATCGTACTACAACATTTTTAATACTCCATCTCTTTAAGTTTTTTCCGTGGAAATACGTACCGAGCAGACATTACGTAATTTACCATAAACGATTCAATTTTCATAGAATCATAATTCGTAAATCGTATGAGAACTATACTCATGTCTTTATGACTTTTTGATGCAGGTGATCTTTATCCTCTTTCAGAGAGGTATTAAAATATTTTAAAGTTATATTCTTTCAACACTCTCCACTTTGTCGAAGTAAAAAGATCGCATTAAAAGACATCTAATTGTTAGAAATAAGAAAATGGGAAAATTGTAATGAGATCAAAAGATTTGTGCAAACTGCCCATCTCATAGCTGTCCTAAGATTATATTCTACCGTCACTATAAGTACGAACTTATTTCGCAGTTTGTATAGATTGCATAAAAATTAATTTTTAATCGAAAAATTCTCATTTTTGAATGTAACATTGTAACAAGGTCACTTTTTGTAGCTAATTTCGTGCTAATTTAGTCACAATAAAAAAAGATATTGTCTGAACTAATTGTAACTGAAGAAGATCTTGAATATTTTGTATTTAAATATTTATGTAAATAAGCTTAGTTGTAAGGCGAATAGACGATACAAAAGCTGAGGAAGAAATCATACATTTGGACACCAGAATGAATCTATTTTCACATATTTCCCGCCCTAGAGCGCTCTAAATTTCGCTTGTGTATGTCAGTCTCAGTTGTGTAAATATTTAAACATTTTTAATTAGAACAATTATGTTATTTTATTAATAAAATTTGTCAAAAGAACGATTTTTAATTTTTTATTTTCGGTTATTGGAAATTTTCAAATTTCAATATGATTGATTAAATGCCGGAGGCGACTATGTTATCAGAAATTAAACACTTTGTTTAAGATTTTTATTGTTACAGGTTTGTAATTTGAACGAGGATTGATTTTGTATTTCCAAAGGAAATTTTGTGGCAGTATTGAGTGATGGTAACTGACTGATAGGAAATGGCTAATAGTTATATTTTTTTTAAATATTTAAGTGTTCCCATAAGTATGGTCTGTTAATTAGAAGAATCGCAACTTTACCAAATATTTGTTTATTTAAAAAAATATTAAGTATAAGTTGTCTAGGATCTAGTACTTTCCCATAAAATCTCAACCGTCTCAACCGTCAAATTTGTTGACCCACAAATTTTCTCAAAATTATTTATCTTTATTAGAATTTTCATGTGTTTAAGGAATAGTTTCGAATTTGGTGATGTATAAATTTTGACAATACAGTATATGTAAATTTACGTTTCTTTCTTCCAAATTATAATTAGAATGTATAAAAGTTCGCATTCAAATGTTTCTTTTTGAAATGGCTTCCCTTTTGTTGGTATTCTAGTTCCACAGAGAAACATTTTGTCAAAAAGTAAACACGAGTTGTTTTGGAAATTTTTGAAAGTTATTGCCTTAAGGGCTTACAAAGTCTAATTTAAATTATTATTTTTTTTTTTTTGAAACAAAATGTCGTCTTTTGCAGGGATGAATCAATTTAAAAAATAATTAACTTTTAATTAGATTTACGTTTTTGGCTGTTTTTTTTTCTGGATAGAAATTAATTTTAAATTCAGCAATAATTATTATTAGCGTATAACACTTTTTTTTCTAAATAATTACATAATTATTTTTTGATTAAATAGGTTCTTTTTTTTTATTGGACTTAAAGCCAAGGACTATTTCTCAGAGAAAGAAAACCTGCTCAAAATTTAGATAGAGTGACAATCGGATAGGTAGGCCCTCGATTTTTTGTGATTAAGAGCATTAAAGAATAAATGAAAAGTTGTTTATTGTTTATAATTTTTTTAACCTACTTATGGGAGAACTTAAAAATACACAAAACTTATAGCTTAGGAACTAAAAAAACAAAGGTTAATCAAAATTCCTTTTCACAAATATGTTCCAATAAATTGGTAAGTAGGCGAAAGGGGACGAAGCATTAAAATTTAAAAATAGGTGTTTGAAAATGCATCAACTAAAGAATATAAGACAATTTTTGTAAATTCTGTAAAAAGGACTTTGGCCATGAACTGCAATTTTAATGAAAAATGAAAATAAAAGGAAATTAATAACAGGCATAACATATTTATGGCATAGGGAAAAATACAATTTATTATTAGTAAAATTGCTTTGAATTTGAGAGGGTTGGATGCATTTCTTTCAAAAGGTTTCCGAGAGTTAAGCAAAATTGCAATCTAAGTTCATGTAACGTCACTTGTTGAACCTACACGGATGCACAATGCTTGTTTTCGAAATTCATTAAAATATGCTTCAGAGCGCAATCTGTTTTTGGTTTTTGCTTGAGATTTTGATTCGCTTTGAACCATAGCATAAAGAGAAGAATGCACTGGAGAAGAAATCCATTCAATTCAGTTCAAGAAATGCTTTCTTGAGAGACCAACAAAACACTTAAAGTGAAAAAAAAATTTAAAAAAAGATGAAAATTGCTACACTTCGTGTAAAATGTAAACTGTGTAAATATTTATATTTGGACAAGGAAGACTAGATCGTTAAGCACTAGAAGCAGGACAAGCAAGAAATTGCCCTCTTGAGAGATGTAAAAACGCGTTGTAGTTGTAGTCGAGGGACAATTACGTTAGGAGTAACAAATGCAAAGGAACTCGTATTTTTCTTTAATAATTTTCGATGTCTAAAATTACTGTGTAAATAGTTGATAAGTTTTACTTATTTTTTCTAAAATGTATTAAATTTACCGATATATTTTCTATTCAAAGGTAAACAACAAAGCAAATGTGGAGAGATTGTGAACATAGGAAGACAAAAAACATTTGAGTAATTTTAAGTGAGGAAATTATTTAAGTAAACTAATAAATGTGTTTATTGTGATTTCAACCGAAACATGATATTGATCTAAACTATACATGTAAAAAGAATTTGAAAGTATAAAATTAAATTAATAAAGAATTTTTGATTAAATCACTATTTTATTTTATAATTCCTTTAAACTTGTTTTGGACTACAAGTAAATTTGCCGTGTTAGAAAGCTACAGTTGAAATTTAAAATTATTATAATTGGATGAAAACTAAAATTTTCTCCTCGACTTCAAAAACTTGGTTTCGAAAAAAAAAACGATTTTAGAGTTCTTCCTGGTGCATATAGGTTTGATATTCGTTCATTCAAACATTTATAGTGCAGCCAATTCTGAGACTTTTAAATGGGACTTGCATTAAATGGTTCTTAAAAGTTCATTCCCTTAAGATATGGCGATCAACAATTTTCGAGTTCAACCTATTTAAGTGAAAATTATTAGACTATCAAAATATAGAAATTTATAATGGCGATTAACAATTTAAACTTCCTGAAAATTTGTATTTGAGGGTTTTTGAAAATTTTGATTATGAATCCGCTTTCAAAATTTAGAAACTAGCTAGCGAACGCAATTTTTTTGATTGAAAGGATTTGAATTTTCCAATATGACAATCAAATTTTTGTTAATTCAAAGGTAGTACATAGTATGGTAGGTAGTCCGTGTGTTGGTCATGTTTTTATAATTAACTTTGTAACTTTTTTAATATTCAACTTACAGACGCAGTTGTGATTTTGTACAATAGTAAATGTTCAGAGCTCCCTCACATTTTGATGAACCTTTATTTTGTTCATTTCAGAATAAACCACTCTTGCTATATTCTAGCCAATGATCAACTATTCCAATTTCATCTTTAATGAAACGTCGTAGAAAGAATTCGATAATTTAAGATTATTCGAAATAACTCTTCAATTATCATTATTACGTACATACATATAACTTAATATAATAAAAACGAAGCGCCCTAAGCTTGGACTACCTTTAAATTAATGATGAATTACAACCTTTATTTCTAAATCATCCTTTTACCAGAAACTCTATTATAACATTAAGATCTTTTGGAAATGTTTCTTACATAAACACGCTAAGAATAAAAACAGAAGATCGATTAAAGTACTTTATTTTAGGGACAAAGGCACATAGAGTAAGACGTACAATTAATAAATTAGCATAGAAAATTAGCAAAAACGTAGGTTACTTTACTGTTGAACACTTTCGCTTGGCGTTAAGGCACTTTTGGCTTTTGGGAACACTTAGTATCGGGCCCGGGAGGCTTTCTTGCTCTTGTCGGCTTTTGGAGGCACTCCACCGCCGCGACCAGCTTGCATGTGGCGATTGTACAGACTGTAATTAATAAACAAGATATTAGATATTTCGAGTTATTTTCATTGCGTTGAGAATTGGCGTTTTTCAAGCAGAGTGCATGGTGTTAAAAAATTGAAAGATTGGCCAAGCGTTTTTGACAATACCAAAAAACGCCCCAAAGAATGGAAGAGAACTTTGTTGAATCGAAAGACTAGATTGTTCGAAATTACTACACGCAAAAATGTAATATAATTTTAAAGGGTTTTTTGGAACGATAACTCTATTTCTGGTTCAGAGGATGTGAATAAAAAGAAACAAAAATAGCCTAACAAAAGCGTTCAGACAATCCAATCCAATTTAGAACTTCGTTTTTTTACTTCTCCCTAACATTAAGATAAAAATGAACACTCGAAGATTGTCTATAGTAAATTTCGATTAACTCCTGTTTTGAAGTCGAATCCTAGTGACAATAAAATAACTAGTTCTAGGGTGGTGTGAATGAATTACAGTCGCCTATTTTAAATTTTTTATAAAAATGAAAAATTGAATGTACTAATAACATTAATGAAGTCAAAATGATGTTCTATAAAAATCTAAACTTTATGTGATTTTCGTAAAAATTGATACCTACGTGGTGTTTTCATTGTAGAACATAAAAATCAACTATGTTTCTCTACAACGCTTTTATGCTTTTTGTGGATTTAAATTTGATACGAGTCACAAAACTTTTGATTTGCTTGACTCCAAAAAATGTCCATCTTTCGAAGGTTAACCGTTTTATTTATGAAATGTAGACAACAGATTTTTGATATTCGGTTTGAATTGGTTTTTACAAAGATGTCCCTGGTTTTGAACCCGCCAATTTTCAGCTCTGAAAACTTGTTCCGATCGTAGGGAATATTAGAGATATAATATATTAGATAAAAATCTGTTCCAAACTTACACTTTGTAGGTTTCCGTCTTGAGGTACTCAATGACATGGCTGATGCCGAGCAAGTATTGCTCAGCAATTGGAGTGACCCACGGGTTCTCCTCCATCTTCATAACCGACTTGTTGCTGAGCAGATCCAAGTTAGCCACTTCCGGGGGGAGCACCGTCAGCCTGTTGTTCTGGATGTGGAGTTCTCTTACTCGGGTCAACTCGCCGATTTCGCGCGGAATGTCCAGCAAGTCGTTGTCGCGAAGCCCTAGGATTTGGAGGTTCTTCAGGTTGCCGACCTCGGGGGGCAGGTACTCGAAGTCGTTGTCGCCCAAGTAGAGGGCACGGAGGGTCTCCAGCATGAAGAAGTTCCCCGGCAGCACTTGTTCGTTGAGGTTGTTGTAGGACAAATCCAGCACCTCGAGCACGGGAAACGCGCCGAACCCTCGCGGAAGGGTGTCCAGGCGGTTTATTGCAAGGTTCAGGATGCGCAGTTTTGGCATCGATGAGATCGAAGTGGGCAGTTCTCGGAGGTGATTATTCGCCAGATTCAGGATCTCCAGATTCGTCAGGTTCGCAATGCTCGGCGGAAGCTGCGAAATTCGATTGTGGCTCAGAGTCAATCGAGTTATGTTCAGCATAGACACTGTAAAGGTTTATATTTTATCTATTTATTTATTTACTTAAGAAGTGGAGATATAAGATAATTGTAGTGCATTTCCGGAAACATCTACGTGGATTAATCAAGTCAATTTTTGGGGGTATTCAAATACCTCGAAATTACTCGCTTGTTTTAATAATTTATTTATATAAGGGGTTTTGCCGGTTAACCCACTGGGGATGTTATCAGGTACTTATACATTAATACAATATTATATTTGTTATCTTATGGCTACTAAATTTCATTGCAAATCTGAAATTCCTTAAGGTAATTAAATAAGTTTTCTTTATTGTTTAAATCTTCATTTCCTAAATTCTCGATACTATTTATATTGTAGTTTTGTCTTAGATTACTAAGGTGTGGACAGCAATTGAAAATATGCTTAATGGTTAATTTTTCGGAACAATTACGTATTGGAATTGGTCGGTATGATTTTTCTAATATGTACTTATGAGTGATTGGTGAGTGTCCTGTATGTAGTCGAGAGAGAATGATAGACTCTTCGGTTAATATTGTTAATATTTTTCAAATTATTTACAGTATATTGCTTAAGGTCAGTGGCTATGAATTTATATTCGGTGGGGACCTGAATGCCTACATGACTCGGGATCCAGAGGAATGAAGGGAACACTGATAACTCGCTTGTTTTGCTGGGTATTTTCAGAATATCAATAGTATTCTAGTGACACATATGGAGTAAAAAAGGCGGTAAATGAAATACCTGGTAAGGTTTACCTTTTCGTTAAAAAGGGCTCATCGAGGTAATTGCGAAGGGAATTAGAACCTTGTTTTATTTCTGAACACTGCAAAGGAAGAGGTTGGGTTGGGGTTTGTTGTGTTTACAAACAGAAAAGGGGCTGACAGCTGCCAGCTGCTCGGGGCGATGGCTGAGTGTCAATTTGTGGGCGGATGACCTAATCCACCCCAGCAGTTTTGCTAAAGAGCTAAGAAATCAGAAAACGAGCAGTAGCACAGAATTAGGCACTTTCCCAACAAAGGGCCCTAGGGCAAATGATGGACAACAAAAACAAAGCGCAACTTGGGATTTTGAAGGAACTTCTCTTTCGCACAGGTTTTCTTCCAAATATGGTTAAGACGGGTTTTCGCAACTGCGCGCACAATTACCGCACTTACACAGCCCTGAGAGCTCCTCAAAAGTGGAAATTCCCTTGTCGACCAGGTCCAGCTCCCGGTTTTGGGTTTCCCGGGCCTCGTCCAGCACTTTCTTCGCCTTCGACATTTTCGCGTTGACAGGCAAACAAGAGACTGTGGATTGACTCATTTCTGGCGGTTTTCTCGCGCTCTGGAGTCCACGCACCGTTTTACCAGCGACAATTACAAAAAAAACTAAAACTTACCGGTTGGGGGCTCAGATTCAGAATGGACTGAGTCTTCGATCAGTTCCTGTTTTGCTGCTAGAAGAAATTTTGGCCCAAGACATAAACCAATGTGGAATGATATAGCATCGACACAAACCTATAGGCGCGCAGGATTAGGATCTGGAAACACTTTTTCATACTAGCCGCTACAACATACAGTGGAAGAAATAATTATCTTGTATCTTGCATAATAATTAATAAATAAGAACATTTCTAATAAAATATGACCGCTTCCAAAACATGTCAAGCACTAAAAAAATATTACATGTAATAAAGACATTAAGTTTGTCTTGAGTATTTAGTATTGGATTAATATCCGTCAGTTTTTCGCGACGAATTCAAACATCGAGGAAAATCTTTAGATTCAGGGCCAATTTTTCAATCGTAGCTCTTTAAACCTTTCGCCGAGCTTAATTGATGGCTTCAATCATTGCTCCATGTTAGCCAAGTTTCGACCTTATCGCTGCATTTAATATAATTTATATATATAAATAATTACAATTTCTTGAGTATACAATTTTAGAAAAAAGTGTATTAATTTTTACTGTTTTATAAGTTTTTTAAATGAAAATGGTTATGAATTTCTTTATTTATTTATTGTGGTCTTTTTTATTAACAAGAAGAAGTAAAAAAAAGCAATACTATCTATATTTAATTAAAAAATAATTCCAACAATTTGATTTTAAGTTTCATCACTAAGCATGTAACGTTCATATAGCGTTCTTGCCATGGATTTCAGTAAAATTCAGCGGATATTTAATTTAATTGTAATACTTTTTTCTAACAGCTTTTTATTGCATTTTTAAGTAATGAATGAACTATCAGAACGAAAATAATTCATGTCCAACCAAATTCAATTAAGTGAATTAAAAAAAAAAAAAAAAAAAAAAAAAAATTAAAAATCGAGTTCTCAATTTACTAGATAATTTTATTTAATATTGGTAACTGAACTTTCAAGCTCATTTTTCTCGCGAAATTTATGTTACCGCACCAACACTGATCTTTAAATGATGAACACGATTTCATAATTAATAAATCTAAAGATGTTCACTGATGATTACTGTGAGCAAATGTGAATTATCCTGTTAATGAGAATAACATTAACATAAAATTATACAATCTCCGAAACTCCTACTTTTTACACAATTAAGCTCATCAAACCAATTACAGGTTGTACAGTCCTTGTAAATTTCTGTAATAAATTTTCCATTTTATACTTGATGGTAATAATATCCTTTCTGCGCAATCAATGCGTCGGAATGGTTTCGCTTTAAAGCATACAAATTTAATATGAAAACATAAAATAAACTACTGTAGGTATTCTACTTTGAAAAATGTCGACATCGTTGCAATGCACAAACATTTATAAATATACACAATTTTGGATTAAACCATCTGCATATTCATCGATCTGGCTCAGTGAAACCAACCTTCCAAATGCCAATGGAAGATGACACCATGCTCAAACTAAAATGTTCACGGGAATAAAACAGTTTAATTTTCAACGATTGCGTTGCTCCAACTTTGCACAATTGAGCTAAACAAATATCAGAAATAAAAAAGAATAGCTAAGAAAGTTCAACAATAGTTTTTCTTAGAATTGCTTAAGAAGTAGCAATACTCAACAACTCGAAACGAGCTACCTTTCAGAAAAATCAGCTTTATGTTTTCGACACGTGCAGAAACAGTTCTAGTAACTTAATCATGCATTTTTAATCGTTTTTGTTTAACTTGGGTTGTATAGTATAGCGTCTTGCAACATAAAATTTTTATATTTCTATCTTACCAAAAGTTATAAAACTTTGTATAACACGTTTAACTTTGATACTAATGCAATATGGTGGCATTTGCAGGTGGAGTCCATCCGCGCATAGCCCGCTATCCGCCCAAGCTATAAAAGCGTTACCTAAAATGTTTCTTTTCCCTAATAGAATTTAGTTTCCATTTTTGACGTATTCGTAATATTTTGTGAATTTTGAAAATTTTTAAGTTCCCTTTTCAGGTTAATTTTTAAGAGTATACTTTAACAAAATCGAACAAGAAATTGATTTTTTTTAATTTCCAGACTAGAATACCCCCCTAAGTTTCGCGATGCAATATTTTAAAACTGTACAATTTCATCATGCAAATATTTCCATGTGACACACACATTTTCTTACATACATTGAAAACTTGTGGCTGAATAATCTCGCAACTCTTGCACTTTTTCTCAGCTTCTTTTCATTTCCGAAGAACTTAAATCTCAAGGTCGTTTAAGGTCAAATCATATCATTCCGCAAGAGTAGATTAACACAGCTCGGTTGGATTGAACATCATTTAAAGCGTTTGGCTCACAGGGCCACCCCATGCGACTCTTTCTAATTTCATGAAATATCTGTGTAACTTCGATAACGACTCGCTGACTGGTGGCAGTAACCGTTTTATTTTAGGACGCAATTTCTTAAAAGCACATCCAATCCCGATTCCATAACTTAATAGCTGGATCTATTGTTGCCACTGTTTTCTGTCCTCAGCTAGTTGAAACAAAGAAATGAAATCAGATTAATTGACCGAGAGGAATGTTACATAAGTAAACTGAATTGCCCGTTCGCGGACCCAACCTCCATTCGGGCAGAAGCTTAATCTTTTTATCCATATCCACATCGGGCGCAGAAATACAGTTGAATTTTTGGCGGCGATTAATCTTGCTGGCACTAAGTCGCTGCCAAGAGTACTCAGGGACAGAGCGCGATTTATAACTCATCCCGTGATTATCTGGGTCCCAGATAGGTCCATAGGTTCCCAGCGGAATTTTCAAATTCGATCCACCCACCCACGGCCAGAACGGTCGCCGGTGGTCGTTCCTTTCACGATTCCCAAAAGGAAATGAATTGAAAGCTTGAAAGCGGGGGGCCACTGGCATATCTCAAGCAGGAGGCCCCGGATCATGTTTTTATCGGAGCCGCCCGTTGACCTCCGCTCCACTTCTAAACGTCGAAAATGAATAAATTGCCCTCCGCCCAGTGACACCAGCGCCAGTAGTTAATGCGGACAGGAACAAAAGGGAACCACGAAAATCAGGAAAAAATGTCAAATTTTCCGTTGATTCATGGGAGCGTTATTCAAATGTCCTGTCGACGGAGTCAATCGATTTGTGCCTGTTCGGCAAGCGAAAACAACTATGGAGGGATCAAGCTGTTATTTTGCAGTTATCTGGTTATTGAGCGTTCCTCCTCTGTCATTTTATGGGAGGCATAAAAATTCCCATCATGATTTATGGGCCCCCGCACACGGGAGCCCCAACGCCCGACGAGCGGCGGCGCCCCCTTTGTCCGACTTGGGCGGAAGCCTTCGAGCGGATAACTCCGCTGGATCTGGCCCGGTCCAAGTAATGCTCTTGGTTTCGTCGTAATGGACAGTCTCTGTCTCAATACTCAATAGTATAAAATTTGAAATTCGGACGGTACTATATATCACACTACATGTGGATTTTATGGTATACTCTTGTTCGTCTGCCCGTTCCGGAGTCGGTCCTGGTCCTAGCACAAAATCACAGAACCCTGCGGGCGAAGTGACAATTTTTGCGCATTACAGCCGCCCGCCATGAAAAATGCGGGACAATTCCCTCGGATGCGGGAGTCCCAATAAATTGTCAGATTTGTATACTTCTTCTCTAGAAGCTATTTTCAATTATCCTTAGTGCCTCCTCTGATTTATGGACTTCAGTGAAATTCAATTAGAGGTCCGTCGGAGTAACTAACTTCGTTCGACTCCTTGTGATTCATTGCAACTCTGCTTGTCCAGGAAATGATAAGAACCTCTTGAATCATTATGGCGAAAATTTGTCTAGAAGTTTCGGATTATAGCCAAAATTATTAGAGCTCCTTGTTCAAATTGCTACAGAATTTCTTTACAGTGTCGTCGGAAGCACGGAACCACTACTGAGAGGTAACCGCAAAAAGAGATTACATACTTTTTTTCTTACAACGGAACTCGGCAGAAATGTTGCCCTTAGTAAGACATTAGTTAGTTAGTCAGAAGTCTAATAACTGAAATATTTCTAACACTTAAATTGTTAAAATTTTCCCTTTGTTGTAATTCACACTTGAAATTTTAAACAAGTGAATATGGAGACCAGCGTTCGATTCGCACGATCGTAGCGTCTGTGGCAGGGGCACTGGCCATTCAGTCACACTGAAGAGATCTGAAAAGTGACATGGATCGAAACATCGACCACTATTTGGGCTCGTCTGCCTCGGCAGACGAGCATTTACCTTCAAAACAATTTTTAAAAAGTGTAAATCCGTTCCCACATCGAATTACAGCGAGAAGCCGATCGAGCAATATTGTCAGCCAGTCGCTCGGCTGGCAAAATTTTTACATAGGTATGTTTGCCGAGAACTTATAGTATTTATGATCACCTGCTTCTTTATGGTTTCAGAACTTTCTAATGAGAAGAATTATAATAAATCTTATTGAAAAATTTGCAAATCGATTTCTGCTAACATTATTATTTACCTAGTTAGAATTCATTTAAATTCGTATGCAGTCTATGTGTGCACCTTGCGCATCCGCACTATTTAAATTTGTATGAATTGAATTGTTATTCATAGAAATTGAAGCATCTGCGATTTCTATTGTTGTTGTTAGATTTAAATTTAAATTCAAAGTATTTCATTTTATGTTTTATTCATTTTATTTCATTATTAATTTGTTTTTATTTCATTTTAAGCCACTAGTTCAAAATAGTAGGTACCTGTTGATCTCTCAGGTACGAGGTAAATTAATATTTAAAACTATCCTTTTCATAAATTCATGGATCCAGGGGTTAAGTTCGTCAACAAAACTATTCAAATTTACAAGTTTCTATTTTCTGAGTTAATATTCAATGTTTTGTTTTTTTGTAATCATCTTAGAGAAACGCGGGTATCGAACTACATACTAGACTAAATAAAAAAAAATAAAAAACTTCCAACTACCAACTACTGTGAAACGCTGTTACGCAAATATTTAACAAAAGATTTGGACAGAAAAGCCCTCTGTCTGAAATTGAAAGAATAAATACCTACTCATATAACTAATATTTAATTTAAAAAATAATAAACCTAATGCAGGATACTAAAAAAATAATTATCATTTCTAGAGCTGAGCGAAATTGATTTCCATTACTTATTATTGGATTTAACTCTAGATCACTAACCTTATTACAAATCATTGCCGTATCAACTTCGCTTAAGAAGAACTGAGTTTTAAAATGTTTATGCAAAAAGCACAATCTTCATTCGTGGGAATTAATTAGAATTGCAAAGATAGCAATGTTTTCCATTTCGGTTGAAATTCAATTAATTGAAAAATGAAAATCAGAAGCCGACTCAAATTACAAATACAATTATAAACTTGAAAGTTTATGGAATTAAAACAAGAAACGAAAACTCCCAGCCATAGTTGGACGTGGCTAAAATATTTTGAGGAAAACAATTTTGGTTTCGATGAAATCTCAACGAACTTGAATTGGAGCCAGGGTCGAACGAGGAATGGTTCGAGTTTCAGGATCCATTGCTGCCTTTTCGGGCCATGGACTACGTATTTACTGTTATTATTCATCCATCAATATTTATTCTGTAAACAGGAGGAGAAGAAAATTCCGCCTGCCCGTGCAAATATTTGTCAATTTAAATGGCTGAATGCACTACGGCTAAAGGCTAAAAAGCGAAAATTTTTGTTTGAATTTATAATTGAGTCGGTCGGCCACGTAACACACTGAAGTCACTTTGACAATGAAAGTTTTGATTGATTACTCTGGCCAGGTGGGTCCATCCGGAGGATGGGCGAAAGGCTGTGACAGTTTTGATAACGAGGAAATTTCCTGATGACGGTAGACTCGGAGCGAGAACGTGACTTCGATGAAATTTGGTTTAGTGAAATTGCTGAAGGGACTCACAGGTTTTTTTTTTTTCTACTCCCGAATTAGTTCGTAACTTTGGAAGTTGTGCCTGGATTCATTCATTAAGTGAAGCGCCTCGATATTTGTGTATTTAGGCTCCTACGTTGGACCCGTTGCTGCGCTATCAGCTCAAATCACTTTAAAAACTTTTCGGATGACTGTCTCTTTGCTGATGTGGGTTTGACTTCTCTAAGGAAATCCGAGGACCAAGTTAAAGTTGATTCAATTTTTTGATTGAATGGGTTTGGCGAACTTTCAAAACATGTTGTAACAAAAAACCATGATTCCTCACGTTAGATTACAGGCCACATAAATAGAGGTCGTGTTTACAAATAACCAGCAGGACTAATTGTTGAAAGCTTTTTATATATTTATTATATTTTTATAGTTAAGTCCAGTTTAGACGAATTATACTTATAAATTATTGATAAAATAATTAATTTTATAATAATGTCTTGATACACCTGTGACCTGGGAGTCTAATTTAACAAAAACTTCAATTTCTTCTAAAATATTATAAATAGGTAGTATCTTTTCCTTTCAAAAATAGTCCATCAAAAGCATTTGAAATTACGTAATTAGATAAAGATAAAAATAATGTAATTTAAATTCATCTCCTAAGTTACCCGAGTTTGAAGCACCTTAATTCGAAATATATAACAAATACAATCGGGAAAAAAGAATTAAGGATCAAATATGTATGCAAAAAGCTTAAATTAACCCGAAAATAAGGTTAGAGCCATTTGTTGATTTCGGTAGAGCCTTGAACTGAAAAGTAATAAAATTAGAGGAAAAAAAAATGTCGCTAAATTCAAATTAACCACAAATCTCTGAATGTTGGTGTTCCCTTGTCAAAGTTGAAGAAGTCGAAAATTAGATCATCAAACTCCACTTCTCGTAATGTCCGACATACAGACGGAAAAGACCCTCCCATTGCTTTTTGTGTCATAAGAGTTCCAAATGTTGTTTATTGTTGATGGCTTTTCGGCACAAAAAGCGCCACAACTGCGGAGGACAAATGATAAACTGTTCCAGTTGCTTGGACGTGACATCACGATCTCAGCTTAGGATTATCCCTGAACTGTGACAAATTGATGCTCTCGAGGGAAACGAATCGAAACTTTTCCTTTTAAAAAATTCCTTCAATTTGCGACCAGACCGGGGAAGGTACAAGGTGATTATGTCAGCCACCAGGACACACTTGGACAATGCCCAAAAGGACGGCGGTGCGGGGGCCCCCCGAGGAAGTGATGTTGGCCTGGAAAAGGAGATGTGGGGGGGGGGGCTCATCTCGTGTAATGCGCTCGTCTTAAACCGAATTAAAGCTGCAGGATTCGCCCGGTTGCCACCGGCGCGCGGCGAGGCCGAACCCGTGCATGCGGTCGCCAATTCAAAGCAGCAACTCCATACAAAACAATAAGCGGTGTGTCCCCACGGCCGGGGCCCCAGTTTCAAGCCAAAGGAGCTCCACCGCTTCGATGGGGGTGTCATAGAAAGTTTCCTTGTAATTTTTCTTCGGTTCTTTTTGCAACCGTTTGCCCGACGTGCTCTGGAGGCCCCAACGTGCATCGGGCAGGACTCCAGCAAGGATTGAGTGTTTGTATATTCTGCTTAGCGAGTGTGACACGACTAAAAAGGATGTCACGTACTCTGGCCAAATCGAGTTTCGCTTTATTGTTGTACAACGACGGCTCACTGCAGACGATCGCACGGCGCGGCGGTGCGGCGCGGCGCGGGCGGTCGATGGCTGAGGAAATCTCCTCTGCGGCGGACGCTTCGCACGATTTCATGCTGAAAATAAGTAATTTTGCTTAATTTGCGAGGCAAACTAATTACTAGACAGCGCTCTGCGCTTAAGCATTGTTGTGGTTAATTTACCCGCAATTAATGACTCGCTTCAAAGGGACTCCCTTCGCCGTGGATTACCAAGGGGAGCCCGGCATTAGGCTAATTGTTGCACTTTTTCAATTAGCCCATTCAGCCGTTCCTTCTGTTTTCGGCTGCTCGATGAATTTCTAAATAAATCGCCCCTGCCGACGTCCGCATTTGCATAAACATTAGGTGTGCGTACCTTTGCTTGTTGTGCTAAGCAGGCGATTGGGTTTAAATTAACTATCTCTGGAGCCGCCTTGCCATCTTCGTTCGAAGTTTTAAATGTGGGTATCGAACCGATCCTAAATAAGGAGATGCTTAAGGTACTAGCACCTACACTTTAGAAGGCCAAAAAAGCTGCTTTTTAAGAATTTTTACTCAGCTCCTTTTTTAGATATGTAGGTATTGCTATATAAAACTTTTCTTAAAACATCATTTTATCCATCGTGGATAAAAAATATTATTTTTAAATATTTTTTGTCTAATTTATAGCGGGCGTCAAAGCCGTCGAGTCCGCGACAAATGCTTGACCTATGGCAGACAGTTTATCTCAGGTAAATGAAACAAAAAAAATTAAAATGTGTTAAAGTGGTAGGTTTCTTATAGGACAATTTGCCATCGCTAATAAAAAATCAATTTAAAAAAAATTGGTTAAGCAGATCTGGAGAATACATGGACACCATTTGAAAAAACGTAATTTCGAGAAGAACGCATTTAAATTGTTTTTCTTTAAGAAGAGCCGAGAACGCGCGCGCACAATTTCTAAAATATAGACATTATTACCTTAATTGTTCATGCACAATATCAATATCGCTCCCAAGCATAATTTTAAAAACATAATTCTTGCTTGGATTGCTTTTTAATAAATTAGATAATTTTTTAAAAGGAAATTAACAAGATACAGTTGCTTTTGAGGTTAGTTAGTAGATCAGATGATTTAAGGTTGGATATAATAACTTTTAGGTATCTTTAAAATATATTTTAGAATTTATCTTTTCAGCGTTACGTTTTTAATTGCTGCCTTCAATAACTCTTTTGGAAACAATTATTTATCAAACCCATAAAATTGTTTCAAAGAGAACCAACTTCATAGATTTGTTGATTTTTCTCTCTCTTCTCTGCTGGGACCAGAATAAGACTCATGAAAAGATTCACAAATTGTAAATTCAATTCTTCTACAAAGAATTGCAAATTCAATTCATTCTCGCCATTTGCAATTTCAATTTTCCTTGAATCCCAATTCTGAAACGTGAGAATAAGAAAAACATAAAAAAAAGCTCCAGATTTTGAGAGACTATTCTTTATTAATAGAAAGATTCACTTCATTTTGTGGAAGTTTAAATTTTTACGATACTCGATGTTGATTTTAGTTATGAACTTTTTTAATTGTTGATGACAATAATCAAAAGATGACAGAGTCTCAAGCATTTAGGAAATAAATATTATGTGAGAGATTTAGGATAGTAAATTGTGTGCTTGACAACATTTTGACAAAATTAATACAGTTTCTTAGGCTCCTCTTCTTAAATAGTGAAACTTTAGATGCGTTCGAAACTATTTTTTTAATGACGGTGACTACTATATTTAAAAACAACTTGACGGATCGAAATTAAATTACAGAATATTTTAGACACAAACAACACCCTTTGATCTAAATGAGGGTTTTTAATTTTGATCAAAACGTTGTTTTTATTTTTATAAACAATAAACAGATAATAAAAGATATTAAACTAAACTAGACATTTTATGCTTCTTACATTAAATTTGGATTCACCTAAAAACACTTTAATTTGTCAAAGAGAATTCAAGAATTCAGCAGATAACTTGGTCCAGAATTAATAACATAAATGAGCTTGAGCTTTCTTCACGGATTTTGATGAAATTTTGTAGAAATGGTCATTTAGGATCAAAAGTGACGGATATTAATTTGTCGTTTGTTTGTATTTTTTGAAATATTTTAAAAATCTTAATTAAAAATTTTTCCACCCAATTTCTGCAAATAATACTACACTTCCATTATCATAAAGTTAAATAAAGTGTAAATACTTACTTATGGTATAATATCTAAAATAAAAATAAATACATATACAACTTTTAAGAAAATAATAAAAATAAAATTAATAAAAATAAATGAATATTTTCTTACGTCTCTAACTATCTCTAAGCCGCCCTTAATCACATGTCTTAGGTTTGTTTATTCGAATCTACACCCAGACAACTTGCAATTATATACATCTTGGAAATTGATATGAAAAAATGATATAAAAAGAATTTGGAGCTATTTCTAAATTGTTAAAGTTTCTACAAAGCTCCATTTAAACCCTATTCAGCGATAATCCAATAAGGCGAAAAATATTTCCTCCAAATGGCTCAACTCAAGCTTGAAAAAATTTATAGTGCCAGCAGCGCAGCATAAGAATTGCCGAAAAGAGGAAAAAATTAGTTTAATCATCAGAAGGAAATACAGACGAGTTTTCAGGAACATGATTTCCTTTTATCTCATAAATTACCAGCAGACTCTGTAGCCATTGAGAGTTTTTCTTCGAGTCGTTCTCTTAGCTCGGGCTAACTGCGTCTATAACAAAGAAGGAAATGAATGAACTGGAGCTACTCTGGATATTCTGGATAGTCTGGAATCTGGATTTTGGATATTGGCAAGGAGCAGTTGAGCTTCTTCGCATAATGCATCAGACGGAGACCCACCCACTCTCGATGAGTTACATCCCCCGATTCCCGAAAACTAATCGATACTTTTCCACTTGATACTGTTGCGGAGATGCCCTAATGAGTGGGCCAGTCCCCCGGGCCCGGAAATGTTTTCCGGTTCGTATTATTCTGGCAGCCTGGCACCCCTGTTTCCGGGTCGCCGGGTATCTGTCGTCGATGAATTTAAAAAATTTAACTAATTGCACCAGAACGGACAGGATTGGTAATAAATTGCGCTGAAAACTGGCCGATTGGGCCAAATCAGGGTCTTCCATTACCGGAATATGTTTCCCCTCATTTGACCTGAATTTTATGTCGCTTCTGGCACCGAATGTTGCGAAAATTGCGGCCGAAATCGACTACCTGGGAGGAAAATATTCTTTCCTTTTAGTCCCGCATTTTGGGTGGCCCTGAAATGTACCTTTGCCGGCGTAAATATAATAAAATTGTGATAAAAAATTTAGGAACGATTTGCTTCTTATTCTCACCCATATCCTGACGGGGGATTCCAGCAAAGCCAATTTTATATTCTTGGGGCGTAGCTGTAATGTCTCTGAGATTTTCAGCTCTGACAGAATCCACCTTTTCAGGGCAACAGGGACACGACTCAAGGATTTATGTCTTGATTTCTGGATTTCATCACTTCAGACGTTTTAACAGTACTTAACAGAGCCCAGGTTATTCCTGTTATCTCTGAATAAATTAGAGGGGTAATGTGAGCTATACGAAAATATGGGCCACTCTGAATGATTTAGATGGAGAAAACGTAATTTGTTCTCGTAATGCCTCGTAATGCAAGGGAATTTCACTTTGGAATGCACACAGGGGCTAAGTGAGTACTAAACAGTCATGAAATTATTATTTCGTTTATTTTATAATCAACGAAAGAATACAGAACAACGACAACAATGTAGACAACTAAAGATAATCACAAATAAATAAATAAAGGTATAAAAGGGACATTTTATTTTGTAGTTCACATTTGAAATTTTAATCAAGTGGATATGAGGACCGGCGTTCGGTCCGTACGATCATGGGGTATGTGACAGGGGCACTAGCCATTCAGCCATACTATAGAAATCTGACCAGTGCTCCGGATCGAAACGCCGTGTACCATTCTTAACGAAAGTGCAAGATCGTCCTCATATCACAGATTCACAGATTGCAAGGAAGGGCAAATGTACAATTTTTCCAACCAGCCGTTCTCATAGATCAACGTGCTTGTGGCAATTCAACTAGACCCAGCGCATTTTATCGGAGTAAAATTCAAAACTACGGTGTTAGTTTTTAATATTCGTCATATAATTTATTTAAAACTTTGAGGGAATATTAAAAAAACATTTGACATTATCTTGTTGAATTTTTTACATAATGCTTCTTTACTGAGGTAGGTATATTTATATTAGTGGTGCAAAATTGATAATATGTATTATAAAAGTAAGTGAATCAGTTAATCCTTTTTTTTTGTAGAAAACTTTTTCTTTTAATTTCACGTGTCGTAATTGTTATCTTATCAGTTATGATATTTATTTTTGTATAAAGTTATAATGACAAGATTCTTAATAATAACATACATAAAAAATGAAGACAGTATAGACAAATGTTTCTCTAATGAAAGTAATTTCCAAATAATTTCGGAGGAAAAAACAAAGCGAACCATAAATCATGGTATACTTTACCATATCAATAATCTTGAGGTGTATCGATACCTTTACCATTGCCTTGTTAGGTTTGTCGTCCAGTCCCGCAAAGATGTGTCGAACATGGTGAAACTTATTAGAAAATTCTTAGCGTAAAGTAGGGGCAATTGTCATTCTCGTATGATTAATGATAGTGAAGGCTGTCACGTAAGTATGCTTCAGAGGAATGAGTCACCGATGATAAATGATGGCATCGTATCCCCTTGGAAAGGTGTTTTCTGGGCACCATGCCATGTCGTGGACATACGTATGTCATCGGTTTATGTTACATGACTGTCCAAGAATGTTGTGACATTGCACAAACGCGGTTTAATTCTTAATGACGTTTACACAGTGATAATTGATTATATTCCCTGATGGTGCTTTATGCCTAAATGAGCACATATGTGTTTGTATATGAATCCATAACAGCAACGGTCTTATAAAAGACCCTAGTAAAACTTACATATGTCGATATTTAATTACTGACTTTGATACGTTTGTATAGGCCATTCAAGAGGTAATGCGACTCCAACTTATCAAATTGTATTTTCCAAATATCTTAAGGGATACAATAAAAGTAGCGCAAGTCCAAACTATTATATGGACATATGTATATATTTAGATTTACTGTCGGAAATTTTGATCTTAATTTTTAACAAAAAAGATTGTATTATCTACCTAATTCTGCACGGAATATTGTTTACTAGGAAAACTTTTAAAGGATTTAAAATGACCGAAACTCATAAATTTAAAGACAAAAATATAAAGGTTTAAACAGCATTTTAAACTTTCGGACAGTTTAAAACTGAAACTGCACATGTGTCAACTTTTGAGTTTTAAAGGAGTTTCAATATTCCTTACGTTTTATCAATGAAACTTCTGTAACATATCAATCTTGTCAGGGAGATTGATGCAATGAGTTAAATTAAGCATCCTAGTTTTTAAAAACTTGAATTAAGTTTCTTAGAACTGAAGTACTTAAGTAGGTACTACCTTTAAAAAATTACACAGAGACAAACAGCTCATTCGCGTACACTTGTTCTTAGGAAGCTTTTTAATCTTCAATAGTTTCATGTTTAAACTAAATTTTTCTTTCTACGATTTCTAAGATTCGTAAGTATACTTTAAATTCAACCTTTGGAAAAAGATGTAAACTAAAAATGTTTCTTAATTAAAGTTTAAAAAGTTTCAAAGATTCGGTATAATATTTATTGGTTTAAAACGAAAGTTTAAAAAATAATCTAATTTCCGACAATTTCCGCCTAGAAAATGCCTTCCGTAATTTTAATCCTTTTAGTACAAAAAATTAAAATATTTAAAATAATATACGCAATACTAAAAACATCGCAGGAATTTGCTCAGGTATAACAAAAATAGTTAATATAACCAATTGTAAATTTCGTACTTAGTTCGATATAAAATATGATTGAGAAGAAGGGTTCAGAAATTCAATCAAATTTAGCTGAGTTACTATACATTTCCGTCATAGTTTCAAGAAAATTTGAGTTAATATCAATGTTCAACGGGGATTTTAAATAATTTTTTTCCACAATCACGTCAGTACCACAAGTAATTTTTCGCCACTAAATCAAAGGCCAACTCAGCAATGAAGTGAATGAAATCCTTTCGTCTTTCAGTTTCAACTAACAAATTAACCCCGGTGCGGCAAAGGGATTGCAGCTGAGATTATAAATTATTTCGGGGAATAAACAAAATTTAAAATTTTTATGCCATTCCCTAGCGCCGCGCCGCCGGTAGTGAGTGGAATATTCAAGCAAGAGGATGGAAATCTGGCTGCAATCCAAATCAAAGAAATTTATTGCCCCGCCAGAGCGTTCCCTTAAATGGCCATAACGTAACTTCAGCCAGGGCGCGGGTGAATGGGTCGATTTATGGCGTTCCCTGAATTTTGATCCTCTTTCTTGCTTGAAGTATTTCTTCAGGTTAATACTTTACAAATTCTTTATGTGTTTTCTTGAGCAGCTTTGATGTAGGCAGTAAATTGCTTAAAAATTGGCCCGCATGCGTGCTAACCAGTGAGGGCATATAAAATTTATAGCAACCGTCTATCTAAATTTTACCGAGAAATTCGTCACATTTTGTAAAAGAATAAAAGTGTTTTTGAGCAATTTACATACATTTTCAAAATGAATAAACGATTTTTTATTAACTTTACATTGATTTAATATCATTTTAATGTTGTCGAATTATCGACCGTGCCGGCCGGTAAAAGGTTTTGTTGTTATGTAAA
Organism: Machimus rusticus; assembly: GCA_951509405.1. Lineage (NCBI taxonomy): Eukaryota > Metazoa > Arthropoda > Insecta > Diptera > Asilidae > Machimus > Machimus rusticus. The sequence continues at coordinate 4,122,280 of OX608052.1, read as the reverse complement.
GAAAGTTATGTATATATTGCTATTTTTAAATGACCAGAATTTAATGAATAATCTATATTATTATTATTGCTTGGAATTTTCGTACTTGCAGAATAAAATTACAATATTTTCAAGGCATATTATAATTTTTTAGCGAGAAACCGATAGTTTCGAAATTCAAGGTAGGTTACCTTGTTACCTACAAGTTTCAGTAAGAAAACATTCCAGATTAAAAAAATATATATATTTTTCCCAAATTATTATTATTACAGAGGTCGTTAAAGTGAAGGTTTCAAAAATGGAGTATAAAACTATAAAATTATATTCTCTGATCTATCTTATGCCGGAATTATAACAATAGAGTATTTTCTTATATTGCAGAAATTATTGGTGTCATGACCATTTTATTGCTCTCAAATCCATAAACATTTTTCTTAGTTCAGTTTTGAAGTTTAAAAAACTACTACTTTTCTTGAACGTTTTATTTAAGTTATATAGGCTGTTTCGTTAAGGTTTGAACAGGGGTATGCCAATCGATTCTACATGATCTCCTCATAAACGTTTGTTGAACAAATTGAAACCACATGCGTGAAAAAAATCGTCTTTTAAGTTAAATTAATGGATTGGTTATATATGTAGGTAGGTACTAAAACCATAATATAAGTTTAAAATTGGAGATTTGCACATTGCAGAAATTCTTAAAGTGCCTCGGGCAACATTAGTACGGAGGATGCTTGGAAGGAATCTGGGAGCTGTTGGACATCCGACTGTTTTAAGTAAGTCTGAAAAGCAGTTGATAACTAAGACCCTAAAGGTGTTGTTGCAAAGTGATGATTCCCCCTTGACAGAGACCTGAATAAACAAGGCAAGACCTCAGGTCCAGATTTCATTGATTCTTCATTGATGTTTTTCTTTGAATGTATCAAATAAACGTTTTCATCTACATATGTACAAATATTCATAGGAGGATTTTAAAAATCGTTTGAGATGGTGCAGGATGCAAAGAAAAATTAAGTAAGTACACACATATGTACATATATAAAATATTAAAATATGAGGGTACATGGTTTACGGTGAGATAAGTGACATAACTTATGAAACGATGTATTTTTCATGCATATAATAGTTTTAATAAAATAAGTTTGATAAAAGTTCGTTTATTTTCACTATCACAGTTTCAGAAATACATTTACATTTTTGAGTTTCAAACAGATAAAAGGGCAAAATTTTGGCTCAACCATTTTAATTCCATCCTGAAAAACGACTGCACAGACAGACACTATAAATTAATATCAGCAGGATTTGTAGTTGCTAACGTGCTGTTCACGTTACACGAGTGCGTAATAAGTAACCAATTAATTAATAAAAAGGTATGTTAGACAGTTCATTAAAATCATCATTCTGCATGTTAACTAACCCTCTTCACTCAGACCTTTTTGTTTTGAGTAAACCTCATCCGCAATACGGAAACCCTCTGAAGTTCCGCAGAGCAGTGGCGCTTCCAATTTTTCAGTTGGCGGAGTGGGCTCCTCATCACGCTCGGATTACGGATGATGTTCCACTTGGTTACGGAGTTATTCTGGTCCCTATCACGGGAACAACTGTGCAAGAGACCATTTCATTTTAATTTACAACGGGCGAAAACTTTATATTTTGCGAAAATAAAAAATAAAAGTTTCCGCATCACATGTCCTACCTGGCGACTGACTGCTTTCACCCGACGCACGGCGCCCGGGGAGCGTCGGGCGAACAAGTGAAGTCTGTCCGCTGTACATAAATCATACATTTTTGCACAATGGGTTAAACAGAGTGGATAAAAGGTTTCGGTAACCCTTTGGAATGTTTTCCATAATTAATATGTCGCATGTACTGGGGGCCCTTTCAGATAGCGATGACACGAAAATGAATGCGTCGGCACAAATGGGCCCTCGCATTAGTTCAATAAAATCTTCTAAAATGGCCATTCGCTGTAGAGCGCGCCTGTAGAGGGTTTTCATGTTTCGGAGCGGGTCATGTGCTGGCGAAATAGCCTTGGGTGCGAATTTATTTTAATCATCATTAAACGTGCGAACGAAATTTTCATCTGACAGAATCCTTGTGGGCCCCGGACTCGGAGCTCAGGTGCGAGTTGAAAAATTAAATGTGCCATCTGCAGAGTATGTGAGCACAGAGGCCTACAGGTGGGCGTCTCGGGGGTTTACTGCTCTCGTACCACTGTAGAGTTAATAGTCCCATGTCAAAAATAATGAGAAAAGCATACTTTTTAATATGGGTTAATTTATAACCAATGTATCGCATCCTATTGAAAGCAATTCGAATTACTTCTGTGCGGTTGTTTTAATTAACTTTATTGCGGCCATCCTGCTGATCCGATTTTAACTTTATTTTCCGATTTAAAACAATTGTGCGCTTTTCACAGAGATACTATATCTATGGGCAATAAAGATTTATGTCAATGTGCTTATTAACTCTTACTTGGAGATACAATTTGAATTTAAATGAAGTTTAATTTCGTAGCATGCATTCAGAGTGGATTTTGAGAGATTTTAATTTTTTTGAGATTAATCGCTTGTGTAGAAAAATTTTTTTATCACTACGATGAAAATTTTGCAATATCTCATTTTTAGTCATTCTGGCTTCAGTTTGATGGATTCTACTACTAATGCTTTCTTTGCAAATAAAATTTAAAATCTAGCATTCATATGCAATTTTGTCTTATCGTCAGAATTTTCAAAAAAATCGATTTTTTATTTATTTTTTGTTTAATTGTTTTACGAAACTTTTTGAATAATTTCCTGACAGGCAAAAATCTTATAAAATGGAAAAGTTGTAAGCGATTTTTTTAAAAGTATGAAAACTAAAAAGATAATAATGTTTTCAGGAAAAAATTTGGAATTGGGGTACCTCACGGATTTCAATGCAATTTTTTTGGCCTAAAATGGGAGGAACTGAAGAAATTTCTTGACAATCGAGCTATTTCTGAATTCCAAAGTTGCCCATTTCCATCGCAAAATTCTTTTCAAAATGTCACTTAATCTGCTCAATTTTCTTTACAGAGCACTACACTATGCACTTTTCGCGTGCGAACAAGCATGCATTTGTGGTGTATAATATTGTAAATAACTTTTTACGCGCACATCTTTTTTTAACAAAAATGTCGTCAAAAAGCCAAACTAAAATTATAGTGATGACATTTTTACAACATATTTCTAAAAGTATATAGAGTTAAAATATGTAAAACTTAAAATTAGTTTGTTTTTTTAATTAAACGCGCCTTAAATCTAAACGTTTTATTCAGCCCCGAAAGCCAGTTTAATAATATGTTTTTGTTCCCAATGAAAACAATAATTTATAGTAATAGTTGGAAGTTGTGGCTGATGTACATAGGTGATATTTCCAGTTTGGATAGTGAACTAAAAATGCCAACAGACCTTTATTTGGCATCACTGTGGCTATAATTTCTACTACAACCAAACCATTAAAAACTGGCAAAATAGTAATTAATTTTTGAGGATGCTGTTGATTTTCGTAGTTTTTCGAACATTTTGTTTTTTAATTTTTTTTATTCCGAGAAAAACGCACTCAAGTTAAATTTATTAAGTATTTTTTGAAATGCAAAAAATCGTGGACCACTTTTAATACAGAAATACGTAGGTAAAAAAATGTAGGTACATGTATCTACATTGGAAATGAAGAAAAATATCTTTGTATTGGATCTTCTAATGCGGACAATGACCCAAAACACCGTTTAAAACTCGTTATTTATCAATATATTTATGTACTTACATATATGTATATATGAGTACTATTTTAAACTCCTGAAGTAAATATTTGTCTGCGGCAACGTGTAGCTAAACGGACTGAACCGATTTCAAAGCAGCTTTTTTTGTTCAAAAGATCTTATTTACGTTCTCTATAATAGCACTTTAACACATATTGTCATAAATTTAAACCTTAAAATGATTCATAGAATTTAGGTCTTCTACAATGTTTTTATGTAAATATACCAATACATTATTAATATATAGAATCAGAGGAAAATTTAAATCATTGTTTAAAATGTAATTTGCTTTCTCTAAAATATTTACATAAAATTCTTCCGAACCCTCAAGAAATGCTCTAAGATATTTTCCATGTTTCCTTCTTCTGCTCAAATAAAATATGTCCCGGAAGAACTCGGCATTGGTTCACTCAAGAAATTCAAAATGATAAAGATTGTAGCACGCGATAATAGCAGTGTAAATAAGAGTACCCTTTCCTATAAATAACCCAAAGCTGCCCAATTTTGGGGAATTTCATAGCGAGATTATTTTATCGGACAACAAAAGTCTAGCGTGAAACCCTTTTATCAGCACGTGCTAGCCAATAATTTGCACCGGACTGGAAAGGGCGGCCACGGGCCTGAGGGACACTTAAGATCGTTACCACGGCAAAAAGTAATAGATAAGCGGCTGCTGATGTATTCAGATAAGCATGAAAAGTTTAATCGTACGTGACAACCGGTAGCCGGGTGTTTACAGGATCCATTTTTCCCGGAAAATATGGAGCAATTCGGGAATTTGCCCCTTCAACATTCTGGATACCCAAGCACACATATGTGGCAAACGTCCGGGAAGGGTTTTAAATTTTGCCGAAAAATCACACAAATTTTGCACAAATGAAATGAATAATAATTCGCAGGAATAATTCCATAGTTTAGGAAATCGGAATTGGGGCCAGATGGGTCGACTGCCAAGTAAAATGATTGGGAATGCGATGAAAGAGTGCCGCCGCTGTCCGGGCGTCGACCCATATATAAACCATTTTTGGGTGGGCGCGAGAGCTCGGGCCACTTACCCATAAATAAATTTCGTTTCAGAATCGTTTTCAGAACTATCCCTGGACCCGGGACTGGACCCGTGGAGTTATTTGTCTGCTGCGAACGGGCTGTGCACGTGGCGAGGTGAAAGGGGTGCGAACTGCTGCTATACGCTCGAGGTTCTGAGCCCTGGCTATCCCGATCCGTTCGGACGGAGCTAGTTAGGGCTGATGGCCAGAAATTGTTATAACATTCACCCCAAAGCATCAATGACTGTGCGGTGCAGCCGGGAGGGGATGTTGGTGGCGGCGCGGCGGCGGAACAACATAAATCATATTTCAACCAGGGCTATTTGGGATTCGAGAGTTTGATGGAAAAAGTTTGTAAATTGCTTTCCAGGGAGTATAGAACGCTTCAATTCATATGAACGGGAATTTTTAGTGCGCTGCAGCTCCGCCGCCGCACACTGAAACTAGCGTCCCCTACCCCTGTCTCATGGAGATTTTATTACCGGACTGCCACACATGCGAGCATCCGCCAGAGGGGGTGGCAGTCCTGCTCGCCGGCCGTCCGTTGACTAGCGCTGACCATATTAACGAGCGGATAGTTTCGTACGGGCTTATGAATATATAAGTGTTTCGGCTTTTCATTTGCCAGAATGTCCGGAGGCTTCTAGTTTTCGGTACACGTTCCGAAAGTTTAGGAAGCTGAACGCCCCAACACCCTTTGTCACCCTCAACCCCCACTTTTTTGGCTACCGACCCCACCACACCACCCTTGTGCCCGTCACAAACAACGTTAGGCTTCTTTATGCCCACTCGCCTGCATAAAATTTAAATGGATTTTTGGCTACTTTCGGGCACAGGAATCGTTTCATATTTAAGCAAAAGTCTCTTTTTTGTAGGCGCAACGAATTTAATTTTCTCCTCAGAAGTTTATTTCGCAAAATTCTCATATCTCTATAAAAAAAAATGTAATTGCAATTGGAACAAAATTCACTTCCACCTAGTTAGCAATTTAGTGTCTTTCAGAGGTTGTAAATAGCATTTTAATGTTAATTAATGAATAATTTTATGTTAAGATGATTTCTAAAAATTAAGAGATTTATTGTAAAAATGAATAGTTATTCCGAAAAGAGGTATTTATATCGAAAGAGGTATAACTATCGAAACTATCGAAAAGTATCGAAACTATCGAAACTATCGAAAAGTATCGAAACTATCGAAACTATAGAAAAGTATCGAAACTATCGAAAAGTATCGAAACTATCGAAACTATCGAATCTATCGAAAAGTATCGAAACTATTGAAACTATCGAAACTACCGAAAAGTATCGAAACTATCGAAACTATCGAAACTATCGAAAAGTATCGAAACTATCGAAACTATCGAAAAGTATCGAAACTATCGAAACTATCGACACTATCGACACTATCGAAAAGTATCGAAACTATCGAAACTGAAATACTTACTTACTAATATTTACATTTATTTATATTTTTTACCTGATGAAACCTAACCAGCTTAGATAGGGCCCTATTTTTTCTTTTTTTGCAGCGGGGCGGGGTTTTAGTTACCTATGTGTCTATGTGTCCGTCACTTAAGCTGTCTCTTCAAAATGAAGATTGACCTCTGAACTTTATACCGACTTCATGTTGTTTCAACCAAGAATAGTATTAGTGTTTAACGGTACTTGCAAGGTAATCCTTGGATTAAAGTGAGGCATGATATAATTAATTTATTTAAAACTTCGAGTGGGCGAGATCTTGAAGTTCCACCACTGCACCTTCACCTTCCATCGTCTTAAGGGCAAGAAGGTGTTACTGGAGAACAGTTTCTCCCCGCCCCGCCCCTCCAGAGTATATATTAAATGAATGGAAACGAGCTTAAAATGTAAATTCTAGAAATTTTCCCGAACCCCGGATGCAGCCGTGAGCCGCGCGGTGTACGCCAGGACAACAGTTTCATTCAATTGAGGCCAGGCAAGCAATTAAAAGTTTTTCCAAAAAAATTTTAAGCTCGACTTATATTTTCATTGCACCTAAAATTGCTGTCGAACTAATAAAAAGTCTGCAGAAGTGTCTAATTAAGCTCCTTGACTTTTTTGTCATTGCCAGGAATGGTCGGCACGGCGGCGGCGGCGTCGGAATCCCGAAGGAGCTAGACGGGCCGGGCGCTTTTCCCCGTGAGGAGGAGCTGCAGCTGCAGCTCAAAAGAGCCCCAAGTCCATTCAAAGCCTCATCCGGGGGCTCCGCCAGTTGGAGCCCCTCCATCGTTTGCCCACTGCGCTTATGCGGTCCCCGGGGAGCGATACTTGTGAATGTGAAAATTTACTCGGAGTGCACTTGCAATTAGTTTATATCCACAAACATTCAGGACTCCACTTGGCATTAAGTTGGCGGAGAAAAATTGTTCGGGGTCTGGTTTTGTGGTATTTTTATATGCAGCTCGCATCCATGTAAATGGCGCACTCGACACAGCTCGACGGCACTCGTGTTCTTCGGCTAAGTTATTTGTTGTAATTATCCCCGGCGTTGCGAGCACTGCAGGAGGACCCCCAAGACCGATACTTGTAGCTGCAAATTATGTAACTGCTCAAGAGGATAATCTTGGCGGATGCTCGTTCGTCCACGACGAAAAAATGGCGAAATTTATGCAATATGACGTTGGGACACTGGGGGCAAGTAATTGTGATTATGCCCTGCTCCTCACATTAGTCGACGGTGCGGGGGAGATAAGGGCCGACCGGTGATTCCTTTAATCGTCACTCTTCGTACGGGCGAATTTCGGGAAGACTTTTGCCCGGGAAGTCATTCACCTCGCCCGCTGGAGAAGGTGAAGGGCTCCCCGGGGCATGAGCTTCATGTTGACGAAGCGTTCGTGTGCTGCTCCACTCGCGAAGCTGAATTACATCCAGAAATAAGCTCTTCAGACGGGACAAACTTTTGTTCCTTTCCGTTCTTTTATTCTGCTTTCACGATTTTTTTTCCATCTTTATAGTGTTTAGAAGATTTTCTTACTTTAACTAACCCAAATAGAAACCATGTAGCTTAACTCTTTAATTGTTAATGCCGAGTATTCTTGTTATGATGAAACGCCATTTTTTCACATAATTTGAGTGTACTGGTCATGAAGATAAAAACTACAACCGTATACCTCTACTAATTGAAAACTCGCCTATACAACACTGTCCCATGCACATTTTTTGACGTGTAACCACTTTACTGAGGTTGCACGCGCGGATTTAAAAGATATAGGTATATAGCTCATGCGGTTTCCACCAAACTTGATACTTGAAAGTTTTCGGGTTCACTGATTTCAGTCCGACTGTTGGAATTTATGAATTCGTGGCAGACTGTCAAGTTAATATGTGATTTGCACTAAATTTGGTACTTGGGCGTTTTTTGGATTACTGATTTCAACTTGACTATCAGAATAATGGGTTGAATAACTTCCACTAAGAAGTGCGTAGAAGTTCCACTTTTGTGAAAAACCGTGATAGGATGCTGTTTTAAAAAAATAGCTTTAATTGAACTTATTATGTATAAATCAATGCTAAGTGAGATGAAAAACAAAACTCAAATTATTTTCATGTTATATGCGGAAAAATTAATTTAAACCAAAGGTTACTGAAATTAATTTTTGAACATTTTATCAACCTTATCAATGAATTTCTGTCTAAAAAAGGTTTTTGTTAACTCTTTTCAATTCGATCCGAATAAGGAAGGTTGTTTTGGCACTATTCGATGTGGATCGAAAAAAAATTTTTAGAAAAAGTGCGTATTTCTGCTACTTTTAATTCGCCATATTGGATTCACTATTTTGGAAATTGAAAATTGTACCTATGGTTGAAGAAGATTCCAGATTTTTCAAAAAATTATATTTAGTCTAAAAAATTTATTAATTATGAGCCCGTATTTCAGCATAGACATAAAAAAACATAAAAAGCCTGACATTTTCTCCATTTATTACTTTGTTACGATCTTGGTCGTTAATGGGTTAAGACGGCATTAAATATAGAACACGAAAACGCGTAGAAGAAAAATATTGTGTTACTTTCCAAACCTTTCTTTACAAGAACATATTGATATAAAATTAAAAATTTAATTTTACATATAACTTAACTAATTTTTGTTGTAGATCGTCCTCGAATGGGGATAATTCTATCTGTATGCTTAGATTTTCTAATTAAATAATAGGTACTGTTAACTTTTTATTTTTGTATTGATCAACATTTTTGGAGTCAAGCACATTGTGATATGTATTGTAATATATCCTTCAGTAGGGTGTTACTTAATATAATATTTTTAAAACAAGTAACACTAATTAGAGTGCATTGTTTTATGAATACTGCCTTTTAAACTTAAACTCGTAATCTCACAGATTTATGACTTTACACAGGTACTCGTGTCTGGTGATCCCATTAAAAATTTAACATTATTAGTCTACACTCAGTTCGCCCACATTGCTCCCATTAAAGCGTTCGTTTTAATATCGAGCTATTACTTAGCTCTTATTATGTTCAAAAGGGTCGAAGTGCTACCGCCTGCTGTCGGTGAAATCACCGCTCTGTTTGCTCCTTAAAGCAATCACGTAAGACCCATAAAGGCAGGACATTACAACGTACTCAGGCTTTATGATGAGCAATTTTACTTATGGCCATAACTTGACTCCGCTCGACAATCGCCAGTTTCCGTTTATTGCGTTCACTTTTATTTATGATGCTTCGAATTATTTTTATGAGTCCAACAAGTAATTTTTCACAGCATAGCACAGCGATACCCTCAAAGACTTGTGGGGGCAGTCAGAACCCATAAAACGAACCTAATGTCAAACATTGGCCATACCGGCCGAACAGAGCATATGCGAGGAGACGGTGTCCGAGAATATTCTCGTCTTGCTAAAATCTTGTAATTTACGAACTAATTTGGGAAAGAATGTCCCGACCTGGCCAGTGGCTGCACATATTGCCGGCAGTTAGCTCACAGAGGCCTTGCGATGATTTTGGTCCAAAGGTGGACTCAGACGTATTAACTGGACGACCATCGATCATCCCCAATTAAGTGTTTAACGACCAGCGGTAATAATTTATATTATGTGATATTAGCTGCGCTATCTCGTGCGATTTGTCTTGGAACGTGGTTTATGGCTTTATCAATGGGCTTGGTGAATTTTAATGGGCACGCAATGTCTCTGGGGCATCTTTTATAATAAACGGGCACTTCTAATAGAAAGGACGACCATGATAATCTGATTTATATTAGTTTATATAAGTTTAATTTTCTTGTTTAAGTGAAGCATGTAAGTGTGACACTTTCCCTCTCTCCATGTTTGTGACAAGGCAGAGATGAATAGACAGACAGGAACGGCTGAATGGATGTTCGACGAATGATCATTCAATCAAATTTTCATTCGTTGCATGTATGACAGACGGCGAACTTCATCCAAATTAAGAATTTTTCACATCCTTAAAATGGGTACGATGGATATAGCAACATTAACTTAACAAAAACATTAGCAAGCTTGATTATTAAAAAGGAAATAAATATTTTAAACCATTAAACCACATAATCTGCAGCAGTTTAGCCAAATAGCTGTAAATTCATAATTTGACGCTGGAAAACCAGGACTTCCATGCTCATTCGCTGAGAATGAAGTTGTCGAGACTTTATTGGCGAGGATGAGAATGTAGTTGCAAACGTTCGTTAAACTTCATTTTTGGTGATCATTCATCAATGATCATTCCTCGAGACCATTTATTCGACCGTGCCTATTAAGGGTACCTACTGTATCGATGTTCACTAAAATCGAATAATTATAATCACTCATTCAAACTTTCAGAATATGCTTTTATAAACATTTTGATTTCTAATATACATATATGTGCATACACAATCAAAGTAGAAAGCTTTATGTAATAATGTTGTAAAACGCATAGTGAAACAGTTTGCAAAGAATGGAAAAATACGACTTAAACTTCAGTGCTCATTCCTTGAATAAAATTTTAGATCTGCCCTTAAAAGTATAGTAAAATTCTTTGGGGGCTTTGTAGAGTTGAAGTTAAGATTGTACAAGGGAAAATATTACGACTTGAACCTGTTCAAAAGCTGTTTGGAATTCTGTGCGTCGCAACCATACGCCTAAAAGTTATTGTGAGTCATAAAATCAGCGACCCGTAAAAGAATCGACAACGAGTTAACCCCATGATTCGCCGTAATATCGAAATGATCGATTGATAGATTACGTTGGGGCAGTACCTTTTCCCTGAGATTGCCGTAATCTAATAAAAAAAATTTCCCTTGGCCCAGCGATATTCTTTCCCTTTTTTTTCTGGAAAATACAGGGTGTGCGACCTCCTTGCAGGGATCCTTCGCCCCAAGTAAACAAAAGAATTACAGAGGTAATAAATCGAAAATGGTCGTTTATTTAAACATTTAGTCCTCCTGTCCTTGCCCCTGTCGAGCACATTTCTGCTCTTGTCGCATTTGCCGAATGGGAGTGAAAAATACAGATGTGGGGGGCGCAGAGTGGGCGGCCAGAAAAATGTTTGAAATCCCATTTTACTAAACGGACAGAAAAAGAAAAATCAGCCCCGCATTGGGGCACAGTTGAGAGTTCAAATGCTAACAAGGTCCCATCGGAGCAGCACGAATGGAATCCGGGAGCTTCGCACACACTTGAAGAGGGGGCCCCATTTTATATGCAAGCTTCTAAGATATTCCAGGATTCGGGCGTCCGAATGGGAAGCGGAAGGACGGAAAAAAAAGTAAATTCCCACTTAACCAGGGACGATTGCTATTTTTATGTGCCAACATGGGAAGACGGTAGAATTTACTCCTACATTCATTCGCAGCAGCCACTTTACTTTTATGTTTTCCCAGAGCAGCATTTCCGGTCGCATTGTCTCCAGGTTGGCCAGAAAACGTGGAGAAATTCCTCTAGCTCTTTTCAATCCTTCAAAGGGCCCGCGCCGGGAACCAGGGACACCAAGGAAAAACTTAAATTGTCGACTATCCCTTGTTAGGTATTTATATGCGGGGTGAACGGCGCCAGATTGCAGATACCGGCGCAAAGTCGCTCCATTATGCCTTTTTAAGCTCCTCGAATTTACTGGGGACTATTTAAATGCAAAGGATTTGCTACGAATAATTTTACGCCAAATTCCAGGTACATTTTCGACTTTAGTTAACATTCATAGCTTTGGCCCCGAGTTATAAACGATGACGTCTAGATAAGTTTAATTTGCAAAAAAAATTCCGGGAAATATAATTCCTCGTAGACCTAGAGCGACAAAAACTTTTTAATGGTCATTCCTCATCTCCAGCGAAATTCTAGACTAATTCGGAATTTATCAAACGTTTCTAAACAACACACTATCATATATGCTAATAGATATTTTAGGTGTGTTAGAATATTTAAACATTTTTTCGTTGAAAGAAATACCCTCAAGGGTATATTGATTTTTTGTGTTTTCCCTAGAACTGTCATCCATTTTAATTGTGCTTTAATTTCAAACGTCAAGCGAGTTATTTAGTTTTTTAATTAATTATTTTTATCTTATTTTCACATTTTTTTAATACTCGAATTGCCTTTTTTATTTTTCAAGGTAATTTAATTTTTTAGTAATTTTACTTCTAGAGTGTCAAATTAACATTGCTTAGTTTGATGAAATTGTTTGGATTAGAATTAACTTTCTCTACATCTTCATCGTGCCTGTAACAATTGCGTTTTTCCTAAAATACACTCAACAGACCCGAAGCGCGCCTGCAACAAGCCCGAAGCGCGCTGAACCTGCAACAGACCCAATTTTTTATAAACTACGCCTGAAACTTGCCCGAATTGTTACAACGCCTACAACTCTGGCTCAGCCAGATAACAGTGTAAAATATTGTGAATAAAAATCTAAAATAAATAAATGAATTATCATACAAAAATATAACTTGAGTATTAGTTCTTCATAGTAATCCTTCTTTAATTATATTCGTCTAAAGAATATGCTTTGATAACATGTGAACTACACATCTTTTATTTTAAACGGGCGTGTTGCAGGGCGCTTCTTGAATTATGGGCGTGTTGCGGGCTTGTTTTGGGCTTATATGTATATTTTTACTCGGGTCTTCAGTTCTCCAAGCTACTGACAGGTTTTCTTTTTCAGAGTCTAAGCGCGTATGTACTATACAAAATTTTACCTATTATTATTTTAAATATGAAGTACGTGAAGATTCACTGCAAAAAGATATAATTACTATACAACAATGGCACTTCTTTAATTAATTTATGATTAAAAAAATTGTGTTGAAAGTGCTTTACGGCGGCATTTGCTTTACATCAATTACCGCACTTGTTTCTTTAAAAAATGTAGTAACTGGCACTTTTTTTAATTGAACTAATTTTTCACAAGTTCAAAGGATACTATAAGCGCGTTTTCTTCGTGCCTGTCAATGAGAATAGTCTCTCTACAAGTTTAAAAATGCAAAAATTGATAGTGAATTTTATGGGTTGATCAGAAAAATAAAGTTCACTTGATAATTTTAATTCAGAACCAAAAAAACATATTTAAATCATTTCATAACTGTTAATAAAAAATAAGAATCTTCAATCAGCATTAAGAATCGATGGAAATCACCATAAGTTAAATTTAATGGTTTAATTATGAAATTTAACGATAGTTATTACATGTAATTGCTTCAATATACATATGTATGTAATTCTTTTGATAAAATTACGAAATTTTCGATATAACTAGTAATGAACAAAATCACTAATTAATAGGTGCAGTTGATACTATAATACATATTGTTAGTACTTTTGTATTTGAATTAAATCAGAAGAAGATAAAGTTTTATTAACGGCTTACAATTAGAGTTCTCTCAACTACTATAAAAGGAATTTTGTGCTCACAAAATAAAAACACATACAGTATTTTCGATGCCTACCTGCGGCTGACTGTTTGCTATTGTTTAATATTTGCTTATTGTATATATTATCTCCTGTCAGGTTCACATGGGAGTACATTAATTATTTAATTAGTCTCACAACGAATTGAAATGTTTGTTTAAACAATGGTGGTGGAAAATTCGTATTTTCAACGGTTTTAAAACAGCGCACCGGGAAGCTCAAATGCTGATTAATTGAGGGCGATTAAGTAGTAAATTACTTAAGTAGGTAAACAAGTTACTGCGGCCATTACGCGAATAAATATCGCAAGCTTCCAGTAAGTGCCAAGTAGATGTTCTACTGCGGGTGCAAGAAACAAAAACAAAAATCGATGAAAAATTCATTAAAAAATTGAAAACATTTATTCTGCCGAGTAATGTGCACTCCCAGATACAAGATACGTATTGCGGCGATATTAAAAATAAATATCCTCATTTGGGGCGTTCATAAATAAAAGCGAAATATTACCACCGCCGGAGTGCCGGGATCTTTGCATTTGGTGCTATATTAGCCCATTAAAAATTGTTCCCGGGGGCAAAAGGACATTTTTATTTTTTATTTGCCCTAAAGAGGCAATTATTTATCCAGCTTCAATTTGCAAGTAAGCCATTGCAGGAAAATGGGGAGTTTTTTTTTCTGTTAAATTGTGAAATTAAAATGAAAACCATTTAACGCTGTGGCCTAGACGGAAATTCATAGAAGCGACAAAACGAAGTTCTTTTGAACGTTTAATTTTTGTCTTGCATCTCTTTGAAGAAGAGAACGTTGACGCCATTAAAATTGACATTTTTATTCTGAAATTAATTTTTGGTTGTCCTTTCTTTCCTTTGTATTTCTGGAAAAAATGAGCCAATTTTCTAGATTTTGACAGCTAGTATAATTGCTATGTGTTATTTCGTTTAGTTTAGGCTTGTTATGTGCGTTATAAACAAAAATTTTAATTAAGTATTATAAAATAAAATTCATTTTTCGAGGATCTTTCACCCGAATGTATTATAAAAACAAACACAAATATTTCCAAACTCGTTAAATATAAACTGACGATCCTTTCTTTTGCCGACGTTAGTTCATTGAGTCCTTTCAGTCAATTTTATAATGTGCTTGTCTAAATTTTCAATGATCTAAAAATCAAGTCGATGTTTTTTTCAGATAAAATGGAAGATGCTAATTTTTATAAGAAAATGTAGAAAAAAAGGTTTTTGTTTGTTTATGCTATATTGTTTTTACAAAGATAAATGAACCGAATTCAAAATACCAGCTAAAAAGATACGAACTTTATTCTTTAGATTTTTGTTTATATTTGATCATTGTATTTAAATTTTTACACGTCTTTTTAGTTCTTTGCATGTCGTAATAGGGGGTACATTTATGTGAGGGTTTTCAACTTTTAAAAACGTAACTTGGATTAACCAACAATAAAATTAATAAAACAAAGAGCACGGTGGAAAATTGAATCTGTTTCATGTTGATTTGAATGTAATTTTGCAATACTTTACCTTTTTTTTAATATTCCAATAATTTGAAAAGTTTAACTCATATCAGTCAATATTACCAGTGCTCGTAATAAACATATTTGAATTTATTATGCAAGTAAAAAATGTCTGAATATGCATCCCAAAAGCAAACTTCATTGTAGAAAAGTTTTAGGTTTCGTGAACGCCTGCCATTTATTGGGTAAAAATTTTTAAATTAAAATTTACCACTACCAATGTAATTCGAGGAATAAATCAGTCCTATAATTTTGCTAAGGGCAAATTTTCAGCTTGTGAAGGAACACGAATTCGCCATCTCTATTACCACCTGTAGGAGTACTTAGCAGAATTAGATGTTTTATGGTTCTAAAATGGATGAAATGTTCTTGAGCTGCACTTTATTGTTGTTCGTGTTTATTAGTGTAATAACTCGCTTAGCTTAGCATACACCTCAAGGCTGAAGGCTGCAATGAAGTACTGACATTGGATATCAAGGAAATATAATAATACAATATATTGTACATATAAGGAAGGTAATCAAAATTAAGTAGAAGGTAAAGATAATGGTATTTTGTTTGATATGTTTAAGTGGTATATAAAGTGGCTCTATTTCTATCTTTGCAAGATTTGTTTTCATCCATTTTTTTTAATTTGAAATAAAACAATTTTAGAGAATTTTTCTGCAATGTTATAGTGTTAAATTATGAGCCTACCCGTTAAGAAAATGATGGTTGACGCAATTTTTACCCGACTAGGGCAAAGCTTAAAGGAAGGGTTATGAATCTCACAGGCTACGTATGTAAGTATGTGAAATAGAATGTTCCCTTGTACAGCCTAAACTACTGAGCTGATTTCAACAAGTGAGGTGTCATTGGATTGGCCTTGATCCAGACCGTGTCCTAGGCTATATAACGTCATATTAAATCCAACATGGTGGACTTGAGCCACAAAATACCGAAAGCCAAAACAATAAAAATTAGACAAATGCGTTCAAGATGGCGGATCCAATATGGTGGCCGAAAATTCGATTTCAACGGATGTGTATTAAAATTAGTTAGGGAGTTTCCGGTATTACTGACTTCGACTTTGTCTTCGAAATTTCGGAATTCAAGATAGCGAATTCAATATGGCAGGCGAAAACTCGATATATGCAGGCAAATTAATGTAAGAAGGTTTTAGGGGTTGCTGAAAACTATTTAATAATTACCGTCTAAAAAAGAAATTATATATGTGTAGGTATATGCAAATATATATAAATATGTTATTATTACGGCATGCTATCACGGCTACACTTTGAACATCACCGTCCCTACATTATGTATGTGTCGATTTAAACTCAGTCAATTGTTTATTTAGATGGACAATTATTAAATAGTTTCTCAGAACACTAAATTCCCTTACACAAATTAAGGCTATGGTTTCAGAAAAGAATATTTTCTTGCTTCATTCTTTGCAATTCGTTGCTTCCGCGGCCGGGTTTTAGTTTTTTGTAACTTTAGTTTTTTTATATCTATTGAGTTAATTACTTCCACAAATACCAAAATACAAACTGAACAAAAACTGATAAAATATCATTTTATCACATTCTAAAAATTCTAGGCTGAACACTTAAATAATTGCACAGTTTACAATTTTCATACGCTTATGTTAATCTAAAAAGCATAGTTGCTTTCACAGACCCTGACATGAAAAAAGTTCATGCACCCATTAACTAAATCGAAATTGTAGTCATGTCGAAGCGTATAAATCCCACTTTTTTAATATTCGTTGTATTTTTGAATTTTTGTTTTTCTGTTTTTACATTTTACCCATTTACAAAGTAGACGAAGCGTTAAAAGCCCTCCTCGTTCCATTAAAATATTTCCACTTTCCATTACCAGCCACATATGTGGACGGGCACCTGGTCTTCTGCTTATCTACAAAATGAAAGGGTTAATTGCACTCCAGATGCACACAGAATCAAGCGCTTATTGTGCATTTTAGATTTATTAAAACTACTCTTTTATTTCGTGCAGTCGTTTAAGTATCTCAAATTAAAATCTTTTTGAAAATTAGAAACAATTTTCAACTGATGAAACTAGATATTGGAATTTATCAAATGAATTTTGTTTTGTGTTTCTAAACAATTATTTTGTAACGAAATACATTATAGTCTGGGAAGCGGTGACACTAAAAGTGCACTTACATTGATTTTCAAAAATAATCCCCTAAGGGGGTAAAATAGGGGATGATGGTATGGTAGTTTTGTTTCTAAGTTTGAAGCTATAAAAATTCGTATAAATCCTCTTGGTTGGAAATTAAGAATGACGTTGTCATTATTTTGCAAGACGGTTGTTTGTCTCACAGCCAGTTTTATGTTCTATGTTCTAGGGAAAGCTCCGCCAGTAGTCTGGTCATCTTAGCCCCAAAACAGAACACCACAAACATAGATTACAAATTTAATAGGTGTTAGACTAAGATGATCACCTCACTTACGTATTTCTACTTATTTTTTTACGTTTTCTCTTACTATCTCTATTTATTTCGGGATACACGCAGAAGAAATCGTTTGCAGAAAGCTAGTATGCAATAAAATAAACAATTCATGTATGTACGAGTATAGGTAAAATTTCTCGTAAATTATATTTGCGCAATACTAAAGTAATATTATATTATATAAGTTTCTTGTTATAGTTTATATTTCAGAACAATAAACTAGGATTCCATGTATTATGGGTTTTCCCACCATAAATTATTATGATTCGAAAATTGTTGAGGTTTTTATCATATGTACATATATGGATATAGGAGTAAATATGTAGAAACTATATTGCAGGGTTAAAATTTGTTTTAGTGATTGTCATCTACCAACGATTCATTACCAAAACAAATAATTTTATGCATCACGTTACAAACCCTTGGAAGAAAAGTGAAAGATAGTGCAAATAATTTTAAGAGAAATGTTTCTTCGCCTAGTGTGCTCGTTTTCAAGCAATGCGAAGTCTCGTGGTTTAAAAACCATCCATACAAAGCGACATTCGAATTATTCTACATGTAGCAGAAAGCAGGTCAGCCCGAAATTTACATGAAACCGAAATTACTTTTCATGTTGAGCATTCATACATGTCAGAGGCATTCTCTGTGCGCCCGAGTAGATCCGCCCCCGCACATAAAGCTGTGACGCATGATTCAATTTCATGTCTTCCACCTCCATGCGGAAGTTTCTGCACCCACTGTAAGTGATCTTCCCGGTGGGTGGCGGGCGGTGGGCGGGAGTCGAATGTGACCCACCAAAACTCCTCCGAATATGATGTACCAATTTCTGGAGTTTAATTGAGTCTAGTGACTAGCAGCCATCAGCCGTAGAGAGGAGGAGTGCTCCATGCAGATAATGTCCATTGTGTTAAGAGCTCCTCTCAAGTATGTGACACATTCGATTAACATATCCATCCGGAGGAAGCTATCGCCCCGACATAATTCTACTGATTAGAAATTTAATCCCCCGGGATAGTTCTTGACGTTCCCAACCCGACTCCACTTATGGCTTCACATCTGCCATCTTCTGGACACCTAACGAGATTATCGGGATTAGTCGTCTCGAAAGAAGGACCCTTTACAGAAGTCGGAGGCCGGAAAGTGAAGAAATCGACCAGTTTCTTATTAATTAATTCACGCGATTAACCGACTGGTGAAACCGACTCGCCGTAGAGCGACAGTCCCATAAATACGCACTGTCAGTGGTTCCATTAAACAAAAATTCATGGCTTATCACCTGAGTAAAGTGGCCGCTCGGGAGGCCCCCACTAAGCCGGCAGCGAAATTAATTTCCGCGATAAAAGCGCTCGTCACCAGGCGCATTGTTTTCATTATGCAGAAATATAATGCAAACATTAACGAGTTGCATTTATGCACCATGCAAATATGCGGCCCCATTCGGGTGCAGAGGGCCGGGACGACCGGCGCCCACCGTAGGCCCGCTGCTGTAAGCCTTTATGCGGCGCATCGGCCATTCGTATCCTTAGCACCGTTTAACGAATTTTCGTAATCACATTTTCATGATAACAAATTAGCCAATGGGAAAATATGCGAAAATAATTTTATCGCAATTTTAATTGATGCAGTAATAGGGGAGCGAAATTTATGGTCGTGTGCGGCGGCGGGCCCACCACCCGCCCGAACGATCCACCTGAATGCCCTGCAGCAGTACTCATGCAATTTTCGGGTTGCGTTTTTATTGTTTTGCCGATTTGCTGCTGCTTTTTATGCGGCTTGCCCAAAATTTTTCGGTGGAAATTTATAGAACTCCGCAGAAATGAAAACTACAAACTTGAATAATTACGGATCGAATTATTGCCTTCAACATGACCCGGAATGCAATTCTGGAAGGGGCCACTGGCCTCTGCATTTAGGCGAAAATTATTTTACAGATATCCTTTGGGGAACACTTGCATTTTATGCAGAGCTTGTGGAATTCATGAATAGCCGGTTATGAAATAAAATATGTTTGAACATTTTACGACTTTGGTGCATAGTGTTTCGAGGAGCGCGAGGCAACCGTCGTTATGTATTCATTTATTTAAACGCGCATTTTTCGAGAAAATCGTATAAAGTAAGCGTCGTAGCAAGAGATTTTGAGGAAAATACGTTAGAAAAGTTGAAACATTTTTAAAGGAATTTTCCTTTTTCATTTTAAAGTTTTTTAATTCTTCGCAAGGACAAAAATCGAGCGTTTAGTTATAATGAAATTTAGGTGTAATGAAAAAAATCCGACTGCGTAAAAAGTGAATTGAAAACATGGAAACAAGATGACGTAGGAACATAGTAGAATGTATAATGGAAATCCTTTTTTCTTAAATAAAAATAGTCATCGCTATTATCCGTCTTGAGCCTGCCAATGAAAAGGTGATAGACAAAATCGTGGAGGAATCTGTAAAAATCATTTAAACAAATCTGATAAATAATCGCAGTCGGTTTAGTTTCAGTTTAATGCCACTCTATATTGTACGCAATTTTTTTGTCGTCCTACCGCCATTTTGTATTTTACGGCGGCCATTTTGATTTAAAAAAAAACATAACCTAGCCTATAACCATCGGACGGTTTAGACGAATTGATAAATTATGTAATTAAAATCCATCCAGTCGTTTCATGCTTCTAGGCTATAAAGAATCCAACATTCCCTGCATATACGCGTGAAAAACATAACCTTGCTTTTGCTGTAGCGCAGACGGGTAAAAGGGCTGGATGTTTTTATTTGAATTATGTAGGTACATTTTAAAAAATTTTGTTGTAATTTAACCTTTATAATATGAAGCAACTATTTTCCTCATATAATAATGGTAAAATTACATCGCCGTGTATTTTTAAAATTTCAAACCAAAATATTTCTAATGGAACATATCTAAACTGCCGTACTTTTACAATATTAACGAAGAGAGTACTTATATTTTAAGGTTGTGCAGTAATACGCAAAACAGAGGGAAAACTCTCACTCTGTCTAATGATAGTTTTAATAATTTTAATAACCAACTATTAATTTTATGGATTACTAATTTGACGCGACAAACCCAAATGTAACGAAAATGGGAGGTTCGTTATAGAAGAAATCAACTGTAACAGAATTACTGTTCTAATGAAATACGTATACTTAAAGAACCTTGACTTCTGAACCTTAAAATTGTAAAAATAGAACTTGATATGCATTTTATTTATTTAGCTCTAAGTACATTGACTTTACTGAGTAGTCACGAATTTCGTTTTTGGTTCATCCAAATTGAAATAAAGAAACCTTTGAGGTTACCGCAAAACTTAAATTTTCTCGAAAATTAACAGACCCTGCATGCAGTTTAAGTAGGACGTCGCAGTAACATTTCTCATTGTTTTTTCATTTTCAGCGTGACCTCTAGTGTTTTCATGATAATTTGCCCCAATTTGTGCCAGATTATACATAGGTGCATATATTAATTGCCCAAAAGAAGCATCCGACAATTCCAGTCCCAGGCAGGCTATCTGGATAAAGATTCACTTTCGTGTCGGAATCGTATAAACATCCCTCCCTTCTCCGTAGCAATGGCGGTGGTAATTTCGCAATCGATGTCTGGCTTCTTTAAGCGAAATTAAATTTGCACTAATTTCCTGCACCATACAACGAGTTCTTGGCCAGCCGCTCGCTTATCTCAGTCGCAAGAAACATAATATTCACATATTATGTACATTCCATTCAAGTCTACAAAAATAGTTGCGAGGAGTCTTCGGGCCAGAGGAGGATATGAATTATGAAAGATATCATTAAAAGTCTGGCACATGGCCAAAACTCAGACAGTACTTTGCCACCGCATGTTCAGGCAGCTCCAAGGAACGATGATTGCAGTCTTTAAGAAGACGAGCCTTCCTTGGAGTGTTCAAATATTATTCGCACGGCCCCATGTATTCAGGCGGCATAAAAACGTGTCTGTACAAAATTCTCGTGCCCTGGAATGAGGAATTAATGACGGGATTGCGGCAAGCCCCGAAAATTTAAAAGATTATTCTACTGATTATTCAGCTGTTTCAATGTCGGAGGTCCTTCGTCTTCTGTCTGTCGTTTTAGCAAAATGAAAAGGCATTATGCAGTCGAAGAACATCTAGCCATTATGAATAAGAATACGACAATTAACTAACATTAATCTTGGATTTATGCTACTATAAATTGCAAGTTTACTAGACAAGTGTTGTATTAACTTTTGTTACATTTTTGAATATTAGATGTGCATTTAACTGTCTTAACATTTATTGAATACCACTGACTTGAAACATTGTAGATCTAAGATAAGTTTTAAGACGTCTAATACTATGGGCATACACCTAGTATTGATACGTGGACTACGTGGTTTTCAAATACCACGTAGTATACCATATGTGTGTTACCCAATAATACCTAATACCACCAAAAATCATGGTATCATGAACGAACCTATAGTATTAAAACTATAGAATATTTGCTGGTATTCCTGTACACAAACCTGGTTTACGTAAATTTTTGCTGATATTAGCACTAGAGCTTTAAGTAGTAATTAAAAAAATTAAGTCGTCTTTTGCTTCTTCAATATTCTTTTTTTTCAGAAACTTCAATTACTAACAAGTTATGTAGATACTTAAATCAAAATTAAAAATAACGCATCCATGATTTCACTCACAAGTTCAGTTTTCACGCAGATAAACTAACTAGCTATACGACGAAGACATGTGTGTCAAGGGGTCCTATACCACATAGTATAGCTCTCTTCATATTATCAATACCTTGTATCGATACTAGATATGTGTCCATAGCATAAGGGCTGAAAACGACTTAATGAATTGAATTCAGTACCATAAATAACATTGGTCAACATCAAATTATTTTTCAAAGCATTGGCAAATAATTTCTATAGGATTTTTTCCGTAGATTACCAATTCGTAAATGAAAATGCCCAATCACTAATCAGATTCCATTCCTGAGAAAAATAGGATTAATAACTATAAGATGCGACATTTTGAACATACATACATATATATAAAAAATTATTACAAAATAATGGATTCACTCCGAAGCTTATAAATGTTGCTGAAATCTTAAGCTATTA
Organism: Machimus rusticus; assembly: GCA_951509405.1. NCBI lineage: Eukaryota > Metazoa > Arthropoda > Insecta > Diptera > Asilidae > Machimus > Machimus rusticus. The sequence continues at coordinate 4,099,516 of OX608052.1, read as the reverse complement.
TTGAAAATAGAAAAAGCTTTTAAATGTTTCGATATAATCAGTGAATTTTATGTTTTTCCATAAATAGATTGTTTCATACAATGGATGAGATCACGAATAAAAAACACGGTAAGTGCATACTCATGAAAATGTTGTTCGTTAAGTGTTTAAAAAGGGCTATAGAAGTAGGTTGTATTTAATTTTTCCAGATAAGGTATTAGGTTTTCATTTAAGCCATGGTTTAAATTTTTACGATGAACCTTATTTTTCAATGATTTTTTAAAAATGGTCGAACTGCGGTCTTTTGCATGATTGATTGATTGAGCATTTTAATGTACGAATACGTAATCTACGTAGAAAATCCTATAGAAATAATATGTAATATTATTTAGAAAAATAAACAAAATAAAATTTGTTGACCAGTGTAATTTTAGGTATGAAGTTTTCCATTTCTTCTATATCGGTACTGACAGCCCTGTTAATTAGTGATGCCATATTAACTAAAGTCATGCCGGACCAAGCGAAGTAAGATACATTTTTTAGTGCCAGGATTGCTGGAGTTACCTTATTATTTTTCATTCACTGCATTAAAATGGTGGAAGAGTCTGAGATTGCGACGCAATTTAACACCGGAATTGCTGAGACTTTCCACGAGCAGAAATGACCAACCGTGTCGCCATTTTTACCCATCCTACCGCAAGAAACATCGCCGTGGTGGCCCGAAGGACGTGAAACCAGGTAATGTCCATTAACACAAATTCCGGCCGAAAGTGGTATTTAATTAAAGCCACCCCGGCGACCCGTGCTCTTCTTAAATTAACCTGCCACTTAGTATGCCGCCAGTGGAAGTTATTACTCGAGCAAATGTCGTCAATCAGAAGTTAAGTGCGGATGTAGCCATTCCCGTCAACGACTTCGGCCGCACGGACCGCGCCGCGCCGCACCGGTCAAGAGCCCGGTCCCGAAGCCCGGAGCCCGGAGCCCGGGGCCCGGGGCCCGGCAACGGCTATAAAACGGAAGCAGGAAACTCATTTGGCTGTGATTGTATCTTAACGGTAAAACTATTTGTAAATTAGATCACACACAGGCGATAACGAGGATGTCGTAACTGCGGGACAGCAATCGAAGGAACACTCCGAATAACGGAAACAACTCTTATCGCCTTATTTGGCACATAAAACTGATAGCGCCGGGTGCCGCCCTTCGGGGGGAACGAGCCCGGCCGGGCAAGTGGCGGCGCGGGCGGCGGCCCGAGGAACTGGCCAAACCTTTCCTGTCTTGGGACGTCATTAGCCGAAGAAATAAAATAAAAATGGATCTGAGGCTCCCTTCGATTTCGTGATTAGATCTCCAGTTAAGCCGTGGAGAGCGGACGTGAGGCACATGCAAGTGGTGGTGAAATTTGGAGCAGGTAAGACGCCCCCGCGCCATGCTCCTTCGTCCTGGCAAAGTTTTCAGTTCGAATCGATTTCTTTCTGGACAGGGGCCAGGCGGCCAGCAACAGTTGCGCGTCTTGAGATTGTTCTTGTTGGGCCCCATTTTCTGCACAAATTATTAAAATTGGATACACGGCAATGAATTAAACATGTCCCGACCCCGACTTGACTACCGGAAGAATTGATGCTAAGCCTTAAAGCTGGGGCTTTGGGGGGTAATAATCTTATTTACCTCCTTTGTACAGTCTCTGGTTTATTATCTTTTGAATTCTTTCAATTTTGATTAATTTTATGGAGGTTCTACAAACTAAAAACGGATTGAAAGACTTATGACTTAAACTGAGGATGATGAATTGAAAAAAAAATTATGCATACGATTTTTTTAATTCACTGGTCAAAACGACTTTTTGCCGGTAACCCAATTGTACTTGTTTTGGTATCTCTCATGCATAAGTATTAACAGTAAAATATTAAAAAAGATTCTACTAAATCTAAATATTTCAATATATGATAAACTATACATTGGCTTAATTTTTGACGGTACACGGAAAAAAACTTTACTTGCGCCTTTTCCCATTTCGTATCTAGCAGATTTTTCATGGGTAAGTCTAGTCTGGCAAGTTGGCAAATAAACATAAATACCAAATTTCTTTACCAAAGCACCGTTTTAATTTAGTATCCACAGCTTTATTTTCGAGTTGATCTGGCAATTTATATTGATCCGCAATGCTGAACGAGAAAGCACTCACATACATAAGACAGCTACCACTGCTCTGAGAAAAATAAAGTTGGTCCAACCAACCAACCAAAAAAAATAGTTAAATAACAAATCTATAAATTTTTAACAATTTCGTTGTTCAATATTAACTATCAAAACAATTCAATTCCAACTTTTATTCTTAACCACGCTACGCATTACTTTATTAAGATTGAATGGATAAGTCGGTGGTAGAGCCGCCAAGCGCCAATTCGGAGATCCAAGGTTCGAATCCAGCCACGGTTAGTCGGCAATATCTTTTTCGTTCGTAAATTTACATATATCCAAATTTTTACTCACTTACATACGGCTTAATAGAAAACTGCTCTAACGATTTTGTTGAAAATCCGTGATTAGAGATTTTTTGGGTCTAGAAATGTCAAGTTGCAAGGGTATAATTATACTTAACAAAGTTTAATCATCCTGGTATTTTTTAGAAACCAATTGCCCTAATAAATTTAGTTGCAAAGTTAGATATAATTTTCTCAAAGAAGAGAAGTAAGTAGCTATTTCTGAAAGGAAGGAACTTCCTTCTAGTTAAGATTCGATAGCACTTAATTATTCAAGTGCATAAAAGTACTTGCATGTTGATAAGGATGTGTTGTTCGCAGACAAATTACATTACTCGGACATGTCGCAGTAAATTTTAAATAATAGGGAAAACCTAGGCAGGGTTTAAAAAAGGATAAGTGATTAGATCAAAAGTTTAGAGCGTTTTGGCAAGGAAAAGAAAATTGCTTAAGGGGATAATTCTAACGATTCATTGTAATTCTGTCATATTCACAGCGTTACATATAACTTTGTGAATTAAGAATTTTGTTTTTAAAGAGTTATGTATGCTTTAAGAAAATGAAAGACAAAATCAATATTTGTAAATTCGTAGACTATACAATACCGCCTTAAAAAATCAATTATAGTCTATAATCCAAAGTTAGAGGAAAAATAACAAGGCTTATTGACGATGATAAGAGCAAAAAGTAACTCCACTATAAGTAGATGTTGCAACTAACTTGTTCGATTTTGCTAAGTAGTAAAAGCACTTATTGTACCTCGGGCAGTAATTTTGCACAAAAAACTCATATCGATATTTTCGAACGAAAGTAAGTATTAAATTAAAGCCTTACGGAATTAAGTTGGACGGATATGTAGAAGAACATTTCAAAGTAGGTATAAAGAAAAAGTAATATTCACGTTAGTCAAGTAAATTATTACAAAAACAATTTAAGAGTTTTTGCATTTGTTTTTATAAGTTGGTTAATAATTTTACAACAGTAGAAATTTGAAATTTTAATTTAATTTTAATTTGAAATGAAATTACTTCATTCGTAAATGGGAGTTTTTCATGGAAGAATTTATTGCAAAATTTTATGGAAGACTAGAAAAAAAAGGGAATTCACCGAGTAGATTTTTAAATTCAGAAAGGAGTACGCAGCTATGAAGCTAAAATAAATCATATAATATTTTAAAATCTCTAACTGCGCATTTAATTTCATGCTTAAATCATGTTATGAAGATTACTTTAATATACTAGTATTCTTTCCCTTGGACACGTTACGTGAATTAAAAAATCGTATTAGTGCTTTTTTTCATGAAATTCTTTGGCATTTACATACTGAAGTCATGGGTGTTTCAGGCCTCTAGAGTTCTGAGAATTTTTTATATTTGTTACCCTCACTTTGTCGATATTAGCGAAACCGTAATACCTTATTATTTCAATTTTCTTAGAAAGCATCCGTTTGATACAAAAATAATTCTTCTCTTGGCATATATTCATTGTCTTCTAAATAAAATTCCTTTTAAGAAACAAAATATGCATGTAATAGAATTATATTGCTTTACATATGTATATTTGTACAATAAGCTATGCTGTATCATCTTGAAGTTCGTTTGAATAATATTCCACAAAATCAAGGGAGGAAACGGCATTACGTTCATGATCCGATTTAATGAATTTCAGATGCAAACATATTGGCTGAGCTTATTTTGTCGAAAAATAATGGCTTTTCTCCTCTGCATTGAATTTTATCCGGCCAATAATCCAATTCAATTGGGACATCGAAAATTTCTTATTTATGTTTAAGCCGACAGCAAAAAGCAAAGACGTTCTTTGATATTGAACGAATGAAATAAAACATGATAAAAAATCACAAGCTAAACAGAAAGTCACAACGGGGAGAAATGTTCGAAATCCGCAATCCAACAGAAACAAAAGATTTTGTCCATTATTTATAGTACGTAATTAATTAGAGGAGCCGTGTACCATTTGAAGTAAGTGCCCTCAAGCAGCCTTCCGTCTACGGAACGAACTATCCGAGGGGCACTTTGACATGACTCTGAGTATACAGCCTCAAGAATCCTTAATTAATGGTCATGAGGAACAAAGCTATCGAGTAATTGAGCTTTAAGTCAATCCATCCAAACAAACTTCTTTAGTCGAAACTCGACAAAATCCGGGTGTAGTGACCATCCGTAGAGTGTTCTGTGGATTTCCGAAAGACTATGGCCTCGTGGTTTCGTCTCCCTGTGGGCCGCTCTCATTTTATAAATTGACGAACCCGTAGCAACTTTATTGCCCCGTAAAAACCGTCTGGTCAACGGTTTGTTTTTCCTCTTAATGGAAGGAAAAGGTAAACTATTGCCAAGACCAGATCCCTTTCAATTGTCTCGAGACGGTGCTGATTATTTGCTCACCATCTTGAGAGAAATCGATTTCTTTGGATGTGAAAGGCAAGAAGTGCATGAAGCAAACTTCACGATGATCCTTCATTAAATGCAGGCCTGACTTTCTACGTACTTTTATAGTGTGTTTGGCTTTTTTCCGAGAGGGTATTACATGAAATATCCTTTTCGAAATGAAAACTGCGAAAAACTGTTTGAATTGAAACACACTAACAAAACGAGCAACGTTGAAAGGTACTGAAAAGTTTTAAAGTTATTGTAAGTACATTTCACTTCAAAAACTCTGTTAAGCGTAATACAAGCTTGTAAAAATGGATCAAACTTAAAGGTATTATTTCAAAAATCGAACAGAATCAATATACAAATATACATAAGTATACTGTATTGCCAAATTGGAATGTTGGTTTGTAATTACATACAAATTTTGAACGTAACAAACAGTTGAGTTGGAGGTGAATTTTCATCGAATAGAAATGACAGAACTCAACCACATCTATTTGAATGCGCATTCATTGGGTTAATCGTTAATCTGTCAGAATTAAATTTTTAACACTGAAAATCAGACGAGGCTTCCGGATGCTGCGGATTTACATAGAAAATTGGTTAATCAATTTATTGGAACATTTTTGCGATATTGTAAGAAATGCACATATAACGCTGAAAAAGATAGGTAAAAATAACTAAAAAATCATTGGTTAAAAACGCATCAACAAATAAAGTTGATAATTTTTAACCACGAAAAATAATTAATCTCCTGACGACGAGAAAAATTTGATTTTCTTATGATATTTCGACTAACCTCAGCTAGATTCAAACCTGCGATCTGTGAGAATTGGCGTTTCGCAGTTCTACCATCAGAGTTACTCATATGCCGATGCCTTTTGAGCGATTCAACCTTTAAAGCGAGACTTCTTATAAAAAGTCTCAAAATCCTAAGAAATTGTATCATTGTAAATATCATTTTTTTACTAATTGAAATTAAAAATCAGTCAAAATGGCTTCTTTCGGCAGTGTTAATATTTCAAAATGTTTATATTAAAGTTGAAAATGTATGTACGGTTGAAATTTTTAATTTAATATTTTAACATATCTGTTAATAAAGGACAGCATAATAAGATGTAACATTATACATATGTGCCTCGCAAGAAAATTTCTGACTAACTACAACAGCTTTGCTAACAAGATCATGTTTACTCTTGTGGAATTCAATTAAAGTGTAAAGAGAAATTCCCACATTATCAAATTGCAAAATAATTCCCGTTCCAAATAAAAGAAAATTCTTGAGATGTTTGCAGTTTTAAAAGGACATCTAAAATTAGTCCTCGAATTAGCGCAGAACGAACGCGAAATAATAGTATCCCCGAAGAAATTCCTTCTGTGGCACTCCGAGAGCTAGGTGCTTGACGAACCTTTAAAATCCCTCAGACATCCAACTCCGAACTATCCTGGCCTCTTCACAGTCGGGAATTCTTGTTGAGCCGAAGACGAGGGGCCTTTTAGCTCAATTGCATTTAATCAAAATTAACTGAAAGTGACGTAGCAAAATTCTCATCGAGCTTAAGCCAAAAACACTTAGAGAAGTGAAAACTCCGAAAGACATACGCTCCTCTGGCCTGAGTTGCTTAATGAAAAAAGTCAAATCTCATTTTCATCGCTAAGTGTAGCCCCCATTAACAGATTAAGAAGAATTACGTCGAAATTATCTTCAACTTCTCCTTAGTCTTTTTGAAATTTTATCGACTCGGATTGTTTCCATGGGGCTTTTCTATTATTCGCGGGAACGTGCAATAACTTGGAGCTCTCCGCCGATGGAACTTTTAATAGACAACTTTAAACTTCTCGGGTGCACTAGGGAAAAATGTCGTGTCGCGCGAGTTATGGTCCAATTATTTTTGCCATTATTTTGGGTGCAGGGAGGTCAGCTAATTTTTCACCGTGCGATGGGAGTCCCACCAGAGCTGCTGGGTCAAAGTGACTTTGAAAATTCTGAATAGTATAGGTTAGCAAGATATGCAAATCTTAATTTAAACCTTGGGATAGCCGTTGAAAATTTTTAGAATTTATAATCGGGTTGCAGAACAATGGCCTTTTGCTTGTAGGTAAGTGTTAGTGGAGTGTGGACAGTTTCTAAAGGCTCTTAAATGCGGGGTTAAAACAGGGTATCATATGAAATTTCGAATAATTGTCTCAACTGCTTTCGGAGTTAATATTTTTATCATACGGTTATCCCAAAGTATCAAATTTAATTCAAGATTTGATAAAAACATTTGAAATCTGTTCAGCAACCTTAGTGATAGGTACTACTAAACCTTTTAATAACTGCTCCATTGTTCTGCTTTAATATACCAACATCTAACGGCTGCTAAAAAAATAAATTTTTAATAAAATCGCGGTAGACGAATACTGATGAGGGTTATATTAAATTTTGATAAGACATAAAAAATTAATTAATTAAAATGCGATGCCCTTTTTAGTTGGAAAATGGCGTACTTATGTAATCTATGCAACCACTTAGGTTTTAATCCAAATTTTTTCCCAAACCTAGAACTGGATCCGATGTGAAAAGAACACGGCTATTGACTTATATCTAATTTACATCAAAAACTAGATCCTATAAATTTTTCAGTTCAAGATTTAAAGTTTGGATGGGCAAAAATTATTGTAATTTCGTGGACTTTTTGCAAATATAAAAAAAACTTTGCTATAGGTTACAGCTTAAACAATTCAAGTCAATTCAATGCGAAATTTGAAATTCAGATCAGATCATCAAAAAAAAAAACCAAAATGTTCATGACAACTTGTCTTACATAAATACGAATTACGAAGTAATAAAATAAGTATGAAGTAGCATCGCTGTCGCCAAAACGCTTATAAAATATTTTTTTGTCTAAAATTTCTTTCATCTTTAATGTAAAGTGATGGGACATCTAATTTCCCTAATTGTGAAACTATCTGAAAGTAATTACATGCATCTCTTAGTAATTAGCAGCGAGCCGACAAAAAGGACCATGTCGACGGAGAATGTCCGCCGTATTGCCGCAATGTTTGTGATGAATGCATCTCTGGAAGGGAAGCAACATGCCCCCGACATCGGCATGAATATTCAACGCGTGTGTCAACCGAAAGTGGTAAAAGTTAATAATTGCAAAATTATACCGGGGACCGGGATGGCCGGGTGCTAACCAGGATCCCCCTGAATGGAACAAATTACGCGTTCAGTCAACAGACGCAGCCCATTCGGGCGAGATAAAGCGGCACAAGTGGTTGGTCAATGTTTGATCGTCCGTACCGGCTCCGGGCAGTTCTGGGAACAACAGTCGACGCCGAATGTGATTTTTTCGCCGATATGTTTGCCCGGGCGTATTATCCAGCTGGTCATCGCGGGCAGCAGGTTCAGCCGTCCACATGTGGCACAGACGTCCATACATATATATGTATGTTGGGTTCGAACGAAATTAATTCTTGCCGAATTCCAGGACCCCAACTAATATCAATATCGCGTCCGGCGGTGAGTCCGCACCGCTGAATTGAATAATCGAATTTTTAGCATCCGTTTACAGGAGCTATTAGGATAAATCGATTTTTGAAGTTGGGCGTCTCTATTATACGGAACAGCAGGCTGGGGCTGGGGCTGAGTCCGAGCTGGAGCCGGGGCCGGAGCCCGAGATATCCCGGCGATAATGCTTCCGACTGTCAGCTCGATGGAGACGACACAAAAGGACAAGGACTGCAGGCTGCCGATGGAGCCCTGCGGAACCCGGAAATCAATAGTGTTCTGGATTCCTGGATTGAACAACTCATTGGCTGTAACAGCGGAGCACCCATCCCGGCTCTGGGACTGCACCATTCACTCAGGCGAATTGCATTTTTACATCCGCACCGCCAGAAGTTGTCAACAGATTTTTGGGGAGCTGTTCACGTCTTCTCACCCCGGGGATAATTATCACGAAACAGCAATTTCCCCCAAAGTTTGCCGTTTTTGCCGGGTGCCATTTCAGTCGTCGCACTTTTCAGCGATAATTTCAATTTCGTACTCGGCTGAGCATGTCCCGCCGCTCTGGCAGCACGTTCATTTCGAAAGCTCAAGAATTCTTTTGCTGACAGCGGATTTTTCACACAAAACCGTCCCAGCGAAATTAGAGGGAAAAAAAAATTCCCGCTCTCTTTTATTAGTGCAATTAATTTACATTTCATAAAACTTCTGTTTTCGCTGTGTGGCTATCTCGATGCGGATCCGCGACACGAATTACACCGGAAACTCTCGCGTCGCGCTGTCCTTATTTATTGCCGCGATTTTATCAATAGGTACAACAGAAATTGCATTTTGCTGGAATTCGATTTTCCTTCTCGAACAGATAGTTTTTAATTTGCACTGGAATCGAAAGGTTAAATTTTTCAACTTAAAAGAAGAGTCTGGTGCGGAATTTTAAAAAATTAATTTATTTATATGTATCATTCATTACACAACTCGCATTTTTCTAGCACTCGAATTTTTATGAAAATTGTTATAACAGAGTTTTCGGGGTCACTAATTTCGAATTTACTGTCAGGTTTTTCGAAATAGAAAATAATGAATTCTTTATATTGAGGACAAAAATGAAAAAAAATCAGGAACTCCCAAATATCAATTTTAATGCAAAATTCTTCTTAATTTCTTAACTCCTTTCCCCGTCTTATTGGGAAAGTTATTTTCAATTTTTAAAATCTGAGAATAGGTTCGTTCTTAACAATTTTGAAAACTCTCATTTATATGTTTTCTGTAAAATTGAATGTTTGGAAAGTTTTGTTGCCATAGTTATCGACTATATAAATAAAGCTTATCTTTGATTTATTTTCTATCAACAATAATTATTTCAACATTTCATAAATTATTATAATTATTTTATGATAATTTTTATCTTAAAAACAGAAAATAAAAATCTATGAATATATGCTAAAACATTAAAAAAAAACAAATGTCTCATCTAGAATCCGGCAACTATTAAAGCGCACTTAGCTTTGAGGCCCATAATACTAAAAGAGAAATTTTTAGTATAGTAAAAGATGCAGAAATAACGTTGAATAAATAAATAAATCTTCTTAAATATTAATCAACTTTCAAACTATGTCCAAATAGTGGTCAAAAGAATTAAAGTATGTCTGATCTTCAAAATTCTTAAATTTGAGTATACATATATGTAAAAGCAAATAAGTTAATTCTGAAAATTTATGTTTTGCATATGAATAGTTATTTTTAAACGTTTTTATATATTCCTTACAGTTCAATCTTAATTTGGAGAGATTTCTCTGAATTTCTGTTTTGTAATGAAGAATAGGCTTTTTAAAATAGTTAATTAGAAAATTATAGTTCTAAAAACAGTAACAACGTACCTAATCGTCGATTTAGTGCTGTTTGGTTTAAAATTAGAGAAATCACTGTATATGTATAGAATAGAGAGAGAGAGAGAGACTTTTAAAAAACTAATTATCATTAAACGTTAAAAGCCATTAGTTTATTATTGGAGGAAACAAAATTCAGTACTGTTTTGTTCTCATTTTTGCGAAATGTAAGTTCGAGCATAAAGCTTAAATGAAGATTCTTTTTAAGCACCAAAACTAACTTAGTAGTCACTGCAACTTTAGTATTTAATGGGTTTGATGGCCGTAATCTATACGCGAATCTAATTAAAGCTAATTTCCAATTTTAGCCATTTTCCTGGTAGTTTCATTAGCTCACTGATTATAGCGGTTAGAGGAAGGATATCTTAAAATTGAGGTTATTATCTCCACGGGCAGCGTAATAGAGGCGCTATCGCTCTCAATTCCTCCAGGATGACATTCTTCACAGGACGAAAGCAAATATTTTTCGTTTAAACGAGAAAACTTTTCTTCAAGACTTTTAGCTTCTTCGGTGCGCGCAGAAGAAGAAATGAGGAAAATCCTTCGAAAGGCAAACGTAACGGCCGCACAACGAAGGAAAAACTGTCAAACGAGATCTTCCCTTTAGCGAGCTGAAACTCCTCGAAGTTTTTGTCATCGGGCTCTTTTTGGGTCTTTAATAATGGGCCTGTGGGCAACGCTCGGTCTCAGCTTCCCACATGTGAAACTAAATCTTGGCCCGGCAGCTTCCACGCCGTCGAGCAGATGGACCAGAAGATGCTGGGACCCAGGGATAGGACGGCGGTTTGCTCTGCCGGCGGCGGCTGCGGACGTTCAGAACAATGCTGGACCATGAGATCCGCTTTTGTGCGATGCTCTGCGCCGTGTTTCCTCTTTGGCTGAGCAAACCGACTTTATTTAGTGGAAGTGTGCTCTTCATGGGAAATATTGAAATCGAATGAAAACGAGATTTAAAGGGAATTTTTACGTGGTTTTGTCATCCCTGCTAACACAGTGCCCTGAAACACATGTCGCATACATTCTTGGAGGCAAAATTCAATTACAGCTTAAAGACGTTTAAGTTTCTGGCTTAAGGCGGCTGAAGTTGTTTGCCTTAAAGCTCTTGCTGGTAATCACTGGGAAACTGATTTAACATACTTCGAGAAATTTGTAAATATCAAACATGAATCATTTGGCATTTAAATGCAAAATATTGAACTGGTTTATATCCTTTTTAAAATAAAATATACATAGTGAAATATTATTTAGAAAAATAAGTTAATTAAGTCAATGTTTCATCCCAGTAGGAAATGTAATCATTGCCGAAGCAATTTTGTAATATAGATTTATAATGTCAATAGCTTACGTTATCCAATTACAGAACCTATTACTTTTAGGTACATGAGGATGTCCTAAAGTGGTAAGTACTTACAAGGGACATTACACGAAAGGAATTTAGTATTTCGTAAATTACAGAATTACAGAATCGCTTCTGTAATTTCTTAGTTGTATTGTAATAAATTATTTTCAGTTGTGAGAATTCCTTGCTTTTAACATGAAGTATGGTAATTCAGCTAAAGAAAGAGAGTAGTTTCATTTGGAGGACTAAATTAATACTTCTGTCTTGAATTTTTTGAGTTTATTAAATAAAAAAAGATATATAATGCTATGTAGTTTCGTGAGCTTTTAGAACTGATATATTCGGCGCAAATCGCAAGTAACAAAACAGAAAAATTTCACTATTTAGGTACCCATTAGATCCACACTTTGCCACGTTTCCATTTGTTAAAATTGCGTTCAGCATCCTCCCACCTGTTTACATTCTCGACAGTCACTTATAATAAATATTTATATGTAAATATATAAAAATTATAACATATTTTATTTATGTATTTAATTATTTGTTTGTTTCACTTAATACAAGCTTAGGCTGTGTGCCAAACCAGACTTTTCTTTTCAAAAGTTCGTTCAAAATGTACTAGATTAATTTGCCTGTGCCAAACAAGGGGAGTCTTTTCAAGTGACTTTTGTATCGACGTATAAGCACACTTTGATATTAATTAGCATATTTGATATTAAATCGGGAAATGGACGAAGAAGGTATCGACGTTATAATTTTATTTCTTCAAATACTAATATACTATGTATTAAATACATAAAGGGGAAGAGGGAAAACTAAAAATTGCATGCAAAATAGGATAATCAATATGCGATATGCTCATAGCCTTCTATAAGGAAAAGTACTGATTTATTAATTGAAAAGTCTACTCGCCAGCATACTTTTCGTTGAAAAGTCGACTTTTGAAAAGAAAAGTCTGGTTTGGCACACAGCCTTATACTTATAATAAATATTTATAGCCTACATATAAAAATTATAAAATATTTTTACTTTTGTTAAAGTCATTTTCGGATTGGTGGCTTTCCTGACAAGATATTCAGGTGCGTAGTTCAACATACTCCGACCCTGAAATAACCTCTGAAGGTCGTTTGAAAAAAGGAATCAAGTACCTATCTGAACGTGAAATTTGGCGTTCTTTTCGAATCCGAGGTTAAAAATAGGGGGTCTCAATTTAAAAACTTCGACTTAACCTTCAAATTGAACCTTGAAGGTTAAGGTCAAGGTCAAATTCAAGGTCATCGTATGTCTTCCCCTTGAAGTCATACAACTTTTATCTGAAACTTTTTCGATATAATGAAGTCCAATCAAGATATTTCATTGTCTCAAGATAAAAGATTCACACTACCTATATGTAATGTATGTTAAATTTTCTTTTCTTTTAAAGAACTCAACATATTAAAATTGTTTGCATAAAAAAGTGAGATCAGTCTCACAAATATATTGAGATTTGAGACTGAAAATAACACATTCTTACATCCTATTCGTACTGTAGGATTTTTAAGCTTTAAATTCTCTATATCCAGCTTATTTTAATATTTCAAAATTAGCAAGTCAAGTATTCGTAAGTCATCCTGTCGTAATTCTATCGACTTTTCTCAGTTTGTCACCGAATTGACTTGTTATAGTCTCCTCCATCATGGTAAGATGAAAGTAGGCACGACGAGGGGAGTTCATATAGACTTCAATTTGAACAACATTATTAAATTAATCTTTATAAAGCGGAGCAACCGAGTGACTGAACTGCAACTGTTTCAACACCTGACAATTGTCCTTACTCAGTACTTAGCGTTCCGGTCTTAATCTACTTGTGGGGTTGAAAATGCATGTCACGTTCCATGTTTGTTTCTTTGAGCATAATCCCAAGTTGTTCTGAAGTTTTCGCGTAAAATTTACATGCGGCAAGTGCTCTTCATGGTAAAAGTCCTCAAATCCTGATGCCTTTGAGTGTGCAACAGTTTATACGTGGGACGATTACGTGGAACTCTCTAAAACGCCCTTAGCACCTTTTTCTTTCCGTCGTCGCGGCGCTTAGGAGGTTCTCATCCGAAACTCAAAAAAAAAAAAAAAAGCGGCGCGTCGGCACAATCCCGGTGTCGTTTGATAAGCTTCGTTTATCGTTCCGCCGGAATAGCTGGCGAATGAGTGCGAATAATGGGGCAATTCCGATGCGGTAGTTTATGATATTTTCGGGAGGCGAATTCGCATTCCCAACGATCGAAACAGAGCGCCCATAATTTAGTGTATGTCTCGCGCCAATCGATGATTATCGAACGTGAATTACCTGCGAGTTTGGCCAGGTGCGCTCCCCGCGCCATCTGGCTAATTTATAAGGAACTTAGCACCGGAATTAGCCAGCATTACCGCCGAGACCCAGTTAATTTATTTTTAACCGGTTAACATATTTCGCAGGGCAATAAGCCCGCATCCGCACTACCAGCGGAATAAATTTTATCTAGTATCTAAAGTGCTGCTCGAGGAATGTGTGACAATATCGTTCGCACCTGCTAAAAATGCCAGAGCCCCATGGCGGACTCTGGAAAATTAAACCCGGCACGGAGCTCTTTGGATTGTGTAAAATTATGCTAACAGCACTCCTTCACAGGTTATTCAATTGGAGCGAAATGTGGTAATATGTGGAGTACACAACCACTTGAAGGTGGAGCCGGGCTCCTGGAGCCGGGGGAGGGTACTTTGTTTCGGTGCGGAATTATGGAGGAGCTTATTAAGGCATGTGTACGACTATTTACATCTCATGAATTATTTATCAAGAGTAATGTAAAACGAGTGATAAGGGATAACATGAATTAAGGACTTCAAATGAAGGTTTTCTCTGCTCTTATACGTTTGCGTTTGCGGTTGGGGCTAGGGGCCGACGCGGGCGGCTATATGCGGGGCTCAGCGGCGATGGTGTTTCCGGCCCCCCGGCAAATTATTGTAATAGGCTTTGGTTGCACTGCGAGCCGAAAACTACTGTAATTTGTCCGAAATTAGTGTGTCGTTAGTTCTGCCTTCTGTTTGGTTATTGGACTGATTCAATTTGTAAATAAAAAGGGGAAATTGAGCAATCGATAATCGATTTGCGGCCTCCCCTTGGGAGACATGCTGCTGCTCTTAATGAGTTCGGGGTCAGACCTGAGAGTAATTTGTATCGTCTTAATTGTTAATGAACTAAACTGCTGTCAAGCAGGCCTTAACAAATCTTGCAATTCTATATAGATTTGTGTTTATGAAAAGGGGTCAATTTTTGAATAGTCATATTGCAAACAAATATGTACTTTGCGTTCCTGTATTTAATATAAGAAAATAGCGAATTTGTTCATTTTCAGACCAATATATTATTTATTATTAGAAGATTAGAAATATGTAAACAATTAGGAACTCAGAGACTTAGAAGAATACTATGTATGTAATTGTGGTGGCCGACGTCCGTAGGCGAGGTGAATTTTGAATTATTTGTGAACAACGCCAGTAGACGAGTTTTTATACTTTTGGTAACTTTACTTCAAATATAAGGCTTCGATGAATAAAAATTAAAAGGAAGAGTAATAAAAAAATGAATTAATAGATTCTAACTTTGTTGCAGATCGGTCGTGTTTTAATTTCTGTAAAAATTAAATTAATTTATTTATAATTTATTATTTATAGCTAAGCGACGTCGTTCTAGATCCAATATGGCGGACGCAACAAGATGCGGTTATGTTATTGCCATAACCAGTAACCACGCTTTTGACATGGGTTTCAAAGGTGCAACGAGTAGAATACGTTAAAAGCTTGTTTTTAAATTTGTTTTTTAAATTTAAAACATTTTAAACACAATTATTATTAATTGTATGAAATGCTTCTGAAATCAAGGAAAATAGTACCTACTCACTTTTAAGTATACAGCTTTCTTCTTTATACAACCGAAATTATTTCAAAGAAGGTCAGACATTTTAAATAAGGGAAAAGTTTATATAATGAGGAAAGTCCTTAACACTTGAGAAACCATTACAAATGTATACCAGTTTTAGTAAAATAATTCGTAAACCAATCCTTAAGAGAACACCCATACCTATCCTTTACTGAATTATGTACATATATATAAAGAGAACTTATTGCTTTAAATCACTACATTTATCTTCTACTAGCAAGACAACACATTCTTAATGTAAAAGCTAACTTATTTATAAAAAGAGAAATCATTTTAGTATTAAAGAAACTCGCTTCAAATTAGTGCATCTATTGCCTTACTTCAACGAATACACTTTCTAATATCTAAGACCTACAATAATAAAACAAAGGGGTTTATAATATGGAACAATCTAAACGACAAATTAAAAGTTATCCAAAAGCTAATTAAAATTAAGATATATATATAACATCTATAAATAAATTAACCAGTGCTCACACTAAATGCGCTTATCATAATTATGACTATTTTTTGGTATATGAACATGAAAATAATTTTGCGACAAATTTTGCAATTATCTTCCAGCCCCCCGGTGAATCGTTTTTCCTTCCAAAATCCTTGAGAGGATTACAGCAAAATTTTGATATTTCACGTCAAAGAAACTTCCGGGCCATTACAAGTTTACGACTTCATGGCTCCAAATGATAACTGCTGGGCATTTTGCGGAGCGGGCGAATTTCTGGGGAGTTGGCCCGGCGCTGGGTGCGACGATAATTTAATTGTCTGCAGCCGAGTGAAGGGAGCCGGGTACCTCCGGACCCGAATTGTCGGGCAGCAAGCGGCCATAAATCACGGGCGCCCGGCGGATGGGGCGCATTAATCCTAAACTCTGCTTAAAAGTTAAGCAGTTGCCTTGATTAAGAGAGCGGCGCGGGGTGGCGCGAAGTTCGCACTTCATAAAGACCACCCCTTACTTGGGCGGCACGGAAAGAAAAAAAATTGCGAAAAATTTAATTACACCGAGGCCATACACTTGACCCTACCGCAGATTCTCTAGAGGGGCATATTCAAATCATAATTTTTGGAGCGGGCGCAAATGATTTGTTGCAGTAACGACGCGACGGCGCGCGTGAGATCAGTAGACACTTTTTGGGGGCTCGGTGGTGTTGAGCCGTAAGAAGTCTAATTAGCTTATGAACTCATTAAAAAAACATTCGGAAGTAAAGTGTAATGATTATTGCCAAACATTTGTACTTTAACTAATGACTACCATTAAGCAGATGTTAATGCGTTTCGTGGGAGTTCCTTGCACCTAAGAAGTTCGAAGCAAAAGGGGAAGGGCTGATGGGCTTGTAATGATGACAAAGTGTATGGTTAGGTGAGCCCGTAAATTAGTGGCCAGGGATACCTAGAAAAGTTTTATTAAGTTGAAGCTTCGGTTGGGAAAATGGAAAAGTTGTTTCGAAAATATCTACTACGATTTTCTGCGAAAATAAATTGAATTCTTGATGAACTTCCTGCAGAAATACCCGACTGCACTTCGATATTTTGCTGCAAAATGCGCACGCAGATAAAAGTACCTAAATAAATTTTATAAACTTTGTTTTTCTATACTATATTATAAAACGAAAAAGTATATTTGTTCGCCTTTACTGTAGAACCATTCATCCGATTTCAAAAATTCTTTCTTTGTTAGTAAAGCACATACTTTGAGGATTGCCTAGGATTATATGTATATACAATTTAGTCTTAAAATATCGGAAAGTTATTCCGTTAAAGCTGAACTTCTTACATATTGTTAAGAAATTTCCTGTACTTTACTTTCTCGATCGAAAATTTTAACATTTTAACCCCCGTTCTCCAATACAATTTTCCTCTTAAATTTTTAGAGAATATTATTTAAATATGTATCTATATAGAAAAGGATAGGTAATTATACTAAAGAGTCAATATTTCCGCTCCAGGAAAGTGTAATGAAATAATATAATTTTAGTAGTTAATAATTAATAATATTATTGTTGAATGAATTACAACAGTTCCTTGCGCCTAAGCAACTAATCCTATTGTATTATATATACATACATGTAAATGTTATATAAACATAAATAAATAATATACCTATGTAATATAATATATATTACTTGCCTTTGAGGAAGAAAACACAAAAACATTTTTTAAAGCACTTATTTTAATCTCTACAAATGGCGCGAAATTCAAAAAGGGGTACCGAAATTCCACTTTTTTCGTCTTTATCCTTAATATCGGCAAAAATTCGAATCAGGGCACGACGAGAATCACATATCTGCCGAATATTTTAAGTCCGAGTTTGTTCTATCCTAACAATTTTTACATACGCCAACTCAAAAAACATTTTTTGGAGAAAAACGCATTTAAAGTTTTGAAAGTGCAAATCACCTTTAACAATAACATTTTGCTTCTATAAAATAATCATAAAGACACGCGAAGGTTCAAATATGTAACTTAGAACTATTCATATGTATATTCAATACTTACTTGCCCTTTAATATAATATTTTAAAACTACCTGGCTTTGACAAAGTTCTACGGCAATGTTGAATTTTATTGATTTTCAAAAGCTTTCCTGTCATTTAAAACGCTTCCATATAAGTGATATTCTCTTAACAAGATTTTCGCTTTTATTAAGCAATTTAAGCAAATTAAGAAAACGTTTTCAACCGCTTTTCAAAAAACTCTTAACTCACTCGCTTCACATTAAAACCTTCTCATAGTTTTCCCTCAAAGCCAACAAAGTTAATTGCACTTCTGCTTAAGTGAAATCTTTAAGAGCACAGCGGCAGCCTCAAAATACGTTCCTCAGTTACATTTATTTCTAGCTGGTAATAGCGCAGCAAATCCATTTCAGATTTTTGCCCCTTAAACGATATTAAATCGATTCAGAAAAACGATCCCATGAACTACTTGCGTTTTGCTGGCTTACCACGTCGATTGTACGTCGACAGTGTCGCAAATATTTCATTCAGACCGGTGAAATTTCGCAAAAAATTGTCACTGTGGGCTATTAAATTTTTCACTTGACTACCTGTAGTTGTTCTGCACATGAAGCAATCCAATAACCCTTAGCCCAGAAATGAGACGATCGATAAAACTGGCCATGGGGTAGCTTTTTTTTTTTAAACATTTTAATTTTAATTTCACAGATCATTAAGCAAACTTCCTGATTTTCATATTTTCGGTAGTCAGCAAACTGAAGTTGTTTCGGGCCGTGATGTCTTCTGGATTAACTCGATGTCCGTGAGGTACACGAATTACAATAGGTATAAAAAAAGGGAATGACAATCCAGCCACACTTTTTGTCCTCACTCTGGAGTCTGGAGGAAAGCAAAGGCAAACAGATTTGCTAAACTGAACCAGGGGTGCGGGGGAGTCGCTGGCAGTCGCCCTTAATTCTTTTGGAGCACTTTGCTGGTCCATTTTCCATAGAAAGCAGCTGAATGCCTAATGCTTTTAAATTGATTGAATTATATCCAGGCAGAAGCCAGGTGGGAGTTAGGGTGCTGAAATTGATAGAGGCGATTTAATTTATTTAAAAGCAGGACTTTTTCGGGCGAAGGACCCCCAGAAGGTCCTGGCCTAGTAATTACAATGGCGGGGACTGTCTTCCGGTCGCTACTCCACCGATCGTCGAAGAAACTCGGAAAGATTTCTTGACGTGCATATAAAATAGGGCTCTCGGTTGTTCCGCTTACTTCATGTGGATGCAATAAATCACGGGATGCGATTTCGCCCAGGACATAGGACTTGGAGCCGGCACAAACATATGACGAACGTATAGAGGGGCTCCACCACATCCAGACAAAAGGTGCATGAGAACGATGTCTTGTGTGCTGTTCCGCACATAAGCGGGATTGTTGGTTTAAATTTGTGTGCAACGATTTATGGTCCTGATAAGGACGCTTTCCAACATAGGAAATTATGTCCTATAAATTTCGTTATGTTGAGTTCCCTTCGGAAGTTTTTCCTGTCTTGGGGGTTCTTTTTGAATCCCGTCCTGGAAGACGACTTTCTTCGAGAAAAACTCTGAATTACGGTTTATGTATCCACGATATATGGCTGACCATTAGTGCACTAGCAAACGAGTAACTCGAAATATTGGGAGGACCCGCATACTTTTGGGCTGCCTGCTGAACGAGTGATTTAGTTCGGCCCCAACAACAACCGGGAAATTGGACTTGCTAAAGAAATTCTTTCAAGAAACAGCTCACTTTATGGTGCTCGACTACTATTTACTTCAGGGCATCTTGGAATCATATATTAATCCCAATTCGTTGAAACAGACTTATCCTATTGTAATGAAAATATTCAAGAATACTATCAAATTCGATTTCAAGTACTAATTTCTGTGTTTTGTACCTTGTTTGGCTGTTTATCCACAAAAAATGGGCTTAAAATTCCTATTTCTGACCAAAAAGCGAAATAATATAGCTGACTTTAAATGTATGGTTGAAAAAATCGTACCAAAACGAAACACTTTTCAACCTAATTTGATTACCATACTCTATTTTCCTCCAAAATTCTGATAACAGTTTTATGAATTTTTAACAACCAGCTACAGTCAGACAAATAGCGCATATTTCTTTAAACTGTATCAAAACAGTATAGAAATAAATTTTTATTTGCTAATGGTAGTTATTTAAACATATTATAATCAAAGTTAGTTGTTATATTGTCTCTTCTTTCTACTGCACGGACAAACACTGAACGCAATTTAAAGATTTGGACCATTTTGAAAAATAGTATATGATATAAATATTCTGAAGAGGTTCCTCAATTTATTTCCAATTTAAAAACGATAATTATAACTATGTACATAATTTATTTACTTTATATTTACATACATATGTTGGAATAAAATGATGGATTACTTTACAAATGTTCTTATACTAAATGTCTTTTGACTGAATATTTTCTTTTCACAATTGTCTATCAACTGAGGTTTTCCTTTTCGATAATTACCATAATGTCATACTATCCAAAAGTAAATTGAAACTGCAAATTGTTCTATTCAATGTTGCCAGTTTCTTTATTATTATTTTTTCAATCTGTTAACAAACACTTCTTATTATTTTATTATTATTATTTTTTATTTATGATTGTAACCGAATTAAGTCCGTCGAGCGCTCCATCTTCGATGTCGTAAAACAGATTCGCGTTGTCCAGAGGAAAGAGTTGGAGAAACAAGAAACGGCCATGTATGGAGCTAGGATAGCAGAGTGGAGCTAAAAAATTTATTTGGAACATATTAATATGACTTCGCTAAGTTATAGTATTTTCAAATTTCAAATGTTTTTTTTCGAAACCATCTGTTGAAAATCGGCGAGTAATAGAATTAAAACAGTTTTCATCCCATTGAATTAAAATGTTTACTGCAGCTCCTTCATGCAATTATCTTTTGACATACGATTATAACGATTGATTGAAACGAAACGTGGCTTTTTTTTTAATCACACACTATTTCGCTATAAAACAAACCTAAAATTAGGATTTTGGGTACCTACTTCACTAGCCAAACCTTTGAACAATCTTTTTTCGTATTTGCGGGCTTAAAGCCGCTATTTGGTAAAACAAAGAAAATAAAAGCATTTTCTTTTATTTCTCAATATGTGTGTAATCGATACATACATATATTGCTTTTGTTCCTTTGTTCAAAAACGTAGGTCTCCATGAAAAATCATTATTTATCATATGTAGGTACATTATAATTCCTTAAAAGGAGAATTTTTTACAATAAGTGTAACTGTGAGTGAAAATAATTTTTGGATACGAGCTATAGTTTAGAAGCTGTCGCACATTTTTTCCCTTTTTTAAGACGTCGCCCATAAGACTCAATGAAACTTCTTTTGACTGTCAGACGACTTTGTCCTATATATATGTATGCGTGCGCCAGACCACTTCACCGCGGTTTGATAGATAGATGTTCATTGCGTCGTATAATAAAAAGCTTTATATTATAGATGTAAGGATATCTTCTAAAAAAAATTGTCGTAAATATTCCGCAGACAAATACTAAATGGAGTGAGGAATACGACACCAACGAGTCCTTTGCATTCCTCTAACTTGGCATACCGGAAAAGAGCCACAATAGAATTACTTGTGTGTTTTCGTTCCACAAGCGAGACATAAACTGCCTCTAAACAAAAAGCCTTGAAAGTCAAACGATCTTCGTTGTCTTCCTTGACATAGTTGTTTTTATTTGCAGGAGGCGAAATGTAACTAACCTAAAAATTCCTTAACTCATCGGACTAAAGTCGTAAACCATAGAAAAAGTCACCTACTGGAGTGAATGGAAAACACTGGAAAAACAGCGGGAACGGCTTCCTGTCCTCTGTCCGCTGGGGGTCCATGGCGTCCAGGGGTCCAGGGGGCTTGGGGCTCGTCGTTTCTGTCAACATTTACCTATCACACAAAGTAAGGACGTGCTGCTTTTGTCAACAAAACTAATTACCGTGGAAATGAAAGACACAAAGCAGCAGATTCTTCCTTAGTTGTTGGTCCTTCAATTAGACCGTAAAACTTGGGTCGCCCCAAGTGGGGAGAGGAGCGCCCAGGGCGGCAGTCAGTGTGCCTGATCCGGTTCCAATCCGGCGTTCTTGTTAGAAAATTCGACATTTTCGCAGTGAAGCTGGGGCTGGCCATTTTTTATTTACGGCATGCCAGGGAGAGGGCGCAGGATGCGGATTCCTTGCACCCCATCGACTCGACCCAATTATGGCTTAATTAATTCACGGCAGGACTAATAACTGGCAGGTGGATGCAGCTCCTTCGAATTTCCGGCCTATAACGAGTGGACTTCCTGACCAGTTGCTCTGGAGTGCAATTAGTGCGTTTTCTCGGTGCATTAATCGGTGATGGTGCAACAAAATCCTGGCAAATGCCGTCCAACCGTGCCAAGAAAAGATGTAATTCCAAACCGAAAATTGAGGCAAACCAACAGTTTGGAAAATCGGTCTAATTGAAAACTTTTTTTTCAGAGTTATTGAAGAGCTAATTGCCAGGCAATATTTCCTCGATTCTCACCAGATTTTCATGGCGAACGGGTATGCATTCAGCCGTGGAAGGCATTATGAAAGGTCCTTCAATAACCTCAACTGGGGGAATCTCCGGGAAGTTTTTCCCTCTTAAAAGATTTTTAATGATGTACTTTTGCGGAGATATACATCCTAGAAAGGGATCCGGTGAGGGTTTGGTTTTTCGCAGAGTTTTCCTTATGCATGACTTCGTCCGGGGGAGCGTTCTGTTCCGGCACGGTCTTTTAAACAAAAAAAAATCTTCACGAAGACTGCCCGAAAATAAATCGTAAAATAACGACGATTAGTCGGTTCAAAAAAACACCATCGTAGTACTCCAATTTGGTAAATAGCGCTAATTGTCAGAATTATTGACGAATTTTCAATCAGGTCCTATTAATAATAGAGTGCCATTACCTGCTTGATTAATGAGGTAATGAGCGCACGTTAATTAGCACATTTTCGTACTTTACTCGATACCACTGGATATTCTCAATAATGAAGAAAAATTTGAATTTTTAAGGGGATTGAATTATTGAATTTCTGTGTAAAATCTAATCTACGCTTTACCCTTGTTTATGCTTTTAGGAGTAGGTATAATTTGAGAATTAATTGAAACATTTTTAAACAATCAACAATAGAAAGGAGCTGATAATTAATATTAATTGGCATTTGAATTTCTAATTCTATTATTGCCGTAAAACAATCCAAAATGTTTCACAACAAATTTGCATTTGAAGTTTTTAGGTTTCTATACAAATACCGTCTACGTTACTCTATCATACACTTTTCTCATACATAGTCTATTAATTTTGTCGAAAATCAGAAGTCTTATTTGATGTGGCATGGTTATGCATATAAACTGTGAGACAAATTCTTGTTATTTGCCTAAATTTGTACTTTTCAAAGAGACAGGAGGAATTGGGACAAATAACAATTTATGAATTGAAGTTTGATGATTACACATATTTTGAAGCCACTAAAATTATTGTTAACTGGTTTTACACCGATATCCCTTTTTGTAAGTGTAAGAATTTTAATCACTCTTGTACATTCTGCTTGATATAAATGCCTCAGCTTTCCACCTTTTAGCACTAAAAGTAAGAACTGCAGAACTGGCCAAACTATTTATCTAACTGCCATGCCTTATTAATTTTACCGCTCAAGTTATAATTGCACAAACTACATATTTATTTAATTTATTGCCTGATTATATTTTTTAGTCTTGTGCTGTCGCTGTCGGTTCAAAATCGTTTATATTATGTACTAGGTTCATTTTAATTTCCGCAAAAAAAGTCTATATAAATTATTGTCAAAAGCTTCAGTTTATTAAATTTCAAATAAATATACATGTTTGTACATATTATAAGCAGCTCATGCTCAGTATAGGGTCCCATAGCTGACTGTAAACGATAATATATGTACGAATAATACAAAAATGGCCACGTTGTAGTGAATATTTCAGAAATGGAGCATAATTTTGAAAAACGGTTTAAGAAACCTCATAATGATTTAAAATTCCCTTGAACGAAATCTCCCTCAATGCGGTAGGTAAAGATTTTTTTCTTCACCCCCACTTTGTATGTAAGGGAGGTAGCTTTAAATTGTTTTTTTCTAAAAATCTCAATGCATATCTTTGTAGTGGGTATAATGATCTATACATGTATCAAATGTTGCCGCTCTAGTCTTAATAGCGTCTGAACGAAATTGACATACGGACGGACAGACATGGCGAAACTATAAGGGTTCTTTGTTTTGTAACGAAACCCTAAAAAGGTAGTAAAATAGTAACAAAATGCCTATTTACTATCACCATAAATTTATTCACTTTTGGGCTATTGTCGGTTTGGTTCACTGCCAAGTACAAATCTACAAAATTAAATTCAATATTTAAATAATTGAGCGGCTTAATTTAAATGTGCCTAAATCAGTCAACCGAAAACACTTCTCTCTGCATCGTTCGACCGCTAGCAACATACATTCGAGTCTGCTTCAATTCCTAAATATGGCCATTTAAAGTGGCCTCAAATTGGCACGGTTTCATGATACGAAAAACTAAAAGTGGAATACGCCCAGTCTTGGCACAGCTCACTTCCAATCCGAAATGAAACCATACGTAACGGATATTTGAGATCATTATCAAAGAAATTTGTCTTGGTTGAAAATCCAGACTATCAACTCCTATGGCCGAGACCACAATTCCAAGTATCAACATTTCTGTTTTGTCGCAATCCATCTCCGTGAAATCACCATCCTTCGGCACTCCATGCTTACCGGGATAAAAAAGAGTATCGTCTGCCTTTACCCAGTCATCCGAGGGGGCCCTAGGTAATAAAT
The DNA here is from genome assembly GCA_951509405.1 of Machimus rusticus. Lineage (NCBI taxonomy): Eukaryota > Metazoa > Arthropoda > Insecta > Diptera > Asilidae > Machimus > Machimus rusticus. Next base: position 4,074,637 of record OX608052.1, on the reverse strand, counting down.
AATGGAGACATCAAGTGGGACACTTTTATAGGTCGCCGCCCAGAGCGGGGTCTTTGTATGCTCCCCGGGACAGAAAGGGCCGTATGTGGGCACACATGGGGTAAGGTGCACACATCTTGGGAGGCTCTGTTTTGTGGAACATCTTACGCATGGACTGCCACTGGGGGCCTGGAGAGTGCCTTTCATTTATAGGGACTCCACTTCCTGGGGCTCAACTGGTCAGATCAGATTACAGACAATTGATGTCCTCCTTGTGGCTCTGAGGTTAGTCGGTTTTGTTTTTGTGCCCACATGGTTTGTTTAATGGCTTGTCTGGGGAGTTGCCTTGACGGTTATTTCTCCGCTGAAATCGTTACATTCAATTTATTTAAGGTTATGTGACAGGTTTCAAAAGCATTCCAACTTCCTGCTGGAAGAAGTACTGACTTAGTTCTTAAGTTCTTAAGACATTTTGTACTATTAACTTGAATGCGAAAAAGTAGAGCTTTGACCCTAAGATTAAGATGCAAGTGCTCGTAAAGTGGAGCTTGAATAAGAACTAAATTTTCTATACGAAACTACAGCTTCACTTGCTGCACCGATCTTGTACATTTGTTCTGAACTTTATAAAAAAGAAACAAATTGAGTTTGAGGTCTCCTCACGGATTTCATTAGATTCAAAAGTGACGAATATTTCGAAGATATATTTAACTTTGAAATTTCGACAATTGACATTTTACTGCAAAGATTTGTACATTTGCACATTTCTAAAAAAATTCGTTGCAAATTATATGTATAAGTACTATAGGTACATAGCTCATAAATTGTATCGTGTTTATCTGTAACTATTTTGTTTTTTTATTGAAATGAAATGAAAGGAAAATTTTAGATTAAACAATTATATAGGTATTTTATTATTTTTTAGTAGACCAAATCATGAAAATATAAAATAAAAACTGAATTGATATTAAAAAAAAGTTATTAAGTGAATGTACTTGAGGTGACTAAAATGCAGTTTAACATATTTTTAAGATACCTACAGCTTATTTAAGAGAGATAACCGAAGTTTTGTTTTTATACTAAATTCCAGATTTCGATTAATTTTGAACTGAAGCTGGATGGATCTTACCGGAAGAGATTAGGCTTCAAGTTTATTGCATATACAAAAGTGAGATCAGTCTCGAAGATATTGAGATTTGAGACTGGGGAACATTTTCGCATACAACTCATTATTTTGGATTTGCTCCGTAAAGACGAATGTTTGATTCGAAATGAAAATAAAGAGTGCGTGGAGCGTGTTTTATACTAATCTACTTGTAATTGGTACGATATTCCTAATGACGAAAAATTACTCTGAATCAACCTTAATCTGTTAATTATGGCTGGGGCTCTTGGGGGGAACATAATTAGGACAATCACACTGGAAATAATTACGGAACTCTCACCTAAGTAAAAGTGTCACTTCTTTCCGCTGTAAACGCGATTCCTTTAATTAATACAAAAGGGGACATGCAATGACCGTAAGTAAGGAATTTGTGCATTTCGAAAGTCAGCTAGCCCATAGCGCAGCGTCACAACGCCTTCTTCCCTTTTCGATTCCTTTCATCGATCCCGTCCCTGGGCAAATCAAGAATAGCTATAAAGTCTCCAAGTATTGGTTTAACTCCTATAAACCTCCGGTAATTAGCACAAAAGGAGAAGTTTACTTAAGAAAGAACAACCTCAGATTTTTTCGTTTTTCGTTTCTGCGCAGAACAACGACCATAATAAATTGAGAGCGAAACCGCCACCTCAAGTTGCAGTGGTTGGATTTAATGACGGCAGCACTAATTTCTCACGGATGTCGTAGCACTAGTCGCAAACTGGCGTGTTGTAAATTGCGCTAATTTTTCAAACGTAAAGTGTTAGATCATTGTACGAATTTCACAAGGAAAAGGAATTGTGAAATGAATCAATGCAGCATTATCAATTTAAACAAACTTAGCGAAATCTTTTTCAGTTTTGGTGATTTTAACTTCCATGTCTATAAGCCTCATATAAACGAACATTCATTTTTATTTATAAAGATTAATATTCCATGGACCGTGCACATACATATATTTAATTCTACTATGTTTCATCATGACTTTTAAAAAAAGGTATTTTAGATGTATTGGTGAGTAAGAAATACAAACTTTAGATTTTAATAAGAACAAATGCATCCAAATTTGGCAACTAGCAAGCAAATCTGAAAACCTTTAAGGCTGAGGTTTTTCAAAAAATGGAAGTCTTTACAATTAAGAGGCCTATTCTGCGAAAAAGTAAAAAAATGTGACCTTAAGGCTTCGGAATAGAGGTGATTAACAAAACATAATGCAATATTCTTTTTACTTTCATAATAATTACAATTATAATGCTTTTCTGGGCTCAATAAGATGAAATTAAAATTATTATTTACTGTATGGTGAATGATAACAAAAAAATTCATGAAATGTCAGACAATATTAACCGTGGCAGTTCTGGAGGATTCGATTTACTAATTATAGTAAATTATATAATTTCTATTGTAATACCTATATATGTATATACTTATAAGGTTGAATTGGAATAAATAAATAAATAAAATTGAAGCATAAGTGATTAAAGTTTAATTTATTATTTTCCCCGATTATTAATGAAGATCAGTAAGCTTATTATTTTGACATTTAACATATGTAGAGTGTTCTTTTTCGTGGAGATTCATCACAAAATCCGTAGGAAGCACTTTTTTATTTCTAGTGGAATGATCGCGTTTCCAACTGATTATAAAAATGTTCTTAAGATTCATAAATCTAAAAATATTAAAGCTACAGAGCTGAGTTGTTTCCAATTAGTCTAAAATAATTAATGAACTTGCGTTGGCGGTGAAGATGATTAAATATTTTCCTAAGTGTATGATAGAAAAAGTGGGCGAGGATATCATCAGCGATGATTAATTCACTTCATAATTTAGCTGATTGTTTTCGATATCCACACGCTAAGTCGAGTACAAGAGCTTTGTTTTGCTTATATTTCCTTAAATCCATAAAGTGACGTCTTTATACACTCACATTTAGTTTTACGTTATACTAAAGAGCAACGCTATTTTAAAATAAGCGGATAGTATTATATCTCCACAATTCCCTAGAAAAAAGCAAAGCAAGGACTGTTTTTCTTTCAGTTACTTAACTCAATTTGCTGGATCATTAAAAATATCAAATTGACTAGCAGACATTAGGGTCTTCTAGAACAGTTTGAATTTAACCTCCAGAATCCACCCTGTAACATTTTTCTCGTTTTAACAGAAATTTCCCCTTCAGTTTTCTTAATCTTGAGAGTTTTGTATAAGAGATTGTCACAAAGTCTTAAAGTTATGCCATAAAGCATGGACATTCTTTAGGAAGGCTTTCATGTCTGCCCTTTTTTCTTCCTTACAGGAGGAAAAGTTTCACAAAAGACACTTTCCTTCGGAAATATGGGCAAAAAGGATTTTGTTTCTCTTGGTTCTGACTATATTAAGTCTAAACGAATATATTCCTGCTGGATAAAGGGGTTGTTCAAAGTGCCGTACTACAATAAGGACGCACAGATTAACGTCTGTGCCTTGACATATTTTCTTGCACTTATTTCCTAGAATAGCCTCAGTCCCTAGAAAACTTTTATTGTATTAATTTTGCAAAAGTTGAATTAATGTTTTGTAAAAGACTGCAGCAACAGTAGAACTTTTCAAATTTACAAAACGAATGAAGGGAATGAATATTTATAATTTGCCTGCGGCAGCCACTGAAACACGTGGCTGATACTTACGTACCTAAGATACCTTCAGAAGATTTCAGATTGACTTCGTTTCCACTTCGAAGATTTGATTATTTTGAACTTTCTCTCACCAGCATAATTGCAAATTTGTTGAATGCCAAAAAAAAAAGCTTAAGTGATATAATTTAAGTTTAAATTTACAAAGTTTCAATACTAATTTGAAAGGTCCTTCAAAACAGTAATTCTTTATTCTTTGGTAAAACTCTGAATAAATTGTTACTTTTTTAGTTCTGCAATGTTCACAGATAAATATGCTTATATCCATAATTTCGGACTACGTATATAATAGTAAACTTTTTTTGAATTTAATTAAGAAATACATCTTTATAGGTTCCTCAATCGAAGAGCTCAGACAAAACACATATCATCTTCGCAATGATATGTTTCTTTCCTTCTCTGAGAGCATTTTAGATCGTAAACGAAATATTCATAACCTGGAAAAGTGTCCTTCACTAAATCCATTGTGTCACGCGCTGTGTGTACGGTGGCGCCGTCTTGTTGACACCACATACAAATATGTACATACATATACTCCAAATTCAATTGATCCAATTTAGGTATCAAAAAGCCACGTAACATGATTCTGTAGTAGCATGTCGAACAGTGGAGATTTCAAAATCTATATTCTGGTCAGTATGTCAATACATTGATAGACAATTTTCCTTCATTGTAATTCACATTTGAAATGTTAATCAAGTGGATATAGGGACCGGCTTTCGATTCGCACATTGGGACTTGGCCAGTGCCCTGGATCGAAACGCTGTCCATTTTTGGGATCGTCTGCCCATCAAAATCTGTCCCTATATCGGAATTGCAACGAAGGGCAAGTGTGCAATTTTGTCCGTAATATGTCCCTCAACGGGTAAAATTGTAACAGTTGGTGTCAGGTGCGAAAGCCTCTTGGAAAAATATAAAGAATAATTTTGAGTGTTTGACATTTTGGGCTAATTAATTTCTTGAAATGATAAGTAGGTATTATTAATGTTTTTTGAATTCAGTAAACAATGAGTAACTTTAGATTGTAGTCTAAATTTTCAATTTTTATTTTATATCAATACAATAGTCAGCTTTTAAGTTAAGAAACTTTGCAAGCAGACGTGTGGAAGAAAGAGAAACTTGAATCAGAATTCTTGCGGAAATTTTCCGGCATGTTCACTCGTTATTCGCAATTAGTAGTTTCGTCAAACATTCACGTGCGGCTACACAAACTTGGGTAACGACTGCAGCCAAATATTGGCAAAGTTAAACTCCCGTAGCTGGCGTGGCTTGGCCTCTGTCTAGCACACTTGACTGACCAACAATGCATAATTAAAAATGGACCAGCAGGAAGCGGAACTTCCAATACACTTAATCTCCCAATGTTTATTGGGTCACAATTTAATCTGAGCGTTGACCTAACTTTATAAGCCAAATCCGGGTAGAATGTCAAACTTTAAAGTTGTGCCCGGCCATAAGGGCCGGCTATCGAGGGCTGTTCTCTGAGCTCTCGACTCGGTCTGAAGTGTCTTGTAATTTGCAATTTTAGTGCTTATTTCCGGCTGTGGAACCGATCCCATGACAAGTGCTTCAAGCAAATTCCCTGCATCTGACTGCATGCACAAATAATGGGCGAAGTGAATAGTTTCTGTATGGTTAACGGAGAAAGGGTTATTGTTGCCTGGATACAGTCATATATGCCACATCGACCATTATATTCGGCAGTAATATGGCCCTGCACAAGAAACGCTCCTATTGCGGCCCGCACGCTACCAGAGGAACTTGTGAATGGGCAACATTTGCTGGTTATGGGGAGTAAAATTCTGGCTAACCGTCCTTGTACCCGAAGAAGTTTCCAAAGTTTTACAGGAATTACTTAATGGTTAAGTTTATGAAGAAATTGGCACTTGACGGTAATATGCCTTCTCGTCTTGAGGGTATTCTGTTTGGAAGGAGGTGCTTAGTATATATGAGGGAAGTTCTATTATTGCTTCATTCCCTCTTGAAATATTATCCAATTTATCTTAATTTGGAAACATCTTCTAAACGGTTAACTTCATTACAAGATTGTGCTATTAAAATAAATGTGGCAAAAAAATTTGAGTCCTTTAATGCAGTGCACTTTCCCTTAAATGAAAAGAATGATAAATAACGAATTCATATCAAAAACAATAAAAATTAATATTATTTTATTACGAAATAACTGACCAGACAAACAAAAGTTTTAATGCATCCTGATTCATTTAAAATTTTAATACCTAAATGTGTTATACATATACATATATATAGTAAAGAGTTGAGGATCGCAGTTCATTTTATACGACTTGTATAAAAATGAATATGCAGATTTATTAGTAATAGTAACTTGTAGTATCTTTTGTTCTATTATAATAATATAAATGTCCTCATTTTTAAAACACTAAAATTGATTTCATGTTATGGTTAGATTCTAAACATTTTGATTTATACATTTCTCCACTACATCTGTATAGTTTAGTGTTCTCATTTTAATTTCTTTGCCCAGTGTTTCTAAATGCTTGTTATTCTGTTCAAGGGTTCTACTTCGACCGAGATTTAAATTTACATGAGTTTGGTATAAACAACATTTTATGGAAAACTATCGAGCTGACAAAATGAAATTGAACGACTCATCTTGGCCCTTTTCATTGACCAATTCTCCAATTTTCAAACGTGATTAAGACTTTGACTTAATGAATGTCATATATGCAAAATTTGAGAGAAATCGATTTGGAATTATGGAAGTAATCGAAGAATCTCATATAACGAAGTAGTGCCTTCCCACTAATCAATTGCTTTAATTTTCGACTCGACTGAGATACTGACCCTATTAATGAATAAATTATCAGAGTTTATTGAACGAGACTCTTAAGAAATTATGGTGTTATCAGAACTCGAGATGGTCACATGCATTTTGATGATTTCGATGTTGCGCCATGCATGGGGGTTTCGACAATAGACAAGATTCAAAAAGTGCCTAAATTAGTTAAGGAGTTTGAAAAACTCCCGTGGTACATTTTTGAAAGAGTTGGCCACAAATAGGAAATTTATATAAATTAAATATTTTTTCTTAACTTTTTTAATAATATTCTGGTAGAAGAAGATTTGAAAAAGGGTCTTTGTATATAATATAATTAACATTGTAACTTTTTATTCGGATAAATTCAACTTGTAAAGTAGGTACAACTACGGTGACTGTTGAATTACAAAAATCTATATAACTTCATTTTGTATTGCAAAATAGTAAATTCATATAGGTACCGATTTTGTCAAAACAATGGTTTTTTTTTCATTGTATGTAATTCCAAACTATATATATTTTTTTAATTATGGAGACGAATTCAGATTAAATATTTGAAAAGTAAAATATATACATATCTTTGTGCATTAATTTATGTAACTTGAAAGAGAGAAAACTAATTTTACATTGGAGCACTGTTCCCTGCATGAAGAACCCAGATTTCATTGAAAAATGAGTAAAATCCGGGAAAAAGTGAAAAGTTTTGAAAACATTTGTTTTGCGAGTGTGGAGCAAATGTTTCCCTCAAATGTCAAACAAGGGAAACCCTCCGAAACCGTTTTTGTAAGGAGTGTTGTTAAAACTTGTGCAATTTTTCAAGAAGACTGTTTATTGGCGGAGATTGATTGAGCAATTTTCATTGAACACAACCTGGCTGCGCCCAGCTTACCCCCTCAATGTGACGGTGTTCCGTCGCTTCCGTTTTTTTATACTGAAGAATGAAAAACATTCACCAATAAATAAAATATTTTTGCACAAGCCTCCCGTTTCGAGGAATTTCTGGATAACATGGAGCAGCTCGAACATCTCGGTGAAAAAGACGGCAAACAACTGCACGTAAGTACCCGAATACCTTTTGGAAATTTTGTAGAGGAAAATGTGAAAATGATTTCCTTCCAACGATGCTCCCTGGGAAAGAAACAGAACCCAGTTCTAGGGAGAAAAATCGAAAGGGAACCGAGGCAGGACCGTAGTGGAAAAAACAATAACACAAGACTTAGCGCGGGCCATGATGAGGAGCGGCCATAAATCCTATTTCACTTGCTCCGGGTACGTAATACACGTGTTTTATGGCGATTCCTGAAACGTTTTCGAGCAATAAATATGTTTGATTTGGAATGCAGCCAGCTCGCCTTTCCTATTAACGTCCCAGCGCCGAAGATTGGGCACGTACGCTTCCTCCCAGCGGCACATTGCTCGGATTCTCCGGTTTGATATTTCAATAGTATCCATATTTCATGGTGGTCCTATTAATTTTCAGCTTTTTTAAGCACCCAGATGAATGGGACCGCAAGGAAGTGCACGTGCAGACAAGTTCCAGGTCATCGGAAGAAAACTGCTGAGAAAGGAAGATAAGTATTGAAGTTCGATTGATACCTCCGGGAAACGTATGATTTATAATTGCCGCTTGCTAAAAATTACTAATCTTCAGAGAAAAGCGGTCATATAAGAGATACTTTTATAAAAGTTGTTCGTCCTGTGCTGCATCTATAAAAATTTAGAAGTAGATAATGTACCTACTATACTTACTTTAACAAAGATTTGTGAAGAATCATTAGGATAACACATATCCAAGAATCTTTATTTCTAAATTTAAATTCTTTCCGAATTGCAGAAGTTAAGCGAGAAATACAAAACACGATATATAAGTATGTAATTGTTGCAACCATTGGCCCGATTTGTCGCCGCATCTAACGATTGTAGGAGATATATTTAATATTCGCGAACGCGTATTTGTGGCGCTACGAAATAAGTTTTGAGTTTACGAAAATGCAACCACCTTGATACAATATGTACTGTACATGCAACGTAGCGCCACAAAGTTTGATGGGGTTTTGTGGCGCGACGATTCGTTTCCATGTTTCTATTTTAGTTTGGTTTTAGGGATGGAATAAAATTTAAATGCGGAAGTTGTCAGAACTGGACGGCTTTTATATATTCGCCATGCACTCCAAATCGTTTGCTATTTTTTATCTCTTATTTCTTTTAAACGCTCAGCAGGCTTTAAATGCCAAAAATCTAGCCCAAATTATTGTAAAAACCGCTAGCGAATTCATCTTCAGCTTGTACAACAAAAAGTGGTAGCGATGCTCCACAAAATCGCATCGCGTAGATTGTATCTCCGCTTTATCCGGTCGTAGAAACTGGATTCAAAACTTCCAATAGCATGCGACGAGTTGTGAGTAAATAGTATTATGTATTTTCAAACATACATACAACCATTGTAATAGATTTCATTGTTTGGAAATTTCTTATTTCTTTCTCTTTCTTGTTTGTGTCTTTCAAAGGAATGCAGCAACAAAATTTTAAGGGTGCTTGTTTAAAATTCAAGTAAAAATTTTGTGCGAAAGCGCATTGCAAAATATGTACACTGCTTTTAGTAGGGGATTTAAACAGATTAAAAATTCAAAGCAAACAAGTTGTAGTAGGGACGAAATTTATAAAACCTCTTCATAGCAGGTACTTCGACCATGTTTTAGTTTTAAAAGGCGACAAAATTGCATGAGTGGGTACCTTGAGCTTAAAGGATACCCAGGAAATAAATTTTAACGTTGTTTTAATTTAAAATTAATATTGCGTCAACACATATGCACGTGCCTACATTTAATTATTATATTACTTTTAATCAGACATAATAATCATTCAACGTACCTATATTTTTTCGGTACCGGTTAATACAACTCATATTACAGATAAATATTTACGTTTACTCAAATTTTTAAGGTTATTCAAGCTATTATTTGCTTTTTACAAGCATATTCATATCAAAGTTCATGTAAAAAAAATATTGGTATCTATTGCTGTTTAGAAACTTACATACATTTTCCGTTAAGTGATAAATTTGGCTTCGAGAACTGATATTCTAATAAAATTTTCAATATGTTTTATTACGATATACTATACAGCATACTAAAGTTATATTTTCGAGAATTCGAATTTATAAGGATATATGCTGTTAGACTTCTCGATAGTTGTCTTTTGCCTCAGTCGAGGAAAAAAAAAGCAACTCTCGGCGCGTCCCAGAAACAACTCTCAATCGAATTTTAAATTACGTAAAACCCTTTACAAACCCTATATATAGCTTTTCAATGGACTAAACCCGTAAGCGGAAAATATCCAGAAGGGAAGACGTTAGCGCTTCTTGGGATTCGTATTCACAAGAGACGTGTTGATGATAGTTGAGTGAAATCTCATGTCACTTTCAGACGCTCTTGTTTGGTTAATAAAATATTCTTCGGCATCTGCATTAATAGCACACACTAGAGCCGGGACTCCGCAGTTATGATGGCGCATAAACCACAGCACCCGGTGGCATAGTTATGGAATATGTGGGGACGAGTGTGCTTAGAGGATCGATGCCGAGCAAAAAAGGCTCGAAATCACGGCACGGTGAGCTCGCTGCTATCAGATAAAATGGAAATTTACTCGGCGACGACGCTACTCGTAGATACGAAGTGTGCTGGGGCTTCCTATCCTTTCTCCAAAATGATTTTCTCTTAATGGGAATTTTCTGTTGAGGGGGTAATTGTTACCCATTTTATTGTATCTGAAAAACGCCCTTTGTATTCTACTAGTCGCTGAGACAATAAATAAAATACCTCAAGAAACGCGGTTTCGCTCCCTTATTTTCTGAAGTGACGATGGGGCTTCACGAGCAGATAAGGAGCTTTTTGTGTTTGATGCTTTGAGTAGGCATTTTATCTGTAAATAGCGATTCCTCGATTTAAATCAGGCTCCACTGTTATTCGAAAAGTACTACTGAATTAATTCAAAAACCAATTATTATAAATTTTTCCTCAGTTTAAATCATAGCAAATAGCATTTTACACATTGCTGTTGCCCAAATAGACCCTAAACAAGCCAAATTTATTTTCACTCAACAAATTGCTTTTAATTACTTTTAATAGACTTGGTTTGGGATTTTGCCAGAAGGTGAGGTTAAAGATTAGGATTAACTCTTAGAGTGCATGTTATGGGATCGGTATCCATAGTAAAATTTCTGCTATGTGGCAGTCAGAAACCTTAAAGGGTAGTAGGATAGACGCTAGTATCTTAAAATTATCGATTCTCTTTACAAATGTGCTAAAATTCTTGATGGTTTGTATTTACAGGACTTATGCCTACTTGTTTTATTATCGATTTTGAGAGCACAACTTTACAATTATAATATGTATTAAATAATTAACGATATACATTTGTAAATGCGACACTTAGAATACGAAATGTAAGTTAAACAAGTTGCCTAACTTAATGTAAATCGTATTAGTATGTCCTTTGAGGGTTTACAGTACAATATAGCTACTAGATTTTAACCATAATCTGTTTTCTTTGGATAAGATACATAAAAATAAAAATTATCTGTATGGCGAACCATATATGATTTTCATATTTCATAATAAAATTGGTTAAAAGAAAAAATTAAATCCTTAGTGGAGGGAAATTATTTTTTAAAATGAGGATTATTTAGAGGAAATTACTCATTTTAAGAAAGTAGAAATTGTACCTATTCCAGGTCCTTAAGAAGACATCTAACACAAACTCGAACACTTGTCAAAATATTTATGGCATGTTGAATTTTGTAAGAAAGACTAAAGTCTCCTCTATTATATGAATTCTCTGTCTTGGAACTGCGAGGTCCTTGCAAGAATTTATGAGTATGCACTATGCACTTGCATAGTTAAAAACATCGTGCGAACCATACAATTAAATATTTATTTAGAAAAACTGTCCCAATCGTGTACTTGAATAGTTAAAAAACCGTTTTAACCATTAACTTGAATAGTTGGAAAAGATGTCCGAACCATTCACTTGAATTCATGTTGGAGTATTGGACTTCAATATAAATTTAATTTGCATTGTGTTAAAAACACTGAACAATTTTGTTATGTTTGTTTTTGTAACAGAACAAGTAATAGGTAACTTCAATAAATTTTGTTCCGTAGATTGCAAAAACTAAAAATTAAAATTTTCTATCACGCGACATTCATGAATAAATAGGATAAAAACCTAAAGCAGTTCGTATTTAGGGTATTTTGGGATGTTTAAAAAAAAATGCAACGTGGTTTAAATGGAGCGGAGCACTTAGCTTACTTAATTATACTAAGCAAATTTATTCAACTAAATTTAAGTAATCGTAGTACCTAATATTTGAATTTAATTTTTGTTTAAGGTGTCAGGTTAACGTTGTGTAAAAAGAGAATTATATCCAAAATTATAAATTCATGATGTATATATATTAATCAAATAAATTCAACAATAAATTATTAAAATAATAAATATAATAAAGTTTTATTAAAACTAAAAAAGTACAAAAATACACCCTCTTCAAGACAGGTAAGCAATAGATCTACATTGGTGATCACGACAGGTGCAAGAAGATCAATTGCTAACTTGATTATTTCATTAAAAACGAGCTAAAAAAACTATAGGGTAGGCTGGTCTAGGAGTACACATCCGATAAAAATTAAATTAAATTAAATTTATATACTTTTTTTTTGTGCAATATATACAAAAACGATTAGACTTCACTCTAAAATGCTTAAGTGTGTTGGATACTTAATGTATCCAATTGACTGAAGAGAGAATTCGTAAAAAATGATTCATATTAAATTTTAAAGCTTCAAATTAAGGTATATCAGGGCCATAAAATCTTTTATTTGGCTGCTATTCCGTTGAGACCAACAAGGAAACGTGGATGAAGCCATTAAAGTAGAAATTTTAACGAAAAGAAATCTGAAAATTTTATACTGCTTTCATGAAAGCGTTACTTATTTATTGGTTTTGAGTGGCATGTGCGCGCCAATATGACGGGATGGTTCTCATGACGCCCTAGAAGAATCAATTATTCGGTCGACATCAACTTCCACTTAACCTGGATGTCGAGGATGCCACTGCCTCAACATTGTCAGGATGTCCTTAGCACGCGGCGGGGCGTGAGCAGCCGAGCCGTGAAAAATCGATGCGAGCCAGTTCGAGGAAGAAAATCACTTTCTCCGGCAACCCTTTGGCACGCGCGCCGCTTACAATGTGCTCACTTCGGCGAACACATTTTTCCTCGGCAGTTGTCATTTGTTTACATTACCCATCGAGAGGACGGGGCTTCGAGCTGAGGGTTCTTCGGGTTCCGGGTTGGGCGTCGCGTCGGGACGCCGCGCCGCCCACTCGCTGCAGGGACGGCTCGGAGCCAGACATCAATCTTTGTAATCCACGCAGGCACTCGTCATCAGTTCCCAGCGCTGAACTGACACTAATCTGTGCCTGGCTAGTCGCAGCGGGAAATGATGAATGAACGATTCTCTGTCTGTCTGTCTGCAAATATTTAGCTGGGCACACGTGGATCTGTTCAGTCGATATTGACTGACATTACTGACATTAACAACTCGCTCGTCAACCTGGCGGAATGCGCCCGCAAACGACCCCAAACGCACCAGGAATTATGCACGCAGGGCCGCTTTTGAATGGCGCACACGGGTCCGCCCCGGGGCCGGGACGCACCCAAGCGTGTCATCATTTTGCTGCGCCACGAGCAGGACTCGACTGTCACGGTCCGTGCGCGTGGGAGTGAGTGTCAAAATATTTCTGTTGCATATGCCGGCAATTTATGCGCCCGCAAGAGCATTCAAATCAGGCAACCGTGAGGCTTTGGCACTTTTCCACCGCACCCTGTACCCGGGGATGTCGTGTCTTGTCGTACACGAGGCCCCAGATCGAATGCTGCTGATACAAACATTATGCAGCGGTGTAATTTCAATTCCGGGAAGATGTTGTCGCTTAAACCTCCAGCCACGTTTACTGTCATGTTCAGGACCTGGGACGCAATTGGCCCGGACCAGCGACGGCTGCCTCTTTCCAGGGCCTGCCCCAGACGGCTGGGGAGCATTTGGCTGCTCATTGCCTTCCAATTTCAGTTCTTGGCAACTCATAAATCAAGCGGCTTTTGCAAATTATGCTCCTTGTCACATTTCGTAGTTCGCTTAATCACGTGCCATGCTCGAATTTATTTGACACGACTCGAGTTATGGTTATCACTGGTAAATTAGGAGAACCATACTTTTTGTTTTTAAATACTATACGGGACAACTGGTTTTCCAAGAAGTCGTAGAATTATTTAAGACAATTCTTACCATCGATGGATTAAAATTTAAATTATTATTGAAAATATCCTATGATTGACAATAAAAAACTATGGGGCAAACTGTAAAAATTGGGTAAATGTTAGGTAAGACGATTGGGCCATCAGTCGTAAGGGATGGTGGGGGTGAAGGGCGTAGGGGAAGGTCCAAGTACTTCATCCAAAGAGGTAAAAAGTAAGGATCGAAAAGAGGAGAGGCGGAAGGTGGGGTGAAAATGTTATATTTAATAACATACCTATAATATATATAATCTATATATATAATTTCACGCAAACATGAATTCATAACGACTCCCATACCTTCATAATTTCACGCACACACGCACATATATAAAACATACGTACAAGTATGCGTACTCACATATACATATGTACATGTATACAGACATTTGTACATGCATGGATTAGTGCATGCATGCTTATACACAAACGCGCGCGTATTCATATTCATATTTCTTAAAATTAAAAGTGCAATATTTCGGAAACTATAGCTAACCCCATCAAAATTTCTTCAGATATTTGCGTTTTAGGGCAAACGAAAGACATCTGCTCAATTTTATTGAAATCCGAGTGGTGACGCTGTTGTATATTTTTTCCCAAAATGTTTAAAAGCAATAACATCTGACATGTAAACAAGTAGGTAATAAATAAACTTAAATACGAAATAATAATTTATAATGATACTGATAAATGATTGAGGTTTTTCCGATTAATAGAAAACTCGGAAAGAAATTCACCCCTTCGTACAAAATCAGTTCCGCGAAAATAAATCACACGCAAATGAAGTTATGCAAATTTTTATTGTCAAACAGCATCGCCCGAGGAGCCGGAGGAGAACGTGTGAATAAGCCTTTTCCTCTTCCGGTTTCCTCGATGGCACAGAACTGGAGCGTCATCCCCGTTTTTCCGCGGCCGGGGGCCTCGCGGGTATGCAAGACACCAACCGATGTGTTACTTTTCAGCTCCCCCTGTCACGACGACAGTCCCAAGGAGGCGTCGAGACGCCAGCCACCGAGCAGTTTATCTTTCGCTTTATGTCGCTCCCCCGCTTTTATCGTTGTTTAGAATGAAAACGAGATTAAAGTTAAACACAATTGAACAAAAAGCGGATGCGCTCGAGGAATTCCAAATTGTACCAATTTAATTGAGGTCCGCTGAGGAAGGGTACAAAATAAATTTTCTGCAACATTCTGGGCGGAAATTTCGTGTTCGACGGGCCGAGCCCGGGCGGGAACGAGCAGAGCTCGCTCCTTTAGGAGGTTCTTGGCCGTTACAACTGTCGGCCTCGGACCGCCTCCTGAGGACTGCTACAGGGTGACCCTGTTTGTCCTCAAGCAAATCACTTGGACTTGGGAACAGGCAATTAACTTAGATAACACGAATGCCGAGAGTGGCGTGATAATACCACAAATAATACCACAAACCAGACCGGGCCTGGACGCGGACTTGTTGCTAATCAACCTGCCAGGGACATTCCCCTAATAACACGTGTATTAATGTAAACAGCGTGATATCTTGGGGTGCGATCGGGGACATATGCCAGGGGAAATAATTTGCATTCCCGAGAAGTTTTCTCCGCCCCGCTGTGCTTTGCATAAGGCTTGCATGTCATCAGGCCCTAGGTTTTTGCTCTACCCGTAAAACACGGTAGCGGGAAAATAGGCCTGTTGTTTGGCTCATTACCTAAGTTATGTGTTACTCCCTGATAACTGCTCACGGACGACGTAATTGCAGAATGCTGTTACACTTTTTTTAATTATACCATCCGTCGCAGCTAAGCGCCAGTTTGTTCTAACTTGAAAAATAAAGGCCGTCACAAAATTTCCGCCAATTTTAGCTTTGATTTATCGAATTTGACGCAGAGACTTAAGGACTTTTACCAGAAATCAGGCCAACAGCTGAAATCACTACACCGAAAGATAAGCGAAGTTTTAATTACTTATATGTACTCAAAACAAAATGTAAATAAAATTAAAACGGAATAATAAACTATTCCCTTACATGCCTTTTAAGATCACAACACTAAATAAAAAAATGTTAGGACTACTGCTCTTGCGCACTAGAATAGCTTGAACTATAATGGTCTTAAGTTGGCTTAAGATTCCACGTTAAATTTCCTTAAGATTGGTTAAGATTCTATCAAATCTTAACAAATCTTAAGCTCAGCTATAATTGCCTTAAGACTTAAGACATTTTTGATAAAAGTGTCAAAAAATCAGGAAGAACAGCGTGTTAGTGAATGTGCGTATTGTGGGGCTATTTTTTACAAATAATAATAAAAATGTCGTCAGCAAAGTATTTGACTTTTTTTGAAGCAAATGCAATCAAATCCAGCCCACTTTAATTCCAACAAATGTCACTTTTGTTAAGATCCCTTAAGATCGGTCCGAAAGTTTCGGAAAATTAACGAAAGATTGGTTAAAGGTATTATAGTTACCAGTAAGGCATTTCATGTTGTCGTGCGAAATCTTTTATGGAAACACGACGTTATATGGTATAAAGAAAAATAAAGTGGACGCGACGCGAATGGTTCCTGGACGAGAACTGGTGTATTTACCATACCAAGTTTGGTAGAAATCTCATAAGCTTCAAAATTTGAATTAATAAAGTCTGACAGTTAAATATTGCATCCTCATCCAGATCTGAGCTATGTTTAAAGTTTCGAGTCATCTAACACATCGAGAATGTTAATTTAAAATCCAGAAATTGATAATAACAACATTTTATTTGTCCTTATGGAACTTTTTTTTTCTATCAAACGCTTACGTAATGATATCTAATGCGTGCTAAATTCACTATCAACATCACTAAACTTTGCGGAACCAAACGCACACTTCAAGGTCGAGAAAAAGTAAATTTGACTTCAATAAATTTTTGTTCGAATGAGTTATTTTAAGGTTTTTACAAACTCAATTTCAAGAAATTTAAAAAGTTGAGTTTATTGCCTGCTGCAATAAATCTTTTGGAAAAGAGTGAGACGGTTTAGTATTTATTCATTGTATGAAATATGATTTAATTTTTAGTTGAAAACAGTTCGAACATTAATAATTGCAGCACTTTAGATATGCTTAAAGAAGATTTTCTCTCTAAGAAAAGAACATGAGAAGAGGGCTTAACATTTTATAATAAATTGGATAACTTCTGGCTGACATAGGCGAAATGTTCAGCACATGCCGAAAATTCTATTAACCCCGGCGCATAAAATGTCCACAACTTTAATATTTTACAGCCAGCTCCGAAGAACTTTTTGGGAAGAGAAAAGCACACAGTGCGCCGCCTTAAATTTCTTTGGCATAGCGGCTTCCAACGAGGAAGAAATTTGATGAAATCTTCCCGGGTAAATTTAAGAGGAAATTCGAAATAGGAACCAGCCGAATGCAAAGGGGAGCTGTCAAAGAGATTGCGCAATTAGATGCCTCTTTATGATGACCATTCCTCCAAGACGTTGGGGCTACGCTTAATTAGAATGTGCCAGAAGAATCCTGCTCTGCCGGTGCGAGACTATTCCGGTTTGTTCCCTGGCTGTAAAATTAATTTTAGCTGAATAGTCGTCGAATTTTGGGAAGACAGGAGTTGGCTGTTTGAATGAATAGACTAGGGGATTGGATCTTTAGACCTCCAATTCCTTACATGAAACGCCAAAGGAGATAGAGAGGCATGGGCTGTTTTGGAGAGATGCAGTCAGGTGCAGTCACTTTCGCCTGTACCAAAATTCAATGCTTATGCTATGGACAGACTGCTGCAATTGAACTAGTTCCTGACGTCACGTTCGACATATAGGAACCTGTTCAATTAGTTGTGTGTCACCTATTCGATTCTGAATTGGTTCACTTATTATACATATGTATGAGTGCTACAACCTGAAAATATAATTTATTAAATTGCAAAAAAATAGTAAATACAGGTTGAAGTTATAAGAAGGCGAGTCGAAACTACAACAAAAAGAATAAAAAAGACGAAATATTCATGTCTTTAGTACTATATTTTTACACTACTGGCGCTTAGAGCAGTAAAGGTTCTACAAATTCAGTTTGAACTAGCTCAATAGTGCGGATTTTGAGAATCAGTTCATATCAGTTCATTTGGATCGCCAAATAAAAAGTGTTTGATATGGGTAACTTTTAATAATTTTCAATTCAGTGCAAAATTTCCTAATAGACCTAGAACTGCAACAGATTTGAAAAGAAAAAACAGCTATTATTATAATACAATATATTTTATGATCAAGATTAAGAATAACCGCAGGATACTTTAAAAACAATTGTATTTAAAATATTTTTTTAACTTTTTAACTCCGTACATATTTCTTTGCAAATATTTTCTTTTCATTAAATTTCCTTTATTTATTTATTTATTTTATTTTTTTCATGTGCAAGATGCAGTCATTCAGAAATTTTTACGGGTAAGGACAATTTTTACGTAAATAAATGTTGTGTCACTCAAATTTTTTAGCCCATCTCATGATGGTCCTCCATATGAAATTTCTATAAATCCCCGGAGTTTACACACAATCAGCAAACAGCAGAAAACTGCTGCCAGATAAAGCAGACATAAAGGGGTAGGTACGCCATCAGAATAAAGCTTTTGTGCGGCATTTTATCTCCTGTTCACCTAATTCGAATGCAAAATAAGTTCAAGGAATAAATTCGATTTCCGCAATGTGAACGTTTCGCTCTATTTACCATCCCAATTCCCCGGGGTGGTGTCGGCTGTACGGCTCTGGATGCCTGGATGCGGGGACCCGGGCTCCTGGAGCCCGGTATCCAACCACTGACTGGCCCCAGCATCCAGGCCACTCGGGGAGCAAGAACTATTCGGTGCCAGATGCAAAAGGAGGAAGATACAGTGCGCGATTGAAAACCTCCAAACTTTTGGTGAATTTCTATGGGAACTTATGCAACCTATTACTTTCCAAGGGACAAGTCACAAAACCCAAGGGGCTTGTAACTACCTTAAAAAGACCTTTGGTTGCTGAAGGTTTCGGTAGATTGGCACCTCGAATTTGGGGCAATAGAATGGAATATCTCTATCTTAACTGCCCAAAATTCCACTGTGTTAGATCTTGCTACATTTATAGTGACACTCAAATGCACAATGGAAAGGGAATAAAAGAGTGTCGTTCACACTTCAACTACCTATCTTTTGTCTGACAGTCGAATTTTATTAACTATCTTCTGTTGATTTGATTTACATAAACATACATAAACAGAAATTTGTCTAAAATATTAGGTCTTTGAGAAAAACGATGCAAAAAACGTGAAAAGTATTAAAATTCCAATGTAGCTCAAATAAAGCATTGAAACTTACGAAATTTCTATGAAATTTCAAATGATTCTAAAATAAGTATGCCTTCTATTAGGTCAGTAGTATAAAACCAAAAAAAAAAGCAAATCGGAAATAATTGCTACAAAAGGTTTTATTGTTTTAATGGCTTCATTTGTTGCCCAATATGACTATCCTAGGTTTTCCCCCTCGGCGGAGTTGTGGAAAAGTGGTGGGGGGTAAAATTGTACCCCAAAAGGGGTATTTTTGCGGTTTTATGGTTATATCTCTTAAAGGACTTACAATATCGAAAACTGTTCTTCATAAAAGTTGTAGGGCACTTAATTCTACATAGAAAGAGACCAGGTTCATACTTTTTGGACTACCCGTTCTCATGTTAATGCACATCAAAGTTGGCCGTATTTTACATATTTATGAAAAATGTGTTATTTACACTATATTAAACATAGTACTATAGCACTAAATTTTAGCAGTCTTGTCCTTAGTAAATATATATATAATAAACTAACTGTCGCTCGCCACTTCGTCCGCGCAGATCCTGGTAAAAAGGCCCGTTTAAATTTGCTGTTCTTTTTTCGAGATAAAAATGGGTGTGTTAATCCAGGTTATAAAATATCTATATGTCTTTCATTTGAATCCCTTCAGCCGTTTTTCTGTGATTGAGTTACAAACAAACATACAAACTTTTATAATATTAGTAGGAGCAGGATTGAAATTTTAGAATATAGAAAGAGATAATACTGAGAAAGTTTTTATTATCTCTTTTTTAACTGATGGAGGCAGGATAAGGAACACAATTCATGAAATCAAATTAGTGATTATATTTCTTAATAACAAAAATTTTAGTAAATGTAAGATGAAAAGGGGAAAAATATTGTATGTAGGTAGGTACACAAATTTCACAGACGTAGACGTTTAGTTGTCGTTGGGCTACTCGCCTCCTCAAGGTCTGTTATTTTCAAAATGGAGTCTGTCGCACCATCACTCGGCTACTCAAAGTCTGTAATTTTCTGCGCCTCATTGCAGTTCAAGTCTTCGTCAACATCTTGTTCGTCAATTGCATCTGGTTGGGGGGAGTTAGTGCAGGAGTTCCCTTTGCAGTTGGCACAAAACAATGAGCACTTAATCCCAACCTTCCGACACCCAAAACCACCTGCACACCTCTTGTTGCATTTGCGAAATATGTAAAACACGTCCAACTTTGAAGAGCATTAGTATGAAAACGGGTAGTCCAAAAAGTATGAACCCGGTCTCATTCTATGCAGAATTAAATGCCCAGCAACTTTTATGAAGAACAGTTTTCGATATTGTAAGTCCTTTACGAGATATAACCGTAAAACCGCAAAAATACCCCTTTTGGGGTACAATTTTACCCCCCACCACTTTTCCACAACTCCGCCGAGGGGGAAAACCTAGGATAGTCATATTGGGCAACAAATGAAGCCATTAAAACAATAAAACCTTTTGTAGCAATTATTTCCGATTTAAATTCTAATCCTACTGACCTAATACAAAACAAAACATTTTGAAATTTATTGAATTTTCAAGCAAATTAGAATTCAAGTTCGTTAATTTTTGTAGATACCCTATAAAAATTATAATAAATTTATATTTTTGAAGTCCTTATTAAATCGGCTATCATTTATACTAGAAATAGAATGAGATTGAGGAGAACAAAAAACATATTACTCCTTAAATAAAAAATTATTGGTTTAATAGTAGATACAATATTGTCAAAATTCAGCTTTCTCAGTTGTATGAGCTCTGAGAAAATATTCTATACGAAAACCCTCAAGTACCAATTTTGGTGAAAGTCGTATAAAATTTAAAATTTGATAGTATGCCATTTTGAAATCAGCGAGTCCAAAAGCTCTTAAGCACTAATGTTGGTGGAAATCATAAAAGCTTTAAAAGTTGATAGTCCGCTCTAAGAAATTAACAGAAAATTAGTTGTCCCAAAAACCAGACCAAGCTAAAACTCTTATTCCCCCCCCGAAAATCCTCATATTGTAAATCTTATCAAAATCGTTAAGAGTCGTTTTCGAGAACGTGATTACATATATCTATACGTATATTTACCTACATATACACAAATATTACTTGTGTTATTAGGATCTAGAAATTTGCCATTAAATCTCACATTTTCACTATGAACACAATGATAATCAACGCAAATTCCTATGCCTTACTGTCTATAGTCTATAGTGTAAAGAAACCCTGTTCTAATTCCTGAAAACTAATTTATTTTATTATAGGGGATATTTAAAGCTGAAGTAAATTGCTATCATAAACATAAAAAATCCATTGAAACATTTTGCGCCAAATGAATACGAGCATGAATCGTCGTCAGGAAATTAAAATTTTATCTAGCAGTTGAGGTCACATTGTCTGCAATTTAGCCAATTGAGCGGTTCCATACAAAATTGATGATAAGATAACCCCAAAATTTCATCAACCGTGTATTTTGGGACTTTTATGCCTGGTTGAGCTTCCATCGGCTGTAATCGTGCCAGACCCTTGACTGCTTCTTTCACAACTTACCTGTGCTTCAAGAGCGTCGAGCATAAGCCTTCCCTGGGTGAGAAGGTGTAACTTGGAAGTACACGTATGTGGAGAATTTTATTCTGTAGAAACCGAACCCCCTCAGGAATTGGTTAAGGGTTTTAGGAATCCCTAGCACCACTATTTGAGCGAGCAAAGCGGGCGTAAAGTGCCCCAGACCTGGGCTAAATTCCCTTCGCGGTTAATGGGTAACCGATACGTAAACATGTTTTTGTTTAACTTTTCAGGTTTGATTACTATTCAGGCATACTGTTTGAATTACATCCCAACAGAAGAGGCAACTGAACTTGTAACACCGTCACTGTTCGTGTATGGGGTTTCTTCGGTAGACCAAAGTAGATTTTCTGCCAAGGCTAGTTAGGAAACTTGAAATAAAAGAGAAACTGCATTTTTTTTTTATAATCCGAATAATTTGAATAAGTGCAAAAACATTAACGACGAAAGAGGTTATATTCAGATTTTCTCAATAAAGTTCCAAGTTATTATAAAATAAGCGACATCCGTTGAAGTTAGAAGAGCAAAAAGGTCCTCACAAAGGATGCCATACAAATTCCAAAAAGCAGTTCCAGTCAACTTATCTGCAAAGCTGTTAAGCTAAAGCGATTACAAGAAACTCCCTCTGCGTACGGCGTAATTATTTAAAATATCTCTAATTATTCATCCAAGTTATCTAGCGAGATTTGCTGCACGACAAGTCATTTTGGGATGCATGTAAAGTAGATCTATTGAAATTCTATGCAGGAATTATTCATGCTTAACACTTCTGTCGGCAAAATATTCAAGTGTCCCAAAGTTATGGAAAACAATTTAAGATAGAGGTAGATTGCGTTCTAATTTGGGACGCAACGTGCACGACATCAGTTATTAGCTTGTTTATCTGTCCAATCGTCCATATGGTTGTCTGAAATTCAAATGGGTTACGTGCAGGATGCCATAAGCCTATTAGCAGTAGGAAGCAGACGTCCGAATTTGTTCCATGCAAAGGGGAGATTAAACTTCTAGCGGAGGCTTCTGATGTCTTCTCGCCCCTTTCCGGAAAGTCATAATTGGCACTTCCTTTTCAGAGCAAAAATTTTAATGATTTATTAGTGGAACCCTGACACAAGGCAGTTAAAGCCGTCTTTGCATGATGATTTCAAAGGCAAAGTTTCCGATTCAATCTTCTACGCTCTGCACTAGAGCATTATGTATTTGCGGAAATTTGGTTTGGTTATTCCATAGAATAGATATGATATAGATAAACAAAATGTTCCATATGTAGATTGGACACTTAGGAAATGGCAAAAGGACAGTTTTCTATAGCTTGGAATTGCTCCTTTTGTATCTCATATACTCGTTTCTAAGCAAATTATAAATTAATCGTGCACTATGAGAGCAATTTTATGCTATATCACATGTGCGGCTTATATGAAGCATGCCAGCAAAACTTGTGATGGAAATGTCCTGTGAAACGCCGGACACAACTTGCATATTTCAGTGCACAAAGTCTTACTGATAATTGAGCTGTCATATAAACAAAACAGCAACTCAGATAAAAGGACTCTTTAGAGATTTTAAAAATTAAATTAAGACAAAAAGGGGTTACAAATATTCGACGTTCAAATAAAAGGGCCCATGATTTACACAAAATTGAACATGTCCAAAAATAGGAACTATAATTTAGTTTGTTTAAGTGAAGCTTTCTATCGGTTTTAAATAATTTTTGTAGAATTCCAATGTTTCAATTCGAACTAACTAAAACTGTTATTTATCAGGATTTAATAGTAACCTTTTATTTAAAATGTAAAGTACAGGCAATCATCCTACAACGCGATTGATATGCGGTCCTTGAAAATACCGCGTTGTGGTTGTGGGAAATAACACACACTAATAATTCTGGTTTAGAATTTTCAAGAATTCGATTTTTTTTGTTTTACTTTTGTCGGAAGTATATATGTATCTAAAAGTTAAGACAGAAGGCATTTTGTGCGGACATCGCTGATTAAGTTAAGTTAAAACTTTTTTTATAATTTTTCATCAAAAAAAGTTAAACGCGTTTTTCTCAAACGTTTTTTCGGTCGGCGGCAGTGATTTCTCCGAAAGTACTGAACCGATCCTTATGAAATTTTAACCACATATTATACACATGAATAGCTATATCGCATTCTAGAACCGTATGAAAATTTTAGTTTTTACTATTTTTCTTTGGCCAAAAACAGTGAAGGAAAACCTCGTTTTTTGTTGAAAATCACCGCCATTTTATAATTTATAAATAAATATCTATTAATAATCACTGATATGACAGCACACAATTTTCGATCTGGATCGACAATCTGTCTGGTTTGAAAAGATCGTAAACAATTTCGAAATATGCTTGATTCAATACAGTTCTCAATTTGGATCGAATTTCAATCCGGATGCAAAAGTTCATAAAGTAGTATCTGTCACTAATCATTCGATTCATATCAACGAATTAAAAATAAGTATATTTTTATATTTCCTTTATTTATTTCAAACAAATTAGTGTAACTTAAAATAAATGTTATAATATTTCAATTACAAAATAGAAAAGTGGTAAAAATTAGCGTTTGCACTCTTGGCAGATATACATATGTATAAAAAGTGTGCGGGAACAACTCTATTTCACAAAACTGACAGAGCCCGGTAGGCTATTATACGAATGTTTAGCGATCTAGGGTTAAAATAATCCTAACTATAGGTATCTCTTCCACAAAAAAAGCATTAATTCGTTTAGTTTTCAACATACTTATATACCTACTTACTTACATGTATACGTATATACATACTTGTGTAAAATATTATATATAGTTCACTTTTCTTACCGCATTAAGTCGCGTTTCTTTATTTTCCGCAAAAATTGTAAAAAGCAGCTCTAAAATGTTTTTAAAACTGACGACAAAACCGATGTATTTAAAACATGCAATCTTGTAGGCAAAAAAATAAAGCATCATTGCTAATCCTTAAACTTTTCCAATTAAAATTAGCTTTGCGCACTTTTCCCCCCGCGTAGATTTGTACCTTACGAATAAGCCACTGGGATTCGTACAGTGAACCGAAATACAGAAACTTTTCCAAATTATGATATTCCCAAACAATTCCCTCGCAGTCGGTTTAATTAAGTTAGTTTGGTGCAAAACTAAGGCTTTTCGGAACAGTTCCATTTTGAAAATGTTCATTAACTCCAGCCGTTGTATCATCAGTAAATTTTCGCTAACATATTGTTTTCGGAGCCATGTCAGCGTAGTAACAAAGCCGTTGTGCACGTGGATTCATTTTTCATGTCTTTCCTCTCCTCAAATCTCTGCCAGTATCCTTTCTAAATAAATCTTTCTTCTGAAAGCCCGGCACGGAACACGACGTGTATAATAAATTATACCTACGCCCAGCTCCGGAAAAAAACATCCCCGGAATAATGTCCAAGTTTTTAACTTCGTCGAAACGAAGGTGAAACAGATGTTGTTGACTAATTTAGCTTGTGAGCTTTTGCAACAACATTAATGGGAAATTTGGGGGCCTCTACAAATCGCCTACTAGGCGACCCAATTGATTCCGTCTTCTTGCTCCTATAGCAAATTTTTCCCTACTGGAAATGAGTCTCAAGAGGAACTTTGCCCGTTCTCAAGAAAATTTCAAAATAGGCTAAATTGCTTGGATCTCTCAGCGGACTTAACAATAATTCGGAACTCTTCGGGTGCCTCTTAACATCACATTTACAGAATAATTAGCAACAACTGTCTGCTCCATTTATTAAGCAATTAGAAGCGCCAGTCTATTCGAGGCATATTAAAATGAGCCATGGCAGCTCATCAGTCTTGCGCTGGCCGTGCAGGATCAATTTCATTGCCATTAGTTAGCATCTGTTGCTGAACCTGATGCTATTTTTTATTGCCGCATGCTGCTGCCAACTTTACGGGAACAAGGTAGCAGCAGCCCTGCAGAGCCGATCTTCCGCCGAGGTAAGACAAAGTTAAGTCTGAGCTATCGACACCCCGGCTACCCTCTGATTGGTTCGGATACACAACAACTTCAAAGTCCGTGAAAAATTACGCCCTCATAAATTTCTAGAGTAGCACGTTCCTCCGTTGAGAAATCTCTGAATGGAGTTTTGGGCATATCCACCCACGAGGAAGTTCTCACCCTCGGGCACATGGGGAATCCGGCGGTAGAGTCGCCTTCCAGGATGATACATGAAGAAATATTTGGCACGGGCTGAGTGGCTTTGCGCGTAGTTTTCAGCTTTAAGGAAAGGAGGTTGCCTTCGTTTTCTCGAAAAAAGGAAACAGTGGTGCCATTGTTTCACGCTCGTACCTCCTGAAGGAGCAGTAGCAAAATGTTGTCCATTTCAGGTTCAACGTGAAAACCTTTTTACCCCCGACAGCGTTTACTACCCGAAGGAATTTGAACGTTTTACTGACATGTGGTAAAACCCTTTCTGTAAAACTTTCTAGGCGGGGAAGGGGATTCGAACCTATCGCTAGTACTGGTCAAATTTGGAACGTTCATTATAGTTGCCTTCTATTATTTAATCTTATTTAGTCCTAAACTTTAAAATATCACAGTCCACCATCACAAATTGGTAAATTTTGACGGTTGGTTTGAAATCAGCGACCACGAAAACCCCCAAGTATCAGGTGTGGTGGAAATCGCATAAACGTTAACATTTGACAGTGGGTCATCTTGAGTTCGTAAATTCTGACAGTTGATTTGAATTAAATCAGCGACCCCAAAAACCCTCAAGTACCAAGTTTGGTGGAAATAGCATAAACAGTCCGCCATCTTGAATTCGTAAATTCTGGCGGTCGGTCGGTCAGTCTGTTGTAATATATATCCCATTGCATCGTTGCACTAAGTACGAAATTTTAAATTTGCACCAAATCATGAATACCCATATAATTTTGTAATAAAAAATTCGACTTATACTTTTTGTACCTCGATGGATAAAGCCAATTTGAAGTTATTTTTCGCTTTTTAGTTTTCCGACTACCATCTTAAAAAACCACATTTTAAATTGAAAAAATTTGAAAAATTTATCATAAAATGTTTTTGAAGTTAAATGCATTTTAATTGAGAGGCGTTTGACTGCATTGGTTGCAAAATATACAACGATTTAATTTCAAAATATGATATAAAAATTCAATTTAATATATTATTAAAAAGTCAACACCATTTTGAATATAAGTTAAAGCTACTTTTATATTAACGCTAGATGTTTGTCGATATTTAGAAACATTTCTAGACATGACATTCTTGTGAAATATAGAAAAATTGTAGATTGGAAGATTTTGAATCACAAAAGTTACTGACAATTGAATTGGAAGAATATATCTGTTGCTTAGCGGGCTTAAGTTAAATTCATTCATATATCCATCCTTTCCTTTTGTTTCATTAAAAAGAAATCTACACTTTAGCATCACTTTAATTATATTTAGTTTTTCTGTATTTTAATAAAGTTATTTTGAAAACATCCTTTTGAATTTATTTTAAAAGCATGATTACTGTGATGGAGAATGCTTTTATCCTATAAAATATTCGCATAACGTTAAGAAAATTGTCTGTGTATGCAGTCGGTAATTTCCCCAAAGAGTTCTATCTCGTCGTTTCTTGTAAGACAAAATTACATATTTTAGAGAGATTTATTGAAATTGTAAAAAAATGAGTTACTAAAGCTCTCAATATCTCAAATTTTACGTTGTCAAAAGCAATAAGAGCAAGCTCCACTTTTTCAAATAAAACAATTCGCGAAAATCGCAATTTAAATTTCATTGAATTCAGTACGAAGGATATTGGCTCAACAGAGCACGCAACAAGCTCCGACCGTGTAATTCCATCTATTGCAGGAGCCCCTAGGAAACGCAATTTCTATTCATAGTGAGTTCCAGAAGTAAGAAAACTGCAATTTTGTGCATATTCCTCGCATCAGGAATTTTCTGCTCGAAATAGGAAATAAACATAAGAGGGCGGGTAGAAAAATCGGGAATACACCGGGCTGGCTGCCAGAGGACTCAAGACGACAGAGGGCGCAGCGAAGAGTTTCAATGGAATCAACAGAGCGGAATCACCACGAAATTTTTGTAAGGCATCGCAGTATCTGTTATCCTCGTAAATGTCCCAACAAGGAGCCACACTTCAAATAAGGAAGACGTCGGTCTTGCCCTCAATAAAATGTCTCAATTTTAAGTTATGTGTGGCTGCTTACATAGGGAACGTCTATCCTTCAGCGGGATCCTTGGAATAATACTTTAATCTCGTCCTTATCTTGTCAACTTTTGTTAAACAGACAAAAGCTCCCCGGCATTAGCGCGTCGTTTGCGATAATCTCATTAAATGCCGTCGAAGCAAGGGCGCACGTTTTAGGAGTGCGGAAAATGAAATAGTGAAGCTGACAGGGCTTCCTCGAGAAGTATGGCCGGAAGGCGGCAAACAACGAAATGACTACGGCGGCAGAGGCTGAAAGCTGAAAGATAATGCTGACACTATCAGCAGCATCGAAATTCGGTGGTTATCATGAGACGGCGCTGCCTCGAAACACCATAAAGAGAGATTATTCAGTGAATTCTTTATTATCTTCCTATTCATGAGGATTCTTGTTCAGTGCACGGTTTCTTCGTGAATGCCCCCATTTCGCCGATTACTTCCAAAAATCTAGCACGGCATCTTTGACAGACCGGTCCACCGGGCTCCAGCTCCGACTCCGGTTCCGGCTCCGACTCCGGCTCCGGCTCCGCTGCGGATCGTTTTCATCAGCCGCAGGATGCTGCAATAAAGGATAATTATATGAGCCGTGCTCAGTACATTAGCTTAATAGGTTTATTCTATAATGCAGACGACACGGTCCCTCCAGATCCTTCCTAAACTAGATAATTCTGTCATCAAATAAATTGGATCAAATTCAGATATCCTTTTTTGGGAAGCACAAAAAGAACTGCCTTTACGGGAAGACTCCTTGATTTCGCCCAGGCATAAGGCGGAGGCGAAAGGCAAACGAAACCCTTATTGAAGTCTCGAGGCCTCTAATTTAAATTCCTGTCACGATATAGACATTCCTTTTCACTGATATTCCGCCGTGCACCCACTGCGAGAGGGCATATACCCTAAATAAATCTGATAATTCAATTTGCATTGAGAAATCGAAAAATCTTACAAGACGAGTCCTTTGTGCCAAATAAATTTTATTTCGCTTTTACTCGCTGCCATTTTTATGGGCAAATAAAGGAATTTGTGGCAGTCAAGTATCGGCGCTCAATGAGGGTAGTCTTAATCGCTGTGGCCCCAATTCTGCTGCACTTCCTCCAAGACTGGTTAGGGTCGCTTCTTAACGTCTTAAGGATAATCTTGATTTCCGATTTCCGAGAAAATATTGAGGTAATCAAAGTGAACAGATAGAAGCTTAAACAGGTTCATTTATTGTGGATTCAGTTCGGCTAAATAGCTCAAGTTTCGATTAGCCTCTTTAACTTTCAGAAATTATTTATTATTTGGCGATCAACGTATTCTCAAGTTTAAAAAAGAAAGTACGTTTTAATTGGCTAGACAAATACATGGTGATCAGACATACTATATATAGCCAACAAACTAGCAAAAATTATAAAACCCGAATGTATTTATGATATTTGTACTTTTCAATTAGGTTCATTTTTTGAAAAAATACATTCAGTACAAAAGACCGCTTCGTCCAAGTTATAAAGATGAGATAATTAGCTGGAGAACTAAAATTTCAATTGATTATAGTATTTTAGCAAAGTAAACAATTTGCTGATTGATCACTTAATTGATCGTATTTTCTCTGTTATTTTTATTAATTTAATAATGTTGTCAATCGTAGAATCATTTGACATTAGTTCTGTAGTTTGTCGGAGAAATTTACTATATATACAAACAACAATTTACAATTTACTATATATACAAATCAACCAATTACAACTTCAAGGTCGCATAAAGTCGTCAATTTTACATAAACGTATATCCATGTAGGACAATGTGATATTGAGGAATTTTCTCAGAATAATGGTCTGAAATGAATTATTTGGTGAGCACTCTTTAGGCAAATCCTCATTGATAATTATATTAATTTCCTGGAATGAAAAAGGATGATAGATTGTTTTATTTTCCGGCACTTCATTTCTTAACCAAATAAGGTATTATATTATGGCCTTAGAGATACTTAACACAACAAGATAAAACAATGGTAGTTTCGACACATTTTCGAAACGGCTGCGTTTTATTTTTTCGTAACTTCATCCCATCGTATAATAGTAATGAATAAAACTTTTTCACAAAAGAAACATAACAGATTGAGTTAAAATCCCCTCAGGGATTTTAGCAAAAATTTGTAGAAGTGTTTATTTGGAGTCAAAAGTATTTTGTGCTAGGTTTAAAATTTCGAAAATTGACATTTATTTGTAATGATTTGAATTAATTCTATAAGCCGTCTCCTATATATACAAATTATAATAGCCGTGTTCTTTTCATATAACATCCAGTTCCAGGTTTTGCAAGAAAATTTTGGATTGAATTGAAATTTTGAAAAGTCATGTACCTATGTATAAAGATTTGAAAATTTGCGAAAGTCGCATCAAATTGCCATGATATTCAAACTTTCAAACTTGAACCAGATAAATTTTTGGATTAAATGTATGAGGGTATAAATGCAGGCAATTGGATTTTATTTTCGAGATATAACAATTTTTTGATATTTCAATCCAAAATTTTCTTTAAAGACATGGATACTGGAGACTGAATACGGCTAATATAAAACTTATAAAATTTGTTAAAAGCACATCTAATTGCCATGACTTATTAATCAAAATTGAAATTTTGAACTCGATTCCTGGAATGGATGCCGTAATAAATATTTTTTCATTTATACATTTACAATACAAAGGACATCCGAGAAAATAAACCAATAATAGAAATTGTGTTTTTTTTTCACGGCAGTGGCACTCTTACATTACGTAAAAGTCTATTTAAATGAATATAAATTACCATGCCAAAAAATATCCCTTAGTGACTATTTGCTTTTTGACCAACGAATATTAATTTTTATGTCAATTATTAATTATTTTGAGTTGTTCATAGCATAAAATTTTCCACTTTGCTTCATTCAGATTTTGATTGTATTGCATGTGATGCTGTATCACTTCAAATTGTGTTATTATATAGTACTACATTACACTTTGTCTGCTTGATTACAATTCTGCAAGGAATTACTGCATTGCCATAGCAGCAGCATACAAAAATGTTGTAACATTTTCAATCCAGGTGTTTTAGGACATTGATCAATATGAGTAATAATTCTGTACAGCAAACAAGTATTGTTTCATTATTTGTTAACACCCTGCGTCCTGAATTCAAAATGAGGGTGTTCAAAGCGCTTTACTATACTATCGTGAATAATGCACAAATATTACCTAGGTAGAGCAAAATCAATTAGCAGACAATCGCATAGTC
Organism: Machimus rusticus; assembly: GCA_951509405.1. Lineage (NCBI taxonomy): Eukaryota > Metazoa > Arthropoda > Insecta > Diptera > Asilidae > Machimus > Machimus rusticus. The sequence continues at coordinate 4,043,408 of OX608052.1, read as the reverse complement.
AATTAAATATGAATGGGGGAAAATTTCAGGTATCGTTGTCAACTTGTAATTGGATTACAAATGACTGCAATGCACTTGGCTCGGATTAGCATCAATATACATCCGGCTGGATAGTGACCCTATAATGACCCGACAAACACAAGATTCGCGTAAATTGTCTTTTGTTTGTCTGTCCGAGTAATGAACCATTCACACCGACCAATTTGGATTTGGATTTCGACTAGTTTAGTTTCACCTGGAACTTGCTCGACCTGTCCATGTTTTAGGAGGCTACATAACCCAAAACATACCTCTGACTATAATTTAGAATCAGTAAATGTCTCCATCGCCCGCAGGCATCCCTGGCGGACGCGTCTGGAAGGCAATGATACATTAACCAGACTGGTGGTATCATTTTACTTTCTGTTAGCAACAACCCCCGGAAAGTAGACTCTCCGGGACAGACAGGGACGTGCTGCGCTAAATAAACCTAACAAATGAAAGTAATATTTAGCCTAATGGAGAAAAATCACCGAACGATCTGTTTCCGCAGCGCGCTCGTATTCCTCGAGGAGTGCGCCTTCAGGAAATGAATTGCTGAAAATTACACATCCTGTGCCTGGGCAAGACAACCGGGCCCCGAAGAAAAATGAGTAGGCGAGTGCTCCTCGTTCATCCCGGGCTGCGAAAGCCAAACTCATTAGGATAATAATTAACCGAGTGGAATGCTCAAGTGAGTGGTTATTTTCAGGGAAATCTGATACAAGACTGTTCCCGAAACGCGCGGGCGAGTTAATTTGATGTTTGGCATTATGTAAGGCCCCGCCTGCTGCTCAATTGATTGGACTTTGGCGAAATCGGACTCAAATGCATCCGGAGAACCTCAATTATTTCGATTGCCCAAAACAGAATGGCAATCTTTGGAAATGCTGACATAACTTTTACGGAATTAAAGAGCAACTCGTATATTCTTAAAAAATGTTCGGCTTTAAAAACAAACAGAATATTTTGAAAAGCGCACAAGTCCAGTAATTCAAATCTTAAGAATGATATATAAAAGGATGTGTTTTAAAGTCTCCGATATTATATATATATATGTAACAATCTCCTTACATAATTTAGTACTTGCGTCTTTTTTAAAATAACCGATTTAATTTTAATAAAGGCTTCAACACAAAAAAGATGCTTAAAGAAGGCCTTACCGCAGCAGGACAATGACGGACCACATACTTCTAAAAACGACCCGTTGTAGAAAAACAAAAATTAATTATTTGAACTGGGGTCTGACAAGGAGATGTAATTGGAAAACCAGAACATCAATTCGCTTGAAAATGGGTGCTAGATTAGATCCTAAAAAGGAAATTTAACTCCATTACCAAGAAAACAATTAATTTCTGATTGAATAGCAGCTTAATAGGTCCTTTACTCGATATCGAGGAAAAAACCGGCATTTGTTTTGAAAATTTTATAAATGTGGGTGATACTTCAACATGGGATAATCTCGGGATCTTAAATTTTATATCAAAATGTGAGCGAAAAGAAAGTTTATGATGAAGTTGATGAATCGAGTTGAAGTATGAAATATGATTTTCAAATTTTTCCTTGGTTTCGATTGCTTTCGTTGATATCCTCCACTTAGCCATTTTTATACCGAATGCATTTGAAAGCCATTTATTGTTATTTTCGTTCATATCGTCTTGCAATTGGTCCATTAAAGGACCCCGTAGAACCCTTATGAAAATTGACTCCCGGTAAAATTGACTGAATTTTGATTATTTTATAGAACACATCCACCCGATCAAAAGTTCTCATGAGCACAAATCCCAGAAATCAGTAGTTTCCGAGGTATAAAATATTAAAAGAGAAAGAACCCAAAAAAGAAGAAGAAACTAAAGAAGAAATATCCATAAATAAAAGTTAGACAGAACAGTAAATGAAGTTTACTAATTTTTTCTTCTGGTATGTTCTGTATGTTAAATATGAAAAGAAAGGCTTCATTTTTTTGTTATTATATACCGTGAGCATATTTTATTGAAAATCGAAGTTTTAAAACATGTTATACCTATTGGACCCAGTGTGTACCATGCTTGGTCCACAGTGGGTCAAATACCATTTATTTTTTTAAACAAAAAATTTAGCTCCTGCTTCTTATAAACTTCCCAGTAATTCATCAGTTTTTGAAAACATAATAATCAAAGTATCTACAGAAAAAAGTCACGTGAATTTGACAACTATGTATTAGTTAAGTTTAAAATTTTTCAGTGAGAGAAATAGCTAATTTGCTGACGATGACAAAAAGTTGATTTTCCGATAGTGCTGACCGGGGCTAGATTTGAACCTGCGAGACCTGCTAATTAGCGGGGGCTTTGGCTGCTCTACCCACCGAGCTACGCCATTCCGATTCCTTTTTTAAGAAAGTTGATTTTCATGTGATATTTTGACGATTCGAACCGAGTAACTCTGAATTGGTAGGTACGAAAGCGATGTATGGCTTTGGGATTGACTAGTTTTAATATGCAGTTAATTTGACCAACGAAATTGTTAAAAATTTACAGATGTGTATGGCGCGGTATTTAAACAATTGTTTTCGGTCAAATTAAAATTTATTATTTTAAAATACACGGAAACAATTTCTGGTTCTGGGAAATATTCCTGTATTTTCTGATGGATTTTATGCATTATTTTGGTAATATTTCCTGTAGCTTTTAAGGAGATCTGCTGCTTTTTCAATATATGTATGTTGTGGATTTTATGGCAAACGTTCGTAAATTGGTTGGAGATTATTTTGCTATCAAAATTTTTTTTTCCGTGTAGTTGACTTGACAATTCTGGAAATATTCCAAATAATCGATCTTTAGATAAATTTAACTGAAATGCAAATTGATATTAGTATTTATCACTTTTTTTTTTAGCAAATAGCAATTATAACTACATGAAATAGTTAAAAGTTATTAAAGTTTTTCTCACAGTGTATTATACAATGTGAGTAAAAGTTCGTAAGTATTGTGTAAAACCCAATTTCTATAATATGTAATCATTTTGCACCATGATCTCTAGCACAGAATTCAAAGTTCTTTGAAAGTTTGCAAAACTATTCAAACTGTATTTCACAAATCTTCCCTGAGCAACATGCTCCATTTTCAATAATATCGCTTAGAACTGAGAGTCCCGATTGTTGGAAAATGTCGTCGACTGAAAAAATATGTTACAAAAGCAGTCCCATGTATTCATTCGTCCCTTCATTTTGGAAGTCCTTTGTCAAATAATAATCATGGCATTGTTATACGCAACCCCGGAAGGCCCCTTCATTTTAATATGCGCCCCGAATACAATGCGAGTCTGAGCCCGCAACCTGTTGGCGGCCTGTCCCAATATGCTGCCACAATTTCCGTATTTCATTTCATCTGGCCCAATAATTTCGAATGAAATATCGCGAAATCTGCAAGTGGGGCTCCTGGCGGAAGTGATGCTTAAACTAATCTGAGTCTGAGGAATGCTAAGCATCGGTTCACGTGCACCCACATTTCGATCTCGTGTATTTCTGGCATTTTTCTTGAAATGCGCTCGCTCGGAATGAATTCATTGCAGCCCGGCGGATACCTACGTAATAGGGCAGCCCCAACCGGGGGTGCTGCCCAATTCGACTGACTTATGGAATTCAAACTGGGAAGGGAAATTTTTAATACATTTCGTCATACGGACGCCACGCTAAGGGCACTTGCGGAAATTCAGGGAAATTCAGTTTGTTTTCCCGGAAAATATGGCTTTAATATCAAACGGGTGCGGAGGAAATGCAATTACCTTCGACTGGAAAATATTTCACCTGGCGGTACTTTTCTTTATTGCATTTTTGCCTGATTTATCTTCCTTCTGGCGCGTGTTGTCGCTATTTTATTTGAATTCTTTAGGTACTGATCCCGCCAGCGTTCCAAGCGGGAAACAATTACTAGACTTTCGGGGAACCCCCAAATTGACAGGTTAAAAGGAGGATATATAGCCCCGATGCCATTTTTGTGTTTTATTTCGCCTTTGACAGTGCAATAAAGTCCAAAACAGCCCTGTCAATTGGAGTGTTATCCTGTATAAACTCATAAAGGAATGTTCTTTTCGGCCATAAATAAGAGTCGAGCCCCAATAAACACGGGGGGAAAAATCACAACAGGGTAACGGACGGAGCCCGACTGGTTGTTCGGCTCCTACTCCTGCGGGAAGTGGCGTCTTTCCAGGCATAAATTGGAGATTATGTCCTTTTTTATGGCCCCTACGTGCCGTCGAGGGCGAATTCGATCAGTAATTCGATTAATACTGCTACCGACGCCTATAAATATTTACCCGAATGGAATTTAAATAGTGGTGTTGATGCGCCTTTTATTATTAACTTACGAAGGTCTGCGTTCAGCACTTGATCTCTTTGTTCACTGAATTATGTATTGTGAGTTTTCTGAATGATTTATTGGCTGCCGGATGACGAGTGCTAACGGCCATGCCAATTTCCAGCTTCTGACCTCAAAGCATTTTCATTATACTCCATTTTTAATTCGACAAAAGGAATCAAATTTTGTGATCCACTAAATAACAATACCTTTTGTTGTCTAGAACCAAACATTTACGTCCATCCAAAGGATTTTAACTTAAAAACAAAATAAATGGTTCCGCTTAGGATAGGCAAAACTTTCCTTAGATGATTATTAAAAATTTCATAAAGATTAAAATTGCGATCTACCCCGTAAACAAAGACTATTGAAAATCCAACTTCTTACCTTTTATTATTTTTGGTTAGACTTATCGTATTTTTTGCATATCTTCTGTAAACCTCCTTTTTTTCTTTTTAAGAACAAATATATACATATGTATGTAGCATACCTAAATGATCAATATCGGTTCAACACAACATTCTCATTGGTTAAATCTGATTCTATCTATCTTTTTTAGAATATCTTTTCGGACATGCTATTTCAAATTATGCAACAAATATTTTTGGTTCCTTGTTTTCCTTTTGACGTACAGAATCCTAAAATCCACATTACTTTTATTATTATTTATTTATTTCGCTTGACAATTAAATGTACAATGTTGCTATGAGTAAATAATTGCGAGTTTTACATAAGTACATATTTCAGCTAAGATATAATATTACCAATTAAGGAAAAATCTTAAAACTAAGTAATAGGAAATGCAAATTGTATTAATTATGGAGATGCAGTTGTCAGGGGAAAAACTAATCCTAAAAAGATTTTTCGATCATTTATTCATGTTTCCTTAATAATACGAATGGATTTAACTGTATAGCTTTAAGAAAGACTTTAAATTCCTTTATGTCTTTGACATAAATTTAGATAAATTATAATATTCGACCACAGACAAATTCTACCGAGGGTTTCTCTGACACTTTTTGCCAAACTCATCGGTATGTATCCGATTTTAGGAAATCCCTTTTAAGACATATCTCAACCTTTCATTACTGGGTAAGATTCATCAGACAGATTCATCTTCCTTCCTGTAGTCCCCTGCCCAAATAGCTTCCTGAGTTCCCAACATCAACAAAATTTCAAGCCTTTATAAGATTTAAGTGGTCGATTGAATGATCCTCGAGAGGCAAACATTTGTTCCCACAAGATTAACTCAAGTTGCCCGAGGAAAATGATAAAATAAATGGAGCACTATCTGGCAAAGGAACCATTGCAATTTATTTAAGAGCCTGTAAGCAGACCGCCCAGAGCAGTCACATCGCCTCACCTGGCACCTAGTCAGACAAACCCTCCGACAATGATGAGTCGATACCGCCGCCGAAAGGGTAGTGAGCACATAAATTTCCCATTCAACACAAATCGATATAAATTTCAGGAGATTTTTCAAAGTTCGATCGGGCATTTGAGGACGGTGTCCCCGTAGCGAAACTCTGGAGCGCACGTTGCGTTCCCTCGAAACCAGTTCACATCCTGGGGATTATTCTTAATGTTGATTGTATTGCGAGAAGATTTACAGCTTAGCAAGCAGCGGCCCATTTGGGAGGAATCAGTTTAAGTACAAATACCTTTCGAAAAGGGCTTCACAGATTTTCTCAGGTAACCAGGTGAGTCTAAACTCGAAAGTACCCAGTCTTTGTCGTGATTTCAACAAGCCGAAAAGCTACTGCCCGAAAGGACTAATGTTTTAGGAGTTGGACGATTATCGGTCCCTCAAGAATTCCAATTATGTAGCTCAGCTTCTGTGGTAGTCCGCAAAGGAATGTGATAAACATTTCAACTTAACTTCTCTAAAAAACTGATGGACACCAAAATGACTCGAAATCTGACCAAAGAAAAACAAACCCTCAGGGGCCAGAAGTGCAGACGAGAATTTCCTCTTGCCACCCGAGCACTTAAAATCCTTTGAAGTGAAAACATTTCTGGAATAACTTCCCGAATTGGCACCCGAGCTGAGGTCTACTCTCAGCTAAATAAGGGAAAAAAAGCTCTTTGCCAGGAATAATTAATTCAGTGCTCTTCCAGGTGACACGAATTTTCACTCAGCTACCGAAATTATTCTTTGGCTCCCGTAGTATCGACAATTACTTTCACCAATCTGCCTGAATTTGGAATTTCAAAGAGGTTCACCATCGGTCTCAAAGGGGAGTCAGAATGACATTTCACGAAATTGTTAATTCATTGCCCACGTGAATTGATTTTGCATTCGATAAAAGTTGCTGAGAAATTGTTGTAATTAAAGGTTGCGGTCGGGACGCGATAGGATACGATAGGAGCTAATTTTCTATGGATCCCGAGCCCAAGAAACCTCTTGGGTAAAGAATGCAAATTTCAAGGCCACCCCTTCATTTTTATTGAAGCTAACTCTTCGCTTACTTTGTAAATTCTTTTTGCACCTTGTATACCCTTCTACAAAACTTTACCTTTACGAGTAAATCCGGATGTTTGAGCTGAAAATCATAAAGTACCACATTGTAAATTTGAAGCAAAATTGTTTTAAGAACATATTGCTTACACAATTTTCACATCCAACATCTTTTTCTAATATAATATGTATATTATAACTTTAATAAAATTGAATGATCAAGAAATACGTACATTTTTTGTCGCTAAACTTTCACAAATTCGTTGTCCCGCCTACATATTAAGACGGCATATCTTTCACCTGTTTCTTGGAATTAAAAATTACCACCATCAAGGATTGCCTATAAAGAATATTATTTTCCAAAAATTTTTTGGGCTTAGCAGAACATTAAAACTTGACAGTGGAATTGTACCTAATCCTTTGTAAACAATATTATTAATGTCTATTTGAAAAAAAGAAGAAAACTTATTTCTTAGATTATTAATTTTATTGTATATAAATTGAATTTTTTGTATTTGTGTTATTTAAAAATTTACGTCTACTTCAGATTTAAAGTGCAATGGGCAGACTAAATCTGCTTAAATTTCCGAAAATCGGTGTTCAGGTTTTCAAAAAAATACTCCAGTCTCTTCTTCTCTTGAGGCTACTTGATTCTTCTGAATTTGGTGGACTTGAAAATTTCACATTGCCCGTAAAAAATGTCTATGGGTGAGATTTATATCTTCCGTACAGATACTGAATGTTTTTTTGGACTAAGACCATTTTTCAACCTAAACGTTTTTTTTAGGAATATTGCAAAAGTTAAAAATAATTTTATATTAATGATTCGAGATTTAATTTTATACGGAAATATTATATACATATACGGAGTATTTTTTTCCGAGACAGCAATCTTCTTGTGAAAGATCTTGGGACTCCTCTTAAATAGCTCAGATGCAAAAGTATATCAATAGGATTAAATTTGTACAGATAGTAAAAGGATCTTCTTCATTAGTCATGCTGTTGCAAAATAATAAACGTTGTCATAATACGCTTAAGATTACAAAGAAGGGTGTGCTATTAATAGTGCTAAAACACATTACCAGCGATTTCGTTTCACTAATGCTGTCATCATATAATTTAAATAAAATCGGAAAAGTAATAATTCACTCCAATAGAGTAAACTCAAGTGAAAAGCATTATGGTTATTTGCACCTATTGAAAATGTGTAAAATGCCATTATTTCTGTTCATACATGAGAGTTGAAATTTTTCAAATATCGAATTTGCATCTGGGGCATCCGGATATCCGCATGCATTCGCAGGGGGCCATCCATTCCTATGAATTACTTAAAAGTTTTAAGTTGGAAAGAAAATCCATAAAACTATTGAAAACAAATTTCATCGCAATGGAGTTTCTGCCATAAAACTTTTTTAAAATATTTTCTAACTCTTTTTGTCAAAACACTGTGCTCTGGTTTTCATGCCTAAACGGATTCAGGCATCTTCGAAACTTTCAACTTTGTTTTCCGTTTCAAATCCCGTGAAACTTTTGGTGAAAACGAGTGAGAGAATGCGGTGGGGAATCCGCAAAGAAATTCACAACTGATATAACCAAAATATTCGGGAGTTCGGCCATGTTGTCCCGCCGGGCCGCACCATCCTCGCCGACAACAAATACAAAACTTTTGAAATTTCATAGTCGATAAACATGCAGATGAGCGGCCGAGCAGATGGACAAGAGGAATAATGACGTTGGGCGGGGGCGGCGGTTCACTATCAGATTTACGGGGAACCCCCTAATGGCGGGTCATTTTTTTCTGCCTAAATGTCCGCCTCATTACAAAATGCTTAATGGGGGCAATTAGGAAGCGATTTTGGGCAAATTGATCTGAATTTTGCTTTCGTGGGCCGGCTTCCCTGAAATGGGCTAATTGAAATCATTAGCAAGTGATTAAATCTCCTGGTGACATGGCGCTCCCGAGTCCCGCCTTGATTATTTATGACTGCTCCTTGATGATGCTGCAATCTGGAACAGCGATGACACTCAGCCACGATTAATGGGAAGCATTTTCAAATTAACTTCGCTAATTGCATCTCAAGTGGCTTCAAAGAGGTGCTGCGTGACTAAATGGAGGGATGACAGGTGTCCTAATTTATCTTGCACTCTCTACGGCAAAACTGGCAGGTACAGATTTCTACACGAGTGTTACATGCTAGGCACGAATGTGCATTCTGTCAGCCATTCCGCAGACAGCTCGCGGATGGATTTTAAAGGCAAGCGCACCTATCATTGGATGCGATTCGTGTCTTTCAGTCTTTTTCTGTTTCAAGTAATCCGGAAAACGATATTGCTTTTAAAACAAGAGAAAACAATGAAAGTTTTATAGAACCAGGGACGTGTCGTCTGATCGTCCGATACTTTATATTCGAATAGTAAGCTAGTGAGTAAATTCACAAATGAAAAAGTAATATGCACTCGAAAATCCATCCGTCCGTCCGTAATGTCACACTAATTTCATTCAGAGACTATTAAGACTAGAGCCCTGAAATTTAATGCTCGTATAAATTATTATACCCATTACAATGATATCTATGTATTGAGATTTTTGGAAAAAATAAATTTAGGGCCACCTTCCCTACATGCAAAGGGGATAATATCACAGGAAAATCAACTTTTCCTCGTCCTCAGGAGATTAACTGTTTTTCCTGGTTAAAAATAACCAACTTTATTATTTGGCACCTTTTTAACCAACAATTTTGCTTATGTTGACCATTCTTATTTCTCAGTGTTTAAGGAAACCTAACGCAATATATTTGTAGCTCTGAAAGTCTGAAGGTTATAACAGATATGTAAAACTCTAAAATTTTAAAGCATTTCTGCCTATACCTACATTTGTATAGTTGTAAAATGTATGTAGGAGTTGTTTATGGCAAATTGCTTCATAAGAACCCCTAATTTAAATTACCCTAATAATTAAAGTAATTTTCCCTAAGTGGGTACGATTTGAGCGACCTTACTCTATAATACGAAGATTATTGAATTAAAAAAGTTCTCTCGATTAGGTGAACAACGTCACAACAATCAGCAAAACCTAGCCAGACTTTTTAAATTTCTGACTCCAAACTTGATTCAGTGGAAAAAGCAACCTGAAATAACATGGATTTTAATTGGTCATTTACTAACTAAAAACAATATTTTTTTTGGTATAATCGCTGTACCTTTCCTGGAAATCTTTCCAAAAAAAATATTATGCAGTGATTTTTGCGAACCGAGGCGGAATCCTCAGCTCAATTTCAGCAAATCCCTGTGACATTTATAATTGCTGGAGTAATAAGCACTGCAAAGCCAAGAGGCGGATGTCGAAATTCGTGAAAAATGCGAAATTTTCAACAAAATGCCCCCGGGCTCCCCTCCGGCGGCGGAGGGGGGCGGTTTGCCGGGGGACTCCGCCAGTGGCCCCTCGCGTTTCTAATCTTACATCTGTTTACATTTTCCCAAATTACAACTCCATTACGGCTCTCTGCAAGTTCTTCTTGTTAAGTTTTAATTTCTTTTCCGTCTCCCGGTCCCAGGTGAAATTTATTACCCCTATCCCGGGGTGAGCCCGCAGTGAAAACCCGGCGGGCTCACGGGCGCGGGGGGTGCCCGGGAAAGGAGCACTTCCGTGACAAATGATTTCTGCCTGATGATAATTTACGGCAAATAAATTCGAAGCGCCCTCCATGGTTTTAGCCGCCGGACTCGCCGCCGCAGCCGCAACCGCCCAGCCACCCGCACCCCCGCCCGGCTGACACATTACTTCTTTAATCTTTTTGTTGGCAGCGCCGGAACGGAACCGGGTTCTATTCTTCGCCACCCCCGCCGGGCCCGGCGCTATATTTTATTCAAAAGCCCTTGAGGAGCGTTTTGATTTATTCGCCATAAAGTTTGTGTGCATGCAAATTGCCCGGGAACCTGTCGAATTATTTCTCGTTTTTTTATTTTTATTTTTTTGTGTTTCTTTTTTTTTCAATATCAGTACAGGGGCCATCCCGAGCCGCCTTCTTATTGCGAAAAGGAGCAAATTAAAATTGAGCCGAAGCCGAGGCGGACTGACGTTGAATGCAGAGCAAGGATTCATCGTCCTTTTTAGACGCGGCCGGTAGACCCAAATGGCTAATGCCATCCCGAGCAGGATTTTCGGTCAGTGATATTCAAAGAACAAAAAGGAAAAACTCAAGTTGGAACATGGTTTTCCATTTAGCGGCAGTGGCGAGCTGAGATGGAATGGAAATGAGGCGCCCGACTGTTGGCCCCCCGAAGCACCTACCCAGCCCCACCGGGCCGACCTTCTCCAGTTATTTGAGGTGGAATAAAATATTCCGTCTGGGTTTCATAAATTTCCTCCTTCTTTGTGCCCAGGCCCAGCCACTCCAGATGGAAATGTAACTTGGGTCTTTTGAACAAGCGCTAAAAGTTGCAAAAAAAGATAAATCTCTAAAAAAAAAAAAACAAGAAATCTGCGGGACGACTTAGTGAGGTTTTTATTTGATTACTCCTCTTGGAATTGCTGCAATGAGACCCATTCGAGCGATGATCCCCCGTCAAAGATGAGGTGAGACGTAAATCGTTTCTAACTGGGAGACTTCCCCGGCAGATTTGTGGAAAGGTACAAATGGTTTTATAGCGTAATGCGGACCGACCTTTTCTGACCATAAAATATCCTTAAAAAGCTTGTAAAAGTCTCGTAATTGCTTTCGCAGCTTTTTACTGTCTTACCAAATTTGCAACAGCAGTTTGCCCAGGTAATGACAATCTGACAACCTGACTTTTGCTGTAAAAATTATAGGAGCACTCGGTTGCTGCTGCATTTCGCATTTGGTTAGCAATAAAACGAAAATTATCCTGAAACTTTTGTAATTTAGGATTTGAACTACGAACTTTCATAGTTTTGCCATTTGTATTCCTGTTTTCATCAGAATTCTCCTTAATATCAAAATATTACACTCTAAGAAATATTTGTGTAATTTTATAAAATTTAATACCTTCTACAAGGGTAGTAACATAGCCATGTCTGTGTAAAATAAAAATGTATTTTTCTTCAATAAAAATATGTATTACAGAAGGGGAGGAATATTAAAAATAATAGATGTGACACTTTCAGACTTCCATAGGAAAATGTGCCCTTGTTTACTTCTTTAAAGTTGTTAAATATACATATGTATGTAAAGCATATATAAATGTTTAGATACTATAAGTCCTGTGGACTGTGGTGTTTTTATACTACGGGTTTTTATTTAAGGGAACCATCTCTGTAAAGAATAATTAATTACAATTATATATTTTATATTTTGATCTTGAATTATAATAATAATAGATGAGACACTTACATAGTAAAATGTGCCCTTATTTACTTCTTTAAAGCAGTTGAATATTCATATGCATATATAGCAGATGTATATTTTTAGATATTATAACTCCTGTATAGGTATAGTAGGTAATTTTGCATTACGGATGTTTATTTAAGGGAATCATGTCTGTATAGACTAATTAGGGCATATTTTTGCAAATTTGTCGCAAAATCATAATAAATTAAAAATAAATTCTTAAAATTGCAAAAGCTTTAAAATTACGTCTGAGGTTTCTCGGTAAAATCACTTGTGGGGGATCAATCAATCAATTTTTATAATCTGTAACAAAATGAGGAAATAAGAAAAGTAAGCGTGGACGTTTTATTGCAAAAATGTTTGTTAATTTTTTTTTTTTTACTCACGTATTCGATTTGCGAATTTATTGAAAGTTGGAATAAAATATTTGATTAAAAATATTCATATACATATATATTTTATATTTTCATCTTGAATTTTAATAAAGTTATACAAATAAAATAATTAATTTATACATACTGTTTTTGCCAATATGAAATTTCTTTTTTGGATCAATCGATTACCCAAACACTTAAATAATAGATACCAGTGGGCCCGTGCGAAATTTCGCAAACACATACTTTTGTTCGTATCCACAAAAGGCTTTGGCCTCTGATGTTATTTTTTTTATTCAAACTTTAAATTTAAACAAATAGCGCATTTTAATGCTAAGTGAGTATGCGATGTCAGAAGCGGAAACGAAAACGCATCATTTGGTGTGTGGTTTATTGAATTTGGTGCAATATTACTGGAAAAATTGATGTTGACAGTAGAAATAATATATAAGATCTAGTTAGCTTCACAATAGGTACTAAAGTCTATAATTTTTTAGACTTTGGAGTATAATGAGTGTTTTTCCTTATTTTTAATATTATGTATATTAATGATAATAATTAATCAATGCGGTTTTATCAATTTAGTCTAGCTTCAACTAGTTTTATTAATTGGTCAGGTATAGGAAATGTTTAATCAAAAATTGTTTAAATTGTTCAAGCCCATATTAGAAAATGTTAGCATCTCATTCTCATGAGTGTAATTTAAAAAAAACCAATTTTACCATCTAAAAGGTCAGAAAAATATCATTAAAGATCAATTAGTTTCATTAATTGGTCAGTGCTATACAAAAAATACCTACCTACAAAGGTTCAGATACTCAAAAAAATTCCTGGTTCGAAATGAAATAGGACAAAAGAAATAATAATTTGTCGTAATTTGCAAAGCTTTAACCTGAACACATCAATTGTACTTTGGCCGGAATAGAATAATAATAGCAAATGTTATTTAAATATTATTTGTTAGATGTATTCCCACTTACAAAACAATATTGTAGGTACGTCAATATTATTTATTTCATTATTTCTCTTTGGATAACGCATGGTATTTTTGCCTGAAATTGTCTGTGAATTGAGTACAAACATAAGTGAGAATTATTATTTCTAAGGCAATATAGGGCGCGAAACGCAAAGTGAGCAAGTCTCGAAACACAATTTTCTCTAGCTAGAAAACTACGTCAATGGCAAACAATAGGAAGCACCTGTTCACTTTGTGTCCTGGATTCCAAGAAAAGATCCCTCCCAAGGTAACAGCAGGTAAATTGCAATGGTAGAGGCTCCCGCTGTGGAAGTTCAAGGCACTTTCCTTCTGAATTCTTGAGACAATTGTCCTACGGTGCTGGAGACTAAGTCGATTTGTCTATTGTGAGCTTTGAGAGGCTGTCATTTGAGAAGTGTTCGTTTATTTGTGGCAATGTCTGAAGCAATTTTAGGTGTTTGGCTTCAAGGTGCGACGACGCAATGAAGGCAGAGCCCAAAGTGGAGCTATTCTTTCTAAAAATGATTCCAGCGTAATTGAGTGTAGTTTTAACTAGCCCGGCTTCCACGTCTATGAATCACTTTGAAGTCTTTAGCTTTTGGATTTTGACAACAATCATTTATGATGCCTAAGATAACTTCAGAAGCCAATCGTGTGCCATCATTTTTACTTTTTGAGAATAAAACAAAATAACTCAACATATTTTCAACAACTCAATATAACATTTGTTGGACAGGCGCATCTAAACACTTTTTAATTTTGTTTCCTTTTCTTCTCGAATGATTAATAATATTTCCTAGAAATTCTCTATAATTTTAGAAACTTAGAAGTAAAATATCACTTAATGGAATTTACAATCATAGAAATTAACATTTGTGAATTGTGCCGTGTTCAATATCGTCAAATATGGAACGGAAATTTTACAACTTATGTGACACAGTTGATTCGGTTTGATCATTTGCCGATACCGAACGCAGCCGAAAATTTTCGTAATCTCTTGTGGAAATCTATGTGTAATATAATTTATTACGTTTCTCGTCACCCTATTATATCTGGAATAGAAAATTGTTATACCACCTACCAATATACATATATAAATTTGTTAAATTCTTATTTTCCTGAAATGAAGAAACAAAAAAAATTAATGTTACAAGATTTTTATTTTAATACGAGCTGATCTGTACCCGGTATTTCCCTGCCATAACTATCACTAAAATAAAGCTAAATTTTTATAAAACTTTGCCTATTTCATTCATATTTATCAAATGTCGCTCAGGAGGTGAAACGCAACATGCCCATAAAATAAGAAATACTTTTTGCATGACGCAGCATAAACATATCGCTGCTCAACATTCCCCCTCTGTCTTCTTCCCTCCTCCCATCATCCATCCCACTTTCCAATTGCGATGCATAGACTATGCCACTTAGGAGGTTTTTCCATGCCCATAGAATTTTATATCAATTGGATAAGTGATTTTTGCGTGACTCACCATAAACATATCACTGGCGTTCAGAATTTTGTAACTTTTAACAATAGTAAAAAATTACAAAAAAGTAGCCTATGTTAGTCCTAATAAGCTCTTCATGTCTATAAAGCTTCATCAGAATCGGTTTAGACATTTCCAAGATTAGCCTGGACAGACAACAGACAAAAAAAGGACCCTATGTCACTAGTGACATCCTTCTCCTCGAAAACCCCTAAGTACCAAGTTTGGTGGAAATCACATAAACCTCAAAATTTAACAGTCCGAAATCGTAAATTCTAACAGTCGCGTTACGTATATAAAAACACAAGCGTATTCGAATGCAACGTTGTGTCAAAATTTCAAAGCAAACGGTGAACAATTTTCGGAGATATAAAGATTTTGAACAAACGAACATTTACATATTTCTACTTTACATATTATATATTACAAGAACTTAATGCCAGATCGGGAAGTTTAGTTTAAAATCGATTGCAAAATTTGTATCAAACAGACAGATAAGAAATCGAGTTCATAAAAACTTGATAACAATTAATGAAAAACACCAACTTATAACGATAGCTACATCCATATACCATATTAATATATTATTCCGTTTTGTAACTTTAGGTGAACCTTTATTATGCATACCTACTCGTATATGGAGTTTTCAAAAAACCTCTGCATTGTAATTTTTGGAAAATTCAAACCTTCACAGTGGTGAGCCCCTTAAATGTTAAAAGTTTAACTTTCGAAAAAAAAAATTGTATGTTATTGAATTAAAAATTTTTATCTTACTCACATATAAGTACTTAAATACAATTTTCAACGAACTGATTCGTATAATGCAAGAAAGTGAAGTGCACACTTTCTTTTACTAACTGCATCGTATACTAAAAATCAGTGCTTCGTTTTTGACTAAGTAAGTTTTTGGTTAAATTAGTACAACTATTTACAAGTAACTAGACAATTAGCGTATCAATCCAATTTAAAGAATATCTATAATAACTTTTTGGTCTGTAAAGTAAATTTTCTGAGGAATAAGTGATTTTATTTATGTCTAAACTGTGAAAAGTGTAAAAAGTTTGTACGTGAGGTAAAACCAAATGCAGGAGTAGTATAGACCTAATCTCTTTATGCGCAAGCCGTGATCAATCCTCCCAGGTAAACAAGACGAAACTGTATAAAAGTTTAAAGAAGTTAAGAGTTCCTGTCCCACCGTTGGTGTTATTTCTTCTGAAAGATTCAGAAAGGAACTGATTGCCTGCTTCAAAAATTCATCGAGCTGAGTTTTGGCATCAAGAGAGTCTCTATGCAGGAGAAAGGGCATAGAACTCCCTTAACTCGAAGGACTCTAGAGTTGCGCGTGGAGGAAAAATATGTATAGAATTTAAAGATTTTTCCTGATGTTGCGCAGGTTTTCCACTAATACTATCCGACTTCGGGATAGTGTAGAACGACGAAGATTGCGCTTTTCCGAAAGGCTCGGAGTTCAACATGAAAGCGCGCCACCCACACAACGACCCATCGCTCCGAGGATGAAAACATATTTTCCGAATCTCGGTGTGGAAATTTATTTGTTGTTCGTCCATACTCAGGAGTGGAGTTTTGTTGTTGCTGTTTGTGGCAGCGACGAGCGTCGCGCCGCACCTCTCCTTTCGCCCTCTGCGTCGTGGTGTGTAACGTTTTTGGGTTTTGCGGAAAAAAGGATTTTCCTCTGGAGTACATTTTCAGTACGTCGATGGGTTTCATGTTGTAGAAATCGTCGTGTCCTGCGATAATTTGATTAGAAGCGTCGACATTAAGTGGACACCGACACTAATTCTGGTTCTTGCACGTACCATCGGATGATGGCCAGCGATCCCATTTCGGGCGTTTTGCCCGTCACTGGTGCGGTTGAGTGAAACTCCTCAGCCGTTTCTTAGTGTTTGGCTAGTTTCTTTGAGGGTTTGTTTTTTTCTTTCCTCGATCTCCCGCAGAACAGTGCAACTCCTTGGTAAAACTGCAGTTTACACCAGGAACAAGTGCCGACTTCGCGAAACCATGCCAAGGAGTGTTCCGCTCGCGAGCCAGCGACAGTGATGAATTTTATGGACTGACGGATTATGTGAAAGATTGATGGATGCTGACGCTGTAGCTCTAGTTTGCGGTCGTTTTTATGATAGTGGCCCCGGCAGCCGGGTCTCTCATCTCACTCCGTGCGATGTCTGCAATTCAATAGTGTCGTTTTGTGCATTTCATTTTTTTTCCTGCCAATATGCGGGGGCTCTGAGCGAAATTCAATAAAAAAAAATATATATCGTTTCCCAGTGTTTGGTGGTGGAATCTCTGTAATTGATCTTTTCACATTATGTTCATGCCAGTTGTGCTGCTGTTGCTGTTCTTACTCCAGAGGCTTGTGTGAATTTCTGTGTCAACCATGTTGGATATATTACGGACAACCAGTTGGATTCTTGCCGTTATGTCTGCAGCAGCGATTCCAGAAATTCCAACAAAAGGTAATTTCACATTATGACACTATTTACGAAAACATATTTTATGTATGAGAGGTTTGCCATGATAATCTTTCATAGTTGACTCGAAGGCAACATGCTTTTCGTTATCTTTCCTGACTGTACTTGTGTGGCTGGTTAATTTTTGATATTTATGTTAACATAATTCAGTATTCAGTGTTATATAATGACTCTTAGAAATTAAAAATATTTCCGGCTTTGGATCAGCAATCTTACATTTCAGATTTTTACAAAACTTTAGTTAGTAATGATGATAGGAAGTAGGTATTACACTGTTTTATAATAAAGTGCTAGCACTCAAAAAAAGTGAGTGGTTTTAAGAACTATTTTCGTCAGTAATAACTGAGGTATCATAAAAGTGAAATAAGCTACGGGCACAATTACGACTGTGTCACAACCGAAGTTATAAATTTATTCGTGCAGAATAATGCAACCTTGGTATAAAAACTCTTAAAACTTAAAACCAAAACTGACTTTTCAAAAGACGTGTTAGTGTCTTATAAGAAAAGTAAGAACAGATATAAGCTTTTAAAGTGTTTAGAATTTTCGTTTAACCATTTAATGATCTATACATCTATATACCTTCGGGAAAGGTAGTTCTAACTTAAAAAATTATTTTGCTGGAATTTTTATAATTTGCTTTACGTATATTTATTATATTATCATATCAACATTCAAATCAAAGTTGATGAAATGAAACAATGCTATTCCAGAGGCCTTGGGTGGAATAATTGGCAGAGCGGTTCGACCACTGCCATTCCGAGGTTATGTGCTTAAGTCGCACATGAAAAACTTGGTTTAAAGTTGAAAAGAGTCATATTGGCTTAATTTTAGATTGCTCGAAATATAAAGCAGGATTAAAATTATTACCTGTAAAGAATCAAATGTTTTTTTTTAATTTGCAAATATTAAAAATATTATGTGAAATATAGTTATATATTATTTAGTATATAATATATAATAATATTTTTAATATTTAGCAAATGAAATACATTTAGATATTTTAAACAAAAAATCGTATTTCAGCCAGTTATCAATTTTTGAAATCTGAAAAGTACTACATTGGTACTTGTTTTTTCTCTAGTATGATTTGTAGTTTTTATTTTTTGAAATATTTTTATTTATGGATTTTTAATTATTTTAAAACCTTAAATAATAGCTGACCGCACACGGGACGGCTTTACAACCATAAGATAGATAGATAACCGTCCCATATATTTTTTGCTCTTGATTTTTGCATGGTTTTACTTTGTTTATCATCTGTCAAGATTAATTGCTTCGACATTAAATTGAGGACTGAGGAGCAGCGATTTCTCTCCTAAATTTAAATGTCGCTCTATAAATGAAAATGAAAGACAACACCGTTTGTGGGTAAAATGACGCAGAAACAAATTTTGTCACAATGGTTGTCACTTTGTACACCAAAAACCGTTATCGTGTGTTGCCGGCTAATAAGACTTGTTGTTCAGGCCAAATGAATGCTTATGTGGCCTTATAAAAAAATAAACCTACTGTTTTGGATCTGTTATTCAGTTTGCCGTCTACAAAAAAATTCAAAACAAAAACAAAATATGGAAAATATGTATGAATTTACAAGAATACATTTTTTATAATTATATGTCTAAAAACTTAAATGTATATTTTTACAATATATTTTTTAAAAATTGTAATTCATTACATTACCTTTTATAATAGCTAGATCAAGACAAATGTCGATAAGGCAAGAAAATATTAACTTTTATGAAAATAAAACACTTCTATAATAGTTCCGAAAACTGTCTCCAATTGGGTCAACGAAAAATATGAAGGTTATTTCGAAACTAATGAAAGTATTTGGACAGAGGTTTTCTAATTTCCTTCTCACCAGAAGAATTTTAGAAGATTCGTTTTGGGTTAGGGAGCTCACTATCTACGTATGTTATGACTCGATGTAAAAGTGGCTGTTTTAAGTTGGCTAGGAATGATAAAGGAGACATTTTAATAATTTGAATGGTGAAAGGCATTTAGTTTAGAACTAACATCATAAGCAATCAAAACATTCATATCACAAGTAATATTGATGAAAATATTAATTCGATTATAGTGCAAACTCCTAAATTTCAATCAAGACGAAAATTCAGTGACTAAATACTATAACTTAAATCATGGACTAATCCTGAAAACCTCTTGTAGGGAGTATTCGTTCAATTGATCGTCAAGAGTGATTTAGGACCATTTGGTGAAGCACTAGGAGAAGCGCATTTGGTTACTTAGTATTTCCACCAAAAATCGAAGCTAAATAAATAATTTCTTTAAAATTACCTAATGTATTTTCTGTTCTGTTTCACGATATTAATAAACTCAAATTTTATAAATGTGTCATTTTTAATATTTAGTCAACTTAGAACACTCAATTTTACAACAAAGTTTACAGCAAAGTTATACTAATCATATTTTTAAAGGATTATTATTTTTATGTCGACTATTGACGTTCGAAAAAGGGTATATTCGAGAAAAATTTCTTAAAACTAACTTATAACACTCTATATGTTCTATCAGTAGTAGCTAGTAAAAAATATTTAATTAATTAAAAATAATTATTATTACCTCTTACACAGGGATCTTTCTCTTACAACGAATCGCTCAAACCTTATTTTGTTTGACGTTATCTTGAGATAAGCGTTCTTATGAAAATAAAACATTTAGGACATTAGGCGATTAAAACGGAAATTAATTACTTAAAAAGGAAAAACCTGCCACTCAAATAAACAAAGAAATATCATTCAAAGTTAATAAAAATTCCGTGTCTTAAAATTTAACTTTCTTTAATAAAACCATTCATGTTTTGAAATTGATGTAATATTATAGTTATACAGTTTTGCGGTTTTGACTTTTGATTGAAAGGGCACGAATAAATTATAAAGTGTTTGCATTAATTGGAAATTTAACCTGAGTTGAATATAGAAACTGAGTTATATAAGTTTTAACCGGAGCAAATTGACAAAATGTCTTTAGCTATGAGCAAAATTATCTTTCAAAAATAATATTATCGATTTCGAACATGAATTTAAATCTTAAGATGCCTACATTATTAGTGGTAATGGATAATCCAAAATTACTAACTACTATGATTCAACTACAATTAGAATTTCAAATGAGATGGTATAATTAAATACTAATTAGTGTGAATAAAATATTCTTCTTCGAACTAATTAACATGCTCGTTTGCAGTCAGCAAATGGTAAGCAGCAAAGATCAGATTTGAATAAGGGTAATGTTCTTAATAATCGTCATCTTTAAAGGCAGAATTATGTTATAGACAGAAGAAATGTCAAGTTAGCAACTAAGCAACCTCATAGTATTTATGCACGGAATTTTTCTTCAACATAAGAATAATTAGATTATGTTAGGTTGAATCTTTCAAAGCATACCTGATTAATTTACATAAAAAGGTTTCTATATTTTTGATATGGCTCTTCACAACAATATTAGATTCCTCACGGAACGAAACATATCTTGAGGACGCAGTATGAAAAATATATGACATCTATTTAATTGTAAGAATTAAGATACCAACAGGAATTCATTACCTCCACTTTACTACATACCGGGAGTGCAATGTTTTCATGTCGTTTTGTAATAAATTAAAGTCATTTGAATTATTCAGTTAAATAAAGAATTAAATGTTATCAGAGTAAAGTAAAATTTAAAAGCTTTTTAAAGACTTTGAGAAATAACAGATGTAGTCTCTATGATTATAATTGACCTGCAGCCACGAAAAGTAACTTGGCAGGTAATTTTTAATAAAAAGAAATTAATTCGCTTTATAAAGGGTTCAGAAAATGCTCATTCTTCATTATTACAGCAGAGTGGGAAATCTTGTCAAAGGCCTTCATAAAGTCTGTGTAACAACAGTCAGTCTTTTGAAATCCTCAAAAACAAAAGAGGTAAATTCTCAAAGGTTGCTTGGGTAGATCGGTCTGACAAAATCTATGCTGATATGGAGTTAGACGCATTTATGCAAAGATGGAATTTACAAATAAATAAAAACATCAGCAAGTTTGACAACATATTTTACTCACCATATTGAATTCCCAAATTTAAAAAGAAGATTCTAAACTAACAATTTTAACAATAATTAAGTAAGGGAGTAGAGATAATTTTATATCCGGTTTGTTTACATTTTTCAATAACATGCTTTGTGCTTATTATCACTTGAATCATATAAGTTTTATATTTTCTATTAATTAAAAATTTTCGAATTTAAAAAGCAAGTTAAAACGAAAATGAACATCTATTGTTTCCTTATACCTCCGATTGCTGAATAATTTATCCTTAAATTTATCACAGCTAAAAAGTAAGATTATAAATATTGCTTGAATTATCCCAAATTGGATTTTTAGAATGTGTTTTTCTTTAACAAAAATATCTAAAATTAACTAAGAATTTTTTTTTTTTGTAACCGAAGAAACTAAACATTAATCACGAGACAATATTTTATAAATAATTTACCACAAACCACATAGCACAAATTTTTCACAAATTTAAATAGATTTTTCATTGTTTTTATCCGTCGCGTCGTCGACGTCCTTATTATTTTAAAATTACTTTTCTTATTTATGCTATTATACGATTCCAGATTTCAAAAATTTTTTACATATTACTGAACGTCTTTCGCGTTTTTACATATTACTGAACGTCTTTCGCGAACTATTGGTATTGATATTTTTTGTGAAGGTATTCTCTTCCAGTTTTAAGAAGTTATCTATTATTTAATTTGAAAAATGCTTAGCATTCAAATTAGGGTCTTCTTGATATAAAACATATTCTATATGTGCAGTTCCTCCAATCCTAAAGGCATCTTTACCTTTCGTAATAATGTTTTTGTTTTATTTTTTTACGTGCGAAAATGTAGCAATTAATATACTTAATTTAATTTAATTTAATTTAATTTATTTATTCGCTTAATTCAAGCTACAGGAATACAAACAATTAGGCTTAAAACTAATTAACAAATAACTTAATGGTTGTAATTGTATAATATTCAACTTTGTTGGTAAGCTATCTCTCTTATAATTTATGCCTGATAGACCCTTCATCTGAATATAACCATAGGTATATTCCAACAATTCACCACACATAATAATTTAAGTTTTCCGTCTTATCTTGCAAGACTGATTCTGTTCAGACGAACATTTCTTATTCCAGCAAAGTGAACACTTTCCGAAAAATCATATATCTTTTTGATCAAATGTAGATTATCTGATTTTTTAATATTTAAAGGCCATATACTGTGCGTTGAAAAATCAAGTCGAAATTGTGTTCAAGTTATTGATCTTCGTATTTAAGCATTGAAGGTTGAGAGGTGTAGTTGAAATCGAGTTTAAAAACAATTAATTTGTCGTAGTAAAGGTACACTTCCAAAAATATAGATACCTATATATATATATATATATATATATATGTATGTACTACTACTACTACTTGAATACTAAAAAAACATACAGATGCTTTTATTATATTATAGGAGTCATAGGGCTCAGATAGCCCAGATAGATTATTGTGTACAAAAATACTGCAAAATACTATTATACTATGCTATACTTTGAAAAATTTATTCCAAGACCACAACAATCTGATAATCTGGTAAAATATTAAAACTTCTACCAGGTCCGGCAAAGCAGCTTTGAGGGAAAAGCAATTAAAAATTTTCAAAGTAGGTACCTACTTGCTTAATTAGCAGTTTAAACTTAAAAGAAGCCGACTCGTTGTAAGGTTGTAAATATAACGAATTTCGATTTGCAACTTTACCAAGATATTTTTAAATTTTAAAGTTACCTATTTGCTTTCATAAATTGTAAAAAAAACACTTATTGACGCGATAAGATACATAGGAGCCGTTCTTAAAGCGGTTTACCTTAATTTAAATACTTTGTTTTAAATCCCTTTTGAGCAGAAATTAACAAACAGCAAATTAAATAAATTAAAAACGTTGGAAGCCTGCACCAAGTTCGCCTTGAGTAATAATTCTGTCTGGCACTGCAAGGGACAACCGCACAAATAAATCTCGTTTGCGCCTACTGTGCCAAAGACCTAAATTTATTTGAACCATTTAGCCAGCTCGAGTAATAAAAGCAACCGGCCTGGAATTAAACAGATTTCAGAGGGCTCAGGTCGGAGGAGTGCAGCAGCACCGAGGCTCAACAATTCTTAAAACTTTAACTAAGCGGATTTTGGACTCAGCTGCAGTTGCAGCCATGCAACACTTATCAAAGCCCTAGCTGCAAGTGGGAGTAATAAAGGAAGTTGCTCCTCTGACGATTATGTTTTCTAATTTACACAGTTTCATGTTAAACGCCTGAAAAAGAATTTTTTTATATTAATTTTGAAATTGCTTGGAATCTGAGTTCTGGGGGAGGGGATGAAAAATGCCAGATCCTAACTTTGGTTTTTCTCGGTTTCGGGAAAACAATGGCAGCTTAAATGAATAGCCGAGTTCTACACGTGCAAAGTTGATAGCTCTTCGGCCCCTTTGCGTCTTTTAGAAGAGGAGAAATTATTTTTTCCTGCATCATTTCAAGGAAAAAATCTCTTGGGCGTGCATACACCTGTACCAGGTATGGTGTATGCGACTTTTGGGTGTATGTTAGACAGGTATTGGGGGTATGCGCCCAGGTCAAGTACCCCGAAAAAGTTTTCTGAAAATGCCGGTGAAAGGGCTTCACCGTGCGCTTTTTTTTTATCCTCGCAGCGCTCTCTCCAGGTGAAATTTCCTTTAGTGCAGCGCGGCAGACCAGAAAACCGAAAGTCAGGTATTCGAGGTATTCCTCTTTTACGTAGTCGATATTACCGCGGTATCTAAATTGCAAGTTCGCATGCGATACCACGAGTAGCGGGAGTGATGAGCACTTTCCTAAATCCCCTTCGTCTGAAGTTTGTAGATAATTATTTTGTAATCATCATTTTATAACAATTTGATTTCTGATTTATACCCTGCTTTGTATTCACGAGGGTGTGCTATGCACTGCACCGCAAAGTGAACTTTTCAACAGTTCCTTTTCAGCCCTCAGGACTTTTGGTGGGTTCAAATTTATGCGATGAACAGGGAACAAATTGAATCCGTTCCGCGAATTATGTGCACTTTATGGTAAGTGAGAATTTAACTTTAAGAGGGAAGCAAAAAACACATAAATTGGTGCGCTATAGGAATAATCACTTTGTTCCAATTTTTTTCTTTTTTCTAAATTGACATGGGTTGATAATCCTGGCAGTGGATGGTGATCTTTATTAGACAATTAAAGAAGGTCCAGAAAGAAAAAACAATCCCTATAATATCCTATTGTAATTAAAAAGTCAATAAGCTCTTAGTTCTAGTTTATTGTGAATGACATATTTCCTAAAAATCAACTTTTTTATGGTAGAAAAGAAACTCCTTTTTATATTCTTAGCTACAAGGATTTGTACACGTTTTGCAATATTTTTTAATAATAGAACAACAAATTACTCGTTTTACATTTCTTAGAAATGAGATTGATTAAGTTCGTGCATACCTAGCTGATATGAATGAGATTTAAATAATTGCATCGTTAATTAATCTTTGTCAAAACAATCAACAAGATTTATGTTAAGGTATACAAAGATGTATATTATATCTATATATTATTATTTGCATAGCAATTCTTCTTGACGTTATATCTAAATTTATACGTACCTAAATGTCGTAATCTCTCTTTGCCAAACTTGTTCGAAGATGAAATCAAGTGTCTAGTTTGGTTCTTATAGTAACGTAACATTTTCTCTTGACAAAATTATATCAATTTTATTGATGACAGAACAACCCATAATTTGTATGATCAACTTTTTTAACTTTGCGATGCTTGGTTCTTTTTAAAATATATTTTCCTGAATTTAATTGCAAAATTTCTATTAGTTGTATTTTTTTGGTTATCTGATCCGGATCAGATTTCGCAAAAAAAAATTTATATTGATTTGAAGTCCAAGTCAAAACTATGTTATCTATTCAATTTTAGTTCAAACAATTTTAATAATTTGGTAAAACGATTGCGACGCCTTACACACAACATAATTCCAAAGTAATTTTCTAACATTTACTTGATTTTGGTAGGTAAAGGATATTGAGTAATGAAGTGTATATGTATAAAGTATCAATTCTAAATTTTAATTCAGATGTATGTCAAAAAAGATACGGAAACTATTCATGTCTACTTTTGGAAGTTTTAATGTAACTTCACTTGTCCGTGTGTTGTAAGATTTTCCTGGTTGATTTTGCTCTAAGTACCTACACCTCGAAGTTTGGTTGAGGTGAAATTTTATATGTACTTATTATAAATCCAAAAAAAAGTTTTAAACACAAATAGTACTTTTAAGCTTTTATAGATGGCATTTATTTTTGCTTGTGATTGTATCAGTTTTTATTACAGGTTATGAATTAGTTATTATGAATGCACTAAAATTAAGTTGTTTTGTTTATTTCCGAACAAATCTTTTTGTCGTAATTATATCTGGCATATATAACGCATGTTTAACTATTCGTTTGATGCTTACACATTCTATTAAATAAAAGTGCTAGTTTAGGTCTTCATTTTTATGAAATACTTTGATTTAATATGTAAATATGCAAATTCTCCAATTACACTTGACCTGAATTGAATTGGTCATTATTTTTATTTAGGTACTTTTCATTTCAAAATATTTTGGAAGAGTATCGCTGTTCCGCCAACTAATTTAGCATATATTTCAGCCGTGATATTTTTTCACAAAATAGTTGTTCCATTCGGATATAAAGTTTATATGTAGAAAATACTCGTCATTAGCAATGGCGTATCGTGGGAGTAGAACTCTGTTCCAATCTCCGCATTGGTGTCATACCAGAATTGTGTTTGAAGTGCTTCTAGCATTAATTCTGATTTCCTTCGTTTTTAATGGATTTGAAATCAGACCAACTGGGTTACTGTCCCACGAGACACTCCGTCGGAGCCATGTGGATGTAGCTTTAGGGCAATATATGCAGTCATGGTCCTCCTAATCGAGGTCACGTACTAGTTCTGTTAATTTTCTTTGTTTGCTCCCCGGCTGGCAACGTCAAGGACCTTCGAAACCATGTACGATGTCAGTTAAGTGAATTCAGGCAGGCAAGAGCGAGGTTTGCACAGAGCAATTAAGACCGATTGTTGTGCATTTAGGAGATGATATTTTTCCAAGATTTTGTGCCAAGTGTTCTAAGACAGAAAACTGGCATTTATTTATGTATCATGTAGCTTCATGAAGTATTTTTATTCGTCTGAGTATATTTACAACTCCATGTGATCCCTTAGTTAACAACACTGTTTGCAGTGAGTTATGGATCAATGTTTGCATGTACAAAAGCATACATGTGAATGAACTTTTAGTGAAATATTATAATTCCTTCATTTTAAAATTATGCTGTATTTGTGCATAAAATGTACAGTTGTTACTATTTGATGTTAATTAATTTCCCTTTTTGAGTATTTAGTGACATCAAACAAGCTATGAAACATTAATTTCGTTCATCTGTTCCACTAGTCACTTACTTTATTACTGAAACTTGTTATTAGGTTTTAAATAATTTAAAATAAGTAATTAATATCTAAATTCATAAATTGCGAAAAATATAAAACAGAAACAATAAAATTGAACTGACTTTTTTTCCTGGTGGATGGAAAACTGATTGAACTTACCATTTCAAAATTTATAGTTTTGATATCATTTGATGAATTCTAAAAGTCTAACAACTTTTAAATAATAATCATATTTTTATTCGATTCAAGACTAAGTAAGGGTTTTTATCTTTCAATTATTAAACTTCCCTTTAGACTCTTAGAGAAACGCTTAGACCGTTAGAGATCTATTTTAATTGAAACCCCGAAGGATAAAATCTTTGCACTTTGACATCATGTACTGGGAGTAAAAAGTATGTACGTAAAACTATCCTGAATATATTTATTAAATAAGAAGACATTTTAAATATTCATGAACATATACTTTAGAAAATCCTTTATTATACAATTGTACCTAACTTAAAATCAAGTATTCATGATATCAGTAGTCATTACCTACTTTTGCTTGATTTATCAAACAGAAATTATCCGCACGAAATTTTCAATAGTTTATCGAATGACAAACTTATTTAATATTAATACATACAATTGAAAAACTCTTTTCAAAAGAGAAGAAATTAAAACTTTTCTGTTAGTGTTATCAGTTCAGTTAACCACAAAACCACTTTTTCAATAAATGCCATTCACACAAAATCATAGGTGCGTTCTTGTTGAATTCACGCAGTAATTAAAGTCGTGCAGCCCCATTTAACCCCTTTAGGCAATTAAATCGGGTTTTAAAGTGTAATGAATATCGACATTCGGTTACTTAATTTTTCCAATCCTCGACTGACACCATTGGTATTTCACGACAAAGGGTTGGATTTACGTATGGAATGGAAAACCCGTTGGATTCCTTTTGAAATAAATGATTTTTGTTTTGTGTAATATCCAATGCAGGTTCACTTCTTTGTGCAATGCATAAAAAAAATTCTCTTTGTCGTAGTCGCATAAAATTCCATTCACAGAAAAATTTATTGATTTTCTTCCGGATAATTTACGGTAGGTATTTTGGAGATATTGCACGAAATAAACAGATAAAGGATCAATATTTACCGGGTGCATTTATAAATAAAGAGATGAAATTATAAATGATACTAAATTTATCTGTTTTTTAAATAGAATGAGCAATAAATTTAAGTACTATACAATACATACATATTTGTTGGATTTACAAATCTGTTATTTTAAATAGAAAGCTCTCAAAATAAAAACTTAATACTTATTGAAGGGTATAAAGTGCTCAAGCTAATTGATTTATATAAAGCTATTTAAATAATTTAATAATAATGTATAATTTCTGTTTTCTAACATTATTTTATTGTTTCCTAGTAATTCTGTCTTGTACGCCCAGTTTTATGAATAATCAGGTAAATGCTGGGAATCTTGAACGCTGCTATTTTACACCTCTGTCCCGAGGCACCTCTCTCACTAAAACGGTGACGGAGTGATAACAGAGTGTCGGTAGAAAAGAAGAACGTCCCATAAGTCACACAGCTAGTATTACTTTGCAATACCTAAATCCTGAAAGTGGGCAGATTACTTACATACTTTTTAAAATTTCATTTTCTCCGTCATAATTCCTAAATTAGTTCGTTTCCAGAGAGCTCAGAATACTGAATACAATTCTTAAATGAAAAATAAAATTTTTTCTTTCTTTATGAAATGCAAATTCGCAAAGTCTGAATAATTAATCTTAGATTACGTAGGTATTGCTTCTCACAATGCAATGTGCTTTGTTATTTGAAATAATATTCTATACAGAAATTCTTATTACTTGTCCTTAGGTGTTTTGGTGCAACTTCTTGGAAGGTAGATCCCTAAAAGATTATACAAAATCTTTTTGGGGACAAACATAAACACAACAAACAATAACATGCTGCATTGCGACCAAGGCTGGACAAAATATGTACATATTTAATTTGGTTTATAATAAATCTATAAAAGTCTACTCCTAATGATTATAGGTTCGATCCCCACAAGAACACCTAACTAAAAGTGTGTCGTCCAATTACCGGTTATCAAAACAAATTTTTATTTTCATTCATTTCCAGTAAATTAAACCAAAAATTACGAAGACTTTTACAAGTATCTTTAAGGTTCAAAATGTTTCTAGTAAAATTAGTGTTATTAGAATTTGTACTAGAAAATTAGCGATGCTTTCCCTGCAAACATTCACTATGATCGAGTCAAAAATTATTTAAAGTTTTACAATAGAACTTCAATAGTTGTTTGAAAACGAAGTGGTTTCAACTGAAAAATAAATATATAATAATTATTCCCTATCAAGATTTTTACAACACCTTTAATTTATTTGATAAAGTAGTTGATTATTATTTTATTTTAAATTAAATTTGTATTATATGTATATGCGAATTCATTTTTTTAATTGTCTTATTAAATTAAGATTTTATTCAAGTATTATATCCCTCCTATAGTAGTCAGTAATTTGCTTATATAATAATGTATGTATTTCTCCAGCAAGACAATAATATTAAATATATATACATTATATATTAATAATCGTGTAATATAAATATGTGTGCAGGCACTATTAAAGTAGCGGTCTGAGACACTATATCGAATGTAAATAATAGCACTACTTTTTGTTACGATTTTCGGAATTTTTTGAGTTTTCATGGCTTATGGACCCACTCCAGAATGCTTCACTTCAGTACTTCAGTGTTGGAAATTTAACGTAAAATTATGACTTTCCTGTAAAATTTTTGGAAAAAAAGTTAATAAAATATAAAAGTGAAGCAGTTTATGTATGAAATTAGCCCAAGTGTCTGGTCCAGTTCATGGTACGTTGCTTCCTTCACTATAAATCAGTCCAGGCATAACTCTAAAGGGCTTCAAAATTCGGCAGCTAATTTTATCGCAATTCCGGCAGAAAGCGTATAAAAGCCGCCCTGATATAAATCACGAAAAAACGCCAGACACCAAGTAGATATTTTTTTCCCGGGACTGAATTAGTGAGGGCCCTAAATCATCGGCTTTAGGCACCCGGACGTCAAGAGAAGCAAAAAAATAAAAAAAAAAATAAAAAACCTAGCGAATCCTTTGATGTGTTTATTTTTAAATTAAATCCCATAAAAGACGAAAAATCAACATTTCACGTGCTCTCAAAAAACGCACCCCATCGGAAAGTTTACCCCTCGTATTAACCTAGCCGTATCCGCTCGAATGTTCTCTCATATTTCAGGACGGCGGATAGCATGACCCATAATTTACCCTATTAGCGTTATTTATATCAGATACTCATACAAAGTCAATTTTGCGGATAATCCGGAGCAGAGGGGGGGCCCCCGGGATCCCAGTTCAAGGTGAATCATTTTTCTTGCAGCCCCTGTCACACGGTCCCAGTTCCTAGCATAATTTAGGACGAGACAACCAATAGAGCCGAATTAGGTAAACAAACTCTGAAAATAAAATTTCACGTATATTTAACACGCACCCAAAGAAGGGCGATTACTCAGCGCCGCCGGGCGGAGCGTTGTCGTACCAAACAGAAGGACAGGAACCCTCCTCAGTCGGGGGGAGCCCGATTTGGGCTCCGTTCGTCATGGAACCAGACGTAGTCGGTGCATGGCCCGCCTGACTCTATAACTCTCGTCGGGCGGCAATAAAAGACCAATTAATCGCCTTTTAATGATCATCGTTAGATGTCTAAACGAGCAGCTACCGCTCTTCTGATGCATGGAACTGGGCTGACTCACGGAATTCCCGGTTACGAGAGGGCTCCCACGTGACCGCAAAAATCTATCAATTGCCACTCATTCCCGGGAATCAAGGTTCGGTATCCGGGACTCGGGACTCGGGACTCGGAACTGAATTTTGCCGCCCACTTTAAAGCGGCGCGGGCGGTGGCGCCCGAAACCCACCAGACGCTTGTTGATTTTTAATTAGGCTGCTTATACCTGCTGGGAACGGCTATACCGCAGGGCTATGTATCCTGGGTAACTTTTTGCCGGATTCAATTAGGGTTCGGGACCTCTATGAATCTTTAAGGTCTTTGAGTTCCAGAAAAAGAAAAGAAACAGTGTTTTCCAGTGAAATCCCAGCCCAGCATCCTGTTGTTCTTCGAAAATTTGCGGGGGTGTTCATCCTTAATTTCACTCCATTCGATTGGTGCGCCAATGAAATATGTAAGAGAAACCGGAAGGGCAGAAAACCCTTTTTTGAAGAAGAAAAAAAAAAACAAAACAGCAACGCCAGCAGATACAACAGCCAAATATTAATTTTTGGTTCATTTCTGGATTCAGGCGGTGCGGCATAGGGCTATACAATGCGTCAGAAAGAGGGACGTAATCCGGATGGCAGCGTTCTGATTTTATTCTGACTTTCATCCCCACCCTATACTTTCGAACGGCCGAAGGGTACATCGAGCCTTTGCCAGCGGCGTCTGCCCCAATTTACTTCGGTGTGGGCGACTTAATTGATTTCGTTGATATTTTTAATGACCTTCCAGTAACAGCTGCCGGGAACTTAATTGAAAAAGGATATAACAATTCGATTGCACTGTTTAACGGATAATTTGATTAAGTGGGAGCCCTTCAGCGCCCCCGGCTAATTTTAGGGGTTTCGTTTGGGGGCCGGAAGAGGTTGGTGTTGTAATATTTAGAACGGTCTCTAGAACACCGACGAATTCTAGAAATTCTGGTTTGGGAAAGTCGATTTAATTTTATAAAGAAATCTGAATGAAATGCTCTAAAGGGAAAAATTTCATCGAATTATTGAATAAAGAGAAAACGTATTACTAGACATTGGTCTTAAGGTAAGTTAACAATAGATGGACAACATTTTATGTACATAATAAAATCATCAAATATGTGAAGGCTAATATTGATTTTAAAGAAACTATGTGATAACTCAAGTCGAAATATAAAGCTTATAAAAATTATTGAATTTATAATATTTACATTTTAGAGGACTTAACGATTAGCTGGCACATAATGGCCAGATAGACCCCAACTTCGTAAAGACAACTTGAGTACCCTAAATTCTTTTTGTTTTTCACTTTACTTAGGAAATACTTCTAAAAGTGCTAAAAAATTTATTCAGATGATTTTGGAGGTTAGGAAAGGAAAGCTGTAACTTTCGAGTGTCCAAAGCACATGTCAAAAGTTTAAATGCGGTTTTTTTTTCGAAACTGCATTTTTTGATCTGGCGTAGGTGATTTTGAAAAATCATCATCCGTTGAGAACACCTATACGCCTATACGCAATTTAAATGTTTTACTTCCATTTATCAAAAAAATGGTAATGAAATATTTTTGTACTGTAAAATAAAAGTTGTTCTAAAGAAAACACGCAAAACCACTGTAAACCCCCTTATTTTTTCACGATTTTTCAATTTCTTTTTCATATCTATTGGATATTTCCTTTTTTTAAATTCTTTTATTTAACTTACACTACGTGTCGTCAAATCTTGCAATGCAAAATTTTTATACTTAGACTTTACCAAACTCAATGAAATTTGGTGAACAAGTATAACTTCGGTGACAATACAAGTTAGTGGTGTAAAAGAATTTTTTAAATTTTTTTTTTTTTTTTATAAATACTTGTTATCTATATATCAGTATAGAGCATAATAAAAGTATCAAATAAATAAAATGTTTGTTCATTTTTTACTTAATTTTATTTTATTTTATTTCTAGGGCGACTATGATAATATAATTTTCTTTAAAAAAACATAAGTACCTACTTATTTATTAGGTTAGTCTATTTAAAAACTATTATTGTAACAAAATGCTATGACATTTCAAAAAATCAATTATTAGCTGTGTTCCATTGGGCTGTGTAAAATACTCCCAAGTACTTCTGGCTACGCTGAACTACTCTAGCTATAGTTGGCGAGCAGAAGTTCTGAGTAGTTACGCCACATTTTCCCGCCAGGTGGATGGTGGTTTTTGTACTAGGTTTGCATGGAAATGAAAGCTTTTCCTCATTTTTCGTTGCAGCTTTAGCTATTCTGGAGTAATCACAAGGATTCAAATAATAAAATTTAAGTAGTTTAGGCAGTAAAACATATTTATATATAAATATTTCCATTTTAATAAATAAGGCACAATCAAAGCAACTAATATAATACGATGAAATGTCAAAATTTGAATTTATATTTTACTCCCGACGATCAAAGTAGCGTTCCATAGAGAAAGTACTCGGGAGTACTTTACACAGCTCAATGGAACACAGCTACTACCTGAGTTTTAGTTTGAAATGAGCGCGGCAGAGAGTAGACTCCATATCCCCTGTTTAGACATGTTTTCTTTTGCCTTTTTCTCGTAACTAATTTTTTTAAACTGCTGAACAAAATATATCAAAACTTACTCAGCCGATATTAATAAAATTTACACATGTGTTTTACAATATTGGCTTACATGTGGCATAGGATTATTTTCATTTGATGCGGCGCCGCGTTCATTGTTTTTTTTTTATTCTTCAAATTTGAGTACAAAAGCAGAATTTTTGTTTTAAAACAACTTTCATATCTACAAAATAGGTATGTTAGGTTTTAGATATGACCTTTATTTAGAAGAAAAAAATGCTTAATTATCTATAGCATTAAACTTGTGTAGGTATAACTTCATATTCATAGCCTTCTAATATAAATTTCCAACGAGTCAATCTTGAAGAGTGTGTTTCTAATTCCATTAGCCATTGGAGTGCTTTATTGTCAGTTAGTAAAGTAAATTTTGTGTCAGATATGTACTGGTAAAATTGTTCAACTGCATACACAACAGCTAGTAGTTGCTTCTCAATTGGGCTGTACTTTATCTCCAAGGTATTTAAGGTTCGACTGGCATAATAAATAGGTTTGTCTTCACCTACAATACCTTGCGAAAGTGTAGCTCCCACTGCAAAGTCACTGGAATTTGTTGTAACTAAAAACCTCTTAGCGAAATTTGGATATGCAAGTGTAGGAGGATTTATCAATTTTTCTTTCAACACCTCGAATGCCTCATCACAGCAGGCATTCCATTGAAATTTAATATTTTTCTTAAGTAATTTAGTGAGGGGCTTTGATATCTTTGCGAATTCAGGCACGAATCGGCGGTAAAATCCAGCGAGTCCTAAGAAAGATTTGACATCTTTTGCGTTTTTCGGTATTGGAAAAGTTTCTATAGCAATTAATTTAGAAGGGTTTGGCTTAAGCCCGTTTTTCGAAATCATGTAACCTAGGTAAGTTAATTCATTTTTAATAAAATTACATTTATCGGGTTGCAGTTTCAGATTATGTTCCCTAAGCCGATTTAAAACGCTTATACACTGAAAAAAATATTTTAGAGCAATTGTCTAAAGTCAGTTAGGTGAATAGTCTTTAGATGAATTTCCGACAAATTAGTTAAATTTTCCACTATTTCTCGGCAAATTTACATTTGTGATTAGATGAACTACCTAAATCAGTTTAGGTGCCTAAATTTACGCAGTGTTATAGTAAATTCATCTACATTTTAGAAGAAACACCGACATAGCAAAAAACGAAATTAGGAAAATCGTCTATTCCGATATAGATGATAAATAATTAGGTAAAAACTCTACAGATTTAGATGAATTGACTAGAGTAAGTTGGTAACAACTCCACAATCTTAGGTATTTTTATTTTATGTCTTTTGTCTCCGGAGTTGTGGGTTCGATTCTCACATGAAATACCTTGGTTAAAAAGCAAAACATCACAAAGAGTAAAAAATATATATCATATAAATAATAACATAAAAACAAAAATGCAGAAGAAAGCCCAATAGGGGTTTAAATTCCCGAGTCCGCGAAAAACAAAAAAACAAGGTAGAATTAATTCTGCCTTGTATAAAAAAAAGTCTTTTGTCAGATAAAAGTTTTGGAGAATTAACTCTAAGTTTAGGTAAAATATCTAATTACATAAATAATTTGAATTTGCCTTATTGAAATTCGAAGTGTAACTTAGTGAAGGGAAATCTTGTACAATACACAGATTATACTGAAAAAATGAAAAGACGCGGTTACTCATAAACTTTAAAACCCTATGTGAGTTGATTGCTCAGAATGGCTCAGGGCTAGAGCAACAAGCTCTCCACTCCGGAGTTCCAAGTTCGAATCTACCCAGGGTCAGGAATATCTCACTTTCTAAAAAGACATCGGAATTGGTGTAGGTCGGTGAGTAAGAATAAGAACAAAGAGCCACCACAATACGCAGGGCCAAGGTTCAAATTCAAGCCGCACGGGATTAGCTTTTTTTGCATTCACAATTTGTAGGAAATTTGCCTACTTTTTATTGATCCTTCACCTAAGGCTTGTAGGTAGTCGAGCTATTGTAGATAGATAAAATAGGAAATTTGCCTACTTTTTATTGATCCTTCACCTAAAGCTTGTAGGTAGTCGAGCTATTGTAGTAGATAATTTTACAACATAAATCACCTATTTCAAATTAGGTAAAGCACCTAATCGACTTGGCTGGCTGAAAAACACCTACGAAAATTAGATGAAATGCCCAGTTTTTTAGATAAATATTCTAAACATTTTTTTCAGTGTAAGTTTTTTATTGTGATCATATAGATTGTACCCTTTTACAACAATACTATCCAAATAGGCAAAGCAATTGTAACCCTGCAACCCTTTTAAGACGTTATCCATGAAACGCTGGAATGTTGCGGATGCGTTTTTCAGCCCAAATGGCATCCGATTAAATTCATAATGACCAAATGGTGTACGAAAGGCGGTTTTTTCTTTGTCTTTTTCATTCATAAGAATTTGTTGAAATCCACTTGCTAGGGTGAGGGTACTAAAATACTTAGAAGTACCCAACTGATCTAATATAGCAATCATATTTGGTATTGGATAGGCATCCCCCACTGTGATATCATTTAGCCTACGATAGTTTATGACTACTTTCCAACTATTTTTTTCTTGGTTATCCGTCTTTTCACGCGTAAGAAACAGTGGCGAGCTCCATGGACTTGAACTAGGCTGGATAATACCATTATTTAGCATTTCTTTCAACTGTCGGCGAATTTCGTTACTATGTGATTTCGGAAGCCTATAGGGCTGCAAGTATACCGGAGGCTTATCTGCTTTTGTAACTATAGTGTGTTCAGTGTCATCCGTGTGCGTTAAAAAATCTCCTTCAATATGGAAGAGATCGTTGTATCTTCTACAAATTCGGTCTATGAGTTTTTTTTCTTGTCTTCTGGAATGATCCAAATTCAATAGTTGTTCTATTTTTTGTATCCTATTTTCAACTGGATCCATGTTTTCATTCATTTCGTAATTAGACATTTCGTAAAAGGGGAGGACGCGAAAACTGCTGATAAAAGCGGTTTGCTGTGACATTATCACTGGGGTATCTCTATATTTTTCGCAAGTAAAATAAAACTATTTCGTGTTTAATAATTAGGGAGAGTAAAATGTTATCCGGTCATATATCTAGTAAAAATAGAGGGATAGATCTAGAGTTAAATTTCTTACGAAGACTACAAACGTATTAGAACTTGCACAAAAATAAGTTTTAACTATTGTCTATTTAAACTGCTGAGATTTAAATATACTATAACTGAAGATTTTGGTTCAACGATGTTCCTGAAGTCGAAGTTCGCTGTTCGATTTTGGTTAAAGGGCTGTCCGGTGGAGTTGAATTATGATGATATCCTCTGAGGTGAATCAATACACGAAGTTAAAACAAAACATTTATTTCTCCTATTTTACACTGTTTACCTTTTTGTAAATTTTACTTTGAATACTGTTAACTTTATCAAACAGAAAGATGAAGCAAGTAAAGCTCTTCACAAAACGTTTATTTTATATATATATTTTATTATTTTATTTGTGTTTACTTAGGAGTTTATTTGCGATAAAATGTATTACGTATAAATCACTTTATTTTTCAAACTTTTGTCAACTAGTTTTCCTTTTGGATATTTTGCGATCGACTGATTCTACCGCTCGAAGATGTCTAGAAGATGGTTAGAATCTAACTCGCAAAGGGTGCAGCTTAGCGGTCGCTTCAAACCTCGACTAAGTTGCCTGCTCAGGCGCACTGTCAG
Organism: Machimus rusticus; assembly: GCA_951509405.1. Lineage (NCBI taxonomy): Eukaryota > Metazoa > Arthropoda > Insecta > Diptera > Asilidae > Machimus > Machimus rusticus. The sequence goes on along the minus strand of OX608052.1, from coordinate 4,006,289 downwards.
CGAAAAGCCGCACTTGAGGGTGCCATTTGAGAAGGTTAGAAATTTTGTACTTGTGTGGTTTAACGACTTGCACATGTGAAGCTCATTCTTAGGAATGCAATATAAGCAAATTTATGATTTGCTCATGGAGATAACTTAGAAAATTAAGAGATTGTTTGAAAGAAGGTGACATTATGACAAATAGAAATGAGATGTTAGATACTTAAAAAGAAATGTATGTTTACCCTTGAAATGAAAAATGGAAAAAAGGATGCCTATGAGCTAAGCATGCGTGAAGGACTAGGGTTTATGGGAGTCATAACATAATGGCTAATAATAAAACATGTCTTGAATAAAGAAATTTTTTGAAATTGTGACATGAAAGTGTGTAATTTTAACACTAGTTTCCACTAGGCTCGATACAAATTTATTTCCCTAGAAAGTTAATTTTTTTTTAAATTGTTTTTTATAGAAGGAAAAAATATATCATAAACATATTTTTGATGGTATGTATTTACATATGTACTCTTAAAATAATTCAAACAACAATTCTTATTTCAAAATTTGAAAAGTAGGTATCCCTTAAGAAAGTGTACTTACTTTGAAAGACGTAAAACGTAAACGTTTGTCTTTCATTTAAATAACGCAACAGCTCGATACAAAATCATTACTAAAATAATAATTTCACCCAAACAATTATATTTTAAATCATTTGTTTTTTAAACTTTTCTAATTTTTTATCTATGTATAGTAAAAGAAAACTTTTGAATTTTACTGAGATATTAAATTAAAGTTTTTTTGGAACATAGACTATTAATTGCAAATTATTAATTAATTGCACATATGTATACCCGGCCTTGACAGCGTTGAAATAAACCCTATATAAATAAAAAATATACAAACAAAATGGTAGATTTCAAAATAGTGGCTTCAAATTTTCAACTAGAAGCCTTGGGATAGAAATATATAGGAATTTTGGCGAAATTTTTGGCTATGCGAACCCGAATTTTTCAATTATTTGATAATTTTTTTCTGGTTACTGAAAAGGTCATAGAAGCAATTCAAAAATCTAAAAATAGTTGATCTAAATTAATTAAGAAATATATCTTTGCATACTGAATTAAAGTAGAAATGGAATTTTCAGAAAAAAAAGAAACGTCAAGGTTGTCCAGTCAAATTCTTATATCGGGTAAAATATCTAGTTAATGAAAATTAAAATTTGGTAATATTAATAATATTAATTAATAATATCTATAAATAACAAAATATTACAGAATTCCAAAGTACCTAAATATTCATTATTTAAAGATTGATTCATGCGAAGTTCTAATAATAATTGAGATAAGATTAATTCGTCTGTGTATGTTTAGTTCAGCGTTTTTCTGGTTTTTATAAACTTAAAAACTTAGAAACTCTTTTCAGTTTCTATTAAATTAGTATTATTTAAAGGTAACTCGCCGTCCACAATAGTGACTTTCCAAGTATTTCATAGTATTCTCAACATTTTTTATTTACGAATTTTAGGAATTAGGAGTGATAGTAACATACAGTCGGACGATATTTTAAATGCCACATAGAAAAGTTCTGAAAAGTAGCTATCGATTTGAACATTTTCGGTGGTAGAGTAGAACTACTATGATACTGAAATGGGTTTACGTAAAGTACGAAGACCAGTCAAACCGTATAAATACATACTATTTAATGTGAACCACGAGTGTGTTAAATGATTATATGTGCTGTGCTGACCTGCTGGCATCACGTTCTTTTTAAGTGCCGTAAAATAATTCGGCCACGTGTGCGCTATTGCAATAAAAGAGTCTTGAGTTGAATTATTCACAAACAACAGACTCGTGCAGTCATTGCCATAGACGCCTTTTTTTCCTCTAAATGTTCGCCTATGAACTTACAGGATAAAGTTCATAAAAAAAGTAAAACTTTCGTAGAACCCCCTTCCAGGCGATCTAATTAAGGCAGTATGTCCGGTTGTATTTTTCTTTAATTACATAGAAAACCTTCTTCTATCGGGGCTCTGCTCGGAATGCCAATCATGCCCGAAATAGACGTAAAGTTAGCCGTTTCGCCGCTGTACCCATTGATATCGAAAACCCTAAAATTTCCGCCATAGAGCAAACATACGTGCGCACAAAGAAGGCCTTCTTTTAGTGGGAAGAAGTCTTTTTGGCCCAAGGCCATCGACTAAGCCCCGCAGCACTGTCAATCAACTTTCATTAAGAAGATAAAAATCTCGTGACTCATTAACTATGAATGTGTATGGAAACTCCAATTTGCGTCCTCGTGGGCTGCACGTGGGATTTAATATTCCGCCGCCGGACCGGACGCTGCCGCCGACCGGTTGGAATGAAAGGATCGCAGCATGGGGCTAAATATTTGGTCAAGGCACATTTTGTCTTACAAGTTACGGATACGACTGCGGGGCCTCCAAGGGGGGACTACGGCCGTAACAAACACGAATTGCCGGGCAAATAGAGTTATCACGGAAGGTGCAGGGGTGGGTCGGCGGCAGCAAGAAATTAGCCTTCTGGGTGGAGCAGATGGACGTTAGGACATCATAAATATGAGCAGCAACAGTAGACCCGTCAGATTGTGAAAGTTATTTACCCCCTGGGTGGCGTACCTTCCGGAACGTTAAGGGGCACACTTGAAGTACCTCCGCAGCATGCCTAGCACTTGGCTGAGTTCATTACGACACGGTGAGATAGAAATTGTTGCCGGGGCGCGGGGGACCAGACCCGGTCCCTGCTTAATTCCACTTTACTTTCTAGTGACCTAAATATTTTTATTAGAATGCACAAGGGCGTAGACAACACCGCCATTTTCAGGTGTGGGAGCGTGTCTTTCGGAAAAACATTTTCCACAACTGAACTCTACTTACATAGGTTAGGTAGGCTTAGGGATTATGTGAGCAGAAGGTGGCATTAAAGTTTTCGTCCAACATTAAATTTTATATACAATTGGTTCATTTTATTTAGGGTCATATCAAATGGCTGATTTCTTTACAATATTTACTAACAATACAAACAATTCTTAAATGTAAGTGAACTGTAAAAGAAAACGACCTTTCACCGGCAACTTAAGGTCATGTAATGCTGAATACCCCACCTTCTTGACCGATTTACCCGATTTGCGAACATAGCTATACCATGGATATTACCATGGAGAATTTTTTAGCCAAGTTTAATCGAAATCGATAAAGAAATATACGGTCTACAATAAAAAAATTAAAATTAATTATGTCTATATTAATTTGTCATAATCGAAGAAGAGGTAAGTCATAATTAGATAAGTTCAGATCAATTTCAATAAAAAATTTTTCTCTATAAATAATTCTAAATTAATACTTTTAAATAAAGTCTCCTGCAATAGAAACGCATTTTAATTTGCATGTGTGTAATTTTGTAATAGGTAGATTTTCATGAAAATCAAATCAAACTTATAAGGCGAATTTTCACACCATCGAGTTAGAAAGCCGAATTAATGCTAAATCAAGTCTTGCATAATATTTATATAGTTCCTTTGTCAGTACGCTAACAATCTCATGTTGTTTACGGTCTGACTAGTCATGCTTCATACATATATTCATAACAAGTAATATAAAGTTTTTCATTCTTTCATTACAACTAATACTATACTGTTTTCTGAAGTATACTATACTACTATACTGTTTTCTGAAGTAAAGTTATATGAACATAATTGAATGTGTACATAGTATGAAAATTTATAGTAAAACTAATATAGCTATAGTATTTCTTTCTGATAATTGTTTTTCATGAATAAGATAGATGTCTATAAAAGTTAGTAATTTAGTTAACGATGACCTTAATTTAAACTTTTAATGAGATATACTTGTTTTTGTATTTTACGTATAGTCTACTACACATGAGTGTCATAATTTATTTAACTGGACAGTTATAAAACAATTCTTGAAAGTAGATGGTATAGTTGCATGTTGAAATCTCTAGATTAAGAAAAGATTAGTAAAATGGTGATGAAATTATTAGCACTCTTTTTCGCCGGTGTTTTATAGAAGACACGCAAAGAAAAGGGCAAAATAGAGACACTTTTTATGGCATCGTTATAACTCGGCCTGTTAAAAGCTGCACCACCGGAGCGCAAAACAAGAGCGTAATTTGATTAACCTTTGCCACTTTGAGGGTCCACACGGACCTTTATTAATTTGTTACCCCACAATGGTCACATGAGCTCGTATACTCTTTAATAATCCAGATTAAAGTCGCAAAGTGGGCTAGTTAATTACACGCCGCGTGATGTCGTGTAATAACTGAACACTTTTTGTTATTAACAAAACGCGAAGTTTTTAAAGTTTTACTAAAGTGTGCCACCCTTTTGAAATGGGTAACATTTCCTTTATGTGCCCCACGGTTGATGTCCCAGTTCTCCTGTATGGCCCATAATTTCAAAGGCAGCCTCTGTAATACTCTGGAAGATTACCCTTTCCCGTGATATTAATAATTAGCTGGGATAAAGCGGTAGCTACGCAGACATATAATTAACTACCTCAAACATTTCCTAGACGAAAAAGGGCCTTTTGTATTTTAGAGCAAGCACATTTACCGCGTACTCACGTTCGTAACAAGTTCCCAAAGGAATTTTTTAGACTTAGCCAGCATAAAGAAAAAATTGAAAGGTTCACGAAAGTTTCTATTGTAAATACACCTAATCATTTTCATTTTTCCCGACTTATTTCGTGCTTGCCCTTTTTTTCACTGCTTACTCCCGACTGCAATCGGGACTACGCGACTATCGGCCTCAATATATTGATTGATTCGAGTAACCGGGTCATCGCATGCAGTTCGTGTTGATTTTATTTCGTTTCATTTCCTTTTATTTTCCGTTTATCGGTTAAATGCACCCTTTAATTTAAGCTTAAAGCGTCCCCGAACCCCAATTCTATAGAAACACCAATAACACAGGTTTTGTTGCCCACCAGCTGGCAGGACTGTTCGGTGTGTTTTATGTGGCATCCCCTCAGCGAATTGCACGGTTTCATTTCATTTCAAACCATTTCAGGACATCTCGAATTTTTTCCAATAAATACTTGTTTCAGAATTTTTCGAGCCATTTGATGTTGATTTAGAATATGTAGATACAATTTTTTGTTGATTCTTTTCTATGATCATGATCACTTTCACGACCGAAATTTAATGCTTACGTTTATACATATATGCATATTCACGTAACTTGGCAATTTGATTACTATCAATTTTATCAGTTGCAAATTTTTTCCTCCCATTCGAAATATGTTGCAATTTAATTTATTTTATTTATTTTCTTGTGTTTTTATGGAATAACTATGGGAACATTTACATAATAAAATCACAAATTTAAATTCCTTAAAATGTTAAATGTTTGCATATTTCTGAAAGAAATGTTTAACTAAATATATTCTAGGAGAACCGATGGACAATATCATAAGGATGCTAAAACTATAAAATTATGTATATTCTCTCATCTATCTTAGGGATGACAGAACTATAACTATAGATCATTTTAGGTACCTAATTGCAAAAATTATTGACATTATTTATTTATTTATTTATTCAGTCTACAGAATACAAATCTTACAGAATATTGAAATAAGTATAATTAACTAAACAACTAAATGTAAATTGGTATACATATGTCCTAACCAGCAATTCAACAAAAATGCCTCAAAACACGAATTCAATAAAATGATAAATATATACATACATATGTACCTATATATTTGACTCAGTGTACAGAGTACAATTTATTGCATAATTACTGATGACCATTTTAGTACCTTCAAATCCGTAAAAATTTTCTTATTGTATAATTAGTCATGTGACATAAATCTTTGAATTAAAAATAAATAGTAAATATGAAAGTATAAGAAAATAACACAGCTCATCATGTTAGGTACAACCTAAAAATTTTAGTCTTTATGAAACAAAAGTCAGCCTAATGTATTAAAGGCTTAGAAATCCTTAATAATACAGGTCTGCAAAAATAAATATTTTAAACATTTTAGGCATTCTATTTTTTATAACAAATATATCTGCTAATTTAGTACCTATTTAGTGATAATGAAAATTTAAAGCTTAATTAATCGGTGATTAAGTTATATTTATTTTGATATCTAAAACATTTTACATTTAACTTGTATTAGAAAGTGGCATTTTGTAATACATATTGCAAAAATTCTACATGAAACTCGCTTTTGAAGAGTATATACAATTGACAACGTTCATCGTATGAAAATTACCAAGCTTTTGTAATTTTACTGATGTAACTATAGCCTTATTTTATTTTATTGCGTCATTCGAGAAGTGAATCTCGAAGTGCCATCAGGAAGTGAATGAAAAAGAGCTAGGTATTTATTTATTAATTAATTATAATATTCTGCATTACATCTTATCCTTAGAAGATCATAAATTAGTGAAAATATTATTCGTGGTAGTGCATAAATTAGTGAAAATATAATTCAATATTTGTTTATATTTGTACATATGTACTTACATACATATAGGGAGGATGAAAGATTCTTTTATAACAAAGTTTTAATTCCCTCTTTTTCTGCTTTAAAATGTTGTTGTAAAATGACTCTATTATTTGTTAAATAAATAAATAAATTACGGAAAAGGTATATTGTATTGTGGTATGTTAACGGACAGTCACTTTACACATTTTGTACACACAGTTTTATGAACTTTTTTTCTAAAACTTTCGTTTGCATTAAATTCACCAACTGCTTTTAATCGGAGTAGTTTTTTACATATGTATAAGCTACTACATGGAGATGTAATGTGCCACAATTACAAAATGAAAGGATGAGATTCAAATTGCAGTATAACTCTACGAATATACGAAGTTCGTTACTGACAAAGAAGAACTTTAACATTCGCGAATCGCTGATTTCCGGAAAATCAGAGGCTTCGAGTACCCCGAAGGACGTATACGGAGTTGATACCCGCGCAAAACGTGTAAATATTCCATCGACTTTAAATTGCTTGCGGCAGTTCCTTTTAAAAGTTTTAAACCCTTTTAAGCAGGTATAGAATGTTATTACTTGAACCTTTAACGGGATTTATTTCTCGTTCCGGTATTTGCCGTAAAATTATGACTCAAGTGTTGCCGGAAAATATATTTCCCCTCTCTGAGTTTTCCCTAGGGGTATCAAATTTCGTATCTCACTTGAGGGAATTATAGGGCCGATTTAATAGGGAAAAATAACGTGAAACTTCAGCAGGTTGCCTTGTTTCTTTGAAATTTACATTCAAGAGGAAATAAACTATATTTGGCGAACAACCGCAGAAAATTTTCGTCCATGACGAAATGCAATTGCAAAACTACAACTAAAAATTAATTTTGATTTTCAGTGGAACGCCTTACGTTTACTCAAATCTCGAAACTTCAACCGCACTGTCACGGATAAAATCTACAACCAATTTTGGCTAGCAATCGAATAAAAACTTGTTGAAATTTTTAACTGAATTGATTTCCACTTTTTGTTGTTACACAAGTCAATGGACTAGTTTTTGTCCCGATTTCAGTTTTTAGCCCAGCTCTGGGTCCTTTCGCCCCCCATTTTTCCGCAATAACCGAGTTCAACTTGAAACTTTGCCAAAAAGTGCCCTCAATAAAGTTTTAAATTTCTTTTATGGTTCCTTGAGCCTCGGCTCACGGAAAATTCATTACGGCCATGAAAGCCTGGATTTGATGCATGCAGCGGCCTGGACGGGAAGCCGCGCTTCCTGATGAGCAGGAAGTCGCGGCAAACGAATGCCGGCAGTGTAAACTGCGGCGTTGAAACAAAAGCCTGAGGATGAGCTCTGCAATTTGTTTAATTGGTCCATACTTTTCCCTAATTGTGTTTCTTTCTAAACACAATTAAACGCTGCTGTATAATTGATAAAGGATGTCTACAGCGTTTGCAGCGCAACAACCGTGTTCGATGCAGACGTGGGCCTCTATGCAGCTGTTCGCGAATGTTGTGAATTTAAAACTGGTTCACAATTTAATGAGGCAGGTGTACCCAGGCAGAAGTTTCAATAATTCAACTACTGAATTCTAGCGTGAAATTCGTTTTTTGTAAATTGATTTAGTTATACAGCAGAGAGAGAGATAATTAACGCCAATGGGTATAAAACATTTGCAGATCTAACAAATATTCCTTGTTTGGTGAAATATATTTGCATAATTAATTTCAGGACTGTGCAGTTAAACGAAAAGTAGTTCTTTTTCTCTGCCCAATATATCAAACAATATTCCTTAAATAGTTTCGCAATTCACACTGTGTGTGAATTGCATTTTATTTCTCTTATTGTTATTTCTACTAAGTAATATTGTGACAAATTGTCTGCGAAAACTTTTTAATACAGCAGACTAGATACTTGAAATCGAATTCCATTCAACTTTTAGTTCTCAAATCTTTGTAGCACACTTTAGTACATAAATAAAGAAAACAAACATACGTCTTCTTAATCACATTTGTTATAAACTGAGACAAATTTTTTGATTAAATCACCGTATAATTGAGGTTTTTCCTTTCCAATTTTCAGCCAAAGATAAACACGTAGTTTTGATAAGATGAGCATACTATTAGTCACTTCCATACTATTATATTATTTTAATAATATTTAAAGTAAAATTGAAACACGATAATCAATATAACTATCATATCAATATGTTAAATTTTACTTTTGAAACTATTTTTTATATCAATTTTATACCTTTTATGGGTAAATTGAAATTTTGAATACCTATATAAAATTTACCACTAACCCGATATTATCAAAAGTTGAAAGCAAGAGTTTGTGAAATTGATGTGATTTTGTAGAATATTTTGTGACGCTATAATAAAAATAAGTCTCGTACTTTACAATTGCCATTTTTGCAGTCGACTGTTCAACGACTACAGTAATTGTTTTTTAAGAGGAATTTGGCAGTTAATTGCAGAAATTCCAGTTCTTGAACATAGGGAAACCTTTTTGTCCTTTTTGATCCTGAATTTGAAATTACTCAACAATTTCTGGAAAATAGCCGCGCGGTACGGAAAGCAGTCTATAACAAAATTTATTTCCTTATATTTTTATTTTGCCACTGTTTAAAACTTAAAAAAAAATAAATTTCCAAAATCAAAAATAATAAGCACCTCTTGTTAATATAACAGAGCAGCATCACTTAAATGATGCTGTCATTTTTGAAGTTTTTATTATGGAAATAATAGTTTTTTTTTTAAATAAAATTGAAATTTTGTGCATATAAATTGTGAAAATATAACGATCTTTTTGTTAAGCTAATCGCACTCGTCAATTCAGAATGATGGACGATCAAAGTGTGTGTATAGTGTCAAATTGACCCAGAGTATTTTCAATTAATGAAAAAAAAGGTGTGCCTCCAAGGGTTTTAAAAACTCTTTTTGAAGTTCTTCCTCGAATTTTACATAAGTAGTTATCAAGTAGGGATATATCATTGGGGTAACTTAAGTTGTTCAATAAAGTAAGAATGATTTCAATTGGCGCATGCGTTCCAAGACAGATAACAAATAGGAGTCGAATTGATAACCTAATATCTTAAAAGTGTGTAAATGTATGCTGCTCTGCGGAACATGCAATTAGAAAAGTTGAAAATTTGATGTAAATGCTCTTTTGATACTCTGTAAGAATATCTTAGCAAAAGTATAATCACGTAATGGGAGAAGCTATAGAGTTCTAAAATCCATTTCTCCCCCAGGGAAAAGGAAATCTTAGTTAGAAATCAAAATGATGGTTTAGACATTTGCATTCGGTTGGCTAGTCAACTTAAGTGTGTAACTCAATCCGAAGTTCTCTCACTAACAAAATTACGGAAATGTTCCACGTCTGCACCCGAAATATCTTGTACCAGAACCTGAATAGAATATTAGAGCATAAGAGCAGAAAGCACAGCCGGCTAACTTTCCAAGAAGACAAAATTCTCGTAATTTGTGCGGGTTATCCTTTCAGGTGCTACCTCTTAGAAGAGGTGAAAGGAAGTGGCCTCGATTTGCCTTATTTGCTTATAAGTTGCAATTGCTATGGAGTACCACCGCAAAGTTTTCGGGGAAACGCCCAATTTTCCACATTTAGCCACTTTCCATCGTTACACCTGTCTTAATTTAGCCTTTTAATATCTTGCATAGGTCTCGCATAGGACGTCGTAAATGTGCGAATTCCGGCAGGGGATATCCTCAACATCCTTCGTTTATGCAAAATTTCATTGGAGCATAGTGGCGAGGGTATCGCATATATTTATAGGAAAACTTCCAAATTAACTGCATACAACATTAGCACTCAGCTCAGAGTTAACCGGATCGGTGGGGTTCCGTGCGGAGTCCGATGGAGCAAATGCGCTGCCGAGAAGAAGTGCTTCCGCCGGGAATTATTCATCCAAGGCCCGGGGATAGCAATTTAATCAGAATTACGACTCACCCTGTCCGCTGATGCTGAAATATTTTAATTAGAGCTTTCCGGCCACATTCTCTTAATTTAAACTTGCTACATCTGCTGCTGGTGCTGCATACGTTTAATAAAGAATTCATAAAGAAGCGGGCGGCCACCTCCGAGGATCCCGGCGGGTCCTGTGAGGTTTATTTCCGAGCAGCCCGAGCGCCAAGTTTACCTCCAACATGAGAGGGAACAACGCCAGCCAGGTGGAGGAAAATTTTATAAGAAAAGGTGGCCAAAAGTCTTTCGGGATTTTGTGTGGTAGCCGCTCGACGTGAGTACTTTAGCAGGGCTGGCTGTAAAGGGGCAAAGGGGCAAAGGGGCAAAAGGGGCACCGGGACATAACAATGGAGGAAATGGCCCCGCTGTATGCTGAGGTCCCGGAGGATGTGGAAGCAATGCCGGATTCCGTTCTTCCTAATTCCGTTACTGCTAAATGTAATGCGGTTACCCCGGTTAGCGTTAATTCCGTAAAGCACACGTTCGAGCGGAGTATTTAACATCTTCGCTCTTAAATAAACAATCGCAGTGACGGTGAACAGCTCTCGGGTCTCTCTCCACTTAAGCACAATTGGTCCCAGTCGTGTTTACGGAAATAAAATTCCCCGGAATGAGCTGGCGAGCACTGCAGGAATTAAGCTAACTGGGCTGCGCAATCATTGGCTCAGATACAAATACGACTCCTTTCCGGAAAGGGCTATAATTACCCACTCTCAAACAGCATATACTCGGCGCTGGAAGAAAAGGAACTCAAAGCTTCCGGAATTATAACAAAAAATATAGAGATAATAATCTTCTATTTACATACATAAATATATTTATGAACCCACTACTGCTCTTTATGAGAGCTAACATTAAACAAAAAAGTAGGGTGAGTCCAATATTTTATACGAAAATGAGTGCTTAGGATTTTTTGGTGTTGCTAATATTGTAAATTTAAACATTCAAAATGGCACATTCAATATAATAAATGTAATTTCATTATATGTATCTCGATGAGGATGCACGGTAGACCGTTTTACCCATGGAAAAGCAACTCAGACTGAACCTACATATGTAGGTATGTGACCCCTATTTCCTTTTCCTTTCAATAAGTGTTCATGGATCAAAACGTTCAAATCAACATGTTAAGTAATCGTGGAAAATTAGAATTATAAAAAGCCAGAGAAAGCCAAAGAATTTTTAGGAAAACTAATGAGCTTAAATTAGTGGTGGCGATATCTCTTAGGGAGTAAATTTAAGAAGCGTACACTCATAGTCTGAAACAGGTATGCACAGCGACAAAACGCCTGTACAGCACCCTAATGAGGCACGGTACACCTCGAGTAAAAACTCAATTTTTTCAAATGCAGCCTCCTACAGGCACTTATCATTAAAAGACACACGAAATAGTCTAAACGAAGCATGATACTTGATGAAAATAATGAAATTATTTTCGCGGATTACCAGCCTCCTACGATTCGTAAGACAAATATAGTAGTTCCCATCAACAAGCGCAGGAGCATGAGTTCTTTTCTGAAGAGTGAATTTTTCCAATTTTATGCCTATAGCGGGAGTAGCATGACAGAGTGGGAGGTGTATTTCTTTCATTTTTGTACCCGTAGCGGGTGTGTATCGCAAACATACCGGGCGCATCTGTTCGCTATGCGTGCTAATTGTAGGCGCATTATATACCTTGAGAAATATAAACGCGTGTACAATGTCGGTGTGAATAGGCCGTTACTGAATAACCTTCTGGAAAGGGCAGTTTTCTCTTCCACATTTTTTACGAATAGTTTTTAACAATAAAGGCACGTTATTCAATCGTATAGTGTTATATTTTCATTAACCGGAGAATGTCTCTAATTGACAACTGCCACAAAGTAAAGTACATATACTGTATTGTACAAAAAGCAGATATGCGTAGTAACAAATTTGAAAGTGGTGCGGTTTATAATATATAAAATGTTTCATTTTACTGAATAGTTTGTAATTGGCAACAGTGTTGGGTCTGAAATAAACGTTTACAAATTTGCCGTGTTTTACTTATACACTTTCGTTCTAATGGAATTTCCACCACTCTAGACAGTATTACTCTTGCAATGGAAGATAAACGAAATCCGGAACAGTGTGCCCTTTCAAGCTGGTGAAACGCAATTTTCCACTGCCGCCCCGCGCGGTATTGAATTTTACGCCTTTTTCTTCTCGCTGTCGATACCTTTCAGTTTTCAATTGAATTTGTTAACGCTTCCCGGCGTAGGTTTCGCATTTCGGTGGGAAAACTGGCACCTAGGGGTGGCGGGTTCCGTCATTCTATGCGCGAACATCCCGCTACCAATTTCCTGGTGGAGCCGGAGAAACTCGACGGTGACTAGGATAAACTCATAAATATATGACGTGAGTCAAGAGGGAGCCAGCTCAAGCAATTGTGAAATTATCCCCCGAGGGCGACGGCGGCGGCGGTGCCCGAACAAGATTCCTACTTTATGCCTCTGCTTTTTCCCATATTTGTGCTCCTGATCCTTTTCTCGGCACACGATTATCTTCATCCATTTCTTTGATATGTATGAGCTCAGGAAATGTTCCTTTGGAGTGGCCCTCATCTCGATGTTTCTGTGTCCCTTTTCCCTCGAGTCCCTCAGCCGAGGGCGATTGTTTTATCAGAACCGGTTGCTGGTGTACAAACACCATGGCAATGTTGGCCTTTATTTTTCCATTTTTTTTTATATATATATTTTTTTTTTTGTTCCTTATCCCCAGGGAACTCTGACTGCTCCCTGCCCTTCGAAACTTTGCGACCATCAAACAGAAAAATTGGAAAATACAAACCTTGTCACGCACATCGTCATCTCGTTACAGGGCCGAGCAGCCTCAGGTAAACACACCTGAAATTCTCGGCGCTCTCGTTGGAAGACCTCCGTCCCTGAAGGTCTCCATTCTCAACCCTGGCCATTTTCCGCTGAAAGGCCTTTATTTCGCCCCCGTCATGAGCCAGCGCATAAAACAAAAGAGTGAATCCGACGCAAACGACAATCTTTTGAAAGCGTCCATAAAGGGCGAACCCTTCTCGATTGCGATTGAAGTGCGCAACGCGACGGTGGTGCGGGGTGCTGCGACCGTGCCACAACCACGACAAAAAATTTTGATTCCTTTCGCTATTTATTTTGATTACAAATTATTGATGATGAATTGCGGCTGCCGCCGTCGTTCGCCATTCATTTTACGCTGGTTTTTTTCTTCTACAGCAAATTCACAGGTCGCTCACTGTTTGACGAAGCTACGCCAACGTTTCCCGCCCCCCGTCTGACCTCCATTCAGCGCCATGAATTTCGCCTTGTTTTAGTTGGGGAGCGTTCAGATATCCAAATAATATATTCAGGACACGTTTAGAAGTTCGGCAGCAGAATGCTTATGGGTCAGCGAAAAGTCCTCTCTCTTGATTGCCCCTTTTGATCAGATAACAATATCCTCCAAGTCGAAGAAGGCTCCGCTGTTTATGGCACCGAACCGCTCCTCGTTTAATGAACTTGAAGAATCTGGCGACCTCAGCTGCATTTAAAGTGCACTGAGTATTTGCTTGAATTGCTTAACAGCGACTTACTGCAAATTCTAATTTTGTTGCTAAAGTGCCAAAAATTTTCTAAGTGTCAATAGCTCCTGTAAAATTTAAATCCTCTCTATGCTTCTTTTAGCTTTGACAAAATGACCATTATAATGAAAGCAAATATAAGCCATTTTATAGCTTCATTATCTGAATAACATATACCTATCTAATTTAATTCGATTTCATCTACATTAATTACTTAGTATAATATAGCGTGAGATAACTTTGATACCATATTATGTATGTCATTTCTATTTTATTACAGCAATGAACCCAATTACTAATTATGTATAATGTTATGCAAACAATTAATATAAATGAAGCGTTTCCTCTTTTAATGACTTACATCATTGTGATTTCGTGCTACAGCCGAAATTGTTTAAGAGAAATATTAAATTTATGAAGGTTAATGATTTTATACATATATTAATATATGTATTCGTACATATTTCTGTGCCAAAAATGGAAGGAAAAGAAAAGTTCAATCACTGAAATGACAGAACCATGGTAAAACAATACTTTAACACTAGGTTTACGAAAAGCTAAATTCAAATTATTTCGAAATTATTAGGTATGTTCATTAGTGAGCGTTTTTTGCAATGTGTATAGTTTAGCACTATATTGAAGTATAATATTTGCATCAACATATGTATTATTACCTAAAATGGAAATTCTACAAAACATAGAAGACAAATTTTATTACCTACCTTATTTAAAATAATAATTAAATCATAAAACAAGAAGAAAACTACAGATATTAACTAAGTTAGATACTATTTATGAAGCAAAAGTGTTACAAGTTGTTAACTTTACCTTTAACATATTTGACATTATATGTATTTGTCGGGCAGAGATTTTAGAATAGAAGTTCGTTACTTATCGAATAATAAATTACAAAATTTTCAGCTGAAAATTGTAGGTCCCATAACCCTATTTCATAAAACTAACAAACGTGACAATAGTTACAATTTTATAAATTTATTGAAATGTTATTACAAAAACATCTTTTATAAAAAAACTTATGTGTGAAAAATTTGTTCGACAATAACAATAATTTATTTGTCACAATAAGTTTTTTTGTCGAGTTTTCTTCACTTCTTGACACGAACTATATTCACTGTTAATTTTTATAAAAAATATGTAACAATATTGTACAGATATTACAAGTTTCTATTTCTATAAAAAATTGTCCTGATAATTCAATAGGAAAATTAGGGAAAATCGTTTTTTTATGAAAAAGAAAAGGTGATTTAAAAAATGTTTTAAATTATATTTGTCCGCGCAAAGATTTCATAAACAGAAATTTCAAATTCGTTGCATGTAGAATAATAAGATACAAAATAGGCAGCTTAAAATTGTAGGCATTGTAAATTTTATGAAATAGGGCCCAGGCTCAACGGCAATCTGATTTGGTTTTGGTTTTGGAAGTATGACTTTTGATATTTTGTGGCCTCCATCGCATTGGGGATTGAGGCCCCTATTCGTATGTAAAATAATTCTTCCTATATATCTATACTACTAAACTGCTTTCATTAGTCGAAAATATTAAAAATTTGAAACAAAAGCTTGATTCTGATTAAAGCGCATTTATAGAGTGCTTTATTAAATTCAGGAAGTTGGCCCCGAAGTGCGACGAACCATAAAGATGATATTCCAGTAAGGCAAACTAGTATCAAGTTGTAGCATCAAGGGAACTATGTACGAAGCTAGATATGCGCTCACTATTGAATCCGACCTACCGTCGCGTTGAGCCGTCACACATGAAATTTGGCTCTTTTCACACCAGTGGAGGTAAAGGAACGCGATTTTCCAGGTAGACGTGTTCAATCCACGTTACCGGAAGAGGTTAAAAAGGCAGCAGCGCTAGGGTCGATGGTAATTGGTATAGTGCCGGAATATTCCCTATATGCGTAATTCATCCGAAGTGGCAACTTATTTCGTTTGGATTTCTAAGCGGACTGGAGTAGGGTCCCAGGGAAGGTCTAGTCGTCATCGGGCTGAAAACGACAGACACTCGACGTGTGACTGTGCCGTCGCTCGCCCGTAAAACATTCCTACCAATTTATGCTACTCAAAAGCATAAAAAAAGTAAGCAGATATCCTTCCGGGAAAATTTTCACTCGAAATATACATATTTTCTGGAGCAGCAGGATTTATGCGAAAAGTTATCGCATATGCATTTCGGATGCCCGCTGACGTGCAATTAAGGAAGATGTGTGGGGGACGGGGGAGTCGGTGGCAGATGAAACGAATTTTCGCCCGTTCGCCCGCGAAATGACCCAAAAAGGAGCTCGTTGCCGTCTGCACTTCCAGGGTCCTGCTCGACGATAAAATCACTCAAATTTTAGTGTTCCCGAAATGGTGAGGAGGATATGCTAGCTATAGAGTCATCGCATCGCATCGCATAATCTTCCGCCCCGTAGGTGGGTCGGTGGGCTGGCCGGCGTTTTCCAGAAATTAATTTCTTCTCCGAAACGAAATGGCTGGTTAAAATGTGAAAAAATTCGCAGGGAACACATCGTTAGCATAATTTTGCCATCAGAGCTTAGGACAACTTTGGAAGGACGCAAAAAGTCGAAGGAACCAACCTGGAGGACAGACTTGATCCTTAGCGGGCCCTCAACCGCATATTAGAGGCCCCGACGGACTCGGCCGTGCAATAGGGCTGTCTGCGGCACATGCGACGTGCATTTCGGATGAACAAAACACTTTTAATCCGCAGGAAATGGGATGTGCATTTTAATTTCTCATATGTTCCCGTCAGGGTTACGTTCGTTCACTAGGTTCTCTTTTTAATCTTTTTTTTTTTGTAACCTTTATATCTCGGCTTCCTCTCATAAATTGAACTCACCCCGCATTAGGTTCCGGCAGTAATTTTTGTTCTCGCCTTTCTTTCAGGAAAGCAGCTCAAGGTGCAGGATCCACAGACTCCCTCGGAAGGAAATAATGGTAATGAGTTTCGAGGTAAATTCTCATGTATAAGCCTGAGACCTGATAGATTTATTTTCCAGATGCCGGAATGCCCAGATTTGCAGAACCAATTCCGAATGTAACAGTGTCCGTCGGGAGGGATGCACTGCTCGCCTGTGTTGTTGAAAACTTGAAGGGATACAAGGTAATTCGAAATATTTTATTGTTCTGGAGAAACATGACATATTCGTTTTCATTTTGGACATAACTTGTACTCATGCGAAATGTTCGGAAGATTCCCCTTGGGATTTCCACTGGCACCAGTTTAAATGCTGGCACTGTTGAAAATATTGGGGGATTTTGGGTCTTCATATCTCTGCAGGAAATATTGCTTAATGTTACTGCTTTTGTCTGTTGCATATATTCAGCAGATTTATGTCTTTAGATGATTAGTTAATGAACGAAATGGAATCAGACGCCCTCTGCGTCTTTTACAATTTCAATAATAAAAAATTTAGGAGCTATAATATGCTTCCGATGTTTTTTTTTAAGGCAGTGAACGCAAAGATAGATTAATAATAAAATAAAATCCGGCCAAGAAAGAAATATGAAAAGCATAAATATCATAAAACATTTAAGGATGTCGTCCGGGTTAGAGTAACAGACGATCTCAATAGAAAGTCAGTTGCGAGAGTTTATCGTTGGAAAATTGGAAGAATAATTGTGTTGAAATGTTGTCTCTTTAAGATCAAAATAAACTTCATCAGAATATTGATTGACTGTAAAGCCACATTTGCCTTACTGAATTGTGGCAATTGAGTGCACCATTCACTCAGAGAAAAAAACCGGCCTTAAAATTAAAAGCAAATTCACTTAATTTAAAAATGTGCATGCGCTTTAATTTTAATCCCTTTTGCGTATTGGATCCGAAAGTAAACAATTTTATTTTTAAAATTGCGTTTTTGAAATTTGCAAGATTAAAGCGTTTTTCTGAATCTAGGATTTTCAATGTTAGATCTCTTTTATGTTTGAAAATATTTACTTTAAAAACGTTTTCACTTGATTTCAATATGTTTTTCTCTCAGTGAGCAATAGTAATTAATAATCTCATAATAAAAAATGTTAAAAATCAATTCTACATGGATCAACGTTTATTCGGAGTTTTCTGCCTAAACTCGGCTCTTCACCTCTAAAATCACAATTGAAAATTTGGACGGATGAATCTAAAAAATTTTCCTTTAAGAGATATCGTTGGATATTGGTTCATAGCATATTAGAAAGCTTTTCAGACCTTAGCAAAACATCCTGTAGGTATTTATGTATAAGTTAAAGTTTACGCCATTTTGTGTAAAAAGTAAAATTTTTTGGAAATATTTAGTATTTTTTTAAGTACTTGATTTCAATTGTTTTTTTAATTTTTGTGAATAGTTCATCGACGATAAAAATTACTATCTAACGAGGGAATTTTGAGTCAACCCAATCGGACTTATTTGAGCCAACTTAATACATTATGTATGCAGTTTTGAGAAAAAAGTATTTAAAGTTCGTGAGCAGGAATGAAAATGAGGAAAGAGGTATTTGGAAACTAATCAGCGATCCTTTCATTGTAGAAATTACCGAGATATTCAATGACATTTCAGAAGAAAATAATTGAGTTACAACACGACAGTAATTGCTAAGATTCGTTCGAAGCAGGCATTAATCTTGAAAAATTCTGAAACAAAAAAATCATTTCTTTTCCTAAAACTGAAGAAAAAATAAAAATCGTTTGGACACTACGTGCGTTGGACGCGTTTAGCCTTGAGTAGATCTGAACTTCAGTTTATCAGTTGATATAAAACATGCAACAACAAAAATCCCATTATAAATGTTACTTCCCCACGTATTTTGTTGTTGTATGTTTGTATTTTTTTTGAAACTATTATAATAGTAACAATAAAATATACCGCTAAATACTTGGTGCTCTATGACAACTTAAAAATTATATAAAATGGTCCATCATAATGAAAACGTTAAAAACACCACAGCCTTGGAAATGTAACTATAGAAAAAATGCATATCTTGAAAATTTGTGATCACAATGTCTTTTTAAATTGAACAATTCATCCAAAGATAGAAGTTCGAATTCATCAATTTAGAGAAAGAGCAACAAGGTATTTTCCGGTCTGTTGAATCGATATTTTGATGCATGAAAACATTTTCGCAGTAATTCTGTAAAAACTCTGAGTCGAACCCACCCTGACAACTGATCCTAATTCCATTGGTAACGAACCCGAAATGCTAAGCGTAATTTAATAACGAAAAAAACCTCGTCTCTTGCAGGTGGCGTGGGTGCGAGTGGACACACAGACGATACTCTCGATACACCACAACGTGATAACGCAAAATCCGAGGATTAGTCTGTCATACAACGACCACCGCTCGTGGTACCTCCACATTAAGGAAGTCGAGGAGTCGGACCGGGGCTGGTACATGTGCCAGATAAACACGGACCCGATGAGGTCCAGGAAGGGATACCTCCAGGTCGTAGGTAATGAAAACAAAAGTTCGGTTTCGTGCCCTCGCATCGAATAACTCAAGCTCCGATAATTTTGTTATCTAGTCCCACCGATGATAATCGAGGGCATGACGAGCAACGACATGGTCGTGCGGGAGGGGACCAATGTCACGTTAATGTGCAAGGCACGTGGATACCCGGAGCCGTACGTCATGTGGCGGCGTGAGGACGGCGAGGAGATGTCCATCGGTGGCGAAAACGGTAGGTACCTTCAATTGTAAACCCACCAGGAATGATGTGCTTATCGCCGACGGCCACAAACTTAATTTCAGTGAACGTCGTCGACGGCGAAATTCTGCACATCACGAAGGTCAGCAGATTGCACATGGCAGCTTATCTGTGCGTCGCCTCGAATGGAGTGCCGCCCTCGATCAGTAAACGTGTCCATTTGCGGGTCCAATGTACGTAAATATCCCGGGGCGGGTGATTGTGTGCCACAATTCAACCCCCAATAATATTTAATCAATATTGTAAAATCAAATTTCTAGTCCCACCCATGCTATCAATACCTAATCAGCTGGAGGGCGCCTACATCGGGCAAGATGTAACTCTCGAGTGCCACACCGAGGCTTATCCGGCTTCAATTAATTACTGGACCACAGAGCGCGGTGATATGATTATATCTGGTAAGTGACCGGTGGGTTAAGGCTGCATGATTTAATTCCGTCCGGCCGCCCCCCGCAATCAAAGTCGGATTGTCCCCAGTGCTAATGAATCCTCCCCGATCGGCCGGCTCCAATAATGGCGCAATTTGCGGGGTGGACCGTGGCTCAATATTCTCCGATTGTTGTCCAACTCCTCGTCACTCGGAAGTGGCTCCGGGGGAATTCGAGTGGTCGCCACTGTTTGATGCCTCCGTCGGATTCGATTTGAAGGACTGCCACCCGTGCGGGGCCGGGGCGTCTCTCATCTGCTGGTGGTCCTTTCGGGTCCTTTGAGGCTGCTGTGGGACGAAACAATTGAGGGACAAT
Source organism: Machimus rusticus (assembly GCA_951509405.1). Lineage (NCBI taxonomy): Eukaryota > Metazoa > Arthropoda > Insecta > Diptera > Asilidae > Machimus > Machimus rusticus. Next base: position 3,985,823 of record OX608052.1, on the reverse strand, counting down.
GCGTCTTCATGCCCTTTCAGGCGCAATATGCAATAAAACTTATCTAATAATAATATGAACTTCGATTTTCGCCAACAACATTATTCATGCCATTCATTTGCGGTGAGATTCTCACTAAAATGCGATTATTAAATTACATACATGTGTATGGATACCCAAATAAGGCCAATACAGGGTGGTCCAAACAGTGACATCCAAACGAAAAATTTAGATTCCTCGCACCCAGGCGTATTCAAAAATACCCTATTAATATCCCCGATTTCTTTTAAAGTTTTCAAGTTATGATTTTTTATTTACTTATTTAATGCATTTTCTAATAAATAGGTATATTTTTTATTTAAATTGTTTTGGAATGTCTGTTTTTTAATACCTATTTTCTTTTATTTGCCAAAAATTTTAATTCAATTGTCCTTGGTATTATATAAATATTTAAATGGAGTGATTTTAGCTATGTTTTTTTTTCAAATCGGTTCGTGTTCTAGGTTTTTGCACTGAATTGAAATTTATGAAAAGTTATACCAAACATTTCTTATTTCGGAAATATAAAATGAAATTGCTTGGATTTACACCAACTTTCCGTAAAAAATCAGAGCTGTAAAAAAATGGGGAGTGAGAGTACCAAGCAATCAAGCATTTTGGGTATTAGTACGAATATCAGTTATTCGTATTCCGAATTTTTCAGAGCCGAGTAAAAGTACTCGAACTCAGCCCCAAAGTACTTTGATTCTCGTATGTGTGTTTCTTAAGTTGTATGCCAAAAATAATTGATGGGGCTGATGAGTCTACTTAATTTACCGTCAGTCAATATTAAAATATTCCTGAACATTTCAAGAGAAAGTTTTGAAGCCAAACTTCTTTACGATGGTTCCGCGCCATGGGAGTAGGTAAACCTAGAAAAAAAATAAACGTTTACTTTGCGTTTTACCGGCAAATTTTTCTATGTGATTTGCATCAAACTTGGTATTCGGGGTTTTCGGGGTCGCTGATAGCAAATATTGGAGCATTCGAGTGCGAATACAAAAGTACTTTGGGATCGAGTACGAGTACTAAAATATTTTGAGGCTGGGTACGAGTACCAAAATACTTCGGGGCTGAGTTCGAGAAATTTTACTCAGCCCTGAAAAATTCTGAGTAGTTACGAGTAACTGATACTCGTACTCATACTCAAAATGCTTGATTACGTGGTCGTACCAAACTACCTAGTACCAACTTAACTTGAACCAAATAGAAAAATGAAAAAACGCAGCTATTATTATTATTTTTAAAAAGTTGTCATGTTAAAAGAAAATTCGTGTTATGTTTATATTTATTCTGGGTTCACAAAATAAGTCATTCTACGCTATTTTTCGCGTTTTCGTGTTTTCCATTGTATGTATGTATGTATATCCATAAAAATTTTCGAAAAATTAAAAATCAATTTATACCGATAATTTCGAAAGGGATGCAACATTTAAAGCCACTTTGATTCCCTGCACTGATGATCCGCTGCATTGCCCTGAATAAAAGGAGGATTCGAATCGCATCTACTGCTTATCGTTCTGCATGGCTCCGGTATCGATGCACCCTGGGACTGCAACTGGTTAGCGGAGGAGGGTCTGAAATTGGGCCAGCCTCGACGGTGGTCAGGTTATTGGCAAAATGCATTCTATCGAAATGGCTGTGATAAATTATATCGGCCAGCAAAAATATTTGTTGACCGAGCAAAAGCTACCGGTCCCTGCATCCTGGGTAGCTGCTGCAACTGCAACTGCAAGCAGCAGCGCCTATCCTAACGAGATAATACAAAGGAAGCTTCTCTTGCAGCGCAATTGCCACAAGGATTCGGGCCGCATAATTGGAAGCAAGCGCTGGCCGGTTCTGCTGGGTGTGGGCAAGTGAAAATCGTTTGAACCCGGCTATCTTCAATTAAATTGTGCACTTGGACATCTCCAGCGAGAAGCTTTAGGTTTTTGCAAATTAATGCTCTTTATGCGATTCTACCCCTGAGGGAAATTCAATTGCAAATGGACAAGGAAATGAGTTATATGTAATAACCAGCTATGGGTTAAAAATAAAAAAATACCAACCAGCGAGTTGATAACGAGAAATTAATTTTCCTTTTTGCGGATCTCAAAACCTTTCATGAAACTTTAAATGATAGTGGCTTCGTTGTGGGTATTTGCATAAAAACTCGATCAATCGATACCAATGATGAAACAATTGAAAATTGGAAATTAAAGCTTCAACTGAATAATTATAAAAAAGTAGAATTTAATAGAATAAAACATTAAACCGTTCGCATACTTTTGAGAAGAATTTACAGAAAAAGTGTTGTTCACTATAAAACAATTATAGCGCTTGTTATCCCAGACTGACTAATTAAAAAGTATGTAAATATGCACTGCTTTGTTGAAATGCCTTTTTAATCGGACTTAATTTAATATATCCATTTTAAGATTCACTTTATTACATATTTGCATTTAATACATATTTATATCTTAAGTTTGTTTTTCACGTCAACTAGGTTCAATGGACAAATGGAATTCAAATTGTGATTTTCGTTATAAAATACGCTTACTTTTAATAATTTTCTGTTTGCCCAATATATCACGGATAAAATATCAAGCAGTTTATTTAATAACAACTTCTGATGCGAAAAGGTCTTCTAAATTACGCTGTACATATATTTGTAATCTAAAAATCACTATTTCTTATATAAACTGATGATATAAAAATCCATACAATTATTGTTTTAACAACTTTTGTCGGTCTCTCTGTCTGTTCTGTTTGTTCTGGTTAATCTTAAAAACAGTTTAACTGATTTCGATAGGAATTTCTTTGGAAGGTAAGAATAATGCTGGACATGATTAAAGCTATTTTTAAAATGTTATCTATTGGTCGATTGCAATTAAAATCTGTGGACATATTCTTGAATCTGCTGAAAAGTATGAAATATAAAAGAGGAAAAATAGTGATCCAAATTTTCAGTATTAAGTGATTTCCATGAAAATCGAAATATGTACATGGCTTCTAAAGATTGCAGATTTTTAATACATATATAGTTGGAATCGTTTTAAACAGAAAGTGGGGCTTTTTGTACTGTGCGTTCTCAAATTTGCACAAATATTCTTCAGATACTTATTCGGAAATGTCACAGACGTAATTGAATTAAAACATTTATTCAAATAGTTAGTAAATTATTTGTTGAATTGCTGAAAATAATAAGAGAATAACCAGTGGCACTATTATAAAATAATTAAAAAACCAAGTTTAAATTAAAAGAGCGCTATAACCTTAAGATCTTTTTAGAAAATTTCCTCATACTATCCAAATTTAACAATAAATTCCAAAAATCAATAAATACCAAAAACGAAGTTAAAATTAATCAATTGATTTGGGTTATAGCAAACAACCCGTTTAAAAATCTTGTTTTAGCACCAATCGCATTTTCTTTCTAACTATTCCTAGATAATATGCTTTTAGAGAAATTGCAATTTTTCTCGTTTTCTTATTTTAAAATATCTCTGATTGAATTTAATCCCTAGAAAGTTCATTAGAGGAAAAATTAATGTTAAATGCTAATTTTCACGAATGACAATTCAAAACTTGTCTAATATGCCAATTAAGGTCTATCTACGTATGTATATATTTGAGGATCGAAAAACCAATGTCATCTAAATTTGAGATTTTATCTGTCATAACAGATAATCTATATATGTATGTTCAAGTTGCTTTAATATTTACCTTTAAAAACAAAAACAAAGTTGAGTTTTCTTCTTGAGGAAGATGAATTCCTCCTTATTTCCAAATGGGGATATCCGTCTAAACAATCAAATAATTTATGAGTTCAGCTACAATTTCCATATCTTACATATTTATTTTGAGTCTCATTGAAAGCGCGCGGAATTCAATATCACATGTCGTTTCGTTTCGGCTTCTGAAGGTACCCCTCATGGACTTTTTTTTATAGAAAGAATCGGAATTCCATCAAATGCGAAAGCAAATCCCTCGTGGGCAAAATTTCTTGCTTGTTTCCCATACAAACGAACCAATGCCACGGTTCTCGTAGTAACCCCTCAGATTTCTTTCTTACATCGGCGAACGAATATCTCGTCCTTAAGATTTAAGAATCTGAAGAAAAGCAGTATGCCATGTCATTTATTTTAATACACAATTCTCATTCCAGAAAGGCTCGAGTAAGCTTCTTAACTTTCTCTTTCCGCGGCGAATATTTGAAACGATTTATGATTTTTTAATTACTCTACTAACGAATTTGTAATGAAAATCTCCAACCCGTTTCTTGTTTAATATTTTGCCCTAGATCTTGTGCCACCCTGACTTTCCCGCGCGAAGTACGCTAATAAAGGTCGACGTTTAAGCGACACATAGGCTTGTCCGTAAATCAGGGGAAAATCTGTAATTTTTATGGCTCATAGCAATTTGTTATACCCGTTTTAATGGGGCCCACATAAATTATCATAAAAGAACGGCTGAAAACGCGAACATTAAGGAGTTTAATGATCGCATAAATGACAAACTTCTGAAATGTTTCCGTCCATGCGTGTCTTTTTGTCTTGCAACGGATTTGCTTTTAGAATCTTTCCCAACTTTCTTAATTGATAAATAAATAGTCTACGGAGCCAGCAGTAAAAATGACAGTAAAACTCTGAAATGAAACCACAAAAGAGGACCTCTGTCCTATATGGAAGCAACAATTTTTTCCTGCTATTAGTACCCACTTTCGAGGATAGCAATTCTTTCGGAGAATGTCCCGATTTTTATTAGTACACGCTCAGGAGACTCCCACGACATTAGAGGCACCCATAAAGTGACACGCAAACTGCTGCACTCGGGATCTTGGCGTTTGTTCTTTGTCTGCGACTATTGACAAAACAATCCTTCGGGGTCGTAGGCATGGGCAGGAAGCTCCTTTTCCTGGGGGTTGACAGAAAAATACAACGCATTTATGCCGCACCAAATCCGGTGACGGTGACGTACGCCGCCCACCGCCAACAAATTCGCGAGCGTAACCCATTCCTCGTTGGCCTACACTAGAAAAATAGCGTTCGTTTGTTAGTGGATCATAAGATGACGGCGGTTCATTTATCACCGCAAATGTAAACCGAATAAATCTCAATAATCAATTTAAAGAGGCTCCATGTGCCAGGCCGGCACATAAAGACGTTCGTGAGCCCCAGACTGGTTGCATGCTACGACTAATGATATTACATACATAACATAACAAACATACGTACATACATCGTATGTGCAGCAAAATTCGTGGGGGAAATTTAATAAAAACGCGGGGGTGGGACCCCGTGTCGAGCAAATGCATGATAAACCCCAAATCATATTTCTGACGTGCTGGCTGGGCTCTGTTACAAATGAAAACGGTTGCCGCCTGTAATTTGTTTGCTTCCATGTAAACGCACAAACGTGATACAAATCTAAACAAAAGTATTGTTAGATTGCAAAACACGGGTTGTTCGGAGGAGGGGTTTTCAATTTGTCCATAACTTTGATTAATCCTTTGACCATGCCATACCCATTTTGAACTTTTTCCGTGCAGGGCGTTTTTTGTTTGCGTTTTTATGCACATCGCAATTACAATTTTGCGTCAATGGTTATATCACGGTTTTTCTTTTAGATGCCTATTTACGTAATACCCATATTCAGGCTACTTTTATCAGCTTTGATTTTTACTGAACTATGTTACGCCATTATGGAACTTTTTGCTGTTTATAGTTTTAGTAACTCAAAATAATGTCTTTGTACCTACCAAGTTTGAAAAATTCCTGTCTAAATTTGAAATAATGCAGCAAGGATCTTTTAGTAAAAGGTCTGATTTCTCTTGTCATGATTTTTGGGTAATAATAATAATTAATTAATTCAAGATGTTGAACCTTGAATACCCCTTTTACGAACCACTGATAGTAAAAACTAAAGCCCACAAAATATGTATGTAAGTTTAGTGTACCTTTTCTCATGTATGAATATATTTACCATAAATTATTTTACAGATTTTAATTCTCTATAGTTTTTGGGAAATAAAAAAAAATAATAGAACAAATTTACAAAACTCTGTAACACTATCATTAAATAGGTCCTTTATCGAAAGAGGTTTTCCCATAAATAGAACATTTTTAATTTCCAGATATATATCCTATATCTATACTCATCTAAAAATGTATGGGGGTATTCGCTCTTGGATTGTCTTGTGTCAGAGCAAATTCTTACAACATTGTACTTAAATACTACGTGCCACACCAAAATGCACTAGAACATATTGCATTAAATGTAAATTTAACAATATGGGATAGTTTTTGAATATTAAATCTTCGCGCAAAGTAAAAATGTAACAACTATAAATTTACTATCACTTCAAAATAGAATCATAAATATTTTTCAACAGGAACCATCGTAATATTTTAAGTTAGTTTTATAATCAAATGAAAACCCGATCCAAATAAAAAGAAATTAATGAAAATTGTACAAGAGACAATTCTATACTAACTATCAAATATATAATATAGTAACTATCTACTGTTCTTGAAAATATTAAATCGATCCGGTGTTTTAAATTCAACATTTTGTAGAGGTTATGCTTATGAATCCCTAAAACATTTTCCGAAACAATTATACTATACACTTCTAATCAAAATTAAGTATATTTTTGATGATTCATGCAGAGTTGTTTTTCTGAGCTGCATTCCTATTAATTGAATATATATCTAAATAGGAAATGCAATTAGACAATCTCGGATTCCTCCAAAAATATTGTGGAATTATATTTCCCTTTTACAAAGAGAATGCATTCCCTTGGAATTTATAGAAGCCTTTGTGAATTTATGCATTCGTTAGCATTCGCTAGAACTTATATTCAGTGAATTCTTACGCATACATACAATAATTATTTAAGAAAAAAAAAACTTTTAAAGAGCTCTTTGTATTAAACATTTTCTAATTATTGTGTTTTTGTTTTCAAAATAATTATTTTTAGAAGGAGTGAAAAGAAATTTAAAATGTTTGAACTAGAAATATTTTTTAAATGTTCGAATTGCTTTGACTTCACCATTGTTGTCCGTGAAAAGAAATAGAATCGAGTTTTTAACCCTAATTATCGCTAAATAATAAAACTACATTAGAAAAACAAAGTGAATGTAACAAGAGCTTCCCTAAAACGAAAATGCTAATTTGAACAGCAAACATTCAAGTTACTATTAGTACACTTTGTTTCTTTTTATGATGTAAAAAATTACGTCAATAGACTCAATCCCTCAATAAACGAGCCATTTACCCAGGCCCTCTTGTCCTGGTTAGTTGGCAGATTCGCCCCAAGAGTAACCCAATTGGGAAGTCAAACACCAGTAAAAGGGATGATGGTCCATTTAAGTGGCAATTCTCATTAACTTTCAGACACTTCCCGAGCTGGTGACAAATTCGAAACAACGTCCACAACGAATGGCTACAGCAAGTACATGAAATTAAAAATTCGCAACGTGGGACTTTCGGACTTCGGCTCGTACCGCTGTGTGGCGAAAAACTCGTTGGGAGAAACCGACGGTGTCATAAAACTGGACGGTAAGTGCCTTCCCATCTTCAGAACGCACCCTCTCGAAGGAGACAGAGGAGTGGCGCGAAATTAAGCGCCGGGAAATTTTATTAATTTCATAAATGGTGCCTTCTTTTGTTTCAGAAATCCTTGCACCGACTACGGCCGTTATGTCGGAAATTACCATGTACAATCGAAGCTTAGGTACGTATATAGCGTTTTTCTACAATTGAAAGCCCGCCTCCTCCTGCTCGTTGCCCATCCGCGTTGTCCGTGCATTTTTACGCTGGTCCTGCAATGCACTTGCCGCGCCACAAACATTTTGCCGTACACTTCTACAGCCAGAGACACAATATTAAGAGAAAATCGGAATTTTTTGCACAAACAATCAATACTAATGTATGTTAAATCATCATTTATCCAATTGTTATAACTCTTAACTATATAAGTATGTATTAAAGAGACTACTGAAACTACCAAAAAGATAATTTTCCAAAAGATCCGAATTGAATATGTCAGTCGCAATATGCATATACTTATAAACATTAAATATTATTTTATTAAATTGTTACTTTAAAATTGTAATTTCACTCCTTAAAAGTTTCATTTGTTAAATCTAAAAAAGACATGTGACATATAAAACCTTCTAAAAAAATTATATGATACAAAACCTATCTAACTATAAAAAATTCTATAGAAATTATAGTCCAATTTGTGCGGGCAAAAATTTGGTGTTGACCTGTTTAATAAAGCACAGTTTTAGTGTCCATCTGTTTTTATCAGAAGCGAAAAGTACAGAAGACCGAATTTTGGCTATTTTTGAAAATTATTAAAAAATAAAAATATAAGTCTGTAACGTAACTTAAATTAAAGCTGGATTACTAGGAAAATCAAATACAACTTATCTCTATGATTAATGAATTAATCCCATAAGGATCAATGATGTTTCATAAATAATCAAAATATGGTATTTTGAATTATGTATCCTAATTTTTCTCGAAAATGAGAACTTATTAAACATTTTCATTTATGAATTCTCGGATAAAAGGTATTTCTGACCGCCCAATGGCTAGCCGTTAACTCGGTCACACTACCATTTGATGAGCTATGAAGTGATGTGATATAAAATTAAGTATTTTTTATGATATTTCATTATATGTTAACATTTGGTATCATATTGAGGCGTAATTTATACATTTCGAAGAATTAACATTTGAAAAAATCCAAACAGAGAAAAAATATATAGGCCCAAAACGAGCTCACAACACGCCCGGAATTGAAGAGGTGTCCGATATATATACGCCCGAATCGGGTATCGGGTCCGTAGCATATTTGAAGAAAAATATTATAATAGAGACAACTACAACCCGTTTGCTTAAAATAAAAATAAAAATTTAAAATTCGGAAGTTATCAAAGCAATAGATGTAGCTTCTTTCTATCTACTTTTCTTTAGGCGAATTAGAGAAGGATTGCTATGAAAAATTAATATGTACTCAAACTACAATATAATTTTGTAAATTAATTCACTTATTCATTTATATAAATAGTTTTAATTATTTTTACAATAAAACATAAATATATGTACATATAATTGGATTGCGGTTGTGAGCCCGTTGTGGGCGTATTTTGTAATAATTTGGGACATTTGCTGACGTTATAATAGTGTATTAAACTTTGAACCTGTTGCGAGTGCGTTTCATGCCTATTTCAAAAGCGTTTCAGACCTATTAGGGGGGCGTTTCGGACTTATTGCCAGCGTGTTTCGAGCCTGTTGTAAGTGCTTTTCGGCCCTGTTGTGGGGGCATTTCGGGTCTGTTGCGGGCGTATTTTAAGAAATGCGGACTTGTTGCAGATACGACGAAAAATTGATATAGATGTTATTGATGGAAAACCCAGTGACTGTTGTGGGCTTAAAAATGAAAAAGTTTGGGTGTACCTACATCGGACGCATTACGTGCTGAAGAATTAGATATTTTTACTCGGGAAAACGTTAAAACTTCAATTTCTTATTAACTCTTAAACCTTAAGGGGAATTCCGAGGTGTCGTATAATTTTTCCCTGGGTGTAATTTAGAAACTCTAGGAAAAGAAGAGCATCTGGTAGGGCATACGAAGTTAAAAAAAACAAAAAAATGGGTCACTAAAGGAGGAAGCTATTTTTCTTATTGTCGGCGAATAATTTCCTTAACTAATTAGAACAATTCCTCGGTTGTACTCGTTGCAGGCAAGCGACCCAACCGAAAATTCGAAACGAACGCCCTGCCCGACTACGGCGTGGAGGAGTGGAAAGATGGCGGTAAGTATCCAGGTCCGGTTCAATTTTCTTCCCACAGGACGCGTTCCTCCCGAATCCCGACACTCCCACGCTCCCGGATGCTCAGTTGCGGAGGCTGCGGGGTTTAATCGCGACTAAACAATTCGCCAATTCACCAACTAATGCGGTCCGATTGGATGATACTTTTTGTGGCCAAGGCCGCTTCCGGGCGCCCCCGCAGCCCCAAAACTGCATCCCGCCGCGTGGTAGACTTTAATGAGATATTTCGGCAGCGTGTTTGGATGGGTCGTGACACGTGTTGAAACCGTGCAGCGGCGGGCGTAGCCGGGGGCGGGGACCAATTACACGTCGCTTCGGTCTGAAAATTGCACAAAATTGAATTCGTTTGATTTTGCACAAAAACCAATGAAATTGTTTATTTCGGGCGATGCGCTGCGGCAATTCATTTCGGAATTGTTTCCCCCTCTCGGAGTGTTTCGAGATGATCACTGCGGCGATTAGGGCTTAATTCTCGTTTAATTAATAAATTGATCCAGAGCACTGCAATGAGCTCGTTTCGTACTCATTAATTTACTTAGCGGAACCAACACGAATTGGCTTCGCTATGGAGATTCAAGCGCCCATCCAGTTGATTATTTTCTGGAATTAAGCCCCTGGCATCGCCTTGTAATCGACCGAATTGAGAGACTTGATTTCGGGCGGTATAATTAAGAGCCAAGCTCTATCTGCAAATTAAGTCTTCATTTTATTAGGCGTTAAGCTGGCCTCAATTTCAGAAATTTAAATTTTCAAAACAGATTGATTTTGAGGTCTCTTCATGAATTTCAATCACATTTTGTGGAAACTTTTCCCTGCCAAATATGCAAACAAATTTTTGTTTGCCGTAATTAGTCTCCGAAATATTTCAATTTAACAAATTGAAAATATCATTTTCGACCAACATGTTTTTACAAATATTAGATATTAACAAATATGCCAAGCAAAGCATCCCAATTTCAAATGTTTTAGTTTAGCAACTTTCTATGTTATTCTGCCAAATTGTTCATAAATGCGGAAATTCTTAAAGCATATGCTTTTCAAATTTGATTCAATTTGTTGACTACCATATTAGAGAGAGAGCGGAGGAGACGAGGATTATTATTAGTATTATATTATTCTTTAAAGTAATAATCACATTAAATATTTAATAATTACCAAGCCTTTTGAATCTACAGGCATTCTAAAATGCAATTATTACTGCGTTTTTAAATTATAATGATGTAGTATCAAACTGATAATTTAATTGTTAAGTATTGTGTATTTTGTGTGTGTGTGTGTATTTAAGTATAATAACTCGAATAATAAAATATTTATTAAACTAAATTTTTATTGAGTAGGTACATCCCGGGTGAAAAATATAGACCAGAAAGACATTGAAAAATAGCCTAAAATTTCGATTTTAGCTCCAGTTGACACCCAAAATTTATCAAAGAATTTTTTATTTTTAATTAATTTACTAATATAGAAATCTAAAATTCAGGCGTATTTGGGATCTACGTATCAACGTTTATTCGGCTTGTTTTCGGCCTTACAGTTGTTATACAATGGACGCGACGCGTTTTTGTTGCCCCGCGGAACAATGATTAAACAACTGAGGTATTTTTTTATTCAGTTTGGTCCTTTGCAATTTATTTGGAGTAGAATACAACATCAATTTTTGTACAACGTCACTATTTCGACGCGTTGTTTCGGTGTGAAGCGATTCATGGTTAAAATTGTACTGAATACGTTTCAAAAACATGTCGGTTGACAAATATCAAAGCTATTCAATGTTTACATACCGACATAAAAGATGGTGCAGCCTGTATGTACCTATAGGTCCTGTAAATATATATTGGTGGACAAAAGCTCATTATTTTTAGAAATGGTTTCCACTACCTACATTCAATATATCAATAGCTCTTAAGAACGGATATGAATTTATATTGAGTCTTCCAGTTGAGTTGCATTGAACTTTCATAAAGTTTATTTTAAGTTTGAATTTTCCGCTTATTAAACATCGCAATAATGGTCAATCCAACAGCCGGAAATATTGGAAGGATATTTTCTTTCTGCGGCATTGCGGCACACAAAGTTTATGTTTCATAAAAATACTTTGTCCACTGAAGGAGTAATTGCTGGTAAATATTTTTCAGGTGAAACGAATCAACCTCCAGTGCGACATACGCCTGGTGCATTCCACAACAAAGCTGCATCGGGCTGCGAGCAGTTGGGCTTCCGTGTCACCCGGTGGATAAAGGATTTTGCTGAAGGGTCAACTGGCAGTGTCAGCACAATGCTCGGTGCAAACATCTTCAAATCAGCCCTTAAATTTGTCTCCCCAGCAAAAGTACACGTCTTTTTCCTGCTTGGTTTTAATTTCATTAGCATTCAATTTACGAACCGACTGCTTTTCCCCGGCCGAATAGAAAGATGAAACATGTCCTGAATCGGGAATCATCTTCAGTACCAAAATGAAATGGAGGTCGGGGCCAGGTTGCGCCGTTCCTCCTTTGTACATATTCCTTAAGATTTAAGAAGAATACAAAACAAGTGTATAATAGCAGTTGAAAATGTTTAAGATATTTATTAAGCTAAGTGGCGGCGGCGGAAGTGTTCTGAAATTACCAAGAGCAACTCGAGACCCTTGCGGGGTCTCTGTTTCCAACTTCAACTATAAGAACTACCACTATGTATAATAAGCTATGTCCTGTTAAGGGTGATGTAAACTAAATCAAAGACTTGTAACAATTCCATTGTTTTTTACTAAATTCGAAAATTTTATTTTTTAATAAACTAACAATCACACTATCGATGCTTTTTGTGGACTTTCGCAAGTGATATGAGAAACAGCGCAGCTTGCTTTGTAAATAAATTTAGATGAAGTCATATTGCGTTAAGTAACTATAAGATACTCACGAAACTCTGAGATTTGTTAAAATTTAAAATATGTGGCGGCTCCCATATGATGGTATACCCCACTCGGAATCAAATGTAAGAAACCCTTGTTTTTCGTTACAAAAAAAAAATCTTAAAATTATATTCCCAGTGTTTTTGTGTTTTTAAGGAATTCTTTCTTACATTGTCCGTTTATAGTACTAACGTGTTAAAATGTGGCAATGCAATATTCATCAGAAGTATTTCCGCATTGTTAAAATGAAAAACAATAAAGGCGTCATTAATTTTACTGGCATGGTGTTTTCATTTCATATGATTTTTTTTTTTTTATAAGTAGGTACTCCTTAAAATAGCTTAACAGTCTAATAAAATTTTTATTAACATAATCGAACACGTGACGATCATTGAATTTTCAGACTTATTTGTTAATAAATGATTTAAAACTCAGGAGAAAGGGAACGAATTGCCAACAACAAAATTCTACAAAAATTGTAAATGGACAAAAAGATAAATATATCTACTCGTATGTAGCTTAATGTATCTCTAAGAGAGAAATTGTTTCGACTACGGATTGTTAATTTATGTTATAGACGTGTGTTTGTTAATAGAATTAAAAATTGACTTATTTTTAGATATAACAGTCTTCACATCTTGATAGGATGTCCCATATGGGTTGCGACCCCGAGTACGCTTAATTATAGGTAGGGAAAATTTATTGTATTCTATTTTTATCTAAATAAATAAATAAAATAATAACGTATCTCAAAATATGTATATTTATTGAAATTCATACTTGCTTTTCGGCGAATAGTGTAGCGTGTCGTTTTTTTTTTTTTTTTTTTTTTTTTGAAGTAAAGGAAATAATGGACTGTATGATTTGCCAACTTATTTTGGAGACGAAAATGTTGCCGGATACCGAATGGGAAGGGAAATGCCGCTTCGATGGGTGTTTCAGGATGATAATGACCCGAAATACACATCAAAGCTGGTAGGTAATTGGTAAATGATAATGCGCTGCAAGTTCTTGATTTGCCGCCTCAATCACAAAATTTAAATCCTATTGAAAATCTCTTATGGGAATCCTTAAACGGCCAGTCTCAATTCAGTTTTTCCGAAATAAAACAGAACTACAATGGAAATTGAGAAAGAGAAAAGGAAAAGTGAAGTATACCTTAATCTACTATTATGAATTGAATAGCGACTATGCGACAATTAGTTTTGCACACTTACTTATACCGTTAGTTTTAAAAATTATTTAAATTTAATTGTGGAGTGAATTTGTTGCAAACTCAACTATTTGCAATGTTTCATGAAAGGAGAAAAATAAGATACTTTTTACTCTCCACTAAATAAAATTAGGAAAAAACTATATTTTTTGTGCTTGAATGGTTGCTATTGTTTTGCACAACACATACATATACACCCCTATTATGGTTAGCGAGTCGAATAAGTCTCATTCGCTAGAATTGCCAATCTCTACCGACGTGAAACATCGCCCTATTATACGTTTGGCAAAAATTCGCTAAAATCTCATTCCTTGTGTCAAAACCAGACGAATAAAAATGTTCAGTGACTATACGTGCGACCTCCGTTCAGCCAAGTGAAAACGTTCGCCTCTCGTGATACGACGGTTGCATTAATTCGTCAGTGCGTTCAACTCGCGGCGAATGTTCGATTCGCTAACCATTATAGGGCCCATAATATAGCGAAATTCATTTCGAATTACAAAAAGTATTGAATTTACGATTGTCGTCACATATTATTTATTTATAATACAGAGCTGGCTTTAAACCTGATATGTTATCTTTTAGCTGATGTATCAAAGAAAATTATATTTATTTTGGTAGTAGAGCATGTCATAAATTTTGAACGTTTAACTACGTTATTTTATTTTATGGACTGTTTATACCAAGCTTCGTATGGGGAAAAACGATTATACGAAAATATATTCAGTTGTAAGAATTTTTCCCCTAATCGCAACAACGCAGGTTATTGTTTCATTGAAAAACTGATTAGCGTAAATGGAAGGACGAGAAGCACATCATCACAAATAGGGTTCGGAATTCCATCTCCAAAAAGGGAAGTTGAAAAAACAAATATAATTTTTGTGTCCTGCACTTTACCTAAATACATAACTTTGTCACTATCGGAATAAATGTTAATGAATTATATTCAAACCGACATAGCACAAAGAGTACACAATCGCTCTTCACAGATAGAATGAACAACGATGCGTTCTAAAGCTACTTATGTTCATACATAAATATTATAAATATCTTTAAAAAGAATATTTCTGAAAGATATGTTGAATTGAATTTAAATGTAATTTAATTGGGCAATGTAATCATTTTTTTATAACATATAGATGATAAAATGATAGTCTACATAACATTTTATACAAAAAGAAAATTAAAATTTGAAATGCTATAGTTAAATAGGCCTTCGCCCTTCTCCCTTAAAAAGTTAATTGATTTAATATACCAAACACGCAGTAACGAGCACTCCGTATTTTAATTCCAGGTTGATCATAGTTTTCACTTTAAGGCGATTTTTTAATATGCTCTTCAGTTTTACCCGCGTGAATGGTACTTTTATCCATATTCTTGTTTGGGGTTTTAAACCTGAGAAATTTATTAAGTGTTTTCGTATTGTTTTAAGTAATAAATCATAAATATATCTTTTATGATAATCATTAAATGCTGATAATTTTAAAAACGTTTTCAATTATTTAGAATCCCAAACAAGAATTTGGAAAACTTAGAAGTACCTACATTAAAAAAATTTTACAATTCAAAAACATAAACTTTTCAGTAAAAACTCATAAAAACATGGCGTACTGAATAAATGCGGAATTAATTAAATGAAATCTATAATGACTTATGTTGGGAAAACTAAAAGAACCTTAAAGACTACGATAGATAAGTTTAGCACATTTCAGGAG
Organism: Machimus rusticus; assembly: GCA_951509405.1. Lineage (NCBI taxonomy): Eukaryota > Metazoa > Arthropoda > Insecta > Diptera > Asilidae > Machimus > Machimus rusticus. The sequence goes on along the minus strand of OX608052.1, from coordinate 3,970,160 downwards.
CTTAAAGTGACAAGTTAAAAGAAAATAAACATTTAAGTAATATTAACTTGAATACCTTTAAATTATTTCATCACATAGGCGGAGGAATTTTGAATAGAACCGAGAGTTTTTAAATAATGAAAGCCAAATACAAGTAGGACAAAATATAATTAATGGTCGGTTAGATTTCTTGAACAACAGTCCATTATTAAATTCTTGGTACCTCGATAGGGTGAATCTGGTCATACTAAAATTAATAATATATTATATGTAGGTATATTTTTGTGGTGATCGGCGTTCGGGTTTCCGTTTCGTTTTGATACTCTTCGCGAACCATGTTAATACATTCCACGTGTGTCTGGGTTAAAGTAGATAAGTTTTTTGTGTGCTTGCAGACAGAAAATATCTAGTCCAGATACTGTAAGAATCGAGAAGGTTTTGATATAAATAGTAGGAGCTGTTGCTGTTCAGAAAATATACAAAATCTGCACAGAAAGAGCTTCCGAAGAAATCATAAAAAATATTATTTAAAAAGAAGTATTTTTTCAAAAAAGTTGTTTGAAAAAATAAAATTGTATTCCATTAATTTTAAAGATGAAAAGAAAAACAAATATATGTATAAGAAAATAGGTATTCCAACATTTTAAGATGATAGAAATAAGATCGAAGAAAAGATATGTAAAGAAATTTCATCAATCAAAAGTTGCGTTTTTTAATGAATTATACAACGTAAGTTTTGGTACGTTTTCTCCTCATGAAAATCCGAAAACCCAGGTTTTATCCGGATTTCTATCCAGGTTACGGGTAAATTTCAGGCATTTCTCACTTTTTGGAATGTTATTAAAAAATATTGAATTTATTAATTTATTTATTTGCTTAATTTATATTAAAAATTCATAGTTTCAATTTCGAGAAAACAATAACCAGATCTGACTATAATAAAAATAACAACCTTTTCGACCTAAGAACGCCTCCTCATTAAATCTTATTTAGACTGGACTATATTAATAATCTATTAAGCTTGAATGTTTAAGTGTTCCCCACATTTTTGTAAAGTACATACGTTTATGTTTAATAAACTATGTAAAAATTCAAACAATTGCCATCTAAAAGCACTATACATATATTACGAAGGTATACGTATACGGAGTCAACATAAGTTTTAATTTAAATTGAACATGTCCATGTTCCGCAGATAATTAACAAATTGAAAAAAATTCGTTTTAATTATGTGCTACTATTGTTTTGCAGATTACGAGTACAATGAATAAACTTTTCAATTAAAGGGCTATCGAATGGGCAAGTAATGCGGAGAGGTGGGCGGTGGCCACATAATGGGACGGGGACCCTTCCATTGTTCCTGTATTGAGTTTCCAAAGGGAAGCCAATTGGAAGTGCCTTCACCTCTAGGAGCAGGATTTGGTTACGGCTGTTGTCGGCAGTCGAAACAGCCACTTGTCAGCTCCTGCCGGTAATGCGTTCACATTTCCCTGGTAATGTTATATGAAGAGGGCAGCACTTGCAGAAGTGGCCATTAACATGAATGATTTAAGCGGCCCTCTGCGCGATAATTGCCCCGGAGCACGACTAAATGAATAACCGCAGATAGATCTCGCAATAAAAAGTTAATTAAGGAAAGAAGTAACTGGGAAAGGGTTGGTGACTTAACTGGGATGCGAACGATCAGCCCCCGCTCCGCGCAGGTAATTCAGCGCGGCTCACCTCGGAAACTTAATCAAATTCGTATGAATCTGCATAATCTTGAGGCATACGGGCGGGGACGGGATTAAAACCTGTTGCCGTCTCACGCCGCCGGCTTATCAACAAAGGCCCATATGTGCACCCAGAGATATTAATCCATTGTAAAGCCGAAGAGCCACTTTAGGTTCCTCCTTTCACGGGCAATTTTTCTAAAGAGTGCTGCTGAGCGCCCGGGCATTAAATGGAGGAGCGCAAGTTTTCAGCCTTTTGTTGTTTTAAAGCGCCATTGTGATGCCATTCCGTGCGGGGCTTTGTGCCGGGCAGAGCTGCGATTCACTCACTTAGTGGAGCTTGAGTGGCAGAAAATTCATCACGAGCAGGAAATGTCGCATACACATGGCTTTAATGCAATGAAATTTGGAATTCCTTTTTTGTATAGCGCCAAGAAAAAATGAGGAAAGAGCCTGGAGCTGCATGGGGATTCCGGGAAGCGTTTTAACTCCGGAGGGATCGCACAGACCCCGCTGCAGGCGAGTGTGACTGCAATTCGTTTCCATGATAAAAACTCACCATACGCGCGAAATTATGCCAACGAGGGGCGTCAGGGAAGTTACACCTTAAATTGCTTCGCTGAGCGCACGAGATGCACTTTTAAATTTGATTTGTGCTCGGAAATGCTCCATTCAAATCCCATTTGGATTTTGTACTGTATTCAGCATTTAGATCGAATGTCCGTAGAAACTTCACGTGGCTAACGCGGTTTTTGATAGTACATTTAATTGCAGTGACATTATTTTATTGTTTTTACATTTGCTCTTAAAGCTTCTACTACAGACAAAAGTATGGGGCAAAAATTTTTATAGGTGAAATTAAGAAGCAGACACAGAAATCACGCAGGCTTTTTGGTACAAAATGTTAAAACATTTTATTTTCCCACATGCTTTCTTAAAATATTTAAATACAAATTGCAAAAAAGTTAGAATTTGATTTAAAATTTTGGAACAAATATACGATAGCATCACAACTCAGATTTCAATGAAATTCAGCAGGTGTCTTCTGTTTGCCTTAAAACGGAAGGATCTGAAGGAATTTTGGTGAAGTCGATTTTAGTTTCCGAAATACCACTTTTAATACAAAAGAAAGTGAGCACATTGTTTCGATCGGGAAGCCAAGCCGATGTCATCAGTGCGGCTATAGCGTGACTTCTCTGCCACAGACACTCAAAAGGACCGAAAGAAACAAATTCTACTCATGACTTACTTTAAAATCATAAGTACGAAATTATATGACAGCAAACTATTAGTCTACACAACTCCATACATATGTATACATACATATATGCCTTGCCATTCCACTCACCTTTTTTTGTAGCTCGCTTTTGGAAGCGAGTTCGATCCGAAAAATAAAATTAAAATTCTGCCTTTTTAGGAGCAATAACATAATTTTTTTCGGTTTTTATTTATAAATCTAGTTATTCAAGAGAAGCAATAGAATTCCAGTGAATTCTATAGTTAAACCAAAGACAATATAATTTTACCGTTTATATCTGCAATTCTAGTATATAAATATTTAAGTATTATAGAATTCTAGTTAAAATATGTAAATAGATTCTTAATATCTTTATTTTCACTAGATTACTTACTGTAAATCCTAGTTGCGTTCTAATTGAAAACAAGTTTTGTGTGTTAGGTATCTACCTAGCTCGAAAATAAATATGAACACGCAAACAATAAACTTATAATTTTCTTAGAAGATGTCCTTCAAGCTGATATTAAGTAACTTAAATAAATGAAATAACAATAACTAGCATTCTTATCTTTGAGCTATTATCAATATTCCGAGGCCTTCTCGTCGAACTTAATTCATTATTCGATCATCAGACAGCCACTTGCCTGCGTAATTAATTACCAAGGTCTATTGAGTGGAAAAACGCTAAAAATAATTCTCTGGCGTCCCAGGGTGCCCTAATGAGCACAAATCGTCAGCAATAATCATGTGTCCAATTGATGTGCTGTAACGAACAGAAGACCCATCCACGACATTTCCAATAAATTTCAGGCACATCTAGCATACTAAGTTTCGTTGAAGCAGATTCCAGGCGGCCTGCAACTGATATCCATGTCGCCTTATTATTTAGATTGATTCCAATTTCCCCCCGAGCCGAAGGTAAAGCCGCATCGAACATGGCGGCCTGGTGGCAGAAACCCATGTGCCGTGCATGCCACCGGGGAGCACCCGCTGAGCGGGGCCGGGTGCTCCAAGCCCGGCCGGGCCCGGCTCGAGCACGGCCCCTCTAATTCCAAACATATCATTTTCGAGTTCAGTAGAGCGCGAAAAGTATGCATTCCATGGAGGCGCACAGCATTGGCTTTATGGATTCATTATGTGGAACCAATGTACTGTACCTGATTGTACGTGAAGAGATAAATATCTTGTAATTGCCTTAATGATAAATGGCTGCGAATAGATATTCCTGGCCCTGTACGCTGGTGTCAACCCGGGCTGCCTTAGGAAATGAGCCGACTGAAGCGGCAAAAGGAAAGCCAACAGCCCTGGGTGCTCGATGTGACTTTCCTTGGATGCTCGGAACCCTGCTAATAATTCAGGGCAGTTTTAAACCGATGCCGAAATTCTGTAGAAACACGGCAGGACACTCCACTCGGACCGACCATGGGCATAATAGCAACAGGGCCGTATTTAGGATACACTACTGCGCTGAATCTGTAATGCGGGCTCTAAAGGGGAAGTTTATTCAAAATTAACCTCAAAAAATCGTATTTTAGAAAAGTTTTCTAATTAAAATCCTAAAAAGAAACATTTAGAGTTTTTTATTAAATTGTTTACAATTTCTTACTATTACAGTATCTGATTACTTCGAAAATCTTCAAAGCTTTTTGTATTTTTGAATAATAGCTTAAGATTTCAGCGATTTTGATTTTCCGATCGCTCGATAAGGATTACCAAGTAATTCCGAATGATGCATGTTTTTTTTTTAATATCTACTTCTTAAGGGAAGAAAATTAATTACAATTACTTGTTAATTTTTATCGAGTGATCGAAAAAGAAAATCACTTTGTAAACGTTACCGAGCAATCAAAAAATAAAAATTAGCTGAAAAAATGAATCCTTTATTGTAAAGTACCGTTGAATCTAAGTACCTAAGTCTACGCATGAAATAAGTAATCGAATTTAGGTTAATATTATATAAAGTGATGATTACTTGTTTTAAATTTCAGAAAAAATTATTATTTTCGGTCCCTGGTAAAAACATAACGCACATAGCGGCGGAAAATGAAACAAAAAAAATGTTAATTTTACACAATAGATGTACTTATATTTATAACTTCTTTAAAGTAGTAGTAGTATGTTTAAAAAGATCAGTGTTGTGCCTTCGCATATTCCGCCATATTGGATTTAGAACGACGTCACTTAGTTAATCGTGCATTGTCACCAAAATCAAACGTGTGTGCAAAATTTCAGCTCAATCGATTGGGGAAAATGGTCTATACAGTTCAGTTGCCAGATTTAACCCAAATAAGGTTAGAAGCTTGTAAAAAGAAGATAAAATTGACATTCATGTCTAGGTTTATGAAAAATCAGTATTTTAATTTTCAAGATTTCAAGACATTTTACAATTCTAAGTAAAGCATTTTATGCAAATTTAAAAACAGAAAAAATGGAATGTACCAAACAAACAAATTTTACATATTTGTATGTGCATCTAATTTAAACACGATATTTTCCAAAACGATAAGAGTTTAAATGATAGTATCAAATAATCTTAGTAGACTTAATTGGTTTGTGTCTATAAAAGAACTGCGTCGACGTCTTTCATGATTATAACATGCCTCGCACCACAGTATGAAAAAAGGTTTTTATATATATACTTTAGTTTATTCAAAATGAAATTTTTTTAACAGTTTTGTGGCCGGGCCTTTAGGCTTCAGAAAGGCTTAAACCCTAAATACGGCCCTGGAAAACAACATTCTCACAGTGTAAGATGACACATTTTGGGTCCAGGGACACGTTTCCGCAGAAATTCTTAGCGATTATGGCAACATTCGAGTGAGGCCAAACCCATCCCTTCTTCACAAGCTGCTTTGGGCAAAAAGTACATCAATCCATTAAAACTAAAAAGCTGTTTTCTCATTTTTAAGAGGGCGAAAGAAAAGGGGCTCGGGCTATTTCAAATACTTTTCATTGCACTGAACACTGCTCACAAAAAAATTATCAAGACGATACCAGAAGATAGCCAAAGGATATCCTGTGTCTTATCTCAATGCGAAGACCTTCTCCTCAAACGAAAATTTAATGGCTCATAAAGATAAGACACAGCAGTACGTTTCGGCGAGTATAAAGGCGCAAAAGAATAAAGGGAAAATTTGTCCATCTGAACAATGTTTATTTGTTATTTTTTGTATTTTTCTGAAGTGGAAAAAGGCACCTAAAAGGATATCCTTTTATTCGACGCAATGGATTTTCTTCTCAAAGGATTTCTTTCAAGTGAGTTAATAAGAATTTTTTTCTTCCTTATATACGTCCCCTCGTACCAGAACAACAAAAGAAGACTTCTAAGACTTTCGCTTTGACTGGACCATATTGCTCAAAGCAACTAATTTAGTGTACCTATACTTTGGCCGTTGACGTAGTATTTACTTCAAGGTGGGTGTTTACATTAATTTTCAAATCTTACATAAGCTTAAAAATGAAATGTCCGACAATTTCACAAAAGCGGTACCCAATTATTCGGATTTCTTTGATTTTTCGGGACGTATTCATTAAAATCTGTTTAGATGAAAAAGGAGGCCTATATAAAGAATATTATATTAATGGAAAACCTTTTTCGAAGTCCCTATAAATATTTTTAATTGAAAAAAAAACGAAAAATAAAATAAATAAAGATGCGAAATTTCACCTACTTTTGATTAAATTAGGTATACATTAAAACACTTTTGGAGTTTATTGGCTCGGCATCCCTGGGGAAATGAACCTTTCCATGTTGCCGAAAAAATACTAAAATTGCACTGACTAATACAAAGAAAACTCCGCCTCACCGGAGCCAAGATAGTAACAAAAGCATTTTGGGCTTACTGATAATTAAATACTTCTAAGAATATATTGGCCATACCTATGTATGTATGATATACAAATGTACTTAGCTTTAAAATTTCGAAAACTGACACCTTATCGCTACGATTTGGCCAAAGTTTCGTCTCAACTTGTATAAATAAATACCTTAAATTTAGGACATTATTATTTTTTCATTTTAAACAAATTCTTCAAGAATATTTTAAATTAACGAATTAAAGGTATCTTTTTCGACTTATCGACGGCGACGGGCACGAATTTGTCTCGTAAAGCATAAAAGTAAGTTTTTCCTTGTTCGTGCAGATATAAGGTTTTCCCATGATTTTCACCAAAAAATTATGAAAGAATATGTAGTAGAAAACTATAACTTTTCAGTATTTTAAAGCTTAATATGACAAAAAAATTGTTCGCACAAAAGATCTTGAAGGTCGCATTGCGTATGGGAGGCGGCTTTCACACCTACACGACCCACTCGCATTAATATAATAATAATAATGTCAAGAAAATCAGGCAAAGTTCTGCATACTCGTCACTTTTGACCCTAAATGAACATTTCTGTAAAGTTTCATCAAAATCGATTAAGAGACCTCAAACTAAATCTATGCTCCAATTTTTTTTAAAACCAATCCTCAACTGAATGCAAAAAATAAGGATTTTATTTTTTAATAGATATTCGTATAATTCGGACTATTAACTTTAATAATATTTTTACCCAAAGGGTAAGTGATTTCTGCCGGTTTAATTTTTATTAGTACGAATTACCGATTTATGTTTTTCTGTTTTTATTTAATCTGGTCCAATTCCGTAGAAAATATAATACTGGGTTAATGCTTTTTTATGGATATTGTTTTCATATCAAAATTAATTTAAAGCTCCCCACTAAAAATTGCTAAAGGTTACAATTAAATATGTAATTTCAAATAGTTTTCGTACGGGGCATTACTATAACTCCCCAATTTAAAGAGCCATAGAGCAGTGCGGCAATGCGGGCAGGCATATGGCGTAAATGTGAGTAATTTCCAATTAATTAAATCAAATATTAAACTATCGCCCCATAAACCTTTTGAAATAAACTAATTCGATTCGCGGAAACGCTTATCCTTTCAAAGGTAATAATTTGCCGAACGATGGACCTCCTGCTGTATGAATGAAATAAAAACAATTTCGCAATTGAATGTAGTAAACCAAATATGCACCGGACAGAAACATTAGTTGCAATCGGCAAAATTGTTTTGTCTATTAAAAAATTAATTAAATTCGCGCACCGCAGTTGTGTAACAATTTAATTGCATATATAAAAAGTGGAAATTGGCCTACCATGAAGTGCAATTATAAGCAGCCTATCGATGGCCCCATAAACAGAGCGCTTAATCAATTCGACGTTTTGCCAGCGTACAAGGTAAATCACGTAATGAAATCTGCCTGTAATCATTTGTCACGAGCCCTTAATCTCCGAATTTGGCTAATGGTAATTAAATTTACTGAAAGCGACACGTGATTAATGGAATGGCATCAAAGTCACAACGCCGCCGTTATGGGCGTGGAAAGGACAAACGATCGAGGGTCTACAATCGCCGGAAACGGCGGAAACTTTCCGCTTCCTGCCAAGACGAGGGGATTTCCCAAATTGATAAATTCTTTCCGGGATGAAAAATTCGTAAAGGCATTTTTGGGCAAAACTCAATTTGGTTTGTTCCTGGGGAAATCGTGTATTTTTTTCGTTTTTTTTCCAAATCTGGCTCGCTTTAATCCATTTCAGACGAGCCCACACTAAAGCTACGTATTCCCGCCCGAAAATTGACTTCATATGATATGCATAGCATATGTTTCGTTTGAATATTGTTTCGAAAGCAATTTACATCAAATTTTTGCACCTCTTTGACTGAGAAGTGTCATTTGAGGGGTCTACACCTGCCAGGGGCGGTTTGGTGACCGTACGACCCCGAAGACGTTTTAAGTCTTCCCAAAACCCTGCAAAGTGACAAAACTGCGTCAAGATGAGACAAAGAATTTTTAGAGAAGTACAACAGGCCCCGGGGCAAAAGTTAAAAAGGTTATTTGCATGCGTCCCTCAGCCTCGGCTATACTCTTTGAAGTGATAAAATAAATCAAAACGTTATTTTTCTTACATCTACCCCGGGGGCGGGAGGAATTTCTTATTCCAAGCCGCTACGACTGCCTTTTTGCGGACAGGAGTTCTTCGTCGCCGCCATGTGTGCGCACGGCCTTTTGAAGGGAGTCGAGCTCGTTTTTATTGAACTTTGAGCTCCAGGGCAATCCTTAATTCACCATAAACAGTGCAAACGCCCACCGCACCGTCGTTCCTTTCTTTAGGTGACAGATTACCTCTTCTTCCCTCCGGTATCGTGCCCCGTAAAAACTAACGCTGCCAGATTGGTTTATTTGATAGCGGAATCGTTTTAGAGATAATATCGTCCTAGCGGCGTCTACAGCAGAGCCTCGATATAGAGGGACTAGAATAAAGTAGAGCTATCGGCGAGAAAAAGGTTGCCGAAGCAAACGATTTTCTCTGCTAAAATTCGAGTGAAGAACTATTGAAGAACTTTAAATTATTTCTCCCAACGAATTTCACATTCTTTTAAAAACTGAAAATGAGGACAACTCCGATAGCACGAACATTTTTAGCTTTTAGAAAAAGATATTTCATGCAATATACCTACTCATAAGTTTTCTTCTTACCAGTGCGGGATTAAGAATCTTTTTTGTCCTAAGCATTCCAAGAAAAAGCAATTGAAATCAAAGGTAACTTAACACTTTAAGCGCCATGTCAGTTACTGGTGACGGGCTTCAATTTTAAAATTATAGAATTTTCCACCTTTGGAATTGAATAGAAAAGCAAATATCGAATTCATACACGGGAAACTAAATACCTTTAGCATCAATTTCTTCGAAAAATGTTCGCATTCAGAAATCCCTTCATTAGGCATCTCAGTTACCAGTTACTGTAGGCTAGTATATTTTATAGCTTTAAATTAAATTGTCAGGTAGATTTGAAGTTCTAACTTTACACAAAACAACCTTCGGTTTCTTTGTCACAAAATATATTTTTTACTCTTACTTCACAGTGGTTAGGGTTATTTGGAGGCTGTGAAGCATATTACTATTTAAAATAGCCACTTTTATAACGGGTTACCCTCTTAAGGATAGTATTAAGCAATTATATGCTAAATTAAAATTAGTATTGTATAACATAAAAAAGTACAGAAAACGAAAAGAATGACAAAATTAGTTAAAGCTTCATGCAAATAATCTTAAATAGACCGTGCTTCACACAACGTGATACCATCAAACAATGTAAATTCCCCAAGTTTTATAGTTTAAAAACGGCTGAAAATACGTCGAATTGGAGGCCATAAATTCTCCTCCATTTGCAGTCCCTTAAGCCTCCTCTCATGGGGGAATTTAATGTGTTTAGTCCGGCACCGCCAATTGTCCGTCCTTTATCAAATACAGCCATCCAACAAATTTATAGCAACACCATTGGTCAGTCGAGTTACTATCTGCAGCACCCGCCGCCCACTGCTGATATTTGCATAAATTACTGTCAATTGTGTTAATCCTATGGGATTTTTTTCCCCGACTGTACTGATTTTTAATCAAATTCGTCCAGCATTCTCGAAAAGATATGCACGCTAAGAATTGAATAGCCACAAATTGTTTGCTGTTGCAATAGATTGTGTCGAATTATACGCACTATTTGGTTCATGCAAATTCTGTCAAAAGGAGTAAACAGAATTTTCAATAAAGCAATTATTCAACAAATATCGGGTATGTTGGTCATTGGTTCAATAATATCAGCTCTATTTTATTTTTGATCGCGTGTTTTAATAAATCTCCTTGTAGGGATGCTGTAATTTATCCCTAACTAGTAACTATATGCTGGCTGACGAAATTGCAAAATTGCCCTTCCTTAAAATTCTCCTATGAAGACGGACTGAAGGACTGACACTTATTTCGTTGAAGATAATGCTCACCCGCGGAGGTAGACGAGCTCAAAAAGTGGTTTGCGTTTCGATTCCGGGCACTAGCCAGATCTCATCAGTTTGGCTGAATGGCAAATACCTCTGCCACAGACGCCACGATTGTGTGGATCGGACGCCCGTCCTTATGTGTACTTTACATATTAAAATTTCAAGTGTGAATTATAAGGAAGAGATATTTTGTAACAGTACCTATATATTTAAATTTAATTTTTGATCTGCAACTTTGAAGATAAGATAATGACATCAAATAAATAAAAGTTACATTTTTGTTTTAAAAAAATTCAAGAATGACTTGATTCAAAACTACAAAGTAGTTTTTATGCTAATTACAACTACCTATTGCCACACCCTCAAAATCGAATAATTCGTTGGATTTCCTCAGCCTCAAATAGTTCCACATACCTTTAGCGCTCACGTAAATCAGTTGAGTAATGTTTGTTTAAAAATTGTGAAAAAAATAGGGGCTCACTTAATCAGCCATCATATCACAATCAGGAGGCACCACTGTATTGATCAAGAAAAAATATAAGAAGGAAATAGTTTCAAGGAAACTGAAGGTACGAAAACTCAAATATCAGATTCAACCCCTATCCGAGGTATTTTATAACTTTGCGCTGCAAAAAGCGCTTCCAGGGTAATAAGATAAGTCTCAAGTACTTTGTTAACAAAAGGACCATCGAGGCGGATTTAGCTCGCTTTCCGTGCGCCCCTCGCGCGCCTTCGCCTGCGTTTGTTCTTTTCAGGTTGCCTTAGTTGGGCTCCTTTCCATTTTTACTTCATCTCGGGCCGGTTGCAATTTACTATATATTATATATGTATAGTCGATTCAGCCGTCGAAATCGATACTGAGCATTGGTTAAAGTTCTCCCTGACCGAGGGAATCCGCTTCAAAATGGAAGCGCAAAGTAAGGGCTCATAAAAAGATAATATCAAAAAGAACTTTAGATAGAAGTTTGGGACACAAAATATTCGGGCGAAAATAAAGAACAGACCAAAGAAGCACTTTGCCGGCTCCTTATCGGCACATCCCTCCCCTTCGAACCTCAAGGTTTTGTCTTATTTTTTTATTGGCCACCGAAAACACAGCATCCAAGGAACATCTCCAGGAGCTAAACAGGAATACAATGATTGCTAAAAATACCATTTGCGCCGGGAATCCCCGGACTATAAGTAAAAGTGGATTTCGCATTATCGCAGAATGGATAAATATAACCAAATGACTACATGCGTGTGCTCAGGGAGGCGAGGCGAAGAAATTTGATTTCCCTCTTTATGTGGGAGCTTTGTTAAGATGAATATGATTATGTGTATCGCCCCTCTGCCTATAAACGAACCCCAAAATTACCCATATGGAACCAGCCCAAATCGATTTTAATAACAATATTCCGCTTTTAATTCTTTTGCTGGATCAATAGCAGTATTTAGGGGTTTCGTGGTGTTCCTTTATTTAATTCTTACTATAATTATTAATTATTTTAATAACGCGGTAGGTACATACTACGGGATTAGTTACTGGTCCCATGTTTTTATTTATTTGATTTTAGAATAATAATCATTTTTTAAATTTAAAATAAAGTTTATTTTTGAATAATTTAGATTAATAACTTTTAAGTTTAAGGAAAGAAGAAGGATTCGCAAAACTCAAACAAAAATTACCTACCCAGAGCACTTGATGTACTCGTACCTACATTTTTCGGATAATGTAATTAAAAAATCGTTGAATTAAAAGTAAGTTATTCCAGTTTGGTTTATAGTCGTAGTTCATGGTCGTTCCTTGAAAATAGTGTGTTTTGGGAAACCGCGTTATAGGAAACACTAACATACAAAATTCAAAACTAGGATTCAGTTCTAAAACAAAACACTTTCATATGTTGTTTCATTATATGCGTCTATAATTACATGTGTATATAGGTATACATAAAACATTGTGAAACGAACTAAAATAAAATTCAGCATTACATAAAAAATAAAAAATTCATGATTTATATAATCAAAATTAATATTATAAATATATTACACATTTTTAAAGTTAAATTTCTCAAAAAGTTTTTCTTTCGTTTTATCGAAATTCATCAGGTAATCAACAAGTAAACTTGCTCCATGATAACGATGATAGAACATAGAAATATAAAGTAACTTTATCTGGAATACTTTTTATAGAATTATGCTTATGTGACAGTGCATTTCAAAAATAATTAATTATTTTACTGTTGAATGAAAAAAGTTTCCCAAATTCAAGTATAAATCATTTGGTGATCACAATAATTTATGAAACGCAGGCAATTTCGGTACTCAGTTCGCATAGTCCGTGATAGTTATTAGTTAGGCGTTATCGTGACACGCTTTTGTGTCCCGGAGTGCAGTGAACATGCACAAGACAGGTGCATGCTGCAGCTGTACAAACTTAGAGATCCGCCATTCCGCCGGCGCTAAACTCTTCCGCATTTAATTAACATACTCCCACGGATCCTGTTTTTGCAATAAATGTCACCGTGTTGAGTATTTGCTCGGAAGCGAAAAGTGCAAACTAAACACTTTGACGGTGCTCACTTTTATCCAACTGCGGGACGAGGCGCGGCGCATAGCACTGCAGAACGGATGGGAATGCTTGTCACGTTCCACTGCTCCCTCAAGCCAATCCTTTGACGGGGCAAGTGCTCGCATATGTACAGGGTGACTCTGAAATTTATACGGTGGAAATGCGGGGCCCTCCGCTGTGCGTACCTACAAACGGAATTGCAACTTCTTCACTTTTTAGCATACCCCAGGATGAGGTGCTTGCAAACGACGCTATTTTGCGGGCACTTCTCGCTCCTGCAGTAAGAGCTAGTTCGATTCAATTAAGTTTTTATGTTCCGCAAACTTTTGGTGTGGTCGTAAACAAGCTATAAAAATATTTAAAAGTTCCTTTCTGCTCCTTACTACGATCCTTGCATTCTTAAGAAGCTAACTGTTATGAAGCGTGACTCAATCTCTTACGTGATCCAAGGTCTTGGACATGTCCTTCGTGTCCAATCCCATTTTTCTGTAGAAAGATCTTATTATTTTATTATAGCACATATAATACATATTTATAATGAAGACATTCGCACCCAAGCATCTATAGCAAATTTTAAAGCACCGCCATTATTTTACCTAATGATGTCTCTACATTGAAAAGTCTGTCCGGCAGGATGCAAGGGGTTTTTGGCTCTCATGGAAAAAATCGATAGCTATCTTCTGCTGATACAAGAAATCGGAGATAAATTTGAACATCCGCAAAAGATAGACTCAGTATTGTGGCAGCAGATGTATGCTAATGTAGCTGCATTCCTTCTAAGCAAGAGAATAGAACGAGGGAACAATGTTTGAGAAATCAATAAGTATTCCCTTGTTAATCTGAATTTCCTTAGTGACTCAAATGTAATGCTTAGAAAATCTTTAAAATAATGTTCTCAAATGTTCGAGAGCAGATGTGTCGACGATTAAAGAAGTCGTTAACTGTAGTGGTTATGGCTTGAAAATAATTTGTATGTAATACATATTTTATTACGCAAATAATTCACGACAAAACGCGTCATCAGAATAACTATATACTAGCTGCTCCTCAGTGCTTTTTTCGTCGGTGTGTTGTGAAACATTGTGGAATTAACAATAAAACGATTTTTATATACATATACCTTTAATGTTTCAAAAATAACTTTTTTATATATACAATACAATACAAGGCTAATACGTATTTCGGTCGACAAAGCCATCCTCAGAGCTGAGTACAAAGCTATACAAATTAATTGGCAATATCAGATTATATTTCGAATTCAGGTAAGAAAGTTTGTGATATAGCATAAATTGAAGTAAGTTTTTGCAAATTTTCATTAAAGATTTAATTTGAACAATTTAACCGAAAAACAAAATTCAAATATTTTATACGGTTTAAAAATATTTAAAAATAAATTATTTTTGATCTGTCATAGCGGTATATTCCTTTAAAAAATAATATTATATATTTTTCTCAAACATACCAGTTCCATTCCATTCCATAAAGTCTCAAACAAGTTCATTTATAACAATCTCCCAGAAAAAGTTTTGAGTCGTGTGTCAACTTGTATGATCATCATGCCTGACAATTACTTCACGATATTATATTTTTTAAAGGACAACAATTTTTAAAGTAACGAGGAAACAAAATTAAATTAACATTTCATAACTCGATTTTGCTCGACATCTTATTTAAGAACAATACAAAGTTCATTATAATAAACCGTCTTAATAAGAAATACAAGAAGACGACTACTAATAAAATTTAATTTTGTTTTTGTGAATTCAAGTATTAATGAAATTCAATGGACCTTACTTATTTCAACTATGCAAACCAGTGTTTGAGATAAATTCACCATATCCAACAGCTTTCCTGTAATGCATTCTCTAACCCATGAGATTCCCGTCGAATCCCTCGACAGGCATTTCAACAAATCATACGAAGAAGGAGAGACCACTTTCATCTGCAGAAGGATCTCGAGGCGAAAGTATAAATATTTCTCACACGTCCGAAGGAGGATTTACAAATGCCGAAAATCTCTCTAAACAATTGAGGGAATGTTCATGTATAACGTGGTGATCCGTTAATATTGTCGCAAAGAAATCTTATGAATGTCCCACAAGCAACATAGTGCTGTTGTGCAGAATTTTAAAGCGCTTTTCTCTCGCGTATGGGACATGTCAGAGGAGTGTGTAGAGTGTTTGGATGCATGATGTGTAATCCGTTCCCCACGGTGTACAATAACGAACTAATCCGAAGTAGATTACCATAAATTTCTCACTGTTTGATTCCTCCCCCTCAGACTATATAAATGCTGTAATCCTTGTATTGTACTTGCTAGTGTCGCATTTTGGGACCAGTGCTTGAATTCCCTATCTGTTATTTATTTTGTTAGGTACTTACATATATCTCTAGTGGCCTTTCAGAAACGATATTTGCAGTTTTATAATATTTTTTTTAATTTCCATTCTCTTTAAACTAAAATATACATGATAACATAGAATACAATCAAGTATCATCCAAATTTTAAATCTTAGACATCTTTACCTAAATAGGTAAACATAGGAAGCATAGTTCATCACTTACACAGGTACATTTCCCCGATGGGAAAACAAAACTAAACAATGGGCATTTTCTTTATGCCTACCTAAATTATATTAACATAATAACTAAACTAGTTGAATAAATATAATAAGAAGTACAAAATCAAATATTGTACACACTATCGTATTGTGGAGAGCTATAATAATTTTCTTCGTATAACGTAACAGACATATGTATTATTTCGCTTTTACTTTTATTGTCGTGGCGAAAAATTTTTGAAATCCTATTTACTGATGTGGCACTCGCATGTTGACAACCCAAAGATAAATCAATTCGATTCTTTCGCAAATACGTTTAAACTAAACCACAAACATATTTAACCCATTCGCAAATAAGTTAGCCTCAAACTTTTAAAATTCATAGCGAATGCTATATTTAATGTACGTAATGAGAAGTAAAAAATCTGAAGAAAAAACTAATCATAAAAAAACATATCAAACATTTCTTTAGCAAAATATGTTGCATACAACGACCATTCCCTTTTCAAAATAATTAAGATTAAAAAATTAAATACCATAATGAGTTATGTGTTACCATTTGATAATTCAAATTATTTCTTCTAACTATTTCGGTCTTTTAAAAGAAACTGCTTATTAAATTGATCGAAAAGTTGAATATGTTATGTTAAAGAAGATCTCGTCTTTCGCATTTACTAAAAATACCTAGCTAATTTTGGGTATATTTATTTTTCTACTTATAACATATACATATGTATTTGTTAAAAACAATTCACAAAGAAATATCTTATCCTAACACCAGCGATAGTCGATTTTTTTAATGACATAAATTCCGTCAACTACTTGATTGTTAAGAAGAAATCTTCAGCTAGACTGTAATGTTGCCTTTAGACAACCCAAGAAAATATTTAGGGCTTTCGAACCGAGCTAAAAAAGGAGCTTAAATTTGCATAATGAAATTTATAAAGAAAATTAGCTCCTATTTAGGGGAATTTATTCGTTAAAAAGTGTAATCATCGAGATTATTACGCTCCGAAAGAGGGTTTCTTTCTAAAAGTACATAAATATGTATTACCCCAAGTGGCATTCGAACTATTTTTAGTTGAAACAGGGCATAAAATTCAGAATTCAATTGACCTACATTCAGTATCCGCACAAAGATAGTTAGTAGTTAAGAAAATTTCAAAATATAAATTGTTTTCTTTTATCGAACTTTTACTTAAGTACACCTGTTCGTTCGTCAGTCCTTAATGAAATCTTGCGAATCGATTTTGAAAAACCCGTACCAATAAGAAATATGAGCTAATTTTCTAAAATAGTTTTTAAATTCAAACTTGTTATAAAAATCGTCGATTCTTTAAAACTTAGGAAGACTTCTCATTAGTTCTAAAATTACACTATATATATTAATTAAAATCGTATTGTATACATTGCGGCGGTTAATACGAAAGTCTTATAGTGTAGCAAAAAAAGGTAAATCTTAAATCACAAAACCAGTCCCAACATTTCTGTCTATGTGCAGAACGTGTAGGGCAAAATTAAAAATTAGCAGTCCTTAAAAAAACCAAGAGGGAAAAACTTAACGAGGATACCGTCGCAATTACTGCTGCATACGTGAAAAGAAAGAGGAAACCTCTAAATTATGGTAAATCCACACGACTAAATTGTGTGCTGCAGTAAGAGCACGAATTTCTTGCTGGTTCTAGACTCCATGTCCTCAATCCGTAGAATTTGCAACACCTCGTCACATGTTATGCTAAAATTGGAAAGAAAGAGGAAATTTTTTCACACTTTCGGTGTTCTGAATTTTTTGAAAAGTAAGTATATAAGCCTTAACGGCTGTAGCACACATTCTTTAGAAAAACAACGATATTAATCTTAAAATATTATTTGGATATATTATGTTTGCAGAGAATTTATAAAATTAATACTTATTAAGTAAATATAAATAAACCAAGAAGGAAAAAAAAAGAAAGCAATTAATTCTAACTAGATATATAAATTTGTATAAATCTGTTGCTCAAAATAATTTGCCCCGATTCCTATTATTAATTGGTAAAATAGATTTCAAAATCTATGTTCAGTGGATGCAGATATAGGAGGTTCTAAAAAAAAATGTCTTTAATTTTCTGAAGACTTTAAATCGGCGCCGTTTTGAGATTAAAGGATTGATTTTATTCGTCTCGACTATGATTTAAGTATTTTATTGTCAAATTTATGATATCAGGTTTTCGGTTCCTGATTAAAAGTTAAATTTTAAACAATATCTTTTATTTTGAATCACTATATAAATACGTAGATATATTTATATTAAAAGACAAACATAAAATAATGAATTTGTGATATTTGATAATTTAAGATACACTTTCTCAGTCATTACAGGTCATAATAATGATGGCGTGGAAAATAAAAGCAGCAAATTTTTTCTTTACTTTTTCTCAATCATAATTCTAAAAGTGATTTTATAAAATGTATAGGTACAGGGTGATTCTCCAGAAAGTCAACTTTAAGGGGTCGTATGAGGACTGACAGAGGATTTAGTTGACGTACGCGTGCGTAGGGACGTCTGTCTACTTACTAAGTGAGCTTGCCAGTGCATTTCACGGAATCTGAAAGAAAACTTAAAAAAATAAAAATTTTTACTGGGTCGATGTCCTTTTATTAGTTTTATTGTCCAATAAACTTTACAAAAATGATGGCGCCCAAAGCAAAACTTTGAAGGGACGTAGCTCCGTAACCAGGCATTTCTGCCTATGAGTGTCGTATTGATCTTCTGTGGATCCCCTACGACCCCTTAAACTTAAAGTTTTAACTTTTTCTCGAGAATCTCCCTGTATAACAATAAATAAAAACATTTTTGATACCAAACAGGTACATAGAGGTATTGAATTTTAAACTTATTTTCTGTAAAACATATTTTCTTTTGAATTCTCCAATATACTCAATTTTCCATAGTATGAGTAGGTACATATATTTAATTCTTCTTGTAATTATGTAAATTTCATTAAAAATTTGATGACAAATAAATCCAATTCATGAATCAATTTTTGTCTTTTGCTTTCGTGCAGAAAATTAAATTCATTAAAAACAATCGGAAACTGTTATTGATTTTATTTTCTGATAATTAACATACCTACTACAAGCACCAACTACTTTTAGTAACTTAATTTGTATTTTATGAAAATTTAGATATTTGTTGTCTATTCTATAAAAAATTGTTAAAAGATAATGTGATTATTAAAACAAATTAGACATTAAGAAATCAAGTAAGAAAACAAAGCTTAAATAAAACTAAAGAAGTAATAAGATAAAGTCAGTAGATTATTCTGTAATGGTGTTGGCATGCGATTCGTGTTTCAGCAACACAAACGTAACAAAATGTTGAAAAGACTTAGAAATAAGAAAATTTTGAAACCTGTCTTTACAGTTTTCCTACAACCATGATATATACGAGAAGAGAGTTCCAACTAAATATAAAATCTTAAAGTGCATACATCATCAAAAGTAAGTTTTCCTCACAGTAGCTTTTAATATTAACGTTATTATGAGGAACTACTTACTCATCAATCTTCTTATTCCAGAAGAAATTGTTTGTTCAGTGTTAAAGAACTTTCCTGCTTCAAATATTTACAATTTAAGAATGTTCACTTAAATGTTCTGCCTCTTTTGCTCAATGGGGAACAGATTTACTTCCATGATTTAAATAAATAATTCTCTGTATGCACAGAAGTAGGAAGGCAGTTATTTTGGTTTCTTATCACAGCGCTTTTTCCAAGCCTAGGGCTCTTCGCCAACAGCAGTTTGATATTAATCACCCCGAATCAGTTCGGCATCATCAGCAAAAATAAATTGTTCAAGTTTTCGGGAATTGATGGCTCCGCCAGGTAAACTTCAATCTGATTACGGTTGCTCTGACATTTTATTCCACTCACCAGTTTGCCCCAAACTCCGCGTCACCAAAGTTCCATTGAGCTGAAAACTTTGGCGGGTGGTGGCGGTTCGTTAAGATACCTTTGTTCCTCAAATGAGCTCACCAATTAAGTGTGCTCTAAATTTTCAACATACTTTCGGTCGTACCGCCACATACAGTCCCCGACTGAATCCATTTTGTTGAGCGCTCGAAAATTGGGAGATGGGGCGGCCCGGCCCAATCAGCTCCACTTGTCGTTTAACGTGTGTTAATTAGAGGGAAATTTGATTTATTCGTGTCGTCAGGTTTATTAGAAGCGAATTTATGCACGCAGCGAAGTGGCAAACTGTGCGAATTGAACATTCCAGTCGACTTTTGAATATTTATCGTAATTTCGCATGTAATTAATTCCCCAAGGTAGTAGACGTGTTACCTATGCAAGGAACATCTCACGCTAAGCTGTGGCAGCTAATGGGTATAATGGATATATCTCAAATTCTAAATCTATATAAAGTTCACCTGTTCAAATGTACGTTTATCTTCTTATAGTTTGTTTCTAATCAAATTATTGAACCATTACTCTTAACGTTAATTATAAAAATGCTACATTCATTTTAGTTGCGAAATTTACTTATTTCAAAAGATGTTCAAAATGGTCACCACAGTTAAATTTATTAGACTGAGAAAAAAGCACTGGTAAAAATTAAACTGGTTTGTTTCACTTTTCTACCAAAAAGTTAGTTTAATACAACTAAAATTAGGTGAGCATATAAAACGTCAAGTTTCTGAAACAAAGATCTAAAAACGGATTATTGGCTGTAACAAAAATTAATTGGTTAATTTTAGCTTGGTTTTTTAAGTTGATTATAACAGTGCTACTGATAGTTTTGATAGTATGTACGCACACGGACATTTTCTGAAAAAAAATATCAATCTGAACAATTAAATCTTCACTATTCGATGCGATATATGTAGAAGAAAACCAATTTTCGGGTATAGGTACTATCAGAACTGATATAGAAATTAGTAAGCTAGCACAGGTTTTTTGCATTTAAATATTTCCCAGTTTTCCACATTTTCTAAAAATAGCTTACATATAAACTGCTCTGTTAATTATAACTTGTTTTTTTTTAAATTCATTATAACAGTGTTACTGGTTATCATGTTCACGCCGGCGTGTACCACCGGTGGCCCGCATGAGACTGAATCTGGGCAGCGCTGTCGTGAACGTGTTATTTTCCTGTAATTTTCAATATTAAATTTAATATTTATGCTTAAACAAATTAACTCGGTTAAAGCAAACTTATCATTTAGTTTAAACTAACTAATACTATACATATATGTAGTTTTATAACCTAGAAGTAACAATGAGCTTGGTATGTAAAAAAGTAAACTAGGCTAGGTATTCATTCCTTGAACCATATTAAGAATTATCGTACTATTTCAAATTACAGTGTAATTAATATCAAAATCTTTACTTGAGTACGCGTAAAATTATATATTTCTATTAACCACTTATATCTAATTTAAATAAAACCTTGCCCAATGAACTTGGTTGAGGTTATATTAACAAAATTATTTTAATTATTATAACCAAAAACACGGTAGGCTGAAAACTTGCCAAGAAGTTATTTGGTAAATAATGTAAGCTTGATTTTTGGTTCATTCTAACAGTGTTCTATTTTCAATGAATAATACCTCAAAGACGAAAATGTGTTGAAGTATAAAGTCAGACGATAGTTATATAAAAGCCATGACTTGCAAAAGAGACATTTCCTTTTAATAATTTTTCCTTATGGTTCAATATTTTTGAATGAAGTGACCTTTATAAAATATTCTTCCCTTGTTAATTAAAACGAAAATATATTTGACCTAAAATTTTTAAATTAAGTTATTCTAGGTCAACAGCAGACATCAATTTTCGTCCTTTTTTTTACACATTTTATGAAATTATTTTGTCATCTTTAAAACAATCTAGAAAAACGCGCGGAATTTTTTGTTCTTCATCCTATAATATATACATATGGAACTTTCAACGTTAAAAAAGTCGATTAAAGTAGTTCGGACCAAAATTAAGTCTTTTAATTTAACAAAGTGCAGCGAAAATGAATGCAAAGTGTGGCGCCGACAATAAGTGATTTATTACACTTGCATGTTCGGAACTTTCGCAAAAACCTTATTACCCGCCCCCTAAGAAAATAATTATTTCGTCTCCGACACGGCTGCACTATGTTGACGCGGCGCGGACAGATTACCCCGGCGCTGGTCATTTATAATAATAAAACGAAAAGCCCATAATCTACCTGTATTAAAACGACGCCGAGTGAACCAACTAAGAAGACTCAACAATAGAGTTCTGCGATATCATTAATTATCCTCTTCTCCCTGGCAAGCACCGAAAAATAAGTGAAAATTTTCACCCCCGTCATGGCTTTGATTAATGGCTTACACCGAGATGAAAGTTTTTCATTGTTAAAATGCTTTCCATCAAAGCTGCAAGCGTTTTAAAATTTAAGGGATAGGAGAGCGTTCCCACGGGCGCCAACGTTCATGTTATTTTCCTCGTATTCATTTGCGTAAGTGGCGATGCCGCTCTGGAGCCAGCTAAAGGCCAGTTCGTTCATAATTGAATGTCACCTACCTTTTACCGAAGTTTTAAATTACGACAAACTGTAGCTTGTAAATCCTGAACCATACCGGTTTTATCCATTTGTCACCGACAGCCGACCGTATTTATTGAGAGAATTTTGGCATTTATTGATGACATTTTATTGATGCACATTGAATGTTGAAATCATAAAGAATATTTGAACTTTTACTGCGTCAGATGAACTCACCAAATTTTTTTTGTATAATTCACGAATTTAAAATTGGTTTTAAATGCCTGAAAACAAAATAATAAAGGTGATATTTTCCTTGTCAAATGCTCAACTAAGTGATTGCATCTCAAAGCAGATATTGATTTTATTGAAGAAAGATTTAAAAGTCTAAAAAATTATTTTATAAAAAAATGCGAGTATCCTCCCAACCCCTCATTCAACAACTTTGCCTAATTCATTCAATACCACAGATTGGTGTGTGGAGCTCAGATAGCGTTAGGTTTTGTAGTAATTGAAGTTTAAAGTATTAACAAAATAAATTCTTTAATTGCAGGGAGAAATCAAATCATAATGACGATAATAAAGGTTATGATTCCTACCTAAATTTTGTAATAAATAGAATAAGTAAAATTTTTTTCTACATCGTTAATTTGGGAACTTATATTGGTTCTTTAAGTAAGAAAATATTCCCAAGTATAAAATAAGATTACTTTATCTAAATATTATATTAAAAGAAAAGAAAAATATTTAAAGTATTTTATTTATTGTATTTTTAGTTTTAAATAAATTTGATAATTCACTCCTTAAAATTTCAGAAAAATGAATTAATTAATTTACAATACGTAATCAGAATACTTGATTCTCTTCTTTTTTAACAATTGATTGAATTAAAAAAAAATTACACTTTGCTTCGACCAGCAAATATGGTAGACACCTAGATAATTAGGTATTTAGGCCTCAGTGAGTATATGCTCGACTTTTAATCAAAATACCATGTATTCATATAACGAATATAATCCGTGATAAATTCTTAAGGAATTTGGTATCGAAACGACGCTGCCAGTGGTTTTTACGAATGCTTACATTTTAGCAAAAAACCTTTATGCAAACTAGGAGATTTCGGAATTCCTCTTTAATTGAACCTTCCCTAATTGGCATTAATTAACTATACTTCGATTGTTCAACAGCGTTGACAGGTACCTACTTCGCGCATGTGTATGACATTTCTATATTCAAACGATGAAATTCAATTTCCATAATTTGTATTTTCTGTTGAAATAAATAATATTTCCAAAGTTCTTTAGAGTGCATGTTGAACTGAGGATCTTGATAATGCTAATTTGCCTAATTGAAGAATAACTGCATTATAATTCGGAGAAATCAATTAAAGCCAAATTTAATTAACAAATGCAATGCAATTTAAATAAAAGCCAGCCAACAAGGACTATTTAAGGATATTGCCACAACTCATGCACTCGAGGTGGCCGCTGGGGGAATACATATTTATCCTGATTAGATTGATTTATTTGACTCTAAACAAAGAGCAAACTTCGATAAGCTATCCTTTGGGAGTAACTTCGGTTTCCGCCCACACTGCTGCGGCTACATGTCAATGGGACCATAGAAAACTAAACCATACCCAGAGCCAGAGGGCCAGATCCTCCCATGTTCACGGCACTGTGGAATATCGCAACCCACATATCTGTCTAAACTTCTTCAAACCCAATTTATCTCTCATATATCCGTGATATGATGGGTTTGGCGAAAATATTTGCCCGTCCGGCCCCCGCCATTATTTTTACGGGTCGCCGATAGACTCTTAGTTCTGCCTATTGACCACAACTGGTGTGTGAGAAAGGTTTTTACGGCGAACCATTGGAAGAATTTTCAATTTCAATTGTTATTTTTGTGCATTTGCCGCTAGAATCGGAGATAACCGACAGGCTTTTCGGTACGAGCTTCCGGGGATTTCGGCATTTTTGGGAAACTTCTGCAATAGTAGATATGAAAAATTTTTAATGAAAAAGCAAATCAACCCCATAATTACTTCTGCGGATCAAAAATACACCCAAAATGTTTACTCAAAAGAAATAAAAGAATCATGCTATAGGCTGCCTCCTGAACTGGAGACAATTTGAAATCCTCCTAGGACCTAGACTCTAGAGGGCAACTAGGACAATTTCGGCAAAGTAGCGTGTGAACTCGAATTGACATAAAATCAATGAGGCGTGACTGCAGGGATTAAGCGTTTAGTAAGCACGAGAGCATTGAATTTATGCCCACATTCTGTGAACACTTGCCCATGGCCTTCACACTTGGGTTAATTCCTTTAATATTGTCTCCTTTTGAGCTTGATGTCGCTGCAAATGCGAAGTATATTTTCTAAAACTCATAATACACATTTGCTCGAAACTTTTCAAAAATTTACGACAAATTACATTTTATGGGCGCTGGTAGCCTAAAAAGTGCTTATTAAAACGAGAGCATTCAATTGGCTGGAAAATTACGCCTTTGGGTGCTGTTTGCTGGCTTTTATCTCCGCTTTTAGTGACATGTATATGTGCTTAGGTCTCGAGCTTGAGTATATGATATTCATAATTATGGATTTATATATATATCATTATATTTCTTAATGCTTACCACATACCATTTAGAAATCATAAACGGGACGAGAAACTATGTACATATATTTGTCCTTTAGACTTGTAACCAAGAATATCGTGACAGAAAAATTTGAGGGTTAGAGGTAATATTGTCCAATCTAACATGAAAAAGTTTGTTTCATATTCAAAACGATATTATTTTATGTGGTGTAAAATTGCTACGGATTTTAACTCGGTATTTTCATGCTTGCAAGTGAGTTACTTTGTAAATTAACATTAAATTGCACATTTACACTCAAAAGTATTAGGGATGACAAAGAAAAACTAGCTTTATTTGCTTGCTGCGTCATTCCCCGAACTTTAAAAAGATTGCTCGTATACAGTGTGCCCCAGTTGAGAGGTTTACTTTATGCTACACGATTCTCTATGTAATATGCTAAATAAAGAATAAACTTTTGGATAGGTTTGCTTTGGTCGATTCCTTACAAACACCATACCACTTTGACAACCGGCACGGAAAAAATTTCCTTGAGGAGTATTTCTTAAGGGTTTTTTTTACATCGGTCAAGAAATTTCTTGGCAAAAAAATACCGAGCCTAAAACAATTTATTATTTGATTATCCAAGTTAACTTTCTAAATTTGACATCAATATTCCACTCAATTATCTAAAAAGCCACCATTTTTAGACTACCTTATTGCAGAATTAATGTAAAAGAAAAATCTTCGGCCATTCAGGTGCAAAATTCTTTTTTCGCTATATGTATAATTAGTACCAGCCTTCTGACGTTCGAGAAATATTTAATGCATTTATTGGTAACCTTATATTTTTACTTTTATTTTTACATGTGTTTTTTTCTTTCACATTCATATAAAACCTATAAATTTTTAAGATATTTATATCGGAAGAAAATGAAGGTAAAAATCGAACACAATTAGTTTTAAACAAAGGTTATTAAACATATAATTAAAGGACCGAGTCTTCAATATAAGGCAAATATGTATAAGGCGTTTTTGAGTTTTTAAATGTAGATACATTATTACTAAAATAACGTCAAGATTATGAATGTTTACCCAAATTGAGCTTTATTTTATTTCGTGAACATAAAATCGAACTGCCTAGATTTATACCTGCTTTGCGTCAAAAATGTAATCTTAAAATTTATCTGCTTCAAGAATTGCAGTTTGAATAGGCAAGTATCATGGCAATTTGATGCGTTTTTCGCAAAACTTAAAACCTTTAAATACTTGCCTGTTTTTTTTAATTCAACTACTCATTGTGAAAATTTGCATTTTGCATTTATGATTCATAGGACTTAAAAAAATCCCACCGAAATTTGTCATCATACATGATATTGACAATACCAATGGTATTTGAGGTTAGGTTTTTTTTAAAGATAATTGAACATCTTCTTAAAAATATAACATAAAGTTACAGTTTTTATCGTATACCCGTTCGAATGTATTTTAATTTGCTGTTGCTGGGAAAGGAGGAGTAAGAAAAAAATATATTTGCAAAAACATGTCTTCTTAAGGTGAATCGTAAAATTAGTTGCAATTTTGTGATATTTCATTTAATGTTGAAATTAAGTTTAAGCAAATTGTTACGCATGGTTTTGACCTGCTAATACAAAAATTTGAAATTATGCACTATTTAAAATTGAATGCGGGCGCAAGTTATTGTCATTTAAATTCCGTGTATTATGAAAGTTAAACGATAACGTAAAACAAGCGGAACAAATATTTCATCCCAAATGAGTCGATTTATTTCCAAAAATTTACCCCGGGCCCCATACTGCCATACTAATAAAGCAACAGCATCAGTCATACCAGAAACAGACGCAGCTAATGCCGTAAAATATTCATAATCATTTGCGCACATTTAACGGCAATCCATAATTTTGCAATATTTTCAGAAATTTTCCCCAGTCTGGTGTTTCGCAGTCGTTGGCAGCAGGATGCTTTTATCATCTGACACACTGCAGATAAACAGGGGGGTCATAAAGCTTCCTCTTGGTTTTACGCTTCCTTGTGTTTATGCCTTTACAATATTTCGCCTCCTTGGAAGATTATCACAAAACTCAGCTGCGCTCTCCGGTTTCTTTCCGTTTCGTTTAGAGACAACTCATAAATCTGTGGATTCTTCCCTCACCCCGAGAACCATAACTTCCTAATTTTTCGCATCGTCTGATGTAAAATCAATTGGAATCGAGCATTCGTTGTCTTTAATTCATATTTGAGGAGATAAGAAATGATCACGTTTTATTTTTATTGTTGAAGACAGTGCTTCGTAATAACATTGATTCGTTTATTTGTTTGTGGGAGTTGTAAATTTCTGAAAAGCATAAATATTGAGACACACAGTGTAAGCTTTAAATTTTAAGGAAACTTTAAAAATTATATTTATCTTCAAGTTGTTATGTATAAAAATATACAATCATAATATCATCGTAATCGTAATCATATAATGAAAATTATTATTTATGAATTAAATGAGTCTACATCTGTATTGGAGACACCTACATACTTATTATATTTCAATTAGCTTATAATATATTGGCTTCCAACTGCATCAACACTACGTAATTACAATTATTAAATTATTGAGGAGGAGGAAAGGAACAATTCACATATTTACACCCTAGGCATCATACACTCTAAAACAAATAATTGAAAAATTTTACAACATTAAATGTTGAGAAAGAAACTTTATCTACATATGCAGCTAATGTTAAATGTTAGAAACAACCAATTTTACTAATGTTTTTTTGTTAGTTTAGCAACCTTTTACTTAAAGTGTGGATTTATCAACATTAAAATTTACTTACAAGGAGACGGCAAGGATGTGGGGTATTCAAATCGAACGGAGGTTTCGCGTCTAATTAGTATTTAGTAAATGTATTCATATACTCAAACCGCAGAGTGCGTTAAAAGTTAATATTAAATATTAATCACATGCAAATTTTAAGTGTCCACGTGTTTAATGTTTAAAGATTTATAAATTATTTAATTCGCGGTCCAATAATGTGTAAAAATGGAAAAGAAATTGTTTGTAACGAATTATCAAATTTAAATAAAAAACAATTTTTTTTTTAACTTTAAGAATTTTTTCGTCGGCAATGACAAAGTAGTGCGCTCTACGGTTTGAGTATATGAATACGCTTACTAAGTACTAATTACACGCGAAACCTCCGTTTGATTTGAATACCCCACATCCTTGCTGTTACCTTGTTCGATGAAGTTGTAAATTGTGATATGCAGTCAGAGGCTACGAATTGGTAAATTTGATAGACAAAATCGATGTTAATTTCTAATGATACTAGTTACTTTTTAAAGGATAAGAATACTAATAGTAGTAAAAGTTTTAATTTTTTCTATCTGAGCTTTATATATCAAAACTGTTTCAGTTCAATTTTTACAAAAGGTCGGGTTTTTTGGTTTTTTAATTAACTTATTTGTTGAAATTGCATAATACGTCAATAGTTTGGTTTTCATACTGAGTTATAATTCAAAGGATTTGTGGATGTAAATTATTAGCTGTAACGAATATTCCTAAACTCAATTTATTTCATAACTTGAATTTTTTAATGACAGTTCTACTTTTTTTAAATTTTAAGCTTCAAATAAATGGCTCCATAATGTTCAGAATCCGTGAGTGAATCTAAAACTCAATTTAACCAAATAAACAAAGTAACAGGTTTAAGGTTTATGCCTTCGATCTCCCCACAACGCCCAGCTCACAGCTAACTTCAAAGGGCCACTCTATTGGGAAGCCGAAACAAAAATATGCTGGTCGTTGCCCTAAGCTTTTTCTAAAGCCTCGGTTCCTAACAACAAAATTCACACAAAGCCGAATCACAGGTCAAGAGCTCGTAGTTTAAACACAAGCCCGAATAACCGCAGCGGCTCAAAAGTCTCAAAATTAAAGGGCCCGCATATGTGGGGGACGTATTTGTGGGCTATCAAATGAAGGCTCCGGCCGAACACAAAGGGCTTTAAATTTTAAAGCCGACAGGGGGTGGATTTCATTTGGGCGTTCGGCGCTATTTGGAGAATGATTCAAAATATTTCCGGGCAACACGAGGACTCAATTTTACATTTAACACCTCCGCGATGGCAGAACCTGCTGGCGACTTTATGGAAATTATTAGTTTTGGTAGACTAGATAAATGAAATTGATGGATTTGCTATTATCCTCCAAACGCCATGCCTAAGCCCGCCCGCACTATGCCTATATTTATAAATGATGCCCCGCTCCCTTTGGACTTTAGCTTGCTAGCAAAATATTTTAGAGTCAGGCCCGTACAAGGGCTCTATAAACATTTAATTGCTTTTGGCTGTTTTGACTGCAACAACTCAACAAATCTACGAACAGACAGAGCCGGAAGAAAAGTAGGAAAAGTTTGACAGCTTAATTCTCATGAAAATGTAGGTGGTGATTTTAAAAGCTGAAGGGATTTTGAGTAATTTAGAAGTTTATCGGGATAATGATAAGTCCATCAAGTCAGCCTGGTCATTTTATTTGCCAAGCGGAATTAATTTATTTTAACTTATTAATTAAAATCTGACCTTTATAATTTGGACACTCGAATAAATTTTCATATAATACCTACTAATAAGGGAATATTTTATGTTAATTATTTTCAATTGAATATTACTTTTAGGTTATGTACTTCTACATAATCAAATTCAATTACCTACATATTTGGTTGAGGTAGTGCAAATATAAATCTAGTTAAAATGTTTTCTTTTTTAACGGATGATAGAAGTGACATGCTTTCAATCCCATTCAATTACTATTCAGTCGTTCTTTGATATTGGTAGAATTTTTTATTCGTGTCCATATTCAGTAACTTCAGAACTATGACAAACTTTCCTTCATGCTACTAGCTGCCAACTTATTATAATGGTAGCGACACGCTATGAATTAGTTTTAACTAATTAATCTGCTAAACGAATGAGAAATCTAGTGACCTAGAGAGTATGTAGCAAAAGTGAAGCTAAATTTTAATTAATAAAGGGTTTTAAGAAATCAATGACTATTGTTGAAAGTTGTACAATTAAATTATTTGAACAATTTGTGGTTTCGTTGGTTAACACTTAACGTGAAATTTTTCTAAAAGTAGATTTACCTATACTTTTCTTTCAAAAACAAAAACAAATATGTATTATAATTATATAATATTCGTTACTTTGACGTTATTTTGTCTAAGAGGACAAGAAAATTTGCTAATTTCTTAACATTTACAATGATAAAACAGCAAAAGCTACGAAGTGAATAACCTTAAAAACTTAATTATTAAAGTGGTTCATTTTTCTAATACATTCACCGGTTGATTGTATTGCAATATCTCTTAACTTAATAGAAACTTGATTTGGGTCATGTAGTTTTAGGGAGATTTTAATTTAGACTACATACATTATATGTTGTGAAAAAAAGCACAGCTATTCCGGTGATATATTTTACAACGCAAAATTGTGCGCCGAAAAATCGATAAAAGCAGCAAAGAGTTTTTGTTCTGGAAACTATATAAGTATTATAAAAGTATCTTCGCTTTCTGAAATAATTCTCATAATTTGAAACAGCTATAATCATATTAACATACATCAGCGATTATATATTTTTCGTTCGACTTGAATATTTGGCTATATTTTTCTTTTCCTAACATAACAAATATAGGGCAAATGTGCTTTTATACCGCTCTCTGTCTAGCATTGATAAAAGGAACCCAATCTACGCCTCATGGTGGTTTGTTAAACAGTTTCAATCCGTTCTGTGAAATAACGCATTTGCTGGTGAAACTGGCCATTAATCATTCAAGTTAGTCGATAGAAGTGCTTTTCAGTGTTTCCTCCACTTCTATATGTCTTTTGGACACAGTTCACCTGCCGGTTGCCAATCAATGTCCCTGTTTTCTGCGCTGTATTTATGCCTTAATTGGCGGACTGTATGAACTTGCCATTCAGTGGACATGAGAACGATACTAAACGCTGACCAACCTTGTCTCAGATTCAGACTCGCAGCTGAATGAGGGCAGAAAGAAAAGAACTATAGAAACTCTGTAGCTTCAGTAGTGCTATGGTGCAAAAAAATACAAAAAAAAAATAAAAGTCCAAAGGGTAAGAGACTGTACTTTCTGGTGGAAAGAAATTGTATTCTAGTCACGTTCTGTCTTTCGTGAAAGCAAATCCTTTGGAAAGGCTTAAGGTATTTTGATGTGGACAAGCACTGAATGGCTGGCTTGGCTTCACATTCTGACCCTTTATAGATGGTCCTAGTCAGATATTTTTGACGCTGAATTAATGAAAACTTTAGAAGGGGTTCAGCTGAATTGCAACCCTTCACATTTTATATGCTGTTAAAGATGCACTTTCCTAGGTAACCTCTCGGACAAGCTCTACAAGATAATGAAGGGATTTTCTAGAAACAGTCATTAAAAAGGACTTTGTTTGTGTAAAAGAAATCATCTTGCTGTTTTTTTAAGTTAATAGGAGATATTTTGTTCCTATATTGTAATCTTAAGTGATCTTAAGGGTTAAGGGGCATATGTGTTCAGTCATAACTTCAAAAGCAGCATAAGTGTTTAAAATTCTCCGATTAAAACTTTAAATTTTAATGAAATTAAATACACAATTTTTACCAATAAATATTAAAAATCCTTGGAATTGCGATCGGACTGCCTACAAAAGGTACCTTTTACTGTGAATAGTGCTGTTTCAAATTGTATCATTCAAAGTACATAAGGATTCAATTTATAACCTCCACATTTTAAAATCAATCAAACATAAAAATAAAGCGGAATGGATTTAAATAACGTATGTATATTAAATTGTAAGCTGTTGCCCGTAAATTACTTTACGTAGCCACAATAATAATCCAAAGGATTGTCTTTTGGATAAAATAATTTTAATAATTTGAAAAATTTTGAAATTGATTTTAAAAAATCAGTACCTTTGAGATTATATGCATGATAATTCAAAAGTATACTCCTTCAAAAATCGCTTGGATGAGCTTTTTTGCATAGGAGAGTAATAGATTAAAAAAGTCGTATATATTTACATACAAAAAAAACATTACCATCTATGAAAAGCTATTATGTATTTAAAAAACATATATTAAAAACAGAAAAAAATTTAAGATATATTTGCACTACACATACATACATATAAGTACTATATACCATATTGGATTCAGTCGGATATTAGATAGACTATACCTTGCCATTGTCATGGCGTTTATTAATACATGTGTGTAAAATTTCAAAGTTCTACCACAATTAGAACTAGTTAAAATTTTGATTTTAAGATTTGTAGCAGACAACAAAGTAATTAAAATAAAATCTTTCAAAAATAAAAATAACATATTTTAGCCATTTTTGAATAACTCTGTATTAAATGAAAGCCTGATTCCTAATCTACAAATATCAAATAAAATATATCTATTTCCCTTTCCGCATATCTTGGCGAAAAAGTTTTCATGATTAAGAGTTTGTCATTATTCGTATTTTTGGTATGAAATAATCGGTTTATGGAATAAAGTTAAATTTACCAAATATTTGTAGCTTATATTTTCCGTATACAATAACTCAAGGTTCAAACTATCATTTAAGGTTTTTTAGATAAAAGTTTCTGAACCAATTAATTATTTTGTACTGATTTTTCATAAATTTTAAAATATTGTCGTATTTTTAAACCCAATATTTTTTGGAAATGGAAACTATGTTATTAAACATATTCATTTAAAAACTTATATGCAAACTTAGTCTATTCAATTTTTTCTCTTTTTGTAGATGCTTAAGGTCATAGGTAAATTTTGATTTCTTTTCTTAAAAACTATCCTGTTTCTTAATAATTTAAAAAGTCATTTTTGCTTTGAAATGTTCTTTATAAAAAGAAGTGCAGGCATATAAACTACAAACATTTTTTCGTGTGTATATAGAAAAAAAAGGTAAGAATAAACTCAATATCTTTTTATGCAAAGCAAGGGAGACGCATAAGAAAACTTGATATGCAAATTCAGTGGAATGTTCAAATCGTATTCTTCAAAACAAATGTATCCTATTCCTTTTGCCTTTGATGTGCTACGCTCAGATTTCGCTCCGAATAAATTTGGTTTGCAAAGGATTCTGGCGGTATACAGGCTGTTTTCTTTTGAGTGTGAAAACAAAATTGTTACGCCATCCTGTAAATTACTGCAAAGTAAATAAATAAACAAAAGACGATGATGCTGTAAACAATAAGGGGAAGATTCTGAGATTTTCGCACTTTACACCATGAGAGAGTGCTTCATTCGTTATTTGGTTCGATAGACTTGAAAAGGCACGTGTTTGGCCCGTGGTACAGGCGAGAGCTCTTGAAATATGCGACAATACTTCATAAATTTTACGATTGGAAAATAAGTGGATGTCACACAGCTGCTGTACGCTATTCACAAATTCCCATACAAATTCCGGAGATATGGCTTTAAATAATGATATCCATATTCCACTCGAGTCCCGATAAGAAGGAATCTGCAAATCCACGGGGAAGCACTCGGCGTACACAATGGCGTGCCGATATATCTTTATTATCAGCGAGAGCTTTCAATATGAATCCAGGAAAATCTTCCCAGCAATTTCCATAAACACTCAATTTTATCACTCGATAAACACGACATTATCCGTGTATCCTACACGCCCCCGAATGAAAGGAGCAACGCCTTTGTTGAGCTTCGGTTGCCTGCAAACATAAACAAAATTTTTGTCACAGCATCCGATGGATTCAGGGGCGGGGGCGGGAAGAGGGAAACCCTTCAAAGATTTAAACATCCCTAGAAACTTTTCCTAGTACATTACTTAAGGACGTCTCGCAATCATACTCTCGTACATTCGAGGAATGGCCTCACCAGCAGGGCATCGAGAAAGGAGACACTTATCGCCCGTGAAAAGACAGAAACTTTTATCATTAAAAGTTTTATTCAGTTTCGAGTTGAAGCCCTGTTTGGATGTTTCTCTGGTTTTTTCCCGCTGCAGCCTGCTGTTGCTCGGATGTCTATTTCAAGGCTATCTACCGGATGCGTGCTGCTATTGTTAGCACCCCGGTGACAAGCACCTATACATTCTATATAGGTCCTAGACCTAGATGAAGGAGGGTTAAAATGGTCGAAAAGTTCGACGGGGCAACCAACCAACCATCTTAAGTTCGACTCCGAGCCCAAGCAAATGGCCCCTCGGTACAGTCCAAAATTGCCACTAATAATTCTGTGACCTGCTGCTGCCCCCCGGCCTATCCGTATCATATTGCCGCTTTCAATTAGAGAAAATTAAGAAATGTCGGGATCAGCGCTGCTGTTTAAAAATTCACAGAAAATTTGCAAATGAAATGTACGAAAAGACAGCAACTTTTAACTTCCCTTGGCCCAAGGAACAGCAGAGGGAAGTTTAAACTTGGGCTAACTCAATTATTCCTTCGTTGGACATCTTTCCTTAAATTGCGGCAAAGGAAATTGAGGAAAAGCGCAGTAAATTTGAATTATGGTTAGTTTTAATAATTAATTGCAATTCAGCTAAATTTATTGTGAGCCCGCTCTTAGCACTCGGTGAAAATGTCTTTTCCTGTAGCTTGATTTTGTTGATTGCTCTATTAGGGACATTTTGGCAAATTACGCTAGAAACCTGCTTACAAACGTTTTCGATATTTAGATCGTTGAAATATTCTCTTAACTTTATGTAGGTAGGTACGTCACATCAGAATCTTAAATTTTCAAATTTTATTGCATTTTTTATGAAAAGGCAAATTAAAAGCAAAGTTCAAAGGAAACCTTAATCTACCCTAGAAGCTGTGCTGTTTTTTTGGTCTTAAATATTATTTGGAAATTTATTTCCTTTTATGGTTTAAGTAATTGCACTAAAGGAGGACACTTCGATAAGAACTCGTCCGCTGTACGGAGTATTTTTTTTAAGAAAGGAAAAAACATATGGTGAAAAGAATTTATATTTTGAAATATATAACAAAATTTCCTATAAGTATACACTTATTCTTATCTGCGAAATCAATCTGTTGTAGATTGAATTTTAAGTCGATTCGGTCAAACATTATTATGAGAAAAAGCAATTTCGAATTTTGCGAGAAAAAGAAGTTTAAAATCCCTATATCCCTATTCCCTATATATATATAAAATCGAAAGTTGGTTTGTTTGTTTGTTTGTTCGTTTGTTCGTTTGTTCGTTTGTTTGTTTGTTGCTCAATCACGCCTAAACGCTTGGTCCGATCATTTTCATTTTTGGAGTGAAGACACTACATATTCCGGCCTAACATATAGGCTACTTTTTATTCGCGGATTTCAAAATGGCGGATCCAAGATGGCGGCCAAAACTTTTAAATATCAAAAGATTGCCGTGAAAATTTGTATTTGGGGGTTTTCGGAACTCCTGATTGCGAATCTATGCTCGAAATTTGGAAATTCAAAATGGCGGATCCAATATGGCGACTAACAATTTTACAACTTCAACGAATTTAATTGAAAATTGGTACTATAGGTATCCTGAGGCCAGTAATTTCGAATCTACTAACAAAATTTGGAAGTTCAAAATGGCGGGCCCACTATGTTTGTTGCTCAATCACACCTTAACGCTTGGTCCAATCATTTCCATGTTTGAAGTGAAGGCACTACATATTGCGACCTAAGACATAGGCTACTTTTTATTCACGGGATTCAAAATGGCGGGCCCAAGATGGCGGCCAAAAATTGTAAATTTCAAGGAAATCCGATGAAAATTGGTATCTGGGGATTTTTGAAGGTCCTGATTGCGAATATGCATACTTTCGAAATTTAAAAATTCTAAATGGCGGATCAAATATGGCAACCCAAAATTTCCAAATTCAAGGAGTTTAAGTGAAAATTTGTACCAAGGGTACTTTGAGGACATTAAATTCGAATCAATTATCAGAATTTAGAAATTCAAAATGGCGGACCTAATGAGGTGACTGATTTTTTAGGAATCAAAAGAATTTTCATGCCAATTAGTGCAGAAGAAAATCAGTAGCACTAACTTCGTATCTGCTAACAAAATTTGGAAGTTCAAAATGGTCGAGCTAATATGTTTGTTGCTCAATCACGCCTGAACGTTTGGTCCGATTATTTTCGTTTTTTTAATGAAGACATTACATATTCTTATCTAAGACATAGACTACTTTATACTCAAAGGACCCAGAATGGCGCGTCCAAGATGGCGGATGAAAATTGTAAATTTCAAGGGATTGCCACGAAAAGTGGTGTCTACGGATTTTTGAAGGTCCTGATTTCGAATATACTTTTGATACTTAAAAATTCAAGATGGTGGATCAAATATGATATTAAAATTTCCGAATTTCAACGAATTTAAATGAAAATCAATATCAAGGGTACTTTGAAGCTACTAAATTCGAATCTATTATCAGAATTTCGAAATTCAAAATGTCGGACCCAATATGAACCAATAATTTATTAAATATTCACAAGTGTAACAAAACATATAGGCAAACTATAATTTTTATAAGGAATAGGCAATCAACGTAAGATTTGCAGCTTTAATGTTTTCAATACGGCAACGATGAAATAGCGAACAAAATTTAATACACTTAATCACTTATTTAACACTTAACAAAGGGAATATACATATGTATATGTAAGTAGGTATACAATAGATTATGAGCCCTTCTGATATGGACCGTGGTATAAAATGCGTTTTGGGTGAATCACATCCAAAGATTTTAGTACTACTAAACTTTATTATCTGAATACTGAGCATTTTTTAAGTATTTAAACTAAGTAGTGTTTATGATACACCGGGTGAAACCGGGTTACTCAGCTAGTGTCAAATATTTTCATAAATGTTATTAGGCATTTTTAGAAAGCAAAAAAGAAAAACAAATAACAACCACAATTACGTAGTTTTTAACGTATATATTTAGAATTAAGTACACATTTTTTCACAAAATGATTGTATTAAGTTCGTAAAAAATATAACTAATAATACAACATTCTATTTTTTGTCACTTGTAAAATTATATTTTGTCATTTTGCGAAAGGTTTCGTTAAATATAATTATATCACTGTACAATTTACAAAGCTTCTTTATTTTAAGTACTAATCGTTGCTGCCTAACAAAGAAGTTTGAATCAAATTAATATTCATATTGAACATTGAATATGTATAAAAAAAGTGTTAAGATGTGTGAAAAAATGTGCAGTTGTTTTCGCTACACAGGATTTTATTTCAGTTTTACTTTTTAAATACATTTTACTAATTAAATCTAAATATAATTAAAATTTATTTAATAACAGCTAAATTTTTCCCCTTGCGAAATTATTGAAGAAATTTGTTGTTCGTAATATTTTTAGTCATGGTCCATAAGAATCAACTAGAAAGTTTTCCAAAATACAAGTAGGTAGTACCTATTAGTTAGCAAAGTACTAAAATATTTCGTTTTTTAGTATATTTAATGCATTCTTTAAAATTAGTTCTGAGCTTTTATCTCATAGCCTATCCAATTCTTAAAACTTTGAAAATGCGAATGATATAATTAAAAAACCATTTTTTTTATCATAGGTATTGTAGTTATGTTTGTATGTGTCGCAAGATAATTGTAAAACTAATGATAAATTTATAAACCTACGGGTTATTGTCAATATATTGATAACATTTTGCGATATGTATACACAATGCTATGCTATGCTAGAATTTCTAGATAACAGTCCAAAACCAACGCCAGCTTAATCTTAAGGAGATACATAATTCTGATGAAGGCAGAAACCTTCGTATTCTTATTTCACATATTGGTATTGCAAATTTGCATACAGTGCATAGTTAAAAAACTTTGTGGCTTAATTGCAGTTGGTCTAACTATCCACATTCAGTTTAAAAGCCCCGAGGACACCCGCCCAATTTTCTGCTTGGCATAATAAAAATGACAAATATCTGAAAGTCGTTCAAGGATCCACTTAATCGGGACGACTTTGCTGAAGTTACTCGGATCGATTAATCCCTTCTTTTGCCGAAAGTTTAATTGAGTTTAAACCGCTCATTGTCGGTTTTGAATTCTCATCCATGTTCGATTCAGTCTGGTCGTTTCGTGCAGCGCTGGTGGCGTCACTCGTTCAGACGTTGGTCGTTGTTTGTTAATTACTTTTCTTTTATAACGAAATGCATTACTGAAATTCAGCACCACACCAATTTGCAGGTGTGAATAGTTTGCAAATCAGTGAAACAGAATAGGAAAATAGAACCGTGAAACAGGGGTCAGTCTCGTTAGAAAGTTCTAGTTATTTTCAATCAGTTATTGTTAGGTACCCAAAATCTAAACATTTTCACGTTTACGGCAAATCATTGTGTTTACTAAGTGTTTTATTTCGAAACACACTGATGTTTCATTTTAAAACACTTTAAACATTAATGAATTTAAATTTTTTGAAACAAAACACACAAAATGTTTTTGAGGTAGTTTTGAAACACCATAATGTTTTAATTTAATACATTTTTAATGTTTATAATACATATAGATAACAGTTTTTTTACGTTTTGTTTTCTAATGTATACATGATGGAATTGTTTTACAAGAAATTACAATTTATTTACGCCTTTTTAAGTCTTTAAGCACATAATAACCACACACTAAAAAAGTAAAAAGAAATTTTTAAATAAGTTTTTGACATCCAGACATCAATTAATGAAAAAAAAAGATTGTGTTGTTAAAATTCAAGAAAATAATTTAGAAAAAGTGTGTGAACTATACAAAGACGTAATGTTTCTTTAAATATTGTTAATTTACAACGCTTTTTATATACAGTTAACTGTATAATTTTAAAAATTATTATTATTTTTGAGTAATATTAATTATCCCTATACATATATGTATGCAATACAATCAAAAGATTGTTTGTTAGTTTGTTTGTTGCTCAATCACGCCTTAACGCTAGTTCCGATCATTTTCATTTTTTAAGTGAGAACAGTACATATTCCCCACTTAAAATATAGGCTACTTTTCATTCGCGGATTTCAAAATGGCGGACCTAATATGGCGGCTAAAATTTGCATATTTCAAGGAAATGTCACGAAAATGTGTATTTAGGTGTTTTTGGAGATCCTGATTGTGTATCTACCTTCAAAATTTCAAAATTCAAGATGACGGATCAAATATTCCGACCAAAAAGTACGAAATTCAACGAATTTAAGTGAAAATTAGTAGGTACTAAGGGCACTTTGAAGCCACTAAAATATATTAAGCAGTGAAAGTGTTTATTAAAAAATAATGTATTTATTCAGTTTTGATATAATGCATTTTTAATGTTTTCAATGTTTTAAAGTGGATAACAAGAAAAAAAAAACACTAAATGGGTTTTCAAATTACAATTTTTTACTACACTAAGATGTGCAGGTGTCTGTGTCTGCATGTTTAAACCTTAATTTTGTCACGTTGATATCCTTCCAACATTCCGCAACTCATCTCCTTCCTCTCGCAAGTATTTTCACACAGTTTTACTCACGGGGAATAAAATCCCTTATTCTACCCTTCCACGTAATTACAATGACCGCTTTTATTGGTTTATATCCCCAGAGCAGCGCATACATATTTAATCAGTTTGGGTGGGTGCCCTGGCTGCACTTTCTATGGATATCGATTAACACGTCTAATCCTTTAATCTCTTTTTATACACCCGCCAATTGCTTCACCCAGTGAAATTAAACATTTAAAGACGAAGGAACGTTTTTGCAGCCATATTACGAGCTACCGATCTTTTTACATCGAGATGCAGGTGTAAAATTTTTATGTTTCATTTTTCAACCGAGTGGTGGTCAAACGATTCCGAAGACGGGTATTTTTTCAAGTTCTCAATTTTACACTGTTCCTTAAACCTCAATTTGGGCCAAGGATCCCTTGTCGACCTTTTCATCACTCCGTTCCTCACCAAAGGCTGGTTAAGATTTATTTCTTAATTTTTTATATAAGGTAGAAGGCAATAGTGATAAATTCCCTCCATTTTTGCGGTGAAACATTTTTTGTACACATGTGGAAAAATGAGGGCAAAAGTTTGTTCTTTCTTCTCAGGCAGCCCTTCTTTCATGAATAAATAAAAAAAAAAAACGAAGGGAATCGCCGAAGGGTCTTTTCTTTAAGTAATATAACGAGAAATTGTTCGTACATAAAAGGGGTCCAAGTTTCTCTGGGTAGTCGGGGGAAATGCATCGGGTCAATTAACTGCTCTACAGGATGAAGTTTTTCCAACCTTACCCATCAGTTAAGGGCTTGGAGTAACTTTAACCGCAAATTTGGTTGAATTTTCTACCACTTTTCGTCATTTATCTATCCATCCGTACGGCTAATCTTTTATATAAAGAGTTAGAAGCAACAATTTATATAATACAATATAAAAAAAGGTAAATTATAATGTCAAATTTGGCGGAAAAGAATAACTTCTTGTAAAAAACCGAGCTCTTATTCCTACAAATCTATAGAACTTATTTACTATTTAATAAGGTAGTGAAAAAATTGTTTTTACTAAAATTTCTACAATTTTTATACGACTTAAAGTGATAATTCACAAACTTAACCCTATATTATTACCTTTACCCTTAATTTTAATAGCTTAGGTAAAGTCAGGAAGCATGCAACTATGAAGAATTTAACCAAAACTCACATAAAAAGTGAAGATGTTGGAAGGTCGGTTTCTTATTTTTGAATTTAAAATTCTGAATTTATTAGAAAAATATGTTTACTACATACCAAGATAATGTTATGTTTGTTTCATTCCTTCAGATAAAACAAAAATTGCACAAAGTAAAAAACTAAAGGCTGGAATACAATAGATGCGTTTTTTTTTGCGCCGCGTCGGAGAATAATGAGAAAAAATCGCATTGCCTGGTGCAATGCACGTGACCCTACATTTTTGCTACTACCAATAAGGCTAGCTAATTTTAAAATGAATGCGCTAAAATTAATCAAAGTCATACATCTCGGCTAATTGGTTTTAAAAGCATATCGGGTTTGAAAAACAAGCTTAAATTCAATTATAGAAAAAAATAACAATTTTTAATTTGAAATGACAGTTCTCGTTTTCATATATTCCCTAGAACTAAGCAAAAACCAAAACATGGAATGAATGGAATTGCTGCGCCGCAAAATTCAAAGGTCCGCAAAACTTTGTGGCGCTACGCATGCATCCCAGCCTTAAATTGTATATGTATTTCTTACTTCAACATATTAAATTCAATAGGAAGTTAAAATAAGAATAACTATTAGACTTATTATTGTAACTAAACAATTTTAAACAATGTGGATGAGCGGAAGGCTTCAATTCAAACGAAACAATCAAGCCGAACATCATATTACCTACTGAAAATAATATGACCAATATATGAGGAACGAAGCAAACCATTCTTGTTGGAACTTACTTTTATAAAGTAAAATAATGAAAGAAACAATTTTTCTTTTGTATAGACATAAGTGTACAGTGGATTTAAAAGGATTTTGACATGTTTATTGCGTGAAGGATCTGCAGTTTGCTGATATACAGACTGTTTTGTAGCGTTCCATTAAGTCGACAGAAATACACTCAAATTGAGCATATAAGTGCCACCATACACTTGGTATAGGTGTCGTTTCACCTTGCCGGTTACGTAAGGCGCAATGGCGGTGAATTGAATTACAAGTATTTATCATATTTTGATATCATATCCATTCGCAGCAAACCTCTATGCAAAAATATGCTAAATAAACGAAATTCGCTCTCAGAATTTCAGCAACAATGATTATTGTGCATAGGAAAGCATGCCGTGTGCGGATGTGTGTGGTATGCTTCTACGACTTGAAGACTCATGAATAGAAATTACTTGACGCAAAAGTGCTGTTGTTGCCGCTGGTGACAAACAGAGGAGGGTCGGTTGCCCGACGGGTACCCTCTGTCGGTCTGAGTGCTCCTCTTCTGCCTGTGAACCGGAAACGAAGTCATAAATTCATAATTTGATATGCTAAAGTGAGGGCACATTTACAAAGCATTTAGACTTCATTACCATAAGGTGCTAAAAGCGATTATCGAGTTAATAATTTCGGGACCTTTTTGGATTGTTTTATTGACGGGGCTGGGTCGGCTCCGACGCCCGCCGGAAATGTGAATATGTAACTGCTTGAAAATTCACTCCGTGCGGTCTGTGGGACTTATGGTGATCCCTCCTAAGTAATGCCGGGATGTGTTCTTGCGCCGCTATATTCCTAGTTTGTATGAATTTAATGAAATTTAAGGAGTTATGCCACGATGTTGTGATGTGACGCCTTGTTTATCCTACGTGAGCTTGGCGGAAGGGAATTGAATCGACAGCATAATGCTTCCTTTATGGGGGACTATAAATTCATGTTTGAGTTCCCAGGATTATGTCATTGGAAGTTTGTTGTTTACGTATCATCGCAATTTTATTGCTTATGTTTTGTTTTATTTTGTCACGCGCGAA
Source organism: Machimus rusticus (assembly GCA_951509405.1). Classification (NCBI taxonomy): domain Eukaryota; kingdom Metazoa; phylum Arthropoda; class Insecta; order Diptera; family Asilidae; genus Machimus; species Machimus rusticus. Next base: position 3,927,738 of record OX608052.1, on the reverse strand, counting down.
GGCATGCCAGTATTCTTTACTGTAAATTTATATAACAATTTAGTGTTTAAGTATAGACGTTGATGTATATTCAAAGAATAAGGTACATTTCATATGTGTAATTATTCTCCATTAACTTTTTTCCTGCGACTTCATCCGAACTTAATGAAGCTCTCTTTCAAGACGCCTTAAAGAGTTATACCTAGACAATTAGATCAAGACATGATTTTCAGACTTTTGCGTTATCTTTTAAAATCAGCATCTGAGTTTCACAAAAATTTGAGCTTATATTTTGACTGAGGGAGGGCCTATCCGAATCCAAGTCTTTATTTTCTTCTTGTTATGAATATTTATTATTTGTGTATAATTCCGACAGTATTCAAGCAATGCTCCTATTTTTTCTCATTTCGTATCACAAAATTTACCCAAACCTAAATTTGTCCACTTAACTCTAAGCAAAAATCTAAAGGTTGGGATACAATGGACGTGCTTTTGTTGCGCCGCGTCGGGAAATGATGAGAAAAAAATCGTTGGTTGCCTAATATAATGCACGCGACGCTACATTTTTGTGGTACTGCCAATAGGGCCAACAAATTTTAAAATGAATACGCTGAAATTAATCAAAATCATATATGTATGTCGGCTATTTAGCTTTAAAATAATATCAGGGTTTCAAAAACAAGGTTAAATTAAATTATGAAAAACAATAACTTTTGATTTGAAATGACAGTTCTCATTTTCATGTATTTCCCAGAACAAAACAGAAACCAGAACTTTGCGGCGCAGCAAAATTCCTATGCGTGCATGAATTCTTTTTGCCAAGCAAGCATTGGTAATGGTATTACTAACATTTAAAGTACGTCTTGCGTAAACGTATTAATAAATCCAATCCACCGATTGGCGAGGCTCCAGTCTGCCGAAAAAACATATTGTGATTTGTGAGGACACGGCAAGTTAATGTTTGGAAATCGAAATCGGATTCGTTCGATTAGCTGACCGCAACTTTTCTAATTGGTAGGGAATTTAAAAATTGTAACTATATTCAATCAACTCGGACGATAATTTCATTTCATATAAAAGTATCTTGTTATTAAATTTTTATTCTCATAATTATTTGTCCTAATTTACGTAACTGTCATAGATAATTTTGTATATGTATGTACATAGTTTCCATTAGCATGCAAAAAAGAATAACTATAGCATTAATATCCTTCCCGCAGATATTGTAATATTTAATTTAAAACTTGTAAAACATTTTTCGCAAATCATTTCTCCATTGTGATTGAAAAATTAATTTTTCCTGAAATTATTCATTTACAAAGAAGATGGATTCTTACATACATAATTAATTTTTTTATTTTTTGTTTAAATCGGACGGAAATCATAAACGCGAAATATATTTCCGTTCAATTTCCGTGTTTTGTTCGTCTGATTTCCGTCCATTTTCTGTCTTTTGTTCGACGATTCAGTCTACTTTCCGATCGCTTTCCCACAAAGAAAAAATTGTTCAATTTGTTACTTTTCTTTTCACCCAGCTCTATACTTAGGCGTTTTTCAGTAGAGAAAATAAAAACTATTTAAATTAGCAGTTGAAAATTATCTAAGCTCAATATTTCTGACTGATTTTCCTCTTATCTCGAAATAATAATTACCGACTATTTATGCGTTATTATCAAGAAAAGAAAATTAATAGAATTTCCATATAAAAAATAGAATTAATGAAATCGTTCTCGAAATTCAGTGAAACTATATACTGAAATCATCTTCAAATCTTCAATTAAATAAAATACTATATTTATATTTGTAACAGTTTATTCCATGGCACATGTTAATTTGATATTAAAACATGTTATATATAAATTTGCACCGCTGTATTTGCTTTTTTTTTTGCTATCTTTCTTAACTTTAAATTAGAACGAAATTATTTCTTGAAATATGTCATATTAGATTACTGCTCATTATACGGAATATGCTTCATAGAAGATGCGAAGATCTCTCCTGGCATTTTATCGGAACAACCATCAAGTTGCTCCGATTTATCTGCCCATATATAAAGAGGTTCAGCCCATTTAGCATTAATGCGATAGAAATGACACGGATATATTTGAGAAGATTAGCCGAATGGAACAAATGTCGGGAAAAGCCTTTCTCAAATTAGAACGACATTGGGTATGAAGGTACACGGCCGACTCTGATCCAAATCTTGCAGTTCATCTTATCTTCTGTAGGGAAAGAAAAGTTTGAGCTCTCGAGGCGCACCAAACGTTAACTTGTATGACAAATGGTAACTAACTGTCTGGTCTCAATCTCAACAGCAAACATCTTCACCCTGGGATTAAGCAAATATACAGAAAACGCAATCCAGATTTATTGCTCAAGGTTTTTAGGCCTGGGCGGCATAGGGTCGGGGAAAAGTGCAAAACGGCCCAAAAGCTGATTGTATACATTTAGACAAATCCCCCGTATGATAGGTCGTCGGCAGGGCAGGAATTTCCCCCCGGGAAGACGAAGGGACAAAGTTTCTTAGAATTCTTGGCATCTATAGGCACAGATAATGACAATGTTAAATTTGTGAATGTTGAATTGCCTACGGAGGAATCCCTCAGCTCTAAATACGGATTCACTTCTCTCCGGTGTGAATTCTTGGCGGAATTTAAGTCTGGGCTCTATGTAACAGAGATATCCCCACCTACAATAACGATTTCAAATTATATTCCAGAATCTTATTTTTGTACTTTTGAAATCTGAAACGAACATTTCTAAACCTGGAGGATTTGAAGATTTTCGGTCAGAATCATTCCTAATGAAATAAAGGCAAATTTAACAGGCAATTGTGTCTCTCGGAGGCAAAAATAACGAATTATATTGGCGACAACGATTACCTCTGGAACCGCTGGAATTATTTAAATTAAAACGTTTTATTGGGTCAATGAGTAAATAAACATAACTCTCAATTAATAAGAAGTAACTTGTACAGTTAGCCGTAACTAGGAAACATAATTGAGTGTATCCTTAGAACTTAAAGATAAAGAAGTTATAAAATATTTCCTTAAAAACATTGGATACATTGGAAAGTGAAACTCCTACTGAATTATTTCAATTAAATATTTCCCAACGTGATCGATCTATATATGTCACTTACGTAACTTTTATAATAAGGTACGTAGAATTAAACAATATTTTTATAATAAATCATATACTAATAATTAAAATTAATTCCTTCGAACTTTCATTTCGTCAAATTTGTCCCATCAACGCTTAAACTTCGGGCTAAGAATTGTTTGATTGACAAGACTGCTAAATTGTGGAAATTTTTGAGATAGTACCTATAAAAGCAATGCGGAAAAACTTGGAGACACAAAATAGTTATTTATTAAGTTATTTATTAGATTTTCTTATAAAATACGACTCTACTTTTAAAAATGGACCGACAAACTAAGAATTTCTTTGGAAATAAGACAGATACTTATATTTTTTATAAACATTGGCAAATTAAATAAACCTTTCTAATTCGGCATCATTTAAATTTTTCGAAGGGGAAGTTTGCAAAATACTAAAATTCTTATTAATTTCATTCACTCCAAAGAAACGAAATCCCAATTACTTTATGATAATTTCCAACAATCGACTGAAAAGAAACTAACTTTATATTTCGATTTCATTTTGTAACCGTCAGAAAAACTAACCCTTGAAATGTTCAGCCCCGGTCTTTCTCGAATTTTTCTATTTTTAACCTTGCAACGATGATGCAATTTATCTTTATTAAATAATTTTTTAAAGAAAATGTTCACTTTTAAAATAATAAAACGATATTGAAAAAGATGACTTATCAACGATTGCTAGCGGATCTTTTGAGTAGTATAGGAAAATAAGCTGATTAAAAATAAAGAAAATACCAACTCATATTTAGGCACAGAAAAATTATTCTCACAAAATTTTCATAATAATGAAAGTTCCGGACAACTACGGTTATTAGTAAATGACTCTGATATATCATATCTAGTCTATAGGACTATTTAATCTTAAAGCCAATCAGGCATAAAACTTCATCTTTCATCAAGAGGACGTGACAAGAAAGTCCTGATCAAATTGGTGAAATGCTGTTAAGGAATTCCGCCTGAGTATCCATCATCCCTCTCTAGCTAGGTCCACTTCACTCACTTCTTGTGCTTTTGCCAAAACTCCTTAAGAGTTTTTAATCATTTAAGACTTCATGGAAAACGTAAACTCGTTAAAGTTTCTTCTCTATTGACTCCTTTTTGCCCTAAAATGCCCGAAATATTTTTTGCGCTACCGTCCATACTTTTATTTAGTATCGGAGATATTTCAGAGTTTTTATAACTCCCCTTCCCCGAGAAACTTTTAACAACTTTCGAGCGAAGTTAGCCGAGAGGTTTCTGCTTTTCTTCCAGCCCTAGAACATATTGCTCTTTTATAAGCCTTTTGGCGCATAATGTGACGACGAAGACGACGGCGGCGGCGGTGCCGAAGCGTTTTCATGCTTCCTGTGGTCAGGTAAGCATGCAAATCGATACTCCCTCCGCTTTGGAGTTATTATGTGAAGAAGCGATTTATGAGGAATGGAAGTGGTCGTTAATAGTTGAGCAAATTTTCGAGAAAGTTGTTGCGCTCACTGAAATAGTTTATTTCTTTTGTACCCTGAAAATGTGCTTGCTCATAATTTTTATGTTCTTTAGAATTTAATGCATTTTCGACTTAAGTACCTTAATGTACATAGTTATGCTTGTGGTGAGAAAACAAGGTAAAATATATAATAAAAACTAGTAGATTTATTTTAGCACATCTGCTGTTGTTCTACTCAATAATGACTAATAAGACTTACTTAAAGGTTGAGTAACAGAAACCACTCTCTCCTTTTCTTGATTCTGTTGAAAAAAAAATTTAATCAAGATTGCATAATTGAATATTTTAAAAGTATTCTAAGTTTCTTATTGAGAAAATAAATTAAAGGGCCAAGATATAAAACTTAGAAAGAAAGAAAACCATTTTACTGATGTCTATAATATGATATAGTATAGTTATTTTTGTTTTCAAATTTAACATCCATTACTTGGTAACCAATAATTTGGCAAGAGCTTCATTAATAACAAAAATAATCGACTAAAATATTTTCCAACTTGTAAACGTTTAATTCTACGTTAATTTTTTTCTTATATTTTTATTAAGCATTTAAAGTTATATTTTAATAGTTAAATAGTAAAAAAGTTTTTTAATTCATCTATTGCACCTAATAAATATATTGACAAAATAAGTGAAAAATTACTTTTTAAAGCACAGCTAAGTTGATGAGTTGCTTACATACTTAAGTGTACCAAATTTCATCTTTTTCCAATAACGGGAACTGGCTCAAAATTGAGCTGCAAGATTTGACTTCAGCATACAAAAAAGTGAAGTTAAATAAAAGCTTGTAAAAATGTTTATTTTATGTAAGGGATTTTCAGTTAAAAAGCATAAATGAGTCTTTGCTTTTGGTAGTGGTATAAGTACCCTCTTTTAAAGTTTTGCTTTCAAAAGGTGGATTTGTAACATTTTTAAAAATAACACGTCAAATTCAAATATTACCTTACTATTCTTATTCGACAAACAAAACAAAACAAATGATTAACACTGCATAATTGTTGAATACCTTCTGCAATCGCTAATCAAAATCCCGGCACGTATCAGTATTTTGATCATATCAATTTCAATATCTACTTGTTTTTGTAATGCCAACGCAGTTGTTGATTGATTTTATTTTACTGTTCCTTACTGATACTCGTATACGTAGTAGTGATAGTAAAGCATTGAGACCAAAGATATCGATAAACAATTATAAAATGTTAAAAATAAATATGTTAGGAAAACAATCAAATCGTTGATACTTACATATATGCTGTGAACACGGCAAAACAAGAGAGTTCCTGATTTCGACCCTTTTCTTCCCTTTTATTTATAAACCACCAATTTATTGAATTATTAAGAGTAAAAACTACTTGACTAAGGATATATCAAACAAGAATTGATATTTTAAATTATCAAAAGATTAAAACTATTTTGTAAAAATTGTAGTCTTTTTAATTCAAAATGCATTCAATGGTTAATCAGTGAGTCTTCTTCAATACAAACGAACGCAGCTTCATTATGACTAAAAACATTAGAAATTTGTATTGTACCTACTAGGTATAATTTTCCCACAATTTGTAGTCAATGACGGAACAGAGGGCTGTGGAAATATGTAATTTAAGTTCTTGTTGGCTATAACTATATATGGATTTTATGATGCATTAAATACCCCATTTTGTATTTTATAATCTAAAAAGATGAGATGTTCTGAGAAAACATCCGCCTTCATTTTTTAATGTTCTGAATGGTACAAGTTATAACTAAAGTGTTATATTAAAGTTACATTGAGGTATTTCTGTAAATGACAAAACTGCTGCATGCTTGACGGTAATACTGAAAATTTTTACTCAAAACTAAGTAATTGCAGTTTGGGTTGAATAAAGAGATTTAAAGTATTGCGCTAATTACAGGAACAACTTTCCGCTAAAATTTTGATATGCCCGGTGGCGAACCCATGGTGATGCCACAGTGGCCAGCCACCGGCACCAGCGCCGTAAATTGAGCTTAATTCGCAATTAATTACTGCAGAAATATCTCTAAAACTTGTTTTATACAAAATTTATGGATCGTTTGATTAAAACGCCTCCTGCAAAGGTCGAAATTAACGTGAACGCAGTTGAGCACAGGTTTCCCCGATTGTGGGTAACCATTTCAAGTGGATTTCTACTTATTAATGAAAATTACGTCAATCTGTGTTCTAGGGCTGGCCAAACCACAAAATCCCATACGATTAAGCCTTTTCGCATGCACATGTGTGGCACTGCCAGGGGAGTCGTACCCGTCAGGTCCACTGGCATTTTTCCGATGGTGCAGCGCTCCAGTCCTCTTCAATGAAACAAATTGGCCTCGTTGGTATGAATAAATTGTAACTGCATCCGCAGGTGAAATATCGCAAAATGCTGCCATCGGTCTATGTCCTTGCAGAAATTTACTGTGAAAATCGATTCGAGTCCAGTGCCAAGTGCTGTAAGTTGGGACAGCACTCAGGTCCCGGGTCCCGGGTGTCACCCGTTTTTCGTTAAATGGCAGTAGGGTCCGGGATTGGGAAGTTCGCTTAGAAAGGGACCTGACCGGGATGCGTGGAGCAGCTTAATTTTAACGAACTGTTGATTATACTCTGCCGGTTTTTGGGGAGCGTTTGTCCCTCCTAAAATTCATAACGCCTAAAGTAGGGCTAGTTAGGAAAATCTGATTTATGCCCCGCAGATGATTAGGCTCGGGCAGGCCTAACCTAATATTTCGCTTAGTGCGCGCGGGTCCTTTTCAATTTCCTCTACGGCATACGGTCGTGGGAAAATATTGTCTGCAAAAATCCGATGAAATATTTAAAATGTTTTTGCGGAAAACGACAATACCCGGTAGTACCCTGCCAAAAGATCGTAATAAGGGAAAGGATACGGCCTCACCGAGCATTCTGCAGATGAGTAAAATTAAAAAAAAAAGTCAAACAACACAGAAAACCACTTTAACACAGGCAGTCCCAAAAAAGTTTTTGCTTGAAGGTTGCTTACGCATCAGAAAGTTTGTTAAAAGTTTTTCATGGGAGAAAAACATCTCGTTTTTCCCTGCCTTCATCCCTTTTTCTTCGCCGAATAAACTTCGACACAGTTGTAACTGGGCTGAATTAAATGACTTCATGATTTGCCAGAAATTCATGGTTAGCTCTGCCGCTTTTTATTTTTATGAGAATGAGAATTCCACCAAACGGCTGTTGAAACAAAGGAGCACACTGTTTGTTCGTCACTGCGACAGAAAATCAAGGAGACTCACATCCACACAACCGACATTTTTTCCACAGTGACGGAGTTAATACGATGAGGTCCCCAGCGAAATGAGGTCCGGAACGGATGTGCATGACTCTCGACAAATGTACACTTCGACCTCATAAAAGCAGCTGATTTGCAATAAAATGAAAATGTTCAATAGACCGATAAATTATGCCTGCCCTGAAGTGCGTTCGGGAAATTGATTGTCCTGCCCGGACTATTAATCCGGTAAGGAGGCTCGGAAACATACGTAAATGCCCCTTTTACGCACTCGTCAATTCTATAATGAATGAGTCCACTTGCGTCGATCCAATTTCCACTTTAAATTTGTTTTAAATGTACTCGTAAACGTGCTGTCAATCGAAGTTAAATTCATACAAATCAAAACAAATTTGGAAACATAGCGTTCAAAACATTGTTTGTATTTTTCATGAAAAAACTTTATATAATTTTTTAATTTATGTAATTATTTTCGATTTTGTGTCTTTTATTCATATTTAAACTCTGCATATGGGCGGAATATATGATTCAACTATAAAATAATAGGTACATAACATAAACTATTCCGATTTTAAATATTTCTCACAACCGCTTTTTGAATGAACATATGAATGTAGGTACTTGTAAGAAAATCAATAAAGTACTATCTTTTCTTTTATATTAAAGAACAAAATATCTTAATGGGACCTTTGTTTTTAGAATTATGAAAAAACCCATATCTTTAGAATGTTTTTGTGAGAAAAGTACTATATTTATCGGAAAACACTTTTTTTGGCACTACATATTTTATGCCATATTAAGAACATAAAAACATTTTTTTAAAACAATGTTGGTCCTTTCTGACGACGGTAAAAGGCGTTTCCGCAAATTCGCTTTTGAAACCATACAACAAATTGCGGACTTCCTGTAACAAATTAAGTCTAATTAGCCTCTATAAATTACCTGAGGACTCCTGCCTACATCAGATTTATAGTTAGCAAAAGTAGATTAATAAATGTTGGAGATAAAGTTGCTTTTCAACTCTCAAGTTCATTGGTTCAGTTTTGCTATTCCACTCTAAGTAAGATTGACGGAGCCTCAAAAAGTCTAAATAATTGTAAAGTATAGCTGTTCGTAGAGTATGTACACGATTTTGTATGCGAAGAGCTGATGTTGCACTTATCCAAAAATTCCAAATGATTCTTTATAATCATTATTTATTCAAGTACTGTGGCAGGCATGCAACCAAAAATAAAGGAAACAATTTCCAAGCAAAAGTAGTGCACCCAAAAGATTTAATGTTTCTGTTTAGTAATTCTGCACACATAATGGTGGGGCATCAACTAAGAAAGGAGTTAAAACTTCTTCAGGAAACGCAATAGAACGGCGGTGGCCTTATTAAAATATACGATTGCTCCGGTATACGCTTCTAAATGTAATCTCATCACGAAACTGGGGGAATCTTGGACTGTATCTTTTTAATACTTGGGCAAAAGTTTTAAGTCCTTAATCTATCTTCGTTCATTCCGGCAGGGAAAAAAGGAGAAATTTATGATGGGCGTGGGGCCACCCGAGTGGCATAATTAAACACGCAGCCCACATTAATCAAACTTTTGATCCTACCCTAATCCAATAATGCAAAGAAATCAAAGGGCGATTATTGTGTAACTCGAATTTATATCGAGATGGTAGTTTGATGATGGTGGATTAATCAATTTCTGAAGATGTTTGGCTCTTACCTAAACCAATTATTGATCGTCGGCGCAGAAAGGAGTCGACTCTCGTGCAGTAATGAAATAAAATCAGATAAAAATTTTTCCAGCAAATTTCCCTATTCATTGAATGAAATTACCAAAATGAACTCACCCGGACGTGACGAGGGCACAAATGTCCGTTTAGGAGCAATACACCGGCGACAAAGAAGTATTCAGGTGAAAATTTAATACCTGAAACGGTCACCAGGTTAAACACTGCATGTTAATAAAACGGATGAAAACGGATGCTCCGAGTGCTCCTTCGAAATGGCATCGACGTCTTATATTCATACGGGCCGCAGCTCCCTCGCCGCCTCTTTTACATATCCGGGCCGGCCCGTGTGGAGCTCTGGCTCCAGCTCCAACTCCAGCTCCAGCTCCGGCACCAGCACCAGCACCAGCACCGATTTTCTTTGGCAAGCGAGGGACAAGAGTCTCCTCGAATCATCTCCAGCTCTCGAAAAGTCCAACGAAGCGTGTAAACCTTAAATTTACGGTCATTGAACACCAGCTAAACTTGGTCATCAATATCCTGCATTGCCACCGGAACGAGCCCGGCTGAAAGTTATACGGTCTCATCGCAAGTAATCCTTATGCGATTTTGTCAATTTATGAAAATTTATTTGCTCCTATAAACACAATGGGGGCGCACCGCCTCGCCCCTGTTGCCTCGCCATGGGGGAGGCGGCTGCTCTAAATGCCCTTTAATTGGCCAATTCGAAAAATTTGATTTATTTTGTAGCTTGCAACTTTTGGACTAGTTTTCGGTAGCTCTCGGAACGTTTAGGACTTATGTAAATAAATTGGTAAATTTAGCAATCAGACAAATTAGAGCATTAATTCACTTGAACTGATAATGAGGTAAATTAATGCCAGTGAAAATTTTGTGTAAAATAGGAGTACAATACAGAGAGAGATATGGAATTGAAAAAAGTCCTTTTGACGACAGCCAGAAGGAAATGGTATAGATTTAATTAATTTAATACCTAATGTAGTTTTACAGTATAACAATCTTTACTTTCATGAACTTTTACTTCCACTATTAATATAATTACGACCTCTTTCCTGCTTGGTAATAAGTAATTTCTGGCATACCAAACAATTCATAAGTGAATAGCAAAATAATAATTACTAGTGGTCGCCCTGTGGTCGAAATTCGACCTACTGGGGTTACTACGAAAAATACGAATGTACACAGCCTACTACCTATATGTGTTTGAAATTGGCACTGTCAATAATAAAATTACGACAGTTTGACCACAGACTACTATGCGTTTGACATAGACAGTATGAACGTAAATAATGAATTTATTTTATTTCATTTAATGTATTTGTAACACATATTACATATATTAAAATTTTAGCTTTCTGCACTTCTTCTCTATATAAACTTTAACTATGCCAAATCTCACACTGCTCCGTCTGTCCAATATGCTTAAAAAGGGGTACAACGTTTTCCCTTCACGTATTAATATATAGATTTTAAGCGAACATGTTAAATAAATTAACTATTGGACTTATTTTAATTTTCGCCAGTGCATCGTTTTAAATGATATGATTCTTAAGGTATATGTACTTTACGAAAGAAAATTTGTCTCACTTAACATTTTAAACGATTCATTTACGAAATACTCCGCAGTCTGCAAAGGCAGACGAGCAAAACATTTGGTCGGCGTTTCGATCCGTGGCACTAGCCAGATGTAGGCAGTTTGACTGAACGGCCAATGCTCCTGCCATAGACGCCACGATTGTGCGGACCGAACGCCGGGCCCTATATCAACTTGATTGAAATTTCATGTGTGAATTACAAAGAAGAGAAATCTTTTAACAATATTATTGGCAATGAAACCACTTACAATATTTTTATTATACATTTGAAAGAGTTCCCTTATAAACTGTTATTGATTTTCCAATAAAATAAATAGAAATATTTAGCATACTATATAATTCTTAGTATAAGGTATGAGATATTTTCCAATTTCAACCAAGCTCGGCATTCAAAGCTCTATTCGTTGAAATGACCATTAAATAAGGCACAATAAAGCAAAACGGAATATTCATGCTACGTGCTCGAATCTTAGTCCTTGAACAGAATTCAGGCCACACAGACATTTTGATCCATTCAACGGAGCTCTTCTAAAATCAGCCAATTAACATAATTGAAAGTTTTCATGTCTCCAGAACATCTTGGCTGCAGAGGGCAGATTTCCGGCTGTCTTCTTGGATGTTTCTGCAGCATCACTTTCGTCTGGGCTGCAAGGCTCTGCGACTACATAAGGAGTACCCAAAATGCCGCCCGCCCCGTCCCCGCCCCGGGCAGATTCTGGTGCTGCGGATCAATATCTCCTGATTTATATGTGACGAAACCAATAGGGGCGTCAAACCCGGCTGATCCGGGCGCGGGGGCGGCAGCCGTCGTTTACACAAGGGCTTGTAAAGCTCTTAAAATGATGACAGATGTAAAAAACACTCGCGAAGAACTTTCAATATATTTGCAAATCATATCACTGATCCATGCTGTTCCTGTGGAGTCCTGAAGTCCCGGCGAGCGGGGATTTGTGTCAGGGATGTCAACTGACGAAAATATTTTCTGTACGGTTGACTGCACAAGGGCAAAGGCAAGGAGATGGAGCAGTCCCTTCCCGGACTCGGAAACGACCTGATATTAGAAATTCTGCTAACTTATGAGCACTGGCAATGTGTGTTTTTCCGCTTCCGGCGAACACCTTGATCCTGGCGTATGGAAATTCGAACGCTCGTTCGGGTTCGACCCGATTTTATTGCGCCAGAAAGCGCTGAAATAATTTTAAGCCTGCGAAGCGGAAGGTGCACCCCCACACTACGCGGGGGCGGCATGATGCACAACACTTTGATTTCTAAAGCAGAAACATGGGCTCAAGGGATGCAGAGGAGCGGACACAATAAAATAAAGGATGGAAAATGTTGCACATCGAATGTGTGAATGCTTCCATAACAACGAGCCCTTTGAGTTGAAGCTCAGAATTATGAGGTCTAGGAATCATTGGGTGGAACTTGAAATGTTTTTCCTGAATTATTTCAAAAGTCAAAAGGCTTTATAATTTGGACGGACATAAAAAAAGATTTCATTACTTAATTTAGATTTCAAAAAGATTCTCGATTAGAAGAGAAAAGTTATATATTAGAACCATAAAATCGATTTTTGCAGTGAATATCCCGATCTTCAGGAAGGATTTCAAATGTGAGCAGACTAGAAGTCATATGTATAGTGGAATTCTATACAAAACCAATGTTGAAATTAACACTAGAACTACACGGAGAGAAAAAAAATGGTAAATTCAACAATTCAAAATTGTCAAAGGCAAATCGGTGAAAATTTGCTTTAAAGAATTTATGTCAACGGCAGAAACTGTTGTTGTTACAAATGTTTAGTACAGTGATTCTCAACCAGTGTGCCGCGGCACTTTTGTGTGCCGCCAAATTCTTAAAGTGTGCCGCCAAATTTTAGAAATGTACAAGGTGGCGCAAAATTAATCATCAAATTTTATTTTTGTGTAACTTTTTTACTAAATAAAAAAAAATTATTTTGAGTGATGGAAATCTTTATTAGTACCTTTAGAATTTTGTCTGTTAAGTGGAAAAGATGATATCCGTCAAGTGGCGCAAAATTAATCACACTATCGGAAGATGTTATAAATTTTGCAAATAACGTCGTACGTCAATCATATCTTACATTTGTGAACTAGACAGCTTACAAACAGACAAGCAATGGAGCGCTATACACCGCAAGAGCGTGGAATAATTGTGTCGAAGGAAGCGTTTCCTGGTCGCGTAATCTCCCGATTTGGCGATTTGGCATGGCCAGCAAGATCGCCCGATTTAACCTCCCCAGACTTCTTTCTTTGGGGCTACTCGCGGGTTTATGCCAACAAGCCTCAGACAATCACTGCCCTTAAAGAGAATATTCGACAGGAATGCGCAGAGTTATCCCCGAAAATTGTGGAAAGTCATGGAAAATGCGATAAAACAAGCACAAATGTGTATCAACACTGGCGGCAGCCACTTGACGGATATCATCTTTTCAACTTAACAGAAAAAATTCTAAAGGTCCTAATAAAGATTTCCATCACTCAAAATCATTTTTCTTATTTAGTAAAAAAGTTATACAAAAATAAAATTGGATGATTAATTTTGTGCCACCTTGTATATAGTAAAAATTATATTTTTTTTTATTACGAGTAAAGTTTAAATTAAAGAAAAGTTTATGTACATATATGTACGTATGAATATTGTTACAATGTTGCCCGCCGAGCAGCTGGCGGACAAAATTGCACAATTTTTCCTCGCTATAACTTACGTTTTTGAGAATAGAAAAGCTCGTCGAGGGGGACGAACCAAAAAAAAAGGTCGGCCTTCCGCCTTTCGATCTGGGGCATTGGTCAGATCTCATCAGTGTGGCTGATTATCAGTGCCCATAGCCACGGACGCCAGATCTTGTGGATCGAAAGCCGATCCTTAAATCTTCTTTGTGGGGATATACCAAATGTAAATTACAGCGAAGGAAAATTTTGTAAAATATTTTCAAATATTAAATACTATAATTTAAAAAGAAAATTTATACAAATTATTTTAACAGGAATAGGTATTTAAATCCATACAAAAATTTTTAATTACTTGTTTTGTAACGCGTTATTTCTTAGAATCATAATTTGATTTTTATGCCTCAAGTCGGCTCAAACGTGTCATAGGCTGCCCGTCATTTGGAAGCGTTTTATTCAAATTTTCTGCGTCCGAATAGGGACATTTACATATTATTTTATTTTACGTTCAAAATTATTATCATAAATTATTTTGCACAGTGTATTATAGGTAAGTAAACAACTTTAAAACTTATCTTTTTCTTTGTGTGCCGTCAAATTTTGAAATCGTTAAAAGTGTGCCGCGACAAAAAAAAGGTTGAGAATCACTGGTTTAGTAAATTCAACCGACGAATTAGTTGATCTGAAAGATTTTGCATTAACAATAGACTCTGCAAAAGCAACAGCAAGTTTGTTGATTTTACCGAGAAATACTAAAAGGGATGTTTTTAAACCGTTACCTCTTCAGTTGTAATTTACAAAGAAATTTGTCAATTTTACCGAGTTCATCTCGGCGATTTTTCTGAATTGGTAAATTTGACAGAGTTTTCGGTTATTTCTGCCGAAGCAGTTCCGTTATTATTTCCTAATGCGATTCTGCCCTTTATACGCATCATTTGTTTGGAATATTCGAAGAGTTCAGGTCGTTGTATCGCGTAGTGCAAAACATAAAATAAAGACCAAAGTGATAGTTTTGATTTAAAACTAAAGTGACAGTGCGACACAGTGAAATGGATGACGCTGCAATTGGTTCAAAAGAATGCAACATATTGAGTAAGTAACCCGCTATAAGAAATTATGTCTGTTTTTACACGTTTTTATTTGATCTCAGCTGAGTCATACTTTGAGTACTTTTCGTGTGAATTTTTTCGCTTATTCTGATTGCTGTGAGTTTATTTATTATTTTATTTCATACCGCACAGATTATCGGGACAAAAATCTGTATAGAATCATTCGTAGTACTCGTCTGACCTTAGATGTGAGCAATTGTTCCACTTGCACAATTCGTCGTGCATTTTTCTTGTAAAAAGATAATAGTAATATTTGAATTTTGTAGAAACATTTATCAATTTACAACGACTTCCTGTGAAAAATGTAAAGTATAAGTTAAGTTGATTTATTTTATTTGAATACTTTTTTAAATAAATCAATTATCTGAGTACGACAATACTTACTAAAGGGTGTGCGAATTCAAACCAAAATTTAAACTTTGACAAATGCCTACTAAATTGTTGGTAATGCATATACACTTCCAATTCGTCAAATTTACTCATGTCAATAATACAGTAGGCTAAATTTTAGTTTTTTTGACATTGTGAACAGTGAAAAAGAGTCAGTAAAATCTCTGTTTAAAATAAAAACGCTGGAAAGTCAGTTTGCACCAAGGCTAAATTTTAGTTACAATTCGCAAGGCCCTGAATAATATTTGTAAGAATAAATATTAACACAATAATATAAATAGCATCTTTATCGCCATCACCTATGTATACAGAGCTAAGTAATGTAGCATACAACTTGCCTAGGGCAAATCAGGAAAATTTAGTTTTATTGAATACAAACGAAATTGGACAATCATTTGGTTTGCTCAATGATATTACCATATCAGATACACCATCCAAGACTGAAGAAATTGAAGAAATACTGAGACATTGGGGACTACACGAAGAATTAGCGGATATATTTCGAAGTATAATATTTATATTAATAATAAAGAAAACATCTATTAAGTCCTTACTTATATATAGATCATAAAGTAGATATCGAAGCAATAGCTCATATATCCGAAGCTGACATTAACGAGCTAATACCGTTAATTGGAGTCCGAACAAAGTTTAAGAAAAATTTGGTGGAATGGAGGATTACAAATGTAATACATTTTTTAATTAATACCATAAAATGTTCCTAATTTGCTCCAGCGACATAATATTACTAGAAGACATTTTTGCAAGAAATGTTATTTTATTATTATTATTTATAGTTAACTAGTTACACAGTGTTGCGTAATAATTGCATAGATGAATATACATGTACTATAGTAAACTCTGGTTTCCAAGATTCTTTTTTCATATATCCTTTCATATTGGAAGTGTAAATTATGCATATCAAACTACATATATGACTTGATGTGGCCTTTAAATTATAACAATATTAAAAAAAGTAAATTTGAAATTGATCGTATATTATTATACGCAATACTACATAACATACATATATATAATTAACGTATATATATAATTTAGCATTGGCTATTCGCATCGTCCGTGTCCATGTGATATCTCATATACACGGAGTACACGGAGGTCGGAAATCTTCGGCTTCGTCCTAGTTCGTGTCCATGTCGTCGCCGCATCCGTGTCCGATCGAAATTAAAACTAATATCATTTGAATTAAAATTTTCCTTTTATATATAGGTATATATATATTTACTGAGAATATGCATATGTATAATGAAAATTCCTAGTAAATATAGATATACCTATATATAAAAGGAAAATTTTAATTCAAATGACATTAGTTTTGACTTCGATGCGGACACGGACGCGGCGACGACACGGACACGTTCGAATTCGAAGATTTCCGACCTCCGTGTACTCCGTGTATTTGAGAATTTACACGGACACGAATAATGCGAATAGCCACTAATTTTCCAAAAATAAAATTATGGTGGGAACTCAGTAAAGTAGCAACATTTTATTTTACGATAAGAATTATTTGTAAATTTGTTTCAATAGGGTTTAAGTAACGCAGCAATAACAAATACATTGTCAATGAGCTCAAGCGTTTCGGATTGGCTAAAAAAGCAAATTTCTTTGTCGGAAGAATCTACTTCAAGTCCTCGTCCTGATACACCTCAATCACCCGGGCAGTCAGTTCCCTCTGAACTGGTAATTTCATCATTTTTCTCTCAAGGAAATTCTAGTTATGTATGATATGTATCTATATTTTATAGGATGTCGAAGGAATTTTGAAAGGGCATTATTTAGCTAAACGGGCATTTAGCTACTATCAAAACAATAATCACCTAGAAAACGATCACAGAAAGGATATTATAACAGCCCTGGTTGATCACCTTATTCAAAAGAATGTTCGATGCAGTAGTGCAGATTACCTTAATATTTCATTAAAAATTCACGAAATATTTCCTAATGAAAACGAAGCATCATATTATATAGAACGGACGGAAAATACTCATCCAAGAGGTGCCCTATATAATAGGTATCAAAATGCAGTGAGAAAATTGCGGGAGAAAGGTATAATTTCAAGGAAAAACAAAAGTTACAAGAGAGCCTGGGAAGAAGAAAATACTAATTTGGAACAAGGTAGACAATCGAATATGAGTTTTTTTTATATTTAATTAATAAATATTTTTTACAGAAAGACAAAATGAATCCGAAAGACTTTGGCTTTTATACAACCAAGAACCATGGCCCACTGTT
Source organism: Machimus rusticus (assembly GCA_951509405.1). Taxonomy (NCBI): domain Eukaryota; kingdom Metazoa; phylum Arthropoda; class Insecta; order Diptera; family Asilidae; genus Machimus; species Machimus rusticus. The sequence goes on along the minus strand of OX608052.1, from coordinate 3,910,084 downwards.
GAAGAAAAATGGAAATTGACTTATAGTCAAAGAAAAAATGAGATTATGAAATCTTCGGAACTGACCGTGTCACAAATTGTCAAACAGTGGCCTTTGTTTAAGCATTCTTACGGACAGAGACTTGTAAGTTTTATATAAAAGAAAAGCACCAATGTGAGAAATAAAAAATTGCCTTATTTCCAAGTTTTTTAGAACTATTTTAGCATCATTCATTTTCCGAAATTGTATTATAGGGTGAGATGCAATTATTATTTCTTAATTTGAGAAAACTCGTTGTATTTAATATGCCGCTTCAAAAAATAATCAATTAATTCAAATAAAAACTGAGTTAGGTTCCCTTAAACTGTATATTTGTGGAGTTTTTATTAAATAAAGGAAATTGGCAAATTTTATTTCTTTCTACCTAAATTGAACACTACAACTCCTACTACTACTATAATAATTTAAACTTTCAGATTGAAATAGATTTTAGCTGTAGCCATAGTGACGCAGAATGCAATTTCTTTTCGGAGTGGACAAATAAGAACCAAAAACTAATTGATGCTGCTAATAAAGCAAAAAAACTGGACCTTACATATATTAGTCAGAATGAAGGTAAAATTAAATAAATTGAGCGAATGTTTTGGGAGGAATGGTTAGCTTCGAATAAAATAATACCTCTTTTCTAGATTTAAAAAATTTGGAGATTTTTAAGGCTCTGCATCACCTTTTACCACCAGGGACCCGGTATACGATCAAGAAAGCATCTGGTTCATCGGTACACAAACCGTCCATTCAAGACTCCATCAACGCAATGTTTCTAATTGTTTCTACTGAAATTGAAATTAAAGAAAAACTATATCGACTAAGTGAAGAATACAAAAGTAAAGGTACAACACTTCAACCTTTAATTATAATTGTGCTTGAAAACAATTTGGTAAACGCATGCTTTAGCAATTTGGATGAAGTTTTGTACAAACATCACTCTATTCTCAGCGCTGTAGACTCTTGTTTCAAAATGTTTCACGTTTTTAATCTCTCCTATCCCAGAGAATGTTATAATGTCTGGTATTTCATCCAAAAATTCTTTTTTAACATAACAACTAAATATGATAAACCAGTATCGTCCGTATCAAATTTAATAGCTTCATTCATTTCATAAGTGCTAAATTTAAAATGTTTACCTGCTATACTTGTAACGGCCAATTTAAAGATATTTCAACACTTTGTTTACATATTAAGTCATTTCACACACCAAAAAATCTACATTCTAAAATTTATAAATGTGCCGTGGAAAGTTGCTTTCAAAATTTTGATTCATTGCATTCCTTTAAACGACATTTATTAAAAAAACACCAAAGTCAGCAAAACGAGGATGTTCAGATCGCCAATAGTAATTATAGCGACAGAAATACTATTTCACAATCGCCCATTTACTCTAGTTTTCTAACCCCAAATACCGCCGTCGATGAAAATCAATCAGTAGCTAAAGACGCGAATACCGCGGATGGCAATGATTTAAACTCTTTGGTGCTCAAAAAAATTTGCACGTTATATGGAAAGCCCTCGCTCGCTAGGTGTCAGGTTACAGAATTCTCAAACTTCATTGAGGAAATTTTAAAAGATTTCCTTGAAAATTTTAAACGTTCCAATGTGGGTCAAGAATTTTCAAGTTCACTTTTTGCTCTTGTAGAGAGACAGTTTCAAAATTATATCGACAGCTTTCAAAACGTTAATACAGAATACAAATTTATTAAATGTTTAAAAGATCTTGGTTATTTAGAAGATCCTGTTTCATTTTCTTTAAATAATGAAATGGTTCTAGTTTTAAGAAATGGAAATCCTTCTTTTAATGAAAATAAATGCTCAAGTATATTGATGCCAATCGAGTTCCAAATCAGAAAATTCTTGGAGATTCCAGACGTTTTAGACGTGATAGTAAAAAACATGGAATATATTTCAACACATGGAAAATTAACTCATTTCATTAATGGAGAAAAATGGAATAAGATTAAAACAAAGTATACCGGAGAAATTGTACTACCGTTGTTTTTATATAACGATGATTTTCATATTGATGATGCTTTAGGATCACACGCAGGAAAAAATTCCATTTCAGCATTTTATTATACCTTCTCTTCATTACCCGGTTATTGTCTTTCATCGCTCCAAAATATTTTTTTAGCAATGCTTGTCAAATCAAAATACGTAAAAAAATTTGGAATACATTTGGTTTTGCACCCTTTAGTTGAAGTTTTAAAGAAACTAGAGAGTGACGGTATAAAAGTTAAAACAAATACTGGTATAAAAAGAGTGTTCATAGTATTAGGTTTAGTAATAGGAGATAATTTAGGATTAAATACGATATTAGGTTTTAGTCAATCTTTCGGGTCAAATTTTTTCTGCAGATTTTGCGTAATGCATAAAAAAGATACTCAGAGCGCTACAAGGGAGGATGTTAATATTTTAAGGAATGAAGTTAATTATAATGAACATCTCGCTTCCGATAAACCTCAAGCAACTGGTATTTACACTGACTGTCTTCTGAATACACTAAAAAACTTTCATGTAACTAATAACTTTGTTGTTGATGTAATGCACGATGTTTTTTTAGGCGTATGTAAATATGGACTTTGTAAGGTACTGCACTTTTATATTACATCTGCTAAACTTTTCAGCTTAGAGTTACTTAACTACAGAAAACAAAATTTTGACTATGGCGAAATAGAAGTGAGGAATATTTCAGTACCTATTACAGAAGAACATTTGAAAAAAAACAATTTGCAAATGTCCGCTCGTGAAGTATGGTGTTTCGTATGGCTTTTACCACTTATGATTGGTGATCTGATACCAGAGAGAGACGAAGTGTGGAAATATATCCTTTCTCTCCTTGAACTTATTGATATTATACTATGTCCTGAAATGTCTGATAATTTACTTTTCCATTTAAATGAAGTTGTAGAGGAGCATAATCTTCTTTTCAAAAATTTGTTTAAAGAAACACTAAAGCCAAAGCATCACTTATTGCTACATTATTCAAAAATAGCGAAGCAGTCAGGTCCATTGAAATACTTGTGGTCATTTAGATTCGAAAGCAAGCACCAAGAACTTAAATCATATGCTAAGGCTATAAGATCCCCTGTGAATATTGCCTACTCTATTGCCTTAAAATTTCAGTTCCAGTTTAGTTCCCAGCTTCTTGATAAAAGGGACGTATTTCTTAGAATAAAAGAAATAAAACATCTTAATAAAAACCTAACGCAATCGAAGTTTTATAGTTCTGTGAGAAATGACGTACTTTGTCGCAACATTTCAACTAAAGATTGTAAAGCAGTGAAATCTTTGTACTATAAAGGAACTTACTATTCAGAAAATTATTACTTACTTGATATGGTCAATTTACAAGAGATATATAGAATTGAAGAATTATATATGTTTGAAGAAAATGTTTTTGCTGTTTGTTCAGTTATTGAAGTATTAGGCTTCAATGATCATCTAAAATCGTACATCATAGGATTGGAATCTACGCAACATATCAAAGTTTTCCTTTTGGAAAATATATTAAACCCTCCTTTTAATGTACATAAACTGACCAATGGATTAAAATATTTCAGAATACGATATTTTTAAGTCTAATACTACTCTTTTTTATGTATATAAATTAAAAATTAAAGAATTAAATAAATAAATGAATTTCTTAAATGGTACTGGCATTTCACTTATAAATTTTTAACTTTACAGCTTGAATAAAATTTATATAAGTATTATTTGGTTTATTTTCATATACTATATTTTTAATTACAAACTGACCCAAACATTATCTCGATTTCCATATAGAGAAAAACTAAATTTGAACCCATTCAAATTGATATCGAGCTAACTTAAACGTTCATACTTAAAACGACCACATAGACATAAACGCTCAGTCAATTACATAAACTTACAATACTAATCCTCCAAGCACGCAAGCACAAAAGTACGCAGAGACAAGTACAAGATTTTCGTAGCCTACACTTTAGTACTTTTTACACGTGTGAGTGACCCCAAATTGGCATTAACAGCAATATTTTTAAAAGCAACAATATATGTACGTTGTTGATGTTACTTATTTTGTTATTGTTTTTACATGTTTGCTATACAGTAAAAATTTTATTTTATTGGTGGAATCAACAACTTTCGGCTATTAATTTAACGTTTGTTTACGTAAATACAACATCCATTTGTTTTTAGGGTCAACGGTATTTTTTACAAATTTATGTGTTGAAGTAACTTTCAGTACTGTTGAAGCCGTAAAATAATTTCAATAACAAAATCTGTTGACTTAACAATTCAATAAATAAGTTAAATCAACAGTTTATGCTTTTAGCTGAAAATCAAAGCCGGAAATTGTCCAATTGACAGCCGTTTTCGGTAATTTCGCCGATTCCTTTTTCTCCGTGTACTAACGCGGAAACTTGCACACTCTGAACAATATATGTTTAATATTCCACAATTTTTGTACGACATATCATATAATTTTTATTTTAAATTCAAATTGCCTGGATTTATACCCTTTATACCATTTTGGGTGAATATCATGACAATTTTAAAATCTTTATATGTATATACGTGACGATTTTTAAAATTTCAATTCAATGCAAAATTTCCTGCAAAATATGAAACCAAATCCGATTTGGAAAGAACACAGCTATACGCTCATGTTTTGAATTCCGTGTGAAATGAAATTAAAAAGAACTTATATAAAGCTGCTTTTGAATTTAAATTCCTTAATAAAACTACAAAACTTCTAACAAATTCATTTCAGTTACCTTTAATTTCAAAATAATTTGATTGGATTTCTCTATCGAATTATTTTAACCACTTTGAAATGAAAAACTGAATTGAAGTCAAAGGTAACCGAAATGAAAGTGCTACAGTTTTAGTAGTTTTAATAAGGTATCTCAATTCAAAAGGAGCTTTATAAGTACCTTGCGATTTAATTTCACTCGGAATGCAGAACGTGGGTGAAAATTGCTAAAATGGTAGCAAATTTATTTTCAGGTACCTTTGATGCCAGTTAATTTTTTCGTTCAAAATACATAGTTAAAATAATTTGATAGAAAAATTCAACCGAATTATTTTGAAGTTTTTGTGAAAAACCTAATTGAAATCAAAGGAAACTGAAATGAATTTGTTAGAAATTTTGTCAACTCAAAAGGAGCTTTGTGGGGTGTTTCCGATTTCATTTCACCCGGAATGCAAAACATGGCGATAGTTTCAGATTCGCAAGAGAAAACAAAGCATTTATTATTCTTGACAATGATCAAAAATCGGTACAATTTTCGAGACATATCAGCTTGGAAGTTATGATATCCATAATACAATTTTATAATGTGCTTCTTAAAGATACAATTTTAAAATTCAAATTAAATTGCATATACCAGTCAATGCTGCCTGTTGCTAAATATATGTGTGTGTTAACTTTCACAAAATACAGTTTTTTATGTTGGACGTCAAACTGTATGCTTACAAATTTGAAGAATGACTCAAAATGTTGAAATTTGATATATAATTTTAAGAAGAAGTGACTCAGTTATGTGTGTTAACTACAAAAGTTGAGTTTTAATGTAAAAGAAAGTATAACACAAAACACAAACAACATACACCTATTATAATCCATATAAAGTGAGCTATGCAGATTTGAATAGAAGTTTTAATTTTTAAGTAAAAAATCACATGTTTAATTGGAAACAAACCAAAACACAAAGTATTGATTTAAGTAAATTGATGTATTAATGGCTAAGTTACATTTTCGGTGAGATTAAAAAAAAAACATAGTTTAGAGTATCGATGTATACGATGTAAAAGGAAATATATTTTATGTATTTATATGGCTTTCGCAGCAGAAGACGGCGAATAGGTCTCCATGTGAATGCCTATGTCTCGCTCCATAGTATAACTATATCAAATTCACAGAAATAATTGTCTACATAAAAGCAAAGCGAAACATTAATTAAATACGGGATACATTGCGTCTAGCTAGTTTCTACATAGTAGGACTTGATTGTTTTAATAATTAATCATTGTGATCAAAGGACTTTACAGAAAAAGGGAATGTCAAAAATATGTACATATTTATTATTTATGTACTATATACACTCTACCCTTTAGAATCTCGAGAATAACCTCACAATTGTTGAAGATATGCATTTAGAGTTTGTGTACACGCTTTAAGATAGACTGAGACTTTAAAATCAATAGATGTAGACGCAACCACTCAAAGCAATAATTTAACTTGATTTTATGGACTATGATGCCATTAGCTAGGGATTCCTCATTAATGGCAGCATCCACCCATTTAATATCCTCTCATTTACCGGAATATGTCCGCTCGTATTACCTGCATACCCAAAAGGTATTACGGGCATAATAGGGATAAAGTGCTCTTCGGTTAGAGCTATTACCACAACGGCAATGTCCGTCCAAGTCGAATGACCGCTCCTCTGACACAGGGCCAGCGGCCTTACGCATTCAAGAACTTACCCATAATTAAGTCGACAAACGGCAAATGCATGCCGAACAGGACCACAGAAGTAGTTATTGCGACCCATAAATCATTAAATTTGTCAAAATATTAAAATAGTTGCAGATATGATAAATTATGAAAAGTGTGGCAACCACAACCGCCCCGGTTAGCCTTATCGGTGGAAACTGTCAAAATAAATTTGAAACTTTATCCAATCAAGCCATGCGATGCGATGCGCCCTCCGACTAGATACTGTGGTCCAAGGTGCATCTAATCCGAGGATAAAATTCACGCCTCAAAACAGTTTCAATGCATCTCTGTTGTCCGATGCCCCGTGCGAACAAAAATATTTCGTTAATTTTGCATTTTGCGGGCGTATCAGCAGCAACCTCTGCCAAACTTTTAGATTAGTTTGGTGAAATAATTGCTGCTGGAGGCAATTAGAAGTAACACATTTTTAGCATCGGTATTTCCCTTAATTATAGAACTTTTGGGTGCTCGCATCGCAGGAGGCCCACGTGAACGCTGGTTTAATACCACCCACGACACGATCGATGGGAAATTTTATGCCGGTGCTAACAAGGTGCATACGCCCCCGCTGGAAATTAATAAACGTCGGAAGCAATAGAAATGATCACCGCAACGCAGCCCGGGAACAGCGTCATTAAGTAATGACGGAGCGAGATAATGTCAACAAATTAATTAATCAAGTCCGTCACGCCGCGGCCGGGGATCCTCTTCGGCGGCTATTAATCTGTCATAATAAATGATAACGTGATTTCTGTCTTCTGCAAGAAAAGCAATTTATCACCGGAGACATCCGAATGCGAAAAGATGCTGGTCATGGCCGGGGAGCGCAACCACTTTGCGGCTGCCACTCTAATCAAATTAAATGATCTGATAATTGCCGCCATTTGTAGTAATGAAAAATGTCGCGTTTTGTAGCAATTGAGACATCCTGCAACCTGTCACCGATGATGTAATGATAAAATCGTTATATTTTAGGGAGGGCCACGGTGTTCTGAGTTCTTTGTGCTAAAGAGGCATTTTGACAAAATAATTAGGTAAATGAATACAATCTGAAGGCTGTTGGTAGCAAGCTTTAATATTTATATTAATCTCGCGTTCAAATATCAAATATGTATAATAATAAATAGGATTTTTAACTAGTTCATTAAATAAAAACATTAAAACATCGTAAAATGCATGTGTCATGGAATGCAATTTTAAAAATTTGGATTTGACATAAATTGGAATTATTTTCAGCACTACACTGAACAAATTTAGCAATACTAACAATGTTTTTTATTGATTTTCGGCCTACTAATTGAATTAGTTGTTATATGTAATTTAAAGTAGTGAAATCGACTAAAATAGTTAAGAAACTAACTAATTTTGTAAATGTTTATCCCACTGTTTTAGTTCTATCAACTAATTTAATTAGTAGACTTAAAAAAGTAGTTAGTTTTTCTAATCCATTTCTTTCAGTGTACCGATTAAAAGTTTTTTAAACTACTATTCTAAACCTCCCTGATACATGCGATATATTTTTTTTAATTAAAGAGCTGAAATTATTTTCTTTTTAACTTAATAAGAGAATTTAGATATCTTATGCCATATGTATATGTATATATAAGATAGTGTCTTATTACATTGTATTTGGGATAAAAATAAATTATTCGTAGATAAAACATGTATTTTTAAGTATAGAGTATTTTATCAATACAAGTGGATGTTTATTGTCTGCCGTCTCATCATAGGGCACAGTCTTGTCATAGCTTTAAATAAACCAGCATCCGTTTGATAAATCTCCACTGGAAGTTTCTATTTTAAAGTTGGATCGATGGCTTTATGCGAGAAACTTTGACTTTTCCCGATAAAATAAGAAAAGTTGTGTCGATTCTTTTGACATCGACTCTTAATTCATATTTTTAATTCCATTCAAATTCTACTGAATTAAGTTTATATATAATACCTCTACAATGAACACATTTCTTGTACACAATAAAAAATATTAATTGAACAAAAAAAATGCCCCAATAACGAAATTAAATGACTATGAACAATAAACATGTATGATAACTTCTGTTTTCTTAGCAAATTATAAATACTAGCTGCTAGAAAGACAGATGTAATAATAACCATTGTACTTATAATATAAATAAAATAATATAATAAAATAAGACTCGAACCGGAAATGTAATTTAAAATAGAAACCATATTTTTCTTCTTCATATTTATTTCCAGAAATGCTAAGTATAAGATATGTATTTTTAACAAATTACAGAAAATTAATACTGAAACAGATAAAAGCTATCGCTACCACCGGGTATTGGGTAATTCGGGTAACTCTTGGTAGATTTTCAATACTTACTTGGTATAAAAAGATTTTCTGGTAATTTCAACTACACTTTTTGTTAAGTTTAGTGTTTTCTTATCGAAGAATTCAAATAAATTATTAACTTTTCGCGTTGAATCCTGAAGAAATACTGTCAAGTCAATCAATTGTTTATGGTTTTTACTTTAAGTTTTGAATGCCGATAATAGAGTAAAAATCAGAGGACAGAAAAGGTTATTTCTAGCAGCTGATTCAGGCAACTTTAAAGAATGCAGCGATGTAAATATATGTATGATTCGTGGAATCCGTTTTATCAAGTAAGTATAAAAAAGCCTTAAGGTTTCGAAAAGATTGCCTTAATAAAAAGTTCAGTTACTGTGTACCTTCTTCGGTTAAGAGTAATGTCGTCAAAAAATTTTAAAAGTTATTTTTTTCAAATTACCCTCAATTTATTGTGTCAAAATAGAAAAACTCTTAAAAAGTTTAAAAAAAAAGTTAAAGATTGCGGGCAATGGCGGGAATCTAAGTACTTTGCAAAGTCACAGCCCCCAGTGGTGCCCGAAGTTATCAGGAAAATCTGGAAAGGCACGTAAAACCACGGGAATAATAATTGAATCAAATCTCCTCCAGAATTTTCATTAGTCGCATAATTTAACTCATTATCAGCCACCATCTCGCCTTCTGCGAAGGATGCCGCGCCGGGAATGTCCTCGTCTCATTCCTTAGGATCCTGTTTCGGTCCTTTGACAAGCAGTTTAGCCTCATTAGCATCAAACAATAAAAAGGGTGTAAGCGATTATGGCTTATACATTATTTATAGCTGTGAATGTATAATAAATTTCCGATATGGAGGACTCGTGGCGACCCTCCCGAGACACCAAAATATGTAAATTACTTAAGTTTCACGGACTTGGGCGCTTTCCTAAAATTTATAATTCGGCTAAATCTCGGCGGAGTTCCTGAAGACGGTGCGGTGCGGCGCGCGGTTTCGCTGTCTTTTGGTATGTTGCGCTGCAGCAGGCGCGCGATGGAATGTATTATCGTCTTGTGTAAATTGCATTATAAAGTTGGTGACGGCAATAAACCTTTGGATGGGGGGCGCTGCGAGCAGATGTCCAATTTACATAAAATGAGCAGGACACCTCAACAGAGTTCGCCTAATCCGTTTTGCTCAATTTCCCCGGTGGAATAGATTAGAGATTAGAGCTAAACTCCTAGAACTTAAAATTCAAAAGTTGGTATTAGAAACTTAAACGAGTTGCCTAAAGGACATATCGTCATGAAAATCACTCACAGGAAAACTAATCGCCTTGTTCGTTGACCACTGCCGGACCAAACTTTTACATTTAATTTTACAACTGTCTGTCTGGTGAATGAGTGAGCCCTGGCGAAAATCTGTTTTCATAACGTTTTGGACGGTGGCCATTATCCCTCGCAATTAAATGTCTACTGGAGTGAACTAACAGGAAATCGATTACACTATCTCATTACGTGCATTACATGGGAATTTTGGGAATCTATAGGGAGATTACGGGCACGGCTTCCAGAGTTAAGGGGATTAACGTGATTAATTTGCAAGTAGTCGCCCACACAGAAGGGTTCCTGCCGGTTTTCTAATCCGCAAAAAGGCAGCGCTTTTGAATTCATTCCGAGTCGCATAAATAGAGCGCTGCGGCAGGCTCGGCTTAAGCCTCTTAGGGCAAATATTACCGCTTTTGAGCCTTTGAATCGCTAGCCGAACGCTGACTGGGGCTTCCGATAATTATGTTATCAATAGCAACAATAACCTCTCACCATTTATCATACACTCCGCCACTCCGCCGGCCACAGCTTTTTCACGTCCCCCCGGTAGATGGCGCCCTTCCCGGGACCAGAAAAGTTCGTGACAGTGATGTAGGGTCTCGGGGACAAAGTTAAGCCATCGGAAAATAAATTGCTCAGGGAAGGATTTGTTGTGACGGAGACAAGATGCGAGTTCTATGTGGTTGCTATCTTTCGGCATCCTCAGAGGTGCTGCTGCAGGGGTTCTGTATCGAAAACGGCAAAGTTGCTAATTCGCCCTGGGGTAACACTTTCCGCATGACACATATGAAATTTTTTTGTTTTTAATTTCAGGATAAGTTCATTGATAGTTTAAATGATAGTTTAAAAGTTTGTCATATCTATTGAATAGCGTTTTAGTCATCCCCCGAAGGCATTGCTTTATATTTGTAAATTGAACAGAATTATAATTTGGTTTAATGTGCAGTACTTTTCGCAAGCCATTGTTTATTGAATATTACCATCAAAAATCTCAAAAAATTGGCACATCATTTTCGAGTTGAGTTTTTTTTCTAGAAATACACATATGTACTATACATATTAAACAACACTTCGATTCTATTTGTATATATTTTACAATACTTTACTTTATTTATATTAGATAATATTTAGATAGGTAACTTAAAAAAAATAAAAAATAGGTATGTTAATAAAGTGAATTTCGGAAAACAGTGGGGCGAAAGGTGAAAAATCATAACAAATATTAATATTTTCAACTTCCAGGGGTTATTGTGGCAAAGGGGTTGGGGATAGGGGGCGGTAATGACCTTTTTGGGGGCTTCGAAATAGTGATTTTTTGAGATCAGTTTGGGGTCGCTGCGATGCGTAGAAAAAAAGATAAAAATACAAGAGCGGTTCCCATATAAGGCAACTACTGATTTACGAATCACCCTGTAACTGCCGAACGGTGCGAGATGCGCCCCCCAATTCCACCACCCCACCCATTTTTTGCTTGTCTCGGTCTGACCTTTCACCTCCCGCAATATTTTCCTCCGACCTCTGAACACCCTATATAAGTATTTTTAATGAAATTATGGTAGATGTATTTTTATCTAAATATATCTTACCTAAAGGCTAAAGTATAGGTTTTATGAATTGTTTTTATCCTTTTAGGTTTTTCTTTGTTGAATCTAATAAAAGAGGTAATATAAAAATCACTTTTTGTCGTGATGCCAACAGAGACAATATGGCTTACTATGAAATTGTAAGTGATTCTTGATATTCCCTTTTATTACCAACCTTTTTTCATTTGTCGTCTGTTTCAGTCTCGAAAATGTTTTCAAAAATTACTTCCGACTGGTGCATTACCTGGAATTTCAGCGCTCACAAAGAAAACCCAGAGATGAAACCCTTCTGAATCTGAGGTGCCCTCGTCCGCAACTTATTTGCATTCCTTAGCATCTTTGAGCCAGAATCCACTATAATGTAATTTGAATGACAAACGGAGTAGCCTTCGAGCTCTTCTTCGAGTAAGACCGGGTAAGCCTCCGTCTGGATTTTCAATTCAATGACGACTCCTCGTTGAGTACGCGTATGCAAATATGATTCCCGTATTTATAGAGTTGGCTCCAGCTGTTCTCAGAAGTCTGCTTTTTTATGAAAAACAGTTTTACATAGTTCCGCAGCTTTATGACTCTATGCGCACTTTTAGTTTTTATTTTATTTTTTTATCCTCGGGCTTTATTCCACCAGCGAATAATCCTCGCACTCAGTTAATGCTGTAGAGGTGGCGTTTTCAAAGTAATTTTCATGGTAATTCGCGAGCGCAGAGATGAGATTTGCATTCATCAGTGGGCTTTATGTAATCCGAAAATGGAAATGGAAGCACTTTCGCCAGTGCTTGTCCTAGCGCCGGGGTACTTGCCCACTTCAGTCATGAAGCGCTAAAAGCAATTCAGCCTACTTAAAAACAAAAATTCCTGTTCTGCGCAAATGACACACATCCAGGTAAGTATGGCGCTGTATTTCAACTGGATGATTTCGTTAGCCAAAAAACATTTGCAAATTATGCCCCTAATTGCTAGCTTAGGGCACACATGTGCCTTCCTGTCCCTAAAAGCTGGAAAAAAAATTCTATTATATTTCGTTTCCTGCGTCAACGGCAAAATTATTCGCAGGAGTAACAGCCGAGCACGCGATAAAGTAAATTATGGGAAACGCTAAAGTTTAATCGATACCCATTTTCGGATAATTTACTCCCGCGCTACAAAAGAACTCCTTCCAAACGATTTTCGACCAGCCCTGAGAGCCCGAACATCTTTAAATTGTCGTTAACTAAATTACTTCTGCGTTGGTGCGACTTAAATCATCCCGCGATGTTTCTCAAAAACTTCACCCTGTTTAGCGGGGAAGTTTCAGTAAACTAACAATTAACAGCTGTGAGGTAAAAGTTTCGAAGGCTGCGAGCTTCAAATGCTCCGAGCCTGATATAATTCGTATTTTGGAGTTTCACTTTTGAAATGTTTTTCCAATTTTTCCTCCAAAATCCGAGATGCTAAGGGTACCAATCCATCAGACTGCTCCGACATCATGCCACGAAGGAAAACTTTATGTTGATTTGAAATTTAAAATTTTGTTTAGCTACGAGTGGAGATCGGATTCTGTTCTGTTAATGCAACAGCCGCAGTTTTGGCAACAGAAAAAAAAAAACGATGTGTACTTTCTAAATAAGTAACAGCTTTAGCAGTGTTGTCATAATTTTTCAAGCAATATGCAGAATCGTGTCTGATGTGTAGCTTCATACGCTAAAGTTACTAAATACATTTGCATTACATTCATTTTTGAATATTCCATGGATATACCAGCAACGCTGAAGATTTTCCGAATGAAATCCATGTTTGATCTTTAAAAATTCTCCATATTCTTAAATTTTTAAGATTAAACACTTACTAGGTTACAATATAATATACACTCCATGAAGTGTGATAAGACCAAAATTAAAATAACTACTTTTTATACTATATTTTTGGTAGCAGTAAATATAATTGATATATCAACTAAAAGTACTTAGGTACTTAGGTAACTAGCAATTATTAAGATTTACTATTCTTATAAGCTTGACTAATTAGAATAGCCATATTAATAATTTCTCAAATTTTTAAGCCAACTATTTTAACTATTTTAAAATGTGAAATATAGATATGTACCTAGGTACAAAAGTTATTGGAAAAATAACAAAAGTAAAGGAAATAAAAACCTACATATACAAAAAAAAAAATTACATAAATAAATTAAATTAAATCGCCCGCATTTAGATATATTTTCTTCTTTAAAGGACCCGCCATAACATCTTTAGAAAACAGCGTCAGATGAGTATGGCTAACATTTTATTATAATGATATCTTATATACATATATAATTCTTCTGTACGTGTGTATGTCACTGAACATCCTCCTAAACGGCTGAACCGATTGTGTTAAAATTTTTGGTGTGTGTTTGAGTGTCACCCTGGATTATTTAGATTTACAATCGGGCCCGGTAGGAGAGCCACTAGATGGCGCTTCAATACATTAATTTCTTGCCGTTCAACCGATCGTCATGAAAATTGGTATACGTAGGTATTTGAACACGGTGAATATTTTTACGTCATCCATTTTGCAATAACTCGCCACTAGATGGCGCTACGGCACATCAACTTCTTTACCGTTCAACCGATCGTCATAAAAATTAATATACGTAGATATTTGTACACGATGAATATTTTCGCGTTATTCATTTTGCTATAGCTCGCCAATAGATGGCGTTGCAGTACATCAACTTCTATACCGTTTCAAAGTGTTCAAATAATTGGATTAGAAAAATGTCTGTATGTAGAGCGAATTGTTACTTTTATAACATATAATTGTAGGAAACAAGACTAATTATTTCATAGCAACTTTAATGAAAATCACGTGATTTAAAATAATTTAAATCATGGTTCCATAGAAATACATTTTTTTTTAATTTTTGTGAGTGTTTAAATTAATTCATTTCTACAGTTAAAATTCTCACCCAAATATGGGAAACATTGTCTCGTAAAATTATGGACATGCGTGGTGTTTTTATTATTTGCGGTCTCTGGCAGAGAAATGCATTTGTGCTTTTCCATTTTCAAAACAAAAATTATGAGCCTACGGTGGGAAAATTTCAAACTTCCGAACAGATGGGAAAACATGGACTAAAGTTTATGGAGAGTTAATTTGTTGTAAAGTTTTCACATCTATGAAGATATGCTCGCTGCCAGGGCTTCCGGAAATAAATTAATTACCAAAATGAACGTCATGTTTCGGCATTTACTCCCCGAATACCGAATAAGCAGAGGCATGGGGCATCATATCTTGTTCAGTATATAATGAAATTTTCATAAATTCCTTTAAAGGCAGAATACCGAGATGATTCGGATATATATATATATATATGTATGTTTATATGTATATAGATATGTATACATATTTATATATATATTTTTTTTGTTAAAGCTGAAGGGCTGAAGCATTACGCGTTAAATTTATTTTGAATCTTTTGTGCAGTTGATTAAATTTGATGCGTATAAATTGATAGTAATGAAGGATGTCTAATACATTTTGAAAAATCATGTAAACTTTCATGACTTAATGTTATTAAAAGAGAATTTTATTTAGATTATACCTGAATTACAATTAAATAATAAAATATGTGTTAAACAGATAGGAAAGCCAAGTTTTCTAGTTAATTAAAGATAGAGCAATGGTACGAATGAAGAAGCGGAACATTGCAGACCTTAAACAAATGACGGCCACTTTAGTAGGTATATAGGAATATTTTTTCTTAGTTTTACTTATTTTCCTGTGTAATTCTGACCTTATTTTTCCTATAGAAAAGTATAGAACATTCGCAAATTAAAACGTAAATAAGTTAAATTAAAGATAACTTCATCATTGTATTATTACATCAAATAAATTTTGTTTGCAAAACAACCCCCTTTCGCTTTCAATAAATAAGGAAAAAATTTAGAACAAATGCCTTCTACGATATTCATTAGATTTCTTATTTTTTCTTTCAGAGACATTCATAAAAATGCCAGAAGGAAAATTTGAGTGCCTCCATATGTATATATGCAATATGAGCTCGGAAATAATTTTACTTCAAACAACGTATAAATTGGAAAAAATGTCAACAGCAAACTTATTAAATTTGGCTGTACAGCAATTTATGCATAAACAATTCAAATTCCCTCGCTCTCAGTCGGGGAAAAAAGCCACCATCGCACGACCCGCACTTGTAACGTTTTGAGCAAACTCCTCTAAAGTATTTGCGCAAATTGAAAAAAAAAAAGAAAAAAAAGGTAGCCGCCTCTGCCGCGATGGGCCAATGTTTGTCGACGTTCAAACGTGAATTTTTGCAAAAAATTTCCTTTTATTGCATAAAGGTCATATTTTTGTAAAGATGGCTGAGAGCGTTGCTTAACGGTTTGCTCGTTGTTGAAGATGTTTACCCAAAAAGGGCCACCGGCTCTAGAAAAACCCTTCCAAGAGCTCTTCAACATTTCATTTCAGTAAGCTGAAAGATTTTACACCGTTCTACCGAAGGAATAAAAATTACTTTATTGCCGTCAAAAGGAATGGAAAAGGCAATTCAATTAAATCCCTTAACTTATCCCCGCAGTTGCCTCTACGAGAAGAGGAATCATTGCGGATTCACCCGTTCCCTGGCTGCGGGCGACATGAGCGGTACGCGGGCGGTTGTTTACCCAATCTCCTTGTTGGATATAAGAAAAACCATTTTTAAATTTACCTTTCAACGAGTGTTTCAATTTCTTGGATAATACGTACATTGCCTCAGTAAACCAGAAAGAAACGGGAGAAAAGTTAAAGAAATCGTCAAGGGCACTTTAGCCCGCAGACTTTTCTTAGAGCCAAGAAAGCAGTCTAATGAGGTTCCACCGCAAGTCATCGCATATATACATGGCCTGTGCGGAACTCGAATCTATGTCAAGGGGTTCCCTTTCGCACAAGTATCCACTGGAACTCGTGTTTGCACGACTTCCAGTAATTATTGTGGAAGTCGAGACATTCACTCGATTCCGTTTTATGCTTTGAATATCAAAAATTTATGAAAATATTATTATTTTATTAGCAATGCCTTCTTGCATTCTATCAAGAATTGGATCGCAATTTAAATTATGTTCTGTAAGAGTAATAGCTCCATAAATTTCAGAATTATGATGGAGGAGCACAAAACTGAATGACTACTTAAAATCGATTTTAAATGTGGTTTTTTATTTTCCCATATAGTGTTTATGACCTTATTTGACATACATAGGTATATTAAATAAAGATTGGTATGGTTAATAAAACGGAAGTGTTTTGAAATTTAAAATACAATTTATTTCGTTTTGTTTGCGATTGGATGCAATTATCACGTTTTGATTGCCACTTGGGTCACATCTGCCTGAACGCATTGTAACTGAAAGTTTTTTTAGAAAATTCAAATACATAGTCATATTAACATTTAATTAATTGATTATTATTAAATAAAGTTTATTTGACAAAAACCGTAATTAGATCATTATTCATTTTGTTCGCCCTATATGTGTATAGAGAACAGACGACACAAGCAACTATAGGTATTCATTTATAACAACATTTTAAATAACAATTTTAGTTTTAAATTAATGGCTGACTTTTTCAAAAGATGAAATAAACAGGGAAACAATTTTTAATAATAGAAAAATAATTTTTGCAAAAACTTTTCAAAAATATCAAATGATAAATAACATATATTTTTACAAATAAATTATCAAGAAGAGGGAAGAGATAAAAGAAACACACGAAGATCGAACTTGGGCCTGGACATGCTGTTCTTCAATGGACGTCTACAGGTCTCTGACATTATATTAGTTTGCTAATTACTAATTAAGTACGCAGTATAATAAAGTTTGATTTTTTTAAGCAAATCATGCCAACTATATTAATCTAGATCTTTGTCTAATTTTAAACTTAATGTTGTTACTGAAAAGAACTTTGAATATAATAGAAAGACATCTGCACGAATAACTGAAAAGCGAAACACAATCTCTACAAGATACCTACTAAAGTTTTTTTGTTGCTTATTGTTTTATTTTTCAATAATTAACTTTTGTTTCAAATGTTTTAGGCGTTTAATAAACGATTTGTTCAGATCAGTTTAAGTATTCTAAGGAAATTAAAAAACTTAAAATACGAACTACAACTAGTGCCTACCTACCTACCTATATACAAAATATAATATTTTATTTTACTTCATATCTTGGTATTTTATTAGAAAATATCTAATTTATTGAATTGTATTTTATTGTATACATTACATACACTGAAACGCATATGAACATAAATATAATATATACAATATTTGAACATATTTCATCAAAACCTTTCATTTAATACCCTATTGCCCTATTGCCCCTATTGCCTTTTTAGAAAAGATTCCTTAAATTAATTTTTTTTCTTTCAAAGTGGTTTCGATGGAAAAATCCAATCGAATTATTTTGACGTTATATGCGGAAGTGAAGTCAAAGGCACCTCAAATGAATTTGTGAGATTATCAGCACCTTTTCGATCCGATTGGAAATGATTCGACGGTAGGGCTCAATACCTAAATTTTAAATTTTAAATAACATACAATTATTTTGTGAGGGAAATTAAAAGGATTGAAAACATCTCTCTCTCTCTCTCTCTTTCTCTTCCTAGAACTGAAGCACGTTCTTATCAACAACAACAAAAGCCAAATAAGTATTTATACGTAATATTAAATCATTATCAACTGACCACTTCTTATCTAAAGTCTAACTATTAAATCATATTATGGAAAAGTAATATTTTCCCAAATGTCCGGATAAAGTAAAAAGAGTCGGATGATCCTTCGAACTTTTAACTTTGAACTTAACACTTTTGAACTTACATTGGCATATTTATGTTTTCTAGAAATTGATGTCAATTTCTGAATTTTTTAGGAATTCCATACCCTGAATAGATTTATTCATTTTATGTGTTTCTTAGCTTACTTATAACTGTATGTGCCTACATACATACATATGTGTATTTCTGAGAAAGGCTATCGATTTGGTACGCAAATCTCTCAACGCTTCGTAATTCCCAAATAGTTCGGGTGAATCGATGATACATTGTTTCTGGGCGTGAATTGAAACACAAATCTAGTTACTTGTTGCGCTCGCTTCATCTGCTCTTTTCGCTCCAAATTTGGAGTCATTCGATATTCTGACTATCCTCGCAGATTGACTACGAAAATTCGTTCGATCCCGGCCCAAACGAAAGGTTTATACTTGCGTGGGAGGCACCGTGCTGTTTGCGAATGTTTCGACATAGACGAAAGTTACATAGAACCGATGCAGGCGTAGGCAACCCGTTTCAAAACAGGTGATTACAAACAGTGGGCTGACTCTTTGTAAATCATAAAATCAAAGGATAGGTTGTCCACCGAACCTGAAGGAATTCGAAATAGGTGAAATAATGTTGGGTTCCGACGAATTTAATTGCATGGATGGACTACGTTTGTAATGACTGACTGTTTTCAGTAGAATACTTTTTCAGGAAATTTGCAAATTATTCAATGAATACCAAACAATTTAATCCTTATATATGTCAAATGGTCAAACGAATAGAAGGGAGTGAACATGAACATTTCTTTTTAGGTAGATTTCGTATGAACCTGCAGCGTTTCTGATGAAAAGATTTCGGAAATGAATGAATAATGCCAAAAATGTATTTGGACAAAATTTGTGGATACGATAGAGGCCGTATTTGTAACCGATTTTGACCAAACTTCGTATATTCTTACGTTTTTCCTGCTAATTTCTTGGCTAAGTTCGTTATGGGATGAATCAGTCAAGAATGTGGGAATATATGAGCTACGTTGGTTATATAAAAATGGTTTGGACCCCAAATCTTTCGTATTTCTTAACCGCTATCGAGCAAATTTGCTGTGAAAAAATCAAACTTCTAAGTCAACGCAATCAAAAGATACGACCGTTTATGTCGCATATTTTGACACTCGCAAATGAATCAATACCTTCCCGTTGACCTTAGAATCATGAAATTTGGCAAGAAGCAATGTCTTATAACACAAGTAAAGGGAAAAATCCGAAAACCGTAAATATGTAGTTACAACTGCAATATTCATAATCAAACTCTACTGATGGCTTTCCAAGACACTGAGATCCTTTTTTAAATCGGAACAGAGATGCATGTTTAGCATGCTGCCGGGTACCTAGTAATCCAGAACGTGCAGTTGCAACAATTCACTTTAACAAGTGGTGATTTTAGATCAGAATTTTTTATGTCACTAAACATGAAAGTATCTGCGACGAATTGTAGCCGCAAAACAAGAGATGAAAATGGTATCAAAAAAATTCCATCCAACCAGCGAAGAAAAACGGACTAGCTACAATTGTCTGGCTGTGTAGGATTACAGTAAAAAGAGCACTCGGAACTTTGAATATGCTTCAAATGTGCATAAAGTTCTTATATTTAAGTTCAGAATAAGTGGTTCCACAGAGCTTACCACTCTTGTTCACTTAGCTCTTTATCTTCAAGGGGAATATAACTTCCGAGAAGTGAACTCCATATGAAGTGCATCCCACGAGTGTGACAAATCAAAAGTCCTTCCGAACTATTCAAGAATAAGGACCAACGGTGGGAGCGAAAGTTGTACTATATCTTGTTGCAATTGTGCATTTGCGTGGACTGTTTTGTCCCAAGCGTGATGCAAAACCCAAGCAATTTGCTTTCATTTCGCTAAACTTTGAACAGAATTTGGTCAATAGATTCATTGCTTGCTAGGGCTAAATTATATCTCTATGTTTATTTCGTGGCACAGTTATGTAATGCAGGTCATATTTCAAATAGGCGCGTAATTTTTCCCTCATAATTTTCAGGGCATTAACTAGCCTATATAAAAATTAGCGCATATATCCGCCATCGTCGTGAGCTATTTTTGAAAACGTTTAATTAAAGCTCACAGTCAAACCGGGTGGTGGTGGCAGACGATTTTTTCCTGCTTTGAAGGAGGATGCATCCTTAAAATGATAGAAGTAGAGCGCAAGTAGCTTTCATAATTAAATAAAACATTTAGCTCCTCTACTTACGCTCAAATTCCTGGATTTAGCCAGGAATTCCATCAGGTTTCCGTGGCTCTATATATTTTCCAATTAACTAAAAGTTGTAGGCTGCATTGAGTAGCGCACCACTCCCCTCTAATTGGCAACGTATACCATTTTCATAACTAGTGCAAATATTGACTAAGGCCGCGAACATTGCTGAAATCCCCTACCGGGGCAGGCAAGAATTTATTCAGAATTCCGCGATTAAGTATTCATAGGCTTATTTGGGCGTTTTCGCGTAAATGTAATTAGAAGTTTCATAGTTGGCGGCAGAAGTCTCATAGTTCGGAATCCTTAGCGGGCTCGCTTCGGTGCTGCACCCATCTGTGCCGTGCATTAATTAACTTCTTGCGCTCGGATGCATCGCCATCGCCGCCGCCACCGCTGCACCGCCGCGACGCCCCCATTAATATTCAGATGCGTCTGCGGCTCCTCCGCTGCTCGGCAGGAACGCCAAGAACGCGAAGAATTTTCACGGTATTCTTGAGGGAAAACTTTCGCGAGAATATTAGAGCGCAAATATTTTTTCTTTCATTCTATACGATTTAAGGGGCGCGTAGAAAAGCCGCTGCCATCTCAGCTATTTATCGCATAATTATCCAAGTCCGTGATTTACATCAGACTCATTTTCCTATTTGGATGTCCTTTGTAAACGCGGTTAATGTATGAGCTACCAAATGTCATGCTATAAATTTAGACTGTCACACAAGACACCCTTTGGGGGCGGGAGCTGGCTCCATCAGCGCCTTTATTTTATTATTTATTCCCTGGCGCCGCAAAGAGTGGCGTGGCAGCGCGTGTAAATCTTTATTATCTGCTAAAGTACACCCGTTAACGTAGGGAAATCTTGTCAGCAATACCCATAAACACTCAATTTTATCACTCAATAAACATCCCTAATGTGCCACCAGTATTTTCCAGGGAGCAAAGCTGTCGATACGGGAGAAATCTTTAAGATTCGAGGAATGTCTAAAAGTTTCCTGTAGTCGGCCACTTTCGAGGTCTTCCGCCAGCAACAGACGCCTCGAAATAACCGAATGTATTTGGAGTCACTCATTCCAAAGGAAATTAAGTACACAAAACGACAAATATTCGGTTAACACAAATAAAGCGGACGTAGAAGTTTGTGTCATTAAAAGTTTTTATTTGGCCCGACATTTCGTCATTAGGAATTTATTCGGAATGCCCTGGGTGCTCGAAAAGAATGTAGAAGATGTTTGTAAAGGAGGTTTCTTGTGCCTACCTCCAAATGAATTCCATTATTCCACTCGTGGTTGTTTTTAATTTACATTTACACATTTTATTATTCCATTAATATCTTTTTGCATTCATTAAAACTTTGAATTATTAAAAATGAAAATGCATGAAGCTTTAATTTAGAATTTTCAATAAGGGTTTTTTATTAAACAAAAATAAATTCTAAATCTATAAAAATTACGTAAATTAAAATTTCTATCTTTCAATATGAGTATCAAATTCTAAACTTTATCTATTATACAAGTACTTAGTACATATGTATGTAGGTATAAATTTCTTAGTCCAAGTTTTTTCAGAAATTTTTTTTTAATTTGAATTTAACAAAATTTACTGAACCAATTGCTTGCATGAAAATACTATTTGTAACATTGTTAAATTTATCTCCGAATTTGAGAGAAATTGCAAACATCGGACAAATATTATATACAACCTTGCCCTAAATAGAAAAACAATGAAATGAGCGAACAATATAGGTGCAACGTCTATTAAAAGGATCCTATTTTAATATCCTGGTGATTTAGTTGCAGAAATCTGAAACATGCCATTTTTTAACTGGCACCATGATTTAAGTGTTTTACAATCAATATATGTATAATATCAAGAAGTAAGTTTTGAAAAATTTTGATTTCTTGATCCAACCGAAAAAAAACCATATTTTTGGAGTAAGTACCTACACAAGGAGAACTCCCCTTAAGTAACAGTATTGGTACTTCACTATTACTAAGATACATGTACTGTTTCATTTTAATTGCTACATATAAAAAACAAACGTATACATATGTGTAATTTAAACTTCTAATAGATTCAGTAGATATAATTTTGCTGTTCAAGATATTCGACGCAGATTTTCTAAAATGTAACTATACTACTAAAATTTAATAGACATACGCTTTCAGATTAAAATTTAGAAGAAATTACGCTTTTACAATTTCTAGATATGGTTTAAAAACTGCAATGTAAAACTATTACAAAAAAAAAATAAACTTTATTATTTCCAACAAGCAAAGTAAAAGTACGTTGTGTGTAAATTGAGTTGTCCTAAGCATTTCTGATTAACATCGATTAATACTGGTGCTAGAGGATTCTCAAATAATCCTTCGTTGCTTAATGTAGTAATGCCGGGAAATGATAAGTAATGCTTATGACATACGCCAATAGTATTTAATTTTAATTTTTTGAAGTACTTTTCTTTTTTATGGTACTGATAATATGCCTTGCCTGCATTAATTTACATCTTTTATCATAATAGAAACTTCTTGCTTAAGTATATTAAGGAATTAATTGTAATCAAAGTGTCATTCAGATTTTTTCGAATTTGCTTTTCATAAAAACAAAGGACTTTTCAATTTTGAGCCATTTTCTATGAAAATGTATTAATAATAAAATAAAACTGATATATAATATACATATATTATGTAAATGCAGTTAAATTCTTAAGGTTTATTTTGACATATGTTTCGAAATTTTCAAAAGGACCCAAAATAGAATTTTTTTTCATTCTTTAGCCTCATATTTATCAAAAATTTGATGTGATGGAATATGTATTTTAATTCTAAAATTGTTAATATACACAAAAGGGGATAAAACCGTAAAATATTCCGAACAGAGAGTATTAATAAGTAAAACTATAGCTACAAAACATTTAGAAAAACTGGGCCGCTATTGGGTCTTGACATTTTTAGGTATACATTTTTATGAAGTTTTCCTACAAAAAATTTGTATTTGGTTTATAGTTTTGTTAGCACTTTAGGTCTAAACTAAAAACAGTTGACAAATGAAAAACATTTATTGAATAAAACAAGAAAAAAAAAAACAGAATGATTAATGGTAGTTATTAATTTCGAAGTTCCTAGAGGCTAGAGAAACCATAAAATACCAAAAGAAATTAAACTGGCTCAAACTGTGAAGAGTTTTTAATAGTATTTAGGTACGATTAAATGAACAGCGATATATCACGCACGCGAGGAGACTAAATTTGCATTTCGCTAACTGGCTCCGATTAAAGGCCACCACAATCAAATACGCTGCGGAAACGAATTCCGGCACCGGAAAAATTAAATAAGACGCACTCGGTGCTTGCCCTGTCCCGGAAAAGTTAGTTCTATTTCCCGTGAAATTATGTTCACCGCTGTTGTAAATAACATCAGGAAATAATATTTCATAAAGTTGGAGGGAAAATTTTCTCAAAACTTTATCTTGCGCATGGTTTTCTTAGCGAACTTTTCACAAACTTTTAAGAGTCCAATTAATTTGGCACTTTCCGGGGGAAGCTTATGTTTACTTAAATCACTGAAGTTATTTATTCAGCCACTTATTTATGTGGTAATTAAGTTGCAGTTAATTGGGCCTCTTATATTTGATACTATCAGGCTTTCCAGTCGTAAATTTCCGCACTCCATCGGGAATAAATGCGCACTTTATTGAAAATTGTTACAAATCTGGGAAAATTTCAAATTTATTGAATTCGCGAGGGTGAAAATGGCTACCATCGGAATTACTTCCTTAAACTTCAAGAATGTTAAAGAATTTTGTTAAGACCTTGTAGAATTTAAATTTAATTGTGGTAAGTCTTCATACGCATAATGCAAAAATATTGAAATAATAAACCATATTTTAATAATAGCTATAACAGGTTTATTTGGAAAGGCAAATGTACAACAATATAATAAAACGGTAGCAACAATTGTTTACTGAATTTCAGTCATGCCTAAATTTCTAGTCCGATAGAAACTTCACAATAAAATCTGGAGTCTGGACAGACTTCATTCAAAGTCTCCCCGAAAATCTTCTATATTAATTTCGATTAAAATTTCATAAATAAAAATTAATTTCACATTTTGTAGTTCGATACAATGATTTTATAAAATTTGACAATAAAGACAAACCATATGTAATTACTTTCGTTATAAAGGTTTATAATTTTACGTCATCGTTATTTCAAGAAAGCTGGTACCCTATTTAAAATCATCGTCCTCGATGCCCCGAATTATTGATTTTAAATAATTAAAATTCCCTAAAGTTTCATTTTTAATAGCCCACTATTTCGATTTAATAAATTTTTACAATAGGTATACAATATAAGAATTAAATTAAATTAGCAGTAGGTAGACCAATATTGACATTTTCAAAATATATGTATGTATGAATCAAAAGATATTTTATTCTTCTTTTATTCTTCTCCTCGTTTTACAACTTTTAGCTGGGAAGGGAAGGGAATAATTAAAACTCTTTTCATAAAATTTTTGGTATCTTTTTGTTAAGACAACTTTAGGATATTAACTAAAGAAAGATATGTAATGTAATGTTTTTTTATGTATAGGTACACATTTTCAGTAGAATATTCGTATACAAGCATAAACATTTCAAAATTTAATAGGTAGGTATAGGTATTAATTTTTAAGCATCCGGTTTATTTGCTGAATACTTTACTTTACATATATGTATCTACATTCTACATATAATAAAATCAAGTGATTTTTAATTGTACGAACAATATCTAGATATTTATTGCTTTATTTTGCAAATGAAAACAAAAAATTGAAATGAATAAGTACTCAACTGATACTAATTCACTTAAAACGACCTTCGTCCACCTCTCACGTAGCAGATCAAATGATATTTAAAATGTGCAATCAAAAGCAATCAGGTCTAAAAGCGAATATTACCAGCAGGTCATTTTTATCATTTGAAATCGTTCTCGAAACGAAATACTTTTTTCCCCCGGGTATAGTATTTATGTAGCCTGTGGATAGGCACTGGCGCTGAATCGATTTTCCCTTTCCGCTGGCCTCTCGGTCTTGGTATCAATTTGAAATGATTTCTGAATTTTCTTGCCATTTTTATTTATCCCCCGGGCGGCAATTTTATTGAGATATCCCTCTGAGTATAAATAAAGTGCAAAGCGATTACTGAAATGTTTGTAATCACTCGTTGTGCCAAATTGTCCATAAATACGAGCGGACTGCTGTTGATGGCGGTGTAATATCTATCAATTCAACAAATTTTCCGGTAAATATCTTGACTTGGCGATTTTTTTCTACATCCCCTAGGGCCTAGGTGATGGTGGGTATTTAAAAGGTGTCAGCTAAGACAGGAAGTCATTAACGCTTTTTTTAAATATATTTTTCTGGTTTAATAAGTGTTAAGAAAAAGGTTTTAGAAAATGTTAGCTTTCCCTCTTATGGAACAAACATATTTTATATAATATTATATAACATAAGTAGCTTATTAGATTTAAGTATCATACTAGGCAGGTACTACGTACACTCCTTGGGTAGAGTTAAGAAACATTAATCTCAACAAAAATTTGACTTTATCAAAAATCTGTTTTGAATTATATGATTATGAAATAATTTAATATTAAAGTTATTGTACTTCTGCATCTACAAATAGTTATACAGTAAGCATTATTTTATTTACTTCTATACTGTTAAATAAAGGAAAAACATTTTCTTACATGAGTTTCTGATTGACTGAGGCCGAATATCGCACTTTGGGGGAAAATATAAAGAATTTTTTGGATCAGTGATGCTTAGGTTGACTTTCTTGCTTATTGATATCACAAAATGACATAAGACGTACGACATAATGATGTAATTCACACTCGATTTTACTTGTCAAATAAAAAGTTAGTTGTTGATTGAGATTTTGTCTAGTTTTGAAATATTCGATAAATATTGTTAGGAAGATGTATGATATGAATAAAATAACGTATTTGAAGATATAGCGTAATATTAAAGATAAATTTGTTTTTCAAGATTACAATACTCCATGGTGACTGAAATATCGTAAACTAAAAATATACTATGAAAACAAAGACATATGCATATGCTGTTCAATTGGTTTCCATTAAATTCGAAATGCTTTAATTGTCAGATTACTGAAACTCTTTCTAAATATAAAAATCTGATCCGATATGCCGGCGAAAACCTTCCAAAATTTAGAAATTTACATCCACATGGGTACACAGTTTCCAAGGTAGGTATGAATATTTTATGATCCCAGAAATTTGTCAAGTTATACGCTGTTTAGTTTGCTTCTATTTCCAACTTATGTAAATAAAATGTAGGGCAAGGTTTTATATTTCTGAAAAGTTCATCAACGGTTAATCTGAAATTTCACGTTTGCTCCAATTTAATGACAAATCGATTTGAAAAGTTATGTAAATAGGAAAAATTAGATAAAGTCTATAAATAAAACCGAAGACGAAACCGAGTATATGAATGAATACTCCCATAACATTCAATCAAAAACTGTAAGGAGATCAAACTCAATTTGTCCTATGTATTTTTATAAATAATTTTAAAATTGTACGTCTATTATGAAATATATAAATTCAGAAGTTATACACGTAAAAGTTTTCGGGCTAGGCCAAATATGTATTAGTTATTAACAACAACTAACAAAAATACAGCATCTCAACAATTTTTTTATATTGGTATAATATATAAATAATGTAGGTAAAATGTGGATAATCCAAAGAACTTTTCAGACCTAATCAGAATAACGATAATAAAAGATATTTGAGGGTCTACTCGTATGCGTACATGTCCTACCCTAAAATCATTACTGCTTGCTATTTTTAAAATTGCGTGGTTTCAAAGATCGAACTGTAAGACATTATATTCAAATATGTAAACAATTCACGTTCTCTGTAATATAAGGAACATTTAAATGTTGCCATCAAATGCAAAATGCCAGTATCAGAAATCAGGAAATCTAAGTAATGCATTTTGGGAAATTGCTTTCCTCGAATGGTTTCCGTTTCCTTGAGAGAACGTTTAACAGGAATTGTTAAAATGCTTTATTAGTTTGACAGCAATGCCATGAGAAGGTAACGTCCTCAGTTATCCTCAGGATACAGAATATAATTAAAAAATGTCAGTGCCTAGTGGCTCTTCGTCTGGAACAGAGGGAAATATTTCACTTATATCTTTATTTAACCGCATTCTCTGAGGCATGTGTGTAATTTCTGGATGAGAAGCGTTCACCTTAAGTTTCCTGAACCAGAAATAGGCACACTAAGCATAATTTATAATCGTGAGATTAAATTTGGATACAATAACAAAGCATTTCCTTCATCTTTGTGGCTTTTCGTTTTATTTGAATTCACTAAGGCGGCAAGAAATTCAGAAGCGGTATCCCTTGTCGGGATTTATGCGGGCTTACTCACCTTCACTAACTTCAATTGGTTTATGTATCCCGTCAATTTGCAAGACATCTCCTGGTTTTGTTGTAAGACCGCACAATATCCTCGGATTTTAAAATAACCGCCCTGACCCTCTTGAAAACCACTGAATTGTGAAATCATTTCACAGCATCCTTTTGCGAACCGCTCACCCGTAATAGTGCTCAACATCTACATAAAATACGACAGCCGGAGAAAGCCCGACAACAAATAATACAATATCATTTACCAAAAATAGCATTTTCCGCTCGTCATAACCAGGAAAAAGGCAGAATTGGCGAACGTTAGACAGTCCCTGGGGCTCATGACAGGCGTGAATCAGTGTCCGCACTCCGTCCCGCATAAATACACAGGGTGCCACTGAAATTCTAAGGAGGTGATTTGCATTCAAGCCGCGATCATTGTGCCGAATGCTGCACCAAACATTTCAAATGACAAGGTGAGCGCAACGCAGCCCCTGTTCCGCACGGCGGCGGTTTCCCAGGTTTGCGCTTCCTTTTTCACTTGGCGCCGCCTTCCCGCCCCAAAAACTCAGCCGGGTTTGTCCGCAGATCCTGGAAATTTCTTTCCACTTTTTACATCTCGAGCGAGCTCCCAGCTGAAAAATGGGAATGACTTTTATTATATGCGATGGGAGGTGGGCGCCAAACCTAAAAAAAAGAAAAAATTGCGGAAAATAGGAAAATCTGGAAAATATAAGCAGGAATGACTCTTTGAAGGGCGCTCTTTTTCACCCGCTTAGCATGTGTCCTCCCGAGTGTTACAGCTGAAAAAGATCACTGGGATGTGCCATCTCACAGCATCCCGACATCCCAGAATTATTCAGGTTTAGTACGTGCTCGCAGCAATGCTTGCTAATAACATCGAGATTCTGACGGCTCCGGAATAGTGGTGATTTTCCGCCGTTGAGAATTTAATAAAAAATGACAACGGCCAGACGTGTTTGGTTTATTTATCACTCTCAAGGAAATGTATGATTTTAAAATATTTCCCGCTTTACAGTTCGGAGGACTCTTGTCCCACTTGCAGCGCCGCCTGGTGGAAAGAGCATCCGATGTGTTCCAGTTGCTCCTGAATTTTTATGCGCTCCAAATTGGATTTGTTTCGAGAAACTCTCTTTTGATGCCTTTGTTTTACCACTGAAATATTTTTTCCTAGTTTTTTGCCTTTCTGCTCTGCATCCAGTCAATTTTAAAACCCATAAAATAAACATTGATTGTTGCAGAATGTCGCTGGTTTACTCTCATCGTACCTAAGTAAAAAACCGGTAAGGACGAAGTTTAGACATATAAAATATAAGCTAAACCTATAAAATATTTTAGTTATGTTAGCATAGCACACTATAGAAAATAAGAAAAACATAAATCATAGCTTTAGTTTTCTGAAATCCCTTTTCAATCTTGAGCCGTAATTTTTAAATTAAATTAAGAACTACACTTTTAAGTGGCGATTATTCATGGAAGCGAGTTTATATTGCTCCATCCGGAAGTAATGTCTATTAAGACATTGCGATGCACAGCCTACGTCACTCAGTTGGACAAAAATTCCAAAATAAAGTTTCTATTATAAATTCACTTTAGTAAGCTTTGATATTTATGTCTGTAAAATGTCAGAGAAAGTGGTTCGGTTCAACATTTGATAGTCCGATATTTTTAATTCGTAAATTCTGACAGTCGGATTGAAATCAGTGATCCCAAAAACCCTCAAGTACCATGTTTGGTGGAAATCACATGAACTTAAAAATTTGACAGTCCGCCATCTTGAATTTGTGGATTCTGACAGTCGGGTTGAAATTAGCGACCCAGAAAACCTCCTTAATTCCTTTTGATTAAATACATATAATATGATTTGCTATTTTCACGCTCTTATTTGATACGATTTCTCCTACTCGACAAAACGCACAATAATACGTGGAGTGTAGATTCGAATTTAAATTTTGTCCCATACAATATACATATGTATCTATGCAATAATAACTCCATTCGCTTATAAAGCTGCGATGACCTGAACTCGTAAAATAAAACTCGGTACCAATTTATTCGTTTGATCTGCTTTGTATTTACGTCGAGAAAAATCTGGATGTAGCTGCGTAAAAATATCAACTGTTACAGTTATTTGTTCGAGAAACATTGGTTTCTAGTTTGTTGGATTTCCAGTATCTACTGATGTACCTAGAATTGTGCTAAACTGCACTGCATTGAAGCAAACATATGAATCTATGAACATACTTTTAAAGTAGCAAAAGCTTATTTGCCATTTCAAAACTTGCTTTTTTAGTATATTCCTAAACACCCAAGCTGGAGTTATAAAATTACAACGATTGAAACACTCTTTGTACCTATTTATATAATTACAATTGTTCATTCTGTTTGTGACCTAATATTTTCATAAAGCAGTTTATTTCAAGACCCTGACGGCGAAATTTAAAAAAAAAATCTATTTTCACACAAAACCAATCATGTTTTTAACTTGTTTAATTTGCTAATGTATAAATTGTTAAAGCCGGCAAAATAACTACAAGCTTTACCACTCCTTATTTTTAGCTCAAAAACATAAAAAGCTAAATTGTCTTTTTATTTTTACTAGAAAAAATATTAAATGTTCTTATTTTTAGGTCCTAAAAGTAATAAGCTAAACTGTCTTTTTATTTTTGTCAGAAAATTGAAGCCATTGAACTTTTTTTTCTAAGCTCAAAATTATTATCAGTCGGAAGTACCTAACAGGTAATGATATAACTAATTAATATGAATTTATACATAACCCACAAAATCTTGCTTAGTCAATATACGAATTAAAAAGTGTTTATATTTCATCTTAAAATATAGAACAATCGAAATAAATTGGATACCATACATACATAAATGAAAACTTTCTGCTAATATCTCTATCAAGTCATATGACATTTATAATAGTGCAATTTAAACGTCACGTGCCCACACTATTGAATCGAAAATACCATAAATATTTCTGATAAAACCTTTAAGACGGCCCGAAGCTAATGACATAATCAAGGAAGTGGAGAAAACTGCTGGTTCACCTACATTCGTCCTGCTATATATAACCAATAGCGATTTAACTGACTTCTCAATTATCCATCTGCCCAAGTGCGAAGAGAAGTGTGATTTCCACCTGTGCCCGCCGAGGACCGATTCTCTTAGTCGACATTGCGCAGGATTTTGCTCCAGCAGTCCTAGGTATTTCAGGACTTCTCCTTGTCAACTCACACAGACGAGTCCTTTGCAGAACGCGGGAGAGCCTTGCAGCTCTGCTAAATTCATCTAGCAAAACAGACGGTCGATCAGAGGCTCTCAAACTGTGCGAACGCGCTGAACTTCCTGTCCAATATTTCATAGCACAGGTATCTATAAATTCCTCCATTGATTAATGTGCGCACAAACGTTACATAAATCGAGAACTGAAGAATTTGCAGAATGGCATCAGCATAGCCCGCTGAGAATATAAAGCGGAAATTGCGACGAACCCATTAATTATTTCTTAGTAATGGCTTCGCAAGGCAATCCATGTCACCAAGTTCTTACTCCATCATGCTTGGGGATAAATTACTATTGATAACAGCAAAATGCAGCTAAGAACGATCTTATATAGGTTCATAGGGCTAGAAGAAATCTTACATTTCAAATATCCCATTTTTAATATAAGTTAAAAGAACTGCACAGTTGCATACTACTACCATATTTTCTTATTTAGAAAGATGACAGGTAAGATGTGGCATACGGACACATTTTTTATAACTAATTTTGTGTATTTTACAACTATGTAAAACAAAACCTCTGATTTTTATAGAAACTGTGAGCTTTAAAAATACATAAAAAATTAACGCGGCATCCAATCAAAAAATCGTATGCTTTGAGATCATGTTATTAAGAATATGTATATGGTTTAAATTAGATCCAAATCGGTTAGGTAGATCTTTAGATATCTTGTACACTAGTTTGAAAAACGTATGTAATTCAGGTAATAATTGGAATTTTGACATGTGGAAACTCTTAAAATATTCTGGAAAGTATTAATAATAAATGTACACGAAATTCTCTTTTTATTTTTTGAAAATCTCAAGGAAACTCCTTAAGTTTCTAAATAATACAATATACATACACTGTGCATTGCTGATGGAATATAAATCTGAATATTTTCTGAATTCTAAGTTCTCCATGAAAAGCAATTTCAATTTGTTGGATACCTAATATCGGAACTAACCGATATCAAATAATTAAAGAATTTAAAGTTAACAAAATATTTCATGATGGTGAAGCAACAAAGAAAATATTTAAAGTAAAATACTTCTTCATTGTGCTGAAGTGCTTCACACTTCAACCAAGAAAAATATTTAAAGTAAAAGTAATTAAACTGGTCTGAGATGCTTCACACTTTAGTCTAAGAACAAAATATTAAAACGGGAGAGGTACCTCTTGAGATCCCATCCCAAGAAAAATGTGCTCTTGCATTTTTAAGTAGGTACGCCTAAGAAAAAATGTGCCCTTTCGCCTTTTTAAGTGCGTCGCTCAGCAGTAAAATAACACTCGATCTAAATTTAAGACTTGCGTAAATTATGATTATAATTACATTTCAGGAACGAAAATTATTCTTTGAAATATTCTCCTAAGTTTAGTTTCGAAGTTATAGCGATTTGAAAAGTATATCGCGCACAATGTCGGCAAAATACCTAATTGTTTTATGTTTTATTGTATAAATTCGTTTCTTCATTTTATTTTGTAATGAATGAATTATTCGATATTTTTTTTTTCAGTTTTGTAGACCAAATTCATATCACATAAGTTTGTAAAATTTAGTCTTTGAATATTCAAACATCACATTTTTGTGTGATATTGGTTATTTTAAAACACCATACAAATTTATTTGATACTACCTACATATGTACGTATATGCGGAAATAATAACATTTATTATGAATGGATTGATAGTAGGTATTATAAACTGCGCACATAATAAAATATATAATATTATATAAGTTTCGTGCGGCCGTGTTATAGCCCTGCTGCAGCCTTTTCATTTGTAATTGAGTTCGTTTTTGATTTCGAGCGTCGGTATTAGTTGAATGTCACTTTTAAAGTTTTCCACAAGCTATTCGTACCCAATACGTCCGTGTTGCGACCGTGGTGCAGCCGATATAAATTTTTCAAAATTAGTGCAGCCGTCGTGCGGCCATCGTACCTCCCGATCTACGGCGGTCACCGTTTATTTTTACTCGGGCGTGCGAAAATCCATCCATTATATCTTTTAAGGGCCAAAATGATTCGCAGTAAGCAATAAATAAAACTGTGTTCATTGTTCATTGTCACTCTATCAACTTCACACCCATCAGCATCAACACTTTATCACATAAAAGTGCATTTCTTTATTTAAACGCAATAAATCATCTAACACCTGAGGTAAACAATTGGATCTGAATGTACGAGTGTCGGAGAGGTGTTAAAATAAAACATAATATCCGCAAAAGGCAGGTGCATCCGACACTGAGGTTGCGTGTCCAAACCTCAATTGCCAGCCACAGCATGTCCATAAATACAGAGAACAGGAAGGCAGTAAAATTCATTATTTCCTACGGTAATGAGCCCACATAGAGGCCGGAATCAATTAAATCCAAAACTAATGAAAACGTAACAATTCTACGTGGTTTCGAATCACACTCACAGGTGGATTTCTCAAAAGCAAAACTTACCTGTTCTAACCGAAAACCCCTTAGACGGAGGAAATAGGGCTAGAGCTCTGGAAAGTCAAATTGAAAGTAATTGCCTCCAGGCACTTCAAGGTCTTGCCCGCAACGTGCCCCACCCGTTTAACAAGGAATCGGAGGAAGTTTGGCAAAAATAGGCATGTGGCTAGATCGAAAGATAGCGATGGATCCATCAATAAAACTCGTCATGGTTTCGAGCACTCATTACTTGAAACGAACACCATCGTTATACCACCGAGGTGGACTATTATTTTCTGGAAAATTTTCACCTTCTCCTGCACAACAACCTCCTTGCCGTTGGCTAAATTACTCGGAGAAAATTCTACAGTGCTACATTTCAACGATTGAATGGATTCAATTTCGATTTTCGATTTAAAAAATAAATCGGGCCCATTTTTTTTCTTTTTCTTTTTTTGTTCCAATCAGACTCGATTTGCTCCGGTTGGAGGAGTTGAAACGTACAACTCATCAGTCTTTCGGAAGTCTTGAGTTTCTTTCTTTTAGTCAACTTATTAGAAATTTGTGGGAATTGCCCAAAATTGTGTTCGCCTACGTGGATTTCATTAAATCTTTGAGGAATGGCTCCTCTTTCACGAGAAAGAAAAAAATCCAGCATCCGGTAGTAGCGTAGTAGCGCTCATATTCCAAGGACACTTAGTGCCGCAAACTGGAGCATATTGGCCCACTCGCTTTTTCAATTTGTATGCAAAATTGACAATTTATTACCTCCGTGCATGCCATTGTATGACAGGCCACAGTTTGGTTACAATTGGCATAATATGGGCCCGCGGCGGTAAAGTGCCCTCCTGGTGGATGGGGCCCCGGCGAGGGGCTCACGAGGCCAGCTCGAATATGTTGGTGGTGCGGGTGCTCCGCCACCGTGTACTGAGAAAATTTTGTGAAAATATTGACGAAAATAGCCACAATAGATATTCCGGCGAAACAAAGCGAAAATAGATTTTTACCGGGTTTCATAGGCCATTGATTTTCCGGCAGCAATGTGCATTCCCGCGCGTTTCTATTGCAAAAGGAGCATTATTTTCTGGAATTTCGTTATTGCATTGATTGATAAAAACCAGATTGCCAATATCCTTTTTGTTTTTTTCCCATCTGCTTGCAAACAGTAAAAATTTCAGTTAGAGCCTGATTAGGTTAGGTGATCAAAAAAGGCAATTTTATCTTATGTAATAAAAGCAAAATTTGCACTTTTCATGCTACATATTGTATGGCACGCCGTTTTCGTAGGTATTAATGACAAAAAAAAAAAAAATTTATTGAATGAAAAATATTTCAAAAGTTATTCACCGAAGAATAAATGTTGATTAAATCGAATAACAATTATTTTGAAACATAATCTTATTTTAATAATTGTAAATCATGAATAAATATAGAAAACTTTTTAATTGAAAATTTGTGTTGTACGATAATGCAATTTTAATTCAGTCAATTATTATTAAAGTTTAAATCATCAAACGAAATTTAGAATTTCTAGTGTTCTCAATTTCAGAAATATATCATATCACCTTTAAATTACTTAAAAAGTTCAGACACTTGAAACATTAAATGAACTCGCGCTTGAAAAACAAATTTTCAGGAAAAATAAACAATTGTTTTATTTTCAAAATACATATTAACCTTAAAGTTTTAAAATTTTTAGGCATACTCTACGATACTATTTTAGTATATCGGATTCATATACATATTATATATTCGAGAGGCGAAATAAAATGGTAAAACACCAATCCTTTATGAACAATTTCTCAGCCCAAATTATGTAGGTTAATTTCACTATTGAAAATTTCTGATATAGATTTAACGTTTAGTTTTGGAAATAAATTATCGTAATAATTTACGTAAAAGTAATACATACATATATAACTTTAAAAAAGTTTATTGGAATTTTTATGTAAAAAGGAGGTTATATAATGTTTTATAGTCTTTGGTTTGAGCTTATGTTAGAGGAGACGGACACTTATATCAAAGGAAATCTGTGAAGGTTTGGTTGACTCGATGCTGAAATGTTGTAAAAGGATTAGGTATTCAAAATAAGGTTGCAATAGGTTACTTCAGTTAAGTTTATGAAAAAATCAGTTTTCTGTAAATAATTAATTTTTTTTAAATATATTTGTAGTATATCATTGTATTTATGTTTCTCACCATTAGTGTATAATACAATTACATCCGGTAATAATAAGTGCTAAGATTGTTGACTTTATGAATTAATATTAATTAAGCGGTTTTGAAACTTGTAGGTACCTACTACAAAGGAAGTTTGTATGGAGTGGCACTTAATAGTTAATGGAACTTGGTTCAACGCACTTTATAGTTAATGGAATTTTTACTGGGTTATGAGGGCCCACAACGAAGCCCATAAACCAAGCCGAGTGTCTTCAGCAAGCATCACTTGGAGCCTCAAGTGCCTTAGGAGGACGTCAGAATTAGTCAAAGTCGAGGGCCACAACCTGCGACTAAGACGTACTCCGTAATAATTGAATCAAGTGAGTACATATTTAAGCAGGGTATTAACTACACGAGCCACGAGGTGTTCCCAGAATCAGTCCTCATCTTGTCATGATCATAATCTCATCAGAATAAAGGGGTGGATTAATTCTGAGCGCATACACATGATGCCGGGGATGACATTTCACAATTTCAGTGCGTTGTATCCGGAACTTGTTTTCCTCAAGCTAACACCCATCTTTCCTGGGCTCGAACGCGCTCAAACAGGAAACGTTCATTTATCATTTATTACAATTTTCTCCCCGCTGATACTTTGGGAATTCAATTGAATGTGGTTACTTTGTGTTAGCACTTTGAGCAGAGCAGACAGAGCCCCCGCCTCCCCAGACTAATCTCGGGCTCATCCTGCTCAGCCTCCGAGTGTTTGGATTAACTTGACAATTAGCCGAACAAGGTGACACTTTTCTGTTGCCTTCAGCTTAATCAGAACAGTGCAGGTAAGGCGCCTTTGTTTCTGGTTAATTGAGAGCACCTACGTGGCACGCCTGGCCTGTCCCGTGCTAAGTGCGTGCGAGGAAATTTCTGATAAATATTGAGTTTTGAGTACTCAAATTATTTCGAAAAGTTTCTACACGTATGGTGAGAATTTGTTAATCACATAAAATATTTTGCTATTACCACATTTCTGATGAATCTAAAGAAACGTTTGTTTTAAATTTCAATCAAAGAGAAACTATCTGAATCATTATATTAATAGTGGTATATCTATTTAATTTTAATCTAAATACTATAATTAGAACTGTAAACCGCAAGTTTCTTGTATTTCACATTTTCTCGAACATTTTATTTTTATTTTGCATAATAAATACTTAATAATTTTCTGTTTCACCTTAACAATTTAATCTTTAAAACGACTTATTCTAAATTAAAAAATATCTAGAGGGCTTGAAACATTTCAATTGCTACATTTTATAGCTTTTATTGTAAGACTCCTTTTGATAGGTCAAAACTCAAAAAATTTGGCTCAAATGGTGTAAACTCATCCATATTTCTCATATTACCTGACATTTGAGTAGCCATATGACTTTTTGAAAATTAGAATTGTTTCTAAATTAAATTTGAGAAGTTATAGCTGTAATGTGAGCGCAATTTTTGAAAAATCAAATAAAAAATCATATGTCTAAGTATATGATTTATCAGATAGTTAGGCTAGCATTTCTTTATGTGTTGTTGAAACTGAAACTTCAAACAATATAAATTTTACCAGTATTATAAACAACTAAATTATGCATTACAATGCTGCTGCCTATACACATTTTTAAATTAATATGCATGTTGCATATTTACCAATATTCCTAGTGCAAAATACGTATATAAATGAGGGTTTTTTTTAATGTAATGGCAGACTACATCACCAATTGAACTAGTTCCTGACGTCAGAATGACGTATAGGCCATGCAAAAGCCCCATATGAACAGATTCTCAGAATCCGCACAATTGAACTAATTTAAACTGCGTTTGTGCAACCTTTTCTGCTCTCAGCGCTATAGTAATGTAAAAATATCAAACTAAAAACATGAATATTTCGGATTTTCCATTTTTTTTTCTTTTTAGCTTCGACTTGCATTCTTATCATTTCACCCTGTGTTTTCAATTAAATAAATTTTTTTTTAGCTCGGTATCACCCATTGTGCAGAAAATTGACCGGTAATGAGAGCTGTCAATAAAATAACTGAACCAGTTCAAAATCAAATAGGTGACACACTACTAATTGAACTGGTTCTTAGATGTCGAACGTTACGTCAGGAACTAGTTCAATTGCTTTAATCTGTCCTTAGCTTAATTCTGAATAGTCGGAAAGATTTCAATTTACAATTCACTTAATTAAACAATTATATTTTATAATCTACATAGTTCTAGAATGAATAACCCGTGGAAAGGAAGATGAAAATATAACAACAACACGATTTTCCTACCTAAAAAAGTTTTGTACGAAAGCTTTTATGCTTATTTAGTTTTCTATGTTATAGCATAGAAAAGATAAAGCTTGCTCGCTTTTAAACTCAGGAAAATTCGGAAAACGAAAAGTTGTTTTCCTGAAAATAATCATCCAACCCACTAACCATCAAAGCTTAAAAAGCTCTGGTAGTTTCATTTAGTAAACTTTATACATTGAGGAGAAAAATTAGATTTAACTTATTAATATTATTATTATTTTCTTTTTATAATATTCTCGCCAAAATTTTCACTAATTTTTTATATTTTCTAACTAACCATGTAGTAAATAAAAGCAATAAAAAGGAAGCAGTAAAAACTAAATGATATTATTATGTTGTTGATGGAAAGCGTTTTGAACGCTGTCACCTTGTACAACAAGACAACAACTTTATTTTTAATTTATATTTGAGCCAATGTCTCCTTATTTTATTTATTTGTTTAATTTGTTACCAGGCTTCTTACAGTCTTTAAAATCTGGAATATTAAGATCAATTTCACGCATGAATATCTTTTACGTACCTACATCAAAATATTATTATCTTTCTAGGGTTAAGTAAAAAATCTCGATA
The DNA here is from genome assembly GCA_951509405.1 of Machimus rusticus. Classification (NCBI taxonomy): domain Eukaryota; kingdom Metazoa; phylum Arthropoda; class Insecta; order Diptera; family Asilidae; genus Machimus; species Machimus rusticus. The sequence goes on along the minus strand of OX608052.1, from coordinate 3,871,140 downwards.
AACAGAAAATTTTTATAAGATTTGTTGTACTGTCTCTCTGAAGAGTGGCCTAAGCAATTAGTTCGATTAAAAATAATTTATTTAATCAAATTATACGGCCTTGTATCCAAGTACATTTTCACAGAACCTTTATCTACATATATCAAAAGTGAAAAATGAGAAAAGGTTTAAGTTTATTTTAGATATATCTTTTGTGTTCTTAAATATTTTTTTCAAGATTCCCTACTATGAAAAATTTTGGATTTCCCAAAAACTAAATATTTGCAATTTAAATAAGAAAAGATTCATTAAAGACTCTGTTTAAGTCTTTGTTTGTCATTGGTTAAATATTGGTTCATAAAAATTATTATGGGTATGCATCCCTCAGTGAACTTCTTATTCTTATCCTAAGAGAAAATCATCCGAAGATGAATAGAAAATTCACTATAACTCCCAAGTTATGATTTTCTAACAAACAATTACCATCATTGAGAGTGGCCAAATCGCTGAGCAAAATTTGCTTAATAATTACTTTTCGGGAATGCCTAGACGAAAAGGTAAACACTTACGCCTCAACCCTGGAGCCATTATCAAACAATTGCCTAATTAGCAGAAGAAGTTAATCGAAAATTTCCCAAAAACATAGTCCTGAGGTCAGCAGAAGCAGGTTCTGCTCCCAAGTTGCCAAAAGTTTTCTTCCCGACAGAACGAGGCTCCGACTCCACTCCGATTTAAACTGGAGCCGTACCGGTTACAGGTCTGGTCCCAGTGCACCCGATAACCCCCGAAAAGATGGAATATATGAACTTTCCCAGATGCTCCTGATAAAAGGGTTTTATAAAAATAATTTGCTTTGACTGGCTTCTCGGAGGTGTTATCACATGGCCTTGTATCCCGGTTAACTTTCGCCTTCCTTGGATGCAAACATGCGCACCAGAAGCCGGGAAAAATCACGCGGGAATTTGACTTCTTGCGGCCGAAAGTCTTAGGCATTTATTTGAATGTCAGTTGGTTCGAGGAGGCACATTTGAATAGATTTGAAAATTCTTGAGCTGGACTAAGTCGCCGTGCACCGATTTCTTCGTTCTGTGGATTTTTCACTCTTATCTGGAGTACGATGAATTTTTGGTCGGTTGTGTTTCTATCGCTTTTTGTGGGCCATAATTTGGCCACAACACAATCGGAAGTTAATTGTAAGTGGATATTGTTCTTCCAAGTTGTCTTACAAATTTGTTGTGATCTTCAAACTAAAAACGTTCGCAAAAATTATATAATTTAAAACAGTTTTAGCATTTATTACACAGGACTAATCGTAAATGTTCATAATTATTGATAATCGTTCATACGCATCTATAAGACTACTATAGAAGTTTTTCGAAGAAGTGACAATATATCCATGACCGTGAAATTTATGTGGATAAGATGAAAAGTTGTTGGAATCTAAATGGACTATTTGGAGAGACATACAAATTCTTTATTTTTCAACTACTATACTATTCATAATGAATTTAATTTAATATAGCTTAATTCTTCATGGTGTAGGAAATTTTCTAATAATATTATTATTGAATTGCATAGTGAGGTCTGCTAAAATATGTAGTTGTAAAATATTCTTAAAAATTAATGTCTTCTAAATTATTTTTACTAACAATCCCGTTTCTGAAGTAAAGTAATAAAATGAACTACTTCCTGGCATATAATAAATACTACTTTTAAGAACTGAAGATACAATTTCGCACTTCTAGCTTAAACTATACAGATTTATGTCCAATTGCCCGATTTTATGTTGTGTAACGACGCATCAGTTAATCTGGTTTATAATCCCGAGCAAGTCAGTAATCAATGTGGACTATAAGGCTATGTTTTAGCGTCGGCAGTTCATCTTAATTTCCCTCCTTTAATTATCGTACATATGTAAGTACTACGGACATCACTAATAAGTTTAACATTTGTTTTCTCAAAATGTTAAAATGACAATACATTTATATACATATTCTCCGTCAATCAGCTAAATACGAGTTTTGGTAACTTTATTAAAATGTTTTATTTAACTACTAAAGATGGATCAAGAAAGCATAAAACAAAAGAAGAATTGTTTACCCTTACTAATTGCCATGATAAATGTAACATAAAATGACAATTTCTCAATAATTAGATGAGTTTAAAAATATTATTTTTAAATATAATAACTGATACGTATTCAGCAGGTGTTATAATGAATTTAATTGATTTCACTGATTAACATTTTGAATGTTCGTTATTCCGCAGAACCAGTGATAGACAATTTCCATAAATTATATGACTGGAAACTAAAATTTTCCACCACGTCACGTTTTTCATCCAATATTGGTTAACCTTTCGACGTACGAATTAAATAAAATTTCATGTATTAAAACGTACTATAACAGAGTTTTTTTTTTTTGTCTATCTAGTCTAGAACAAATGGAAATTTTGTTTAGATTTAAAATTTTGTACGGACCTATAAGAAAGATTTAATATTTTCAAAAAAACATCAAATTACAATGACTTTCATCCGCTTTTAAGTCAAAATTAATCTGAAATTGTTCTCTCTCACTGTCCATCAAAGTCTACGTCGACGGATTCTATCGGCGAGGGCCTTTATTCTAATGATTTATTAATAAATTTCAGTACGTTTCTATTGTTCTGGAGATACGAAAAGAACACAGTTTATGAATGTCTCTCTGATACGTTATTGTTAGCCAAAGGGTTAATACTAAAACAAATCTTATCGTGAACATTTTGGGGGATATACCATAAAAACAACAAAAACTACGGAACGTCAAAAGTGGCTCAAATGAAAACCTAAATGCTTATCTAGACGTATGGAATACTGCCTCATTTAGAACCTCAATATTTTTTAACGGTTATCGATATTCAAAAATTGAATCCTATTAATAAATAAAACTGTCCACGTCCTTATTTTTTTTAAACTGTAAAGATAATAAATAAAGACATTTTCACTATCCAAATTAAATTAATTAAAAAATTGTTACGAGTAGGTATAAGGAGTACAATCTTTCCGATAAAAAGGTTTGTAATTGGAATATATTCCTCTGTACATTAAATCTTAGACTTAATTTAATTGTTCAAACTAAATTGTTCGTTAAAATAACAAATATGCAAAACATTTATTTAGTCCGATAAAAGAACAAATGTTAACCCTTAATTATAGAATTTTTGAGCCACGATTTTAGTGAGAAATGGGACCTTCTAGCCCCTATAAGAGTTTATTCTGACAGTAATCTTACAAAATAAAAAGTGAATTTTTGTTTAAAGTTTATCGAACTATTTCATTAATGATCGCAATAAAAAATATATCAAGTTATCAAAATTGTTTTAAGAAAAAGTCGAGGAAGCCTCTTTGCATTTTTACAAATAAATGTTTAAAGCGACCATAAATGTTTACCCACTTGATTGTTATACAAATTCAATACTTAAAACTTCTTCAATTGATTGCAAAACCTAAAGTATTTCAAATTTTAAGTTCCACACGTTTTTCTTAAAATACCTAAATGAAATTAGAACTCCCAAAATTTTCCTCTGTTGTTAAACACAACAACTAAAAAGCTAATATTGCCTCAAGCTCAAATTGACATTTTTTTGAAGACAAAAATTAGACTATTTACTACTTGTAGAATTTATAACAATATTATGATTTTAGCAACTCGAATATACATATGTATGTACGTAAAATATACAACATGAATGTAACTAAATAAATAACTTTTACTCTTGTCTACAATTAAAAGTATTAGATGGTAAAATTTTATTCTTTTACATTTTTCAAATAACCGAAGACAGTACATCACACATGGACATCTTTGCATTAGCCGTGTTCTTTTTACATCGGATCCAGTTCCGGGTTTTGCAGGAAATTTTGTATTGAATAGAAATTTTAAAAAGCATCACGCATATAAAGATTTTAAAATTTGCGAAAGTCGCATCAAATTACCATGATATTTACCTATTCAAACTTCAAAGCTTGAACCAGATAAATTTTTGGATCAAATTTTTGACGCATAAGTGGATATAAATCCAGGCAATTTGATTTTATTTGCGAGAAATAATAATTGTTTGATATGATTGCTGCGCATAGAATTCAATTCAATCCAAAATTTCCTGCAAAGCCCGGAACTGGATCCGATATGAAAAGAACACGGCTATTATGTTATTAAATTATAATAAATTAAATTGCTAACAGTGAAAATTTTCTGATATTTTGCTACAGTATTTTTGGTAATTTAAAGGATTTCTAAGCAAATAGGAAGAATGTGTAAATGTGCTTTGCAAAACGCTGAAAAGATGAAAGTACTTGTTTTTATAACATTTAAACGAACATTTTCAAAGAATGAAAAACGAAATGATGCTTTTAAAGCCTCCGCATGTGGGTTTTTAATTAACATACTAATTATACAAGTGACTTTCGGCTTTTAAATTCTTAAAGGATAACAGCTGGTTAAAGTGAGTACTTAGGATAGGAGGGAGTTTATTTTAATAATGGAATATTCTTCAAGGTTTTAACTCTATACAGAACCCACGATTCTTTTCAAATATATCGGATTAACTCTCAAAAATGGCCTATGTTATCATTATAATTGAAATAAAACTTTCAAAGAGTTACGATAACTATTGTTAATTAATTTCATTCGAGTTTGTCTTGTCTTTTATTGTTTCCAGATAACACGGTATAAACAGTGATGGAGTCCCTAAATAAGATCGATTTTCTCTATTTGAATTAAATTCAGTTTACTTTATTATATTCCTCTAAAATGAAGGAATGTTAAGAATTGTTGCGTGAAACGTGGAAAACGTGAGACGTATTGTAATTTTTTAAATAATTATGTTTCTATTATCTGCAAAAAGTAAACAAGTTTTCAAACCATAAGCTGTATGCGAAATGTTGCTAAATCCAGCTGACTGGCTAAAAGGGCTAATTCTACTTAGAAAGATAATGATAATTTTAGCAAATTTGGGTGCTCGAAAATTGCCTACAAGTGTGTACACTAATTATCGGCACTTAAATGGAAATTAGGCCATAAGATGTCTTAGCTATATTTCACACTCAACCATAATATCTAATAATTAAAAAAATTTAGAAAGAGAATAAAAATCTTCATATTTCCCAAAACCTACTTAAGTAGTTACATACCTACAATACCTATGCAATTAGTAAAGAAGAAACTGTTCGAGCATGTAGATAAGGAGCATTTTTGTAGTCAAATGATATTTTAACTTTCGAACTAATTATCTGGTTTCTTTTCTAATGACAACTATTTCTAAATATATTTCAAATTTTTAATTGTTAACTCTATTTTTACTGAAAACGGAAATTGAGTTTATTTATTTTCGAATTCGTAATCTATGGAAAAAATCCTATAGACATACATACATGATCTACTATTTGTTCGGACGCAAATTTGATGTTGACTTGTGTTACTTTTTTCTTAAATATTTTACGTTTCTCTAAATATAACAACTTAAATGTTTAACTGCACTTGTAAAATATCAGTTATTTGAAAGGTCTATCAAGATTTGTTCAGAAGATAAATTTTTGTTGCTACGTGCACAGTTCATTTTTTTATAGGGTCTAAAAAACGGTTCATAAAAAACTCAGTCTATGGTATAAGCAAATTTTAAAAAAGGTCATAAATAACTGATTTTATCTACATAGTTAATGATCTTATCTTTTATTTTTGAAGAAGTTTTCAAATATTTTCGTTTTTAGTTATAGGTTCAGCACATTGAAACTTTCATATCCATAATATTTTTATTTGAAGTTGGTTTCGTTGTAAATTAAACGTTTTATACTTTGCTTGATTAAATTTTGCAGAACAGTACGAAACTAAAAAATTGCTTAATTTCTAGTCTTTTTAATTTGTAATTTTTACACAGCAGTGCAACAAAGAGTCATCGTATAAAATTTTCAAAGAACAAACAAAACTCAAAGACCACAAATTTATAGGCATAATGATGGTATAGGTATGATTTATAAGAAATACTTTTTGTTCTCTATGTTAAATAACAATAAAAATGTTCTTAATGAGATCTTATGATATTATTCTGTTAAAAAATCAGTCCATACAATTGGCACCAACCCGAGGCCCTTAAATGATTTAGGAAAACAATTGGAATAATGTTTTTGGGTAACCACTTCACATCCGCAACAACTTCTTGCAGAAGAATAAGATAACGAAGTATTCGTAGAACGAAAAAGCTTCAAATTAGAGCAGTTCCCGGTGTTCCCTAAAAACATGACGAAATTAACCAGTTTGTTACGCCAACAGAAACCAGACCTCCCCCGCCATTAGGACCAGAGAGCCAGGGCGGCGGTTAGAATGGCGCTGAAAGCACCACCGTCTGCACATTTATAATTAATTATCAGCTAATTTATTTAAAAATGACATATTTATTTCCTTAATAACAATTTGCCTTTTCGGGATGCTAAAAATCGGGAAATCTCAAAAGCAAAAAAGAGGGAGGCCCACAAAACCGCGCATTTTGCTGCGGGGACACTTGTATCTGGTAATCTTAGAGGGCGGCTAAAAGAAACCTCTAATCCTTAATGGAGCTTTATTAATGGTTGCTTCGTCTGCACGTTTAGCTCTTTAATTGGGTGACTGTAGCAGCATTAAACATTCAAGGAGCCGGGAGCGTTCCCTACCATCTTGGGAATCTATTAGGCCACTAAGTGTTGAGGGCTCGATTCAAAGTGAATTTCGCTCGAAGGTCGGCCGTTTATAGATAAATTACACTGCAATTTCGGACAGGGCGGAAGTTGCCCGGTGGGTGGTCCTGAGCCCGACTTATTAAATAATCGTTATGGCGTACCTAAATTTATAAATAATACTGCAAGACACTGGCCTGATGAGAGGTTTCGATACCTGGCATATTGCTCCTGGACATGAGTACCAAGGGGCCCGTGCCCTTTGACCGACCACTTGCTCTGGCAACAACGGCGAGGAGTGCTCCATCATGCAACAATCAAATTACACGATCGCAAATTATAGACCACATTTGGCCGTTTGAATGTAAGTTTTGCGATTATGACTGCTTTTTGTTGACGCCATGAATGCGGAATTACCGGGTCGATGAATTACTCCTTATAAAATTATTTGTAGCCACGATATGCTATACCTTTTTGCAATCCAAATAGATTTTCTCATCTCAAGACATTTGGCAATGTGAAATTTTTGGATCACTCGATTCAGGGATTTTACGATTTGCCAATTTATTGGCTTTCTATAGTCGTGAACTGAATATAAAGGCGAATTTTATTTAGTATGGATTGGTGGATAAGAACTAATTTGGAGTGAGTTAAATCATTAATTTTTTCACTTAAGGTGAAACGGACATCACAAACTTTCGACTAATACGAAAACTCTTGTTAATTCTTGAATTTGAAAGGTACAACACAATTACAACACGTAATTCATACGACATTTGTTTTGATTTACGTATCTTCTTAGACAATTCAAACAAAAATGGGAAAATAAAATACTATATAAAATACGTGTTATGTACCTAAGCATGGTTATACAATTTTTCTACCGTATTATACGAATTCTTGTTATAAGAGAACCTATTTATATTTTTCAGAAATCAACAAAGTTAAGTCAGACCTCATATGCTCCAATCCGCTCCAATCCGTTTCAACTATTCTATTCGAAGTTCCTTTTTCCAGTAGTTGGAAAATTACCTTTAGGAAAAACCACATTCGGAGGCTAGATTTTAAGTGTTTTTTGCGATTTTTCTTTATACAAGGAAGAACTCAATTGAATGTTTTCAAATTTTAAGGATATTTTTATGATTGTTATAATAAACTTTTATAATTTATTTTAAATAATTTCAACTAAAACTTTCAGGGTTATACACAATTCCCTACGGCAAATTTTCACTTCAGTTCGCTATTGGCGTGCATTCTGAAGTTCGCTATTTTTATCACAAATGAAAAAATTGTTTTATATTATTAACATGTTTTCCAAGAATAAGAATATGAAATAAACTGCAAACCAAAAATTTGAAAATTTGAATTTTAATACAACAAGAAATTTTATTGTGGTTCTATTCTTGAATAAATAAATAAATAAAAAGAAATACTTTAAACAATGGTACCGCTCCAATTGTAGGTCACATTCTCGACAATAGTGTAAAATTTTGTGTTGTTGTGTTAAGTTTTCAAAACAATCGATTAGTTTTTGAGTAACTATAGGTACTCGAAAATTGAAAAAATTTTTTGAAAAATACGAATAGTTTTTGACTATCTGAAGGTGTGTTCCTCCGACATATAGCGTTACCTTTAACCAGTTTACTGTTTTTGACGAGTTTACTCGTCATGAAAAAACTGCAAAATTTTGTGTGTAAGATTATGAGGAGAAGCAGTTTCAAGTAATGAGATTTTCTTGCATGAGCTGGTTTTTAAAAGGTTAAAGATTCAATATTCACATGTCTCAGTGAAGAAGTTAACAAATTTGATTTACCAAAAAATGGCTGGTGAATTCAGAAAATTTAAGCCATTTTGAGCCGTTCTTATTATCATAAATAGAACACATCATAAATTAGACATTGGGCTTCTTAACACTCCTTAGCACGCCTTGTTTATTTGAATCTAAAGGCAATGAACGAAAAGCCCATAAACCATTGAAAAATAACGATCATAAGTAAAACCAAAATTGCCGCAAAGTTCGGCATGTTCGTCATTTCCAAAAATTACCTTCCTCCTCAATCACGAATCTTTCCTCCCTTTAGCCCAAATTGTTTGCACCTACCAGCAACCATTAAAACCATAAAGCCGTCTTCCCGACACAGTGGTTCCTGCTTCCGTTTGTAGCAACAATTTGAGCAAGAAATAATTGTTTTTGGCACACGTGATTTGGTGGTACGTGGGGCGCTATGTTTGCATATTCAATAAGTCGGTAGACCCATCTCCATGCTAACCGGCTGTCGTAGACTCGGCTAAATAACCGGCTAATAGGCGCTAGAACGCGGGGTCGGTAAAGCCAGTTAAAAAATCACAAACAGCTGGCTTCCGGATCCATAGCATTTCATTAGAAACCGCGTCCTATTATCGTTAATAAATCAATGCACTCTGCGGCAGACACATTCTGGCTGGTTCCCAGACATTGCGTGTCTTGGCTAAAACTTATACAGAGGTTGATTGTCTTGTAAGAGACTCAGACCCTAACGAAAGGGAAAATTGGCAGCGTTTTTTGCCTTCCTTTTTTCTATTTAAAGGGAGTTCGTTACTAAGTGAGTCTAGTAGAAATAAGGACATCCATATGACTATCATAGGATGGCTTCTATAACCAACCACCGAACTTTTTCTATCGCACTTGTGGACTAGTAATGATTAATGGTTGGCAATAGTTAGTATCGTCGCGATAAATCAGAATTTGTGGTGAATTGTTTGGGTCTACTAACACCACATGTATTATACAAAGAAGAAGTATTTATGACTTTCGGCTCAAAGCAAATCTTAAAGTAGACTTTATACAGGAAAGTAAACTGTCATACCTACGTCATGTGCTTGACGGCAAAAATTAATAGAAATAAAAAATAAAACATTAACTGCATCAGCCACGAAAAAACGTGAGCCAATTTTGGTTTGTTGTTATAAAATTTGCATTAATCCCCAATATTAGACGTAAGCTAGAATTGAGTTGCGTAAATCAGGGATAAATAGAAATTAAGATTCCTTGCACTTTCCCTACAACTCTCAAGCGTGACTAATGGCATGATTTGGACTTGGAAGGAACGCTGTGCTAAAGTTAGAAATAAAACGATTTCTTCTAATCGTCCAATTTGCCTAATTCGTGCAAGGAGTCGCAAAATGCCCACCTTTGTGAGTATCTTACTGCGAAATTCTCGTTGCGACCACAAACAAAATAATTTACGCAAATGTCACGTTATCACTTTATGTCTCCCCGCGGACATCAAATTGGCGAAATCGTTGTTCCGTTCATTAAATTTAGGCATCGCGGCGAATCAAAAGTGCAAAAAAAGTTTCATTGGCGAACGGACTGCGAATTTAAGGGGCAATTTCGTTTAGATATGTGCGGTGAATTTTTTTTTTCCTGTTCGCATACGGAGAAATCAATTTAATTCTTCCAGAAAATTAAACGCTCTAACAAGAACCTCATAATAATGGTCTCAATTTCGCTCTTTTGTTTTAGCCGACCCTAAGTTTAGTGCCCCAATTACAAATGTAACAACGCCGGTCGGAAGGGATGCCATCCTCACCTGCAAGGTACATGACCTGATATCTTACAAGGTAAGAAAGTGATTTAAAGACTTCTTTTTCCTCTCATATAGTTTTATTATTTTTCTTTTATATAGTTTAATTATATATATGTTTTTATATATTATTTAGCAATATTCCAATATTAATGAATGAAATCAAATAAGTACTTCTATTCAACTTAATCTTTATTCATATGGAAATATAGAGGTTATTGGAGTAATTCACATTATAATTCATTAGGTACCTACCCCAAAACAATATTTATTGAGTAATGTCAAAAATAGTCATTCTTTTTTCTTACACTATACTTTTAATTAAATTCGATTATTTTTTAAGGGAGGCAGTACATGTAAAAGGCGAAAAAAATATTGCCTATTTGACATATGTTAAGTATAATGGTCTCAAACTAAAATATTTCAAGTATTCAAAAATATTTTTTTCATTTTTTACCAAAACAAATTGGCGGCGATATCTGCATCAAAGCGAAATATTCGTAGCAGCGATGTAGAAACGGCGAATTAAAAATTAAATGAAAAAAGTTAAATTTTTGGTAAAAATTTTGACTAATAAACCTTAATAAAACAATAGTTTTTGTTGATGTAAGTAAATAATACTATTTTCTAGAAGTGGTATAAATTTCATCAAAATCGATCGATTACTTTTGGAGATATCACACACGCCGATTTTGAAAATTATATTTGTAATGCGAAAAATTAATAATTTATCAATCATTATCATGATTATAACTCGACTATAACTAAACAACTGTCGCGGTCGAAGGTACAAAGTAAAAAGACTTGCTGCTCTATACAACAAAATTTATTAGTGAAAAGGCACGAGGCTAAATCTCCTAGGTTGTCTCTCTGCTAGCTGGCCGCGAACTGAATTGCCCCTTCGTTGCTGCATTTTCCGCTAGGTAGTCGTGTTGTCATTTTGAGGACTTAAGGTATTGCCAGGTTAATATATTCGAACTAGCGCCATATCACTCCCCCTCGGGGAAAGAAACTTCCTACATATTGTATTACAATTCTTCTTATAGGCTATTACAAATTCATTTTTTTATTATTATTCTTATTTTAACTAATTTTTATTATACATTGAATATCATGTAACGATTTTCGAAAGGAAAGCTGAAATTTTTAGAATTCAAATATTATGTGTCTTTATACTAAATTCTCCTATGTTACAAGGTTTTGTTATTTTTGCCGAGATATGCTGAGAAATATTTTGCCCTGTCTACAATTTAAACATAACTACAATTTAAACATAACTTTCCGCTTTTTGGTTTCTGAACGTGTACGAAGGCTTCTAGTGGATTCGTTTAGATCGGGCATGTAGGCTGGCTTTATTCTGTCGATATTTATTAATTCATTTTTTCCGTTTATATTAATTTTAAAAATCTTGTCTCGTCTGGATATAACCGGGAAAGGGCCGATGTATGGGGGGTTAAGACTTCCTTTGGAAAAAGGCTCTCGTACGAAGACATGACTACAATTTTTTAAGTCTTGTGATACGAATATGTTGTATTGTTTTCTATTTCTTTTACTAACAGGTCGCAATTTGATAATTGAATCTTTAATTTCTTTGGCTAATTGAGTTGTAACCGTCGTTTCTGCCAGCGTATTTTCCGCGACTAATTCTCCCGGTAGACGTAGTGCTTGTCCGTACATTAGTTGTGCCGGTGAAAGGTCAAACTCTTCTATATAGGCTGATCTAATTCCGAGTAGAATCCATGGTAAATCATGGAACCAATTTTTAGGGTTTGGAGATGCTCTAATCGCTGTTTTCAGTTGCCTGTGGAATCGTTCGACACTTCCATTAGATTGGGGATGATATGTTGTGGTTCGAGTTTTATTACTTCCTATCAATTTAGCTATTTCTCTGAACAAAGAGGATTCGAATTGGGTACCCTGATCAGTTGTGATAGTTTTTGGGACACCGTACCTGGAGACCCAATGGTGAAGGAAAGCGTTAACGATAGAACTTGCGTGAATGCTTTTGAGTGGGATTGCTTCGGGCCAGTGCGAAAATCTGTCTTTGACCGTTAAAAGGTAAGCGTGATTATTAGATGGTGGCAAAGGGCCAACAATATCCATATGGACATGTTCAAAGCGTCCAGTTGGGGTTGGAAAAATTCCATGGGAAGAAACGGTATGTCTGGTTACTTTGGCTTTTTGACAGGATAGACAAGTCTTTGCCCATCTGTTGACGTCACGATTAATACCTGGCCAGAAGTATTTGGTAGTCAAGAGTTTTCTTGTCGTTCGAATACTGGGATGTGATAAATTGTGAATATTATCAAAAGCAACGCGTCGTAAGGTCTCTGGAATGAACGGTCTTTTTATATTGGTTGTGGTTTCGCACCATATGTTTACATTTTCAAGAGGAATAAAAACTTGTTGCAAAATGTATGAAGATTTTGACTGGGAACTGTTTGGTTCTTTTATTAGATTGCCAAGTTGTTCGTCTTTTTGCTGTTCCTCGTATAGGGTTGGTATATCTAACGAAGTTGGGAAATTGATTGAATCCATATTGACTCTCGAAAGGGTATCTGGGACCACGTTTTGGCACCCTCGAACGTACCTTACATCGTTTGTAAATTGCGATATGTATTCAAGGTGGTTCGTTTGTCGAGGTGATTTTTCGGACTTGCTTAACAATGCGTGTGTTAACGGCTTATGGTCTGTAAATACGCAGAAGTCTCTACCTTCGACGAAATATCTAAATCTTTTGATAGCTAGATAAACCGCCAATAATTCTCGATCGAATGTGGAATACTTTTTTTCTCTGTTTTGCAATCTTTTCGAGAAGAAGCTTAGGGGTTGCCAATAACCTTCGCTATATTGCTGTAATACAGCACCAACTGCTTCGTTAGATGCATCCACCCATATGCTTGTTTTTGCGTTGGGGTTGGGATGTGTTAATAGAGCATGATCAGCTAGGCTTGATTTAATGCCTTGGAAGAGTGTCTCAAGTTCCTCTGACCACTTAATTTTCGTTTGGCCTTTTTTGATTTTGGACGAGGTTTTAAGGAGGTCGTAAAGCGGACCAGATTGTATTGCCATGTTGGGAATAAATCGATTATAGAAATTCACCATACCTAAAAACCTTTGTAGTTGTTTGACGGTAGTTGGGGAAGGGAAACTTTTTATTGCTTCGACTCTACTAGGAGATGGCATTATACCTTTTCCGGTTATTCTGTGCCCTAAAAACTCTAATTCTTTTGCCCCAAAAACGCACTTGAGTGGATTTACGTTTAGGCCATATTCTGATAATCTAGTGAAAATTAGTCGTCAGTGCTCTTTGTGCTCTTCTGGGGTTTTGCTGCTAATCAATATGTCATCGATGTATGCAAAACAAAAATCTAACCCGGCCGTGACCTCGTTTATTAGTCTTTGAAACGTTTGTGCACCGTTTTTAACACCAAAAGGCATTCTTAGAAATTCGTACAAACCGAAAGGTGTAGTTACGGCTGTTTTGAAAATGTCTTCCTGTGCCACTGGAATTTGGTGGTACGCGCGCACGAGATCTATTTTAGAGAATATAGTGCAGGCATGAAGATGAATTGTGAAATCTTGGATATTGGGCAGTGGGTATTTGTCGAAAACGGTAGCTGCATTTAGAATGCGGTAATCTCCGCAAGGTCTCCAGCTAGATGATTCCTTTTTCGGAACCATGTGTAAAGGTGATGCTGCTGAGGAAGATGATGGGCGGCATATGCCTAATTTCACCATGTTTTCGAATTCTGTTTTAGCTATTTTATATTTTTCAGGATGTAGGCGACGAGGTCGCGATGAGGGAAGAGGGCCTGATGTGGAAATGTGATGCACTACGTTGTGGAGAACTGTTTTGGTGAAGTCCGGAGGCATCGTAAGCGTTGGAAATTCCTTAAGAATCGAGGCGAATTCGTCCTTTATTACGCTAATTTTGTGTGGAATTGTCTTTACATTACGTGTAATGCATTGAACTGAATGTGAAGAGTTCGTATCCACGAGTATTTTTCGACGGAGGTCCACTAGTAGGCCGTATTTGTACAGAAAATCAGCGCCAATGATAGGGTGATCAATTGCTGCAATAACAAACGTATGGTCGAAACACCTTTGTAGACTAAGATCTACAGATAGTTGTTTGAGACCATATGAAGCAATAGGTGTCCCATTGGCTGAAATCAGATTTAAATCGGGCTGCGAACTGAAATGTTTTACTGACCGTTTAGGAATCACTGACACTTCTGCGCCTGTGTCAATGAGAAAATGAGTGTTAGTGGATTTTTCTAGGACGAATAAGCGGCGGGAAAATCCATGCAGTCGCGATGCCGCAATCGCAACTGCATGAATTAGTTTTTTGCAGTATTTTCATTTTGGGTTTTTTTAGCATTATTGCTAAAGTTACAGGGAGGAATACATTTTTTAGCCTTTTCCCCGTAACGATTATGGAACCAGCATTTTTTTGAGGCGGATTTGCTTCGCGATTGAGATCTTGCAAATTTACTTTTATAATTTGTTTTGTATTTAGGTCTTGATTGCCTGAATTCTAATTTTTTGATACGGTCTGTAAGATTTTCTATTTGTTGATTTATATCACGAGTTGTTACTGAACCGGATAGGTTTGAATCAATCGCGGAAATTTTACCTGACAAGTTATTGTCATGTATTCGATCTGCAATATCAAATAATTCTTCCTGTTTGTGTGAATCTTCAATTGCAATAATACAGGCTTGAATTGACGTTGGCAATTTATTTAACCATAATTTTTTTAAAAGGGGTTTATTTACCAAGCTGTTTGTGCCCGCGAGAGATTCCATTTGTCTGAATAATTCGGAGGGCTTCGAGTCGCCTAACTCCACTTTGTGCAACAAGGCATCGAGTCTCCTTTCTTCAGAGTCTCTGCTTCGTGCAAGTAGGAGTTTTTTTAGATTTTCGTATTTATCGGTTGCTGGTGGTTGCAGCAACGCGTCAGAGACTATTTCCATAGTTTCTGGAGGCAAGGAGGAAACTAAATAATCATATTTAGTATTAGAAGTAGTTATATTCTTCACTCGAAATTGTGTTTCCACTTGTAAAAACCATAATTCTGGCCGATTGTGCCAAAAAGGCGGAATTTTCATGGTTGCTATGTAAGGATGTTGGACTTGTACCTGCTCAGGCAAAGCTTGTGGGTTTACTACCTCTTGCGGGTGTGGGGGGTTTTCGGGAGGATTTGGTGGATCAGCCATTGAAATTAAAGATTAGGCGTAATTAGCGCGATGTACCGATAATTTAGCACACTTCAAGGAAGCCTTAACCTCTAATGTGTGGGAACTCTTTGTAACTAGGATCACTGAACGAGAAACCTACTTATATTCTATTATTTGTTTAACTCACTGTAGCTATGATGAATCCTGTTGCTCCGATCCAAACGTAAACACTTCACAATATTTATGTTTTCCGGAAACTGCTTCTTAAAGTAACGTTGAGCTTAGTTAATCTGGAATTAATTTAAATTTAAATTTTCTAAATTACTAAGGTTATTTACGCGCTTCGGTGTCTTTGTGTTTATGGATGTCGGCGTTGAAAGATGGTGAAGGCTCGTCGCGAGGATGAAAGCTGCTGATGTCTCGTCTGCCCGTGCGAGGTGTAGTTCGATTTATTTCAGAATGAAAATTGTTGAGTTGATACTGTAGTATTTGCGGCACGTGACTGTCGGGCTCCAATGCGCAGCCGGATTTCGATGGTGATCCGTTAGCCCGAGGTTGGTCCGTTATGCTTACGGTGTCGGAAGTAATTCGCTTGCACGTGTGTAGCGAATCCGATGAAATCCAGGCCCACAATCGTCCAGGATGAATTTTTTTGAGTAGAGTAAGCCGTGTGCGTGCTCTATTGCGCAGTTTGTAATATTTCGGCTGTTTTATTAATGGAACAAATCCAAGCCGATGGCAGCAAAAATGTGCAGCAGGACAATATTACGGGATTGTATAGCAGCACTCGTGCGTTAGTTTTAACTAAACTTTTATTTGTTTTTTATTTATTTTATGTTTTTCAGTGTAACTTTGGTAGAAAAACTCGGGGTCACCATTTGTCGCGGTCGAAGGTACAAAGTAAAAAGACTTGCTGCTCTATACAACAAAATTTATTAGTGAAAAGGCACGAGGCTAAATCTCCTAGGTTGTCTCTCTGCTAGCTGGCCGCGAACTGAATTGCCCCTTCGTTGCTGCATTTTCCGCTAGGTAGTCGTGTTGTCATTTTGAGGACTTAAGGTATTGCCAGGTTAATATATTCGAACTAGCGCCATAACAACCAATATGAATATCGATTTAAAACTTTTCAAGGAATATCCTACATCGGTTTTGGGAAGTTTTAAAACAATAAAACAAAATGATTTTTCGAACCAGCTACATGTACTGCTCCCTTAATGCCTACTGATGAAATGAAAGATTCCGTGTCTTACAAAAGTAATCAATCTAATTTGCATCCGTAGAATTCTGGTATAGTTTTAAGAATTATAAATACTGAATTAACGTGTGACGTTAATGGTTGAATTTGAATTAAATTTATTGCTTATATTCAGCCATACATACATCACAAACTAAATTATTTTTTATGGGATGGGCTGTCAATGGAGAGTTATTCTCGGTTTGTTTTATTGCAGTGGTTATAAGTCACCTATTTTTTTTATTGGTGGAATATGATTTACCGTATAATTTATCAAAAGACTTATTCGGTTTTTCTTTTCATTATATAAACTTGCGATGAAATTGTAACTTGAAATGGATTCCTTGGTCATAATTCTATAACTTTTATTATTGACAAGGATTACTCATAAAAGTTGGTTTATAACTCTTGTGTTAACTTCAAAATTAATTATTTACGACAAGCTATAAAAATAAATACACCAATTGATAATAGGAGTATGTCGCTTTTTGTGTTCCTTATTTTATCGTAGAAAAAATTTTTCGTAAGTAGATGTAGAGAAGAAATTTCTATGAAAATGAGAATTTAAAATTTGTATATGTAATCATGCAGTTTTCAGGAGGTTGCCTTTAAATTCTACATTTATAATATTTTTTCTATTCTACATACGTCAAACAGAAAGAAAAATGAACCATATGATTTAATATCTTTAGATACCTTTCACCTATTCATTAATGAAAAAGTAGGAAAATAATTTTTTTCAAATTAAAGGTCGTTTACAATTATAAACCTTCCCAGCCGCCCTACAACTTTTATTATACCCTGGATAGATTATAATCCAAATTTAAAATTTCAGGTATTCTCAATTTCAGAAAGATCTTATCAGCTTTGAATTTCTTAAAAAAACTCAGAAAAATATTCAATCAAACATATAATAGATATAAAAGAAGGCAATATAATTTGTGTGAATTTGAATACGTTCTAAATTTTAAATTCATTTAATTCATTTTCATTTAAAACCTTTGTGAAATATGTGATAACTACCTCTATCCTTTCTTCAGTTATTGTGAGAGCCTCCTAAGATACATGGTATAGGTAAAGCATTTTTAGCTAAAGAAAAGAAGAGGCTTTCGAAAGAAAAAAAGTATACTTGGAAATTTGGAGTGAAATTTTAAAAATATTGAAAAAAAATTTTTGTTTTTCTAACCGATATATAATTTTCGAGATATTTGACTGTTTCGGGACTTTTTATCCTCCTCTATGAAATTGATTTATTCTTAAAAATTTTAGAGAAAATTAGTTAAAATTATTGTTCCCGCTTGTAGAGACCTTTTAAAATATCATAAAAGCCGAGCGCATCAACAATTAAATTCGCAAATATTTCATAAAATGAAAATTATCGTCATCTAAACTGGCCACTTACATGAATCACCTGCAAGCAAGTTGCAATCACCTAAAAATTTTTCATTAGCCATGTGTAGGCGTACAAATATAGTAGGGCTATATTTAGGTAAATTACGGGTTCAGGCTCGTAATAGGTCTGGTTCGTTCGAACGTTTCCTGAAGTCTGGACTTGTTTGGAATAATTCCAGGTAGCATGGCTGCGTGTAGACACCCAAACAATTCTAACAATTCAAAATCACGTCATCACGAAGAACCACCGAATAGCCATAAGCCACACGGAGCACAGGATATGGCAGTTGAGGATTCGGGATGTCCGGGAGTCCGATCGAGGGTGGTACATGTGCCAAATCAACACCGATCCGATGAAGAGCCAGGTGGGCTACTTGGACGTTGTCGGTAAAATGCTAATTGTTAGAAACATTTTAGAATTTGTCTAATTAGTCGCTTTTGCCATGTTCCAGTTCCCCCGGATATCATAGATTACCAAACGAGTCACGATATGGTCGTTGAGGAGGGTCAGAACGCGACTCTTACATGCTCCGCGACGGGTCTACCGGCCCCGACAATCACCTGGCGACGGGAGAAGGAAAAGCCAATTTTTTCAATTGGTGGCCAAGACTTCTACAGTGTGGAAGGGCAAAATCTCACCCTCAGATATGTTAATCGCCACCACATGGGAGCATACCTCTGTATCGCCTCCAACGGAGTACCTCCCACCGTCAGTAAAAGGGTCCTACTAATTGTCAACTGTAATTTACCTGAAATTGCTAAAATTAAATGATTCCAAAAAAAAATCATATTTTAGTTGCACCCACCATTTGGACGCGGTATGAAAACATTTATGCAACAATTGGACAGAAAATAGTTCTCGAGTGCATAACAGAGTCGTACCCAACATCGGTCAACTACTGGTTGCGAGAAAAAGAATTCATTCAAGGAGGAACCTACGAGTCAGTCACTTTAGAAAATGTTTTTAAAATTGTCATGAGACTAACTATTCGGCCAGTTAAAACAAAAGATTTCGGAGACTACAAGTGTATAGCCAAAAATGCCCTCGGGGAATCAGAGAGAACAATTACTGTACATCGTGAGTTTATAAATAATTAAAAACACCATTTTATATTATACTATTCTATTATTTCAGAAAAAGTCAAGAAAAGTACGCCTGCATCGCAACAAGCAAGTGTATTAAGCAACGCTGTACCTGTTGGATACAATGGTAACAACACACAATAAAAATATTAGCCAAAATTTCTACAATTGTTTTTATTTTCATTGTAGGTTTGGATATGTCATGTGGGATCTCAACGATTCAAATAGACCTACCAAATTTAAAATTTATTTTCATTCTAATATTCGCAACGCTCGCAAGGCGCCTCTTATGACTTTTTAAATTTAACAGAAAAGAAAACGGATTATTTATATCGACAAATTATTTTAAGTAACATTGCTTCCTAAAACGAAATTTTGAATTTTATTTACATATCCCAAAATCACCTATTAGTATCGCTTGTTTCATTATTCTCAATAGCATATTTGGAATAATTCAAATATGTATTTTGAAATAATGTTCCTTACTACTATAATTGAGGAGTGACGGAACAAAACCTGATAATTCCATAATTATTACGTTTATACTATATCCAAAGTCGGGACTTAAGCCTACAATAGACTAAAGTCCGATTTTTTCCAGCCGTATAAACATGCAAGTCCGAAATATGGCCTAGCCACTGGCCCCATCGTATAAACGCGGTAAATGACAACTTTTCACAAAAGCTCAAAAACTTGTAATTTCTTTGCCTTTGTTAAATTTAAAAAAATACGAGTTCTAATAAATAACTAAGATTAAAAACTAATATACATTATTTGAACCAAACCAGCCTAAAGGGTGATGTAATTTATGGAATTTTGTCGAATCTCATATGTAACTTTTTTTTTAAAGTGGAATTGTCATGTTTTGTTCCATGCAAATCATAATGAAGATATTGGTATATATCTATTTATTGGTATATACATATGTACTTACCTAGCTTAAGAGGTTATGTACTCCTGTGCAACGCGAAAGTTATGTAGGTAAAATATATTTAAACAAATTTTTTTAAACGTCATATTAAAAAAAAGAGGATTAAATAGGTGAATAAATAAAAAGATCTAATTTCCAATATTAACATAATTTTCTATGGGGTTAAATGTACCACTGATGAAAACAATTTTATACTTAATAATTAATATTTTTATGTTTAATAATTTATAAAAAATTTTTAACCAAAAAATTTAAAAAACAAACCTTCCGTCAAATTATGGAAAAAATAATTATTGAGATTTATAAAAGACATTTTCTTAATAATTCTAAGAGATATATAATAGATAGATAAAATCCCAGGGGCATGCAATCTCGGAAACTAAGGCAGTCATAATATTTTATTTTAATTTTAAAAACATCTTCAGAGTTGTACCTAGAGTTAATTATTTATTTATTTTTACTCTGAGTGAACTTAAGCTAACGTTGAGGTACTCGAGTTGGATTTGAGATACTCTAAGTACTTGAGCTGGATTAAAAATGATTAAATGGGACTTGCAAAGTACTTTAACATTTTTAACCCGACGAGAGTGTGGCAGGGTATGAAATATCCAAGCTTATTTCGAAACTGCTTGATTTTTGTTTTAGAAGTTTAGTCATTTCGTTTCTTTCAATTAGCATTTGAAACGCCTTATATGTCACCAAAATCCCTCCGGGTTAAGAACGAGTACTGGCACTTAATGTCCTAATTATACTGTACTTAATTACTTCACAGGTTTGGTTTGAACATTAAGCTGTTATAACAACATGTTACAGCCTGAATTCTAGTCTATTTTTTTAATTTGATAAATGAAGATCATAACTGGTACGAACCAATTCATGAACAATTTTTTGATAATGCCCAAAATATGATTTGTTCTTTGATAACCTGACGTTGACTGTTTTCATTTGCGATTTCAAAGTGTAAGTAAAAAATCCCTTATAAGTATCGAGACACAATTAACTATTAAATTGTTAAAAGTTCAAGATTTCATTAGAATAGGAGCTTTTCTCTTCTCCCCATGAGCCTTGCCGAACTTCTTAATGTTGTATAATTTCCAACCAAATTGATGCATCAGAATTAGAAACGCTGCATAAAAACTTCCAAATTGAATTGGACGGTTGGAACGTTTTCAAAAGCGTGGTAGCCATTTTGAAAATCGTGTGTGATAAATAAGTACCACAGTTAAAATGTATCGTGGCATTTTTTTAAGAATTATAGTTTTGAAGGTCACAGAAATGCCCTTCCAATTTAAGAAATAAAAATCTTACGTGGATTTATAATCTTAAAACCAGCCTTCCAAGGTCATTAAATGTGATAGACAGACTCAGACGCCCCGCCTCGTATGCTGTCAATGTTTATATGTAATATGCAATTATGTCCAATCTCAAGTTGGTTTTGATATATTTTAACTTAATCCCTTTATATTACAATTTTAGTTAAAAGAAGCTTACGAAAATTATAGCAGAAGTTAATACAGATAGTAATAAATTTTATGATCTTTTTACTTACTTAAATCATGAATTCGAAAGAAATCCCAACCAAAGCAGCACCCCACCCTATAAACGTTGTCGAGGTCTAAATAATTTAAAATTAGATCGTTTTATTATAAGAACTTCGCTAGGGATGGCTAATTTATTGAAAAGGAAAGCTGCAAGTGGCATTATTTCATTTGCTTATTTATAAAAATTAAATATTTCAGTATTTTTGTTTATAAAACATAAGTAACTAAGTAGTACGTCCATATTTTTTTTCTCTTGCCAATTTTTATTTAACTGAATATCGTGCTACGTGTCAACTAATGTGTAGCTTGCACGCGAACACATGCAAAACCATATTTTTCGAATTCGATACTGAGTGACGTCACAATAAAGAAATGTTTGTCAACATAATGAACGCCAAAAGTGAAACAAACTGAGGCTAGCTCGTGTGGATGAGCTAAAATCAGATCAGTCACATGCTTGGCAAACAATACAAGAATAAAAAAGAAAAAGTCCATTGAAAACAGAAAACATGTCCGTAAAATATTTTTTATATATAATTATTTTTATCACGGAGACGATTCGAAAGAAGAATTTGAACTTGACGCAATAATTTTCGTAGTAATCAGTTGGCATGAGTCCAAAAAATTCACACGGACGACTCCGTTGCCGTCTCGGCTAAATGAACAGACCAAGAAATTGGCGGATCGGAGAAATGTCACGGTGACGCAAAAGAATAGTGCACATGCACTTTTGATGCTAAATCCGTCTTAATGCAAGGTTCTTCCTCGAAGGAGATGATCCGATGTATGATGGACTTTCACTTTTATGTGGGTCAAGGAGAACTTGGATCCTTAGTGTTTTGATAGTATCTCAAATTCCCTTGGGCTATTTTTACAGCAAATTAAACGCAATATCAGTTGCGTTTTAATGGAAATATTGCGATTGCGACTATGTACATAGTTATTACCCAAATACATACATAGCATTTATACCAAATCTAAATGGGCATGTAAAAGATCTTAGTTCTTGCCTGTTTGTTCGTTAAAAGTTCTTTTAAAAAACCATAAAGCGGCAATTTCCAAATAATTAAGTTATCTTAGTTCAATTTTCATTCCAATAGCTGCTAACACGAATTCTCACAACTCACACGAACCTATATTATGACGACAGTCTGCTTCTGTTTCAGTTGTTGGCACAATTTTCACATTCTTTTACCAACGCGTCGCCTTACATAAAAGCAATGTTATGAAAACATTTCTTTATATTAGTGATCTTGGGTCTAGTGGAGATGTTGACGAGTTCATTGTTCAGATACCCTCCATATTAAAAATCGATAAACTTAAAAAGATAGATGCCTTTTCAAAAATTAACCCAAATAATAAATAGTATTCAACTGATCAGCATAGTTTTCAATAATTTATTTTATTTTATTTGCATTATTTTCTTAAGGGTTAGAAATACTTTATAATTTTCAAATACATTTCCAACATGAACCATATGTCGGTCTTAAGAATTCGATCTAAAGTAAAAATGGTTGCCTTTATATGGGGCCTTGTTTAATAAGGATAACTATAAGGATTTGGAAATTACTAAATATTCCAATTTCCTACATAAAGAATTTATATTTGTGAAACCTGATTTGGCAAAACAAAAGTTTTGCACTCGATTTTGTCCAATTAACACCTTCGGCCCGATGTGCATAAGATCTTGTGTCAACTACGCAGATGTTATAATTAAATATGTCAAACACGTCTCCGTCACGATTTGTCGCTTTTAGTACCTCCGATCAGTTTATTTTTGTCCATCCCTCAATGATCAATCTGACTTTCGTCTGCGGAATTGGCTAGCTTCACTGTAAAGAAATGCTGCGAAAACAAGGAAATTAAAAAAAAAAAGTGCCGAAAAGGTTAGATCGCGCAATTGAAAAAACAGTATTGAGTTAGCATAAATAAATAATTTAATTATGTACTTTCCCCCTAACTGGCTCACACATTAAAATATTTATAATTTATCTAAAAGTTTAGGATATTCTGTTTGATTTTAAGTACTCAAATTTAAGTAAACCAGGCAAATGTTGCCGCAGTTGATTGTAACATTCACGACCTTATTTGAAGTTTTTGCGCAACTAAAACAATTCACAAGTTCTCTAATAGAAATAAAAATTATGTCATTGTGTTCATCTCGGGAAATAATAAACTAGTCACAGTCAAAGTCTTAGTTCCGCAATTTTTGGTGTCTGAAACGAATCCATAAGCATATTGGTCTGCTTGTCCCTTCGGCTGTACGCGTTTCTATCGCTGAAGGCGTCACTCGGCTAAGTGTGGTGATACGTGCCTTAATTAAATCTACATTTTGGCGGTGAAAATTTTGCACCCTAACGACGGTAAGATAGAGCAGGATCAGAGCTTGTCAGGAGCAAGAATTTTTGTGGGTCAGTTTTAAATGAACAGCTTCCCCTTGGTTTGGTTTTATAATTAAATAATTTTAAGATAAGCCGCAGCCATGGAAATTTCAGCTAGACAACATCACCATCAACTCGAGGAGGCTTTCTGCTGCGTTAGATCGCTCACCTCCCCGTTGTGTTGCTGGGTCTGATCATCCTCTGAGAAACCATTGTGCCCGTTTGAGGCTCCCTGATCTTCGGCCAGGGCTCGTCTCTGGGAGTGAATTTCCATCACAAGCTTTCGTACGAAGGGATGATCGAACTTCCCATCCGTCGAATCGAAGAACTCTTGATGCTTCATTACGCAATTATCACGTTTTTCATACTCAAATGCTTGAAGTACCATGTCTAGCCGATCGAGGTCCTTAACAAACTTCGACTCTGGTGTCTGATTCTCTTCGTATTCCTGAAACACGAAACTTATCTTAGCAAAATGTTAACTAAAAGATAATCTGTAAGTTACCAGGAAGAGTTCCATAATCCGCTTTCCTCTTGGCTCGATCAGTTTACAAATGTCCTCCATTGCTTTGATTTCGCGTAATTTTTTCTCCTCTTTTGAAATGCCGCAAAACGGTGTTATGTCGCCGACTAAACTTTCAGCTAAATCATGTACTAACGCCAGCTCCATACACTTAGTTCTATTTAGACCCTCGGTTCCGTCCAAAAGGAATGTCATCATACCCATGCGGTACATATGCCCGGAAATTGATTCACAATCTCCGACGTCACGTAAAACCCACCCGGTTCGCTTCGTGTGCTGAAAATAAAATTTACAATATTAAGCAACAAAAAATAAAATTTGAATATTGTACTGTAATTAATATAAGACTTATATAAATTTTTATTAATATTTTTTTATTTTTAAAATGAATGAATCCCAAGCTTTTTATCGTAGTCTACTCTTCGAACCACTTCATTTGATACCCATGTCAATGGGGTTATAAAGAAAAAGGTAATCCGCCATCTTGGGGCACCCGCCATTTTGGATTAAAAAAATATATAGATATACTTTATTGCATTGTCATCTGCTTTACATAAGTGTACCAAGTTTAATCCTTTCCGATTTAGCATTAACATACAAACATGTGAAATTAAATAAAATTAAATAAAAAGAATTTTTTGCATTTTTAGGATTTTTAAGTTTTTACGTACAAATTCAAAAAGTTTACGAAACGAACTTTTATAGAATCACTATTGCGTTCGTCAGCCTCACACAAAATTTGAGAAAAAGTATGTAGCCAAAAATTTCAATATTATCAGGGTTTAGTAGGTATTGAGGTAAAAGGATGCCGCTTTTTCGTCAATTTGGTGCTGAAAAAATAACATTTGTTTTGATTAACCTGAAACGATTTCTTGTCGCACGTCATACATTTAAATTTTGTAAAACTTTACATGAAATTATCTTAAAATCAAGGCTGTGTACGCAATATACCAAACAACTGTGTCCGATCTACTTTATATACACTTGAATTATTATGAATTTTTAAACATTCAATTCAAAGTATTTGACTAAAAACGATTTTTTTTCCAAAATGCCACTATTTATCATACTTTTATGACTTTTCATTAAGCTGTGGTTTATTTATGACAAAAACTTTCAAACAAATGAGCCATAATACTTTAAAGTGATGATGTGTTAAAAATTGGATCCATATACCACTTTCAAAGTCATTGGCTCATATGCCTAATAATCAAAAATAATTCTGTTTTTTTTTTCTATACATATCATGCTCATAAGGTCTTGAATGGAAATATTTTCATTGTTTATTTATAATCAAGATACAAACTTAATTCCATTTTAAGTATATGAAAGAATTAATTTTACAATATGTTAATTTACAATTTGTTTAATATATCTAATAAACTGCTTGAATTCTTTCCCTCGTTTCGTGTTATTAAATCCGCCTGATAAAAAAAGCATCAGCTGTAAACTGCAAATAGCTTTCTGATAAAAATTACTTAAATGATCAATTTTCCCTAACAATGGAATGGATTTTCATAATAGAATTTCCAAATAAATGAATCTATTCCCACCCCGAGTGCATTTTAAATAAATTCTATAGTCTCACATGCGTCATAGAAGATGTAATTCTTCAAAGTGCTCTCAAGTGTGAAATTTAATACCATGCTTAAATGGATTCGACTTCGCAGTCTTCCTTTTAGATAAAATTGAAAAATTTTATGCTTTCAACAATATTGCGATCTTTCCCTTAGCCTTGGTTTTATGTTTTTTTAGTCCTTTAGACTAATTCATATATCAGATCCATTTCAATAAAAACATTTCGTGGTTAATTCATTAAAAACAATATGATAATAGGAAGTCAGTCTTAACAATAAATGTTTTGTTATTTTACTAAATTTCCGACATAACTGAATAGAATATATAACTTGCATAACTAACAGCGGTGCTAAAAAGTTGGTGTCGTACAAATGAATGTTTTTAGCATTTAATCTCACTCGAAAGATGCAAATGCAGCAAAATTAATTATTTTCGAGTTTTACGATACTTAGTTTATGAGTAATAAAACGAGTTGTAGACAACTTGCTTTTCATTAATTGTGTGCTAAAATTAGTGGAAAACTTCAAATGGTAAATACGAACAAGAATTAAGTAAGATTTGGAAAGGCTAAAATAGTTCTAACTAAAATGTAAAATCCACGCAACCTTAAGTTTTTGCAAAGCATAACAATTCCAGCCTTATTAGGCTCCATGAAATCCAAAGATTATCCATAGAGGTTTTTTATTTATTTAAGTCTGAAAACATGCTTTAAGTAATAATTAGATAAAACAAAAATAATTTCTAATTATTTTACCAAGATATAGTGATATAAGAAATGTTTCTGTTTTATTTTGGTAGACACATATTTCCAAAGCTAGAAATAAATTTTGTAGCTCAGTAGTACTGTCGTTTGCGGATAATTTTACGAACCCATAAACCCGATTTTCCATTGTGTCTAAACCCAATTTTCCATTATTTTTTCTTTCTAAGTATTTAATTTAATGGCTGTATGCATATAACAATCTTAACATAAATTCAAGAATTTCTTCTCAATAACAATTACATAATCAAAAACTTTCAGATTTATTCGTTGAAAAATAAAAGCTAATGGCAATTGAATAAAATGAGAAGTAGAAGTAAATTCAATTTAAAGACAGGGCACTTTGTCAATGAATGCCAAACATGCTTAGAGCATTATGAAACAATTCCAATTTTAAACTTCAACGCGAATTCGCCGACGCACGTTTTAGGGACGATTTAATTGTTTCAAATAAAAACATTCCACTTTAGATGCTATTGCAATGTGAAGTACGAATGTAATTAATTTTTACATCTTACATTACATCTTACATCTTTACTTCTGTGAAAATAATTCAGATGATGGGAAGCAAATTACATTAATTGAAAATATAAAAGTGGTGTCAAAAAATTATTTATTGAACGACAAAGCCGTAACCACAGCTATTAAGATGATGCTTTAATATGAGTTTATTTCCTGTCGTCTTTTTTTTTCTTCCTATAAAAGAGAAATAAAAATCAGACAAATCCTGAAGTAGCAAATGTCGGACACATCACTATAATTATCGCTTAATATTTAACATTTCTTTAAAATATAGAAAATTATAGTTTTAAATTCCTATAAACTAAAATTGTTTAATAATGTTTACGTGAAAAAAAAACTGTATAGTTATTGTTATAACATTCAAACAGACAGACTTCGAAATTTCATCGTATGAGTTCTGTTTTTTCTAGGAATCCTAACTATTAATAATGATAAATTGTCTTAAAATATTAAATATTTCGAAATAAAATAAATTTATCGAAGCAGACATTCAGAAATCAGTAACAAGCAACAGGTTAGGAAGAACTTTCGTTAAACTAATAAAATTTTAGAATATAGTTACATATAAATTTCTGAAAACTTCTAACTGAAGCATTTGGAGGAAATCACCAGCATCAACCGAGTTTGCTAAACAAATTTAACATACTATATAACACGCAAACACAGTCAAATATTATTTCAGGGAGCAAAAAAGTTTTTACCTCAGAATTATAAAATGAATGGATTTTCGTAAAACTTGTTTCATTAATTTTCTGTTAGTAAAACCAGTAAAACCAACAACATTTACCCAAACAAAATTTAATTGTATCATCTTATCTGTTATCAATTATCTTACAAAACAAATAAATTGTTAATAATGAAAAGTTCCATTCACTTAGTTATTCGAAAATTACCCTTCTCTCAAACCCTCCAAAATACAAAAACCGATTTGAGTCTATTTATAAAGCATTAAGATAAAAATCTTTTTGATTTTCAATTAATCCATTCTTTTCTCTTTGAGAATTAAGGCAGAATCGATAAATAAAACACTAGAGTCTGATTCGTCAGCAATCGATAGTGCGGCAAACACAATGAGAGCGACAATGAACCTCAAATTATTTTTAGGGCAAGAACATCGGAGTCACGTACAGAAAATAGAGAGAATTCAAAGGCACGTGTACGAATAATAGCAAAATAAAAATTCAAGCAAGTGTAACCAAAGTCGGATTATGTGAATAAGGCTGAACTGAACTTCTTACAGGACACATCAAACTAAAAATACATGAAAATAAATAATTCTACGAAATTCAGAATTACTCAAACAAAATTAGTTTGAATACTTTGAAAACGAGTTTGGGTTGTGTTTGTACGTTAATAATTTTCTCTTGAACGAAGCTTGATAATTTCACTGCGGCTTTCGGATTGATTTTGGAGTTTACTCGATAGAAAACAAAACTTTTTCCTTACGCTAACTTTAGTAAGATACGCAAAAAGTAATTGAAGTTAACGGCTGAATTCGGAGATCATTTAGTTATAAGTTAAGATTATTACGCTGCTGAATAAAAACGAATGGACACAGGTGGGTTTTATGATTATTTTTGCGATCTGTAGGTACCCTGAAAGGAAAAAAAGGAAACTCTGTCTGTCCATCAAGACACACAAGAAGTGACTAGAGAATCAATTTTAAATGAATGTCATATTCTAATGTATTCAGCTTAATAACTATAATATCATAGACCGCGTTCCATTTAGTTTGGAGTATGTCATCCGGCGTACTTGGAGTAGTAAGGAGTACATCGAAAATGGAACGCACTTTTATGTCTGTGGTGCAGAAAGTAGCCTACCATGTTTGTTTGTTTTTTGTGACAGCTCAAGGTAACTAAAGGCAAGAAAACTGATTGCTTGGAAATGGTAAAATACACAACCTTTCTTCGTTCGAGTCTGATGAAGGGCTCGAGGAAGACTCAAGAATTTCCATCGTGTTTTCAAGCGCGGAAATTATAACACTGAATGTAAATAAAATTTATCCTTAAACTTAATTATTATGATGCAAATCAATGCACTAACTTACTATTTATAGGATTCAACAAATTACAATTGACACCTTGATAGTAAATATAAACAAATCGAGAAAAATATAATCCTCAATCGTGAAAAGCCATCTTTTGGATTTTGGGAGAGCCAAAAATATTCTGTGGCACTACCTACTCCAAGTACTCCGAATAAAATACTCCTCTCCAAAGAAGGAGTAGTTCGGAGCTGTCAATAACTACTCCAAGTACGCCGGATCACATACTCCAAGCTAAATGGAACGCGGCCATAGCGTATCTGACCGATATAAAAAAATATGAAAAGTTCCAAACCTAACGTTATAATCCGAATCGTTAAAATGTTTGCCGCGAAACGTTTCCTAAAAATTTTTTTGCAATCACGAGCACGTATGTATTCATGAAATCCTTTGATTATTAATTATTAATTAATTTATGATCTGAACTTTATCTTAAAAATTCCAATCAGAACGTTTCAATTGAACCGAAATTTGTTGCCCCAGAATAACGAAAAAATCTTTTTCCTTAGATTTGGTGTTATCTTTAATATATCTTGAAAGTAGAAATACATATATGAATAAAAGCAAAAACTACACTTTTAGGATGCCCAACTTTGGTCTAGCTTCAACTTTTTGCACGCATAACAAAAAATGTAACCCCTTATATTTTATTCATTTATTTATTTAGGGTATGTTATGTTAATAGATGTATATTACATTCGATTTAGGACCCCTAATTTTATCAAGAGAGAAAGTAACACTTAGTTTTATACATTTCTTATCACTCTTATATTAATCCTTTAGTTTTTACTGCAGAATTTGGTATACAAGTTAAAACTATTTTATAGTGAACAATTTTAAAAACCTCGCAAAGGGTTCAAAGAACGATAAAACTTAACCTAGAGTTGATAAATACTTAGTACTTAGCTCTCAGAGCAGTTATCTATGTTGTAAGGTACTTATTGCTATGTTTATCATTTTCTAATCTATTCATGTTTATGATTCTTCCCTCAACTAACTTGGGTTTAGTATGATAATGAAGTATAAGTAGTTTTGTAGAGCAATACCAGGGAAAAATCGTGATCAGTTTTAATATTTTATTCTCTTGTATTGGCAGCTTTTCTTTTTAAGAGTTTTTGCACAATTTGAACATACTAGAAAAGCACATATTTATGTGAAAGTATGTTGAAAGATAAATTGTTCTGTCTTTACATTAGATCCAAGTTTTTGGCTGATTTTGAAATATGAGGGGTAATTAATTACTAAACAGGTCGATTCCTAATTTCGCTTATAGCTTGTGCCTCGGCAAGAAAATTAGAATTCTAAGTCTGGGGGTGAGTTCCGAGAAAAGTGCTTCGCACTGTTTCTATGAGGACACGTAAGTCCTGCCGCTGTTTGACTAATTCCCTTTGCAGGAGTCGCCAATTTCCCTGGAGGTTCGCCCAGTGCCCGCCTCAGCTGGTCGTAGCCATGGAGTCCAATGGCTCGTGATGCGGATATTGATCATACCGAAGCTCAACGGGTGCTAATTAAAGTCAGCGTGCTTAAGCAAATCCTGCTGCTTAACGTCGGCTTGGTTGATAGCGCAAACAGCTCGATGAAAACACGAGTCATGCCCTAAAAAGACCTGCTGTGAGCAGCCACTGGTTGGCTCCATCGATATTGCCAACTCGTGGCTCCTATACAGCTCCTGGCTGTGGGGCCCTACCTGGGCGGCCGGGGAGTCGCGACGATTGTAAAAATAATTTTTAAGTGTCACAAGCAGCTTTTGTCCGGGCACAGAGGGGTATGAAAGTCGCTACGTAATAGGAAGGCGAAGGCCTCAGCCGTGCAGTTGATGTGGTTTTAGCAGATTTGCAATTTCTGTGGGTGGAGAACATTTCAATTTTAGCAACGGCACGCAAGCGATGAAGAAAGACTTTCGCAAGCAAAGCAGAGCTCATCCACGGCTGTCGGGTTTATTTATATTTTTGTTCGGGGCGACCTTGAGAGGGACAATATTTTGAGTAGGCTGTGGGGATGATGCCCTTGGCATTTTTGCTCCCTTTAGGCGCTCCCCCGGGGAGTGTTTGCTACACGTGCGGCACCCACAGCAGCCCTAAGAGTGACTCACGTGAGAATTGAAAAGAGGTAATGGTTATATAACTTTGTTTATACCACTCTGGGAAGTGTCAGGGGTTCTTCAGCCTGCTTTTTCTGTCTAGAGCCACTTGGGACAGAAATACCCCGGGCTAAGGTTAGTCACTTAAGTCTAATGGGATTTGAGGAAATTGATGAGCTATTGATCGCGGCACCTACCTTGAGGCTTCCAACAAGTTCAAGAAATTTTACGATGTCCCCTAGGCTTGAATTGAAGCAGGGCGCCCCCGACGGTTGTGGTGTCTTCGCCTCGAGGCTGCTGCTTCCGTTTTGGGTGGCCGTAGCCACCTCCTTGCTGCCACTTTGCACTGGTTCACTGGACATTTTGCACGAATGTTTAGCCCGATCCAGAGATTTAATTCCACTGTCGGAAGACACTTCGGAGGATCCACAGCACTCACTGACACCGTTCGAGTGGCCGCATGCTGACACAGCCACTTCGGCTGACCTCTGGGTATGGCAAAATCTCTGTGCTTCGACAAGAGTCGTTCCTCGGACTCTCTCCGATGTTTCAAGAATGAGAAATTTAGCAATATCCGCCAATTGAAGCTTTTTCAAGACACAGGTTAGTCGCAGCACACTTAACATCGCTCACGCGCGCCCGCTCTCCTGGATCCAAGCTGGGGACGACGGGTGCTGGTGATTCCGCCCGAGCAGATGCCTGATAGACTTGGTCCTGTCCTGGTTCAGAAATTTGGGCACAGACGGTCAAAAATGACTTAACTGTTGACTGGCCCCACGGGTCCTTCTAAAATCCTCCTCCTCCTGCTCCAGAAACTCCTGTTCCCTCGGTCGTACGCGAAATTTATTCAAACCAAACTCATCGTAGCTCACGGGCAAAACTTCACTGACGCCACACTTAGGTAATGAGATGGAAATTTTAAAGAAATTCGCGACGATTCAGAAGGAAAACCTCCTCCACACCATCCTCAGGTGCGACAGCAACTCACTGACGTTTTCATTTTCCACCCTGCTCGACAAAACGGGAAATGTTTGGTCGCTTGTGTCAAAAATGTCTCGAGACACGTCCGGATGTGAGGAATTTTGGTTCAACTCTCCGATTAAGTTCCTATGAAACGATAGGTGGCGTAACAATCGGCTTGGAGAAACGATTGGAATGACAGCCAAAACCGGTACTGTCAACGTTATTTCACAACTGTTTACATCGCTCGTTCGCCGCTAAAATTTTACTAGGGGAACAAAATCACCAAAAATGGCTGCAACAAGGGTAAATTGCTTTTTATCGAACCCCAAACTCTCTAGCTAACGAATTTGCATCGCAGGAAGCAATGGTCGTTATCCTGGACATCGGCAAGAACTCCCTCCAGGAGGACGAACTCACCTCGGAAACTTTCCTGGAGAAGGAAAAAGCCTGTTGCATCAAACTGCTTCAGAGGAAGGTTTGTTCGGCTGCCCGCATATTTTATCAAAACTTTTCGAATATATTTTCGACGTCGAGCTACCAAGCAGAATTGTGCGCCAATAGAAGACGATAGATTTTAGCTTTGGTCAGCGGGACAAAGTGTTTTTTCGGACTGTTTAGCAGCCCTAAATGCCTTGAAAATCTCGCAGCCGAAAGAGCCCTTTGTCAAGCATCTCCAAGACCAGATTCGGAAGGCTAAGGGTAAGATAAAAATCCACTGGGTGCCTGGACGCATAGGTGTCGTTGTCAATGAAGAGGCACGAAAGGGGAAAGACCACCGACGGCTTCCTTCATTATAAGAAATAGTTTAAAAGCATTTCAGGCAACAAGGGAAGAAGCTTGGGAAAGAGAGACTACCTTCCCAAAAATGCACTGGCCGACAACGGTCACACCCAATTATGCAACAAACTTGTTATGGGAGGAGGGTATCAAGTTTTTCAGGCTCACTCATAATTATCTACTTTAACGGGGTCCCCAGCCAGGTTGCAATCAATCCCAGAAGGGCCTGACTCTCAAGCACATTTTGTAGGAGTGGCCAGAATACCAAGGACCTTTTAGAAGGTGCATTTCCAAATGCAGAGAGCGCATATTTACGTTCTTATTATACAGTAGTAGAAAGAAAAATAGCACAAATTTCAATGGGATCTCACAAGAAATTGTGAAGAAATGAAAGACTTGTGAGATCGTATATATATATGTATACGCCTTTTGTAGTGAAAGGGTTAAATCCAACAGACCCCTCCTAACTTATCAGATTGCTAGAGACTCGACTATTACAAAAAAATTTAAAATTCTAAATATCTATGCTTGCTAAGCTATATTCTTCCTTGCTTCCTAGTTCTGATAATTCTTGAAATATTTAAAAAAAATAATCCAAGTTTAATATAATCAATTAATGGATGGCTCCAATGCTTTTGACTTTTTAGAATTATAAACCATCTTAGGTAATTAGTACTGTCATGGCTGGTAATATTAATTTTGAATTCCCTGCCAATGAATTTATAACATAGATAGGCTAGGATGCGCCATATGAGCTTAGCATCAGAGTACGATATAATTTAAGTAGGCCTTAAATTGTATTTAAGCCTGCGACTGTTTAAATAAATAAATAAATAGTATTTTTGGTCCTGTAGATGTTCTCAACCAAAAAGGACGAGATCGGGCTCATCATCATGGGTACAAATGAGACCGACAACGAGCTCAACAGGACCATGGAGGGCTACGAGCACATCTGCGAGGCTCTGCCCCTTGGAATCCCCAACTGGAACATGGTCAGGAGCGTGGAGAAAAACCTGAAGCATGCCGGCGCCAACGCGGACTGGCTGGATGCCTTAATTGTCGCCATGGATCTGCTTAAAAGAGAGAAAGAGTAAGTAATTGCAGTTTCTCGTAATTATACTAATTTTAGAGCTCATTCGAATGATTTTTCAATTTAAATTCAAAGATTACTTGTATGTTAAGAGTATGCTTTACTAGTGCAGTAACTTTTTCCTCCCCCACAGCTACAAAATGACGATTCTATAACTTTTTTGTTACAATTTGTATGAGCACGAAAAAGTGGTCTTATTGTTATACGCGGATGCCTCGAGACAATTCTTTAAATTTCTTGTTTTCTTGGTGGCGAAAATAAGACCAATGTACAGAAATATAATAAAGTATATTGGATCATTAATTCTGCCAAAAGGTTTTTCTTCTCTGATGGTTTGTAGAAATTATGAGGATCAAAAGATAAAATTTTCATGAAAAACTTAGGTGGTCTCAAAGTTATACGCATGACTGTAGTTTAACCTAGGATCACAATTTTACCGGTATCATATTGCGTAATAACAAATTTAAACAATTAAGCAAAGATCTATTACACTAGCAAAACACATACATAGAATTACGCGATAACACCTCTTTCTCCTACTAAAACCTGGCTAGAGAACATATCTATGAATTTAAAAAAATAACACGTAAAATGGATAAGTGGTTCTCGAGTGATACTACACAGATAGAGAGACGTTGCGTTTTATGATATTGTAACTTATAGTTACAGCGACAAAGTTTATTGCGTGTTTATTCATCACTATTAAGAGCTTCATCATATTTGTTTCTGATTTAATTCAATTATGGAAATTAATTTCCATATGTAAATATATTTTGGTTTAATTTCAGAACGAAAAAATTCGGTAACTTC
Organism: Machimus rusticus; assembly: GCA_951509405.1. Taxonomy (NCBI): domain Eukaryota; kingdom Metazoa; phylum Arthropoda; class Insecta; order Diptera; family Asilidae; genus Machimus; species Machimus rusticus. The sequence continues at coordinate 3,836,015 of OX608052.1, read as the reverse complement.
AAAATAGTGCTGTTCTCCACATTTTCTACGTACGTAAACGACGATAATGTGTCTTTTGTCATACAAGGGCTTAAAAGTATGGACATTCAATTGGTGGTAATGTAAGTAAAATAAAAAAGATCGAAGTTCGAAACCTTTTAAATCAATTTCTAATATAGAAGCGATAATGTGGAAATCCCAGATATATGCGAGGAGGGGATCACGCAGGGCGTGTTCAGCCAGAAGGAAAATAAAAGTGAACACCAACGTTACAGCGAAGAGCTTGTCCACAGAATAATCGAAGAGTCAAGTGGCAATTTATGCAACTTTGATTATGCTATACAACACTTAATGAAGTTTCAGAGACGGAAAGGTCGACCTTTTTATTGGTACGCTAATTTAGAAATAGGCAAGGAACTTAAAATTCAAACAGCTTGTATAATTGCGGTAAGTTTAAATAATTCTCATTTAATTTTAGGAATGCTATTAATATTTATACTATTTGTTTTAGATCAAAGAAGAGGCGCATTTCAAGTGGAATACCGAAGCAGCCACTGATAACACTAAGCTCTGGAGGGCAACAGAGTACTTCAACAACGGAGAAAAGATACTTCCTCGAGAGGAAGACTTGGTGAAAGGCTACATGTTAGGATCGACGCCAGTGGTTTGCGACGAAACTCTAGGGGCCACCGTCACTCCAATACAGAAGGGTATCCGATGTTACGCCTTCACGCACAGATCTTACATTGCACCTGAGTATTTAGCTGGCAGTGGCATGTATCTAGTGATGCCCAAAAAAGGGCAAACTTCTTCAGAAAAATTATTTGCAACCCTTATCCGAGCCATGGAAGAAGAAAATTTTGTAATGATTGCCGGACGGGTTTACAACACTGGAAACAGACCACGACTTGTATGCCTTGTGCCAAATAGGGAGAGAAGTTTTCCATGTCTATCGATGTTTGAGATGTTCTACGCCGAACAGTATTTCTATTGGGACTTTCCCCGTCTCAGGTCGAAAAAGACAGAACCGTCGGCAGAGCAATATGCAGCCATTGATAATCTTATGGATGCTATGAACCTCACTGACGTCAAAGGAGATTCTTCAAATAAAGAAGCGTTCCCTAATAAGGGTCTTATGAATATCAGCTTACAGTATATATATGAAACGGTAACTGCCAGGGCGCTCAACCCTCGGCAACCAGTGCCTACTTTAGATGGAAAACTATTGGAAGCTCTTAAAGTTCCTAAGAAAATTAAGGAAAATTCAGCAGAAGTTCTAAAAGAAATCAAAGAAATATTTCCCTTGGAAGAAAAGAAACCCCTTCCTAAAAAGGAACTTATCAGGCATTTAGGAAACATTCCAGGTCAAGCAGGACAAGATGGTTTGGACAGTAATCACAACGATGGTTCTGATGTTCCAACAGATATTCGCAATCTGGTCGAGGTTGGCTCAGTAACACCTGCTGAAGACTTCTTACTTCTTGTCAAGCGTGGCGAAAATTTCGAGAAGCTCGGAAAGCAAATTCAGCCAATCATCAGTGATTTATTATTCAAATCAATGACGAACCAAAATGAAAAAATTGCAAAGGCAATGATGGCTTACAGAGAGGAGGCGAAATTTTATGCCCCTTGGGACTACAATGATTGGATCAAGGAATTCAAGCAAACTATCATTGACCGGAAGAAATTTGACTTTTGGCAAGATGTCGTTGTAAAAGATGAACTCGGTATTATCCCTGTTTCGCAGAGCGACTTGATTGAGAGCATAACTGACGAGGAGGCTAACGAGTTTTATGTAATTAATGTGGGAACAACTACCGGCGGAGACGAAGGACCAGCAGAAACTATTGATGATTTGTTTGATAATATGTAATTGTTGATACTTATGTATATTCAGTTGGCCTTGTTGAACTAAAATGTTTTTTTTATATGTATAAGATAAGTATTGCTAGTAAATGTATTCGAGCTTATATATAATTATTTGTTTCAGTAATGCGTCTTTCGCACGTTTCATTTATTAACAAAACAAAACTGAATAACGCCTTGATAACAACTACAAAAACAAGAAACAGAAGAAATGCAACAAACTTTATTATCGAGATATATTTTTTCTTAATTTCTTAAGGGTACGCTATTTGCGTGAATCCACCGTTGTGATAATAAAATTTTGTATTGCCAGTTATAAATATTGAGGAAAAGGCATTCGGATGGTTTTTGCTATACTATTTTTTAACTTTAATTTATAAGAAATTAAATACTATAAAATACAAAAAATCAAAATATTTTCGATAGGTTCGATTAGGCATTTTTTAAAGTTCACTCTATTATGAAAAGGACAAAAAAAACAATTTTGATTTGTCTGTTATAACAAAATAAATTTAATATATGAAAACTAGAAAATGTAATCTTTCAAATGAATAAATAAATATTAATCATTTGTTATGAAGATAGAGTAACAGTTCCGGTGACGAATACCCTTAGAAAAACATTTAACTTTAAAAATGTACACGCAAGCAAAAAGTGGAGTCAATTTAGGGTTTATGGAGTCAGTGTGCTTACAAGCATCTATTTCGAAGTACTTAAAAATAGTTATAACTAAAAAGATATATAACAAATAATTAAAAGTTGTCCAGTGACAAGCACATTTTTTTATGAAAATTAAGCATGAAACACAGAAAAGGAAGATTTTACTGTTTTTTACAAGTCGATTAATTACCTTTTCTGATTCTTCCGATTATATTGAAGAAAGACCAGACCAGACTCTATGTTCTTTACTTGTTTTAGCCATAAATTACTGAATAGTAACAAGTAACACCGTGAAATCTCCACCTACTAATATCGCTTCATAATAAATATTTCAAATATGTGTTGTTAAAAAAAAGTAATTTTACAAAAATAAAAGTATCCATTGAAGTGAAAATTCTAATCTGCTTAGTATTTAGAATAATGGACAAAAAAAGGTTATCTGTTTCTGAAAATAATTTTCTAGAATTCCCAGCACCGCTTTGTTTTTACTTCTTAAAAAAAATAGGGTCCTCAGCTCATCACTCATGCGGTTACCCTAACAAGTTAACTGTTTTGGTAATAGTCTTCATGCAAAGTATTAGATCATGATATGAAATTAACCAATTTTCAGTTGAAATTTTAAGGAAAACTTCAGATTTTCATAACGATTTTTTATTAATGTGAGGTAGCGCAACTGTATACCATAAATCTCCTACAAGAACATTTTGCAAAGAATTATATAATTCAAATAATTCCATGGTGCAGAAAGACCATAATCGTTAAATTGATCGGAAACTGTAGTGATCCAGATAAAAGCTGACTCACTTCATAGTCAACGACAAGTAGCCCTACCTACAAATAACCGTAAATCACATTTATCACATTCACGGGAACACGTTTTAACCATCAGAGCACGCCGTAATATGCGATTGCGTTGAGGTGACAAATGGTAGCACTTTTTGAACGTGTAAAGTGACGCCTTAAAATTATCGAGGACTTCGATTGAGCGCGAAATTTAAAGCGCAGAGGCATTCATCAGTTGAGTGCGGCATGATCATTCGCCCGGCAGCGACGTGACACACATGTCGCACGTATGCGTGCGCAGCTAACCACAAATCATAGCGACAACTAATCGAGGGCTTTGGAGACAGAGGCCGGGGGTAATTAAAATTAATGATAATGGCAAGCGTCGGATAGGTTCAGTCTTGTCAGAACGCGGAAAGTTTATATCCCTACACAGAGTGGAGAAAATTCCTAGATTTCCCTAAACAACTTAAAAACACTGTTTCAAGCAAAAGCAAACATCTCAAGAAGATTTTAAAACTCAGTTTAACCTCTCAATTATGTTATGTCTGAAATAATGATAAAACTAGCATAAATAAGTCTTAACGAAACCAAAACAGCCCAAATGAGGCACGGAGCGCATTGCACCCACAACAAGCAAACAAATTTATTGCCATAATAAAAGATTAACGACCCAGAGAAGTCCAAATGAAGCACTGGTTAAAACACAATTTTCGTTAGGTTTCGTAGAAACTTTCGTACAGTATACACATAAACGTACATCTGAAGTATTTTTATAATTTCGTGCCTGTTTTGGCGCACCCATGTGCCTGCAAAAGGGCGTAATTTTATATTTTCGTGCCTACTTTAATCATTTTTTCGTGCTCGCTTTAATCATTTTGGCGCATTTGCGCAAAAGAAAAATCTTTACTCTGTTCAATATTGAAATAAATTGAAAATAATAATAAGCCTCTTGAGTGGAAATGACAGGCCTCGCCCGTCAAGATTTTCTGTACTAAATTTGAATTTGACGGGTGTCGTCCGTAGTACCTATATTTTAATGTTTAAAAACCATATGAATTTCTTTAAACCTGTAAAGGCAAAATATTATTATACTATTTAAATTTTATTTTATGATCATTCCATTAATGCAATTGAGCTAAATTTAGTTGTCTGCACGCATACTATTCTTCGAGATTTAATGGTAAGGCAAGGGATTAAAATAAATTCTTTAAATACGATATTTTTACTTAAAATTAAAAAGTGTACTGAACTCTCGTCCATTTAATAAATAAATCAATACATGTTTTATGTTTACTTTTAGCTTTAAGTCAAATTTGTATGCCATGCTTTTAATAAAAGTTTTTATGCTTAGGTATAGAGTTTTAGGCCTTGAGTGAAAACAATATTTTTTATTTATTTCCGAAAATATACTGCTTAATTTAATTCGTCGTCACCATTGTAGATTGGTACTTATACCTGCATAAATCGAGCCAAAGCCCACTTCCGCTGGAGCAAATTACTCCCGATTCAAAGAGGTGTCTTTACTTGTACTTAGAATTCATAGGCTTATCACGTAGAAATCAATTATTAGCGTCAATGGCACAATCCGCAGTCTTTCATTACGGTTTCACCTGGAACGACAATTACCCAGGAATGCCGCTAATTTATTGAGCACGGTAATCGTTCCCCCAGGTGATTCGCCTGGATAGATCAAGCGATCATAGGCGATCTGCTCCGTTCTCTAGCTTGCGGGTGATTATTCATAGCCGCTGGGGACGCTGAGCGCTCTTGACTTTGTAATTAGCAGCAATTTCTGTCTAATTAAAACTTTATAACGACAAGTGAAAACATTATTGCGGCTAATGATTGCGGCCAACTAATGAGAATTGGCTTAATCTCGAGATTTATAGCTATCGGGTAGCCAAGAAGCGATGCATAAATTATCGTCGTTCAAGTGAAAATTGCCGATGCATTCGGCAATCTGGTTGTTGCTTTTGTTGGATACTTCGAAAGATCTTACTCACTCTAAGCAGGTAATAGCTAATTATTTGCAGGGAATTTGAATACGATTATTAGTTCATAACCCAACGAACGGATATACCAATTTATATCCACAAAAAGAAGATATGTATTCTTGCATCAATGTGTGTATTTTTCTCGGAAACTTAACCGAACCGGAAATTGGTCTGTTGGTAAAATGCAATTATGATAATTTTAGTAATAAATCAACTGTTCTAAATTTACTTAAAATGTTAATGTAAACTGTGTTACTAACGTCTCAAGTATTACCAGAAGCAGCTTCGATAAAGGAAAATTGTTTTAATTTAAAAATTTGATGTATGTATGTTGTGTGAAAAGGGTAGGTACTTTATTTAAGCTATAAAAATACATCCAAATAACTCAAATAAAAAAAGTGGTAAAATTTGATAGCTAGCTGAACTACGATTTGTAGTTAAAATATCGATATTTTAACTAATATTTCATAGTAAATTCATGTACTATTTTAATAGGGGAAAGGGAAGTCTTCTAATGGCGGACAAGTAAGGTTTTCAGAAAATGAAATAACAACTACTTCGAGTAATGTTACTTACATATTACATATATTTCGATAGTTTTTGCTCGGCATTTCAATCCAACTGCCGATATTGATCGCTGCTATACAAGAAAAGAACCAATTCGATTGCACTGATTACTCGCCAATAAAATTTTGCAAAATAAAATTATAGCCCCAGAACCCCACGTTGGGTCTGTTTCCAATCTAAATCTTTGGAACTTTGTAAGTCTTCGTTATTTTCTTCAGTTAAGAATTCTTCCACATTTAAATATTAACTTGAATTTAACAAATCAATCGATGATTAGTCATTAGTGTGACTGAATAGTAATTGATGACCCTACAACAGAAGCTACGATTGTGCGGCCCGAATGCCCGAATAAACTTGATTAAAATTTTAAGTATAACACAGGCAAATTTTGTAAAAATACATATGAATCGTTTTTTTTTTTTAAAGTGGTAAAGTCCATTTTTTAACAAATTCATATGAGGGCTATCCGCACTATAGGATTTACAATAACTTTTTTAATTAAAATGATACTAATGTTAAAAAAGTGGACTTATACCATTTTCAGAAACAACAGTTAATATACATTATATATTCATTTAACAGAAGTAAGTATGTATTTATATATTCCGGTGGAGGGGAATTTTAAAAACTTCTGAATTTGAGTGTTGTGATTTAAGGGTGACCCCTAACAAAAATTATTACTTTATAGAAATAATTTAAAATTTTCAAACCTGTTTTTAATATTAAAAAAATACAACATTTCTTTTGGTACAACTATTAATTTTATCATATTCTTCAAAAATTCTTGGATCAAATCTACAAATTTGCGAAATGGAAGCATTTGTTGCAGACGATGGCTGACACAGGGCGTTATTAAGGTTGCTGTGAAATGTTGCAACCTTAGAACTTTAGAAGGTGGCACTTTTATTACCGGGATGTCATCTCCCGCACACGCATACGAGTCCACTTCTGACTTTTCCGAGTGAATCATGAGACAACATAAACATTGGGAAAAGTGCCCGTGGCCGGGCCCCTCCCGTGCCCTGCGACAGGTCGCCCCGTGCAAAAGGAGCCCGCCCAAAAGCGAGACCAACTTCAGCCCTTACGTGGGTGCCGGGCCCGAGATGGAAAGAAGGAAACGCGAGCGTATGACGATCGTGCGGTAATAAAAAATGAAATATGAGCGCTATTCGGCGTGCCATGAAAATCGGATAACATATTTTTATGCGGAAATATTATTTATTGCTCGTAGAGGGCGTTATTTTTGCTAAATTTATGGCGACTTTTTCGTTTCACATATTTTTCATTTTAATATACACTGGCCCTGGCGTGATGGTGGCGGTCGGGTCTCATGTGCTGAAACCTTCGGGGCTCCTGGTTCTTTCCGCTAGGAGATTAGTTTGCATGTGGCCCTTAGCGTTAGGGATGCAGCCATGGCACCTCATCCCGGACCCACACGTGAGCGGGACATTAAGATAAATTGGTAATTTGGATGAAATGAATGGACGGGGTCGATACCCACTACTGCGGACGAAGAAATCTTATCGGTTTTATGGGTTCCTAGCTTTGACTGGTCACTAAATTGATTTATGGGCTCTCGTTTTCGAAAATGCAGAACGCTCCGATGAGCTGTAACTTAAGCAATAAAAGGGCGTTACGAGTTCTTCCTACAAACTAAATATCGTAAACCACAACATTAGCACACCTCACAGCAGATCATTGCGTACATATGCATGTACAATGCATAAAAAAAAATAGATATGCCTCTCGTGTAAATTAATTCTTTTTTATTACCAAAAGTTAGTGTGGAATAAAGCTTATATAGTAGGTTATTAATCTACAGGATGTGTGATTTTAATCAACGCACCCGAATATCTCGAAAACTACGCACCCTGGCAAGTTATAGCGTACCGAAGGGGCCAAGTAGTGGTGATCTTGGCATTAACCTTGAGATCACGGATCTAGGTCATTTAAGGGTCATATCAATTTTTTTAAAAAGGATCCCTTCTCACTCCGGAAATAGAAAGACCGAAAATTGTTAAGGTCAGATATGAACTTGATCCCGATTTTAGATTTGAAGGTTAAGGTAAAAAAAGCGACGCATGCTAATACCTCCAAAACTACACACCTCAAAAGTTGTAGTCAAGGTCAAAGTAGTCCAGAAAGGACGAAGACCTAGGTACTATTATGTACTAGAAACAACGATATTTTCTGAGTAAAATAGAGTAGTTCTTCGTCCTTTCTGGACTACTTTGAACTTGACTACGGCTTACCTTTTTCCTCACAACCCTCTTGACATGGGTATCAAGTAAAAGGTTCCAAAATGATACAAGCATCTAACGTAAAGGCTGAGCTTTTGCTTAGCTGCGGGCGAAAAGTGCATAGTGTAATGCTTTTTAGGGAACAGATTTAAATGGAGTTTTGGTGGAAATGGTCACTTTTAGTTTTGGCATTTGCTCAAAATTGAAAGTGATTTCGGCAACTATAGCCGACCGTTTCAAAATTCTTTCAGTTCCTTTCATTTTAGGTCAAACGGAAGGTTTTTGTAAAATGTTATCGAAATCGATGAGAAGCCCCTATTCCTGCGTTAAGCCATTAGTTTTAATTGAAGTTTCCTTTTAGTATAAAAGTAGAATGCCCGCCCTTGGATCGTTAAATCTCTCTTTTTGCGCAAGCAAAAAGAGTTCGGCAAGAAATTGATATAATTGCAGATTCGATTGGCGAATGATTTCGGTTTTTGCTCTCATTATAACTTTTTGCGTTGTATGGCACTTTTTTCGCCATAATCTTAAATTGCTCTCAACAACTGAATTGGCGGTGTTCTTAAACTTTCGAACATTTTGTGCCAGGCGGCACTGGAACTGAAAGCCATCTGCATCCTACACACCTTTTACCTGAATAAAGAGCGCTTCCCAAATGACTGCAAGCACCTCTCGGCGCACTGGAGGAGCACAAAGGCCCATTATTTACCTTTCGCTGTCATTGTGTCTGAAATTGCAGTTCATTTAGATTCCCACTGATTTCCTCAGCGCACAGTTGATATCTTCCGCAAAGGCAGGCACTGTGCGATTTCTCGGTAAATTTATCGCCAGTGCGATCTAAGTAACGCGAAACCCAATAAGCCAGCGAGGTTGGCTAGTATCACGTTTCTGACAGATCGAACAAAGTAACAAGCGCTAGAAATTTATAGCAGCTAATGATCGTAATTAATATGTCAAAATTGCCGAACACGATCCGACCGCTATTTACCTAATTGTCAGGGTATCGCGGACCGGCTTCATAAATTCACTTTAATACCAGTTATGATTGATAGTCGCCGCGCTAACGTGTCTAGTTTCCATTTCGATTTGCCCAGAACGGCGCGTTGGCAGTTAGTTATGGGCCTAATGGAGAGATAATTACAGCAACGCAGAGGCGGACCCGGCTGATTCCACGTTCGAAAATTAGTCACGATTTCGAGCGGCCGCATATCCAGCGCACTGACACCTCAGCTCGGCAATGATTTGCCTGTGGCGCTTATTTATGTTTCATTGTCTTAATAACAAATTAATGCAAATAGTGGCCGCTGTACAAACAGTTTAGCCCCGGGAAGTACTTTATTTTGATATCCCGCGTTCATTCGCGCGATTTATCGCGGCTCTCTGTTGACCGAGTTGCTGTTGGGCGCTGCTGATTAGTCTTCCGTGTAGCTCAAATGATAACATGCACTCGGGGAGGGGAGAATTTTAATAGTTTTTGCATATTCCGAACGAACCATGCATTAATTGACTATAAAAGCCAATGGCTTTAACCCATTCGATGCCAAGAACGAGCATAGTTACTCGTCGTTGGCAATAGCTGAATATTTGACTGAATATGTTCTCGGCAGCGAATGGGTTCATTCAAATAAATAAAATTTTTATAAAACTTTTCTAAAAAAAACATCTTCTATGTATAATGTGGTTAGAATCGCCTTTTACTTTAGACAGATATAAAAAGTAACCGCTTGTTTGTTACAATATCCATCATTAATTGATTTTCTGGTCCACAAATTAGTGCTGCTCGTCACCAATAAGTCGAATTAGTTATTCATTTGATTTTAAATAGCTTATTTTAAAGATTTTTCTAGACATTCTTCTAAGTAAAAGTGCAAATGTCTTTACACCTTAAGATTTTAACACATTTTCCAACTACATATATAAAATATGTGCATACGTATTTGAAAATATGCTGAGAGTCCCGAGGGAAAAATTTCATTTTTCGGAACTTTAAAGTTAAATATCTCGGAAAAGTACAAAAAAGAAACGGAGCATAAGTTTATTTTCAAGACAATTATCGTAAAGGTTTGCGGAGGTTCCACAAGTTTCATTTACTTAATTATAAAAAGTAACTTTTGATTTTCAAGTAACCTTTTGACAGAACAATTGTATTTTAATAAAGAGAATCACTTAATTCGATTTAAGACTTATGGTCTTTCTTTAAATACATTATAAAATTCAATTTGTCGTAAATCTTTAAATATACTTTCTTTAATATAGGTACTTCTAAAGTTGGAGGTAAGAGATCGTATTTAGAGATAAAATATAAAACCTCCACAAGGGTTTTCTTTATTGTAGTATAAACTGTAAAAATTACATGTATGGAATATTTATTTTCAATTCTCCGAACACTCTAAAAGTTACACAAAAATTCAGTGAAGCGTTTTTATAATTGACCTCTTGAGCTTTTCGTAGGCTTATTTTTTCGTCCTCGAAGCCTTTATTGGATGGACTTCTTTTAAAGATAATTATACATCAGTATTTTAAATATTTTATTGGTATTTTATTTATATCATTAAGAATAAGAAGGGAGTTTTTATTATCTATGACTTACTATGCTCATGATATAAATTTTTCATTCTTGTACCTTAAAAAGGTTCTCACTAGCCAAAGTACAAAGGGCTAAACTTCTTGCCTCTTGAAGTTAGAGCAACTCTTTTTGAGGAATTTGTAGCTCATTATTTGAATAGATATCTGCTTTGTATATAAGTAAAGTAAATATATGTTTTAAATTAGATTACATCGTCATTTTTTAAAATACAATACATATCTCATCCTTACGTTCCGCTTACATACTTAAAACCTACTGAAACAACCAACTCCTATAATCCAAATCGCGTAAGTCTATCGAAATCATTAGGCAGTGAAATATTTTAATCATACATTTCAATCCCATTCTGATAAAGTCAAGAATTTGATTTATCGCCCTGCCCCGTCCAAACATAGATTTTGAATAGTTGCCGCATTGTTGTCCATTTTAAATCAATTAGAACCGTTGGTGAGATTGGGCTACGCCGGGCATTCAACCCTTTGTCCACCGCAGGCTGTTGTATTTCATGAAATTAACTGAAGTCATATATTTATGAAAACTGCGGAACGCGCCGCAAAATCGCAATATCAATGCGATGAAATGGAGCTTTCAGACCACATAATCCTTACTCGGGAACGAGTGCTTGTCACCATCCCATCACATTAATAAATAAAACGTAAATTTTCAAATAAATTTCCCTCGACAGTGTCACATATTTTTACGTCAAAATTCCACAATGCGGGGGATATCGGAGCTATTTTATGTTATCAGTCAAAATGGTCTTCTTTTCGTCGACGCGACGTGGGGATTCGGCGCTGTCGATGATAAGCTACAGCCGACGCGACGACCCGCCAGGGTGTAGTGGAAGGTCATGCCAATTTATGGCCTCGTCGTATTTCCACAGTATCACATTACACATCGTTCGGGAGATGATGGATTTTACTTTTATAAAATTTTTTAGCCAAAGTCAATAAACACGTATCGCTGACAAGGACGGTGCCATCAGGGCACGATGATGGGATGTGATGGCTGCCAGTACGTGCAGACAACACGACAAAATCGAAATTGACAGGAGTTGAATTTAATTTCATTTCCTGTGGATGCCTCTGCAATTTCCGATAGTTGATGCTGACGTGTCAAAATTGATAGCAGTCGTGAATATTTTTTGGGGAAATATAGTCACGATGGCACCAGGCCACAGGACGTATGCTATCCCAAAATGACAATTTTTATTCGAATGTTTGTATTATAGTCATCATTTAGGTGTTACTGTGAAATTTCGTATTTTAGCAGTTTAATGTTTAACATACCTTAATATATTTTATTTTTTTAAGTTTGATCGCCTAGGCATAATATTTTATTTAGAGCTCAAAACTTTATTTGTGAGGTTTTATAAATTTTTACGTTCTTTTCATAAATTTTGAAATAATTTCCATAGCTGTTGTGTAAGGAAATTAAACCTTATTGCAGTCTATTCAACTTGAACTCATGCTGAATATAATCTGATTTAGTTCTGTTCAATATTGTTCAATTTCTTTTAAATCTCTATATATAAAATTGTAAGCTACATCTGATTTGAACCTGCTACTCGATGAAAAAAATTTTAAATTCATTTGTTATACTACATCAGATTAGGTAAAAATACAACTAGTTAAACTTTGAAAAATTTCACGTAGAAAAGTTTTGGTAGTATGTATTTGTAATACGTACCTATCTGTATCAATAATATAATAATTAGTTGTAGATAATGAAGTCCAATCAATAACACAGGCCAACAAAATACATGTTTGTAAAAACTTTTTAAACTAATTTACCTAAATCTCATGTATTTTGGGGTGCTGAAACCGTATTCGCTATTAGTTTTTTTTTATCACCTACAATTCTTTCACAATATGACATCAAAATGACTAAACTGATGAAAAAATGACTATTTTGAATATTTGTTTTTTGTGACAATTAAATTTATTTTACAAAACTAATTATATAGAGTTGTTACATCAACCTTTAACTTGACTTTAGAAACATTTGAAAAAAAATATATAAATTTTAAAAAAGTTATCGCCATCTTTGTTGGACCCTGTTCCGGAAGTAGTGTTTTGCGATAACAAACACAGCATCTTACTGATTTAATAGAAAATTCTACCCTTGATCGAAGCTTTTTATGTTTTTTTTTTTTTGAAAATTGTCAAAATGATGGCTTCTTAAAGTAAAATCGCTGATTTTCAAGCAAAAATCATTAGTTTTTTGTTTAAAAAAAAAAATAGAATTTCTTGGAGAAAATCAAAGTCCTTCGATCAAGGGCAGGTTTTTATGTTTACAATAAGCTGTGTTAATTTCATCCAAATCCGTCAAGTTGTTTCTGAATTATATTTGTCACCGACTTTGAAAACATAGTTTCGAGAAAAACACACTTAAAGTGCCAATGCTCTCATTAGCGCGCTGCAGAGAACCCTCCAGTAAATATGGGATATCTCGAAAACTATTAGTTAGATGGAATTGAAATCGTAAGGGAATATTTTCAAGGTTTAATATTTCAAGAAAGTGCAAAAAAAAATAAATCGATTTCCTGAAAATTCTAACTAGACCTAACCCCTTAAAGACTCCAAATGGTTCGAGAGTTACAAGCAGGGGACTCGTCCCACATGGTACCACAATAGGCCTTGCTTGGTTTAAGTGTGCCCTAGAGGCAGCCACCTTGCCTAACCTAACTTATAACACTAGAATAAATTGCCAACTTAAAAACTTTTAAACTGTTAAAAATATTTGTTATACATTTTGGTTATACAATTTATTTTTATTAAATATTGAAATGTTAGAAATTGGTGGGTGATATAACTTTTTTATTATTTTTTTCGGAATCACCACACCAAATTACACAGAAATTAGCTAAAATTATTGAAAAAGTTTTTTCATCGTTGGCCTGTGTAATCCATGAGAGTTTAAGTTAATTTGGCTTATTATATGAAAAGAGTAATCGGCAGCAAGACATTTTCTCCCATAAATATACTTAGCAAGCATTTTTGTGGCTGGGGTCAGACGAACCCCACAATGCCAGCTATACGATTCTGCAGAGGTGTGCCATCTAAGGCTTAAAAAATATAGTCCCGAAAGAATATTTCTACAACAGCTCAATACTTAATGCAGTAGTAAAATTCTTACTTTGGCAAAAATATATATATTTCTCGCAGTAAAAAATACTAATGAGTTAAGGTTTAAAAAATAAATTAAATAAGATTTGAGATTTTTGATTCGGACTAGGGTATTCAAAGAATATTGTTTATTCTTAATAGATATGTTACATATAAATTTAACAAACCTATGGAATATCCAAAATATACAAGTTGCTCTTTTAAATACATATGAATATATGAATATACATTTGAATAGATTAAAATTGAAGTCTTCTTAAAAAAAACAATAGATTATAATTTTAAGTTTTAGTTACCTGTTTTAAAGAATTCTACTAGAAAAGCAATAATTGAAAGGCATAATCCGAATGCAAGAACGAAAAAAGCAGATTGAACATTTTTGATTGAAAATGGCTTTTTCTCTAATGTAGAAGTATGCTCGTGTGTTTTATGATGGGCCTGCCCTATTAAAGCGTTTTTAGTGTCTCCATACCATTTTTTTGTTAGACCTATAAATTATAAAAATATGTATTAATTATCATCCACTTGAAACTTTATTTTATGTGTATGGAGATTGTCCAAAAAAAATGAAATTTTGTTTTCTAGCAATTTTTACTTAGCTATATCAGTATTTAACTCGTTTTTAATAGTCCCTATATAGAAAAATTTTGATAAAACCATTTTTTTCTCAGTCATAATAATAAATAATAAATAAGTAATAATAATAATAAAGTTTAATGAAGCTGGAAAAATTAAGTGCTATTTATGAGAGATTAACGTAATCTAATTAAGGTACAGAAACGAATAAAATGTACCTGCTTCCGTGAATCGCAAAATAATATCGTTGAAATGTTGTGCAAAAGGCCAACCTTTTCGAACTATATAAGATAAACTGTAAAAGCGCGGACACTCCATAATTGCGTGTAACATTGGTATACCATCCGATTTATACATCTCCTGCAAGAGTAGCATATCATTAAATATTTTTTAATTTAATTAGCTGAAATTGCACAGTATCACACCTTAATAATCTTAAAATCACTAAGCCGTTCTACACAACAAGTGTCTCTTTTAACAGCTGCTCGATTAATTGAATCTTGGTCCTTTAATAGTAATTTATTTTGAAGAGATGTTATCAACGCACTTTGATTCTTCCCAAACATGTTCATTAGTGATTTCGAGGCTGTTGAAATGGGTAATCCAGACTCATCCAATTCTTGGAGTGTGTTAATATCTTTGTAGAAAGTTTGTGTCGTATAGGACGTAATCAAAGATCCTTGGAATGTGCTCCCAAGTATTATGCTTGCCAGGAAACATCCACTTAAAAAAATTCGTTCGCTAATCTTAAAGGATTTATTGCTGGTTATCCCTGTTGTCATAATTATTAACATTTGCAACATATTTCCGCTATTATTCCTTTTCTTTGGGCTAAAATATTTCCAAAGAAATCCCAAAATTAAAACCGAAAGACTTATAAGACACCACATTTGTTTGGTGAAGCATTTAAAAACCGCAACTGAATCTGGTATAAGTCGAGCTTTAGGTGCGATTATGCAAAATAAGTCGAAGTAAACTGGTTGAAGAAATTCAATGTCCACACTTCCATAGTCCTGTATAAATCTGGGATTTACAGAGATATCAGCTCGGCTATAAAGTACATCACCAAGTGAGCCAACGTATGTTTTATTATCGGCGCGATATCCAAATCTCTCCGCTCCTTTCGTTGAAATTGATGTTAAATTTAACGTTTTTATTATATTGTGATATAAAATTCCATCGAAACCACCAATATCTAAAATATTGAAATTTATTAGATTTATTGTATGTATAATTAAGCTTTCATATTTTAATATTAATTAATATTAAAACATCAAAAATTGTTAGTTAATTTAAAAACTGTACAAAAATATTGAATATTTTTACAACGTTAAAAGTTGGCACAAAATTCACGTAACGAAGCGATGCGTAAAACTGCTTTAAGATTTTGTAAATATTTATGAAGTGATATTTTTAAAAATAAAGGAAGGTAAAGTAAGTAAGTAAAGGAATTTGTAACAAACTAAAACTATACACAACTATCTATAAGATAAAATAAATATCTAAGAATATGATCATTTCTCGATAAAAAGTTACCAGTAAATGTTTCGAAAATACAACATGGTGTTAACCATTTCAACCAGTTTTTATCCCCTTATTTATAAATTCATCATGTAATGTACATTGTACATACATAGATAAAGTTTACCATTTTGGTGCTTATTACTGTCAAATAGTCAAATTGTGATTGAAAAAACCCATTGACTTAATGTTAATTGGTTTTCAATATTAAAAACGGTTTGAAATTTTGATGGAAATTAGAAAAATACTTCAAGTTAATTTGTTCTATTTTTTGTAATAAAGTTGTCTTACCATTTGTGTCATTGATGTGATCGGAGTAAAATTTTACAAATGAGGCTGGGAAATTTTTCCATGGTTCTGCTGTAGGATTTCTCCGGAAAAGTACACTTCGAAGTGGATAACCATTTAAACTTTTTGAATATCTGTTGAGGTGTATATCATTGAGGGTTAAGTTTTCCAAATAACTTTCTTGTAAAATTCCCCATTGCAAAATGTTTTGTGATGCAATGGTAGACGTAGAACCATTTCGTTGATTAAAAAGGTCAAGTGAGTACATCTTAATAAAATGAAATTTTAATAAATTTTATACAGAAATCAAATAAAATGTTACTTTGTTATTGCAGGTCGAATACAGTGTCGCGTCCAGAATGCCATAATCCGTCCATAATTTCCGGAGGATTGAGTCAATTGAAAGTTTCGATACTTCGGAGAAGTTTTCCATGATAGCAATAACATATTCACCTCTGGGAGTGTGAAAAGGTCTTCTTGGTGTGCCCTGCAGATATTGCACCAAAGTGTTCAAACTATTCACAATTGCAAGAACACCGAATCCACCCTCGTTCCTATTAAATGCCAACGATCGATTTCGGCTATCGAAAACAAGTTGATTTGCATTCTGAGTGCTTCTTAAGGGAAAGTGTTGACCACTCCACGAGAACAGCTCGATGTAGTCGTAGATGTCGTCTTCAAAATCGACACTGTACGACTGCAGGAGTACCGGAACTCCGCCATTCTCGAACCAGCGAACGAGCAGCTGGTGGACATATCGCGTGGGTGGCGGTTCACCTTCGTGAATAATAACAACTTTGACGTAATTTATGCGGATAAGGTGCTGATGAAGCAAGTTCAGGTGAAATTCGGTTAATTCACTGCATGTCGCGGCATACGACACGCACGTCGATACGAGAACCACTAAAATGTGCAAATCGAAAGGTTTCATACTAACTGAGTTGGCACCGATTGAATCCAAATCCTCGAACCTACGTGGTTATCAGGATCTGGCATGTTGTTAATCGCCAATTGTTTACTTTTGCTATTATTGCCCATTTACCGGCGCCCAGATAAATATTTCTAAATATTGATAGGGTGTGAGTCGCCGGTAGCGTGATTTAGTCCAAATGCCTTTACGTGAGTGGAATATAATTTTGTCATTAAAGTTCCAAAGGTTTTATTTACCTGGGCCTCATAATGTCGTTTAACTTAACCATAGTGTGTGAGGTAAACCTAGAGGATGTTTTTATTTTCAAGAGTTGTCAGTCTTGTAATTGCTTATGTTGGAGCAACGAAAATACCCCAAAAAATACAATATACATATATGATCAAAACTAGATATTATGGTCGATAAAATCAATTTTATATTTATTAACGAGTCCTAGTCTTCTATCCATTCGAAATGAATATAAAGGGGCTTACAAAAGCTTCTTTTGCAATTTTTTCCAAATTTATTTTAGTTTAAGTACATTTAATTTCAATTAATTTTTTCCTCCAAAGTAGTTAAAATAATTTATCAGAAAAATCCAATCGAATCGTTATGACGTTTTTTGTGGACAAATTAATTTGAAATCAAAAGTAATAAAGTGAGTTTGTGAGAATTATAGGAACTTCATTAATACATTTTTATTCAAAAAGCGCTTTTGTCTTTTAATTTGTTTCAATCGGCTTCGAATTGCAAAAAAATTATAATCATTTACCTTAATTAATTGTGAAAATCGCAACTATCTATTCTAAAACGATTACGGGGATGAAGTAAATCATAGACTAATTATAATTATTAAAATAAAACAACTGCATAAAAGTTATAAGAGCGTTCTTGTTTATGGAGCCATTTTTAGTAAATTTTCGGGTCGCTTCGTTTGGATAAGACAGTTCAAAAACTTCAATTAAAGAAAGCTGTCTCAACAACTTAAATTATGAAAATAGAAAATATGGTTTTATTGCTTTCCTTTCGTTTCATTTCAGGAAATTGTTAAGGATGTGACTAGATTAAAAATCCTGGTTAGCGTGGCGAGAAAACTTCTGACATTTTTGATTTTTGCTCAAATGTCTCGTAAGAGTTTAAATGCTGTGCGACTATACGATCGGCTTCCTTGGCGCCCTTTTCTCCCTATTCGCTTATAAATTTTAACACAGTATGAAAAGTTTTTTAATCCGAATCACTGACTTACCTACTTACTTGGAAAAACACCGGACATCGAAGATAATTTCTCAAAATATTATTGGTAAGACCAATTTCACATTGCATGATGATTGCAGTTCCGTTTCTTAATTTAAATTTATTTACTGCTGATTTAAATTCAAGTTAAAAAAAATATATTGATAGGGGCCATTAACATTAAAATTTAAGACATGTTTTGTGTAAACGAGAAAAAAGTTGTATTGCAAAACAAAAAACTTTATTAGTTTGCTTTAATCTCCATTTGATTCATAATAAATAGCCCAGACTATTACAAAATCCGGTTAATTATCGTCATGTCATTAACAAGGTTTCAAGCGTGTCTCATGTTCCTGCCTGCATCAAGATTTTGAAAGAGATCACAACGACGATAAATTTTCTGATCATTAACAATTTGCATGCGAAAGCCTAAAAGTGTTAATGAGCTGAAACCGCAGTAGATTTCCTTATCAATAAATAAGCCAAAGCGACGAAAAATTAATTTAAATTAAATAATTAATTCGGCAATTAAAATTCTGATTATATTAAGCGTTCACCATTTTCGCTGTGATGAAGGTTGCTTTCGAATATTTTTATATTCAGGAATTCGATGTAAAATGGAATTTTAAATGCCCGTGAAGACAATAATATTAAACTGAGTCGTTTGCGCATTTTTAACTATAGATTTTGAAATTATGAGTGTCATCAATTTTACATATTATACGCAGCAGTTGCTTGATTATCTGGGCGAAAAACTAATTTTGATCAAAATATTTGTCCCAATATTAAAGATTTAATTATGATTTAATCTAAAATTTTAAAGAAGTGTAATGACTTTTCTAAAAGAAGTTATTTTATAAAAAAAAAAAAAACAAAAACAGAAGTACCTAAAAGTAAATATGTAATATGATTAATTTCATTCAATTCAAAACTGGATTTCTTCATTTGACGCGATTTATGCTGCATATTTTTCCACGGTTTCCTCTACGATCACTCTTCAGATTTGAATAAAAATTTCAGTAAATGCATATAGTGATATTAATCCAAGAAAAGGTTAAGATGTAGAAAAACCTTACTATCATCAAGATTTTATCTTTATTTTGTAAGCAGTAAAGCTTTCAGGATATTCCTATTGTGATAAATCAATAAAGACTCGAAATCTTTGAAATTAATGCCACAAATATGTTTGATTATTTATGAAGTCGATTATGGAAATATTTATGTATTTACATATATGTGCATTTTATCTGATGTGTCCTAATTGATGTGAAACGCAAATGCGAAATTTTGGGTTTGACAAGCCATACAAAATCGGCCCTTTCAGTTCGAACATTCTTTAAAATTTATGATTTATTTTATGATATAATATTTTTAAATATTTTGGGTGAGCACCTACAGTTTAGGTCTAAGAAAATTATAGCTAAACTTGAGCGTTTTGTAGTTTTCTAAAGAAAACTCTTAATTGGCACCTCGAACTGAATTTTCTTGATGCGTAGGTAGATGTATTGAACTTAGATGTAGATTTCAAAGCTATGTGCTTCAATGTAATTAAATTAGATAATTTGAAAGGAAATAAAACCCATTTGATTTCATTTCACTATACTCTATAGAGATGACAGCAAAATTCATAAATTTTATTATTTAACGAATAAAATACGACAATTGAAAAATTGGTCTTAAGTAACATGAACTACTATTTTCTTTTCAAGTTTTCAAACTCATGCTATACAAATTTTCTGGGAAAGTTTGATGGAAATTTAATAGTCAGAGAACAAAGAGATTTCAACAAAAAGTTGATTTTAATTTCAAAACAATATAATAATTGTGAAATTAAATACGTTCGAAATTCTAAATGTCACTAATATGATACTATGCGTTATTAGTTGTGTTTTCTACAATATATAATGTGGTCCGAATCAGATTCCGTCGCAAACTTCGTGTTGAATTGAAATTTGTTATTTACTCTCAATAAAACATTTTAATTTTTTTCAAAGAATATTAAATACAAATTTAATGGATTTCTTGAACATTTTAAAAACTTTGCTATATAGCTAGCATATTAAAATATTCAATTCAATGTGAAACTCAAAATCCAGATCAGGTCATCAATAATTGCTTTAACGGTTTTCACGCAAATGTATAGTGTTTTAGATCTACACATATGTGTATGGAATAAATATGCAACACAATATATTGTTTTAAATAAAATAAAAAACCATTTATTTATGAGTTAATTCGATGATGTTGCAAAAAATCTGTTGACCTTTCCTCTGTTGACATCCTGTAAAACAAATACCTACCAAACATATTTCATGTAAAAGAACCGGTTTTCTATCAGTCCTATAACTGATCGAATTATCGTTAAGTATGCAATGAAAAAACTCAACTAGACTCAATTCCAACTTAGATATAAAATTAACATAACTACAAGGGTTGAATTAAAAATGAGAACATTTTAAATGAATGCCCTTCAAAAGCATATTTCTAGGCAATCGTTGAATAGTCAGAGGTCTTTAGCACATAACATCCAACTTAGCTTCTTTCCATCACATGCCAAAGCTCAATAAGGTAAAAATTGTAATGACGGTCGTGTCATGCATTTCATAAATTTTTTTGTGGCTCACCAGCAAATCCCCATCATATCATTACTGCCCCGAAAGGAACGCAAGTGAATAAATTGCTGAAATACACCCATAATTGCACATGTGGTTATGATTAATCGCTGAAAATCAGTGTAATAAAAGAGGTGTAACTGGTATTTACAGTGGCCATAAATGATCGCGACAATAGTGTCAAAAACTTCTATAAAAGCCTCAAATTGCAGGCTCTCGTCGAAAAAGCAGAAAAAGTCGATTTCACCTGTACCACTTAGCTGTGACTGGTTAAACACCGTCACACTGGATGCTGGCATTCCACCGGTGATTACGTGCGAGCATAAATGGTGACACAAAACATGTCCACAATCTGCAAAGTTGAGGTATGTCCATGCTGCCTCAAAACCGATCGACGCGATCTAATCGTTTATTTATGATATTCCCAGTCGAGCACCTTATTAAGTGATTAACACTCGTTCGGGTCGCATAAGATGGCAGAGCGGCAAGAAGCCCAGGTTGAGTAACTAGCGCGCTAACTACAAGGGGCAAAAACGTGCAATTATAAAAATCTCCTGGTGCTCGAGTGCACTCAAGACGCACGGCAAGATCGGTAAGACGGCGGCAAGATCGGCGGGATCGGCGGTACCGCGGCGGTCTCAAGTCCCCTGCGAGTTGTCTAGCGTCTATCTGAGCTGCGCTTGAGCGAGGATCGCGGCTGAAATCTGTGTACAGCACTGTGTTATTTATGGTGTTTACCAGCACTGACAGGCATTTCAATTTTATGTTAGCTGATTGCTACTCGATGTGAACTCAATTTTCAAAGTGGAGCATTAATTGATTGGTCTGCCGATGAGACAGGGGGCTCACGGTGATTTACGACTGACCTTTTATGGCGACCGATCCTCGATATGGTTGGGAAATGACTTGAATCGGACAATCAATAATTAAAACCTCTTTTAGAGTCGATAGCAGTCTATATTTCTCACACCGCGCCGACCGTGCGCACTATTAGTGTGTGTTCTCTTCACTGGCTTGATTTATGTCGGCCATCTGTAGAAATTAATTGCGAGCGGATACTCGACAGTGCACATGCAAAGGGAAACCCACCTGAAGATTTATGGATTACAGCCATAAATTTAAGGCTCTCCTTGCATCTGTCAGCGCTTCTATCTATAAGGATGCAGCAGGAAGTTCACTGCAGTTCTTTCGAACTGCCCTCGGAATGATTGAGTGGAATTTGTAAGCAAACCTTAACTGATGATCGATTTATGATCTTTTGGCCATCACTATCAGGGAAATATTACATGTCGACATAAATAGGGGAATTTAGCTTTTGAAAAGGTTATGTGAATGAAGTTTTGTACAGAAAGTTAATTTTTATATTTCCATTAGTTTCCTTAAAAGCATATGTGTCCATGTCCAATGATACACAATTCAACTTCTAAACGAGGACAGTTCAAACAACATTTCAAGTAATTTTATAGCTGGACATTAATGTAAAAAATAGAGTAAAGCCGTATTCGTTTTGTACCTGAATAGTATCTTTTGCTATTTATTTTTAGTTTCTACATGGTCAAAAACAATCTTACAATATAAGTATATGTGTGTACATAAAAATTTTTCGTGACCAAAGTACATTTTAAATGTAAAAAGAAAAAAGAAAACACCTTAATTATATGTAGAAGGAATTCTTAGATTTGCATACTATGAAATACAAAATTGTAGCAGCTATACATTTAAGCTTTTAAAGATGCAAATTACAATCTAAGTTACGTTGAACATTAATATTTTGCATTATAATAAATCGAATATTTCAAATTAGATTTATTTGTCATGACTTTCTCGGAGTTTACTTATATACCGAAGTGCATACTAAATTTTTAAATTATCCAATTAGGACATATAATTTTGTGATAACAAACGTAATGATGAATTAAATTAATTACAAAATTCAGTGCAGCAACTGTGTTTATAGAAATTTCACTAAAATTAAGCTAACACGCTTGTTAGTTTGCTTAACTTAGAATGTAAAACAATATGGTCTATTATCCAAATGAATAATGTCTCGTTAAGATAAAAATTATTTTATCTAGTAAAGAGGACAGAAGTATTTTGAAACTTTGTGTGAATTAACCAGTTACATTTCGAAATTTCGCTCACTATACATAGCACCCATTTTAAAATTTTAAATTTGTTTCCTCAACCAGAAACTTTTAGATGCCGCAGATGTTGTCATCTGCGTGTAGTTAAAATTCCGTTAACTAATGAGCTAGATCAAATGGTGTGGTATGAAAATGTTGTTTGCGTTAAACCACTCATGATACTGCGGCTTATTATAATTAATCGCAGTTTCATTCAACTCAGTTCACAGGTGAAATAGTGCAAAACATGCAACACGGCAGTGGTAACTGTCCAAACCATCATATCCGCGACGAAACCGCTATCCCCCTGGACATTGTAATGGGTATGGGTAGCCAGAGCCACATCTTAATCAGACTCGTTCCTCCTTGAAATTATAACATTTTAATCAGCATTAATGAGTGGCTGCATTCTCGGCTGAGCTCCTTAAGTAGCTCAAGATAGCGTGACCAGTGAAAACATGACACTTAACTAGTCCCGTAGGAAGGCATGCCATCATCCGGGTCCGAAAAGAGAGTAATGAAACATGGGACCAGCGACCATATCAATGCTTCCGGCAACATACTCTGTCAATTATTTCAATTAAAATTTATCACCTGCCTCTGCTTAAGCTTTCGCTGCCGTTCCCTTCACCTTTGCGGCCCGAGGTGGCGCATTTCGGCCCGGACATCCATCGCGAGCACCTACCCATACGTTTAGCCCTGACACGCACATGCCCGGCCGTCGCGGCGCGGAGTGGCGCGGCGCGGCGCACCGGAGTCGCCTCTAATTGATATATCGCGTCATTCCGGGGAAGAGCGATGAGATTTTTGCGTGAGTTAAATTGAGGCCTACGAGCCAGACAATCGACGTTCGCCCGAACTCGAACTCCTTCGGCCGAGGCGCATGTAGCGGACGGCATAATAATTGCTCGTTTAGACCCATAAATTACTCGGCGTTTATAATTTATGATCATTGGGGGCAAAAACTCGGAAAAGCACATTTTTCAACTTTCTTGCGAGGACCGTTGATTTCAGCCGGGTATTAATCAACAATTTTTCGAATGGCAACGGTGCGGGGCGGTCTGAGATCGCGGCGACAGCGGCCCTCCAGAAAGAGTTGAATGGGATCAATGAGCCACGTAACTCGAATTTGAGTAATTATCATGAATTTCTAATGAAATTTGCCCTTTGAACACGACTGAGACGTGCCTGCCGAATAATGCATGGAAAAGTTATCGGTCGGGTAAGGACGCCGGGATTTATAGGGGTAATTCACTTTAATAACACTTCTTGGGATTAAGTGGGTCATGGGAGGTTTTGTGGTTAATCGAGTTTTACAAGAGTTTGCCGCAAGTTGAAAAGAAAGTAATGACCATTCAGTTTACCTTTTTAATCTATATTTAAGGTATTAAAGTACATATGATATGTTTTTCCGTACAGTACAATAATGTAACTGTCTTTACCTTTTATAGACGTAAAATTTAAAATTAATTGCACATGGAAAAAAATTTCGAAAATTAAAACTTCGATGTTATCTTACACTTATACAAAAATGCATGTGATTGGCTGATTATATGATAAATCTAAAGTTTTAGATAAATTAATTAGTATGAGCAATTATGGCCAATAGGTTTTTGCTGCGTTTTGAAATGATAGCTTGTCAAAGATGTTGTAAAAAATAAGGAACAAAAAGGTAGATGCAAAAGCGGCTAACGTTATTCCCGTTGCGTCCAAAAATTATTAATATATTTCTTAATTATTATAATAAAATTCATCCCATCTTCAGGCAGACTATGTTAATTAGTAAGATTGTATCAAAAAATGCAAAAAAGTTACTTCTGCCACTCGAATAACGATTGAATGAAATATTACTATATTACGTACCTAAATTTTTATAAAAAATATTCGAATGTAATCATTAAATGTCGTGTTTAAACGTTTTTGTTTTAAATATGCTGAGCCAGTTTTCATGGATAAACTCGAATGAGAAGATGATGCATAGTGTTATTGTGCATATGTATTTTACAATAAGAATAGTAAAATTAAAACTGAAAGATGTAATTTTACAGACGTAATATTACAATTCCTACAATAAAGCCTAATTTTACAACTTAAGTTAAACTTTACATCTTTGTTTATTAGCGTTAAATATGTTATAATTTAGTGTAAACTCTGAAGTTAGGAATGCTAGTTGTATTTTCACATAATATGTTGCAAAAATGGGATTTTCCATCTTAGTTGTAAAAATACTACAATATCTCCAACTTTTGAGAGTCATTTTACAGACAATTTTTTAGAGCATGTATATATAAATAAATGTAAAACCTAGATCCGGATCCATTATGAAAAGAATAATGCTAACATTTCAATGGAGTAATGAGTTCTATCATATCATGGCTCAGTCCCTAAGGTATAAATACTGCTAGTTCATGTATAAGCCCGATCAAAATATCACCCTGAACGAAATTTCTGAAAAAATCTAGAATATGCGGGGCATACTTTTGAAAAACGGCTTAAGAAATTCTATTTTCAACGATACCCCACACGATGGGGTAGGTACCCCTTCTTCTTTTTCAATATGGCGACCAAATGGGGGCCTTTCAATCCCTAAAACCAAGTTTTATATTACACTGACCCACCTCCCTATACTCATCTAAAAAAAGAAATCTTGTCCTATCCTAAATGCAAAGTTTGCCCAACATTTTGTTATATGTATTTCAATGGACTAAATATGCAATATAGCAGACAAGTGATGTCGGAGTTATTAAACTCCTTGAGCCATCTTTTTACGAATTCCAAAGTTGCGCTCGCTTTATTGACAATGGAATCGATATGATCCTTGAAAGAGAAGCGCTTCGTTATGTTTATATTTCGATATAATGTATTTGGTTGTAATTAATTTTATGACATTATTGTTAATTGGAGTATACTTTAATATGTATGGAGTTTGAGCTTTTGAATTCGACCAGTTGATTAAAATTTTTCCACTCTGAAAACATATACCTACCTATGTGTGCATAAATGTAGGTATTTCGCAGGGTACCTATACCTTTGCATCCGGAAAACTTAAAGCGGAATAATTCATAATTTTAATTAACTCCCCACTGTCTGCGTTCCCATATGTTTAACAAGCTCATATAACAGTGCGGCATCCTTGTAGCCCTGTAAATTTATCAGATTTTATCTTTCTATTATTAGCCGGGAATGTTTACCTCGATTCCCGAGGACCGAGGACCCAGCGACCAGGGCAGAGTTGACCATCAACAAGGATAAAATGCGAGAATAACAGATATTAACAGAAGTATTTACGTTTGCAGGATGTTGGTAATAAAAGGATTTCTCCCGACATTACGGCCACACACAGCTGCCCCCTTCGGCGCGCACCGCACGAATGTCGTGAAAGGCTCCGAACGTTAATACCATTTGCGGTGGTCATTTAGCGAAGATTTGTGGCCAGAGCGCCATTTCAGGCTAAGGTCAATATTGTCTCGTATCCTTCTTGCGGGGAGGATACATTTTATGGCCGTTAAGTGTTTTTTTCGCCTTCGTCTCCTGCTTCACAGGCACTCATTGTTTTTGTGTTTCGGCTACTCCCCGCCCCCCGACAAGGCGTGTGCGGCCGGTCAGGGACGGGTGATTCTGCCAGGACGGCCGCCTCTAAGTGGAATTGGTGCTTTACTTCGCTAGGATGTGGAGAGTCTGAGCACACGATGAAATATTGTTGCAGGATAACATAAATTTGTTGTTAATGTACTGGGACCTGACGAGGGTTACGGAAACGTGCAGACAGTATTCACTTAATTTATTTAGGATTTGTCGGAAATGATATCTGTGTATCCCATCCGCTTAGATAACCCTTGAGGATGAATCAAATCAATTGTCTGAGACTATGGAATGTTATTGTCAACTCTGAGGGCAACCGTAAATTATTTCGGTTGTCATATATCCGCCGAGACGGAAGGCAATTGGAAGTTCATACTAATAAATCTTCTCGTTTTCAACAGACGTTACAAATTTGTCACCTAAGGCGGAAATTCCTAAATCGATATCTTATAGTGTAACCTTTCTATTGTTATTGTTAGCGTCCTACTTTAGAAACGTTTCTTTTTACAAACTATACCTACAAATGGATTACAAGATTAAACATAAATTAAATATAAATTTACCAACCGTTGTCTATCGTAGGCTAACTCTATCTGAAAATGTTTGGACCTAAATTTTTATATGAATACCTAGATATTCTTTTAAATATTATTCACTTTATAAAGTTTTGATTTCTGATAGTTTGAAAATTATTTGTATATCTAAGTATAATATTTGTTAAACTTTGATTTATGAAATAAATTATTATTATTATTGGTCAAATATGTCATAACTCTTCTCCTTTAAAGAACAGACGACAATAAATTATAAAATTTTAAAATTAAAAATAAATCATTAAAAAATTTCTGATAGACTACACAGAATTACGTTCTGAAAATTAATAAGTACGTACACCTAAATCTTCGGAATATTGTCCGATTGCATCAAAAAACATATCTTTGACAACAAAGTTCAAAGTTTAAGGAACATATTAACCAGCCGCTTGTAAGGACAGATTTAACGTTTAGGTATAGCTTCGTAACTATGAATAACTAACATAAGATTCAATCCTTAAGTATACCAGCACTTTCTATTATATTTTATTTTAATATTGTTTGGGGATAAGTTAGTAGAAATTGTGGAAAACTAGTTAACTGATTTATCCCTTTTTAGTCAACTTGGCTGATCAGAAGTGGGCTGCTTTGTGGACGTGTTACAAAACTGTTAATCACTTTGAAAGAAAAAATTTAATTGAAGGTTACTGAAATGAATTCCTGAGAATTTTAGCGACATTGTTAAGGAATTTAAATCCTGAAAGGACTTTTGTAAGCTCATTTCGATCCGATTCGAACGAAATCAACAATCGTGCCCATTATCTGCGAAGGAGAGGATGAGTCTAATTTACTTCAAGGGTTTGTTTAATTTATTAATTTTTGTTTATAAATTTGCGTTTAAAACTATGATACCACTTCGGTTATGAAATTGGCATTAAGTTGTGTTATTCATTTTTATAAAAATGGTGTTATTAAAATAAATAAAAACATTTTGTATTAAAAGTTTTAGGGTAAATCTACATATTTGTGGCAAACATTAAAAGCAATTCAAGTCATCGAGACTAAAAAGGAACTTAAACGCATTACAGTTAGTAAAAAAAAGTTAACTTTGATTTGATTTTGACAAAACTAAATTGTAGATGTTAACCGTGTTAATTTTAAAACTTTTTACTTATTTATATGTAGAGTAGCGTTTGTGGGCAATAAATCGCTATGCAGCACTAATCGGAAAAGCGATAAATTCAAAAGGCTTTCTAATAACAATGTAAGGCAGTTCGCAAGTTATTTACGAATGGCTTAAGCTGTTTTAATTAAAATGTCTTGCGGAGGCACGTCTGCCGCCTTCGAATAAATACTCGCCAAATGTGCGGCTCCATCTCCTTATGAATTGCGCGAGAAGCATGCAATTCCTCCATAAATTTTTGCAACGTCGGGGTTTTCTTTATTTGCACATTCGCGTCTTTTACACCGCACACTGCCCGTTTAAGAAATTCGCCGCAATACCGGGAATTTCTCCATTTGGTTAAATTTTAATTTCGACACAATCTCCTTCACGTTCGGCAACTAATCATAGAAAGGTGTGCACTCTTCTTCAGGTAAAAGATGCAGGCGCGCTGTCGTGAACATTTTAGAGCAAACGGATTGTTCGCGTCCGCCCAAAGATGCCGCGCGATCCTCGCGTTGAATGTGCACAACAAATGTTGCACGCACTCGCGTGATAATTGGCAATATTTAACGCTAGAATGTGTTCAAATTAAACGCCTTTTGAAAGCCAAGTGAAACCGGCGAATTACGAAGAAAAATTGAAATAATTTCGTTTAACAGCGCGCAAGGCCCTCACCAATGCCGCTGAGTCGCG
This sequence comes from Machimus rusticus, assembly GCA_951509405.1. Lineage (NCBI taxonomy): Eukaryota > Metazoa > Arthropoda > Insecta > Diptera > Asilidae > Machimus > Machimus rusticus. The sequence continues at coordinate 3,806,972 of OX608052.1, read as the reverse complement.
CGGCGGGATCTGCAGAGCTCCGTATATGCCGTATATTATAATTTTGTGCAATCAAACATGTTTATTAAAAGAATGCATTTTCGCGGTAATTTACGGGCGGCTAAGTGAGGCCGAGTGATGCAGTGCAGCTTACCTGGCCTTAAGCAGTTATTTATCGCCGCGTATGGGCTTTAAGCACGCTCCTGTCCGCCTGTCTTCGGCGGCGCTGCGTTGTTTAGCACCGCGCTGCTTCTCTCCACCCGAATTGCACTCGCATAATTTACAACTGCAACAATCAACATGCTTATTGGAGGGCACGATGTGTAATTTATTATTCACATGACAAACCCTGCACTCACGCACCGCACACCCGGGGGTTTCGGGCTCCGGCTGATTCTCTTTCGGATTCGGTGCCCCGGGAAACTCTTATTTATGGCCACAATGCACGTCCTGTGCATATGAAACAATCAAAAGTGCTTTTAATGTACAATAAATTTCAGGCGAGCCATCAATGGGAATCGGTTCTGCTTCGCTTGCATTTTAATCACACACGCGAATATCAAGGAAGTTCAAAAACTGCTGCAGGATGTGATGTCATTTTGGGGGAAAAACATCGAGTGGTTGCAGTAAGAATTAATCGGCTAATAAATCAAAAGGTCAAATATTACAATGGCCCTGTAATTTATAAGAACGTGCTATGAAACCATAAATTTAAGGAGTATATTTAATATTCCCATCCAGTCTAAGTTTTTTTTTACAAATGTTTTTAGTTCCAAAATAAGTTTTAAAGCATGTTATTTATGTATCTTCAAGTTATTGAAGCATTTTTAAAACATCTAGGTTTTTCCAGCTGAAACTGAATACTTAAATGCTGTATAAAAAATTAAAGTTAAAAAAACTAAAGCTCGACCACGGAAACAACTAACTGAGTTTAGCCGTGGTTGCATGCCGTGATAATAATGTATTTATGAATGCCTTCCTACATGATTTTTAGACGGTGAATAGTTCTTAGTAACCCCTAAAACCCCATTATATTAATTTGCATGCATAACCGTTTTGATAGAGTTTTAGGCTTCCATATTGTATCCCCCATCTTGAATTCTGAAATTTCAAAGGCGAAATTTAAGTCAGCAATCCCGGAAACCTGTTCACTTATTTTCATGTACTTACATCCGTTTAAATTGAGTTTTCAGCCACCATATTGGATCTACCATCTTAAACGCATTACCGGAATAAAGTCGTCAAAGTGTTAACCCAGGATATGGTCTATCTGTGTGCCGAATTTCATCAAAATTCATTCAGCCGTTTATACGTGATTGAATCACAAACATGACACTTTTCTAATTTGTAAAATGATATTTTTTGAATCTACACATTAAAACTTTTCATTTGATAGATACCTCAATCGATTCATTTGTCTAATTTTAATTATTTTAGCTTTTGGTATTTTGTGGCTCATGTTCGCCATGTTAGAATTAATATGACGTCATATAACCTGAAATTGGCTCAGTAGTTTAGTCTGCACGAGGGAACAAACTATCTCACATACACACAAACATACATATGTATGTAATACAGAGCCTGTGAGGTTTATGAGCCTTCCTTTAGGCTTTGCCGCAGTCGGGTTGATTTTGGTAGAAAAATAATAGCCTAAGAAAGATTCCAAAACTTATGAAAAGTGCATGAATTTCCGTGCGCTTTATGATTTCGGTATATGATTAGTTCAAAGACGATCCAATGGAATGCATTTTTGTGCAGCAGATTTTTTTTTTTTTTTTTTTTTTGTATTGTTGTTTTTGCGACATCCCATTTTAATTTTGACTTACTGAACTGAATCAGTTTATTGTTTTGTATTCCAAAATCCGATGTATTAAGACTTAATATTGGTTTGTTGGGTAGGTAATATTATTTTATTTTTATGAGTTTTCCAAGATATAAGCGAACGACTAATAAAGCCAATAAAAATGATAATTATGACGTTTTAAAAAGAAAACTCAGGAGACACAAAACCCATAATTTTTTGCTTGGGATATTTATATACATGTAGATAGTTCTATTGCTATCAAGATAAATAAATATAAATATTTAATGGCGGTAGCAATTGGTAATTCGCTTGAAAAAGTACATAGCAATTATCATGATATTATCGGTTTCTAGTTGGATGACTACGTCAACGCCAATAAATAATAAAATATCTGAAAATAGTATTTATTCAAATCTGTGAAATTAATCTTTCCGCCCGCTGGTGTTTCCCGGAACCCATTAAGTATTACGTTGAAATCGGGTTAACACATCAGCGGTGAATTTCCTCGAAAGTCGACTAAATCTAGCTGTGGCCGCAGCAGCATTGCATGGCTCAGTGTTACAAAACTCAGAATTAATAAAATGCATTAAGAGTGCTCACCTCGTACACCTTCCACTTTGTCATGGGAATATCGCGGAACATTGGAGTTATCTCGATTTTCATTGAGATTTAATTTGCATTGCAATGAAGTGCTCTGCGCGGCCGATTGCTGCAAAATCGATTAATCTCTCGATTCGCCCGGACCGCATGGTTCCCACAACAAAGCCAACGGCCTTCATTTGTACCAGCAGCGCGGTGCGGGGCAAACAGCGCGGCCCGCAAAAATGAGAACTGAAAATCTGTTGAATAAGTTTTCAATGGAAATAAATTTTCCTTTGCGTGCAACTGTCAGATGACAGGGCGCGATTAATTATTATTAACGAATGCACCGGTCATGTTCGCAGAGCGGGTACCGCGCGGTCGATGTGTCGGTGCCCCAGTAATCCATGCGAGCGCGGGCATGCCTAGCGGAGTTAAATATTTTATCTAAGCCGAGATATGTTTACTTATATCTCATTGATTGGGTTTTAAACGCGGCCATAAATCAAGCCACGTTTGTGTCAGCGGAACATGTCCCCGCGGCGCGGAACATTTGCCGTCGATGGTGTCAGAGCGCTGGGCCCAGTTTGAGGCCGGCTGCTTTCGGCATATTTTGCTGGTCAATTATGCGCTGCAAGGATGCGGAATTACGCAACATCCCGCCCCGGGAGTCTAGCCGCGGAGCATGGATCTCACAAATTTTCAAGCCATTGCTGTCGAAGCAGTCAATCGAGCACACCTCGACAAGGTGCAAATGAACTCGGTTCGATCACCGAATGAAGTGGGCCGGGCACCTCGAGAATCGATCGATCGACGTGGCATTGATTGCCTATGAGACCTGTCCAGGTGATAAATCACAGCGGCAATATCGCGACTGATTCAGTCACAGCCGTTACTTTATTTTGATTAAGCACTGCCGTGACTGATTTATTGACATTACATGATTTTTAATTAGTTGTCATTGCACGGATTAAGCGTCTGCGCAAAACCCCGCACACTTTAAGCACCGATCGTGTCAGTGCGCACCGGTGATTTATTTATCATGTCGCTATAGTGCGCCATTTTACAATTAAAATCTGAATTCGCAATAAATTGCGGCTATAGCCCGGCACTTGTTATTGTTATTAATTCCCTATTTACGAGTGCAGATATGTTTGGATCGCTGTTCATTAAGAGATCCAAATGGAACAGGCGTGCGCTAATTGCGGCTTGTACACCTACTGACTGCGGCATAATAAATGCCGATGTTATTTTCAATGGCTGTCACTTTATCTTCTGCTGACATCCGGGTATTAAAAGATCGTTAAGTGAATTTTAAGCAGCAATTATTGATTTATTTCTCCGCTTGACTCGTGCAATTAGCTGTAATGGGCTGCTTTATGTATAAATTAGCCAGGCGCGTAAAGAGCGATTGTAGCGGCTAAATTCGTAATTGGAGAGATCTGCCGATATCGCTTGGATCGGAAATCGTTGCAGGAAGACAAAATTATGTATATGAACACCTGGTGGAGCTAACTGGAGATTACTGATAGTTTTTGCCTGTAAAACTTCCTATCACGAACTACTGATGCGGATGTCGTTAATTCTTCCGCTTTAAGATATTAATATACGTACATATGCATATCTTGTGAGAAAACTAAACAAGGATAAGCTCGAAAATTGGGTTAAACGTTCACTTTTATTTGCATCATTTATATTATCAATGTTCAAGCATACAAATATCCACACTTGACATTTAGTGACGGCCAAAACTGTTCACTGTTCAGAACAAAAATTAGCGATGTTTTGCAGAAATAGAACATAATGTATTGAGCAAAAAATTTTGAAAAACAATTTTATCTAGAAAATTATTAATCTACAAATAACCTGAGGCACCTGTTTACATCAGATTTATAGTTAGCACAAATAGGCTTATAATTTTCGAGATATAATTGTTTTTCAGCTGGAGAGATTACATATGTAGATATATAATTCTGGTACAAATTTGCTAGCTGAAAGAGTTAAAGTTGAAAATTCTACAAGGTGCACTTAATTTGCTACCGTTTCGTTGTCATATCATTCAGTTCAGCACCCTTAGATCTAAAAAATAATTACATTTTTGTTAATTGCTGGTAATAATTCAACTTCTCGGCTTTTAGAGCTGCAAACAAATTGCTTCTGAGCACGAAATTTTGTTTCATACTCGGCAATGCAATTAAATTGGAGCGATCCACTCCAAAATTGTCCGTGTCGATGGTGCAGTACATGAAGTGAATTTGCGCAAAGTATGCCGCTCGGATTCCACCTGTCCCCATTGCACGAAGATCCAGCGACTGGTGCTATTACTACCATTTTCTAATTTACACAAATATGTAATTTCATACAATTTCACTTAGGGGCCAAAATATTCGCGTGAGAGCAGATAGCAGCACGACAGACCGCCGAGCGTCCGACTTCATTTAAATTTCCAAGCAATTTATCCACATTCCCGGGATACGTTATTAAAAAGGAAATAATAACTCAAAAATAACCTGTTACCACAGCAATAAATCAGTCAAGAGCGTAAGGAAACACCTATAAATTGCGCATGGTAGTCAATCAAGTCGGAGCAATTTAGATAAAATTTTATAAATTAACTCTGATGCCGGAGCTTATACATCGATGCCACTTACATGCACGAGACGAAATTATGCTCGGTGGAAACGCCAGCCTCGTTATGTTGGCGGGGAGGGCCGGGGCGGCGGAAAACCAGAAGGCATCTCGCAGAGCACTCCTCATAAAGCAGTCATGTCGTCGATAATGCTATCACCCTGGAGCGGACAGGTTAAAATATATCGAGGAGTGTTCGTCGGCCGTCGTGCCTTTTTGTTCGGGAGCCGGGAGCCGGGACCCGGGATCGGGACAAGTGCTCCAGCACTAAAATACGCTGGGCCCTCAGCGCTAATATTAATTACTTCATGATTTATGCATTTTATATCGGGCCGGCACGCAAATAATTTATCGACGTTTCATGCTCATAGGGGCACCTATTTACGAGACCTCTGTTCTCCGTGCGGCCCGGTGTCGCTCCTCGGGCCCCATAGTTAGAACCGGAGAGGTGCCGCAGTGGTGAGGCCCTGTTTATGGTGGTTAATAAATAAGTCGAGCTCGAAACATACGTAAAGTGGCCCAACAGTGCGGGACGAAACGCCCAGAGATGTGTTGCTATATAGTTAATATTAATGGCTCCAAATTGCAGCTATAAACAATTTACTTGCCTGCTCATATGCCTTCATTTTAATATTTACGTTGTTAGTGATAAAGTGGTTGAAATGCAGCACCTAAATTACGACAGATCGGCGATTGCGATGGAATGACCTGCACATATGCATATCTACATACATGCATAGGGTGCGGCAAATTCGTGAGGATGGTGGCCAGGAAAGGTTCAGGGGTTTATGCATCAGAATTGCAACAAATTGAATTCTAGCGCACTATTACATGGGTGCTTTAGCCAAATTGAGGAGGTTCGTAATTTAATTTCTTGCGCAAGGCGCTTTCACGAAATTGATTGGTCATAGATATTAAATTGCACGAGAAGTAACTCAAATCGCTGTTACGTGAATATTTCAGCGTGATTGCGCTTTAATGACTTTAATTAGCAAATTTCACAACAGTATTGGGCTCCTAAACATTCTGATAAATAGCGAACGTAGAATACATTAACAAATTAGAATTTTTGTACATCGAGAAACATTGCGCAATAAAATTGAACTTTTACGCTGTTGATGAATCCTATCTACTATACATAATTAGGTACCTAAAACGGAAGGATCTAAAGTAATTTTGCGGTGGAACTGGCTACTTCTAATTTTAATATTTTGAAAAAAGTCAAATATTTCAGAAACTATGGTCGACCGCTGTAAAATTCCTTCAGATCCTTCCGTTTTAGGGTAAAAAATCGAAATGTTATTTTACAGGGTCCGATTCGGACATCAAATAGAGGTTTATGACCTATTGAAAGAACATTCAATTGTGCTCATCATAAGGCACAAAAAAGTTACAGATGTGATTTATGAAATACTAAAACATTTGACATTTCAAAAGAACCCGTTACATTGCAAAATTCCGAATTTTTCGAAGATTATTTAATGCAGGATTTTGTGATATCAAGTTGCTTTGAGTGATGTCATAAGCCGAAACTACCACATAATTTTCATTTCTATTCCAGACTGCTCATTATGCCAAATAACTAAAAATTAGTCTGGTCAGAAAAACCCTATCTTAGCCAATTTTATAATTCTAATATAATTTTCAAGCAATCTAGTATAAACTATAGTCACAGGTCCTATTGTTTGAAATAAATTGAAATTTTAAGCTTAGATAAACATAAAAATTTACTACTTTGAATGCCTATACCTATGTATGTGTATATTTTATTTGTACTGTGTTATCTTCGCTTCTCTATAACTAATGGCAACAATAATCTTATTACCCTTCAAGAACCTTTCTCAACGTCCCCAATATCAATTTTTCAATAATAAAACCCAAACATTTGCATTTCCATACTTTTCTCTGGGTGCGGATTATATTGAGGTCGCTGGCACCTACGTATCCCAGCCCGGCCATAAATCTCAATCCTTCACCGCAAATATCGAAATTATTCATCCATCCCATTCATCTATTAGAGGAGAAAAATGCTAGATATACAGTGCTATCATGGCACATCGTTTGACATCGAGCACTGTCACAAATCAAAGGAAGCACCAGGCTCGCCCGGGAGGATAAGGGACACGCTGGAAAAACTCGTAAGGAAACAAATTGGCTCTCATTAGGATCGAACCCTTCTGTCAGATGGCAGCGCTGTTACTGATGCCACTGTTCAGACTGTTATTTGTTCGGCAAACGAAGAAACAAGGAAACAAAGAGAAATCTTGACATAAAGCGATAATTCACTGCCGAGGGAGAAGTCCTTGACATCCTGTCATCAATCACATCACGTGCAAAAAGGGACCCCGCACAGTTAACGGCAACAACAAATCGCCCTTCATTCGTTTTCATTTCGTCAATTTATCCGCTTTTTTGCCTTTCCTCAGCGAAATCAGAAGAAAATCTGAAAAGGATCAGGTCGCTCCGGCTACACAAACATTCGCACAAAAATTCTGCCACACAACGCTCAGGCGGGCACAAGCATAAAAGCTACGAGGATGCCAGAACCATAGGACGAGGAAAAATAACAATTTGGAGGTAAATAAAAGAAATTGGTCCTTAAGGCATTGAAGAGTCAGGGACGGAAAAAGGATCGCATCTGTCAATTGTGCCAACATTGCCATTAAAAATTCAAAAGAAGCGAAACAAGAATAAATACATACTGCCAATCACCATGATTCCAAAGTTCTCTTTCATCTCTGCACGTCCTGTGAAAAATGAAAGGTAAAGGGTAGCTCGACCCCCTAAATTATGATCAACCTCTGGGACTTATTCAATCTTAAAAAAAAAGCTCCACTTTACAACAACTTGGGCAATCTTAAAAAGAAATTGTTACTTTTCACGACAAACGACTTATATTATGAATATGTCGTTGAAACAAATTGCTTACCACAGTTGATGACAACAACTTTAGAATAAAAGAAGGCTTTTATTTATCTTTTAATCACAAACAAAGGAATAAAACTATACTTCTGATTGATTAGGGTAGATATGACAATAGCTGAATATTATATTATTATTATTATTATTATTATTATTATATATGCTTACAGCTCTCCCTTGTTTTTTACAAAAATGTAATTTTTGTGCTTGAGGGCGATTTTATTCCCAGATTTTCGAACTTACTGTAACCTCCATATACTATTTTATTCTATATTTTAAATTTTACTTATAATTTGTTATTGTATATTTGCAGAATGAAGGGAGGGGATCGAGGAATCTTAAAATTTAAACTTTAAGTGTTTATTACTTAGAACTTCTTTCTCGTCACCTCTTTCAGGTAAAGAACCTAAAAACATAAAGTCATTGTAATTTAAAGTGACATATTATCTAAATCTAGTAAAGTGCTTCAATAAATGCTGAAGTTCATAAACACAAGTAATTTCTATTCATTGGAACAACAATATAAATAGTATCCATTGTATCACAGTATCAATTAATCAGCGAATCAAACACTACACATTTGTTTAAAAACAATTTCTTTCTGTTTTTCTATCTATCAGTCATCAGTGATGGTTCCCTTGATCCCATAATTTCTCACAAAATTTGGCGTTGTCAAGTGATGCAACTTTGATAAAACTATAATTGACTATCATTTATTTGTACATGTCTAGTATTATTGAACTCTTTATCTTCGCTAGATATCGAAGTTTTTGTTTCACTAAAACGAATGTTTTTATATAAATTCAGAGTAGTTTCCAACAATTATTTTAGTGCTTTCTTGTCAACCAAAAGGTGATTTCTTCAAAATGAAAGGGTTTTTTGCGTTTGTCGCCTTTGCCGCCGTTGTTGCTCTTGCGGTGGCAGATTTCGAATCTGATTGGGAACAGTTTAAAGTATTGAGTGTTGGTGTCGCTTATAAAGCAAAAAATTAACATATCTTATCCAGGTGCAATATAACAGGCGCTATGCAAATGAACATGAAGAAGCCTTCCGGAAGGAACTTTTTAGAAAAACGTGGCAAATGGTACAAGATCACAATGGCAAATATGAACGTGGAGAAGTTACCTGGGAAATGGGAATAAACAACTTCGCCGACTGGACTGTTGAAGAAAAGAAGAGATTGACTGGAGTGATTCATTTGTATGCCTTCACCTTCGATTTAGAATGGGCTAATTTTAAGGTATATATTGATAAAAAATATTAAATTTAAATCTATCTTAATGGAATATTTGCATATACTTAGAATGATTTTAAAAGGCAATATGCTACCCCTGAAGAGGAGGCTTACAGAAGGGGAATTTTTACTTTAAACATGGAAACCATCAGGGACCACAATAAGAAGTTCGAAAAAGGAGAAGTTACTTGGAAAATGGGAGTTAATGATTTTACAGACATGACACATAGCGAATTTGCTTCCTCTCATTTAATGCGACCAAAGCGATTTTCAGAACAACAATTCCTTGCTGATTGGGAGGACTTCAAGGTACGCATTAATATTATTTCACATTTAAATTTGGTCTGTAGCAAAATACATACCAAAAATTCTTTCTAATAGAATTTTTATATGTATATATGTATATTATATTTTTTTTTATGTCTTAATCTTTTAAAAGTTTTCAACGTTCGCAACTAAAAAGTTGAATTTTTACAAATCCATCAAATTTCTATAAAATAAAAACAATATAGCCACTTAACAATTACGAAGTACATTTATGTACATATAACCTCGATTTATTAAAGTTTAATCAAAACTTCTTGATGCATTTATAGACTAAGTTCGGACGACAATACGAGAATTCTATTGAAGAATCTTTCCGTAAGGGCATCTTCCGCGTAAAATGGGAGACAATTGCTGAACACAATGAAAAGTATGCCAAGGGACAAGTTAGCTGGAAAATGGGCGCCAACAATTTCACCGATTGGACTGGAGACGAATTTAGCAGTCACTTAATGCGCCCTATTATTTTGAGTGATTTTTAAACTATAAAGTTATTTATCTCTATTTATATATAAATAAATTATGCAATACAATATTTTGTTTTTGATAATTTTTAAACCATTATTAAGAAGATTATTATCTTCTTTAATTTGTTATCATTGTACTCTTCTTCCAAGTATATAAGTGTATCTATAGACGCTTAATTTGTAGTTACTTGACGATATCTTTCATACAGACAAAATAAATAAATTTTGTCTAATGATTCTTTATGATAAAATAGTGATGTGTCAAAATTTCCTGTAAGCTATTGAAGAACAAATAGGAAAGCTTTATGATGAATGAAAATACTATGAAATGAAATAAATATAGATTTTGCGAAACATTATTACGTTAGGCTCATTTTAATCAATTTTACAGATTAGATTGTTTTTGGATATCTAGAAAATTTCGTATATGTATTATGCCCAGTAAGTTTATACCAGGTCACACAATTAATGCGAATAAACAATTTTTTTCTGTTTAAATTTTTGAAAGATACGATTATTAGTTTAAAGCGTTATTTGATGCTAATGTTGCTAATTGTGGTTTTGGATGCATAACTTAAATTTACAGTACAAAGCGAATTATTCAATACGAGTAAATGTTGTAGTTGATCCATTAAGCAATATTTATATATACTCCAAATTAACGTTCTAGTAATTATGTTGGCTATATGGCTTTAGTGATTAAAACTCTTGGCTCAAAATCATCAAAGTGGCTAATCCCATGTGATCCAAATTTTTAAAAGCTATGATTAAGAAAATTGGTTTATATCATCGCTTAACTTGTGTTTAAACTATATTTAAACGAGACAAGCATAGAATTAATTTAAATTTTTCCGTTTTGAAGAAACTCATACTGAAAAATATAATTTCGAATCGTTTTTAAAAATTACTTGTATATTTAAAAAAATATATTAATAGGTATTTTTTTCTTTGCTTTACACATAGCATTGGTATACATACATATATGTAGTTAGTTCTATGAAATAAAAAAAAACGTAACAAATATTAGCTACCGTTTACGAAATGACTTGCAAATATCTTTATTTATATAATTTTTTTTTTATTTTATATTTGTGGTATTCGTGATCGATTTCTGAAGTGTCCACTCAGAACAATCGAAGAGCATAACGACACAAAGCAGGTTACCTATACACATATGATTTCTGAAATATGTTTGATTAATTTTTTTTTAACAAAGATTGTATCTAAAAGTTAATAACATCAAATCGGACGTCTGTAGGTACTCAAGAGAAGAGCACATTGATAAAAGGCAAATAAGATAAGAATGATTTGCCAAGTAGTGTGGTAATATTAAATTACCTAATAAGATCAGATTGTGTTGCATAATTTATTTAATCATACATGAATATCAATTGAATAAATAATGCCAATTGAGTGCGGCTGCTTAATCACTCAATGAAATAGGCCATAGGGTGCATCAAATGGCTGCTGAATTCATCTTCAGTCCAGTCGGTGAAATTGTTAATGCCCTTTTTCCAGGTGACTTCTCCCTTGGTGTATTTTTCGTTGTGCTCAACAATTGACTCCCATTTTACGCGGAAGATGCCTTTGCGGAAAGCCTCCTCGATAGAATTTTCGTACTGCCTTCCAAATTTAGTCTGTAATTATCAAAAATCACAATTAATAATTAATCAATTCTACTATATAGGTCAGGATATATAAAAATAAATACAACGAAATATATGTATGACTTTTGAGATGCTTAAAATCCGACTCATTTTTAACGTAGAGAGTTCATAGTTTAAGATGAATCATACTTGTAATTTTATGCAAACTCTTTTGTTCTTTTAATGAGATTTGTGACCGAAACTTTCAAACCATTTTTAAACCTACCTTAAAATCTTCCCAATCCGCACGGAATTGCTTTTCCGAAACTCGAGTTTTAAACATTAAGTGAGTTGTAGCAAATTCGTTTTGGGTCATGTCAGTGAAATCATTAACTCCCATTTGCCATGTTACTTCACCCTTTTGGAACTTCTTATTATGGTCGTTAATAGCTTCCATGTTCAATGTGAAGACACCTCTTCTATAAGCTTCTTCTTCTGAGGTGGCGTAATGCTTTTTGAAGCCATTCTAAATATAATTGTTTTTATTAAATATTATGTTAAATTCATATTTTCATTTACTTTAAAGTTGGTCCATTCAGAGTCAAATGCGAAGCTGTAGGTGTAAATTACTCCGTTCAACTTTTTCTTTTCTTCTTCAGTCCAATCAGCAAAGTCGTTAATTCCCATTTCCCAGGTAACTTCTCCTCGATGATATTTGGCATTATGCTCTTCAACCATTTCCCATGTTTGGCGGAAAAGTTCCTTTCTGAAGGCTTCTTCCTGTGCATTGGCATAACGCCTGTTGTATTGCGCCTGCAGAAAATAAGTTAATTTCCTTCTTTCCAAACCACACTATAATTAATACTTTAAACTGCTTCCAATCAGACTCAAAATCTGCAGCGACAAACGCGAAAACAGCGACAAGGACGACGACCGCGAAGAACCCTTTCATTTTGAAGAGATCACCTTTTACTTAGCAAGCCGACACTTGAATGCATGAGGTGAAAAAATACTTATTTTTATATAAAAATACAAAAGCTTACGAATAAACAAAAAATCTGATAGAATGCGTATCAGAATCTTGCAAAGATAAACGGTTCAACAATTCCGGACTTCTTGATAGTCAATTATAGTTATATCTATATATATCTTCACTTGACAACGAAATATGCCTAGAATATGGACGATTCACAAGGGAATTATCTAAACAAGACAGAAAATAATAAATAAATATTTGTAATTGAATCTCTGATAGATCTGTTGATTGTATTGTTTTACTTGCAACAGGAACCATGTCTTTCATGAACTTTCGTACTGAAGCACTCTACTAAATCTACTTAATTTTAAGTTTGTTATTACCTATTAAATCAAATGAAATCTTTCTACAATTTTTTGTAAACAAACTCACAATAAGGATTTAAATGAAGCACTTTGGAGAATTTTTTCATTTCAATTTTCATAAGTACATAACCTAATCTTTTATAAATCTTAGTTCCAAGGTAATATAAATCATTAACTAACATTAAATGTACCTAGATGCTCTAAAAACCATATCTCTGCTCTGTAAGTATATTATAATTTATTTATTATTTCTTATGAAGCGATATCTATGTACTTTATTAAAAAAAAGTACCAAATTGACCTAACTATACGGGGTCGGGTCACTAATTGTACAACGAGTTTTTAATTAGCTTTAATAGAGCTTCTCGTTGTCAAGAACTAGTTAAATTTGAACTTAGAGTAATTAGTTATTAATCCTTTGAGGCTTTTTTTCAGCTTTTTTTGAAACATATTTTAGTCTATTTGAGGTATTCTTTAAGTAGGTATTTTGTTCACTTCCCAACCTAGTTTTAACCAAATTTCAGGCTTTTTCTACAATTTTATATAGACCTCAAAAAGGACTTAATTATTTCATTTTGAGGCATTTTATTTTCACCCGGGAAGTAATAATAATAAATTCACTGTTTTATTAAAAAGCAATTTGTAGGCACTTTTTTTAATTATTTATTAATAAATATTTTAAAAATTATTAGTTTGTATTTACGAAACGGATAGGGTTTTTTCATGTTCCAATTATTAATATCCTCTGGTTCTTTTATACTTGAAAACCATGACTTGAAAAAAAAAACAAAGAACTCCCAACGCTTTAATTTATTGAAGAGATACTCGATTATCCGGCCATCTGAAAAAATTAATGTTTGACACAGGAAATGAACTGAAGTCCTTCTGTGATCCTGCGGGTTGCAAGCGTCGTCGCAACACAACGCACAGAGAGAATAAATTCAGGTAGCCGCCGCGCCGACCTCATAACACCAGTCCCGGGTGGCACATGATTCAGTTTTCACTTTCGGTCCTAATCCCCGCAAAATAAGTGGGTTTCTTGGTAACTTCTTTCCGACTGATAGAAATCCCTAGCCCTGGTGTCAGCTTACATTAGCCGCTACCGGATAGTCTGGAGGCTTTTCGGTTTTCCTGCCTGCTACCAAAATTATTCGTGTTCTCACTCGCCGGCCTCAGCGCAGAGATGTCGGATTAATTTTTTATGGCCGGCGGGAAGGGACGCACAAAACATCAAATTTAATGGCGATGGGCATATTCACGAATTTGTTCAACCATTTAAGACCTTGTTAGGTCCATTTCGATATCATTCTTCGTCTTCACGCTCGACGGCCCACAAAAAATGCCCTCAAACTTGAAACAGATTAAATCTGCCTCAAACTCTGGCCGGCCACCAGGTTGGGCCGGGCTCCGGCCAGAGGGCGCTCGGGCACCGGGGCGATTCAAAGTCGGAGTAGGACCCATCCTCGGTGCCTGATTTCTGCGGCAAAGAAGAGACCTGGGAACAAATAATTTTCGCATTAGCGCTAAACGCCGTGGGGGCGGAGGGACCTCTCCTACTTGTCGGAGGGATAATCCCGGATTTAACGAGAGTCTATTTTCAGCTATTAGATTACAGAGTTATGTGGATACTCCGCTGTTTGTGTGAGCGTGTGAAATTGCGGAGAATTGTGTCTGGCGAGTGTAACATCTTTTTCTGCTCCCGGCTCAGGAGGATTACCGACCCGGGCGGCGGCCGGGTGATGGGCCCGGGCGCAGCGCAGCGCCTGCTTTCACGGCAGTGGCTTACCACGCTATTTCCCCCTGCCAAATTTAATTTGCGAGACCATTTGATCATGGCGATTTGCGGATTTCTAGCAAATTGGGTCTGACAGTTGTTGGTGCCGCCGAGGCAGTCGAGTCAAATGCGTCCGATGTGGTTAACGTGATTGACGCGGAGCTGCCTCAGCGAAGATGCATTTCACTAAGCCGCTTAGTCCGGCTCGCTGCTGCTCCTTAAATTGAAAAATGCTGGCGAAGGAATTGCACAACAGAGTTTGTGACCTAGTTTAGGGATAGTTGCACATAATTTTACATTTTATAGGCGTAATTAATGACTAACCTTGTGCTTGCGTATGGTTTACGTGCCTTCAGGTTGTAGAAGTGAGACTTTTTTGGACTTCTACCAGCCAGGCCAGCTTCAATAAGCCTTCCTCGGATTATATAAGTGTTTACATACATCTAGTTATAGTTCCCGTGTTATTCTTGTTAATGTAATAAAGGGATATTTTCTTTATAAACGAATTATTTGTCTTACATCACAAGGTAATTTTACGGGATTTGCCAAGCGTATCTTGAATAAATTTATAAATCATGCCCTCGAAAAACAGTTTTCTTATAAGATTTCGCTTCTCCTCAGTGCAATACTTTCCGCGGCCCATTTTGACTATGAAAAGGATTTAATAATTCGTTAAAAATATTACCCTTATTGATTCAATTTTTTTTTATACATAAAAAATGAAATATTAAAACTTTGTTCTTTAAATACAGCAACTTTACCGGACAAGTACTCTTATTATTTTTCACAACACGAAATGACGCCATTATAAACAACTAGATGATTTTCCGTTAAAGTTTAATGTTGTTTTTGTCTAACTTTGCAAATTCAGTTCAGTAGATGGTATCTTTGAAAAATAAGTTACAATGTTGAATATTATTCTACACACAGATGTATATAACGACGCATATCATATAATATCTAGAGAGACTAAATTATTTTCGTCACCAGGTGCGAGCAGGTTTAATTGAATCCCCTGTGACTGTCATGTCTGACAGACATCGTGTTCACAAGAGTCAGAGCCTCCCTGAAATAATACTTATCACTACTGAAGTTGATGTATGAGACAAACGTATGATATTGTAGAAAATAATAATGCAATCTTGTTGTATTAAACTAAGCATCACCGAAAAAATTCTAAATTCGTAAATTAAATGTATGAAATTAACAGAAATGATTTACATGCATGAAATCAATGAATGTAGTTCTTTGAATTTATTATTTTATTCATTAAATCAATGAATTATATTCATAGAATCAATAGGTCTGTTCAGTGAGCAGAAATCAGACCACAGTAGAGCAAAGCAGCAGCAGAACAGAAAGGAGCAGGCTTGCTCATTGAACACCACTTTGATTTTTTCTGAGCTGCTTAATGTCAACTGAAGTTTCATTTATTCAAATTTATGTAGTGCAGACAAAAATTCGGTGCTATAATAGTAATAATTGAAGATATAATCATCCTAGTAATCCTTTGTTATTAAAATTAAATTGGTAAAAACTCTATTTCTTTCTTTGAATATTCTCACTTGTCACATTGTCAGTTTGACAGCTTCTTACATTTCTCTAAGTTCATCCTACTAACAAATTGGATGTCTAAAGTAATCCGGATCACTTTGGAGCAAGCTTATAGAATAGAATCTAGATCAGTTTTAGAGTATCTTTGAATCTCATTGAACACATTTCTTGCTTTGTTATGCTCTAAATTAATCTAGAGTAAGTCTTGATACAATGATTCTTTGTTCATTAGATCATTTGTTTAATTTTAATCGCCATTTTCTTTAATCTGTCCATTAAGGAATAATAGATTATATTTTTATTTTCTTTGAAAACTGTGTACAATAAGGCAGGGTCTTTAGGCTTCAATATCATAAAATACAATCGCACATGGGATATCTATCGACTGAAAATAGAAAACAAAATTTTGTAGCCATGAAATATGTAGATATATTTTATGTATGTTTATGAATACATTTAATGATTAATATTCTTACTTTCATTCAAATCAAGTCCGTTAAGCGTTTTTAATTAAATTCAATTTCTTTGAAGTCAATGCCAATCTAAATAATATAAAAATATATACATACATAGGTACGAAAAACGATAATTTAGTTATGTTAGAGTTTCATTAAAATGTTACGCCTATTACAACGTACTGTTTGATGACAAGTACCAAAAGAGGAATTATGCACCTGACATGTAAAACTGCATAACTCTAAAATTCGAACCTTTTTACATAACCCTCAACTTAAGATTCCTTTATTTGCATTATTTCTTCACGATTGACCGGCCTGTGAACCGCAGCGGTCAGCCAATTAGTTTGAATGCGCTTAAGACGTCTTATGCTAATTCAGAAATCCGCCGCTGGTGGAATTACCACCGTTTAAGTGTCATCATGCAAATATCCTCCATAATTTTGCCTTTTTGTATCAATTTCATCTGGTTGGGAGATACTGTTTGCCGCCATCGCACCATTCCTCGAAAATGCAAACGAGCAGGGCAGGGACAGTCGAGAAATGATAAAAAATTAATAAAAAGGAAACTATAAAAATTTTCTTTCTTGTGTCGTTTTTAATTAGGGATTAGGTTGATTTATGTACAATTAAGTTTCCTCTCCATCTTGGCCATTTCGGCCCTTGTGGCCGTCGCACGAGCTCAGATATTTCGAAAGCGCCGCCTTATTAAATATGAGAAAAGGAGAGACAATTTAATGGCGGACATAAATTTAAAGTTTAATCCGTCGGTGAGGTTCACTCAAATGTCTTATTAATGTTGCGGACTTTTCGGTGGCTGCTTGGATAAGATGACACAAAGTATGATAAATGCCACTTTACATTGGCGGTGTAGTTTTTCTCTGGCATTCCAATCTGTTATGCTGCCACCGGGCGAAATGAATTTTTACAAGATTAATTTTTTCCTCATTTTTTCACTTGCTAAATAATAAGCCACTTAGGCAATTGATTACTCTCAACTTGTTAACTTCAATGTTGAAATAAGTTTTTACTTTCCTAAGATTTATGCCGCCCATTTCTCAAGGGGCATCTTGAAACAAATGGCGAGGTCAGTTGCCTCTGAACAAATAGGGCCCCAGATGGCTTTGCTGACTGTTGTCCATATGCAAATTTTAAGCCGGGTGAGAACTGAAAATAATGGCAATTTGACATTTTCAGTTTCGTAACAAAAACAAACTGGTTTTCATTGGAAGATTGCCCTACATATTTAATTTATGTTTAGACGAATCGCAGGTTAATAAAAAAAAATAGTTTTTGAAAAGTAATTGACTTTTTTGATATAAGTATTGATTGAATAAAATTTTGTTTAAAAAACTTAATAGTTAAATCTTAGTTAATTTACAGCATCAGTTTTTTCGCATTTCCATTACATTATTAAAGGCTGTTTTTCGTTCGGTGAATTTAATACATTTTTGCAAATCGTTTTTTGTAGATACCTCATAATTTCTGTAACTTCTGTGGATTTACTGGAGAATTTCCAAAGCTGATTAGAGTTTTAAAAGAGAGCAATCAGATTATAGGAGAACAATATAAAATGGTCTTATATCATTTTCAAAATAAAACATCCAAATAATAGACAAGACTAAAAATTTTTAAAACGAATCTATATGTATAATCACGTATACTACCAACACTCAGTATAACTTTTCGTAATATCAAAGCAATACTTATTACAAAAATGCTTAGAAAAATTAGGCCTAGAAGTGTTACACTACGATGTAAGAAAATGTTTTCATAAAAATCATGTGATGAATGTATTTCAAGAGTAATAATATATATAAACTTTGAATAAGAATAATAACAAAATTTTTCGACTGTACAATCAAAAATATTTCATACAATTTTTTATAATACTTTAAAGAAACGTGAAGTTATAGCTTTTCATTTCCTACAGCAAAACTTAAAATCCTCAAAATAGCGTCAAGTTGCACTGCTTTGTTTCCACTTTGAAGTAAAAAATTAATCTGGAAAACGTTCAGTTCAAATTTTGAACTTTTGCATTAATAATAAGAATAACAATTTTATGTAATACTGATGAAAACTCCAAATCTTTATTCAGAGAAACTTTAATAAGTTTCCGTTCAATATAAAATCATCTATTGTTTTGAATAAACGAAAAGAACGCGGCTTATGTATTCTTCTCTTTGATTTTCAGCTAACTACAATTAAATTAGTTGTTATAACTCAAATAATTAGGAAACCATTGTACAATCAACTAATTTTATAAATTCTTTTCAACTATCTTCATTAGCTGACTGTAAGACTAGTTAGTATTTATTATGTTTTCTTTCAGCACCTATTATATTTGTAGAAGATTTTGATCTAATTGCATATACCTATGTGGAATAGAGACCGTATAAAAGAAAACACATAAAACTAATATTCTGAAATTTCATAAGTAGGTAATATGCTATTTTGACACTATCAGCTATCGATTGCTTTTTTTCTTAATTACTCTTTTTATCACTTTTTATTCGTATTGTCCATTTTGATAGACATTTTTCTATATCGCATATATAAAACTTGCGCAAAAAAAATCGCACAAAGAACCGCATAAAAGTTGGTTGGTAAAGGGTAAGATAATTTTATAATTATAACAATGACTATATTAATTAAAATTTATCCAGAAATAGTACCACTACTAATGAAAGTATAATATACTTTAATAACACCTAGAAATATTTGATAGTTAGTCACCCGTCACAATTGAATGATGATTACTTGGAAATGGAATGCTATACCTATTTTCTAAGGCACATACAGATACAAACGATGATGGTTTTTTGTGTCAAAATGCAGATTGATTGCGCAACAAAATAGCGTCGGTCCTCAGACGTCAGCTCCACATAAAATAAATTGACTGAGTGGCATTCCGGGTGGCTAATTTACCTGAAAAACATGTCATTGAATTTTGCCGTCACCCTTTAATTAGGTAAGCAGTCGGGGCAGCCACATATCCGCCCAAAAATTAGTTGCCTCATTCGAGCAGGGGTATTCATTTCCCATTCTGTCGACAAAGAAAGTCATCCATTAGTGCTTTGGGGCGTAATCGCATTTCCATGACAAGAGTACACAAATTCCGCTAATCACTTCGCACATTTAATGCGACATTAATCATTTGACAAAGAGTCAGCACCACCCCCGCCTGTCACATAATGTCAGAGACCGCCCACCCAAAAATTCGTGGCAATCATTCAATCGTCAGACAACGACATTTCGAGGGTGACACACTGGATCGACTTGTTATGCTATAGTATTACATGTGTCACCGGGAACTGCGGAGAGATTCCGCCAACCCCACCGAGCCGCCCTATTTTCGACGGTCGGTCGTTTGGTTTGGTTCGGCCGGGCCCAATTTCCCACATGTGCCCATCCATCAAAATGCCTTCCTGTCATACCTATCCTAGCTGGGTATCGACACATATGATGAATGACGTTCGTGCAATATTGACAGGGACCGTCAGTCGAAAATAAATAATGTGGGCCCCTCTGGAGTTTTCCATATCGCAGGCGGGTACACGGCATGAGATAGTCACTAAATGGTGACAACCAGTCACCCGATGCAGAATAGTCAACATAGCACTTCTGGGTGACTGATGGGGGAGGACCCTGCGGCGTTACATAACGACGAATGGGCCCGGCAGAAACACGGCCCGGGTCCGGGGATCCGACGCCCGCATCAGGGGCTGGTCCCGAACTCGAGCCTGCAGGCCCGGTGGGGCCGCAGAACCCGTCCGGGTGGTGAGTGCGGCTGATAAACTGTACGAGATTAAGACGGCAGACAGCCCAGGGCCGGCTCAGAGATGATTGATTATAGAAAACTGTGGATTCCATCATATCCAGAGTGGCCGGAGTTTGCCACGACACACAAGGGGAGGGCGCCCCTGATGGATCAATATGGCCTGTTCCTGGCAAAACCTGTCGTTAAGGATGTGCCTAATTTAATGCTGTTGTTGTTTGCTACATTTCGCCCAAATTACATCGCCTATTAGCAGCGCCGGGGCCTGTAATTTGCTTTCAGAGTCTATTTCGACTGTGCTTCGTGCGAGCTCGGCCCCGGCTAGAAAGAGGAGATTATCCCTAATGACCACTCTCAAAGCTGCCAGTCTATAATTTTGGCCTTTGGGGTTTGATGGCATCACGTGCTGTTACCTGCTTGCTCCGCTCAATTTATGAGTTTGGGTCTGATCAGGGATTTATTTTTAGCAAAGTTCATGACGAAAATTTGCTCGTTTTGAGAAATAACCTATCGTCCGTTGCGTCTGTTCAAACTGCATGGGAGGAAGTACAATTCTAGCTACATACGTACATATACAAAAATTTTAATAAGATATTCCAGGGCATTTTACTAGCTACATGATGATAGTTTTCAATCGCAACAGAGATTTATTTTATTGTTTATAAGAATATTTGAAACAAAGTTGGCAATTTATACAGAATATTGTAAAAATGTTTCTTTTTCCTTTTTAAACTCTCTAAAACGTAGAAATTACTTGACTTTGATTAGTTGACCTTATTAGCCATAAATTGATACACTCTGCGTAACGTGACATCCAATCTCAATAGCGAAACAATACGTCATTATTTAGAAGGCATTGAATATATTTATTATTTGAAATTAGCGAAATTATTAGAAACATGATATTTTTTTGTTTAATGATATGATCCCACCATATCTCAAAATTTGAATAAAATGCATAAGTAAATAAATGTAAATAAAACTCTAATATACACCGAGAGAAGAGAAAATGTTATGCTTATTAGTAAAAATTGCTCTTTTATTTTCTTACTTTAAACCAAACTTAGACTTCTTTATAGATTGGGTAAATTATATCAAATAACTTTGTTAATTTGCCTTATCATTTGAGAAAATTCTTGCCTGGCAAAATGTATTCAAAATTGTATAAATAATATACACAACTTTTTGAAACACATTTTTGCAAATGTATAAGTAGGTATGTATATCGTGATGTATCAAATTTCCGCTAATAGTTTTATCTTTGAGATTATCCCAGTATACTTATGAAACCCAAAGGTTAGGTTACTCAAAAGAAAAGATTTACTCGGGAATATGAATTCAATATGAAACAATTAATTATTAATTTTATTACTTAATATTAAAATTTAAAATTTTGGGAATGCAAAAAAAGGTATCAGAAAAGGAAGATAATTCAATAAAGATTCGGGCAGAGGACAGGTACCTATACCATAGTATCTAAGCAAGACAGGGACTTTTTTTGAAAACGTTTTATAATACATTTTATTAATTAGCGAATAATATATCCATATTCTACGTTTATGATGCTTTCAGTTAAGTATAGCGTAAGGAACAGAATTTGTGTCAAAATTCGTCTGAAATGATTTATTTAAAAAATTCTCTATGCCGAGTAATTACAAGTGGTAGGATGGATAATTTAAAGGCGCTTATCAATTTCTACTCCATTACTTTATTCTTAGGAAACATTGAATGAAAGAACAATCAATTCAATACATTCTCACGTACCAACTTATAATTTCCTAATTTTATAGCGTTTAAAGGGCCCTTCCCCGGAATTCATCCTTCATTACCACTCGGTGTACATGAGTTTTTCTGTTGAGTCCCTACGAAAATAGAATCCCTGATTAGAAGGGCCTCATCAGTATGGACGGGCTGGCGACCGGCAGAAACAAGCGACATTAGGCATATTTGCGGCGTAAACAACTTCCCTGCTTTAATAAACATTTTCCCAGCCCAAAGGTGGGGCTCCTCGGAACTGGGTATTAAATTAAATATTCAAATTGATCAATTTGTAATCAATTAGTACCCCCTGAATGACGGCGGTGAGAAGCAATTCGTGCACTCCCACCGGTGGTCACCCACAAAATTTTGGGCCCAAGGGAAGGGCACCAGCTCCAAAAGTAACCGCCACAAAAACGGGGAAAAAGACGACCGCCCAACGGCTGACGGCGAGAAAATCGAACAATTTTTACATAAAATTTTTGAAAGGCTATCGGCCATGAATGCTGAGCGCGCTCCGTCGACATGATTTGAATCGACTATTAGCGGTGCCACCCAAAACGGCCCCGCTCCGACCGCGCGTATTTATTTCGTGCTGGTTAAGCGCTCATAATTAATATTTTATGGAGGCCGATTTCATCGAACGGTGAATGGTTATTGTTTACAATATCCGTCGATTGATTGCTCGGTCGCCAGAATGCTGATGATAGCTGCACTCTTTGTGTACGGGCCCCGGTGACAGGTGATGGAGCCTCGACTTGCTTTTTGGGTCGGACGGGTCATTTCTGGACGGTTGAGCATTTCAATTAAATTTTGGCATCTTCAGCGATGGTGTCATCACTAGTCTTTGTTGGCAATTTATTACTCAAAAGGTGATTTAAATTACAGTCCAATTTTATTGATATTGTCTTACGTTCCCGCACATTTTAAGGTATAAAAAACAACTTGGCGCCACCACCATAATAAAATTCAGTTTTGGTATTACCATGAGATTGATACAAAGTATCGAAAAGATAGTTAATTAACTTTTGAAAGGAATTTATTTAAAGAGTTCATGTGCATTCATATGTGTTATATCCACTAATTTATATTAAGCACAGTTCAATTGACCTTAACCTTAAATCATATTTCAAAGTATAATTCCTCTTTTAAAGGGGAAAACCGAATAATTTTAAAATGAAACCTCAAATAAATTATATGTAGAGTAGAACAGGCCTTTTTGGGTCATTATCTTGTTGAGATACGAATCTTTTACTTAAAATTCAAGCTACTGGGTACCGCATACTTCTCTGGTAACAGATTGTTTTCTTCATTTGTCAGTTTCTCAGTTATTCTCACAAGGTCAGCAGTGGTTAATCCACTCTACTCCGTCCTAACTCCTTGGCAATACATTCTTTTGTTTTTTGCAAGACACAGTGATAAATCATTTAGAATATTTAGCAAGCTACAAACTATTGTTATTGTGATTAATCCATTTAGAAAGTAAGGTATTTTTAAGCAAGCTTAAACTTTTAAGTCGTAGTTTGTTAGATTGTATAGACAAGTTGAAAAACTTGAGAGATATAGGATGTTGATCCTTTCATTTTTTAACTTAACATAACTTAAGTTTAGTGGCTGCAATTTTTACGAATGTTTCTTCAATTATATACATATGTGGGGTGGTGATTGGTTAATTCAAAATCACAGTTTTTTAAGAAAAATTTAATATTTAAAACCATATTTTATTTATATTCTTTCCTTTTACTTAGGTATCTTCGACCAGCTTTTAATTGCGACTTAGTCCGTCTGGTCACAGTGATAATGGACGGATGTGCGTTTTGAGTTTATCGTCAGTTCTTCTCTAGAAAAATAGACTTGAAATTTCTGAATGGTCTGGAATTTTAGGATTTCCCATATACGACTTCATCTTAGTTAACGATTACCTACTTAAAAAAAACGTATATGATTAATTGAAAACTAAAGTATAAATTCATATGTATACTAAATTTACTACATTTAACCTTTAGTACGGATCACAAAATTGTAATATAAATCTGGATTGCGTCCCAAATCTAAAAATAAAAATTTATATTTGTGATATTAGAATTTAATTTTATTATAAATATAATAGTTTGCAAATTAATATCTAAGTTACTGGCTTGCATGAAAACTTTAATATCATAGATATCTGAATAGATAAATATTAGGTATATCTAGTTAAATATACAACAGAACTTGTAAACGTTGTAATAATAATTTAAAATGTAAATCGTGTTATAATTAACACTTTGCATTTTAAAAGATCATATTAGTTTTCATTTATTTGATATGATTTTATTATGCCTCTTTCCTCGGAATGATACTACCACTATTTGAAATTTACATACCATTTTATTGACAGTATCCAATTAATTTTAATTCGTGTGTTTTTATCATGTGAGAAATATTCTTTTTTCTTATTTATAGATATAC
This sequence comes from Machimus rusticus, assembly GCA_951509405.1. Taxonomy (NCBI): domain Eukaryota; kingdom Metazoa; phylum Arthropoda; class Insecta; order Diptera; family Asilidae; genus Machimus; species Machimus rusticus. The sequence goes on along the minus strand of OX608052.1, from coordinate 3,782,338 downwards.
ATATAATAATATCACCTTCCACGATTTTGCTAGGTTCTTAGACGAATATTAACTTTTGTTTTAGTGCCTATTTTAATTGAAGATGTGAATTAATATCTAAGTGTAATGAAAATCGAATGCTGGAAATAAACTACTTGACTCCTTTCATTTGTAAGGCTAAAATCTGTTTAAAAAGACCTCTTCCCAAATAGGACACGTGAAGATAAAAAACAGGTGACGGGAAACGGTTTCCTTCAGGTAGTAAATTTGCATATATGGGAATCCATAAAAATGCGAAATGTGCAAATCCAAAAATATGAATTAATTAGGGAGCAATAAAAATTTTACACGTTTCCACGGGCTACCAATGTTTATAAATATCCAAATTAAGATTCGCTTTGATTGAGGACTGTGAGCGATACTCGCCACATGTTGGCCGCTGCATAATTTATGGCATTAATAAGGAAGCGAAAACACATTAGCACAATCAGTAATTCAAACATTTTCTGTGAAGTGGAAACATGCAGCTGAAATTTATGACGGGACGTTAATTCAGCGATTAACTGACGAATTATGCTAATGTCCGGGCGCGCTCAATAAAAATATTTGAATAAAGCGCCGTGGAAGAACTGCCGAAAGGCCGCGGCCGGGTCTCCCACAACAAATAAGGATTACATCAGAATTGTAAATCAGAGGATTTCCAGTAATCACGTAGTTATCGCCAGCGGCGAACCTTCGGCGACGGCTGAGTAAAACGTTCCGCCACGTTATTGGCCGTTAGCGCTTGAGTTGTCCAGTCATTCGGCGGTTTATCGCTTATTCGCGGCGAATGCGAGCCGAGTGACATCTGCGTACTAGAATAAATAACGCGGTCCTAATAGCGCCATAAATTAGCCCGGAATGGTTACACATCAATGAAATTTAAATTAGTCATTAAAACTTTTAAAATGTTGTACAACACATAAGTGGAATATTTATTTGCCGTTTCTCCGCGAATTTATGCCTGGCATTCCGCAAGTTATTAGCGTCTTCGGCGCTGGACGGCCGCGACGGCTTCTGAGCGCAGACCTCGCGTCGCGGCTCGATACCATTCATCGCGCGCGGTGCTCCAATCCGCTCCGGATTGACGGCGACTATACTGCGGCGACCTGCGATCGGACCCGGCAGCCGCGTAATATGGGTACGGGCTGTCCACTTTATTAAATTTACATACGCGGAGCCACAATTAATTGTTCGTCATTGAGACCGTGGATTTCGTTAATAATTTGCGAAAATGCGACTCACCAGTCTCTTTCGCGGTCGTCTTCGCGTTTCCATTCAGCTGGAACAGGCCTGCGATTGGATTCCGACGAGGCTCGTGATTTGTTTATGTCTTCCAGTGCAGGGGGTTGGGTGGTCCTGAGATTTATCGTCGACCTAAAATGAGGAAACTAATGCCTTTATTTATGGATATTGGCGGAATATTTAAATCCGGCATATTTTCGATTCGGACTGGCTGCGCTCGAATCGGGCTATTTGATTTCATTTCACTTTTTCCCCATTTTATTTTCCATTTCACGGTGATTTGTGGCGACAGTTTTATAGCTGGTCACCGATTATTGCTCAATGGTCTGTTGTTGGAAGGAAAATCCACGACATCGATATTATATATAAATTTTTCTTTTTTTAGAATTCCGACAAAAAAAAATAAAGCACCTTTTTCGTTTGGAAAGGGAACAGCAATAATGCTTTGCTTACACGTGACACGTTATGAAAGAGATTTTACACGGAATTTTAATGATGATAGACATAGTCGATGACAAACTTTCCAAAATCTCAATGATTCAACCGATTCTATTTTTATTGTGGTTGTTTTGACTGGTTTATGTCTTTAGTTTTGCTTTCACTAAAAACTTAGCATTATGATGATAATCAAATGACTTCTATCTGTAATTCGTAAAACGTTGAATAAAAAACCCGGAAAAAGAATTGCATTGACTCATAAAGATGTGAGCCATATCCAAATTGAAAAAAAGAAATGTAAAGATTAACCTCTTCAGGGACAAATTTTTTAAAGGTGGAAAAAATAGTTTCATATTTTGTTTGATAATTTGCTTAGTAGTTATTTATTGACAGCTATTAAATATGAAAATAAATATCTAAAAACATTTAGTACCTATGCAAAAGAAATTATGTTCACACATTTTACAGCAAACAAAGAAAATCTGTTTTTCGCTGTTTATAACTAAATTAAGCACACAGTCATGTAATTGAAAGTCAGATTTAACCTCAGTAATACAATAAATCAAAATTGTTTTGAAGTGTGCAATCACATAAGGAGTTAACTTTATGAAAACAATATTTTGCACAATAATTTTACAATCAAATCTGAGTTTCACAAATTTTATTTCATGTTATAAAATATGGCTAGTATAACCTTATTGCCTTCAAGATTTAATAACAATAGCAAACGAGTTAGGCCTTCGAACATTCCTTCGTTAAACTATATTTATTACTATTTATGTTACATTTTACATGTACTCAACTCAGTTCGACTGCATTTTTGTGTGTGTGTATGTTACGTAATTTCTTCATCAATTATGAACAGATTTTAATGATTCTGTTTTTAAATATCTATAATATTTAACCAGTTATTTTTGAAGGCGATGCCAGTCATGGTAAGAAAAGTAAAGAGATAATCTTAAGTAGGGCGTCGACTTGATTCGCACCGACTCCAAAAATTAGTGATTAGAAATTGGACCCTATTATTGAATCCGTTCAAATCGTATCATGGTTTTGTAAAAATTATTTTATAACACATTTGTTCCGAGAGTGAAAAATACTGGTTCAAATTTTTTGGGTGGCGACTACTAGAGCAAAGTTTTGCATGTTTTATTGATTACTTACTTGTTTACTTAGTTTTTACCGACAGTCACTCAGTTAGTAAGAAAAAGTATAAAAGCAATATGCAAAAAAAAAACTTTTTTAAAAACAAGCTTTTGATGCTCCATGCGTCATCATAATATTGCATTGTCACGCGATATACATATGCATGCAAAATTTCAGCTCAATCGGAAACCGGGAAGTTGGTCTAATTTAACTTGCAAGATTCCATTACAGACACCGGGACAGGTGAAACTAAATAAAAGCTTGTAATAAAGGAAACTGAGTTCATATACCTATTTGACATTAAAGTGCTTTTAGTAAAAAAATAAAGAACCTGATTTTACTAATTATATTTTTAAAATAGAGTAGTCATTATAACTAAAAAAAATTGCATAGGTACATTAAATATAGTTTATTTATGAAAGATTTAGGATATTTTTCCAATAAACTGTAATCAGAGGCAACTTTAAAATGTTTTGAGAAGCAATTAATTTCTAGTGGAATATAATGCTTCCATACTTCAAATTGTTTTAGTGTTATTGTCGAAATATAGTCTAATGAGTAGGAATTTTTATTCCAGTTAGCTAAAAATACTAAACGTATGTGGCCAAGGGCATGAGCACTTTAATTTCTCAATCTGTTTGATTTAAAATCGTTGCTATTTGCTTGAAAGTTAGAAGGCACACTACCACCAGTGTAATAGACGGTCCACGTCCTACACAGACAGTTTGTAATAACGACTGGTGGGTCCCTAAAAGGTTTGGCCCAAAGCCTTCATTCTGGAAAACGTTTTACGGCTGACCAAGGACATTCAAAGTCCACCTTACGCCATCTTTTTTTCCGCAAACGTCCCCAAGATGAGATCAGAGAGTGTGAATTGGATATTTGAAAATCCGTATGAGCCGGAGCACTCCCCGTGGAATATTTGGGGCGCCGCCCACCCCATCTGGGTCACTTTAAACCCGGCCGATAAGAAATGGCACTTCTCCTTTGTGTTCGGCCACAAAAAGTGTCAGAAGTCGTCAACATTACTTCGGTTATATCGCCCCTTGTACAAATGCTCCTCTCCCCGGGATAATGGGGGAGGACGTCGTCGGGCCGGGACCGTTCCGGGGGCCCCGGTGGGCGGCGATGGCTGCCGCATTCAAAGAGTCAACGTGCAAAACTTTCCCCGCATGGTCGGTCCTGGGATCCCTGGAAAAAAGGGACCCGAGGACAGAATAGATTGTGCGGTGATTTCCAAAACTACTCTTCCGGGAAATGACGACAGTTGCTTCCTTGATGATTCTTCCCATTTCTTGTGGTGGTGTGCCTACCGTGTGAATGGGATATTTACATGCGCCGCAAACGTGTATTTGATTACAGAAAACCTTTTAACAGACTCGTCAAGTGGGAGACTTTTTAAGTTGGGAGAGATAAGCTTTTATTGTAGTGGGGAAGTAGTTTTTCCGGCTCTTACAGGATAATAACGGTGTAATGGTGGAAGAGGTTTACATGGCGTCGCCAATGGTGTGAACACGTTAACTGAAGACCGTGAGTTATACGCTGGAAGTTCTAGAACCCAGTTGTTAGCGATATGCATTGTGTTACTATAATGCTAACCTGCATTCCAACTGAAAAATATTATCAAGAGCATTTTCATTTTACATCTTGCAATCACTGCGCTATATTTTCTGACCTATCATTATAGTCCGAAATGCTTTCTAAATGCTTAAAAACACTGTCCTTATAAAAGTTAGAAAAAAAGAAAAGATAAAATTGTCCGATAAGATTAAGAGCATGTTGGCACACTTTTGTAGGGTTCCATAACATGACTATAAACAATAAAATATGAATAATAAAATGCTAAATAAAATAATAATGTATATCTATACATACATACACACACATACATATTTGCGCATAGAGTTATACATAAATGACACACACACATGCAAACGCGAACACGGTTTTTCCCGAACATTCGTTCGAGCCGATATAAGCATAACTTGGTCGGTTATAACTCGTAAACTATTCGACTATAATAAGTCTTGTTATTTTTAGAAGTATTGGAGTATAAGTGCTAGCATTCTAGATTTTTTCCGAAATTGCTTTCAGGGTAATATACAGATGTATTTTGACCGGCATAAGCCTAATCGAAAATTTCCATTTTGGAGTCGAATATTTAAAGAACGGAGCATATTTTTGAAAAACGGTTTAAGAAAACTCATAATAATGTAAAATTCCCTTTTCAACGAAACCCCACTCGGAGGGATAAGTAACAATTTTTTTTTGTTCATCCCCACTTTGCATGTAGTTTTTTTCCAAAGATCTTAATATATACATGCTTAAAAAATTACGTCAATTAAATCACTTTGTGAAAATATTTCTTGCTGTTTCGACGTATACATAGATGAAAAAATTTGAAACAAAAAATCATTATTTATTTGAGTTTTAAACGTAAATACGTCTAAAATTTCTAATACAAATTAACATATGTAAAATCAGTTCAAGCTTTAATTTTTTAAAATTCGACTATTTTTTATAGCCGTGGGAGATTTAAAAATATTGGATAAATTAAGTTGTAAATTAACAAAATAATGATATATCAACGACATTTCCTGACCTCTACTCTAAGAAATGTAATATTTATAATAATAAAATTAATTTATTAGTGTTCGTTCGTTCTTTATCAAAGTAATAATTAAAGTTAGTAGGTTCATTTAAGTTTGTAGTATAATAATCCTGAAAGTGTTCTCATTTCTTTATTGTATATATTACCTATTTTATTTATTAAAACTGAATGGCATTATTTTTGTATGCAGCTTGTCGCCTTCTATTTATATCAATTTCCATTTCTTTTATTGTTACAGAAACTGCGTTTTTGTAGTAATAATTAGAAGTTTCCGAAGCATTGAAGTAACTTTATTTAATTCAATCAGTTTGCTGAATTTGGGACCCGCACGATTGTCATCTTCATACTTTGTTCAACGTTACAAGGTCATTTCAAGGTGAAATGTGTTTTTCAATTGAAATCTTTGCTTCTTTTATAATTTCGCATTTCTTTGAATGAAATAAACGCTTTTTGTTGCTGATATCTATGATATACCTAATTCGACTTGTGACGAGCAATTCGCCCTTTAACGTTTCAACTCGCGACATTTTACTTTTGAGGGTTTCGTCGCTTTTAGAGCGCTGAAAACGCAGTTCAATTATGCAAATGAGGCTTAAAGATTTACATATCTTCTCACTCAAACCGAAATTCTGTTTAAACTTTATCCATTCCAATTAATCAAATTTTGGAGCTACTTAGAGGTCGGAGGTGGGAGAGTGCTTCAAATCAATCAATTTTCCTCACACCGCACCGCCACCAGTCCTATTGACGAACTTCCGCCGCTTCCGCAAATGTCCCTGGCGGAGAAGCAGGACTGTGTCGCAACTGACAGTATCGAATTTGATGGTGCGACACTGTCAGAAGGGGTGTGCTTGCATGAAAAATGAGGAGGACATTCCGCTGGGCCAGCGCTTTCACGGAGTGCTAAAATATAGATTCCATAGACCGATCTATTCACGTCCCAGTCGCCGTGCCAGCCTGGCGGCACATAAGGGCAGGGTCACGTTAGCGTAGCACAATGAGATGTCAGACCTGTTAACAGACAACATGGAAATGGCCTGTCACGAATGTCACGGGCCGTATTAGAAGCGAAAGCACACAAAGAAAATTACTGAATGGAGTTTCCTGTTTTTTAATGTCGCTGGTTTTGTTGGCGAATTTTTAGAAATTGGTTTGAAATGGTCTCGATTTTTTATAGACCTTTTGCCTGTTCCAAATGTTCAAAGACTACCGAAAATATTAATTAACATAAAATTTAAATTGTTTCGGAAGGGTATGTAATTCGGTTAGGTAATTTTATACGATATTACATTTTGCCAAATGGCTGACAATTGTTTCTAGGTACATAAATATCATGACTAATACAAATTTTTAAATAAATTTTATAAAATCTTGCGTTATGTTTACCCTCTTTTTAAATGAGTTTAGCAGTTTTTTTCCAGTATAGTGAAAGAAACACCGGTATAAAAAACATTATTAGATATAAGTTTTAATAGATAGCATGTCACTATTAGTCCGGCAAGCCTCTTATTTTGAAAATTTAACAATTATACTGTTTTAGATTAGTAAGTGTTACTTTAATATATAATAATTGGCATTTTACAAGGCTAGGTTGTAAAAAGCAGTGAGGAAATTTTCAATTTTCTACCAGGTTTTGGATAGGTACAAGATCTAAAACTTAGAGACATGAATTTTAATAATATATTAGAAAAATACATATATCATATATCAGTCCGAACATACATAATACAAAATTTCTTTGTTTTTTAAAACATTGAATGTAACAAAATTATGAGAGTTATTGGAAAATAATTGTTGTATGAAAAGCCATACTTCAATACAAAGTTGATAGTTTTAATTATAATAAATAACTGGAAAATTTTCAAACAAATGTCAATGGAAGAATTTGTATTGTTAAAACTTAACTTAAACTATACATCCTTGTAGCATAGACAAATAAGATATCTAGTTTGTCTATGCTCGTAGTTTCCATAAATCTTTCCAAGAACTTTTGAGAAACTCTAAAAGTGTTTAAAGCTAATATTGTTCATAGTCGAATACGCAGACATTCCTGTACCGCTACTACTAAACTTTAAACTCGCTTCTCAAACATGATTTTTATGATATTTGAGACACATCAAGTACTACGTACACTATTGGGCAGGGTGTGAAACAATTTTAAAAATTTAATAATCACTTTAAATTAAAGTATTGTATCATTTCTTATCTTAGGCCATAAACGTAACAGTAAATTTTAATACAGTTTCAATAAATCATTTCAAAAACAACATAAGTCAACTTTATATTAAAGTATACCTACGTCTAAATTGGTCCATGACTCTAAAAGTAGACGAATACCATATAAATATTCAACTTTCATAAAATATTTATCGCTCTTTACTTTTTACGTTAAGCTTCTAAGTAACTTGTCATTTTATGGGTTCTGGCATAAACATGAATTTATTGTTTTTGCATTTATTCAATTGAGCTACGCTATTTATGTTTGAAACATTTTTCTAAATTAAGTGTACTATAAGTTTTGTACAACTTTATTAGAATAATTTTTTCGGAGATCTGTAAATATCCGCGTATTCGGCGTATTTTAGGAGTTCATACCACGCAGCTTCTTTAAAAAAAAATTACCCACTGCGAAAACATTTATGAGTCACTCAACGAAATATGAACAAATTAATCAAATTTGGTCCACTATTAAATCAAAGAGTCGATTTCTTAGCTGTGTATCAAAGTAATGAAATTTGGTCATAAGGGTTGGAACTGCATTTATAAATATTAATCTTGTTAGCATATGATAGCTGCCGTATTTTTTAATCGATTTCGTTAAATGAGTTCAATATCTCAGTTGAATTTGCAGTTGGAGCTGATGGTCAAAAGCGTCCTGTTGCACTTTCATATGTAAGTTTCTGGTGGTGCACTGTTTCTCTGATTCTCATATTCCTTAACTAATTTCAATCAAATTGTTTTGCGCGAATCAATTAAATGGGGATTCCTCAGAAGGGCAAAGGAGAAGACTGCACTTGATTTAGATGATATGACAGACCCCATATTTCTTAATAGCTTTCAATTAAATTTCAGTATTTTAAAAACTGTCCAATTCTTCCAATTACTGCCGAAAAGTCTTTTATTTATTCACTCCATTATTTATTTCTTCTATTTTTAAATATTCCAAATGTTTTTAAAATTAAAATGAATCGAAACTACTCAAGAAAGTATATCATAAGACTTTAGCCTCTGGATGCATTTACTCAGTGCTATTGATTTTCCTCAGAGGCACAGAATACGACTTCCGAGTTCTTGCTTTACTCAGTACTTTATTTACGATATATTTCAAAAATTGTCAGTCGTAAGAAAAGAATTTATGTAATTGTAGAACATATCCAACTTTAGGGGAAATAATTTTCGCCAAGTAAATTACTTCGTCAAAGGTATGTAGGAATTTTGCATAGATACTGTAGCTCAAGGTTTTGTCATAGGATCAATCGTGTTAAGGTTAATTCATTTTTAGGTGGGAGTTCATTTCAGGATATCAATTAAACCAAAAAATCAATAAACTAATTTTCAAAGATGATCTATTTCATAAGGCGTTTGTATTATTTTTTGCGGAATCTTACTTAATTTTCAAAACTTTTCAAAAGTATCCTAATTTCTGATTTCTTCGAGGAATTAAATAATTTTTCTATAATTTTTAAATCATTTTCTCCCATGTTTTCCATTGGACAGAAAATAAAGAGCTCTTACTTTGCCTGAGCTAAAGTAAATAAAGCAGAAAATTTATGAAACTTGCTTAATCCCAGAGAGCACTTAAATAAGCGTGTTTGAGACGATAGATGGTCCTCTCTTTTATATTTTGAGCTACAATTATTGGACATATTTACGTTTCTACGCCGTGACAATTTAAGCAGAGGAAAAAATGCGAGCGAAAATATTTTGACAACGAAAAGCGGTCGTAAAAGAGCTGCTCAGTAAATAACTCAGGCGTTCTAGCCTAAGTTATGCCTCCGAAATTTATCGATGAGATTAACCGAGGATATATGGCCGTGCCGGAGAGTAATCCGGTGGTCTGCGTTGAGTGCCACAGCGGAACGACACTGTCGAAATAAATTTCAAGATATTAAGGAGTGTTTTGAAATTTGCGTTTACAATTCAGTTTAATTGCCAAAGCGTAAAATTTCAGATTAATTCTGTCCTGCCGGCTAGCGATGCCCGCTGGGGCAAACCAGGTGCATTCGGCCGTAATCCGATGGAAATGTCCGGCCGCAGCAGTCTGAAGTTGTCGCGAATGTTTAAACTTTCATTTTAGTAGTCGATCTTGCGTCCCGCTTTCGATCACTTAGCCCCTGGGAAATTTATAGCGAGCGACGGTGCGGCTGACTCTAAGAACGAGATTCTAGTTTTCCAGCTGTCCGACATAAACCACTGCGACACTTCGTTTAAATATCTGTCGTGCTCAGCATGTTTCAATTTGGATGCAACTCACGGGCAATTTATAAGCAACAAATAGGGTTTAGCGATCCGTGGCAAACGAGCACCACATACTGCGGGAGCGGGTAATAAATAACTCCATTCAACAATTTAATGATTCTGTTACCGGCTCCATTAATCAACCTGTCATAAGGTCATGTTGCGCTTGTGATTGCATCGCATCTTAGAGGCCGATCATGCGGTGCACCCGCCCGCGATCACTCTTCAAATTGCCTGAGATGCTTTCTTTGATTTGCGAAACAGGAATCTCATTAGTCGTAATTTATCAGAGTAGGATTAGCTGAAAGTCGCATTAGCGCAATGGGAGAGTGGAACCAAATATTTTCCAAATTAAGATACAAATTTAGGTAGGTACTATTTTAAAGAAATATGGAAAAATTTTAAAAACTTATGAAGGATAATTATATTTTTGGCTGCTTTGTTTCAATTATTTTTTCTGATATCTGGAAAGAATAATGAACGTTCTATAAAATATACGTTATCGACATAACTATTGTAATAAAAATCGAACAATTCAAAATTTATTCAGAAGTATTCAGTAGTAATTTAGGTATAGGTACCTCTAAATAAAGTGGTCTGTAATCCGAAGTTATAAGTCACTAGCAAGCAACAACAAATTTAAAAGAATTAAAATACTTTTGGTGGTTATTCACAATTTTTAGAGTAAAAAAAGTTTATATATATGTAGGTAGGTACATATGGAAGGAAAACTTTCGACTTCTGTATATTTTTGTGTGTCTTAAACGTAATAATCGTAAATACTGGTCAAAAGGGCTATTTTTACTTCATTAGGTACCACAGAAAGGTTCCTGTTTTTGGAATATCTGAACAGCGGTTACTATTTCCATTTTAAATGGTTTATATTATTTACATTTAGTCCCTTTATTTAATTTTTATCATCTTCTATCGCATTGTTTCAGTGTTTTCGACTACATTTATGTGGTTGGCTTTTTCGATTGTATAATGAAGTTATATTGAAAAAATTTAATGTAGGTACCTATCTATCTGATAACCGCATTTCCATCTTTATTTCAACCTCATCTAAAGTAAAAAAAAACTGCAATACAAAGTTGCTTCAGCCAATTTTTTAAAAATGTTTTAACAACATGACTGCGGTTGGCGTAACTTTGAGGTGTAATTACAATTACCTAAGTTTAATTGCAAATTGCGGTTGAAAGAAGCGCTCATTTTTTCAGTGGATATTAGTAAGGAGGAGTTCGTAAGCGCTGGCTTAGTCTTAACCTATCTGAATTTGTTCATATAATATCATCGCGGCAAATCCCACATTAGTGCGTCGCGTAGCCAAGTAGAAGTGGAATTAGACATGCCATTATCGTCAGCATCGCGCTGCCATGAATCAACATAATTTATAGCGCACATGTCGTCGGAATTTATCAAATGAAATGCTAAAAGGAATACGAGAGCAGAACAAATGCGTGCAGAGCCATCAACATCTCATGTCAGCAGCGCTAACACTTTTTCCCCGGTCGAGACCTCTCCGCGCCGTCATCATCGGAGGCCGAAAGGACCGGACGGTGGGAATGTTATGACGACTGCACCGAGTGCGTTGACGGGACCTGCATAGTGCGCTCCGTCGGCACTTCGGTGTCCTACATCGCAGCAAGACGCATGCACCTCCCGGGCACAGCATCCCCGGCGTGGACCGCGCCTAGCGCTTCACGGATCGGCTGCGGCAGACATGCTCGGCCCATAAATCAGACTAATCCGAGAGTGACTTTCAGTGTCGTTATGAATTAGCTACAGAAGCACATTCTATCAAGCTAAGCCGGCTCAGAATTAGTCGTTACGATTCGGTTAAGTCGTACGTCTTGAGAAATGGTCCCTTCAGTCTGTCAGCGGTCCGCCGGCCCCCGAAGAAGATGTCTAAAAATACCCAGAAATGGTCCACTGTCAAAATGTTTGTGTTCGCGCTTAATCTTCCTCCGCCGGGCGGCGGTGATCATTACTCTCAATTTTTCACGGCGTGTGTGACCGCCGGATCGGCCTCATATGTTCACTCGAACGTGCTGTCACTTCGACTTTTTGTTCACTTAATTAAGGCATGTCAGATCTGGGAGATAATCACCGCGTGATGGGAGGTCAAATATTCGCCCGCGGACATTTTTCACAGTGCTCGCTACTAAATAAAAAGGTTGTTGCCTGATGGCTAACCGAGATTAAGTAGTGCGATCTTTTGAGGGTTATACTATCGCCGGGATTATACCATATTAAAACAGTTAAATTCACGCGTCTCGCGAAGGAGTGGCTATTTCGCATTTATTATGCCTTCATTACGCGCACGTGAAAGGGCACTTCGAAGAAAAAATCCATTCACCACTCTCTTACCCCTCTATGAATCAGGTAGAAAATTTCCGTAGAAAACAATTCAAGTGAAATCTACATAAAAACTGTAATTTTCAGGCCATTTTTTAGAATGCTGTATCAACTGCCTACCTAGAGTAATTGAGCTAATTTTTTTCAATAAAAGTATTTTAGCATTGAAATTATAAAAGCAACTGGCTTCCATTAGCTCACTAAAAAATTAATATCTTTACAGTGATTATTTGTTGGGCTAGGGATTTTCGAAAATTATATAACAATGCTATCGCATAAACTTTTACCACTTCACATTTTTATATTGATGACCTAATTACTTAAATTATAATTTTTCTAATTCTCCTAATTACCAATTACTAAATTTCTGTACTATTCTTTCATCATAGGTTTTTGGTAAGTAAAGATCAGCAAACTAGGGATTTTAATTTTAATATACCTACATACATATGTATGTATATATGTATATATACCTACATATATTTTTAAAAGAAAAAATAAAACCTTTGAGCGGATTTCATTACAATTATTATGTAACTAAGGTAGAAAATTATTATTTTTTGTGTTAATGCAAGCAAAACTGCTCTTAAAGTTGTAAATTGCATATTTAATAATTAATGTACAACTACAACCACAGAGCAAAAATTCTTGTTCTTTAATGGTAGGTAAGGAAATAGTTAAAATTAGTTCTACATGTGAGGTTAGGATTGTTAAATATATTCGATGTATAGAAAAATCTGTCATTTTCATACTATTAGCATAGACATTCATCGAATAGGCGAATTAAAATTGTTTTAAATAAAAGGTACTTTTCATTATAGTGAGAGTTTTTCATTTGTGTTCTCAGTTTGACCTCCCGAAAAAAGAAAAAAATATTTAGTATGGCTTTTATAAATTTGCTCATCTGTCTTTAAGAATAGGTTCAGATTTGTCTAAAATATTTTCAAATGAAATGTTTATTTTATTTAGAAAAAATGAATTTGAATTATTATATTATACATATATGAATATTAAAACTTTAAGTAAATCTGTGGAAAGATTATTTAGATAAAATTTACTTGCGAATAGGCTAAATACATATATTTATTTGTGTTTAGTTTAAATTCACTTGCCAAAAGGATCAAATTGATTTGCTTTAAGAAAAGATAGAAAATGCGTATTTTGACCAATTTTGGAAATTTGTACGAAAATCTTAGTGCTTCGAAAAATCTCAAAACGACATCCAAATAAAAGCTTAAAACTCGTCTGAAAAAAGTTAATTGAAGCGAATTTTCTTAGGATGAGTTTTTATGCTTTTCGTATTTCTATTGTATTTATTGGCAACGTGAAAGGCTCCTATTACGGTCCGATATTTTTTAAAGAGCTTTTCAAAAATTGACAAAATCATCTTTTTGTTTTGCTTTTTAACGAAATTTTTCTCGAAAAAATTTTTGATTTTTGATTCGTATTTGGCACTCCAAAAATTACATAACAACAGTGTTAAAATTAAAGGGGGCTTTGAGCAGCCCTGCAGGCCTGCGATTGATAAAACTCAAACCACATATAATAAGATTGTCTGTGCTATATAAGTAAGTAATAAAACTTTGAAGATCCATTTTAATTTAAAAAAACTTATCGAATGTGTGCCAAGGGCAAGAAATTTTTATACACATCAATTCTCAAAAGTCTCATAAATCAGATTTGAGATAGAACTTTTCCGGACAAATGAAAGTTGAAACGAAAGTGTGTCGCAAATATTAAGCGAAAAGTTTGTGGCTCCCTTGAGCCGGTTCTGTCCGCTCATTACATCGTGAGCTCCGCCGGCACGAATATATCTTTCTGATGAAAAGATTAGCCACCTGGCCGGTAGGTAGTTGAGCGTAATCTGGCCGTTGTAGAGCCTTGTAAAAAGCGAGTTACAATAAACAAAAGAGAAATTGCTGGACACACAAAGAAGCACCTTAGGACGGCAGGTAATTAATTAAACGCTGCTCATTAGGTGTTTATATTGTTTTATCGCACGGTGGCATGCCAGTGTTGAAACGGACTCGCCGTATGGGCACGGCCAGGACGAACACGAAATTTTATAAAAACGAAATAAATGAGAAATTTCTCACAATCGCGCTGAAGAACAGCGATGTTTAGTGGCGTTTACCAGCCACGGACATTACCACGGCGCGGCGCGGCGCGACGACTCCGCAGAAGTTGGAAGTTGGACAAAAACGAAAAACCGTCGAGCCACAAGAAAGCCCTAAGGAGGCCGAAAGATCGCACTGGATGTCGAAAGGAAAAACGTGAGGCAGGCATTTCCTTTGGAGCACTCACGACTTCAATAAATCACTTCTGGCTGGCCCGCCGCGCTGTGGACTGGCGAACGCGTGTATTTATTTGTAATGTCGCCTGTTGTGTATTTGTGTTGCTCAGTTGCCGAGCTTCTTGCTGATGACAGACGTGGATAACATCCGGGCGAAAGGGTTAAAATGCCGTCTGCTCACTTTAAGTCGTCGATATCGCGCGCCTTAAGACAATAGCCGGCAATTTAATGCGATAAGCCTAGCCGTCATTGCCGCTTTTCGATTCGTTAATCTTTAATGCGGTCTCAGTAGGAAATTGTAAAAAAATGACTTTTAAGAAGACGTCCCCAACTTGCATTGGGTCACGGATTTTGATTAAATTTATTAGACTGACCTCAAGTCAGGATAAGCATCTTATTTCCGGTGGTTCGAAGTAAAAAGCGTAGGTTCCATTTCCGCGGCTTTTATAAAACACAATAACACCTGGTATACATTGTCTCAAATTAAACTACAATTTCTTAAAGATTGCACTCTTTAACGAAAGTATAATTAAAAAATTCCATCGCAAAGGTATTTTAAATATTTTTAACCTGCAGCAATTCACTAAGCTACAAATTCTTTTTATCACTAATCATTGGCGGGAAGTTCTGTCAAGATGGAGATCTAATATACTGCAAAAATATAAATTAACTTATAAAAATGTTTGAAATTGCAATACGATGCCAGTGAATGATTTATCACAAACTCGTCAAAAACTAAAAATTGAAGTTATTTTTTTACACAATAAATATGATTCATTAGTGTTGAATTCATCTGAAAGAATATCACGAAAATTTAGCCCTTAACAAATTTAATTATCAAGAACATATGTAAATGGATCATAAAAAAAATACTGATTTATTTATTACTCCTATAGTAAAGATTCTTACGTGATAGAGAAACATGAATATCATATGAGATTTTAGCACCCCAAAATTATATCTCCTCATGTCGACAAATTTTAAAAGGGTAAATTTTGCACACTTTTCGTAATTAAATTTGCAAAATACGACTGGCATTTTGGAACGTAGTTCTGTTAGAAATTTTGCATTATATCGTTTCAACATGCGTAACTGAAAATCACAAACTTTATCTTCATTACAATTCCAAAATATCTTCAAATTCTATAGGTTTTTTTATCTTGATTTCAAATGATGTTAATTACCATCCATCTTAATGTTAATAAATTTTAAATATCTTAACCTACTAAATTTCATAACAATTTGTCTCACTAAACTCGTTTCATATCAGCTCTCATAAAATTAAATTATATTAAAGAAATTAACTTTAATGAAGCTTGATACTTAATTCAATTTTTAAAATTAAAATTCTTATAAATTAAAATTTCCAAAAGTAATATAAATACCGTAGACGAAGGGGCTCATTAAGATTTTTAAGTAAGCTTTCTATTAGAACTTTTTAAAATATTTGTTTTTTTATGAAAGTAACCCATCATGGTTGAACTCTTGCACCTGAAATTTCTTGCAATTCCTTATTTTGGTGATGAGAAGTTAAATGGCAGGAGTTCAGGAATTATTTTCTACAGTTTTCTTATAAATTAGAAGAAGACCCATTGATTCCATTCATTTGTCATTTGTAATTCGTGTTTTCGCTGTCGTTTTAAAATTGCCATTAATTAGGGAAGGCTGCTGGGAACTAAGGCAAAGTTCAGCACTTTCCTACAGGAAAGGATGTTATGAAGTCAGCAAGAATTTTCTGCTAAATGGAGAAATGGAACGACTTTCTGCAATTTCCTGACAAGAAGTTTTAAATCCTACAAGCAAAGGAACACACCAAATAATAAGCTTCACCATCTTCCATCATCATCAGATCCTTATTTTTCTAAATTAAACTACATTTTATTTCGTATATGTAAGTAAGTATAATATAATTTTGTAAAGACACATAACTTTCTTAGAGATTTTCTTATCTAGAGATACAATGTATGAGTGGATAGCTGAAGCTGCTGATATTGGAGCTATAAATTTTGGCCCAAACAATTAACATACCAAACAAATCCCCTGTGTGCCTAAAAATAAATCTTATTATCTCAGGAATTTCTTAAAAGGGCAGCCGGAGGTACCCACTTAAACGGATTAGTCACGCTGGAACTCTTAAAGTGCATTTCACCCATAGAATTCTCGTTTCCCTCAAGGAAGTGAAAATGTCATTAGGAGGACGACAGCTTTATCTTTTTGTTAATTCATTTGAGCGTGAATTATTTACCTTTTTCCGCTCCTTTTCGGCTTATTGTTGTTTATGAAGGGCCACAAGGAAGCGCAATGTTTCTGAACTTGACCAAAATGGTATACGAATTCCCAACCATGATGAGTCATTTGTTGCACGGAATTAAATTACTTTGTAAAATCTAATCTGGGGAGTTTATGCGCATGTGAAAGTGGTCATTAGGTATTTCTAGGTTTTAGTGAAAAATATGGTGTCATCACGATGCAGCATTTCTACAACACGTCTGGCATAACTTGAATTTACTAACAAGTAACAACTTGAGGCGAAAAGAGTTTATTTTATTTACTTTTGATCCTCTCAACATTTGTATTTTTGGTAGCTGGTATTGTAGATATTAACCGGAATATTTTCGTAGTTTTCGCCTTAAAAATTGATAAAACGGTTCATAAGGCTTCTAGATATTTCCATTATTTGCTCGACAACTATTTTATTTCATAATTCACAATCTTTATTAACTTTATATTGTGAATAGTAGCAATCAAATGCAGCTAATAGTGAAAAACAATAAAACTCTAGCACAAAAAAATGTATGAGAGATACTCATACTCTGACAATCCTTTAACTACAAATCAGCATTGGAAATCATAATCATAAAATATAGAACATATATGTACCCTATACCTTGTCTTTTTGCAAATAACTTCACGTGTGATTGATTACATAAAAATAAAATTTAATAAAAAGGCAAAGAATTATCATTTTATTTTACTCTTGAATATATACATTTTAGTGTGTAAAACTGACCCGAAACACACATCGAAGTTGGTAAATGAGAATGGGATTGAAGTCCCTGATTGACCGGTTCAATCACAAGATTTTAGTTCTATTAAAAATCTCTTCAGAATCCCTAAGTGGCGAGTCTAAAGTCAGCATTTCCGAAATTAAATCAGAACTAATGGAAACACTGAAAAAAGGATTAGAAAGGATACCTATCTGAATCTATGTTTATGAATTTAATAGTGTCTATGCTACGAAGGTGTGCTGAAGTTATTACAAATAACAACTAACTTACTAACTTACTTTGTAGGGAGGCAACTAAAATGTTGCTTTAGTTTTACACACTAACTTGTACCGAAGTTCGTTATTTTTTCAAATTATTTTAGTTAAATTGAATTGTAAATTTATTGTGAAGTCAACCTTTTGTAATGTTTCATGAAAGGAGAAAATTATGATATAGCTTTTTATTTTCCACTAAATAAAATGAAGAAAAAAACTACATCAAGTTTATGAACTAGAATGGTTGCTATTGTTTCGTACAACACTTGTGTTTTGAATTCTAGCAAAATTGACTGAATAATTAGCTATTAATATTTCGAAAATGCGAATACCATGGTTTTATGCGAATTTCCAGCACTATAAGAGTGCTGGTCATAGACCAAAGCCAAAAAATTAATTAGCCAGGTTATACGCAAACGTGTCATTAGTGTTGTCATGCATTACTACCGAGGTATGTCCACCTTCCAGCAGCGGTGTTGACACCGTCAGCCAGGAGCGATCAATTCAGCCGGCGGACGTGTATTTGATTTATCACGTATTCCTGCAAAGATTTTTCCCGTGCCATTAATATTACTGTAACATCCCGAAAACGCAAATATGTCAAAACTTAATGTGATAGCTGACAGCTCTGCATTTTCATTTCCTGCACTTGACAGTAGTGTCACATAGAAGCATCCTAGCTAGAGATGAGGCCAACACACGAATGCATCCCAGGGAGGGAAATCTGGCTGGTAGCGCACAAAGAGAGCAATAGAGAGATATGAAATATGCAGCATCCATGATCCATGATCCGATGTTATGTCGTGATTTATGACCACATCTTGTGTACATCTCATAATTTAAACAAAACTTCTGTAATGCTTGTCTCAGACATTTCGTCTCTAATTTATGAGTGAGTTCACAAGCATCCAGTCATATTCAGATTTAGACCGGGGGCTCAGCCGCCCAGCACCGGGCGCATCCGATGGGGCTTCTGTGCACTAGATGTGAATCTCAACACGTCAGTGGCCCCGTACCCTCCGCAAATATATGCGATCTGATGTGCACTCAACATAGAGCGCATGAAAACGTCATAATTCTCGGTGCCACATGAACTGGCGATATCCGAGGAGGTAGGTCTTGGTGCCATGCCGTAGATAAGAACAGGCCGTGCACATGGGCCTCGCCGGGCCCGGGCCCGGGCCGGCCTCAGTAGTGGGGCTGGAGCTGCACCCGGGCGGCACTCACCAGGCAGATGAGGTTTGCGAAAGATTGCTTTATGAGGGAATTTCTGGCCGGGGAAAATTTCATTTGCTCGGGGAAATTAATTTTAGATTTTTTGTTGACAGCAGCTATTTCAGTGAATAATAGCGTGCTCTCCATCATTGTCTAACGACTCCGGGCGGCTCCTCTGTTTGCGGCTGGCGAGGTGATGCAAGCCCTGATGTACTCCAGAGGAGCCAGTCCTGCGATGTTGACATTTTTAATATTCTTCAGGCGATTAATTGTAACCATTTCCTGGTCCCACCAACAGCGCTGCATATTTATTGAATTCCACACGTACTTTTGCAATTGCACATTCATGCTAAAGTGAAGTGTGGACTACTTTCACAATTATAATCCATATATGGTATGCCATATTCTAAGTGCACTTTAAATATTTTCTCACTAGATATATGTATGTGCAGTACAAAATGTGAACCACTTGAATTATATTCTAAAGATTTCCTTTATTTCCAGTTTAGTTCAGTGGGTTTCTCGGAAATATATATAACTCTATTATTTAATATCTAGTTTAAAATTCTGTTTGGTTTTGCGAGAAATTCAGTAAAGTACAAGTCAAGTCATCGTGAATGACAAACTAGAGAAACTGTAATTAGTTCAACTTTTATTGTAAAAGTTTTGCAATCTTCAGAAATCCGGATGTTATACTAGAATTTAAAATTAAGTTAAATTCAATACAGTGAATTTCACTACAACTGCAATTAGAAGCTACTACAACAAACATATTATTGAAAATTTTTTTAAATAATTAGTTACCTTTTTAGTTAGGAGAAATCCACTAGAAACATTTCTTAGTGTGTGCAGGGTAAAATTTTTTTAATAAACATAATAATGCCATGAAATGAATGAGAAAGGTAGGTACTAATATGAATAAATGAATAAAGGATATGGAAGATGGTTCTGTACTTTATCTTCAATTGTTTATTTTTGAGGAATATTCGTATTCCATATTAGCAATACAGTTCCACATTTGGTAACTTTCCTCTATGCTTTGTTTAAAAATTCGCAAATTTCTGAAAGTATTATTATTAGCCTATTAAAATAGGGTAATCAATTTTATTGTTTTAGTGGTTCAATTATTAAAATTTGCGAAATCTGTTAAACACGTTTTTTAAGGGGGTCCATATCTTTAAAAATCTTTAAGTAATCGATTTTGAGTTAAAGTTATTTTCTAAAAGTATATTATATTAAACGTATTCTGTGAATATATGTACATATGTATGATAAAATTCTGAGAATTATTATACTTATGGAGATAAATGATTTTAAGCGAGGCCGCGCAGCTTTGCGCAAGAGCCGGACAATCACACAGGATGTGAGCTGTTGTTTCCTCATCCTGTAGACAAAGTTGGCATTCGGTCTCAACTGACAGAAAATTTTGAGCTATATCATTAAGACA
Organism: Machimus rusticus; assembly: GCA_951509405.1. Taxonomy (NCBI): domain Eukaryota; kingdom Metazoa; phylum Arthropoda; class Insecta; order Diptera; family Asilidae; genus Machimus; species Machimus rusticus. The sequence continues at coordinate 3,761,850 of OX608052.1, read as the reverse complement.
ATTGGACCAAAAGTTATGAAAAAAAATAGTTTTAAAATCCTTAATGATAGCTCTTTCAAATGATACCTCACTAGATATATGTACATATTAATTAAGATTTTTTTCGTTGACTGGAGATTATATTATGCCAAATTTCAAATTTCCACGTCACACATGTTGTTTTCGAGAAAAAACCTCTGTGACAGACGAACAGAGGATATCTACTAGGGTGATCTTTTAAGAGTTCCGTTTTTCCTTTTGACGAATGGAACCCTAATTTATTGTAACTTCTTGAAATGTTTACTTACGAGTATACCTACTGTTTGAATATTGGTAACATTTTATTATTTTTTGTCTTGAACAGTTCAAGAAAAATCGAGTTCGTATAAGTGTAGAAATGAATATGTTTCAATAATTATTAAAAGGGAGGTGACAATTTCTCAACACGTGAACGGATAAGTTCCGTGAGATAAAAATCTGCCAAACGCGATGACAAACGCCTCGCAGTAAGAATCGCGCAATGCAAATCCGCCGGTGGTATCAATTTCAAGGAAACTGCCCCCGTTCATTAAATCACGTATGCCACCCGGCTGCGGTCGCGGTCTGCGTTACATCTAGCGACTATCCGCTTCTGTAGGCAGTCATTACACCTCTCCGCAATTTTTCACAATTTTCACACCTCGAGCAGCAGACAAATGATCTTGTTACGATGATCGCTATCGCGAGCTCACCGGGAGGCATAAATTTCTCGAAAATGTGACAACATACGACCCAAGTGGAAATCAGCTGATGGCAGCGACTGATTCCAGGGAGTTCTGCTTAAAATGCAGAATTCCACGCATGCATATCTCGGCAGGTTATGCAAATGTGGGCCTTTTGTTCCACGACTCCGTTCTGGCTGCCTCTTTATGTTCCGCTCAGATAGCACCGAAATGCATCATGATCAGAGGTGAGACCTACCTGGCTGGGCGGAGCTCTCAAAATAAATATTTATGCTCCGATGCATAACCGGGGAAAAAGCGGCTCATTAACAGCTCCGGTGATGTCTTTATGAGTAATTTATGTTCGGCGCAAAAAGCTTAATTGTGATTTTCTGCACTGGCCGCATGCGGCGGCATCTAATTACTTGCATTTTCCGTGATTATGATATACGGTGTAATTACGGAACGAGATTGTTGCAGCCTTCGTTGTTGCGAAACGCGGTGATCACGATACTTCATACAAGCCCAGGAACCGCGATTGGCGTGAAGTTATGGATTCGGTCTACCGGAAAAAATAACACCAAAACCGAAAGTGAGCGAGCGTCGTTAAAAATATAAATTAAAAATGTGAAATGCATTTGACTGAGGGATGTGTGTGGCAAAGTGTGAAACGAAACCGAATTAATTGATTGTTCACACTTGCGGTCGCCGCCGCTCCGATTATTATTTTATGCAGCTGGAAGGCCGCGATGCCATCGAAACTGCACGAATGCGGAAAAGTTGGGGCTCGCTGGATGGAAGTGAGAGATTTTCTGGGATAATTTTTTATGTGCATTTCAAATTGCAGTTGAAGTAGTTTTAGCTATGAGACTACCGCCCAGGAACAAGTAAATTATTAATTTCCTGCCGTTTTTTTTTCTGTCGCCGTTTAAATAAAAACGCTTGTGACTATTAGAGAAAAAAAAAACGTTCATTGAAAAAACCAAAAACCTGACTTCTTGTTAAAAAGGAACTAAAAAGATATAAACAAGTATACCTATTTAAAAAAATGTAAAATTTTACTATTACTATTCTTATCATTTCAAAAGTAGGTAGGTAGGTACCTTAGAATTAAAAATGTATGTCGACTTCCTAAAACTCATGCTATCAAATCGTTACTAATTACAATTGAGAACAACCATTTGTAAGTACCACTGCATATCACAATTAGATAACATGCATTTTAGAAAGTCGATGTAAATTTTTAACCATATTAGGTTCTTTCTTAAGGATGAGAATAGTAATAGTACAATTTTGTATTTGTTGTGTCTAAAATTTATAAATAATTGTTTATATATTTTAAGTTCGTTTTTTAGAAGCAGTCGGCTTCTTTGGTTTTTTTAATTACCTTATATTTTATTTCAAACTTTTTACTTGTTTATTTACTTTTTAATTAGCAAGTTGTTAAGGACAGTTTAAGTACCTATTATAATTTAAATAATAACTAAATAAACTGTACGGTGAAGTAAAATTATCAGGATAGGGATTTTAGAAGACAAGGAATGGATCTAATGTTACAATTTCATGAAGTGAAGTTTCGATGGTTAAACTATCCATCGATTGATATGCAAATTGGCGGGAAGATGGTTTGAAATCCAGGGATTATTATTATTATCATTATATATGTATATTTTAAGTACGTTAAAATGAAACTGGCAAACAACAAAATAGTACACATACAAATTCTTGAATTTTACTCAGACCCACATCGAAGTATTTCGATTGAAAATATACAATTTATTGAGTAATGAATAGGTATTGACTTGCAAAAAAACTTAAGTATCAGAGTGAGGTTATTAATTTATTAGGTCGAAATTGGAATTTACATATCAAGGTAAAGTTATATGAATTCTTATTACTCGTAATTTACTTCGATATTTAGGCATTTATTAAAATCAAAATTATTTATTCCATGGTAAGGTAGAGATCAGAATGAAACTCACTAAAAAAGATGATATCACAATTAACAGAATTGAATCAGTATCTAAAAGTATGAAGTCCAACTCAAACCGTACAAAATCTTTTCAAATCAGGACACTTGCCTACTGTTGCATATCGAGGATTGAAAAACAAATGTTAATTAGTTATGTTTTCATATTGTAGTGTTCAGAACTAAATTAAAAATTATTTTACGACTCAGGTATCATCTTTTAACAATGGGATTAATGTGATCAACACGTTTTTTCAACGGCTTAAATTTTTAGAGAATAAGGTTCTAACCATCTATCAAAATTGTATAGAACAAAGTTCTATCTGCAGAGCTATATAACAGCGCTTCGTAATTTATTTACACGTACCGCATAAATCTCATAATACTTTGACGGAATTTAACCGCCAAAACAACCTACAGAAACTCATTTTGTTTATAGCCCCTATAATCATCCGGCGACCTGGCACTACATTTGGCCGCGTCGACTGGATCACTAGCTTCCTGACAAAATTTATGACGGGCCTCGAAACTAAAGTCTGTTTCGCATTGGAACTAATCACTTAATCTTCCGAGGGCCCTAGTTGGCCCCATGTTCTTAAGTTTAAATAAATAAAAAGGAGATTTATTGCGAGGCTCTCTCCACTTAAGTGAAGCTCATGTGACGCACAGTCGTTACGCTGTGACAGTAACAAGATGCATGGCTGACAGGTGCGCAATTTCTTCCCATTCTCATCTGCTGAGTGTGCAGCAGTGCGACGGGCCATCGGAGCCATATCCCGACCAAGATTTATGGCCGCCTCTAGTTACGGCGAACGGGGACATGGTGTGTAGAAAAATTCGTGATTTCCAACAAATTAATGGAATTAGCTGAGGAGAGGGTCGTTTCCGCAAGATGCCATTAGCACTTAGTTTGACTGAGCATAAACACCACAGTCCCCGTCTGAGGCCCTTTTTTATTTTGACACCAATTATGACCTTAAATTCGGTGACACCGCGTGTCCTACTCGGCTGCGCTGACAGATGTCACTCGTTATAACACCCCCAGCAGACACGCCCGCTGCCCACGACAGAACAAAACCATTCAAATTAGCCGCCCGTCGGCTGGATTTATGGAAAAATATGACACTGTCTTGATTGGGGCGCGTTTCATCAGATATTCATGCAGTAAATCATTGCCAGCAATTTCATGAATTTCGTTAATTCCCGGTACATGCAGACTCCAGCTTCAGCTCCGTGATGCCAGCCGTTGTGTTTCGTGGGTTGGCGGATGGCGGGCGAAGGGAAGTGTCAGGGGGACTTTTCCTCTTTTCTACGTCAGAATTTAGCGAACCATTGAAAATTGCTGCGGGTCGGCACCCATCCGTGAATTCGTCGGATTCGTTCCTGATTTTACCTTTCCTTTCTTGCAGCGACGTAATTGTGCGGTGCACGCCGTGTTATTAACTGAGGGCTTGCTCCGCTACAATGGCGGACTAATCAAATGATTAATGGGCTCGCGAGTCCCGCCGAATTTGGCATCGCCCGTAATTGTGATTGTAATTAGTTGTCGCTTTTCTGTTTAGATTCTGATTATAGATTGAGTCGGGATTGCGGTACGGCACCGCAGGTGTGTAACATCCACCGCAAATGTGTGCTCGTGGTTTGGGCGACATTACACGGACTAGCGGTCTGGTGCACCTCGAACACCACGCAGAAATTACGTAATTGAGCTCTTATCAGGCAATCAAGTAGAACTCTATTCACAATTTTTGGTACCTCTAACTGTCTCTGGAAATGGTATTTGAAAATTATTAGCCCCTACCGTCACATGGAGTTATTAAAAATTCATAGAATTCTAATATTGCGTAGATAAAATTATAAAACTTTTGAAATTTTAGTACACACATAACAATTTCTTTTTTTCCGAAGAGCATTCTAAAATTTGTTTAACTTAACATTCCTTTTGATAATGGATTCACACAAACATTTTTCCTAACTAGTTAGAATGCCACTAGAGGTAGCTTCCTAGGATTTCCAATTCAAAAACTCACCTTGAACACTTTATTATTATTTTAAATATCTTAACACAGGAGCGACGTTTCACCGCCAAACTTTTGCAATGGCCGACTGACTCAGATAACTTTGGATTCAAAGTATAAAAACTAAATGGCGTTATTTATTATAGAAAAAAAGAAACCGATGGGGACAAAATTGGCGACTCTACCTTATTATCTATATCCACGTAAAAACAATTATATCAGTCTAGTTAGAGTAATTTTTGAGATGTTTTGTAACCTAATTTAAAAATGTAGCTTCGAGAAAAACTTGTATATCACGGCCATTTTGTTAAAAAAAAATAAATGAAAATATATTTAAATTCTCAGAGCATTATTATTCAAGACCTACATATATGCTTTAATAATGTCACATATGTATGTTGTAGGTATACAATTTCTTTGGAAAAAAAGAAAATCATTAAAATGGACACTTTGGTTAGCCTTTTATACGGGGTTCGCCCATTAAACAAATAATTTTGCTTATCTTATTTTTGAAAAATAAAATAATTATAAAAAATACGCATTATTTATGGAATGACAATACATATGTGCATAAATGAAATGCGGTACCTATACTGAACATGTTTTTTCGTAGAGTTTATATGTTGAAGTATACCTGACATCGGTCAACATCTATCTGGGTCGTGTCAGGAGCGATTGGTACAAACTATTCAGTTAACCCCACTTTTTCGAGAATCTACACCAAAATCAATTCAGCCTGGACTGATAGCATAACAAATAAATCCCTGGGCCGACACTCTCCTCTAAATACATCTAAAATATTGTCCCGGGCAAGTCGAGGCGGCGCCCATAACTCAGCGTTAGAGCGACACGCTGCGACGTAGATCATATTCAGACGGGGCAGCGGCTGCAAAAAGGGCCATATTTCAGTTTAGTATCGAAATAACTGGGCTGTCGCGGGGCGGCTGGACACAATATGAAACTGCGACTTCACCGCAGCTATCAGTCACGGCGGCGGTGGCGGCCCCTTTTTTCTTTCCCGGTAATAAGTTAGCTTTCAAATTTATAGCCGCTTTCCTTTTTCCGTGCCGGGAAGAATCACCGCACAACAGAAATGTGCAATTAGCACCAACTGCGCACAGTAGTCCCGGGGCCCGGCCCGGCCGGTCGGCTGGCGGGCCAACTGAAATAAATGGGGTTCGTTTGCGAGAATAAAAAAGCCACCTTCTTGTTTAGCACTAAATCAAATTTTATTTTCCTAAATATCACAATTCCCTGCCCACATGGTGTCGATAAATTTAATTTACAGCCTTCACCAACACGAACGGCCAGGCGCAGCCAGAGCGGGCGCACAGCCGGGAAAGTTACAATCGCCCGGATAGAGCAGAAACGCGGAACTTTTTATACAGTTGGCACGCCTAATGCTCGGATTTATCATTTTAAATCGCGCGTCAGAGGAAGGATTTATCGGTTTTTTGTGGAAATTGGAAAAAATTGCAACAATCTACCCAAATACAGTGAACGAGGCGGCGCTCGAGTGTTAGCCCCAGCCAGTGCCATTATGAACGTAGACCATGGACAAATCTTCTGGGAGCGCCCGAGATGGGGTCAAGCAAAGGGGGCCACCACCATCTAGCCGGCAATATCGTGCACAACAAACCTATTTATCAAGATGATAAATGGCGAGTGTATAAATCAGGCGGGACCTTAAAATTACTTTCTAATAGTATGTTGTACCAGCTCTTCCGTCAAGGAGGAGAAACTTTCACTCTGCCCCGGTGCCGGGCTAACTAACCGACGTAGGAAATTCCGAGGTCAATCTGAGGGGGTCTGGCGAAATTTATGTCTCAATTTCGTGAATATTTTTGCACTAAAATGGGGCCGTTCTGGGAATTTGGCTCGATTTATTAAAGCGCTTCTAATATAAGAGAAATGGGAAATTCACCTCCGACTTCTTAGTCACGAATGTGATTCAAATGGAATATCAACCCCGAAAACAGAAAAATATAAAATGGGTATTGTATTTTTTTATTTATAGTATAGGTACCTGGAGTTTGGTTTTTAGCTGATGAATTATCAGCAATATGTAAAATAATGCATTAATATAACCAATTCTATCAAAAGCACAAGTAATTCAATTTGAAATGGATTATTAGTAATGATAATTAAAAGAATAGATTAATTCTTACAGTTTCTTATGCACGTAATTTCATGATTTAAATAATAATAATAATTTATTGGTAAAAGTGTACAAAGTTAAAAATCGTAAAATCATCTTGTTTTGAAATAATTGGTTGTAATATATAATCAGTTTTAATTATTCATAACTTATTAGCAAACATTAGTGCATTTTGAATTAGTGCTAAGGTTGCTCAAGTCGTACCCCTAAGAGAAAATCACTTTAATTTTCACTGCAATTTAAATTAAACAAATTAATTTGCTTCCACTGAATCTTTGTTTATTTAGCTATCAACCAACCTTCATAAAAATGTAAAAATCTTTTATCAAAATAGGTATTTAAACGTTTTTCAAAAACATACTTTTTGTTGGCACTTAGTTGCCTAAGTCGTACTTGAAACAAGGTGTCAGCGATGATATTATAAATTTATAAAATAATATAACAAGACTTCACAATAATAATTGAAAAACTAGACTGATACTTTCTCAGGGAGTCAAGTTACATTCTTCTTATTTTTGGAGTCTTCAAAGTTAAAGAACCTCGCACAAAATGTATAGAAAAGTGCATACAGGTAAACAGACTGAAAATTTAGTATGTTGTAGTTCATGACATCTTGATAAAAAGTTCTTAGGGGTGCAACGTCTGAAAATGGCCAGTTTTAGAGATACAGAGTATGTCATTTTAACAGAGGCACCAGAGTGAAGTCATTTAGGCTGTTTTAGTAGGTAAATATGGAAAAAATCATAGAACGCGTGGTTAATTATAACCAAGCACAAGAGAGAGCTAAAAAGCAGACGATGTTACCAATAAGGAAAATTATGCAAATGTGACAAAAGATCGCGCACTACTGAAATTATACTTCGCGTACGGCGAAGATGTTAAAACTTACATATGAAAGAATAAAGAAACTAATGGGGAAAAGTCTCCAAAATTCACTATCATTGCTTAAAGTTATTTAGTCTCTATCCAACTACGCACACTTTTCCCTGAGACGGATTTATTATAGATGTGACGGTTTTCTCTTATTAATGTTTTCGATTGAATCAAATAAATATATTTTTCACACAAATTACATTAACTACATGCCACGTACAAAACAAAATTGTTGATGTCAATATCTTCTAATGAATAACTCTGATAACTCTTTCTCTTAATATATGTCATCCGAATAAGTGAGATTAATTAACAACAACATAAATATGAGAATTAACCATTTAATATATAAAAATAAAAGATAATACCAGGTTAATTGATTAAAGAAATCAAATATTCATTTAGGCACACACATTACCAGCTTTCAGCAATAATTTCATAAAAACATAAAAACACAAAACTAAAAATACAAAATATGTAGGTGTTTACGATCACTAAAATATATGACGCCATCAAAAATTTATATTCATTTATATAACCTGTCACATAAATTCATTTATAGCAAAATTTATGAATCTGTGCAGCAACTAATTAAGCATAGAAACCTGCCATGAAGATGGAAGCAAAGTTAACGTTTGAAATGTGGTGAAATAACTCAACAGACAAAATCAAGAAGTGTCGCCTTCGAAAAAAAATGTTGACAACAAATGAAGATGTCATTAATTCTCTAAACTGCCTTGTCTGACACATGTTCACATATAAATCAAACGTACGAAATTATTTTTGGGGATATATGTATGTAACATTAGTTCCTGCCACAAGTTTCTTCACAAAATTTCATGAATTTTTAAAAGCCCGAAAAGTCGTAAAAATTCTTTGGCAACACATTAACTACAGAAGGTTAAGTCTAGAGTGATTTATTGTAATTTTAATTTTGCTAATTTTCGATCTTTGGAAATTGCGTTTTAAACAGTGAAAATTCTTTTAATTTTTAAAACCTGATTCTCATATTACGAAAATTTTGGTAAAATTATTAAAACTTTAATGGGTGATACTAAATTCTGAAAGATGCTATGTATATAAATTAATGATTTTAAAATGTTTGTCCTAATAGCAGCGTTGTCTTGTAATGGAATTTTAGTGACATTATAGTTTTATTTAAAAATACATCGGATTCCATTTGGATCTATAAAGCTAATATAAGTAATTTTTCATTTATCTTAATTAAATTTTAAATAAATACCCTGAACCCTTTAATTCTAGTATTTTAGCTCCAGCACTGACGTAGTACCATTTGTCTGAGCCAAATTAGCACAGGCATATACTTTTAATATGTCTAGTTAGACAAAGGATTCTAAAAAGCAACGTACACCCGTATAACTTTTGAAATGTTAAGGTAAACGATTGGACATGGTGAAATCTACCTTTTGATTAGCTGGGAGTCCAAACCGAACCTACAGGGGCAAAGGAGAAAATTAAACATTACAAATTGTAACAAAGTTCGAATGGGGGCTCATTTGGAAGAACATTCAATTAAAGATTACCTTTTGCCTAGGGGTTGAAGGGATAAATACGGAGGCCGTTCTACCGAAAATGAATGAAGAGTAGAGTGTATTACACCCTCAAGTATATGTGGGCTCGTAATTCTCAAAATATAAACATTATTTTGAAAATGAAGAAAATAAAAATATTCAAAAATGAGCAAAACGATCTATGTAATTACACTATTGGTCAAGACAACTTTGTTTTTTTTTTTTTAACTCGACTGCTCATGGACCGCGGATCTAATTTTGTAGCAGTAGTTGTAGCACTAAAGTTTTAACAGCTTCAAAATAGCCAGCAGTAAGTTTTCTTTTAAAATGAAATTACTTTCATGCAAATCTATAAGATGTTAATCAAAACAAAATAATTCACTTTCATTTATGAATTTTTGTTTTTTTATGGTAATACTGTTTTTAATAAGGCAACAATCCAGTCAATAGAATCAGAAAAACTATATGGGGGAATAAAAACAACACGTTAAAATCGATTGTAATTATGCAATTCAATTCTTGACCCTCTTATAAAACTTCATTTTGGTACTTAAAGATCGTTTTGTTCGAGGGCGGAATTTTGAAAGAAACTGCTTATATCTAGAAAAATATTGAAGCCTTTATTTCTTTCAAGAACGATTTTTATTTTGAATGATGATTTTTGAAAGAATAGGGCTTGATTAATGGCTTTTTGTAATATGTGTATTAAAAGACAATTTTAGATAATAAAATATATATTTATATAAATATATACTACACAGTGAAGATATTTGGCATAATATAAAAAATTGTATCGGCTCAGAAGCTCCAGGTGTGGGAAACCCCGACAGCAAACTGACTCTTTTCACCTGCGCTTTTTTGATGATTAAATTGAATTTTTTAAACTTTGTTATAGGTAAGTTTTTAACATTTAGTAAAAGGTCCATCAAGTTGCAATGATTGAATTCAGGTTTTGGTGTAAAGTTTAATCAAAATCAATGACATTTGATGCGCTTTCAGCACAGCCATTTGTATAATTTTTTACGGTCGTTAATTTTTTTGCTGTATATTTCGAGTAACCGATGTTGTCTTTGCTTAACAGAGGTAATATTTTTAGTGTGACTTTGTGAGCGATACCATATTCGAATACGATAACTTGTCACCCTTTAGGTATGTTATTTCATTATTTAGATAGTTCTGCTACACATTTCAAGGCTGGAATTGATCCATTAGTATGCATTATTTTTATTTTGAGTGTAATTAAGCTAGATTCTACTTATTGGTTGAACTATACTGATGCTATAGTGTTTATTTATTTATTTATTATTATTTGGCGATACCCTATAATAGTTTGATTTTGAATTTTGCTTGGTTTGCTCGAAATTGTTGATGTTTTACCTCCGTTTTGTTGATCTTATTTTAAAAGGTATTTTAATTTCTATTGACCTTGTTTCCGTTTGGGAAATTTGAGTAGGTACTTCATCAATGATCAAAATGTTTACTTAGTTCCATAGGAAGTCACATCCTAAAGTGTTTAACTAGTTCCATAGAAAGTCACGTCCTAAAATTTTACTTATAATTGCAAAGTTTTAAGCAATAAGTATAATGTTAACATAAGCATAAACTAAGAATAAGCATAAACTTTTTATTCTGGATTCACTTTATAGCATTGGACTAGACTAGATTATTAAATTGAAAAATAACCGCTTTTTCATAAGTCAATACGATTATTTACATGATATCAAATGGCTAAACCAATTCCGATGGGACTTTCACTGGAAGATAGGATATTTTAGTAATAATAATACTTGATAATTGTGCGGGCAAGCTATAGTATCGTATGTTGCTAATTAAAATTGTCTGATGTTTCAATTTCGATAAATTTCGTTATTCGTACTGGTATGATATGACAGACATGTTTGTAGATATTTAGCGGTTGAAAGTCTTGTTGATTAGTGGTATTTAATTTTTCGTTCCCTTTTGTAAGTGCAAACCCGCGATATAAATCAGAAGCGGCAGCTTGGCGTAGGTGCTTACAATATCACGCGCGCCGGCGGCAAAGGATCGCCCAAAACAAGAACAAATCGACCAGAGAGCTGTGAGGAATTGTCGTGGGCAAGCATGGAATCGAAAACATGAAAAAAGGAGGAAAATTGCTGCCCAGATAATCATCCGTGGAGGTATTGTTTCGCGGGGTTATTTATTAATGCGATCCTGATAAGAAATGCTCCGTCCGCGGAGCAACACGGGATGCACCACGATCAGCGTGAACTTGAACCACCGCGCACGACATTTCTCCGCGCGCGGATGCTATCGGCCGCGGATAGCCGGGACGCGACGCGACGTCTACGGCATCCGAAAGGCGAGGCTTAGCAATTGACCGCTGGGGGGAGGGGTGGTCAGCATTTTGGGCCGGAAAATGTTGGCGCATTTATTTTTTTCTTGACACATTTTCGAGAATAATTTATCGTTTATTGTTCCTTGGCTGACATCAAAATAAAGATAGGACAGGCATTTTGTGGATGTCGCTTATTTATATTTCGGACACAGTCGGTTGGCGTTAACTGATTCCGCGCGCGGAGTCAATAAAAAGCGGCTCTGCGGCGCTGTTCGCCTCTTTGTTACCCTGCACGGCTCTTTGCTGTCGCTGGCCTTTTGTCTTCAAATTTTATTTTCGACAGTAAGCGGCAAATTTATGTCGGATCAGAATGTCAAGATCTTTTCACCAATAGTCTTATTTTTTTCGCCGGTATGTTCTCTGTGAAATGTTTCATCACCGCCTCTGGTTTAATTTTTGAAATGTATAAAATTAATGGCATTTAATTTTCAACTTTATAATTTGTCAAGACGTTTGTTTACATTCTTTGCATTTCACGCATTTATACCTAGAAAAATATATATATATTTAACAAAAAACCATTAAACTGTAACAGTTGCGTAGGTAGAACAAAATTTCGGGAGGAGCTTTGGGTTTTTAACTTTTCTTACGCCATAAATTCCTCAGTAGGTACCTCAAGAAGGAAATGTTAAGTTCAGTTCTTGTTTTATAAAAATGTTAACATTTCCTCACCATCCTCAATGATAAATATCGTCATTCAACACTTGTAAAAAGATTAAAAATATTATATATATATTAAAAATATAAATTGCATTAGCAACTTTGAGAATTTTTATTTTATTTTTATTTATTTTTTTTAATGGCTGCTAGGATGCTTTTTTGTTATAAATTAGGAGTTAAAAAATTGTACCATCAAGAAATTTCTTAAATTAGAATCAGTCATATATACTTATACTTACATATTGTGTAATTAATTACATAAATGAAAAAACCACATGATAAGACTCGTGGTTATGAAAACAATATATGGTACATATCAATTTTGCCACCACACGGTCTATTGAAGTTTTATATGCATTTTTGATGGAATAATTATTTACGTTATAGGTACATTTGGCTACGCTTTTAATGTATCTACTAACAATAAATCGGGTTCATCTTACGATAAATTGATAATATTCTACCAAAAATGTATTTCCTATGTATATATGTACATACTTTAACTCGGTGTCGGATTTGCTCCGTTTGTTAAAAAATTTTGTTGTTGTTATTTCTTTTCAAGTTTTTATTGTCTGGAAGGTAAACAAAATATTTTTAAGGTTTTTAAATTAGTTGCCCAAGGTAGTTCACTATAAATTTCCTTTATCATGCCTCTGATATTGTCTTGAAATAATAACTTTCTTTAGAATACAGAGCCTGGAAAAAAGTTGTCGCAATAGCCCCGTTCTCCGACAATAATTTGAAGATAGTTATAAACTCATCATCATTCTCCCTGATTTGTAGAGGTCTTATTGCTTTAAGGTTCTTTGCTTCAGGAAGTTATGAACTCAGTATTGCTGAAGATACGTAGAAGCATTTCGATAAACCAACCTTTAGTTAGCGCAATGAGAATAAAGTAATAAATTCGGTGCACACAAGTAGAATAAAGTCATTTACTTACATTTGTTAACCACTCGAAAATTTGCGACTAATCTTCATATGAGTAAGCTCGTGCGGGAATTCCGGGAAAACCATTCGAATATGATGAAGTTTCGCACACGGATTTATTTGAATGGTTTCAGGAATATTCTCTCTGGTCAGGTCTGTAAAGTTGACACCAACTTTTTCGAATTTTGCAATGTTTATGCGTGCATTCGTTTGTCCATGATTGTCCAACAATTAGTTTCGTTCCACCCAGTGGCTAATTACATATAATTAATTATTTAAATTTTTAATAAATATCATGTTGGTATTCCCTTTTTTGGGAGTTTTGTAATTTTTTTAGAGAAAAACGAGTTTCATCAGCCTGTAGAATCCGGAATAGAGTCTACGATATACAAAGTCCTGGACAAACGAGGTTTTCACATGACGAACGAAATAAGTCCTGGACAAACATTCGATAAGGATAATACAAATTATTCATGGAGAAACGAAAAAAGGCTTGTACAAACAAGGTTTTAAGGACAAATGACATACCTATGTGGTTTAAAATTGTTTGTTGCAGTTTGTGAGAGCCAATGGAAAAAATTTGAAAAAGAAAAGTTGTTTTGACTTCCATTTCGAAACGACCGACGGGTGGATAAACGAAACTAATTGTTAGATAAACATGAACAAACGAAGTACAAACAGCCTACATATATAGTTAAAAATATTTTTTTGCAATTTGTGGGTACCAAAAAAAATTGGAAAAAGCAGTTTTGGGCCGCCATTTTGAAATGAAGGGTGACAAAAAGAACTAATTGGTGGGCAATCATGGACACTCGATGGACAAACGAATGCGCACCTAAACATTGCGAAGGTCGCAAAAGTGCGTGCCAACTTCATAGACCTTCCCTGGTCTCCCATATAAATTGTTAGTAAGACAAAACAGGTAACCATAAATTAAACTATATGTTTTTGGATTTATAAAAATAAACATTTTTAATTTTCTTTTCGAAAATAGTTATTTGTAGAGCTTGCATCGCAGCTCATCAGAAATATATTGCGCTTAAATGCAGTTGAGCAACAGCTGAAGGGGATTGATCGGCATCTTGTTGATTCATTAAAGCGAAACCGGAATGAGTGCGCAATTAATCGCCGTATTGAAAATTCAAAGTGCATTTGACCATAAATAAAAGCAACACCCGCCGAGTGGTAATTATCTTAATCAGACATCCGTCGCTGCTCACTTTATGCAAATGGGAACGCCCAAATCCGCTGCAGGTGGAACTCAGGGAGGCCGGAGGAGCAGGGGTGGGCAAGTGAAACGAACCAGGTAACTTACTCAATACGATCTCATTCTTGAAGAAATTTACACTTTAACTTTACATAAATTACAGTAGTTATCACGAGCTCTTTCGATTCAAGAAGTCCTGGGCGTCGTCGCGTCGGCCCGCACTACGGATGCATGGTGGGCGGGGTGCCGAGCCGCGGTCCGTAGAGGGAGTAAGGCGAGAAGTACTGGGCCAGGGAGGGGTGCGGGGGCATCGGCAGGCCCGCCAAGGACGGCGGCGCTAGGGACGGCGGCAGCATGGACGGCTTGCTGTACGGGTGGTACCTAGCGGTGGATAGCGGACTTAGCGGGGGCGTGGGATATGTCCTCTGGAAAAGCGGGTGAGTGGGTGGCAGGCCGGCCGCGGCTGCGTTCAGCATCGATTCGGGCATGGACGCGGTGTGGGTCCTAAGGTGCTGGAAAAGTTCATCGGAGGTCCCGAACCGCTTGCCGCAGTACGCGGCGTCGCCCCCGATCCAGCTGCAGACGTACGGAAGCTGGGAAGCGGCGGCCAACGCTGCCAGCTGGGCGTGCGCGTAGGCGGCGGCCGCGTTGCTCTGCTGCTGCTGATATGACTTAGAAGAAGCTTGATCACACTGGGTGCACCCGGCCGGGCAGGGCTGGCCGGTTGCCTTGTTCATTATATGCGGACTTAAGGGGCACCCTGTGCAGTAGGGGTCCCGGCAGACGGGCGGCATCATTCCCGTGGGGTCCGCCCCCTTGAGTCTGGCGTAGTTTAAGTAGGGACTGAGCGAGGCTGCCTTGAACATCGGATGATGCGGATTCATTAAAGCACTGGCAGTCATCAAGTCCATGGGGTATGGCAGTCCTCCCGGGTATCCCGAGTAGTACACGGAACTGCTGGTAGATGGCACCGATGTGGGGACGGTTTTCACACAACTCGTGGAGATCGTGTCCTTGGAGCCATCCGAGACCGATAGCCTCGAGAGGGGGCTGTCCTGAGAAGCGCTAACCGAAACGCTCGGGGATTCCTTGGATGAGGCACGATGTGGACTAGGATTTTGCTCGTGATTCGAAGCTGGCGTCTTCCGGGCGACTACTGGCGAGTCTCTTTGTGATGTGGCACTTTGGTTCGAATCGCATCGACCATTCGCTGTGACGGTCTGAGATGTGTTTTTTGGTGTCCTAGTTCGGGACGAGGACCGATCCTCGGGTGTCTCATTGCTGCGATCCCGCAAACTTGACTCGTACGGCTTAAAGCTGGACTTTTGCTGGGTTACGTCAACGGAGCCAGTTGACGACGATTGACTTATAGGCGACGATTTCTCTCTAGACTCAGCGGATTTGTGGTTTTTCGTGCTTTTCTCGATGTTTGCCAAGAGTTTTGGATTTGGTGTATCCGCCCCGATAGCGCTGCACGTCTGGGCAAGAAGCGCTAGCGGACTGTTTTTGGCATCCAGCTATAATAAAAGAGGAAAAAAATTGGTTATTATACTTTAGAGTTAATTCTAAATTATCTAGATTATTATAATACAAAGAAGAACTTTTCTTGATTAAATCGTGTTCATATCTTAAAAATAGTTAATTTTTTAGGATTTCAAGTAAAGATAATATTCAAAACTAAGAATACAACTACTTACTGATAAAATTACCAACATTGAAAATAAAACAATAACCCATCCTCTCTCATAACTCAGGGATCACGAGGGATATATTTCGATCATATGCATGTATGTATGTATATTTAGATCATGAAACTAGATCATAGATACCTGTTAAATATTTTTCTAAAGCTGTGCCACACACAAAGCCAGTCAGTCCATTACTTGAAATAAAATAAATCCTTCCAATAAGATGCCTTAACCTCAAACAAGGTTATTCACGATCAAGTAACAATTTCACTATTTACGCAGAGCTGTAAAATAAGTATACCACCATAACCAGCACAAGTATAATGCAAGCAAGACAAATTTCCAGCACCATTATCAGTATTGGTACTGCATTAAATCTAATTACCAATATCAAATAATGGTATTGGTACTTCACCATTACCGTACCTACTTCAGAAGCATTACTCATCATTACCAGGCATAATATTCAGCATTACCTAACCTGCATTTGATACCGTACATGATACATTTGCTTATTTATTTTATTTCAGGAGGCCATTTTTGGTCCGCCATATTTACTTTGTGCTGTCGTCATATAGCTTATGTTACTTGCTCCATTATGTCGAATTGATCAATGTCTTATTTGTCAATATCCGGCGACGACTAGTTACAAAGTCACATTAGGCTTATCTCAGCCTCCGCCGACCGCCGCAAATGGTTAAAAAAGAAAATTCATGTTTTGAAAATACAAAAAAAAATATTTATGTTGAAATGGTACAAAACGAACCAATTAAATTGTCGTTTTATATAATTTGTTTAAATGAATAATCCATCGAATTCAATGAAAATGCTATCGTTAACTCGCTAATAAATCAATAATAAATAATCTTTGGAGCAGCGTTCTTAACTAAAAATAAACTTCGATTGATTCGCGCCCCTCTTCGTCGTCTGATGCCAGAGATAAATGCATCTCATCTGGCGCATAAAAATTCCGCTCAGATATAAAATCGTGTTCTACAAGAACAGGTAGCCCTACATAACTCTTGTGCCGTCAGAATAAAAAAAAAAAGAAAAGCGGCAGAGCACATTAAGACGGCCATAAATTTTATCTGAATCTGAGATATGGAGCCGTTGGAGGCCGGGCCATGACGATTCCTCTTTAATAGTTGCGAGATAAATACGCGCCCATTACAGCAGACACCCCCCGAGAAGTATAAAGTGTTAATTTCTCATAAAAATAATCTCTGTATAAGCGAAATTGCGATTACTGCCCCGCCGCCCCTAATAAAAATTTATAAGACGCAGCGGTCCGAAGGACCCTGCCTGCAGAAAAAAAAACTCATTTATGGAAATTTAACGACGTTTATCATTTTCCCCCGGCCGACACACACACACACAGTCGCCGACCCGGGGCTTAATACGAATATAAATTTCTAAGATTAAAGGAAAATTTATTGTAATTTCTGTTTTAAATTGCACATTAAAAAATACGACAGGGCCCTTCGGGGAGCGCTCCTCGCCGGGAAGATAGTGCCGCCGCCCGCCGCCCGCCGCCGCAGTAAGGAAAGAAGTGCTCAACTATACATGCTTAAATGGAGTCGTGCGGCGGCGGAATGGGGCGACGCAGGACACGACCCGGCGACTGTCCTTGTTTTTTGTCAACAGGGCCAGATAAATTGTGCAGGAAAAGTGCGAAGAATAAGGAGTGGAATTTTTCAAAGTGCAAATAAATGAAGTCGAGGTAAATCTTGATAGCCCTTCTCCACCGCCTTGGCCGGCGGGTCTGCCGGGTCCGTTCAGGTCTTCCTTCTCCTGGTTTAACTCCAACCCGTTCACTCTGCAGCGCTCGCAGTTAAAAAGTTATGCAATTTAGGGGTAGTCGCCTAGGGCTGATGGGTTCTCGAAAAAAACGCAGAGGGCCGCCCCTACTAGTTCACATAATGGAAATTATTTTCAATTTTCAGTTCCAGATTTTCATTAAGTCCGCATTTTTTGTTCGTCCAGGCTTCTTTTGGTTCATTTAAAATTCATAACTGGAGCTTACGAGCCCTGAACAGAAGCAAGAAACCGAAATTGTTTTCGTGCAACTAAATTGAGCGCACAACATGAGACTGGCGCTTGTTTTGTCAAAGGGATTAAATAATATTAGCGCATCTCCAGAGAAAAGGATTTTGGTCGCTACTATAGCTGCAGGTAGACAGTTTAAAGGATCGACCCTAAGCTCCTTAGCTTGAAATTCAGCAATTAGGAAGCTACAGCGAACATGTGACTTTGGTAAGATTACAGAAACTAGGGATGATTTGAGTTTAGAAATGAAATTCGATTATAATATAAAAGCTTTAAACATATTAGTAATTTAACTAATTTAAGGAACCGAAAATAATCATTATTTCAGAAATTAGAACAACAACATCACCACTTTATTATGTATTAACTTAAAATCAATTATTTCATTTGTAGTCTTACTTAGATTCCATAATACTTTGCACGAAAGGTTTAACATTTTTCCGCTAATTGGTATTCTTAGATAATTCAATAACTATTATGAAGTGATTTTTATTTTTAGGTCGTTCGATAACGATTTCGAAGTTATTTTTATTTTTCGATTTCACATCATCTATCAAGCATTACATATACATATTATAAATGCTTGATAATCATTATATTGTAATCCATATATTTTTTTTATCATAATCATTACACAGTCCCTGATTTTAACTTATTTTCATTAGTTTTACTCAGGGTCCTTATGTAAGCAAGCTTCGCTTAGTGTGGGATTAATGTTATCTGTTTTTTTTTTTGCTTACAAAACACTTGGGGAGAAACACAAAAATCTTACACAAGATATAAATATTATATAATGATGAAATTTTTAAATTAGGTAGCCTAAAAATCCAGCATCATCAAAAAGTCTTTAAGATTATCATTAGATAAATACTTTTCTTCTTTAAATAATGTAAATACATAGTTTTCTTTTAAAAATAGAATCTCGTACCGTTTGTCTCTTTTTCAATTGATTTTTCTCGTATAATCTCGTTCCAATGGAAGTGTTTTGAGGCCCAATTCAATTTCCTGGATTAATTTGAGCAGCAGAAGAGGTACACCCCTTATTATATTTCTAGAAACTCAATTTACTCAATACTTTACAAATCCTCCCTCATATATGTATGTATAAGTTTTTATAAAATAAAGGTTGGATCACGACAATATGCCTATTTTAAACTCAGCAAGTTTTGAAAAGCAATAATATTTTTTCTTTTTAATTAATACTTTTATTGCTATTGCCAACAAATTACCAGAAGAAGTGTGTTTCATTTTTATGCTTATTTTATTCTTACACTTAAATGTTGAATTTTAACCACATTTATAAAGAAATATTAATTCTTTAGAGTTTTGGTTAGTTAAATAATATATCATACGAAAATCACACATCACACCAAGAGTATCAATTCGACCAGAATAAAGTCTGTTATACTTTCAAAGTGTGAAATTGTTGATTTGAAATATTTGCTAGTAAGTATAAAGAAAAACACTAAAAAATGAGCACCCTCTAGCAAGCTATGAATAGTAGTTTACATGATAGGTTTTGAGTTTGAACAATAAATAAATGCACCTAAATTGCAATCGAAGAAGCCGAAGAACGAGGTTTTACAAGGGTGTAATATTCAAAAAGAGGCATCCACTATTGCTAACTTTTATATATCTAAAACCTAGTAATATATCACTTGCATTTTGTAGTTTGAGGTTGTATTTTAAGTATAATTTGCTATTACATTTGTTATGGTATGATATCAAATACACCGAAGAGTGCATACCGCTAGAATTTTAAAAGGCAATCATTTTATGGTTAATTTGCATATTCTAATTAAAATACTAAGAGCTTAAAAAATGTCAGCTGAAAACATGAAATTAAATTGTGCCTAGTCTTAAGGCGGCGGCGGACTCAAATGGGCTCCCAGTTCTGTGGAGTGGACTACTGGTTGCCCTTTCATAGCTTACTATGACGTCTAAAATTTGTCATATTTATTTCACTTGGTGTTTCCTAACGACGTAACCTACTACAAAAAGACGGCTAAGAGGCTAAAAACACCCTGCGGGAAGTGGAAACATGCTGTCATGCAAGCTGCACAGATTCCCGGGAAACTATGAATGCATGCCTTTTTATTAGACATTTGCATAGGCATGTCCTGGGGAGGAAGCAGTTGCAGCTTTTTATTGTGCCTCAGCTTCCTGCGAAGCAATGCAGAAAGCATGTCTCTTTATTGAACAATTTATGAGACATTTCTATGGGTGCATCTTTAGAGAAACAGAATTTGAGGCTTTCCCAGGTATTTCGACATTTTGATTATTACTTCCTAATGAACAAAATGTAAAGAAGAATGTTTTGGGAAAGTAGATATACAAGTCCTAATTTTTACTGATATTTGAAATTTTTAAAATCATTACTTACTTCCTAGAAATTCTGTCTAAAGTTAACTACGCTGTTTGTAATCACGCCGCTGGTCAAGAAGTGTCCCCATACAAACTCAATGTAAAAACATAAAACAAGAAATGTTTCCTCGATAAATTATGCTACCTAATATGCTGTCCGGTCAAGACAAGTATTTTGATAACTAGCTAGGAGGTCCTTTTTTCTGACGCGGTACGGAAAAAATAGTGGGAAGCATTATTTTTTTGTGACCGAAATAGGCATTTTATTTCAATACTACAGATATAATATGCTGTGTGAGCTTGTCTTTCAAAAACTAAGCTTTATCAAAGTTTTGAATGTATACAGAGGTATTAATAATTTGTTTCAAATTGTGATCAATGAATTGATAATAATTTCACTTGGTTTTGCAGAATGGATGAAAAATACTTGGATTAAGAAGAGGGTGATGAAAAACGCAGGATTGAATCATTCATGTAATTTAAAATGCTTGCATTTGCAGTGAAAAAACTAAGATGGATAAGCACTTTAACATTTATACACTCTTGAATATTAAAAGAAGGGAATTTTCTTCAAAATAAAAATTATTTGAATTGAACTTTTGGCTTTTTATTCTAAATCTGCAGTATCAATTCTATCCGCGAAATTAGGAATACAATAAATTCATGTATGTGAATTTCCTTGAAGGATTCAACTATGCAAAAAACAAAAAACAACATGTCGTTATAATAAGCTGAGCTCAATATGGGCTTTTCTTAAATATAATCACTTTGTACTTAAAATGCATTTTTCACCAACAGTCCGGCGTTCGCACAAAAATCATACCTATATTTAGCTAAAGAAGTAATAGCCAAAAATTGAAAATTCTTTTAAAAAAAACACTTCAATTTCTTAAGCATTGGTAGCAATTCAGCACGTTTATTTTATTTTATTGAATTTTTTATTTCAGTTATTATTATTTTTAATTTTTTTAAGTCTGTGGAAAGCCTCAATTCACTAATATTAAACAAGGCCTCATAAGGTGATTGATAGGAGGTGATTTGTAAAAATATATCCAGCAATTTTAAATAGTGGACATACAATTTTTGAAAAGAGATACATCCTGTATAAGATTTCCTAACAAAGTCGTAACTTAAGTTACCTACACAAAGTATGAAAAGAGTATAAATTCTTATTTCAGGATTAAGAGTCTACTAATTAGTTTTACCTCGCATCTTCTTTATATCATATTTTATTGCATGTGCATCAGTATCCTGGTTTAGTTGTGTAACGATGAACATTACGGGGGGAGAACAACTATTAAGGAAAGCTTAAGCTCAATTATTTTAACGACTAGGCGCGTTGGTTAAGCAAATCGCCAAACTGGAAACACATGTGCTAATAGTCGGGGCATGCTATTAATAAAGTCGGAGAAGGATTTTATGATGAACCTGGTGCCAATTAGCAAATTAAAATATGGGCAAAACTTACGCAAAAAGTCGTTTACGATCTTCAAACCGTCATCTTACGTTTCCATAGCCGTTAAGAACCACTACACGTCCTCCGTTTAAATGGCATACGTCTCTTGCAGTAATTGTTGGATATCAAACGTCTCATCCTCATTAAAATGATATCGTTGACCGGCAGGCCGCCTAAATAGAGTCATAATCGCTTTCGCGTCGTAAATTTGAAGTGACCGTACGCGGTACACGCCATAATCATCAAAGATCAAAGATTGGCAGTAGCGTTCTTGGATTCGGGGCGCTTGCTATAAACGCTTTGATATTGCAAAAGCAATAAAAGTTAGCGCTTATTACGTGGCCAACGGGCATATTAAAATTAATTAATCCCCAGATTGCAACTGGCCGGCCAACCGGCTTCAGCCTTCTAGTACTGTGTTACAGAAATCGGGTCCGGATCGGGAACCAAACCGACTCCGATTGCAAATTGCTTAAGTCGACTTATCAAATTACGACCTCTGGCCATCTTCTGTAACTTATTGGTGCACTTCGGCATATTTCACTTGACGTCATAATCGAATTTATCACCCCGGGTTGCCCTTTGGAACCCTTGGGTTCAGAGGTGATCCGGATCCGGGAGTGCCGGGGGTTGATTTACATTCGACTCGAATCAATAATTCGCCTCGACTTCTGATGACTTTCGAGCGCACCAGCTCAAGTTTGAAGACCGTTTTGCATTTGGGGTCCAATCGGGACCACCCTGTGCTCCTTCGGGAAGACTCTGCCCGGCCGGGAACTGGGAACCGGGGCCTCCTTTCGCCCTTCGGTCGGGTTACGGCACAATCGTGCTTATATGATAACAAGAAAAGCTCGCATGATGGCTTCATGGATTTTTTATGAATATATACGAGCGGCTCGTTTGCCTGAATTTAGGGTTATGATAACCCATTCCTTATGATAAAGAGGGCCGTAAAATTTTATTGGTGACATAACTGGTTTTATTTATTTATTTTTATTCACCCATATATCTGCCCGTTCCTCAGAAAATTCTGAACTTTTTGAGTAACTCCTCGCGTTCAGGGAATTGCGTCCTAAACCGATTTCAAATAGATAAACTTCACGATATGGCCGCGAGAGAATTGGGTGGTTCGTTTATGATTATGGAGCACTTTGCATGACCTCATCGTGGTGGTTTTCTAGACGACTTTGTGTTTGACGATTTACGAGCGGAAGGGTGAAATGTAATCTGCCCGGGAGAGCTGTAACTTATTGGGACCAGGGTGTAATAATTTCAAACCCGATTGTTGTGTTCCTTTCAAGCCATAGGATTGCATGCAACGCTATAAAAAAAATCATGACAAATGATTACGTCGCACGATTAATTCTTTTTTATTTTCATCCGACTTGAAACAGTCACATGCAAGACGTAAAATTCAAGCTGGTTTACATGCCACTTTGGTGCTACGTGTGTTTTTGTTCAGCGGGAGGCAAAAATGTTAAGTATTATGTCGGCTATAAATCTGAAATTAAGTCGGCTTTCCTTTCCGCCAGTTGATAAGTAGGGAGTATATGACATGACCAGTTCCAAATAATTTCTTTCTCCTCTCGAAAAAAAGAACTATGCCACAATACAAGGTGTTTTCGTAAAAAATGTTAGTCTACATAAATAAAAATATTTAACAAGTGGTGAATGTTTCGACTCAAAAAGGCAAAAGGGTCTTTTGCTTAATTTGACCTTAACCTTTTTCTCTTAAAAACTATGTTCTATGACGAAAGTTAGAAAACTAATTTGCCTTCGTCCTAATTCAATCACGTTGGGTTGTTTTTCACGTTCGTACGCCGATATGACTTTCATTTAACTTTTACTGTCTGAAATAATTCGTTAATGGAGTTCAAGATTCAAGCTTTATCACATTAACAGCTCCTAAAACAAGTCGTTATTTTTTCAATATGTGAAGCAAAGTGATTTTTTGAATTAAATCTATTTTTGTTTTTTCGTTTAAATAAACTATGCATTGATTTTAGATATTTGTCCCCAAAAGATCATCTAAGAAATACTCCAGAATTGCTGATAGTGGTGTCAATCGATCGAATGTTTAAGATAAAAGCCGATTCTCATTAAACTGATTATATGATGGAAGTTTTTGGAGTTGCTAATTTTAAATCTGTTGTTAAACCTAATCAATTCAAAGGGACGCACGATGTCCAGTAGTCGAAAAAGGAAGGCCATAAATAAATGTATAAATTCCTAACTGATGATTTTTATTTATTCAAACGAGAAAATCTAATAAAAAGACACATTTTGTTTAATAAATAAAATGAGTGCAATATTATAATAATGTTTAGAGGAATGGCAGGGCATGGCAGCTTGAACGTAGCTATTTTTAAAAAAAATATCCTTTCATAAACTTAAACGCGATTTTGTCGAAACCACGCTTTTCGAACTTGTCGCCAAGATTTAAAAAACTATTCGACCTATTGCTTTGATTTTTTAATATATTGTTGCACACATTAATGCCTAAACAATTTTCCTCTGGTTCATGATATAGCTACTTCATCAACACTAAATAATTTGCCCTTTATTTTTATTTTCATATGATTCAGTCGTTTTAAACAATTTTTAGTGGCCATAAAAACAAGTACGAAAATTCCAAAAAATGTTATTTATTCTCTTGAAAGGTCAATACATACCTGGAAAATTTTAAAATGATATATTTTTTCTTTCTATAAAAAAATTGTTTTAAACAAATTAATTTTTCAAAATTTGAAAGGTAGAAGACTCCTTAAATAAGTTTCAGGTGTGGCGACTCTTCGAACTATCCGTTTTGGTTTTTTGCTCCGCGTGAAATGCTCTGTTTTAATGAGCTTTCTTCACGATTCACAAATATCTAAAGAAGAATTATGGTCAAGCATTTCAGATATGTTGTTGCTTCATAGACTAATAAACAAGAAGTGAGGAAAATGAATTGAAATTGCCTCGAAAGTGATAGGAAGTTCCAATCAAATTAAAACCGGAAATTATGTAAATGATCCAGAATAAATCACCCGGGGAGACAAGTGATTATTGCTTTCAGCTGTCATTTGGCGGGGCATAAATAACGCAATCAACACAGCAGTAACAGTTGTGGGCTATTAAACCTGCTCACCGGCTAGGCACCGAACGCGAATTATTAATTGCGGACGTGGCCCAATATTTTTTCGCCCCAAAGAGCCTCTCGCGGTGTATGTCGTGTCAAACAGCATTCAGCCGGGCAAAATTTAAAGGCCAAAAAATGAAAATAACCCTCATCGCCATCGCCATCGCCAACAGCCGGAATTGATATGCGGAAAATGTGTGTGGGCAATTCCGATTCCGATTCCGAAAAGAGCCAGCCCGGCCCTCTCGCGGCGCACCCTTCCGCGGCCGTCGGCTCCTAGGCAAACAAACAACAGCTGTAAACTACGCTAAAATTTACTGCTCATTTTTAAATAAAATTTATTTCGCCGGAGCCCATAATTTATTGATAATGGCGCATTAATGCGACGTTTTAAGCGACAGCAGGATGCCGGCTGAATGAATAGACAACGCGCGTTTATTTTCTAACGAGCGAGCCCCAAAGCTCCTCGGATCGATTTTCCGGCTAATAAATGAGTGAATGGACGCAGGGCGTCGGGACGGGACCCTTGCGGGGGGCTGCTGAAAGCCACTCCGCCCGGGTGACAAATGTCTCCGCATTACACGGCGGAAGTTCTTAAAGTTTGCCGTTTATGACCTGAAGATTTGGACTTTCCTGTGGGCATAAATTCCTGTGAAAAATGTTCGCCCCGGGCGAAGGGGTTATTTAGTTAGTGCTACATGTGCCCCGTTCGCAC
Organism: Machimus rusticus; assembly: GCA_951509405.1. Classification (NCBI taxonomy): domain Eukaryota; kingdom Metazoa; phylum Arthropoda; class Insecta; order Diptera; family Asilidae; genus Machimus; species Machimus rusticus. The sequence continues at coordinate 3,736,062 of OX608052.1, read as the reverse complement.
AACTTTTTACTTTCGTGCTTGGCTCCAGGATTGTTCTTGCAGTCGAATTGATTTTTTAATGGACGAACAGGGGAAGCATTTATTACGCAAATTTGTCTCCGGTTCGCAACGTTCTGAATCATCCCCAGATACTTTGTTATGTCCACAACGTTTGAAAGAATTTTCAACAAAATTTGTAGATGCTATTCTACAAGCAGAAGCACTTTTGTTTAAAGGAAAAAGAAAACTCTTCAAAACGTTTGCAATTACATATTAAAGTTTACTGTGCACATGAGCCGTTGTTTTTTAAAGTGGTCAAAGTTCACTTTTTTAACATATCATTTTAACAATTTCTCTAATTAAATATCATCGTGTAAGACAGCCAGCCCTCATGTAAATTTTTCAAGAAGTGAATTTATACCACTTTCAAAAATAACGACTCATATATTGAAGAGTTCAAATTGAAAGTTTAGGTAAGTTATTAAAAACAATATAGGAAGGTGCCTCCAAAAACACTTTCTTCAAGGTGTACACTCTATCAGTTTGTAGAATTATTTAATAAAAAAAAATAGTTTTGTAAAGTTTATGAATGTAGTTTGAAGATATACATAGGTATAGGTACCTAAAATAAGTAATGTCATAAAACATTTAAAAAGTCATAATTTTTAAGAAAAATCCTTTTTTTAAATGAATTATTTGCAGTTGGTTTTTAATATTAATGGCAATTTAATCACCTTTAATTTAAAAAAATAATTATTTTGATCCATCGAAAGTCTTGGATTTGAGAAAACGCGTTTAAGTTTTCCGAACAAGGCATTTTTTTGCACGGTGCGCTCGCACATGTGTATATTGATCGAACTCATTTCTGCCAGCAAAACATCTAAATTCATAATCAAGGCTTTCTAGGGATAATATACCTACTATCGATTTAAGGAAAAAAAGCAAATCGATATTTTGAAGCCGGTACACCAGGATACTCCCTTAACATAACACGTTCAATTTGAGCTGGGTTTTAAAAAATTTATTAAGTACGCGTATTCACCCTTAGTTGCCACACTTAGAGCCACATACCGCTTCTATAAATACTTATTATGAGTAGGTAAGCTATGGATTCACATTCACTGATCAACAAAGCCACAGTGATAAGAAATTTCTATAGGACTTTTTCCGAAAATTACGAATTTAGAAACGAAATATCAAATCACGTCGCGTTTTGAAGAAAATTATGTAGATTTCATCATAGATCATTACAAAAGAACGAATTCTTATAAGAGATTGAATAAATGTAAATCAAATTAAAGTTTGAACATCTACCTGCTATATAAAAATACTGGAATCTTTGAGACTTTCGAGAATACTCTATGAGTTTTACTTTTTTCTGTTAACCGAATACTTCATAAAATTTAGTGCATGATATCACAACTAGCGAAAGCACACGAAAAATGCGTTTCCCAATATTCTCTTATACAACATTAACCTTTAGTTTTTCATAAAACTACAACATCAAAATAAAACATTATTGTATTCAATTGCACCAAATGCTTTAAAATAAAACAGAATAAGTATTTATTTATTTATTTATTTATTTATTTATTGGCAAGGCGAAAATACAATTTTTGGCCCTACCTTAAGGCGCACTTGGGTGCCAGGCCCATATGGCGCGTTCTATCAAAAATGTTAGGACTAGTTAACAAGTAGTAGGTACAGTGACAATTCAGTGGCTTAATACCTATGTTAATTTTTGTAATTCAAGGTCTTATCACATATAGAGTACATTTTTCGCGGTACAATTAGTAGGCAATTCAAGAAATTCAGTCCGACAAATAAACAAATATAAGGTACATACATATTTCATGATTTGGGGGACAGAATAAGTGTTTAATGAAGAAACAAACACTGACACGTCGTGCTCAGATTATATAATAATAAAACCGACGATGCCGAAAATACAAACCCTTAGCAAAATAAATAGGGTACCTAAAGTACGGATAGGGACCCCACTTTTTAATTTTGTAATATTTTAGCGAAGTGGTTAAGAATTGAATGATGAATTTTACGCAGTATATAATATAAATAGTAATAATTTTTTTTTATAAATCAAAATTAATAAAATCCTAAAATAATTTTCAAGCACTCGTCAGTTTAAAATGGTGAACAATTAAAGTATGTATAGGGTCAGACTGACCCAGAGTTTCCGTTTATAATTCATAATTCATTAAAACTACTACACCTGAGCAACACCAAGTAATTGGTCATCTGGTTAAATAATAAAAAGCGAGAAGTAATAAAATGGCCTTGCAAACTAGTTTCGAAACAATTGATAAATAAAGAGAACAATATAAACGGTCGCGTCTGATCCCTTCGGCATATTTCAGCGAGCAATTGCCGCCTGGTTAACGACATAGCTGCCATATTTTACCCGCAGCAATTAAATCGCCCAATGAAAATTTGCTTCGAAAAAATATGGCCCGAAGGCACGCCAGTGATCCCGGATTGAATCAAAACATTCCTTTCATTAGCGACGGACGTGCCTTTCGTCGGCCATTTAATTTGCTCCGCGGATTGCAGTTGATTGAAAAATTGCAAAAAACATTTTACGGCCAAATTGTCCCTCGTCGCTAATTTATGTTAGCAATTCCACTTTCCTTTATTATTCCGTCTTGTCTTGGCGCAACATCGCAACGACGACGACGCGACGGCCGGAACCGGGAACGGGACGGCGGCGGAGGGATGATCGCGCGGGACTCTGGCCCATAATTGCTGATCTCCTCCATCACCCGGACCTCTAAATGTCATCACCGTTCGCTGCGTACAGCGGGGATTTGTTCAAAAATAATTTTCGCCTTTTCGCGGATCATTAAACCGCGGTGCTCGAGTGTCGTAACAACACAACGAGCGCGGATCGGCGTGGCGGAGCGAGCAGCTCATAATTCACTTTGATCGCGACGCAAATGAATGAGGCGGTGACGGGGTTCGTGGGGGGCTCGTTGCGCTGCAGTGGTGGAATCTCGCGGCAGGTCCTCGTCCGTCGCTGGCGAGGGCAGGAAATCCGCGGCCTCGTAAAACATCTTTTATGATCAGCTCCGCGAGATTGTTCCCACAAAATGACGAAACGTGAACTCGTTCGCGCCCGCGTCCGCGTCAGATTCCGCGGCGAGGGCAAAGTTTACGCCGATTGAAGTGTTAACGGCGACCAGTCGCATTCGCCGCGGCGCGGCATTTGCCCAGCAGGCCAGGAGGAGTGCAATAAAACTCCTTTGAGGCGGGGCCGCCGCGTGTTTTCTTAGCCCGAGCCGAAAGAAACCCATTCACAGACATTTCGGACGGATGTTTCGCATTTCCGCGGGTGTACCGTTCACCGCGCTCGGATGCGCGTCTTCTGATGAGACGTCTGTTCGTTGTCTTGATGCTCCACTTCTCTGCCTCCACTCGTAATTTTTGGGATGGTTCCGATGATGGCCTGTCAGTGCTCGATGGTCGTTACGTCTGCGACTTCAAAGTGCTCTCGGCCTTAAGTGTCGGCTCCGATGTCTCATAATTCAAAGAATTTATTATGCTTGTCGGGTGAATTGCAGACGCGGCTAGCACTCTTCGAGCGCCTCGCGGACCCGCTGATGGGTGGCATGTTTGTTTTATGAAATTATTACGCCGCCGCGCTCATCGCACTGAGCACTTTTGATATCGCCAGTGCGGCGAACACGGAACATATGCCCCGTTTTGATGGAACTCACTCGAGTGTTTTGATAAAGCGTTAATGTCTGTCACTTTTCGGATATTCGTCGAATGTTCCCCATCTAATTGAGAGAGATCTTTCACGCGGCACTCGCGCTGATTCCCGATTTCGTCGAGAGATGATGTGGGACGTGGTTATTCTTGTCCGAATAGCCAAATTATTGCTTTATTGCAGCTAAGTGAGACGAGAGTTTATTGATTCCGGATGAAACATAAAACTCCGAATATATTTGTATAAAGTAGGTCAATTGTTTTACACTCTCATAAAATTGCATATAATAACATCGCAGAAACAAGAAGTTTTAGATAGATTTATCACCTCAAAGATAAAACCAAAACCCTTTATTTATTTACAATAGGGAACGGTATAAAAGCTTGATTGTTTTGGGTTTCGTTAGAACCCTTTTAATAGCTGTCTGTGCCTGTGTTTTTTGATGATCTGATTTGGATCTCAAATTCCGAATTGAATTGTATTTTTTAAACTGTAACCCTATAGCAAACGTTTCACTATTTATAAATTTCAATTCAATACTAAATTTGCTACGAAATCTGATCCAAATCAGTTCACCAAAAAAGTATAGCTATAATATCGCTAATCTTTCCCAGCGTCATTGTTTTAGTTTTTTTAGTTAATGAAATGGAAAGAAAGTGCAACAAAATGTTTTACTAAGCAAGCCGGAGGTCTTGCAATGTTCTTGAACCGCAGTTGCGTTATTTAGTTAAGGAGCAGCTTCTCGGGCTCATTTAGTCAGATAAATGTAAACCAACGTCTTAAGGAAGATTAGGTAGCACTTATGAGTTAAATTGTTTATCGTTAATGCAATCCACATAACTTCTACCAACAAAACAGCCACAAAATTAAGAGATGCTCGAAAATCAGATTTCCAGGAGGATAGTCAGCGGAGTAATAATGCTTTTGCCTCAAATGCATAGTGCGCTCGAATGCTCTGAAGTTTTGCCAGTGCATGCTTTGGTGAGCCCAATTCCGCATTAATTCCTCTTCTGATAACAAATTCAAAATTTCATACATATTCGTGCATTCTGTGCGAAATGTATCTCATTTTCCGTATCGTAGGCAAAGCACCTCATGTTCCGCCACACGTTTATGGCAGCATATCATCACTTCCGGTGCATCTCCCAAGAGTGCATCTGCCGCGAGCTCCAACATTCTTCACATCTCGCTGGACTTAATTTCAAACCCATTTTGACACCTCGACGGAAAACAGCGAAAAGAACGAAACTTCACTTCCGTCGATTCTGTCGCGCTCCCGCTCCACCGCGCCACCACCGCTGCAGCGACACGATACATTTCCGAATGCACTATGAATGTGCGTTCACACCATTCATGCGGGACGGTGGCAGTGAGCAGGCCGCGGAGCTGCACCGGCCGCATGCGACGCGACGGTGCAACCGAACCGAACGAGCCCAGGGTGAACTCCCTCCGCGCGCACGGTGGACGCGACTGGCGAGAAGCGCGGAGCTCATTACTGCGCTTTTCCAAGTGAAAAACGCAAATGTGATGAGACACTAATGAATAGATTACTGTCACGCGATTTACGATAGAAAATTGCACCCCCCCGCAGTGCCTGCCCCGCCGCCGAGCGCTGAAATAATTATCTTTCGCGGTTTATTCACTCGCGAGCATGTTTCGCGCTGACATCCGCCGCATACTTTCGACACAAATCTCTCATGCGCGGGCATTAAGCAAGCACTTTAGCGTTTGCGACGGTGCATTTCTTCTGCATGTCGCATTAATTATCCACTTGGGATGTCGATAAGTGTCGGGCCTCTAAGTGGGTAGATATACAAATTTCAAAATGATTAATAATTCTCGCGAGCATAATGTTAATTACCCGCGCGCTGTGCAGCCGGGTCTTGGCCGCTGCAAAACTTGTTCGAGCTGTTGTAAATCAGCTGCACGACGCGACGTGGTCTTATTGTTGGTACACCACGCAATCCAACGAGTAGGAATTTTCTAAAAACAGCTCTTGTCGTGGTCATCCCCCTCCCCAGGGTACTCCTTTTGGATAAAGCGCTCATTAAGTGGATTTATTTTATAGAAAATTGTTAACAGAGCCAAGCAGTCCTATCTTTGGTTAGAAAAGAAGCCTATTCTGAGATGCAGTAGCTAATCTTTGTTTTTAAATTTGCAGTGACATTAAAGAATGACAAATGCAAGTACTACTTTTACGTTTTCTCTGAATTCATTGTACTTGTACATTCTATATAATTTATTATAAACCTCCGAGTTCTCATATAGCGAATCAAGAAGCAGAAAAAGAAAAGAAAATGATTTTGTGGCCAACATTTATAAAAGGATTTTCATTTTCTCGTAATATGAGTTTTAATGGGTTTTTAGGTTCCAAAATTACACACATTTTAATGAAATATTATAACAACATTCATTCGAGGTTACAAGTGATAAAAATTGCAAGTAGAAGTTATTTGCCTCCTTCTTTCTGTGGAAGACTCACTGTGCCACGCATCAATAAATTTTAAACCAACCAAACCAAACTCCAAAATGAATAATAGTCAACTAGTGTTTTGCGAACTTAAAAAATATGAATTCTTCTTTCAATTAATATTGAAATAAATGACGAAAAGGGCAAAACTGCAGTAGTTACACCATACTCCTAATTTATAATAATAATACACTTAAACAAAAGTCATGAAATCATGTGATGAAAAAGACAAGCTGCATAAACTGCAACTTGGGAATCCTGATGAAATAAATTTCGGTTATTTTATTTTAGTTATTTGGAATTCGTGTTAGAAGAAATAACTCGTGCAATAAAAGAGTAGGTAGTAAAAATTTATAGTACTGTAAAATTAATTGTTAAATTATTTTTATATATAACCAATGAACGAACAGAAATATTTAGTTATATACATAATTAAAAATATTGTGGAACTAAAACTGTTAACGATTTTGCACCAATTGGGGGAAAACTTAGTTATAAAATAATTTATTTATAATTATTTTAATACAAGTTTACAAATTGTATCCTGTGGCGGTCTTAAAAACTTATCAAATGTTTAAGTTTTTTCTTTCACAGGTATTAAAGGATTGGGTATAGGAAAATTTATTAAAAATATACTAAACTTTTTCAATACTAACTATTATTGAATACTATTTAAAATTTACAAAGTTCGAAGCTCGATGTGATGATTAAAAATATTGTCTCTTCTTTGTCCCATTAAAGTTTTGGTGAGGGTTATCGGAGAATAAAGAAGTAAAAATTTAGCAATATCTATATGAATGTAACCATTTAACATTTTACATTTATGATCTCGTTTTATTCGAAAAACTATAAAAATCAATGTTGATAAAAACATTTAAAAAATCGGCTTAAAGCACTGCGAATAATTCATTAGTAATTAGTAATATTCGCTGGGGAATGTTAAAATATCGGTCCTAGAATAGTTTAAAAGTTAAAATGCCTTGCATTAGATTTATTTAATTTTTTGTAGATATATATATATGACTTACTATCTTATGAATAGAAATTAGTTGGTGTAGTTAGTTTGGTATAATTTGTGATTTCTGTTTGAAGGATTTTCACTGAGATTCATTTAAAAAAAAAGTTTCAACTATGAAAATGATAATGAGCATTTTAAAGAAGGTGGTTTACACTTTAAAATTGATAGTTCAAAACTTTACAGGTGTCCGCTAATTAAGATTTATTTGATAATAAATGCCCAATCATTGAATATTTTTCTTTTATAAGGTGTTTATCGACTAATAAACTAATAGCATATAGCAATTACACTATTAATACGTGCTTGTCTTAGATTTATGTATATACATATTATAAAATTGGCATTACCGCAAAAGCAATCCTTTTAGAAATGTAAAGTAACTACACCAACACTCCTAATCGTATATATGTATTTAGTTAAAAGTAATCAATTTAAAGTGCTAACTATATTTTTATTAGCTGCAATATCCAATGTTAAATTGGATAAAAATTCAAAGTATCATTGATTAATTTTCGCATTAAATTAATTATGAAAATACCGCTTAACACTTATAGCAACTTTCAAGGAATTCGTGATAATGGCGAGTCTGTCGACCGATTACGGATTCCTCTCATGTTAGCACGAAGTCGAGCGTTTTAATAAATGTCACTGCAGGTCGTGGAACTGCCCGTAAATAATATAAATCTGCTGAAAGCGCTATCAACAAATGCGATAGATAAACCAGCCAGTCGCGGGTAATTTATGACCCACTTAAATATTACAAAAAACTCCATTGCTCGCTGTGAATAAATCGGCAGTGAAAAGCTGCCCGCATTTTGCACATGTTTAACAATGCACCTGAGAGGCAAAAATATACCAGTCGCCGGTGGCAGAGAAAAAAACGAGAAAAATTGTTAAGGACGCGAAAAAAGGCAGGTAACTCGCGGGCAACAAATTTCAGCGCTTTATACTCTGATGGCCTCATGTTCCCCTTACGGTGGCATTATCTGTCCGCGGACATCTCATAAACATTTGTCAACCGATCAGCCACGGCTGGTCCCAGGTCCATATGCAAATCGCAGCCTGGCGGAGCGGCGCGCCGGACCGGCTCTCCTTTATTCCGATTTTAATTAATTAGTCGTGATGTATAACTAATGCTGATTGCTGAAATTTGTTACTAGAACGGCGATCGTGGCGGTTCATATTTTATAATGTGGGGTTTTTTCTAGCGACACCTCGGGCCCGCTTTAATTAACGACGTGATCGCCCCGCGCAACGAAACATGTTTTGCATTTCGAAAAATCGCTAAAATGTCGCGTCGCCGAGTGCTCGTGAATTATTCATGGAGGTATAATGCGGTCCTGGTCAGCCTAATTGATGACCAGTCGATGATAGATAGCGCGATAATAAATGGCTTTCGTAACGACAAGTAGGCGATCCTAATGATCTGATAGTGATGATTTTCTTGATTCAGCGCCGAATGCGTGGGGTGTTCCTCGTGAGATAATTTCCCTGTCAAGCCCGGCTGGTTTATTGGCGGCGAAGATACAAAGATACAAGCCCCATCTCGGGCGGCTATATGCATTTGATATATTGTAAAAGTTTTGTGGGGGCCGACATATGTGTGAACGTTTCAAAACTTTAATGCGAATTGGGTTAAAAGAGTCGTAAAGTTGATTTATCGGGGAATATTGCTAAATAACAATTCGCTTAATCACCATCGGGCCCGACTTTATGGTCCATGGCGGAGCGGAATCGCCGATTCGAACGATATTATTTTTTAATGAGCAGCAGCAGATAAAGGCGCTTCTTAATGGTGCTGACACTGGGCTTCGATGGGATTTATTGAAATTTATTTGAAAGCCATCGAGGCAAACACAGCGATACATCGTCTGTTTAACATTCCGTTGATTTATTGCGGCGACTTTTCGTGGAGTCACAGTTCCGTCAGTGCTGCGCTTTCAATTTTTTTTTTAATCCATTTGTTCCATTGAAATTTTGTTAAATGTGTTTTTTCCCAAGACGAATGGTCGCTTCCGGCATCATTCTGTTTGGTCATAAAGACAAGGTTTCTAGGTTAATCTCCAGATTGGTGATTTCGAAATTTTAAATTATGAATCGACAATGGAATGGCTTCATAAATTTGTGTAATCCTTTTGAGTTTTTGATTTAATTGTTTTAAATTCAGTAATAGTTTCGAAAAGATTTTATTTCTTTTCAAATGGTAGCTATTAAAATAATGAATTGAGACAATAAAATGACTTCTATATCTACAACATAATGAATATCTCCCTCTTTTAAAAATTATTGCTTTAAGTTTTAATTTTCTCTTCAGAAAATACAAGGCTATTGCGTCCGTCTTTATTAATGAGTTGGCTTCTTTTCAAAATCGGTCTTCTTTCGGTCGGCAAGGAAATGTCCTGTTGCAAAATTGTATTTTTTAAAGCATACAGATGTAAAATAATACACTAAATTATGTCTTTGCTTATTATTAAACATATACGCAACTTTAAGGTCATCAGTGCGGCAGAAATTAAAATGAAATAAAATGTCTATTTGTACAGCTCACTGAAATTACAGAGTAGCACTGATTTAACTTTAGTAACTGATTTCGATAAATTCTTGTTCCACGAAAATCGCATGCCACTCGCACCGTGTGGATACTTCAAAGCAATCGTTGAACCGATATCGTAACAGCATAAGTTGGAACAACAATTGTATCGTGTTTTTTTCCATTTCATTTTTCATTTAATAGTGCTAAAAAAACAAAAAAATAATAATTCAAAGACTTTCTTCGGTCAAAAAGGTGATAATTGTTGATTACTTTAATAATAATTTGTCCGCTATTTTTTAGCTACTTTTCAGCAATTTTTTCAGCGTACCAACAAAGATATGAGTTGCGGACAGCCACAGGCAATAGCAAAACCCATTTTGTTTTTGGATGCTTCGAAATCTTAAAACGTATAATCGTCCGAATTCTATCGTTAGGAATTTTTACTAAGGTATTCTTGAAACTATTGAATTTATAAATTTAAATAGTCGTCAAGACCTTTTTGGTAGTAAATTTAATTCGCAACAAAATGCTGGTGTGAAAAACATTTGAACAATTTTGTTTTTATCGACGATGTTTACAAGGCGATTCAGAAGTCTGAAATTTCTGGAGGATTACTCGAAACCGAACATGTTTTTTTTTTTTGTTGACTTGCAACTTGCAAGAAAAATTGTTAGTACCTGCGCTGTAAAAAACGTGGTACCTACTTGAATTCTGAGGTTTAAACTCTCATGGCACTCCACTATGTATATAGAGTGCTTTAAAACACCGAAAAAGCCGAAAATTAAGTAAATTGTTTAGACGCAATTGAAGACATACATATGTCTGCATAACTTCAGTTATACTAGTAAACAGAAATAATGCAAACCTAATTCAACCTCGAATCTTAATTTAGCATATAGGTAGGTACATAAATGTCTCTTTCAGACAGTAGGCAGGAAACGTGCAATTACTCAAATGATTCAAAACTAAGATGAAAATGGCACCATCGGCTGCGTACCCAGCGAAAATTGCTAATTTAACAGAAAATTTAATTTGAGCTGCTCGACTCGGTCAGGGGACTCGCACGAATTCAATTAGTCAATGTCAGAAATTTTCCCAATTAGCCGCAAGACGAAATCCACCCCTGAGTGGGCTCCGACTCCGACAGGAGACATTTTACTTTCTCTTCCTGTCAGACGATGGGTCCGAAGCGGCTCCTCCGCCCGGCCGGGGTAGGCGCGAGCAGCTGACAAAATATCAGTTACCGGGCATTAATTACACTCTTTCACCTCGGGCAATCACTCACCGGCGGCTAATGCCACGATGGCATGTCCGTGCGCGCCCCTGTCGCTCCGTTCATTATCTCGGCGCGGCTATCATCAGTCAAAATATCGACTGTCACGGCCAAACGACCGAGAGCCCACGGGAAAATTGATTTTGATTGACGGATGAAAAGTTCGTTCCGCGTCCCAAGCTCGGGCGCAATAAGGCGGTGCGCGGTCACAAGTCAGCTATTAACGAAAATCGGCGGATAGGCAAAAAGCCCCGCATAGAAAGGGGAAAAAAAAATACGTCCCCGGGATGCGCCCGTTCCGATGATTCAGTGAATCACCGCGATAATTAATCATAAATCAATTATTTGTACCGAACATTAATCATTCGATTTGATTTCTGCACCGCGCTTCACCAGAGTCAGTTTTTCCAACATCGACGCCATCGAGCGCTCTGGCTCTAGAGGAAGATTGACGAATTTTCTTCATTTTTTTTTCCGCCGCCCATATACACGACGATGCCGGCGCAGGTTCCATCGAATCGCGTGATATTGACGATGATTGATGAAGATTCCCGAGTCGCCGGACAGAGTGCTTAATTTTCTTTCTTGTTCGAGCGCTGCCGTAATGCCCTCCATATCGAACTCGAAAGCTACTGTAATTAGTGTTGAATATAGAAAAGTTGCTCTGTTGACGGCCAAGATTAATTGAAAATTGCCCGCCCAAATGTGGGCTCATTTATGCGATGGCCGGGGCCTCAAAGTGTTGATTAGGCATTTAGAGGATAATCTCTTCGAAATTCCTAAGAAGCTAACAATTACCAGAGCCTCGCGGAGCGGATATTGACTTCTATGATAAATCAATAACGGCCAATGTCGCATTTTTTGTTCCCTTTCAGTGGAATGGTTTTAATCAGAGATTAACCGAAATGTGATTTCAAGAAGGCGTTTGTCGACGTCTGATGGGCAAAACTTCGTCAACCTATCGATAATTTTGATTAATTCGATTCTGTTCAGCTCATTTTCATTGTAAGACTAACACAAGAAACAAACAAAGTCGATAAAGTCCATTATAAAATTACTTAATTTCTTTTGAAGCTGCTCCTTCACGAGAATATATAGTTAGATGGAGCACTTAAATTACATACATTTAAATCTAGGACGCCCTGCTAGTTTAGTTGATTATTTACTTGAGCCTTGAACTAGTTTTAAAACTTCATAATTATACATATCTATTTCATTTGCATAATATTCAAAATTTGATTGCTTTTCGAAATAGAGAAAGATGAGACAAGACGATATTATAGTTAAGGTTCCGAGGCCACTAAAATTTACAATTTTTAGGATGGTAACATTATTCTTTTTAGTATACACATATGTATGTACTATATAACACTGGTCAACAACAAATTTTTTTCCAAAAAATTGGCATATAATTTCTATACAGGATTTTTTCCGTATTACCAAATAAAGGCTATAGAGATAAGCTGTACTTAATATTCATAGATTAGTAAGCATTCATTTAAGCCATGTTAAAAACTTTTACTATGAACCTTTACTTTTCAAGAAAAAAATATGGTCTTTTGAATGTTTTGACTCTATTTTTCTCACAAACAGGAGCTGATTGAGCATCTTAATGAATTCGTAATGTGCAAACGAAATAATCTGCCATTTATATGAATAAATAAAATAAAATTGTTTTACCAGTATAATATTTCATATCTTGGCTTTTATTAGGTACGTTCTTTTCATCGGGTTCCGGATCTATGGTTCTGGGTAATACGAAAAGAACGTTGTAATTTAAAAGTTGGTATACCTTCCTGTCACATATATGTATGAATAACGTTTAAAAATGTCTTTTTGCAGAGAAATTCATTTAAAATTAATACATACATATTGATTTTATCAAGTGATATAGGTTTAATCACTCCAAATTAGTCATAGAATCTTCTCCCGAGAGTAATGCCAGCAATTTCCGGTCACCCTGTATAGGTAGAGAAACGGTCGATCGTTTTCGACCATTAATCAGTTTCAAAATAATTCCAGCTACATAGTTGCTTTCGTTTTATTAATTACTTTGGAAAAGTTTCATTAACCTAATGTCGATATTACAGTGGTTTAACCGATGATATCAAATATTTTTTAGGTTAGCCAAATATTTCTTTCAAGTAATACGGGAGACTTTGATTCAAGTGAATTCAATAAAATTATTGAATAAAATCGAAAGATCTGAGGTTGCTTCTCTTCTTTCCTTTTGAAAACCACTTTTAATCTTCAAGATTACTAGGGTTTTGTAGAGATTGTTGAATTAAAAGCATGTATTTAAAAAAAAGAGCATAAATTAAATTACCTAACTACGACTAAAAATCGAGCAAATTAAATGTTAGAACTTCGAAGCCCGTATCCGAATGATCCAATGAAGCTAATCGATTTTAAATGGTCTCCTAATCAACGTTTTTTCGGAGATTTATCATATTATTGTTTTCATCATCAGATGTTGACTAAAGTTACAATATGGTATCTTAAATATTTTTGAAGTAAGGTTCGTTAAAAAACTTTTTAGATTTTGGCACGTAAAGTTCGTTCGAACGAACCTATATAACTTCAACAATACTTATAATTGTCTAGCTATTCTTAGTTGTTTAGTATGTTGCTAAAGTATAGGTACCTAAAATTTCTTTTTGATCAGTTGAAAACTCAAAACTAGGAATGCCAATACAAAATATGTGGGAAATCGGATTTAGAGTTCTGAAAGTTTTGTACAAATCGTACATTGATTAAAGAACCCCAGGCTCATTACGCGCGCTATAAGATTTAAATTTCAACATGTCATTTCCAGTTTCATAATCCGGAAGGACCATCGAATTTTTTAGTCCATAGAAAAAGTATATATTTCTTGAACGTTTTCATTTAATGTTCGTTGATTCCATTTCTTGTCTTTAGGATATGCTTCCTGAAACAGTTAATGTTAGCTTTTTATAAATTGTTACAATAAAAATACACGAATATGAGCATTTGGAACAACGGAAATTTAAAACAAAATGTAGGGCTCCATTCTTCAAACTTCCGGGGTATAATAACAAAAAAGTTCGCTAAACCTTAACACGTTGATCTAATGAAGGTATATTTATATTACTAGGAATAAGATATTAAACATGGTTTTCTCTCTGTGTAGATAGAAATAAAAAATGTATTTTTAGGTATTTTCCTAAAGCATTTTGGAATATACTCTTTAAGAGCTACAAAAATTAAACCGTTTACATTGTAAATTTTGTTTTACAATCCCCTAAGTGTAACTAATCCTCTATAACTCAAATCATCTTAAAAGATTGAAAGAAGCTTCACACTACCGCAATCTTTTTTTCAGGTTGTCAGTGTAAAACCTCAGTCCAGCAGTTTCCCTCGGGAACAGAGTCAAAAGCCACAGGGTTCGATAAAGCAAACAAAAAGAAAGAAAATGACAAACAAACGCAGCAAGTCAGCTTATTGACGTTTGGCAGATAATAGCCGGTCCGCTGCTGGTGACATTAACATGGGGCTCCGCCAGTCGTAATATTTCCATTAATGGCCCCAATATTTCAATAACAATGAACTCGCCCGCGGAACATCGGGAACGAAATTACTGTTAATTTTCATTTCATTCCAATCAACTTTTTCTGTCAGGCCGGCATGGCCATTATTATTTACGATTATTTGTTTATTTTGCGCCGTCAAGCGACCGAAGACGAAAGCATTCAATTACTGTCCCATGAATTTATGATCAATAACGTCGTCAGGGCCTGATGATGACAAATGTCTTTCTTGTCTTCAATCCCAGGCCGCCACGATTTGGTCTTATTCAAATTTTGAATCCGGCGGGCGTTTTCACATCGCCTTTTGCCAAGACAGCGCCTTCAATTATTCCGTAGAGCGGGAGAGTTTCGCTTCGAAAATTAAATCGTTGACTAGACAAATGAAGCTTCGGGGCTCAGTTGGGCCGGCAAATGCCTGTCCAATAAATTTCCAATATTTTTCATCTGTGCGTTTTCAAAACGAGGAAATCCATTTTATTTTACTGGGGCGAAATAAAAATATAAATAAAGCGGGACGGCCCAACCGTTATAAGAGATTTAGCGAGATTTACGGCGACACGTGAAAGTTTGTTTGGTCGCGGTCGCGCGTTATTTATGGGCACCGCGGGGACTTCCTTTCCCTCGGCGATAAATCCACTTTAATTGAGATGAAATATTGAAAGCTTGATGAACATTTTATTATCAAATTTATGTAATGATGTGATTTACTGGGGTGCGGAATGTTTATTGCCCTGCGCCCGGACCTCCGCCTTCGAGCCGCACTGCCGGACGACGCGACCGGCCAGAGCCGCTCCAAGCTGCGGAAACGCAAATGTGCCGCCCGCGGGCACTCGTCTGGTGACAGCGTGAAATATGTCCGCTGCAATGGCTGCTAATAAATTGGAAAATTAACAAATTTCTTTGATGTTTATTAACGTTTGTCGCATTATTTATTCGCTTTTCAATGGGGTGTGAAACTGTCAAATAATTTAGCGCTGCCATAACGCGGTATTTCGGGCAGCGACAGCTATTACGACCGAACGCAAATTTGCTAATGAGCACCGCTGAATTTATGTAAGGCCCGGATTTTATTGAGGATCCGCGAAATTGTGCGGAAAGGTTTATTTTGAGCGATGTGAGCTGAGATCACAACTGAATTTAACAGTGTTGGATGAATTCAAGGCTCCGTGGCCATCCAAGGATTTTTCAAATTATTCGCTCTACTTAATTAAAGATTAAATGATCCTCGTCCTGCAATGAGGGACGACAACCGAGTTGTCTCAAAGAGTTACGAGTATATGATTTTGGGTAATTTTCTATATGGTTTGCCAAGTCATTTCATGAAAACATATAGTTTTAGGTGGCGTTAATGACATATAACATTATAGTTCATCCGAATCTGACAAATATACTTATTTTCAGTTACTGTTAAATATACGAATAATATAAGAAGCTAAGAAATAAATGAAAAAGATTTTCTTTTCTTTTTTCTATAACTAACTACTTAAGTTGACTCACTAAATTATCAATTTTTTTCAAAATTATTATGATAAAATGAGATAAGTATAGAAATTCATAGAAAATAATTACTGAAAAATATTAAATACGATTTCTTTGAAACTCTTTAATTAAATCCTATTGTTGTTGGTAATATCAAATGGATACCTTTTCATAATATTTTGTATAAAACGTTACAAATTGTCGGAGACCTTGTCATCTAAAAAAAAAATAAACGTTAACATACTCTTTGGCAATATTAATCATCACGCAATTATTCCACCCTGATTAATCAAATGATTAATTAATCGATTAATTTCAAATATATATACTGCATGAGATAATAGGTAAGCTAGCTAGCTAGCTAAGATGTCGCTATTAACAAAAACACTTGTCGTCAGACAGCAAAGACCTAACAGCAGCCACTGTAAACAATTAAATTTTGATTTTGTAAAAAATTAAAAAAAAAGTCTTTTGTGTAGTTATTAAACAGTACTAGCTAGTTGAAGAAGAAAATCGGATCAGAAAGATAGCAACATGTCATTGATTCAGAGCACTGTTTGCTAGTGTTTAAGCACAATCCGATTAAACTTCAATCCATCGCTACACTGCCTAGTCGGCAGAGTGGTTACAATTCTGATACGTATTTTGGAGGATTTTCTTCAGAGCATTATTTGAAACGCATCAAAATGTTGGAAGACTTTCGGTCTTCCCTAGAAGAGGACTATGTCGTAGAATAAAACAGAATTTTGATTCAAAAAACAATTACTCTTTCTTTGTTGGCTAGTGTACTTATTATCTCATAGTATTTGCCATCGCTATCTCTGCCTACTAAGTAACTATGTTAAAAGCCTAAACTTTCGAATTCGCTAAAAAAAACTAAGGAGAAATGTATAGGAACAAACATAAAAATATAATTATATAACGAACTCTTAGCTGGTACACTAGGACTTAATTAATCAAAATTTCTCAACCATTAAAATGTTTACTGCTTATCAGATAATCTTCAAACATTTTGTGATCGTAAATAAGATCTTGCAACAGAGAAATTGCTTTTAATTACACTACTTTGACCTGGAGTGAAATATTGCAGATTTAGTCTTTTATTAATTATTTCGTTACCACATCGTACAGACTAAATACTGCAGTATAGACACTAATTGCCAAAACCTTAGTTGATACAGTAGGTACCTATATTAAGTCAGTATTCGTACAAAGCGTTAATTTCACTTTGAAAAGATGAACTTCGATAAAAAGATTACATTTTATGAGGACACCGATCCACTTGGCGATTAAAACCAAATGAACGTTCTCATCATAAATTATTGCTATTAGTTAAGGTTTTCTTTTTTGCATAAAGAAATTCTATAAAAGTAAAAATTAACAAGGCTGACTTAATGTGACCAGCAGATTTTCTCGTGAAATAAAAAGTATTGCATTAGTTATAGTTTTTTGGCATATTTGAATTCGAATCAGTATCGAAATTTTAAAATTCACTATGATTTTATAAATTCGACATCAGTTAATTAGATCAATTTGTGGTTACAGACTAAATTCCAACTGAACTGATTTCACTTTAAATGTTACTTCGGACCTAAAGTGTTATTTATTTAGATCCGTATTGGATTTAGGATTTAAAGTGATCTTTATTTTGTAACTAATTGCATTTAATTTCCTCCATCGGCAGTGAAAGCGGAGAAAGGTGTACCAACCGATTTTGCTCAAGAATAGTTCAAAGGCGTGAATTTTTTAAGAAGTTCAGCAGTGGAACTTCTAAGTGGGCTACGTAATTCTGTCGTTAGGAGCTAGTTCAACTACGGTAGACTGTCTACTTAGGGCTCATTAGGTATGGGAGACAACACTATTTTATTGAATACTAGTAACGACTACAACTTTTTGTCTATCTCCGGGTCTCAAAGGAAAAATATTATACTTATATTTTACGTTTTGATTTGTAAAAATTTTACGTAATTAATTGCATTTTTTCCCGTTATTCTGATATCGAGTATTACATTACTTTAAGTTTATTTTCGTATTTTTATTTCAATTTTATATTTTAGTGTTAAATCTTGAGAAGTCTCAATTTGGAACGAAAGCAGATAAATATTAATGTTAAATGATAAATAAATGAAGGATACCTTTTTTCCTTTTCCAAATAGTTATTAAAATTTTGTGGTGTTGATTTTTTTTAAGATTATTATACCCATAACTAATCAGCGAAAAGTATTCTGCTCCCAAAAGAACTTTCTAGTTTGTAAGCGCATGCGCTTACATACATAATTCTATTTTTGCTCCGACCATACAAAGTGTTGAACTGCTTTGCACCGAATGGATTTATACGAGTCAGTACGAATTTAACACATATTACGCAAAGGGCTTCATGTCCAGTAAGATATTTTATGGTATAAAATGTTAGAAAATCATTTTAATAATTCTAGGCATTACTAGTTTTTCACGCATTGATTTCAAACACTATGGATTTTTTAGAAAACATTTAGTGATAAAGGCACGTTTTGTAAATATGATAAGGGAAGTTCGTAAAATTGCATCCTCAACAGCTGGCATAGATGGTTTAAGACCTGTCCCACCGAAGGACTCTGCAAGTGGGTCCGAGTTGAGTTGTCAATTTAATGTTGCTTTCACTATAATGTAACTCTTGCGAGGTGCAATTTTTTGATATCTATAAACAAATATGCCAAGATCTAAATAAAACACCCTTTTTGAGTTCTCATTGACTAGAATAAAACATCACAATAACAAGCATGATTGCAATATTAATTAAAGCTACCATATCATTATGAATTCTTACAGATACTTAAACGTGTTTTCTAATTGTTTTATTGTTATTTTGTCTAAATACCAATAAACGATAAAAACAGATCAGGAGTTATGGAGCTTGGTGTCAGTAATTATTTGATTGAATGTTAACACACCAAGATTTTATCTGCGACAAAACCTAAAGGTTTCAATGATTTAGTTGACGCTAATTCAATTACGTAAAACTTCTACTACTCAATTCTAAACTACGTCTATGTCGACATAATTTAAATTAGGAAGAAAGCTGTAAAAGACAGGGTAAAGAGCATTGCATAGTAGTTAAAACTTACTGTAGTTGGTAGAGGTGACAGATAATCCGGGCGAAGGTACTGGTTGCTAGGATTACTAGACGTCAGCATCCTGTAGTAATTGGTTAAATCCAGTTTAAGGCGTTGTAATCCTTGTGCTGACAAAATTCAATATCTCTTGCTTTTAACCGCAAGTAGCACAGTTGCACCATCGAGGAACTAAAAGTTTCCCCCTAACTCGAACCGCTTTGCATGCATATATAGAACCAGATAACTAAACAATCTTAAAAATGTCGACAATTTAAACAAAAAACAGAACAAAATAACGAAAACTCCATAAACACACCTATGACGTGTCGGCTGGGCACAAGTGTAACAGCACCGGACCGTGAAGTCACCCGACGGCACACCGCACAACCATCGCATTAATAACTGTCATCGATTGAGAAGGCACAGGGCACCACTTTGTGATTGTAGGTCTCAGTTTGACAGATCGGAAGTGAACGGTAAAAAGCGCGCCATCAGCAAACTGTCCGACATGCGACCGACAGAAGAATCTGACATCGACTAAAAGCCAAGTGTTGCCCGAAAAAAATCCACCTCGACTGCTCTGACATTACTCAGAGGAACGAGCACTGAAAACACTTGGCCAGAAGCGGCCGCCGGGATGAATGAGATTCTCAGGTCTTCGGCTGCGGGCTGCGGGCTTTCGGCTGAGGAGGTGTGGAAGGTTAACACATGCCGGAGCACGGCGGAGCAAGAAAACACGCCGCCGTCGCCACGCCACACGCCGCCCGGCCAAGGAGCCGCGAGCTTCGCCCTCGCCACTCGGAAGCTCTTGAGAGCGGAACTTCTCCTGGAGTTGCGCCGTTCCAGAAGGGAATTCCGCTGCAGCCGGCCGCGCCGCAACCGCACGCCTTGCATCTTCTCACCAGGAAGGTCGCCGCGCCGCCCGCCGCCCGCCGCCGCCACGCAACGCAGCAGAAGAGGAATCAACAGATCTGCGGCGCTCGACGCGACGGGCGATGGCTTCCTCCTCGGCGGCGGGCTCGTGCTCCGGCGGCGGCTCTCGGCGGCCCTAGGTGATGACATTTGTGTTGCGTGTCCGTCAATCACGCGTCGGAACAGCTGGCGCGCCTGCATGCGGATTTGCTCTGTTTGTGCATTCCCCTGCATGAGCGAGCAGGTCGCTGCGGCGGGGAACACGCCGTCTCATTCTGCCGCATTGGAGTGAGCAGTTCAGAACGTGCTCCTCCAGCGGAAAGTGGTGGCGCAGATTCGACTGGTCTGAGAGAATATTAAAAAAAAGAGGCAACTCTCGAAGAAGACGTCCGAGAGAGGAAATGGTTCAGTTGCGTATCGGTGACAGTGTTGACTATACGACAAAATCAGTACTTGATAGGTTTCTTTTCACTTTTTCAATTTACACCTGCCCCTTGATTTACACGGCATTCGAATTGCACGATTTTGTTTTAACACGATCAGAAGAACTTCCATTTACACGGTATTGCTTTCCACTTTGATCAGGTCATACATTATGTACTCGTATGTGTTAAGGCGACAAGTACCTTTTTAAGAAATACAAAACTAGCAAAAAGATGAAGCACAATACAAAATTTACTATTTGTTGTTTGAAATTCAAAACGGTAAGGATGTTGAAGTCGATAACTAATGATAAGCAACCTATGTTAGGAAAACATATGCATTTTCCCTAGACTTCAAACGATGACAAAAATAAAGTAAGTATCTAACGAAACTTTCCCGTAAGAAAAGATTTCGAGAGAATTATAAAAAATGGTTCGATTTGAATTGATTATTTTAAAAAACTAAAAATTAATCACTACTCCATCAACTGTTGAAGCTTAAAGAACAAAATTTTTGTTAGTATTTAATGAGGTATTTATGCCACCTCAAAGGCTTTTTCCTCAGTATAAATCGCTAATAAAGAAAAATTAATCAAGCGCAAAACGTGTGTTTAATTAAATAATCCCAAAATCAATCTTCCTAAGGACCTGTGTGCCCCTCGTCGGACCTAGTGAGAACATGGATGGAAACAAAAAAGTCTTCCCAATAAACAAAGAAACAATGTGCAATATGCAGTTGAATTTGTTTATTTATTTATTTGTACCAAATGAGCACTAAAAGAACAGACACATTTCAGAAAGGGTTTGTAGAAAAAAACTAAGTATCTAGTCTGCAAGAAAATTTAAAATACTGCACAATTGAATATTTGTCTTTGTTTCTATTCTCAGTAGCCTTCCAGATTGAGCTGAATGAAGCGACGGTTAGAACTACGGAGTTTACGAATTTCGCAAAATTGGAAGTGCGGAAAATATTAATTTTAAGGCACTGTTCTAACTTTCGTACGAAACGAATCGAAAAGACCTTACAAAAGCCTATTTTGTATAAAAATTCAATTCTAATATTCCTAAATTTCTAAGAAAATAATTTCAGTTACCTTTGACTTCAGTTAATTTATTCATAGTCATACCAAGTGGTTGAAGTAATTCGGTAATCAAATCCAATTCGAGCTATTTTGACATTATATTCGGAAGAATTAAAAGCAATCAAAGGCAACTAAAATGAATTTCTGAGGTCAAAATGTCTTCAAAATGGTTTCTTTTTTAATTGAAATTTTCAATTCTAAATTAGATTTAATATTATGCACTAAGTTTTACTAACTTGGTCACATCCAGCTGAACCTTCGGGACTATATAAACTCCCGTCTTTACTCCTAAAAATTGCAGTTAAAAATTTGTTGTAGGATAAAGAAAAATCCTTATATCTTCATTTAAATAAAAAATCGTCGAAAAACCAAGATTCAGGCTTTTCGCTGATTCTATAAGAGTAGTACCTATGGTTCTGCAAACAACCTAGATATTGGCATATTGGTCACCAAACTTCGAAAATGATCATTTTTTAATCTGAATTTTCACCTAATCGACCCTTTGTTATAGCGAAATTTTACAATAAAGGGTGGACATTTATTTCCAATAAAAGATAGTGTCAGTGAACAAATACTTATTTATTTAGTAATTGGGATTTAAACATCAATAAACAATAAATAAAGCATGCAAATTTTAACTTTATTGTTAACTTTGTACGTTAAAAAAAAATTAATGGGCGATGCGTTCAGGTTGGTGATGATGATATACCTTAGGCTTAGATAAAATATTTTAACATTATGAATTTTGAGGAGGGTAATAAAAAATATGCAAAAGATATTTCTGCATTTAAAGAAGGCTTTGTAACCACGATAACAAGCAAGCTTCAATCGAAAATACACACAACAATCACCACCTTTTTAGTGTTAAGCCTATCGCGAAATTAACAACTGAATTACGCAGAAATTAACTACATGGGAAGTTTCCTGAACTGGATTCGCTACCTGCCTTTTCGTAATTCACTTTTAATTGTGATATTTTAGTTCGCAGCTTCTCGGAGTTGGCAGCCGAGGGCTGTGCAGCGAACGAAATTGACAGACCTCATTTTCACAGTGCCTGAGCGCAAGCCGACAAGCATCGGGAAATTGAAATGGTAATGTATGGCTCCGTTCGCACAGGCAAGGCGCTGGTTACGTGACAAGCTCTGAATTGTAAGAAAAGCAGGTAATTATTATTTCAAATTATTCATTCAAATAAATTCATGACTGCGAGGAAAATGACTTAATTGGTACAATTCATTTGCGGTTTAATGTCCTGTTTATTAAGAAAAACGCAAACCGTCAATGAGATGAGTTAATGGATGCAATTAGCTCATCAAAAGGATAATAACTCTATCTGCCTGATTACTTGTAAATGATCGAAGGTTCTACAGCTGTCAATTTATAAAGCCAATTTATGATGCAATTGCCCACAATTGTATTTTTTGTTGCGTGATTAATAATTTATCGTTGCGTGATTAAAACTGAGTTAATTTGCATGTACTTTAATAATATTTTCCAGAGATAATAAGAGAATTTTGACGGTTACATTATAAAATTAACTATTATAATACTAAAATTAAATGCATGACATCTTCATGTATAATTTCAGTTTTTTGCAAGTAGACATGCAACTGCTTATGCTATCCTAATAATTGCCGGTCATAAAGGCGCAAACTTGATGATTTTGCGATAAGAGCCACTAATGACCATCTTCACCTTTTCTTGAAGTCATTATATGCATACATATTTTGGTATAATCCATATATTCAACACTACTTTTTGAGTTTGTGGTATTAGTTTTTTAAATAAAACAATTTCGAAATATCATGCATAGAATTATTTGTCACTCAAGTAATAAATTTTAAGGTTGACGGAAAATCATTGACATTTTTTTGGTACCTATATCAACATATTTCCTCTTCTAAACCTAAGTATTTGCATTAATCACATTTCATTTATGAATAAGTTTATAAAATAAAATAAAAATAGGACCTATCATGTTCTCATAAAGAATAACATATAGATATTAGGTGGAACGGAGAGTAATGAAGTTTTTTACATTAAATTCAAACAAATAAATGTTTAACAAATTTTTATTTTTAATCGATCCTCGTTACCATAAAAACCTTTTGCCATCTAGTGTGCAAACGTTCAATGGCGGATCGATAAAAATCAATTGGGTTTTAAGCAAAATACCTGGAGATAGCATTTTTAACATCATCTAAATTTTCAAATTTTTTGTTATATAGAAAGTGTTGCATGGTGCAGTACTTCCCACCCGGATTCATTACAAAGAATTTAAAAATTTTGGTAGTTTTAGATTATATCAGAAGTGCCATCTCCAGATATTTTGCTCAAAAACCATTCTTTTATCAATCCGGCATTGAAAACTTGCACACTACCTGGCAAAAGGTTGTTGAGAACGAAATTGATTAGGTACGTACATCATTGATTAAAAATAAAAATTTGTTCAAAACTTATTACTTTGAATGTACGACGTTACTTTCGGGTCCCCCAATTATATTACTTTCAAAATAATTTTGAAT
Source organism: Machimus rusticus (assembly GCA_951509405.1). Classification (NCBI taxonomy): domain Eukaryota; kingdom Metazoa; phylum Arthropoda; class Insecta; order Diptera; family Asilidae; genus Machimus; species Machimus rusticus. Next base: position 3,712,005 of record OX608052.1, on the reverse strand, counting down.
GTGGTATAATAAGACGACCGTACTATTGTATAACTTTTATTATTCGTAATCACAAAGTTCCTCGGCAATTAAACATATTGTAATATTAGACAGACAAGTGCAAATCCTCCTGTGGGTACCAATTATCTCGAATAATCTCCGCACTTAAAGCACTTGCAATCACTAGGTTCCCTAAGTCGGATTTCCAAAGTTGCTAAGTCTGTTGACGTAAGTCTAGATCCGTCCGGGTCGTAGCAGTGTGTAAGAACGACAAGCCGTTCCTTCAGGTAACTTTCCCGGCAACAGTAGCATTCCTGCAGATGCAATTAAGAATCCTGCCACTCTCGGATCCAACGACTAAATTCAAAAAATTAAATACCTTGAGGAATCCCGTCGGCGTTATAACTGAGGGCTGCACTTGGCTGTTGCACAAACCTTCGCACTTATTAACAGATACGTCTCCGTTGCAGGTTCGTTTAAGCCGTCCCAGCTCGTCATATTCCTCCTTAATGAGGTGAATGTCGGACATTAGTGTTTCGCAGTTTTCGTCGCCTCGCCCGCCCGAATTTTGGGCCCTCGCGCTCGCGTTTAATAACTTCAGGAGGAACACCAACAAAATTAACTTTTGAGGGAGAACTTTTAACATTTTGATAGTTTTCTCGGGAAATCTTTCGAGTAAAGTGCCCTTTGATTCTGGTTAAAGTCCCTTTTATATCCTTTTTACATTATGAGGCTATGTTGCGAGTACAGGGCACTTTAGTGAACATGCGACTTGCCAGCGGGAAACGCTGATATTGCTCAGCGGGATAGGGAAAAATCTCCAGGAGCTCTTAAAATTTAAGTACTTACGACGGAGCGAAAAATTGTTAAGTTTAATCTATTTTAAGAGATTTTATAGCTTCTTAAACCAAATAATACATTACCAACTTTAAAATTTATGTGAACAATTTCAGTCGTTCAAGATCTAACTATCCATTGTTAACTTCACCAAATAAAAACAGTAAAAGCTAGCCATTTTTAATGATATTGAATGATGAAAAATTTTAAAATATTTTTTACGGAAGTCTATACCTAAATAAAAATTGACTTCATAACTTTGTTAATTTGCGAAAGTTCTTCCTCAAGGTTTAGATAAAATGTCTTCAAATTGTATAATTTAAAAAACTTTTTGATACAACATTTTGCAAAAGTACTGTAGCGTTTGCTAAACTTTGGTAAAATTTAACAAAACATAATATTTTCTTAGTAATGTATAGTCATAAATTTGGTAAAGAACTATTACTTATAATTTTGTCTGAGAATCCTCCAAATTATTAATTTATTATGTGCATAAAATATGTAATATAAATTAATACTTTTTTTGTATAATGATTGCTCTGGTGATTTTATATTTTACCGAAGTTTTTAGTAATAACATCCTAAATTTCATGTTGTATATTATTGTTATAGTATTTTTGGGTAATCCATCTAAGTTTTCAAAGCTCACATAAGATTCTTTTATAATACATAGGTACTATAATGGTATTTACAACGTTCTTTTTATATAAAATCTTGGCAAATTGCAAAGTTCACTATAGCAATATTGCAAAGTTACTTTCAGTGCATCACTTCGCGTTCCCTTGAAGTGTACTCCTCTTGAACTCTGCAAACCCTGAGATCTCCACTTACACGGAATTATATTATTAAACTTATTTGTATTCTGAAATTTACGTTATGTATCATTATATCTTATTTATATTCTTAAATATATTTTTACTTTATTTCGTTAGAAAATTTGTGTCGCCTTTCATTTAATATGAATTTATTAGTTTTTTCGGATCGTTGGGAACTATCTGAATTTTATGAATAATCTGTTAAGAATTTCAAGCAAACTTCGCTGTTGAATTGATGATAATGAATATTACAACTTTCAAAGAATTCAAACAAATCGTTACAAAATTATGTATATTATATGTTTGGAGCAACTTTGAAATAGAAGGTATTTGCATATGCAATGTTAACTATTTTAATTAAAAACTTGTTCATTTTCAAAGGTGTAATAAGTGTTATATGCAAGCGCAGCATTTTTCACACTTAATATTCTGTCTTATTACCATTTTCACATATACGAGAACATCAGTTTCCATCCAAATATCTCGAAGGGATAATTTGGCGTCGAACAAAGAGGTTCTGAGGATTATCTAAAGCCGTGAAATATCTGATCCATAAACAAACCACGGCAGTAATTATGTGGCTTCTGCCGCGAAAATACCCTTTTTAACAACTCAGTTTCGCTCGAACGATGCGCGTATCTCGTGGGGATCAGCGAGGCCTGGGCGCGAAGGGTGAAAATTAGCAAAAATTCCGAGTGCGGGACTCCACTCGACGTGCTCGCCGAGGTCGAGATTAGCTCGACAGTTGAGTCCCGGGCCTGCGGTTACGAAACGTTCACTGACACAACCAATTATTAACTGAATTTGATAATGGCCGGCTTTTTGAGTTAATGCGTCTTCATACAACAGCGGGACCAACCCCTTTTGCCGTCGGCCGGACAATAGCAGTCTGGGCCTCGTGAAAGCCATGAAATAAATTGCCCTGGCGAAGGCGATAGCCACGGCAAAAAGCGGTTTCGCGGTAAGCGGCCGCGGCTACCCATCAATCATCGTCACATACGGGCATTGTTGGCGGCGCGGCGGCCAGTTTGTTCGGGCCGCGTCTTCACGTCAGAGTCGGCCGCAAAATTGACAGAATGGCGAAAACGGACAATCAGGAGGAGCAGCCTGTTATTAAGATGATTACGCAGGGCCGGACATGATAGTTAGGCACCACGGCCGAACATTTCCTCCGATGTGAGAAGCACGGGGCCCATCATTAGGCCAGACCCAGAACGACGTCTCTGGTGATGGCGGCGTTTAATGCAGGTCAGTTGGACAGCCATAGACAGAGCATGTTTTCAAGGTTTGCGCAACAAAAATGACAGATAGATCATAGATTTAATGACATACAAACCCTGAGGCCAGATTCCTGAACATATGTTTGCACACCGCTCAATAGCCCAGTAAAAGTAGATGGCCCTAAGATTCACGAAACGGGCTTTAATCAGAGCATTTTCGTTGTACCACTCCACTAGGAAAGAAAGTGAAATGAGCTTTAATTTTGCAATCAGTACCGATTTAATGGGGCTCTGTTGTTCTTTCTTTGTACGATTTAAACGTTTGTTAGTTCACAAAACTTAAAAAAAAGCCCAAATGTTCATACTCAGTAATTAGTACCACCTCCAAATCGTACATCTTAATCCAAACTTATACCATTTTCGACCTTCTAAGTAAATAGTTGATTTTGAGGTGGTAGGTACCGACCGTAGTTTCGGGTAGCTGCAGGCTGATAAGATTTCAAATGAATTAGTTTGTACAACATGGCTATCTAATACAGTTATTTATAATTTTGTTTATTATCAGAGATCCTTAATATATGTACCTATATAGTTTTATAAGTTTATGTGGAAAATTGAAGTAACATTGAACAAAGTTATTTACTCAGTTCATATGAGAACATTAGCGTTGCTTTTAAACATAATAATATTGTAATTAAGTTATTTGTTTTTGTTAGTTACTTTAAATAAAATAAAATATAAAAACATATGTAAACCTTTTACAGTGTGCATTTGCACGCATTTGACTTGAAATTTGTGGAATAGTTTTACCTCTTAAATAGTAACTTTCGAATTGATCAAACAGCAAGCATATTTACATTAGGTGTTTGGTATAATTATGGAGATTAATTTAATTAAGTCCCAAAAGGAAAAGGGATCATCTAAAATCAATATCTGGAAATACATCTATATGTTTTTAACTGGACATTTCCTTCGAACCTTTAAAGAAGCAGCTTAAAATATGTATGCTATCCATTTAACTCCAAATATGGAGTATAAAAGAAGACTCTCAAAAGTGAATATAAAAGTGTTTCTTTACTTATAAAGCAACTTTCTTAAAATTATTTTTTTTTATGTATTTAGTTCTACGGTCAGGTGTAGTCCCATATATACAATATAAAAATATTAGATTCCACTTCAAAATATTTAACCATGTAGCATGCACTTAAATCCCAACAGAATCGCATTAGTTCAAGTGTTCAAGTTTCAAAATGCAATTTCAACAACTTTTCGATTAAATTTACCTTCATTTGAATATAGGCAGTAAAACAGAGAGCTTCGAAACCAAACAAAATTCCATTGGTCCCAGTAAAGTCTCCGGCTTCCGGGCATATCCGCTATTTTTCTGTAGATAAACTGTCAAATCTGATGAGCCAGCTTTCACCGAGGCATCAGCGCGCGTCCCCGGGGCGGTATCGATTTCTCGTCACACTATCAATTCAATTTGTGTAACTGTCACGTAACGAGCATCTACCTTGCGGCCGAACGAGATTTGAAATCCTATTAAGAGAAAAATTGTTGCCCTTCTGGGCCCGACCCTTCAATCAAGCGCTCCCCCCGTGAAGCTGTCAACGTGTCATGTCGGCTGACAGGAAGAGCAAAAATGGAAGGCGCGTCACCCGGGGAGGAAAATTATGTTTATTCGAGCAGGATGCCGTCCCGGTGCGGTCGCCCGCCGGCTGGTGTCGTCCTTGTGCGATTCGCCCGGTTGAGCTTTGGTGGTGGCCCGGTGCTATTTGCGCTGGATGCTGGCCCCGGGCGCCCCGTCGTCGGAGCGCTGAAAAGGAAACGCATCCCGCCATCCGACTTGGGATAAACAAATCGCGCCCATTCAGCCCCGGCCCCGGCATGCACTAATTCGATCCGATAATAATCCCGCCGAAGGGCACAAAGTGTAATTTCCTTTCGCGGAATTAACTGACGGGGATTTAGCCGGGCGAAATGCGACGATAAAGTGCAGAGGGGTGTGCGGGACGGAAGTGACGGCGGCGGGGTGCGGCTGCTGTCACTGCCGCTGCCGTTGCCGCTGTCGCCGCAGCTAAGGATGCGTTCGCGTACAGGATCCGCGGGAAGCTCGAAACGACCGCCGGCCCTCACCGCAGGGCTCCTGGCTCTGGTGAATTGCTTTCACAGTTTTTCCCTTTGCGGGACCCGAAACAAACTTGCGGATGACTTGGCAATCATAAAGGGATCCGTCAGCGAAACTTTTTGAGTCTGAAAAGGATTCGCCCCGGGGTAATCGGAAAGTGTAGCAGAAAATTGCTTTCTTGGCAGCGTGATGTATCCGAAGTGGCATGTAGTGGAAGATGTTCAAACTTTGTGGTTCGCTGGGTACCCGATCCGGAGGCGGTCCGGGTCATGTGGCGGCGAGCAAACAAACGCAAGCGGGACCAGATGGGAACCCTGTGGTTATCGAGTTACGCACATTCGGAGCCGCACCACTCGAATTCGAAGGACTCACAATTTTGCAGGTAGAACGACTACATAGCTTGTGATTGTATATTAATTGTATGAATTTATTCGTCTTTGGAGGCACCCAGGTGCACTTAATCGCTTTGCCCTTCTCGATTACAATATCCGACTGCGGGTACTCTTCCCTTATGCTCTAATAAATATGTTGCTTTAGAAAGGTTTTTAACTGTCTTTCGCTTTGAACCCTTTTCTTTGCGATTTCGAATCTCGTTCTGCTTTCAGAAATTTACGTGTAATTGCTTGTCTTAAATATTTGCAGAATAAACACTGTTTCTGTTCTGTATTCGTTCAAAAGTGATTTGGAGGAGTTACGTCGAGTATAAAAGGGTTTTTTACGGAAAAAAATAAGGTACAATCGTCAAATAGTCGTCTTTGTTTGTCTAGTCTTAGTGTTATGAAACGCTTAAGTTAAATGTGCTACATTTCGGGATGTGAAGTTTTTACTTTGAGGATTACTTCTAGAAAAAGTAGAAATCTCCACCATAATTAAATTGATTTATCATGCATATTGGTTATGGCCTCTAACATTTCTTTACTTCACAATGACGTAATAGTAATTCTGGGTAAAATTATTGCACCGCGATAAACAATTTTATTTTATTTTATTATTTACCAGTTCATATAAATTAGTACCAACAACCCAAGATCCGGAATAATAGACACATCCTTGATCTGATTCTTGAAAGGTTTAAAACTAATTATGTAGAGATGCATTGAAGGTCCAAAATTGTAAATGGTTTATTATTCAACGCCTAAATTTGGAAACCAATTTATATTCTGCTGTTCGGTTATGTATAAATAAAAGCCTCTGCAGATGGTGCTAAATTATTTTAATATAATAACAAATTACCAAATAACGAGAGAAATAAGCATTCACTTATAAAGCGCATAAAATTTTTCATAATGGTAAAAAAAATGTCAGTAGCGACTCTTTGTGTATATTTTGAGATGGAGGCTAAGAAGAAACTTTATGATAGCAATTTTGAAATATTCGGATTGGATGGTCTGTTTGAAGTTAGTAAAAATTGAATACATTTTTATTTTAATTATTTTACTCTCTCGAATATTCAAGATTATACAAGTTTTCCCCATATTAAATTATTTTAATCAGTATCAGAGAAGCGATTATGCACAGTATTTTTTTGAGATATTTGCGTTTTAATTCCTCCAATTATAAGCATATCGAAAACAAGTCTGCGCGAAGGTTTCTTTAAGTTTAATGTATTTAGCACAGGGTCTCCATCATTACTTGTGTTTTTATAGTACCATGCAGGCAACTTACCATTTCAAAAACCGCAATTACCTTCAATTAATTTTGCGTAATTGAAGCATACGAAAAGCCATTAAAGTGAGCTTCACGTCAATTAAGGAAAATCTCAACTCTTTCCCGAATTCAATTCAAAATCCATTACATAATCAAAAAATCGTGAGCCACCAAAAGAGCGTAAATAAAATGGAAAAAATATCGCTGCTATGTTCAATAATGATGGGAATTTAACGACTTCCATTAATAAAAGGCTCATTGAGTGTAAATTCCTCCTAATTTCCACCTCATTTCCTGCTCCATTGCTTTTTGCAGAAATACGACGGCGTATCGTCGCTGTCGCCACGGTAATTGAGTTAAGAAAGACATTGACAAATATTAGTTAATAAGTTGTCATAATTAAAGAGCTGGGGTATCTCTCAGCAATTCATACTTGCTGATTGCGAACCCGACTAATTTTGCAAGTATTTCGAATTTAGTGAGCGGTAAGACGTTGCTCTGTGGGATGCCTAACTGATGATTTTCGTTAATATTTTAATCGGTGTTTTACAGTGCTTGTACCTGCTCTGCGGCTTTTTATGTTTTAATAACTAAATTAATTGCTTTTAATGTACGCAATTTCTTGCGGTGTATCAAATTATTACTAGACCCGACTAATGCAGAAAAGCAATTTTAACAAGACTTAACATGAGAGCCTGAGAGTTTAAACCTCGGAATTCAAGCACTATGAATGAAGTTATCTCAATCCTTCAAAATTATGTTTTTTACATCAAACACTAATACAATATGTGTACCAAAAATTTGTTATTGACTATTTATTTTTAACATTTTTTTACAAGTATGTAATTAGAAAATACAATATTAATGTTATATAGCATTGCCCCGTCATCAACACGAAAAGTGTAATCGCAGTACAAAATTGTTTTTTTTTGTGGAGTCCATTTAGCTTTTATCCTTTTTTTCGCGGTTCATACTCTGCAGTACTTTTAAATAAAGTTTTAATAATAATTTTTTTTTCAGAAGTAACCAACCTCCAAAAATCAAATCATAGAATGCCAAATTTTATTTCTCTAATTTCACAAAAGATAGCTTCTAATTATTTTATCTAAATATACATAGATGGTAGGTACCTGCTATTTCGTACTTTATCAAAGTAAGTATGTATGGTACATTTTCTTACTTAACACACTCTCTTTATGATGGGCCCTTTTTTGCTGTTGACACTTTTCATGCTGATGATCTTTATATGTATGTGTTGTTTCTAATAGTAAAAATTTTGAATGAGTCCCGAACACAATCGAAAAGGTTTCTTAAAAATTCATTCTGTATGTGTATTTCGAGGTTTTAATATTTTTAAAGCTCCAGGCTCATCACTAGCGGGTGCGTAATCACTTGAGTGAATCAGCCCTCTTTTCGTTTCAAGATAAATGAATGCGTCAGTTTTAAATGCGAAGCCATAAACTTCCGCGAAAATGCTCACGTTGTAAAAGTTTAGTTTTCCCGACAGGCGCGCACCTTGCTGATGTTGCCCAGGTGCGCCCGGGAGCAACCTGAAATATGTGAAATTATTTTCAGGAAAGCTTCAAGTCATCGTGTTCATTTTGGGCCGGTGATGTGAGTGAAAAACCAATAAACACTTCAAGTAACAAACAGCCCGAAAGCAGATCAATCATTCCGCAAAGAAATTGTTTTCAGGGATTCGGATGGATGTAGAGCGGCTCCGAGGACCAGCAGCATCCAGCCGGGCGTTCGTATATCTCTGCACATAAATCTTGCAATGTAAATGTGTGCCATGTATCTTGGCCCAGGATTCAGTGCCATTTTGCTGCAGGGAAGGCACACAATATCTGTTCCTGTCGTCGTCACTCACAAACCGAGAAGGATTGATGTTTCGTAATTTTCGATGTTTCTCAGGAGTGAATTATGAGTCTGGAGCTGAAATTGCTCCGATTCCTCTTCCTGTGAGGTTTGCCGTTGACAGAGGAATAAGATCCTGCCAAAGTGGTGCGGCGAGGTGACGGTAGGGGGCTACGGGGCAGGACAGAAACAAGGCGCAAGCAAAACAGACCAGCGAAATTTTTATTTATACAACTAACGAAGTGGGATCTTTCGACACGAAACAGGATTGCGCAATATTTCAAGTGGCGAGCCCTGGGCAACCGCCACAAAAGGGACAACCGTGTTGTTTTAGGAAGAGCAAACAGCCGCCAGCTGAAGGGAGCAAAATTAGCAAAATAAAGGGCTCCGATTGTATTTTTAACGACACCAATTGGCCAGGATAAACATCCCTTTGGGAGCAGCCGGTTCCGGCCGGGATGAATTGTTTCGTAGGGCTGATTTATTTCGGCCTCTTTACAAAATATGGCGAAAATGCACTGTTTTGCACCTCTTAAAGGCCATTCACCCGAATAGAGCTGTAATTGCTGTAAATGAAAGGTATGAGCTGCGGCATTAAAGTGCGTGACTCGCTCCGGTAGCAAGATGCAAAAAATTATTAAATTGCGTGCGCACTCGCAGCTGTAATAAGGTATAATTTCAAGAAATCACGCTATCAAGCCCATAACTCATGCAATTCGATAACAATTTTAATTGATATGTACGTAGACGGGGCCCTATAACTGCCCGGGAATGCGAGTCGCTGAATGGCTTGCGTAAACATCCCCTTACCATGCTAATGAGCACTTAGCGTTCTACTAAAGGGGCTTAATTTAAAACTCTAAACGCGAAATTAGCGAACATTAAATATTTATTCGAGTCACTGCCGGGCGTTGCACAGCTTTCTCCGCGGATTGAGGATGTTGCCCGGGCGCCTGGGCTGGTGGGACCGCGAATCACAAATCGCGAATCGCGAATGATGAGAACTTCAATTCCCAGAAGTAAATTATTCAGTGGTGCCACCAGGCCATTGCAGCATTCGTCCGGGTATAAAATTATTGCAAATTTTTAATGGCATTCGCGGTAGTTAAGAGCTTTTAGTGTGACGCGGCGGGAAAAGTAATTCACTTTCCAGCCTTACGGAGTTTTCACGTCACGACACAACTTGCGTTAACCAGCATCCACTGGGCAATCGCAATGGGACTGGATTCGAAATTCAGGTCGCTTTACGCCTACTTCCATAGGGAAAATACATGACACTCATTTCTTTTAGAATGGATAAATCTAAATGAATTACATAATAAGGATAAAGTAATATCTTTTCAAAACAAATTAAATTTAAGGTATTTTTATGGTTTTTGATTTTTTGTTGTCAGTCGTTTATATTTTCCGAGATATTACAATAACAAGTTTTGAAAAACTACACATATCTATATATTTTTGACACGATTTTCTTCATATTATCTAAAGAATTCGTTTGGTATTTTAAAAATGTTCGCATCAATCTTTTAAATGAACGAATTAAAATCTTATTCGATAATTCCGTAAAATAGGATAAAATCTAATAGAAATGATAAATTTTGTTTTCATTTGTTTATTTTTAGGACACCTGCAGTGCTATTGACAGAAAAAGAATAGTACAAGTCTACAAAATTTACCTTTACCTAATTTTAAAATCCTTAGTGATTATGTAATATTAAGTTATCGCCATTTAGGAATACTCAGGTTAGTGTTAGGCATGGACGATTTCTTTCTTTTCCGAGTAAAAAATATAGATTCCGCTTTATTAGGATTTATTTCTATCTTGTTAAAATATGTTTGTCTAGGTATTATCAGCAAGGATAGGATGGAAGTTAGTTCTATATAAATTATTATTAAAATTGTATCAGTCCACTCTTTTAACGATAGGTACATACAATTTGAACAATTTCTCCAGTTAAATCTTAACTGGTAAATAGTCGCCTTTCGATTTTTTTTTTCAAAAAATGAGGTTATATTGTTCTTAAAAATAAAAACTGAAATACAATTCAAAAAAACTTCAACTTCTAATTTCCTAGAAGAGGAAGTTTTGTGTAAACATGATATCCCCGTTTATGAGCGCGATATGCATGTAGCAATCGTCCCCGTAGTCCAAGCCCCTAAATTCCTCTACTTCACGATAAGATCTCCAGCAGCTAATTGGTCAAGAAATCTTATTAATTTACAAGTGAAAAAGGCTCGAGACCAAAGATGGCCAACTATTTGCAAGTTTGAATTGATAAAAGGCAGAGGTCGAGTAATTCCGGCGGTAAACCAGCCGAGTTGCGCGCACGGATTGCCCATAGTGCGCCGCGACTGAGCGCGGATAAGCGCGGATTAAGTAAAACCGATGCATTAAGCCTCTTTTTGCCCATCCGCTCAAGAAAGTCACCTCGAGGTGCAAAGAGCTCAGCCTGCAGTGCGGTATTACGCAAGAAATTGCCTGGCTAGCGCTAGAAATCCGCAATTTTATTGATCAGTAAAGTGCCAAGGTGCCGTAAGCACGCTAAGGACCGCTGGTGTAACATTCGCGGGGTTAATAATGCTATAAATGTGGATAGTTTACGGCACGTGTAATTGTTATTTCGTTGTTCGGCTGACGTTTATTTATTCCGAATAGACTAGCGAGACTCCGCGGAAAAATAATTTTGCACACTTTACAGCCCGTTTCAGTTTTAAAGGAACTACTTGCCTGCAGCTCACGGGGGAGTTAGCAAGGCTGGGACTAATTTTGATTTGTATTGGCGTGAAGTACAAGTTATTGACAAGTTAAAGCATCATATTTCAGATATTATACCGCAATCGATAAAATAAATTTTAGAATTACTGCAAACAGGCATGTGAATCTCGAAACTAGTTATGGAGTCTATAGAAGTGGCACTTTTAATAGAAATTAAGGACAAGCGGGGGCAGTGGCGTTCCAAATTTATTTATTTTTATTTGACTGTAATGGCTTGTGTGCACTTTGTTTTTGCGCAATATAACATATTACGGAAGGCTTACTTCAGACGAACATCAGTATTTATTTGAATTAGGCACATACATATATAGAAGCAAAGCTAAATGAATTTTATAATTGATAAAAAGAAATATGTTTAAGAAATGCATATTCGAAATAATATCCGTGATTTCGAATCGTAATGTATCGTAGGCCGTGCGTCAATTGATTTTCAACATCAACATCATTTCAATCATTTGGAATAAAACTAGCTGTTATATGTCGATATAAGTGGTCTATTTCTTTTAAAGTATCATTTCGACTATTCAAATATGAGCTGAGTTTAGTCCGGATTAATAAATTATTGTTGTTGCCACACGTTAATATAAATTTAGATATGGAGATAGCTAAAGATTAGCGTAATTTTATTTACTAAGCATTTTCTACCATTTGCTAAGTGTCAATAAATTAAAAATGCTGTCACTGAAATGATTGCTATCAAATGCATCATTTCGTAGCTACGTTGTTTTCGAAAACGAAATGATTGAAATGATATCATTTTATTAGAATTGGTACACGACGTTAATAACATCAAAGGAAATGTATTATACGAGTAGGAATACATAATTAAAGTTTTAAAAAATTGTTTTTATTGAGCCGGTTTTATGATTTTCAACACCCCTACATGGCATAGTCTTTTTTGAAGAACCTACTAAATCACAGACCTATCACACCTTCAGTTGCAAAAAGTTTACATTGAAAAGATCAAAGATATAGGTACATTATATATTTATGGAGGATTCAAGATTTCATTTGGGATATGCATTATATATTTTTGTTATTAATGTAGCGTGACGGTATATTTTCAACGATGAATTCTTATATTTTTAATTTTTTTATAAGTTTACCTTTAAGTTTACCGTACAACAATAAGTTATGTTGAGCCTAGAACTTTCGTACCCAAGGGTACTTTCATCAAAATCTTACAATAAAGGACTCCGTTAAAACTGTACTTGGTACAACTTTGTTGGTAATCCTGCCCAACTGTTAACCTGCTTCCGGGGTATCAGACACCCCAGCGAAATTTTGGCGGCGTTTTTTTATAGATAAGTTAAATGTTGCCCTGTCATACTATTTACTGGTAATTTTTGACATTCTTTTATAAGTTCTAATACTTTGGAGTAGGTTTTAACAATGTTAGTCGTAATCTGAGAGTGGTCCAAAACACACACTTTACGTCAGTGGGGTGTCCAAAAAATGTTTATAGAAAAATGAGATATTATCTTTTAAGTTAAAATAGTCGTTTTTGGAATACCACTTTTTTCACGAATTTTGTTCAAATTCATTTCATTTTATATGGTTTGGAGTATATTCAGGTTTTTTTTCAAGCCTTTAAGTACCTGGGTACAGGTTAAGTTATTTTACGGAATTATGTCTAATTTTGTTTTACTGTATTACATATTGTAATCAAAACGGAACCATATAACTACATTTATTAAGGTTTAATTCCTGTGAAAATGTTGCCTTAATTTTATGCTATGTGATCATACAAAAAAAAAAACAAAAAAACGTTCTAGGTAAAGAACAGGCGGTAGGTTAAAGACATTTTTAAATAATGAATTTTCGGTAGCCCTCTTAGCTATTGAGTGCCATACATCAACAATCTCACCCCTTGGCGTGGTTTGTCCGGCACTGTCCATCGTCTTGCTGTTCGGCCTTTCAGATAATCCTCTGCGCCTATCGCATCCCGGGGATTTAATGGAAACTTAATCGAATGTGACTTTTAGAAACGTTTCCTGAGCGGAGATAGTAGACAACATTGACAGCAGTCACTATCACAATTGGGTGCATCCTCACGTACTGGCGGACATACCCGACCCGGGGAAACCCGAGAGGGGCATATGTTGTGTAAACCCACTTTATCCTTGGTGAGGTACAGCACACAAAGGAAAAATTTAATGGATCGTTACGGCAGTGACAGGACCGTGTATAATCCAGTAAAGGTCCTTAACGACCCCGCCAAGAATTTATGAGTAGGACTGACTTGCGTCTGGTCGCACACAATAACGTCCCTGCCATAAAAGAGAAGGAATTAATTTATCCGATTGACCGTAACGCGATAAATTACGATAAAATTATGAATTATGGCGCGAGACGATTGTTTGTTCACGGCCGGGGAGTGCCGCTCCGCATATAACCGGGAATTACGTGGATTTTGACTGAGGCTGATATCGTCGACCGAAAAGTGCACGGCTGTCAGCGGCCAACGAAGTGTTTACGATTTCGCCACGGAGCGAATTTTGTTTGATTTCTAGTCATTTCCGATATTTCTTGAAATATTTTGGGGCGCTGTCGTGGAACTGAATTGGCTTTTAATTCCACGACAAAGAATTGGCCACGAACACTGTTAAACATAAGTTCACAAGCAAATTGGACAAACCCAATTTTCACGGTGCTTGCTCACAGCACTTTGAATGAAATGTTAATTAATGTTTCCGCTCTCAGATTACGATACTTATTTGGTTACGTGAGGAACATAAAGCACGATATCGATAATCGATACATTTTTTAATATTGTATGCAAATGTGGTAATTTTAATTATTTCGTATATCCTGTTTTTATTTTCAACTAGATATTATAAAATAAATATTTGGAAGACGTATATTTTAATAAATGCACAACAAGTACAAAATGCTTGGCCGAAAGTTTTGTCGAAACACCATGAAATTATGATTTTAAATTATTATTTGGAGACTTATATCATACAATGCAATGGTTGTAGATTGTATAGTTATTAATGAATGTGAACATTCCCATGATACATTAAATAGTATCCTGCTCCGCAGATACTAACATTTGAGGATTTAAATCTGTATATACAATTAAAGCAACAGAAACCGAACAAAATTTTATTATTTTAATTCTTTATTCTTTAACGTTAGGAGCTTTAATTTAAGGACAACTAAATTATGAAAAGAAGAAGTTTAAATCGAGCTAAGTTCTATTTTTATTTCTTCATGAGTTATCCATGGGTGCGAAGATCGAACCGAGTTGTATAGTCTTTACATAATAGTCTATATTTAAGGTGCAGAGAAGTTTAACTTCATCCTTACTAGAATATATAAAAGCCCGTTAAAATGCATGCATAAAAAGGGTCTTCAGGAGCCTATGGCTCAATTGGTTGCGCGATGTAATGGTGACCATAAAGCCCTAACTCAAAATGGGACTTTCGTCAAATTCTAAAGGTGGTAGGTACGATTTCCAATAGAACCCTTGGCTAAAAGTTTTCCTATTAATTTATCGATGCAGTCACAATGGACCTTCCGTAAAAATTAATAGAAAAATTGTCTTTTATTTTCATTGATTTCTACTAAATTAGCCCATAAATTTTACATGAATCTCCTAATTTAAGTTCAATGTATTTGCAGTAAAATTATTATTATATTCATACCCTTTTAATAAAAATTTACCGGGTGTCAAAAATTATTTAGAATGGAGGTAGGTTCCGTCGTGTGGCTTTGATTTTGGATCAACTATCCCTTTCATGTTATTCCGTTTGTGTAAATTATTTACACGAAAATTACTAAGTTTGGTTTCCTTTGGGGAAATTAACCGGAAGAATCGGATGCCAGCCCTGTGTCTCTTTGATCTTGTGGTAATCGTCACCCGGGCTGAGTTTTCTCATAACTCAAATTTGTTTTCCTTGCTCGTTCCGTCAGCGCCGTGATTAGAGCGTACACAAAACCGGGATCAATGCCTGAAACAAGTTCTTTAGTCCAGACGCGATCAGTCGTCCGATTGTGCGGCGGCGGCGCGTAAACAAAGCGCTCCTCCGAATGACTTCCTTTCAAATCGACAAAAAGACAAACAAACGGCCGCTTTGATGCTCTTAATGCGTTTATCAAGTCAATTCGCAACTAAAAATACCTCGGGGCAAATTTCAGGCACTTTGCTTATTTTGACACCGAATGATTTGCAACATGTCCAGCGCATGTACCGGCCGTGGCCTGCTGGCAGCGCTTCAGCAGCGTTTCGGCGGACAGCATCAGTTAGCGACGGTGACATCTTGGCAAGATCGATTTTGGTTCGAACACTTCACGTTCCGCTGGCTTCAGTTATTTTCAGAATTTCGCTCAACCGAATCAGCACCGGTTTGATTGATGCCTTGTCCGATTGTCTGGTGGCTCGCTGCAATCTCAGTCGCCGAAAGGAAACACGTCAGCACTGCGCTGTAATTAGGGTCAGCTCTGACACTCAAAATGATTTTTCTTCGGGAAAAGGTCACGACTGACCAAGTCACACGCAAAATTAATCACGTTAAGCGCCTGACCCAGATACGCCGTTCACACCTCGATGTCAGGTGTCGGAGCCAGCGTGCACCGAAAAACACTCATTAATCAGTCTGACCCGCAGCTAAGGCGCCTGTAATCTTCCCGACGATAAATCCTCTAAACAAGCAGAGGAGCCCGCCGAACCTTTCCATCCTGCTGCTCGCCATCTTGACGATCCTTTCGTGATTCGACCAAATTTGAAGGCGCCTCTAAACGTTTCCGCTTAAATTCATTCATTCCCGTCCGAATGGAACCGCATAATTGCGGGTGTAAAGCGGGAAACGAGCACCAAATTTCACTCATCCCGTTTCCCGCTATTAAAAGTCACTTTTGTTGCTTCTGCCCGGGTCATGAAAGGAGTATTAAGGATTTTTCGATTCCCGGACCCGTTCGGCGCACACCGGGACGAAAGGTACAAATGATACGTTCCGAACGCTCGGGTAATAATTTGACGTGATTAAATATAGCAATTTCGCGAGGTCGGTCTAATCATAGGGGTTATACTCGTTTTTATTGAGGTATAATAGTCGGCCACATAGCGCTATTTATGGCTCCAGAAGCAGGCGTAATCGTTTGCAAAAAGTCGAGTTATGGATTCTCACCTTTCCTAGAAATCCAATTATTTTATAATTGGGGTTTAATTTCAAAACTTTCCCGTAAATGATGATAGATTCCTTTCAATTCTAGAATTCAGTTAATAATTTAACGTGCACGCAAATAGTATACACTGTAAACAATTCTGAAGTAAATATATATACATATAAATATAAAAGTATATATACAATTTTTTCCATATATTTATACACTTTTTTTGTACAAAAATATATATGTATATAATTTATTTTAAAACAAGCAAAATGTCGATCCTAGTGTGAAATTTGAGACATTCGCGGTACAGTCCTAAATGGTGTGCACGATTGCAGCCCTCTGCGGAGTCTGAACCCCAAATTTTTAAATTGTTATTAATTGTTAACCTGTTGGCTATCGCTTGATCCACCGAAAAGTTAAAATATTGAAAGTTACGTAAGTTAAACCAATACAAAGGGAAACAGATGAAATATGTATGTAACTCCAGGAAGGTAACTTCGTTGAAGTTTGGTTTAAATAAAATAATATGGGTTTTAGATTTACATCAGCTTGACATAAAATAGAAATAAACGCAATTGCACGTTATTTTGCAAAATTACACCAATAATCTATAAGTAAGTATATTGTTCTGATATATTTTTCCGCAGAAAAACGTGTAAAATTCAACTGTTGGAGTGCATAATTAATTAATTTTTAAACAGCTTTTATTTATTTTAACACCCACTGAAAACCACGATAAAAAATGTGTTCTTATGTTTATACAAATATTTATTATAAACTAAGCATTATTTACTTCTTTTGCTTAAACTCTTTTAAGGTAAATTGGGGATTATCTTTACTGAAAAGCATGTTTACATAATTCAATTTCACGAAAATAAATCGATGATGAATATACTAAAATACGAAGTATATGTTTAGATACGAATTAAAAATGTCATTATTTACTTTCTTTTCGAAGTTATTTTGCAGTAATTGTTTAGAATAATGAAATTTGTCGCAAAGGAAGGTCTCATATCATAAGTAAAATCATTAATTTCTTATTATATGTATAAAAATTTCTTTCATATACTTCAAAATTATAGACTTATTACGTGACAAGCCTTATTGTTTTGTTTGTTTTTGTATGATTCAAATTTCATATTTAAGAATAATAGCTGCAAAAAAGAGGCTGTAAAAAAATTTCTTCTTGCTAATTTAGGTGGTAACTCGTTTAAAAAACATCTGTAACTTTGCATCCAAAAAAATTCCTAATAACTTCGATTTATTATGAATTAAATGGAATGAATAGAATGAAGCGGAAACTGTCAAAGCAAATTAATATAAGTTCGTAAATAGTATTGTAAAATATTCGATATGGAAGCATTTAAGTATGAATCTCATGAAAAGCTACAAAAGAAGCTATCATATTCCACTTTATAAAATACATTGTTAATACATTTTCGATGACCCATTTTCCCTAGTGTGGATGTAACCAATTCAAAATGAAATATGTTAAAAAATTGAGCTGTCACCAAAAATAGCATTAAAGCTTTTCTCTGAGAAATGATTTACATGTCAGTGGCAGTTAAAAATAAAAAAAAGTAGGCGATTGCAAAGTTCGAAAAATGAAA
Organism: Machimus rusticus; assembly: GCA_951509405.1. NCBI lineage: Eukaryota > Metazoa > Arthropoda > Insecta > Diptera > Asilidae > Machimus > Machimus rusticus. Next base: position 3,694,018 of record OX608052.1, on the reverse strand, counting down.
ACGTGTTTACGCAACGACCTTTTCAATTTGCCCAAAACATAAATCAGCTCTGACCGGTTTAATTTGTCTGACGTGCTGTCCAACACATAATTGGTGATGTTTGTGCGATTGTCCGCGAAAAGCAAACAATTTTTTCTTTTGTTGAAGCTATTCATTTTTATAATTAATTCATTAAGAGAACCAGCAAAATTCGATGCATAGCCTTCGAACTGCAGTGTCAACGTGAAATATTATGCAAAGAGACCAGCGCACCGCACTCCCTGGGATGCCGGTGACACTAATTAATTATTAATTCGGTGTTTCGCAATGCTTCCAATCGCCACAAAAGCTGCAGTTGTGGGACCGCGCTCCGGCACAAAAAGGAGAAAGCGAACCCAGAATTTATGAATATGCTGGCGGAGAAAGATTGCTGTTCGCGCGGTGCGTCCGCCTTTTCGAATAAATCGGAGGGCTGAACAAAAACGAAGGGTCGTAAATTTTGGTAGCATCTCTTGTTACACCGCGAATTATCTGTCCATTAGCAGTCGACGATGTCATCCGCCGGTGTATTTCCCACTTCTTGCTTTTCTGGACAGTGCATAAATCCGGCTCCTCACCCGGCTGTCCCAATCCCAAAAGTTTTTCGAATGATTAATAATTCATGACTAAATGGGCAAATGTTGTCCGTACTGATTAGGTACAAAAATGGAGATCTTACCCAAAAAAAGTTTAAAAAAATTAAAAAAATATATAACCGCCTGCAGATGGCCCGCAAATGCTCAATAATTAACCTATTTACCCGAAAGCCGGAGCCGCTCATAAAATGTTTAAATCGAATCTTAAAAAGGCAACCGAATCCCCGGCCGGTTGCTGGCGTATAGCGTCCGAAAATCAATTAAAAGGGATTCCGCCTGGCTGTAAACCAGAGTGACCAGAACCACAATGAAGTGGTAACAGGGAGCTCTACCCTTGTCCAACTTATGTTCTGCTCAACCGGAGTGCTCAAAACTGAAAGAGTTGAATGGGCGAAAACAAAAACAAAGCGAAAGGGCTCCAATGCAAATTTTGTGGCCATTTAATGTGGTGAACCCATCTGACCACATAATGTTTTCGGACATGTCGTTTACCTTTGGTCACTTACCTTCAGCCGGTGCCCATTCGTCCGAATGGGACTGGACATTTCAATAAAATTTCACTGAAAGCCTTACAAACCCCCGGTCGACCACTAAAACAATGTTTTAACCCTTGACAAACATAAACGATGCCCATGTTGACCAACATGCATAATTAAAAGACTATCCCCGGCAATGTCCCCGTCCGGCTCGGATTTGCCTCCTGGCAAGTGACCTTTGAAAGGGCGTAATTATACACCATTAATATGAATGCTGGCAGTAAGATGAATTCGGTGTTTACCTCTCGGTGTTTGCAGTCCACTTTGATGGGACCTGACAGTTTCAGAAGGCATTTTTTCGACTGTGTTGAGCTATTCCTCTAAAAATTCGTTTGTCAAAGTAGGATTCATTAAGTTTAAGCACAGATTATATTATTTAATTAAGGGGTACGCCACTCTTGTGGTTTAAAATTATCTTTTAGCTTAAATCACTTGGTTTTAACCATAAAAATGATGCAAGTGGTTTTAGGAGGATATTCAGAATAGACCATTTTATAGATAAAGAAATTACAAAAATATTGCAATACGAAAAAGTTACTTGACATTCTTTTAGTCAATAACGAGCTTTAAATCCCAACCATAATCGACCTAAATTAACATAAGTGACGTCACTTAAGTGGTGCGATCTTAGTTTAGCTTATAAACGTACCCATAATTGACATGGCATAACATGAGATTTTTCATTAAACTGTCGCGAAATATATCTCCTACGATTGAAACCATACCCGACATAAGGACTTTCGAATTAATTTTGTTTGCTTAGATTGCATTTTATAAAAAATGGAGCAATTTGAAGAAATATTAATAAATAGTGTTCAGAATTATAGACTCAATTTGCTCCGTTTTAAAATCTTTGAAATTCATGTCAATATGTTAACATTTGACATTCGCTAAGTTTTTTATGTTAAGTCATGTCGATTATGGTTGGGCCTTTAGAGATTTTTCGCACGGTGAGGCATTAGGTGAATAGTAATAAAAATATTTTTTTGCCTTCAAAATAATTTGTTTTTTACATCCTTTTTCTCTTTGCAAAAATTGGAATCAGTATTTCCTCAATTTTTCAAAAATTTTGGTTCAATGCCTAATTTTGACTGTCTAGTATATACGATTTTGTTTCCATAACATAAATTTAAGCTTACATTTTTACTAAAAGATCCTTTGTAGCATCAACGCACCGCACAAAAGAAATAACAACTCATTTCCTATGTACGATGCTATAAGGCTCCGTGCGGAGGGCGTTGCAAAGTACGGTGCGTTGTTATGGACACACTCTTATTACGCCACTTAATTAAGTAAAAACATAAAATCTGTAAGATCTAGATGAAACTGATCTATACTTCTTCTTACTTCAAAAAATAAGCTTAATTCTTTCAATTCTTATTACTTAAATACTTTTTAATTAAGAAATCAAAACAAAAATGTCTCACTACTAGGTACGGTCTATTGCCAAATGTAAAACTCCAAGCGAACACAAATATTAGCGTCAATTTATGACCTTCGAGGGATGGTGTCATCATTTATTACAACCGAGAAAAGTTCGAGGGAAATCAGAATCCAACGTGGAGCGTAATTTACAGCCCATTACTTGGGTTAAACGGCAAAAAATGATAAAATCTATATCAAGTCCTCCTACCTGGCGTGCATATAAAAGCAATTATAATGAAATAAAATAAATGTGTAAGGCCATGGAATTCGCTCTAAAAATTCAAGGAAATTATGCAAATTCGACGACGACGCCGGGCCCCGTCGGCGAAGGAGCTGAGTGGAACGAAATTTAAATAAGTGAAATGAATTCGGGGCACGTTCGCCTTATGGGTATTTATTTAGCCTCCACTGCTGAATGTATAAAATTTTGAAATAGAAAAAGGAGCGAATCGCTCATAATAATAAAATGTGATACTCTCTCAGTTTCGGGGCGGCCCGGCACGCCAGACGAAACATTTATCCTTATCATGCGACTACACAGGAGAAAAATTATGAGCAAATAATTCACTTTTATTGGGGCGTTTTTTCATCCCACTCGGCGGTGCGGTTCGGCTCCTGCCTCCTGATACCGGGTCCCCGGATATGGGGTGCCTGAGACCCGAAAGCGACAGGGGCCCGGCCCGAGGCCGACTACTCCGTTTCCCTTCTGATGTTATTAAATTGCCGGGTGAAATAATTTCAGGCTTAAATGTCCTTTTTGTCGGATTATTTATTGGTTTTTGCCTTTTTTTCTGAGGTTTCCATGCCGAACTTGTACAGCGCCCCGCACGTAAGTGAAAAATGAATTGCATGGCAATTTATTTCACCGAATGTCACTCACGGCGAGGGTTGAGGCCCCAGGGACACGCCGGAGTCATAAATTAACACGAGTCATATGAAAAATGAGTGTCCTTCTATTGTGGATTAGTGAAGTGATTTATTTTTGCCTTATTTCACTTCGCATTTCCTTTCGTGCGATTTGAGCGGAAAAATAACATTATTGCATTCCTGGCAGCCACTGCGGGCTGGTAATTTATCGTTTTAGCCACGGCAGTCCTGCCACCTCTGGCAAACGCAAACTCCGTGACTAATTCCAAATCTCGACTGGTTTTATCTGAATCAAATTCAACCTTTGAATATATTAGCTACGTAATCCTGCAGATTTATGTCGGCTATGCTTTAAAGCTGAATTTGTTGACATGACTTGTCAACCGCTTATATACTTTCTCATAAACTAAGGAGCTTTTTTGAAAACTCAAAAATAAATATGATAACATTAATAATAGTCATATATTATTATTATTGTTGTTACGGGGCTACCCATATGGAGGGCACTGCGACCAGACGGTCTTTTGTACCATTAATAATAATAGTCATAACGAAAGCCCAAAATGCAAAAGGATTGACTGAATGTACAAATTTACCAAACGGCTTAATTTTATAGTTCGATGGGGATTTATGTTCCATATTTGATAATCGGCCAGAATTAACTTAAATATTTCGGTCATATTTATTTATTACCTATTTCTAAAATTACTACACATAATTTTTAAATTATTAGGGAAGACATAAGTTTTATATAACAATCCTTGCCATTGTGCCCATCCAGGGTGTGCAGAAAATCATCTCATTCGTGACAAAATCCTAAAAAAATATAGTTAACAAAATTAAACTATATTTTTATAATTTTTTCTCACAAATGCGCATTATCTTGTCCAAACAAGTAAATAAATAAAGTAAAATGGTTGTGAAATCAGGCAACAGAAAAGTCGAAAAGCCGGTCTTGTCCCTACATGATTTTAAAAGAAAAACAAAAATATAATTATAATATCTTAATCAATTGATTAACATCCAAATAAATATAAGAAGATAAGGTACTACACATTTTATTAATTTAAAATGAAATGATTAAATGTTGTGGCAATATGACAACGGTATATATTTATAATATTTTAATATTGTCTTGTATTATTGATAGATATTATATTAGATATTTCACCGCACTATAACATATTTTCCCAAATGAAATATTAATTGAAAAGTAAGTAATGAATATAAGTACTACCAGTTTTGATAAACAGAAAGACATTATTTAAGTTTTTTATTAGTTTCTTATAAGGGACTTAAGCTGTGACCACCTTAGTTATCTAGAATAAAATAGGCTATTAATTAAATTTTATTAATATAAGTATATGTATATGTGTCGTGTAATATAACAAAACTATCCTAATGATACAGAAGAGCTTGTGTAGGTGTTAAAACAGCATAGTTGCTTGAACATAATTTAAACGATGTTTTCTCATGAATTGAAAAAGCGACCCCGATAAAATCAAGTCTTCCCTTCTGCGCTATCATGACACAAATTGCAGGTTAGATTGTAAATTTCCGTGAACATCTTGACAGGAAAAACCATTCCCCCATCGCGAATGATATATTGAAGCATTTATTTAGAGGAGAGATATAGGACGACCGCACGGTCGGGCGGTATCTTCTTCGCAATCATGACTGTCGTTTGTAGTCTCAGCCTTAGAGGGATTGGCGGGGGCAGGGCCAAAAGAAAATTATGGATGACCCGGCCATTCACTGATAAATCAGAGCCTATAAAAGGTCAAGTGTGACCCGGCCATTGATGGAACAAGCCTACTCGCAGTGGCTGGCCGGGTGTCCTGCGGACACAAAGGTCTCACTGTGCTTTTCGGGGGATATACTTAGCAGAATAAAGCTTGCCCTCTCCTAAGAGCTTTCCTTGAATGATTAATGGCGTCCTGTCCAACCCTTGTCCTCTTTGACAGTTTTCTGTGATTTCATTCACATACAGGTCTTGGCTGGTGCGAGTCCCTGTCGGTTTTATTTATTTATGTACAAGAATTTGTCATGTCTGACAAACCATTAAGTATCAGATTGTAACCTCAACATTCACATTGAAGAGGGAAAACTAACCGGAAAGTGGCAGTTGACAGGTTTTCTATTTTCTTTATCCATTTGGCAATTTTGGGGCCATACATCAACCCGTTCCAGGTGGGTGTCAATCAAGGATTCCTTGTAACTCTCGGACGGTGACCATTTTCTATTAACGAGCAGCTGCTTACCTTTCGACGACAAGAAAAAGTTTATTCGTTTGATAAGCAAATTGCAAAATTGTTGTACAACGGTAGGCCTTTAAACTCATATTAGTAAAAAAATTTCCATTTGAAGCAAATTTTGAGTTACCTTCTTCAAAAACATGTTTTTTTCGACTAAAATCCGGAAGATACCTTGCGAGGTCTGGTGAAAACCCCAACAAAGAAATGAATTAACGCGTTCATTTTAGAAGACTCTAATTGTTCATTTACATACAAACAGAGGCTGCAAGTAATCCAAATGGAAATTTATGGCCACTTTTTGTACATCACCTTAAAATGCCATCAAAAATCTCATTAGTGCAATTATCGCGACAGATTATCACATTCAAAGCTGTCAAGAGATCGTTAGAAATCATTTAGCTTACTGTCTACGCGACTGAAAACTAGAAAACTATAGAGGAGGTTCGTTTTGTTGCGATCTCCTACCGAATAGGTGTTAATTATAAAAGTAACACGTTAACCTAATTAGCACTGCTTAGCTAGTCGATATTGAGCAAATCGTGATGACCGGCTGCTTTTTATTATATTTACTCTCTACTTTAGGCAGCGCGTTGCTGATGCCTTATGCAATGACTTAGAGGTAGTTATTATGAGTTTGTGGAGATATTTCACTACAATTATTTGCACTACTTTTCTGCTGCATCTATTAGCTAAACCTTGCGAATATAGATAAATTAAGTCGGAAAATGGTGGTGGCAATTTCTAAATATTCAAATTTTTCCACCTGTTAATAGCAGATGAGCTAAGGCAAGTCCACTCTTTGAATACAATAAAACCAGGAGAGGCATAGTTAAAAAGTTCGTATATTTTTTTTAATATAAGAAGTTCTTGACAGATTAAGATAAATAAATGTAGAAAGCAAATTAAGATAACAAATATTTTTCCTTAAGTTCTTAAACCTAAATTTTAAAATGACTATAATAACATATACCTATATTGTACATATGTATGTAGGTACGATTAAAATAAAACAACCTTTCCGTCACTCTAGAAGTTTTTTTCTCAAAAACTTGCGTGTTTGTCATTGAAATTCAATAAGTAATGTAAGATTGATTTACTGATTGGACAGGAGTTTAGCACACGTTTTATCTTTATGGTAAACATTTGTTTTAGAAATATTGTACATGACTAAGATTGTAAATAACCTTTAGAAACTAGTTAAAGCTGAAAGTGCGCTTAGTGTCATTATCGTGCATAAAATTCCAGAATTAGTAAATTTTCATCGGTAAGTAAAAAAATGTGTTTTTTTGCAATATTTATATATTATGGTGGTCATTTTTAATGTCAGGCATGGTAAAAATGGCCATACGCTCGGGATACAAAAGTCATAAGTAAAAGCATTCAGTTTACGGTAGCCAAACTGAACTTAGAAATGATGACGATTTAGGTTACCAAAAAACTTTACTTGTTTTAAAGAAAGCTTAAAAAAAGTGAAACTATGTTTTTCAAAAGTATACCATTCCAGTGGTAGAAATAAATCAAAAACGATTAAAATGTTATAAACTTATTGGAAATTGAAGTTTGAACAAATTCGTTGTCCAAGTCCTTCATAAGATGATAACACAAACATAGTGTGGTTTGGTTTCCAAATAATTTAAGCTGTTCAGGAGCAATCATGACCATCCAAAGCGATGCCGAAGAAAATAGTTAGTTCACCGGAGATTGGCTGTATTTCAGCAAGTATTTTTAAATATAAAACATGTGTCATATATTGAATATGGTATCTATGTAATTTAATGGTCTATACTCTGAAAACAATCAAATTGCAAATCAGGTGATTTGATCAACATGCAAAACCCATGTGCAATTTTCCAAGAGCATCAACTTATTATCCTGCAGAACAAACCAATTTAGTAACCGAAAAGGAAATACCCTTACACCTCAGACCATTTATAACAATGAAATAACAGTAAACTTCGCGTGAAAGAAGTAAATCCTTATCAGAACCATAATTACAACAACCCCTAGACAGTTTGACTTCCTTCCGTTTTTTCCACTTCGCACATAAATCCCGGCCAGCAAAGCAATAACCAGATCCGTCCGGCCATTTTCATTTAACACATATCTGCGCAGCCCCACCACCACAGGCCCACTCGCCCGGCCGGCACAAGTGTCCACGGAAAATAAAGTTGAACCCGTGTAACAGGAAACAGCTAACCGGGAATAATTTTTCCTGAATCGCACTGCGAAGAAGCGGTGGAGTCGGGCGTCGGCCCCGGCCAGGGCCCGGGACACTCTCAACTTTTCTATCTAACCGCACCGCAGTTCGGGTCGGTCTGCCAGCGAAAGCTTCGTCCGACTTCTTCCTTAGCTGGGACTCCGGGAGTAGGTGGGAGCCCCCCCGAACCCGAACCCGTCCGGGTCCGACCCACCGGACCAGGAGTATTTAAGTTTCAACTGGAACATGTGGATTTGCCGTGGGAAGCCCCAAAGCTCCATTAAATTTGCCGACATGTGAGCGTGTGTGCGGGACCCGCCGGGTGGAGGTGACCGAATTAAGGTAAACGACGAGGAAACTACTTTTGTGGTTAAGTCCGGACAGACTATAAAGGAGCTCGTATATCCGGATTAGTTGGGAAGTTATCACTTGCTCAAAAGTGGGAGAGCCCGGATTTTATTTTAAGTGGGGTCGAACGCTTAACTGTTATTGTTATCGCTCCCTAGAATTTTTACGCTTTCTGTAAAATTCTGCAGCGGCATCAAATTTCTTTTAGTGCCCGGGATAATGACCGGGTTACGCACCACATGAAACACATTCAAAGATGCTCCCGGTTCTTCAATTGCGGACTGTCGAACCGTTTCAACTCATTTTATTTATACCATCTAAGGGGCGTTTAAACTTTTGAAATTGCTTTCCTAATTTTCGTACACTACCTCATGAATAGAATTAACCTCAGTAAAAAACCTTTGAATATACATATCATGATCTGTTAAGGTACGCCAATAAATGTATGCCTTCTCAAGAACAAGCAAGGTCAGGTTCATAGTATGCACGATAACGGAGTCCAAAATAGGGTATTTAAACCATTAAAAATACTAAATAGCATAGACTTTCTTCATTAGAACCATAGATTGTTTTTACATTTTGATTTTCGTCCACCGGGGCACTGCCCAGATCTCTTCAGTTTGTTTGAATAGCAATGGACCCTGCCATATAGGTACGCTACGATTGTGCGGACCGAACGTCGGTCCTCATATCCACTTGATTAAAAATTCAAGTGTGAATTACAAGGACGGAAAATTTTGTAACAGTACCCACACATGTATGTACTATAGTATGCATTAACTTTTTCCGATTACAGTTGACTTATTTAATATAGCAAATTCATTTAAGAATTTATTATATATTTAAGTAATAATATATTTTATATTCAGATAGCTTGGAGGCAAATGAACCTGATTAGTTCCAAATCAGGCAGTTCTGCTCAGGAAATTAATATCAGCTCCACATCAGGGATTCCTGATTACATCCTCAATACTCATCTGGGTTGTCTACATGCGTTAGATTCTTTTCATCGGGCATGCTCAATCCTCATCCTCATTCTGATTTTATTAGTATTCAGCCAAATTTTTTCTATACTCGGGCTAATTTCACGATGATAGACAAATAATTCATACGAGCGATTTTTTCACTTTTCATATGATGTCACAATGGGAAAGTTTTGCTTTAAAGATGGGAAAAAAGTATAAACAATTTATTGTGCGACTACGTAACAAGTGGAAAATCGAATTAACATAGACACGTTGGATTCCTTGTTCGTTTGACACCGAGTTTTGAGTTAGAAATTCAAAACAGTGGATGAAAATTTTAAAATTATACAGGGTATTGCGTTATGTTATGGTCTAAACGGGGGTATGCCAATCGATTCTACATAGTTTTCTGAACAATATTTGCTCGGAGATTCCCCTACCCTCCTAAAATAGGTCTTTCACCCCTCGGAATCGAAAATTTTAAGTAGGTGAATCCAGAAAATATTTGATAAGTTCTATGAATGTCATCGTATAATTTTGGCGTGTTAGAAAGCTGAGCCTTCAAGATTTCTAATTCTAAGCAGAAATGTATACCTATGTATCTTAGGGTCCAATCCTTCAACAAACAAGATCGAAATTTTTGTTTTCTCAAAGTTCTTTTGCCTTGAGGTTTTTCTAAGAAAAATAAAAAAATGCATTTGAATCCGTCGCGTCGTCCCGGTTTGACGTTAATCGTAGGTACTAGAGTGGTCCAACGTCATGGGGTGTAGTACAAAAATTCGGCATATTTCGCTTGTTTTTTGCCAGATTGGGTTGTATCCTTAAAAAGCATGAAAATTGAATTATAGCAATACTAAATATAATTACAAATTTATAGATATCTAAAAATTGACAAATTCTATGCTCAAAAGTTGAGTGATTATAAATTTTATTTATGAATGCCTTAAACAATGTTTGAAAAATGAAAACCTCGGTTATTTAGGTACTACGCCGATTAATTCATCACACTTCCTTTCTAGACTTTATTTCTCTGACTACAAAAACTCTCAGTTTAATAATAATAATAATTATATAAACATTAGTGTAGTACTGTGTAAAACAATCCCTTTTCAACAAGTTTTTACTAACTTTTCAATATTTAATGATTTTTTTTTCATCTAGCTCTACACTATATGTACGTATAATATTATTTGTTTATTAGGTAAAACATAAGTAGACTCAAGAGTTTTAAGTGAAAGGAATTCTAAATTGCCTAAATATAAATTGGTATGTGCCCTTTTTAAATCTGGAGCTTATGGCATATTAATATATATTTTTGGAGCTACAAAAGCTCCCATTTTACAAATTTATTTGCGAAGAAATAAAATCTTGCGGATCGGGGAGGCATTATCCTGTATTCATTCTTGCCGTATAGCAAATCCCTCATCATCGGATAAAACCAATTCGAGAAGAGATAAATGAAAGAGGAAAAGAAATCCCGGCGTGGACCCTTATGCCATTTGATCGCATTTAGTTCTCCACAATAAATTGACTGTCAGATTTGTCACTGGTACTAAACGAGTAATATTTCAAAATGGCACGAAAAAAATCTTTTAGGCCAAGGAGCAAGAGTTAAAAGGGATATGCCGTGCCAGACTTTCTGTTAGACTCTGCACATCAAGATAGAGCCGTCCCCCACAGGAACGCCTTTCAATACAAAGGAGGCCACCAGCTAGAGGCCGGATTCGAGCCCGGCATGTGTGAGTTATTCAGGGCCACGCTCTGTCATCCATCGTCCTTGCCAAGGAGCAGGACAGGAGCTGGAGCGGAGCCCTGCGGTACCCCAAATACCCACACTTACATCCTGTAAATAGATGGAGTGGAAAATGGATAATGTATCGAACAACTTAAGGATTTGATGGCTGCAATATTGTATTCCGTCGTGTTGTTAACTGTTAACATACAAAAGAAGGGAAAATTGATGGCAAACAATTAAGGGATAATCTATTATCCTGATAATCCTTAATAAGCAAAAGTTTTCCCTTCGTTCACCCCTCGGAGTCGTCCAATCTGCGGGGTATGCACACCGTCCGGGGCGGGGGCGGACAGGGCCCGGGCCATGTGAGACCATTTGCGGATGTGTATATCAGCGTCAGACGCAGTAAATTATGTTTTATATGCAATAAAGTCGCCCATAAAAATGTTGCAATAAATTAAATTAACTGCCTGAACTGCTGATTTTATTTCGTTGGCGGTCCTTCGGCCCCAGCCTCGACTCCCTAATTCACTTTGGGCCGTTTCGTCGAATGGCTGTTTGAGGGATCTTTCGCGTGATTTACTTTTTTCCGTTTATTGTTAACTTCTTCGGAAGTGCCTTTGTTACTCATTTAGGCCTCTCACTGTCTTATCTTAACGATTTCTGAGCCGTTTGCTTGTTACCAGAGGAGATAACAACTTGCAAATTGGCATCGACCCCGAAGTGGTAATTACATTACTTTTCGAGATGACTCTTCACGTCAAGTCAATGATTTAAAGAGTGAAATTCACAAAAATTATCTGTTTTATTGATTAGTAATAGTTTGCCTTTTTTTATCCAGAAACCTTTTTATGCTCGTTAGTGCATCGATTTTATCAAATATTTAGTGCAATATAAAAAAGTAGTTTATAGTTTATAAATCATGTTTTGTATCGAAACGCTTTGATCTTCATATTGGATTTGTCATCTTGAATTTCTCATTTAATTTTTATCAATATCTTCAAGTTAAAAGTTGATAGTCATATCTTAGACCGACTACATATTTTGAAATGCGAATAAAATAAAGCTTATGATTTAATATGTTAAGTTTGAATATACGATAAGGTAGTACATAGATACCTTCATTCAGAAAATGAAAAATATCAAAATAAACGTTGAGACCTTTAAATATAATATCAAAAATTTCAAACTAAGTGTTAAAGAATAATGTTCCTATAGACTATAGAGTATTGTCAAAATGCCATAAACATTTAAAACTTTATATGAAGATAAGCTCTAAACTTATGCTTCACTTGTATGCAAATTTTTCCTTTCTGTATCTCTTCTCTCTTTCTGTTCCTCAATTGAAATGGATTTCTCTGATAAAATTTATGTTTGGTCATATTTAGAGTTCCGTTTAAAATTCGATCTGTTTCAAATTTTCCGCGAAATTTTTAAATTGGTCCGATGAATATCCGAAATAAGACTGAAAATGAAGTGAAAGAGACTGAAAATTGAATTTTATAATTTGAGGTGGAATCCAATCTAAAATAAAGCGGAAATTATTGTTTATATTTAAAATTGCATGAAAATCGACCAAAAAGATTTTAAACCAAGAAAATTAAGACTGAAACGAAGCTGAAACATTTTTTCAATCAGAAAAAAGACCGAAATGAGATTGAAATTTGTCTACTACCACAACTCTATACAAAAACAGACTGAAATATCAATTACCTTCGATGAAACTGAAAGGAGACTAAAGGCTAACATTTTCTAACTTTTGGATTTAATCCGGGTGGAAAAATAAAATTAAAAACAGACCTAAAAATTAAGCAATGTTTTCTGTATTCAAGGACAGTCAAAAACGAGCTGAAGTTGAACTGAAATTCGACTGAAAAATGTGGAAACAGACTAAAATATATTTTGCACTTAAATTCAGTTTTGTTCAATCTTTGCATTGAAGAAAAGAGACACTCAAAGTAGATTAAATAAAATATCGATGGGTTTATAATTTCTGGGTGTATAGCAAAAGAGTTTTAAGAATTTTCAGTTCATTTTTTGACTGTTCTTTAACACAGAAAACTTGATAAAATTTTCCATCTGTTTTCAATATTTATTCACGTGATGTGAGATATAAAATATTTGTATTTTAATATACTTAATAACACAAATTTAAGAAGTTTACGATGACTTATATTCAACTACCATTCGGTAAACGGTAATAAATCATAAACAGTTTAGGATCAGTTCCATTATAGGCATAGGTGGCTATAAATTAAGCTTTTTATTTTGGCTTTTATTTTGTTTATTACCTTTAAACTGGAAGCAGAGTAGCAACGCATGAATTGTCTGCGTAGCATCATCGTGTTGATGAAGTCTTCCAAGTCCAAAGCATTTATGGCTCCGAATTGATTTATAAATCCTTTTTGGACGAGCCATAACTGACAGCCCGAGGCAAGTTTACAGCCCAATAAAAAGGTGATATCAAACTAGCGTAATAAAATCTCACAAGTGATCACCATAGATTTCCAAGAAAATCCACATTAAAGACCCGGAAAAAACTGTGCTGGCCTGCGACGCGATGGTGCGCGAACACCGGGAGCAGCGTATAAAGCGATTCTCACTTAGCATCAAAGCGGATAAACGAGGCCAAACAAAACATCGAAATAAACAGAAATTTATGGAGCTGGAAGTCATACAGTAGCTCAAGATCAGTCAGGTAAGACCCATAATTGAGAGGCATGTGCGCAGCCGTAGGAGGTGGCAGCGATGGCGGCTGCGCGGCGGGCTCCCGGACCGCAGACCCGGCCGGATCATTATGAATGATGTAGATCAATGTAGATCGGAATCACGTCGAGAAAAACGATCGCGGCCTGTCGCGACCGAGGGTTCGAAAAGGTGGCTCCTTGTGCGTCAAATAGTGCGCACATGCAGCGCAAAGGTGGGTTCGGTGCGACCGCGGCAGTGGCGCTGCCGTCGTGGCGGATTAATAGCAACCAAGAGGGGACTAAGTGGAGTGTCTCACATGCAAATGAGCCCTCATACGAACAACAAATGAAACTGTCAAAGTGATTTCTTTATGGCTACCAACAATAAAAATGATTAATGCTCCTTTCAGCCGGTGTACACGGAAAGTAGCTTTTTTCTCAGCCGGCGGCTACTGGTGGCTTATTTTATTTTGTGCTGGATATTAGGCGCTGAATGTAAGCATTTTATTCACGGCATGTCAGCCAGAATGCTTTATGGAGGATGTTGGCCTATTCGCGCGCAGCGCATCGGGTTCGCCAGGGAAACGTATAGTTTCAGATTGACTACATGAACATGTTTCATTTGCATATGTATAACTCACTGGAACTTTATGATTTATTGCTCTGGAACGGATCTAATGTTCGCCAGTGGACTTACATCATACGGACCCAGCATACAGATGACGGTTATTGTTCTCGCTGTGGAGAGAATACCGTGGGTTCAAGGTAATTAAAACAACGTCGTCGACGAGTGAACGTGAGCTTGAAGCGTTTCGTCGCCGAACAAGATAACATCTTGTCTTGGGGCTGCAGGAGCAAGTGGAGCCGAATGAAACACTTTTACCGGCAAAAAGTTTTGGAGCAGTCATAAATAAGTCAAAAATGGCGGAGATCACAGCGGCAAACGAATTAATGATCTTTTAAAACAATATTTCGGCTCATTTGATGAAAACAAAGAACTTTAAAGCGGAGCGACCTCCTCATCTATAAAAAACCTAACAATGACGACATAAATCTCGAAGGGAATATTTCAAGGAAATCCATGTCCTCAGAATTTTGGTTGGCGAAACATCCTCCGGGAGCATCTCCCCCCTGAGTGGGGCTTCCGAAACGACAAAAACTGTAGAGTCTTTCAAAATGATTTAAGGGAATGCTCGACATTCGACCGAACTCCTAGCCAGAAATGAGTCGATTATCAATTCAGAGTTCGGCGGTATGTGTGGATTACAAACGACAAAAATCTTTGTCGGCATTTTTTCCAAAGAATTTGCCAAATAGAAGGAACAATGCAAGAACACCGAGCTGGAAAGGAGCCGCACCACATCTCGGACATTCCAGACGGTGATTAAAATGAGGAATCCCACCGAAGAATGTGCTCCACTGGACGGGGACTGACTGAGTGAGCTAGACGACTTCGGTTTCAAGGATGCGGCATTCGATACATGTCACCTCCTGTCAGATGCAAGGAATACGTGATTTAAAAATATCATTCTCAGAGATTTTTGATCGGTTTTTGCTGTAGACCGATTTATTGCTTTCCCACTTTTGATTTTGCCGATTTTGATGGTCAAAACTACAGGTCGACATGACATCAAGTTAAAAAGTGTAATTTAGTCATGATTGTTTATGACAATATTGCCAAGTTAAATGGTTACAAGAACATTAACGAAATTTGAAGGGATATTGCGTCTCGTAAATTCCTTTAATGTCTCTTTCATAAAATACCATTTGGGCCATATTATCCAACTGTATTTTACTGTATTAACTTGTTGTCGTAATTTGAATCAGTTTCATTATTAATTGAAATATTCTAGGAAATTATACATATATGTTTATTATATGTGCATATAGAAATGATATGTTATTATGTAAGTACCTTAGAATTGAAACAGTTTTTATTTTTGCATTATTAGTTCAGAATTGTAATCAGACGTTTAAAATATTGCAATTAATTACATAAATATTTCTTTAATGTAACTGCAAAGAACCTTAACCTCTTTAGGGCTTTGATTCAGTGTCAGCCCATTACCTTAATTAGACTTCGAGCTGTGAGCCTTAGGCAATTTTCCTAAGAGCCGAAAAGACTTTGTATGCCCATTGTGCTATATAAAAAACAAATTGTACAAAAGTGCTTATCATGATTTGTGTCAATTTTATTCGCCATCATTAACCCGTTCGCTTTAAAAAACAGAAATTATACATATTTTTTTAATATTTTTTTTAAGATTTTCAGATAATTCGTTTTAATATAATAATAGTTTTACTTATTTAGTTGTGTAATTATTTACAGCGGCCGAAAAACAGTGATGTTGAGCAAAACGTGTTAAAGTTTTGATGTTTTCGGAACATCAGGACGCTCCGCTTATATTTAAATGGTAGAAATTCATCAAATATTGGAAATTTTAGATAACACTTTTACCGGCATATTCTTATTCGGATTAATTCATCATATCAAGTCAAAAAACTGCAAGCTATTTCAGAGGTTTCATTCAAGACCAACTGATATTGAAATTGTACCGATTATAAATGCATTAACGCTCAAATTTTTAGTGTTCATAAAAATTAGTTCATGCTGCGTAAGTGCAGCTGTTTCCTCAAAAAGTTTGTTATTTTGTAATTTTTTTTAAATTATGATTACTAAAAGAAATTGCTTTGTAATTAGGTTTTCCTGTAGCTTTACGGTGGTTAATTTCAGTATTTCATTGAGCTTGGAATAAAACTCGCATCAAATTGCTAATTTAGTAGTCATTGGTCCGGCTAATTGACTTTCCCCCAATTTATTTAGTAGTTTCCGAATGAATGGATCCAAGGAAAATAACCTTAACCCCATCCAGCTCTGGGGTGTGCTGTTGGGAGTGTAGGGCAGTGGTCCATTAACCTATTGAGCTGTCAGGTTAATTACAGCCCGAGAAGCCGAAAACACCGAGGAGTGGAAAGGACAATCCAAAGGAAAAGGAATTTTATAAAGTCAGGAACTCAACATGAGTCATGAATCCAGTCAAAGTCACGCTCTCCCGGTGATCGAATTGTTTATCAGTTGACGTGATCCGGGTTCATTTAGGTCTCAACGGAGGCAAAGAAACAGTATCTAATAAAAATACGGTAGCATAATAAGGGTCGCAGGAATATTGAAAAAAAAAACTGTAGCAAAGAGGTTCATAAAGCCGCATCAAATGCACCCATCCGCTACCGTTTTTATGCTGCAGGGTACCCTCAGATCTCGTGATGATGACGAAATCAAAGGATTACAATGAGGCAGTCAATCAATGGTCGGATCGTCTCCTTTCAAGTTAGCTTTTCATCTTTGATTGCTGCTGGGAAATTGATAAAAAAATAAAATGAACTGAATAAGAAAAGATTTTTCAGAGAGACAAACAGCGGGCAGCCACCGAGCTACCGGAGCTGTCTAATTCGACCGCAGGCTGACTGATGGGGTCCACGTTTCGTTTCTTTTCAAATTCAAATTTATCCCGGCCGACGGGGGCATTCAGGGCTCGGTTGAAGCGACTTAATGGATCCGCCCCATGAAATTGATTCTGCTCACTCTAAACATTCGGCGGCGGTTTAATGAACTGCACGTTTCACTTCCGCGCGCCGCTACCTGAACTCGGTCAAGCCGCCACAATTTGAAGCGATGAAAATTCGAGGCTAAATTGGCTCGGTTCGGTCGGGCGTTCAAAAACCCAACTGCGGAAGATGCCCACGGGCAGCTGCCCGTGAAAGTGCCCAGCCGACGCGATGGGCCCCGAAACCAGTGCTCCCGCAAAAATGGCGCAAATAAATCATTTCGTCAGAGCAACAGCCATGACTAATGTAATCTCCTAATTTATAGGCCCAGATGACGGCTCTCAAATGGCGTTTGACCTCTGACACAAACCTTTTCATCATCGTTTTTTACGGCGGGGATGGCTACTGACAGCGGTGTCCGGACCGCCAGGACAAAGGCCCGGCCCCGGCGAGTAGCTGGGGACCGTCCGGGCGGCCGTGGGGTGCCAACAGTCAAACATGTTTGCAGACATAAATTAGAAATTTCGTAAAATTGAAAGTTCACGGCACCGAATGGGACAAACATGTCGTAAATCCTGTCTCAACGGAACGTAGAAATATGGGGACGATGCATGTGTTGGCTTTCGTTTCTCTTTTGTTGAGCTCTTTTAATCTAAAAATACAAAATTTCGGATTGCTTGCTTTATTTATTAGCACGTTCTTGAGAAATATTTTAATTTTCGGTTTCCATTCCATTTTTTAATATAATTTATTGGCAGACCACCTATCATCTAAAATGTAAACAATAATACTACTGGACATTTCAAGATCAAAGGTTTTCGAAACAAATTATTATAGGTATACTAATGGCTAAGAATAGCCATCTAATCCGTCCAATCTACCTGACCAACTACTCAAATTTTGCACGCATTTTTTTACTGTATCAGTTTGTTTTTATTCCTTTTATTTTACTGATAATATAAATTCATTTAATATTTTTTTTCAACATCTGGCCAAATTTTAACATTGAAATACTTTTACTTTCGGTGTTGTGTCACTCTCTTTCGACATAAAGCTTCTAACAAACTCAAAATAGCCTGAAAATGTCATATTTTTAAGACATACAAAAAATTTTCTTTTCTAATTAATAGAATAGGATGGAAGTTTAAATAGACCAAGGGAATCTGAATTTTGATTACGAGTAAATTATATAAAAAGTCTAACCGAAAATAATTATAATTTTCATGTTTTTGATATTATTTACACGGGAAAAATTTCTGGCAATTATTCCTGTATTTTCTGATGGATTTTAGGATAGTGCATTATTTTGGTAATATTTCCTGTAGTTTTTAAGGAGATCTGCTACTTTTTCAATATATGTTGTGGATTTTATGGCAACGTTCGTAAATTTGTTGGGAACTATTTTGCTATCCCAATTTATTTTCCGTGTACTATAGCCATTTGACTTTTTTGCATATTTATGAAGTCATGAGTGATATGATAGTCCTAAGTAGGTACATGCAAATTATAAAATTTTTTTCCGTCCATCTGCTCTGAGGATACTAATTTGGAATCTTTTATCAAAAATTGGAAATTGAAAATGCCGGTTAGGCATTATGTTATGGTTATGTTGATGAAAACTTCAATGTCAAAGTGGTCAATACCCACTACTGTACCACTGCTAAGTATAAAACTTAAGAAGACATTCCTTAAAAATTTGTTATTGATATATTGTAATTATGTATTAATTATTACCTTAACACGATTGCCATTTTGCTTCTTGTTTTGCTATCTTATAGCAACTGACTTGTAATAAAAACGATTATGGAATATTTTTTAAGGAAAATTGTAAAATATAGTTGTATGTGCTGATAAATAATGAAAACGCAATAAATTTACCTTCTGATAGAAGTACATACTCATATTCCTAGATATTAAGAAAGTTCTTTTTTTAACTTTTATCTTAAGGTGCCGCTATGTAGGTTTATGCTAGTAGCACTGAAGATGCTAAAGAAAATTAAACACATACATATATACAATGTACATGTATATGCCTTTGTCTTTCAAGAAGTTTATAGCAGTAACCTCCGTTGCTTCGATAAATAATATCGATTAAGGATTACTTTACTTTCAAAATTCAAAGATATTCACTGAAAAAGAAACGTGCATAACATGCTTTAATCGACAATGTACCTGCAAAAGATATTTCCTGCTTCAGTTTCGCCATATGTGACCTAACTTGAAGACAGCGCAGTTTATTTTAATTGATGCGCGCAATTGGGTTTCCTTTTACCAGACCATCAACCAGTGGGCCCCTCGAAAGAAAGAAAGCGGAGAGATCAATCAAGTCTCAACCGCTGTCATTGGCGGCATTCGATGGATCATCTTTTGATCTTCCCCTGTAGCTGTAATGGAACTGTTATTGTTTTTATCTGGGGGATTTCCTTCAATGGAGGGCAGCGCCTATCAGATCGTCCATCAATCACAAAAAGTCCACAGTTCGATTGGCAGTTTTTTGATTGTGCTCACTTCGGACTTTTGCTCGCGAGTGGAAACCTTCTTGGGGCCCCCTGGCTTGCGCAGGTCGCAACTGTGATCCAATCAAGCCCAATCAGCTAATAAACCGATTGCGCCGTCCCCAGCTCCAAGCGTCGCGGCGCTGGCTCTGATCGTAAGCTAACGTCCCAAGAGCTGTAATTTCACTAGGTCCTAATTAACTACCTGCACGCTATTACGGTGATTGATGTTCTCGTTTTTCGTCGTTGATTCCTATCTAAACGATATCTGATTGATATATGTCCATAAATTATACGTCTACAAATTTCATTGATCGAAGTGATCGCCGATACCCGATCGCATAGGGGCAGTGTGTAATTTTTAATGGGCCTTAGATTACCTCGGACAGGTCCGGCCCGCTCCAAGAGCTTTTTATGGGGGGTCAGTCGTTTGCTTCGGTCAATTTTTCCTTTGAGACTTCGCGAACTCGACATGTTTGACTCCAGTGCGACTGGCTTGGAAACAAGGCGAAAACGCAAATAATGGCGCATGATGGCTATCTATTAATCACCGCCTATCAAAAGGCTAATCTCCTTGTGAGAAATACAGGAATCATGCACTGCCCGCAGAGAGAAGGAAATTGAAGTTTAGCTGAGATAAAATCTACAGATCAGGTGAGAGTTGATCCGTTAAAGGTAATTTTGCTGCAAGAGTCGTAAAGTGAAATAAAATTGTCCCAATTAGCCGAGATTTTATCAGCAGCTTGCCTTTTAGTAATATATGTATGTATGTGCAATCACTTCATTAGAAATCCGCAGAAAAAAGTGTGCCGATAAAGTTTGTTCGTACATCGACAATTAGCTATCGTATTTAGAGTAACAAGTCTTAAAATATTATAGATACATTACAACTGTCAACACAATAATGTGCTTGTTTTATAATATTAATTTTGAAATATATCTCTACTATACTTTTAAGCGTTATCGCGTTAAAAAAAGCGCTAAAAAATGAATATTTTGCTATTAAATTCACATTTCAAAAAGGTGTGACTAACTTCTCATGGTTAGTGCAGACTAATTAGAAATTTAAACAATCAATCCTAAATCTCCTTAATACAAATTGCAATTAGTTTCCAAAGAAATTAATTTATAAAGTATAACCAATTTTTTGTTATGACTAATTATATCGAGGCAATTAGTAAGAAAATTAGTAGGTATATTAATTAAATCGAAATAAAATATATTTTTCACTATTTATTACAGTTGTAGTATTATCAAGTAGGTATGCGTTTTAAATCATAATTAAGTTTTTTGGTAGCACCCTTTGAAAATTATTGCAATAAGTTTTTTTAATAACAAAATACATAGATTATTTCAGTATTCATACTGAAAAATAAAAAGTTTTCTATCATAAATATATTTATTTTTAAGTCGCATAAAATATTTCCAAAGAATGGCTTAAGCTACAGTCCCCCTTTTTCAGAACATTTAACAAATGCTTAAATCTATTTAAATAAACAACGGAATTGGAAAATTAAATTTCGAAACGAAATTCGAAACAACCAAAACCAACAGAGGGCAACTCAAATAG
Source organism: Machimus rusticus (assembly GCA_951509405.1). NCBI lineage: Eukaryota > Metazoa > Arthropoda > Insecta > Diptera > Asilidae > Machimus > Machimus rusticus. The sequence continues at coordinate 3,672,778 of OX608052.1, read as the reverse complement.
GATTTTTTAATGTAAATTAGGTTTTAATTAATATGTATAAATCGATTTCTAACTTTAAATTGCGTTTAAACTCAAACCTAGACATTGGGTCTAAATCAGTTTAAAAGCTAATCCAACAATATCAGCTTTCTTTAAACGACATTAATTTTGAATGAAGATGCGCACCCAACTCTTTTGTTATAAGCGGTGTCATTTGGTACATTTCCGATACATTGAATTTTGAATTCGTTAATGCATGATATTATTTTATTAATTTATCGTAAATATTTGCAATCATTAAAAGTACCTACTGATTTACATAATGTATTCTCTTTCGTCATTTATACATTACTATAGCTTTTTATGTGCGACTTCTTCTACGTGGATTTCAAAATATGTAAATAGAAATATAAAAATGGAGGATGTACGTTTATATGGAGGTTCGTTATTTTAAAGGATAACACACTTATAATGTGGCATTAAGATTGAGCATGTTTCAAAATTTGAGGAAAATCAACAATTAAATAATACCAATTTTCATGGTTTTAAAGAAAATGACGGAACTGCCATACAAACTTCCAGCCCCTATTTTGCACCCTTAAGGAATAAATTAGAAATATTCTGAAATTAGAACGTCTTTTTTAATTTCTAAATTAAAGGTAAGGTACCAATTTTCACGAATGGACCTTAAAAGTAAAGGATTTATAGAAAATTTAAATTCTTTATTTTACCCCCTTAGGGGGAGAATTTTGTAAAATACTTTCTTAGTCGTTGGGTGCTTATGTAATTAAAGAAACCTGTTGTCAAAATTTCAGCCCTTCAGATCCAGGGGTTCTTTCTGTACGTTTTCTTTCATTCAGTCAATCGCGAAACTCTTTTATACATATATGTATATGTATAAGTAAATATGTATATATATTTATATCTATAAGAAATTTGCTACACAGTCAATTGTTCTTTCTTATTTTAATCTAAATCTACACATTCATTTAGAATTTCAATTATAAATTCGTTGGTTAGAAGTTGCAGCAAAGGTGCTTAGAATGCGACATATCGCCACTGCAATGGACGTCGCTCCATTTCTATCTATGGTATACGAAAGGAGCGCAGCAGTTTGCATTCAATAAAGCGCCCAGACGTCAACCTTGAGGTATCTGGCAGCGATCACGTCAATTTGTTGCTTCCCCGCTCCAAAATTGACCTTAGTCGACGTCTTCATTCATAACTTTTATCGATGTGTCAATCAGTGGAGCGTACTGAAAATTAATTTCCTGCCTAGGCTACCCGGAGCAGCTATCTGTTACTGTCAGAACATGCAGGCACCTTAGACGGGGCTGTGCACGGCGCATACGAAATGAGGTGCACACGGTGCAATAGACTCGGCCGCCACCTGGGGGAACTTGTACCTGTCTATTTAATTTATTCGCCTTCCAAAACGCATAATTGCCGTCCATTTGTCGACTTTGTGGTCGACGTGATAAAATTACCGCCTCTAGGCGCCACACTCGAAGAGAAGGTACCCTCATTGCCCGGTTTTGTAATTGCGTGACGGATGGGCCTGGTGGACTGTCATCGCGCGGTGTGCGCGTTAAGAGACTATCGCTGCAGTACGGGCATTGGCTCCTTGCACTAATGACGATTTTAATAGTTTTTTTTTTGGTAGTATAATTACAGAAGAAGGTAAGACGGTGCCCCTCGATTATTTCGAAGCCACAAACTGTTTATGGCCTCGGTGTCAAACCTTTGTCTCTCGGGAGGCATTCCTCACAGATCTCGCCGACATTCCTGCAAACGCCACATCGAGGCATGTGTGTGAGATGCATTCAAAGCAGAGGAATTTTCATATGCGCGAATGTCCCGGGAATTCTTAATTCCACTGGTGGTGGCTAGTCCGGGGTTATGATTGGAATTAAATTGTGCTTAAGTACAGGAAATGAGCTGAAGACGGTCGATTACGTCTTCTTCGACTGGGACAGCAATTATCGACTTTTACTCATCCATTACGAGGGGCATTATCAATAAAATTATGGGTATGCAGCGATGGTATGCCGACTGTTTAATTTGCCTCAGAATCGCCCTCTGTTGCCCGCCAGAGGGCCACGAAGGCGGGACAGATTGCAGCGAGAGGCCGGTGCATGGGAAACATGCAACACAACAACGACGAAGCATCCTGGAAGGTGTAAGATATGAAGATCACATTTAACATTCCCATGATACTGTAAAAGGCATGGTGCAACATTAACACGACAGGCTGCAATTTTTATCTTAACACGCAGCCACTAGGTTACACCTCACCTCACGGAGCCCCGGGACCGCGGATAGTGCGCTCCGCCCCCCGCGCCCCATAATCCCATTCCGGGGACGGAAGGCACTGACTGATCCATTCCGGAGCGCGGTATGTGCTTCTGTTGGGGATACCCGTCAGTCGATATAAATGGCGGTTATTCCGGGAGCGATGGGCTGTATCATTTTCATTTTTCACGCCGTCACTTTCGGATATTTATCAAGTCAGCCGAGATGATAATATATGACGGCGATATATAAAAGCTTCCTCTTGTTTTCTTCTGATGTCGCTCGGTAAGCGTATCAACTCCGTGTTTTTTTCCTTCCCAGTGACTTTTAAAAATTGCTTCATGTTGAAAGCTCCCAGAAATAAAAAGAAATATGAAATCATTCATTTTTTTACCACTACCCGCGGAGAGGGCTCCAGCCAGACATGAGCTATACGGATCCTATTTGTCAACTTAATGATATTAAATCCTCTCTGTTGGGATGGTTAATGCACTTAGTGCGCTATTCTTGTTAATAAGCTTCTTGGTGCGAGAATATATTGAAGAAATTGAAGCTGTTTAAAGACAGCAAAAATATATTTACAAGGTGAATATTTTATCTTGAGACAGTAGAATATCTTGATTGGACTTCATAATATCGAAAAAAGTTTCAAATAAAAGTTGTATATGACTTCGAGGGAAGTCATACGATGACCTTGAATTTTACCTTTACCCTGACCTTCATTTGGAGGTGAACTCGATTTTTTTTTTAAATGAAACCTCTATTTTTGGCCCCGAATTAGGAAAGAGAGCCAAATTTTCAATTTCGTTCAGATAGGCACTTTGAATTTCTTTTTCAAATTTCTTTCACAGGTTATTTCAAGGTCGGAGATCAAGGTTAATGTCAAATTTAACGTCACCATCCGATGTTCCCTACAAACCAATTTTTGTTAAGGTCGTTTTTAGAATAGTGGCTTCCCTTACGAGATATTTAGGTGCGTAGTTTAACATCAAGATAAAAGATTGATATACAGATACATACATATATGTAGATGTACTATATAATAATATTTCTAATTTTAGCTATATTTTGAATATTATCATAGAGTATTGCACTTAGAAAAACAGGTAGATATCATTAAGGAAATGTATTGTAGTATTGATTTTTTTTCGCTAGTTTTAAAAATTATTTTTATAAATGTTTTCCAACAATCCAAAAAGTTAAAACAAAACCAAAACAGCTCGTACGTAAAATAAAAAAAAATTAACGCTTTAAACGTTCTCGTATGTTTTAATCATTGTTTAATAGTATAAAGTATATAAAGTATAGTTTTAACTGGCACTAAAAACACTACTCATTTCGAATGCCAACTTATTAAAAAGTTTGTTCGCTATTTAACGCCTCATAGAGTCACGTGAGGATACTGCACGCATTTTGTAAAAAAAAAAATATATAAATATTAATAAAACATCAAACCAATTTTCTATGAATATTTATTTTTTTAAATCACGTTTTTCAACACTGCAGCAAATGCGGACTTTTACGCTAACATTAGTTTAAATGTACATACGTACTGCTGACACTCATATTTCTTCACGTAGATCGCAAACAAATACTTCATTTTTGTAATCAGTACAATCTTCGAGCTTCCAGGACTACAACTATTATACTCTATTAACTCTTCTATATGTATATTTTTCGTGGTATAATGGACGTAGGAATTATGGTTGACTTTGATATGGTTTTATAGGATTTTGATTTGGTGCCAATTAAGTTTGAATTAGTTACTCTTTGACTTGGTGCTATTCAATGTAGGTAATAAAAAAACTTAAATTCCAATTGAATTTAACTTTCAGGTATAAGTTCATTTAATCGTATATAATTTTCATATATTAATACTGTAGTATATATACATACATATAAGTGCTTAAATGCAAAAGAAATAAGTTGCCACTGGCTTGTTAGTTTTTTTGCCACTGGCCTGTTAGTTTTGTTTTATTTTTTTTAATACTTGAAAATTATTTTTAAAGAAAGCACATTTGTAGGTAAAATACGCAAGAGCAAGTCTGAATTTAAAAATCCATTAAAGTCTATGTAGCCAAGATATAGTCAAGGATTGAGCTACTATACCATACAATTGTACAGTAAAAATTTTGTTGAAATTTAATTTTAACATTTTTCTGGCACCAGCAGCTTTACAGCACACATATTACGTAACATACTATTGAATACAGTGAATGTGAATGTCTATAAATTTGTGATTAATAATGATATTCCTATCCCTTTATATTTTACTAAAACACACACATGCTGGCCTTTCTTCAAAATTAAATTTTTATTACTTAATTTGTGGACTACTCTAATTTATTCCGAGGCATTTAAGTGGAAACGGAGCTTACGAGGAACAGATTTCTCAATTTTCTGGGAACATAAAACTACCAAGTGGGCATCAATTTCCATCAGTGCAACGAATTAACTTTATTGCGTCCATCAATTAACATCAGAAACAGATTCCCCGACAACAGAGTGATAACACAGTCTGTGGGCAATAAAGCCGGCAAATAGCAGATAAACTCATGGGGACATCGTTGACCTCTCCATGTGGAGGTTCATTGCGGCTGCTGCCCATAAAATATTCCAAGATTGCTCAAAACTGTCGTAAAATTTTAATCGATCGTGTCTTTGAGGTCGGATCCATTAGCCAGACGGCTGGTCGATTTAATTTGTCATTTGTATCGCAAGCTGACAGGTCTGAAAAAAACGCCCCAAAAATACATCTTAATACAATTTTTCCGTTTTTCCTGATGGAGTGGTACTTGCTACTATCAACGTAGGCGCAAATCATAAGCTTAGGGCCATAAACGTCAACGGACCTGCAGCGTTGGCAGTTTAAAAATTAGTTAGACCCGACACTTGCCTCGCTGTTACGCGGAGCGGGTAGGAACGTCTCTGGGTAATTAAATTAGCGATTTTCAAACATTAAATTTTGATTAATTGACATAATGCGACGTTAAATTTTCAGCTTACTTGGATTCCCGTGACAGCAGTCGTTCCCTTTCGTGCTTTAGCCCTCGCACATGTAATTTGAGCCCTTCGTCGTGCTGTGGGCCATAAAATAGCACCGTGAGGCTTTTAAGGCTCTTAATGCCTATAAAGTTGCAGCAGTGATACGTGCGCGAAACCAGAGTTCATTTCCTTCCAATTTTCGAGTAATGGGATGCTTTACACACAATTTTTTTCCAGTTTTTGATATAGTTATTGTTTACATAATAAGGGTACTTATTCATGAAACTATATAAATTTATATAAATGTTAAAATGTTTTCTTGTAAAAGCTTAGCAGAAAAAAATATTTTGTTTTGAAAACCTTAAAATATTGATACAGGTACGACAAGGATTCGAGATGGATGGGAGAAACAAGAAAGAAATAAAATACACCTAAATTTTACCATAGTTTGCTAATTATTTAGTTATTATTGAGATACAATAATAAATATTATCACTTTTCTTTTGAAAAAAAAGGAAACTTAGGTTTGTCATAGCTAAATTGAACTTATTGCATTTTTTTTGTGTAATGGATGGGAAAAAGGGCAAGATGTTTTCAAATGATAACATATGAATCTAACGATTATAGTGAAAATTAATGTTCAACTGAAAAAAAAAACAAAAAATTAAAACTGTTTTTTTTTAATATTCATACATATTTTGAACTAGCATACTACGTTTATTTATTTTTTGGGTCAGATGTCATATTCTTTGTAATGACCACTACTACTATAGTAGTTTGTGGAACTATCTTATCTTAAAGATCCTAAAGGATTTTAATGAAAATGTTGCAGTACTATGATAGAAACTCGGTCAATGCCAAATATTCACGCTCAGTTTAATGAAAAAGGAGCAGCATGTTGATATCGCGTTATGTCTTAACACTTTCGCGGCAATAGTCCCGTATGTAAATTTATTTAGCCAAAAGTAATCGACCGGCATCACGTTTACGTGACTTCAATTAATTAGTCATCATATTATGTAGTTATTTATGTCTGGTCTATATTATGTCTATTTTTGTGTAAGGCAAGAATTTATTTTGCTGTATGTTATTTTAAAACTGAAATAATTATGATTATTATATTATTTTGTTACATTATGCCTTAAATTACCGCTCATAACTCCAAAACTATTCATGGGTTAATTGTTGCAAGATTGGCTACTTTTATTCTACTTTCTTCTCTTCTCCCTTAACTCATTCATTCACTCACTCACTCATTTAATTTCAATTCGGGTATTTCCCACCCAGAGTGTCCGTTGAGCGTTAGATTTTAAAATGAGCCGATAGCTTAAAAAAGAAGTATATTTTCTTATTTTTAATAAGTATTTATTTCCTATTTGTGCTTAACTAGGTATATTAAGTACGATTGGGTTTCACAGTGGACCGGACGCATTCCTTTTCAAACTTATCATGGCATTGAATAAAATAAAATTAAACATTTCCAGAACTCCTTAAGTGGCAGGCCCTCTTGTCTTGAAAAATAATTTAAAACAGTTCAGTTAGTTGGAATTGCCGAATTTTTGTCAATTATTGGAATTTAAGATGTCTGAAAGAGAAATTTTCGCTGTTTTTACAGACACGGTAGCCGCAATTACACGAGACGGGGTCGACTGTGACAGCGTTGTTTATGTTAACAGCCTTTGGGAAGGTTCATTGCTTAAAATTTAAGGATTCGAAAAACATAAATCGACTGGCCAAACGTGGGGATTTCAGCGTGTATCCGGCCACTTGGTTGCTTTAAATTGGCATCTGTCAATCTCAAATAAGCCGACATCAACGAATATTTCATCTTGGCCAGGCATTTTCCTTCACTCGACTGTCCTTGCTGATACTGTCCTGTCACAGCAGGTTCGTGACAGCTTTTCAAGCCTTGAAATTTCCGAGACAGTCTTAAAATGCCATGGAGACTGCTCCTCGACGGCCCCGAGTGCAGTCGGGGATAATTTCACGTTTATATGCGACTCTGGACAAATAAAATTCTCTTTGCGGCGTTTGACTTTGATTTGGCATTGGGAATTAATTTCAATGCAATTGACATCAACCTGGCTGACATTCCATCTCCGTTCTTTCTTCCGCGCCAGAATCCGCGGGTCTGAATCTTCCCTGTTTTGGTCTGGCATCCATCAAGGGTCTGACTATTCCCGCTGGCACATAACGATTGTTGCCTGACAGAGACCAATTCCCGATGATCTGGGCCCCTGTCCCTTTGTCCCTCATATCGGCCGTCATTGTAACCAATTCATCTAAACATTCTGTCAATCTCGTTCCTTTTGGCTAGCATTGTATGTAAATCGTCACGTTTGATGCACGTCCAAGTCCAAGGAGAGCTCAGTTCGGCTTGAAAGACGCTTAGGCCGAAAACGTCTCTCATCGGGCAAGTTTTACGCTTTTTTACAGACGGAATTCTCGTTATATTGTTTGCTTAATATTTTTTTGCTGCAACTGATGACCATCCATCAAAACCGTCAACACTGTCAATCATCTGATTATTTATAGCTCAGCAGAAGGAAGACGTCGCGATATGGCAAAATTCATGAAGAAGTCAATCATTCTCGTGTCGTCGGTTTATTACGTCTCCGACTGCAGGTAATGCGCCTCGGTCACGATAGACGTTTTCAGCAAACTCGTCAGGTGCTCAATAAATTTCTACGTAAGATTGAATTTATCGCAGTTCGGTATTTTCGGTAGTAATTGGCAACGGCACGAGGAGTTAAGTGCCACTAAATCAAGCGCATTAGGACCGATGCGTGACAGCTTCGAGTTCAGAGGTTGCGGGGTATCCATCTATATTTGTGAATGCTGGTGTAAATCGAGGTTTTGTATAAATAACAACTATTTATTACTTTATTTTTCTATCTGGAAAAGGCTTACGTTGTGTTTTTAAAATAGAAAGCAAATTGAGGCTTCTGTAGTTTGAAATCAGATTTAACTGATTTGGGTGTCGATCTTAGTGGATATTAAGGTTCAGTTAACCTTTAACATCATTACCTATTTGAGCCCAGCATGTACACTAGGGTTTTATTTTTTTAAAAGACGGTCTGCTCCACTGACTCCTTCTTTGAACCCTCAGGGAATGCCTGAAAAGTGGCTGAAAAATAGCCGAAAAATTACTGAAATATTTAAATGTTTCTTTGAACAAAAACAGTTTTTGAACACTCTACTCAGTTCACAATTTTAATTCGAAAAATAAACGCTCAACTAAACTAAATTTTGTCACTACCTAGACAAAAAGGATGAGTTTTGAATTAGCTCGCTTGAGATAAATCTTATAGAGCGCCAGCGGTATACATAAATGGATTACGCGTTTAAATTTTAAATGTTTCCATTTGTATTCAAACAAATATCATTTTTTTTTACTTCTTTGATTTGTAATTTATGTATTTATTTATTAGCTGATTCGTCATGCGTTGCTTTGGTACTTTTTGTAAATAAAATAAATTAAAATTTAGTATATTAAAAATATAGATTAATATATAATATAGTAATTTGTTTCTTTTATACCATACTAACGCAGTTTCTTTTAGTTACAAGCAATACAATATAGCAATGCAAAGCATCGTAAAATACGTGTGATGTAATAAGATAAATTTTTTTAAAATTTGAATGTCACATACAAAATATTTTCACAGGGAGAGAGAAGTTTTAGGAAAAAACATTACCTTTTATAAATTTATTTCGGATGATCTTCAACCGACTTTAACTCTTGAAACATTTGATATTTCGTTATAAAATTTAAATTATACATTTTCTTGGATAAAAAATCAGAAAAAAAATTGTTTGATCCAAATTAATTGAACAACATTTAAAGAATATGTTTTAGCGTCTTATAATTTATTTTGGGTTTTGTATATAAATTCTTTGCCAATATCGAGGAAAAATTCTTCACCTGATCTTTGATCGTTTTCTAAAGCAGCGTCTTACGTAGGGGCAAGTGCGAATGTTGTGTAAATAAAAGAGAACCAAGCAATTAGAGATGAAAGCTGTCTAGACTGGCCTGGATTGGTTCACGGAGATAGCTTCCTTTTCAGAGTAATGACAGGCAATTAGCTTGAAGTGGTCCTTTGTCAGTAGCACCAATATTTTCATAATTTTACTACATTTCCTCGACGCTGGTCCTAAGTGGGAGCCCCATTGTTGTGCGCTGGCTTGTCCATTTACGCGATGAAATCAACTTCACACGTTAAGTCAGAACGAATAAATTTTTTTCCCGCTTTTTGTGCCGCCTCGGTGTCAGACCCATTGTTATTTCTGACGCAGTGCAAGTCATTGAATCAATTAATTGGAATTAAATTGTATGTCATTACCCACAGCTCGCATTAAGTGGGAGCACCCATTTACCCGGATCTCACACGTACATCGGCCCTTTTTCCCAGCCCCTGTCGGACGGGTCTAATGATATCTTCCACTCTCGCCGCTTTCATTCTGCCGCCCTTCACGGTTCAGACGTGTGAGCCTTCCGCCAAAGACCAAAGATTTGTGGCGTCTATCTCTGGGCCGCAATCAATTGCTTCGCAGACGGTTTGATTCGGAAATGGGTCCTCGAAGCCCCCAACAGAAACTTGTCAGACCGTCAGCTGCGGTCATAACCTGACAATTTTCCCTTCTTTGTGAGGCCGCCTCGCCTGATTTATGTCATTCGATATCGTCGGGGGTAATTTGTCGACACTTTGTCAGGTCTGGTGTTAAACGATATGAAAAAGTTTCTTGCATCGGGTGTGGAACGGCCCTGGATTTAGGGCACGCATATGGCTCGTTATTGCACTTTGTTAATTTACACCTATCCAGTTCCCGGCGACAGAAGGTCCTCTTCGACGAAAGGATTTCAGGCAGTTGCTGCTGCGCTGAAAATTGATCCCTGCTGACAGCCGTTTGATCACACTTTCGGTGATTTCACAACTGCCGATGATATTCGCAGTGACATGAGCCAACAGCTACATTCTGCAGGTGATGGAATTGAAGACACGTTTATTAAGATTGATTTTTATTAAAATTATTTATGTAAGAAACAAACTAATTATAATTAATTATACCAGCGTCATCGCTCGGAATTCAATGAATTTCTGCAGGTGCAGGTCGGCTATAGTTTCCGAAATATTCCAATTTTACTTTTGAGTTTCAAAATAAGAAGTAGCAACCGCGAAATTCCTTTATTTTTACAAAATTGCAGTTAAATACGTTAAATTACCCTAAAGAACACTACATACAAAACAGTTATGTGGTTAAATTGTAAGATTGCAAGCGATGATTTTGAGTTTATCTTAAATACTGCAAAGTGTGACCAATTTTATTTAGCTTTATACTTACATATGTATGTACATACATAATTCTCATTTTTAAAAACACTAATGGCCGGTTTCACAATTCGAGCTTGAATCGAAACTTAAGTGACGGCTTAAGTATTTTCGGTTTTACAGTCTATTTTTATGCCACCCTTAGCTGAATGAGAGTTCATACATTTTGCTCCTTTATGTACAACACTGCGGGCCCTGTTCTAACTTTCGTATTGAAAAGAACTTACAAAAATGCTATTTGGATGGAAACTCCTTAATTAGGTTCCTAAATTCACATACAAATTTGTTTTAGTTGTTTTGATTTCATCTGTTTTTCCGTGTCGAACGTCAAAATAATTCGAGTGGATTTTTTTTAATAATTTTAGTTACTTTAAATAAACAATTTGAGTAAAACTTTACTACAGTAATTTTGTTGCAGACATAGCAGTGCTATTATGGAATTTGTTTAATTTTCCACATGAAATGTTAAAATATTTCTCTTAAGCCTCATCAATAAAGTTTTCACTTAAATATTAAGACCCCATTTTCAGTATAGTATGAGTCAATTTAATGAGCGTTTTCTATCATGAAACTTACACTGAGGGAGTTTACTTACAAATTTCACTGAACCCTCACACAATTTTCGCTCATGGGTACTATCAAACAGGGTCAGAAACTATTTGATTTATGACTATACTTCGTCCCCTGCATTTCCTACGTTTCATCCACAAGACGTGAAGTCATTCTCATCAAGTTGACTCGTGATCATGATAGTGTAAATGGGGTCTAACAAATAAATGAAAAATTCTTTTTTAAAATTACAGAACAAGTTGATTATTGGTACCGATTTATTGATGAATAAATTTATGAATGGATTAGACTAGTACTGTATCTTGAAAACTTCTCAGAATATTTTCAGTGCTTTATTTATATAGGGTTTCTTGTCCCTATAAATTAGAAAACGAAGATTTTTAATTTTAGATGTTTTTATTGTTTTGCATTTGATATGTTATATTTTTTATTGATATTAAATTATAAAAATATTTAATTTTTATGTTATTCTCCAGATTGCTTTCAAACGATTGTCGATCTTCAAGCTGCTTTGATATAATATTATATTTCCTGGGTAATAGGTTGCACAGTAATTAACTGGTGGCACAGTGAGTCGGCCATACTTATAACAAAAAAATGGGTACCAAATATGTCTCTAGAAGTCCTCCATGTTTCAGAACTGAAATAGGAAATGAATGTTGATAAGGCAATGGAGGAGTTTTAATTTTATTATTAGGGTAAGAGAAAAATCATAAATATCGTAAAATTTAGAACAAGCTTTATGGTTCATAAATGTCCTCTTTTACACATAGCTTAATAGTGCTGGAGGGAAATATTTTTTTTTAAATATAGTTTTCTCTTTTCATGGAAACTATAGTGAAAATAGCTTGGAATGGAGCTAGCTAAAGAAATTATGGAATACGGTAATTTTATGAAGGTTAAGTCGAATTTTTAAATGGAAACCCATATTTTTGACCCCGGATAAAAGATTCACCCAATATACTTTTAAGGATAGCACGGAACTTTCAGTGCGCCGGGCCCACTTGCACTTGACCAGTTTTTTTATACAATATGTCATGTGAAGTATCTGCCTATAGTTGCGGTCTTGTTATTATTATGTATATAAAAAAATACGATATATGTATACATAGTTTTATATTTTATTAACTTTTTATTTTCAATTTTCCAATTAATCAATAGCTGTGAAAAAAACAGTTTAAATATTTTGTAATTTTTTTACAAAAGGTTATACATATGTTAGACGTACATAATAAATCAAAGTTCCCTAAGAAATTGTAAGCATCGACATTTCAATTTAAACAACAAAAGAACTCATTTGAGGAGATAATTGTTTCAACTGCGCGCTTGCATGAAACATGACAGCGGGATTACGTAACTCATTCCGCGTTTTCACCATAAAAGTGTCAGGAGAGCAACATGAAAATGCGACACGGAAAAAAGGCAAATGAGTAGCAAGCAAATACCCCGCAGGAACCATTTATAATCATTATGGGGATAAAGCGAGTAATAAAAAGTGACACGAGTGTAGCTCGGCATGTCAACTAGAATGTCACCAGAACATGTTCTGTCGCTCAGGCATAGAATCTGACAGGGGCCTTGTCTGGGGTGTTCCCCGGTCTCTACATCCCCTGCAAAGAATGAACTCATGGTAATGATGATTTTTTGCTGTCACACATTATTTCTGTATTTTGACAGCTCTGTATATTCCTTTGAGAACTGTAAATTACGTTTCGTGTGACAGCCTTATGTTTCGCCCAAATTACCACCGCCTTTTGATGAATATATGACAAAAACACGATCCCGGCTATATTTAGGCACGGGCTCACACGGAGCAGCACAAAGCGACTCTCGTTAGTGCAATTAGGTCTCATGTTCCTAATGGCCTTTTGACAGCTCCTCGCACCGCCGCTGGTTTGCTGCTTTTTATTTAAATAACGAAAAATGTTGCACTTCGCGGCACTGACTAAGTGTGTGAAAGCAATTCACATCCCCAGGGGTCCCCTAAATGGCGCGGCCGCTGGGAAGTCCATTTGCGCTTACATAAACAGTGCGAGGAAGTTGAAATTATTTTTACTTTGTCTATTTTACTGACTTTCCTAAGATTTATCCACAATGCCCAGTTTTATTTTAAGATAACACCTATTTTACTATCTCTCAATTACCATAAACTTATAAATGTATGCATGTATGAATAGTGCATGATATGCCTTCAAACTAGTCTACCTATAATAAAATTTTCATAAAAAGATTAATTTAGCACACCAAGGGAAAAATAAAAGGGATTATTTAATTTATAATTTTACTTGGAACTGGTTTCTGTTTTGTATAAATAACAAGTTTATAAAAATACTATGGCAATTAATGGAACTATTTGTTTGGGATCAGCATTATTATTTCTTCTTCATTAAGGGGTTATTTTATTGTATTGTATTATATTGTATTGTACTTGCTTTTATATATTTCAGTGTTTTTCAAGAAAAAAGATAGTAAACTGAAATGTTTTTCATTATGAATTTGTTTATAAAAGAAGAATTTATGACACTATTTGTATTATAATTCTTTTCAATGTGTCGATCACCGAACGAGTCAGTTGCTTGCTCCTTCGGAGTCACTATCAGTAATAAATCGGCTGTTGATAGCGATTCAGTAGGAATTTTTTAGAACCTATGTTATAGCACAAATAAAATTTACTATCACTAAATTACTGAAGCAAAAATAGTTAGTCCAAAACATATTCTTACCTTATACCATTTATTTAATCATAATCGAACGGTAGAAAATTTTAAAGCAATTTCAGCAGTTTTGGTTTGAAACATTGAAGAATGTAATTTGATCTCCAAGGAAAATGTTAGTTTGTAGTTTTCAATTTGTTATTATAAGGTCTTGCTATATGTACAGCCTTGTTCAAAAGTATTAGGCACCCCCAATATTTTTTAAAAGGAGCCATATGAAAAATGTTTGAATAAAAATACATGTATATTCTTAAAGAGCATTGCACTGTATTGCTATTATTAATATTTTGTACTTCCTTCGTTTGCTTTTATGACTGCTGCTACCCTTTTCGGCATAGTGTTAACTAGAGCGGCACAAACATATGGAGATATTTTTTCCCATTTTTCGAAAATAGCCTGGCGCAGGGACGAAATTGAAGTGTAATTGCATTTTTGGACTCTTGCTTTTAATATGGGCCAAAGATGCTCAATTGGCGACAAGTCTGGAGACTGTGATGGCCAATCAATTACCCTAATCAGTTTTTTAGACAACCACTCTCGATTTTTCTTAGCCGTATGCCAAGAAGCATTATCTTGTTGGCAGATGTACTCGTTGGGTACTCCGCTAAAAATTTTGGCTATTGGCGGTTCCAAAATGTCTTCCAGCATAGTTGTATATTTTTTAGAATTTATCCTTCCTTCGCCGACGAAAGGTTTTCCGACTCCGAATGTAGCCATACAGGCCCAGATCATTAGACTTCCACCACCATGCTTTACTGTAGGAACAATACTATCCGCGCGATATGCTTTCCCTGTCCTTCGGCGCACGAATTTTGCCCCAGGTTGACCGAAGATCTGTATTTTGAAGGAAAAAATAGCACAATTAAAATTTATTTCTTTTTGTAAACTGGGAGGCTCAGTTTATTGAATATTTTTATAAAAGTAAAGAAGAACAGCTTGCAGATTTATCTCAATATTTGTTTCGTCGGATCATACGACTTCTGCCCAATTCTCGACTTTCCAATTTTTGTATTCTTTTGCCCGGCTAAGTCGGTTTTCTTTATTTTGCTGAGAAAGCCATGGCTTCTTTCTGGCCTTACAACCTCGATGTCCTGACTCTAGAAGGAGTCTTCTTATCGTTGCAGCCGAACAACTGGCTCCCGTTTCTTCCTGCAGATCATTAACGAGATCTTTTGATGTTTTTTTCCCATCTTGAAGTGACATTAAAGTTAAAAATCCATCCTGCCTTGACGTTGTAGCACGCTTTCTTCCACCTCTCGGCTTGTTTTTAAAGGACTTAGACTCCTTTTACCTTTTGAGGGTTGTTTGCACTGCATAGCGTGAACACTTTAATTTTTTCGCAATTGCACTTTGGCTAACACCTTTAGCATCCAAAACCACTATTTCAGCCCTCAAAGACTCGCTTAGTTCCTTCACTTTGGGCATTTTAAAACCGTCAACACTTCTAAACAGAATAATCATAACCGCTTTACCGAAATCACCTCAAACCGTCTTTTAATAACAACTTGTCGGATAGAACTCAGTTACATAAATGAGCAAAAAATTAAGAAAAACTTAATTTTTTATAGTTAACGGTACTTTACAACCGGGAAACCCAAGTAATAAAACGGCGTCGTTACGATCGAACACCAGGTATCTTAAATTTTCCTAGAACTCATGTCAATTTCGTCTACCTACCGATATTCGAGGGTGCCTAATACTTTTGAACAAGGCTGTATATTATTTTATAGATTTATTATATCAACGCTGATGCCTTATTCTTAAGTAACGAGTGAGGTAACCAGGTGCCTCAATCGTACTGAAGGTACCTTTTTGAAAAACATTTAAATATCTATTTTTATATCTAAATAAACAAAGATTCAGTGAACGTAAATTATTTTCGTTAATCTTAATTGCAGTAATGTTCCCTTTAGGGGGGTACGACTTCAGCATAGTTATATACGTTACGCACAACTCTTTTAGTAATGTTGCATAAAAATACAAGCGCATTTGCAGCTTTTGTATCAATAAAACATTTTATGATTTTGATTCCCTTTTATTGTCAATTAGAAAAGGGAAGCTGTGAAGAGTGTGAAGTAAATTTCAAGGCGGAAATTTATCAAAATTGTATCGTAAAATGTTTGTGGCAATCTTGAAAATGTATAAAACATTCCAAAGCATTGGCGTTAAAGAAGAGTATGCAGGGAAACGTCCGTGAATTAAAAATTTCTCTAAAATCATTAGCCACAACCTGGCATTATTGCCAATAAGCGGAGTTAACCACCGGCCCTGTAATCATGCCCCTGAACGCAGGGCACGAAATTTTGAAGCCACGTCATAGGCGCGGTGCACGGCCGCTTCCTCGGAATTGGGCTTCCGAAGCCGCAGTGGCGACCGTAATGTGGCATAAAATTAAAACTTTGCCACAATAATTACAGCCGTGGAAGAGAACGAATCAAACAGGCGAGTTTTATGGCGAGCGCCCGAGCAAGACCGCCACAAATGAAAATTGCACGCAAAAGTCCATTTGGGTCTTATCGGGCCCATAAATTTCAAAATAATAACACTCCGGCGATGCCATAAATTTCAGGACGCCTAATTAACCATTTGAGCACACATGCCGACCGTAATGACTGCGACTTATCATTGCGCTCAAAACTTTTATCACTCGACGTCTAAGTGGAAAATTAAGGCGTTCGACTACCGTCTAATGCCCGCCCGGGAACGGTTTCGTCGCGTCGCGTTGCGTTCTCGGGTCGCGGCCAGCGGAGATAGCTCCGCTAGATTAGCGGCAGAAATTATAAATTTTCTGTTAACTTTTTATGCACATTTAAATACTGAATTCAGGAGCGAATAATTAACGAAGCAATTTATCAAAAGGAGCGTTATCTCACCTGGTCCCGGGACCTGCGATCAGGTCATTTATCCAGCGCCATTACGGGGCATGTGACATTAAGGGCCTACGAGACTGCGGCCCTAAGTGTCCCCTGCGCGCGCCGCCGCGGCGGTCGCGTCGCCAGTTATTAATTGTAATGGAAATTTTATTCACCATTTACCAACAGGAAGGAGCGAAATGAGTAAAAAATTTTTTATGCGCTTTTTACATGTCAGTGAATTATTAACACGGACAGGCCATTACTCATTTTTTGTGGAGGGCCGAGGAGAGGGCACAGAGGACTCGTTAGGCTTGAAACTTAGGCCGGTGTGGTTGTCGCGCTGCTCCCACCTTCCGCGGACACCCGGGGAGCCCTCGCGAACCCAGGAAGCCTCGCACAAAGGGGCTGGATTCCACATATTAAGCACTTCCTTGATGGTCGCAATTTGAACAAAACAGGCATGTAAATTAAAATTCCCATTAAGTCATACGTTTTAATTGTTTTTATCTCGTTCGCATTTTCATCGCCGCCGCTCTGACGGGCTTCCTCCTTTTGTCTTGGGTCGCTTTATTGTAGATGCATGCATAATTGCCAATGTGCTTGAACTTTTTCAGGTAATCCTCGTGTCATTAATTCCCTGTAGAGTGGTCTACTCCGGCCCATTAACATACATATGTCGTTAGAGCTCATATTATATGCTGGCTGATTGTGCGATTTGCTTCCCTCAGAACGGTTTTGTTTTTGTGTAAATAATTACTCGAAGTTAATCTGGACAAACCAAATTGCAGAAGCGATGGAACACCGATCAAATATTGATTGAGTTCGATTCGAAGTACATATGGTATATTCTTCAGGTATTGCGTATCGAACGCTCCCAATAAAGAATCAACCCCAAATTATCGATATAAACAAGCATAGAATATTTTTTAAGAAAATAGTTTTGTATCTACTATTTTATAATATTATAAGACTAATCATACGACGCAGTTACACTGTACAAAAAATTGGGTAAATTGAAAGAAGACATATGTAGTTTATTCGACTACCCAGCGAAACGAAGGAATCAGTTCTATTCATCGAAAAAAATTTAAAATTCAACCTAATTAAAATAATGTAAAAAAATAACGAACTACGGCATACATACATATGAACCTAAGTATGTAATACTAAAGCAAACTTTTAGTTGTCTCCGTAGAACCTCAAAAAACATATTTTTGGCATAGACGTTATTAAATTCAATAGAATCTTGAGGCATACTTTCCCATTATTTTTTCAGTGTTCCATTAGTTTTATTTTATTTCGAAAGAAACGTTGAATTGAAACCAAGGTTTTAAGTATGCCCAAAAGATTTTCTGCAGGATTCACATTTTGTAATTGAGCCAGAAATCATGAACTTGAAGCCTATTCTGATGTAGGTATGTACCACCTTCGATGCGTGTGTGTCGGGTCATTATCATGCTAAAACACCACGCCGTTTCCCATTTGACATATATGAAAACATTTGCGTTTTCAAAATATGTTTGTAAATAAAACGGTTTAGTACCTACTTCCTTTATTTAAAAAAGGACTTACACCGTTCACCCAGAAAACAGGTTCAGAAAACATAAATTTTAATAGACTGTTAATTTATTTTTTTTTTCTCCACACAAAAATGCACCATTATCAGTAGAATTTTGTTTAAATTTCCAGTATTATCACAGTGTGAGTTGAGTTGTGTTTTGCAAGAAAAAGTGGCCACTAAGTAATTTCAACTCAGTGGTTTTGTCCATAAGTGTCAAAGTACAATACAATACAAGAAACTAGGAATTATAATAATGAAAATAATATCAAAATATTAAGTTTAGTAGCTCGAAAAAATGCTGATCGGCATTAGATACTTTACATTCATAAATGAAATAAAACTACGGTTGTAATTTCGACGGTTGGGTTTGTTTTTAGGGTACAAGGTTGTACGGGCACAATAAAAGCCGATACTGATAAAGTTTGTTGATATTGGAATTATCAAGAATCAATTTTGGTGGATTTTGTCAAATTTTTGCTTTGAGTGTAGAAAAGGACTTTCTTTCTGTTTCAATTACCTACTCTTATTTTCGCTAAAAGAGGTCATAAATTGGAGTTAATAGAAACGGCTAATTAAAGTCACACCGCAATTACCCCATGTGCCCTTAGACAAAACATGCCTCATTCGTCGGGATAATTGTTAAAAGAGCATAAATATGGCCCTCCTGGGACGGCATCTCCATTTACAAGCCCAGGACCTAGCAGCAGCCCCGGATTGCGTCTGCGGCCATAAATTTCGCTGAGGGAGCGCATTATTAGTGACACTTTGTACGCCCTACTGAAAAGAATCCCTGAAATATTGGCAACGGCAATGTATTAAGACACGAACAAAACGAAAATGAAAGACCTACTCGGTGAGGCCGTGTCCCGCTGGGAGTTGCCTCCATATACCTGTCAACCCGAGAAATATTGCATACAGTGCAATATCGGGAGCTGCCATTTCGGCTTCAATACATGCGGCGTCCGGTCCTGCTCCCAGGCGAGGACACACGGGGCGTCCCCGTCTTGTGGCCCATAACCCTGCCGAGTGCAGGGAGATTGCAATGACATCTGAGAAGAAATTATCGTCTAGAAACCATAGTCCAGTAAAATTGGAATTAAGTGCTCCTACTGGGAGCAGCTGTCATAAATTTTGGTTTGGAGAAAGTATAAATGGTCTCGAGCTGTCAAGCTTTGTCCCGAGTTGCACGAGTCTCATCCTGTTGTTCCCTTTTGTGCATCTCGGGGCACCTTTTGCTCGCCTTGAGACAGACGGACAAAAGGGACGTCTTGAAAAATATATCGTATGTCGTAAATCAGGACTAATAACTGTTATCACTGGTAATGGATCACCAGGTGCTCGGGCAGACAATGGCGGTGCTGTGAAACGTGCCCGTGACATACCATAAACCACCCACAACTGCAGCACCGCACGGTCTGGGCCCTACCTTTGTCAGAGTCGGCTCAGAAAAAGTCCTCCATTGATTTCGTAATCGTGAAAAATGACCGCTGGATTCATACGTGGCTCAGGAGGTTTAAATTATCACTAGCACGGTCGCTGGCCGCTTTCATCATTTGGAAAACAATCTCCGGCGGGCATATCAAATTCAAGTTTAATTGGTTGCCCATTAAGCCCAGAAGCGGCGAGAAATCAACGCTGATGCGATAAAGAAATGAAGGAGCCTCCCAAAAAGCCCGTCCAACGGCTCCAGTTTGGGCCTATTATTTGTGCGCGGGAATGATTAATGGATCTGGCGCGTATGTGCCGAAAGAGTAATTTTTCACGCAACAAAGCCCACGGTAGACTCCTTCAGACCTGATCGTGTCATGGCATCGAATCATGATCATGATTTGTTGAGGCGCACATCAAAAGGAATGACTCGGAGAAATGGGTTGAGAAATCACCGAGTCGGTTTCCCAGGCGCTTCTGGCTAATGGAAGGCATCCACCACACTTTTGGCCATGCGAACAAAAATTGAGTCTTCTTTGTTGGAAATCAACGAAAAGAGCACCGGCGCTGTTAAATATGCGATTGAATCTAGAAGTAGCTGCGCTTGATAAAGATTGAATCATAATGCAGCTTCGAGATTTAAAATCCTCTCAGTCTGTTAAATGCCACAGGAAATGAAATTCTCGGCGGAACAATTGAAGTAATTTTCAAAAGAAAGCAAACAAATCATAGGTGTCTTGAGCAATTTTTGTTCTAATACGTATTATGCGTTCGGTAGAGATATAGCATACCATTTTCTTAAATACGGCTTTAAGACGCTCGGACAACATATGATGTCCTGTTTTTGCTTAAAAAACATTTTTTTTTTGCGTTTATATTACAACTTAAGAAAGAATGGTAATTTCCGGGCGGTTTATATGTATTATTATGAGATATCACACTGTTTTTTAAAAAAAACTCTCTGAATGTTATATGTTCTCTCTCTTTATTTGAAAAAAATATGTTTTCGATTGATGACCACAATTGAAAACCTGATTTTATTTCACATTTTAAATTCTACATTAATGAAGAATTAGCAATTCCAATTATTGTTAATTATGTTTTATTCTCATACATTAAATTTTGCTCCAAGAACTTAAAAAAACATACGAAATATAAACTAATTAGATTTTCTGAAAATGAGTTCCTTTTGTAATAAAATATCGTCATGGACGAGAGGACACAACTAATTTCAAGTGCCCAGTGTAGCTAAATTATCACTTTAATAATTATAATGAAGGACAAATATCTAAGTAACGTATTAACAGTTCGAACCATTTATTTGAACAAAACACCTTGTAGATTCATTTACAATTCATTGATCTTAACTTGTAACACAGTTTACTATGTAAAAATCGAGTCTGAGTCTCTGCTTACCTTTTTAGCTAGCCTACACACATATTACATATGAACTTTTTCTTAAGTAAAATCATTAAATTGCGAAGATATGTATTTTATGAATATGTCTTTAATTTTTCTGTTAGTATTTAAGGGAATAATGTTCACAAATAATACTCGTAAACACAAAAATAAGTTTTACATTTCTCTTTTATACTGCAATTTTGAGTACAACGATAATTCCGTCAATTTGGAAGATTTTTTTTTATATGTAGATAGGGGAATACAATTTATTATCGTTACTCATAATTTTTAGTAATTAGTTTAAAATATAAAAAATATTAAATTAGACTGCAGTGAGGAGATGAAATATCTCTAATTCACAAGTTGGATAAGAAGTTGTATACATTACAAATACTTATTACTTAATTTACAAGTCCGCCCTTGTGGATTAAGGCAATTAAAAAGTTTTAAAACACTGGAATTCTCAAAAAATGTTTAGATACTTCTGCACTTTCAAGAATTATTTAAAGAAAAACTTAAAGAAATTCTACTTCATAAAGTTTAAAAGTTTAAACGTAGTTTCCATTCAGCCTGGATATAACACCCAACCTATATATAACTTTATAATTTATGCAGAACATATAGACATTTATAAAAATGTTTTTCAATCGTTTTAAAAATGTAAATTATACCTACATACGAAGAAACTACCAAACATTTCATTTTATTTTTTCCGGAAATCTATATGACATAGTAGCCGTTTCTGGCTTCTCAGAAGTCGCCATTCCACTCACCGTTTCTTAAGTTTCGACGCGACTACAGCCCAAGTCGCTCTCTCTGTTGAGTTTTGCAGTCGCGCGGAAATCGTTGTATCCACTTCGCACCGACTGGACGCCGCTATGCCTGTCCCGCTCATCTGCACGAAACGAGCGACTCAGTCAGCGACTAGCCCAAACCGATGCGACGCGACGCCTCGCTTTTAGTGCAATTTCATCTCCCGAACTGAAAATACCTATCAAGGACGACCCCATGGACACGCTGAAGTTAATTTCTTTAATTAAAAAAAGAAAGGTGTTGTGGAATAGGGTGTATCAAAGGACTTCGAAAAAAGGTTTGAAGCGGAAGATTTGGGAAGAAGTCGCCGCCAACATGAAATATCCACGTAAGTATACTAGTAATTTATTTAATAACGTCTTTCTTTGTTCATATTTTCATATCATTCACAAAACTTTGGTTGTGTAAAACAACAAAGGGTAAAAACAGTAGTCACCACTGACATAGTATAGAAATGGCCCCACTCAATTTGCTGTCTCAAACGGTGTACTGTTTAGATAGTTTAAATATAGGAAGGATATAATCTATTTCAATTAATTTAATTTAATTTACAAATTGTATTTATTTTTAAGTGTATCCCGCACGCTTAAATTTAATTATTAAATCTCAAATAATTTGGTAGTAAGAAGTTTCTATGTTAGAATAACAATTTTCAGCGAAGTGGCGATATGCTCACTTCTGGAAATACAGTTTATATCGCTAAACAACTCCTTTGAACTCGAATGTCATGATTAGAGTACTTTTGGGTCTTTACTTGAATTTATTCGCCACATTACACCCCCACGGATTTTTGATTCTGTGTTATTTTAATTGGTAAATTAAACATACTTACAATTAGCAGAATTCGCTATATGGAGTTGTAAGAGCCAATTCTCATAATTTAACAACTTTTCTTAAATAAAACGCCGAAATATATTTGTTAGTTAATCTTAAGAAATGTAAAGAGAGTTCTTGTCCTGTTAATCAAAATTTGAATTTATTAAACAACCTGAGTTGTGACTGACAATCAATTAGTTTGCACCAAATTCATGTGATCTGGTTGTTTTGTCTCAGATGTCCTGCATGTGCATTGTTTGATGTACAAACAATAATTAATAATAATAGAAAGCCATAACTTTTATCTCATTACAAGATCTAGCTGTTTTTGGATAATTGGAATAATTTCCTTTGTTAAATTTTTTCAAATCGCTACTGCAAAACGTGATTTGTTTCCTTATTTCATTAAATTTGAATATGTCTTCATTGTTACAGTTCCTATTATCAAGAAAAAGTGGAAATATCTACGGGATATATTCCGCAGGGAACTTAAGAAAACTGTGGAAACCAAAAACCATTCCACACCGTATAAGTCTGAATGGCGTTATTTTGACACTATGCTATTTCTTAAAAATAACATACATTTCTTAAAACCGCAAGTATTTAAAAAGCTTGACGTGCAAAACCCTGAAAATTCTCAGGAAGATGCAGACAATGATAGCAACAAATTGCAACCTCAACAAATTGTATTTACAAGAATTGAATCAATGGATATTTGTACTAAGCCAGAGGAACATCAACCCGAGGAAACTCGTGTGAAGCAAGAGTCTTTGTGCAGCAGTCACAAAGACGATGAGCCTGCAGCACCACCTGAGTTGGATTCAGGAAGAATGCAAGCCCTGGAAATTCAGGACGAAGACTATTATTTCGCGATGTCGTTGCTACCTTACATGAGAAGAGTACCTGCCTCAAGAAAACTTAAAATGCGAATGACACTCATTCAGGCCTTGCAAGACGAGAGTTAAACATTTTAAAATTTTTATAAAGTTTTGTTTAATAAAATGCTAAAAGCTATGCATTACACGTTTTGATTTTTTCTGCATGCAAAATACTTCAATACTTTATAACCTTTATAATCCTTAATCCTGCAATTCCTTCCATATAAAATTAAATAAGTATTTTTCTGAAAAAATAACGACTAAATAGTTTTAAGATACAGTATATGGGCCCTATTCCCGTAGTCGCTCGAGTCGGGTCGAAAAGAGCTTATAAAATCACCTTTTGAATTCAAATTCCTTGCCAAAGTTCGTAAATTTTTAATAAATTCATTGGGGTCAACTTTGAC
Organism: Machimus rusticus; assembly: GCA_951509405.1. Taxonomy (NCBI): domain Eukaryota; kingdom Metazoa; phylum Arthropoda; class Insecta; order Diptera; family Asilidae; genus Machimus; species Machimus rusticus. The sequence goes on along the minus strand of OX608052.1, from coordinate 3,648,749 downwards.
TTTAATTAATTCTGTTGTTCAGAGTGGTTGAAATAGTCGGATTAAAACATTAAATTGACTATTTTAATCACGACAAAATTAATTGAATTTAAAGGTAACAAAAATGAATTTGCGAGAGCTTTAGCAACTTTATTAAGGATTTTTGTTTTTTTTTTAAATGCTTTTGTATGCTCTTTTCGATCCGATTCGGACGACTACAAGAATAGGGACCAATTTTTAGTTGAATTTTGCAAAAAGAATTTTGTGATATAAATGGCCAATTCATTTTGACATTTTCTCAAAACTAAAAGTGAAATATTTCGGAAGCTATAGCCGACGGCCGCAAAAGTCCTTCAGATCCTTCTGTTTTAGGGCACTTGCACAATTTCATTGAAATCCGAGCGATGAGGCAGTTCTTAACTTGTTCAGTTTCATTTTATGTTTTATTTATTTCTTTGAATTTTATTCATTTTATTTTATTATGAATTTGTTTTTTGTTTATTTCATTTTAGGTCATTAGTTCAGAACCGAATCTATCTGTTGGCCTCTCATACATCAGATAAATTCATATTAAAATTGTTCTTTCCATTTTATACAAATATGTATTTTTTTAGGGGTTGACTTCATCAGTTGAATGTTACAATTTTCTAGCAAGCTCTCGATCACCAGTGATTCTCATTGTATTGAACGTGCTATAAAAGACTATTAATTTTGATTATAGGTAGGGATACGTTCCGTAATTTAAATGTCTAAAATCGCTCTTAAAACTAAATCATTCAGTTAAAAATCACAAAAAAAACATATATACATATGTATGTATCATTAAAACAAAACAAAATTGATTTTTTAATCAAAGTTGAAGGCGATCTTCTCGAAATACAGGGTGTGCCCAGAATGGCGGGTGGAACACAAAATCGTATGGGAGAGGAAGTGGGAAAAGTTTTATTTTAATGGTAGGGTAGGGGGGGGGGGAAAGTTAGGGAGGGTTAGGAAATTTAGGTACTTTTTCTACTAACATCATGTAATTTTTTTGGTGTCCTTTCTGTGAAGGATATATTTATCTCAAATTAAAGCTAACACTCTAGGCTTTCCAGAAAATGCATACCAAACCCCTCACTACCCTGCATACGGTAGGTAATGTGTTAATTTTCATCAGAGTATAGGAATTTTTTCACACACAACTTTAAAATCGCATAGAAAGGATCTTAGAGTGTATAGGAAAAGGAGTGGAAGGAATTAACTGAACAAATTTTTTTTTTCATTTAAACCTACACTTGGTTTCTTTTTTTAATTAACCAGGCATTGCTCCCAGGAAAAAAGGGGTTAATTTCCATGTTTCTTCTTTGACTTTGCCTTTCCCTAAGAAAACCCTGCAAGGTGCACCTTCCTGTCTCATGTTCGAGAAATATCAAACCCATTTTTCAGCGGCGGCAAAACTATCAAAAAAACGTCGGAGTCGCTGGCAAAAACGCCCCGTCAGAAGACGCCGAGACGCTAACAAGCTGCGAGCGGGATAACGACAACAGGTCAGAGCGGCCGACGACACAACGGCCAGGACGGCTCGATTGCATATGCAGCTCCTAAATGCAGCTTTAATCAACCTCATTTCACCGGTTTATTGTGAACTTCCCCTTAAATCACTCAGTGCTTTACATGTCAGTCATCCGTTTATCCGGTGATGGACAGACGACGGCCGGAGCCGAGGGACCCATTTAAATGCAGCGGCGGTCTCCGGCCGGGAGGAAACCGCCGCTCCAAGTAAAGCTCCAGACTCAGGGAAAAATTCGCAACCGGCGAGCCACCGAGGGGCCCCACTTGCTCCAGTACGGCGGGGAATCCGTCCACTGATTTATTCATGTGGTTTCCTGCAAAATTTATGATCGAGCCTCTCGCGCGGTGATTCATTGCCATATATCAGTCAGGAGCGCCTGTCCGTCGTGTCTGTCAAGAAACGCATTATTTCTTAAATCCGGAATTAATGGCTCGGCCACAGTGCACCGGGAGACTTGCTGGCGGTGAAGGATCAAACAACGCACATCTAAGGTAAAGGAAGGCCATTAATAATGTCAGGCCCACGAGAGAGTTTGTCTTCGGGAGATTTACTTCATAGACGCATATGAAATGGATATTTGTCCACGACGAGAATATCAACCGCAACTGGCATGTGACACCACACCGGTCTCGCTGGTCCTAGTGAATACTAATTCAGCGCACAGTGGCCACTCACCGGAAGAAAGCCATTTTTCCAATGTCAGATTTTACAAAACGTATCAAATGTAAGGAAAACTGGGACAGAAAGGGGTAGTAGTTATGAAAGAAAATTTCAAAACTTCAACTTTCACAAGTAAAAAGAGACTGCAATTTCGTACACAAAATTGGTCTCCTATCAAACTGTAGGGGTTCACAATTATTCCTCTCCGTTCTCTAAATAGAATTTAGATAATTAATTTGGGATATAAACAAACCAACCTACAATAGATTAGACACTTATAATAATTTAATTTCATAATATTAACACAATATTATACTTTCCTAATTTTTTTGTGTAAAACGGCTATTGCAATGAATGTGTATTAAAATTACTAAATCAAAGTTACAAACAATTACTAAAAACAATTCGTAATACTTACCTTCTTAAATATTATAATTTAGCAAACAAATATATTAATTCTTTTGCATTCTGTATACTTCTCTCGAAACCCTCACACAACTTCGTATTAGTTAATTATTTTTACTAACTTTAGAATGAGTGTAAAGTGATGCAAAATTACTTTAATGAAAAGCTATTCTCAATTTTAGAGTTATCTATCATCAATTGATTAATGGCCTTATAAATAATAACTACATTTTAAATAGTTTCTATCTTTCCCTTTATTCAAAAATAATTCAAAGATATTTTAAATTATAGGCAGCAGTTCAATTCCCCTAAAAAAATATTGACGGTGTGGCCTAATCCACCGGATTCAAATCAATAAGCCTCCTGGAAATACAAAACGCCTAAGCCCAATTTCCTGGAGTCCGCCCGAATCCCAATTATCCTGGAATAACACAAAGTGATTACCCAGGCGGTATGCAGAGTGTCACTTGAAGAGGCTGGCAGCCTAGACAAAGGGCTCGGGAGGGGCTGACACACGAGAGGAGCATATTTGGACAGGCAGCCATCAAACTGTCATAAATTCGACTTGCTCTGCGGCTGAGGGCTAAGAGGTCCTGCCGGGATTGAGCAAATGTTTATTCGGCCCAGGAAGTGCGAGGAGGGCTCAACAGCCGAAATTCAAGTCGTGCACTCAGCACTTATCTGCCTGCAAGATGCTGTGATTGAAGACCTCGCCGGGCGACAGGATCAGGCCCTTGGATGTGTCCAAGGATGCATTCCGGTGCTAATTCCTCTGCTCCTATTTTGATGTTCCTTTCAATCCGAGAAACGACAAAAGAGCAGGACTGCGTTCTCAGATTACACGGCATTAGTTGAACTTTTTTGCCAGACGGTACCGGGAGTCGAATAACGCTCGCAAGGACTCCTGAAAGCCAACTTGTGTACCGGAGTGACAGGGTCCTTTGTCCCTTTGACGAAACCTATCCAGCTAAGAAGCTGATAAACAGGATTTTCTCTTTGAGGTGACCTGAATAGAGTCCTAATCATAATTTCTGGTGATAATGGTGATTACCACCATGAGGGCTGAATCCGGGGATTAACACATCCTTCATTGTTGCTCTGGTTTGCTGATATTTGGACCCACGGATGCTTTGTGAGCACACATGGGCATGACCAAGGGGATTATAAGTGGTTCTAGCTGTGAATGGAAACTCCCTTTCGGTTCCTTTAAATCTCGTTATTTATTGAGCATAGCTCTATTCGAAACTATTTGTGAAAGCCGGCAATTATTGTCTTTTTTACCTTTTTTATTACCCAGCAGATGTTCATTCGATCAATATAACTTACAGGTATGTTTATACACGTCCGTCATTTATACACAAAATTACCTTAGAAAGAACCTATATGCCAATCAGTATTATGTGTTATGTATTTAGAAAATTAAATTTAGTGTAGGTACCATAAATATTATTACGTAATAATTTTTGTTGCTTTTAAGACAATTCCACAGCAAACTTTTTAAATCTTCTTTGTATTCTACTAAAAAGATAGGTACATTAAAACTTAATCACTGACCGAGATATTTATTTTTTGAAATTTCAAAAATTGAATTATTTTGAACATACCCACAAAGTTTCGTTTCCTTAAACTAAATATTAAATTAAAGACATTTCCACCATTTCATTCTAAATAAATCTACAAGAATTTTTGAAATTGTGGAATTAAAAATAAATATAACTTTTTGAAGGTGACGAGCGCGCATCTGTCTTACAAAGTGACAAATCAACATAAACTTAAATTTTCAGCAAAAACATTTTTATTTTAAAATTATTTTAAATATTTTTCGCCAAAAGATTGTGGGTGCATGGAAAAATTGCGGCAGAAAGCTATCACTTTTCAGAATTTTAAAGTTAAATATCTCTAGGAAAGGAAATATAAACGACCGACAAATTTCTTTTTTATAGCCGTCGACCTTAAATTAACATTCATACAAAGTTCCATCCACATCTGTGAAGACACCTCAAACTCAATTTATCCCAAATGTTGTTCGTATAGCCTGTCCAGAGATATGTAACAAATGAAAAAAGGTAATACTAAAACGATTATTCGTTTCCCGAGTATTAAAATGATGAAAAAGAACCGTGTATATGCCCCAATCGGGCCCAAAGCATTTTTGAAGAAAAATTATATCATACAGACGCCTGTAACACGTCCGCAACACGCCTGTTTAAAATGCAAAATAAAAATTAAAAGTGCGAATATTATTAAATTAACAGATGTAGACTCTTAGGCGAATATAACTAGAGAAGAAATTATATTTTAGTAAAATTAATTATTTATTTATTCTACATGTACCTATTCTACGGTAGAAATATTTTCACTTATTTTTACAAAACATATGTTAATAATTGAATTACGTTCGCGGCCGTATTGCGGGTGTATTTTGTAACAGTTCGGGCCAGGTGCAGAGATAATTTATAAGAATTTAGGCCTGTAGCGGGCGGATTTTAGGAAATACGGGTTTGTTGCAGATCGTGCCTGCAGGCGTGGTTGTTCGAAAGAATTTAGTTATTTTTACTCGAGAATGTAAATTGTGGGATATTTGTGTAATACATATAAAACTATTCATTTTCTAGAGATAGATACGTAATGTGCTTCCAGCATCCATGCAAAAACCAAGAAAAGAGTTGATGTTGCATCCCTTCCCCGGATTCGATTCCCGAATGAAATTTGCTGTTAAAATAATTATCCGGCATAACTGTTGCAAAATAGCGACGTGTTCACAGCAGCGGGCCCCATTCCCCGATATTCGCCAAAAATATGACAAATGGCCAAGATAAATTCCGGCCATTATAGCCCCAATTCCTTTTCCTAATTTATCCTCAAAGCTGAAGACAACAATAGAGCCCAGTGACAAAATGAAGTCATAAATTATGAGACAGAGAAAACTTGGCCCCGTCTCCCGGCCATTCATAGCCTGTCCATCCATTTCCCAGGGACGGCAGCGACAAGTAGACGAATTTTCTCATCAAGATGAGGGCTTCCTTCTGGGCGCCCCCTCGGTTTGACTGCACAGCCGACACGTTCACCCTCTGTCCCTCGTCAGCCGGGAGACAGACGAATTTATTATAACTCCGTGACGTAACTAATTACACTCTCGGCGGATGCCAAATCATTATCTAATGCGATTGTTTGTCTGTCTGCTCCCGCTATAGAGACGCTGCCGGTGCCCCGGATGTTGGGATGCCGGGACGCCGGGACGCCCGACGTCGGGATGCTGGGCGCAACGGAAGGGTTGCTGGCAGGTTGATGCCCAGCGGGGGACGCCCGGGTGGGTGCTCGTCTGTTGCTGGCTGGGGTGGCCCTGCATACGGACGTAAATCATGTTTTGTTCTGCAAGTTAATTAGTCATTTTCATAATCACTTTATGTCGACTGCCTTAAGACAAGGCGGATGTTGTCGGCAAAACAGTGTGCAGATAAGGCGACAGTTGGAAGGACCCAGCCGAATGATTTATTGTTGTTCGCGCTAAGCAGGGACTTCATTGGATCCGTTTCTGGGGTCCCACTATTAACTTCTGCGGAGCGTTGCGACTCCCCTCATCGCGGCTCGTTAGTCAGTTGCAGCAGCAGCAACAGCAGCAAAAGCAGCAGCGAGCACTTCGCAATTTGCGCACAAAGGCACCCATGCAAAGCAGCCCCAGCCCTAGAGAAGTGACTTTAATGTCAGCCAATTATTTCTTTGGCAAAAATTTCTCTCGTCTTATCAGGGTCTGATATGTAAATTGCGGTGCCAGTGCGCTGCAAACCCTTCATGTGCGAGTTCTTGTTAAAATGTAAATTTTCTATCTGCGGTGCAGTCGCCAGTGAATGCCGCCGGGACTGGGGTCCCCGGCTAAATGCATTCGGGGCCCTGCAGCGTAATCTATGCAGGCCGCTGCGTTCGTTGAGCAGCCTTTTCCAATCAATGAGTTGTCGGTTGTACATCAATTGGATGCAAATGTCGGAGACAATTTATATCGAGTGCCGAGGAGTGATGGCTACTGCTGTCGTCTCCCTAGAGTCAATCCGAGATACGTTTTTATGGTCCCAGACATTGATGAGGACCGCGATCATCGGTCGTTCTGGGCCGCATTGGAATAAGGCAAAAACGGTGACATCACTCTTAGTCAGGAGACGTTTTGATCGTTGATTGACAGCTGTTTATTTGCCATTGTCGTCGCTGTTGATGACGAAGTTTATGCTGTCGTTAGCATTGTTTTCTCTGCTCGGGCTCAGGGATGCGTGCTTGTCTCGACCGCGCGGAGACGAATCGCAATTTATTTATAACTTCGTTTTCCCTTGCGATGGCAATTTGGTGGTATGGACAAAAGCCAATCAGCGGAACATAATAAAATTGGATGATACCACGGAGCTCCTCTCTTAAGCAGGATTTCCAATCGTTAAAATATTTGACTGTCAAAGAAGACCAAAGGCATAACTGCCATACCTGAAAATTTTCTAAGGGTAGTCGCAAAGGGCGGAATTCAGGCTAAATTTAAAACAATATACATTTTCTAAATGAAATAAATTTTTACACTGATTTTAATTAATTTCTTAATTATATAAGGAGAAAGATCAGTAAAACTAAAAGAATTTGTAAGAAACTTTGAAAAGTTGAATGTCAATTGGTGCAATTAGTAACTTTTCATGATAGAAACTTTAATGGAAGAAATTATGGTTTAAGTTTATAAAAAATGAATATAATTTCAATAACAGTCAACTTTTGATTCAAATGGCATTTGTGCTAGCATTGCTTTCATATGTCGCACAAATAAATGAGTTTACATTTAAAACAAAAGGCGGGCAATCGTTTGAAGATTAAAATCCGTGTAAAAATTTTACAGGCCTAAACGCAACCCAAAACAGGCACGATACGCCTGTTCTATACCCAAATGAGGCACAGTGCGCCAGAGAAATAAGTTAAGTTGTTATTGTAGTCTTTCATAGGCACATATCGTACACAAAGGGTTTATTTTTTATTTTACGTGCCTTCTTTGGGCTTGAATGTTTCTGCAAACCTTTAAAATCTTAAACTTTAAATTAACTTGCGTCGCTCACTTGGATAAATTGCTTTGTTTGTCGTTGTTTTAACTGTCCCATAATTACCCATGGCAAGTGTTATGATTATCATATCTTTCTAGACTCTTTTTATTGTACCTATTTTTTATCAGTCGGTCCTAGTTATTAAGAATGAGTGCAATCTTACAACTAATTTCGAAGATGGAAAGCGTGTAGACGGAGAATCATAAAGTTATATTCACTTTGTGAATTTGAGTTCAAAGCCACCGGACTTTAAAGAGTTAAAAGTAATGTAGCGTAAGCTACTTAGAATTCATTATTAACCTTTGCAGCTACATAAACTCACAAAACTAGAAATAGGAACAATTTTTAATTCGATTTTATATTATTATAATAATAATAATAATAATTTATAAAACCTAATTGCGAAAAGGAAAATCCTTTTTCAATTATGACATAGGTATAGCAGAAACTAATCATCTTTATGAAATTATTCAACATAACAAGACTTATCCTCCGTTTCTACTAATGTAAGTATTATATATAGGGACTAAATAAATTATAGTTCTTGTTTAGAAATTGTTTGTTTTTAGTTTATTTTCAAAGTTCTACCAAACTAGCACATTTTGATCCTCTCCACTGATTGACAGATTTCTATTTAGCTGAAGGATTCTCCTAATGGGCCAAATCACCGACGGACGCTGGGCAAAAGCTGTCCTTTATCACTTCACAACGCACACGGTGCGATAACAAAACCGCCTCCGGCCAAGCAGTGAAATATAGTTCTTAATAGCGACCAATAAAAGTTGGAAATCTGATTATTGCCGGCCCCATTTCTTGCCTCTGCTGACGTTGGAACAATATGTGACACTTTACGAGGACATAAAATTCACTTGTAGGTTCCCGCTCCCGGGAAGGGCTCATTTCTACGTACAGCACGATAATAATTTCATGCTGAATCCACGTTACGTTCGCACACTCCCAGCCCGATCGATTCGGGCGGCACCAGCGTCGTCCTTAGCACGCCACTGCGGGATGCCAGTTGCCTACGTACAAAACGAATCCAAGGAGGAAATCGTCCCTATCGTGGGATGTACATTATCTCTTACTCGCTGTCTGAGTCAAGAGGACATAAAGTGCATTTAATGTCAACAAATGAAATAGACTTTAACTTTCCGAGAAGGAGAATGTCTCCAAGCTGTAAATTCAGAAAATTATGATATGCTTTATTATGATTTCGGCTGCGCCGCAGTAGAGCGCTCTAGACTCGGATTAGGCTGAGAGAAGGGTGCTAGTAGACATACATTCTCGTTCAGAATCCTTTAATTTGAGCGAACGAACCCAGTCAATTTGGCTCATCCAAACAGATATAAATTTACGTAAATGTACCTATTTGTTATTTCGTTATTTGTCTTCCCTTGAAAAAGTATGCTATTGCCAATATAAAATACTGATACTTATATTACAAATGTAGCGAGTAGCAGGCAGCAAATCAAGCTGATTAACGTTGAATTAACTAGGTAGAAAAGGATTATTGGTAAATAAACCAATTATTATATATTATTTTACTGCGCACTGAATTCAGCAACGGATAATACGACAAAGTTGTATGCGACTACCACTATACTCTGAATATCACCGAATCTACATATGCATTGCGTCTATTTTAGTTCAACAACTTACTACTTCTTATTTACAGATAATAATATTGTTAAAATTGTAGGGGTGAACACTTTTTTTGACAATACTGCTGGTCCGCCGAGGCAGGCGAACTCAAAAAGTGGTCGCCGTTTCGATCCAGTTTCAGACGCCAGGATCCTACGAACCTGACGTCGTTCACCATATATGTACATCTTGATGAAAATTCCAAGTGTGAATTATACCGAAGGAAAATTTTGCAACGATAGGTGTAGTTAGTAAATAAATATCATTGATTCAAGGCGGTAACTTTTACTCATATCTCTATATTGACCAGTTTTTTCTATTGGTCTCGAGCCTTCCGCCTTTTTGTTTGGACTAGGTTAACATATCCCAAATGTTGTTTCGCGAATATCCTGTCCCTGCTTGAGTTGATTTCTACTTTATGTTTGATTCAAAAAGGAATTGTCCGATTTTTAATTAGCTTGCAAAAGGGAGAAAATTCCTATAATGTACCTCTACCAATCCACGGAAAAAAAAAATATAACAAAGATTTAAATTCAAAAGTAATATTAAACGAAGCCAACACAGTCGAAACTTTGTTAAAACGAAACGAGCCTGCCCTTAGGTATCGAATAAAAAATTGGTAACTATTAAACATTTGGGAGAAATGATTGGATGCGTGCTGCGGTGGGCTCATAACTTTTGCCTACTGAACGTGAGCGGTTACTTCCCGAGGCGAAACAAGGTCTGAATTTTAATTCCACACTCCCAATTGGCCGTATGTTCGAACATCAGCAGCAATCGATATGCCCGGTGTGTTTCCCGGTAGCTTAACCCTATCGCCTTGATAAATTGGTTTCTTTGGAAACGAGGACCATTGCCAATTTCTCAGAACCAATAAAACACCCAAGACTGGGCCAACAATGAATTGTAAAACGTGACAAATTTCCCTGATAGCCTCGACTGAGTATATCAAATCTATAGGCCGGGGGGGGCGGTAAATTACAACATCCTTGTAGCCTCTGATAAGCATCTGGGACGACGCACAGTAGTTGCCGGGCCCTTTTCCGGGGAACTGATTGGAGCCCCGGGAACGCCGCAGAACTATCGCGGCCTCAGATCTTGGGCCATGTGTCACCGGGCCACAAGACACAGAGGAAATGTCGAAGCAAAGTGATTCTCCCCGGAGTGTCCGTCCGGCTGACCCGGTCGACCTGCTGTTTAATTTATTTTTAATTTTAATGGGTTCCACTGAAAGCGGGGAGCATCAGGGCAGGGCCGCACCGGCCAAAGTGCGGCCTCCATAAATCTCTGCTGTTTTGTAGCCGACACTTTCGGGCGGATTTAGTGGCCGCCAGCAACAGGAACATTAATTTAGTTCCTTTTGCGTTCTCGAATGGAAATGATAATTCCATCTCGGGGCCTGATGAGAACATCGGATCGCCCGTGTGGCACCCAGGTAAGTTACGGCAGGTAGATATGCACTCAACAGCAGCTGATTATGCGGCCGCGCCAAGAATTAATCATGGACTCGCGGACCCGGAGTGGGATGAGAATCGCATCGCGATCCGAGAACGCAGCGAGGACAAGGAAAGGGTACACGCCCGGCGGGATTCGCCGCTTGATAAGAAGTTTACAGCTCAATTAAGAATTCACCTCATGCCGGATTAAGCCTGGCTGGGCCGCCGACTCGGTTGAGTGGCGTGGCGACACCGGCCCATGATATATTTATCCGAGATCGGATATTTCAGATAAGTCACGCCTCATCATATGCCCATATGATTAATGCCCGCCGGATTGTTCCCGTGATTATTGCCCTGACGGCTGCCTTTCTTTTCTTTCGGTTTGTTTGAAACTTGCCTGTTTTGTTACGGTTCGGAATCAATTTGTCATGTGGCGGGTTCAACGCTCGGTGCAAGGTGGGCATGATCTGGCTGAATGGCTCTTAATGAATGACTTGCAGTCGGCGTTCGCTTAATCAGCCGCGGCAATAAACACTGATCGCGTTTAGCAAGAAGTGATTAATTGCCACGGTCGAGCAGCATCCCGCAAATGGAGCACAATGCTTTTGGAACGGCAAACTTCTCGGTGGCATTGGGCCGAGCCGTGGACCCTCGGAGGGCCCTTCGCGACGCACTTCAAAGTCCGCGCGGATTGCAGCACTTCCCTTGTTGGCCTCCACTGGGTTTTCATTTCACCTTGGGTGTCCTTGAAACGCCACTTACCAATTTTAGTCGTATATTGACTAAATTTTTATAATAATTATTTAAATTAATATCGAACAATATTCGTTGAAGATTACAACAATAAAAATAATAAAAAGTAATAAATTAATAAAATGGCAGGCAAGCGAATTTTCGGTGCCGAAAATCTGGCTGCATTTAGATACGGCCTTCAGCAAATTTAATGTACTTTGGAATAAAAAGAAAGGTGAAAATACGTAAAGTGATTCAAAAGCTATTATATTCAAAGGTTTGAAAAACATGAAAAACTTGTTTAATGTTTTTGGTTTATTTGTTTTGCCGATTAGAGTATGACTTTTTATACAATAACATTTATATTAAATATCATCGATAAAACCGTTTGAGGAACATATTCTACACATGGAAAACTTTAAATAGAAAAAAAGGCTGAATTTTTAATCAACTTAGATGAAAACCTTCACTTAATGTATAAGTATTTCTTATTGAAATGTTAAGTGGGCTTTTATCAGCGCATTTAGTAAATATTAAAAATTGATGCAGCTTCCAGACTTAGACCACTCTAAAGAATAATCCAAACATGAACAATATTAGTCTAACTCTTCAATCTGCTTTACATAGAAGTAAAGCTCAAGATGTGTGTAAAAACAATGGAATTGATTAACAACATTAATTGTTTTTATTTAGTTCGAAAGCAAGTTGCATATTGCTATCTACTGAAACGAGAAACGAATCATTCGTTCGTTTCTTTCCCTAGAAGTTGAATGCCGACCTCTTAATGGAAAACTATCGGAAATATAATTTTCACGTAAAATCACTTTTCCTGAAAACAAAATGTTCTAAGTTGTGAAATCGTAGATATCCTAGGAAAAGATCAAAATTTTCTATCTAGAAACCAGTTTCGAAGTTTTATCACTATCGCCAAAATACGATATGTATGTACCTATGTACTTATAATAAAACTATTGAGGAAAAACTATCGTGAACGTCACTATTCTTTTAAACACTGAATTATTTTATTGAGGTCTCAAGAGAGTTTGGTAAGATTTAATTTTATAGTTTATTCCATTTAGGGTTAGATATATTCTGAAGTATTTCAATTAAAGATAGGTACTAGATTGAATAGAGAGATTCATAGTATTGAATCTTGGAATATCGCAAATAAAAATTGAAATACCTGATTTCCGCGTTCGAGTACATTTCATTTGTTTATCGATTGGCTGCCATAAGCCATCTACCGCTGAGGTATGGTATCCGTCAACCGAATTGAGTTATGGGCCGTCAATTAAATAAGTTACGATAACAAATTATTGTCATACTTTCCGGATTCATTAGAGACAAATGTTCGCTGACAAACGAAATACAAGACAAAATCAGTTAATTAATTAGAATTCACGACGTCTATCTTGGGGAGGAGGGGCACTACAAAAAGACAGAAAATGCCCCGGAGAGTGCTGTTCTATTGGGGGAGCCCGAAAGGCGCACCAGCAGTCCGCGAGCACTTTAACGACTTTTGAGTAAATGATTAATAGCGCTGTCAACTTTTATATATTTTGATTAACTGACAGCGAAACGAAACGCAAAACTGAAATAAATGACTTTTTTCGCGGGGGCCCCGCGAACTAAATTGGGCCGTGTCCCAGCCCCGCGGCGGCCCCGTGCATGCACCGTTGCGGCCCTGGCAGGGAAGTTGGTCCGCTCCATGTCTTAGGCACGCTCTTGTTTGCAGTTGTGCTTGTCATTATTTTTTGACAACATGAAAGCGCCCCGAGCAGGAAAAAATATATTTCAATAAACTTTTGACAGGCACATAATTAATTGAACTGAAAATTAAAATAAATCACGGTGGGCCCCACAGCCATTCGCGAGTGACGGCACAAAGGCCGCCCGAGCGTAATTGATTGCGAAAAAGCCCGTTGTCAGCGATGAATAAAATGTTTGCGAGCTCGAAAGTTTTATTGAATCGCAAGTAACTGGCGTGCAGTAGCGCAGATGCCATTAATAAAAATACCAGGCAAACGTGAAAACCATCTGAGTCATATTAGACTATAATCCGGTGAATTATCGCGGCTCACTCGACGTTGACAGAGCTCTTCTTAATTAATTTGTTTAATTGAATTGCAGATCAGTGAGAAAACCGCGGTCGTGCTCAGGGCGCTGTTAATTAACTACTATCCAGCTATTACTTCCGTGTTCGCCTTATCGAGCTTGTTAATTATAAGACCGCAAGTACCCCAAGTTTTCTAGTCGTAAATTACTAGAAAATTAATATGTTGCTTGCAAATGCAGTTATTGGAATTGCCTCTTAATGGCACTCATTTTATTTATTGCCTCCACTTCTCGTTAACTATTTATTCTCCTATCATTGAGCACAAAATAATTGTTAAGCTCGTTTTAGACGCCTTCAAGCTTTCAGCAAATTATTTATTACGACCGGTGATTTCTTGCCTTACATATAATTTATACACTTGATAACTAAATTGCCTTTCAGAAATTAAATCGATATGTAGAGAACATTTTGTTAAGCAATTTGTCCGAGTTATACGGCTCTTTAAAAATATTAATATGCAAAACAATCTATAGATATCAGACAATTTTAGCATTCCATTTGAGGATGTTGGGAATCAGGTGAAGTTACGTCAAGAAATATAAGTGTGCAGTATTTCTTGATTTCGCAACAAATAGGGTAGAGTCAGCCACGAAACGAGATATTTCAGTTTTGGGTTGGAAAATTTATTAGATTATATGATCTTTACTAAACAAAGTTATTCTATTTTACTTTTTTTTTAAACTTCAATAAAATATCCTGCTTGGTTTCTTTGTGTCTGACAATGGTGTGAAATGAAATCGAATGAAGTTTCGATTTAATTTAAATACAAAGATTAATTAAAAAAAAAGTGAAGACGATTCCTATTTGTTATACTTTGCAGTAAGTAATTCTTCAAATTTTACATAAATATTTCTCAAACTAGTTAGGTATATAAAACTCATGCAATACTTAACATACATATACTTAGTCAACATTACAATTCCAGGTTTTTCTTAATGTAAAATTTAACATTCGACTTGTGAACGGCTTGTTATTTCTGAAACGACATATTGATCTATTTACTTATTCACATTATAACAACAAATTTATCCAAGAAAATGCCCGACTGTGGGCACTTTTTATCATCTCAGAATTGCGTAATTTTCACAATAATATCGAATACTTTTCTTACGAAATAACAAGGTAAAATAACTTATGGTTATAATTGCTGTTAGTTGAAAAATTCACTCCAGGCATAAAATCAAAAAACCTATGTATAAACAACTTTTTCTGAGAAAACTTCACAAGAGAAATGTAGCACATGTAAGCGACGCGTTCTGAATGTTGAATGGTCTGCAAGATGTGGGCACATAATGTGATTCCATATTTAGCAATTTAGCTTCAAAACATTATGGTTGATAAATGGACAAGTTTTAGAAAAATTTGCTATCCCACCGTTTTATCTTAATCTGAAAACAGTTCCAGAATCAAAAATCTGTGTAATTTAAAGGTATTTTGTACTTTATGGAATAAATATTAGGTACTCCATTAAATTTCGAAGCATATTCTATTTAATGGAGAAGCTTAATGCTCAAGCTCTTTTTTGCACTATTTTACCATTTCTTATCTGTAGTAATTTCAAACATATGATTGAAAATCACATAAAGTTTCCTGACCAGTTTTCTTTAGTTTCAATATAATATTTCTTTTTTGTGTAAACTTGGAAAAGAAATCTCGTTCTGTCCAAAGTAACAAAAAATAATCAATGTAATATATTTATAAAAAAATAAAAAAAAAACATGAAAAAAATACGAATTTTCTGCTCCAGAACTTGTCCAATTACGAAGGAATGAGTAAAAGTTTAAATTATATATTTTATAAGATTTCGTACCTACTTTTTTATAATTTTTGACAGGAAGTTGTCCTTGAAACGTCAGCCCTGTAACTTTTCGCCCCAAACTCCCTTGAGCTTGTGGAAAGCGCGTCAACCAGTGAAAAACTCGATCGACATTCAAAGTTTGATTCCTTGCGAAACACGGCGCGCGGGAACATTTATCACCGACACTTAACGAATATATGCGAATAAATCTCCCGGCAAATAAATTGCAGCAATTTTTATTATTGCGCTGTTCCCGGGTGAGTGATAAATAAAAAATAAATCGTCCAATCAACATTCACGTCGATTAATTATTGGATGTCTGCTGCTCGTTTCGCAGGGTGCTGATGCGGGGCCCATGCGCACACACATCTTTCGGGGCATGGGTGTCGGGTGTCGGGGGCCAGCGCCTGACGTACGAATACAATTTTGTTGCGCCAGGGCTTTAGATTGATTGCCGACTGACACGGCCGTTGATTGATTAAAAAAGCGTCCAACTTTGTAATTTTATTACTCTTGTACGCTGTCACAGCTTTTTCACTCAGATTTTTTTTTTTTCGCCGTGGTGTCCAACGATATTATTAATGAGTTTGGAGCAGCGGCATTTTTGCAATATTTCTTGTCTTTTTTATTGTCCGACGTAGTTTCAGATTTTTCTGTCATATTTTGCACTTGGGAAGGTTATTTAAAAATTGTATTCTGAATAAACCACGCTACTCGAACGAACGCTTGATTTTTAATTGCTTAAGAATTTGAAAAGCATTCAGATGCGTGGAGTGCAATGCGGCAATCTGTTTTATTTGTAATTAATTCCATTCAATAGGTAAAGTGGAAATATATAAATTAAGATTTTGCCAATTTTATTTTGCGATATTCTTTGGTATGGCATTTGATGAGAAAACAAATAAATCCTATACTAGGACCATATTTACTTTTTATACGTTATCTCATAAATTCTACAGACTCCTCCACAATCGTCAGAAATTGAATCAGTATAGTTGAATCAATTTGAAAGCACCATATTACCAGCAAACCTGTCTTTGAAAAATAATCGAAAGTAATCCTTCTAAACTTTTAGATACATATATGTACAGTATCAGTTCCAAGAAAAAAGTCAAGAACAATGGTGATGATTCTACCAAATATGAAAGCTAAGTAAAACTGAAATAGTTAAAGTACTGTAATATCTTTTTACTTCATAACTTGAATATTTTGTTTGTTCTTTGGTATTTTCAGATAAATATATAGATATATTTCTGAAAATCAAGTGTAGGTATATGCTAAAGTTTTGCTCTGTAATTGCATAAAATGAAAGATTTAAAAATCAAAACTCTAAATTGTTTTTTCACATAAAAATAAACAACTTTTGTAATGAACTATGTTTTTTTGAATTTCCAATAAATTGTGACATTTATAATAGTACATCATAACTACTCTTTCCTTTCCTTTTCTTTTCCTTTACTACGAAATTATCACCCTTTGAAGCACGTATTTTTCTAGCCATCGAATTCTTATAAATTTGGGTAAACTTGAAATGATGAACCTTGTGGGAAAGTATTTAGTATTATTATTTTGTTATGGGGTACTTCTGGATAATGCTAAATTAAAAATACGAATATATATACTTTAAACGCCCAAGATAGTCATACGTATAAAACGCTTTCCTTGGTTGATTATCAGCAAAACCAAAAAACCATGTTTAGATTTTTGTGTACATAATTATTAATCTTAGATTTCGTTCTTTTCCGCCTACAAGTTCCTATAAGTTAATTCTTTCATCAGGATTTCCATGCATTTTCAAATTTGTTTACAAAGTTCAACGAATTCCATGTTGCTTGCGTAGAGCGTAGGTACTATTTGTTTAATTTGGTAATTACATATATTAAAACTAATACCGATTTATGTATTTTATTTTATATTTAGGATTACTATCTGCCTCACTTTGTATTGTAGGTACACTCTATGAAACCGGGTATAGGACTCACTTCCTTAAAACTAGTCTTCCAAAGGGTAATTTGTTATTCGCTCCAAATTGGAGAAGCCTACGCCCGAATAAGTGAAACATGACAATTGCCCTTAAGTTCTGCTCTAATTTATGACGCATTCTTGTCAAAGTGATGTATGATCCTCTACGGCCACATTTAAGCCCCGGGAAGGAGGCGAGGGCAAAAAACTAACTAAACCTGCTTCGGCTGAGAGCTGAAAACCCAACCACTCCTGGGAGCTAACTATCTGCAAATCCACTCTCTGACAGAAGATTGATGACATCGAGCTGAATGTGTCGCTTTGTTCGTCACATTCGCGACGCAGTTGGACTTCAAATGAACGCTGTCAATGTGGGCTGGACAGCGGGTTGAGACCCTAAAAACTGCACTGGGAAACGCTTTGTGGACAATTTTCTCTTTTTATTTAATTTCTGCTTTGTAATTTATGTTTGCAAGACATAAAGCGCACAAAGGCGTTTTGTAAATGTTTTTGTAGTCCGCACATGCTTTTAAAGGGTATAATGGTGTGGAAAATTACTGCGAAAGTAACTGACCATACTAAATAATTATTGGCCATGAAAAATATTATGATCTGGATTTCTAGATTTAAATTAATCACACTTATTATGTATTGTATATTATGCACCATACTGTTGAGTTTTAAAAATGCTTAATTATTGAATATTGATAAATACACTACAGCACAGAAAGAGCATAGTGTAGATATTAGCATATTATGCTGTAGAGAAATTAACAGAGTTCCACTATTAATCTTCTTTAAACTGATGAATATTTTGATGAACTAAACCTTTTTTTGAATTTTTAAAATCACAATTGAAAATTATTTGTTATGTATCAATTTTTGGATAACTTTTTCCATCAAAATCTTTAGAAAAACTTACGAATAAAAGAAACATTTTTTTACTAAGCTACTTGATACTAAACAAAACTGTTTCAATTGTAATGTCGTAAGCTGTCCAGATGAATGGACCTAAAGGATTCTTTATTTTTTTCTCTTTATATTTGAATTATGTATTTTATTAATTTTTTATATAATTTATGTTTCAATATTTTATAAAATATTTTACAATAAGTATATGTTTAATAATAATTAATTTACACTTATTTATTTTTAACAAATTACCTTTCGTAATACAATCTTCCACAAAACATGAATATGAAAATATTCAATTATTTAATTTAAATATACACATATATTTGAACAGAAATGGTTAATAACGCAATTTACAAAGTGCAATGTGGACAATCAGATTAACACTGACCAATCTAAATTTGAGGACTAAAAGTGTGCATGAAGTCAGCCTTTAAAAAAGAGAGAGAGAGATTGTTTTCTAGTTTATTTTTTCGATAAATCGCTATAATCTTCTTTTACTTTTTCACAATAAAATATGGGATCCGGTAAACCCATATTCATATTAAACAATTGAACTAGAATCAAAGCCTAATTGATTAAGTCATGTTTTAAATCAATCTCTTGAGAAAGATGGCTTGCTGATTTGATTCTGTCTTACTAGACTTATTAATTTCCTCGAAGCATGCTAGTTTTCTCGAGCATCATCCAAGAAGAGTAATTAGATCAGATATTGTAGCGACGTAGGTATCATACATCATCGCGGGTCTGTGGTATCCGAATGAAAGCTCGAAACCGCGACAGGTATCAGCGGCGTAATCTCACTTCGCTGCTACCTGCCCGTTTCGGATAACTTGATACATCCGCAGCGTCTAGTGGCGTGATCAGCAATCCGGCCTTATCGCGTCCTACCAATCACAAAATCCGCGCCCAGACGTCCGTGCCCTCGCGGCGAGTGGAGTTGGTAGTGAGACATCATCAGTGCCCATCACGCGGCATACAGCGCTAATTACATCTGCGTCCTACCAAACAAAGCTCGGTGCGACGGCCCCGCGTGTAATTCCAAACGACAAACGTCAGTCAAGCTAAATACCTGCGGCCGCGACAAGAGTTGCAACAACTTCTGCTATCAACTCGGATGAATGTTATTTTCACGTCAGACCCTGTAGAACGTGATGTCGGCCGGGAAAAGGCAACAGCGCGGCTGGACAGAGGTCCACCGCCCGTTCCCGGCTCCGGCTGTCCAAGCCCCTGCCACGGGCCGCGACACGCCGACAAACCGCCACTCGCTGAAATAGTAACAAAAGCAGAACATCTGAGGCACCCTGGCTGCCGCGCGCGGTCCGCGTCCGTGCCGCCGACGAGTTATAATATCGGACCGACCGCATGTAACCGCATTACCTGTCACTCCATGTTAAATCGGAGCTGTCACTCCACCTGACGGCCCGATAATAATATTCAATGATTGAAGTTAATACTTTTGTACAATCTGTCAGGTCATGTCAAGACATATCGTCTGGCCGATGTGGTGTAAAGCGAGACCCGGGCGCGGGCAGCAGCCGCGCAGAAATTCAAATTAAAAACCGGAGCCCGACCGCGCTCGCGGACGTCTAGGTGGAGCTGGGAGCAGGAGCGGAAGGTGAAGCCGCCGCCGGCTGCCGTAAACGGGTGCCAGCACTCCGTGTCGTGTCATTCACTCAAATGATAAATATGTCAAAAATTCCCTGATTTAGTACACGACTCGGGAGGAGCGCTGGTAAACAATGCCGGCCGAGATCCCAGACGTAAAATAATGCGATAAGGCCGGCGTAGATGGCTAATAAAGCGCTAGACGCGGACTGGTGCTGGGACCCCGATTCAGTCCTCCTGCGGAGCACATGAATGGGAGACAAGGTGTAGGTGGCCTCTGGGAATAATTTCCTCGTTAATGCCACGCAGATAATCTCTAGCTTTAATGACTGGTCATTCACGATGGTATCTCATACCATAGATAATGTTACTCCTACTTGCCTCGGCGGATGTTATGAATCGCGTTTTGAATTGACTTAAGGATCAGGAAACCTTTCTTGGTATCGCTCGAGGAGAACGCTCCCAAGATCAGGGATCGCCCACTTCGGATGTTTCGGTTTTACTCTGCTTTGTATTCAACTAAGTCAGAAGGAGGAGTAATTGCGATAAGAACTTTTCAGGATTGGACTCTTATTTGAATTTTAAAAGGTAGTCTAATGTTTCAGAATAATCGGGGCAACTCTTAGATTGACCTTTTGTTTAAACAGTTATTGGCAAAAGACAGAGAACTAACAATTATTTTAGAAAAACTTTTCGATGTTTTTGTTGCTCAAGGTGTAAAGAAACATTTATAATAAATAAACTTTTGCCAATATTTGGAAAAGGATTTTCCACTTAGCTATGTATTTAACTTAACTTTCCTACCTGAGATAATTTAGTACTTCACTTTTGCAGTCGTAGTAGCCTACTGGTAGTTTTGTTTGTAAGAGCAAATATAATAACTATCGAAATTTGTGTGACACCTTGAATTTAAAAAAGAATAACAATTGATAAAAAATATATAATACAATAAAAAAATATATACATAATAACTTTCTTGAAATAAAAAGACAACTACGCCTTTTCTCCATCAAAAATAATACAATAATTTCGACTGAAGATTTTCTAAAGTTGAAAAATGATAAAATTTACGTCTTCTTTCCGTCTCTTTTCAGTCTTTTCTGAATACTCATCAAGGGTTTGTAACTGATATTTCAGTCTCAATTCAGTCTGTTTTTCGATACAACTATTCTAACATAAAACTTTGAGTCTAATTTCAGGTTCACTTTAGAGTGAAAAAGTATTTCCGTCTCATTTCAATCTGAATTCCGTCTTCACCTTCTCTATGTAATACGTTTTCATTCTATTTTCAGTCTGTTTTCAGTGCAAAGAGTAATTTCCACCTTATTTCAGACTAAAAATTTTGTCTAAAAATCATTTTTCAGTCTCTTTTCAGTCTTATATTTATATTTTCACCCGGGTTGGTAATTAAATATTATCCTTTCAGAAAATTTCAATAACACACATTTTGCTACAGACGGCAGATTTGTGTGTGAATAGGAAAAGGAGCAAATTTCATCAAAATGCTTTAACATTTTCTGCTGTTGAAGTACCTAATACAAGTTACCTTCCTACTAGGGCAAATTGCGTCCGTGTCTGACTGCGCCTGAAAATAAATAAGGCAGCGGCAGCTATTCATTGAAATCACGTAAAATTGTAACGAGCACACCGAAACCCTTGCAGCCGCCTTTTTAGGCGGGAAGTGGCCCGGCGAGGCGGACAGCACTCGCAGTGTCCGTTCCATTTTCTCAGCGAATAATAGATGACTCAATTAAACTCATTCAGGAATACAATTAGATGGAGAGCAGGGCGGGAAAGGGCCGAGCGGCCCGAAAGGAACGGCAGCGACAGCGACAGCTCATTCAGCGCCTGGAAATCTGGCGTACACGACTGGTACAATTGCTCCCAAATGAGGTTTACACATCACCGTCTAGGTGGACCATTCTTTCCTGTCGCTTCTCGCATTGTTCGTGCGGAGATGAATATAAAAGTCAACACTCGAGCACCAAATGCGATGACTCCGAACAAACAAATAGACCTCGCCCGAACAAATAGACCCATCCATTCTGCGCTGCTCCTCCGGCCTCCCGGACTTTAAGTTAACTCCGTCCCAGATCCGGAACGTTCATTACAATAAATTCTCCTTCCTTATACGCCGGCTTACGGCTCCAGTCGTTAATATAGTGCCTCTCGGATGTGTATCCATGCAGGCCAGGACGGCTCCCGGCTCCCGGCTACCGGCTCCGGCACCGAGAACTCCCAACTAGGTATGTTATATGACTTTGCTAACTGCTCCCCTGCACACAGATTAGGCCACTGCTATAAAGGTTTGATTGTGTTCTCGCATGAGCTGAAGTAAATTTATAACCATGAGAAAAGATAAAGCAGATGCTGGTGACTTCCACCACAATTCTGTGGTAATTTATCTTCATGAATGCAAAACTATGATGAATAAAGGAGGGAATCACTCCCCAGAGGTCAGATACGCTCGAATATCCCCGGTCCCGGCTCTAAGGCGGGGATCAGCCCGGCCCTGGCCACACTAATGCTAATGCCATGCGAGACAGCGTGTGATTAGTTTCGAACGTTTATCATGGTGATGTGACTTGACACTCACCCTGTAGCCAGTCGTTATGCTCCGGGAGATGATAATGTAATAACGACAGTGGCGGTTTACGGCCCTGAACGAAGTGCGAATTTGCCACCTTCAAAGGAAAATCTCTAAATCGAAGTATATTTTTCTTTATATCAATAAATAATTTACATATATGTATTAATTAATGCAACCTTTTCAAAATTTTAAATGTTGACCACTAGCCTATAGCCCTACACTAGTTGTGCCTTTTTCGTCTATTAAGAACAAAAGGAGATTTAAAATTTGTCTTAAATAATTTATAGGGAAGATTTACAACTTTCTAAAAATTGCAATTACATTCATCCACTTTTAATTCTTATCCGCAGCTGCCGTACATAGTATATAGGAATAGCCTTAGTTTTGATTGGGTTTTCAAAAATAGATTTTCCCCAACAGCTACATACATGTATATGTATGTTTTTTAGTTTTAGTTGTTAATGAAAACCTAGTAATAATAAAGGGGAATGAATTTTAGATTCTAGGACTAAATTTTGTTATTCCTATTGTATATTATACTTTTAAGGTTGAATTGAAATAAATTTGAATTGAATTGAATTGAATTAATCCTTATCACTCAAACCGGCACTATAATACTGCCAAAATTTCGACTGTAGTCTAAGATAGACAAGTCTGTTTTTATTTAAAAAAAACAAAAACCATTTTATAAAGTAAAGGGAATTACTTTTTTTATACCTGATTTTGAAGCGGCAGGAGGAAAGGTTAAAGGTAACTATTTTTTTATTATCTGCCTTTAAAGCGACAAATTGAAGTGTGTTCCCACAAAGGTCTTTTGTACTCTTTAATTCTATTTTTCTTGAAAATGGGAACTGATTGAATATTTTCATTGAACAATTGGTAATTTACGGAAAAAATCCTACAGACATACAAATTCTTTGAGAAAAATGTCAATCAGATCGCAAGCAGTTGCGTTAAAAAAAATTTCTAATCGATTCGGCTATGACACATGATAAATATTAGATATATCACATAATAAAAATATCTTTGGTTTTTTCATATCAAATGAAATCTGGCGAAAATTCCATGCTCATCTCGTTCGCTAAACCTTTCATACCATATATGAAACTTAGTAAAACACTGAAAATTCTTGCTCGTCGCAGTAATTTTGGTTTAGTGTTTTATGTGTGGAATCAATCCGTTCGCCTGTTTTGGTAAAAACGCAGGAAGGTTTTGGAGTTGCATAGTTGACTCTAGCTACAAACGCCACGCATATTTCGTTAATCCGAAGTAACACGCCGCAAGGGCGACAGGTGCGAGCCTCGCGCTTCAATCCCGCTCTGGCGAAATATCAATCATTGTACCCGCGCAGCCGTTTCTCAGGTGATCCGTGCCTCTCCCTAATTTGCACGTCGGGTGTTCACACGTCGCTCCGCCAGCAATTGTTGCTGACTACGTGCCATCGTTTGAAGTCAATAATTCACTTTTAATTGGCACCTTGTCAGGAAGCGAGCCCGGCGAGCCCGTCGAGCCTTCTAATTAAAAATCGATTCATGCAGGAATTTTGGACAAGTCAGCGCCCAGAAACCGAAGTGGGCGGAAGTTGATGGAGAGGAGCCACAGTCTGCTGCTGTTGGTCTCGAGCCGAAGTTTTTTGTTTAAGACAAATTCGATGCATAAGAGGATTTCGTAATTATCCGATTAGACAGGGTAATTAGCTGCGCTCCTGAGGACGGAGTTTATTGACGGACCTCCGAATTAACTCGCTCATCTCGTCCCGTAATGACGAAGGTAGTTTGCTGCGACAGCGAGTTTCGAAGTGTCGTCGGCGATGTTCCTTTGAGTTTGAGCAGATTCGGGTTACCCTCTGCGCTGCAGAAGGAGATTACGGCCCCGGTAAGGATTAACTGAATCCTAAGCCTCTTACCCACTTAAACGATTCACCTTCTTACGGATTTTGTTGCGATTACAGCAATCAGTTTCGCCGTAAACTAAGTATAAGAATTTCAAAGATAATTTCTTCTTTGCGTTAACTTTCTTCCTTGGCTAGCTTATCCAGATTTATGATTGTCCATTACAAATAGCTCATTCAAGACCTATTGTCCTTTTTAGTTTAGAACGAAACAATTTTTTCTTTCCTATTATATATATAGAGATGATATGGACTTCATGAAGAAGTTACTATATACACAGATAAGGATGTGCGGTTTTCGAATACTTCCTTAATTTTTAAAGATTAAAAAATGACTATGACTATTGTCACTTTTAAATTTAATTTCTCAATATATAAATATGTACCTACATACCTACTTCAGAAATTTCAAGTACAGGAGCTCGCAAGTAAATTGTGTCATACATATGTCCTTAATCGCATTATGTATTTTAGATGACAAACAAATATTGGGGTTATCGTTATTCTTTTGCTTTTAATAAAACTATTCTAGCTATATACCTACTATATTTTTTATATCATTTTATGACCGTATGTTATTTTTACATAAATTGTTGACAAATAATTTTGCAAGTATGCATTAGAAGTATCTGCAGCAGATGTTCTTAAGTCGAAATACTTGACATAGGTTTTTAAATTGGTTTTACATTCTTTTTATGCCTTATTAAAATGAAGTACAGTGACAAGGCTACAAAATTATATGGAAAGGCGACATTTTTGGTAACTGCCCTTGTATAAGGTTCCATTTTCTGGACTACACTTTTGATATTAATTGTATTTCTTTAAACTCCTGCTTTTCTAACAGTCTGATATAATTTGCTAGTATTAAAATTATCTATCATACGGTTTGTCACTACGCCTCTACTTCTTTTTATAGTTCTTGCGATTTGTGAAACCACGTTCTCATTTTCTAGTGGAGGTTACTTTAATTTAGACCAATTATAGTGGTAAGTTCCTTAAAAAAAATTCAATACAGTCCACTCCAAGGATGGTTTCCCAAAAATAATTTTCAGCAAACTGATAAGTAGGTACTACAACATTTCGCCATAAAAATAACAATTTTGCGAAACAATCTAATCTTTCGTCAACCTCTTCCCAATTTTCATCAGTTCTTTATTTCAGAGTATGCAATTTGGTAAGGGTCTCATCATTATCTCATCAAAGTCTTTACAAAATTACATCTTAAAGTTTATGAAAATAAAGGATTTTAAGGTTAAATATCGGCACGTAATTTAGAAGCATGTATTAAATGACATATGTAAAGTAAATTTGGCAAATTATGAAAGAAAATACTGAGCTTAATTATTATAAAGTAAAACGAAACATATCTCTCTAAAAACTAAAAAAGGCATTAAGGCAAATATAAAATTAAACTTTTAAAATTAATTTGTTAAGATGATTTGAAATGTAAATCTTATAAATTAACATTTTGCACTGTAAAATATCGAACGTTTTATGTAACGTTGATTTGATATGATTATATAATGCTACTTACTTTCCTCCGAGTGTATGGTCGAGTAAAAATAATAATCTATATCAATCATTCTATACGTGGTTCCTTAGAATGATTTCTGAAGTCGTAAAAAAATATCACATCCTAGAATCCCCAGCTACGTATAACAATCACGTTTATTAAGAACATTCGTCAGTCATCAGCAGGTCCTCTGATTCCATTAACGAAATCTCGGCCGCACTATGCGATCTCTCCCCTAAATCCTTCAAACAAATACCATCGTCGATTTATCAAACTAACGACTGCAATAACGGCCATAATTCATCACGGCCATGAGGCATTCGAGTCCCACAATAAACATGGTATCAGCTGTAAAAGTCGATAAAAGGACGAAAACACCAGTCAGGACTCATTCAGGGGGATTTCAATGTCATCATATGTCAGAGGAAAAGTCAAAGGAGCACGCAATGGCTCAATAAATCACCTAAAGAATGCCTATCTCAAGAAAAAGCGTGCCTCGGGCGAACAGGACTCGATAGTGCGGAAAAACGCAAGAAGAAAGACGAAACGTCGTTAAATATTCAATTGATATCCTGTCGGACAAAGGTGCTCCGGATGAGGTCCTTATGCGCCATAGAAATTAGGAGTGTCGTTTCTTAGGATGTCCAGTCGAGCCCGGGGCGTCAGGTAGGAAAACAGCCCTTCGGCAATTTCATGGTGGCCAGGACAATAAATTACACGAAACGAATCCTCGGTTTCGGCTGGTTTACAGTCCTTTTGTTCCTGGATTGCCAGAAACTTTGCGACATCTGCAGGCCCGGCCCCGGGTGTCTCTGGTTCCCGGCCCTGGGTCCAGTGGGGTGCTGCGGTACCACCTGAGCCGTCCGTGGCCAGCGCAGTGATTAATTTTTGGAATGTTTTCCCTAGCCCAATCTGCATCAGGAGGGCTCATTCCGATGGTAGTGCGGACTGAGGGTCTTGTCGGCCCCTACGAATCAATATAGCGTGACAGACGTACGCAGCCCTAATGACATTTTCAGTGGGTCTGGTGACGGCGGGTGATTTATCGCCGAGCGGCCGGGGATGTCCCGCTAACGCTGTCATATTGTTTTGTAAATTATCTCTGACGCGCACGTAATTTCACATACACCAGCTGTGAAGGTCCTCCGGGCGGGCTCGTCTATTCTGACAATGTCACTTTGGTATCATTTGTCAAAAAATGAATGAACCCGGAGCGGCATGACAGGATTTTAGCGAAAGGTCCGTCCCTGGGTGTTTTACTTAACCCAAGGGCGAAGATAAATGAATTTGCCTTTTCTCTTGTTTTACCAGGATATTGATAAAAGCGTCTTGGGTTCGGCGGCCGGACCAACGAACCAATGTCTGTTAATTTTCCCGCGAACTCGCACATGAGGAGAACCCAAAACCATTAGAGGACTCCCCGAGTGGTAAGGGGCACATCCTTTCGGTTTCGGCTGTGGTGTGCGAAGGATCAAAGGACCGTTCTCATTTAACGACGATAAAAACTAATGACCAGGACATGACTTTCGACATGTTGTTTGTGAGCTGTTCTGCGGGATTTCTTTGACCATCCCGAACATCATCCCGTCTCCGGTCTTCCACACTTTTTCCGCCCAGAGTGGCCCTTTCTAAGTCGAACTAGTGTGCTAATGACTTGTCGGAGCGGCAACTTTCTGACTGTTTGGCAGTCTGGGGTGGCACAAACATGACAAACAGAAATCACTAATTAAGCCCCGGGAAGATCCTAATTTATGAGCTGTTCGGCGGTACGAGCATAACTAATTGCGAAATATGTTCACGTAGCCAATGAGCAAGGACGCTGATGTGTCTAGTCACTTCGGGGATGGATCTCGGCCTGTCCTAGATACCAATCTGCCCGAAAAGATATAAAAACAATCAGGTCAGCTGTTCGCCGAAACGGGGGGACTTAATCCGGAACCATTTATCATGCTGAATGCCGGGCGCCCTTCCTTAATTAAGAAATGTTTAAAACTTTTTAAGAGACCGCCATTAATCAAGCCCTTTTTCTACATGCTCAACAAATGTTGCTACAACGGAACTTATTAAAAGCTAAATCAATTTTGAACTCATTTCGTCGTAGATACTTTACCTTATTTAGTTCGGGGTGGATTTTGGGGTAGATACTTTAGAAATAGAATATAACTATTTGTGACCTGAAATATGAAGCGAAATTTCTTGTAATGTCTAAAAAGCGTATTATAGTAATACGCTGTATTAAATCTTGACAAATAAGAACGTCACTAAGTTCATTTTAGAGATTAAGATAAATTAGGACCACCAAAACTACCTTAAAACAAAATATGTATAAAAAACGAAAAAGAAAACGTCAGCCGAAACAAAAAGCACACATAGTTAATCTAGATCAGAGTTTATAGTTGGATGTCGTTTTTAGGTTTTTTGGCAGTTTGTTAGAAAAACTTTAAGAAACTGCTTTGAAAGCGATGAAAAGCAACACCTACTTCACTTGCTACCCATAAGGAATTTATATTTAAGCAGTTTAGAACCACATCTTAAAAAACATCATAAAAAATTCATAAAATTTACCTATTGCCCAAAGAAGTTAGAGAATCCCCATATATCTTTTCAAAACCTTGAACTATTTCATCTATTTTTTTAGTTGGTGAAAATAAATTTAAAAGATCTTGCTGCAATTTATTTCATAGTGCTTCACAGAATCCAACGACCCATTGTCGTTCGGCAAACTCCAAATTCTAAATAAATTTGCCATCGTCCGTGAGGATCCAAAAGAATATAGAGCAATAGCAATCCTCTTAACCAGTGCAATAAATTTTCTTAGTGTTGTGTTATATTTTTCCAAGCAATTCAAAGAATTTATAATGAAATTTGCTCACTCGAAAGATGTTTTTAAATTGTCCATGAGTGTCATCATCATCTTCCGAACCGAAAACGTACTTGTTCTTCATAAATAAATAATTTATTAAATATCTTGCATATAAAACACAAATATAGTACCATCGTCTACAAAATTCGATCGAAATTATTTGAATAATAACCAGAAAGAACTATAATATGGATGCGAGTTCTTCTCGTATAAAAATTTATTCTTTTGATTTTAGCTTCGATTTTCTTTCTTAGTACTTCGTCTTGTATTTGCAAGTTGTTTGCAACTAAATAAATTACTTTCAGATCGGTAGCAATCATTGTTCAAACTCTTGAGAGGTAATGAGAGTTGTGAACAGAGCAAATGAACCAGTTCAGAATCAAATAGGTGACACAATACTAATCCAACTGGTTCCCAGATGTCACAAATGAAATCACGAACTAGTACAATTGGTTCAGTCTATATCCATAGTTTAAAAGACGATTTTACGAAATTCTTCTGTTAGAATTGGCGGCTTGGCTGCTCTACCCACCGAGCTACGCCATTTCGATTCCTTTTTAAGAAAGTTGATTTCTATTCCGACGATTCGAAGCTGGAAACTCTTAATTGGTACTTCGCGCATAGCTCTACCCTTGAGGCGCAACACGCAAATGGGTTTTGAGTAATTCAACGTTAATAAAGCGATGTGCGGTTTTAGGATTGACTATTTTTAATAGTTAATTTGACCAACGAAATTGTTAAACATTTAATGATTTGTATGGCGCGGTATTTAAACAATTTTTTTTTTTCAAATTAATATTTATTATTTTAAAATAGTTGACTTGACAATTCTAGAAATTGTGAATATGGCTATTCTAAATGGTTGAGTTTATAAGAATAGTAAATCGTAAAAATTGTTAGTTAAACTTAACTGAAATGTTTATTATTATTTATCAATTTTTTTTGAAGTTTTTCTCTGAGTGTACAAAACGTTAAAAAGGAAGGAATGCTTTTCAGTTCACACAGGACTGACATATTGAGTGTGCTTGACACAGGGAGGCTAAAAAAGTGTAATGTTGGTAGTCTCGCCGTAGCTTCAGCTGTAGCCCGTCAACCCATCAAGTGACTAGTTCGGAACAAGAATCCAATTAACTTTCCACGCCATATATGAAAACTATAATCACATTTCAATTAACGCAGAAACCAGAAAAACCACTCAATCACACATGCCACAGCCATACGTGGTCTTCTCCACAAGGGCCCGAGTGGTTGCGCTCGAAGAAGTCATCTCATCTCCAGCTAAGCCTAATCAACTCCTCAGAAAGCAAACATGTGTCCCGGCCACCGACATCTCAGCCTAAATGATGATGAGATGTGGAAGTCGAAGACGGAAAAAGTGTCCACACACCACCTAGGGCCGTCGAGATCCCCCTGGCGGCGGTGGGCGGCGGCGCGGCAACCGAGGCGCTCCAGGGGGAGCGGCAGCGACTTTCTCAACCACGCGTTGGTTGTTGTTGTCGCTGTCACGGTGCCGTTTCCATCCGCTTAGGCAACTCGAGACACGCCACATTATGAGATACGTCTCCTCGAGGATTGACGCATTGCAAATTGATTTTCATGGGGCTGTCAAAATTGTCATTCAAAGACCTTTCATATGGAAATGCTCGAGCCCGATGGGACGCTCTTGCCGCAGAATGTTTACTTTGTGCACCAGGTGACATATTGGTGCGCTAATGGAACGAGTGTGCCCCGCGTGCAACTCACCAACTAGACAGCCAGTGGTGCATATCGAAATGAAGATTTTAAGTGCACCAAGAAGTGCAGACAAAATAGCGCTAAAGCTGGCACACTGAAGGCACTTGATGGATTCTTCAGGACGCACAGGAACGACAATTGGTCGTGTTGCATTTGTCTGAATATTTGTTGTTTCTGATCAAACAAGTGGAAATACGACCTTTCGACGCGCCTGAACTGCATACCCAATTGCATGCGCGTCAAACAAACAGGATGGATTCGTAGGTGGTCGACGCGTCCACAAAGCAATTCCAATGCATTTAAATTGCTTCTCATGACTCACAGCATAAATTTTCTGTAATTCATCGTGGTGGAAAAGTTAATTTATGGCTTCTAGCAAATAAGCTCACTTGTTTTGCAAGAAATGTTGGAAGTCTTCCGTTTCAAATCAGTTGGTTAATGAAAGTTCTCTCTTATCAATTGGCTTTAAAGAAATTAATTCGAATTCGAATTTTGGTTTTATAGTTACTTCCTTATCCAAAATTTAAATACAACCATACAAATTTCAAAATTAAGCGTAGAATCTAAACGAAAACAGAAACAATCGAAATAATATACATAAATAGGTAGATACAAATATAATTATCAATTTCAATAAAAATAACCTTTGGCTTATTCCGAAGGCCGATTTTTGGGCCCTCTATGGAAATGGTTTATAATAAAATACATGGAATCCATTACTTAGACCTATTAAAAAAATATGTATAAGCTGCGTTTTTTCACATTCGAATTTGGATCAGATTAGGCTTAGGAAATTGTTTCTTGAATTAAATTCTATACACCGTCTCCAATATAAAAATTGTAAAATTTGCGAAAAGCACTTCTAATTGCCATTGATTTTTATTCATCCAAACTTCAAATTTCAAACAGAAGATAAAAAAGAATAAATTATTACAGGATGAAAAGAAGAAACTAGCCGAAGAAAAAAGTCAATGACAAGAAAAGATGGAACAGATTGCTAGTACGAAAAATATTTAAAAACAAACATTTATAATTCGTTTTATTAACAATTACTTAATTCTTAAAAAAATATACAATATATAATGAAATAAAAAGTCATTTGAATTCGATCACGCGTATCATAATACGGACGGTGCTATCTGAATCAGTTGGGATTAGGGAATCTCCAACTTAATAAGGATACACAGTTCTTCATTCAATTTTCAACATTACAAAGTTAAAAAAAAGACATCAAATTATTACATTTTATACCTACTTTTATTATTCAAAAACATTTCGCCTTTCCAGTTAGTAAAGCAATTCGCATTAGGTACTATCATCTAAAAATTTGACCTAATGAGAATTCTAAAATTTTTATGAAAATTGTCTTGCAATAGGCACATTTACCTTGTCACCCCTATTCCGAAAATCACCTAACTTGCGAAAAGTGAGAAAAATGATAATTTGGTATTTTCTCAGTGACTATGAGATTTTTCTTTTGGTATTTTGTGATTTTTCATTTCTTGTTGTTTTATTTTGATATGTTGAATTATTTAAAAGAAAATAAAGTTTACGTATTTAATATGAATGTTATAATTTTTAATTATAAATATTTATTATAAGTTTCTAAAGAACAATTAAGTAATTTCATTTTTTAGTTTTTAATAGTAGACCAAATCCTTTGATTATTTTGGAACAACTGAGTTTATTTCATCCACCTTTTATTTTGTTTCAAAAACTTCAATCACAAAGAATAGTCGAATAAATCAAAAACTCTGAGTTTGAGTTGAACCTGCTTTGTTGGGTGTAACGCCCACAGCGACGTTTGTCTAAAAAAGTGAGAAACATCGAAATTCAATGTATTTTAGATCTCACATTTTTCGATAACAAATAAGATTTCGGGTCACTTGTATTTTTGAATGTGGATGATGGATGGATGCCATTTGAACGTACGTAAAATACATATAAAATTTAGTACATTATCATGATTTTATTTTTATAATCTTCATAATCGTATTCTTTTTAGAGAAAATATCCCATACAGAAAATAATTCGATTGTTTGGTACATTATGTGCTGAAAAACGTTGAAATTACTAAAGGTCCGGTTCATTATAAATAAAAACTTATAAAAATCTAGATTATATGTATGTATATCATATGTTGCTAGTTGCTATATGAAATTAAATTATAATCGTCGATAAATTATAAAATGAGAAAAAGATGTACACCTGAGCAAAATATTGAACCGACGACAGCTGTTGTACGGACCTTATTTCAAATATTTTTACTTGGATTAATTTAATTTTTACAAAGTTAAGGAACTGAAAATTTACTTTTAAATTTTGAAGTAATAAACACACCTATTTGAAGCAAAATTTTGTCTGGACTGGATTTATGTAAATACAAATTGCTTTATTGTTTTATTAGTCCGAAACTCGAGATATGCATAGCCTGGGGCTCTTCGTTGTGTTGATGAGATAACTCGTTTGTGTTAATGGCGTTGCTCTTAATAAACCATAAAACGTCCAAACAGCTCATAACAACTTCTTTCACAAATGTTGGGTAGTCAAAATCTGAAGAAAGAAAAAAAAATGGTATTTTCCTTACGTTGGGTGCTTGTTCAATTCTTCTTCGCTGCATAATTTTCAGCAATAAAATTTCTAAGAGATTCCTGGCGAGAATGGTAAATTGGTAATGCACTCATAAAACGGGGCCGGAACCACCCAGAGCGTTCCTAAATTAATATTTATGGATGGGAAAAGTCTACACAGCACAGAGCCCCTGTTGACCTCTCCTCAATGAATACCAGAGGAGACGGAAAATTTATGGCTCATTGTGAATGCATTGTTAATTATTTTATGATTTTATAATGCAACAATATCCGCCCGTTGCCTCTCATTTTGGGCCACAGTCTGGCGTTTATGGCGCGTCCGTTCAAAGAGGCGACACCGCGCGAGGTGTGCGGCTGGCAGCCCTCATTACGAGCTGGCTGGAGCCCGAGGTAAGACAATGGGGCCCTGGCAGCGACGGGCTCCGATGATGGGGCGCTCCATCCGTCAGAAGGGCTCCGTCAAGTGCGACGGTGTAATTAACACCAGTCGGCACCGTCTCGCGGGACGGGCTCCTCCGACTATGGTTTATTGGAAATCGTGTCATGTTAATCGTCACTTTTACCGCCCGAACAACGAGCCCAGCCGCGATAATTCGTGTACACGGGGTATCAGGTGTTGTGCCCCTTTCACGGCACATGCAGCGCACCTTGACGGCCCGTCATGTGAACATGAGTCTTTCACGCAGGGAGGCGCCTGTCAGCGTTTCCATTGTTTACTCTTCGAAAGCCCGACAGTTTCTGCCGCGAGCAAAGCAGACGACTCCATCAATTACCACCGGCTGCAGACGTTCTTAACAAGTGACGTAATTATAAAATGATACTCCGCCGCCAAAACTCCCTTGCTTAGTTTCGCTGCCGCATACGCGGAGTTAATGAAACCGCGGCACGAACGCCTGTTTTATTGAAGGAAATCCCCGAGGTGCGGTCTGGGTTGGAATTCGTGGCTGGATCGAAAGGATTTACAAATGTATTTGGGGCTGCTTTATTGAAGAAGAAATTTACATCACCGAATTGCTTACTCTAATCACAATGGTTGCATTCGTTCCGTTCGTACATAGATTTTACATCAATTTGCGTTTTCGAATAAAAGCTTCCAAGGAAGACGAATTAGTCTATTACATACAACAAAGTAGTAAAGGAGGCTTAGTTTGTACATTGAATATATTTTGAACAATTTGGTATTAGTATCGTTAGATTTGTATACTAGTCAAGTAATTCGATAAAAGCCGTAAAAACATGGAAAATTAGTGTTTCATTGTCTTAGATACGCATTATGTTTAATAAGTTAAGAAATTAAGAGATAATCAATAGTTCAATAGTTGTTCACCACGATCTCGAGGAGACTTTTTGTCATAGATTCCACATATTGTTACTGGAATCAAGAATGATGATGGTATGGGGTGTCTTAAGCAATTACAGAACCGTAGAATTATCCTTTCCTTCCTGTCATACATGAATAGCCTTCTTAGTAAATATTTCAAAAGGAAAATGATCCAAAACATGCTTTAAAGCTTGCAAAGGAGTGATTCCAAGCAAAACACTATTCGTAATGACTCTCATCAAAATCGTCAGAAATGTTCGATATAAATACCATACAAAATAACACTGGAATATATTTTGCACATTCAAACAATTTTAAATTTTGTTGGAAACAAAAGCAACCTCTAGCAAATGTTAATTTTAATATTTGGTTTGGAAGTTTTAATAGAAGAAGTAAATATTTAATCCCAGAAGTGAAACCAGATGCTCATTTTAGGGTACATCTGCATAATAATAGTGGCCATTTGTTTCATGTTTATCCAAGTACACTTTGTTTGGTAAACATAATGCAAAAATATTTTTTTATCTCGTTGCTGCTAAAGATGTTCGGTAGCAAACAACTCATTCCAGGTCTTCTCACGTGAGAACGTGAAAAGACCCAATAAAAGTCTTCAGGTGGTGTGCAAATGCGTTCACTTTGAGATTAACCATGCAGAGCCCTTGGCAGTTCTTCCGGCGCTTTAAAAACGTTAACAACCCTTTTCACACTGGAGCGCAATAATTTTCGACATAAAGTAAATCAAACAAGCGGGAATCCTTTTGTAACAACGAAGGATTTAACCGAAGGGTACCGGCCGGTCTAAATAAGCCGTGCACGTATCCAGTTGCAGTCAGAAGGGTTTGGCGGGCACGTAAATAAAGTGTAACCTTTTCCAGCCCTCCTGTCAGTCAAATCAATTGTTAAATTCACATTTTGGTTTGCCTGTTGTCGCACTCCATTCACGTCAGAATTAAGCGAAATAAAAAGCGTCCCTGGAGCAGTAAGTGCCGGGACTCAAGTGTTCTGAACGAGCCCATCCATGCGTAACAGGAACCCTTTTTCAGGGCGGCACAGCCTCGCCGGATCGGTGTCCTTTTCATGTTTAAAGTGTCATAGAAAATCCCCCTGCTGCACGTACTCGCCGTGCCACCGCAAAAGGCTGCTAATGTGAAAAGCTGCTGTCATTTCACTCTCGAGTTGGTTTATTGTATTTTAACCTCGTGGGTACTTTGCGTGTTTAACCAGTTCTCGGTTGCCTGGCGGGCCCGTCTCCCGGTCCCAGACGGGTTCCAGCAGGATATCACCAGGAGGACCTTTTTTACCGCCTCGGTGCAGCCGGGCTCTTCGCAGCGCCCCTTTCAAAGTAAATAGACATTACAGGAGATGAGAACTGAAATCCTTTATATTGTAAATCTCGAGAGTGCTTAAGCTCATGTGTGTAGTTAATTAGAATTGTTGCAACTCGACTGCTGGCTGTGCCCCCTTGCGCCGTCGGCTGTAACTCCTGCCGAACGACCTGCTCGCTCTATGGGAAACCGACGGAGGGATGAAAATTGTTAAGCTCATTTCATCAGGAGGTTTCTGCTGTCTCAAGCCGCTGGAATATTCATGAGATTCAATATCATTTCAGGGATCTTCGCATGATTACACTCCAGCTGTATAAGCTTCCAGGGAACAATGTGACGAAGGATCACGAGGACTTAACAGACAGAAGCATTTTCAGCAAATTTATTTGATAATTATTTTCGAGGACTGCCTCGTGGATTTCTTTACTTTTATGGAGACTTATAGCTTCGTTTCACATCATAAAAATGCCCCTTTTTGCTACATGCTTGTTGCATGAAGCCTTTCATTTGTAATCTCTAGACATGTTGATATGTTTTCAAAATCTAACTACTTATATCCCTAATCCCAACTTAAACTATGAAGCTAATAGAGACATAAAATTGTAGCTTAAATTGAGGGCTCCTCAATAGTCTGAACGAATGAGCTGCTTTCACTATTCAACATCAACTTTTTTTCCAAATAATTGGCAAATAATTTCTATATTATGCTTTCCGCATTCCGAGAATTAAAAGTTGAAAAGAAACTAAATGCCAGCCTCGCAAAATTCTTCCAGATCCTTCCGTTTAAGGCCAAAGGGAAGGCACCTGCTCAATTTCATTGAAATCCGATGAAAGCCGCGGATGTCAAGTTGCTCCCTTATATCGGTTAATCAATAGCGAAACCTTCTGGAAAAGTTTAGAAATACAACTACAAACTAAATTCGAACTATTAATTTTGTGACGACTTCAACTACCTATTATTTCAACTTTTTAAATAATCAAGAAAGCGAAGTATCTAAAAAATTACATGTAGGCTAGAATTTATTCATTCTAATAAAAATATCTAACCTAAAAAGTCAGACTCAACTTTATACATTTCTTGTTTTATAAAATTTGTTAAAATATTTTCAAATTTAAAAACTTTAATTCGTTCCCAAGGAACCAGAGAAGTTTGAAAGAAACTTAAAGGAATGGCAAATACCCCCCTTTAATTTGTTTCGGATGTATGATATGATTCAAAATTTAACCTGGAATGTTCGCAAACATTGAAATCTGTCACTTTTTATTCTTCCTGTATCTTTTTTGTATAAGCAAATCATGAAAATCGAGGGCATTGTCGTTTTTACAATGTCTTCCGCTGTAATGGTTTAATTTAATGGGCCGCAATGAGCCCATTCAGTCAATCATCGCCATGGTATAAATATTTTGGTGTTCTGCTTTGACGACTAGCCTACTTAATTGTATGAATTATGTGAGTCAGTTGTTATTTCGACGAAATATGCAGACTATGTATTATTGCTGATCAATAGTCCAATAAATTTAACTACGGTAAAGATCACTTCAGGTCTGCTAGGAATTAAACGACCGCATGGTAAATTATAAGGGGAATAACTTAAAGCGACGGTTATCTCCTAACGATTAGCACATGTGACGAGCTAATTAATTCAATTTCCATACAAAATTTATCTGCACAGCAGCTGCGCAACCGGCTCGCCGCAGGATTCCCGGGGCCCACATACCTGGACTGACCGCGCCTCCGTCCGGAGTTAAAGAATCGGTGCCAAGTGCCGGATCCCTAGCTCACGGCCGATCATCGCCAGACGCATCTAAGCATCTCGGTGTGCGGCTGGGGCTCGAAATTTATGAGATAATTTTTAGCCTCGCAAGACAAATTAATTTTCTGTTTTATTAGACAGACATGTTCTTGCTCCTTCCTTTTATCGCGTCAGTTAATCTGTTGATGGGGCCCCTCTTCGCAGCATCACTTGGCGTGTCATTTTTCAGAAATCCTCCACTCTCTTTGGCGGTTGGCAGCGAAAGACGACGGGTCAAGTGTTGGTTGCCGGTAATAACTTCCCCGGCACGCATCCCCGCGCCCCTCGTCCACACATATCGGATTTGTATGGAGATTTATTTCTTGTCTGAGCCGCTCATCAAGATAAAAATGATTCGAGTGGCACATGTTTAAATGGATTCTCTGTCCAGCTGCCATGTGTCAAAAGGCTTTAATGGTGAGATTATTCCGGTGTCAGCTTCCTATTACACACACTTTTTCGAAAACGCCGGAAAAAAAGTAATGAGGGGTATCAATTAACGTATTTCTCTGCTTCACGCATATTTCTTTATTTAAAATTGTGGCTCGTCCTCTAGAGCTCAGAAAACCAGAAAGTTCAGGTACATATCAATTTCATAAAATGAATTAAATTTTATACGAATCGACGAAAAATATATATTACTATGCTGGTTTTAATGGTGTAATTTGGTAACTTTGTATTTCTTAGCATCTATTTCTATCTATAATGTACATATTTGTGATTATTACAAACCTAAATTTTGTTAAAGAAAGATTTTCAGAAGCAACATCTTCGCGAAATGATTTACCTAATAATTTTATCTACGCAAAGTATAATCTAACGAAAATTATCAGCTGCAGATTATAACTTACTCTTCTTTCTCCCTTGAAATAAAAAATAATAATAGTAATAACTATAATTTATTTCAAAATTGAGTGTATTATAACACATATTGGTATAACATTTTCGAATTTCTATCATTAGATTTGTAAATTTGTCAAACATCCAGCTTGTCAATTCTTTATAAAATAAACGACTATTAATCCATTAACGACAAAGAATTTCAATTTTTCGGCTAACTTTTAAGCTTCATTCTTTGACAATTAAAAAAGAGAATATAAACTGTGACTTCCAGTATTATATATACATATTTGGATGTATATTCTTTAAGGGTTCAAAATTGAATTTTCGCATCAGAATATTTATTATGGCAGCATTTAACTTATTTTTTCCATTGAGGTTTGTGGAAAATCTCATACTTTCATCAACCATCGGTGCACAATTTTGATATATTTAAGTAGCTTAAAACACAGTATACATTTTATAGTATTTGTAATTTATAATCATAGTTGATTTCATTTGTTTAATGAAGAAATTTGACAATACCTTCATCTTCCTCTATTATTTTATGTGTTTTTAATGGTTAACTGCTTATTATTAGTATAAATAATATTAATTCGATTTACTAATGATTTATGATAAAATATTATATTTTCAATATGGCGGAACAAATATAGTTCTCTGAAAACTCACTCTGAGTCAAAAGGATAATACTGATATGCTTAAGTGTGAAATAAATCATTTCATAAATGGCTAATCGGAAATCTTTGCATTTTCTGAATATCATAACCTTTTTCGACAGATTATCACTGAACATTGTTTTAACTTATTATATGTATCAAAATCGCATTTTTGAGAATTAAAACAACTTTATGATAAAAAATTAGCCCTTACATTTTTATACAAGTTGATTCTAAAAGAGCTTACCCAAAGATTGAAATACTATGTTATTTCACATGCTTTTTTTGCGAATTTTTCATTCTTAATTATAAGAATAAGGCTTGAAAGTCTGTTGAGTAGGTACTTGAAGTTTTTGGTCATTAAGGGGTAATAATAATAATAATGTAAATAATTAATAAGTTTGAAACACAAGTGTAATTCATTAGGGAACTAGTGGTATGATGAGCACGATAAAGTAAAGCAAGCAGCCTTCTCATTTACTTAAGCCACATTAATTATTATATAACATACCTACTTCAATTTTGCTTAGTTTTTAAAAATATAATATATAAATATACCTTACTTTTGTAGGGCTGAAACATAACAAACATTTTTTAAAAAACTCCTTGTTTTATTCAGTTAATACGCTACTATCTAATTCAAAGCAAAAATTAGATCAAAACAGCGAAACAAGTTTTTTCTAATTCATAGAGGAAAAAGGTCATGTAACCAATAGGTGAATTAATTCTTTTTCTTCTTTTTTATAATTTGAAGTTTAAACTCAGTTGGTTACTTACAAGAAAACCTAAAGAAACTATAACGGAAACTTCACCAGAAGATAAATCTCTTAAGATCTGTCTTTATTGCCAAATAAAGTGAAAATTAGAAGAAAACAGGAACCCCAAAGAAGTGTTCGAAAAGAAAAATTTGCCACCGTTTATCTTTTCCATTTCTTCGTTTCATGTATCCTGCCATTGCTCCCGGGATACTTCTTCCTGCCAGCACTAACTCAGTTTCTTGTTAGGGGTTTTCACCCGGCACTGGCAAACAACAAATTGCTTACAAAAGACTTCAAATGAACACGCCATCAATTTACCTTCCTCTCCTTGTAATCTAAAAGGCATGACCTCCCATTTCCTCTGCTTTTTGCAGGAAACTTTTGCTTCGTCGGCTTTTTTCAGGTTTCAGGTTCTTCCCACTCGGCTGAACTCCTTCAGGAGATCTTCGTACTTCGAGGGCGGACAGCCGAGCCCTATCGCCTCCTCGCAATCAAAATTAGCGGTGTATGGGTGCCGGCGCCGGCTGTGGTAGTGGTGCGGGTCCCGGCTGTGGCAGCCTGTGGGCGCAGCTCCCCGGCCCCCCTGACAGCCAGAGTAATGTGCACCGCGGCAGTGAAAAATTCCTGACAGACAGGTAATTAATCACCGCCGTGTGTATTATTGTGTTCGAAATGAAAACCGGGGACGAGTTATAATTATTCATTCTTATAAATGTACAGCATCTGTCAAAGCCGATTGATATGCACGAGTCCATCGGGAGCATCCGTCATTCTGTCCGGCGCGGCGTTGGCTCCGAGGGCGAAATGCAGAAAGCACTTAGCGCGGTGTCAGGCGGCCGGTGAGTAATTGAGCTCCGGAATTTCGGCAAAACGGCACAGGTAAAGACACCGACTTTCTAAAGTCATCTGTATGGACGGCAGGTGTGCGTCATGCGTTTGGAGAAGACGCAGAGATAAGTCCAGCCTCGCATGCAAATTCAGACACACTTTCCGTTTAACGCACTTCGCACTCGAAGGGGGCCGAAACCGGCGTTTTATTTTTGAATTTGCTCGTTTACGTTTTGAGTTGAAAAACACCCGCAGGGTGGTCTCTCATTTTAATTTTCGCATTATTTGGTATTAATGTGCTAAAAAAGAGCATTTTATGGATTTCTTAAGTTTTTTTCAGGCTATATACATATATATATATATATCTTTCAGTTCGCATTATTTCTTGAGTAAACATTAAAAATATGTAGTAAGTAAAAATATAATACAAATAATTAAAATGCTGCACTTTTAATATAAGTGCCGATCTGAATCCAATAGAGCATGTTTAAGATATTCTGGAGCGACGACTAAGAAGAAGCTGATACGACAGAGAGATCAGAGAGGTGAGAAACACCACGATACTGAATGAATACACAAATACAGCTGAATCAATATACACACGCATAGAGAAGAGCGTTCAACAAATGCCTTGACATTTTAAGGATTAAATAAACTATCAAAGAGACCGCTTAGTGTTTTAACTACATTAATTGTTTCAAGGTCATCAATCAGTGGAAGTTAACATTTCCCCTCTAACTACTGGATTATAGTGACTCAAGTGGCACAGGAGTGATTGTAAAGCTGTTCACACATGCGCAACAACAGAAAACACATAAGAAAGATTAATTTTTGCATTCTCGAGGGAGTTGGGGGTGGAGGAATGAATTTGTTTGCTTAGTCGATGTTCCTGGTGAAAGAAGAAATAATCACCATTTTACAAAAGGTCATAATATTATTCCACTCCATCGAATCGAGACTTTCTTGTTTGTTTGTTTGTAACATTAACGCTTGCGAAGTTGTTGCATTACCCATTGACCAAGTTATACATTATACATATTGTTGAAAATTCGTTTTTTTAATTTAAAATAAATGTGCGTTTTTCTTGTCCTTAGGGACCTATAATAAATAAGCAGGTACTTCATGCGTAACGTACATGCATACAACAATTTTAAATCAATAGAAAATTACTTTATCTACCTACAAAAGAAGCCTTTGAAATGTAGAACAATTCATTC
Organism: Machimus rusticus; assembly: GCA_951509405.1. Lineage (NCBI taxonomy): Eukaryota > Metazoa > Arthropoda > Insecta > Diptera > Asilidae > Machimus > Machimus rusticus. The sequence goes on along the minus strand of OX608052.1, from coordinate 3,606,959 downwards.
AATAAGCATAAATTTGTAGGTTTTACTCATAAACATCCTGAAGATATTTGGCTTATACAGCTCATGGTCGACTGAAATTATCTTTCCTCTTGCTGTAACGCCTAAAAGGTTGGCAATAAATGAGTCATCCCACAAATCCTTGACGGGATTAAGTGAACGTTTCCAATTCATTTAATTTTATTCATGGCCAGTAATGACCAACAATTTTGCTTTTGGCTTTGCAAGAAATTTCCTCAGCAGGAGTCCAGCAGAGCTGGGGTACCACACCCTGCCACAGTGTGTGCCGTGACTAGGGAAAGTCGAAAGACAGTCCGAGCAGGAAGGCATAAATAAGGCAAAATTACAGCGTCCAGCAAATTGAAATATTACGCCGGTGTGGTCCTTGGGAGCAATAAACGGTGAGTATAACTTTCGTCGAAGACAAACCGAAGAAGTCGCCGCCCGGACAGACTGCCGCACAACGCTCCATGCAGGAGCGCGACGGGCGCACTTTCAGCCCCCGAATAGTGCAAAACAGTGCGCCCCAGAGGCGAAGGATCATAAGAGAGTTTAAGTGTGCCGGGGCTGTCTGGGGGGCGGACGGAGGAGCCAGCACCCCGGAAGGGAACGATCCCATTCATTCCAACTAAGGCGGACCATAAATTTCCCACAGAATTGTCTTGGATCATAATATAACGCCATTTAACTGCATGGGGCTCACAATTACCTAATTTATCTTTTTTATTTCCGCCACTCCCGGCGATATATCGCCAAGCTCCGGCTGCGCTGGCAGGATGTTGGCACCGAGCTCACAGGAGAGGTCCCAAGACGACCGGACCACTTTTAAGATCCCGTCTCCTGGCGATCTGCGCAAGCTGCGGACTGTCGATTTCAGTGAATTCTGTTAACGTGCAATAAAAATTTTATTAGAGCAGGCCAAGATGCCTCACCGCCGTCGTCGGTCGTCGCTATCGCTAATGCGGCGCGGTACTCAGGCCCAAATGCCCGTGAATACAAATGAACGCGATGGGCCCTAGCGCGCCGCGAGAAGTGGTAAATGAGATGAAAATGAAGAACTTCAAAGACGGCCGCCGCACATCTTAGCGCTGCCGCCGTCGTCGCCACGATAATCTCCATCACTCCGTGGAGCCTCCTCCGCCTCGGCCCTCGACGTCGATGGCAACCGAACCACCGTCGCGCCGCCGCCGCCGCCGCCGTCGCGCCGCCCGCCGCCCGCCAGGATGGGCCCGGCCATTTAGCCCTCGTCACTCAAGAATTAAGGCGAAGTGGCAAATGGTTTGATTACTCGAGGAAAAACACGTTTTCGGGATGTTTGGCTGCGAGATCGTTTGTTTTAGGGAGGCGGAGAAAAAATGACGGCCGAGAGGCCCTCTGGAGGATATCATGCATGAATAACTTGTTGAGTTCTCGGTAAATACTTGGGACGTCGTTTTCACTTTGCGCTGTCAGGCACCTCGCCGCTTTTGATCTCCTGACTAATTTGAGTTGACTCCTTGAGCACTCCGGCTGAGGATGAATTGAGGATGCCGAGGAATTGAAGTGAATTACGCCCGGTCGCTGTCAGAAGCAGCCGCATACCCACGCAGATTCCTTCGCTGCGCCTTCTGAATTAATTTGTCTGAAATTGGGGAAATTGGGTATGAAATTTTTCGAATGGCTTTTCGTACTTAAAAGAAATTAATTGCCTTCAAATGGAGATGGGGAAGATACTCAATGCCCATTACATTCTAATTTATCATTAGCAACCTTTCAATTAAGATTCTTTGATATGATGATATATAAAATTCGTAATTGGTGTTCTAAAAATGTAGGGGAGACCGGGTACAAAAGTAACGGCGGGTCGAAAGTAACAAAGGCTCTGTAGGTCTGTCCAATAGTCAAAATACCGCTTCGCTGCCATCAGGTGATGGACGGTGGCGCCCCCCTCTCTTGCATTCAATAGCCGCGCGCGCCACGCGCTGCTAGGTTTTGTGAGAGGACAATAAGTGATTTCACAAGTCAAAACTAAGTTTTTTGACGTTCACTTATTTTATGTTTACTAATACTACTAAGGATGATATTGATCTGAAAATTTGCATATAAATTCTAGATTAGATTTATTGCACAGTGTTTTAATTCATTTTTGTCTAGCACGTTCCGTTTTCAGGTTATCGTCCATGTTTTGACAAAAATGTGGTAGGGTACAAAAGTAACATAGCCCTATGGGTAGACAAGTAACTTGTTACTTTTGTCTTCGGATTGATTTACTGATTGCGAGTCTGAATAGAAGACTGATACTGAATAGTGTGATTAGAAAAAATTATTATCATACAATAATTTATGTCATTAATTACTAAACACAGTTTCTAAGGAAGAGTTAATAATATTGATTTTTTTTCGTAAAATATATATTTTTTTAGCATTTAAAATGAAAGTGCTTATTTGTGTTATTAATAAAAAAGATTTCTAATAAATAATTTGTTGATTTAATATGTAATATCATAATTATTACAAACATTTTGACCTGTTACTTTCGACCTGCCAACGTGGTCGAAAGTAACAACGGACGAATTTTTTTAAAGTCTCTGTGATTCATACAAAATACACAATAATCAGGCAAATCAAGATACTAATGTAAAGAACATGAACGGAATTTTTATATGGCTATATTAATTTCATCGAAATAATAACACCTAACCAGATATCAAGGCAAAAGTAAAAAATGTTACTTTTGTACCCGGTCTCCCCTACTACTCAATCGGAAAATAGTTCGCCCACCTGCTTTTTAATTCAGAACTATGGAAACAAAATCAGAAATCAAAACATAATCTTCATTACCTAAATAACATCTTTAAAAATAAAAACTATCAAAATTAAATTTATTATCGAAACTGTTTAAAACTAGCAATAATTAAGAAACGTCAATAACCTGAAGGCTCAAATTATAGAAATTTGGAATTCCGTGACAGCCATAGACTGTAAGAAAGTGTTAAGTTAAAAGCGTATATTGAAACAAAAAGGTGATGCTACAAAATGGTAAACAATAAATATTTCAATTGGCGAACTATTTTGCTGCAGCTGAGATTTAAATATTGCTATTTTTAAATAGTTTCGAAATAAATGTGAGTTTGATAGTTTTTATTTTTATAAAGATGTTATATAATGAAAATTACGTTTTGATTTCTTATTTTGTTCTACTTAATTAAATTAACTTTTAAAAATGCTTTGTTTCCGGAGATGGGGCGAACTATTTTGCGTTTGAGTAGTATAAGATATAATTAGTTCTTTTTAAACCTATTGATCAAGATTATTATAAAGTTTTTCAAAGAGAATGTACCTAAGTTCTATTATTGATAAATCATAATCTTTAATTTTAATAAAAAATGTATGAAAAACAGTATTTTTGAAACATGAAGTATGTAGATCCTTAGTTATTGGGCACACAGATGTGAAAGAACTTGCAGTCCTGCCCGCCTGCTATTACAACAATGAAGATAATCGCTGCGAATTGAAAGGAAGTGTGTTAATTTATTTTTCAGAAGACAGTCATTCTTATTAAAAAACAATTTTCAACAAAGAGCTCTAACATATGTAAAAATGCACTGCATAATGGGCGAATACTCACGATAAAGAAATGTTGTAACACGACTATGTAACCATGACATTTAAAAAATTATTTAGAAAGATCAAACCGGACAGTTCTTCAAAATCGGCATATTCGGCAATTATTTGCTGCATTACGGCGCTCTGTTCTAACTTTCGTATGAAACGAATCGAAAAGAGCTCACAAAAGCCCATTTTGTATAAAAATTACTTGATAAAGTTTCTATAAATTCTCAGAAATTAATTTTAGTTTTTGTTTGATTTCTATTAATTCTTCCGTAGATATATAAAGTCAAAATAATTCGAATTGAATTTTTGTACTTTGAAGAATAAATTAATTGAAGTCAAAGATAATTGAAATTAATTCGTTAGTTGTTTATTATGGAGTTTTTATACAGAAAGGGCTTTTGTAAGTTCTTTTCGATTCGCTTCGTACGAGAGTTTAGAACGGGGCCCTAAGTTAAGTTTGTAATGTATGTAGAAATAAAAAAAATTGTCTAGAAAGCTGGATGACTTCAAAGGAACCAAACTTCTTCCTACATTTACCGTCCGAAAAGGCGAGGGATTCGAAATCAAGAATATTGCCTCATTCGACGTGTTTTTGTTTAAACAAGAATCTCCTAAAGTCTTAAAATTTATTCATATAGGTACCTATTATTATAAGGTATTGTGAAAATATGTAGATAATGTTGTGTGCCAATTTCATTCCAGCATGCCTACACGTTTGTTACTTAAACTCAAAAAATCAGAGCAGAAAGGTCTGCGCTGTATGTGTACAGCGTACAAAGTAGTCTTGAACTTAAGAGATTTTGTAAGGAGGATATAGTACTAAATGTTGTACAAAATGTCTGAAAAATTGAGCTATTTAAACTACTTTCTATGGGGCTTAAGCCGGTTCATGGCGTTTTAAGAAGGAAATATTGATCATCAGCTGGTTCTTATCGTCCTAAATTGTCCGCAGCCCGAATACTTTGTTGGTTAGAATATAGACGAGTCCCCTAGTTCGGAGTATTTTTCCATTTCTATGAAATTAGTCCGTGCGCTGATCCCCGGCTGTAGTCCGGAGCGCACTGGAAGCAATTAATCCAGCAATAAACTGGCATCGCGCAGGCAGGCCCGTAATCCTGTCGAGGCATTAATTCGTTTCCTCGGGAGTAAACTAACCAAAACGCGGTAATCCGCACTTCGTGATGAAAGACAATCAAACGGCGCTCGGGGCTGACGTTCGCCTAGTCCTAGGCGACTCCGGTGATTTATGCAGTGCAATCAACGTGACATGTGTGTGTTTAACTTAACGATCGAGTCAACTCTATTTGTTCGCATACGAGAACGGAATTTACGAGCTCTCGTGTATTAAGTCGAACGTCAATGAAATTTATTGCGCGTTTTCACAAGACGGAACCGAAAACGAAAGAGCTGGCTGCTGGGGCGCGGGGTGTCGCGCTCGGCAGCGGGGCGCCGGAGTCACCCGGAGCCCGGAGCCCGGAGCCCGAAGGGGCCGGGGTCCACGCCATTCGCACGTAGCCGCGCCGCGTCGGGCCATCCCAGTCTGGAATTTATTGGAGCCCGGCGGAACGGCTAACACAGTCGTCGGGGACTACTTACAAGACACTAATACCACTAATACCATCCGCGCGACGCGACGGCCGGGCCGGGGCCGCGATCCGCGCTTATTGGCGTATTAACATATCCCGGTCCGCGTTCGTCATGTTGCCGTAATAAACGTTGGATAATAATTGCAATAATCATAAATTTCGAAGATATATGCGCCCGGCTCAGAGATCACGATGGGGCCTGATGTCAGTCGTTGGTTTTTACAACGAGTTTGTTGCCGCTCATTGTTAGGTTGGCGATTTTGCCCGCCATTCCGCGGGCAGGTCGTTTCGAATTCGAAAATGATTTACGACGCCTTTATGCTCAGGCGGGCTTTCGAACGAAAAACGAAACCGTTTGGAAAGATTGAAACTCTTGAGGGGTAAAAGTAAATTCGTCCGGTCGGAGTTGCTCTGAATGGAAGACGTGGTCTTAATTAAAATTTGTGGTTCCAGCCGGCCCGAGAGGCTGAGACCTTCAGATTAGCATATGACATCGGATGATGTATTACCTGCAATAATGGAAACAATAATTCCCTCTGGTTTTGCCATTTCTTTTAATTTATTGCCCATTTCGGTTCGTTTGTTCTGGAAGGGTTGGCCCAGCCAGATTTTCGAGTCGGCAAGGAAGTTGTTACGACCAGGAGTTATGCTTCGAAGGCTTTCGGTGTTGCATGAGAAAAGATAATTTAAAATCTTTAATATGTGGGCCACTTTCGGAAATTTTATGGTTCCGCTCGCAGGCCTTTATTGAAATACTGCCGCTCCAGAAACTAATTAGCCGGGAATTTGACTGTCATGAACAGAGTCGTATTTCAACGTCGACGCAGTGTGAAAGTTAATGCGGCATTTCTCAAAATTACTTGAGGTTACTCAACACTGGCTATTGGAACTTTCAAATTTTTAAAATTAGTTAGCAGTGATGCACACCGGCGTCAACATGTTTAGCAATTATGTAAAGTATTTTTGTAGTTTATTGTAGTAAACTTTGTCGTTTAAATTGGTATTTTGAGTGTGCATTTGCGAAGGTAGGTAAGGTTTTGGCAAACTTAACAACATAATAGGCATTGACTGCCATTGTCGATTTTGTTAAGCTATGATAGATTAATATATTTTGTTTGCTTCGATAGTTCGCCGAACTCTAATAAAATTGTTTAAATTTAAGTAATTTTTATATACATATGATTTAATTTGCAATAAAATGCTACCACAGAAAGAAGTCAAGAAGCTCAAGAAGCTTTTACACACTTTTGAATAAATAAAAATAGAGATTTTAATGGTATGATTTATCCATGTTTTTTGACACTAAACTAAATAATTAAAACCCAAAGAATGCTACTCTGAATTACTGAATTTTATATTTTTAATTTACTAAACATTAGGTCTGTTCTTTGACAAGCCACGAAGTCCCAGCAAGTGCCGTGTGGCGCCGTCTGGCGCCGTGTGGCGCCAGAAGTTGCCATAAACGCGTTCTTTGACATTTTTGACAGCCACTTTCTGGCGCCGCGTGGAACAATCTGGCGCCGTGTGGCGCCAGATTTTGCCATGAAAGCGTTCGTTGACAATTTGACAACCACTTTCTGGCGCCGTGCGGCGCCAGATTTTACCCCGAGATTTATGCTCGGGCTGGCTCGGGCAAATTTAACGGCTGGTCGCTTTTGAATTTAAATTTGAACTGAATTGAATATTTATTGATTTATCAGACAAATTTGAAATAAATTATGAAGTATGAATGAAAAATGCTCATCAACTATGAAAATAATTGTAAAACTTGATAATTAGTATTAAATAAATGCAGTAAATTATAAAAATAAATCTCGGTTATGAATTTTCACCTAAGATTAAAATGAGAAGAGACGCTTTGCTTTTTTCGTGAATTCTATTATTATTATTCTCCAACTCACTTGGCGCAAAATTGCAAAAAAACTGACAATTCTACTCTTCTTCTTCTTTTTCGCCCTGCTTTGCCCCGTAATAACGAATTTGCGTAGTTGAGACACCAAAATCCGTGGCGCCAGGTTTTGCCACACGGCGCCACACGGAACCCCGGGTTTTATTTTGACAGTTCTCGGGGCGCCGTGTGGGACCGTGTGGCGCCGTGTGGCAAAACCTGGCGCCACGGGTTTTTTTTAACGGTTTTGTCAAAGAACAGACCTATTTATTGTCTATAGGAATGCGTCTGAGTCTACAAGTTACGAAAGAAGTTTCAAGGGCTTCAAAATTCTGGGAAGACCTACAAATTGGTGACCCCGACAGACCTTTGACAGGTGGCTTCAACCCCTAATATGAACATGCGTTTTTCAAAATGCCAGCGCAGCGTCAACTCATTGCGATAAATAAGCAATTCAGAAATTACATACCTACTACTCGGAATTGAAAATATTTTATAAAATTCTCCACCAGCAATTCACGCCTGGATAATTTTATTCTACCTCTCACATATTTCTACCTTTTGTTCGTTAATTGAGCCGTTTATTACACAAATCAATTAACTCCATAAAACAAAAAGTTGAGTAGTGCGATCATAAAATGTACTTTTTTGTTAAAATTTTATTTATTTATTATTTTTATTTTATTAAAATATTGTAGAATTTACGAATACAGATGTAGTTTTCATCTAACGTACATATATAAAATTAATAAGAAAGAATAGTCAGTAATGTTACAATTTTTATATTATTGGTGGAGTTAATTGATTTGTGCACTGAGCGGCTCAATTGTATGTACCATTAACTGGCAGCGGGGTAATGTGGAGGGGATTACTTTAAATTTTTAATATATAGTCAAAATTTACGCATCTTGGAGAATAAATACATATTTATATTTTTATCAAAGAAGGTTGTTATAAAAATTACAAGAGTTTATTAGAAGGGAATTTTATTATATATTATTAAATAAATTATGTACCTAATTAAAAATGTGAACTAAACTACATATGTATGTAAGATTTCAGTTTTAAACTGTGGGAGGGTTTGAAATATGTATAGTCAAACAGACCGAAATTTCTAGTCATGACACAGTAATCATGAGATCTCTATGAAAGCTAAAAATAAAAATGAAAAGTATGAATATGGTTACAATGCATTAATTTAAATGTTTTTTGAATTCATTTATACAAAAGCCCATTTAGCTTTTGATAGCTGCATCCAAATCTTTTGAATGTGAGCTACCTGATCGTTCAATCTCTCGAGAAACTATATAAGATTTTAAATCAGAAATGACCGCATACTTTGGCTCTATTGACGTGGACAGCTGACTATCAAAGAGCGCATCATCGAGGGCACGATTTAATCATATGAAAACGAGCCTCGAAATGTTCGGATTAATGGGCCGATTGCTCGAGAGGTCTGCATAACTTTGCCTTCCATTAAACGTCAGTCCATCCCACCTCGGTCGGCTTTCTGTCTTACGTCGAACTCTTTAATTGACGGCATGACCCAGAAACATGCAAGGTGGATGTGCATCGCGCTAAGCAGATCAAAAGTGCAACTGACGGCGGCAGCGGCGGCGGCAAAAAGGCCAGAGTCCGCGTCCAGCCCGCCTCAGACGTCTGCGGCTTGATGGATTGAGCCTGTCGACAGCGGCCGAGACGTGCGACGTGATACCTGAGTGGTGCCCCATGCAACCTGACGGGTGCCACAAGGTATCCTTCCTCGGCCGGCTGTGCAACAATTAGCAACAGAACCAAAAAACGCGGGCCCCAGTCAGGTCTAATCGCCAGTCAAATGCTAAAAAGGTTAAAGTTGCACGAAGCCCGTGGGCGGGGCGCGGCCCAGCCCGGCCCGTGGGGCTCCGGCCCGAGACGGGTGCTCGGATGGAAATTAATGACGTGCAATCAATTTTGCTAGTCGACGTTATTTGTTATGTTGATGGCTCCCCCTCGATCATTTGTCAAAACCTTCGGGACGGGCGTTTAGGTGAAGTCGGAGTGCAGAAGCGTGCAAGAAGCCAGCCGAGGAAAAATGTGGAAACTCCTCTGTGGGCGAGCAGGAAAATTAGTGAGAGTGTCAGGCCGGGAAAGAGAAAAAGCTCCGTGGAAGCATTTTTCGTTGGTCCGGAGGGGCCGCGCCCGGGACCCGGGAACCCGGCTACCCGGGTAGCTTCCTGTTTCCCGGCACCACCGCTCATTGTGTTCGCCATTGTTGGGCGAAATTACTCAAGTGTTCTCGCAGAGGAACAGGGGCGAAGATTGATGGATATCAGAAGGAGATCAGCCATTAAGGAGATAGGCGCAACTTGGCGGTGATTGAGTGTTGCCTCGGTTTTTCTTTCCTTTATTATTGGAAACAAGGGAAAAACTTGAACGCTTCAATTCCGCTGGTTGATGATCAATTTTCCTCTGAGTGACAGGTCTTCTGTGGAAAGTTGCCCGTGTGCGCAGAACGTAGACAAGCGACAGGACCGAAGAAATGATGATTCCTTCGGCGAAACGTTCCACTAGCAAGTTTTCAAACAGCACACAATTCGAAGACGTGTCGGTTTTCGTTCTTCGCCGGGTCCCGCTCTGGCCGCCCAAGATAAATCGGCCCAAATGATTCTGTGCTACCAACTGACTTCCGTGATTGATTATCTCGGAGTGCCGGAAAATATGATTTATTTGCCGGCGAAAACTGCGCTGAACGCTTTTCCGAAGCGATTTAAGTTTAGCCTTCCCTCCTATTAATTATACGTTCAGTCCGACGTCTTGCGCGACCGTTGATATATTGCCAGCTAGTTTCCTCTTAGGGCCCAATTTGGCCACTTTTCTCTGCGAAATGTACGAGTGGTAAACTAAATCATTACGGCCAAGGAAATAAACGTGTCAACTTAGTTAAGTTTAAATATGCTGATAAACTCTTCATTAGTCTAATCCAACGGCTTCATTAACTTAGAAGAGACACTGCTCATACATTGACTCACATATTTGATCAAATGTAGACGTAACTTTGCTCAGTTACGATTTTTACTAAGATAACATCTTGAAAAACATAAATAAAGGTTATTTGATCAGTTAAGTTTCAGTTGTTTTTTCATGCTGGTATTGTAAGTATATTCATGAAATGTGTTAAAAAACATTTATTGTTTATTTGTTTATTTCGTTTACAACAATTTTCATTATCGTATTAGATATATAATTATATAATATTGTATCAGTCATTTCAAAATGGAAAACATTTCCGAAAATATTTTAAAAGAAATTCGCAAAATGCTGCTTGAAGGTCATTCTCATCGAGAAATTTCGACAAAATTGCATATTTCTGTATTTCTGCAATTGTAGAAAAAAGTTCGACTTGGAAACGATATCGTTAGCCAAATACAGACCTAAGTTCTTTTTATACAATTCATTAAAGAGAAAAGTTGTTCGTGATATCACAACTGGTAAGGAAAAGAACTCCGTTTCAATGCAGCGATCACTTATTCTTAGAGAAAACCATATTGGAAGCGTTGAATGCTGAAACGTGGGCGACATTTCTATTTTAAAAAGTAGTTCAAAGTCTAGTCTTGAAAAATGGGACCAATATGTTTCGGACGTTATCTTTCGGCACAATAACGATACGAGGCATACTGCTTGAGTTACCCGTGAGTCCTGACTGGATTCATGAACACGGAATTGTTCATGTAACAGGAAAATTTTCGGGAGATGCTGCAATATGTAAATGATTCATTATTTGTACTGCAAAGTATTTGTTCTAAGTTTCAAATAAATCCAACCAATAAAATATTTTGTTTCGCATACAAATTTTTACACTCTCTGTTACTCCCTTAAGGGTTAAGTTTCAAAAGATCCTTTCGCAGTCATATTCATATACATATCACGTGCCATATTTAAAATTTGTAGACTATGCTTTTGGAGATTTCGTTATGAATTAATCAGTGAGTTATTGGTGTTTGGTTTAGATAACATGGATAAAAAAAGATTTGTTCAGCAGCAGTAAGACTTGAGCAAGAAATTGTACGCTATAAGTCAATTTTTTAAAATTTTCTTGATATTATTTCTGCTTTTGCGCTTATTTGGAGTATTAATTTTTAGTTAGAATGGCCCGTTTTCTTGTCCGCTTCCTTAAGTTTTCAACCCATCAGCGCCTTAAACTTCCTTTTACCCCCAAATCCTGCCAGCTCAGACGCTCATGGTTAATGTCACATGCCAGGACAGGGACTTTTATGCCCCTCCTCAGCTTTGGAAATGAGAAAACTTGTTTATGACAAGTTGTCGCTTCTAATTCAATTCATTTTCCATGTCTGCATTCATACATTTCCCTGAACCGTCTCAGCGCTGAATTGTGCCGCAGTTTTAGACAAAGCAGAACTGCGATGTCGGGCAGCCGGAGGGTGAGGCCCGGGCCCGGGAACGGGTTCGCTGGGTGTACACCACGGCTGACGTGAAAACTTGAATATGTCACCAAGTTTACCACCCCCAAACCCCGCTTTTCTAGGGCTTTTTTAGTTTGCCGTGCGAAATACTGAAAGAATATGAATGCTCGGTATCCCGAGATATGAAACGCTCTGTACAAAATTTGTATATATGTCGCTTTGTGCGGTTGAGTACTGTGAGCGCTAAACTGGAATATGTACGGAATAATAAAATTTCTGACATTTTAATATTTTCCCCTGACATATTCGTTTGTTTTCTGCCCGTCGGTAGGGAGCAGGAAAACTTATTCACTTTGACATTCGTATTCGGCTGCAACATTTCCCACATGCATCGCCTCCACAACTTCGCTGACACTTAATTGCGGTGGGTATGTAATCACTGAGGTATTGATCGAAGAAACATAGTTTCCGGGTCTTTGATTGCTCAACGCAGCCTTGTAATGATTTTTATACCAAACGGCAATATATATAAATATAGGTACCTACAATATACCATTATTATTGTTCACGAATAAGGGCAAGTATAAGCCTGCAAACAAACTAGTCTAACTGATACCTGAGAAGTAACAAATGTTAAATACGTCTGTTTCAATTATTTATTATTTTCCCTCATGTCCAATGCAGAAGCATATCATACAAAGCCTAACAATATGGAACTGTCACAAAATTGAAAAATACCAATCAAAAATTCGCCAGAATCCTTGAATTTAGTTAGTAGCGCAATAATAAAAATATTTATGCTTGCAGTGAGGGATTCATTTATTATACATATATCTATAAATTTTATTTTAGTAATATGTATAATCACTGTCTATAGATATCAGTAATGTTCAAGGTGATCAACGAATTTTGTTTGTGACAATATGTGTTAGAGCTGAATTTATGCTTTTTAAAAAAGTTTCTTGTTTAACGAATTAAAATATAAAGATATCGTTTCAGTTAATTTGCAAATCTGTTATTATTATGTAGTGATTTTGAATTTTAAATTATTAAAATAAAAATTAAAATAAAAACATAAAATTTCTCCTCGTATAAGTAACAAAAGACCCACAAATATATCGTTCAGAAAATGGAGTGCTATATCCCAACTTGAATATGTTACGAACGACGTATTGCCGAAATTATTTTGTTTGTAATCATTTTTGAAAAAAAGCTAAATTCGTGCAGGAAAACAGCGTTAATTATAATTACTGGCGATTTAAATTGTCACTTATTGAATAGCTACTAAAGGTACTAAGTAAAAAGAAGTAGGTACGCGTATGCTTTAAGATACACTTTTTCAAAATGTTACTCTGCAAGACTATACATTTTATGTACGTCTCTACAGATGAAATCATTGTCCCCTTAAATTAATAATTAATAGTGTAAAAATACTACAAAAGTAATTATGTCAAAACATATAAACTTAGCTACATATAGCTGAATAAGACAAATTTATTATGGAAAACAAGAAAAATGGGTTTTTACACAGACATTTACTTAATTTTTTTAGGGTAATTTTTCTACCATTATAAATAATATGCAATTCCAAAAGGTGTAAAATTACACTAAAATTTTGTATATTATATTTCAAAACATTACCTCTGGATAAAAACTTTTCCGTAATTTTATTTAGTATACCATATATTTTATGGAGATAATTCAAATATTCTTTAGTTCTATTTGCCTACTTTACTTATAGACTTTTATTATGAAAATTGGGTATTTTGGGTTTTAAATACATAAACAAAGAAGATGCTGTATTTGCTTAACTATCTTAGATACTTGTAAGGAAATTCGTGAATTCATGAATACTTCCATTTAAAGCATTTTCTTTGCTTTGTGTTTAATTAAGTGTTTTGGACGCAGAGTTAGATCACCCTGTTGCATTGAAATAGAAAAGTCGAATAATTTAATAAAAATGTAATAAACTTATTACAAACTTGTATTAAACTCGTTACGAATTTTTTATAACTTTTAAAACTAAGATCAGATATTTATTTTAATTAAAGCATTCGATTTGTTTCCAAGTTCAAGTAGGAACTGTTTGCCAGTTGCTTAAGTTACTTATAGTTGTATTCGCTGGTAGCCCCAACCATTATTGTTAAAAATGTTTCTATTTTCATTAAGGTAACACATGTTAGAGCGCATTTTAAATAAGCGATTGACTATGTTCTAATAAAAAAATTTAAAATTTATTTAGGGTAATTGTACTCTATTTGTCTTACATGTAAGGAAATTCAGAATTAAACTGTGAAAAGATATTTGTGTGCCAAGTAAATGTTTTACCATTTTTAAAGTGGCAGCTAAAATAAATGTATAGATAGTCGATACGAACCTCTTTGAGTGCGTATCATCAGAAGGCATATTTCTCTCTTTTTTTTTACAAAAATGCAGAAATATGTGGTGGATAGTCCTCACGTGGGCGGTAATGGATCAGAACTGTTGAGTAAGTATATTTTGGCCAAATAATAAACGGCCACAATTCTTGAGAAGAACGACAGCGTTCTGTTATCACTGCTTCCTTAAAAAGCGATAAATTACCGCCCCGTGATAGACGTGACATTTTAAACTAACCCTTGTAGCTGCCTAAAATATCGCCGTAATAAGAAACCTCCGAGAATTTAGTAATAATGGAGATGTGGGCAGCTAATTTGAATTTCGACACTGCGACAGCGGTTAAAGTCGTGCAGCAGCTGAAGCTATTGCCATTGAGCCGCATTTAGCCGGGGCTGCACCTTCCCATCTTCGGCGACAATCTGGGTGCTGCTGCCGGTTAACCTCAGTCAGTGAACAGTAAAAATTCATTTTAAGAGCGAAAATCCTTTAAATTATGTCACCGGCAGCCCATCCAGACCTGGCCACATACCAGCTCAGTTTTACTTAAAACTATCACATAAATAACGCCATAATCCGGATTTATAGGCGCGTTTAACAAAGCATTAGCCCCGAGTCGGATGTCTTCTTGTGTTTCAGGCGCGGAGATGTTCATCGTCTTGTAACAAGAAGTCACACATGAGGAGCCCGACTCTGGGAGGAGGCCCGGCCCCGGCCCTGCGTTTCCAAAGAGGCTCGCAGGGCAAGAGGTGCACCGAATTTCTGTTTAGGAGCTAATGTCGGCGCATCGCCTTTGATCTGCCGGGCATGAGATTTAATTTGTGGATTTTTAAGACTTTATTTGTGTTCACCCGTCTACGGGTTCACTTTTTGTTTGCACAGACGCAAGGCGACTTTCGACACGCAAACAATCGGCCTGAATCCTTTCAGATCTTCACGTTCCCCTGTCAAACTGTTAAAAATAGTTCCTTGATGTGTTTTGGTGAAAAAACAATCCGCCGAGCCCAGATTTCAAAGGAGCCGCACCATTCGGGTCATTCGGGATGACTACTGCTCCGCAGCGGAACAGTAGCCGTTGTTATGAGTCCATCGCTTGACATATGAATGATGTCAATTTCGAGAAATCTGCGCTTGACGAATGTGTTTAGATGCAAGTGCACAATACTTTGCACATCATGCTCACTTACTTACTATCTCATATGCAAATCTTTAAGACAAGCTCTTAAAGAATCCTTGAAAAGAATGAATTAAAGGTAAACATTTTTCTACATATACAGACAGTGACAAGCACCCACTTGTTTTGTGAAATGGCAAAGTAAAGTTCCTTATTATATTAGAAATTATACAATATACAATTAAACAACCCCAACTCCATATGGATGTCCGTATAAATCCGTGAGGAGACTTTAAACTAAATTTGTGATTTTATCTATTATATATCTGATAACTTCAAAATTGAGGATATTTTGTTATTAATGTGATTCGAATTGTTTTGAACGACACTGGTTTTTGGCATACTCGTGTGGCGGCAGCAACTTGCACTACATTTTTATTTTGCTTCCGCATAAAATAATCAAGGAAACTTTTCTAAAAATGAATAAATAAAATCACATGAGAAACCTTTGAGAATTCAATTTTTGTTTTATATTCGTTAGTGCTCGTCCTTCATAATTATTACTTCGTTAAATGAAAAATGAGGGTCCTAGTTTTGTTGTACACTGAAATTTAAAATGAATTCACTGACTAAAAACCCGATATCAACACAGCGGAAGGTAAGATTTAGTAATTCAAAAAATCGTAGTCCAAATTCTTCACCGCACCTTATTCATAGGCCTTTGACGTTATTCTTCTACACTCACTGAATATTCCAGAAAATTATATGTAAGTAAAGAGCTGCTACATTTAGATACCTCCACCAGAACAAGGTTCCAGACCATTTGTGGCGATCTAACTCCGCCAGGGTAACTAGATTTAAAAAAAAAAATATTTCGTTATCTAACTAATCAATTTACCGGGGAATAGTTTTTATTTTAGCTTCGCATAAAATCGTGAATAAGACACCATATAAAATAAAATAAATTAATTATGTATATCCGAATAAATTTTATCAAACTAAATTTTAACTTACTTTTATCTAAATATAAATAACTAAATATTAATATGGGATCGAGAAAGGATTCCTTACATTCATGGCCTTGTATTGGTCCTATTTTGTGGCAACACACACAACGAACGCGTGTGTAGGAATATTTGAATCAGTTTTCCAGATAGAAATAGATCCGTTTTCGGAAAACTGGAAGATTAAGACCTTAAAGGTGACTCTTAGATGCACCACTCTATATTGGCAGCAATTGCTTAGTTGAGAGCGCAGCATTTCGCTTTACTCAAATCTAAGGACGATTAATTGAAAATCGTGTTAAAACTACCTCCAGACCAAATAATAATATATAAATATTGTATATCGCAATTTTCACATTTTTCAAAGATGTTTTATTTTTATTGATGTTTTCTTACGATACAAGCTATTATCATAACAAACAAGCAGAAACAATTTTGGTGTTGATCGATGTAGGACAGGTACTAGATTTTGAGAAATCGTATTCACCGCAATTGACAAAGGTGTTTTTTGAAAAACACGATTCTGAGATAATCGTGTTTAAAGTTTTGAGTGTAGTGTCCCTAAATAGTATACAGCATAACTCCGGTTCTAATGGTCCGATCATTATGAAATTGTGTGAGGATTGTTTTGTATTATGCTGTATTGCTTATTATTAACGAATATGCAATAAAAAAAAAATTCGATTTTCCCGACCCTGACAAGTGGCTATAACCCTTGTATGTATGCACAATAACATGCGCAGTATAGGTTTGCCTGACGTTAATTTATATAATTGCGAGTTTAATGCTACAGCACCAGCAACTAACCGCATGCATTTATGAAAGACCCCACATACTCGTATTGCGATGTTGAAGAAAATTTAAATTTCAATGAATGAAATTGTTACTTTTTTCAACAAGAAAAATAAGACGATGCAGAGAAAACCCACAACACCCCTTCTCGTCATAAACAAGAAAATCCTCAAAATCTCGGAGTGTTTGTAATTTATGTCAGCAAGCTGCTTAGCGGGTGCACTTATTGTACACAAATTCTCAAGAAGTAGCCACTTCGAGGGCAATTTTTCATATTTAAAGTGGATAACTGTCGTCCTCTTCAGGGGACCACTGCGGCAACCACTTCTAGAGCATATTTCCCGCAGCCGATTAGGAAATTTATTGCTTCCGCTCGGGAAAATAGCCCTGGCTCCGGTCCCGGTCCTGAACTCCGGCTCTACACCACTCTGCAATATATATATTTTTTTCGCCGGTGCTCCTTAACAACGTCTTAAAATTAATTCCCATCCAGAGACTCCGGGGCACATCGAAGAAATTTGCACGAGCACTCAAACTCTCGTTACGATAGATTGCAGACATTTGTAAACATCGTTGTCCCTCGGCCCGGCGCATATTTCATTATGCCAAACTGGAGGATATAAATTATAATTAAGTGTCCCTTCACGTCCCCGACTGTGTCTTGCAGTTTAAGCTCCTGCCCAGCTCGTCCCGCAGCTCCTTAGCACGGCTTATGCCGGAACGAAATTATTGTTATCTTCAGAAGTTTTCTGTTTCATGTCGCCTTTAGCCGTCAGGACATAAGATGCAGACTGTGCCCGCCTGATATGTGAGTCCCTTTGTACGTTTTCCCGCATTGTTAGTGGTGCGAGTATGCGAGTGTAGTGTAATTGTCCTGCTCCTTTGCAGCTCCTCGAAGGAACGCAAATACATAAAAGGATGTTCGCAAAAGGAAAAAATATTAAAGAGGGCAACGAGAAAAACTTCTTTTCGTACTTTCCGTGAAATTTACTTTATCCTTTCAGGAGTTCTTAAGAGGTTTTGTATTTCTCGAAACGTTTTCAGTTACTGTTCAGCGAATCCTTTTGTTGTGCTGTCTTTAATGTAGCACTAATTGTACCGAATTTATTTGTCGTGAAACGCTGCAGGTAGACCTATACTAACATAAATTCTTCATGGCCTAGTTCAGCATAGTTTGGATAGTTAAGATGCTTCCCACACAGAATGTATGGTTCCCAATGAATTCCTTGTATGGCATGGGCTGTGTAACCCGAAGGAATTTTCATGGCCCCAGCATCATCTATACCCTTAATTTTTTTAAAGTACGTCTTCTTGTTAACACTTAACCCCCGGTCACATAAAAATACGTTTTAAATATTTACTTGTACTTTTTTCATGTTTTTATTGTTAGTACATAGATGTTTTCACAACATTTTCCAAACATAATAATTAAAGTAATAGCACTGACACACATACCCGTCATCAGTTCGAAAAGTGACATCAGCATAATAAACCCCGTCATAAAGATAGTGGGATAAGTACGAAAAATTATCATAGTTATTTCAATAAGTATGAAATACTACCATCTATACATATGTATTTGGATTGAATAATTAGAAGCTATATTTTGTAAAATTAGTGAAATACAATTTGGTACTCTTTGATTTGAATTTGAAATCGAATTTGTGTTTAACGTCTAAAGTTGATGATCCAAAAAAAAATAAAAATAAAAATGTTAAAATTTGTTTAAAAATACTCAGTATAAACCGCGAAAAAAGAAAAAATGTTATATGGATTGATCGCAATCCAAAATTTATTTAAAATTTTGGTACATACAAATAAACTTCACTCCGCCAGAAAAAGCAATCATCTTTACAATGAGAAAGCTCGTGACCTAAAGGTAACGATTAAAAATGTTGAAAAAGTAGGTATGTGTGTCAGCCCGTCATTCGATTTTTTGTGCTGACGACACTTTTCGTGCTTATGATGTGTATAATGTGTCAATGCTATAATCATAGACTGATCAAACAATTTTGCAACAGAACAAGTGATATATATATATATAAGACTTCTTACGTAGATTACAAATTCATAAACGAAAATGTCCCAACTCGTCCCGATTCGTATAGTATAGGAGATTGAAATGTAGGTATATATCTAAAATTTTCAAATCTCCTGAACCCCTGAGAGAAAATATCTCTGATTTTGACAACTCGTTTCATAATAGTGTTATTTTCATGAAAGAAAATGCTGTTTAAATTGACTTATGCCAATGACAGTGTAAAGTAAATCTAATACTCATTTTCATGATAAAAAGCGTCTATGAAATTGGTTCATGCTTATGACAGTGTAAATGCGGTCAATGAATTCAAGACGAAGAAGGTGGACTATCAAATTTTAAATTTTTATGCGTTTTTCGTGAAAATGGAACTCAAGGATTTTAGGTAAATCACGTTTCTCATGAAAAAGTGATGTGCAAAACCAACTAAAAACAGAAAATAAATCCACGCAAGCTCACATGTTTTTACTGAGGAGGACCGGTTTTTGTCGTAAAAGCAAATTACTCGCATAAAATTCAAATCAATTTCCAGATCGTATTTAGTTGTAACCTTCCTGGAGAGGCCATTTCCTGGCATTCATAAACTCACACCAATTCTAGCAGGAGCAAAGCGACGCGGCATAGTCGTCATAAAGCCGAAGCAAATGGCGGTGTGTTGGGGGAGGGGTTTTTGACAGCGTATGCCGCCACCAATAAAACATAGCAAAAAATGGAGCAGCATTACAATGACGGTTGTAAAACTGCAAGAACGCTATCGCAGGAACACAAGAGTGCTCATGTTCGACTTTTACGATATTTATTCATCAACAGCACAACACAAAAGTCGCTGCGGTGGCCTCCTCCTGCGAGCAGGCTAGCGTCTAGCATGGAGCTAGCCATCCAGCTAGGAACCACTAAACGAATTATTTTATATATTGAGGCCTGTAATAAAGTTCACGTTCCGCCATCGTAAACTTCACGTCTTTTTTGCTTCTAGTTCTCCTGTTTTCGTGAAGTTTTATGCCTTCAGAATAGTTCGCAGCCAACTTCTTTCTAGTAAGAGTAACCTGGAAAGGGCTGGTCGAATTAGTCAGGAGTGAGGATAAAGGGCAAGGGCTGCCATGATTCATTCATAGGGCCTTAGTGTCGACCCTAATGGCCGTCTGTTGTAATATCCTTTTTCGGTTATGGCCGTCATGTCTTAAATAGCTATCTAAACACTTCGCGGCGCCTTTGAACTTCATTGTGCAGCATCAGATTGACAGGATAATTTAGGCGAAAATGGGACGTCTAAGTGGTATCATCACGGTTTATGAACTTTTGGGTACGTGAAAATCCTGCCATTCATGAAACTCATGCGTCTTTCAAGATATTATGTATCGGTTATATTTTTTATATGTTGCTCAGCATAAGAGAGTAAAGTGTTGTTAGGTCTAGAGATATAGCCTAACAATATTTGCTATGGAGTCGTGTCTGTCACCATTTAGCCAGGTTGAGTTATTAACAATGAAACGCCCGTATGTAGATTAAAACATTAATTACGTATATTTGTTTCGTTACTTTATAAAATATAATTCAACTATGGGCTACTGTTATAAAAAGAAACCTAACTGGCCTACACGACACGACTAACTCCAGCAGACTAAAACTTTAAGCCGCGCTTAGTTAGACTCTCGTGTGCTTTTCACTTCTTGTCTTCAATAAGTAAATGTTAAGCTCTATCGACTAAATAGGCAGTGGCGTAGGCGTAAATTTAGTAGTTCAAATAATTAATTTAGTAATTCAATGTCGCTACAATGGATTGTAAAGTAGGTACTATGTTGTTTGTATGCTTAGAATAGAAGAGATGTTTGACTTGCTTCAATTAGAAGATTCTTGCTCAGGTGAGCACATGAAATTCGAGCAGATTGCGCTAATACCTCGCCCTGTGAGGCACGTACTATTTCAATTCTTTTGGAAGAGTAGTGCATAATTCACGAGTGATAACTGTCAGGCATGGACGTGAATTATCGTGCCGTTCGAGGAAAACCTGTCACGTCCGTGACAGTGAAAGGAAGCGGGCGAAAGAAAGCACGACCCGGAGCCGGGCCCGGGCTCGGCACCCAGGGGCGTAATTTACGAGCTACTCCAGTGCAAGTTTTGTTTTCAGCGTCGGCTTCCTCCGCTGTTATGACTTATGGTTGAAGGCATTACTGCACAATAGCCGGGCCATTAAATGCAAAAAGCGTATGTGTGGCAGTAAATCTCCCGCTGGATTCTTTATGACTTAGGACGGCACTTTTATGCACCGCTCCTGATCCCGTCCCGCCCGGCCGCCGCTGCCATCCAGGACAAAGCACACCTTTCGGTAACACCTTTGAGCGATGTCATCCTTTTAATGTTTCACCTTTTGTATGAATTCTGCAAATTCACTGCCAATGCCGGCCCCGGCCGCTCGTAAATTTTCCTTGCGCCAGCTTTAAGAGGAACTGAAAAGAAAATTGCGAATCATGCGAATGTTTTGACTGTAACAAATGAGGACACCAGCGGCAATAAATTCTTAAGCATTTCAGCCAGGTCCTCATTTCTGAGCGGCTCAAATGGCTGTCGAGCCGACCCGACCCGACCCTAATGCGGCCTTTTACTGCTCAGGCAATTTTCAGGGAATTGTTAGGTGACAAATGGATTTTCCGCTCCTGGTGTTTGCCAAGAAATGTTTTGTGACGATTTTTAAGTAAACACCGTAGACTGAGGTCGAGAAATCAATTATCGATTACATCCGGATGAATTGTGTACACATTGACAGATCCTTTCGTTTGTTCTTTTTTTCTTTTTCACAAACACAAGGGTGCACATCAGCGGGTGGTCTTCATCAGTAAACGGATCGAATTCTTCAAATAATGTCAATGAAAGCCGACTCTTGAAGGGATATTTCATAATGCCATTAATAGTTTACATATACACACATGTTTACTATTATACTTATTTATGCACCCAGTAAACATTTAAGCGTAGTCACGAACAGGCGAAAATTTTTCGAAACCTGAAAATTCGAATTTTCTTCGGTTTGGTGAAATTTGCTAGCATTGTGTAGCACTTTTGCAACCGCGAAAATTCTTCATCCTGGCGAAGAACAACACTGTATTCAATTCTTCAGTTTTCATTATTAACAATTGTCTGTCTGGTGCTCTTTTATTTATTTTTATTTATATATTTATTTATTTATTTAAACTCATTTAAGCGATAACAAACAGACGAGTCCAATTATAAGTTACCGCTATATAAACACAGTATAATTCATTTTACATCTTATAAATTTAAGAGAGAAATTCAAGGGCTAAACTAAAGAAGATAATATAATCTAAGAAATAAAAAAAACCACCTAATTTTTAAGTGAAAATTTCTGCAGGCAGGGTAAGGCTGGTAAATTTAATTAAATTTAATGAAGAAAGAGCAACGAATTTGTATAGTCGTTATAGTTTATTCTTGTTTTATTGTCAAAGTAGGCCACAAACACCCACTCCATTTTGTTTAGGACCAAAAAGTCGCTTTATCTTTATTATACATGCTCAAGAAAAAGAGGTAGATCGCTCGAAAACATCGCTCGAGAAATAATAATTGATTTTAATAGACGCTCCCTCTTCTCAGAATAATTAAAGAACTTCCCTAAATATTGCTGTCCAAACCCATCCCAAATTGCTCCAGATCCGAGATACGGGTCCCGAGCAATTTGGAGACAACGTGAAAAGCATTTCCTCAGAAGAGATCTGCAAATTTCAATTCGACCTGACAACTGTCATAAACAAGAATTTTCCAGGGATAACGACATTTTGAGTTTTTCCGCTTTTCCACGCCTAGACCAAGTACAAACTGACAACCGTACAAGGAACTTTTCTGATCTGACAACCGCAAGGACTAAGGTGGCAGGCACCTTTCCTGCTGCTCCTGGCCCGTCCCGCGCTGATGCTGATTCTGATGATGTTATTCAGAGGTCCGTGTACAATCATAGAAAAGTCGGGCGAACTTTCTGAACATCAAGAAAAAATGGAGGGAAAATCTCGGAAAGTCATCCGGCGGCTAAGAGGGTTAAACCCGGCAGATACTGATGTGGTGACATAGCCATTAAACTGACAGAAAATGAAATTAAAACTCTTCTGATTCCCGGAATTCTTGCGAAGCTGTAGGCAAATGACGTAATTGATCTTTTCCAACTCCTGTTTTTGTCCCACCCGCCCTTCAGAACGGCTTTCCGCCTGACACCTTCTTCGTTGTTCGCCTTCTACTCCGTGACAATTCACAGCAGCGACAGCACATTTTTCCCCAGTTAATCCCGGAAAAGTGTCGACTCAGGACACCACAAACAAATTTAATGGGCGCTTTTCCAGCGAAATTAAACGTCGGGATGTGATTAAGGGATTAGCGCCAGCCAGCAGCGCTGTTGAATTGCTTACGGACGTGAAAAATGCAATTTCACTTAGTACCGGGCGGGGGATGTTTGTGCAGGGGATGCACCTTCGACCGAATGGGCCTTGTAGGTGCAATCCGGCTGGCAGCTTTTGCAATACAAATTAATTAGGTATGTATATGAATATTAATGCCCATAATAATTAAGTTTTAATTAAGCATTCTCAAAATTGGTACTAATAACACAACAACAAGAATAAGGCTTTGATAGCCTTGGTATTGGTTTTGATTAAAGCCCAGCTACAATGAAGACCTGAGCCAATGCCTACAAAGTAGGATTTTAAAATATTTCATTAAATTCATTCTCTAAATGATTTTACTTCTAAAAGATATATTCATAATTCAATTCCAAAACATTTGTAGGGAATATTTGCGTTTTAAAATGAGAGTGAATATTCTTTGTAAGAGGATTTTTTACGTAGAACTTGGTCAGTTAGAATAGATGTAGGTACTATATTTTGTCTGTTACCACAACAAAGTAGGGTCCTGAATGAATCTTACAATGGATATACATATAGCTTAATCCAATTTCCCGAGCGTCCGAATAATGACAGCATTGCAAAAATATAGAAATCCACCACTAATGAGTATTTAGCTTTTCTGTATTGAAACTTCTAAAAACCTGTCTTTAATCAGAGGATGTACGCTTTAGAATTTTTGGGGATTCTACGACTTCCGAGATTTTTCAATTTGAGAACGGTTTCTAGAGTAGGATCAATCATTGTAGTCGTAATTTTGTAAATATTGCAATATAAATAGCTTTGAAGATTTAATAAATAATATGTGTATAGGTAAGTAACGAATTTTTCATAATAAGATTTGCATTATCTATTATAAAAACTGAGTGATGATGGACTCGAATCTAGTGGCCCTCTGGTAGAAGTTTCAACAGTTAATTATGATCTGCCTATAAAAGTAAACATTTATGGAATTGACGCTCTATTTTTTATTTATCGTGTTATAACATAATGTTGGTAGATGATGCAGGAAACAAACAGCGTACATACATAAATAAATAAAATTAAGTTAAAATAAAGCAATATCTACTTTAGGAAGTAAGAGACTTGCATTGCCCAGGGGCCTCTACATGGTTTAATCCGGGTTTATGGCCTTAACTTCCTTTACACAAGATAATCTTGTAGTCCTGTCCGTGCAACAAAATTACAATTTGTTTCTTTTGAGATATCGAAAACGCTTTCCCTGGGGGAAGAGTTGAAACTAAATTTATCCGGTTTGTAGCAAAAGCATGGAAATCACGAAATTGAATGATTAAGACCCGGCTGTTCGCTGAAATGTGTTCATATCTCGGAATTTCTCGCATAATTAATGGCCATGCAATGTTGACGGACACAGTCCATGCGACGTGGAATCGAGTGGATGAAAGTGTGGCCGCCAGCGACGCTGTTTACACCCCATCAGAGACACTTCAAAGACTTGTTCCGTGGCCCGTTTGAAGACGTTACGTTTCCTGCTCGTTTTTCACGTTGCCTCGTGAAATATTGCCAACGCCTCCGGGTGACCCGGTCAATCGGGTTTGGCATCCATTCGAGCGGCAATCTTGTCCTCCCGTGTGGATCTCGTGTCTTCATGCGATGCCGGAGACGGAGTATTTCATATATTTCGCCGCAGATGAGGCAGCACGGCACATTTTTGCGGCGACCTCCCTTTTCCCGGTGGCCAGCGGCCGGGCCGGGTTCGTTCGGGTGTCATAAAGCAGTTTGCTCTACATGATCCCGGCCAGGCCCGTCGCACACCCGGGGATCGGGGCGTGCGTGCTGTGTTTCATCTTTTTACGAGCCGTAATTTTTCTTGGCAGGATGTTAGCGTCAGAGGAAGCCTCGGATTAGAAGTGGACGATGATAAATTTTTGGAAAATTTGCTTTGATTAATGAGGTGGAAACATGTTTGGTAGCTCTATGGTTCTCCGTAAATGATGTTGTGTGCATTTGTCATAGAAATGTAACCTTTGTCGGTTCGGACGGATTCCAAGATTTTGGTATTTTTGGCCAGTGGATAATTGAGAGCACTTTGTAAGAGATTTCTGCGTTAATTACGTACCTACTCGTGATTTTTGGGATAAATATAAAGGTAATTAATTAAGTCAATCTATAATTTGGAGCATGGTATAAACTTTCATTTTTTGTTTATAAGGTTCATAACAAAGGAGAATAATAAGACTATTTTGAATTAAACAACAGAGTAGTTTTATTTTTTTGTTTTTTTTTTTTTTTACAAAATTGCTTATATGTAGTTACCCCACGTGGTTCTAGCAATTTATCGTACCTCCTTTCATGATTTGCCGAGTGTTTGACAAATTCTTGGAAAATCCGAAAAAATTATGTCTTCAATTCAAGAATTATGTTTATTTCGACAATTTTTTCGTAGGAGTAACCGTTTACGAGATATATGTATGTATATATGTATGTACTTCATTACCACCTTTTGATGACTGCATTATTCTTTCACAGATCATGTTTAGAGCATTTCATTGCAAATATCCCGAAAATCGTTAAAATCAAAAATCACTTGTCACTAAATTTATAGCTGAAAAAATTTGCTGTGTAGGTACGAATAATCTAACAAATATAAGAATAACAGATTATTTTAATTGTCCTTTCCTATGAACACCCTGTAATTTTTTTGGTGTACATTCTGTAAAGGTTATAATTATTGCATACCCAACCCCCACTTCCCTTCTGCACATTTGCATTACATTGCGTGATATTCTGCGAAATGCACAAATATGTGCACACCGTAGGTAATCCCAGCGGGAAATTTGGTCAGGCCTTCCTATGGAAGGGGATTTGGAATCAGTAATTTTTATGAGCGAAAAATATGTTGCTTCCCTGTTGATTCCAGAGAAGGCAGGTATGCATCAACTGAATTGAACTTTTGCTGCGAGAGAATCTTCTCGCTTTGTTTTTTAGTCATAACAAAGAAAACATCACAAAATCTTGCTCATTTCTGTTTGAGTTTTTATGGAATTAGTTGGTTTTGCGTTGTTTCGTCGAGTGTTTTTTGTGTTATGTTTTTTTAATTATATCAGTCGTGAAAAACTGTGTTTGTGTTTATGCAAAATAGAAGGTAAAGTGAACAAAATATATTTTTATTAAATAATAAACAACAAAGCAAGCTGGGAGCAATATGAAAGTTGTTTAAAAGGTTCCACTTGCATTCCATGGAAGCAAGTTGGGAGCAGTATGAACAAGATTCCATTTGCATTCCAGAGAAGCTAGGTGGAAGCAGTAAAAAAGCTTTTTACTGCTTCCTCCTGCGGACATGAAATGTTAAAAAGAAATGGAGTGTCCAACGAAAGGGAATGCATCCATAGCTTCCCAGGAATCGCTTCCGCTTGCATCTTGGACTGCTTCTTTTCCCGCTGGGATGTGTTAACATTATTCGTATAGATTATAGGTATAATCAAAAAATTCGATGCACTTTTTTTCTCGAAAAATAAATAGCGAGCATTGACGGTATTTTACTACAATTACCTTTAAAAAAGTCAAGCCAGTTTTGTTACACGCCGCCTACTACATAATATTATTTAAATTTTGACTAACCAGAAACTTTTATAAGTATATGTATCTAATAAAATTTTGCATTATAATAGTTTCATTTTTCTTCAGGGAAAATGGAAAGCAAGTTATTCATTACACATAGTGATTTAAAGTTTCAGTAATACGTGTTTAATTTTGCAGAGGATTTATTACAAGTGAAAACATAAAGTAAGTATTTTCAAACATAAACGAGAGCAAACATTGAAAATCATAGATTCAAAAATTACATTCTAATCTTTTTAATTAAATGAATGCTTCGTTGACTTAAAATTTAAGCCATACTGAATTTAAAAACATCACTGTTGTATATTAAAGTAGGTATTTATCTTTAAACCAAAGAAAAACGCTTTCATCTTGGAAATTTTAAAAATGTCACTTTAAAAATAAAATTTTTTGCTCTCGATACGTTAAGGGACTAAAATCAAAGGGCATGCACATTTTTAAATTAAGTGCATTTGCTTTTAATTTTAAAGCCGGTTTTTTCTCTGAGTGTACCTATATCACAATCATAGTCTAAGTTGTTAAAGAAGATTGAACCTTAAAGTACTTACAAAGTAACAAATAGTAGTTGTATAAACGAAAAAAAAGGGGATTATTTCTTTTTGCTAGAAAATACTCTTGTGTCTTGACTAAACCTCATTATAAAATAACGTTCGCCTTCTCTACGATAATGGAAATCTTCCTAATTGTAGTACGGGTAACCTCTTCCCAGAAAAGTAGCTAATACTCAAGCTGTTCGAGTTAACAATAAATCCCCAAGAGGAAGGCACCTCCCTACCTCAAATAAATTTTATAGGCCATCACAGGAATGGCAAATAAAGGACACGTCTGCCATGCCCTTCTGAATCATGCCCTTCGTTTAGGGTGAAATATGGTCGAAGCGCATATCTGTCACCAAATTACGGTAGGGGATGGCTTAGTTCTCATACAATTTCACAGGTAATAAGTGCCATGAACTCGATGCCATTGTTAGAGCCAGACACACCTATTCCTTTGAAAGGTTCTCCTTTGGGAAAATGCAATTTACGACCACAGGATTATGGCAGGCACTAAACTCGGATGGATCTTGTAAAATTTTTATGACGTCTTATTGTTTTGATTGTTTTATGATCTCTCCTGCGGTATCATGGGGTATGGCTTTCATTTTATCCTGAAATCATTAGGAACTGTAGCAGGGGCTCTTGAATTACTCCAG
This sequence comes from Machimus rusticus, assembly GCA_951509405.1. Lineage (NCBI taxonomy): Eukaryota > Metazoa > Arthropoda > Insecta > Diptera > Asilidae > Machimus > Machimus rusticus. The sequence continues at coordinate 3,578,996 of OX608052.1, read as the reverse complement.
TGGAAAAGTTGCATGTGAGTCATGCAGACTTTGATTTATTATAGTATACAAATATTCGCTAAAAATACCCATATGAAAATTAGATGTTTTATTATATGTATACAATATTGTACAAAAGATTCTCATTTTAACTCCTTTAAATATGATTTTGATTTATATTATTATATGCACACAATTTCCAATGCTATTTATCTACTCGAGAGTAGTTTGTATCCCTATTGTTATTAGTTCTTATTTTATTTAGATAGTTGGGTCACACGCAGGTATAGGCAGTTAGGCATGGCAGGGTTGTCTAGAACGTTAACCTCTAAAATTTCAAGTGTTGTATAATTATGATTTATGAATCCATTACAGGGTGTGTTATATTCAGACAAGTTATACCTGTTGTTCGGACATGTTGCATTTTACTTCAGTTAATAATTTTCATAATTCCTAAGGGAAAAAGTTTTACATGCAAAAATTCTACCTGATGTGCACTAGGCAACAATAATAGCCGTATCTTGAAAACCATTGAAGGCACAGAACTGTGGTTGGGCTTAAATTGTTGAAAATTTAATGTATACTTTAAAAAAGGTAATACATAACATCTAATATCAACAAATGCACAGTTTATGAGTTATAAGGCAACTGTAATATAAGCTGCAGATTTTTACGTATTACGAAGGAAGCACAGGTTTTTCGAAGTTGCAAATTTGGGTTTACACTATACTCTAACTGGTTCTAACAATATACCAAAAAATTAGAACTACATCACGCTTTGCAATTTTAGCCCGTTTTATGTACGATTTGAGTAGTTAAACTTGTCTTATGTGTTTTATAATAATGCAACGACAACAAACAGGCTACTATGACCTCAGTGAACTTCATTTAAAAGTAGCATAATTTCGTGATGTTGTGGTATAAAAGCTACTCTCAAACTACTTACAAATTACTTAATACCAGTAACATATACCAACCGAAATTAAGAATTTCGTGTAGGTATTCTTAATTTATGCAATATATCATTTTACTTTTAAATTACTTAAAAAATTCAGACGAATATTCTATTAAATAGAGACTTAGACACAAATTTGACTTTAAAAGCGAAGATTGCGAAATTGCATACCTACGCTCGAAACATACAATCAACTTAATTTTTTTTCTTAAAAAATATATATATTTTTGATTTTGACAATTAGAAAAGTAGTAAAAATGTGTTATTGTTTTGTTAGTAATAAAACATCAGTAAAATTCTCTTATTAAAAAAAAAAACTTATTTAGTTTAATTAAACGAAATGAAATTAAAGATTCTCATTTATATAAAAGAAAATCTGATAGAAATTCAGTTTGAATGGGTAAATATGATGGCAATTTGATGCGACTTTCGAAAATTTTAGAATCGTTACTTGACGATTAAAAAATTTTAAAATTAAAAAAATTAAAATTTCAATTCAATCGAAGATTTCCTCCAAAACCTAGAACTGGATCCGATGTGAAAAGAACACGGCTAATAAAATTAGTGAGTAAATGTGGAAAAATATCCACAAACTATTTCGTGTCCGCTCCATAGAAAATATTGAAAATAAAAAGCAAAGTGCGACCAATCAGCAGTCGGGCAACTTCTGTAAATCAGTTAATGTAGAGATGCTCAGACAAATTAACGCCTCATCTAAATGTGCCGTAACTTTCCTCGAGAAATGCTAACGGTAACACTTCTTTCGAGCGGTGGACCGTTTCATGTTTCATCACTCCGCTCCTCCCTAAAATTCGATGAAATTGAAGAGAAGGAGAGCGGGAGAGGATTTTTACCCTCGCGTTATTCTCTCAATACCCCCTCTCTTCGGTGCTCAAACAAGTTTTACCAATCAAAAGTAGGGGAAGACTGTTCTAGCTCTTTTCCAGCATAAGTTTTCTCGCTCTAACGCATGTGAAACCTCAAACTGGTTTCTCCCCTCCAAAAAAGTTGAGTGCAATAAAAAAAGTAGGGATGCAACGCATGCCTCTGATTAGGCAGCTGTCCGCCATGTTTGATTTTGTTTATATTGCCCTTTCGCTCGGACTACAGAATACAGGCCAGCAGCCGTCTTTTTCTGCCCGAAAGTGGTTTGGTCGGTCTCCGCTGGGAACGTTCACTTTGAGCCGAGAAGTCCCCAGCCGTCGAGAGACGCGTTCAGTTCGAGTTCGCCTTCCGTGAAGTTAAGTCACTCAAGTAGAGAGAAAGTGCAGTTGTGTGAATTGAATTGAATTGAAATTGAGATTGACCTCAGATTGACCAGAGTAGGAGGCAACAGTGGTTGTGTTAAGCCTATAAACATAAATAAACAGTTTAATAGTGGATTTTAGCGTCGCGATAAATCTCGAGTGGATTAGCCGAAAACAGTTACAAATTAGAATTTGTGGATTACAACAAGACGATTAGGAGAGGCGATAAATTATCCAGAAAATGGTAGTTCTTGAAGGAGGCGGTGGCGTTGTCACCATTGGGAACAACCAGTACCTTCAGCCAGATTATCTGACTCCGCTGCCAACCACGGTACGGCGCCCCTGCCTGCACTACTTACAGCATCAAATCTAACCAAAAATATTTTTTCTCGTTTTGTTACAGTTGGACGCCAAGAAAAGTCCGTTGGCTCTATTGGCCCAGACCTGCAGCCAGATTGGAGCTGACTCGTCTACAGTGAAGCCCCTTTTAAACATGGATAAAAAGAAATCGGAAACCACTTCGAAGTCTCCGTCAGCGAAGACCCCAAAGTCAAATTCTCCAACAGAAGTGAAGCTCGCTTTTAAGCCCTACGAGGCAAACGTCCTCAGCACGACAACAGTCAGCTCTTCAGGATCAACAAAATCCGAGGATTACGGCCAGCAGAGGCCCAGCTCAAAAAGTAGTGCGTCGACAACCAGTGAAAGTGTTTCTTCAAATGAGGAAATCAAATTAAAGTCAAGCAGTGCTCGTGCTCCGTCACGAAACAAGTCAAATTCGCCAGAAATCAGTGTGACAAATAACAGTGAATTTGGTGGTAAGACCACCCCCAGTGACAGTGGAAAGACATCATCACCTTCGGCTTCATCGCAGCGGGGCGCCAGTCCCATAATTCGATCCGGTTTAGAGGTTCTTCAGGGGCATCCGAAGGATATGTCGCAGGTTGGTGCTTACAAGCCCGGGGCGTACGGGTTAAACCCTTTGTCGGCCCTGTGCTGTCCCCCGGGCATGGAGCAGCACACAAACCCGGCATTCCGGCCACCCTTTGCCGGGGGCTTCTCTCACCACCACGCAGCTATGCTCGCTGCCGCCGCTGCGAACGGGTATCCAGGAGCAACAGGCGCCACAGGAAACCCGTACATCAGTTACCAGAGGATAAAGACGGCCTCCGGCAGCGAAGCGATTGTCCCCATTTGCAAGGATCCCTACTGCCCGGGCTGCCCCTACTCGGCCCACACACAGCAGATGCTGATGGGGGCACCCTGTCCAAGTGGATGCACCCAGTGCGAGCACCAAAAATACGGCCTAGCAATGGCAGCCTCCCTGGGCTCGTTGCCACCGGGCCACCCGTACGCAACCCAAATGCGTTCTCCGTTCGTCTGCAGCTGGATAGCCGGCGACTCCTATTGCGGCAAGCGCTTCAACACCTCCGAGGAGCTGTTCAATCACCTCCGGACCCACACCGGAAACTTGTCCGACCCGGTGACAGCGGCAGCAGCCTTCGCCCAGTCGCAAACACAGTCCTTGTTAAGCTCGTTGTTCCCGCAGTCGGCGCTCCAGAGGGGCTACCCGACGCCCCCGCTGAGCCCCATGTCCGCAGCCAGATATCACCCGTACGGAAAGCCCGGAACTCTGCCCTCAGGCATCCCGGGGTCTCCGTTTGCAGCTGCAGCCGCCCTCAATCCAGCCGCAGCCGCCGCCCTGGGGCCCTACTACTCGCCCTACGCCATGTACGGCCAAAGAATAGGATCCGCCGCAGTCCACCCGTAAGCGGAGCCCGAGCCCCGCGACGGACACCCCCGAAGCCAAAAAGTTCACCTTCCGCCATAGAACGTGAGATTAGCTGTGCTGCGAGTGAAGTGACGGAGCAAAAACAGAAAACTGTGATACTTTAGGAGTAGTTGTTTCCTCCGACAAACGTCGGACTGAAGATGCATTTCTTAAGTTAAAGTCGCTGCCGTTGTTGTTGTTGTTCAGTAGCCTCCTGGCCGAGGTCCCAGGCAGACCCTCTTCTGTACTAAGCGCCCGAGATGCAAACTAGCGAAGAATCCCAAAAATCAAAAAATAAATAAAATAAAACAAAAAAATATATATTTAACTCAATCCAGTTTAGAGTCAAACGCTGATTCAGTTGCTGTCCTGTTTTGTATAAGACGTGTAAAATTTTGTATATAGTAGCAAGCATAAGTTAGCCCTGTAACATATGCAGACCCAGCGGTCTGAACTAATTTAACAGATTATTGAGAACCGTATAAAATAAAATATTGCAAATCGAATCAATGAGTGTTTTTCCTTTGTGGCCCTCTCCTCTGACGATTCTGTGCTCATGCGTCTTTTCCTGGCATTGATGATTCAATTTAAAGTAAAAATCTTAAGGTGCCCTGGTGAACGTTTTATTAAAAGTGTTTTATTTTATATCTATCCAAATTCTGTGAAAGAATTTGTTAGAATGGTATTTACATAAAATGTGGCCGGCAACGCAACCCTACGCTTTGTGTAACCACGATCTAAATTGTTTCAAAATATAGGGTTGCCAGATCTACCAGGCTTTTATAACAATTCTTTTGGTCTTTTTATATATTTTCAGCTTAAAGCAATAACAGGCGTATTTGTTTTGTTGATATTTCTATAATTACAAAAACTGGCAGCTAAATCTAAACAATTCCAATCATTCTTACATAAAAATCATTAAAACAAAAGATATCAAAAATAATTTTGTTTATGCTCTAAAGCACTGTAAACATAGTAAATCTTGTTTATGCCATTAAACAAGGCTCAAGCAGTATAAAAACTTCACTTTTCTATCAAATATTTAATTGAGAGCTACAAAGTCAATATTTGTGAATAATTTATTTTACCAAGATTTCAAACCAAGTTTATTTTCTAATGTCTCGATGAATTCATACAGCCGACGCGACGGCATATTCACGTATTGCGCTCATACCATCTTATAAGTAATTTTCTTCTTCAGACTCTATGACGGTCATTTCAAAATTAAATATGATAACAGAATTTTCATTCATAATTTAAATGTTTACTTAAAACTGACATTTTTAAAATATGGTTTGAAATTCCAGATACGAATTAAGGAGGTATTCTACTAATTAAAAAAAGCATACGCTTTTAAGGAATTTTGTTCATAGTAATTCAGCAGCTATGTACAAACAAACAAAACCATAACAAATGGTGCTGAACTGAGGATCCTTGAAATTTTCACTTCGGTTAAATTTTATTTTATCTAATTATGTACTACTAGTTTGCTGCTTCCTAATTAGTCTGCGTACATATAGAAATAAAAATTTAGACAGCTTTTCGGATTTATTTAAAACTAGGTATAACAATTTTTGATATCCTTTTTTACACTATTTTTTCTACCGTCTCGCACAGGCTTCTCAATTATGTCCAACATGCGAACGCTGATACACGTCATTCTTAATTTTCAACCAAAAGGCTAATTTTCGTGGTTTAAGTATGACGGATGTGCCATACGAACTTTGACCCCATATTTTCATCCTTTAGGAGACGATTTTTCAAAAACGCTGAAACACTTTATTTTAAGTTTCCATCCAAAAGGCTAAAAATCTATTTTCATGGATTAAACTTCAAAAGTGACGAATTTTCATACCAACTCCGTGTTTTACTCCCTTAGGGAAAGAATTTTGTATAGTCTTTTCGTAGAGCGTGTTTACGCTACAAAAGAAACCTACTGTCATGCAATTAGTTTCAGCGGTTTCGGCTAGACGTTGATAAATCATTCTGTCAGTCAGGAAATTTTTTTATACATATGTATGTATAGGTTATTCTATTTCTGCTAGGGATTAAAATCACTAAAATGTAAAACATTGTGTACCTTACCTAGAATTTAAGAAACATCCAAAAGTAGTTTTTCTTTAGTCATTAGTCAGTAGTAGTAGTTTTTCTTTAGTCATTAGAAAAAATTACTTTGAGATAAACGCGTTCAAAGTTTCGAAACATGTAATTTATATTACTCCATCCTACCAATTTCAAACCTCTAGTAAAATCTTAGGATGCAAATTGTTATAGTAGCAAAGATTCTAAAGCTTAAATTATGAGCCATACTAATTTAAAAATCGCCATGTAATCATGTTGTATGCTAAATATTTAGTCATTGTTAATGATTTGTTCTATTCTAACAAGGAGCCAGCGGAAGGATGGGATCCTATTTCTATTACGTATTTATTTTGAAGAACTTGAATATTCAAATTACCCTGAAAACGATATACAATACTCGTCAACACAAATCAAATGAGGCCAAACTCTATGTGGTTACATTATTTTATTGTGAAGTTCCTGTGACCACTTTCCGATTCCATTTTGAGAGCAGATGGTACCATAAAATTGCATTGTCATCGAATTCAGATATCATACATATATGCAAAATTTCAGATGAATCATACATCAAGAAAGTGGAACAAAACCAACTTGCAAGAATTTACAATACACGGACAGGTGAATTTGAAAAGCTTACAAAAAGAAATAATGTGGAATAAAAAGTTATATTTTATACTCTGCATATAATGTAAAAAATCTAAAATTCAAGAAAGTAAAGGGATTTATTCCAATGTATTTAAAAAGCAAAGGCAGTGGACCTTTGTATAAATACATATATGAACCTGGTTGTACCATAGAGACAGTAATTTATGAACCCTTTGCACTCGATGACTCTCTTCACTTATAAATATTACCAGCACTCGAAGCAATTTAAAAACAGAAGAAACATATTGAACATTATTTGAATTGGATCCTTAGTGGAATTCTCTGATTCGAAGACGAATTTTAAATGACTTTGTTTCAGAGCCCTCGAGTGCAAAGGGATAACACTTAACCTGTCAACCTGTTCGAAGCAAATTTCAAGTATGGGTACGGACGGGTCAGCAACATTTGCAATTTAAATTTTGTACATTATTGTTTCGTAATAAAACTGATATTAATAATATGTATAAAATATTTACTTCGAAAATATTTAATTTTACTATTATTTCTAATTCGAATCTGCGTTTTTCTGTCAAATAGATACATATGTATATACTTACATACAATTAAAATTACTAGAGCTTGTATGACCTTGAAATGTTTGTTTGCTATAAATCATTTAAGCCATATTAAAGGTCAAACACACAAGTTTATAAAACACGAAGTAACTTATAATAATTTAATATGGAACATTGAGTCTGCTCAACCATCACGTTCACGCACGCACATAAAGAAAAAAGAAAAAAACGATGATATCCAAAACTTAAGTGTTCACCTTTCTTTTATCAGATTATTTTAATATAGAAAGTAAAGAATTATTTTCTGAGAATTTTGTACGTAATGCGCATATAAACATGTATAAAACATATATTTCCAATTCTTATAATAATTATCCATATTTACATAAAGGAAAAGGAATATTAATCATTAATTTTTAAACGTAAATTACTAAAAATATATATATGCTTGCTAGTGTTAGTAAACTAATGGATTTAAAAAAATATATACATATTATGCTGCCAATGTTTTTTGTTCAGTTTATTTTTTGAAAAGTCCGTTTGGTGAAGGTTGTGGGCTAGGTGTCATTATTTGAATAAAAATACATACATTGAAATTCGTTAAAAGACAAATGAATGAAGAATTTGATTTCTTATTTAGTTTCAATTTTTTTAAAATTTTCCTTTTATCGCTATTGTCATCACATTTATTCATTTTTATTAAATTTCATTCGTATAATTTTAATAGGTCCAAAATCGGAACCAAACTTCTCTCAATAACAAAAGCTAATTTGATATACCTACGACTAAAAATGCAATTTTCATTATTTACTAATTACAAATATTACAAATGCCTCTTTATTTGGTAAAAAAAATTTAATGAACCATTTGAATAACTATGCGATTGATAAAAATTGATTTTGGTTTAGTTAGTTTTATAGTTTTTGTATAGCTTTCATCATCTTCTTTTAAAAAGCGAGAGTTTTGGGCAATATCCGCTTTGGAATCAAACACTTTATTCTGAAATTAAGTCTCTGAAGATATTTTCACAAAAATTTAAAGCTCTTGTACATCGAAGGCGTTTTACGGGCTTATTAGCTTTTATCTCATAGCAACCAGTTCAAAAGATCTCACAGCTGCCAATAGCTTCTAATAGCTCTGCAATTAGCTATAGTTTTTTATTGTGGATGGTGGCACAATTTCTAAACAACCAATACAATATAAAAATGGATTTCCGACACGAATTTCTTACAGTTCTACTAAAAGTATCAAAATAACTTGAACTTGAACTTGAAATGATAGGACAACTTTATTTATGACCTTTTGCATCCGAATTGAAACTTGATCCGGATGGAAAGCTGTATTGAGTTAAGCCTATTTCAAAGGTGCCTATGACCTTTTCAAAACCAAGCTCAATGATACGTGATATTATTTCAAATATTTCAAGCTGGATTTATCGATCTGGTTCGAAAAAGTGTTTATGGAACTGGTTCGAGTCAATCTACATCGACTGGAACCGGTTTGAAAGAAGTCGTAAAGCGAGGTATTTTTAACTTTGCATCGTTTACATAGATGCAATGGAAATCCTGCATATTTTTCTTCCGAAAATATCGGAATTCTCTGAAGGCACAAGAGGCTCATTTGCATAAAAGTCTCCTAGTGACTACATGCATATAATGTATATGTATATACATAAAGTAAATATATTTTTAATACAAATATGTATTGTTCATATCAGACAACTGTACAGGCAAAAAGATTTGTCTTTCAATTTTGGTACAGAATCGTAATAGTACATACATTGTATAATAATATGAATTTCAAAAGTGAAATAAAAGATTCAAAAAAGGCAATTCCCTTGTTGACTCAATTTCTGCAAAATAATCCTTATCTAATAGACCTAAAAGTCTATGGACATCTTTAAGAATATTGCCTCGTCAAAATGTGGATTTCAAGTAATCCCACGTAGTCCTTGTGGTCAAGCGGACCTTTTCTGCATTGTCCCGGCCCCAGGCATTCCCAATAGTCTCTAATTACTTCCAGTCCATCGGCGCTGTCACATCATCAAAATCAGCGGATAAACACCTGCTGCGATAAGATATTTCCCTGGCGTATTGTTGCGTTTCCTGTCCGGCACCCTCTCGTCACAGAATCTAGGGTGGGAATTAGCGGCTGAACGACCGCTCCGAGTAATTTTCTCGCCCGGGCACAATTGAACTGCATGCGTCAGACAAAGGCGCACCACGTCCAACAAAGGCCCGACCTAGCCGCCGGAGTCCGATATTAGGCTGTCACTTAACATGCCGCCCCTTTCAAGTTGCCAATTACGCTTTTGACAGCTGATGCTAACAGAGAATGACACTTTGTTGTATGTATGATTTCGCCCGCCTCAGTTCTATTCAGGCGGGTTTTTTTTCCCGCCCCAGCCCCGGTCCCTGCCGTAATCTTGTTGCACGAGCATAAGTGACATGTCAGTGGTAATTCAAAACGACGGCCCGGGCATGTTGTGTGGGGAACTGGTGTCTGCCGGATCCACACAGTGACCCAAATCGATTGCTCCGATGTAACGTGACACAGGGTTGTCTCTGGCCGGGCGTTCGGGTCGTACCCGGCCCAGCGCCTGCACGGCGAGTCCACTAGCTCCGAGGTTGACGACTGTTCGGAAACGGCGGGGCAGAGGAGACGTGGGGGTTGTAAAAAGGCGGAAGAGGAACTGCCAAGACACAACGAGGGATCTGTCGTTTTGTCTTTAATTAGACCCCGCTGAACGTTTAACCATTTTTGACAGGCTGAAGCTGATTAGCGGGGACAGATTCGAACGGCATTCAATGCTATGTAGGGCTTCGATTTGAACGATACCCGGAACGTCACGGCGGGGAAAGTGATGCAACGCGACCGGGTCGCCCCATTCAACTTAATTGGGCTTGGGTCCTGCTGTCGACTGCTATTTGGCATGACGGCTTTTTAAGGCGGCATCAGCAGCAGGATGTCCCAAATGCCTTGTGACATTTGCTAAAGATGCTTGCAAAGACACAATTTTATTCCCAAAGCAAAGATAAAACCGTTTTGGAAACATTTTGAATTAGTATGCAAGAATTTCCATTTTCGAACCTTAAGGGAGCATTTAATACCTGTGTTAAATAGTCGAAATTTGTCCGAAGTTTCAAGAGCTACAAATTATAAACCATAAATTCAATCAAATAATTATTTTGCACTCATGTACCTACACATTTTTGGTGTAATTCAGGAAAATATTGTGATATTACATAATTTTTAAGTATTTGGCGTGAAATTCAATAAATTTTGTAAATGTGGGATTTTGCACCATATTTATATAAACAAATGCATGGGTATTCAAAACTACGTCTAGCGAACGTCTGCGATCTATATTATATTATTTATCTCTAGTTATAGTCAAACTTTCTGAAAATTATATACATGGGTGGATTTTACCCAGTATTTACATATGTGACTCGCATCGTAAACAGAATGAACAATTGTGATTATAACCAATCAAATAGAGAGTATCTAAGCTATTGTAACCTTATAACACCATCTTAGAAAAATCGGATTTTTACTTTTGTTAGAAAAATGATATTTTTAGAATAAAAATGTACGAAATGTACGAAAGCATGATTGCTTGCAATGAAGTAATGGTTGAAAATGCTTTCTCTTTAATTTCTCGGTAATAGTAGTTGTTTTTGAATGAAAAACAAGAAAGGGAAGAAAATTTAGTCAGTCTGGATTTCATCATTCAAATAAATTTAATAAACCAAAATTAAAGTTCTTCCTGTTTCTTCACTTCATATGTTTTTTATATAGTTCTAACTGCGGTTGATCCTCCGAGTAGTTTAGTAGGTACTTTGCTACCATAAAAATTTTATTATTATTTTATGTTGAGTTCTCTGAGACTAAGATTGTGACAACAAGAAAAAATGAACAAACAAACAATTTAAGAGTAATAAGTTTTAGGCTATTGAAAATATGTAGGCAGGTATCAATCATATACATTTGTTAATTCCCATCGGGATTGTTGTCCGCGCTAGAAAATGAATGTCTACGTGTTTGCGGCATTGTACACCGGAAGAACTATAGAATTCATTAAGCCAATAAAATAATCGATATATTGAAGGTTATAACGTAGATATGCCCCCTTAACAGAATTGTATTCAATTTATAAATAAATAAATAAATCAGGGTAGACTGGAGTTAGTTCAACAAAGAGTTTTGTTGGGCATTTCCAATATCCTAAAACTACGCATCGTACGACCCTTCGACCTACGTTGTAAGGGACAACAAAGAGTTGCTTGTCGGTAAATAAGTGCGACGCAAAATTAAAATTAAATCTCGTTTGGTTGCTTTCTTTCTACGTAAGAACTTGCTAGCCCTAGAAATATCACGTAAACTGTAATTACTACTTAATTAATTCTAGTTTCAATGTGAAGCAACAGTTGTTATGCAATTACCATCATATTTTTAATAACCTTACTTTTGTTGGGAAAAGTGAGGTTGAGCGACACCTGCTAAATTCCTGTGTGAATATGACAATATATATATTTGAATTATAAAAATGTATAATAGATATAGAAAGTAATCCGATTTTACCTAAATCGGTTTTAATTTGTTTATAAAAAATGTCATGTTCTATTTGGTTATGTATAATTTAATAATTTCTTTTTCGACAATAATTCAGTATAAACAAGAAAATACCAGAAACACAATTAGTATACAAAATGAACATATTTAAACGTAAAGTGCCACTAATAAAACATAATTCATTGTATTTTTAAAATATGTAATCAAATCTTTGAAACCGACCATATTGCTGCGCATACCTGGTAATTTAATCATCAAACATTTACGACATGTTTCCGAAAACACACCTTGCTTGTCGCAAAGGCAGTATTTTTCAATTTAATGAATATTAAACATAGAATAAAATATTATCCGTACTGTTGTTCTACGAAATTATTGTTTATCTTATTGAAAGTTATTGTTGTTGCATAATAAACATGCACACATAAACATCTATGCTAGTAAGGAGGTTTCCTTGAAGCAAATGCAATAATAATGCAAATTTCCTGGACGAATTAGTCATTTTGCAGAGATTTACATGTACTTCGTCTTTTAAAGCAACATTTTACGCATATAATAAATGTATTTCCATTTTTAGTGCATATTAATGTTGAATGACATTGATTTTATTGTATAATAGGTATACTCGGGTTGTTATTACTCATGATTTTAAAATTCTTAGTTGAATTAGTGCTGGCTCTTACTTTAATTACGAAATAATATAAACACTCAATGGCAAATAGTCGGCAAAATAGCTCAATATTCCTCGGTTATTACAAATTTCAGACGGTTGTTTCTATGCTTAATTTAGGTTTAAAAATTTAATGATTTAGTGTTATTGTACCACTCACATTAAATGTATTTGAAAAGATTGCCCCTGCACTGATATTCCATTCACTATTTGAAGTATAAATTAAATTCGTTTATAAAAAAAAGTTAATTTAAACAAATTGTTGTAGCAGTTGTTAAGTTTTTTGTATATTTGTGTAATAGCTGAATATATTCCAACGTTTATTTAAAGGCCCCTATATCGTTGCGATATTTGTTTTACAAATGTTTCAAAATTTGTTTCTCAAAACTGTGATGTGGTAGAAAATTTTCGTTTTCTAATTCATTTAGCATTTGAAACACTATATAAAATATATTGTTAAAATTAAAAGAAAAAAAAATCCAAAAATAAAATCGTGAATATTTTATTGAAAATAAACTTATAATTCATTTTTACATCATGATTTATTCTTTTTTGTTTGAATATTAATTGTAATATTGCTAATTATAAGAATATTTGCAGTTATTAGGAACCTAAATATTTACAAATAGTTATGTTACCAAATATTTTTGTTTTGGAAATGTTAAATTTGTTTGTATCATTTAGTATCTAATAAAATTAGTTAAAAGGAAAGAAAAATCGTCAGTTGAAAGATAATATTTTTTGCGCTTAAACTTTTTGATTTATTCGTATACTTATAATTGTCTGTAACGCAAAACCGGTAAAAATTATATTCTGGAATTTTATAAATTTAGATAATCTTAGTATTTATTACTATTTCGCAAGATTTCCTCATTATCCAAAATCTTTGAAGTGATACCCTTGAAATTGTTATCGGAACATTTCGATGTGTATCAGAAGCGTAAATATCAGAAAAAATGCTACCTAATAAAGCCTTGCAGCAATTGCGTGTGATTTTCGCGTTGTAAAACCAAGCAGGAAGCTAATAATGCAAAGCCGCTTATCGTATTCATATGTAGTTTACTAATATATAAGTTACTCGGAAGAGGTTGGTGTTTTTTTCGAATACCTGTATAACTGCCGTCGCTGCAATCTACGCGCATTCGAAACGACTTAAGCTTTAATTTCCGGCAAATTATGACTTTCTCCGCAGCGTTATTTCGCATTAAATAATTGCAGATGTCCTAACCGGCTGGCAGTTCATTTACAATCATTCGCTTAAATTTATTGTCCCCTTGTCGTATCAACAAAACCCCTAAATCACCCCGCCTGGGCCAGGCTGCGGGAGACACGATAACCGGTTTTTAGAATTTTTGCACGCCCAACGGGTGACTCACAAAGGCAATTACACCAAGATCAGATAAGGTGAAATTAAGCCTTTTTCTAGCTCGTCATAAACATAAATTACAATTATTGCTAGGTTATCAAAACGCCATAAATCACGAGCGACCACCACATCCATCTGCTACTAATCGGCGACTTATCTCGCCGGTCTCCTCCGCAATCCATCTTCCCGGGACATGATTGCTGATAACGTCGGGCAATAAATAAATAAAAATCTGACACAATCACTTAAAAGCGAAACATTTCCCCATTTGATTTACAGCACGACGAGTGTTTTGACACGATGCTATTTTAGTGTTTTTATCGCTCAGCTCCATCCGGCGCTGCCATGCCGCGCCGCGCCGCGCCGGCTTTGCCCGCCCGCCGCAGCAGCCCCAATTGACACCGGCTTTTCAGAGTATGATGTCTGGCTGTGCTTGGCATCCCTCGTAAATTACACGAAAATTAGTTCAAAGTGGAAATAAATTTCAGCGGCTGATGTCATCCCTAATTAACAGCTTTGTAAGGAGCTGGGGGTTCATGTCGAGGTGAGGCTCACTCGTCACCCGTCAGGCCGCTGCACTTAGTTAGTGCCCGGACCGCTGGCTGAGTTATCGCATGTCCGCCAGCATAATTAAGTAATTTGATAATTATAATTAATTGCCAACCCAATTCGTAGTAAATGCGGCTCTTCGTCAGGGTGTGAGCAGGAAGCGCTGTCTTTACATGAGAAAAAACGCGCCAATCGCTCGCGCGACCCACAGTCCAAGGCGACCTGCTTCCTGCGATGTTGCCCGTGGTCACACTTTGCTTGTTTTTAGCGCTTACATTGCCACTGAGTGCGTTCACCGTGCAACAAGGCAATTACTTAATTTGCTAGAGTGCATAATGTGCACGAAAATTATACATAAATACATACGTGTCAGCCACAATAAGACACCTACCTAACATCTTACTCTCTCTTTAATAGATAAAAGATATATTATTATACTTAATGTAAAAACGCAATCATCAAGAAATCGATTTTCCTGGGGGAAGTAGATCTCAGTGGAAGAAAATGCTGAAAAAAACCTTTTAGTAACAGTTCCAAAACTATGAAAATATTAATTAAAGTCTACATGAGGTTTGGTCTCTATCTTTTATTACCGAAAAAAACTCCGACATATTAAAAAAGTAATAACATACTTATTTCTATATCTTCTTAAAATATCGAGATTTTGTGAGATTTCCCGACATCCATATGATAACTTTGGCGGATGTATTTGAATTTTCAAACTTTATTTTAATACTTGTATAATAAGAACATAAACATACATATGCTATCGAATTTACTTATAAATATGTAGACAAAATAAAATATTGTAACCAGCCGATCGGCTGACTGGCAAACAGCCCGATTTTCTTGACAATGTTGCTCGTCCGCCAATACCTTCCGAGGTCCTCGGTGGCGGACGAGCTCAAAAAATGCTGGCGTTTTGATCCAGAACGCCAAGCGGATCTCTTCAGTGTGGCTACGGCTTGACGTTCTTGCCACAGACGCCCGCGATCGAGGGGACCGATCGCCAGTCCTTATATTCGCACAATTGAAATCCTAAGTGTGAAGTATAAGCGAAGGGAAATCTTGTAACAATATAATGTTATAGTCATACAATGTATAAAATTTCAATCAAAAAAGCAAATAAAGTGTGCATTGTAATAGCACCTCTCTTATAAATTCTAATAATGTTCCCTTATTTCGTTGTCACGGCAGATGTCGTGCCGAAACGAGATATTTGGGATTCATTACCTTAAAAGGATTGAAAAAAGAAAAATGTTAACTGTTATCTCCCGGTTCAATAATGTATTCCACGCGAAGGTATCGGAAGGTTTTGGAGCCCTCATTGAATTGAGTTATTCAGCGCTGTTATCACATTTGAGTGATTTTGAAGGGCTCATATGAAACCAAAAGTACTTCATTGCATTACACCTTCATCCAGAGTCAAAATATCGCTCTGAGCCATTTCACCTCCCGTCGTATCTTCGGTCCTCCCCTTGGGGGGTAGTGTTTCGGAAAAGGAATCATCTCATTAATCTTTGAGCAGGGAACAAGAAGTCAGAAGACAACAGCCATTTAGTGAGCGCGAGGTTAAGGCATTTGGGCATCCGGGGGGTGGTTGCCTGGCTGGCGAGGGACTCCGCTCCAAAATCGAAGCAACAGCAACAGCAACGCCAGCCAGCCACTTTCCTTTCCACGATCCACCCCCGAAAGACACCGGCAGCGACGGCAACAACAACTGCCTGTCGAGGGCGTAAGAAATATGTTAACTCTTAAAAAAGGAAATTTATGGCGGGAGGGTAGTTGAATGAATGAATAAACGAATGTGCTGACAAGTCGGTACATTTTTTATAAGATAACAGGGTAGATACCCTCTGCCCTCTGTTGCGGGAGGGGCGGCGCGACGCCAAGCGCCGGCGAGCACTTCCCGGATTTAGCTTTTCTCTTTCCCCATGCCCTTTTTTATTTTTATTTCGGTATGTGAAAGGTTCGTAAATAAACAATTTAGGTTATGGTATACGGGCAGGGACGTGGAAAGATGCCGGCACTTTACCCACTCGTACGCTTTCCACTTTGTCTGATTTCAATTTTAACGAAATTTAACGTCTTTGCCGCGGTGGGCGGTATAGTCACGCGGGAGCGAAAAGTGGATGTGAAAATTGCCACTTAAGAGCATATTGAGAGCTAGGAAATTTTCATTTGTTACCGCTTTTATTGCCGTCTTCTCTGTTATGACTTCCACGTACGAAATTACCCTAAAAAAGAATTTATTTCCATAATGAAGTTAAATTCAGTTTTATATATCTAAAATGTATAGGTACTACAATGAATTCAATAAGAAATTCAAAACAAAAACTCAATAATTGTTATGTTATGTATATATTGTTCTATCGACAACAACTGAACGACAAATTCAAAGTATGAATTCCCACAAAGGAGCCGAAATTTCCGTACATCGAAATCTGTGCTAAAAAACAATAGGTTTGCTCACTTCGTATAAAGCTGGTATTCAGTGACACACACGTAGTTTATCTGTTTACTATGGTATCTATATACTAACAGTGTTTCAAGATTACTGAGAGATTATTATAGAAGTTTATACTTATAGGAAACAATTGCTCTTGTTTTTTGTTGTTTTATACCAAACTAAGGTGTTCTAATTGTCTTGAATGCTTTTCTTATCACATAGGATATGTCCATTAACTGGTTGGCTCATTTTTAACTAGCACTTGGGTCACGTTTACAAAAGTCATGTACGCTATTTCCTATTTGTCGTATTAGTAGTCGTGTATGTTGCCATAATACGACTATACGAGCTAACAACTAGCTTAAATCTTCACTCAAAGTTCACATACGTATACATAAGTTGAATTTCTGTACTTAACCATAAACCACACAGATTAAAGAGACAATGCTTTGTTTTACTTTTGCATAGATATAAGTAAAACTTATGACACTATTGGTGTGGCCCCGGGGGTTTATAATATGTGTTAAGTTTATGTACTTAAAGCTGGTATTTTTTTTTCACGAAATTACTTGATCCATACAAAATACATATGTATAAAAATGCTCAAGGAATTTTTTTCTGTTCTGGTTGTCAAAGTGTTATACTTCGTAAAGGATCGGCCAAAGAAACATTCAAATTTCCTTCAAAGATTAACTGTCCGGGCACATGTAATCTAACACTCATAAAAGCGTAGCTTGAGCGTGAGCGTTGTGACAGCCTATCTGTAATTAAATTATAGTTAATATACAAAATCAGAAAGTAAATTTCCATTACTAATATATACCTACTCTAAATATTATAATAATTAAAAATTATTCATATGCTAAGAATTCTTATTATTTATCATTAGTGAAACGTCTTTTAGATAGATAATTTGTGCATTTTGAAAACTATCGAAAATTGTGAGGCGTTTATTTGTGGTTGCAAGATCTGTTAGGGAGCGCAATAAGTTTTTGGTCTGCGGAGGGACTAGTTGCCATTAAATCAACCCGAAAGCACACACAGAACTCGACTTGAGATATTTATGCAGAGCTTATCCCGGCGATAAATCGCTTTTAAGCCTCCGTAGAGATTCCTAGAAGCAAACAAAGGCCACAAATCATCCGAAGCCCCACAGAGTGAAAACCGCGCTACTTCCGCAAGCCACTGTCTATGAGCCCCGGCAGCCAGCACCACCGCCAGAAACCCGAACACCACCGCTTCCACAACTCCGCTCCAAATCTGTTGTCTCCGTTTCAAAGTGTAATAAATAAATTTTATTTGTGTGCATTTTTATTTATCGCCGATAATATACGATTTTTACAGCCCTCCGCTGGGGCTGGTCTATTTCGCTCCAAGCCGCGCCTGACAAACATCCGCCATTGAATGAATGTTGTTATCCATTTGTCTCGAGATTCAATACCCCGTTCCATTCGGTGGCCTGGACGGGTGCGATCCGGGGATTTCTGGGTGCGGCGCAGACAACTCAAGGCGGGGAGCTGCGCTGGTTAAGGGGGCCCCCGAACAACAGGAGCAGCCCGGCACAGCACTCGAGTGAAAAGACTCGTCGAGGAAAGACGAAATCAACCCTCCTCGACTGAATTTATGTGGACGTGGTGCGGCTGGATACAATAAAAGCGAAATATATGACACACAGAATTCACAGGGCGCACAAAAATATAAAAAATTGCCCTCTGATTCGGTTCGGCAAAGGGAACAAAACGTGTAATTTATGGCTAATACCAGGGAGCAGCAGGGAGCTGCTCGAATCCTCTGCGGCGCAAAGTCCAACTATGGTCCATGGCTGCAAGGACTCCGGCGGGCCAGGAGGAATCGTGAGTTAGTTGTCCTCACCGAGACCTGCCCGGGCTCCGGGTCTATTCTGGAGGTGCCCTGGAGTTCCAGCAGGCAGTCAAGCGGCTCGATATCAAATAGATCCAGTGCGGGAACAAATAAACAAACAGACAAAGAGCAAGTGTCTCGTTCAGTGTGTGTGCACTTCCTCACCCTGCGAGACAGGGCCCCGGGACCAGGACCCGGTCCGGGACCGCCCCAGATACTAAGAAATTGGTAAGTTGAGCAAACAATGCCACTGAAAAGGAAATCAAGAAAAATGGCCTTCGGATGTATCGTTAGCTCCGGCAAACAACAATAATTGATTGTTAAACGATAATTTATTGCGGTTATCGCTCGAAATGATGCGGAAAGATTATGACTTATTTATTGAGATAAATTCCCGGCGGATTGCCATGTCGCTTGTGGAACCTTTCAGGACTTCCGCTGTGGAAGAGGCAAACATTCCGGATTAGACCGTGTGTGGTTTCCGTTAATTGTTATATTGGGAATAATCCAATTCTATTCAATCTATATATGTAAAAATTAATTTAAAACATTGAAATGAAGTTTTGAGTACCTTTACTGCGAGAAAAGTCGTTTTAAATTTGGCAAATTACATACCTACATATATGAATTTACTATTCTGCAACACAAAATGAAGTCATAGAGATATTTCGTAATTTAACAGTGATCGTAGTAACACTTTTAAAATTGTATTATCAAATGAAAATCTACATAAAATAAAAAGAAAAAATGTTAAGTACCTCTTTATAAAGCTGCTATTAAAATACATAATATAGAAAAAAATCAAAAATAAATGTAGAAATAGAGGTACGTCTAAACGATTTAAGGGACTTAAGCGGTTGATTTTAAAATTAACAATGAGCATATATGTATATGTTTTAATACGTTTAGTACAACATGTATAGGTATAGTAAAGTACTATAAAATAACAAAAGGAACTGTAGAAACAGAGGTAGATTAAAATAATTTTATAATTAGTTAGATGAGTTTTCATAAAATAATTGAAAAATTTACCAGCGAGGAGTTTCCGAAACTAAAAAATGGCCGATCCGTGAACATTTCTAATCGAGTTGCCCGGGAAATGGCTCGATGTATAGTATCTGGAATAACAAAAACTCCTCAGAAAGCTGCTCAACAAATCAGTAATGGATTATTTTACATTTCTCAGCAATAATTCCTGAAAATTTGCCTTCACGAGAAAGTTTAAGGACATTTTCCTAGTGTGCACTTAAAATTTGAATTAGCACTCTTATTAAAATGCAAATTTTCACAATTTCTTTTAACATTCTTTAGAAAACTACTTATCTCACTCGATTGGCTTGCAAAAAGCTTGTTAAAATAACGTTAACTAGGAAATGCTCACGTACGCTGAGTGTGGTGCAAAAGTGAAAGAATAGACTTTTTCGACATAATTGTGATTTTTCTTGATTTAGATGAAGTAAAAAATAAAAGCAACATGTTCTGAATATACAGCCATAAGTGCAAATAACAACGTTTTTTTCATTTCCGTCAGCCTTTCCATTACTTTGTAATAAATGTATGTATATTCAAAAGCAAAAGTGGGGATCATTCCTCCACTTAACTTGTCAAACTAATAAAAAATTTCCCAATGAAAATTTAAAATGTAATTTTTGTAAACTAACATAGGTACTGCAACGTAAAAAACCGAATGTTTAAAAATGTTTAAATCGAATTGGAAGTTGCAATTAGTTAAAAGTTTTAGAATTCACAAGTTAACTTTAAAAACGAGCATAATTCTATTAACTATTAACAAAAATGTAGTCATAATTAATTATTACATATACATAGGAGATTCTTTCGTTCCCTAACTGTATTTCAACGTTTATTTTACAACTTTCCTACTACTTTCTAATCAAATCGATCTCGTTGTAATAAAGTTTAATTATTTTGTAGAAGATTTTGCCACTTTGTAGTGTTTGGTTAAATCAATTTATAGTAATTTAGCTGTTTTAGAATTTGATATTTATTAAATGAGTCTTTAAAAGAACATGCAAAAATAGGAAATTATATTATATTTATAAATGACAAATAATTAATTGCCTTGTGCTTTTATTAGTTCGATAGCAAAAATTAACAAATTTATATTATCATTATTGACTATTTTATAGTACTTAAGCAAGAATTAGTTTATTTCAAATTAATCTTTTTCTCTCAGTGGAGTAACGTCAAATATCTGGTATTCTTGCGTAATGCTTCAGATTAACTTCGCAAAAATCAGTTTAACCTGAAATCTTGATTCGAGACTAAAATCGAGGACAAAGTAGAAAAACAAGAATCCAAGCAGAGCCCATTTTTCACCGCCTGACAGGTTGGCAAGATGCTTCTTGATGTAATCCTATTTCCTTTCGCGACAGAAGCGATATTTTTTTTTCTCGTCTTTTACATTTCGCGCCATTTGGTCTACCTGTTTCAGTTGCTGCTCCCCTCTCGTGTATAACGTCGAATTTTTTTCCACCATCGAGTGTAATCCGACACGCGAAAGAAGTTTAAGAATTAATGTCATGAGCAATAAATCCATTGACTGTGACCAAGTAATTATTAACCGCAGACGGAGCAGCAACACTCCCCGTGATAAGGAGACCTTCAAGACAAAGCACCGGGTCCGCCGGTAGAACGGTAGCAGTAGATCACCGACAGAGACGAGGCTAAATAACAAACTCACGAACTGAAAGATTTATGAATTTTTCTTTTCCCAGGCTGCGTCCTTTATTCACTTGCCCAGCATGATAGGATAAGAAGATGACGGTATCCTCCTAAGAACATTTTTCATTTTCTCAAGACGTGCGATTTTTTCTCGGCCCCCCTCCGCCCCCGTCGCGCCACATTTCGCGTACTATGGAGAGATCTAAGTCAAGGGGTCTGCTGCTGACTCCGGCTGCCTCATTTTCTATTCCGGCTCATTGCTGGCGCTGCTGTGCGGGGGAGGTCGCGATGAATATAAAGATTGATTGTGCACCTTAAAAGAGCCCTGGATAAATGGCCTCCCACTCGGGCGCGGCCCGACGTGCAAGTGATTTCCGTGGTTGAAATGAGAGCTGTGATTATTCAGTGTTAAATAAGGACATGAAAGTGACAGGCTAGGACACGTTACAGATGGATCTTTATAAATCCTATTAAAATTAATATCATGAACATTTGCCGCCTGCGAAGGATGCCGTCATCGCATGGTGGATTGATATCTCACCAACGCAACGCCGCCGTATCGAATCGCGGCGGTGGAAGTCTCTCAATTTGCCTTTACCTCCCCCAAAAGAAAAGTCGCGGGGGATCATTTCCATTATACACCCCGAAAAATTTTATCTACAAGCCGGAAGAAGGAAGACGGCTGGTCCTCCGCAAAATTTATTGAGAACATCCAACAAATCCGTCACCATAAATTTTCCAATTATTTTCCGCTTTCAAAGTAGACGCCGGCAGAGATAAAGTGCGCCTTCTGCGGCCAATTGAAATTTATGGAGGACAGGTCCAATAAACTGACAAAAACACTTTCTTTCGACGATAAATAATAAGCGAAAGTATCTGGCTGGTGTCAGCGGTTCTTGGAGGCATTAATAATTGCAAGCAAGTGTCAGCCTCCGCGAACTCTGGCAGGAGCTCGTTTAGGCCTACGCGTTGGCGCGCTTCGAGGGGCACAAACAGATTCCTTAGCGGCGACAATTTTAGCGTCCCCTAAATCTCGACTTTCTGATCGAGAGTCCCAACTCCCGGCGTGCCACAGGAGCGCTACCGATAAATAACCCTTTCGAAAAATAGCATGTGAGCCTCCCTCCCGTTTTACGATCGGTCTGCGGGCCGTGTGAGACAAGCCTAAGACAGCCGGAGGTTAAGCCAAAAGGCGTAAGTGCCGCATTAATGCCGCCAAACTAAAGATTCAGTTGCCGTCCATTTATATTAGAATTTTTATTTATAAACTCATCTGAACGGCGGTCGCGTCGCACCCCCGCTGGGCGATTTCTCATCCAATGCACGGCGATAGGCGGGAGCTTTGCGCACATCCGTTGCCACTGCCGTGTGGCATTAGCTTTGTCAACTGGATTCACTGGGGCTAAATTCTCTTATTTATGGGTCTTTAGTGACTGTTTCTCGAAAACCTTAACCACTGTAAATTGATATGGGCTCCCAGTGTCTTAAATTATGCCTCGCGCCCAGCGGGGAACCGGCGCGGATTAGATGTCGTGCGTACAAGCAGATTAGGAAAATAAATCTAACGAAAGCTTCTTTTATCTGTCCAACCAGTTCTCTCGGTGAATTTATTGCAGATGATTGGAAATCTAAGTTTATGGATTTAATTATGGGAAATAAATTCCCGTAGATATCTCACCGTCTAATTTATTACTGAAAACAATTTCGATGGCTCCAACCTCCAACAACCGGTTCAACTCATCATGAATCCGAAAGAATTAAGGATTTGTGAACCCTCGAATCTATGCAAAGATGTCGATTCCGCGCCGGATCGCCGGTATGTTCCTACGTTACCTAAAGCTGTTATCTCGTAACCGCACCTTGCCGGAATTCAATTTAATTGCCAGCGGGAACGATTTCAAAAGATGTTTCAGTATTTTCCCGCAAAATTTACACGAAAATTTCTTTAATGATGCAAATCAAATATGATGTGATCATTTTATTCCATAAATACCTTACGTTTACTAGAGAAAATAAGTATAATAGGTGTATTTCTAAACTGCCGTAAGCCGTATTGCTTCATAATTCCTATTTATATGCGACTATTTATCACGAATACCTCGATTTAGGTTTTTCGTAACAGACATGGCAATTTAAGTTTGCATACAGAATAGAAAGTAGGAAGATAAGATGCCCTGATTAAATGTCCCTACAGTACAACTGCCAAAATATGGAAACATTAGTGAGATTAGTTATGATATACATTTTTAATAAATGGTTAGTTAAATTAAAATCTCAACGCGAAACATGCGAAGTTGTTTTATTTTATTCTTATATTTTATTTATTTTTTTGTAATTTCTATATACATATAAACAACATTACTTGTTTTAGAGCCCTTTTACCTTCGGATTTGTAAGTTTGGTGTGCATGTGACTAAACAATACCTTCAAAAGACATCAATCATGTGAAATGTTGCTCCTGAAAACTTCATCCGTTATTAATGGGTCGGCGAGTCAGGAAAACTGATTCATTCACAAATTTGGTAAATGTCATCATCAATTTTCATTTACGGTGGTCGCATCGAAATAAAGGAAAAATGTTGCCAGCGAAGAGATCACTCCAAACTATCCTTCAGCTGGTAATCTAGCTTTCTTCTGTGGGCTGGGCCACAAGACATGCCAGGATGGATGATGTGCGGGTGCAAAATCTCTTCGACCAACGAAGCCATCGTGTACCTGAAAATGCAATAGTAGCCATATGTAGGTTCGTACTAACATACAGAGCAAGCCCTAATCCTTGCACAAGGCGGTCAGCACATAGGTCGTGGCAGTGGCCGACTATAAATCAAAACGAAATGCCATGAAGGGCGTAGAAACATTTTCCCCAGCATGTCGTTACGTGTCTATTTATGTCAGTAACATGATATGTTCTTGTATGTTAGAACGAGGTGATTTGGGAGGTTATTTATGTTTTTAGGAGATGGACCTGGCGTGAGTAACTTTCGTCATACTTTCCTGCCTGTATTTTATTGTGTAGGCAAAATGGCGAATATGTTTCACATCACACTAGAAGAAAATATAATGATAATGGTTAAAAGCGAAAAGCTAAAAAGGTATAAAGTGCTTTAACAAAGAATTTCTAAAGGTGATTCTTATAACGCAACGACATAATTTATTTTGAGTTAAGTAGAAAACTACAAAACAGGAAATTTTATCAAACATTTACAATCTTATAGATTATAAACTTTCGAAATATTATGCGCACATGTTTTTAATCTAAATAGGCTCATAGATAATTAAAAAATTAAGGTAGGTGCAGTACTTGTCACTTTGTCTATTTGACAGTTTCTTATGTTTCTCTAAGTTAATCCTATTAACAAGTTCCCGAGTAAAAATATTTATTTATTTAGAACGCTCCCAACGCGTCCAATGTACACCTACACATTTTCCATTTTTAAGCCCACAACAGGCACGATTGTCGAACAATTTCAAGCGCGCCAGTCCACATATCTTATAGCACACTCTTAACAGGCCCGAAGTGCACCCGCGACAGGACCGAAGCGTAATTTTTTGATAAAATGAATTGAAAGTAATAAATAACATAAATTAAAACCAGCTCCGATTTTGTTTGACGTTTTTTATTACATAATTTGTAAATGGATGTGTTGGTCACTAGAAAAATATAGAAGAGATCGTTCACCCAAATTGACTGAAAAAACTGAGAGTTTCAATCCACAGAAAATACAAAAAGTAGTATTTTATACAAAATTAATTTAGGGGAGACCGGGTACAAAAGTAACATTTTTTACTTTTACCTTGATTTCTGGTTAGGTGTTTTTATTTCGATGAAATTAATATAGCCATATAAAAATTCCGTTCATGTTCTTTACATTAGCATCTTGATTTGCCTGATTATTGTGTATTTTGTATGAATCACAGAGACTTTAAAAAAATTCGTCAGTTGTTACTTTCGACCACGTTGGCAGGTCGAAAGTAACAGGACAAAATGGTTTGTAATAATTATGATATAACATATTAAATCAACAAATTATTTATTAGAAACCTTTTTTATTAATAACACAAATAAGCACTTTCATTTTAAATGCTAAAAATATATATAATTTACGAAAAAAAAATTAATATTATTAACTCTCCCTTAGAAACTGTGTTTAGTAATTAATGACATAAATTATTGTATGATAATAATTTTTTCTAATCACACTATTCAGTATCAGTCTTCTATTCAGACTCGCAATTAGTAAATCAATCCGGAGACAAAAGTAACATGTTACTTGTCTACCCATAGGGCTATGTTACTTTTGTACCCTACCACATTTTTGTTAAAACATGGACGATAACCTGAAAACGGAACGTGATAGACAAAAATGAATTAAAACACTGTGCAATAAATCTAATCTAGAATTTATATGCACATTTTCAGATCAATATCATCCTTAGTAGTATTAGTAAACATAAAATAAGTGAACGTCAAAAAACTTACTTTTGACTTGTGAAATCACTTATTGTCCTCTCACAAAACCTAACAGCGCGTGGCGCGCGCGGCTACTGAATGCAAGAGAGGGGGGCGCCACCGGCCATCACCTGATGGCAGCGAAGTGGTATTTTGACTATTGGATAGACCTACAGAGCCTTTGTTACTTTCGACCCGCCGTTACTTTTGTACCCGGTCTCCCCTACTTATTTCAATTAAAAGCAATATAACGTAATTAATACCTCTTTTTAATTACAATAATGAGTTAATTTATTCTCCAATCATTCCAACATAACATCTAAATGTCCGCGGAAAATTCTTATTTCTCAAATTATTTTTGGTTCAATCATAAGTTTAGAATAATTTTAGAATTTAACGGAGTTATGGAGGGTAACTCTTGACAGGTGCTTTATCTGTAATTTATCCATAAAACAAAACAAAAATTTTTTTTTATTTTACGCTGCCTGAAGATTATTTCTACGTGTTTTGCGTTTGACCCATAGGTATAAGGTTATTAATGGATGTAAAGAGACTCCATTATAAATTGTATAAATGTTTTACGAAATCTATATTCTATCTATAATCTATCACTTAGCTTGTTTTCTCCTATAATATTTATTAAGAAATGTTGTCGCTACTTCTCAATTACCTGAAAAAGCATTCATACATACAAATACAAAATATAGTTTCATTTCTCCTGCCACGTTAAATGGTGATGGATTGTCGTCGCTTCGTCTTAATTAATTCCTTTCATCCCTTTATCTAATCATTCTAATGGAGCAGCCCGCTGCAACCGCCGCTCTATAATAAAATCCAATTTCAATTACTCGCAAGATCCCCGTGCACAAAGGCAGTCCGCGCAGATAGAGGGGCGATAAAATATAATTACGCGAGCGGGTGAATGATGATATCGCGCCCGGCGCAAACAACTGCTCAACAGCAAATTTTTGATATGTTGAATACTGTCAGAGGCAAATAAAGCGAGCTGGATGACAGCCGGCGACAGCAGCCGTACCCGGCGGAAGACAGCAGGAGTCCGCGGGACGAGGATCCAGCCAGCGCGACTGGCAGAGCCCGGCAACACGATTCCTAATGATGATATGTCGCGATAATGTTCCTTGTTTCCCACGACAGCTCCAGCGGGATGTCACTTTGTCTGGGAGCGGGACGCCTCCCCGGGATGTGTGTGTCAGGCTTGTCCTGTGCCGTCTCGAGATGGAACTTATTTGATGCTGTCTGTCTCCGTATCTGAGCTACTGTCACCGCTTAAGTTCCATCGCATTTGCATACGCTGGCGGAATTGAGCTGCGGGATGATAGCTTCCAGGGAAGATATTTCATTTCTTCGTCCCGGTTTATTTCGTGCGGCACAATGTTGTCAATCTGCCCGGCTTTCGTCAGGTAGGTAAAACGTCTGGTAGGTGTGGGTGGCCCAACAAAAATTACAACGACTGCCGGGAGATGGCGCATCCCCCAAGATTCCGAAAAGTCTGGGATTCATGAGCGTCTCACACCCTGCCCCGACCGCCAGGTAAGAAAAACCGGTCGAGTGGCGCGGGATGGTTGCGAATCCACTTATAACTAACATGTCTTCAAGAAGGTCTCTCCTTGAAGGGATTTTATTTTCAACAAGTTGATTGACAGCCACAATGTGTGGCTTTTGAGTTATCCTATTTTGATGGCTGCCTGAATGACAAGGATACCGCTGCCAACTGGTGCGGCAGGAATCTGCTCCTGACAGATGTTGATATTTCTATTGAGGCGAACATTTTGAGATCCTTATCTGGGGGTTTTGAGGATAATTTGGGGTGCTTTTGTTGCGACTTTGCGAAAGTGGAGAAATGTGTGCCCCGCCTGTGCCGCACATGAGGCTTACAGCAGTCAGCTTTATTGACAGCTAGACATGTCGTGAAATTGGCGTTTTCTTATCTTTTAAGTACATCGGAAAAACTTCAATTAGTTGTGACGTATTTTGAGAACATTGCGGCCCTATGTTCCGCAAGGGATTAGGCGGAGCTGTTAAATTTATCTTTCTTATTTTTGGTCGGTCAGAGAGTATACCTACACGTTTTCTCCTTTTATATATATTTATAAATTATATGCTCGAAACATTTCTTTAGCGAATTACAAAATCAGTATTATAAAGCATAGTTAATTCTTTCGTTAAATCTAATCGGCCGAGCGATAATCAGAAATGATAGTCCAACCGTTCATTTTAGGCATACGTAGCAATTGTGGCGTAAAACAACTTAACGCTACGAAATTTTTGTATCGAGTCCATGAAAATTAATCGTTGCCTTGATCCAGCATTTGAATAAAGTTATTTTAAGAAAACAACATATTATTCCCACTTTTGAAGACATTAATGCGCGGCTAGCTTACATACTTTACTTGAACTATACAGATATAAACTTAAAGATTCCGGTATTATACAATCCATGTAAAAGTAACTTTAATTATTTCTGAAAATTAAAAATTATTTGGAAAAATTTTAAACTAGGATTGATTAAATTAGATCACAATCTAGAAAAATTCTTTTTTTGAAGACATAAAAGCTGATTCATGTTCAACCTCCAGTTTATGATATAGGTAGTTTCTAGGAAAAAAAGATAAAATGTAAACCTAAAAGAACAATTGTTGCGGTAGTAGCAGTCAAAGAAGAACGTTCATCGAGCGTCTAGATGAAAATCTTAATGATGGATGCAGAACCTTACAGTTGGACCAAAATGACATAAATATGATCGTTCCTTTAACAGAAGAGCTATCGAAAAATACCTAAACGTCTCCCCTTACGAGATTGAAATATTTTTTTGTTTATTTACATATTTGAAAATATTATTTTAATTAGTTTATTTTTTTTTAAAGAAAGAGGTAAGGCCCCAAAGTGGCTTAATATTTTAACCAGTTGATTGCTTTGAAGAGCAGTTGTCTATTACAAAAGAAATCTTATTTGTTGGAAATTCTAGCTGTACATACATATGTATGTATGGATCCAGCAAATTCTCTTGTCTTTCTGTCATCCGTTCTATATTAATTTTTGGATGAACTATTTGATCACAAGTACCTACCTATGATTGCCGGGGACTGCTACGAGTCAAAAACATTTTCATTTGTTTTGAAAGTATTTTTGTCGTATCCAAGTTTGAAGTCTCCTTATGGTTTGTGATGGAACTTACATCTATGGGAATGTTTATTTAACTTCAAAAATAAGAAAAATTCAAAAAAAATGCGAATAAATCAAAAGTATTTTAAACCTCGTCATTAAAATCTGTATCCATTTTAGTCACATAACAAACGCGTGCTTGTCGCATGACCCATCAGCAGGCAATCTTCTCAGATTAAAATAAAAGTGACCAATAGTTAAAAGTCCAACGAAATTAATTTGGATAGACGGTGATAGATGTATTGTTTTAACTGTTTTATATACATTTTTGATACGATGCAACTTATTTTATATTATAACGTATTTAAAGACTTTCCCCACTAATCTTAAATCGAACTATAGTATGTGGCTTTCTCTAATAATTTACATCTTACTAAATCTCTAAGGAGATTAAATTTCAGTGAATTGTTTAACAAGACAAGCCTCACGAAATGAGAATTTTCACGAGGTATTTTACCTGAAATTCCTCCTGTACAGCGATTAGGAATTCAAGATGATGATCACTCTTGTTGCTTATCCATTACAATTTAAGGCTCTGACTGGATTTTGCTACAAGTTCCTTAGCAGCTAACTGGGTTCCTGGTCCACTTCATTCAATAGACAAGACTATCGCGTCCATCTGGGTAATTTATGAACAACAATTGGGAGCAAATTAACGTCTATCGGCGCAATCAATCTGGCCAATTTCGCAAGATATCAGTTAACCTTTGACTCAAACGGTGCTGCGCTGTCCGGGCGCAGTAATAGAAACATTAGAAGACTTGTCCGTGGTACAGGACGCCATCAATTTTATTTATTTTAGTAAATGTGCAGATTGTGCGCTAATAAATCAAATCGAGTCCGGGCTCCGGGAAAGTTTCCTCGGGCAATCTTAAGCTGAGGCCGGTAGTGGTGGTGCGGC
The DNA here is from genome assembly GCA_951509405.1 of Machimus rusticus. Taxonomy (NCBI): domain Eukaryota; kingdom Metazoa; phylum Arthropoda; class Insecta; order Diptera; family Asilidae; genus Machimus; species Machimus rusticus. The sequence continues at coordinate 3,549,120 of OX608052.1, read as the reverse complement.
TGCAGCCGCCTTTTGTAACCGCCATTCGCCCGGCACTGTTGTTCGCTGGATGAAAGCATTTTTGCAATAAATCATCGCATCGAGGTAATTTATTGCAATGTATTGAATATGTTCGCGTATTTGTTGTTCATTATCATAAGCCGCCGAGAAGCGAAAAGAATACAAAGAGATTTGCCATCCTGAGCCCAACGCCACGGACCGGGAACACGCCATCGCAGTGTTCCCGGCCGGGCCATTGTGTCGGGAACGGCATTATTTTGTGTGTTAAACTCTGCGGTTCAACCGGAGCCCGGCATGACGCCCCGCGCACCGCCGCACCGCGTTGGTCCAAGCCGCGCCGCGCCGCCTTGGTGTATGCGTGCCCATAAGCCCGGCTCTAGCTGCCTCGCGGAATTTATGACATCGATTTATGTTTTCATTTGCATAAGGAGGTAAGAATGAAAAATTGCCCTGGCTGATTGTTAAGACCTGCCAAGACTGTCAGCCGTAAAGCGCTGCACTCTCGTCGTGTAACGAAATAATGAACGCTAATTAAATGGAACGAAAGAAATTTATCGATGCCATTGTTCGCTGACAGACATGTGTCATTTATTTGAATTCGAGTGTGAGATTACGTTAGTCGCGTTAACTACGACTGCGGCGGTCAGGTAACAGTCCCAGGAAATTCTTTGACTAACCGGATCAGTCACGACACGCGAGCATGCGCTTTTAAATATTTGATTTACATACCTATGCATGCCAATCACACAGCTTCAGTTATTTCTGGAGTTAAATGCTCAGTTCGAAGGATTTATTTCTTACTCAGAAATTTATTACCGGAGTTCGGGATGTAAGAGAGACAATTAATCCTTTTCCGTTCAAAATTAATTAATTTAATTGATGTTGAAAATTTAAATTTTTTTTTCGAATACAAAAAATTCAATTAAAAAAATGGTTTATCTTTTGTAATGTTACAATTATATCAAATTCAACTTTAATATTTTATTATTTTGCCACAGAAGTTGAAAACTATTTCTAACTATGACTTTTCCGCATGTTATGAATTCGAAAAAAATGCATTAATCACCTTCCGTTTTCGAAAAAAATATGTTTGAATGTTTAAAAATTATTAAGAAAGTAGAAGTTTATTATATAATCTTTTGAATAAAATTTCCCAAGTGGTCAAAATTAAATTTTGTGCTTTGAAACTATTGTTTTCCTCCAAAATGTGATCTGATCAAGCATTCTCATTTACGAATTCATAATACATATGTATGTATGGTATATAAATAATTCTATAGATAGTACAAGATGATGGTGATTTAATACAAGGTCGTACCAATAATATTTAGAAAAGTAATAACAGAATAATGCTCTTGAAATATAACCTACAATTAAATATAAATATATGTGTATTTAGAAGAAAGTAAGAAGTGAATATGATCGGCGTGCATTTAATCATTTGAACCCTATATTAATTTTCAATTTGTTATGAAATTTTTTTCTATAATGTTTCGATTCTTATAAGTAACATTTTGCTCTCGTCGTCATAATCTCGCTGAACAAATATCCCAGCGATTGCGTCGTTCGTTCGTTAATGGTCCATTAATTGCTGGAATCGTGTTGAAAATCTCTCCCCAAATATTTCATCGACTTTAGAACTGCCTGAAATGTCAATACCCCACACGTCCAGATGCAATTCCCGATACTTTGTCAACTTCTTCGGGGGCACCATTGCCGGGCTCCAAATTGGACAAGCCCATAAACTACTGCCGGCAGTGTCTCGCCATAGACGGTCGCACCAATTACAAACGTTCTTAATATTATGTTGTCATATATAAAACGTGTCATCGGAGCCCGCCGAAGGCACTCGCAGCGGGTGGCAGGTGACAAACGAACAACAAAGCGGACGGAGCCCAGCGCTTTACACGTAAGAAGTTGTCACCACGGGCTCTACGGCGACTGCAGCGGACGCATCTGACCGACGCGATGTCGGCCAAGCGAGGGTACCGGAGGGCGCTCTATGGGAGACTCCGGTGGAAACCTCTGTTTCATGGCTCGATAATGACCAAATTTATGATATTCCAGGAGTTTAATTGATTTTAAAGAAAATTTATGGCCGACGGCAGGAAACCCATGTAAATAATTTCTCTCCAGCGCTTTACGCGACGGACGGCTTTATGCTTTTTGGCTGCGTTTTTATTGCCGTCGGGACTTTAATGATTCCTCTGGGAATATTTTGTTTGGATGGGGCTTATTCCTAAAACGGGTTCCAGGTTTGGATGGATTTAATTAAGTCATATATTCGGTGATGATAAGAGCCACAAGATGAAAGTAATTTTAACTATCAACCATTTGGGGAACAAATTGTTATGATAAAAAGTAAAATATACTAATAATTAATTTATGTATCTATACAGTGATTTCAATAACATTGTATATGTATTTCAGGCATTTGTTTTTGAAAATTGAGACACGTGAAAACCTCATTTTATAAATAACTAAATTGCAATATTTAGTAACAGCGTCCACGTTTAGTATTCTATATTTATAAAACGCACCGCATTTCTTCTATAACTATTTGTTATTTCAATGGCCATTTATTATAAAATAAATAGTGTAAATTAAGCATTTAAATATCGTAATATATATATGTAGTGGTTAAATCTAGTTTTTGTAAGCCCAAGAAAAAATGCCAAATGATAATTTTTTAAAACAAGCCTGACCTGATTTCTTCAAATATGAGTTTGGTAAAAAATGAATAATAACATATAACTCATTACTTTTGTTAGAAATAAGTAGGTACGTACATACCTATAAATTCCGCAAGTTTCGCAAAGGCTGACGCAATCGCACGATGATATCGATTGTAATTTTCAAATGGCTCAATACAAAATAAATCAGAAATACCTGTTCCAGAATATATGTACATATCATATGTGGTTATCGATTCTATCAACTATGTTATTTATCTTTTGTCTCACTCTAAAATTTGTAAATGAGTGAGCTAAAGTTTGTTTGACGTGCTTTTATTTAAACCACCTATGAGGGATATATATAACGAATATAAAATGCAGCTTGTTCGAAACTGCACCTTCTGACGTTTTCAAAGGCATACTTCAAATAATCGATCCGTCTGTCACTTTAAAAACTAGATAACCCCAAAGCTCAATTTTGCGAACATTTTTTTATTCGCTTTCATTTCCTTTTTCTTTCCTTTTTGTGAAATATCACCCCTTAATGATGTTTCATTTAAAAAAAGGTTCATATTAATATGTAAAGTCGTTCAAAAATTATATCAATAAAAATGTGAAATCACATATATCTAGCATCGATTTCTTTGCACTCATGAAATTGGTGGACATGTTACTGAAAAAGCATTGTTTTCTAATTCCATGATACATATATTAATAATTTTTAAGCGGCTTTATATGTATATTGGCTTGAATTTTTTCTGATTCCACCTATGTATATAAAATTCGAATTATAACTTTTTGAAATCTGCTCTTTTACCTGTTACTCACAACCGATATTAATTTTGAGCTTAGAGGAAAGTGGTCAACGGCTTGATTTGTTTTTCTGGCCAAATTAAAAATGCAGTTTACATTTTTATTACGAACCAAAAATAAGAAGTTCTAAAGTTTAATATATTTTTTGAGTCAAAAATATACGATGCTTTGAGGCTTTTGGGAACATTAATGCAATGTATAGGAAACGGACAATAAACGTAAGCCAGTGTCAACAGTGGAAGATTTCAATGAGGATGTCTTGCAAACCCTGGTAGAACAAAATCCCATCGTAAATCTCAAAGAACTAGCCTAGAAGTTAGTTCCTCATAAAGTTTCCGATTCTTATCCCCGCAGAGAGTAAAGGTGTGTTCTTCTTTTCTTTTCACACAAACAGAAACAGTGAAGGAAAATAAACTTATTATAGATTAAAAAATATTTTTGAAAAAAAAGAAATATAAAAGAACCGTATTATTTATGATATATGTTTGAAAACATATGTATGTAGGTACGTAAAAATATAATCACCAAAAATTTTGTTATTGACTTCTTGCTAGCCACTTATAATAAATATTTTGATGGGATTGATTTTAATTTAAATAAGACAGCAGTGAAACATAGACTAAGTACTATTTTAAACTAATTTTAATACTTATATTCATTACCTATAAATTTATAATTTTGTAAGTCTATGTGTAGGTATGTCTATTGACTGAAGGAATAAATAAATAAATCAATTTAAAACTTGTCAAAATATGTATATTTTTATTATTTATGTATGTGTTGTTTATAGCAAATAGCACATTTACCTGGGTTTCGGACAAAAGAGGGTTAATAGGTGTAGCATTATAAATTGGTTTATGCAAGCCCCAAAATTTCACAAAAAAGTTCTTTAATACCCTTTTATCAACCTTTCCAATGAAAAGAGAAGCTATCCACATCCATTTCGCCAAAAAGCCAGATATTACCATAGTCGAGCATTTCTGATTATCCGACTGATGTTCCCTGACATTTTTCAGAGCCATAAACATTTCCCGAGTCGCATAATATTTCTCGGGTTTTTGCACCGCGCACCGACAAAGTAACCGAAGGGGTGGAGAGGGCACTGAACAAATGTATAACATAAATTTTAAAAAATCAGATCATTTATTTTACTTTGTTTCGTGGCCATGGCCTCTCCTGCCGACCAGCGACCGCTCCCGCCCCCGCCCCCGCCGGCGCGTCCCTTCCGCGCTTGTGCCGATTGCCGACATATGAAAAATGCACCGCCGTTAAGCATAATTTATTTGAGCCGTCGGTCCCGGGAACGCTGAAACCCCTTAACGCTCTCGACGGCGAGTCGAACAACACGCGTGTTTTATCATCGTTACGGCGGATTTTTTGCCATATCCGTTGTTTCTGGTGTCAGTTTTGAAAAAGATGAAATCATTAAATTTTGTAATTTACACACGGGAGAGGCTCAAAGGTACGCGGCGGCGGACGTACAGAGGCACGCGAAATTTATGACGGGCGAATTATTGCGGCCTGTCCGGCCTTGGCGGTCTGGCGGACCTTCCAGCTGAACGGGGCCACGGCCGCGGTCGCGCAACGATCGCCCTAAGGAGGCCTCACAATTAATATCGTTAATTTGCGTTTACGGCCGGGAGTAATTCAACTCACGGAGATCTCTTAATTTACCGCCTCAATAGTCCTCGTTTGAGATATCGGCGGACTTACACGCTTTTGCAGCTTATCCACCGCCGCTGCTTCGGTCTCCGCTAAATCGATGGATTTAAGAAAAATGAGTTAATTCCCGGACGTTAATGCGAGCATAATTCCGATTAGCGCACACAACGATACTTCGGAGAAAGTTAATAAGTAGAGTCCAGCACCTTGGGCTGAAAAGCAAGATAATCTTACAAAATATTCAAAACGGTAGTGAATTTTATATATTTTATGTAGATATTATATTTTATATCTGAGCCAGCCGTTTTTTTAAAAGAGAATAATTTCTCTAATCCTTCCTCGAATACCTCCTTGAAGTTATTAACAAAACAAGAACAAGACTAAGAGGCTTTGAAAGGCTTGGTATTGGTTTTACAACAATGGACTTGCAATTAGTCTTGGTCTCGTTTGCAAAACACTTTGTATTTTCATACCCAAATATTTTGTACAATTTACTTATGTAGGTATACTCGTGTTTGGGAAGTATCTTGTAAATAAAATAATTAAATAACGACGTTACCATTACAAGTACTGCAAAACAAAAAGTGCCATTATACCATTAGGCTCTGGTAATGATACATGACATTACAACCAGTAATGTTACTGGTCCTTCACCATTAACTGAAATCATGTAAGCATTACTCAACATTACTTGCATTATACACCATTACTTGGTATTGCTCACCACTACTCGGTATTACTTTTCATTACTTATAGCATTACTTACTTGCCATTACTTACCATTACCCGGCCATTACTCAAAACTCTGTGCATTGTATTTAGGAAATGAGCCTTCAAAGAAAAGTAAATGTAAAAGAGCCCATTTTTTGGTTTTTTTGTGAAATATTTTCCATCTATTGATTTCATCTACTGATTCCACCTACTGAGTTCAAGAATTGCACATTGTTGCTATACTCTACTTCAATTGAGCTCTAATGAGTGTTCTTTATTTTTTCTCAGAAAAACTCATTCAATGGATTTTATAAATTAAATTTAAAAGTAATGACAGTACTTTAAAATAGGTCTAAATCTTCAAACTTCCAATAAGTATTTGAAATGAAACCCTGAAAATAAATAAACTATGTAAAAGAGAATTAGATACACTAAAACTTTAAGATAGACGTTAAATAAGAATAAGTATACTCTTTGATTCCTCCAGACTATATAAAATAAAAAACAAAAAGCTATATTTTTCCCAGTGGGGAAAACTAATCTATGTCCCGTAGGTATGTAGAAGAAGAAAGGACTACAGCAGAAAGGGACTATTTTGACAGATTTATGCAGTGGGAAATGAGGCGTTCTCCTCTTGGCAACATATTAATTTCCTCCACCTTGTGCCGCACGTGCGAATCCTTCCCAGTGCCTTAAGCCTCATAATTCAGCCCACATCATCAGTCATTCGAAGGTTCTTTTTTGGATAAACCGAATGGCAAGACAACCGCCTCTCCGAGGAGGACGAAGAAACTGGGTGCCATATATCAACTGGTGTCAGTGGGGGCTGATTATGACTGTGTGTGCGAGGGAAATTAATCACAGTCGCACACATGCCCGGGGAGGGAAGGAAAATAAAAGTGCAATCAATCATATTGTCATTAATTTCCCCCCGCAGTACATGTGTCTGCTCCGCTGTGGCGCTGAGCCATTGAGCCCGCGCGCTTGTGTTATTTTTCACTTTCCTACTTCAGCCATCCGTCATCCGAGCAGACAAGATGACAGCAACAGCTTTGCTTGGGTCAGGGATTTCAGCGTTTTAGTTTGGATGAGCCAAAGGCACTGATATATCGATCCGTGCCACGGCAGCGCGTCCCGGCGCCCGGGTCTGCACCCCGTCAACTTGACAAGCCGGTGCTTAGCGCACTGACAGCAGTGCTGGCTCGAGCCCGGCAGTTACACCGCAGACAGACGCAGAATGGAGTTGAAATGAACCAGAGATCCGCCGCTGTCGGGCTCCCGGCGCTGTTGTTGCTGCAGCGTCGCCGGGCGGGGGTAGTCCTCCAGGAAAGCATTATCCAACATGACATCTTCAGAGATACGCCCGGGTATAGTGACGATAACGGCACTGCCGCGCCCGAGGCCCGGCGGAAGCAGTTTTGATAGAGTCGGAGGATTTATCAATGACTACAACTTGTTGGTGGTCCTCCCTTCCGCTCAAGTCACTTCTGCCGGAACAGTGTCTGGCAAAACACACTCTTCCGAATCCAACCTACCCTATTCTTGGGCACTTCCGTTAAGCAGTTTTTTTTTAAAAATACCGAAAAGAGATAACAAACCTTTGTTCTTCAGAATTTTTATCTTTCCAATTAACTACTAGATAAACATCCACGATAATGATATTCTCTAAGAGAGTGTATTAATTTAAGCGAAGCTGCTATTGTAAAGCCTCGAAAAGTAATATTGTAAGCGTAAATGATTTTACAAAATTAGTAACAAACAAATACTTAGATATATGTAGATCAAAATAAATTCCTTATAGAGATATATCAATCAAAATATTCACACACGGTTACCTTACATACCAATAGTAGCTGCAGGATCTGATTTAAGTACCTTTTAGAATAAATTGAAGAGTGTCTGTTCAACAGGGGCCATTTCCATATTACACTTAATCAGCATTCTTTTTTTAATATTTCAACTATGAATTTAAGATTCTACATAAAACTGTCTTTATGTTTTATCAAAAGTTACTAGTTTCTGAGAAATGTTAGCCTTATTTTTATTGCTCCAATCAAAATTCCTTGCATTTACTCTTGCAGCGGCACTAATTAATATTTGTCATTCAAAACTGATAGTTCTCATCCTGTCGCACGGCTTAGTCAGCTTAGCTTTATTCAGGGAGAGCTATTTCTAATGTTCATTTGTTGAACGTTTCTATTGGCTTCGAATAATTATTATTTATTAACTGCAAACTAATTATATTATTTTGAATATAATTACTAACAGTTATTGTTGCCATTTCTACGGGAGATTTATAAAAAATTGATGTGGGAGAAGAAGTTTTGATTTCTGATTATTTTTTCGTAGGTATATGAACTGTTATTAAATTTACTTATTGATTTGAACAAAAGATGCTATTTACATATTTATTCGTTAATTATTTTGTTTATTAATAAGATATTAAATCACAAATTTAGTGTAATAAAAAATATCTCCTTGCGACATAATCTCATTAAAAAAGGAATTATAATAAATAAAAAACCTGTACGTACAAATAACGACCACTATACTCGTAATTTTCTTCGGTTTTTGTTTGTTTAGAGTGGAAACAGCCCCTTTTGAGGCACTCCTCAATTTTACTGTCCCCTTATCGGGTGCAAAATCTGAGGGGATGTGCCGACATTGTAATCTTTACACCTGTCTCTTCAATGGGCAAACGCATTACATTAAATAAAAACCACACTAAAGTTAGAACTATGACGTATTTTAATATCTACGGAAATAAAATTTAGTAAACAATTAACAGGCCCAAACGTAGTTCTAAACTGGCATGCCACGTCTGTTCTATACACAAATGATTCATGGTGTTTTAGACCAGGTATAGCTTAGCTCTGACCTCACCCTGATAGATACTTATATAATATTTTTAATGATGTTAGTAGGTTGTAACTTTTATTGTGATTTCATTTTGTTATATTTTAAGAAAAAGGTGAGATCAAAGTAAAACCCACAGGCAAAGAGTATAGTAGAGCGTTAAGTTTGTTCGTTTTTGAGTCAAAACATAGGTAAGGGCTTATATATTTACTATTCTATATACCTACATAGTTTCTCAGATGCATCTAAAAATGTACTTTTGTATTTTATGCCCTTATTAAACTCGAAAACATCTAGAAAATATATTTATTTTGGACCTAGAAATATTACTTTTAGGTTGTTGAGAACTTTGATTGTGGTGTATGGAAATTGTATGTAAATATATTAGTTATATATGTATCCACATATATTATTGGAAACAATTGCTTTTGGTTGTATAATTTAACTTGAAATCACTTTAGGTTATTTTTTATTTGTATATATATCATAAAAAATAACAATGTCTCTTAATGAGGTTCGTCACACACGTTATATTTCAAATTTAAATATCTTTTTCTGTATAGTTTTTGGAAAATAACTATTAAAACCGTAATTTTCAAAATAAACAGCAGCATGGGATTTTTTCCGGCAGATCATGTAACTCTAACCTCACAATCTTTAGTAGTTTCACTATGAAATCGATGGAAGATGGGGCACAGGTAAAGTAAAAAATATCTAATTAGCTTTTTTATTTGTTTTAAATTTTTCTGTCTGCATAATTTCTGAGTAACTTCACGGAAAAAAATTTTTCAGAAATAGCCCTGTATTTTCCGACGGATTTTGGGATAGTGCATTATTTCTGTAGCATTTGTGAAAAAATACAGGGATTTTAACTAAAATTTAAGGGAGATGAAGCTGCTTTTTCAATATATGTTGTGGATTTTATGGCAAACGTTCGTAAATTGGTTGGGAAGATTTTTACTATCCCAAATTTTTTTTCCGTGTTGATTAAGGCGATCGAAACTGTGATACCGGATTTACATTATGACGACACAATTTTAGCAATATATAGCCATACTAATACCATTGCTGAGGTCTTAACCAGTCATTCATTAAAGATTTAACCTGCAGCAATTCTTTAAACTATGCAGTTCAACGTTGCTGCTCATATCTTAAAGGTAAAAGTATCATAATAGGCAGTGGTGCGTATCTCGGTTATGTTGTACCAATTAATATAGCAATCGCAAGGATGGGTATATTCGCAGGAGTTAATCAAGTGACGGACTGGATCGATCAATTTACTTTTCCACTTTTCCTCTCGTGTCAACTCGACCGTCATTAGTCGGGTAAAATCTCTGCTGGCAAAAGCGAAATGAAAAGCGCTTAATCAGCATGAATGAGTGCCTGGTAATTAACAAGCCCTCCACGACGGGCAGCCATTTATCGTGCATTCTGAATAAATTACGAAAAAGCAACATCGCATTAATCCTTGTTCTTCCTCGGAGCACATTACCTTCATTGGGGCCGTGGGGCTCGCTGTGCACGTAGACGTGATAAACCCGCTCTGAAAGCACCTGAAAGCACACACAGGCAGACGCGCGCCTATAAATTTCAGCGAATGTGTAAATTATAAATACGAGCAATTATTTTTACTGTACTTAACAAATTACCATGCCACATATGGGGAATAAATTACGTGCCGTGTTAAAACACTTTGATACGTCCGTGCTTGACTTACACAAAAACAGCGCTTGGCGTGGCGTGGCGCGGCGTGGCGTGGCGCGGCACGGCGTGGCGTGGCGCAACGTTGGAGCAGCGGAGCGGCCTCGCTAGGAACTTTTATGTGCGGGGAGCACATGAGCATAAATTACCCACCGCCTAACAACCTGCGAGGCTCGCATAAGTCAGTCAGGTGGCTGAGTGAATAAAGCACGGGGGGAAAAAGGAAAAAAAAATATCACTTAATAAGTTGTAGTAGGTTGGCGGCACTCCCCCACCGGGGGCTTCCTGCCACAGGAACCCGCCAAATTATATCTGTCTGTGTGATGAAAAAGGAGCATTAAACCTACCCCCAAAGCTTTTATTGTTAAAAGGAGGGTGGAAATCTCATAAATTTCATTGATGGTTCTATTTCCCTGCCGCCCGGTGAAAAAACGCACCCCACCGACACATTACGGGGCAATTTATTGGCGAAATGTAACTGAAATGCTAAATAAAATGTTTTCAAATTAGTCCACCCTTTCGGAGGGGGGTTGGCCCGGACGCCGCAACCGGGGGCTTAAGCAGCCTCAGCCCCCCCGCCCACACGAGGAACAAAGCGAAGCAAATGTGGAAAAGTATTTTTCCGATATTTTCCGCTGTGCCGTTCGCCTCGTTTCGCTAGGGAAATGGCAGCAGTTCGTCAGCAAAAAGCCAGCTCCTAATGCGAGGCACGATTTATTCGATGGCCTCCAGTTGTCAGATAACCAGAAAGGAAGCTATTAATGCAAATGAGTGTCATTTCGAGGATACTTTTATTGTTTTCGGCTGTGATAAAACCATAAATTTTGTTTAGCAACACAATCATAGGTAAAAGGAAACACATGAAAAATAGGCTGCATTTAAAGGATCGGTGGCGTATACTGAATTTATAATCAGAAACTGAATTTCTAAAAAAATCCTATTTTGAACCGACTTTAGCTACATATATATATGTATTTACATTTCGTCCCTCATTTTATATGGCATTTGATTGCAAGATTTCTGTATTATATATAATCTTTATTGATAATATCGAAATTATTGAAGGGTCTTATACCCAAGATACATGCACACAGTCGAATGAAGATTCGGCGAATGATAATTCACTCGGATTTTAATTCATTCCATGCATGATACATGGGCATACTGCGAACTTCATTCGACCCGATGAAATTACGTTCTCGTATTTGCTGAAAATACAAACAGCGGAGTTGAGTCATATCTTCAATTTTATATTTTAGAATTATTTTCCTTGCATTTTTCCATTCTTTTTAGCTTATTATTTTATTAAATGTCGAATATTTGTTGGTGACAATTTGACACTGGAAATCTGCCGATTTTGCCATTTAGCAAGCAGCTCAGACAAATTCAGAATGCTGTTCAATGAACAAGCCTACTCCTTTCTGATCTGTTTTGTTCGGGTAGCTTCTCTGAGCTCACGCGATAATAAATAAAAATCGAAGATTACACCACTTTAGAACTCAAATACATATTATAAAATAATTGTAAATCGTCAGCAAACCCTAATTGCGAACACATGAATATTGAATATGTCATTTATAAATACATCACATATAAGTAGAAAATGAAGAATATGATAGGTTTCATAAAAGACTGATTCTGAATTCTTAGTTTTTTTTATTAACAATCATAAATTATGATTTCATCTTTAATGTTTAATTTACTATTATCGAATATAAACGAATCAGATTTTGAAAAACTTGCTTGAAACTCTATAGGTAATTTAAGAAACGCATGAATAATGGAAAGGAGTATGTTTGCCAGAAACTAAAAGACCCTTAATTATCTGAAAATATTTTAAATTCTATTATTTTTAAATATGTAGATATGACAGGTGTAAGTAAATGTAAATGTAAGCATCATAAATCAAATTTTAGGAAAATCATGATTAACGTTGAACAATACAAAAATATAATTAATGAACATGAGGCACTTAAGTACTTATCAGTTGTCTCTGGAAAAAATCTTGAAAGTAAATAAAATGCTTGGTAGATGATAGTGATTTGCATTATTAAAATTCAATGATATATTGATAATTATAATTGTATGTATTAAAAGAATAAACATATTGTGGCGGTGGCGATACTATTGTAGGATAGAAAGGAACTTATCAATAGAATAGTTTATGAAGATTTTAAATATGTTTGCCTCTATGCTTTGTGTCAGTAAATTTGTGTTTTTTTAAATATTACAAGCTGTTTTGTATTTCAGCATTATTTAAATAAAAAAATAAATTAAATATTTAATAATTCCGTCTAATCAATATTTTAAAAAGAAAAACTACAATAACAATAATTAGCTTAAGCTAAACTAATTATGAATGAACTGGGTGAAATGAAGAATCTTTAATTTAATTTGTTTAACCAAAATTAATAAGTTGTTCAAATAAGATAATTTTATTAATGTTTTATTACATTGATCTTTTAATATCTTTTCTAATTGTCAAAAATAACTTTTTTTGAGAAAACTTGATGTTAAGTAATTTACAAGTATCTTGAGTTCAGTTAGTTGTGGCTCAAATAGTAAATAAAAGTCTTTGCAATTCATGTGTTTTTTTCCAAAACAAACTGAAATTTTTCCGAATCTCCCACACAATGGAAAGAAATGGATACCATAACAAGAGAAACATTATCGGGGCCATTAATTTAGAACTTGGAAAATTATCTAAGCGAAGCCTGTCACATATAAATTCATAAATGTTTTCCATTTTTCTGGAATTCCATTTGGGCTCTATCAGCGGCCGTTTATTCAGCCCGCGCATAGGTAGATTCAGATTGCCCATGCCCGGGCTATCGGAGCGCCAATCTACCTTCCTGAACGGCCGCACGGCTCGTAATGAAAAACCCTCGCCGAAACAAAACCAAAATTTCCAAATATGCGCGTATCTAAACGGGAGTATAAAACTCTCGGATATCAGCGACATAATTCAGTGGTTTATTTATCTAGTAGGACCGCGTATAAATACACACTGACAGGAAACACGGATACGCCGAAGCGGCCACATCGAAAATGATAAATTAACGTGATATCTCCGGACGTAAATCATCCGATGAAATAAATTAGTCGACAGTTGGATACGCCATGTTACAACTAAATTTTTCGGCGTTATCAATCGATGAGATCTGGGGCCTTCGCGCTCCTCGGCGCGGTTCTGGCCAGAAGATATTTTCGATCGCGGGGTGCCCGCGGCGCGGCGTCGCGACGGTGGCGGCGGGCACCGGCCCGACTCGCTTTTCTAGATCTCTAATGATCTTTGCATCTCATAGATGGGCTTTGCAGCGCCGAGTGTGAATTATTGCCGGCGTTGAGGCCATTCTCATTAGGTGCGGACTGCGGAGTGATATCTTATTTCAGCTCGTTTCCCTCCTTGATAAATGCTCATGTTCTTCCCGTTGATGAGCGTTCTTAAATAGAAATAAATTTCGCCCCGGACGCGTTATTGCAGTCGCACAGAATTGGATGCTATCAACGCGGGGCATTAATTAATTTTCGCTGTGTGAGATTTTTTAATAAATTTGTTTTCTGTTTCCGTGTCTTTTCGACTTTGTGCTGCTTTTTTTCACCTATAATTGGCCGGTGATTTTAGACGTTTCCAGTGGGCCCAGGTATAGTAGCTGCGCTAATTGTGTTAATGAACATCGCAATCAAGGTGACTTTGAGCACCACACCTTAGCTGTTTAAAATGTATTTTACAAACTTTGATTAATGGCTCGTTTTCAACTGAATTTTTTTCTTTTTTTTTTCTTTTCTTTTATTAATTTTAAGGTGTTAGACAAAACCGCGTTCAAATCAACCTTCGTATCACAAATTTATTTTCAAAGCATATGAATAAGAAATTTTCGTCCTCAAAATAATAACAGTTTAATTAGCTCAGCTAATTTATTCAGCGTTTCCACTTTAAAAACCTCAATTTTAAAATATCGTTTTTCTTTGTCTGTAAGGGAATTCACTCTTCGTTATATTTGGTATTGTGTCATAGCAAATTCCTGCAAAGTTGCACTGAAATACAATGTGCAACAACAACATGCTCGTGACACATATTGTATTAGATGTAAAAATTAACAATAGGGGATTTCGTTGTTAAAATTAAATCATTATTTATTATATGGGATAGCAGAAAATAAACACACCCAATTTAAAATTTACTTCAGCTGGTTAAATGACAAATTCTACTATATGTAAGTTGATTAATTTTCTATTTTAAGTTCGTACAACAAAATATGTATGATTATGATAGGTGTGAATCTTTCGAATTGAATCGCACAATGCATGTACTAAATGACAATTTGAAATGTTAAAAACATCTTACAGAAAAAGAAGAAAGAAGATATTATGACAGTGCACACAGAAAAATCTTGGGTTAATTTTTAATAAAAATGGGATTACATATATGACCGAATCTTTTTTTTATTAAATTTTAAGTTTGCCCAAAGATTAGATTTGCAGTTTAAGCATTCGAAGAATTAGATTTTAATATTTGAAAATAATTAAATTTTAATCAAAAACTGGGAGTATATTCTAAGCTTTAAAAGTATTAATTCTATGCATTCTCAGTGTAAAATTTAATGTGAATATTACTTAAATTTTATTTCTAGATATATTAGCTGAATTTTTTTCACTCATCTGGATCAGAAAGATTTTGTATTGAGTTGAAAATTAAAAGTGATATATGTACATATGTAGTTATGATTTAAGGTCTCTCAAAAATCTATCAAGTTGCCATGAGTTGGTACTCATAGAAAATGGTAAAATTAAACCAGTTTTTCGGTTAAAGTTTTTACGATTAGTTTACGGTACAGCCCAAGGCAATTCGATGGATTTTTTAGAAACCTTAAATCATAACTACATGTGTACATATATCACTTTTAATTTTCAACTCAATACAAAATCTTTCTGATCCGGATGGGTGAAAAAAATTCAACTCAAAATATGTAGATTGTACGTGTACGAAATTAAAGACCAGATAAGTGAGTAAACGGTTTATTTACTATATACATACATAGGTACTATATTTAAAATTCAGAAAAACATTTATCTCTTATAATATATATCGTTTTTTCTCGATATTTTTTTGTCAAAACTATCCTTAATTTTTAGACCATACAAATTAATATATGAGTAAGTTGTTATTGATTGTAATTCGTAAGAGTTATGAAAATCATCAAATTTATGTTCATCTTTAATAGAAAATAGATATCTTCAGATATTTCCAAAATCGTCTCTATTTCATGAAAATGCCCATTGTAAAAAATAAAAAAAATTGGTAGGTATGTGTTGTTAATTACAGAACTAGTGGCAATTAAAGATGGTCCCATACAAGCATTCATTCGTGAAAGCACAGCAGGAGAATTGTATTTGCATGGATTATCAATTGTCCGATCTTAGATATACTCAAATATTAGAAACACATTCTCTTATATAGTGACTTTAAAAAAAGTCCTTAACATTAAATTAGCAAAATTATAATCTGCTACCGTACCTGTCTTAAGAACTGCTTTCAGCCCAAATTGGTTGGATGTAAAGGCACTCAAAACCTCTAGAAAGATCTCCTCTGGAATACAGTAGCCGTCTTGATCTTCAAAATGGGAAAACTCATCCAGACCGAAATTGAATGCTGTCATAGCTAAGATTAATAATGTTTGAGTATTTAACTGTACACTAGCTCAATAAGTTACCTGCTTCAACAAAGTTAGAATAAGCCAATCCAGCTTGGTCACCTTTTACAAGAACGTATTTTTTTTCATTTTTCGCTGAAATTCTGGCAAAATATGTTGTCATATTGACACTGACGTAAATGACACAAAAACACTTTTAATACTGCACCAAGAACTTTTTTACGTACAATAAGTATGAAAACTTGATAAAATCAAACATTTAATAAGAGCAAGGGAAGTGTGTTTTTGGAAACCGCAAGAACGCGTCTTTGCACTAAAAAACCTCTGCGCAGAATGACGAAATAACGAAAATGCGCATTTGCTAATGGATTTACCTCTTATTTGGAATAGATTTTAATTTTGGCCTGGAGTAAATTGTAAATTTAATCCTCCCTAGGATTACATATTAATAACAGGCGAGAGTAAAAGACGATTTTAATACTTAAGTGGAGTATTGTTTACTCCTTAAAAGCATGAAATAATGCATTTACGCCTGTATGCATTAAATATTAATCTAATTTTTTATTAAAATTGTTGTAATCTTTTTAAAAGAGTAAAATTTAATACCGAAATATATTAAAATTAATTTTAATCCAGATCGAGGCTTAGAATATTACCCCCAAATTTTTCTGTGTGTGTACATTCAAAAGCTACAGACGTCCTGTGATGTGCACGGCCCCTTAGAGCCCAACAGAGTGGCCATCAGTGAACCTTACCCTAAGGCGCCACTGAACTAAAAGTTCATTTGACGTCTAAATACCTCGTGGGCAACTCGGCGGAAGGGAAATTGCTAGAGCGCCGCCATTACCACATTCCCAAACTGGCAGCGCAGGCGAGCAGACGTCAATACACAAAAGGCGTGAGTTTAGTTTTTTTATTTGTGCCGTGGTAAAAATTCGGTGGCCGAGGACAATCCCGGAGTGGCCCTATTGCCTGGACCATCAGAAAGGAGGGAATAAGTCGGTGTTACGTGAGTATACTCTCAACCGGAGCCCAGAGCCAGGTCTGAGTGTGGCCCCTTTTTTCAGGAGCCCCCACATCCAGCATCCAAGAGGGGCCTTCCCAGGACCAAGGAGGAACCCCCTTTGGCTTTTTTTTTTCGTTGCCTAGGCCGCAGCCGGGGGGGCCCCATCTTCTTTTTCTTCTGGAGCGGAGCACCCCGCGAGGGAGGTACCGTTACGGTCTAGCGGCCTGACGCCCCGTTTGGACCTACCTAACTGCTTCCCCCATCACTTCTTTTTCTTCTGGAGCGGAGCACCCCGCGAGGGAGGTACCGTTACGGTCTAGCGGCCTGACGCCCCGCTAGAACCGACACACCTGTGTGCCCAGGAGGTGGACCGCAAGCGGACGAGGTTGGGAGTTAAGGTCCAGCGGCCTGACGCCCCGTTTGGACCTACCTAACTGCTTCCCCCATCACTTCTTTTTCTTCTGGAGCGGAGCACCCCGCGAGGGAGGTACCGTTACGGTCTAGCGGCCTGACGCCCCGCTAGAACCGACTCACCTGTTTGCCTGACGCCCCGCTAGGCCCGACATCAGTGCCGCCAGAGTATAACCAGAGGACATCTATAGCTTATCCCCGTGAGCCCATCAGCGATAGACGTGGACCCACCTGACTTGTGTTTTCCCCATGACGAGGCCTAGCCCCGTTCAGCCACCGGAGCCTTCTAGGTGCGAGGCCCATCACTTCGCAACCAGGAGGAGTTAGAGGAGCCCCACCCCGATCATCGTTACCCACCAGTGAAGTCGCCGGAGTTCCTGCTTGTTTCGTCGCCCCTTTATTACCTATAAACCCCCTTTTTTATTTTTTTTATTTCTACTTTATCGGAACTTCTTAACTAGGGGACTTAGCATACCTTGAAAGTATAAGCTCACCGCCCGCTGAGCTATAGGCGTGAGTAGAACACATCCCCGATTATTCTAGCATTTTCTTGTCCTTCTAATTCGGATCCTACCTGACCGTTCTCCATCGATTCCGTGATTCGTAACCGATATTACTCTAGAGGGGGTAGTACTCTCCTAACTTACAGGTGCAGCAGTCCGGCGATCGATCGACAGGACTTCCGCTTCCTACCAGGTACGTGACGATTTAATGGTAATTTTACATTCCTGTTATATATATTACTGTCATTTTTTTATAATCGGTGGAGGAGGGACTCTGATCGAATAGCGCGTTTTTTTTTTTTTTTTCTTTCTTTCCAAAACTTTGCTGAATTGAATTTAGAACATCTTGGCGGACGCCCGCCCCATCACGAACGATTAGACTATTATCGGGGATTTGATCTGTCTCTTGTGCCTCTGTATTTACGGGAATATATCTCATTTTTCTATTTTTGTTGGTAGTAGAGAAAAAAAAAAAAAAAAAAAAAAAAAAAAAAAACAAAGGACCTGGCCTTGGCCTTGTTTAAGAATTCATTTGCTTAATGTTAGTCGGAATGTATAATGATTGGACTAACCTTTTTTCCCTCGGGTCATTAATTTAAGTATTGTTTGCGTTACATATTGCGAATCCGATACGGTTTGAATAATCATTGTTAACAATTGTAGACTTAAGGCCCCTGAATTGTAATGGTAGTTACTGGAATTTTTTTTTGAAATAATATGTAATATTAGCTGAATTTTTTTGATTTTCCATGGGGGTTGACCACCTCCCACTCCCTCTCTCTCCCCTTGCTTCCAGCGCGCATATCCCTTCGTATGGGGCGCAGGGCCACGGTTCAAGAACCCCTCCCCAGGCCGGCGAGCTAGGCACGTGCACCCTCTAGGCGCGCAATGAACCATGAACTATCCTGCGTCCGCGTGACGGCCTCCACGAAATAAATTTTTTTTTGTGTGTGTGTGGTGTGCTTCGGCACGATACTTTCGTTGAGCTATTTTTTTTTTACTCTAGGCAACCACAACGCCATCTGTGAGCCGACGGGAAGGCTTCACAGAAGCATGACAAAGTCGTTGAGATTGCTCCGGTGTCCGCGCACGTTGCTGTAAATGCACATTACAAAAATGGCGCCCAACGTGGGGCCCGAAAAAGTAAGACCACAATCAATAATTGGTCGGAAGAAAAAAAAAAGAAATATTATTTTATATTCGTTTAACCATTGATCTGCTTGGTCCTTACTTCTTTCTTTTCTTCATCACCTCACAAATTGCAGCGACTATACGAATTCATCACTGTAGCTTGTGATGCATTTAAAATTTTACCTTCTTTTTCCTCAAACAAAAAATAAAAAAAAAAAAAAAAAAATAAAAAATAAAAAAATTAAGTTTCCCAGCTGCATTTCAACCGGTGGTGGTCCGTTTATGAGTTACATGGGTCTGCGCTGTTGTGGTCGCTAGGACACGTCAATGGGCCCGGCCTATAGACGTTGCGGAGACTTCAGCTGTTCAGGGCTGTGTAGCGTAGTCATGAATGGATCAATGATTGACCAAACTCATCTGGCCTTCCCCGGTTTCGGCAGAGAACCAGCGGTAGTCGGTTTACCCATCTCCGGCTGTGCCTGGGAAGTTTGGTAAGGCTTAGGTTGGTTTAGTATGGCGTGCAGTCTTACATGTGAAGGACACAGAGATCGGTGATCTCAGGGTCCGACCCGAGTCACTTGCCTGGTCCTGGAAGTGTCGGCCTGCATAGCCATCGGCGATCAGATAACCCACCGTCAGTAAAGTAAAGCAATGTACCCATTTTTACCTATCCCTTCTTATTCGTTTCAGTTAGCGTTTGATATTAGCTTTTCCCCCTTTGCTTATTATATAGACATATTCTGTCTAGTAGGGAGAGAGAGTGGAAGGATGGTCACCCCTGAAAAAAAAAAAAAAAAAAAAATAGTTGTGCTTACACAGAGTTATATAGTTTGGAACTATTCTTGGTAAAAGGCTAGATTAGATTGTTTCATAATTAATTTGGAATTTTGGAAATTGATTTTGTCTTCCCATTTCATCCTGTTGAATTTCATACTTTTGGCTGATTGTCATACCTATCTTTTCACATTTATAAATTCGTGAGTTCTCCTCTGTTAGTTCGATTCCTAAGAAGCATGCCACTGGAACGTTCCCCTCCTGCGGATAATCCAGGCACGTCCAGTGGTACGGCGGGCGGTCAATTGTCCCCAAGGGCGACGATTGGAAATGAAGATCGCCTCAACGAATCAATTGACACCTTAAGAGCTGATCTGGAAGGAATCAGACAGAGCATTACTGCCCTGCAAGTAGTAGAGAGTAATGCCAAACAAAAAAACCGACGAGGTCAACGGAATAGGGCGGGAGGAACCAGAACAGGACTACGAAGTCAAGGCCCGACAATAAATAGAGACGCGCCTAGACCTCATATTACCCAAGGGACGGCTCCCTCAAACCCCAGCGGGTCGCTTGTGGGCACGAGAGATCCACACCTAGATTGGCCTCTGCCGACAGCCCCAGGCAATGCTTTTGCAGCCTCGTCCTCTGCCTCTCAGAGTAGAGACGCTTCTCAGGCACTCCTTAACACCCCATCTAGGAGTTCTGCCGCGTTCATTCCAGTTAAAAAGTCCGTAATTTCCACTTGGAATTTCCATTATAATGGAGATCCTCACGGCATAGCTGTTGAAGATTTCCTTTATCGCACCGAGTGTGTAGCGCAGGCTAATGGCGTGAGCGAAGTAGAACTCTGCTCCAACCTGCATTTTTTATTAAAAGACAAAGCAGAGAAATGGTTCTGGTCGGTTTTTCGAAAGGAAAACCGCGAGTTTAGCTGGTCCACTTTTAAAACTCATCTCAATAATAGATTCCGGTCACTGCAGACCAACCATATGGTGCTGCAAGCCCTCATGACGGCGAAGCAGGGAAGCGAAGAATCTTATAAAGATTTTGAACAGCGAGTGTTGTCCCTCCAATATAAGCTGGTCACCCCGCTAGCCGAATCCGAATTAACAAGCGTCCTCAAAGATGGTTTATCTCCTAGGTTGGCCCAGTTAGTGTACGTACAACCAACTAATACCCTTGACGAACTGCGAGCGTTCTGCACGCAAGCCGAACGTCTCCAAGCCCACCAAAGGAGTGCTCTGTCATTAGCGAAAGGGAACGTACATGAATTGGAATATGGGCATCAGTTGGACAGGCCAAGTCAGACCGCTAGTTCGGTTGACGCCATTCAGTCTCAGGAGAATCGCCTTCTATGTTGGAATTGCCGTCGTCAAGGACATCATTTTCACATGTGTCCGGATGATCAAAGACACCTCTTCTGTTACAAGTGTGGCAAAATGAATACTACAACCCCGCGCTGTCCGAGCTGTTCGGGAAACCGAGTTATGGGCCACACGAGCGCCGGAGCGTGCCGCCCGACTCTGTCTTCTCCGGACCCTCCTACAAAGGAGAATTTGAAAAATTCCGACCCTCAGTAAATAACCAAGCCAGTCCGAAGGAAGTGATCGTCAATGATCCTACTTCTCATAATGCTCTAGCTAGGTCCTCGATAGAGACCCGAGAACTGAACGTATCCGATGATATCATCAGTAGTCCCCCTCGTTTTCGTTCATTCCACGAACGATGGATGAATTACCAAAGAATACGTGACCGTATTTTCAATTCCAGTCTAAAAATTAACCCTCCCCACCATAAATATAAAGCTTTACTAAGAGTACGTCGTCTCGCCAGAGAGCGAAAACACCTGTTCTCACAGACTGTATCCGCGGTGTCAGACACTTTGGAAGATGACCGACCCTATCTGAAGGTCCAAATAAATGGAGTATCGGTTTTGGGACTTCTCGATAGCGGCGCTAACGTATCCTGTTTAGGAAGGGGCTTTGAATCCATCCTACAGTCTGCTAACCTGTCTCCAGTTACCTTGCAGAAAGTCGTTCAAACCGCCGATGGTAGTAAAACTGCAATCACTGGTTTCGTAAGAACCCAAATCACTTATCGCGGCTGCTCGAAGTCGTTCGTCCTTTACCTTGTGCCTGGTTTGTCTCAAGCACTATATCTGGGAGTTGATTTTTGGAGGGAATTTCGGATAGCCCCTCACATTATTTCGGAATTATCCATTCTCCCTAATCGAGAAAGCTTGGACAAATGCTATCTGAGCCCGGAACAGAAGTTACATTTGGACCACGTGGTGAATAAGTTCCCGAACTACGCTATCCATGGATTGGGGAAAACTCAATTAGAGGAACATGTCATCGACACAGGCGACTCCCCGCCCATTAAGCAGCGACACTACCCCATCTCTCCAGCCATACAAAAGCTTATGTATGAGGAGTTAGATCGGATGTTGGCGCTCGGCGTGATTGAAGAGTCGAATAGCCCGTGGAATTCACCTGTTGTGCTGGTTAGGAAACCAGGAAAAAATCGATTGTGTCTCGATTCCCGGAAAGTCAACGCAGTAACCGTAAAAGACGCATATCCCCTCCCTCACATTGATGGGTTGTTGGGCAGACTACAGGATACTCGCTATATCAGTGGTATTGATTTGAAAGATGCCTTTTGGCAGATCCCTTTGGAACCCAACAGCCGCCTAAAAACAGCTTTCACAGTGCCAGGGCGTCCCCATTACCAATTTACGGTAATGCCCTTCGGCCTGTGTAATGCTCCACAGCGTATGTGTCGTCTTATGGATAAGGTAATCCCAGGACGCCTTAGAGAACATGTTTTTGTTTATCTCGACGACCTACTGGTTGTCACCCCAGATTTTTCATCCCATCTCAAAACACTGGAAGAAGTCGCAACTCACTTGCGTGCGGCTGGACTCACTATTAACGTCAGCAAAAGTAATTTTTGCGTGCGTGAAGTTCGCTACCTAGGCTTCATCGTAGGAGATGGAACACTGAAAAAGGACCCGGATAAAATAGAAGCCATCAAAAACTTCCCCGAGCCCAAAACACCGAAACAACTAAGACGGTTTTTAGGAATGACGGGCTGGTATCAGCGATTCGTTCGAAACTATGCAACAGTTGCTACTCCGCTTACTGATTGTTTGAAGAAGTCTAAATCCTTTGAGTTGACCCCGGAGGCTAGTCAAGCATTTGAAACCCTTAAAACTGCTCTGATCAACGCCACTGAACTTTTCACACCAGATTTCCGGAAACACTTCTATATCCAGTGTGACGCCAGCACCACGGGTGTTGGAAGCGTTTTATTTCAGAAAGATGACGACGACAACGAACACCCGGTTGCATTCATGTCTCGGAAACTTAACCCAACGCAGAGTAAATATAGCATTACAGAGTTAGAATGCTATGCCGCCATACTCAGCGTCAAAAAGTTTAGAGCCTATGTAGAGGGTCATCCCTTTACTATTATCACGGACCACGCCAGCTTGAAATGGCTCATGAACCAGACGGATTTAAGTGGTAGGTTGGCTCGCTGGAGTTTGAAACTCCAAGGGTTTGACTTCAACATCGAACATCGGAAAGGAAGTCAATGTGTAGTACCTGACACACTTTCACGAATACATA
Organism: Machimus rusticus; assembly: GCA_951509405.1. Taxonomy (NCBI): domain Eukaryota; kingdom Metazoa; phylum Arthropoda; class Insecta; order Diptera; family Asilidae; genus Machimus; species Machimus rusticus. The sequence goes on along the minus strand of OX608052.1, from coordinate 3,525,594 downwards.
TGGATGAACTAAGAGACGCAAGAGATATACCCTGCGAAGTGGATTTGGACTCCCCTCACTTCGCGTCCGAGGAATATTCCGATTTGAAAACCACCATCCAGCTTAATGGTGCTCGCCTACCTGACCTACAAATGTCAGACGGCTTTGTCTATATACGAAAGAGTCCCCGAGTAGGTGACCCGGATAAAGATGAGCCTTGCTGGAGATTGTGGGTCCCCAACGAGCTAACACCCGAATTAATCTCAGCTGCACACAATCCCCCGCAGAGTGGACATGGTGGCTACCATAAGACACTACACCGACTACGACAGAAGTACTATTGGCCTGGAATGGTCACACAAGTCCGAAAGTATGTAGACTCCTGCACGGTTTGCAAAGAGACAAAAGATGTTAATCAGATCCAACGACCCCCTATGGGTAAACAAACTAACGTATTAAGACCATTTCAGTTTCTCTATATTGACTACATGGGACCTTATCCCAGAACTCCTCGTGGCAACACCTGCATCTTAGTGGTTTTGGACAGCTTCAGTAAATTTGTATTCTTAAAAGCCCTGAGAGCCGAATCTGCAGAGCTTACTGTTCAGTATTTAGAAAATGAATTGTTCACTACTTTTGGTGTGCCGGAAACTATATTCTCCGATAATGGGAAACAATTCCTCTCAGTATCCTTTCAGAAACTCCTGTCCGACTACGGAATTAAGCACCTGAAGACAGCCAAGCATTCTCCCCACCCGAATGCTTCAGAAAGGGTCAACAGGTCGGTATTAGCAGCCATCAGAGCCTACCTTAAAGACAATCATCAACATTGGGATCTTCAGCTACCAAAAATTGCCTGTGCCCTTCGTAGCACGATTCATCAAGCTATTAGCACCGAACCGTACTATGTGTTGTTTGGGCAGCACATGGCCCTACACGGAACAATATATCCCCTTCTGAGGAGAATTGGACAGCTGGAAGGTGAGGAATGTCAGGTGTTGCCAGCGTCAGACAAGTTAACTTTAATCCGAAATCGAGTACTTCAACACCTGAGAGACGCGCATGACCGGCATGAACGTACCTATAACACCCGGTGCCGAGAAGTTAAATATGTAGTAGGACAGGAGATATATCGACGTCTGTGGCCTATCAGCAATATGCCGCAGGGACGAAGTGCTAAACTGAGCAAGAAATATGCTAAGGGACGAGTGGTGAGTGTACTGGGAAACAGTCTGTATGGAATTGAGGATATGTCCGGACGCCCTGTGGGAACCTATCACGCTAAAGACTTACGGCAGTAACCTAGGCCGGCACACTTTTCTGTCACTTTCCTTGGCTTGCTCCTTCCTAAATTGCCAGCCTTGTGATGTGCACGGCCCCTTAGAGCCCAACAGAGTGGCCATCAGTGAACCTTACCCTAAGGCGCCACTGAACTAAAAGTTCATTTGACGTCTAAATACCTCGTGGGCAACTCGGCGGAAGGGAAATTGCTAGAGCGCCGCCATTACCACATTCCCAAACTGGCAGCGCAGGCGAGCAGACGTCAATACACAAAAGGCGTGAGTTTAGTTTTTTTATTTGTGCCGTGGTAAAAATTCGGTGGCCGAGGACAATCCCGGAGTGGCCCTATTGCCTGGACCATCAGAAAGGAGGGAATAAGTCGGTGTTACGTGAGTATACTCTCAACCGGAGCCCAGAGCCAGGTCTGAGTGTGGCCCCTTTTTTCAGGAGCCCCCACATCCAGCATCCAAGAGGGGCCTTCCCAGGACCAAGGAGGAACCCCCTTTGGCTTTTTTTTTTCGTTGCCTAGGCCGCAGCCGGGGGGGCCCCATCTTCTTTTTCTTCTGGAGCGGAGCACCCCGCGAGGGAGGTACCGTTACGGTCTAGCGGCCTGACGCCCCGTTTGGACCTACCTAACTGCTTCCCCCATCACTTCTTTTTCTTCTGGAGCGGAGCACCCCGCGAGGGAGGTACCGTTACGGTCTAGCGGCCTGACGCCCCGCTAGAACCGACACACCTGTGTGCCCAGGAGGTGGACCGCAAGCGGACGAGGTTGGGAGTTAAGGTCCAGCGGCCTGACGCCCCGTTTGGACCTACCTAACTGCTTCCCCCATCACTTCTTTTTCTTCTGGAGCGGAGCACCCCGCGAGGGAGGTACCGTTACGGTCTAGCGGCCTGACGCCCCGCTAGAACCGACTCACCTGTTTGCCTGACGCCCCGCTAGGCCCGACATCAGTGCCGCCAGAGTATAACCAGAGGACATCTATAGCTTATCCCCGTGAGCCCATCAGCGATAGACGTGGACCCACCTGACTTGTGTTTTCCCCATGACGAGGCCTAGCCCCGTTCAGCCACCGGAGCCTTCTAGGTGCGAGGCCCATCACTTCGCAACCAGGAGGAGTTAGAGGAGCCCCACCCCGATCATCGTTACCCACCAGTGAAGTCGCCGGAGTTCCTGCTTGTTTCGTCGCCCCTTTATTACCTATAAACCCCCTTTTTTATTTTTTTTATTTCTACTTTATCGGAACTTCTTAACTAGGGGACTTAGCATACCTTGAAAGTATAAGCTCACCGCCCGCTGAGCTATAGGCGTGAGTAGAACACATCCCCGATTATTCTAGCATTTTCTTGTCCTTCTAATTCGGATCCTACCTGACCGTTCTCCATCGATTCCGTGATTCGTAACCGATATTACTCTAGAGGGGGTAGTACTCTCCTAACTTACAGGTGCAGCAGTCCGGCGATCGATCGACAGGACTTCCGCTTCCTACCAGGTACGTGACGATTTAATGGTAATTTTACATTCCTGTTATATATATTACTGTCATTTTTTTATAATCGGTGGAGGAGGGACTCTGATCGAATAGCGCGTTTTTTTTTTTTTTTTCTTTCTTTCCAAAACTTTGCTGAATTGAATTTAGAACATCTTGGCGGACGCCCGCCCCATCACGAACGATTAGACTATTATCGGGGATTTGATCTGTCTCTTGTGCCTCTGTATTTACGGGAATATATCTCATTTTTCTATTTTTGTTGGTAGTAGAGAAAAAAAAAAAAAAAAAAAAAAAAAAAAAAAACAAAGGACCTGGCCTTGGCCTTGTTTAAGAATTCATTTGCTTAATGTTAGTCGGAATGTATAATGATTGGACTAACCTTTTTTCCCTCGGGTCATTAATTTAAGTATTGTTTGCGTTACATATTGCGAATCCGATACGGTTTGAATAATCATTGTTAACAATTGTAGACTTAAGGCCCCTGAATTGTAATGGTAGTTACTGGAATTTTTTTTTGAAATAATATGTAATATTAGCTGAATTTTTTTGATTTTCCATGGGGGTTGACCACCTCCCACTCCCTCTCTCTCCCCTTGCTTCCAGCGCGCATATCCCTTCGTATGGGGCGCAGGGCCACGGTTCAAGAACCCCTCCCCAGGCCGGCGAGCTAGGCACGTGCACCCTCTAGGCGCGCAATGAACCATGAACTATCCTGCGTCCGCGTGACGGCCTCCACGAAATAAATTTTTTTTTGTGTGTGTGTGGTGTGCTTCGGCACGATACTTTCGTTGAGCTATTTTTTTTTTACTCTAGGCAACCACAACGCCATCTGTGAGCCGACGGGAAGGCTTCACAGAAGCATGACAAAGTCGTTGAGATTGCTCCGGTGTCCGCGCACGTTGCTGTAAATGCACATTACAGTCCAATTGTTAACTTTTAAATCTAATGCAAGATGTGTCGCGTACATTTTGTTGTGTTGTGTTCTACATATTTTAAAACATACTTTCAGGTCCGAATTAAGGTGTATTAGTCCCAGTAATCTCGTCCGAGTTAATTTTTGACTCATGCATTTTTAATGTATCTAAGACAGTTGTAGAAATAATTGAAATACAATACATAATTATCATTCTTACATTTAAAAACTATGTTGAATTACACTCAATATTAGACCTGCTGCAAGGAAATTTTATACCGAGTCAGACTTAACTTTGGTCCGTACGGGGTTGGGGCTATAGTCAAAGCTATATATATTGTTTTTTTATTTTAAAAATTACACCACATTTTATTTACACTATATTTAATATAAACGTCATGATAATTTCATAACAAAGCCTTTTAATTTGTATCAAGCTATTTGTTGGATTGCTAAAAAAATCGATTTTTTCAATAAGTATTCTGATTAATCTTAACTCCTTAATATAAAATTTAAAAAAATTGTTACGATACAAAACTAAATACACCAAAAAGTTTAACAAAACGTTGAAAACTATTGCTATTAAATTAATCAACTTGGGCTAGTTATATATGTATATTTTTTTAAATTGATAACTATAAATTGTATTTTGCGTTGACAAGTTAGTGACCTCAATGCTCTGTGGCCAGTCTTAAGAATTTCAGTAGTAGTGGCGACAGTTTTCCGCACCAATTTATCTAGTTACAGATCGGTTTACCAACAAGTTTTCCTCAAATTTACCAAATTACAATTTTCCTGGCTATGTTCGACTAATGGCGTCTAAACAGTACCAACAAGGTAGAAACGAGACCTCGTTAAAGTAAACTGTTTAAACTTCAAAATGTCACCAGCTCCGTGTTAGGTAAGGAGCACTGACTATGATTTATTGGCGGTAATTGATATCTTTACTTGGGAATAATTGCCACAGATCACTGGGGCACTTGTGCCACAATATTAATCGCTCAATAGATTAAACTCGGTACTCTGGCGAAATTAATTAACAAGCAGCCCACAATCAATTTCCAATCAGCCGCTTGACGAGGACAGGATTTTAGTTTTTTCTGATACGTAGTTTGAAAATTGTCGTTAGGCTTAAACATATGTTGCGAAACACCTACTGGTCGCCTGCTGGCATCTGAAGCCAATCGAAGTGGCCCATAAATCACAAATAACCCGGCATGCCGAAGTTAGTGTGAAAATCTGTGCCGACCAATTACCATTCATTAAATCTAATAGCAGTGATTTTTGGCCGAAGGCAAAATTGTCTATTTATAGCAATGATTTTCACACAATCATTGTTTAATATAATTTTAACAAATTCAAAAATATAATATTTACCTACTATGGTATGAAACCAAACAAGAACAATTTTTGAAATTAATCAAATTCGCTAAAACCAGATAATAGTTAAATTTAAAGTTCTTCAGCGTGAAAACAACAATTTCGAATTTATTACTATTTTTAGAGAAAACAACCATTTATATAGAACAGTCTTCACTATTTCTGGCCGTAAACTGATTACAACAGCTTATTTAAATATTTGAATTTACTTTTTTTCGTATTGAATTCTACTATCCACAAAACATTCAGGAAATGGCTGCCAGTATGTTTGGCTAACATTTTAATTTAATATATAAAGCTATTTCGTAAAAATTTTGTTACAGGTTCTTAAGAAAATGTTTCTATCTAAATGCGGGCGCTTTTTTGTACGTATTTAAATTCTACGTACTTTTTTGTATACGTAGGTATATGGGTCGCTCTTCTTTCTGACATGTCCCCTCCGAGAAATAATCGTTATTCTTCCAAAATATTATTGTAATGTCTATTTTCTAACATTATAACCAAAGAAGTTATGAACATGGCTGATATAAATGGTATCATAATTTACAAAGCTAATAATGACAGTTCTTTATCACGCCGAGATTTTTTTAGAGATTTAGAAATGGGATTGGTTTCAGAGCACTTACAAACAATTTCGTAATTAAATATATAAAAAAAACAAATTCTTACTTTTACCCTCTCAATTAGCTTTCAAACTATTAGGTAATAACAACAATTAAAAAATAATAATCAAAATTAATATTAACCTGTGAAAATGGGTGGTATCATATGGGTTTGTCACAACCACCTCATGCTCCGTGTTACAAATTTTAACCTTACGCACGCCGGGTTAAAATAGTTGACTTAATAATTTTAGAAATTTAAAATAATATGGCTATTATAAATAGTCGAGCTTATAAGAATAACAAATCTTAATAATTTCTAGTAGGTAAATTTAACTGAAATATAAATTGATACATATTACTGTTTATGAATTGTTTTAACAAGTAGCAATTATAATTACAGTTAAAGTTATTAAAGTTTTTCTCTCAGTGTAGTATAACTCGCAGATTCGACCTGCTCAGATTGTTTTGAGAGAATTTCTTTCATCTCATCCGCTGCGGAAATGACAAGTGCCTCAATTTCTAAGAAGTTGATTTTATTAGTTATTGAAAATCGACAGAGTCCTAATCGCAGGTCAATAACTAACGCTGAATGTCAAGGTCCCGAAGGCATTATTTCAAAGACTGTCCCTGGACCACTCGCAGGCCATTAGGCTCCAGCCAAGAAAAGGAGGGCCGTAGTCCGCCCGCGTCGCTGGCGCGCTCAAATTTATTAAACCCGTAGATCTCAATCAAAAGGCCATTCTCGAGGAATGTTCTCTTTTATTGATGTAATGCGTCAAAATCTGTGGCGTTTGATTCAATTTACTCGAGTGTCTGTCGCGCTTATAAATAATGCGGGATGCGGCAAGACAAGGCACGGCGGCAGATGAATGTCCGGAGGTGGAACGTCTTAGGCAAGGAAAGTTGATTTAGGGGAGTAGTTGGTCCGTAATTGCTTCATTTATTACATTTGCTGAATTATACGTACGTGAAATTGTGTTCTCGAGGCGCTGCACCCGCCCGCCCGCCTCAGGAGCCGCTCTGCGGAGTCAGCAGTTCGTTCCCGGCAACTATCGCAGCAATTGCCAATGGGCTCCTCCGGAGTAAGTTACTGACTGACTTTATTTATTTATTGAACATGCTCTCGACAGGGCCGACTGGTTTATGGATGGCCATCAATTTATCAATGCGATGTAGTGCTTAACCATCGTCGGTCTGGGGGGAAATGGATATTCGGAGGATGCGGATAGATGTGTCGGAAGATTTACACCCTGATGATTGCTCGGTCGGATTTTTTATTCCCCCGCTCTGATGGGAATCAATCGTTGATCAAGAAATGTTGTGTAACGGTCTGGGGATTCTCGAGGACATCTGGACAATTTATTGTTACAGGACATTGACGGTAACAAATAGCAGTTTTACTGAGGTGAGCCTCATCAATTATCCTCATCGAGATGCCGTTGCCTTTCCTGAATTTTAAACGTAATTTGGACCTTCTTATGATCAAAGTTATTTCTCAGGCAAATAGTGACTAATTGCCGATTTAACTAAATTTTTGTCATTTAAGATCGATTAGTGGGGCGCATTAATTATTTTGCTTGCTAATGCTTGTAGTAGGGTAGAGCAGGGCTAGTTGAGCAATTTTTCACTTGATCAGTCCAAATAATAAGTCTAAATTGCTTGATATGCATACCGATGATGATCTATTCCTTTCTAAAAGTGTCCATAGTAAGTTTTTTTTAATAAGTCATTTTTAAGAGCTACAGCCGTTTAAGTGAAGGAAGTCAGACTTGCTCAATGTACCCCATAGGTGTGGTAAGTTGAGCAAGGATATGGGGCAAGTTGAGCGGTTAAAATTCTAGACAAAGTAATATGGTTTAAATGTTTGTAAACATGAAATAAAATTACTATTTGACGACTTTTTATTTATATGTATATACTTGATCAACTTTTTATTTATAAGTATACTTGATCAACTTTTTATTTATATACTTTATATAAGTGATATAAAAATACAATCAACAAAAACTCAATATGTTTTCAGCCTAATTTTTGAAATAGACTCATTCTTTTTACTAATAACACCAGACATCAACATTTATATGATTTTATCAATAAAGCATGAATAAAAAACACATTAATGAGATATTATGAAGTTAATCATAGTTGTCACTGTTGCAATTAATGCATTAATTATTATTAATTAATAGTTGCTCAACTAACCCCAACCCGAATATTTGAAACTAAATTAAGGTTGTGAAAAACTTGTTTGAATTAGAATTATCTGATTTAAAATAGACAATATTTGACACGTACAGAAAAAATATTCGCATTCACAATTGTTTTACTTTTTTGTCGCTAAATAAACAAAGCGTGCGTGTATGTCACTCGATCGACAGGTTTAGGTAAAAACTAAAATTAGTATTCCGAACATCGTCGGAATATAGGTGTTTCTAATTTTAGGCAAAGTAGAAGAACGACAACGCTACACAAATTTTGATGACGCTTTTGCATAACTTTCTTCTAGAGATATATTGTGTTTATAATTAATTAGTTAGGCAACCTTTAAATATTTTCTGATATACAAAGGTTTTGTTTAAATCTGAATGGTGTAAATTTCTCAAGTTTTTAAATATTAGATAAATAAAACACTATTTTTGTTTCAGTAGTCGTTATCGGCCATTGTGATGTTCAAATGGTTGTTTTTCAAATTTTATAATATGCCTGCTGCTACTGCAGATAGCTTATGTATAAATTCTATGATCTGCAGATAAACAGAAATAAATCATAAGCATTCATAACCCTCAGACTATGACGGTTAAAACAATTAACATAAACATAATGAAATATTAACTTAACCTCAGTTTGAGTTTAAACGCAAATGAGAAGCGCCGCAGGCATAGTTTCAAAATGAACAGTGCCTAGTTTCACACCAATTAAGAAAATCCAATTCACTGCATTGTATTCTTGTGAAGTGGTAGGCATAAGCAATATTTTAGAGAAATTGGGACAAGCACCTGTCACGGCTGTGTGAAGGTAGATCTTAACAGCATTCACCTGCACTGCAATGTCAGTATGGTAGCAGTTAACGACCCCAAACATCCTCCGCCATAAAACATAAGAAATTTACACCTAAGCGAAACAGCTCCGTGATAAAAATCCCGCCTATTTACCGACACCGGCACATTGGAGTGCTATAAAATTCCGAAAACCGCCATAGCGCGGAAAAACTTTTAACTGCTCATAACCGCTGGTGGCGGTATTTCTTTCGTTTTTTTGAAAAAATAAAAGGAACGTAAACGAGCATTCGCGCTGTGCCTCGCCAGCGTCAACAATTATAAGCGCTGCCGGCAGCGGAGGCGCTCGTAAATCATCTCGAATTTGTTTCCCTGTGTAAGTGAGAATTAAAACCAAATTACAGCAAGTCGCCCTGATTTATGTGTTAATTAAATCACTTTATGGCCATAAGTACAAACGCACTGTTTGGTATCAGCTTAAGCCGCCTTACGACCGTTCCTCATGCATACCGGCCGCATCCGCAAGTTACGACTCTTCGGGGAGGGCCTGGGCTCCTCTAGGCACCCACCAACACTATCCCGCTCCAGTTCTATTAAATATCCCTCGGATTACGTTTTATCATTGCCGGGATATTATTTATAGGCAAGCACTTGTGTTCGCGGCTTACTTCTATGGAGTGAGGACTTACTTGAATTTATGATCACCGTCTTTAAGGAAAACATTCGCCGGCTGTAAATTGGTGAGGCGTGCAATGGGTACGACTTTTTATTGCCTTCACTTCCACTGAGTTTTGTTTGTTCTGACACTTTTTGCCTCGGTCTCGTACTCAAACTCAAACATTATGGGCTTAATGTTCCTCCATAAATGTAAACAGAAATGGGTGAATTAATTAAAAGCCAGTGAAGTGACTAAGGCGGTGCGCGCAGAAATAGATCTCGCCCCAGAAACTTCGGCGACATTTGATACTTTGTAGCGGCGTGTTTGGGTGATATCCCCGCATGAAATCGAAATTATGTGGAAATGTTTGGGGCGTGGAATAAATGCGTTCTTACGCTATGAAATTAAACGCTTTAAGATGCCAATGAGCCTGAGAGCATGAATTGATGCTGGATTGCATGACTAAACTGGGCTGAAGTGGTATATGTGCTCGCACACATCATTCTGGTTTATCACATTTATATGTATTTTTGAAGATGAGAAATTGGCTAAAAATTTACAAATATTTTAACTTAAGTTTATCGGTCAAAGAAAATAACCCATAATGTAAGATTGTAACTGATTTAAAAACGTTCAAAATTTTAGTCTTTGCATGGGTAAATTAAAAAATGCATATTCATAAGTATATTGATGAATGAATATAAAGGGTAGAACATTATAATTTTTTTTCACTCGTACCTATACAGCGAATCTCAGCCTATGGACCTATTGCAATGGCTGACGCGACTACTGAACTAGCTGTATTTGATCACGGAAGACTTAATGAAGACAAGAATGCAACAAAAACTAATTAACAAGCGAACAAACACATACACAAGTGCGCGCGACTCTACTATGGCATACACATAAATGCATATTTGGTTGCAGCGGCCAAGATTTCCATTTTCATTCTATGCGCCCATATAAACTTTTTTTCAGGACACCTTAAACTATCATTTGAGTGAGTTTCAAAAGATTTGACCGAAATTCAATTTTCATACATTTTGTGCGGGGTCCTTTCTCGCTGATACGAATTTATCATGAATTGGTCGATAAAAGTATATTTCCGAATGGGAAAGTATGAGGGAATAAAATTGTTACAATCGATGGCACGATGAAAGGCACAACATGCGTTTAAAAAATCTCAGCCAAAAGTCATAAATTTAATGCCGTGTCCAAACAGAGACTCGTCAGCGGCCAGAGACGTGTCAAGTAGCCCCCTTCAGAGTCCGGCGTCGCCATAAATCAATGATTGACAGCATAATGCAAATATTTCAGGCTGTCGCCTGCGGGCAGCTCACCCCGGGGCTAAAAGTGAAAAACCTGGCGATTTTCTAGCCCCGGCAGTGGCCCGCAGGTCGAGCCGGTCCCGGCGGGCCTGGCAGCGGTGATTGATGACTGGGTCCGTAATGCGTGATAATTAATTACGCCGGGCGGCCCGCAGATGCACCTTCGGATAATGGCGGCCGGCCGTTTCCCCGTTTTTAGGGCCTCTCCATTTATGAAAAATTTTAATAATTGCCTCATCATTTCCCGCTCGCATTAATTCATTTATTATTTTTATCGTTCTGTTTGTCTTTCTGGCCGGCTTCCAACGACCGCTGCACTCCGAGAAGCGGCCCGGGATCCGAGTGGCCTTTCGTGGCTAATTGCCGTAATGACCGCCGACAATTGGCCATTTGTTCCCTGTGACGGACGAGACGAGATTGCCGTCCGTGTGGATGCGGTGCTTAAGAGAGCGTTACAGAAGTTCACAAAGTGTCGGCCATTAGTCACAAGCTTAATAATTTCATTAGACCGTGGCAAGACGGACTTTTTCCGTTAGATTTAGCCAACGACAGGCGGCTACTGCTTGACGGCCGCAAACAAAGCACTGTTAAATTTATTAATGATCAAATTAGGGAGGCGGCTCATTTGCATTTCTCGGGCCGCAAGGGACCCTTGCCAACGGCTATAAATAGGAAAATTCGTTTGAGAATTTCACAACTCGCTTGCTCGCAGGAAATTAATTAACCGAACTGGTGCCATAGCTTTCTAGGCCCTGTGCGAAAAACCGGTGTACGAGGGCGGCCCAATTAGCCCCAATTAGCAACACCTCAGCACATCGGCTGACGGCACTTTTACTTTGCGCTTTCCTCCTCGCCCAGTGGCGGCGGCGGCGGCGACGACGGGCCCGGCCGGGCTAATTTCTGCGCCTCGACCGGGCCGGGCCCACTTCATAGACCACCCAGCACGTCAAAATGTCAACAGCACATAAGACCCCTGAAAATTTATTTTGACAGCAAACATGCCCACTTGACAGCAATTTGTACAGCCAGGACAAGAGGAGGAATGCCGTTCCAAGGAAACCGAATAATTTCGTTTCGTTTGATCCCCAGAGCCTTTTGTGCACACAAGTGATTCGGTAGTTCGTTTGGCCCCCTCCGCCCGGGGGGGAGGGCGGCGAAAATCCTAGTTTCCCTTTTGACCTCAGCTAACAGTGCTTCCGGGGACGGTGCAGAATGCTTACTCGAATGAAAAATGAACTGCCCGAAACTGTTTCCTTTTAGAATTTCAGTAACTTAATAACACTTCACAGATTTCAGGATCACTTCAAAGGGAATCCTGACAGTAATGGGAGCTGCTATATAATCGGTTAAAAAGCCATCGGCAAAATGGATTTTCGTATGCTACCTCGAGGAGTTTCGTTGGATTTCCTGCTTCGTTTGTGATTCTAAAATCTACATATTGCCCAAGTGGCGTGGTCTATTGCTTTTGTTGTTCTGAGGTATAAAAATAATTTAATTAAAAGCTTAGAATAACTTAAACCTAAATATGTATTTAAGAAGGTGTTTTATCAACTAAAAAATAGATATCAACTATAAGACTACACACACAATATACATATTTTCCTTTCATTTCAATTTAATGAAAATCAACTCAAAATTGTCTGCATAATATGTGAGTTTACAGTGACGTAGGGTGCCTATCATAAATTCCTAAAACTATAAAACCAGGGAAACACGAGAATTAAAAATGTAACAGTAGTACGGACATTATGTTTCGATTTCGGATGTCACATATGGAAAGCATAAAAAAGTTCATTACTAGAATTCTTTATGATATTGAATTCCACACCTTCATGACAGTCCATCCCCTTTGCATAAAATATCAATCAAACGTCTAAACGATTATAAAAAAAATAGCGTTTTGAGAAACATATTGTATGAATATTCTGAGTTAATAAGAATTTAAATAACGAATTCCGGGTCTATATAATTTTATAATAATATAATATAAATCAAACAATTAAATTTTAACGTTTTTAACTTCTGATTCTTCAGTACTTCGTGACACAAACTTTTGCTTTTATTGTTTTCTGCCTTTTGGTAGTGATCTTTTCCTGTTCCTGAGCAATCTGCCTTTCCACAATTTTCTATAAATTTTCAATGAGGTTCATGTTAGTTCAATTACTTATCCTGGGTAAAACACGAATACTGAGATCAGTCATGAAAGCAGTAATACTTGTATGGCTGTATGACAGGGTGTTGAATTAAGCATTAAATAATATTTCCACTATTTGGAAACCTTTCTTCGAGCTGGGAGACCATACGAATGCGCAAAATTTCTTTATATTGATAAAATAAGATATGGTATTTGAAATTATTGGTGGGAAATTAGAAATAATTTACCTTATATTCAGTCTTCAATATGAGTATAATATAACAATATGATTGATGCAAGTGCTGATCAAAATATTAAACTCTTATTATTTGTTGTTCAAAGTAGTACAAAAATTATTTAGTACGTATCAAAATAATTCTGTTGTTTTTATTAATGGTTTTTATGAAAGAATTAAAGCTTTAGAATTTGAATACATATAATCAAAGACATTTTCCATATTTTGTATTCTCAATCAAGCATTTATTCTGAATAATTTGAAATCATAAATCAATGGTCGACTAATTGCCCATATCCGTCCGTAACATACAATTCGCACCACCTGCTCATCATTCTATTTTGTAATAACAATACTGATGGGTTTGTTTTATGGCCAGCAATATACAGAATCATCGAAACTGCAATTTCGCGCACAATAATCGCTGACTGAAGGGTGGACCGAACAATGGATGCGATCATCACGATTCGTACTGCACGAAATCTGCACGCCTCAGAGGGCCGATTATAATGAAGCAATCAAAAATTGCTGTCTGGCGAGCAGATTAAATCATACCTCACCTTGTGCGCAGCCGCGGTATACGCCGCAGCGCCATTCATCTGTCCTGGAATATCTGAAACTCAATCCCAGACAATATGTTCGCCACCAACATTGCGGACGATCAAACAAAACGGCTGTCGAGGATCATCTGGAAGATCTTAACCAAACACACAAGATAAATGTTAAGGAGTGTTGCTCGCATCTCTTTATACGCAGCGGCCGCTAACAAATGACAGTTGTCAGGCAATTTATCCGTTCCTCTTGAGTTTGTTTTAGTTTTGCAGAATCTCGGGTCCCAGCCCGCCTGATGGCCCCTGTGCACCTCTCGGCGTCTCGAGTCGCACCGGTGCTCCGTCCCGTCGTCGACGGGGCTTGATGTCTCGCCGTCCCCATATCTCTCCCTGTCCGCCTTTTAATAACATACGACAGTCGAACAAATAATTTGTTTATCTTGGATGGTCCATTTGGGATGAGAAATATGTTTGCTTTCTTATTCTTAAGTTTTCTTAATTTCGCATCCACCGCCTGGTCTGGGTATGTGCGACCCGTGTGATCATTGCCGTTCCTAATGGCCCGTTGTTGCTGTTCAATTTGGCTCAATGATCGCCGATGTCAGATGTCTTATTGTCATGATTTTTCATCTTAAATTGAGCCACTTTCAGGGACACATTCCCCTTTTTCTTGCGTATCTCTTCCCCGCCTGCGCCGTCGTTTTGAAGACATCCAAGCTGCTTGCGAATGGGCCTCTCGTCTAATAAATTCATTCGGTTGGAGCAGCTAATGGGCCTCTGCTTGCCGGATGTTGCTTCACAAAGAAATTAAGAAAATACATTGGCGACAGCTCGCTTAATCGTCGGCTTTAATGGATGAAGATATCCAAAGTTTTATTGGCGATATATTTTATAAATACGGCGCGAGAGTTTTACTGCGCCTTGGCTGAATTTTGCAGCCGCCAATAATTCAGTAGAAGCAATGTTGCAAATTACGCAGGTGCTACTTCAACTTGGGGTTTTTAAAACTTTCGTGAGTATATAGCTAAGATAGATTTATTGAATTTAAAGTGGCGAATGTGACATATAAATTACTTATTTTAATTGCCAAAACTTGTTCGAAATAAATTTTTAGAATAACTAATGAGGTTATTCAATGCCAAGAAAAAATCCGTTGGCTAATATCAATAACATACTTACTAATAAATTATACGGCAAAGTAAAATAGGACTATATACCTCAGCCAACAAAATTGACGTAAAATTAAATAAAAAAGGGAAAACTTAATGAAAACAGTACCATTTTATGCATATCATAAATGATTAATTAAATACATTTAGGTATGTATTACTTTTAGGGCTGATTTTTCAATCATCAGAATTTTTGTAGGTATACCCATCGGTAGCTGTACAAATAAAACTAAAAATTTAGGAGCCATTGATAATCTTATGTAGCTTTAAGAATGCCAGTGGGTGAAAGATATCTTAAAACAAGAAGGTTTTGATACTAATTCTGCACTCCCAGGTATGCAGATTCATCAAACTTACAAAAATTTGTCGTGAACATAAATTTGACTAAGAAAATAGCGACATGAAATAGTTTAAGTATTTTAGAAGTGCTGCAATTAGTCGAAAGCTTCATATGATAATAATTTGTTACGCGCTTTTAATAGTAGGCATCAAAACTAGTTTTTAATTATTTTGCTATTAAATTATCAGAAAGTTGACTTATTAATTGATACGCATTTGAGGGCATGCTATAATCAATCGCCAATGTTGACAAATTGAAAATTTATTAAACTGAATTCCAATTTATTGACTAGGAAATATTTTAGTGCTGGAACCTTGAAACCTTGAACCACAGTATCGTCAGTGTGTTTTTGAAAACAAACTATTTGTTGCCTGAAACTATTAAACGAAAACAACTTTGTTAATAATGTCTTGTAGTAATCATAGCAATTCGCTGACGAATTTATTGAGAGCCACCTAAGCACCTTAAGGCAAGCGCCATAAATTTCAATCATTCGTATCTTTCTGTAGTTGGGCCGATTGCATAAGTTCACAATCACCCGATGTAATTGAAACCACCGATAAATTAATTCAGAGACAAACCAGGGGCCATAAAGTTACGAATTCCTCGATCAGATATACCCTCCAATTGAGAGGCGCACAAATCAATTACGCGAGCGGGAAGAATCCAACAAATTCGACGACTTTATTGTCACTCCGACAATCATATAATGAAACCAAATGAAGTTATAACAGTCGTCGGCGGCGCGGCCAGATGACATGAAATCGTCGAGTCACCCGGCCTAAGTGCGCTCGATTGACGCAACGGCCGTCACCAGCCAGCCGCTCGCGGCTGTAATTGTCCGCAACGGCGGGTCGTCCCGCGACTCCCCGGCTGGCTTTGACGCTCCTCATATGTCAGGAGTAATTTATAATTTTATTTATTTAATGGCTCGCAGCGCACAAAAGGCAACCGAGCAAAAAGAACCGAGCCAAATTCGCTTTGATTAAAGTGTCACTTTTCTTCATTTATTTTGACGTTTTGTGACGATGGTCATTGTGAGTCGCGCTTTCATGCCGCTCAAGTCGCCGCAAGTGATACGAACGATCGCCGTGACAGCCCTAAGTGGTGATTGTTGACCCGGGAAGGTTGATGGTCAATTGCCCCCTGAATGGATGCTCCATCTCAACTGTAGCAGCTGAAGAGCAATTTAAACTTTTCAACCTAAATGACAGGGGTATTGTGTGTGATGACTGTAAGTACCCTTGATTTGCACATTCAAACGCTGTTTGGCTGGGAGCGTAATTTGTAAGTTAAAGAGGATCCAAAGTCTAAGTGCCCTGGCATCTATCTGAACCTGAAGGAATAAGTACTGAATTAAACCAGTAAAATGCAAAAACTACCCTTCGGGTTAAGTTACTATAATTTACAACAAAAACAAAAAAGAGAATGAAAACCAAAAATAAGGGGTCGCTTCTTAACGAACAAACCAATAATTGATATATGTATTTTATTTTAGCCGTAAAATAACTAGTATTTCTCCTGTAACTTCATCCGTGCCTAATAATTGTAACATAACAAGATTTACTGAATTGAATTCAATCAAAAATATTTTTTTCTTATAAAAACTTTTCCATCCCTTTGCAACAACCCCCAAGAGTTTGAAATTTTGGAAATTATGAAATAGATGTCTCTTTACTTGCATTGTAGAGTCCCTTTCTAAAAACTATACGTGTTAAATTTGCAAACTTTGAAGTTCTGGATTCGTACCGAATGAGTAAGCGGTATATAGTTTTTATATATGTATATAGATAATGAAAATAATTATGTGCCTATAAGCATATACAATTCATACATATGTTGAAATATCCATCTTTCATAATAAAAGTGAATAAAATAACATCCAGATATGCATATCGGAAACGTTCATGAAATGAAATACATTTCAATTATTAAGACAAATTGCTAATTAACTCAATTTCTGAGGCATTAATTGATTAACACCTATTTGGAAAATGATAATGTTTTTGAGGAGTTTGTACATACTTACAATTAGATAAAACTTAAAGTGCCTATATATAGGTATATATGTATGTTTCTTTAAGAATATAGTTTTGCGATAGCCACTGGGTATGAAAAGGTTAATATACAGCAAAGATAAATGCCTAAAAGAGTTAAAGCTATTTTATTTTAGGTACTGCTTCTACTTTTCATTTTTTTAAAATATTGTTACAGCCGTGGAACTTACGAAGCTATATGTTTTTTTTTTTAAATTAAGCTGTGCAGGAAAGTTAAAATCTCAGCTAAAGTTACTGATTGGTTGCAGATTTTAATCCGAGATTTATTATTGGTCATTTTAGAAATCCGCCAATTTATTTAATAAAGTTATAATAAATTTCCAATTCTTTTGAGTGTTGAGTGGTTCAAAATGTTAAGCGTGTATTTTAATTTAATCAACAAGATTAACACTCAGTAGTAATCGTAGCCCTCTAGTTCTTTCGTTATAAAAACACATCTGATATTTGACAGTAATAGTACAATCGGTCTAAGAATTTGTAGAGTGAACAAAACAATTCATTGATTAACGTGACATCCTGTTGAATTGAATAGATAGAGACTCTAAACCCAAACAAATTCCTTGCTCAAATCTTCTATGCAAACCAATACCACTCATAGCCGCAGGAGTGGTCAATGACACGAACAATTTTGATGAAAATGAATCAAAACAATGTCAACAATTTTTTAGTGATTACATTTCGATTCGTCTAATCGACAGGTACTGTCCGGCTGGCTTCTGCTACAAAAAATTATCTGATCATTCGCTGGATTTGTGGTACTGATTAATGGCTGCTAAATGTGGCCAAGAGGGTACACTCGAAAATCGAGTGATTGACGGTTGTGGAAATTGCTCTAAACAAGTAATTGAAACCGATTTAATTTCGTCGCGATACCTGTACCAAGATGACAGCTGATTAGGTGCTGTTTGTTAATTGGGATCATCCAAATTGAATGCGGGCAATCTGGGCTTTGGCTGAGTGCCGGGAAATCAATTCACCGCTCGAAGCAATTCACCCCAGGGGCTTTGAGTGACGAATGCTTTGATCAGAAGTCCGCAACTCACCTGAGCACGGATATCACGACGACTGATAGACTCAAGTGGAAGTGTTTATTTGCCGGCAAAACAACGCCGGTATCACCGGATCTGAAGAGGTATTTTAAATTGCGAAAAAATAAACTATTTAAACTATTAAGATCCAACTGCAAAAACAAGATGAGTAAATCTTAAAAAAAGGAATTTTTTTTATCAGATTTTCCGGAAAATATATGACACAAAGAAGCTATTCAATTATGTCAAAATTAGAAAATTACTTCACCCTTTTTAAATAAGAGATAATTTTTAAGGCATATTTCGATTGTAATTTCTTAGAAAAAATTCATTTATAAGAAATTCTATCTGCTTTAAATTTTTTACTGACTTAAGATGTATCAAGAGAATTATAAACTATCAAGTATCAAATCCTGTTACCTACTAAAGAACGAAAGAACTTACATTCACGCATGTATTTTTTAAATTCTTGATTTTGCAACTTTTGATATGCGTAATAATACAGAATATTAAAACAAAAAACAGAAAAGTAATAAACGCAGCAACGTTCATGTCTCACATTATTTCGACAGGAATATGAAATGGTTTCAGTTTGATACTCACAGGTTAATTTTAAATATACCTAACGAATAAGGAATTTAATGACAGAATGAGTCAAAATAAATATTTGTTTTTTGAAAACTAAATCCTCAGTCAGTTGATTGTTTGTTCATCATAAATCCATCAGGTAGCTTTTTATAAAAATCCCCAGGCGACGACGTGTCGCCATAAATCATTAAAAAATATAAGTTTATTATAGAAGTAATGCATGATGATAAAAAGTGCTTTCTAATCTAAGCTTCTTAAATACAATTTATCTCTATAGCCCTTTTTATACATCTTGTCATCTTCTATACTCGTCATCTATTTTATGAAATAGTTGTTTTTGGCAACAATTCAAATCCACGGAGGTGTGAAACTTTTTATATTATTATGATATCTTAGGATTATAGCTTTAATTTAAACAATATTAAAAGGTCCAGAATTATTAGCATTAGATTATTATTATTAACTACGAAATAAAGAATAAATAAATTTTTATACCTACATTTTAAAAGAGTTTATTTTGAATTAATTCCTTTCTATTAAATTTTTACATTTTTGATGAAGAAGTATAGAGACATAATTTCTGTGAAAACCAAACTATTATATAAGTGCTTTGTTTTAATCAAAAGATGTTTTACACAAAAATCATCAGCCCTATTTCAATTTTCTTTCAAAGTACTATGTGCGTTCTAAAAGCGAAGGGTTTTTGAAATTTGCTGATTGTAAGTACAATCAAAATGTTTAGGGTCGATAGAAAGTAACACTTAAGCCCTAATATTTGTCGACTCTTTCAACAGAAAAATTATGAATTCTATAATTACATATTACAGGGTTTGCGCATTGTTAAAGAAAATGTCATGATTTTGCTCCTCATTATTTAGGAGAGAGGTCATTAATGTTACACCAGTCAGAGTATCTAGATCACTTTAGAGTTTAATACAATCTATTGACGATCTAACTGGGGCAAATGGTTTTAGGTTATCAGCATAAATTAACCATTTGGAAAAGAGAATCTTTCAACAATATCATTAATAAGATGATAAATTAAAATGGTTTAAGGTGACTCCCTTTAGAATGGAGGTCTCCTATTCTTACCCGTTGTACACGGTAAGTGAGATTGAAACCTCTTGAGAATAATGTCGATAAACTCTACACATTTAATTTTTTTCAAGAAAATTGGAATTGATTCTCTATCAAAGGCCATGGAAAAGTTATAAAATACGTAAATCCCACTTAAAAGTCTTTATATGTTAACAGCACAGAAATTAGTAAGCAATGCTAGATTGTAGACGATAGACCTACCAGCGACAAATCTTTTTTGTTCATTAACAATAATATGTTTTACTAATGAAGTTAAATAACTGATAACATAATTTAATTTATAATGAAATAATTCATTTTCTAAAAGCAACGTTATTTCGATTTTAAAAAATCTTTCAATTTCCTTTAAAAACAATGTAAGCAACAAATCGTTCATTAAAAAAGAGTTAAGAGGGAACAAAAAGGTAGATCATGTACTCTTGTAACTTACAATATTTGACAAACTTTATAATTAATAGTTATTCCAGTTTTCTCCCACAGCGAAATGTGACTCATTTGTAAATTTGCTACCAGTCGGTATAAGATATATTCAATAGCTTTTAAATTTTCATCTCGGCAGCGATAAATTAGCCACGAAACAAACGACCTTCTGCGGAGAAATCTTAGTTTAACACCTTCCTGCTAATGCTATCCGGAGCAGCACATTTTACCAAATTTACGGCCGTAGATATCCCCATTTTGGTGCAATTTCTTTTCCCGCAGTCGTGGCTTTTCTTATTATTTTCTTGTGGATTCTCGTAAACAAGGAGCTTGGTGGCAGACCCTCGGATGGTGGACTCGCTATCCACCAGGACGAAAGAAGCGAAGGCCTTGTAAGTGTTTTCAACGTTCAACCCAAAATGAAATATTCCCCGAAGAGGTCAGACAGCAAAAACTTATAAGTTCGCGTCAGAAGATGAATGGCTCCGGATTTTGCGGAGCTCGTTCCTCAGATAAATTTTCATTTTTGTCGACACTTGACTTCGCGACGACACGGCAAGTTGGGAAGGTTACATGAAAGTGCACGTCCGTGCAATAAGTAGTCTCGTCCGCTTCCGGCGCCGGGACGCCCGGCCGATACACCCCAAAATCGCCGGGACGCCCCACCTGGCCAGGAGCGCGCTATCCGCCTATATATCACAAACAATATTATTAGGGCCATTAATCCGGGTGCATAAGACGACGCTCGCAATAATGCGGTCCTTGGGGTGCTCGGCGCAGCCCGTTAAGTAAAAATTGCACCAATATCTCAGCCGGAGATAAATTTCCGGGCATTTCTCTCCGGCGATGTAAGTGCAGAGCGTACCAACTACATTTATCGTGCGCTAAGAGTGTCCCGGGTGTAAGCAGGAGCCGGGATATTCGGGTAATGTATCTTGGGACATTTATCCACGTAACAAGCGCCCTGCTGTACACGTTGACAAATGTGCGCCGCGGTGCCGGGTGTCGGGCGCATTCCTTCCATTTTGGCCCGGCGCTTTTATCTCGCGCGTCTTTATGAATCGCAGACGCTCCAGCCGAAGAGCTATGCAACAAATTCTTATGAAGTCTTGATAATGGACGACTTCCGGCGATTTGATGGGCAACTGGAACTCTTCAAATTTACACGACTGGGTGAGCTGAATTACCGCCTCAAATGAGCAAGCTAGCTATATCACGATTAACTGTCAGTGAAAATCATTTTTTTGTAATAATTTGATGTTTTATTTCAAAATTACAATGCTTCAAATTGTATGGTACATAGAGGGAAACAATTGTTTAACACATTGCTTTATGTACCTACATATCTACATACACTATATTTAAAATCATAGGAGAGTTAATCATCTGAGCCCATTGCTATTCTTATTATTATTAATTTATGACAATGGTTGTTGGTTGTTAAGCGGGGTGTACAGTTTTTTTTTCGAATTTTTTATTCATTTTTACTTAGGAAATGCTACTATAAATTCGGTAAAATTTATTATGATGGATTTTGAGGTTAGGAAAAGGTTTAAAGCAGAAGCAGCCAACAAGAAGAAGGCAATTTGACGCCACCATTTTGACAAATATAATGACAAAAAAAAAAAATTTATCAATTTAATATGTTTATTTTGATCTACAATATAAAGAAATTTAATAACGAAATATTATTTGTAACTATAAAATAAAAATCTTTTAATAAAACACGAAAACTACTGTCAACCCCACCTTAAGTTCTTTTAAGCTGTCTATTTTGCAAAATAGATACTCCAGATTCAATAATAATATAATAAGTGTTATAAATTATATCTTAATATGAAATAAGGATTGTTATTTTTTTTTTAAATATTTTTTATGCAAAGAACGTCCAGAATATGCACCCACAATTTTTAATTTAAATTTGGAATTTGTGCCTTATCCCTTAATATATGTATGTATGTTTCTACTTATTTTTATCCCAAAAAAGGGCTTTATAAAGAAACTCCTTGAAAATGGTCTAATTAGCCGAAATACGCGAATACCGAAAATGCAATAAAAAACTTGAAACAAGTACCTACATAAAAAAAAAAAGACTTTTCACTTTATAATTAATATTTTTCACAAAAATCCCACAGTTCGATCCATGAATATAAATAAAACATATATTTTAACATAACCAACCTAAGTGCAAATTTTAGTAAAAAAGTTAAATTTGTATGGTTAACATATGTATATGAAAAAATATTGCTGTTTTCTTCCTTTCATAGTATTCAATTTACCTACATATGGTATTAACTTTTGCAGAAATCTCTGCTTCGTGGCTTTTTCAAAACTTATTGAATTTTTTCTTAAAAAAAAGGTATATTCTAAACATATTATAAATAATAACAAATGTTCAATTACTTTTAATGCATACATTAATTTCATAGTGGCCACATACGAATAGTGGGGAGTACTAACTTTAAAAATTACTAACTTTAAAAATCTGAATCTAAAAGTTCAATCTGTACACTACCTACATAGTTTTAAGTATTTGAAGGTAAAAGTAAATTTATATAGCCAAGTAATCAAAAATTCAAAGTTTGAAGTAGAACATTATATTCAATCACCTGGACAGGATATGAAGGGAAAATATTATTCAATTTTTCTAACCGACTTTTAACACAATGACTTTTTATTTATAAATCAATTTAATCAAATTGTGTTAGTTTTGACGTAATGCACTTAATATTTATTATCAAAAAAGCACACAAAAGTTGTCATTCGTATGGAAAGCGTAAATAAACATAAATGATTTTTCTTTTGATACCCAGGTTTTCCCATCGGATACCAAATCAATAAATGGAAAATCAATTTAAAATTCAATGATTGTATAAAGTAGCCATTCTATTGACCCAAAATCCGTGAGACTTTCCATAGTTATATGTATGCAGCCAAACCTCCAGCTGCTAGACTGACAAAAGATCGACTGGAGCTCACTATTATTCACATCAATAACTTTGTTCGCACAAAGGCGACAAGAATACAAACTTCACAATAAAGTTGATAAATAGCGACATAATTTCAGTGAATAATTTATGACATAATTCTTTAGAGGTCAGTCGCGATTCGGGGTATGTCCCGCAACTGTTTACCGCCAACATTCAAAGATTTTCTCGGGATCGTTAAGCTTAATGGCTGGCGATTTATCATCGTTGGCCGTATGCTGGAATGTCCAAATAAATTCCGATTGTTGATTGGATTTAATGAAAGCCTGCGCCGAGCACAGTCCTAATTAAGACGTTGAGACCTTCGATGGCCGCGTTTGATATATGGCCGACAGTGTGATCACCAATTCCCAACGGATCTGCACCGCCCAAATCTGCCCTAGTAATACGAACTGCCGGAATCAACACCCAGCTCGCTCGATGCGGTACGTTCGGCGATTGCAGCCGCGATCGTTCAGCAACAGGTTTCCAAAAGCGTACAAAGAAACAGACGGGTTTATCAATAAATATTAAAAGTAATAATATATTGACAAGATCGCTTGCCAGAACGAGTTCATTACAGTCGTAAATTATCGTTAATCAATTTTTTCGGAGTGCAGGTATAATCGCGGCCACGAAGGTGCCTTTCAACATGCCGGACGGAGTCTTTTGCGGCCGTGGCAAAAACCCGACCGGCCAGAGACAAAAAGGCAGTCAGAAATGAAATAAAATGTGCGTTAACCATCTCATAAATAAAGGAAAATTGATACCAGGGGCCATACATAACCGCCGCGGATAAAAGGGCAAAATGACCATCCGCGACTGAATTAGCGGTCGTTTCTCTTCCGCCGCGGATTGAAATGAACGGGTCCATTCAATCGGGTCTTTGGAAATTAAGGGGATAATATACAAATTTATTTATGCGCCGTATTTCTCAACCAAAATAATTTATTACGCGCGTTTTACACTGCTCCGCAAGCGAAAATTACTGATGCATTTCATGGACGATCCGCGGAGTAGAAAGTTGCTCGACGGCCGTCAGCAGGTGAATTATGGCGTTTAATTGGCGAATGTTTTCCGACTACTGAGATTTTCGGGAGATTGTCCAAAATTGTACAGGAACGAGTAATTTATCGAATTATTATGGTAATTGCTTTAAGAGAAGGAATATTTCTAGGAAATTTACAATCTGCTGCTGGCTGGCTGCACAAGTTTTTTACCTTTATGAAAGGAATAATTTATAAGTTAATAAACCAATTTTCTTTTAAATTTAGATTTTGTATTATGCAATATGGATTAAATATATTATTTATGTATATACATATATTTAAGTATCAAAATTTGAATTTATTTAATTCTTCTTTATACTTTGTGTTACGGTAGACAACAGTATATTATCATTATAAGAAAAACTAACACCAAAATGTCATATTTAATATACAGGTACCATAAAATATTGGACCAAATGCATTCAACTCAACATACTTTTGCGAAAACAAAGCACTTTTACGGTAGAAATGGCAACTTCTTATTTTGACATTTTCTCAAAATTAAAATTTGAATATTTTGGAAACTATAACCGACCCCGGCAAAATTCCTTCAGGTTTTTCCGTTTTAGGAAAAACGGAAGGCACTGGTAAAATTTCATCGAATTTATCTAACTGACTCTTAGTTGTTGATAGTGGTGGATGACTTCTGAACGCTATCTCTTTTTTTTATGTAACCATGGATACTTACACGACAGAACATCGGATTAAAATTATTCAAACTTATTATGAAATTGGTCAATCTTTAAAAGGTACTACAAAACTTGTGATGTTTTTCCTGTCCAAATTAGTCGACAGTGCAAAGATTAATGTTAAAATTCGATTCAAACGATGAAAAATAGATAAAGAGATCCGACAGATTAATATGTGGACGTTCTGTTAAAAATATTGCTGCTGCAGCCCTAAGTGTCGTTGCGGAAGATTCAATATCAATTTCATGGCGTTCCCAGCAATCTGTTTTTCATATACATATTTACATAGGTAAATATTGCAAATTTAGGCTTTTAATTGAGCCTTTCCGTTTTTCTTTTTTTCCCATATTCAAAAATGCCTAAAAGAGGATTTTGTTTTAATTTAACACTATTTTGCTGAAAACAACGATGATTTTCATTAGTTGTACTCAAGAGATAAACAACTATAGAAATGATATAATTATCACTTGCACAGGACAGAATTAATTATTAATTTTTCTTAAGTAGTGTAATAATTCAAACTGAGTATGTATCTTCACAAAATTTCAATTGTAGGGTTTTAAGTCAAATTGATGGTTGAATTTTTCCATCTTGTGTTTGACAACTAAAAACGCAGCAAAAATTTAAAAAATATTAATAAAAGTACGCTGATATACTTTAGGTAGGTACGTACCTTTAGTATTTCTAAATCGTTCGAAATATCATCTTCTAAATATTTCATTGATAGTTTTTACATGAAGTTTATATGGGATACGAAATTCCATGGAGGCTTAAAATGTAAACGCTTTGGCAACATTTCAATTTTGAGCTAAATGGAAAATTCATGAAAGCGGGTAAAGGTTTACGTCTTATCTTCAAACATCCATACCTAAAGTATAGGAAATAAAAGCCGAATTGTGCGTTAACAGCCGCAGCAGAGGCATTTGTACCATTTATCACGTATTCCAGTATCACTTTAGCGCGTTAAAATTTTACTACCTCGGATGATTTATCTAATGACGCAGTAGATGGTGTCTCCCTCGCGACGCATAAAACAAATATAATCACAGGATAAGGGATGAAGGAAACACTAAAAGCTTATTTTTATAGCAATCACCAGGGTAAATATATCGGGCGGGACGTATAAGGGCACTTCCCCGAAAAAGAACGAAGAAAATTACGACAGAGCTCTCGCCGCATAAAGAACACCCATTATCCTTAAATAGTACATAAGTCGGAATACGACCCTTTCAGGAGCATACAAAAAATCATATTCACGTATGTAGAGTATGTAAATAAATGAGAGGTTATGTAGTCGCAGATAGCGGGTAACTGTCATTTATTTTCCATTTTACACCGTGTTTATGGCCCACTAAAAAAGTCTGATAGTCTCTCGTCAATACCGGGAGTATCGAGGGCCTAGAAAAAGGACGACATAAAAGCCTCGCTAAGGTTGGGGCTGCTATCAGGACCCGAAAATATATTCTGATATTCACCAATCGAGCAAAGCTCTTGCTGTCTGCACCGAGGATACTTGAGTGCCGCCATAAACGAGGAAGTGGAACAAACTGCCAAAAATTGTTGAGTTCCTAACATAATGGAGCCCGACGTGGACTTTTGGGTAATGCGACGCATTTAGTAGCTTCAGCCATATCGTCTTTTTAGCGTTGGTCATAGACATCCATATGAATTAGGTCCGGACGGGCATTAAATCATGCACAAGAGGGTAGTTTATGCCCCTCTTTTATTGGAAGTATAGCGATAAAGGCGGAAAGATGACATCTTATTAGGATGATAGGGCCGTTTTATGTTCCCATTTGCACGTGCTTATATTATAGCGGCATTAACGCCTTTGCCCTCTTTCTACAGAAATACATTTTTTAAATGTCCTTTGGGTTTTATTTGATAATTCTTTTGTAGAACTTCTATAACTCTTAAAGGCTACAATACGACTGCTTTATTCATTGTGTAAAATATGTTTAGTTGACTTATTTTGGAAAACTAATTTAAAATAATTATATCTAATATTACTATTAAATGTACCAAAGTTTCATCTTTATCGGTCAAGCAGCTTTTGCATGAAAACGATAGAAATTTAGTTTAACAAATTTGGGAAAGTTGGGAACGATTACGAAATTGAAATTCTATTGTATTGAACCTTTACTACTTACATATGCCCGATTTTACAGTACGAGCTTAAGTTCTGATCGTCGGCAGCTGAAAAAAGGACCTATGAAAGATATTTATTTTTAATTCGTTAATTTCAAAGATTCTTGACAAATTTTTTTAAAAGTGCAGAGGTGGAATTGGCTTAATTTAAGATATTTATATGATACAATTTGCAACGAAATTGTCTCGGAAAGTGTAAAAAATCGTAAAGATAAAATTTCCAAAGTTTCAAATTTAAATATCACGGAAAGTATAAGGAAAAGTTTTTTTTTGTATTACTTGTCACTTTTGACTCAAAATGAATACTCCTACAAAGTTTTATCACAATCCGTGTGGAGATCTCAAATTCAATTTGTTCCAGATATCGATTTTTTGAGGTTTTTGGAATTTCTTCAGGGACTAAACATAAACATCAATTTTTTTTTTAATTATAATTATCAATTCATGATAGGTGCAAAAACAAATAATATTTTTCATTCGGAAAATGTAAAAAATAGCAAAAATTTTTGAAATAAACAAATTCATCATTAGTTTGTGAAAGCCTTTTAAAGTTCTACGCCGCAGTGATTTTTAAACATTTCCACTGATTTTTAGCTACTGACACAACTATAGTTGCCATTTCTGAAATTATCCGAATAGGGTCTAATTTCTAATCATGATTGGCCATTTTAAGGTTTCCATAGTATCTATGGAATGGGACCCCTCAGTGCGCTAGTCCAACTCGAACTTGGTCAGTTTTTATGAATATGACCCAATGTTACAGGTTTGTTTAGTTCGATTCCTAGATATTGACCATAATTTGACCAAGGTATTTCCAGGTTATTTTATTGTACCTACTGTTTTCAGAATATTTCATCTCAAATAAAATTTCGCTCTAAAAGCCAGCAAAGGTTTTATATTTTCTTAAATTCAATAATTCGCTGCATGTTCGTTGTCAAAGTTCTCGACATGGGTGTCCGGACCATGTATCATAAGGATGTCGCAGCCGAGGTGTAAAGGTGGCTCTGCAGCCGTGGACAAGTGTCACGCGGTGGTATCGACAAAGCTGTCTTTAGAGCTGTCGACTATCACCTGGAAATATCAGCGCGAGCGGTAATGGCACGGACGAACATGGAGCGAGCTCACGAACCATACCTGCTGTACGCGTCGGTCGCCTCACTCACGGCCGTACTAAATATACGAAATGTCAACATAAAATATCTCGAGCCAGCGGTGCTAGCGTATGCACTAGCGAAATTTTATGCAAATTGACATTTGTACGCCCCGGAGGATTCTTTAGTTCGGCTGGCATGTTGACAGGGATGTCAGGTCATGGAAATAAATGCATGCGCCTCGCTGTGACTGTTGCTTGCATTTAGATGCTACCAGCGACGGGTGATGCTTTCGCTGATATTTTAGCGTAGCGTTTTCTTTTTTTTTCTTCCATCTCTATGAGTTTTTTCCCTCAAAGTTTTCCATTTTCGCATTCAGATGCCACATTTGCCCTGCCAGCGACTGTCTACTCCATCTCGCTAGGTGGCGCTATTCATGCCGCAGCTAGGGGAGGCGATAATGAATGCACCCAGTGCCCAGCTCAGAGATTTCTGGTGCACGACACAATTTGTTCCCGGCTCCCGGATCCCGGGTCCCGAGCCCAGAAGGGGGGCCCGCCAGTAACTTTTATCTCACACGGACTGGATGCATGTTGGCAACCAGTCAGATCGGGAATTAAGGCTGTCATAAAAGCTGCCGTACAAGTTGCTCGATTGTGCCGGGCCGTCATCTTCTAAGTCCATTATTGTCTCCAGCGAGCTTCTTGTCGCCTGTTTGTTGCATCTGTCCATCTGTCAGTTCGGGCTGTCGTGCTGTCTGCGGCCCGGACATGGGAATGCGGCCGGGAGGGTGGCCGTGTGCGAAACGTCCCGCCTCTGCCAAGACATGTGAGATATTTGAAACACGATGTTCTGTGCCGACAGTTCTTAATTGGGGGTTTTCTTTCTGCTCGGGACGGCCGCATAGCTAGCTGCTAGCTGCCAGTCCATCAGCGGCCAGCTGTGACAGCTCGGTTTCCTGTGTGTCCCCGGCACGCCAGGAATGCGTCTGAAGAAAGTGCTTTGATTGATAAGACTCCGCCACTGGGGAGCTAAATCGCGTCCGTGACTCATGGGCGCGACAATCGCAACTCTGGCGGTTATCGTCGCCAAGTGGCAGTAGTAAATTTAAAAGAAATCGTTTTGCAACAACTGCCAATATTTATTCCCCTAACGCGCTATCGCGGCCATCAATCAACCAGGAGAGATTTGACATGTCAATGGATTAAGCAAATTGTTTGCGTTTACTTTGGCGATATGCTGATAACAGCCAGGGCTCGGTTCTGTGGGTCTCTTGTGCCACTCTGACAGGTTTTACACAACTTTGATAAATTAAATTATGAACTGATTTCGAGCCGGGCCCGATGGCCAGAAGGGGCACTTTGTTTGCGCGCCAAACAGCAACAATCATCGAGTAAAGCGATTTATTAGAGCATATTGAGGGCGGATGGCGTCAACGCGTTGCTCGTCAATTCGATTTTTTTTTTTTTTAATTATTTGCTACATGCAAAAAGCTGGGGTGTTTCAGATAAGAGCTCAATCCACAACTAACTGGAAATAATAGAGAACAATTTATTGAAGATTCATTTGAAAACTTGAGGAGTCTTATGCCTTTTGGTAGCTTTTGGATTAAACATTTTTCGCGTCCAAATGAGGCACGGACTCGACGGTATAAATGCTCCCAAACCTGGCTGGTAAAGCGAATAAATACGCCCACAATAAAACAGGTACGAAAATGCTCAAAGCAGGCAGGAAAATGTTAAAATATAAACTTTTTGCAGACACAAAGGCGCTCAATGCGGGCACAAAAATTTAAATATAACGCTCGTTTGGCAGATATATACGCGCCCAAAGCAGGCACGAAAATTGATAAATATTCCCGTTTTGCAGGCACATACATACATGCCCAAGGAAGCAAGCACGAACATTTAAAAATACGTCGTTGTAGGTACAGGAACGTACGAGTCATCTACAGCCATGTGTGTAAATTAAAAAATACACCCGTATACTACTGAAAATGTCTACGCAGTGTTTTTTGAACTGTCTGATGGTTTTCCGATCAATCGGTAAATATTCTTCTCAAGTATTAATTATTTTTTTAATTAGGAGACAAAATCAATTCTTCTCATAGTGAGGGTGATACAATTAAGTATTAATATATTGTAATAGATCTAGTCTCAGTGAATAACCATCATTAAGTCATGAGAAATGTAACGAGTTCCATTATGAGTTAGTCTTTGTTTTGAATAAAAATTTGCGGTTTAAAAAATTAAAAAATAACCAAAGCAAATGAAAATTGTATGTTTTAATAAATTGTTTGGTTAAATTTGTTCAAAAAGTATATAGAAAAAAATTAAAATTAAAATTGTGGAATTTACTATAATTTGTCTGTACATTATCAAGTAGATATGTTTATAAGTTTATATAATTTATAATTATTTTTATCTTTTAATTTGCAATGCTTTAGAAATAAAAGAAATTATATTTAAAAAGAATCTAAAATATATACATATGTATTGTATATATGCAGAAATAGATGCCGCACATAATTTATTACAGTTTATTGCTTGAAGTTAGTAATATTTTTTCTTTCATTTGTTCAAGAAAGTCTAAAAAGCCAGTTTTTTCAATTTGCCTCACAGTTTCTATTAGGCTAAGGAATTAACACCTGTTGCTACTAAGCAGTTTGCTTGTCTAAGTTTCTTTTGATTTCATATGTCGTGATAAATCTGTTAATCCCAGTACGGAAACGAAACACTCCGATTATCTGCATATTGGGGAGATAAATGAGTCGCTTTTATATTACTTTAATTGCTTCCACAAAATAGGAGCGATAACTGTTCTTTTTATGGTCGACAGAACACTGGTAATAATTCTTTTGTACACTTGTCTTAAGAAATTTCAGAAGCCGAAACGACGCCGTAGATTTGATTAGGATAATAAAAGCCATATTAACTGTATCCGCCTTTTGTTTTTCAGTTCGTCTCGGACCATATTTCTTTTGAGAAAAGACAATTCGCTAGAGAGTTGCTTAATTATGCGTTTTGTTATATTAGCCTACACCTAACCACCAGAGGCGGAGAAAATCAATAAACAGCCGCGAGACAAAAGCTGAAATATTCGAAACGACAGGTTCAATGTCAGTCGAGATTAATAAATGCTAATAAAAATCTCAAATCAAACACAAAATCGATGATATATGGAATTTTTTCCCATAAAATTTTTCAATTTTAAGCTGAAAAGGGCCCACCAGGTAAACAAGCTAATTAGCGTACCGGGGACGTATAGATATGCAAATTGATGCCCCTGCCAGCAGCTATCGAAAAATTCGAAAAGTGGAAAAATGGGGCCCATCTCGTATCGGGCCATTAATCTTTATCACGGAATATGCGGGCCCATTATCGGCCCAAATTAATTCCATACTTAGCCGCCGAGAAGTGCTCTTTTTTGTCGTTTCCGAGATTTTTTGGCCGCCGTTGTCACCATCGCCAATCGACCGGACAGACGGAAAAAAGGAGCTTTTCTCTCCCCGAAAAATGAATTAATTACTTGGGTAATTCGCCTGCTGGCCCTGGGGTCGGGCGAGTCGCGGACCAGCGCGGGTCGGGGGCCGCGTCGAATTGTGTGTCGAAAAAATCTCCATCGAACATGGAATTAAAATAGCCGACGAAATCTGAGGAGAGATAAATCGCATGTTGAAACGAAATTTATCGCCCCGATTTACATACGGGGCAGATGGCTCGACTGACATTTAAATTTGTTGCTCCGCTCGGCACCGATTGACGGGAAGGAGCCCGGCGCGGCGGCGGTCCGGGCAACGACGACCGACGCCGCCGCCACTGCTCCTTTCGGCATCTCTTAATTGGCTTTGAATGTGCGGTGTTAGTTTTATGGACTCATAACACGACTACTGATTTTTTCCTCCATTTCTCTTGATTGTGTCCCTGAATTGTGTTAATCAGATGCAAATTTACCGCGTCTCAGGATTTTTATGACCCCCAATTTAACGATTTTTTTCATTCCCAGGCGGAAATTTATTACGATTGCTAATGCACAGCGGACTAATAAAAGGCGATGATTCCAAATTAGCAGTTTCTCCCATAATTTTTAAAATTATTACCTTCTACTGAAAAACGTGTGTAACCTCACAAAAAAAAAAAACCTTTCAAATACCTGCATGTAATAAATATCTAATTTCCAAACTCGGCGGTATCGTAGAAGAATATATAATTTGAATTTTCCTATATTTTATATGAATGGTTTTCGTATTCATTACGCCACTAGCACCCTTCCTAATATATTGTTTATATCTCTCAAAAATCGCATTAACTATTTCTTTTACATAAAACTCCATTCAGACGAAGGTGTTTTAATTAAAGAGCTTTGTAGAAGACAAAAAAATACCATAAATCAAAAGCAAAAATTACAAAAAGCATAAAACAATGGTTTCCGCTTGTATATCATTCTTAACAGATAGTTTATTTTAGAGCATCTGACCGCATTTCTACATTATAAAGGGTGTATTATAGTCTAGAAATTTCAAGCATAAAATTTTGGACTTGTGACACTCAGCTAGAGTATAGGTTAGTACCATATAATACAAAAACGAACCATGTGTGTGTTACTGAATACCAGTTCAGTATTAGTATAGAACGAGACGAATTATAAAGCTTTTGGTTATACATTTGTATCTTGAGTTGGTCTATCCAAAATTGAACTTCAAACGAAAAACATATAAAACCATTTTTTAATTGAGCAACGGCTTGCTTTTAATTATAGTCTCAGAATGAAGCAACTATCGGATTCCAACATTCTAGATGGTAAGACATCAATACTGAATGAAGAAAGGATGTATGTGGTATGTGCGGGTAGATTTTCCTATTAATGAAGAGAGACTAATTGTGATGATGTTACCTCATTATTTTATTTATTTTATTTATAAAGTGAACTTAATACATAAATTACAGAAACGCTCTCGGATACCTACTGACTCCATACGGCGGAGGATGTTAATTTTGATTGTTCTTTAAATGATAGTTGATTTGATTGCAAAAAAACTTTCTTTCGGTCAGCTGATTATAAAGATGTTGCGTTGTTGATAATTATGCGTTGCCTGTGTCCTGTGTGGTAATGTTTTGTTACAATTGGAAACATTTAATTGCAACAAATTTGACAGTGTAACGTTCAAGCAACTTTAGGGGCAAACTTCTTTTAGAAAGCCAAAAAGCCAATTTTCATGATATTTTTATAGTTTCATCTCGAAACCATACTGCTTATTAACGTTACCTTTTTGTCTGAATACATACATATATACCTAAATGTCCTTTAATCAACAGACACTTCACCAGTACTCATCTAACAGATCGGTCTACGATCTCTTTTAAACTTATTAGTATTGAAAATCACTTTTGACATTAAATAGATTTTGCAATTGCCAAAAATGCAGGGCCGGTCATATTTCATTGCAAAAAAGAGGTGTTAATTTTTTAAACGTCTTTGTCTCAGCTAGAAAGTGTTGTTGTCTTAGATTTAAGGCACAAGTACGCCAAATTTTACGTGATCAAAAACATGAAATATCCACAAATGAATTATTTATAGTTGAGCAACTAAAAAGCACAATGGCTTCAAATACCTTTTAATAAGTAAAGCGCATTCTTTATTAACATTAAGTGGAAAAAAGGGAACCGAAACGTTTTCACCGCTCCCATCGTGCAAATGTCTGAACAAAACCATGTCACAGGGAACGAGTTCCCAAAGTGTCCGGAAAGGCCGGCGCATTAACATCATCCACGAGACATAACTCAAGTTTTTGTTCACGCCGCACTATCAGCCATTTGCATACATGCGCTCGTGATATATTAACATGCACTTAACATGCCCTGGACACGTTTTTCCATTTGATTTCAGCCTCCCACGCTCGGCCGTGTCACACTGCGCTCTGGTCAGGAAAAAACGGAGCCCCAACTTTCGTTTTGATGCTATCGTTTGAGGTGGTTAGTGGCTTCTTTTGAACGGGCGGTAAAACTGACACGAAACTAAATCAGGGCTGTAGAAACAAAAGTGACTATGTCTAGTCTTTTCTAGAATTTATGTAACTCATAACCTCATTTAGTTGCTTACATGATTAGATTAGTCAAATTAATAATTTTTTTTTTTGCAAAACTTCTAACTAAGTTCTTACCATACGGCGTTAGAAGGAGGCTTTGGTCCCCATAGACAATTATTTTTTTAAGACAATCTTTAATCATAAAATAAAAACAATAGGCAGAAGTTATTCAAATTCTCAGATAAGGTTGTTTAATTGTTTTAACCAGAAAATACATATAACTTAATTACAAAGTGTGAAATTATGTTTAATATTTAAAATTGGGTAGGTATATAGATTTTCTTCCTTGTTCCTTATTATTTAATAATACTTACGAGACACTATAATCAAATACATTAACTTTTATTTTTTTTAGAATGCTTTTTAACAATTTATCAATAGTAAATTTTATAAAATTGGATTAAATTTAAAATACGTAAAGAAAATATAACAATTAAATTTAATGTTAATAAAGAGACCACTATAGAAAAATTGTGCAATAAATTTAATTAGATTATGATAATGAATTATCGAAGGCGATAACTAAACTTGACAATGGTCTTTTACAAACAAATGTAATAAAAAAAGGAACTACTCAACCGATTTGATTGATAGTCTTATAAAATATTTGAATAATAGAATCAATGAAATGTAGTAGAATTTTCAGTTATATTTAAAAATTATATGAAATGTATTACCTTTAATTTTTGTAATTTAAATACTAATTTTGAAATAGAAATAAAATACTTTTGAAATAGAAATAAAATACTTTTGAAATTAATTAAATCGTTTGTCATTTATGCACTACTGCATGTAGTGAGCATTTTTTTTCTAAAAAAAATGAAATCAATTGCTATGTAATGAAATACAGGTATTTTGTCGTTTTAAAATCGATTACTTTTGTAATGGAACCAATTGTAGTATAATTGCAAAAAAAAAAAATTTGATTTGAAGCAGGGACATCGTCACCACACAAAATAACGATTTTAAAATATTGATTAGAACACCGAATATATATTTAGTCCAGTCAATTGGGGATTTAACCGTGCATTTTGGGTAGGATGCTATTTTATTTTTTTATTATGTGGGGGGGTCCAACAGGAGCTTAAGTTCGAGTTTTCGGGGTCGGCGGTCCACCCATTTGGCCGCCATCTTCGAAATAAGGGTGAACATGTTTTCTTAATATATCTCGAAAACTACCACTCCCAAAAAAATGTTGTGCAGAGATCTTTCGTAGACAATTATATTATCTACAACTTTTCCTAATAACTTTTTTTTGTAACTTATACAATCAAAAAGTTATGAGCAAAAATTAATGAAATTTTTGGAGGTAACTTACTGTTTTCGTTAATAACTTTTTTTGGATTACTTTTTTAAGAAAATTACTCATGGGCTATTTTATAGAGCATTTTGCAACAAATAATTTGACCTAATAATTTTTTATATTTTGATTATTTTTGAGGGTTTTTTGGCGCTTCGAAGGGAGGAACCTCAAAGACAAGTGAAGTATCTGAATAGAAAAAATTCACTGTTGCTTCATTTCCATCGACATACCATTTATATAATTATATTCCATGTATTTTCATTAACTTAAAGATATATTTTCTATTAATAATACCATCTCTTTTTAAGTTAATAAATATTTTATTAGGTTAATTTTGGTCTTTTAGAAGGCCCAGGTTGTGGGTCGATGTAACCTTCAGCTTCTTCGCGAGGCATTTTGTTTACGTACAATGGTAACATTGAAAGGCAGTCTTCTTCAATTCCTTCTTCATTTAGTAGCTGAGTAATTTCAACTATGTTTTCGCATGTTTCTCCACTGCAATGTTGGCAAATAGACGAACACTTCAAACCAGCTTTTCAACATCCACAAGCTGTACCGCACTTAGTTTTGCATCTGCAAAACATTAATTTTAGCAGCTCTTGTGGTGCAGGCGCCTGAGTACACTGTATTGGCATGAACATTTTAGATATTTTTTTCCAACCCCACAACTCAGGATCTTTATACCGCCCTAACCAAGTTTGTATTTGATGGTAAGCTCTGAAGGTGTGCATACGAGCTGCATCTTGTGTAGGTGGAAGAGAAGATAAATTAAATTTTGTTTTAATTACAGCTTTCGAAAATTTTTTGTAACGTAGATTATTTATGGATTGTTCCCCACTATCGCCACCATAAACTGCAATAAAAAATCGTTCACCGATCGGACTGAGTAGATTACGGTCGACATTCTCTTGTTGGAATAACTCTACACCAGAAGTCAATTCGAAGAGCTGGTTTGAAGTGTTCGTCTATTTGCCAACATTGCAGTGGAGAAACATGCGAAAACATAGTTGAAATTAGTCAGCTACTAAATGAAGAAGGAATTGAAGAAGACTGCCTTTCAATGTTACCATTGTACGTAAACAAAATGCCTCGCGAAGAAGCTGAAGGTTACATCGACCCACAACCTGGGCCTTCTAAAAGACCAAAATTAACCTAATAAAATATTTATTAACTTAAAAAGAGATGGTATTATTAATAGAAAATATATCTTTAAGTTAATGAAAATACATGGAATATAATTATATAAATGGTATGTCGATGGAAATGAAGCAACAGTGAATTTTTTCTATTCAGATACTTCACTTGTCTTTGAGGTTCCTCCCTTCGAAGCGCCAAAAAACCCTCAAAAATAATCAAAATATAAAAAATTATTAAGTCAAATTATTTGTTGCAAAATGCTCTATAAAATAGCTCATGAGTAATTTTCTTAAAAAAGTAATCCAAAAAAAGTTATTAACGAAAACAGTAAGTCACCTCCAAAAATTTCATTAATTTTTGCTCATAACTTTTTGATTGTAGAAGTTGCAAAAAAAGTTATTAGGAAAAGTTGTAGATAATATAATTGTCTACGAAAGAGCTCTGCACAATATTTTTTTGGGAGTGGTAGTTTTAGAGATATATTAAAAAAACATGTTCACCCTTATTTCGAACATGGCGGCCAAATGGGTGGACCGCCGACCCCGAAAACTCGAACTTAAGCTTCTGTTGGACCCCCCCACATAA
Organism: Machimus rusticus; assembly: GCA_951509405.1. Lineage (NCBI taxonomy): Eukaryota > Metazoa > Arthropoda > Insecta > Diptera > Asilidae > Machimus > Machimus rusticus. The sequence continues at coordinate 3,488,288 of OX608052.1, read as the reverse complement.
TAAAAAAATAAAATAGCATCCTACCCAAAATGCACGGTTGACCTTTTTTTTACGCCGGATTTACTGGACTAATTATAATAGTTGTTTTATTTACATATGTATCTTCAGAAATACAAGTTTTTATCATTTCATATAAAATTTTTAAAATTGGAGATTCTATTAATTGTTTCTATAATCCTCAAATGTCGATACATTCAAATTGTGTGAAAAATAATAAGAAAAACATCAGTTCCTTGCCTACTTATTTCTCGTAAGATAGTGTAATTTTGGAAATATTTCGGACCTTCTTGCCACAGATCTGTGCTTAATCAAGAGCGCCGGCTTCAACACCATAAATATTAACATCACTCCATATTTCAATCTGCAGATGGGTTTTTATCTAATGTCGGAGGAAAAATAATTTATGCTTCATGCTCCCAGCCGTGCGAGTAGGTCCCCAGATGAGGCTCCATCGTCTGGTGTCGGAAGGCGGTGGGGGATCGGGGCCGGAAGGGAAATCAGCCGAGCTGGTAAATCCGTGGTAAGCGTTTACCCCGAACCTGGCCCCAAGACCGTCGAGTGCACGGCGAAAGGACTGGCGTTTTAAAACCGATGAATAAATAAAGCTATCTGGGGGGCGATTTATCATATCCTTCTGGCTGCTCCCAGCACTACTCATCCGCGTTCCACTCGACTTGGCTAGGGCAAACGTGTTTTTGTGTACTTTTCGCGCCAGCATAAATAAGTCGATTTGGATGGACTCGGCAGCATATCGGGAACAAAATATTCGCCGGTTCCTTGGCGGTCCCTGCGCCATTCTACGGCTGGGAAGTAGAAGTAGACAGCCATCGATTCGTTAGGAACTCATCGTTACTGGCTGGATTCAGAGTCTAGCAGCTAAGCACCCCCGCACACCGGTAGTGGTCCTTAGAAGAGCCCAACTCCCCGAAAACGCAGCGCGAAAAGTAATAAATTTGCTCCTGTAACCCCGTGAAGATTCCGATAAGAAGCCTGTTAAGTGTGTTATTAGACGATCCGAAGGTCCAATAAATTCTCGCTGCGAAAATTTATGCTGTGGGTGAGCTGGGGAGCCATCCAAGACGGTTTTGTTGTTGCGAGATTTATTGGGTGAAATTTCATTCGAACTTGGCTCGTCCTTGTCATATATACGCAGGGAAAGCGGGCCGGAAGAGATATAGCTGAGGATTTTCTTGGCAATCCAGAAACTCTCGCCGAAACGAAAAATAGTTTGGCGTTACAAAGTCTATTCAATTGATGGGGATGACTGCTGCTGCTCGTAATTGAGATAAATGTGGTCTGGAGATCACTCTTTTTCCACCTCTTAGCTGTCAGGCAGTTCCATATAAGTCTGGGGAAGCTTGTTTTTCTACAAAAGTTTTTCACTAAGTTATTGCACTATAGGTACTTAAATCACAGAAAACAACCATACACACCTCATTATAACCTAAAAAAGTATGAACAAGTAATTGGTTCGTAATCACGTGTCCGTAAAGATCTTGTGTCATTTGGATACGAATGTTAGTAAATACAATTATACAGAGTTTATATTAAATTATACTGTAATTTCTTTTTTCAAATAAAATGCAACTTGATTTGTGCCTCTAGCTCTTCCAGATAAAGGGCTAAGGTGATTGACAATTCCCGGTAATAGGTAGATGAGAAATTTTCGAATGGACTCATATGAGGCCACTCATTTTAAGTTTGTTTTATTTTCCTAGAAATCCTTGGAAATCACGTTAAATAATCAGACAAAGTAATCATCAGTGTCAGAGGAAGTTTAAAAATAAAATTTTAAATTGTTTAAAGCAAACTAACGGAAATTTTTAAATTTTGCAAATTTTCCTGTAATGTAGGTACCTTCATCAAAATCCTGTTTCCACTTTTGTTCATTTTGTCGAAATTTCTTAATATGCTAATTAGGGTTTTATTTTAAATCACCTCAATGTCAGCAAAATTTGCTGTATCATATGTATATTAAAAGAATATGTGGCTGGAATATATTTTTTTGTTTTTCTTGGCTATATAGAATTGATTTAGTTAAAATTTATTTAATAGGTATGTATTTTAAATTTAGTCGTGATTACGTTAATTTGTAGGTTGGAAGTATGAACTATGTAGAAGTACTACAAAGATCTTGTATTTGGCTATGATTTCGTTCGTTCGTTCTCTTTTAAGCACTTGATGATTGAAAATCTTGAAAAGAATAGCAATAGAATTAATTATCTTTTTAACGAGGAACAAAATCTGAAAAGAAAAATTCTAACTTTAAGTTTGTTTTTAAAATGTACATACTTTGAAATCTGTGCAGTAACATCACTTGTAAAAGTAAACTATAAAATACTTTACCTATAATTTAATTATTACTGAAAACTGGAATGAACTGGCGGTTTTTATATTCTAAAATGTGTAAAATTACAATATTAAAAAAAAAAAACTTTGATTAATTGCACTAAAAATATAGCTTTTTGTACAAAGTTGTGAATATACCAAGTCAAAATGTATTTTTGTTTAGATACGAAATGTAAATGTTATTTCATTTTTGAAGTTGTTTAACGCAAATTATTACAGCAAAATTAAATTCATGCTTTCAAGTGTAGTTAAGTAGTAAGTATTTTCTAATTTCATTAACATTTAATTATCGAAGTATTTTCATTAACATTTAATTATTGAACTTATTTATAAAAATATGACAATTTAGTATCAATTTAGTTTTTCTTCTGTATACTTAAAGTAAAAAATGAGAAAGGCTGCTCTTCAGACAAAAAGGGGGAAGACGTTAGTCCATCAAAGTTATCGGAAGGACATGTTGAGTGATACTGTCACTGGGCATAAAAAGGCCGGTGTCGGTCATAAATCACTTGCCAATCTCAATTTCCACCAACAAGAGAAGCATAACTCTATCAACTGCTGCCGCTTTATTGTCGGGTGCTTAATCGGTAAGTGAACATAAAATTGTCTTCGGAGCCATAACTCATCCGGGCATCAACACCGGCCTTAATCAACTCGTCATCCTTTGAGAAGCTGCAGAGGATCGGTGTCTGTTTGGACCCCGCGCAGCCCCCTCCAACGCGCGAGTGAAATTAATATCGCGCCGCCCACGCCATCCGGGCTAAAGACATGTTGAGCGGTTTTCATTAGGAAAAACGCGTGTGCACCTAGCCGACAAGCAGACGCGTACCTCCGCGTTCGGAATTTATGCGGCAATTATGCGCATAAACATATCCATCCGTGTGCGGAAATTTATGCATTGAAAAACCTCTTTTTGTTAGTCCGCTGCTGTTTGTTATTTTATTTTCCGCTGCCATTTCATAACTTTTTTTAAAGATAAAAGACAGGGACGTTTCGGGAAGGCAGGAGGGCATTGCGCACACATTGGTACACAAGTTAAGGCATGACATGTGCATAAATTCTGCAGACTTTGATTTATGTCCAACAGCCACGACAGTTAATTTTGATATTTTGATTAACTGCACAAGGTGAGGCGTTTTTTTCACGGACTGCAATTAACGAACACGTCAAGCTTCTTTTAACATTAACCTTTCTCCATAATCGAGTGGGCTGCAAGTGGGAATTTCTGGTGCGAAAAAGATGCAATTTTACATCTTCGTGTTGCCCTAAAAAAGTGCTCCCAATTAATATTTTTGTGCAAAATCCCAGTGAAATATTTCTCAATATAATTAAGGGCCAATTTTTCAATCGTCAGATAAATTTATTCTTCGGATAGGAAATCAACTTGGCCGTGAAGAAAAATTATTTTTCACTCTATTTGTCAAAATTAACTGGCGAATAATAGTCCTATCTGCCGGTTAAAGGAGCCTATAAATTTAACCGTCTGATAGCTAATTTAAATCAAAGCCACTTTGATTTTTGGGACAATTTTATCCGACGAATAAATTTACCTGGCGATAGAAAAATTGGCCCTAAGAGAAACACAGGAATCGAATCAAAATATTAAAATATGCGCAAATTAATTTTTCTCAAAATTCAATATTAAATAATTTCTAATCATTGCTGTCATTTTTTGGTTTTATATATCGACAAGTCAGTCGTACTGAAAAGATACAAGTTGATGATTTTTAGAAAGGTTATAACGATGTCAATACATGGAAAGGGTTTTGAGTTTTCTAAAATATTGTTTGAGTATTTACAGTGAAAAATATTCAAAAGGCGAAGTAAAGTGGTCAAATATTAATTCCACTAATATAATTTAAAATGCAGTGAAGTTAGTTTGTGGAAATTGATATTTAAAAAAAAAATCTTTTGTAAATATTCGATGTACCTACTAAGGGCTAAACATAATCGAAAAAGTAGATAATAATTTATAAATAAAATCTCGACTGCTTTTAAAAAATAAATTAATTTTTTCAAAGTATAATATAGTTGAGTTATACTATGGTGTACCCTACTAGGGATGTGTAGGAGTACATAGGACGTATCAATTCAATTATCTAGAATTTGAATAATTCGTTATAAAACTCTTTAGAAAAGTGATAATTCTTTTCGTAACCATTGTCGTAAGAGTATATAATTTTTCTTGTTGAAGCCTAACAATTATTAACTTTCTAAAAAATCTGCAAAGTTTGGCTGATAAATATTTTTTTACTGCTAAAAAAAGTTTTACGTGGTCTTTAAGATATAAAGGTCAAATCTAAAAACGAAAATTGTTCACCGCTTAAACTTTTTAAGAAATATACATGTATACCTACAGAGGTGGCGTGAAAGGAACGTTTTTATTTTGAAAGTTCTATTAAATAAATGAGTTAACCAATTAAACAGTTCCGAACAGAATTAGAAACCTCTTAGTTCTCTATTGATATTACAACAGAATAATAAACATTTCTTTATTCTTAGTTGTATATTTTCCCAGTTAAAAAAAATTGTTTCTGTCGCGAAATATTTTTTATTGGTGCTAGCTACTTTTAAATCTTGTCTTGAAATTTGTCATTATTTTTTAATAGACCTAGATATGCCAAAATAATTAATTATTTTTGGACTTGTAATCGTTGACTAAAATATGCATTTTTATTTTCGTATCTATTTGAATAGGTAGATCAGCAATCCAGAAGAACGACTACCAGACCCAAAAACCCGCATACCCATACACATATGGACATAGATATATTTTATATTGCTCAAAAGTAGAAGAACGTCAGCTAAATATATTTATTATAATTGTTGAGATTGTATATTGAATGAACTTACGATATATTTTATATGAGTATATATATGGAAATTAGTGTTTAGAGTTTATTAGACAAAATATTTGCGTAGTCTAAAATCAAGTTAGCATATCCGAAATTGTTTGTTGGCGCCAATCATTTTGTTGAAAATGTCCAGTTATCAAAGAAGTTAGGCGGCGGAAGAAAGTTTTAAATTAGACTTTGGTTATAAGCTATTTAAGTACAAATAAATTAAGAGAAAATGAAGCACTATTTCCATACAAGGTTTCCTTGTGTTTATAAAAGGCGGTTCGTGAACAAGAAACGTTCATCAGGTCTTTAGTGAAAGAAAACAATAAAGGGGACCCCATAAAATATTTTACGATATAATTTGTAAAAACGAGCAATGCGGAACACCGACCCGTTCGAATATTTATTTGATTGTAAATATTTTGCAGGTCCCCGCTTGCCAGGCGAATGTATGCATATTCAAGTAAAGCATAAAGTTTCACTAATTGCCGCGAATTAGGCCACATTAAAGCTTAATAATTATACGGCTATGCAAATGAACCGACCTATGCGGCGTGATTGCCGTAGCCGTTAAATTTTATGTGCCAAAAGCAGAAAGTCGTAAAATCGTCAAAAAATCAAAAACAGACCTTGGCTGCGACCTGCAACTTCTTTCCATAAGTGGAAAATGAACAGGGTGGACGGGTGTTTGTGTGCGCAATTGGCTCGAGATGAGATGAATAATTTTAGCAAAAATCTCATCGAAATCGTCTCAAGCGAAAAAAAAGTTCGTGACGGCCATCACCGCAGAAAATCTTAATTGCAAATGCATGCCCATAACAAAGTGGTGAGCTGCAATCTGAGGTAGTTACACCAATTTAACAAGGCCAAGATTTATGTCGTTTTAGCCCTCGCAATCTTAATTTCGTGGAACATGCTCTTGGGCTGCCGCTTCCCCCTTCCCGGGACGAAGCGATTTCCTGAGCCGGTGAATTATATCCCGCCCCATTATGCTGGGCTCCAAGAATCAGGAACCGAACGGACGGAGCCTAAAAAGCAAAATGGGAGACATGCCGCTTACAAACTGCAACAACTCCTCGCCAAAGGTACCAGGGGAGGTTGGCCCCGTAGGGCAAGATGATTTATGGCCACTTGTCCGGCCGAAGAAGACGTCGGCCAGAAAGACTCGCTGCGAACCATTGACTCTAAATGGATTTCTCTCCTCGCCGTCCACTCTGATGCATTTATAATAAATACATGCCGCTCGTATAATTATGATAAATTGCCATAAACAAGAAGAATGATGATGATAACGTTAAAGATGGCAGATACGAGCGGTCGAGGGGACGCACTGCGCAGGGGCGCGGGAATTGCCGCGTTTGTCGTGCTCTCAAAGGACGCGAAACGCGCCTGCTCATGTGGCGCACAAAGTGTTAACTCGTCGGACAGCCCGTGTTCATTAGTCACGCTCCTGCTCCGGTCGAGTTTGATTTATATCTGAGCATTTATTGAAATCAGATAAGAAGATACGCTGAAATAGAAAATTTGTTTCCAAGGAAGGCTATTACAAGCCACGTAAATTAGCCTATAAATTAATAATGCGGCTATAACTTCGGAATAATTAAGTATTAAGCAAAAATTAAGTATCTTAGGAATAAGAATGGCCCTATCTTCAAATTTGTTCTTTGAGGTAAGGGGTTAAACCTAGTATGACATAGGGTAAAGTGGTCATAAGTGGATTAGTGATACACACTTAATTATTAATATAGCATTTGAAACCATTTTAAAATTGATTGAAACCATTTTCAAATTAAATGAAACCATTCCCGAGTTGAAATATTGAACCTCTTTTGAAGGTTTTTACTACTATTTGGATATTATATACATACCTAATACTCAATACTACAGCTGCTAATTCGAACTTGTTATGACATCACGTTAAATCTAATATGACGGCTAAGGAACACAAAATACCCGTCACAAAAAAAGAACCGGACCGAGACCGCAAAACATTTTAAATAAAAATAATGTAAAAAACTGAAACCCCTCTACAGCTTTAACTGCCCCATCAAATTGTAATATGTACCAAATAAGAAAATATTTTTAACACCATTCTATATTTTCTACATTCAGTATTTTAATAAAATATGGGGATTAGTGAATCCGCCGTAGTCACACTACATTAATAATTATCTGAATTGAGATAGGGTCCATCGTTTTGGAAAGCTTAAAGAGTTTAAAAGAGCCTTTGGATCCTGTTAAAGCATGGTGTTGATTTTGGTCTTGGTCTTGTAAGTCATGTATTGGTTTGGATCTCAATCTCAGTTTTGCTACTACAAGTGATGGTCTTGGTCTTGCATTTTCTGCGAGAGCAAGACTGATTTCGCTCATCACTAAATATTATCACTAATAATTTTCTTGTTTTTTCCGATATGCCAAGTAAATTTTGGGACCAACGACATTGACATGAAATTTTAATAATTTTCCAAAGAGCTTATCAACAACTTTATAGTTTAGAAATAGAGGAGTTAAAAGTTGCGTTTGTTCATGCCCTCTTCAAACAGGCCGCATTCATTAGTCACGCTCTTGTTTCGCCTAAAAGTGATTTATATCTGGGCGTTTATTGAAATCAGATAAAGAGATACACTGAAATAGAAAATTTGTTGTCCAGAAAAGCTATCATCGAAAACGTAAAATAACCCATAAATTAAACGTGCGTCCATAGACGTTTGGTGCCCATTAAGGATTTTCTTAGTTGGCCCCACTCAAAGTGGTCCGTTCAGGCGGGTACTTTAAAATTCATTAAAAACTGCCATTTGTAAAATCTCATCCAGTTAATCGCAACGAATGCATCACTGTCTTATCGCAAACACCTAAAGTAGTGTCATTAAGGCCAATGACAACTCCGGGGAACGTCCGACTGGGCTGGGAACTATTGCAGAGGAATTAATTGCTCCCCTGTTAATCACCGCTGTGAAATAAATTAAAAAGGTCGAAGCGTCCGGCCGAACGAAGAATTACAGCAGCTCCGATAACCAAGAAGCCCCATCAACTTCTTCCCGCCATCATCATCGGCCCCGAGCCGCCCGACGACTATCTTGAGGTGCATAGGGGATACCTGCGATCGGAGTGATAAATTTGCTGCCGCTCAACTTTCAGCCTTTCTGGTTTTCCTTAGCATCAGCGCTGACGCTGAGTGTGGCTAACGACTTTGGGGCGGGCGCGAGCGGGCGCGGGACGCTCCTCCGCGCCCGCCGGCAGCTGACATGTGTGCGGACGAGCCGCTTGACGTATGTTATAATTTAGTAGGTACGTTCCATCGGCGACACCGCTATCAAAAGACCTGACCATTAAAAAGATAAACTGTCAGACGTAAAATTGAGTCGCCGATTAAGTGGCGGTCGGCGTGTCTTGGGACGCTGGTGATGCATGTGCGCGCCCAGCGGCCCTCGTTCGGGGCAAGAAGAACCCTGGCGACAAATGGCGCTGGAGGCGCACATCAACCAGCGCCGATGCTCCGGCGAATGAAATTAATTTAACGGCTTTCGTTTGACCAGCAAAGTGGTTTGCATTCAGGACGTAAATTGATCGGATATGAGCTCATAGCCACTGCAGTGACGGAACCAAGGAGTGCTAAAAGATATTAGATATTTACTAATCGTTCTGCTTCCAGCGCAGTTATTTAATGATCTAATTATATAACCTATAATTCTGATGATGAATTGAATTACCATTTAGGATTTTATCAATTAGATACATCAAGTATAAGAGTTAGAGCAAAAATACACTTACGGATTTCAAAGCCCGAAAAAAAAAAATTATATGTATATATACGTATTTATATGTAAATTTGTGCGATTTACGTAAGATCTCAATATAGGATGAAGAGTAAAATCAACTATCTTAGGATTGAAAGCTACTTCTGCATTTATTTATTTATTAAATATCTATACAGATATTGTGATTTACTATACAATTTTTATGACTTTTAATATTTAGAAAAAAGTCATAAGATTGACATTTAAAAGGAGATTACAACATTGTGACGTTCGAAAGTATCACAAGTTTTAAAAGTGGAAGAGATTTTTCTTTTGCTAAGGTAGCACAAAGAGAAAAACGTAGGATAAAGATCTCAACAACTAGAAAATCCCTTATACAAATAAATAAAAATAAATAAAATATGTAATTTAAAACCCACTAATTTATTGGGCTTAGTCGGATCTAGTTGGAGAAATTGAGTGACCAAAGCGACCTATTTTCTTTATCATCATATGTACATACATATATTGTCTTCATATAGACATTTTACTAATTTTAACCTCTCCACAAAATTGCAGAAATTGTTCTGGTTTTTCTTTTGACTGTTATTCTAGAATACAAAACAGCTGATTAAATTCAAACAAATTCCTATAATAATAACTAGATTAAGTCACAAAAATTTGTGACTTGTGATTAATCAAAATATCTAAATAGGGAGATAAATCTTACAGACTAGCAGAAAAAATTATACAAAAATGTATACTTCCTGTTAGTTCCTTATATGTGGAGATTTCAAAAAGGACTATTTTAAATTTTTTTCTTGGTATAGTACAATAAAATCAATTTCTAAACGATTAAAACAAGCTATAAAATTAGAAACAAGTTGATGACAACAATAATAAGTCCAATGAGGAGGCACGTACAGCAAAGGTCTCGAACGAATTGATCTTTCAGGTTCATATAAAACTAATATTGATTTAAGGGGCTATATACCTAGAACGTTAAAAAACATGCATGTTTTAAAGAAAATCATATAGTATTAATTAATTCGTTGGATATAATTCCATTAAAAAAATTCTAAAATATGCTATTTTCAAACTTGAACTACTTTAATTCAAAATCAATGAGTGTCATAAAAATCGATCAAGTAATTCTCGAGGAATAAAGGAACAAATATACAAAAATTCGCATCGTATTGAAGATATCTTTTTGTGAAATTGTACAAAACAAAACGGTGAAGAAGCTTTATCTCAAGTTATCAATTTTAAGGCGGACAATTCTCCGTATAAGCCCAATAAATATTTGCACCTACACGGCCAGAGCGGAACAAAGTCGCGCAATAAAATTTAAGACAAGAGCACCACATGTTCGTCCATTCAATCGAAAACAATATTTCATCTCAATCAGGCCGAGCCGGCCGGGCGCGTCGTTAGTGCTCCGGAGGAGTTACCCTCTGCAGCGGAATCGGACCGAAGGCGGTGCCGGCCGAGAATTCCGAGCGAGCGAGCAAGGTCGTCATTAAAAAGGGCGATTAATCAAACAACGATCCTTTAAAATTGCTCCATAAGTTATCTCGTCGTCCCGGGGAAACTCGCCTTTCATCTTCTGCCTTCCGCTAATTCAGTTCCCCTGGAGCTTCTTATGACCTGGCCACAAGCTGGGCGTATAAATTATAAAGCGCAGCCCTGCGTGCCTGCATAGGTGCTCCGCTGGCAGCGGGGCCCGGGCCCGGCCCCGGCCCTATCTGCGGCAGGAACACACATGTGCTGCCGGCCGGGCGGGGGACGGCATCTGATTGAATATGCAAACGATATATTATGATATCATGACAGCGTGAAAATATCCCGCCCGATAATTATATTATAAACTCATTCGCCCGGGCATGTAAAGTTGATTAATTGTCTGCTCAACAAAATAAGTTTACTCGCGGCGGAGCCGGGCAAGGAAGGCATCGCGGCGGCGAACAAGATGCCGGCAGATTACAGGCCACGAGTGGAGCGGGTTGGGGGCCCATCCGCCGCCGACTGCGGCCGGGTTATAAATTGAGGCTGCGATGCCTGCCGTAGGATTGGGGCCCCGACTGGTGGTGAATTCCCCCGTTGATTTAGCGGAATGAGCGAGGTGTGGCAAGGTGTAACAAGAGGCCATTTGTTAACGAGCCCCGATACTGGGGATTCACGACTTTTTTAAACTTTGCACCAGTCGCAGCCGGAGACTTACATCTCGACTTTCACCCGGAGCCATAACTCGCAACGCTTCCCCATCGCATGCCGTTAAATTCAGCTTAATTCCTTCCGCCATAAATCCAGATAACTTTAAGGACTTTAAAATGTCACCAAGTCCAATAAACCAGAGTTAAACACAGTCTCATCTCCGTTGCCCCGGCAGTGCCGCTAAAATGGCGCGGCCCCGGCCCCGGCCCTGGCTCAGCCCGGCTGGCTTCCGGCTTGTGTGTGGGACAAATCCTTGTAGATCTCAAAGTAAACTCCCATAAACGTTAGTTCTCGTGCTGTATAACATATGATAAATGAAATTAAAAGGATTTGTTCTAACATATTCCAAAATTTATTATTGCCGCGCATAAATTTTCGCGCATTTCGCCGGCAGGAAAGTTATTACTTGCCACAGAGTGGGTGTTTGCTTGTGGCTCTGCGGCCTGGCGTGGCGGGTAATTAAAACTAAATTATTAGCTTTTTATGGAAATTCGGATTACTGTGCTTATTTTTGGCAAAAGTTAGTCCAGAAATGAAAATTGTCGAGAGAATAAGATTACCACTGTAAATTTTGGCGTAAGTGAAAGAGTTCTCTTCTCCTCCTCAAAAGGGTTCTTACAGGGCTCCGAGGCGGAATTGTTACAGACCTTATTTTGTGTCGGTGCGCTTTCTTCGAGTTAATTAAGCAACCGTTAAATTTTCGCTCACGTAAGCGTAGAGTGCTTTATCACGTGGAGCCTTAATGCCCGTAAGTGTCGCAATAAATTACAAGTAACGCATATGCAACTTAATGGCTGATTAATGGTTTTAGCTTACCCACTCTACAAACAATTATTTAGAGCTTTTCGTGTCTAATGTTAGTATATGTGTAGTAAAAACAGAATCCAGTAGATTTAAATAAAAATTGTTAGAGGTAGGTAGAAAATCCCCGTTGTTTTCATAAATAATACCAAACAAATACACTATCCTAAACTCCACTAAATCCTGTCCCGATATTGCAGAAAATTTTTCTTCCATAGGTGATATATGAAAATGGAAGGCATTCCAGTATCTTAAGAAAAAGAGATATTTGTGATAAAAATAATAACAATCAATTTCACTCCATTTCAAAATCATCAGCTTTCAGTTGAAATACTGAAGAGAACTATTGACCGTTTGTGTAATCCAAATATTTTCCATCCATTTAATCCGGTTTACGCAAGAGTCACTTCATTTAAAACATAAAAGATTTTTAATATTGATATTGTCACTATATAAGATGTTGTTAGGTTAGCTAATTACGTAATAACTTAAGACAGAAGGTCCCTTAAGTAGGGACTAAATAAATTAAACGACTTGGTATTACATGAATCTTATAACTTTTTACGGTAGAAGAACTGAGTTGCGAGACTTGGCTTTTTTTCCAAGTTATGGTTTCGATGGCATATCATTTACAGAATGATTTTCGATTTGAGTAACTAACACTAATTTTAAAAATGTAAATTCCGATATTTCTTGTAATTTAGGTTGAAATAAAAGTAGTTCGTAATCATTACTCTAACTTCAAGCAGATACAGTATAACGCTAACAATATATCACACATACTGATCTTAACTAAAATAGGCAGACATCGGTCGATAAATTTATGTCTATGATTATTATTTAACACCCTATCAATGACTAGATGCATAAAGGCACCAACCATTTTAGTAATTCATGTGAAGCTTAGCTCCAATTAGGGCAACTAAGTGCAGCTTATCAGAAGAAATAAATCTCCAAGGTGTTTAATATCTGCGAGCGGGCATTTCTCGCACGCAATACCCATGGTGCGGAACTTAAGCCTTGTCTGAGCCTGCTCTCAGGCTGTCACACCAACTGCGTCCCGCCACCGCCCCTTCGTCTAAATTATTATGATTGATGGCTGATGGATTATGTGGCAACTTATCAACCTTATCTGGGCCCTGATGACGGTTACTAATTTGGACTTTCTCTGTGCGGCCCCAGTCTGTGTCACACCCATGAGTGACGGTTCCTCTGTTCAGTTCCTTCCTCCTCAAATCCCAGCCTAATTCGTCATTTCAGTTAATAATATTTGACTGCTTGATAATGTGATAAATTATTTGTTTAGTACATTAAGACGGATCTGATTTTTTCTTATTGCGTTTCCTTGTTGTCTAGCCCATAAGGTGATTACTCATTGCCAGCCACTGTTTGCTTTGACGGCCCCGAAATTGATTTATAGATTCGCCCCAGTGCGGGGATTTATCCGAGTGGCGTCATTTTAAGGGGATTATGTTATTTACTTTCTAGAAGTAAGTTAAGGTAGCTTGCAGATGAAAAATGAAGAAGCCTTCCAGAAATGATTAGATATTTTTCAAGGGTTGTCAGTTATACAGTTGAGTTTCTCGATAATAAATTTATCCTAAATTTTGCTTAAGTATTGAACGATGATATAAATTATATCTGCAATAAATCCCAAAACATCTTTAATTCGGCATAACCTAGTATCACAGATAAGAACATTTTTATCTGTGGTAGTATGTTATGTTACATTTATCCTTTTGATTTCTTTAAAATATTTTAAATTAGTAAAAAGTTATTAAATATTGAATACTTACATTATTTGTTATTTAATATTATCATAACATATTGTTTTCCGAATTTATTAGAATGTTAAAAGGGTAGATATTAGAATAAACACTTTGAATAAACGTATGAACTACGAATACGAGAATAAAGCTGATATTGATCAGTTTTGGATATTAACAAAATGTTTCTCGTTTCGATGTTTTTCTCGAAGATTTGAAATATCAGCCGTTGCGATTTGGCTTTTTGATGAATTTAAAAAAAATGTATATTTTAAAAATATGTATTAAATAAAAGAAAGGAAAAATTTTAATTCTTAAGATCCGAAACGCTCAACTCCTTTGTCTACTTAGATCTTCAACAAATTATAATTTAATAAATTACCTACTTATTTAGCACAAATTAGTAATTTGTAAAGTTGTGACAGACAGCCACTAACTTAATTAGAAACGATCGGCTGTTAGTTGTGACGTACAAAATGTGCTTTTCTTCTTCTTGTTATTTGTACTGGGTAGCGTATAGTAATGTTACAATTGTTATAAACGTACAAAATCAGCTGAATTCTAGCACATTTTTCCTTATTTAGTTATAAATCTGGTCATTTAACAACTCGTAAATGATCAAATTTTTCGTGGTTTAGCGCACTGAGCCTATGTTTTAGTTTTGTTTCTCAATTGGTCTCATGCGAAAAATTGTATCAGTGTTTCATTGATATCAGTTAGTGCCAATTTAGCTCACTGGCTAAAAGGACATTGAATAGAGGATCCTTGAAAGAAGAATACATTTTAATTCGTTAAGTTTTTTCCGCCGTTTTATTTTCTTAATCTCATTTGAGGTCCCTGACAGCAACGGAGATAGTTCATATATCAACTTGCTAAGAACTGCTCGACAACTTAATTACCATGTACTTTGTCACTTTCAGGATGTCGCACAATCAGCGGCAGGGGATAAAAACGAATTGTCCTTTAAGGGTATAAAAGAAACGACACTCATACACGCAAAATAAGGACGGGAAGGTGTGTGAAATAAGCTCAATCAGTCACTAGAGACCTCGTTCCCTTGGCAGACTGCCCCGTGTCGTAGACGTGTTAGTTCAACAATTTATGTCGAAAACCCCCCGACAGATGGCACAACCTTAAAAGCCACCCTTGATCTCGGTGGATGTGATTTATTCTTCGCTCTAACTTTCATTGCTACAAGCCACACTCAGGCGACTCTTCCGTGAGGGTTGTCGGTGCTTTCACTAGATAAAAATGTGACCTGAACCTGCGCGCAGAGATGCGAGGCGGTGGGTGGACGAGCGCCAACGCTGGCCATCGCATTCAGATCTTAAATTATGTCCTCATAAATCTTACTCGCCTGACGTGGATGCGTTGTTCTTAGAAATTAATTTTTTTTTCTTCCTCTGGCTTCCCAAGGCGATAAGATGACCGACTAGGAGCGCCCGATGCTCCACTGACGTTGATATACGTCCGCCTAGAAATCTCGGACTATAAAATTCAAAATGCATGCACTTGCCCGAGTTTTCGCAGCCCTGCCAACTCCTGCAGAAAAGCATAAATCACAAAATTTTATGGACAAACAGCTCCATGGGATGTTTTCAAGCATGGGGATGCCTTGGGAGGTGCTGCGCCCACCGCTCCCCTCCCAGGGCGGACTTTCAAACGTGGAGCGGCAGCCAGACCAGACACATACTGACAGTCGGACAGACAGAACGACAGACAGAGAAGCTGAAAGGGTTTATGAGCGTGCATGCATAAATTCCGCCATGTAACGAAAGTAGGAAATGGGAAGTCATCTATCATAGTGATTAAGGTCTCATAAATGATATGTGAAACGGGGCTGTGTCAATGCCATCTACTGGACTGTGCCCGGACTAAATAAGCATTAACCCTACCACTTCCTCCGGGCACTGGCAGCTTTCGGGAACGAATTTGTATCGGGGAGGGAAGGAATTTTATGACCAGGCACTGTACGTCGTTTATCACACTGGGGCCATGATTTACTGGAGTTTTGTGCCCGGCCGAGCTTATGAAGTCGTTGTTGGTGGTGTGCTCCTGGCCCCGGCCCCGGCCCCGGCCCCAGCACCGACATCGGCACCGGCCCCATTGGTGTTGTTGATACGTCTACCCCGCTGGCCCAGCCCTCCCCTGCCCGCGCCGCACCAAGGAGTATCTAGATAAACGACTGGGTGTACGAAATCTGTTCCGTTGATGGCATATTGATAAATGGCCGATATGTGAAATGGATGATTTAAGTCAAATTGAATTCCGTCGGGCCTCGCTGAATTATTTAAGCAGCGCTGCCCTGTCCGGCCGGTATGTGGTTAAGCTTATTATTTCTGCTTTATTCTTGCCTGCCCCCCGCCTGATTTATGGCGCTAAGAATGATGCGTGATTTATGTTCAGTAATTTACTTTTATTAACATTTTATTGCTATTCTGCTGATTGCAAGTAGCCGTGGCGGAAATGTGAGAAAAATCACCTTGAATAAATTAAACGTAGTAAATATTTAATGGGAAATTTTTTATTACTCAAATCTTGTTGCACATCGCGTTTTCGATCGTATATGAAATTATCACGAATACCGCAGACGAAATTAATAACTCGCATTCAGCTGACAATAAAATGTTAGTTAATATTGACTTAAAGAAACATGGAATTACCTGCTTGAAATTATAAACAGAAAAATAAGTTTTAATAATACGGCAAACCCGTCCAAAAATTTATATTGGGCAAAATCGTACAGCATTGAAATTTCTCAAAATAATCATTCGAAACTATTTTCCAGCAGAAAATTGTTACTGCATTCGTGCATGATACTTTGATGTTATTTCAAAGTAATTATATCAGTTAATAATAAAATTTCGATAATCTGCAGGTAAGGGAAATGTTAAATAATTAAAAGTAGGTACTCGTATTTACTTATAGGGGAGAGTGGAGTACCTAAATGCGGACAGCGGGTAATTACGGACTGTAACGTTTTGGTGTTTATATGACGAAATAATTTCATAAAGTCGATCGAAAATTACTATCTGTCTACTATTTCATTTTATTTATAAAAAAAAATATAAGAAAGAAGCTATCCCTTTACTATTTAAAAACTTTGAGGACATATGAAATACAGACGAGAAATGACAAGTTTGGCTAAATTTCCTGGATATTTCATTTTCTCTAGATTTACATTAAATGTTAAAATACTTGAGAAACTCAACACTAGATCCTGTTTAGTAATATTTCCCTAGAAAAAATATTTATTGTATAGGGTTACCATTTTTATAACATCGTGCAAAACTGAGTTATGAAAACATATATGAATCAAATTTTTGTTACTAGTGTGATGGAGTAGTATCTTGATCGAGTGGTTTTGGATTTTTTTAAATTAGTTTTACCCACGAATATAAAAATTACTTTTATTTATGGTTTATGTAGGTAGGTACATGTAGCTTATACTGCAAATGTTATTAGTGAATCCTAAGTAGCTTACGCTACACTAGTACCTATTTAACAGAATTTTACTGTTCCTAAAAAATGATAAACCCTTTGTTCTAAATCATATGATTTATTTTGAAAATCGATGAATAATTTCAGTATTGAGTTCAGTTTTTATAGTCACTGCATTTGACCTACGTTATTTAAAAGAACATTATGCCTGCATTTACATGTATATAAATAAGCTATTGAATGTATGATGATAGTGATCAACAATTTTTATTGTATGTTACATCCATAACATGATGCCATTAATCTCGGATATGCATCATACATACATGCATAGGTATGTAGATTGTAGGTATGTGCTTGATGTTGAGGGTCCAATCATATTAATATTCGCAGTTATAAGGCCCAAGGTAACACAATATTCAGATTGTGAAATGCACGCACTTCCCCCATTCTCTGCGCCAATTAGTAGGTTGGGGTATCATTTCCTGCGTTCGATATAAATCGCGTAAATAACAGCCGACGACAGTCCTCCCCGTTCAATTCATTGCGCTCAGTTCGGGGAAAATTTACGGCGCCAATAAACATTGATTAAAGCGCTTAATAGCTTCCTCGCAAGGAAAAAAGGCCGTCGCAATAACTTTTACTGCTCGTCAATTTCAGCAGTTTCAATTTTCCGTGGGCACGGCGGCTCCCTGCGCCGGAATGAGTCAACATTGACTGTTCCTGTCATAACTCGCATACATTAAAAAGTTAATTACGCCTGATAGGAGTTTATGTCTCGAAAAGCAGTAACAGTCACTTATACGGCATCCATCGGGAGATATACTTACGCCCCATAACAATATTTTATGCAAGTGTAATGGGGCCCAGAGCCAGCAATCAACGTTCAAATAAAAACGTGAAATGACACATAATTCATGCTTACGAGACAAGGGGCCCCGCATATAAATTTTCATAAGTTTTAACAACTACGAAACGGCGAATGTGTACGAACGCGAAATGTCTGTAATTTACGAGTTGATGGATGGTTGTTTGCCACGAGATGGCGGACCAGTCATTACTTTTCGCACGCTAAGCCCACCGGGTGCCCGCGTGCAAGACGGATGGGAAAGGGAGCCCTTCCCAGTCCCAGCCCCCCTCTGCCAGCAACAATGTGAAATTCTGAGCTGACGTGCAAGAAAAGTGATGAATAAATGTCGGCGCACTTTTAACGCCCTTGAAACACGCAAAGCGTTTCTTGTTGGCGGAACACTCGGCGAAGTCTTTTTGCCGAGTCGCCGCGGCCGCCGCGAGCGCCGCTGGCGAATTGACCAAGGGACGAATTATGACGAGTCCTTAAGTGCGGCAGTGTTTCTTACACAATCGCTTAAGTATGCTTTGTTGAGGAAATTGATGGATCATTTCGAAAACGAGTTAATGTCCTCGTCGCTGTCGCTGCCATCGGGGGCTGGGTGCGGCTAACGCTGAGTTATGATGTGATGAGGACTGTACTTTGTGCAAATTGTTGAACAATTGCTGCAAAGTATGACCCTAGATATTTTTCGCATGTAAACTTAAATATGCCATGAAAATTGTATTACTGCTTGAATGAAGATTTAGTGACCTAGCTAGAAATATGATAAATTGAAATAGGTACCTATACACATTGGTTTGGATTTACACTCTACGAAATGTGTGTGAATTTTCCGTAGTTTTTTAGGATATATGCGTATGTAGTAAATTTACATTTACAGCAAAAATAAATATTTCTCCTAGAAAACGTTCGTAATAATATTTACACAAATTTCTAGTAGTGATATGTGTATGTACATATGTATGTTGTGAGTAGGTATCTAAATAGTTAAGATGGATAAATTTATAATACCTTAAAGCAATGAGATAGGTATTGAATGTAGTGCACCTTAGAAACTGTTTCGCTATTTGTCTTTACAGTGGAAAACTCCAAACGAAATATGACCAGTTATTCAATTTGAAGATTCAAGAAGTTCTATCTTCTTACTAAATTTTTACTGATTGAGTTTCTTACTATTTTAAGGAGCAGAATAAACGTACCAACAAACAAAACTAGTACATTTTTACAAGAAGATCAGATAACACGTATCTACTTGTTTGTACACATGATAAATGCAACAAATTAGTAGTATGGCTTGTAGTGCATATATGGGCATATTACAATTAATATTAAGATGAGATGAGACTGAATATTTCCACAAGCGTATAATTTATAGCAGGTATATTTATTTCATAGGTATAGAAGAAAGAACACTAATTTATTTTTTATTCGTCTCATTATTTTATACTTTACACAAAATGATAACAAAATTAAAGCCTAGCATCTTAAAATTTAAAATATCCGCTATTTTAACCACGGGCTAATTACAAATCCCCTTAAAACAAAAGTGCTTTACTGTATGGCAGTATCAAGACACACTCATTCGACCATAACTTCAAGCTACTGTCATTTCAATTTCTTGGGAATTTATTTGTCCTTTTTTGAGTGATATATTTGATTTCAAATCTCCCTGGAAGCTTTGTAATTCGTAAAATTCGTGTATAATCCATGACAAGTAGTCAAAATTCCTTGGAGGAATATGTGCTTATTTTCCTATTAGAGCTGCTTTCTTTGCAACTGCATTATTAGGCTTACAATTAGATAAAAATTAGGTATAAATTATGAGAATATGTTTACTTTTCGATTGCTCGACAACGATTACAAAGTAATATTTATTTTTCGATGGATAACAATTATCACGCAATTTTATTTTCAATTTATATCATTATTTTTCTTTCCTTAAAGCGTGGAAAAGTAAAACAAAACATAAGCACGGTTGGGAATGAAAGCCTCGCATTTTTTAAGTCGCTTACAAATCGTTTCTTAATATTGTTCATAATTAATTATTACTTGATAAAAATTACTTACCCTGACTTATACGAAGTCTTTCCATTCTTGTTTCCTCAAGTGAGTCTAACTCCGTTCGGATCAGCAAAATTACAAAGCTTGCCCATAAATAATTCTCGAAGAATTTCTTTACCATAAATAACCGACTAATTCCCGCACCACAAATATCTTCAACAATTCGATAAATCACCAAAATTTTGAAGTGCCAAAAAACGTCTAGGGGATGTATTGTTTTTGAAAATTTTCAACACTCTCGACCAGTAGCACTTTGGAAAATTCGCAGCCCTCTCAAGAGGTGGAAGTGGGGAGCCTGGCCTCTCTTCATCAAACAAGTCTGCCGCTCGAACGCCCCAAGTGATATCTAAGCAAGAACAATAAATCAATCAGCGGCCGTAAATCACTGGGGTAAAAACACATTCCGAAAATACCACCCGACCCGCTGGGCGCAACCACCCGGAAACCCTTAAACTTGTCTGCATCTCACTCGGATTTTTGTTGTTTTGGGGCCGGGCCCTCAGCCCCGCATGGGAGAGGAAGTTCGTGGGCGCATAGTTTCGGCTAACAGGAAAGTTGTAAAGAACTAAATAGGAAAAAAGTTGAGGAATAATATCTCAGGGCAGGGCAAGGCCCGGGCCCACCCACACCCGGCAACTTAGCGCCCACTGCGCCACCTACGAGCAGCTGCAAACGGCCTTGCATAGCTCCCCCGGATGGGGCGCCCGGGAGGACCGGGACTGCGTTGAAAGAGGACCATAAAAGAGATATACGGCTTATATGCTGGCAGTTTGGATGAATGGTATTTTGCTGGGAAGTCGTAACTCATCCACCCGCGAGCTGTTTTTATTACCATCACTTGCAGGCTCCCGGTTCCCGGTTTACAAGGTTTCCCTAATTCTAGGTGCCGCCACCGCCGCCGTCACCGGCACTGCCATTCGGCTAGGGCTTCCTCTAGGACCCTACCTCCGTGTGTCCTCGCCAGAATTGCAGGCGTGAAGATTTTTCCCCCCAGGAGGGGCCTTTGTTTAGCTGCCGTTCCGCCAGAGCATCAAGGATCCAAGGACAGGGGCCCCGTAATTTATGGATGATTTCGACAGGGGCCCTCTTAACAGGAGTCGCCGGGAGACATCTATTATGCCCGAAAGTATTGACATCTCGCCACCAGACGTCCGACCATTGTGACTCGGAGGCAAAATAAAAATGAAGAAAAATTCAATTATGCCCTCCGAACGAAGCAATTAATTCTCCGTCCTCGCATTTCATTCGGAACATGTGCACCGGAGGTCGGAAAACTTTTCTCCCGTGTCCTGTCAGTGCAAGTGACGTTACGTTTTAGCATGTTTGGTCCAGGCGAGGCTCTCCGAGGATGCTGCAGGATGCTCCTCGACCGTTCTTTTTCACTTTTCCAATCTAATTTATGAGACTGTGCAACTTCAGGGAGATTTATCCGATGCCACCGACAGTAGTGGCGGAGGTGTTGTCCCTGAATGAATGCCCCGGATGTGGTCCAGTCGTCGTCGCCCATCGGCATCCACATCCAATTCAAAATTGCCGGCTGCAATTTTTTTCTTTTTTGCAAGAATAAGGGCGAAATCTGCTGCCCTTATTTAATAAAACCATTAAATCGAACGATGCCCTCTCTCCGTGGCCATAAAGGAGTCAAAAGGAACAATGAAGCCACTTTTTTCGTCATTTTCTGTTCCGATATAATTTTGTGATATGAAACGGCGGTAGAGAGAGATATGATACAACGTAACCAACACGTCCGGAACCAATTCTTGGCCTATACACATGTGGCCTTAATGTTACATCCAGGAAGAATAAACGATGGAACACTGGACAAAGTAACCATTTCCTGGAGATCTGGGGATGGCCATGTCGTTCTGGCAATCTGTTACCTCAAAATGCACATATCATGCTCACATTGGAAAGAATGTGCGGACGTGAGCACATTTAAGTAATGTCCAGATGATATGTTTCCACTCCGGACGCATAGCATCCTCTCTCTCAAGGTATTACTTTTGCCCTTAAAGGGCAATTCCTGCTCGTCCTTTATGCCCTGGGCCAGATAGCATATTTTAAATGAAAAATCCCAGATTGTTTATGCCATGCACATACATGGCTTTTCCGAAAAATTGTAATCTCTTTGAAGAAATTCTTTTATGAAAGGAAAATTTTGTTAACCCTAATTTCAGTTTTTATCATAAAGT
Organism: Machimus rusticus; assembly: GCA_951509405.1. Lineage (NCBI taxonomy): Eukaryota > Metazoa > Arthropoda > Insecta > Diptera > Asilidae > Machimus > Machimus rusticus. The sequence continues at coordinate 3,466,034 of OX608052.1, read as the reverse complement.
TAACCTTACTGCGAACTACAATTTTCGAAATCGTTGAGCCTAAAAATTGAACTTCTCCGAACTGAAAATAAAAATCGAAGTAATTGATGAAGCTTAACGTCCGTTCTACTAATGGCTGGTGGATTACTAATGGTTTGGGGTGCGATATACGTGAATGGAGTGATCGACTTGGTCATTTTGAAAGGACGACAGGAATCCCGAAAATAAGTACATTGAACTTTTGTCTCAACAAAAAATCAAATTCAATGAGATTTTAGAAAGAAATATTTAGATTTTTTAACAAGATCATGTCTCAATTCACAGAGCAAATTGTGTGAAAGAATGGTTTGAGGCTAATAATGTTGATGTTGCTTGGCCAGCGAAGTTCCCCGACTTGAATATTATTGCAAAATTTGTAGCGCTACATTTCCCGGCAAGTTTATAGTAATGGCAAGTAGGTCCTACAACACGGTGACTGAGTTGCAAAATGTAATTCTGTCTGCCTGGCACTATGAATATACAGTAAAGGAACGGACATAAATCGCTAAAAGTGAAGCATCTCACGAATGCTAGTCTGAGCTTACTACTACATAGAAAATTGATCAGTGCAGTTGCAAAAATTGTGTGAAAATTAAAAGGAGTTTTTCACGTACTTGATTTAATAAATATTTGGGTGCCCATTTATATCACGATTTAAAAATATTTAGCGACTTCTCTGTGTCAGGGCTCGTCGAAATTGCGCATGACTGTCGTGGACTGACATACACCAAAATATTTTTAAACCTTGAAAATTTAGCTTAAAATATAGTTTTGCTGCACCCAATTGCATCCAGTGGCTCCTTAGGGACCCCCGCAGTGCCTGGTGGGACCGAGTGATGGTATAAAATCTAGAAGAAAAGTTGAAATGGACAAAGAAAACATGCTGCTCAATGAAACTTTTCATTCCAAATCCGAACGCCTAGCCATCATATCTTTTACCCAGAGGAATTCGATCCAAGAGGAGAAAACTTTTTAACCCTCAAGAGGGCGCGCGGCGTCGAATCGACCGCCTTTGACGAATATTCGCATATTAAACAATACTTGCGTATCGTAGGTATTTATCATTTCTAGTAGCCTCTGACAGTTATGTTACGGATGCGAATTAACCGTTTCCATTAGTTTCTCGTACGTTCGGCGCCACACAGATAGATTTTATTTTTCTTACGTCTAAGCGTCGAATCGGTTACGCGCGCCTATCGTTCAAAAAGTCGAAAAGTTTACACGAAACTTAAAGGAATTAGTGTTGAGCGCATTTTTATTAGCACCAATGGCTCAAAGGCATCTTAGGATGATGAATTTGTGTAAAAATAAGTCGATTAAACATCAAAATATTCGATTCGATTTTTCTAATAGGATCACTTGGAACTAAAAAATTAATGAATGTCAAACGTTAATGAAATGAATTTATGAGAATTTTGAAACTTTATAAAGGAATTTTACCTACAAAGGGCTTTCGTAAGCTCTTTTCATCGCAAAAATGACGATAGTCGCAATAGGACCCATTTTTTGATTAGTTCGTGTATTAAAATATCTTAAAATAATAAGGGTCGAAACGACTACGCGCGACCGCTGCCGTTTCAAAAGACTGCGCGCCTCCTTGAGGGTTAAATTATTTTTAATGGTCAATAAATTGCAGGAAGCGCAAATAGCATAACGACAGGACAATATACCCAAGAATTTCGACCATTCAACGGACAGAGGCTACTCAAGCACCAAAACATGAAGTCCTGCATTGGGTCTTACTTAAAAATCACTACTCAGGGAAATTTCAATACAATGGCCCCTCTGCTCCCCGGGGAGCTGCAAGTGATTTAGGGGATTTAATTGGGCACGATGGGGCCGTAATTAGGCACCAGCCTCGAGTGGCAGTTTGCCATTCCCGGAGGAAGAATTCTTGCCAGGATGCAGCTGGACCACTCCCGGGTCCCATGTAAGAGCGACTTGACATCCGAAATGGCCAATGTATGGAGTCACTTGAGCCTGGGAACCAAAACCGGCTATGCAAATAAGGGGCGTGGCGGAGGTGTGGCTAGGGCGTGGCTAGGGCGTGGCTAAGGCATGGCGGGGGTGTGGCTAGGGCGTGGCGGAGGTGTGGCTAGGGCGTGGCTAAGGCATGGCGGGGGTGTGGCGGGGGTGTGGCTAGGGCGTGGCTAGGGCGTGGCTAAGGCGTGGTTAGGGCGTGGCTAAGGCGTGGTTAGGGCGCGGCGGGGGTGTGGCTAGGGCGTGGCTAAGGCATGGCGGGGGTGTGGCTAGGGCGTGGCTAAGGCATGGCGGGGGTGTGGCTAGGGCGTGGCTAAGGCATGGCGGGAGTGGGGCTAGGGTGTGGTTAGGGCCTAACCACGCCCTAGCCACACCCCCGCCACGCCTTAGCCACACCCCCGCCATGCCTTAGCCACGCCCTAGCCACACCTCCGCCACGCCCTAGCCACACCCCCGCCACGCCCTAGCCACGCCCTAGCCACGCCTTAGCCACACCCCCGCCACACCCCCGCCACACCCCCGCCACGCCCTAACCACGCCTTAGCCACGCCCTAGCCACACCCCCGCCATGCCTTAGCCACGCCCTAGCCATGCCCTAGCCACGTCCTAACCACGCCTTAGCCACACCCTAGCCACACCCTAGCCACACCCCCGCCACGCCCTAGCCACGCCCTAACCATGCCTTAGCCACGCCCTAGCCACACCCCCGCCATGCCTTAGCCACGCCCTAGCCACACCTCTGCCACGCCCTAGCCACACCCTAGCCACACCCTAGCCACACCCCCGCCACGCCCTAGCCACGCCCTAACCATGCCTTAGCCACGCCCTAGCCACACCCCCGCCATGCCTTAGCCACGCCCTAGCCACACCCTAGCCACACCCTAGCCACACCCCCGCCACGCCCTAGCCACGCCCTAGCCACACCCCCGCCACGCCCTAGCCACGCCCACGCCCCAGCCACGCCCCTCATTTGCATAACCGGTTTTGGTACCCAGGCTCAAGTGACTCCATACCTACTCTTCTCCGCCAACGAGTACCTCTTTAACTTTGATGAACGAGCCGTGAACTTTATAAACAAAGTTCCGCAAAGTCAAAGAAAATTAGCGAGTCTAATTGAAAATAAGTAGCCTAAAAGCTATGAATATACAGTAAAGGAACGGACATAAATCGCTGAAAGTGAAGCATCTCACGAATACCAGTCTGAGCTTACTACTACATAGAAAATTGATCAGTGCAGTTGCAAAAATTGAGTGAAAATGAAAAGGCGTTTTTCACGTACTTGATTTAATAAATATTTGGGTGCCCATTTATACATGGAGGAACAAACGAAAACGGAGAGGCTATATCGTGTAAAAACCCTGTGCGTGTGATAAGCATTTTTGGTCGTAGGAACGCGGGTAAACGGGCAAAGGGGGTGTCACCTTAATTTGACGTCGCCTTGTTGTTCGGGTTCATATCGAGTGTTTTCTGTACCGAAATTAAGGTTTTCAATCAAGTGTTTCAATTAGTAAGGATTAAACAGTTTGTTTAGTGTATGTTATTTCCTATAGTGCAAGAAAATTTGTTATTTACTTTAATTTTTAAAGGCAAATTTGATTATGAAGTGCACGGTGTGCTGCTGCAAAAACAATCGGTGATATTCCAAAGGAAAAACATTTTTCAGGGAAGTTGGAGTGTTATTTTATATTTTATAAGTGTTCTTAAGTGAATGTCATTAAATAGATTTGTCGATATTTGTTATAAAATGGAAAACATTACGTTTTAATTTAGGTGTTCCAGTTTGTTTACCTTTCAAAATCACCCATTTCTGCTATCACCTTATTTTTCAGTGGCGGTGCTTAAAAAGCACTCTAAAAATTTAAGCGCCCCCTTCAAAAAGGCATCTTTTACCTACTACAATGAGCAAAACTCACACATTCTATTTCCACTAACACAAATATATAAATGCTTAAAATTTTTCTGGATACAGCCTCTCCGTTTTCGTTTGTTCCTCCATGCATTTATATCACCATTTAAAAATATTTAGCGACTTCTCTGTGTCAGGGCGCGTCGAAATTGCGCATGACTGTCGTGGACTGCCATACACCAAAATATTTTTAAAACTTGAAAATTTCGCTTAAAATGAAATAACATGTTTAATGCATCAAGAACAATAAAAACCACAGGTATCTATCAATCACATCGGCAAAAAGATTTCAAATTCCGGCTTACCGGTGAAAAGAAATTCGTTTAATTAGGCGCCGCTTCTTCTCGCCGCAATTCTTTATCACACACATCACTATCTTACACTAAATACACACCAAATAAAAGCCAGCATCATACACACTATTTTTAACCACATTTCACCTTCTGTCTTTGCATTTTTAATTCAAAAAAATGGTTAGAATGGCTGCGATCCCTTCAAATTACAATTTTTTTAAGTTGCCAAAGTATCTTCTTCTTACTCAAGGCTCACTTCCCCTGAAATTTTCCCCGCTGGAGATGCTTCATTCACACAGACTACACGTACAGGGTATAGGCGTTCCTTTACTGTATATTCAAAGGCCTGGCATCAGAGTACGTGAAAAGGCTATACGAAAGCATATCTGTTCTGCCAGTATTTTTGAAGTTATTAAGAGCAACGGAGGGTCTACGAAATATTAAAAACTAATAACATTTAGTATTATAATGTAATAAGTATATATTTCTTTTTTCTTCATATTGTTAAATAATATTTTTTACTCTTAATAGAATTAAAATTAAATCTGAATAAAATTGAATTTGAAGAAAAAATAAGCAAAATGTGTACTGACTATATTATGAGACGCACAGTAGGTGCAATGCGCGGACCAGCCAACCACGAACCAATCGACGAAAGTGCTGGATTGACTGAATTCCGTGTAATTACAACCCCTTGCCTTAGTTGTGCCTGCCGGCTGTTAAAACATCCTCGGGCAAATATTTAATCTGGAATTGTTTTTATGACTTTGTCTTTTGACTTTTGCTCTATTTAACATTGTTGAGCTCGAATTTTCGCACACATTTTTACAAATACTTTATATTAAAATTAGCGCACTGATTTTTTGACAACCAGTTGGATAGCTGTGGCGCTATCACTCTTCTAGTACAAAATCGTTCCTGAATGGGTTACTACTCCTGTTGGTCAAAACGCACACATAAAGAAAGTTAGCCAGGTTGACTAAAACACGAGCGAAAGAAAAGATGAAGCAAATAAGAATACAACTTTACTAGGAGATGTTTTGCAATGAAACATAAGTGCCCCTGCATTACTGACAGTTGAAAAACCTATATGTAATGTCAAAATCAAATTTTAATATTATTAAGTTTTCATTATTTGAATAACAAAATTCCCCATAATTTACTAAAGAGTGATTACCTCTAATAATTTTATAAGTTTTCTCTTGTCCTACATATAAAACTTTCTTTCATACAAAATTTTAAGATTCTAGGTCAACAGGGAAGCACCCTATATTTTTTGTTAGTCAGTAAGGTAGTGAGTAGGAAAATTAGTTATTGCATTCAATTAGAAATTTTTTACTGAGGCTGTGGATCTTAGTATTTAGTATTAATTTCAACTTTATACCTCTACACAGCAGCCAAACAGAATAGTGTGCAAAAACAGTGATCCTATAGGTAAGGATAAGTAGGTACCCGGAATCCTTAAAATTAGTACTTTTCAGAATTTGGTTAGAAAAAAAAACTTAAAAAGTTCCCTATGATACGCTATAAATAATACAATCTTTAAAGGAAAACAATATTAGAACAAATCGATTCATTCGTATCCTTAACAAATTTGACGGGTATCGAAATTACATATTGGGATATATCAAGTTACATTTTAATTCACTAAAATTTTTAACGCACCATTCAATTTGCGTGGAAGCTATTTTGAACTGTAGACTTCAAAAAATTTAGAGTTTTAAATTACAAATTTAACGTAGATAAGTATCTAATTTTCGACCCATTGTCGTAGAAATAGCCGTGTTTTTTATTTTCTTTCGAATTATTTTAAACTTTTAATCGTACTCGGTAGTATATTTTTTTAAAAAAAAACCTATGACCATCTCTGTGGAGCATTGATTGAAAAAATTTTCGTATTTTTTTTTTAATTTGCAAAACCGATCGTTTAATTGCAGAAAACATTTTAGCAGCTGGGGTAGATTTCTGTATAACTAAGGATCACCGACATAATTTTTTGCAAATGCAGCACCAGCAACAATAATTAACCAAATAAAATTAAAAAATGAGCTTTCCATTTATTCTTATTAGTTCTGAAATTTATTTCCTTACAGAGTTGTATCTTCCAATGTCAATTTTTTAAATATGAATCCATGATACCTGTTATTTGGTAATGAAGAAAAATAAAGTAGTTGCTTTAATGTCAAACAATATTTGTAAAAAGCACAAAAAGTTGGTTTTGTTAATAATATAGCATGAAAGCTAAAGTTTCGTTAAGAACTACCTTTATAAGTGGAGCTATTGTTACTCTACTAACTTTTCTTCATGAAGTCCTAAAGCGAGATTCTTGCCACGGATTTTATAAGCCCGTGAACAGTCGACTCCAGCACAACTATGCGCCCTGTAAAATAAATTTTCACCTAGAAAAGCTTAAAGGTGGAGCGCCGGAGAGCGTTCGTTACAATCGTGGCACATGTATGAATACGATTAAAGCCATAGCAATTTTCATTCATTTCAATGCACCATAATTGAATTCGGGGTCCCTAGTTAGCAGTACGTCAAGACTTAGGTGGAATGGAACCTGTGCACCCCATAATCACACAAACATAAATCTAACGACCGTGAAGCTAACTAGCAAGTCAAAGCCATTTGGGGTCAACTTAAACAAGGGAGGGGGGCACGTAATATCAGTTCAGTTGGTTCATTAAGCTGCAGGTCCCTAATAGCCTCGAATTTTGGAATAGTTTCACGTTTTCTACAAGTGCTTAATACTCCTGGTATTAGTCTGGTATTTATATGGCATACCCGCCACTCCACCCGGCGCCAATGCTGGAGCTGCTCTTTCCATCGGGGGCGCTTCGTGGTCACCCTGTGCATGCGGGGCGGAGGAACGATTCGTATATCCGTACATGTGTAGCGGTTGTATAAAATGTTCCGACAACATGGAAACGATATAATCTTCTTGTGGTGGTGGGAACAGCTTTTGCGGAATTTCCGTATTATTACCCCCCGAACATACCCGTGCGAAGTCGTTGGCTGTGCTTGAGTATGTGGCCAATTTACAGGATTACACGAAATAACTTTTCCCCAATATGAGATTGAGAAACATTTTCCGAAACGTTGGGTGGCGGGTTTCAAAATGATTATAAAATGTCGTCATATGATTACCGTTATACGGTGTGAATTACTAAATATTTTTCATGGTATGCCCAGAGAAAGAGAGATGCTTGTTTACAGTGGCTGTTATCGTGAATACCATAAGCATTCCGCTTCGCTGCAGAAATGTACCAAATATTTAGAATTTTGAAATGAAAATTTAGTTGCATCTTCTTGGTAGAATGCATGCACACATACACATGCATACTTATGTTTGAAGTGAATGAAATAGTAACATACATACATAGTAGTTCAATAACAATGCTACAACTGAGATGTAATATTACATATAAGAATAATGGGAAGAAGAGTAGGTATAATCCAAAAATTCAATACTTAATTAAAAAATTTATTACATACAAATTCTATATGATGCATTTTTCAGAATTCAAAATACCTAACTTAATGTAAAAGCCCCTTCTTATGTTTGGATCTTCTTTAATGAATTGAACAAACTTTTCAGTTTTGATTAATTGTTGCTCCGACCGAAAAAAGCTTCAAAAAGTTTTTTAATAGGTAAGAGAAAATTAATTATTTTTATTACGTTCAGCTGCAGATATGTATTTATAAAGACCCTTTGTGTGTAATTTAGTGTGGCGTTTTGTTTGCATATAGGTTTACATATGTTTTCTTGAAATAAAAGGCGAGTAAAAGACTTTCTTCATAAAGATAAACATTTTTATTAGATAAGTACTTTTTTGTATAAGATCATCTATTTGAAACTTAGTAAATAAGCCAAAACCAACCAAAAAAGAGATTGCTCCTATTTTTTAATGACTAAATCTGCTTTTTACTTGAGTTTTGACCATGTTGTTGCATACAAATAATTGTTCATAAACATACACGCCACTATATTTCCCTAATTAACACTCTGCCAGTCAGCGTCAGTTCAGTGGTCATTACAATGAAAAATGGATTATTGATGAATGTTGTTTAGTTTTATGATCCATTTGGACGCCGAAGGAATGGGAGACTGTCGGCTTGTCGTCGGGTGGTGCCTGTGATTGATGTACCTGCGAGTGACTTGCACATCGCCTCAAAGCACGTCAATGACGAAGAAAGGTCAGCCTGAAATTGTTCGGCAAATTAACACCGGAAATAGTCTAGTCATTGTGAAAATACCCTCTGACAGTCCGAAAAAAAAGAAAAACACTGTGAAGCTGATGTTTTAATAAATAGGACGTAATGCGAAAATTGTCGCAAAAAAACGGAACACACCTATTGCCGGAAATTATCATATAATCTCATTACATTTGACATTAAGATGGCGTCAACACTTGAGCACTTGAGAAGGGTTTTCTATTGAGCACTTGAGCATGTTTCGGGGTGTTAACGTTAACGCCTCCTTGTAACGTTTCGAATTTTGCCCCCGGGATTTGCCTGCAGTAATTGAGGATGAAGGAAAATCAATTCAAAATCTTTGTCGCTTTTCAATTTTGTAGGACACTTAAAACACTTAGAAAATGCGTTTTGTCTTCGTCATTAGTCCCGCCCCGCCCATTGACTCAACTGTTCGCTAAGGGAACTCAAGACGGAGAGCAAAAATCTCTTTTAAGTTATACTTTAAACTAAGTAAGTACATACTTGTAACAAAACTTTATAACTTGAAAAACCCATTAATACTTATTATTTGAATTGAAGACTTTTCTAAAGAATTCAAATGTAATTAGGTATATACCTTCAAATCCGGTATTATATACATATGTAATGTACTGATGTATCAACTGAAAAATAGCATAGTTTTGTACTTACGGCACCTTACGGTGAACAGAGTAATACAGTCCACAAACTCTCCAAGATTCGTCAGGGATAACATTGTTCCATCTTTTATCTAATAATTCAATTTGGAATGTATAAGCCGATGCCGAATATACCTACTAATTAATAAACAATAAACTTTTATTTTATTATTAGTTATGAAATTTAAACCTGCCTACCATTACCATATAAAAACTCCACATTAAAGCAACTTCTGCTAAAATTTAAAATAATTTTGATGTTAGGTAAATATTTACAAATTACGTTGCACATTTTTTTGGTACTTTTAAATTATATTTTATGACAAAACATCAGAATAAATATTAAGTCATGTAAGTTATAAACTGAACACCCATTTAGTGGTTAGTTATTGTTATTACGTACATACATATATTTATATTTGATACAGGATGTTTTGTTAAGGTCTGAACTACATGGTCTTGACCCACTCTAGCAAGAATAAGTTCGGAGCGCGTGGTCGAATTTAAGTTAGGTTCTTTTTTTAGGAAAGATCACAATACAGAGAAGATTTTTCTTAAAATTTCCATCTTCCCATTCGAAAAATTGGTATAAGCGCTAAAGTAAATTTTTGAGTCAGATATAGGTCAGCGGAGTGAGGGGCCCGAATTATTCTTTCTTCAATCAAAAAAACAAAATTCGATATATTTTTTTGGAAATTCATATTCAGGTTTCAACGATAGCATTATTACAATTACGTTAAAATGAAAATTAACTTTATTTGAGATTTATGGAGATAATATAGTTAATTTTTGGGGCAACCGGGAACTAATAAAAAACTCTTCAACGGATTGTTTGTTAAATTATTTTATTGACTAGTTTTTCCTGTGATGCAAAGTTATGATATGGACATGCATAAACACTTTTCTTTAACAATTTAAACATAGTGTCTAGTTTATGTTATACTTATGGAGGCTGTAAATTTTCTGATATATACAAAAAAAATGTATTTACATTTAAAACTCATAAATAAATTATCGACATTTTCATTTAGAAATGCTGATGAAGCAACAAAATTAAAAAGATAAAAGCATTTCTGTGGATACCCGTTTAATTACCCTCCGTTTGGGCGGTCGTCTATGCCGGAAACATGCAGGTTGAAGGCAAAATACATTATAATTTATGCTAAGGCGAAGTTAATCAAAACTCATACGTTAATCAGTGTTGCGTGAAAGTAGATTGTAACAGGCCATTAAGTTCTCGCCTAATCAGCATATTTGCATCTCGTGGCACTTTCTTAATTGAATTTCTGGCACTGAAAATCCTCGGCAGCAGCATCGGCAGCAACCAGAGGAGCCAGTAAGTGGTGGTGGTGAAGGAAATTTATGCCCGTTGGCAAATAAATTCTCGACCCATATATTAGCCGCCATCCGCCGTGGTACAGTTTTAGGGGTGTACTCGCATTCGCATCTATCTGCGCTGACATTTGACTCGGGCGGTTTGACGGTGCCTGGCCCTGCCTCGGCTCGTATTAGACTGCATGTGAATGGCACTCGTATTGTGTGCTCTACACGGGAGACGTTAATCACGCTGAGTTATGTGACGTCTTTATGTCCCACTGTCACGTTCAGTTGTCTTTTACTATTGGGAACTCTTTGCCGATGGCTCCTCCTGCACGGGGCCATCGGTAAGCAGGAGTAGGCGCCTCTTCTTAGAAAGTGCCTCCGTGGGAGCTAAATATGTACATGTCTCATAAAACTGGTGTTTTCACTTCACGTCCCCAGGGTCTAAACATCTTCTAACGCTTTGTGCGACTACACTTTTCCCACCCCATCACACCTTCAATTGAATGCCTCCTGTAGCACCCAAAGGGTCTGTTTTATTCACTGCGAATTTATTTTTACCCTTTGGTGTGTGCTTAAGGGATAAAGAATTTCAATTTGATCAGATTAATTCGAAAGCGCTTTAGACTCCAGGATTTGATTCGTAACGCAGAAAAATGGGTATAGAAAGAGTTCAAATTGAAATTGTTGCTCCTTTTATGTAAAATAGACATACTTGTCTAAAGTAGACGCTATTAGAAAAATAAAATACACGATTTATTATAATCAACTTTTTAAACTTGTAATATTATTATATAATTTAGCTTCGACAGACTATCCCTAAATCCTTCTTGCCTCATTCAGATAACGAAAAACCGATTTAACTTAACTGATTAACACAGTACAGAGGCAAAATCGATTGTGCCGATTGAAATAACTTGAGGATGCGGTTAAAATGATTTATTAAACAAATAAAGAGTTTAACTAGTAAATAAAACTTTTTTAGCTAATTCGATATTAATCCATTACAATTTGATGTACATATATTTCAGGTACCTACTATATTCGCATGTTTAGCAACATGATTACCACAAGAAAAATAATATCAATAAATATTTCAAGATTCAGCCAATTGAACAAAAAATTAAATTGGTAAAATATTTTGTGAAAAGCAAAAATTATTTTGCTATTCAACCGGTCCGGGACTTTTTGAACACGCTGTACATATATGTATGTTAAAAAAAGAATATAATATGTGTTTAAAACGCAGACATTTTTCATCACGTATGTACTTTTTGGTTTACTTTTATATTATGCGACGGAAATGATAAGAGAAATTGCGAAATTCAATAAAGATCTGCCAATACTGAAAATTATAGCAACTTAAACCGAAAAATGGTCAGAGTGAAGGACAGGACGGATGTCGATAAAACCCTCATATTGCTCTTTATTATTAATATTGATCTTGTGATTTTGATGTCAACCAGCCCCTACAAAGTGCATTCAGCAGGCGTTAAAATTGATAAAATTTAAAAAACAAGTGCTACTAGATATCTTCATACTTATTCTAAATCTCAAGATTTTGGGGAGATGAAAACATGAAAATAAATAAATAAAAGTTTGCTGTAATATAATTATATTAATATCGTGTAGTTCGGTGGTTTACGCTTTTATGACGATGCACTATGCAAATATGAATTTGTTTATGGTACGAGATATGAAAATGCTCCCCCGTTTTTAATGTGTAAAATCTCCAGAAGCAAAATTTGGGTACTTCTATACTTCTAAACTACAATGTAATGTAATCAGCAAGAAGGAAGTGTTAACCTCCAATGAAATTTGTGCAAAGAAGTGATGTAAATTTATAAAGGAAAATGGAGTGCCCTCCAACTACAAAGTAATACAGAAAGCGTCGCTGAAATAATATATCCATTGCCGATTGGGATCTCATAAACGAAACAGGGTACTTTTATAACTTATATTTACGTACATACATATACATATGTATAAGTAAGTATAGGTATATACTGCGCCTGAACCCAATATAAAAATTAAAAAAAATTGGGGGTCGATATGAAACTTTATACTATGTAATTTAATTCTAAACAAAAATTATATCAGGAATCCCTGCATATTTAAACTATAATATACGCTGAAGTCGTAACGATATTTTAAATACAATAAATGTTTGCCATCGTTACTTTTTGAAAAATAATACGACCACCAAAGCCAAACAATTGCACGAAAGCGACAGATGCAAACTATTGGAATTAGATTTACGAGTTAAAGTAAACATGTACGACTTACGACTCTACAATAAGAAACAACTAAATTGTGATATTAAATAGTGTTTGCTGCCAGTCACTTCATTGTGTACTTGGGTAGATTTAATAAACCCCTCCAGTCGGGAATTATATGATACCTTTCTTTTGCAAGGCTTACTACGTTAAGCCTAATCCACCCCAACATGTGCAACATTCTGATTTTGGTTCGAGCCCGCCGACCGAACATTCGTGTGTGACATGCAAATAATACGTCAATCCGGACGCTATTAAGCGGCACCGTCATCACAGCGTGTCAACCGAATTTCCATAATAATTAGCCGGCGCTGGGTGTAATTTGAAGGGTTCGAAATCGCAGCAGTGCCCGCTGAAGGATTCGGTGACACGTCTGATTTTCGAGGACGTTGACTGCGAAAGGTGAACGATGTGGTGACAGTAATCCCATTGAGCGCTCTCAAAGCTAATGGGGATCAGGAGCGGTGCGAGGTCGCCGTTCGATCGCCGCCGCCGGGACCGAACTATGTTGTGATCCGGCCCTGTCAGGGAGTTGTCATGCAAGGACACATTTTTCAGGGTTTCGTGACCACCCTGCCCCGGGTGGGAACCGGGTGATTAATGGGTTTATTAGTACTCCGGAAGGGGTAGCATGACATGCCATTTATTCTGGTGCTATGTACTCGGTAATTTTTTCTTCCTTTTTCCATGCTCATTCGTTACTTTTGTGACAGTTTTTGCTTGCCGCGTCAACATGAAACGATGATGGATGGCACGGACGGAGAGCGCACTTGAAGGTGACGGTCGGGAGCGGAGTAATGAAATTACGCCTTGTCACCAGAGCCGTTTGTAGTTTGCAAATTTAAAATGACACCAGCTGAATTATGGGGATAATTAGACGAAAAAATTACCGGCACTAATTGGATATACCAGAAATTTCGGGCTAATAATATTACCGTACCCTGACTTGCCTTCTAATTGCTCTTTTGCGACTTTTGCGAATTAATCTATTCATCACTCTCCAAGCTCTTTTTTCGCAAAACTTTACGTCTTCAGTTGTCGCTTTTATTGTTTAAATTCTTCACTCTTCATTTATTTTAAAAGGCTAAAAAATTCTTTGAATTTTTTAAGCGTTTAGTTTTCTAAACTTTGTCCAGCTGAAAAACAAATTTATAAGTTAACAAGCTTTGCCACAAATTGTCGATAATGAAAAATAATCTATTCGTTAGGAGATGTACAGAAATTTATTTTTATAAGTTTTGACTTCAGATTACTGCTTTGTGTTTCTTTTGACTGGCGCAAAAATGGTATGGAGATTGATTTCAATAGGTTAAAGTTTAATTATTTTAAATTTTGATTTAAAATAAAATAAAATAAAATATTCAGTTTATAAAAACAAAGCCTGAACTGACATATACATACAAACGTATTAGCAAATATTTTTTTTAAAATAAAATTTTAAAAATTCCAATTGGCTCCACTAATATGTATGCATACCTAGTCAGGTTGACCACATTTATTTATTTATTATATTTACTGAATAACAGATAAGACATAATAATTATGTTTTTCCATCCTTAAAATTAGAGGAAGAACACTTTGATAATTATACAAGGTTTATGTTTGTTTCCACAGTGGTATACCAATCTCAAAATTAATGTTTTGGCCTGGTCCACTTTTTTTTCTAAGCTAAACCTTACAATATAGAAAACATTTGAGGATATCTTTTTCGCAAAATATGTACATACAGTAACTCTCCAAACTGATCACATGTTGGTATTTTAGGAGTTTGGAAGTTATTCATTAATTGCGTAATATTGTAGAGGGCAAAATTGTCTATAGAAATGCTCCTATACATTTTGACATACGATTGACCATTTTTGAGTTATTTATGAAATAAAAATTAGCGATTTTTTGCAGAAATAGAACATAATGTATTGGGCAAACAAACAATTTTGAAAAACAATTTTATCTCGAAAATTATATGTCTATTTCTGCTAACTATAAATCTGATGTAAACAGGTGTCTTCATGTAATTTGTAGATTAATAACGAAAGGAACGTCTTCCACACTCTGAAAATTCGTCATATGGATCGTTTAATTTATATTATATTATGATTATCTTATGTTTTTTGCTTGTTTTCAAATAATTTTAATGTAACGATGCAACAATAGAACACATAAACATTTGAATATTTTTTGATGAATTATTTGTCATATAGACGCCATTATTGTGCCACTGTAAAGAGTCTGTGCAATTAATGTGCCAATTGAAAAATTCTACATATGTGTGTAGGTAGGTAGTACATGCATATGGAAAGAGGTGAATAACAATAATATCAAGAATAAAGTTACTAAATTTTCGTAAAAAAAAAGCTAAGTTATAAAGTGTTAACACCTTTTATTTAATAACGGAACGAGGGCAAAATACACAAATGTATACACATGTTAGCGATTGCTTGCATTAAGAATGGTTCATTAGACAAAAGACAACGATCAAAAGAAACCTGATGGTTTCCGACATCGCATGGAATCCTTTGAGACATTTAATTTCCGCACTTTACCCTCATTGAAATCAATCTACTTTCTGTCAACACGTGACGAATCAAAATATGGCAAAATCGAGCAGAACAGTGCACTTACCCGGGCAATTCAAGACCCCGACGTCTGCTGAGAGTTCAGTTCGAACGTGACGTAATTGTGTTTCCATCTGCCGCAATCAATCAACGTCTTCGTCCTCAGTGCACGCCGCAGATTGCGCGCCAAACGGAGCAGCAGCGGCCGCAAGCAGTGGACTCGAACTGAAGCCATCACGGGCTATTCCTCAGCCGCGGCTGCCAGGCTGGTTGTCAGCCAATCCTTCTGGCAGGCCGTCATTCGCAATCTCCGCCAACATAAATTTTGCAGCATGCACCGAATGCACTTGGATCGCACGAGAGGAAAGTTATCTCGTCAAGACGTCGTCGATGTCGGTAAATGTTAACTTTATTTCTAATGCGCCGCGCTGCAGCCAGCGGCGGCGGCGAGACGTTCTACCCATTCTGATAGGCCGCGCTGGGATATCAGCGGCCGCGTTGAGGCGGCTCACATATCGGGCCGAAGCTGCAAGCTGATAAATTGTTAATGCTAATTAACTGACATTAATTACGCGATTCAATTTTAAAATGGAAACGGTGTAGTGATTTTATGTCTTAATTGGGAACAATATCAACGATCAGCGGCCTCATATGCTACTGTTGCTCCTGCTCGGCTATTCGGCGCGCGTTATCTGCTCCCCGCTGCAGAAACTGTTGAAATTGTTGTTTGCAGAGGAATTTCCATTATTTATTGCCCGACATGGGAATGACGGTGGTGAAGCGGCTTTCGCGGTGCACACGATACGGACCTGATTTTTACGTTATTGTTTCAGTTATTGTGGCTCATTAAAAAGGCTTTTGCACAACAGGTTTGCATAATTTCACTCATCTTTATTCCGTGCACAGAGGAACCCTGTCGGCGCGAAAGTTAATCGAAAATTCCTCCACAAAGCAATGCAGCACTTGTTATACTTTATACTGATATTTACTCTACCTATTATTTAATATTCGTAAGGCTGACAAAATCTGCGGGCAGGATGGGAGCTCTATTAGAATCTATTTGTGGCGGCACCAGTTAGCTTAAATTGAAATACTTAAAGTAATAAAATTTTTATAGAATTTAATTATGAATATGATAAGTACTGGTTAACGCCAGGACTTTATTAAGGATCTGTAGACCCCTGCAGGATGAATTGAACTTTGAAAATCAACCTAAAGTCATATTTTAGAGCACTTTTGTAACAAAAAAGTTGAAAAGAAATATTTGAAATTAATTATTAAATTTGTCTGGTAATGCTCAAAAGAATTTATACTCTTGAAAACTATTGGATTTTCGAATTTAGTCCTTTAGAACGTTTTGGCAAGAAATTATTAATTTTTAATAAAATGTTTTTATGAGAATTTTTATTTTATTTTTTTTATTTTTTGTTTTTGTAACATGTTATTCACGTTTTCGTAAAAGAGTAATTTTTGCCATGTAAGTTGTATGGGAAAATAAACTCTACGTCGTTCACAGGTTTGATCCAGAAGTCTAAAATTGCGGGGAAATAAGTGGTAACCCTAGTGTCTATGGGACCGAAAAAAACATCAAAACGAAAAAACCCTAGTTCAATGACTTTTTCGATGAAAAAATCGAAGATTTTTGATTATTTAAAGTACCTAATTTTTCGGCCATTACTTCGGGGTGCAAATACGAAATAGAAACTTCCTGTTTTTATTTGATAGCCTTAAAACGTATAGAGTGGTCGAATTCTATCATTATGATAGTGTGCAAATGCAAACAAATATATCCCTGAAAGAATAATATTTACAAATTTAGCCCTTGAGACCTTTTTAAATAATAGTAGATTTAGTTCTCAATAACAGATGAGAAATATTAAAAAAAAATGTGTAATGAGTTATGTGTGGTTTTTGAACGGCGCAAACAGAGTTTAGTTTCCCATACAATTGGCTTCTAAAATTTCGGGAAGATTACTTTTAGATCTACCGATGAAGCCTAACTATCTTGATATATGATAAGTACAACGAGTAGCTTTCGAAGTCCAAAAATAACATCGTTCACATCTTAAATTTAAACATTTTAAAATTTCTCATTCGATGATATAGGTACTATTAATTTATTTTTTATAGTAATTCATAATGACATTTATAAATTATCACCCACATCAACGAATAAATCACGCATAAATTGTTCTAAGCAGCCTTATATATATTTTATTTATCCAGATCATTACCCGCCATGCACTGCCTGCAAGATGATTGCATTCAAGGCGATGAACAATTTTTGTCGGCGATTGATTGACGCTGTCAATAGACACAAAGACGCGTATTAATGAGGCTTGCAACGCAACATATTATATAATTCACATCTCGACAGGAGAGTGGCAGTGGCTATCCGGATGTGTTCGGTAATTTTTTCGTTACGTTTGTCGGTAGTGAGTGTATGTATGTATGTATTTTTACATTAAATATTTCAATCATTTTTAGTTTTGGTTGTTGAAAGAATCGAAGAAAGGCTTTTATTAAGCAAAAATTTAATTGTTCATAATTAAGCGAACAGAAGAACCCTTCTTATATTTTCAGCGACATAAGCTAGCTTATATATTAACTGAAAAGTTTTTTACCTATGTCTATATAAAACGCTCTGCAGATAATTTATAACCAATTATTTATTTCAGAATTCGAATTGTGATGGCCAATTATTTACCGCATTGTTAAGATCAAGATTAAGAGAAAGGAATTAGTTTATTTACTTATTAATTATCAACCACCTGTCATTAAATGAAGAACAATCAGAGAAAAGATCATCGAAAGAAACCATAACATTCAAATGACAGGTTACATCCCAAGCTTTGGATATATTAAAATCAGGGACCGTAATGGTTATAAGTTTTATGATAAAAATCAGAGAATAACAGTTATATGTTGTTTTAAATCTTTTTGGTTAACATTTAACCATTATTTTACAATTCATTTATTTTGGTTATGAGATAAGAGTTATCGATGAGCTTTTAAAATTTTTCTCAATAATGAGAGTTAATTCTCGATTTTAATTTTTTTGGTTACAGAATAACCACTTATTTACAATATATTTATTTTGGTTGTGAGATAACAGTTAACATTAAAATCAATTAAAAACTGAGAATATAAATGCGACGATATTTTGTCCATTTAAAAGAAATTGGGTTAACTCTGAACTTGTAAGTTTACTGCTTCGCTTTCAGAATATATTGAATATAATTTAAATTAATAGACATGACCATGTTTTTTAAGGCTCATGATAAACCTGAAACATTATGGTCATTTACATTTATATACATATGTAGGTTTTCAATTTGATTTTCAAACTGATGTTTTCGAAAAATACGATTTTTTTTCTCAAAAACCGAGGTTCTAAATTAAATTGTTTAAAATGAGACAAACTCGAAATAGACAAATGAGATATTAGTTCTCGAAAAATCGATTAGGTTTTAAGATTTTCCCAAAGATACTACTAATCGATATGGCAGCGCTGTTCTACTTTGTGAACCTAGTAGATCTTAGTAGTAGGCTGAAAATTTAAAAAAATTATTTAATCACGATGAGCGACATTTCGAGATTTTTTTTGCATATTCGTTCCATTTGAGACATTATTAATTATTAATGTTTCTATTATAATTTCAA
This sequence comes from Machimus rusticus, assembly GCA_951509405.1. Taxonomy (NCBI): domain Eukaryota; kingdom Metazoa; phylum Arthropoda; class Insecta; order Diptera; family Asilidae; genus Machimus; species Machimus rusticus. Next base: position 3,447,149 of record OX608052.1, on the reverse strand, counting down.
TGAGTAACCACGTCTTCACGTTATGTGAACTAAATAATCCAAGTAAATGGTTTTGTTGACTCGATTGATAACGATTCTATACTTTAATTATGCGTTTAGTGTTTATTACTAAATTTATTACTAATGACCAAATATATAACAAAATATTGCAAATAAATGCGCTTAGTTATTATAACTAAACTGTTTTCTCAGTGTAAGAACAAAATGTTAATCAGGACATACATATTATAAAAATTGATTTGTAAGTGTTGGAGCACGTCTTCTTGAATCACTCTGTATATACATGCATATGTAGGTACACTGCAAATATAATTACATATATGTCTAATATTCGATGAATACCAATCTGCATTTTCTGGCATCTTAATTAGAATTCAATATTCCGTCCTGGAAACGAAATGGGCGGCAGAGATTGAAAAGCCTGGAGTCAAACAAACCGAAAACCCAACCCCCTATTTGACTGAAATTTCGGCTGTCAATCTGAAATCCAGCCGCATCAAATTGCCCATTACGTTGCGCCTAACTAATTGACACCGAGTGAGGAACAATTTCTCAAGTGACGAGGCTATCGACTGCTGACAATAATTTTTAATGAAAACCGTGAATCATCAGAATAGGCCCGAGCAGAGCCGCGGTTTCGGCGGACCCCGCGGGCACTGAGCCTTTTACGCTTCGATATGTGTGACTAATTACGACCCGAGTGCAGCCATTGTGTGCGGACGTGCTGCTTTTTGTGCACCACGGCGGACCTAAGCGGCGCAACGGCCGAACTTCTCCTTAGCGATGGCGGTCGGCTCGCCGCAGCCTCGGCAGACAATTCGAAGATGACGCGCGCAATTTCGCCATGATTCATGAGCCCACGGCGCGGCGTATCCTTGCGCGCGGCGGGCCAGACGTTGTGCGGCAGTTCTCGAGTAAATGGTCCCGTCACGTTTTGTCATTATGTCCGATGAATTTCTGTTTTCCTGATGTTCCAGTGCTTCCACTAATCATTCCCGATGCTCCGGTCGGGTTTCATAAATTACACGATCGCTTTTGTGATTATGATTTCACTTTTTGCTGTCCACGCCCGGCCTCGGCTCGCTTCTTGAACGGGAACGTACACGAAAACTGTCAGCTCACGGCGAGAGCCGGGTAAATTGATGGCAGCCCGTCAAGCCCGGAAGATTAATGGACTCTCCGATTTCGAGCCGGGTTCCCCCGCGGGTTCCGGACGGACTCACTTTTATATTCCTGCCTCCGCCGTCTATGGGAGAGTGATGACTTCTAATTGTGTGGCTTGTCGGTGAGGAGAATTTTGATTGACGTGTTGTGGCATCCGGAACGATTCGAATCTGCTCACTTTCTACGGTTATCTTCGGTAGTTCTTTGGCTCGCCCGTCAACTCTGGAACTAGCTACCGTCTTTACACTGTCAGTTCATTGCTGGCGGCGTTGGGCGGAAAGTTGCCACGGTCGTAAAATGACTGTAATTTGCACAAATGCTGGCTAATGTGCTTTTTTCGACAAAGAAGCAAAATTATTCTTGCAATTCCAACCATAAGTATTTCTAACTTCGATAAATAGCCATTATACCACATATCACTTACACTATTACATATGTATGTATATTCATTTATTTAGTTTAGTATAGGAAAGTGGGACACCTACTTGTAAATTTTGAATAAATCTAGTTGCCTCGATTTTGTAGTAGTAGATTGCTTTTTAGCTATTGTTTTGGAAAAATAAAAATTAACAAGTATGTTATGTCATCAATTAGAATCGAGATCTAAAAATATAATACATACTTACCTGAACAAAGTTTTGTCCTCTAGTCATACGGGGGCGTGAATTAATATTTATAAGTATTAAACGTTTAGGAAAATCTATAGCGCCAACAACGATATCTTGCATGAACATATAACCGCAACTTCTCTACGTTTAGAAGGAGACGAAAAATCGAGCAGTCTCAAACGGTCCTCATAGGTACGGGGGAAGATTAGAGCCTACCGTAAATGACGAAGAAAAACCGGAAGAGACGTTTCTGCACCGCCTTGATGCGAATTATGTGCACGCTATAATGAGGCCTCCATACAACGGAAGCATATTCCAAAATAGGGCGAACAAATGCACAATATAAGGGCTTTAAAATATGGGAATTAATTAATTCAACGGACCATGGAATCGATATGGCGCCTAAAATCAACAGCAACCCAAGATCCACAACACTTTCATTTTGTGATAAGGGCTTGTCATACATTTTGTAGGAAAATTCTATAATGGAGAACTTCCTACAAAATAAAATAAAACTACACTTTCTTATATTAAGTTTAAGGTTATATTTTGAGCACCACAATTGAGAGATCATTCTGAAGGTGATTACATCGTGAAAAGACTCAATAGTTCTAAAAAATTTCAAATCATCAGCGTATGCTAAAACATGAATATTGCGGAGTAAGGGAATCAAACCGTTGATAAATAAAACTAAAAAAGTAAAGGTCCGAGGTGACTTCCCTGTAGAACTCCAGACGAAACAGAAACTGGGGTACAAAAGGTAGACGAAAATTTAACCATAAAAGAACGATCGAAAGATATGATAATCCATACCACGAGATCCTTGGGAAAGCCAAGCCGAAATATAAAATAATTTCCATCAGAGCGCAAAGACTACTTTAATAGACAAGTGAGGGGTCCGCCCAGTGCAGTACTGCAATTACGCAGAACAACACTAGGAATTTTATCGGGTGAATCAGAGTATTTTCCCTTATAAGGCTTTCTTAGGGCAAGCTTTTTCTATGTTTCCTACTGGAGATTATCATTATAATACAGAAATATCGTACAGAAGTAGTGTAGAAGTTATTTTACAAAAACATTTTAATTTGGACACTTACTTTGTGCCACGAGCTGCCATATTTCCTTCTATTCAAGATGTTTGGCCAAATTGAAGCGAAATCGCTTGAACGGACACAACTGTGGCTCCTACGGCACCTGGAATGGATCGACGTATTTCAGTTTCAGATTCAGATTGCATTCGCAACTCACAAATTGCTCCGAAAGACAAATACGTTTGCTGCTCCGGGGCAGACAGCTTTCAGCCCAACAGCAGGAATCACAGCAGACACGAGAGCAGCACAAATCACACCTCTTGACTTGCCTCGACAGATACGCTGTTGTCTGCGGCGGCAGCACGAGTGCAGTCCGCCGGGGGATTAAGGGGATCGAGCGAAGATGCCAAATAAATTTCAAAACAGTCAGCGTCCAGCCCATCCCGGCCGGGTCTGGTCCGGACCACTGGCGCATTCAAATCACGAGCGCAGTGCCCAACAGCGCCCAGGGGTCAGCGACAGGATGAACTCGCCCTGTCCAATCTGAGGAGAATTCATCTCTTGACGTTTCGGGATTATCTTAATCCCTTTGTCGATACTCATTTGCGTGTGTTGACTGGGGGCTGGGCTTAGGCCTACTGGCAGCCAGGTACGGCGGAGGTCAGGTACGGCCGGATACGAACCTGGCTAGCACCTGGGCAGACAGATAAATCAATTTCTCCAGAGCCATGGGAGGCTGGAGATGAAATTTACAACGAGATATTTCTGTATTTTTGACAGGTTGACGTTTATCTTAATGATAAATGACGGTCGAATTCGGTAGCCTCAAATGGCTTTAATTGCGTATCTGAAGCGCTCGCTCTCCGCGGCGTTTTACATTCGACGGGGCAATGGCGGGTCCACATCCAAGTCGGACATACGGGTGGCGGCGGTCTACTGGGAACTTCTTAGGCGGTCACTTGTCGTCCGGCCGGCACTCAATTCATTTGGTTATGACGATGATGAGTCGTGCTCATCATTGACGGATTAATGCCGGCGAATCGCCGGGGCTCGAAGGCAATTAATCACGTTTTCGACATCTCCTGATGTAGGTTGTTGCTTGATTGATTTGTCGGCTAGAAGGCACAAGGCCTCGGTGGTAATTAGCTTTTAATATTAACTCGACCCCAAGTGGTCAACTAATGTCTTCTTCTTGGCTTTTGGGCAAGTCAGCAGTTTTTACTCTGAGACATAAAATTGACTTTTAAAAGTCATTACAAAGTAATTTTTAGAGCATTAAATGTAATTTTTAATGCGGGCTTGTCTTATCTTTTAAATATCTGATAGTGGGTGTGGCATAATAAGAATATAAGGAAGAACCTACAAAACTCACGATTAAGATACATACCCCAAAATATGATATATACCCATGCTATATAATAAATTAGGATAAATAAACAATAAAATCGAAAAAATTTTAAGTTTAATATAATCTAAAAAGTATCAAAGTGGTAGCACTTCGTATAGAAACTATGTAAGACTCGAACAAAAAATTTCTGAACGTTTTTGAGTCACTAATTACGAGCCATAGTAAAAGTGCCCAAAATTAAAATATTGAATCTAATATGACGGAAATAAGTAAGAGCGAAATAGTTCATACTTTTAATATATAAGAGGATTTCACATATAATAATATAAAGTAAGGTTAATATATACATACTTATACATACTATATACGCATCTACTTAAAAGTAACTATTTCCGAATGCATATCAATCACAATAATCCTTTGTGTTTCGAAAACAAATTATATTTTCAGTGTAAACTGCAAAGTATTTCTTTAATTCTTGTTTAATCTTCTTCTTAATTTATCCAAACGTAACGACAAAATAATTCTACTAAATATTTCTATCGGATTATTTTAGTCACTTTGAAACAAAAATTACATACATCCTTATTGCTTAACGTTGCCGTAGCCGTCATGCCCCTAGTTGTCCTATAGTCCTATTTTCTGATCTACTGGCAGTAAGAAAGTATAAGACATAATTTCTACCATAGCGACGAAAAAACATAACAGGAAATGAAATGTTAGTAATATTTGAAATAACCATAAAAAATATCTACATCTTTTAAAAATTCCAACTTTCATAATTATCGCTACTTACGATATGTCAGTGCTTTATCAAAATCATTTTTGTAGTACATAACATACATATGTATGTATTATATTCATGGGAGATATTTTAAATTTAAAAACAAAACAAGAACACTATATAGAATGTACAAAAATGCATCATACACACACATGATTAAATTAACTCGTTTTTTTCTCCAAAATTCGTAGTGGTAAAAAATTGGAATTAGCATTATTATTTCTGCAATTCGAATAATTTGAAGGAGAGGATATTTTTCATTTTTTTTTCCAGAAAACAAGAAGAGTTTGCGAGAGAAACCGATTTGCCGGAGTTTAATAATTTTCAAATTATTTTACCTGAGGCACTAAACATGTTAAATTACGTTTGTTTTGTAAACAGAGACAACTGTTGCCAAAACTACAAATTTGTCAAAACTTCTAAAGTTATAATCTTGTGCACGAACCATCAAGATAACTTTGAATATGAACAAAAAGCTGAGCTTAAAAAATGGCCGATTATCCTCTTCGCAAACCACAGAGCTTTTAATATATGATTCGAACCCAATTTTGAATTTATGCTATTCAAGTTCAAGTTCAAGCAAAACTTTTCTAGCAGTTCATGTTGCAGGGGCAGATACATCCGGAAGGTATTTTTACCTAGAATTTTAAATTTTATTTGTCATTCTCTACTACCAAGTACTAACTACTAAGGGTCGATTTTCCAATAGACTAATAACTTTATTCTTCACATAAAAAAATCCACATAGCTTTTTAATGTTCCAAATTTTCCATTTTAAACAAACAGATAAATTGAAAAAAAAACTATTTGAAATCATGGCTTAGTTGATTATTGGGGATCTTATTTTAGAATTAAATTTACCCGAAGATTGAAATATTGCCCCGGACTATCAGGCTTCAAAGGGATTTTACTTTCTTTGAATAACTAAAAGATATGACCAATTGCACCATAATTTTGTATTTTCACTGTGGTTACGCATACTCAAAATTGCAGCCCAATAAAACTAGGGAAATAAGCTGAAACAGAACTAAATAATTATAATTACATTATATACTTAAAATAATATATTAGTAAAACGAAAATTTAATTTTGTAAACCGAAAAAAATTAGTGTTGAAACATTCCATCTCCAATTATTATTATACATATGTGTACCTAGCCTTGATAATTGTTTCTTTGATATATATTTTTTTAAAACAACGTCCTCAAATTTTTTGACTCATATTACATTGCGTGTAAATTTCGTTTGACTGTAGGTTTTTTATATAGACTTGTAAGACTTGTTTAAGACCAGACCACTGTCACTTTTTTGCAATACTTCACAGCCGAACTAGTAACAAAAAGTGCAAAATATGCGATAATGACGCCCGCTTAAAAAACAACTATGTATCTTATTTAACTACTTAAAAATAACAAGTATTATGGACCTACCTCTAAATAAAACATAGCGTAAGTATAATACGAAAAAGTTTACTTTCTTTAATTTGAAATTAAACTTTAGGAACTTGATCTTATATTAGGTACTCATATTACATTTTAATTAAGGAACATTTTCATTCCAAACAAAATCGCATACGATACAAATTATGAAAAATCTGATGATGCGTATTTTTTTCAATATTAATGCATAGTCACAAAATGGAAAGCTTTTATTTTATCCTAAAATGATTCCATTCTGTCAATATTTATATCATTATAAATTCATTTTTGTAAACAAGCGCCAGATGTTTGACATTGAAAATAACCAATGCTTTCTCTTTAAAGCAATTTGAGGCAAAATTTTAAGTGAAAAACTAACATAGAGTTGGCCATTCTAAATTGCAAATTCCTAAATTACCGAAAATATCTCAGTCGATGCACCAAAATCGGTCAATAAATTTTGTGGTAAAGACCATTGTGTGCTACGCTCGCTATTGGTTCGTTTATTCGATTCACGTTTCACGTTTAGTGGTTAATGCAATTGCGAAATATGCCATTCTGGTAATTAAATATAATGAATAGCTTATGCTTTAGGCTTCTTGATTTAACTACTAAAAGGGGAAGAATTCGCTTAGTGCACGGATGCCAATTACACTATTTATCTAGGCTATTCCAATTCAATTCCTGTAGTTTGATTAAGCGAGAAGTAAATTAAAAATGAACTTTGTTGATAGATATGCATAATTTCAAATCTTTTATATTTATGTATGCGGTTATTTTAATCATTTACTTATCCAAGAAAACTTACTTAGTTTTTAGCGCATGCGACAACTATGAATATAAATTTTTGTTTTCATATATAAAATCACATGGCTCAAAGACAGTATACTGGTGCGAGAGATTTTAAAGGTGTCATTGCTTAAATATAATTCCTCAAAGCATTTCTGGATGTCTGTTTAATATCGCTTAATGTAAAATTTCGACAGTTTCATGGCTGTTCGAAAATTGATATAACCTCAAAAAATATATAAAATTATGGTGTTAAAAAGTATATCTACATATATATTAGTCCAAAACTTAAAGAAACGTTCGAGAGATATAGTAAACCTTTCAGGAAAAAATGATTAAATGGTTTTATTATTTTTACATTTATTATACGTTTTTTAAAAAGAATTTCTTTTAATTTAAATTGTATCTACTTTAAAACTAACTCGTAAAACAAAAATAATGTTTTCATCAATCGCCTGTTGCGATAGATAAGAATTTCCCACAGGGAAACACTTCACGCGCCTATTTAACACTTGATCCAATTGATTTGTGACAGTTTGAAACAGGAGTCAACAACGAACATATATATTCTTAAAGGTTGAAAGGTGTAAATAAATATTGCAACATTTTTATCAAAAAACGTCGAAAACAAACATGGATAGTAAAATACTAAAGTGCCAATAAGTTATAATGTGAATTTGCAAAACATACAAAGTTTTGTGGTCACTATCATAATGTTAAGTTTTGAAAGTTCATATTTTTTAGGACTTTATTTTCATTCGAAATTCATAAAACCAACATATGATATGTCATCTATTGAGTGCGGTATTCTAAAAGTTCGTATTACTTATTTAGTAGGGCAAAGTTTTGCCTCAAATTATTTCTCGAAAGAAAAAAAAACTTTTCTAAAAAGTATGTTTTCGTTTCATCCCCATGGCTTTGAGGAAAATGCGATAAAAATATCCCCGGAGCGGTATTCTGTCAGTCATTCAGCGATCATTACCACCTGAATTCCGCCCTTTAAATAAAGTGAATGGCCACTAAGTAAATTACCTTAAAAGCATCCAGTTAATTTTTGGCTCTTAATTACCTTAACCCAGCAGAAGCGGCCGCAGGCCTAATTAAATATTCCTCCAATCTTCCTACGGAAACATTAAGCAGCCAAAAAGTTTAACGGAATAATATACAATAATTATCAGAACAAAAATCTCCCAAAATACCTTAAACTTTACCTGGTTAATGGGGTAAGTTTGGTCGGCCCGGTGTCGGGCGGGTGGGGCCCGGCCGGGGAGTGCCGGGACCGGGCCGGGGGTTTAATAGGCACACTGCCGGGCTGACGACTTGAAAACGACGGGCCCATCCATATGAACGGGTTCACTGTCGGCTCCGGGCGGCTTGGTCACGCAAAGCCTCTTCCATCGAACGAGCTTCCATTCAATCAAGCACTGCGAATTCAAATTAATTTTGTTGACTGGATGAAGGGCCGCCACTTCTCCTCCTCGAGCGGGGGGCGCTGGGGGCGCTGGGGGCGCGTCGAGTGCTCGAGTGAGTTGTAATTGAAAAATATTGGATTGCGGAGAAAAAGAGAATTTTCAAATTTTCCAGTATTTCGCCTTCGCGGGGGCGTTAGAAAATATTTCAAAAAAGAATGAAAATAAAAAGATCGAATCCCTCGAGAACTAGGGCGGAAGGACTGAAACTGATTGGTACAGTAGCCTAATTTTATTAACTCTTTAACTTAATTAATGGGAGACAAAATGTAAATTAGCAAGCTCATTTTTCATAATTAATAGAGAGCTCGCGAGTTCTCCCCTTTTTTTCGCTAATTTTCTTTCCATTGATTTTTGCGAAATTTTAATTGGACTCGAACTTTCGCTAGGGTATTTTCATTTTAAAACAGACCAACAACATAGTACAAAAGTTGCTACTTTACTAAGGAATGCCCAAAATCCCTCCACTAATAAGAGAGTAAAATAAATCACATACGTTAGAACTTATAACTGATTTTTACCTGTTGATGAATTTCACTTGAAAACTATAATTCTTTTGAAAGCTGACGTTTTAGAAGTTTTTAGAAACAGGATTCATTATATTTTATTATAAATATTTTGAGCGATTTTCATGATTTGTTGTGCGCTTAACAGGTACACTAACCCAAAAAGGGTAGGTTTCTATACTTAAAAATGTTCATTAACTTTTTATGCCTACAATAAGCTCTATAAATTATGCTATATTTTACACGTATTATAACTTGAAAAGTCTTAGGTACTACCCCTAACCCCGAAAGGGAGAATGAATAAAAATGTTTAATTATTAATTTACTTACTTACTTTGATATTATATATGTACATATATATCCAGAAAAACTTTGAAGTATTAAGTGTTATACTTAACGTGTTTAAAATTAAATAATGTTAGTATCTTTTGAACACGATAGTGACAGTACTTCTCAATCGATTTTATTTAAACATGGCATAAGTTATGTACTTATCAGGCTAATATCTTCTGTGGGTCGCGATATTGTTTTTATTTTGTACGTGGTTCTTTTGAGAACAGCACCGCAGAATTCAATCAAATGTTCCATATGCAATCGTTAATCAATGACGTGAAGAGTTCTACTTCCTTGTGTCTTTGGTTTGATTGACACGATTTTTCGTTTTATAAGGGAGAATAGTTTTCGTATTCGTTTATCAGAACACTTGAGCCATTGCGACTGCCACTTTGCCGACTGAAGTTCCATCATCACTTTTTACCACCCAAATCTATCCATCTCCGCCTTGCGCTGTTTACATTTTATTACATTACACATAAATCAAAGTGAGTGTCAAGCTTTAACACAAATCGTTCGTTCTTATTTTATGTAGATAAATTTAAAATTGCGGTTCTATTATGGTGGACCTCAACTCAAATAATGGCTCACGTATACTTTTTTATTCAACGACGGGAAAAATTATTTAAAGAAATTAAAAAATTATTAAAAACGATTAACTACAGTGATCTCAGATTAACTATAAAAGTAAGAAACAAGATAGACGAGTGTGAGAAGAAATTCAATATAGCAAACAATATTAGTTTATAAGCATTTTTTGTACATACTTTATAATTAATGACTCAAAATAAGTTATAGCAGCACTCATTAAAAAATGCACTTTCACTTTACAATCCCAATATTATATAGGTTCCAAACATAAAATTTCCTTCCTCGTAGCAAGAATGAAATGGATTTCGATTTGTCAGAAGAATTGTTGAGCTCACAATTCAAACTTTTGAAAATCTCAGATTTAAATACTGCTTAAAGCATATTTTGCTGGGTTGTAGGGTATCAGTAATAAATTGCTTTTAGTTTCTTTATTTGTTAAGTCCCCACGATATAATAATTCCCTTTCATACCGTAAGCATTAAATTAAATAATTAATATGAAAGCTACTCTTTAACAGCTACATATAAGACTTGGGTTAGTTTGCATTCATTTTCTCGTGACATCACAGAAATAAAAACCTCATCAACTCATCATTAGAGTTATAATGGACCTAAGACCCAAGGAAGTATTATTATTTTTCATATTGTATTTTACTACTTAAAACCCATTTATATAAAAAATATCTGATAATAAACATATTGAATTTTTAAGCCGGAACAGAACTGGATACAATATGAATTAATGGAGTGGAGCAAGCAAAATATTAATAGAGCTTTTTTCCAATTTTTATTTATTTCTATAGTTTTGCGACGATTTACACAATTTTCAATTTATTTATTTATTTTCCATTTTTTCTGTTGATGCTATTATTGCTTTTTTTAGGAACAATAAATATAGGACCCAAATAGAAGGTAGAATCAATTTTCATAATAAACCTCGTTAAAAGGCTTTAAGGTGGATCCTTCCTACCAATCAAAGTAAATCGCCAAACGGTAGTTGTACGACAATTAAAGCTTACTGGTCCCACTTATTTGTGCAATTTGTGAAAATTTATTAGAATTAACAAGCTTTTGAGATCCATTACAGCAGATTTAACTTTCCACCGACAAGTGTCGAGCTCAGCTATTTAAAGTAATTACAACAAGTGAAGATTAACTTTGGGGAGAAATTGCCGGCATCCTTCCCGTCTGAGGAATAAACAAGATCTTACCGGAAGTCGGATTTAATTAGAAAATGATTAATGTAACACTCCTATTACCACCGCTTTAGCGGTTTGAAAAAAACTGTAAGGGGTCTCAATTTAGAGTAGGGCAACAGTTTCTGGAGAATGGAGACATTCGCATCCTGGTCCAAAGTAAAAGCTGAGAATTTTGGCCTTAGAGACCTGGTCACACTTGTTCAAGGTCTTCTTAAAAATCCATCCCAGTCATTTGTTTACTTTATACCCGAAATGGTTTTGTTTTTGTTTTGAGCACTTTGAATTTTCAGCTCGAAAACCATCAAAATGGGTGGCTCTAAATTAACTCGCACTAAAAAAGAAGATTAATTAGGGTTTATTACTTGGTTTTTTTCGACCGCGATTCCATGCTCCAGTCGTCGGAGCGGCACAGTCGAGGCCAGAAACCTGTGTTCTAAGCGACGATTTATTACTCTAAGCGGAAACTTTTGTAATAAAATTTCTTTGGGCAAAGTGTTAACGAGGCAACAGTTGCTTTGTATTTTAATCCCCTCATTTTTTAATTGTGGCAGGGGTGGATACGGGTGGGTGGCTTGGTTACGAGTACATAACATTTTGTGTTTTTAGTGCTGCCCCAATGGATAAATATTCTTGCGTGGTAAATAGTACGATTCCTGTAGAGAAACTTTACTGTAGAGTTGTATGTAAGGGCCAACAAAATTTGAGGGTGCAATATACAATGCCCATTTGTTCACATTCATGAATCTAGTGGTGTACTTCTAGGGCGGAAATATTCTCATTTCAAATATTTATTATGGCAATATTTCAGCGGGGCAACTCAGAGGAGGTTATTGACTTAAAGGTCATTAACATTACTCTGGAAAATATAAAGAAAGGGAGTAATTTTTGCCATGTCTTTTAAATTTGAAAAGGGTATATGGCTTCACTTATTTTGAAACATGTAGTATGTTAGTTTATAGTAACATTTTAAAATTAAAGTTATCTATATATTTATAGACCTTCTGAATTTTTAATTGGTTTAAAATTGGGTCTATTCTCGTACTTTTCCTGTATAATAATTTATAAATGTATAAAGTATTAAATACTACATTATATAAAAATTGAATGTGAAATCAGGAAATAGAAACATCTAAACTTAAACAGTTTCAAAATACTGGTATGGAAAATTGCTTCATGTGTGAAATATAATTGTTTATTGAATATTATTATAATCGTTACATCCGCGTATCGTTACAGAATAAATAAAAATAAAAATGATTTTATATTGCCGCAATTTCAACAAAGAGGGTTGTTAATAAAATAAACTTAAGCTGAAGTTCTTATCGTCACTTAACATAAGCTCTGGTTTAGTCATCTTTCAGGTTCTAGTTTTTATATTTCTTTATATAATATCTATTTTATATTTCTTTATATAATATCTATTTAAAAACAATTAATTTTAACTATGTACTTTAATTAATACACTGTTTATTTTTACCATACAAATTTGAAAGCGGTTTCTCAAATTAAGAAATTTTTACAGTTAGGATATTATAAGACTCTCACATTTTAAACATCATTTTGAAAAAATAACGATTTGCTGAAGTTTCGTTTTTAACGTAAGAAGAACCCTTCATCGTATATACTTTTAAGACTGAAAATGTGTCACAATTTGTACATTCCACGTTGTATTTTGTATTCAATTTGCATTCATTTTGCATGTGGTCATCTGCAACTCAGTACTGCAATATTGCAATATTTCATGATGCCCGCTTGAGGTAATCGCGCTAAGCTTAAGTTTTTATCAGCCTCTAATCAGTTTTATTTGAGCGATCAAAGCGTTAATGAAAAGTTATAACCGGCCGCTTAAATCACTGTTGTAAATTCGGCGAACCCAGGCTTACAAAAGTTGTTTTGTTTCTATGCAGGGTAGGCCCAAGGCGGAATTTTGAGCCTCCACTAAACATTTTAGTGCAATCAGTCGATAGCGCCCCAAAGGATCGGCAGCCTCAGTTTGGGGAAAATAATGGCCGCGGTTGATTTATGCATTCATTCATTTGTGAAATAAATCAATTTTCACCTCCCCGGAAGCGGTTTTGATACGCAACATAACAGCGCAAAATTGTATAGAGGCATCGTGTGGCTAGCCGTGCCGCCCCATTTGCATTTGCAGCGATTTGTGGGCTTCGGTATCAATTTTAATCTCACTTTAACCGTGCCACACGATGCCAGAAATGCCAGGGCCAATAAAATTTCTTTGTCGTCCCGCAGCCACGTTTCCTCTTTGGCAAAATATTTTTGGAAATATATCTCCACTTCGCCACAGGATAAGGCGCCAGCCATCCAGACATCTTGCGAATGTTAACACTTATACGTCGAACTGTGGCCAGGGCCTGGGGTTAATATGTAAAACTGTCGAAATGCCGTATTGAGATTTTGTGTCAATAATTGAATACTTCTAGGCTAGGCTGGGGTATATGGCGATTTGTTTTGAGTACTAAAACACTTGGCACTGGGTCAAGGAGTCTGGGAATCGCTGCAGCCCTTGAGGCGCTCACTAGACCACGACATGACGCGACTTAAGAAATTCCCATTCAGAGTTCGGATCAAGGACTCGTTCGTTAGTTGACAGCAGCGTCTTAAGTAAGCCTCTGCGCAGTCGAGCTGCCATCAATCTTACAACCACAAAAGCGGATTATTTAAAATTCATTTTCTCAAGTTTCGTGTCATAAAGTCATTATCCGTTAATTACGGGTAATTATTCATTCCGAAATTTTTTCTCCTTTCAACGGGGCTTACGCAAGTCACTCGTCCCCAAAGGGGCGCTTACTTGACAAGTTGTTCCTCCATTAGCATCGTAAGAACTGATACACAGCCCCGTCTGGAAGTACGCGTCTCCGGGAAAGGGACCTTCATGTCAAGAATGCCAACGACTAAATCTGTTTTGCCACCAGAATTTAACTCGTATTCGAAGTAATTATGACTGGCGGAAATTTTATTTAATATGAAAGTGCTATTCTGTCGTATTTCGAATTAAGCAAACAGATAGAGTTAGATCTTTCCGGGCACTACCTAAGTCTCTAACGAAACCTTTCTTGAAAGTTCTAGCAAGGAACGTTTTAAAAAGTGTATAGTTTCTTAGAAATGTTAGCGTTATTCTAATTATTCTCATCAAAAGATGCTATTTCTACTCATTAACTCCTGTAGTACCTATTACATTTCCGATATTAGTATGGCTTAGTCAGTAAAGTTTGAAGAAGAGTTACTTGTAACATTCATTCGTTTAACATTTCTATTGGCTTTGAGTAATTATCAAATCACACTTGAATTATCAATTATTTTGAATGGCTATTAACAATTTATTGCTGCCATTGCTATGATAGATTTAAAAAGAATTTATGTGAAAAAAATTTGAATTTCTGAATGTTTTTGTGGGTGTTTAATCTAAACATCGCCACCGATTACAAATTAAAGTTGTTTCAAAATTAAAATTCACGAAGCAACAGCCCCATTTTTCAAAACTTTGTAAAAGCAAACGTGCACATTTATCGTATTAAACTTAAAATGATGTATGAATTTAATTTTATTTACGATGCTGAAGCTATGTACATATACATACCTATGAACATTATGTACGTATACAAAAAAATGAAACGAGTTTCGCACTTCATTCTTAATTTTCAACGTTTTCAGAATTTTTTCCCAAAGGGAACTTAGGTAAAAATAATTGGTAACCTCTGGTGTAAAAGTTTCTACAACATAAAAGTGTTATTGTTTTGCTCTATACAACTTCTCGGAAACAGTATATGAAAAGGAAATTGAGCCATTGTATCTTCATCATAGAAGTTTGTTTCGTCAGCAATAACAATATTGGTATTATACACATCGAAATTGTTGCTTTAACTACTTAACCATAAGCTTTAGTTACGGGTCGAAAATAGCTATTTTAGAAGTAATAAGTAAGCACTTCACCCCAATTTCAAAAATGATTGTTTAAAATTTAAAATGTTCCGATAATTTCAACATCAGTTCAATTTCCCACGAAAATTTAACACGAACAAAACTACAAGCAGAAGCCGCCCTAAACCTTAATTTAAAACCCTCGTAAACTTGTCGATATACAAAAACTGGCTGTCAAAGTTGTGCCCTCTCCGGCCCTGAAGTAGGTAAAACATGACCGAACCCACCCAAGGAGTTACACAAAACAACGCATCGCCGGTATTACACGAATGCAGTTTCTGATAAACTTAATCAGAAAGTTTTCCCATTTGGGTAAGAAAATTTTCGTTGTTGTGCCAAATTCATTAGCTGTAATGAGCGTGATGCGTAAAACAACTTCAAACTTTTACCAGGGAGTCTATTTATGTGGCCCGACTAATGCGAACATAGGAGTTGAGGGTGGGAGAGGCAAAAATAGCTAAACCTAATCCGGTTAATGCGCGCTAAGGACATGCGAATTTTGCATCTGAAAAGCTAAAAGTAGAGCTCTTGCGATTTAGAGCCGGAAGTTACTCCATTTGTCCGCTGAGTGCATATCTATCGATTTGCTGGCTGCAAACGGCACGGGGTTGCAGTTGCAGTGCACCTCTATACCTAGGGATTGTGCCCACCGGTTATGGAAATGATTCGGAAACGGCCCCAGATCGAAACTATTGAAAAGGCCACCACCAGGCATTCCCTATCAGATGCTCCGTCCTAACCTTTCCCCGCGAGCCTTTTCATTCGCCGTAATTAAAGGCGCTCGGTACCTCGTGTAATATATTAAGACTGGATGGCAGCAGCTTTTGTCGTCAATTATCATTTTAATCTCACGCTTCCATTACACTCTGCTCCTCTCCGGGATAATTAAATTTCATGCCGGAAGTCTTTACTACCTTAATTATAAGAGATTAAGTTAATAATAACCCTTAGCAGTTATCTTGGCACTTCTCCAGCACCCAGGCACGGTACGACGCGGTGCGATTCCACGGCCATCCGAACGGCTGGGATTTTTAGTTGTCCTTAGCTTGGTGCGAAAACTTTCGGAAAGTGTCACATTTTAAACATTCGAATTTATCTCGTTGTTTCTTTTAATTGTTGCCGGTGTTGGGGCGCATACACCCGCCGTATCCAACCCGGCGGATTAACGAAAGCACGGTGCTGATTTGAACAGATAGCCCCTTCTGCACCAAGGAACGTGTCGGGCACATGCAGATAGTCCTTCCGGGGCGAGTTATAAATTCTCACAGTTTTCGCTTGTACTGGAAGCACTTGCATATTGTATTTATGGGACGATTCGGGCGAACCTTACTCTGTCACAGTCTTTAAGAGGTTATATCTGTTTCAAACATATTTTTTTCAATTATGTTTTTTGTTTGCTTAAATTACGCCAAAACATCTCAAAATTGATGATCAATAACGTCTTTGTATGGTTATAACACAGACATTTTCTCAGAACTGATTTTCGGGAGCTACTCTGATGCAAAGATATAACAGCGTTCTTTTCGTCCATCCAGAACAAAAGGCGATTTTATATTGAACGGAAACTTACTAACAGTTTCTCTGAATAAGGATTTGGAATTTGCATCAGTATTGCATTAAATTGCCATGATTTTAATAATGCAAAACTTCAAAATTTGAACCGAAAATTTTACAGATTAATTTTTTACTTCAAAGTAGAAACAAATCAGTTGATGCATCTTTTAGGATTTTCAATCTTTGCTGTATGAAATTCATATCAAATCCTGTTGTTCTGGATAGACGAAAAGAATACAGCTAACATTTTCAGATTTTTTTTTTGCGTTTTTTTCGAAATCGTGTTTTGAAAATCGCCAAGCAGTAGAATTCAAACAGTTTCCATCCGATTAACTTAAAATTTGTATTGTAGCTTCTTCATTCAATTACATATCAAGTGGAGAAATTATAGCTGCCAGGATTTTTTAAAGCTTTTATAAATAAAGGGACGTATATAAATATAGATCTTTTTAAAATGTAAAATATATATAATTTTTAAAAGCTTGAACCACTGATATTGTATAGTATTATATAGTATAACGGATAGCGTACATCAATAGTTCGAATAGTTTTTGAAATTAAATTGATTGATTTCAAGCAGTAAGATTATTTTACACATTCATTTAAAGTGCATACATTTCTAATTATATAGATACTAACTGAAGAACTATTTATTTTAATGAAATTTGTATAATAGGGAAATATATTTTATTATTAGTTTTCTAAGAAAAACCTTCCGATCGTGAATAAAAATTTAAATTCTATCACGATATCTTTGGTTAGCTCAAATAATATATTTTAAGTGAAATAGTCCCATATCTGATATTATTTCCATGAGATGTCCTGTAGATACATACATATATAATACCAGACAAAATAATTCCTCTTTTCGCGATCCTAACAACTTAATGTACGTCTAAAGAATATAATATGACTTTAATAGATTTTGCAGCAATGTTAAGAAACTCCGATCCACTATATCGTGTCTCCCATAAGTCTATCAAATTTCGAATAAATCTATAAATCCTAACACGACTCTGCTGGCATTCTCATTCTCCTTTCTTAACCACACAAACAGCACATCGCATTTATTTGTTATTCCGAGTGACCACTGTACCCTAGGGAGATCAAAGTCCTTCTGAAGATGTGACCCACTTTAGAAGTTTTATCCTTATAAATGATTTCACTAGATCGTAACACCTTAAAGAAACCTGGAAATAATCCACATATTCCATCCAGAATTCAAAGAAGATTAACAGAAAAATATGTTACATATGGGGATCCTCGCATTTCAAGTGAAAGACAGAATTTCATGTGCAGTCAGAAGGAAGACTTATATTCACTACACTTATATTCAGTTCTGATTTCTAAAGAAGTGCAGCAGAAAGAATTTTCCGGATTGGTATTATTTAACAGGTCAAAGGATTTGGAAGATTATTGGTCATCTTGAAAATTCAAGGCAAATAGTTAGCAGTGTCAGTTTTCGCAGAAGTATATCCGTGTTTTAGGCATAACTTTATTTTGAGGCATAATGCCTTAGGGCATAATCGCTAATATATTATATAGCAATAATGTTACAAATTTAATTCTGATTTCGGTTCAGTGAACTCTTTTAAAAGATTTAGTAATAACCATTAAAAGAGTCCAAAGTGCAGTAAGAGTAAAGGCAGTTTAAGAGTTTTGCCTCTTAATAATGAGCTTTAGGGTTAAAAGCTTCGGAAGGATACCTTCAAGAGAACTTCTCTTCCAAACGAGCCCTTTCCAAAAGTTAAAGGCTTATCGTTTCTGTTTAAATTAGCCGAAGCATATATTGCTTGCCGGAGAAATGATATGACGCCGCCATAAATTTAGTGTCACAACTGCTCAGTTTATGGAACGCGTGTGGATTTAAGGTCGGTGTAAGCCACTAGACGTAGTTAGTCATGCTGAAGTGTCCGTTCCTAACTTCTGTAATCTTAACGAAATTTTGAAGACAACATTAAAAATTGCAAGTAATGCTTGGCTACTTTCAATATCTACCTATGCCTAAAATCTCTGCATTTATTCCATTTACCTAGATATTCAGATAACGTGAAAAATATTTTAAAAAGCTTACACCTTTTTGCGGAAATACTATGTACCTATACCTACATATATGTTCATATACATATATGCCATAAAATTCCACTTACAGAACGGGTTTTCCGGAGTCCAGACAGAACGAATATGTAATATTCTGTATGACTACAGCGCCGAACCGTGGGAAATTTAAACTATCTCTCATAAGGCGTCACAGCTGTTCGGCGAATTATTTCGAGGTCAAATGGAGAGCACCAAATAAACGAGTAGAATGCATATTGATTTGTCTCTAATTCTTCTATTTTATTAATTCTTTAAACTTAACAGTGATGTCAAATAAGTTTAATTTATTATATTTAGAATTTATACAGAGACTTAGCATTGTTATAATGTTTGTTTAATTATTTATATGGATTCTGTATCTTTTTGTTTGGAAAGTTGTTAAGTAGGTATGTATATGATATAATAAACATATTGGTCGAGATGATTATTTTAGACGATATGGTATAAAAATAAATATGTGCATGTTCAACGCCTATGTTATGTCATGCCATACAAATGCCATGATTTCTACTTATCATATATGAACCGTATTCTTGAAAGTTGAATAAATCTACTTTTTTAACATATTGTTACAAGATTTCTTTTCTCTTATACTTCACACTTCGAATTGTAACCGCGAGGATATAAGGACTGGCGATCGCGGCGTTTGTGGCAAGAACTCCAAGTCATAGCCACACCAAAGAGATCGGCCCTCGAAGGGCCTCGGAAGGTCTCAACGGACGAGCAAGATCCTAAAAAAACCAGCGTGAATTATGAAGTGTAGGCGGGAGCAAGTAGAGCCGTTTGCCAACCAGCCACTCGGCTGGCAAATCTGGAAACAATATAATTTAACCAACTGCTCTATTTAAATCTTAATGTGCAGAGAGTCCTCATGTAATTTTACGACTTTCATAAATAACCTCCTATGTCATTTTTAAGTGTTATACATATTATGCGTATTTTACTACTATACTATTTTGAGTTCCAAAAATATTATAGTATAGGTACATCTGCAATTAGCAATACCTATTTGATGTAAGTATTAATATTCTCAACTTAAGAATAGTTTATTTTTGGTTTCTTTAACCTCCTCGTCATAGTAGATCTTAAAATTATTAATTTATTCCTACCAGCAAAATAACTATAAATAAAACTTCAGATTTCACGTCATGAATTTTGCAATACCTTTATTTGTACTTAAATCAATACAGCATTTACTTTCTTGCATTTGTTCAATATTGAAATAGTACCTACCTACATTTTTATGTATTGGCTTCAAAGCTACATACTAAAAAATTAAATAATGTACATTATTCTGTGGAACAAATGGTTTTTTTATAGTTCCTGATTTGATTGTGGAATGAAGGGATTATCTTCGGTGCATTAATTCTTGGTATAAAAAGATGTTTGACTACCATACCTATTGCCAAATAATCGGAAGTGTCTCCTCAATGATAAATTTTAGAGTTTAAGTTTTGCAGTAATTAGAAAATACCAGAAAATTAATCAGAATACTCTACTCTCTACTCCCAATTATTTTGCGAAAACTTGCATACATTATAAATTATATGTTAGCATATTGTTATTGTGTATCAAGTTTATTAATCATGAATTATTCGTTAAATCATCCCACCAATTTATTCATTTAATGGAGAAAACTCATAAAGTTATTATGGTGGTATCACAGTAAATAATCAATCAAAATGTGATTCATTTATTAGATTCAAAACGTCATTCTTGAAATTTCATAATTGTAAATTCATTTGCAAAGACGCCAGGGCATATTATTTGAAGCTTTACGGCCTATAGGGAGCCTAAAATTGATCAATATAATACAATATTGTATTTCTGTCCCTCCATTGGGGCATAAATATTTTATTACAGGCTTTAAAGTTATTTTACGAGCAGACTTCGGCATATATCGTCACAAATAATTCAAAATAAACAGCAGACATGAGAGCTGCACAAACCGTATGGGGATTAGTCTTCACATAAATCAATTCAAATCCTTGGAGATTTTCACTCGTGCAAGGGCCAATTAGTGGCGAGTGAAGTTAGTAATAAATCGCCTCACAATAAATCGCGCAACAAAACGCTTTTACGCTCCGGCAGCCCCTTGAAAATTATTCAATAAAATCTTAATAAATCAAGGAGTGGGATGAGGTGTTATAAATCAGAGGCGAACTTCTTGCCGGCCTCGAGAGGACCCGCCGCCCGGTCCCGGCGATCGCAAATGCACCTGACCTACCCATTTCCTCAAAATTAACTTCACCCCGGTGGAAAAGTTCCACGGGCAGACAAAAGCCATATAAAAATGAATTTTGGGACGGGAGCCGGATAGAGAGCTCACGTCAGAAATATAAATTTTATGACCGGAAAGCAAATGTTAGGTTAGGGCTGCAGGGGACGCGTGTGTGCGAAGTAGTTCATTAAATTTTTACACATCATGTGGTTTTATTATTTGCGAGTGAAGTGAACTATGAACTGCGGAGGGAAGCTTGAGTCGTTTATTTTTGTAGCGCTTTCGGATGTAGGCTGAGTTTCCTTTGCGTTTTTGGGTGACTGAGCGGCTGCTTTTTAAATCGAATTTTGAAGAGTTTCGGAGGCGTTGTAGGGCTGTTTCCAGGCCTTTAGTTTCTCATGCGATTCTAGTGCCAAAGCATTCGAGGACCTTCTAGCTGCAATTATGCAGGCGTACTTCCTCATTCCCTATTAGGAAAAGAGGACGAAAACGAACACTTCCTTTGAATGGGTTTCTAAACGAACATGTAAAAGGTTTTTGTAATGCAACGAAAATTTATTATTTTTTCCGCATTTTCAGACCAAAGTAATTGTTCACGGGTGAAAAGTTTTTTAAAATTTTGTGTTTAATTGCAGTATTAAAGGTGCCAACAAATTTTATTTTTATTTTCATAATGAAAGAGGTTGTGCTAAGTGAACATTTTTGAAGTGTGCGGTTGATGAACTCACTTTCCTGAATTAAAAAATGTATATTCGTTAGGTTTTAATGTAACTGATATATGAAGCATCAAAAAGCACAACACATTTGTTCTTTATTAAAAACAGAATAGCAAACGCAAAAAAAAGTTAATCGTAGAGATTTATTTTAATTTTTATATGTATACAAAAAAATCATCAAATGTAATGCTATCCTAAATATTTTCGTTCAATCTGTATTCTTCTTTTTTTAATTAAGACAAAAAGTTTCTGAGTACCAAGGTACTATCTTTGTTTCCGATTTTGGTACCGAGCACTAATAAGTGCATAGGTACGTTTGTTAATACATATATGTATATACATAGGTATGTATAGATGCATGCAATATAATGTACTGATTTCATAGAATTAATTTGTTATTTGCTTTTAATTTAAATTTATTACTTTTCTATGTTTTTCACGGATTTCCAAACTGACTTATTTTATAAGTGTTTTGCTATTATTTAAAATTTATACTCAAAAAATTATTAAAAAAAATTTTTTTTATTTAAAAGAATGCTCAAAAAAGTAAATCCGCCACTTATTTATCTGATATTAACATATACGATCAAAAATTGATGCGATTTTGTAAAAATACCTACTTTTTAAGCCTTGTAGGTGTATTTAGTGTAGTCCCTTTAAGCTTGTTATCTATGACATTTTAAGACATGAAACTGAACAAATATTAAGTTTAATTACTTATTTACTTTTACATTTTATTATTATCACTAGTAGATATAAAGAATACATGTAGAGTTAAATTGAAGTTATAATATCTTAATTAGATTTTAAATTTTTCCAAACGAACCGTCTGCTTTTATTCATTGCCGTTTTTTTTCTGGTTCAGTACCTTTAAAAAGAATGAAAAGGACGTTTAGACAAATAGTAACACAATACAGCAGAGAAGTCTTTGTAGAAAGCACGAACAGCAGACGTGGGCGGTTTGTTGGAGAAAAAGGAGTCCCGACATTTTTCCTCTGTCTGGATTATTTTGTCGCTCGTCACTCCAAGCGGGCTACTTTGAGTGCTCGCAAATTTAATTCGCCTCTGAAATCCAACTAACCTTGAAACACATTTGGACAAATTTCGAGTATAGAACTAGTGCCACGTCTGTGCATCTTTTGAGGGAATTCCCCAGCGGGGAGCAAGGGCCCCGGACCCGTCCACCGGGGCATTGTGAGGATTTCTGATGCACACATATCTCGTTCTTTTGTGTGTAAACACATCGGACAGGAAATTAAAAATTCTTTTCGAGTCAAAGAAGTTCCTTTTCAGTGAATGCGACTGCTACGACTCTATCCCTCGTTAACCTCTTCGGCCTTTTAGCCTTTCTGCAAGAAAAAACGTAAACAAATTTAGAGCGTAAGAGAAAGTTTTGTCGGTGGATAAAAAACGAACAAATGAAAAAATTATTCCATAGTTTGTCGGCGAGCAGGGCATGTTTGAGAATTTCGTGTTCGAGCCTGGAAAAAAGTCGAAATAAATTCGGCCAAACTTTTTCAGTAGTTCGGTTCGGGGGCAAATAAAACTGTCGTTGGTTGGACGGTAATAAATTTAGAATAAGATAAAAATATTTGCAGAGGCGAGAAAATGAAGAGTTTTGAGGGCTCACCGGGAAATTTGCTGGAAGTGGGGATAAATCTCTTTAAAGCACAACCGGCAAACTTTTATTGTGAAATATAAGGTAAAGAATAGAGCTAAAAATTTATTGCAAAATTACTGGAAGTCTAGAGTGGGCCAACTTTTGCGTTGATTTTGAAACTTTTTATTCCGAGAGCAAAAT
Organism: Machimus rusticus; assembly: GCA_951509405.1. Lineage (NCBI taxonomy): Eukaryota > Metazoa > Arthropoda > Insecta > Diptera > Asilidae > Machimus > Machimus rusticus. The sequence goes on along the minus strand of OX608052.1, from coordinate 3,423,579 downwards.
TTTGTCCGACAAATTTCATCGAGTTTCCGGTTCACTGCTTTAAATTTAATAAATAAGCAGAGTTGGATGGAATTTAATATCACAATTTATTAGTTTTTACAACTTACATAGTTATCCGGATAATATATTAATAATATTTGCGGTATACGATTCAATTTTAAAAGTAGTGTATGAAAATATGTAACGCACAATTTTTAGTGTACTCGTATTAGCATATGTAATGGAACATAGATATATCAGGTTTCAAATAAAATATAAAAATACAAAAGTTTTATTTCTGTGTTTCCAGGTGCAAAATTTAATAGTTTTTAGTAGGTTTAATATCATGCCAGAAAAATTTACATATTTACCTGCCATACCTTAAACATTTTTGTTCAATATTGTTATAATAATACATTTCTTAAACAATATGTCTGAAACTAATCTTGTATACAACTTTCTAAATTATCAAGTACCTACTGACAAGTCTACTCAGAAACCAATTCATTCATTGTGTCGATGGTTTCATTTTTTACAATCAACAAATCGATTTTTTTTAAAAGGATTATTCGATATTCCAAGTCGTTTGAAAGTTATAAACGGTCAATTTTTAAATAATTCAATCAATGTTTTCGATTCAATTCAATTTAAATTTATTTCAACTCAAGAGTAAAAGTATATACAATAGGAATTATACAATTTAGTGCTAGAATCCAAAATTCATTCAACAATATTATTATTAGGATTGTATTAACAAATAAATATTTTTTAAAACATATATAGCTGTTGGGGAAAATCTATTTTTGAAAACCCAATGATAAAACTAAGGCTATTCCGCTATTCTTACATAATACGGCAGCTGCGGACAAATTAAATAATTCAAAAAAGCCGTATGTTACTTGAACTCTAGCCCGTTTTTTTTTCTTTGAAACTCCTTTTTTGACCGGAAATTGTTTCTAGGACTATAAGAATGAATCCGCATGTAAGCCACAATTGGATATATTATAGTATAATATACATAATACCTAGTCCATTATGTGCGTTCGGTCATCAGAAGACGTCATATGATGTCTCAATGTAAACAACCTATGAATATCTGAAAACTTCGTATGACTTTGGGAGTCAATTACTTGTTAAAAGGTGTGTTTTTCAAGATCAAATCCCGATCAGATTAATTTGAATTGAAGTTGATAAGTCCAAACGCAGTTTATACTAATACCTATACCTACTTTTGACCCCTTTAACGGATTGAATATCGTCAAATGCTCAAATACGTGATTGATAGCATTCTTTGTAGAATACTATATTATCCCATAAACACTTTTAAATACAATATATCTTTAACCTGGTTAAGAGATGAATTTAAAAAATATACCTTTCTTAGCGGGTGCCTATGTGAAAAAACGAATGTAATGTCAAATTTTATAGTTCTATCTTTAGCGGTTTGGGTTGATTAGTAATTTAGAATTGTCTGAAGAGAACACATTAATATAAAAATGCTATAATATTATATCCTTGTATGAATTATGTTAGGGTATTTCTGAACAGAATTTATGCTTAAATAACATACTGATGAAATTAAAATTATCCACTCTCATTAAAGGTTTGTTGACTGAAAGGGTACATATATAAATTTGTAAAACACTTCCTGCTCTCCAGCCACAAATCCGCAAGATCGTATGTAATTATTTGCAGCCACAAATGTCGCTATAAATATCCATGTAAAATCAGATAAATCTCGAACAATCCGTACATTCCCTTAATGAAATTTCGTACCACCCGCTGATAACAGATTACTCGAAAAACTACGTGGAGCCAGCCAAAATGGTGTAGTGAGGAGGGACCCGGCCATTGTCACAATACACACAGCCCCGGACCATTGAAAAAAGTCCTTTTACCAGCGAGAAATTCTCTTAGAGGACGAGTTAATTTCCTAAAAATAAGTGCTCGAAAACAAAGCGAACGAGTTCAACTTTTTCCAGGGCCCAGGTCCATCTAGATAGCATCATCGAGGAAGCTTTGTGATGATGGCCCAGCGTGGTGTCTTTAGATCAAGATGAGGTCACTGAGAACAATTTAAGAAGGATATTTTAGTCTTTCTGCCTCTTCCCGAGTCGTAGAGGAAGACCTTATTTAACTCCGCAAAATGCACTCGACAAAAGAAGAGGAATTTTTCCAACATTAGCCACGGAAATAGAACTGATATAGACTTTATAAGTTTTATCAGGATTCAATTTTGAAACTTCCACCATCCCAGTTAAATTCCGCTTGCATGTTATCGACCACATGCTGATTGCAAACTTACAACCTCTATAACACTTAATAGTCATTACGGCAATGGGCGGACAGACCCTGTTCTCATTTCAAAATTAAAACAAATCACCTCAAAGGGTGAGATTCTGCTCTTTTCGAATAGATATCCCAAACGGAAATTGAGGAGCAGACCCCAAACCGTCATAACATTTTTATCGCCATTTACAAACCACACAACACAAATTCACCAGCCTCAGACTGTCGTCAAAATGACACCCCAATTGAAGGTACCTTGAATTATTCGTCAGAAATAAAATTTGATGAGCTCGGGGGTTAGATAAAGGCTTTCCGTAAATTGCCGGGTCACATACTAAAGGAGGACATTTCAGGGTGGTACCAATGATGTTGTAGAGTACAAGGCAATGACAATTTCAATCAATTTTATTGCCCCATAAGAGGGTGGTTCTGTGAATAACCAAATTGAGTAAGTGCCGGGTTTTCCTATCCCCGCTTGTTGCCCAACTCGATTGGATCTTCAAGGACTTTTCATGGATTTTGCTCATTCGGAAATCTGAACTAGCTTCTGTTCGTTCCAATTAAAATTAATTACGAAATCTTGCACCTATTTTGTTACAGTAACATAAGCTCCAATTAAAGAGATCGATCCTTTATAAGAGATTAAAGACGCGATGTTATTTTAACTGGTAAATGCCCTAATTCAAGCGTTAGGTGCGAAAAATAGTTATTTCCATATACTATGTAGGTGATAATTTTGACCTTATTTCTGTGGCCTAAACCACAGAAATAAAGTCAAAACTTCGTACAGCTTTTTAGACGTAAATGAGTTTATACATGTATGTATATAAGTTCATTGCCTTAGCTTTTGTTTCCAAATTCCAACTTTAATTATGTCAAAATGTTTGATTCATGTTCTGTTAAATTATTCTCATTATTTGTCAATCACTGTATACATTTTGTCAAAACTATTTTTATACTTACAAAAAGAATAAAAAGAAACTTATTACAGAACAAAATTGATTTATCAATGTTCAACCTTTTTAACAAATTCGTTCTCAAAAAATTACTCTTTAAATGCTCGGATGAGGGTTGTGACTGAATTTTTAATTGAATAACAACTACAACTAACAACTATTATCGAATTACAAAAATTTATATTTAATTTTATATTTCTAAACAAAAACCGGAAACTTTAGTTCAAAATATCTCAAAAAATAACATAGATTTATGAAATTCAGTTGTGTAAAACAATTCGTTCCCTTACTGTTTGGAAAGGGTAATTAATTATATTAAAATTAATATTCATAAACATATACTAACAGTTAAAAAGCAATTTTTTCATGACTGGATTTGAAGACCGGTTTATTTTCAATTATATCATTGAGTATTAGTTTTTTATACTAAAAGATTGAAATATTAAAAATAAAACGCCTCTGGTTGAAAACTATTATTGTATTTAGCTCTCTGAGATGGGTACAATAAAATCTGACTTTATTTTGGCCGCGTAATCATCGTTCATTATACATATACACAAAAATCAAGATTATGGCAATTTCCTAAAGTTCATCATGGTGCATACCATTAAATAACATTTCAGAGACTTTTGGAAATCAAAGTAACTTTAAAAATAAAATGTAAATCTGTTGTACATCTACTTTATTTAGAGATTGTCTTCTCAAAGCGTGTTCGAAAATTCACCGCTAAACATTTAAATGTAAGTGAAAACTATAATATTTGTCTACATTACTGCTAAATTGTTTGATTTATGATGCGTCAAACAGATGAATTCTCGAATACTGGGTAGGATGTATATGTACAAAAAATTTCCTGTAATATTCAATCATATCTTCAAATTTATTATTTTAGTAAAATAGAATTCTTCGATATTTCAATATCAATCTTTTGGAAAAGTAATCAGTACTTTCATTAAAAAGTAAAACTATAGGGAATCGACCAATCAACTGAGATTTTGATAGTTATTTAACTCTGTATAAAATAACTGGTGAACCCGTGTAAAATTTCGGAAACACTTACTTTTGTTTGTAGCCACTAAAGGCACTGGTGTTATTTTTTTTAATTTAATGATGTGATGTCAGAAGCGGAAACGAAAACGCATTATTTGGTGCTTGGTTTATTGAGTTTGGTGAAGTATTGGTGGAGAAAAAGGACAGTAGAAATAATATATAAGATATATTGCCAAAATGAATTTTAAAATTGTTAAAATCATAGATAAAATAGTGATTTCCAATTATATAAATGAAACGAAGAATCAAATCGCGGGTATGAAATATTTATGAAGATGATTGAGTGCTTTCTAAATTTCTAACTAGTGAATTCAAGGTAAAAACAGACGATTCTATGATATAACAAATGTTATTTTTCTATGAATTCGAACTTATATTTATTCAAAAGCAAAAGGTTCAATCACCAAAATCGTTATTTTAAAAAAATATTTTATTTTTTGTACATTGTCGCACTGATACCGTAGATATAGAATATTCAATTAAATATTACCGTGCAGTATATCTCTTAGTTGTTATTTTATTCTCTTTTAAATTCCTAAGGTACCTTATCGGTCATGATTGCTCACAGAAAACAATTTAGAACGAATTTCAGGCACTAATATGACGGCATCCATAAATTATTTTCTGTGACGAAACAATGTAAAGATTCAAATATAAAGAAAATTTATATATCTGGGCACAAATAAAGTTTTGTTCTTAAACTTTAAATTTTTTTTTTCATAATAAATTTTTTCGCCCAAAATTCATTGTCTTTTGTAGTAATGTAACTAAATTATCGCAGCATGCAACAACCTCAGGCAAGTTTGGCTTTTTAATTACACGGAAAATTATTTGGGAAATTATGTGTGTTGAAGGTAAAATTCACACTGCCACCGCATTGCCAGCAGATTATTATGCAAATTGAATATTGAGACGCGGCCTGTCTAGCGCCAGCTAGTAATTATTAAAAATATATCAAATATGCATATTTGCCTAATTGGAGGCCACATTCGCGCTTGAACCAACAATGGCAGGTTGAAAATAGTTATAGTGCAGCCTTTCTGTCCGTGTTATCCTTTAGTTAATTGGCACAGTCAGTGGTATGTGCGGTACACGGTGGTCACGACTGCCGGGATTCATAGCCTCAAAGTGAATTTTTATTAGTCCTAAATTAAATGTTTGACTTTTGTTAAATTTAATATATTTAATTAAGCGCAACTATACACAGTCGTGTATCGGAATTTTAATTTTTCAGAAAATAATTTTACTTTTCGGGGAAATGCAAATTTTTCTTTGATGCACAAAATATACGTAGGGTATCACTATATTCCAGCTTCAGCTTCAGACATAAAACGTTCGCGTCTCCGTCGACTCTCGCGCAGCATGATATGAAATTTATCATGCAGATCCTTGGAGAGCTTAAGGCACATTTTCTCTTGCCTTAAGTTGGGTTGTACTTTAAGAAGATAAAACTGTCGTTTGCAGATGGTGACAAACTTAAATGCAAGTAGTGCTAACAGAAGCGTGATAAGAATGAAAAACTTTTCGACTGTGAAAACATGTAAAAGTGAAGTTTTCCCAGGAGTGGAGGACCAATTGAAAGCTCTTAACCTTGCCGGGGATTAGGGAAAATGCATTTCTCGTGTAATTGTTCTTTCCTAAGCACTTCTGCCTGGTTGCGCTGATTCGTACGGAAATTAAGCCCTTGAGTGGCATTCTCTAGCGCTCGCTGGCTGCTGGCTGCTGGCCGATGGCTCGACCTCTGGGACTGACCTTTAAATTAATTGACCGCAAAGTCGGCAGCTTAAGAGGTAAACCCATGAACCATGATCATGAATAAATAAAACTTGCTTAATTGTATATTTATTCCTCATATTTATGTCGACCTGTCTGCGATGACAATTCACACAACTTTTCGATTTTAAACTGTCCTGATGTTGGTAACATTGAAAATTTCCAGAGGGCTGTTCAGATGAAGTGATCAGAGCGACTAAAGGCAGCAAAAAGTACAAAAAGCACTCTAACAAGTAAATATTTGCCGGGCGGATAACCCGCTCTGCTTGCGATAGTGCAATCAGCTTTGCCCTTCTTACGTTTTAAGGGAGACCAGCATTTTTGTTTGCAATACGTTCACAAGTTATCTTGAATGCGTTGCAACGAAACTTTGTAAAAATTCCAGAACTAAATCGATACAAACTTGATGTAGGTACAAGTATTATTTTCATAAATGGAAGAATTGAATTAAATTGCAATATATCAAAAGCATGTTAATGAAATTCTTTCTATCTCTCAACTATTAAATTCAACATTAATTATGTAAGAAGACATTTCATGGTGTAAATCTGAAATAGGTAAGTATTTAACTTCTAAGTTACTAATTCTAAAAATAAAAAAAAAACAATTAGCTTGTAAACCACACCGCAAACGACGTAACGATTTAATCGTTTTTTAAGACTGTTTATCTACATATATTTACTTTGGACGGACTACACCTACCAACTGAAATAGTTCACGATGTCACTTTTGACAGTTGCGACTTTATTAAAGAGTTGATAATATTTTATTTAAATCAGTATTAGTTTGTTGGAACACAGAGTTTGTATAAAAACTTGAATAATTTGTACGTAGTTGTATAAAATTAAGACAGAATTTGCTAACGTCAAACTTCCTTGCTTAAATCATTTCATAAGTGAAAAGTGGTCCAATAAAAACTTCTTAGCTGTCTAGGTCATTTGTTAATTAATTAAACAACCCAAAAGATTATTTATTTGTGATTCGAAAAAAGTGATAGGTTTTCCTTGTATGTGTATAGTATTTTTTTCCAAAGATCATCGTAAACGAAAATTAAAATTTGACAGTCCTCCATCATGAAATCTTAAATTCTAACAGTTGGCTTGAAATCAGCGACCCCAAAAATCCCCACGTGCCAAGTTTGTTAGAAATTATGTAAATATGAAAAAAAACGACTACAGCGCCATCTATCGTATCCTAGCAAAGCTATGAAACATCATCTCTGTACAAAACAAATATATTGTTCATGTATTGTATGTTTATGACCTAGATCGGTCAGGTCGTTCAAGTTACATGATCACTGACAGACGCACCAACGAATATTCATACATATACATATGTATGTATGTATAAAGATTTGTTATAAATGTTTGACCTTCCTTAAAATAAATAAATTTCACAACTACTTCGCTTCGCTTAAAACGTTTGCGAACGGCTATTGTAAGTTAAGCTGGCTATTAGTAAATTGGGCATTAGACATAATCTGCTTTATGAAGAACACGCTGTTTTGCTCAGGTATTCCCTGAAGTGCCCAATTTGCATTACATTACAACCTCAAGACCCCTCTATTTTGGATTTCCTGGTCTCTCTGATGGCAAACGGGTCATAGAGGTGCCAAGTGCACTCGATGGTGCAACTCCGGCCGCATTTGTTACTTGCTCTTGGGATGGCAATAAAAGTTGTGCCAGCAGCCAATCTGCGCCATTCAGGAACTATCAAGTTCTGGTGCATCACAAAGGAAAACTGCCCGAGATTATAATTTTTTGTCGCCAGGGCAGTGCCCGCTCATCCCGCGCTGCTCAAAACTTTTTCCATCATTCAATCGCGTCCTCGCAAACTTATCCCGTTTAAACTTTATAACCAGCAACTGGAAGCGACAACTTTATCTTTTTTGGATAAGACCACTGGAGCTCATGAAAATTTTGCACAAGTTTCAGCTTACATGGGGAAACTTCGGAAGTTTCTTCGTCACTTGTGGTGTTGGCTCATTGTGTCGCATGGAAATGCACTAAAGCGGGGCCCCAACTTCAATCGGCGGTGCATTCACTCGCGGCGCTCATTGTCTCGCTGGCATTTGTGCAATTGGTGCTATCTGCCCGGGAGACGCAGTTTTGCTAATGGCGAGCATGCGAGTGATGCAGCGCAATCCCACGTCCCCGTCCTCCAGGAATACCGAGGAAATTATTATTCACGTACTCTGATGTTTCCGGATATTTTATTCATAGTAACACCTGTTCCACAGCATCGATTCCACATTTGTATGTTGGCCCGGCCCGTGCGAGCGCTCCGACGGCGTCGTTCTACGAGCTGAGGGCGTTATTGATTAGGACGAAGGGGCACCAGGTGATGCATTCCAGCAGCAATTTTTCCATCTTCCTTCTCGCATAAAATGCAAATTGAATTGAAGGACTGATGAGACTTCGTACCTCTGATGTTTTTGTTTTTCACTAAAAATGTTAATAAAAAATAAATTCACGTCCGCGAAAAACACCCGAAAGGCTCTCAAGCTTGAAGGCTGCCTCTGCCGCCTTGATTGACGTGGAACCCACTGCAGATGTTGTTTGCCTTCCCAGCTGCTGAAACCAAGAGCTTGTCTTTTCAATGTCAAATTTATCAAAATATAAAAATTTTCCGAACCACTTGAATTCTTCAAGAGTTCGTCGTGAAATATGTGCTTTGTTGCATATTCAATTTTGTAACTCAAAATGCATACAAAAGGAACAGGGAAATAACAAGGTAAGTCACATTTACTTGAAAATGAAAGAACCAAAGTTAAAAATTTAAAAACTTACCGCCGTATTCAATTTGGAGTATTTTAATACTATACCTTAATATTTTAACCGAAATGCAATGCAGTTTGCAATCGATTGCATTGATTTTCATTAAGTCGTATATTGAGTATAAACCTAGTATTCATTTTCAATACAATATTTATTATTTTTTAATAACGTGTATTAATTTATAGTCCTGATCAATTAAAAATTAGTAAGATTGAACTTCAAAATGTTTAAGCATGTAAAATGATCTTAAAATAGGTCTTAAGCGTTCATTACCTACTTAAAGTACTCTTTAACCTCTTGACTGGGGAATTAACTTTTGTTCCAGTATATCCAGTACATATATCAAACAGCCATAAAGAAAAACATTAAGAAGAGTTTGGTACCATTGGATAGCTTTTCAAAAAATATTTGACACGTATTTTTTCTTTTTGGATCCCATTTTTAGTTCGCGAGATATTTGACCTTTGATTTTAGGACAGGCAAGTTTGCCTGTTTTTCGAGCTATTTTGATATGTCAGGTTAAATGGGACACCCCGTATATGTAAATCTCTGCCAACTCTAATTATTACAAATTTTTTGTTCTGCAAACTTCGGAGATAAGAGGAGAGTGCAATGGTATTTTGATTTAAACATTTTTAATTATTAATCGATAACTATGCGGCATAAAAGTAAATAAAACCATATTTTATTTAGAATGCAAAAAGAAAGCCTTTTCTTTTCATGTCATAACCCAATTGACCAAGTAGCCCCGCCCCGTGACAGACGGACGAAGTCGTATCATAATTCTCTTTTACCATTTTGGTAGGGAACTCTAAAAATTATAATTAATCATCTCTTGAGGATTTCTTCTTTGTATTGTCATTTAAAGCAAAGAAATGGAGTTGAACCCTCAGTATAAACATACTCACAGAATAAACAAATTATGATAAAAGCACACAAAAACAAAATTTCAGGTAAACAGCTTAAGGCAATAACAACTGAAAATAGACAAAAGGACTTACTAAATTTACTAATATTTATTAATTATGATTAATATATTGTTTTGTATGGCTCTGGCATAACAATTCGATTTAGAATTCCCGGTATTAAATTGTACAATTTTCTTAAATATTCTTCTATCTTACTTCGGTGGGTATCCCACACCCTTTTTACGGCCTCTTTGAGTCCCTTTGTCAATACTTCTCAACTTTCATTTGTAAATCGAATCCTTTTCGCAACTGGAACCAACTCGCTTTGGATGGAATTTATTTTAGGACTTTTTCCAGCCTTCTGTTTAATAAAGGATAAATTTATTAGTTGTTAAAAATTAAAATTCACTTTATTTTAGTGATTTAATGCCTAACGTGAGGAGATGAATTATTATAATTTAAAATATTGGCGCCAAACATTACCAGTCTCTTACCATAAATAACTTCAAAATTTCTACTTACTAATCAAACAATTCAAACCAGAGTTACAGGCACCCCATTTTATTGATATATAGATTTGCAAACATTGGAATGAAGATCTTTGATGGTTTTGACGATCTAATGTTAATGTTATCATTGTTTTATTTTCATAACAAAAAGGGGCCTTATAATAAATATTTAAAAAAAAAAAGTAATTTAGTTAAATGTAGTATGTTTAACTTTTAATTTTCTTTTCATTTTTGTTTTTGGCAGAAGATGAATATTTCTAGAAAATTTGCGCATAAAACGTTTCGATGCTGTTTAAAGTTGTTATTTGAGGGTATTATTCAACTGAAAATGCAGTTAATTACACCCAACACTAATATGCTTTTAAAACCATACGAATTTTAATGATCTTGAACAAGTTTTAAGTATTAAATAATGTGAAATACATAAAATCATAATTTACAATTGCATCAAAAAAGTAGGCAATATTTACGATGGAAGCTTGAAGACTTCCATTTCCTAAATATGAGTTTGCAAATGAAACTATATATACATATAATTTTATAATAGATCATTGTGAATCAATTAACATCTCTTTCGAAGAAAAATTAAATTAAATTTATTACTGACTAAATTTTAATTTGAACATTTTATTCAAACATTTCTTGAACAAAAGGCTATGAATTTTAATAAAATTATATTTGCAAAAATCACATTTATTTATATTATTTTGGATCTCGCAGGCAAAGTCAGGGGTACCATTCAGTATTTTCATATTTATGTTGCACAAAATGTATAGTACCTAGATTAGGTATTTGCGCAAAGAATGTTAATCAAACAAAATCGCCGAAAAAAAAGAACTTCAGAACAAGGCTGTATTAACATTAAAAGCTCCGATTTTTCATAATTTCATTTGTAGTCGTTTTGCAATACATTGAAATATATATGTGTACCATCTAGATGGTTCGTACTTGCAAGTATAATTTGTTTGCATAAATAAAAAATTCAAATTTCTTGCAAAAGGTATTATCGTTTATATGTATACCTAAGAACTCTTTCGTTACTGTAGACGCGTTCTTCCTTTAAAATTAAAATATTTCTACAAAGTTCGGTAAAAGTTGCCCAGAAAGTTGCCACATTTTGTGCAAATTTCTAAAGTGCACAGCGGGAGAGTTACAATTTGCCTTAATACCTTTTGCACTTTCTCTGCTCTTTCTGAGTAAACATTAAATTCGGTAAATTCATTTGTTTGCTGTTCTTTAAAATGCCGTCATGCGAGCGCTGACTGAAGTTCCCCGTCCAGAAAATCTTTTCATACTCAGGCTGCTGCTTCCATGCATCCTGGTGACATGACGCAAGGAGCATTTTAAATTTGCATGTTTTCGAAATACTGAAAAATTGGCCTGTGTGCACCAGAGCATCCCGTCCGGAGTTGCAAGCACGAGTGACTGCCGGGCAAATAGGTATGGTAATTCTGCTATGCGTTGCATGGGTTTTGGCATGTCCCGGGAATTATCTTGGATTATGCTTCGGCTGGCGCTGGCTTATTATTAATTTCGACCCCTTTAATTATGACCCCATTGCTCATCGCTCATTGTGCAGCCAGCCAGCGGCGTACATCAATTCCTGCTGTTTTATTTTTCTATCTCGAGAAACGTGAAATGAAGTTGTACGCTCGCACATCCATCTTTCTGTCTGTCAGTTAGCGCATATGTTCTACTTAAGCGTGGAACGAGTTTTCAGGGAAATAACGCAGACGTCACTCACACAATCTTCCAAGGTGATGAGTTGACAAAACTCGAGGGCAATTTATTTTGCTCATGTCACTAACAACCTCCTAATGGAGAAGTGGCGCTCTTTCAAGATTTTGATGTGTGAAAAATTTAAGTACTTTGCTCATTTTGAAATGTTTAAAGCCCTGATATATATAAGAGACATGTCACTGAGACTTGTAGACCACTGAAAGTCTTTTTGCGCAGAATTTATTTTACCCAATTGAGCATATATGTGGAAAAATCTGAAGAATTTCGTTTTTCCTCTTGAAGTAAAGACTAGAGTCTTAAAAACTCCGAGTTTACAATAATATTCTTAAAAACACGAGTAAAAATAATCCGCGGTTAAACAAAAGCTGAGCGACGGCCACTCAGGTTTTTTAGGGAAATACGCGGCCTGTAACAATGCGTAAAAAAATCTGAAAGGCTGTACATTAGGGCATACGGCGGCTTATTTAGAATGAAAAATCCAACTAACCAGAACGGAACTCAAAAATTTCCAAACAACTCTTAGTGCATTGCAAAGTTTCAAAAATTAATTTCATCAAACTGAGGTAATTCAGCGGTAATTGCTATACTTGGCTCACCTTCGAAGTAAAGTTGTAAGGTGTCGTTAATTCTTAACATCTTAAAAAGTATACTTCCGAAGCCATTGGGCACGTGAAGTACACCGGCCCATTGAGCGCCGCATACACGTGTATTTACATGCGCTCACCTCGGAAAACTTTCCCAACTCCAACTTCGACTATAAACACTCTTAGGAGCCATTGGGCTTTTGTGTCTACATTGTATCACCTGGGGTCAAATTGTCATTAAAGATGTTTGCTCCTGCCACTGGCTGCGACTAGCCGGCAGTGGTGGTGGTGGTAATGGGAAATTATTCTGATTTAATGCGAAGTTTAACGAACTGTAGTAAATTACTTGGGCGGAAATGGGCTCCTACTTTGAGTTGATTTGATTACATCTTCATTGCCAGAAAGTGGACATCTTCAGACATTTAGTTTCTTCAGTATGTCACTTAAAATAAACCAAAGTTGTAGTCGTGTCGACCCCACTTACAAATGATTATAAATCTTAAATTAAGGTCGCTCCATTTTCAGTCAGATTTTGTTAAGCTTTTAATAGCACAGTGATACATTTTAGCGACTATAAATTCGTACACATCATTTGGGAATTGTGTAGGGGAAAAATGTTTTTCAGAAGTTAGCGAAAAGTGATTATTATCAAGATATGCTATAACATATATCATTTAAACCATTGTTTTATAACCAACAATTTTATAGTTTTCATTGCAAATCCTAAAAGTGCTACTATTAAAATATTAGGGGTAATTACGCTTTATTGTTTTACATTACATTTTACCAAAAAATATAGGTATATTTATTGCAATATTATATTATCATTCTATCATTTTGATGTTGTTATATTTATTTTGCCTAAACGTGCAGAGAAATGAATTCAACAAATTAAAACTTTTCTCAAGTGGCGTTCTTCTTATCTCAATGTGCATGATATTATGCTAACATTATTTAGGATCTTGTAAATTTAAACCAAAATATCTTACTATTTTTATTTTTCTCCGCCAAATACATACAATATAAACGTAATGAAATATCGAAAGTAAATCGAGAAAATCCTTAAATCGCACCCAATTTCACTTCAAGCTCGAAATGTGCGTTTAAATGCAATTCTTCCAACGAGGTCACTACCGATTTTCCTCCTGGTTGTTCCAGAGAGACAAGAATTTTATTTGTCCTAATTCCACGCTGTGTTACCTGGATGAATGCTCTCGAATAAGATTAGTTTACTGAAAAAAATATTCCAAAGAGTCAAGCAGTAAATACAAAAGAACAGTCAGAGGTGCTTTGTGACTTTATAAAAACACTTGCAAGAAAGTTATTCGAATATAAGGTGGATAAGTTATTTTGGTAGACCCGTTTAATTTGCATTGTTGCCGACGCATAATAGGCCCTTAAAGGATGATCATTCATAAAATCTAAAGGAATTTTTTCAATCAAGTCAAAATACTTTTACTCATAATTATAATTATTCATTCCCATAGTATAATAGAACAAAAATAAGAGTTATGGCGATTTAAAAAAAAAATAATAATAATTTGTTTGTGCACTTTTTACCCCGGTGATGGAGCGGCATTCTCTGTCACCCAACAAGAAGGGAGTTCGTTTATGCCCCGGATTATCATGCTCTGGTCTCCTCTACTGCAAATTTTAAAATTTTTATAAAATTACATAAAATACTCGCATCAGCAGAAAATCAAACAGGTTTACGAAGTATTGCACAATAAATTTTTATTGTAACAGGTTAACAAGCTTCTTTACTAATTGAAATGCCGCCAAATATTTATTACACATGCAAATTTTATCAATCTGAATCAACAGAATCTGCTTACCTTTTAGTCGAAAAACTGATCTGTAGGTCGAGGTCGCATTTTAACAGATTAATTATAATTAAGATAAAAATTATAAAAGTTGTCAGATTGCGGTCATTTTTTTATGTGATGTCATTTTTTAACTTGTGTATACTGATAGCAATCAAGGGCACAATTTTTGTGGACTGCGTGACCTTGGGCCATCCGCATCCATATTTTCCATTATGCGGCGCGCTGGCTTTGAAGGCACGATTTTTCTCGAGTTCGTGCAAAATTAACATCAATTTCTCGTACATATTTTGCTCAAATTTTGGGTCCCCGCCGCAAACTCAATATTCCCTTTTTATACCTTTTGTCAACTGCTTACTTGAACCTCCACCGTAGGCAGCCCGCAATATCCCGGCGCCTTTGTTAAAAAGCAAGATAATAAAATCAGGCCAGTGATGTAGACGTCGCGCGGGGCAAGAGCTGTTAAATTAAGGATATAAAGCAGTCAACACGATGTTATCCACCCTAATCGTTCAGTCTAGATATTGTCGACGGAATACTTCTCGAGGCCTGAAATGTCGGCGATAAAATCAATGCTTATGGCTACGAGCGGAGCATTGGGAATTTATCTGGAGGCGAGGCATAATAATATTTAACAAGTATCTGATGGCAAGAGCCCGGCTTATTGCATGATGAACAGCGCCCATAAAAAGGCGTTTTTGCGGAAGATTGATAATTTCAGGAGTGTCTTCATATTCTGCACTGCCTCCGAGCACCCGTTTTATGTGAATTTCACAGCGAATTGATTGGTTAAGCGGCCTATTTTACGAGCGCAGGATATTAACTGTCAGGGGTTCTTCCCGAAATTTCAATCTCGATGGTGGTGCCGGCATTTGTCAATCAAATTACAAAATATAATGGAGTCGCGATAAGGAAAATGCCTTCAAGATTTGTGCGACTTTTCAACATTTCACCCCTTTTAGGGCTGTCGTTTACAAAAGAGGCATATGTTTAGAGCTCTCAATAAGATTGACGAAAGAGATTGTGAAAAAAATTTAAGTAGGGGAAAGACGGTACCTAGAGTTGTAATTTGTAAATTTATAAAACTAGTTATAAAACATTATACGTAAGATTTCTGATCCTTAATTTTATTTTAGAGTAGGTATTTTCTTGAGGCCAAGAGGAGTTTACCAGCATACAACATATGCGTTTCATGTTAGCAATGCTTAGAAGGTAATGGACAAAGTGTTCTTTAATTTTAGCTTAATTTATTTTCCTTATGAATGTAAAATAAAAGTATTTTATGTATGTATGTATGTATGTATGTATGTATGTATGTATGTATGTACCACCATTGTCTCCATCTTAATTGTTATGCTAGTTCAACTTGTTGGTAACGTCATAAACTGTCAGAACAAAACGAAGCCAAACTTGATAGTTACAAAGCCATACACAATTAGATAGATTTTTTATCTAATATCTTTATTTAAACAGTAGTTTTTTCTACGTATTGTTACAATTTTGCCCGCCGAGAGGCTGGCGGACAAAATTGCACAATTTACATTCGCTATATTCAGGATAAAGGCTTGTCCGCCGAGGCAGACAAGCCCGAAAAAAAGATCGGCGTTTCGATCTGGGGCACTGATCAGATCTCATCAGTGTGGCTGATGATCAGTGCCCCGAGCCACAGACGCCGGATTGTACGGATCGAAAGCCGATCCTTATATCCACTTGATCGGAACTTCAAGTGTGAATTATAGCGAAGGAAAATTTTGTAACAGTTTTATTAAAAACTCCTAAAGAGCAGTAAATATACTATACGCAATATACATTGTTAATTATGTTCCTAAATGTCCATTTAATAATTACATTAAATAATTCGCAGTTCTTCCTCTCGAATGCAGATAATTTGTTGTTTTCTTTTATTAGTCTGAAGATGATTTATGAAAATTCTTAGAAAATAATTTTTTTCTTAATTTAAGGAAAATATGTTTAAGGGCCCCAAAACGCCATCAAAACTTGCAACATTGCTGTTTAAACTAATCCGATGATTCATTAAGGGTAAAGTTTGTGATAAGCGGATGGTTACAAATAATCAAAATGAGAAAAAAAATCTAAAAAGTTAATTATGTAGGGTTAAAATTAATTTGAATTTTACAATAACCACTATTATATAAGAGAACAGATTTAACATGTTACATTTACAGAAAAAAATTAAAAAAAACTCGAGAAATTTCTAATCCACTTTTTAAACGATTTCATTTAAAATGCGCTTTATTTTTATATGTTTGGGTGTGTAATTTAAGCACACAATTACATATTTCGAATGAGAGAGGAATGAATAGAAATCTGATTTTGGAATGTAATTTAATTTTACATACATATGTATGTGTGGGATCGGTCGATTCTCATCAGAACGAAAATCCTTAGAAAGATACCGACGGTAGGTAAAGGAAAGTGTGCACGAATTCTGCAATGTTTTTTTACAAATAAAAATTGATTAAACTTTAGCAGTGATCAAGTTTCTAATCATCTTTAGTAAATTTATTTATAGCTACAACAATTTTAGCTTGAAATTGCACAACCAGAGTCGCAACGTATTGCATTTCCAAAATAATTATGTCTCATTTTTCGTAATGACGACTTTGTTAACGTCTCTTAGCAGGTAAAGAAAATCTTTCTGCTATCAGGTCGTTACAATCTACTGAAATGTAAATAGCACTCTGTGCTCGCTGCCGGAAAACAACAGAGCACAACTAGAGTAATTTTCCATCAAAGTGCCATACTTGCTGCTGAGGAAATGCTTTCGAAGACAAATCTTCGCTTGATAGGAAATACTACTCTTAGCAAATGGCTAAAGTACTTTTGTTCTATCACCAATGCAACATAGTCAAATAAAGCTAAGTAATGTATGTAATAGTTCAATGCTTGCGAAATTGTTTGACGACACACACTTTGCATTTCACAACCAAGGTGCGATGTACTTTCGAGGCCCGGAGGGTTCGGGCGCATCTTGTATCTGGCGAAGGAAAATCGGCAAATCGATTTGAGAATGCAGAAAGAGATCGTCGTATCGATTCCACTTAAGTAGTTTTTAATGAAGACATATGTACCTTGGCAGCGTTTAAATATCGCCGGAACTGAAGCCAGACATCGGTGTCGTCACTGCACAAATGCAATCTAGAGTAATTTTTCCTTCAGTCGAAATGCTTTCAACCAGAGAAATGTGAAAACCTCAAGGTGCACCCTTGTCTTTTCCCAAAATGTTAACATTCCTCGAGAGTTGGCTAATAAAACTGATTGGAATCGCCCATACCAAAACATTTCGGTTTAACCCAATTTCACATTCTTCTCCGAACGATTGCCCGTCGAAAGTTATTCAAAGGAAACTTCGCTTGAACTTTTCTTTTCACTCTATCAATTTTTATGTTCCGATCGAGCCAGCGATCTTCGCTGGAACCAGCAAAATAAAACCGAAGCATTACTCTTCGGCTTGTAATGTTCGCCGGGTTCAGCCGGGCCCACAATCCGGGGTAAGTAAATAATGAAAGTATTTCCCAGCCACTCAGGCTATTCGGTCTTTGTTAAGTTCGGCAGCCGCACAAAGAACTAAATTCCTCGCCGGGTCGGTCGGATGTGAAAACTCTCATTGAATCTGAGATGTAGAAAATAAGGGCGATCCAATAAATTCCTGAGATGTTCAACAACCATGGTTAAGGAAGTAATTATGATATGAGGATAAAATTGACCGAGTTCCCTGGAGGTACGGAAACAATTTGCATTTTACCATAATACATACAAGTACTTTATTTATAGACGTAAAAAATTGACATTTTTATACAAATTATATAAAAATATAATTTACCTCTGATATTGTATCTCATTTTATTATACATTCAGCTTATGAAGCTAATATTCAATTACTTCTTTTTATTAGTGAATATAATTTAAATTCCTATGCCGGGACGATTTATCTTAAGAAGTCGGGATCGTTATTTGACAGTAATATTTTCTTACATACATATATGATATTTTTGTTGTCACTGGTTAAGTTCGAAAAAGTGCCTCATTGTTTTTCTTCCATGCTTCGACGTCAAATAAGTTGTCTAATAATGTTAAACGCTTCAATACGAATGCACCTGTTCGAGCCTATCGAGGTCACCAATTTGTAGTATATATATACATATGTATATAAACCACAATACCTACTTATATATGTAAGAAGAAAATAATAAAAATTGATATTTTTAATTAATAATAAAGAAAAACTGAGTTGACTATATTAAACAATAATGTGGCAAGTAAAAGAGTGTTTAGATCATCCCGCCACATTCCTGCTCCCATTTCGAAAAAGAAATTGAAAATAATAATCAAAAAATTGAATAAATAATATAGGCCAGTAGAATTATACATTGAAGTCGAGGGGAGATTAGGAGATTGTTTTGTCAATTGTATGTGTAGTGCAATAAAATATCATTTCAAAATTAAAATATGTGATTTTTTGAATTATTGTAATAAGTAGGTACCTATATATCTGTCTATCTATCAAATGATTAATTCTGCAATAAAATGTATGTGTGGTAATAATTTTGGTATGCCTATAAGTAAAGATTCTTCAGAACTATTTATTTTCCAGTAGTTTGAACAAAAATAAGTAGTACACATTTGTAACTATTTTGTGTGTCCAAATTCCCATTCCGACGTTCATATTTATTGCATCTTGCAGTTTCAGTTCTTTCGATAATAATTACACTATTTGCCCGAAGAAACTTTCTGGGTGAACTGTGAAAATTCCTTTGGTCGATTTATTGCAAACAATCGCTCACTCCACAGTAATTCCATAGTTTCTCTGTGAACTTTGGCGGCCCACAACTTTCACAACTTTTATTTACGCAGAAGAGATCCTGCAGCACAACAATGCTCCGTCGTCTGGTGTGAATCAATTTCAGTTTCACTGGCTCCTTGGCGAATAATCCAAGAAGATGTATGACGGTGCCGTAGATCTGCCGTTCCAGTAATGTGAGCATCCCGAGAAAAGGCAGCCACCTTCGCTCAGGATGCTGTTGCCCCAAAGTCAGCAAATTGCAATCCGAAATGAAATTCCAATGCATGCCAGATGTCCTGATTTGAGACATGAATATTTCAAAGGAATTCATTTGCATTTCAAGTGCGCTCATGCTTCGGAACTACTCCCTTAACCTTGTTACTGTGTCCAAAGTACTAACGTCTCACTGACAAACGTAGGTCTTTTCATGTTTTCCAACAGAAGGAATTTTGATGCTGAATCACTCGAGAGGAAGGAAGTAAGTCAAATCCGGATTAAGGTCAAAATTAGTGAAACCTGGTTATTTTCTGTACTTTTTAGTATGCGATTCAAAACTTTTTGGGGAGTTTGTATGTAGGTACAATTCTTCAGCCGACTGTAGATGAGTTCTTGAGTTAATTTTGTGGAATCTAAAGTACTTTGCATATCAAAAAGACATATCTGCAGATACAAGTTGTTTTCTTAGAAAAATCTCAATAATTTACTTAAGCATTAAATCTTATTATAAAAACAATTTTTATTCAGACACCGTATTTCTATATTTTCAATATTATATAACACATAATTTTGATACACCTATATTTGATAAAATTTATCGCGTATATAAAACATTTCAACAAATATGAGCTTGTATTTTTCATACTTTAGTGTCTAATTTACAACGATTTATTGCTCAATTCTTTTGTATAATTAGCTCAAAAAATATATACATACAATGCATTCAAATACTCTTGATATCAGCAGCCAAAAACAAAAATGTTATTGTGATTTACTTTTATTAAATAGATAAAATGAGCAAACAACCTACTTTAAGGTAGTAATTCTGGTTAATCGACTTGACTTAAGTACTTATACTTATTATTTGCTATTAGAACAATAAAAGAATGAACTCTCGGTAAATTTTTTTATAGAAAATTAATCATACCCCTCTCTGTTTATTCAAATAAGTCAACAGACTTACAGAATAGAGCTACCACAAATTAGTCACAAGTCATAAAACCAGTTAGTCATAAACTGACATTTTTTATGATTTTTCTACAATTGCAATCATAACTTTGACAATTTAATTTTGGTGAAAATTTGTGATTAGGGAAATATAACTTCAGTGACGTAACTGAATCAAGAAAGTACTTTTCTGTACATATTTCTTAGGAGTATGCATATCATTTTTATCATCCTTTATAGGTTCTATCAGTTCTTCATTTTCTTCGATACGGTTGCTATGAGAATGTGTCGGAACGAAATGAGCCAACGGGCAGTTTCACGAAATATTTCAGTAACGTGTTCCCTTCTTATAAAACCAAATCATAAAATAAAATAAAGTTAAATTAAATTGGTTTCAACAGTTCCCCACAATCTTTTAACCACTTCGAGAAATATGTTGACTCAGCTTCTGGTCGTAGTAGTAGAATAAAAAACAACTAATTTTAATAATAATACATACTTTTAAACAACAAGTCCAATACACAACTTTAGACACAATAATTTTATGACTTGTGATATGTTACAATAGCGAATTGAAGGGTTAGTATAATTTTTTTTTTTCATTCATTAATTTATGAAATATTAAAAGAACCGCAATCAATGCATAAATGTAATTTTTTTTCGATTAAATAAAGAGATAAAGTGATATGTATATGTTTTTTTGTGCCAATTTAAATACAAAAAATTAAAGTAAGTAATTAAGTAAGGTAAAGAGCCCAACATCTTTTAGGAACTTTAGCGACAATGATTTTCCGTAAATGTTTGGTAAAATAAAACAAATACTTTAAAGTGGTGGTTGAAGTTTCCGCTGTGGCACTGAAAAGTTTTAACCACAATTGGTATTTTTGCACATTTCGTAACAATTACGAAATATTTCAATAACAATTACCTACTAACTTTTGAAGGCAATGACGCTAACAAAATTGACGTAAACTTTAAGCAAAATTTCCTTACATAAATGATATCTATGTATATACATATATTATATACACCAGGAATTACTGAAATTTTCAACATTATCTCCTAAAATTGTGTAGAATGGTAAAACAATTTTCTGTGGTTTGCTATTTATTTTAATATGTGTTTTATGCCAAGAATTTCTGAATAATTATGGTTATTTTGTTTATGCTGTGAGAATTATTGTTATTTCTTGTGAATTAAAATTGATCCCTGCCTTTTTCAAAAATATTACCGAAATTATGCACTATGCGAAAATACATCCAAAAATGCAACGATATTGCCAGAATTGCGATATTCACGACAAATTTTTGTCTGTGTAGTTACTGTTTTACGAAAAAAACTGAAGTTCCATTGACGGCGTACTCAATTCATGGAAATTACTCGCTAACACATCCAAATTATGGCAAACTCCTGCCCATGACAACGATTAACTCATATTTTATCGCTTCATCAAAGTTATTTAGGGATTAAGGTAAACAGCTTATTTAGCTGCACGTTCCATTTAAATATTCATGGCAAGACCCGCTGGAGCTCTTCTGCGAAAGATATTCACCAGCAGACCCGCACAGGCTTCCACTCTTCTGGTGTTTCCAAAATTCCCTCCTCGCAGTGCGGGGGTGTGATGGGGCCTTTATTAGGGCGAGGATGCCGCATCGCCATCCCTTGCGGAACAACGATATGTTTAATCTCTTAAATGTGTTACACCCTAATTACGACAGATTAATCTAATTACAATAATTCTCCGGGAATTATTCGGATTCACTTCAGTGTTACTCGTAGTTGCAGCTCAAAAGTTGACTGGATTAGGGACATGAGCACTAATTTTCCGGTCCCACGGTGGAATTGCGTTTCCCGTCATAACATTTTCCACGGGGGAATTGCGGCGGTAAAGCTCTAAGGATTTTCTGCTCCAAAGTATTTCTCAAGATTTGCAAAACAATTTGTTAGGTGACAATAATGCGATTATCACGAGGCTGGGACACAGATTAAAGAACTATTATCATTTCTTTCTCCTTAGTACCTCAATACATTTTGTATGTAGATAATTTTTCACTTATGCCAATTATGATTTTTTTATGCTTAATGTTAACTGATGTTAAAATAAACAAATTTATTTTTATTCGATCATACTTACAACTTTTGTATGAAAATCTCTGTATATACCTACATATCTTCTTGGTAAATCACTACAGTAATTTCTCAAAATTATGAATTTTTCATAAATTTTTAACAGGTTTGTAGGTTGAAGTCGAGGAAAGCAATTAAAATTGTACTAAGACTGAAGAAGTTTGCTCGTAGCCATTTTTGTATTTGGTTAAAAAATGTTTTCAGATGAAACTTATTCGTTCAACTAAATATTCTAAATATTTACTTTTAATTATTTATTCTAACACTTCAGTCAACAAATTATCTTTCTTAATTTTTGCCTAAAATTACTTTTATTATGAACAGTTGAATACAAAAATAATAATTATTTTTCATTCCCTAAATAGTTGATTTTTTAATTTTACGTTTACATGTGGTTTTGCCCCATATATTTCTTAATCTAGAACTAACTATGGGTATTTCCAACATGCAAATCTCATGTGTTTGAGTGTCAATAAGTATGCTGAATTGTTTGATACTCTTATTAGTAAGCAAGCATCTCTATGTAATAAGTTTGGTATGTAATGATTTGGTGTGAGGTACCTTACCAAGCGATAATTAGTGTTATGCAAGAGATTAATGTTCTCTGAGGCTTTAACTAAGCTGATGGTCCAAAGTAACATACTAAAACCAATTCTATTGTTCAAGTACCTAAGATGTTGACATAATTGGTATGAAACAGAATTTTATAATCGCGAATTTATATTACATTATCTACACCAAAAATATATCGATTTGCAGTCTAAAGACTCTGTTAAATGTTTCGATGCATATAATTTCTTTGCTTTCTTTGATTTATTGAAACAATAAACCACGAAGATGGCGACTTACGGAAGATTCGTGGTGCCGAATGATTATTATTTTTATTAATAAACAATGAGAAGATATTTCTTCATCTAACATTTAGAAATCATAGAATTATTTAATTGCTAATTGTTATAGAAAAGCTCCGAATAAATTTTTGAATCCATTAACTAAAAATGTTAAACGGTGGAGCTAAAATGCGGCATATACTTGTTCGAACATGTGTATTTGGGGATTTATGAGATCGTTGTTTTTAAAATTTTAATTTTAGGATATTATTGTTCTGTATTTATACTAATGCAATTATAACATCTTTAATAAAAATGTTAGACTTAATCTTACATTCTACTCCATTAGTCTCTTAAAGCATGACGGCGTTAAATTAAATAGCTTTTATTGACTTGAAAAATAAGGTAAGCAGGAGGGAATATATTCCATTGTTGCGATTCAGATCGCAGAAATTATACAGCGCTGTCACACTCACTCGACTTCTGGCGCTGTTAACAACATTAGGAAATCGAATTGAGCACAACTGCGGAAAATTCTGAATTCGCGCATTCAATTCGTCCTGGCATCCTTGTGAATTTATTCAGCGTATTACCAAAAATTATCCTCTTAACCGAGGGATCCACGAACATCGCGGAGCTCGCTCCATGCCCTCCCCGAACCCGTGACGCGGCAGGACGGGCCAAGGCGACTAAATCAACAGAAAAATCTTTGCAGATGTAGTAAAAGTATTTGTACGCGCCATATCCTGTTTGATTTTCAACACGTCGCAGCTCCTTGGGAGAAAATCAATAGTCGCCTTCGTTGAGGAAGAGAAAAATGGGTTTACCATCCGTTCGCCAGGAAAATGTTGTCTACGTGACTTCGATTAGGCTGGAATTTACATCTCATTCTTGGAAAGCGTTTTTAATGGAGATACATTGGTACACGTCCTCAATCAGTTCGATCCCCGTCTGCACGAGTGGCCCGGTGGCGGGCTGGCGAGGCTCGGGAATTTAAATGCAGGCGGTAGTTAACCTGAATGTTGCCTTTTTCAAGATTAGATTAGGAGGTCCTCGTGCATGTTGTGCAGCTTAAGGACCCTGCAGTCGCGTACTCCGTTGCGCCCTCTGGCGCCGGTCCCTTTGTGTTTTGACTCTGGGACTCCAAGCTGTATTAAATTTCGTGTTTATCCGGCTGTAGATTGGACTGGGGGTGAAGCAAACAGGAGCCCGGAACGGAAGGGTTCAGTTGCGTGACCTTAAACTTTTGTGGAAACGTCGGGGGTGGCCGTACACGCTGAGGGAATTTAAATGCATGATAGGAACTCATACATTTCCCTTTTCCGCTCCCAGAGAGGATACTATTAGCTCTAAATCACGTCCTTGCTGGGTGTTACATAGCCACAAGGTAGAAATTACCCTGGTTGCAAATTTCAATCGGAAACCTTGCAGCTCTGGGGCGAACTTTTGCCCGCATTCGTCCATTTCAAGGAAACAATCGGAACTACTTGTGCAAGTGGGACGTTCCACAAACAAATATATCATTCGTTTTGGATTTTTCGAACTGAAGGAGACCAGTTTATTTATATCCGAACATATTACGTTACGAGCTAAATTAAGTTTCCTTTGATTTCTCAAGGCAACTTCCGACCGGCCGCCCAGTCGGCCTTTTTGTACGGGGGCGGTTCGCAGATAATAAAACACCAAAAATGACTAGACCTGATTTATGAAACACAATTTCAGTTCAATTGTAATACAGAGGTCAAGAGGAAGGTACCCGAACTGTCCCCGGGTCACTGTCGTCGTGCCCCGGGCTCACAGTCGATCTAATGGGGCGTAAGTGTGTGCTGGGGATATCTGAATGGCCTTTTAATAGCAAAGCTAAGCAGAAGTTATCTCCCGATAGAGTCATTCGTTTTCCCTAATAACGACTTATGGTTACTTTTATTATGGGCAAGACATAACCACACCGGAATTTGCTACTCCGATTTCCGGTGTTTAGTTTTAGTGCTGGTCAGAGTGTGCAGAGCCGTGTAATCCTCCTGTCAAAAAATTTATTACGGATGAGCTCCTTCCGCCAACAGGACATACCAAGGCACCAGTCGTCTTGTCCTCAAACGAGCTCACTGGATTACTGATGAGATTTATAGATTGGCGTAGCAATCGGCCAAAAAAATATATATGAGTTGACTATGTTATGTATGTATGTTTAAACGACTCAAGCAAGAAGAGCCAGTTAAGTGTTTGTCGTTAAGAAATCAATTTATGGCATAAATTGAGTCTGATGTCTACTCAAAGATTTTGATGAAACTTTGTAGAAATATTCATGGGCCAATGTGACCGATATACAAAAAAAATTTTCGGTTGCTTATATTTCTAAGGAATTAGACGTAATGTGATTGTTAGTACCGTCTCTTTGTCCTTTCAATTTTTCAGAAAACAATTTTACTACTTTTTATCGATTAACGTTTAACGATAGACAATTTGGTAAGCAAAATTTTGGTGCAAAAACTGTCGAAATCATATGATTAGTCTGAAAAGTTTTGCTACCATCACCAGCTCTGAAAATATTCAAGAACAAAAATGGCCGTATCTCGAAAACCATTGAAGGCACAGGACTGTGGTTGGGCTTAAATTGTTGCAAATTTAATGTACTTTGAAAATGGTAGTAACATCTAATATCAACAAATGCACAGTTTATGAGTTATAAGGGAACTGAAAAAAAAGCTGCAGATTTTCACATATTATGCAGGAAGCACAGGTTTTTCGAAGCTGCAAATTGGGGTTTACACTACTCTAACTGGTCCTAACAATATATCGAAAAATTACATCACGCTTTGCAATTTTAATGTCTTATTTGACTGGACTATTGTTACAATTTTTCGCATTTAGTAACATTGCTTTTGTTACATTGATCGAGATTGTTTTCTTATCTCTTTCTTAATATCGTTTTTAGCAGCACAGCTCACCCTTTTATTGGTTTTTTTGAGCACCAACTTCGAAGCAGGGGGCTTTTTCTTATTGCTTAACCTTAGTACTTCCAGCCTTTCGTTTTGGTTTTAAAACTGATTTTGATGTGTAAAAGAACCGACAGCACTTTTCTTCCCGTTGAATCAAATTTTCACATTTCCATCTAAACTAACCTTGTAATTTTCTGCAAGGTACTTGCTATGATTTTTTGCCTCATTCGTGAAATTTATAAAATGAGATGTAAAACTCCTAGGTAGAAAAATACATTTAATTTGTGAACTCAACTATACTTTTAAAATAATCATACGATCTTAAGGGTGTGTTTACGCTAAGCGCTGCCACAAGCGATGCTGCCACTAGCGATTGCAAGCGATTTAAACGCCTGCGATCGCTTGCGACCGAGTGTTCGAATTGGAAGCGATTAAAACGCTTGCGACCAAGCATTTGACATTTAAAAATTTACATTTACCTTATTTTCTCAAACAAATTTCAATTAAGTTTCTAACTTTATATAACATTAGAATAGCAATTGTGGTTTTGGTTTGGTCTGGTTTCTTATGGAGATCCGGCATTACATTCGTACTCTATTGTGAAGGGAATCCTCCTTATAATTGCCCATTAGAAGCAAAGCCAACCCTCACCAACATACTTCCCCCACCAAAGGTACAGTTCGTTCTTACTTCTTCATTTCGGGTATTTCTGAGTATTTTATAGGGCTAATTTTTTTTTACAAGGGTGAATTTAAAGTGCGAATACGGTATAATAGTTTTTGTCTGCCATGTCCCACAAATTTTTCGACTTTAAACGCATTCAATCAACTTTTCCACATCCTTATTGCCGAATAGGTCGCTCGCGATTAGTCCCAAAAATCAAACCGGCGCGTTTTTGAGCGACCTGGTCGCGCGAGGTCGCGTCGCATCGCTTGGTGGCAGCGCTTAGCATAAACACACCCTAACTGATTCCCAAGTACATTTTTAGAACTCAAGCTGGAATTTCAAGAATTATTAATCTAAATAACATTTTAGTAGATGACGTTGCTGATGTTAAGTAATTTCTTCTTTATACAAAGTGATAAATCAACGTATGTACGTTACATGGATAACAATTAATTAGAATTGGGAAAGAGTAAGTATTGAGTAGACAACCCAACGTAATAAAACCGCAGTTAATATCCTTTAATTATCTTTTTATTTTATGTACTCTCGCACAGATGCATTTCAACGAAATTTTAATGTTCTTCAGTAGCAAAAGAGTTTACCACTCTTCATAAAATGGAACGTAAATTGCTTTGTATAGTGAAAAGCCAATAGCTTCAGAAAACGGTTCCGCTTAAGAAAGAATCCCCCTTAGAACGTGTGGTTACAAAGCCCTCAGGAATAATTCATCGTCGTGGAAGTGGAAGTGGACCAACCCCCTTTCGTTATTTATGCACTCAAAGTGTCGCTGTGGTAAATATCTCAATTTCAGCAAAATGCCCGTCTTTCTTGCACTTTTATATCATGGTGAAGATTGCGATACTCCTCCAACGGAAAACACGATAAATTCATGATCCAGTTAACTCGACCAAAGGTTAAGGATATTCAGGTTTAATGAGCCACTAAACTTCGCTCGATTTCCTTTTATGGTCTCTTTACCTCAAGATAAGCCCTTGAATACACGAAAATGTACTAAACTTGTTTTTATGAGGTGTATAAGAGCACGTCTGCGAGGAAGGGAGATAATCGAACAAAGTTACAAAGTCTTGTCTGCAACAGATCCCTGTGGAAAGAAACCGGAGAGATGAGGGCATTTCTTTGTGTGTGGCGCCCGACTTGATTTAGCCCTCGTTGCTGGTGGCAGGAGCATGGGAGATCCATTTTTGATAAAGCTCAAAAAGTCCCAACGAGATTTCTGTGTTTAATTAATGGAGGGCATCACGCCAACTTTGACACAGTATTCTTCCGGAACGGCAACAAAGGCCGCAAATTCGGGGCCCACTGGCCCCAAAGAAAAGCAGAATGGGCGCCTATTAAGCGAAAATGTGTGTACGCAATTAACCAGAAACAATCAAAACTCGATAATTATCCGAGCGGCCTGAGCAGAGCCGAAAATTCGCAATCTGCACATTGCAAGGGCGGAGGCCATGAGAGCAGCCTAAAAATGGTCGGTTCATTAATCTTATAGCCCTGTTTTCGTTAATGCTGAGCTCGTAATTACGTTTATAAAAAGCCATTAAAAATTTAAAGGGCTTTCAGCACCTGTTGCTGGCAGATATACCCCCTGGACCAAATTTCCATATGACCCAAGCGAAAGAGGAAATCAATGCAAACTTTTTTCCGCGGTGATAATTAAAAGAAACTTTCTGTGGCTTAAATTTGTGGTTGTCCTTTCAGCTTGCGTAAACTTTCATGGAGCATATGTGGGAAATGGCGCTAGCTTCCACAGTTTTATTCACAGAACTTTATTTGTTTAAAAATAAAAGGGGACTAACAGGGTGAGATTTTCAAAAAATAATTGTTGTTTTTTTTTCAATTTCATTTGTATTCAAAATGTGCACAAAATTTTATGAGAAAAGTTCGTAAAACTACTTTCGAGATTTATTGCTATAATATCTCTTATTAACTTCAACATATAATACTGTTTAAAAATTTTCCTTCGCTATAATTCACACTTGGGACTCCGACCAAGTGGATATAAGGATCGGCTTTCGATCCGCTCGATCGTGTCGTGGCGTATGTGGCAGGAGCCCTGGCATATAAACAATACTGATGAGATCTGACCAGTGCCGCAGATCGAAACGCCGACCTTTTTTCGAGCTCGTCTGCTTCGACGGACGAGCCTTTGTCCTCAACAAGAGTTTTTTGTAGCGAAAGAAAATTGTGCAATATTGTCCGCCAGCCGCTCGGCGAAAATATAATCCGTATATCTACCCTCACGGAGGATTTGGCTAACGCAATATTTAAACTTTAAACGCTTTTTACTTGACACTATGTTTTTAATTAAGGGAACTAATTTTTTCGGCAATCTTTGAAATATCCGGGATGTTAGATTGGGCAGCTAATAATCCATTCGGGAAATACAACATTTTTGGCAGTAATTGAATTAATTGTGGTTAGTAATATAAAAGAGTTCGAGCGGTAGATTAAATATTTGAGCTGTGAAATAAATAAATGTGCAGTTAGATTGGGTAGTTCTCATCGTTCAGTAAAAGCACAGAGAGAAAAGGAGAAGTCGAGTAGGACATTTAAGAGGCACACATTTTAAAAGTTTTATGTGACAGCTCTTGTCATTCGATGACATTTGTATTAAAAAAAATGTCTGCTTAAGAAATCATTCGTAATTTTAAAACTATGATATACTCCACAAATGCGCGGAAAGTGAATAGTGTAGTGCTCTTTAGGGAAACTGAACAGCTTTAAGTGGAATTTTGCAAAAAACAAAAAGAATGTCACGGCGGAAATGCTTCACCGACCGCCGATAACAGCCTAATCATTCATTTTACCACTCAAATATTTAGGGCCTGTCCGAATCCAAGTCTTCGTCTTCGTCTTCGTCTCGTTATGACAGTTCATGTGTTTTTTTTTTACAATTTCGTTAATTTTTCCACATTCAAAAATCTGCCTCGATACACAATAATGACAAAATTACTTCACAAGAAACTTTTGAAATATTCGGATTCATTGACTTACGCTGTGGGGAGCAATTGAACTAGTTCCTAAGTTTCAATTAATAGACCTATTGAATTTCTTGGAACACTTGACATTACTTGCAGACCCAGTTTCATATTGGTATAGACTATAGGGCGTCCGGATAAAAGGACGATGTTTGTTAACCTCATATTTAATCTGGACGAAATTAGACTAATTCCTCGAACTTATCGAAATTCTCGTTGGTCTGTTCTATTGACACCAAACATTCTGCAAAGCCATGAGGTTTCCACATCGTAATCGAATTTTCCCTAAATGTCAGCCCTCCTCCGGAACAAATTCGTGCGATGCATGCATGACTTTGGTCGGGATGTCTGGGAGCATTCCGTTCGGTTCGTTGATTTGGTGATGTAACTACCGGCCGCTCCCACTGCAGCTGGAAAAATAAATTCTCTGGTTACCCTCAATTTTCTGATCCATTCCTTCCCCACGGGTTAACTAACCAGCGCCGCGTGTGTTTTGTTTAGGGCTCCACCAAAAAGAACTTCATCAGGGGCGCGGTGGTAAATGAATGGAAAACTGTTTTAGATGCGCTCTTTTGCTGCTTGCCATTTTTTCTTTGGCCCCAACATACCCTCCACAGTTTTCTGCATTGTGCTGGAACAACTGTGGATTCGGGCTACATTTTAATTACTTGCACATACTCTGCTTTACAACAAACCTTAATCGATTTTGAATGAATTACTCTTGCCGGCATTTTGTCAGGTTTTGTTCATAAGCCCTAAAATTCATCCATGCAAAATCAGAAAATTTATTAACTCAAAAGTTTTCGATTTTTTACTCGTCAGTCGTCACTAGTGGGATGAGATCACTTATTTACTAATTAAAAATAATCAAACATTTCGCATGAGTCCATTATGTTGATAAGAAACGTATTCATTAATATAAGTGTTAATTCCGAGGGCCAATTTATGATTACTTGTTCATATTGTTCAATTCCAAGAATTTAATTATTGCGTTTCTTATTAAAATTGTACAAATATAAGTAAAAGCACGGGAATAAACTAGCACTAGTGCGAAAATTTCTTCCCTAAAGGCTAAAATTTTGCCTTTTTAAATTCCACTAAGTGAAGTACCGTACTACGTAGCATCTTAAACTTTAATCTAAATTGCTAATAAGAGTAATAAGAATAAAAATTTATTAATTGGTGCACAAAAAACCTGCACTTTTCTATAACTGTCCGATAAATATGAAAAGAGCAAAAATTATTAACTTTCAAAAAAGATATAAAATTCGTAGAGGAATTGTCACACAAACTGTTTTTCTAAATATTTGTGTACGATTTGACATAGTAAATTGTTCTTAGGCAGAAAAAACTCGAATTTTGATGTTGGCTTATATATATGAAACGCACTCTATTAGCGTAAAAACTGAAGTAAAACAGTTTTAGTGTAAGAAATTCAAGTACCTAAAACCTAATGTCACACATTTGGCAAAATACCAAGAAAAGCAAATAGTTAAAAGTAGTAATAAATAGTTAACTTAATTTAAATAGACAAAAAAATTGCTGAATTCTCTTGCAAAGACAACTAATTAATTATAGGTAATAATTGCAGTATTATTCGTATTTTGATGATTACTAATGCTTCTTTTTTAAATATTTTTTAGTATTTTTTAAAATATTGTCAATTAGTTCTGTTAGGCCTGAAATTATGAACTTTGTGTATTTGAATGCTTCAATTTAATACTGCTTGCATTTTCGTGTGTGAAAGTGTAACCGTTCTAATAAAGACCAAAATCTAGTTAAATTTAAGTTACTCTGCATGGCACAATAACTTGATTATACAAACTTTAACGACTTTTGAACTAATTACCAAGACAAGTGCTTTGCTTCCTATCTTGGCATATGGTCCCTCTAATGTACAGTGTAATTCAAAATTGATTTACAATGTCCTTCAGTAGCTCGGAACATTACGGGCCGCATCAGTGGTAGTTTTAGTTGATCGATTAGCACTGAGCATAGGGAGCTTAGCTACCGCCAGCCGTCTTACATGATACAATGAACTGGATTAACACGAAGGCTGTTCTAATCTAAGCTGTTTACATGAGCCCGGCCCCAAATTATTCCTTTTTGGAGATTCTTTTTAAAGTTTGGACATTTTCGGAAAGTTTGGCGCTTACGGTCGCCGGAAATAGCCAGCTCCAGCATAGCTTTTGGCTTCAAGTGTCAGGTATGAATGCATTTAAGAGGGGGCAAAATGAAACCTGCCCAGACTCCAGTCCTGATTTATGTGCATTTTAATTAATTCAAACTCGAGGACACTCGACGACATGCCCACGTCCCATATGCAGCCTTTCTGGGTGGCCCCAAGATACACAGACGGCCGTTGCGGCAGATGGCAGAAAATAGCTGGAAAGTAGCAGGAAAATTTGCCACTTTGGTGTTATTTGCACCTACAAAAGCATTCAGGAACATGAGCATAAAAGCGGTGAACCGATGTTATTACGAGGGCGGGGGCTGCACAGAGCTGCAGAATAATAATGCTATCATCAGGAAACTCTTTCGTTTGCGGCACTTTGTTTCTCGTTGGCGCGGCGCCGCGCCACCATGAAGACAGCAAAAGAGGTTTAAGTTTACAACGAACCCGGAGACAGATAGCATATCGTGTGCATTTTTATTATGTTAACTATTAAGTGTGCATTACAAATGAACCACTTTGTTTACTTATCCTTCTTCTAATGCACTTATGTAAAATTCATTGTGTTTTGCTTATTTCAGTTGTCCATTCTTTGAAACTTTCATGCTTTTCTTTTTATTGTCTTGTATAATATACACCAGTCTTCCATGTAGTTTGATATAGGTCTTATGGTGAAAAGATTCGTGTTTTGAACTTATTTAGTGAATTAATTAGTCACATTTGGTAATTTCAAAAAGTTCAACACATTTGTTTCGTTTGTGAAAGAGAAAATTCATTTTATCAAAAGCAAAGCATGCAAAATTTTTTTTCTGACCCAAGTTTCCTCTTTTAGAGAGTTGAAATATTTTGAATGTTGAATTGTTTTTCTCTTTTATTTTATAGAAGGAATAATATTATAATATACTTTTATTTTATATTAAAGCATTTTTTAGTTTGGGAGTACTTTAAAAAATTTGTATTGCAAGTTACCTACACATATAAGTATATAAGTATATTAGTATAGAAGTTATATTTTTCGACAATAAAACTTCACAGTGCAAATGTTGAGGCATTATTATTAGAAGAACAAGAGAAAAATGATTTTAAAACCTATAAAGATTACTTTATGGAACAACAGTTACCAAAGTTGGTGGAAAAATTAGTAAATGTTACCTTTTAGTTATGGCTATGGGGACACCTCACATTTGTATCATCCAGTTTATTAAAAGGCCGCCGCTTCATATCATAAAAAAATTAATTTTTGTTTTGCGGGCAGCTCAGGCCGAGTCGTAAGACTCTTAAGGTAGTTAACACTCCTTTATCGAAAATACAATATACAAACTTATCATAATAAAAAGGAATTCCTTCAAAGTGAACAATTTAATATGTATATCAACAATTTATTTATTGTTTTATTAAGTGGTTAGGTTCCATCACCTGAACTTTCTACACGGCTGTAGACAATATAAAATGCGCCATAATTTATTAAATTTGTTTAATTAGATTTTGCTTCTTTTAGTATCTTGTTAAAAAATTAAACTCAATAACAGTAAGCAGCTTTTTTGAACATCTTATTAAACAAAAGACAAACAAACGAAATCTGACGAAATTGCAATTTATGTCTAAGCTTCAAAGTTCTGCAGTTACATAAATTAATTTTGAAATGGAGAATTAAATATAGCTGCCGAAAAAGATTGAAATGTTTGAAATATAATCAATTTATCGTGTTTTAATCAATTACATATAATAAGTTTTATTGAAATTACTTTGATGTAAATCGTAAAATGTACTCATTGCGGGAGAGTATTACTACTTCTCACGGAAAAAGCATACCAACTTAAAAAATTAAACTATTAAAAATAAGATAAATTAATTTAAGCTGCAAGTTTTTGAAACATACACATAAATTGTATGATTTTGAACGTTTACATAGAAAAAGGTGTTTAATGGATGGATGGAATATCAAACACCATTCTGTAAATTCTCTAAAAATGAATACATTTCACATACATAAATTTAAATCCTATATATTTTGAATGAATTCCTCAATGTTGTTTACGAAAATTAGAGCAATCTGGACTGGATTAAAACTAAATTGCTTGAAATAATTCGTTTTAATGCGGTGAACCCTTAAACTTTTAGTACCCCATTGTAAATTTAATGGGCATGACTTTTAGATGATCAAATAATTTAGTTATATTTTTATTTTGAACATAAATTACCTAATTCGGGATGGGTTTCAATCCCCTGACCTAAACTAATTACATAGTTATACTATAAATGGCTGCGTGACTGTTTAGTAGTTCAGCCGTTAACAAATTGTAAGTTATTTGAAGATATACATAAACCGAAAATCAAAATTGTTTAAGCATACAAACCTCCTTGTTCCTAAAAGTACAATTTAAGAATTCTATTAGGCTCGGTTAAAGCGATGCATATGTTACGTATAGTCCTAATTTGTGTTTACCAATGCGGATCTGGACCAGAGCTCAAAAGCAATTAATCAGCAGAGCATGTTTGCTTTGTCGCAACAAGCAAATTACAGCATGATTCAAATGCTCGATTGCAATTTGAGATGTGCTCAATTTATCATAATCGTCCCCTATATGTCTCTGGTTTAGCAACAATGGACAATTTACTTGAAAGCCCTCGAGTTGCTATAATTAAGTAAGATGTCGTTCGGATTAAGGGACTGATTTCCTGCAAAAAGCTTTTCAATCAAATTACAACAGTCATTGTGAGCGTTCCGAGAAAAGATCCCCGGAGTTTCCCCAGTTAAATAAATATTTGCCCGCAAAAGGCAGTGGCAGGTGGAGGAACCTATCAATAATCTGGCTGGGCTGTCTGTGGGAATAAAGCGAACCCGCTTTGTCATCAATGAACTCTGGTTACTAATCACAAGTAGTCAATACCGGGTGACTGCAAAATTAAATAGAACAGAGGCTTTCACCCTCGGGCACAATTGACTAGTCATTCCCAGAAAATACAGGGCCACTATGGCTTAAGTGACTCGGATATTTTATCAAATCCACTCCGGCCGGGAAAAGCTTGTTATCTGGCCCCTGGAAGTGTCTGCGGGTGACTCCTGTAAACTTGAGGGAGCCCTTCTTTGACGGCTTGTTATTCTAGGGACGCCCATTCGTTTCACTTTTTGATTCGCACTGCCTTTTCACAGCGGCGGACGGTTTCACGTGTTAATATTTGCACAGTGCTAATCACGAGGGCCCGAACTATGCCCAGGTCTGCCGAAAGGGCCGCCCACATAGAGACACAAAAGTGGCTAATCGACTCTACAATGGACTTAGCCCATTTTCATTAGTTAGTGGCGCCAAAAAGGCTGCGGCCTGTCCACACATCGTGGCTAACCAAAAAACTGAAGGACAAAAATGACCTTTTTCCCTCTCCAGGCACGAAAAATAGAGTAATCTACGAAATCTGTCGGTTACACCACTTGTTGAGGAGAAGCCTGCTGCCATGTCACATTCGGGATATTTAGCGGACTAATGAAAACCTTTAAAGACGTTAAAGCCATTACTGGCAGCAGCTGGTTTCGACGTGAATTCGAACTCGCTTTTGTTCAGATTTCTGTGCGCGTTGCCAATTGCTTTCGATTGATTCGCTTAATCTTGTCCAGAGGAAACCAGAAAACCTTTCAAATTCACTTCATTTATTTTTCGTACTGAGGTATGTGTAACTTCCACCCGCAGGAGATATTTTTATCGATTTACTTGAGCATAGATTCCAATTGAGATCGTAAACATTTGTCTAAATTTCTATACTTGTGTTTAAAAGATGTTATATATATACTTATTACGCAAAAGAATTGGTAAACGACACGATTGCCTGAACAGCATTGGCTTTATTCAAGTAAAATGACATTAATTATATAACGAAAAATCTCAGAAAAGAATATCAATTTGAATTTAGAAAATTGAATGATTACTAGTCGATTTTTGAATGAGCAAGATAAATTAAAACCCAAAATATCGTGGTGTAGATTTATGAAATGGAAGCATTCACATAGAACGTAATTATTGTGATGCAACCAAAGTGAAAACAAAATCTATAAATTACCTATTCTTGGCCCAAAATAAAGGTAAAGGGTAGGTAAAGCCGAGAGCTTGGCAATATGCCTGCAATTGAATATCCAGCTCCTTTTTTATGCAAAGGTATAATAATATAGGTAAGACAATTTACAGCAGTTAAAGACACCTGAACTCATAGTTAAGTTGAATAATTTAAAAAAGTATTCACCAAAGACAAACCAGAAGACTTTAAAAGGATTGCAGGACAGTCGGGTCCGTACGAAAATTTAAGCTAAGTTATAATGTGGCTTTTGTTCAGTTTTAAACCTTGTCTCCAAAAATTCTTAAAACCACATGCATCCCATTCCTTTATTGGCGCAACCTCAAAGGGTCATAGACTCCACACCCTTAAACTTCTCAATAATTATATTATACATAGATATATTATATATACCTAAATACATATACATTTTTAAATTTGAGATATCCACTACATATTTCGTAAATTTAAACAATATGTATGAAGGGATTAAAACATTTTGGTATAGTGAAGGTACCTATATTTAAATAGCGGGGTAAAATAATTTTCGATAATGAATGAAAAATATGAAAAATATTGGTTTCATTTATGTCTGCTCAAACGAAAAAACAAATGTTTCATTAATTTTTCCACAATGTCGAATTAATTTCCTGAGGCATAATTTAGAGAACGCATGAAAAATATTCCTAAAATAAAAATTACTATCCTGCGAGAAATAATGAACTTGAAATTATGTATATGAAGTTCGTTATTTATGATTCGATGCCTAATAAGTGTGTCCATGATTATGTTTGCTTTAAAAATATTAAAATGTATCATAGATTACATACATGTAAAATACAATAAAGCCAATATTTTTATTGTTCATGTTCACTACATAGATATATGTAGCTTTAATGGAAAGAACGAGTATAATAAAATTTATTTCAGAGTATTCAGGAGAAAATTCGATAAGATTATACAATAGTGAGGAAAATTGACGTCCCATATTTTGAGTCGGGAAAACTTAAATTTTCACAGAGTACCGAAATTAAATGAAATGAGCGAACTCCACAATATTTCCCTCGATATTCGCCAGGGCCACATGACATTGAAGGCAGATACGAACGACATCCTAATTTGGTGCAGAATGAGTTTCCAGCTGGTAAAATTCTCCTTTAAATTTAATTAAAAAATTCCCCAGATTTGACAATATTGCATTCCTTGTGGCTGCATGGATGCAAGCTCATCGGCTGCATACAAAGCTAGATGACAAAAGAAATCTGTTTCTGTAAGTTGCAATTTTCTGGCTGCACCCAATATTCCAGATTCAATTCAGTCCGAGATATATTGATTTTGAAAAACTCTGGAGGTAAGCAGCTACCAATCAGATTAGCTATAGTTTGGCTGGAATCAAATGTAATATAGTCTGACTTGCATGCGGGAAGGCTGCCTGGCAGCGGAGGTGTTAAATGGCGAAAAAGGTCAGGAGGAGCGAACCCAGCGAAAAATTTAATAGAAACCCCCAACAACAATGCCAAAGTCTGATGCTGCAGTGTTGCTCTTTGAGCTGATGCGAAAATTGATCGGGAAGTTGAGGGTAACCACGGAATTTATTTTTTATCAAAGCGTGCTGCACCGCCGGCACTCCGCCCCCGCCTCAGCTGTTACGTGCTCCTCTAGCCAAGATCACAAAGGAAACTTTGGAGCAACTTAAATAAATGAATGCATGGCACGCTTTTATTAAAGTGGCCCGATATTTATCTAAGCTGGCTGGATTTTAGCGCTCGAGAGCGGTCCGTGTGCGCTGCATTCTGCTCGACTCGAACGTCCTCGAACGAGGAAAAAACACTTTTAATGGATATTTTATACGTGGAGAAGGGCGCACCGCAGCGCTTGTACTTTTTACTCCAGCAATTTCGCTTTCGAGCAGAATAAATTTTTCCATTTGTTCCTAATTCTCCTGGGGGAACATCCCTAATCGCCGAAAATAAACTGAAAAGTGAAACCAAGAAAATGAATAAAACGCTGCAGTGCATGATTCTCTCTCACGGAAAATACTCGAGTGAACTATGCACGAGCAGTAACTGAATTATGGGAGTTTGGTGGAGATTAAATTCAAAAGAAGAATTTATAGGAATGTGAATGGAATTTGCTGCTGTTTGATTGCAAACTTTAACCTACCTCAGACATGTCGGGGTGAATGTTTCCAAAACTACCAAAGCTCGTCCGAACACTGTCAGAAGCTTAACATTTTTCGCTTTTCCACCTATGTATACATAAATCCTGAAAACTATTTTTCAGGATAATTTCTGGAAACACTCGAGACTCCATATTGATCTCACATCAGTATTTATTGACATATTTAACTTGATATTGATAGTACAATTTCACTGGCAAAACCCTTATGGTTGTTGATATTAAGCAATAATGCACGGCATCATAACGTAACGTACCATATATTTTCCATAATTAAAAATTGCTTCCCATGACTTCCACGAATCTATGCTATGTTTTGAATGAAAGTATAAGTATTGAAATATGCTTAAATGCATCGAGAAATCATCATATGAAGCCAATATTTTTATTTTATTAATCTATATATGCATATAAAATGCAATTGTTGTTTGTCTGAATTGTATAGACTTCGAAACTACTTGGCCGATTGAGCTCAAATTTTGCCAGTACCTACCTATATATGTTTCGAGTACGAGATGGTTTAGGGTTAACAAAAGGTTTGAAAAATTTCCGATAGAGGGCGCGGCGCGTCAAACACAATAAATATTTTTGCTGTTCGCTGCAACTAAGTACGCAATTAGTGCATTTTGTAAAGTGAATATTGACGAATGACATGACACATGCTATGACACATGACATGGCACATGACAAAGCACAATGAAAATGTTAAGCATATATAACTCTTTGCAGCAGTTTGTGG
This sequence comes from Machimus rusticus, assembly GCA_951509405.1. Classification (NCBI taxonomy): domain Eukaryota; kingdom Metazoa; phylum Arthropoda; class Insecta; order Diptera; family Asilidae; genus Machimus; species Machimus rusticus. The sequence goes on along the minus strand of OX608052.1, from coordinate 3,384,531 downwards.
AATAAACTTGGAAAATTCGTGTTTTGCTCATGGGCAGTTGTATGTAGCTGCTCTCGCGTTGGCAAACCAACAGATTTGTTCGTTCACGCTCCAGGTGGTACTACAAACAACGTTTTCTATTCATGTGCGTTAGAATTCAAAAGAAAGCGTTCAAATTCTAGGTATTCAAATTTAAATTTGAAAAAAAAAACATATTTTGTATTGGTGCAGCATAGCGCACTGGGCATTGGCTATTGTTATATACATAAATATAAATATTTGTAATTATCAATAAGAAAATGATCAATTTGTTGATTAATCTGATTAAGTAAATAATTTTCTCACTATGTTCCTAACCTAAGAACAAATTACTGAGATATATAGAAAAGAATATGTATTGACTATATCATAAGGCTAAAATGGGTAATATCAACCTTTGTTATTTGAATCAATTCAAAAATTGGCTTTTTTCGTGTAAAGCTACTAAGCGGACAAATGTGGTATATGTACACATCAATCAAATAAATTAGTTATGGAAAAAAATTGTTTCTAATTCAACAACAGTACCTACTTTTTACAGATGTCCTCATCCTGGCTTTACAACACATTTTAAAATCAGCAAAATCGAGTATGGTGCCACATTTTACATAATGACCTTTAAAAATTTTTTCGAAAATATTTAACAAAATTGTTCATTTACAAGCAAATTGCTACACCAAAGAAGAAGTGCATTTACCTCTTTTCCACAGCATATCTAAACTTCCTCCTTGATTGGATTAAACTTTTTTTTAAACCAAAATCCTCTTACAGAAATGGCAATCATCGATGCGAGAATCCCCAGAAAAACCTTTTTTCCCTTCCCTTACGAAAGAGTTCATGTCGGGTACAAATTTACTCCCATAACATTGCAAGTGGAGGCACGGAAGAGGAACTCTCAGCTCCTTCGTGTAGGATATTTCCAGGAAGTGCCACTGTGCATAAGCACATTACGGGAGCATTCCGCACAATTCACAAATGTATCTGACACAAAAGAATATTTGCAAGTGAATTTTGCTGCTGTATTATGCATGCACCTATGTGCATTGTGCATAAATTGACAATATTTCGCATGAGAATATATCTACTTGTTGGATTGACAAACAACGTTGAGAAAACTTAAATTTCTTGCTTCGTTTTCTTCGATGCATTTTTTGCATCTTCTTGCGTTTCGGTTTAGTCGATTTTCGGTCAAATCGAATAAACAGTTTGCGGTGAACTTCTTCAGACAGGATGTTGGAGAAGAGCCTTATAAAACCTAAGGCGGCGGAAAGGAAAAATCAAAGTTTGTCTGACTTTAGGTTTACGAAAATAATATAAATAAAATTGTGCAGAAAAGACGAAGTACGATAGAGAAAAACATACATACACCTTCGCCATTGAGTTAAAATTCAAGATATTTTCATTGTCTCAACATTGTTTTTCACATGAGGGAAGAAACCCATTTTTATCGAAGCGAGCCTTATGTGTATCATATCACGTTCAGTTGAAAAATTTTGCCTTTCATCCACCCAATTAAATTCACATTAAACTGTCGGAACTGATCCAACCGATGGAGAGTCGCACGTGAGCATATCTCGCGAACAGAGAAAAATGCAAATGTTTGACGGAATTTATTCGACAGATTTATGAACTGTCAACAATGACTTTATCCATGAAACCTTAAAAAATGATACAATCCAGACCAGCAATATATCGCATGAATGTTCTTTCAAACGATGGAGACATTACCTCAAAGTCTTCGCAATTTCACAAGCAAAAAGTCAGACACAATATGACCTCGAAGACGTTAAAAATGCCGACGTGTCAAAATGTTCAACTGATGTAAGATTGAAGTGGATTTGACGGCAGCTCTGCTAGCATTCATAAAGTGATGATTTGGCTATTCCCCGTGGGATGTAACATGTGAAATATGTGCTTTTAGATAAATTGGATTCATGCGCCTTTTGTGCTTAGGCTGTTATGCTAAATATAAATGTAGGAAACCGCGTGCCGTAAGCAAATAAAGGAATAAAATACAAGGATATTTCCTTTAAGCAAAATTGAAAAGGTCATGTTTTATTCGAGTAACAAATAAATTTAACAATAATTTTTAAAAAGAAAGTTCAACCTTTAATGTAGATTAATAAATTAGTTTTGAAAGATAAACCCTCTTTATATAAAATAGTGATATTCCAGTAGAACGGCATTTCACATTTTTGCATATTTTATGTATTATACCTACCTACACATTATTTTTGGACAAGACAATGGGTCTTATGCATAAAGTTGAGAAAATACTTTTTACTCGATTTTTTAAGCATTTACTCACTCGCAAATGCATAAAACTTTTTTACCCATGAGTTAGATCTCGTGTTCTGAGATAAATCTCATCATGCGAGCATTTGCTCGAAACAAAAGCTATTACTGAGGAAGATCTCAAAATGGTATGCAAAATAATAGCCATTGCTCGTTTATTTGAGAAATTGCTTAAAACATTTTGAGATAGCTATTTGCTGATCTCAGTTTATTAGAAACAACGAAAATGGCAGAATATCTACAGGAAATAAGCAATAGAAAGTGTTATAAACCGCGAAGAGATCATGATGAATTTAACAGTACAGTTTTATACCGGTTTAGTAAAGAAAATATTGATTGGTTGACGGATTATATTTTCGGCCCCACCACGGAAACGCGGGGTGGTGCTTTAAGTAATGATGAGAAAATTCGGGTTTATTTAAGATTTTTGGCCGATCCCTGATTTCAAAGTGGAATAGGCGAGGATGTAGGAATTCACCAGACAACTGTTTCAAGAACAATTCATGAAGTTTCACAAGTAATTACAAATCGTGCAAAAGATTGGATAAAGTTCCCAAATAGTGAAGAGGATTTTAAAAATGCACAACACATTTGGGTGAACTATAGGGTTGATATTTTTATTGTATAATATCTTTAATTGAAATTCCTTCAAAGGATTAAACAAATGTTATCAAAACTTTTAAAAAATTACGAAAATTGTTGAAACGTGTTTTATTTTAATCCTTTGAAGGAATTTCAATTAATGATACAATAAAAATATCAACCGCAGTTTACCCAAGTAAAATTGTTCGAGTCCAACAGTTGGGCTATTTGAGGTGGAATCATTCATAAATTATATGAGTCCGAATTTTAAACAAATTGTGTGTATTTTACTATACACTAGGTGTGTCCTAACTGCACATTTTTTAATATATCACATATAATATCACACAATTATTTACACAAATTGTATTTTCACACACATATTATTGGGTACGCATATGTTATAAATCGCAACAATCATTGTAGGCAATTATATCGCCTACAACTATTGTAGTAATTGTCAACAAACATTTCTTAGAGTGCGGTGTAAAAGCTTTGAGATCGATCTCACATATCATGAGTTTACTCAAGTAAGCTTGATCTCATTATTTTGCATACCAATGTGATCGTGAGTTTGAGCAAATGCTCCAAACTCAGGCTTGAGCTTGAGCTCATGGGATCGAACTCTGAGATCAATCTCATTTTTATGCATAAGACCCAATGCCCCTTCACTATCCACAACTTTCGGTTACTTGGAGTTAGCTCATTAAATGGGGCATGATCGTATAGGTAAAGGCTCTGTGGCGAATTTGCGGGATGTAATCATAATCATTGTACTGTTTGGAAAGTTCAAATATTAATAGATTGCTCTTTATTTATTCTTCTTATTTATTTTTCAGTCTCCAAAAATCGGCTTTTTATCTGTAATAGATGTAATGTAATAACTACAATCAAAAAATATATAATAAAAAGCGTAGTGAGTTCGAAAAGGCGTAAGCGTCATACAGTCAATTTTGCAAATTAAAACATTGATTGCGTGTTTCTCGAAAACACTTTTCTGGGATTGACGAGGAAATCAAAATGAAAAAATTAATTAACTGATTTACCTAGTTCCTAATTATATAATACTAGTAAGCTTTTGAATAAAATTGGATTAAAAAACTATCGTTTAATAGGACCGTCTTTTTTATATCAAACATTTTGCATGTAATATCAACTTTTTAAAAATAACTGCTTTATCCATAATAAATTCATTACCTATACTAAAAAAATATGCCGATTACCGATTTTGTTAGTTTAGGTAGTGGTTAACGAGTGGGAGAGAAATGCGTTAAAGCTTCAGATTAATTGACTAACGTTTATTTTGACTCCCTCGTAAAAATAACATTTCGAGAAAAATAACTAAAATTACCAACATTTAAGGCGAACTACAAAAGCGAGTCAAAATGACTGATCTGTAAAGAACATTCGTATTTATTTCCTACAAAATGAATTACATTCTATATGTAATATAATTTTGGTGAAATATCGAATTTTAATTTATCCACGCACTCTGCCTCCAATGCGATTCTGAAAAGTGGACTTTAGCTTTGATGGTTCATTGGAAACTTATGAGATAAAAATCACGACTATATTTGATAAGTTCAGATCCTACGTAGCCAACTCTTACACTATTAGATTCTGAATGAGAGTGCAGACAAAGCGAAGACATCAAGATTTTCAAATTAATAGTAGAACCAACCCATTTTTTAAAATACTATTTATATTCAATTCCTAAACTCTTAAATTTCATAAATCTCTCAGTACGGCAGTTAGTTCTGCCTAATTTCTCAGAAGCACACTAAGTGAATAAATTTTATGGTACCAATAAAAAAGACCTCATAAAGTCTATTTACGACGTAGAAAAGTCAAAAGTGCAAAATAAAAAATGGCCTCTCCGACTACAATTGGGCCTTCCTGCAGCAGTGGCGCTACAAGCCGATGCAGCAATAAAAAATCGTCAAGAAAAATCATAGAACTCTCAGTGGGCGGTTGACTTTTGCCTCCGGAGGACTGCTGGTAGGCAGTGCCGTTCAGACGTCGGCTGAAATTTATTGAGCGCAACTTTTCTGCATCGTAGGGCTCCTAAAATCGCAAACAGCAAATTCTCAGTCAAACATTTCAGCTGCCAACATATGATCAGCGAACGCTGCCCTTCTATTAGGCGGCAACGGCCTGGTCCTCGGAGCCGCCCGGGGCAGGGGCAGGGCTCGCTTTGATTTATGTCCGGAAGCACCATTGAGCCGGGCCCCCGGGCCCCCGGGGCGGCGGACGGAGGGCGGAGGGCGGAGTGAGTGGGCTGGCGCCGCTCCACGCTCTGCTACTTATAAATTTTGTCATTCAGAAAGAATTTAATTGCCCGTCTCTGCTGCATATTTCTATTAGTCGCGATTATGGTTAGTTCCTTTCCCTCTGCAACACCCCTGGCTCGGTTAGCTGACCCGAAATGACGCTCTTAGCATTAGCTAGTGGCTGCTATGCGGTCGCAGAGCTGCCATTTCCCGGGCCTTTGTTGTAGTTTATGTTGAAACATTCACTTTATAATGGATCTCCGAGAGTGGTTTGATTCCTGCCGCAATTAGTCGCAGCCACTACCAATTTATTTTCCTGGACAACAAAGCGTTAGTAACAGCAGCTGCAATAAGCCAAATAATCACGGAAGAAAAATGTTGGACTGTCAATTGATTAAATATCGTTTTGTAACCGCCACATGATTGTTACTTTCAGACTCTCCAAAATTTGTCTTGCGCGTGTAGTATGAATGATTAGATAACATTTTTAAAAACCACTGCAGCTATTGACTTTGTCGTAATTTATTAAGTTCGAGGTCTATTCATGGATTTTGTTGAAACTTTGTTGTGTGCATATTCAGTATGAAGTAGGTATGCATTTGCTTGCCTAACCCAACCATATAATAAACATATATTAATATACCATCTTGATTCCCGTTCCTTAATTTGTACTAGTCATAAGTAGGTTAATTTAGCTAGTTTATTTTCATGTACTAAATTTCTTTTTAGGAAATGATGAATATGATGACGATGTGAGATCGGAGGTAGAAGAACAGCCTATTTCAAGCCAACCAAGGCTATTGCTAGCACATTAAACTTGCAATGCGCGAAAATATGGTAAAAGAAAGTATGGAAAGAACCAAAGATATATTATACATGTCTTGTATTTGACCGACAAATTTTCTAACAAAACGCAGGTAATTAATCTGTTATAATTAATTTTGAATTAAGGTACTGTTTGCACTATTTTCGCAGGTTTTTAAAAAGACTTTTCACGAATGTTTTAAATTAGAAGATTTTAAATTAATCCCAATATAAAACTCGACTTTAATAATTTGAATTTTTTTCCACCAAAATCCACAAAAAGTATAGCCAATAATCGAAAATTATTAGTATAAAAACTTGCCGGGTTAAAGGACGTTACCAATAAATGAGGGAGTTAACGAAAAATTACTGCACTATAACATGTATAGTACACATATAATAATAGTTTTATTCATCTTTAGTACTTATCGAAAAGCCATACATATATATAGGAATACCTGGAAAACTGGAATTGATTTTGCAACATTTATAAAGATCAGACTAAATACTTGCAAATTCGGATACAATTATTTAAGTATGACGGAGTACGTTTTATTGAAATAAATCATTAGAAGAGCGCATTTTTGTTGCTATAGCATTGTTTACAATGTACCCGAATTGTATACGCTTCCATAAAATATTAAATCAAATAATATCGCAGTGGTCTCCATCCAAATACGAGCAGCGGAAAACGGACGTTAATTAAAATATTCATTGACCTCTCCTAAATAACTTCCGCCAGAGGGGTGGTTTAATTGGAATTTAATGACCGTCAGATCGACATCAACTACTAATTGATTTGCTTTTATTTCGAGTATAATTAATGTCGAATATGAAATCAAAATATATCGCTGTTCGCATTCACGGATTAACAAGCGACATAATGTCCTTCGGATATAGCCCCACAGTGAAATCGTGTGGACTCTCGTCATTATTCACTACTTTGTCCACTTGATGAAATCCCCATTGCCATGTCTCGATAATTTTCGAATTATTGCAAATTTCCAAATTAAACGAGGAAAAACAAGTCACATTATTGAGGCTCTGAGATTTGAGTACGCCAATTGTTTTGTTTGAGTTAGAACTTAAGCCCTTTCAATGTTTTGCTTATTGGGCGTGACGAGTGGATTTTTCGGGGAGCCGCCAACACACACACATTCTATACATTTATGAAAATTAATGGAGTGAAAATACACGGGACAGACAGCAAATGTGCGTTCATAGCAGTTTAATTTACAATTTGTGGGGCCTAGAACTTTACCGGGAGTTTCAAATTAATTTGTTTAATGCATTCTTTGCCCTTTGCCACAGCCGCAAAAGCTAAAAAGTGTCATATTTCGGCCTTTTATGTTTGCTTTCCGAGAACTTCGTTTATTTGCATATTTTTTGGGGTTATGAAGCCAAAATAGCTCTTTATTTTTCCAGGCAAATAAGCACTTTAAATGTTTCATGGTGTGTTGTATTTATTTTTGAAGTTTGCTTTTTGTTTGGAGAGAAAACCTTCGGTGGAATAGTTCATACAGAATTTTTAGTTTATTGCATCTCGTTTTAAATACTAGTTGATAGATTGTAGGTATAGTAATTTTAAAAACTTTTTGTTTAAAAATGAATATATTATTACTTATTTTTTAATTATAACTTTTGAGTTAAATATTTATATCGTTTTTATTTTTCCTAAAAATAAATAATTTAACAACATAAATGTACTATTACTACTAAACTCTATCCAAAAAATGTTTTTCTTTTTGTAAAAAGATTTATTGTAATGAAAACCAGAGAAAGCAAAGACCGAGTACCTAAAGTTCAAAAGAGTTTTTAAAGATACTCCTATCAAAAGATATCACCGGCGAGAATTTAAAAACGCAACTGTAGGTACCATTACTTTTTCGTTGAAAAATATTTCATAAACGTAACTTTGACATTTTAAATTCTTACTTAGATGTGTTTCATAATTCATATTCAACAATTACATTAATTTGTGTTATCAAGTGTGCGACTTTTTCTTTGCTTGTTTAAAAGTTTATCTAGAATTTAACTATTTACTTATACTAGTAATTTTTAACAGATGGTGGAATTTGGCAATCCATCTATAAGTTGACATATTTGTTTAGATCTATCTTAAAATATACATCTGCTCCCTCTTTTATCGTGCCCTTATATGTATTTAACGTCTATTAACTCCATGATAGCAACAATCTGCAGGATGGTGAACTCCATCGTGGAATTAATACCAGGAAAAGAAAGAGGCTCGATTATAAATTAACACCTAACTACATTATACATATGTATGTAAATCATGTTGAGCAAATAAAATTTATGGTTCCAAAATTAGGTTCTGTACTTGTTATTAACAGGGCTACGCCTAGAACTTTGAAAACATTTTAAAAATCGTATCTTTTTAATTGATTATAGTAGGTAATACAATTCAAGACAGGAGCATATTTTTTATGGCTGTAGCTTAACAATTTTTTTTATTCCATATCATTAAACGCAAGCAACCCAATGAAGCTGAAACAATATACTATAAGGTTATTCCATAAATCGGAAACAAATCGCAAAAAAGTAATAATTTTACAAGGGTGGAATATTTAAAAACTTGAGCAATGACAACTTTTACATCTAATACAATATGTGTCACGCACATTTTGTAGTTTCAAGTTGAATTTAAGTACAGTGTAGTATAAATTTGCTATAATACAAGGCCAAATACACCGAAGCGTGAATACCCGTAGTAAAATTACATTGAAGCGGCAGTATTGATTGCATTATATAATTATAAATATTATATGTTTAAAATTATAAACATACCGCAATAAGTACATATATAAAGGCATTCCTTTTAAAATTTACATTTTGAAATATTGTAAACTAGAAATTTAAATACATATTTACTTTTTTTCCTTAAAGTATTCAAAACGTTCGTACAGATGGGCAATTTATTTGTAAAGAAATACATAAAACTATTATTTATAATTTAATTTAAGTTCAATTTCTCAATAAAATTTTCATGTATATTTATTTATTCTACATTAATTACTATGTTTATATACGATATCCAAAGTCGGGACTTTGGCCTAGAGTAGGCCAAGGTCCGAATTTTTTGAGCCGTATAAACATGCATGTCTGAAATATGGCCTAGCCCCAATTGAATTGGGCCTAGGCCTGATTTATTTAAATGTGTGTGTCGTAAAACAAAAATAGACTCTGGTATGAGGAAACTTTTTTGTAGTCCCGAGTAGGTCGAGAAAATGCTCAAATGTCATATGCTTTGGTTACACATGGACACCACACAAATGCTAATATACTTTGTGCCGTTTATACGAGTATAGCCCAGATTTTGGCATAGAACCGGTGTCTAGTCCTGATTTAGGTTTATCGTATAAATGCAGTAATGTACCTAGATCTTATATAAGATTATAATGCGTTAGAATCCTGGGCTATCTAGATGAAAATGGCCTGTCATGAAGGTATGGCATTTTAGTGCAAGTTAGGATCGATTAATATGTACTTACAAGTCTGCAGAATCCCATAAACGTTTTAAATTCAAGAAACTGTATATGTATGCTTTCGAGAGCTAAGAACTTATTTGACGAAAACACAGGCTGCTGAATGTTTAAATTACGTTTGCGAATGCAGAAGTTCTCTGCCTGTGAAAAGAAAATACATAAGAAAGGGTATTTTGTTAAAAGCATAAATTACAGAACACCGAAAATTGCGTGCAGAGCAGACTGCACATCCACAACATTTACAATGAAAGGAAAGTCGATGGTGTTATTGACTGAAGTTGGAGACGGAGTTTTTCAAGTGGGTTAATACAAGTCTTGCAGACACTTAATATGCCCGAACTTACGTTTTATAGCTCCCCCTTCTCTTCCACTTTCCTCTTAATTTGCACTCCTCTGAATAATTCCGAATCAAGTTCAGATTTCCATGTAAATCACCAAAGTGCTTCGGTCTATTAGAAGCATCATTAACTCACTTAATTAGAAGTTAAACGCATGTTGAAACTTTAGTGAGCAGCGGTGTGGCAATAAATCGGAAAGCACTCCATTCACTAGCACTTAGGACCTGGTGAAGGTATTTTGCATAAAATTTCGTCTTAGGTGCGCGGATCTTTGAAGGAGCTTACAAGAAGATGTATAAATGAAAGAGTTTTTGCCTTAATAGTTAAATTTAAATTCAAGGGAGACTACCGCGAGGTCGATTACATTCGAATTAATTCCAACAACAAATTACTTATTAATTGCCCCGAGGATACAATCTTAAAAATTAAATTTTCGTCGAGATCTTACTGTCTTTGCCAGAAGGCTCGTAATTCCTTTGTAGCTTTCAATTAAAATTGCAGAAAAAAACGTCATACCGCTTTGTTCTCTAATTTAGATCCCACCCACCTGCTCATCTGTCAGCGGTTGTAACTGTGCTTAATTAAAACTTGTATTAGCGCTTCTTACTTTTTTCAACGATTACCATCGTTTCAGTGAAATTAAATTTAAATCACTGAAAATCGGGGTGGTTATCCCCCAGCAACTTTTGAGCTTAGACATGGAAGCGAATTTAAGCGAAAATTAGGCGTGAATAACACAAAACACACCCAATGGTACTACTGAGATAAAAGTAATTAAGGAAATGGATTTTCATATTTTCAGTGTGCTTGCGGAGATAAGCCGGAAATTTAAAGACTGTAATTTTCTCACACCTTGAAATACTCGTATAGATCATTTCGCGATATACAGAGGCCTATTTATGTAATCCCAGTAAAATTATCAATAGCAAGTTTAATATCATTTGCCTAGTAACCTACAATGGGTAGATATTATTATTGTTATTATATGTATTTACATGCATTTAATATTTTAAAATATCGATTGGTTTCGGCCCTTCGTCCTGCCAAATTTTTTTATTGGGAAGATCGAAATATTTTCTGAGAAACAGCACTCCTGTCTTGTTGCCTTTTTCAAAAACAAAAAACTCATCTCGAATACGACGTGAGTGATTGAACAACCTAACCTTAATGTCTGTATTTTCGATATTATTGAAGCCCCTTAGTAAAAATTCTAAGACGACTTGATGTCTTTATTAAAACGTTTCCACTTTCAGTAGATAGTGCTATGAGAGCCCCTTTTCATAGGACTAGGTTTTTTGTTTTGACCAAAATAATTAGCAACATGTTTGTATATCTACTGGATAAAGTTCTCTTAAGTTTTGTTGATGATATAGGAGGACCAAGTAGGATTTTTCGGCCATACATGCATCTTATGTTACAAAAGAGTTCTTGAGGGATCTTAGTGTGTCTGTTTTGAATTGATCCGCCTGTAGTCCCGATTCAGAATATATGGGGAATATTCTCGAAGTGCTCTTTTAAAATGGAGACGGTTTGAGAACGTGAAGAGCCTTAAAAATACGATTAATTATAAATGGCGAAAGCTCACGCCCAAGTTATCATAAATCGGGATATCATACGACATATTAAATTTTATTAAAAATGTAATAGTGCTTCCATTTTTTAGTTTTATTATTAAAATTGAATTTGGTCTTATTTTAAATTCGTTCTAAAAAGATTGATTTTCTTTCTTGTTATGCGTATGTACCTAAATAGAAATACGTAGATTAATTTAATATAAGAACTAGTGAATCTAGTTGATGTACCAGTTATATTTGTTGCTACCGAGAATCATCATCGCAATTTTGGTCTTATCATTATTTCGTGGATTGTTGTTCTGCAGCTAAACCTTCTTACAAAGTTTAGACACTAAATGAACCCAATATTGGCCTTTAAGTGTTTATTTTTTTAGATAACGTGTTCCGAGCGTTTTTTTTAAATAGGAAAGCTAAGGACAGTCTCGTTAGTAGTAACGTTCACAAAATCCGGAAATTCTGTAAGACGTAAAGACGTATAGGTATACTTGTTCAACTTTTTTCATTTACGAGTGTTTGCCATTAATTTAATATCGCTTGTTATACATATAATTTATGTATATGTATTACAAATCAAGCGACATTTGTAATATTTGTATCAGTTTCTATTAAGCAATCCGATAGATCAGTTTTACGTATTGGCTGAAGTTCACTTTCAGTATGCCTTTGAACGTTCGATTAAGGCTTAAGCGAAGCGTCAACAAGTGCGCAGATTTGAACCAGTTCGTGTCGTGATTTTAATTAAAATATGCCAATTCCCGCAGTGTGACTATTAACGCATTTTGATTTAGTGCTCGAGATGGCATGGGTGATTAAATTTAACTACCTGTCATAACTTGGATAGCTGCATTGGACCTCACCCAGTACATTTGCGCTTTCCACACCCCTCCGGGGGCTGTGACGCTATCATAAAATACGTCATACCGTGAAAGATTAATGATTGGATTTTGTAAATGTATCCAAAGCGACCAGCAATAAGAGATCACATTTATGTTTTATGGGTATTTCGTGTTGGTTCAATTTCCTAAGCAATAAATAACGAAAATTGTGAAATATTGTGTGAAACTCGAATGCCACTCACCACACGGCTTACACGAATATTATTATTGTCAGACAAAATATTTCTATCACACACACGATATAAGTTTTGCTGGGCGTCCTAATAGAGGGACTCTTGACAATGAAGATGAATAGATTTGATCAAAATATTTATGAGCATTGGAAAATGGTGGATTAGTGCTAATATATTTTCCGAGGAAATGGCATTCTGCTACCGGAACTGGCACACGAGTGGCTCACCGGGGATTTCAAAAGAGAGCAGTTCTGGCACGCCGGAGGTTACACACTCTCCGATTAGAATTGGATGAAACCAGGATTCACGAATACATCACGTTAATTTCTATTTCGGAGTTACTTGCGGTGGGCGATGCAATGTTTTGAGGAAATTGGATTTTAGCTCAAAGGGCTATCAGCATCCGCCTATTATCTTCGAACATCCTCTGTAGGCTCCTGTCCCTAAAAGCCCTATGTAGTACCTGCCTGCAGGTGCTATTGACGTGCGGGAACCCTTCGAGGGACTTTGATACGCACAACACGCCGATGACCCTCAGTTCCCACTCAAAGGGTAGGGTAGAAAAAAGCGGTCACAATAAACAAGATTAAGTGGTTAAACATCATATCAGATTCCCTCCCAAGGGAGTGTGAACTTGTTTACTTGAAAATTAATGGAGGTCAACAATACTCTTGGACCCAACAACTTCCGATTTCCTGCCAATGTTCACGTTTCTCATTTGGGTTATGTGATCTTCGAGAGTGGACTGGTTAAACACTAAACTGAAAAGGGTACGAAATTTTAGGAACGTGTAGACACCACTTATCATGAATGCTTTCAAATTGAGTTATGCTTTTTGTAGTTAATTTTAATTAACTTCTAGATGAACTCGATTAAAGAGTTGATTACCTATGTATGTATGATGTTGTGCTTTTGTATACATTACAGAGACGTGTTTTTAGGTTTACCTCATTCGCTACACAGTTTTCGAAACGATAAATGTAAAATTACATCAATTGACATTAATTTTTCAATTTCAATTTTCAAATTGACACAACGTATGCGACGCAGCTAAAGGGAAGTCAAGCATAAAATAAACAGTATAAAGAGCTTTCCGAGAAGATCATGATGAAATGGAAAAACTCTTAATTATTAAGAGAAGTCATTTAACTTTTGTAAAAAAATATTCTACATTATTTGTATTCTTTAGTATACTGAAATATAATGGTGCAATATTTTAAGTATTCTTTAAATCCGATACAAATTTTAGTTATTTTTAACCCAAAGTCCACACCCTTTGCTTTAAACTATAATTCATTAAATTACTATAGGTACATATAGTACTTACACTAGCGAAATTTAACTAGGTAAAAACTATAGACGGGCATGTTTTACTCATTTCGTGTTTGATAGGTTTCATTCGATCTCTCGAAAAAGCGAGGTTTAGTAATGAAATATTGGGATTGACAAAACTTTTAGTTGATTCATTTAGTTGGGCAATTACTATCTACTTAAATGTGACAGAAAGCATACTTCAATTCTCCTTTTTTTACAAAATGAACAAAGTAATAGATTTTGAAAATTTTGTTTAAATCTTCGTTATTCCGCATTGTAACGCAACAAAAAACTATTGACAGAAAATGCTTAGATTGTTTAATATCCTTAAATCTTTACATCAATCAATGTTCTGGCGAACGACAAAATGATATAAATTTTTGTGCAACTCAGCTCCCTAGCTAGCTATAGGTACAGGAAAAGTAAAGTAATTCACTTTTTACTCGATTTTCAACCTTTTTAGGAAACCATCTCTAGTTAAGATTCTCTATAACTTATTAGTGAGCAAAAATTGTAAGTGTAAGTTATGCGGGATTATTAATTTTGTGTTTTTGCCTTTCTCAAAATTGTGTCAAAATGCGACCCACAATGAAATTGAGGGGTGGTTCACTAAAGGTTTGCGGGTGAATAACAAGAAATGGCGTTGACCTTTTAGTCCCGATTAATGGCATCATGCGTTAGGAAGAATATTTGCGAAGTTTGCAAGAAAATTTGCCAAATGCAATTCGAAGCAGTAGGGTTGCTAATGACTATTTAATCTTCCAGCACGACAGAAACCCTTGAATGAAACGACCATTGTTTTACCTCGTTTTTCAGAATGCTGTGGGGTAATGAAATGCACTACATCTCTGCCTTTTACATGCACTTGTTTTTGTATATATTTATATAAAATTGAATAATATAAGTGCTTTTATAAAGTAATGATGAAGACTGAGAAAAATTAAAAATATTAAACGTTATATATAAAATTTTAATTCAACGTAATCGAATTTAATAATTCACACACTTAAACTATAAAATCGAGTCACATTACTTAAAAAATTATCTAAACAAATGTCGGTCTAGTCTTCTCTAATATAAAAAAAAAAAACCTATACCTATAGGTATGTTACCTATTTCAGATGTTTCATTTAAACGATTGGTGCATGTATGTAATTATGTATAGTCCGATGGGTCAAAAAGTTAGGAGTTATTTTTGTTGTATTTTCTTTTAGCAAATTATCTCAAAAGTATCTCTATAAACTTTCATAAAATTAAAGCATTTGTTCAGAAATTATAGGCAATAGAGCACTACAACAACAAAAACAAAAAACAAAAAACTTTGCCCAGGTTGTATAGATTGTCAAATATGGACATTGCAACAAAATCTTCGTTCCAATGGTAAATTTACTGTGCCTGCATTTAAGCAAATTTTCACTAATTTTCAACACAAATATCTCTACAAACACCCTCAGATATGTAGGTACATATACTTACTTTCGAAAACCATTATTGGATAGTTGTCAATTACATATAAAGTGTTATGTAATGTTCTAACCTTAAATGTCATTCAATGTTCTTAAATTAATTTTCATGTTGAAGCATAGGTTTGTATGATAGTTTAGTGCATTAATAAAATATTAATTTTTTTTTCGAAAATGTTTTAGATATAAAGGTATGTATGACTCACGCGCGGCCGTAAGAGGCAAAGGTCATTTGTCTTTTGAATGTCCTTTTAATGGTCGAAACAGTTGAAATCAATTTGAGACCCTGAGTGCCTCCCAAGCAGTGCTAAATTACATTTTTCTGTTCTGGTTGACAAGTGAGAAGTTCCCCGATCAAAGATAAAAGTGTGAAAAAGCGAAAGGACTTCCTTGCGTGCTAAAGTGCAATTAATTTCGACGTCTGGAGCGATACCATTTAGATAGCACGCCAAAAGAAGTACGAAAATCATTAACTTCTTTCTCTCCCTGTTATCGATGAGTATCGTCCCTTTGTTGGGACAGGAAGACAGCAACTCCTCAGCCGGCCCGAACATTAACTTTTTAATTGCCGCAGTACTGCCACTGCGGAAGTAAGCAGTGAGGTAAGGCACCTTCAGGTGCTTTCTAAATCCGCGCGGGATCTTGTTAACTCGCACCATATTTTGCATCCCGACTTAATATTTCCCGGCCAGCTATAAAATGAGTTTAATCAGAAAGTTTACTCGTTTCATTTTCTTTTGAGGACAAAACTTCATTATAAGTTTATCTCGGTAACAATGCCGCTGCAATTGCTCGGATTACACCTAGCTGGTGCCGAGTCGCTTCCTGTCAGTCCTGCTGGATTGGGGTCGGGCAAATAAGTTACTTCGACTAGATGAGCTTTCCTCAGCGGTGATATAGCCTCAACCTCATTTCGCAGACCTTCACGAAAAATGAAAACGTGAGATTTATTTTCGCCTTCTTACCAATTTTCCCTGCACTTCGTCGTCTTCCAGGGATTATACTTGGAACTGGAGGACGAATACTTTCTTCTCGGGTTTTGGGAACGTTGCTCATGCCCGCCAGCCCAAATAATGAATCTTTCCTTCGCAAATAAAAGATCCCAAAGTTCGCATTCATTCCGCACTATCATTCGGGTAATATTTCAAGAAAATTTGACGATAGCCCCTTGGGCTCGAAAAACTCGCGTTAAAGAAAAAAAATTATGTTAAAAGAGGAAAAAACAAACCAAGCAATGTCGTGCCTTAATCCTGTCACGTTTCAAAAGATTCTTAAGAGCCAGTTAGCTCGGTAATTGCATGCAATAAATTTGACTAAATGGCGGCGAAAAATTTTTTCATAAGGTCGCGGCATCCCTTGTCGACGAAGCATTCATCCTCTCCGGAGAATACTTTACGGCCGCCACTGTCCCTGTAGGTGGCAATTAAAAGGCGGCAGATAAAAGGAAGGATTAAAATCCTGTAAATTATACTGACGATTTTTATTCAGTTGCGTTATAGGACGTCTTGTCATTTCCCGAGATAATTCGCATACTTTTGCAAAAAAAAGGGCGCGTAGTTGTTAAGTAATTTTTTTTTAAATACAAAAAAAAAAAACACGACTCGGAGATGTTTCCAAATTTGTCGCCTGAGGGCGTGCAGTCCTGCAATCAGAACTGAAACTATGTTTTCTTTTTGATTCCGTAACCCTTCCCGTTTAGCTCGTTTAAGCTTCCTAGGAGAAAAGTTGCTGTAACTTTTGCATAATTTTAATTAGACTTTCGCAAAGGGTTGTGCTGTAATTGCCCCTGGTTCATTTTCTCATATAATTGGAATAATTTCAGCTACCAGCCAATTCCAACACACCAATTAAAACGGAAGTGGCCAACTTCAGCTATGCAACCCCAGAACCTGCAGTGTTTTCAATACTTCACAATTAGTTAATTTACAGAGTAGCTCCAAGCACTCGTAGCTGGTTAGCTGCAATTACTCTGTCAATGTGCTTTACTTGGGCCACTAGAAAACATGCTGCATGTTTTTTTAAAAATTACCTTCGTTTTCCTTTGGCCGGTGTTTAATGCACCATGCGCCTATGCTTCAAATAATCACACTCCAATTATTCTCTCTACTGGAAATGTTTTCAAAAATAAAAAAATAAAATATTATGCTTCCACATATACATTCTGTCGTTTGCAAATTTTAGGAAATTAATCTGATTAGGCCATTTATTAATTTCTCAACCAGGTTTCGATATAATTCGACATAAGCGAGTCTATGTTGCTTAGTTAAATTCAACCAAATTTTTTGCATGTCGATGTTCATATTTATTCATTTTATAAATTAAATACTGAGAATTATTTATCAAAGCAATGAATCAATGTGAAATTTAATATTTATTCACCTTAACCTTTAATTAACGAACGTGGAGGCTTCGTGTTATTACCGGTATGGCCACTGGTCATTTCAAATTGAATTTATAAAATAATTCCACATATATGTACAGTCTAATTGGCCTCAGACCTACATTATTATGTTTCAACTGAAATTTCTCTGAAAGGCTAATAGGTTTTGCGGTGGGACTTTTTAACTTCAATGTGCTGATGACAACTCCAGAAATGTATATTTAAAAAATATTAATTAAACACAAATTTAATTACTAAAGAGGGAATATAAAGTAAAATTAATTAACAGCATTAATAAGATAGTGAAATTATTTTTTTTTAAATCGCTAGAATACTCTAGGAATCATATGGAAGAAAAATGAAAACAAATTTATTCTTTAAGGAGGGAAAGGTTTGAAACTATATAACTTAAACTAAGAAAGAGGGCCTTAAAAATTGTCTCTTTGAAAAATTAAAAAATTAAGTGAAAAACTGTTTGGAAAAGCCCTCTGCTCTCATAGGGCAATTTTATGAAGGTTTATATGAATGATTTACTTCTAAGTATCGAGCAACACTAATTTTGAATACTGATTTATAAAGTAAAGTAAAAGAGGATGTTTTTAATTGCTATATTTTGTAATATATCTTCTTATTCTATTAGCTTTTTTAAATTGTAAGAGGTGAGCTAAACCATTTACTTATTTTCATTCTAGTTTTCTATAAAATCAATAGTTCAATTAATGAGTTTGAAAAATGGTATTATTCGGGCTAACAATATTGCATCTTAAATACGATATAATATTTTGTTTTTATTCACATGTCTTAAATCGGAGGTAATTTTATTAAATGTTCTCTGATCAATTTTCTTTGAACAAAGTTAAGCTATGTTTCAATGCTAGAAACTTTAACAACTACATATAATAAGTACCTACAATATAAAAACATTAAACCGTTTCGCAAAGGTAGCCGTTTACGGGTGTGCTAATTTACTAAACAAGTCGATTGTATGAAAATACATTAAAATAAAATATTGAGTCAATTTGCTATCATGAAACTGTTGAATTGCATTTTTATATAAACGATTAAATATGTATATTTTTCTTTCGGTGTAAAACTGCAATTCTGTCTGTCCCTTCAAATTCCCAATTTTTCCATTGCTGTAGGTATGGTTCATGGAAAGCGGGCTCGAAATTCGTCTCCACTGACATATATTAATGGACCACACAATGAGCTGTCTCAAATGGCTGACACTTTTGACAGAACTCATTTAAATAGAGTTCAGATGTATAAAAAAATGTAGGATTGTCTATTTCTTTCGTATTAGGCAATATAATAATCTTTAAAAGGCAGTTAATTAATGAACCTTAATTTAATTTTAAAAAAAGTCAAATATAAGTATGTAAACGTTTCATCGATATTGAAATAATTTAAGAGTAATGAGAATGAAATTTACATAAATTGAGACTTACCCGAAATCTCAACATTTTACAATCGCATACACTGAAAGAAAAAGAGCAGCAAAATTAACTATTTTTTCAGCCAATTAATTAAATTAGTTGATAGATCTAAAACAGTGAGAAAAACATTTACAAAATTAGTTAGTTTCTCAACTATTTTAGTTGATTTCACTACTTTAAATTGTTATAACAACTAATTCAATTAATTGGCTGATAATCAACTAAAGATTAGTTAGTATTGCTATTTTTTTTTTTGGTGTACTCGTATAGGATATAGAATAGATTGTCATATGGATTTTACGAAATCTCACAAAATCTCGAGACTTGGGAAAATTGAAACATATTTGTCGTTGTAATTTGATGTTTTTTTTAGAAAGTTTGACAATTTTCATATAGGTTATTCATAATTACTTTCAAATCTAAAAAAATATCCTTTTGTTCTGGATAGACGAAAAAAACACAGTTTGTATGTACAGTACAGTTTAAGATGCTAGTTTTTATTATAGTTATTATTTATTAATTTTTCATGTATACTTCACTTCACCCGATGAAGAAGAAATCATTCAATCAGAGGAAAAGTAATATGAACATTTAATTGTAAGATATTATATATAATTCTAGTACATATTTTTAAAAAATTTAAGTTCCATTTCTTGTTGCTTTTTATTGTTTTGAATTTACTGAGCAAAATGTACCTATCTTTGAAAGAATTTTATAAATTCGCAAAATATTTGTCCCAATTTACGCTGATTTTGACTTACATTTCGCTTCTTTGGAACGAACTAAAAATCTAAGTCGTTTTATTTTTTCAACTTGCTGTATTTGAAAGTAATGAGGTAAAGAAATTTTTCTGTCTTAGAAAAACCAACAGACATTTAGCAAAATTTGTACTCGACTATATTTTTGCTTTGCTATATATTGGTTAATAAAAATGCTTCTTTGAGGCGGATAATATTCCCCAATATCCATAGGGAAACTTTACGAGCGCCACGGGTGCGAAAACACTTCCGTTTAAGGGTTTACTCGAGAAATGTGTAGACTTGTAAGTACCTACAAGGATTTTTAAAGGAGCATCCTAAAAAGACGGACTAAGAAATCCAGCTCTAAACAAGTTTTTGGAAAAAAAGGTAAAAGTTCGGAAAAGGCTTTCCATCCCTTGGAATGTTCTGTTTCTGACTTTTTGATGAACTTCACAAAGTTTAAATTGCGAAGTTCTGCGGAACGGGTAGAGCACCAGCCGAGGCGGCAAACGGTCTGCTACCAGCAAGTCGGGCTCGTTGAATTGCTGAAAATTAGAATCCTTCTGCAGAATTAACAGATGGACCGAGCAACATTTGTTTCTGTTTAAATTAAATTTTAATGCAGACACTCCCCGGCGTAACAGGTGAAATGAAAAGCGTTTTTACTTCATATCAACCCAGCCTCCAGCTGAATTGTGAGTGGACACTTAGTTCATACTTGGGACAACAGGAACGAAAATGCAAATTAAAGGGAAAATCCGGACGCGTACCTGCTAACCCGGCACCGTAAATCTTAAGTGAAAGGGATACTGCACAAAATTTAAATTAAAAGCGTTTCCCTGCAGAGGTTCGACGCCATGCCAAAAATTAGTTACAAACACATGTTGCGATACAAGGCGGCACGGCACATGCAGGAAGGGACCGGAAATTGAAAACAGATTTGCTCCTATAAATTGTGCGCTCATGTAATAACTTTGGATGAGTTTCAAAGATTCGCACAGGTAGTGGCGATGTAGAATAGTTTTATTGCTGAGTAACTCAGCCTGAGTTGTGTCCTCGAATCGATGTACGGAACAGAACATTTTTTGCAAATACTTTTTACTCGATTTATAACGTAAAACAGTATTGAACTTCTTCCTGTTGAATATTATTGTAAGCTGCTGTTTCCTGCCGAATTGATTTATCGGTGACTTCTGTTTTCTTGCATTAATTGCAGAACCTTTCTTCAAAAATATATTGTTACAATTTTTTTTGCCAAGCAACTGGCTGGAAAAATTGCATAATTGCCCTTCGCTATATTAATTCTATTGTTGTAGTTGTGATAAAAAAAGTTATAGTAAATATTACTTGTGTATAAATATATTGCTCACTTGAGCAATCACTGATTGTTCTATATATTCATTCTAAAATTATTTATTTTCGTGTGGTTTCAAATCTTCTCTCATAACACTTATTTTGATTTTGCTTTTCCGAGAAATTTAGTTTTCTAATCACGGAGTCTTTAAAATTTTCGGCCTATATGCAGCTAATGAGTAATCTGAGAAAAAATAGAGGGAGATAAAATCGAGCAGTTTTACTAACTTTTCAAACAGCATATATTTCAAACTTGTTTTAACAAAAGTAGGAAATCAATCTGTTTAAACATAATAGGCAACGTGCAACGCAAAACTGGTCTTGAATATAATCAATGGGAATATAATTATTATTTATTTTGTAGACTTTTGACCGGGCTATCTTATTAAACAATATAAAATATATATACGTAGTATATGTACATGTATAAAATATAAATGATTGCGAGCGAAATGTTAAGTAAATTTAATCTATGACGTAATAACAATGATCATTTTTGTCGAGATCTGTTTAAAATTCATGTCTTAAGTTTTTTGTTCAATTAAATATTAACATGAGTCGCTTAAAATGTTAGGAAACAACAAAAACTGTATAACTAATAAAACAATAAATAAGTAGGTACTATATGTATTACTATTTTCGATTAATTAATTATTATACTGCATACAACATTTTTGTGTGATATGTTTAATCATTATTTGAGAAGTATTTAATTTGGATAACTTTAAAAATATAAATAAATATTACTTCAAGTCAAGGTTATAATTGAATTTCATTTCTTTTTTAATACACAGTCATTACATCACGACATTGATCGCATGTGCATGTAATTGCCATGGAATTTGATTTATCAATTTCGTCGTAAAATGACTGTGAATCTAGATAAGATATATGGTATATTTCATGAACCAATTGAGCAAGTTCCTTATGTGGTTACATTTAAAATTTATAACCTTTCTTGGCACATATTCGTGCTGCACTAAAAATTTATTCCGAAAAACTTCCCTCGAAGAAGGAAACACCGGATTATTTACGATATAAGCACATTATTGGCGTAAGTGTAAGAGAGGATATTAAAGGCAATGAAGCGGATAAGAGGAATATGCAAATGCCCTTAAAGTAGCATCTGAGAAGTTTATTGATGCAACCATTGGCACAGTTTCAAAATGATGATTTCAAAGATTCTTTGAGTGCTTCTGAAAATTTTAACAGCGTCTGCTTTCCGAATGAAAAGAGAGTAATTCGGTTAAACAAAAAATCTTCAAGACTAGCAAGAACTCGCCTGAATGCATAATTCGTGGCAATTTTCGCACATAAGTGTGGCTGAGCTGCTAACATTTCGCGAGGGAATTATTAAATTATTCCGCGTGCCGATTTGCTCGCACATATCCGCGCCGCCCCCAACTGCAGTGCTATTAAATATCCAGTTCGCTAACCAATTTTCCACTGCGCTCTGATGTTTACCCCCACTGGTACATATCGGTCGATGTTTTATCACAATGGTCTACAAATCTGTAAGCCATCGGATTTTCAGTGGTTTTATGATACTATCAAACTGTGAATGCGGTTCAATCTTGTTTCGATTCAGTGGATCCAGTATTTAATTCGGTGGGGTTTTCCGGGTGTACCCGATTGCCAGCGAATTTCGAAATTTTCTTGGTGGGATACCGAAACATTTTAAAGAAAATAAAATAACACGCATGAATGCAGTAGAAATGTATATTTTTTTTGGGGTGGGGAGAAAAAATATTTCGAACAAATTGCTCGTGACACACTTTTATGTGCACGGATTTTCCTGAAAAATGTATGAATCCAGGCAGATTAAAATTGTGTGACTATTTACAAAGAAAAAATTAATAAAACTACCTTACATTTTGTGCAAACATAAAACTTTCAATTCAGTTTTGATGCCTGTGCACTGAGATAATAATAAAAAATTGTTAACCTTTTTGAAAATTACATTTGGAATTACAGTTCTGGGGAATCCCATCCCAAAATTTTATTAGAATGTTTTGCCTGGCCATAACATCCAACTGCACGATATTCGCAATTAAAATACCTAATCTACATAATAAAAATTCGAATTGAATATGTTTTAACTGCGGATGGCTAGATGTATGTAGGTTCAACAACTTTCAAAAATTGTGCCATTGGATAATAGTGCTTCAAAGTGACATTTTAGAATATTTTTGAAATGATCATATGTGTTAGTTTCTTTGCAATAAAATTTGAATTTAATTTTTTCAATCGATACATTGTAAACTGTAGAAAATGTTCGCTAATGAAAATAACAGAAAGTTAGTACCAATGTAGATCCATTTTCTCAGGAACGGCTGGGAACCTACACTCTATCTTCACTGTAAAAAATTCAACTATTTTCATACTGCCAGGCTAATTCACTCATGACACAAAAAACCGATAGAGTAGCTACTAACAGTAGAAATTTAACACAAAGGAAGGTCTCATACTTAACACAAAACTTCTTTTTTACAAAATTTTACTACTTATGATACTACTACACTGATAAAAAATGCAAACACTTGTAGACAGAACCAAAAATCAAGCCTTTTACACAAAGTTCAAGTTAATGCTGTATTTTATGAGAGAAATATCATATAATTTTGCTAGTTAATAAAAAAACAAATTAATCTCTTCCCATTACAAACGTATTAATATTTGGACCAGTTCTAAACATAATCCAAAATGAAAAAAAAAAAAAACAATACAATAATTTTCTTTAAAAAAGCGATCTATATAAATTTATATAAGCATTGTTACCAGATTTTCCAGGCGAACTGAAATTAATAAGTGAATTTCTTTTTGAAGTCCTTTGGTTGGCACAATTTAATTTTGGTTCTAAATATTAAACTATCTTTTTGGTAGAAAAATGAAACATGCCAGGTTTAATTAAATTTTTAAATTGTCAGAGTAGGTATACTTAACTTTTTGAATTGTTTTGCCCAAATCTGCGTTAGACAGATTTATTATATCCGAGGCTTTTCAATTTGAGAATGGTAAAACAAACATAAAATGAAAATGCATTTAAACTACTTAATACTACATATTTACTGCCTTTTGTATAAGGAAAGTCGCTTTTCAATAGAGACTAGTGGTCGCCCTATGGTCGAAATTCGACCTACTGGGGTTACTATGAAAAATACGAAAGTACACAGCCTACTATGTGTTTGAAATTAGCACTATCAATAATAAAATTACGACAGTTTGTTAACAGACTACTATGCGTTTGACATAGACAGTATGAACGTAAATAAGAAATTTATTTAATTAAATTTAATGTATTTGTAACATATATTATATATAAATTTTAGCTTTCTGCACTTCTTCTCTACATAAACTTTAACTTATGCCAAATTTCACACTCCTCCTTCCGTCCAATATGCTTAAAAAGGAGTACAAAGTTTTCGCTTCACGTATTAATATATAGATATTTTGTAAAAGAAAAATCTTATTCAAATGGCATTTAATTTGAACGTGAATGTTATTGTAAATTGGACACTATTTTTACTAATATAACGAGTATACAATGGTAGGTAGATCTCATTATTTTTTCCCTCTTCCCTACTACAAGTGCTTTCGAAACCGTTCTCAAATCAAAAACCTTGGAAATAATACATAGAATTCCCCTGAGCTATCCTATTAGCAGAATTAGCTTATAAAGATCGTTAATGAAGGTGAAAGGTCTTTGAGGTTTTTTTCCTTAATAAATCTTCCTCTTGATTATAAACAAAACACGGACATGTTAAATTTACAACAGAAATCTACGTTTAATTTAAAAAGAAATCAAAAACAAGAAATCTTTAAAATAATTATTTCTGGAAAACGAACCAAATTAAATTCACTCTTGCTTTACTTTAAGGTTAAGGTTCAATTTTTTTTGGGATGGAAACATTTGATTCTGAATGATGAATAATATTTTTACGAACTTTCGGTGAACTATAAATGATTGCGATTTAACTAAAAGGTTGAGTAAATATGCAGTTCATCATCTATGGATCACTTTCATACCATGGTGAGGTCGTCCAGTGGTAGTGGTCACGCGCCCCATTTGTAGCGTAATAAACATTATTAAAGTATAAGTTTACAACCGAACGAGTTTTATAATGTTTAACCGAAAATAGTAAACTGAATAACGCGCTAAATGTACCTGTTAAATCATAAACACTGCAAATTTCATAAACACGTACTGTAACAAATCATTGAACAGATTATGGAAGAGCTCGGCAAGCTCTGAATTCAATTACTCCGGACTTCGGGAACGTGATTGGAATTACACCTTAGGTGCCGGAGCTCTCCCAGTTCCTGCCGAATTTATTATTTATGAGCGTTCGGTATTTTCGAATTTTAAGTTGATCATGAACGGGAATCACAGGTCCTGCCCGAAAGGCGAAAGTGCGAAATTTCATTAAAATGTCAATAACAATTTCTACCTTTCCTCATCAGGAAATTCACAGTCTAATTGAATTTTAAAAATACATTCAACCGCAACCACCCGCTGGGGTTATCCCGGTCAGGGAAAGTGGTGATGAAAACAACAGGACGGGTTTACTTCGGTCGCCCCCCAAAAGAATTTCCGCCGTTTTTCTTCACAATACGCGGCAGCAGGAGATATAAATGTGATAACGTAATGATAACGACAAATCTCATTACTAGAGGACATCCTACTTCAATAAATATCTTCCCCCATGGACAATATCCCTCGAAGCCACCAAGTTACACGGCTCCGAGCTCCCCTTTGACCAATCTCAGTGTTGGAGCACTGCGGGGAGTTGGGATCCAAAAAACTTCAGCCGGCGGTAAAGGGGATGTTCTCCGGCAAAGATAAATTCCCTCTTTTCGTAAAATACCCAGTTAAAATGAGCTCCGTGGTGTATGCTTAATGGACTGCAAAGGAAAAACGAAAGTGCGCACAGCTAAAGTATTTTGCCCCGATCCCAGGGGGAATTGTATAAATGTCAGTATGTAGTTATTTTAAAGCGCGGCTGCATGATGAATGGCCACCTCATTAATATTTGTTGCGATTTCAATTTATACGACGGCACTCGCGCCCCTACCTTAAAAACCCATTGTTGCTTGCGCAAGATGTGGTAATTAGTCGGGGGTGGAGCTATATTTGTTAATTTAAATTTCCTTAAATATTCAAAGTTCCACTAATCGGACTGGGCGATAAGTTTATGGGCTGGAACTACTTCAGGGATTAGCTGTTCCGTTCTGCTGGAACTGGACATAATTTAAATTTGGACATTAAACGGTTCTGGATGCTTTAAAGAGCGAGGAAGTTATGTTAATTGATACCGATGGGAATGTACATACATATATGCATCTATTTAACCCTAATCTAGTGGCCCAGTTAAGAAACCTTTTTCTATTAGTGAACTTTAGTTTACTAATAGCTTTAAGGATTTTTAAAACCAACACAAAATATCATCTTTATTTATGGAAAGCTTAACCGAGGATTCTACTCTTGCAACTATCCAAATAGTTTTTTTCCAAAAATTTGTTTTCAGATGGGAATTGTTGGGATTAAATGATTATTTTTTGTTAATGAAGTTCCATTCTAGAGCCATATTTGTTAACTTTTACGGAGGGTTTCATATAAAAATAGTGGTAATTATACAGTAATTTTATAAAATTTAATAAAATATAGGTAGGTACCTATACATATTATATTTTCTATGAAATTTGTAACCTTGTTTTTAAAGTTTCTCTTTATATTAATTTCAAATATTTAAAGTTAAAGATGTTTTATTTTCATCAATTAATCTTTGTTCGTTTCTTCAATGTGAATACTTAATATTGGAGGTTAATATTTTATTCTTTCAATACTTGAATAATTCCAACATTCATATATGGTAAAATAATTAAATATAAATATGTAAAAAAAAATGTTTTTGTTTTCCCACACTCGGCATTGATCGGGGAACTTGTTTTTATTTTAAAAGTGTGACTGTGAATAGCTCAATTTACCCATCGTTGCAGGAAAATCTTGAATTTGGTAATGTTTTATTATATGTAGGTAATAAAAGTAAAATAACCAACTAACAAGTTCCAAATTCGAGACTTCCTACAAAACTAAACCTGTTTCAAATAAACGATATTGTACGTTAAAGATAAAATATCATATATTGCATATTTGCTTTTCAAATTTTGTTATTCTTTCTAAACAAATTTTCCTTGAAACAACGACAATATTCGTTAAACTTAGAAAATAAGATACATACATAGGTATGTAGAGTTTACAAAATTGTTTGGTATGTTGGTATTTTCCATTTTATTAACACTTGCGAATTGCTTTCATAATTTTTTCTACACAAATTTTCGTTAAAAAATTCGGAAAAAGCGTGATAGCCCCTAATGTAATTTTCTATTGGCAGCACTAAACTTTTTCTACTAAATTGGCATGGTATCTGAAATAAAAGTATTCGTAAATCTATAATAGGTCTTATACAATTCCGCCGGAGAATTCCGCTTTAAATAAAGTATTTGTACGAAATTATGTAAAAATTCAACTAATATAAACTTAAGAATTTGTATCAAACTTAAGAATTTACATCAAACAAAGTTGTTTTGTTCTAACAAATGAATCAAGTTTGAAGATATGATCGGATATTTGCACGAAAAGCTAAAAACATTTTAAAATATAGGGATGGGAAATCCAATTTTTGTACTGCTGCACTGACTCATTGAAATAAAATAATATATGAAAATACTCTTGTAACTAACTATAAATGGGAATCCGTTATCGCCGCAAAAGTTAATATTTTTGAAATTTCCCAAAATTAAGTCGTTTCTCATCGTTTATACAGTACTCATTGGAAAGCAAATTCTTTGCACAGTGCGAATTTAATTGTCAGTCCTATTTGGCTCTGGTGTTTCCAGTTCCAGGCGTAATATGTATTCTCTGTGGCAGAGAATTTTTAATTTTTCGAGCTACGACGAATGATTTAACGACCGACCGTCTGCCAGCAATGTTGCTGTGATTTTATTTTAATTTTGTGAAGATAAAAATAATGTCTGCGAAAAATAACCCACAGATTCGGTGGGTATTGCGAGAGCAGTTCTTTTAATCTATGATTTTAATTAAATACAAAATCCCAACGTGACAGGCATGACGGGGATGAGGGACGTGTGTGAAAGAAAGTAACAAAATACGCCAGGAGCTTTAATTTTTATGCAAAGCAGAATAATCCCAGAACGATCTCATCGTCTCAGAAACGACGCATTCCCCGGGCGATTTTGGCGCAGACGTTACTAAAGTTAATGCGTTCAAAAGAGATCTTTGTCGCAGTAAATTTGTCTACGTCCTGGGAGCCAGCTGCTGGCAACTGACACGTATCGGGGGATCAATCCTAAGCTGACATGCATTTTTCAATTTTTGCCGCTTAAATGTTCATTTTCCAACGGGCCCGCCGAGAGGAGTTCGAAAACTAACAAGAATCAGATAAAAAGTTCTTTAAACTACTTTCCTTAAGTAAAGAAAAAACTCTTCCGTTCCATTTACCTTTAATTTCGACTTTTCGGTGAACTCGAGAAAAGTTTTCGATTGAAAAGTTTTCCAAGAGGATTAGCCTCAAGAGAAGATTTCTTTTGCAACAGATGGTTAATTTATTCGTCCCGTTCCGCGAAGTTATTATTCGAATAGGATACGCTTTTTCATAATTACTCTCGAGAATTCAACTCATCTCGGAGCTGCCTCATTGTGGAGTAGACGATGTTTTGTTTTCCCGACCCGAATGTTGCAAAGCACATTTAACGCTTCGCGGATACGTAAAGTTCTATTTCTTCATGAAGAAGCATATCTCTGGAAGATATTTTCTAAAAGATTTTTCTTTACAGGTTATTTTTAAAATGAATACCAAGTTTCTGTTATTCAGTTTTACTTTATTATATCTGTTATGCAAATAAAGGGGAAAACGCCAATTAAATTTCTGCTACACTTACAGCAACCTAAAACCACAGAAATAATACCCAAATAATTTTAACAATAAAATATATTAGTACCTACATATGTACCTACATATATGTATGTATAAAAAAAAAAGGCAAATCGGAGTACTACTCACGTCTTGAGGGTTCCGATAGCTATATTATCGTAAAGTTTAGTAAGTAATTACTTTATGATTATTTGGTTATCTATCAAATTTCAATCATAAGAAAAAATTAAGTTTGTCATATAATAATTAGGTATACTTTTGACTATATTAGAAGTTTTATGATTTTCGGAATTATTCCTTTATTCATGCTATGTTATAAGACATCCCTTTGTACCAAATTTCAAGATCAAGGTTTACAAGCCCTCGCTGTATATAAATCAATATTTAAATTTGCACATGCATTTCATTGCCATGTTTTTACCCATCTAAACTTCAAATTTTGAACCGAACTTAACCGGGTTAACTTTATGACACAAATTGGGTAAAAAATAAAGCAAACCGAATTGCTACCGACATAAAAATTATTTGAGATATTCTCATAAATTTGAATTAAATGCAAAACTTCCTGCTAAATCTGATCCGCATCCGATTGTGGATAAAAACGCAGCTATTGGCATAGAGTATTTGAAGTTATAAAAAATAAAGCAGGAAAGACAAAATATTAATGATTTGT
This sequence comes from Machimus rusticus, assembly GCA_951509405.1. Classification (NCBI taxonomy): domain Eukaryota; kingdom Metazoa; phylum Arthropoda; class Insecta; order Diptera; family Asilidae; genus Machimus; species Machimus rusticus. Next base: position 3,354,764 of record OX608052.1, on the reverse strand, counting down.
TAAGTATCTTCCTCATATTCAATAGTTTGGGCTTTTGAAACTATCTTGTTAAAATATTTTTTTTTCTAACATATTTTTACAATAAGATAAAATGTGTCACTCAGTAGTTACTCTGTTATAGTATCAATTTTCTTTATGATGCTGCAATCTCCTATACGCATTACATATGGACATATGATACCTACATTTGTTTCCATAATAATGATATTTTGAATCTTGTTACAGAAAAAAGAAAATCTCATAGCTAAATTGTTAATTTGAATAGCAATGAAATGAAATGTTGCAAAGAAAGAATTTTAAGAAAGAATTTTTGCAGGTGGCAAAAAGGAATGGAATACAGGAAACGTGATAGAATCATTCAGGCATTCGAGTGCGAGTCCCTGCCCCAGGCACATCGAAGCTTTCCTGTCGAAAACGAAGGGTAATTGCCTGAATAATAATTATTGTCTATTAAGGAGCGCTAAGTGCTACACAGCAGCTTGATTTAAGTCTATTGTGTTCGCTGTGGCGGTGGCCCGGTGGGACTAATGTTCTGCCGGCACGCATTTTGATGCTGTGAAAAATTTTTCTATTGGCAAAACGATAGCAATCATTGATGGAAAGCCCTGCCGCACGCAATCTTTAATTACGGCCGCCAGCCGTGAGGCACCCCGACGACGACTTGTAATCATCATTTGTCATCACTTCTTCCACTATTAGGCTTCGATTATTTTGGTGTTAACAATGGGTAGCCGTAGACGCATTTCGGCACTACTTAATGGTACTTCAATGGCGGAATGAATTCGCCTTTTATGGCTTCTACTCCATGCGAAATTCTGACTGGTTCCGGCAGTCACGCGACCAACAAAGTTTCTGGACTCAGATTTCCATTACTCCAGCTCGCTCGGGAATTCCTTTGAAGACGAATCATTCCCGAATAAAATTGATTTCACAAAATTGCTACTCTTTGTCAGTTAGCGAATTCGCAAGAAGCAGTTTCGTTCGCGCTAATTGAGCTGGAATAAAGGAAACATTTTAATTAGTGTCGGCCGGAAGCTGCTGCAGTTTCGAACTCTGCTTTTAATCTGTCCACGTAATTTCGCTTCATTTTTGCGCTATTCGGTGCAGCAGACAATTAGCCTTTGCCACTTTCGCTACTCTAGGGCGCTTGTAATTGCGCCATGAATTACTACTCAAATGAATCTTGCGCCACCAACAACAAACTCCGCTTGCACATACAAACTCACTCATAATATGCTCTTCATTTGCTTCTATAATTATAGTGATGCCATAGCGACAAATGAAGAGCGCTCATCAACTAATTTATTTGATTTTTAGGGTTCTGGAATCCATTTCAGATTCACTTTGTTGTCCGTTGTCCGTTGTAGAGGTATGGAGTTGATATTATAAAATAAGCGCCAAATACGAATTCTACGGTCTTGTACATTAACATAGTCAAAATTCAAGTTTATAAATCAATGTAATAAAAAGATTATACCTTTCATATTATAATAGATACCCGTACTGAGTGACACATTAAAACCTATCTACACGCCCGTTACCCTAGAATCTTGAGATTTGGCACGGAGGAAATTCTTATAGAAAAATATTTAAAAATCATCATTTTAAACGAAGAAGCCGTGATATAGGTACCTACTGATGAATGTTTTGCTTTATTATTGTAAATACAAATTGTAATTGAAGATTTAAAGAATAGGATACCTATTGTTGACGAAATAGCACCAACTAAACTCTGAGTGTATATTTTTCAACAATACTTAAAACAAAATGGCAACCTCAATCATGTCCAACAAATTTCCTTATTTTAAAGCACATTCCTATATCAAATTAATATATAAAAAATTATTATACAAATTAGTAAAACAAGGTTTTCGCTATATCCAGAAAAAGATTTACATATTCTTTCATTGTTGGAACTTTATATTAATTATAATATGGGTCGAAAGAAAAACTCTTCTGGCACAAAGAAGAAATACTCCACAGAATAACATATAGTGCTGGCCATAAATTTAGCGCACCAATAATTGTGTTTCTTTACTTATAAAACCTACAGTAGTGTTTGCTTTCTCTAAAAAATGTTTTTATTTTAAACAGAATAAAATTGTTCTTACGAGACAATTTGTTGAAAGCAGCTGGTTCGTTTAGGATTTTACTAGATGAATATTTCTATTGATATAGGAATCAAAATATTTCCTATAATGATATTTCCATTGAAAGTCAAACAGTTCTCAGTCTCTCGACCTTAATCTGATCGACAACGTCTGAAATGATCTAGGGGAGCATATAGAATATAATTATAATAAGAGTTGAACCGAATTGTGACAGTAAATAAAATATGCTTAGGATGCTATACCTATACTAAAGCAAAGATTCGGAGCTTTACTACAAATTTTACCTTAAAAAACACGTTGAAAATTTATAAAATAATTAAGGCGATTCTACTAAATAATTCAAAATAATATTATAAATAGTTAAGGAGAAAAAAAATCTTTTTGTTTACGTTTACATTACCCTAAATTTCAAAGTATTTAATTGGTTTAATTGAACTAGTAAGCTATTTGGAGATGAAAATGGAAGTTGAAGTAAAATAACATAAGTATTTAACGTAAACTGCCGTTTCTAACTAGGCATTTTTTTCTCTTTGGAATAAGAACGACTAACAGTTTGAAATTGAAATTTTAATCTCACTGATAAATTATACAATACAATTTATTTATTGCTAGAATTTACAATTCGTTCATACTCATCTATAATATTTTTGTATGATTTAACCAGAAAAGTCAGTATACTTATAACATATACATATATGATATTTAATTTTGGGAAAAAAAATAATTAAAAGAAACCCAATGAGAACAAATTTCAAAAAGCTATTTCTTACATACAAATAAATACCTAATTATAATAACCTATAATTTACTTAATTCCCTGATTAAGGTTCATATTTTCAAACCATGTAGGAGGATTTTTCGGCAATTCGTTTCAACTTACCCACTGATAACATTTTTGTACAAATACGGCCAAGTCTCCTAATCGCATAATTATTTATTGTTGAATGATAATAAGTTTTCTGTTATGTCAATACAATACAATACAATAAAATACAAAAACTCAAAATATCTTACTCGTTTACGCAAATGCAATATGTATAGACTGAATATTCGTAAATGAATCGGAAATGTTCCCATCATATTTATGAAAATAATATGGACAACTCTTTCACTTCTAACAGACTAACTTCATCTCCTCACGTATCTTGAAAATGTTCATCCAACCTGTTTCTATGAGCAAATAAGTATGACAAAACCGATAGTCTATCGAACATATTCAAGTAGCAAGTTTCACCCTTAACATGTATGACATGTTAAGGGTGAAACAATGTTGAAACATTGTAATCCTAAAAACTGCAAAATACACATATGTATATATGCTCGTATGCCATAATGTCGCATGCATATGTTACGAGCGAATCAATTGAGGGTAAATAGAACCCTTAAAACGATAAAAACTGAAGAAGCACCCACCAGCGCTATCCGATCTCCGGCTGTTTGAGCAAGGTTTTGCCAAACTTACAGCAAATTGGAGAGTCCTTTTGGCGTTTAGCGGACGCATCACACAGTCCGTCTGCAGGAGAACTTATTAAAAATTCAAGTCAGCGTACAGCAGCAGTTCGCTGTGCCACCAACATCTGGCAGACCTTACAACTTTATTCAACAACCCCCGGCCTGCTCTTTCGGGCCCGCTCCTTCGCATACAGCGTTATCTTTTCGCCAGGAAATCCTCAGAGCACCGAACAATAGAATCCTTTCTGTAGAAACTCGAGAAAAGGTCAAAAGTAGCCATTCTGAGATAAGGGTCAAGTTATCATGTCATTGTATCAGGGTAGGATTGCCCAACTGGGAGGCTGGTGGGGCGCGCTGGACCCGGCCAGACTCATACAGAAAAAAAGAAATTAAACAAAATTATTTGGCTGATTATTTCCCGCAAAAGAAAAGTTGGAGAAGAGATAAATCTCATGTCAATGTTTGCGGCTGCGAATCTGTCCGGAACGTGGAAACTTCGAACATCCTGTAAACAATTAGCCTTTCCTGCCCTTTTGTTAACTTTCAGCTGCTCCACTTCTTGTCTTTGACTACTCATGAGTAAATTTTCGACTTCCTTATTTTTTCCTCAATTTTCGTAGTGAAACAAAGAATTTCATGAAGTCAGCGAAGTCCATGCAGAGCAACTTGCCTTAATTCATCGATTGAGAGTCATAAATTTCGAGCTTTTTGCCCTTGCGCTCAATTGGGAGATATTAATTTTTTAAAAAAATTCGAAAAAGAAGTAAAATTTGTTTGAAAGTATGAGCTCCTTTCATTAGACACCCCGGGTACGATGTAGGGATTTAATATTTCGCGTTTCAAAGGCATCCGAGCTCCAGTAAACGAGGTAATTGGATGCAATAAATTAGGCAGAATGGGTAGATGAATTTTTTTTTCATAAAGATGAGTTGCTGCGCGCACTGTCTTCAAAGAAATAAATATTTTTAGAAAGTCATTCGTTGTAAAGGTAGCAATTAAGGGTTGTAGCTGGTCGGCGAACTTTGAAAAATGTGCGGCAGTCGCCAAAGCAATGTCACGCTATAAATTCACAATATTGGACCGAAAAAGCGGAAATAAATTTTCCCGAAGGTGGTCCAATTAACTCGTCACCTGAAAAGCTACCCGAGCATGGCGAACTTAGCCAAAGGCTACTTAACTACTTTAAGAGGAAAAACAGCACGTGAACGTACAACTGATGTAATCGGATATAGTAAATTATACGGTGCTACTTACCTTGAGAAGCAGCACGTTGCTCCTTCCCAAAGTTTGCCAATTATCCAAAGTTTTCGTACAGTGGATCCGAATCTGCCTGAGTCTTCTTCGCCTTAATAGTGAATTTATGCGACGTGTATGGGTACCGGCCCTGAACCCTGCACCCCCACTCCCCGGGGTACTGCTGCTGCTATTTATGTGCCGGGTCTAGGCCATGCAACTGAGCAGTAAGCTATCCAATTATCGGTTTTTACCATGTTGATAGGGCAGCAGGACCGACCCGTGAATCTTCCTCCTTAAATTTATAGTGCGAAATCTTTATCGGGGCGTACAGCGCCCTTGAAGGATTTAAGTGTTTACGAATTTTACCGAATCCCTTCCGGAGTTCCTTTTAAATTAAGAAAAAACTAAACAGCAAGTATCAAGCAATTACTCCTTAAAACCTACTTTTAAATACTCTCACTATTTTAACACTTATTTAACGTAACCCACTCTTTTTTATATCTCTTAATTTCTTAGTATATTTGTTAAAGAGGCATTGTGTGTCTCATCATCATATTTTTTTAAATTAATAAAGTGTTTTAAGAAAAGGTACACGGTTAAAAATCTTGGAGTAAATTTTAATACATACTACCTTAATATTACAGCCGAAATGCAATACAATCTGTATTTAATTTTAATTAGTGTTAAATATTGAAAGTAAATGTAATAAATTTTGTATTACAGTATAATATTTATGGTATTCAATTATAAAACTAATATTGATGGGCATTGACTTTCATTAAGTCGGATAAAGTATAAATTTATATATATATATAGAAAACATCCATCGAAATGGGACGAAGCTCCACTTATTATGCATAATTACCTAACAGTTTTTTTCTAAAGTATATTGCATTAATCACAGACAAACTTTCTTGAGAAAATAATTGTTTTCTTAGGCTTATTTTAACGCTTACCTACATTCCCTTGATTTAAGTTAGTTATATTTTGAACAAATTTCATCAGAAGTATTTTTTCCTGTAGTGCTTGTTCCCCAAGATAACATTGAAATAACATCTTAAAAGGAGTGAGGGATAAGCTTCGATATTTTACTCCTCATAATCAGTATTAACAAGAACTTAATTAAATTTGGCTCCATATTATGAACCTCAAATATTAGTTTTACTCTCAGTTAAGTTTTAAATACTTCAGTGGAGCGCCTGTGTAGGTATAGTCTCTTTGCCTCTTTGGCAATCAAGTACACTATCCTTCAAATAATAAAGCATTAAATCAACGAGCCTTTCAATTGAAATTCAAACAAGGTAGGTAACCCATACCTGGGAATAGGATAGGTTCAGGAGTAATCTCTTAAAACGAAACATTATGAATTTCGCGTAGAAAATTGCAAGTACACAGTGACTGAGTGCTGAATTCCCTCTGATTTAATAGCACAAGAACTTAAATTATGCATAACGATGTCGCAGTCGATAGAACACATCTCGTTGCCGCGGAATCCACGTGTAGGAGGTATAGGTGTCCGATTGCACTCGCAGTAATTATATTCATCGCTAAATTGCCATTACGTAGATGGAAACGTTTCGCGCTGCCCACGCCAAAAGTAAACTTGAAGCGTCGAAACAAAACGTGCCGTATCAAAAGTGTTCTTATTTTGAGCAACATTTCAAAAACTGACATTTAATTAAAAATTTGTACAGCCATATGGCACAGCAAGGGCTCCACCCACATTCGCGCTTCATGTGCTCCCAGTCCGCTCCACCTACAAAGCTCCCCCCCGCCGCCGCTGTAATTTGCTTTCCTATCAACGTTAATTAAGTCACGGTGCTGGTTTTACATCCTTTTAAGTCCCCCGCCCCCCGAGAGGAGCGTTTATGCCTTTTGATTTGCATGCTTCCGTTTGACGGGGAGACACAGTGCTGGAAAATTTTAAATACGGTTTTCAACATGTAAAGCACTCCTTGTAAATTTATTACAGAAAATTCCAAAAATGTCCTTCTGTCCTGAATTAAAGAGCCGAGATTCCCTTGCATCCCCGGAACTTTTCAAATAGCCCATGAAAGTTTACTCCTCGCAGTTTGGGGATGAGTTCGCATCCTGGCCGGGTATTTTGCACGCCCTGAATTGCAGTTTTGATGGAATGCAACTGAAAAGAACTAGTTTCGGATATTGAATGTCTCCGCAAAATGTGCTTTGCTCGCTGGAAGTTTTGAGTTATTTGCAGTTTTTATACACTAAATTGCGAGGATTTGTGCCATTCTAAACAGAATTATGAATTTTGAGGAAGCTCGTGCGCAGCTAGAGTATGTTTCTATTTTAAAATGTTTTACACTATGCAGATGTTATACAACAAGCCACATTACTCAATAGAAAACTTTTAGCACATATCCATTCATCATAAACTATGTTTGTACGCAAATTTTCATCGAAATTTTTGAAATTAATGCATGAGCTTTTTACTAAACTTTCAGAAATTATATTGTATTAATTGCTCTTAGAAGTAAATAACATACATAGAGAATCATTTTATTTAAAATCATCGTATAAGAATTTAAATCCAAGATTCGAAATATTTAAATAAACTACAATATATTAAAATGTTAAAAAATTAAAAAAAAAAAAAATCAAAAATTCTACGACTGTCAATATTTCAAACACTTAAAATAACTTAATCAACTTTTAATGAACATCCTAGTTTCAAAAGTATGACCCGTTGTAAAAGTTACTGCTTTATATTGGATAGAAATAAAGCCAACACAGAACATTTAGAATTTAAATTGTATTAATATTATATGCTAAATCAGACAGAAAGAACGTATACATAATACGTTCAAATTTAAATTTAATCATAGGTAAATAAAAACAAGTGAAATATGCTGAATGAAATTTCTATATGTGATATTTCTTACCTTTTTTATTATTTTTTAACTTAATTAAGAAACGCATTTTTCTTTTATTTATGAAGAAATTACATATAAATATTTTTAATGTGACTGCTGATGATTTTCGTTCGATGTTATAGACTTCAGAACATGTAAGAGTTTGTAATATCATTAAATTTTTGTATTAGGTATCATTAAATGAAATTCAACCAGACGATTTGAGGAAAAAAATGTTTTCAAAGTTTAATTAAAAATTAAGTTTGCCCACAATTACCAAACATTTAGATACCTCATAATCGAATGATTGCTTTTGTAATGTGTATGCGTGTCAATTTAATCATTCTTGCCCCAAACAAAAGAATTATTAGCTGCACTCCATATGAGGGATTTACTCCAATTGTAATCTCCTTTCATAATCGCAAATATAAAATATAAGTGTCGTGAAAACTCATAAACCTTCAACTTTTCTTCAATTTTGATATTTAATTACTTTCAAATTTACTACCACCCTCATTAGAAATATGGATATTGTAGTTTAAGCCATCTTAAGGAAATTATTCCTCCCGAAAAGAAATGGTACAATTATCTCGACATTTAACAGCTACTTGCACTTCAAATGATTGCAAATATTTTAAAATTGTAGGGAAACTTTTGAATTTCTGTTCGTTTGTTTTATGTAGCTATTTTTGATTTCTAGCTTTTTGAGTCCAAGAAGTGCTGAACTCACACTTCTTTAAATTGACGATTATGACGACTATACTCGTCAGACGTTAGTGAGTATAAAAGCTATACATATAAGTACCTACATATGTATATTATTTGCCATTTATAGGTGAAAATACCTACAAATCAGTGAAAATCAGACATGCACGTACTAGAAAAAAGAAGTTATGTAGTTAATAATAGGTAATCCTCTTGGAACACATTCCAAAATGTGAATGGATTTAAAAATTGGTGTCAAGTGGGTTTTTTTTTTTAATATAACGAACTAGTAAATGGCTATGAAACTCTGTAAAACGAAAGTTATTCCCAAAAACGCAGCTGAAATTTAATTCAAGTCCACCAGGCTAGAAAAAATTCCTTGAGGAGGGCATTTAACTCAACCATCACAAGAGCTCAACGAGCAGCAGTTTGAAGTGGGTACAAAAATTTAACCATAAAAATTAATTTGGCCTCACTGAGCGCAGAGCATTCATTTTTACTGCTAAATTATTTATTAGCTGTTCTAAAATATATTTTAATTCCGAAAAAAATATTCCCAGCTGAAGAATGTGCTTGGGAAACTCACACATCATTTCAATTTAAAGCGTTTCAGTCAAGTGCCACTCGAAATTTAAGTGGAAGTGCTCAACTCTAGCCGTTGTCAGAGGATTCCAGCTCCGGGTATCCACCAAGAGTTGCAGGCCACACAGACTCCGGGTGCAGTGGATGTAGGCGGGATAATATCCAGTAATTACGGCTCCATGCAAGGATGCAGGGAAACGGGTAGAAGTGGCTCTTTTTGCAATTAGAACTATTAATATCAATAATTGCTTCATCCCGGGCTGCAGGCATCGCACATACCTGGGGATGAAGTGGCTCACGGAGGATATAATCACCTCGTTCCTCCCAAGTTGAAGTGAAACTGTCTTTCCGAGGTGAGCACATGGCCGGGACGCCGCCCGGGGCCATTAAATGTCCTTTGAGCTTGCGGTCCCGTCTCCCCGGGTTGTCATTCAAGGAATTGCTCGAGGAGAGCTCCAGGACAGGATCCCGGGAAACTTCGGGCTCTTGAAAGCATCTCTCTGCGATGAAAGGGCAACTCTTTGGGAATTGCTCCGGGTTTAAGGACGCTCCGGTGTGTAACAACTGCACAAGTTGCTCGGCACTGAAAGCGGTACAAAGATGCGTTTCAAAATTATTCATGCGCGAAAACTTGCATTTGCGATCAATTTAGTGCACTGCAAACGCATTCCCATTTGGGGCTGATGAATTTTACCCAAAGGAGATTTGTGCGACTTGTAGCTTTGTAGAAACTTCAACTCATGCATGATCGGCAAATTGGAAAATTTTATAAATTCCATAAATTCATCGTAATATTAGTGTAGTGTAGCAACCTTTAAATCAAAATAACTCCATAACTACGGAATTTAACTTTACAAATTGGCTTTAATATTACGTCTTCTCTGCTGTTTTGACAACGTTTAAAAAATAGATTTTGTTTCATTCCTTTTGATTACACGATTTGTGGTATATAGTCCCTATTTTTGATATTATTGCTGTGACTGTGTCTACGAGAAACATATAAGTACATAAAGGCCGGAACGACTAATAAAGTCATAATTAGTTGTTTAAAACTTTGACGGCCGGATCTTTGCATTTGCCGCTATGTATATGTATGCCATGTTATGGAAAATTATTGAACTACATATATTTACAAAAGATATCCGTTTATTAATATGTGACTTGAAAGTTACAAGGGCCTGTAGAAGATTAAATTTTATAATGAAGCAGAAATTCCTAATTAGTATTTAAAAACTTCAAACCCATATTTTTGGCAATGATAAAGTAACGTATTTATTATTCGGTTTTATTAAAATTAATATTTCACATAAACTTCTTTCTGTTCTGGTCGTAAACCGTCCAAAAAATCAAGTCACATAAACGTGACAACTGCCAGCAAATTGAAGTCACATAAATGTGACCCCGGCCGTCAAAGTGTTAAAACACCGTTTTTTTTATCTTTCGTTACTTACTTCCTTTGAGTCGGAGTTTTTCAAAAATTTTATTTAATCCTTTTTTGATTACAACTCTTTTATCATATTTACAAAATCAATTTTTACGCAATGTAAAGTAGCGACAATCTTTATAATCTTTCTTGTGTCATTTTAAATTTTCATGATTATTTTATTCGTTTCAGTTGTGGAAACGATTCTTTCCCCAGAGCAATTTATTACCATTAAAGTCAAGAATATTTGTAAGGTAATCTCCACATTTGGGAAAGCAGAGGATAATTTATCTTCCCATATTTAAATTTATATAAATCAGAGTTTTTTGTTCATTCTTATTTTATTAGATATGGAATGGTTAAAGGCCATTAGGAAATTTAAGATTTTAAACGATTGTACCTACTATCTTTGTAAAATTAATGTTTATATAAGATATTGCAATTTAGGTTGGCAGGCAGCCATTAATATGTAAAAACAAAAATTTCCTGTTAAACTTCAATAATTTTATGCACCGATGTTTGAAGAACATTCCAGATTTCTGCGTGTTTTATGTCTGAAAAAAAAAAAATCATAAATATTGAAAATAACGAATTGTTTGTCATTTTTTTATGCAAAAATCGCCATATTTAATTTTGTCGTCAAAATTTCTAAGCCCAGATTCAGTTTCAGCACACCCAAAAACATAAAACAACTTACCTTTGATAAATTTACTACTTTGTTAACTACATAAAATTTAGATTTAAAAACATGTTATAAAATCAACGACCGACGACGATTAATGGGTTAAATGTGTTTTGATTGCCAATTATTGACATAGAGCAAGAGCATTTTTATTTTTTTATTTCATCATGATAACTTTTATGGTTTGGTCAGAATATGTAAAACAGTAAGAAATGATGGACATAGGATAACGTTTGTACTTAAAGTAATATTTATTAGTTAACCAATATTCGATGATAACAGCAAACAAATATTTTAATTTATTTATATTTTACTATTCACAAGCCGCTCGAATCTTAATTGTAAACCTTTATAATAAATAAATAATTGTTGAGCATATACGACTTCATATTTACAGGAGTTGTAACATCTGTTCTGTCATATGGTGTAAATCGTCATAAACAATTCGAAACTTGACCATTAAACAGAACATAATAAGGGCAATTCAAATGAAGTGCCATCGTACGTGAGGGTTTCTAAGGTTCATTTCCCAATTGTCGAAAGGAAATTGGTCCGAATGGGTCTAATATCTTGTCTGAGAATTTGTTCGCATTATCCTTTTCACCTACTTTTATCAGCGCCGAATAAATGAAACTTTGTACCTATTAAGCGAAATGAAGTAATAACATTCCTAACGCCTCATAATTACACCCCCGTCAGACTCCGCCGTTAACTCGGAACAAAGGAAATCAAAGAGACCTTACACAATTGGGCGAGGGAAAACTTTAGCACGAGGAGAATCTTTCGTCGGCGAACTCTGAGCCACTCACCTCCACACAGAGTCAACTCCGCGCAATAATCTGAGAAAATATTCTTCGAGATAAGGAGCACACTGAACGCGTTGTACGTGGAATACAGGTCCGATTAATGTCTCACAATTTAACGTGAAATTAATTGACATTTATTAGAGCAAACTGAGTGTAACTGGTGTTTATGGGGCTCATTTCACTGGAAAAATGATTAAATTAGTTATTTGTTTTGTTGTTAAAAAAAATTTAAATTTCCTCGCCCAATGGGAGAAATGTTATCAAAGTTGGGTTTTTTTTTTTGTCAAGCTTATCTACTTTCTTGTTAGGAATCAAACTAGAAAAATCGACATTGTTTTCTTATTTTTCTCAAAGTAGAAAAAATGACACTTGTTTTGACAGCCACTTCGCTTCAGATGACTTTCAAAATAAACCTAGCTATATTCATCGAATTTAATGTCATGGTCACAATTTTTGATATTCATTACTGTTTTTTTCTCAAGCACTTACCAAAGAAGCCTGACGCGGTCAAGAAGCCTCCTATATTTAAGCAAAACTATTACTAAGGCTGTCTTCTCATAACAATAAAATCTTTTTTTTACCTATGTAAGTAGTTAAAAAACTAAAATAAAATCGATGTGCCTTGATTTTTACCTACTTTGCGTCATGTAATATAATTTATTTGGTTCAAGGTTTGAAGTTTGAATGGGCAAGTATCATCAATTTGATACGTTTTTGTCAAAACTTAAAATCTTTGTATAGTTGACTGTTTTATTTAATTCAATTCAATGCAAAAATTTCTAGTAAACCGCGAACCAGACCCGTTGTGAAAACAAACAGCTATTTTCGAAAACCCTGATTTTTCAGTAGTTTCTAACTGCAATTCTAATGAAATTTGGGTACTGCAGTAAACGTTGCGATCCAAGTTTCATGGGTCGTAATATTTACTGGATTTAATTTAATTCTATTGAATTTCTAGTGATATCCATTATCCATACACCATTACATGGTCTACTTGTATACTACTGTTATTGGTTACTTTTTCTGTGTTGTTAAGTTCATTTCATATTCGATAGTTTCTCATTCAAGCTTGATCTCTGAAAAAGGTAAGCTGTGAAGTCTTGTTCAACAATGAAATGTGGCAATTTTAGTTGGCTTTATCTAAAAGTGGTAAGTTAATTACACTTTCAGTTGTAAGATTTAATATATTTGTGGTTAAATTTACTGAATTTCTAGCAAAACCAGAAAACCACTGAATTAAACTAAAAATACAGAAAATGATTAGAAAAGAATTTTAGTGATTCGCTTTACATTATTTGAGACAAAAATAGAGTGTAAATCATAGTAAATTAAATTATTATTAATTAAATTCCGAATTTTTTAATTAGCGTGGTAAAATTACTAAATCCTTCTATCAAACGATGTTCGTACATCTAATTTTATTAGTTACAACAATCTCGAATTTAGTAGCGCACGAAATTTAATTGAAAAAATTCAATCGATATTATTTCTCAGATGAAAGGAAAACTTAGTCACTTCTTGCGGAGGATGCTATGTACGCTAACAACTTTTACTTGGTTAGTTTTTACTCCTCATCATGCAACGACCGCAAGGAGCACACTAATAATAACTTCAAAAATTCAATAATGTTATTTATAATGAAATTAAGAAATAATTAAGTTGATATAACGCTTCCGATACACCCGAACTAGGCCCGCTCATAATTAAAATTTCCACACCGTTTACTAAGATGCAAAGTTGCTGTATGTTTTCACACTTACGTCGTACTTTTCCTATTAAAAGTTGAAAAGCCATTCGAGGGAGGTTCCCTGCTTTAGCCAAGGCGGATCTGAGTGGGTTGAAGTGATTTTTGGGAAAGTGCACGTCGCGGTGCATTCGAAAGTTTTCTACCGAAAAACTTTTACCTTTTTTTCCACCTTTTGTTTTTGGAAAATGGGAAACTTTTGACACTAAACAACGTACACGGGGTGCGCTCACGTTCAAGAGCAGTTTCCGTAAAATCCGATAAGTGGATCAATGAGTTCGAAAGTGGGTCAGGGAATAGGAAGGTTCGCGGGCCAATTGCCTGGATGGAGTTGACTTCTCACTTCTAAATTTCATCAGAGCCCCCGAAGTGAACAATTAAGTCATGTCAGGGACCACCAGACACGGGCTGCGAAAAGGCTCCGTTGGCTTGATTAAGTTACGCCCCCATACTCCTTGAATTAAAAATGCTTTCGCTGAATTTAAATGCCCCCGATTAAATTACGTGCGGCAGAAACGCGGGGGAGGAAACCGCCGTTTTGGTAAAAGGCAGCCCACGCTCCGACCGCCGATGACGCAAGAGTTATTGTCCTTTTGGTAGTACCTCAACAAGTCACATGCAAATGAAGCATCTCGGAGTGATTGAGTGCTTCCACAATGTGCCTCCATTAAAAACGATTTTTTAGGGAATGAGATGTAAATTCCCAGCCTAATCGAAGTCACGTAGAAGACATTTTCCTCGCGAAAGGATGCTAAAGCCATTTTTCTCCTTAAGGATAACAGGATTATTGATTTTCCCTTCGATGTGCTGCTGTGCGGAAAACCTATCAGGATGTAGCACACGCAAATATTTATATGACAATTGCAGAGGGTTTTCGGATTTTCTTTATTTTCCCTGATTCCTCCGCATGTCGGAGCGGATTCCAGGGAGTTACGTGCTGAGTACGTTTACATATTAACGCGGCATATTTCGACGCCCGAGCTGTCGAGCAGTTTTATCCTTGAAATGTTTAATTGAATTGCCTACCATTGGGGGAAATTGATTTCGGGGGAATCCTCAGCCACTTCGGAAACTTTAAGTGTTTCATTTTATATTTGTGGTTTTTCAACAAATTTTCTAAATTGGTTTTGCTGCTGGATGTTTGTGCACAAAAGGGAAATGTTTATACAGGTAAAGATTTTTTTTCAGCATTATTTTATTTATTTTAAACCGATTTGTAACCAGAATGAATCTCAATCTAAATACATAAATGTGCGTTGCGCATGTAACGGATTATTTCTTCTCTTCTTCGACTACTTAATTAATTTTCTTTTGAGAATTAAGAAGCTACATACATTGCAAAGTAATTATTTATTATTTAAAAAAAAATAACAAAATTGTTTTTGATTTTTAATATTTATACTAAACGCCCGTTCCTTTCCTCACTCCCCCACTAATCATAAGATAACGATACAAAAAAGGGGTAAGAGTACATACAGTGTTGTGCAAAACAATAGCAACCATTTCACTACAAAAACTTAATGTAGTTTTTTTCTTCATTTTATTTAGTGGAAAATGAAAAGATATATCCTATTTTTCTCTTTTCATGAAACCATTACAAATGGCTGACTTTGCAGCAAAATTACAATTCAATTTAATTAAAATAATTTAAAAAAATAACGAACTTCGGTACATGCAGTGTGCAAAACTAAAGCAACATTTTAGTTGCCTCCCAAGTATACTTCATACGGTGGTCCTTCTTTTGAATAACCTCACCTCACCTTCGTGGCATAGTTGCTATTAAATTCATAACAGTAGATTGAGGTATGCTTTCCTATTCCTTTTATAAATATTTCCAATAGTTTTGTTTTATTTCGGAAGCACTGTTTTGAAACTCGCCGTTTAAAGATCCTGAAGAGATTTTCAATGGGATTCAAATCTGGTAATTGAGCCGACCAATCAAGAACTTGAATCCCATTCTTATTCATTAGCTTCGATGTATCTTTCGGGTCATTATCATGCTGAAACGCTCATCGAAGCGGCGGTTCCAATTCGGCATATGGCAAAATTTGCGTCTCAAAAAATTGTTGTCAATAAAATGGTCCATTTTTTCTTTTATTTCAAAAAAAGGAACAATACCATTCGCCGAAAAATAGGTCCAGACCATCATGCTATCATTTCCATGCTTGCTTGTTATGTTGCAATATCGTGGTTTTAGTCGCTCACCTTTTCGTCTTCTTTTACCTTAAGTTTATTTAATTAAATTTTGACTCATCGCTGAACAGTACTGTTTTCCATTTTTCTAAGGATCAGTTTAAATGGTCTGAAGCAAATTTCAACCTATAAATTTAATTTTATATAAAAAAGCAGACCATGGCATCAAATTTACCTCTTTTGCAAGTGTTTTCTTGTAAGCGCAAGTTTTTAGTTGGTCTGTAGCTCTCTGAATTATTTTCTAAAGTACATTTTCGAGCAACATACATGACAGCATGATGGTTTGGACCTGTTTTACATCGAATAGTGTGGATCCTATTATCGAAGTAATGGACCGTTTCATTTACAAAAATATTTTGAAGACGCAAATGTTGCGGGAATTGCTACTTCGATGGGTGTTTCACCATGATAATGACCGGAAACACACATTAAAGCTGGTGAATGAGAATGGGATTCAAATTCTTGATTAGCTGGGTCAATCACTAGATTTGAATGCTCTTCAGATTCCTTAAATGGGAAGTCTCAAGTCAGCGTTTCTGAAATTAAACAAAATTAATGGAAACACTGAAAAAGGAATGGTAAAGCATACCTCAATCTACTATTATGGATTAATTAGCATCTATACTACGAAGGTGTGCTGAGGTTATTCAAAATAAGGACTATCATATGAAGTACTATGGAGGCAACTAAAATTTTGCTTTAGTTTTGCACACTGCATGTACCGAAGTTCGTTATTTTTTTCAATTATTTTAATTAAATTGAATTGTAAATTTGCTGCAAAGTCAACCATTTGTAATGTTTCATGAAAGGAGAAAAATATAATATAGCTTTTTATTCTCCACTAAATAAAATGAAGGAAAAACTACATTAAGTTTTTGTAGTGAAATGGTTGCTATAGTTTCGCACAACACTGTAGTTCAGATTGTAACAAAATATTACACAGATAGGTACGGATACAGATTACAGAGATATTCTATTTCTGTCAAAATGGGACTGATTATATCGAAAACAAAAACCTTTTTATTTATAAATAAATTTCGCTTATTCTAGCACTAAAAGTTCAAAAGTTCAAAAAAGCATTCAGCACCAAATAAAAAACAGAAGATGAATAGGTAGTATACAGGCCGAGCACCGAGTATGTTATGGTAAAATTTTTTAATTAAAGGACTTAAATAATTTTTCCTTTAGTAAAATCCATGTTTGCCTTTTATTACATGAACCTTTTGTTTGAACTAAAAAAAATGTATCACATTTTATTTCTCGAATTAAATCCCCCAAATAATCAACTTAACTGTGATTTATCTATCAGATGGATAAAACATATTCGCTCCTTAAAGCGGCAATTTTGCTCATGGTCAAGTTGATTTTTTATCTGAACAATAAAGTTATGAGCCGATTCAAAAATAAAGTTATAATATATAAATGAAGAAGATTCAGTTTGCAAATTCCAATTACAAGTTTCTATATTAAAGTTGGAAGTGTCACGATCGTTTTGCATGATATCATGACTTTTTCCAATAGAAGCTGCCCAGCAGAAATTACATTAATGTACACTTGAGGAAAAATAACTTAAAATGAAAGAAATTTTCTTAGAATCAAAGCTTTTTCACTATAATATAGAAATAAAGTAATGAATATAAACCGAAAATTTTAAAATCACAGTTGCGCCACTTCACAAATGGACACGTAAAACGATTAAATGGTTTCGCTTTTAAAAATAAAATGTGTTCACTTCAATTTAGTTTTTCACTATAAAATCAAAGTGCTGCTTCACATTCAAGTCGTTTCAAGGATTTTTATTTTTATATCGAAATTCTGTCAAGTCCTTATTTAAACTCATCATCAAAGTGAAATCAATTTCAATTCAAAAATAATCCCATTAATTTTAAAATGTAAAAGGAAGTTTGTTAATAACGCTTGTGTGTCTAAGAAAATATAATTTTTTATAAACAGGACTAAATTTAGCAAACCTTTAAAAAGTGTTTAAAAGACATTAATCAAGAGGCGAGCGGAAATAAAATTACATTTAACAAATTTCTGTAAAACGATTATCTCTTGAAAAAACAGAATATAAAAATATGATTTGGTTAAAGTTATAAAAATTAGTTATCCTATGAATATATAAAAGCAAAGACAGATAGTGCTGCTGATGTAATGTCAATAATTCAGCAATACAAACTTGTTTGCGATATTGTATAGATCACAAATAATTAAGTATCTATTTGACATTTGCTGCGCTCCATTGTGCTGTGTAGCATACTCGCGAGAGGATCAGAGAAGGATCTCAATTCGATTGTATTTGTGTGTGTGTGTATGTTAAGCGATTTCTTCGCTGACTGTGAACCGATTTTAATGATTCTTGTTTAATTAAATAGGTTATATCTTGAGGGTGGTCCCATTTAAATTTGAAGAAAATATTCCACCTCTATTTTTCGCTACTGCTTCGCTTCCTCTATATTCGTATTCTGTATATGAAGCATTTACATATATTTATAAAAAGACCAAAACAGACTTCAAAACTTGCCTATATGTGCCTATATATGCCTTAAACTAAATAGTTAAAAATAAAATAATTTTTCCAAAAACAAAAAATAAAAGTCGACTCCAAAACCTTGGCTATATATGTATGTACATATGTATGAACTTAAACTAAAAAGTTAAAAATAATATTTTTTATCACTTTAAAGAAAAGAGCACTACAAAAATATAACAAATTATGATACTTAAATATTTATAATATCTAATCAGTTTCTTTTGGAATCGATGCCAGCCAAGGCAAGAAAAACAAAGAAATAAGCTTAAGGGGCTGACACCGACTCCAACAATAAGCGAGTACTTTACACAGCCCAATGGATCGCAGCAGCTATCGGTTCAAAAGTTATTATTAACTTATCATTTGAAATAAGTTGATATATTCCATATACATATATGTATGTATGTAACCATATACCCTATTATAAAAATACACGCTTTAATTTTTACTCAATTATGAATGTTTAGTTTATTAATTTTGAAACATAAAATACATATATCTGGACATCTATTGAATATTAGTATTTTGAATTTAACGCCCTTTTTATTATGTTCAAGGCTGTTTCAAATCTCCCCACAAACCTTTCTGATATGTAGGTAGTAAGCCTAAAAATTCAAATTTGACCTTCGAAATCAAAAGTGCTTGAACTAGCTTCTATTTTTATGACGTCCCTGAGAGTCTACAATATTTGTCACCATCCAAAAATGTATAATTGATTAGTACACATGGCGGTTATATTTTCCGGTGTAACTTTCATTAGTTATGCCTAAATGTCGCTCAAGAAATATCCAAGGAACTCCCAATCCTTATATAGAATTTACAACCTGTGGGAGCTCTCCGAACCATTGAGGTGCTCGTGACATGAGTAATGATTGTAGCGAAAGCCATAATCGTAAACACGTCATAAGTATAAGGACAAATAAATCGAGGCAAACTGGCAGGATCCCATAAGTGTCAATAGGAAATCACACAAATGCTAGTTTTATGGCTCGCCCGGATACTTTAATATCCCAGGCGATAAATCACGCAAAAGCGGATTGTCCTCCAGATATACGTTTTGTTACTTTGTGGCCCCGGTGCGGTTTCCAGGGACATCCATGACTTGAGCCCAGTTTAATTGGGAAACTCGGTCCGGGACTACTTTAAGAGAGATTTAATTTGAAATGAATTCCGGTCGGTCCCCTCATGCCGTCCTGATGACGTGCATGAACAATTTTAACGAAATTAAACAGATTCGCCTCGTTTTTCAGCCAGACGAGGAGCGTCAGCAGACCTCTTAAATGCCGATTTAATAAAACAAATCTTCTTTAAGACAAAAAGATGAACGCGAGTGCCGGCCCCCTAATTGCTCCTCGCGGGCAGAGAGCACTCCGCTTCCGTCAAATACGCGCAAAGAATATTATTTTTTCATTAGTGTCGGCTTAAATGGATTTTAAGTGCATATCAAGGCACTTGGAGGGACGGTGCCGGTGGAGAGGGAGTGCAAAAACAGGGCAAGAATTAATGCTAGGTTTGCTGATTTTATTTGGAATGTGGCGTAAATGCCGGAACAGTTGATTTAGAATTTAATTTCCTTCGGAATGAACGGCGAAGGCTCGCCTGGCCACATAAAAGCAAGGCCCTTCGGCCAAGGACACCCGCATTCCCATTACTTTTCCATTTGCGCCCCAAATGCACTTTTTGATGGAGTCCCACTTTAATCCCCCTGAAATAACAAAATAAAATTCAAATCCACTTGAGGAACTTTCTAATCCCAGATCATTGCCACAGGATTTTTTGGTTGAATGAGAGTTACAATAAAGATGTCCGGGCGAATTTCCCTCTCGCAGTTACCAACCGGCATGGAAGCGTTACGTTGTCGAGCTGGGTTTTATGTCCGAAACCACTTACGCTGTTACATCGGCCGGTACGTGACACGGACTCGGTCACATACTGGACCCCATGTCCTCGTTGGTGCGTGCGAGTACATTTTTGTACGCTGTCCACCTACATTTTTGCACATCGTGTATTTTTCCGAAGATGTCCTAAGAAATGGCCTACATGGATCTCCCTGGTGCTCAGAGGGATCCAATAGGCTGATTAATGGAAAAATCGGAAGCGAGAAGCTTGTAATTTTTCAGAAGGAACTGAACAAATTACAAACAATGAGCCAAAATCGCCGTTCGTGCGCTGAATAGCAAATTGTGATTCTCCCGCATTTGTTCAGATATAAAATTATTAGGTCTGTCGGTGTAGGACTAATATTTCGTTGCTATTAACTCCTAATATGGCTTGTCTTGCGATATTTTCTATATTTTTGTTGAAGCAATTTACGAGTTATACGTAATAAAGAATGAAGAAATTTGTATGCAGCGTGTTAATTGTAAGTTAGGTAATAATACATAAAATTCAAATATAATTGTTTTTGCAAATTTTTTTTTAATTATAAAAATATAACACAAAATTTCAGTTCATAATTTTATGTTTTCCTTATGTATAAAGAATCAATTTATATAGAGTTATAGGAATGTAAAAATTACAATTAAGTTCCTGACTAGGTCGGGATGGTTCTCTATATGTCTCACTAAAATCTATTACTGTCTAGTATTTGTTATTTTCCATTTAGGTCGAAATAAATTACATTGATAAACAATACACTTTATAATTTAGTAATTTAAACTCACATTATAATGTTTCGAGTAGGAAGCTGACAATTCTGCATTTTAAAATCGTCATATTCACAAATAAATGAAAGACAATCAACAAAATACCATAGCTCGAAAGGTTAAACTACAAAATTTACAAGAATTCAACTTAAATCTAAAGAAAACTTATTAGGTATATCATATCAGGAATTATCGTTATATACGATATCGAAATAAAAATATTCGTAAGAAATGTGGATTTTCGTAAAAATGACGACGCATATACATACATAGTATCTAATGTTGAGCTTACGAAAAACGTAATTTTTATGAAATTGTTCATTGACTCGAAATCATTAGTGCGTTTCTTATACTCTATTCTTATTATTAAAAAATATTTTTCTGAAAATTTTATCCATTTTATTCGTATGTTACAAAATAAAAAGATAACCAACCATGTCATGTTACACATCTGCCAGGCTAATTGAAAGCCACAGCCTTTAAGGATTAAATTAATTTCAGAGTTTCCATAGTGCTACAATGGGGCGACAAAGGCTTTGAATCTTTTGAGGCAAGGCTTCGTGCGGTGTCACATTACCCGACTTTAATTAAACGTCACTCCGGGTAGTGCCCGCTGCACAAGGCCCCGGCAATCAGATCGGCCGGGGTGCAAAGGGTTCGGCTGAAAAGGTAGCCGTAAATTAGATGGGCAGGGGCGTCCAGTTGGAGCCATTGATCTGAGAAACTAAGCAATTACTATGCATTAGGAGGTCGCTCGAAGTCGCAACGCATTTCGGGCCACTACATCAGCGCGCAGCGGCCCCACTAAGGGAGATTAATTACTTTTCCAGGTCCTGCGGATCCGGCACCTCCGGGAAACCTGCGGATCAGAAAAAATTGCCCGTCTGCAGGGCCCGATTACGGCCATCAATAGCCAATGGAGCAAACTGTTTAATTTCGTCAGCGGCTTGCCCGCACTGTTTAATTCTATCGGGGCGGTTGGTTCCAATTCGTCTATGAATGGCGGGACCCATTGAAGGGCGAACCCCGGAACCCGTCTTCTCTGGCCCTCCCCCCAAAACGTCCCGTGCACTGTGCACCGCGCTTTAGTAGGTGCGCCCCAATGCGTGGCTTTCCGCCCACCGACCGACCCGACCGACCCGCTCGCCCGCTCACAAAGCGAATTAATAATAAAAACAAAATTCCACCAGCAGTTGATGTGAGAAATGTCGGAAATATGAATTTTATGGCTGGGAAAACAAATCGCCAACAACCGCTGTTTTGTGTGTGGAGTAGTTCATTAAATTTTTACACATCGCGAACTTTTATTGTTTTAAAGTTAAGTGAACTATGAACGGACCCCACAGCGGTGCAGCAGCGGCAGCAGCAGCGGCGCAACCAAGAAACATTTCACATTTACGCTAGCGGCGCCCTCTTTCATCCGGGACTAGGAGCTCCCGATCCCGGCAGTTTGCTTTTTGCGGAAAATGAACAGCATGTGTGTGCTCATTCAAAAGTAATTGCAATTCAAAGGCCGCTCCCCCGGGCCACTTGAAAAGGCCAAATATAGCCGCAGCAGGCGGCTTAATCAACTCCCACTGGGAGCCCTCAGATTGCCCAAAATTCCCGCGACCGCGAATCCCCCCGTTCATCTTAACGCGGTGAGATTCCAGCGATGATAATGAATTTTCAGGGTTAAAAATCTTTTATCGCCGCCACGTCTCACCCTGAATTATTCCCACCTGAAATAAATTGAAGGTGTTATCAGTTTCACTCCCCCGTTCACGGTGACGATACACCGGGGGACACAATTGGAGGATTACACTAAAGCCACTTGACTGCTTTATGTACAGGGATTTCCGTACTCAATTTATCTTAGCCCGGTAGCCGGTTAAGAACAAACTTTTATCCATCGTCTATATTTCAGCTTACCGTCTGCACGGCTGCCGAAATCCTCACCGAGCGTTTGCATTTAAGGAGGAAACGCTACCGACTTTTTCTTATGTGAAATTTATATGTGAACACATCGCGGGGATTGCTGTTATTTGTAAACCTTGCGAAACTGTTTGTAACCTAGTTTTTTCCCTTTTCTCCAGAGAACGCCCTGCCCCTGGGAAGGCAGCGGAAAATAATTGCCGCCACCGCAAATTCAAGGAACGAACACTCAAGAATTTATTGGGATATATGCTTTATACGTCGAAGAGTACATTATTTGACGAAATATGAGCAAATTCCTGCGAACTGGCAAAGTAACGTACGCACCTCGAACCTCGCTTAAAATATTTATTTAGTTTTACCAAAAGTTTCATGAAGTGACCATAACTATTTCTGTAATGGTTTTGAATGATATGAAACGATGTGAACGTTACGGAAAAAATTTCTGGCAATTATTCTTGTATTTTCTGATCTTAGGATTTTAGGATCTGTGTATTATTTTGGTAATATTTTCTGTAGTTTTTAAGCTGCTTTTTCAATATACATATGTATGTTGTGGATTTTATGGCAACGTTCGTTAATTTGTTGGGAACTGTTTTGCTATCCCAATTTTTTTTTCCCTGTTATATATCTACAGTGTGACCTAATTTAATCGACGGATCCAATTATCTCCTAACATACGTCAGCTAAAGAAAAATTGTTCAGACAAAAGTTGTCAAGTACAGTCCTTCATCTGTTAAAATTACCTTGACCTACAGATTAGTTTTCAAGGTTATGCTTTTTAATGAGAACCCTTTTTTTGACGTTGGATTCAAAAAGATCAGGACATTTTAAGTTGAAAATGATTATTTAATATATATTTTTTTGTGACCTTGAGAAGATCAAAGATTCTGATTTGTATAAAAAAACCGAAGTAGATTTTCTCGACAATGGCGCGCTTCCGACCCCCAAGTGACGAAGGTTAAATCATTCCAAATTATGTAGTGACATAGTTTCTTCTCCCGAGAAGAATACAAGGAATTTCCTGTCACTCTGTATACGAGTATGTAGTTAAAAATTGTTCAATGTAAAACATATCAATATATTAAGCAGTTAAACTGTTTACTAATAAAGCAATTATTCATATTTATTTATTTAGCAGTTAAAAAGCATTTTTAGTGGTCCTGATTTTTGGGTATACCCACTACTATTCAAACTAGACTACAAGAACGAAACCACTAACAGTGTTTTACACGTCTTTAAAACACTAAGATTTTCAGGGTAGTTGAATTGACTACTTGTTTCTTAATTATTCATTTTCCATTCCATCGTGGTAACACGTCTTATGTACCTACTGAAAATCATGAGTGAATCAAAATGCAATCCATTCAGAAGTTCATAAAGTCCCAAGTATTTTACAGCAATACTCGTACATTTTCATTAAAATGTCCCGAAGCTAATTTATTCGGGACAATAGGAGAAGTCTTAAATCTTTGAAGATTTCATGAGCGTTGCCGGATGCTTTTAGTCGACGCTCCAGGTATTAACTGCCATTAACTTGTTTTATGGTGTCCGCCCTTCCGCTGGCACCTGAATGTAATTGCCGGTCGAGCATAAATTCTCTCCAGCAGGAGGTTGCACTGCAGCAGCAACTGAAACGCCTTTTCCATTTGACTAATTAAAATCGAACTCAGGTTCGGCTGCAGACGCGGGCACACATCACGAAAACCGCGGCTGTTTATCGATAGTTCGGGGAGCGTGTATGAGAGGGCTCCTTAAAACTTCGGCAAACAAGCAAAGTTCCTAAGTAAAACATGTAATGAGACTAAAACACGCTTTGTAGCACCTTTTGTTCCCTTTGGAGCTCAAAAGCATGCAAATTTGCACTTTTCCGACATGAAGCTATCACCTGCATGCAAATAAAAGTTTGAGGTACGAAAGCATGTGCTCTGGATACCCGCACCGTGCTGTGACACACTTCAATTTGCGGTCCTCGTACGTGAAGAGTTACTTTTCAGCCAAACTTGTTTGTTTTCTGCACTCAGTAGGTAAATATTTTTCGAGGATATTCGATGACGGAAATTTTAGATTCGGATAGCGCTGTTGTTCGCGTTCTATCCGCATTGGTTGCAATGCTGTATTGTACCAGAGAAACTCGCAGCGATACTGCATTTTTGGACGATTACCTGCGAATTTCAATTGATGTTGTTAACTTTAATGGAAACATACCAGTCGGAAAAAAATTTGTTCATTTTTTTTATATGGTGCACAATCAAAGAACATATATTTTTTCCAATATACAAGCTGTTTACTCAATAAAAACTATATAAAACGTATGCTTTGCTATTTTAAAACCTAGACTTAATTGACAAATTTTAGAGCAATGTTGCCAGTCAAGTTAGTAGGTACAAATTCCCGTTATAAAACTCCATGATTTCGTTCTCAATGAAACAAAGCAGTATCTTTGTCAAATTTTCTATATTTTTAACTTTAAATTTAAGTAGAAATATTTACTCTTTATGTTTTTATTGAAATATCTAGATACTCTTTTTAAATAATTGATGCTTTCTATACATAAATCAAAATACCACACTAAAGGACATCCTTTAATTTTAATTTACCTCTGCACTATTATGTGCCAGTATTATATGTAAATACCAGTATTATGTACAACTGTTAAGGGTGGATTTAATAAGTGCAAGTATTTAATATACCTACCTTCATAAAAAAGGCATAAAAATATGCTAACAATTGCATATTAAATATTTTAGTGAATAAATTGGCAAAAATTGACATAACATAGTAATTTTAATACAAAAATCAAAATGGCCTGACAAATTAATTTTGCATTATATCGATGTAATCAGTCCGCCACGAAATTAAAATCCCTTGAAAAACGTAAAAAACGTATTTTACATTTTACGTGTAGAAAGTGATTTAACGAGGATTAATTAAAACAAGAGTGAGATTTGGTGATGTCGATTCGCGCGTTTCGAGTATTTTTCCGGTTAAATTGAAGGCATGATTAAATCATGCTGAAAATAAAGAAAAAGAGCACGGCACGGCTGCAGTATCGATTTCGGGAAAGCAATCTTTAATGAAGACATATGTGGGTGCACGCTCCGACCCAAAATATTTGCAGTGGCACCGATTCATTTTCCGGGGAGAGACAAATTTTCTGCAGATTTTTCTTCTCCCGAAAGGAAATAGTCTAGGATCTAAGATAGTAAAAGGAGCAAATTGCAGTCGAAGGGCAGGGCGGACTGTGTGGTCCTTGTCAATAAATTTAGGCCGAGAAGCTGTTCAGTCAAGGGCGGACGAGCCCCCACTAAGGGTGCTATTAGTGAAATGAATAAATAAATCGCCTGAAAAAAACCCAGTGTGGCAGTAAGGCAGCCATCCTGCTGTCTTATTAGAAGAGGACATGAAACGTGAGACTTTGTGGCAGACACTCAAATACAGAAACTAAAATGAAAAAAGGCGAAATGTCGTGTACCGGCTGCTGCCAACCGTCCCAAGAAAACCTCTGGAGCGCCCGCACCCCACCTGGACAAATTATTCGGAGCTTTTTAGTTTTTCGGTTTGTTATGGTGGGATTTCTTGCCGAGTGGAGCAGGTGTGTGGGAAGATATATAACCGACTGGGTGGAATAATTTATAGACCTTAATCTCCTCCTTGTCACGTAATTCGACAGATTACGAAAAGAGGATTAGACGTCTAATTAGCGACAAATGCACTTGCTAGAGAAACGGTTACGAATTATTTTTAATTGGAAGAGATTCAAGTGGCAGCGGCGTATAATTTTTTAATTAGACACCGCGATATTCTGGTTTCGCGGCGACAGAGACCAATTAGGAGAGTCGCGTTTTGCCCATGAGAACGTTTTGTGGTCTAGTGGAAGTACACCAGCTAAGAGGATTTAACTCGTTTAGTGCTGCTGTTTTACTCTGTCGGTTTTATATTAATTTTTGCACTTTAGGGGTCATTTAAATGAACGCTTCTTTCCCCTTTTTAAGTGGGTAATACTTCTAAACTTATCTTTAGTAAAAATAAAATTGTTTGCGATTAAGCACAATGACAAAAATACGTTGGTAAAATTAACCAAAATCTTAGTTAAAAGGCTCCCTATAAAGGAATGTCGTTACTTCAACCAAGCCAAAATTGTTATAAGTATTAAGTGTACAATTTAAACACCAAACATGGTTGTTTCGAGTACCAAACATTATACATATATTAACAGTATCGTGAACTAAAACATAAACAAATAATAATTTGTTTTATCGTTAAATAAAATATATTTCATTTAAAAGTATTTCGGGCTTACATTTGGCATGTTATATTTATGAAAGTACAAGTGATTTATTTTAATTATCTTTTAATGAATTATTACATTTAGTTATAGTTTTTAAAATTTCAAATTGAAAGTAAATATTTATGAAGTAGGTACCTAGTTAAAATCCTTTTGATGGTGAAAATAAAAATTAAAATCGCAGATTAGTTTGTTGTGTTTTTTAAATGAAAACTAAATGTACCTACCTATACATATATTATATCATAAAAAAATAATTATAATAACTTCATATAATAATAAGTTGAAGTTAATCAGAGTTCACTATTTTAACCCCGTAAAGCTCAAATGTTTCTTCCATTTATCCTGGACATCCTTCCAACGGCTGCTAAATATTTACTAGGTTCTAGCCATGCTTTGTAATTCCCGTAATCTTTCAATATTAAAATCTTAGAATACAAAGACACACGAGTTATAAGTATGTACTTTGAAACGTTTACGAGTTAAGTAAAATTTTTTGTTAAAGAAGAAACATTCTTAAGAATCATGATTATCCATGTTCGTCAAACGGGCAAGATCGGGAAAATATTTTTGAAATTTACAAATAAAAGTCTACATGAATGTTCCCAAATTCATCTATTGAAAAAAATTTTTATGAATATATTACCATTGTCGAAGAGAATAGTGAAAACTTCAACTATTAACTAAGAATTGCTGTGCATTCTGTTTATGATTACATTCCAAACACTACGCAACACTCGTCACTTTAGAAGAATTGCTGCGAAATTTATATTGCAAACAATGACATTGTTGCTTCATCAACGAGGTTTTTAAATAACAGTTGGTTGGTATCAATTATGTTCGTTCATGGTTATACCACGATTTTTAGGTGGTTTTGCTTAATGTTGACTTTTTAGGAGAAATGATAAACTTTAATAAAGTTTCACAAATAAATAAATCATCTGTGAAAAACAACTTATATGCGTGAACAAATACTTTCGCAATGAAAGATTTGAAAGTCCACAAACGACATAATTCACATAAGGATTATATGGCGAAAGTTCAAAAACTTTAAATGCTTTATGGAGGGTAGTTCATAATACTCAATTAAGTTTTTAATACAAAAATAAAAATTTGAATTGTGTCACTGCTAAAACAAGAGATCAATGTATTCATATGTATGTAAGGTTAAAAAAATTTGAGCACTTATAATATCCAAAAAATAGTATAGATATACCTCTACATATCCTTCAAACAGAATTGAATAGTGTGCCAAACTTGTCGCTAAAGATTAGTCATAAAAAGGCAGTTAGTATTAAGCTTACCTTCGAACATTGTTCCGATTACGACTGCAATTACTTTTGAAAAGACGTCATTTGTGAAGGGCTGCCGAGTACTTTGGTAGAAGTATGCGGAAATAATTTCTTACGATTGCTACTTCAAAGAGGGCTATTGATTTAATTGTACCAAATCTGAAGTGAATAAGCAGCTTACACAAAACCACGGAAACAGAACTAGGCTAGGTTATGTTCGCCCTACAGGGGCACCCCGCTGGTAAGTTCTACTTTTGAAATGGAAGAATGTTATGATTGCATGCCAGCGCCCAATTACCCGAAGAGTTAGGCATTTATTGCATTTTGGCATGTAAATTGCTTACTCCAATTTCATTGAAATTTTATTGCGAAGTGCAGTTTTCTGCAGTAAATTAAAAACAAGGTGTAAAGTTGGGGGTTCTTTCCGAGTATAGCTCACTGAATATGGTGAGAAGGAGTGGCAGATATTTATGCAGCGAACAATTTAATGATTGCTTTGTCCACTTCTAGAAACCAAAACCCATTAGCCCTTACCTACGTTATTGCGAAGGACGATGAAGCGGCTGAGGAACGTTTTAAGTTTTCAAATTTCTCCCCATCGTCGACTAATTTGTCTAGGACTCAAGTGCCAGACGTTTCTAACTTTAAAGCACGTCATTTAGGCAATTTCTCAGCGCAAATAGCATACGTAGGTACCGTCCTGGTCCGTCAGAGGACCTACTTGAGTTCAAATTACAAATCCGCCGCCCGGTGAGATATCACCACAACCAGGTG
Source organism: Machimus rusticus (assembly GCA_951509405.1). NCBI lineage: Eukaryota > Metazoa > Arthropoda > Insecta > Diptera > Asilidae > Machimus > Machimus rusticus. The sequence continues at coordinate 3,325,511 of OX608052.1, read as the reverse complement.
CCGCTGTCACATTACTCTGCAAATCCATTTCAATTTCACGTCACTCAAACGACGAACTTTCAGCTCCTGCGGCACGAAAACAGTGACAACGTCGCTCCCCATGATATGAAAGTAAAAATTGATATTTTAATTTGAAGAGAGTTCTTACTCGGGCGGCGGCCGGGGCAAAACGAAACGAAAACTGGGCCCAAGAGGACGTGGCTGGGACGGTGGACTCATGCATTCCTGAGGGGATTTGTATGCTCCCCAGCATAACTCATCAAATTCACTTCCTAATTCCTAGAATCGCTCGAGGAGCGCAAGACTGTAATTAAACAATTCGACTATTGAGCGCAAGATAATGGGACTTCCAAATCGGATCAGTCTTATCTCGGAAATGGCAAACACAACTAAGCAACTGACGGAGCGTTAAGGTAATTGGATCTGGATAAAAACATCTGCCGGAGCTTCACCAAATGGAAATCATTTCCATTCCGTGCAACCTCGGAATTGAGACGTAAAGCAATTATTGATCTAAACAATTTAAGGGAAACTAATTCAATCCTTTGGTGCGAACCGGCATCCGTATAATATCGGAGCTTCTGCTGAGTGGTGAATTGCCGGCAATGGATACCTATTCAGTTTGGACGCGCTCCACTTCCCCGGGGGAGGTGTGACCGGGGTATCCGTCCCCGAGTGGGTACACTCCAACCCAGGGATACCATTGAACTCAAATTATCTCTCGGAAACAAAATTACAGATTTTTTTCCCTTTCTTTAATGAAACCGACTTTGAATCAGATCAATTTTCAAGTCACGTCGCTCCCCAGACAGGAGGGAGATGAAAAGTGGCTCTTCAAAGACAAAGTACTCCTCCCTATGATAAATTGGTGTAATTAGCGATGAATGCCTGGCTTGATTTGTGGTCAGAATACTTTTTTCGATGTACTGCAAAGTCCTTGGGAATTATCGATATTATAGCTGAATGCACAAAAATTTTTCTTTATTCAGAAATAACCTACAACATGTCTCTAAAAGAGTTGCAGCATTACAGTATTTTTATAATTTAAATTAAAGGCTCGATACCACTGAAGAGATGTCAGTAAGATGTAAGTTTCCATAAATTAAATATTTGTATTTTAATTTTGCATAAATATAATTTTCATTCATTATTTAAAATATTGCCAATACACGTGGATCGTGAATCCTTTAAAATTTACAAATCGATTCTATTGTCTTAACGTAAAAGTTCCTTTTTCATCACTAAGCCAACTAGATCTAAGTCAATTATTGTGTGTGGTAGACATCAAGTAGATATTAAAAAACTAAGCTTCTACACCAGAGAAGGTCGAACAATTTAGATACAATAGAAGTTTCGTTCTTAAGAAAGACAGGAAATTATTATATTTAATTTATAGATATAAAGGCAGACTTCAATTCCATCTCTAAGCAAGCTTATAAGGAACCAGGGAAAATTTTCATATATCCTTGTAATTTAGAAATTTCATGAGATACTCAATATAAAATTGATGGGTGTTAGATTGCAAACATTACTGCTTCTTTTATTGCCATCATCTACTCGAGGTACTTTTTTTTTACCTAATATAACATTCGCTTATTGATTTAACCCAAAAGCAAATCAATTTGATCCTTTGGCAAATTAGTTTTAACTTTACACAAATATATTTATTCCAATCACAAATAAATTTGATCTAAACGCAAATATATTTAACCCATGCGCAAATAGATTTAACCTTTTCACAAATATATTTAAACCATTCATATATAGATTTAACCAAAACGCAAATATATTTAACCAATTCACAATTATTTTTGCCTCAAACGCAAAAAAATTTAATCTTTTCAAATGAAATGTTTATTTTATTTAAAAAAAAAAATTTATTTAGCTTCCTATATGAATTTTAAAAGTTTAAATAAATTTGTGAAAAGATTGTGAATGGGTCAAATATATTTGCGTTTAGTTTTAACTCATTTGCCAAATGATCAAATTGACTTAACCTTGCTTTTGTTGTTACTATTAATTTATTATTCGAAATAAAATTCAACTACTCAACCGTATGTTGTGAATGATGATAATCATTAAATATGCCACTTTCATGAGATCTGATTACGTATTAAATTAATAGCGCATAAATGTCAACCCGTAATTGGTCTCTGCCCAGAAAATAGTCCTTTATTCTTCATGAAGTTGTGTTTCCAATTTGAATAAAAAGCAAAGTGCATATTATTTCTCTGGCTTACATAATAATGAAGAATTAAGGCTAAACATTCAATATTCAATAAAATTTGTTTCCTAATACGATAGTTATGTTATGAGATTAAAGCTTATCATCACTTAATAGCTATCTTGAGATTTTTTATACTAAAATTTCCAAATTTAAAGAAAACAAACTGAGAAATCCTTTTAAAATTCCCAGCTGAAAACGCTTTATATAAAGCATTTAAGGGTTCGCCGCCGTGGTGGGCAAAACTTTCTTGGGTAGCCAAAAAAACAAAAGGACGAAGTTAATAGCCGTAAAAAGTTACAAAATGCTCGGGGCATCTGTCTCGACTATTGAGATATGTTCCAGGGATAAGTCATCAGTGCGGGGCCTAATAATTTGAATGAAGCCTTCTCGTGCAGTTGGTGTCGCTCGACGCCATCAATCTTCATAAGTTTGTTTGATGATACCAAATGGTCAGTAAATAAAGACTTCACCATGTGGAACTGAGAGCCAGATGGGGTGTCCTTACTTCCGGTGACTCCAGTCATAAATCTTTTCTCAGGAGATTTATAGACGGCGAGGCACCTCTATTGGGTACGAATAGAACGCACGCAGAGTGGCCAAGGTATAAGCGGTGGCGTGCTTGTCACGTTGTAAGCGATACCAACAAGACCTCCCAGTACACGGGGCAACAGCTTATTTACTTTTGATTTATACCGACAAAAATGAAGGTGTTATTAGAGATGAACTTTGCGAAGCACCCCTAGACAGAAGGGGCGCAGAGTGGATTTCTTGTCATATCAATTATCGACAGAACTCTGAGCGAAGTGGAGCACGTTGCCGCACATTAATCTTTTGACAGCACTCTACGAAGGTAAAAAAAGAAAAAAAAAATTTCGAGAGATGTACCGCGAAATTTTCGAAGCTACAAGCCCCCAATAAATATTCACCTGCTCCAAAACAACCATCTTCCTCTCGAGAAACTCGCGAGCCCTCAAGGAGAAAATATTTTTTTATTAAATCAGGAGGTACTCACGTCACATGAAAGAATCGCTTTATCTCTTGACTCGTAAATATCCCCGCTCATTCAACATTCACTTTAAAGAAACGTAAGGAGATACCGGAGGCCATAAATATTAATTTTTGCACTACATTAACTCCGGACGTCAAATTCTGATCACGTCCTCTCCGGACGGAGTAATTGATTTTGGGGTTGTTTCAACTTCTCCATAATTTAGTCAATAAAGTCGTGCAGAAGTGAGAATATCATAAATGGCAGCCGGCCCTCATCAAATATTGAACACTTTCTCGGTGCAAGACTAAAAAAAAAAATAGATAAAATATGCATAGGGCAGATTATATGTTGATTTTTCAAATTGGAGCTCAAATTAAAGCGGCTCCTTCCGCCCTTCTTTTCCTGTTCTAGACTTTGAGATTGCAAGAAAAGCAAGGACAAATGGAATGGTTTGTTTACTCATTTACCCCTCATTTGAATTGTTTATTACATTTATATTGAAAAATTTAATTTAATGGTAATAGGTTCTACTTTAAGTACGGGCAGTCTGCTCGTGAAATACAATCTGCTGCTCGAAAACCAAATTGCCAAATTTACGGCGCATTTGATGTTGAGTGTACGCAGGATATTTGATTACGGGCCAAAGCTGTTCCAGAGTGAATGGAGAAAAGCATCTAATAAAGCACTTTCCGGCTGGGTGTGTGCTCCCCGGCCAGTTAAAATCCAATAACGATGCCAAAAGTAATTATTGTGCTGCTCCCATGAAAAGTTAAAATGTTTATTCAACGAGCGGCAACGGATATCTCCTCTAGCAATGCTGCACTCAGTTTTAGGGCTCAATTATATGGGGATTTCATTAAATTCTCAAATATCCATAATATCCGAAAGTTGTGGATGTAATAATGAATATACCCACTAAAAGTCTTATATTCAAGCAGTATGTACTATGTCCATCTTTTGAACAACAAATTTCATAACGAGTATTAGACATTAAATCAAACCTGTTTATATTTTGTTTATGGTTATGGTCAATCGAATAATGCTAACAGTCATAAATGTCAATGATGATGACCAATAGATAAACATACACCTTTCAAAATAAACTAATATTTTAACTTTATTTACTATATCAAAATATTATATACAAAGAACGAAAACAAGCTTATTTCATTTCATAAGATATATTCTAGCAAAATATTACAGATTTAAGGGTGTTTGTCCTATTATCTTGATAAAGAGATTTTAGATAATTTTCCCAGTAATTGCACTTGACATAAATAATTTGTATAGTATAAATTTATTTATCCAAAAGTAAAAATAAATAAGAAAATAAAAGAATTATCAAAAAAAATAATTAAACTAATCGTCTTTACTAAAAGGCTTCACGTATGGGATTCCTAAATTATTATCAATTTAGTGATTAACAATATAATATTTTAGTTGCAGTGATTGAGAAACTTATTTTCGAGAAGGAAAACTTTTCCTGAACAACACTTAAGAAGTTCTCAACATTCTGAATCGGTTTTTTTTAAATTAAGAGATATTTTTAAATTATAGTTAATATTGTATTATAGTTAACTTCATTATTTTGAAAAATGACCTTTGTCTCTTTGAAAATTAACCGCGGTGCTCTAAATATCGTTTCGTATCTTTCTAGTAAAAGAAATAAAATTTATTATTATTATTGTTATAGAACTTAGACCATTTTCAATTTCAGAAATATAAGCATCATATGTATCATCTTTGCATTTCTTAAAAGAAATCAGAAGACTATTTTGACATAAAGTTGACTTTAATTTCAAAGAAATACAATAATATTGTGAAATTCTAAATTTGTGTCTCTGTTTTCATAAATGTTTAGAAAATTAAATTTAGTTAAATTTGACTTCAATTAATTTCGTCGTTGAAATTGATTGAATTAGCTGGAAAATTCAATTCAAAATTTAAACGACTATTTTAATTACTTTGAACGACAAAATTAATTGAAGTCACAGGTAACTAAAATGAACTTTGGTACCTTTAGAAATTTTTGTCCAAAAGAGGTTTTTGTAAGCTAATTTTTATCCAATGCGAACGACTACAAAAATAGGGCTCAGTATATTACATATATTAAACCTGATGATTTCGTTGGATATATATTTGGCGTGATATGAAATGAATTTAAATGCTCAGAATGTCTGGGTTTAGTCCCTCTGAAAACAAATGGAAAACTATTCGCAAATTTCAAATGAAGTAGAACCGAAAACTTCTTGGTACCTTCTGTAGATTTCCTGTTCACATTAATCCATTAATGAATTTATGGAAGTCAGGCGTACCTCTTACTGAGGTAGTTATTGTAAAGTTGTATGAAGAGATTTTTAGATTAATAAATTATACTTACAAGAGGAAATATTGTCGCGTTATGGAAAATTAAATACTAATTTTCTGAAAGAGATACAATGTTAAAGTTACTAACGCCAGAAAATTGAAATATGTTATTTTGTAGCTGTATTTCTTGGAAATGTAACAGAAATTCATGAATTCTGTTAAAAATGTTAATACTCTCGAAGGCTGGTAGTCAGATTTAGAAGAAAGTGGATTTTCGCATAAAATCTTCCTTTGATTTAGAGTTTCGTAGAATAAAATAAGTTATTCGAAGTGAAATTAAAATATTTTCTTTTAAATCTGTGATGAAATATCACCAAAAAGATTTTCATCCTCGTGGGACCCGTCACATTAACATATGAAAATTCTGGAACACTCTGCCGCCATCGTCTGAAACACTTATATCTCCATTTAGGAGTTGCCCTCGCCCCTTGACACTTGTCCAAAAATGCCTCGACTAAAAATGTTTCCTCTGAATTGCTTCAATTTCGCAAAAATAATTCGCTCAGTCCAAGAGCTCCTTTCACTCGGGGACTTCAAAATAGTCGAAAAATCGAATTCAAGTTGTTTGCGAAAGGAAGTGAGCCATAAAATATTTTTCAGAACGTGTGACCTCATTCAGTTTCATAACTTCGACGTAAAACTTTTGAGTGTTGAGTACAAGTGCAACCCTTATCGGGTCTGGTATAGGTACTCTTAATGTGTGCCGGTGGTCGATACGCCACCCACGCTGCAGATGTGTTATATGGTCAACTATTCGGCACTTTAATTTTATTAACATTACTTTCAGACAAACTTCTCTGAAATTGCCCCCTTCCGGCCGAACAACGGACGGGAGCAGGTATTAAATAGCAGTTTTCAAATTTACTGACGTTTCAAATAGTTGAGGGTATCTGGTTACTTTATGAAAGCATCAAATTCAAGGTGAATAATAAAAAAAATACATTCAACCGAAAGGGGAATACTCCGGTGGGTTTTCTCGTTTATTCGGCTCGTATTGTGAATGTTTATGGAGCCGACATTAATTTCAATAACTGGAGCAACCCTACCGGTTGACGCGGAACATGATCCCCCTCGCAGAGGATTCAGAACTCCGCAAACACATCCTCAAAAATTCATAAAAACAGTCTGCACGATGATTTATGGTTTAATACTGCTAAAATGATATTTTTCCTGCAGTTCAAATAAAACATTAAAGGCATAAAGTTTCAAGATTCCTCCGATGAATAAATATAGATTTCCTCCGCTTCCCAATTTCTTCCATCAGACGCGTTCTATTTAAGCATGACGGCCGTAACCGCAAAAGCAAAAAAAAAATATATTTCCATATTTAAATTGCGAAAATCGCCAAATTGTCGAGGGTGGCGCTAATAATTACCACCAGCCGTAATTATGCAAGACAACACGTGATGACTAATGATGATTACATCCGCTCGGCTTACCTTCGTCATTTCAATAATTAAACATTGCGTGTGAATCAGCCCTTAGCCCACGAATTTTATCGCTCCGCCAATACGCGAATGTCCTTCGCACCTGTGCCGTCGTCGGGGATTGAAACAATTAGAACGAAAATCAATTCGTCTCGGACGTTCTTATCTAGCGAATATATCTTGGGGGGCTCCCATAAATTTCGTTTTCATTATTTTGTAATTTCGCCGGTGATTTATTCGGAATGAATGGAAGCGGCTGTCTTATGTCTCAGCACAGGCGAATATGAATTTCTGGGCAAGTCAGGTGCGTTTCGAGGACAAGAAAAGTATTAAATTTTAGCTGAGGCCTGTATAGCCGATAATTTGTGGTTGCTTTACTGAAGCTATATAAGGCTACTTTTCCACATAATATTTAATTGGAAGAAATATATAAGCCACTTATTTCGAAAGTAGAGCAAGCACTTTTTGTGATTTTACTTACCGATAAAAGGCGCCCGCTTTTCAATTAAATGGCTTGTTTAATTAATAAGCTAGCTTGTGGAACAAAACAATTGTTATTTATTTTGGAAAGAGTACGGCACGAGTAAGTAAAAATGTGATCGATTAATAATCATCGAATACTTTACGCTACGAGTATACGTAATCGTTCAGAAAAGACTAACAGTCAGAGATATGTATCTATGTATATGTACCTACATACATGTAGAACGAATCGCAGGAATGTAAAATATGAATCTGAGGTCTCCGACTGCGATTATTTATCATATTTGATTGGATGATTTTTTACAAATTTCATGACTTTATGCTTTATCGATCACCTTTTAATTGGCAGACTCAAGACGGAGAATAAAAATGACTAATTTAATTTAAGGAAAAAAGATTTCAACACGAAAGTTCTTTACTTTTTCACCCGAATTTTTTCACACATGATAAAAGCCAAATTTTTAAACCAAACTAGTCTAAAATCTCAACTTAAAAAATTCAGAATTATCAATTGAAGCAAGTTCAAAATTTAACTGAAAATGTTTCACTTTAATTCATAGTGTATTCATATTCATATACTATACAATTTAACCCTGCAATTATTTGATGTTTACGAAAATTAACTTTTTAAAATGTAATTTGTTATTCTTAATTTTCATGCGCGTAATTAACAATTTGAATACATTAAGAAAAAAATAACGTAGGTACAAAAACTAAGAAAATTTCCTTCAATTAAGACGGAGAGTCATCCTTGATTCAAACACTTGAATTCTTATATTAACATTAAAATCAAACAGAGTAAATTCCCGAAATTATTCAAGGAAGTTTTAAAACTTATAACGTTTAGCTTTAAAATTAAGCTGGAAAATCTAAAATCAATCATATGTATTTGAAAAATCGTATTTAAAGTACGTTTTTTATTGTTATTACTCTTGTTTTCTTTGAGTTCACATTTGATAATATTTAAACTTGATGAATTAAAAATATGAATATCTTTGAGTTAAAATTTTGGCGAATTAGCCAGCTCTATTTCTTCCTTCAAAATACTCCCACTGTGGCAGTACCTAAGCTTATATTAAGTTAATCTATTTATCAGTTTTCGAGAGAACAGATCACCGTAAGTTAATGTCTTTGAGTTTCTCAAGAGATGCATATGGAATAGTCTCTTTTTTATCGACATTTAAAAGGATTCCTGCAATTTATTGAAAAATTATATTTTCAGAATTTCTTTGGAAATTCATATTAATATTATGTATGAGCAGTTTCAAAAGCGAAGGATATTATGAATGCTGGATGAAAAACTCTATACATACATAACTGGCATCTTAACATTTTATTTTACAAAACCTGCAAAAAAACTAAAATCAATTCAAGAAACTTTGTCGTAAAATTGAACAAATTTATAAAAAAAAGTTACATTGAATGTTAATTAAACACCAGCGTCCTGGCTTTCAAGTTTAATATTTGCTGGGAGTCTTTCAACTGCATAACTGATTTCAGGCGCTCGCTGGGTGGACTCGTCGCAAAATTCCTTTTCTTGAGCACAAAGAACCATATGGTGGCACCAGTGGCACCATATGCGCGCAAATTTATAAAAATTATTTCGGTATAAATTTCACGGTGGAAAGAGTACATTGCCGAAAGAAAGTCATACAATGACGTTAAATATAGTTTTGATTAGTTTTATGAATATTTAAGTATTTCTGGGTTCGTAATAGTTTTCTGGAGTTGGAAGAAATTCAAACCTTATTTGTAGTTTACATAAAATGGAAAATATATAATTTTTAAAAAATTCATGTATAACTATCCCGTAATTTCAAATAAATTTACTCAAAAATAATTAAAATACATAATTTGCTAGAGCCCACTTCAGAAAAATTACTTATTGTACATTAGTTAATTCTACCATTGGAAGATCTTTTCTTAAAGACCTGCATATATTTTATTACGTATTATTATGTTGTCAAATTTTATCGCCTTCATTCCTTAACTTACGTACAAATGTGAATTTATATTATTAAACTTATCCACTTATTAATTTTCTAATGTTGTAAGATTTTTTACTGAAATTGATGAAGCAACCTTTATTTGGCTATTTGAATACATACATTGTTTTACTTCACTTTCTTCCAAGTGCGATCAAAACACTGATTACTCTTCGAAGGTATTTTCCCCAAAATCATTAAAAATTAGCCATGCCATGCACGACTTAGTCAAATTTCTTCTTAAAATACATGGCATGCTCGTAAATTACCGCACTCCCAACAGAAAAGCAATTTTCACACACCAAAATTTCTTAACGAAAAAAGTGTTTTCCATGCCGTTGTTTGACATTATTATTATTCATGAGTATATTCGCAGTTCACTCTGAATGCAAACTATGTCGTTAACATTTGACTTGGTGATAAGTCGCCACAGAGTTACTCTCTCACACCATTAAATAGAGAAAAATGTTGCAAAATTTTATTTTCACCGACTGTCATGGGAAATGTAAATGCTTGCAGCAAAATTATATGAATGACAAGTGGCTCGTCAATGAATGAAAACAATTAATTAAAATTCTGATACATATATAATATTAATGGTAGTTGCATTTATTATTTTTAATATTAAAGTTGGAATTTTTGTTCAAGTCATTTTATTTTAAATGCATCAACTTAAAATCATTATGATTTTGCTATGAAAAATAAATAATAATGTGCTAATGGAAGGATACTTTTGAATACCGAATAAAAATCATTAATCGGAATGTAATTTAATTTGAATAAAATGAATTTATTTTTTCCTCTCAAAAAACATTCGCTCCTATGAATGGCTGAATTAAGGTATGAAAAATAGACTATGTTGCTATATGTAAGTATACTAAACATACACTTTCGGTAATTTGGTTTGTTTTTGAAACTTTTGTTTTAAACCAATAAAGATTGCCGCATTTTTAAAACTTTTAAAGTTTTATTCAGAAACAATTTTTAGTTTTCATCTTTTTAAAGCAGACTGTATTATTTTAACACAAATTATGAACGAGTGATCTTGCTCTTACCTTGTTTTAGTTAAATTTGCTTTTTTTAGTTTCATTAAATTATACTTTTTGTAACTATAAATATGTATAGTAACAACTCCTGACTACTTACACAAACAAAATTCATGGTTGTGTGTGATGATACAGAAAGTCTGCTAATTTTTTGACCGCAGCTGTAAATCTGAAAATTATAACATTTTTCAATGCGGATATACGATATAGGAAAATATGTATTATTTATGTAATTTGTTTCATAGACACGAAACATATATTAAGTACTGAGGAAATATACATATTTTTACATTCATAACATATTATTTTTATTTTTCTACTGTAGGTACATACAGGTTATGACATCTGCAAATTGATATTTATTAAAAATATCTAAATGCCTGGCGTACCGAATCCTATGAGAAATTTAAGCCGAAACGCTGTTAACTTTCGCAAACTAAATTAAACAAAAAAATGTGCCTGCCTGGAGATATATTCTCAAATTTCTTTATAAAAATTCCCCGGGCGGCCGGTTTGAATTCGTTATTTTCCTTGTTTCAAGCATTTTCTGAAAATCCGTAATTCTTTGAGTCCCCCTTGTCTGTGCCTTTCCGGAAAACACAGAGTTGACGAAATTTTTGACAAATATCCACTCGCCTTCAGTGAGTTCTTTGAAATTAAAATAAAAAATCCCAATCTAGCAGCTTTTAAGCGTTTTCCCGACAAAAGGCAAAAAATTGTCACATGCAGAGAAGGAGGAAATCCGACTGTTTGTTCTTAACCTTAGAGCCTTAATCAAAAAGGGTTCAATTATATCGCAAAAGGGAAGCGTCTCTGAAAGTAGGGCACAGGGTGCTGGAAAAGGGAGAGCCACACTACAAAGATAATTGGTTGTTTAAGGAAATCGTTTAGGACAAGTGCAAATCGACCGGAAAATTGAATCCATTAAATTCCACGGGCAAAATCGGAAGCTGCAGGAGTAAAATCCACTGCTGTCGAGTGATAAAAACAGCATCGATTCAACTGACTCAGGAGCTGTCCGTGCGGAATTAAGCTAGCCCAAAATGGTTTTAGCTAGCGCACTCGTGGCACGATGCGAGATCCATGCGAGTGCCCAGGGCTAAACGCAAAAAATTATCTTCTTCATTTGCTACCAGAAAAAGCTGCCATGACATTTCACCGCAACATCGAGCATGGCGGTCAAAAATTAATTAAAAACAACCTGAGGGCGAGCCCTTGTTTTAGACAGGACTGATAATTTTATTTCTTTTGCTCTTTCTTGGTTGTAGTAGCTCTTCCCTATAATTTTCCTTCTATTCATTGGATTGTTGCTGGAATCACCATTGATCCACGCCTCGGCTTTTTATATTTTTGTTTCTATTCAGAGAAGATGCCCTTCAGCTCGGACTACATCTACATTGAGATGGACTACTATAGGCAATGGTCAGCTATTTTTGGTATAATTCTTAAAAAAGGTTTTTCACAAAAGGTCATTTCGTCCATTCAAAGTTAAACAGACAGAAAAGTGCGCTCCTCTAACTGCAAACTTAGCAATGGCAGACATTTCAGCAGAGCAATCCTTGAACACTCTTGCCATTAAGCGATGAAGTTGTAATGTCCTTTTAATTTTCTCTCTGGAACTTTTAATCAGTGCAGAAAATCAGGTCATGTGGAGTCTTTGAATTGACATTAAGATAGATTAAAACGTCTGAAGCACTTAGTTATTAAATTAAAATTAAACTAATAACTTGTAAATGTCAATTCATGCGTAAGTGAGTTGTGGGTATAATAAGTGCCCTGTTTTATATATTACATTCAAAGCGAGAGCCCCTTTATAGTATCCATCTATTATAAATAAAGGAAAAATGTACCTACGTGTGGATTATTGTAACTGTAATTAAAATTATTGCAAATATGGGACATGTGAAATAATAAAATTCGTTATTAATTAATAATAAAATTAAATAAAGAACATTTTCTTTTCAGAAATCGTTATATGTTACGGTGACCATGAATACATAGGTGATTAATAATATAAGGATTATTGTTAATGTACGCTAGTTGCAACTTAGATCCGGCCCATTTTGTTAAAAAAGAATAAGTAAACAATATTTTTAAATATTCAAAATATTATTATTTACATATATACTCTAATAATGTCACTTATAAAACTTCTATGAAAAAGAAATCAATAAAATTGGCCCTTAATTTGATTATTGCTGTTGGCAAAACTGGCGTGGGATTTATATCACTCAGGTTTTTTTCCACAAATATTTTTAACGTTGTGCAGCGTGAATACAACATAATAATATTGTTTATTATAAGGACGGTCAATAAATTTTGACATAGCAACGGCTCTCAATTTAGTACCTACATAAAGAAAATTTGATAGACATTTTATCCAGAAAATTTACAAAACATAACAGAGATCATTAAACACGTAACCAAACATATAACTTCGAAACGATCTCCTTTTAATTAACCTCGTTCACGCCATTTGGAGTGTTCGCACTCTTTTTCCCTGTTTCGAATTTTCGGAGTTTCCGGCCTAATGAAAAAGTTACACAAATCCACCTGAAATAAAACTTTCGCCATTGTCAATTACGTGTCGGTGATGATGGAAGTTTTTAGCACACCCGACGTGCCAGCGGTGCTTATGAAATTATCAAGACTAGCGGGTCTGCCGGATCTGCCGGATCTGGCGGAGAGAGTGCCGCGCAAAATGCAAATAAATCCGCTTGAAATATTCATGGTCTGGTATAAAGGGAGCTCTGAAGGCCGCAGGGATACGTGCGACATTAGAAATTCATCTCAAGTTACAATTTGAGAGTTTTGCATTGACGACAACAACTGCACTGAGAGGTGCACCAGCAGAGAAATAGTCGGAAGTCAGTTGAGCTGAAATTGATTCCCAGACGAGGAATAATTAAAACTGATGCATATAGCTGCTTTTCTGAGTGCTCTAAGCCCCACCGGGGAGTCGAGAACCAAAATCTCGGGTAACTTTATCCTGCGTTTAATTGAAGATAATTTACTTAGGAGTTGGATGGAAAACTTGTTAAGGTGGTCACTCCACCAGCAGCCGGCAAAGTGGAATCAAAGCGATTACCCAGCCAGGACCGACTCTGAGGATTGCTGCCCGACACGAGCGCTCCAGGACTCGGCTTTATGCCTCGAATATGTCAAGTCCCCGCTTAAAGACTTCCGTAGATTGGATGCGGTCAAGTTAAGGTTGAGAAATTTTACACATCGTTTGCCTTTCTTCCACTCAGGAGGATACGGAAAGTGCAGGAAATGGAAGGCAATTGCACTCCTGGTGCGTACTTCTCTGGTGTGCAACGAAGGAGATGCAAGTGCACCACAAGACCGTGCAACATCGCTATATTTTCGAAACTGTGGTCGAGGCACGTTTATGGCTTAAGGAATTTCACCCATTTCCTTATCTGCTCGAGATTGATTGTGATATAATCCCCTGTGAAGTTGGCTTCGGTGAGTAGCTTACTATTTATTAATATCTTTCACCAGGTATCATGTGGTCTACACTTTATCTAAAATGCTGTATTTAACATTCGACTCGGAAGACTGCAGATCTACGATAATAACAAGAGAAAACATTTTATTCTTGTATATTTAATATGGGTTAAGTGATGCAAATATTTCTTAAAGTATATATTAAGACAAACTGACAAAAAGTATAAACCATGCCATGGGTGCTTGTTATTTCACATAGATTATTTTATATTTGTATATATGAACTTCAAAAAATTTTTAGTTCGGAACTTCTCAGCATGAAGCTGGAAACATTCACCCAATTCACTGCCTACGAGGTGCTAAATTTTAGTCTCTGTGGATCCAAATCCTAATTAACCTAAGTTGTTTTTTATTAAAATAATAATTATTTTGTCCTCCCGGACAAATAAATATTTGGTATAAGGGAACGCACATATGACCTTATTTATTATTTCTACTGTCAACATCCCTTTTTCTCCACTAAAACTTCATCAAACTCAATAAACCAAACACCAAATGATGCACTTTCATTTCCGCTTCTGACATTTTGCGTTTAATAAAAAAACAAATAACACCATGAATACGAAAAAAGTATGTGTTTGCGAAATTTCGCACGGGTCTACTATTTAATTATTAATAATATTATAGATATGTATTTCTTTTTAAATTTTAAATTTCCGTATTAACGTAAATTTTCATAAGTGTTTTAAGTAAATCCCAATATATTGCCAGGATGTCTTACTTTAGTACGTAAAATATTATAATATTCCACTGTAGAATAAATCGGGTCGAATTTTAAAAGGTTCGTCCTTGATGCCGGTAGATTATAATTTCCCATCGCTACAATCCTTGTGTTATATCCGTGAATTTCTGATCTCAAAGACAAGATCATTGATGATTTAATAATAAATGTGCCTTGTGTAATATATGTTGTAGATAGCGTTGGCCTTGGCCTACGTTCCGTTCTGATATTTGGCTCCATACAATTAGTTCATACGTTACCAACGAGCGTTGTATTTTTAAGTTCTTAATATTTCGAAATATGTAGTTATTTATATATATACCCTATTATGTCTTATATTTTAATTCTTTTTAAGGGTTTCATTTTCATGGCGCTATGAAGGGAGGAACGTCAAAAGTAAGTGAAGTGATTTTAATTTACTTACGAAGGGCCGAAAATAAATGTAGGCTTTGAAATCGCCACTGCAGAGCAAACGTTGATCAGAAGACCAAGTTGAATGAATTGACATACCCCTGGTTAGACCTTAACGGAATGCACTTTATAAGAATGAATCTATATACATATAAACAATTGCTACTCGAGATAAAACTTCTTTCAGTAATAAAATTTGTGTTGTGTATCAACTCTGGACCTAAATCTTTCCTATCTATCTTATAAGCCCAAAGCAAAGTTACCGTTCGAGTAATATAAATTTTTTTATTTTACTATGAAAATTGTTTGCTTAATAACAGATTTGCCATTCGCCCGGGGTAACGATTTAATTTTATAAAATGTTTGAGTTAAATTCCCCGACGGTTTTCCCTAATTCAGCATTTAAATATTGTTTAAGTTCAGGGATTGACTTGGGTTTATGTTTTACGATTGGAAAATTACAATATTATCTTCCAAAATACAAATGAATAAATTCATACATTATGGCCTAGCTAAGAAATCGTTAGGTTTAAGAGTGCTATAATTTATCGAGAAATATATACTATGTATTAGCTGACTCAAAACTAAGTAATTAATAAAATTAAAAATGAATTTGTCTTTCAAGTTCTCAAAGTGCGGTTCTTCAAGGCCATCCAAGAAGACTCCTCTCCGTTTTACAAAGGATGTGTGCTCACTTTCATATATCTATATGTTTACTGATTCTAAAACTTTCATTTTTAAATAATAAAGTTTAATATAATATTTAAAAATTACTTCTACGAAAGTTTCTAATAATGAAAAAAAAAAAATAATTTTTGTAGGTACTCCACTTCGCGGAAAAGTTTGAACAAGATTTATATCTACTGACTTTGAATATTTTTGTTGAAGTTAACTTGATATGACTTCAAATAATTTGTCAAACTATTGTGTTCTATTATTATATATGTACATACATTGTATATGAATGAAAATAATTTGCTTGCTCCAAAAAAGGCATGGGATGATTATATGTAGATACATATTTATAAAATAATATATCAAAAATCATCTAACAAATACTTTTTGGACTTTATCTACCCAAATGCGTTGATTCTGCCACCCCCATTTTTTGACGGTTGTATTTAATTCGTTAGTAGATATAATTAAGCCTTAAAATATAAATGTATGTATGTACATATAATATAAACATGTAAATATTGGGACAGAAACGTAAAAATCAAATTAATTTTTGATTAATCCCGCAAATAATACTTCAAGCTGACATATATATGTAACGCAGCTATAAATGCTTTTACAATAAATGAAACAAAAAAAATACGAATTCGTAGCTCTGCTGCAATCTCGCATATAAATAAGTCGTTTTCCACTCAATTTCGAAATAGGGCCAACGAATTGTTTTTACAGATTACATTTCGCTTCAATCTCCAATTTTTGCAGAAAAAAGTTTGGTTTAGGAGGATTGTACTTCGAAATTACTTCTAAAGCAAAATGAATTTTTATAGAAAAGAAGAAAAAAATAACAATTCCTCCGTTAAAGCCATTTTTAACCGTGCATCCTAGGGATATCTTCTGAATGAAATCCCAGGAGAAAAGAAACGAGTCCCCATTAGCATACGTCCGCACGGGTCCTTGCCGTAACCAGATTGCGAAACTTTCTAATTAAAACTAATAAATCACTTAGCAAACAAATACCCGAGTCGCATCACATTTTCCGCGGCGTCGTCGTCGTCGCCGCCGTCGTCTGAAGGAACTTTCTGAGCTGGCAGACTGGAAAAGTTATTAAAGCCCAGCCAGAACGGATCTTGGATTTTTATCCTTTTTACCTTAGATATCATAATTTTGGAAAGTAATCGTATTCGCAACAGTGGGGACCCTGCCAGAGTGGCGGCAGGCAGTGGCGGCGAGTTCCTAGTAAGGCTGCCCGATTGTCACAAAGGAGGAAAGGACGCACAAATTTAGTGATTTTGTATAGAATCTCCGGCGACGGTCCGCCCCCGGATGGAGAAAATCTGTTTGATAAATTCATAAAGTTAAAAATTCATTAATACGGTAATGGAGCTTGGGGGGAGCGTACGACAAGTTACTCAAAACTCACTTCCATTAAGGGCAAAAATAATTTATTAGCCGAATAATTACATGGAGCAAATTTTTACTTTTTCGAAACCCGCCTGCCCCGGGGGGTTCAAATAAAATGCGGAGAGTGTAGAGTCACTTAGCACAGAAACGAGGGCGACAAACAACTAGGAACCACTGTCACATTCCGCCAAATTTATTGCCTTTGAAATTTTGGGAAAATCCGCAATGAATATCCATTAGGGGGGCGAATAAATTTTCGCGTTTTGAATGGGTTCGAAGCCTTTTAAACGCACTGTTAGCGACAAATCTTGCAGTAACTAGCCTGGCCTACGTCGTCCGGATGATGACCGGGATCGAAACATTGACGATAGTAAATGGCTGTTGGCACACTGCCGTGAAACCTTTTGTTGGGCTCCGCTGAACCCAGGAGTGCCTTTTTAGGGCTCCTCCAGGCGCATGTCATGAAACCCTAGCTTTATGGAACAGCTGACTGAAATCTAGGGTTCTCTTACAGTTTTTTGTTGAATAAGAGAGTGACGAACATGCCGATTCCGGGCTGTGGGATATTTCTAGACCTAGGGTTTCTTGGACATTTCGGTTTGTAAAAGCTCCTTCGTCCTGGGGAGAGGACCCGGCTGGAAAAGCTAAGAGAAGCCCCAAAACAGGAAGGCAAACATATTTTTTTGTATAATCAGTGCGTGCTTTAAGTAAATTAGTTTAGTTTGGTCCTAGCTGCTGTCGGTTGCAGTGGTGCCCGCTGGCGGTTGATCCTGACGATAGATTCTCGCAGTGTTGTTTGGACCTTTGCCTTTTGGCCCCCGAATGTACGCATCGATTCTCCCTGGAGGGAAATTCAAATAATTAGCCATGCTAAGCGGTTATATTTGGCGTGTTTGAATTAATTCCATGTGAAATTTTCTCGTAAATATCTTTAACCGTCGTATATATACCTTTTGAATAATTGACAAAAACCTGTGGTGACGCGTAGAGGTGGAACACGTGATGGGTTCCGCGGTGTTGGTGCCGTTTAGAAGCCGGTCAGTGTGGCAATCAAAGAATTTCCCAATTAATCGCTAAGCAGGTGAAAAAAAATACAAGGTATAGTGAGAGACGGTCGCGTGACAATAGATAATTGGCGGGGACGGTAATGCCAGAAATAGGCACTACCTCCGTGGAAAAGACGTAAAACCCTGGTTAGACCTTTACGACGACGCGTTTTAGCGCCTCGTCACCCCCCCTTCACCCAGGATGGATTAAAGTGTGCCTCCGGGATCAGTCCGACGACAACTTGATAAGATTTTTGTGACAGCTTTCCTTAAGTAACTTTCTTGAAGAGTTCTTTTGCCAAGAGCTTTTCGCGATAGTTTTGCAGGTTCTAATCATGACGGGTACGGCTCATCAGCTTTTAAGAGCGCTTGTTGCATCCGTTCTCTTTCTAGGGCTGGAAGGATACGTTACAACTAATGAAGGTGAGAATTTTATCACCCTAATCAGAATGCAAAACGATATCTTGATATAATCTTTTGATTGTCTGCAATCTGCATATATCCTCTTTAATATCGGTCAATCGGTTCCAAATCGCATAAGATTTTAATCTGCCCACCCTCCGAACTGAGACCGGTGGTGGGGTGGCCACAGCTGAAAACCACAGACAAATTGAATAAATTCTACTCACTCGCAATAAGAATTTCCATGAATGGACATGGATAAGTGCCAGGCACCCGACCAAGGACTATGCCACCTCGAACCTCGATCCTAGAAAATGGGCACCAGAGGAGGACTTTTCGGCAGCATGCAGGCAGTCTACCCTAGAGGCAGGCCTATTACATGCAGCATATAAGTGCAGGGCTAGGAATGGGTTTTTGGGGTTTTCAATGGGTTTTAAGGGGGTTTCGGGTTG
Source organism: Machimus rusticus (assembly GCA_951509405.1). Lineage (NCBI taxonomy): Eukaryota > Metazoa > Arthropoda > Insecta > Diptera > Asilidae > Machimus > Machimus rusticus. The sequence continues at coordinate 3,306,367 of OX608052.1, read as the reverse complement.
GCAAATGCTACCACTTTCTTTCTGGATCCCCCAGATATCCCCTGCGGCAGCGTGCTACTGAGCTGAAACATGTTCAATTTCCACGAACGAGTTTAGTACAACATCTATGCACCCGCAAAGTTGTTTTGCCGGGCACATAAATTAGTCCTGCGAGATATTTTACTTAGGTTCCTCGTTATCAGTAGATAACCATGGGGACGACCAACACAAGCGACATCGCCGCCAACAAATATTTGGAATTTTCGCGATAGTACGGGGCGGAATGGAAATTTTTGGGTTTTTCTCCCCAACAGATTTATGGGATGAAGCTTTTAGGGTTTGCTAATTTTCAACCCAACGCTCGTATTTTGATGTGCACTGTCTCATTTAATCGAGATTTAAGGGTGTTGCGGTCAAATGGAAAAATGCCGCCCTTTGTTTTCCCGGTGTCAACAGAATTTCAAACTTCCTTTCGAGGTGCACTCCCATTTGTTGTGACTTCTACGTTGCGTGCATTCCGCCATTTACGTGACGTGGGAAATTTATTATAAAGTATTCGCCCTTTTCAATTTTTAACTGCCTTTGCGTGCAATTACTATTATATGGGCACATTTACATTTCTGTGGTAAAAAAACACATTTTTTTGAGTAATTGTCCTTAATCTCCTACATAGTCAGTTCGTATAGTGGAAAGCGAATTCACTTTTCTGGATTGACTCTATATCAAGATTGTTAAAGTGATTGTACATTTCGCTGTAATTACTTCTCAAGGATGTGAGCAACAATTTCACATTCAATCAATTTAAGTATCTACCTATCTCTTTGAGTGTGGAGAGTTATTTTTATTCAAACAACCAACACTGTTCTTTATATTTATAGATCCGCCTTAATTTTCTTGGAATTGAGTATATCGTAAAGCGTATACCGACAAGAAAATATTTTTATAAAGAAGCACTCCAATACAATGTCAATTTCAATATTCTATTTTTAAATAGGTAACAACATTTTAGAAAATTAAAAATAGTACTAATTCAACTCCCCATAACTATATGTTCATATAGGAATAATAAAAAAAACCCTCTCACTTTAGCAATTAATGCAAAACCATAATTTTTTATGCTGCTAACTCCATTTCAAATTTAATGTGGAAATATTTTACAGTCCACAAAATGAATATTATTGAAACGAACCTATATTTACTTTTCATTTACTAAATGCCTCTTCTACTTTCAAAATGCATAGTTTGTTCGGAAAATCTTCATATATTCATTGAAACAGCAATTTGTTCTTCAGTACTCTCTTTTCCAAAAGAGTTCCATTCTTAACAATTCTGTAAATATGAAAATAATTTAAAATAAAAACATTATAAAAGTGAAAGTTTCTAAAATTACATATAAATTAAAAAATAATCAAAACCCCGTAAGATTTCTTACTTAACCACTTTTATTCTGCATCTATAATCTGTATCCTTGATTAGATAAGTTTCTTTTTTCTAATTTCACTTTATTAAACAGCAATTTGGAAAGTTGATTATTTTAATTATGTGTTTGATAAAATTAAATTTAAAATTTTATCCATAAGATAGTGCGAGAATAAAGTCTATCCAAATCCAATTTAATTTGTCTCATTACTGCCCCTTGATTTCTGTGGTTTTTTGTGATATTTTCACCCGAAGAGTAGGAAGATATGAAGTATAATTAAAAAGTAAGGTACTAGGAAAGCGGTTACCATAATTTAATAACAAACTTTCTGGCGAAAATTCAAGGAATTTTGTGATACTCAAATTTATTTCAAAGTGAGACAATAAAATAATTTAGAGCAACTGTTCGTTGTAAGGGAATTAAGATCCAAAACTAATTAATTACCCATCATTTGTGTCTTGATGCGTTTTATGGCAGTAAAATTAGGAAGTGCTCTAAAACTGCAATAATTCAGACCCACAGGTACCTATATGAGCTAATTACCCTAAGTATTTTAGAAGGGTAAGCAAGCGAGAACGAAAAGTGCACAACTTTCATTTAGGCATTTTGTATGGGATGAGTAGTTAATTTTCAATTTTGATATCAAGCTCAGAAATTGCGATGTTCAACATGCAGACGGTGCAAATACCAAACCAATGGATGTTGAAAGGTAAATAAAATTACACAAGCTGTTCTATAAGAAAACTAATAGAACGATTTTTTTCCTACCTTATTTTAGCTATGCCTATTCTAATAAAAAAGCATTTAAATTTAACATACACCTCAATCAAATGGGGAAGTTCGAATGAGATTTTTTCCAAAATTGCGTGAATAAAGATGGCTCAGATGGCATAGCTAGGGAACGCCAGTTCTCGCAGATCGCAGTTCGCAGGTTCGAATCCCCAATCGCGGTTTGTCGGAATATCACAGGGAAATCAAAATTTTCTCGTCTTCAGTACGAGCTTGTGGTTAAAATTTACAATTTTTATTAGTTTGGCTTTTTTAACCAAGCAGTTTGGTCAATTTTACCAATATTTTTCTTTCAGTGTACATATAATACATAAGCATTAGAAAATAAAATTGGAGACAGAAAGAAATCCTAGTGTTAAAGCGCTTAGACAAATGAATGTTAAAAATACTACCTATATGTAGTTCCAAAAAGTATAGGTACCTATACCTACATATTTGCTTTAATTAGTTTATTTAAAATGAATATCTTAAGTTTTAAATTGTTATTTGATGTATATTTATTTGGTTGTTCCTTGTTATGTTCTGCCTTTGTGCTACCAAATTTGCCCGAAATAGTTTGGCAAATTTTCAACATAACTTTATATTTAAGTAAGTGCGAAGTGCTTTCATAATACTTAATGTCTGCAAAAATGAAATGTTGTTATAATAGAAAATTGCAATGCTATGAAATTATCTTAAAGGACACGCTGATTTAAAATTTGCTGAAACGATGATAATTTCAATAGCATTTAAAGCATTCAAGTTTCTTCCTAATACTGGGTCCACTTTTGTGCTACCCATATTTCCTTCAAGCAGTAAATCTCAGCAGCTGAACTCTTGCAAAAGATTTTATTTATCGTGAAACTGTCACCAAAATTAACATGTAAAATCCCAGAACTACATGGGCCAAAATCCAGCGATTACTCTTTCATGGAAATACCATTTGGTCCCCTATTCACAAAAAGGACCTATCCCCGCTGACAGAACAAGGAGATTATCTAACCAGTCAAAACATTCACAAAGGCGGAAGAGGACGCATATTGCCTCTGTAGCGAGCTCGAGATAATATTAAGCGAGCAGAGGGGACGAAAAGATAAATCCCGTGTAGCTCTTCGTGAGATGTTCGTTTCGTAATATTTTAATATTTGCTTCTTTAAATAAAAATAAATTAAAAACATTTTTCCATGAGGTTTCCTAACGACTTTCCTGGCCGGGAGGCTTAAAACGATTCTGCGACAGTTGCTTGCGGCTGGGAAGTAATTTCATAAAACCTTTTCGAGTTACTATGTTTTAGGGAAATGTTCGTTGATTTCAAAAGACATACTAAGGTTACGAAATCTTTAAAAGTGTCAGTCAGAACCTTTATTAGCTGTAATTAAAGGCTGTCAGAATAATGTCAACTACGTTGACGGAAATAATTTTGGGCAAACTGCTTTTAAAAAAAGATAAACCGAATTAGCAAGACCGATGTCATGCTGCTTTTTTTTCTGAAAATCTATTTTAATGGGAATCTTTGCAATTAATAGATTTAATAAGATTTTACTAACTGCTTCCATTTTTTCTTGCGAAATATCAATAACATATTACGTCATTTGCGTATTTTTTAAACATTTCAAAACAAGCCTACAACCCAAATTTCAAAATACATCTACTTACATATGTAATTAGAAAATGCCTTATAAAACAACAATTTTTAAGAAAAAGTGTGTGAAAGGTATGGATTTCTCATGTTTCCGTCTCCCTAAATTCTCGAGATTTTATGAGATTTCGCGAAATCCATATGACAATCTATTCGATTTCCCATACAAGTAGTTGATTTTAAAATCTTGAGATTTCCGGTGAATCTCAATAGAAATCTCATAAATTCATTGTGACATTCCTAAAAAGTGTGTTCAGCACAATCGAGTAGTAGTTGAGTTAAAATGGAACAAGTACTTACAAAGAAAATAAAATATAAACAAGTGAAAACAGTTAATATATGACACTTGAAACATCAAATGAAATCGTGCTACTGTGATGGAAACACTGTTTAACTCTTATTGGCAGAATCATTTCAACATTAAAATTACTAGGTACGTTTATACTATAGCCTAGAGTATGGTAAAGTCCAAATTTTTTTAGCCGTATAAGCATCTAATTTTCTAAACAGTTAAGCATAAATCCTTGAAAGAAATCTCACTTGGTATAATGTCGCCAAAAAATCAGGAAGCTGAACTATTAAAAAAATAGTTTTAACAATTTTAAAATCCATAATGGAAAACTAAATATTTTTATCACTCCATACCTTAAAAGGAAATAAATGAGGCCCTTACAAGATAACTGCTGCGCGTCTACCTATCTGTCATAGACATTTTTCTCAAATTTTTTCTTGGAATTTTAAATTTAGCATAGGATGTTAGATCTTTGTGACGGACACATATCTCGACAGTCAAAGAATATCTTTTCTCTAATATTTAGTGGGTTGAATTGGGTCCTCTAAAAAGAAAAGTATTGATTTGCATCGTGTGGGAGAGAACGTTAAAAAGGGAATATTTTCAAGGATTCCAACAAATTTGGTCAATTCAGATCAGTTTTGTGTTACTGTTTGATAATTATTGAAATTGGAAAATAATGGGCTGTAAAAAATATTTCTTCCCTAGCTAAATGGTAATTTTTTAATTATTATAAGATTAATAAATTAAGGAGTTTATTTTTGTTGTAACATTTTTACACATTAGTGTGTGATTTTAATAATTTTTTGTATATCTCGTAACTTGAAATGGATTACATATTTGTATTTTTGATAACTTTGGTATTTTATTTTAGAAACAATTATTAAATATTACATAATGTTTAAAAAAATCGCGCATTACTCTTTTTCACAGTGAACCACGCACGGCTTACTCTTATTTTGCTTTAAATAAGAAGTTAATTTTTGTTTAGTTATGATTATTGAAGTCAAGAGCCAGGTTCAGATAATTAAAATGAATATTTAGGTTTTGTATAGTTTTTGATTATACAAAACAATGTTTTTATATGTAATAGGTTTAAGGAGCATTTGTTTTTCTTATTGTAAAGGAGGCTTTGCATTATCTGATAAATTATATGCTTAGACATTTGATTTTGTATTTCAGTTTTCAAATATTGCGCTTCGCACACGTCACAGCATTCTTGTTTACATTAACTTTACAATCTGTTTGAGTTCGAGAGAATTATTTATGCACATTTTCATCCGCATTCCTAAAATTCTTTTTTTCACATATTCCTTATCCATTTTTCAAATAATTCTACAGCAACAAACTTTTATTACTTTTTTATTCACTTGATAAATGCGCAGACGCTTTAAAACTCATATAACTTCTGAAATTAATCTAGAAATAATTCTAATTCATATCACATGAGTCGACATTTATGAGATTTATGATTTATGAGGTGAGAGTGCAATATAGGATTAACAAACAATTAATTTTTGTATGTAGTTTCGGAGAATGTGCTGCTATGTTTAAACTGATTATTTCTTGTACTTTGGATTGAAATGCTTACCAACGATACGAATGGATTGAATAAACTGCCTGATTCACTGTTCAATATTTATGTCAACAACTTTCAAGAACTGAATTAAAACTAAAACCATATCACTTACCATCCCCCTGTTAAGTACCATATCAACTATAAAACTTGACTTACGCCACTATGATTCTCAACGGTTCATGTGGGAATCAAACTCATAAAATGGATTGGGAAGAGTCAAAACATACCGCTCAACCTATTATACCACCCATGTAAAGTTTAATTTTGTATCAACTAAAACACTTTTTTTTATTAATAAAAACTTATTAATGATATCATATTACACCTAACTTTTTTTTACATGGTTCCGTTCCTTAGAAAACCGTGCAAAAAAAACGTGTAAAAAAAACTTGCGACATATGGTAAATTTGGGGATATGTTCCACAACTTTAACAAATCGTGTAGGATGGAAAAACTCAAAATTTGTTCCCAAAAAAATCGTGCAAAAAAGTAATAATCAAATCCATATTACATATTTATAAAACAAAAACAATTCATTTTTATTACAAAAAAGCAATAGTGTACAGTGAAATATCAGTCCATATAAAAATTTAAATTTAAATTAGGAATAAAAATAAATTTCGCTACTTGATACTCGTAACAAGCGTGTACGTTTATTGCGGATTGGATCACAAATGCTATCATCAGTTGATATGTCAGATATGTATTATTATACGTATGATGTTTTTTATTATATTCTATATATTATATAGAATTCAAAGTAACTACCGTATACTGTCACGTCGTCAATCAAAGAATAAAAGAAAATATTGTTCGTTGAAGCATTAATGGTTTAAAAAGCAAACGAATTGATTGATGTTATGTATGCAAATTTCCCAACCTGCTCCTTTGTTGTTGATCCCATGCTCTTTAGCTTTTGTCATATAATTCGGACAATAGGTAACTTTTCCATAATTTATCTCATTTTGTGACGAACATAATTTTCTTCACAAAGGAACAAAATTTAACATTTAACAATGATAAGTTTTATAGTGAATTACCTCACAAATCATTTTTTCTTAGTTTCTTTTTTCGGGTTCTCATTATATAGATGGTATGATTCTATAATAATTATTGAAATGACTCAAAATATCGACTTTGAAAGTGGTCCTTTAAATTTAATTGCTATAAATGTATACTGAAAATGTTCTGTGATGCTTTAAGAAATTACACCGCATTTCTTGAAAGCAAATTTTTTTGATCCTAAACTTCATTGACATAAATATGACCCTGTGCCTAGTAATTTGCGAAAAGCAAAGCTAATGAAAATTGCGTGTCCAATTAGGAAGACAGCCAAAACGAAATCTATGCAAAGTAAACAAGGGCTCCTGCTGTGCACGATTATTAAATTTGCAACGTAATCAAATGTCCTGCAACTACCCAGTCCGGCGGGAAAGTGGGACTAAAAAAGGCAGTCATGTTTACCCTCATTTCACTTATTTTTGACTCCTGCTTGGTCTTTGATCTCGGCTAAAGGGGTCTGCAAAATAAAATGAATTGTCGGGACAGCCGACGAGCCAACTCGCATATCAGGCTGCACTTAATGGCATCCTCCGGGGGCTGAAGTAGCGAAATTTCTTTGAAGTACACTCGCCTAATTAAGGGATTTTTCCTCTCATTACCCCACGCCCTCGGAGGCGGCTAATGGGTGCCGTGGTGTGTGCTGATGAAAGTGAATCAAATATGGAGCCCGAGTTGGGACCCCAAATTTCCTTGACGGCAACTGAATGTTTTATGTCGGATGGTATTAAAAGCCAACGAGATTGCCCTTTCCTGCCGCCAATGCACTCCCGTGATGGTCGGCTGTGGCACCGTCCTTTTGCGTCCAGGCAACTGAAAAGCACGGACTTTGAATGCGTTCTGGGAGTCAGCGGATGCATTTATTACTGCAATTTGCAGTTAAACTCGTCGTTCAAGGCATACAAGAAAAAAACCTTCTGAGCTCATATGTATGTACGTACCGAACCGCAAGTTTTTCAGACAGTGAATAACCTGAACGATGTCAGGTAAATCATCATATCGTTTTTTATTTTCACGGGTATTAAATTTCAAAAACTATATTTAAGCAAGTATTGAGTCAATGTAAGTCCTTTGAAATAGTAGAAAATATACAAATTAGGGATTTAAAGTATACAATTCTTTAATTTTCAAAAAAACATAAACAAATTTGTGCAACCAATTAAAAATAGGCGCCAGTAACGCCATCTAACATTTTCAACTCGTTCTATACGAAGAGGCGGGAAATTTAATTATTTTTTTTTTTTAAAGCCAAAACCCGCTAGAGCTAGAGTAAATCCGAATCTGTGGTACTTCTTTTTCCACTTTTTATTTTTTTTTTACTTCAAAATCCACCCGGACGAAATAGCGGGCAGAAAGTTAGTCAATAATCAATAATATATTATATAATTTTAAAATCTTTCATATCCTTAAAGAAATGTTATTATATAATGTTGTTGTTTCCTTTAAAAGCAGACAGTTCAATTATAAAATATTGAATATACATAAATATGATAAATTGTATGTTTGCTTGTAATTGGAAATACACGGATACCAGTCACTGGAATATTCGATGTACCCTTTTAACTTTTCGGGAGTTCCATTAGAATGGAATCGTAACAGAAAATGTTTCAAATTTTGTCGAATTGTACTATAATAAAGTATGAAATTTAAAGATGCAATTCAAACCTCCTGAGATATTCAAATGAAGAAGTCCCATGCCCGGGCGGGTTCAATTTTACGAAAATTCATGTCCCAAGTCCCAATAAGCGACCCCCCAAAGGAAAAGTTGAATAAAAAATTAAAATGCACCCCTGTCCCGTGTATCTGGCGAAATTATGTCCTCCAAGTTCCTGGGAAGAGTCTGGCTGCTGGCTTCCGCATTAAGCTGGAAAGTGATGCCGGTCGGTATCAGAAAACGAATAAAACTTTGCAGATAAATTCGCAGACAATGATGAGATTTTTAATTATTTCCAGACCTGGAGCAATATACCATGACTCAGTTACACGGCATTATTTTTTTGTATTTTGCAGAGATGGATAACCACGAGGAGCTTCTCGAGGATATAAGGGAGGACACGTCGATAAATTCGATACCAGAAAAAGGTAAGTTCGACTCAATTTCGAATAATTCAATGTAAAACTTCGAGACAAGAGGTCAGTTTGAAAATTTTCATTTTGCATGCAGAGGGTAACATATTTAAACGGCGATTCACTGGAGACGGCTGGGGAAAGGTCATTTTATTTTATTGGGAAAATACCATCTGCAGCACCCGTGTTCAGAATTGGCCATAAAATACTTGACAGTTCCGTAGCAGACGTGTTAGGCAACTTATTTCTGAGCAATGAAAGCTTCGGACGTGGCGCAGTCAATGGATGAAAAACATTTTCTCCTAGGACGAGGGCTAACAGCGAAAAACGACTGCGGGGGTGGGTTCGAGCAAAAAATAGACAAATGTTCCAGAAGACAAAAGTTATAAAATAGTTACAACACTCTCCTTCGGATGCTATATAGAGGGTGAGCGCCTTGTCGCTGAATTTCTTCATTTCTTGTTCCTGTTCTTTGAAAATTTCAAGAAAATGCTAAGTATTTGCTATTTCACTTAAATTGGTTCCAGTAAGAGTTCTGAGAGCTCCTTCCTAATGCATGAATGAGTGATGTCTTTAAAGGCGGCACACGGTGCATTTAACGCGCAGAAACTTGCCAAGTTCCATGGAAAAGTTCCATCAAATTGCCAGCCAAGTCTGTGCATATTTCATCGTCTTAATTCTTTTTGAGATTATTGCGGAATTATTGAGGCGAAAGGTTGGTCTTATCCAGAAAATTTTCCATTTAAATATAGTGATGGGGCCGGGCTGAAATGTGTTGCTCAAATATTTACTAGAGAGGTCCTTCCCTGACGAGGGTACTTGAAAGGAATCAGATATGCATACAGACCAGGACTAGCGATGAGCCGGGGGTCGGTCCTTCCTCTCCGTCCACCAACCTGCCGTGGGAATGACCATCTGACCCTTTTGCAGCGATACTGCTCAACGAGAAGTGCACTCCTTTTTTTTCTAGAATTTGCTCGTGCGATTGGTGCCACTTGTGTTGGGAATTGGATTCGAACGTTCGCCGCTTTTATTTCGCAGAAATTATACAAATTTTCACATGGTGCTATGCCCGGCGAGAAGGCCAAAGGTGAAACAATGCAGCGCAATTCCAGCGACTATTTTTGAGCACCCGCCTACCCCGGATTCGATCCCGAATATAAAAACTGATTGCACAGTCCAAAATTCACAAGCGCATTTTTGCTAGCCCAACATAATCACATTACCCGGTGGGCGAGTTGCCACAGAAAACACCTACTTTCAATTACTGTTTGTTTGATTCTTTTGTTCCCGGATTTTGCTCTGGAAAACACGAATAATGATACACTAGAAACATGGAAATTTGTTTTTATTTTACTAAATCTGTTTTGTCCTGGAACCATTCCTCTTCCCGAACTATGGACCAGCTTAGTTGTAATAAAATAAATATTTCCACTGTCAAACTGCCGATGGCCGACAAAAACTCAATTTAACATGTTGACGTTGGCAGGTAATTAAAACCGAATAATTAATTTATAATTTAAATTAAAACACAGCCAATGAATGCAGTTGTGGGTATAAGTTTTGCCCTACAGATTGCCCTGGGCCATTTTATGGCATCCCAGTGCAGTAGTTGGTAATAGCCAAATGCAGGAATTTTGCATGACTCGCAAATATCTAAGGGCAAAACTTACGGCACGCCGACAATAATCAATTATGCCCTCCATTTGGCTGATATTTGTAAGGCCAAGTAAGGGGCACAATTGAGGAATGAAGGTTTGAGTCGAATGGTGTATTACATTTTGGTTTGCTAAGGAATCAGCTTGGCAAACAATGAACTAATTAGCCCTTAATATAATGTATTAATGCCATTACCCCATGTACTTCCTACATGTAACATATAGTTGCCTTTAACAAAGTACAAAGAGCAGTAGTGGCGAGTAAGGTCAAACTAACTCTACATATTTCAACACAAATGTTTAATATGTACTATAGAATAAGAATGTGCACACTAAGCGAGCCGAAATTTGCTCAATTAGCCTGTTGTTTCCGAAAGTTTTGAATGGAAATGTTGTTCCTTGATTTCTGGAAAATTGAACAAATAAAATTCATGCGAACATTAAGAACAAATTTAGGTGCACAAACTTTATGGCTTCAATTAAAACTATTTATTTTTAAAAGGAATATGTTGACAATTTATTTACACTATTAGGAGATATTTTCTTGCCTAAAAGCAAACGACGACAAATTAAGACGATTTCAATCATAAAATGAATTATCGAGACAACTTTGTGCATGTATCAGGTCGATAATCGACATATATTATCTCAAATATTTTTTCATTTAGACTTGTTTTATATAAAATATGTATATGTAGATATGTTTAAATGTCTGCAAGCAAAATTTTAGATATTTTATCGTTAGAAATAACTCGTTCGTTGTATGTATGTAGGTTCTTCTTAACCAATTTCTCAAACAGCATGCCTTGTCCATTTTTCGATCTTTTGGCTAAATAAAGGGTCTTTCTAATCTAAAATTTTAAAGGCGATTTACTTTTCTCAATAGAGTCACATGGGGTACGCTAAAAACCCTCCAAAGTAAAACTGCTTTGTTGTTTTAATCAAAATTGTCTGTATTTGCCCTTGTTAGACTCTTATAAACAGTAACAAAACATACAATCAAATTTTTATGAATAACTATTTGTTTTAAATTGCTCTTTTCAACACTGCGGAAAATGCGGACTTTTACCTTAACTATGGGGTGGATCTGCGTACTTTATAAGTTAAGTGTGCTGACACTCATACGATACCGGCAATAAGTAAGTACTTCAAAAGTTATGAGGAAACAGATGAAATAAATACACTTGGCTGCTAAAATCATAGCCCTCTTGTGGCTTTTCCGTAATCGGGTAAAAAATATCAAAGTTTGTGACCATATGACACCGAAAAAATTGCTCAAAGTTAACGACAATTCTAGATTTAAAAGTAGAAGGAACCATAATTTTGAAAACTATAAGAGTTTTACTAAGGTCATCCGTTTTCGTTTGGACGTTGGTTTTTGACACTCTGTATATTATATTACCTACATATTTGTTCAGCGAATTTAAAAACTTAAATGTGCATAAATAATTTACGATTTTCTCAGTAAATTGGTAAAAATTTCAAATCAAACGAAGTTCTGTATTTTTCAGACCTTCCAAAATTTGGTGAACCACTTCAAAATGTCACAGTGCCGGTCGGACGTGAGGCTATCTTACAGTGCGTGGTGGATAACTTACAGACGTACAAGGTAAGAGGCCACAATTAAATAACCTTTGGGTCGAATTTCTTTCATGACAAGTCGCAGTTTATGCGACGTAAATTATTACAATAATTCCAAAACGATAACTCGCACTCACCCTCGGGACACGGTAATCTCAGAAGGTGCAGAACGGGGAGGGTCAAAGGTGTAACGAGCGGAGAAAATAAGCAAGAGGTCGCCCCACGACAGCCAGAATCGCCTTAATCCTTTCTTGGCTGATTACTCGACACTTTGATGTTTTATTTTCAGATCGCGTGGCTTCGTGTGGATACCCAAACGATCCTAACGATCCAAAATCACGTAATCACAAAAAATCATCGAATGAGTATTACTCACGCTGAGAAACGTGCCTGGATATTAAAAATACGAGATGTGAAGGAATCTGACAAGGGATGGTACATGTGTCAGATAAACACGGATCCAATGAAGAGCCAAGTTGGCTATCTGGACGTTGTCGGTAAGTCTTTTATGGCCGCAAAATTGACGTAGTTTTCGACAAGGATAATGGAAAAGAAAATTAACTGGACTTCATTTGGGATCCCCTTTATTTCTATTACTTCTTTGGTTATCTTCTGGGCTTACTACGACTCGTCATTCGTTTAATTCGAGACGAAAAATATTTCGAGTGAATGCCTCCTGGGATAATTTAGGCATCCAGGTGGTAGTGAATATTTGATTAAGCTATTTTTACGCAATCTAATTCCCTAATTCTATGTCAAAAGCCCTCTCTTTGTCAAGGCAACTACTCATAATTCAGGTCCGTTTGGTTATATTATGGAATTCGTATTTCCACATCTTTCGGACGTTCTAGCAATTCAATCTTTAATTTTCCTGATCTTTAAATAATATGATATAACATAAAAACAAATCATTTGCTTGTACCCCTACATACAAAATTAATGACTTGCTATACTAAGAATTTCATAATTAGTATTTATAAAGAAAATATAATATTAAACGTAGATTTAATTACAATGTCAGTTAGAACAAATGAATTAAATTACAACAAATTAATTAAATTAAAGCGTTCAGTTAAAGTTGTCTTTAGCTTTTGAAACAAGGTATTAACAAGCTTCTGATTTCATTAAGGAAAGTACCTTAAATAGAGTGAGAAATTGTCGTCAATTTAAACGACTTTTTTCGCACAGATTTAATTGCTCAATTAATTGAAATAATATGTTGCTTAATTGTTTCATTTTTTTAATAATTCAAAATGATCGAAATGGTGATCACTTCCGGAAAGGCGTTGAGTCCGAGACTCAAAATAACGTACAGTCTTGCGTCTTGAAGTTTCTTACTCAATTGTTCATAGTTCACTTAAGAGATAATACTATTTAGAATATGTATATATACATTTCGGCAGAATCGGTTTATAATATTTTGAGTTATCGTGTACGCAGTTGGGGTCCCGCTCCTCAAAAAGTGATCCACCATAGGTCCATCATTATGGGATATTTAAAAAAAAATTATAGTTGTGGGGGTGTCGTAATTTAGGAAAAGAAAGTTAAAAATAATTTATATATGTATACGCTTTGATTTTTGGGAATTTTTCTTCTTATTATTATTAAAAGAGCTGACTTCAGACGGTAGTAGTAGTAGTACTAAGGGGTACTAGAATTAAGAATCATTGAATTGGTGAAAAAAAGTTAATATGACATTAAAAATGTATCTGAAAAAGTCTCCACCGTTCTTTGATTATAGAGAACAAGAAAAATTAAACGAAAACAAGAAATTCATGGAATAGACCGTTCTGTTAAAATTGTAGCATACATACTACTAAGCCAGTATACTAAAATAATAGGTAATTAGAACTTACATAAATGTTTTAAAACCCTATGCTAACCCAGTCCTGCGTTTAAGACTCTCACATTCATTGTTTCATAAAATTCCTCTTGAACACAAACGACGCATACGTTACCCGGAAAAACCTGTTCTCGACATTAACGGCAGACTATGTCGTGAATTTCGAAAAAGAAAATCTCAAAAGAACCTATTAAAGAATCTAGCTGTTTCCATACACAAATTCCCTTTCTATCGCACTCGCAACAATATGCGCTGACCTAGGATAATATAAATTATATTTTCGCTCGAAGAATTTTCTGTGCACCCGCACCGTCGACGTCGAGGCAATGTCGCATCAGAGATGAATAAAGTTCTCGAATGTTCAACTTTAAGACGGTTTTCACCAGACAACGAGCGTATCGCAGCGCCATTTGTGTTATCTTAAAAAAGATACTTTATTTGGGAAAAAACTGCATCAAAATTCCTTGTACAGTGAAACGAAACCTCAATATCTCCCGCGCTGCCTTGAAACTATAAGTAGTTCCCTTGGAATTTATTTTTATCAATGCCTGAGGCGAACCGCTGTCCTGTGACATCTCAGTCATAAAATATGGAAACTAGGAAGGTTCATCTGCAAATTCCCTGGTGCATGAATCGTGTGAATGGTCTGCTCCTTAAAACTTGAGGATATCGTAGAAGCTCTTAATTTTCAGTTAGAAATCCCTTGGGTGGTGGGACTCCGGCTTCGTTGCAGCTCCCTGCTGCCGAAATGTATTTCGCCTTTCCTGCTCCGCTTGCGGGGGAGGATATGTGTGTTTTGATATTACTTTCCGGCACCACCACCACCACGAGTGCAGAGTAATTTTCTTCGGGCTTTTTGCATCAGCGCGGTGAATTTAAAGTACGAAAATGGCCAGAAGAGCCTGCACAGAACTTCCCAGTAACTCAGGATTATTCCGCTGAGTGCAACAAATAAAGTTCAATTATGCATTTCCGTCTTACATATTTTGCCACTTCTGTCCCGAGAGTGGCTGCCCCTTTGGGAAATGCAGCCGCTCAACTTTTGGCGAGAAAATAATTTTTTCAGAATCCCTAAGGGTCTGGAGGTTTTACAAAAAAGTGTTTCAAAAGCATGAATTAACTCTTTTGTCGCTTCATCCTTACAAATTGCACCAGTTTTTACCTTAAATATCCGGGTTTATGTATGTGTACAAGTTGATGTATCTTTAAACGAAACATTCCTCCTAACTAAAATAATTAAAATTGAAAAACTAAGTGAACTGTTTTTATGTGAAAATCGTAATTGTACGTATAGCAATGTAAATTTAAGGAGCGTTTAAGGAACTTTAATGTTCTGGGAAAGGATAAATAAAAAAGCGAAATATTTTAAACTCGTTTGTTATGTAGTTCATATAAACTCACCTTTTAATGCCAATTTCATAGATACTGCACTTTTTAGAGAAACTATGAGAATGATATTAGAATATACGTTCCTCAACATGCAAACCTGATTAATTTACGTGCAATACTAAACAGTCAATTTTCAGAAAACGCATGGTTTAAGTTTATTATCTTGCATTAAAACTATTATATGTATGTGAAAAGTAATCCCTAAAATTGTTTATCGAAAGTATGTTTCTTATGAAAAATTGAGAATTTTAATATGTGTAAAGATATTTTGTCTTCGTAGGTAAAGTAATTTATAAAGAAGATCTTTTTAATGAGTTTTCTGTACTAAAAATTTGAAATTTCTGACTTTTTGCAGATTTTGTTAGTTTAGTAGACTGTAGCCAATAACATAACAAAACTGTGCGTTAAAGTCTCACACTATAGTTAACATTTTCTTTTTCAGCTCAGGTCAGGCATTTAAAGTTTCAGGAGGCCTATTCCTAAAACCATTCGAATAAATCCTTGTGCGAAAGTTCACCAAATTCGACTGGTTTTACGTTGAGGTGTAATCCTAAAAAAACCCATGCATGTTTTCTGGTATTAAAAGTAGTCAGAAATTTTCGACTGATTCTCAGAAGTCGAAAACTGTCAAAAACGATGGGTAATGGTATGCTAGTTTTTAAACTCCCAGTTAACAAATATGTACTAGTAATGGTTATATTTATTAACCAAGATAAAGTCTGAAACCATATTTTTAGTGCTTCATTAAGCTGGTATGGTATTATACCAAAAATGGTATTTAAGGTTTATGCTGGTTACTCATTAACTGTAACAAATATAGTAAAAATGGTAGAGGTCAAAATTGTCTATAGAAATGGTCAGATACATTTTGACGTCCCAATGTCACTGCTTTTACCATAAAAATAACTCAAAAAATATCGAAGTTACGGGAAAAAATTACTAGACAATACATTTTATGCAGAATTTAATTTTCTACAAATTAGGTTAAGATAATTAAATGTAAGATTAAAAGTAAGCGATTTATTGCACAAATACAATTGGTTTTGAATTTGTTGTTTTGTCCAATATATTGTCTTCGTATTTCTTAAGTACTACCTTAAGTACCTTAAGCACCATCATTGCTTCAATTTTACTCGTCACTGTGTAAGTATAATGAATTACTTATTTAATTTGACAAATATAATATAAACTTTATACTTGGCTTATCTTGGCTGATCAATTTAGCACTAATAAAAAGAATTATGTGTATACCTACGCCGCAATTAGCAAAAAACAATTTCCATTATGGAAAAAAAGAATCAAAATTAAGAAGAGGAAAGTTCATCAAATCCGCAGCCATTTTTAAACAAATATTAAATTAAAACTTTTTCACAGAATTGAAACATGAAATCTGTTATGAGAGATAATTCTGTACGATATTTATTGCTAAGAAACCTTTTCAGAACATTTAAACGTAAAAATTAAATTTAAAATTGTTATAAAGTACCTATGCAAAACCCACCGGAAAAACCTCTGCATTTTCATGGGTTTTTCTTAGGTTATATAATAAAGTAAACATTTTGAAAAGAAAGATATCTTTCCATTTTGAAAAGGAAGTTATCTTTCTTATATAATTAAGAGTAGAATTTCAAATCTGATTTAGTGAGGTTATGTAAGCAATTTTACCAGATTTTACATTCAGAGCTCATCCAAAAAACGTAGCGTTTTGTTTCATTAGAAATTATTCTGACCTGTTTGAATGAATGAACTTCCAAAGCAGTTGCTAATTTAATTGTGAAGCAGACAAATCTCTTTAGACGATTATTTGTCGCAGTTACCGTAATCCTGCCTCCTTCTAGATTAATTCGTTTAGCAGTTCTAGCGTTAATTCGGGGCGTAGCACTCGTCGGCGGCAGCAACGAAGCACCTTACGATTATTTATGTTTTAATTAATTAATCATAAGCGTAAGTAGCTGGCGGTAATTAATGATCCTCCGGTGGATTTCTTTGCCACGAGCTGAGGAGCAGATTTGGCGTCTGGTTCCAATCGGTGCGTCCCAAAGCCGAAAAACCAGCTCCGCTTAGTCTGAGACAATTTAGGTAAATTTTATTTAAAAAGCTCTTCTCCATTATCCTTCATTTGGACGACCACTAAAAGCTTTTAGGTCCCATTTAAATTGTCATTTGAACGAGCGGGCCAGCTTTCGCAGAAAAATGAAAGCTCCTCTGGCGTGATTTATGCGCATTTTAATTAATGGAAGACTTCTGCTCCCCACAGTGCCGCCCGACATCCTGGATTACCCCACCAGCACCGACATGGTGGTGCGGGAGGGGAGCAACGTGACGCTCAAGTGCGCCGCGACGGGCTCCCCGACGCCCACCATCACTTGGCGCCGAGAGGGAGGCGAGCCGATCCCACTGCCCGGAGGACAAGAAGGTATCACGTGAGCTTTTGCATTTCCTAATCGCATCACTGCACTTAATTATCATAACAATTCATTGGAAAAAGCACTAAAGATTATAATTTTAGATAAATTTAAGTAGAATTTAAATAAAAATAACTGCATATAAGATATTTTAGACAACTTCAGCACACTGCAATCAAGTATAGTAAATCTGTAGAATATTCGATTAAAGGGATCGTAAAATTTTTTTACTTAGTTATTAGTTATGCAGATTCGCGTCGTGCAGAACGCTCTCAAAATCTGTCGAACGGAGACTTATGCATAATTGAGCACTGTCACTTATTCAATGTCATATTTCACTGACATTTGTGATGAGTTGCGAAAAAAATGAAAGGATTAAGGCATTTTTTTGGCTACGCGTTAAAATAATTAATAACAAATGTTTTTCCACATGAAAGATATGTAGATATTTAGAGATAATATTAAAATTATTTTTCTTGCAAAATATTTAAAAATAACTGGAATACAGCACATTTGGAAGGGGTCCAAAAAAAAGTGTTTTGCGGTAATCACTGCTGCTAGTCACAGGATCACCGGAAATAAAAAAAGGAAAAGGGATCATTTGTTAATGACATAATATGCTTCGGATGAACGAAGCGATTTGAAAAATTTTGAATTTTCACAAAACGGTGAATGTTGAATGTCAAAGTTCTGCATTCGACTCAAATTTCACTCGCATTTTCGGCTATAAAAAAAAAATTGTCAAAAAAGGTCCTTCGTTCATCCAGAGGACAACTACCTATGTATAGAAAAAGGGGAGAAATTTCAAACCGATCGGCAAAGCCGTTCTCAAGTTACAGTGATCACCGACTTCGAAAACATAGTTTCGAAAAACCGCACTCAGAGAATACTTTTGAAATACTCTACTTTCACAAAATGCTAAAAAAAGATTTGATGTTTTCAAAATTCTAACTGGGTCTACCCAAAACATTTTCAAAAATAAAAGAATTGATAAGAAAAATTATTTTAGAATATTGTGACTATTTGGGAAGTAGTTACTAGGACCCGTTTATGTTTTAAAACCTAATATGGTAGATTTCGTATTTTGCAGTGACAACTGTATACTGCTTATGTGGTTTATCCAAAATCAATGATATAAAAATTATATCAGTACATAGTTTAAAACTTTATCTACATAGTGCTTAATCGAAGCTTTGTAGGTTGAGATATTCGAATGAGATGTTTAAGAGTTAAATAGAGGGTTCTAGCTCGGATGGTTTCCTTACAAATTAATTACATATTTAAAAAATTAAAACTACTTTAAAAGATAACTAAATTTGCTAAATTTTGCCTTCTTGCGGCATGACGTCGTGGCGCAGTCATCAGCTATAACGGCTCAATTCTTACCATCGCCCGCGTGAATCGACTGAACATGGGCCCGTACCTGTGCATCGCGACGAACGGCATCCCGCCGACTGTAAGCAAACGGGTAATGCTAATTGTTCACTGTAAGTTAATTAGTCCCTGTCTCAAGACGCCGGGAGTGCCTTTTTAATGCAACCCCCAATTTCTCTGTCCACAGTTCCGCCCATGATCTGGATCCAAAATCAATTAGTGGGAGCTGCCACAGGGCAGACAATTACTCTGGAATGCCAGTCGGAGGCTTTCCCCAAGTCGATTAACTACTGGATGAAGAACGACACAATCATTGTTCCAAGTAATTGGGGCTCCCGATTTGTTTGAATATTTCACTAACCACCGGGGTATTTGGTTTAATTACAGACGACCGCTTCGTACCTGAGACATACGAGACCGGCTACAAAGTCGTAATGAAGCTGACAGTCAAGTACGTGGACATCGGAGATTTCGGGTCCTACAAGTGTGTGGCTAAGAATTCCCTAGGTGACACCGACGGCGCCATAAAACTCTACCGTAAGTACTCTTCCTGTTTATATTTCCCCTTTTTTACCCCCGGAAACAATTACATTAGGCCGGTGGCCGTTTCCGAATAAGCGACGCACTTCGCCGTATAAAATAAAACTTTTATCGCATTACATCCAGAAAATTGCGGCAATAGTCCCTTATGGTCTCGAGCTCCGGGAAACTTTTCCGCCCTCGTCCGGCTCATGGCCGGTCGGGGTGAAAAACAGCAATTTCCTCGTGAAGAGCGCTCGTTGCAATAAAAATCGCTTAAAACTTTCACTTCGTGCAATTTTAATGCTTTCCGCTGCTAAGCGCATCTTTAAGCGAAGCAATTAATCGAAATTGTTGCTCCCCCTTGTGATTTCATTCATCGTCTCCAATTAAATGTGAGAACCACATTTTCCGATTCAATTACGCTCTTGGTGCAATTTCTTGTTTTTAGCAGTGCCATGATGTTGGCATTTTCTCCAAGAACTTTTTTATAATACTTTAATTGATCTCAGAACTACCGCAGACGTACGTATGTCGGTTTACATATATTTAGTAATTGTCAAACCAGCCCAAAGTAAAAGAAAAGGGTTGAAAATATTGGAAGTACATAGAAACGAACAGAAACATAAATAGCATAATAAGTAACTGGAAGATCGAGAAAATATGAGCAAAAAATAATAATATTTAAAAAAAAATCGACTTCAAAACGTTGCCTATACATATAGTATGTTAGTATGTACCTAAATCCAAACTGAAAAGTTCAAAAAATAATAATTTTTATTACTTTAAATATACAATATAAAAAATTATTGATACTACTGATCAAGTATTTGTAATTTTACTGATATCATCAGTTATGGCTATATTTAGTTATTGCATCATACGTAAAGTGAACCTTAATATTGAACAGTTTTCAGTATACTTCACTGGGTTTTGGTATCTATTTTAAGAATATTTTTGGTTTTTAATTTATGATCATAAATTACGACCTGTGGATGGTCGCCCATGGAAAGGTAAGGAGCTTGCTTCCATCACTGATAGCGCCGCCATTTTGTTTTTAAATAGTTTAAAAAAACTTGTTCCTGGTACATTAAAACTTGTTCCTGGTACATTGAAACCTAAAAAAAAACAACAATAAAAAATGTTGATCCATTGTTTTTTTATAAATTTTTGAAAATGACCGTTGATTTCATGCACACAAGGTGATATTACCCCTTAAGTGACTAATTTTGATGACTTAAGTAGCGACCACTTAAGTTGTAATTTACACTAAAACTCGTGCAATGAAACCAAAAAATGATTAAACGGAACCTTAAGTGACGGTCAGAACTTAAGCTCGCACTGTGAAATCTGGCATACTTAATTCCCATAATTTAATAACGAATTCCTACCGAAAACTTAGAAGGGGTAATTTCATGTTTATATTCCTTTTAAGGGACCTCAGATATAAAATCAATTAATTATTTAATAATTGTTGGTGCAATTATTTATTTATGCAATTAAACCGGACTAATGCTCTAAAAATGCATTTGACAACAATTTCAACCCACAGTTGACTGCTCAAAATTCGTTAATGGTGTGAGCAAGAGGAAAAGGTGCGTCATTTTGATATGGGCATTTTGTGTGGGACGAATAGTCATTGCTTGTCAGTGGTGGAAACACAAAGGCCCTAAAATGGCCTAAGTTTTCCTTTCTAGGGCAGTCATTCCAACCTAACCTAACGTAATCTAACCTAACCTATAAACGGAGAACTAATAAGAAAATATACGTTTAATTACTGTGACGTCTCTTTAGATTAATATATTCCTTTAATAGCTGAATAGAATAACCTTTCGCACGTTCTTATTTCCTGAAAATGGCTTAAAATCAGAAATAAACACTAATAGTGAAAATTTTACAGCTGTTAACAATTGGGCCATTATTATGATACGCGTTGCGAAATAACGACTGCAATAATAAGGAGTTCCAGCAGTCTTTTACCCCGGGACCCCGCGAAATCCGCCGCAAGTACACTTTTAACAAACTGTAACAGGTCTAATTCCTTCATAAAGTTGCGAATAAGGAGAAAAGTTTTCACATCTTCCCCTGCAGAAGCAATAAACGATTCCCGGTCCTGTGACGAGGGCGGTTGGGGGTATGTTGCCGGGAATCACGCTGTAGGATCAGATTTTTGCGGTTACACATTACACTTACCCTTAAACTTTTCCTGACAATATTTCCTTAGGTGGAGAGACAGACGGAATTTATGTTCCCGGAAAATTCTCATATAAAAGCGATATTTTTTACGACTTCTGGGAGAATATCGGGATGATTCCGCAGTTCCCTGTGCCTTAGAGCGCTGTGATTAAAATACTCACTTTCAAGGATGAAACGCCGCCGCCGCGGTTACTGCGGGGGCGTAAAAAGTTCTATCTCAAAATTGAGACCGAATTGTAGCATATTTCAAAGTTTTGATTCATCTCTGGGTTAATGAAAAAGCCAAGTTTGAATTTTTCGCCGTTTGAATTTATCTGGATGGGCGCTCGGATCCTCGGACAATATTCAGAAAGTAAAATAGAGCGGGAAATGGAGGAATAATTGGAAAAATATACTCGTCGAAGGACCTTTCACGGCAACCTGATTTCTAACGAACGGAGCTCCCACCTTTAACCAACGTTCGGCGTTCAGCGTGTTAAGACCCTGCAAAAAAGAAATTTAATTTATAGACGTGTATGGCCCCTGGGGATGATGCTGGGAAACGGACAAGCTGCAGCAGCATTCATTAACTTTTCGAACGAAACGTTCCCGGTTGTAGCCTTCATGTCTAACAAATAGAATAAAGTGTCCACGTGAGCGATTATTCGAGAGCTGCGAATTTATCGAGCGAGCGGGTGTGCTAGACCCCAGCAATCGCTGTTTGTCCCTTAATCGCATTTGATATCAATGTCACCGCAGAAATATCGCTGCAGTGGTGCTGCCATCTGTCTTCATCGTATTTGCCGAAAGTAAACAAACATTCAGTCGACAAAGGACGTCGTCGATGAAATTATATTCCACTTCAGATACGGGACTGCATCTGAGCACGGGGGTATCCGACCCGCTCGAATCTGGGGCCCCACTGTTCCTGGGAGCCCCAATCCAGTCGAGTGAAAATTAATACGATCGTGAAATAGACAAGTTTACGTTTTCGGCAAATTGAGCAAAAGTAACCTTGTTATTGGCAGCGGCTGGCACAAAAGGGAGCACCATAATGACGTCACGTGACACGCATGAGGTTTTGATTCCTGTACCGGAGCACATTCGCCGCCTGTTAAGCTCGAACTCAATTTTCAAGAAGTGCAAGTTAAGTTGAAACAAACGTCCTTTGCATAACAATGTCGTGCTAATGTTGTCCTCGCATCCCTGCCGTGTGGGTGTCACCGAATATGCTCCACGGAGTGATGCCGCCCCAATTTAAGGTGCAAAATTTTGCAGTAGTGATACAATGTTGGTACCCGAAATCCGCAGTTAATTGGAGCGAAATATTCTCATGCAAACTTGCATAGTGTGCAATTATTCGTTTTAATTATCCGCGCTTTCTATTTTACTAGAAACTAGTGTGTAATTATCTTTATAACTGCACTAAGCCTGCACGGATAAGTAAGTGCCACCACATTTGTTTTAATTTCAGTTTAATGTTCATCGCGCTAAGATTATCCTGAAATTGAAGAAAACTTTACACTGAGAAAGTTAAAATGAAATGCTTATACATCTAGAAATATTTTTGGCTTTCTCATATTTAGACATGGGTTAAAATCAACTTTTTTTTAAATTGAATAGATTTATTATACCTCTATGGAGGAAGTTTATTGTCGCTTATATAATTTCCTCAAAGTAACTGATGAAAGTACAGATACTTTACGAATGAACTTTATTTAAAAATGTAGTTACCATTTTATATTATTAACTTAACTCAAATTTTATTAATATTTCTTTATACCTTCATATGTGATGATGATTTTTATTACGTTATCTTTCGGACTAAATGCCTAAAATAAACCATAATTGAAAATTTTAAAAATATTGTGGAGAACGCTATAAATATATGAAATACGACAAACATTTTGCGATTAATCGGAAAGTGGTGTCACTCATTTAATTATTTTCCTAACTTATTAGCACCCACAATAAATTCAATAGCAGAAGATATTTCGCATACCTACGCTAAATATTTCCACTAAATAGAATTTGATATCTATGTTAGCGAATTCTTATGAAAACTTGCATACATAGAAAACAAATATATAATATATAAAAAATATAGGACACAATCAAAGGTGGAAAAGGTTTTGGGTATGTCAATTTGATGCGCAATACCCCAAATATGTACAATAACTTGGCCCGCATTAGAATCGTTTTCTTTTTGTTTTATACATGATTGAAAACAATTTTATAGTATATATGAATAATAAAATTGCTTGAATTGGTATGAATTGTAGTACCAATACAAAGTTAATATAATCTAAATATGTAAGTCAATACAACAGTAAATCTAAAATTAAAATTACAACCATTTTTGTTTTTTATTAGCAAATCGATTTTTATTATCTTTTTTTTTTTTTAAATTGTATATCTGAATGTATGATTCTATTTATATATGTACATAAAGCTAAACCTTGCAGACAAACCTCTTAAATATTTTCTGTAGGCTTTTCAAAGCCGTATACTTTGGAAGCTTCTTCATGCGTTGCCACAGATATTGCCAATGTGTAAAATATTTTTAAACTAATTGGGGAAATAATTGACATCCTATTTTTAAAAAGCTAAGTGAGTTATTAGTCTGACAAGAATTTTATACCTATACTTGAATTCGCGAGTGACAACTCCCCTGGTATGAGCAAATAATTTTGGTAGTTTTCCTTAAATGTGAATCTCTAAATTATGCTTTGTTGAATCACAAATTGAAGCATGTAGTTTCGGCATTTAGCTAGAGAAATTTTCAGTACCATAGCTTTTGATTTTTATGCAAACTCTTCATACAATAGAGAAAATATACCATATACCATATCTTCATAAATTTCAATTTTCACTAATAACAGAGAGAAAACGATTCAAAAATCATACATATGTGTATGTATTTATGCATGTATACATAGGTACCCTGCAATATGCTTAAGTTGGATTATTTCTACTTTACCGAGAAAATCTCATTTAATAATACAAAAGGTCATGCCGGACATCGGTTTTCGTGTAAAATTTCACTTTACCTCACGCAAATATGCGCCTCAAATCCTTTACGATTTGCCATTTGCTAAATTGTTTAATGAAAAAACCCCATTAATTGGCAATTAGCAGAAAGTACCAGGAACTGTGAGTTGCTAGTAAAATTGGATAGCGAGGCACTGCATCGGGTTACAGGGAATCGTTAATGAATTCGCATTTTGATTTGGACGTTAGTGACGAGGCACACGAGGCACGGCCTATATACCTGTACAAAAATTTCATCCTTTGAAAATTTTAGCATCCCGGGGCTGTTGGGCCCGGTCGCTTTATTGTTGTGAGCAGGATATCAGTGCTGGCGCAATCATGACATGAACACTGAATTCTGCTATAAATTAGTCATCCATTTCGCGTTGGCTTCGGCCAAACCGCACAGGCATGAAAAATCCATAAGGGCAAAAAACCTTAACGATGTAGAAATTTTTAATGAAAACGCCTAGTCGTGTCGCATGCAGGCATTTTCACCTGTGGACTGTGTGTGGTGTGGTTTAGATGTGCCTGTGGTATCAACAGTGTTTTCCGTGCTTCTCTCATTTTAAAATTATTTAAAATTCAACGCTGGAAAAAAATAGCCTGAAATTCCCGCTCAGCGAGTGCCCTCAGCGGTATCAACGTAAATAAAAGTGAAAGATGCAAACAAAAGTGATAAAAAAAAATATATATATTTTAACGAATATCTAGGCTGGTGTCCGTGGTAGCTAAAGAATTCATTGTGCCTGCCAATCCAATTATTATGGCAGGAAAAATATTTTTTATGTGAGCTTTTTTTCTTTTTCATATAGCGCCAATGTATCTCTGGGATCCCTTTTCATTTTCGTATTTTTTTCTTCTATATCGGTCCTAGTTTCAGACGAGCAAAGTACACCATTATTGCCTCCAAATTGAGCCAGGTGGAAATTCAAAACGTGAAAAATCGCTCGGCGTTCAGCATATTTCTGTGCCGTCGTCAATAGCCTCTAGTGGCAGTTCATTATATTTTCATACATGACTTCATTTCATTTCGCTTCGTATCTTTATTCTTCTCATTATTATTGATAAGGATAAAGGCGAATCCGTCGGGTGAGACTTCCGATTCAGTTGGCAGCTCGGCCTGTTTTTCTAGTTTGCTTTGCTGAACACCAACAGTTTCAATGGGCAGGAGGGCTTTAACGATCTACTGGTTTTAAATTGTTACCCCGCAGGTTAATGTTTCCATGTTGGGACTTGCGATAATTATATCTTATGGATAAGCTTTGGAAATTTTATGGATGTCGCACTTCTTCAAATAGTTTCAAATATTGGAATATATCTTTAAAAATACTAGGTGTATATAAATCGAAATTTTCAGCGAAAATTAACTTTTCTCCGATCCTCATGAGCATATAACATTTTTTAGTTCTAATTTGTGTCTTAATACTAACAAATGTGCCTAAATATGAAACAAAGTATTTAAATAATTATCGCCAAGATGGTGTATCTACTATAAAACGTAAAAATCGTATCTTGATAATTTTATAATATTTTTATTCCGTTTATGCTTCATCAAAGCTCTTTCAAATTTAATTTTTTGTCTTTCAAACTTGTTTAACTAATTTTTATGTTTGGTAGGTCTTTACACTAATTGTTTGAATAAATTAATTAATATTATTTATTTCCGCAAGAACTTACTTCTAGGATTGTGAAAAAGGGTAATCCGCCATCTTAGAGCATATGGTATTCTACTGGTCACAGTCTTTTATTTGATACCTACATATATCAAAGGGCCTATGAAGAAATTAATCCGCCATCTTTAAGACGTCGCGCCATATTGGATTAAGAAAGATATTAGATATACTATAATGCATTGTCACGGGACTTATATACATGTCCAAAATTTTAGCATATTTGGAGAAAAGAAACTGGTTCAAAATTTAATTGCAAGATTCGAAGCAGACAACGTTTTAAACTAAATAATAGTTAATTTCAAAAGGACTATGATACCGAAAATACTTAAGTCGTCACTTAAGTTTTGCTTCGAGCGTAGCTGAGCGAGAATTTCAGCACGCACTATGAAACCGGCCAGTAGAGTTATAGTTTTTGCAATAAAAAATACATTTTTCTTTATGAATTTAAATTTTTAAAACATAAATAAATTTTAAAAAGATGTTCGATATGCCTAAAACAAAGGTAGGTTATATTATTATAATTATTATCATAGGAACTTAAGACTACATTTAAAAATTTTATCAAATATTTTGCACCATCAGCTTAGTGTAGAAGTAAAAGATGTTTTTAGTTCTAAAATGTAATAAAAGATATAGTTATTATTTTATTATTTATAGTTTTTATTTATAAGTTATTATTTATTACATTAGATAATTAGTTAATTAGTTATTTTTTGATATGAGATTTGGGAATTTAAACTTTAATTTAAATTTATATTAAACTTCTTTTCTCAGAGAAAATTAATAACAGACTGACTTTCTAAACAAAAATTGCATCCAAACGAAGTCAAACTAACTAGATTAAATACAAAAGTTAAGATGTCACAAATTCATTGGTTGCTGCCACATTAGTAACATCTCAACAAACCTTAATGTAAACTAAAAGCTAGCTAGTCATTCCATTTTTCTCATACAAAACTTTTATATTAAAAAAAATTGATTTTTAAATAATAGATAATATTTGAAATTTATAGGTTTAGGCATTTTTAGCTAAAGTTGTCACGGGAAAATTAATTTATATCAAAAAAATTAAAAAAGAAAAAAAGAGTTAAATAAAAATTAAAAAACAAAACAATTTTTTTTTTCGATTAATTAAATAAAATAATAATATTTCAAATGTATAGGTTTGGGATATTTCAAGAATTCAAGAATACATATTTGAAAATCTGAACAATAAAAACCTATACAAGTATGACATTTCATACAATTGTACCTTAAGCTACCTCAAGGTGTCGTAAGGCCAATCTAGTTAGACCTAATGGTTTACCCTGGAAGAATATTGCTGTATATACGTCGATTAAAGAAAATGAGCCAGTGATATTAATCATTACATGTCTATACATACGATAACATAGTACATAAGAGCATACACATATTACAATATACATTACGTTATTTGCCACAATATTGGTAAGAACGTGAATTTAGAATATAATTTCCTGTGACTTAATGAATGATAAAGAACGTCATCGTATTACCGAAGAATTTAATCAAAAGGTAGGCGTAAAAAGCACGATTTCAACCATTTGGCTCCAATTTTAAGGAGTAGTTTGCCTTCATAATCCATCCGGGTTCCGTTGGCCTCCTAACAGACCCAATTTAAACTTCAAAGGTGCTGTTTTTCAGGGCTGCACCCGAAAGGCTAAAATTACATCCCTTCAATTTAAATCGCTGAGATTAAAGGTTCATATATACAGCTGCTATATCTACAAAGACACTTATACTTCTGTAGTCTGCCAACGCCCAAGTTTTCCTCCCTTTCACTTATAAATTGTCATTGTATCATACATTTACTATGACCATAACCTTTATTAACATTTGTCACCAGATAGTTGTGGACTATAAAATTTCTATCCCCAAAGAGCATCTAATTACCTGCTTGGGTGTTTACGTCTGATCCACAACTTGTTGCTTTCACAGAAGAATATCATATTTCATTTGAAATTAATCTGCCACGTACAATGGCCATCATTACTTTTCCTTTGAACAAAATTGTCGTCCATTTCAAATCCTGAATTATGTTCTCTAAACCTATTAATCATAGAGTATAATGAAGACGGATATCAGCCCGAACAACTGTGTGCTTAGGAGAAGGCAATTATTAAAGTCCACATCTGTGCGACACGGATGATTTGAGACAGGTTAAAGGTGAACATTTTAAATTCGCATTCATTTGTTCAGTTTCTGATAGAAGTGCAAATGTGTAAAATAAAAATAAACGTTCGAGTGGTTGTTACAAAAGTGCATTCAGGTCATTATTATAAATTATCCCTAATGCAGCTGGTGCCCATTCCTCCTTTTCACCCCCAAAGGCGAGATTTTTTGAAAGCAGATAGCAAGTTACGTTTTTGCATTATGCGAACACCTTTTTCATTTTTTCATCGCCCATAAGCGCAACAGAGTTATAGAGAACATTAAAAGATATTTTTATAGAATCATTTGCTACGAGCACTTCTACTCAAGGTGCGAGGGTGGTAAAAAAGCGTCAGAAATGAAATGTCTTTAAAATAAAGGGAGCTCTTTTTCAAACTTAGCCATGAAAAGAGTTTTCAGGTTAAAGTTTACGTTTCTTTTTTTTATATAAAATGAGATGAAATATTTTCACAGAAGCATTTTCTTTGATGTTAAATGACGTATACATCAAGACATAAGACATTAATCATAAAATAGAAAAGAGCTGCTCTTAATAAGCTGAAAGGAAGCAAACCGAAAGTTCGCCTGAATTTGTCAATTTAATTAAATGTAATTAATGTTTCGTTCAAAATCATTTTCAAATTTTATAATGAAAAAACCCACTTATTCCCTTTAAATGCAAGCAAGCGTTAAAGGCGGAAAAGTTTGAAATTAAGTAGGCTTTAGATTGCGTAATTAACTTTTTTTGAATTAACATAAAATTATATATGTATATATTATATATGTAATATGAATTTGAAATCTATCCGAAAATTACATAGGCCTCTCAAGGTTACGGGGTATATGCAAAAATCATTTTTGAGATCAATGGGTTTTTTTTTGCAATAAGTGTAAAGCGCATTCAAACAAAATTCCCTGTTAAATATAAACTAAATCGCATTTCAACACAGAAGTTTTACATAATATTTTCAAAATATAAAAAAAAAAAAAAAAATCATCATTTAATTTCATTGTAATAAATTTCATATGAATATTGTATATGTATAACAGCTTATAAGTATATATATGTTTTATAGAACTATTTACGCACGAGCGAACAATATAATAAAGAGCCCCTGAAAATTTCCGCTCAATATATTTAGACGTTTTTCTGCAATCGTGGGTAACCGTCTCAAAAAGAATTATTTTGAGAAAAATGCGTTCTATTTATTCATTCGCTTATAATACAAGCTACATACAGTGCAAAATTAATGGAGCTGTTTTTGTCTAGTATAAAATATATGACACATTAATCAGCCGACGCTTCAATTGTTTTTATTTTTAATTGTTATTTAACCAAATATTTAATCACAATTTTAGAATTCGATGTATGCACCAACAAAAAATACTGCAGAATGTCTCCTTAAAATTTTAAAAACTTCGAATAACTACCTCTACCATTTTTGTCAATAAATAATCAGTTTATGAGACAGATTTAAATTCTGTGCCGGAAAAGTTTGAGATCGTGGATATTTCCGGAACGAAAATTCGTTCTAATAGGAACCTTTAATGCTCTGATTACGCCAATTTTACGTCTTTTGCTTACATTTAAGAAACAAAACTTGTACTAATTTATCAAAGTGTTTAATTAACTTGTATAATTTGTCCAACAAAATAATTGGAATTTTTTTAAAGTATCCTAAAATTTAAGCATAGTAAGTAGGTACTTTACTCTGTGTAAAAAAGATCATTGTGGATTTCCTCGAACTGAACTTTTCTCTCAAAATATTTTACCCTACGCAAGAATCCGGGCGGAAGACACAACTTCGTCTTCGCCCCTTTTCCGGCTGAACGACTCATGAGTTTGGTAATTAAATAAAATTTTAAAATGAAAACTTCATGGAAATTTTTTAACGAAATTGAAAAAAATATAAAATATAAAATCTCGTTCTACAAAGCAGTGCGTCCTTTACGCCTCCATCCGTAACTTGCCTTTGGTAGGACTCGTCAGGATGGTCGTCGACTCCGCTGAAACGACTTTCCTTGAAAAAATTCGAAAACTAATTTTTTGATTGAACGAGCTTTTTGAATGTCCCCGAATGCGAGGATGAACGAGCGCTAAGTGATAAGTACATGATATAGAGGGATCCTATCCGATAATTTGATATCAGAAAGTTTTCCTCGTCAGTTCCTTAACAACACCATCTCATTATTAAAACACTTCTGCCATCGTCAAACTTGGAAGTGATTAAAACTTTTCCACAAAGTTTTTTGTCTTTGGTCGCTTCCACTTTGGTCGATATCCTTTTGTTCTGTAACGTGGCTCTTAATCGCGTCCTTCGGCCGGGTCCATCGTACCTTTTTAATTTCAAGGAATGCAACCTCTTTAGTGGTTACCTTGTTCTGCACCGTTTATGCCCTTCCCTAATAGTGCGATCTCATTTCTCTTTCAGATATTCCGCACACAACCGTGATGACGACGATTGCACCGACGGTCCCATTAAACACAGTACCTGCGATACACAAAGGTGCAAGTCATAAAGGTAGGTTATATCCTTTCTTTCGATGTCCTCTTAATGTCGCCCCGAACCCTCGCCCGGCAAAGGCTCTGGGAATGTTTTTATAATGCGGGTTGCATCCCCGCTTAATGCGCGGATAAAATGAAAACGTCATCTCATTCGGATGCTGGCAAATGCCCGCACTCGAACGACGACCGCACCGTATATAACTTGTGTTGTGGCCTAACCTTTAGGTGGAGGGGGTGGAGGATTAACCTGGGATGGCTGGGGCTTAGTGAAAATTCGCCCTAAACAAGCAAAATTGCTCAGATAGCACGTCTTGGCGAATGTGACCCGGCTGCACGGCTGACTATCTCCTTATGACGGAAATTCCAATAAAAATGAATTCTCGGGACATGAAACAATTTCCTTCTGTAGTTTTGGAGACTCCCAGAATTTGTACTCGTTTGAATGAAACAGTAAGCGGTTGAGCGGGCCAGGATCCGGGCGAAAGTGCGCCGGGTACAGTGGGGCACCTCAGCCGCCGCCGGATAGAGCACCCAGGCAGGTAGCAACTGCTAATACGGAACTAGTCCCCAAGGAGCATTCATACTCGTACATGTTATTTCGCAATAAAACTTCGGCAATAAAATTTGCCAACTTGTCAGGGAATATGAAATTAGGGGCCATGGGGCTACGCCCGGCGCTCCGGGCCCCATGCATTATAAATCAGCCGGCTCCCATTCACACCACTCTCTCGCCCAGTGCTCCTTTTTTCATCGTCTGTCATTTTATTTATAGCCCAGCTTAAGGCTAAGACATTTTTATTACTCTTTAGTCACGTGACTATTAAAACATTCCCATGCCAGTCAGCCCGAATGAGTGGCTTTCTCGAGGGAGCTGTCCTTGTCATTGCGAGAAACTTGAGAAAGCGATTTTATTGAGCCCGGAATGGCGGGATTCGTGATGATGGGGATCCCGCGAGCCGGCGGAAATGAAAGACAATAAAAACCCCATTCGAATTATCTCAGCTCCAAGAAATTGGTGGACTCATGCAATGCATCATCGCGGGAGTAATTCCTGCGAATTTTTACTTTTGTGCTCATGCAACCCTCAAAGCCACTTGCTTGCTTTCCCTTGAGAACCGCCGCTCCTGATGGTGGCAAAGTGGCTAAAGAGTCGGTCCGGGCGGCTAATCTATGACAAATTAATTAAAGAAGAAAGTAGTCAAGTGGGGTACACCTAAAGTGTAAGCAAAGTAAAGTCCTTATTTTACGACTTTTAGAATCACTATACCTACTACCACTAGCCTAAGAGTGTAATCCTTTTTGGGTTGTTTTTGTTTTCTGCCCCACAGGCCAATAATTTAGTTCTGCCCTGGAATTTCCTAACGATTTATAGTTAGAACTTAGAGTTTCAAGGTTGGGATACAAAAGACGCGACGCGTTTTCGTTATCGCAATGAATGAATGAATTTAATTACACGCATATGCATGCATGCGCCCCGAAGTTCTGCGGAACTTGGAACTTCCCATTCCATGTTCTGATTTCTGTTTGTATATATGTATATTCGTTATTGTTTTCTATCATTGAATTTCAGCTTATTTTTAAAACCCTTCTACACTTTTCCTTAAATCTAAAAGTGCGATAACACTTTCTTCTAGATGCACCACAAGTATTTGCAAGTACCTATGAATTACCGCGAAGGAAAATTTTGTAGCAATATTATAGCTTTCTCCTAATATTAAATTTATATTGAGATCATATCTAAAAAAAAATTTTAAAAAAAAATTAAAACCATGAGGATGTCTGCACAATCGATTTTTTCCACAATTTTCCATTCTGCAACTGCGACAGTGGTCTCAACTTTTGGCAAATAGGTAAATTAAATACATAAATAATATTTAATACTTCGCACGGACTATAAACGAAATTTAGAATTTCGTGTACTCTCAATTAGTAAGTGATATGATTTTAGTCTTGATTCTCAACGGCTCATTTGAAACGACACAAAATAAATAGTTCAAGTTTATTCGGAAAAGTCGCTCGGAACTGCCACCGCCATTTTCCGTGTAAGTTTTGTCTGATAATCTAGTATATCGCGCTAAAAGTTAGAAAACATGTGTGAGTTAGAGAAGTTCTAAATTCTAAATTCTAAATCGTTACGAAATCTCAGACAATCAGCCTCCTCGATCAAACTTGTGATATATGTATGTATGTTGTGTTAGCAATGGCTAAATCATAGTAGATCATAAGTCTGACTGTTCCATCAAAATGTATCTCCTCACAATTTCACTCATCTATTCAAACAGTCCCTGCACTTATTTCCAATTAATTATATATGTACAATATATTATATTGTATTACATAATAGCTGTGTTCCATTGGGCTGTGTAAAGTACTCCCGAGTGCTTTCTCTATGGAACGCTACTTTGATCGTCAGGAGTAAAATATAAATTCAAATTTTGACATTTCATCGTATTATATTAGTTGCTCTGATTGTGCCTTATTTATTAAAATGGAAATATTTATATATAAATATGTTTTGCTGCCTAAACTACTTAAATTTTATTATTTGAATCCTTGTGATAACTCCAGAATAGCTAAAGCTTCAACGAATAATGAGGAAAAGCTTTCATTTCCATGCAAACATAGTACAAAAACCACCATCCACCTGGCGGGAAAATGTGGCGAAACTACTCAGAACTTCTGCTCGCCAACTAGAGCTAGAGTAGTTCAGCGTAGCCAGAAGTACTTGGGAGTATTTTACACAGCCCAATGGAACACAGCTAATGTATATTTGGTTTTTTCCAACAGGCATATTAACTAAGAACCGACCACCTTTTCTCTTACACCTCTGTTATAAGTATTAGGTATGGTTAGCGAGTCGCAAAAATCTCATTCGAATCGAAATGAGCTTACAAAAGCCGCTTTTGGATAAAAATTCCTTAATAAAATTAGTACTTAAAATTTCCATAAAATCATTTCAGTAGCCTTTGACTTCAATTAATTTTTTGGTTCAAAGTGGTTAAAATTACTAGATAGAAAAATCCGTTCGAATTATTTGGACGTTATGTGAGGAAAAATTAACTGAAATCAAAAGTACCTAACTGAAATGAATTTACTTAAAATTTAAAAGCTTTGTTAGATATTCTCTCTTTCTTCTTAGGTAGGTACCTACTTTACTTTAAATAGGCGTGTTTGTAATAAGTTATGCTCGTGGTTTATGTTGTGGTTAATATCGAAGAAGAAACTGCGGAGCCAGAATGAAAGTCAATATATAATTAATTATAAATTAATTTTGTTTCATCATCTTAAATTTCTTCGCGATTAAGTTTTAATATAATAAATAATTTTAATTCCTAAAAAATTCACTCATTGATTTTGCCATAGGAACTGAGGATTTTAAGAAAGCACCTTGCATCAATGCCAATACGATTTTGAACGAGATTTTCGCAAGTTCTCTGTTTTAGTTTCAATGTCATTACTACTATAGAGTCTTCAGGCATATAATATCAGCCTAGTTATGATTTTATTATACTCGAATGAATTATAGGCATCATAATACCTACATACGTAGTGAAGTGCCAATATAAAATTCGAAAACTGTCGGTGTACTTATCCATTTATCATCTCAATTTGTATGGGAAATAATTGTCCGAAGTGTTATTTCATTTTCGATTTTTATTTGAATACAAAAATAAATTAACTATCCTATTGGTCAGCAAAATGTAAAAATTATGAATTGGCAAAGGTCAATTCGGAATATAGTATTTTCATAATACTTCCGTTTTCGTTTGATAATAAAAAACTACTACAGAAATGACCTGCTCCACACACGGCAGGAAAATTATTTACTGACCTGTGAAACCGTCTATTTATGTTTAATGTTCTGTTTTTACGCAAGAAACTTCGTTTTTGTACACCAAAGCGCTACATTAACTCACTACGCCCATTATCCGCTGAAACAGTATCTTTTAATCGCTTGACCTTTAGCGTAGTTACTTATGATAAGGCAATCTAATTACGTAACTCACAAGCAATTTGTAAATCCCTTTACATATGATAGAACTGAATAACAGCAGGTCGAACAGTATTAAATAAAAGTCCACACTAATATTTTAGATGTCTTTCCAAATTTGTTTTAGTTTTCTTTTAATTTATAATGAGTATTTTAAGTGTTTGGTTTCAGCCACAACCCTTTCTCTTTCAGTTGGTAAAAAGTCACTTTAGTCACCATTTTCTTTCGGAATTGCGAGAGATTCTAAAATTCTTTCTGAAGCAAATATGAATTGTAAAATTGAACAAAAATTAAAAAATATCTATAGTCCAGGATTTAAACAATTCTTTATTCTTAATATTCTCTTTAATAAATATTTTATGAAGAAACAAGATTACATATATAATAAAAAAAATCCATGCACTACCCCTTTGGATTTCGCAACCAGGATATTTACGATGCAGTGTGTACATGTCTACACATGGTGCAAAAACTAAAATAATATAAGAATTCATCAAAATGTAACCATATTTCGGTAAATACACCATAAGAACAATTTCATTTCAAATCACCACAATTCGCCCAATATTTGAACAATTTCCATGGATGCTAAATTTAAGCCCACACATCAATATTTTTGCACTCGTATGAGAGTAGCAGTGGCGGGTTTCAACGCTTACCTTTGCGAGGATTCAAAGCTTCCATTAGGTTACCGCTGAGATTGTTTTATCAATAATAGCCGCGAAATTCGCGTGTTTACATACGATGTGAACTGTAAAAATCGCTGAAAAATATTACCTAGACAGGTGGAACGATTAAAAATAATTTCCCAACAAGGGCTGAACGTGAGAATTGCCAATATAAGTACACTATGCGGCAAAATATAATGGGACCTACCTTAAATAGAAACGCCGCCAAATGCGAAATTATTTTTTAGCCTGCACCACTCACGACAGCCTTAACGAGTCGTCGTTCTTCATCGCCCGTTCCTCAAGGACTTTGTTTAATTATAGAACCAACAAAATTTGAGAAAAGAAAGCATAATCGTGAAACTTTGTAGCACAAGTTTGCCTTTATATTATTATATTAATTGAACCATAACGCAGAGGAAGTTTAAAGGGCCGTGAAAAATTGTATAAAAGAAAGTCGCAAGTCTAAAGAAATATAAGGGTAATTCTATGCATTTTATTTTTAATAAAAAGGTAATCAAATAGACGAAGTGAGTGAAGAATTATCTACGCCTAGTAGATATGTAGGTGAGGCAGTTTAATTACCTTAATTGCAAAATTGCTCGCTTTCCACGTAGTTAAACACTTGATGTTTCCAAACAAATGCTCTTAATAAATTTTCTGATGTTAAATTGTGTACCATAAAATTTTATTTTACGATATTAAACTTTAATCAATCAAATAAAAGTCAAATTTAACATAAAGAATACCAACAAGAAATATCTCTGTTAAAAATGCAGTCAATATTGCCACCAAAAGAACATATAGCTTTACAATTCTTTTTATTTCCCAATTTCTATTTAACTCATATTCAAATAATGGAAATACAACATTTACCAGAATTAGTTTTGTCAAAAAGCAGCCAATTTAAATTATCGACACAGAAAACCTTCAGACCATTGTAATTAACATTGACATTTTTAAAATATCGTCAATCAGAGTACCTATACGTAAAAGTTTTTAAAATCCTGATATAATATTTTTAATTAACATGCCCAAACTTTGTTGATTTAAATGCTACGTTCCCAGAGAACTTGCTTATTTTCATGTAATTTTTGCTACACAAGCTTCCACAATCTGAAATATTCACATGTATTGGCACTGAATATACGCAATGATTTTCATATTTAATCTACTCCTGTAATATATACAAACACATACCTATATAAACGACGTAGTAAATTCCTGTCTTACTTTGATTTTAAAAGATTTCTTCAACCGTAAAATAATGAACTTGCAGATGGTCTGACAATTTTATTTTCTTAAGTCTCATAAATTGTGTTTGCGTTCGTCTCATTGCTGCACTCGGTCTGACATGATTTTGAGAGCACTATAATAAATTCTTCTCAACTTTTGCTACTATGTGCATAAAAATTTAACAAGCAATTTTCACTCCCTTATTCACTTGTAACAAGAAATTTTCCAATAACTAGAAAACATTGTGCAACATAGTTGCGAACACAAAAAGTGAAGGGCACACTCAAGAAAGTTGATATGGTTACTAGGGATTTATTTTAATGTGATAGCAACCAAATGAGCTTCAATTTAGTTAATATTTTTGAGTTATAATGAACACCTTTTTTATTTTTAAGTCGAACCCATTGTGTGCTATAAAAATACCTAAAAATTCTACGAACATAATAATTTGGAAGTAAATATCAAAAACGTTTTCAAATCAAACCATACAGCATTCAGCTTTCTTTTAAATATAGGTATTCTTGGAATATCTAAGAACCGAAAGACCTATGAACTATACATATATGTATGTATATTGTATAAATATTTCCTTTGAAGGATTCCAACATTGTCATGGTTTTTATTATATATGTATATATTTTATATTTCCCATTCATTTTTTATTAAAGGTAGTCTGTAAAAAGCTTATTAAAGGTTTCAGCAACTCTTGACTTGTTTTACTTAGCGGACATTTTTATTTACAGAAAGAAATGTTATCTACAAATCGAGTATGGACCTTCTTGCAGTATCTACGAATAATGTGGTTGTGGGGGCAACATCCAGTTTGTGGAACTCACCAGATACATTACGAGACAGAAGTAAGTAGTGCTATTATTTTGCTCAAATCAACTATGCTTTGGCAAGTTCTAAAGCGGGATGTACTTATACAAGGTGGCGCAAAATTAATCATCCAATTTTATTTTTGTATAACTTTTTTACTAAATAAAAAAAAATGATTTTGAGTGGTGGAAATCTTTAATAGGACCTTTAGAATTTTTTCTGTTAATTGGAAAAAATGATATCCGTCAAGTGGCTGCCGCCAGTGTTGATACAAATTTATGGTGGTGGTGGTGGTCGTGGAAGACAGATTTCGAATTTTTCTTGCTAATATTACGATTTTTATTAATTTTTCGTGGAAGAAACGAGAAAAAATTAATAAAATCAAATAAAACTAAATTTTAATGCAATCTAAAAACAGTCCCATTTTTGGCTTCGTTTTTGATGCATGGTGGTGGGTTGAAAAGTATGAATTACTTATATTCATACATTTTAATTTTATATATGTTGATGATCTATACTGGCGGTGACGATAGTATTGTGGAACAGAAAGTAACTTATCAGTCGAGTAGTTTATAAAGGTTTTAACCCCTTCCCGCATATGAAGCCATATATGGCTAGTAAAGTTTCTAATTCTAGTTTTGTATGATAAGAGATTATTTTTCAAAACCAACTTTCGACCCTAATTGTACGATTCCTTCGTGTAACGGAACGTATTTTTTGCGGTCTATAGTAAGTTCAAACTGCCAAACTATTAAGTTATGTGCACCGTGCTCTACCGTTGAGGTGCATTTAAATTATTACTACTTCTATCAGTCGAAGAAACATGCATAAACGGTAAGTAAAAAAATCAATAATTTTAAAGAATACTTACTTTGCATATTCAATAACATGGGACTGTTATAGTTTTTGTGCTTTTTCGTATTTTCTTTGGTTTTTGGGCTTCAGTTTGAAATTGATATATTTGACTTCGTATGCGTTCCCGTCTTAAAATATTTGACCAATTATTTTTTTCTAATTCGGATTGTTTACTTACGGCAAAAAAAAAAAAAATTATTCCATCTCTTTCATAATTCATGCAATAAGGGGTTAATTATGATTACCTGTTTTGAGTTAGTAAAAATTTTGCTTTCTAAAATATTATGTAAAAGCTTTTTTGTATGTCAGTAATATTTAAATAAAAATTAATTAAATATTTAAAGATTCCATCTTGTCAATACAATATAGATAATTAGCTTATACGTTGAACCAGGATTTTTGACAATGTGCTAGAAGTTGAGATAAAATTACTGAAAGAAAAAAATATGTAATTTACTAGAAAAGTGTCTTGATGTGTATGAGTTTTCTTACGTCTATTGGAACCAGATTATACAGTTCTTCTTCAAAAAACTTTGAAGTGATCAAAATTTGCAAGATTGCACAAAATAGGAAATTCCTGCTATTGTCCCGGTTACGATAGCAGCAGCATCCGCAAAACGAGTAAAATGACAAGGAGTGAAAAGGAAACGAATCTCCTCTCAATCCTTTCCTGTCACCAAACACAGCCCCGAAAATTATTGATAAATCAGCATCAGCACCGATGCGACGGAGCCTTATGCTCCTCCCCAGAAGACAAGACGTCTCCGAAGGTATGATTTACCTTTTATCCAAATTCCTTGGAGCAACTGACTCAGAAAAATTGTTACAGTTAAGTAAGTGCTCCGGCAGAGCTATCCGGTAGCGGAGTTACATCAACAGGAACAGTTATTACGGTTGACATCACACACTTTGGATTCGCCCGGCACTCGCATTCAGGAACGTCACGTTCAGCTGACGCGTGCGAAACAGGGCGCCGGAGTTGTGGCACATAAAATTGAGTGCGAACTAAAGTTCATCATCCGTCGCCCGGGCGTCCCGTCCCGGGCCGGGTGGCATGGCGGGCGGCAGCTCTTTTGTGCTCATAAAGCGAAAGCGATAAATTCCTATTTTAAGGACAAAAATCATTTGTCTTTGGAATTAAAGCGCTGCGTAACCCCGTCGGGGTCTTAAGGTGCTCGTCGGAGGAGCCGGAGGAGCCGGAGGAGGCGTCCTGCGCCCCGGAAGCAGCGGAGCCGGCAAAATATGAAATGTTTCATGTCGAATGGGAGTGATAAAACCGGAAGGATAATGAAAACCGGGCGGTTCTGGGCACCGTTTTTTGTCCCTGCAGCAGCTCGGCCCTTTTTCCCCGGTACCCAGCTATTGGAAAGGCGCTCCTTTTTTTCAAACTGGAATTACTTCTATTTGTTTCTTACGCCAGCAATTGCTCGATATCAAGAGCTCCCCAAGGAGCCGTTCTATTGCTCAACAAACGTCTGGCACAAAGGGATGAAATCCTTTTGTTCTCCTGCGAAACGTTTCACTTTTTCTATCGTTAAAGTGCCTTCATAAGAAGATATGGTCATGGCGTGTAGCCGGTCCTTTTGTTTTCGTGCAGTTCCTCGAAAAAAGACGAAACATGCCTTGGCGACGATAAAGTTGAAATTGGAAAGTCATCGGAGGTCGAAGTATGCAAAAAGCAGAAATTGAAGTAATAAACAAATCCTCGGGTAAAATTGTACTGATTTTTTTGCCTTTATATTGGGTGAAAACAATAGTCCCCGAGATTAAGCTGACTTTATCTCGAAGAACCCAGCCACTACAAGAAACTGCTCTTGGAGATTTTTGCTGAAG
Organism: Machimus rusticus; assembly: GCA_951509405.1. Taxonomy (NCBI): domain Eukaryota; kingdom Metazoa; phylum Arthropoda; class Insecta; order Diptera; family Asilidae; genus Machimus; species Machimus rusticus. Next base: position 3,265,834 of record OX608052.1, on the reverse strand, counting down.
CATTAGTATTGGATCCTAAAGCCCCCAATATTACGGCTGCCAGGAATAAACTTCATCACTCTTAAAATCCGTATTTTGATTCAAAAAGGGGACGTATTTTTCGTCCTGGATACTACTTCAATGGGTAAAAGAAAAATTTTGTAATAAAATATAATTAATAATGAATTTCAATGAAAAGCGAATGAGGTTCTTGGGCCAAATAAAGCCTAAGCTTTAACAAGGCTCATCTTTTAAATTTCCAATTAAAGTACTTTCACTCGGGAAGAAACTGAAAAATGAATGTTAGGCGGAATTCAGTCTAAAATAAGATGAAAATTATTATTTGCACTGAAAACTGATTGAAAAAAGACTTAAAACGTAGTACATGGAGAAGGTGAAGACGGAATTAAGACTGAAATGAGGCGAAAATATTTTATCACTCTGAAGTGAAACTGAAACAGACTGAAAGTTTTTTTTATATAACTGTGTCAGAAAACAGACTGAATCGAGACTGAAATATCAGTTACCCTTGATGAATATGATGAAGGGACTAAAATGAGACGGAAACAAGACGTAGATTTTATCATTTTTAGACTTAAATCATTTTAAGGACTCGGTATTTCTTGGACTTTTCGAACATTGGACTTAATCAAAATATTTTCAGTGTTATTTCAGTCTAAATGTATCCGTATCTTTAAATGCTGACTATTATTATAAAACATTTCAAAACATTTAATTTTAATTATTCGGTAGAATGTATAATGTATGATGATGATGGCATACTTCAATATTGGTTCTAATACTTGTATAGTTTACATATGGTTTATTTTTTACCCATTCTTTGTTAATTTTAAAGCTAGCTTTGGTCGTAATTGTATCATTTAGGCCCATATAATACATGCTCTAAATTGGTTTTTATTTCAGTGGTTTGGTGAACGTCGTCTTTTTTTCCAATTAATTGCACACCACAACCACTACTTAAATTATTCCAAACCAAAATTTACCTTTACGAGGTTTTAAATACAGGCAAATGTAAATTAAATTTTAATCAAAAATAATCAGAAGTCGAATGATATATGACATGAAATTAACTTGTCAGTATCTCATGTATTGCTATTACACTTTTTGCATATAATGGTCTTAATAGATACGAAACGAAGTTACATTCCGATTTATCATATTGTATAAAAATTCAGTTGTAGTTTGAGGTAATCTGCAGTCCTTTTTCAGTTGTGGATTCTGGCAATTGTTTGGATTTACACTGTCTTTAACAAAAAGTCATTATCTCATAATCTCTTAACACAATAAAAAAGAAAAAGGAAAATAAATCGAATGTTGTTTGTGAAGTCAATGATGCAAGCTTGATGAGCGAGCAGTTAATTTACTTAATTTTCTGGGAGCACAATTTACTGACCTATTAAACTGAACAATTTGGTAAATTTCACAAAGCTCATTTCGTCCCCTGGAGAGTTTTTCAATTTTAATAACATAGTGGACGCGGTGCGGTGCACCTTATTCGAGACACATTCGAAAGTACTTGTATTAATCAGGGATGCATATTTCAGGTTGTGCAGAATATGCTCGCCGCAATGCACAAGTATTCAACGTAAAAAGCAATAAAGCGCATACATCCGATTTATTCTTTTCAATTTATTGACAAAACACGGGGAAATAATATGGAATTACACCTCAAAAGTGAACCTTTTTAATAGTCGCTTCAGTGAAGACTGCGGTGTATCCATTCTGTTTAATAACTTCCCAATTGAATTGCTCGGGCGGGATAAAGCGAAATCCAATGAAAAGGGATACTTTCATAGTTCGTAACCGGTCTCTGTATAAAGATAAATAAATTCTAGCAAAATGAAGGGAGATTGATGTTTGTTTTCAATATTTTTTCCAGATCCTGACCATAATAATTACCGAAGTGATAGCCCGAGCACATCAATTCAGCGGGAGGCGGACCACTTAACAGAGCACGAAACGTCCTCGTCGATGGAAACGGCCCAGCAGTCGGCCCTCGCCCTCCACATAGTTTTAATTCTGCTCTATACCCAGCTCCTGGTATAGCCAAGTTCTCGTTTCGACGAGGCCCTCGGACAGGTGGGACGGGAACCGGCATAAACGCGACATGACGAGGTGAAAACGCGCTTATCCGATCAGAGGTGAATCGAATCGGAAGTGAGTGGGTGGCGGTGTCTCTGCGCATAGTCATCCAATTTAAACGCAAATAGACCCTTTTGTATCCTGGAACGAGGTCCCGCGACAACCTTCATTCATGTGAAATTGTAAAATAAACCAAATGTTGTACTATAAGTGGCGGAGTGAGTATTGCATAAATCAGCGTTTCTATTTATATTACCACTAGAGAGATGTAAAATAATTGTATGAGACTGCGACATTATATCAGCTTACATATGTAAAGGACAGTGCCGGTGGAACCGTCTTTTGGGTGACGGACCCTCAGGCACCGATCACATTAATAGGAAAAGTATCAAGAGCTTTCAAGCTTACCCTGTGAGCGAGATAAACAGTAAGTTAAAAAATAACTTAGTGTAGGAAGTTAATAAACTGATTATAAAGGAAGGAATTGCTTGTTTCGATATTATGTATATGTCATTTACCCACTATCCAATTCCTAATCAAGTGACCTCTTTAAAAAGAAATTGATCCTCATGGAACACCAGAATTATTTAACTTCTGCGATCATTGTACATATATAAATTTAACCCTTAACTCTAGTTTGGATCATTAGAGAAGGTTGACTGGTGCCCTCAAATACCCAGTTTCAATTATGGTTATTCAACTATTTTTTTTAATAAATGTACAGTGTATGTAAAAAAATAATTTAGCATGCTTCATAATGTTAAATTTATTTTTTTCAATATAAAATAATATTACATATTTAGTTTTTATTAGATGATACTGGCAAATATGATAAAAAACGTAAACACTATTTAGAATATTCTATCTAAAATTTTAATTTTAATGAGCTAGTTCATCATTTTAAACACTATTTTATTAATCAATTAATTTTTTTAAATAAATAAACCTAATTCCATCATCGAAAAATATTCATACCTTCAAATGTCAGAATATTTCTTTTTTTTTTAACGACCGATTCCAAATTCTTTTTTTAATTAAAGTGTGATATCCCAAGAAATTCATGGCCAAAGAAGATACTTCAACTTTACAAAAAGTTGTATTTTTTAGATTTTTTATGAGTTTTTATTGTTTTACCCTTATCTTATCTTATGGAATTTTATAAAGCACTCTTTGAAAAATGCCTGATAGTTGATCAAATTAAAATAATCAATAGGTAAATACTAACTGGGGTACTAGACGTCCCAATATGGCAGCGGAGAGGTGTAGCAACTAAGGATCAAACTTTAAAAAAAAAACTGGAATAAAATGGTAGAGTGTTTTCATATTTTTTGTCACATTACTGCAGTTTTCAAAGATTTATAACAGGTAGGATAAATCCAGAAGTCAAGCCGATAAAAGAATGCGTGTAATATAAGCAAGAAATAAAATTGACTTTTCAAATCTCCCAAAGTGGTCTGGCCCCTAAACCTAAAAATAACCATTATTTAATTTTGCATTTTTCAAAAAAACTCAGAGGGAAAAATTTACCCGTCATATGGTTATTAGTAAGTCAAGTGAACTATAAATTTCTAGGATAGTGTTAAGAAGTATAAAAAATAACTCTAACTAGAGTTATTTTCTAAATAACTCTAACTAGAGTTATTTTCTAACTTAATTTTAATTGTTATCGGATTCGGATAAGAGCCAATAATAAACTTTTGTAATTCCTATCAATAATACTTACGTATTGTATTGTTTAACATCATTTACGAATTTATATTCTTTGTTATCATAAAATCGTACATTGAGTTTCTTCTGCAAAATCCAAGAGATGTGGACAATAAAAGTTGATTGATAACTCTTATCTCGTAAACAAAACAAATAAATTGTGAAATAATGGTTCAACTCGCTGTGAAGAATGTTATAGACGCAAGTCGTCGTAGGGTGTGAACATAGTCGCCCATATATTATATGAAACACATGATACCGATTTCTGTATCTATGTAGTTTTGGTGGAATAATTATCACATTTATAAACCAATACAAACGGTTATCCTATTATCTCTTACCCGTATTGTAAATAAAAACAAAATTAAGAACACAATATCTTTTTGTTACTCATAAAACATAAAACATAAGATTACAGAATATAAACCAAAACTTAACCCGAAATGCCATTTTTTTCAATTTTCCTCCTTTTCTATGTGAAGGGCTTGAAGAAACTTTCGTTATAAGAAATTAAAATACGACAAAAAAAGAAATACTTACAACAAAAACTATTTAGCACAGAAATTAATTAAATTTTGCTTTCTTTATTTGCTTACTTTGTTCCATATGAGGTAATTGTTTTATTTATCTAATGAGAACAAAATTATTTATTCAATATCAATCATTAGGTCTTATGACCCTTATGGAACTATTTAATTGAACTGCAAGACATTTTTAAAATAACAATCAGTTCACGTAAATACAAACATATTCATATATTTTCTTTTTCTTTTAAGCTGGAGGCATTCCACCAAAATCTCAAGTAATTTTATTTTACATATTTAATATATAGAGGCAACTTAAACTTTTCTATCTGTAATTTAAAATTCTTATATTTTTTTTTAAATAGCTTAATTCTTTTTAAATCGTTGTTTTTTGGAGCTTAAAATAATGTGTAGCAATTATGTAAATATGTACAATTAATTTTGCTCAACATCACTCTTTTTATAGTATATTTTGGATATTTAGTTTATTTAGTAGGGAGAGTCAAATATTATGGTTTAAAAGATTTAGGAGGGTGAGTAAGGATGGTAGGCGGTCCCCATAGGCCCTAATAATGAATGGACAGTCCTTTAAAATATGATTCATCATTAGCGAAACTTGACAAAGGTCAGGATGTCACCTTTGGGCCTGGGACTGTGGCTGAAGAAGTGACTGTGTGTTTACAGACTGTGGTCAGTTCTAGCACGCAGGAACTGCACGCCCTGAGCTCTGGTCTGTCTGCGTTGTATGATGATGCCTCGGTTTGGCGCCAATGCAAGACGAAGAATGTTCTATCTGGGTTCCATGCCGATTGCATATTTTGTTTTAATATTTTAAGTCGTTTCCGGCAAAGAAAAGATGAAATTGGTATTTCGTTCGTTGGATGTTGTCGAGAAAAAGTTTTCTTTGCATGATGGTCCGCTAATTCATTCCGTGGAATGCCAAGGTGGCCAGGAACTCAAGCCAAGGAGATGTAATTTCCGTTTCCTTTTATAAGACCCCGGCAAAACTTAATTAAAGATTCGTCACACCGGCTGTTATTTAAGGCCCGCAGTGTAGAACGCGAATCCGAAAAAAGGGGTCCCTGCCGCTTCAACTGCAAGTTCGATGACTTTTCCAATGGCTGAAAAAAATGGATTATTATGTAGATGAAGAAACATTATAAATAAATATATATGTAAGTAAATAAATTCATAAAAAATAACAATGAATCAAACTATGATTTGTTTTCTCCATAACTAAGGAACGTAGTGAATTTAATTAGTTTATTTTATTTTTCACATTTATAAAGAGTCAAATACTATTCTCATTTTTGAAGGACTTTGCAAAACTCAGCCGAATTTTTAATGTTTTGAATATTTTTTCGGAATTCAGGTAAAAAGTTAGTCAATAATCGCCATATTATGGCGTATTCAATCTTCTGATCTGATTTTCAAAAAATATCATATTAAAGTTTTTGTCAAACTGTAATATAAATAGAGTTCAGATATAGTGAAGCTTTGAACATATTTTTCTGGAGATATTTTGTTTGTAAATGTATCCATAAAGTATCTTCTAATAGAATTTTATTTTTGCTCTCCAGTTATCAAAATAATTTCATTCGCAAAGAAATGACATACAAAATTTGAAGCAAATACCTAGTAATGACCGTTGTTGCAGCGGGAAGTAAATAAAATCACTTGGTACAGGAAGGACTGGTTTGTTTCGGAAATATGCACTACATGCCACTGCAGATCTCGCTGTTCCTAGCTTTACATCGTATGGCGGCATTTCCCTAATTGTGCCATAATCCAGCCTACTAAATTTCATAGTCCCGCTCGGCAAAAGTGTTTCTCATAGGGGCATAAAGAGGAGTGCCTATAAATCTCGGTTTAATGAGCGCTACGCTTCCTGCGTGCTAATTTTTTACTGCTCCATTTCACCGGCCAAATTGCGTGGCAAAAAAGGTGCTTTTAATTTGCGTAAATCGCCAAAATTAAGGATTCTAAATTTCAACGGGGCAATTTTGGCGCCGCACTGGTCCGCAGTCTATTGCCGCAGCCACCTCCTGAACTCGGCCGTTACTGTGTTTTATCGGGATTTTCTCGCGCTAATTTCGTTAATTATTAATTCAGATTATGGCAGCTGGGGCACGTCGGGAACAATGTTCAGCAGCTATCTGCCTCGTTCGCACGTATCACTATTAAATCTCTTTTAGGATGTGATAAAAGTTTAGAACGATGTTTGTCTTCAGCGCATTCAGGTAAGTCCAAAGTATTAATTTCGAGTGTTAGATGCTCTGAAATGAGGCAACTCTAAAATATTTCTAACGACAATTTTACTTTTCATTTCGAAATTTTGCTGAACAGATAAAGTGCGTATTGCAAATTTATTAAGGGAATTAAAGGGGTAAGGGTTCAAATGCTTGTTTTATTCGAGAATTTATGTTTTCTTTTTTTAAATTATATCTAGGTATGTTGTTATTCTTAAGAATATACAAAAATGTCTAAAATGAAGAGAATAAGAAGATTTTCGAAACTTCAGCATGAGCATTAGGGTTGAAAACACATAATTAAAAGGTATTTTTAGTTCAATTTGAAGGGTTCGGCCTCTCTTATTATTATAATACCGTCCGATTCTATTATAATAGAAGTCCTATTTGTGAAGCTTCTTGTCAATTTGTTGAGCTCTTCAACAGCCCATCTGTCCATCTATATGCATGTGTAACAAAATTGAAAGAATTATTTTAAACAACTTACCTTTTTGGAAACAAAACACCGTACATGAGTTTGTGTAGCTATCGTGTGAAATTATCTTAATATATTATTTATAGGAAAAGTACAAATTTTTCCAACTTCTAAGAAATGGCTCATTTTACGGTGTGTAGGTACTTAGTTCTGTGCATAAATTGTTTATTAACAACCATGAGTTCTTAGAAATTCTCGTCCTTTCCTTCCATTTGTAAGAATTGAAAAGATAGGATGTATTTGCTTCAGCCCATCTCATAGGTGAAAAAGAAAAATAATTTATTTTAAACTACGCAGGTACATACATACAGATGTGTTATTGACTATGACCTGACCTTGCCTTTTATAAAGGCTTCCAATTTTTTTTTCCTGAAATCATATATATATACCTACATTTACTTATTGGAAAGTAATTTTTTACAAAATTTTAACGAAACGATGATGTGACGAAAAAAAAACATTCATTATTCTTATGACTTTGTTAATAAATTCTTGATAATATTTTAGACGCAAATACACGCATGTACAGTGTAAAAAAATTACATAATTTAAATTTGCTGCAATAAATAAAACATACCCGCTAATGTAAACCACCCCAAAATGTAGACTTGGGTCTGGTTTAATTAGCTCACATTACCGAGGGAGTTCTAGTGTTGTATTTTACTTATTATATGGAGATTTTTGTATTGTTCGCAAATCACGAATGTAATGCAGTATATCCATGTTGCAAAGCTTCAACATTTTGGGATGATTTTCCAAATTCTCGAATCATGGCAAACGCGCGCGCATCTCTACCACCGAGCTACCCATGCCAATAAGTTTTGAAGAATTCAACCTACAACATAGTCTTTGATTCAACCTTAATAAAACGATGTGTAGCGTGGGCTGCTTAAAATAAGATTTGGAATTGATTATTTTAATAGTTAATATTGACCAACGAAATTGCTAAAAAATTACATTGTATTTCAACAATTTTTTTCGGTCAAATTGACAATCTTTATTTTCTCAGTGTACCTATAACTACATAGTTTTGTTGTAGTTGAGAGAAGTCCAAATAAAAAGTAGGATACTGATATCTCAAAAAATAACTATAGATAAAATAATAATGAATATTTCTAAAAAGCCTTTAAGACCTATAAAACTAATACAGACAACTTAATGAACTAAATTACAAAAGGTATAATGAAGTGGATAATGAACAAATCGTTAAGACGGTAGGAAAGGTCCGTTTTCCAGGATAATCCCCATTTAATTCTGAAGAATCTACAGCGACCTGCATGCATAGCATTCGATTACATGGTCTGGTGGCAATTAATTAATTTGCGCGAACAATGCAATTTCTATCAGCCCATTATGCCTAATTTGTTTCTATTCAACCGCTGAAGTGTTGTTCATTGAGCTGTTCAACAACTCGAGATCTGGACTTGGTACTAAACATAAAGCAGCGGTCGAGCGGAGGGTAAACAATGCGAAACCACTTAAGGCTAAAATACGATATTTTTTTCTTCTTTTTGAAATTCTGTTTCATGAATTGTTCCATAATGCAGCGGAGGCCAACAATCTGTGTTTACAGAATGAAAATGGTTGCACAATGGTCCTTGAAATTTTAAGCTCAACCAAATCGAGGTAATTTTGCACAAAAGTTCTGAATTCAAACAATATGCCGATCGCGGAATGTGAAGGGGTTGGCGATGTTCGGAGAGCACTTTAGTTGGCGAGCACCACAAATTTGCATAAAAAGTTTAAAATACAATAAATTCGTTCGGATTAGTATAGCGAAGAAATTTTTCTTAAATAGAACTAACCTGATGGGGAATAAGGGCAGGTAGGCGATTGAAAGTCACAGGGTGCTTGAAAAGAGTCACTCGGAAGTCGGAGTGGTGGGGAAATACCGGTCAGCCGCTAATATTACACCCTATACTTGCCCTTCTGGTTCAGCCATCCCCATTATTAATAGTGGTCGTTAGATGAAATTATTTAGAAAGGAAAATTAATTAAAGTAGTTTTCGGCGAGTTTTGTATTTGGAAATTTTCCACTGACCCCTTTCTAAATGTTTCCCAGACAAAAAAGGCGTACTGCTCCGGGATGTATGTGGTGTGGGTGGGGCTCGTTTGCTGCGGCTTTGCAGGTAATTTACTGGAAAATCCTAAAAACTTTGTCGTGCCTTCCATCCCGGTTGCCTTTATTAGTGGCAAAAAAGTGATTAGACCATGGTCTGCACTGTTTGACTCTGACACATCGCCTCCTTCACAAAATCGTAATGGATGCATGATAATAAGCACCAAGACAGGTATGCGCGTAGAAAGGGACTAACTAATTAAAAAGTAGAAAGGGAAACTTTCAATTTTATGAAAAAGCGACTCTGATATGTATATTTTTTTTTTTTAGTTTTTTTTGTATACACACATATAAATTTAAACTTCGTCCGTGTAAAGATCAGAAATTTTGAAATGAATGGTCCAAAGTTCACTGGAGGTGTAGTAGTTATTTATGAAAAACTATTTTATATAAGTTTCTGGCAGTTTCAAAGTTTCATTCTGCTTGAATTATTGTAATATTGAATAAGTAAGTAAGATATTCCACGAGAAATCCTTTTTCATTACGAATAAAGTTTGATCATCTCCAGTGTTATTAGCTATACTTAGTTAAAAGAAGAAAAGAAAAAGTTAAGTCCTTTCGGTTGAATAGGTTTTTAAATCTATTTATTCCCTTTTTCATTAACGCTTTCATTAGCCCAATAATAATTAACTTTATTAAACATCAGCTAAAAGATTAGCAGTGCGGAGTTATTTTCAAGGCTATAATGGAACTCCTTCCGAATATGATGAACTCAGTTTAATAGGAAATACTAATTAGCCTTCATGGGAAAATCAGCAACAATATAAGTACCAACGGCTCATAATGCAGAATTTCGAACATGTCCTTTGAAAAGCCTGCTTGGAAAATAAGAGTTTTCTTCTAGAATAAAGAAAAAAACCGGTGAAGTGATTAATTCACAAATTTATAGTCATAATACCCAAAAACTTGTTTTGTGAATTTGTTTGCATTGCTTAATTTATAAGAAGTTTACAGCTTTAAAGTAAGTATCATTTATTTTCATAAAAAGATCAAAAACTGATCGAATATGTAACAACTACATAATATACGAATTTCTATGGGACTTACCTTTACGTCAACGAAAATTAACTGCCAAACTCACTTTACTGGTTTTCGGATATCTTATTTATTTATCTGTTTGAAAATTATATAAATATATGGTAATATTGATAACAAATATATGTATGCACATACATATGTATATAAGTATGTATACTTTTCACAACGCTTGCAAAACTATTTAATTAATTTCTTTATAAAATAATTATGTTTTTACGTGATAGAAACATTCCCAACAAATTCGCATGAAAAAAGACACGGTATCCATATAAATAAAAGTAGAGGGGATTGCTTCAACATTTGAAGAATCAACTAAACTATGTGATTAAAGTATGCGAATTCTTCCTTCTTAATATTTACATATGTATATAAATAATTTTCTAATAATAATAGTTCATAGTTTTAGGAATGAAAAATTAAAAAAAAATCATAATTTAAGAAATGTATGAAGCAAAAAATCATAATTCACTAAAACAAAAACGTTGACCATTTGACTAACATCACTTTTAATAATTAATGAAAAATACTAATGGCCCTCTTCTAACTTTCGTACGAAACGAGTCGAAAAGAGCTTACAAAAAAAAATAAAAATTCCTTAATAAAGTTCCTAAATTTTCAGAAATTAATTTTAGTTGGCTATGATTTCTATTTATTCTTCCAAATATAATGTCAAAATGATTCGAATTGGATTTTTCTACCGAATTACTTTAACCACTTTGAATGAATGAATAAATTAATTGAAGTCAAAGGTAACTGAAATTAATTTCTTAGGAATTTAGGAATTTAGGAACTTTTATACGAAAAAGGCTTATCGATTCGTTTTGTACGAAAGTATTTTTTTAAATCGCGTTAAATCAAATTCGCGTAAGAAAAGTCCGCGTAAAAACAGAATTAGGGTATTCTCAAAACCATTTTAAAAAAATCAATACTAAATTTTCAAAATAAATATTTTAAGAGAGCCAAAAAACCTTTTAATGACTTTTTTGACCACGAATTTATATAAATTAATTTTGAAAACCTTTTATGTATATCCATTATAAATGTTTAACAATTTATGCTGAAGGTATATAATATTTTAAATAAACATGAATGTCTCAAATTTTGCCTCAGAAGTACGTAAGTAAATAATAATTGCTTTTTTTCCAGCGACTAAAAAGTCTCTCTAATATTGGAGCATTTTCATGACTTTTTATCATCTCTTAACGTGCGTTGATTTAAAGACTAGTACAAGTCTTCGAATGAGCCCTTATTCATTGAAATGCGTACATTTTTTGTGGAAATACATTAGTATTAAAACAACTGACTGTTCTCTTGGCGTAATTTAAGTTTGAGATCCTTTCACGGATTTTAATACAGCTTTATAGGCATGTGGATATGCAAAAAAAAATTCTTAAGAAGAATTTTTCTAGAATGAAAAAGTGGAACTGTCTTAATTTAAAGTATTTAGGTATATGAAACAATCTGCAACGAATTTTCTGGGAATATCCAAAAATCATGGAGGCAAAATATCAATGTTCGATGTTTCAAGGTTACCTCAGGAAGTACAATTATTAATTTTTAGAAACTGATTTATAACCACTCCCCACTAATGGCTATTTCCGAATTTATTATTTTACGTATAAAAACAGGAGGAACAATTTAAAACTACTAACTGATTGGATAAATCTGTGAGAGTAACTTGAGATTTAAAGAAAAATATACAAGATTTTCTGAAAAATATTGTTGCGCATATTAACCATAAAATTAAAAGACTATCAAATGCTCTATATATTTATTTTCATTGTTTCCCAAACATTCGTACAAAAAATTTTGACGGGAATAAATCTTTAATATCAGTAGGGGTGCATCCTGGAATGCGAGTAGTAAAAATGAAACCATTTATTTCGCTAATACTGAAAGACTATAAAAGTGAAATCAACGGGAGGTGTGCTGTTTGAAAGATGAAGGTTGAAAGCTATAATTAATCTAAATTAAAGTTCCCACTTATCCTCCACATACATTATGTTTCAATTTTGAAAAAGCATCGTGCTGTTCTTCAAGGGGCTAAACGATAGTATTTTTAAATCAGTTTAGTAGCTAATCTTCTAACCAGCAGCAGTTTCTACTTCAACTATAATTAAAAATAAATATAACTAATAAACCCAGAAACCAATTTAAGGGTTACGATAACTAAAACCCGAAATAAGAATAATGTTCATAGTTAAGCTAACAAAATGTATCTGGCAACATAAGGCCCATAATTCTCCTACTTAACTATAATTTTATAATTTCAAAATCACGTGCTACAGTAAAAGGCTCGACAGTGAATAAATGTATCGTCAAAAATAATTTAACTAAATAACGCCATACAACAATGCAGCTTTATTTATCATAAAAATGAAATAAAAATAATTGTTTTTAAACTGTGATCCAATTATTAATAATTCCTGCAGGCTCATTTCCTTAAATTACTCAAATTCGAAGCTAATTAGTTCGGTAATAAATAAAGCACGAACAACAGATAAATCATTTTTAAACCGAGTGCAACCACCCAAAGCTCGTAAAAGCTTTGGAACAATGGTCGCAACAATACTCGGGACTCAAATCCGGTTTCAGCAAGGACAAAACTTTTGGAAAACTGTTATACGTACTAAAACTCGTTTATTTTATTCTAGGTTCATTTTTTTATTGATTTTCCTCTCCTTTTATTAGGAATGATATGTTTGTCTTTTAAATTATCATCTATTTACTCATAAACACAATTTAATTTTTCTATATGCATATTCACATTTTGTTCTCCGCATGCACTTTTAACCATAATGTTATAATGTTCTCTTTCTACAACAATTTTCTTATCACTATACATATTAATATACAATTATTTATTTTATTTATATATATATATTCCATTTCCTTGTTTATTTTTTCTTCCTCAAATTAATACGTATTTAAATTTGTTCATACAATGATTATGTACAGTACATTGCAGGTTTTAGGGAAAAAAATTGAATTCGGTAAATGTTTTGATATGTTATATTCACGGGCTGTACTTTAATTGGACTATATTGAAAAAAAGGCTTAGTCTTGTGAACATCTAATGAAAAAAAGCAAAATGTATAAAACAAAACATACATACACGTATGTAAATCATATCGTAATTAAATCCTTCATCAAATGAAAGCAATTTTTCAAAATAAGAACCTATTTGTAAATTTTAAAAATCTTTGAAAAATCTCAGAAATTTTCAAATATTCTATATGAATTCGTTAATCATCAAACATAAAGTTAGTTATAGAAGATAGGTTCGAAGTTTGAAGTACGATCGAAAAATTTAAGCAATTTATTAATTTTACTATGTCTCAGTTAATTCATCTTTTTCTTGAAGCTAGCCGGTTTTGTTTTGAAAACATTTTAAATCGTGCTTCATTTAAACGTACGCGTATAATAAACATTAAGAACAAAAGTTATAATAATTTGTATTATTTGTTCATGAAATAAATATGTACAAAAACAAAAAACCTTAATCAATACAAATTTTAATCGAAGCATTTATAGCAACAAGCAAGTAGAAGATATGAATGAAAGAAGTACTTTTTTCACTTCACTCTTATACACTTGGTATCATACAATTTTTTTCAAATATATGGCAAATCAACATATCACTATTTTAATTGACCGAGTGGAACCGTAATTCTATATTATTCTCAAAAATTAATAATCTGATTTCACAATTAAAAAATTGATTTACCTAATTAAACATTTTTTTATTGGATTCCTTGTAATATTTTTTATTACTAAAACAAGCGTATACTTGTAAGATTTTGTTTTATATAATTCAGTCCTAAAAAACATCAAAATAGTCATCTATGTATTCTGTTCCAGTTCGGAACGCTCACACATTCATTGCGATCAAATTCAAAAAGTGAGGCAATAAATTTAGCAATTCAACAAGATACCTTGCGAATTGAGGAAATTAACTGATAAATTATTGATTATATAAAGTTTATCAATGACATTTGTTTCAAAACACCTCAAACTTTCAAGAGAAGCAAGAAAATTAGACCTTCTCCCAAAAACTGGAACACATAAGAAACTTGGGGTGAGGTTTTTCCGAGCGATACACTAAAGTGCATGAAAACAAATGAAACCTAAAGCCATTGCAACTGAAGTGCACTCGAAGTTTGCGCTTTGTCCTTAGATAATTATGCTGGGCAGACGATAGCAAGTTAAAACATCATGTTCTACTATAGAAAGTGTGCGGAATGCATTGTGGGTTATAAAGATTCATGACCTTTTGGGAGATGGCGGTATGAAAATGTATTTTATAATTATTTGCAGTATTTCATATACTGTAATCCTCCTTAAAAACGTAACAATTCTTTTGGTAAGTAATTATGTGAATGAGCATAATTAGTTTAGAAACTAGTTGTAAGTATGGAGGCCAGCGTACATTGAATTTTTTGTGAGAATATTAACATATGTTTATAAAAATCAATATTTCTGGTTACAGAACTTTTCGAAGGAAGTTTCTTTGTAACTACATATATACATAATACATATAACCATCGATTAATAATCCTGTAAGATTTTGTGTCTTCTATTACTTTTAAATTGAAAAAAAAAACTTGAACAATTTCTGCGTGGTCAAATAGATTACTATTAGTGCATTATTTGGTAAGCTGTTATAACAAAAATATGTCTTCCCGATCATTTTCGAATTAAACATTTTCCGGATTCTGTTCAGTGGTGAATTAGAGAAAAAGCGAACTCGTTCCTAAGGATTCCATAACATTATATAACCGTAGTATACATATGTACAGCAAATCCTTGAAAAGCACGGTTAATTGGTTCCGTAATCGTGTTATTTAAAACCATGTTATTCGATACAACCTAATGATTCATAAAATGTTTGAGATTACGTTCCGTGTAATTTGAGAGTAGTCCTCTTTTCGTGTAATTCAGGTAACATATGCTATTTTAGGGTTAACTGTATAAATATATACACATACACTCCTTTGAATACATTAGTATTTTCATTTTTGCACAGATAGTTCATAAAATTCATTAAAATGGAAAAAAATAAAGTTATACTTGTCGAAATTCTATTTTTATACTGTTTTCACTTTGTGCTGATATAATATTTTTGGAAAAAAAACTAAAAATATTTATCTTTGAACCCAATTTTCGATTTTAATAAAAAATCGTAAATATTCTGAATATTTAGACTAAAACCAAAATGGATTCACGAATGCCTTTCTCATCATCTCATCAATCGGTTCGGTCAAAATTAAATGCAAAATGATATGATTACACGAATTATTCTCCAAGTTAATAAGTAAATTTCTAAACTAGTGTTACATTCACTATATTTTTACTATTGAGGTGTCGATTTGTCGATTATTTCCATTTCTACTTGTTTTTAAAGCCAAAAACATCTGATCGGTTAACTTAGCATTTTAATTTTTAAAAATTCTTGTTCATAAACATTAACTTATGACTTAACCTTGGATGTACATATTTAAAAAATGAATAATAATAAATACATAGTACTGTTATAACTAGCAACATAATAAATAAAGATTTATTAAGGAGATTATAATTATGCGTATCAGCCCGTCAATGAAATTATCTTTTAACATAAGTATACATATACTATAACTATATGTATATCTTAGATAATATAAATTAATTTGAGTGGAATATAGAAGATTGTTGCGGTTTTTTATATGTATACCAACATAGAATTTCTTACTCAGTTTTTTTCCCTGATTTTTCTTAATTCTATGAGAGCTCTTAATAAAATGATATGTAAATAAACTTATATTTAATTTATATTTCATTGCACTCATTCACTACACTTCTTAACGTTAACATAAATTATTTTATAACTTGGCACTGAAGCTATAAAAGAAGAAAATTTAAAAGTAAAGAAGTTAAATATACAAAATTAAAACAGCTTGGAAATCATATTTAATGGCTAGGATTATTTAGTTATGTATTCTTATGATTATGCTTGCAGATTCCAGAAAGACTCCTCAAATTTTTGGTTACGCACACCACTAATATGCGAACTTATTGCAACGAAACTTTCAATAAGAAAAAACATTTTGTAAGAAAATGCCTTGAGATTGTTTCTCTTACTCGAACCTATAGTGAATCTTGTTTCTTTCTTCATATTAGGTCATAAAAATTGGGGCAATAATTATACATAAATTAATATTGATTCCCATCATTCCAACAAACCTTTTATAATTTCGTTAAACTTGTAAATGAAGGTAACATTAGTTAGAGTCATGGTTCACTTAAAACAAATTTATTATGAAAACGTAGTGTTCATTTGAATTTTTTAATTACATGTTTACTTTTTACACAGCTATTCGAACTGCATATACAAAAGAACTGTTTCCTATTACTGTAATGTGCAGCTCTGCAAGTTTTGGGATGAAAGCATATTTGGTTAATTAAAGCATACATTTTCAATTCTAAGAACAAGTTTGATTAACCTTTGAATATTCTCGGATGGTTTATGTTGAAAAATACATCAGATTCGTTAGCTTTTTGTGCCGTAATTTACTTAATTACAATAAAGTTCTGTGTTTCATATTAATTTATTTCAAACTCCATGAGAGCTATCATTGAAAGTAAATCAAATAAAGACTTATTAATTCAAGGAATTTATATTATCTACAAAATTTAGCTTTTCAGGTTGATCACTATAATGTATATAAACTAAACATAACGTTTATATTCTTGAAACCTATAAATTAAATGATGATATTGCATTAGAACTTTTTTTTAATCAAAGAGCACAACTTTTGATAGTTAAATACTTATTATTTGATGATTTGAGGTTATAAATCTCCCACAAATATAGAACTTTTGGATTGAGTTGTGCGATATATCGATTTAAAGGTTTGAGAATAAAAAGTGTAAAAGTTTGTATAATTTAAATATTTAACAAAATTATATAAAACAAACTCCATCTCCTATGTGTTGTATGAAGATATCAGTATTGATTCGAAATCACATCTAATGAATTTCGATTGAAGAATTCCTGGACAAAAAACTCTATTACTTGTAAAAATCCGCATTAAAATTGGATAACTACAAAGTCCTAAGTCCTAGATTCGAGATTCATCTTTTACTACAAGGCTTAAAAAGTTTTGAGATAAAATTGCTGAGAAAAAATATTTTCTTCTAGAGCTTGTCGTTTTTTTTCCAAATTATGCATATCAAGAAGCCGTGTTGAACTGTATTTTGTGCATTTTGAAAATACGAATATACCTGTTAAGAGTGATGATATTTCTAATTTATTAAAAATTAAGCTTCCAATTGATTTTTTGCTTTGAATACTTTTCTACCTCAAAGTTTTCTAAATGATTTTTTTTTCAATACATTTTCTTTTTATGAAAAGAAAAAATATATTTTTGTGAAATTTGTCAAGTAATTTATACAAATATACTTGCTTAGATTTGTAAAATGAAATTTTATAGCGATAAATGCTATAGCCAGAATCGGAATTAAAAAGATTGGCGTATTTATACAATTCTTCTAATTCATGCTATAGCTATTTCGATGAAATATGTAAAATCTAGTTTTGTTTTTCTAGATGATCCAGACGGCTAGATTCATTATGAAAAAAAACACGCGTGGATCTCGGGACCCTTGACAGAAGTGAAACTTTGTTTTTCAATTCGAGCAATTCCCGGGATCGGAGAAGTCCTGAAATCAAGGTGGCGCTACAGGGCGGGGACACACCGACTGCCGAGTGCAGCCGGAGTCCGCGAGTTTGCGTAAAAATTTTAATTACAACAGTATTACTTCCCATCTTGAAGTGCTGTATGCGTCGCTAAACAAGTTTCACTTCAAAAAATTGTTTTTTGCATACTTTATTAAACCTTAATAAATATATGTATATACAAAATTTCACAACAATTAATTTTGCTTTCCATACAAAATCCATAAAAAAAGAGCAAATATTGGAAAAAAAACATTTAGACCATTTTTAGGTAGAAAGATATATTCTTTGTTTTAAATGATAAAGTAAAATATAGGATTTGTAAACTGTTACGAAATTTATTTATAATTCACACTTAAAATTTCAATGAAGTATAAGGATCAGCATTCAATTCGCACGATCGTGGCGCATGTGGCAGGAGCACTGGTAAATATTCACACTGATGAGATTTGGCCAATGCTAAGGATTAAAACACCGACCTTTTTTACGGGCTCGTCTGCCTCGGCATATACATATACATATATATGTATATAGCATACATTGTAACTTCAGGAATCTTTCTGGGAACTACGTACACAGTTTTCTAAATTATTGTATAAAAAGCTATGAAATTGTAATAAAATATGTAAAAGTTGTTGTTGACCCAAAGAGGAAATAAAAATTGAAGAAGATTGGCTAATGTAAGCGATGCCCCAAGCGCAGGGCCGCAGTGGATAAATGTACAATTATTGTTCTCCCAAGCCTGATACTTATTACAAAATATCTAGCCCTACATAGGTCATTTTAAAAACTACTTAAAGTACTTAGCTATGTACACGGGGAAGGGCCTCAATCGGTGCCGCTCGAGGTGAGTCAACTGGCCTGCGGGAAGCCGATCCGAGCCCTCTCTAAATATTACATGTGGGGCGCACGGGTGGATATGTACAGTCGGTCGGTTGCGAGTGCAACTTGTAAGCTAAATCTTATTGATTAGTCGGTTTGATTTATACACTATTCCATTTACGGCGGAATTTGTCAAAGTGCTACTGCACTGATTGACAATAGAAGCATCGCTAGCTGCTCGTATACTGTGCTGGATGGGGTCCTCCTTGGGTTCGCCGATGAGGCGGCCTCGTGGATGTTGTCCTCGTTCTCTCCAAGGATGAAATCTACAACGGAGAAAAATGAATGAGATATTGTAGTGACTTTTAGAAGTTTGTGCAATAAATTTTCAGATTTTATCGATTCCTGCAGTCGAGTTGTGTATAGTGCACAAGAGCGGCACTTTTGTTGCCTTCCACTGGTTTGAATTATTGCATGTGATACGCCTTTCCCGGGGCCCTCGAAAAAGAAGCGTACACGAACCAAAAGAACACAAGAAATATGAAAGTCTTCATGAATGACGAAAATCCTCTCTATTTGCTACAATCTACGACTGGACAATAAATGACATGGGAAATTTTAAAAATTTATCGACACTCGGAGGGAAGGCGTGCAACTTTAATTACACCGCCCGAATGGAATCGGGCGCAACGCCATTGATTCAAACGACACAAAGTGCCCGGGCAGGGGCTTACATGTTCTCGTCCCTTGAAAATTTAATGCCGGAAATTCAAACACCGAAAACGAAACTGAGAATTCAATATCCAGTCTACAGGAGCATTTAGATAATTTTCAACTGCAGAACCGGAGAACTTGTAGACCGGATAAGGATAAGGAGTTCCATGCGAAATACTTGTACTCGGCTCGTAATTACGCTTATAAAGTGCACAGTTTAGGTAAATATGGGAGGATATACTTGTATGGAGTCCAATTTAAAGAGAACATCACATTAACCACCCGAATAGGGTCTAACTTATGTTCTCGCTGTAATTATTAATACCAGCGGGAAGTTTCGCCATTTGCACAGCATTACTCATTTATTGTCAACCGAGGTTCTATCGATTTTACATAAATCAATGCAACCAGTAGGCAAAAATGAATAGAGGTCGACAAAATCCAAAAAGATGTCTTATTTTGGTTGCCATTTAAACTAATTTTTCAACCTTACCGAAATATTCGACGTCTTACTCAACTACCATAAGGCTTCAAAATACTTATACCATATAATTTACATACATACATATATGTAATATATTTATAAATTTATAAACTTTTTCCGGTTCTGCCAAACTTTCAGACTATGACATTTTCATAAAAATCGCACATTGAATTAAAGACGGATAATGATAGATTTAAGAAAGCTCCGTCTAACCATCTGTGAGAATTATGTAGGTGCTCTGTAAGGATTAATGCTCATAAAGGTTTGTTGAACATTTAAGAAACTAGACTTTTTTCTTCTATAAATAGAACTAATGGATTTCATGCAAATTGTCATTTTTTGAGATATTTATTTGAAAAGGAGTGCTCATTTTTGATTATTTTTACACGTATACTTAAAAATATACGCTTCGTTTATGGAGATAAATTGTTATATAAATAATTTTGTAGAATCCTTGGCCATTTGATTTGATTTAATAAAAATTTATCACATATTTAACCAATCGACTATTTTTTGTAAAATTTTTTAATAATACATACATATGTATTATTATTTGTGTATATTATACATAAGTTTTTGTTTAATTTTCAAGAAAGGGAAAGCTAATACCTACTTTAAGTACTTTAATGTGAAATATTGTTATATTATATATCGAACATTTTTGAATACGGAGTTTTTTGGTTTAAATAATATTATTATGAAATAAAAAGCGATCGCGAAGTAATCGTGAATAAAACTAAAAATTACGCAATTTCACAGAAATATATAATAAGTAATAGCTTTATCTAAAAATAAAATCTATTATGTACCTACCTACCCAATAATTAAATTTTTCGCAACTTCTTCCGAAATCTGAATTTCTTGAACTAATTTTTTTTGGAAAAGGACAAACATTCATTTGTGTGATTAATATCTCGATAAGTGGAATTTTTCATATTTGAGATATAATTTTGCTATTTAGTTAAATTTTGGAACGTTTTCGAATCCCAGTAGGAATCTCAGGAATTGTTACCATACCTATTAGGAAAAGTCAGGAATAAATAAAAATATTAAAGTAATTTGTACAAATATGTATTATCGAATAGCGGTTTTTTAAGAGTAGGCATAGTCCAGAGAAAAATGCTTATTAAAAGGAAACATTTTCTACTTTCGACAAGGTACTAAGAAATGTTTCTGTAATATATACTATATACATACATACATGCATACATATGTACGTATATGTACATATAATAATTATTTATAATAACATATTCACGGATTTCCTTAAAATGTTAGTAGACATTTTAAAATGTGCAAGGTACCTACCTACCAACAAGGCATAGACCTAAAGTACCTACTAAAGTCTAGTCCGCTGTTCCGAGATTGTCGGACATTTCCTCCCTCGAAAAATGAATTTTAATAACCCTTTAATGGCGGTAGCCTTCCGTCGGGCCACCGTAAAACAATGCCGGCTGAGAGCAGCAGGGCACTGAAGAAATCAGTTGCCATCAAATGTCTAATTACGATCGATTTCAGGCAGTGGAGCCAAAGCAAATATTGGAACAAGCCATCAAGTTGCAGCCCGCCAGTGGCGTCGTCCTTCCCTCGATTGTTGACAAATCATTAAGTCCGCGGTTCAATGAAATTCAATTTGAAAAGTTAATGCCGTGAATATTCAGTCGGACTAGCAGCGATTTGTGTTTTATTGACTTCCAATCAAAAATGTTTGAAAGGGATGGTGGGGCAAAAACAAAAAAGGCAAGGATGCTGGGAGTCGCAAGTACCTTTTCGCTTCCCAGGGCTCTCGGAGTCATCACCTGGATCGATGCTTTTCGACGGGTACATCTCGCTGCCCTTCCTCTTCTTCCCTGAAATTGAAATAAGAAGAGAGTAATCATCTCTGGCCGAAATCTCGAATGAAGTTCGGTTGGCATCATGCCGGATTTGAATACATTAAAGGGCGCCTGAATTAGGGCCGGGTCGGGGGACAAGTGGGATTACGTCGGGGGCGCCATCACGCGGACTTACCTTTATAGCGTCCTTCGTGTGGATCCAGCGAGTTCATTGCATTCGGCGGTATTCCTAAAAAGGATTTACAGTCTTAGTGTGGATTTTCAATTTTAATGCGTTTTATGTTTTATTCATCGTGGGAACTACCACTCGAACTCTTATAATTTTTTCAATAATACCCCGTAACTTATTATGGTATATTTTTATTTCGTATTCGTTTTAGATCTGCTTTTATTTTCTATATACATCTACTTGTCTCTATTGTATACACTACTGTCCCCGCAAAAAACAATTATAATTAAAGCACGTTATACCTGTGACACACAGCTAGTATAGATACCATAGTTCGAATTGGTATTGGCAATACTATGCATGGTGACACACAGCAATTTAGTATTAACTGACATTTGTCAAATCTTTTGTTTGATGCAAAGTAAGAAATTGTTGATGAAATTATAGTCATTGAAAGTTCGCTGGGATTTTTAAGTCGGATGAATGACAAGTGCAACCCTCACAAAGAGCCGAAATTGGAATCATTGCCGAATGTATTAGGTTGACATTTTTTCCGTGGATTGAAATTGTCGGTAAAAACAGTAAGGGTTGATATTGGATACTACGGCTACTAGCTGTGTGTTATAGGTATTACTCCCTTTGGTTAACTTACAAAATTAATTTTTCCAACGATTTTTTATTTTTTGGTAGACGATGAGGATTAAACTTAAATTGAAGTAGTAAGCCGTTATAAATAAATAATTGAAACTAATGAATTAATTAAGTTCAGAAATAAAATATAACGAATAGGTTATTCAAGGCGACGTTTTTTCCTTCGAAGCGCCAAAACACCCTCAAAATTAATCGAAATATAAAATATATAATAGGTCAAATTATTTGTTGCAAAATGTTCTATAAAATAGTTCATCTTCAAAATTTTCATTAATTTTTGCTTAAACTTATTAATTGTAGAAGCTAAACAAATTTTATTAATAAAAGTTGTAAATAATACAATTATCTACGTAAAAACTCTGTACAAAATTTTCTTCGAAATGATAATTTTCGGGATATTTACATACATATGTATGTATATTAAAAAAATGTTTTCACCATTATTTCTAAGATAGCAGCCAAATGGGTGCACCCCCGACCTCGAAAACTTAAGGTAAAATTCCTGTTAGATTCCCCATATAATAAAAACATAAAAAAGCATCCTACCCAAAACTTAGGGTTCAATGCTCGATTGAATGGATTATGTGGTATGTATTTACAAAATTAACTTTTCCAGCGAATAAATTTATTCTTCGACGATGAGGATTAAATTTAAAGTAGTAAGTCGTTATAAATAAATAACTGAGGTTAATGAATTAGTTTAGTCCGAAAATAAAATATAAAGAATAGGCTATTCGAGGCAGAAACGACATGTGTCATCGTCTGCGAGGCCTATCTTTTTCATATGGTACCCTAATTGGCAGCAACCCATGAATAAGTCAGTCTTTTTTAGTCCCGATTTGTTTAGTCTTCTGACTCGAAGGTTTTATGATATGAATATCTTTGACTGTTTTAGCTTTGTTCGATTATTCCAACAAGATAGTTCCTCCTGAAGGGAGGAGATGTGGATTTTTGCTGATCCACAATCTCTTAATTGTGCTCCGGTAGCTGCCTCTGCTGTTGGCGCTGCTTGGCTGACCATTAGAATTCAGATTTTAGCTTCATACCTTTGGTTTAGATAAATCTGACACTGGACTTGAAAATCCTAACAATCGAAACTGATATGGACCTGCCTGAAGAATGGCGGAGTAAAATAAAGAGTTTAGTTACCTACCAACATTATAGTTATAACTGAACCAGATATAGTGAGCACATGAGTAAAGAATTTAATATTTCTTTAATTAATTTTAAAACATTAAGATACAGGCACTGCGTGGCAAGCGTTCCGCTAAAATGGCAAAATTTATGAGAATATACAAGAAAATACATTACAAAACTATTTTATCGTTTATCTTGCCAATATCTCGGCTAAGTTTGTAAAAAGGAGAAATCGGTCAAGGGGGTGTATATAAGGGCTATGTAATTTATATAAAAATGGTTTGGATTTCAAATCTTTCATATTTCTTAACCGCTATTGACTAAATTTAGCTGTATGTTAAATGTCAACATGAAATTCGTAGTCGTGTTATAAAACGGTGGTAATCAGTCAAAGGGATGAGGGGCTACATCAATTTCTAAAAGTTATATTGTCTCCACAGCAGCTACATATGTATGCTATAGTATGTTCATTGCATTACGCAATACAATACAAATACAAAATACGGCAGAGTGCTTTATTAAATTGCCCATACATACATATGTATCTAATGGTATATATTTTTTAGGAATGGAAATTTTAAAACGCCATTAGCTGGCTTCAAACGAAATTTTGTAAGTGGTTATAATGAGCTGGCCACGTACTGCATATATCAATAGTTCTGTCCAAATAATTTTTTTTTTACAAAATGTGTGTTTTTATTTAGGCGTCAAATTGGCACTTGTTCATAGATAGGTATTCAGAAAACTCCGCAAACCAAGTGTCAATAATGTAAAGCCAAAAGAAATAATGACTCCAACCGTTGTCAGTTCTAAATGGTTATGAAAACTAAAAACAAGTCTATAATTGTAATTGAGGAGGAGTTTTGCAACAATTATCACGCACGTATTGTTAAATAGTTTATGTTATGGAAGAGCTCCTTCTATCGTTCGCATAATGCTCTCCATTAAGTCTTCAATTCGATTAAAAAGCCATTTACCGAATGATCATGGCAGCGAGAGCGATATACTCTTAATATCTTAAGCGGCAGAGGATATGATGCCACGAGCAGTCCCGTAGAAGGGTTCAATTCTCGCCTCGCAACACTTAAATACTTTGCTAACAATTATTAAAGGAAGGTCCTTGACTAGAGTGCCGATGTGACTACTTCTTGAGCTGGAGGACGTGATTGTGAAGGGAAGTAGTTCTCAACTGGAAAAAACGATTAAAACATGACGGGAACGTGATTCCTCAGCAGAAGTCACCCCATGGGTGGGGCGAAGCGCCCCAGAATACGAAACTAGCATTATCATGTCAAACCTAGTTTGGTATGCTCGGCACCCGTCAGCGCACTCCTAATTAGCATAGCACATAATTGTTACAGGGAATCGTATTGTTCTCTACTGAAGCTACTTACTGTACAGTTTGATAGTTCCATCGGTGTCTCCCAGCGAGTTCTTGGCAACGCATCTATAGGACCCGAACTCGGAGGCGGTGACCGGGTTGATGTTAAGCCTCATGATGACTTTGTACTCGTTCTCTTCGCTGATGTTCGATGTGAATTTTGGACCTAAAAAGTAAATCGCGGAAATGTTATAATTAGCTGCCACACCGTTTGACAAATTTTGAACGCCACAGCTGAATGTAGCCCGTGCTTTAGACTCCGGGCCGCACGGACCGTATGCAAAGGTGCAGGCGGAGAGGTTCATTTAAATGAATCCAACATGCTATTTAAAGTGCTAATTATCTGCGGACAGACCGAGAACGGGCAGTTTTTCATGAAAATATTTCTCTAATTAGTGGCAAACTTCCTCTTGCAAAATGTCTTTCATGCAACGACCCGGTTACTGCTAAGTTGACAAAATTTTAATTTATTCCCTTAGCAGGTCAGCGCGGCTGCTTGACGTGTGCTATTAAATGGAAATTAGAAATCAAAATTTGCGTGCTTCTCACTCGTTTCTTCTTAATGTCGCATTTCAAACGGAAGAATACACGGTTTGTTAGTTTAAACCTCCTTAGAGGTTTACCTGCGTTATTTCAAACATGTTGATATAATTTAAATAATTTTATGACTCCACTTACTGTGGAAAATTAACTGCGAAAAATAATTCCACAGAACGTAGAATAAAGCCCACAAGAAGAATAATTCTAAAGGTTATGGTGTGCGTGAAAATACAATTCTTTTCTAGAATACATCTGCTGATAGTAATTAAAGTTATTTTAATTATTTCAATGCGTTTGCACTTTTTATGATTCAACCCCGATTTTAAATTAAAAACCAAGTTAATCCCGCTTGAAATTGCTATTTAACTTGGAAAAATTTACAAACTTTCGAACTACTGTAGAAAAGTATAATTTTTAAGAATATTTTCTAAGAGTTCCATGTTTTGTTTTAAATTCTAGTGAATAATTTATTCCAGCTTGCAAGAATTTAAAAACATTAAATAAGAGACGTTTTTATGATTGCTACATATATGTACTTATTAAATTAAGTAATTTCGAAAATTAATATTTGTAGGTATATACATATCTGGATATGAAAATACATCATATGAATTTGTAGTCATTCGTTTGATATCTACTTTGTTCACATTCCAAAATCTAATTACCTGAATAAAAAATTGTGTTTAAAGCATAGAAATAAGACATAAGGAAGTGTGTTTAGACTTACGTGTGAGTACTAGCACTTTAGTATTAGAAACATCAGTACAGGCGTAAAAAGAAAGTAAATTTTAAGAAGGCCATACCTGGTACGAAACGTACACTATATATGAACGTTTCAGCACTTTCTTATGTCTTATTTCTATGGTTTTTAAAAAGTCTATTATAAACAGTTCAATAATAGGTACATGTTCACCAAGTAGGGAACAATCAAGCCTAATAAGAAACAAGAATTGTACTAATTTTAACAATCTGTACCTTAAACTGATAAGTTGGATTGGAAATTAGACGAAAATTGTTCTTATTGATACAAAATATCATAAAATATTTTGATAAGAAATCGTACGGAGATAACATCCTCTATTTTACGTAAAGTAAGTATTTTGTACAAAATTAATAAAAACAAAATTTCTAATAGGACAACAAATTAGCTACTAAAAGATAATAAATTATAAGACCAAAAACAATTTGATTCGTGGCAGTTGTCTCCATAACTATGCTTAAGTGAGCCTTAAGTGGCCAATTTGGCGATCTAAGTATAGCGACCAGCACTTAAGCCGAGCTGACGATCAGAATTTAAACTCGCACTTTGAAATTGGGCATTAGTGCAGATTTTTAACAAGTTTCTTTTGTGCAATTGAATTCACTGATATTAATTTGTGCTTTCTTTTGTAGTTTTTAATGAACTGAATAATATTTTATATTTTAAAGTATTTTACATTTTCTCAAAACCCTTGATTCAGTTTAGGTTGCTTTTTTTTTGAACGCATTATTAACGCAATTCAAAAAATGTCTGTATTTATGTGTCATGAATGTACATATATTTAGTTGTACATAGGGTTAATTTTAGAAAACGTAATATAAACTTGCTGGTTGACCTTTTAGTACATCCTATATGACTTAACACATTCCAAGAGTATGTCACTCATACCTAGTTTTCCTTAAAATGAATGCAGCACGTAAACAAAACCAAAACGAGTTCGGCCTCCAGTCAAATCCATTTACCCGCAAACCCAAATCAGCATTTCTGCTGGAGAAATAAAAAGCTAGAGACGTGCCAACTTCAACACCTAATTTCGTGGAGAGATTTGTTACCCTGTTACTATAATGGATATGTGCTCACCTATCGGCAACAATCCCCAAAAGGTACATCACATGTTGGCTAGGCTGGCTGGTTGGCGGCGAAATGAGTGTGGTCCCGTGGGGTCCCTATCTAAATAACTCCACTCGACGTGAAATAATAATAACAAAGTTGGGAAGCACGTGCTCGACGGGTACCCATCCGAGAATCTGCTAAATACTTAATTGGACAAATTACCCGGTTTTTGCTTAAATTATTTTTCAATTGAGATTTTCTCGCCAAAATGTGGGCGCGCAAGCCTATGACAGGCATAGGCACTGAGTGAGATATTAGCAAACGCTTGGATTGCAGGGGTCCGTCCCGGGTGGGCTCCGAAATCGCAGCCCTTACTGGCGTTGGAACGGAAACCATTTCGACCAATTTACCAGACTGGCACCGTGTGTCGATGTTTACGGGGATGCTTAACAACCCCTGAAAAATGCAAATGCCAACCTGGACCTAGACCCGGCCGCCGGGGAGCCAGTTAGACACATGTTGATATATGTGGAATATTATCCGCTAGTTGAATGGAAGCGGCCCGGTCTATTATCTTTGAGTGCTCAACTGTGAAATATTAACAGCGCCGAAGGTCCGCTGTAATGCGGGCTCCGGCTGACGGAGGCCCGGCTGCGGAAGGGCCAACGATGGGGGCCTGAACCCTACGCGGGGCAGCGAATGCAAGGTTTGATTGGTGTTAAATTGTTATTAAAATATGACTTCAAAGTAAACGGCGGCTGATAGCACGGGACGTTATGTGGCGTGCTTCGGAGCGCTTAAGACGAATTTTATTGCCAACCGGCTGCGGCTTAGCATACGTAATTTAGCATAATGACGTCCAATAGATTGCTCCACCGGACGGCAGAGGGTATTTGTGCCTAATTGAACCCGACTGAGTGCATGAAATTTTTAATATTACTGGAATTTGTGCCTTGCATTATTCATTCGACGGAATCAAGCTCTGCCGGAGTTTTTTCCCCAATCCTTGTTCTGAGCTTTTTCTACAGCCGGAGATCGTATGGCTGATTTCAGTAACATGACACAAATTGCACAAGAAATGAACGAAATGTCGATTTATGAGATTTTTAAAGTCATCAAATGTATGCCCAAAGACCATTATGTTTAGTTTTTTGTACGCTTTGTACGTCATTAAGGACACACACAAATATAGAAGCTATAGAATTGGCCGTCGAAAATAGGAAAATGTAGTTACTATTGTTGGGATGTTGAACCCTTTGAAGAAAACTCTTTATTTTGGACATTTTATGTTTTTTTCGACGTTGCGAATCCACAAAACTTTTTTCCAATATTTCAAACGTTAGATTCATAATTCGTAATTGATATTAAATTTCAATTAGTAATATTGTAAGCGTCACTTGAATTCTTTCTGAAAACCCCATCTTATTAGGGCTCTTACGAATCTGGATATTACCCAAGACCCTGCGCTCTATAGTCGAGCAAGAAAATCTGCACCTACTAAAACGCACAAAACTAACACAACACTACCGACCAAAGACAAAAAAATATCCAATCCTATCAAATACTTCTTGTAATATAATTACATAAATAAATTCTAAATTTATTGCACTAATCTGTCAAAATAGCACCAATTAATAAAATTCCGACAAAAAAAAAAAATCGCATGTCTGGCCCTTTCGTACTAAGACATACCAACTTTTTAAAGATAGAAACCAACCTGGCTCACACCGGTTTGAGCTAAGATCATGTAAGAAATTAAAAGTCGAATAATTGTCCCTTTGTTCGCATTTCTGTCAATTATAAAGTGTTTGAATTACCAAGTATTTTAAGTAAGTATTTTAAATTTAACTATTTTTTATATGTATTTCTTACACCTCGACCACTAACAAAATGAAAAATATCTGAATACGTCCTACCAATACCATAAACCTCATTTAAGCTGCAATTGCAAACAATTTGATTTTCTTAAAGTTGTGTCATACAAATCCAAGGTAATTGTCCCAGATTTTTCTTAATCAAATACACTTTAGTATTGTTTTTTGTTTACTTCTTGTTTCATCCGCAAAGGATTAAAAGCCGTTCTAAAAAATCCACGAACAAATAAAAATGTCTGTTTTATAATTCAGAAACTACTTTTAAAGGAGATTTACTGCATCTTGTAGTAAAAAGGACAACTCGTAAAACATTTCAAAAATGAATTCAGTTGCAGCTCACCTTTTTTTTTTTGAAATGGTGATGAGAATTGCTTTACTCAGGAGCGTATTACTTTGTAGCTAATTTCATCAGGATGAGCTGAAAAACCAATCTGCATTCATAGTATATTTTCTGAAACGATTGCGATGCAGACGTACCCATTCCCTTTGCCAACCTTCCTCTGCTTGCAAATACTGAAAAAATGCATCTCCTCTAATGACATCATTTTGTATTTTAACTTCATCAAAAAGAGCATGAAAGTAAACATGAAAGCAATTTATGCCAGTGCTAACTGGTATCAAGCAGTCCCGCCGGGCTCTATTTATCAAAAACACATAAACGAAAAAGTGTACAGTGCGCTCCGGCACTACTTGACCTTAATGACCAGGGCAAAGCTCCGGAACGCCGGGCATTTGTGCCACTTGGAAAGTATGCTTTGCGAATTTTGGGACACTGGATAAACCAGAGTGAGCTTAATTATAATCAATTGTGTGAAACTCGCAGAAGTTTGCTAATTCGAAACTTGTTTCGTGCAGCTACTTAGTGCAATGCAAGTTTTATTCAATTTTCACTTTGGCACATTTGGCTCTGCATCCTGCGGCTTCGAATCCGAAATATGGAACAGGGTGTCGGCGCACTTGGAACTCTTTGAATTTTAATCTCTGGTAATAATTAATACTCACCCGGTGGTACAATGCTGTCGCCCCTCTCACGAGTCCAGTAATTAATTGACTTTGGAAACGCCTCCGATTGGCACTCTAGTGTAGTCGTCTTGCCTTCCACAGCGCCGATTAATTGATTCTGAACAGTGATCATCGGGGGAACTAAACAATTTGCAAATTAAAATAAACAAGGTTTTCCAAAGTCATTTTTCTAATACTCACAATGAACAATAAGAATGATCCTTTTGCTCACTGAAGGCGGTATTCCATTTGATGCGATGCACAGATACGCTCCCATGTGTTGCCGCTTTACCCGAGGTATTACTAAGTTCGATCCCTCAACACTTGACACTATGTTAAAATTATAAAATACATTAATTTGAAAGTAAAGCAATTCTATAGATGATTTGTCACAATTTATCCATGCTGTTATTAGTTAAGCCAATTCCCGTACCACTTTCAATTATTTTATTAAAATACCGTGTAATTTATTAAAGTAATCATTTTTTTATTCACAAACATAAAAAGATTTAAATATTATACTAGGAAATAAAAACTGATTTAGTAATGTGTGCTTAATTTCTTTGTAATTAAACTGTTGATCTTTAGTTTATTGATTGTGTAGTATAGGCAAAATGTTTATATAAATAGCGATAGAAATAAAGAAGCAGTGGTCTCAGTGCTCTCTATAATTTCTTTAAAATTTGAAAAACCAATTACCTATTGCTAATTTAATTTTATGTAATATTAATTTTTTTATTAAAGGTATTTCAAAGTAAAGTAATGGCCATCTGATTCATGAAGTAAATATTTTCGTATTATTTTACATTTTCTCTGTATATTTAAAAATTTGCTTAAGCCGACACTTTGAGAATCGTCTTTCTATTTTGGCAGCTCACTGAAATTTTTACTATCTGCGAACGTGGTAACATAATAAGTTTCTTAATACGTGTATACATATTAACTTTTTAGTTTATAAGACTAAAAAAAAGTGTAGATTTTTTTGGCCAGTCTATAAAAAATTCAGTTGAAAAATACAAAGCCCTTTATCAGGTAGGAAAAGAGATATTGTAAAAGCCGAGCAAATTCTATTGCTGACCACTGTATGTTGAAGTACCCAAAAATTTCAGTGGTAAACTTTTTATTTACTCATTTAGCACCTTTTTATCGGTATAAAACTCCCCTTGTGGAGCCCCTATGGCCAGAAATCACGTAATTTATTTGTAGGACGTGCGACTACCCGGAGGTCCGTCTCCATCTTTTTCGCATTACTTCCAAGTTACATTCCTTTTCCGCGGTCAAGGACTCGTTCCCCTGGAGGATCTCGAGCCATAGCCGTCGACGGGGAGCCCGGGAACCCCTAGATTCCCTCAATATAAAATTCCCGGACGTAAGGAATTTAACTCGCGAAGGGAAGCTAAAGCCCTCGCTGCACGGTGGTCGAGTGCAGTCAAAATGCCCCGTCAGCCGTTATCATCGCGACCAGGTAATCCGAATCGATATTTTCTCATTTTTCTAAAGCGGCGTAATGAATTTTTAATTCGTTCAACTGTCTTCCTGTTATTAACGACAATCACTACAGTGGCGGCGGTGGCGGAGGTAAAGCATAACATCAGCATTAAAAAACAATCGACTTACCCTCAACTCCATGTGGAAGCTCTATTGGCTCGCCGCCTTCCCGTCTCCAGGTAATGGTCGGCTCCGGCGATCCGGTTGCAGCACATTTCAGCGTCACGTTGCTGCCCTCCCGAACCACCATATCCGTACTTGTTGGATAATCTAGGATATCCGGCGGCACTAAACCAGACACCAGCACAAAATGTACTCTTGTAAATTTTTCAACAGGACAACTCTTTTCGGGACCGGGACCAGGAGCAGAGGACGACAGTGTGCATGGGGACAGGATGTGTGCATAAGCAGTGGAGCGCGAACGACTGTCGCAAGGAATCGGTGGGCATTATCGAAACTCGTGAGGAGGCCTTTTCCGACTGCCACACTAGCCCTAGATATTCTAGATTCTAGATATATCGGCACTTTCTTGATATTGATGCTTAGCAAGATGGTCACAACGATAGCCACTGCGGTTCTTGCAATCGCGCGACACTGTGATGCAAAAAAAAACCCGCCGACAATCACAGGACTCGCTCAAAAAGGCAATTTAGGCCCAAGAAAAACAATCAAAACTGCATGCAATTTGGTTTTTGCGCTCAGCCGAATACGAAAATGAGTCGGCAGTCGTTACAGCGCCGGGGCAACTCCTTCCCGGCAAAGACTTGGGGCTCCGGCTCCGGTTGGCAGCCGTGCCTTAAGTTTCGTGACTGGGAGCATTAAGTGGTTCGTTTTATTCTATGAAAATCGAAATGAAGGTATTTTCTACGTTAAGACAGCGCTGCGTTGGCGGCTACAACAAAATTGATGGGACTCGGTACTGTACAGGGATACCCCCGCGGCCTCGTGCTCAACGGAGCTCCAGATTTATGATTTCTTTTGAATAGGGACCAATATCCTATAAAGACCTGTGGACAGCCACAAAGGCTGCTTTTTTAATCAATTAAATAAAGTAGCTTATCTTTAAAAGAAAAAATAAACACTAATAAGACGAAGAACTATTTTGAAACTTCTTCTTAAAATCTCAAAGTTACAATCATCAAACCTTCCCACTCGTAGTGTAGTAGTAGTAGTGTACTCGTAAGTAAAACTCGTGCACTCTGTTTTGCACAAATATATATTTCTCAAGAAAATTATCTTTAACAATAAAGTTCAATTTCATCTCTACTACATAGGGGAAAACCCGGAAAACGATCATAAATGGATCAGTGCTACACGCTGAATCATTAATATAAAAAGTGTAATATCTAGATATTTTATAAAAACAAATATACCTATATGGCGTATCAGTTATACGTGTCTCGTATATAAAAACTTGGGATTTTCTACGAAGTTTCACTTCTGTCGAGGATACCGAAACGCACGCGTCTTCTTTTTTCATACAGAAAGGGTAGAAAGATAAACGAAGAAAGTTAAATTAGACAAACACATTGTTCTTAATTTTAAAAGTTCTTTATATTAAGTAAGATAATTTAAGGACTTTATTTTTTTCTTATTTTATTAAATACAATGTGTATATTCTATTAAAAATCGTAGTTTTGATACATGAAAATCATGTTATACCTGTCAGACCCAGCTTCTACCATATGATGATTCATTATTTACTATGGTCCACAGGAGTTCAAATGCCTTTCTTTTTAAAAAAGCAAAAATTATAACTATAGTTTTCGGAAGTATGTATAATAACCAAAATATCTTCTGAAAAGAAATCAGAACAATTCAACAATAACTTTGTGATTTCCAGAAATCCAAAAAATTACTGATCCACTAACTTCACCCTATGTAAATAAACAAAATCTTCGTATTAGAGGCGAAAACCATCCACAAAGATTGACAATTTGGTGTAATTGTGGGTTGGTGTCGAATAATTAGATCATATTGTTTTTAAATTAAGTGAATATATTGTTTTAGCGAACGATGATACCTGAAAACCTGCATAAGTGTCGTCTATAGTGGTGGTCATATATAAACATATAAACTTTGTGAATTATTACTAACTATTTTGGAGAAATATGTATTTTTACTAAAAAATTGTTTCACTACATACATATGTAATATATCGTGAAAAAAATTGTGGAATATGTATATGTTTGTCTAAACACATTACGCACTTCTAGATATAGTAATAGGGTAATGTAAAGAGTGAGATAATAAATCGAGCAAGGGATTCAAGTTTTGCTTGATTTGCTAAGATCTTACAAGGATTGGGGTTAATCTGGAGATATAGAGATCCGTCGAAGTCGTTGCGAACGTGTCGTTGTAGTGACAGTCTTTAAGAAAGCGGGTTCTGTCCTGGGCAGAACTTAAAGTCGCCTTCTTGGGTGTAGTGTAGAACAATTTCCTGCACAGACGGTGTCAGCATTTTATTTCTCACGGGTGTCACCTTACGGCGGGGGCTCTCAGCGGGGTTCATCCCTCCTAATCGACGTCGTGGTACGTCGCTGGGCGGACGGGAGCTGGGTTGTTCCAACTGCAGAACCCAAATTAGGAATTCTTGAACCAAATTTCTAATGGGCTCATGCACGCGAGATATTCGCTCTATTTATATAGCTAAAAGGCCGGCATTTCTGTGTTCGTACTTCCTAATGATTGTTATGAATAATCCTAATGTTTACGGCACTCGTGAAAGAAACGTATTGTCAGGGAACAATCGGGACCGGCCGCCCAGGACTCCGCCGTCCGGACCCAAAGGTATCGGAGCCTAATTAAATCAGAGGAGGAAATTATGAGTGACGTGATAAATTAATTCGAAAACAGTGAACCAGGGGCCAGGTTAGCCCTAGCCGACCAAAGTTAGTGTATTTTGGCGCAAATGTTTCCACTTAATGGACTGCCTACCCGCTCTCACACATGACGCTTTCTAAGGTCGACCGCATTGATTTAAGCTCAGCCAAACTTCGAACAGGGTCACCTGGCACCGCAGTCTTCGAGCAGACAGGGTGAGACTATTTCTAGCAACCCTGTGCTCGTGTATTGGTCACGAAATGGATTTAAATTTCGCTTTTTTATTGCACTCCTCGTCTTTACAACTCTCTGATATACAATAGCAAACAAAGGACTACCGTGGCCTCAACAAAATTGGTGCATTCCCCATATCCACGGCACCCGTATCCTTCACAATTTATTTGCTCTGCCAAAATTTTAGAGTTATTCTCAAAAGGAGGAACGAGGCGCAGTGAAAAAGTGGAAATTCTTCACTAAAATAAAAGGGGGCCAAAGTGTGACAAGGTTCTGAGGAAATTTTGTACTCGCTGGTCTAGTTTTTGTAAGTCCCTTAAACGAAATAGGTATCTTACACTAAACAATGTGCTTACAGCGAAATGAAAATAGCTTTTTATGTGACAAATACCGGGAAAATAGACGAGAGTCCGCTAAAGTTTTAAATGGTCGGTGGAATGGAAATTTAGAGTTGCTGCTTTACTGAAAATTCTAATTTTAAAATCAATATTTGTTTAAACATGAAATGTAATTAATATAAGTAATTTTGGATATAATTTTGAGCTTGAGCCCAATAGTGTCCCTGCCCTGAAATGCTATTGTGATAGTTTTGCTTCGAGCCTTATATATAGTACTTGTATAACTTTTCATTAAATCGCAGATTTTTCTGATATTGTTCCAAATGATTATGTATTATTTCCTGTTTTTTCCTGAAAGTTCGTTATCACCACTATTTAACATGGTTTTGTTAAAGACAGATTTACTACCTGATTCCTCCAATTTAATGGGCCCTATTCGACTAATGTCAGAAATAGCCACTAATAAAGTTGTTATAAATCAGTGACTAAAAATCATAGCCACTGTATTCTATAAACCCACCGACTTTATAAGGGAATATTACGTAATATACCCATTGTGGCTATCAGAACTTTGAAGTTCTTTCACAAACTAATGATGAATTTGTTTATTTGGAAGGATTGGCCTACTCTTTATGATTTTCGGAGGTGGAAAATTAACTGTTAGTCCAGCAATCGCGAATGTCCAATAATAATTTAAAAACTTCAATGTTTAGGTTGAATCCCAAGAGAAATTCAAAAAAAAGTCGAAATCTGGAACAGATTGAGTTTGAGGCCTGTACGGGTACTTTGATAAAACATTGTGAGTGTTAATTTGAAGTCAAAAGTGGGAAAAAACGTTGATTTTGTTTCACTTCCCGAGATATTTATTTAACTTTGAAACTTTCAAAATTTAAATTTTTCCACCACATTTTTGTGCATATTCCCAGAAAAATTCGTTATAAATTGTAACATTAAGACAGTTCAAAATTTTCATTAAAAAAAAAAAAAATCTTCAAGAGGTAATTATGTATCTTTTTCTACTTATTGACGATGACAAGAATGTTTTTGCTTTATAAAAAGACAAAATGAAGTACAGTAAAATTTTCCCTATTTTCAGTACTCGTGCAGAGTTTCCAAAGGCAACTTTTTAGTTTAGGTAAGGCTTTCTATAATTTACACCCCAAATTTCGGGAAAAAAAATTAAATTCAGTTATTAAATTTTAACTATGACTTCTTCAAATAGCGACTTCAGAAAACTAAAAACAAAATCTTAATTCTTTACATGGCCAAGAAATATAATGAAGCCGCGATTAAAATACTCATCATCCTTACAGTCCCTTCAAGCCTACTTTGATTCGATTAAAGTGAAAGCGAGTGCTTCGCCACAAAAAAATATACATATATAAATTCACATATGATTGCAGATTTAACCTACATTCAAAACAAATATGCAGTTTTTTTTCGGCCAGGAAACTGAGAATCTGGTGCCTTAAAGTACAATTTTGGCAAGAAATATAATAAGAAACCAGCTTATTTTTAGTGTCGTATTAGAAACAAGTTAGATGTAGGTACAGTTTTAATCGCAAATCGGTGTAATATGCTTTCAAAAAATATACAAAATAAGGTGAACCGCGGAAAATTTCCTCTTTAATAGAATCAACCATTACTGCTTTAGGACTCTTGGGTGTATGTATATATATAGAGTTACCTTTTGATGAAATGTCGAATGGTATGTATGTATGTTGCAAACGTTGCAACCAATTTGAAGACTGAAAATGTAATCAAAAAAATATGTCTAAAACACATATTTTTTTCCAATACATAAGAAACACTACGCTAAAAACTCCAAAAATAAATTACGATACCTGTTGTTATACTTGTATAGCTCAAATCTAAACGTAAGATGTTAATCATGGTACAATTACGCGAACAGCCGAAAATGTTCACTGGAGCTACGCCATCAGATATCATGATAATTAATTTAATTAACCTTTTGCCCAAAATCACCACAAAATCTATCCCCAAATGAAACTGTGCTCAGACAGCCATCCTCACGGCAATAATCTGGGAAAGGAAGGAGCATGACAATTTCGTAATGGACTGACTGTCCGGTTACTTTAGTGAGCCAGGGATTCGGGATCTAAAATACACTTTGACAAGTACCTACAACATCCAAATAACCCATTTGGCTCTTCATTGGATCCGTATTGATTTGACACATATACCAGCCCTTGTCTGACTCCTTGATATCCTTAATTTTCAGTTGCCATGTCTTGTGCTCCGAGTAAGTTATACCGACTCGATGATTTTTCGTTATTACGTGATTTTGTATGGTGAGTATAGTCTGGGTGTCTACACGCAACCACGCCACCTGTAATTAGAAAAAGAAATAAATTTAATCACCGGTCGTGCTGCATAGGCTCGCGCACTCTGTTCGAATTGTGTTTTCAATTCGCCCCGAGGATTCAATTTGCGCCGCGTATCAGTCACCCTAATTTCCAGCAAATATGCCGGAATTGCGCTGGTCACCGCGGAAGGTCGACCTTTGCCACGCGGCGGCCACCAACAATGCGACAGTGTAAAATTGTAGTAATCAGTGGCCGGTTTGTGTCGCGACTCCACTCACGGAATATGTTAATCTGCCACATTAAAATTTACTGCACTCATTTTCGATGCCTTTTATAGCGCTTTTTCTGGCCGAACCCAAGGAGTTGCTTGCGAGGAGCAGTAAAGGGGTTGTGTAATGTGTGCGGGGCCGGGCAACCAAATTGCGCGGTTTTGTTTCAGGTCATCCCTTGAGAGGAGTGCATTAGTCACAACGAGGACGTCACTTTCGGTTCTCTGATTGTCATGATTGCGGAATGTAAAGTAATTTTAGTAATTGTTTTAACTTTTTTAAATCCACCAGATGGAAAGGGCTTTCGACCTTTTCTCAACTACCGCGCTCGAAGAGGACTTATGAATAATGCATACCATAAGTCAGGTGTGGGATTTTATTATTACGGGCTATTAAGAACCCCTGTACTTATTCTTCATAGTTCTACTCATATACCTTAAAATTGTTATTCAATTCAAGACATTAACATACCAATAAAACCAATTAGAAATATGACTTAGTACCTTGCTTTATTTGTCGATTTACCTATACTGTTCAAATTTTAAGACCACCATTGATTTTTAGATTAAACCTTATAGAAACGTTGATTTTGGATCAAAAATAACTAATGTGCACCTGATTACATTTGGTTCATTCTAAAAAATGTCCAACAATCTTTGAAAACAGCAAATTAAAGTTAAGTATATTTTGCGCAGAGATGTATGTCGTTATGATGTCAGTATATGACTTTAAAAAAAAAAAACCTTTCTACCTTTTACTCTCAATCGATCGACACTTTCAAATAGTTTTTATTTGCATGTAATTCGTTAACAAAAACAATTTCATTTATACACTTTGGAAAATAATTATTCTTCAAGAAGACAGCTTCGATCAGTTTTGTGAGTTTTTCATTTAGTCACATTTAAACTTAATTAATTATATGGTATGCCCTCATTTTGCACCTAAAACAGAGCAGGTATTTTTGTACTCGACTCCAAACCTCATCTGTGGTTTTCGCTGTACTATCACAGTTCGACATTTTTTTGTTAACCAAAGTAAGTGAATGGAATTACAAAAATTACACGTAAATAAAAAATCACTGGAAAATATATCCGTGATTAATTTTAGAAATATCTAATTCCATATTCAATTTTAATTTGAACAGATATGTGAGTCATT
Source organism: Machimus rusticus (assembly GCA_951509405.1). Taxonomy (NCBI): domain Eukaryota; kingdom Metazoa; phylum Arthropoda; class Insecta; order Diptera; family Asilidae; genus Machimus; species Machimus rusticus. Next base: position 3,226,864 of record OX608052.1, on the reverse strand, counting down.
GTATACTTAATTAAAATATTACCTATTTGTGAAAAAGGTGATAATTTTGTATATTATTAATTACAAGTATAATAATAATTAGAATGATTAAAATATGAGCCAAGCTGGCTTTTTATTTAAGCCAGAAAACCCATATTAATCCCCCCCGAGCTTATTCTTCTTTGCTTCAAATTAAAAATGGTTAAAATTAGTTTAGATTCGCGTTGTTTTTAATTTTACTTTTCCAATTTCCTATAGCTTTTGTAGTTCAAAAATTGAAAAATAGCATAAGCTTGTTAAGCCCCTAAGGTAAATTGTAAAATGCAAATAGTTTTTACGAAAATAGGTTTATTTAAACGTTTTTCAAAAAAGTAGCTTCGGTGCAATAAATACCTGGTGGTCTAATTCGTACAACCTATAGCCTAAATCGTACTTAGGGTAAGACACAAGAAGATTTTAAATATATTCTAAAAGTAAGATAAAAATCTTTTTGATTTTAATTTTAATAAAACCTATCATTATTTTAAGCTGACAACATAAAATTTTAAATTAAATTTTAATATTCCGCTCTTGTTTGTTAGTTATAATTATTTTTGCAACAAAATTGTGTTGTTTATTTCTTCACAAAACCAACATACATAAATGCATACAAATGGATTCTGTAAAAATTGTATTCATTCAATTTCCCCACTCATTTAAACATTTTAGATCTCGAAGAATCTCCTTCACTCAACGTATAACAACTTGAAAAGATGAGAACGTAACGATTTCATTAAGACGATTGCTTTGAACTTTTTCCTCCAACTAATGATAATTACAACAAAAGAGGCCTTTGCAGGAGCAGACTGCTACCCAATGTTAAACATTAAAGGACGGCCGGAACCCGGAGAGCTCGTTACTTCGTTATAATTACATAAATTATATTACCTTAGAGAGCTAATAAACAACATTCAATTTAATGTTCAAGCGATGTAGGCACATTAATCACTTACTTTGTATGAGCCTAAATCTTGGACGACACATGTAAGTTGGGCTTCTCTTCCCACGGGAACTGTTACATTCAAAATAGGTGCACTAAACTTTGGGTCGGCTGAAACGAAAAAATAAGGGATGCATTAATAGATAATTTCCAAAAGTTAGGAATTTTTAATGTGTTCCTGTAAAGAGTTTAAGAACGAAATTGACCATTTTAAAGGAAAATGATCATACAGATAATTGTTTTAATTTATTTTACTCTTATCAAAATGGAATTAATTCAAGCTATCGGAAGTAAGCTCTTATTTTTACCCTGTAACTAAGTATAGACACTCCCTTTGAACTTAGTTCACACATTAAATATTTAATACAAGAATCACTGTAATCCTATCTATCATAATAGGGTCGACAATAAACTTTTTTACAATATTTGTTTTATAGATAACACTCTGGCTTTATTAGAAGATGAATGATGAATTTATGTAATATAAAACGTTCCTCAGTTTTTAATTTCGTATCTAAAAAATTTATCCATTTTTCCATAAATGGGTCAAACGCAAAACATGTAGAAATAGTGTTCGGGCAGTGTGAAATAAAAAAAATGTGTTTTTGTTTTTTGAATGAATATCTGTAATGCACCTGTCGAGAGTTAACCTATCCCAAACTCTATGAAATTCTAATATTATTCTAAATTGATGGTTGAAACATAAATCATTTGAGAAATAAGAATTTTTCGTAGACATTTAGAAGTTTTTTTGAGTGATTAGTGTTTCTGAAAGTATAGCAAAGCTAAAACATCGAAGAAACTTTAGAAATAAAGACTATAGCAGTTTTTGCTGCTTTTATGCGGAAGAACTTGTTTGTTCTTTGTCCTTGGTTAGAATTTGGCCTGCAATTCTAATTAATAAACCAATAAATTTAAAATATTAAATACCTATGTAAATATAACATATGTATAATACAAATAGATATAGCCTTTCTATTGGAATATATGTATAAGTAATATAAGTCTACTTTTTTAATATATGAACTTATCCATTTAAATCATGAAAACATATGTACCTACGTATGTAAGACATATACTCCTCATAAAAATATTTGGAAAAGTGGACTTTACTTTCGAAAATATGAGCTCATATATGAATACTTAAGCTTGGTGCCCTCAACGTCCACTTCAACTCATTGTGTTGGGGAGTCTTCAGAGTTAATTTAAGATACAGTAGCTGCCGGATTGTATTCACCTGCGCAATTACTACTTCTGTGAAGTTATTCATTTCATCTGAAAAAGCGTAAAATTCCTGGAATAACCCGAATCGCAATTTGCGAGAAAAATTTAACCGAGACTCGTTCATTACGAATATAATTAAAAGATAACAAAGCAGGAACTGGAACGAAGGACACGTCGAAGGTATTCAGTGCCACGGTCCATGTTTTGTTATCATTTTCAGAAAATTGTTTTATGCGAAATTTAATTAGATATTGAGGTGTTCTCAACCTGTCGACGCACTGGCGTTTTGGGGTGAGAATCTGAATGCAAGTTTCGTCCCAAGTTAATTTCATGAGGGGGTATCTGCTAAAATTCCCGCTCGCGAATATTTGCGGTCATACGAGGTGCATAACACCGGGTGATTTTGGACCTAATTTGGAATATTGTTCAAATTTATGAGCCAGATTTATCGAGATCACCTGTCATAAAATATATCCCGCCAACGTCAATAGCTAAGCGGATAGTTAAAGTCGAGAAAATTCCTGTTGATGTGCTTAAACTTTTGTTGAATATTGTATTTGCTAGAATGGAACTGATATTGCTAATTTAGGAAAATGTAATACCGAGGATCAAAATTTACTCAAATTGACATTTTATGGCTAGGTTAAATTTGAAATTACCTACGCCTTCTATATTCAAAATGGATGTATTCGCCGAATTAATTAGTTCGAATGGATGTCAACTGCGTGCTAATTTTCTAAAACTCCAATTAAAAACATGCACTTCAATATTTACCGGATTTTGGTTCCTATAGATTGGTTTAATAACATTCGCTTCATTCAGCTGATGAACTTTTAATTTTCCAGGATTTTAATTTAGAAATCCCTATTTGAATTTCGTCACATAAAAATTGGAGATGAACTCGTTTGAATATTGTGTATTAGAATATTAAATGTTATAAATCGAAAAATTAGTATCGGTAGGAGCTAAGTTCGATTTTACCCAATTGGTATTTTCACATCAAACCGACAGTTCGAAGTTTGTTTCAGTTCTCTATTAAAACATTAATACCTTTGGACAGCACTGTCTTTACAAAGCGGAAAAGAAAATTGCTTCATGCCTTAAAGTTGCCTGCTGCTATCGTGAAATTGCATTTCGATAGAAGGTAATTCAGCCATTGGCAGAGTCACAGATAATAGAAGCAATCAGTCGCGAAACCACTACTTTTCTGACCCTGTTCAGTTCTATATTTAAGCCATCAAACCGAAACGAGATTCGTAAAGGGCTTCCGGTTATTGGCGTAAGTCACGACATTACAAAACCAAATCTTCGCTCAATTGGACGCTTCTCGATTACCTGCTATCTAGGCATTCAATCTGATTGGTGCCATTTTCGCTGTCGAATGTCAAAATAAAGTTTTATTTCAGGGCATTATATTTTCCTTTTTCTTCACAGCTGTGCAAAAAGGCAATAATTCCTACAGTAATTTATTATCAATTATCACGTTTTTAAAAAAAAAACAATTAATTAACAAGTTAATAAGCCAAACAATCTTTTTTTTTATAAGACAATTTTGTTAGGCAGAGTTTCTATTCCACAAATTACAACAAAATTTGCTCCGTTTAACATTAATATTGTATGGAACATATTTGCGACGGAAGCATAATTTATTTGCACTGCATAACGCCTGAGGTTGTTTCTCCTCCTTAAATCTTTAAACAGGGTCGGCAAACATTGATCAAAGGTTGAAAAGCAAATTATGGCTGCCACTACAAAATTTATTAGATTATTGTGGACACTTTAGTAGAGCTGCAGATTTTATCGAACCTAAAGTCTTTGTGGGTTTCTTTGGAAAATATTCTGGTTTTTTCTTCAATAATAAGAATACTTACTTATTATTTTGTTTATTTTAATAAAAATATTTAACAGGTGAAATTACTTCCCATAGAAATAACAGCTGTGAAAATGTAAAATTGTAAACGAACAACGATACATGAAGGCAATAGGAATTATACCAAAACAAGAATACCCTTATGTAGTATTTATTTCATTAGTTTTATTAAGGGCTACTTTATTAAAAATTATTTACATATTATTAATTTTTCATAGTTATCCTTTACAAACTAAAAATAACTAAAAATAAACTCAAAACCAAGTTTGTGAAACTATACACCTTAACTGAATATACTTGTAATCTGAGTTATTACAACTTAAGCTTGGCAGAAGAGTCTGAAAATGGATAAGCTGGACATGGCTATTAAAACGCCTTACCTCGAAAATTGACAGGAACAAAACTTGTGTAGCTTGTGCTCAAATAAAAATTCTTTACACTACATTAAAACTAAACTCCATAATAGTTTCAAAACATAATATGAATTCCTCGTCAAGTAACCCGTTAGCTGGATTATTAAACGATCTTTAACAAATAGTGTCTTGCGTTATCCATTATTAGTTTTCTCGGTCTAAAAGTAGTTCTATAAATTTAATTTAGATAAAGTGGTCATGATAGTCCTTAAAAATTTAGTTTTGAGAAGTGTTACTATCCTGCGGTGTCAATAGTTAGAGAATATTGTTGATTTGATTTATTATTTGAGAATATCACTCAAACTATTCATTGGATTAACAGAATGTATTTTCAAAGTACATCATCCTTTAAGAAAATGCAAGAATATCACTTTTTTACCAATATATCATATCCGTAGCCCTTACCTTCCCTGTAATTCATACAATTTTGGAAAACAAAATCGATTTTTTCTTTTCATTAATCGAATGCTAATATCGTATGGCTAAATTAAAAAAAAAGCAATCGACGACCGAGAAATAGATGTATTAAGAGTATGGTGTCGTCAGTTTTATACTGCAAAATACAGCTCCAAAAACGTTAAACACGTTTTTTCCCGAAAAATAATGAAAACTACAATATTCATGCAAAAATTGTTAGAATCTATGCTACAAGATCTGTAATACAAATATAACCTATCGGTAGTAAACGCCGGAATCAATGTGTAAATTAATTTTTCGTCTAGTTTAGATTATGGAAAATAATTTAAGTTTTGCGAATGTTTTTAAAATTCCTATACATATTATGTAGGTACATTTATGAAAATTTCGAGCTTCCAATTTAGACATTCAAAAACCGAAATAAAATTGGAAAAATATGTTGATTCCTCTCGAAGTACCTAATTGTTTTTAGAAAGAGCTTCATTAAGATAATTTTTAATCTTGTTCTCTCCGGTTGACAGCAATTTGGACCCGTCATGAATGATAAGGCATCAGCTTTATACAGTCCGCAAATTGTTCAAAAATCTTCCTACGCTTTAATTATTAGGCACATCACGCAATATTTAAATATAAAATTTGTTTGCGCATTTTCAGATTAAAACTATGAGATACCATAATCGCATAATGTATATTATTGCCAAATGAGATAGGTCAAATATGACTCAGGCTCGGCGCAAAAAACAAATCTCTTGTTTTTATTGTATTATAAGTGTATTTATTCCTTCTTTATTTGGAAAAAGTAGAAAACTTACCACTTTTCTAAGTTTTCCATTTTTCAAAAACCACCATTTTTCCATAAAACAGGAAATATAACTTTAGCAATGAACCTACCTACATTTGTCTAATGAAAGTTATATTTTTCCTCTTTGAAACCAATTGTTTGTTTTTCTATCTAAAACGGTTTCTTTAATTTTTATTTCCGCATTGCCTGATTTTGATAATAAAGTCTCTTAACTATGCTTTTTCAAAAAGGAAAAATAAAAGTCTATTTATTGGTTGTCCAATTTTGTGAAAAATAATTCGCCTGAATAATAAAAACTAACAATAAAAACTATTTAAAATTTCAGTACATACTCATTAGTATGACTTGGTTTAGTGTTCCTGCCATGAACTATGTACCTACATTCTCTTATATTCGCTCGATTCAAATGTAAGTGTGAATCATAAACGAAGGAAAATGTTGTAAGAAAGTAAAGTTTAAGAATAAAATATGCAGGTAAAATAGATAAAAAAAACCATACACGTAGACAGATGACCATTTTGAGACAGATTGATTATCCTAAACTCTTTAAAGAGAAATACATATTTAATTGAGAAGACACGAGTTTCAATTCCTATAAATCAGACCTAATTATCTTTAATCAATAAAATTATTTCGATACTTAAAATTAGTGTAATTACTCGATGGGCAGATGGTGCACGCCTATTCCACGAAAGCCCATTAAAAAATTAAAAACTTAAAAGAGTTTGTTGTAATTCAGAATATGATTTAAGCTGCAATCAGATGGAAGTAATAAAGTTATTTGTGAAGCAATTTTAGTTAAGCTGATGTGTAGTATGGCAGACAGACAGTCGTACAAAGGGCTATGTTAAAAGGCGGTTTCATGCTTACGGCCAGTTTAATTTTCCGACACATTCCAGTCTCACATTAGGAAATTATCTAAATTCATTAGCATTATGAAGCGTTACGAATGGCTAGTTCTAATCCTGGCAGGCGCATCCCGGGTTGCGGGGGCGTCAACAATAGGGAAATTTGTGAAATTACAAAAGGCGGGAAAATGGTACTTACCAACAATCTCGGCCGTTACTTCCGTGAAGGTGTTGTAGCCCATGAGGAGGAGTGTTGCCAGGAGCCAGCCAACACAATTAACCAGCGGCTTGTGGCTCATTTTTAGTCACACCGGATAGCACCCGTACAATATAATTTAGGAAAGAAAATTCTTCGGCACCATTTTAGACACTTTGCACATATTTCGCTTTCGCCCCGACAACGCGACGGGCTGGCGGCCCGGCTGCTTTTGTTATGATTATCACCCAGGAGTTGGAGCGCCTTACATCATCACGAAGCTTCACAGTTTCTCGTCTTCTTTTTTCCCTCTGTTTTAAGTTTTACACTAAATTAAGTGAAGTTTAGCACGCGAAGCCTGCCAGTTGAAGTCTTGCGTTGAAATTTATACTTCCGTGCCCCGAGGAGGGGGAGTTCGAGTTAGAGCCGAATATAGAAATTCATGCAGCTTTACGTAACTGGCTCCGATTTTGCTGGTGCCGCCACTGCCGCCGGTGCATGTGAGTTCGTGGGCAAACAGTCGCGGGACATGTAAAAATGTTTGTCAAAAATTCCACCTGATGCTTTTTCCGCGCCTAATCCGTAATTATCGTTAATTAAAACGCAGGTCTAGCCCTGATCCGGACCCGGACCCAGACCCGTCGTCGTTCCCTTTTCCTCCTCCCGTCCGGAAGACCAAACCCCGAGTACCTTCCGACAAACCCCCAACTGATGGAGGCTTTCACGACTTTCATCCCTCTTATCTAGCTATCACCGCGCACTCGGGGGTTCTTGAGTTGGCTCAAAGTGCAACTCTAACTCCAGTGGTTAGGTAAACTCACTCATAACAGCTAATTAAAGGAACGAAAGCGGACCTTCCTTTTATAAATGAAAAACTTTTTACTTCCCAGTGGCGAGCGCAACCGAGTGTTTTTTAAGAGAGTCTCACGGCAGGCTGCATATAAACCTCAATTTTGTTATTTGATGGAATCGGATAAACGCGGGCAAATATTAGCACTGCACCGAGTGTTTTTAGTAAAAAGGGATTTTAGCGAAATTAATGGTACCACATTAATCCCGCTTAGCGGCTGGCTAGACGCTCTGGTAGACAACGGGTGAGCCAGAAAATCCGCATTTTATCCAACCACTCTTGTTGAACAGAATGATTAATATAAAATTAAGTGCGTTTCATTACTGTAATTAAATACATATAATGCTTCTAGTCCTTTCCTGGTTAAATTTATGAGACTATTTTCACCCTGAATGTCAAGGCCTTTCCTTAAATACAATCTGCTGAGGTCTAAAATTATAGTTTCGAATTCTAGACTGCATACCTTCATTTTCAGATTTAGTCAACTGAAAAGAAGTCATAACCCCTTTCACACCTAAACCAACCAAATGCAGCTTAGAGCCAGAAAACTCACTTATGATAAACGTATATGCTAAATGTTCCAGAGCAATTCAGTGAAAGTAGTTAAAAAATCAAGTAATAGAAAACAGGTTTGTTTACAAAAAAAAAGTAAGTTTGTTTCATAATATTTTCTTATAATAAAACTTCAGTAGTTGATTAATGCCGGATTTCACAGTGCGCACTTAAGTTCTCACTTAATTGACGACTTAATTATGTATTTCCGGTTTCATCTTTTGAAGCCCTTGTCTACTGTGCATATCAGTTCATGGTATTAACAAATACTAGTCGAATTTCTTTATTTATTTAAGGTTTAATAATTAACTTTTAATTCTTGTCAGGAATAAGAGTTTTCATTAGTATAGACAATCAAGTATCAACACACACAAAATTGAATTATTAATTCATTCGTATTCGTTAAGTTATTACATATAAACGCTAAAGGCATTAAAAAAAAAATGATACTTATATATAGTTATAGCACTTGTTTACCTAGCTAGCCAACACAAATGAAAATGATCTTATAATGACAAATTTTTACGTGACTATTAGATGTTATTAGCGTTTTGATATCAAAACTTCATGACTTTAATAACACCATTTACTCCACTTTTGTGTGAGCTAACTTTAAAATAGTTGACTAAATGCCAAGGTCTATCTAACGTTTTTAGTGCTTTGAAATAAAATTAGGCTCGTGTCCTTCCAAGATTGAGTTGCATAATTTTAATTGAAGGAGACTTAAAAACAGTTATATCACCTTCATACAAACGACACATTTCTACATTTTCATATACCGACTAAATTTATCCACAGGTCAACTGTGGAATGTTTATGAATGGCTAATCGTTAGTGTGTTTTTGTATTACAAGAAGGCAAATTGTCCTCCACAGTTTGCCATAAAATGTAGGAAATATATTCGTTTTTGGCCTTCAATGTTTTAGTCTGCCAATATTTCAAACGGACTTCTGCACTTTTCGAGGGAGGCTACAAAAGTAGGAAATCAAAATTAGAATAGAAAGATTTTTCATTGCGAAATGCATTTATTAAGCATTATATGTATTTTCTCAGAATAGGTATAGCGATGGAAACTACGAGTACAATACATGTGATTATGAGTATAATAAATATATTAGATTTTGAAGTTAATATTTGTTTCACCAATTTTGTATGTGGGTTTATGATAAATAAATAAATAATTTGAATTTAATTTCAAACAAAATTTTCGAACGTTTTACTTTGAACCTGCGTAGTTCTCGGATTGTCTAATGCAAGGTACTGTAACAATCTTCAAATGGTGCACTTTCGAATTATAATTGTAATGCTCCGATAGTCTTGAAAGTGCGATTTCATTTAACAAAACTTGAATGATTTTTTTCGAAACCAAGTATTTTGGTAGATTAAACTGAAAACTGGTACCTATGTACCTACCTATTTTACAAAATTGAGACACGATTTTTCGAAATTCTATACGAAATTAAATTTAGAGACGGCATGGCATGTGTTTGTAAACAAATATATATTTTTCTGTTAAGAGAGTTTACAGTAATAATAATATTTCATTCATATTTCATATTTCATTGCCATGCGTTTAAAGTTTTGACGTGTGTTTTGGGCGCTTGAACTTTGCAGCTGTCCCGAACTACATATTTTACCACCAAAACTACCCAAATAAATTTCGCCATATTTCTAAATTAGAAGTATTTCTTAAATAAAAATTGGAAGTTTTTTGAGTTTTTTGAAAAAAAAACTCTTAAGCAATAATTTTACTTTTACGTTTAGTTAAGTTAGGTCTTCAAAAGAAAAAAACTCTCAAAGAGTTGCTACCTTTTTGGCTTTTAAAGACTAGTGTGTTTACCAAAATTTAAGTTTTAGAAATTATAACTATGTAAATGTAATTATTAGATTAGCTTATCAAAGAAGTGGGGATTTTTAACTTTTATATAGAAACTCTTCTTATACGTTATGCTCACACGTTCAAATAAGGGTAGTCTTAATTTGAAACTCAAAAACCTAAAACATTAACTCTTACACCCACGTTCTGAGAAAAGAAAATTTAATTTTCATACTCATCGCCATAATAAATTTCAAAAATTTAAATTTAAGAAAAAAAACGTAGAAAATTAAACATTTTATTCATTCATAATTATATGTAGCTTGCGGGGTATTGTTGTAAAGAGTTTGAAAATTCAAAAATAGTAGCTAAGTGGCAAACTCTAAAAAAAAAAAGTTTATGTCTATGTCCATGTTATATTATATTGATAATAAGAGATATAATCATTGTAATAAATTATTTAAGAACACAATTTCCTGCTACATACATTACATAGATATATTCGTTAGAATTATACTTTTAGCAATTTGAAATTTACCGGGAGTTGGAAAAACTTAGATCATATTTCAAATGTTTATATAAGTGTGTCTTATTTAAATATAATAAAAAAAATACAACAATATTATTTTAAAATATTAAAAGGTGTTATTATTAAGAGGATAAATTAATACAATATGTATATCGGACTATATTGTATTTTACGACTACTAGCTACCGTCTTTTAAGTAAGAAGAGACGCGAACACGTTTGCAATAAACGCAAATTTTAAAATATACTTCTTCATAATCGTCGTAGTTTTTCTCGGCTGATCAGAGGAAAGGGGAAGCAATAAACAAATAATTTTTAAAACAATTCAACAAATTCACACCCGAAAGAATTTTTATATAGCCTGTTTTCTGTTGAAATTAAGTGAGAATCATGCACAAGTCGAAAAACACTTAATTCCTTCGAAAAAGTTGATAATGAAACATTTTCCTACGCACGAATATCACTCAAAAACTTAATTTAAATGTAGCACAACAACACACTGCACTTGAGGTAAATTACACACTTTTAGGGTGATTAATTAACCACCAGATATAATCAGAAGGCAGGCAACGTGCCCGCAGGACGACCGCTGTAATCGACTGAATTCCAGAGGGTAGCAGCCAAACGCAACAACCAACGCCGACAGACTGACTGAGATTTGGGAATTACTGAACCGAGCCAAGGTAAACACTTTTTCCTGATGATTCCGGCGAGGACTGCTTGTCAAAGGTTTTTCTGTCCTCCCCCATTTCAACGGGGATCCGACTGACTTTATACCAATCCGCGTTTTCAGGAACATGCGCGGAACGAAACCTGAAGGGGAACCTTCTGAACGCGGCCTTTCGCTGCTCCCGACAGTCCTTCGACAATTCCTTCCAGGGCAAACACGTACGACACACGTCATCCCTCCAGATGTTTTGATAACGTATCTGTTTTCTGGTCAAGATACTTCCGGTGTTTTCGAATTAAGGAAATATACTTTAGAAAAGGATAAGCATTCATAATACAACTGCCAACTTTCAATGATTTACATGCGAACTTATAAGCCGTTTACACTAAACTTCTATTTATGTTTGTAATTTGTTGTAGGACCCCTAACCGATTTATTTCCTGCGAATTTGAAAGACCTATGTACATTAACATAATTCCGAAGAAAATATATATTATGCAGGTTTAATGAAAGCATAAAATGGGCAAATCTCAAAATTCTTAAGAAGTATCCGCTGCACCATTGTTATCGTTTTAAAGGAATGTTAAAATTAGCGGCCCCAATTACATTACCATTACACTAAATATCTTTCAAATTCCACAAAAAACTTGTATAAAAAATAATCAAACGTTACGTACAAGGGGTTACGAGTTAGTATACAATCTTTGGAATCATATTTTAAATTTAATATGTTATTACATAGTATAGTATTTTATAAAAATCTAAATCTCAAAAACGCTGAACATACCGACAACCGGGTTTCAAATTTCCAAACGGAGCAATTAACCTTTTCGAAACAATTGCCAAAATTGACAAATCTATGAAAAATACGAGGCTATTTTATAATAGTTTCGATATTAACGTTCAATTGTTTATGAACAACAAACATATTGCTGGTGCAAAATATACACAAAACCAGATGTATCCTTTGGAAAGAAGACACTGCTCCATTATTGTTGGATTTTGCTATGTATATTTTCTTGAGCTTCACTTACAAAATTAAAAATGCATTTTCAATCAGTTTTATTGTTACATTTTTCTTAATTTTGGGAAGGCATTCTAAATGCTCCCACTTTTGCTTCTATACGTATAAGTATAGAATATTGTATATAAAATACATTTTCTATATTTAACTGTATCATCATTCTTCCTAATTTCAAAATTAGTAGTTGCGCACAGTGTCCCAAATCTGTAACAAGACCTACATATATGCATTATATGTGGTAATATACTTTAAAAAACCTATGTAATATTTTTGGAATTAACACAATATGCTTGAAATAACTCTTCTTTAAGATTTTTGAAGATGTTTGTAAATATAACGCTGTAGCCTTTTTATTATTCACCTGACTGGAATCCTTATGCACTTTGAGCTTTCCTGCCCATTAAAGGGATTCGGAAATGCCAAAACGCCCAAAACGATGCGTTATACTTCAGTATTTAAAAATGTTGAATGTTTGCATATTGCTAAAAATTTTATTTTTCGATTAATTTTTGCACCACTAAGTGGCTAATTGCCTAATAAGGCCTATTTAGTTTTTATTCGAATTTATGAGTTATAAGCCAATCTTTTTCAGTCTAAAACTGTAGTATAAAAAATGCAATTAGGTTCTGTAAACAATTTTGTCAAAACGGATATTATTTTAAACTTATTCCCTTTTTTGGGAGATGATCGTTAATTGAATTTCATCAAACAGTGTTATGTTTGAAAGAAAACATTTGTTTAATTGCCTCCTAATTGGTTAGTTGCAGTGTTCTTGCGTTTTGGCAATTATTTATGGATGTTTTGATATAAAACATATATTTTATTTAAAAAGTAAAAGTACAAATCCAAAAGATTCAGCAGGTCATTAATTGAAATACTTTGTGCGTCATAAGGCAGTCTCATTTTGAAATAAAAAGAAATATAAAAAAATAAAACTTGATTTCGAAGAAAATCCTTTCAAACTACTTATATATAATAACATACTCTGTTGACTAACCTAACAATCAACTTAAAACTGGAGCATTGTACTGTCTATTTGAATAGGAAAAGACTTTCAATTAAAGGAAATAAAAATTACCTTGCATGTTACGTGTGCGAGTTGAAAAACTAAAACATCAAACAATTAACCAGGGGGAAAAAATTCAGATTTCTTAAATAACTTGAGGACAATCACAGGACGGTGGCCGTAATTATGCTGGGAAATTTATTCTTGTAAAATTAATTACCACTTTGATTTCGGGAAACATGACCTGTTCCCGGGGCGGTGCTTTCGTTTGGAATGAGTCAACTGCTCATTAAAGCAACACTAGTGACATAACAAATCCCGGCTATTAGGCGTCCACCGCGGCCATGGGACAGGGACTGCAGCGCACGAAACGACTTGTCAATTAATTAAACGTTTCAATCAGCCCAAACAATTCCGTCAAAATGCGAGGAAATAATTAAATGGGTGCTTTCGCCTTATATCGTGTCTAGTAATAATACGCCTTGGAAGGAGCCCTCCCTTAATAACGAACGGAATGACTCACATCCCTCCGGAGCTGTTACTCCCGGGACGACCTGCCGGAATGTGACACGGTGCAGACACTTGCCGGGTGCTTAGGCCCCATTCGGCCGGTCATCAATCCTAATAAAGCGTTCAATTGCACCTAAATTAGAGGGTGGACAGGGGCGTCAATATTTACACAATTTCGATTTTAGACGAGCCTCCGCCACAAAATGCCATTGCGTCCGTGCGTCATGTGCATGCATACGTCCGTCGCCGGCGACTATAGCTTTGTCGCATTTTCATTTCTTCCGGACGAGGATGGGCGCAAAAATCAGTGTATCTTGTTCTGGCGTCGCGACGTCTTTCCTGCCTATCTAGCGCCGTGATTTCCCCGCCCCCAAATTACACAAGGCTGCAAAGAATTACTTTCTTACATGACTATGCCGCAAGAAAAGTGCGTGCTTTCTAATGCGCTTAAAAGTTTTCTCGAAGATCTCGCTTCCTTGGCGCCACCCTCAGCCTCCGTCACGTGCTTTTGTTTTTATTGCGCAAGTTTTATTCCTATCTGAGGAAATTGGGGTAGCCAGGCCCAACTTCGACGAATCTATTTTTTTTATGAAGGTGGCAGTGTTCACGAAGCTGTTGGAGAAATTTTAGCGGGGAAATTTTTTTATATTTTACGTATTGGTAGTAATTAATTAATTTTTTTTTAAATATAGGTTATACATTGTATATGTACATATGTATATCTACCTAAGTTCTAAAACAAAACGCGTAATGGTAATAGGAGAAAAACACAAAATATATAATGGAAATACTATACACTTTAGAATGAAAAGAGAATACTTCTAGAAATTTTAAAATCCCGAATAAAAATATTTAATTCTCTAGCACGCCCACAATGCGCCCGATGTACACCCAAACATTTTGCATTTTTAGGCCCGAAACAGGCACAGTAGTCGAACAAACGCGCCTATATCACGCCTGCATCGTGCCTGCATCACGCCTGCAACAAACCCTCATTTGTTAAAACACACCCTTAACAAGTCCGAAGCGCGCTCAAAACAGATCTGAAACACGTCCGCAAAAGGCCCGAAACGCAGATGCAAACAGGTAAACGATTTTTAAGTCTTCCGCATAACGTAAAGTATTCGAATTGAACATTAGGAGAATAAAATTAATGAAAATAGCGATCAACGAAGACCCCAGGAGGATATCTTGTGCAAATAAAAGCAAAGCCGACTCACATTATCACACTTTGCCCACCAAAGGAACAGTTCATTCGTACTTCTTCAATTTGCCTTTCATCATGCCAAAACTTATTGGTCGAAAGGATAAATTAAATGAATTGGACAATATATGTACATATATAGCACGATAAAAGGCTAAATTTAGAGTTAAGAATGAGTCATACCTTTCGTAGAGGAAGTGTGATGGTGTGGATTGGCTTTGTTCCTAATTAGAAGACGGAAATTGCATTTGTTCCACAAAAAATGAGTTCCGAAATGCATACTCAACTCTTAGAAGTAGTCATGATTCAGTGAGCAGAAGATTTGAGTGGATTTGCTTTTCCAACAAGACAACGCATGGCATCCAAGTTTCTAAGACAGTTTTTAAATATGTAATTGGAGGACAAAAATATCGACACAATAAGCTGATCTGCAAAGAGGCGAGACTTAAACAGTGTGGATGATCTCTGGTCGATACTTGAAAGACGTGTGTACATCAAAGGGCGGTCATATTATAGCGTTAAAAGAGATAAAATCGCTTAATAAATAATATACATAGTTGACGAAATATATGTATGTCCATTTATATGTATATGAATTATAAAAATGTATAATAACCGGATTAAGAAACGAATCGAAGAGAACTTAAGTGGCAACATAAAACCTAAAAGTAATAACGTCATCAATTCCAAAAATCAATAAAGCAGTATTTAATTTATCTTATTGTATAAAATTCAATTTAAAAACACGTTGAATTAGATAAAATTGATTCAACAGGATTACGTATGCCCAGACCACATAAAACAGAGCTAATCCCATTATACATAACGAAGTTTTAACAAAATGTCAGTATAAAATGGCCTTATCAAATTTTTCCTCTGACCTTTTTTTAATCCAGTTGGGTTATTTGTTTTCAATGTGTTTCCTCGAATATGTTGATAGATGGTTTTAAGCGTTATTATTTTAAATATTTTTAAATGTTCATGAAGTTATGCCTTAGGGCCAATAATGATTTGAATTTTATTGCACATGCAAAAAAGTCTTCAATGCAATAGAACTCAATTAATAAAACTGGCAACACATTTTACACATCATTAACAGGTTATCAATGAATTAAAGCACAAAAAGTATTTGTATTTGTGGTCAGGAGATTCTGTTAAAATTCCATAAATATTTGTTCCTACCCATCAAGAATAATTACATTAAGGTTATTAAGCGAATATCATGGATTATGGTCTTTAGGAATGAATTAATTTCTATCCATAGTAAATCAATGTAAAACCAAATTGGTTCAATCAAAGCAGTTTTATTTCATCACTATAAAGCATGTGTATTGTATATGACATGTAAAGGTTTTCGTATTTTGCGGTTTGGATTATGGAAAACACATAAGAACATACACTGAGAAAAAAGACCCTTATCAAAATGATATTTTCTTAACGTCGATCTCTGAAAAATGTTAATTTGAAAAAAATATTATCAAATTGAAAATAAAACTGTTCAACTGATATTAAAAATATCATAATTAAAGTGATTTTGTTAGTTTAATATTATCTTATCAAATTGATGGTGACATTTTCATATCAATAAATACTATCAATCGTCATATTAGAACGAAAGTATATTTTTACAATTTATATGCATAAACTTTCAATTTTATATAAAAAAAACTATTATTTCCAAAACAAAAACTATGAGCATGACAGTAGCATTTAAAATAAAATTTGCGAGTTTTTATATGCATAAAAAATATCAAATTTCTAACATTCTACGTAAATAGTGATATGCTGCCCTGTTATACTAACAAGGAAAAACGTTATATTGAAAGTTTTAACGAGAAAACGATCAATCTGACGTTTTTAGTTCATGATTTAATAATATTGAAGATATAAAAGTTATCGAATTGATATGGATGTACCTAACTTCAAAAGGAAAGTTTAACATATTGATTTCATAGTTATATTGATAGTACCCTAATGCAATTTTACGTTAACTATTATTGAAATGATAGGATTGAAGGGATTGATAATACTCATGTTATCAAAACAACGTTTTTCTCTATGGCTTAAAATTGTAAAGGAAAAACTTCAATTTTACGGTTGTTTTATCAACAAATTTCTCTCAGTGTACGACTTTAAGCAAGGACGCAGATTAGTTAAGAATTACCAAAGTTATTTAATATTTCCATTCACCAGATTGAGATGGCGCATTTGTTATAATATCTAGTACTACAACGTTTGCAGCACTTAAAATATTTTAGTATTTAGTAATCATTTTACTAGAACATTTTCTTGCTGTGCACAGGTCTTTACTAGTGTGGCTGCGAGAACTTGTATAAGGTCATAACATCAAATGGATAGTTAGTTAGGCCTTAAAATATAATCTGCTTAAATCCGTAAAGTAGCAAGCACATCAAATAGCCTTTCGTTATTACTCTGCCCGAAGGGCGAGTTTTTCCTGAAAGTTTTCTAATTTTGGGCGCCACCATTAGTTCGTTTCCACTTTACAAATATGTGAAGAGCCAGAGCCCGTAGAGGCCGAAAGCCGCAGCCCCGGTTCGGAGCCTCGAGCTCGTCGACTATATTTCGCAGCTTATGATCAGACTCGGTTTCCTTTCATAAAGATTTTCACCGGAAACATATCCGACAAATTTTTGCCTGCGGAAAATCAAAATCGGCTTCCAACTTGGACGTCGCTCTCCGGGAGGCTCTGCAAATGTGTCGCGCTATAAAAAAGTGAACAAATGTAAAATGTGAAACATAAAAATCGAAGCAGCTGCATTTCTGTGCCCACTGCGGCTATGCTTCTTCTCCATCATTTCAAAGCTCAGACATATATTTACGGTCGTATCGATCCACTAAAAGCTTTTCGAATAATGAGCGGGTTATGATTTTATGGTTGCATGCAACTGTAGCCGCTCACTCCTGTTTTTGTATTCATTTCCTTTGATGATGGAATCATTTGGTCATGTGCTGCTTGCGGGCCCCACTGCGCCTCCTTCAGCTCGGGGAGCGGTCCCAGCATTTTTCCGATTTTTTTGTTTTGTTTTAAATGGACTCAATGACTATAAGTAAAATGAAGTGTTTGTCTACCGAAACACTGCAGGGACGTAATTTTCGGATTTTAGGGCTGAGATGATTCTCAAGTGCAGCCGGACTGACTGCCCGTCCCTGCGTAGCTGTTTACCTTCAGCATCAAAGAGGCTCCGACTCCGCCCCATCCCCGGGCTGCACTATTCCCGCTCAAGTCTCAACGAAGGCAAATAATTCCGGAATTATTTAATCAAAGTGGAGGACAGAATGGACACTTCCTCTTTGCCGTCTGGACAGAGCGAAATTTTCTAACATGCTCAATCGCTCTTACCTACTTATGATTTGTAAATTTCACTTTTTGTAAATACTTCTCATTCAAATTATCTTAATTAAAAATTTTCGAAAACAACTAACTTATGTACTTTATTTATGCATAAATAACCTATTATTTAGAAAACCGGCCAGGTGCGTGTCCGGTCAATACAAGCGCAGTATAGGATTCCGTAGTTGCCCGTAAAGTTATTTTTTACATTTGACAATAACATTATAAAAATATAATGCACCTAATTTTAACTTATTGGCTAAACACCATCTAACAA
Organism: Machimus rusticus; assembly: GCA_951509405.1. Taxonomy (NCBI): domain Eukaryota; kingdom Metazoa; phylum Arthropoda; class Insecta; order Diptera; family Asilidae; genus Machimus; species Machimus rusticus. Next base: position 3,208,347 of record OX608052.1, on the reverse strand, counting down.
TAAATTATTTTCTATGGAAATATTACAAATTTTTACTTATCCAAGTAGGTACATTTTATAGGTTAGCCAACTCGTTAAATTGTAAAGCCTCTTAGCTGTGCTAGTTCTCCTCTTAACTTCGACGGACAGGGCGGATGGATGGACTTGGGGAAGCTGAGGGCTCCTTTTTGTTTTACTACGAGGGAACCCTAGGTAAGGGTAATTTATTTTACCCAATGTTGTCAAGTAATCACTTTAGAATAATCTAAGTCGACTTTCGTTGTAATTTAATCTAAAAAATATTTCAAATTGATTTATCCGTGAGTTTACATTTAAACATTACTAACTTTTTTGCTGTAAAAAAATGTAAAAATAATTCAGTTAAGCAAATACTTCAAATTAAGAGTTAATATAAATTTTAGCGAATTAAAACTACTTAAAATATTATAGTATTTTCTTAAAACTATAAAGATATAACAATATTATAATTAAAATATAGTCCCTAATGAATCGACTTTCCATGGCTACATGATAACTCTTTCAGGTTACGTGGTGTGACGGCAGGTCCACACTGATATCCACACTGCTCGTTTCTAAATTACCCGACCAAAAAGGTGATTTTTAGATATTTATGCGAGTTTTGACCCCTAAACAAGAGTTAGGGTAGATTTTGGGCTCTGAAACTTCGTTACTATCTTCGTAAATCAGTATTCATGTAAAAATTATAATTGTATGTTAAATATGTAGGCGCAGTTATATTTAACTTATAATTTTCTTATTTATCATTATCTTGAGTTTACCCCTACATTGAAGTCTACTCGTGTAAGAAAAACATGCTGTTCATTAATTTTTAAAATCAGTCCTTGACCCTCATAAGACTCGCTCGAAACTCGTCAGAGTTTGAGGAGGCAATAACTAGGACTTGAACCATAAACATGCGGCATCCACCTTCTCCTAATGATTCTTGAGCGGCAAAACAAGACGTTGAGTCCTTTTAGTTGTTTTACTTTTTATGGACACCCGAAAAACCGACCACAGACTATCTCTTTCCCTCTCCGGAGTCATTTGATTCCTGTCCGCACACGTAGTGGAAAAGCATCACGTGTCACATAAAATCGTCACATTTACGTGATGCTATTTTCTGCAAGTTGTGCAAAAATGAAAACTTTCCTGCTTTTAAAGTCCCAGACGGTTGCTCCTGTGGTGGCCCCGTAGGAAACAGTTGAGCACTAATTTTTGGAACTTGATCAATGGGTCAAGAGTTAAACGACGCTTGATGCATTAGATAGGGATAGCCAGAGAACTTTTTGTTTTTCATTTTAGATTTTTTCCAATCCAGTTCCAGCGCAATTGATATAGTTTTATCCGCTTTAATTGGAATTTTCGGTCTGAAATCGAACGAAATATGGACGCGTCACATATTGTGTATCACATATTTGACCAGCATTTTTCTGCGCAAAAAACTGGAAACAATTTCCCCATTAATTAATTGAGTGCTCGGAATGAAAGGTTTCGTGTGTTCAATTGATTCAAGATAATTAAAAACTTAAAGCTAATATACTTTCAATCAACAATCTATTTGTTTTTAAAGTAGACTAGATTTAGTAGTAGAGTAGAGTAGATTTAACATTAGGTTGGTACTAATTTACACCTTTGTTTAGGAACTTTTTGACTTCAGAAAAAAAATCGAATTACTTGATATCTTTTGATTCTCTGAAGTAACAAATATCCCATGTAATCTCGATTAACAGTGTTTAGGGAATGAACAGTAGGTACTTTAAGAGCATCGATTTATATCAATTATTGTTCCAAAATCAGTGAATGCCTATAGCCTATACGAAGTCCAGCGCATGAAGAGAATATCTTGAATATACCCAAAGTCGATACTGATTGATAGAATGGCCCCAAAGGACTCATCTATAAATAGGGACTTACCCTCTCAAGAAGTTTTAAGGCAACAAGTCAAGTAGCTTTATGTGTCCTTTCAAATAAATTCTTGGATAATTTGCATAAACATCTCTTCATTTAGGCAATTTGATGATAGATTTTAATGTAAATACGCATATATCGAGATCGGCCAAGATGCTTTTCATTATGACACATAATATTTGGCTAAAGAGTCGAAAAAATAAAAGATACACTAAAGTCGAACATGTTGGAGGAGAAAGCGCTTTTTCTCACCCTCCTGAGAAACATAAATTCTGTTTGGACACAGTTTGGAGTCTTAAAATGGAGTTATGCGCTCGTAACTTCGCGTTTGTGTACATTTTTCTGAGCCCAGACGGTAACGAAATTTAGACTTTTACAACTTCACAAAGTGCACAATTTGTGGTTATTTGGCTTTTGATGCAATACAAATAGAACATCAAGATATCGTGTCGTCTTATGTGATAAACGTTATTGATTCTTTATGTCCGTGCTTTATTAGCTCATTCTAAGTCCGATTATCTAACAATTTTTCGAAATTATCTTTCGATCGTCGATTTAAAGTCAACGTGCAATTAACCGGAAGTAACTACAATGAGCACTTAATTATATATTTAAGATAATATTTGTTGTTTAGGTGCAATATAAAAGCTTAATTTTGGTTGCAACTCTTAACAATATTTATGAGTTTTTTTAATACATAATTTATTCTAAATTTTAATTATGCTAAACCATTTTCGTTAATCAAACATTTAAAGCATTTTAAATAAATTAATTAAATTAATTGTTTTCAAATATGTAATTCAATAAGCCATTGCATTGAGAGATACTTTTATGCAGGGCGATAGGCTAAAATATTTGATTTTCCAGTAGGTAATTTTAACTTGTTTCTGAAGCTCTAAAGGCTGCATAACATATTTCAAAATGCACAGCAAATCAAAAGGTGTATAAGAATGGTAGTTGATTATTTTCATAATTTTTTATATAATAGGTACATATAAAGGTAGGTATCAGTTAAGTCAACCAAATAGGTTTTTGGTTTTGGTTTGGTCTGGTTTTTTAGGAAGATTAGACATAACCCGGGCTGGCTTGATAATATATTTGACACTTCGTACAGGTTTGCCGCGAAATACGTGATGGAGGGCGCAATTTTTTATTATGATTTCCTTTATTCAACGCTCCTGACAAGAAAGTAACACACAACTGACTTGAGACGCGACTGACGATCCGAGGCTACATGACTTTCAAGTCTACTCCAAGCTGGCTTCAAGTTGTCAATGTAACCGTAGTAAATGGTTGAATATTACACCAAAAGTTTAAAAGTAATTTTACCCTTTTTTGTTGGATTACACCAAAAATGTGTATTTTTACGATTGTGATCAATTTTTCCACAAAAACAGTTGTAAAATTACACTTAAATTTAGGGTAAATTTGCACTCAGCTTTTAGAGTGTACATATTTCTATTTACATTATCTACTTGAAGTTATCATCGAAGTATCATCTTAGTAAGTACATACCTTGTACTCAGCCGACTTGACTATTTGAATCCCTCATATGCATGCATATTAGACACCAAATTCAAAACCTCTCGGGTGTGCTGCAAAATCTGGTAGCTAGAACGTGATTTGAAGGAACGTGCTGATTAAAGCATTGCAGATTAATCCCATCAGTCGATTTGGGTCTGTAAATCATTTGTGTCACCCTGGGTTGCCTTTTGCCTTTCAATCAGGGCCGATACTGCTCAAGGCGGCGGGGCGCACAGTTCGAAGGACTGCATCAAAAAGTCGGCAGAGGGAAACCCATAAACCACTCATTATTCAAAAAAGCTTTTAACAAATCGATAGCGGAATAAATGTGCTCTCGGTGGTGCAAATGATAGAAAGTGGCCTAGTACCATTGAAATTGAACTGCAGCGGGAACCTTAGCCATCAACATCTCCGCTCCGGCGGGTTTGCCCCAAATGGGATTGTGTACACGTCCCAATTGTGGCGGCGCTCCCACTTTCCAATGCATTACCGACCTTTACATATTTCCCTTTTTGCGTCCCACTGATAAATTGAGGCCTTCGGCGCTTTCTTCAATTTCAAGCATATTACATCAGTTGATGGTGGAAGGATCTTCCGGTGTTACGCAACCCGCCCCCCGTCCACTCGGCGACCAACACCAACCCTCGTCAGCCCTCGCAGCCCTCGCAGCCCTCGCAGACCTCGCATCCTTGAGGTGAATGGAGTCGAGAGATCCACTTTCGCTGATATTAGAAAGCGAGTGCTGGCGTAATTCGCTCCATTGAGTGCTACCCTTAAGATGAAAAGCGGTCTAGTGCGGGTGTCTGACGGGCATTCAGACCCTTTTCTGAGCCCTCCACGGGGCGCAGCGCTGCAAAACAATGTCCCATTGAATTAGATTCGGTCGCTCCGCGCGGTGCATCGTCCCGCGAGCCGGGTTTGTTCCGTGCAGGTTTCCAGGAGTGCGCTCGGTGTTTGCTCAGCAAACACAATGCGCATATTGTTAGTTTGTGAAACTTTTTCCGCTTTTTAAGTATTTGCAGACTCCATGAAAATGCGAAAGGATTCTTCTGCTTATTGTCACTTCACTTGACTTTGTTTACCTCCTTGGATAAGTGGAAATTTTCCACTTTTATGGAATGATGAGAGCCTTGCGAATTCTGAGCGCCCACTCCTCCTGGTTATCGTGCGGCCCGGACTCCACATGAATCCAAAGTTTGAATGTTCCCGTTGTCTTCCCGGACGAAAATGGATTAAGGTTATGTCTGAGATATGTTGCGATTGTTTGTTGAGCACGTTAGTCGTTGCTGTGGTTTTGCACCAATAGGCAACTGAAAAACAAAGCGAAATCCTCATGAAAGGACTGTTCTAGTTATTTTTATGTTAAGATGTTAAACTCTCTTCTTCGCGCGCAATTAAATACGCACTGGGGTAATTAAAAAGACTTGGAAGGTAGGTGCACCTCAACGGGTATTCTCTCCGGCTGACAACTCATTCACTGGAAGGAGGTGTCATAATTAAAATGATGACGATTCTATGTACTTTTTATGCTATGGGGAAACAATTCTCTGAAATTAAATTTGTGATATTGCTATCGTAAATAAGAAGAAAAAACTCGAACTCGCAACGTTCATAATAGGAGAATTTTCTATTACTGCTTTTTCTGCAGTTGTGCCTTTTAAAATTTTTTAGAGTTAAAGTAAAAATAGATGGCCCACTTTTTAATTTTTTAGTAATTTAGCGAAGTGGTTAGCAATTAAGTGATGAGTTTTATAAAGCTGACTCAAAAGCAAATAGTAATTACTTCAAAGATTTTATAAATCAGAATAAAGTTAAGCGTAAAATAAATTTTTGAACTCCTAATATAAATAGATAGATGCCTAAAGGGTGGTAGAGCTCAGATTTAAGCCGCTCAAGCTGCTAATTCTCCAAACTCAATAATTATACGATCGAATTTTGTTCTACCAGGATTCTTCTGATTGAACTTGACATGTATGTACGTATCTTCTAGGACGATACTTATCTTCTACACTTATCTTCGATACTGGTTCACATCTGAATAAGACTAATTTTATTATAAAACAATTACAAAACATTTTAGCATGTATTCTACAAAGATCAGGCAGGTAAGCGATTACTCAGTAATTTTTGTTTTTATAATATATGTATGGTGATGATTAGACGTAAAACGTATGTACTCTATACCCCGATTTACACTGAAGATCTATTTCTTAGTAAAACGTGTAAAACATAATCATTGATTTTTGTACATAAAACCGCAAATAAAATGTGCAAAAATCATACTTTGATTTATTAACTGTGTTTTTGTCACAACGCATCTGGCTCTGGGTTTACTACATAGCAAATTTTGGATTGAATTGAAATTTATGCATAGTAACCCATATCGAACTTATTATTTCGTGGTCATGAAATCGAATTGCCTGGATTTATACCTACTTTGCGTCAAAAATTTAATCCAAAAATTTATCTGGTTGTAGTTTTGAAGTTTGAATGGGCAATTATCATTGCAATTTGATGTGTTTTTCGCAAAACTTAAAATCTTTATATAGTTCACGGTTTTTTTCTTAGTGAACCCAGAGCCGGATCTGATGTGAAAAAAACACTGCTATTATGGAATTCAGAAAGACGCGTGCTCCAACATATACAAGTAAAGTGTCCATGAAGCGTCCTGACATCACCCTCTAAAATAACTTCTTCACCCCTTACTCATTTACTTAACCCGCCCTAAGTTATTTCAATTCATTTCATACCTTCCGTTTCCTATAGTGAAAACAAAACAGGCTCAAAATAGTTTTAAACAAAATGTTTATTTTATAAATTACTTAGTACCTACTTGATGTTAATACTTGACGATTGATTCGCTGGTAAGAATGGACTTCAAAAATAACTAGCGATATAAAAGTGCCGTCGGCGGTTTAGCAAAAAAATGGAAAGGTTTGTATATGCAACCAAAATGTTCATTTTTACGTTTTGTTTTTTGAATATCGCTTAAAATATTAATAATTTGCAGCAGTAAACTTTAACATTAACTATGCAATGCATGTAAATATTTGCTTAAGAAATGTAAACACTGCTGCATCAGATCAAGTCGTTAAGAATTCTAAGATCAAATAAACCTCGGGAGCACGCTTTAATTGATGAAATATTAAATACGCCATAATAGCCAGTGATGCGCTCCCAGAGCCCCCGGGAAAAGAGGTTTTAATTAAAGGCAGTAGAGCATGATAATTACTACTCGTGGCGTGAATATCTTAAAATTTGCAACAAACGCTGCCGACAGGGAAAATTTAAGTGCGATTTCCTGATTGCTGCTAAGGCAGAAGGAGGGAATCGGGTCCGGTCCTACTTTAAGTTAAGACTTCGCCGGGTACCATTATTTAGAAGACGGAAAATTTTTGAAAGAGCGTAAATTATTCGCAAAGTTGAAAGGGACGTCTATTCTCACACTCGTACGGTTAATTTAATTGGCAAATTGCGCTAAATCTAATGGCAGCATTCACTTGGTGATGAAACCGTTTAAGAAGATTATAATGCGAAATAACTGGTGTAATGGAGAGTCATAATTAACCCCTATTTGTCGAGGATAAGGGCTGGGTATTGGGACTGTAAAATGTCTGCAAGTCGTAAACACTTCGTTTGAGGAAGGCAATAAATACAACAGCACTAGAGGGACGATAGTCGTCGTAGTCGTCGTAGTCGTCCTTAGTGCTCCGTCTAACTTTCAACTGCTGGCGCTTTACAGGGCTTTGAGTGATGTCAGTGCGGTAGTCCTCGCCCAAGTGGGGTGCAATTTATTAAGGACTAAGTATAAAGACCGGGAAAGGAGCTGCTCGTCCGCGCGGCCAAGGAGAGAGCTCGTTTTAAAAATTTTATTTCCTTCAAAGAGCGATTACATTTCGAAGAAACGTTTCATTTTGTACAATAACTGGTTCATTATCCCCGTAAAGGAGCTGCCGGAAAGTTTGCTGTACAAATAGAAGCCAGTATGGAATTAAGGGGTCAGATACACATTTGGGCTGTCAAAACTGGCACAAGCCCTAGGAAATTGATTTAATCACTCACCAGCAAATATTTGTCTTCTAGCAATTTGTGTTCGAACTGACACACCGAGGATTTCGTCCAAAAAGAGGATTTCACTAACTGTAGCCACATCGTGCTCATATGGGCACGTTTTCCGAATTATTTAAGTGGCCTTTCTTTGTTTTCAGTTCTACAGGAATTCATGGTAATTTATCAGGTCCCTTTAACGCCCATTCAAGACAAGATATGAGCAATCTTCCTTTTTTTTATCACTAGGCAACAAATTATTCTACCTTTTTGCAAAATGTTTTCAAGTGCGAAACATTAATTTGACTGTTTTAATTGTACCTATATTTTTACTTTTTATGAATTTGTCATTATTTAACGACCACAACAGTATGAAAATTTGGACATACAAACGGAACAGATTAATTCATATAATAAAAAAATTATCCATAACGGAATTTTCATTCATGATTTAGTCGGAAATTGTCCGAATTTATCTTTACATTAGCAAGTGCGGGCCGTGGCAAGCAAACAAGTAAATAATTATTATGCATCGATGATGCGTGCATCTCGGCCACGTGCAGGGTTCGAATTAAATTTTAAATTATTTTTGTGGCACGAACGACACGTAAATGCTGAGGTCTGTTTGTTTCGAACACACTTCCTGCAATGCAATGTACCACACACGTGATACGAAATTACATAAACAGCTCATAATCAACCCAAGTAAGGTAAGTGAACTTTGCTTTGGTTATCCCCGAATGCAATATAGTCCATTTACGGAATTAGTCCATGATTCAAAAAAAAAAAAAAAACATTACTCATTTACCACATTAATACTATATCTCTGTGCCGCATCATTTTTTAAAAGAAAAAAAAACCTACCAAATTCATATAATTTTTTGATGTGCAGCCAAAAGGGTCGTTGTGGAACACACAGGATTTTGTTTAAAAAATCGAGTTTTTAATGGTAGCATATATATAAAAGGATCCTTTTAATATATAATTCAAAAGTGGTTTACAGAAGGCTAGCAGGTTTCGATTGCAAGGATACATACATAATTACATATTTCTATTTTTAAGCGACACAATTAGAGAAGTATACTATGTAAAATAAATGGGATAAAACGTGCAGAAACACCGAATTTTCAAACACATAGCAAGTAGGAAGATGTCCTATTAACTACAAGATTAGACGAATTGATTGTCGGTCAAACAAGTCAGACAAACTAGGAATCAGACGAAATACAATTGACCCTTACGGCCTTATAATGTGTTGGCTCAGTAAATCAGAGTGACCAACAAAATTGCAGGTAGGGGTTTCTTTTCCTTTATCTGTCTAATTTTGTATATTATCAAAAATAACGAAGAATCTTGAGGCAGCCATTTGACTTCAAAAATGCTCCTTGAATTCAATTGACTATTGACAATGCGATAACACTGATAATAAATTTTTACATCTTAAGTGAATTACCCAGCTTAATACTTCGACGAAACAAGCTGCTATAAAATTACAATTTAAAAAAAAAACCCTTAAGAAGAGTCCAATTTGTTTATAATAACGAAATAATAAAGAAATACAATTTGTTATAGTTATAGTAAAATTATTATTATTTCATAGTCAATAAAGAAAAGAACAAACAAAAATTTACTACATTCACTGCTGCTGAGTTAAAGCAGTAGATACAGCTATCACGTCACGTCGGATTCTCACGTTACTAATTAACTTACCTTCTTAAACAAAATATCGGCAAAAATATCGTAACACTTCCAGGAATTTGCTACAGGCACGTGCGAGGACAAAAGAAATAGACTAATTGTTAAGAAGTTAAAATCAGGATTTGTCGTTACTATGGAAAATGAGCATTCAAAACCGGAATGTCAAGTCATCAATTTACTTAACCAAATAACGATGATATTTAAAAAGATTAAGATAAGGTTCCTTACAAAACGCATGATGAATGAAGAAAAAAGGATCACCACACAATTGGTACTTGTCAATTCGCGGAATAAATCATCATCAATCGATACTTACAAGATTTAATAAAAATTCGATAAAAAATTAAAATACGGAAAATAGAAAATTTAAATTTAAATTTAAATATAAGTAAGTAAACTGTAAAGCATTTTAACTTAACCTCAAATAGAAAACAGATTTATTTAATTTTTCCTATTTTTATATGGGGTTCACTATTATCCATTGCATTGGTTTCAGGTAGATATGTTTCTAAGAAAGTCGATGAAACTTTTAAGTAATTTAATTTTGTTACATTCTTTTTATTTGTAACTTTTCAACGGTCATACTGTGGTCGTATTCATATTTTCGGGATTGTATAGAGATAGAGTTAGACCGTATACGATTCGGGTAGATGAGCGACATTAATATTGGTCTATAACTTGGCTAAATCTGCATGCTATGTAGAAGTGGCCACAATACTTCTGCTTAAAAAAAGTAAACTAGAAGTGGGAATAAAAATTCATTACAAAATTTGGGTCAAAACGACTCATATGTCATTTATAAGGTTTAGTATAGGAAAATCATGATGAATTGCTTTAAAAAAAAGGTTCATGGCACATATGAATGTAATTTACGTTTCTCTGCAAATTTGTTAAATTTTTTATTTGTTAGGTGCTTAAACATAAAAGGTGTACTCTGTATATAAAATAATTTGTTGTGAAGCACGGTTGAAAATCATAATAATAGATCTCTAAGATTTTATACCCCGCATTCAAAATTTATGCTTTGACCAAAATGCGTTTAAAATTTATAAATAAGTATGAAGCACTCAAATAAAACTCTCTTAAAAATGAAATATAATATCAACATAAAATGTTAACAGAATATAAGATAGTAATCATGGTTATAATTTATAAATATACATTGAAAAATACACATTGTATATTTAAAGCGATAATTGGAAAAAAATGGAAAACTAATTTTGGCGGAATAAAAAGTCGCTATACTAAGTATTATACCGATAGATACCTCGTTTACAACCTATTTCAAACCGGCTCCAGTCGATGTAGATCAACTCGTACCACTTGCATAAACACTTTTTTGAACCGGATCGAGACTTTCAAACTGGATCATAAAGTCATTTTTTCGATCCAGCTTGAAAAATGTTCAATCCACATTGAAAAGTGCCATAAATACTTGCACTACTCGGATTGAATTGAAAAGAGCTTACAAAAGACGTTTTTGGACAAAAATTCCTTAATATAAAGTTGCTAAAATGTTCAGTAACCTTTGACTTAAATTAATTTTTCCGCTTATAACTGCAAAATAATTCGATTGGATTTTTTTATATCTCTTTGAAAGAAAATCCAAAGTTTACTGAAATGAATGTATGATAGTTTTTGTTTAATTTTATTAGGGGATTTTTATCCAAAAAGTTTCGATTCGAACGGGTTGTAGAATAGAGCAGGTTAAAAAAGAGTGTAAATATCTTCGAAATAGGCTTGACTCATATCAGTTTTCAATCAGGATGCGAAAGAAAATAAACAAGTTAAGAATTTAGGACAACTCCAAATCACAATCAAACTTTGGATTTGGTAAAACAATTTCTAGGATATTAATTAAAGAAGCAAAGTAAAGCGTCTTGAAAGAATTTAACTCAATTATTTTTATTATAGGTTAGATGAAACCGTGTTATAAAATAAAATGAGATTATATAAAAATTCCTTACACGTATATTTATCAGGAACTCTTCACGCAATTTCCCTTTGAACTTCAGCGCGATTGACATATGAACTTAGCTTCCCACTCATGAACCTAAGAGTCATCTTTCAAAAGAGGCAAATAGTAACAAGTGCCCGGATTCATATGAGACGTATCGACTAGTGTATGTGCACCCACGGCTCTCGGAACAGTCGAGCATGGCACTTACGATGGTATTTTCATAGGCACCCTGTGTGTACAGAGCAATTTGCCTGTTCGATGCATTCAAAAGCTGCATCCACACAAGTCAGCTGTGTTGCACGCTTTGGTGGCAGTGTTGAAAGTTTCCTGCAAAATTGAATTACTCACTTTTTCCGCAGAGGCTCCGGTTGCACATTTCGCTGCTCAGATGCAATACAAATCGAGGACGTGTTCAGTGTCGTATTCCAAACTGGTGTCAATTATGCACGGCAAACTTTGTGCAGTATACATATGTGATTTGTTTTGAAAATACAACCAAGGAAATGCTGTGAAGTTAACCAGATTTCCGTTTAACGAATAAAGTTTTCAAACAACCAGGTATATCTCTGCCTCAAGGGATCTATTTACCTTTTAATTTTGTCGTTTATTCTTTTTTCGCTTTTCAGATTCACAAAAACAAAGAAATTTAGTTTGGTAGCTGTTCGCCACTTTACAATTTTAAACTGAATCTTATGCCGGGAATGAAAGCGGTGCATAGTGCATGTCAAAAACGATATGAGTTGAAAAGTGGGACTTTGTACATTAGTTAAATGACACTTTTCAGAATGGCCCTTACGCTAGGGACACGTACCTATTCAATTTCACAATTCTTGTAGTGTTTTGAAATTAACGTAAAAGTTTATGTAGAAATCTATGTTTGGAATCTATGTATGGAACGTTCCTCTGAATGTTTTTAAGAAAGAGTTTTCTGAAATTGAGAATACACGAAATTCTAAATTTCTTCACAAAATTAAGCTACATTATATGCATAATTAAATAAATTAACAGCTACAATTTATGGCAAAGTTGTACAATTTAATGCTTATGCAATTTTAGCAAATGTTCTATGGAAATGATATTATGATTTTTTTCCATCTGTTTTTCTATGGTCTGGTTACTGGTTACAACAATTGATGTTTGAAATATGCTGTGGTTTAATTTTTAAATTCAACAGTGATAACCCTCAATATATTACAGTGCATAAACAAAACAAAATATTATCTAATATTACATTTATTGGAGCCTGAAATATGTTTCGGAGTCCAGTGATGATATAAATGATCGTTTATCACAAATTGAGAAACTGAAATATTAAATATTGAGTGTGGGGATACTTTGACTCATACATTCAGGTAACTTGAGCTCTTGAGCCCAAGAAAACCGATCGTATAATTGTTGCCAATATTAAGTGAATAACCAAATATAAACGGTTTTGACGGCTGCCACCTTGTAAAGACGAGCAGCTCTATAGTACATATCTAATTCGAAAAAAGGGTTGCTTCTCAATACCCGAATTAGATAGCTAAATACAAAGAATACGATAGAATGTTTCTTACATTCAAAATCTCGTTTTAGGAATAATCATATCATTATAGTTAAATAAATAAGTCATAAATACAATGATTCTTAATAATAAGCCTGTTAATAGCTGTAAGATTAATTGTAAATATTTAATTGTTTCAACATTATAGCGAAGTTTATGGTGTAAAAACTACAAAGTTTAGTTATTCAGTTATTAAGAAAGAAAGTTTTTTAAGATTTTATTAAATTGGCGTGAAGGTTGTAGCGAAGTTAACTTTTGTTTATGTTTTTCTGAAAATTCAACGTTTTTGTACGTCGTTACGTTAATTTGTTTATTTTCTATTATGCCAAAGGACTTAAATTGGCGCAGTGGGGAAACATCCTACGGCTAGGGGAGCGCTTCAAATGTTAAAATTGTGGTTTTGTGAATCCAGCCCGCTTTGGCACCCGTCCTCTAATATTAAAGAGATGATAGAATTTACTTTTGGATAAAACTTTTGATAGTTTAATTGAACACAAAAAAGAAAACGAACGTTTTAATATTATATCGTCCGACGCCCTCAATGAAACGGCATGCTAATAAAATGATTGTTTTTTGTTGTTTATTAAGAAGGAAATTGCAAAAATAAAATAGCACACAATAAATTTAAAGCGAACATAAAAGAAGTGAACATGAAATCCAAGCCCACGCTGCTTCAATTAACTCAAAACTTCCCATTTCTTAGACCCGGAAAGCACGTGGCAATTTAAATAAGGCGCAGAATCAAACTTTTCCTTTTTTTTTGTACTTTATACCATTTGGCCGAATGGTCTAAATTCTCCTGTTAAGATGATTTCCCCGCAAAAGTAAAAAAACGAATCCTCTGAAAATAAACCAAAATTCAGTCGTCGGACTACCCTTGCTGGGAGCGGCGCTGAATCGGTTGCAAAAGCGCGCCAAGAAAAGACGAGTTTTTCCTTGAATCTTGAACCACGTGCCCCACTCGGGCCGAGGACTAACCTTCCGGTTGAGTAAATGAAGTGAGAACGAGATATCATCATCTTGAAGCATTATCACTTTTGTTGCGGTTTGTCTGCTAAACATAATAACATACGCAGATAACTATGTAGCTATGCTCTGTACGGAGCCCAAATTGTGCTGCTGAGGGATATGCTAATTTCGAATATCTTTGGTCTCTGAGATTGGGTTCATGACGCTTTAATGGAAACAAAGTTGATAGGTTATTTATAAATTATTCTAAATTGTTTATGATTTCATTTGGATGTTGACAGCGTGGCAACTCCGTTTGGTTAGGGAAATGTAATTTGTTTTCACGCGTTGCTCTGTAATGGAATTTATGGTAATGCACTGAATTACAATAATTATGAGTTCCATGAAGGTACCTAGTAGACAATTTCGGTTACGATATAGTTGGGTCAAATTATAGTTAACTATGCGTATATTGCACGAATTTTTTAATTTGGAATATGGTTTTAAAAACCCTGACGCACACTTATTTATAATATTTTACACTTAATAATGATGAATTAATATAAAACAGTTCTTAGATATACAGTAGATCAAACCAAAATATTTTTAATTTTTTGGATATAATTCTTTTGATTCAGCGGATAAAATTTAATATATTATATTTCTTCCGAATATAAGGTCAAAATAATTCGAATTAGATGTTGCTACCGAATTACTTTAATCATTTTGAATGAATAAATTAATTGAAGTCAGAGGTAACTGAAATTATTTTTTTAGAAATTTAGGAACTTTATTATGGAATTTTTATCCCAATAGAGCTTTTCGATTCGTTTCGTGCGAAAGGTAGAGTCTAGCTATCTTAAAACAAACAATTTGTTTGAAAAGAATTATAAGTCTACTTCAAAAACATTTCAGATATATATATTTTTTGTATATACATATATAATATATGTATATGTATATTTTTTCCGTATAGGAAGGACTTTCAGTGTTTTAGTGAGTATAATACCGCTTAATATTCAAAAGTTTCTTTATGAAAACTTTTTTATATAATTTTCAATCAATAATGTGGTAATAGTTTATAAAATCATTATTAAAAGTTGCCTTTTTTGAAAGCTGAAGTGACATGACATCTTAAAGCATTTATTGGTTGTGAGGGTAAATCTTCATAAATTCTTATTCCAGGAAAATTTGTCATCAATAAATTGCTTGTTATCTGAATGAGTTCCTATGCAAGGTATCCTTATGCTTTGCCCCATAACTTACGTAAAATAAAAGACGACGTTTGACAGAAATAACATAAATTTTGAAGAAGCGTGATTCGATTCGCATACAAATGATTTTATGTGACACAATAGTGTGCTTTATGACTGTGAAACAATCGCACCTGGCACTACTACCGGCAAGTCCCGGCTGGATTTAGTGCGGATCGACTGGCAGTAACTTGTTACTGTCATTCGTGGTATGCATGCTACATCAGCGATATTGGCACTGTTCTAAATGTAACCGCTGCTAATCATGCAATCCCCGAAATAATTCACTCGGATTTATGCAACAAGTGTCCCCGTTCGAAGATGCACGGATTGTCGTGCCGCAAGTAAACAGCACAAATCAATCCGAGCCTTCGTCACCCGTCGCGTCGACCCCAGCTGGCCTCGGGGTATTCCCGCCGCAATGCATCGCAGCTGAGGAAAAATCAGGAGCAATTCCCAAGACGGGGTCTCTCACCTGCCGGATGGGTTTCGTCCGTTGCGTCCGATCCGGTTGCACTCCAGATGTACCTGCGTCCTGCACATTGTTTCACGTAATGACAGAGTTGATTAAATTCCAACATGCAGAAAATTCAGATGTTGAGGCAAAAAGGGAACAGCTCTGAGGTTTCGCTTCGAGCATTTCACCCCCAGAGCATCCCGACTGGACTCCTTTCTGGAGGGCCAAGCCTAGGAGCATCATATTTAATTAAAGCAAGTGAAATCCTTATTAAGATGGGCAGCTGAAGTTTCTCCCACGAGATTTTGTAATGAATATGAATTTTCATATTTTAATTAGAGGGCCGAGTTAATCTTATTAAGGAAATGTTAAGTTGCGACGGTGTTAATTCTGCACGGTTTCAACTTTGTTTGCTAGTTTTGTCGGGAAAATTTTGTTTTAATTTTAAGTTTCCGAAAAGCTGATTATGACCATTGCTGGTCGACTAACAATTTAGCTAGCTAACTGAATACATATACAGTGACTTTAATCAGGGTTTTAATTTAATAATTTCATAATTCTAAGAACAAATACGTTTAAAGGATTGCTTAAATGTTAATATGCTATTAAAATAACAGAATGTCTCCGATTTCAAAAGCCAAGTAGTTTCAGATAAATACACGGAAAAAAACATACTGTAAGAATTCATTGGATTCCTATAATAATCACAGTTTTATCCTGTCTTGCCATGATAGATTACGATCAAACAATAAATCCCTTCAGTTTAATTTATGGTATGCAACAAGTTAAATTTTACAGAATACAGAATAAAATTCTTGAGCTTGTAATACAAACTTTGTGAAATACATGTTGTCAAATTTGTCTAAATTACAGGACTACAGGACTTTTTTTCCGTGAATGTCTTCAATAACATTTAGGATACCTATAGGTAATATATTTTTTACGTAGTTAAAGTGAAGTTTCGTTATAAAAGTGAAAATAAATTCTAAATTCAACTATTATTATTATATTGAAACTTTGAACTGTTTTATTAGTTTAAAAATTCAAAAATTTAAACATTTCGTAATTTTCGGATTGAAATGCTGACCATTTTTGGGCTCGTCTGCCTCGGCGGACGAGCATTTTTTTCTCAAAATCTGTCCCTATATCATAGTTATAGGGAAGGGCAAACGTACAATTTTGTTCACAAGCCGCTCAGCGGGCAAAATTGTAACAATATAAGTACCTATATTGTGAGTATATGATATAAAATCCTTTTTACCTACTTTTTAAAAAATTTAGTTTAGTTTCTTATTATTTGAACAAATATGTATATCATTTTCATGCCAATACCAGCTATCAAACAAATGGAGCATGGTTGAAATTCAAAAGACTAAGCCAAATCCTCTATAAACTCAAACCTGTCAATATTTCAGGATTTTTCCTAGCTCTTGTTATGTAGGGAGAACTCAGCAAAACTGGAATAATCTTTAACGCAGCGAAGTGGCCTTTTCTGCCGGAAAGGCTTTAAAAACGAAACGAACCAATTAAAATCGGGAGAGGCACAATGAAATAGCCGCAAGCTACCTGAAGGCCGTCAGTGGTCGGTAGGGCAGTAATAAACCTAATTTTTCCGCAAATCCCAGTTCAGACCTTCGAGTGGCATTATTACTAGTGATGCTGTAAGCCGAACAGCAGGCAAGCAATCGATAAATCCTTTCACTCAAATTTCAAAGGGTGATTCCTGGACATTTTCATGGACTTATATATCCACCAAGCCTCTACAGATTTAAGTTTTCAAAGCTTTTATTCTAATCTAGATTGCGATTTCCGATTTTGTGGGTACAGGAGCCAACTTAGTGTAGCATTTTTTTCCTTATAGACCAAAGCGCTAGGATCGCTGGAAACAAGGTGGAACACGCCCTACTTTTTAGGAAAGGAATTCATTTTGATTTCATGTTTCGTTTTCAGGTTGTTGTCGTCTTTATTTACATCCAAAAGAGGAGTCGCACTGAATGCAAATCCAACAATAATTACTTGCCCTGCATGTATGAATAATGACAGAATTTTTACACACGTTACACTCAAATCCATGTCTTGAATATGGAAAACAAGCGCCTATTATTCGGGAAAATATTCTCACGTCTGGTGTTGTATACTTAGCATTTTTAAGGGTGAGAATATATGTATATTTTTTTTCGAAAGTGATTTTTATTATCCGCGTGCTTGTACAGAAAAAACATCGACCAGAGAATTAGTTGATTCAGTGCTGGAAAAATCATATTTAAACTGAAATTGGCTCACTGCCACTGAACGTGTATATGCTGCACTCGAAATTAACCATGCTTGTTTTGTATGTTATGCATATAGAAATCGTGTACCCATGTATGTTTAATTCGAAAAAGTCATCTAAAAATGTGTCAATTAAAGGAAACACCAAGTGACACTTCTAAATTCATGGCATTTGCGCTGCCAGGGAGGCTCAATCAAATGTTGTTCAGTCAAAATACACCATCAGTACAGAAATTTTAGGTTCATTGATTCTGAATACCTTCGAAACATTAATTGCGGACTACCGCAAAAATTTCTGCACAAATTTATAGTTCACTGCATTCGGCGATATATTTGAAAAGGCACGGCTGCAGCGACGCAATGGGGCGGAGGCGGCGGCGCTCGCTTTTAGCGTCAATCTAAAACAAGAACGTTCTTGTTGTATAATAAATTCTGAACAGATTTCAATTAATTTCATTTCGCTTTACCCATATGTGTATTTTTAATACTTTAATTAAGCCGAATTCTCATAGCTCCCCATTCCCCACTTGGTGGCTTACAGGCGGCTCAAGAGGCCCTTTCCGGTTTCGCTGATTGATTGAATATTTGTGGCCTGTAGGTGCTTTATGCAAAGTCAACGTGCAAACCTGTTGAGGGTTTTTTACCTTTGTGCAAAAACCCTTTGGCTGTAAAGTTGCAACGAATCGCTTCTATTTGCAATGTTTATGAATCAAGCTATTTTTAGTAAGTCAAGCGTAACAGCAATACGCAACTTTGTACGTAATAAGAAAGCATTGAGCTGTAAAAACTTTGTGGTTCTTTAAATAGGTTAGTCAGTGTTAAAAAAAAAAATCATTTGAATGCATCTTTTGTAATTGGCATTATGCAATGCTAACTTATTTCTAAAATACCTTTCCACCAATTGGTCAAAACCCTTTAGAACCAATTTAAGGAAAAAACGTAACTGGCTTCCATATAGTACTAAAATTTTGATTTCGAAACGGTGGAAATTTTCGATGTCAAAAAGTTTCAATGTAAACAATATTTCTCGGGCAAGTACTCGTTGATCCTGCAGCAAAATTGGGAAAAAAATTAAATAAACAAAATCAAAGAACTGAAGATACCTACTATTATACATGAACCTAGAACCTCTGAATGGATAGTCTGGCAATTCTACCGCTGAGCTATCGAAGCACGCGTGGCTTTATAAATTATGAGTAACCACGTCTTCACGTTATGTGAACTAAATAATCCTAGTAAATGATATTGTTGACTCAATTGATAACGATCATATGCCTACTTTAACTATGCGTTTAGTGTTTATTACTAAATTTATTACTAATGACCAAATATTTTAAGAAAAATTTCAAATAAATGCGCTTAGTTATTGTAACTAAATTGTTTTCTCAGTGTACCTAAATATATAATATACATAATGAAGTTATTTTGTTCGTTATTCTAACGAAATTTTAGCGTTATATCAGATCCCTGATTTTGTCTGCATTAGTAATGGATTTCCTATTCACAGACTTCAAGTCTCATTAATTTTATTAATATAACTAAATACATAAAAATTTAAATATTCAGGAAATAAAAAAGCGTCCCATTTGAGGAAATTACTCTCACTCAATTACATCATTTTTACATTGCTTAGACATAAGAAGGACAGAAGGCCACGAAAGGCTGGAGAAACACGGACGAAACCTTGTTTAACTTCCTATGAATTAGTCCCGTGGGAAAAACTTTTTCTGCAATCAACAGCCGAGCAGAAAATTTAAGTGCTGCTGTGTCGTCATTTTACTTTCCCATCTCGTCATAAGGACGGCGGCAGCAGCACCAGAAGCAGCACTTTCCAAGGAGCCGAGGTGGCCGGAGCAACAGAAGCCAGCACCTAAGAGCGAACTGAAATAAGATTCCGAGGCCGGTGCGGAGTCGATGTAGAACTGTCGAAAGTTCCTCTGGGAAAACACGGCCACGGCAAAGGATGTGCACAGAGATCCTGGAAAATGTGTGTCGGTAAAAGATATACTATTTTCACACTATAGCATTCCCGGAGCCATCTCTTGTGGTTTGTAATGTAATGCCAAATGGACACGGGTGAAGAAAAATACATTTCTGCATTTTCTTGGCACGTTCTATGTACCACCCCATGAATTCTTTAAGATTTAAGCGTCCTCTCGAAAGGTTATATCGCTCATGCATGGACGGAAAATGGAAATTATTGCTGTAAATGTATTCATCGTGCGCATCAAAAAGTACACCTCCGGAAGAATCCTTGGACCGGAATTATTTATACTAGCCAGGATTAGGTGAGTGTGTTTCAGGGATATAATACCACAAAATAATTTTGTCGAAAATCCGCCCGGATTCTCTTCCCCCCTCCACCCGACCACGAAATATTCGGCTTTATGAGAAAATTAATATTTTCGCACCTCTCAAATTGCAGCGGCCTTTTTCAATTAGCAGATCGAATATTGTCCCCCGCTTAAAATGCTTAAATTTTGAGAGCTCAAAAGCGGCAAATTTCCCTAAATTGAAATGAATATTGATAAAGCAGCCTTAATGGGCCGCAGGTGTCAAAAGGCTTGCGATAACTAGAATTTAGGCAATAATGGGCTTTATGACACGTTCCGATACTTCGACACTATGCAGGGTAATCAATTATCCAGCAAAACTCCCACTGGAGCTTGTTTTCGCGTATACAAAGACCAGATCGACAATAATAAAAGACCCTTACCAAGGCGGTTTCCTTGGCTTTATCGAACAGATTCGGAACTATAACAAATTCTTAATTGGAGGACCGTCGCTGACTTTAATTGATTCCTCGTGCATTCCACAAAAGCTTCAGGTTGCATCTGAAGTGCAATTGCAGTTCATCTTCTTTCCTGGTCCAATCGAGACTAACGAGATATTTGTTAATGCATGCGAAAATAGTTGAAGACTCGAGGGCGCATTGTTAGGACGAAACTAATTATTATGCGGGGATTATTCATTACACTTTTCATATCTGAATAATCTACCACTCAAATTATGCAGTCCAGAGCCATGGGAGTTGAGTTGCTTCGGAATTATCACTGTCTCCGTTTCCGGCACCTTTTGTCAACAAAAGAATTTTTATCTTTGCATGTGTTGACACAATCATCAAACAATTTTAAATCGTCAAAAAATAGAATTTAAAAATTATTGAAGTGTTTAATTAGAAAGATAAAACTATAGTATAGAATTTGAAAAAAAATCTTAATTGGACCAACACCGATTCTTCTTATGCCAGGGGTACAAAATTTTAAACTTCTTTAAACCTGGTCATACTTCTTATCACTCTGGTCCGTATCATAGGTGAAAAATTCCTTTTTTAAAAGTTAATATGTTCAGTATGGAAACAATTTCATGAAAATGTTAAAAATTTGTAACAGCTTTATAACTCGACAAACTGAAATGATCTTTCAGTCATATTAAACATGTTGCTTCTTAATATTCAGTTTTTGCAACCCAAGATGTTTAGTATAAAATTAGGTTCATAAAAACGTTTAACATTTGAAACTGTGGTTTTTAGGAATTACATATGGGTAATTAAACAGTTGTTTGAATTCGAATAGTCGCATAACTCGGTCGGCTATACATATGTATCTTGTAAACTATTCGACTGTAGTATGTTGTGTTATATTTTTAAAAGTAATTTTAATATATGTGCTAGTATTCTAGATACGTTCAGGGTAATATCTTAACCGACACAATCCTAATCGATAATAGCCACTTTGGAGTAGAATATTTCAAACACGAGCCATAATTTTGAAAAACGGCTTAAGAAACTTTATAACAATTTTATATTCCCTTTTCAGCGAAACCCCACTCGGTAGGGTAAGTAAACATTTTTTTTCATCCCCGCTGTATATGTACGTAGCCTTAAATTTGTTTCTCCGAAAATCTCAAAACAAACCAATATCTTTGTAACGGATATATGTAATTATCTATAAGTGTACAAAGATTCAGTGCTACATTCTTAAAGGTCTCTGAATGAAATGACTGTGACATACAGACGGGAGGAAAGACATGGCGAAACTACAAAAGTTCCTTGTTTTGCTACAGAACCCTAAAAATCCCAAAAATTAAAATTTTGAAGCGAATGAGTTTGTATTGTACCTTCTTTTTAGAGCAATAACGAAGATGTGAGAATTATTGATATAAGTAGTAAGCATTAATGATATTAACAAATATGCTTACAGATACTTGTCAATACTTCTCGTTCAAGATTTTTTTTTTCTTTTACATTTGGAAGAAGCTATACTATGCGTTGTATATTTCATGTATGTACAATGGACGCTTATTCTATATTTATTAAATAATTTTCGGTTTCCAATTTTCAAGTTTAGGAAGTTTTAGAAAACAATGGAGTGTTTAAAAAATACGAGACATGACATTATAAGAATTTTGTAATTATGTATTTTGTTTTAATATTATAAATTTTTAATTGGATAGATAGATTGATGATTGGACGCTATTTCAAAGAAATTTAGGATTTTTCACCTCGGATTGCATTTCCTAAAATTACAATACATGCACATTGCGTCTAAAAAATGTAAAGTTATTACACTTTTAACTTGAATTGGGAGAGTGGAAGTGGAAGAGTGGAAAATTTAAGTTAAATAGTAGGTACACAAATTTAATTCTAGTTATTTAATAAAGTAATTATGAGTTATATTTTACTTAATTACAACAAAGGGCGATATTTAAGCTGTGTTAAAAATGAAATCTTATCAAATTGCAATGATACTAACTTGTAAATTCGAATTATTTACGACTTTTTTCGTTATTTCATCATTACAGAAATAAATCTTATCGTACTAAAATGAGCTGAACAAAGCAGTTCGAAATGTAATTTTTATAATAGTTCAAGATTTCTACATATGTATATGTACATATATGCAAGGTTATTTCCTTCATTGGTTGCACGATGTAATATTACATTTTTTTGTAAAACTTCTCAATTATGTATTAATGTGTACTGATATTAATTAAATGGATACCTCTAAAATAGAATTCTTCAGTTTGTATTAATTCAGCTGAATAAAAACCTGACTAACTAACACTACTGAGACATGTTAATTTAAAAAAAGTCTACAACAAACAGAGATAATATGATTGAATCATCAGTATTAATTTTGAACTTTGTTCTAAGAATAGTAAGTTAATTTAAAAATTATACATAAATAGGCGTTATACCAGCGACACACCAATCGAAATTTAGAATTTTGAGTGTTCTCAATTTCAGAAATATATCATATTACCTCTGAATTTCTTAAAAATTTTCAGGCGAATATTATGTAAAAAAGATATTTTGACAAAAATTTGACTTTAATTTCAAAGCAATACAATAATATTGTCAAATTGAGAACGCTCGAAATTCTAAATTTCAGTTAGTGTGTCGCTGGTATTAATATCAATTATTACTTAAATCGTTGTAGGTGTATTCAGTTCGACTATACACGTAGCCTACCTTTTTTGCCGTTTATACCCCGGTGTCAAAATAAATATTCCCATGAACTTATGTTATGTTGCAACTCTGGTGTTTACTTGTGACGGAAATACTTTTAACCTGTCGGAAATGCTTTCGGATGTGAGGAAATGTATGGGGCGCCGTCCAATGCTGATTAAATAGCAAATCACTGAATGGACAAGGAAGCGCGCATTCATGCACATTGGATCAAACAAAATCAATCAATTAAAGGAAGGCCTTAATTACGTAATGTTCTCAGCAGGATGCAATTAATTAGCTAAATTATAATGGGAATTGATTTGTTTCCAATTCGAAGTAGCAATAAGGTTATGTGGAACTGTTCTTCAACATTTCTGGACTTATCTGAAAGTAAAAAATCTGAACCGATAAGTAAAGATGGAGGCATTCTGTTTCACCGGTGGCTGCCGCCTTCACGTAATTTTCCCTTGGGGGCTTTTATGGAAAATTTTAATGGTAGGCAAACTTATTGCTGAAAGAAATCTTTTCACAGAAAGTAAACAGGCAAGCAGTGTTCAGAGCGCTGAGTTTGAGTTCAATTACTTAGAAAGGTTTTTGGTATTTGGTCCAAGTTACCTTGTTGGAGCAAACATTTTTTTTTTTTTTTCATTTTCCTTTCGAATTAAAAAAAGGAAATACTTTGAATAGAAGTTGCTACTTTCTTACCGGGAAATCCGCCTAAACAAAATTGAATTAATTTCATTCGTAACCTCTGATGGAGCGTGAATAAGCCGCAAATATTTTGAGTACTTCGTTAACAAGCCAGAATTTCTTTTTTGAACTTTGTTAGCTCACCATATTATCAACAATTCACTGAATTTCCTTTTTACTATTCTAATAAATTAATTGTGAGTTTCGTCTCTATGTGTCAATAAACCAATACCAGGCAGTCTTTGTAGTTATGTAGTGAATTTCGATTTCATTTATACCTACACTTTAATAAATTTCACTTTTCAGAAGTGAAAGGACAAGACCTTTGGTTTATTGCCGGTATAGGATAATGCACAAGTCCATAGAAATCTAAAAAGTTTGCCATTCTACCAGTCAACAAGCCAAGGAAAAGGCCAACCAACTGCTGCCTCATGGCAGCTTTGATTTTAAATGCGACAAGAATTATCGACAGGATCTAGCAATTGTTCGATTTATAGTGCATTCCCATTAAGAATGCATAGTTCAATTAACCGTGGTTTGAATTGTTAGCGTATGTCAGAAGAATCTCTCGACTCTAATGCAAACTCTAAAGTTATATAATTAGGATTGATACACTGAAAGAAAAAAAGCAGAAAAATTAACTATTTTTTCAGCCAACTAATTAAATTAGTTGATAGATCTAAAACAGTGAGAAAAACATTTACAAAATTAGTGTTTCTCAACAATTTTAGTTGATTTCATTATTTCACTACTTTAAATTGTAATAACAACTAATTTTTTTTTTTGTCAGTGTAGATATGTACTTCCATTAATTTTATTGATTGCGAAAACGTATGAGAATAAACGAGATTTAAAAAACAAGTTTGAATTCTTCAAAAATATATATGTAGGTATACTACTGGTTAAATATGTGAGTTGTATTTTAGGTTAATATTTTGTAAAAAGACTACGAAATTCAACTCATTGGTTTTATTGAAAAGTTGTGTATACTAGTAGAGTGCCTATTATAAGGAAAGAAATTATACAAACGATGATTTGAGATTTTAAAATTATAATTGCTTATTTCATTACAATGGATTATCAAATCAATATAATGTGAAAAATAATAAGGTAGATTTTACAAGAAAATTGCATTAGATCACTCCATTCTGTGATTTTTTAAAGTTTAAACAAAACAAGTTGTACATAATATTAACTTTTGTTACCTATGCATTTATTTTTTGAATCAAATTATACTTATTTTTGGTAGAAAGGAACTTGAGTTGGTTTATTTGATTTCACACACAAATCATACATACAAAACATGAGCATAAAACATGCATACCTCCCGATTTGCATCGGAGGTTTAATAGTGTATTTAAATCTCCCCTTAGTGAATTAAATTTAAACTAAAATAGGTTAACGCGGGAGAAAAAACTCATATCAGAACATGACAGCCAAAAAAGGAAAAAGGACGAAGGATATCTTTACTATTGATAATAATCCTGCGCCATTTATTATTTAAACGAAAAAAGCAAGCTATAGATACAAGTCGGCTAGTGTTAAGCGAAGTGAACAAGGTTAACCCTGCTGAAAATACGCTCGCACTGGGGAAAACCTTCGCAGCCCTTAAGCACTGTGGAAGGAGGGTGCGGGTCCTTGCCACGCCACCGCGACAAACAGCTGCAGCAGGAGAACTCCTCGCAAGACGGAGCTGCGTCAGCAGTTGAAATAAATTCAAGGATAAGGAAAATTAGTTTGGAGGTAATTGAAATAACTTTCGTCGCAGTAATTTTACGGCTCTAATCCGAAAACCCTTGGAATTTGGCAATTGTTAGTGCCATTACATGTGTCCTCGTAATAGGGTGAAGGTCCTTTTTTTGGCCTTTTTTCCGATCGTGTTTACAATCCGGAAAACAAGGGTCTTCGACTTTAAAGTGTCCGGTCTCTAGTAATGATGTGGAATTCAATCTCCATCATGTCCCCATTGGGGCTGGGATCAAATCGGATGAAAATCTGTTTTTTATGGTTTCCCCTTTTCGACAGAGTAATGCAGACTCAGAGACGATTGTTTCTGAGTTGGGAGTTTATGACTTTGGGAATGTTTTATGGTATCCCAGAGAAAGAAATAAAAAGGTTCCACGTATGTCCTGACAATGCCCAGTGGTCATAGTTCTTGCTCTGAGGCATCCATGCTCAGCAGCAATACGTCTGTACCTAAGCAGTTTTTATCTGTCTGGAAAGGTACCACGAGATCGTCGACACTCTTCTCACCTTGTCGGGCATTATTTGCTTACCATACTCTGAGGTACGTTATTTCTATGCAACAATAAAATATTTATTTATTTTATATAAAAATACAATTTTTAGTCTATACGTAAACTAAAACGCACTCCAGTAATAAGCCCACATGGCGCATCGATTTAGTGAACTTTGACCATTCATTTCTCAAAATTAAAACAAGATACTCATCTTGAAACTTATCTGACAGTACCTAGTATTTCATTTTGGTTTGAAATAAATACTTTCATTTAACACACATTTTGGTTTAAAAAATGAGTCCACCAAACATGCTAATTTAAAGGTCAATCGTTTTTATTTCTTTCAGGTTTCGTCTGGTTAAAGTCGTAGTTCATTTTGCATCTTTCATATTAAATATTCGTTTTTGACTTAAGATTTTAAATTCATTTCTCAGTTCAATTTAATTCAAATTCATTATATAATTATAATTTATAAGTTATGTTGAGTTTGGTAAGTAAGGAGAGTAAAAGGTCGGGAAATAACATATATATATATTTGTTTTCTGCTAGTGGTATCGTATCGGTATATTACAATATAAGTTAGGTATAGATGCATCACATTACCAAAATTGCATTACATCTGTGTTCCGACTGTTCTGGATCAATAATAATTCATATCACATCAACGTTTTCCTGCAATTAGTTGTTTAGTAATTAGGTGCACTAAGTGAATGCTTTGATTGCACCAGATAAGCCGGAGACTGTCTTGAAACCATTAACATGCAAATGTTACGAGCAGAACTTAGTGGACACATGCACATTGATAGCAGCAGTATTCGTGTCCTCATCATAATATGCAGACATTACGCTCATGAATTTAATTATGATACTTGTCCTGAGATTAGGACGAAGCGCTTTTTCGTTGCCCCTATACCAAGAATGGCCCACCCTGCAACCGGTAGTAGGATGAGCAATGAATTAAGGTGATTAAAGCGAGTAACTCAGTGGCATATCACTCGTTTTATTAAATTCAGATATAGGCTTAGGACATCTGAAGAAGGGCGGCTCGGGAGACCATCGGTGGTAATGGAAATTAAGCACACCCAATCGGGCATTATTGTGAGCACGGCCGTATGCACAAATTAGCATTAAATTCCACCCTCGCGGACTTGTTCGCATTAACAGGTGGTGCGAGCAAATAAGAACAAAAAGTCCTTGGCCGTAGCGAAAGTTGAGCCCTATTTCAACGAGCAAATCTCAAAGGAATCACTTTGGTCCACGGATTCTGCTGTATTTTTTTTTTTACTTTTTCCTCTTTTTTTCATCTTTCCCCCGCGCGGGAGCAGACTATACATTGACATACTTAGCCCGGCTACAGATGTTAAAACGTGCCAGGGGGTGAAGGGCGCTGGGCGTACCGACGGCGTTTTTCTGCTCCCCAACAAGAATTCCATAGGGGGATCATAGAACATGGAAAAGGCATATTAAGGAATGGAAAAAAATTCTCTCGCGGAGGGTAATTTACCACAAAAATCTCGTTTTTCACTTTGTTTACGGCACAGACGTGTCTGATGAAACAAATTTCACGGATGACGACCTGCAGATGGGGGCGAGCCAGGTAATCAAGATATCCTTACAAGTTGATTCCTTGCTTGAACTTGGCAGTAATGAAAGTCATGGTGCAGGTATATTACTCCGGGTCTGAATCCGCGCGAGAGCTCCATTCGCGTTTTGGAATATCACACCTTCTTTACGACAGACTCGCGATTATTCTGGCGGATGCTTAATGAAGACAAGGGAGATGTTGTCGATTATGTTCGAAAAATTAGGGAACATGATGCTTTAGATATTGTTTTATTAAAATCAAATTAATTGTGTTTAATGAACTAAAAAAATGGAAAGCAGGACAAATCAGCTATAAAAAATTATTTACGAATTGAAAATATAACTTTTTCTAAAACAATAGTAAAAATACCTACATATGTTTGCTTTTGGACAATGTATACGTACACCTGGCTGCAAAATAATGGCTAACAACAAAAATGGCCGTATCTTGAAAACCATTGAAGGCACAGGACTGTGGTTGGGCTTAAGTTGTTGCAAATTTAATGTACTTTAAAAATGGTAATAAAATCTAATATCAACAAATGTACAGTTTATTAGTTATAAGGGAACTGAAAAAAAAGCTGCAGATTTTCACGTATATTACGAAGAAAGCACAGGTTTTTCGAAGCTGCAAATTTGGGATTACACTACTCTAACTGGTCCTGTTAGGCCACTGTAGGATTTTTAAAAAATCTATTTTTTTTTTATTGCTTTAAATGGTCTCTTAGGACCTCAACTATGATATCCCAAAAGATTATGGCCCAGAAATATCTCTAAGTACTTGTTTTTTAAAGTATAGCACAAGGTCGCCTATATAACCGCCCTGTAACTTGAAACTTTAAGCCCGTTTATCTCAAAACTGCATTTTGTAAGTTGGCCGGAAACATAACTCAGGCAATTTTCAACCGATTTACTTGAAATTTTGAATATATCTCGAAAAATGTATTGTCCACAAAAGTACGTAGGATTTTTTTTTATATTGCATAGTTCATTTGTTATTAACAATTATGTGATGATTTTTTAGGCAAATTTTGCATTTTTCACTTTGAAAGTGCGCCATTTGGCCAAAAGTTAATATATTGAAAAAATCCAACGTACTTCTCTAGCTGTTATAGTTTACAATCAGAAAAACAATATATGGTTATATTATAATTCAAAAATTACAGGCGCAGTTTGTCCGGCCGTGAACCCTTACAAAACGAAGACGTCATCGGAAAAACGTTGCACAGCCGCCATTTTGAAATTAATCGCTTAAAAAAAATTTAATGTACAGTCACTAATATATATAATAAATACCCTCTATTGGAATCTCGATTTATTTCGTAGTATTTCTGGAAAAAAAGTCCAAAAAAGGGCTATTTTTTCGACTTCTAGAGTGGCCTAACCCCTTAAAATCACTAACCGCTATCATTTTGGTTTACGAACTACTGACCTTGACCGTTACCTATACCGCGGACGTTATCGCTGCCGCTATAGCGTTGGTGTGCGCCACGCTTCAAGAAGAGTAATCATGGTGATAGGAATTTGGAAGCAGTATGTTCAGGATTAAAAAAGTTTTGTTTCAATATAACGAGTTTTATTGAAGTTTTGAGGGTAAATATCCCTATATCGGATAAAAACTGTTAACGTATATTTAATTTTAGCACGTCATTTACAAATTATTTATCTTCCGAACCTTCCACATATCGCCTGACCTCAGATGTTGCCGTTCATGCCTAAGGAGGAAATACGCCGCCGGAGTCATTGAAAGCAAGCTGGTGCCATGGCCGCCCCCTGCGACGCCGCGGAATGGCAGGACAACAAATGCAAACTTTCAATTCTCGCACTGAAGAGCCACGCGAGGATTCCTTGGGTCCCGCAAAAAAGGGGAAATCATATGAATACTCGGCTACTTGCCGCCAGAAGAAAAAATTCTTCCTGCAACTCTATAAAGCAAACGACTGGTAAAATTGTCACGTTCCTACACAAACATGAAAATTGGAGAAGAAATGGCACCAGCAGAAAGAAATTGAAGCAGAAGGTAAATTGGCATCGCGTGCCCTGAAAATATTTTCCCCGAGACAGAATTTGCGTTTTTATTTCTGTTATTCCTGTTATTCGGCTATAAAAAAGGATTTGCTCCGAAATGAGCTAAAGAATATATAAAAATTCACTAAATAAAAATTGACAACGGTTCTAACAATTCATTTTTTCTTTTTGTCCTGTTTCGGAGCGTCTTCCCGACGCTTTGTGTCAGTTTCTTTTGTTCCACGGGGATTTCATGAATTTTCATTGGCTATTTGGGGAACGAATGGGTTTTAGATTTGGTTGCGGACGTGATTGGATTACTTCCCCCGTAGGCGTTCTGCTCCCGCCGGGACGTGTTCTGGGTTAAGTCAGCCGCTAAATAAAAACTGATTGCGTTTATATGAGCGGTTGATACCGCAATTAGAAGCAATAGCAGTTAAACTCGAAAAGGTTTGCTCTCATGGCGCCCTGCAGTCCTGCATTAATTTTATGATAATTTAGAGACCCAAAAGGGGTTAAGGAAAACAAGTTCATGTTTTGAATTTATCAAAAAGTATCGAAAAGTATCGAAAGTATCGAAACTATCGAAAAGTATCGAATATCGGAAACTATAGAAAAGTATCGAAACTATCGAAAAGTATCGAAACTATCGAAAATATCGAAACTATTGAAACTATCGAAACTATCGAAACTATCGAAACTATTGAAACTATCCAAAATATCGAAACTATCGAAACTATCGAAAAGTATCGAAACTATCGAAAAGTATCGAAACTATCGAAACTATCGAAAAGTATCGAAACTATCGAAACTATCAAAACTATCGAAACTAACATATTCGTAAAGAGAAGGTCATCCCCTGATTTAGAAATACTTGTTTGTTAGATACATATGAATTTATGTATGAAGAATTTATGTCGATATGGTGCACCAGTTCATAAAACGAGACGACGATTCTGAATTTACGATGGCACTTAATTTAAATAATTTTTCTAGGCTACTTTACGTTTAAAATATTATAGATGAATAAATTTAGATTATAGCTCTCTATATGATGTATGTATAATCTTTCGTCTTCGTCTTCGTCTTCGTCTTTCGTTTGAGGTTATTAAAATAAAACAGAACGATGCGAACATCATATAGTACACGAGACGGTTTGCCTAAATTATTGTGATGTAGCTTCTATCAAAAAACGCTTATGTTGCATTCAGAGGACCGGTGGTGGTTTATTGAAGGGAAAAAACAGCACCACTCACTTATGCAGGCAGGGAACACAGAAGAACACTTAGTCTATTCATAAGATAAACAAAACGCATAGAGAGACCTGCTCCATATTCGACGAGGGTGTCTTGTAGCTCGGGTAAAAACCAAGCTGCATTAAAGCAAAAATGAAAACGCATTAAAGTGGAAATGTGCACGGTTTTGTATCAGCAAAGAAATGATGTTGACTAAAAACTTTGGGGAACAAATGACACTGACACCCCTCACTAGGCGTCCGGGAATTTCATTGTTCCAATAAAAATAAAAATGTTTATGTATTTCAAAAGCCATCAATTCTTAGCACAAACAAGATCGGGATAAATTATATTACCTTTGCTTATACTTTATGAGAAAAAATAATTCCTATTGTATCTGAAGTAAAAAACTAAATAAATAAAATAATTCAATAATATAACAAACAATCGTTGTGTGATACTATCAATTGGCTTTAATGTTACCCAGTTTAATATTTCGCACGCTTCATGATATTATGATTTAGCTTTAGTGACCCAATTCACTTAATAAGCTTTTATTTTATGTGGGGACTTTCCTTTTTCCGGTTCAGTTTTCGATGATATAAATTGTTTATCGATAATATGAAATAAATAGCGATTGAACCATTAATTAAACAACGACTAATATCATAAATGAATTGGCTATATAATAAACTTGTGGATACGCATGCAACCGTTAGCATTTATTATTATCATGTGTGTTTAAACGAACAAATACGTGAGTCATTACATAAATAAACCTCCTTTGTATCTCTTAGATACGAACATGTTTGAATCTAGAATCTAATACAAATTCCACACGCTCTTGAATATCATAAAATGCTAAGGTCACGAGATTCTCACTAAAATCTTCCCAAAACCTTAATAGTCGAATAATTTAAGTATAACGACGCCCTTCAACCTCACCGAAATCAGGTTTATGTGTCACTTGCGCTTAAGCCGCCATCTCCTTAAATGCCATACGTGACCATATTTCACAAAATTTTCATCTTTTGTCAAATTGAATGGTCCCTGGGAAGGTAACAACAATGGAAATATAGGATGCTTCCGTTTTAATAAGGAGCTTCCGTCTTAAATATACATATGGATGGAGCATTGTTATGCGTCGTAAGAAATTTATCGCATTTCCATATTGTTTGCCTCCGGCCACTCTCAAAGGATTTGTTTTACATAAAAACCATTTTACTTTCAAAGACATGAAGAACCAATTTGTCGATATATTTTACTTGAAAAATCGTGTCATTATTTGTGGTTTCCCA
The DNA here is from genome assembly GCA_951509405.1 of Machimus rusticus. Lineage (NCBI taxonomy): Eukaryota > Metazoa > Arthropoda > Insecta > Diptera > Asilidae > Machimus > Machimus rusticus. Next base: position 3,176,232 of record OX608052.1, on the reverse strand, counting down.
AGAAAGCTTCCAATTAGAAGTTAAAATGGCAACGAAATTGGTTTAAATCTTACGAAAATAAACTACACTCCCTGAGATTTAAATTTATAAATAGGTACAAGCAATTTTAATTTTAATCATGTTGTTGAATTTTATGAAAAATAATTGGCTTTTTAGAAATATGCTATTAGACTACAATTTTTTTATTTATTTATAAATCCAAACTGCCAAAAGGAGTTATGAAAGAAACAGCGTTAAAAATTGTGTTGTAATGCTTACTGATAACCATTTAAACTATTTCTTAATAAAGAATAGCCAAACTTACCACGAAATAGTACTTTTATTATGCTAACATTCGAAATTGAATTCAACAAGAAAATTTGTCTTTCAGTATTTTTATTAAAAACCAAAATACCTAAAGAAACAATGAAAAATGGAAAAAAAAATGGTATACTTAATTTAAGCTAAGTTAATATAGTTGACCAGATTTGATCTCAACAAGAGCCGAAAATTCTAAACTCCGAATATTGAATCCTCAATCAGAAAAATATTTTAATTATATATTTCACGGTTTTTATTTTCATTTATAATTTATTTTAAAAAATAAATACATTTACATATATAGGTAGGTACATTTAAAATAGGTACTTATAGGTACGGGCAGATTCCATTTCAAATAAACATTCCAACAGTGTGCCTGACCACTTTTAATTGGGATGGAATTTCAGGGATATGTTTGTTATATCATTAAATTCCCAAACGAGTTTGGTAAGACAAAGTTGCCTAAAATTTTAAGTTTTATTCATTTTTCAAGTTTCTTGTGAAAATATCTCTAAAAAGTTTAACGAACCGTTCTGGATTCATTTTAAAAATGAGATTTGGGCCTATTATTTCACTAATGATTTTATAACAAAAAATACTTTTCTAGGATAACCGCAGCTTCCACGTTTCAGGCTGAATACCTATCAATTGTGCTACTTACATTGCCACAGTACAGTACATATATGTATGTTAAAATGTGCGAGCAATTAAGAATTTCGAACAAGACACGGCGTGCAAAACTTAAATTTTCATATCTTGCATATGTTTTGATTGTTACATATATAGATTTCGCAGATTATTGAATTTAATTATTTTATCAAATTACTAACAGATTATCTAATTGCAGTTTAAGTGTTGAAGTACGGTGTAAATTGACTTTGCTTCTCTATACTATCCTGCAAACTTATTTTACTATAAATCATTTGAGTTTTCGATATACCTCCTCTGTAATTATCTACAAGAGAAACAACATGCAACTGGTTGAAACTCTCAAATTCCTATAAAATCACAATTTCGGCTGATTTATTTGTTGGCATCTAATTTGTTTTCGTTTGATTACTCTTTGCCCAAACGACAAACAAACCGGCTATAAATCGTTTTAATCTAGGGACGATGTCAGCGCCTATGTCAGCGGGCGAAACTCTACCAATCTGAGATTTTTATATGTATATATAGGATAATCGACTATAAGGTTTTGGTTATTGTAACAGTACCACTTTGTTGATAAATTAAATATTTTAAAGAGTTTTAAAGCTAAAAGCGGTAAAGATCACTTAGTGGTAATTTAATTTGTAAACGAGATTGCAATGAGTTGTATTAATCGCTGTAAACCAGGATAATTTAAGGACTAACAAAAACCGCCACCCATTTAGATAGTGAACCGCGTCGCTGATTAAAATAGCGCAAGAATAATGAAACCATTCATTTCCCGTCGTCGTTTCAAGCTCCTGGTCCTGAATGACCCAGAATCAGGACGCACTGGGAGCGCAGAGAGGCCGCACGTAATCTCCGGAACTTGAAAGATTTGTCTGGGGCATTTGCGAATTTATCATACCATATCCCAAATCTGCATGTGCCGAGAGATATCCCATATTCGTTTGGCTTTCAACAAACATTTTCTCCTAATTATTCTAGCAGAGAAGGATTATGCCGGGTTGATTGCATGGTTTAATGAGTCTGCCATTGATTTTGCGGTTTAATTACATAAAGCTGCAGTGCAGTCAATGAATCGGCGGAACTTTGAACTGGTTGATCATACGTCATGGCCCGCCATGTTAAAATTGACTAGTTTAATGCAATTTAAGTGCATAATTATTAAAAGATTAGGTGCACAAAATTTTCCGTGATTGGGCTGCGTCCGTTGCTGGCGCCCATTCACTTTAAGGGGGCCGAATGGCTTCTGCGGTATGATGCCCCTTTTGGTGTATAAATTATGCCGTAAAATCCTAATTAGGTGGAATTTGTTAACAATTTACGCTGGCACACCGATGCTGTTTATGTCCCCAAAATGTTCCGCAAATTTATACCGCCGGGATTAGCGTGAATTCCATTGAAGTTTGATTAGGACCAATTTGTAAGAGAAGCCTGATTGCCAGAGCCAATTTGGCGTGAGGCATTAACTGCCATTTCATTCCGCGTAAGCCCCTCCTCGCCGACAGGTGAGCCATTCATCCCTTGCAATCGCTCTACTGCGCCACTGAGGGAATTTGACGTCATTAAGGTGAAATTAAGTAAATTAAAGCCTTATCGTCAGTGAACACCTTCAGTAGACTTACATAAGTGCGCTCCGAGTGTGCATTCAATTAATGTCAGAGGTAACACGGATTTATTTGGCTAATGATACTCTGGCAGCGCTGGAGGCTGCATCAGACGATATTCAATTAAGAGCAATAAACGTTGATGAAACTCCGCACCTGCATCTGCAATTGACTCCGGCAAATTTGTTGACTAAAACTGAAGCCCAAGAAAGTTATAAAATTGAAACTTTGCCAAATCGTGTTTCCTTCAGTATATATCGCCTTCGATATAAGTTTATTAAGTTTAATGAAAATTGATATTTATACTATACTGATATGATGCTTATCTAATATGCTGAGAAAACTTAATCAAATCTGCATACTTGAAAGTTAGAATGTCTTAATAATACGAAAAGAATGAACGCGTACCTATAATAGAATAACGCCTAGAGTATAATAGTCGAATATTGAAGCGTTCCATAAAAAAAAATATTTTAAATACCTGCTAGGTACTACGAGTATAATTGCAGAATTTCGCCAGTACCTACCAGAACAATTTTGGTACTGGTGCTGGTACCTACAAACCAATTTCGATTTTACTCGTGGAATGACTCTGGCAATGACAATAAATTGAATTTGAACTCTCCTCATAGATTTTAATTAAATTTTTGTAGTGTTGTATTTACGGCCAAAAGTAACGAGTATGCCGGATATGACGCCACTTTGGATCCATCATTTTGAATTTCCAAATTCTATTCGAAAATTTATCATATTAAATATCAAAACAAATAAAATTGTGAAAACATTTTTAGTATAATTATCCTCAAATTTAGCCAAAGCTAATTAATTTTAAATTGTATTCATACATATAGGTATAACTTATTCGATTTAACACAAAACTAAAAAGTATATCACAGTTATCTACTATTTTATTAATAAACATTTCTGACTGGCTGTACATATGCCTACTGTTGACTGCAGTCAACTTTTTTTTTTCAATTATTTTGTGGAGGCCAAACAATCTAGAAAGACAATTAGAGTTTTTTTACTCTTTATTTTCTTTCCAGAACCAAACATTACATAATGGCACTTTACACCAAATACCGTCTAACTTTTTTTAAAGTTTTTAAATAAATACAAGAAACAAAGGTAGGAAATTATGTAAAGTAAAACTAACTCACCTAACAATTGTATGAAGCGAAAACTGAAAGGGATATTGGAATAGACTGAAATAGTTTAGGAGTTTCTATCTCCAACTTTAAAATTGTCTACGAGCGTCAGTATTTCATAGGCCAAAAGGACATCCTGAACAAATATATCTGCCACTCAGCAGTCGCACACACAAACCTAGAGAGTTTCATGTGGCTTTTAATCTATCTCTAACGGCAACAGCTTTATAACCACATTGTTAACAAGGAACGTTTGAATATGCTCCACATAGGGCACATGTCCTGCTGACACCTACAAGCAAGCTTCGAATCTAATTTACCAGAAAATGCTAATAAACTCGGAACAACCCCCGACTAGGCTCCCAAACAGATCGGAAAGTGTCTGAAATAAATTAATTAAAATCCGGCAAATATGACACCGCGAAATTATTAACGCGTACACGACATTCAAGGAGATGAGATAATTAGTCACCCCTTAATACGGGCACTGTTGACTGAACACTTCCGAAGTATTTTTGTCTGTCTGTGAAAGTCCATGCCAGTTAATTACTGATTTAAAACTGATCCTGAATAACTGCCATCGACTCGCTAATTAAGCACCAGAATGTGATACCTTATCAAATTTAACGAGTTATTCGTTAGCTGAATTTAATTACTTTAATCAAATGATTACGACTTCATCACTTTCTGCCGGCTGTAGACATCCTGCCACCCGCAAGTCTGTAAAGGACGGCCAGGAATGAGGGGTGAAACATTGGGATAGGTATAGTCGAGCACCGAGAATATAGAAATAGGCTATACTCGTAGATATATGTTATATTACGCAGGCAAGTGATGTCGACAACTTCTATAAATAATTTATGCTCCTCGACATCATGACGAAATGGCTTCGTCAGAATGTGTATGTTACCGGGATGCTAATTGTATGTAAATGCGCTGTGTTTAGACGTTATGCGCAGGCAGTATTTATGCAAAACTCGATGAATTAATTGGCTTATTAGCAAATAGATATTATGGCAATATGCAATTTCGTGATACCTGGACCGGTTGCAATGGCCCACTGTGCACACACAGTCGACCTCAAAAACGTCAAGAATTAGTGTTTCCGCGTTAACCTGTGAACGACAGGCATTTTTACCCCCAGAGCACCACAAAAGCAATCATCGCGATTTATAGGAAACGATAAAGAAACAAAGGAACGCATTCTTCACTCCATTGGGCACCCCTGCCTGCAGCAGTATACCTGAGATTATGACGGGCAATGAATCGCTCGCCTTGACCCAATCTTGTTTATTTGGCTCTGTTTCTTAAAAATTGCTTTCTTCGTCGAGGTATTTATTGGAGACGTTAAAATGGCGTCAGGCACTTTATGTGACAAATGATGGATATTTAACGAAATATTGTCCAAAATAAAAATACTTTCATTATACCTATTACGGAAATTTGTTAGATGTGAATTGTGAAAAAGACATCACGGCATGACATCGCAGCAGCATTTACACATTTATTGTGTTTCAGGAAGTATGCAATTTAAACAAAAGTATTTTTAAGTTTATAATATAGAGAATATAGCGGCAAAATATGATACTTAAAAAATTAAAAAAAAAATGTGTTTAAAACAAATATGTAATTATTAAGTTATTAATATTCAACTGTTATTTAAGTATATTAAGATAATAGGTGGGAGCAAAATTGGTTAAAACTACAACAATATCACTGGAAAATTCTTGAAAATAAGCAAATTGATATAACACTTTTGATTATATTTTGCTTTGGTGAAAATAATTTTCTGCGAAAGTGTATATTTTAGAAATATTCTTTTCTTTGCAAAACAATTTAAAATTTCAAAGTAAAATGTTTCAAGAAGTACCTACCAGCGGCTGACAAAGTGTTTTCAAATTCCAGGAGCAGACCTCCAACTCAATCTGTTTAAAATGAAAAACAAGTTTGAATTGGTTATTCGAAACAATATAATGCACATTTAGTTATTTGTTAATTATTAAGTTTTAACCTTTAAATCGAGAACAATAAAAAGATGGTTATTTCTAAAGATAAAAGTTAGTTACAATATATATACATACATATACATAGTAGATATTATATTTGAGCATTCCTTCTCCCTTAATTTCAAACAATTTTAAATTATATCCTGTTAACAAATTTTATAATGATCACAAATTAAAAACACAAGAAGTTTGCTGCTAATTATATAAAAGGCAGAATTTCTTTCATAGTTTTTCCCTTTCCAGAGTTGTTTGTAATCACGTCTATTATTTGAATTACATCCTCAGCATAATTGAAAACTGTTTCCCAATAATTTTCTTATCAAAGGTTTTGTCACTCCTTTTCCCAATTATATTTAAAATATTATTTCATCAAAATTGGTTTGATCATTCAAAAGATATAACTTCATAAATACAATTTTACGAAGTATAATACTATTTTCTAGATATTCTCATTAAATATAAAGTATCTAACTGAAATATTATGTTTTTTTTTAAATAGACAATAGTTTTGACTCTTGTTCCATTCATTAAGAACTTTAAACTCGTATTTCTCAAAACATATAATAGTTTTCCAAATATGTATAGGTACAAATATACTTCAATTTTCAGATATAATTACGATAGTTAAATATCATAATGTTAAAACATAAATCTTTTTTTCGAAATTTATATTTATGTTTATGTTTTTAAAGGCAAAGTGCCTATTCATTGAATTATTTAATATAAATATACCTACAGTAACTGCATTAAGTATAATACATATTTAAAATGACAATTAAAATAAATTAGATCTAAAACGAATTTTCGATTTAAGGATGTTGAAAAAATTGAAAAAGACTCCACTAAATGTTGTGAAAAGCAGTTTATTAAAGGGATAAATTTTATATATAACTTATCGTAAAATCCGTACATAATTTTTGAGAGAATAGGTATATGTATTTAGAAAAATATATCGAAGATATGTTTCCTATCTATTTAAAAAATACGCATTTAAGTGAATACCCAGTAGAGTATTTTGGTCGAACTTACGACAAAAATCTTTTTTTCTCTCGTTTTATACTCTAATAAAGGATATTTTAAGCAACAACTAAATCGATTTTTCTAAAGGGGCTGCTTTACTTCTTAACTTTAAAGTTTTCAATTTGAGAAACAAACATTTAAAGAGGTGTGAGTCTGAACACGGAAGACTTAAAATAGCATATTGAACATCTTTATAACAAAACTGAGGCGGTGTAAGTTAATATAGAAAAATTAAGGGGTGCAAGAATATTTTTCTTCATGACCTGAAATCTAAAACGATTTAATTAAACACAAAATAAATAACAGAGTCCAAAACGTGTAATTCCTTAAGCACCAACTAGTAATGGGCGGCGTCCGCGTAATATATGCATTTAGAATTGCGCAATGCAGCTGAGATTTATCTGTCACGAAAAGAGCAAAGGTCCACTTGTCGAATAGATAGGCCAGAGTTATCCTTGAGCGGCTTCCTAAATTTATTCACCGGCACCAGCCCAAATGGCGCAAATACTGCAATTCAACCGGATTCTTATAATACAGTGATTAGGAAATTTTCGATTGAAATGGAAAAGGTAAAGTAGAGTTGTCTGGAAATTCACTTGAATTCCGTGACTGGGCCACATCAAGTGTGCATATTAATTCTTCCCGAGGGGAAGCTTTCAGCTCTTTTTTACTTTCAAATTACACCTTGACGGTACCAAAATCTAAAAATGGAAATACGGAAAATTAGCGCACGCAAACCTAAGGCCACCGCCGCCACTCCAAGTCTGAAGTCAAACACGGGCGATAATTTGGCGACCATTAATGAACGCTTTTCTTATACCCTTTGTCGAAAGGTTCCCGGTGGATATCGCGCGACGATGACGTCGCGACGGTGCAATGAAGCCGCGTGGACGAGGGCCACTTCACGATTCGCGTGACCAAGTGATAAGCCGTTCATAATGCACGTGGCGAATGCAGCTGATGAGCGTTGAATTTTGTAATGAACTCCTGTCGCCCGGCGGGCAACTTTCCAAGCCGACCAGACATTTAGCCCTAGGTTATCTCTAGAAATGCAAAAACGTAAGGAATGGTGGTATTAATTACGAGACGAAGCCGAAGGATTTGTTTTCAAAATAGATCCGGTGCTCACGCGCCAGTCAAGCGACTTCCTTTAGCCTTTTCTCGGGTAATTAGATTTTCCCATTGCTGGCCCCCAGCATACACTTTTAGAAAGACGAAAAGAAGTTACAAACTTCTAAGTGAACGTAATTTGAATTCATCGCTTTCGCGCTTCCTCTAATTAGATTTCTTAACCTAGAAGGTGACTTTACTCAATTCGTGATCTCTAGACTTTTGAATAATTCACACCTTTCTGAATAGTTGTTAATTGGAAGACACTCGGGCGCTAACGTCTGCTTCCTCTTTCAAACACTTTAAGATCGCGCGGTCAACATTCAACAATCATTGTAGAAGCGCCTTTTCGCGCGAAACGTTTATGCAATGCGTTTTTCGCCAATTAAAACGTATTCAGGAGGTTGCATACAAATGAGACGGAAGCGACGACGTTGCACTCATGCAAAGTTTTTGCCATCGTGCCTGGTGGTGCAATGTATTTTGCACACAATTCTTTTTTATTATTTATTGCCTCTATAAATCACCTTTGCGCCCGGCAACGGCAGGATTCCGTCCGAAGCGGCTAATCAATCTTACCCAACTTATTTTTCTTCGTCATTTGGCTCCCCTTAATCAAGCTCTCATCATTAGGACGAAACTCTCAATAAATCAATCAAACGCGTTAATAGGTTCGCCTCCGACAAATTAAATGCACGCACAATGGGCCGCTTCTATTGAGGACTCATCGGTAACAGGTATGAATATAACAAAGGATTATTACTGCGCGGTGTCAAGCACTGCTTCTCCGGGGATCTATTGTTAATACTTCCCGAATCTTTATGGCTAAAACTTTCGGATCACGCCATCGACATAAAACTAAACAGGTGTCTCGGCTCCCACAGCCGGCAAAAGTTTCCCCATCCGGAAAAGAATATGATTCGTGTTACCCGGGAAAATTGAGAATTTTCTGCGAAGTGGGTTGGTCGCACCAGAAAGGCGGAAAGGATTCTCAATTGGAGCAGTCACCGGCTAGTTAGTAACTCTCGCCTTCTGTCTAATTGCTTTTCAACTGAAATAGGCAATCGAGCAAAAGGGGTATGCGGAAACTATTAATTGAATAATAAATGTCCTTTTACTATTCGAAAGAAGGCGTACGCCCTCGAATACGTTTTGGAAGGAGTTAAATTTTTAAAAGGAGATTAAAGAGGGAAACTGGAGTTATATGTAGTACAGATTATATTACATGATATACCTACATATGTTAAATTCCAGTAAAAATAAATTACTTTATTTAAATATTCCCACTTGTTACCTTGTCAGTTTGACAAATTTTTCTTTTGCTCCAAGTTGATCTTACTAGCAAGTTGGCGCAGGAAATCTTGCTCCAAAGTAATCCAGATTACTTTGGAGCAGACTTATTGAACACAAGCTAGCTCAGTTTAGAGCAGCTTTGAGTGTCATTGAACACATTTCTTACTCATTTCTGCTCTAGAGATCTAATCTAGAGCATAAGTCATTAAACACAACACCTATAAAATAATTGATTTTTACTATAAAAACTTTGATTATTAGTGCTATAGTATCAAATTTTTGTCCGAGCCATATAATTTTGAACAAATGAAACTTTATTTGGTATTTAGCAGCTCAGAAAAATTCAAAGTGCTGTTCAATGAGCAAGCCTGCTCCTTTCTGATCTGTTGCTCTGACAGCTTTTCTGAGCTGAACTACTCTGTTCTGCTCTAGTCTACTCTCTGGTCATTAAACAGACCTAATAAGGCAAGGTTAAAATAGCGAAAAAATATGAATACCCTTATTTATTTATTTAAGTGAAATTTCATAATCTGAGTGAAGTTAAAAAAATTGAGCATTTTAGAAGTATTTAACTAAATAGTATTTTTGATGCACTGGGTGAAAACGCGTAATTCAAGTAGTATGTAGTTTCTGTATTTACGATACTATGCGGTGCTATTAATCTAATGAATTTGCTCGCGATGGATTTGTCACTCATTCTTTATATGATTTTACTTGAAAGTAGTCAATAAGTTCATTATAATGCCTAGTGGTAAACCGATTTCTGCCGATTTTCAAGAAATGTTATGTTGAGTAAAACTAAAAATCGCGCTAAACTTTTCGGATAGACAAATTATTTTGCAATTGGGTAATAGGGTAACTCTAGAAAATTCACATCTCAATAATAATAATAGTATGCATAAACGAATATTTACAGTTTATGCATACTATTATTATTATTGAGATGTGAATTTTCTAGAGTTTGTTGTTTGAATAAATGCTCGATAGTGTCTGCACAGCCGTCTTCCATTAAAAGACAAATCCTGCAACAGTTGCAGCCACTGGCAAAGTCCTGCAACGGGAGGATACAATTTAGTCGACGCAAAACATTTTGGCGGCGAGGACTAATGAAACAGAATAACTCGATGCCGCTCGGAGCCCAATTGTCAAAGAAAAGGCACTAATTGTGTGTGCTCTGTTCAATTTCACTTGTGGCCAGATCCCCCGTATTTATTTACAGATGCCACAACTGGGTTAAGATACGGCATGTGGGAGTTACGGAGCTCGGAGCCGACTAGTTTATGCAAATCAGATTTAATTTCGACTGTGTGTAGTACTTCAGTCCCTTGTTTGATTGTTGTCCATGGAGTGTCCATTTCATTCACCTGAGAGCATATCAAAAGGATTTTCGGTCCATGTCTATTTACTGTTCCCGGCAATGTTATTACCTAAGAACATCCCCATGCTTTCGGTTCACTTCTACTGATGTGGTTTTCTGCTTTACAAGTTACATGATTAGATGCCGGAGCTGCACCATCACTAAAATGAAATGGCTTCCGACGTTGCTGTGTGCCGCACGAAATCCTTAAGGGCCGCACTGAGCCGGCTCACCGGTCAGAATTGAAATATGAGGAACGAATCGATATCTGAATAGTTTTCGATTGTTTTAAGCCCGGTCGTATGCAAGCAATAAAGGCCCCCGGTTTAATTGAGGACTATTCATCAAATCTTCATAAGACGGAACTGGGGCGAAATTTACCAGACAAAGTTTTACCCGATGCCGAAAATTTTCTGTTGTTGGGCATACTTTTCTTTTGTATGAACAGTACTGAGCTGCTTATAACTTTTTTACTTATTCTTTTATGATCATTGAACAATACATGGTTTCTCGAGAAAAATATAAGACTTTTTTCCCTACTGTTTTCCACTTTTATTTTTGTATTTATTTTCAATTTTAAGCTCTCAAATGATTCCCAAAGCAAAAATTCAGGAGATACTGTACCTATCACATTGAATTTTAAACTTTCTCTTGGATTCTTTCTCATATGTATATACATATTAGAATAAGTGCAATTATTATAGATGTTGTAATTTTTTTAGAAATATCGTATTATCATTTCCAAGGGCCTCACACTTACTTTTATTTCTGCAAATTCTCCAAATTACATGTCATAATATGACAGTACAAAGTATTTTTAAACAAATATTACTTTATTTTTGATTTCGTTAGGGGACAATAACCAAATGTGGAAAGGTATACATATATGTAACATGTTTTGTTTTTCTCAGTAAAATAAAATGCCTCAATGAACGTAAAATTCAGGTATTTCTCGTTATTTAGATGGAAATATCACTGTGATTTTATAAATAAGAATGTTTTATTTATGTTTGCTTTAATATCTTCGCGGATAATTATTTTTCGTATATTGTTACTTGTAAAATATAAGGACAAGTTTAAACCAGTCTGAGATTCCGAATATCCCCCTATTCACTGGGGTTTATATACTGCTAATACATTTTGTAAATTTTTATTGGTTTTATTTAAAAAGAGCAACAAAATATAATCTTTTTAATAATTCGTCAACAGGAAACAAAAGTTTGTAAGACTCTTTTGTATCGCGTATCTATACGCGTACAAACGTGATTCCAAAAACGCTCATAGGGACACTAATGCCTCAACTACTCTACTACTCAAACCTCATAAAATCAATGTTCGAACATGCGAACTACTCATTTCGAGCACAAATTTTCTAAGAATACAATTACAATTCTCAGCAGAAAATGCGCTTCTTGAATGGTTTTCGAATACGCGAAAAGGGAAAACCTTCGCTCCAGGGCCATTAAAAAGTTTTTTTTTCCCGGCATGAAAACTTTCGTGTGTTCAGTGACTCCTAGTGAAATCGTAAATTTAGCGTAGCGCCAATGTTTCCACAAAATTACTAATTCACTTGCTAATTACAATCGCAAGTATAAGTAGTTAAGGCAAGTGGTCATTCGGGCAAATACCGTTTACGATATTTGTAATTTTTATGTCCTCAGAAATTGATTGAGGTGACCGCACAATCTGCATCGCTATAGGTGGCCTTAGTGGGGGCGCTTTTCCGGTTGGTAGTAATGGACTAATTAAAGTTACTGGCAATGGCAAAATAATGACTTCATAAACTCACAAAATAGGAACAAAACTTAGGTTGATGGGTTTTGATAGTCGCATTAAAAGCATATTTAGGTTGTTAATCCAAACCTGAACCACCAAACACCGGTAGTGAGTTTTTAAGAAGGTACATAGGTCATTTTCAAGACACATCTATAGTTCATCTTTAAGTTCAACGATTCCCTTTTTTAAATTTGCAAAATTAATATTTTGAAAGAAAAAGCCAATAATCACTCAAAGCTTCTTCGTTCCACTCACTTCTAATAACGTCTATAATATATGTTCTTGTGCGAGGCGTCGTTTTTGTACTGAAAACGTTAAGGTTAAGGTGGCTTGCGAAAAAAGGTGGGAAAAAATGAATAACAAGCAATTAATTAAGCGCGAAAATGCGTTGAAATCGACACGAATGCAAATCACGCAAATGGTGTGAACAAAATAGCTCGCACCTGGCACAGTCGTACCTTGGGAAAACAAATCGTTAACCGCCTGCTTACTCACACACGGCTAGTGATATCAGAACTAAAAACAATTGTCCCTGGAATGCTGCTAATTGATAACGTGAGCTATTTAGGTGCGCGTCAGTTATTTTCACACTGATAAATAACACGAATTCGTGATAATATTTTATGTTAATTTCATTTTAGCTTTAAAATTTTGGATAATTTAGGAGATCTTTGCACACAAGCATATATTACGCATATCATATACATATTTAGTTTTTTAATATTTTAATGTTACTTATTTCGGTTCAAGAAAAATGAATTATTCTCAAAGGGAAAAATTGTCTACTGTAATATATATTTCCTTGAAAAAATATTCCTTTTTTAACATTTTTTAACATTAACATTATTGCTGGAAGTGATACCATTATTGTAACAAACGGTCAATTTGCAGATAGCTTGTGGATGCTTGGAAAATTTCTTAGAATATCTCCTCATTTTTTCCACTAGCTATCTAGCTTAAAATGATGACAGGATGTCTTAAATATAAAGTTAATCATGATTCCGATGAAAAACAGCTATCTAGGCATTGCCATTGCCACAATTGCGCTTTGTGTAAGGACTTGAAGAAGTTGGAGAGGTTGCTCAGGAAACTATTCGTATTCCAATTAAAAATGATTGTTTTCTTTAATTTTAAAAATAACATTACCATTTCATACCTATACGATTTAAATGCTCTATTTTCATCGTAACTACTCTAAATTGTATAAGAACAATTTAAATTTTTATTATCAAATCTTTAAATATTCTCGATACCCAAAATGTATATTAGGAATATAGAAAATAAAAAATTAGTACAACAATTTCAAATTTTTAAATATATACCTGCAGTATATGTACATAATAATTAATTAAATAATAAATAGCACTTTCTACAAGTTTTGTCTGTTTTCATGAAAAATCATTCTTAATTGGAAGCGGAGATATATTTTGATAATTTTGTCTATAAGAAATATCAATATAAAATTTTAAAAATTACAATATTTAATAATATTTGTAAGTTTTCCTTCTGTATTTATATAAAAAAAACTCAATATTATTAAAGATTTTGTAAAGTATTTAAAAAATCTTCCATACTGAAAAACTCAGACCCGTTTGTACCCCCAAAATGAAATTTATCATGGAACAACTTGTCAGCGCATAAAGCTCGTCTGAGATTTCCTTTTCCGCTTACCTAGCAATCATGGAAACGTCAACAAGTGGAGAGTGGAACTAATTTATAGTCGTTGCTGTCAGGTGCGACTGGCTTCTTTCTTCGCATCAACAGAGGGCTCTGCATAAATTGCATGGCTTTATATCAACAAGCGAAGTACCATTTGAGGAAATCCGCCCACCTCCCGCATTCTGCCTACACTCGCTCGAATTCAATTGGCTAAATAATTGGGGACTCTGCGGGACATTAAAAATTCCTTTCCCACAACAAAAGCCGCGCTTCCGTGGGAACGGACAAAATTTTATCATTGTTCCCGACGATGATGCTACAGATGCTGATGCTATTTAAGAACCTAAATCCATGATCTCGTTTTAATTGCAGAGCTTGCCTCCAGAATTGTTATCCCACTTTAATGGGCTTTGTGAACTTGTTTATTTCATTAGGTTTGATTTACTTCCTTTGTTAGAGAGATCTATTGCCATTGGAAGAAGGGCTCTCCTTTTGCAATGAACGTTTTCTAATTTGGTGAAAATTGCACAGAATTTTGGGTAGAGCAAATAATGTAATTGGTAGGGAAATATATTGCAAGTCATTTTGCTGAAAAGTTTAATTGCCCCAAATTTGTAATGTAACTAGCTATGTAAGAGGACATAAATTTCCTTTGAATACTTATAAGAAAACCTTCACCCTTAAACATTGATAACTTGCATATATTTAAATACAACATTTAAAATTAGTACATTTAATTTAGCCAAAAAAATACTACAAAATACAACACCAACTAGTGAAATTGCCGAATTTACACATTAGTAAAAACTGTTGATAAAAGTCATTGGGACCGGTTAGTAAATGATTGCTAGAAAAACAAAATTATGTACTTAATCTTAAATTGTTAAGTTATACTTCACTTTTCATTTTATATGCACATTTTATTTAAAAATCACAGGTAGGTATTAAATATACCAGGTTAATAAATTAATGAGGAAAACATGCGGGAATACCTCTGAAAATTGTCGAAGTGTGCATTTTTCGTTTTGATTAATTTCAAGGTGCTCTTGCTCAAAGAAAAGTTTTAAATAAAAACTTTAGTGGCAATTTTAATACTTAATGTTATATATGTATGTACTTAAATAACCGTTGAATAACCATATTACCATTTTTACATCTAATGACATTACATATACATATGTATTTATCATTAAAATATAAAACGAGTTTTCTCTGCGATGAACTTATTTCTTGTATACCGTACAATATTCTCCAAAAAGATAAAATTTATTCAAATATGTTTTCATATGTATATTTCATTCCTGTATTTATTAAAATTAAATACTTAATCAAGGCCGCTTAAAAATTATACCTATAATAATTTAAAAACTTCACATCGAACGCAAAACAATGAAACTCAACAAATAGTTCAATACTAAACCTCAAATCTTTTCTCGTTTAAATAGTCATAAAAATCTGTGCTACTTTACATCGCTCCCATGGCGAAAAGATTTATTGCCCCTATGAATTGGTACTAACGCGTTTGGCGTTTAGTACTGCTGGAGCACATTTCGACTGGAGGACGTACCTACGTATGTCCGATTTACACTATGCAATAACAAAAAGTCGCTGATTGACGTAGCTGGACATTTATTATTTTATGTTTACGCGAGTCTACAGTATCGCAATTAAATGAAGCAATAGGCACCTACTAATTTGTATTTTATTTGACCTGATTGCAATAAAAGATACATAATATGTAGTGCTTCCAATGAGATAACCTTTTATCAACGAGCAAACATATCGCAGGCACTCTAAAAAACAAATGGCATTGTAAAATTATACCAAATTAATGTAAATTTGTACGTTTTGTTACGCTGCAAAATGTCGACTTGTATCATCATATGTACTATATTAATTTAAAAATTTCATGACTAAAATTTAAATTGAAAACTTCAAATTAATCTTGCAAGTTTCATAGTATTTCTTTATTCCTATATGAAACTAGAACTTTTAATTTAGAATTTAAAATTCTAATATTACAATCAGATATCTTACCTCTGGTTTGGTACTGTTTCAAATATATGCATTTTATTGTAAATTGGTAAAAAGAGTTTTTATTTTGTCTAGCAAATCTGAAGGTCTTTTTGAACTTTTACTTTGTCAGTGAAGTAAAAGCTGGTAAAAATACCTTTTATTTATTTCTGGCAAAATCAAATCATTGCAAAAAATAAAAATTTAAAAAGTGTTTCTATTGTATGCCAGAAAAAAATAAGAGATCTTTAAAACAAATAACACCTTAAAGTCCAAAAAAAAGTTTGAAATATATAAATTTCCTAAGTGTTTTTTTCTAAACGAATTAAGAGTATCCAGAAATAATATGTAGTTTTGGTGAGGTAGAAATGTAAAAAGTCGCAATTTTAAAAAGTATTCAGAAATCGGTAAAGAGCTTCATAAGAATCATCTACATATATGTAGATATACTTCCTTAAGTTTTCAGACTACATATGGGTACCTCGGGCCTTTTTGAATCAAAACTTCAAAAATACAAGTTATTTTCGGTCTGTAATTACAATCATATGTATATTTTTATATATATCATAATTTAAGAAATATTGCACAATTTCTTCCTCGCTCGTATATAAACATACATACATATGTATAATACTTATTTCTTAACATTAGAAATAAATCTGAAAATTATAATAGTTGTTTTTTTGGTTAGCTAGATGAGAATAGGTAAGGTATGGTGGACTTTTTTACCATTTTACCAGGGTAACTTTTCACATTCTACGACATAGAAAAAACGAATATCTCAGTCAAAACCAAACCGTTTTTTTTTTTTTGCTTTCAATGGAATTAATCGAATTAAACATCAAACAAATTGTTACTTTTAAATCAATAAACTGCTCTTTTAAATACCTGCAAAAACTCCAACTAGTGCTAAACTGAGTTGCAGAGTTCTAATTTTTTTTGTGTTGTTTGAAAGAGTTTAAAAATGTCAAAAAGTTTCCGAACATCGAGCATTTATCAGGTAAACATAAGTTGCCCGTCTAGTCAACACCTGATCAATAAAATAATCGTCAATAAGTCATGTAAACACACGAAATTAGTAGACTTGCGAAAAGCAATGATAGTGTCTCCAAAATTAATTACCGAACACGGTTGGTGAGCCCATGCAGAGCACGTTTGCCAGGGCTCTATCCACGCCTCCAAAGGGAAATAAATTATCGTAGAATCTCATTTCGGCCCTGATTTATTATGCATGGCAACAAACTCTAGTGGATAGAGTATGTGCCGATAGGAAAGTAAACCACTAATTCAAAATTCCAATGATAGATGATCTTCCCTCAATAAGCTGTAATCAGAGCAAAAGGACACTTCGGGAAAATTTTTTGAGCTATATGTCTTACCTGTGCGGGTGGGATGGTGCGACACGGCAGTTCCTTTTGTTCCCAGGTGAAATATTCTTCAATATCATCCGCTGAGGAGATAATTAAATCTGATACTGTGCATTGCCCGGGAAAGTGCAAAAAAGAAAACCTCACCCTCGACTGGTTGATTAACCTCCTCGGGAAACTAAGGAAATTAAGGTATTTGAAGGTAAATAATCTATTAATCGATGATGGGGTTTTACGGGCGGTTATCCTTTATTATTCGCCAAAAGAGAACCGTCCGCGGCATTTTCATCACATCGGATGAATCTTTGACATCTTCAACCAATTTTATTACCCTTTTGAGTTTCGTACTTCTAAAGCTGGTCGGGTCTTATTAAAACTGAGGGGGAATTAAGATATATTGAGGAATTTTATGGTGGGACTTTACGATCTTTTAACTTTAATATTTTGGGAAAGATGGGGGCCTATTTTTAGGTCATTTTGTACACTGGGAAATTATTGAGGATTAAATCTTTTCAGCATCATGAAACTTTAAGGTCATCTTCCGTCAGTATAATTAAAGTATAATCTCGAAATGATTTGTATCTATATAAAATATACTGTAAGTTGATTCGTCTTTTCTAAAATTATTGCGAACTACAATTTTTGAAAAATATCCGACTAATTTCCGTCTTTTCAGTTTTTTTTTTTGTTAAGTCCAATATTTCAAAACTTATACCAAGTCCAAAAGTTAAATCGAATTTCCATCTGTTTTCAATAACTTTCTCGACTGTGAAATATGTCCGCCTAATTTTCGTCTGATTTCCATCTTAACTTTCCCGAAATAATAATTTCCCTTTAAAATACAGTTTTCAGTCTTCTTTCCAACTTATTTTTTCACCCGAGTGGGACTAAGCTGTTCAAACGAATTGTTTTTCTTACATGTTATTAACAGATATTATCATTTATTATAATTTTTGAGTAATATTGCTTATAATTGTCTTATATCCTATAAGGCAGGTGACACGGTTCTGGCCATTTTAAGAGTTTTTCACCCACTCATGCGTTTGGTGATTCGCCTTTTTAGTTATCTCGGACTTCATGTTCATCTCAAGTCATCAAAAATATATCAATCTTGCCCTATAGAACCTTGTAATTATAAAACTCGCAATAGATACTTAAAAAAAAAAAAAGTCAGAAATGGTGTTAGAGCCACTTTTGGCCACATTTTACCCATGGCTACTATCATTTCAGTGATGATCGCTGACAACTGTATTAATGTTGCCACAATTCGTGATTGTAACTCACATACTATAGACTTGTTTATTTATCTGTGCCTTGTTATCATTTCTTTTGAAGTTGAAAATGGCCAAAATTGGATCAGTGGCCAGAACCGGGTCACACCCTATGTATGTAATTAAGAACTTTTCGATGTAAAACAGTTCAATATATTAAGCAGTTAAGGTGTTTACTAATAAAGTTTATTCAGTTCTGATATAAAGCATTTTTAGTGTTCTTGATTTGTAAAGATCCTTAAATGTTTAAAACTAAACTACAAGAAAGAAACGACTAAAAGTGTTTTAAAGTAACATGTTTTCGAAACACTAAGAATTGCAGTGTACTAATTTCAGCTTCGTATGCTGTTAGAATACTCAAAACATGTTGGTTTTCACGTTATGCTGACTACCAAATGGTTCGGAAGATCGTGATTGATACAAACGATAAACCCTAAAAGCCCATAATCCCTAAAGAGGTGCTCTCGAGTCTATGCCAAACTTTCACGTGGTGATCGCACAAGTGATTTAATTTCCGTACCGACTGAGCAAGTCCATTCTGAAATTATCAGATAAATCATTGAAAATTCACTCAAACACTTTGTAGTGCTGTTCCTGCGTCCCGATGCAGGAGCTCTCCGTATGCATGTGATAAAATTATTCCCAGTGCAGGCGCCTGCACCTTCCACCCAGCGCCGTCCTCCCCCGCACCCCCTGCCCGTGAAGATTTTGAATCAATTTACCTTGGAAGTAGGCACGGCACGCTCGGAGAAGCATTTAAATTTTCCATATTCTTCGCCACTGATCTCAGGCACCGAGCCCGAGAGCATGCGAATATAATTCTGGGGAATTCTTGCAACCAGATATCCTTTAATTAGAGTGGAATATGCTCCCCGCCCCGCTGAAACAACATTAGGTTAATTACACCGACATTAATGCTCAATTAGGTCTAAGGTAACATAATGAGTGTGCTGTTGATAGGTTCGCTCATTGGCAAAATTGTCTTACTTAAAGAGACAGAGAACCTTTCTTGGCGCTTGATAGGAGCATCCGCATCCACCCCACTTCACCTTCAATTGAATTAAAGTATCAATGTCGATTATATTGTATATGATACCATATATTACGATATATTTAAATCAATAGAGATATGGGTGTTGTAAACTTTGAACTCGACTTAGAAAATCAAAACTATTATCTAAGCTCTAGCACAATGATTCTGTTTCTGAACTAGAATTGATTCGCAAAGATTTGTATAAATTTTATTTTTTTATAGTAGTTTCACAAAAAGAAATCATAATTAGTAGATCAAAAATTTAATTTTTATTAAAAAAAAGAAACTTCCACTTTTAGTGAACTTTTTGTGAATGCATGCTCTTTACCACTTTATTCTAGAATTTTAGGAAAATAAGTTGCTTCTTGATTCTAGAAATGTTCAAGAATAATGGCGGCATTAAAAAGCATTGTGGATTAATTTCCAAATACCTCATAGTCACGGCAACAACGAATTAAGTAGTTTTTTAAGTACTGTAAGTGGATTTTAATATTTTTTTTTTCATTACACTGAGCTTCAATATTTGGTTTCCTTTTTTTAAAAGGCTAAAAGTTGTTGCCTCTAATGTTATTTATCCAAAGGCCGTTTTTAGAGATAAATGCACTAAGTTTATCTTAATAATGTATGAAACGAAGGTATTTGGAAACAAAACCGCATTAATCTTGAAGATTTCTGAAACCAAAAAATTATTTCTTTTCCTAAAATTCAAGAGAAAAAAAAGAACCGCTTGGACACCAGAACCGACACGCATTAGCCTTGAACAGATCTGAACCAAGATTCATCATGTAGGTAACTACAATATTTTCAAATAAATATTAAATTTTCGATTTACTAACTTTGTATGTTCTTATTATAATATAACCGCAAAATATTGGTGGTCTATGAAAAGACAAAATTTGTGTTAAATGGTCCATCATAGAGAAAAGGTTAAGAACCACTGCTCAAACAATTTTATGAAAGCTGCTTATTCTCGGGGATTGTTATAACAAGGCAACTCAAAGTACCTACAGATCATGTAAACTAGCTATTAGATAATTAATAATAAAAGAAGTAAGATAGCTGTAGGTAATCATAGAGGTTTTTGAACATTTTTTCCCCTCATCCTTAAACGATAACATTTTCTGTATTAGGTAAAATTATATTTTAGTTTAAATATGTATTAAGCACAAAAATCTACACGATAAGATAATTGTTTACTGCTGGCAACATTGTATATCATAAATTATAAAGCGGAAATAAATAAATAAAACTGTTTTCGATTCATCACCAGAATAAACCGCGTTTAAGATTAAAACAAAAATAGTCCACGAAATACACCTGGAAGAAGAGCTAAACTCCAAACCTATATACAATAATAAAAGTCGTATAAAAATTCAAGTCGGCTTTCAAATGGTAATTTTCCTTATCCCCAAAGAGAACTTTCATTCAGAGAACATGGTGGAATTTTAATTTAAATTTTTGATTCAATACTCAAATACTTTTAGCCTATTTTCATCCTGTTCAGGCACAAAGGATGTCAGGACTCATCCGGCTGTGCTGCAATAACGCAGATAAGTGAGGAAACTCACCAGAAGTTTTGAATAAAAAAAATGACTGGACACGAAACTATTTACCAAACAACATTAAAATCGAATTGAAGAAACTTGGAACGTTCAAAAAGTTTCAAGAAAATGTTCCTTGAAATTTCATCTTTTGTTGGTTGAAATTAAGCAAGTGTATGAATCGTTGTTATCTGGGGCCCGGCTTCTTGTTTCTGCAGCACATTTAAATTGCATTTTAACCGACGACTTAAACGAAACTTCCTAACTGGGCTACTTGGTGTCCATGGCTATTAAGTTGGAGTTGTTGAGTTATTTGTATTTTATGGACTCTTACTAGGTAGTTTTTGCTTCAAATGTAAAGAATTCTATCCAGCAACCGCCGAGATGTTTTCCAATTGTGTATTGCTTTAATACTGATAAAATTAAGTAGAAAATGCTGTCAACAGTTTTGTAAGCATTGCTGCGAGAGAAATTCGTAAATTTAAATACTTAACTTAAAAATTAATTAAAAACTACGTAACTACGTAACGTAAATTACGAAGAATCTTATTTTCTATGAAATTTCACTTCTGTGGTGGGTCCCGACAGAGACCTCGCTAAGGGAGATTTGAAATAAATTAAAAACTATTTGCCCGAATCAACAAATTTTAATGTTAATTAAACCTAAACATCAATTACTGCCAAATATAAACAAAAAATGGCAACCTCTGCCGTAAACTAGTGTAGTTGTACCGACTTCAAATCGTTATAACTTTATTAGTTTTGACAATTTTAAAATTTCCTTTACAGGACATACATACAATATGTACATATGTACTTTTTAGAGTCTAAGGTGCTTTAAGAAATTTAAAAACAAATAAATAATATAAATAATATAAATAATATATAATAAATAAATCAATAATTTTAAATTTCAGACTTTTTGTATTATTTTTATATCTATCAAAATTAGCACTTTGCTTTGCGAATTGACGAATTCTAAATTGTTAGCTATGTGATTTCCACCACAATTGGTAGTTGGTGGTTCTTGGAGTCGCTGATTTCGTACCGGCTTTCATAATAACGAATCAAAGATGGGGGAACTGTCAAATTTCAGGCCGGTACATATCCAATTCACACGAAATTCCGTTTATCGTTCATTCAGGTATGAAATTATTAATAAAATAAAGAAAAGGGATGCTCATAAATGAAAAACAAATTCAATGGGCACGCGAGGGAAAAACAATGTATTGATTTTCGAACTTGTCGTTTTAGACTAAATCATTCTAAAACTCTCTACACGGAATGGGAAAATGCATCATTGCATCTCACAGGAATGCGAAAATCACCAGTTTGACAATTCCCGATTACGCCATGTGTTAATTACATGCGGTCTGCGGTGACCCTGGGGCCCTTCGGAACCACACAAAAGCGATGAAATAATTGAGGTTAATGGCTGAGTGATTAAAGCCGTCGCCTAAATAACTTATGAGGTGACAAGATGGACGTGACTGCGTGCCCGTAGTCACTGAATTAGTTTTGCGGTTTTTAAAATCGCAAGCCCCTGCAGAGGGGGCGGAAGTGCAGCCCCGCGGGAGCACGAGCCTCATATGATTGATTGCCTGATCGCTTCTTGGCATCGGACGGCCGATTGCGTGAGGAATGTAAATCTGGAAAGGGGCAGTTTCCGGTGCGCAAGAAAACACGGGGGCCCCAAGGGTGCTCCTGCAAGTGCCGCAAGTACCTGTTAACTGTGATAGAGGCACTCGGAGACTCGCACCGGGGCTGCACAACATCTTTTTGCTGGGCCCCGGCGCGCACAATTAAAATATTTGACTTCACAGACACGAAATAACCATTCGTCTGCATTTATGCACTCTCCATTAAAGCCAGTTATTTCCGCTTAATAACTACTTTTAAGAGTTCCCAAGTGCAGTTGGAAGTGCTCTCGTGGCGTCAGGCCCTCCGTAAAGTATCGTTAGCATGCCAAGTGAGCCGCCGCTCCGCTTCTGCGGCGGTGAGTTACCATTTTCATCGAAGCTTTAATTATGATTTTGATTGCAAGACAAGAAAGCAACTGTCGGAACTGGGGGTGATTTTCGCCAGCACGCCACCGCCGCCGTAATGGTGATGGCTATTTGAATAGAGGCCGTTCCCGCCACCACTTGCCCGGGAGACAAGTGTTATAAAACTTTAAATTACCCGGAGGATTTTCTGCAGCGAAAAGAGCCACGCTGCTGCTGCACCCTGTGAAAATTTCACACCAAACTACACTCTGTTTCAAAGCTATTAACAAATTCGAAATTACTGTTTTCGCGAGAACGACTATAGACTATTATAAACGAGTCTTCGAATATGAAATGGAGTTCTAATGCACATAGGTAATTTTATTGATATCTAATAACAAAATTTGAGCTCTGTAAATTAAATTTCAAGAAATTGGCAAACGTCTTAATTATTTATAAACTGGCGGACGATATTGCAGGATTGCCTTCGCTACAATTCTACATATGGGGATGGACTGAAACTTATATGGTTTGAGAACACCGCCAAAACAAACGAAAAAGTTGGTCAGCGTTTCGATCCGGGGCACTAGCCAGATCTGTTTCGTTTGGCTGCAAAGTTAGTGCCCCTGCCACAGACGCCACGATCGTACGGACGGAACGCCGCCAGTCTCCATGTAGACTTGATTAAAATACAGTAATACAAAATAAGTGTATGTAAGTTATAGTGAAAGAAAAATTTTGTAACAATATATTTTTAATAAATAGAGATGTTCGATTTGTTTCCTCCCTTGTTAAGGGTATAAATCCAAAACGGGATATACATATGGAGGGATAAAATAAAAACACATCTCAATTCATTTTCAACATCTAGGTGAAGGGAGCCCAAAGCGTATACCTTAACCCTTTCAAACCTGAATTACTTTTCTTCCCGAGATTTAAGCTTAAATAGGCTAAAGGAACTAGCACTGTTTTAGGAAGTTTTTTATGTGAACAAATAAAAATAACCGTTTTCTAGTGCAAGCGAACCGAAATTAATACTTAAAGGGTTAAGGTAAAATTCAAAAACTCAACTGACATCAAATTGGGAGGTAAACCTAAAGTAGACACACCTTGTTTCTTCAAGGTTATTGAAATTTAATTTAAAAATTAATTTGAAAATACATATAGGTTATATAAATGCACTTCATCAAAATACTTAAAGTCGTACGGATGGACATAAAAAACGTTATTAGCAAATAATCGTTTTTATAAAAAAAATCAGATAGCATTACAAAAAATTAAATTGCTAATTGCTAGCCTTTGTTTCATTAAATTTGTAAATTTATTTACCTATCTAATTTTAAATGAATATGTAAATGAAATAAAATTATCATCTTGTTAATAGAATCTAATAATATAAAATTAAATCAATATCAAAATGTCAAGGAATATTTTTTTAAATAAACACTTAATTGTTAAACTAGTATGTAGAAGCAGGTAGTGTCCGGTGAAACCATTTGTTTCGTAGAAATTCTTTTAGTTTGAGTAACTGCTTTTAGTAGTTAATTACTATGGTGTTTGTCAAAGTAATTACATAGGAGCTAATCTTAGTATGTAGTACAAATTGTAGTAATTTAGGAAAATGTATGTTTTAAAAAAATAAAAGTACCTAATTAGTCTGTATGCAATGCTTATTGTAAACGGTTGGCAATTTTATTATAAAATCATCAATTAACATACCAGTGAGCCCCAATTTAGCACGCCAGCGGATCAAAATTTTCAGAATGGTTTCGTCGAGACTGTAAAAAAAAGCCTATAAGAAATAATTTAAAACATTATATAACAATTATTTCCTTAGTGTATTTGAAAATCTAAAATATGTTTTATTTCAGTGCCATAAACATTTTTTAAACATTCGACTAAGAAAGCGTTAGCCCCTTTAATAAAGAAAATTATTTCGGAAATTCTTAACGACTTCAGTATTTTAATACAATGTAGGTAATAAATCTGTTCGATTAAAATAACCGTCGAGCTGCGAATCGGCTGAACTTACCCCGAGATTTATGCTGGATTAAATTTAATGGCTAGCAACATTTTTAAGAGAATCAAATCAAATATAGTCTTTATCATTTAGAAATTTTATAAAAGTATACATATTTAGTTTAAGCACTCACAAATCCGTTTAAAGATACTTTTATATGCTGATTTATAAATGGCGAGAATAAAAGTTTTCCGCGCCAAATCGGAAACAACTGACAGCTTTATTTTTCTTTTTGTTCTTTCTTTTCCAAAATCCAGGGAGTTGTGCACCACTATGCTCATTTTGTAACGAATTTTTAAAAATTCTGAAAATACGATTTTTGTTGCTCTTCAAACCTATTTTGCTCCAAAACATGACGTAATAGGAAGTTTAAATTTACTAATTTGTAATCTACGAAAAGAAATCGTATCAAAATAAACTAAATAACTGAAACAAAATTGGTGCAATTTTTCTTTCCCCGACTATTTCTTTACTTTATAAATTCATGACGAGATGTCGCTCAAATCGGTAGGAGCAGTGAGCAATTTTGTTGACACTTGGCGCCAAAAGGCCGGCTTTGTGTCACTTGTTCAAAAGGAGGGAAACTGTTGAGAAGGAGCTCCGCGTTCAACGGTTGACTAATTGGAGTTAAAGCAATTTCTTGATTTGTGTTGTGAGTGATACGCTTCTTAAAACAGGAAGTTAGTTGGGAAAACCCACTGGAGTTTTAAATTGTTTGTTAATCGCAAGCTAAAAGTAAAATACCGACAAGATGTTTGAAGCACGCCTGTTGTCTGCCACCATCCTAAAAAAGGTTCTGGATGCAATCAAGGACCTGCTCAACGAAGCCACCTTTGACTGCAGTGACTCGGGGATCCAGGTAAGGCTCCCCAAATTCCTGTATTTCGTAATTTTACGAAATCTTTTTGCAGCTCCAAGCCATGGACAACTCTCACGTTTCCTTAGTTTCCCTTTCACTGAAGTCAGACGGATTTGATAAATACCGCTGCGATCGAAACCTCTCCATGGGGATGAACCTTGGAAGCATGGCGAAGATCTTCAAGTGCGCCAACAACGATGACACGGTGACCATAAAGGCCCAGGACAATGCCGACACCGTCACCTTCATGTTTGAGTCACAGAACCACGAGAAGGTCTCGGACTACGAAATGAAGCTGATGAACCTCGACCAGGAACACTTGGGCATTCCCGAGACCGATTACTCCTGCGTGGTCCGGATGCCGGCCATGGAGTTTGCTAGAATCTGCCGGGACCTCGCACAATTCGGCGAGTCCGTCGTCATCTGCTGCACAAAGGAGGGAGTCAAATTTTCGGCCTCCGGGGATGTGGGCTCCGCCAACATCAAGCTGGCCCAGACCTCCTCGGTGGACAAGGAGGAGGAGGCCGTCATCATCGAGATGCAGGAGCCGGTCACCCTCACCTTCGCCTGCCGCTACCTGAACGCCTTCACCAAGGCGACGCCCCTGTCCAACCAGGTCCAGCTGTCGATGTCCGCGGACGTCCCCCTCGTCGTGGAATACCGCATCCAGGACTTGGGCCACATCAGGTACTACCTCGCCCCCAAGATCGAGGACGACGAGAGCTAAGCCGCTGCATGCGTTGTCTCCCTGTTAGGTTAAATTTATTTTATTCCGTGTAAAAAGGTCAGCCTTACCAGCTAATAAACAGATCAGTTTCTTTGTAACTCTGACTTTGTTTTCAACCTTTAAAATTTACACTGCGAACAATTTTTGATTCATAACGAAATCCTTGATTATTCATTTTTGGAAACTTAGAATTGATTTATTTCAAAAAGCAAAATTCAAATATTACATGAAATTAAGCCGAAAAGATTTGATTTTGTCATATACTTTTCCTCGTTTCTTCCCTCGTGAAAAGTAAAATAACTAATTTATATGATTTTTATTGTTGCTTAATTGTTTTAGAAATTTTGGAAGTTACGGTTAATAATTTTCAAAATTTTAAAAAATTCCTACGCTCAAGCTTAGCTAGCCACTGTACTTAACATTCGATATCGGTAATTTCGACTGTTTTAACAAAAAACATTTGTAGAATGATTATCAACTGGAACTACTTCAATTCCGACATAAACTTATTAATTCTAAAATACTTCCTCTCAATATCATAATGAAAATGTCTAGCATTAAGCTAATTTATAAAAAATCAATATTTGCAGCCATTTACCTAGCGTCGTACATACATATGTTGCAAGGGCCAAGTCTAGGTTAGATGATAAAAAATAAATAAATTTTGTTTTGCTCAATCAATTCTAATAACCTTTAAGAATATTACATTCCCAATTTGTGAGAGGTAGTATAAAAATTGATACTGTATCTGAAATCAGCGGTCTTAAAAGTCCCAATATACCTGCTTTTAACAAATTTCAATGAAATTCGAGATCAGCAATTTAAAAAAATCCTGCATAATAAGTAACCTTCAGACACACTACGCTATATATAAAAAAAATTATGCAGTGTCGATCGAATAAACATCATGTATGTATGTACATATGGATAAGTAACCTATCTTTTAAAAATAAAATAAAAAGCAATTTTTTTCTTATTTTCTCACCAGACCTATAAAAACTTGGGGCTGAGTAGAGTACGAGTATCAGGTAATCAAACATTTTGAGTATGAATACAAATATCATTTATTCATAATACGAATTTTTCGGTGCTTAGTAAAAGTACTCATACTAGTAGTAAACTTACAAAATACTCAGTATTTTGTAGCTCTGTTTCTCACCACCTTGTATTTTCGTTCCCAAAGATTTTAAGGAAATTCTTATTCTGCCATTAATTTTCCAAATTTAATTCGAAATGATTATCCACTTTCAAGGAAACACATTGTCCATAAATACAAATTCATTGATTTAAAGCCTTATGCTTAAGTATTTTGAAGCTGACAAATTTTGTCGGTCGTTTGTATTTTGTCATTTAAAAGTTACGACTATCCCTTTAGTACTATACTTTTGTAATTGCGAATCGACAATCTACATATATTTAAGGTCATCAAATCATCTTCAGAGATTCAGGTACCAAAACGTAGGAATAAAATAAAAAATTTAAATTGAAAAAAAATGAAAACTAGTGAGGACGATTATACGCACACAAACCTAACTTAATATGAAAATTTAGAAAATGTGTAAATATTTTAATCAGATCTCAAAAAATATGGTAATTTTAGTCAAACCGCCATAATATTTCCTAAGTGCAAAAAAATACAAACATTTGTACTTTGTAACTTTAATCTCCATTCATACAAAAACGAAGTAAACAAAATTTTCATAGAAAATGCACTTACAAACCAAAGAACTGATAAATAAAATGGAAACATTTACTCCAAAATATAGTTGGGATGGACAACAAGAAGTGAATCCTCCTCTTGGGTGGACTCCGGGGCTGCAGAGCCTTTCGCAGGCTTAAGTCCTGTGGTCTTCAGGGGAATAATCACCTGGTCGTGGTAAATCAAGCGATCGATGACTTTCTCAATTAGCGTCTTCCTCGAGATCAATTCCTCCTCGGTCTCGATTTGATCGGCAACCTGTTCCAGGTACCAGTTTACAATATCAGTTCGTCTTATGCCAATGTCTGTTCCTTCCGTCTCACACCGATTCTCTTCGCTCCTCATGTGAATAACGAGCATATTACACAAATTTTTATAGTCCTCGAAGGATAATGTTAATTTTTTCCTCTGCAAGGCTCCTGCATTTTCATCATCCTCCGCACTATGTCCGTTCTGATTACTTTCACCTTCTTCCATGTTGACGTCGACGTCCGCCAAATCGGCGTCATCTTCGTCATCCAGGTGGATGTCGGGCTGTTCGACCCTGATGATGGACTTGTTCAACAGCCTGAAGGCCTCCTTAACGTGGTGTTCCTGGACGTCATTGGAGCACTCCAATTTGGCCATCGCCTCACTCAATCGAATCATGCTCTCCAACTGGCGAACTGTGATCCTCCAGGTGCTCCGCCCCGAGGTGCCAGTGTCCCTCTGCCGTAGGTGGCCATAATTCTGGACCAGAAGCTCAGCAGCCTTCTCGCCGATTATAGGCTTAAATTGGCGGGCGAAAGTAATGTACCTGAGGACCTCCTCCCTGGAGTAGAGTCGCTCCACTGAGTCCTCGATATTCGAATGAAGATCGACTATCTTGCGAGCAATGGCGTAATCGACAACTTCGTTGCACTCGTCGACGAGGATGAAGAAAAGATCGAAACGCGACATGATCGGGGCAGAGAGCTGAATATTTTGCTGCAGGGACTTTGCCCGGTCGTAGCGACCATTTATAGGATTTGCGGCGGCGAGTATCGACGTCCTTGCGTTTAGAGTCGCGCGGACACCTGCCTTGGCGAGCGAGATCGTCTGCTGCTCCATGGCCTCGTGGATGGCTACTTGATCCCGAGGGTCCATCTTGTCGAACTCGTCAATGCAGCAAATTCCGTTGTCCGCCAACATTAAGGCTCCGGCCTCAATTACGAAGTCAAAGCTTTCTTCGTCACGCACCACCGCAGCGGTCAAACCAGCTGCGGACGATGCTTTTCCTGAGGTGTAAACGGCACGGGGCGAGAAGTCGGCCACTTGCTTAAGGAACTGAGATTTTGCAGTGCTCGGATCTCCGACGATGCAGACGTTCACATCCCCTCGAAGGGAAGTTTCTAAAAAACACAAAAGTTTATATTTATATGCTAATTGCACCTGAAACCTAAACATAAGATGTTATCCTTCTGCCCCTAAAGCATAACACTACCGCAAAATTATTAAAAGATTGAGTCGAGAATCATAAATAATACATTTTATGAGTTGGAAACACTTACATATATATAATTTTTATGAGTTTTATCAAGATACCCCGCTGTACGCATCATAATCATCATCATAAATCTATTATGGAAAAATGCGTAGAAAACTCAACAGAGATATCATTTCAAACATGGCACTTTTTTATTTTGTTCTATGACTTTGACCCGATAATACTTTCGGTCAAAAGCATATTGGTCTAGCGACAATTTCGAGTTGACAAGGGGTCAAGCTTTCAAATGAACCCTGACAGAGTTACATACATATGTACATGCGAATATTGCCTTTTTTTCGTAAAAAGAAGTGGCGCGGTTTTTATTAAAGATCCGCATATCTGCACATTTTTATTGCATTGAGTCGGAAACTACAGGAATATGAGGCTTAATATTAATTATAACTTGATAATTCTCGGTGTTCTTAAGGAAAATAATCCTGGCGGACAACAAATTAATCTTATAAAAATTCGTGCTGTTAAAATATGTATATGCTTCTAAAAAAACCAATAGCTTTTCGTCTAAAATGCAACCTTTGTTGTAATTGCCGATATTTTTCATTAAAATATTTCCTCAACAGAATTTAAACTTTTAAATGGCATTATAAAATTAATTGGTAAAACAGAGGAAATTGGTATACCTTATATTTCACCATGACAAATAGTTCTAAATTTGTTATATTTATTAATTTCATTGTCGTTTTCTCACTTATTTGTACTTCTGGTTTATCTTTACGGTTTTACATGCCGATAAGAGTGCTTCTGTCCACCAAGACTACAAAATGTTCCGAAAGCACCCTCATTATCCGCGGATAGGAATTTGGATTGAATCCTAACTCAGATCGAGTTTCAGACTGTTCCAAACTTTTTCACTATACAGACGAAGCAGTTTCCACTAGTTCGCAAACAAGAATGTGAATGCCGCACTCATGCGAAGTGAGCACAGAAACTTCGATAACGAGGCGTCATATGAGTTAGTTAACAAGAGCTGTTGGGACTAATCGCACACGTTCTATTTTTACGGAATTTAGTCGGAAAAAAACGCTGCACGGTGTAAAGTTTAACAAGGCCATTACTGCAGAGTTTTTAATGTGTAAATTTAGTCTCAAACGTAAGCAATTCGAGCTCTGGTTACTAATCAATTTATTTTGAAGCAGTGACAATTTTACACGACTAGCTATTAATAAAATCATTATCATCATCATCGTGCAGCATGGCCGAATGGACGAAGAAACACATAATGGCGCTAATTTCGCTTTATCAAAGCAGACCAGAGCTTTACAACCCGAAAAATAATTTGTATAAAAACAAGAAGGCACGTCTTGATGCGCTCGAGAAGATACAACATGAAATGTGCAAAATTCGCGAAGGTACCACGTTAGAAGATGTAAA
Source organism: Machimus rusticus (assembly GCA_951509405.1). NCBI lineage: Eukaryota > Metazoa > Arthropoda > Insecta > Diptera > Asilidae > Machimus > Machimus rusticus. The sequence continues at coordinate 3,144,894 of OX608052.1, read as the reverse complement.
GACGAAAATTAATTGCCTACGCACGCACTACTGCCACGAACTTAAAAAGGTGAAGGAATCTGCCAGAAGTGGAGCTGGACCAGATGAGGTTTATAAGCCAACTGTTTGGTGGTTTGTTAACTTAGAATTCTTAAAGAATTTTGTCCGATCACGCCAAAGCGAGCAGAAATTTATAAAAATTATAAATATTGCACCAGAAACGTCTGGAGATCTTACGCCACCGCCAAAGAAATTGAAGATTGAAAAGACTAAAGATTCTTGCAAGAGGAGTTTTTTATCTACAGCTACTGAACTACTGGACAGTGTAAATGATAGCATGAATGACGAATTCCCAAGAGATATACGCAATTTTTTAAATTATGTTGGTTCAGAATTAATGAGTATTGACAACCAAAAACGGGGAGAACTTAAAAAAAAAATTATTTTATCAATATTTGAAGCTCAAGCTGATTAATGATATAAGAGATGATTCTATGTAAATATGTAATATACATATGTATATGAATTTAATAGTAATAAATTCTGACACATTATTGAACATATATTTTTCGTTTCAAGTAAGGTTAGTAGAAATTACAAAATTTAATGTAAAATTAAATATAATACGTAAATAAAAACGGAACAAATGTCTATAACGTTAAAAATAAAATGAAAATAATGTTCCCTACTGTAAGAGAAAGGGGAAGGGCTGGTTTCAGCAAAAGGACAATATTTAGAAGCCCCAAGAGGGGGCACCCGGGTTTGAACCGGGGACCCTTCGATCTGCAGTCGAATGCTCTACCACTGAGCTATACCCCCGGTCGACGTCAGCGTCCCCAAACCGAAAGTTGCAATTATAATTTTGACGAATTTTGTGTAAACACGAACCTCCCAAAAAATACTTGCATTGCTCGCATCCATTGAAATGTTACAACATTTTGGCCTCATTTTAAATTCCTTTTTCGACGTAAAGATTTTTTTTTATTCCTACTTTTTATGTAGAGGAAGTAGCCTTAAACTTTCTTATCCAAAATGTTAATATGTATACATATATGTATATTTCTAGAGGGTATAATTATCTATACATGTACAACATTTCTGCGCTCTATTCCTTTGAATAAACTGAATGTTACGGATGGACAAACATGGCAAAACTAAAAGTTCCTTGTTTAGCTACGGAACCCTAAAAAAGGAAATCTCGTTAAGAAGCCGTTTCCAAATTGGACCTTTATGAAAACTTTCATAGAGTTGATTATAACTTATCTCAGGAACACAGTAAAAATGATATGCTCCTGTTTTAAATCGAATCTAATATTAATTAAAAGAAAAAGTGGGTCCAGTTTGGTTTTATAACTTAAGGAATCTAAAACAGTTTCGGCAAAATTATCTTAAAAAATTGTCCTTTATGAACTTACTTTCATGCGTGGTTTTGGCGACTCCCCCGAACAGTTGCAGCAGGATGCCCCTCTTCACCTCATCATTGCCATAAATCGACGGGAACAGACTCGTTATCAAATTGTGGTACAGAGCTTTGTCCCTGGACATCTCGTAGACCTTGTTCCACTCGGCGTCGGTCATCTGCTTCTTCATATCGTCCGCTGTGACCTCGCTCATCGGCAGGTCGGTCCCGCCAAACCGGGAGGTGGTGGCTTGAACACTGCACGCTAAAAATGCCATGCGATAGTTCAAGTCCCGGACTCCGAGCGCCTTCAATCCGCGCACCCCATCTGCTTGGCCCTCTCCAGGTTTATGCCGCGAGCCAAAGTCGGCCTTCGCCCCAGGCATATTGAGGGCACCAACGTCCGGGACCACGATTAAAGTTCCAGTGAAGTCATAGCGGTCTCCTGCTTGGACTGTTTCGACGTTTTCTGCCCGCAGAATGATTTCGACTGATCGCGGAATACAGCCTCTAGGGAGCTCCGATTGGGTTTCCTGGATTCTCACCTTTTGGAAGTCAATGAACATACTTTTTTCAACGTCCAGCATGAACCGCCTCCGGTTGGAGCAGACAGGATTTCTGCATATCGTCGGCTGAGTGTACTTAAATTGCTGCTCCACGCCGCGAATTTCCGTTTGGCAGTCCAAGCAAATGAAGGTCCCCATCACGAGCTCTGGGTGCACGGGATGAGTGCGGACCACCTGGCCTGAAATTCTGATTAGGGTCCCAATCTTGGATGTGGTCAGATCCCTGACTTTATGCCTGGTAGGAACCTCCGTGAAGGACACATAGCACTCCTTCTCCTTCTTAAGACCAATGCTATCTTTTGCAAAATTTGACACAGACTGGCACAAATACGGGTGGATCCTGCAAACAGAGAATTAGTTAAACCCAAGAGCCGAAAGGTGCTTCGCTGCCCTCACCTGTAGTACTCCTCGATGATTGTGGTAGCCAAGTTCTGGTTGTACTTTTCCACATCTTCAAAACTCACCTCTAGAGTGCTTCGGTCTGGGTTCACAAGCTGTGTCACGGGATTAAAGTATTTTATTTCTCCGTCCTCCTTGAATCTGCAAAAATAACGCCTTTACAAAAGAAGCCTCCTTTATCAACTTTGAACCTTACTCTTCGAGGAAATCTTGAAATAACTTTTGGCAGCGGATTCCAACATCATCCTTCACTCGTAACTGGCCAACATTTGCGTCTGCTACATCCATAGTTATCACAAACTTTGAGAAAAATTAGAAAAACTCACAATCAATCACTAGAGCACTTCGTACACAAAACACAACGAGTTCTGGATCTTCCCGCCAAAGCAGGCAAACTGACATTTCGCGTGAGAGATATTCTAGTCAAACGTAGATGGCAGCAAAAGCGCAAAAAAGTTTATTGAAAATCCGTTAAGAAAAGAAGTCGTTATAATACCAAAATACTTACAATTTAACTTAATTAAATAATTAATAATCAAGTATACCTAAGTAAGCATTTTAAAAATTAGCAAATATCTAATTTAGTAACGTAGTACGTTTTTATTAATGTTGACGTTACAATATGCTTGCTAAAATTATTTTAGATTCTTCCGATTAATACTTTAGGAATAAATGAGATGGGACAAGAAATTTTCGCAGTAATAAGCCATTATCCGGTTTTGATTTATATGTAAAATATAGGCTATTGTCCAAAGCAAAATAATAATGTTTATAAAGTCTCCATTATTATTCGACTATTCCGACAATCCGACGAATGTTAAAGCATGTCATTGAACATTGTCAGATTTATGTTATACATCTCTCGTCTAAGAAAACCATACAATATTGTTTTGGTTCCCACAAACTTAAAAATGTATTGGAAATTAAACCGCTACATTAATTTGTTATCGAGAAATCTACACAAAAGTTATGTGGTGAAATTGAAATGTAGTCGTAGTCTCATTTTTTTAATCTAGAATAATCTCTGATTACAGTTAGTTTTACAATATGTATTTAATTTTTATTCAATTTTAGGAACCTAAACATTTCAACTCAGTCAGATACACACTATGAACTTAAATTAATTCAAAATTGTTGAATTACATTATGTTAAAAACAAAACACAACATTACACATTATATATTTAAGATTCACTAAACAAAACATATATACATATAGCAGACATTATTTTAGCTAGCTACACAAAGAAAATTTTAGCTTCTTCAATTAAAAAGAATGTTTTAGGGCCCGAGATAAAATATTTCAATATTTCAGTTTCCCTCATCATATTCTGGTGTCTCTCGCAAGTGACTTAGTTTTTCAAAAGAATATGTATAGATGTACATACTTAAGTTTCTTCTAGTTTCTTATGGGGAGATTCAAATTAGAATATTTTTTAGACTTATCTTTAGCTTTATAAAAAAAGAAAAACGAATATCAACAAAAGAAAGTTTATAAACTTTTGGCAAAAGAGCAGCATCCTGAAAAATTTCAAATCGAAAGAAAAATACATACATTTTTCAAGACTTTTAATTACCTATAAATTAAGTTAGTAGTTAAAGTATCGCATATTTCAATTCTCTTTGGATGAACTTACACATGATAAATAAAGATAAGCAATTGCATTTTGTACCTACACTCAATTTTTATAAATGATTTCATCAATTATTATGCCTGCCATAATGTCAATGCATAGGCTAATTTAATCTCATCAGTGGTTTTGTTTACGCAAATGCAATTCTGAAATCACATTAATTCTCCATTAAGATATGTAAGTTTGGATGGTGTGAAGAGTCTCAGATTTTATATGAATTAAATTACTTTGTCAATATCCTCGTCACGAAACTCTTTTTCTGTGATATGGTAATCAATGAAGAATATTTTCAATTGCCTCTTGCTCATTTATCAATCAACGTTCTGTTTTTCTGGGGCATCATTTCGAGTAAACTGTCATCAGTTATTCCTTAACATTTACTTAATTGATTTGTAATTGGAGTTTTGATGACCGTCGCAGAAGTGTTGTGTTACTTTTGTATTGGGTGACGTTCAAATTCGTGTTGTAAATTTATCCATACGTTAAAAGATATTTACGATTTTTAGACCTTTCATACCTTGAAGACTACAAATGTTACCGAAAAATGAACTGGAACCAGTTTTCGAACGATGATTTTTCGGGCAACTGATTAATCTATCAACATGGAGGCTTTTGCTTAAACTCATTATATTTCTGCATTTACATACATACATACAGTGACTCTCAAAACAGATCACAAAAAAATACTTTGGGATTTTGCAAGTTATTCGTTAACGGTAACAGATATCGTAAAACTGGTTGCGTAACATCGTAGAGGACAAAATTGTCTATAGATATAGAGATGCTCCGATACATTTTGACATCCGATTGACTATTTTTGAGTTATTTATGAAATAAAACTGTCAAATTTCACTATTTTTATTTCGCAAATAAATCAAAAAATATAGCAATTACGGGAAAAATGGTTACAATCAATTTTGTGCAGAATTTAATTCTCTACAAGTTAGGCGAGGACACTTGCCCATGTCAGAATAAAAATTAGCGATTTTTTGCAGAAATAGAACATAATGCATTGGGCAAGAAATGTTGAAAAACAATTGAAAATTGGTATTTGGTTGTAATGTTGAATTCTTGTGGATAAGTGAACAAAAGAAATCATGAAATGATCTCCAAGACTCGTATGAGCCTGAAAAGGTTGGAATTGAAATTCGGGGCAGTTTTAGTGCCAATGAATCTGCTTGTGCTGAACCACAAACCAAGTTTCCAGTTTGTACGTTCGTTGGTTCAAATTCATTCAAAACATCTCGCAAAAGTCCCGCATATTCGAAAAATTTGTCTTCGGTGTCCGAAAATAAATCCCCAGTGAAATATGGATATTTCTTCCTTTCTCTTGAAGTTAATGTACTTGCTATCTCGATGATCTGATCATGAGTAGCGGAAAAGATGGCCCAACAGTTTCGTATATCTGTTAGCCGTTCAGAAGTAAGACCTCTAGTGCGGTCTGAAAGTTTTAAATCCTGATATTTTGCGTATGTCTTAACAATCTTTTCCGAAGCAATAATTTGCTTCTCTATGAGTTGTTGAAGAGACATTGTAAATTTTAACTCTTTTTATGTTAAGATCCATTAGCCATTTTTATGTAAAGATCCATTAGCCATTACCTATTGCTATTACCTATATTTCATGGAATCAATATTACCCCAATTTTTATGGATCAGCATAAAGGAGACTGTTTATATTGGGCCCAAAAATCGAAAGTGCCGGCCAGTGAAAAAAAAGTTCTTAATCTTTTCGGGACATCATTTTAAGCATTTGGTACTATGGCACCAAAACTATGGAACCATTATTGTAGTGGCCATATAAGTTCAAAAATCAGATTTCCCGTACAATTGACCTAAAAATAAATGTAAATACACACATATAACATTTGAATACATACGTATAGTTATGTCTAGTGAGTCATTCTAGACATTTTTTACTACAGGTTTGTTATCTAAGCCTATTAATTTGTGTGTAATTGTTATCTAAACATTGCTTTAAAAATATATTTTTCAAGTTTTGTTTTTGATTATTAAAAACTATAACAAAAGAGCCCACACACTGCAACGCTTGTACCTCTCCGCGCACGCCCCGCAATTATATCTTCGGACCTTAAAAATAGTATTTATTTTTGGTCAAATGTATGGGAAGCTAGATTTTTCGAACATACGCAGCTGCCATTATGATGATTCTACCGCTTTGGTGTGTCATAGTAGTATAATGCTTAGGATGATGTTCCAAACAGATTAAAAACATTATTTTCCGTTGGCCGGCACTTTCAATTTTGGGCCCAACTTTTTATGAAACCTGAATGGTCTCCTTTACCTAAAATATGAGTAATTTTGCAATTAGGTACCTTATATTATTGATGTTACAAGTTGTTGCCACAAATTTTAGGAAAATACTTTTTACTGTACCTAAACTTAATTAAAAATTTTCATAAAAATCGATGTTATCCGAAAAAAGTTGGAGGTAATACTATATTTTTACAGTCAAGAGTAATTTCAGAGCCTCAGATTGAAATATGGCAGATGATTTTTCGTAATATAGTATGTACTACAAGAGGTTTTTGGGGTATAAATCTGCCTCATCTCGGAGTCTAGGAAACCCTGTATAATGATATACTTAACTGGAAAGATGATATGATTCTTAGGCTTGAGTGCCAATCAGCACCTGTTTGTAAATAAAGCGTTTGAATATCTTTCTTTTAATAAGCGCTTCCTACTCCTAGAAAAGACAGACAATAATTGTAAGTACCCAAAAGAAGATTCAAATCATATTTTAAGAATTAACAGTCTCTAATCGCTGAATGCGGTGCTGTAAATAAATTTAAGATTTCACGCGAATTTTATTGTGCTGGTGTAAGACGGCCGCTTTCCACTTTCATTATTGAAACTCAGCAGCTGCACGCGATGCGACGCGACGCGACGAAAGCCACAAGTGGTTCATTATTCCATAAATTTCATCTTTCGCGGGGGTGAAAAGCTCTTGGCCTGGGAGGGGGTTGAAGCAAAGGCCCACTGTCTTAAGGGGGGAGAAGTCCCGCCCTCATTCGGGTGCGTGGGAGTCGATGCCGGCTCCCAAAACGTGGACAGGAAATGTGCTCACACAGGGAGGGGACAAAAAAACAGTCTCGTCGTTAGAAAAGGCTATCAAAAAACGTTAAGCTTTCGCAGAAAGCTCTGCTGCCAGTGTCCGTTAAATTGGCGCACACGCCACCTGTAAGGACACTTTTAAATCCTGAATTTCTATAAATACATGAGCGACTTAAAAGCTGCTTCACACAAAGTCAGGATCAACCGAACCAAGAGGACACAGTTGCAGCCAATAAATAGTATCCATCTAGGAAGTGGTTCTGTGAATTTTGTAGTGGTTGCTAGTTGAAAACGGAAAATATTAGAGTAAATCTAAAATAAAGTTCAAAAGGTGAATATATATTGCAATTAAAAAGTTTAAGTGATTTTAAGTGAATAGTGTGATTTAAGCAGAACCTTCGTCACTGACCGGATCCGTAAGCCATATTTAAACTTTTCTTACCATATTTTTTTTGTTGCAAATTCTGGGTTTTCTACGACAGTTGCAAGAGCATCAAAGAGATAGTGCTCAAAAAACTAAAAATATCTCTTTAACTGCCACTTGTCACGATGCATATGTGTCCCCTTACACTAAACGACCCTCTGCTCCTTTGAAGTGTAATTAAGTCAAGTTCATCCTTAGAAAATACAATCCCAACACTCGTATGGGATATATTTCATGCGCTGATAAACATCTTTTGCGCTCAACAAGTTGCACCTCAATTTCGACCTGCACACGTATTCATGATACGCAATATGTGATTTTACCAGGTAGTAATTATAGTCGCTATTAAACAGTAATTTACCTTTTACGTGCTTATCATATTCTGACAAAGTTTTTGGTACACGATTTTAACGCCAAATGCAGGATTATTAATTGTTTGATTGGAGGGAATGTATTTGAGTTTGTTCCAGCGATAGACTCTATTTGGTTAAGTTCAATTTAACAGGGATTACAAATTATTTCGCACGGAAAGTAGTTCATATTTTACTTAGTAAAACGGATTTGTAATAGATGTTGTGCTGACATCAGTACCTCACAGAAAATTAATCCGATATTATTGTTAAATTGAGGCTTAAGTTTTATGATACAAATTGGTTGCCTATTACTAAATTTAAAAATTAGAAACAAATCAAATTAAATATACAAAGTCTATCATAAAAAAAAGGGAATTTATTGGAAGTCCGAAAACAATATTTGGAATATTTCTTAAAATGTCTAATTTTTGTAAAAGTGAATTTATATATTATAGTAAATGTTGCTATAAAAGGAGACTTTGATATTATTTAACAACAAATAGTCATCTTACTAATACTAATATTTTGTATAAAATTGGAATTTTTAACAAAATAAAATATTGTGAATAGTTGGGCGGATCTTGGCTTACATGTTTTTTTTTTCAAATAAAACAATATATGGTACAAGCTCTTAAGATATTTCGTTCTTTTTAATAAATTTTTAAAGTATTTGTAGAATTTTTTTTACAACCGAGCTATTTACAAGAAAATAGAAAGAGAAAAATGCTATAATAATAAACCAGAATTCCGCATTATTAAAATAAATATAACATTTCAACATTTCATTTTCAATACAATCAAAATCACAATTGATCTAAAGTATTTGACTCAGTGAATTAAGTAACGCTATCTTTATGGTTATAATTGTTTTTTTTTTTTTTAATGGCAAGACTTCGATAAAATCGCTTTTAAATTCGTTCTTAATCGAGAAATTAAATATCAATCGTCAATAGTTTGGCAGATATTACGTAGGTGTAGGTACTTAATTTTCCATCAAGATTTACAACTTCGCTTACTGTAGTAAATTATTAAAATTGCTATTGTTCTACAACTTGTATTCATACAAATGAAGCATCCATACATTCGAACTAAAAGGGTTCGATTTATATTTGTTTTAGAAATATACCAAACCAATTCTTGTTCAATAAAAGGAAGGTCAAACAACTGTTGTGAAATCAAAATCACAACGAAGTCCTTACGTCAACTCAAATGTCCTCCTTTATCAGAAGCCGTCAAAACTCTCGTTTAATCAGAAAGGAAAGATTATCATGAATGTATGCATGAATATCAGACATCCACTGACCCTTCAGGAAAATATAACACTGCAAATCCCCACTGGCACATACCTACCTAACCAAAATCCAGGAAATTTGTTTGCCCTCACTATTCCCACCGTGTCAAATCGCATTCTTTATAGACGGGTCACTTGAATTGTTCATCTGAGATTTTAGTCTGTCTGCTTTTAGTCCAGAAAATAATACATTATTTAATATTTAAAATGAAAATATTGTGGTTGGCTCAAACAGCTTTCAGTATTCAGATTACATTGTGTCCTTAACTATTCTTTTAAGGGAGAAAAGAAATCTTTTGCAATGTTTAAATAATGTTTCCTTACAAACAAGTCGGTTAGTATTGGTACATATGATATAATATATGTATACAAAAGACACCTGTTTGTGTGGGTTTCAGTTTAAATTATATATGTTCGTAATATTTATTCAGGGAAATAAGGAACGTATCTCAGTTTTCACCCCACCAATAGCATGTGAACACAAATATGACTTAATGTAGGCATCATTAAAAATTGATTCCTTGAATACATTCTGATTATGATTATAGGGCAGGCCAGAAGAAAATGGGTAAACATCCAAAGTAAAATAAATCTTCTAAATTCCGAAAAAGGTTCATCAGTTTTAATATATTCGATATTCTGGATCGTATTGGAAAAATGATACGAGTAAAAAAACTTGAATTACTAAATCTCAGTAGATATCTATGGTTAATATTGTTTGCTATTTAGCCTTTAGCTTTTTTACTAAAGTGCCCGATTACACACAATCAATAAAATTCCAACAGGATAAGGATCGGAAAAACTCAGCTCGTCAGATTTATCGAATTTTGTCAATTTGGTTATTTTAATTCGCTTTTTCCGACAATTTAATTATGTTGCATTGGCATCGCAGCATGGGATTTAAAGCTTTTATGAATTTATGTTAAATAATAACTTCTTGCAGCTAAATTTTAAAAGAATGTTTGTATAATCGAATGCTTTTTGCTCACTTGGCATATTTTAAAATGTTCAAAAATATTCGAATTAAAATTATAATAAACATCGGATGTTTTCAACTAATTAAATATCAAAAGTACATAATTTAATTGACTATTAAAGCAAGTAGCTTAACAATCCTGAACGATCTTAAAAATTTGTCGATTGTTGTGTATCCGCCATTTTCAATTCCAAAAAATTAGGGCACCAGAGACACTTAAGATGCGAAATTTCTTATTTCAAGTAATCTTAGTTAATGAAAAAAGACAAAATTGTATTAACGACACATTCTTTCTTAACTTCTGATATTAACCTACAGGTATGTCCGTGGATGGACATTTCTGGTTTGAAATAATATCAGTCTCCGTGAAAATAATCTTAGTACAATAAAATTAATAAAAGTTCAGTGTATTAAAAAGATAGGAAAACAATCGGAAATGAATCAGCTTCCGGACTATTTTTACTTCGTAAATCTTTCAAGAAAAAGGAAGGTAATTCTTCTATGTACTCGTGGAAACTAAATCTTAAGTTAGTTAGATTTTCGTTCGTAAGTATGTTCATTTAAAATTTATTTTTCGCGAAATTGCGATTTAAAACAATTTACTTAGCGAAAGTCCAAATAGTCCAACAGCGAATTGATTTTCGATTATTTTGTAATATGATTAACGAACGATATGTTCGCTTAAAATAATTGTTTTACGATTCATTTACGAATCGTTTGGGTTGTTGCAAATTTTTGTAAACTAGAAAGGGATCCAGGTAATACATATAATAATAATATATGTATTATATTAATATTAAAACAAATTTCAAGAAAGTAAATATTGTTGTTCAGCAATAAGATATAAATATGTATAATAGTCCAGGCGCAACTGCCCCAGGTTCTTCCTGCATTCGCCCATATTCTATATATCCTATAACTGATTAATATATGTTTTTCAAAATTAGAATACATGTAAATTAAGGTTTTAGTTTTGTTTTATTTTGTTAGGTTTACTTCAAATTTATTAACCTTTATCTCACGGGCTTCTGTTTGCCAGAGATCAATTCTTAACTATGACCAATTTGGACACACGTTTTTGATGGCTCAAGAAGGTAATCTTAAGACAAAAAATAAAAAGCAGTTAAGTTATTATACACCTTAATTGGGCATTTTCCAATCAAAACTGAAACAAAGCACCTTCTATTCATCAAAATATGGTGAACTTCTTGGTATTTAAAGTAATATCTCAAAATTTGTTCAAAATCCCGAAGCTTTATCGGTGTCTCTTCGAACAAACGACCATTTATCAAAAGGTTCTTTTTTGAAACTTCATGCCAGTAAAGACCATTTTAGACGAATCTGTTTGGGAAGAATCTACGCGAGAAACAATGACAGATTAATCGCTGTAATCCCGGGTACTCTGCAAGTCATAAACAGTAATTAAGAATGATTCAAGACCAAACCAAAGAGGCAGACACTTGAAGCAATTTATTACCTGGGTGGGGTATAGTTTTCGCGAGTGATGACCATACCGCAGAAATTGATTTGTCACTTTGGAGCTTATTATTACAACGCACAGCGACTGATGGACAATTTTTTTAATTAAAACAATATTTTGAGTATGAAAAATGTTAATTTAACTCATCGACATCACTTCAAATATCGAAAATAACTTGCTACATAATATTCGTATTTTCAAGTTCTGAACATGAATGTATAAATAGAAAACATATCGCGTAATTGGAGTTTCAAAGTTGGTAACTGTCAATACGTTAGTTATATACGTATACACATGCATGTATACCTATGTAAAAGTATTTTAATATTTCGAAAGCTGTTATTTCTATAATTTTCTTTATACATACTCTGTACATTGATAGTCTTTAGGCTGTGTACCAAACCAGACTTGTCTTTTCAAAAGTATGCTGGTGAGTAGACTTTCCAATGACAACTCAATACTCTTTCCTTATAGAAGCATATAGCATATTGATTTGCAAGAAATGCTTAGTTTCCCGTCTTTCCCTTTATGTATTTTAAATTGTTTACTAGCATTTGAATAAATAAAATAACAACTTCAATATCTTCTTCGTCCATTTCCCGACTTTGTTAAATATCAAAAGTATTGTGTGTGCTTATATGTCGATACAAAGTCACTTGAAAAGACTTCTTCTGTTTGGCACAGGCAACTTAATCTAGTACATTTTCATTGAACTTTTGAAAAGAAAAGTCTGGTTAGGCACACAGCCTTAGTACCCGATTTCACAGAACTGAAAAGTTACTAATTTTAAAAATTCTAATGTTTACTGTAAATATTGTTAGAAGTTATGCTGCTTTCGAGAACTTCTTAATGCGTCTCGTATAATAGATTTGTTATTCGAAGCTAAATATTACATGTGCTTATTATTAAAACAGTGCAGTAAGCAACTTTATTTGTGTTAGGTGCATGTATTTAAATTTTTAGGCACATTTTATTATCAAGTAACGACTATTTTTAAGGGGAAAACCATTGATATTTATTTGAAGTAGCCACCTTACCAACAGACTCTTAATTGAAGTTATAAACCTAGATTAACACAAAAAAATAGATACGATGGGAAAGCATTTCACCATTTCTCCATTAAGACTTTTTAATTTTTGTGGCCAAACGCGAATTGCGCAACAATTTTATTTTAGGTAAATCCGCTCGGCTTATCGTCCCATCAATTTTTGTGAGATTATGTTGTACGAAAAATTTAGGAAGCGCGAGGATCAAAGAATATATGATATGTATAGTTTTATTGTAATTTTTGCCATAATCCCCAAACCCTCGGAGTATTATCAGATTTTGTACGTTCAGTTGCTTAAAAATAGTATAAAGTTATGGATATTCTTATAATTTTATGTAACATTTCCAAATAGAATGATTAAAATATACAGTATATACAATTATTGGCTTAGCTCGCGAGCTTTTGAGATTTAGTAGAAATTTAAAAACAATTTAGGTATAGTACATATGCCAGAAAATCATTGACGATTAGTTCGATAGAAATCTAGTAAGATCCCAAAGTTAAAACGGTTCTATCCATTTTTGGACTCTTCATTTTTTAAAGGTAGTTCTACTTTTAAAAAGAATGTTTTGTTATTTTTAAATATATTTTTTTATTATTTAGTATTCATACAATAGGAATAACATATTTTTTAAAATTGGACCATATAAACGTACAAAGTTTATTTCGAAATTTACGTCTTTTTTAGTCCGTTACACTTTTGTGGATATCTAAAATTAATATATTCTAAGACTTCGTCACAAATGTATAGGTATTTATTAATTTATATGTTACGAAAGTCAAACATTTCTTAGTACATATTTGGGTTTTGAAATCCGAACTTAGAACTACTAATTTATTATAACTAAGTTACCTCATAAAAATTCTATGTTGGGGATTTGCACAATTTGTATAACTATGTAATTGCGCCAAAGTACAAATAACTCCAAAGTATTAACTTGAGTTAATCTAAAATATACCTATGAAAAGTGCTTGTAGGACAAAAATGAATACGATTGGCAGGTAACATTACTAATCAAAGTTCCCTCTTAAAACTTTCCAAACGATTATCTATTTTAAGAAAAGAAATGAAGTCGTTCATTAACGAATTTGTAGAAATAATACGAATAACTACTTTGCTTTTTGTTCGGAATGAGTCCATAAATTTAAAAACTTTTAACCTGCGTCATATGAATGTACAATAACTTAATTGACAGGAAGGACTGAAAGCCTCACTATAATTGTAAGGGCGTGTTATGAGAAATATTAATAATTTATAATTCGTCCTAATAAGTTTTTGATTTGTTTATACCCAGGTAAGTACATAAGGTATTCATGAGCGCCGTAGAGAGCTGGGGAAGACTGTTGTTTTTTAAACTTTAAATTATATGCAAAATTTTATGAAACTTGCCTGAAAATTCGCTTGTTTAAAACTGTTTTTTTTAGAAACTGTAATAATCAGTCAATAGTTTTCAACCTGATTGTAGATGACGCCTCATATTAGCACAACAACGACTTTTCAAAAATTTTGAGTTTCAAGAAACTGGCGGTTTATCAAAGTTAAAAATCCGATAACGACCGAAAACGGTTTCACTAAATGCTTGTAGAATGTTAAAGTATAGTTTAATCAAAAAAATCCTGTTCTGTAGAGAAACCTTTTACGAATATTTGAAAAAATCAAGATCGGAACAATGAACATAGACAGAAACAAAATACTTAAGTACACTAAAAAAAATCTTATTTATTTATGAAACCCCATTGGATTATTAGAGTTGATGGGAACCGCTGTATAAAATATGAGCTGATTTGATCCGCTTTTTGCCATTTATTAAACATATACCTTAAAAAAATTAGGTAATCAGCTTTAATTTTGTTGAAAATCATACGTTTTCGTAAGATCAAAGAGACTTTAAGAAGAGCATTTAAATATTAAACCTTTTCTGCTTGTTTATTAAAAGAGCAAGGTTGTTCTAACGAAAAAATTACTTTATAATTTCTTTTGACATTCATAAATAATGACTCATATGCATTATTTTTCAATAAAAATGTTGTTTGATTTAAGAACAATGGCATTAATTTAAAAAAAAATCGATGTAATGGTTTTAATGTAACATCTTCCTTTCTTTTAAATATTCGATTTTATTGGCCCTAAGATGAATTTTCATTAAAATAAACGTATTTTATCTTTAAAAGCAGTACCTTTTTTACTGAGTGTACGCTCTTGCATGTGTCTACTTAGGGTTCACAATTTGTTGTATGTATTTTGTATTGCATTGCTGTACTGAGTTGTTTCTATGGCAAGTTATTTTTTTATACATCATACAATGAGATACAATAAATCTGTTATTCAATAAAAGTCTAATTACTCTTCGAAGAAAAATTTAGTAGTAAAATTTAATACCTCAATTTGACCTCAATTATTAGCTGAATGACACGTACATAAACTTGTTAGGTCAATTACAATTGTACAAGCACATTAACCTGGTTCAATTAGATCTCGATATTTACCCACTACAGATAAATAAGCCTAATTTGCTGGGTTATTTGTCCCCACCTCTTCACACAAATGCTTTATTTCGCCGTGTGATATTTGGTCTTGTTTATTTGCAATAACATTCACATATGCGACTGTTCTCTCTGTTCCTCCGAATCAACAGCTGCGTCCGTACGTTTTTGGAATTCGTAATTTAACATTGACTGGATCTAATTCCAAAGTTAATGCTAATTAGCACAGCGTAAGTGTTTATTTAAACTTTCTGAAGAATTCCTCAATTTATGGAATAAATTATGAAAATTTTCGTATTTTCTCTTGTAATTATGTCGATCTTTTTGGCTCATTGCTTAAATTAAGGCACACAATTGCTCACTTATGTGTCTTATGAGGATGGTAAGACATAGAAGTGTAAATTAAATAAGTGGTTTGATAATATTGAGTTGCAAGCAAGATAAATGGGAAATTAGTTAAACGCTGGGCTTAAGTCAAGCTTGCGGAAAAACGTCCTATGTTAGTGAAATTTTGCAAAAATTTTTCCTTCGGGTTTGGAAGTGATAAATGTGCAAAAATATTTGAGTGGTCCACTATTTTTTCCGCGAAGTTTTCTTAAAACAATTTTTTTTCGGACCAAATTTTGCATAGTTATCCGCAATTTCTGCAAAATTTCACTTTTATTATCACTACACTTCTTTTTTATTTCACTTAAAACACTCTTTTAATTCGCAATACCTGAAAATGCTGGTCTTTTGCTTTTCTTATACCTTAAAATCATTTAAAATATCTCCAAAAACTTTTAAAAAAATATATTCTTAAATTTTAACCTCTACCAAGGAAGGAGTACATCAAATCCTCGTTAATTTATTTCAAAATAAAATAAAATAGAATGGTTGAACATTTTTAAGGACATTAAGACCAACTAGTTGTCAAAATTTAATTTTTTTAATAATAATTTTTTTAAAAAACGAGCAAGTCCTAGATTTTTTAAGCCAAAATTATAAACTAAATGTGATATTTTATCTATGTTAGAGATAATAAATAAATATGTATGTAACTTACATATGAAATTGTTGAAATTAAATATGTATACATAACAGACGTTTCAATTTATTTTATATTTATTATTTTATTTCAGTATATAATTAATTATGTATTACATACATATGTGAGTTTTTAATTTATTTTAATTTATTACCTAGATGAATAGGTATGGGACCACACACCACATTGAAAAGTTTATACATACGTATGATTGTAGATTATGGTTGTACTTTTGGGTAGATTTAGTATGTAATTAATATTGTACTAAATAATAAATATTGAATATAACACAACTTTATAAAAGAAATATCTTAATAAACTCTGGCAAAACAAAAGATTACAAGGAGTTTGTATTAAACTAATGACACTAATAATGAAATATATCTTTAGTATTAAACAATTTAGTTCGTTCAAACACCTACAGCGATTACGTTAACTTCCAGCATGAACTGAAACATTTTACTAGTAAGCGAAAGTAATTAAACGCAGCAATGTGTTCATCATGTCTAATGTACTTTCATGAAAATTTTCCGGCAGTTCATTGAATAATTGCCAAAGTCTGTACTGTCCAGTCGAATCACAATCATTCCATGGTATGATTGCTTTGCATTACACCAAATAGCCGCCAGGTCGTTTTCTAACCGACCTCAATTGCAATTTCTGTTACTCTCTGCACAGGCAGAGCAAATTTGTAAATTAGTGTTCGGAAGGCTTGCTTAATGGACTAACTTCGACGTCATCGAACAGTCTATTAAGCCCTGATGGGATTATCCATTAAATTGGTTAAACACATCAAATTCCCCCACAATTAATAGATACTTTCGTTATACTCGTAATAAAACCGATACTCCTTCAGTACCCGATACTTTTGGCACAAATTAATTTAATTAATTATTCTAACAAATATAGGGTAGGAGCAAATGAAACAGACTTGTTTTACTATGCGTACAATTAATTTTGTATATTTATTGTGTATTCTTAATTTAAAACTTTCCCAAAACAAAGGGGCAATTTTCTTAAGTCTGGACTGTTTCCTTTTTGTGTGCGCTCACTTCTGTACCTCCTGTTAAAGTTAATTTAGGAACTATTTAGAGAAATTCCAGCCAAAGATTATGAAAACCCTTTGTTCCTGTCTGATTAAACTTTAAACGAATCCGAAAAGATTTTGAACCCCCGGGGAAATATACACATATCTTCAACAGTACCTTGCGATTCTTGACTTATCTTACGCTTACTCCGAAAACAAACTTGTTTTCTTTTAGGGTAAATTAGTAACCTACTTTCGCTGGTTTTAATTAAATAATCATTTCGTTCGTTGAAATATTTCTCATTTAATTCTAACAATTTAAATTGAAAGATTTCATTTGTCTTACTTTTGGAAAATTTATAATCCTATTTCCTATTTGGTTGCGGTCATTTCTTAAATTATATAAAATTTTTATGTTACGAGGCCTGCGCTGCATCCCGCCGTACTGGGGATGGTGAAGCAATTATGTAAACACAGTCTCATAAAAAATGCAATAAATCCGGGATTAATACGAGTGTGTCTCTTATCTCGCTCTAGTAAAAGTGTAATTGCTTTGTTGGAAGTCTTTTTAAGATTTTAGATGGAATGCTTAACAGGAAAACAAATAAAGAAATTCAGAACATAAATTGCAAATATTTAAATTTTAACACTTAAGTAAAGAAGTTAAATATATAATTATATGTACATAAACATAAGTTCTTTGATTTGATATTTTCTTCCTGCTCTTTTCTGTCTCGGAAGCGAACTTTGAACTAGAGACAGTAGTGAAATTGATAATTCCAAAGTACGATCAAACTTTTCCTGTTAAAACATAGCGATTTTTTGAAGTTCATTTTCTATACTCTTGCACTCCTGACGGTGTAACTTTTCGAATAAAACTATTTTCATAATATAAAGTTTACATACAGTATGCAAATATTCTTACCTTATGGCATAGTTTCCTTTTACCACTTTATCAAAATTTTTCAATGGCGCTTGTTAATCGAGACGAGACTTTCAAAGCTGATTTCCAAGAAAGAATGTAGAGCAGTTTTAATTTTGTTTTATACTTTTATTTTAAGCTAAGGCGATATAAAACTAGCGGATAATTATACAATTTAATAAAATTTTAAAATTAATATTAATTAAATCATCCTAATAATTTCGATCGTAATAAAAAAAACTATAATTTAATCTAATGGGCCCATTATTGAAGAATGTTTATGAAAAAAAAAACAGAACGCTAACATTAATTATTTAGTAATGAAATGTGTGGGAAAACCGAGAATTTATTTTGAAATACAAACTCCTAAGAAAATATTTTGAAAATTTAATTCAATCGTAATCTTCTATGCTTATCTAAACATTATATGTACATTTCTCTGCAAAACGTGAATATATTCACTTATTTATAGACATAAAATTAGTAAGTCATTATCCAATTGTTGCATGTTTTCCTCCCACACTGAGTTAACTAGAAAATTCCAATCGCCGGAAGTTTGATAACCGCACACTAAAAATCGATGACAATTTGAAGATATAGAGCTCATTTCATGACATTTAGGTCGTCAAAGGAGCTCCTAAACTAGAAAATTTATGGAGCAGAATCGTTTCATTAGCTATAAAGGCTTTGAATAATAACTGTTGCATATAAGTGTGTATGTAAATTGTTGTATATATTATGTAAATTAAAAAATAATTTTCGGTGGAATTAAATTGTTTAGTTACTCTAATTTTATGATTTTGAAATATTACATACCTACCTACATACATATATTTGAAAACCTTTTTATTTCAAAATTATAAAAATTTGTTTTTCACGGTTGAGAAAAAATCTCTCACAATGTTTCTGCTGATAATAATTCAACAGCCGCTTTAACTATTTGTTAGTTTTCCGAATCTATGTATATCTCATTTATTTTTACTTTTTAAAATTACACAACGCAATTAGGAAAAATAAGGAAAACATAATTCGTTTTTCTAAGAGAGCAATTTCGAAATATCATAGAATTCTGTGTCACTAAAATAATAAGTTTTTAAGATGATGTGTTTTTGACCATCGAATCTTCTTTTTATTTTTCAATGTTAATAATAATTAATATTTATTATTTTGTTACAATTTGCACTTTGAAGACGTATTACATTATGTAACTAGAGTTTTATTAAAAGTATACATTATTATAATGTAGTTTCTCAAGTTAATTTGTTACTTTTTGCGAATATGTAGTTTAATCAGAAAAGTGTGGTTTTTGAAATGTTTAAATTAAAACGATTTTCCTTCCTCTTAAACTATAAACTAAAGTATCTTTACTTTTACAGATATGAACTTCGAATTTATTAAAGAGGCTATAAACGTTTGCGTGTCATTTAACCTCAACTAGCAGTCCATTGAAGCTCTTTTATTTTTGGGTTTAAAAATAAAAATAAACTCAATTAACCCCATGGGTATGCCGCCCGGACAGTTCCTTATTCCCTTGGGACGCTTCAGGTGAGACAATAATTACCCGGACTTGATGTGAACAAACAGCAGCACTCTTCTTCCCTCTATCAGACATTGCATGTTTTTTACGCGAAGGGAAATATTCGCCGGCCAAAAAATCGATAAACTAATAGAGCTATGAAGTATGCCATAGTCCGCTTATTAAACGCAATAATTCTTAGCTCAACGACATATAAATGGTGGAGCAATTATTCTGGCGCATTCTAGCTAATAAAACGAGCAACAAATCTAGCTAGTCTCTTAAAGGCTAAGTAGATCAGACTTCTTACTTCTTAAGGATGTTTTCCCTTTGCGTCGTTGGTCTGAATGTCTTCATTCCCCGCTAGCGCTGATATATGCGCCTCTAGAGTGACTATCATTCAAATATCGTGGCGCGTAATGAATATTTTACTGCGCGTTTCGCCTGCTGACAGTTCGGGCAATAGATAAAATAGTCGTAAAGCTCTTTTATGCTCCAGTCAAAGTGGGAACGGCCACTTTATTAGTGAGAATATTACGCGGATATTAACGTCAAATAACTTTCCAATACTAAATTCGGTTTTTTTCATCTTCAATGTGCTTCATAATAACATTTAAAACTACAACGTGTGGTGTTATATTGGAATTATATCATTAAACAAAATTTGTAGTCCTATAATCTATTTTGTATCAAGTGCATATACTTAAAATCATTAAATTGTGTGTTTATGTTATAAATCCTTAACGTAATCAATTTCTTGTTAAATTTAATCGTAACGAATATTAATTCAGGTGGGTATTTGCATTTTCGCAATTATCACTAATGATGATTTTACAATATTATGGTCCTTTTTACCGACTGGCCCTGTTATGGAAGTCGGTTTCAGGGGTGTTATAAGAGAAAAGGAGCTTAATATAATTAATTATTTGACTCTAATTGGACTCATTTTGTAATTACCCTATATTCTGCATCTTTCCACATATACCATTTTAGTAGAAGAGCCACAATGTAAAAATCAGTTACATTTTCAAAAGTGTTTTGGTACACGATCTGATTCGAAGATAAAATTCATTCAGGAAATATAACTTAATTAAATGACAATAAAAAACATTGCAATAGACCTGCTCTGTCCTATAGCACACTAAACATTTTTGAAGTTTCGAAAATTTTTTATCCATAAAACCAAAATAATTTTCTTCGTCGTCCCTTCTTCGTCCCTAAATTTCAAAAATATTTTTCTGAACATAACAAGTAATGTGTGTGTTAATAATGTCAAAAAGGCGATTTTATGTCCACTTTATATTTTGCTTACTTTTTAGACCAACGTTAAAAGCAAAAATTATCAAATATCAATATATCAAAGAATGAAGTTGGCATGGTATGGGAAATAGAACGTCTATGTGCGTCAGCTCTGAAAAATCTTTCTTTATGTCAAAATTAAACATTTGAGATAACAAGAAAGTTATTATGCAAAAGTGTCAAAATGACAACAATTAAAAAAATCAATAGAAATGCAACATATTTACTGAAATACTATGTCTGAATTTTTTATAAAATTTACGCTTTCGAAATTTCGTATTTAAAAATAAAACTTGAAAAATCGACAAATTTTAAAACAATTTGCTCTTTTTTTTCCAAAATCCTTTGCTAGAATTTCATATAATAATCATATCCATAAATTTTCATACTATGTACATAATTACAAATGGTCGAACTCAACATTTTGTGGATTTGAAATATAATCACTCATATACCTGTATATACTTAAGGTAATCATAGATGATATTCTGTCGAAGATATTTCGTGATTGAAAAGTCTAGCGTAATTTACAACTTTTTGCAATTTTACAATTGAGTTCTAATTCAGAACGAAGAAATCCATATGTAGTTAGGTACTTAAATACATATGTTTTATGAAAAATAAATTGTTTTTTTCTGTTGGAGAATGAAAATTAAATAGAGAATTGTTATAAAATATGAAATAAGATTTTTGAATGTGTCTTCTAGTAAAGGACAAAGGGTGATACTGCTACAAAAGATTTGCGAACCATTTTAAAATTAAAATACTTGGATTGCATTTCCACCACGTGCCGTTTGCCATCTAGAGTGATACTACAATTTCGTTCGTTAATCCACAAATCATAACCGTGAAAGTAATTTAAGAAGAAATCACCCTTAAGTAAACAGGCTTTCTGCATGACTTGGTGGTCTGTTTACTCATTTTTAATAATCATACCGTCTTGGTCCCAGCCCACCCGAGTTGGCATTAGGAAGCAGACGACATCGTAATGAAATTTTCCTGTACTGCTCCTACTCAAACAGAAGTTTAAAGGTTCAGCTACATTAGATGAGAAGTGCAGGGATTTTTAGGAACGACGCCACAATGCTGCACACAGCTGCTGTGTTGAATTTGTTTGCTGACTTAATAAGCTCTTGCTGAATCGGGATCTCCAAGGGCATTGTTTTACAGAAACCCGCAAGCCGATTTCGAGCCCTTTTGAAAGATTAATTTTTATCCTTTTTTGTAACTTCTATTAAAATCCAGGCAATTCATCTTTATTTTACTACCTTATTTTAAGATTCCAAAGATATTTTTTTCAATTAGTATTTTTGGCATAAATTGAGATGAATTTGAGGTTTCCTCTTGAATTTTAATAACAATTTTTAGGAACTTGAGGAAATTAAAAGAAAATTGCGTATAATACATTACTTCAAGACAAATGCGTGCTTGTCACTATAGAGAATATATTTTTTTCCCCAAATCTGTAAGTTTTGAAACTTTATATGTAGATATAAATACTGAAGTATAGGTGTTTACATAATACAATAGTTCTCTGAAAATATTTTTGAACTGTTTAAAATAATTAAAAAGCGATGATAAACTTTGTTCCAATTATAAAATCAAAACTATCCAAATATTACAACAACACAAAGTTAATAAGAACACAATTTTCTCCAATTCTTTTATGAGTCAAATAATAAATTAAGCTGTACAAAATTCCCTATATTGAGCTCTGCTATCGGCAAAAAAGCCTAACGTCAAAACAAAACCTTTATTTGTTTGAAAACGCCGAAAATGTCAACGAGGGGAAGACGCGTGTGGCTTGATTATCTCTAATGATTAGAGAGTGGACAAAGTGTAATCTGATAGTAATTCACGTGATCAGATAACGAACTGAAAGGGTGGAGGAATCAAATTGATTGTAAATGTCGTTATTGATATGCGTATCCAAGAATTTATTACATATACCTACTAAACAAGCACAAAAAATTTATTACATATACTATGTAAACAAGCACATGTATATGTATATGAACCTAATTACTTTATTTTAACTTAAATTTTGAGTTCCTCTTTAGGCGTTTTCTATAATGTATAAATAGAAAAGCATTAGGAATGACCAATTTGCAAGTGAGCTGGCGCTAGTAATGTGACCACCATAAACATTTATTTGATTCTTTCCTGAACCCACGATTTTCTAAGTGAATCGTGAAATGTTAATAGCCTAATATTTCATAATTTCCTAATTTTCTATGCATTATATAATTTTGCAAGTAACGATTCATTTTCATCATATCATTAAGAGTGCTTTCTTTATATAGAGATTTATTACGCCCAAAATCAGGATGAGTGTCACTTCTTGAATTTTCTGGAATGTTTAAAGGGATTGCCCTTTGACCTATAAATAGACAGATGACTAGTGTTTTAAAAATTCTTTTCAGGTAAAAACTTTTTCTTGTAGTTTATTAATTCTGCTTCTAAGGGCGAATTATTAATATTCAGCTTGATTCATTTTTAAGGATAATTAATATTTTCCATTCCATTCTCTTACCATTTTTCTGTTCATGTTTCTATAGTCATTAGCTTTTGTCGTTAGTTTACTGCAAACATTGTAAGAAAAACGCATTTTCACATATTAAAAACAAAAACAATTACCAAATAAGGTGAAATAAATGTTTTCATGTAGGTATATGTTTTCGCACACTTACAAAAGTATTTATACTTTAGAGAAATGTAAGGTTTTAAAACACAAAGATACATTTTTATTATATCCATTTATTTCATTATTTACCAGAACTTAGTTTTTCAATGGAAAATTAGTTTTATTACTATATAGATTAAATTAATTTTAACTAATTGTAAGCTCATACGGCAAACTGTCACAGTTTCCTCAGAGGGTTTTAAGAATTGCAAAACTTATCAAATGAAAAATATTGTGATTTTTCAATTTAATTAAATAAGTTTTTAGAAGACTAAAGCAGTGTATTGGCCAGAAGCTACGAATTTCCGAAATTTTTAATCCTATTTTTATCCAATTGGACGCAAATTTAAAAATAAAGAATTTTCTGAAAAATAGCACACTACTACTACTTACTTTCTCTAGGTTATTTAGTCTGCAACATTTTTATATGCTGACGCACTTTGAAGCCATATTGGTGACGGGGCGTAACCTTCTATTTATGAATGTGTACAATTTTTTCATCGAGATATTGCATTTATATTGAACAGAATTTACATGTATATTCAAAATATAAGAGTCATATCGAACATAATACCTAAATATTTTAGAAAATCAATGGTGGTGTCAATTGTTTATAGCAACGATAATTGCGGCTTCTTATGACGTTGTCACGTTCATCTATCGTCAGTAAACCGACTTTACAGACAACCGATTTTTTTATTTAAATTAAGTTTTATCTTTCATTTATGAAAATAGTATGTGTACATATGTACATATGTATGAATATGAACAACGCCTATATACAAGGGCACCATTTTAAATTTTACTTTAAAGTCCTCAACAATTGTATCATCAACTAAAGTGTTAATAAATGACAAGCAAATTAAAGGAATTGAGCATATGAGCTCCCTGCTAGGAGGAAATTCGTCTTCCTTATTCTACTACGACTTTTATGATGATAAATTGATTCCTTATATATTTTTACTTCCTAACTCCTTTCAAATTGCCATCGTCAAAGTAAACTATCTTTGTAGCAATAGGACCAAATGTGAATATTCATGTTAAGTTAAATAAACTTAATTGTATCATCCATCTAGGATCAAGTCGTAAATTTCTACAATTCCATTGACTTATTCAAATTGTGACATCTAAATTCCCCCATCTCAAAAGACTTAGGTGCGCATCTTCCTGGCGGTGGCAGAGTTGAAAGGAGGTAAAAGGATGGGTGTTTTAATTATTCATTTCTAAGCTCTAACATAATTGTGTTTTCCACAAAAATATGGCTTTCGTGAATTGTGAGTCGGTCCTCAACGAAATGGCTCTGCTTAATCAGAGGGAACGTTCATTTTAAAATCCTCAATGAGTCCTTTAGGAATATTCCCTTACTTTTCTGGACAATGGTTTACACTTAGGCTCACTGTTGACACGCAGCAGCACTTTTTGTGGAACGTGTTAATTGCAGGATATATGTTGTCAGTTTGCCAGACTTACAATTAGATAAAAACATTATTTTCCTCATTTTGTAAAGGATCCTTCTTTCCACTTTGCAAAATTTTCTTACAACGAGAGATATTTGTTCGAAAGAGTTAAATATATAAAAACTTATAGAATTATATGAAGAGGCGTTTACCTACGCTACAACATCAAATTTAGAATGAATAATGGCAATGTTAATGAATCCGATTAATGCTACCCACGTGGCAGGTGTATTTCTTACTTCATTGAGACATCGTGTTACGGTCTTACTAAATAAGTCCGACTTTCAAGCAAGAGTATTTGAGGAAAATTAATAGCAACTTAAGTCCATTCATTAAAAATAAGGGTGCAAACCCTTTAAATAATCATGACATTGAGTAGAGAAGCTTTCACAGAGTGGAAATCCAAAATGCTTAACTCTCTTTTACTACCTATAATTAGGATAGATAGTAGCAGTTAAATTGCTCATAAATAATCGGAGAACGTTGATTGTTTTTGAGGATACCGCTTAATTACAACAACTAGCACATCGTGCAAATAAACGTCCCGGTAAAGTAAACAATTCCTTCAATTAGAGAACATTTATACTCAGGGTATACTTTAAGGGTATGATTCGACAAGAATATGAATCAGTTTTCAGTAAAAATTGTTTCCCTAAAATCCTCAATGATAAAAGAAAGTTTTGAGAGACTTTCGCTAATTTATTGTGGCTTAAACGTGACAAGATAATGTAATTTTTATTGATTTCAAACAATATTTCAAATAACGTTAGTTAAATTTTTTAACAAAATAAAAGAAGTACCTAATAATAAAATAGTTTCTTACATTAAGGGGTTGCACCACCACTTTGGCGCTCTGACGAAATGGAAAAAAAAGATACGTTTTTTAACGAAGCTATAAAATATGTAAAATAATTTTTATTATACAAATTTACATATAAGTAATGTTACGTAAAGTGTAAAAAAAATCAAAAATGGCGAATATATTAGGTCCCTTTTGCAATAAAAATAAAAATATTTTTTAAATTCTTACATTTGCAACAAAGGTGGGGTAGTATTATTTTAAACTATTCCAAATTTCAAGTCGATAGCATTAATAATTGCTGAAATAAGTAACTGTGATAAATGAATAGAAAGGCGGGATAAAGTAGCACCATTTACTATTTTGGTACGAAACTCTAAAAACGACATATTAGCTCAATTTTTTAGGAGCATTTTTCCACCAAATATTTAATGTAAAGTTTAATTATATTTCCTCAAATAAAATTAAAAAACCTGTGACTTGCAAGTAAATGTTTTTGACATTTTAAATTCATTATAATCTTATTTATATAATGAGTCATTAGGATTTTGTAAGAAATTAATTTTAATTGTGAAGCGAAAACGATATTTTGTTTCTAAAAAACGATCGTCTAATTGTGGAAAATATTATAAGGTAAGGTAAGGTTATTTTATAACGAGGATAGTTGCTTTTTTTATTATTCCTGAATTTTTCCAATTTGAGCTGCTTCCATTGTATAGAATCTTCATTGTGAAACTGCACCCAAGTGACGTAATAATATCCAATCAATAATGGGTCAACACCTTACCATTCTTTATGGCACGTAAATTTCAATGATAACACTTTCTATTATATAAGGTGCTATGGAACGTGGATTAAAGGTTCCCGGGCACCTAGCGACCAATTTTTAACGCATCGAAGGGTTCGCTTCCAAAAATACGCTAATCCACTAAATTGGCCTCGTTGGAAAGTTGCGAATTGAACTGCAGGTGAGGACTTTTCCAAATCAACTTAAATAGATTTGACACCTGCCTCCGGTATTCGACCAAAGGGTCTTGCAAATATTCTTGCAAACCATCCACCAAAATTTGTTACATCAACTACATAAAATGTTTTTGCGAATGAGTCCTATATATACCACGCACCGGAATGTTGAGAAATTATATTATTTAGCTTTGAGTGCCAAATCTAAGGATAATTAATTTATGAAATTTACGCCTCAACTCTGAACTATACTTTAATGTTTGCTCACTTGTCGAATGCCTTTGGCCGCATGATACTTTCGAGTGATTATGGTAATCATAACTCATTACAATGTTTACCTTTGATTTCCACTAAAGTTTGGACTGGTTTCGGATGTGTGCGCTTCTATGGAATTTTCCTTCTGCATCAGGTCACTTAAGTCTGCTAAGTTCTGACTTTTGAAAGTATTTCTTTTAGAATCTTAAATAAACTTCATGGGAAACTTTTTTTTTCTTGTTTTTTTTTCATTTCAAAAGTAAGATGAGTGAGACAAATAAGTTAGGCAAGCCATCTCTTTAGGATAACGGAATAATCGCTTTTAGAAATACCTACTACATGCTAACATGATTTGTTTTTAAGTTTACCGAATTGAAAAATATTAAAGTGAAATCATACGTCTTTAAGTGCAATCATATTTTAGTTTACTACTACTACTAATAAACTTTAAACTATTTACTTGAAGCCGAAAAATTAGGAATATCCGCTTCAATGTACACTCTGAAAAAATTCTATAGTCCATTTATGAATATTTGCAATTTTTCATGATGCATAGGAAAAAACAGTTTGTGTGCCAAAACTCCAATTAAAAAAGTTTAATTAAATACATAAGAAAGTTAATTTGTTTTCGCAAGATACTCATATATACGATAATATAAATATTTCCTTAATTTATGAATACACTTAACAAGATGATTTATTCGAACTACTTGAAAAATTAAAGCTGTTTTGAATTCATTCCATTTGCATTTTCTTGAGAAGTCATTAAATTTTAATACAATTTCAATCAAGAGTCCCTAAAGTGCTTTCGCAATTCGTTTTCTTTCATTTTTTGTTTTTAACTGAATTACATCTGCCAGAAATTTAATGTGTTGCTATGTGTAACACCCGCTGAAACCAAGCCCTAAATCTTCTTTAAAAAACAATGAAAACTTTGCTCCAAATGTCAGCACCATTTGAGATATGTATTTAGTAATTTAAATTTAACTCCAAAAATATTACTTTGTGGCAAATATCGTACCCTTCTAAAAACATTTTCGGAGTTTTCACATCACGTTAAGAGATGATGTGAGTTCACGAGATAATTGCATGAAAAGGAAAAATGAAGAATTTCTCAATTTGATTAAGTGTTTCCCAAGTTGATATAATATTTGTTTACTTTCTTAAAATTACAGACTGGAATATATGTATGTACAGAACTTCAATTCCTTTTATAAGGTATATCTTAAGTCTGAAGTACATCTTAAAATAACAGCATAACGAAAGAAACTATTTTGTGAAACAGAACTGAAATAGAACAGAATTCCAAGTTCGAAGCAGCAGTACACTTGTATCGTTTCTTAAACATTTCAAAATTGCCCTGCTTCAACTTTTATGAAACGTTTCTAGTCTGAAAAGGGTATATTAACTAACCTTTATAATTAAATAAAGCATATCCTTCAAGCCAGCAAGAATTACTTACCTACTTCAAAAGTAACTCATTGAATTACAAATTGTAAAGCATATATAGAGAAAGCAAAGCATACATTAAGAACAATTTTAAAATAACAACTGCAGCGAAAGTTACCTTTTAGTTTTCGTGTTTAACAACCTAGCAAATGTAATTACCATTTAATTCATAATAAGCACGCTCACTCCACGCTTATCCTTAGCAATTGACTTTTCCTCACGGATGATACCTCGGTTTCGACCCGAGCAACACACTCACTTCATAAAATCAGGTTGTTACCACCTACAAAAACATTTCTTTTTATGGGTAATACATAACTTCCCAAACTCAATAGTTGTCTTGATTGTTCTTGATAAATCCAGAGACGAGAATAATTTCCTTTCAGTGTATCGAATTGCAAATTATTCCACATCGAATAATATTGTCTTTTAATATAAGTGCAATTGAAGATTGATGAAAAAAAAGTATGTAGTTAAATACTGAGTGCCGCAATTTAAAAATTTTACAAATTCAAAAAGACTAAAAAGTCATTCATTATAAAACAACTTTTTTTAATCTACAGCTGAAAATTAGTAAACTTTGATCAGTTTTTAAAAAATTATTATTCTTTTGATTTTACGATTCTACGACGATGACTTTCTTCATAAAACAAAAAGAAGTTAACTAGTTCTGGTCATCTATATATTAATACGTGAAGGGAAATCTTTGGACCCCTTTTTAAACAAATTGCACGGACTGAGGAGTTTGAGATTTTGCATGGTTAAAGTTTATATAGAGAAGAAGTGCACAAAGCTAAAATTTATATATAATATGTGTTATAAATACATTAAATAAAATAAAATAAATTCATTATTTACGTTCATACTGTCTATGTCGAACGCATAGTAGTCTGTGGTCAAACTGTCGTAATTTTATTATTGAAAGTGCCAATTTCAAACACATAGTAGGCTGTGTACAGTCGTATTTTTCGTAGTAACCTCGGTAGGTCGAATTTCGACCACAGGGCGACCACTAGTAAAATATAAATTAACAAAATAAATTATACATATTTTGATTTTTTAAACAAAAAACGTTTGAAATATAGAATCAATCAAATTGAATAGTCGTCAAAAGCCTAAAATATATAAACAAATTAAATTAACAAAAATAAGGATTTAACAATATTGCCTAATTATATAAATTTTAGAATAGTAAAGTGGTTTCATGTTTTATTTACTAATTTTTTACTGACAATGAATATGAAATGAGATATTTTTAAAGGTGTTAAGTCAAGTCGAATAAAATCTTATTAATGCTGCTGTACTACAAATTCTTGGCTTTATTGTTGAAATATAATTTAGTGAGCAGTTCTTTAACAGATTTTTATTTGTTTTCTCAGTTAGTATATTTTAATATCTAACAATTAAACATATGTATGTATGTGCCACTGTGCCAATAACCATAAGTAGGCTAATGCTATGCTAGGCAAATCTAGTACCTACATATATTTGTATAATATTTCTTTCATTCAAAAATGAATATAGCATCTATTTTATACTGAAATTGTTTAAACAGGAAAACACCGCAATTTGTAAAATTTCATAATAGTTGGTAGCAATAAAAATTGTTTTAATATAGAAATATATATATCGTGTGAAATTCTTGTCTACAAACAATTTGCACGAGTTTACTCATAAGAAAATGCCCCTACTTCAAAGAAAGAAATTTTGCCGAAGGCGACACACATCAGTAGAGTACGTCCTTCCTGAAATTTTTATGTCTGCCACTCTAAAAGCGGATTTAAACTACATGTGTTTGGAAGCCGAGGAAAAAAACAAAATCTCGGCGAAGACGTTATATGTTTGGGTTTAGAGACCTTTATGTTATATGTAGTATGATCCATGGGTGCATGTTGGATGTTTGCGACGTATGCCTCGAAAGCTGATGCACGTTATACTAAACATTGAAACGGCAGGGTGCCTTAATTATATTGTATATATCTGCTTTTTACAACTATCTTCTTGGAGTGGCAGTTTTTGCAACTCCTTTCTAGAGCAGCCATGTCTCGCGTTATCCTGTCGTCGGAATTTATATCCTGTGACGAAATTCGCCACCACACAGACTCTGTTCGCGCACTCCTCCTAAAGGGTAATTCCTCCTTTGACGTAATGACTGTTGAGAAGTGCTTCCACTTTTCAGTACTTAAGCGTATAGGTAGTGTGAATCGTGACGGGAGGATGTCAATGGTTTTCCTAGATTTTACAAAAGCAATTTATGCACAAACGCTGAGCTCAGTTCCTGGACGCCGAAGTCTTTTTGAATAACATACGATTTCATTAAAGTAATAGGTACAAAGCAGCCAGTTATATTCTTTTTATTTTCCGCTTTTAACCTTTAATGGAATAGTACATTAATATGCTTGAATATAAATAATCAACAGAATACCAACAATTATACGTACATATATGCATATTTAAGAAGAACTCATTAAGTATAACTTCTTAGCTCTCAAGTCTATCGACTTAGAGAAAATATTTCTCTTTCGTTTTTGCAAGTAAAAATGAAAACTATTATATTTATTTTTAAAGTTAAGGGTCAAGATTTTTTGCGTAAATTATGAATTCGTTATTGGAAATGATCAATCATCTCCCATTTTCAAGAAAAATAG
This sequence comes from Machimus rusticus, assembly GCA_951509405.1. NCBI lineage: Eukaryota > Metazoa > Arthropoda > Insecta > Diptera > Asilidae > Machimus > Machimus rusticus. Next base: position 3,113,743 of record OX608052.1, on the reverse strand, counting down.
GGTTAGAAAGTACATACAAAAGATCATATTTTAACCATTTATGAAAAATCATTACAAAATAACAAATTGAGCCGGGAGCTTATATATGTATGTTGTTCAAATAATAGCTGAAATCTGAAGCTATTATATAAAAATACAAAAGGCTTTAAAACATTTCGAAATTATCCATGAAATTGACTTTTTTTTCCAAAAAACAATTATTTCATATAAATAATTAATGGCGAATAAAACATACACACTCATGAAAAATATATGCTCGGCAAGATGTTTAAAAATTAGAATTTTGGCTTTCATTTAATGCAATTAAAAAGTTCTATGATGATCCTTTATTTTGTAATAATGATTTGAAAATGGTCGAAATACGGTCTCCAAAATCTGTATTATTCCTACCAACAGTACTAAAGGAAATTTTAGGGATATTGTGGGTAATTTTTCACGGCACGATTACAAAACCAATTAAGCTAAACATATTTTAATCTAAAATCCTTTCTGAAATGCATTTTATTTTATAATTTGATGCACAAAACCAAAAATGAAATTACTTATCAAATATATGTAGAAATAGATTCTTAGAATTTTTGTGGCAGCAAAAAAAGAATATGGAAAAGTTTCGCCACAAATTACTTGACACTGTAACAACAAGAGCACTAAATCACATGAGTGTTTGCCGGTAAAGGGTATCAATAAAACGACAAACTGATAGGTTTCATTTTTGTAAGTCTTATGATACTTGGCATATCTCCTCGTAGTTTGCCCTAATAAAAATGAAAATTGTTTTTTATGTTCTTGAAAGTTTTGTTTTCATTAAGTTTTTTAAAACATCAAGACTTTAGAGTATTACCTACTAATGAAAAATAAAAACTGGCTGTGCAAAATAATTAAATACTTCTAATTTAAATTGTTTATAAATATAATAGGAAGATTTGTTGTAGGTGTTTTATATTGTATCATTAGAATGTAAAGCTATCAAACTATGAAAATGTCAGCATTTTAAGTTCAGTGTAATCTATTATACATATAAACATACATATATATCTAAAGCGTATTTGGATTTCATATATTGTATACATATTGCGAAAAGTTGAAAATCATATTTCAACATCAGAAAATTAATAAATTAAGATTTATTCTTTCAGATTCAAACTTTTATTGCTATTTTAATTTTACATACACTAGCATTCACACAAAATCACTAATGTTTTTTTACAGTTTAATTTCGTAATGTAAAATTTTAATTTTGTAATCTTAAGCGTACATGGACACAGCTTTACAATTAACTAAAACGAATTTGGAACAAATTGCAAACTAATTACAACATATTACTAAAATGACTAAAATTAACAATAGGTACCTACCTATTCAGAATGTGTTATATTTCCATGGCTTTTTCTATGGCAATCGAGTTATTCACGCCGTGCACTATATGACTAAATATCAAATAGACCTATCTCTCGATTTACACGTTACTTTATTTACACGGTTTTTTATTGTAATGTGTAATAATTTTCTCTATTTTACATACATAATCTATTCCTCGAATGTTAAAATTTCTTTGGATAGTCATGTACTTACATATGTTTACATACTAAAATTTCGTAAAAAAGTGAAATGCGCACGACTTTTCCAAATCTAACAAAAAAGATTTTGCAAATGCCCATCGATGAGTGAACCTTTTATAAAACTGCACGTGCAATATCAGGGTATCTATTAACACATTTGACCTTTTTCAGTTTAAAAATTTGATTGATACCACTCTCAATTTGCATATGAAATGCTGTACAATGACAAATTTTCTGTAAAGTGTCAAATTTCAATATGTCATTTCAAGTATCAGTTTCATGTGAAATTAACCCAATTGAACCTTAGAGGCACATAATGCTTCCGTCATCTGAAGTTCTGAAAAAGGTATTTTTATTTTAATGAAATCTTATTTAACTACCTCGATCAAATTACGAAATATTACATTTAGTTTTAAAAATATCAAATTGGACGTAAATATGTCGTATGAATGAATGGTTTATTTTACATACGAAAATTTCAAATAGCTCATCTTTAATTTAATATAATTTATAAATACTCCATTAAAAAATGATACCTACAAATTTTATAAAATTACTAAACTCACACTCTGAGAGAAATGTTTGTGTTTAGACTGAAAACAATTTGATTCTTGTGCACATTTAATATTCGTTGACATCATAATTTGGTGTTTTTATTTTGCAAAATTTACCATTATGACTGAAATAGAAATGATAGTGGGACTAGCCGACGTAATGAATAGGTACATAGAAAAGTTTAAAAAGGAAAAACTCTAGTGAGACTCACTTTCAAGAAAAATAAAATCTGAAACATTTCCTTCAGAACTGCCTCAGGTATGAATACGAACCTACCCACTACCATTGCTCTATTACACATTCATAAAGTGAAATTCGTCGACCTGGCTGCAGGGACGAAATATATATTCACATAGTAGGTGTTTATATAAGTCAGATATAACTGCACTGCAGTCACTATGTTACGTTATATTTCACACCTTCCGGCAAAACCAGTTGCAGCCCAATTCCACCCAAACAAGGTTTGAACTTTATGCCCGCATGACTTTAATTCACTTTTCTTTAAAAAACTTGTCATTCAATTTTCGAGCCAGGACACCATAAATTTTAGGTTCATCTATCAATATATTTTTGGCCGTGAAAAAGTTTTCATTTAATTTGATATTTTGGGGCAAACAGTTTAATTTGCGCGTTTTTATGTAGGATACAAAAAAAAATTAAATACTATACCCTTTGTGGCCTAAGGGCTTACTAATTTCTAAAATATTCACCTAGTGCACGTAAACGCAACATTATGAAGAATACCTATATAATATCGATGATTTCCCTTTAACCCGCCTAAATCTGTGATATTTCCCATCAGGAAGCAAATTCCTCATCAACGGATTTATATGTTATATCCGTCAATATAGGGAATGCGGTGCGGTGTGGTTTGGGTGGCTGCGTTAAAAGGAAATTTTATCGAAAGAAGTGCGTTCGTGGCAACATGAAATTCGTTTTGTATCAGTCCTTTCTCAAATTATTGGGTAATAAATGGTTTCCCATTGGCGATTTCCACTTCCTGGGGTGGAATCGAAGAAGTACGTGTACCTTTGATAAATTATATCTAAGGCGATAAACACAATATACAAAGATTTTACTCTTATTGCAGACGTTCTTTTGGTTCAATTAATTTTTTAAAAAGTTTTCTACATGTAGGTCAATTTTTTATCAAGCACTCATAATTTGTCATTTTCTGATTTGTACGTAATTTTAATTTGCATTGAAATCGCATAGGAGAGTTGATTTACGTGTATCTAAGTTTTATATTAATATACAAAGAAGGATCCTAAACTGTAGCTACTTGTTTTTTAAACATAAAAAAAAAAATATTTCATTACCCAATTAAGAGTGTAAAGTTAACTTAAAATTCTCAATTTAATCGTTTTAGTAGATTTTTGCTATTATTAGTACTATTATTTAATATAATTTAATAACTCTATACTTATTTTCAAAATACAATATACTTATATAACTTTTAAATGAAAGAACTTGAAAACCTTCCTGACTATAGTAGTTCTAATTCTTAAAACTTCAAAAATATAAAAATGACCTGAAGTAAAAGTCTATATACCTACCTATGTATTTATATATTTTTCATTTTATTTCACATTTAAATTAACTGATTTCCAAACCTGTAATTTCAAACTAATTTAAAAAACTTATGATTTTATAAAAACTATTTATGACAAAATTCACACATTATATATATCACGCCGCATCATCATCGATTTATGCAATCTCAACAAACTCCTCGATATGTAAACAACCATAACAAATATTTCAGTCATCGTGCTATAAAAAGGAATATAGCTTTGATGTTTTGACAACATATAGAACACATATGTAGCTAGAGACATGTGCTTTTCATGAGTATCGTAGAATAAACTTGCAAAGGATATTGACTTTTTTTTTTATTCTACTAGTAACAAATGCTCTGTCGAAAATATTTTATCGAGGTTCTGGTTTTGTATGGCCAACTCATTCAAATGTTATAAAGTGTCTTTTGAAGCAGTAGGTAGACTTATACCGCCTATAAAAAATGGAATCCATGAAAACGCCCTGGGCAAAAAATTTAATATATCTATAGGTTTGATTCGATCGTATTGAGAAATAAAAGGATTGCATATGCCGAAACGATTTTCTTTTGAGAACGCAAAACTGCCCCTGTAATAATAACACAGGAGCTGGAATTCATTTGAATTGCTTCCAAATGTGACCAGTAACACTTTTTCAATTACAGATTGCTGTAAAACCAGTCTATATTGGATGCCCCTAATTATACATATGTATCAAAACATATAATAGAAAATCATCAACACGTTTGGGGACGTGAAATCTATAGCATTCATTTTTATTGTGATGCAGAATGACATGAATGCTAAATCACACATATTTTAAAACCAAATATTAATCATTTAATTTTATATAATATTAATTGTTTAAATTATTATGTACTGCAAAGTAATTGCCAACTGATTCATGAAGTATTTTTATATTATTTTATCTCTTTTCTTAAGGCGGCACCTTGGGTCGTAAATTAGAATCGCCTATCTATTTTTTCAGTTCTCTGAAATGTTTACTTGCCGCAAACGTGTTAATAATAATTAAAAGGAAACATTAAGCAATAAAAGGCCAATTTCAATATTTCAGAAAGTTAATTTATTAACATAAATTTTCTTGGATTCATTGGAGAATCTAGACTACATCCGAAAACCTCAGAGAAATCGATAAAATTCATCAATGCAGAAGTTGGTGTGCATTTATCAGGATCATAAATTCCATATTGAACAAAAATAACAAAGAACAGCTTTCGACAATCCAAATGTATTCTAGATAGAATGTTATCTTGCCATTTTACAGTAGTCTCATTTTCTTTCATCCATTTCTTGTAATTATTGTATGAATAGTGTAAACCTTCAATAGATGTTGCAATTTCCTGCGACGAGAATTGACAAAGCCAATCCTCTCGATGTACTATTTGGGACCTTAAAATTTCTTCTGGAATGTTAAACTTTTCATTTCGAGAATTTTCATTATAAAATATTCTGTCAATTATAATATACCTCCAAAATGTCGAAGGCAAACTTCCGAAGTGATAAACAATAGGCTTTTTGTAGTTTTCCAGTAAATGACTAAGAAAATTTCGATTGGAAGACATTTTTATTTTATCATATCCACGATGAGAGTAGTAATATTTTAAAGACATTGGAGTTTTATGGTTCTTTATGTTTATTAAATTTTGGTAGAAATCATTAGGAGAAATATCTAGATTGTCGTACTCGGAAGTTACTGCGCAAAGATTAAAGTTATCTTTAAAATCTTCAAGAATTAGATCAATGTCCATTCCAAATAAAAAGTACTGTGAATCACGAGTTCCTTCAGGAAAGTCCTCTTTAACTATTTCGAAAGAATCACAAAAGCTGTTCACAATGTGTTTCAATTTTTTATGTTCTTCATCATTGTAATATGCATTAATTCCAGTAGATAAAAACACTGGTTTAAAATACTTCATAAATTCAAACAAGGCGAACATTTCGTTTTGATTCATTTGTAAAGTGGCCATAATTGTTATGTAGTGAGCTAGTGATTTGTGACTAATTGTATTTAAAATCATTAGAGTTTGCATTACTCCCTCTTGAAGATAGATAGTATCATTGTCGTTTATCTTTATACAAAGCGCTGTTTCGATAAATTCCCTTAGATCAAATATCTCTATATTGTCTACATCAACTCCCGGTACTGAAACCGACTCACCTTCTAAAAGATCTTTGGGATAGAACTCCCAAATCGCATTGAGTTCATTGACAACATTTGGAAGCTTTTCGTCATTAAGTTCCAATTGCTCGAAAGTATCATTTAAATATTCAAGAAAATATGTTCCTCTTAAATAAATATAGTCTACACTAATTACTTTCACATCATCCAGATACTCGACTTCTGGCTTTAAAATTGTGTTGAGAAAAAGAGCGCTAAAAATACCTGCTGCTTTCGCCAGATTAAAGTTTTCATCTCGCCAATTATCATTGAAAAGTGGAACACCGCCACAAAATTCGATGAATTGGTCGCTTTTAAAAAACTCTTTTATTCCATTCTGCAATAATGCGTCCTTAGATTTTCGAAAATTTCTAGCCTTTTGAAGTGCAGGATTTGAGACACGTTCATCTTCCAGCAGAGAATAAACAACTTGTGTTATATCAAGCGATCCTGGTGGCCACTCACTTGCCTTCGTATTAAAATCTTTCTCGCTAAATTTTCCTCCTGCATATTGTACGAAATCATCACAGGGATCAACGTCGAAATTCATGCTTCTTTCCGTAAAAGTCACAAATTCCTCAAAGGCTTTTTTTTCGTCGTAAGGCATTTTCAAAAGTTTAAGATTGCACCAGGTTGAAAATCTGCGCAGAAAGTTGATCACACAAGAAATAGATGCTAAAAAAAAGTTTTTTTTCTTTTGCCGATTATTATGTTATTATTATATCCACTAAACCTCAATAAAAACAAAATCGCCGCACAAAATTCTGCTATGAGTACATCCTACGACTTCTTAACACCTCAAGCACTTTCAAATTAATATTAAGATGACTTCACCGAACTGAGCGTATATTGTATAAACAGTTTCTCTTTTTGAAATATCTTTTAGATAAGCTTTTCCGTTTAGTCGTCACATGACGTCATTTCTAAATTGGAAACAAATTTGAAGTAAGAATCAGCGAAAGTTGGTATTTTGCCAAATATTGCAGGTCTAAAGCGCATTGACGACTTTTTCATGTGCAATTTTCGATTCATGGATCAGGCATTTGTGAAATAAAAACAACACATAATATCCCCGCTGTGAGATATTACGAAGGCAATTATTATGAAGAAGATTAGACATAGGAAAAAAAAACAGGAAAATTAAATGAAAAGAGTAGGGGAAAGATAGTTAAAAACCTATATTGTAAGAGTTAAAAAAATTTATATGTATATGTATTAATATCTTAAAGAAAGTAAGACATCTATGTACATTAGACGAAAATAATCTTTCATCTTTGGTAAACGAGTTTTTAGTACAATCAAAATAATTTTTCCAAAACATATTTTTTTGTACAATACATATAGCAATATATTAACTGCAAAACTAAGTCGAAAATAAGTCCACATCGGTATCGTTATCGTTTACAAACGCGTTCTCGGTTATTTAGAGTATAAGATGGTTTATTATGGCATTAATAACTTTATCTTCTATATCAACCTTTAGTGTGATGATTTCTGAATTTTTCCTATACAAATATATGTACGTACAATAACCATCCTCCACATCAATTTTTAACTTCCTAAGTCACCTGGAAGTAGTCTAAACTTTTGATGAGTAAGTGAGTCAGTGATAAAAATAGTGATTTTCAGACGTCATTATCTCATAAATGGTAATAGATTTTTTATATAAATTTGAGATTTGATAATTAGAAAAGGGTTTTACTAGACACTCTAAATTGCAAGTATGTAGGTCAAATAGATTTTGAGTTATGGGGGGTCGAAAGTGGCCCGACATGGTTCGTGTAATATACATATACCACGGCTGGTGTGTCGCCCTTTTGCTTTGCGAACTTGGCTAACACACTGCCGTATGTCTAGATGATAATGTGTTTATAATTTCTTCATCAGCATATTTTTTTAGTCATGTACTCTTCTTCCATGTATGGTTAGCAGAATAGCAATTTATCAAAATTGTACAAAATGATCATCAAATTAAATCTTGTTTACGGTTTGTAGAGACTTTTTTTTCTAAAATGTCATGAGACAGATCTTTGTATCATGCCTCTGGATATACAATATTTAAAGTTGAAAAAACATTAATAGTATCCAATTTAAGAATCAGCAGTGTTGTAAAATTCTGTGAGGAATAATATTTCCGAATATGTAGCATCTATAAATCCCATTTAAAACGCTTTAACCCATCTACTTGGAAGCCACCCTATTATCTGCTCTTTATTATCAAGCTTATTATAAATTTTTTCCCCAAATTTATGTTACGCATGGATTTGTTACCATATCGAATCTTCATCGGTGTTATAAGGGATTTGTGCTATCACGGTAAAATATTGAACCCTTTTAACATCTCTTTTATGTTACACATGCTCTCTACGCCTTTTCTATAAAGATGTGATGAGATGCGGTTTAATCTAAAATTGTTTACCTTTTACACACTTTATATAGAAACTTCGTGAAAATGTTTGTTTTAATCTTCTATTAATTTCAAATAATTACATAGATCCTATACGTATTGCAGTAATACTTATACACCTTTGACTTAGAGTTAAATATTAATTAACATTTTAAACCAACCTTGTGGAAGTTTCTCAACTATATTTTGATGTTTGTCATGTGTCACACTGTATAGGTAGGCATTATACTAAATGTGCTTTATAGCGAAGTTTTAGTATGAAAAATTTCCGAAATAAAAATCTGTGCCATTGATCAATTTTATAATATTGAGGATGCTCTTTTATTAACAGGATTTTGGACCAATCCGTTTTGGCGCACCAGTAATATTATTACTATTATTATTATTAATATATTTGCGAGAAGGCGACCCATATATACATGAGAAAGTCTAGGCTATCATTGAAAGGGGCGGTAATATATTACAGTATTGAATAGTGTGAAAATACCTATTGTATGTTCAATAACATATATTAGGCAATAAAATATTTACTGCTCATAAAAGCAAAATCCGATCCTTAAGATTTATAAGAGAGGGTTCGGTGTCCTCCACGAGTTCAATGATTTTGTGGCAATTCAAACGCTGTGAGAAGTCAGTGCGGATTGCATTTTGCTTGTCAATTGGAAATAATTGCAAATTAGTATGTAAAACTCTCCCAATGGTCTAATAAATTCAGAATTTGTTCTATGGCTTCGCCAACTACGAACCAATGGATTTCTTTGATAAAGTTTTCGATAAAGTAATATTCTCCTTCTCTACTAATTCAATAGTCAAATTATAGGCCATCGATTTGAATTGAACTCTCTTAATTCGTCCATTATTATTTTTTCAAAATATTTTGAATATTGATTACTTTTAAAATAACTCCCATTTACTTTTTACTTTTTCACTACGTATCAATGAAAGCTATACTTTTCTTTTTAAATTTCAGCTACATATTTTGCTTATTTTTTAAACAATGAACAAACAAGAAATTATTGTAACTTGTAACTGGCTCTGGCTCAACTTTGACAACCACCCACTTATTGATTTGCGTGTCATAAATCAATGTTAAACTTTTTTTGTAATAGGTAAAGTAATTGTGACAGTTTAATATAATTAATATGTAATATAAAATAATTTTAATCCTAAAGTACACCGGTAGTACAAAACTTAGTGAACTGTAGATTAAAATACTATCCTGGTACAGTTATGCTTTTGTTATTCGAGCGGTGAGTATTTAGATGAATACTGCACCAGTTTTCGGCGTATCACACGTATCATAGAAATACGCATTTTCGCTATCAATAAATAAACAAATATATTAATTAATTTAATTTAAAACACGAAAGTATGATGGTCTGCACAGACCATAGAAGCACGCATACTAAATACTTATTTACCAAATATTTTTCTTTAAATCTCTCTCTTTAAATCATAGCCTTAAATAAATACCTTTCATAAAATTAGTGCAGTTCAATATTTCCTTCTCTGATTGCCTCCAGCACTGAATAACTCGGTTCAAATGTATTAACACTTAACATTAATTATCTTGCATCCATGTTCTGCCGTATGATTAAGTATATCTATTGTATGTTATAGGTCGTTAAGATTGTGCCTAGACCAAGGCATCATTCGAGATACTTTAATTTGTCAGTGTCGTATGAATATTATTGTTGCATGAAGACATTATTTATTATCATTTTTGGTATAATTAAAAAAACAACCACCTGAGCTTCCACTGTACAATAAGTTTAATGTCCCAGAGCAGCGCATAAAATCATCCATTAGTTAATCACATCTTAAATTTGAGAGATATAGAATCAATTTTCAATTATGTGCGTTGTATGTAACAAACACATTAACTTAAATTAAGTAATGAATAAACCGTATAAGTCTACAAAATAATTATATATCTTTAGGTAGAAATAATTACATTCAAAATATAATATGTTAAATTACGAAGATAAAAGCTTAAAGTAATAAAAATTAGGTTTTTGCCGCTAGAGAATTCTTAATTCACGGACATGACTCGCACTTGACCGGTTTTTTTTTAAATATATGTATGTAATGAATACCTGAAAAATACAGTCTTGTAAAAATGGTATAGTAAAGAACACGTAAAAATTATTAGAAATGTGGCTGATAAAAATATCTCCTTTTAAATTATATTTCAACTCCTAACTGATACAAGCATTGTCTCCCCTTAAAAAGGCATTTAAGCAAATAAAAATTCAAAAACTCCTTTAATGTCTGTTTGTGAAGCTTTTACTCAAGTGCGACATTTTTTAAAACAATTACCAAACGGAACAAAATGAGCACAAAAATGTAATCGAGCGGAAACATTTAAAAATAGGTAACCCGATTTAGTCCCAATCGATATCCATATAATCTGGAAAGTATCTCAAAGCATAAAGCAGTTCATTTGCACCTTTAAGATACCTTTTCTTAATCTCGCCGAGTACTGATGCAAACACTTTTGAAGCTTAAAACACTAAGAAGTGCAGTTTGTTAATTGAGACGAAAGAGCATGCAGACCTCTTCTGGGATGGACGTAGAAATGAATGTTTTAGCCTCCTTGACAAGACGGGCCTAAATTATTAATCTGTCACTTTACTGGGACACAAGAGGACTTGCTAGGGCTTTAGGGAAGGTATAAAAACGTTTAGGCTAAATTAAATTAAAAGAGCGCTGCATGGGGCAAATAAGAACTTTTTTCGCCAGGATGAAAATTCTCGAAAGGTAAATGCGCTCGAAATGACTGCTTGAATTTTTAATTGTTTTGCGACGTTGCTGGAAAATCCTCACTTACTATGGGTGTATCTTTAAATTAATTAATTTTGGAGGCAGTATATTTATCACTTCATAAATATTTGTTTATGAAAGCATCATTTTTCACCGAATTTATTCAACAAATACTGCACTAAAGCGAATATCACACTGGTAATATGAGATTCTGCAATTAACCGAAACAAACCAGATTTTTATACTTTGCATGGAACGGTCTGTGGTCGTTGATAAAGTATAAACTCATTTTGTTATTCTTTTTACAGAATCAGAATTTTTTTAAATTTCCTCTTCACTTTCTGTATATATGTATGTCTGTCCTCCTTGCAAGCTGTACTTCCGAATATAAAATTTCAGTTCTAAGAGAAAACTCGAGTGCAAAATTCAGTTCAACCGTAATACAAATATATACGTATGATGATATTTGATAAATTAATTCTAATTTTATAATATTCTCGTTAGGAGTTTTAGCTGCAACTCTAAAACTGAAGTGTAATTAGATAAAGGCCCTTGTTAGGAATTAGGATGCTGACATTTTTAGAGCTCGTTGAGCAGAACAGCCAGAGTTTTTTTTTTTTTATAACTTAATTCACTTTACAATTTTACATATGAGTATAGCGATGTTTAAAATTGATTTTATACTAATTGAACTATCATAGATTCAAGGTTAAAGCTAGTTATTAAGGCTTTTATGGTTCCTTAAAATAACATTTGTTGACTTTTAAGTATATCTAATTAATAATATACCTATGTATATATAAATATATAGTACCTATATAATGAAAATTTTAAATTGATCATAATGATAGTCGATGAATTGAAATACAATTTCTCGTTCTATTCTGAATTTGCCATAAAATTCTATTATATGTATTAGAAATAGAATTTGGTTGAATATATTTTGTTATTTTTTTTAAGATACATATACTATTAATAATTCTCATTCAAATATTTAAGAACCATCTGCGAAGCTTGTTCAAAAGCCTGTAAGGCTGAACGAAAAATTGTAGGTACACTTACTTAAATGACATACCTAATGCAAGCAGTGAATTATTAAAAATATTTGGTGTCTTTCCAAAAGTTAAATACAGCCTTTTAAATTAACTTTTATGCGAACATAATTTGCAACAAATTAGTAAAACAAGTTCTCTTTAAACACATAATAATTTTTCAGCTCTCTCAGACAAGTTGAGTACTTATATGTATGTATGCTTACGTATAACTTTAAACCCCAAAAGCAGTTGGTAATGAAAGAAAGAATTTGCATAATTTTTGTTCATAATGAATTCTGCATTTAAAGAGAAAAGTTCTTTTGCTCTATGGTATGCGTTATCGTTAACAAAAAATCATCCATATGAAACAAGTTACACAAGGTGAAATGCCTTGTTATTTTTATTTTGCCCGCATATCTAATAAGAGCAAATTATAAATAAAAAATGATATTTCAGGTATTATGGACATAATTAACTATTATGAAGCAGAATAGATTGAAGAAAATTTATTCGACTATTTCGATGGATTAAAATACAAATCAAAATTTTGGGGAAAATATATGTATAAATATGTATTTTATGCCACAACACAACCAATTAATAATTGAATAGTAGCAATATTATTTTTTTAGGATTTCGTAGCTTAAAAGGAAAAAACGTTGAAGAGCATGTCGAGCAATGCTTAGTGTAGGGTACCGTAGTTGACTACAAACGATAAATTATGAATGGCAAACTAGTTTCTACTGGACGTCTTGTGATTGTGCATTAATTCAGTTTATTTTTTATAGTCAAACCGGTATTGACAGTATTTTCTTCATTTACTGAAAGATTCTTAATCCATTTTTCAGACGTCACCCGTTTCCTACCATGATTTTCAGGCTTAATTATAATTTTAAAACATTTGAAATAATTTTAGCTGAATACCCAATTAATTGCACTTTTTTGCATATACTTTCACTGCATTACCTAGTTTTCTCTTAATATTTCATTGAACTTCAGAACAATGGCTTGGATCGATACGTTTTGTTGAAATAATTTAAATACATATGTACATACGATGAAATTGTAAGGATTTGTAAAATATTGAAAAAGTGGGTGATCCTTTTTCTTACCTTGTTTCCACTAAATTTCCTTTTTTTTAATTTCATTACATTATACTTATTGTAAGCAAATTGGAACGACTATCGACGAAAAAACAAAATTATGGGTATATGTGTGATAATACTGAAAATTACTATTATTATGAACGGAACTGTACCTACGTGTTATGGCGGTTTAAAAAGTTGCGCTCTATTTTTTTCTGTGTAATCTTCCCTAAAACTACTTAAACTTCATAGTCCAAGAACAATTTAGACGAATTTAAATTATATAACTCTCTATAAATAAAAAGCTACGCACTGACGTATGACATTATTTATTAATTTGTAAACATATTCATAATGTATCAACAACGCAAAAAAATACTTTAGTTCCTTTTATAAATTGCACAAACGTAAGTAGTGCGAACGACATTTATTTGATTTGCTTCTACATGCCTTGTTCGCACAATAAATATTCATTGAATTTAAAATAGGAAGGTACACTAAAAATCGATACACGCGTAAGTATTTATTGCAATACCATATTCAGGGCGTTTTATTATGATAACGACAGAATTTATCGACAGATCCTGTTTCGCTGATATATGTAGGTGCTAGTAATTGGAAATATTATTAAATTTGTTTAAAAAATGTATGTACCTATATACATATGTATGTATATCACTAGCGAAAAAATGCATTAAAATTAAACATAAAAAGGAAAATTTTAAAGTACTTACTTTAATCACTTTTCCAACTTTGAAGTAAATTTATTTAATAATATCTCTGTATCTGAAAGTGACTTTATTTATGAGAAAAAATAAATTCACATTCTGAAAAATGTAATCAACTCCTGTTTTACTTGCTTATTATCTCCTGTTGCGCATTTCAAACTGTCAATAACGCAATAAAAGATAAACAATGAAATTCCTCAGGTGGGCTACGCACTTAAAGAATGGCTTCAATTTCTTTAACGAGGCCCTATGGGAGAATGGTAATAAAAAATGAAAGCACTCCCTCATGCTAAACACAAGAGACTTGCATTGAATAACTGCTCACGTTGACACTCACCTTAACCTGGTAAAACATGAAAAAGTTAATTAGTATTAGCCAAAGTATATGTGAACATTCGAGCAACTTTTCGCCCTTTATTTTGTCCAACATTTGCGTTTAAGCCAAACGAGAAAAGTCGTCCTGGTGAGAGATTATTTTACGTAACATACTCCCCCACACGTTGGAAGGAGTTGTTCACTTGCATATTTTGCAAAGTGCTCTTAATGAACTCAATCTCAGGTAAATTAGGGTTTAGTCCAGATGCATTTTCATGTCTTGGATTAGAAATCTTGAGGCTCGCTCCTAAATAGGTGGCTGGGGATAAATTATAAGACCGAAGGACCGAAACACGGTTTTCATGTTATATATACAGGGTGGCATTATCATACGACAAAGTTTTTTCATTTATCCTCGTCCGAAGGGAGTGCCAAAAATACAAAATACCTATTGTTGTTGGCTGTCATTCGTCCACAAAGGAAGTACGTTTAGCCCGGAACAATGTCACTGCATAGGACGGAGTATCACCTCCGAAAAGTTACCAAACTTCCCTGACAATTGAGGGAGTGAAACGTGTAAAGATGGTATGCCAGCAATTTTTCACCATTTACCACCTTAGGTGAAACAATTTGCAACTGTGTACAAGAAAATCTGATACCCTAAGTGCTCTCGACGGGCGAAGCAACAGGTCGTCTGCTCGGTCTCACTCCATTTCTGTGGAATTGCTCAAGTCTTTGCGCTTTTCTTTGGGAATGGATATCCATGAAAATGTAACTAAAACTTTTTAACACAGTCTACTAGTCGGACACAGCGGATACTTAATGGACCGGCAAACTTTATGATGAATCGTCGAGGTCGAAAATTTGTTCATGATCCTGGTGTTTACAATATTTATTAAACCAAACATACCAGGGAACGTGCCGTACTTACCTTCATGTTTGGGGAATGTAAACACAGTTTCCAAGAAATATCACTCTCTACATTTTGACACACTAATATCAATTAAGATTTAGGAATCACAAATTGGGAAATTATAAATTAGCTCGAGGAATCTATTTTAATTCAATAGAATTTCAGGAAATTGCTAGATTGCACTAATATTAATATTGAGCTTGTTCATGAGACCATTTGCTTGAAAACTACGCCAATTGATGAGAAATATGAGAAATTTTTTGAGGACAACGACAAAGATGAAACATTTTCGCTTCACTTAAATTATAATTAATTTACAACCCTTTAAAATATCTAAAAATATAATTTTACAAGACTCTCCTAAAATACTCAACAGAACAGCAATTATATATCTCTTTATTATTTCTGATTGTTTGGTTTATTGTTCTGAAAATTAAATTTTTATTTTAAACCATCATTAATTAAATTTAAGCACAAATGCAAATTTACACTGGTGATTAAATTTTAATTGTTATTTTGTCGCGAAAAACAGATATGCCATTTCTATCACATATCTATATGATTATTTCTAAGATTATGGACTCGCAAAAGAAAAGTCGCATTTCTAAAGAAAAAAACAATAACAGAACGTCAAAAGAGCTCGTATATAAAATGGTCGGTTAACGTAAAAAAATTAAATTTATAGAATACTAGCTGAGTAACCTCGTTTCACCCCGCGGTGTATCATAAATATACTATACCTACTTATTTAAATACTTCTGAAATACTCAATATTCTGATTATAAAGCTTAGGAGTTTTATTAAAATCTTTGGATGTGGTCCATTCAAAACGCATTTTGCTATCACGGTCCATATCAGAAGGGTTCATAAACCTATTCTATACATATATGTGCTTATATGTTCTCAGTGTCGTGTTAAATAAATAAATAAAGTTATTCATTTTTGTTCGCTATTTCATCGTTGCCTTATTGAAAACATTAAACCTTATGTTGATTGCCTATTCGTTATATAAATTATAGTCTGTCTATATGTTTTGTTAGACATGTGAATATTCAATAAAATATTGTGTATGAAATAAAACGTTCTATTATAATTATTAATCAATAATTCGAAATACCAATTTTCATGGTAATCTCTTGAAATTTACAATTTTTGGCCGACATCTTGCGTCCGCCATTTTGAAACTCGCAAATAAAAAGTAGTCTATATTCCTAAGTATAATATACAGGGTGACCGGAAATTGCTCGACCCCCAAGTGACATAGGTTAAATCACTCCAAATTAGTCATAGTTTCTTCTCCCGAAGGGAATGCGAACAATTTCCTGTCACCCTGTGTAGTAGTCAAAAAATGAAAATAATTGATCCAACAAACCAACTTTCGATATGTACATAATATATACATAGTAGGTATGTACATTTGTATTTTATAAGGATTTTGACAATTCATTAGAATCATTTTCCCGTAACTTCGATATTTTTTAAGTAACTTACCAGGATAAAAGTAGTGAAATTTCACATTTTTATTTCATAATAAAACTCGAAAATGCTTAATTGGATGTTAAAATGTATAGAAATATTTCTATAGACAATTTTACCCTCTAAAATCTTACGCATCCATTTTTACGATATCTGTTATAGTTAAATAAGAAGTAAATTGCAAATATCCCTGGTTCAATTTTACTCGTCACTGTACATAGAAATATAAGTAAAAATCTAATTGCTGTGATTCTTTGAACACTTTTGCTATGGTCAATTGCAATTCCTAAAAAGAGCTGGAGGGATCTCCGGAATTAAGCCCCATTCTGTGTTTGCTTCTAACGCGCAACTTTCTCAATTTCTTAAGCAGACTTGGCACGTTTCCGGGAGCTCTGTTGTAAAGATCGAGCAGACGCCCTCTTTTCCACAGCAGAGACTTTCCCGGAATATAGGCTTAAAAACTCACGCCTTGACACTTTCTATCCTAGGCCCGGGGACTTTCCCCAGGGTGAGGCGGGAGTTACCAGGAACTCGTGTGCGACCCCGAGAGAGAAGTTCAGAAGATCCTAACCTCCACGTCGTGAAGACGTCTTTACGAATGTTACTAGAACTCGTGTTCCTCAAAACTGCTTCTGCGAATTATATCGAAAGAAAATTTCTGTGCTGAAAGCTTTTGGTTCAAGTATTTAATAGTACCTAAACTTAATCAATTGCGGAGTGCCTAAAAGAAGCTTTAGGTTTTTTTAATACTCTACAAATGCACCATCATCACAAAAAATTATATAAGCAATTATTATTAAATTATTTCATTTTAGATAAATAAATATTTCAAATATACATATATGGACACTTTTATTATTATTATTATTACATAATAAATTAGTAAACAGTTAACGCGTAACAAAAATCGGTTTGATCATTCATCAAAGAAACAAACCAATTTTGGTCGATATTGCAGTGCTTATCTGGAACTGAAGCCCACGACTAGAAGCCTACATTAGCGATTTTATGAACAGCACATATCTTTTGTGAGTTTCAAAAATGTTTTCACTTATCATTACAAAAATTACCACTGTGCCTCAAGTATCAAGCGGGATAGTTAATGCGAAACTACAATATATTATTATAAATTATGTTGAGAAATTGAGCCATAGTGGTAATTTTTGTTATAGTGCATGGCAATTTTTTCGAAAATCGAAAATATTTAAATAACTTTGCATCCTTTAAATTTTATAACCAACCTATATACAGCGCAAAATGTTACTAGTGATTACGATTAGACTACTGCTCATGAAAAATCCTATATAATATCACAGATAAATAACTATTATAGTTTCTAATGGCCTCTTGAGTTTTAAATTTTGCTGTAGCCGAAATTATGTAAAATATTTAGATGTCCCTTAAGCTATACATATTTAATTAACAAATTTGATCGAAACTCCAACCACTTTAATTAATACAAAAGTAAAGAAATTTAAAAATTACATACATATAGGTCATATTACATAATATGTAACGTTATAACTTTTAGTTTCTTCTATTTTACTAAACTCAGTGTTTTTTTTTTCTTCTAATATTTGAAATTTAAAGGGTTTTTTATCATTTACTACCTTACAATTCATTATTATAATATTATTAAATTAATTTTAAATTCATAGATATCCCATTAAATTCTTCAATATCATTAATTCCCATAACATGAATGCAGGGGTCATAAGTGCTTTCATTGGTATTACCAATTTAACATTAAATTTCCCTATTTATATGCAGCTTAAATTGCATACGAAGAGTTTTTTTAGAGAAATTATTTTCGCGAACAAATAGGTGCTTTAGTAAGAGACACTTTAATCTTGCAGATCGAATAAATTCCCCTCTTAACTTCATTTAACATAGCTTTTCACACTTCCAAGAAGTAGGTACTTATCGAGGCAGGAAACCAACGTTTAACCAAAAGTGGTTACAGATTGCACCAATTACCATAAGGAAAAGTTCATCGTGCAAATCCCACAGTTCACGAAAAACATAAGATGTTCGCCTTAACAGCAAAGAAAGCGCCCTTTTCTCAGGTTTGTTACATTCTAAAAACTTTTTCCATGCATCGTCTGTCTGCCCCCACGACGACACTTCGAAGAATTATTCGCGGAATGTACTCACGTTACGTATCCGACAAAATCCTTAGTGAAATCCACTTAACTTTGAATATGCTCCTTTGTTTATATGAACTCAGGCAGGGTTCATGCCAACTCGAGAGTCCTTCGGATGTTTTTAAATCTGTGTATTTTCACACGCATCCCGAAAATAAATACTTATGTTATGTTTTGTGTTATGGCTTCGCAGCTTTCGAGACGTGGAATTTCGGCAGCTGATATAAATCAGTTAAAAAATAATCTCATTACCGAAGCACAATGTTAAAGGTTATTCATTTAGCACCTCATCGTGGTTGAAGGAGTTGCGTGATTTTGCAGCAAAATAAGCATGTAAGGCCTTCGGCCTAAAGACGAGTTGTTCGAACAGCAAATTTGCTTTTTGGTAATTCAGAACCTATGCGAAGCTTATTTTCCCAGGACATGTTGCAAACGCGTAGGTTTTTACGTACGAAAAATAAAACAGACAATTTTCAACATTAACTCTATTCTGTTCACATTGGATTCGGTTTTAGGTTTTGCACGAAATTTTACATGGAATTGAAATTTTAAAAAACGTCACGTATATGTATAAAGCTGTGAACGTAAAGATTTAAAAATTTGCGAAAAGCCCATCAAATTGCTGTAATATTTACCCATCCAAACTTCAATCACCTATAAATCCATAATCCAAAAATAAAAGTTGTTTTACTTTGGATTATAGACTATAGACTAAAAGTTGTGAAGATTTAAATTATTCAAGCAAAAAATCACAGGAATAATTGTTTGTAAATTGTAACAAAACAAGATAATAACCAATCTTAAATTCCAGTTTCACAAAATTACATAGTATATTTATGTATGGCCAGATTGAAAAACCAACACTTTTAAACTAATTACGTCGATGTCTGCATTACTCTTTTCTTTATACTTTAAACATTTTTGTATTTAATGAAAATGATTCTTTCGGGGTTATTCGCACTTAATATAAAATAATTATATTTTTTCTAACTTTACAGACCCATTCATTACATTTTGAATTTGACAGAATGTTAGGGCTATGTAGAAACACGAATAGGTATATCTCGACGGTTGAAGATTATGAAATGTTTTTTGTTTGTTTGGAGTTGAACCACAATTTATTTAAAAATTTATTGTTAACCAAAGAGCTAGTATTGCAAAACAAATGTTGTTAAAAGAGTATTCAAAAGTATAAAAGTTTATTTACAACTTCTTACAAAACCAATCAAGCACTAAATATCTAAAAAAATTAAGTAGGTAAGTACATTGTTTTTTGAAACTTTAACTTTACCTTAATATCAAAATGGGACAATATGCAACATCCACTAATACCGTGTAACATTTTTAAAAGCTAAATAACATAAATATTTATTGTTGTCGTCTTATTAACGAGTTGTTATTTTTATTTTTTTTTTAGATAATGACGTACCGTATATCAATTATAGGGCTTCTAATCACTCTCGCAGTGAATTCAATAACAGCAGCACCATCACTTTCCAACAGCGATTGTAAGTTTAAAACTAGACATAATTTTAATTGTATACTTATTTATAAATTAAATTTATTAAATTAAATTGCCTTCTCATTCAACAGCTTCGCTGGACGATGTATATGAACGTTTGTTGCAAAGAGAATACGCAGCACCAATTCCATTTCCTGACCACCGAGTAGAAAGAAAAGCGCAACGATCACCATCTTTGCGATTGCGATTTGGTAGAAGCGATCCATCTTTCTTTGTCGATTCATTGGACAAACGTTGGTTCGGTGATGTTAATCAAAAACCTATCAGATCTCCATCCCTTCGGCTTCGATTTGGTAAACGCGGAATTATGGATTCAGATTCCCATCCGGAATATACAAGACAAATCAGAAAACCAGATCTCCGACTACGATGGGGCAGAAGTGCACCTATGGAAGAAGATCTTGAGGTAAACAGTTTGGTTAACCATAATTAATCCATAATTATCCTTACAATAGTAGTTTGTTAACTTTTTATTTTTTCAACACATAAGCATAATGACGAATAATCATCCTTCCACCAATTTGAAAAAATTAAAGTTCTCCAATATCAAATTTCGTCATTATTTTCCAAAATTATACATGTCGAATTGAAGAGTTGACTTCAGTTTCATTGAAAGTTAGGTTCAATCTGCGGTGTGGAAATGGTGTCTCAGGTTTGAGTAATCCTAAAAAACCGGCCAAGTGCGAGTCGGACTCGCGCACCGTGGATTCCGTAAAAAATAATTTTTTTTTATGTAACTACAAATGTACGGATTTCGGATTTTTGTAAAAAAGGGATAAGGTTATTTATATTTTATATTAGATCTAGACAAAAGTTAATAAGACAGTAAAGTATAAATTTTTTTGAAAATAAAAAACTTCATTGTTTCGGTGTACCGCCACTAATTTTTTTGCTGATCCAAACCTACAAATTTGTCCACGGCACGAAGGTTACTTTGAAACTAAAATGGCTAAGCAAAGTGTTCTCTAATTGTCTAATAGATTTTTCGAGTCATAATAAAAACCCCATAACGTCTTCTTTGGATAATTTTGTTGAATCATTTTGGATTTACCTGTCGAGTGTTAATTGTGAAAGTAAAGTTAAAATATAAGCAAAGAGTGTAAAAATAGCCTACAAAAAATTCGCTTCAGGTATTTTTTATAATTCTTGAGAACATGCTTTATATAATAATGTATAAAAACTTCCCTGTAGGTTCTCTGTAGGTGTATACATATGTATGTATATAAAGCTACATACGTGTACTATGAATATAGGTACGTAGCTTGTCTCCACTTCACCTTTAATTGTTCCTTAATTAGCAACAACAAGCCTTCTTGTGTTTTCTGCTAATGTGTCTCCCAAAGAAATGCGCTTAAGGGCAGATATTCAATGAATCTTATCGTACCATTAAAAATAAGCGAAGAAAAATTTAATCCGACATTGATTTTCATGTTATCTCAGATCGAATCCCATCTTCCACTCCTTATCAATTTTATTGGTAGTGTCTAATCTAAATGTTACCTACAACAATTACATTCCCTCAACTTTCGCCAGAACGACTACCAGCAGAGGAGGGACGAGGAGCTATCAATTGGAAACGAATCGCTCCGAGCGCTCTTAAACGCTCTGCTTGAACTTGACGACAACGAGATGTCTTCACGGGAGTTCAGCAGGGAAATTCGAAAACCGATGAGGCTGCGATGGGGCCGCAGCGCCGGCATGGAAGCAACCCCGGTAGCTACGTCACAATAGCTGCATAAAAACATATGTAACTAAAAATCATTCCTTATTTTCTGAACTCACCCCCAGGATCAATTGAGACTTCATGAGCCCGCACGTGAGCAGTCATCTAGCAATACTGAAAACGAAACCTCATCCACGACAGTTGTGGTTTAAACGTCTGGAATTTCATCGTGCTTAGATTTAGTGTCACGAGATATCCTTATCGCAACAATTTAAAGGGTTTTCAGTGTTATCTTTAAACATATTCACATTAAAGGGAACTACATTATATGATTTCATTAAAAACATACTAACGCTATATAAAGCGAGCAACTCCCTCGTACAGGTCCATGCAGAAGGATGTAGATGCAATTACATAATTTGTAAATAATAATGTCCTGGAGATACCTTCTAATCGTTAAAATTATTTCTAATTATCTGTGTATGTATAACAAAAAATAGACATTACATTTATTTCGGAAGGAGGTTAACACCATTGTGTCATATGTGAATGTAAATACTTATGTATATCTGAATTCCATCATAACCCAAAAATGACAAAATTAATTTATATGAAAAGAGTTATATGAAACATACTTGACTTATGGCAGCATCAGTATTTAAAAGAGAAACTTAAAAAAGATTTAGTCAATAAAATTATATTTCAGAATAAAAAAAAATAACGCTTTTATTTATTTCGCCAGTCCTATTCCTTCCTTAATCTTTAATGGTTCTACGCCGATTTTTCAGATGCATGAAAAAAAGTTTTCAGGGGGCACTTAATTTTCAAAAATAATATACATAGTTTAAAAAAACTAAAAAACACGCTTCCTGAGATGACGCTTGCGATATGACAGAAACAATTATCCGTTGAAAAAACTCGAATTCATTGCATAGATTCTTTTTTCAATTGATAACAAATTCAATTGTTATAAACAATTAACCTAGCTAACCATTCATGTCATGTCATCCAAACTAAACGTGTATGCACAATTTCAGCTTAATCGGAAACCGGAAAGTGGGTCAAATTTAACTTCCAAGATTTTTTTATATAGTTAGTTAGTTACATGTGAAGCTAATGAAAACGTATTAATATAAGTATATATAATTACATAATTTGTTGTAGTTATAGTTGATTGATGTCGAATGAACTGACGACTTTGACAGAAATTGTAGAAATTAAAGTGACTCTCAAGAAGCTCAATATTTAATATGTCCATATATCTATGTACATTGTACATACATTTAATCAAAAGTTTTTAAAATAACACAGTAACTAAA
The DNA here is from genome assembly GCA_951509405.1 of Machimus rusticus. NCBI lineage: Eukaryota > Metazoa > Arthropoda > Insecta > Diptera > Asilidae > Machimus > Machimus rusticus. The sequence continues at coordinate 3,090,525 of OX608052.1, read as the reverse complement.
TCTCCATATTGTAAAATTTGAGTCGTCGTTTGTCGTTTGTAAACTGTTGATCTAACTTGAGGCTTTGAAGAATTTTGAGTTTTGCAGAAATTATATTTTCGAAAAAATGGTTTTTGTTTAAGAATTTTCTACAATTATCAGAAACATTTTGTGTGAACGTCATCTTTCGAAATATTTAAATGAAATATATCACCCTCATAAATTACAAGTTAAGACAAAATTATTTTCATATTCACCACTTTTATAGCCCGAGATTAATATACGTAAAGTTTCACCATAAAAAAAAACTCGCAGTAAGAATTACAAACAAAAATTGCAACGTTTTAATTAGATATTCGAAATCCCTTTTCAATAACTTAAGTTAAGTAATTTACAAAATCCCTACGGTTCAAAAGAAAATATTTGATTTTCAAAAGAAAAGAAATTTTACTGGACTGGATACTTATAACGTTAACAAATTCAACAATAAATTCGTAGTTTTAAAATGTTTGATTTATGGAGGATTATCATTGAACTTTTAAAAACAGTGTAGCACTATGACAGTAAAAAATGTTCAAATCTATAAAGATAGAAAATTATAGTGTCTCATAAAATTTACTAAATTTAAGCTGACAGTTGAAAGAAATAAAAATTTAATTTTCTTTGAAACCTATGCAATAGTTTTTCAAAGTAGGGGACCGTCTGTACAAGACTATCTAAAATGCTGCTGCTGAATAGGTCATACGGATATTTGTGATATTGCATTGCATAATTGACCAAATAGGTACACCCGAAAATCTGAATTTCTTTCTGAAACTTAATTTATTTCCATGTGAACTGCTTGAATTTAAAAATTTACTGAAACTACATACATATAAGTATACATATACAGCATTTGACATTAACCAACGTATGTTTATAACACTTACGTTGAAAAATTGGGTCCGAAAATTATATTATTTAATTTTTCATAAGCTCAAATTGAATATCTCATGACATTATTCTTCACACGTGATTCAAAACTGTGTTTACTTTTAATTTTCTGGTACCTAGTTTTTGGTATTTTAGCAAAATTGTACTAATTTTGAACGTCCGTAATTGAGGATGTGAGGAAAAATTAAGTATTTAAACAAGTTTTCAATCATCAATAACCCATTGGAGCTTATATTAATTATTTTTATCTTAATACCAAAAAATTTCAAACTTTTAAAATTCAATGAAATTTTTCATTTGTACCTGAAAGGTGCCTAAACATATATTTAACTCACCGGGGTGGCAGTGAAAGCTTTCCTCGCCATCAATTTTGTTTTCCAATCTTCAATCAAATTTATGAACAATTTCTGGCGAATTATTCAATTCAGCATTGAAAGTGAAGAAATTCAGTGAGTTGTATCAGAGCAGAGGCAACCGGGAAACATCCGAATTTTCTGTTGTACTTACTTGAGTGGTTTGGTAGGAATCAGGAAGCCTTTTTGGGGATAAACATGCTTATTTAAGGTGAATAAGTGATTTGAAAGAATAAAACCACAAAGAAGCATTCAGGGCTGCTTAACGCCATAGCCGGAAGGCCAAAGTTTACACAAATGATGCGATATGCTTTGCCAATTCCGCTTTAGATTTCAATACGAACTTTGAAGAAAATCCGCAATTTTTATTTTATTCATGTCTATTTACACTTTCCTTTTCCATAGGTACTATTCAATTGATATGATTCGGAAATTGCTGCTGATCAAGGACGAATGAATATGACCAAATCAATTTTTACTTGCTTTTACAAAAAAAAAGGATATATAGATAGGTAGGTACATATATAGTCTTATTGTAGTATTCATAGATTTTAATAACTTAGTCACAACGATTTTTTTTTTAAATTCATTTGTTTTTTTGGAAATTACATCAAAACGTTCAAACTGTTTGTAATGCTAGAATGTTATCAAAGAACCAAAGTATTTTTAATAAATAAAACTTATTATTGATAACCCAATTAAATTGTTTTAGATGGAGAAATAGAGAATGACGTACTATTATTAGTAAAAACATATACATATAGTTATTTTCTTTTGTAAGTTAAATTAATTGAGATCGTAAATAATTAAACTTTTTATTTTTATTTTAGTTTTGAAAATATTAATAAGATAATATATTAGAATGTGAATACAAAATTTTAAGTAAACGACCTTAAACTCAAAATTCGTGATATATATAGTATTTCTTAAAATAACAAATCAAATATGTGCAAAGTTTTAGGATGTTTTTTGATAAATGAAGAAATTGTATGCCCTCATCCTTCCCAGATTCGATTATACCCATTCTCTTTTTCGACATGGTGCTAATCATGGTTCGGAATAAAATTGGATTAATAAATGCGATTAATTAATGAGATTAATTAATGCGATTACTAAATGCGATTAATTAATGGGATTAATTAATTTATGTATGTATATCGTATGTCCTTAAATATATGAAAAAGTGTTTATTTTGACTTATACTTTCCTTAAATTCTGAGAACACGAAAAATAATCCTTTACCTTAAATTACTTTTAAATTCAGTGCCTTAGTAGCTTTACCTACTACCAATATCACCTACTCTCATTCATCTCCCCTTCAGGAAAATTTTAAAGCATAAAATGAAATTTCACGGCACATTTCACAATGAGGTAACTTTATTCGCCAAAAGCAACATAACGACATCAATTTAGTTCGGCGAAACATGTGGAGACCTCGCTTGATGTTTGCTCTTTTTGGTACATATTTTATTCATCTTTTATGACAAATCAAGCAGAAATTTGGCGGATTGGGAGTAAAAGGAAAACATCTCTTTCAAATGTGCGTGTACGCCGTAAAGTAAAACGGATAATCCTCTCGAATTTGCATGCTACAAAAAATTTTCAAATTGTAAAATTCAACTTTTTTGAAATTATAGGTAAATGCCAGAAGAGGTTACTATTGACGGCTTGGTGACCCGAAAATAAACGTGGGCGGTTTTAAAGGAAAATTTTCAAATTTTCCAATTTCTGCTTAATGTAAAGAAGATTGAGGTGGAACCAGCCAAGGAGCCTTTTAACTTACATGAAATATACCCTGTAGTGCCACTTAGTACCCATAAAGCGCTATTGCACGGATTACACGATGCTTCGTTTCTTGACCATTAAAGTGAAAAGGGTAAGCCTGTCGGGTACTTCTGCTGTCGGTGAATGCATAAAGGAAGCGGTGGAAAATGTCGAAACACGCTTTAATTCTAATGGAAGTTTTATTGTAGTTGGAAAGTTGTTTAAGTAATATAACCATAGTGTGAGCTATATGCTGCCTTTCTCTTCGAATGCCTACAGGGATCATGATAAAGCCCACGAATTGCCAATGAATTAACGAAAGAAGAAAGTATAATATTTGCATACTGATTGGACATACGTATAAGCTTCAGTTCAAACAGAGTATATTTCATTTGCGTAAAATACAATTTTTGGTGATGCTTATTTCTATAAAGTTCGAAGTTAGGTAGTTATGCAGATACATGTATAGGTACATATTTATTAAATACTTGGTACTAAAATAAAGCTACTACGTCAACATGTTTGATGGACTCAATACCGACTTTAAAATTATCAAATAACTATGTAAAAACCAGTAATTCGACTAATTACAAAATTCAAATCCTATTTCTTTTCAAGTCCAGCTTAAATGTCTCAAATCCAAAAACAAAGTAAGTACATATGTGTAAAAACAAAATGGAAAAAGTATTTTAGGACTTCAATTTATTGGATGTGTACAATATTGGGATTAAACAACTAAACCCTTATTAAAAGAGAGTTATATTAATATCTAGCAAAATTATCCGTCCCGCACTTCTCAGAATTTATAGGGTACCTACTTCCAGCTTTTAAGAAAAAGTTATAGGAAACGGCGCTTAACTTTGGGGAATAATAGAAAAATAATAAATTAATATATGTGCATTTCCGAATTAATGTTGAAGATTCGACATTAAGTAGTATGACGGGAGGGAAAGGGAAAAAATATAACCCTCCATTTTTTAAGAATAAGTGTTGAACGAACTCAAATACATAAAGTCCGCATATTTTTTCTCAAAGTGGAAACTTTGAAAATACTGGAAATATTGAAATAAAATGTTCGCAGTAGGTACCTATATTCTCTCTGTGATAATATTACTAATGAACTGTCTTAATTTCAATAATATAAAACCAACTTATAAATAAAATAAAAAATAAAAAATTTTAAAACTTTTATTTAATTTGAAGAACTAACAAATCAAACCCTGCAAATCACTTACATACACCCAGAGTCATTAAGGCAAATCAAACGAGCCCAAACTCCTGGGATCATCTTCGGACTCCATCATCAAATTAGCTCAGCAGTGATATGTATAATATTACATTGTTATCAGATTTACATATGCAAGTACTCAAAATTTCAGCTCAATCAAAATCGGGAAGTGGGTCAAAATCTATGAATAATAATGCAATTCAATGTCTTAACAATTTTACTTACTGATTATAAGTCATGCGCATATATTTTTGTGCATATATTTGTACGAAATTAAAAATTTATTTTTATATAATTATAGATATTTTTTAATATTACTTATAACTTCTTAAAAAAATATAAACAAAAATGACTGTGCTTCGGCCGTATTTCCCAGAATTTACGGAAAAAGTTTTAGGTTTATGATATCCTACATATCGTCATTTCTTTAAACACATAACTCAGGCAATTATGGATCCATTTTTATGAAACTGAGAAAATATGTTTAAGATATCATATATTTAAAAACAAGTAGGTACATATTACAAATGGAAATCGATTGATATAATGGTATAGTTCCTAAAAACCGGTCAATATCTGCGATTAAGCAGAAATGATTAAACCTAAAATCTAAAAAGATATGAGTTTTCGTTTAACTCAAAAATGTTATTAGGAAAAACTTTTTGCATAAATAAATCCAGTGGGATGTTAGCATTTAATTTAAATTGTTTTAAAAGGAAGCGCTTCTCCTTTCAAGAAGATAATAAAAGCCAAACTTGGGTATTCTGATAACAAGCGCGGAATGCATATGGTTTTAATGCTAAAGTTTTCTCACATCCCGGACAGAGCCATTCACATTGCCATCATCATCATCAAGACAGCATTCAACGTCTTTTGAAGTGAGGCTAAGGAGCGAGTGCGGACGTCGACAGCCTAATAAAAGTCGAGCTCTGAATTCTCGTGTTTTCCACTGGTTTTACCTCGCAAAGTTCTGAAGCATTGTCTGCTCTCTGCCCAGTGGGATACGGCTAATTACCCGAATATACACGGGAACATTCACAAACTTACGAGTGTCTAATGAATTTCCCCCATAATTAACGTGCAAAAACTTGCTGTGCGCCAAAACGCTCCTCATTGTTTTCTTGACTTCCACGTCTTTAGGACAAAAAGGTGACATACACAGGCGGGAGCGAGTTATTCCCTTATTACAAATTTATTTTTCTAGACTGGCTTGATTAGGGGTATGGATGGCCCAATTGTATAATGAATAAACAACTTATGCTCCAAGGGATTAATTTCGGCCCTTGATTACCTCCAAAGTTGTCATCCAGTTGCCACGTTGGTGCACATAGTCCCTGGAAATTGTGGAGGTTGAAGCAAGTTGTCTTCATTATATTCGCTGGCAATTATTTGACTAGATGATGCCTTTAGGACCCAATTTAGAGACCATATGATTTCCCACTTCTCTAACATTCTTACCATATCGAAAATAGCTGATTAACTTGTTGCACACTATATGCACTATTCATACTTAATTTAACCCTTTGCGGACGTATTAAATTTGGACATAAGACATATGTAAGACCGGAACGCTAAAAAAAGCTTTGGTGGCTAAGAGTAGACATACGACCGCAAAGGGTTAATTCAAAACCTAAATACGACAGGATTTTGATTCAATCCTTTGAAGGACTTTCTGAAGGTTCCGTAGACAATTTATAAAACAAACCGCAAAATTAAGTTTGTCACAATAAAATTAAAAATAGTGGTTTTCGAATTTTTTCCTTTGCTTGATACGAATTTCAAGATTCTGGGTCAAGTGGAAGAATTGTATATGTAGGTTTTAATGAGGAATTTTCTTATATTTAACTGCAAAATTGAAAAAGGAGGTTAAAGAGGATAAGCATTAGCGACATCCTGACACCGTCTTTAAGCGTTCCTGAAAATATTTGTAACGCTATATGCATCTTATTGTTACAAATTGTTTTCACCTCTTCAATCCCCTAGTACATTTATGTATAATGTATAATATACATATGTAGATAGGGTATTCGAGTTCTACGTAAGAAACTCTATGTATACTAATAGATATCTTGGGTTGTTCTGAGCCAACTTTTTACATTTTACAAAAATATCAATGCACTATCAATTTTTTTTAACAAAGTCTTACAAACTTGTGAAATGTTTTCAAAAAACTTAAAAGTAAATATAATCACTAGAATTGAAAAATATCGTGGTTACAAAACACAGCCATTGAAATTTCATTGCTGTATGAGTAGCAAAATAATGACCGAAAATTACTGCTATTTTTCAATTTTGAAACTGGAAAAGTTGAAGGATATTCTACATTTAATTTAGCATTTTTCTACAAAACGATTTATCTGAGCTGCCATTTAAAAAAAAAATTAATTTAAAGCACAGTTGGGTTTTCATATTTCCGAGCCAAAAACACCAAGTTGTAAGTTTTTTTTTTTTTTTTTTAGCGAAAGCAAAAAGCCGCATCTACTTTTTATTTTTTCACGCTGGAGTTAAATGTTACAATAATTGAAATTGGTTCTTAACCAATAAATTCCAATAAACACAAAAAAATTATTTTGGCAAAAACAATAAAAAATACTCATATTTAATTTTGGAATTGCAGCGACGAAAAGAGATTCAAATTTAAATGTAAACCTTAAAATATTATCCTGACACCTACAGGAGGATAGCTGTGGCCAACTGAAAAGTAAAACCCTGCACCCATTGGCTGCAGTAAACACCACGTAACCTCAAACATGAAACGTCATCAGGCATTTGTATTTTGTAAACGGGATGTGCCGGCTGTAGCTATAAATTTTTTTTACAAGTAGTTAAGTAGTCCATTCGCAATAATTTCATCAGGGATCACGATGAAGAGCTTCAAATTATACACAGTAATTGCATTTGTGAGGACACCAGCGATTTTTCCCCGGAATATCGACTTTAATTAATTGACTTTTCGCAGTTGCTTTTGGGACCGCTGGGAGATGTCCTGGCGAAAACTAACAGCCCCAACGCAGTGATTGACAATGTTAGCGATATAAAAGAGCTGAAAAAGCTGTTCAGGACCAAAACGAATGTGCTTGTGATGTTTGTGCCCAGCACAAAGGAGGCTCAGTCCAGCATAAAGTTGTTCAAGGACGCGGCTGAAATCGTTAAGGGCCTCGGGACGATGGTGCTCGTAGATTGCTCTAACAGGTAACGCAGGCGTTCTATACTGGAGTACACTTAAACCTACCGCACTTCTTTTCAGTGAGAAAAAGAAAATCTGCAAGAAACTGAAGGTGAACTCCAACGCAGTCGTCCTGAAGCACTACAAGGATGGAGAATTCCACAAGGACTACGACAGGCAATTTGCTGTCTCAAGCGTTGTTAATTTCATGAGGGATCCCACCGGAGACTTGCCTTGGGAGGAGGACCCCAAAGGTGCTGATGTACTGCACATCGCTGACACTAATGTACTAAAGACCTCCCAAATCTGATGTCTAGTTAAAATTGTATTTTTCGCAGGTTCTAAGTAAACTCTTAAAGAAGGAAGCCAAACCTGTCATGATCATGTTTTATGCTCCATGGTGCGGCTACTGCAAGCAGCTTAAGCCCGAATACTCAGCGGCAGCAACCGAATTAAAATCAAAGTATGTATTGGCGGCGATGGATGTCGATCGTCCTGAAAATACGATTGCAAGAAGGCAATTTAACATCACTGGGTTCCCTACCCTCATGTATTTTGAAAATGGGAAGATGAAACATATTTATGAAGGTGAAAATAAAAAGGACGCCTTAGTTGGATTCATGCAGAATCCAAAGGCACCACCAGTCTCCAAGTCTAAAGACGAAGACTGGTCTGCCGATACAACTTCGGAAATAGTGCATTTAACAACCAACGGGTTTGAACCGGCCTTGAAGGACGAGAAGTCCGTCCTTGTGATGTTTTACGCTCCTTGGTGTGGGCATTGTAAAAGAATGAAGCCAGAATACGAAAAGGCGGCTGAAATTATGAAAAATGAAAAGGTATTTTTCACAATTGAAATAAAAAGGAGGATTTTTAATTTCTGTATTTAGATTCAAGGAGTTCTAGCGGCTTTGGATGCAACAAAAGAGAACAGCATAGCTCAAAAATATGGTGTTAAAGGATATCCAACTGTTAAATATTTTGTGAATGGAGAATTCAAATTTGATGTTAATGTTCGAGAGGCAGACAAAATTGTCAGTTTTATGAAGGTAAGATTTCAAATTTGAATCTCCAGATAAACGACTAACGACTAATTTCCCATTTGGCCTTTCTATTTCGGAATTAAATAATAATTATATACAATAAGCCTTTTAATTCTAACTGCGGAATTCGGAAAGTTGGTCTTTATCTTGATAAATATTCGCAAATGGAAAAAATGTTACAATTTCAAACAGAAATATAATATTGCTTGATTTAACAGGAGTAATGAAACGATTTTAAGCCTTCTATGTAGGAATACCCATTTTAACGGTCCGTTTAATTCTAAATTTTAATTTTATTTATTTGACCTATAGTGCTTACTAACTTTTAGCTCTTATATCTTTACTATTTCCCTTTATTTTTACTTGTATCGTTTAAGTTTAATCCGAATTCTTCTCGTCTTACCTCTACATATCTAAACTGTTCTTCTGATAGCAGATTTAAAATATGTAGTTTTGGGTAACCAAAAGTCATTCAATGCTCTTCTCATCTTGATAATGTATGCGAGCAGAGAATACAAATACATTAAAATGTCTTAGCAATGTTTACTTATGTATCAGTTTAAAAATCCAATGTAAAATCTTAATTCATAATTTTAAACGGCAGGATCCAAAAGAACCCCCACCACCACCTCCTCCAGAAAAAGCATGGGACGAAGAAGAAAGTGAAGTGGTTCACTTAAACGAAGAGAAGTTTAAGCCATTCCTTAAAAAGAAAAAGCACGCTTTAGTTATGTTCTACGCACCATGTAAGTACATACTTATAATTTGGAAATGTTAAAATTTTTATCGGCATAATTAATAACATATAATTTTAATAAAATCAATGCAGGGTGCGGCCACTGTAAAAAAACCAAACCTGAATTCTCAGCAGCAGCTGAAGAATTTAAAGACGATCCCCGAGTAGCAGTGGCGGCGGTCGATTGTACCCGGCACTCAGCTGTTTGTTCAGCCTATGAAGTCGGAGGATATCCAACAATCAAATACTTCAGCTACCTCAAAAAGCAGACTGATTATAGTGGTGGTAGAACCAAAAATGACTTCGTTAAATTTCTGAAGGATCCAGAAGGCACTTCAACTAAAGATGTACCTGCATCGCAAGAACCATTTGGCAATTTTCCAGGATCTGAAAACATATTAATTTTGTCGGATGATAATTTCGACCAGCAAGCTAAGGAAGTTAGTCGACTCTTAGTGATGTTCTATGCACCATGGTGTGGCCACTGTAAGACTATGAAGCCGGATTTTGCAGCCGTTGCTGAAAAACTAGGATCAAATTCAGCAATGCGTGTGGCTGCTATAGACTGTGACGCCAATCACCGTGTGGTAGATAAGTACAAAATTCAAGGATTTCCCACCTTAATGCTGTTCGAGAACGGCAACTATGTTAGTACGTACGATGGTCCAAGAAAAACAGAAGATCTTCTCCATTATCTTAAAAATCACAAGAACAAAGATGAATTGTAGTTGTAGTATTTTTGTGTTTTTTGCACATTTTAGAAGATTTATTATTTCACTTTCTTTTCTATCACAAATCATAACTTTAGGTGAAAAGTCCAATTTAACTGAGTTTTAAGTTCTAAAATACACTCGGGTGTTTTTGGAATCAAGGTGATGTTAATGTAATTCCACTTGAAATATAAGTTTTCGCTTATTTTTTAACACTATTGTTATAGCTGCTATGCTTATTTCGATATGCAGCAATTTACTATTTGTATTATCTTAAAAATTTGTTAAATTTAGCTCTTGCCGGTGACATAATTGTAATTGGAATTCAGAAACTTTCAATCAGGTGGGGTTGCTCAGAGATTATTTTGCATGAGTCTTGTTGCGTTTTTATATTTATAAATCCCTTTTATTTGATACATTAAATTCCTTTTATGAAGTTTATAATTGCATCGAAACGTCCTGTTAATTTTAATGGCCTAGAATATAATCGTAAAAATATAATTACTTGTAGAATAAATAGCGCCTGTACACGAACATATTCTACAAAGAAAAGTTGCATTTCAAAAGATTTCGTGTAAAGACGAGATTCTTGCGGTGACCGAGAAATATCCAAGATAAATTGAAGTATTGTTAAAAAGTTATTTTGGCATTCGCCGATCATAAAATAAAAATACTCACCGATTTCGATTGATTTAAATTATTGTAATTTTTTTTTTTTTGCATGTTATACATTAAATTGTTGTAAAATCAATGCATTTTAAACTTTCCGAAACAACTTAACTTGATTGGAGGTTTTTTTATGAGTAAATTTTGTTCTAGCGTTAGAGTTCTATATCATTATCATAGTTTAACATGTATTATTGACATAAATTCTTTCTACAATGTGTTGATACGAATCTTATGAATAAATTTGTATATCTGCAATTCAAATTACAAGAGTTTTAAATTATAATCTCTTCGATGTTTCTGCATATATGTTATATTCAACAATATTTTAGACATGTAGAGACACACGAATGGTAAGCATAGCACATACTAAAAAGATTTATAAATGATGTTCTTTAAGTCTTTTATGGGGAGTAGCTGTGTTTAAAAATAATTGTGCTCTATTTGTGAACATTTTAATTGATATGATTTGCCTGGAAGATTTGGGTTTAACTAAAAAAAGCCAAAAAATGTCCAGATTTTAGGACAAACGAAAGGCACTTGCGCGAAAACCCTATTCTTTACTTAAACCGTATTTTTAACTTTATATACATAAGTAATCGTCAAAGATCGGTTATTTGTAAAAACAAACTTTCGCTTTAAAAAAATCCTCTTAATAAAATCAGTGAAGCCTCAAACCAGTAAAAAGCGAGCACTCTCGCCAAAGTATAACATTCGGAACGGTCTCTTTACATTTGTTTTGACTGGCAGTCGAACAGCTGTTCCCTTGACATTTTGCTTTATGATTTCGGGAGTGACGGGCTGTTTCTTCAGTTTCGAACGATTTTGTGGCCCAGTTATTTAATTCAAGTTGCAGAACTCACCGCACCTTTGTTCAGAACAAAAATGTAAAGTGTTTGTTGGAACAGCAAAACTAAAAGGAATTTTTCTACGAGTTTCCTGAAAGTGCACATCCTCAACGCAGTGCGATTCTTTATTCGTCCAAAGTTTATAAATAGAAATAGAATTGATGATTAAACATGTTTATAAAGTGAAAAATAAGCAGAGGAAAAGAAGCTGCGCCCCGTACTCGACACTATTCATAATTCGTTATCAGCTGAGCCGCCTTTGTGGGAACGCGAGTGCCGCGGCTGGCGGCCGTTGCAGCGATGGATCCTAAGGAGATCACGAAGCTCGCACTATCGCTGCGGGAATGTGGAGACAAAGTGCTTGCCGGCGACTTCAAACTGTGCCTTTCGGGTAATTAGTTGTCTTCACACTTTTATTTTCAACTCAGACTGCAGATCCGATGGTGCCCCAATCGGTGGAGGCGGGTCAAGCGCAAGCAGAAAAACATTTGCTAACACCGCAGAATTCTTTGAAATTAATAAGTTAAATGCTTTCATTGTCACGAACTAACTAAACTTTGTAAACATCCGACACAACAAACGCATATGCTTACTTTGCAGAAGTTTTATGTGCGATAAGATTCGGCTCCACCTTAAATAATCCTTAAAAATTGGGGAAGTCCCGATTTCTTAAAGTTTATTTATACACAGTAGCTCACAAAATAATACATATGTATTTATGTATGTATTATGGGTTCTCAAAAAATAGTCAAAGAATGATTAAGAATAAAATAAAATAATAATAATAATTTAGGATTCTTTTTAGCCTTGATCCATTGCTTGTCATTTAAATCTATTCTGTAGAGATATGCCCCAAATTCAAGATTTAGATTGTTTAAAAGTTACTTGTGATTGAGTTTGGAGTATCAGTATTAGTAATGACCTCAAAAATATGAAAAATCTTCAAAGTTAAATGTTCGAAGAAAATAGATTAGTGAGGATAATCTGGTGTCCCTTTTTAAATGGCCCGAAAATGGTAATTTCTACCTCCTGTTTTTATAATTTCTTATTTCCGTCATTGGGTAGCATGTAACAAGAGGTAATAAATACAGTGATAATTGTTTCCAAGAAATAGTTTCACAGCATTAGGACTTACGTGAAAATTTCAAGTGAGGGTTATCAAGTGTCCCGCATTGTACGTAGATTCATAAATACAGCACATTTTTATAAGTTTTATCGTTTATTTAATTCATATTCACCCAAAACAAATTTTTTTCAGGTCCTATTCTTCGAGCATTGAACGATTCCTTTACATTGATAGCGGAATCAGCAGATCTAACATCTCCCCAATCATTTCAAGTGGTAAAACCGAACAATTCAAAGTCGGAAGTTTTCAGAGATCTTCAGCTTATTCACGACTTTGTCCAAAAAACTGTTCTGCTTTGTATTAGCAAATTTATTGATGACGATGATTTTGAAGGGAATATCGATATATCAAAATTTCGAAGTCTTCGTCGACTAGAAGTCCATAAAGTAAACATAAAACAAATAGTTGGTATCCAACCGTTAAGAGCTCAATTGCAACATCTTATATGCAATAGAAGTATAGAATCCGTAGCTGATATTATTACATATTGTGGCGGAGATAATTCGAACGGATTTGGTTGGAATGAACTGAAAACCGCAAATTTCAGTTACAACAACTTAAAAACAGTTGACTCTTCTTTAGAGTTTGCCCAGTGGCTGCAGCACCTAACTTTAAGCTACAATCAACTTTCAAGTGTAGCAGCTATCAAATGGCTTCCACACTTGAAAATTTTAGACCTACGATATAACCGCCTGACAACAATTCCCTGCTTTCACACAGAGGCATCCAGACGTCTCCAGGTGCTAATAATAAGCAATAATTTGATAGAAGATCTGGGGGGTATTTCTAGGCTTGAAGCCCTCACCGAACTCGATTTATCGAACAACTGCCTTTTGGATCATATGAGTTTGCTTCCGTTAAGCACTCTCATATCATTAAGATACCTTAATTTGCAAGATAATCCTCTGGCGTTTCATCCGAAGCATCGAAGAGCTGCTACCACCTATTTGCATAAAAATACGGCAAGCGTGAAATTTATCTTAGATACCGAGCCGCTGTCCAAAGCAGAAAAAACTAATGTTGGGCGTTATCCAAATTATCAGTCAGTCCTTACAATGAGATTAACCGGTGAAACTCGATCTAGTGGTCAATCTACGCCAGCTAGAAAATCTCAAGCTACTACCCCAACTTCCAGCGTTGGTTCAGAGAGAAGCATGAAATTAAACAAATCTGAAGCTAATGAGATGACAGTATCCATGACTGAAAAGCAAAAGAAAATTAAGGTGCGATCAGTGCAAATAGAAGAACATAAAACTGAACAAGAAGAGTCTAATAATTCAACAAGCAGGACGGATCTTGAAAAAAGTATTCATTTGGAAACTAGTACTGATCATTTAGAAACGAAAAAGCAAATTGAAGATTTAAGAAATAAGTATGGCGAAGGATGGCTCAAAAGCCAAAATGCTCAGAGTGTTCTTGGTTTAGATACTCTTGGGGACTCCGATGAGCATGGATCACAAAAAACCCTCATTAATGACTTCCTCAATGAAATAGAAATACCACAGGCAGATAATAATGAAAGCTCCACCTACACTGAGGCGACAATGTTAACGTCTACTCCTATCAACACAAACGACAATGAGACCTTTAATTTTTCAGGTGATACAATAGTCACAGATAATAAACAGGAAGAAAGCTCTGAACCTTCTGAATACAAAACAGCTCCTGAAATGATAGATGAAATTTACTCGTCTGAATCCCAACAATCAGAATGTAAGCATTGCAGTATAATCATTTTGAATAAACATTTATTTATCTTTCAGTTGATTCAGTTTCCGATCCTGAAGAAAACGAAATGACATACATAGTGACCGGATTAACTGACACGGATCAATATTTTCTTACAATTTCGGATACGTACATCAAGGAAAAGGATAGTTTAACGAGAAGGTAAGGAAGACACCAAAAACAAGTTTGTGCTAGTAATTTTAGTTTATAGAAATTCGTTTATCCAATTCGGAGGACGTTTTTTAATAACCTGAAATTACCTTGACATTAGTGATTCTTGAAGTTTTATAGACATTAATTTTTTTTTTTAGTAGACCGTCTAAACATAGAAATCATTTAGTTATTTAAGGAAAGGAAAGCTTTTACACATTATACACATCTAAGACTAAGCTATCGTTTTATCAACAATTTTGCGTTAAAAAGTTTGATGCAAATTGGGATTTTTAAATTTATAAACGAAAAGCTAAAGGTCTCTATTTATTAAGTCCAATTCACCCGATAATTTAATAGGAATAATTTCATTCATTTTAATATGGTATAAACTTAACATTTCATTGCATTAATTTCAGAACGAAAACTAAGTGGAGCCTGAAAATTCTGGAAAGTTGTGAGAGAATAAAATCAAACACATTACGTATTAATTTCGATACCATAAAAAAGGACAAAAAAGAGCGTATTTATACAGTCGAAGAAGGATTATGTCAGGTATGACGTTTATTTTTATTAAATTGTTATCATTCAATAAATACGCGTTAACAGGACTTGGAAAATTTTCTAAGAGCAGTTCTTTCAAAGAGACAACTATCCGAAATGAATCAAATTATTTACAGATGCATTAATTGTTCGTGCCAATTTTCTAGAGAACGAAACTTCCGTAGAAGAAATCCAGGTGGATTATAACTTATGGGTTAACACTTATGAAATTTTAAACTACTTATTCTTTCAGTTATATTTTGTCCTGAGTGTAAAAAAAGCTTTGTGGTTGAGGTGAGTGAATCTCCCAAGACATCAGTTACACCGCCGAAGTTGCCCACATCAACAAATACCCAGAAAATAGTAAACCCTTCCAATCAAGAATCAACGGTAGAACCAGCAGAAATTCAGATTGCGGACAGACAAGAGCCAGAAAAAAGTGCCTCTCACAGCAGTATAGGTAAATATGATATTTTTTAAAACAGTATATTTGTTTTCAAATCGCTTGAGCATACTGCTTTTAAATATTTTCCATTTTTGGTTTGTGTTTAAAGCCTTCTTTGCACTATTCCTGTTCATAATTATTAATCAATGCATATACAGGGTGTTTTGTCATCACACGATGTCTCTAAAAGTACCTATAAAGCATTTTCTGCGTTCACCTCCTCCAATTTTTTAATTGCGATTTTAGGAGTGAAGGACTGATTTTAGGGGCGTCTCTACACAAACGTTGATTAATAGACCATGCAGAATCCATTAGCATACCCCTGTTCATATTTTAACAAAACACCCTGTATACATTTAAATACTAACAATATAAAGGTGTGTTGATTTGTTACGCTATTCTTGTATGTATCAAATGGCTTGACGATGAAATGAAAACATTAAAAAAAGCAAAATATGTGCAATAAGGATACTAAAAATAATATTAATAATATTAAACTGGACGAAATCGAAACTCGGTATTCATCAAATATTAAAACATTCAAGGAATATTTGGATTCATCCAGGGGATCGATGAACTTTTCAGAGAGGCAGGGAAACTAAGAAATTGAATTATAGTCGGAAACTTTAATAAGAGAAACGTAGGCTGGGGTGATCAGATCACAAACAGAAAAGGTAAGATGGTGTCAAAAATATCGCAAGATTATGGTTTTGTATGTAGTAACAATGACAAACCGACATGTAAGGATTTAAAGGTGTTCAAGAATGGCAAAAAGTGTTTTTTTTTTTTTTTTTTTTTTTGTAGGGAAGCGGGGAAATGCCGTTACGCACTAGGGAGGCCGAAGCCGCTCCTGTGCCGGACTCCCTGGCCAAGGCCAGGCCTACCGGCTAAAACCCCGCTCCCCCCTCCAGGAACTCCACCCCGGGACCATCTTATTAGATATTACTTCGAAGTGGAGCCCTGTAAATTCGCCCGCATACGCAGGCACACTCCATTCAACATGGGAACACCCATCTCATCCACACAGCCAGCAGGGGCCCATCAGGGACCCCTGCCTTTGTCGGCACCCCCGATTTGAGCCAGCCAACCGGTGCCCCGGAGAGCACCCGTTGTTGTCAGCCCCCCCTCCACACTGCTGGCGGGGACCCCCCCTCCCGAAGGAGGCGATGCCCCGTCAGCCAACACACACTCCGCGCAGACATCCGTCTCCATTCACACAGCCAACAGGGGCTCCCTAGGGAACCCCCATCAGGGACCCCTGCCTTTGTCGGCACCCTCAATTGAGCCAGCCAACCGGTGCCCCGGAGAGCTCCCGTTGTTGTCAGCCCCCCCTCCACACTGCTGGCGGACACACCCCCTCCCAAAGGAGGCGATGCCCCGTTAGCCAACACACACTCCGCGCAGACATCCGTCTCCATTCACACAGCCAACAGGGGCCCCCTAGGGAACCCCCGTTTTTGTCGGCATACACGACACAGGCAGAAATAATAAATAAATAAATAACAAACAAAAATAAATATTTCTGCACACACCAAAAAGATAAATTACCACGAAGAGCCAACAGGAGCCCCCAAGGGGACACCTGTTTTTGTCAGGCAGACACCAAAAAACAAACGAACACCCCAAAGTTAAATAAAAACACGCAAACAAAACAGAGCCAACAGGGGCCCCGTTAGGAACCCCTGTTGTTGTCTCTCTCCTTCTGACGGAGGATCCCTCTCACAAACGAGGCAACCCTCCGCCAGAATTCGTCACATTGCAGCATAACCCCGACTAAGTTGTCAGGGGTTATGCTGCCCGTCACCGCTTCCAAGTCGGCCCGCTCCGCCCTCCACCGGACACATTCAAAGAATGTGTGGAGAGCGGAGTCGGATGGGGAATCGCAGTAGGCGCAGCACGGGCTCGGTACCTTCCCCATATTATAGAGGAAGGACCGGAAGTGCCCGTGCCCCGTCAGCATTTGTGTGAGGTAGTAATCGACCTCACCATGCTGACGGTCCAGCCAGGTGTCCAGCCGCGGGATCAACCGAGCTGTCCACCTGCCTCGCGCCTCCCCATCCCATCGCGCTTGCCAGGACGCAATGGTCCTGGCTCGGGCCACCCTCGGAGCTTCCCCCCCCAACACAGATTTCTCCCGGTGGACGAACTGTCGTTCCCTGGCTAAGAGGTCAATTGGAATGACCCCCGCGACCACCAAAACCGCCGGCTCCGAGACCGTACGGTAGGAGCACGCGATGCGGAGGGCAGCACGGCGTTGTACCGCAAGGATACGTTTCCGATACTTCTCCCACCGCATCGAGTCGGCCCAGACTTCCGCTCCGTAGAGCATAATCGCCTCGGCGGTGCGGAGCAGCAGGCGTCTTTTGCAGGGTCTGGGTCCACCAATGTTGGCCATGACCCTGCTCAACGCCGCCGTCACCGCAGCCGCCTTATCGGCCCGGCCCTTGATCTCGTCCCAGAAGGTGAGCCTACAATCGAGACTCACCCCTAGGTACTTGATCGCAGGCCGCGTCTGGACCGACATGTCTCCTACCCGCATCGCCAAAAGCAAGGGGATGCGCTTCTTGGTAAGAAGGACGATCTCGGTCTTGGCCAACGCTAACTTCAACCCGTGGTCGCGTAGCCAGGAACCTACCCGACGCATCACCTGATTGAGCCTCATTTGAGCCTTCTCGACATCCCTGGCGGTAATGACCGCCGCGATGTCGTCGGCATACCCAACCAGGAAAGACCCTTCAGGCATCTCCATACGAAGGATCCCGTCATATGTATAATTCCATATGTCGGGTCCCAGTATGGAGCCTTGGGCCGCCCCTGCCGAGAGAACCCTCGTCTCCGGACCATCCTCCGTGTCGAAGGTGAGGGTGCGATCCTTCAGGTAATCCCTCATCATCTGCAAGAGATACTGAGGGACCCTGAAGTCACGCTCTAGCGCGTTAAGCGCGTCCCCCCACCTTACCGAGTTGAAGGCGTTGCGCACATCCAGAGTGACCAGCAGGCACACCGGGCGAGAATAGTGATTCCCGCATTCGGTGGCCCGGGCCGCATCGACTACCTCCTGGATAGCATGTACCGTCGACCTCCCTTTCCGAAAGCCATACTGCCTCTCGGAAAGGTCTCCAGCAGCTTCGACGGCTGCTTGGAGGCGAGGCTTCAGGAGCTTCTCCAGGAGCTTGCCGGCCGTGTCGAGCATACACAGCGGTCTGTACGACCCGGGGGACCCTGCTGGTCCCTTGCCCTTGCTGATAAGCACAAGCCTAGCCGTCTTCCAGCGGGAGGGAAACACTCCCGCCTTCAGACAGGCATTGTACATATCAAGCAAGAGCCCTGGATGGCTCGCCGTCAACGCCTTCAGCACCTCTGCTGGAAGTCCGTCGGGCCCTGGTGCCTTCTTATTCTGAAGGCTTTGCGAGGCACTGATTAACTCCTCCGTTGTGAACGGGGGAGGATCAAGTGCCTCGCGGGCCGCGAAATTTGGCACCAGCGGATGGGTGGGAAAAAGGGCATCCACAATGGATCGGACCGTCTCCGCATCGAGGGGAGCGCTCTGCGAGAACGCCCCCAACTTGCGGAGAACGATCCTATACCCTAATCCCCAAGGATCTTTGTTAAGGTCCTCGCCCAGCCGCTGCCAGCATCGGCGCTTACTCCTTTGGATGGCCCTCCGAAGGTAAAAAGTGTTATAGACTATCTTTCAATAACTTCAATAAAATTGGAATAAAATGGGATACCATCGATCTCATTCTGTGGGAGTCCCCACATTCTAAGCTTAAAATCTCAACTGAGAAGAAGATGGGTGATAGAAAAATAATTATTTAAATTAGATTAAAAGAGGAACTACAATCATTGAAGGTTAAAGAAGGCGAACGTACATAGGTTAATTTAAAAAAAGTCAAGCAAGGTATCAAGATTGCGACTTGAAAGCTGTTTAATGATAAAATAGAAGTAATTCCTAAGGAATGGTGAAATGAGCAAGTTAAGAAATATTTCAGAATGAAATCCAATGCGAAGTTCAATAAATCCGGTAACATTTGACATATAATAGAACACAGCACATTAACTTATAATTAAATAATAAATTTATAGAGAAAAGAGCAAGAAAGGGCATGTAAGTGAATTTTGGAACCTGATTAAAAGGTTTTAAACAAAAAAAATAGAGGTGTGATAATTTTACTGAGTCGAATTCTGTAGATTTTTGGTTGTATGTACAAGTTGTTTTTATAATAAGCATTCAAATTAATATTAGTGGAATCGAAAATTGTGAAACTGGGCTCACTTGAGTAGATCAGATTTTAATCCCAATGAGAATATTATTATATTAGAGAATTTTTATTAATGTCGTTTTGTCTTTCAATATCTTATGGTATTCTCACTGTAAGGGAAACAATTTCATACGTCAAAAACTCCATAAGTAATTTTTCGAATGTTTCTGAAGCTCCGAAATTCGAATAGCGAATAGGAAACAAAACTTCAATAATGCGTTACCAATGGAATCCGGCCAGATGAAGACAGCCACTAGGTTACAAAAACCTTCGCGTACAATCCATAAACCCAAATAAAAAGACAAGCCAATCCTTAACAAATTACATAGTTCAATTATATTTCATGTATATTTATTTTCTCCTTATTTTTTTTTTTTTTTGTTTTGTTTACTAATATTGCATTATCTGCATGATAATCTAATTTCCAACTAACAAAAGCAGCAAACCTTTTATGCTTATGGTAACCTTTGACTTTTACAGACTTTTGAAGCACAGTGTATTGTTTGTTTGGGTTTTTGTCTAGGTCCGATTTTGCTTTATATAATAATTATTTTTTATAACAAGTGATTTTAAAGACTTCATAACTAATAAAGGCAATTTTGCATGTCAGCAAATGATAAAGGAACATGGAGGTTGTCCGCACACAAAAATATAAGTAGATAATTAGTTTGATTAATTTGCAATATACACGTGTCTAATAATATTTTACGCGTAGGTTCGGCTGGATCTTTAAATGAATCTTCATCTTGTTCGAAAATATCCAACTCTGAAAGTTCTTTTGATTCAAATCAAAGCATAGCAGGAAGTTCTACAAACGATCGAGATCAAGATTTCAATTTTAGCAAAAACTATGAGAGTGACGTTGAGGTGTTAAGTAACCCAAGTCAGAGTAGTATCGAAGTGCTTGACCATGGTCATCCCAGTCGTAAAACATCGGAAGAGAGAAAAATTTCGCGAATTCCTTCATTAGAAACAATTCAGGATCAAAGTGTACAAAATACATCCGGACCGCTAATTAGTAAAGAAACAACATCAACAGAAACTAGTCAAAATGAACTACCAATAAAGGATTTAGTGGTAGAAGGTGTCAGCAAAAAGGTGTCTTTAGGTCCAGTAAACCTTACGGAAAGCAGCTCGTCCGGATCGGTAACAGACAGCATTTGTACAGCGTACGAACAGGGTGATAAAGACACACCCGCCACCTTGGATGATCAGAAAAAAATAACACAACCTGAAAAGGATAATAAAAAGGAAGAATCAATAATTACTTCAATGTTTGGAGGTAATTTTACTTAATGTCGTAATAGTAGTTGCTATATCCCATTTCAAAGGCAAATAAATTTTGAAAGACAGTTCACATACACATACTAATATTGTGAATATTTTTGTCTTATAAAAGTTATATATATGTATGTGCATGCACGGAAAAAAACAAAATATATTTAATGCGTTGTTTTGTATTTTTTTTATTGCGACTAAGTTTTTTTTTAAAGAAATAATCTAATAATTATAGAAAAATCTTTATGAGACTACGATAGAAAAACTATATTCAACCTAAAAACATCCCATTTTCATTAGATCGGAAAAAACTAAATCTCCACTTCCGAGAGAAATATATATTCCAGCGTGAAATATGATTTAAGATGTAAAACTAAACAGCCAAACAAGTTGAACCCTCTTAGTTTATAGCTTTTAAGTGTTTTGCTTATATCTAATTTAAATTTTTTGTTTGAAAGAAAAAAGGATTGCAATACAAACGAAACAACATCCCAAATATTGGAAACAGCACATGACGGACGACCTACAAATTATGATGCTTGTAATTTGTTTTTTTTTTTTTCGACACAACGACCCAAAATTCATAACATAACATTTCGTGTAAACTTACGAGTATCAAAAATCTGGTAAAATTAAAAAAATACAGATTCTTCTAACAGTTATAATGCAAATGATTCTTAGTAGCATAGTATTTAATAACCGGGAGAATCAAACTTAAATATGTAGATCCTCCCTTAACGGGTAACTGACAAAACTAACCGTGGTTTATCTAGTTACGAAATAAGCATTGAAATAAAAACTTAATAAGAGTAAAAGTATTATTTTGAAGAGTTCAATATTTCACTTTCTTACCCCAAAATTTAACTTTTAGGTATATCTCATTTACAATAATTTCGAGTATCTGAATTATGAGTTTTCCTTAAACTCAAATAAAACAACAATGCTAGACGAGATACATGAAAAGTCCAGCCTTTTGTCACTTTTTCAAACTCTCGTACAGGAAACAAATAATTATGTAATCATTTAAGAAAAAAATAGATCATAATTTGTTATCGTCACAAAATAGTGAGTTTTCGCAATTTATGGTTTTTAACTTAAGAGAATTATTTTCTATTTCTTGTGGAAAATATACTTTTTTCTAATAAAAGATTCATATATTTTACAGGCCTTTTCCAGTCTACTAATTTACTTATGTCACGCTCACAGAAGCCCGGCGGAACCGAATCGCCTTCAGCTTGTGAACCATTTAAATTTAATTATAAAGATTTTAGTAATGTGGACCACAGGTTAAAATTTTTCTTCTATCAAAAAAAATTCACAGATGATGATGAACATTTTAAATGGTTGGTAAAAGGGAAAATCTTAAACGAAAACACCTATCAGCTCTATGAAGGCATCCTTGTAATGTCCACAAAGAAATTATATATAATGGAAATTATTGGTCCAGAAAATGATGAAATGCAAAAGTGGTTAAAGCAAATATTTAGTGGAACAGTAAACAGAATCGAGAGTGTCCAGTTGCTACCATGGAAAATAGGCATGTCTTTCAAAATCAAAGGATGGGAACAATTCTCACTTATACTCCAGGATATTTCAAGAACTGATAGCTTATTGCTCTTCTTTGCAAGTAATTTATTTCTTGAAGAAAATGATTTTTTTTACAAATTTTCTATCTTCTTTCTTTTGTAGACAATCCACTTCCAGATACATGCACGATCGATTATCAACCATCAGAAAAAGTTCGTACAAAATTATCATCGTTCGTCAAAGATGTCCAATTGAAAATGTTTTCGATACTCAATAAGTGCGAAATATCTTCCGAAAATAAGGAGCAAGTCTTTTCAACTACAGCATTTTTCACAACTGATACACATCTTTACTTAACCAGCACCAACCTTTCCTGGCTATCTGATAATTCTGATGCTGATGTGGAATCAGGTTTGATGCAATACATGAGCAATATTGTCGACGTAGTCGCACCAGCAAAGAACGTTTTCACAATAAACTTTCTAGATGAAATTCAAAATAAATATGAATTATGGACGTGTACTTTCGAAACTGATGAAAATGCTGATAGTTGCCTAAATGCTATTGGGCAATCCTGGGAAAAATTATTCGGTGTGCCTTTTTTTGTTAGCAATTAATTACGGTGATTAACTCTATTTTACTTCGTTTATCTTAATATATTTACTCTCGTGATATATAGTTACATTTAAGTGATTTTGTCATCCCTTCAATGTATTGTGATTACATTTGAAGAGATCCTTTTGTGTCCTGAATTGTGGGAACAAGTGGTTTTTAAAAACATTACTTTCTTCATGTATGTATTTATATCTTGAAAAAAAAAAATTAGCACGAATAAAAGAAAAATTAGAATACCATATATAATATTTAGTTATTAAAATGTGGTATGATATTTCTAGCATTGTCAGAATAAAAAAGTATGTATTTTTACTAAAGATCTGTTTTTATTAGAAGTATTTGTTTATATTCTTTGTACTGTTAAAAATTCTTGTATTTTACTATGAACTGCTCCCGCATCCTCTAACCCAATATTTAGCAGATCGTATCATAATTCGTCAATTTTAGTCTTGGACATTTAAAGAAATGCGAAAATCAGCAAATCTATTCCAAGATTCTTTGTAACGATCTTACGAAAACCTAGGTACATACTTAGGCAGTATTAAAATAAAGTAGATTTTTTTACAGAAAAACATTTTTAGCTAGGGCTTTTTACGGATGACGGTCTTTTTTTTAATATTCAATAAGACATTACAAAAGAAGAAGGGTTAATAAGGCCCATTTTTCGCCCATCAGCCTGGATCTGACATATACATTATTTAATAGTATACCTCATGGCAAATATGATTGAAAATATTTTAAATGAAAATTCGGTAATTGATAGGATAAATAAAATACATAATTACGTAGGTATTATGAACTTTTATTAATATAAACTGACTATTGACGTTCATTTTAACACCGAAATTAATTATAATTGAGACTCTAAATGCAAGATTAAGGTTAAAAGAGTTTATTATTTATATTATTTCAATATTTGAATTAATTGTTGAAGCAAGAACTCTTGTTTTCACTGTGGAAGATGAAATAGAAGTATTTTGAGCATATGATCTGCATTTAGAACATAACTTAGAACGACTCTGCAGATGACAGTTTTTAGAATTTCTAAGTATCGATATAATTTTTCTATTAGAACAGATACGAAAATCATTATTTGTTTTTCGTCATGTTTTACAACAATCACACTAGTTTTCTGGCATTATTAATTATTAAGTTTTCTATCGTATCTATATTGCATAGAAGCGCACAGTGAACCAAAATAAAATAGTACTCATAAACAAGCTTATTAAGAGTAGTATCCTTGTAAGTCATAATCAATATGGTTCGTGGAACGCTTCTCAACAAAATTGAATTTAAAAAACACAAAAAAA
Organism: Machimus rusticus; assembly: GCA_951509405.1. Taxonomy (NCBI): domain Eukaryota; kingdom Metazoa; phylum Arthropoda; class Insecta; order Diptera; family Asilidae; genus Machimus; species Machimus rusticus. The sequence continues at coordinate 3,066,115 of OX608052.1, read as the reverse complement.
TGCAAAAATGTACAAAAAGACTCTTTTTGGGTAATAATTTCTGTGACTTACTATATTATTTATTACGCAAATCAAATGAAACAAAAGAATATAAATCTTTAACAAAACAAAGACATTTAAAAATATTTTAAAACCAAAAATTTGTTTTCAGAGTGTGTGATGGGCGGAAAGTATACCTTTATCAACCCACCTCCTTTTTCATCGTTTGTTTTCTTACCTTTATAAAATAATCTCCCTTTCGAATTATTGTAATAATCAGGCCTTTTCCAGTATTTGACTTTCTATTTGACCGAAAGCCAAGATAATATACAACCAATTCAATTCAATAGATGAGAAAAAGCATTTTGTTTTTTTTATATTGACTGCACAATGCCCATCCCGTGATCATGATATGGAGGAGGAAACATATTCTCTTTAAAAGCAAAAATAGATTAATTTTTTTAAAAAAATTTCCACCCAGATAAAGACAACAGTTTCAGGATTAAATCTTCTTACGTATAATGTAATCATATGTAACTATATAATAATGATTATCAAAGAAAAAAAAGGATCTGTTTACTAAGCTGTCTTGAGACCATGGACTCACGCAAATTAATTTTCTATCTCCTCTATATTTAAAATATACACCACAAGGTTTTTGAAAGATTGCCTATTGTAAATAAACATTAATATTTTAATTATTATAAATGGAAATGAAAATTCAAAATAAAATATCCGTTCCGTTAAAAACGATATGTAAACTAGATAATTTTAGTTCAAACAAAACCGGCTCCGCATGAGTGTGATTAAAATGCTGCATATAAAATTTTTTTGACTTTAATAAAAAAACCTCTCGTCTAGAAGATCTACAATCGAATAGTGAATAGGTTTTCGTGAAACTTTTTCCATTACAAAGTTAAAACTTTAATCATAAAATTTAAATGATTACTATATTATTTAAAAAATAAAAATTTTTAATTATTGTATGATACGTAAGTTCATAAGCAATAATTTTTAGATTATAATTTATTATTATTAATTAATAATTATTAATATTAAAAACTCAATGAAAAATTTCACGAAAATGCTTGTTTCATTAAGCGGTTACATCTCTGCTCGAAAGCTTTAGAGGGCAGATTTATTTATTTTTTAAAAATTGTTTGCATTTTTTCTACTTGGTCGAAATTTGTTAGTTTTTAACCATAGGTACACAGTACATTAAAAAAGTACATATCAGCGAAATTACGTGGGTTGTCTTGAAGTTCGAAGTTAAATTAAAATCTTCTTATGAAATATTGTACATACAGCCGCAGTCGGGCTACTAAAGTTAAGAAAAAAAAGTAATCGACGGCAACTTCCATAGACCAATAATCGTAGTTATATTAAATAAGAATTTTTTAATTAAAAAAAGGAAATTAAAAATTCCATCAATTAGAAAATTTGCAAAACAATTTTTAAAATTGTCTTTCCTTAACAAGCTTTCAAAAATTCAGATTCTGTTGCTATGAGAACTAAAATTTTCTAGAAAAATTGTAGTTAAACAAATTTTCTACTTAAGTTCAAATACCTCGTAATTGCTAGAGTTATTATAAGAAGTACTTCCATTTCTCCAATTGTGGTAACTCAAGTCGAAACGTTTAGGTGCAATTTTCTTCCTTCCAGCGAAAATACCCTTCCAGTCGAGAGCACCATCAATGCCCGCATGGGCTTTCCTTAAGCTATCTTCAAAATCAATATACCCACTTATATCAAAGCCATTTTTTTCTCTATAGCACACAAAAATAATTGTCTAAAATGTAAATGAGCAATCATCTACATATTTTGTATTTTTATTTGAATTTTTAATTACCGATATAATTTTGTGATAGTTGGCGATTTGCCGAATAGCCAATTCTCGTAATATGGAATTAGTAAAAACATATTTTTCGTTAAAGAAGAATGAAGTTATTTTTGGTGGACTTAGAGATTCTTCTATCATTTTTCGTTTCTCAATGAATTCCTTCATCGATAAAACCGCTCCACCGCTGCGGAAGCCCAACTCAGCTATCATGCGTGTGAATTTACTGTCCCTTATGTACAATAAATCATTTGCGACCCGAAAATTGTCTAGGTAGTCTTGATATGAACCAAAGGTCAACAAGACCAAATCCTTCTCGGTAATCTTACTCATAATGCATAAACTTTTTAAAAATATATTGAGGTTTTTAAACGAAATTTAGTTTTATTAAAATATATATATTGGACTTTCTAGTATAAATATATTTAATTACGATTACTTTTTTTTAAATCGTTCAAACCGAGAAATATATGTTAGTGGACTGACACTTCGGCAGATTTTTTGCACCTGCTTACTTAATCCCGGAAAAAAAACAAATAAATTGGAAAAATTACGACTGCTACAAAATTTATGAAATTCATATGTGTTTATGTCAAATTTGGTAATTTATTTATATTTTCAAAATACATTTTTAAAATAATTTCTGAAAAATAACTACAAAACTTGACGGTCAAGTGCAAACTATTAGTAGCTTGGGTTACTCTATGAATATATACATAACTGTATACTCAAAGAGTTGCGTACTGCAAAACCGCGTTCCGACTTTTTGTTCAAATGTATTAGCATTTCAAATTATTTTAATTGAACGTCCAACTATTTCTCTGATTTTAACGTGTTTTTTTTTCAAAAATCATTTTGTCGACAGTAGCGCTGAATGTGCAATGTGAAGAAGATTGGTTTTATGGAACACCACATTGTATAGTATACTTAGTATACTTTATACATTATCATATCTTAATATTTTTCAATAAAAATGTCTGTAAACATAATTTAAAGTGTTCTCAATAATTTATTCTTTCCTCAGTTCTAAAATAAATAATATATAGATCATAGAATAGAGGTAGTTATATATAAATAATATAATAACAGGCTTTTTCGTTATCTTGTCAAAATTTTAATAAGACATCAAGTGATCAATGATTTTAAAGTAAATCCACGCAGAAAACTAGACAGCTTCTCGTACAGCTATTCATGTTGAGATAATGGCAGACATACATCATGGTTTAAGTAATTTTACAGATTACGAAGATTATCTGGAATCTTTTATAAATAAAGATGATATCAAAAATATAAGGAACATCCACTATGCTTCCAAGTTGGCAGAAATTGGATATCGTACAAATTATGAAATATTAAATAAAAAACAATTTGAAAAAAAACAATTTTTTGAAATACATGGTGAAAATGAAATATGGAGACAATTATTTAGTCAAGATCTTAAAATAACAGACCCCGTACTTCGTGAACTAGCGAAAAGGGAAACTGGCAATAGAAATAAAGATTTATTGGTAAGAATAATTCAACTTCTATAATTTTGTAAATAAAAATGTTATTGTAAACAGACTGTAATATTTCTTCCGTATGTTACTGCCACTCGTGAAATTTCGTGTTACATCGATTATGCACAGAGTTTGGCTCAGGCTAAAGAGAAAAGAAAGGGTAATCGAAAATGGCGTGAAATATTTGAAGGAAAAAAGTTGTTGTTGCCAAGAAAAACCGATTTGAGCTATTATGATTGGAAAAAGAAAAAGTTCCATTACGAAGATTCAGATAATTTCAAAGTAATCTTTTAACTAAAAATAAATAAAATCGATACTTGGACGGCAGCAATATTCTCAGCACTTCGACCAACCCGTTGTCTCACTGGTACGGCAGTATCAAGCAGCGAATATTTAGACTCAAATTTTTTCACTAGACTATGAATTGCTTGACTACTCTACTGGGACGAGAATTACGACCAAAAATTGCCATTAACGCTCTTAAAGTAGCAGTTACCGACTCGGAATTTTTGTAGTAAATTTGAATTATTTGTAAACGTTGTTCATTCGTGTACTTCACCATGATGAAAATGTTGTTTTTACTGAATGTTTTCACACTGACATTTTGGTTATTGGTTTAAGAGTGCGCACAGTAAAAGTTCAAAGTTGTCAAGTCCTTATTGGAAAACCCGATATTTATAACACTATGGTATGATCGCGGATTTCTCAGTCCTTATCTTGATTAGAATGAATTTAAATCTAAATTTGCTTATTTGATGTTTGGTAATTTAAAAAACTGTACCTACATATAATTAAGTACACTTTTTTCCAAATTTTTCTTCTACCAACTATCGGTTTAACAACACCACTTTTATTTAATTCGATTAATATTTTCATACCCCTGTTTAAGGGAATTTTGTATTTCTTTCCTTTATAGGTAATGACTGGGCCAACTGGACAGCTATTTTTAACACAGCGAGCTGACAGAAAGGTTGTATATTTGGATCCATATAAAGATGACAAAGGCGATACCTTAAGAACTGTTGCGTCATCAAAACGTTACCCTTATGTAGTATTATATGATCATCTAGTCAAGCGAAAAGGTTAACTGCAGCAGAAAAAATTTGCTGGATTACTTGAAAATTACTTATGAAATTGAAATTAAAAAAGTAGGTAAAATATACATATAAAATATCTATAAAATAAAATATAAAAAAAGGAAAATAACATTAAAAGACTGCTATTTTGAGTCCGGCGTTTTGAATTTAAAAACTTATGCATCAAATTTCATTTAATTCAAATTTGCTTTACGAGCGGAAAAATAAAAATGTTGCAGCGGTTATAAACTCGGTAACTCCTCTTTTCATCGATCCTCCTAGAAAAATTTAATTCAAAATTATTTACTTATAAAGGGAAGAGCAATAAGAAGAAACCTGTTACAAACTTTATCTATTTAATACTAACTACATAAAGATCTATAAGATTTTCATATTAACAACTAAAAGAACTACACTTTTTCGATATTATTACTTGCACTCTTTTTCTCAGATCTGAATGTTTTCAAAGATAGAACGGAGCTAATTAAATTTCCATTGGTATTAGTACTTTTTGTACTTTTCGTGCTTCGTGTTTCAGATTGAAGATTTGATTTTGAAGATCTCTTCGATGCCGAACCACTTGCACTTGTATTTACAGGTTTAGTTGTTATCCAAAATTTCAGTGTGAAAAGCATTTCTGCTTTTAGTGCCTCATAAGGTGTTATCTAAAAATATAATTAATTAACGAATGCATTAATATTTTCATAATATGTATTACAACATACCTTTTCATCAATTGCTATTTGTTTAACATTCCATAAAAATTCTAGAATTCCAATTATGATAGCAAAACTCAATCCAACTCCCAGTACAAGAAATACACCACCAACATTTTCTAAATCCAATTCAGGTGTATCGCTGTTTTGTTCAGTGGTTTTGGAACAATTTCCACCTCCTAGACGCTCTTTCCACCATCTCCTTTTTAATTCCGATAATGTTCCTGATTCTCCTAACTTAAGAATAGCTTTACTTATCTGTTTTCTATAAGGTGAATCTAGTAGTTATATTATTAGTCAAAGAAAGTTAACTAAAATATTTATCTTACTGAATGGCATTGCAACACCGTAAGTTTTGTAATCCAGCCAACCACCGATTTGAGTAAGTTCGCAATTTCTTTCAACAATAAATTCCAGAGACGTTGATTCCATAAGAAAAGCATATAAACGTTTTCCTTTTTGTACCCTTTCAACGCCTTCGTCATTACTCAGCGTAAAAACTGATGGCCTGGCTGCTTCCATAGCAGCCCACATTTTTTGATATGTTGAGAAATTGGACTTCTACAAACGTATTAAAAAGATACAATAATTAGTTCGGACAATTTTTTGAGTACATAGTTATGGTATATTAACCAATAATGCAAAACATCTAAAACGTTTAAATTTGTTGCATATGTATGTTGAAATTTTGCAGCCTTTGGATTTTATCTTAACATCAAAGAGCAATTTTACAAGAACTAAATAGGTATATAAACAATTTGAGAATGCTCATTAACATAGAATAAACATAAATAAATTAAATTAATAAATAAATTATAAATATCAAAACATTTTTTAGTTCAAAGAGGCACATTTAAGTCTAAGTTTGTTCCAAATTAAAAATTTTGACTAACTATTGAAAAATTCTAATTATATGTATTAGCTTAAATTCAACACCATATTGTTATTGGGGAACAAGGAAGCATAAATTTTAAGAAAATACCCTAAAAGGTAGACCAATATTACATAATAGACCACTAATTAATAAATAAGCAAGCTTCGTCTCAAAACAGTTTTGTAAAAGAATTATAAGGTCCTAAATACATGATCTTGATTCTAGCGAATTTTCATTTAAAATAATGCACGGCTAAACATTAGTTTCCTCATGCAAACTTGTATTGAACAAGTCTTTATTACAAATTTTATAATAACACTAACAAAGACTATACAAAAGAAATTGTAGTGATAGTCTTCAATTGCACTTAGAATTACTATTACCAATAATATTGAATCAAGTACATACATATTTATTTTTATATAGGTACACGAATTTATTACCTTGAAAAATTCTAAAGTACTTCCACCAATTACAGCGCCATACTTAATCTTACTTTGGGCGGCTAAATCTTCAGCGCTTTCAATTGATGAATCCATTCGGGACATGGTTAGAAAAGCAGCTAAATTTGCTGTGTAGGAATTAAGCATCATAAGGGCGAAAAACCACCACATTCCTGTTACAAGTCTTGTTGACGCTGCTCTAAAGTGCACAAATACAAATTTTAAATTCAACTGAAAGAAATAAAGCTTCCAATGTTCATTACTTTGGTAAGATGTCACATCCTTGACCCATAAGGGAACCTCCAGCTAACCAAGTTGTATTAAGCATTGTCCAAGCATTTTCTACTTCTTCCGGTTCTGGATTACAAGGATGAGGATTTTCCCATTCAGCTGGAGCCATTCTATATAATACGTTACTATATCTCTACAACGATTTAAATACTTTATCACTTACCTGGCCAACGCAAATAAAAGTAAAGATACGCCTAAATAAGCTGTTGCCATATAAATCCAAACATCCAAAGAAAATGGAGAGAGAAATGAAAACAAATCCGGAGGTTTCGTGTCTGGTTTTGCATACAAAATGCTAATACCAAGGGTCATAAAAGGCGGAGTAAAATCTACAACTTGTCTTCGAGCTGAAGTCATAGTTAAATCACATATCCCCAAGTCTGCTTTCTAAATTATAGAAATATAATAATTATTGCTTAACTAAGAACCTGTACTACTGCATACCCCTTCTAGAAGCTGCCCTATAATTCCATTCCATTTTTTCAGATCCTTATCATAAGATCCATAAGCCTTGTCAGGGGTTAGTTCAAAACGATACTTAAATCCCAGTAATTTTGCAATGCTATCAATTAAATCAAGCGAGTAACCTTCGTAACGAGCATTCCCTTCTAAAATCTCACCATCTTTCGCATCTCTTTTTAATTTAGAAACAAATTTTTTAGTCATTAGATGCAATTGATATTCTGTAACTCACCTTTCTCTCAAAAAAGGTTTTCCCAAGCGGGAGGAAACTATAAATGTTTTATTAAGTAATTTTTCTTCAGCCTTTTTCGTGAGATGTGCATCAGGACCAATATCTGTTACTCCATTTATAGGATCCCACACAGCGATAGCGTGAAAACCGTCGTTAGAGAGTTCTACAGTGTGGATCGTAAAATAAGATCTGCAGCCGTACTCATTAAACTGAATCTTGTCTGTTGTTCCTTCTTCAGTTCTCTGTAAAAACAATATAATATATTATAATATTTTGCTTTAAACATATTTGAATATTTTATTTATCATCCAGTATATTTAGAAAGAAAAAATATCTACCGTTCAAGAACTTTAATATAAATTTTATCAAAATATATAATAAATGATCGATGAGGACAAATTATATTTCATCGATAGAATAATGACTCAATAAATATTTTCCATTATTCATAAACTACTCCAGAAGATTTTCGCACCTTCAAGTTTATGCCGAATAATTGTATAATCGCATAATTGTTTTTAATTGAGTGAATGTGCATACATTATGTATGTATATAATAAAATATGTATGTTCATGGAATATTTGCCATTTTATTAATAGGAATAAGGAAATCGAGAGAAATTTGAAGAAAGCTTCTTTTAGTCATAATTTAAACTAGCTTTACTTTTGGGAAAGAATTCTATAATTTTACGGATATGACCAATAAGAAATGTACCTACTTATTTTACTATTGTTTTTTTGCATCCCTAAAAAAAAGCCATACTTTGTATTTCGTTGTTCTTTTTAAATCATATTTTCAAATTAAACAAAATAACTTTTCTTAAACGTAATGCATGTTTTGTATTACATTCAATTAAAAAAATTTTATGTCAAGTATTCTTTCAAAAATCAATAGCATAACATTCGATTTGTTCAAATAAGTATACTAAGTAAAATAATTTCTCATACCTACCGCTTTTATAAATTCATAAATTTGCTTTCCAAATGGCCATGGTTTGTTCCTCTTGCATTCCACTTTTGGTAAAGTTAGTTGCTCAACAATTCCAAGTTCACTTAGTCCTCTAGCAAATGTCCACACAGCATCGGTAAGCAATAACATATTGGTCTATAATTTCAATTCATAATTATAACATTTTAGGCATTTTTGTGTACTACAATATTACCTTTGTTTTTTCGGGCAAAACACGAAATATTTTACCTTTACGTTTTTCGTGTTGCTCCCAATCATGAACAGCATTCCTAAGATCAAAGTTTGTTGGGTCTAATATGCGAATTGTTGTAATATTCGCCTCCGCTTCAAGTAACTCATCGAATTCTATAGTATGGGTATCCAAAGGCGCTAAGAAGAAGCTCTAACAAAATAAATTAGTTTAACAAAATTTCCAGTTCCAGTTTGAAACTATCAAAACATTAAAAAAATAAGACTTTTAGACTCTACTATTAATGGCTGCCAAAATATTATTGTTAATTAATTAATTATTTATTATTCTTGAAGAAGAAATATCTCTTTCTAGCTATAGATTAATGTAAACACTATAGAGGACAGGAGAAAGGTCTTTTAAACAAGAATTTAGAAATTAGTAGAATTATTTTGGCAACCAATGAAAATTCATCTTCTATTTAATATATTTTTAAAAATTTCATATGAATTGATAGTATATTTGAACCTGATACTCTCCAAGCATTTTCAATTCATTCGCCTGCCGAAGTATTGCAAGAATTTTGTCAGTTGAACAATGCAGGATTATGCAAGGTTCACTTAGGGATTTAATTGCCTTCAAAAATGGTCTATAATCCAAGTCATCAACCAGTTGTCGGACTGTAATAATGCTATCTCCTGAGCTATGTATTTGCAACACATCTTGCAGTTGTTGCAGCTCTAAAAACAAAAAATTAGTGCTTAATTAAATAAGCGTTTGATATGTAGTCTTACCAATTCCAGATTCATATATTACGATATAACTTTTCCATGACAAACTCTTTATAACATCTGCGTAAGCCCTAGCCATTTGCATATTATCTGGGTGTAAATTCAGAGTCATGGAATTAAAGGGTCGCTCATTTGGTTCCGTTTCAGGGACCCATTCATAAATAATGTGAGGTATTTCAAGGACGCTGCATATCGCGCTCACGATTCCTTAAAAGAATTATTCAAATTATTTCAAATATATTTAAATTTGTTCATAAATACTTATTTATCACACAAGCATACCTGTTGTAGGAGTATTTGGTCCAAAAATAGCCACAACTCCTTGTGAAGTTAAGTTGCATGCTGAAAAATATTTACGAGGAATGTTTTTAATAATTTCCAAAATATTTTTATGTATATGGCATATACCGGCTTTTTCCACTAAAAAACTGTCTTCAAAATTGGCATAGTTTATAACTGGCACTAACTTAAAACTTCTTTCATGAATATTAATGCGGTCAATAACAGATTCAAACGCAATTTGGTATTCATCTTCAGGGCTTGAGAAAATAGCACCTTAAATAAATTTTCCTCAAAGAATAATTCATTTGAAAGTTAAACAATTGCATTTTACCAACTGGAATATGTGGCTGACCAATGATTGGAGAGCACAGAAAACACAGAAAAAATATTGCCTTTAACATTTTTTAAGGCTAATTTTTATCTAATTAGAACAAATACTCATTTTGTATCTATTCAAGTGCACTGTCAGCGATGAACTAAACTAAAATTAGATTATCTTAATGCAAACGGAGAATGCACTAAAATGAATCTGCAAAACAGCATCAAAATCAGCAGTAAATAAAGCTTATTATAAGAGATTCATCGAGAAGCTTTAGAAGATCCGTTTTGCGTCAAATAAATTCGATTTATAATTGTTTACTTTGGCATCTTTAGTAGACACAAATAAAAGTGAAAGGAATCTTCCTTTACTATACAAAAAATATCTTATTTTTCAAAAGCTTTGAAACAAAATAAAACAAGCAAATTATTGATTAAGGACGTTTTCCTTTTTATCTGGTTTTAAGCAATATTAAATTACTTTTGCAACTAAATTAATCCTTGTATAACGAGAATTCTTATTGCCACTTCGTTGCTTTGCCAACAACTAGAATGGTTTAAAAACAAGAAACGCCGCATTACAATCAATTTTATTGGTTGAAATCAATAATGCAACAGATACTCGAAAGTTAAATATTTACTTATAATAAAATATAAAATAAAAAATAAATTAAAAAGTAAAATAAAAAATCTTCTTAAAGTTAAAACGTCCGTCGTTAAAAAAGAACAATTGAAATTCCAACTGTCCACTCCACACTAACGAACGTGTGCGTGCACATATTATTTGTTAAATTTTTAAGAATTTTTACAAAAAAAGAAATGGTTATTAAAACATTATAATTTTAAACATTGGGAAATATTTTAAACATAAATGTGTAGACCTTTTCAGGTGCCAAAATTCCCATCATGACATGCCTCCAAGATTTGAAGGTACAAATAAAGCGAATTATTAAAGATCTTGAATTCTAATCTCTAGCTCACTGGAGAGAGTTGATTATCCTGATATGATGCGTAATTTTTAATTTTATCTGGTTTTCAAAAACATTACATTAAAAAAGTAACAATAGATACATTCTACTATTATGTGATCCATCGATTATGTACATATCTTATTTAAAATATAGAGTTGTTGGTTAGAAAACCATATTTCTTTTAACTGCTGTCTTCGATAAAAATTCTATAATTTGGAAGCGCAAAAATTATATATGTATGTATAAACACACCCGCATTTAAAAATTTTTGGGGTTTCCCAGCAGAATCATTTTAATGGCAACATGCCCAACGCACCTAAACGTGACGTGACAACCTCTAGACAAGATTTCATAAAGAATATGACGAGATTAATTAAAATAAAATTGAATCTTGCTAAATGCATTATAATTTAACAAAAAATTGAAAATTGTTCGAATGAAAATAAACTTGTCTGTTTTCAGTCTAATCAAAATCGCCTGAATGAAAGAAGTTATTAATTAAAGCTGATTAACTGTTTGCTTGTGCGCTCTGGCGCCAATTACAGCCACACACATATTCTTATGTGATTTTTTAAATGTTTATATTTATATCACAGTTTATATACCAACAACAGTAACAGTTTAATTCAGTGATTTGTCCTCTGCTTTTGTTTTCAATCTGTGCTTCTTATATTAATAAACAATAGTTATAATAATATGATCTTCTAATTGTTTAAACTACAAAATTAGGCTGTTTGTTGCGATTTTTGGAAGCACAACGTTGATATATAAAATTTAAGCTAATATCGATTTTAGATTCTGGGAAAAACTACTTAAAAAAACGAATTTTATGCGAAAACATGTTTCCCCAGAAATGATGTATTTATAGTTTAAAAATAACATACACTTTAACATTTTCTCACTTCCTTCTACACTGTCTGGGGCATTTTGTCATATCCACCCCCCGCCCAATCATCTCCAGAGTACATTGTAAAATGATCAAAATCTTTACAAATATAAGATCTTCTCTTTTTTGTACTATAGTTTCAAATCACAAAATCCATCAAGCCACTACGACTGTTTGTATGGAACAAAACAAAAAATTCCGAAGAGTCATTCATGAATGAGAAAATGTCTCGTAAGTCCTCAATTTGTAGATATTCAAATATTTTTCTCGGAAACGTGCCTTGAATTTTCTTAGATCTAAGAACATCCAGAACTGAGACTGTCCTCGTCTTAAGCAAAATATAGAACAACTTGCTCTGTCAGTCCACTGATAGCGACGATCGGAACCAAGTGTGTTCGGCGTTTTATTTTGAGATCATCATGGAGAACGATCAGGAAGTGTGAAAATGAAAGTACTAATTTTGTGCATACTTTCGATAAGCACTGTAAGTGCTACAGTGAAATTGAAAGTTGGTAGGGTATATTTTATTTGTTTTTAATAAGATATTAGTTTGCAAGTTAATCGTTTTCAGGTGCAATTTTCTTTCCAAACGAAGTCAATTTGACGGATATATTCACTGGATATATTAACCGCGCTAACCAGCATCCGTATAACGATGATCTTGAACTTGTACCAAGAATTCGATATGCAGTTTCAAAAGAAAGCTTCGATCTTCAAAGTTTAGGTAAATTTTTGTACATATTCAAAAAAGAAGTTCACATTTAATATAATTTTCATACTTACAGCATGCGAACTAATCCAAGAGGGTGTCGTAGCTATTTTTGGACCAAGTTCAAAGGCATCAAGTGGTAGATAATTTGTTTATGAAAACATCGAACTCGTGTTTGAAGCAGGTTAATGTCTTTTAGATATAATTTCATCATTATGCAACACATTTGGTATTCCACATATACTTTTCGATCCAAGAGCAGAAGAATCCATAGTCGAAAAGCAAGAAAGAATGATGACTTTGAACGTTTATCCAGATCTAATCGCCTTAACCAAACTATACACAAATATAATACATTACTTGATACATACGGATTCTTGGACTTCATGGACTATTATTTACGACTCAGTAGAAGGTACAAAAAAGTTCATATAAATTCAAAATATCCAAGGTGTGGTATACAAAATGTTCACATTGTATTATAGTTTGTTGTTTATTAGTGATTTTGTTTGTTATTATGTAAGCCCTAAAATAAACTATTAGGTTTATTTTAATAATCAATCGCGTGTCAGTGAAATGGTGTCATACAAATACTACGAGCTAAACAACTTTTTGGAAAATTCAAAATAACTGCCACAAGATTTTAATTTTAATTAATTTACGAGGATGAGGAGATGAAACTGCGAACTGGTCGTATTATTTCGTCGGTCCTTTTAAACCAATTTCAATAATCGAAGTATCGGTCCAACTTTTAAATACTCGTGAAACTGCAGTAATATATGTAAATTGGTCAATAACAAAACAACATTGTTTTTTTCTTTCTGACTTTTCAGTCGTTTTATGAACAGTTGAGCTTTAGTTTTTAAAAAGTATCCTAAATAAAATAAGTTGCGAATAGTCGAAGGCCAACTTATTACTAGATTATGTGGATAAGATTATTGGCACCCAACTTCAAGTACCAACAATACATAATTATTTTTACATTACTAGCTTAATTAATGGATGCGAGTGAGTGTTTTAATTATTTAATTATTATTATTAATTAATCCATTTTTGGTTATGACTAAAATCGCCCATCATATTGGATTCTTTGTGTCACTGTGTAAGCTGTATTAAAAAGAGGCCAGAAAAAAATTTGAGATATGGTTAAGTACAGATTTATCATTTTTTAATATTATTTTGATTTTCTTTTCTTCATAGTGTATGTATGATACTTTTACATATTCTCATGATTCTCTGCTCCAGCAGCATTGTGAACATTATACCTAATATAATATACATAATATAGTTCATTATCAGCGATATAAAAATATAATTACGTAAATACTATTTGAATAACATACAATATATTGAATTTAATTCTGAAAATTCAACTTTCTTATCTTTGATTTATTATAATAAGTCAGTCGTCTAGGCGTGAATCTGCTTCCTATAAGCCTCGCGAACTAAAAAGGTATAATAATACATATTTCCATGTTGATTGTTGATGAAAACCATTCTAGTAGTAAACTTATTACTATAAAAATTTACAATTTTTAAACCATTTTAGGTTTGACTAGACTGCAGGATGTACTTCAGGTAAAAATGATTAATCAGCAACTTGTAAAAGTTTGGAATATTGAAAAGTATCCAGACACTCGGGTTCTTTGGAAAGAAGTGAAGCTATGCGGTGCAAGGCGAGTAATTCTTGACTGTTCACCGGATACAGTGATGGACCTCATAGAGTCAGCAAGTAACTTTAACATAACTACGACGGGGAATGTAAGAAACCAAAATAATTTGTGGTTTATAAATTATTTTAATTCAATTCCAGAGTTTTTTGCTCACTCATCTTGATACAAAAACAGTGGATATTAAAAAACTCGATCAGTACGAAAGCAAATTTCACATCGTACAGTTGAGCACTCTAAATACTGATGTAAATTTTTGCATTTAATGAAATATCGGTTTAAAAAAAAATATTATCAATTAAAATGGTGCTTACAGGAAATGCCACCCCCAACACAGGTTTTAGTCCTTAGTGATGCTGTTTATATATTAGCTGAAGTTCTTCGGGATTATTTAAAAAGTGTCCCACATAATTTCCATCCACCAAGACTAAGCTGCTCTGGAAATGCACAATGGAGACATGGTCGAATAATAGTAAACAATATGAAACTCTTTGTAAGTATGCTATATCTATGTTAATAGTATTCATTTTCACGGATACTTATTTGATAGTACTTTGACTGTTTCAAATATAGCGATCCATTTAAATAATTTACAGCCCACAGATGAGCAGCCGTTCTACACAAAAACCTTGAGATTTGGTACTTACAATGAACGTGAACATTTTGTTGTACAAATGGAAACTATTGAAGGTGCAAATAGGTCAACAATTGAAATAAGTTCCTTTGAAGATTTTCAGGAAGCTAAGCATACGGATAGGAAGCTTAAGGAAGGAAGCCATGAAAGTCCTATTCGAAAAAAGAAGTTAATTGTAGTAACACGTTTGGGAGAACCCTATGTTATGAAGTAAGTTAAACTGAATTTTTCCTTGTTTTATTACGTGTTTTAAAAACCTCGTTCTTAGCGTATCGTAGTTGATTTATTTCTTTTGATTGTAATCACGTGCACAACGGTGACTCGAAAACATATTACCTTAGGTATAATTTTGCAAATACATATAGATGTTCTTTAAAATTATGAAAGAATCAATAAAAGTCAAGTAAATCATATTTTAAAATGTTACTTTAGAGTTTAGACTCAACAAAGCTTTGCTTTTTCATTTTATAATAATAAAATCTTCAAAAGTTTAAATCAAACTATCCCCCGAAAAGGAAAAAGACACTAAACGTGTTCTTCGTAAAATTAGTTCTAATTGTTTTTCAGAGTATTGTTCTTTTTTTTAGAAAATATTAGTGTAAGATTGAAACGTGTTTTTTTAGAGATGTTGGGAATTTTTCCCTATAAATAATATCGTATTTAACTAAAAGAAATGTATTAATCTTATAGGTTCGACAGACGGTTAAATGCTCCACATTTACATAATTGTCCGATAATATTGATATTAAATACTTAGAAATAACCGATTCATTCGAAAAATCAAATTAAACTATCAATTACTTTAGCGTTTTAATTAATCGTTGCCATATCTATTCTACATGCATGAATTTTTGACAAACAGATTAGAATCTATTTTAACGAACTAGACGTGTTGTATTCTTTTTATACCTTCAAATTCAAAACGTATTGCAATAAATATTAAAGAATGTACCACTCTTTTGGACATAGAAAACTTTCCAAGAATAATTTTTGGCTACTTTTCAAACGCTCATCGGCTCGTTATTGCAGCATAACTTAAAAATGTTTACCGCTCGCATTTCTATTCAACCTACAGATTGTGTTTTCAATAACCTTTTTTTAGTTTTCCTTTTCCCATAATAAGAGCTAATTCTTAGTGTGCACAGAACTGCTTCAGTGCTCAGAATGCTTTATTCGTATTCTCAACTTCTCACAATTCAATTTTAAATTCAATAATTTTATTTAATTGAATAATAAAAAGAACAATTTTTCAGTCGAAATAAAAATGGATCAGCTAATTTCCTTGGAAATGAAAAGTATGAAGGGTACGCTATAGATTTAATATCAAGACTCGCCGAACAGTTGGAATTTACTTTTCAAATAGAGGTAGTAGAGGATGGAAATTATGGATCAATGGACCCAGTTACAAAGCAATGGAATGGTCTTGTCGGGCAGTTAGTATACGGTGTAAGTAATTGTTAAGATTTTTATCTTTTAAAACTAAAAAGACACTTTCAGAAAGCAGATTTGGGTATATGTGATTTGACCATAACTCCTGAACGCAGATCCGCCGTGGACTTTACAGTGCCATTTATGTCGCTTGGTATTAGCATACTTTATTATAATGAACCGCCAGAACCACCAGATCTTTTCTCATTCCTTCAGCCTTTTGCTTTAGAAGTCTGGGTTTATATGGCAACAGCATATCTTATACTTTCAATTCTTCTTTTCTTTATGGCCAGGTGAGAATACAAAAATCCTTACTTTTGTTAAGTTCCTCATAAATACATATATTTAAGTTACATTTACAAAGGATTGAATTTCTTGGCTCTTTACACTGTAATTTTATAAAGTTGTATTTGCGATATTCATGCTTTTTAATATTTATATCGTTAACAGGATTTCCAAAAATGAGTGGGAAAACCCCCATCCATGTAATCCAAATCCAGAAGAATTAGAAAATCTGTGGAATTTATCCAATACAACTTGGCTTACTATGGGCTCTATTATGGGACAAGGTTGTGATATCCTACCTAAGTAAGTTGGGTATTGCAAAAATAAAGCTTCTAAAATTTTATTATAAATTGAAGGTCAGGAACAATGCGTTTAGTGAGTGGTATGTGGTGGTTTTTCGCGCTTATGATGTTAAACTCTTACACTGCAAATTTGGCTGCTTTTTTAACATCTTCAAGAATACCATCAAGTATTGAAAGCATAGAAGATTTAGCAGCGCAGACAAAAATTAAATTCGGTACTGTGCGCAGTGGAAGCACAAGGATTTTTTTCAAAGTAAACAACATTTTGTTTCTAATTTTAAAAGTAATAAAAAATGATTTAACAGGAATCAAACGATTCTACTTTCCGACAAGTGTTCACAAAAATGGAAACTGCTACACCATCAGTTTACACATCAAGCAATATTGAGGGACTAGAAAGGATCAAAAAAGGAAAAGGAAAATATGCATTTTTAATGGAAACAACAAGTTTGCAGTACTTAAAGGAGAGGAATTGTGACGTTACACAAATTGGAGGACAAATTGGACAAAAACATTATGGAATAGCCCTGCCACTTGGTAAGTAATCAATTGTTCAGATGTTGAATTTTATTTAAAATAGCTGTTGCAATTCTAATTAGGCTCGCCGTACAGATCTCAACTTAGTGTCCAAATCTTAAGAATGAGTGAAAGAGGGGAGTTATTTAAGCTTAAAGAAAAATGGTGGCAGGCTGAAACAAAATGTCCAACATATGGTGGAAACGACAGCAATGAACTGAGTATTGAACAGCTTGGAGGTGTTTTCTTAGTTCTCGGATCTGGCATATTTGTTGCTTTCCTTATAGGAATCATTGAATTTATTTGGAACGTCCAGAGAGTGGCTGTAGAAGAGAAGGTACGCGTATTTATAATTCCGTTTATAGTCATCTATGGATTACGAACATTTATTTTAATATTTTCGAATGGATGAAGATTGCTATCTGCGGAAAATACTTTCGGGAATATTTTATTCATACTTACTTAATATGTATAATTTCAGGTTACACCATTTGAGGCATTTAAAAGTGAAGCGTCATTTGCTATGAAATTTTGGGTAAAGAAAAAACCGATTCGATCCTCAGATGATTCTACTCAATCAGGCACTGAATCTGGAGCATCAACGCAATCGGCTCATTCTAATAATGATTAACAAAAATCGTGTGAAAAAAAGTTTTTATCAAATAATAAACTAATATATTATTTAATATCAACAGTAAACATTATATGTATATTTATATGTAAATGAAAAGGCCCAGAACTCAAACCATATAAAAACTATTTGCATTTATAATAAAAATATTATTTTCTACAGTATTAATACCTTTTCTTAAAATAATATTAAATAATATATGCATATTGATCAACTTTACCTGAAAATCTATAATGAATTTTACGAAGTATGTATTCATCTGAACTGAATAGAAAGAACAAAATGGGGCAGTGAAAATCACATGTTCATTGGTGGTATTTGTACTTTTTTTATTTTCATTTCTTTTCGCATATTTTCACAGTTTTTTCTTGATTTTATTCTAATAATTTTTAACTAAACTTATAAAGAAATCAAATAAATACTTGCAACGATACATATAAATACATATGTAATTCAAATAACATTAATATTATTATTTTTTTTTCAATTAAACTAAGTAGTTCTAATAGGAAACACACAAAATACAAATTACCGAATTGGCAAAAATAAAAACGTTTTCAGATTTGCTTTATTCCGAAGAAGCATTTGCTTGAAACATAGTGAACCAAAATTCAACATTATGTGCGAAACAATGTACAGATCTTTGCTCAGTAAAATATGCACTTTCTGTACAATTCTCGCCTACGATGCTTACTAGAAAAATTAAATTTAGTATTGCGCGGAAATTGATATGCCAATGTGCTGTGTGTGATTATGCGACCGACAAGGCTCAACGCATTATTCGAAATTTGTTTCTTGCAACTAGCAGAAAAAGTAATTACTTAAAAGTTGACAAAATTTAAACATAAATATGTATAGTGCAATAGATATAATTTGCAAAAAACAACTGACGAATTTAAATAAATGAACATATGTTTGACAATTAGTAAATCTAACAAAATGCAATACCTGCAATACAAAGGTATAATAAGTTTAAATGTTTACTTGAGATATGTTTACCGGATTAACTATTCAATTTAAAACCCTAAGTTTGGAAAAGAGTTCCGTCTAATTTTAAACGTACCGACCATGCAATACTAAACCAAAAATAAATCACCAAGTAAATTATTGAATAAGCAATATCATGTCTTCAAAGATCAAGAAGAAAACATTAAAGACAAAAATGTAAAAATATTATTACGTGATTAATGTTTTTATATGATTACATATTCCTTCTTCTATAGCAAGTGCGTTTAATTAAATTTGATTAAAAGAAAGAAGCGTAGAAAAATAATTTGATATTTTGTGCGTTTATAAATTCTCTCGTTAAAAAGAGTAAACAAAAAAGAATAAGCACATCCATACAAAGATTTTGAGAAACAAGAAAAATGTCTAAAATTTCCACCTCCAAAATAAATTTAGCATCCGAATATTATATAGATATTGCCGTAAACACGTAAATTAATTCTTATAAATATTCCTAAAATTTTTAAATTCTCGAACACCTCTGAAGCGATTCAGGTCACTCTTTAAAATACTTTTAAGTTAATCTTCAAATAAGATTAAGGTTACGATGAATTATTTGATTCTGGGCTTGCCGATTTTTAATCGCCCAGAGCAAACTGAGAGTCATTTAACTACATACTTTAGCTAGCAATATTTTTTAATTAAAATTAAAACATCTCACTGAGTTTTAACTAACCTGAATCGAGTATCAACAAAATTAAAAAAGTTAGTTAAGTGTTAGGCATGCAGCCCGATTTTAATGAAAATTACAAAATTGTCGTAACCAAACGCATTTCGAAAAGACTAACCATGGCTCCTAACTCTGTACTTTTTGTCATTCATGAACTGGCGCCACTGGAGGAAACTGTCTTTCATCAAATATCGTTTTGGTCGGTGTCTCCAGAGCTTCACTAATACTCCTGCATTTATCCGATTCTACTAACAAAATGTATTAAGTTAAAATTGCCAAATTTCATTACATCTTTGAGGAAATACCTGTCATTTTGTTTCCTTGCTTCCCTTTAAGGACACCAGCATAAGATCTATCCGGAGTGAATGGACCGTCAACGACGATTACGTGCTGTGGAGCCTTATCCCCGCAATCTTTTATATCTAATTCTACTGATTAAATTTTTCAAATTTTACCACTAATTAAAAAAGCTGCCTTACCTATCACATCTTCGAGGGGATTCCTGAGATCATGGGCTCGAATCAGCCGGCAGTTTCCTCCTTTTGTGTCGTTAAAGTCGTAAATATACAAGAAGCCATCCTCACAAGCGACCAGTAATTTGGTTTCTTTCTGAATTTTTGCAAGTGCACAGACGTGTTTCAGTCCAGGCTGACTAAGCTGCGCAGTGGCAAACGCTCGGTCCTGGCTGAAAACGTCGTACATCTGACTAGGAAGATACGATGTGACCGCCTTCGCAAAATATCCAGACCAGCTTGCATCCGATTGGATTTGAGAAACATTTATGTCTTCTAATGACGACGCTCCAACATCACATTTATCCGCCACACTTCGTCTTTCAGCTATCTCTACAGCCTTAGGATCTATCTTAAAAATGTGCACAGTTTCTGTGTTCGAACTCGTGCAGATGTAATCGCCGTTTTGACTAAATACTAATGAAGCTATGCGAACGCATCTTTTCACTCCGCGCCGAAACTCATGAACCCTTTGTCCGTTTTTGACACAAAACACTCGTATCACAGTCCCTCTTTCTGAGGCAGTGGCTATCAGAACACCATTTGGTGAAAAGTTCATCGCTGAAAAAGGTGTTTCATGAGCCGCTATTGTAAGTCCAGGTGTAAGTTTTTCGGCATTAAATATTTGGAGTTCCCCAGATGAGAAAGAGATTGGGTAAGCTAAATGCGAATTCCATGATAGTGAGCATAGACCTAATTCATTAGAGGGGAGATTTTCTAGGAAATGTATCACTTTCATGTCTCGAATGTCATGGATGTAAATACTCTCCTCTAAACATACAACTAGCCTAAATCTATTCATTCGCACTGATCGAATACTGGTGGCATAGACGCAATCACAGATGTTCCTGGTGTCCTCCTTTTTCCGAAAATTCAATATTTTTAAGCAGTTTGGCTTCGATTCGGTCACCATAACAACTAGACTGCTGTTGAAAAGTCTCTCTACGATACGAATATCTGGAATGTTTTCGTTTCCTTTACAGTTTATCTCTTCGACCTTTTCCACCGAGGATAAGCCGAACAAACGATATCCTGTGGAACCGGACACCACAATTGAACTGCAAAAATAAAAAATTAATAATTAATTAGATAAGTTAAATAATCGAAAAATAGTACATAATTATAAAACAAAATGTCTTTTCTTGATTTGTTTTACTATCGTTCTGATAATGCATTAAACTAAGTCATTGACCTTTGATTCTTTAGATGCGATTAAATTTAAAATATCTAGACCTACAGAAATTCGGGAAGATAAAGAAGGCATAGCATACGAAAAATTTAAGTTATCGTGACTGATATTAAAAATTTTGTTTTGCTAATTTAGAGCACTGTCCTTTTTTTTAGTCATCATTACCATTACCAGACTATTGATTTTCTGCGAGTTTTTTAATTTTTTAATCATAACCAATATTATATCTTAAAAAAAAATCGTATCTACTTTTTGAAGAATAACTGGTAATTATTTCAAAGTAAAATATGTAAGCAATAGCATACTGATAGCAAGCATTTTAGTATTTGGCCCATTTAATTATATCCACTTATCTATTCTATGTATAACAACTTTTAAATCAGCTGAACAGAAATTATATTTTTATAAAAACTCTTCAAGAAATCTACATAAATTCCTTAACAGATAAAGCCGCTAACTGATCTTTAGTATTCTTAGAAATTCTTAACAGCTATTCATAATTCAAATTTTCCACGATTACTTAACATGTTGATTTGAAGGTTAGCACCTATTACGTACGCCATACTGAAATATCGAGTCGGATACATAGCATAGGAAAATTAATCTTGAAAATTAGAATACATGCAGCCTTTTGCAATGCGATAAAGCAATTTAGTAAAGCAAGCGAAATCAATCAATCACAACATTTTGAGAAGAAAAGAAAATAGGGATCACATAGATCAGGTCTGATTTATACTTTTGCAGAAAAATAATAAGATCATGAGTAAAACGATCTATGGTGCATATTTTTATTGTGTTTTCTAAAAAGTGAGCATCTGGGAGGATCATGACCCCCATAATCCCCTCCCCAACAATCTTTTAAGAAATGCGAAAGCTATTGTGGCAATACAATTATATACATATGTATATCCCCACAATTTTTATATTCGACTAAGAAATAAATTTTTTTTAGGATGAAATTCTCGGCAATGTTTCGAAATTTTAATAATGTAAATAAAATTCAAGAGTTTCGGGATTGAAACGGCTTCTGTACTCATTTAAGACTTATGTTTTAAAAAAAAAAATTACCTTTGCCTAAATCAAGTTTTTTTATGTATCTTTTAAGTAAGATTAAGAGGTTTATTAAATTGAACTTCTTTCTTTTCTGCAGACCCGCTGGAACCGTGCGTATCCGAAACGCACTTAGTCGATTTTATAATTGATTTGATTCGCGAAAACGTTGCAGTCAATGCCACTTAGAATGCAATTGTATCAATTTACTACATTTAAGTGGTTTTGAATACGCGGCTACGTTTCCCTTAAATTGATACATTTTTTTAAAACCTAAGAGAGCTTCAGATGCATGTTGAAAAATGGAATTTCTGGACCGACGTTCTTTTAATTAGAAATTTGACCATTTGGAATATTTATGTTCATTCGTTTTTAAAATTATTAACAGTAATTTAATAAAAAACATGCAGGAATAAATACTATTTGTATTCCAATAGTATTTTTTAAGGAAACAAGCGTTTATTTTGTTGAATCATCTTAGTTTAATCTTTCTTCAAATGGAATATACATTCAGATGCCATTTATTTTCGACTTTGTATACAGTTTTATAAATTGAAAGTGCATTATCAACTGTACATAAAGTGTTTAATTATTTTTGAAACTATAGGGTAAATTCCAAAACGCGTTTGCTTGAATTGCTCAATTCACAAGCAAAGTTGAATTGTAACCAGCATCAATCCAACCACGCTTTCAAATTTATCCCCTGAAATGTCCTTAGGTCCAGCAAGATCTATTCCAGCACTCGCACTTGACCATTTTTCTAAGCAAAACACCCTCTCTTGCTATGAACTCGAAAGAAAGGCAATTAAAACCAGATTAAAGTGTCAGTACCTGCTCGATTTTAAGTTAACTAAAACTAATTAATCTATTATTGTTAAGAATAAATTATGCCCTCTCGGGCTTCCAAAAATTGCCGTAGCGCACGGTATTTCACGTGCCCATGGCGGGGTATTGGTTAAAGTTTTCAACTAGCAATAATCGCACCTCGGTTTTACCTCATTGGTTACGATATCGCCTCTGCGCAAAGCTGACGACTGTTCCCTCCGCTGCAGCTCTTATATTCTCGTTTCAAACCCAAAGTGTGAATTATATCGAAGGAAAATTGTTATACTCGCCCAACATTCTCATACATTTTCTGTGTGAATTACCAGGGCCACCTGGACGTCCTTCATCAATTTTGATATTCATTTAAGAAAAAAAACGAGTTGTGATAGTTTAGAAATAAGATTTTATATTTATACCTTTCATAATTTATGTACATTGACGAATTGCTTGCACCACGCTACAATTAGGTTTGTGAAGTAGCTAGAACTAGTGCAAGGCTTTAATGTCTGAAGTATTTGATAACCTCTTCCATTCTACTTCTGAAGCAGTTCATACTTAAAGTGTATCTAAATTATTGCATGAGCATTGTAAGCACTTGAATATAAAACTTCTGCTTTTTCTGTAGGTGCGAGTGTTGTTTTCTTCATGTCATGCCACTATAATAAAACTGTGTTTAAATCGAGGAACGACGATACGCGTGGATGAAACGCATTTTAGTGGTTTCTCTGAATAAACAGAGTGGCGTCATCTTTCTAATGAACTTGATGTTTTTCCTCAACTGGTGACTATCATTGAAGGTAGCGCGCACTCGGTTACACAAACTGCACGTCGTTTGTTGATAAACAAATTTCGTCTTAAGATATTTGAACGTTGTTTCAAATTGCAGTAAACAACGAGACAAATTCATATATGTCTGTACATAAATATGTAATTTATGCGCCATCGCAATGCAGATGAGGAAGGGACGGGAACAAAATTTGTGCATTTTTTAAGCTTAACTTTGTGATTTATTAAAAACAAAAACCGAAATTTTAACATAGCATGCAAAGTAAAGCTCAGTAGTTTTACATTCGCTGATGGGCCTTGCCTTGGCATTGTTTTATTACTATCGATTACTACGTTGTCTTTAGGTTTTTGCTATGATGGAAAGAGTTAATCTGTTTCTTTATATTTGCAGATGCAACTTCTTAAATTTTCTTTACATTGCATTATTCAGGAACACCTTTCTATATTATTTTTGAAAATAAGAAAAAGATCAATCGATTGGTTATTCTATTTATTTTTTATTTTGTTATTTCCTATTTGATATTAAGTAAAAAAGTGTAGGTTGCTCAGAGCTACCAAAAAGTTCTAAAATTATGTACCTGAAGAAGGGAAGCTGTGACGTATGTATATGAATGCTATATCTACTATGGGGTTATTTATTTTATCAACAACATATACCTTTCTCAAGAAAGTAAACTAATTTAAAATTATGTACTATGTGTACTTTTAATGACCTTAGTCGAGGGTATAAGGCCATTTCAAGTTCTTTTTTATCGGCATTTAAATTTCGTTCTTATTCTCCACTCTCTATTATGTTTGAATAGTCAAAATGCACATTATCATACGTTTTATTACTTTTTTTCGAAACTTGGGTGATAAATTTCTTGGTAGAGAAACTAAAGCAATCAGCTTGGTTTTCGCACTACATACCTTCAAACATCAAGCAATATTTTAGGCTGTAAATATATATATTTTTAATATGTTTTTAATGCATTCTTTTTAGTTGTGGTATATTAGGAAATGTAGAATACTAAGAAAATTAAAATTAAAAGGAATAGTTGACGAAGACAGAAACTAGAAATGATTTTGTAACTAAAACACTTAATAATATAGTTTAAGCAAAGTTCATTTCAAAACAAAGAAATTACCCATAAAAACATATGACTCATGTCACGAAATTAATCAGCTTTATTGATTAGTACTTTGAATTTTTAAGTTATCTTAAGATAAGATTCTTTGTAATTCATATTTTAATATTCCGATAAAAATTAATGTATTGAAGTAAAAAGCTAAAAAACAAATTTAATTATTTAAAATAACTATGTAGGTATGAAGTATTTCTACTGATAATGTGAATTGTTACAATTCATTGTTAAATAAATTTATAGGTTTAAAGTACACAGTTTTTGTTTATATGTACATTATCTTTACATGTATCCTCTTTTTTTTATGTAGTAAAAACAAATATTGAATAAATGTAGACATTTGCTACAGTAAAGGAACAAATTTTTCCTAGCAAATAGGATATAATTTAACGTGATGATTTATGGAGTTATCTAGGATTCTCCATTTTATCTTATATTTATTTAGAAAACAAACACTGGTTGCGTGTACATTCTATAGAAAACAAGAAAACTTAAACCTCAGACATATATATAAAAAGGGAGACCAAAATCTAAGTAACATTTAACCTGCAAAAAAAATTAAGTATTTAATCAAACCTTCACCCATATCGGAATATAAATTAGCATGATCGTTGTTTTTTCTAGTGCACGCATTCAATTTTTTACCATAATATATTTATAATATACATCACGCGTCTTCAATCGCTCAGTCCAAGATCACACTATCCGAAGCATCGTAGTATTAAGTGCTAAATAAAAGTAGTACATATGTGGTAATATGCAAATTAAAGCTCCGCATATTTTTTTTCGATCGCTGTGCTACTAACAAGCACATTTTTGTAACGCACGTAAATAAAAAAGAAGCATTACATTGCTACCAATCGCGAAAACAAACTGCGACACATCTCTCCAAATATCGCATCTTGTACGTTTTAACTTATGATAAATGTTCTATTGTGCGAAAACAAACAAACAATAAAAACAAGATCCAGTTGCATTTCACGAACTGGATGCAAAAAATCCCGCCTGAAATATGTTAGGAAGTATCACGAGAAGCACGCTGCTCATTTTAGTTATTTACAAACACACGATTCACAGCCTCAGAATTAATAAAAGCGCCAAAAATTGTGTCTCATGGCTTGTTTCTTGGCGCTCAATTTTATTACATCATTAGGTAGCACGTGAACAGATTTTGGCTGGAATTTCATTTGATCGCGCACGCTCCAAAATTGGCGATCTGTGCTACTGTAACCTCGGCTCGATTATTTTATTTATTGCTCGGTTTTCTTTTCTTTTTGGCTTTGTTTGAGGAGACACTTCGATCAGTGCTGCTATTACTTCATTCATTGACACAGTTTAAAGCCACAAATGCTTTTGATGCGCAAATTTAATTTTTGCTCAAACTTATCTACAGGAAACGAATTTCCGTTTCAGGAAGTCAGTTTATCGCAAAAAAGATGGTTTATAAACTCGTTTATAATATGTTACAATAACTGAAATACATACATATAAATGCTATTTTCTTATAGGACTTTTATCAATTGATATGCATTACAAAAATAGAACATAAGTTACCATTATATTCTAATTTATTTTATGTTTATGAATATTTAAAATTTCCCTACTGCCTCTGTGACCCAAAAACACGTTTTATAGTTTTATGTAGGATTGAAAACTGTTCCGCTCTACAAAAAAATGTCTTATGATTTGCATATCGCTTACTAGTCTAGTATCGTGATTTTAATAATTCTTTGAAAACCTGTCTTTGGTAATCATTTATTATTTCACTGCCAAGAAGTGGTTTGCTTTAAATTATTACTTAAAAATGTTTCTAAATTTAGAAACCAGCGAACCAAGAATGATTTATATTCATATAGATATTGCGTTTAACTATTGTAGAATAGACTTGGAATATGATGCTAATTAATTAATTGCACAATTTTAAACATGTGTATGATTTTTTTTGTTAACTAAGATTTTACGGAAAAAGCCAGGAAATTGTACCTCAAAGAAATGATGAAAAAAACGAAGAAATATTAAAAGGTAATGTTGTAATTGTTTTAACTCGAAAAACAACAATCTATTTTGCTTATGAATAATACTTGATGTTGCAAACATTTTATGCAACATCTGTATATTGCTTTCCAGTACGACTTTTGTAATTTCCAATTTATAAAATTATCGATTTGACGACGTCAAATAAATTAATTATTTTCAAGTTTATATGAATTGAAATTAATTGTTTCTGTACATACATTATATGAAATAATTGGATAGGACATTTTGAATTGTGAGATGAAATGGAGTGAATATTTGTTGAAACAAAAACAGAGTGGCGGAGAATGACGTCAAGTAAAGAGTTTTAGTGTAGTTGAACTTGAAAGTCGCAAAACCAAGTTGCTGGTTTGTAATAGTCTTCTCTTATGGAACAAATTATAATAACTAACGAAAAACGAATGAGTTCATTTGTATTTTACAAATGAATATAATATAATAATTAAAAAAAAGCATAAACTGGTTGTTCTTGTTATGCATGTTAATATTCCTATCTGCCCTAAACTAAATGACCCATACCATTTTTTTTATAACTTAATCAGTAGACCTCCTAATTATTACTTCTTATGAACATATCTGACCTTCCTAATCTGTTAGCAAATACGAATATGTACTTTACTTTATTATGAACAAGTGATCCAAGCTTCTAGATCTTTTTCTAAATAACCTGGATGTGTAAGTAAGCAGAAGAGTACTAGTGATCAAAAATAAAATAATAATTAAATTTTTAGAATATATGTATTTAAAATAAAAATTAAATTGTTTGTTCGATGGGAATTACCTTTTGAGAATATATTTATTTATTTATTATCATCACGACATTCTTTATTGTTTACAGATTAAAGTAAATATTTATGTTCTGAGAAAGAAAAACTACATTAAGTTCTGTTATCTTGAGAATTAAGAGCTTGATATTAACTCTTCTATCTTATAAGGGCAAATTCAATCGCTTGTCCTATAAGGAAATTTCAAAAAAATAGTTCGTCAGTAAACTTTATACAACTAGAATTTGTGTGTATTTGTACTTAAGATGTGCTTCTACCAATTCTATTACTTTTACTTAATACGAGAATGTACCCGGAGGGAGTTTTTGGCTAAATGAAAAGATATCTTTACAATAATAAATATTGATTCTTAGAAAGTTTTTATTTCATTGCCTGATACAAAAGGTGACCCGTAAAACGTTCAAAGCAAAAGTAATATAGTGTTTCTCTTAGTATATCTGCAAATAATTTTGCTTGTATCAATTTTTTATTTGGACGCGCACTCCTCAAGGTAATCAGCCGTCCCGAAAAATTTGTTTAACACAGTAAATATCTTTGCATAGGTGTGCTTCGTACTTAAACCAAGGTAAAACAAAAGGCAGGGATCAAGATTCGTACAGAACATTTAATTTCCGATAATTTTGAGGAATTTCATAGTGTGTATTTAGCGAACCTATTTTGTGCGGACTTTTGTCAATATTTGGGGGCATATTTTCAACTATACAAAGATTGTGAAACGGAGTAGTCTCCCTTTCTATGTGTGTTTCTAGCTAGCTTCACTACAGGGTCCTAAAAAGGGAATTCTAATTTAAATAACGTTCCATGACTTCAAAGGGACAAGGCGGGATAATTGCTAAGGGACTGAAAAACTCTTTTACAAATATGGAATTTTTATATCAAACGTCTTTTAATCCTTTTTTGAGAAAAAGAGATCCGAGATATTACACATTACAAGAGTAGGTACATATCTTCTTTTTTTCTTGCTTTATTTGATGATGTTCTCCACTTCTAATTATAAAATGTAACTGATATTGTTTATATATTAAAAACATGCCATAAATTATTTGTTTTCCATTCAGCACAGCAATAATCAAAACAAAAACTGTTAAAAAAAAATCAACATAATTCAGAGCGATAAGCCAAACAGCTCAAATTGGGTGGATTGTGAAGTTCAACAACTGTTTTCAGGGAATTATCAACAAGAGGAAGTCACGATCACGAAGCAATCGAATAAAGCCTGGGAGTGAAGCCCGTCTAAAAATGCAGAGCTGCAGAGGTGAACGAATTTGCACTCAGAAAGTGTGTTTTTGAGCTTTTCTGTCTGAGCAGCCTGCAAGGGGCCAGGAGGAGCACCCGTCCGTCGTAGTCGCTATGCACAATTGCAATTGCTCGCAGCGATTCCGATAAGAATCAGCTGACCTTGCACCACAGAAGTAAGTGGAATTATTCACGCTCGCGGGCGCTCCGAAGTCTTCCAACTCAAACACATTTATATTGAGTTGGAATTTTTAAGTGGAACTAGTTTCGCTCGACGCTTTTTGGGGATTTTATTTGCTAGCTCCGATCAACAGCTCGTGTCTCATAGCACCCGTGCCCCACTATGATTATATTTGCGAGAGCGTTACAAGGTCATGTAACACTTTCCCTTTTTGATCCTAGTCTTCTGCCAGGCCAGCACAAAATAGCAGTGACCACTTGCAAAAAGTATCCGATCTTTTCGGAACAAAAAATAATTGTGTGGCTCTGACATCATTCATCTCGAGCGTCAGCTGGCCTTAGGCACACACGGACCGTGGGGACAGGCAGTCACCCACACAGGAAACGTATAAATCCACTTAGATGAGGGGACAGTAATGTTTTTGTACCGTTCGGAGCCGTGCAAAATTTAAACAAATTTATCATGAAAAGGTCGACAAACAGGTTTTCGCGACTATTTAGTTTTTCCTTTCTTTTTCATAAAGAACAAAGACATCTGCAGCACCAGATATTTTTAGCGAGTTTCAGGAGCTCGGGATGTCACGGACACCCTCGCCCAGCGCGACAAGTGCCCTTTTCGCAGGAGACATTTGCGTCAATGGGGGAAAGTGGCAACTTACGTGAAATCCTGATTGAAATTCAGCTTGTAGGAAGGCATAGTGAAACCACCGACCGATCACTCACTGCACAACAAACAGCAATAATAAAAACGAAAAGTATAAACAACACACAGCTGATTCTGTTGACTCTAGCAAGTGCTAACTGTTCGTGGGCTGATCTGCTGCTGGGGCGATGCGCGAATTTCACAAGGTTACCGTTTCGCGGAACAAATCGAAAATTAATTCTCAGCGGGAATTTGATAATCTCTCGAATGCTGTAATTCAGAAAATCAACTTCTCTTCTCCGCCTTTGTTCCTTCTGCCTTCTGCTGGTATGCGATTTCTTACCAAGTGACGTCTTTGCCACTTTGTTTTCGCTTTGTTTATGCCTTCCTTCTCCTCTCGCCTGAGAACTGACAAGTGAATGCAAAAATTATGTAGGTGAGGAGCGCTGCCAGAGCAACATCGAAAATTGCAAAACTTTTATACATATTTGAATGTGGAAAGAGGAATAAAAATATTATAACGGATAACCGTAAATTTAATGTATTTTTAAATTTAAATGAAATACGTGACTTTTTTTTAGAAATTTACATAATTAATGCTTATGCTTATTAAACTTTAAATTATAAAAGAGGCTAGTCAAGTGCGACTTCCACACTGGGGGACTTGTATTATGGAATACTCTAAAAAGTACATACGCAAGAAGTTTTAATCATCTATTGTATGTTATTTCCTATAGTGCAAGAAAGAAATGTTATTTAGTTTCATTATTAAAGGCAATTTTGAGTATGAAGTGCGCGGTGTGCTGAGGCTGTAAAAACAATCGACGATATGCCAATGGAAAAACATTTCTGAGGGAAGTTGGAGTGTTATTTTATATTTTATAAGTGTTCTTAAGTTAATGTCATTAAATACATATATTTGTCGGCATATATTATAAAATGAAAAAAATTAGTTTTAAGTGTTCCACTTTGTTTACCTTTCAAAATCACCCATTTCTGCTCTCACCTTACTTTTTACTGGCGGTACTTAATAAGCATTCTAAAAATTAAAGCGCCCTCTTCAAAAATGCATCTTTTACCTACTACAAGACAATGAGGAAAGTTTACACATTCCAGTCCTTTTAATACAAATAGAGAAATGCTTAAAGGTTTATCCTAAATACATTTTTCTTTATAAAAGATTACATGCTTATTTCCGATATTAACCATAAGTTACATTTTATAGCTATAAGTTAAGGCTTAAGCTAAGCTTTTAAAAAATAGGAAGTATGTTTCTTTCTACACTACTTTAAATACTAAACGAATTATTACAGGTATCAGATGCAAGTATAGGCAAGGCATTTTAAATACAAAAAACTATTCTTTCAAATCTGTGAACAGCATTATTTCATTTTATTTGGTAAATTATAGCAATGTTCCCACCACTGCCCAGCCATAAAAATATTTTTTTCCGTAACTCTAGGACCCAAGCCTAAAATTTATAGCATCTATATTTACTTTACACTCGAGGGGCAGAAATAAGCACTTTTTTAACATCCTCCTTTGTTCTTTTTATGAAGATTCTTAAGATCATTTAACAAGGATGATAAGGTTTATAGAAATATTTCAAGAAATGATAAGAAAACATCCGCCGATAATTTTCATTTTAATTCGTCGTAATCATTCTACAAATACTTAGATTTGTTAAAACACCTTAGCGGAAACGACCGCTAGGTCTCCAGCTATCTGAATCCATGCAACTTAATCGGATATTTAAGTAGGCAATAAAAAACAATTACATTTATCAATCAAAATATGCAGCAGAAAAAATATCAAAATTCCATGTTTATAAATTAAAGTACAATTTTAAAAATATTTTACATTATGAGTAGGATATTGTCATTGAACAGAATATTCATCGGCAGCTCACTGGGTTCATCGTGTTTGTCTACATTCCATGATAAGGAAAAACATACCCGTAATTCATCAAGTTAACAAGTGTAAGCGCTTAACTATTCCCCACGTTTTGCTGTAGGTTTAACAAAGGACGAAAGACTTCAAGCTAAAAAGGTTCTAGCAAGACTCAATAAAATTGATGCAGCTCTAAAGGAAGCCGCACCAATCGCAGTTATTGGCATTTTAGGATGGTCCCTCATCTGGCTCTATAGAGGACTTTGCTATCAATGCGTGAGAGGACGCGTGCCCCTGCACGCCTACGTTGATAGAGTACGTATTCTACATGTGAGCTAAACCAGAAAAATCAATTTTAAATATCTTATTTTCCAGTCTTATAATATTGCTAGAATTTTTGGAGTTGGCACTATGCTTGCTGGCACGGGTTTCCTGTTGCCTTTAAGGAAAGCTGGGCAAAGCAATGAAATAAAGCGGACTTAAAAAGAGAATGTTTGATCCTTAATTTTTTTTTTCTTTTTTTTTTTCTTTTTTGGTTTTGAGTTTTCTTATAAATAAAAAAATGAAAGCCATTTAAAACTTTTAAATTTGTTGATTACGTGGAGAAAACTGCCGGCTTTAAGGAAATTTAAAGTTTTATTCTCAGGTATTACTGTTGTCTGATACTAGGAAACGTACCGAAAGATTCATTTTTATAGAATACATATATTTTAAAACAAAACTACTGAAGGAATGCTGAACATAGATACATTTTCTATTCCATAAAATTTCAATTTACAACAACGTTAAAAGTAGACTAGATATGCACATTTCTCTTTCAGAATCTATTTTAAAAACTTCTGCTGAGAAGATGCAGTTATTTAATTGCCAGTTGCTCTGCTACCCAATCCATGTTCTCATAAAATCTTGGATCACTCATCCTAAGAGCTGATCGTTTGTACAAATAATAGTACAGTGGAGAAACTGCAATAATAATGAACTATTAGATATAAGTGTAGTTAATGGCATAAACATGTTTGTGCAGTAAAAAAAGAACAGAAGCGGATTAGTTCCATTTAAAATTAAAATACATATCCAAAAAAGAAAATCTCACATATGTATATGTATGACTTACACAATCTCTGAATTATGAAGAGTGCCGTGAGTCCCGTTGACCACTGAAAAGTAAAGGGACTCTTATGGTGATTTATTACAATCCAGACGTGGTGAGCAACGCAAAGTAAGAAATATGTGGTGAGTGTTATAAGTGGTAAACGAAATTTTTTGTACAGAAGTTCGGCAACACCAGCCTAAAAATAGAAATATTGTAGATTTATAAATATTAACGTTAAAATTTGGGATCCACTGAATTAACGCCTTTTAATACTTGATATTCACCTGGTATACATAAGTCGAATACATACTGAAGACCAAGGTGGTAAATGACAAGATAATGCAAATATCTTGAGTTCTATGGTAAAAGGAAAACGATATGATTAGTTAAAGCCCTTCAAAATTGGGAAATAGTATAAATTAAATAAATTCCAATAAAACAATAAACATAAGAAATTTAAATAAAATATTCTACATGCAACTTAATGTGTCTACGTAGAAAATGTATTGTCACCCGAGTTAGACCTCTGTGCAAAATTTTAGATCTCAAGGACGTCAGGAAGGTCGTCAAACTATGCTTACAATTAGCATATTTGGGCACACGAAAAAATATTTGTGAGTTAAAGAAAAGCATGTAATAAAACATAGCTTCATAACTGCATGTAAATTTCATAACTGCTTTCGGGCCGCTGATCTCATTGAATTAGACTTAAGAAAAGAAAATCTTAAAAGTTTCGTAAAACGGATTGAGTTTTCTCGTCTAGTGTGCTTGCTCATTTTTTATCATGCTCGTGATTTTTCATCGAGCTCGCGATGGGCAAAGACAGAAATTGTGGGCCAAATCGCAGTGGGAATATGGGAATTCGGCAAAGAAACAACCCTCAATAGCAGTACTATCATTACGTTGCGATTAATCGATTA
The DNA here is from genome assembly GCA_951509405.1 of Machimus rusticus. Classification (NCBI taxonomy): domain Eukaryota; kingdom Metazoa; phylum Arthropoda; class Insecta; order Diptera; family Asilidae; genus Machimus; species Machimus rusticus. The sequence continues at coordinate 3,032,202 of OX608052.1, read as the reverse complement.
TTCTAAAATGATCCCAGGATGTTGAAAACAAGATTTTTAGACTTTTAGAATCAACAGCAGCATACAAGTCTTTGTTTTGTTTAGGCTGAAAATTCTTGAAATCGCAGTTATATTTGAACATTTCGTAAGCACAACTTTTGTTTTAGAAGACGAAATGTTTTGATTTACGTTATTTTTCATCTATGAGTACTTACAGAAAAATGAAAATTGTTGAAAGTTTATCTCCTCTCGCCAAATATGAAAAACTGTTAACCATTAAATCAGCTAGCAGGAAGAGAAATTGGAAGAATAATAAAAACGAGTACTTAGTCAAGGACAACTTCATAGTCAGCGATATTTTGCGAAACCTGGTCAATTTTTATTTATTTTGCAAAAAAGAACTCTTGACATTTTCAGGATGAGCAGGATACACATAAAATTGCCAAGTTGCCAGCGCTCTTCGATATCCTTGAACTGCAATATCGATGGATTTTTGAGTTTTCTTCATTTAAGCCATTTTATATTTATTTGTTTATTTCTTGAGTTTTTATCCCTCGACAATTCGATTAAAATATAAAAAACATAATTCATTTCATAATCAAATATATTAAAAATGCTGGATGACCTGCAATAATAATTTTTAAATGCTATACGTCACCAGATGGCGACCAAGTCGGTTCAGTTTGGCAGCTGTCACATCTGTTACCATTTCCTGTTCTTTCGAGTGACAACAACGGCAAAATGAAGTACGTATCCGCGAATCTTTCAGAGAAATTTTTAAATTGTTTTGTCATCTCAACTTGCAGCTAAATGCTTTTACTCGAAAACAATGCCCTATGATTTAAGAATTGTGTTAATTTTGTTATTTTCTGTGTTTTAGGATCGGTTTGTGTTCATTCAGCGGGTACAAAATTTACCCCGGCCATGGGAAGACTATGGTCAAAGTTGACGGAAAGGTGAGCTAATTTCGGGATATAATTTAATCAAAATCTATTTTGATCTTTTAAGTGAACTAAAAGATCATTGTTTTTATTAACCGCGACATGCCGTTGAGGCTCCTGGGCCGACTGTTTTAGGTTCGGCAGCTGTGACAAGTGTCAAACTGATTCAGATTCCCTCTTAAATTCCAGACCTTCACTTTCCTCGACAAGAAGTGCGAACGGTCCTACCTGATGAAGAGGAATCCACGCAAAGTGACATGGACAGTTTTGTACCGTCGCAAACACAAGAAGGGTATCGAGGAGGAGGCCCAAAAGAAGCGCACCCGCCGAACACAAAAGTTCCAGCGAGCTATTGTCGGTGCCTCCCTGGCCGAAATCATGGCCAAGAGGAACATGAAGCCTGAGGTGAGGAAGGCCCAGCGAGAGCAGGCCATCAAGGCTGCCAAGGAGCAGAAGCGCGCTGTTAAGGCGGCCAAGAAGGCTAGCCAGCCACCACCGCCAAAACAGAAGGCTGCCCCGAAACAGAAAGCCGCTAAGGTGACTCAAAAGTCTGCCCCACGGGTTGGAGGAAAACGGTAAAAAGGTTTTTTTGTGACAACAGCTTAATTTTAATAAAAGAACGATACACAATTTGTGTTATTATTGGAAAACATGGGCTGCAATTAAAGTGCGCGTACCTCTTATAGTGTTTATTTTTACTTTACTGGAGTGTAGGCCTAATTTCATGTCCAATAGAATATGCTGTGGTTGTTATATACTATCTAGTGTGAAATGAACTCATTGCGTTTATTCCACCATTGTTGACTGACAATATGTTGATTAAATTGCGAAATATTCAAATTAATGCCATGCAGATTAAAGTTTCGTCGGTTGAAAATATAATAGGATTTATCTAGTTAAATATAAATTTTGCTAACTAGTTTTTACTAGAACCTGCCAAAAGTCACTAGACATTAGAATGATTTTGGGTTTATCTATTTTTTGTTACAGTAATTTCCAAAAAATGAAGCGTAATTACTATTCCTCAAAGCTAAGCAGTCAGTCGTATAATTTTGAGCACAATTTCCCGTAAAATTCTTTTTACAATACATATAAGCTCTACATAGAAAGTAGTACGTACGTTCTCATAACTAAAAGTTGAGTTGTGCAGTGGTCAAATCGATCAATACATAAATCAATTAGCATAATTAATTTCCAAAATTTAAATCCGTCTCTACCTCTTAGTTTAAAAGATCGTCTTGCTTCAAAATCTTTGAACATTTGGGCTAACTTTTCTTACTTATTTATTATTACATCAAATCACACCCCATTTTTGTTGACTATTTATTGCTCTTCAAAATACTTGATAGATGCTTAACTTGCAGTATTTATTTTAAAATCAGTTTTTAAAATAAACTTCTGCAATATCTTTACTTTTCTCTACGTTTTGTTTGTGGACTTGATGGCTTTGGTAAACGATTCAGATATCTATAGAGATACATACATATTTCTTGACGATAAATTCAAATTGCAGCTTTGCTTTTAGCGTTCCATGATAAATATCTAACTGAATGGAGGAATACATTGCAAATGTATTGTAGAACAGATTTTTTTTTTGTTTAATTGCATGTTCAATTGTTGCGGAAAAACAAGTCTTTATCACTGTTTTGTTGTAATAGGTTTTCTTTATTTTTATATTGCAATGTACATGTTAGGTCTTTGTACGAGTTTTAAATACTTCTTTGTAAATAGCGGATCCAAAATGACGATTTCTTAATTACAAAATGTTATCAAATTCACAAAAAAATACAGGGAATTATTAGGGTCACCGATTTTAAATTTCGTAATAAATACTAAAAAAAAAGAAATGATTAATTTGTATAATTTTGGTAAAATTTTGCCAACAACCTATAATTTAAAAGTAATCGTTTGAAGGAAAAAATTATTTCTAAGTTCACCCATCCAAATACTAATTCATACATATGTACTAAAAATAATTAACTAAAAAATTGTAATATTAACTTGCTCTGCCACATTTAAATCTAGTGGTCGATTGACCCAATTATCGATATTTATTCAAATTAAAATTTTACACAGCTGATTGTGAACTTAACTTTGGAATCCTTCGTTGTTACTTACCATTTATACTAAAATGTTATTAGGTTTTTGAGTTTAGCGCAAAATTAGACTTATCGCAGCTAGGCAAAAAAAGAGGCAAAGCAAATAAAGTTAAAGAAAACTAAGAAATACCCTACACAATAAATGTATTTCAATCTTTATAACAATAAGTATGATTTACTTATCTTACAAAAATTTGAATTGTCTCGCAAAACTAATTTTCAATAAAATCTAACGTCCTTTATTAGGCTTCGTAAAAAATTTCATTTATACGTTGACTTACTGGGAATAGGTGACGGTTACAGACAGAATCATACCACGAAAATACCCACAAGAAGAAAGGAATAAATACAACAAATTTCCATTAATAGAGTAAACGCACTAAGCGTAAAGGTGTTCCATTAACATAACTCAGTGCTTAACAATCAGGTGAAAGTAATGAAGAATTCTTCATACAATGATAGAAAAACAAAACGGATGAGTGGATCTCATCATTCTAGGTTACTGAGCAACTGCAACATCAGCTTCCTCAATGGGCAGGAGCTGCAGTCGGTTGTCCTGGAGCTAAGCGACTTACAAATGCTATTCCGCCTCTTAGAATTTTAGCTATCGTGGGAGGTGATTTAACGGCTAGGGCGTCTGTTGCCATCCTAAGTTCACTGAACATATTTCTTGTGTACGGGTTACGTCTCGACATGTAGCGAAGAGCCAAGAAATGGTAATACACGAATGGTGTCATGAGTCCCGCACGTCCCCTGTAATATTGAAGAGAAGATAATGAAGAAATAAAAATGCATAAAGATTTAAGAACTTACATGAATACTAAAATTACGGCCAATGGCATTATCAGTATTTCCGCAAAAGCAGCCAGTCGCAGAATGTTCGTTGTTTGGAATTCAATGATGGAAATGCAAAACCTTGCGCCCCACCATGAGTTCTGGCCAATGATCTGTAACAAAAGAAAATATAATATAAATTATGTAAGCGCATTGATACTTAAAGGACTTGCTGAAAACTTTGTTCAGTTAAAAATTTATATTAAAAGGAGACGGGTCCATAGCCCGTACAAAATTAATCCAGGCCCGGCGCAAAAGTTTTTCAGATTATTGGTGGTAATGAGTATTGCAATTTTAAATCATTTTTGTGTTCGATAATAGTGGCTTAGCTGTTAATGTATATATTTATTATTATTCAGGCTTAAAATATTTTATTCGCAAAAATGGAAAGCCTAGAATAGGTTTTGGTTGTTCGTTGTTTAAAAATCATAGTTAAAAGGCACTTTAAGGCACTATCAAAATCAACCAAGCATTGTAGAGATAAAAATTAAAAGAAATGGTCAGAGATAGAAAAACAAACAACAAAATGTTGAAATTTTTAACGATAATCTGACTTTTTTGGTCTGGTGCCGGACTTGGGTCATATTTAACAATTCCTCTTTAGTAAAAAAAGTCTCTCAATACTTACATCTAAGAGCTTTAGAGAATAACTCGAAGCGTGTAGAACAGCAAAGAGCACCACCGGCAGAAGTACAAGTATCTCCGGATTCACATACAAGAATATAAGGGAATAAAAAAGATAGTGGCACGAATCCTCTGTAAAGAGATGTGAAAGAAATTCTCTTGAAAAGTGAAATGTTGGCAAACGTTGATGCAAACGGAGAGCACTAGTTGCCGCATTTGCAAGAAGAACTTTGTTGTAGCAATTTTGGGCATTTCTGGAAAGGGAAAATATTGTAGAATTTTGAATTAATATAACAGCTTTTACGTACCCAACAAATGGTAGTATGTAACCGAGTGTAAATACAATAGTTAAAACTCTTGTGGCCCACAATGCTACATCTATTTTGTTTTCTTTAACATGCTCAATCAACCTGCTTTGCATTGATTCCGTTGGTTGCGGAGGTGGTGGTGAAGAGCTACTTCCGGTATTTGGTGTACTGCCAGCATCTCCAGCCTCAGAAGGCTTTGAGTCTCTTTGTTCGTCGGTCATATTGTCTGTAAAAATAATTAAATTAAACTTAAACAAATATAGTTTTTTCAGTACAACTCTTTTATAAAAATATAAATATATCTTCAAAAGTAAAACTTTATGAACAACCAGTGAGCAAAACAAATTCTCCAATTGAAGGTGCTCTGAAGTAATTTTACTTTCTAACTTTTAAGAAATTCAAGATTAGATTTAAAGTTAAATTTTAATCTGACCTACCCAAACGCTCAAATGCGATTACTACTTTTCATTTTATTAACATGGTCTCCTACTTTTCAATAAAAGAATAAAAATAAAAAAAATCAGTCCGAATCGCTGCGTCTAGAAACTTTAAATTTTACACTCATATTCCTTAAATAACGTAGCCAAGGGTTTTTCAAAGTTCAAGTGAAGACACAATATTATGCATTTTTCAATTTTTAATAGATAAAATTTATATTCATATGGAAAAGACATATCCTAACTGACTTATCAACGCTAAACAGTTAAAACTAGAAATTTGAAAATTGGACAATTGCACAAGAAAGAATTTTTCAAAATTAAAAGCTATTGACCTGAAACATTGTATAAATATTCTTGTAAAAAAATAATCAAATTCGTATTTAACTAATTCGCAAAATTCAACTCGCAAAGGGGCCAAACGAGATGTTAGTCATAGATATCGACCTTGAGGTTAATTAGCAGCCGGAAAAAAAACACATTTGGTACCAAATACCTCAATAAAACCAGCACAATCAAGATTTACAACAATTTACCTTTGAAAATACAATAAAAAAAAAAAGGCGGAAGGGCAAGCGTTTATATAAGCTAAAAACAATTGCAGATAAGGTGCGAATAATAAGTTTGACTGAAAGATAAAAAGAAAATTCGAAAATAAAAACATTAAATGAGCGATCTTTAGGATAACTAGAAATATTTGCATATAACTAAGTTATTAATTTATTATTTTGTAGAAACCGGCCAAACTGCACTTCTTGCCGAAAAGCTAATTGAATTGTTTCACTGAAAATGTTAACTTCTTAGCAGAAATTTAAGTTCAACCAGATTCACAAGGCCTAAATTCTTGTACCTTAAAGGTGACGAATATTTCCAGAAGTTTCCCAGGTCGAAGGATCATGGTATGAATGAACCATTGCGGTTATCCGCAAGAGACACGTGATCTTCGTCATCACTGAAATCTCGCGCCGAGCATTCCCCATAAATTTAACATGTTTTAATTCGATTTTGGCGCAAAGACTCACCTTCCAACCTAGGACAGATAAATAACAAACTGGATAAATTAGGAGCAACAGATTTCTTTATAGTGAAAAAAGCTAGTCGACCGGCAACAACGAAGCCGCAATAGCCTAAAGAAAGTTTAACTGTTGTTCACAATTAATTAGAAAGTGGGCTTAGCGCAATAGATGTTTTGGCGACTGCTTAACCACTGACCCAGCCGAACACTCGTGCTCACGTTCTTCCTAAACCTGAAATTCCACCTGTGCCTGTACGCCTGACCTGCCAAAATAGTGCGCTGTAATGGTGCAAGCGGGTTTTGGATTTGGACAGGCAGGGGCACTTCCTTCTGTGATATTTTGGAACACGGGTCAATAGTCAATGAGAAAAACTCCAATTATGAGCAATGTGAATGCTGGCCGGACATTTAATCACTTACATGATGCTAATTAGCCGCCCCAAAGAACTTCACTCGGCGCACCACGATGGGGTTTTTATCTTGATTTTTTCTAATTCACGTACACTCACTAGGCCCGAGGGACGCTCCCTTACAATTGCTGGGTTTTTAAGTTATTGATAATTCACCACGCAATAGCCAGCAAAACTTGTGTAAACTGATGTGGCCCTCTTCTATTAAAACTAGATTTTTTTTATGATGTCTGACGAGTGACGTCCGTGGTGCCAACATGAGGAAGTTGAGACAGCTCATTTAAATCACCTTTCCAGTAATGCCATATAAGGCACAAATTGGGGGACTCTGTAATGGAAAAATAAATAGATGAATTATGATTAACCGTCATTTTTATAATAAGAATAGAGAAAATTGCGTTTGGTAGAACTCCAACGATTCTGGAAATTTTGATTTTCATTTGATAGGTATGAAAAAAAAGGGCTTTCCTTTTAAAATTAAGAAAAAACACATGTCTTGTTTTTGTGAAAAAAGTATTATACAATTTTTATATATTAAGAATTATTATTATATTAAGAACCTAAATAAATTTTGTTTAAACAATGTTGGTTCTTTCTGGCGGTAAAAAGCTTTTCCGAAAAGTTTCTTTTGAAACGGTAAGACAGTTTGGGGACTTCCTGTAAAAAAATAAGTCAAAACTTAAAACGGGGTCCATTCTTTAGATTTTTTGCTAGACACTAAAACTAAAAAAATTTAAATTATTTGTTTGAGGGCGACGTGCATTGCATCTAAATTCTTAAGCACTCGTATGATAAAAAGCACTTTCTTTACTCCTTAATATAAGTTGCCATACAATAATAAAATGAATTAATATAATTAACTCAAAACTATATGAAATAAATTATTATGCAATTACTCAGTAAGCCGACGAGCCGAATCGGTTATATAATTGAACAAATTGGACTCTTATTTCCCTGCGGTTGGGAATTTTCGACTGCTTACTTCTTTCATGCAGCCTTGCGAATATGTAATTTATTGGAATCCTTGGATGAACTTGGTTAATTTTCGAGTTATAGCCAATCAAACCTCAGGATAATAACGTGCTCTCGATAATTATATGTACATATCTATATAATCTTCTTAAATCTGTTGTTGAAATAACAAACTGATGTTTTCTGATATATTATTATTATTTATATTTTCTGAACTAAAAAACTTAAACTCTGAAATAGTATTTCTATAGAAAACATCCCTTTTCAAATCTGACATACCGCTTAGAATTATATACATATCGAAATATAATGTATTAATCTGAACTATAATTGATACACTTCCTAAACAATTTAATCACTTAATTAAATCTATAGTTTTTAAATTAAAATTGATTTTTCTAAAGTACAACGGAGGAAATGTTTAAAAAATGTCGTTAAGAAAATCAAAGCGGAGTAGACTGCAAAGAGATTTGGTGCTTTATTCTATTAAATAGAATTATTTTAGTATTAGGATACTGTTATGAATTATTAATTTTGTCTTTAATTACTTTTCTACCAGATATCCTTTCGACGTTAATGAAACTTGAATAAAAATTGTTAATAATGTAAAAACTTAGGTAATAAAAGATTCATAGTTTCTGCAAAAATTTTACCAGAAAAAAGAATTCGAAATCAATTTACAGATCATGACCTCGAATTCAGAATTCAAAGAAATCGAAAAAATAAAAAAATAAAGTTTTGAAATAAAAACAGGCTGGAGTGGAAAATTTTAGTTTTCATCTAGATTATTAAGTTAACAATAATTACCCTTATTCGGAACCTTAATAAAGTCTTAAGAGTCATTTGCTCACATTTAACCGAAGCAATTAGATTAGACGCAGTTAGGCGCCATAAATGTTTAAAGCCTCAGGTAACCGGTGCTATGTACAAAAAGGAGAAATTAAGAGTAATTAATATTTTCGGAAAACTCTCAGAAAGGGTTTGATCCCTTTTTTATACCTGATTATTATTTTATTGCATCCTTTTATGCGACATCTCGGTAGGGCATTTAAAGGTGCCTGAAATTAATGATTGTCATTGTCAATAAAACCATATCCATTTTCAAGTATGTGACTCTCCAGGTCAAAATATTTTGTATAAAAGATCAGGAACGAATTTTAAAATCTCATTCTGCATTTAACGTTAAAGGAAGACTTTACCAAATCAATTAAATTCAACAGAAGCTTAAAAATCAAAATGTCTCAAAGTAAGTACGACTAATATGTAAAAAGTATTATTTTGTGAATATTTTCAAAATGTTTAAATACGTTGTTTTTTTTATAGAACAAGCCGTACTCAGAGTTATTACTCCAGAAGAAATGGAAGCTTTAGAAGCTCTCTTATTGCTGCATTATGATTTACTACCTAAAGCTGGAAGTAAGAACATCAATGAAATTCAGGGCACACCGATTAGACGATTGAAACCAAGGAAGGCACGAAGACCGAGGACATCATCTTCATCATCATAGATTTTTTTTTATCACAGTTTTCTAATATAATGTGTGCAAATCTCAGATTGCCAGTTCTTCATCCCAGTACAAAGCGTGTTTATATTTTAATGCATGATTTTACAAAAATCACATTTTCATCCATTTACCTTCCAGGTTTTAGTAAGAGATGAAATGTGAAGTCCAGATAAATTTTACATTGATAAAATATTTCTTGATAATTGTTCAAATACTAAACGTATTGTAAATTTGGCTGTCTTAATAAATATTATTAAAATATGTATGTAAATAAGAATTTTTATTTCACGCACTATCTTAGGGTGGTTTTGAGGATGATTTGCGAAATGAATGAATTGAAGGAAAAGTTTGGTTAAACACTTGTCTTTTGAATTTTTTTTTTTTTATAAAGATGATATTTTGTAGCTACCTACATACTATACATCTAAATATTTAAGCCATAAATTTAGCTTCAAATTTATTTAGTTTTGTAAGAAGGTCATCCAAATATAGTCAAAACAAGGATTTTTTTTTATTTCTTAACACTGTTTTTATTCAAACCGTGCTATCTGGGAGTATTTTCGTTTTCAGAGTACATGTGTTACAGAAGATGATTTTCACAAATAAATTCGATGGACATTAGTATATTGTGCGACAAGGGCGTAAAGTAGTCGGTTGCGCACGTTGGCAGCAATAAACGCACGGCTACGCACCACCCGAGTTGCACGTTAAAGCACGAGTGGATAATAAGGCACTTTACAACCGGAAAGGCGTGCATTTTAGTGACACTTTTCCCTCACGCGTGGAGAAAAAAATTGTACTACACATTTGCACTGTAGAAATGGAAATTTTAAGAAGACACAAACATACACGCACACCTTCACATTTACAATACATTGATAAGATTAAATTAAGAAATAAAGTATTCGTTTTTATGTCAATATAAAGTGTTTTATTGGCGGAAATTATATACATAATTCATTAAGATTACCTAAATTATAAAACCTAGCGATAAATAACTAAACAATATAAGAATTATAAAAATTGGGATTCTAATAAAATACATATAAAATATCTATTTTTAATTATGCACATACTAAAAATCTTCGAGAATTTATTACAATATATGAATTATTGAATTACGGCAATCACAACGAATAGATATTTCAGCTGAGCATCCCTCATTAATCATAATACACCTCCAAATATTGCTTTATTTACAACGGTAGCTGGTTAATAGCTAATTCAGATATTTTCTTTAGAACTAAATTACTCTCATTTAACTTTTTATTTATGAAAGCTTCCCTTAAGTCTCTAGTCATTCTTCTTACTTTTTCGTGAAAACGGGACCTCTTATATGACTCCACTCGCCTTTCAGTTGCTGAATCTAAATTAGCATCATCAGCGGATCGTTTGCGCCTCCGGCTTAGAATAGGATCAATCTTAAGGCGATTTTTAATAAATTCGCTCTCTTCCCGAAAATGATTTTCTTCGATTGCTTGTATTTGGGTATTTATATAATCATCAATCTTGCAAAACTTCAAATCAGTGACTGGTAACTTTAGCGCAGAATTAGGTAAAAGGTTTTTCGTGAGATCCATCACTTCCTTCAATTTCTGATTAACTTCTTCGTATTTTTCTAGAAGAGAAATATATATTTAATGTACACTGAATATTTAGTAATCCATATCTTCAACATTTACTTACTTTTGTACGATCCGAAGAGCTTAGTTTGGGAAAGTAGTGAACTGACTTTTTCTTCATTTAATATATCACCCCAAACGATGTTAATAGAACTATTTAACGTATTAAATTCTTTTTTCATCAAAATTTCTTGATTTTGGACCGTGTCCATTTCTAAAATTTTTAAATATGACTGGAACGGAAGAGATCAAAAACTAACTGACTTCGCTTCGAATTTCATCTTATATATGTATAATCGTCAAAATGTATTTTGGTAATTCTTAAGATAAAGGATAACGATGCACCAAAGAAAAACAAGGCAATTAGGTGCTGACTGCACAATAAAGAATTAAGAGGGTTGTTTTGACGCAAACGGTGAAGATGACTCAGAGTTGTTTACGCATACTTTTGGGTGCACAACATCCTTATAAATGACGTCTTATCATTGCCCTTTTGTTAAATTATTTGCGCACTATTTCTTATCTTAGCGTAAGAAGTTTAAAAGGAGTTTTGTCAAAATTACTCAGTAGACTCGGGGTTTCCTGATAATATTTGAAGGTCCTCATAGTCACGCAGCTTCAACATGTTGTCTTAACGTTCCCATCAACGTTTGTATTGCGAGTATAATTTCTAAAATTTGCCGTTTTTTTATTCATTCAAAAAAGCGAAATCAAAGGTTATTTTGATTATCGTTCTTGGAAAGATGTGATCAAATTAAATATCTTAAAAATTTAAAACTATGAACTCAATAATAATGACGTTATATTAAATTTCGGAGAATATTTAATTATCAAGAAGTAAGTGCATGAATTGCTTTATTTTAAACTACCAAATTTATTTTTCTCAATGGTAGTCCAAAATATGTTAGTCGAAAAGTAATTAATTTAATTAATAAAATAAGCTATGTTAAAATCAACTCATTGTAAGAAAAAACAGTAAAAGAGAAAAAGAAACTAATTAACATATTAAGTAGAAAAAATATTTTTGAAGACCTGAACCTGAATCAAAAAACTTTGATGTAATATTGTGTTTTGAATACTATGATTTTAATTTAATAGGACGGAATTTGTAAAGTAAATATTTTTTACTTCATACGTCTTTCATGAGAATATTTTATGTCGCATTGATTCTCTAATTATTCTTTATTTTCATAAACTAAAAAGGTTGTTTTACGAAAACCTGGTACATTCGTTGCATGTTGTAAAATTTAGGATAGGTTTGATATTCTTACCAACATTTTTAGGCACAATATAAATAGTTTCTAAATATTATATTATAGAAATCATGTTTTTTAAATTGTTTATTAAAAAAAAAACCACTACAATAATAATTTCTTGACTGCTTCAGCGTGTGAGTGTATTCCTTCTTCAATGTTTTTGAGTTGGACGATGACTAATCATGTAAATATCCTGTGAAAATGCCCACCATTTGTAATGATGCCGCTTTTCTCTCTTTCGTTTACATGCAAAGATTTTGTCTTATAAAATAGAAACCCCTAAAGCAACAAAATTCAGAAAGTAACTGCCTTCCAGTTAGCAAGGTTAATTGGGAAAGGTTGAGAATATTAAATGTTTTCTTAGCAAAACTCTTGAACGGATTTTTCAGGTTAGCATAGTGAACTTAAAATTTTTATACAGTTATGTAAAACGTTGTGATTCATATATGTATTTAAAATGTGATATTCCTAACTTACAAATGTTTGCCGTTTTGTAAAATTATGATTGCTAACAAATTCTATACTTGTGAAGAGAAGTTATTGAAAAAGTATCTTTTTAAGTTTATCAGCTAATTTACGTTTTGTGTTTATTTGTGTAATAGGATATGACATTTATAGCTAACAACCTTTTGATAATACATAGTTTTTATTAATTAAATCTTTGCAGAAATGAACGACAGAGGATCATCTACTCAGCCCCAATGCAGAGTAATTACAAGAGGTTTTGCAATGAATCTTAGAAAAAGGAAACAGAATTATTCATCTGATCATTCTACCAATAATAAGCTTAAAAGCATTGAAGGTACAAATTCATAAACATTTATTTTTTTTATCTACATTGAATTGTTCTTAGTAGAGCATAGTTTATTATCCAGGGAGTACGTTCATAAGAAATTTGATAAATTCAGAAAACATAGTGAAGAAAGTTCAACAGAGCTACACTTAAAAAATTCTACTGAGTGTCCATTTTCTCAAGCATATTGGTCTGATAATAAAAGGTGTCGTCTAGAATCAGATGGATCATCGATTAGTAAAGATAGTGTCTCTACAAGAAACCCATTTGAATCTATTATAAGAACAGAAAAGACAATGTTTGAAAATGAATTCAAAAATTATGAAGAGTATAAGAAGTATCCAAACTTTCCGCCTACTCCCTTATTGAACAAATCAATATCACCAGTTAATATAAAAACGAACCCAAAGCTATCATCTATTGTCCTGAGTCTTCCTGCACATAAATTATCGGAAATCTGCAGGTACAATCCGAACATGGCCAGAAAATTTCCACCAAAAGAAAGAACATCTAAAGAATTGGAAAGGCGAATAAAAAATACAGAAGCTTGCAGAATTAGCCGCAGAAAAAGGAAATTAGAAGATTTGGCAAGAGATCAATTAATAGAAGGGAAAACCAAAACACATTTTGGAAATATACGCAACATTATGTATAATTTATTTTACATTCAGATGACGCAAAGATCTGTTCTTGAAATTATGCAACAATTTGATGAAGCATCAGCTCCAAGCTCTGAATGTGTAGAGTAAAATTAAAATTTTAATGTTAATTACATATATTTTTGTGGATTTATGTACGTATTTCGAACTGCTATTTACTTAATTTTAATTTAATTTACAAATAAAAAACTTTTATTTCCATGCATATTTCTTTATCACAAGTGTTGTACGAAAATATGTAATTTCCCTACGCAAACAGTTGTGAAAAGAATTTTCTGATAGAGTTAAATTTTGAAAAGAGGACGGAATTTCGCCGAGATATAATAAAAATTGCTAGTCCCCAGAAGATTCTTTATTAATTTAAACAACATAGGCTAGAATATTCTTTAAGATATTAATATGTGAATAAAAATATTTTATAATTTCTATCACGCACCAATAATTAAGATTTGTCTTAAGGAATTTCGAAAATGATCTGCTTATAATTATGGTGTAAAACGTACTTCCAGCTACTGATCGCTAGAAGCGGAAGGACATAAATTTTTTTTTGAATACTTTTAAAAATCCCTCTTTAACAAAATATGACACTTAAGCAATTTTCAGATTTTTGGTACAATAACGCATGTTGAAATATTGCATGTATAAAAATACCCGGCGCGCTCAACTTCTATATGGATTCGTCCACTTTACACAAATCCCTGTCGTCCTGTGCGAAAAGAATTCTCTCATTCTCATTATAACTAAGCGCCTTCCTGTCACTTACCGCCTGCTTCCATAAATAAACGCACAATTTTTGGGTTGAGATGGACCTTCTTGTTATTTAGAAGCAAGTAAGTAAGTAAGTATGTAAGTCAATGCAATTGGATAAAATTCAAAAATACCAGGTGTTTCGAAATTATTTTGCACTTTTTTAATATCCTATAGAGAGCTTATTCTGAATTAAATCAAAAGTTTGCAAAAGCATTACTTTAAATTTAACGTTTTCCGGATATATCCTCTTAGTGCTCAATTTTCTCACCAAGTTAAAAGTGGCGCACTAGCAATTAAGAAGTTAGCTCAGTTTTTGCTATGCACACTTGAGCGATAATCGCATTCGAGTTAAGTTTGACAGCATACAATTTCACAATAAAAAGCGAGATTTTCGGCCCGTAAAAATAAATCAAAATTTTTAAACAGTGATATAAAACTAAGGGTATTTTACAGTTTTCGAGTTTAGGCAAGTTGTAAAAGTAAGCAAATTATAAATTTATAAAAATTATTCAATTTGCAGATTTCGAACATTTTGTTTATTCGAGAAATTTCTTTTTTCAGGTTTCCTTAGAAAATGCTTTCTAGACTTGTCTTAGGACGGCCCGTCCTCACAGCCTCGGTTGTTAGGACCGCTTTGCGACAAGTACCAAAGCGCGACACCTTTGTGCGACAATTTAACAAGAACAGCCGAGAAGAATTTACCACTCGGACCCGTCCAACATTGAAAGAACGAGCGCTCGGCCCTCCAGGCCCGAATGGTACTATTTTAATTCATTATTAAGAATAAATTAGCTTAACGTTTCCGATTTAATAACAGCGTACTCAATGGGAAAAGGAGCCGCTGCTGGTGCAGCTGCTTTAGGTCTTGGAGCTCTTTGCTTCTATGGAATTGGGCTTGGAAAAGGAACAAGCATCTATGACAACTCTATGTAAGTAAAAATACTGTTTTTTCTTTCCTGAGAAAAGCATCACACTTATGTTTATTACTTGCTCCTAGAAACTGGGTCATATTGACCATTATTGATCTTACGCAAATAGATATAGTTTTGTTTAATTAGCAGATCAAAGATTTAAGTTTGTGCAAAATGTAATTATGGGCCGCGCATGGTGTAAAAATTTAGCCTAGCTTGATAAATTTCTTAACATCAAAGGTGAAAGTCGGACCAGATCAGATCAGGCAACTAAAGCTTAGGGTAATAATAGTTGTAAATTAAATAACAAAAAATCGTTTTTTAAAATTTACTACCCATCACAAGTAGTAACAATTACTGCCTTATTGGCCATATTGATCTCGTAAATAAGCCACTTGGCCAATTGTGTTCTCAGTTACATTGTAGTAAAGAAGCTGATAGAGCACTTGTCCAATTTTTGTTTTGTTTATACACTCATCAAAGGTATTAAAAGATAATTTGAAAAATGCAAAAAATGTTCGAATTTATAACGTCGCGGGAAAAAAGCAAAACATTTTTGAAAGCTGAAAGATGAAAAAAATCTTTAAGATAACTAACTAGAACGTCTTCTAAGAATTCATTATAAAATCTCCATTTTATTAATGGTTTTGTTTTTTTTAACATTTAAATATTAATTTAATTATAGGATGTGGCCTGATCACGTTAAAGAGAGGATTCGCAGCACATATGCCTACTTTGGTTCGTCAATTGTAATTACTGCTGCGAGTGCAGTAGCCGTGTTCCGTTCTCCGCAACTGTTGAGGCTAGTAACTCAGAACGGTTTTATGGTAAACGAATGAGTTTTAATTGTGCAGAAGCAATATTTTAACCGAGACTTTTATCAGTCGGTTCTAGGCACATTTGCCTTAATGATTGGTTCAGGAGTGTTGGCTCAGTCTATCCCATATTCACCAGGAATAGGCACCAAACAACTGGCATGGGCGGCTCATTGTGCAATTATTGGTGCAGTTGTTGCACCTCTTTGCTTCCTTGGTGGACCCATTCTTACCAGGGCCGCTTGGTACACAGCAGGGATCGTCGGTGGACTTTCCACAGTTGCAGTGTGTGCGCCTAATGATAAATTTTTGTATATGGGTGGACCTCTTGCAATTGGCTTAGGGTTTGTTTTCGCTTCTTCTCTAGCCTCGATGTGGTTGCCACCGACAACTGCACTTGGAGCAGGTAAAAAATCCTCTTTTGAGTCCAATAGAAACATTTATTATTATTATTTATCATTATTATTTTTTTAATTTTAGGATTATATTCAATGTCTTTGTACGGAGGCTTGATTCTCTTCAGTGCCTTTTTGCTATACGACACACAGCGAATTGTTGAAAGGGCTGAAACGCATCCAACATATGCCGCCAGACCCTTTGATCCCGTTAACGCGTAAGAAATAATTTTAGTAATTGAATAAACAAGAAGTAACATTTATTTTGCAGGGCAATTTCTATCTATATGGACACTCTAAATATCTTCATCAGAATAGCGACTATTCTTGCAGGCGGTGGTGGTAACAGGCGAAAATAAATCTGGTATAAATGCCAAAAATAGTTTTAATTTTTGCATCATAAACTGAACATCTTGAAGAATTGCCGCCTTGACAATGTGATAAGCAAACTCGACAGAAATACAAATAGCTGTAAATTGTAACTTATCCAGTAAAACTCCTCCCATTATATATTTATTGCGTTGTGTAATTATTCAATATAAATAGTTTTAAATTTAGGATTGTATTGTGTGCAAGGACTTGACATTGAAAAATAATTCTGCAAAAAAATCAACATGTTTGTGCTGGTGTGTGAAATTTAATATCCGCAAATACACCGTTGTGGTACACGCCGGCGTGAATGTATTAAAATTGAAGTCCATTGAATAATATCTATTAGGACGCATAATGTAATTATGTAGGAGAAATGAAGATTGTTTTGATTTAAATAAGTGTTTTAATTATCAAAATAATATCACCTAAATGCATCATATTTGTCCTGCATGCCTAGCATATAATTACTTCGAGTAAATGTGGCTATAATTATTTAACAGGTAATTTGTAGCTATGTACATATATTGCAGATAATAATACAATCGTTGCACGCGTCGAGGGCAGCTGCAGATGACATCACTTTTTATTGCCCATCATTAAATAATTAGGATTTATTATATTTATCATATTCTGCAAATTAATGAGTTAATGAACTAATGGCATTAACATTTTTATCGTGGCCAAAATTTCCAATATTGTCGAAGTTAATTGTCTTCGATCTACAATAATTGATCGAACTATAGTATATCCTTACTCAAGGGCAAATTCTTGTTTTCACTTGTTTGTTGATTTTGGTTGTGCAATAAAATAAAGATAAAAATGCTATAGGTAGATATACATATATTAAAAAACTAATTCTCAATAGGAAATGTGATACCCCTACAATTAATCGCAGAGCCACCCTTTTACTTTGGCCATGTTCTAGGAATGAGGGCTATTTTTATTCGACAAGACTGACCTAAATAACATGGGTAGTCTCTTATTTCGTTCCTAAAAATGTACAAGTTATGTATGTAATTGAATAGCATTGATTTTAATTAAAACACATACATAGTCTTACTTCTGAAACTTTAAATCGATGTTAATCGAAACAATAATATCTTTAAGATACTTATTCAATCCCATAAATGTTAATCCTTCCTTCGCCTTTGGGATTGGGGAATTTAAATATTCTACCGCATTCTGACTGAGAACTGAAATTGAAATCTTTTTGTTTGGACAACATTTTCTTCGAAATATTCTATTCAATTTTCATTTGTTTCCGGTAGTCAAGTTATGATTACCAAAAGTTTAGAAAAATTCATGTAATTTAAGCGCATTTAGACATAAATTTGAAAAAAAATTACAAGACGTAGAGAACATGTTCTAAATTAGTTCACTTATTATTTAAACTAAAAAATAGTGAATTGAAAATTCGTTTATCATTAACATGGATCAAAAGTTGTAGTAATTACATACATGCGTACAGTAATGGAAGATTAATTGAGAATAAATGAAAGAGTCTATTAATTTAATCGTTCACTTTCAACACCTGTTATTAAAGCTATGAAAAAAAATGTCAACATATTAAAATTTCAATAAAGCAATGTGGCATTTGTGATATAAATTAAAATGTCGTTAAGAGTATCGTGTGAAATTGTTAATAAAATCAGTCGCAACCAGAGCAGAAATGGTAGTAACAATGATTAGATCATGGACTTTGGTGTGCCTACAACTAGCGGTTTTGTTTTATACTGTTCGAAGTGGTGTATGGAAATTTACAATTTCTGATGTGTATATCTTCATATCTTTATTTTTAGAAAATAAATTCATTAATGAAGCCTGTAAGAATCAATTGTTTTCCAAATATAAAACGTGCTAATGTAACTTGTGGATTGAAAGCTGTGAAGCGGAATGAGTATCACATTAATGCTCAAGCTGATTTGTACCAACCGTTAAGGAATTTCAGCGTATGAGGGCCTTTCTAAGTCCTAACAATAAGAATTTTAAAAATATATTTCCTAAGGTCCGCTTTGAAACCTTTAAAATGTACAACGGGTATCGACCTTATATTGTGAACTCTACAGAGTACTTTTGTGATTTTATGGCTGGAAGGAGACACAGTCTGATACTAGAAGTTGCAAGGAAATTTCTTTATCGCTACTCTAATTTAAATCATACATGCCCTTATACGGTAAATCATACCACACAAATATTTAACTTATTGTATAACAAGATTAAAATATTTACAGGGAAGTATCATTGTGCGTGGATTGCATTATACAGTCGGATCACTGCCTTCAGTTGTACCACAGGGAAAGTATAGGATGCGTTTTACTGTTTTTGATGATACCGCAGTTGACTCCAACATTGGCACAGTGGACATTTACACCGAAGTGACGGAGGTGAGGGAAAGGAGGCCCAAAAGGAACTATGTAAAAAATTATATGCTTGACGAGAATTTTATAAAGACATACTTTTTGAAAATCGATTAAAAAAGGTATGCAATACAGTCAAAATGTATGTCTTTTTATATATTAAAAATAGTCACTCATATGGAAAAAGTAATTGAACTGTTGACGCGAGAAATTACATTTCCTACAAAGTAAAGAAGCATTCTTACTGTAGGGCAATTTTTTAACAAGATAGGGAGCAAAATCGATGTAATGATCTTCGATCCCGTGTAAAATGTTTGGTGATATGCAAAACGATACTTATTAGACATATCGATTACCTTTTTAAACAAATATCTCAGCTTTATTAAGATTTTATATATGCATAATTTATGTTATAATTGTCAATATTCTAACCATTTACCTCGTTCACTTCCGCACGATCGGCCTAGTTGATTTTGTTTAAAATCGTTTACACTTGTTTAAAACGAAAATGTGTATAAGGAATACGGTACTGCTTTGACTAAATAAATTCAAAGTTGTACCAACTTAATATAAGTATTTTATGATCTAAAATGCAAACCATATTCTTGCTCGTAGTTGTGCTCTCAGTATGTTATACAAAGAAGAAAGGAGGAATGCTTAGTTTATTAGGTTTTTATAAGGTTAAAGGAAAAACTAAATTTTACGTATAAGCATTTCTTATTTACATAAACGACACATTACACATTAATGAAGTAAATGAATTGGAATAAAACTTAACTATGAAAGGACTAGAATTCTGTCATCTTAAAAAATATATAAATAGTTAGGTGCTATTTAATTGGACTTGTTCTTTTTGGAGGCACTGATACATTGTGATTTAATAAAGAAGAGCAGCTTTCCATGCTCTTCATTCGTATGAGATTGCTGCTTCCGCTCATACTAAGAGCTGTAGTGGCAACAGTAGTTTTCGATGACTTGTACCGGTTTTTATGTTTAAAACCTATAGGAAAATTCGTATTATTCATATATTTGTTATTTACTCATAATACCCTACCAAACCTTTCCATAATTAAGTACCATACCCTCCACTTGAACACGTATATTAAGAATACGAGTAGGCCTTGTAGTGAATTATATAAATCGACAACCATCCAAAGAAAATTGTATTCCTTGTCGTATAAAATTGTACTTATGATTTCCAGCATCCAGGATACACCCATTACGACAAATAGTTTAAAATTCATTGTGAACTGTGCCTTATTTATACCAAGTTTTTTTCTTAGTACAGGCTTTTCGGAGTTGGTGCTCTGCATTCTATCAATCTCCCTTTTCACTTTATTGCAGTACTGAAGTGTAAGTACGAACATAATGAAGTTGCACATAATGAGAACTCCAGCTGGTCCCAGAAAAAACATTATATGAGGAGCAACATTAATGCCTGGAAGTATAAATCATATTTAATTTTTCTTTTGTTTTGAATTCCTTTTGAATTTACCTTCAAACCAACAACGACCGCCTCCAAATTTTGGCCTTAAATGCTTTGGAAGTAATTTGCATTGATCAAGGGTAACTGTGGTGAAAGTCATTGCAATTGGTACGCCCCAACCATACAGGGAGTACAAAATGAATCGTTTTTTTTCTTCCCGCCTCCAAAGTCGATGAGACCGTTCCGATGAACTGAAAATAATTAATAACAATACTGAAAATAATAAATGCTGCAGGATCAGCGGGACGGATATAAGAACGTGTATACTTAATACTCAATATGAGGATAAAATGTTCTATATTAGAACAATGTTTTCCATCATAAAAAAATATATATTTTATTTTCGATTTAATCTAAGTGCTTCAAAGGTATACAGTCTTTTACGACGAAATATTAAAGGTTTCTGCGGAAGTCAGCAGTTTGCACCAATAAAAATTAATTAAAGAACAGCAGGATATAATGCATTTTGAAAATCAATAGTCATTATGGGAGACCTTTCCGACTGAGTGGGATCGTGAGAAATTATGAGAAGAACTTCTGATGTAATCCACTTACTCATTTGTTTCGTTGATTCATTTTTCTGAGAGGAGGTACCTTTCTAGTTTATATTTCGCGTTACCTCGGAAGATTAGCGCATTTTTAGTTATCCTATGAATATTAAGCCAGAGACAAGGGTATTTTGGGTGTGACACGTGTATTACATTACCACATTAATTTTGCGAAAAGCTTAAGCATAGATAATTATAATTAGATTATAAGTAACGTTTGCTTGACACTTTTTTATGATAAAGTGTCAACTTTAATAATGGCTATTGATTACGCATATCGTCCTCTTAATATATTCTGTAGTTATTTGATAATAAGCAGCATAAACCACATATTTATTTAAACGGAAAAAAGGATTTTTTTTTTTAATGTTGGCCTTATTTGAAAAAGAAACTATTATTGAGATAGAATATTTGGTATAAATTAAGTTGTGAGGTTTCGAAAAGCATTTTAATTTTAAAATTTCGAAAAGTTATATAAATATCTCTTGCCCTAATTTGTGGTGGAAATTGAAGGAAATCGTTTTCTTAATTTCATCCTTTTTACGCAAAGCACACTCCGAGGCCCCTGAATATAAATAAATCGAAAGAAAATTTTTCCGTGGAATTTCGGATTCATTTCATCAATTTCAATAAAATGGTAGCAGTCGATAAGGAAAAAAATAAAATAAGTTAAAGTCCAAATACCTACGTTCGATTCGAGTATATTTTCATTATAAATAGTAAAAGTAAAGTTTTATTTAGAAAGAATTGAACTTTCCTTAATATAGAGAATTAAGTTGAAGAAATGGTAAACTATTTGTTCGTTAAACTCTTCACGAACGAATTTTTTGAAAAGGAAAAAGTGGTTTAATTCTTTTTTTGATTACCTTTTATATTTTACGGACGAGAATTCAGAAATCAAGAAATGCATATTTCCCCATTATTTAATAATAACTTTTAATAAAAAAAAAATATATAAATTATATGTATAATAAAAAAAATATAATAAACTAAAAAAGACAATATTATAAAATTTTTAAAGCAGTTATTATTTAGAGTAAAATATTATCCATGATTTTGTTATTGTTGTGTCGAATGATTTTATTTTTTTTAGCGAGAGTAATTTTAATATTAATATCAACAAAACGTAGGTTGTATTATTCTTAAAGAGGTTAAATATCAAATAATGAATAAGAGCAGGTGTTTCTTTCGCGAGATTTTCTCAGCATTTAAAAATCTAGCAAAATGTATTTTTTCCTCCTTACACACGGATGCAGAAAGCACACAGAATGGAGGAAAATTAGGACAGAAGGATTATTAATAAAATACAATGCTCACACATAATTACAATAGAAATATCTTGCTTCAAAGGGTAATCTACATATCCGAAATTACTCTTTCTTTTTAAGTACTCATAAATTCTAACCAAACAATAAAATGAAATATGTGTACATAAACTGTGCCTTCGCTCCCGTAAAGAAGAACTGTTTTTAATGGTCAATAAATTCAGCTATTTCCGTTTCTTAAAAAAGCAAAGCTTGTTGTTAAATGCAGAGATTATAGGTAACCGTCCCCGATAACAAGCATATATTTTTAATAATAATACCTTTGTCAAATATTATTTGTTTTGTTGATCATCGCAAGTACGACATGGTATACACATATGTATAAGTGCCGCCAAAGCATAAATCTTTTTTTTTTATACGGTGGCTTTCATATCTTATCGATATTCGTTCATGCGGGCTTCCAGGGATGAGCTTATTAATAATTTGCTTAAATCGGGTAATGAATGCTATCTATTATTTGGTTCTAATTGTATAATAATCTAGTAGAATAAAGTTTACCTAAATGTTATCCAAATATCGAAGCACATGACGTTCATCCACGAGAATGCTGCCATTAGACTAAAGTAGATGAAAAATGCTAGAATGATTACGATTTATGTTTAAAATGGAAATGATATTTAAAATATTTAATACTATACCAAAAGGATAGCATGCACTATCATCAGTAGGATGAATTTGACCAATGGCCATTCCCAAGTAGGATGCAAGTAGGCAAAAAACTAGGCAAACAAGAATTTTTCCCGGAAGATTTCGGAGTTTTGGTAAACTTAAATAGACAATTAGCGTGATAACCGAGAATACAGCTGATATTAGAAGTCCAATTGAGTAAATAACGAATCTTGAGCCTTCCTCATCAGCGTCATCAAAACAAAGAAATGTGAATGGCTGTAAAAAATGTGCGTATTATTTTATAAATTAGTCGAGCAAAACTTTGTTTAGATACTTCTATTCCAAATTGTGTTCGCATAAATTCAACGCAGTAATCTTTATTTTCATAACTTGCTGTAGCCATCGGCAAATGGATTGATCCATCCTCATAATGAAAGTAGTGTTCATCTTCACGAGTTATTTCTGGTTCCAAAACATATTTTTCACAAGTCTGTCCTTGTAAGATGCCGTATTCTAAAAGGTGAATTTTGAGAACTTCATTGAGACTTTAATTTGAAATGAAGGAGCATTACACGCTTTAAAGCTGTCTACAATCGGCTTAATTTTTCTAATGAATTGGAAAGCCAGAAATCCACGAAGAATAAAATTAGTCAGAATATATATTTTTGCTTATTTGGTTATTTGCGTAATATCTGCTAAGTGCAGAAAGCAGGGGAGAAAAAAGTCTTTCGTGCGTAAACGCATAACATATGTAGTTTTGCAGTGACGATATTTCTGGAATTTAATTAGAATATTTTGCTGATAATTTGATTCTCATTTATCTAAAAATAAATCCATTTATTTATTCTATTTAGACGCTATTCTGGTTGTATGATCCACCTATAGTATAATATTATTTTGTACAAATATTTGTGAAAGAAAGGAGAGAAATTCATTTCATTTCAGTGCAAATTTTCACTATTTATCGGAATGTTCTTAGATGTGGTGATTATTTTATGAGTTAAAGTGTTAATTTTATTCTTTCCAAAAAGGCGCCCCTGTCTCATCTATACATAAATATAAGTTAGCAATAATATTTGAATTTTAATATTATCCATGAGGTATTAGATCGTTTAGTTTTTGGGAATGAAGCAGGTAAATTTCGCCCTTTTACCAAACAGTCAATGTATACAATGTAAACTAATCAGCTAATCCTCAGTTTTTGAGGAACCAAGATCCGCTTATTCTTTTAAAACGCAAAAAAGATCTTTCAGCGCTGCAGTTTTACTGCAGTGCAAATAAACATTCGATATGCGATTTCAATGTTTAGATATACAGTACACAGATAAATTCATCGGAGACATTTTAATAGTTCAATTGATCATTTTTTTCTGTCTCCCAATATTTTCCACTGCGGACAGTTCTTGCCACTATGGTGACTCCAACCGCACAACATATTTCGATATTTGTTATAATAGTAAGGCCTTTTAACCTTAGGTCTGTTCTTGGGTAACTAAATATTTGTCTAATAGATTACTGATTCTGGCCGGTTTTTAACATTTATCAAGATTGCAACCGCTAATTGTTTGTATTAGTCTATTTTTTTAATTAAAATATGATAATACTGTTATGTTATTATGCTTGAATTAAAAAAAATAAATATAAAAATAAACATGTTTTTAATTCGTAGTTGTCGAAAGAGTTACAGAGTAACAATACAGTTTAGTTCGGTTCAGGTATCTAGGGTTAAGAAAAATTTTTCAAAATTAAAGGCATTATATCACATTATCGGATAAAGTTCAATATGAAATACATATGTATATTCTGTAAATAATGCATTGTTTCAGTTTTTATAGTTTTCATGATAATCGGGCTCCAATTCTTAAAACACTCGTATCAGTTGAAAGATACTTGCCATATAAATAAATGTAATAAAAAATTTGAAAATATGTCCTTTAATCTTTAAATCAAAACGTACATAATTTTATGTACATATGTGCATATATTATTGAATGAAAGACATTTTCTCGATTGTAATTTACTTTTACTTATTAGAATAATTTAATTTCGTAAAAACTATTATATTTACGATGAGAAAATTTTATTTTGAATGACTATTTAGGTAGACCAATTCCTTGTAATTAATAATAACCAATTATCTTTAATATGCCTCTGAGAATTTTATCTTCCGATATTCGGTTCTTCTCCTTGTTAATTGTCTATGCTGTGGATGTTGCTTTTATGATAAAAATACACAAAACGAGTTTAATTTCGCCTTATCACATTAATAATAAACTTTATGAAAATATGGGGCGTTTTCATTAATGATTAATTTGAAAACAGAATAATTCCGTCCAAAAAGCAAATTTCTTACAGATGGGTAACATATGCAGTTTTGATTATTTGATTTCAAAATCAGAAACATTTATGTAATATACACAACTGCTTTGTCACATGGTTTCAATCTAGTCATTTTAAACTCACTTTCAGAACCAGGAATCCAAATGATTTTTAAAGTGGTAAAAAGAACTGAGAGACTGATTTAAATAACAATATTTCACTGAAGTGGAACAAGCCTTTTCCACAAACATTGTGGATATGTTTGCTATTCATTAATGCAATCTCTGTCACTGTATTACTTTGATCTCTTCGCTTTTAAACTTCTCATATAGAAATACGTGACTGTGCGAAACAGTTTACTCTTAGAAATATTATGAGATATTTTTCAGACTTGTTCTTTAATACTTGTGCAAATATACTCTATAAGGAAAATTTGGTGAAATTCAAAACCACTTTAACAGAAAGCCATTGTAGCTACTATGTAATTATAATTTTAAAGCTCTTAAGTAAATTATGTTCCCGATAATGAGTATGCTTAACTGCCTAATTTTGTGCCCTTTTTGAATGGATGGCAAAGTAATGTGAGAAGTTGTATCAAATTTCAAATCAATCAATAACCAAAATAAATTCATAAGTTGTGAATTTGAGGAAGGTGACGATTAGAAAATCGGAACTGAACCCAAAACCAAAAGCATTCGAAATCGACAGGAAATGCACAAATATTGTAAAATAAAATGCGACCTTTATAACATTGGTTTCACAGGAAATGATAGCAAATCTATTAAATCGAAAAGATTTGATTATCTAGTTTTATAACCGATTATCGCGTCATGATGATTTCAAGCTTGAAATACATATGTATACATAAATATATATAAATATCTCTTCTGTACAATGCGGGCGTTTATTTCCCGCGCGTGTTGTTTACTTTACTATCCGAGAAGTTAAATAAACAAACTTAAAGAGTTCACATGAGGCTGTACGATGAATGATTGTTTCAAATGTTTCAATATTGGGGAAGCTAACTTAGGTGTTTGTCGAATTACCTCGGGGCACAATGGGATTCGGCCGAAAAGATCCATCGTTTCTCACCTCTTTCGGGTCAAACTTGTGAAAAACGAAATTGTGGTCAACTGGGTGAGGTACGCAGACGGTGCTCTCGTTGATGTTCACATATTTCTCCCTATCGCGGCAGCATCTTCGCACGCAAGGTATTCTGTTGCAAATTAGAATACTGTTGCAAGTCCTTGCCATAAAAGTCTGCTTAAAAGAATGAGTATCTTTTGTGTTTACTGAACTGTTAAAAGCAGCCTCAACGCAATATGAATCAGAGCTAAAAGTATCCCGATTTTCACGAATTAGTAACTCGCTGTCGGTGAAAATAAATTGATGGTGTCTTGAAACGTATTCCACAATCACTCCCGATTTGCAATCAAAATTTTTATTTGAAAAAACTACAGAGTGATCAAAAAGATTTTTGTACACTTCATTTGTTTGATTACTATCGGCACAAGCCTTATTATGCAAATCATAGGCTTGCCCAGGAGGACAACATTTTCTTAAAATGCTCACTACATTTATATCTTTGTTAGGGCACGTTATGGCATAAATCACATTATCTAATTCAAAAATACAACTTTTAGAAGTCAGTTGTGCTGATCCGGTTATTTTCACTAAAAGAGGATCATCACAGGATGGTATTTCTACTTGATTACTAGACTTAATTTTGTATCCATTTAGAGCACTTGACGGTTTGCTATTTCCTTTATTTTGCACGCATTCAAACCGACTTGCCCTAAAAACTCCGCGATTAGATTCTTTAAAGGCAAATCCACGCGGGCAACACAGCGGAATTTCAAATCCAGAAGCCGTTAATACAGAAAGTAATAAAAGTATTTCAGTCTTTAGTCCCGAGCTCATGTTGTTGGCTTTTCGAATTCATTTACACCCACAATTTATATCCTAATATAATTTCACTGGTGGAAATTTTGCAACCACCTAATCCAACTCATGGAGCTAGACTGATTCCATCAAAAGCTTGTTCGATTACTCGAGCACCAAAGCTTATGAAGATAAACATTTTACGTAGGTCAGTTTTCAAAACGAACATGCGTGAATCACTTCTTTTATATTAATTTCTTTTAGCGATAGACTCTTCAAGTATAGTAGTCTTATATTTCGCAATGTTCGTGATTGATAAGAATTGTTTATCAACTCTTTTCCATGAAACAGCTCCCAAGTGTGTTTTTTTTATCTTCTGATTTTTCAAAAGTAGGTACAGATAAGATTTAGGGAAGAAATTAGTTTTACTTTTAGCTTAACTTTAATTGATAATATCGTGTTCGATAGTAGGTGCTTAGTTTTTTTTTTTTTTTTTTAAATTAGCATATTATAAAAATCGTCAAAAGTATCATAAGCAATTAGATACAATTCAGGATATTTTTGAGCCTTTAAGAATAAAATGTATGCAGGAATTTCTTGGGAGAATACCAATTTATTTATACCAAGTATTGTAGAAATGGTAACAAACAATTGCCACTTTTATAACATTGAAACTACTTAGTCTGTAATTTTTTTCCCTTTTATGATGATTCTTAATGAATGTTTCTTCTCATAAATTGTATTAAATTTTGCTACTTATAACACTTTGAAGTCCTGATTGATGAATTATTGTATAATTTGGTTTTGCGGTTTTTATTCTACAGTGACGAGCAACTAGAGATTTGCAAGTTACTCACTAACTGTAACAGATATCGTAAATATGGTTCCATAATATTTTAGAGGACAAATTCTCTATAGGAATTCTCATGTATCTACATTTTGATGAATGATTGACCATTTTTGAGTTATGACTACTTTTAGCCTGGCAAATAACTCAAAAACTATCGTAGTTACGGGAAAAATTATTATAATCAATTTTGTGCAGAATTTAATTCTCTACCATATATGTTAGGTAAGGACACAACTCACATCCATTTTAAATCTTCTAATAAGTAACTGATAGTTACTTATCGGGGATTAATTTTAAGTGGTTTTCTATACAACCAGGAAATTACATACATATGTATATTGCGGAGTTAATAATTTAACTAAAAACAGAAGACAGTATTAAACATTGTTTGTGGTGATTATACTAATTAAGTTAAATGTATTTAGTAGTATAAAAGAATTTAATCCTACAGCAGCTGTACTAGAACGGTTAATTAAAGAAATACTCTGTGAAATTATTATTAATGTTTTCATTTAATTTGTGTATTAATTAAAAATACCAATGCTTCCTGGTCTGAACGGAAAATATTCTAGGAGCACGCATACTATGTAACTGCTCACAAGTTACTGCTCGTTTATTCAGTCTACTATACTTATTACCTAATTGGATTTTCAGCTACTCATTTCAAAATAATAAACATATTTTAATTTTTTTACTGCTCATATTTTATCATTACATAACATATTGTCGTTGAATATAGGAAAATACTAAATTATAACAAAATTATATGGTGTTAATGGAAACTTACCTAAAAGTTGCAGGAAAACTATAGTGATGCTTCTAAGATCATATAATTTCTTTTTCCACACGCGTGAGGGAAAAGTGCCACTAAAACGCACGCCTTTCCGGTTGTAAAGTGGCTTATTATCCACTAGTGCTTTATATTGTGCAACTCGGGCGGTGCGTAGCCGATTGCTTACGCTGGCAGCTAAACAAACTCGCTTCGCTCGTGCGTTTATTGCTGCCAGCGTGCGCAATCGGCTACGCACCGTCCTTGTTGCACAATATAAAGCACGAGTGGATAATAAGCCACTGTCCAACCGGAAAGGCGTGCGTTTTAGTGGCACTTTTCCCTCACTAGTGGGGAAAAATAAAATGTGCAATTCGGGCGGGGCGTAGCCGATTGCTTACGCTGGCAGCTAAACACACTCGCTTCGCTCGTGCGTGTACTACTGCCAGTGTGCGCAAACGGCTACTTTACGCCCTTGTTGCACAATATACTATTATACCATTTTCAAGCAACATTTCACCTTTTCCGGCGCAAAAACATCTTTTTCTATTTCAAATGTATAAAAATCCATTTCAAAACTGCTCTTTTTTATTTCAAAAGTACTGAATGGCAAAACATTAGTATCGAAATTTAACACGAAAGGGCTCATTATTCCAAATGTAAAGTATCTAATAATGAGCACTTTTGTGCTAAATTTCAATACTAATGTTTTGCATCGAATAATGAGCACTTTTGTGCTAAATTTCAATACTAATGTTTTTCAATTCAGTACTTTTGAAATAAAAAAAAACACTTTTGAAATGGACTTTTATACATTTGAAATGGAAAAAGATATTTTTGCGTGGGAAAAGGTGAAATGTTGCTTGAAAATGGTATATATATTGGACGTCGTTTTAATACTTATACATATTGCAAAAACATACGAGCATACCAAACAAACCAATAGGACAATTTATTACAAGAACATTCATTAAAAGGACCACACAAACCATAATTGGTTGGCTTCGTTATATTAGAAGTACGAGTTTCGGAGATTATAAGATTTTATATTAATTTTAACTAGAGTCAGAACAATCTATATGTGCACACAGAAACTGATGCATAAATCAATCCGTAGCAAGTCGCAGAAAATGTTTTTGCATTGATTCGATCTCAGATTAGATCGATGGAATAATGAGGAGACGATACTAAACTAGCACATTCTAAGATCGGTTGGACAAGTTCCACATATAGTGTTTTCAAAAGGGACTGCAATTTCCCTGTTCCAACGTCTAATAAAGACCGCAAATATATTACTTTTGGTAACAATATAGAGTTGATATGAAGCCTAAAATCAAAGTCTCTTGTCAGGTATAACTTCCAAATAAGATGAGCGATAAACAGCAATTTTCTGGAAAAGATAAATTTCTAAATGTTTTAATGTCGCGAGCATAATAAAAACTTCAGAATGTTTAAGAAATAAATCCATATTAAAACTAATAAAGTCTCGCCTATTTCAGATTCAGAAATATTTCCCTTTTGCTTTTATAGTATTCATTATATTTACGAACTTTCAACTCTTGTGGAAAATTTTAAATATTATTTTGAAATTTATTCGCAATACGAACACATTTCCGGAAAAAGTAAAATTGATTTCCGCTGACATTAGGCTGCGTCAGTTAAATATTTCTCAGTCAATTAGAACTGTCATCACGTTGACAAATTGGCGCTGTCATTCAGATCTGTATCCAGTGTCATAACCTCAAAATCACTGAAACAGGTTGATTTAGTTCGTATGTTTTTATTTTATCCAGCACTGGTTTTTGTGATGTGACGAGTTATGAAATCTAACAGAATGGATGATGATTGGGAAGACTCTAAAGCTAAAGTTTTGGAGAAAAACAACTCGGAAAGGCGGAGAGAAAATGGTACGCTCAACGGGTTTCCCGCCGTCCGCAAGGCCGTGAACGGGTCTGACCACGATAAATCTTTGAAGAAACTAAAACTAGAACCATTAAAATCCGCCCGGCAAAACAACTGTAATGGGTCTAGCACATCAATTAAGGTTCTGGATTCTCGGTCTCTGCTGCAGCAGCGGCAGAGCCTTCCGGCGTATGCAGTTCGCGACAGGTAATGAATTTTATTTACAACACGATGTCCTCTAATGAGTTCTTCATAGGCTTAAACTTGAATTCTTCCGCAACGACACGCTGCTGATTTTAGGCGATACGGGTTCCGGGAAAACTACCCAAATACCACAATTTCTTCTAGAAGCTGGTTATGCGAACCAGGGGATGATAGCTGTAACACAGCCCCGCAGGGTGGCAGCGATTTCTGTAGCTAAACGAGTGGCACAAGAAGTTGGCTGTGAGCTCGGAAAAACAGTGGGATTTACAGTCCGTTTTGAGGACTGCACTAGCAAGTCAACGAAAGTCCGCTTCATCACTGATGGTTCTTTACTAAGGGAAGCAATTGCTGATCGTTTGCTGAAAAATTATAGTGTTGTAGTCCTAGACGAAGCTCATGAGAGGACGGTTAACACGGATGTTCTTTTCGGAATTGTTAAAGAAGCCCAAAAACAGCGGAAGGCGCGCGGTTTGCTACCTTTAAAAATTATTGTTACTTCAGCTACTATGGACGTGGATCCCTTTTCAAAATATTTTGGCGTAAAAGGGCTGTTTCTTGAGGGTAGAAGCTATCCAGTTAGGGTATTTCATGTAAAAGAACCACAGAGGGATTACTTGGAAGCTTGTCTTACAACTTTATTTCAAATACATAAAGAAGCCCCACCTAAGTAAGCGTTATAATTCAAATGAGATCACTTTTTGTACGATTGCTTTTTAGTCACGATGTTTTAGTTTTCCTGACTGGTCAGGAAGAAATTGAAGCAATGGCCCATACTGCAAGGCTGATAGCAAGGGTATATTATTTGAATAAAATTAATAAAAAATAATAAATAAAATTAAATCTTTTAGACAAATAATTTAGATGCCCCAACACTACGTGTCCACACACTTTATTCCCAGCTACCTCAGAATAAGCAAATTGAATGCTTTAGACCGTCAGCGCCAAATTCTAGAAAGGTAATTTTGGCAACAAATATTGCTGAGACATCCATCACTATTCCGGGTATCCGCTATGTAATCGACAGCGGATTTGTTAAGCGGCGGATTCATGACCCTCTTACTGGAATGGATGCCCTAAAGGTTGCTCGGATATCACAAGCACAAAGTTGGCAGAGAAAAGGTCGAGCGGGTCGTGAAGCTGAAGGTGCCTGCTACAGAACGTATACAGTGTCGGAATATGAAAAATTTGAAATGATGCCAAAACCTGAAATTTTGACAAGCAATATAACAACAGTGGTAAGTAAAAAGACGTCCTGGTATTCCTCTTCAGATTAATTAATCTTTTTTTTAATTCCACAAACTTTTATGCTAGTCTGCAGTTTCGGCTATCTCAAGAAAATTAACATAAAATAGTTCTCATTCGATCCTTGTATGCGTTTACTTAAGAATAATAAGTTAATAAATCTTAAAAACGATGTCTTACAATATCTATTGGATAGTACAACTTCATATTTTCTGATTTACTGTCTTTTCGGCAAGTGTAATTTTTTGCGAACTTCTCGTAACAAATTATTGATAACCTCTGTCCTCCTAACTCAAACCTCATGTTTTCAAAGCACAAGTTGTGCTATCAGATTCGTTGTATCATATGATAATATGAAAACTTGGTGAAATTTCGCACCTTAAATGTTATGAGGTATAAACGATTGCATCATGATAATATGAACGAGATTTTATTGGGAAATATTTAATAGCTATAAAGTTCGTACTTGGAAGAAAATGAGAACTTAATTTTATTTATAATGTATTGTATTATTTCCAATTGAATCCTTATAACAAGTGTAACAGTATTAAGGGAGGTATTCACGATTTGTTGTACTTTTCATTTATCAGCTATCTATTTATCTAATGCTTTACTTAAATGAATGAAATATATTGTAAGTCTAATCAGAAAAATATCCGATTAGGCTAATTTTTGGTTTGCTTGTCCGGTTTAAATTACTTATGGTACCTTTGCAAATGCGATTAAATATTTATGAATGAATTTTCTTTCAGATATTACAACTTTTGGCTATTAAAATAGACTGCAGAACATTTGACTTTATGGATAAACCTCCCGAAGATGCAGTTGAAAATGGTTACAGAGAATTGCACTTACTTGGAGCTATAAAATCTGTTAGTAATCCAGAGCTGACACCAGCTGGTAAAAAAATGTCTATGTTTCCTTTGGATCCACGATTTAGTAAACTATTACTGGCTGCACCTGAATTTGACTGCCTTGAGGAAATGTTAAGCATAGTTGCGATGTTATCAGGAGAAAACGTGTTCATAACTACCACAGATAAGAGGGAGCAAGCAGCTCTGGCTCATGCTAAATTTGAATCCAGATATGGGGATCATTTAACTCTGCTTAATGTGTTTTCGGCATTTCAACAAACAGAAAACATTAAGGTAATTTAATTAAGTAGCAAAATAATTTTAATAAGGTCGTAATTTCTATTCTAGATGTGGTGTAACGATAATTTTCTCAATTGGAGGAATTTGCTTTACGCAAAAGACGTTCGTAATCAATTGAAAGAAATTTGTATAAGATGCGAATTAAAAATTACAAGCTGTGCTGCTGACTTTGATAAAGTTCGAAAGTGCCTTTTGGTTGGCCTGTTTAACAATATTGCTGCGTTGCAACGTGACAATTTCTATTTAACTATATCCAGCCGGCATAAAGCTAAAATTCATCCTTCCAGTGTTTTAAGTGGGAAAAAACCAATATGCATCGTTTTTATAGATATAGTAACTACTCAGCGGAATAATCTTGTATGCGTTTCATCAATTGAACCAGAGTGGATAAGAGAAATTGTTCCGAATTATCCTCACATAAACCGCATTCAAAATTTGTTGAGCTCTTGATAGAATTGCTTAGTTGAATATGTAGCTAATAAATATACAATTATTGTATTATACCTGGCTCAGTGTAGTTCTACTGCTGTTTAAAACCGGTCGATCTGTTGCCTTCTATTTGTGTTACAACTGAGTGTTGCTGAATTTTAAATGACTTTTATTATTTTTAATTAATATGTATGTACATTTTTACAGTTCTTCAACAATTTTGAAACAAAAATCTGTTTGAGCAATAAAGTTTAAGATGTGACAAAATAGGAAATAAATGTATAATATCTGATATATGTGGTTTTTTTTGTGGTCATTATTTAATTTACATTGCATTGACACAATTTTATCACTAATTTCTTACATTCTTTAAAATACAATCTGATATTCCTTTAATACTGAAAAACTAGTAATATCTTTTGAAAAGTTTAAATATCTCTTTAATATTGTTTTTTTTGGGGCATGTGATGAAAAGTTAACAATACTTCTTCTATTTGGTGGAAGACTTTCTCACAAAGTGATGAAGTTGAAATTTTCTGACCAATATATCAATTGGTGATCGTTACACTTCAGAGGAATATAATCGATTAGTATATACGTATTATGTCCTCCAAACAATTAAATGTAAGTAGGTATATAAAATAAATAAAAACACAATATAAGTGTATATTATACGTATATATTTTCAGTAATAGAATATAATACAGTAAAGTTTTATATTGATAGACTCGTACATTACGTGTATACCGTAGTTGTAAAAACGCACATTAAAATGGTGAGCGAATCGGTTGATCCAACCAGCACAAATTTAGTTTATGAAGTTTATACTTATAAATTGTGCACACAGCCATCGTTAAGCATTCACGCCGTAATCCAAATATCCTGTTTTCACTGTTCAATGATTTTTTTTATAATAAAACAGTTGGATACGTATTTTTAATAATGCTAGGGCGATTGACGCGTTTAATTTGAATTTTTTCTTAGCTAAATAATAAAAGATTATTTTATTAACCATGAATAAGCCATTAATTTAGTATTGTAAAAGTTTGAGCAAAGTTTTTTTAAATTAAGATTCATTGAGATTCACTAAGATTCATTGACAGTTTTGGATTAAGAAAATATATTTAATATCATATCTTTAAATCTGATTATGAAAAGATAGTTTATTTCATTCAATTAAGAGAAAGGTTTAATCGTATATTTTATCGTAGATTATGTGAAGTCTTAATAAGTACGTTTATTGATCAAAGTAGATTTTCTGTATTTGTAATGTATTCAAGGATGTCAACACGTAACATAATTATTTCAACTTTTTGCTGAATCTTATTTAAGAGATCTTATAGAATTTGTATACATAATTCAGCAATAAAACCACGTTATGAAAAAAGTTACATGTTGTCATCACAGCAATGTTGGAAACTAATAAGTATGCAATGCAGTACAACTTAGGATATAAATTCTAAAATCGATAAAAATACGTTTTCCATCAATTACCAAATAATAAGTATAATTTAATTTATCTTACTGTATTTGCATACGAAGTGTTTATGAATAAAAATGTCGCATTATGAGTACAATTAAAAGAGTTATGTGCGTATATGAATCCATTCCTAATGGTTTTGACTCTTAAAACTCCACGAAATGATTTTCATAAACTATAAAACTTGCCTAAACACTTTAAAATCTTATAACCATGAAAATTAGGAAATTAGGAATTAACGCACATACATATTAAAACATAATTCAAACGATTAGGTTCTATCCATAAACACTTTGTAAATGTAATAAATGTGAGTACAAATGATTTAAAAGACAAATGGCTTTATAAGATTTCTGTTTTGTTTTAAAATTAATTAGTTGACTTGTTCATATTTTGCTTTCTTTGCATTCGATGCTAGACAACAGGATAAAATTGTTCCTATTAAAGGAGCAAATGCCACTCCTGAAGCAACTGTTCCAATAAGAGACATATTTGAATTAAGAATATCAATTAGCTTCTTGATGCAACCCTGCAAGAAATAAGAATTTTTTAAAATAATAGAGCTTCTTTTTTTAGATAAATATGAAACTTCTTCTTATTCTAGAATTCTAAATTTTAATGAGTTTGGTTTAAAATTAGTTGATATGAATAATGTTTCCGATTGGTGACAAGAAAGTACAGATCATTTGTAAGTTTTAGGAAAGTTTTTCTTTTAGTTATATTTTATATTATTCAAATAAAACTGCATATTTCTTAAATTTTCTATGATCGTGTTAAAATAGAGTAATGATCTTTGCAGAAATCAAGTCCTCATCCTAAGTACTCTTTTAAATTTGTGTTTTAACAAGCAATAAACTATTCTACAAAATATTCTGATCAGAGATACGCATGTGTGTAATGTTTATTTTTATTTCTAACGAATTATGTCTATATATTTGAAAAAGATCGTGTTTTAAACAAAAATGTTTCATCTTAAAAAGCGTTTTATAGAAATATGAAGATCCACAATAAATAGTACTTACATCAGGAAAAACATCTATAGATTCTTGTTTTCCGCATTTTTCAGGGTTAATGCAGCAGGATTCTGGCACTTCCTTGGCCGGATTTAGGTCATACCAATCTTTGTAACCGTTTACTCCACAGCATTGCAACTTTAAACGAAAAATAATGATTTATTGTGATAGTTCCAATGCTCATTCTATTCTTACCTTTTTTTGAATTATGTCAATAGGCAAGTTGTGTTTAGAAGACACAGTATAATTTCGAATGTCTTGCCTTAATCCGTTGTCGAAACCTTCAGCAAGCCGGTCCCTATATGCGTATATTGAAGCAGCCAATGCAACTTCAACAAATAAGATGATTATCAAGAATCCTCCGTACTAAATAATAAAGATAATTTTCTATTCGGTAATATTCTCAAAAGAAGGTTACAATTTACCAAATAGAGTAAAGCAGGTTGACCTTTTATGGTACAACTGCAGGCCAACGTAGCTACAAATAGTATCACAATGCCAATTCCAACTAAAATGCATGGAGCTGTTCTTGAGTAGCCTGTGCTAACTTTAAGATAACTTTCCATATCCGTTTGCATCCATATTCCTGCCCAAATTATCATCATACCTGTAAGCTGAATTGAAAAATATAAGAATATTATCACATATATATTTATTTCAGCAAAAAGTTAATTAAAATTGTCAAGAGCTTTTCGAAAAGTTCGAATTTTACAATCGAAGGATAACGTTCCGAGTTAGATTTTTTTTATTTATAATTATTACATGCTTTTCTTTAACTTATTAAGTTGTACGTTGTACGTTTTATGGATATTTTTCAAATGTCGCAATACGAATTAAACCCACTTCCCGATGTCGTAGGGTGTTAAAACTTGGCCGAGAGTTTCATCTCCGATGAAAATACAATGTCCCATTATAGTATTGGGACCCGGAATTGACGAATTCAAGGTGGCAGACTGTCAAATTTTGAAATTTATGCGATTTGCACCAATCTTGGTACTTAGGGGTTTTCGAGGTGGCTGATTTCAACCCGACTGTCAGAATATACGAATTCAAGATGGCAGACTGTCAAATTTTAAAGTTTATGTGATTTCCACCAAACTTAGCACTTAGAGGTCACTGTCAGAATTTGTGAATTTAAATGTAATTCCTGTGTGGATAATAGCTGTGACACCCAGCTATAGTATATGTAGATACCAAAATAATAGTACTACGGTAAAAACCCTCGTATTGATACTACGGTTATACCAGCTTGCTAAATTCGTATATCTAATGCTGGTATTCAGTGACCCACACGTAGTTTATCCGTTATGTATGTATATACATATAGCAGATATATTTAGTTATAAGATTTATAATTTTACAAGCTTTTCTTTTCTTTTAATATATTATCAAATTTCATATTGGCATTAAAGTTAAACCTAGAAGTTAAAGAATTTGAAGGTTTAGAAAATTATTTAATTTAGTCTAATGTAATAAATTGTTTTCTATAATTTATTTACATATTCTCAAATACTATTGAGATCACGAAGCTGGTGAAAAGGCGAATAATATTGAACATTTTGGTCTCAAGAATATTGTTTTTATATTTCAATGAACTCGGATTAAGCCAATGTCATCCATTCTTTGTTTTGCAATACAGGCGAATGCACATTTTTTCTTTTCGTTGTCTTTTATGTTTTCGATAGCTCTTAATACAAAGTTGCAGACAATTTTATTTGAGGACAAAATATTTTTGTAAAGGCAAGTTAATAGGCATGCTTCTAAAATATCAAAATTACTATAATTGGCGGCATTTCAGTTGATAAGATTAAAATATTTAAGCATGTGTTGGGGATTTAAGATAACCCAACGTGTTTTAGTTTACCTTTTAATCGAGTAACATATTTTATAATTTCAATGGCTTCAAATCAAAAACGCCGGCAAAACATACAGATGTTATGACTCAAGCTCTGCCGTATAAAGCACCAAGAAAAAATATACTTAAAGCGACTCTGCGTTTTTAAAAATGACCCAACTCCGTAATGAAAATAAGTCATCACTTTTGATAACACTTCTCGAGTTGAGATAACCACAGATGAGAATTTTGACCTTTTGGGCAATTTTTTGTCTAATAACAATTCAATTACTGACTCGAGCGCGAAATTTAAGGAAACAATTTTTTTTTCTTTTTAAGATTCCAGTCTAGATTTAGATATGTCGATTTAAGCTTACCCAAAATGCCACATTGAAGATCATCAATAAGGTTTTTACACAAGATACAGCACAACATCTTCTTAAGCCTTCTCCCATTTTTATTTGTTGTATGTTTCTGGGGCAGAAAAGTTGATGCTTACTTCTAACGTGAAGCTAGAAGTTTATTGAAGCCCTAATTGCTAATTATTAATTTTCACTTCCAATGAAATTTGGGCAACACAGCTGCAAATGTCATATTCAATAGAATATTAATAAATCACTTTTGATTAAATGCATGTTACCTGTGATCAAATATACGCTTTTCGACGAAGGTGAAGTTTCAACAGATGGTAGATGGTTCGAACGATTCTCTATAGAAGTTCGACAGCTGGCAACTTGTTGTTCCTTCGACTGAGATTTCCAAGGAAGTGAGCTTGAGAATTGATTTTTCACTGCCTCTGTGGTTTCTTTTAAGCTCGCAGAAAAGCTGAACATTTACATATATTCTCTGGAAGCTTTTAAAATCTCATTTTCTATTATTTTTAAATATATGTATATAAGTAATTACATATGTACGCAACCGCATGGGACTGTTTACGTGCGTATTAAAAGGTGACATTAAAATATTTAATCACCCAAATAAAAAATATGTGCTTTTATTTGCCATTATTTGTTAGGGTCAATCAAAACTTATTAAAGGGGAATATAAAAAGATATGGTGTCCTTCCGAACCTTTGTTATGTTAATGATGCAGAAAGCAATCCTTTTGTTTAGTGCGAATTTTAAATACGTTTTTATAAAATATCCTGGAATTGAGCAATTTAAGCATTATTCAATAGTAATTTTTTCAAGCTTTCTAATTGAGTACTTAGCGATTTCCTTAACCGTGAACAATTATTTCGGTATTACATATAAAGAAGTATGTATTACTAATAAAAAATCAATAAACTTGTGACACGTTGTTCAGAATTAAGAAAATTTAAAATAGGTATATGTACATATGCATTTTTCAAGGAACCGGGGAAAAAATTCAAATTATTGAGAGATTCAAATTAACGAGTGTCAAATTATCGAGAGTCGACTGTATTTTCATTCAATTAATGTGCACTACCAAATCTTATAATTGGATATTTGAAACTCGAATGATAATTCTCAGTACTATAGTCGGTCCGAAATCTAGAAGCACAAATTGTTTTATTTAGACATGAAAGGCACTACATACATATATGTACATATTTTTTTATGGTATAGGGCTTAAAAACCTTTTTGATATTATGGAATTCCATTCAACTCAAATAACCCAATGAACCAAAACATAATGTAAATTTTTCCCATAAACCACAAGCAAGTCATCCTCACGCAACATAGGGCTCTTATATTGAAATAGGAGTAATACAATATTAAAATTAAATTGAATGATTTTTAGCTTTTAAATACATTTGCATATGTTTAGAAGTATGAACATACTGCAATATGATTAATTATACAAAATGCATTGCTTTCGAAATTTTGATTTTTAATATTTTTATAGAAAATTAATTTGTTAAATAATAAATTCTTTACTTTATGTACTATATTTAAGATTGTCCTATTTTTATAAGCATTGCAGATCTTAGATAAGTTTTAATACGTCTAATTGGTAAAAACGATCACTCATTTTTATCTGAAAAGCCAGTTTCAAAATTCGCTCAAACAAAATAGTTGGTGTAAAGATGGTATTAAGAAATTAATTGGAATTTTATTCTTTCACACTTGTTTGGTTAAGAATTTTTTTTAGAAAACGACCTTAATCGATGTTTTTAAGATTATACAAACGAATTGTACTTATGTAATATATACATACATCTACTCATCTAAAAGTGTGTATGTGATTTAGATAGATGTAGATAAGGTGTAGCTGAATGTTTAACTTTTTTATAACCCTTTGAAAAGAAATACGAATTAAAACAACGGCAATTACATGTTTTATTTAACATTTATAAACAGTGGTCCGAAAGGGATTCAGAAGGAAAAGAATTTCAGTATATTTCCCAAATGAAAAATTTCTGACCTGGCTAAGAAATTAAATAAAGGATAAAAAGAGGTGATTTTCTGGGTTGTTGAGTTTTAGCGAAGAAAGGAGATTTTAGGATTTCAGCTTCCACATTAAAATTGTTAAAAAAAAGAAAAACCTTTTATAGAGGGAATATATCTAAAATATTCGACTTACCTCTTAACGTTAACGCTTTGCAAACCAGAAGAAAAAAAGAAAGAAACGAAGAAAGAAAACATTTTGCTAAAGGCACCTCTGAGTAAATTTTTAACTTCAGTAAACTCTTTAAGACAACTTCAAAGGCGAACCATCTGAAAATCCATGAAAAGGAGAAGGAGGCATACAGTGAAAAAAGTATTGTATAGCGAAGGAATTTATTTCATATGGGGAAAGTTCCTTCGCTTTACATCCAATAAGATTCTGAAAGAAAACGAATTTGTTCAAATAAACCCTTTACGTTCAAATGATTTGTACTTTGATTTACGGATGGACACAAATCACTCAATTGAATAGAGTATTGCATTTTGTGCGATCTTTTATGTTCTTATTTTTTGAAGTAGAAATGTTAAAGCTTTATGTACGTACATAGATAGGTAACCGTGCCGTACTTTCCACCTGCTACGTATGTGCCGTACCTATTTAATTTGATAAAATCTGGGAACAGAATAAAAACATTAAACAGCGACATATCAAACTTTATGTATTAGGTATATTAGAGATATCATAGTTAATAAATTAATACAAAATAATACGAAACATTGATGACTTGTATAACACCGGTCAACACGACTTTTCGATGATATCGAAAAAAAAAAAAAAAATCGATGACATCGAAATATCTAAGTATGTATATCATACTATATATTGGCGTAATTTTTGACGGTACCGTAGATCCGAGTTACTTTACATAGCTCTAGGATAACTTTGGCTGAAAACAAAAAACATATTGAATTTCTCACCTCCTTCTCCTTCCTCGTAGCCATGACAGTAAACGATATTGTAATTCGAGTCCGAAATGTTAGATGATTTTATGGCGCCTGCCTATTTTTAATTGGTTGCACGATTTTTTTCAAAACTAAAACTATCATTTGTACTTTGAACTTACCTGCTGTGAATACTTACGTATTTTAGGTCTACAAACTTTCTTGTGTAACAGAGGGCTGTAGATAAGTTAATTATTGTTTATGTTTTTTTGAAAATTAAGCGTTTTTGTACGTCGAATGCTTCATTTGTTTATTTTCTATTATTTAAAAGTATTATAACTGGCCTTAAACAAAGTTGTTATTTGTAAGCAGGTACACGATATGCTCTCACATCTGTACTATATGCTTTCAACACGATATTGTTGGTTTATTTATGTGTAATATTGCTACAACACTTACTTCAGTTAACGGCGTGTTATTTTTAGTGTTTTTAGGGTTCCGTAGCTCAAAAGGAAAAAAACGGAACCCTTATAGGATCACTTTGTTGTCCGTCCATCCGTCTGTCTGTCAAGACCCTTTTTCGCAGGAACTCATGGAGGTATCAAGTTGAAATTGACATCAAATACAAATGTTCGCGGTCCCTTGAAAAAAAATCAAGCTTCTAAGTCAACGCAATCTACGGCCATTTGAGCCTTACATATTTTCTATAACACTTCGCAGGGGAGTCAAAATCTATAGGGTACTTCCAATAGACCTAGAATCATGAAATTTGGTAAGAAGGAAGATCTTACAGCACAAATAAAATAAATTATATTTCGGACATTAATTGTGAAACTTAGTTACTTTTATTTTTTTATTTGAACATTTCAATTCTTCAAGTTTTTAGTGCTCAAGTGCCGGTCATGACTTGAATAGTTGAATCGTAGTCCATTGAAATGTTAAAAAATTTTGGCCGAGCCTTTCATTTTGAGTACGACAAGATGTGTAGGGGGGTAAGTATTGTCCCTAAGTACAAAATTCGGCTTTCGGGGTTGAACGATTTTTTTAGATTTTTTTTCGAAATTGCATTCAAGGTGATATGAGAAGTGATGGAACAAAACATGATAAGTAATTTCAAATGAGCAACTTTTTATAAAAGCTCGAAAACCTGTAACTTCTTGGTATTTGTAAAATTTAATAAAGTACTAATAAATAATTAATTAATATACATGATTTCAACGATA
Organism: Machimus rusticus; assembly: GCA_951509405.1. NCBI lineage: Eukaryota > Metazoa > Arthropoda > Insecta > Diptera > Asilidae > Machimus > Machimus rusticus. Next base: position 2,989,587 of record OX608052.1, on the reverse strand, counting down.
CCGGCCTAAAGGGTGATGTATTTTATGGTATTCTGTCGAATGACATACATATGTATCTAACTTTTTTTTTCAAAAGTGGAATTATCATATTTGTTCTGTCACTCCTCATATCTCGGCCGACAATGGCTACTTTGGATTCAAATATTTCAAAAACGGGGCATTAGTTTGAAAAATGGTTCAAGAAACCTTATAATGATTTTAAATTCCCTTTCCAACGATACCCTACACGATGAGGTAGGAATCTTTTTCAAGATGGCGGCCAAATGGGGGAGGGCACCCTGTAAACTGAGTTTTATACTTGAACTTATCAAAAAAAAAAAAAAAAAAAAAATGTGCTATCTAAAATACAAGGTTCGACCAACATTTTGTAACATTTCAATGGAGTAAAAGTGTATTGATAATTTTTGTCAGCTTTTTCCGAGCAGTTTTCATTTTCTGTAAAAACTATGCAGTTTCCCTTGAGCATCATCATACATAAATTGAACATTTTAGTGCTCTCTCAGGTAAAATCAATGTTCGAAAGAGTTCACACATTTTCTCGAAACTCCAATCTAGAAAAATAATTCAATTTTCCGTTTCAATTCACCCTTATGAGGACGATGGAGGGAGGCAAAAATTTCTTTATACATGTAAGAAAGTCGTTCGTGGAGCTCTTGCTCCGGACTACATTTAAACTGCTTGTGAATCGTTCAACCCTTTTATGTTTATGTACGAAGGCACATAACGTTCAACTTTAAGGGCCTGCGGAGATACTTGAGCGCCATTCAAATCCTTGTCTTTATTGATCTCAAAGAAAAGCCCGGAGACTTGCTCCACTCCATTTGGCCATTGCTTTGCGAAGGTTGCTGACAATGACCCTGAAAATACAAATCCAAATCTAGGGATCTTGACGGATATACACGGCCCTCATTTATTCTGAGCCGGGAAGTTTTCCGGTAGCCGCATCATTTGTCATTCAAACGCGTCTTCTTGCAAGAATGCTCGGAACAATACAGCGATGATGATGATGTGCTTTTTGCAAAGACATAACGAGCTCATTTTCACTTTGAAGATGTGATGCGATAGCTGCTTTTGGCAGCAACATCATGATGCCTCTCAAAGGGATTAAAAGTCAGCAGGGTAAAAATAATCAGGGTTTTGTCTTTTAAAGAAGAAAAAAATTGATCGTAATTACCTTTTGAGCATTATCCCCGGGCAATAAATGTGGGCTATGGGTGAAATTTATTGAGATCTTAATTACCGTGCAATAAAAACCACTCTAGCTATATTTGGGTTTGCCCGAAGCATTGTCCGTATTTTAAGTAAATATAACTTTTGTTTGGAGCTTAAACTTTTAATCGATATTGTGGTACACTTTTAAAGACTTTTAAGATTCGCAATTGTTAAACATTAATTCCCTGAACTTGTGTTGGCATATGGAATGTAAAAAATATATATTTTTTATTGTTATTATTATTTTATTGTTCACGTTTTATACTAATGATAACAATTTAAAAATTCAGGGTAGGTATATACAACATATTGTTTTGTTTTTGATATAATAGTTTTTATTACTCCTAAAGTATTTGGGAATATGAAAGACACATTTTTTGCAAAAAAACAAAATTACATATTGAATTTTGAAGGCACAACGACGATACATTATTAACATAATTTATTCTGATATTAACACCTAACTTTCAAGAAATATAAAAAAAGCATGGCTTGTAATGACAAATAGTCTGGGCTAAATAAATATATCTCTGATATTATCGATATATTTAAAAACATCTATTTATTTAAACAAAAGATTTCGTTTTCAAGTTTTTGTAACAAACTCGTAAAATTGCCTATGCTGTATTGCAACTGTCATCTTGAATTTACTAACAGCGATAGATAGTAGACTTGTAATTAGTTGTACCGAACTATTTTTATACCAATTTTCATTAAAATACCTTGGATTTCGAAAACCACGATCGCAAAATTGGGTTCGGCATTTGCCATTTGGAGTCTATAAATTGTGACAGTAGATTGAAAATAAGTGGCTTCAAAATACCTTTATTATACTTACTTTCAATTCGTTGAATTCGAAAAATTGTGGTCGGAAAAAAAATATTGAACCAAGCATTTAGGCGTGATATTCGGACAAACATGTTCATGTACTATATGTACGATTAATTAAAGTTTTCCTTTTATATGGAATTTTTATTGATATTCTTATATTTAAGAAAACGGATATAATTTAAAGAGTGATATCAAAAGCAAAAGGTGCAATTATTTTTGAGTTCTCTGAAAATTGGTTACATCTCCATGTAAATTTATACATACATACATAGCTCCAATTTCGGAATAACTAATAAACAGATTAACAACGACTTTTCGATCTCTTAGTCTGGACTGTTGTTAGCTTATATGTACATACATATGTATTTTGTGGAATTCAATTAAAAATTAAAAGTTAAGCGTCCTATTTCGACTTCATACTTTCTTTTAACCAAGAAAACTTTCAATAGTTTTTGGATTTATAGTGGAGTACATTGGAATTTTCAGTTCAACTGAAAAAAATCAGAACGAAAATTTCAAAGAGTTTTTCAATAAAAGCATGTATTAACTTACATTTTTTTACAACATAACCATTTTCATCAGCAACATAAGTAACAAGCTGCCATAAGCCATTTGGGTGCAAGAGGTAATATGAGCCTTCATAAACGAATACATCTGTACCATTAACATTCTTAAGTTTTCCCCTAACAGTTTGGTGCTCATTACTAAAAATAAAAAAAAATGTTGTTAAATACGTAATATAAAATAAAAGTGCATATATACTTCTACCTGAACAAGACGGAGTCATTTTCGATTGGATTAGTATCAATATTTTGAGGTAATGGAGTGCTGTGTACTATGTAAAATGCAGAAAATAAAATAACCCAAACCCACTGGCTCTTCATTTTTTATCTTCAGCGTAAAAAAATGGTTTAACATGATTCCCTGATGGAGATCTGATTTATACCTACCAAATTTTTAAAAAAGATGTGGGAGAAGGTATGGCGTAACATTTTTACTACAATATAAAGTGCAATTGTATCTAAGCAGTGAAAATAATTTACCTTTTTTGCACTTACACCTCCCGTATTTGGTAAGCTATTTTATGAAGAGAAGATATTGCAGGTAGTTTTATCAGCACGTTCGTTTTCTTATATTTTTCAAATTCGTTGTATGAGCTGTTGACCTTCTTGGAATTCGATAATCTCTGACGATGAACTTTAACTATTGCTCTTGGCGGTATATGCTATATTGCGTAACCGGTTGAACTAGGTAAGGAATTCGCGGAGATAATAGTTAAGAGTTAAAATACACCGGCCGGATGATAGCATAATCGTGACAGCCACCCAGTGGATGGTATTAAACTATAATTAGCTATGAATGGTTGTGGGTTTTAACTACTACTATTAACATATGTATTTACGTTGAAAAAAGTCAAGAACATTTAGCTGACATAGATATTCAAGTTTGTATAGTGTATGTAGTAAGTGTGTATGTATGCTTAACGTTTTTTATTTATACATTCGAAAAGCTATAAAATGTGAATGGAAGATGTAAACTGTGCATTTCGTCTCTTTTTTTACGGTTCGTAAACGCAGCTAACAACTAAAGTATTAAATGTCGTTTGAATCTGGAACATTATACTATAAGGAAAATTTTTATTTTATAAATATTTGCATAGGTATTAAGGCTAAGTGTTTTAAAACAAAATGAAATCTTTATTTGAATGATAACGCATAAATAAAGGTAACTTTTTTTATTGCTTTATCACCGATAAAATTATAAATATTATTTGAAATTGTTTAATAAACAGATATTATAAATTCTATAATTGGTATAAAACAAGATATTTAACTTCCACTTTAATCCGAAGAACGTGCGGAAATAATATCAGCTGGCTTGGTCATAATAGGGAGTTAAATAAGTATATATGGTATATTATTTTAAATTATAGATAAGAAAAGCTTTTCTTAACCAAGTATACTGCCTATGGCTTTCGGATTAATAGATACAACAAGAGGAACTACAGGTTGAGATGGAGGAGTAGAAGTAGGTAGCCCAGAACCTGTAGAAAAGAAAACAATTTATTTGAGATAAACAATAATATTCGGGTTTTTGCAGAGTATTAGGAATTATGTGTATATTTCCATTATGTAAATTCTTAAACTTACCTATCTTATATAATCTTGTTTTCGTGATTATTGACCCATTTTCCCCAGTTACAAACTCTACAGAAACCTTAAACAAATCAGGGGTTGTATACGAATAAGATCCCTCTAGCACCAAAGCATCATTTCCATTTAAGTTTTTTATGATGCCTTTCACAAGTTTAGTATAATCATTTTCCACAATACTATAAATAATTTATAAACATTATTCAAAAAATTAGTTAACACAATTTATACTTATATTGAAATGTTCCGTCAGGGTTTATATGATATTCATTTTGTTGTGTTACATCATTGTTGTCATATACCGGAGCACTCACGACGAGAAGAAATATATTAAATAAAATTAAACCTGACCTGAAGAAGATAGCTTTCATGGTTGAACTGCCAAATATGACTGCTGTTTTATGAAAAATACTAAAAGTAAAGTCAAGATACTGCTGTTTCTGCCGACGGAAAGGAAAGGAGGGGATTTCAGATTCGATTCCGAACCATGTCTCACTCATCTTAAACTTTATACAAAGGTATATAAAGGCCGAGTACCTGATATGGGTACGTAATTTAAATAAAATAAACCTTAAACCATAAAAATAATTCAATTCATTTAAAGTTCATAATTTTAAACAAAACTGTCAATCAATCAAATTAATTTTAGATATCGGTGCATGAAAATACAAATAATTTTTCAACATAGTAATAGAAAATACAAGAAATGAGAATTAAAATATAGACTTTTATTATTTTTACAAATTTTATAATAACATACCTATAAATAATTGAAAGTTAATAATAAATTGTGAAATATGGAAAAAAATATATGCAATTAACTAAATTGCTATAAGAAAAAAATGTTAGCCTCCAAGTATACTACCTATTACTTTTGGATGAATAGTCGGAGAAGGAGGACGGGGTGTCGGAGAAACTGGAAGTAGAAGATGAATAATAATAATACACACTGTAAGAATTTCAGGAACTAACTTGGAGGTTTCGGAGCTTTAGTTGTAGGAATCGAAGGTGGTATACGGGCGGCTGAAAGAGGAATCACATTATTATTGTAAGTTTAAATTTTTAAAGTTCTATAACTTACATATTTTATTTAATCTTGTTTTCGTGATTGTTGATCCATCATTATTAGTTGCAAATTCGACGAAAACATTATAAAAATCAGGGGTTGTATACGAATAAGATCCCTCTAGCACCAAAACATCCTTTCCATCCAAGTATTTTAAGATGCCTCTCACAAGTTTAGTAGAATCATTTTCCAGAACGCTATAAAGAATTCGTAAATATTATTCAGAAAATTAGTTAACACATTTCATACTTATATTCAAATGTTCCGTCAAGGTTTATATGATATTCATTTTGTTGTGTTACATCATTGTTGTTATATGCAGGAGCACTTGCGACGAGAAGAAATATATTAAATACAATTAAACCTAAACCGTAGATGCCACCTTTCATCATGAAACTTTAAAAAATTACTGCTGCTCTATGAAAAAAAGATTCACACAACACAGCCTTATAAGTGTGGCCGGCTACATTGAGGAATAATGAAGAGGGGATATCCCTTAAATTTGCACTTCTGCAAATCACCGGAGATAGTTATTCAAGGCTTTCTTCAACTTTAAACGGCTGAAAAATAAAAAATAATTCCGCAACGAAAAACATTTGATTTAATTTGATTAATTTTTTAATAAAATTTAGATATATGCAGTTTATTCATTCAATTTCATTAAATAAAAGTATAAACACTTTTGAATTATATTCAAACATAAGGTCAATAAGTGCATCTGGTCTATATTGCATTCAAATTAGCATTAAATTATGAAAAGATTCTTGTAAAAAAAAGGAAGAGAAAAAACTTTAATTTGACAGAAACGTTGATCATGGCATTATCTGTTGAATGAGAAACTGATGAGGTTGATGTCATAAAAAGCATAAAATTATGGGCGTAAATATGTGTTAAAATGTTAATGAATAACTTATTTTTCTTTCGGTTTTTTCAAGCTTTAGCCGAGAAAGAAATTAAAAAATTTGCTGCTTGCTAAAACTGGATGGCACAGGAGACAACCAGGGTATCGTCATGAAAATTATAGTCTTCTTCCGGTTTATATACACTCGATGCTTGCTATTGCTATATTTATATTTCAAATCGATAAAAATATCATAATAAATTTGTTTTGAAATATATACAAGATGAATAAGAACTGATTGGTTTTTCTAATGAAGGAAGGAATGTTGTATACACGAACCGTCAGTCAGACGACTAAGCTTCATTTCCTGAAAATTTGTTTGAAGCCGACAAAAACCTAATCGAAAATGACAACTTCGGAGTCGAATGTTTTAAAAATGGGGTATAATTTCGTCGAATTTCTTTTTATGGGGTTACGTTAAGTCGTTGGTATTAATTGGCATAATGTTTCAAAGGGTGATGAAAAATTGGCTCAAAGAAACGATCGCCTCAAACGGGCTCGCTGGTCATATGAACGTGATCGAATATCTTAATTATTTTGTTTTTTATTAAAATACAAATTTATTATGTCCTTATTAAAAAACCCTTTACAATGTATGTATGAAAACTTATATTCTCCTGATTCTTAAAACTATCGTCTGTCCTCAGAGAGAGTAATTTTTATTTTTTTACCCTTTGAGTGCATTCTGCAGTGTGGCTAACAATGCCTGTCGCCTGATATGAAACATCGGGTAAACAACCTTATTTCTAATTTAATGATTGTACCATTTATTTGAATTCGATTGTTTTTAATATTTTTGAATTCTTCTATAAATTCCGGTTTTTTCCCCGCATATGACCCAATAAGAAAAAATTGAATTTATTTTTTCATTAGAAATTGCTCCTGAAATTGGCTATAATGTCTCATTTGAACTTTTAAATAACGGTAAGCCGTCTAAGTATAATTTTTCAACATAGTAATAGAAAATGCAAGAAATGAGAATTAAAATATTTACTTTTATAATTTTTACAAATTTTATAATATATAAATAATTAAGAATTAGTTATAAATTATTAAATATGGCAAAAATATATACAATAACTAAATTAGTATGAAAACAAAATGTTAGCGTCCAAGTAAACTACCTATTACTTTTGGGTGAATAGTCGTAGGAGGAGGACGAGGTGTCGCAGATGCTGGAAGTAGAAGAATATTTTATGAATAATAATTATACACACTATAGGAATTTTCAGGAACTAATTTGGAGGTTTCGGAACTTTAGTTGTAAGAATCGAAGGTGGTATACGGGCGGTTGAAAGAGGAATCGCATTATTATTGTAAGTTTAAATTTTTTAAGTTCTATAACTTACATATTTTATTTATTCTTGTTTTCGTGATTATTGATCCATCATTATTAGTTGCAAATTCGACGAAAACATTATAAAAATCAGGGGTTGTATACGAATAAGATCCCTCTAGCACCAAAACATCCTTTCCATCCAAGTATTTTAAGATGCCTCTCACAAGTTTAGTAGAATCATTTTCCAAAACACTATAAAGAATTCGTAAATATTATTCCAAAATTAGTTAACATATTTAATACTTATATTCAAATGTTCCGTCAGGGTTTAAATGATATTCATTTTGTTGTGTTACATCATTGTTGTTATATGCAGGAGCACTTGCGACGAGAAGAAATATATTAAATAAAATTAAACCTAAACCGTAGATGCCGCCTTTCATCATGAAACTTTAAAAAATTACTGGTGCTCTATGAAAAAAAGAATCACACAACACAGCCTTATAAGTGTGGCTGGCTACATTGAGGAATAATGAAGAGGGGATATCCCTTAAATTTGCACTTCTGTAAATCACCGGAGATAGTCATTCAAGGCTTTCTTCAACTTTAAACGGCTGAAAAATAAAAAATAATTTCGCAACGAAAAACATTTGATTTAATTTGATTAATTCTTTAATAAAATTTAGATGTATGTAGTTTATTCAGTCAAAATTTTTCATTAAATAAAAATATAACAGTTTTGAATTACATTCAAACATTACAAAGTCAATAAGTGCATCTGGCATAATGCATTTAAACTAGCATAAAATTATGAAATGATTTTTGTAATAAAAAAAAAGAAAATAACTTTAATTTGACCAAAATGTCGGTCATGGCATTATCTATTGGATGAGAAACTGACGAAGTTGATGTCGTAAAAAGCATAAAATATATGGGCGTAACAATATATACAAATGTTAATGAACAATTTAATTCTCTTTCGCTTTTCCAAGCTTTAACTGTGAAAGTGAGTAAACTTTTGCTGCTTGTTAAAACTGGATTGTATGTACAGGAGACAACCAAGTATCGACTTGAAAATCATACTCTTCTTCCGGTTTATATCCTCAATGCATGCTATTTTATGTTTCAAATCGATAAAAACAAAATAATAAATTTGTTTTAAAATACAAGATGAATAAGAATTAATTGATTTTTCTAATGAAGAAAGATATGTTGTATATATGAACCGTCAGTCAGCCTACTAGGCGTCATTTTACTGTTTCGATAAAATTATAAAATATTTATAATTGATGCTTAATAAGTTTAGATAGGGATTTTTTTAAGAGAGCCTAATTCTATTTATCTTTTCATTTGCTTAGCTGTGTCAACAGTTTTCAATTAAGTTAAAATGCTAGGTTATGTTTACCAGAAAAACTTAAATTTTAAGACTGGGATATGAAATAAAATGTTAAAATGTTTTTAGAAAATTAATAAAATATAAATATATATACATAAATTTGTACCTACACATACAGTTATTATTCCTATTATTCTTATTCATACACACAGTACAGACACACACAAAAATATGCAAACGCTTGCGCGGTTTTGCCCGAAAAGTTGATTGAGACCAAATAAGCATAAAGTCCTACTCAGAATAGAAGTGCAAAAAACCTTGCGTTACGTTACGTTTTAAATGAAACTGAGTTTGCGGCACGGCACGTTTAAACTGACAGCTTACCCGAAATAGAAACGTAAAGTGACGTTATGTTCTCCAATGATAATGATTCGAAATTCCTTTTTCAACGATAGGCCATACGATGGGCTAAGTACCCCCTCCCCTTTTACAAGATGGCGGCCAAATGGGGAGGCCTACAGTACAGCCACAAAAATTGAGTTTTATGTAATACTTAAGGGGGTCACACACATCCAAAAAAAAATTTTGTCCTACCCAAAATGTAAGGTTCGGTCAAAATTTTGTAACATTTCAGACTATGTACCTAATCTAGGTACTTCACTTCACAATTGAAATTTGTATCTAGATGATGAAGTTATAGCATTGAGGCTTCCTCTATACACACTTTCAGATTTTTATAACAAAATGCAAAGATTTTGCATATGAATAAAGTAGTGTCCCGAAGGCAGGCAGTGTGAATGCATATTATATTTAAATTCTCTAGAAGAAAATATTCAAATTTAAACAACCATTCCTATTTGACCTTTTAAGTACATGTGTTTTCCTTAATGAGCATTTTTGCACAAACAAATCTTATACCTTCTTTGCACACATAAAATATAAGTTAAAGACTCATAATTAGATCCAAACTCAAAATAAGTAATTTCTTCTTTGCATTTTCCTTATGAAAGGGAATATTCATCTCTTTCAGGCAAGTCAACTATGCTAATTTAGGATCTTTCCCCTTAAAAACTTAGAGACTAGTGATCATTCAGTGGCAACTTATCAACTATGTTAGGAACGGGTCAGCTTTCAGTGTCTTTCTGGCTGTTGACCTTCTCAAAAGTCAAAATTTGCGATGGAAGAGGAAGGTGAAAAAGAAGTGGTAAAGCGTTATTATGTTATTATATAACTGTTGAAACTGGGTGATGAATTTGTGATCGCAATAGTGAAGTGTCGATAGAAGAAATTCAAAGTTAAAAGTTTTTTTTTATTATTATATTATGTATTTCTAAAAATTTAAGATTTTATTAAATTATCGTCTTGATTTTAGAATACTCGTTGGTCGGTGATAATTTAGCACTGGTAATCAGTTGATTTTTCCAGACCTCCCATCTTCATCTGCTGAGAATTAAGTTGTGGGAACTTCATCCGATTACGTACGTACGGATGAAGATTCAAACGTAACCCGCAGTGATACAACCGATGATGATCCGTGCTGGATCTTTTCTCGACCGTGTCGATGTATCTTGGTAACTTGGTTATAATCCCAGTAGGACCAGTATTGATTACGGAATAGAAGTCGTAATCGCTTACTGTAGCTCCCACAGCTTCTCTTTTGGGCGAAAACACTGATTACTTTTAGACAGCGTTGTCATAGGCAAGAACTTGTGAGATTTTACATTACCCGCGCAGGCAATTTTGCACTAATGCCAACTGCTTCCGTTGCTCACGAGCACAGCAGGTCCGTGGTTCGAGCCTCAGCCGCGGCTAGAAGGTCTTTTAACCAAGCATAAGAGAAAGGTCCGTGATATTCCGACCAACCACGGCTTGAACTCCGATCTGCGAGAACTGCGACGGCTCTGCCATCTGAGTTACGGCCCCAAGCCTGATGCCTTTTTTAAAGTTGATTTTCCTGTGACATTCCGCGACTAACCACCAACCGGGCTTGAACTCAGGATTTCCGAATTTCCGTGTCGCTGCTCTACCTCCGAGCTATCTTCTAAATTATCATTTTGAGCGAATCCACCTTAATAAATCGATGTGAGGCACGTTCTGTTGGTTCTTTGCATATGCAATATTCAATTAGGATAAACAATTAAAAACAAAATGAAACATTTTATGTCCATATGTACAGGACGATATGCTTCGAAATTGATCTATGCATGAGGATTTTTATTTCCTCAAACTCAAAAAACACAAGGATTTCAAGCAATTTAAATATTTATATTTAAAGTAAACGTATATAAATCAAAAGAATTTTTTAACGTTAATTTTAACAACTGAATTAGATGAGTTTAAACTATTTGTACTACTTTAATTAAAATAGTAGAGAAACTATAAACGGAAAAATCAAAATAATTTAATATATTAAAATCAGTTCAGTTGAAGTAATGAAAATTTAGAAAAACAGATAGTCATTTGATTTTTCTTTTCATTGGACTGCTGACTGACCTAATAACTAGCTTTTCCTCAGAATATTAGTGTAAAATGTCAGTTCTGGGCAGGCCACCCTATTATATATTTATATAAATTCAGAGATAGAGATTGATAAGTTGAAAAGGAAAAGCAGTAATCAAAACTAAATCTTCATATTTTCTTTCCAATTTAAAACCTTATGATTTTCAAAGTTAACACAAATACAAGTTTTAAAATAAATTAAAATCACAATTCAATCAAATCATTCTTATCCAAGTAAACTGCCAACTGCTTTCGGATTAATACCCCCATAACCGACATAAATAGGTTTTGCCATAAAAACAACTAAAAAAAATAAATTTTAAATTTCCTTTATGGCTCGAAATTTTAAAAGCTTACCTTTTCTGACCACATATCCGTTTTCGTCTGCAACAAACTCTACCTGAACGTCAATTAAATCCGGTGTTGTGTACTTATAAGATCCTTCAAATACCAAAACATCATTTCCATCTACATTTTTTAAGATACCTCTCACATTCGTTTCGGTTCCGTCGGACTGTTCAACTCTGCAAAATGCAAAGAATATTGTTTACTATAAAATGATCTAATGATTTCCTGTACTTATATTGAAACGATCCATCAGGATTCAAATTGTAATCATTCTTTAATATTTGAACACTTTCATCGTATGTTGGTGCACTTTTCACAAGAAAAATTACGGATAACAAGATTATACTTGAACCGCAGATGCTGACCTTCATCTTTCGAAGTTTAAAGAATCACTGATGCTCGTGAAAGAAATAAATATGTTGGTTTTCATCGGACTAAAAAAGTGTGCAAAATGTAGGTACCTTCAAACTAGTTATTTAAAGCTTTATATAGATATATTTAAAGATGAGCAACCTTGAAAATATAATTACTTTACTTCATTTATTTACAAACACAAACAGTTAAATTGTGATGAATTAATGGAAATTAATGAATAATTTTGGATTCTACAAAACAACATATTGCAGATTGTGCAAATAATTATTTTTATTATATTATTACCTATAATCAGTTTTTTTTAAAGAAGTGTTAATTGTAAAGTGAATCAGTATTATATTTTTATTGTTTCGTCTGACTATTACCCTTAATTACCAAAAACTTGCCAACACTGTTTAAAATCTGGTTAAAAATTGGTTATTTGGGTGAAGCACTTCATTTTAAAATTGATAATATGTATTTAATAATAAATATGTTGAAAGATTTCGAAGTAATGTTATTAACATATGTATTTATTAAATAAGGGAGCAAAACTATATGTGTAGGGAAAGTGTAAATAATAAGTAAATTGAACGAAAATAAAAAAACAAGTTTTTCCAGAAAAATTATGGAGTGCTGATTCTGAGGGAACAATTAAAAAGGAATATTTTGGGTAAAACAACAAGTATATATAATTGTTAATTTCGAAGAAGCATGTTAAGAAGAATTTTTATGATGAAATAAAATAATGTTTTATCGAATACGTTAATTGTTTAACGCACGAATGCGTGCTCCTCTGCGTGCAAATTATCTCAGGGAGTTCTACAATAAGGTGAAGAAATCGTTCTCATAAAATCAATCATGAATTAAATACATGCTTATCTATTTGTTTTATGTGAAACTGCTTCGCACTTAACAGATAATAATGTAAACCTTGAAACAAAGTTTTGAAATATCTTCATTTAAATTCAAAATTGTAAGTTTTCGGAAAAAAGAAATACCTGAAATAAATAAGAAAGAAATAAGATGACTTTACTTTTCTCTTTCTTTTATGCAATAAGACTTCTTCATTCGGAAAAATTGATTAGAAAGAGATATGAAAATGTAGGAGAAAATTACTTTCAATTAAAAAGCAATAAATTCTTTAACATATTGTATATGTAGAAATGAGTAGTTGAGACCTCGAAAAGTTTTTTTTTGTGATGGTAGGTTTAAGCATAATTTATGACATGGAGAAACTGCACAGATCTCCGAATTTCAAGGATATCCGCTCTGTTACTTGCAAGGAAATAATCTTAAATATGGATGTTTTTTTCATAGAACAGCAGTAATATTTTAAAGTTCCACCATGAAAGTTGGCATCTGTGGTTTAAGTTTAATTTTGTTTCATCATTTATTTTTTCTCGTCGCGATTGCTCCCACAAATGGTGCAGCACTGCCACCAAATGAATATCACCTAAACCCAGACGGATCGTTTCAATATAGGTACAAAATGTGTTGAATTAGTTCTCAAATACGTACATATAATAATGTACATACATTTCTAAATTTTTTGTAGTATTATGGAAAATGATTATTCTAAACTTGTGAAACGTAACTCAAAAACCTTTAGTGAAAAGGATGTTTTCGTTATGGACGGATCCTATTCGTATACAACACCTGATTTATTTAATGTTCATGTAGAATTTGTAACTGGTGACAATGGATGGATAGCCACAAAAACAAGAGTGAATAAGATATGTAAGTTAAATAGTTTATGCCGGTTTTTCATCTAAGGATTACAAGGAAGTTAACTTAAACTAACTTGCGGATTTAAAAGTAGATACGTAATTTAAATTAGTTTATCTCGGCTGTTCAAGTATGTATACGAATATTTGAACGTTTTAGTAATAAGTTTTAATGCTAGGTACCTACTACCTAAGTAACTAGCACACATTTGATTTGATCCGATCCACCTACTAAAACTCAATGTTAAATACTCAACTTTTCTACAATCCCTGATTGATTTTCACTTTCAGATTTAGACCATGTTTCTATGCTCATACCTAAATAATTTTTATTATTTTATAATAAATTGACAAACTTAAGTCACTTAAATTTAAGATCGGTTAATTAAAATTTATAAATGTTTGATTTTTTTCAGCTGGTTTTACAACAACTACACCTAAACCTACACGTTAGTTCAAAAAATTTCTTCAGTTGCAAGAATTTTATTTTATAAATGTGTTTTTTTTTGCAGCATCCAGTCCAACTACTTTTGCTCCTTATCCTACTTTTCCCTATACTATTGATCTGAAAACAGTACAAAGTTTACTTAGTGGCTGAGTTGAACTTTATAAATTAATTATAAATTCTTATGTATATGAGAACTACTAATGAAAACAATAATTATTATTTGAAATAAATCAAATATTTGAGAACATATTAAGGTGTTTGCTTATAAAGAATTTGTTTATTTTTTTCAAGTGGACAAAAAGAATATCATTTGGAAATCATTGTATGTATATATATGCTCCTTATACAAATTTTATTGTTGGCTCAGAAAATTCTGTAATATTTATTTATAAGACTTATTAATGATAAATTGCTAAATAAAGATTTCAGGAGAAAAGAAACTGAAAAATGCAAGTACTTCGTTTCAAATTATAAAAGGTTTAATTGATTTCATACGTACATAAATCTTCTGATATTTATAACGACGACTATTTCGTTCGTTCGTGCAAATTTAATATATTGGGTTCTGTTTGACTCATCGGTTGTTCATGTGATTTTTAAAATAAAGGTTGCTGCTGGTTATGTACAGATTATCTGCTTTGTAAGATTTTTGTTTTATTTTTAGGTACATACATACATATATGTAGGTACATATGGTGGGAGTTAACAACAGCGTCATTGAAACGCCATAAAGGCTTGTAATGGGCTATTGACAACATTTGCTGTTAAATAAATGTATGTAGTTTAGTTGGCAAGATACAATTACTCTGTGAAAACTAGTAAGTGGCGCATTTTGATAATAAAATTATTTTAATAATTTGAATATTGAATATATGTATATTGTAATTAAGAAACTAGAACGAATTTTCTTGGGTAATATTACATACAAATGGATTTACAAATAATATGATCTGCGCGGTGAATTAAAATTTTAACCAGCAAGTAAACTCTGAATGACTTTTGGATTTGGTGCTTGATAAACTTGCGGCACACCATATGAAACTGTAAAAAATAATATAGTTTTTAAAAAATATTTTCTTGTTGTTTGTTCTAACTTACCTCTTTTCGCTACAAACCCGTTTTCATCAGCTTCATATTCAACGTAGACGTTCCAATGTTCAGGACTTAAGTACCCATAGACGCCCTTCACTGACAAAACCTGAGCCCCGTTCACATTTTTCACATGTCCAGTTGCATGGTGACGTGTTCCATCTGTTAATTCCGTACTAGAACAAAGGAGTAAAATGTCAAGTCCTTCTTATTTATTATAATTAATAATACTTGTATTCAAAACTGCCATCTGGGTACAATTGGTTTTCATTAGTTATAATTTTTGGTAGTACAGTAAACGTAGGCAGGTTTAAACAATTATTGGTACAAATTAGGTTAAATAGAACACAAACTAAAATGTACGTGTAAACGGTCATAGTTAAAGTTTCGAACTAACCACCCAACCGAGTAGTCAGAAAAAGATTGGCAGCTTTATAAAATTACTTATGTTATACTAAAACCTGTTGTATTCGTCTCGTGAGTTAAGGCCTCAGGGATGAGCAAATGACCATGAAAGTGAAATGAGAAAATTTATCTTTCTGCATAAAATCTAGGTGTGTTAGAAGTGATTGTGAGAGTCTGATATGTTATTTCATGCTAATTCACGCAATATATTATTTTTTATATTAACATATCTTTTAAAATTTATCAATTTAGATAATTCAACCAAACTCTGCAAAATGTCATCAAAATTTATTAAACACACACAGACACCTATGCACCTATATATTTAAGAAATGTAAAAAAATATGTATACTTTTAGTTTTTAAATCTTTTCGTAGGAATTATTCCTGTCATAAATTGGAAAATATATGCATACCAAGTTGACTACAATGTCCATATACCTAGATATATATTTCACTGTTAAATAATCGTTATCACTTTTAAATAGCCGTTATTATTACAAGCTTTTATTTAGCTTCACCTGTACCGGTGGTGTAATGAAATCTTGCGAGTTAAATTTGACCTACTTAGCGGTTTCCGATTGAGCTGAAATTTTGCATGCATATGCATATCACGTGACAATGCAATATTATAGTGACATGGAGCATCAAAAGCTTGTTTTAAAAAAATTGTTTTACTTAAATTTAAATTATGTAGTAGGTATATCTTATTTATATTGCAATCGATCCGTCTGCATGTAACATATGTAATAGATAATAATCTTGCATATTTAAATTTATCATATTTTCCTCCTCTTTTAATTTTGGAATCCATAAAGAGAATTTTAGGCGTATAAAGAAAAAATTAAATTGATCCTGAAATTATCCCCTAATACGTACTAACATCGTATAAAAAGATGTAATGAAGTTTTGCGAATTCTCCGTTCGCACACAAAAGAAATTTATACAGGGTGTCTCGATACCTTGAATTGTTGCAAGCACTATTTCGTAAGAAATAAACCCAATTCGTCTTCAAATTAATTCCCTTCCTCCAAAAAATTGCAATTGAAAATTTAACGTTTTTGAATGGAGCTGTGCTCAAAAAACATGACACAATATTTTTCAAGGATATCTCAGAATAAAGAACAAAATCAGATAAGGATCATTTTGGTATGTGATAAACAGAAAAAACTATGCACTAGGACAAAGACCTGCAAAATATCTTTGATAAAATGTATAAATATTTTTTTATAACAATTATGTAAGCTTGTGATTTTTACTTTGTATTTATTTACTTTTATTAAACAGGTAATGTGTATATTATATATATATTCGTATAATTTTTCTCATAGATTATAAGCATCATTTTTAATAATTACATAAAATAAAACTGAATTAACTATCCAAGAAGGCTTCCAATAGTTTTTGGATGGATGGTAGGATAAAATGTTGGAATCTTGATGAAAACTAAAAGATAAATTATTTTCGTAAATAAATTGTGTATTATTTTTATTAACGTACAGCGTTTTACTACAAAACCGTTTTCATCAGCTTCATAGTCTACAAAGACACGTTGTTTTCCAGGAGTGTCATGTCCATAAAATCCTTTAATTGCCAAAACTTTTTCTCCATTTACATTTTTCCAGTATCCAGTTGCATGCGTGTTTTGATCATCTTGAACTATACTGTAATATAATATAAGGATATGTATGCGGAAGTTTGTGAAAGACTAATTTTATTACTCGTATAGAAAACTGCCATCTGCATTGAGGTCAGATTGATGACTAATAATCCCTACACTAACACTAATAGTAAATAGGCAAAATGTAACATAAATTGAGATCCATTTAGCACAAGCCATTATTTAAATTTCAAACTTAACTGGCGAAGTCATAAAATAAATGCCGCCCAACACGAGTAAACATAAAATCAGATAGTCACTTTTTAGGTAACAATATCACTGAATATTTTTCGAAAGCTCGCGTTTTTGGGAAATTTAAACTTCCTGTTTCAAATTCTTTTTTAGTTGACCACTGTGGATAGTTTTGCTATGCTGAATCGTAAAATAGTTAAAGTTAAATAACCTTCTTAGTTTTCTTGAGCTTAAATATCACCTGTTTATGTTGCTCGCTTATGCCATAAGGGGGCATACAATTTGAATGTAGTATTTTTCATACGATATTTGCATATATTATATTCTTTGATAATTATTAATCAGACATATGTATAATAATTTTTTGTTGCATCTTCATATTTACTTTGTATATGTGTTACAAACTGAAGTAATTTATCTTAGTTGTACTGCATGTGAGATTATCTTAAAAGCTGATTTTAGTAAATAAGTGGGATTGTTGTGGGTGGCTCCCCACAAAAACCGACTTCTATAAACTTTAGCTACTTCAATCATTTTAGTTGTTTGGGAAAGGAAGATCAAACGTACAGCATAAGAAAATATGATGAAAAGTTATGATGCATAGAATTCAATAGTTTTAAATGTTCGTAATTAATATTATAAAAGATGAGTTCATCAAGCTTAAAGATGAAAGTTGGTTAATGGTTCAAGCTTTGATTTTTGCGGCAGTTTTCTTTTTTTAACAGATATTATTATTTATTATTTACATACATACGTGCTGCCAATATATTTTCGGGCAGGTAAGAGAAGGCAACATAGTTTATATTAAAACAATACATTGGTCTTCCGACTACACTATTATTATATTTGCTAAATTATTATTCTAATGATAAAATTGTTCTGGAAACAGCATATTTTCATTTCATAAATAAAAAGCATTTATGGTGAAAATTACTGATTACCTCATGGCTTTGCAACACAAAAGGTACGGTTGTAGGTAATGGAAGAAAAATATATCGCATTTTGTTTATGAATAACATCATAAGAAATAGATTTGAGATTTTTTCGTAATATTTCAGAAAATAATATACAATATTTAGAATGTTATCAACGTAAATTTTTAACCCTGCTTGGTAATTTCTAAATGATGAGAATAGTATTAGTAACATTTTTAATTGTTTGTGCCTGATCTTTGTACATAAATACGGATATCTATATATCTTTATATCTTATGCCTTTTCAGTTCTTTTTCTTCAAAAGGTCAGGTTTTTTGTTTTTGTAATTAAAATCATTTTTTTTTATGCCGTCATCAACTAAACATATCCATTATATATTATTGCTAATAATCTTTGTTCAAATTTGTAACAAAGGCTTGAATTAACTTATTAAAGGTATTATTATGCTCCTATAGCACTTCTGCGCAATAAATTTCGTTTTTGTCAGCCGTACGTTGGACTTGGATTCTAAATACTATAATGATCCATCTTTTGTAAGATCTACAGTATCGTATAATTTTTTTTGCTATATAAACGAAACTGTTTTTAGGGGGTTAGGCCACTGTAGGATTTTAAAACAATCGAATTTATTTTTGTCTTAAATAGTCCTTTAGGACCTCAACTATATGATATCCCAAAAGATTATGGCCCGGAAATTTCTCTATAAGTACTTGTTTTTTAAAGTAAAGCACAAGGCCACCTGTATAACCGCCCTATAACTTTACACTTTAAGCCCGTTTATCTCGAAACTGCATTTTTCAAGTCGCCCTCACCCATAAGCATAACTCGAACAATTTTCAACCAATTCACTTCAAATTTTAACTAGATCTACGAAAATATATTGTCTAGAGAAGTACAAAGGAATTTTGTTTTTATATGGCATAGAACATTTGTTATTAACAATTTTCTGACGATTTTTCTTCGAATTTTGGCAAGTTTGACTTTGGAAGTGCGTAATTCACCCAAAAATCAATATATCAAAAAAATCCTTTGTACTTCTCTAGCTATTGTTATGTTGGTTGGTTACAGTAGCGACCCAAGCCGGCTGTTATGTAGAATAAGAAAAAATTTATTGACTCATCATAATTCAAAATTTACAGGAACTGTTGGTGGGCCGTGGACCCTTCCAAAATAGTGAGGTCATCTTAGAAACGCTGCACAGCTGCCATTTTTAAATAAATTATTCTCAAATAAATATGTTCTACTCTTAATCATACATATGTGCAATAAACTCTTTCCTTTGTTAACTCGATTTATTTTATATTTTTCCTGGAAAAAAATCACAAAAACGCCAATTTTTAAGGCTTCTACAGTGGCCTAATCCCTTAAATATAGTACCTACAATAATTTTAGTCAAACGTCAATTCTGATGGATTTCAAGAAGAAAAAGGTAATTTCGGTTAGTGAAAACAAAAGCCAAACTGAACACCGAATATCAACCTCTTTTGAGTGCGAAAGAAAAACTTATGATGCAGCGTGACGGTTGTAAAATTGAAATATGAATTAGTTTAAAACAAAAATCTAAGCTTTTTATAAGTAATTTTAGAGATTTTATGGCAAAAGGTTTTCATTATTCCATGCGTATATAAAAATAAAGGGTATTACGTCAAATAAATATAATATCTACGAGCCACAAACTACAATATTTCTCAATTTAAGGCAGACAATTTATTTAGAGACTAACTTCCCCCTTTAATCTCTTTTTTTGTTATCTAAAATTTCGGCTGCATTTAGTACCTACTACTTTATTTCCATGTAAGCTGAAATGAAACAATGTATGTTTACATTTTTATAAATAAAATTTTTGAAAACCAGAAACCACCAGTGAACTTGAAATGTTTTGGAGGTGGGGCTTTTGTCAGGTTCAAGTTTATTAATTTTTGTCTTCCGGTTTTTCAGAATGTTCATTTTCATAGGTATGATTCTATATGCATAAATCAAAAATATACTGGAAATAACTTACCTAAATATATTTTGCATTATTTACACTTATAAAGTTTAACAAAACTTAATATATGTACAATTTGTTAAGCTAAAACCAGAATATCTTCATTAAAGTAATTTTTAAAATTATTCTTTGAAATTGTATCCTATTATTACTGAGCAGCATACACAAGCCATAGAAATATATTTAATTAGTAGTTATGAAAGATAAAATTGTAAAATCTATTAGCGTAGTTCCTAAAGTAGTAAGAATTCCCTATTTTACTATTACGTATATTTAATATTAAAATAACCAGTTTCAAGTTATATAGATTAAAAATCAGCAGAGGGAATATTTTAAGCTAAAATTAATTAAAACATATCGGAGACGGATAACCTAATTGACTTAATTAAATTAAATAAATCCTCCCTGGGAATTCCACTATTTAATTTATCAGTTTTCAAGCGGAATCAAACTAGAAGTTATGCAATAGGAAAATGTAAATAGTATTAAATCATGAGAATCTAGCATAAAAAGTTTCTTAGTAATGTGCCGCTTCTTTTGTTTACTTACTTTTATGGAACCAGTTTGCGTGATTGTTTTTTTTTTTATAGTTAGCTACTTTCATACGGCAGCTAAAAGGACTCTTCTTCCGGATATGGGTTGATTCTTGTCAAGACATGAAATAGAGTGACTTTTAGAATACAATTTACATAATTTTACTCTGGATTAAAAATGTTGTTAATTGATGTATTTTTAGCAGCAGTTCAGGCGGGATCAAATTTACGATTGGAGTTACCAGCTGATGACTTCGTAGGTGGAAGCGTCCCCTTTCAATTTACGTATTATTTTAAATTTTGAGATTTTGGCTTTAAATTTTGCAAACGGCCTTGACAAAGGCCATGAAGTACAATAGATCATTATAAGCCTTTTCTATTTTTATCCCCACCAAGAACTTGCGGGCAAGCCACTAGATCTTTATTACATATACGGCTTGATTGTTCCTAGAATTTTAGTTTACGTCGATTTCTTAGTTGATACATTCCCCTCGGTATAGAGTGAAACATTTTTAATCGATTAAAAATCAGAAAATTATATAAAATGAAGCAACATTTGTTTATATTCGCATTATTCTGCTTATTTGGTGTTCTTTGGGCAGCTCCTGCAAATAATGGGTACCAATATAAGGCACAGTCACAAAACAATCACGCCGTAGTTCCACAAAATAAGCCTCAAGGTGGAAAACAAGGCTTTGGGTGAGTTATTGTACTGATAAATGTTCGCTTTATCGATTATTTTTAAAATTGTGAAAATGTTGATAATAGTTATTGAAACTACATAGGTGTGTAAACTGCAATTGTTTTCTCATAATAAATGCGTGATACAATAAGTGTTTACAACAGTGAAGTCTAATGTCTATGTTTACATATGCTACGTTACCTTCATTTCTTATTTTGCTCTACTTATGTTATATTAATTAATTTTAATTAATTATTGTTCAGCTTCTTTTCGGAAAATACCTCTTTATTGTAGAGCAAGATGCGAGTGTGTTCTAATAATAATTGAATAAGTGCATTTGTTTTACAAATTCAATATTACGACCTACTGTACCCAATTGCTGATGACTCTGAGTTCTGATGTGAAGTGCGAAACTCTCGGAAGTATATTTTAATTCATTTAAATATTAAAATATTCACTTTCTGAGAGTTCAAACCAAAGTTAATTCAGGTTTAAGATTACTTTCATTAAGTTCATAAAGATGTAATGCGTGGAGGTCCAAATCTCTATCTGGAAAAAAAGTTATTTATGAAATTCTTCTTTCTGGATTATCCAACGAATAAAAAGATTATTTTCTGAACTCAAATAGACTTATAGTAGAAAAATCATGTCAATTTAACTCAAGAATGTCAAAATTACTCATATAGAGGTACATTAAATCACAATTTATTCCAGTTCATCAATTTGACAAAGTCTACACGATTTTTAAGGGTTACATATAAGCAGTTTTATTGAATAACTTTCTTTTATTAAACTATTCCATAAAGTATCATCCTTACATTACTAAACTAATAATTGCTAAATAAGTAATAAAATTATTAATATTTATATATTTATTGGTTCAAATTGATTAGACCATCTGATGATGACATTTTTGTAACTGTTCATCGTCTTTTAAAGGTCACGTACACCAGTATTTTATTTAAATTGGAACCCAGGTTTTTCTTTAGTTTCATATTCCTTGCAGAAAACTAAATGTTGACACTTTTTCATAAAATTCAATAGTTTTCGATTTCAACAGAAACAAATCCCCAATCTGAAATATAAATCATTTCTCTGTTTCTAAAGAGTGCTAAGCGAATAAGTAATAATATCGCCTTCTCGCCTTAGTGAAATTTGTACAAATTATACGATACAATTTATTTTAATGTTTTTTTAGATATGAAATTATTAAACTTGACTGTGATACCAAAGGACCAACTATTAAAGAAACTAATGGACAAATTTTAACAATCACCTATTTCGATTGTGGAGAAAAGGGTAATAAAGTCCCAAAAGTTTCGTCTAATGCAGGTTATTTGCCAAGAAGGGTAATTTATTTATTTTCTTGAATTGCATATTTAACTAATAGATTTTCTTCATATTTCAGAATCTATCATTTTAAATAGTTCTTTAAAAAGTACTAGATATAGATATTGTGCATTCATTTTTAATTTAGAACTGTTATTTATGTTATTATTATATCAAATCAAATGTTTGAATAAAATAATATATCTCAATACTAATTTTGTTTATTATAATTATTCATTAGAATCGGGCTGTTATTTATTGTCTCTGATTGATGTTTTCTTGCAAGAACAGACAAAATAAGTAATTAATTATAATAAATTAATATTTTTGCATATGTTACAAGTTTTGTGGAAATGTATGGATGAGCTCAATGACTACAGCCACCAGGAATAAAAAAAAATATATATATATATTTTCGACGAAAGCTACGTACCTATACTTTTTAACGTAGAATCTGAATCTGCAATAAAAGGTATGTACGTGTTCTAATTGAAAATTTCGGAGAAAGGTATAATAATTTAGTAAAAGTGAATATCTCGATATATTTTGTACTTTTAAGCTCAAAAAATTACAAACAACGATAAGAATACAATACTTGTTATTGTTACTTCAAATGCCGCCGGCGTTTTTAGACTTGACTTCGACATCTTTTATATAAAAACCTTTAATCGTTACAAAATCGAATTTACGCTGTTTTTAAAGAAATAAAGATAGGTAATGTTTTGTTACACTTTCAATCAATTTAATTCTTTTCTGAGAACTTCTTCGCTCAATAGAATATATACAGTGACCTTTATCAACAGAATCCTCACGACCATCTCTGTTGACATTAGACCAGGGCGAGAAAATTCCTTGTAGATAAATGAGATTACACGAAGGGAAGTCGAAACTAGATGTGCTTGATTGAAATATAATTCGGTTTGCGAAAAGTATTTATCTTGGAGGGATGCTTTATCCGAAAGTCAGGCGTTTATGGGTCAGATGGGTATTCTGACAGTATAATGAAAATCATTGGACGAAGTAATCATTTTGAATAGCATTTCAAAATAAATGTTGTAATTTCGTCGCTTTTTTCTTTGAATTACATTAGGTTTAGCGAGATAATATGTTGTATAATAATAATAGTTAATCATGTAATTTTGTCCAGTATTGCTTGAAGAGATGATGTAGCAATTCATTCATGTACATACATATATAGTAGAATTTATCACTATTACAAAAGCCATAAATGAAGCGTGTATTTCGCTGTTGCCGTTGTTTCAGCATTACTTTTAGAAAACATTATATTATATTACTTTTTTCTGTTGGTATTTAAGTCTAAGAGCTAATACCAAATAATATCTGTAGTTGGAGAAATCAAGTTGGTATAGGTATTATATTTTCATAAAATATTTAACATAAGTTTGTCATCAGGGGCTTCATTTGAAAACGATTTCATTCTGTTTGGAACAGTATTATTTGATTTGAAATTTAATCTCATATGTATAAAGCAACAGGTCTAAAATTATTGAGGTTAAGTTTTTAGTGCAATAGAAAATCTCAATGTTTTGCATTCGCACAAGGCATGAAATTAATTAAATACTTTATATAGTTTATTTGTAACATGGGTTTTAGATTAAACGATATTCAATAATCTTGATTAAATTGATTATTACATATTATTAGTTGTTAAATGAAATGGAGCTAACAAATTAATTTGTTATAAAGCGTTAGAAATGGTTTTGAGTATTTTGCATTCACTATGACAAGCCAAAAAACGCTCAACCTGAAAGCAGTGCTACCTGCACGGAAAAAAATTTGGATAGCAAAAATCCCCAACCAATTTATGAACGTTTTCGCCATAATATCCACAACATGTATTGAAAAAGCAACAGATCTCCTTAAAAGTTACAGGAAATAATGTCAACATTTTACGCTGGTCCTTAAATTTTAGTTAATATCCCTGTTTTTTTCACAAATATTACCAAAATAATGCACTGTCCCAAAATCCATCGGAAAATACAGGGATATTGCCAGAAACGACGCGATATTTCCGACAAATTTTTTTCCGTGTGAAAGCGAGAAATTAATATGCATGCTTTGAATCTTTTGATTTCAATAGCCAGAATTTCACATTCCATGCTACAAAAAAAAAAAATAATTAAATGAGTACCTACTTTGAAAAGGCAGGTGCTTTCATGTCCTTATACATTAATTAATGCTGTTCTTTTATTTAGGCACTTTATGTGACATTCATGTAGGAAATGTTGGGAGCTTAATGAAGTAAATGTTATTTAGACATGTCCAAAGCGTAATATTCAATGTAACACTCATATTAACTTGAATAATATTTTTTTGATCATCTAAAAGAAATTATTTAGGCAGCGCTAAATATGTTTAATTCATTAGAATTTTGGTTTTACCACGCTAAAAATTGGCTTGGAACAAAACTACGTGAATATCTCAAAATGTTTATTGTTTTCTGAAACTAGCATTTTTTGTAAAAGAGAAGGACGTATATATATATATATATATTAAAGACTCTAATAAATCAAGAGAATGCTTCTTAAATGCACGTAATTGCGGATATTATACAAATTCATAATACGATTTGAACTTTCTCAAAGCAAATTAATAAAATTGATTCAAGATATCAACGGCTTATCCAATAAATCCGCGAACAATTACTCAACCAAATCGAAACGGCCGAAACTCTTATCGAAGTATCTCTCCTGGATTACGAAGGATTTTAGGCATTTTTCGGGGTAGCCAGAAGTGACGCTCTTGACTTGAATTAAATACATATTGACTGAAGTCGTTAAACAATTTTGATTTAATGTTATATGTATCGATAAGTAGATATATCTATAACTTGAATTATATATAAGATTGTTGATTAATTTTAGTGAACTTTAATCGAAATACTCAGAAATTTGATTTATTAAGTATGAGTGGAATTTGAACTGGAATTCACCTTAAAAATGCCAACATCTGAATAATCTCTTACTTTTTAAGCGGATTATATTTTGAAAGGGGATTTGCTGGGATTTATCGTGTGATTTCAGAGCTTTTGTTAGAATTTCAATTTAAAGAGGTGATATTGGAGGAAAAGCCCGGCTTCTTTGGGGCTCCCCTTGCAAATGTATTTATTCTTTATATTGGCAGGGAAAATTGCCTTTGAAGCTTTGCTGAGATTTGCAAAAATCTTTGTTGATTTACCCGTACCTCAGGCACACATGCTCGTAAATGCATAAATTTACTGGGTAATACAAGAGGAAGAGCCGATTTTCTGAATTTCAAAATTTTCTGGAGAGATTAAGACGAATTGTGAAATGAAATGAGCTTAAATCTAAAACTTATTTTAAAAGAATTAAGTAGGTATAACGAGAAAAGTAGTTATTAATAAAAAGTTTCGAAAGTAGGTATCACCAATTTTTGCGCTCTATTTGGCAAACTGATAGAAGTGCATAACAACTTATAGCCGATCGACAGATGGGCGAGGTATGGTTGAATGAACGCCCGACGACGTTCATTCGGATTTTCATTCATTGCATGCATGACAGACGGCGAATTTCATTCAAGGAGATAATTTTTGATAGCGCTGAAATGAAATACATATCTGTCAAATAATTCAATTCTTCAGATAGCGCCATACGTAAGCACGTTGATGACATCCTCTGACAATGAAGTTTTTGGAACTTAAATTCAATTTAATTTTGCCCTAGCATAAAACTCGGGGTAAAAAATGGCACCACACGGCGCCACAAGTTGGTTGTCAAAATTGTCAACGAACGCTCTCGGGATAAAAAAAATTGCACCAAAAGGCGCCACACGGCGCCCCGCGGAACTTCATGGCAAGTCAACGAACAGACCTATGTAGTGGTTCTTTAGCCTTTCTTAAATTGGCGAAAAAGCATTTTTGATTTAAAGATTTACATTTTAATGTAATATTGAAAATTATTCCGAATTCTACAAAAAACAATTATTGAGATTTTGGAAATTGGACTAAGTTATCGACAGTTTTAAAAACAGAGCTTCAAGCAGAACGCATTTAATTTTTTGGTAGATAGGCATTTCAATCCGACGCGCGGTCACATTTAATTCTTTAGCTTTGTAATCAAATAGAATACTGTTAAATTTTTCGAATAATTCTTAGAAGAATATAGAGAATATTTTGAGGGTATATGTAAAACTTTTTTTTCCAGTAAAATTAACTCAACCCTCGTTGGGAAAGCATATTACATAGATACAAATGTTTGATTTCTAAAAATGAAAATATTCCATTTAATACTCCAATGATTTTAGTTGTTTTGCTAATGATTACAAAACTTTCTCGAGCTACACATGAAAAGAAAATTTAGTAGATAAACGAATTCCAAAAGAAGTGGTTATTAATGTTAACGTATAACTTTATTATACGCAATTACGCATTTACACATAACTTCGAATCCTTAGTCCAATTGCGAAGTTTCAAAATGGCGATCTCCTAAACACTGTTTATATGAAATAAATATCTAGTAATTCATTCGGAACCTAATAGAAAGAAGAAAATAATTTGTTCTGGTTAGAAAGTAAAACAGTTTCGATGAATAAAAATAAGTAAGTTGTATAAAAAAAATCTGATATATGATATACATATAATACCTACATATTTAACTATTAACACTACATGATATACGAGCTTTCATTTTTTATGTTTCACGTGTTTGAACATAAAAACTTTTAAATTCGTGCGAAGTGACCTTGAAAAAAGATTCCAGAAAAACCTTCATAATTTCCTGAAATATAAACGTAGCTATAACATAATAATTTTTTTGCATTATAGATTAGATGAAGCAAGAGCAGTATAAATATTTCATTGATTGCTAATATTATGCTATTAACTAAATAAATCCATTAGTTTGGGGAGACATTTATAATGTTTTGCATAAAAAATGCGGACATATAATTTTTAATGTTTTATTAATATTAACCAAATATCTGTCGTAACGTCATCCCAATAAGCTTTCAATAGATTTGACATTAATGATGCGTTCATCGACAGTTGTTTCAGCTGTAAAAAAGGTAGCAAAACAGAAATGATAATATCAAGTAATATACGCATATATGCTCCCGGATTTTACGTACTTTTAGTTATTCTAAATCCATTTTCATCAGCCTCATATCCCACAAGAACTGTTATTCCGTCTCCAAGTAACCACTGATACTCGCCTTTTACGATTATAAGTTTTGTACCATTAACATCTCTAATGGTCCCTTTCGCTTTATGAGACGTTCCATCATTAATAGAATATCTGCAAATATGTCGAAAATTAAAAGCAAACACAATATAAGTATAACACATAAATACAAGTTTTTTAAACTATTACTTATATTCAAAAGTGTCATTGATTTTTTTATTAACGTATTCAGTCAACTTAACAGAGCTAGGAACATCATCTCCATAATAATCATCCGAATATTCCTCATACGTCATCTCTGTATCATTTTGGGCATTTATGAAATTTAGCAAAATTGCCCACAAGAACAATAAATATAATAGTGATCTGTTCATCTCGCGCACTTCAACTAAACTAAACCCATTTTGGTACACTTTTTCGCAAGAAGCACAAAAACTGAGACCAGTTGCTTAAACGATAGTTTGTAAAATTTAAAAAAATTATAATCTTGTTTTTCGAGGACAGGGTTGAAAGCTTTCGTCGTTGTGAGCACAACTTTATTTTATTTCAGAATTGATGAGACGCTAAAAGAGAGATACCAAATTTAAATCTTAATTATTTTAATATGTTTTAGTTTAGATGAATATGTATCTGATTTTTAAAAGATGGATATTTTGTTCACCTACGTGCTGAGGCTAAAGTGATTAAAGCATTAACTTCAAAGAGACTAAAGTAGGTAATAATAAGGTATAATCCTGAAACAGATCGCTTTGATCTTCCCCAAACTTTGTTGTTGAAAAGCTTTTTTTTAAGTTTTCATAATCTATTCCATTTTTGTTTTTGTAGTAAATTTTCTCTAAAAAAGTTCTTTAATTATTCCTAAGAGCATGAACAATAATTTTTTATCACTAAATTTTACGATCATTAGTCATAAGTGCCATTATCATTTTTAAATAAATAGGACTGCAAAATCAAAAATTGTAGGAAAACTTTAAAACGAGTAATGTTATCAACTTTATGCTTTCTAAAAATTTTATGTAGGTAGTTAACAGTTTAAAAAAAAAAGAAATAAATAAGTTAAGTAAAAAATTACAATAAACTTATAATGTCAACAACAAAATTCATTGAAAGCCAAAAAAATAAACATATCAAAATAGTTTGCCTGCCTCAAAAATTAAGTAAAACAGTTCGCCCATATTGGAAATTGAATGCACACTACTTTGTAGCATCACCTTTATTTTTCTTGCCGCTGTAATTTGATCTGGGTTAGTACTTACTAACTATGTATTGCAAATTGCCTGGCTCACAAAGTCACAAATATTTTATTTTTGAGAGCGCAATTCTTTCCTAATCTTAGCAGGTTATTGCCACGTATTTTCTTTCCATTTTTCTCCATAAAGGCTTAACGGATAGTAGATCAGGGCTATTTGAAGAGTATTCCATAAGAGAAATATTTTTGTATGCTTATCAAAGCCGTTGTTGTTTTAGCAGAATGGCAGGTTGCGCCGCCTTGCTGGAAAATTCACTTTTAGAAGATTCGAGGTCTTCCGGCTTTCTTATGACTCTTTTGCCCCTTTATCCTAAGCACAACTCAAATTTAGACTTATCGCTCCAAATTATGGACCACAATTGCTTCATTACTCAGTTTTTGTGATTTTTCAAAAAAAAACAACTTGCTTCGTCTTGTCTCTTCCAGTTTCTTTCAAAATGGTTAAATTAATGGGATAGAAAACTCCAATCGAATTATTTAGATGTTAGATAAGCGGAAAATTAATTGAAGAATTTTAGCCAAAAAAGGGTGTTTGTAAGCTCTTTTCAATTCGATCCGAATACTGAACGTGTTTATGGCTCTTTTGGAGATGGATCGAAAAGTTTCAAGGTGAATCGAAAGTCTCGATCTGGTTCGAAAATGTCTTTATGCAAGTGATTCGAGTCGGTCTACATCGACTTGAAACGGTGTGAAAGAGGTCGTAACATAAAAATATATAACCGAAAATTTGATTTGAACAACAATGATTCGTTCAAGGCAAATAATCATCATCTCAGTCACATAAGAAACCTCTGGCAATAATGAGGTACTATGGTTATTTTATATGTATAATATACATGCTTTACATACAGAATAGATAATGGGAAAATATCACAGTTTTTATTGTTATCGTCAGTGTTATTTATAAGTACGCAAAAGTATTTATTTCCCTTTCTTATCTAATTATCCTAATCCATTAGGCGTTTGTTATTACCCAAAGTTCGTTTTTCCCCTAAATCTCGTCTAGACACAATTTTTGACCTGGTTAACATTGAATGTGATGAACTATCGGAATGGCGGTAATTTACAAAATTATTTATAAATCAACAAACCGGCATAACTAAAAAATTTATATCGAATTCTGCGAAATAGACACAGAGGTATTCACAATTTGATTAAAAACAAGTAGGTAAATGGAAAAAATCTTTTTTAAGAAAATATTTTTTTTTTAAATGGGGACGTTCTCCATATTGAATTTCGTATTCTAATCGTCGAATCCATTTGATTTTTATATCAAGTGGGCTGTAAAGCGAAAGGTACTCCGCCATCTTAGAGGTTTCTGCCATATTGGATTTAGAAATATATTACATACACTATATTGCATTGTCACGGAGAATATACACATCTCAAAAATTTCAATTTGTTCGGATAACAGAAAATTATTCAAAATTGATTTGCAAGATTCCAAGCAAACAGAGAATTAAGTAAGCTAAATAAAAATTATTTCATTGATATTATTTTTAATTCTAAGATATCATTAATACATGTCTTCTTTTAATATAACAAAAATTATTTAAAAAAATATATAACATATAACTTTTGAATTTCTCATATCAGTATTATCCTCTTAATTTTTTATCCCAATAAACTTTCAATTGATTTAGAACTAATCACGCGATCTCCGGCGTAAGTTTCAGCTAGATGAACAAAATAAAAAATGGAAAAAGTTAGTTTTAATTACTTTGTTGAAGAATGTTATTGCATTTTACATACTTTTTATAATACGAAAGCCATTTTCGTCAGCCTCATATAAGATAATAATAAAAACACCATCCGAAAGTTCCCATTTAAAGCGGCCTTGTACAGTAATTAAGTTTAAACCATTTACTTCTTTAATCGTTCCTTCTGTCTGGTGAGAAGTACCGTCACTAAGGGCGTAACTTAAAAAAAAAATTAAAACATTATATATTATATCTACTTTCTATTTTTTTACATTACTTATAAATAAAGGTTCCATTTGTTCGTTTATTTTCATATGCTAATAATTGAACTTCATAATCGTCCGGATATTGATATCCATTCACAAAACTACTTTTAGTATTTTCGGAAGGTATTAAAATTGAGCACAGAACCAACAAATATAATAACGATCGTTTCATCTCGCAGTCTTTAGCTATACTAAAATTATGTTCTGCTTTCCATAGAAAAACTGAGACAAGATTGATGGAGACTGGGGGGTTTTTTAAAGACAACATTATTTTAACAAAAACTTACGTTCGTTTCAAAGGTCAATCAGGTTATTTTGGGTTTACTTGCCGGTAATACTTGAAATATATTATTTACTGAATTTATAAATAATAGTAAATATAATTATTTGATTCTATAAAACTGATCTCGATTTAAAGTTTCATTATTCATAAACATATACAGTACTGCGTAAAAACTTAGGACCACCGTAAACTTATATTTCTTAATTGTTTTATTCAAATGTTCTTAAAATGGATATGAAATTCATCATTATAATAAAAGTAGGTATTCTTGAATTTATAAAAAACAACTTTATTTCGTTCTAAGTTGTAAACAATAACAAGAATGGAAAATTTCTTAATTTGGTACCTTCGTAAAAATATAGGACCAAACCTTTTTTTCTTTAGGGTATTGAGACTGCAAATCGTAGTGTTTTATTTTAATACACTAATATGACGGTTTAAAAACGAGACAATGTTAATCAAATGGGTGACGTCATATTAAAACACTTTTAGTGTATTAAAATAAAATACTAAGACTTGCAGTGAATTTAACCTTCAAAATATAGCTAGGCTCGAATGCAGGCAGCAATTCTGCGAGGCAAAGATTCAAAAAGATTTTTAAGCATTTCAGTGGTAAACCTCTCCATTCTTCAAGTAGCAGATTCTTCAATTCTTCTACTGCCTTTGGCCTTCCCTTTGAAACTCTTTCACTCAGAATCTTCCAAACATTCTCGATTAAATTCAGATCTGGACTGCAAGCTGGCCACGGTAGAACCATTATTTTGTGCATGAAGGAACATTTGAATAAAACAAATTAGAAAAATAAGATTACTTTAAACTCATCGGAGATCCTAAACTTTCACGCAGAACTGTATTTCAGATCAAGTGTTTTGAGAAACAAATCAATATCAATAAAAGTCATTCTTACGAGATATATTTGACGAATACTTTCTAAATATGACAAAAACAAACAAGAATTGTAGAATTTATATTTGTACGATGTATCTTATACAATCCATAATCTTTATTATATTAGTCATAAAACAGTTTTCTTAATTTTAAATCATTTATTATTGGAAATGTTGTATGTAATTATGTATTTGTATTTTGACTATGTACATATGTTATTATTCTTAGAGTTAACTGAAGCTGAAAATAGTATAGAAATTATCGAACGCTTTCTCCATATACTGAGCTGAGAATGACACAATTTGTTTTTATATATG
Source organism: Machimus rusticus (assembly GCA_951509405.1). Classification (NCBI taxonomy): domain Eukaryota; kingdom Metazoa; phylum Arthropoda; class Insecta; order Diptera; family Asilidae; genus Machimus; species Machimus rusticus. The sequence goes on along the minus strand of OX608052.1, from coordinate 2,956,760 downwards.
TATGTAGGGACATATTACTTAATATAACATATTTATTGATTTCTTAAAGGCATAATTTTTGTACCATAAATTTAAATATTTTTGAAGAAAAGCTTCTTTTAAAAGATTACGTTCGCCCATTACGTTTTGTATTCTCCTCGTCGAATCCATTTGATTTCCACATGAAAGGGGCTGTAAAGTTAAAGTTACACCGCCATCTTGGAGGCGTCCGCCATATTGGACTTAGAAATATATTACATATACTACAATTACAGGAGACTTATAAACATGTGAAAAATTTCAGCCAGTTCGAATAAAATAGTTCAAAAGTAATTTGCAAGATTCCAAGTAGACAAAGAATAAAGTGAGCTAAATAAAAGCATTTAAAATGATTTAGTTGATATGACTTTTAATTCTAAGATTTTGTTAATACATGTATTTAAATGTGAAAAATAATAATAAAAAATAAATATAGGTATAACTTTTGAATATCACATTATCTTCTTATTTTTTTATCCCAATAAACTTCCAATTAATTTAGGATTAATTACGCGATCTCCGGCGTAAGTTTCAGCTAGATGAACAAAACAAAAAATTGAAAAAGTTAGTTTTAATTACTTTGTTGAAGAATGTTATTGCATTTTACATACTTTTTATAATACGAAAGCCATTTTCGTCAGCCTCATATAAGATAATAATGAAAACACCATCCGAAAGTTCCCATTTATAGCGGCCTTGTACAGTTATTAAGTTTAAACCATTTACTTCTTTAATAGTTCCATTCGTCTGGTGAGAAGTACCGTCACTAAGGGCATAACTTAAAAAAAGGAATTAAAACGTATATTTTATATCTCTTTTCTGTTTTTTGTATATTTTTTATTACTTATAAATAAAGGTTCCATTTGTCCGTTTATTTTCATATGCTAATAATTGAACTTCACAGTCGTCCGGATATTGATTTTCATTCACTAAACTACTTTTAGTATTTTCGGAAGGTATTAAAATTGAGCACAGAACCAACAAACATAATAACGATCGTTTCATCTCGCAGTCTTCAGCTAAACTAAAATCATGTTCTGCTTTCCAAAGAAACACTGCGACGAGACTGATGGGGACTGGGGGACTTTTAAAGAAAACATATTTTTTAACAAAAACTTACGTTCGCTTCAAAGGTCAATGAGGTTATTTTGGGTTTATTTGCCGGTAATAGTTGAAAGATCTTATTATTTATAATAATAAATGTAATTATTTGGTTAAAATGATCTCTGTTTTAAGATTAATTATATAACAAAAACAAACAAGAGTTATATGTAGAATTAATATATTCGCACGACGTAGTTTATACTCTCCATAATCTTTTTTGCCTTTAATTATATATTTATATTCTAACGCATTCCCTATTTACTGAGCTGAAAAAGACACAATTCGTTTTTATATACATATGTACATAGGTATATTATTACTTAATATTACTTTTTTATTAAAATTTTATTGTATTTTTAAGATATCATATTTGTACCATGGCTTTCAACATTACTTACAAATATGTGATACGAGACACAGAGATCTTGAAAGGCTTGAAGGGCTTTAACATATTTTTTTAAGAAGTAAATCGTTCTACATCTGATACTTTTAAATTTATCTTCAAGTAAGACACACAAGTTTACCTTGAGAGTGGTCAGGTTGAAAAAGCAGCATGTCAAATGCTAAAAAAATGATTATTTCATTTATATTTTTTGTAAACAACTCGCGATCAGTTGTCCTCAGACTAAAGTAAGCAACTTTTCGGACTTTTCGGAAGCTTTTACTAAAGAAGTTAAAATTTCACAGCGAATCATTTTGCACCACGAAAGACAGAACATAAATCGTAAGATTTATTTTGGGCGTGATCACATAAAAAATTCGAAATGGTGCCGGTTGAATGAAATGTGGAAATACCTAAACCGTCAATTCTTAATATGTGGCAGATTATGTTTCTTCCGAAATAATGACTTTTATGTTTACCTTTTCACGTCTGGTCCGACAAAAACATTTTACATGGGTATGATTTATTCAATTAATTAATTTTGGGTGGGTGGTAAGCTCGTCCCACATTCATTCCTAAAAGTTGTTTATTTTAACGGGTGTTTTTTTTTTTTTATATTCCAAACAGATTTTTTAGCGCTCTTTTCAATGACAAATAAATTTGTAAAATGAAGATAAAGTACAAATAAGTGTATACAGAGTTGGGCTGCTTAAATTAATGAAATGGGACTTTTAAATACGTAGTATTTACACATGCAACGATGATGCTTGGTTAAAGCAGTGTTTCTAATTTTAATAGCACATATGCGACAAAGATGAAAAGAAGTTTGGTTTAGTTCTAGCAGTTACTTTTTTAAGTGCTACTTTCAGATTTTAGATAGATTTAGAATGACGAAATGTTTCTCTGAAATGATTGATAGTATAATCAACATTTGAGGTTTTAAATTTATATGAAAATCGTATGAAAGGGTAGAACTATTTTGATTTTTACATTTTTAGAACGATATTACGAATAAAAATTGGGGTAATATTTGTCCATTGATAACACAATATTTTCTAATTTTATCAAAAAAATTCAGCAGTCCACCTCGATATCAGCCCATAAAGACATTCATTTGCGGTGAAAGAAGGTAGAGAGAAATTATAAAAGTATTGAAAAAGATCACTACAAAAATTTCAGCCTTTAAATGTTAGTACAAAAAATTTGTTTATGCACATAGAATAAATCGTGTTAAAAATATAATTCAGTCAACATTTTTCAAATGGATGATCTTCAAAATAAATTCGTTCCTGATGGTAGAGATAAAACATATAGAAGTTATTAGATATTTAAAATTTTTCACTCGTTTAAGACGAAACCGATTAATTGATTATTATCAAATCAGAAAACAAGAAAAATTGAATTCGGTCCGGATTAGAGAAAAGAATACATTTGTACCTATGTAAATGTAAAATAAAAATGATTTAAAAGTGCACATATCACGTTAGACAAGCGCGAAAAATAATATATCCATGCATTAATGATTTAAAGCAGAACATTTTTTAAATTTATTACCTATCTATGTATAACATAGACTCTAATAAAAACAAGAAGTAAATACAATATCAAACTGATCAAATTAGTTTGTTGTTATGTATTCTTATATTTTTCATTTTACAAATATTTTTACAGACTTATGGTAATTAATATATTATTTATCCATTGTATGAGTTTATGAAAACGAAAACTAAAAATATCTAGTTTTTAAATATGGTATCATCCAAGAAGACTTTCTATTGCTTTTCTGCTAATAAAACGATCACCGTTGGATGCATAAACTGGAAGTATTTTAATATTCAAAAATATTAATAAACTAGTCAAACACCTTATAATGAATTTATCTTACTATTAACTATGCGATATCCATTCTCATCTGCCTCATACTCAACTACAAGTTTTAGATCATCATTATCTGGAAGAACCCAAGCATATTGTCCTTTTACAGAGTAGACTTTTGCTCCGTTTACGTCTTTGAGTGTACCCTTTACTTCCTGTCTGCTACCGTCCGTTAAATAGTATCTTTAAAAATAATAAACTCGTTATAGAAAATCGATTTAATAAAAATTACTTTAGTTACTTATATTCGTAGGTATCCTCGGTCCTCGTGTTGTTGTATTCAATTAATGTTGTTGGAAAATCATCTTCGTCCGCTTTCTTAACTTTCCTGATCGGAGTCGAAAAGACCGCGCTCAGAAAAATCGCAGAAAACAAGCACAACTGAGATGGTTTCATGTCGGACCTTAATAACGTACTAAAGTGGGTCTCACCGCTTTAAAAAAAACTTGCAGAATTCGTGCTCTGACGTGTTTCCGCAAAAAATGTTTTACTGCAGGCATATTCTTCAAATTCTAATTATCTATTTTATTTTATTTAATAAAATTGAACAATTATTCTAAATATTCTAATAATAGTTAGAGGTTTTCACAGTTTGTGAAGAAGGAAAAATTTTATTGATCTGAACAAGTTAGAAGTAACTTTTTTGTTTATTTAATCAACAGCGGCTACTTGGCATTAGCACAGTTAGAGGTTAGAAAGTGTGTTTCTAAATTAATTGGGAGCTAATTCTCACTATGAATAATTTAAAATGTCAACGCTGATATTTTCTGACATTTTGTCTACTTGTTCGTAAATAAGAGCAAAATGGATATATACCAATTATGAGTTTCCGTAGTAACTTTAATACAAGAAATAGTTTAATTGATTTTAAACTCAAGAAATAAATAAATTTATCAGAAGTTGATACTGTTTTTAGTAATGTAAATCGTAAAAAATTGTATGAATTTTAATTTAAAAAAAAAAGTATAAATTGTAACTATTTCCCAAAATAAGACTCTTTTCTTTACCTCGAAAACCAGTTGAGCTTTAGCCACAGTAGAGGAAACTTCAGTCTTTTCTGTTTATTTGCTTATATTTACCAGTGAATATTATGGTAACCCCGAGTGTTGCTTAAATCTTGTAAGCTCTGTGTCAAGGGAATACCTAAAAAATGCTACTAGTTAAGGTAAAATAATGTGAAACTCAGTTTTTCGAAAGATATAATAGTAATGCGAAAAGTAACAAATAGTGATACTTAGTAAAATTTGCATTTCCTAAGAAATATTTTTGGGGAATTACCTCTTTTATCGATTTTCGGGGATTTTTTTTAATGTTTGAGTGATCTTGAAATATGAATGAATTGCACTAGTAATTTCGAATGGTAACATTAAATGTTAAGGACATATTTATTAGACAATGGGTTATATCTTAAGTGCACCATGAATTCTCATTATCAGCCAAGCAATTCTTAACGTTTTAAACTAATTGCCGTACTTCATGCTAAAATAAAGAGAGTGTGAAATCGCACTTAATATAAGAGGTATTTTACATTTTTTCCATGGAAAACTTAAGGCAATCGTGAAAGTACCTACATACATATGTTAGTTTGATGCAATTGTGCAAAATAATGTGAAATTACGTCATTTTTAAGTGTTTTTTATGATATCCAATTAATGTTGTAAATGTTGTACGATTTTAAACCAAATTTATGTAAACGTACGTATAAATAAATATCTTAAATTATGGTGTAAATCTACGACCTAAATTTTCTCAGTTAAACTGAATTATAGTGAAATCATTTTGTGAAGGTATTTGCTACAGTTAAAATATTCTACGGAAAGTTAACTAAATTTTAGGCAGGTATATTGCCAGTTAACTTTTATCTGAAAAAATATGAAAGCTGCTTAGAAAACAAAACTATATACCTATCTTCATGATTCAAATGTTACGTTATGTACATATATGCTTTAAAAGACTCTGTTGTCTTATTATTATATACTATTATTTATTCTGTGGTCAGTTATTTAAATATACTATCACATTAGTTATGTTTAACAATTAATATCTGCTATATGTATTTTAATTTAGATTCTTTAAAGTAGTAAATGTAACTGTGTGTTTTTTTTATTATGCAAACTTCGCATCTTTTATGATATAATTTTTCGCAATCTATGAACGTATGTATGGGAAGGCCAGCTGCCTACGTGAAACTTGACAATTAAGTGTACAATTTCATGAAAGTTATATACTTTTTTTATAGCATCTGAAAATTACACTTAAAGCGTTTATGATTTTATTTCAATATGAAGTAATCATACAATATAAATTACATATAAATAATATTTAATAATATTTATCCAAAAATTAGAAAAGTAGGCAAGCGTTTTTTAAATGCAAAATTATTATCGATAATAAATAATTTAGTACTGATTTTTCTGAACAAACTTTATTAATTTTAAATTCAAATGGGATCAGATTACACTTTTTATTTAATGACTCTACATATTGACACAATATGTTTTTAAAACAAACGACGATTAAGACACTTCAAAGAATTGATGGAAATATGTTGAAGTATATGCCGTTCTGAATCCCCTGATCCAGTTCCAGATTCTTTTGGAAGCTAATAATCAGAAAATATAAAATAAAAACTATGACTACGTGGAATATGAATTAAAAAAACCAACCAATTTCAAAAATTCAGTAGGTAGCCCTAAAAATATACGAAATAATTTTCAGTTTGGAATTAACTTTTGTTACTTACATTGAACATTTACAATACATACCTACTTATAAGACCAAAAACTTGCTTGACTTAAATTATATACGATCGAAAAGTATCGGCAATAATTTTTTAATTTTACAAACAAGCCAAACAGAGAAACTTCTATTTTTAAATTCGAACAAAAATGTTTAGCCGCTTAGTTAAATAAAATAAAAATAAATATAAAGATATTACCTTTTATAATAATTTATTATAAATTTGTAAGGTCACACTTAACAAAAAGTATACGTACGTATAACATTTCAAAATTGTAACCTTGCCGTAAATAAAATGCCATCAAAAGTTATCGAATCAGTCTTCTTTTAAATGTTAAAATAAGCATCTTGCAAATTGAATTGAAATGCAACTTGAATTTGTTTTGATTTTATTGAATTAGTAAATATCATGAGCTGATATTTTAATTTTTGTTTCTTCATGCGTTCATGTCAAAGATGGTTTTTTTTTTTTTAATAAGATTGTTATAGTTTAACATATACACGTGATCATGTAAATTTTTAGTAGACCAATCTAATAGTTGTTAACTTAATATTTAAGAAAAGAGCGGTGGATCAATTATAGTTTAATTCGTTCATCCAAGCAAACTGCCGATTGCCTTTCCGTCAATAAAACGATCAGTGCTGTATGCATAAACTGTGAAAATATGATTTAAGAAAAATCAATGCTTTAATTTTAATAAGTGATCTTACTTTTTACTATGCGATATCCGTTTTCATCTGCCTCATACTCAACGACCAGTTTTAGGTCATCATCCAGTAGCCAGGTGTATTGACCCTTTACGGTGTATACTTTAGCTCCATTAACGTCTTTTAGCGTTCCTTTTACTGCTTGACTGGTTCCGTCGGTTAAATAATATCTAAAACTCAAAATTAATAAGAAAGATAACATTTTAACGCCATTAAGCCATTACTTATATTCAAAGGTGTCGTTGGTTCTGGTGTTTGTGTATTCAATTAGTCTTGTCGGAAAATCATCTTCCTCATCTTTCTTGTCTTCACTGACTGGAGCTGAAAAAACTAAGCTCAAAAATATCACAGAAAACAAGCACAGAAGAGATGGTTTCATCTTGAAGTGTAAAACAACACTAAAGCCGATCTCGGAATTTTAAAAAAGGCTGCAGAATTTATGATGAGAGTTGTCCCCGTTTATCAAGAAAATGTCTTAGTACCGATATTCTTTTATTTCACCTTCATTGTTTCTTCAGAAGCTCAAGTTCATGGGCGAGATTGATTAGAGTAAGATCCCTTTTGTTTTAAAAATCGTTACCGCAAAGAGTAGGACATATTTTCGCTATAAGAGAACTGGATCTATTTTGTGCTACAGAATGATTCGCAACCTCCGACTTTTTGAATTTCTTTTTGTAAACAACTTCAAGCACGATATATCGAGCAAAAATTTGAACAGGTAGAAGGTTTTGTGAATGTGAGGTGATAAACTCATTTGTTTTTAATGCAATTTATGTAAAATAGGGGTATGCTATGAACAAGCAATTAATCTATATTATGAGAATAGCTTATGAATATTTTCACATTTATATGTAGCTGCCAAGTCGAACAACATTTACGAAATATACTTATGTATCTAATATTAGTTTTCTTTTAAATTTAAACAAGTATATGAGAAGTAAACAATTATATGTACCATATATGTATATTGACAAGTGCAATCAGGTAACTTTAGTTAGATATTGAAATATTAGGTAGAAGTCGTTCAACTTATGTTTATACGAGAAGTCTCAATTTATTGCTGCTTATGCTTTTCTGAGAAACATATTAAAATCGGTGGATGCGATGAAATTCAAATCCACTCGGAATGTAGGACATTTTAAAGTTGGTTGAAACTCTCAGAGTTCCTAACACTTGCTACACATTCTTAACATTCCAAACTGCCTTAACATTTTCTATACAATTTAAACTGATTTGAATTCCTTTGGAATCAAGAATACAGGTGCAGTGGTTAAAAAAGGTCGGGCCGAATTTCAGATCTGAGAATTCTTTCCAGTTCATCCAATTACTGTCAGTTAACCTACAAAGTTAGTCATTTATTTCTGGATTTTCTCGTTTAACAAACGAAATCAAATAAATTGTTATTTTGTAATTAAATTTTTTGACCAAAGTATTTACATAGGCATACAATTTCGAAAAATTAATATATGTGCTTTATTTGGTTTTTAGGCCCTTTTATTGATTTGATATAGATATATTTTTATAGATTATCATTCATTTTAACCGCTTAGTGTGTGCACTGAGATCAAAAACTAGTACTAAGACGTTTCCATTTAAATCGGCCGAGTTTGTTTTTCATAGGTTGGTAGGAATCTCACAAAAATCTGTGTCGAATTTCGTGTCAATATCTGTAGTATTTAATACTTGTTTACTTTCATCTAAAAAAGTATATTTTTCGATTTTAAAAATGAGTGAAAAAGTTCGTCATTATAAAAACTTCTCAATTGGCGCTAATCAAGTGTACGGTAATGAAAGACTTAAAAAGAAATATATGAATGCTTCAAAATAAGTAGATAATAGGAAATTAAAAAAAAATTATCTTTAACAATTCGACTAGAATTTTATTTCTTCGTTTCCTATTTTTATTTAACATTAAGTATTTTACTTAAAATCCATCATAGAAACAATATTTTTCTTCTCAGTATCATTTCATAAACAGAGTTTATAAAATTTGAGAGCAATCGGACAATATTATATATTATTATATAATAATACATATATCAATTTTTTTAGTTTGTTTTAACCCTAGAACTATGTACAAACCGGGGTAAATATGTACCTCAGGCAAACTTAGAACTACGTTTCTAAGTTAGTCAGTGACATTATCGACTAAAGACCTATACCATAATTTAGTTCAAGGTTAAATAATAACAATTGGTGAAATTCCAAAATGAGTGGAAAGTTGATTAATTTATTGATGTTATTGAAATAACTTAAAGAAATCCATTTTGTACCATTATGCACAATAACTGAAAAAATTATTAAATTATTTCATTAATTATTTATTATTATATGAATGACGCCCATCATTTTCTAATTTAGGTAATTATATATCTAGTAATACCTTACGTAAGGTCGCCTTTATGTATGTAGGTTCTTATTTATAAATTTTTCCTTGTAAATAGAGGAACAAACTTACAAAAGGAATAAAACAGATGATGATAATGAAGGTACAATATTACTTTTGCTATTTGGTAGACTGCTGACAAAATGTAAATTTAATGAAGTCACAGCGGTTGTCCATCCAGGTGAAGATATTCATTAAGTTGTTATTCCACCCCTTTTGTTAATGAAATCCTGGTGAAATTCTAATTAAAATATACGACAAAAAATCAATAAACGATTCTAAAGTATCTCGAAAAAGTTTAGAGGTAGGCCGTCGAAGCTTTTTAATTACTATCTGGTAGCAATATCCAACCAGAAAAGAGTCCTGGGTTACAAGTTGAGTTCCCCGCCCTCGCAAAGTTAATTAAAACTTTGATGGGATCTTTAGGAGTGTATTGTCCAATTTATCTCAAAACTCGAACTCTATTAGTGATTTAAACGAAAAGTATTGAATATGCATTCAAAAAAGATCAAGACCAATGACGGTTATTCTTATTTAATTTTAGCTAAATATGCAGCCGTGAGTCGTTTCAAGAAACAAGATATTTGGTATTATTTGAGGGAAAAAAGGTAGGGTCGCAATTTTAATTTTAAATTTGTTTAATATCAAATAAGTGCTAAAGTTAAAAAGCTTCGAAAATAAATATAAAAAGAATCAAAAGCCACACTGATAAGATTACTTTCTCAGAATTGAAGTCACTCATCCGCTTTTGTAAAGAAGTAACATTCTCAAAAAGTACGAATTATTGAGAAACATTTCCATAAGTGTGTGTCATTTCTTTTCAGCCATGTTTAAGGATATTTATAATTTAAATGGCATATTTTAAACAGTACGCTTATGTCCATAATAATAACTGTCTGTCAAATATTAAAATGCTAAGAATAAGTAGGTTTTATTTGATGCTCGAGTGGTTTGTCGAACTTAAGTAAAATATAAATAGAATAAAGTTAGCATTTATTGAAAACAAAGTACCTATGTATCAGCAGTCTTAGAAAATGAGGTATGTTAATTTTTAAGCACTAAGGTGCAGAATGTGAAGAGGTACCCAATTTAGTTTTTAGCTCAAGACATTTTATGTATATTAGAGTGCATATTAGTGCATATGATGATATTTTTTGTTTTGTGTTTTCTAGTGGTTTATTAGATACCTAACTAATGAGACATCAAACGTCCCACATTAACTGAGAAAATTCAACAACCTTATAAATATATATGACATTTCAAAGCCCGGGTTGACTAAGCATAAGCCAGGTTTCAACTATATTTATTGAAAAAGTTTAAAACAGGCTTGGAGGAAAGCTTGGATTAGGTTTAATCCTTTTTTTACACTAGTGGTAAGTTAAGATGTTTTCACATCAAACCGAGAATTAAAATGGTTACAATTTCACAAAAGTTGTTGTAAACGTAACAAACTTCTATGTACTGATATAATTACAATAACGATTTTATGGTAATTTTACAATACGAAGGTATGTATACTTTCATTTTCTTTGAAACATGGAAATAGATGGTTAAGGAATTATTTAGTTTACTATTACCTTTATACTTTATTGTAAATTGCCTTTAAATTACATCTTTCCCTCCGACATCTAAAGAATGTTTACTCAATAAATCGTTTGAATCGTTTGCGTATTTTCAGAACACAAATTGCGGAATTCTTTGGAAAGCACTCAAACTTGGATGGTTCAGAAAATATAGCCACAGAATAAAGAAACTTGCACAACTAGGGGAATCCAGAGCCCAGCTGCAATTTTTACAAGTATTGATTTAAGGAAATTCGTTTATTTATACTATTTAACTTTAATATGATTTTCAGTTAAATTTGCCATAGAATTGTATAGTTTATTAATATAATTTGGCATAGTAATATCCTATTAATTGTGTTCATGATTATTGTTTTTTTTTTATTATGTTTTAATAAATATAATTTTGTTGCTTACTCTACGCAATCAGAGAGATAAATAAATCATCAGTATAAAATCGCAAGTATTTTTTAGAAAATAAAATAAAATAATATATGGTCATTTAGCCAGAAGATTCAAAGTGCGTCACAATTGTTAAATTTCGAAGTTAGCTTCCGAATTTCAAATACTCAAATTTAATATTTACAAGCAATCAGTTCTTTATACTTTGAATAAATAAAGGAAACCTAAACTCAGAATTCTTATATATTATTTTTGCCTTGAATTTTTCTTTTCTAAAGAAAATTACATGTGGCAATTTCTTTTTACTTGAAATGTTTTCCTTATTTTAGGGGAAGAAACGACTCCGCAGAGCCAAAACAAGGTGAAAAGAATTGAACTTTGTAAGAAACTTGGAAGAAATTTTACAGGACGAAAACTTCTCAATTTATAGGCAGTACATTAGATTGTTTCCTGGTGTTCCCCAAGGCAATAACACTTATTGCCTATTTGCTTTCCCTAAAATATTGAGTGGAATTTTGTTCGACAACTTTCAATAACCCCTTTTATATAACAATACTATAGGTATACTTTCGTACAATATTTTTGTCAACTTTAAATAATAAGCATTGTATGTTTGTAGTTATATATGCTATCTTTTATTTATTCTAAAAAAGATGTAATCATAGTATGAAATAAATTCATTGAGGTATATTTTTGTTTTATTGTCAAAAACGAAATTTCAAATGTTTTTATTATTCAATATGCTGGAAATGTTTTATGCTTTACAAAATATATTATTACTTGGTCAATGCATCAAAAAAAAATAAATATGTATTCAAATGCTTGTCTGTTGCTATCGGAACTTAACTCCAATTCCGCATTTTTCATGATAGCCCAGTCAAATCATACATAAAAACGGGCTAAAATTGCAAAGCGTGATGTAGTTCTAATTTTTTGATATATTGTTAGGACCAGTTAGAGTAGTGTAAACCCAAATTTGCAGCTTCGAAAAACCTATTATGAATGAAAATTATATATAAATAAAAAGCACTCTCAAAGGAAAAAGGCGCACCTTATAAAAACGCGTATTATACAATATATACACATATGCACGTGTTATATCAGCGGAAAGTTGACTTATATAAATTCGCGTAAAAATTGCCTATTTGAAGCACTTTTATCGGGTGAGGAAATTGTATGAACGATTTTCGTGAGCCAGAAAATCGAATTTACTTTTGATGCATGAAACGATATTGATATTTGTCTGGTAATGCCAAATTTGTTTTATATCCAATCATTTAAATCGCTGAACAGTTTTAAGGATATCCACATAGACCCGTAAAAGAATGCTGTTTTCGATAGCAAGGAAGAAATAAAAATTTCTTATTCTGAGTAATATCACACATATTTTGCAACTTTCAAAAGTTTTTAAAAATTTCGTCTTGTTTATATAAATTATGTAATTGTTATGTTTTTGTCTTTGGTATAAATTTGTGTTATGTGTAGTAGGAAGTAAAAAAATGAATGGGTGTGTAACGAAAATTTAAAATTAACTAGTGCCTATATTTCAATTTACACCACTGCATAGATAGGTGCTTATAGGAGTGCGTTTTTAACAGCTAAATCACTCAAATTTTATTTCGTTTCGGTTTCTATTCAGAACATTATTAATTTAAATAAGCAGCAGGTAAGTGTGGTACAATACAAAACATGAGATTTTACCGGTAAAATTTATATTCTTATGAAAAGATTTCTTACTAAAGTTTTATTTTATTTTTATATTTTTATTAAATGTTATTTGATTTTTAATAATTAATATTTAAACAATTAGATTACTTCGTTAATAAAATTGTTATTTGAAATAATAAATTATGTAATTGACTTTTCTGAAAATGAAAAGTTTTCCTACATTCCAATTCTTAGTCATTACTAGTATTACATATATATAAAATATTGCTCAATCACCTTGTAGTTTTTAGCATGTGTTATTTGCTCACAATTCTTTTATTTCAAATGCAAGGTTTTATTTACGTCAGTTTAATCAAATTGCGGGGTTCATTAAAGGCTATAGAAGAGAATATTCAGGATGGTAATAAATCCATAATGTTGGACGTCACCACGTAGACGCGTGCCAAAAAATAAAAATTAAGTTGAAAATTTATCGAATTAATTAGTATATAGGCCTGACCCGATTGTTGAGTGCCCTTTTGGATACCAATTACTTAACAAAGTCGCCAAAATTCTCAGAAATTCATTTCACTAACCTTTGACTTTAATTAATTTGTTCTTTAAAATTGACGTTATGTGCAGAAATATTAATAGAAGTCAAAGGTTACTGAAATTATTTATGAACATTTGAGCATCTTTAAAGGAATTTTTGTCCAAAAAGGACTTTTGTAAGCTCTTTTCGATCCGATTCGAACGGATTCAGCAATAATACCCAATAAGAAAGATAATAACTGAAATTAGCATTAATCTTTGCAGTCAGAAGCTAATTTATTAAGAATTTTTTTGGATACATTTTTTCTTTTCTTTCGACGACATCAACTAATGCATTTTTATATTATTTATAATATCGACCCTTTTACTGCTTTCGTAAAGAACTCTTTTTCTTTAAGATATCCTAAATTATTTTACTATTCCGTTTAGAAAAATATATTTACATAAGTGACCGGGCATTGGGATAGAATTTTGTTTTGTCAGTGCAAATTAATTCAATTTTCACTCGGAAAAGGTTTGCTTACCTAGATTTTATGCGTAACGCATGAAGATTACTCACATTATCCAAATGATATTTTCCCAAAAGGTCCTTCAGATTTCCTGTAAGAGGCCGAACCAACGGCAATGGACTCTTGTTTATCCCACAGCTCTTTTGAAAAGCAGCCTTATACTTGAAAAATAAATCAGACAGTCCTCGCACGCCATAGACCTTTCATGTATTTTCACCGCTTGGAAATCTTTAAAGCTACTCCTTTTGAATCTAGACGTCCTCAGGAAAACCCTTTTACCCAGGTTCTTATCAATTCTTGTCAGGAAACTCTTGCTTTGAATGTCAGTGGCTCGGATGAATAATTCAAGAAACAGACGATGCTTAAATGTTATCCTTGTTATCTGACCTTCCAGATCTATCCTCCTGTTTTTGTTAATATAATTAGATTGTTGCTTCTTTTGGAGCATCCGTCCTAGCGGTTAGGCCAACCTTTTACCCAAAAATTTCCATATAAACGCATCTACTCTGAATTGCGTGATTATATCGCATTGCTAATTTGATGAATTCGCCACGGAGGAGGTCGATTAAATGAGAACTCTATGCAAATCCACGAATGTCCACGAAATTCCATGCGTACCGACTGGCACGCATAAATTTTGCTTTTATTGCAACTCGTTACAAAAATCCCTTCGCATGGGTCAGACTGAAAACCGAGTTCTGGGTACTTTTATGTTATTTCGCGCTTATGATTTCCATTTAATTGCATGTTTCAGTGGTTTTACAACTGAGAGTACCTACGGTTTTCTCTTAATTTCTATACCCCTGAATATTAGCAAGTTTTCAATCAAGCAACATTTGAAAACACTTCTTTAAATTCCGCTACGCAATATGAGGTATAAAAAATGATTTTTAAGAAATCAGCAAAAAATTTCAATCAGCAAATACTTTATATATGTATGTATAACTTTCATCAGGCTCTCTATTCTTCAAAGTTGATCTGGTTTTTTAAAAATAAATTAAATATGGATCTTCATTCCATTAAAGATTATAAAGTTTAGCTAAGGGTGTAATTAATAGTGCCCTTAACGCGCACCCTTGAATTAACTCGAGCAGATTTAATCTGCACACTCGTGTTAATTTGAGCAGGATATTGCATAATTTAATCAAGTAGGTATCGATAGTAAAAGCGTGACTATGACGGTTTTAAACCTACTAAATTTAACATAGCTTACAAATAAAATATTCCCGAAATACATGTATGCATATTTATGTTCTACACATTGTATATCATTTAAATGTTTTGTATTTTGCTATCAGTTTAAAGAGACTCATTCATTCAGCGCAAAATACGTATTTTCTAAAAATTACATATTAAAAATTAGCAATTTTTTGATATTATTTATAATGATAAGTGTTTTGCGTAAATATTGCGCTTATAAATCGTAAATTCGTTTCTTCTTCATTTTTTTTTTTGTGTTTAATTCCCTCCAAGGTGGAAAACAATTTTGTGAAATCATTTAGAAATAATTCAATTACACCCATTCAATATCGTCTGAGCTTTGCGTTCTGTGAGTCAACTTTTAGGTAACATTTTGCACTGGCAGGAGGGCGTTAATTTTGCCTTTTTTCGGATAAGCGAACTTTTTAGTACCGATTTATACTGGACGAATCGTATTGAATTAATTTTCTTTTTCATGTTTTCATTTTGGTTGCCAATATCTGAGACGTAAATTAAGCAAAACTAATATTGAAAAGAATTGAATATCCAACCATCCACAGAAATCACCAGTGCTTTCAATTTGTGCATCAAATCAAATCGTATAGCCCATTTTTTTAAAAAGTTAGTTGTAACTCTAATCTTCATTCTTCATTCATGTTAAGTAATAAACTACAAACACTCGCGGCATTGAACTTTTCAAAATTAAAATTTAAAAGTAGTTATAATATTTATACCCTACAATTAAAAAGTTGTATTTACCTTTTTATTTAATATACTACGTTTGTATACAAGTATACCTTCTATAGTTGGTAAGAATCCCTGATTTAAGTGGCTAACTTTGACTTTCCGCTCCATTAGAGTTCATACATTTTTAATTGGCAGAAGTCAGCTCTATCGATGGGGTCTTTCAAGGGATGCTTAAAGGTGTACCTTCTTCTTTTTAGCTTTCAAAGAGAATAAGCATAGCATGATATTTCCCAACGGAATTTTTTCTTTACTGTGATAGGTAGTCGATTTCCAATTTGTATTGGCAACCACTAAAAAGTCGGAAGAAGTGAAATTTTGTTGAGGAATTTTTATTACTTAAATTTAAAGATGCCTATTGGATTTTCATTTACAAATGAATGTTTTACTTAAATTAATTTCTTCTACTTTTTCATTATTCCGTCTAGATCTACAAAATAATATTTTTGTAAGTGTTACAATAAAAAAAAAAACAGGGGTCAAGACCCGTTTATGTTAAAATTCTGTATTTATTTTACGTTAAACATCTTATATAAATAATTAATAAGGCTAAACTTTAAATGTACCTTATAACAAAAAGTGTAATAAAATAAACAATTTCATAAACGTAGATTTTTAAGGTGGAAATTCAATTAGCTCCCTAAAATTTTCAGCCTATAAAATATTCTTAGAATTTTATAACATTTTACCTTTAAATATCTGGTACTTCCGCCGTTACTTTGTACGACCTCGTAAAGCATTGTACAAATTTTTGCAGCTCCTCTGGTTTAAAAGATTTCAGGCATTTTCTTATCTGAATCTTTCAGTTCTTGTACAAAATTAAATTTATGGCCATTCGAATAAACTCTTGCAATGATACTCCATAAATTTTCAATGGGGTTGAAATCAGCACTTCTCGCAGGCCAAGGTAAATTTTTGAAATTGTTCTTACGGAACCAAGTTTAAACAAAGAATTTTGCGTTTATCGCAGCATTATTGTGTTGAAATATAAAATTGTCTGACAAATGATCTTTAGCCATGTTAACAAGAAACTCTTCCAGCATTTCTGTATATTTTTTAACGCATTCAGGTGGTTTCCAGAAATCCTCTGGATTCCTCAAATCATACCAATAATATTGAAATTCCATCAGTCTGTCCAAGTTAACCTCTTTTCATCGCTAAAAACGATTTTATCCCATTCATTACTTGTAATCCACATGGCTCTAGCAAAATTCAACCTCGCAATTTTTATAATGTTTATTTTTGTCACTTACAGACTTAATCTCTTTTTCTTGGGAAATGTTACTAGACAGTAGGTATCTATCTCTAGGTTTCTAGTGCTATTCACTATGAAATTAGATATTCTTATTGAGTTTCTTTTAAATATCTAAAGAAAACAAAAGATCTGCTGAAATACACTGCCTATCTGTGAAAATTCGTATTTGAAAAATAAACCTCTTGTGTGAAATTTCTATAAACGCAGCTTTTAAGAACTCAATTTTATATACAGAACTATCAACTGTTCCTAATTTAAATTTTATTTAAAAATTATGTAAATAAAAGCATTAAAAAATACATATATTTAGCAGATTTTATACTTAGGAAACGATCCCTAAAAATTTGGATCTTTTGCATCTACTTTTAGTGTAAGATAAAACTTGTTGACGTGTTTCGTTTTGAAGAAATTAATCATAGTGCCCTTAAAAGTAAATTATAATAATTATATGCCCGGGAGTTATCTTAAATGTTTTGTAGTATTTCATCTAACTTATAATGATAATAAATCTTTCTGAAATATGTCATCTGATAAAATTACCAAACATTCGGTCTATCATCTGCACTACATACATAGTAGGTACACTCTTGAAGTGCACTCATATCATATTGGGAAAAGCAAAATTGACATTCAGATATTGTCTGTCCAAATCCAAATATTCATGTGTTGCTTTCATAAATAATTCATAGGGATATTCAACAGGATGTAATAATTGATGCATATGGCGTTTAGTTGCAGCAGTTGAATTTATTGTGCAATGGCACAACAAAATATAAAACATTGATTTTAAAAATACATAAATGATGAACATTTTTATTATGCAAGCAAATATTGCGTTCTTTGATTTTCAGACAAATGCTGCAGAATTATATAAATTTTAGCCAGTGCCAAAGCAATACTGTGTACGTATACTTCTGAAATCCTGCAGGAATTCTGGTGTGGCTTTCCTAACAAAGCTTCCAAGAGTCATAATTTCCGAAAAGGGATACAGCAGGAGAATATCCTGGAACAAGAGCTCCGCACTTTCACTGTTCTTTATTCTGGTTTTAGTTTTCGAGTGTCCCTGGATCAGCCATGACACTCGAGTTTATTTCATATCAAAATCTCTAATCGACCTTGAAAGATAGGTGCATAATTCGTCATACAAGACTTATTAGGCTATTTGAGGACCCTTTTTTTTGGTTATAGTGATGTAATATACTTTAAAGACCTTATTTCTTATAACTAGTATTTATTTCTTGGATGCAAGTGAATTTATAATATTTTATGAATTGTGTCCATAAATCATGTTCAAAGAGCGGTTCACACGATTTTCGGAGGTTTGCGCACTTTGTTTGTCCTTAACTAAAGAGTCTGCCGGATGTGGTGACTCTGTTCGTCTAACCACGTTAGTTCTAGATTCCTGTTTGCAATCCACGACCCCGAAAAGGGATGAACTCCAGTTCTAGGTTTCACTTAAAGTGCTCGAAAGCGGTTTGTGGTTTTGTGTACCTTTTTAGCCCCGGGTGTTTGTCGCTCATCCAATGCACGCAGCGTCTCCAAGGAGTATTTATTTTGCGGTGAGTTTTGGTTTTCAGCTGATCTAATAAAATATGCAAACGAGCCCTTAGCATGCTAACGAGCATCTTTAAGTGCAGAGGAAGGCGCTTCCTTTGCAATAATATATTCATCTTCTGCCTTCTGATTGTTTTATGCATTATTCATAAAACACTTTCCAAAATTTTGAATACATTTGTTAACATACAGAGCGTAAAATTCGCGTTCCTCGTCCTGTAAACAGATCTAAGATTGACGCTAGAAGAGTATTGCATTATTGTAGAAATTAAAATATTTTTTCGATGCGGTTTCAATTTTTATGCCATGAATTATTTATGAATACACAGCTCATTCATTTAAATTATTATACCGATTTCGAATCATATTCTGTTTTGTTTACGGTAGGTACATATTTTGTTTTATATGGTTTCGCTTTGAATTTTAATAAGTAAAGGCTTATTTGATTATTTTTAATTTCACATATAATAATTGAAAATTTTCGAATCATCATATTCAATATGTAAAGCCGCCGAACCATTGAAAGAGTTTATTTGGAACGAAATATGATTGTACACATGTATTATATGTATGTTAACTATAACTAATAATTTTTCGTATTAACGTAATACATAGTAATAGTAATTTCAATACTTCTACGAAAATTTGCACAGAAACATTAGAAAAATAATTGGTTTAGAACAAATTATTTAATTAACAAAATATTCACATACATATGTATATGTTCATATGTACATATATAACTTTAAAAAGGAAAAGGTATGATGACAAGCAAATAATTTCATTATACTTACAGGTACAGCGAATTACTACAATTTAATTGATCTTATAAGCTTTAATCTTAACTAAACAAACCATCTATTTATCACGGAAAAAAAAATTGGGATAGCAAAATAGATCCCAACAAATTTACGAACGTTGCCATAAAATAAATAAATAAAACACGTAAAGACTTCAGTCAAAGTGTCTTCTATTCGTGTAGTGTCGTAGTTGACTAGCAAATTTTCATATCTATATAACCATTCTCTACAAATGGAGCACAACAAATTCTTCAGATTGTCGGTTATCAATAAAAAAGGCTCTGATCAACATTCTCCACAAATTCTCCATTGAGTTGGGGTCCAGAATATGTATAAATGCAATACCATTGCTTTCCTATTCATCTAATATTTTTTTATAAAAAAAATTATTTAAAAAAAAAAAAAAACCGCCTTCAAAAAACAGCTAGGAACTAAAAAGCAAAAAATAATTGGTAACATTTACATATACGATTTCCTACCTACTGATGTGTTTGAACTCGGTGCCAAGCCAAATAGGTCCCCCGCTACACCCCGCATGTGCGACGAACTTTCGAGCGAGCGTGGGTAGGCTGAGCGATACAACCCAAACGGGCACACACATGTGTGAAATACGTTTCGTTGTTAATTCAACTCTTTATAAGTCACTAAGTATAAGTATTGCTCATTGTTATTTTTGGACTTTGGCACCGACTTCAAACACATCAGTAGGTAGGAAATCGTATATGTAAATGTTACCAATTATTTTTTGCTTTTTAGTTCCTAGCTGTTTTTTGAAGGCGGTTTTTTTTTTTTTTTAAATAATTTTTATTTTTTGCTTTTTAGTGGTGTTTATAAAGGCGGCCATCTTAGAATCCGCCATTTTGGTTTTTTAGTATTTGTTAGTCAATCCCTTATAATGATACATATCCTGTCAGAAAAATAATCTTCAAAATCGATCCATAATTGTTGAAATTATCGCGCGATGAAGTGAATGAAAATCAATAAAATTCAGTCATCCCCTAATTTTCCACCCTTTGAAGTGGAATATTTTAATGAAATTTAAATGGGACCACTTGTGAGGCATAACCTATCCATTAAAAAAAGAATTATTAAAATCGGTCCACAATTGACGGAGAAATCAGGTAACAGACATAAAAAAAAGATTCCGACGAATTCATAACCTCCTCCTTTTTTGAAGTCGGTTAAAAATACACCCTGCTATTTTCACTTATAAATTCCCGCGTTTTATTGGTTTGAGAGAAAACTGCAACGCATCTCCATGACGAACTTCAATAAAATTGTAGTTTTTTAATATGTACTTTCATTTAACAAGAGAAGTGGGTTAATTCATCAATTCTCTATAAAAGTTTTAAGTACATATTGAGAACAATTTTTTAATACGTAGGTATATTTAATATGAAAGATGATACTTTTAGCGTAACCAAGAGTTTTTATCTACTCTAACATTTGAGAGGACGACTGGATGTTTTGTACTTATTAGCTCTGTATAATATATTATTTATTATATTGATGTAAGTGCTGATGGGTTTTTATTGGCATAATCCAAAGTAGGACCTATTATTTAAGAAACGATTTAGGCTTAAATATGCTTTTTTAGTTAAACTCAGGTTTTGTCCAAATTTCATCAGTTTGATTTAACGATTAATTGCACAATCTTTAATATATTTATTAACATACATACATACTTCAATAATAATAGGCCTTACAGGTTAAAAACATTGTCACAAAATAATATTCACTTCGGATGTCATTATTTAGAAAAATTAATTTTAAACTCTGTACGGAACGATTGTTTATTAGAAATCTTTTAATTGTTTTTTAATCGCTAGCTGTTTATTCACATATGATATGATATGTTTATAAAATTTGGAAAAATTGGCTAAATAGGTTTACAGCTTTTAAAAATTGCGATCTTCAAAATCTGTATGATAGATATGCATATAGGTATAATATATTCATATTTTATGTTATTGATGCATATTTAACACAATGTTTTTTTTAATATATAAAATAATATACATATAATAGGGAATAGCCCACATCCGGAAACTGTCGGTAATTTTCTTAATGCAGTGTAATGAATAGCATTTAATTTGCTCCTTTTAAGTAATGTTAAATAATGGGAAGTGAAAGATAATATTATCTGATTTAAATAAAACATTTTGTAATTAAAAAGAAAGAGAAGTTAATTCCTTTTTTAATACAATGTGAGTTTCATATGAAGCGATTCGTTTAAAGCGAATAAAAACATTTCTGCGAAGGTAATTAATAACGTTGACTGAGAAATTGCTGTCGCAGGCTCGGCTAACGTTGAAAAAGAAACAAAATCCGTAATTTTATCTACTTATTATATCATTCCTACTCAGCTCTAATTAGTCGAAGTGGCTTCATGTTATTTCATGTAGTAATTGTTCTTCTATAAGCTTGCTATTCTTCAAACCCTTTCCCTCAAAAATTTATATTTGCCCACAATGCTGTAAACTATTGTTAGACCGTGGGTAAGACAACATTTTAGAAAATGGGGTACTCAAATTAACAGACTAATTTTTTAAAACGAATAATCTTAGATAAATAATCAAATATTTAGTGGAATAAAGTATTTATGGAAAAAGATCATCCCTTCATAATTGCAATTTGAAATTATCCAAAAATTGTTTTCATAATACTATATTTGCGAGTTACGTGTGGCTGCAAAGAATATCAAGCTGGGAAGAGAGGCAGAAGTATAGAAAGCAAATTATTTATGCTTCGGTTAATTATTCATTTGTTTCCAAATGAAAAGCAGAATAATGCCCAAAGGATATGCTATTACAGCATTTATGTAAATTAATGCATATATTATGATAATTAAATCATTTTCTTAAGATTGCAATATATGCAAGATATGTATATTACAATTTTTTTTGGGTACTTCATAAGTTCATAAGCTCAATCAAAGAACTAAGTTATGATCAGATTCATCTTACAATATTCCGTCAAAAATTAGTAAACAAAAGCTGTGTTTTTTTTCACAACAGATCCGGTTCTAAGTTTACTAGGAAATTTTGCTTTGAATTGAATTAAAAAAATAGTCAAGTTTTGTAAAAACGCATCAAATTTTGCCATGATACCCATTCAAACTTCTAACCTTGAACCAAATAAATTTTCGGATTACATTTTTAATGCAGAGCAGGTATAAATCCAGAAAATTCAATTTTGTGTTAACGATATAAAATAAAGTTCAATATTCATACCTATTCATAAATGCAAAATTTCTTAGTAAATTTGAAACTGGATCTGCTGCAAAAAAAACACAGCTAAAGTTAAATAATTTAAAATTAGTAGTTACATAAAATTTTCGAGCAATTTTAAGCTGTGTTGTTTGATGTATATATGTATAATTTAAAATGTTTTCACTATTTCATCAATTATTAAAATATATTTTACTCAGATAATATAATTATTTATTTTTCAATTAGGTATCCATGAAAAATAAAAATGTTAAGTTTTCATTTTATGAAATTGTACAGCATCGAAACTACTATTACAACACGTATTTGAAAAAAAAATAAATGTAATGAAGAATGTAGGCTGAAAACTGACGTAGGGTAAGTAAGCTTTTTGTGGCAGGAATGTGATTCTTAACTTTGATCTTCGTTAAAATACATATATTTATAGTACTTATCTGGCAATCGTTTATCATACTCAAACAGTAAGTTATGTCAGTGGTTTAAGTTTTAAACTTAGAAGAGTCCGGTGCTTAAGTAGTACTTCCGCAAAATTCCTTACTCGTACACCGGTACGATTTAGGTATTAAGAAAACTGTTTATCCCTAGGAAGTTTTAAGTTCATCTCAGACTGAATTGTTTGAAAGTTTTTTGTTGTTCATGTGATTTGTTGTTATTAAGTATTTTTCCATTGTAGTTTATTATGTCTTCAAAGTCTATTTTCTAAGTAGGTACGACTAAGGCTATAGGTGGAACGAATTAGGCGACTAGGCGACTAGGCGCCTTAGTCGTACCGAAGGTATATTTTTAAAAAACGTTAACTATTTTGAAAACGGATTTTCGAGTTTCTATGATTCTTGATTAAAAGGCAACCAAATAAAGATTCAGTAGATGCAGAAGATTTCGTTTTATTTCAATTACACTGAATATTACAGTATTATTTCCTTCGGGTGTACGACTTGAGCAACCTTACCCTACTTAAAATATGTGGAAGTTAAATTTGCTCATTTGTATGGAATTTATGTAGGAAAAACGAAACGAACTTTAAAGATAATATTAACTGAGTATATTGGATTACGAAAGAATATAAATTCAAATAGCATTAAATTAATTATTAATATTATTATTGTACATTTTGAAAAGATCTATACGCCTACGTACGTACGCCTATAATATGAGTATCCAAGACAGGGGTTATTTTAACCGTAAAATATACCTCTATATACATTACATATGTATATTACAAATGTCACTTAAATGTCACGCGGATGAAGTCGCGAGTAGAAAGCTAAGGAATATTAAATAACAATGCTATCTTTGTCTGGGCTTTGTGCATATCATTTAACTTAAATTATATTTTTTCGTAAGTTTTGAAAATAATATTTGTTATCACAAAAACCTTATAATGTAAGATTATTTTGATTTTACTTCAGTTATATGAATTTTTTGAATACTCTGTTATAAAATATAGATTTTTTGCAACTATGGATATTAATTCCATAGTACATAGATAATTCAATCGTCCATTTCATTATAAGCCCCTTTCTGTAGTTGTTAATGATTCGTATATTGAATTAAGAATCTGTAACTACGCATGTAAATTTATGTAGCTTTTCCGGTTAAAGCTGATTATCTACCTCAGAGTGTACGTCTATGGTATCTAATTGAAACGTCACGTGCAGTAAAACTCCGGGACCTGAATCGACTTACTCCTAAAGGCAACTTCAAATACACAAAAAGAGGAACTTGTTCTATTCTAGCATTTCTTGAAAAATGCAAATTACCGCCCACAATCCAAGCGACGACGTCTAATGAGCCAGAGATGAGAACAAAACGAATAGAGTCCGTCCAGGCTACTGTAGGGATTCCAAAACATAAAAAATAATAAACCGACGTCAGAATCACTTCTGGCAGTGGCAAAGGGCCGGGGAAACAAAAGTCTGAGAAACTGGTACCAATCCAGGGACAGTAGCCCTAAGAAAAACGCGACTCCGCCACCGCAAGGGCACCAGCAACAGGTCCTCTGATATTTGCAAGCTCCCGTAAAATCGTCCTTAGCGTGCTTTTGAGGCTGTGTTGGCTTGCGTGGGAATTTGTCGCTTCACTCCGAAAAACGAAATGCGCAACTCGGAGTCCGTTTCCGCTCTCAAAAGGTTCACCGGATTGGGGAAGTCCTTTTGGTTCGGCTGGGAACAGGACTCCAATTGTAATCCTTTAGTCCTGCCCTGCCCGAGCGTTTAGTTCTGTTCAACGTACGATCGTTTTCGAATTTTTTGGTTCACCATCGCGACTTCCGGAATTGTCTTGCTGAAAACGTTGATGGAAAGCTCTTCTGAAATTGGCGAACTGTGTTTACTTTAAGTGGAAAAAATACGTGTTGGAATTAGTTTGATTTTCCGAAAATAAAAACGAAACTTTTTATTTTGTTTCCACTCTGCTTGGTTTTTGCCCTAAGTCCGACTCGTTATAAATCCCTAACTGATATATGTATGTGTGTGCTACGTGACCCGGGTCGCTAAAGATTTGGTGGTATATTCAATTGTTTATTTAATTGTAAAAGTTGTGGGCGACAACTAAGTTCCTAAAGTGATATAAATCAAAGTTATAAAGTAATCGGGGAAGAAACAGCGTCCCAGGCATATTTTGGAGCACAAGGTCAGTTAAAGTAATAAATATTATTTAGACAGCGACAAACTTCGAAAGGAAGTGAAACAAATTAGTTTAAATCTTATTCCTGACAATAGGGTTTTTATGACAACAAACCTTGGTTCATTATTTAGTGATTGAAGCCATGAAAATATCTTTACAAATTATTGCGATGGGATAGTTCTTCAAATTAAAATAAATTTAAAAGAAGGCTTCTACATTTGGTTGCTTTAAATTGCTATAAATTATAGTTTTAAGGTGTTGCACCATCTTGAGAAAAAACGAAAAAAAAACATTCAGCTACACTGAGAGAAAAATTTTAATAACTTTAACTATTTTATGTAGTTATAATAGATATTTGCTAAAAGCGGATAAATATATTTTAATTTTACATTTCAGTTAATTTAACTAACAATTTTCACGATTTATTATTCTTATAAGCTCGACTATTCAGAAAAGCCATATTTACAGTTTCTGAAATTGTCAAGTCAACTATATTTTAAAATAATAAATTTTAATTTGACAAAAAAAAAAATGTTCACATACCGCGCCGTACAAATCTGTACATTTTTAACAATTTTGTTGGTCAATATTAACTATTGAAAATAGTCAATCCCAAACCCACACATCGCTTTATTAACGTTCAATCGCTCAAAAGCTATTGGCGTATGTGGCTCGAGGGTAGATTCAGGTAGAGCTACGCGCGAAGCGCCAATTCGGATTTCCCAGGTTCGAATCGTCGGAACACAAATCAACTTTCTAAAAGGGCGTCGGAGTGGGGTAGCTCGGTGGAGTAGAGCAGCCAAGCCGCCATCCGCAGGTCCCAGGTTCGAATCTAGCCACAGTTAGTCGGCAATATCAGAAAATCAACTTTTTCTCGTCGTCAGCAGATTAATTATTTTTCACACTGAAGAATTTTAAATTTAACTAATAGTTGTAGTATAATAATTCAAATAGTTTTTTCAACTTTTGTTTTCTACTAAATATTGTATAACGTTTTCGAAATTGTAAAAATTAATAAACTGGCTGAAAATCATTGTTACAAATAGTTAATTTTGCGTTCGTTTATAGTAAAGTCCACTATATTTTTCTTTCGGTGAAGATTTATTACTAATACTTTTCAGAATATTTTAAGCGTTTCCACATATCAAATTAGATGGTTTCAAAAGAAACGAATTTAAACATTTTCCCAAAATAAATATAATGTGATACTGTGATAGAGGCACCTATCTTTATTTAAATTCTACCCTTCATTTCTGAAATTATCGAATAATTGTATTTTCTTTATAATGTGCATTAAATTTTTTTGTGTTTTGTATCTTAATACATATTTGATATTTTCAAAATTTGCTTTTTTATATACATGCATACTTATGTATTAAGAGGACATTATATGTAAGAATATTGGCTCGCAATTGCAGCAAACAAGTAAAGTGCACAGTCGAATGCTATGCGTTTCTAAAGAAGTGTATCATTTAAATGTTAAATTGATCATAATTGATTATTTAGCGAAGAATTCTGTGGAACTATATTATCCTTGTTAATTTAATGATCCAATTAGCTCTTACAACACATTTGGTGTAGAAATTCACAGAATTCAACGAATAGTGCTTTACTTTACACCAATACTTTTTGGGTTTCACTGCACTTAAACTGCAATGTATACAATATCCTTCAACCAATTAAAAAGTTAAACGAGAGCTCTCCAGCAATAAAACAACAAGAGTTAAAGACCTTTTGTTTCAGAGCTTCTACGAATTCAATTTAAAAGCAGTGGAACCATTTCTTGTGAATTCTACTTTCTCTATGATGCAATAATGCATAGAAAGGCGCATTTCGTTGAAGCCAGATAAATCAAATAGCCTGAAGCAAACGGAGTATCCTCCGGTCACAAACATATCCTCTTTTACTCCAGACGAAAGCTTTAGTGGACTGACAGACGATTTTCAGAACCGTTTGACCAAAAAATTCATGAGCTAAAAAGGTCACCCAAAGATATGGATTATAAGAGAAAACCTTCAAATTTGCCAAGATGACAGGGGCACAAATTGATATTGCACCCTTCTCAAATTTAAGGTCCAGCAACGAAATATGAAATGTGTAAATCTGGTGATAACCACAATCTTACCCACACAAAAATAAAAAAATATTTTACTCTTGTCAATCAAGATGATAAAGATATTATTATGTTTAGCACAAGGTGAGCAGTTTTTTTTTATAAATTAATTCAATTAATACCATGAATTGTACGAAGATTAAAAACAGAAGAATTTTTGGACAGATCTTTCAACTCTTTTAAGAACAACACATTAGATATTGCATTTTTCGAATGATATTCGTGTACCTACCATAATAACAATAATTTTTATACAATCCATTAAATTAAGAAAAGGAATATCAAAAAACGACATTAAGCACAGCACTCCATTTATATGAATTCAGAAAGTTGTATCAAGTTTTCTAACATAAATAAAAGTCAACATGTAGAATTTACTGTTTCTGTTGTTGTTATTCAAGCTAGACACGCGAAAAACGCATAATCGAGTTTTAACTGACAAGAGGCACTTTCTTTCTTCTTAAATGTCAGGGTTTAAATCAAATTTGGGCCGTACGTTCCCATCATATCCACATGAATTTATATTTTGTGGTGAAACCTAGTCAGGAAAATTCCACACGCTGTAAATATTCTCTGAAGCCTCCATGGTATATTCATGAAATAAATAACTTGTTACAATCACACTTTGGAACGTCACATTCAATAAAGTATGAAATTTGTTGAAAAATTCTTCAATCCTTGTTTTCACTACGAAGGTGTCTTTTTCGTACTTTCTAAACTAGGCTACAGGGGATTGAGCTCTGCTTGCTTCATAAATCACTGATGGCTTTCTCTTCTCCTGGATGGAGCAGCCTTAACTTTCTTTATCTTCAAAATAAAATAAAAGAATTCACTTGTTAATATTGTAATTTAATAAGAACTGAATTAAATTATCAGTATGTACTTATTAAATACTGAGGAGATCAAATCTTAAAGATTTAAAAAATCTTGCAGTTAATTTATTACTTTAAATATAGGTATATTTATTACTTTAATTAATTAATAATATATTTTTTTTAATTGGCAGAGAAATGTGGAAGACAATATAATATTTATGGTTTTGATACTTTATTGACTTATTAAACAATTTCGAAAACTTGAAGTGCTTGAGTATTATGTATATTGAGAAAAAAACTGCATTCTAAAACTTAATACGACCAACTTTGAGGTGAAGTTAAATTCACTTTGATAAAAACCCTTATATAGTCTTGAAACAGTTTCGATATACAGAAGAATACATAAAGAAATAATCTTCAAATCAAATACGTCCAATAGTTGTATTAAGTAGAATATTTTGAATGTCAACAACACAGTTTAGCTTTCTGTACTTTTGTCTTTCAATAACCTATCCATTTTACAAAAATAAAATCTTCGTACGATTTTATTTGCCCAAGATAGGTTTAATGCGACTCTTAATATCATAACAGTCGCATTTTATCGCAAAATCCATCAAGTACATTAATTCTGGCATATATGTACATTCAATTGTTCATAATTCCCGGTTTGATTCGTAATAACACTTGGGTAACTATAATACTAATTGAATTTTTAATAAATTGCTATAAAAGCATGATGATGAAAAATACCATTAAATAGATAGGATTTTAATACTTTACTGATTCATGGATTTATTACGTTACGTTACACAATCATAAATATTGAAGAGGATCAAGGAAGAGAGCCGAGCGCTGTTGGGAAATGAAATATTGGATGAATTGAGGACAATAACAAAAAAACCGCATCCCTTGAGTCCGGATGAATAAAGTTGCCGTCTTTAAATTTATTAACTTTATAATTTGAATGTTTGTCAGAATTTTGCGGGCATTAAGTGATCCCTTCCTAAATATCTTGGCTACATAAATATAAAATGAGATGACCCATGTTTGGTAACCAAAAAGTGTTTATCTATTCAACTTTCTGAGGATTTCTAATTCTTCATTAGACCCTTATTGGAAAGGAAAACTTTTAGAATTTGCAAAGAAATCATTTAACATTTATCAATTAGAATTCATCACCGCGGTATCCTATTGCTGACCCCATATTTCGTTAAAATATAGCATTTTAGGGAAAGGCTTTGGGATTTTCAATCAAGTTAGCATACAAATGAAATGGTTAGAAGACCTCAATAAATTTTCTAGCGTCGATGAGGCCAAAGGCACTGCGGTCCAAATTTCATAGTTGATATCATCAGAAAACAAGGTAGCCATCAGTCGCCCCTTGTCCCAACATGGCTAATAGAATTGTGGAACTAGGTCACTAAGAGGCCTGCAGGATTTTCATCTTGCTGCGGTCGACCTGTAAAACCTCTGAAGTTAAGCCATTTAACCACAGTTAAAAGCCTTCACCCACAAGTTTTAATTATTCACAAACGTGCCGCGCCCATAATAATACCACAATAAAGAATTTATTTTTTATCTCTGTAAAATACAAGAAAGTTATCCTTTTTATATAAATTTCTGTAAAACAAACTGATAAATGTGCACTCATCCACAGCTTTTCCGAAAATGAGGTTTCTTTAACACCCGAAGGGTGCAATTAAATGCCTTTCTTACATTTATTAACTGCATAAAACGCTTTTTTTTTATTAGAAAGTGTTTCGCTCTGAAATTAAAATACTTGAAAGTTTTGCCCTTTTATTAAAGTGAGGAACTTTAATTGCAATTTCTATAATCAAAATAGTTTTTTAATTAAAACACTTCAGTTTTCCATAAAACACGATTTTTGCTCTAAAACTTTTATAGAAGAACTTATGGAAAGTGTCATAGTAAAACCATCGTAAAGTGTAAAAAGTATGGTTCAAGCAACGCTAATTTTTTTCTTTACACTAACGAGAGTGTTGTGGTTTTTTAAAAATTTGTTGTCTTTTACGGTGAAGCGAAAAAAGAATGGCTATGATTTTTAACAATCTAAAGTATGATTTTTATTCGTAGCTACTATGTATGCTATTGGACCAATTATAATAATTTGAGGTGTCGTTTGATTTGTCTTGGCCGTAAGAGTGTCGTAGACTGTATTATACATCACAAAGAATTAAAACCTACCCAGGATGAAACCCTAAGCTAAATAAGTTTAGTTTAGTTAGTTTAGATACCTGTTTTTAGAAAATTAATCTCCAACAATGGTGATTTTAATATTTCGACGTAAGTATTAAATTTCAAAACTAAAAATATTTTCAATACTGTTACACAGAATTAAATTAACATCATATTTAGTATTAAAATTTATATGCCCTTTAGGTTCTTTAATATTAAGACATTAAATTAATGAGGCAACGTAAGAAATAAATAAAAAACAACGGCCAAGTGCGAGTAGAACTGTACCTTGGAAGGAAACGCATAAAAAGTTATTTATTATATTTATTATTTGCTCATTAAATTATACTCTTTATTTGTAGGACTAATTAGCACACAATAAAGTTTATTTTTGAAGCCGGAAATTAGCACACAATAAATAGATGGATAAATAAACTTTTATAAATTCTTAATATTTACGATTTTTTGCTTTCAAAACTTCGAAGATAAGGTAGGAATGGTAATTTTTAAACATTTTTCATCCATAATCGAAAACTATGTGGCATAAAAGAAAACCTATTTTTGAATGTACAATTGCAGCCCTTTTATATGACATCCAACTTTCCTAATAACTCCAGTTTAAAATTTTGAGCCTCCATTTCGGCTCATTTTACAAAGAAAATAAAATTATTTTTTTAAATATGCAATAAAGATGGGTAAGTATTATTTAAAACTATTCCGAATTTCAAGAAAAGCAGTAGTAATTACTGAAGTAAGCAGGTGTGACAGACATACAGACGAATTAGCATCATATAATTCTTTTTTACCATTTTGGTGCGGAATTCTAAAAAGCGAAATTTTTCAAAAAGATGTTATGTTTTTATTATATTCCACCTAGTTTCGTAGGTGTTTATAAAATGAAATGTTAAATGGTTTCGAATAATAACGTAGTATCTTTTTGATTATAGCACGTAATAAGACTGTCGATCGATGTGTTTCGTACATTTTTATGTATTTTGATTATGTTATTGGAATGAGAGTGAAATCATTCAGACATCGTTCGAGGCCATTCTAACGACATACATATACTACATATATTAAAGTAACTCCTTATTTTTGTAACACTGCAATGATAAGCATTTATTTCCATTTTATTGATTTCTTCTTTTACTGAACGTCTTGTTCGAATAACTTGTTGATAGACACATGACTATAACCACACATTTGCCAGCTTGCGAAAAATAGAACCCAAAGGACCAGAAATGTACTCAGATTGAATTCCTCGTACTATCACAACCTTACTGGATTTGGACGAATAAAAGCCAAAATCTATTAGGTTGTAATTTGGCGAAACTGCTCTCCCTAAACAGCTTAGCGACAAAATTTAAGCGGTATGTGTACGGAGTTCTGAAGGTATCCTTTTATATTGGTTCGGTTAAAATGTAAAAATATATTGAAGGAGTGGCTCTGTAAGTTCACCTGAAATTGCATCCTTGAAATGAGTATTAAAATCCCTTGGTAAGGTAAAGTCCTGCCCAGATTACGATTTGTTGCTAAGAAAAGGATTTCTTGATAGTAGGTACATCCGCATTCTGAGCCCAGAAATAACCATTTCTCATTTTCATTATTAAATTTTCCCACAAAGGAAAGCAATTTGAATTAGTTTGAGCTAAGTAACTATATTTTCTGTAGTAAATAAATATAGCCACAATGCAGATCCAGGAACAAACAAGCACATTTTCTTGAATTTCCTCTAGCAGCTTTACGGATTAAATTCATTTTTCATTATATTCCAGAATGGTCCTGGTAATGCACGTTCTGGTATATCTAGATGGCTTTGCGAGAGTATTTATGTTGGCGCTTAACCTGCCCTCAAAGCCAAACTTAAGGAAAATCATGAAACTCGCTGCAAATAAAGTTATTGTGTTGGTTTAATTAATTTCAAGTAGTCAAGTTCAAACTCTACAACATTTTAAGTGGCTTCTGGTTCTGGGTAAGATAATAGATGATTAATTATGCAATTCATTATGACATTTTAGGGTTCATGAAATGTAACAAAAAATTTAATTAGCTACGTGTTTAGGAAATGTGTCGCAAGAACAATCTTTGATTTAGCTACGAAATAAAACGTAAATAGGATATCTACTATCTTGGGAAACTAAAGTCACATAAAAGTAAGTGAATAAAAATCCAAGAGATAGGTATACAAGAGATAACCATTAACCTAAATTCAATTTCTTTTTTAAGGAAGAGAGTTAGTGGGTGTGATCTTATAGAAAATATTTGTCGTAACTACATTTTTACACTCTCTTGCAAATTTATAAATCCATTTGGGGAATGGAAATTTTTAAAATTCTTCCACAGAATTTTAAAAACTTTACACTTGCAGATAAAGTCATTTTATTTTGCATCAATTTACACCATTCGGTAACGATTGCATTTTCAGCTCCTCAAATATGTTGAATTCACAATGCTGCATGCTAACTACATACTTCGAAATTCCAATTGTATTGGCTTAGAACCATGCCGAAGTTTCTTTACTCATATAAAAATAAATATTGTTCAGTTGTCCTGATAGAGCATTTTCTTTTTATGGAAATTTTACGAAGTAGATTGATCATCCGAGAATCGTGGTTCCTTTCGTTCCTTCTCATTTAAGTCAATTATATTTCAAGAGCTTTAGTGTTAGAACTCTCTTCTTTGAAATTTGGAAGTTCGTAAAACAAAAAAAAAAGTTAAAATATTCAAACATTTAAATTATATAAGTTTTTGATTTCCTTCAAATCCTATTCTAAGTAAAATGGGCATATTGGATTAATTAAATTTGACTAGATCAAACAATTTTTTTTAAATTCGTCCATAACCTAAGTATGCAGCAGAGTAGCTTTAAATATTACTATACAATGTTTGAAAGAGCAACTTTTGAACTTTGAGGCCATTGTTTCTCAAAACTGTTGAAAAATAAAAGGACATTAATCATATTGAAAAGCACTCAGGTGTCAAAAAAGTCATGTGGGTAAATGGGGTGAAAAATTCACCTTAACGACCCGAGGAAACAGCTGGATGTGAAAAAAGTTATTTTGTTGTATGTTTTTCAACCATCTAACTTTTCTTTACCCTTTATTAACTTCAAAAAATTCTGAAGTCAGTATTTAGAAAAAAAAGAACAAAATTCAATGCCTGGAAATATGCATAAAACGTACTCTAACTTGCGTATATACATATGTATCTATATCTACACAGCGTAGCTAAACATGTAAAAATGTTAATCTTCAAAGCTTATCGAAAATTCAGGGGTGTCTTTACAAACAAATTGAGACATGAATCTACAAGATTGCCGCTCATAAATCAACTACCAGTTCCTAAGAGTTTACCTGAACCTAACGTGCTTGAAAGCCCACATTTTGGGAAATATAAAATAATTCAAGCTCTCAAAAATTGTTCGATGGCCTGAGGAAAATCCTGAAAATCTTTTCAACATAGCGATTTCTGGTGTTCGCGAAATCTTCTTAGCATCTTATCACTTTATCAGCAATTTTAGCTGCCAAAAGTATTAGGTATATAACTGCGTGGTGTTGAGACCAGTTCTTCGGGGAGTTACACAAAAGTCGCTTAATTAAAACTTGCAAGGAAAATGCTGGCGGCGCTAATTCTCATTAGGAACGAAGGAATCAAATGACGTTAAAGAAATAGATTAGAGGAGGGCTAGGCTGCGTAGAAATGCGATATAATATTGTAAATATATAGACTAGAAACGGACTCATTCATCCCGCGATTTTGGCAAGACTTTAACACCGTTGATGAGCGATTCCGGACATGGCTGTTTGCCTTGAGGCAAAGCGTATTTATCTTCCCGATCCGAAGGAAAACTTTTAGTTATTGCGACTCATTGTGTACCCGTATTTTACGCCTTAAACACCTTAGCAGTTCAAACAAAGGTTTTCCTTCACGCACATACCTTACACTTACCTAACCTACCTACCTTTTTTCCCATAAACCTCGTTAAAATACGCACGCATTAGACTTCTTGTGTTATGAGTTTTTAAAAATAAACTTAATCATAATAATGCGTGGATGATACTCTGATACTGGCTTCTGGTAAAGACTGGAATACTATGCAAAAAAAAAAAACGAATACATACATATATCTACGCAAGGTAACGACTTGGCTTGAAACTTAATAAATTAACTTTAAATCGAGGTAAGTGTGTACAGTGAAGAGCAAAACTGAACCAATGATAGTACTTGAGGGATTTGCAAGTTGTTCATTAACTGTAACAGATATCGTAAAACTTGTTGCGTAATATTGTATAGAGGGTAAAATTGTCTATAGAAATTCTCATATACCTACATTTTGATGTCCAACTGGCAATTTTATCTCGAAAATTATTAATCTACAAATTACCTGAGGACACCTGCCTACATCAGATTTATAGTTAGCAGAAATAGATTAATAATAATTTTCGAGCTGCAATTGTTTTTCAATATTTGTTGCCCATACATTATGTTCTATTTCTGCAAAAAATCGGTAATTTTTAATCTGACATAGGCAAATGTCCTCACGTAACTTGTAGAAAATTAAATTCTGCACAAAATTTATTATAACCATTTTTCCCGTAACTTCGACAATTTATGAGTTATTTGCGATGAAATAGTAGTGAAATTTGAAAGTTTTGCTAATACATAAATCAAAAATGATCAGTTAGTCAGTCAGTCCGGGGACATGAGTGCCAAAATGGCGCTCACAATAACTCAAAAAATTAAGCATCGATTAAACACACATTCGAAATAGTATTATCTCCTAACCATTAAAAGTTGAAAATATTTCAAAAGAAATATTTTGTGCTATGATCAGTTGGTTGAAATATTCGAGGTACTTTTATAATGACTGCTATTTGCACAATTTTTTTTTTTTCATTTTTTAATGGTTCATCCAAGAACTATGATTGTTACGAACATAAAAATGCTTATTTTATTTCGGATCAGTACAACAGACACTATAGAGTGTACGCCATTTTGGGTCTTACGTTCAACCCTTTCCAGAGCTCCATCATTTTGGATTATTTTTAAATAAAAAAAATATTTTATTAGACTTAAATGAATGTATGAGTGAACAAAATGCAAATTTTACTTAACTTAAGTTATACTTCCCATGCGAAAAAAATTCCTTAGTATTGAAAACCCTTTTAAAGTACATATATGTATAATCTGAATACAATATGATTTAATTTAAAAAAAAATCAGTTTTATAATAAGTAATTCGTTTTTCAAAGGATGTATTAATGATTTTTGTTCTTTATTTTTTTATTTATGATTGGTATGATTTGATCAGATGTCACAATTTAATTATGTGGATATCTCTCAGGTTGGAGCTTAGACACGGTCTTTATCCTTATTTTATAACATTGACATTGGTCTAAGTTACGATAGTAATAATTTTACTGAACATAGTATTCAGCCCATACATATTTGAACTTTTCCATATTTTACAAATGTTCCTGGCGGCGAAAATGTGCTGTAACATGATAACTTTGCAATAAAGACGAAGAACTCACTTTTTGGTTACCTGACCAACTTAAGCCAAGTTTAAAGCACCTTTCCTCCTTGGTCCTCCGTACACACGAGTCCTTATTTTAGAATGAAATGACTGCAGAACCTATGTAGTTCCCTTGAAATACCAAACTTCTCGTAATAAACTTACTATTTCAAAGTAAAACTTATAAACATTATATCTTGCACGAATAAATAAGAACAAGTCAGGCTTTTGGAGTTTCTGCAAAGTTACATATTAAGTAGGTATAAAACCAACTTCGCTTAAATTACTCTAGTCTTTTGAGAGTTTGTTTGAAACAAGCTGAACGTACTCCAAATATTATATATTTACACTCAGAGAAAATCGAATTTTAGAATTTACTGCGATTAACTTTGAATACTTTGAAACTTCGATGTTTCGAAACAAAAAAAAAAATATGACGACGAAAGTACTTTGGATTCATAGTGAAAAACGTTTAAATGTAAATTAAAATGAAAATGTTTTTGTACTTTTTGACTTCAAATTCAAAGCAGTTTAATTTCACGCAAATGTTTTCTTACCAAGTTCCACTTTAGATCGTAAAAATTTCAGAAAAAATAGTATGTTATCCTCTTGGAAATTAGTGTCTGAAATACATTTAAATCAAACCACTTTGGTGTTTGAAAAAATACAAAAAAATACATTCTAATAAATTCATAAGTTGATCTAGCAGAAAATGTCATACATACATTGTATATCCATATAAACTTTTTTATATTTTGTATGGTCCTCTAATTTTTCAAAATAAATATAAATATATTTTAACGAAGATTTCGAAAACAATAACATTTAATGCGATTTGTGAAACCCAATTTTAAAACCTATTTCTAGGAACAGGGAAAAAGGCGGGAAACCAAAAACCCCAGTTGGAAATCAATTTTTCCCAACAAATTGTCATTGTAGGGCGTAGGGAAACACTCCCACAATTTAATTAATTCCTCTAATTCCGTAGAAAGCAATTTTGGCCAAACTTATTGTGTGCACTTTAATTTGCGAATCAACAATGGGTCAATAAGCAAATTGTAAACAAACCAAGAACAAAGCCGCAATGAAGGGCTTGTAATATCACAAAGTATAGGTCCTTGTAGGTTAAGACAACCAATTTCCGGAAAATCTTATGCAAGCTTCTCTTTGCATTTTGTAATTACCTTTAAACTGAAATATTAAAAAGATCAGAAGAAGCTTGTGGCTAGTGATGTAGAAAAAGAGAAAATTAATCTAGCCAAACTAGAAATTTATAGGCTCAGGCTGTGCAAGTGATTTTAGTTCAAGTACTTTGAGAGAATCTATATTTTGTTTTAGTCTAGGAAAACAAAAGTTTTTTAAATTAATTTTAAAGAACTTAAACAACAGCAAACCAATTTAAATTTCTGGCATCAAAATATTGCTATTAATGATTTATGAGCTGAGCATCTTTAAATTAATTTGAATCAACTCTTATAGTATGGTACGGTAGGTATGTATATTATTATTATACAGGTTTCATATGTTATTATGTTATTATTATTATTTGCCATCAAGATGTTAACCCCAATGATATAATTTTTTTAAATAAAACTGCATATTTTAGAGCATAGAAAGAATGAAGTAGACGACTTAGGCAAACTTTATTTTAATTTTATTTAGAATTGATGCTAAAATCGTTCAACATGGGAATGCGATCTCACTGATTATGAAGACAGACCTCCTCCTTCTTCCAGGAGCAATTATAGCATTCATTAAACTACTGGCGGATTTTACGAAAGAAGTGGGCCAATATGCACGAACCACATATGGTACATGTACGTGCCACGAACAAAATGTTTCTTTAGACCACAAATATTTTACATATTAGGTATGAAAATTCAAAATTTGCGCTTTTTGTGAAGTTTGATTCATCCGCAAATGTACATATTCAAAAATACTGTCTTTAAGACGGTTGCCTCATTCTTTTGTAAGAAACAAACAGTGGAAGTGGAGTATCATTTCTGGCGCTCATTCGTCATTTGATTTTATTATGTATATGTTTGTACATACATATATAATAAATCTTCTTTATGGCTTTTTAAAGCTGTCGAAAAACAGAGGCTTTATCCTAAACAATTCTAAATTATACTCAGCTGTCATTTTATGAATGCCATTCCCACAACAATTAAGGGCTGACAGACACATGCACGCACACATGCATATGTATATGTACATTGTACATGTTGCAAAGTTCGTCCTTTTAGGGGGTACATTTGCATCAAATTCAAACATTTGTCAAAACAACAGAGCGACATTTGCGTTGTCGGTGGGGAGTTTGGTGTGCGCCCGTAGTTCCCTTTGTCTAATTTCTTATTTCTTATGGTTTAACATGCCTACATCCGACCGTTCAGACGAAATTCGCACGTTTCCAATTGTTAACAAGGATTCCTCGAATTAATTTTTGCCGAAGATGTGGGCCCCCCACAGCTTGTTAATTACGCCCGTTCCCTTCCCGTCTTGAGGTCCTATCGCAACCTCGGTTTCCAGTTTAGGTAATCAATCCCTTTAATAAGTTAAATTATCGCAATTAGAAATTAAGACTCGCCGGCAGGGTGCCTATAAATAATTTCGCATCTCCGGTTCTCACCACAGGGCAGCTCCTGAGCGACGCAACAGCATGCGCTTCCCGTGGGAGCCCATTTACCGCATCACTTACATGAGCCGTCAGATAATCAAGATGATTAATTATATCATTGGAGCGGGGATTCCCCGAAAGCGGCACGCTGCCTCCTTGACGTGTGTTCAGTGCCATGCGAAGGAACCGGGGCTTTACACGTTTTGATGACACGAGCGCAATTCCTTTTGCTTTTCCCAAACAAGTTATGTATGTAGGTACGTCGTTAGCATTTCAAAGCACCAGTCTGGGGTAAATAAAAGCGTTCGAACTTTCCTCATAGCCGTCTTTACTTCTACAAAATGGAGTTTCTTTGGATTATGCGGTTTCTTAATTATGTAAATAGGGATAAATGGATTTCGGGCGTTCTGAATCAGCAAACGGAGCATAGAAATTCTAACACTTTGCTTCACCGAAAGGTAACTTTACATTCAAAGTTTTAACGACGGAAACCTTTAGCACCCGCTGTGGTTTATTAGATTTACACATAAATATTTCGACTTTGAGTTGTATTAGTACATTAATTTACTCCCCCCGCGTTCCCGAACTACCTCTTATTTGACTTCAATAAAATAGTTTTCAAATATCCCAACTAATATTGTTGCATAAATGCGATATGTTGCTTAATTCGTTTAAACTAACTGAGGATGGATTTGGATTCGACTTTGCGTATGCGTTCATTGGCTCATTATTTAGGTCATGTATAAAAATTGCGGGATTTGGGGAAGGAAAGGGGATCTTTACCTTGGCTAAAATATTCAAAATAAAGATTTTCTGTATTATCTTCAAACTTCTATGGTCATTCCCGAGTTTCAATTTTTTTGAAAAAAGGAAAAATGGTTTTATGACTTTTAAATAATTTTAGGCAAATATGTTTCGTTTTACGATAAAATCGTTTGGGTAAAATTCTGTTTAAACAAATTAATAAAATATTTATATTTACTTTGAAGATTTCTTGTTCACATTTTTGTAACAAATCTTATAATTTGTTTCATATTTTCAAAACATTAAATCCAGTTTCCAACAACACGTTTTTTGTTGTGTCGTATAAACTGGCAGGCAGTTTGGGTTTCTGAGCTTTTAACTGATCAAAATGAAATTTTTGAATTAGCTATATAGTAACATACTAAACTATTTGAAAATATCAAAAGTAGGTTCACTAAAATCAGTTTAGATTTCGACGCGAAAAGTTTGTTTTGAACAAACCTAGCTTACAAAATGCGCTCATTTGAATTTTGACCTGCGTAGTTTGCACTGTATTACTCCGAATCATAGACATTTTGATGTAATAAGCAACATCGATATTTTAAAGATGTTTACACAGGTATACATATGCGCCTTTAAAAGATAGAGTAGCAAAAGCGGACTAGTCCCTCGGGTCGAAGTTTTAGTTTCGTTTAGAACCCATAGATATTTGGTCAGCCGGTCAAAATTAAATTCCACTTTGGAAGCTTTAGATATATTTTAACTATTAAATACTTACTTAGTTACATATGTATTATTGTGTGAGAACCCTTGACACAAAAAAGTTCGTAAAATTTTCATTCAATACTTGTAGAGTTTTGAGTGTCAGTTTGTAAACCAATTCCTAAGTTAAACAGACGCCTGCTGCATGATGCAAGGGAATCTGGAGTTCCTAAAGATATCGGAGTTTAAATTTAGAGTAATATAATATATTTGGTTCCGAAGTCGAATACCTAACTCCACCACAACAGACTGCTATTATTTAATGGGGGAGAGCTATGACGAAATAGAAGTGAGCTGTTGATTTAATGATTTTAATTAATTTAATTACGCCATGTAACCAGTAATGTCCAGACAGCATACCTTCTCTTTTTGCTTATTCACTCGAGATGTTTATAGGTCAAACTATCTGAAAATCTATTTCTGCTAATGAAATAATGTTTTATAAATGTTAATAAACTTTGAGTATTTTGTATGCTCGCAGACAATAATCTCACTTGAATATCTATCTAATAAAATAAAGCACTGCAACTAAAATAGTTACTACTGGTATTGGGTATTGGTATGCTCTCACAATTTATTACTTTACATATTATGTTTTGATTTGATATTAATTTAAGGTACTTGCTATGCTCATATATTACTTTTTGTCGTTTTATTTTATTAATTGTAAGAAATTAATGTAAATAGTTTCTCAAATCTCACAAAACAATTATGTTTTTCTTTCCAGACAAATTCGCTTATTAGCAACCTTTCCCGCTGTTTTGAAGATAATTTTTTGAATATTCATCGGACATATCCAGCTGCATAGTAAACTTTCGTTAGCAATATGTTGGTAAAATGAGCGAACTGCAAAAATGGTGGCGAGAAGAAAGAGCAACTCATATATTAGGTGAATACAATTTAACACCGTCATCAATAATATCAACAACATCGACCCAGTTTTCATCCACCTTCGCAGACGTTAGTGGCAACGATACAGAGACAGTTTCAATAGAGGAAAACTGGATTCATTCTGGGTCGATTCTACTTCTTATCATCATTTATGGAATTGTCGTATTTGGAGGAGTCTTAGGAAATGCATCCCTTGTCGTCACATTGTACTCCCAATCGTCTATGCGCTTACGTAACCCACTTCTGGTGGCGCTCTGCATAGCTGATTTATTAGTGGCAGGAGTATCGGCGCCGTCGACAATCGTAACACTGGCATTGACACAAAAACCATGGACGCTTCCATCGATAGGTTGCAAAGCAATTTATTATTTTCAGGTAATTGCCTTCCCCTATTATTAAATTTTAAGTCCAGCAACATCTATTAACACTATACAATTTCTGCTATTATTACATATATACTAGAAATAAAATGCAGAATAATAATTGATGGATTCATATTCCTAAACTCAAATCCATCGAATGATACAAAAAATCCCAGGAAAATGCGAATTATTGTTCCCTTGCGATTAGATTACGACCGCTTAAAGCGCTTCATATATCACTCAACCTAGCACCAATCTCCACACAAGAAAACAATTGGCCAGCCATAAAGCCCACCTTTTGAACCCCAAAGTTCTCCAGACGAGTTGAGGTACACAAACATATTTCACTTTATCCTGACATCTCATGAAAAAAATGTTTTTGATAACATCAGGAGGTATTGCGTGCCAACACATATGAGCACATACATACCTACCAACTTCATCTTTGGTGGGTGCCTCTACAGAATAATTGAAATTTCTCAATGTTTTCTTCCATATGTGGCGCAGCTTTATTCGTACTGCCACATTGCCAAGCTATAATCGATTGTCCTTTTATAAGTTAATGTGCAATAAAAATTCACTAAGGTTCATTTATTTTAAAGGCACGTTAGTGAAGTGTATGAAGAATGGTTGTTTCTATCTAGGGTTGGATTCTGAGCAAATAAATATCCCGGCATACCTCACCATCTTATTTTACCTCTCTCTTCACCTAAAAATGAACCAAATCCTCTTCATCGTTGTAATTCAAAAATAAAAACTACTATAAAGAAAATCTATTTAAAATTAATATTCGACTAGGCTTGGATATTGAAGTTGGGTCTTTAGGTTTCTAAATAAGCCCAACATGCTCTTCGTTCGGTCTTGGAGATTCGCATTATATTGACTTTATAGTTTTATACATAATTTCACAGGATACGAGTTTAAGTTCTGATTGTCACTTAAGCTCTCGTTTAATCACATTTCGGTTTCACGGTGCGAGTTTAAGTGTAAATTACCGCTTAAGTGATCGCTATACTTTAGTCGCCAAAAATTGGACACTTAACTCTCACTTAGAGATACTTTTTGATATTTGTAGTGGAAAATTCAACAAGTAAACAAGTGTTGTTGTTTTAAAAATTAAAGGTACAACTATCAGCAGTTCGATAGTAGGTACTTCTAGTTTTATTGGAAATAAAAGAATTTCACTCTGATATGTTCATACCCAAAATGACACAAAACCGCAAATTTAGGATGTTTTAGTTCAGCCAAATACAGCAGGGAAATATCTGAGTACATTAAGGGGCTTGCATGACCCTTAAAAATTGAGTTATAAAGAGGTTCTTTCGCGTGAATTGTTTTTTTCTATAATAGGTATAATACTAACTTTCTATGATGTTTCTTCTAAAATCGTTAGATCCTTGTAAGGACATGGAAAGGGGTTAATTCCAAAGAGGATAAAATTATCTTTCCAACAATGCGTCACTCTTTACAATCCGTTTCCAAATGTAGAAGTTATAGGGGCTGAGATTTAAAATTTACCGAAATTTTCGTTAAAAAATTCCTTGTGTCCAAAAAACCAAATTTCGATAAATTTTTAATTAAAGCCCCCATATCTCATCATTTGGAAACGGATCCTAACAAATGAGGCATCGTTTCAAAGGTACCTTTATCCTCTTTTGAATGAGACTCCGCTCGATGACTTTACAAGGATCTAAATATAAGTAAGGACCTAAGTAAGCGCACCTCCTATAAAACTTTTACGGCGATTTTGAGGGGAAAAGAGTAATTTTAAAAACGTGGTCAAGAACAAATATTTGCTGAGGACACCTCAAGGTATCGATTGGTGTAGCGTTTCCTATGTACGTAGAATCCGAAAACTCTGTATAGGAATTTACAATTTCCTCGTCAGATAGGCGATAGCCTGTGTATAAAATCGTTATTCTGTCCGTAAGTACATACCTATTACCTACATATGTGTCGGAAATAAGTTGTCAATCTCAATTCCAACCACAATTACTTGAAAACAAAATTCTGCAAGTAAAATCAATCACTTTTGTCTTTACTGTTTTTTTCCCAATGGTATTTTCAATTAAGGTAATAAAATTGATTTATTTTTTAATAAATTCTAGATATGTATTTATTTTCTTTCTCCTTAGCGAATTTTTGAAGCTCATTAAAAATTTCAATTCAGAAAAAAGGGAAGGTAACAAAACCATTATTTATTTTCTTTTTCTCGAGATTTGAGCAAATTGTTGGTTTTATTTTTCCCTTAATGTCTCGATTTTATTTGTGGATGGCAGCCAAAAAAATAAAAAAATAAAAAGAATTCCAAATATCTTTCACAATATTTCCCTGGAAGGCTCAATTTATGTCTGGGGTAAAAGGTTTGTTAAGATAAATTTATTTGGGTATGTAGGATGATTTAGGTTTTTGCTGTCGTTACCCATGGGGATAGTTCTTTAAAGCTTGTTGCTCAAGGAAATATCAAAAGGTCTAAGATACTTGTAATCCTGCTTTTCGAGGACCCTTCGTTATCAGGTTATACCCTGAGGAAATTTCGGAATGCAATCAAATTGATCAAATTCGCTTATGCCTTCGATAACGAGAACGAATTTTCTGCCACAGCATCCTTATGACATTAATTGAAGTGAAAATATTTTGAGAATGTATTCGCCTTGTCTATAGATTAAGTGCTACTTCGATTTGATTTTCTAAATTACATATTATATAGCTTCTTAAAACATGACTCACGTTCATGATGAAAATGTTCTTTCTTACCTATCTTCATTTTGTTCAGATTTCGTGTATGCACAGGAAAATATGTTCATTCTTATATTTCACTTGTCAGCAATAATCGAATATGAAAACCAGTCCACGTACAGATTTAGATGTAAGGAGCAAGATGAGGAATTACAATAGGACTGTGCTCAGATCAAATTATTATTTTTTTTAATGGTTTTATCTGCTAAGCTTATGTAAAAAGACACATTTTTGATTCAAAAGATATTTACGTGAAATGGTTTCAACATTATGAAACTGTGACACGGCAGACAAAAAGCCGACCTTTATCATAAATGTTCCATTTTTATCTCTTGAGATACGAACCCTATTAACGTAATTTCAGGTAGTTAAAAGTGATTAAAGAAAGGGAAAATGAAACGTCTGTTCTTGTTGGTATTATGAGGCAACAACCTTCCTTTCACTTTTCAAAATTTAATCTCAGAGTATCTGAGTTATTAAATATTTCTCTCCTTAATATCTTATTCCGCTGAGAATAGGAAACGGGCTTGAAGGTAAAAGTCGGCTAAGAACAATTTACCCAGCGCCCCAGCCGTACTTAATTCTGGTTTTTTTTGCAAGCATTT
This sequence comes from Machimus rusticus, assembly GCA_951509405.1. Classification (NCBI taxonomy): domain Eukaryota; kingdom Metazoa; phylum Arthropoda; class Insecta; order Diptera; family Asilidae; genus Machimus; species Machimus rusticus. Next base: position 2,912,109 of record OX608052.1, on the reverse strand, counting down.
TAACATTAGAATGTCTGAAATAAAAACCCGTGATTAAACGACACAGACCTGCTTGAAGTTAATTAATATGTCCTTATCAAATACACGTGGCCTGCTCGTTTCATTTCATCAGTCTGCAACAACGCAGCTACTAAAGTTCCAGTGCAGCTATAAAAACCCTCTGAGATAATCCAACCTGACGAGATACAACAAAGATAAATTGCTTTAAGAGGAGCATCTTCCGCACCACTCAGGAACTTCTGCCGGGCATTTCGAGTGTCCCGATCTTGAGCTGCGTATGCTTTCAGAATTTTGTACCTGTCGCCACTGAAATATGATTGCGGCCTCAATTGTGATTGGCTTTTTCATTAAGTAAAAGCCTTCCATTAGCCAATGGCTTTTACGACAAATTCTTCTCGCTAAAAATATTTTTTTGAATGATTATTGGAAGTTTCTTTCTTGAAACGTGCTCGCCTCAGCGTCTGTGTGAGCTGAATTAATGAAGCCCAGAGAGCTCAGGGAACTGCCACGTCTGATAACCTTCTAAGGATGCTAGTAACTTCTTTACAGGACTTCATTTTTGCATGGTTTATCGACTTGAAATGAAGTATTGTGTGAGGAACAATAACATTATTATTTAATTTTTGAACCGACCTCCCACCATCAATAACATGGCATTACTTGGATATTTCAGTCTTAAAGAAATTGCCATCGGGTATGGCTTAAAACCCCTTGTAAGTTTTAGGTCCTTCTCATTATATATCCAGTTCGGACATCACTGGAAAAGTTATTTTCTTTTCATTAACATTCAAGCGGAGAACTACTGAAAATGAACAAGAATTGCTAAGCAAAGCATTACAAAGAAATTAGTATGAGGGATTTTACTTTTTAATATTGTTTAAACTGTAAATGCATGGAATATAGTATGATCAATGAAAATCCTCAATATCTTTTTATCTTTTAAATCCTGTTGTCTTTAAAAAAAATGGCCAAGTGCGAGTCGGGCTCGGGCAACAGGGTTCCGTATTTTTTTTTTTTTTTTTTTTTTTTTTTTTTTGTAATGGAACAGCAAATTAGCGATTTTCGGATTTTTTCCTTAACTTGTGCTGTAAGACCTTCCTTGAAAATTTCATAATTCTAGGTTTATGGGAAGTACCCTATAGGTTTTGATTCCCCTCCCGAGGGCCGTATCTTTGAATTGCGTTGACTTAGAAGCTTGATTTTTTTACAGCTTCAAGGGACCACAAACATAAGTATTTGATGTTAATTTCTACTTGATACCTCAACGCGTTCCTGAGAAAAAGAGTCTTCATAGACAGACGGGAAAGACAAGAAAGTGATCCTGTAAGGGTTCCGTTTTTTTCCTTTTGGGGTACGGAACCCTAAAAAGCACCTATTTTTGAAATTTTGTCGATCATTTTTGGTAAAGGAATTTACGCATATTTATGGTTAGTTTAATTTAGACCTCATTTATATGTACATACATATTTTAAATAAAGTCACACTTTTTTTCAAAATTCGGATAATATTAATGTAGTGGGACTACGGCGTTTTTAATAATCCCAATATTTTATTAAAGTAAGGTTGAGTTTATCATAGGAATTCATTAGCTAAGTAGGTACGTGTGTTTTTTGTGTTATTATTATTATTATTATTATACACAATAGAGGTCCAATTAGTAGTTAAAAAGTCTTGTTTATATTTTTTGCAGTCAATGCCTGTGGCAGCAAGCACAATATCATTTTTGATGCTCTCCCTGGACCGGTACGCGACGGTCAAACATCCGAGCTTAGCTCAGCTGAGACAAAGGCGCTACGTTCACGCGATTTTAGCAACGTTCTCGTGGGTCGGTGCTAGCGCTATTTGCATCCCAATCCTGTTAGCATATCGAATCACGACCATTGTTTATACAAGGGAATCCCCATTTGTTAGTCACCACCGGAGCTACACGGCCTGCACAGCCGACTTCGGGTCAAACGAGCTGCAGACCTCGTTCACCGTCGTCCACACCGTCCTCGTCTTCATTTTCCCCGGACTTGGGGTCATCCTGAATCACTATGGCGTTCGCCGGAAACTTTGTGCTTTATCGCTGACGGCCAGAGCAGCCCACGGGGAGCTCCCTCTGCCGATGCCAATTTTGCGAAGACCCACTCACATGATCATTGTGACCGGAATGGCGAACGCCGCCCGGGGAGTGGTCAGCAACGGCAGCTCCGACGAGGACAACCCTGCGGGGGAGAAGAATTTAATGATGGAGACCATAATCAAGACGAGCCCAAAATCTCCTAGGTAAGTGTAATCCTTCTCCTTCAACTTTACTTAACTTTAGCGAAAAAGCCAGTCACTTTTACAGATTAATTTTAAGGTTATAGCACTATTGAGTGAATACGACAAAATGATTTGAGGGTATAAACTTAAGCCATTTGTAGCATCGTTTAAGAAACTTTTATGATTTTATTTCTTTAATGTACGAAAGGATGCAAAAGTGATTTTGTGGTATAGTATCATGCATCTATCCTGGAACGATCCCAGGAAGTATCTAGAGAAACGGTTATTGGCAACTCATCCGAATTTTTAATGCGTTGCCGTTTTACGACTGAGTATGCAGATAAAATCCACATTTGAATGGGAAATCCCTGCACTTCATCGCTTATGGCTTTAGGTTTGGGCTATGAAATGAAAATATGGTTGCTTTAAATTAAAATCGTAAAAGTTCTTCTGAACATTGCAGCTACGGTTTCTACTGATAGGTTCTCCATTTTAAGTACGTGAAACTGTAAAATATGCATATATAGACACTTAGTGTACCCCACCATAGAAGATACATTTAGTGTTCATAAACTGCCAACAGAATCTCTAAACATAAATGTGGCGCCGCGCCGGGGTAGATAGGTGTATAGAGGAATTTATTATCAGATAAGGTGAATTTAACAATGGGCGCTTAAATCCAAAAGTTATGGACACTATTTTTTTCAATTGTTAACATGGTAATAATGAAGGACGTACATAAGAGCAATTTTAAGTCATTAATTACACTGTGCAAAATGTTTACAAAATCGTTAAAATCATCACAAATATTTTTCTTTTTGCTTATATTAACCCGTTTTTATTTCTGACTGAAAATTTAATTAAAAATTAATTAATTAATAAAATGTAATTTTCTTTATTGAATTTAGACAATCCAAATTTCATGAATTTCATCTGAAATACCTTTAGGCAATGTCTCAAAAATTAAATATCCTATTAATTTTATGTATTTGAATTAATGAGACTATTACAAGTTAGTGACAATATCGATGGGATGAATACAAAATCCATTTATATTTACAAAACTTCCGCTTTTAATCCAACATACCTCATTCAACAACGTATTTAAGCATGTCTTCCTCTCCAACCAACTTTATTCTTAAACTTCGCAGAATCACTGCAGGAAATGGGGAGAATTGATTTATGAGGTTATACCCAAGCGGCATTATCCTTCGTTTGAGTGCTATGAATTCTTATGGTAAGCACATTTAAGGATCCGGGCACATATGGGAAGGTTTGTTCATGTATGGATCATTTAAAGCTCACGCAGTATGGTTCTACTCGTGCGTATAGCAGGCATAAAATGATGTAACCTATTGTCATATCCCAAAAATATATTTTATGCTTCAATTTCATTTTCAAATTGCTTCCATTTGCATACTAATACATTGATATTTCGCAATAATTAACTGAGTATATATACCGCTTAATTACGCCAAAATAAACATTCTTTCAATCTCAGCGAAAACCTAATTTTGTCCAAAATTGTTCTCTACGTTTAAAAATGAGGCTCGGTTTTAAGCGGAATACGTTTACTTTATACAGGGGTCATGTTGCAGGATGATTCAGGTTCGGTAAAGCTATTAAACTCCCTCCAACTTATAAATTGGTTTTGCAAATGAAGTTTTCTTCATTCATGTGCAATTTGTGGACCTAGTTGCTGTGGAATAATTACTTATAAAATGTTCTAAAATATGAAACTTCCACTGGCGTAGTTCTGTATAAATTTTAATAATATGTCTATTAGAGGTGTGTTACAAAAGATGCAAGAGAATTGTAACAGTCAGTATTTCTGAGATTTTAACAATTGTTTAACTCAACCTGAAGCTATTTTCTTTAGCGATAATTCAGGTTACATTTAAAACTCAATCTAAACCATCTTCAGAAAATTCAAATGATAATTGCCTGATAGTTTTTTAGCTCTGGAACATACCAAAAGTTTAAATTAATTCTAGTTTCTAAATGTTTAATCGTTTTTCATATGTTTGTTTACAACTTCAAAGAAAGTTCCAGAAGTTGTTGTATTTAGTTATAGAAAAATTGTAAAGACTTTTCATTACGTTTTTGTTCAAGCTATTTTTTTATGACGACAACTGATATAGGTATGCGTACTTCTATCTGAAATTTCAAAACCCCTAGACAAGAAAGAAAGAAAATTACGAAGGTGGGTTTGCGTAGGCAGCTCATAAAACGATTAAAACATTTTTTATTGATTAAATGAAATAGTTCGAATTTATCTTATTGTTCAGTTTTAATTCCACTTAAATTAATTTACTTCGAAATTCCATAATTTAACACTTTAAAAATTAAAGTAAGTAGCAAAAATTATCAAGAGAACGCGTTTGGTAATTTTTATCAATGAAAAGAAGTTAACCCGCAGGATGGGCTAGATGGTCTGAATTGGGGGGATCAAAAGAAATGTTGGTGGCGGTTCACTTATGGTGTATGCAGATTTGGTACCTACTCTTTTTTGGCTTTTCCATCGTGCCGAATGAAAAGTACCGACTATCAAACCGTTCTGCAGGACTGGCTTACCAACCTTGGTGATTTTCCGGAAGAAAATGTAATTTTTCAACAGGGTAATGCCCGTGTACATGTAAGTGCACCTATAATAGAATGGTTTGCACACCATAATGTAGAGCTGCTTGAATGACCAGCCCGTTCACCAGATTTAAACCCAATGGAGAATGTATGGGGATGGCTTGTCAGTAGAGTCTATGATGAAAATACTCAATTTAACACCGCAGTGGAAATGAAAAGCGCTACAGAGAATGCGTAGTCTTCTTTGACGCCAGAGAAATTATTATATAACCATATATCGCCTAAATATAAAATCGTCTTTGTGATGTAATCGAAAACCATTGTGGTCAAATAAATTATTAATACTTCTTATTTTCCCTATAATTGTCTCATTTCAGTACGGAAATCAGGTGCGTCTCTATAGAAATGAAACACTTTTTCAGATCATTCCTCAGAGTTTTACTCTAATAATAATAAAAGTAGCGTTATCAAAGCAAATTTTTTAAAATAAAAATTGAAAAGATTAAATCGTAGTAGGTACCTACAATTGGAAGCAAAATTTGATTTCTGTTTTCTCGAAATATGGCTTTGAAGAGTGTATTTATGTTTAATCAATTCGATGTCTTGAGTTTTCTCTTATGAGCTGAGGTACAAAATTTTTGTATAATAGATTAATTATTTGTATGTTTATGTCGTATACATATAATAATTTTATACCTCTTAGGCTTTTCATTTATTTTGGAGGTGTTTATTACATAGTTGGTTTCCTCTCAAAATACTGATGTTTTATGATACTGATATATGATTAGGTATATATACCATATATACCACATATACCGAAAATTTAATATTTTTCACGGTCCTTTAAAAAAGAAGGAACTCATGTAGAAGTTTCTGGAAATGAAATATGATTTTTTATTTGCTAATCGCAAATAGCGAAATACGCAATTCTTTCAAAACCACTCCGAAAAAGTGTGCAAACAAAAAGAGTAAAAGTAAATAGGTATTTATTGTATGTATATGAAGGTATGTAAAACCCTTTGTGGATAGCATGTGGTATATAATATAGGTATACTTTCTGGTAAAGAACCAACATGACAAAGTCAGTACCTGGAAACGTTATCACAGGTTTGTTAAAATTACACAACACTCATCCGTGCCCCCGATATCCACAGAGACAAGTCAGCCTTAAGCATAATTGCGTTCATTAATCAAAGCCAACAATGAGCAATGAGCATGAATATGGAAAACGTCACCTGCGACCCCCTGCCAATTGATTAAGATTGCAGAGATGTAAGATGGTGGACATGTCAATGTGGTAACCCAACCACCCCAAAATAATTCTTATTTTCGTAATGAGCAGATGTAAATCCGCCGGAAATCGTGTTCAAGCTTGAATAACATAGACGATTAATTTTCGGAGTTTCTTCACTTTTTCGATGGGGTCCGCATAATTTATCCTTTCCTCTATACATCCCTTGCTAATCAGAACCAGCAGTGGTTGATCCTTACTTCACCCTCAATTAGTGTAATATGAACTTTCGTGAATGCCAAGCGGATAATTTTCTAAGTCATTAGATTTAGTAACGCAGGACTAAGTCTTTGAAATTTTCCCTCATATACTTACAACCCACGTATTTGGACAATATTTTAATTTGTTAGATTCAACCATGTATCTGAAAGCCAGTCGGGCTACATATACATATATGTATTTAGGTTATACACATAATATCAAAGAAAATCAATCAATTTAGAACGAGACATACATAGAGTTTCTTAGATCTACCATTATACTACTTATGTATGTTCAAGCTTTCACCATTCATAATAATTGCGTTTTTAAGGCTCTTGACCTTCTCAAATTGTCTCCCATTTTTAAAAACGCACTTCGAGAGTATTCCCCATATATTCTACAAGGAGTTCAGGTCGGGACTTTTGGATAGTCAGTCCAAAGCGGTCCATCAAGAAATCTTTTGTAACATTAGATACACGTAAGTGTAAGAGGTAAGGTTTTCATGTTGAAAAAAACTAACTTCTTTCTGCTATACATATCACAACCAAAATTTAAGAGGACTTTTGAGGTACCAATTAGATTTAGAGTTACTAAGAATATATTGGAAAAAAATTCAGTTATTTTAATTTTGGTCTTATCATTATTTCGTGGTGTATGTAAAAATATTGTTTATGTAAAATATTTTATTTTCGATCAATTTTTTAATTATGTAAAATGAATTGTTGCACCTCTTTTTGGCAGAAGATCTACTATAATTGAACTACTTTCTTATACAATATTTATTCGTTCTAAATTGTTGATGACTCACAAATTACGTCAATCAGAGGAATTAATTAAATAGTGTTTTTAATTGATATCCATACTTTATTTATTCATAGTTGCGCACAATAGTTTAAATCCACCACTCTGATTTTTGCAACCTTTCAATCTTAAAAATCTTAATATTAAAAGATGGAAAATCTTTATCAGAAAAATAGGACTTGTCTTAATATTTATAAAAATTTAAAAAAGCACAGATTCTTTTTCAAGAAATTATTTCATAAATTCAATTTAAAAATTTAATTTTTAAGAAAGTGAGCTGCTCAAACGTAAAAAACAGGTAAAACCCTCTAAATTAAAACCCTTCTTTAGTACAACTTTGAATTCTAAGCGAAATAGAATGATAGAGTTTATAAAATGTTTCATCCCCTCCAGCGTTTTATGTTTCCTTTTGGAACACCGCCCACCCAAAACTTTCTAAACTTGTTTATTAAGGAACGTATTGATTTTGAGAAGGACTACACTATACTTCGAGACATTGCAAAAACATAAATATCCCTAAATCTCGTTGGAAATTGTCAAAAAATATCAAAACTATAAATTAAAGAAGTTTTCACCTTGTGGTAAAATTATTTCCGAAAAAAACGAAAACGAGAACGTTTTGAGAAAAACATGATAGCGTATGTGTCCGAAAAGAATATTGTGATTTGGTCACAAAGTCACAAAGTTTTATAATCCAAGAACTTAAAACTGAAACCGATTTTGAATTTTGGAATTTGAGCTTCATACATGAAAACATGATTGTCAGAAAAGAAAATTCAAAGTTATTTAAATAAAAATATTAGAACACAATGAAATGCTTTAAAACCTAAATATCATAAAAAATCTAAAAAAGTCCTTTAAATTCGCATATTCATATGTTTTGATTTGATGACTTGTAATTTGTATGGTTTTTGAAATGACTGATTCAATTACTGTTTTACACTACCAAAGAATCTTACACATCTTGGTGATCTGAAATTTTTGTGCAGCACATTTTTGTTAAGAATTGGAATTTTTTATTGAATTTATAATAAAAAAGAAATAGAAATAAATATTTTAAAGTTTTAAATTAATGAGGCTCATCATATAAAAAAATTAGTCTTATTAGGTTGAATTGAACATAACTACAAAATTGTTAATCATATTAGTGGTGAAAGGGTTTATTTTCTCCATAAAGAAGAACACCAAGAAGATTTGTTTTGCGATTTGCTTCATTTCAAATGTCAATTGCATAGGATCAAAATTTGAGTCTACCCCTAACGAACTCATGGATGCCGATGGAAGGTTGCGATATGCAGACAGACTGACAGACAAATCGAAAATATAATGGTTCTTAGTTGGTTACGGAACTTGAAACTCTAATCTAACAGTTACTTCTTAATTTTTTGTAAAAGTTTGAAATAATTTTAATGTGCACTACGCATAAAAAATATTATTTTACTTAAAAAAACTTTACCCTAATCATACCACAGTTAAAAAGCGAAGAGGCGGACACGGGAATATCAAAGCTAAGTTATAATAATTTCTATAAAAGGCTCAAAATTTGTTTGGCATAACTAAAGTTTTACACGGGATCATACATTGCTGAAATTGTATACAAGGAATCATTAATTATATTTAAAAGGCTTACTTACATATCAACAATTCAACAACCAATTTTGAAGTAGGTAGGTAATTCATTTGATAAATACAGGAAATTAAAAAATGCGAAGCAAAGTTGGTAAGCCCCAAAACGGACAATTAAACGCATTAGCAAATTTAGTTTCCGGCAGAAGGTGATAGCAGCCCCACAAACCCCATGGGAAACTGCTTAAATACAATATAAGTGAGAGAAGAAACAATTTCCTGCTATTTATACACTCGCAATGGACATTAAGTGCCGAAAGGTCGTTGTTTATTATGGAGCCTTGAGAAGTTCCTTAAATGAATGGAGTATGGCCTGTGACTGTTTCGGAAATTGGAAGCCGAAGGCGCGGATGATATTCCTTGGGCACAAGGGAAACTCTGACCTACTCCTAAAGGTGCGTTATCTCCAGGGGCTCGTGTAATGAGCATAACATCAAAAGCAAACTTTGCATGAACTTTACTTACCAGGTCTTATCACAGTCAATTACTCGTGGAAATTTCACGGGAAACTTCCTGTTTAATTTGTCCGCTAAAAGGCAAAATGTAGCTGGCCCAAATAAACAATTCCATCCGAAGCGCATCATTCAGCGCAATTACCCTCGCCGGGGTTCGGTTCAACAGTATTTGAAAATGAGGAAAAATTATGACTCAATTTTTCGGTAATTTAATTGAAGAGTTAAAAACGGTAGGACATGAAACCAATTTCGTAATAGCAAACTTCCTCGCTGCAAAACTAATTTTCACGCAAAGGAGTTCGTTCTAAATTAAGTCTTAATAAAACGGCAATTATCAGCATGGAAAGAAATTGAAATAATTGATCACTTCGATGTCGCATAGCCATGTAAGTTGTGCAATTTCATGATGAAGCAATTAATTGATTGTTGCGTAAATTTACATATAAATTAGGTTTCTTCAATAGACCAATTAGTAGTGGCAGCTCTATATTTATGGACTCAGCTTCACCACAGTTTTATAAGGCTATCTCAAAATAATGTGTTTAGCACTACATACTCGTAATTCCAATTAAAAATTAAAATTTAACAAATGCCGGATTTCACTTTTTACAATCCTTTGAAGAAAAAATTTGTAGCTTCTCAAGATTCTTTCTTTTTGCTTGACAATAATTTTTCTTTTATCTTCTTCTTCTTCGTCTTCTTTCTATAGGCATATAATGAATTTTAAGTTGGCTTTAGATTATATTGATACATGAAATTTAAAGTGGTCCCATAAAGACCGAGTTCTGAGATATATAGATTTATTTGTAATCAATGACCTTGATATGTATTTGCATACATGTGTAAGAAAAATTAAAAACTAAACAAGAAAAATCGACCGTTCAAAAGTAAACATTTTTTAGAATCTCTATCTTTAACTGAAGTCTAGTTTATTAGAAAATAATTATACTTCCAATGCATGGCTGACAGAGGTCCAAAGGTGCCATATAATTTGTTCTATGATGATCGAAATATAAATTTTTGACTTCTAGTTCGCCGAAGACGCGAGTTAATACCAACCCTGCTAAGAAGATAGGAAGAGTCTAGATCACCTAGTTTTTGAACATTCTTAATTCGTCCAGTTAAATAATTTATAACGTGGCATCAAGACTATACATATAGACGCGTATTCCAGTATATAGGGTGAAAAAATGCTCAAACCAAGGATTTAAAGGTCTGCGTATCTATGAAGTCTTTAGACCGTCGCTTAATAAATCCAAGAATAGAATAATTACTATTTATCACGTTACATAGGTACATATCTGTAGCACTTTCAGATTAAATGAAACCATTTTCAAATTAAATAAAATTAGTTTTAATTAATATGAAAGAGAAAATAAAATTATTTTACATTATTGTTTTTATTTTTTAAATAATTTGAAGATGCAACAAAATATTCATGCGTAAATATAATTCTTAAAAGTAGTATATTAACGTCACCTTGTAGTCCCTGCGCATTGAGACAAGATTCTTAAATTTTTCTTAAAAATTTTGTGGATTAAAAAGAAATGAATCATTAATAAATAAAGAAAATTTTATTTTTATATTCGTAAAGTTCGAATTTTTATATTTAGCTCAATCTTAACTGTCGCATGGAAAATTTTTTTGATTTAAATTTGCCTTTGGACTATTTGGTATTTAAAATGCAATATTGACAATTCTAAAAATCTATCTCATTAAGATGAAATTATATAATACTTATGCAAAAATTGAAAATTGAGACTGAGCTTTTGTTCCCTTTTTCAGCATACATATAGATACGAGCCCGTCTGTAAAAAATCAAGAAAACGACATGGCCCAATTATGCGTCCTAATTCCTAGAATAAATACGCATTGCCGGCACTTAATGTCTTGAATTTACTCAGTAAAGCCTCTTTTCGACCGTAGCTTAAGTAGCAATTAATTCAATCGATATTTACCCCCATCATAATAGTGTTTCAAAAAATTTCGGACTTAATTCAAGGTGGGTCAAATTGTGGTTTTAGGAGAACAATTACCACGGGTAATGCCGTTTAAATACCTACGTCAAAAAAACTAGTGTGGAGTTTTATAACGATAAATTCTTAAAATTCCAAATTGCCAAAATACATAGGTATTTGTATGTGGAGAATTTCACATTCTACAAAAATTTATAAGTATTTTTTTTCTTGAATTGTTTTCCTTAAAAACGAACAGGGGCAAAGTATTCATCGACGTCACCTCCAATACTTGTTTTGATTGATTGTGTCCTCAGAATTTACGCCCTGCTTCTTTCACCTATTGTGTGTTGTGTATCCGACTCGAGCGTCTTCTAATTCATTTTATCACAGCAATTTGTCATTTCTTTGCACAATTACATTCAAGTCTTTATTTGACCAAGAAAAATTACTTATTTTATTTGTTTTGCCACTTGAGAAAGAATTTTGTGTTAAATATTTTATGTACGAAGCCAAGAGGTTTCTTGAGTATTAAATTGCTTTTTCGTGAGTATTCCTGTTCCGTACAAAAATATTAGTTACTTTTAAATTAAAATAAGGTCATTGTTTTACAATAATATTTAGGCCAGTATTTTATTTAAATTTGTATGCAAAACGGCATATTCTGGTCTTGCTACTACAAGTAAAATGAAAAGCTGAAATTTAGTTGGTTTCGACTTCCTCTATTTTTGGTTGGGAAACGGAAATTTTCTCATGCACGCTCTTAAATGTAACTCCATCTCTAAATAACTTTATCTGTATTTGTATAAAGTTTACGCCTTAGTTTCATAAATAAGGTGATTTGTCAATGTCGAAACGGAACAAGAAAATATGCCAGCTAGGGTACCTACATTGGATTAAAATCTTTAAGAACTGTTTGACCTTTCCATATTCTTTAAAAACTTGCCGATTCGCTCGAGCACGCACATGTTTAAATATACCCCCAAAAAAATATGATTGAGTGATAAAAATTAGGTCGAAAGAATAATGTTTCAACCTGTATTTGTACGGTGGCATTGGTTAGAACTCGCATAGTTACAACTGTGCGACTACTAAAACTACTTGACGAAAAATACCTAATCTTTTGTGATAGTGTTTACATAACATCTTTGGATGATAAGAAGAAAAAGCGCTACAGCCGTTCAATTTTGCTAACAGATTCTATGGATTTAAGAGAATATTCATGCAAAATAAAAATGTGGACATTTTAAACTGCAGAATGCCAAAAACTTTTTATTAGTGTAATAAGCCGATTTAATGCAAATATAGCAATACAATACAAATTTTCGTTCTGTGCAAATTTAGATTAAGGAAGTAAACCACAATATTATTAGTGTATAGTCAACTGTAGAATAATGAACCTCATTTTTTCTGAGACCTGTATATTTGAAGATTAAAGGGTTTTAGCTGCGAACTTTTTAGAATTTTTTAGTATATACATACGATTTACAATAATTACGTACATACATATATTTTACAATAATTACCTCAGCTCAGACTGAAATGTATCGTTTTCTCCCTCAGACTTTCAACCAGATACGAACTATTTTGAATATCTAATACTAATACTCCCTCCCTTGATTTTCCCATCTGCGTTAGTTCGGATAGGTATTATACTCGAACATATCTATGAGCTTCCTAATGATTTTAGCACTGGTCCAGACAGTATTCCTCTTGCAATTCTTAAACTCTGCCTGATAAAACCAATTTCCAACATTTTGGAAAAATTCAACAAGTGTAATGTCATCTCCTTCTGTCGCGGACGCAATTCTCTTCACTTTGATTACAGCCTATCAGGGTTTATTCTTCGACGTACCAAATCTGACCGCGAATTTGATGTTGTTCTGGTAATGGTTTGACTTTGTTGAAATCGCATAAGTATGCCATCTTTGTCAGTAAGACCTTTTGTTGCATGAGATGTGTCGGTCTGTGTACCAACTAGAACCAATGTTGATACAGTCACATACATATGAGGCAATGCTGCTTGAGCTTGAACTAAGCTGATGATTCTTTTATAGAAATTAACCTTAGATTCTTTGGGAATAAGTTAAGCTTTTTTTAATGACATTTTACGCACCGACTAGCGCTGTTACACACTGAACCACCACATCTATTGGATAAGGGAATTTATTCAATCAAAAACAAGGATACTCCTTTAGTTATTATTTCAATCATTAAATGAGATGGAAAAAGTCAACATACCATATGAACTGAGATAATCGTCAATATTTTGAATACATATATTTGAACATAAGCCACAAAAAACTAGTTAAAGTGTTTTACTACCTTTTTTGGAAGAAATAAAGCATTGAGTAAGTTTAACTTATAGTGAAGAAACTAATATAATGTGCTGTTTATACTTTCTCGATTTTAAGTATATATTAAAAACAAATGTTCAATATCTCAATATATAGTTATATTGATTTTCAAATCCCTCTATAAAGTTTTGCATAATATTAAAAAGAACGGAATTTAAGTCTAAAACAAATACTTTTATTTTCCCATTTGTTTGAGTTTTCCTAAATTCCATCTAACTTTCGAAATAAGGAAGATAAATGTAAGTGCAGAAAATGAGAACTGACCAAGAGCTAGAGGCATCCATTTCTTATTTTCCCTTAATTTATTCAGCAATTTCACCGAGTCCCACATTCAATCCCTAAATGACCTCTTTTGTATTTCTTTAATGTTCTTCCAGAGTTATGCGGGAGATACGTGTCCAGCAGCAAAGGCAGAAATTGGACGGAAAAACTCCGGGACCGGGAATTCCTTTGCCGCAAACATCTACACTGCGGTCACGAAGGCGATTAGCAAATATGTTGGTAGCTGCAGCAATAATATTTATAGGTTGTTGGACACCTCATGTATTTTGTGTGCTTTGGACAGAGTTCAGCCGCAAGCAATACTGTTCCAAAACTCTATCATACTTCAGTCTACTGCTGGGTGAGGAAAAGAAAGTAATTAAGGAAAATTATGAATTAAGAATTCCACAATTATACAATTTCAGGTTACACCCACTCAGCCATCAGTCCCATTATGTACTGGACGCTGAATCACAATAGTCTGAGACAATCACCCTGTATACCCTTCATTCGTTTCAACACTGTGCAGCGATTTTTGCGGACACATTTGCGGAGTCCGGCTGCACCACCACCCCCGTCGTCAACAAATGAAGCAGCACTTGGAGCCTTTCACCCACGATATATCAAAACAACACCCAAACAGTACAGGGCACAGGCGTCATCACATTACCTGTATTAAACGAATTGGAAGGTATTTAAATATAAAATATATTCAAAATAATAGTTCTCCTTAATTGCGAGGACAAAGGGTTCAAATGTGCTGTGAGCAAAGTGTACGAAAAGAATTAGATAGCAATTCGCTTTGAATATCAAACACATCTCATTTCAATTCTAAGTAATGAAACGCCTTCATTTTTATTGTCTGATTTATTTTGTTATGGTTGGCATTTAATGTCTAACTCTTTAGTCGACTAATGTGACCCGGAACAGAAAGGAAATTTTTGGTGAAAGAAAACAACACACTTTAAGCATGGATCAATAAACCTATTCAGGGTAGATATGTCTTCCTATGAACATTTTACGCGGTAAAAAGAAGAGAAATGCTCCATTACCTTGTCAATATAAACTGTACATAGAAAACATTTTAGGCGCACAACTGCCAGTAATGTGCTAGAACTTAAAGGCGTGAGCAACTTCACCATGATATTTTCGACATGCACTACGGTTTCCAATTATATACGGAATATTATGGCGATTAAATATGAAACTGAAAGCCTTTTAATCAATTTACAATTTATGCATGAAAGCTACATAAAGGTATAAAGGCACGACATATGCATTGTACACACGTTGTTTGAACATTTTATACAACTATTGGAATCAAAATTCATTAATTTTATTAATTTTAATAATAACCGAAAACATTTAAGTCCAGACCTTGCAATGGTACAAACACTCAACTTAAAACCTACATCTAGCAATAACAGTTAACAATAAAATCATTATGTTATTATAATCCAAACAAAACCGTCGAAAATAACGAACATCTATATGACAAATTAATAATCCTACACATTATTCAATTTGCAAATAAATGAATATATAAAACAGCCATTAATTTGCAATATTTACGTAACCGAAATTCTAGCTCAAGGTAGTAGTTACAGAAACAAAGATGGAATTTATAAATCATTGGAGGTAAAACATTTTTCGAATTTTGGTTAGCTCGAAAAACCACCCTTTTTGGAGATTACAAAGAAAATAGTCTATTTTTTTTCTAAAAAGAATCATATTAGTCTGGAATCTGGATATTATTACTTATGCAATAAACTACTTTTATACAATAACACATTTTCTAAGAACGTCCAGTCCTCTTCTGCAAAAGCGATTTCTTCTAAGACTTTTGATTTATTCATCTTTCAGAAAAATTAACATGAATAAAAGTTAAGTTGGCAAGTACTAAATACAATAATATTAAATTTGGTTTGGTGGCAAGAGTTTTTCTTCTAAACACATACATACATATATTATAAATTCCAATTACAAAATTAGCACAACTAAATTGGAAATTTTTTGAAATATTCCCAGAAGAGTAAATATCTGCGTGCTAGCCAAAAGGTACCTAAACGAAGTAAAAAAATTAAAATAAGTATACTACATGATCTACCAAAACATCTTGTTGAACAAATTTGTATGAAATTTATTTTAACGAGTGTTTTGCGGTAAATGAAAAATTTTGTACAATGATGATTTTATCGTCCTTTTTAATAATTTAGTTTTTGGGAATGTGAACTTATGTACTTTCTTCTTCTAAAACTAAAATTTAATTGTCTTTGCTCCTTATTGTCTCACTAAGGTATTAGATAAGAAATTAGTTTTGTAGGCATTTTTCCATATCTTTTATCCAAAAATCTTTAATTTTCTTACTTGTGACCAGTAAGAAATGTATATTACCTAGCATTGTACATATAACTCTTTGGAGCCACTGATTTAAATTTTGGAAAATTTAAATTGAGAGTGAATTTAAATTCTACGCTTAATGTTTGCTAAAATCTTACGAAAGATGAACTCAATCACAAATAATAATAAGAAAAATTACACTTTGAGGGAATTATTCATATACGATGTTGTTTTACTTCCTTCATGTGTATAACAGCAATGTTTCTATTAAATCGACTAGTTACCTAAAACTAGAGCCAAAAGTGTTAAATTTCGAATTCGTTTATTTCACGTACAGAATGAATAAAATGAAAACGTTCCTTTATAAAAATACTTTATTAAAAATTTATATTTACACTTCCTTTTACCAACATTTATACATTTTTAAATTATTTAAACATTGTAAAAATATCCCAACATAGCAATAATGTACAGAAATTCTACAGATTCTGGCTGGTTTAGGTAAATTCAGGTAAATTCAAACACATTATTAAACAAACATTCATTCAAAATTGGCGCTTGTACTGTGCTAAATATTTAACTTTGTAATTCCGAAAATTTATATTTTCCTGCCGTCTAAATTCTTTCAGGATACTCATTAATTTTGAGCTTACTACCCAAACAATTTGTTAACTTATACTTTTATTCACAAAAATTGTTTTATAAAATTCGGCTCCAAAAAAAAACCGAATAAATAGTAACATGCTGTGCTTGCATTCCACAATACATACCTACTATGTAAAATTCGATAATAAATTACACTTAAATAAATCACCAGGAAAATCGATTTACCCACTTAAAATTCCCCATTATAGACAACCGGAAAAATCCTCAATTTCCTTTATTTCAAGATTGTTTTCTGAGGCCTTCTTCATTTAAATGGATTCTCATTGGCATCTTCAATGATGTCCTTAGTCACGTTTTTGTATTCGACAAATTACCTCAGTTGATTTTTGTGATTTCATGTCACTTATTATATTATACCGCCAATAGATAAATTACGGTTCTACTTAGTATATCTTAAACTTAATTTCTTATTAAACAAATTTGCATTAAGAAAATCAAATTTTCTTAAAGTACGAGGTTCCCGAGCAATACCTATCTACATACATATGTGTACTGCAGTGAGTGTAGTGCACAATCAATAAAAAAATAATAAATTCTCTTTAAGAACATATGCAGTGCAACTCAATTATACGACAGAAATGCAAATTCGCAAAGTGTAGATCTTTTTTATGGAAATTCTGAACATCCATCCCTTCGTAGACTTTCTGTTTGCACAATTTCCTACAGAATGTAAACTTTCAGTTTACATGAACGAATGCAATTGAATTGAATTCGTATGCATCTTTGAGAGAGATTCGATTTAGAGGAACGTCAAACCTTTTTAATATTTCAAAACTAACTAACTAACCAAAATGAAAGAAGACCTCCCCTCTCAAAATTTGTACTGCTAAGTACTTAACTCTATAAAAACTTTGTTATATTTTATTTTGTTACCTATTCGAACGAATGTAATATCGATCGTGACAAAATTTTTTTTTTCAATCTTACAATTCGATATTGTGGAATAGCACAATGATTTTCAAGCTTGCAGTTTGATATTTTTATATAATCAGCAGTTATCTTTACAAAATTTGAAAGACTTTCCCTTATAAAAGATTAATCATATGTACTTAACGCCATTAAATATTTTGAGAGAATTCGAAACCAACAGAAATGTACCTAAAATATTTTCGTTTCATTAAAGGTTCGCTTGTTTACAATTTATGTAAATGTGGTAGCTATATTACCAAAATTTCAAATTTACTTCTTTATACTACATATTGATTACAAAATGAAATCCTTCTTTGCGTTACAGATCATTGTACCTATCGCTCACAATAAATGATAATGGAGCATTCATCACTTTTATAGGAATTACAATATGTTATATTTTTATTTGCAGATTGTTTTGTGATTAACTATTCAATTGCATTGATACATCTCAGACAAGTTATCATATTATAAAAAGTTCTTTTTTTTTTAAATTTAAGCACTTTAATTTAATTTAAAAATCTGTCAAAAATAAAAGAAAAAGGAAAGAAAGCGGATGATTTGTGAAAAATTAAGAATTTAATAAAAACTATGCTATGCCTAATTCAATAATTAGATAGTATAGACTCATAAAAGAACAATTATTTCTTAATATTAATTTTAAAAATAAACTTAAGTGTAGTTAAAAGCTAAGTTGTGATTAAAAATATTTATTAAACATGTCATTATCTTTAAAATAATTAAAATATAAATAAAACCTTTTAAACTAAAGACACTTAACTTTTATTTTAAGAATTAGCATTAATGGAAGAATTGTAAAATGAATAGCAATTTCAAGTATCGCTGTGAAATGTTAACTTTTCTACTACATGTAAAAAATGTGAACAAATGTCTAAATAGGGCTTTTAATTTCAAGTCAATTTGTTGACTTCCACTCCGCAATACGGAGATAAACTTGACATGATGTTAAACCCGCCAATGAGTAATTTTATTATGAAAAACAAAAACATAATTCAATTTATCTTACATTAAACTAAGTGTAGTAAAAACCTGCAGCTAAATATGACAATGTTTTGTAGGTGTGATTGTAATGAAGGTAAGTGTAAATAATACAACTCTCTTGAACCGTCTTAATTATTCTTCTATCTGTGATGTAACTAAAAAGAAGTTTGGGCAAAACGCTATGAACTTTATTTGTGTAAGGTAAATATATGTAGTTACGATTACTAACTACACTTTTCAACAGTGCCTATCTCTAAGCTAATGCTGCAAGATTATAAAATAAATTAAATTTAATTCCTTCACATAACGAACATTCAATCAAGCAATACATATTAGCTTAAAACTGACCAATTTTCAGTAAATAGCAATGGTTTTGAAATGAAGTGTTGAAAATCTTGTATAACAAAGAGAATTTGAAGAATGATTTTCCCTTTTAACCACAACACTCAATTGATATTATTTTATATGTATTATATTTTTCTTTATAAATTCCATGTATTCGTTAAGAGAATTTACAATCTAAAGCGAAATTTGCAATCCCTTTTTTTTATGAAAAACCTTACACTAAAACTATGTATTTAGATTAGATTTTTAAGACTTAAGAAGCTGAAAGCTTAAACTATTTTCATTAGAAATACGTACAGCCAAAGTTAATTTTTCTTCACAATTATCATTGTTAGGCACGATTCAAATCACACTCAAGACAACAAATACCCACAAAGGTTTCTCATCGTAATTGAAATTAAGAATATACAAACAAAACATTAAACTTAAATTATGAAAACATGCACAACGCAATTTCCATTTAACTATAGCCAGCGCTCTCCCGTTGGTGTTTGCTGTAACCAAAGTTTACATATTCTGTTTGTCAATATTATTAGAATCTTTGCTTACGTTGATCGAAAGATCAATAAATCAATCAGATAGAATAATGAAATTACAAATTTATTTTCTTTGCTTCCAATGGAAAAAAATTTTACAACACTGGAGAGCGCTTTTCGTTTTCATACTACATATAATGTATGTATGTATACATCCACTACATCTACAATAACTAAAGTCTATAAGAGTAACACGTTTAAAGTAAACTAAATAAATTTTTAATTAAATGGAGAGCAATAAAACATCGTCATAATTAAATTCATGAAAAATAGCATTGTTGACAAAGCACTGAAATCTAAACAAGGAGGAAAATGATGTAAACTACCTGGAATATTTCACTATTTTCGTAAAAACATTGTTGTTTGTAAATAAATGTTGAATGTTGAGAATTTATGTTTAAATATTGGTAAAGATTTATCTAACAATAATCCATGTTTAAGAATCTTTAAATAAGCATAGAATATAAGTTTAGGATAAAAGATGCAATCAAATAAGAAATATAATTGTATAATGGAATTTGTATAGAGAAAAACTACATTTTAATATATGTTTAACTAAAGATGTACTTTGGCTTTTAATTTTGAATTTACCTGTATTCAAACAAATCCATTTCATATATTCTATATTCTGTAATTTTCCAATTAAAATTATCAGCGGAGTACGATTAAATTTCGTCCGATATCGTACCAACATTGTTTTTTGTATATACATATTTCTTAAAAATTTATAGTTTCAAAATTCTACAATTCTATACCAAAGAAGATGAGAAAACGGGTCATTGAGATATAAAAAGGAAAATTAAGGTATGGGATGTATTCATAAAATCATAACCATATTTGTTGACAAAACATTTAAAAAACTGATCTGATTTTATAAACGAAATGAGAGCTGATTTATAATTTCACTTATATACTATAAACATGTTTAGGGGAAAGTGCGGTACTGAATGTTTGGGAATAGTAAACCGAGCGATATAGCATTGTTTTTATAGAACCATATCAGATTATACAGGGTGTTCAAAAAGTCCCGGACCGGTTGAAGATTTTGAAAAGTATGCGTCGCTCAAAAAAATGATTGAGTTCTGAAGCTAGCCCAATAGTCATTTGAGGTTGATTATGTATTCCAGTACGTGTGCTGAAACACGTCCATCTTAATTTCCAACAAAAAGGCCAATTACCAATTTCATGGTTTTAAATACAAAATTAACGGAACTCTCATTTAAAACTTCATCCAATTTTTTACACCCTTAAGGAATAAATGTTCAAAAATCCAGAAAAATGTGTTTCTTAATTTCTAATCTAAATACGAACTTTCGTGTATTTATCTTTAAAAATGACGGATTTTCATACCAATTTACATCCCCTATTTACTATTTATTTGCCCCTTAGGGCAAGAATTTCGTACAGTTAATTCTTAGTCAAAAAAGAAACCCAATGCCCAAATTTAATCTAATTAGCTTCAGAG
This sequence comes from Machimus rusticus, assembly GCA_951509405.1. Lineage (NCBI taxonomy): Eukaryota > Metazoa > Arthropoda > Insecta > Diptera > Asilidae > Machimus > Machimus rusticus. The sequence goes on along the minus strand of OX608052.1, from coordinate 2,891,072 downwards.
GTTTCGGCTCAGCGTTGATGAATCAGTCAGTCAATTGTTTATACATATATATATACCTAATTGTTGTTGTTGTTGTCGAATTAATACTATTTTTAAAACAAAATGATTTTCCTTCTTTTCTGAAAAAAACTTAACTTTAAAATGTTGTGTTATATTCGTCATCAACATTTTTAAGAAGCCTATCCTGAAATGTAAAATGATTTAATCTCATACATAAAGAAAATTGTATGATATCCATATGCCTACATACATATATGTATGTATGCGATATGTTCTCAATTGGACTTACACAATCAGTTTTGCAATATGATTTCATTTTGATTCTGTCCAGAATTCTTAATTGTATGCATCAAGAAAAGAAATTTTGATGTTCTTTATATCGAATATCTTGCACAAAAGAAATTTGAATTCATTTTTATTTCGTCTCAGGAGCAACAGCTGCTTACATTTCGTTTGATCGATCAGCAAATTCCCAATCTCATGCTTTTTGAATTAATAGAAAATTTCAATAAGACGAGCAATGTACCTAAGTACATTTCACAGAATCGACTATTCGCTATGGAGAGGTTTATCCATATAATTTGAATTTTATTTTGTGCAATAATATTTTCCATTAATCATCGAACGAATCCGCGAAGCTTTCCAAACAAAACAATTTGAGCTGAGCTTCGTACCTTTTGTGTACGGCAGAAAGACGGAATCAGCTACTTGGATACCATCATTAAATCGTAATTCATTAAATGCTGAAAACGCACCAGCGAGTGCTTAAAAAGCAAAATTTGCCTGCTCCTTTTTGGGGCACGGGCTGCTTCTTGGTAGACAGGTTCATGTAATTTAATTTCCGCCCTATCTTGGTTCAATTCAAATGGAAATTCATTCAAACCAGATGGCATAAGACAAATGCGAAGAATCCGCCACCGCTCCGAATAATTTAATTTTTACCGCCCCTACGAGCGACCCACTTAGATTCAACCGCGATTGATTGAAGAGGAAGGAGAGATTCACTTTTTTCCCGTGCATTGGGATTGGCGATAAAATTTCAAGATGATAAATTCTGACTTCCGTCGATAAGACCGAATCCTTTTAGCCTTGATATTTGCAATAAAACAGGAGTATTTGTTTTTGTGCCCTTCTGGCCAGTGAGTGTGCAAGAACGTAAAAGTTTATTGCTTTGAGGTAATTTTATAATCGTAAGACGGCACTCCACATTCATTTACATTCTTGAATTAAACTCTCTAAAGTAAACTTGAAGTTAAAAGTTAAGTGAACTTTAAGATGTACATAGCTCCTGTATCACAGAAGAGATTTCCCTAATTGAATTGGAGTCCAAGACAGGATACATTTTTCCTCCAACCTTAATAAAATTTCTTGTCATTGTGCATGACTTTTTATCTACCTAAAGCTAAAGTATAAACGAAACTAATTTTGTGAAATTTTTAAAGAACATTAAATAATTATAACATAAAAGTAACATGTTTAGATGCATTATTATTAAATCCGTTCGAAATATTTAGGATTATTAAATAAAAATTTAAATCACTTCACAATTGTTTCATTAACAGGAAAAATTTGGAAAAATTTGGAAAAATGAAATTTATCTTTATCTTTTTATTATTTTTATACGATTTAATAATGCCTGCAATAATAATTATTGAAATATTTGTAACATTCGATCCTAAATGAACTTTTTTACAACAAGGATTCATCAAGGTTTGTTTGTTTTGAACAGCTCTAGTTGTTCCAAAAATTCTTTATTTGCACAAATTATTTAAATTTCGATGTTTTTTTTTATGTAATCACTAGGGTTTTTTTTGTTCTTAGCTTTTTTTCCGGTCATATAGGTCAATATTTTAGCTGTAGATCTAACAAAAGCAACTTACCTGACCAATATAACAAATTATGAAAGAGTTCAAAGTAAACATATACTATAGCTTAGAATCTTCTTAACTCTCAAGAAGATAAAGTTTGTTCGGCGCATGGATAAACTGATGCTTCCGTAATTCTGATTAGTCACATTAAGTAAGTCCGGTTCGCTATAGTTCACAAAAAATTAAATTCCGACGAAAAGTTAAAATTTTCTAAGTAAGCTGGGTCTTGGCTAACAGAGAAAAACTCCTACTCAGACGAAGATATCGAAGTTAGTGAACCTAGTACTTCTTTCGGGTTCCATTAAATAACATAAGTTGGTCAAAATTTTCACCGACAGGGCCAACAAATTCATTCGAAGATATTTAACAACTATTGAATTACATTATAATTTCTACTTGGTTATAATATTCTGACAGTAAAAAGTTGTTTTGTTCAAATTTCTGAAGCTAAAAAACATTCCAAATATAATTGTTTATTTGTAAAATGTCCCGGTGCCAGAAGAAGTTTTTTTAGATATGATGGCGGTAGGTAATGTGTTTTTCTCGCTTCTTCGTCTTAAGGGGGTAGAGGTAGGTAGGATTTAGAAAAATTGATTTTTTTTTTTTTGCTGAAAGTAGACTATTTTAAAAGTGTTCTCTGATAATTTTAGACAAATCGGACCTTTATTTACGGAGATATATAACTTTGAACAGAGCCGTCGAGCTGTGCACACGTGTATGTATATTCGAAATAGTTGCCATTTCTTGAGTGCGTTTTTTCGAAACCATGTTTTCGAAGTCGGTGATCACTGTAACTTGAGAACGGCTCTGCCAATCGGTTTAGAATTTTTCTCACTTATCCTATACATAATTGTCCTCAAAGTGAACGAAGGAATTTGTTTTTGGACTTTCATAGCCTTTATAAGTCAACTATAAATCTGATGTAAACAGGTGTCCCCAGGTAATTTGTAGATTAATAATTTTCGAGATAAAATTGTTTTTCGAAAATATTTGCCCAATACATCATGTTCTATTTCTGCAAAAAATCGCTAATTTTTATTCTGACATGGGCAATTGCTCTCGCCTAACTTGTAGAGAATTAAACTCTGCGTAAAATTGATTATTACAATTTTTCCCGTAACTGCGATATTTTTTGAGTTATTTGCGAAATAAAAGTAGTGAAATTTGACAGTTTTATTTCATAAATAACCTTGGAGGAACGAACGAACATGGAGTGGAAACGAGCCGAAAAAAGTGAAGCCATTTCAAAGATGTGTGAGTAGAAACACTCACACATAGACATCACTCAGTACAGGCGTAAAATTTTGCTGGCATTGCGAAGGGGCAGGTGATTTAATCTGTTGGAACCACCTGTCCTGCAAATGGACATCGCCTGGGAACATAAAACCCAATAAAAAGAAAGTATTATGTAAAGTAATATTTCTATCAATCAATCTTGATTACGCATTATCCCCCCATAAAAATCTATATGGCGACGACTCTGGCTCCATTTCCACATATCTGACAATTCTTCTGGAGGGAAAATCACTTCAGTTAAGAATGATATTTTCGCACATTTGATAATTTATACGCAACTTTATGACACGAAATCACTAAATATAGTTTTCTTAAGTACCTACTTGTGAAAACAAACCATAGAGATCCGGTAATTCTTCACATTTTCGCAGCCAGGCACAAAACACTTTCTCGGCAATTTTCAATAGTTTTTGTGCAAAATAATTCATATATGTATATAATAAGCACATTCCAGGAATTAACGCAAAATCAAAACATAAAAATTACACTTTATAACTCACATTTAAGCGAAAACAAGCACAAAATTACCACTTCGCTCGTCTGCTCACTATCGAACTTCACATTGAATTGCCCGCTAATTTCTCGTTTGACACTTAATTTGACAATCCCGAGTCCCATTTGACAATCTCGAGTCCCATTTGACAATCTCGAGTCCCGGATTTTGGCTTCACTCACCGACAGGGATTTTACACGGTTGTTCCACTCCATGTTCGTTCGTTCCTCCATGTAAATAACTCAAAAATGGTCAATCGGATGTCAAAATATATCGGAGCATTTCTATGGACACTTTTACCCTCTACACATTGCCAACACATCGACATCAAAATCAGGTACATCTATTGGAGTGTAAGAAAATATTTATTTTCATTTCATGATGGGCGACGAGTCTTTATTTCCTCGACTACTTTTGGAAGGGTACTTCTAAATAAGGCCAAACGAGATGCATTTATATTTTTAGAATAAAATTTTAAAAAATTAAGGAAAATAAAACAGAGCAGGACTTAAGAAATAATTGGTGGAAGTTTATTACACTCGATAATGTTCACAAAAATTGGGGAATTCAAAATGACAAAAATACTGACTGGATGGCTACAGAACTCTCATTGACAATAAAAAAAAAAACAAATAATTAATTTAGGTCACAAAATTTTACATATTTGAACAAAACTACACAGATTCACTTTTATTTTCCGTTAATGTCTATAACTAGGCTTGGTAAGATATAAAGAACTTATGTCCAACGGATGTAAATAAAATGACCACGTCTGGCCGCTACTTATCTTTTGGTTGGCAGTATAGCAGTCTTTCTCTACTCACACGAGTGTTCGAAAAAATATAAGAATCAAGATGCGGAGGGCATATAATTAAAAAGACACCCTATCTTCTCACATTTCTCAACTAAAAGTTATTAACATTTGCTGTATGCTTATCATGTTAAAAGTATAAAATGCGACAACACCGTTCGATGCAGTACTTCGTAATATCTGTTTAAGTAAATGTTTTCAGTTTGTGGTGCTTAGCGGTAATATCTTTGAGCTATCAGGATCGCAACTTTTGTCTTACTATGAACCAACACCAACGGAATCTCGGACTGTGATTATATATCTTTGCTTATTAGCCGCCTTCTTAATCATCGAACTCGAACTCGGCAAGTTTCTCGTATTTCTCCTTTGTGAGATCATGTTCGGTATTGACCAAAAGCAACGAATGTGAAAAGCCCATTGCCACTTGAGGTATCTTCATTCCCTCCATTCTTGTCACCTCCTTTGGTACTGAGGTGCTTTTCTGAATATCTCCAAGGCCCTACGAAAAATAAATAAATATTATTTGCCTTGCAATACCAAAGAATTTCCTTACTAGCTCTCCGTATGTTGGTGAGGCTCCCCATGCAATGAGAGTATCATCTGCCGATATGAGAATTGATGTGTTCGAGCACCCAATGCTTGTAATATGCCACCCTAAAATTACAAGAAATATTTAAAATCGAACAATTGTTACGAATAAAGTTGCTAACAAACCTGCCAAGTCCTGCACAGGTTTCGGATACATATTTGCCTCTCCTGTCTTTTTGTTCTGCCCAAACAGAAAAAGTACGCCGATGTCTGATATAGCTAAACTGTATGTAGATCCACAATGAATACTACGAACACCTCTTCCTTGGCTGTCGAAGTATTTAATTAATCTAAAACACATTATGTTGTAAAGATAGAATAAAAACCTTAACAAAGCAACTTACCTTGGAACTAATTCGTCTTTCGGTTCAGCATGGCCAAGTCTTCCGAAACCCCCGAATCCCCAGCTGTATGCTCTCTTCTTAGAATCAATAGCAACCTTAAGAAATCAATGTAAAGTTTTGTCTGTTCTTTATTCCCGATCGATACGAAAAAAATTGTTTCTATTTAATATCGATAATACTTAAAAAAAGCTAATACTACATTATTCTTACTGTGTGGTTGTTTCCACAGGCGAAATCAACGATCTGGACATTGTCGACTGGCGTAACATGGCCTTCCTTCGATTTCTCAATGTAGAGTACGATTTTCTTAGGGGAAGTCTCATAATGGAATGTAAGTTTGTTGGCATTAACGAAGTACTTGCCATCTGTATTGTGGCCCAATTGGCCATATTCAGGCAATCCAAAAGTGTACAGGTTGCCTTTAATGTCAAGAATAACAGAAAACTCCGCGCCACAATCGATACGAATGATTGGTGGTCCGCGATAGTTAATTTTTGTGGCAGTTAATATAGTCGGGGTGCTATTGCCAACACCACATTGACCACTCTTGTTATCACCACAAGCATAGACCGTGCCAGCGTCTAATTCATAAAAAGTAAATAAATTGAAATTTTATGAGAAATACTTTCGTTATGTACCTGTTAAAAATAAAGTGTGATTGCGCCCACAAGCTGCTTGGATGATGTTATAATTCTCCAAACCAGGAACTAATGTCGGTTTCTCGTATACTTTTTGTTCCGGTTGTCCCAACTGGCCCCACTGATTACGACCTACATGTAATGTTATATAAGTTATAAAAAAACTGAATTTCCGTACAAAGTGCAAATTAAAAACTACCAAAGGTTAAGGCCTTCCTGTCCATGTTAACGATTACACTGTGAGCTGACGCACAGCCACTATATATAGAACGGTACTAAAAATAAATAGCGAATTAAAAATCACAGTAGTAATGAAGGATGTTACTGTATACCGTTTCGTCGGTGAATCGATGAAAAGTATACAAATTTGGGCGAACTTTGATGACCTTTCCCTTTTTGTTATCTCGTCTGCCAGTTAGATCCCACGTTACCATTCCGGCAATTAAGAGCTTTCCTGGCGTTTTATCATACGTCTGAAGCAAATCTTCAGGAAGTTTAGTCGGAGGCTCAACATCCTCGCTGGGAATGAGGACTTCTACTTTCGATTTACTACCATCAACACCCTCCATTCCATCACTAAGATCCTCATCGTAATCACTCTCCCTCTTCTTCCGACCACGTTTAGAGGCCTTCGAGTTACTTGACTCCGACTTCCGCTTGGACGACATTAATGAAACTTAATTCCCTATAATTTTAATATTGACAATAAGATTTTCTAGGTCCTAGTTCTGGATTCAATAGCAATAATAACCCCTAACCAAAATGGGACGTAACATAACGCAACGAACGGCAACGTAAAGTGCGAACATGTGTAAATAAATGGGACCGCCCGAAATAGACGTAAGTCAACTTGACGAATTTTCGTCAGATCAAGAAATGTCATCTGAACCGAAGTAAGGAACGGTAAGTATCGCACCTTGCGTTACATAACATCATTTTGTTGATTAGGACTGAACCGCGGGGAACAGCTGTGACTGAAGTAAATTGATAAAATGAATTATAGAGGTCGAACAACTCGTTGAGATTTTCGATAAAAGTCTTATTTCCTCTATTACTTATCGTCACTTTATGTTTCTATTTCGGGCAAACTGTCAGTTTCGACGTGCCGCAACCTCAGCTTCGTTCAAACGAAACGTAACGCAAGGTTTCTTGCGTTCCTATTCTGATTAGGGCTATAATCATAACTTATGGCTAATAAATTAAAATGTTTCTTATAGCTTATATGTTATTGTATATGCAGACATTACAAAATATAAAAAGAATTCAGTCTCATTTTCACACAGCATTGTTAGAAAAACGAAAGAAAAGAACATTTCATGACTCATGATACCCAATTTCTGCATGCGAAACTTTTAAGACCTCTAAATTCAATTACAGTAGATTTCCTCTACCAATTTTTTTTCTCTGCTTAAGCCTATCTTAGCTTAGAAATTAAAGTTTATTTATAATAATGTAAATAAATTGTTTTCTATTATTTACCATTACTGTTATGTTAACTATTGTTGTAAAATTGTAAAGAATTTTATATTTCACTAATTTCGCATTCATTTTATTGTTCCATCGCTTTCAAATTTATTTTTTAGCAATACCTTTGGTTTTTTAAAAGAATTAGGAATTTTATTTGGCATAAAGGAGAAATAAAAAAACAGTTTTTCGTTTATATTTTCTAACTTCTGAGAAAATTGCGGGGTTGTCTTTGCTCAGGATCCTCGACAGAAGTGAAATTTCGCACAAAACCCCCCGTTTTTCAATTCGAGAAGTTCCTGGGACCGAGCTGGCATAACAGGCCGAGAACACACCAACTGCGAAGTGCGGCCGGAACCTGTCCAGTTCGCGGAAGTGCTGACCGACAAATTTTCATTAGATTCATTACAAAAATTTTGATTTTGATCAGGCATATCATATCAGACAAATTGTGAAAAAAAAAGAGAAAAAATGAATCACTGCCGAGTTTATATCTCCATCACTTTGTAACTATTTTCATCGTTTTTCTTTTAAGTAATTATATGTGATAAATAAAAAATGACATGTACATGTACATATCATAGGTAAACAATTTTATTTTTATAGGTAACTATTTTTCCTAGCGCCAAGGCGGTTTTACATTTCAATAAAGAAAATAATTTTTCTTGACTTAGTAGAAAGACTCAGGCAATAGTTTAATGGAAAAGCAGGTGTAAACACGAGAGATTGCCAAGGTACTTTTTAAAGAAGTGTTCCTTTCGCAAAATTCGTTATACTTTACTAATCCAGGCCGAAAATGAAATTCATTAAAAGTAATTGCAAACTGCAGCTCATAGCCCTTGAAACTTGCTGCTGAGATCAATGAACGCGCTAGAGCTCCTCGTTCTTGTTCGGGTTCGTTAACTGCCTTTAAGCTATATACCTCCACACTTAACTGACAATTTTTGGGGTATTAACATAAGGAAAACTATAAATAACCCTCACCTGTTGCGTTTTAAGTTTCAATTGTATAGATAGACGTAAAGTTAGATATAGCAAAACGCCCGTAATGATTTGCCTTGGCCCACCGCTAAAGCCAAACAGGCCGAAGCGAGGCAACTTTCGATTGTTTACGACGTGGGACACAATCGTGTTATCTTCCATGCGCCATTAAGTATTGCGAAAAGATGGGTATTTTCCGGTGACTGATTGGTCGCGTAGGACCAGAAGTTCCCTGCCCACAGCGGGCTAAACGGGAAGCGTGATCACCTTAAGAGAACTGGGCACAACAGGCAAGCTTACCCGTCAGTTCTTAAGGTGTTGGAAGTTGAGCCGTGGGGCACTTATCCGCTTCCTCTTGGAAGCCGAAACAAAACCAAAAACGACACATTAATAACAGAAGTTATGCTGTGCGACCGCTTCTGTTGTGTGTGTGTGCTCTTTCCGAGCGGAGCACCTTTTGCTTTTTTTGGAAAAATTAAATGGAAACTTTGTTAAACGTCCGTTCAGGCGAAAATTTAGCGAATTCCAGAATTTTGCACTAGCACCCCTGCAAAAGAATGAAAACCCACCGGAAAATTTCTCAAGGGAAATGAGACGCTCGACCTCTTGAGGCAATCGCGTCAACCACTACAATCGAAACTTGCTTTGTTTGCAGAATTTTAACTTAAATTTCTCGCCAACCAGCGGATTTTTGTCATAAATAATAGCGCAAACTAAGGCAGATACAAATTTCAAAAAGAATTATCATAGTCGGAAAATATTACCTGCAAGAACACACAAACAAATTGAAAATAAATACTCGGCGGCCTCAAATCGTGCAGGAGAACGGCACCAACAAAACATTCAGTGGTGTGAGCGTAGCACAGGCTGACGCAAAGAACGACCGCGCTGATTATGCATTTCTACCGTTAAATGTCAGATGGCGCAGTCATCGCTAAAATGTATGAAACGAACTGAAACGGATGTGAAGATTTTAAACATAAAATTGTTTCCAAAACTTCTACACAAAACATTCTAAATTAATAAAATTGATTGATCATAATTTTAGAGTTTTAAAGTTTAGCGTAGACGCAGTAATAGACAACAATCATCAACTGCGGATGCGTTCGTCCTGTACCTACAAACACAACACAACATGTAATGATATCTAAATATGTATATTTTAAAAACCGCCACTTTTTTTTTATTATATTATTTTTATTATATTTCCTTGCATAGTTGTACAATTTTTTGTAGTAAAATTACAGGCATCATAACTGATACAAACAATCATTATTGCGAGTTTTATTTTTTCGCTCATGAATAGCAAGAGCTTACGAGATTTGTTGGCACTCACATAAGCATTTTTTGGCTCACAACTAACGAGTATTTTTTGGGTTTTATTTTTTCTCTACCGGTTTTCATTCATTTAAATCGACAACTATTACCAAAATGTATTCCGCGGATTCTAAGGGTTTAGTAAAAGATGATCTAACTAATTTAAAAAAAAAAGAAAAAAAGAAACAAATAGCAAAAGCTTCAAATTTCTCACAGTATAAAACTACCTTAGATTTTTGTTGGTCATTGTCAGGTTAACACTTGAAGTTTTTTCACTGGTTTGGTTACGAATTCGTAAACAGAAATATTCAATTGGCTTCTGTTTTGAGAAAATATATAAGGAGGACACTGTTATAAGTAGTAGGGTGACTTATGTAAATAAAAACTTGAATCTTATTATATAGAGATCGAAAAAAGATTTTAAGCTTGTTTGCCGAGCTATCTAAAACAATTTCTATGATAAATTTTATATTTTAATGATTTTTCTTAAAAATTAGAGCCAATTTATATAAAATTTCATGAGCAGTTAAAAATTTGGTAAATGTCTAGATAATGGGAAAAAATTTAGGAACCGTGTGTCCTCAAAGACATAGTAATCGGTAAATAAACTAAAATTTTTCGTTATTACATATATCGCAAAAATCCCTATTTTTATGGGACTATTATTTTATTTATGGGGCTATAACTTTTTCTTATGGGGTGGCCGCCGTGAAATTTTTGTTGGGGGTGTTGTGGACACCCCCTGAATCACCCCCACCCCCGCCCCACCCCCTCCGGGGTGAGAACATTTTTATTTAAACATTTACCAACAATTTTAGCCCGGATGCCTTTGACGTAAAATAACGACAAATTCAGACCACATGAAAATACATTACTTTTACTTTATTTATATATATATTATATTTGGATGATGAAATGAAACAACAAATCGAGTGCTGCCTGCACATTCATTTGGTTCCCTGCGTCACCCGAAGAGATACCTGGAATATGTAAAAACTTATTATTATTTAGACTTAAGACAGAAATTGCCATTGCAAGTGGAGACCCCGGGTAACTTAACCCGAAATTAGTACCGAACCGAGAAAGAACTGGCGGAAAAGAAGTGGACTTAAAATTAAACAGTGTAGTTCTAGCTTTATGCGAAGATCGAAATCAAAACAAACTCGATTACTGTCACCACTCGCCGCATGCGCGTATGGGTTAATTTCACGTTTTTGGATTGCGATTACGAACAGTGCAAACCACTTGTTGATCAACTTTACGCCTTGGGTAAGTGTTTTGAATTACAACCGCAAAAACATAAGCTAAGTCCGCTCGATTTAGCTCCCGGACAAACAAGTTCTGTTGCCAGCTATTCAGCCCAGTGGGCGGCCTGCTCACCGGATGGTATCCAATAATCCAATAGCGATCCACCTGATCTAACCACTAAATCCTTACTTTGCCGGCTAATACTGTGCGTTTTATTAGGACAATATTCGGGAATTATTTTCACCGCCGAGTGCGCACAACATTCCGTGATATGATAAGGCAGCGATAACCCTAAGTGACCAATTTCAACCCCACATGGTTGCAGTCGCGTATTGCTAGGAAGTGGGCCGATAGTATGTGACCTGGTTGTTGAACGGCCAGTCGTAGAGCACACCTCGTTCGGTACAGACATTTCTTTTAGTGGTTAAATTGTTTCATCAGCTAAGTGACCCTACTTCGAAAATGGTCATAGTTCGGTTCTTCTCCATTGACGCCTTTAATCAGGCAAAAACTGCCAAAATATTGAGGAATTTTCAACAAGTAAGTAGCATTTAGACGTATGGATTATTACACTTTTTAACTCTTTGCGGTTCCAACTAAAAAGTCTAGATATCTTAGCATAATACGGAAATTATATTTAACGAGACAATAGGCAAGCTCCACACTTTTCGATTCAGCAAAAATTTAATGAATGCGTTATTAGAAATTGTTAAATTCGAATCCGTATTGTAACTTAAGATCATGTCAAGGTTAAAATTTTAACTGAAGTGATATAAATGTCTGGTGGTTATGTCACACGTTAGTTTATCCCTATTTGTTGCATTTCTGACTATCGCAATATTAAAGTTTAACGTTTTGGGTGATTTTTAAACTACTTAATGGCGTTTATTGAAAAAATTTATGGATTTTTATAAGGACATTTTCCTGTTTAGTTCAGTTAAGTTACCATACTAAAGCTGTTAAACACCACTACGCAATAATTTATACGGGAAAGTGTGAGCACTTTTCAGCGATCTTCGTTCGAAAACGATTCAAACCTCAATATAATAAATAATGCATAGTGCGATTTTCATGTTACATACTTCATACCATATTATATCATTGTGATGCGACTTCCGTCTAAGTACTTCCGGGAGTATGATAGAATTTCATTTGTTCTATAACTTTCAGCTGAATTAGGTGTAGAAATTTGTATAAGTAATTTCGCATTTATTCAACCACAAGATGAGGAAAAAATAGATTTACTATAGGTATATTATATTTTAGATCGTTTTTACTATACTATATTTAAGACCGTTACTTGCAAACCTATCTTGGAAAGTCATGAAGATTCCGAAATAGGGCTGGGCTTCTGGTTTCACCTCCACCCAGCATATACTTAATAAACAATAAGTGTAACTTTCTTGATTGGGCAAATAGTTTTCTGAGAGAGTCATAGATAAGCCTGGTTCCCCAGGGATAATCTCAGTGGGCATTTTTGTTTTTTTTGCCAGTTATGTGATGAATGATAAGAGTTAAGTAATTGACGCATTTCAATACACCCAACAAGAAGAGGAATCTTTTCACTTGTTTTGAATTAATTTCAACATGCAATTCAGCCACGTATTCAGCTCATGCATATCGTGATCTGGTTTATAGCAATATTTAAACGATGCTTAAAAGTTGTGCTCTTTTTTTCAATCCATTGATTAGTTTTGAGTATAATTAATATTTTATATCATATAATTTACTTCTGAAAAAAATAAATGAATAAATAGATTAGATTCATTATGATAATCATATAATAATTCCACTTATTTTTTTAAAATAATTTTTTAGGTAAATGGAAATATAAGATCTCTAAAAACTGAAAAATGTTTTCACGTCGAATTAGAGAAGGGGAGCTCTATGACAAAGAAGACAGAGGAAATTGTCCGATGGCTTCTAAAGCATACACAAAAGCAGGACAATATGACTACTGAATCAACCCTTCCTCTAGAATCTTCAAACTCTGTTATTATAGAAGTTGGACCTCGTTTTAACTTTTCGACACCTTCATCGACAAATTGTGTAAACATTTGCCAAAACATAGGCTTGCACGAAGTAAAGCGTCTTGAGGTTTCTGTAAGATACCACATTACATACCAAACTAAACCAGAGGATGTAGATATTATTCTAGATCATCTGAGTGACAAAATGACTGAATGTCGTTATACAAAAGAAAATTTGCCGATTAAAAGTTTTGATGAACGTCTTCCTACTGTGCAAGAATCTTGGTACACTGTACCCGTAATGGAAAAGGGAAGAAAAGCTTTGGAAGAAGTAAATGAAAAATTAGGCCTAGCATTTGGGGACTGGGACCTCGATTTTTATTTCAATCTTTTTAGAAATGTAATGCAAAGAGATCCTACTACAGTCGAATTGTTTGACTGTGCTCAAAGCAATAGTGAACACTCTCGTCACTGGTTTTTCAGGGGCAAAATGATCATAGATGGTGAACCTAAACCAAAATCGCTAATTCAAATGATCATTGATACACAGAAAACAACAAACCAAAATAATACAATAAAATTCAGTGATAACAGTAGTGCCATTAAGGGTTACACTCATCGGACATTACGCCCAGAAAATTTTACTGGTCCAGGAAAAATGAATGTGGAAACTGTTCAATCCGATTTGATATTCACAGCGGAAACGCACAATATGCCCACTGCCGTGGCACCTTTCAGCGGAGCAACTACGGGAACAGGAGGACGCATTCGAGATGTCCAAGGCGTAGGCCGAGGAGGTATACCAATCGCCGGGACAGCTGGCTATTGTGTAGGGTGCCTTAATATTCCAGACTATCCCCTCCCGTACGAGAATCCCAAGTACGAGTATCCTCCTTCTTTTGCATCTCCCTTGAAAATTATTATAGAGGCTAGCAATGGTGCTTCTGATTATGGCAACAAATTTGGTGAACCAGTGGTTTCTGGTTTTGCTATCTCATACGGCCTTGAAAATTCAATTAAAGAAAGGGACGAATACGTGAAGCCGATAATGTTTAGCGGAGGAATTGGCACTATGGATTCCTCGATGAGGAAAAAAATTGATCCATCCAAAGGTATGCTCTGCAAGTTTATCTTAGAGAAGATTAAGTAAAATTTTATTTTTCTAAGGTATGTTACTAGCAAAGATCGGAGGTCCTGTATATAGAATTGGTGTTGGCGGTGGCGCGGCTAGTTCCGTTGAAGTTCAAGGTGATGCCAGCGCAGAGCTCGATTTTAATGCCGTTCAACGAGGCGATGCAGAAATGGAGAACAAATTGAACCGCGTTGTACGAGCATGCATCGAAATGGGAAGTAGAAATCCAATTTTGGCTATCCACGACCAGGTAGGTAATACTATCTTAAATGAGTAAACATCTACAATTTTGACACATCCCGATTTTTAACAGATTATTGATAGCAATTTTTACAAATTAGTTAATTTTTAAAAATTCTATTTAAATGCGGTAAAGAACAATTAGCAAACTAAGTTTCACTATACTAAACCAACCACCATAACGGATAAATCTTTCAGTAATTATTTGCAAAACACGGTCCACATAGAAACATTATTTTTTTAACTCAAAAAACATTGATCCCGATTTTCTCGAATTTCAAAAATAAGCCAACATTTCGAAAATCTGAAAATGTAAAAAAAATTTTTAGATCAATTTTGTTTTATGCGAACAGTAATAAGACTTGACTCCTAAGTCGATTTTGAGATATGTATGACCTTATATAAAATCTATATGATTTAGCGTTAATGATATTGAATTTACCAAATATCCTAGCCTTGCAAGAAAAAAATTAGCGTGCTCGAATAAAAGTCGCTACAAATTTTCAATTTTAATAGATTTAGTTAAAGCTTATTCCCATTTTGCATAGAACACTTTTAATTTTTAAAAGAGTTGCATTCAAATTTAATATATTTTGTTACATTTAAGGGCGCTGGTGGAAACGGCAACGTATTAAAAGAATTAGTTGAGCCTGGTTTCGCAGGTGCAGTTATATTCTCAAAAGAATTTCAATTGGGAGATCCAACTATAACAGCGCTTGAGCTGTGGGGAGCTGAATATCAGGAAAATAATGCTATACTCTGTAAACCAGAAGATCGAGAACTTCTTCAAAAAATCTGCGATCGTGAAAGGTGTCCTATTACTTTTGTTGGAGTGGTTTCTGGAAACGGATACGTTACACTTATTGAATCGAAGGCTGATTTTACTGGCTACTTGGACAGAGCTGATCGCGATAAAATGGGGAAATTACCTTTTGATATGCATCTAAAACACGTCCTAGGTGATATGCCCAAGAGAGAATATCATCTAACTCGACAAGAAAATAATCTTATGCCGCTGTGCTTCTCTAAGCCTTTCGACTATAATGATGCCTTAAATCGAGTGCTCAGCATAATGCAGGTGGGCAGCAAACGTTTCCTTACCAACAAGGTCGACAGGTGCGTCACTGGGCTCATAGCTCAGCAACAGTGCGTTGGGCCGCTGCATACTCCGCTTGCAGATTTTGCGATCGTAGCTATTTCTCACTTTGGTTATGAAGGAATTGCTTCCTCTATAGGCACGCAACCTATAAAAGGGCTTCTAAGCGCAAAATCCGGTGCAAGACTTTCAGTTGCAGAAGCAATTTCTAATTTGGTCTTTGCTGGAATTACAGAACTTGCTGATGTAAAATGTTCCGGAAATTGGATGTGGGCGGCAAAGCTACCTGGTGAAGGAGCTAAACTCTACGACGCCTGCCAGGAAATGTGTAAAATAATGTCAGAGCTAAATATTGCTGTAGACGGTGGCAAGGATTCTCTATCAATGGCTGCACGAATTCGAGGTGAAACAATTAAGTCTCCAGGCACTTTAGTTATTTCAACATATGCTCCTTGTCCTGACGTTAGAGTTAAAATAACTCCTGACCTTAAAGGCCCCGCAAATGGATTTGAAGGCGAACTCATTTGGGTGAATATTGAAAGTATGTTCAGATTGGGAGGATCAGCTCTTGCTCAAGCATTCGGCCAACAAGGAGAACACTGCCCAGATTTAACGAAAACCCAAATATTAAAACAGGCTTTCAATGTAACTCAGAAGTTGCTTAAGGCAAACAAATTGTTATCAGGACATGATATCAGTGATGGTGGACTTATTGTTTGTTTACTAGAAATGGCGTTTGCTGGACTTTGTGGACTAAAAATCGATATATCAAATGCAATCAACAGTTTTGGTAGTAACAGCATTTACCTCGAAAGTCTATCTTCTGAATATATTGAGCTTGCTATACTATTCGCTGAAGAATGCGGCTGGGTTTTAGAAGTTACCAGCAATGACTTACCAGAGGTTTTGTCTGAATTTAAAAAGGCAAAAGTTCCTGCCTATCACATTGGACGATCATCAGGCAATGGATTGAGTTCTACTATTACCATATCAAACAATGCTAAGTTTTTGATAAAAAGTGATACAAGAACTCTATTTAAGCAATGGGAGCGTACTAGCTTTGAGTTAGAAAAATTACAGGCAAATACAGACTGCGCCATTGAAGAGTTTAACACCCTTGAATATCGTACAGGTCCAAAATATCACTGCACTTTTAATCCAGATGCGGAAATCATCCTCAAACGTTCTGGAGTGCCTCTTAAGGTTGCAGTTCTTAGAGAAGAAGGAATAAATAGCGATCGGGAAATGATCGCTGCTTTAATAAACGCCCAATTTGAAGTCCACGATATTTCCATGCACGATTTGCTTAATAGGAAAACTTCTCTAGATAAATATCGTGGCGTTATTTTCCCTGGTGGTTTCAGCTACGCTGACACCTTAGGATCAGCAAAGGGATGGGCTGCAAATATTATGTACAGCGACATTCTTGCTCCTCAATTTTTAGATTTTAAAAATCGCAAGGATACCTTCTCGTTGGGAATTTGTAACGGCTGTCAATTGATGGGGCTTATTGGTTGGATTGGAACTACAAAGAATGAAAGATATATTGACGTACCCGATGTTGCTTTGCTCCACAATAGATCGGAACGCTTTGAATGCCGATGGGGTACTATAAAAATTTCTCAGAGTAATGCAATTATGTTGAAAAGAATGGTTGGATCCGTCATAGGCTGCTGGATTGCTCACGGTGAAGGACAATTCTGTTTCAAGAATGATGAAGTTTTGGAAAATCTGAAAAAGAATAATTGCATTGCGATGCATTATGTTGATGATAAAGGACTGCCAACGGAAGTTTATCCGATGAATCCGAATGGAAGCATCGAAGGTATAGCTGGATTATGCTCCACAGACGGTAGGCACTTGGCTTTAATGCCTCATCCTGAAAGATGCAGCTCAATGACCACATGGCCATATACATCTCCCGGATTCAATCCGAAAAAATCTCCTTGGCAAACTATGTTCGATGAGGCTTATGTGTGGTGTACCGAAAACTGATTATAATTTCGCGATAAACCAGCATAAAAATAAAAGCTTTGTAAACTTCCTTTATATAAGCAAACCATTGTAATAAACTTTTTATAAAATACGCAAGTCGTTTTTTATTTTTAAAATGTCTATTGAATTTGAAGCAGACTTCTCAGGTATTTTGTTTTTGCACCTGGAACGTTCATATACAATGAATTCCATTCATTTAAATTAATGTGCAGCACTTTGTAGCCTAAAATCTCAAGATGCCTCGTTCTTAAGTGCTCATGTCCCCGAAGATTTACTTGATCGTCCTCACAAAACGAGCTCTTTTTCAGGGGAAGTATCGCAATTCTGGAAAACAAAATCAAACATTTTAATATTGAGAAATAACAAAATTAAACAGATATGTACATACATATTGAATATATGTATTGTATGGAAATTTTTATTAACAATCATTTGAAGATCAAAAACGTAATAAAAGTATCAAAAACTAACTAATGAACGAATTTTTAATTTCATATGCGGATTTTTCTTTTCGGTCCCTCGTGCATTCCGTCATAAGTATTAAACCCATGACAGTAAAGTAATTAAGGGATAAAGAGATGAAAATAAGTAATATAGTTCTTGAAAATATTAAAATTATATATTACTTGGTTATTCGATCCAGTACTGAAGTTTCCTTTGGTGGTGGAATTGGATTGTTGTTCTTATCCAAATGTACCACAAAATCAACCTGCAAATATCATCTTAAAATGGTTTACCAAAGAAAATTCAATTCTAATTACTATGTAGCCGTAAGGTGTGATGTGGTTACATCGAAGAAATTGCTCTTCCTTCACGAGCGACAACAAAAGCCTTTTTATGTCCAAATGAGTAGGCGCATTTATAACTGGTTCTACAAACAAACCCTTTAATTGAAATATTGTCCTTAATGTTCATGTTCTTACTTTTCGACATTTGTGCTTCAAGATAATTCTGCTGAAACCACGGCACCTGACATTCTGGATAATCCAAGCATACAGCTCGGTTCAGTTGCATCACTTGATTTAAAACACGTTCGGGATATGTTGCCTTTAACATATTTATTTCACTGGTTGCTATTAAATCGAATCTGGTTATGCTTACCTTAGAGTAACAGTTTTGTATTTCGTCCTCCAATCGCTGTATAAAATCAACGGAAAATACTTTATTTACTAAATTTTCTGGAATCATTTTGTAGAAACACAAAGCTAGACAAGCCTGTACTATAGATAGTCCGGTCATGTAATCGAAATCTCTGTGAACATTTAATGAAATAAATTTAACGTTACCGATTATACCGTAAAAGAGATTACTTAATAGGCATCGTGCCAAAATTCTTCCCTATTATGTTTCAGTTGCTGTAATATACGTTTAATTACTTCAAAGTTAACCAGTAAATTATAAATAAAAGAATATACACCATTAAATCTACCAGAAAATAGGATTTACGCTATAGTTCATAGGTTTATACATATTAGGTACCTCTTTATAATTTCCGCAGCCCAATGAAGAGCACCTTCTGTTACAGGTGTAAATCCAAAATTATAAGAACAGGTAAGAATTTTTTCTGTTGTGTCCCCAGTTATGTAGTTCCTGCTTTTAACAGCATATTCCCAAATACGCTCCAAAACGTCGGGAATCAAAAATGATCCGGATGTCAAGTTGATTGTAATATCTCTGATCGTCCTTGAATTTAAATTGTATTGGATATTTGAATATTTATTCATTGCCTGCAGATACAACAACGACTTCGTTGGAGCTACAATAAATTAATTGACTATGAAAACTTTTAGCAATTATTGGAACAGTTACTTCTCCTATGGTTTAAAGACTTTACAATATGATTTAAATCCGCGATGTTTATATTTTTAGATAAATGGCGTTCTGAACAATAATTAAGAGCGTTTTCAATTTTAATTAGTTGTGCCGCCATTGCTTGAGAAATATACTTTCGAAACCTGCAGAAAAATGGATAATTTTCATTAAAATTAAAGTTTCTGAAAAATAAACAACCTCATTTCCAGAGCAATCTGTACACCTCTCGATAAAAATAAGCAATCAATAATATTAAATTGACCTGCCATGTCTTCAATTTTTTGCACAATTTCTTCTGGAAATTTTTCATTTGAGTTTTCAGTATGTCCATATCCTAACACGAACGCTGATATCCTGGACATTTTTGAAGGAACTAATGATGAAATCCCCGTGGATAACTCTTTCATTAGTAATTTGCACATAACTCTCTCGAATTCGTAATGCCTATAAGTCCCTCCGAGGTTATTGTTGAAATGCATATACCGATGACAATGTTTCACTAATCGGTACACCTGCCTCTCATGTGGATTCTCTAAAATCTGCTTCAATGTGCTTGCCCAAAATTTATCACATGTTTGCAAATCGGCTATTTTTAATGATCGTAATATTCTAAAGAAAATTGGTAGCGACGTTATGGTTAGTGGACTTTGCAAAATAACTTGTTTAGCTTTTTTCGAGAGCTCCTTTCTTTTATGAGTAGGAGAATATTGTGCTATGAAGGAAAATGTCTCAAGCGTCGGACATAATTTGTATTGTCGCTCTAAGGCATCCAAAAGTTGAGGTATAAATATTGCAGGTTCCATTTGGCCATGAAATATCTGTAACAAAAATAAATATACCAATATACGCAGAGAATAAAATTAGGAAGAGATCTTAAGCCAGGAAGTAAATCTTAGATCATAAAAATGCATGAGTGCACCCTCAAAACCTCCTTTAAAAATAATCCTCGACCGAATGGTCACCCTTTGTGCTGAACAGTACGACTGTTTATACACTTTTCGGAAAGGTGCAACACATATCTTTTATTACCCGATATCTTCGAAGATTCCTACATTCGCAGTGCACAGATACTTTCTAATTACTCTTTGGTTCGTAATCGATTTTGCGAAAGGTTGTCTGGAGGCAGTTTATGATCCTTTGTTCGAATGAGTTTAATCTTAATAGACGAATTGATAAACGAGTGGAAGTTATATTACTTTTAATATTTGATTTTGTTGATCCATATTTTTAATTGCTTTCAATCAAATTTGAACCCATCAACATTTGCCTTCAACTGTAAAACAATCACCAAAATCATCAAATTCAATTGGAGGTTTTGAGAGAACAAAAAATAAGATCAAAATTTCTTGCTGTTTATAATATTTGATTAACGATTAAAGATGTGAAAACTTACTCTGCAAAGTGCTTCTAACTCCCTCGATGATAGTGTCGGAATTTGGCTTTCAACAAGCAGCATGAGACGTCTAATAAGTTCAGAGTTTTCATGCGACCAATGTGGGAAGTTCAAAAAGTTAAGTACTTTTAGGATGCATTTAATCGAATCCTGGTTTACAGCTCCACTATCTACAAGGTCCACGATTTTACTCTTATAGATTCCAAGTATTTCCGGTGTCACCATTAAGATTAGGTTGTGGAAGCAAATTGTAATTAGACGTAAGTCTTCGGCTTCTTTACATTTATTCAAATGCTCGATAATTTGCGGAACCATTTCTTTACACACCAAAATAGTGTGGATATCATCAATAGCATTAACGGCCACTGCAAATCTCGAGAGTGCAGTTAAAGAGACTTCGCATTCACCTGTAAATGGCAATATCATGAATTTACTTTAATTTCGTTTAAGAATTATTACCGCTGGTTATTATGTCTCTAGATCGTAGCAAAAGATCTTGCATTGTAGGATGGCCGGATTCTACTCCGATTTTGTTCAAATAGAGAAGACTACAAGTCAGTTCTTCTGGTGACATCTCTGACACGAAACTCCTTAAATGATTGATAAATTCGCTAAACTTTGGTGAATTTTGGATGTCTGCATCCAGACGGAATCCCGAGAGAAGAATTGCAGTCTGGACCATAGGCTGCAGCCCGTACGAATTTTTTTGCTTGTGAAATTCGTCTAGGAACTGAGGAAATATGGGAAAATTCATACTAATATTGAATACTTTGATGAAAACTCACCATTTCAGGGCTCGAAAAAGTGTTTAGCTTGCACACTTGACCATCTTGAGAATTCGGATACAGCACTTCTATGAGGAACGACGTCCCGTCTTCGCTATAAATGTCTCGCTCCCCCGAAGGCTCTGTGAACTCCAAATCGACAATGTAGTCCTCATTAAATCGGCTATCGCTGCAGAAGTTCTGTGATTTATGCGCACTTAAAACAACGGAGCCCTTCTGATTGCTCCAAATTGGCGTACAATCATGACGCAAATTGAGGAATTGATCACCGCGGCTTTTATTAAAGTACCGGCACACGGTATGACTAGCAAAATTTCTGTACAATCGTCGAATAAACATATCTTACACCATTCTATACTACAAAAAAATTCTTTCTAAAATTCCGCACCAAATGTTTGTTTTGATTCGCAGTAATTTCTATTTTGACACTAATCAGCTGTTTCACCACGAGGTCAGGGAATGGAAGAACAACAATTGAGCAGAACTGCCAGCTTTGGAATTCTTTAGGGTTTCTGTTTCTCGAAAGCTGTGTATGTAATCACCGGAAACATTTGGATTTGCAATTTATAAAAGGAAAATAGCCAATAAGTAATTTGAAAGACTCCCAATACACTTTCAGAGTGAAAAGTTTCTGGGATGTTGAAAAATTCCCAGTGAAGTGGCGAATTTCTGTCTTCTGGGAATGCGGGTTTACATCGCTAAACAACTGCTTTAAGAGCACAAACGATATAATTAAAGCACCTTTTGGTTTTTGCTATAATCCTCACTTAATTTTAAATTACAGTTAAACGACTGAATTACAAAAAAATCCGAATTAAATCGACGAATTACAGCCGCTACATTTTGTTGGTTTTTGTGCCATTTTAATTGGTAAATCAGGCATAAAATAAAAACAATTTGCAAAATGCCGTACTGAGACACCAATTCTCATAATTTATAAGAAAATTTTTAGTGAAAACATAACAAATTATGTGAATTCAAATGAATTCCAAGAGCGGAATAAAAACGTGTAAGCCATTTAAGCAAACACACAGCTGATTGCTCAAAATCCATTATCCGTTAATAGTGTGAACAAGAGGGAAGGAAAACTGCACCATTTTGCACTTTGACTGAAAAATACACTTTACAATTACATTAACGAAAAAGATTTTTAAATGACACATTCCCTGTACTTTTTGATCATAAGGTACATATGTCCGTGGTTACGCCCTCTATATCTGAATTCATTAATTCCCCCGAGTTTCGGCAAATTAAAAAATCTGCTGAAATTCGACTGTCGCTTGTTGGTTTGTTTCCTGTTTTTCCTCACTTTTCGTTCACTAATTAATTGGAAAAGAAAGGTAATTTGATTGAGTCGTATAAAAAACAATCGTTCCTTTGCAATAACGTGTTATGGGATTCGCGGTGCTACAATTTTGTTTGTTATTGTTTTAGATTGCCGCATAACCTAAAAATATGGCCGGTGTCCTGTTTGAAGACATATTCAACGTGAAAGATATGGACCCAGAAGGGAAAAAGTTTGATCGTGTAAGCAGACTGCACTGCGAGTCTGAGTCATTTAAAATGGACCTGATACTTGATATAAATTCATGGCTATATCCGATGGAGCTGGGAGACAAATTTAGACTTGTTCTGGCGACAACACTGCGGGAAGACGGCTGCCCGGACAGTGGCGAGTTCAACCCCCTGGAGACTGAGGGTTCTAGGGCTGATAGTTTTGAGTATGTTATGTATGGAAAAATATACAGAATAGAAGGCGACGAAGGTTTGAATGAAGCTTCAGGCCGACTATCTGCATATGTTTCTTTTGGTGGTTTACTTATGCGTTTGCAAGGTGATGCTAACAACTTGCATGGTTTTGAAGTTGACCAGTACAATTACTTATTAATTAAAAAGTTGGCATTTTAGGCAAATAAATCTCTTTTTTAAACTTTAAATTTCCTTTTTACATTACTTGAAATTTATCTAGGTTGCAAGGATTTCAATTAGAAATAATACGTACATTATAAAAGACTACTTCTTCAAAGCAAAATAATCCTTAAGGGAAAATTGGTAACATAACACATTTTTCCTCGAAAGTGTTATAGGTAGATAGTTCGTTTCTTATTTAATTTTTTTATGGAAGTTCTACAGCCGCCTATACAGGGAGTTCAAAAAGTATCGGGGCCCCCTAATTCGAAAAATATTTTTCGAACAAGTTGTAGGGTCTCGAATGGCCGGTCAAAAGGTGGCCTTGAACTTGACCTTCAAGGTCATTCTGAGATTCTAAAAATTAAATGCAGAATTATAAGGAAAACCACCTACTTTTGGACTCGCAAATCAAAAGTGCGAAATACTTTGTAATTTGTTGTAAGACTGACACCCAACCGCAGATCATATCCTGAAGCAAAATTTTTCGCCCTTTCCGTCTGCCAGATAAAAAATATGGGATATATTTGAAATTCTGAAGTTTTCCTTCAGATAACCGTGAAGGTTAAGTTCAAAGTCGCCATTAGATCGCCCCAAATGAAAATCTGCAACTCTTGTATTGGCCACTTTTTTCTGCCAGTAGAATTTAAACTCTCTCGCTCTAGGTTTTTTCAATGGTTTATCCCCCGTGTCAAAGGAAGCGTTTGCTTGCAAACCTTGAGTGGATGTGCTCAGATTTCAGATAATCATCTAGGAATATTAAGGGGATTAAATTCCGAAAAACATTCTAAAAGCAAAAATGATTTAATAATCATGCCACTCAATTATAAAATCTGATAAATGATACGTCTGTCTTGCTTATATTGTATTTCTTGCAAAATTCCGTTCCAAGCAATCATAGTAATACAATACATAAATTAAGTTGGAATGTCGTACAGTCCACACTCTTTATTTGCTGGGACGGCTTTATCTAAAAATGAATCGATTAGAGAAATTTATTAGCAATTTTATACTAATACCAATGAGTTTTGGGGGCGGGAGGTTAAGATTCGCCATAATTTCAACGAAAGTGTCTATGTCTTTTGATAATCTTGGGTTGTATGTTTTCTCCTCATACACTGTACTTTCTAAATTGCCTCTAAAAATGTTATGAAAAATTTAACTTTAAATATACGTTAATTATAAGTAAAATTTACTTGTAATCATGCGCAGGGTATATGCGAAAGTTGTCTGGCAATGTAAATATCTTTGAGTGGACAGATTCGTACAGAGACACTGAATTTCCCTCCTGAAAGTCGGTTCGTCCGCACCCCCGGATGAGCACTGCGTCCCCAGTGAAAACAACTCCCTGTTTGTGAATTACGTAGGTCATGCAACCGTTCGTGTGGCCGGGGGTGGAAAGGGCTTCAATTTCGTGATTACCAAATTTCACCTTATCGCCATCCTCAAGGTGTTTGTCCGCCTTGGCCCCGCTAGCCCTCGAGATAACACTTTTAACGTCCGGAAGTAGCTGCTTCAGATAACCAGTCCCAGTGATGTGATCCGCATGCATGTGGGTGTTCACTGAATTATTTAATCAAAAAGTTATTTGATAGTTGAAGTTTTTCGCACGTCATTTCTTCTCGTACTCGCATATTTCAGATTTAATCCCAGTTCACGAATTAAAAGGGAATCCCTTTTAGCTTGTTCTAAGACCGGGTCGATTATGACGGCATCTTTACTATTTAAATCCGCTAGAAGATAAGTGTAAGTGCTGCTGATTGAATCAAATAGCTGCGGGTGAAAAATATGATATCACGCATTAGGCTGCGAATAATAAAGCCACCTTACTTGTCGGAAAAAGAAATCATCCGAGAACTGAACTCTCGTAGAGAAACCCATAGTAGATAAAAATCGCGAATGGGAGTGTAACCGATATGAAACCAAAGGGAGAAAGTGTGTCGACTTATCTGCAGATTTTACCAAAGCGCGCAAGGCACGAAGACCACTTGCTAAGTGCATTTGGCTAATCTCAACCGGTCGACTTCAAACGCAACACTGATCCCAAATCCCGTCATTCATGATTCAAAGGTATTGCGAAATAGAATTGAAATGATTGCGGCACTATCTAATCAAAAAGAGATTGTCAGCTTAATGCAACTGCTAACATTTAATTTTCCGGCAGGCGTTATTCGTTCAGTGCAATAAAATAATAAAAAATGAAATTATTATACGAAATTAGAGGAAAATATCAATGAAAAAGTGCCAGTGGGACTAGCAATCAGCTGTTAAAGTTAATGCGCCGCTGTCGTTGACGAACTTTTTCACGAGCGAAGCAGTTTCGAAGCGCTTTCCTCTTTCATGTCATTGCTTTTGTAGCAGCAATCAGCTTTTAAGCGCTCAGAAAAATTTTCATGAAAGGTTTCTTTACAGCGTTCATTTTGCCTGGATGTAGTGAAGTTTAGAAATAATATTTTTCAGACTCTTCGAATTTAAACTTAGTTTTTTTTATCATACTACGGGATGTTAAAGCAATTTCGATCACTTCGAACTGCGTTTTATCTTTTTTTAGAACCACGAAAATATTCACTTTTATTCAATTGGAATATTCTAATATACTAATTCATTTTTGTAATTACTTTAGGTTTTGAAAAAAAAAATAAAAAATTGATTTGCTTAGAATCGCCGTCGGCTCGTCTTGTGCCGCCATAATTAAACGTAAGTATGTACAGAGGACTAATTACCTCTATAATTAAAATGTTAACAATTAATTATTTTTTATTTATATTTACAATTTGATTAGTTATTTTGTTATTATAGTTTTTATTATTTTTTTAACAAAACTTAATCTTATTCTCTATTTATAAAGACGTCCGTATCCAAAACAAAATGTTAAGAATCTCTATATTTTCATAGGTAAAATGATTAAAGAATTGATGAGAATTAATTACTGGCTCGCCACATACGTAATATTAAGTATTAGACCTTGTACATACATATATTATTATTATATTTATATTGATCTCAGTATACATATGACTATTATTCGTTTCATACATATCTGTTAATACAGTCGAATTCTAATATATTTATTTTATAGCTAACTTTCAAATAATTAATTTGTTTATATAAGTAAATTGTAAAAGTAACTAGTAGCATTTATTTGTTACAGAAATTTTGTGATTCCATTATAGTTTTGGTGTAAAACGGTTTGCTTCCTAGGGTGTTGGGGAGGTTAGAGGGATTTGTCTTAGCGGCGGAAACTTTGTTTCCTAAAAATGGTTTCTTTAACAATATATTATTATTCTAAAATTGTTATTTACCAACTAGCTGCACTGTGAACGCAAAACATATCAAGATTGTCTATAATTATTCTTTTTTCTATAGAAGTTTTTATTTAATATTGAGAGTATGCACCCAACAACTTTACTAAATATTTCAATTGTAAGCAAGCAAAATAAATAAAAACAACAGTGTCGCTGGTCGTTCCGACACCTTCCTGATTTTCGTTGCCTCGACCTCTAGAACAAAGTGCTCGAGCTACATATGAGCCGAGGCTTAAGTCAAAAATATTCAAAAACTGAGTTAAACTAAAATCATATCACTTGCCCATCACTCTGTTAAGTACCATATTAACTATTAAAACTTTACTTATGTCACTATGATTCTCAAATCAACGGCTTATATACTATATGTATATACTTATAAGTCGCGTCGGTACAGTTAACATGTACTGTATGTACATATTTTGTATATCAAACTTTGGGAATTTTGGACCTCGCTTTAATATTAAATTTAAAAACTTTGGCTCTGGTACCATCCTTTTAACATCAAATTCAAAAAATATCTAAAAAGGACTAAAACCAAATATAATTATTAAAAATATTTAGAAAATTCTACAGCCAAAAATTATTTCTAGTAAGTACATTTACCTATGTACATGTAACATTATAAATTATTCTTTAAAAATAAAACGCAATTCTATGGCTTAAGATTTTTGTATATCCAGTTTAAATAAGATGTTTACTCTCACAAGTAACTTCATTTAACACAATGGATACTGCCATTTATTGATAATTAATTAATTTATGTTAATGTTACGACTTTTTCTCCATATTTCCTGCCGCTAGAACACTACATAGTAAGAAATATGTTAGTTTTTTAATCTAAAAGTAAAGGGTTTATTATGCGAGAACAAAGTTTTAATGCGTAAGTCTTAATTTAAGCAAGCGCATATCATAGCGATGCCCAAAATATGAGTTAAGTTCAATATGAATATAATAATTTTCAATTATCACGTTAATTTTTTTCAAAATAATAATTTAAAATTTGACTTCAAATTACAGCCGCAATGAAAACCACATGCTGTCTGTTTGGTTCCCATACTGTTTTTCTATAAGTACACCAACGGCGGTAATAAGCCCACATACAAAAAATAAAAGAAACGCAATTATTGTAACTAAAACTTTCTCCCTTTTCGTCCAATTTTTGAAACAGGAACAATACTGCTCTCGAATCACTCTGAAACGAAATGCTGTGATTAGTTATTAACCACTAAATTTTAAGGTTTACGATGTGCTGCTGTGAAGTGTGCTCGTCGATCGGTGGATGTGATTATGGCTTCCTCTAAAAGAATGAGTAGATTGAAGATGCGGCGGGTGAAGACTGTTCTCACTTTTGCTGTAGTGAATGACCCGCAGACTGTCCGCTGATATAGGTCGAATGGGTAATTTAGTCCTTTCTGTCCTGACCTCTACCTCGTTTTCTGTTTCTGGAATCACATATATATCTGGTGTCTTTCTGGCTTTCCGTCTATTCTCTGTGCGAAGAGAACGAAATATAGTCGAGTTTTCTTCGGGACGATTATTGTATACTACTGGACTACTAATACGCCGAGAGTTAAAGTCTTCTTTTTCCATTTTTGTAGCCAGTATTTACTGCCAAGGTTTAAAGAACATAAGTTTTGAATTGTACGAAAGATAAATAATATAAGCATTATTTACAAAACTATCGTAATTTTTGTAGGTACCTGGTCTCATTAAAATCACATGTATATAGAGTTTTCATAATACTAAATTCGAGTCACCAACCTTAGAGCTTACAAACTCAGAACCCATTAAACTTTTCAAAGTACGAGTATGTATATTTACAATAACAAAAAATGATTGATTTGTTCTACCTTTTCATTCTGGGTCATTCTAAATAAAATTAACACATTCCCTGCCACGTATACCGAAAACGGTACACAAATGATGTGTACCTTTAACTTTATCTTTAGTACCTAAAGTAAATGTTATATACATAGGCAAAAATTACAGAATTTATTCAAAATTGAAAAAAAAGAATCATTTTGGGACATTGAGTTAATTTATAAAGTTATGGTTATACAAAATATTTTCTAATTTTTTCTGTATGAAAAAGGTCTAATCACTATTGTAATTAAAAGCAGCAAAAACACTATATGTATAATAATAATGAGATCATTAATTTTCGCAAAAATTCATTAGCGTTTTTCGATGAGAGCTATTAAAGTTTGGAAAAATGAACCAAGTTTGCGAAAAATTTCATAGCTCTTTGTTTCGGTACAATTAAAGAATAAAAGTTCGTAAAGTGGGAATGACTTCCACAAAAACCTTAGTCTATCACTTAGATGACTTAAGGAATTGTCCACGTTCATTGTGACTAGTAAAAATAGAACTGCTAAGAATCGGTCTAAAGAGCTGAATGTTTTTTAATGGATCTCATAGCCCTCAGGCTTCAACCCGATCGAAACCATGTAGGCACTTTTAAAACAACGGATACATTCCTCAAAGTAAGAGTTATTTAATGCTTTAAAAGAAACCTGAGGTTGTAAAAAGCAAGGGTTATTGAAAAAAATATTAAAGCAAGAAATATTTGAGCGGTTTTGAATTTTTCAATCACTTTAAAAAATAACGACTCATTTGTTAGAAATATACATATGTGAATGAAACCCGATTAGTTTTCAAAGTATATTGTATGTAATTTTATAGTTAATTATTGTTTGTCAAAAATCTTCAATTATCGATATATATAAGTACTGAACAACATAAACCCAGATTGCTTTGTACAACGCTGTGTAACTATCTAGAAAAAGGATTTGTTAATCAATGATTATAGAATCTAAAAAACACAACTTTTTAGAGTTTTGGTGATAGCGAACCGGAACTCATTCCATTAAAAAATCAATGAGGGTTATGGTGCAATGTTTTGCAATTAATTTATCTTACTTATTTTTATAAAAAGAGATATCATAAGGTTATAAAGCAGTAATTACTCTAAAAAGAAAAACTCGTAAAGCTGAGCATTTAGTGTTGATAGATATGATGAAAAAATGACGCTTAAAAGTAATATTTAATAACGCAGATTTTCACGTGTTTGTTATTATTTCACATGTAATACTATAGATTTCCGTAAAAAAAATTATAATATTATAGTTTAAAAAAATTAAAAACACGTTTCCTGAGGTGACGCTTGCGATATGACAAAAACAATTATTTGTTGAAAAAAGTCGAATTCATTGCATAGATTCTTTTTTCAACAAATTCAATTATTATAAACAATTAACTTAGCTAACTATGCGTTCCCATCCAAACTAAAGGTGTATGCACAATTTTAGCTTTTAGGAAACCGCAAGTGCGTGAAATTTAACTTCCAAGATTATTTTACATAGTTAATTACAGGTGAAGCTACTAAAACCGTGTTAAAAATTCGTGAAAACCATTAATATACATATATTTCAATAACCTGTAGGTGCACAGATGTCAGCTTTAAGCGAGAATTCAGCGACTTAAATTTTTTTCCAGTTACAAGATGCAAATGTTTTTGGAGCAAAAGAAATTTTGTTAAAACTTTGCTTAGATAGTAATAATTAGCACTACAAGAAGTAGGTGGGTGATGGAATCACTTTTCAAAAACTGTCACTTTCCACAGAATTATAATAATATAGATAGTTTGTCGCGAACTACATTTTCTTACATATTTTCTTTATTCTTCCATTTAGTTATCCAAATCGTTAGTTACTAAAAGTTTTTTTTGAACTAAATTGTGGCGGAACTCAACATGTTATCATTTGCCATCGTTATCTTATCTCCGTCTTCTCTTTTCAATGTGCAAAGCAAGACAATTATTCTGCCGAAAACACACCTGTGTTATTATACAATAGTAGGCATGTTTCCCTCTGCTTCAAGGTGGCACAATGACTCACGAAATAAACAAATGATGGTTGATCTTATAGAGTTAGAAGAAGTTCGTTTATTTCGTTAATTTCTATAAGATGATAATGTTAATCCATCACGTTAATTATTTTAAGATAAAGATTTATATTATGTAAAAGAAGTATCAACATCCGTGCAACAATTCACGTATTTTTTATCTTTGTGGTTTTCAAGATTCATCTTGGAATGAATATGATAAGAAAGTAAACCCAACCCACAATTGCTTTTAAATATGTACTCTTTATATACAGACATGTTATCTATGTAGGTATATGATATCAATTGTGAATCAAATGTTTTGCTTTTTAAATCTTTGAGAGGATTAGGAGTATACAATAGCATAAAATAAATAAATCAAATCTTAGAATTTTTGGCATCAATGATTCTAGCATAATCACAGACTTTGTTCTATATATACTTTTCGTGTAGGTAAGTAATTGCTTCTTAGAATATTAATAATTATTAATTAATTTTCGTATCCTTATTTTCATTTGTGCTACCCTTCTTTCGTACCAGATTTCTAAATTGTAGACATTTGTGCTAAATTTTTTGTCCAGATCGGCTGATAAATATTTGTGTTTTTATTATAACCTATTTTTTAAAAAGAGTGTAAGTATTTTGTAGTTGCAGTAGTATACAGAAAATGTTACTTTAAACGCTCAGTAAAAAAACGAATGATTGATAGCGTGGGAAATCATTTTTAAGAAAGGCGAAAGCTGAATTAATTTTGTGTATAATGTACATATGTACTTACAAAATTTATGAAAAGCTTAAAATTAATAATAAGCTAAGATTTTAGTATCAGATATTAATTTCAACTCTCTAGCTTTTCCTAATGGACAAACAGGCAGACAGACATAAAAGAGTGATCCTGTAAGTGTTCAATTTTTTCATTTCGATATACGGGATCCTAATAAAGAATGCTTTAAATTACGATTGCTCCCTCTAATAATGAAGATTAATTATGATGAAAGTTGCATTATATTATTGTTTATTTACTTTCAAGAATGCTAATTTTAACGAAAGTTTCTACTTTTGCAGTAGTATTTCTTATTAAAGTACTAGCTATGCCCGCGACTTGGTTCGCACCACTAAAACATTACTACAATATTAAATTACAAATATTTAGGACCATAAAGTAGCAACCTTTATACAATTAAATGCTAAGCTTACCAAAATTATTAAATTGCAAATATTTACAGGGTAAGACTGCAATCGCTGTCGCTGTCTGAAGGTGGTTGCATTTCAAAATTTTTTCACGTGCAGACAAACACGCATTTGTGGAATAGATTTAAAACAAATACCTTTTTCATGCTAAGACAAGCAACAATTTGTGGAGTATGTAAAAATCATTAGTCAATAGGCAGTTTGTACAAGGAAAATTTTCAGTCAGAAGGCAGTTTGTAAGAATTGCCGCCAGCTTCATGTCAGTCTGCGCCAGCGATTGCAGTTGACCCCAAAACAGATATGATAGCCATAAAAACTTTGTTCATTTTTGAAGATTGACTTTATGAGGGATTTTCCAAGTGTTTATCGAAATTATTTTTTACTCAGCTCAATGCGCAGCCCTGCAAGTAATACGTCCAAAGAAAAAGTGGCTCTGGTAACAATACTGACTGACACCTGCTGTCAAGAAGAAACGTCAAAATATTTTAGTGACTGCTGTTTGCCGTCGGTACGAACGACGGGTTCTTAGTTTTTTCCGATTTTATAGTGAGCAAGGATGGACAAAAGGATTGTGATGGACCGTGGGACGATGGAATTTAATGCGTCCAAACACGCCAGCTCAAACTCCCTAGACTCAGACTCGAAGTCGAGCTCGTTGAACTCAAAACATGGAGCTGAAGCGATGGTTGGTTGGCGTTGATTCCCATGTACGGGATGTTGGTAAAAGGTTTTTATTTCAGGGCTCCCGGGAGACACCTTTTACCTACTTGAACGGGGAGAAGGAGCAGGACCAAAAGAACGATGTGACGTACGTCTGCCCATACAGGGGCCCGCTTTACGGAACTCTGACCATCACCAACTACAGACTCTACTTCCGGTCGCATCTAATAAATGACCGGGACCCACCCATCATCGTCGACGTGCCCCTCGGTGTGATATCCCGGGTAGAGAAGATCGGAGGGTCGACTTCCAGGGGCGAGAACTCGTACGGGATAGAGATCTTCTGCAAGGACATGAGAAATCTCAGGTTTGCGCACAAGCAGCAGAATCACTCGAGGAGGACAGTTTTTGAGAAACTCCAGACTTATGCTTTTCCGCTTTCATACAGTGGAAAATTATTTGCATTTTCGTACGCCGAGCAATTCCTTGAGGATGGTTGGACCGTTTACGAACCCCTTGCTGAGCTGCGAAGGATGGGCGTGAACAACGACACTTGGCGGATCACGAAAATCAATGAGGCATATTCTGTGTGCGAGAGCTACCCTGCTGTCTGGGCGGTGCCCAAAGCAGCCTCAGATGACTTCTTAAAAAAGGTGGCCACCTTCAGATCTCGTAATCGTCTACCTGTGATGTCATGGATTCATCCAAAATCCCAGGCAACGATCACAAGGTGCTCCCAGCCTCTAGTCGGTGTAAGTAACTTCTCTTGTGACTATTAATAACAATAGAACTTATAGAAGACCACTCTTGATGACTAATGACTAATTAAGTTAGAAAATGTTTAGTTGCATTTCCCAAGATCTGAAGATATTATCAAAATAAGCTTTACATTTAGTAGCCCACGGTATTTCTGAATTATTTCACTCTTTTAATACTCATTGGATTAGCTATTAGGGAATATTTTATGTTTGAAATAAAGGAACACCTCCATGATCTATCGGCAAAACCAATATTTACATTTTGAGAAAATACATACTTTTAAAAGTATGTGCACAAATTTTCAAGTTCTATTTCGTAAAAATTATGAAACTGTGACCTTTTAAATGGCGCAGGGAACCTATTGAAAGTTGAACTTTCAATCGCGTTTTTCTCGAAACGAGTTTTTTTTTCATAATAATGGCCAAGTGTAATCGTGGCGATATTTTTTTGTGTACACCATATGCTTATAGTTTTTAATATTTTCTAATAAAAATGTGTGTAAGCATAGCTCAAAGTATCGCAAAAACATATCAGCTATAAAATAATTAATTAAGATCAAAATTGTAGAAATTTTATTTAAAATAAGTTGACAAATGAACCTGCAAAAGTATTAGCTGAAACTCTCCATGGTAACTTTTGGTAACTTTACAATCTCCTTTGTTAGCCTCAAAAAACCAATATTAAAATGAAGTTGCGAGAATTCCATCAACATTGATTTGCTTTATTGGAAATTTTGAGCTGCCTAATTTCAATGCGATTACAGTCTTTGAGATTGAACTAAGTAAGTTTTTCCAATTTAGGTCAGCGGCAAGCGCAGTCAAGACGATGAAATGTACCTAAACTACATTATGGAGGCGAACGCCCAGTCGGACAAACTTTCTATTATGGATGCGCGGCCAAGCGCTAATGCGATCGCCAACAAGGCTAAAGGAGGAGGTTACGAGTCTGAGGAAACATATAAAAATGTGGAAATAAATTTTTTGGATATACACAACATCCATGTAATGCGCGAAAGTTTGAGAAAATTAAAAGAGGTATGCTATCCGACCATGGATGACCAGAAATGGCTCACCGCCGTGGAAGGAAGTTTCTGGCTCAAGCATATAAAGTGCATTATGGCTGGAGCTGTTCGGATCGTAGATAAGATTGAGATTATGAGCACTTCTGTAGTGGTTCACTGCTCTGACGGTTGGGATAGAACTGCTCAGCTAACTGCTTTGTCTATGCTATTACTAGATCCATACTATCGCACAATAAAGGGATTTGAGGTACTTGTCGAAAAGGAATGGTTAAGCTTTGGGCATAAGTTTCAACAGCGGATCGGCCATGGGGATAATCGACACTCTGACGCCGATAGGTCTCCAGTCTTTCTTCAGTTCATAGATTGCGTCTGGCAAGTTAGCCAACAATTTCCAAATGCTCTGGAATTTAACGACCACTTTCTCATTACTATTTTGGATCATTTATACTCATGTCGTTTTGGCACATTTCTATTCAACACGGAAGGAGAGAGAGTAAAAGAAGGTAAGTTTTGATAT
Organism: Machimus rusticus; assembly: GCA_951509405.1. Classification (NCBI taxonomy): domain Eukaryota; kingdom Metazoa; phylum Arthropoda; class Insecta; order Diptera; family Asilidae; genus Machimus; species Machimus rusticus. The sequence goes on along the minus strand of OX608052.1, from coordinate 2,856,355 downwards.
CGTGTTCATCATGAACGTTTAATATGCATTAGCAATATTAAATGATCAGTCTTCATGCCTTCCGCGACAAAATTGTTTGTCATTAAAAGTAATTTATTTATATTCCATTCAGACTTGAAGCATAAAACCGTCTCGCTTTGGTCATACATAAATTCGTCGCCCGAACAGTACAGGAATTCGCTTTATGGCGCTAATCCAGAAGGAGTTCAAACGGTTTTAAAGCCAATTGTAAGTATGAGGAATATCAAATTATGGAAAGGTTTCTACTGTCGCTGGAATCCAAGTATGCGCCCACAAGACTCGATTTATCAGCGGACTCGAGAAATGTTGGCATTACAAGAGCAGCTGCAACGGCAAGTGAATGAATGCAGATTAAAAGCCAATCCTCGTGGAGCACAGACAACTGGAAGACTGGCGTCACCTTTGCACTAATCCTTTATACCTGTCTACAGTATTTACGTTAAAAAGCACTGCTATGTAAAAATATTTTATTTGTCTTGAACTATAATGAAGCATTAAATCAACTACAAATCTATATGCCGTGGCCTTGTATCTCTCGTGACGACCTTGTCCCCATTCGTTTTTCCGTTTTTCAAACTTCTTACTTCTGTACATCGACTAGCATTTATATCACATTCGGGTCTTAAACCAGTTCGCAAAGTGTCGTCGGCTTTCCTGAACCATCTCTGGTACACTCGAATTGGGTCGATCTGCCAGAATTTGTGGAATGAGACGGGCTGTTCTATTGCTAACAGTTTTGCTGAGTAGTCCGGTGGCCTTGCCTGGAAAAAATATAACATTATAGTGTGCAATGTAATTGGACAATTATTTTCCACCAGAATAATTGGTAAGATTTTTTTTCACACTCCAAGAAGTAATACGACATAGAAATATTAAATATTTTGTACTTGACTCATTTCCGAAAATCGTGATCTTATTAAATATGAACTAGTAATTAATTTGTTGTAATCTTTATGAAAAAACCAGCCATTTTTAAACTTTAGATGCAGTATTTCATTTCGTTTGGAATGTGAGCTTTTTAAATAAAAATCGAAAATATAATGCTAAGCGTTAACGGATTTTGATACAAATTGGATTTGTAATAAAATCCGTGGATCCGTGGATTTTCGTGGTCCCTGATCTCATATTTGGCACTTTCGGCAAATCGCGTCTCGACACTAATTTGATGATAAGGTTAAAGTTTTATAAAACCAGAAAATTGTAGTGATATTATGAAAGAAGTTTAAGAGAAAATTTCTTAGCTTAATTAAACACATAGGGACTTAATTAAACACATCAATAAATTATTCTCTGTTAATACAGTTTTAGGTACATATACATTACATATGTATCAGCTTTTGGCAGTGGTATTATACATATAAAGGTAAAATTTTGTCTGAAGTTTTACGAACATGTTGTTTTATTTTTTAATTTAATCGCTTTTAAAAGCTAAAAGATGCAGAGCTCTGTACATTTGCATTAAGTCATTTTGAAACAAATTCCAGAGAAAGGGAATAAAATAAGCTGAATTCGGAGAGCCTAATTAAAATTTCGCTTGGTAGCTTTCACTACCTCCGATGAAAAGTATTACGTTTACCTGATGAAATCTCGAGGAGTGTATTGCCTTTATTCCGATCCTTTGAAGGCAGACACCAACAATCATGTCGTCTGGCGAGGAGATGGTCGGGCATGTGCAATGCTTAACAATTTTCTTTACGGTGGGCAGACTGAAAGCAATACCACCGCCTCCGGTAATATAATTGAATCCGTCCTTAGAATGCAGTCGGTATCCATAACGTTCCCCCAAGTAGACGTCCTCTTCTGCATTAAAGCACCCCAAAATATCACAGACAGCAGACACGCTGCAACAAGAGAAGATTCGGATGCCGACCTACGACGACTATGCCTTTCAAATTAATTTACCTTAGCAATGTGTCATCGTCGGATAGGAAGATCCACTTTACGGGCTTCTCAAGTCTCCGATTCATCTCCTCGACTTCTACGAGGGCTAATTTGAAAATCGATAGTGTCTTTCCACAGTGGCCCGTCTCCGTGTTGGGGACACCAGTTGCTACTGTTGGGATTCTTTCATCTGCATGAGAAATTGTTAGCAGATATTTGGCGTGCGGAAACCTTGTTAAAGGGACTTTTTTATCTTGGCAGCGGCTGTAGTGTTTGGATACTCACCCCCGACATCACTGAAAAATCTCTTGTGGATGGCATGGCGACCCCAGGTCCTTTCGATTGTAGGAATTCGCTCCTTGTGAAATTTGTGACAGGTTTTTATTGCAAAAAAGATTGTTTCGGCACTGATGGGGCTCTGAAACGACCAGATAAGATTAGGTTACAGTTACAAGCCTATCCTCTTAAAAGAAACCCACAAAGAAAGGGGTTTGGGGGCTGATCTAAATCTATTTTATTTATGGTTCTCTGAAAGGATTACGGCCAAATAACCGACGAAAGTAATTTGTTTCTTAGCGCCGCTGTGTAATGGGATTCCCAGAGCAGATTTTGGACCTGGTCATCGAAATCTGTGCAATAGTCCGAGGTTAAGCACAAATTAATTTTGAAATATGGAGTGAAACACAACTAGGCAGGTGGATTATTCTAAATTATGGATCACTTGGAGTGCCGGTGCCCCTCTTCAATTTACGTTATTCTTTGGGGATTGCCTTTCACCGTAGGAAACTTTGAGTTCCCTCCCATAAATGTGAGATGAACATCTATTGATTCCTCCGGGTGAAGGGATGCTCGTAATAATAGATGGTTAAGGTTTCTACATGGCGATAGTAGTTTGCCAGCAGAGAGCCCAATCGTCGGCTAGGCGAATATACATGTATTCTAATTGAATATGATTTATGGCAAATGTAGATAGTCATTCAAGGTATTCGTCTCCTCTAAGTTTGGAAGTTAATGATTTTAGAAAGGTTACCGAAATAGGGTCTGTTTTATTATAACGAATTTTGTATTTAGTTTGTATTATATATTTATTAACAAATAAGGAAGCTATATAGATGTGGTTAATTATATTAATAATTTGTTCCACGATTACTGGCGAACGCTATTAAATTTTTAAAAAATGTGTTATTCGTAACCGGTAACCTCCAGGAATTAAACTTCTATAGATATCTATATATTAATACGTGAAGGGAAAACTTTGTACCCCTTTTTAAGCATATTGCGCGGACGGATGAGTGTGAGATTTGGCATAGTTAAAATTTATATGGAGAAGAAGTGCAGAAAGCTAAAATTTATAGATAATATGTGTTACAAATACATTTAATAAAATAAAATAAATTCATTTTATACGTTCATTCTGTCTATGTCAAACACATAGTAGTCTGTGGTCAAACTTTCGTAATTTTATTATTGACAGTGCCAATTTCAAAAACATAATAGACTGTGTATATTCGTATTTTTCGTAGTAACCCCAGTAGGTCGAATTTCGACCACAGGGCGACCACTAGTTAATATTAATAAAAGTAAAAATTAACCCTTTTGTTGTTATATGACCTTTTAATCCTATCTCATGGTTTGAAAACTGATAAAAACACAAGTAAAATATTTGATTAAATTATAAAAATTTTCAAATGATTTAATGTTTTTTTTAATATAAATTTTCGCGCTTAAAAACAGGAATATTTTTTTGACAATAAATTGGAAAAATAAAAGCGCTGAAAAACGAAGGTAATATATTGTATAATAGGAAAATATACTATAAAATTAATAAAAGTGATCGGATCGTGACCCATTTTTTGGAAGATTTCGAAATAATTATTGAAGAAACTAAAAGGATGAATTAAGAAGATCAATGTAATCAAGTCTAGAACTAAAACTATAAAGACCAATATACAATTCAGATTCTATTAGCTACTATGCTCTTTTGTGTACCATTTGCTTTTCTGTTTGTGAAAATATACTCTCAAAAAAGTTAAAATGAATAAATTAATAAACACACTAAATATCTTTTTTTTAGACCAAAAACTATCGTTGCGATTTTTCCTTTTGCCCCTTTTCGTACTCAAATCACGAAAGCTTTAAAGTGATTTATTTACTATTACACTATCAGTACTTGTTGTGACTTGAAATTACATTGGCATTATATTTCAGGTAGTTTCTATAAAAATAACGTTACAAGAAAAACTCCTTAGAAAAATTTTGATATTTAACCTTTTCAAGTTTATTATTCTACAAAGGAACGATATATGGTTGACCGGTTGACCTTTAAAGCATTTATTTGAAAGTGATAAAGTTCAAGACAGAAATATTTGAACTGGGTTCTTTAGCGAAATAGAGAAATTACTTTCCAAAGAATCTCTCTTCAGGTACGAATAAGCTCAGAAATAACTAATATAAGCGGGGCTCAATATGCAGTGGATTTTAATTAATTTAATACTAAAAAATTTAATACTATGAAGTTAAACGAATTACATTTACTGGAAAAATGTTTGAAACGACACGAAAATTATTTATCATACTTTGAATTATATGAAATCATTTTTTGCGTATTTACTAGAAAGAAATTTAATATTAAATTTATCACTGTACTCTCACTGGCCACTGGACACATTAAATCGCAGAGTTTATTTCAAAAATCAGAGATTGTCCCACTTTTATGGGGCGTAGTGGGAGTTTAGGTGTGTGATATAAAAGTGGAATATAAAATGCAAGCAGTTTCGTCTGGAATCTGAATTTCAGTGCTTAAAATAAGAGAAAATATGTATTTGAATACTTACACTTTAAATAAAATTATTATAATTTTAAAACCAGCTACGTTGTGATAGTGTGTACCCTATAGTGATAATTACTGCAACTTTAAAATTCATATCTTATACACTTTAAAAAGGACAGTTTACGCTGTTAGTTTACTATAGATGTAAACTTATATAAAGTTTTTTGTAGTCTATTGTAAAATTAGGCAAATTTGGAGACACCATTTAGTTTTGAAGAGGTCACTTTATTTCTCAAACTATCCAGGAAATTGTTTAGGATTATTGATGTTTTTTCTCCAAGATAATAACTATTAAAATATAATAAGAGTTCAACACCTTGTTGTGTTCACTGTTCGGTTATTGTTATAGTTGAAACCACCCTTTAAAAAATGCCAAATATCATTTCTAAGTTATAAATATCTATTGTATTGTATTTATTTTAAAGTTACGATATTTTAAAATTATTGAAAAATATGTAGGTATATGAAAATAAATTCTTATAGTTCAACATTTTCATGAAATAAAATGTTAGTAGTCAAATGAAAATTATTTTGTACTACATATTCAGCTTTTACTTTTGTGTTACTTTAAATCTTTAAAAAGTTTATGATTCTCATTTTTAATTAAAGAAACTTTGAACAGAGAAGACTGAGGATTCATGATAAATTAACTGAAGAAAAGAATTGTTGATATTTCAATGAAGGAAAACTTTGTTTCAAAGATTATCTGGAGTTTTCGTTGACAATCTTTCAAGCTGACTTAAATTGAGTTAGCAACTGCAATCTTGCAAACTTTCTTCTATATACCTCAGGATTATACTTAATTTGCCTTAAAAGATGTTATGAATATTCATACAATATTCGTCTGGCTACTTCAGTTCTTTCGATTCTTAGAAGGCAAAAGTCTTGAGGGCCCTTAATCAGCTTTTGTGTGGTCTTTCAAGCTCTATGTATTTATTTTTTATTAAAATGCTTTTTTCCAACTGTGGCAGATTAATTTTATCTCAAAGTATTATAGCTTGATTTGGTTCTTTGTTTATCTGTTAACGAAATCTTTTTAATTAAAGTGTAATATGATTGTTATTATTTCAGGGTACAAGCAATTTAGTACGTTCCAAAGAGGAATTATGAACTTCATCTGTTTTGCGGGAGAAAATCTAACACAAATTTCGCTCTTGAAGTTAAAATGTTATGTTAATGGTATAAGGTACTAAAGATAAATAAGGGTAAAAGATGCATTCCGATTTTACAATAATTTTGTTTCTAAGTTCAACTTGTACCCATTGGCAGATCAGCGATTCTACGAGATATCGATTTTAATTTTGTGTTTTCCACTCTCTTAATATTACATATTTTATTGACTTAAAAAAATTTTGAAAAATTCTTTTGTTTATTTATTGTTTTTGTCTTGCTGAGAAATGTTATGGGTTTAATTTTAAACTAAAACCATAAGGGACAAGCTAATAGGTCAAGTGGTGGACTTTAAGAGAAATGTTTACAAAAAATATGTTTTGTAATTCTTTGCTTGTCCCGGCCTGCAATACCTTTTCCAACATTCAAGTTATATTTTTATAATAGCATATATGTATTTTATTTTTTGTTTAAGAGTTTTCGAACAAATAAACACTTCATGGTGATTTATACAATTGCTCCTACTTTCTATAAATTATAAAGCTTGTTTTTTTCTTTTCATTTGATATCTTTTAACGCAGTCGGGTGTTTCTTTTTAAATAATTTATTTTATTTCACATTTTTTAGTTTTTATTAATATTAATAATAATAAAGTTGTTAAGTCAATTATTGCTAAGTAAGTAAATATGCTCTACGGTGAAGTTAGATTAACGAGATAGAGATCGAATAAAGTAAGGAATCGGAATGGATGTACTATGTAACTACATAACACTAAAAAAGTGTTACTTTTTTTAAATAGCTGGTGGTCTGAGGGCTTGACAGCGCAGCGCACTATTAGTCGGTTTAAGAGATAACACTCCAGTGTAATTAATATTTATAGATTGTGGGCGTTTATAGCCCAAGAAATAATTAACACATACACACGTACCTTTTTGAAGTGTTAATATATATATTTGGAATTGGCTATATTAAATTTTATTTGTTTTATTTATTTTTTTTTATTTATCGAACGACCGAAAAATAATAATTATAATAATTATAATAATCGTGATCATAATTATTATATCACAATTAAAGTCTCTAATTTAATTTCATAATATGCTATTTCTACCTTTTAACGAAATGCTGCAAGTTGATTGAGATATTATTCTAATTTGTACGTTTTATTGTTTAATCTTTTTGTTGATCGTTATTATATTGTGGATATACTTTCCTTATAACTCGTTGAAATTTATGGTTCATTATATGTGTAAGAGAAGTTAATATTTAAAAAAAAAGAATAAATAAATAAATAAAATATTAGTATCAAAACCTCCAGATTTTGAGTCACTTATTAACATATCGTTAATTTTCTAAAATGTAGGCAATATGATAACTTTTGTTGAATTAAACTACATATTGGAAAGAAATGTTATTATCGATTTAATTAGGTAGGAATTAAGAAAACAACATTTAATATGGGTTTTATGTGAGCCCGAAAGTAGAAAATCTGTGGCTAAAATTAAAAAGATGCTCAACTCGTCCAAGGTATTGCTTTAAAAGAACTTTAAAAATGGGATTAACATGCACTCGCACTAAATAGCTTAACCAGCGTTGGGAAAGATTAAAGTTTTCATCTTGCTTGGGGCAAATTCTCCGTAAGTTTTGCGAAAGTTTTTTTTTTTTTTTAAAAATATATTGAGACATTTATTAGTCCTTAAGGGGACGAAACTAAGATATGTAGTAATTCCAGTTTGTACTTATCGCTGCTTCCATTTGAATAAAATTAAACTGCTCAACGAGAGTAGGGGCACTTTTAACAAAAGATATCTCGACTTTCTCTTTAGGCTATAAGGATGGAATCCCAAAACGGTGATAAGTTTTCTCTCGCCGAGCTATAAAAAGAGACGACGGCTTCGAGAAGAAAGTAACAATCGTGCCAAAGATTCTGAAACAAACAGGAAAACCCGGGGAACGTTAGCTAAAATTCCAGCGGGCAGAGAAAATATCATCTTAGCCTCGGTTCGGTGTCTTCTTTTACATTTTACAGTCCCCTCGGGCAGATGGAGACACTTTCCCATGAAATCCGAAATTCAAGTTGGAATGAGGAACAAAATGAGTAAAAATTGTCCCGAGCACATGATGAGCGGGGCGGTCGGCTCAAAAGGACGACACTATAAAAAATATTATTCACCAAGGATTTGTATACATGCTACTGAATGGGGGAGTACATGCGGGTTGGTTAATATTCTCGACACTCGGCACACCGTATAAACTTTCACCATGACCAAAACTGGCACTTACACATGTCGAGGTAGCCTCATTTGGGTAAATGGCACATCCATATCCCTTTACTGGACACAGATAAGGTGCCGTTGCCATCAGGAATTTACGCCCCTTCTCCCTGTATAATTTAGCACTCTGTATATCCCCGGGAGGAGATCCTTTGCCAATTTTAGCAGCTCCGACGTCTTCCTTCGACTTCTCGGTGGAACTTCCTGGCTCATCTGTTCGCCACTGGGAGGTCGCCTTCCGAGGTGGAGTCCGTTTATTATTTTCAGTCCTCATATTCTGCCATATAAATAGCGAGAGCTCATGGGATGCATCAATAAAGAAGTCGGTGGCTGGCTTCTCCTGCAGGACCCGCTTTGCAAGCCTGTGGAATCATGTGATTAAAAAGGAAAAGGAATGAAATTAGCTAGATAGTATGATACTACACATATTATATACTATACTATACTATACTATACTATACTATGCTATACTATACAACACGTGCTTCCATCTACATCTAGAAGATGGAACGAGACGAAGGGCAAACTTACCTTTCAATTAAGGGGGCAGTAAACCCAACTCCTGACCTTATCATCGGGTAGGGAAACCACTTAGGGTTTTCAAAAAAGGCAAAGTGATGAATTATTGTTGCTTCCTGGTCATGTAGTGGATGTCCCAAGTACATTTCCTGTAGAAGGGGCGGGTGAGATGCTGAAAACCAGATTTTATGTGACTTGTCGACACTTACCCTCTTATGATCTTCTGTAGCCAACTTGTTGACCAATGTTGGTAAATCGATATAGCTTAGGTCCTCACAGAGCACAATCCATTTCGTGTCCGGCTTTATGATATTACTAGCAGCTATCTCTGGCAGTACTGCAAGAAATGTCCAATAGCCAGGATGCCGGAACACTTCGTGCAGGAGGTGGATATTTACTAGATGATCCTTATTAATTGCTAGTGATTGATTGTAAATGTCTGCCCTCAGATTATGTGCCAATTGAGTGTGATACAAGTCTGGCTGACTGAGGATAAAGATTACGATTTCACCCGGTGCTGGAAAATAAACAGAAAGTAATTTAGTTCCTTTGGGCTCTTAGTGGTTTATGTGGATCTATCGATAGAGATTTATGTAATTTCTTCATCTGCCTGATAAATTGATTTCCCAATTAGAAAGATATTACTTCTTCTGAGAGATTGGGTAAAAAAAATACTGAATTGAGAGCAGTGGTCAAAGCTTAAGCGTTCTTGATTAATGTCGGGATTCTTTGTAATCAATACAAGATAATTTGATTTTGATTAATTTTCCTTAGACCGCTCTAAATAGCGAACTTTAATGAATCGAGAAAACGGCTAACGTTAAAGCAATCTTTTAGTTGCCTTCCTAGTACTACCTATGTTAGTCTTTATTTTGAATAACTTCAGCACACATTTGTGGCATAGACGCAATTAAATTAATAATATAAATTGTGGTATGCTTTCCCATGGTCACTAAATAATTTGACCTTAGTGTATTTATTTTTATTTTTTCTCATAAGTGTGTGTACAAAATTAATGATAATGAATTAAGTTTGGGAAATCAAAAAGCATATCAATAAAGTTTTAAACTTAGTTAAAAAAATAAACGTTTCCAACATTCAAATTTTCTCTAATCGAAAGGATATTGTAAATATACCATTGCCAACAATTTATTATTATTATGTGTTATTATGTGGTCCCATCAAACGCCTATTTTTTCTAGTGAAGGCACATAGAAATTATTTTATTGTAACGAGATTTTACTATACAAACACAATATAAAATCTTATTTTGTGCAGAAAGTTTTTTGTTTGTTTAAAGTTAACTTGTTCAATGTCGTTGGAAACTTCCTCGTTGGCCAAAAGTATATAGTCTTCAGACTTCAGAGGTTATATATACGATAACTCAACCTGAGTATCTTGATATATATAATATAAGTATTTTAAAAATTTAAATTTTATTATCTTTCATTCAGACTCTTTATAAAGTGATACAACTAACAATTTACATAGTTAGTTTTTGATTTCAGACAAACTATTTTTGAGTAATATGGTCATCATCGCAGGATTGGCATCATATACTACGATAATTTAATAGCAAATTAAACAACATTTTAAGAACATTATTGAACTGGAATATTTTTATTCACTACACCATCATTTAATTAACGTTAGAATTGTTTTTAATTATTCATATTTAAATATTTGACATTGACATTAATACATAGTACCTATCAATCTACTTAAATAGACAATTAAGGAAGGAAAAGTATACAAAAGTAATTATCACCTTTTAAGAGAAAACCCAGTTCCGGAAATTTATGCAAATCACGGATATAAAAATGCTTAACTACAAAAAAAATTTTTACTTTTAATTTTTACAACTTGAGGAGTCAAGTCCAATTAGTTTTATAAATTGTTCTCCAAAATTTGGCTAACGACTTCCATTAGCACTTCTCTGTAGAACTTCTATCAAACGCCCTGTTCTAATCAATATTTCAGTTTAGTGCAGTTGAAAAAATCTTTTAATTAATGGCGCTGATTGCAGAGCCTGCAAGTTGCTTTTTTCCCTTTTAGATATTTTCCCCTAGCGCAAACAAATACAAGGACCGGGTGTTGATGGGGGCACCAGTTGTAATTAATTGGAGTTATTTCTGCATTAAAGCGATGTTCCGGTATTAAAAAAGGGACATTGAAGTGGTCCGAAAATAATTTTTGAAAGTGGATAGCTTTAAAGTTATCAGCCTGCAGTACATTAATTATCACGAGAGGCCTGTTTTTAACGTTATCGCAAAAATAATGCAAATTAATGCAGGAAATATGGAATCAATCAAAAAGTTCTGGTTTACATTTATCTTTCGATAAATTTATTATTCATTTTAATAAATAAAACAAATATTTATATAAACTTTCACAGGATTTACGTGTCATAATTAATGATTGGATACCGGCTGAAAAAGGAAACTATATGAAAAAATTAATTAAAGATAATGATGAAAAGCTAAATTTAAGAAATAGTTTAATATTAATGTAAATAAAACAATATTGATTTTCCCCAAAGTGGTAATTACAACACTTCAAATAAGCGGTCGAAAAAAGGCAGAGGCACTAATTTTAAATATTGTTTTATATACTAGAAATACGTGAAAATATTAATTTTGATTTTATTTGATTTGATTTAGGCCTTAAGCGTACTTTACAATCACAATGACTATTAATAATAAGAAAACACTTGATGTAGATCAGATTACAAATATATTATAATTACACAAGAAATAAACTTGAATTATAATAGATAAAGGAAAAATAAAATAAAATTAAAATAAAAAATAATAAATGAAATAATGGAATTGAATTAAAAACAGAAAAATGCATATTATAGTATATTAATGAAAATGCAATTAATTAGTAGTAAAGCAATTAATGAATTGATAACAGTTTATACCTCTTTTTAAATTGTCGCTCAGTTTTCTACTGTTCCAAAAAGAATGAAGCATAAAAAATTAAATCAAATAAAATGTAGAAAATGTTTTAAGAGCAAGCCCCAGGAGAAATTTCAGTGCGATTTTTAATCTTTTATCAATTAAAATGAATTAGTATTACGAATTGATTTGTTTTATTATTTTGTTTGGTGTTTTTATTTAATTAAATCTTGTCTCAAATTATATAAGAACTAACTCCAGGGTAGGCGCAGATTCTTACATGAATTCTTTTATTTTAATACATCTCTTACAAATATGTTAACATACGTCTTGTATTAAAGATTAAGCCCTAAAGTTTCTTAGTAAAGTAGAATTATTCATAGAGATGAATAATTTAGTTTTAAGAGTTATGAAATTATACGCGAAAAGTGTAGGACAAATTTCGCAGTGATGATTTAACTGAATTTAATTGTAAATTAATTATTCAAAATGTACATTTTTGTAATTTGCTACGTTCTAAAGTAAAAATTTTTTTCAAGAAAAACATTTCTTACTATTATTACAGTACGTGCCAAAAAAACTGTTGAGCTTAGGAAACTAAAACTGGAAATTGAAGGTATATAGGGTAATCTGAACAGACGCTTTCCTCGTGGAGGTAATCCTTTAACATTTTCTATTACTCCTGAAAGGGACTTAATTCGAAGCTCAATTTCACTGCATACCTGAGCTCTATGGGTAGTAAACTGATTGCCGTTTCGAGGACGCACGTGACTGAAACTTTCGCGACAAATAAAAAATTACTCGACTTTGGTGCAGCAGCCTTGCAGCCGAGTTAAATAAATCAATCAGAGCTGCACGGGGAACCTTTCCACGTAGCTACACCGCGCCACGTGGGGGTTGGGGTGGTTGTGCCGGTGGAGGGTAGCTGAAGGTAGCTGCCTCCTGCGGAATAGCGCACACTGTTTTTGCACTTTTGCTATCAGATCACGTGCAGCGCTGCATCCTGAATAAACTAAGCTCAGAAATGCGCGGCACGGCGAGAAAAAATAGCAGTGGGTGTGGGGGTGGGCTTTGGAAGGATGTTGAGCCAGTTACTACTAAATCTATCACTGGAAACGTGCCGGTGCCTCAATATATCTGGAGTCCACTATTAACTCAAAAGTGATGGGGTTTCGTCCTCGCCCATACCGTTGCTCAATTGTTTCGAAAATTGCAGCTAATTTCGTAGACAAATAAAGTTCCGAAAGCTCTTCAGCGTCTGCTCTGGTTCGGCTTTGTGCAGAGTACTCCAAACAGATTCACAGGCACTGCACGTTCCGACGAAAAATCAGTTTTTCACGTAAACGTGGAGATGGTTGGCGGGTTGCATTGAGTGGTTGCCTGATTGTATTGTCTCCGAGAATTGCATGCATGCTACCGGAAATTGGGGTTCGAGCAGCATTACCACGAGCTCCCGAAACGAGGGCTCCTGCACCGAATTTCCTTTAGGTGTCCTCTCAACCTTACAAATGTCATTTTGAATCCTGACGATTAAACGCCAATGAAGTAAGGAATTATGCGTTTCCAGGTCCTCGTCGCGTCGGTTCGAAGGATCTCCAACGTTCCAAAAAGGGCACCAAATCAATTTTCCACAGGCGCCCTTTTCGAAAGTTACGCTTAAATAATATATCAAATTCGAGCGCAACTGTTGCAATGTTAAAGCCCGAGAGTGGAAGCACATTAAAGTGAGATGTATTTATAAAAGTGAAGGGCTATAGTATGTTGCTGCGGAATACATGACGACGGCCGAATGATAAAAAGGACATCATTTAAGCGCTCAGCGGCATCGATTCGTCTGAAAAACCAATATATCACTTTAATTATGTGCATGTATAAAAAACGGAATCATGCGATGCAAACTTTTTCAGAGATATAACAAAAGCCCGCAGGAAAACAACAGGGAGTCCTAGAAAATTTTAATTATAGGGGCCTCAGCGGGCGGGATTGATATGTCCACGGGCGCACACGCGTAGTTTTTCGCCTTCATTTTATGCCCTGCTCATTTGCAATTAAGAACATTCACTGGCTGATAACGCCCAGCTGAAAAGGAAAATGCCAGCAAATTGCTTTTTATGACCAGTCCCTTTGCAGTTCGCCAGCTCATTACAGTCTTTCCTAATTTATGTTCATAAAGGGCGTATCTTGTGCTGTATGCTTCGAACATACAGTGGCCCTAATATGACGAGGACATCTGTCTGAATGATTTCAAAAGAAGAGTAAAAAAGAAATGATCTGCACACCCAAGTCTGTGGGGTATTTGTCGCATCGATGTAGACCATTAACTCTTTGAGTTCTACTTTTTTCCCATTAGCTAGATCCTAATTAAATTTTGAACCCTTTTGGTCTTTTTAACCATACATCCAGTGATTCGTCTAATTTGTGTATTTTCCGATTCAGACTCGAAAGGAAAGTGCATTAATTTAAAATATGTTGTTAAAACTTTATCAACTTTATGCTATTAGTGTTTTTTATAAAATAGTTCACAATGGTTATATGGGCTAATATGGAAAACGATCAAAATCAATGTTTATTGTATTTATATGCGTTTCACATTTTGAGGTACCTACTTATTAAAAGACATTTAAGACTCAGAAATATAAACGTAAAATTGCAATAGAAATTTCTTTCTTACATATGTTCAAAACGCCGAGATATTATGAAAATGATTAGGTGATTTTTGGGTAATATATTTTTTATTATTATATTTAGTTTTATTTGAAGCAACAAATATAAGATCTCTATCGAGTTTGGTTAACAGTATTGCGCTGGACAAAACGGACCAGTTAATTTGGAAATGGTATCATTAAAATAGATTTTATGTTAAATCTTCTTGCTTATGTGCTTGAGGGTAATTGCGGACAGTGCATTTTCCATTTGAATCAATATGGGGTAATTACGGACATAATTATAAATATTAGAATTGTTTTCAAAAACACTTTATTATTACTTTTATCTATTGGCTACATTTGAAATAGTTAAGTAATAAATATACTCTTATTTAAGCTGCTCAGCTTTAACTAGCTTATACTATGTCTGTCCATCATTACCCCTCAAAGTCCATAATTACTCCACGCCTGCCAATTTTGTTTTTTAAAGTATATGACACTATGATATGCTATTGCAAAACAATTTTGTACATATTTATATGATAGCCAGGTAATCAATGTGAGTGTATAATTACATAATTAGAATTTGACTTTTCGTAATTGTATAAGCATGACTTCCCATTTTTCTTAGGTGTTCGTAATTACCCCGCTCTCCCCTAGATGGAATTTCATGATTAAAGCAGTTTTTGAAAAATGTATTTGTTTTAAAAAAAGATAAAAATGTTGCGAAATTCATAAAATATTTCGATTTTTAGAAAAAAAATCATACCAAAAACAGCATTCTTTGAAAATAGTAAATAATAAATAAAAAAAAATCTTTAATTTAAATCAAAAGAAACGTCAGTTTATAAAAATAAATATTTAAAATACTAAAATAAAATAAATAACGAGGTTTCTAATCCTCTTACTCCACTTTCAAAATAAACGCTTTGTACATTGTACCTATATTTAGTTTAAAAGAACTTAAGAGGACTAAATTTGTGTATTTAAAGTGCAAGAACTAGGGAATGTTGCAAGTCTTTCAGTAAAGCAGATTAATGTAGGAATCATTGGCATTTGTGGAATACTGATGGTAGTCAGTCAGGGTTTAGGAAATCAATGAAGGGAAACTCATCGTTTCATTGGGTTTGAACGAGTTCCCGAAATTCTTTCATCCCTTCTTAGACGAAATCACTCGATAAGGGATTTGGTTCGTGAGCCTGCAATCGAACGTCTTCACCTGAGAATCTAAAAGACGCTCTATTGATCTTGAAGTACTAATTCGTGCCGGAGATTACTCAACCGATTCTAATCACAAAAGCTAAACTTTCTCCATCTAAAGTTTTCTTAAAGAGTTTTCGACTCCACTTATCTGAATTATTCAATTAGAGCATTTTCGTGTCAAACGAGTTTGTCGAAAGTTCTTTACTGCTTCCTTCCACTTGAAAAAGTTGCTAAGTTGGTGCATCCATCCTTCACCTCGGAGGATGCTCCTTCAGACCGAGTGCTCTGCGTCAGGACAGGAATAGGATGAACCGTGTAAAGTGTTCTCATTGTAAACAAATTCAGCTCCTCCCCCGGCTGCTCGCTGCGGCGTGTTGTGGTAATGGCGAAAATTGAATACACGGACCGGGGGCGGAACGGGGGCCTCAAACTAATGCACCTCGAACCGCAGCCGTTGTCACACACTGTTCCCGGCAAAATCTACCATCGTTCTACCGTCGTGTATAACTCGGTTTTGATCACACTACACAAAACTTTAAAATTAAAAGCACTTGTCGGGCTGTGATAGTCGGGGCGGACTGCCGAGGACGGTCCCTGCACACTTCTCGCCCTGCACTTGAACGCCTTTTTCTTCGCCTGGCCCCATGAACTTAGGACCCTTTGGGGCTGCGAAAACTCCGGGGACACAGAACTAGCCGGCGAGGAAGGACCTGCACTTTTTGTTGTTGTCACTCTGCTAAAACTTCAACGTCCGACCTCATTAGGGCGAATCTGCTGCAGAGCTGGGGGTCAAAGGCTCCAGTAAGTGGTGCCCCCGGAAGCTGGAGTCCTGCAACAGGGCACCCAACAGGACTGGTATTGTAATTAGGAATGGATAACCACATGATGTCGGGCCCTAATTGATTTCGTTAGATGCACATCAAACTTTGCGTTTGATTGATGCATGTTCCACAGACCCGGGCCGTGCCCTATCAGAGCGAACTTTGTAATTTAATTGATTTTCTTAAATGAAGAGCTTGTTGTTGCCGTGCTCTGTTCTTCCCTAAGAAGAGTTGGAATTGGGTGGCATTCTGGTCTAGTGATGAGTGTGCAATCTTGTTACCTTAAATTGTTGCTCACTTTGGTCTTGTAATCAAATTGGAGGTTCAGGTATCATTTGTTGTGCAAGGAAACGTGAAAGCGTCAAAATTTTATAGTGGGCGTATTTTACTCATTATAGACACGAAAACTCCACTTACAAAAACTTAAATTTTAAAATTCCGAAAATATTTAGCGTGATACAATACTTTACGATATACAAATATACTACATATATGTGGAGGATTATGCCTAGAACGCAGCTCTGTATTTGCTCTGGGCAAACATTTTGTTCGGTGCACTTTAAATTCAATTAAACATACCTAAATAAGACAAAATAAGAAGTTTTTGTTTTTAATTTCGTTTTTAAATAATGTACAGGGAAAGTCCTATAAAATAAATAATATGTAACTTTTTCTAACCTTATTTTTCTTTAAATGTGAACTCATAATTCTATCTATCAGCAGGCACATATTTAAAGGTATGATCTCTTTTCTTGCACTGATAATTTATTCGATTTAGTACCATATAAATGCATGAAATAGATTCGTTTACGAAAAAAGTTATTTTAAAAGAGTTGTCTTACTAGTTTCGTAGTTTTATGTAATTGCTGAATGTCTGAATCTCGTTTTAGTAACCTCTAAAATGACAAATTATGATTTATTACTTTTTAACGTTTTTTCTCGAGAATGTATTGTGATAGAAAGTTTGTAATTGTAGATAGTATAAAATTTAACATGACAAAAATCATATAAAAGAATTGTTAAAACTGTTGGATCAGGCAAATTTCGCAGGGTCGTGTAGGTAACTTAGTAGAAAATTAAAGGAAAAAATTTCCTAATGAATGATATGTCCCAAGAATCATTTTGTTGAAAAGACTAAAGAAACAACAATCAAATTTTGCTGGGTTTTTTATCTAAACGGTCTTAGTCCTTAGTTTTAACCCTATAACTGTTTATGTCGAGTATACTCGTCATGATGAAACGACTATTTTCTGCATAATGTCAAGTATACTCGTTTACGAAAATTCTGTTACTCTGGCAACTATTTTTATTAATTGTGGGGGTTGTTTCCTCAGGTTTCATCGCTTCAAACTTTTTCAATTTCATCAATTCCATAAGTTACATTTACTTGTGAAAATTGAAAATTAATTAAAGTGGTGACTTCGTTTTCTTACCTAACAGATTTCGTGTTCTAGAATATGTTCAATTTGGGTTTGATCGAGAAGACGACGATCAAATAAGTGACTATTTAAATTCTAATTTAATAAACAAATATTTTGTTTAAAAACATAACAAATTAATTTACAGTGTTAAATTTGCCATTATCTTTTAAGTCTCTTACCTTTAAATGTTGGAAAAAGTCATGTGTCGTAGAAGAAAATTCGCAAATGTCAATAATAAGCTTCAGCTTTACAACTTCTAATCGATCTAGGAAATTTAAACTGCAAAACGCTTATTATCAGTTGTGTCCGATCACGCAGAGAGATTTGTTTTATATACATATGTACTTATAAGCACAGATAAATAATATTATTTATCTGTAATATAAATATACTTTCGAAATTGAAAATGTACTTATTTCGCAAAAGAGCCTGAATTTTTCTGATAAGCCTTTTGCCTAAGCTGAAGAAGTTAAAAATTCAAGGCTCCAATTTCAAGAATTCATTTCTTGGAGGGAACCTTTTATTGATTTAAAGAAGAATTTCGTCGGTTGCCTGAAATTTATCCTTCTACAGCCCTTCCTCGAAGATTGGACATTCATCCATTTTCACGAAATTTGTGCAGAGGAGACATTCTTGCTCGTTTCTACGTAAATGATGGGACCATAAGCTGAGATTTGGATAGTTTGTGGGAAAAAGCTGGTCGTTTTATTATTTTCACCACTCTGAGGAAGGAAATAAAGGTAAGAAGAGGCAGTGTGGTTGCACTTATAAATCACAGAGCATACAATATTTACAGGAGAAATACATACATATGTGCAAATCATTTGTTTTAATTGGAAAGGTCGGTAAAGGGATAAATTTCTTATTTTTATATCATATATAAGGATTCTTGTCTTGTTTAATTTTTGAATGGGAAGTTAAAGCCGTAGGTAATGAGGTAGTGGGGTTAGATTAAACGTGAAGTTATACAGCCTATGTTACGCAGAGCATTCATACAAATCCAACGACACCTCACTTATCCAAATCTGATGAGTAGTTTACAGTGGCGTAGCGTGGACTAATCTAGACGTGGGCGAAGTCGTATCAGCGAGGCCCCTTTTCTATCGTTCCCAAGATCTATCCAATAAATCTATCTTACCAAACATGCTTTGACGCAACATACCTATACTCATGATAGTGAAAGGGAGAATATTGAAGAGCATATAGATTTGAAAAAAGGTTTTATATTTTACAAGAGTAATGTTCTTCGGCTTTTTGCGTTACTGAAGTCCTCCAGTAAAGATTTGTAATCAATTTTTGCAGCTGAATCTGCTTCAATAGAGAGCATTGCTAACCCAGACAATCGCTCTTGCTTCATACTATTTCTTAAGTAGTTTTTAATTATTTTCAGCTTAGAAAAACTTCTTTCTGCGGAAGCTGTACTTACAGGCATAGTCAACATAATTCTAGTAGCAATGTAAACATTAGGATAGATATCTTCCAATTCATTTGTTATTATGTATTGAATCATCTGATTGGTGTCTCTAATGGAGTTTGGTAGGTTAGGCACTAAAAGTTGTAGTTCTTCGTAAAGGTCATAAGATTCTATGCCTTTGTTTTCTCCATCTTGAAGTACTGTACCTAAATTATTACAGTGCTTCAAAAGTTATAAGTTATAAGAAAGTTTGATATGAACGGGCGGGGATAACCGGGGATACCCCGATCCACGATAAGCGACTGAAGGGGCCCATACACGATCGCACCGCTCGCCGAGTCGTGGTGCGCGTACCAAACGCCGCTTCACTACAAACGAGCGCACTTAGTTGTCGAACTTCACTTACTTTCTTAATTTACTAATAATTATTACAGGCTACAACCAAACACGGTTTTATACACAAAGTATTCCGTATGCGAGTAAAGAAAAGTTTTGCAAAGCTAAGCTGTGTTCCTAAATTGAACACCGTGTCAATTTTGACTCTGACAGCAAGATGCCAAACACATTTTCAAAAAAGTGCGAGTAAAACAGCATAAGACCCTCACACCCCATATGGGTTAAAAGATGAACGCAGCCACAAAATATTGTCGTGTTTATGTGACAACCAAAATGTGATTTAAGCTAAGTAAGAACGAAAGAAAATATGCAGTTTGAATGCACAGTAAGTTGGTGTCTGTGACGAGTGTAGCCAATATTTTTTAGATTTTTATTTAATTTATAAATAAACGGAGATTTTAAGTCTGGTGGCTTCGCATTTAAAGAGGCCTCGCGAGGCCCTTTTAAGTGCGAGGCCGTGGGCGAGGGCCCACTTCGCCCACGCCTAGCTGCGCCACTGGTAGTTTAAAAGGAACGAAGGAACAGATGAACATTCATACAGAGTTACATACAAAAACTGCTAAACTCATAACCCTCCTTTTGTGCCGTAGTCTGGTAAAAACCAAAAATCGTTTATCTCGCTTTCAAAAAATGAATAATATGATTATGTAAAAACGACAGAGACAATAAGTAACGTAAAGCATTAAGATAATGCATGTATTTTCCATTGTCATATTTTCTATATCTCAAAATACAATTGCAGCGCTAAAAACTGAAAAACTACGTCACCCTAAAGATACTACTTACCTAGTGAGAGGGATAATTCGATGAATACGAACAGTTGAAAAATCGGCCAGTTCATTTTAAGTTGTTGAGATTTGTTCCTGCTTATTTATAGATTTGTGAACTTTTTTTCATAGAAATGTTCATTTTTCGATCCAATTTGCATCGATGCGACACTGATAACAAATGTCAATCGTTTCAAATAATCACTTGCTACTTCGCGTGTTTATTGACGTAACTGACGGAAGTAAGTGAAATTGAACCGCGTCCGAGCGACCAGTGGTGAAAACTGCTTCAAAGTGTTCTGTGGAGGCTTCTTTTCAGTGCGTTTAAAGCTGATCGAGTGGCTTGAAGATTCGTTTTATAGTATAGTATAGTAGTAGAACATAACATGCTCGGCTTGACTGGATCGGCGGCATAAATTTTTAAATATAGAAACCCAACGTCTGAGAGTTCGGCGCGATCGGCGCGATCGGCGCGATCGGCTCGGAGACTACTCGGCGATAGGAGCGAGTACGCACACGCGACTTCAGAGAAAAGAAAGAAGTGCCCGATCGTCTTCCTACGGGAATAAATGAGGAGGCGAGCGATCGATCCGCGATAAATGAAAAGCACTGCGGCCCAGCAGTGTTTCTTCAAGTCGAAGACGCTAGTTTGCGACTGATAAACATCTGCTCTAGCCGCTGGCTAAAAATGTGAATGAATCTCGGGTGTTTGTATTTCTTGCAAATGATTGATGGGTCTCACGATGGTAACCCGGAGGTGCATGCAAAAAGGAACAATCGAATGGTGACGATATTAATGGGAATTTTAAGCCGAATTGCTTTTCGAATGAAGCCTTGTGGTAATTGTCTTACCTGTTTCCAAAGAATAGAGATTAAAAATAGGTGCCCGTAATTCAATATAGGTAGGTACTCTTGAAGTTTAAAGTCGAAAACTCGATTTTCAACTTTACTTCTTGAAGAGTTTTGCTTTTGGGTAGGTAGACAATTGGCACGGCAAAAGTTCGTAGATTGTTTTTTTCTTATCACAATTTTTCAATGCACAGGAACAGTTTGCTTTGCATTAGGTACTCTGTAGCAAGTAGATAATCGAAAGATATAAAAATGGAACATTTTGAGGTTCATAAGTAGACACTTAATGGAGACTTTATACCTTATGTAGGGATCTACCATAAACATAATTCTTCTAAGGTGGGAACTTTTATTTCGAACAAGTTGTTATTTCATAAAGAAAGGAGGGGTATCGATAAGGCCTTATTTTGGCCCCAGAATAACGAAAAAAGCGAAGCGTGTTTTGTAGTTTTTTTTTTTAACTAGGTATAATATGTTGTTTTATACTTTTCAATTTTAAAATGACTTTAACATATGAATTACTCATTCAGAATACATTTACAATTCACTCAGTATTTTTAACAGCTTTATAATAATTAAGTATGCATATTACAATATTTACATATTTACAAATAAGATACACATATTCATAGTGTCTCAACGTGATTATTTACATGAATATAGGAAGTCGTCAGTCACAGTCTTGCGCATCGAAATTTAATATTTGAGTGCGCATTCTTTCTATTTCCGTCCATGAGTCCGTATTGCAAGGAGTCTTGTCCATGAGCTTAGAGCAGTCTAGTTCCGCAATTTGAAGTCCAGTTAGCAGAAAATAATTATCCGTCCAAAAAGCTCGAATTCATTGTATAGATTTTAATGAATGACACTTTTAGCGAAAATACAGAAAATCAATTAGTTAGTTTTTTCGAATAAAAATTTTACTTTTGAAATAAATTGTTGATACTGGCGATCCTGTTAAGGATAATGGGTCAAACTTATTTAATTATTGTATTGTCAGCCAAACTAAACGTGAATGCAAAATTTCAGCTTAAACCGGAAACCGGGAAGTGAGTCAAAAACTTCCAAGATTTTTTTACATAGTTAATTAGTTACAGGAGTACAGGCTTATAAGTTATGGACAAAAAGTCCATCTATTTGTAAAAGCGTTATTACTTCCAGTAGATTAATTAATAAGTATTAGGTTTTGCAACATCCAACTATCTTTTTGAACTCTTTAACTATGATTTTTTTTGAAAATAGACTAATTTTGTTAGATATTGTTTGTTCTGTTAGAACAAGGACATAATAATTGTTGGTTTAATTAAAGGAATACAGGTAAGTAATGCTAATATAGTGGATATCGTAACAGCGACGTTAACCTTTCAAGCACCTTCCTTAAATTAAGGGAAATCAAAAGCCGACCTCAATAGACATAACTAAAGCAATGTAATCCTACCTCGAGCGGCCGCCTTCAGCTATAAACTAATATCATCTAAGTGTACCTGTAATCTAATCATATAATTATATTTGCGGCATAGACGCAATTTGTCGTCTGCCAGGAGTGACATGCGTGTGGTTGAATGTGTACGATATAAATTGTAGATAGGGCCGTGGCTACGTTGGCACCCTGCTCGAAATGCAAATGAGCCCAATCATTAATCATTGGTAGCATGGCTTTACCTTTGTCTACTCATTTGCCACATTAGTATCCCTAGGGGTGGACAATCAAAAGCTCCTGGTTATGGACTGTGAAGCCTTCTGGATTTTGAGGTATTACAGGACGAGAAGAAGTGCCGACCTCAATTCTGTTTCCGGCAGGAGGGCTTGTTTGTTTCTGGCCTACCTGCCTCTTGGGTATGCCAGATTGTGAGATTAACGGCGGCCCGGCCCCAGTCCTTGATAAATGTTCACCTGATATGTTTGGCATGTTATTCGAGGGTAGGTATGTTTTTATCCAGTTGCCATTTTAGTTATTGAAGATTCCTCATGTTTAAAGGGACATCCCACCGAATTCTAAAGGGCTTGCAAAGTCCTCTTTCACCCCGTCCACAATGGGCACAACAGCCGCTTTCAGCGATGCAGGAGCACTGAAGTCCTGGTGCTGTACAGCGAACGTTGCAGCATCATTATCCAAATGGAGCACTGCGAAGATACTTGAGCGGCAGTGAAATGAAGACCCCTTTTTAATTTATTAAATCGAAGAGCTGCATATTTTGAGCGCATAATTCCCGCAGCGAAACGTACTCTGATGGGAATATAAAAAAAGAAAAAAAAATTCTTGCTAAAAGCGAGTAATATGAACCTGAAAAATCAACTTTGAATGTAGGCACATCCTTCATCAGACTAACTATATCTAGGAACCGGGAATAGGAGCACATCGTTCCTGATTTGAGAAAAGTTGGGGCCCGTTCGTTATATACCCTCGTGGCCCCGCAACACGGTCAACAAAAATGCTCCAGGCTTTGTATATTGCTTGGGGATGGCACAGCCACTAGAGAGTGTAGACTTTCTATCTGATAGGGCTCCGCTCGTAATGACAGCCCCCATATCATAGCCCTTCCTTCTTCGGATTAAACAATGGCAGACCCGGGTGCATGGATCCTATGCCCGTCGTTGTTAACTGCGGACGTGCAAGTGCATTCGACTCGGTTCTTTGCTGCGCCATATTCATCCAATTCGACCTCATTTCGAGTTCATTAATTAAGTGGAATTTCTGCACTCAAGTTGGTGACTAATCGACCCTTCGCTCTGTAAACATTTCTTGGAGGGATGCCCAGCTACCGGCTAATGGTCATTGTGTGCTTGGTTAGCGTTTGTTACTTCAAGTTAAATGGCTCCCTTTAAAAATCGAATTAAATAGCATAGAGACGCCCCCGCAGGGCACTCCGAGTGGTCCCATATTATGGGGCCCATTCGGGCGCATTAACGTCCACAATTTCTATGGCATCTCGTTCAAAAATTAATTAAAATAGTCATGCAAATTGTTAAATAATTAAAACCCATCGATCCCCGTTGCGGATGTGTTCGGGCTTAATTCCACACCCAGTTTACAATTAGTCACAAAACCAATTTATTCAATAGACTGTAATTAAACCGTTATTGAGTTAAGCACCGTTTTAATTAGGATGGAAATTGTTGGCGCGGGCTCTGTAAACAATTCACAACATCACCCAAAATTTGGATTCGAGGGAAAATGCCAATTGATAATTGGTCATTTTACAGTCCGCCAAATAGAGGCACATAGTTAGAATGTTCAATACTCTATGGAACATTGTTTTGAGTGGTTTGCTCTAATGCTTTTGGGAAATAACCACTTTATTTCAACAAACTCTATTTGTCTTTTCGCTTCTTTAGTTTAATTCATCGGTCCATTAATTAATTACAAGGAAGATCTTTTGTAAATAAATTATAATACCTAATTGAAAGGCTTCGTACCAAAGAAAGATATAGATTATTGCTCTTTACGTATTGTGATATTAGAAAAAAAAGTTAGCCCTACAAAATTTTAGCAAATCCAAGTATGTATTACACATATGTATAAAAATCGCGTTAAGCCAAAGCCCTAACTACATATAGTGGCCTTCTTACACCTTAAGGTAGATTAAGATTTTATTCGATTTTATGAAGTGTCATATGTACTAGCAACTATAATGGCTTTATCTTATCTTTCGTTCAGTTTCTGAATCTTTTGATATGTCTTTAGGGTACGGCTCTGAGCGTAAAAATCTCACGTTATGTGCGAAACAATTATTGAAATCAAAGGTAACTAAAATGAATTTTTGAGAATTGTAGTGACTTTGTTAACGAATTTTTATCCAATCAGGGTTTTTGCAAATTCTTTTCGATTCGATTCGAATGGTTTCAGGAATAGGCCTCCAGGTTGAAAAAGGGCGAAACACCTTCAAAATAGGCTTGACTCAAAGCAGTTTTCAATCCGGTTTAAATTTCAAAAAGGTCATAAACGAGATAATAATATATGTATTTTTTGAATTTTTTTTTTATTAAATTGATCGAATACTATAATTATTAAACTACACGAATTGCTTTTCATTCATTTTGGATGATTATATTACTAATTGAAATATAAAAT
Source organism: Machimus rusticus (assembly GCA_951509405.1). Lineage (NCBI taxonomy): Eukaryota > Metazoa > Arthropoda > Insecta > Diptera > Asilidae > Machimus > Machimus rusticus. Next base: position 2,831,236 of record OX608052.1, on the reverse strand, counting down.
ATTCGGAGAACTTTTGAATATTATGTATTATGTTGCTATTATAGTATTGCTATTTAATCTTGTTCATTTCTGGTCCTTTCGTCAATGTACTTTGGGTGGTTAGGAAATAACTTCTCACACGCTTTTCAGTTTACGCCGTTAAAATGATAAATTTTTCCACTTTTACATATAACCGTAGCTCAAAGAACACTAAATCCTTGTCGGTGCAATTTAACGGAAATTGCATTTTGGAACAGAAAGCCAATGCTAACATTTTTGTGTAAAAACGTTCAATTGTAATCCCCTGTGGTGTGGGGCTCACGTCAGAACTTTGTAGAGATCGGATGCATCATCTGAACAAAGGAATAGTTTCGCACCGAGCAAAAAGAAGCCAACCTCCACATCATTTTCATGGGTTTATTGCGCACTGCTAACCTTTGCTATGCAAACCACCATTTATTGAGTCAATTTAGAAAAGAAAAATTACATAAAATCGATGTTCTGATATTTAAATTAGCTACTACAACATGTGTTTTCTAAAACTTTTATTGGAACACATTCAGTAAAATGCCAAAATACTAATTTTAAGTGTATATTTAGCGATATACGGAATATCTAGTTTTTATATATTTTGACATCACGTAGAAAAACTAAAATGACAATTTTAATATAAAAGTTCAAATACTTTGATAATTTTTACTTTGTAAAAAGAGTTTATGTATAGGCACATTTCAACGATAAACCATTGTAAGCTCAAAATGCGTTCTTTGTTTTAAAAGTTATCTAAGAGGTTCTATTGAATGAATATGGTACCAATTGGATAGGCGGTTTGTGCGATGGCGGACGGAAATTAAATACAAATTGTAACTTTCAACTCGTGTCCATTTGTGTTCCAAGTTTAAAAGACAGCAAAGACATAAATTTCTCTTAATTCTTTAAATCCGTCCATTAAATCCATTTTATAATCGTGCTACAATCTTGGCCTTGATTATCGTAGCAATCCATTAAACATTTAAGCAGAGTAGAAATATAACGAAGAATATTCGAAATCTGAAATATCGAATTTCCTCCGAAAATTTTTTGTTGTATTGAAGTTGCTACACTTTCTGATATAAAGTAGCAAATAAAACACTATAAGCATATTCTCTTGTACGGTTAAAACCTTGCAGTTCGTTAAAGATAATAAGTGATTTTTAGTTTGTTTTGTTTTGTTTATTATGATGTATGAAGGTAAAGGTTGAAAAACTAACTTTATAATTGGGTAATGTATGTATTTTGTCGATCAATGATGATTACCACTTGAAGGAGTTAGTAATAGTTAGTATGTGGCAGGAAAGTCAGGCTATAGCCCCACTGATGAGATCGGCTTGGCTCGGACACCCTCGGAAACAGTTTTGGACTTCGTAATATTTGTAATATTTTAATGTGCTATAATTATTTGATGATGATGAATTACATCTCAGCCTGCCATTAAACCAGCACAACAGTTTTTTTTAAAACATTTGTCATCATCGTCATCATTATCTTCGATAGTACCTAATATTTTCTTCTTCTTTTCACAGACGTTTATGAAACTTTGCAGGAGTGTTCATTTGGAGTCAAAAGTAAGGAATATGAAAAAAATAATTTGTCGGTCACTTGTACTTCTCGAGATATTTAACTTTGAAATGTCAAAAATATATTTCGACAAAATTTCGTTGTAACTTATATAGAAATACCTTAAGTTAAGAATTCCACCATCTTTTCATTTTAAAAATTCTTCAAAATTGTTTGAAATCAATGAATTTAACGTAAATAATATCTTAGGGCTTGCTAACAGTGATGAGCATGCCTTTCAAAATATGACTTACAAAATAATAAGTCGAAGTAAAGTTAAATTCTATTTAATTTTAACACTCGCGTAGATTTTTTGTGCAAAAATTTAGTGGAAACATTTTTAATTTAAGATTTCTCCATAATTTTCAACAAAAGATTGTGGGATCATGGAGAAATTGTGACGGAAAACTATCAGTTTTCAGAATTTAATAGTTAAAGATATTATGAAGTATAAAATTAGCAACCTTTTATTGTTTTCTATATACAGTATAGTGCCAGAAAATTATAACCACCCTAACAAATTTCAAAATTTGAACTCTGATTTCTTTTTTCTCGCAAACAATCAAACAGATTAACTTTTCCTTGCAGAGTTGCAATCTTTCCTCCTTTGTTATCATTGTTTGAAGAATAATTAATCGTTTCGTTACGAACCAATACGCAATATGCAAAAGTATGTCCCCATTCATTTATTCAAGTTCTATCAAATATAAATATCAATAAACAAATTTTTACTTAACGCCAAAAGCATAAATATTTGCATCGAAGATAATTGCGGAGATTAACAAGTGTTATTAAAAATATGGTTAATAATACTAAATACTAGAAATATTAATTTGCAAAATATGTGAATTTACCCTTAATTTAATGTTCATCTTAAACGCGTACAAATATAATAAAGTTTTTTTCAAAATAAAGTATGGAAGTATAAATGTTGGTGGTTATAATTTTTTGGCACTGTACTGTAAGTCACTTTTGGTCTTAAAAGGACATTACTATAAAGTTTTAACAAAAAAAAGGAGCCTCAAGCCCAATTTATACCAAAAAAAAAAATTAAGGAATATCCGGAAATTCAAGGAACCAAGAAATAGTAAAAGAATTAAGAGAAAAAACAGAAAGGTACAGGACCTAAAAAGTTGTTTAAAAAAATAAAAAATATTCTCGGAGAAGTACCTATGACCAGAGTTACCCACCATCTTTTCTTTTGCCAAAAATCTAAGACCAAGTCAAGTTTATATTTATATTTTCAACAAATTTAATATACTAATTACTTTTTATTGACGAACTTCCTTGGTTTATTTTAATATTTATAAGCACCCGGTCACGTGTTAATTCTTACTAATGCATATTTTATACCTCAAATTGCGGATGCTTAAATTTTAAGAGTATAATACAGACTAAAATTTTAATTTTTATATCAACTTTATTTATATGTCCGAGGTTACCAGAACTTCCCCCACATACTATTGAATATTGTTTTTTTTTTTTTTTGTTAATTCACTATATATAATGTTTCGAAAGGGACTTCAATGAACGTGTGCGATAGGATAGTGCAGTTTTAAAAGAACGTTTATGTGTATTTTCCTAGTATAAAGCATTTTCATAACATTAGAAAATAATGAAAGCTATTATTAAAACAATAGGAATAAGAATGGCTGCAGGAAAATAGCTTTGCCCTTGAACTACTTTTAAATAATTTATTAAATTAACTTTTTCCATTGTAGAATCTGGATGAATATTTTTCTAGAGTAACCTCCAAAAGCCTTCTAGAGAAAATAAAAGGTCTAGGAGGTGGCCTAATTTTAAACACTTCAGGAATCGTTAAATATTTGAGGAGGACTGCAGCAAGTTGCTGTCCTTTCAATTGGTTTACCACATCTTTTGGGGACACAGCGAAAAACACCGCACTAGCAACTTGATTCGTTGATGGCTAAAATCTAATTAATTCTAATTGAATTCTCGTTGTCGTGGAGATCGCTGCGGAGATTACTGGCCGAAGAATCTCAGCTCATTTAATTCCGACAGAAGCACAATGTCGCAGTTGACCCACCACAAGCGTCCACCTAGCCGCACGTTATCCGGAGGTATAATTAAAAACACGAAACTAAACTTTGTAACAAACACTCCGAACGTGTCCAGTGGAAGCCGTAACCGTCGCCCCAATCGACGTGACCTCCGATCCGCACTCCTCCGACGACTAGAATTTCGGATTTAGCCGACGGATGCGAACGGGGCCCTCAAGGACGAGCACGTGATAGCCCCCGTCGGAAGCGCAGCGCCAAGGAGCCCGGGTCCGGAGATTGGGAAATGTTCCCTCAACGATTTCCCGACGTACACTGGATGACTCGGAAGCTTACAGCCGGCGAGGGAGCCACTGGTGGTTGCCCCAAGTTCTGGATTTGAATGGGGTCTGCATGTGCACGAAGTCCGCCCGGTTTTGCGCAATATCGAAAATAGTATTATATATCCAGAGTTTGGTTCCATGTCACTCACATTAACCGACGTGCAAAACCGATTCGAATTGCAGCCTAGGTTTAGGTCCCTGTCCCACCCGTCATCGTGACCCCATCCTGGCGGGAGTCTGTGGGGCTCGCTACTTCGGGATCCGAAGGATGTGGTAGGTACTGGTCCCAAAAACCTAATATTAGTTAAGTAATGCAGGCACAAAACTCCTTCGAGCGGGGCACGTAAATGTGACATCCCCCTTATGTTGCAATCCCTCGATCTGCATTCTGCTCAGTAGAGCGCCAAGGGCAACTGGATAATAAGTCAGGCCCGGATAAAGTTTTGAAAATCTTTATGCTTTATGCTAAGTAAGGTTAGGTAGTGTGGCCGGGAGGGTTTTAGGGTTTTCCACCCCCTCAGATTGCAGTTAAATGGCTGAGCGAGAGCCAGCTCCGTCGGCTGGCACATTAGTGACAGGACCTTTAGTGTACTTAATTGAAGGTAAAAGTTAGCGACAACTTATTCGCTTTAACTTACTTTTCTGAGGGTAACTTTCCTTAATTTTCATTTTGAGTTGCGGAGTGCCTTTCGAGCACACCGAAGATAAATGTCGAAGAGCTGAAAGTTATATGCCCGTTCTTCCCTGGAATTCCTTAATAATTTTGAACAGAAAGATTTCGTTTGGAATCATTTGTCTTTCGAGCAGTCGGACCTGTTCCATGGTTTCGACGGTGGCGGTGCAGCGCTCCCTGTCGGAGGGTATTGCTCCTGACAGACTCGGAAATGCATGGGTTAGCTGGCCCCGCTCCTTCGGGTCGGGTCCGGGTCCGGGTGTAATATGGAATAAGTTTGCAGTCGCCTTCAATATTTCAGACCATTGAACTTATGAATTGATGCTACGAAGTCCCTCCTTTCCTTATATCACGTGAGTTTTCGAATTCCCTTGGCTTCCCGTAATTTGTATCTGACGATACTGCAATTTATAAATAAAGATATATTGCCTCAGCACGCTAAAATATTGTCTTGACAATCGCCGACTCAACAAATGCAAGTCAGAAAACGTGTTGGCAGGTAAATAATTCGAGTTTTTAGAAAATAATGGGACAGGTACATATAGACGAACATATTTGAAAAATAACACCTACCTATGTTGCACTAAAACAAAAGATGCTTACACAGCCAAAAAAAACATTTATGGAATTTTAATCAATTTTCTTATAAATTATTAAGCACATAATATTAGTTAATGAAAGTGCAACTAATTCAATTAACTCTATTAGTAAACACCTTCACATTTTTTGCCATAAAGAAAAAGACGTTTCAGCTGACCTTAATGCTATATTCAATTCAGAATAAAAAGAATTGAATGAGTTTTATTCTTGCTTATGTATTGGATTCAACTTCAAATGTAACACAATACCTATACGAATATACGTTCTTTTACTGGGGAACTCATCCATTACAATATTTGCAAAACAGTGAACAAATGTTCTTTTTTTGAAAATAAAAATTAAATCAATAAAGTCACCAGTAAAATTTATTGAAACTCACGCGATGGTTACAGGGTCCTTATGTAAATAAAAATTATCTGAAATGTTATTAATACCTGTATATAGTGAAAATAAACAATAGCGATTGATTTTTAATTTTTTTTCTTAGGTATTACTGATATTTTTAAAAATTCTTACTTTATTACAATGACAATGACGACATAGACTAATGCATTCCACAAAACAGCAACCTAAAAGTAATAGGAATACTATTACTGAAGTTATAATCTGAAACTTCCACAAACTAGCTTTTAAAATATTAGAAATCAAAGCAGTTACGGAAATATTTCGCTTTCTTCCAAGAGTGCATTGATATGAATTCTACTTTAACATCCTACGTCGGAAGAAAACAAATTCTAAAATTTTTGTTGTATATTGTCTTGCGATGAAACTAAATTTGCATCATTCATACGTTTCATATGTAAGTTTTTAAATTAACAAAGAAATTTTTGTAGATCTATAGAAAGAACAATATTTTTTAACATTAGCGGTGACCTTGCTTGTGAAATTTTGGGTTAATGTGTAGATTATTGGCGATTAAACTTAACTAATAAAATAAATGCGAAGAAAAACTTGGCATACCTACTCGATTTTACATATTGAATCAAAAGCTATTATAACTTCTGTTTGAAAGGCTTTAAGTTTTCAAGTAGCAACACTAAGGCAATGAATGAATTTTTAATTTGAAAAATTTTGAAATATTTACATATATTTCAAGTAATCATAGATTTTTTTAATAAATAAATAAACTCAGATGTACTTCACCATCGCCACTAGCAGCACCAGGTACATCAGTAGCGCTGACGGAAATATATTTTAAATTTTTTTCGGTGAACTGGGGGACGTCAACCTCCGAAAAGTGCGACATTTTATCCTGTCGAAAATGTAATATCAAACGGTTAAAAATTTTGGAATAAATAACACTACCTTAATATTACAGCCGAAATGCAATACAATCTGTGTTAAATATTGAAGGTATAAATGTAATACATTTTGTATTATGGTATTCAATTATAAAACTAATATCGATGGGTATTGACTTTCATTAAGTTGGACTAAGTATACATTTTCTAGTATTTATTTTTAATACAATATATTGTATATTTAATCCAAATTATATATATAAGTTGGATTAAGTATACATTTTCTAGTATTTATTTTTAATACAATATATTGCTTTGTAAAAAAGCTGTAAAATCGGTTGCCAGTCTTTATATCCACCCGATTGAAACTCGAAGTGTGAAGTAAAAGCGAAGGAAAATTTTGCAACAAATAGGCAAATTACACAGAAAAAAGGAAAAGATGCGGCTACTCATAAACTGTAAAACCGTAGATGTGTTGATGGTTCAGGATAGCTTAGGCCTAGACCATTGGTCCACAACTTCGGAGGTTCCAGGTTCGAATCTAGCCACGGTTAGTCGGAATATCACAGGAAAATCGGGGTAAACTCCTGATCATTTTAAACTTAATTTCAACTTTCTTAAAATTTAATTCTTTTATATATTTAGTTGATGATCTTAATCATTATTAAATCCTTCGTTTTAATATTTACAATTTATTAGTTTTCAATATTTTTCTGGTGTGGTCATATGTAAAAATGTAGGTTTTACTCTTGTCATTTGAAACTAACAGTCTGTCACCAAGCACCTATACTAGTTGTGTGTCAAAAGTATAACCTTTGCATTACAAGCGGTAAAATCACAAGGTCAACGATTTTAAAACGGTGACCAAAAGTAGTGTCATAAAGTTACTTTTCACAATATAATTAAAAATTATATAGTTATAATCTATTGCCGGACTAATTTAATTACTACTCAGAAGTGCACACTTCGATGTGCTCTATTTAAGAGTTAAATAAGCAATTTCTAATTAAATATGAAACCAATCTATTGCCGAATTATTAGTAACATAGGTATTGAAAAGTTTCGTGGATTGACCAAACCATTTAGTTTGAAGGTAATTAGAAGTTATTTGGCAATTCAGTTTCGAGCATCAAAAACCGCTTGTCGGTCAATTTCATATGATAGTAGAGTACCACAGAAAATATTCGAAAACTAGTCGCTAGGGAAATCAAATACATATATGGAAACAGCACAGAAACTGTCGAACGCGAACGAAAATTCCACAATATTTAAAGCTGAACCGACTTGCCTACCTGAAAATTCAGAAATTTGTGAAATTTGTGAAATTTTCTAATTCATGAGTCCCCTTGCTCATTTCAATTGCAATGATTGCGAAGCCAAAATAGCCCCCGTCACGCTCTAAATCCGCTTGACACATTAATTTCGCTCAGGTCGGTTCGCCTGCAAACATGTTGCTGTTATTTACGCTGGCTCCGAACAGGAATTGTGCTCAAACACTTCCTTCTAATTACTACACGGAGCAGCACCTGTACGCCAGACAGAGGCATTAATTATAAATATTTTGATTCTGCGGAATTCTTTTCCAGTTTTCGTGGTCAATTTCCCGGTTTGTTCTACATTTCCGCCAGAGAGGTTTTTGCAGGCCGAAACCTTCCCGGTTGCCCACCGTTAATCTGGCATCGCATATATCCCGGCATATGCTTGTACCTGGTGTGCTCTCAGTCCCAGCTCCGGAGCTGTCGGGGATGCTGGGGATGCTGGGGATGCTGGAGCTGTCGGCCTGTCGGGCACACACATATTTACGTACATGAGCATCCCCCGGCCTGTCCTCGTTGTTGTTGCCCCAAAAACGCAAAATTCCACAGGGAAAGTTTTGCATTATTAAATTTTGGAGTCGTATAATTTGCAAACTAATTAAATTATTTAAACGGCTATTGTTTATGCAGTTTTCATGTGCTCATGTGTTCGAGAACTTATCAACGTATGCTATCTAGAAATCTGGTGGGTGCCATACCTAACAACTTTCTCTACCTTTTGGGGCGAGTCGTAAAACCAGAAAGGTTCAATGCATTAATAATACCAGAACCATGCCGGGTGCGAATAACTGAAATCCAGCATTACCCCCGGGGGGTCAGCTCCGGTGTGCGAATCATCAATAATTTTCAAACTAATTACGCTTGAAATCTAAGAGTCATAAATTTAATCCTAGCTTGACGTTGAGGAAGATGCCTCAGTTTTCATAATATACGAGTTTTGAATGAATTTATCATTTATCATAATGCAGATTTGCCCAGCTTATTATTATCCGCTTATCAATTTAACTTAAGAATTCTTGAAAATTCAGTTTTGAACTAAACTACTCTGAGATAAAATTTTACTTTACTAAATTCTAAAATATTTTTACATAAAATTCATTTTAACTCATTCACCATTCCGGTCTATACAAATAACAAATATGTAATTGAAATTAATCCGGACTTACAAATTAATTTTGGGTACAATTTAATCTGAAATAAGGCGGAAATTACTGTTTGCGCTAAAAACGGACTAAAAATATACGGAAAACATAATAGATCAAGAAAATTAAGACGGAATTTCAATTGGGAAAAACATAGAAACAAAATTAAACATTTTATATTAGCATCATTTATTAGATTGTACATAAAAAATTTCAGTTTAACTCCGCTGAAAATTTAATTAAAATGGTTAAAATTCACACAAATTAAATACATCGAAATAAATATAAAAACCAGTCATATTCTGTCACTGACTTTTGTTTTGACATTACACAAAGATAGGTTTGCCAATTTCTCAAACTAAACAAGTAGGGATCTGGGTTGTTTTTTTCTCATTTCTTGTGCATCCAGAGAGTGATCCGGTGATCCGGATGGAAAAAGAAAACGCAGCTGTTAATAGGTTTACTTATTTGCTTCGTAATGTTCTAGAATAGGTACCATCGCAAGATACTTATTTCTTAATTCTATACGTTATTAATATTGAACAGCAGTATACTGCATCTATAAAAGATTCTTCTTCGGAAGGAAAAATCACGATGTATTTTTATAAGAACACAAAAGTGTTCTTAACGATAAAAAGTTCTATCTTTCTTAAGATAAATATATCATTGTACGTGTTCCTTCTTTCGTATTCACCGGTGAAATACGTTTGTGGCAAACAACAGCACCCATGGCGTGCCGTAATGTAGTGTCTGCACTCGGTTCCTCCCACCCCGGGAGATAACTATAAAATTGTGTTTCACGTCTGCCAATGTGAAATATAATCCTGTAAATTTCTTCAACTTGGAAACTATTGGCGTGTGAATCCAGCCAGTATTTCACCCTTTACGCTTTATTTGCGGCTTTCGTTTGCTACCAATAAGCACTTTCTTCGGAAGATTGATTGATTCAATTCCGATGCTGAAGCAGCAAACGAGCGCCCCTCAGAGGAGCTTCTAATTAATTTCACCAAACCCAGCGGGCAAGTCGCGAACTGCTCCCCATTAATAACGAGGGTAGAATAATTAACAGCGCGACAAAGAGTGGTCTGGAGTTGAGTCGAACACTTGAACGCGTTTACATTTTAAGATTGGCGACTAGGCCTTTTCTCAAGTGTAAGAATATAATTTGGTCTTCGCGGAAGGTGGTTGATTGACGAAATTCCATTAAGGGTTTTGCAGGGATTTAATCGATGAGACCTGCTCAACGCTGACTATCCAAATTCATCTGTTGAAATTCGCCAGAGCATGACCGGCTCTGGTAGAATCTCTGCACTTCAGAGTAATTTATTTACTTTCGTTGAACTGGAAAATCCAGGGATTTTTTCATTCTTCTGGAATAAAAATTTTTCATAATTTAATCCGCATGTGGCTTCTTGCACATCTCCTGTTATTGCACGGATAAGGGCTGCGACAAAGTTTTGCTGTTGTAGAGTTTTACTAGCCGCTCGTTGCATTTAATGTTGGCCGCTATACCCTCTAAGAGGATTACCTTCAACTCCTAGTGGTCGTCCGTCTTCCTTTACTTTCGGACATAACGAGCTCATGCTTCAAAAGATTGCCCGCAATTGTAATGCAGCGACTTAGCATCGGCTAGATTTCTTCAAAAAACGATAAAACCCGGCTTTCAGCTTTTATTCATGTGACAGGGAAAGTTATTTAAGAGGATTTCCAGGAAGCTGCGCTTTATGAGTGTTGGAGGAGGATACTTATGAGAGCATTATTGCCAACATCTGGTCCCAGCAGCGGCGTAGATCCCCCTGTGAACAGCTGAGCTTTAATTCATTTAATTTAAAAGGATAACCTGGATTTGGAGGTGTCGCAAGTAAATTTAGCGAGTAACTGGACGGAGATAATATACTCCGGGAAATGGAATTTAGGACTAACAAAACCATAGAATGTAACAAAGGAATATTTTAATCGTTTTGCTTACAAAATGCGGCATAAATGCAGTTTTGAATGGATTAAAACATATATGATATGTTACAATCTTTACTTTCATATACTTTATATATACTTAATTATGTCAATAGTTCCAAATCCGTTCACATGAATTATTTATGGACGATTCTGTTCTTTCATTTGAACATAGAAAATACAATAGCAAAAGTATGGTTAGGAAAATCGAAAAAGTGGCACCAATTTCTCTTACTTTCTAAAGCCCAACTTAAATTTAGTTCGCATTAAGTTTGGCTTTTCAATGTTGTTACTGTAGCTCGGCTACGAATGTTGCCAGAAATAAGGTTTTCCATTAAAAAAAAATCCCCTATTCTAAATAATTTAATTAAAACCGTTGAAGATATTTTCGAGAACTCGCATAATGTATGTGGTTTGCGGAGGAGAGATATATTTTTACGAAATTGAACAACATAATAATAATTATTTTAAATATGAATTTTTATTTGAGTTTTCAAATATTTCTTGTTTTACATAAAAATGTTTGACAATCTGTTTGAGCTCACTTGGAAATGCACAGGCGCTTCCAAACTCACTTCTCAGATTACATTAGAAACAATTATAATTTTCAAAAAGTCATATGATTACTATATCTATATTCAAATGTTAGGTATACCTGTATGTACATACATACATATATCTCTCATTAGTAAGTTTACACCATATGAGTCGAAATTTATGAAAAGTCATAGATATGCTTTTTCATAAAATTTATCAGATAATGTAAAGTAGGCTGTATGATAAACATACCTCCATATAGTTTTTGAAAATATTATATTAAATATATAAATTACGATGAATCATTCTTTTGTAAAAAAAATGCAACAAAAATTATAATTATAGTAAAAATACATATATTATCCAGGAACTCACTTCATTATCTAAGTATCATATTTTACAACTACAATCATACATAGATTCTTGATTTTTGTATAAAAAAAATACAGAAAATATATTACATATACCTATTAAAAATCAGTATTTAATAAATTAAGTATTTTTCAAGAGCTCTTATTATGAAGATAGTTTGTTAGTTTTAAAATTGCACGACTTCTGAAAAGTTTACAAAAGTCTCATCTGCTGGATTGTGACAACCACATTATACATAGAAAGGCTTTTTTTCTTTATATGTAGTTTGTTTTCTAAGTTACAAGAATTCTTTCTAAAACCGACATATTTATTTAGTTAGGCAACTCCGTGCTTACACCAATTATGAAGGAAAATCTGCTGAAGGCCACTATTATGACAGCCGCCTTTTTCTAGGGTTAAGCACAAACTGAAGCCAAGTTTACAACTACAAATTTAAGTAAACATTTTGCAGCCGCGGCAAGGCTTGAATTAAAACAAATACGTATTTATTGAATGAAATTAAAATGTTCTTATGTAAAATGTATTATCCCACCTACATGCAGTGTACTTTGGTGCGATGTAGATATTTTACAAAATTATGGGAAAAGGTTAATTGCAATAATAAGCAAACATTAATTAATATTTAGCAGCGCTAAAAGCGCATAATATATTTGCAAATATTTCCGGACAGAACAGAGTACATACATACATAGGTTCACGCGGAAGAGGCAATTTTATTAATGTCGTGATATACATAATTATTTGCTGCAACGAAATATTCAATGACGAAATTCGTAAATTGCTCTCGTATTTCGGCCAGCCCTCTAGCATATTTAATTTCCTGTTGTCGTAGCTCGATGTTTTCCTTTCACATGAACATTAAACCTCCACGTAATAGCAGGCAACTATAATAGCCACGTTAGCAATGTTGAAAGAAATTTTCTGAAAAATTATTGTTGATTGTTTTGCACCAATAGTCATTACGAGTCACGCTCACTGTAGATGCAAACTGTAGACGGGCAATAAAAGAATAAAGGGAATTGTTAAAAATTGAATTTTAGCCTTTTTTATCTGCAATGCAAAACATTTTTAATTTAGCCAAATAAGTTAACGCATACCATTTATAGAATAGTCAAAATTAATAGATTCAAGTTTCATATTTCATATTCATCTCATTTTCTTTTACTTGAGTTGTCGTATTTCAGGAGATTGTATAATTATTTGGGATGCAACACAATTATCATTATTTGGAATAATAAGAGGAATTCGATTCTGTCGGAAATATGACAGATAGTTGTTTACATTCTTTACATTAACGTTCCAAAATAAGAGATAAATGATTCAAAAAAGCAGAACTTGTATGTAATGTAAGACACAGATGACAGAGAAATTTCACATTTTTTTAGAATCCTACAGGAAAATCAACTGTGTTTAGATTATAAGTAATGGTAGGAACTATTGTACTTCGCATTGTACAGGTATACCGAGTATAAAATTTATATATTTTCATATGGCCAATTGATTTGTTGGCCATTTTGCACTTTGAACATCGATATACGATTTTCAATAATGGACAAAGAAAGGTGAAGTTTTAGGAGAGCGACATTATTTCGAAAAATTTATTTTCGTGCTCTATAAATTAACTTTGTAGAAACCAGAATCGGGCGTAATTAACTACATTTTTAGTTGAATAACAACTACAACTAGCAACTATTAGTTTTTAGTTGGACACAACTAAATTAGTTGTTTTAGTTGAATTTCCAGACAAATTTTCGAAACTTACCTATTTGTAGTTGAGAAAGCCAATTAACAACGAGTTGAAAAAAAAAAATTAGTCGCACACACAACTAACAACTATTAATTTATTTGTAGTTTATTGGATAACAGCTAACAACTAAAGATTTATTTATCCTAATTATATAATTAAACTATAAACCGCTGAAGCTAATTATTTTAACAGCAGGTTATTTTTGTAACATAGGCAACCACTAAGAAAGGATTTTGCGAAATTTTTGTTCAGAGGGGATAAAATAGAGGATGTAGGTTTATATGTATTATATATTAAAATTCTTCATTTTTGTTGTCTATGAAAATTTGTATTTGGGGTAAAATAGGTGATGAAGGTTTGTGTGGGAATTTCGTAATTTTTATAGTTAAAACCATGAAAATTCGTATTTTACCTAATGGTTAGGAATTACGAATGACTTATTTGACCGTTTTTGGGAAATCATGACCTAAGAGAGTAAACTAGGGGATGAAAGTTTGTATGACAGTTCTGTCATTTTTAAGGTTAAAGGCATAAATATTAGTTTTGAATAAGGATTGCGTTTTCTATAACTTTTATCGCCGTCAATTGAGCTATAGATTTCTGGGGTAATTTTAAGAAGTATAACAAATGAAACAAAAATTGCTTAAAAATGGTTGATACTTAATGGTATGATATCTCTTGTTTTCCAAAATTGCGAGATAATTTAGTTCTAGTTGTTTGTTCAATTATATATATGCAAGGGCCTATACTCGTGTACTATATCACTAAGCAGTTTTTAAAGTTTATATATGTAGAAAGTTTGAAGTTATTTCCCATTCACATATTTACATATATTAAAGATCGCGACTGTAAATCTATTACATTTTCCGCAGGATATCCCTGCAGATTGTGGCCCTTAATATACATTTCATTAATTTTGACCATAAAACTCCTGTCGGTTGTCGCAACGATGGGAACTGCACGGTGGAAAAATTTTAATTGCTGCGTGCCCAAGATACTCGCAGGTACGCCAACTGTGGCATCTCTGAAAGGTTTATAGGTCATTTTCAGTGAACTAATTGAGGTATAATTGAGCAAATCGGTGGCATGCAGATCTTATCCGGACCGGTTGCACGGATTAAAATTGCCAGAATTGGAAATTGCACGTTCGTAGTCCGTTTATATCAGTATCTAAATCTCAATTTGCAATTATTATCTTCTCTCGAGAACTAGTCCAATTTAAATAAATTCCCCTTCTTAAGCTAATTGGAAGACGGTGGCAGAGTATTACCTACAAAAGTTATAGACGTTGCTCGAAAGAGCCTAGGGCCACCGGGGCAACACTACATTCGCTTCATTTTCTTTTTCATTTCAAAACCACAAAGTATGGTATTTCCTTCTTCAAATAGATGTCTCATTTCAAATTCCTTTTACCAGAATTCTAAATTCAATGCCGGAAATTAATTTTCGCTCCGCTTTCATCAGTCGGCTACAGAGCCGTTGCCACCGGTCAGATAAGAATTGATAAAATGAAAGAAAGGCCAGGGCACTCTGCTCCGAGTGCTAACACAAACAGAATCTTAGATAAAGGATATCTCACGTTCAGCACACAAAAATTCATAAAGGAAGGGACCCCCGCACCAATCCAGGAGCGAAGGGCATCTAAGGAAAGTGACTTTTTCAGTCCTGCGTGGAAAAAGTTTCAAATGGAAGGCTCAATGAGCCCGAAAGGACTCAACTTCCCTGGTGCTGTATGCAAATATATGCGGGCATTTAACACAAACTTTTACAAGAGTTCCTGCAGGAGTCTGCAGTTGGGGCCAAGGGGCACACGGGTGCTCCACCTCCGCACAGTTCGGCATGATCGTCCTTGTTTACGCAAGCACACTATTCAGTTAATTTCCCATTGGGAAGACAGCCCTAATTGCCTAAATGAGGAAAAATGTTGAAGCGCACTGCTGCATGTTATTAACCATTCCCCTAGGAAATGGATTTATGAACTAGCCCTGCAAAATTGAATCCTCCAGGGCCTCACTCTGCATTTGCTGCGAACAAAAACATATTTTTCGTAATTTTATTGGCTTTAGATATCACATATACTCCCAATTTAAATTTACTCTTCCCCAACATTTTATCGAAATTGAAAAGTTGTTTTGCACCCGATAATATGTCAGTAAATTGACTAAGGGCACTGGTGTAGAACGTTTTACCTATATAAAAATTAATTTAAAATTGTGAGTCTTTAGTACCTCCAATTGTATGCTATAAATGGGTTTTGTGATGAGCTGCACGGTAATCATCTATTTTAATTGGACGTATGGTATCCTCTGTAAATAAAAATTTAAATTAATTATTAAATAACTGAAGCCACTATACAGATTGTTCGAACAATCGGAATTCATTCTTATTTAAAAAACAAGCCTGAATATTGGGAACCATAAAGGACGAAAGGAATAAAATAGAACTTGTATTTTATTCCTTTTGTTCCTGAAAGTGATCCAAACTAATATAGAAATCATGAACATATATTGGAAAATATATGAAATGTTTTACGTATATTTATTAAAGTTCAAAGTGTATAACAAATTTTTTCTTTTCTGGATTTATAAAATGAAATTTCACACCAATGACAATTAAAAAAGTAGCTATAGCCGCAATACGAAGAAATTTGTTTGCCCAAAACTCAGATCAAAAAACGGCTTCGAAATTCTAAGTATGAATCGTTGTTTGGGTTTTTTAACATATGCTATTCGAAATGAATTAACTTATGGCATTCTAAAATGAATGGATAAATGTTTTTTAAATTAGTTTAACATAATAGATAATCATGCAATTTTGTCGCCTCGATAAACATAGGTACACTATGGAGTCATCTTTATTAAAAATTTTAAGATGCCCTAGTTAAGATATTTTGTCTTCAAAATACCTATATTTTCTTTTCATACCCATGCTGATCTGATGTAATACCTAAGTGACTAACTTCATAGTGTGAAAGGGGGTGTTATTTTTCTAACTGATGTTTCACGAATGCCACATATCTGGTATAGGCAATATAAAATCAAATATATTGAAGTACATATTTTTTATTTGAAATAATTATTTATTTTATAACAGCTCAAAAATATATCTGCATTCTGCAGCATAAAATGTATTTTAGAGGTATAGCACAATTGGCCGTTAACACCAATGAGAGTTTCGCTAAACGAAAATGTATTGAGGGTATACATTCGAAAACTGCTATGAATATGAAGCATTTAATAACAAGATTAAACCAATTTGTCTCAATCATGCCTTCTATAGATAAATTATTCCCTTTTGTAGTGAAAGAGGTCCCAGCAGGCTTGCGGTGTAATTTATGGGATTTTCCCTTGTAATTCAGTCATATTTCAGGAAACGCAATTTCGAAATTCTGGCAAACTGTAGGACTCCGTTCACGTGAATTTATTATGCAAACACTTTTTTCCTCTTATTACGCAATCAGTGTTTACACGCCGGCAGATTTAATTCGAGTCTACTTGCTGTGTTAAGTGGTGTTCTACTTAAATCGATATTTTAATTTTTGCTGGATTTTGATTTCCACAATTTGCATTCATTTTTTATCATTATATTTTCAATAATGAATCATAATGCGAAGAGTACCGAAGATCAGTCAATTACCACAACTGTTGAAGTTATTATAAACATTCGTATATAAGTTATTTTATAAAGAACACATATGAACAAGCATCTGATATTTTAAATAATAGTATAATTTACGAAATATATTGTCTTCGTTTTCGTAAAAATACGCGTTAGTTCAATTTATAAGCACATATGATTTTTCTTAAATAAAATGAAGGTTGTACTAAAATTTTGCGTGCTTTTATTCCGAAAAATGCATTCATTTCATTTTAATTTGGTGAAAATTACAATATATGTACATATATGTGTTTAATAACGTAATCCTGTATTTAAAAAAAAATTAAAGAAGTATTTTTACCCCTTACCGCATGGTGGCTCATATATGAACCAAACCATATTAACTTAAATATTTTTAAGTTTCAAACTGATTTTCTTATTTTATGCATACTGTGTCAAATTTGTACTATACGAGTTTCATTTTATATATGAAATCGTGCCATTTTTTAAATGAATACTTTTTTTTTGGTTATTATAAAAATGTTTTGGTATACTTTTTAGGTCTATTAATATACCTTAACAATTTACATATTGTTGTTTATTATTTTCACCTCCAAAAAAATCTTGAAAATGCCTTATATTAACGGGTCCTAGACCATCGGGTTCCCTTAAATAATAAAGGAAAAATTAAATAAATGCAAAAAGGTTAGGAATAGTTTAAACCTTTAGTAGGGGGAATGTGAATAAATTAAATTATAAATTGTAATTAGGAAGCGCCATTTTTGCCTGGATCCTAAGTGCTTTGGGTTTTTAAGGAATAGTATACAAATTTATTTTTTTGCCTTATTAGTTGTAAATTAATAAATAAATAAACTATAAGTTTTTCTGTTTCAGTTACTCTAATTTAATCTACGCTATTATAACAGGTATATTCTTAAAGCTCATTCAAAATCTTTCATTATTTTATGAAATTCTCAAACAAAACAAACGAAATTTCCTACCCCAAAAGGCACTTAAAATGTTCTTATTGAAAATTTCATATCGTGACCTCGGTAGGGTTTTGTCTGATGAAGTTATCCGGAAAGTTTAAATATCCGGAAAGTTTACTTTCTTTTCGGTAACCCTCTGAAAGTGGTCTTGGGTTGATGTATCCCGGTTCCCGGAATCACACATGCCCCCCAAAGGGAGCAACAAGTAGGGGGTGTCGAGGGAAACTCATTGTGAATCAAAGTGGAGTCGATAGCAATTTGCCCCCAATAATCCGGGATTAAAAGCTCAAGTCGTAAAACTTTTCCATTTCAAGATATAATTTAAGCCGCAAAATTTCTTCGGCCAGGCAACCTCTTCTTACTCACTTTTCTAACTGCATTAGCGATTCAAAGTGCGTCCTGGCAATCATCGGGTCGTGACTTATTAACAAAATCGAAGAGAAAAATCTTACGGAAGGCACCCAGGGAAAAAGGGAAACTTTTTGTTACGGATTTTCAGAAAATGCTTCAATTTGGTGATTACTCTCACGTTATTGGGCAGAAAATATGGCCCCAGTCCCAGTGAAAGGTTTGTGCTGCACGTCCTGTCGAAAAGGATCTCGGACGGATTCGTCTCGACTAATGACGGAACCAAAGACGGCGTTGCTGAAAGCTGCTTTCAGTTGCGGAAACTCATTAAAACTTTCCTTTTTTGAGGATATGCTCCGAAATCTTCTGTTGTTCGTTGCGAGGCCAACTGACAAAAAACCGGAGTCGGAAAAGGCGCAAACTTTACTTTCTCCGGGGAATAAGCAGCGGACGCCTATTAGTCCCCGGTCCAGGCACTTATTTATGGATTCAATGCAAGGTGACTGCGCCACCACTTAAGGATATTACGCCCCGGTCGAAGGAATCGTTTAGCCGGCCAGGGACGACGACCGGCTCCTTAAGGAGATTGGCGGCGGGGAGCAATAAGAGCGGTCCCTGAAATGAACCCACCTTCCGCACATTTTTCTTCTAAGTGGTTTTTTGAGAAACTAATTGGGGCAACCACATGGCAGGCGAGTCCATAAAATCGCGATAAGGTAAATTTAAGGCTTTTCGTTGGCAGGTCGATTTGCCGAATGGCGTTACCGGGGAAAAACCGGAAAACCTTGCGGAGTTGTATTTTGTTTTTTTTTTTCGTTTTTAGCACGTGAAAAACTCACAGATCCCAGCCAGGGATTAATGGCGAAAGAAAAACTTTTCACGAATTCAAATTAATGATTTTTGGGTGTCGCAGTGGGAGAATAGCTCATCTCAAATGAACTCTCCCTGCTTTGGGTTTAATCCGGTGATTTATGGCTCCTGGAGGATTTTTCTACCGCGGGAGGAAGCGCGAAAATGGAAATTAAGCACAAAGGATAGCCGGGCTAGGGCGAATCGGTGAAACTGCTTCTCCACTTTACTTTATTTTATTTTTTTTCAGAAGCAAGCAATTTAAGGATAATGAATGATCTCTGCGGAGGATCCTTAATCGCCTTGCACTGTGCGGAATGTGTTTTTGATTAGCGATTCTAGCGAATTTCAAGGATTTTCCCACTTTTTCAATTAAATTGCAGTAATTGCTCAGCTTCAGATAGAAACAAACCCCGGCCCGACGCGATAACATTCCAATATTTATAGCTCTGCTTGAAATATGACTGGTGTCAGTTTGCAATTAGGAAATGTTTAGGAAAGCCATTAATAATTAGATTCCGCTTCTAATGGCCTTTCTTGTTACTAATTTGAGACAAATTTTACAGTGAAAAACAGTCAGGAAAATGCTTTCTTGGAACACACAAATATTGAAGAAGTCCTTTCTTGAAGCATATTTCTCTTTTGTGTCAATTAGAGACGAAACGGATAGTTGTTTGGCTGGATACCGGATATTCGAGGCCGGATTGCGGATTGCCGGATATCCGGCTCATTGTTAAATAAGATCGGGTAAATTCGGGTGTAATCGTGAGCGATTTTGGTAACAATTGTCTACTTAATTTCATTTCATTCGGTGCGTTCGATCACTTGATTTAAATTTGTTGGTTGGTAAAGCATCAAATGAAAAATACCATTCGTTACCATAAACGATCGCCTATAGTGATAGTCAGTGTGACGATTAAGAAAAAACCGCTCTTGCACTCAAGATTGATTATTATTATTATTATTTGAAGTTTGAATTAATAGACAGTCGATGATGGTTAGCTAATTAGAAACAGTATCCACATTTGACAAAGTTTGCCAAATTAAATCTTGCAGCAGCCCTTTTTGGCGAGAGCCTTTCCCCGAAGCTGGCCTTATTTACGAAAATAAACTAAATCGCATGTTGGACCTGGAAAAAAAATTTCACCACATTCCACCAATTTTAAAATTAGCATGTACGATAACATCCAGTAAACTTTTCAAGCGGAAGCTGATACTGCAAAGATTTTTGAGAAAAGTGAAGGCCGGAAAAATACGCTAAAATTTGTTCGAATGAAAATGTGTTTTTTGATGATATTCGTACAGCTGGAATAACATGGGTTTTTCCATTATACAGTGCATCCAAGAAGATGAAGATCAGGTATTATTTCCTGAATTTTTCAATATACTATGAAATGAACAAAGATCAGCAAATTCTAATCTAAACATTTTAATAACTGAATTTTAAAATTCTCGAAATTTTTAATAACGAGAGACTGCAAAAATATTAAAGAACTGTTTTCTTAATATCACTTCTTACGCTGAAGTGGGAATGCAATTTTTTTGCGGGACAAATACTTGAAATTATTTCGACTCACTTGTCTTATTTATAAGTCATCATAATAATTGTTCTATAAAATCTACAAACATGTATTATGCGTGTTGCAACATACCAGTATTCGGTTTTTATTTATGTAAAGTCAACAGTGCTTTTGCAGAAAATATTCACTTGTAACTTCTGTTCGAGTAGTGGGTAGCTTATGTGTCTAACATTAGTACTTTCACATGCTTCGACTAGTTTTTGCGTATCATAAATTTGACTTAGCAGAGAATAGTAAAACATTTCTAAGATCTCCTATTTTCAACATTTAATATAACAATATATGACATATGTATGTATTTATGTCAACGATAGTGTGCGATCGTTGTTTAAATTGAGGACAATTTGCAGTTAGTTAAAACTTTCTCGAAATTATCTCTATCAAATATAAAATTACATCTTGTAGTGTTCTATTAAGTTAATTGCCAACTTTCGATTAACTTAACAACGAAAACGGTCGCATCGGATACACCTAACGTAGATCCACTTTCCAATTATCCCCGCTAATTCATATATTTTCCGAATGATTTTCAACTCTCTGTTCAATTATTTTGTGATTTATAATGGCACTCCGCCACTGGAGTGACATTAGTTTTCTATGTTTTTATTTTTGTTAATAGCAACCAACCTGAGCGGGGTCTCAACTCGGCATCAAGATCAGCTTGCATAGAAAAGACAGCAAATCCAGGTGAAATAAGAACAAAATTCCATCGAAGGAGGTAGAGAGGCAGAAATTACCGCTATTACTTCCAATCTCAGCTGAATGCTCAAGAAATTGGTACTCAGGTCTCAGACTCCGATTTGATCTTAACCTGCTCCTACCGGCGCTCTACAGTCACATCGAATTGCTGACCGCTCGAAGACGGCGACTGTTTCGAGCGGAGAAACTCGAAATGCCCTTAAAATTCGTATTCGTTCGGCACAGCACAAAATCCGCGAGAAATCCGGGCAAAAAATGTTTTGAAGCGTGATTATAGGGAATTTTTAATTAATATTCAAAAACGAACTTTAAAACTGAAATTAAGCGATATACGCTTATTAAAAATAATAATGAAGACTTTCGTCTACGATGTTATTAAGTTCGTCGCAACAGTGCATTCTTTGCGTTTTAGCATAATTATAAGATTCGGGAACGACAAACAAAAGTTACAAATGTTTGAACGATAAGTGAAAACTTTTCGTTTTATCCGGTGCTTAAAGTGTGCGCTACTTACTCATACATAATTTAATTGAGTTTGAAGTTCAATTTTCCCGAATTGTTCAAACAACCGATTGCTCACGGATTACTTCACTTCAAGTTTATTTGCTTTAACCATCGAGTACACGCTTCCATTTGATTTGGTTGTAAGTAGTCACATCACATGTTTATTTATTTAACCTAATTAGGCGGTTGCTCGAAGGTGATGGCATTTTGTGGTACTTCCAAGAGGGAAATTCACCTCAGTTCGATCAATACTTGACCATAAGCAATTGTTTATTGAAGTCAACGAAATTATGTATTGTCATAAATTATTCGCACATTTGCAAATTACAGTGCGGAGTCAAGTAGTGCAAATAATGCCTTGGTGTTAAATTAAGCTTATGCATTAGATAATCCCAAGAAAAAAACATCTACCTATTACCTACCGTACTGGCGAAGTTATAGTTTAGTTTATCTGCAGATAAAGTTGGTCTCATAATCAGTATAGCAAGTTTGTTCTGTCTATGTGCGTATGTACATATGTATGTACATATATGTACAAATATATTTAATAACCAATTCGAATCGAAAATCTAACTTTTATGAAATATGTATATAGAAGACATACATATATATGTAGTTTGGCAAATTTTGTAACATAATTAATATTTTGAGATTATTAATTTCACTTTAAATCTAAAGCAACAAATAATTTCTCTCGTCAAGCTATTTTCGGCTCTTGGAAATTTCGAAAAATGTGCTATTCTTGTGTGCTAGCTGTTTCGTTTTTGGGATCACTGATGAAGACTCTGATTTAAGATTTTTTTAATTAACCAAAAATGAATAATGCTATCGTAAACACAGTTTTCGTAAAGGTTGAGGTAAACAATAAAGTTATTTATATAGAAAAAGTTCATTATTGTTAAAATACTAAAATACGACGTAATACTCGTAAGTTGAATTTAGCATAGTTTCTTAGTTAACTGCGAACACAACCCTAAAAAGCAATTAAGGATTTTATATAAGTGTTATAAAAAAACAGTCAAAAATCCATATTGCCTGCATTGACAGATAGTAGGTAATTACGAATTTGAAAGAATAGAAAAAACTTGAATCCGAGGTACTGAAAAAATCGGTACAATCGACGAAAAAGGGAAATACATATGTATGTATTTGATTTGTAGAAACTTATTCTTATTTAAAAGTTTGGCGAAATAAACCATTTATTTTTTTAAACATTTTTTTTTGCATATCCAATGTGAAAAGAATCCAGCTAATATGTTAAGGTTTGTTTTGACGCTATCCAACCGGCTGAGAATTTTTTGCACGTTGAACTATGTATTTTTAGTTCAAAATCACTAGGTTATTAGGTATGAACATATATGTATTTACTTTTGAAATGGAATTGACCTACTGTCTTAAATAAAAAAATAATGAGCCCTATCATGAGAAATGTTCGATTCGATTTGAAAGGATCTTACAAACGCTATTTTTGGATAACAATTTCTTAATAAAACTATAATTTTCATAAATTTATTTTAGTTTTGAATTTATTTAAGTTTTCTGTACATAACGTTAAAATAGACCAATTGGATTTTTCTAATCGATCAATTTTAACACCTTAAACGTAAAAATTGATTAAAGTCTTAGGTTGATAAAATGATTTTATCAAAATTGTTGAAATGTTACTAAGGAAATTTTATCAAAAAAGGGATTTTGAAAGCTCTTTTCGATTCGATTTAAACGTTTCTCAGAATAAGGCCCAATTTAAATAGAACTTATTTAAATGCCGTCAAATTTACATTGAATATTTTTCGGACAACTGGAGTTTTGAAAGTGACATTGATAGGCAAAACTTAATAAATGATCGTCAGCTGCCTCCTTCCTTTTTCGAAACGACTGTCGGCAAGTTCTTTTTCGTCTTCGGAAGGGTAATTTAAATTCCGCATGTCTCCAGCTTGAAGTGACAAACCATTTAATTTCAAATCACCGCCGAAAACTTTGCGAAAGCCGCCAGATTTCACTTAAGTTTTCTCCGATAACCGAAGGGCTTCTAGCACATTATAAGACAAAATCAATCAATGCCTTTGCCTAATGAAAAATTTCAGTCTCCCACAAGAGTTTCCCAGTTCCCGGCGGAACAGATTTCATAAATAATTCAAGCAGCCAAGTCGGGTGGTGCGCCCCGATAATTAATTCACCGCTCGCAGGGAAGTGGTGGCAAGCCCCAACACGGAGGGCGGAGCACCCCCGCCGCTTTAAAGGTCCAGCAGGATCGGGTGCACCGGTTCAAAGGACTCCTAAAATTGTGCCCATTCATCGAAATTCCAATTCAGAAATGTTTGAAGCACCCGAAGCAATTAACGTCGCTCCTGGAATTAGTTCTGTCCTCGGTCGTTTTCAATTTCAGTCATTAAAATTTTCCACGCGATAAACTTAATATGAAATTTTCCAGTTATCCAAAATTTCTGGATTTTCTTGTTCATAAATATGTTTAACGACAGAGTGGCTGATTCCTTCAGGCAGTTTATCCGCAGACCGGAGCGGAGCCCCAACCGCTGCCATCCCGGTGGCCTGCGCACTTTCTTCGGGGGGGCCAACGTCGCCGGGTGCCAAGTGAAAGTTCCTCGAGGTTCTTGTTGATGCTGCGATTGTGGGCTGCCAGGCTGCACTTTTATAATGATATACAACTTCCCACGGTCCATGGCAGCAGCCAGCTTCCCTTGCATCTTTCAATTTTCTTTGAGAGCTGCTGTGTCGCCAGCCCCCGGCCGCCCAGAGCCCCTCGGCTTGTCTCTAGTGTTGCTTTCGTAAACGGCTGGTAATTTTATGCTTTGATTAATTTATGGTTACCGCAAATATTTTACCCCGGGAGAACTGGCAGCGTTTAGACGTTCCATCGTCGCACAAAATGTTCTACAGCCTGTGTGTGGGTGCAGCGGAGGATGCATTCACTCCGCAACTGCGAGAATGTTTCCTTTCAGAAGATGCATGCTGCATTTATGCAGCCGGGCAACTGACTCCCGGAACCGCAGAGAAATCCTTTAAGATGGGTTGCATTTCTTGTGAATGAATTTTATAGAGTGTTTTTGGCTCCGGGACTGAACTAATGAAATATTTCGTGCATGAAAGCTGCTCTTGAATCAGTGTAGGTTCAAGAGTTGATGCTTCTGCGGCGTGAATTGCGAAGTTTCATCGAAATTCAATAATTTGTGGAGTTCATCATTATCAAAATAATTAAGACGTTTAAATTATCCCAACAAGTTGCTGTCTTGTTTAATATAATATTTCCGCTTCCTATATACATGCAAAAGCCACAAAGGTCTTGCGTTTGTAGAATATTCATTAACTAGGTAGATGTCCGGATGTCTTCCATTGCTTTCTGAAATTTATGGGTGTTAAGGTAGAAACTTCGTGCAAAAAGCAGTTCCTTCTCGATTTTTTTTTAAAGACAACTCTTATTGAAGCTAAACTAAATACATGCTAAAATTCTTATTATCTTTTAATAAGAGTCTAATTTAATTTATGTTTCTGACTTGTCATCGGTTTAACCCTGCCTCGATTTTGAGTGAGCGTTAACGAATTTTATAACTTAATCAGCATCTCCCATTTTGTTCTTCTGGGCAGACGAAAGGACCACTTGATTAATCCCTCTGGATGCTCTTTACCAATTTAATTAATTTTTCTTCGTTCATTCATCATTATTTATATTCAAAAGTACTTACAAGGCAATTTCACAATATGCAATTCATGTATCACGGAAAATTCTAAAGAGCCGAGTGAGAGCCCTACCACATTAAGGTACCATGCACCTTTAACATAAATAAGTACGTTTTTAAAATTTGTTCATCTTCACAAGAACTACATACTGTAACAATTACTTGGAAATTGAAAATTAACGAAAAAAAACCAATTGTTTTTAACTATTAATTGTACTATGCTGAAAGTTTCAATGAACTTCTAATGAACTTGTGATTTCCTTAAACCGGTCCTCAAAGATTATTTTTATGTTAGAACTATCTGAGTAACTGGGTTTTAATTATCCGATGTAGCTTAAGTACATACTATTTAGTATTAAGTTAAAGACTTCATAAATGCTCAAGTTTTATATTTCACCCAGTTTAGGAATGTTACTTAAATCTGTGCATTTGAAAATCCAAAATTCATTTTGCTACCACGGTCCTCATTTACCTCTTTTTTGCTTATGCTTTTTATTAAGGTTAGTCACATTTACTTGAATATTAAATAATCAAATCTAAAAATTTAAAGACATACATATAATTCTGCCATAAAATTTTTGTCAAATAGCTATAAATAGCAAACATAATAAAATACTACTTTGTACATACACATCTTGTGATAAACGAAAATAAATAAATAATATCATAAATAACTTAAAAATGTTCAATCAGACGTCAAAATGCATATGGGATTTTCTATGGATAATTTTGCCCTCTAGATTATAATGTAACCATTTTCACGATATATATACATATGTTACAGTTAATGAGCAACTTGCTAAAACCCTTAAGTTCAATTTTGCCCATCACTGTACATAGGGCTGCACAATTTTGTATTGAAGTAATCTTATCTTTTTCCATAGACCCCTAGTTGCATATCCTTCTGAAATCAAATTCGGGCAGAATAATTTTAGTTTTACGTCAAACCTGGGTATAAAGATAGATGTCCGGCAACCTATCTACCCGCAAATAAATAGTTTGCATGACCGTTCGAAATTTCATTTGAATCTAGATCTAGGACATTCATAAGGACGAGACTATAGCTAAAATATTCAGAGCCTGCATCTCTCCTAAATTTAACTTGATAGGTGTCGGTGCCAATAAAGTTTTCTATTGTGTGATGCTCGAAATCCTTAACAATAAATTAAATTTTAGAACTATTGGGAAACCATTGGTAGAGAAATAATTCCACTCGTATGTTCCATGGGATAGCTCCTGTGGCGTATATTTGTGAAAGCAATAAAGGCCCTCCTGGCCCGCTCTCAAATCAATTCAATCCGATGAATTCCAATTCTACGTATTCAGTCACTCCTTTGAGCCGGAAATGAAATTTGCCACGGAGACTCCGGTCCCAAATGTGAAATCCAAGGGCACACTACGGAAAGGACGTACAAAGTGATTGTGCACGAAAAGTTTATGCGCTGAGGAAATTGCATGCAAATTGTGCCGGTGAAGATAATTTCAAAATTCCCTTAAATGCGGGGAATGAAGGGTACAGCTACCCAAGGATTTCTTAGAAATGCACTCTGAAACAATTTTGCACGGGCTTCCAGAGGTGGCTCGGATCGGGTGCGGCTAAAGCCCCAACGGAATATGAATTGCTCCCCCCGAACCCGTGGAAAAGTGCACCAAATCCCTTCACGTGACATTCGTGCTTTGTTCTGAGAAGGCGAAAAATACGAAAATTTTCAGGGGAGGAAACACAAAATGAATTGCGCGATTTTATCGCACTTGAAGTAATGTTGGTGCAATTACGGCGCCGCGGCACATCCACCGAAACGGCGCGGCGGCGGGCATAAACAGCTCGAGCACCCGTGGGGAAAGCTCAGATTTTCATGACGGCCCATTTATTCATCTTGGAGGTGGTTTCTCGAGATTTATGCGAATTAAAGAACTGATACCATCGGCTTCAGTTCTTGTTTACCGAGTGGACAGCTATAATAGATGCAAATTGAGCTTATGCAGCGCCAGCGGAATCGCAAGAATGCAGCCGCACCGCAGCAGCTTCGCTTTAACGAACGCAAATCGCGACGATTTGTTGGCCTTCAAGCAACCCTCAACCCAGTGGCAACTCCGACTCCAGGAGCTGAGTTGAGTAACTCGATCATTCCACTCCCTGAAATTGGATAGCTCTGTAAATTTTCCCATCTCTAACTGCTTCGTTTACTAAAAGTGGTTTCTTTTCACCACGAAACAAGAAAATGCTACCAACCCATTCTAATTTGAATTTAAAAAAAAAATCAGTCATAAGTCCTCAACGAGTGTCAGAGATATTTCGTTATTTATTCATTATTTAAATAAAACTTATTGTACACTAATAAATTTTAAAACAAACTTACCAGTGTTATATATATTTGCCTAGATAAAAGTATTGAAGTTACACCAAAGAGTAAAGTGCATTAATTTACTTATTCCATCTTATACATAATAATAAGTTACTTCTCAAAAAATCTCATTTTACAAAAGCATCCAAGTAAATTTTTGTATTATATTATGAGTAAGTATGTCATTGAGTGTCAAAATTGACTTTTATTTAAATAAAATATCTTGCTTTGCATTCTACGAAATTTATTATTGAGTTTAACCACAGACTCTAAAACCAATTAATTTTAGAGTTATTTTGCGATAACTATTTTCGCGGCTATGGGGACATAATATTTGTTGTGGCAAACAAACTACGCTTATTTCCGAGCAAGACTGTAGTTGTGATACTTAACAAAATGCTTTCAGAAAAAAATTTTCGGTAGCTGCAAATGAAATCGTTTATTGCACAGATCGAATTTTGAGTGTCTAATCACTTAAGATTTTCACACAAAAATAGAAAAAAAACAATAAATTTTGCGCGTTCCCCATACTTAGAACTGAAACTCAAAAATTTTTTTTCATCAAACTTATACGTGTGGGGTATCTATGGATAGGTCTTCAAAAATGAGGTTTCTAATATCATTTTTTTCTAAACTGAATAGTTTGCGCGAGAGACACTTCCAAAGTGGTAAAATGTGTTTCCCCCCCTGTAACTTCTAAAATAAGAGAATGATAAAACTAAAAAAAATATATGATGTAGATTACCATAGAAACTTCCACCGAAAATTGGTTTGAACGAGATCAAGTAAGTAGTTTTTTTTTAATACGTCATAAATCGTAAACCGCAATTTACCTTTCATTCAATCAACTCAAATATAAAAATAAAAAAAAAAACATTTAATTTCATAAACATAAACCTTATGCATAAACCGTGAACCATTATTTTCTAATAACTTAATTTAAAAAAAATACACTATTATTAAAAAATCGATCAAAGTTACAACGAACTACAATAACTTTTATATTATGTTACTTGCTGCTACGGAACCTTTCATGGGCGAGTTCGACTCGCACTTGGCCGCTATTTTTTGTTTTTGATTTCCGATGATCCAGTGACGAGCAGCAGTGATCACCGCAAAACACTTTTTTTCTTACCCCCCCAAATGTGCTGTATTCCAGTTATTTTTAAATATTTTGCAATACGAAAGCGACGTTGAGGCTGATTCAAAAAATGTACACTTACACTATAGAATTAATTATCAAGTAATCTAGACATTTTTGCTCAACCCACTTCTATGTTGTTTAAACTTTTGCACCAACTATATAAAGGACGCAAACTTTTCATACTTGCCAACTACCTTACACAAATGAAATATTTAGGTTTATTAAATAATACAATTAGAAATGATGACTACTTTCAAAGGGCAATAATTTTATACCACATTATATATTTTTTAAAAGAAATTGCGTTTATTTCTATATTATATTCTTCGGTTAAATTGGGAAAATCCTTTAGAAGAAAAAAATGTCGTAGGATTTTTTCGAAAAATTTACTTTAAAAAATGGCGTTAATTTGAATTTTTTTCCTTGTTTTCTCGGAAAAAATTCTGCCGAAAATCGCTTAAAAAATCTATAAAAATCAATTTATCAAAAAAATCCTACGATATTTACTAGATTTTGGACTATATATTAAGAAATTTTTTGGTTTTTTGTTCCAGATTAAAAATTGTGACTTGCGGGTACGCGCATGTCGACAGTCCAAGATTTCTTGCTTTCCTTGCTGTGCCGCCATTTTGTATCGTAAAATTAAAATAAAACATGTGTTTTGTACTATAGTTAAAGATTAGTACTTTCATATGTGTAAAACCTCATATCTCCATCTATTTCCTATCGTTCGGGATACGTCTCAGAAAATCGCGTGAAAATTAGTGAACACAAGAAAATATAAAGTAAAAACTCAAGTAAAATTGAACAATAGTTTTATTTTGCACAAATATGTATATGCGCATATATGTATACATTATTATTTTATTTAGCATTGTATGTTGCGTATTTTGTAATTTATATTATAGTAAGCCACGGAACCCTACACTAAACATGGGCCCGACAGCGTGTTATTACGTCGTGCGTTGTTGATTTACTTCAATTTATAACTTCAGCTACATATTTCTCTTTCGCATTTCACTTTTTAAAAATTTGCAATTAGTATTTTTTGCTCATCCAAAGAAGTCTGTTTAATATCATAACGAACTCTTCTCTTAATATCATTATGAAATAAAAATAAAAATTCTAAATATTTATATTTTGTTTTAAAACAAAAATGGATTTGTCTGATGTTGCGGTAGCCCCTTCAGAAAAGACATCATCTGAGATGGAGGCACGTTGTCCAAAATCATAGCCGTTTTTCTAAGGCGAGCGACACGCTCAAAGTTCGGTGCGACCAAAGAAAGGGGATTCGTCGTCAAAGCATCCCACTGTGTAGTATATAGAAAATACATAAGTTAAATAAATATAAGTATATAAATATAATATATAAGTC
The DNA here is from genome assembly GCA_951509405.1 of Machimus rusticus. Lineage (NCBI taxonomy): Eukaryota > Metazoa > Arthropoda > Insecta > Diptera > Asilidae > Machimus > Machimus rusticus. The sequence continues at coordinate 2,800,614 of OX608052.1, read as the reverse complement.
AATACTAAAAAACCTATAACTAAACCTAAAGCTACTACTAGTTTTAATTCTCTAGCAGTCCGTTTATTATTATTGTAATTAACTGTACAACAAAAGATTGTTAATTCTTGCGTACTGTACTATTTTCGAATAAATGAATTATTATTATTATTATTATTATTATTACTATCACAGATTTGTTATCACATAGCAAATAGGAGGTACAGTTAGGTAGGATCACTGTAGGTAAATTAAAGCTAGCTCATCTAGGCTTAAGCGGCTTTGTAACCAGCAGCCTAAGCAGACTCATCTGAATTCAGTAATAAAGTAAAATTAACTTAATAAAGGAATATTACAATCATTATTAGAGGTTTGTCGATAACTGTTCGTGGCAAATCTAAGATGTATTTTGGAATGCTCAAGCCACAAAGAATCATGCACAAAATGTGGGAAAATAAGATGCAGTTATGTTGCAGAATATCGTAGTTCCGTCCTCTGAAAAAAAAAAATACAAATTTTATCTTCTTATCAAAGATCAAGAACACTGATTCCGCTAATCAGTCTAATCAGGCTAATCAATACATTAAAAAAAACTCACAAACACACACATGTGATCCTTTTTTTAAACTCGGTAAAAAATATACAACTGACGGACAGAATGATTTCTTTGGAGTGGGAAAAGCATTCTTGATTAGAACTATGTTACTCACTGAAACAGATTCCTAGATAATTCTTCAATAAACTCTTTGATTTCCGGCAAGGATCTAAAGGTTTCACCGATTCTTTCCATCCTCTCAGGATAATCGCAGAGGCTTCTATCCTAGAATTAACACAGAAAAAATTAGTGAAATTGTATACCAATTAAATTTCATTTTCGATCATTAATTAACTAGTTTTTAAATGAACAGAAGAAAATAGTATCAAATTTATTTGGTTATGATTTAAAGTGATGGTAATATATTACAATTTCTATCAACATGAAAACACAAATTTTATGTTCAATAAGATATTGGCGACCAAATATCAAGATCTTGAAACGAATAGATTAAAGTAGGTACTTGAATTGATAAAAAATTAAATTGGAAAATAAAATGAAAAAATTCGGCAATAGTGCATGAACAGTAATTAAATCAGAATCAGTCCGGAAGAATATTTGGATTAAATGGTTCTATAAGTTTTGTAAAACAAAAATACTTTTTTTCGTATTACGCACTTCTAAAATATTTTCCGTGCAGACCAACAAGCATTCGTATTGAAAAAGCCGTATTTTTAGAATACCGAACGCCGAGAACTACCGAACTATTTATCTAATTATCTGTCCACTGAAATAATAATTGCGGGATATATGTATTTATTTACTCTACCGCTCCAGTTTCGTACTACCGCTGTGAGATTATATAACTATTCAAAATATGTATTTTATATTTATACCTACATTTTACTGCATCTATTTTATTTAATTATAACAAACAAAGTTTAATAATATCCATATGAATTATTAATGCTCAATGTAACCATCCGGTTCTTTAAAATCACAACACCATCACAAATTCATCAATATCACTTATTCAAATTAGCTTTCACTGCGCTGCACAACCTAAACAATTTTTCTTTTTTTCCCAAAATTTATCAAATTAATGGCGCTATTTGCGTTCAGATTTCGAAGTACCTTCAGCGAGGGTAATTTTCCAACCGAAAATTTCCTCTGAGAAATAAAATCGAAAGAAAAACTCAGTCAGGATTTTTAATCGAAAGTATAGATGTTTCCTCATATTCGTTTCAAATTTGGCCCAAGGTAGTCGTTACTTATGTCCAGCCAAATTGAAAAGATTGGGCATAACGATAATTGAAAAACTTGAAGAGATTTCAAACTGGTGTACAAGATATACCAAGATCCACAAAACGATTTTCATAAAATTTAAACCACATATTCGTTGTTATTTCTTTTCTTATTTTTAATTATTATTAAACGCATAATATTATTCAGTAATTTTGTGAATCTTACTTTTAATGGTGGGAATTTCTCGACGCCCTTAGATGAGTAACTCCATTCTCTGCCGAAAACGTAAACGCCCACGTGCCAAATCCCTTCCACGGAATCACCGCCTGAAATAAAAAAAATCAAATTTATTTTTTAAAAAAATCCGAAAGATTTACAAATGGAATGAAACACAAACCTAGTTGCAATATTAGGTTGGAACGAGCCATTCCTTTCGACAAGTCGTACATGAAGAGATAAACTGCGTTGGGGACATCCTTTTCTATGTTTTCTCGTATTTTTTTAGCATCTCTGTAATTAATTACATGCAATTTAAAACCATATACAATTATTACTAACGAATATTAGTAGGATGGGCGCCTGTTCAATACATTTGAATTTATTGGTCGTGCATATAAGAGACTTGTACAGGAAGTGCTAAATAAAAAGAGAGATCGGAAATTTATTAATTTCTCAAAATATTCATGCTGCAATTCCAATTATTTCAGCTCTTTTAACAATAACAATTACATGAATAAAAATCTAAGTACATATTTAAATATTACGGAATTCTAATTCACAATCAATACTTGTTGAAATTATTTTATTTTGGGAGGAAATTTCTTTATTAATATATTTAATTTTTTGATTTTTGATATGTCAAAGTGGAGATAACAACTCACAAATACATATTTAAGGTCACCTCTTTGTGAAAAATATCTTTTATACTTTTTGTCAAAATTTCGTAGAATGTTCAATAATAATATGCAAGAAAATAGCAATACAAAAAGAATTCTTATACTTTCTTTCTCAATATCAGAATACGTCCTTAATTTATTTCAATTCAACTAGGCTCTTTATTTATGAGTAAGTTAGTAAGTTATTTCCTTCGTTAATTTTGGAGGTGACATCACCGTTCTTTTGTTCACTTCGGACACTGATATTGATAATTCAATACAAAAAACCCCATACTTTTACACAATCACCTTTTTAATATCTCCCTTCAATTTTTTTAGGACATGATTCTTGTAGAAAACAATTGTGGTTCAGGCTGCTTCTCAAGAACGCCAATTCTAAATAATTGCTTCAATTTTAATTCAGATCCTCGGGACAATCATACAAACTTATTAATGGAAGTGAAACTAACTTTCTCAAGAATATGCTAAATAAAATAATAATAAAATATCTTGGAAATTACTCACAATTCAGACGTCGCTCCATTTCCCTTGTTTTCAAACGACGACAACATGATCAGAAGATCACTTATTAAATCAAATCGACCTGCGCACTGAAAGAGACTGAAGATAAGACTGCTGAAACAATGCGATTGCCGAATATCGAACAAAATGATAACTGATTGATAAAATTTTACCCAAACATCAATTTTTCTGTTATCATTTCTATTTTCGGTTTGTAATTGTATGTATATAACCCGTCAATATCTTAATTTCTTTTTGCGGTGGTGTAAAATTTCTTATATACAAACAAGTTCTTTCTTCAGTTGCCTATCTCAAATACAAGGCCTTTTTTCTGTTTTCGTGCAAATTTTTCGCCCTGATCATGCGTTTCTACTTTCCACCAACCACAGAATAAAAATCAACAACTCAAGCGTAAGCAGAAAACATTTTGGCGCTGAAATACCGCCCAAATTCATTAGTTATAAAAAAAAAAAAATTCTGAAACGCAATAAAATCCATTGTAATTTTAAAGGTATAATAAAAAAATGTTACATTTCAAAACAATAACTATTTCCATTTTCATGAAATAAACTCCACAATTCCTATTAAACCTAAGAAAAATTAAATTAATAATTCAATTACACAATCATTCAAAATATGTACTTCTGCTTAATTTTAAGCAATAATACAGAATTTTGATCAACTTTTGAAGCGAAGCGGACATTCGGGTGCTTTCTATAAGAACGATCGAGCGCTTGCCGTGCGGCCATTCTATCCTTGCTAAAGCTGGGTTACCATGTTGACGCTGTCGCTGTCGCTGACCGCATCTAGACGCCCTTGTCAAAATTGTCGCATTGATGTTTGCATACACTGTTACAATGGTGTCGCTGTCTCAAATGTTATTTGTTGATAATTTCCAACTGTTATTTAGAAAAAAAAAATGGCAAGAAAACGAAGAAGGGGAGTTCGCCCTCTTTACAGAACGATAAATAATTATTTAAACTAACAAAATTAAAATAATATGTATTCTAACTCACCATACACATAAATATATATACACACATATATACATATAGGTACATATGAATATCACTTGACGTGCGTCAAAAGTTGAAATGTTCCCAATAATAATATGCAAGAAAATAGCAATACAAAAAGAATTCTTATACATATTTTCTTTCTCAATACCAGAATATGTCCTTAAATTAATTCAATTCAACTAGGCTCTTTATATTATTACCTTCAAGTAAACTTAAAAAATTTATCGGTTCGACTTGAACCAAAACCATGTAACAGCGGCTTGAGCGCTTGAGTTTTTATATTAGTTGTCAGTCGCGTCTCAAGTCAGTTGTGTGTTATTTTCTGGTCATGAGCGTTGAATAAAGGAAATCATAATAAAAAATTGCGCCCTCCATCACGTATTTCGCGGCAAACTTGTACGAAGTTTCAAATATATTTTCAAGCCAGCTTGAAGTCGGAAAGCCGGCGCCGCGTTCAATCTCAAGTCAAGTCCTCAATCCGACATGTAACAGTAGTATATGAGTAAGTTAGTAAGTTACTTCCTTCGTTAATTTTGGAGGTGACATCACCCTTCTTTTGTTCACTTCGGACACTGATCTTGATAATTCAATACAAAAAACTCCATAATTTTACACAGTCACCTTTTTAATATCTCCCTTAAATTTTTTTAGGACATGATTCTTGCAGGAAACAATTCTGGTTCAGGCTGCTTCTCAAGAACGCCAATTCTAAATAATTGCTTCAATTTTAATTCAGATCCTCGGGACAATCATACAAACTTATTAATTATGTACATATAAGTTATTTTACAGTAATTATTATATGTATTAATTTTTAATTCATTTTTTACAATATATACGTTATTTTGGATTTTTTTTTAGTTTTAACTGACTTAGAGCCGATTTCGACCTATATGCATTATTTTTATGTTCGTTCGTGCAAAACTTTGAAAAACGATTTTCATGTAGAACAGAATTTTATTTGGCCTCGAAATTGAGCATTCAAAATTGCGGAGTCAAAACAGACATTTGTTCGTACCTTTTAATTTAAAGAGTATTAAAATTTCGTGAAAATAGCCTGTCCACTAAGCCTGAGGTACGACAAGATTCTCGCTAACATTCCTTTTTAGGGTTCCATGCAGAAAGGAACCCAACGATGTATTTCTGCCATTTGCATGCCTATCTGTCATTTGCATGTCTATCTGTCATTTGCATGTCTGTCACAGGCCTCTAGCGTCTAAATGAAATGAAATAGCGACTTAAAATGTGATAGGGACGTAAAAAAGTGTCTATTTTTGTGGGGCATCGTTAAAAATTGACTTTTCAGTAGATAGTGAATTTGTTTTCGTTTTTAATTTTTAACTCAAAATATATTTATGACTTATTAAAGTTGATGTTTTTGCTACCAGTTCTGGAACGACAATCACTGTAAGTTATGTGCAATATTATACCTTGTATTAAACAACAAATATCTACTAAAAATAGTTAATTACATATACAATATAAATTTACGAACACGCATATGCAATTTTTTTAAAAATAAAGATTTTACATATTCGATCACCAAATTGAGATAATTTTATATACATATGTACTTTACATACTTTTTAGGGTTTTCAATTGTATGAAAATCTCAGTGCGCAAGATCGACTCGCACTTGATCACTTGTAATTTATATATGTACATATATAATATTAATAATCTATGTTCATTATTTAGGGTTTATTTTCATATCTTATTTGTCGATTTATAAATATTGCCATCGATCCTCGGTCGATTGACCTCGTAATCCGATAAAATCCTGGAATTTTTTCGGTTGAATTAGTAAGAATTCGCTCTTTGTATAGTATGTACATAGGTTCTTTTAAGTCCACTGATTTTAAAATCGTTACGAGTCTAAAATAGAAGCTTAAAAACTAAATTTGTCTCAGAAATTTAACATTTTGGATCCAATATGGTGTCCTTTTATCCTTACTATATATGTATGCACGTAAATGTATATGTATCCAGTCTAATTCGAAAGTTTAAATACTAAAAATAAAAAAGTTTCTTTAGAATATAAATAGTAGAACCACTTTTAAAAAGTATAAAATAAATTTCACCTTGGACTTTCTCGCTACTACTTCCAATCTAACATGATTTGACTAGACCTTTGAGAACGCGGAATTAGACTGACACTAACTAAATCCAATGAAATCTTAAGATACTCTTCGTTCTCTTTTGTTTAAGAAAATGTTTCATTTTAAAGTTTATTCAGAAAATAATTAAATAACTGCAACAGCTATTGTATTAATATGTTAAGATAGGCAAATTACTAAATAACGCATTAATAAATTGTAACTTTGGATTCACTTTAAAGGGATTTAAAAAAGACGAAGTTCTATATCTATTTGTTACGTTCATTGGATTGTCACAATAACACCTTAAATATTTTTATTTTCACTAAAATTAAATTCTTATTTGATTAAACATGTTTCTACAGTAATTTGATCTCAAACAAAATCGAAATATCGAATTACTTATAAAGCCGAATTACATTTCAATGTATGAAGTATGCGGCATAAATATTACTGACTTTAAAAAGCAGGAAAAACCAACAAAATTTAAAGCTTCTCAATGTACAACCTCTAGTTCCTATCAGTAAAAGGTAAAAGACAACAGCGCTGCAATAAAAAGGAAATAAACCAACGACGACAGAATGGGTTTAAGGTTATCATAAATTTTCTTACCAATAGTCGCCGTCGTGCTCAACAGGTGAAATACTCAAACTGGTTTTATGAATTGGAAAAAAATTTAAGTTTGCTGTATCCACAGTTTGTAGCTGACACTGAAGATTTTTATTTAATTTTATTACTACCTAATTTACCTTAACTCTTCGCCAACAAAACGATTTACGGAGATAGGTTCTGCATATTCATTAAAAAATATTATATCTTTGCGTGGAAATGCCTTGCATGCAGCGAATGCAAATTTTATACATATGTATGTGTGACAACACCGATACTCTTAATGGAGATTTTAATTTAATTTGCTCCTCTTTAAGTTTAATCTAATTAATTGCTTACAATCACCGTTGAATAACTCCACTTTTCAGAACCAACCACACGAAATAATTTGTAAATTCGTGACTACCCTTAGCAAAAGATCGATAGGTCTCATGAAGTTCTAAATTGAATTGATAGCAAATGAAATGATTCTATTAATTTACGAGGAGATAAACTGGTAATTATCGTATCACTGAAAGGATTCATATGGTTATGTACATTCACCGAGATGAATAGACGAGACTTAGGCTTAGATAGGATAAATATTATCGTATTATTCCGTTTGGAATATTAATTTCATTATTTGTATCAAAATCAATTAATTCCTCTTAGTTAGTTCAAACATAATTATGCAACCATTCAGAAAACGAAATATTAATCAGAAAGATATTTTTCATTTCGGAAGTCGGAAAGAACGAAATGCAAGTACCAAAATGTTAAATTAAATCAGATAAAAGGAAAAGATTTCATATAAAATTTTGAGAGTATATGTATATTTAAAAATATTACAAATTTATTTTTGATAGGTAATACATAATAAAAATAAAGCATCCCCATATTTTCAGAAATTCTCCATGAAAATTTTCCAAAGTACATATCTATCTAATCGCTTTTTAAAGAATACATTTTTTATTCAAATATAATCATAATCAAGAAAGAAATCTTTTAATATAGGTTTTGCTCCTTTTACTTAAAGTCACTCACTGGAATTTCTTTTTACGTCAATAAGAAGTTAAAAGCATATTCCTTAGACGAGGTGAAGTTGTAGTGAAAAATAGAACGAAACAATGCTGCTTTTAAGATAATAGATATTTTATAAATATTATATGTATTAATGATGATGCCTTCGGAAAAGAAAATCTTCTTCTTTAGCAAAAAAAAAAAAAAAAAAGGCTGTCCATTTATTTATGAACTCATCCATCCTCAACTAAAGTTTTTTATCTCAGGATTTTATTAATTTGAAGAAACCTGTTATGGTTTATGCATTTGCCTGAAGTTTTAACTTTATTACCCTTTTTCGAGGTGCGAGGTGCATCAGTGCATTTTTATTATTTATTTGGATATGGGAGTTTATGTTCGCGAATTTTGAATGGTAGAGCTTACTCGCTCCAAGGTATGTTATGGATTCGAAAAAAAAATTAAAAAAAAACCTAATTTTGCTAATTTCTTTCGCTTCTCTAAAGTAACCTCCAGCCGAGAAACTTATCGTTCTTACCTACATAAGTTTGACAACTTTATCGATGTTGATTGCAAATTGAAAATATAAAACAATAAAAGGAAAGGAAGATGGCATATTGCTTAATTATTAATAATAATAATTAGTCTTTCCAAATTAAAAGTCTACTAGTGCATGTATTTTTAAAGGTTGCTTATGCTTGATTAGCAAATTTACGTTGGTATAGAACTAAAACTACATATATAGTTGAGCGAAAAGTTACTCATCATCATGAGAAGATAAAATTTCATTTAAAGAGGTATTGTGATACGACTCATTGGTAAATGGTAACACCACACTGGAAACGATTTGAGATCTATTAAAATAATAACATAAACTCCTTTTTGAAGAAGCGAACAAAGTGAAGAGTTTGCAATAAAAACTTCTTGATATCGCTTTCAATCGAGCCAACAAAACCACGTCAAAACAAACAAGTAAACATTCCATCTAAACCTTCGTCTGGCTCGACCATATGACTGACTACCGCTGAACTCAAAGTCAAGATAGCTAGTTGTTTGACAGTCTATAAACGTAGCTAATTCAAGTAACGCACACTTCTTACCGATCTGGGGGAACACCTCTGAATCGCCTTCCAAGACGTCTTATGCGCCTTAAGTTGTTTGCGCACAATCGAACGAAACCACAAGACGGTTGGTTGGTCGGTTCGATCGAGAAGTGTTCTTATAGCTAGCAAAAGCTTCTATCGTACGCATAATGTTTGTGTAGTGATTTAATTAACTCAATTTCATTTTAATTAAACAAGATATCAAAGAATTTGCTGTTCTTAGCAGATTAGACCTCGATAATAGACATCGGTGTCTACTGAATATCTTGAGTTAAGAGTGTAGTTTTTCATCAACCAGTGGAGCGCAGTCTACAGGAAATGATTAAATGCATATTTATTCGATTCCCTTTAATTTGACGTCAGCTATAGGCGGATGTATATTCTGCATTGTTAGATGATTTTGTGGCTCATATAATAAAATATAAAGTGTTTTTTTAGTGGTTTGTCGCGGCAAGTGTCGTTAATATTTATTGAAATGAATGAAATTGTTGTTCCGTTCCAAAGCATAACGCTGCGAAATTTGATCATTGTTTGTAAAATATGTTGCAGTGCCAGCATTTAGGTCTATTCGCTTGCGCGCCGCGCCTGTCGGGCTTTAATTAAAATTATGAAATAATGAAAAAGTGATGAAGTGGCTGTGAAACGTAAACGAGATTTCAGAAATAACTAGTGATCTGGTTTCGCATAAATAAAATTTTAAATTGTTCTGTGGGTGTCACTGATGACAATCTCACTTTGGAGCAAAATAAATCATTCATCAACCTGAGGTACAGAAATGGGGAACAAAGCCGCGAAAGAGTCCGGAACAACAAAACTTAAGAATAAGGCACGGACCCAAAGTACGTATATGTTAATGAAGACGATATACATCCGTTTTTTGCCAGCTTTGGCTTGGCACTTTGTTTACTTTTTCGCAAATTGCACCTTATCACACCTACAATGACTGTTTTTTTTATCACGATAAAGCACAGGTTACATGCATACTCACACTTTCCGAGAATGCAGGTGTGAATAATTTTCCAGAAGTTGGCAATGGAATTTGCTCATGCTTAGCGCTACTGCATAATTAATGCTATTGAATTACGAAAAAGTTGAAAATATTTAAATCGAAAGAGTTTGAAGTTAATTTTCTGGTTTAATAACGATTTCTTCTTCCTAAACTTAAATACCTATTACAAAATTGAATAAAAATAAAATTTGCGACTCGTCTGAGACATTCAATTTAGGTTCAACAGGTAACACGAAACGTGATAAAGCGAAAAATGCCTTGATATATGTAAATAATCGTGAATTCTTCAAGGTCATTAAGATGAAGCTTATCGGCTGAAATCTCCTAAGTTGACGTTGGCATTTATGAATTTTGTTCGCGAGCATCGGATGTACCAAACTAAAATTACGTCGGGTCGCATATATTCAAACAAGTTACATATATATTTGCATTTATGCGACTGGCTTATGTTGAATTAAGGCCACTGAGGTTTTCTGCTTAAAGCTTTCGCGTGAAAAAATTTGAACACGTAAGAAGAAATTGAAGGCAATTAAGGCCAATCAAGCAGGAATAAAAGAGTAACAAAAATAAAAGGAAGTAAATTATATCGGCCTTCTAGTTTCTTCTAATTTTTAACCCTTATTTTTTATTTAATACCAATTAAAATCATCTTTATAAGTTAATTAATGTTATCGAACCACTCAGGTTAGTTAGGCATTTATGCTGCTAGTCCATGTTGTGATTATTTCATGCTTTATAAAAGAGTACATCCTGTTTTCGTGTTGACTATAATAAATCAGCTTATTTAAGGATTATGAACCTATAGTTAATGATTTATTTGTCTCTTCTGCAGGTGTTCTTGCTAATTTCTGCTTTTTTAATCTCTTGTTTTTCAAGACATTTTTAATCTTTAGGTCTACAAACCGTTATATGTATATATAACAAAACAAAACAAATTAAATTAAAATTAAAACAATTAAATATAAAGTCAATTCATTTAGGCAATAAAAAATTATTAAAAAATCGCAACCACCCGGTTACATTCAAGATTTAAAATGTTCATTTACGTACAATGTACATGAGACTTTTTTAAAAATTACCAAGATAGATCACGGAAAAAAATTTGGATAGCAAAAATCCTCAACCAATTTACGAACGTTTTCGCCATAAAATCCACAACATATATTGAAAAAGTAGTAGTTCTCTTTAAAAGTTACAGGAAATAATGTCAACATTTTACGCTGACCCTTAAATTTTATTTAGAATCCCTGTTTTTTTCACAAATAATACCAAAATAATGCACTATCCCAAAATCCATCAGAAATGCCAGAAACGACGCGATATTCCCGACAAATTTTTTTCCGTGATATTTTCGGATTCGGTGATTTTGAGAGATGACTGTTACGACATGATGACCGAAATATTTCGATTAATTTCAAGGGATTTATATATAAAATTTATAAAATTGGATTAAAGCGGAATTGTTTTAAATTGCATATTTCGAAGCTATTAATTATATCCGGGGCTAAACTCAGTAACTATTACGTCTTATTAAATAAACTTCAATTTTGATAAAAAAGAAAATAAGTAATTTCTTAAAATTTGGAGTGTTTAGCTTGGACTTATGAAAAACTTTGCTCGTTATAACGAAATATACAATACCTCATATGAAAGGTCCTAATATCAATAAAAGAAATATCTTAAATAAACTCTCTTTGCTCTATCAACTCGATCTACACATTTTTAAAGTATGGTTTGATTGATACAATTAGCTAATGTTCGTTATTTTATAAGCTGAATGACGTAATCATATACATTTTGATTCTAATGAAACCTAGTGAGTTTCATAGGGTTTAAATTAAATAAATTGCGAAATATTAAATATCCAAGCACATTAAATTGTATTTATAGATACAATTGACTTATTTGCCTTTTCAAATGTTATGCAGAAACACTTCGCTTTCAGAGGATTTTTCCTACAAAATTTTTAAAATTTTTTTTAGGTGTAAAATGCAATGCATGTAGCAAGAACGAATGTTATAGTTACTATAATTTGCCACTAAATCTATATATGCAGTTTTTTAGTGATCCAAACTAAAGGAGCCCTCTAAGAATACAGAATTTATCGTTAATCATAATTAATTGTGTGTAACAAGCAATAGGTTTCGAGAAGTGATGAAGGCATCAGAAGAAAAGGAGACGGATGTAATTTTGCGAGCCTCATTAGCCAAGACAAGTTTCGATTAATATTACCTGCCGTCATCAATCATGCCTTCGAAAAGTGAGCTGATCTCAGTGGGTGAAGTCCCACAATTAAATAATCGTCATTCACTAACCTGTCCAAGAATGCAATTCTTGCTATTGATTTGCGCTCACGACGAAATCTGCAATAGTATAAATCGTACTAAAGGCAAACCGGGTTCCCCGCAGATCTCCGATTAGATCAGTAGTGGCCTAAGTAATGAGGCCGACGCCGGAGCGATGCTGGGGCTCCTTCGGGCCAAAACCTTAGTGCACCTGGATTTTTGAACGCTGGAGAACCCGGACCAGTTGCCAGTTAATTCAGATTATTGGCGCATTGTGGGGGCGTCGTTTAATGCTCCGTCGAAAGTACGCTCCTACCTGTTCGTTCGTCGATATCTAGAACGCACATGTGGCCCCAAGTACCCTGCACAAATGGTGTAACTTTTCATTTTCAACTATGATTGCTACTCGAAGCCAAATTTTAGTTGGCACACAAAGGTTAATAACAATAGCGAACCGTACAATGGGCCAGAAATGAACCGGTTATACCTTCGAGCCTCAATTAAGCACAAAGTACACGACTAGCATTCTCAATTAAACGCAGCGCTAGAGGCCACGTGCATGGCTCTCTAGAGTTCTAGCCACCCGCCCTGCTTTTGTTCTTTAAGATGAAAGTCAATCTTATTTTGCAGGCGATGTAATGAAAGTTTTTAACTGAAAAAATCGAAAGTTTTCCTCTAAAGCAATTGCGAAACACAGCAAAGTGCATTTTCATGTAGCTGCAACTTCGACAAAAAAAAAAACAGCCCACCTTTATTTTACCAAATGAAACATGGGGTTGGAGTTTGTATGCAAACTTTTCCTTTCTGCATACGAATTGGCTAACGAAAAACCAAAGTAACAACTGCAACTGATGTTAATTGAGATTATCGGATAGGTATGTTACAGGATTGTAGTTTACAGCGCTTCACTGTAAAAGCATTCATAGTAGAGAAGATTTTCTATGTAACCCGGCTAGCTGGCTTTTAATTCCAATCGATAATTAAACTTAAACTAAACTTGTTGCTGCACTTGTTTTGTTTTCAAATTGTTTAATGCTGTAGGTAAACAGCAGCATTCAGCTAAACTATATAATAATAATAAAGTTTCAAAAATAATGAATTATAAAAATTCAGGCCTAAAAGTGAGAATATTCGGATTTTTGTAAAAAGTAATACGAAATAGATTTTCTCGAAAATGGCGCATTTCTGACCCCCAAGTGATATGGGTTAAATCACTAAGAGATTAAAGACTAAAAACTAAATTACATAGAATCAAAATCTAGTTTAGGATAGAATTAAAATTGCAATTAGATTAGAACTTGAAATTAATTTTAGAAGTAGAATGGGTATTTTTGGAATTAAAAATTAAAACTGGAATGAGACTAGAAATTCAAATTATTGTAGAAGTAGGACTATTAGACTAGAAATAAAAAACCAGAATTATAAATACATACATGTAGATGAAGAAAATTATGGGTACGGATCCCGAGTGCGCCTTTAGTTTACAAAATTTATTGCTTATAAATAGCCACTTAAAACTTTACATGTGAATTGTATTGAATAAAATGTTAAAGAATTGTAAATTCATAGGTCTGAATAGAAATATGTAAGGTATACATTGGAACTTGTCAAATTGACTTATTGTTCTCAATTAAACATTTCGTAATGCAAAACATCTCACATATAAAAATATACTTATAAAAATAAGAATATAAAAAACAATAAAGAAGAAAAAAAAATCCTAATGATAATTTAAAATGTGAATGTTATACCTAAATTAATATTTTGTAATGTAAAAACTCGAATATTTAAATTAACATTGATTCGATTTGATGTAACACTAGTAGTTTTCTTCTTTCTTTATATGGGTGATGATTTACCCCGTAAATTTAATGTTTGGCAAAAATTCAGTATACGATTTTCAAATTTCAATTTTCTTCTTATCATTACTTTGTGAAGTGCATTATCCTGTTTTTAATGAAAATGACATTTTTTTTAATTTATGATGATTTATGCAGTTCAAATTAGCTGCTCAAATCCGTTGTCACTACTTAACCCCTTCGAAATGCGGCTACCAAAGAGCTCTTCCAGGGCCATCAGTCAGGCGGCGTTGTGTGGACCCTTATCTCAGTGTAACCGATAGGTAAAGTGGGTCAGCCGGTGACCGGGTGTATCATAAACCACTGACCGCCGGGCGTTTAGTCAACCCCTTCTTGTACAGGTCAAACAATGGCACATTCGTTAGTCATAAATCAGCTCAAAAACCACGTCCCTTCCCTGCTTTATCTTGTTTAAAATATTGATCTCGACTGGGACAGTCCCCGGAGGGCTCGGCGCCCCGCCTGGGGGTGTCCAATGGCGTCTGTGTTATCAGCGACCCGCACGCATATCTCCGTCCCAGATCGAGAGCATGGTTTGCGTGCTGAAGCCGAGAAAACCATTTTCGTTATCAGCTCAGTGAATAGAACGATAATCTGCGTATCTTGCAGGGATAAGGCGCACATTCTATTCAGGTTATGCGATTGAATTTCGTTGGCTGATTTCAGTTTAGTTTAGTTTAGTTTCCGAACTCCAGCAAAAATTGTTAAAGTTTATTTACCTATATTTCAGGTATCACATGGAATTTTAGATATTCTACGTTCAGGAGAAAGATGCCTTCCGCAGCGATGTCGTCTCAACCGCATCTCGATATATCCCAGTGGCTGGAATTTCTCGATTTGAAGCAGTACGAAGGTAATCCAACAAATCAACTCTTTCTGATTCAATAGTGTACTTTAACTCTATATATATTATTTATATATTTTCCAGATTCTTTCCAAGATTTTTCTGGAGTAGAAAAGCTGCTCGAGCTTTCTGAAAGTGAAATTAAAAACTTGGGGGTGAAGAACTCCGCTCACAGAGCACGGATTGTTACCAGTTTAGTTGCGCTTCGTGAAAAATATCGTAAAGTTATAAAACCAGGTGAGTTATTTAAGCTTAGTAAAAGCGGGATTCCTGGGCTTGCCAACATTTGACACACATATAAATAAATATTATGCAGATTTTATACTAATTTTAAGTATCATAATAATCACCCACAGTAGCGATCAATTTAAGCTATTAAGTTTTCTAGCGCGGGGAATAAGCATCAGCCAGATGGATCCATTCATATAATCATATCAGTATTTCCTAAGAGCTTCTGAACTTGGAATAATGTTAAATCTCGAAACAAAAATTGTTCGAAAAACCGAAATTTATAAGTGTCATCATGTTCATAATCCTTTTCAACATACGTCCCTAATAATTTTCATTATTTATACTATATTCTCTAGGTATACTTATGGCACAAAATTAAGAATTTCTAGTTTGAATTCATTATGAAAATAAATTCATATCAAGACTTTATGAAAGCATTATTAATCGATAAAACTATTTTAAATTTGACTTTAACTTTCTCTGTTTTGACAGTAAAACCTGAGAGCCTGTTAAATTTATAATTTGTCTATCTTTTTGCGGCGTTCCCTTAATTTCGTAACGTTCATTTTCATTGAATGACATGATCCCTTTTAATTAACAAAACTTCTTCTTAGTTTTGTCCAAAACAAATCAACATTATGCCAGAAAAAGAAAAAAGAAAAAATGAATTAAATTATTATGAAAGTTATGTACGATACAATAATTGAATTTCCGTGGTTATGATGATGAATAGGTATACCTATATGGCGGATAAAAAGTATTTGTCTTCAAAAAGGGGTTTTCTGGATCGGATATGAAATAAAATAGGGAATTCCATCTCCGGATCAACAATTTTGAATGCCGAAGTATTATATTATCAAAATTTGTAATTAGCAAGCTAGAAAATACCTTGATATAAATTGTTATATGTACTAAGGTAACTAAGCTGTGATGTCGCAAAAAAGAAAATGAAAACGGAAACAAAAGAGAAGATGCCAAAATTCCTCTAGAGGTTACTCGAAAAAACTTAAACCCTTAAGGCATCTTCAACCAATTTTGTTAATTAGCATAATTTGAATTTGCCTTGAGTACGTCGTTGCTTTAAACTCTTTTTTTAAAGGCTCTCACATAAGATGTGCCTAGATAACTTACAAAAAAAAATTAAAAACCATTAGCTATAGAAAGCTCCCTTCTTGACGACATGCTTGTAACAAGAAACAACCCAGAGAAGAACGCCGGAAGCCTTTTTTTTTGTAATTTTAATTAGTATTCACGAATCCACGAAGTCGCGCTAATAAGAAAAGAGCTCATCACTTGTTATCGTCAAGAAGGTTTACAACAACCACTCAGTACGGAAAATTTTTCAGCGAAAGTGCAAGTTAAATATTTCCCTGCGTAAATTATATCTCGCCGGTTTTCCTTTTGCTCTTCCAGAATTATCGCAAGAGTGACTATGCCGTGAAAAGTTATGGAGAAGCATAAAAAACACGCCCGCCGCATAGTGCTGAGCCTGAAATACTTTTGCTGTGTCTCAGGTGATTCTATCTAATTGCCTCCCCCATATCTGCGCAAAAAGTGTTGTGCTGATGATGAAAGAAAGTTCATCAGCCCTTTCATTCTGTGGCCAGCCTCTTTTCCCATTCCATTTTTTTTTTTCTTTTTTATAATAGAAAGTGCTCGAGTACGATTAAAATAATGATTCGACCCTATTTTTTTGTTATTTCTAGGCGGCGTGACCACAAACAGCCTCCGCGGTACAATGAAATTCGCTTCGCAGCGCCACAGTGTCGCAGTCGACAGTGCCAGGAAACACAGCTGCAAAGATGCCAGAAATTTGGACAAGAGCAACAGCACCAAAGATGCAGAAGACTGCTCGATGTAAGTAGACCCAAGTTCACGAATTAAATAAAATAGCACACGGGAAAAGTCGCCGGGTGTCCTCAGTCCTGTTCCTGTAGGACAGTTGAGGGCTTTTGTTCCCCGCTGGCGCGACACTGCGCACTCTTCAATATTTCTCTGAGTGCAACCCCTAATAAGGGATCGATATATTTATACTTCAATTACTGGGACTCTGGAGTTGAATGATTCCTGTGAAATTAGGAATTCTGGAGGAATTTCATTTCCCTTTCACAGTTGCTATGTGGACCCCTAAATAGAAAACTACCCAATGTCATACTTTTATTTTAATGTTCACGAATATGCTGTCAGAACGATCTTTGAAAGAAACCACTAGTCTATCATCAATCTGCTTTACCCTAGCCTAGGCAGACGGGCACGGCTGAATGAACGTTCGACGAATGATCGTTCAATCGCTTTTTCATTCATTGCACGCATGACAGACGGCGAATTTTATTCAAGTAAAAAATGTTTCATGTCTCAGAAATGGATACGGTTGGTATAGCAATATTAAGTGTATATAAAAACCTCCGCAAGCTTTTAAACGTTTGAGTATGTTGTTATAGAAAAGATTTTTTAATTTTTGTACTAAATTCGATATGTGTCATTGTACATACTTAATTTTCAGAATATTTAGAGTCTATAACAATTAGTCAACTTTAAGTATTTAATATGAATAGATTATGATTATGGTGATGGCATTGATCTAATCTGTTCTGAAAATTTGCGGATCAGAAAAGAGCGATAATTTATCAATCTAGATCAGGCTCATCGAAAGCTGATCTTTTGATATTTTCTGATCTACAGGGGTGGGGTACGGGTGGGGTGACCCAAATTAATTGATGGATCCAAATATCTTCTAAAATACGTCAGCTACAGAAAAGCTGTTCAGACAAAGATTGTGAAGGACAATGGGGGTCATTCATCCGTTAAAATAACCTTGACTTACAGATCAGTGTTCAAGGTCATTTGTAGCCTTGTAGGTCAAGATCATGTTTTTTTAATGAGAACGCCTATTTTTTACGTTGGATTCCAAAAGATCAGAAAGTTTTAGGTTGAAAATTATTATTTAATAGTTTTATTTGAAGGAGGATTTTGATGCAGACCAGTGATGTGGTATATTCATTATCATCAGTTTTTCTTCAATGATTCCAAACGGAAGAAAAATTGATTGTAATTTTTATCTGGGTATATTGGAATCCCTCTGTTTTTCCAAGTTATCACAATTTTCGAGTTCAGGGCTTGCACCGAGGGAAGTTGCTTATCACGTCGAACGTCCGTCGTCTCTCCCACGCCGGGAATTCCCCGACATTTTTACTACTGCGACTCCGCTGTAAAATTGGGGTAAGATTTTCAATGTTACGCTAAGGCCACTCGACGCGACGCGACGGGCTCGCGTGTGTGTTTGTGGCGCGGCGCTTCTTGCGCGGTTCGCCGCGGTGCCCGTGGATCTCAGATTTCAGTTCGAAGCGGTTCTGGGGCACTCTCGCGCCGTCCCTCAGGAAGAGACGCTCTCCGGGTCTGGCCCGCCGGTGCAGTTTTTCCGGCTGGGGAAGTCCCCTGTGCTCGAACGGGTTGCTCGATTGGAAATTATACGGTTCGGGAGCTTCTCCGCTGCGTGACGTGTGTTCCGGGCAGCGCAAGTTTGGCCTTCTAAAACTCCCTTTGGCCCTTCTGGTTATTTATTTTTTTCTTGGCCACCGGGCGCCATCCTTTAACCGGGTAAAACACCTTAATATAATATTTTTGTGTTACTTTCACGCGGCCCTTTTTGTTCTCGGGTTTTCTGCAGCTCCCGCTTAGTATCGAGTGAAGTTGGCTCCTAATTACAATGGGTGTTTGCCCCTCGGCGCCTTGATTTATTTCATTTTTCTCGTCGGAAGGACTCGTTTCGTGGGTCCGTTGTAATCGCACGAAAATGGGCGTACTATGAAAGTGCCATTTTTTAGTGTAGTGATTCATTTATTCTGTGACAGTGTTTGTTCGAAGCAAACATATAGAAGCTAGAATTTTTCTCGTGTTTCGTCCTTCTAAAAAGCCGCAACTAATCTCTTTTCGAGCCCAGCTTGTAATTCTTGTAATTGTTTGCTCATCGATTAAAGCCGGGACTATCGCTCGAAGGGCTGCAGCTTGGCGGTGTAACACAAAGGATCGGTTCTCTTCCGCGCTCCTCAGTTCGTCCTTTTTTTTTTGTATTTCGACTATACCTTGGCCGGGAGTTGGGAGCGGGGACTTTTAGTGTTTGTGTTTCCCTATCCAGGCCGACGAGAGCGGCCAAGTGTGAGTGGTAAATAAATAAAGGAAAGAGCACAAAACCAGGACTCCGTCTGGATTTTAACTGCCATCTACTACCTCTTGGACCTCCGTTTAGGGCGCATTCCGGGAGCGATCCTGTGCCGGGAACACTCTCCTCATCAGGAAGGATATTTTACGAAATTGAAGGGCTCCTCCAAGTGATGCTGCTCGAGTATAAGGAAAACAAAGCTATTCGTAAGGTGGGTGCTCTTCTTCTTGTTTCACTCCCCCCCGCCCCCCGATGCCTTTGTGCATTGAAAACTCGACAGACTGAACAAGTTGCGCTTTTGAGTGCTCCACAGCCCTTGTGGGTGGCTCGTGGCTCTTCCCTTTTTCTGTTTTGTTCGAATTTCACCACTGTCGCGCTTTGGATATATCGTTTTTTTTTCTGGCCATTATCTTTCCTTCAAAATAACCCACTAAAGTGTTTATTGTTCTAGAACATGCAATGGGCGTTTTTACTTCTGCAGCAGTTCCCTCCTCAATGAGGATCCTGCAGCTCTGTTCCTTTCGCTGCTTGGGAAAAAAACCCTTCTGTGGATAACTGCAACTTGTTATGAACCCTCTGAGTCATCCCATTTACTTCCTAGAAATATTGGGTGTGATTTTGATTAAATCGAAAGGATTATTGTCTTTATTACGGCGATAATTATGCCTTTTGCCACTGTTATATAGCAAACGAAGCCAACTATTATCTTTCAGATAAAAATGTTGAGGAGCTAAGGGTTTGGAACAGTCTTATATCTCTGGCTCGTGCTTTGCAAATGGGTTTCGAAACATTTTACTGCGCTGATTTTTCTTACTATTGTTCTTTAATTTCGCTCCGCGCGAATTATTGAAAATAAAATTGAACTTTAATACAAAAAATACGGACCGCAATAACAGCCATGGCACTTATTAAACGAAGACAAACTCAATTATACTTGAAGTTTGTCTCGATCGGTGGTAACATAAGCAGCAACCCAATTAGAGAGTTCATTCAATCAAGATCCTTATTAACTAAACATTTTCCTTTGGCAAAGTGTGGATTAATCGAGGAAAAATAAAACAGTCTAGTTCGGTTGGTACGCCTGTTGTCAATGGTCGAGAAAAACTTCAAATGCAACCGAGTTTGTTTTCGTTAGACAACAAATGTCATGGCCGTTATATTTTTGGTATTTAAGTACATATAATTATTTCCGATAATTCGAGCGCCAATAGTTTGTAATATGTCGCAGAGATTGCAGACAAAAAACGTATTTCGTGTCTCACGAGGTCTAAAAACGTCTTCAAAGAAAATGTAATAATGACTTTACTTTGACACTTTTTGCTACATTTCCGGCGAATTCATTAAAATAAGATCCAAAAAATTTAGTTTGGCAATAAATATAAAGCTCTGTAAAAGACAATATAATGTATTTATAAATAAAAGTAATGTTAATATAAAAGGTAAAGTTTGTTTTGTTTTTATATCTATATAATTGAATGGTAGCTATAAAAGTAAACCTTATTCGGCTAAATTATATTTTCTTTCATAGTTAGGCATAAGAAATCAAAATCAGACATACAAAACCTAGACTCAAAATTCGTGCTGACTTGTGTAATTATTATTTTTTGAATTTTTTAATTCTAAAATACATATGTGGATATTACCTATACTCAGCACAGTCCAACAAACAAATCCCGATGACAAAATTCCTGTTTTATTCTATGGCAATTTTGGATAGCTGTTTTTTTATCTGCATTGCCGTCAGCTCCAGAAAAGAACAATTAAAAACAAAACGATGAGATGCAAACCATGAAGATCATCCTGTTCTTTACTAGGAGTTCTGTGCTTGCCATCACCCATTAATCGATCAAAATGACATGGGTCTTATTTTATGGAAGATTAAAATCATTTCAATGGTTTTTTTTCCTCCAAAAAACTTCTTGTCGCACGACAGCAGAAAAAAAATGAAGGAGACTTAAAAAAAGGAAAAATATACAAATATACATACATATAATCCCTGCTAATCTTCGAGGAGTGAAATCGAACAAAAAGTCCCTTCATTCAGTTTGAAAGGGGCTCAAAATATTTCATCTAAATTTAAAATATTGAATTCTGAGGCGGTTGAGGGAAAAAGTTATTTAAAATCCCCAGGGCTACCGGGACCAGTTCTATTAATACCAAGATGAGAGTGTCCTCAAGTGAAATCAAAGCTGCCTTAGGGTTGTAGGAGCACCTCTCGAACATTTAGAAACGGATTCCCCACAACTTGCATTGTAATATTCCTTCAAAGGTCCTTAATGAGGATGCACACTGTGGGGAGCGTGTGCGACATTGTGGCGCGTGGGTGAGGACGCCCTTTAGGTGCAAGTACCACCATTTTTGTCAAAATCTCAAGGAAGTTTTGAAACATTACAAGAGCCCGCCACTTATGAGCCCACATGTGGAGGAGTTCTTCTAGCGCCGACTTTGCACAGGCACAGTGTGCTTAGTCATCTCATCTCCGTGGCGTAGGTAAAATATTTGCCAAGAAACCCATGAACTGCAAGCAGACTTGAAATTAAGTTGTTGCTTTCGGGACAGCCACCTTGGAGAATTCTTTATTTTAGGACGTCTTGGAGGATGGGCTGAGCTGAGTTATGTGGGCCTGACTCATGCAAAATTCGCGTGACGGCAAGAATCAGTCGGTATGCAGACACGCGAGGATGATAAAAACTAAATGTTTCTGGAAACCCACCGTAATTCTAATTAAACACGAGTGCAAAGCAGGAAAATTAATTGCTCTGTAAAAGGCTCTAACTGCCGCGCATCGAATGATCTATAATACAACATCTACATTTTAATTATATTTCAGCTGCTGTAAGCTGGACCTCCCCTGCAAACGAGCACTTATTTAATTAACAAATTAATCATTTATAGCGGTGCTATCATTTAATAGGTTTTATATTTGTTTTCATGATATGTAGAACCCATTTAATGCCACAAATAAATCGAACCATAGTAACTATTATATAGCAGAGCAGAATGTAACTTATATTTAATGTAAGTTAACCTAACACCTTGTTAGGAGCATAACGACAAACTTCTTATTTTATTACCCTTTAACCAAGGGACAGAAACTGCTACAAGCAGAAAAATAAAAATTGAAAGAGCCCTGAACATTTTATATGGAAAAGTACTCCCAGTCGATTTGACTGACATTTTAGTATGATGTACTCTGTCATTCCGATCAAAAGTTGATATGACGCGGAGTTATTTAATGGACTGCTTTCGAGACATACAGAGTGACTCATTTTGATCGACTCGAGCGTCTATCTCTTAAAATAAGCAATTTAGGAAAAGCATTTACAGACAGAAATTGTAGGGCTGATATTGGAGCACATGATACTAACCTTGACTCTCGTCTAGAGGTCACTACAAAATCAACTTGAATGTACATATTTATATTTAATTATGATAGAAAATGTACAACAAAAAAGGTCAAGGACAGTGAATCACTTTTTCTAAGAATCAGATCATTAGACTTTATATAAAAGCAATTAAAATTTGAATATAATGTTTTCTTAAAAGAAGATGTGAATAGCTTTTTCTTTATAAAATGTAATGATATATGCAATCCGTTCTAATCTTGCTTTCCTAGTTTCTGTGCAAAAAAATCAGTTTTTTAACTTTGTTTAATATGAAAATGCTCCCATCAAAACTCGATCAATAATAGGTACTCCCAAGCCACACATAAAAGTTATCAGTTATTAAATAAATGAAACCGGCATAAAACCCCTTTAGAATAAATAATAATTTACTTATGTTTGTATTAAATGTTTAAATAATCATTTCTTTTGTTAAAGAATTTATTTTCTTAATGAATATTATTATATATATTTTTTTTTTTTTTTTTAAAGGCACATATTATCATTTAGTAAGTTCAAGATTTTTTCAAAAAATTCATAATTCAAAAAATATTGATTGGGAATGCCAATTACGGATTGCTATTTAAAAATTTTACTGAATGTATAGGAATTGAATAATTCTTGATGCATCATACCAAAACTGATAAATAGTAATGAAATTGGCATCAGCATAAAGTTAGCCTTTAATTACAATATGTAAAAAGCTTAAATTACAAATTTGAATTTCTGAATAATTTATAAATTAAGTAATGTTTGGAAGATTGTTTTGTTACGTTTCTGTTATTGGATTTTTGAATTTTAGTTTTTATTGTAGTTTATTGTTGTCAAATAAAATCTTGAATTTTTTATTTGTCGTTTTAAAAACTATTTATGTGCATATTTAGCGACTTTTATGTGCATATTAATTTGCACATTTCGCCTATTTTAAATGCATAAAGTTGCGGTCACTGATTATGGTAATAGTATTTAAATCATCTAATTTTCTTGAAAAAGATTTCTAATTTCGGTAGTTGAGACGTGCAGGGCCACGATGGTTTCACACGATTTATGTGGTAAAAATTCAGAACAAGGAGTGTGTCGTGTGTGCTCGAGGTCTCGTTCAACGAGACGGCAATTGTTTTAGGCCTCGCGGAGGAAACTCCTTTTGTAATTCAATCAGCCAAGGAGAGTTCAAGAAGCACCCACTTGAGGGTTATTTAATTAAAGAGCCCCAGGAGACGAGATGTGCATGTGGGCGACGCGAAACGCGGCTACAATTTTCCAGCGGGCCCGCTCCGATCGCTGAAATGGCACCGCTTTTCGTCCCGCAATTGAAAGTTGAGCAATTAATTGAAGGCGACGTCTTCGCTTGCATGACTAAGTGGCTGCCACAAATTGGTTCCCTCGGGGGAGATGCTTCCACTAATTGAATGTTTTAGCAGATGGGTCCAAACAAGCTCCCGCCTCGGAAGGTCCACGAAGGGAAACCCAGGGTAGAATTCTGCGTTCTCTCAAGATTGAACCAAGCAGACCGAAATTATCTGTTCATCTTTGCCACGCCATGAAAGTCCATGGAAAATTCTTCAAACATAAAAGCGTATTTTAAAAGCGTTGAGCATCGTCTTATAATCCTATAAATATTTTAGTAGCTAAGCCTGCTGTGTAAGGAGACCCTCTTAGAGCCCCAAGAATTCCTTTAAAGTCATTGAAAATGTTTCTGGGTGACACTGCAAAACCTTCTAATTAAAATAACCACTTTGGGAGAACTTTAAGAGGCTTCAAAAAGTAATATTCATATCAAGCAGACGATAGTTGATATTTGTAAAGTTAAGCTAAGAAAATGTTTTCTCCTTTTACACAAGTTCAATTTTTATAAACAAATCAGGAAAGAGCGGATTTGGAAATATCGTATTACTTGAGAATATATATTTTTGTTATAAATAATATGTACCTTAAGATAATAAGGAAATAGCTTGAAATATATATCTTTTTAAGTAGTTTAAAGGATCCTTAGAATAAGTGAACAAAGAAAATTTTCTAGAAAATTCAATAACCTAATGAATAATTTTAATTTAATTCTTTTATTTTTTAGAATTCTTGCAAAAATATTAAAAATAAATTGGAAGATTCAATTTTGATTTAAGGATTTTTTATAATATTCGCAATTCTTAAAAAGTAGACTAAGCAAGTTAACCAACTTTCGATACCTAAAGGACTCAAATTCAGCAAATATCTAGAAAAAATAATTTTATTTCTTGGGGTTATTGCTTGGGGGTAATAGTTATACACATAACAAGTGCGAGTACAACTCGTGCTTTGAGGATTCTGTACCTAAGCTTAGATAGTTATCTACATAAATTCATCAAAAAAATAAAAAATAAGTTCGTCAAATTAATGATTTTCAAATTTATTATTTTCTTATGCCAAAAGAGCTCCAATCGTGTCAATTCTCAAGACTGTAGTTCACAGGGAAGTACCCTTTAGTTTTTGATAGTTAGTGGAACTTTTTTTACTATAAAAATACGCTTTGAAAGGCCGTATTTTTTATTACGTTAAACTAGAACCTTAAATTTTTTACATGATTTGTCTTTCGAAGCAATTTGAAGCTCTGTTTTTATAAATTTATATTAAGAAGAGCTTAACTTCAATTAGAAATTATGTTAAAAGCCATAGACCGCGACTGACCATAGCCTTTCCCCGAATAAACAATATTAGATTCTGATTATTAGGTACCTTCAACACTCCTATTACTAGTAGCATGGTAGAAAACTTACCTGGAACCTGATGATGTTAAGTTAAATAATGGCGTTATTTTAAAATTGTATTATTTTTCGGTTATCCTGTAAATTTATTAATTGTGTGCTATTAGAACTTCTACCACGATACACCAATGTCTTTGGTACTTCATATCGAAATTTCAAAAATATGGATTTTGAAAAATATAACGAACATTTGAATGAGATTTAAAGGAAAACCAACGTTTAAAAAAGTGCCAAAAAGTATATGTAAATATATTGGAGGTAAAGGACGATAAGCTTAATTTTATTTACTTACCTTTTTCAGCAATTTGCTAAGTGTCAATGAATAATTCTGTCAATGAAATGATTGCTAAAGTTTCGTAGCTATTTTGTTTTTCAAAAAGCAATTGAATTTGGTATAATAACGTTTCTAGCATATTTTTGAGACGTAACACCTTTGAATATACAGTAAAGGAACGGCTATACCCTGTACGTGTAGTCTGTGTGAATGAAGCATCTCCAGCGGGGAAAATTTCAGGGGAAGTGAGCCTTGAGTAAGAAGAAGATACTTTGGCAACTTAAAAAAATTGTGATTTGAAGGGATCGCAGCCTTTCTAACCATATTTTTGAATTAAAAATGCAAAGACAGAAGGTGAAATGTGGTTAAAAATAGTGTGTATGATGCTGGCTTTTATTTGGTGTGTATTTAGTGTAAGATAGTGATGTGTGTGATAAAGAATTGCGGCGAGAAGAAGCGGCGACTAAATTAACGAATTTCTTTTCACCGGTAAGCCAGAATTTGAAATCTTTTTGCCGATGTGATTGATAGATACCTGTGGTTTTTATTGTTCTTGATGCATTAAACATGTTATTTCATTTTAAGCTAAATTTTCAAGTTTTAAAAATATTTTAATGTATGTCAGTCCACGACAGTCATGCGCAATTTCGACGAGCCCTGACACAGAGAAGCCGCTAAATATTTTTAAATGGTGATATAAATGGGCACCCAAATATTTATTAAATCAAGTACGTGAAAAACTCCTTTTCATTTTCACACAATTTTTGTAACTGCACTGATCAATTTTCTATGTAGTAGTAAGCTCAGACTAGTATTCGTGAGATGCTTCACTTTTAGCGATTTATGTCCGTTCCTTTACTGTATATTCATAGCGTAACACTAACATTTAATGGGGATAAAATAATCTTCAAAAATTTTTAAAATTCTAAAGATACAGTTCCGCTTAATTTTGAATAAATTTGATTCAGTTTTGCTTAATTTTTATCCCACACAAGCTGTATTGTGCAATTTTGTTTCTTTTTTCAAATTTTCAAACATCTTTAATAGAAGTTACTGCAATAAGGCCAACATTATTACGATATCTTGAAACCAATGAGGGTGAATTAAAAGAAATCGCTCTTAGATAATTATAATTACTTAATAGGTACACCACCAGACGACGCTCTATAAAGTCTGTGAAAAATTCACAAGATAGAAAAGTTCTGTTTGGAAAGAATATGAAATTTTAATTTCGCAACTCCTTGAGGGCTTCGTATACATTTCACATTTAGGTTAATTATTTAAGAGTTAATTACCTCTGTGGCAGTGTGCAACTTGCAGGAGCCCAAAAGAGCAATGGAATCAAAGGAAACAAACCTCTTTCCGCATGTTTTGGAATGCTGCACCAGCGGCTTTAGTTTGTGTAAATGAAATCCTGTTAACATATTTCCGCTATTAAAATACTTAAGCTCTACAGTTCACGCCATAAACACGATAATGAGTCTGTTTTGTAATCTATGGCGTTACTCCAGAAACTCCAGGAAACTTGCGACTTTGGAATTACCAAAATTCCATAAAAATCTGGCTTGGCTCCAAGGCACGTTACGGCCTGAATGAAAATGGAAAAACAGGAAAATATAATATAAAAAAGAAGAAACTCTTCCCCTTTGGTATTAATTTTTAGGCCGTGCATGGCGTGCACCGGGCGGCCGCCCACTCACCGCGGCGCAGTAAACGAGAAAGGGTTGAATCCATTTGCCAAGACAACCCTTGGCGCAGTCATCTGGGCAGGGATGGTTCAGATTTCAATCAGGACAACTTACGCTGCCCGTCGGAAACAGACCTTTGTCGGGTGAAAGAAGGAAAAGTTAATGAAAATGGAAAAATACAGCGCATAGGGCAGGAGTTAAGGGAGGTTAAAGCACATTATGACTATTTGCACAGAAGGTTTGAAGATACGACACGACTTCGACCCCTATTGATTACTATACTTGCTGTTTGCAACTAGAAACCCAACAAATATAATAGCTCCAACAAATTGAGCAAACTCATTTGTCTGTTTACAATTTCATTAACAAATGCGGCCTAAGCTTTCTTAAGCAGCTCCCGCGGTGAGGGAAGTCTTTGTAATAGTTTATACAATATATTGTATAGTACAGCTCTGCGATTCCGTAATGTTTAGAACTCGCAGCTTCTCTAACTCATACACGTTTTCTAACTTAAGTTAGAATTCTCTAAACCACTTAGAGAGATGTCGGATTATCGTATCCTACCTACTAAATATTACATTTTTGTAAAACAAAATTACAAATGAATAAATTATTGTGTTGTTCCAAATGAAGAGAATATTACTGAAAATTCGAAAACTTTTATCTTAATTTCAAACAAAAATGATTGTATATACATAATTCCACACAGGATATTGTTTACAAAGAAAACTTTCAAATGTTTAAAATAAGTAAGTTCGATTTTAAAGCCGAAATTAAAAATGTTTAAAAATTGAATTTTAAACCTTCCCACAGTCTAAAACTGAAAGCGTGCATAGTTTAATAACACCGTAAACTGATGAATTTCAAGGAAGCTTTAATACTTAAATCTCCTTAAAGTTTAAGAGTGGACATTTTTAAGGTGTTTTTCCATTCTAAAAACAGTTTAGAGAGTTTAAAAGCTAAAGCATCCTAGAA
Source organism: Machimus rusticus (assembly GCA_951509405.1). Classification (NCBI taxonomy): domain Eukaryota; kingdom Metazoa; phylum Arthropoda; class Insecta; order Diptera; family Asilidae; genus Machimus; species Machimus rusticus. Next base: position 2,772,187 of record OX608052.1, on the reverse strand, counting down.
TTGAAGAATTACCTTTCATAAATTTCTTCAGTAACAAGCAAATTTTTCGTTTAGCTAAAGAATAATTTCCATAAAATCATCATTGTTTTTTTCGTTAAATTAATTTTAATTAATTATTATTTAATTTTTATTTCTCATTTTTAAAATGTTTATTAAATTGCTTCTGAAATTAGTTTGAATTCTCGTATATGTACTCTAACTTTATTAGGGAATTTCGGTCCGAGAAGGCCTTTTGCGAGCGTTTTTTTGATTTGATTTCAGCGGATTTAAGAATAGAGCAGGGTGTAACACCTTCGGACGGAATAGGCTTGACTCAAGAAGGCAGTTTTCAATTCGGACCAATCAATAATACATTTCAATCCGGATGCAAATGATCATAAACCGAGGTATGTAAAGCATTTTTTGGGTTCACCTCCTCCAAATTCAATTGCGATTTTCGCGGTGAAGGGGGAAGGTTTCCATTGATCAAGAGACCATGTAGAATCGATTAGCATACCCCTGTTCAGACCTAACGAAACACCCTGAGAGTATTGAGTCTGCTTTAAAAGAAAAAATATATAAACTAAAAACGTTTCTGAACAAAATTTTTTCAAAATACTGTAATTTTTATTGGTTTAAATTTCTAGCAGATTTGCAGTTCACATTTATGGCAAGTAATAGTATTAAATAAAACTACACTTACATTATTATTTTTCAACCGCGGGTTCTAACAACTGCTCACTACACAATTGTTATGTGAGGAAATCAGTCTCTTAGAATTCTGAATTTAAAAAAATTATTAAAAAAAAAAAAAAACCGCCTTCAAAAAACAGCTAGGAACTAAAAAGCAAAAAATAATTGGTAACATTTACATATACGATTTCCTACCTACTGATGTGTTTGAACTCGGTGCCAAGCCAAATAGGTCCCCCGCTACACCCCGCATGTGCGACGAACTTTCGAGCGAGCGTGGGTAGGCTGAGCGATACAACCCAAACGGGCACACACATGTGTGAAATACGTTTCGTTGTTAATTCAACTCTTTATAAGTCACTAAGTATAAGTATTGCTCATTGTTATTTTTGGACTTTGGCACCGACTTCAAACACATCAGTAGGTAGGAAATCGTATATGTAAATGTTACCAATTATTTTTTGCTTTTTAGTTCCTAGCTGTTTTTTGAAGGCGGTTTTTTTTTTTTTTTAAATAATTTTTATTTTTTGCTTTTTAGTGGTGTTTATAAAGGCGGCCATCTTAGAATCCGCCATTTTGGTTTTTTAGTATTTGTTAGTCAATCCCTTATAATGATACATATCCTGTCAGAAAAATAATCTTCAAAATCGATCCATAATTGTTGAAATTATCGCGCGATGAAGTGAATGAAAATCAATAAAATTCAGTCATCCCCTAATTTTCCACCCTTTGAAGTGGAATATTTTAATGAAATTTAAATGGGACCACTTGTGAGGCATAACCTATCCATTAAAAAAAGAATTATTAAAATCGGTCCACAATTGACGGAGAAATCAGGTAACAGACATAAAAAAAAGATTCCGACGAATTCATAACCTCCTCCTTTTTTGAAGTCGGTTAAAAAAATATTTAGTTTCGAGAATCTTGATATTGCTAGAAATTTAGTAGGTGCACTTATTTAATTTACCGAATTGCCGAAAGTAAGCGCTACTGTCGCATTTTCCTCTTGGTTCGAACGGTCATACTGGCTCCAAATTGGATCGTTTTTTTGTTATAAAATTTCAGAGTACTCTAATTTTAGCATTTAAATTCTAAATCTAAATCCTAAATTTAATCGTTGCGGAGTCCCAAGGCAGGTTTTAAGAATCGAGATTTTCCCGGTAGACAGATTAACATGTGAAGTTTAATGAGTTGCTGATTGTAACGAGTGTTTCATTTAAACTTTGCTGCCTTTGAGGGAGTTCTTTATTTTGTGGATCGGGAAAAGTGTTCATTTTAAATCTGTCTGATCCAGCCAACAAACAACCGCCACATTATAACGCCCCAATCCCAGTTTCTATGTAAAATGCAGCTTTGATGTCGACTTTGGACTCCATGAAAACCCTGTTTCACACACCCCGGCCTCAGTGTTATCAAGAGTGGCCAAACCCATGCACACGTACAACAACCGTTTAATGCTTGCATTTGGGCCCAAGGATTATGAATTAATATTCCACTCATAATTTGATTTATGAGATACGAGGGTGAACACAGCGACGAAAGCGTACGAGAATAATGGACTAGGATTTTTAGGGGAGCCTGAGGACGTTCGAGGGAAAGGAGAACGCTGATTTCTTCTTTTGTTTGGAGTACGCACATAGGAGCAAACTGCCATGACATTCGTAAAATTATCTAGCCCTGGTTATTGTTTCGACTTCATCTATTGCTCAAAGAGTTGCGCTGCGATTGTGTTTCAGCCGTTGTTTGAATCCATAATTGCGTGAATTACGATGGGGCGGTGCCATTGTTATTTTACGGCCGCATAAAGCGCAATTTGACTAATGTCGATCATTACTGAACTGCTCCCTTACAGCGGCAATTTTTTATGTAGGCTCACAACACAAGACGCCACTGAAGAAATCAGAAAATAACAGAAAAGGCAACCAACATTTACAATAAAAGCGGAAAATAAAATTATTGTTGGGAATTTTTCCGGCAAATAACTAAATAAGCAGGGATAATTTTATTTGCTATAACATACTCGCATTATTATGCGTCTCACGTAGTTTTTGACTCTGATTTCCTAATTTCTGCAAATGGAATAAAACTGTTTAAGATAAACAAGTATGAAATGGGCTGTGCAAAATGAGAGGAAAACTCAATGTATGTTGTATTTACTTACGAGTATTTTGATAAATGTTAGGGTATTATATATTTTCCTAGTAGGTTAAACTGGGGTAAATTAAAACATTTTTGATAAAACTATTTCATGAGCCTATATTTCCGTTGTAGTTCATTTGCAAATATGTAGGTACATTTGAGTAAGGGAGTAAGATCACCGTATATTAAATTTGTAGTTGCAGCAAAAAGTCGAAAAACCCTATGAAATGCGCTGAGTACGATGTTCTTTTTATTGACTCCGCTGTTTTACAGAGGTCTGTAACTTCTTTCAAGGATGTTTTTTATTTGATCCCAAATTTACTTTCAATGGCCCAATGCATTATCTACAAAATAAGCTCGACGTTGAGATTCAAATATTATGCTCAGTAATTTAATTGAATGCATGTGTCATTAAATGCGTGATTGTTTGCATGAAAAATATTATAGACGCACACATTTTTTTGTTTTAAATTAATTTTTGTATTGATTTAAAACACGAATGAAAATATTACATAAACATGCATTTTTTATTTTAACCGATAAGAAACAATTCCAACCCAAACAACGCAAACTTATTTATAACTCATAAAAGCAAACTATGGTACCTCTTTTAGGCCTGATTCAGAGTTCTGGCGAGGATATAATAACAAAAATGTCAAAGAATGTGATATCAGTAATTTTCAAAAAGAAAAACGAATATAATAGGTTTTATTTTTAATCTTTAAAGAGGACGTTTTTCGAAAAACTTGGAGCGATCTATATTATTAATTTTGTTACAAAACTTCCCTTCGCTATAATTCACACTTAATCAATTGGATATCGGTTCCGGCGTTCCGTACGATCGGGGTGTATGTGGCAGGACCACTGGCCATTCAGGCACACTGACGAAATCTGGCTAGTGCATCGAATCAAAACGCCGACCATTTTTTGGGCTCGTCTGCCTCGGCGAACAAGCATTTATTCTCACAGGCAAATTTTCTAAAGTTCAAGTCCGTCCCGTATATCGAATTGCAGTGAGGAGACAATGAAAAATGAAAACCATTTCTAAATACATCACATCTAAGGGCACGGATAATCCTTGAGGACATAATGTAGGTACCAGACTAATGAAATTAGAAATATGATAAACTATTTTTCATTTTTATAGCAGTAGTATTTTAGATTTTACTAGAGGGTTAGGGCTAGTTAGAATCATGAAAAAATAGGTCTTTGATTTTAATTTTTTTAAAATTGTTGTATAATATTTTTTTATTCTTAATGTTATACCGAGTACATTCTCTGCCTGAGAGATTCGAATTCTAAATAATTTGAGTAAGCCAAGCGAAATCAAAGAAAGTTGTAAGGATTGGGCGTTTCACGGAACTATGGCAATTACATACTTACATTTAGCAATTGGTGATTGTAATAAATAAAGTTCCTCAAAGATTTCATGTAAAACTTTCAAATCTGAGTTATATTTATAACAAATACCTAATTCTTTTCTAGCATCAATGCTCAATGTATAGTACAACAATCTTCTTTTGTCTAAAGAGAGTGAGATATGAAGAAAGGAACTGGTACTGACATGATAACTTTTTTAGAGTAAAAGGATTGTAAAGTCTTGGCTACAGTTTAAAACATGAATTGTTTTTAACGGGATCTAATCATCCGAAATTCCATACATAAACGTATGTTTAAAAACATGCATGTGTATACTGATCAAGCCACACCCAGGAGTTCAATTATCATTCTACAGCCTAATTATTTGGAAAACGCCCTGTTTATCGTTTAAATAGTATCGCTAACTACGTGACATTTAATCGGTATCTCATGAATCTAAAGGTCCTTGACTTCACTAACAAGCCTCCCACAGAAACCCCTGCATGGTTCCATTAAACGAAAGATGCCACCGCACAGTGTCTGTACACTTGCTCGGAACATTTTATCAGGATACTTGATGTTAACTGGGAAACTCAATTTCCTTCAAAAAATCAACGACCTCGAAAATCCAATTAATTTCCCTTTCATGGTGAATATTAGCAACGCTCCGTTTTGACATGTTTTTAGAGGGTAAAGTGAACGTTGTGCTAATGTTAAATTATGCAATGGCCTCATGTGTACTAAATCCCTTTACAGGTGGATTTGGGTGTGTTTGTGAGCAAGGTCTTGTAGCTTGTAGCTTGTAGAACAAGAAGTGTTCAAAAATACCTTGGAGCAGCACAAACCGGATTATCCAAAGGTTTTCGCGAGAAGGGTCAAATTTATTTATTTACTTAGGGCATCGTCAGCATTGAACCCAGCGAAGGGAGGGTTCAGAAACAAAAAAACAGATGGTTTTCTAAAACCTTTGAGGATTAAACAGTCTCGATTTATAGTCACCACGTCCCTGTCTTGTTGGGTAACACTTCGTTTCCATTTTCCAATAATGTGTGATGGTTAAGGAGACCCAGTTGGACATTCTCAAAATGTACCAGTTGTCGTGAATGGAATTCCTTCGAGTTTTGTACTGAAATATCCCGTTTAAATGGTCCGAGTTGAATATCCTTTAACATATCCACGATTGGGGATGTTTCTTCGTCTGGTTCATTTTCTTCTTCTTCTTTTTGTTTATTTCAGCTTCAATGCTCCAGAGATATGTGTTTTCCGCAAGGAACTCATGCAGAAATTTCATCATTTCATCCTCAGACTATTAACCCTGGTGTTTTTCATCCCCCCATGCAAGTGGAAGTCTCTTCTCTTATTTAGAGATGCAGAGTTGCAGTTAGGGATGGTTTCATACGCTTGTACCTCTTCAAGCTTCGACATGAATAGAACTTCTTAATTTTTTGTACTGGCACTAACAATAAAATGGGGGAATATAAAATATACCTTCATGATTATATAGTCTATGATATACAGTAGCAAATACAACTTAATTGCGTATGTATGAATGCTACATCCTTTATACATACATAGTATTAAATTACAAATTCAATTTTCTCTCGTGAAGGTACTTGATTGCTACCATTCCGGAAGATTGGGCCGCTGCTTGCATAAAATCAATAATAAATTAATTAAGCGATGCAATTTGTAATAGGCTATAACATTTCCTGGCATATCGCAGCTACTACATGCAGTTCACCAATTTACCTCAGGCACCTGTAAATTATTAATGAAAACATGCATGTTTGCTTGTTTATTCATTTTGGTTCAATAAAATCACGATTTATTCCCATGGCGTGTCAATTCTTGAATAATCGCTAAATTTTACACTTAACTCTGTTACATTTTAGATTATGGGAAACGATATTGTGAACAGTTGAAAACCGTATAAAATCATAAAAATTTGAAAGAATTTTTAAGATATCTTTTTCTTAATTTTTTTTTTACTTCGACGAATATGTAAAAATATAAGGATTATAATCTTTTATATAGTTTCTCTGAACATGTGCCAATAGAAAATTATAATAAACTGATCTTAATGCTCTGTTGGTGTGATTCACCTATTAAGGATAAGCATTAGATAAGGGACGTATTCACTATAAAATTTTCTACACCTACACCTACACCTAATAGGCTGTACATAGTTGTTAAAGAATGTTTCAAACATTTGCCAAAAACATTAGTATACTAATTTGTTTTATCTTCAAACAAGAAAAGAAAGTTCAAAACTAAAACCCGAGTAGGTGCAAATTAAAACATCCTGTAAATTAATACTTAATATAATAATATTATTTTTAATTTGAATAATTTACACTTTTTGTTTATAGGGGAAATATTAAATACTCATCCATAAATTGCCGAAATGTGTCTGTTGAAATGCGCTGTCAGCCGTGAATATATTATTAAATTAAGTATAGTTCTAAACGATAACCTTTGGTAACTTCCACAATGATTTACTTTAATCGAAGATGTATACTTGGAAATATCTGTTTTGTAAAAAATCTTCGTACAAGCTGCTGGAAATATTGGAGTTTGGGACACGCATTTATTATAAATGTATGATATACGAGTACTAGAGCTCAAAAACATCTACTTGATGTTTCAACCTTATAGTGTATTTGTGATTCATATCAGATGCGTCGATGAAAATTTAATTATTGTTATTATCTTAAAATCTTAATAATAATAAACAAAATAACTAGCCTATTTAAAAGCGGTAAAGTTAGGAGTTTATATAAGCAATCTCCTGCTTTATTTTAATTGAAGCTTTCATAATTTCAGCATCGACCATAAACCATAAGCAGTCGTTCTGCAGTGCAGTTCAGTAAACAGAATCTTCGGCTATAACTCACCTATTACAGCTCTCCTTGTCAGTAAACCGTAAATTCATAAAACAACTTTGTAAAGTGGCGTAGAACCATATAGTACCTAATGTGCTTCCGTATTTATAGCGTCGATGCGATGTCGAAACGTACCTCACATAAATGCAAAACAGCAAAGTGCATTGCTGCGTTCGACTTCCACTATGCGGAAGCCAGAGAAGAGTTCAGTAAACTCAATAAATCAAGACTTCTCTGTTATTTATTGATACTTCGTTCACATAGAAAACAAGTTTTCGTTTAACGCTACAAACGTGCCAAACAAATTTCCTTTTTCACAACTTCTGATTCCTTCAGAAAGAACCACGTCGTGTGCAATTCCGGGAATAGTCCTTACATTCTATTCTGATTTTTTCAATTTTTCATAGAGTGAGCTTTAATTTGCATATGCACGTACGATTCAACTGAGGTGGTCCTTTAAGCCGCTTTCGTGCATCTTTCCACCGCCCCTAGAATTGCAAGATAGTCAGGAAAGGAATTAAAAGAATTCATGAATAACTCATTTTAGAACTGACTGAGTGTAGCTCTGGTATAATAATTAATTTTCGTACTATGCAAATCAAATCTGATTTTAATAAATGCCAAGATTGCGAATTCCCAAAATCTTCTGAACTTTAATTGCATTCTCTAAGCTCGTTGAATAATTTTGCATTGTTTTTCACTTGCAGCTATGAAGTGCTGAATGTGGCTGGATCCAAGCAGAGTAAGAGCTGTGGTGACCTTGTGGAGATGGATCCGTCTTCGTTAGAAGCCCAGGAAGCAATAGCACTGAAAAAGGCGCTAGAATGGGAGTTAAGTTTGGACTCCAGGGACCTTCGTTCACATGCCTGGTACCATGGTGGTATACCGCGACAACGTGCCGAGGAGATTGTACAAAAGGAGGGGGACTTTCTGATAAGGGACTGTGCGTCGCAGCCCGGTAACTACGTGCTCACGTGCCGTGCCAAGAACTCCGTTTTACACTTCGTTATAAATAAGGTAATTCCAAGACAATTCTAGGTATCATTAACGACATGTTTCACCTTCCTTTCCTGTACATACACCAACATTTCTATCTGAAATTAAATTACTCCCCGACAACCATACACCGACTTTATCTGAACAATTAGTTTCATCTCACAGCCACGGCTCAGAAATCACAGGAGCAAAATATCGATCGACTTTCTAAAGGAGCCTAAGCTTAGGGCCAGAGTTCCCGCTTGTGAATGCATCTTATCCTCCTCGATAAACATTCTAAAAAGAATCTTCAAGTTACTTTTCCATGCTAAGCGGCTCCTCTGCTTTCACGTTTATGTTAAATGTTCACCGTCGAGAAGTCTCTCAAGTCCTGAGATTGCAGACTCGGCGTTTGCCCCAAGGAATTGTCTGCACTCCCGTCTGAGGTGCAAATGCCACTCCTTGCGGAAACTATTTTTAGAAATGGACTATTTGAGTAAGGTTGAAATTGGAAAGTGCTAGGTTAATCGCTCTATTAAATGCAGGTAATTTTGCAGTGGAAATCTCTTAGACTGGAAGAGATTTTTTTAAAGGTTTTTTTCACCTTATTCAGAATACCATTTAAACGAGCATACCTAAGTACATAAGTAGAATTATGTATACCTTGAATTTCTACAGACCTTCCATTTCTTCAAATCATTTTTAATGGATAATCCCTAACAATTTTCTCGGATCAGCTCATGAGTTAAAGTTGCAAGTTAACCATTTAAAAGAAAATACTGAAGAAACGGAGGGAGTAACCATGATTCTTTTGCGAAATATATAGAACATAATCACCGTTTTAATCCAAACTATCTATCTATATGTATTGAGTAAAAATATTTTCAAAGAAATTGAAATTTGCCTTCAATGCTTTTTAGTTTTAATTTTTGGTGGCTATTTAATTTCTGCTTCCGCTAAAAGCTTTAATAAGATTACACAAATTGGCGTATTGTATTCATTCTACAAATAACCTTATCAATTAAATTTTCTAGGGTTCCGTTCCGTACATAAAAACTAGAAAAGGAATCCTTATGGTTATACCTCAATGTCTGCCTGTATGTCAGGTCCGTTTTCCTCAGAAACTGCTGTTGTTATCGACTTGAAATTTGCCAAAGTTGTAGTCATTTTCCCGCATCAATAACCAAATTTTATAAATATTTTTATACACTGTTACATTTAAAACGGCTTGCTTAAGAATTAAAAAAATGTCTGTTATCGACTTTATAATCAAAAATGTGCGAATATATCCGAAGTTTATTTCATTCTATAAAATGAAATTTTTTAAAAATCTCAAATTAACGAATGAAAAGCCGACTTATCGACGATTACAAGCACACATTTGTCTTGTAAAATGAAAAATCGAGTAAAGTAAAATTTTCCTTATTTTCAGCACTTGTGTAGAACTTTTTGCATCAGGAGTCTTGTGAACACATTTTTATTTTAAGGTTTCTCCATTATTCTCACCAAAAAATTGTGGGAGCATGGAGAAATTGTGGCTGAAAAGTATTACTTTTCAGAAGTTTAAAGTTAAATATCTCTTTTTTGATCCTAAATGGATATTCCCACAAAGTTTCATCAAAATCCATGAAAAGATCTCAAACTCAAAGCCAAATTTTTAAAATTAATACTTTACACAGCACAAAGTCGTTAAAATCTTAAAAACTAAAATATATATTAATTTATGTAGATGTTTTAGCCGACATATGTAAGTTTAGACAAAAAAAAAATAGCAATAGTTCAATGGATAAGTAGGAACCTGAATTTCTGATTTTCTGAATAGATTACATTTTATTCTAATAGGTAACCAAATGAAAATAATAAGAAATGTAATGTTATCAACAGGCTAACGGATAAAAATAACGAAATTATATAAATTACTATCATAGTTTGATATGGAATTCCAAAACTTTTCTTTTATAGTATAATAAAGAAAATTCGATAATATTACAGACGAAGTGTGATAAAACATTCCTACTTCCTGATTATAAAATCGTCCTTTTGTCATAACCTTCAAGTAATAATTGAAATAGAAGTATGTTTCACGTTTTACATCGATACTTTAGATTCTCATTCAGCCAGAGACAGTGTACGAGCGAGTACAGTATCAATTTGAAGATGACGCTTATGACACAGTCCCAGATCTTATTACGTTCTACGTCGGATCCGGTAAGATCTATCTAAAAAAAATATATTAGCCCTTCAGTTAATATATATCTTTCTTTTTCAGGTAAACCTATCTCAGTTGCTTCAGGTGCTAGAATACAATACCCTTGCAACAGGACGTATCCACTCTCATTTTATGGAAACAAGTTCATTGGTAATCAGTTCCACACACAAATGATAACGGGCGTTAGGGGCGTGAGTCCTCTGAACTCGCCCTCGTTAGCTAATGCAGGATTACGCTTTAATCCGTACAACCAGCAGGGTAACTATAATAGCTACCGGAGCCCTATGTCGTCTCCTCCGAGGACGAAGCGCGAAACGCCGCCTCGGCTTCCTTCAAAGAAACAAAGATCTCAATCCCTGACCCCGGTGCAAGGTCCGCTGTCCTCAAGCGTGCAGAGCATGGAAAAGTACTGCAGCGCGGATGGGGTCATTCAGAATCAAGAAACGTGTCTTCCAGGGCATATCTCCGAAGCTAGAAGGCTAATTCCGACAGAGAAATGCTGCAGCGCAGACGGAGTTATCCAGCAAGTGCAGCAGAACGGGAGCAGCAGGGACATTATGATTCGTTCGACTGAGGAAAAATCGACTAGTGCAGATGGAGTGATCAATCACAACGGAAGCTCTCAAATGATGACCCGGTCAGCAGGTGATCCGATAAGCAATCTCAAATTTACCTCACATTCCTTACCACGGGTACCATCAACAAATTTGCGTTTGACATCATCTAGAAATTCAAGCCTTAACCGAGACGCCAGTGATACTTCGTTAAGCCCATGCTTAGAACAAAATCACTTTCTAGAAAGTGAAGAGAAAGCGCCTAGTCCACCTCCCAAACCCTCAAGAACCCCATCTAATGCTAAGCGAGAATTCATCAAAGAACTACCCCTGGATCAGCATCCAATAAATCGAATTGCATCTTACCATGCGAGTGGCTCGGATTCTGGCAACGGCTCAGGGGATTCAGCTCAAAGTTCTGCTACTGGTGATCCTCAAGAAACTGCACAGCATCGAGGAGTAGTCATCAAAAATCCTCGATTCATCACAAGCTCTGCTTCCTCCATTACCCTGAAAAGTTTCAGTGATTTCGACGTTGTAGCTGCTGAGCAGGAGTTAGCCTGCATGGACATTCCAGTCATTGAACAGGTCAGTTTAAAGACAGTACGTCTGTTCATTGATCTCAAACAGATCAGATCCGATTAGATCAATCGTCAAATAATTGTCAGATAATTATTTCAACGAACGCAAACCGATCAGTTAAGATCAGGTTTCAGTTATATAAAAAGTCGAAGAAATTTGAAATTATTTAAAAAAAAAACTATTTTAGATATAAAAGAAAGTAAACTAATTCTAACTAACTGACTAACTTTCCATTCCATCCAAAATGAAAGGCGATTTTTTTTTTGTTCTGCATAAAGTAATTTATTTTTACCTTTTGCTACTTGCAAAATAAATTTTTAATAAATAAAAACTTCCTAAAACGCTTTAAAACACTAACAAATTGTCAAAAGCCCGGATTTATTTAAGCCGATCTACAAAAATTTTTTATCAAACGATCTTAAAAGAATAGATCGGCCTCGGAATCCGGATTTATTCTAAGCAATCTATTCGGGATTTTTCACAACTTCAGCTTAAACCTCAGTCACAAATCAAAAATTTTCAAGGCTAAACAGTAAACACAGAAATGCAAATAAATAAAACCAATCTCACTTAATATTAATTATACTATCCCAATTTATTAAAGTTGGTTTCAAAAAATCTCTTCAACAGATATCAAAATTTGACTTAGAGAACTTCCACACTCTTCTACTGCCTGCGGTTGAGAACAAACCTCTAGACAATGGGGCTCTTAACACCTTCAGAATGATGCTAGCTGAAACTGGACCAAGAATACTGGCACAGCACCTGACTCGAATAGACATTAAGCTCATTTTAGGGAATTTTGATAATCAGCCTTGCGACAACATCCTAGAAACTAGTGGACTGGAATTGATTACTCTGCCCCAAGGCCAAGTCTTCAGGAGTGACTTAATCGAGAGAACCCAATGCCTTAAGTTGCTAGTGGCTGTTACTATTTTGACTTGCCAGAGTGACCTGGAACGCGCTGAGACTCTTAACAAGTGGATTCAAGTGGCTGTGGATACGAAGACAGCGTTAGGTAACCTTTTTGGTTACTGCGCGATTATGTTGGGATTATGCATGCCACAGGTGAGTTACTTAGACACTTATTTGGATTTATTCAGCGATTTAGAGGATTTCTTATTTGTTGTACGTTTAAGAGAGAATAAAGAAAGTACAACCTTTTATTCTAAATTTATATTTCTAAATTAATTACCCCCTTTTCTCATAATAACGTACGAGCTTGAGTAACTACCGGACTGACCAGGCTGCAGTCTAGGTAACATTCAATTCACATAATCGATAGTAGCGAATATGCATCTGTAACACACGCGAAGATAGATGATGAAATAAATCACATAGAACTTTTATAACAATTATAATTACAAGGCTTTTTTTCAAAATAGTTAGGTTAGGTTTTCGAAAAGCAATAAATATTTTGATCATTTTCGAAATTTGAAACGTGATTATTAGGATAGCCAAGATAGGCCAAGAGTAGCTCCTGTGCGCCAAGCAATAGTCTCGAGAATATTAGAAGACCACAATATTAGAAATGTCCGTTAAAAATTGCGAATTTTGAAGAAAAAATGCAGAATTTAATTTTAAATTATTTCAATAAGCTTTTTCCAACCAACTATTGGACCAAGGCAATTTAACACATTCATTAATTCTTGGATTTTCCCCGAGCACTAAGTCGGGGAGTGGTGATCATTCACAAAACTCACCATTGCAACAAATTCTTTTAAACTGGTTGAATTGGATCTACATTACCTAATCTACATTTGTTTGTTTGTTGTGCAGTTTTCGTCCAATAGATGTTATGTATACAGGGTGTTCAAAAATATTAGACCTTCGGACCTCCTATCTCGAAATATATTGTTCGGCGAAAAATTGATCAGGACAAAAGTGGGGTCTCAAGGTCATTCTGAAATTCTGAAGGTTAAGTTAACTCTTGTGTTGGTAATTGTTTTCTCCGAACAGTATTTTTCGAGATAGGGGAGACCAATACGTTTTTAACACCCTGTATATAAAAAGTTCGTACTATCTCTCAAGATCAGATTAGACACTCCTTGCTTTTAATTATTATTAGTAATTGAATAATTGTTTCTATATATTATACTAGTTTATTTCAATGTGAACGTAAGTTCTATATTAAATAATATATTTTATATGTCAAATCTTTCGTGCAGATACAAAAATTGGAGCAGACTTGGCATATTCTTCGGCAAAAATTCACAGACAGCGCATTTACTTTCGAAGCAAAACTTCGACCAACTTTGAAGTCTATGAACGATTGCTCAAATCCTCAGGCGCCAAACACGACAGTTCCTCACCTGCTTCCTTACATTCTTTTAAGAGACCGGGGAATTGACGACGTTCTTAACGCAGCGATTAACGCCCACTCCCCGCTTACAGCGTCTTGTGTGAGCTCCTGGGAGACAAATTCAGAGGATTTTGGAATGTTTACACTGTTCGCACATCTCGACTCATGCAGAGGATTCACCAAAAATTTGAACATGTATAAACGAAATGCCCAAATCGTCATCGAAGATTCGAACGCTAGGCTTGATGAACTTTTAAGTGATGCTTTTAGGTAATTTTTAAATTTCATAATCCAAGTTACGCGTATTTTATGAGACTGTTTAATTTTCAGAACGGAGTTCCATATAAAATTTCTATGGGGGAGTAAGGGTGCTATGGCCGCTGCCGAGGACAGACATTCGAAGCTGGAGCAAATTTTAGTGCTGATGGCGGAGAAATTTTGCAATGGAGATCATGTGGGGAGTGCTGGTTAAGGAAACTGCTAAAAGCAGCACCACAGAAGCAAAATCCAAGTCTTCAACGGAACTAGTCAACAGTGTTAGGAGCTATTTCTTTTCGTTATTGTGATCCATTTGAGTTGTGTTGTTTTAGGCTTTTCGGTTAAATATAATTTCTAGTTGTTCTCTTGTTTTATTTTTGTCTTTTTTTATTAATTATTTTTCATTCCTATTCAGTTTATTGATCGACCAAGGCCTCTTGTAAAAAGTGTTTCAGTTTAAACAGATTTAAGACTGATTTCTGTGCACGATAGAAGTAAAAATGTTTGTATTGTTTAAAGATATCTACCTCGACATCACAATGAGTAGCCTTCAGTTCAGTTTTTCATGGGAGTTAAATGCAGTGCTCTTGATTATTTAAACCTATTTAAAAATTAACACGTTTTATTGATTATGAAATGCCAGTTAAAATTGATAATGATTGATGAAAATATACCGAGAAAATATCTCACAAGTTTCTAAAGTATATTACATAATTATATTGACACGTACATATATCCTAAAATTTGTATTTGTTTTTCTTACGCCTTTTCAATTATCAATTATCGGCTTCACAATACGGACCCACGTAAAATAGGACCAAATTCTTAGCTTTCAAATTTAAAATTAATTATCGTCCAGGAAAATCAAAACCCTAATAGATCTCGACTCGGGAACAAATTAAAAATAGATGATTATGAATAATAAAAAAAAGCGGAAGATATTGAACATATGTTGGTCATTCAAACATAGGTAGGATTAAGTTACGGCGGCTAAGCGCTTAAATTAACACCGTGAAATTGATTTGAAAATTTAAGTTAAACTTTAGACGATGTTAAAGTTTCAGCTCGTATTTTGAAACCTAAGTCATCGATAGTTAGTTTTCTGGTTTGGAACAGACCTAAAAACATGTTTCCATCTCCTTAACAAGTTTAAATTTGGAAAAATGTTTCGGTCTTGTAGTGCAATTTCATTTAATATTTCAAGTGTCATGTATTTTAATCACAACATTATTAGTTGAATCCAAAATTAAACGTTACTTCAAATTTACAGTACATTGTTATTAAATGAAATTACAGTCATAAATTTGTCAATAATAATAAACTTGACGCCAGAATGAATTAATAATTCTCTCAAAATCAAAATTTTAAAATCTACTTGCATTGGAAATTCAAGAAATGTTTGCGAATTCTCACAAAATTTCAAAATTTTTATGAAGATGTAAACATGTTATAAGACATTTAGTATAAACCTGAAGTTATTAAATTGTGATCTAAGGTTAATATTATTTGATATTACTTTTACGATTATTAAATTTCTGACGAGTGATTACTTTCACTAAATTGCATCTGATTATTCAGTAATGCAAAAAACGTACATAGTTATTATGTATACGGCATTGAAACAGACTAAATATAATGATTTTTTTATAATGCGAATAAATAATATTGCATTCCGAAGAAAACGGAAACTGCAAAGCTCCAAAAATAATGATATTACAAGGGGCAAATTAATCAAGTTTGTAAAAGTTAAAAAATGTTGTATAAAAATAACCAAAAACGAAATAATCAGAAAAGGCAATTTTCAACATAATTGAACATGTTACAACAGAATTTTAGTCGTTTCTCCCACTAGATTCAAATACATGCCTGTGACAATGTTATTAAATGTGTTTAATGCATTTTGAATGTTTTTTAGTTAGTTAGTTCAAAGGAACATAATTACTTCTATACAATATTTCCTTTTTAATTTTCCACAAAAGCAGATATCTCCATATCAGACACCAACTTAACGCGGCGCCTGCAGAAATTTCCAAGAGTATTTTTTGCAGGCTTCGCAGCGCGATAAAACGTTGTTTATCGAAAACAGAAAAAGCCCAGGAAATCGCAACCGGAGAAATGATTAATAAAAATAAAAGAGAATTAACAATAAGTTTAAAAACAAATCAATGAAAAATTAAAAAAAACTATAAGAGTAAAAATTTGTAATATAACATCAAACAAACCCTACTAATAGCCAGTTTTTTCAATGCGTAAATTCCAAATCCTTCTTACAACTGATCGGTCTTCATTCAATATTTCTATCTTATCGAAATCTGTTCACTTACCTTAACACAATAATTTATTATAACATATTCCTTTTATAATTTTACAAATTGGTTATTGTAGTCAACTCATTATTTTTAAAACAAGAGATCTGCTAACTCCCAAAGCAACAATATGTACATTAAAATTTGACAATACCTTTAAGATGAGACCGAAAACAACAAGAAACATTTTTATATTTAGAGCTAAGTTATTAAAGCCATTTTTAGATCATTTGTAAAAAGGCATTTTGAATAAGATTTTGTTTACAGGTGATAAATTTTTATATCATATTATTAGAAAGCTACATGTATTATTGTAGTATTTATTAAAAGTTTTCAAAATCAAATAAGTAGGCATAGAAGCGAAAGTAAATAATTTTAAATAAGGAGCAACTGCCATGAAATACTCGTAACGAATATTATGAACATTTCTCTTTTGGTAATCTAAATAAGGGAAATTTTATAAAAATATACACAACAGTTCCTTATTTTGTAATTAGGTAAAAATATTGCTAAAATTTACAAAGAAATTCATCGAAGGTTTAGCTTTCGGATAAATGCTATACGTTAATAGTTTCATTAGTTCAGAGTTCAGATACCAGAATATCCTCTTCGTTAAAATTTGTTCATTAAAAAGATAGTACTTTTAAAATTACTAAAATTCTATAGACTGTTTTATTTTAGTTTGATTTCCATGTGCCCACCTAATTGCGTTTTAAAAAAGGAGAAATTTAACAAAAACTTAAGAAAAAATACAAAATAACCGAAAAATTTCAAAACTATATCATAGAAGATTGGGAATTACAAGCAAATATTTTCTGTAATAGTCGTGATGCGTAAGAAAAATTGCGACACTTCAGAAAAATGGGAAAAAATCATAATAATACGATGATTCAAAATCACCTTAATCCTAAATTGCAATTTAATGTTGTCATTTAATAATACACCTATTTATAAAATCACTGCGATTATTATTAGTGAGCATTTATGAGAAAAGTACATGACTATTATACAGTATAAGGAAATATATCAAAATTATTAGATATTGGGCCTTTGTGTTATAAATAAAATTTCCCATAAATTCCCAGATTTCAACAGTATTGGATTTATATATAATATATTTTGTTCACGGAAGGAAGGTAAAATATTTTCCAGGTTTGTATAAAAAGTTGAATTGCTCTAGGTTCAATATCAGAGAGACACTCACATGAAACGATGCGTTTTTTTTTCTCTCTCTAATTCAAACCCAATCTGAGTAGTAGGAAAAGTACTACATAGTTACAAGAACTTAAAATTTTTTTTAATTGGTACCAAAATATTACAATCATCGAAATAATACAGTGCGATCTTGTCTTTTATAAAACCCAAACTAGTTTGCGAGTATTCTACGAACTTATTTAATTTTAGAGGATCAAAAATTTTGAAAAATCTAAAACTGGACTGGAATGGGCTAATAAAATCATAGGACTAGGATAGTAGAAACAAGATAATTGGTCAAACCTTCCGCTTTATTCCTTATCGAATATCTTACAACTTTAAAAAACGTTCGAGTGAAACACGTTGCAGTGTATATAAGGCGAAGTTACAGCCCTCGAAATATTTTCAGCGTAGTGTTGTCCTCTTAATACATGCCTCGAGGATTCGTAATGCTATAAAATAATAGAGATCACATATACACTGAAACAAAAGTTGTGCTTTTTGGCCTATCGGATCGAAAAACTATTTTATTTTCAAATTAATCAGAAGCAACCTTAGAAAAGATATAAAATTTTATTAAATTGCTCCAACTCTTACTATTCAGAATTTTAATATGTACTTTAAATGATTATGTTTTTATTTCTTGGTTTAATTTTTTTAGCTGTTATCAATGAGTGTCATTGTAATTTGATACTTTTTCTGAATACTTTTAAATAACAGCTGATCAATTATAATTGAATGCATTTATAATCTGCTACAGTAGCTCTGTTTGGGCCAAAAAACACGGCTAAAGTAAATTCAAACTGCCTCGCGGGCTCTGCTTTGCCCCTAGCTGTGCAGTTGTCAACTAAACACTACAAATCAACTGTTCTTGAAAATAGGTTTGTTCAAATTAAAAATGTACAAAACCGACGAGTACATCTCGTGGAAAAGTGGACTATTTGCATTCTTATATATATAAAATTGTACACTAAATAAGTAAAACGGCAGCCACCCGGACAGGTTGACGAGAGCTCTTCTCTACATTGGTGGCAGCTGCTCGATAGGCGTAGCAAATTTGAAGTCCTCGGGAAACAGTTTGCTTGCATGTGGATACATTAACTTGTACGACTGTCGAATGGTAACATCGGCGACTCCAGCTATGTCACCAATCTCTTTCTGACTGCGTTTATGCTCGGAAGCCTAATTTTTCGTTCAGATAAAAATAATTTATGTACTTTTCCTACAACCATACCTGTGAAGCCATATAGATGGCTGCTGCTGCAACAGAAATAGGGGATCTTCCTGGCACAATATCCATCTCAACAGCCTTTTTGGCTATATGGGTTGCTCCCCTTTGAACCATGTTTGGAAGATCTGTAAAATCATAGTCCGGATAGTTCTTTTTTAAACATATTTTAAAATCTTACCCAGATTGGCGCAAAATCTCGACATGAAATCAGCTGTTGTTATTAGATCTACAGAAGTTTCAAGGGCTTTGAGTGTTAATTTGAAGCAGCGACCAATTTCCTTCTTGCTAATTTTGCTCACTGCACAGATTTCCTTGAATGTACGAGGGACACCCTCCTGACGACAAGCAATGTACAAGCAGGCAGAGGCTTTGGCGTCATTTGACCTACCCTTTAGATTTTTGCCATCATGAACCTGCGGCATAAATTATTTATTTAATATATTTATGCCTTGTATATACTCCATACTTATTATAAAAATGGAAACTCGAGAAGCAATGATTCCCATATTTCTTAATTAATTTCAATTAAATTTTGCGTTCTTTATGCGCTTGTTATAATTGTCATTCACCATCTATTCACTATTGTGTGAAATAATAGGTTTGTGAAAATAAGTCAACGTAATGGAATATTTCGAAGTTTTAAAGTTTTAGAAAATATCTAATGGTTCAAACTTTCATTTGAACCACTTTATTAATTCCTGAGACAATAATTGATTTTATTTTTAAAATTTTTCATATGGCAAAATTTTTCATGTGGGAAAATATCATATTTTCTTTCTAAACTTTATTTTTCTCAAAAAAAGAAACTGATCGGATGTTTTTATTGAACAATTCATAATTTCTGCAAAAAATATCCAAAATTGTAACATGCACATGCCTGTTCGGTCCAGAATTTACCAGTTGCAATATGGATTGGTAGAATATGGTAAGTTTGGAAAATCCGCCCTACAAAAATAAAACAAGAAAGGACAACTTTTGGGGAGCCACAGAGGCAGCAAATTTCGCCAAATTCGTACACCAAAAACGGAGAATTAAAAATTAAAAGAAAACTATTAAAGCAAAATCGGAAAGGGAAATATTAACATCAAATCGTTCTTGAGGATAGCGTTCTAAGAATATGTGACCAGTCTCGCTGACATTTTCAATGAATTTTAACGCAAATGGAAGATTACTGCAAAATTTCATCAACATTCGTGACTTTTCCCTATAGTAATCTTGAGCTTCGTCCCTTTATAGGGTAAGTGTGTGACGGGAGTAAAAATGTTGACCCAAAACCTCAAACGAAAGTTGTGCAGAAGACATCCCACACCCACCCCAAAACCGAAGTAAACGCCCAAAGTCTTACCTGTTTGAATAAGTTGTTGGCGCGATCGACGATTGTTTTTGGAAGATTGATTCGATCAGCCATCGTGGAGATCTCCTTGAACGCAGAAATCAGGGCTCTGTCCGCGCTGCTCATTGTCCTCCGGTTCTGGTACTTGGGCGACCCGAACGAATCGAACGAAGCAGCCCCCGTTCCGGGGCCGATAATTGTGGTCAAGTCGCCGCCACTCAGCAGAGGATTTTCGGGGCCACCGACACGGGACGGGTCGACCCCGCTTTTCTCGTTGCTGAAGGTTCGCCACTCGGAGCCCACATCAATGACTCGGTCCCCGACGACGAGGCCGCACTCGGAGCAGATCATGTCGCCCGCCCTGTAGTCCTCGATGAGCGGGGCGTCGGGATGCGCGTAGCAGCACACCTTGTTGGAGGCGTCAGGCCTAGAAATTTGGCGGAAGCGAGAAATCAGCGATTACAGTTAGCAGAAAAGATTGCACGGGGCCTCCTCGGAAGAAGCCTCTGGACGTTTTGGCGTGTTTGAACTTCGCACCAAAAGAGAGGCCTTGGAAATCCCGCCGCACGAAAATTGCTTACCTTGAAGAACTGGCCATTGTCTAAATCGCGATGAACGGATTTTAATGTTCTAATAACTAAACTGTGCGCAAAAACAACTCGAACAAATTTCCAGCGTTTTGACAAGCAGCCCTTTCACAATCAAAACCTCCGTGCCAGTCCTGCCATATGCACTCACCTTCCAAATTGACAGCCTGCCTAGTCTCTAAAGTCTCCACTTTTTCTGTACAAAAGGTCGCAAATTTTAAAAATTTTGAAATTGTTTCTGAATAATATTTCTTTTGCTTTTACTTTAAGTACAAAATCCATTTAACTACCGGAGAAGGAACATCCAGTTAGGCTTGAAATGAATAAATATGTATTTCTTGGGAAAATTGTAAATGTGTAAAAAATTGTTCACAATTTTCATTGAACCTAATAAAACAAGTTATTGTGGACATAATTTTGTTTTCTATGTAAAGTAGAACTTTAAAAGTCGCCTTGGATATTCTCGGAGTTGACCGAGGTTTTGCATTTGGAGCAGTTATGCCTTTAGTATTAAAAACACTGCCTTTAGATTACAATTTCAAAACATATGGAATTATCAGCTAAAACACACACGTACACGCACAACATTTGAGCAATTAAGGCGATAAAATAATAAAAAGTAGATGGGTATATAAAGCTCTTTTGGGTAAATTTTTCTCAATAATATGGAAACTGCGGATATTTTGTTGTTAAACTATACAACTCAATCAAAATGGACCATGAATACCTCGAAATTAATCTGGACTGTTAAACAATTTCTTGAAGTAGTTTAAAATTCATGGAGAAAAAGTTAATCTATTAAAAACACCCGAAATGCTGGAATTTGACTGAGTTTTATCCGGAATCCGTTTGTCTTTCATTTCCGAACCCTACCTTTTAATAACAATTTTTAAAGAATCTCGCGACATCTGGCGAGAGTTACACTTTCGATGACATATAAATTTTACATTTCCCGGCATTTTAAGGAAAACAAACTTTTACTTCCGATTGTACGAAGATTTTATTGAAAATGGTTAGGCTACTCAAACTTAATTAAATATATTAAAATAATCTAATAAAGTCTCTTTTCAGCTTCCGTTGTCTTTATTGAAAACAGCACAAAGCCACCCGATGGTGAGGAATTCGAAGCTCGTTATTAATTTTCTCTAAACTCCTTGTCTTTTAGCTAGTGGAATTGAAGAATGGTGAAACTTACAACGGGCACTTGGTGAGCTGTGATACCTGGATGAATATTAACCTGCGAGATGTAATCTGCACTTCCAAAGTACCCCTTTTACTTTAAAATAAGAATTCCAGAACTAATCAGTGTTTTTAGGACGGTGACCGTTTCTGGAGGATGCCAGAGTGCTACATTCGAGGCAGTACGATAAAATACTTGAGGATACCGGACGAGGTGATCGACATGGTCAAGGAAGACGCCCAGGTTAAATCGCGAAACAGGACTGAGATGAATAAAGGCCGGCCTGGCGGAGGCGGCGGTGGCGGAAATCAAAATCAAAGAGGCCGCCCTGGCGGAAGAAACACATTTGCTAACCGTGGCGGTGGTGTCGCCGGCAGAGCGTCCTCCCAAGGCAACCGACCGCTCGCCCAAGGCGCAAAGCAGAAGAAGTGAAGTCGATTTAGCATTCTATTTTAATTTGCCTTTTAATGTAAAAACTAAATAAACCACCTTCCAGCTCCATTAAGCGGGTTTCTTTGCGAAATGAGGTTTCCGGTTAGCAGCTCGGTTTTTGGGGCTGCGGTAATGCAGTTTCGCAAATGTCAAAATCATGTGTAGGACGTAAACATAACCTCACTCAGCTCAGTGAATACTTTGACGTGCGCGCTAAGTTTTGTTGTGAGATTTGTGCTCCGATTTCAATGAGTTTATTGAAAGTGACAAAAATTTTCTTGGTAATTTTTATTGATAAAACACACTAGGGTCTCTGATTATGATGTATAACTGAAAGTTGAATCGGTCGCCTAACCCATAAACACTTCGTTCCCACAGCGCCCTTTCTGACTATCCTTGTTTCATCCAAATCTTGTGTTTCATGTATTCACGATTTTAACATGAAAATACAAATTTTTTACATCTATTATAATTCGTCTTCCAATCGACAATTTCGTATTTAGATTTAAAACATTTTTTAGGTCGATCCTATCTTCTTCACTTTCTTAAACTTTCGAAGGTAGTAACATCTTTTTTTTCATCACAAACTTATTATAATTTAAATCTGTTGATAGGAAGTTGTAATCAACTAAGGTATTTTGTTCTAGATTTTCTGTTTCAAACGCACATAAACTATTTTACGTCCAGTAACATGGAGACCACTTACATACATAAGTCTAATTCCTTTAATTTTTCCATTGCTATCTACAAAATGCTACTGTAAATAATATAATAACTTGCAAAAAATAAAAAATTAGGATTCTTTGAAAGTTCATGCATTTTTCGTATTTTGGTGGATGGAGATTTAATTACAGGAAATCGACAATGACTATCCACATATTAACGATTTTCAGTTTAATCATTTAATTAATTTTATTTGCTACTTAGAACTCAATTTTATTTCTTTTTCTGTATAAATTTCCGTACGGGTAACGATTAAAAGTGGCATAATTTACATATCTTGCTGCCACCAATTAATAGGTAGTTTACTTGAAAGTGCGGAATCAGAAAGCAGCGGCAATAAAACCGTAGAAAAGACCAAAAGAGCATCAATTTCCATTAAAAACTAACTTTAAGTTTCTAATCAAAATTATATGCCAACAAACTCATTTATGCTTCCCGATCGCGATGTAGGGAAATTGTGCTAAACTAAAATTATAATTTAGAATGTAGGACTAGAATGGTAAGAAATGTTAATATATTTCTTGTCCCTTACTGTACGAAATTATTGTTAGTGATACCATAGACAAACTAGATACATAGATGTCCAGTCGCATGTAAAATTTTGCGCCGAAGAAAAGCTCTACACGGCCGAAGTAAAGCTCGCTACACGACTGAAGGAAAGCTCTTTTGCAAGCGACGCGAGTTTGCGCTCTTCTCTGTTGGTTTATGCCACTCACGCAGGCTCACACAGCAGGGGATTATACGAGATGACTAATGTGGTGTATGTAACTTGGTAAGAGGGTATTTGGCATTTTGGAATAAACAAAGAGAGAACATTGCAAACTTGCGTCGCTCGCAAAAGAGCTTTACTTCGGCCGTGTAGAGCTTTATTTCGGACGTGTAATTTTGATTTTCTGTGGCGCAAAATTTTACATGCGACTGGACATCTATGCATCTAGTTTTTCTATGGTGATACCAAACCAAAGTATTCCTGCCAAATAAATGAATTGAATTCTGAGCACAATGCGAAAAAGTTAATTTCAGCGTCTATGTCATCAAACATAATAAAACCTGTAATAATTCCTGGTTTCTCAAAGATTGGGTATCTGCAGTCTCATTATGCAAAGCGTTTTTACGTTCGTTTTCATTTGTCCTATTCTATGTATGTATTTATTTTAAAATATACATATGTAGCTTTGGTGTCGAAAGAGTGATTTATGTACAAAAAGCTATTTCCTCCCTAATAATAACAAAAATAATTATCAATTAAAACGCAATGTGCAAACATTATTTATGCATAAAATCGGCATTTTTAATTGGCTTTCCGTAAATATATCCTACAAAACAAATAATTTAAATACAATAATCCTATGATGAATTTAAGTAGTAAACATTTTGAAAATAAGTGATTTTTTCTCAATGAACAAACAAACTGCAATGAAATTAAAAATTGCAAAAAATTCTCACAACTCTCATTTCATTCGTTGGATTACTTATTACATTCATACAGAGTGTTTCGCTAAAATCTGAAAAAAGATATGCCAAGAGATTGTAAATGGTCTCTTGATCAACGTTTGTTCGGATTAATTAATAATTATTAAACAAATATAATTCCAAGGAATGCTTGTATTAAAACGAAATTTAAATAAAATAATTCTCATTCTTGTAGACATTGCACTTTATAAAAAAATTGTTAACTTTGCATATTGAATAAGATAGTTTCAATGATAAAACCAGTTTTATAATATTAAGGACAAGCACGGCTTTTTGGTGTAATAGCTATTAGTAAATATAAAAAGAACATCTTTATTGCAAACCATCTTTTTATATGTTTAATAATAATTTAAATTAATCAATTTGAAGTCAGTTTTATAGTTGAAAAAATCAATGCAATTGCATATATGCACTATGTATGCGCATATGTGCATATATTCCCCAAAACTAATTATGTGGAAATTAATTGTAAAAGTAAGAAATAGGTACTACTTTGCAGTTTAATAAGTTCTTTATTAATAAAAATGGGTAGGGTCCCTATAATAAAGAGCGTATCGGCTCTATCATTTCCGAGAAAAGATTCGTAAGCTGTTTCTCTCCAATAAGCCTAAAAAAGTGAAGATGCTCAACGCATTTAATGCTGATTGAGCGGATAGTTGGAAGATGCAGAAGTAACTTGGCAAATCGACCTTCATCTCCTGGATGCTGCGCTAGGCAATATGTGTTTAGAGTTTGATAAATGCGTTCCCTTGCCATTCCAACCGCTGAGCTGTTCCTTAATCCACGAATATCCGAATTGAATAGAATTATTGCCTTCAGGCAAGAGACCTCCACCTTGTCGATATTGAGTCGCTTCATTTTAGCAGAGAGCTCCAGGAGTATTCGATCGAAAAGCATTTCTAATTTTGCTTCTTCCACAATACTACGATGTATCGTTAAATTTGGACTTATGCTTATTTTTAGAGGTTTATTGTATTTAGTGCGTTTATCAACAATTTCAGCTACGCTAAGAAACTCTGTACTGCGCCAAGAAATACCTGTAATAAGTAGCTCATTCCAGCATGATTTTAGTAGCATAACCTGGTCATCTTTGTGCAGCTCCGAAAAAAAATTGATCCTTAACGAATACTCTAAGATTTGGTAGAGCTGTTTGTTGATGGCTTGACACAAATTCAAAATGTGAAATTTATATTCTGTTTGCAGTGATAAATCACTTTCCATACGTAGGTATGGGATTGAATTGAGATCGGAATGTCTATCGCTTTTATTTTCTGCTTCCAGAAATTCTAGTATAATAGGATCTTGTGTACTTGAGGAATTTTCAACACTTTTCGAATTTTTAGATCTTTTTTGGCGCTCGTCTTGCACCGCTTCTCGTTTCATTCCACAGGACAAACACCTTTGGTATCGGCAGTATTGACACCTATTTCGTTGGCGCTTATCAATTACACATTCTTTATTTTCACGGCACGCATAAGTTAGATCCTTTCGAACAGTTCTTTTAAAAAATCCCTTGCAGCCCTCACAACTGTGGACGCCGTAGTGTTTTCCACTCGCACGATCACCGCAAATTGAACATAGATATTTTGATCCATTAAGTGGATGAGTCGGTCGATAATCTGAATTTTCTTCTGTTTTTATTTCTTCCGGTGAAGTATTGATTGATTGTAATGCACTTATGATGCCTTCGTAAGACGATGAATTGCCTGCCTCACTGTCGATTAAACTTAAACCTGAATTAAGAAGATCTACTGCAGTCTTGATCTCAGATGGTGAAGTTCCCATTAAATCACATATCTGTTCTAAATCATTGGCATCCATTTTTTAATATATTGAATTATTTCTATATGTTATCCACATCTTGATTGATTTTTACCTGGTGGGGTCTGTAAAAAAGATTTACATATATTTTGTAGTTTAAAATTATCTTGGTGAGCTTGTTTTTTGTTTTAAATAATGCAAAAAACGCATGTACATATGTATTTTCACTACTGAATTTAAGAATTATTTCGTATTTCATAACTTATTAGTCTATTATAATTAGCTGAGCCCGCATCACAATTTGAAAAAATGTATTATATATATTATATTTCACTGCTGATAACATTCAAGTCATATTTCAAGCTTTAAGAGAAGTGATCTACATAGAAAAAAATCGTCTATTATATCTTTAGTGAATGATGCATTAAATATTTACATATCTAAAAAATTTATCTGTAGCAAATCTAGTCATATAAATTACCATTCGAACCCTAGTTGTTCGATCAATCTTTAGATCTGGTAATGTGGAGATTCTGACGAAAAACAACAATTACTTGATAAATTTCATCTGGCGAATGAAAAGTAAAATGACATTGGTTATTATTCAATTTATAATTTTTATTTAGCCAAAGTAATTAAACCTTTTATACAAAGTATTATTTAATCTGAATAAGGCTAGAAATGAAATAATTGATTTTATATGTATGTACATATAGTGGCGATTCTTTTGTTTTGAATTTCAGAAATAATTCTTATTTTCGGTTCCTGGTTTAAAATATTCTTTAAAAAATAAGTTTTATAAAATTTTATCTATTCCTGAAGAGGAATATAATGCTAAAAGTTTTATGAAAATTGGATTATGGTCATGTTGTTTAAAGATTCTCTTCATTTTATATGTAATTGCAACAATTCGTATTTAATTACATGACAAAGTACTTTTCGCCTTTTTCACTTCTATCTACAAAATCTAACATAAATTGTCAATATTGTATTGAAAGAAAATTTAATTCATTTTGATAAGCGAACAATACATATTAGCTTCCTATCGGCTACACATTCACGATTTGGTATATAAATGTTTTCTCTTACGTCGGAAAACTTTTCACTTGTTTTAGTCAACACTATAAAAGCATCACAATAAAACTACAAAATGTATGATCTGTTTCTATTTCAATTAAAATTTATGCTAAAAGTGATTTGTAATACATCTAATAAAAATTCTAACAACGAAGCAACCTTTGAAGAATTAAATAAGTACTCTTTTCAAGACGAAAGAAGAACTGCAGTAAGAAGAGTCACTTAGATACTGGAAATTCTTTTCAATTTTTGGGAAATGTCCACCAGTCATACAAATGACAAATACAATAAAGCAAACCGGTCTTGTTCACATGTTTACATAAAAATGGGCAACACAAGTTAAAGCACTTTGACCCAGGTCAAGAAGCTGAATTCTTGAGGCTGCGTTTCAGTTTTAGACTATCAGCAAAGAACCTTAATAACCTTATATTAAGGTTCTTTGCTATCAGTCCTATGAACTTGAATAATAATCATCTTGAGACGCTGAACATAAGATATTTATAGATTTTTTACTATTTCTTAAAAACGAAGATATCAGTTATTTGGATAGGAATTCGATTTTTCATTTTACTTTAAATCCAAACACAAATGTAAAAAAATGTCACAATGAGTATTACATATAATAAATAAATAAATGTTGTAGTATGATGTTTAACAACTGAATATTCATATTGAAAGATATTGCATCAAATTAGTGTTTAGTGTTAAAACTTTCGAGGAAATTGAAAAATCATAACTTTTACCTGGTTTTGGTTCCTCAATGAAATTGTGGAATGCGTTTCGTGCACCTGTGGGCATTTCTTGCATTGTCCCAACCTGAAGTTATGAGACAGACATTCATTAAACAAAAGATACGGAAACATATGTTTGACGAAGTTAAGAAGAGCAGCTAGGTAAACTTATACCCACTGAATCAATTGTTGTAAATTATGTAGATTTAAATCTTCAAATCAATTCAATAAATCCTTTCTTTTCTTCCATATAAAACATGAAGTTCAGCCAGCATTTTAATCAGATCAAGATGTTTAGATATTTACTGAGTTTCTTTCTTTTTGCTTTTGTTTCTGGAAAGCAGTCGCTTCCAGTGAAAAGGATAACTAATGGACAAGTTACTAATATAGTTTATTTCCCATATCAAGTTTCAATTTCGGATAATGGAAATCATATTTGTGGAGGTGCCATTATCAAGCGGAATATCATTATTTCAGCTGCTCACTGCTTTAAATATGAAGATGTTAGTCGGTATAAAGTGCGTGCTGGTTCTTCTAAACATAATACAGAAGGACATGTCTTTCCTGTGAAAGAAATTGTTAAACATAACTTATTTGAATTGCTACGAAATGAAAAAACACTGTTCGATCTAGCGATAGTGCAAGTCAAATTCATGTATTCTAAGTTTGGTAAATTTATTCAACCTATTGCATTGCCACACAACAATTTTCCTATACCTTACACAGCCGAAGGTACTTTGACTGGATGGGGAACAATGCAAGAAGGAAGTGAACGAATATCTGACGTGTTAAGATATACAAATATTAAAATTTGGAAGCAATCTGAATGCAAAAAGGTTTTTGGTGGAAGGAAAATAAAAGATGTAGTTTTCTGTTCGGGCAGTAATGGAAAGGATGCTTGCAATGGAGACTCCGGTGGTCCTTTAGTAGCAAATAATAAAATTATAGGTATAGTTTCATGGGGAAGAGGATGCGGGCGAAAAGGTTTTCCTACTGTTTACACAAATGTTGTTGATCTTCTTCCATGGATTCAAGCAACTTTAAATTACCTTAATCTTCAACCATAAATTGGCGAATATCGAATAGTTTGTATAATAGAAACCTAATATATGTATGTATGTTTTATTATAAAAGAAGAAAAATATAACGTTCCCAAATATGCATATCTATCTTTTCTACCCCAATTGAATCTTATATAAGTGTTTAGAAATCAAATTTTTAGCACACCCATAAATTCTTTGGAGTATCGTTTTCAACATTTGCTTAAAGTGGATTTAGAAAAGGAATTAATTTTTTGTATTGATTTACTTTTTCGCTAAACACCCAAAACTTGTTTAATATACACCCAATGAAACTCAATATTATCAGATAATATTTAAACTAGTTGTTCTTAGCTGTACGTTTTTGTTGTCTCTGTTTGAACTAAGTAATAAAGTCTTGTATACAATGAAAAAACTTTTAAAATCCTAATTAGTTGATATTTGACAAATTTTGTTTTAATTTTCAATTTTCTTTCAGCCGCTTTTTTAAAATTATAATTTATTCATTTTTATAAAGAGATACAAACCTCTTTCAAATATCTCGAAATACTCAGAAAAATATGATTTATAAAATATGAATCAATGTAGACTTGTGAAAGTATCAAAAGGGAGCTAATTCAATACCTTTTAACTGAATCATGAATGGTTCATGGTTGTCTTCGAAAGGATTTATTTCAGAATTCAGATGCAAACGACGAAATAACTAAGTGGTTAATTTCTGCTATATTTCCGTGGAAAATAGTCGGATTTCAATGAATTAGGGCTGAAAGTAATTAGAATGACCCTTGGTAGATTGTTGTGAGAAGAAGAATTTAAAAATAAAGTTTAAGTTTTAAGAGGAAAGTGTCCCTTTAAAAACGCTTTATATAGTTTCTTTCGAATTTGTTTTTTACCCCAAAAGAGCTTTCAAAGTTTATAAAAATTTAAAGTAACATTATTAAATTCTTCTTTGCAAGTGATTAGTGGGATTCTTTTATATTATGTACATAAAAAAAGTCGTTAGTTATGCTATTATTTGTTACTTATTGTATTGATTCGATGTCGAAGTTAGAAAAAAGATTAAGAATAATATTTGGAATAGTTAATTTACCGATATTAATTACAATTAAATTAATAAAATTACAATCCAAAATTCCATTCTACTATGAAGTCAAACTGGTCTAAATTTTTAACCCGAATAGTTCAAGTAAATACCTTATAATTTTTGGAATAGTGTTCTTTAAATTGAATGTTGGGTTCCTGTCGACAATAACAGATTTTGTACAACTTTAATTTGCCCTCGAAAAACACTTGGTTTAACAAACATTGAAAATAAAACAGCTGGATAAACTTACTGATGCCATCATAATTTATATAAAAGATACAACCTAGATTGATAAAATCTTTAGTGACAAAGTATACTTGCGTTGTTAAGATGTTTAGATTTATCTTGACATTTTTTTTGTTTGCTTTAGTTTCTGGAAAGCATTCGCTTTCAGATAAAAAACTAACTAATGGAAAAAATACTGATATTGTTTATTTTCCATACCAAGTTTCAATAACTAAAAATGGAGAGTACACATGTGGCGGTGCGATTTTACAACAAAATATTATTGTTTCAGCTGCTCACTGCTTTAATTCAGACGATGAGAAACTTTACAAAGTTCGTGTAGGCTCATCGTATCATAATAAAAATGGATACATCTTCCCTGTGAGAGAAATCGCTAAACACAATTTACATGAATTGTTACTAAATGAAAAAAGGTTATACGATATTGCGATTGTCAAAATTAAAGGTATGTCGTCCACCTTTACCAAGTTTATCCAGCCGATTAGATTGCCTCCAAAGGATTTCCCAATACCTTACACGGCTGAAGGCACTCTGGTCGGATGGGGAAGAACTGGAGAAAAAGGACCACTGTCTGATGTGCTAAAATATGTAAATATTAGAATTTGGAAACAATCTGAATGCAAAAAGGTCTTTGGTAAACGTAAAATTAAAGATGTTGTGTTTTGTTCGGGCAGTGAAGGGAAATCTGCTTGTTACGGAGACTCCGGGGGTCCTTTTATAGTAAATAAAAAACTTGTAGGAATAGTTTCATGGGGAAAAGCATGTGGCCGGGCAGGTCACCCCACTGTATTTACAAATGTTGTACCTCTTCTGCCTTGGATTGAAGCAACCGTGAACTACCTTAAACTAAAATCTTAAATTCAATAAGAATTATAAGAAATTGTACAATAATTGTAGAAGAAATAAAATATTTTCATTAAGAAAAAAAATATTATATTTTTTAAATATTACCAAAACATTTAAAAAAACGTGAAATGGTATTAATGTTTATGATCTTTCTATTAGCAAAGTTTTACCGAGATATACATAATCAATTTACCCTATAATAAAAAGGAAACACAATCTTATTCACTTTCAAGTTCTAGGATTTTGAAAAAATTGGTTTTTTATTTTTGGCTTCAACAATATTGTAAGGTAGGCGAGCATTAACGTGGATGGTCAAATGTATGGTGCCCGCATCGCAGGGACTAAAGTGTTCGTAAAATTTTAAAAGCGTTTATCTCGAAACTACTTTTTTCAAACTGGGAGAGAAGATTACTTGAACACCGTTGCATGGATCAATTTAAAGTTTTGACAGTAGCTGTTTTCGCTTTAATGTATATTATTTTTTTATTAAAAATTTAATGCTAATTTTTTGATCAAAAATCGATTTGTTTTTTTCAAAAGTGCATCATTTCTGCAATATTTGATTTACAAAAAAATGTTTTCGTATGTACTTACATATTTTATAATACTTATAAAAATTACAATTGAAATTAAATATACCTATATATTACATGATGCCATAGGCATTAAATTTCTTAGTAATGAATTACTGAATTAAATAAATCAAATTAAAATGTCTCATTCATGCAATACATTTTAATTAATTATTAAATTAAATAAGTTAAATTAAAAAGTCTCATTCATGCAATACATTTTAATACATACATATTATATTTTATTTCCAGAAAAAAATTTGCGTTCTTAAAAGTTTTCCAAAAACAAATACTAATTATCGTGGTGCATTGAGTAGAATAACAAATTTTATCGAAATGTCGCAAAGTAAAATCCTTCGAAATGCCCAAACACAGCACGGGGATTTTCGGTCTGTAGATGAAGAAAATATAGTTGTGCTTCGAGTATGTTCGTCTCCCGAGCCAACTGTGGATTCTGATGAGAACAAAATGGAGATTCTTCGAGGTGTATGGTTCTATGACTTCGAAGTGCCTGCAATACAAACTGAACAGGTAAGTGAAAATTTGATTGTCTCTTGCATGCAAATTGGTATGATTTGATTTGCTAAGTTCGTCACTGAAAAGTTGAAAACGAAATCATTTAACCCGGAGTATTCCCTCATGATTCTTCCACTTTTCCATAGAAGGTACGGAGCCATAACGAAAGAAAGTCAATTCAAGTTCCAATTAAATTTTTTTTTTTCAATCCCGTGGGTAACGTAATTGAATTTTGGCTCATGAAAATTAAAATAAAAGTTAAAATATGAAATGTCCCTTTAACTCGGCTGGAACGTGAAATTGGCATTAATATCTAGCTAGTGAGCATATAACTGCTTTCCGAGGAGTCTTAGCAAACAATTTGAGAATTTAATTTGGCAAATGAAACAGGTTTCGCACTCTATGTAGGTACAATACAGGAACGCACGGAAAAAATTAATTATTGCCACCCAGGGAAGACGAAAATTAGACCTACTCATCCCTTAGAGAATAATCCGTAACCAGCCCTATAAACTGGAAGCAACCAGAGACTTCTCAGTGGTTACGCCCTGTTGAAGAAATTACTTCTAAATTTATTTACGAACCAGGAGACAGGGTTGCTTGTTGTGGAGTTAAAGCATAATTTCATGACGTAGGTATAATAAGCTCAAGGTGGTTTCCTAGGTTTTTGCTTTGGGAATTGTATGTGAGTTTTGAAATTTAATTAATATAATTAAAGAATGAACACTAACGAATGGTAGGACATGCGCTACTTTATCTGTCTTCATATGCAAATGAACAAGGTAAATTAACATAATAAAAACAGCATGAGGTGTTCATAATTCAAAAATAATTTATGAGGATTAAAATAAAATACGAAGAAGTTTGCGTGAATTAGGCGGTTAATTACGTTTTTAATCAAGCTTTGTGCAGGATTTCTGGTAAGAACGAGTTTTCTAAGCTATAATAAACTTATCCCTACTCATTTCATTTGGAATAACCTAGAACTTGTTTTTCAACGTTACTGAGATAATTTTATGCATTTATGCCCTTTAAATAGAAAAAATTAGAAGATTATGCATGATTTTTGGTCTTTTTAACTTTCTAATATTAAAAATCATTTCAAACATGTAAATATATAAAAAATATTTACATACGTAAAATGGGTGCAATTGACGTATTTGTTTGTTCGAAAACAGTGAATTCTTTATTTTAGCCGAAAAGATTATTATTAATCAAGAGAAGTACTTAGTATAAAAGTGTCGAAGTTTCTCTCGATTTATTTCTATAAATCAAAAGTCTGCGCGACACAGAATATATATCGACTGAAGGTTTTTATGAGAGTTCAAATAAAAACCGGATTCAATTACACTCTGCGGAGTTCTAGTCACGTTAGTATCGTCTATTATCTCAGAAAATAATTAGTAAACCCAATGGGATTAATTAATTACGCTTTCAATTTACTTTCAAAGCTTTTTCAGTTTTTGATGTTGTATCACGTATTAATCTGAAGGATTTGTAACGAAGCTTTTATGTTTGCCAGCCTCATTAAATCATGAAAATTAAGTTAGGGAAAGAATGGTCGGGAATGTGTAATTAGAATTCCCATGTAACAGTTAATTATCATATAATATTCACCAATGAGATTATATTGTTAATTTAGACATTGGAAGCACCATTGTATGCGGAGGTGGTTTAATCGAATTGATGTTGCTCTTAATCTTTTACATACTTTTTGAAAATTGAAATTGGGCAATTTTTTTTTAAAAATTATGTGTATCTTAGACGACCGATTTAAACGTGATTTTCATGGGAGGAGCATAATTTATTTAATGTAATTTAATTAACAATGAATTAATGTTTTCACGTAATTTATACTGCGCAAAAATGTATAGTAGTAGTAGATTTTTCCGATCCAAGACAGTGGAAATGTCATCTCTTTAATTTAAATGGACAATTTTTTTTTATACTTTGAATAAGTTCCAACCGTAAAAGTTTCACCTACTTTCCCTTTTGTCTCCTTGTAAACCCTGAATACAAGTTTATGTTATAAGTAAATGGTTAGTTTTCATAAAATTATTGCATTTTTTTTATCATGAGTTGTTAAACTATATGAAACTACAATAGTCACATAAAACGTCCGATGAACTTGAAACGTTAAGATCCTAAAACGAAAAAAAAAATTGTTGTAACTACAAGTGATGATACTGAGGGAATTTTCATTGTTTTAATTTCGATATAAAGCTTTGTCTGCGAATATTACTTATATCTCGTCAAATAGGTCGTTTTGGCACTGATATCAAGAAAATGTCTGGATGTTTCCGTTTAATGTGTGGTAAGAAAAGACATTTGAGACAAATGCATCGTCTAAATGGAGGAGGCATGTAATCACCTATTGTGCGAAGAATGCATGTCTTTACATTTGGCATTCTTTGTTCTAGTTGAAGACAAAAAACCTGTGGGAAAAAAACTGTTCGGCTGCCACTCAAGCCTGGTAGTAACCATGCAATCGTTTGAAAACCAAATTGCATTCCATAGTCTGATCCTGATGATGAACTTTTAATTTCGAATATAACTAGATATTGTATCAAATAAGCGATTTATTAATATTACATATGATAATGATTTAATTTAAAGAATGTTTCAAGCAATTACTAAAAATTACTCTGGTCGTAACGCGAAGTTCTTTTTTGGTCTCATTCAAAGGCACTATGATGACAATGAAATTTCCGGCTGCGACGGTCTCCTTCCTTTTTCCACTTAAACTCAGAGGACTTCCCGCAGTGTGCTCGCTGTTAAACATAATTAGTTGGAGGAGATTGAGTTGGTTTTGATTTAATGAGAGTGCATTTCTCGTCAGTCCAAGAAGCTAATTTGTTTGCTGTGTCGGGGAATTTTGCTTTTAAAGGCTTTTATCAAGAAACAGCAAACCTCTACTGCGCATTTCTTCCTGAAAATTAAGCACTAATTAGATAGCGAAGTGTTATTAAAATTAAAGTTAAATTATTAAGAATAATGATAAAATAGTTTTTATAAGCGACAAGTAATGACTTTTTTTTTTATTGTAATAGTGATAAATATTTGATTGTTACTTAGATTCTTAGATAGAAGGATATGATGTACTTACTATATAATATATATATACATAAATAGTTGCAGATACTATATATGTAGCTGTGAGATTGATAATACCATAACCTCATAAGCTCAAATTACTAAACATTGCAGGAGAGATTAAAATTAATTTAATCTAACACGGCGTGGCGGTCGTATTTTCCACGACCTTACGTTTGATTAGTTTGCATTTGCACAATTGTAAATTGGATTGTCAGATTGTGTCAAAGGTGCTAATGAACCATCAACCTCAAAATTCAAATATACGGCTTCGAAATTTCTAGTTTCGCACGTACATATGGCACATATGTAGGTATCACATATGGTGAATCTTGTTTTCAGTTTAGTATTAACTAGCACCAGCTTAAAGAAAACATACTACATATTTAAGTTATTTTTACGTAGAGAAAGAGTTAAACTGAACTTCCGGGAGTAAAATAGACCCTTTGAAGACTTAAATTAATAATTTTGGATTTGACCGTTGTTATACGAGTTATGTAGTTCAAGTTGAAATTTTTCTGATTGCAGCTTTTAAAGTAACATTATATGTAGTTGTAGATTTTGTAGCAACTTTAAATTCTAGCATAAATCCGTCGAAAACCTTACGAAGAAAATGAAAAGTTTTTATAGAAAATACTCCAATTCAAGATACACGACCCATAAAAGGAGCTGTGAGGTAAACTAGTTCGACTCCAAGTACATCAATTCAAGTTAAAAATCATAAAAACCTTGACATAGAGTCATAAGTCGCAGCATTTGCCCCTATCACGAATCAGTCAGGTAAAAGATTTCAGAGGAGTCAAGCAACAGATCAAGACATAGACTGGATAACTCCTCGGTCACAACATGGATGGTGGTGTATTTTATTTATTGCACAAGTTGCAATCTATGAAAAGTATCTCAATGGTAAACATATTTCAACTGGCGCTTCTTTTTCTCATACAAGTGCAGTGTTTACAGCTCCAAGGTGGGGGCCTTCCTTCGTGGAACGATGCTAGAATAAAAGGCAAACCAAACACATTTTAAAAGAGCTCCATCCTTTGGAACTGAAGATGTTTATAAAAGTTCCAGACTGTTAACAAGATTTCGTCGTAATCAGGCCACGTATTTAATAAGGAAACAAATGCGCTGGATGGAAGCTGCAGCTGTAGCACCTTTTTTAGTTCCAGAACTCAAGGAGTACGCCGATTTTAATTAAGTGTATTGTGCACTAGGTCTTGAGCTTGACTGTTAAGAAAAAGCTTCATACTTGTCAGCAGCATTATGGGGGTTGAGCCTCCTTAAAGGAACGTGACCGGTTTTCACAAGTTCCAATTAATTCTGGAATTGATGCAAACAAGGTTAGGCACCATGGCATAGATTTCAAGCAATTCCAGAGTTGGCAAATCAAAAATGCCCTTGCAATCACTGGAAGTTGTCCCCAGGCTGGATTTCAATTTGCAACATGAATCGGAGTATTTTATGTCTCTCGGAGGTCACATTCGAAAAGTTTTCCTCGGTGGAAATGCTTCTGCACCTCTGGGGAATTCAACAGGAAAATTTGCCATGAAAATTGGATGAATATTTAAAGGACTCTCAGGGGCAAATCCAATAAAATTAAGACTGAGCGTGTTGGTGCAACGCTGTTTTCCGCATAGTAATTTTATTCACCCTTTCTATAATATATGGATGTGCAATTTTAGAACATAGTTTTTACGAGTTGTAACTACATGTGGCCATAAACACAAACATTTTAATATTTTCCAAAAATTTTTAAATCTAACTGGAAATAATTAAGACTCGACTTTGAGTTATAAAAGTAGGAAAACTACTGCTGAATGATATTACACGAATTTGCATAAAAACCCCGTATGTAAAAATGAGTTTTGGAAATAGAACAAACTAGGGATTTTGACTAAGGATCTCAGTATAACTTTCGATAATAAGCTGACATTTAATGCTCACATTGATGATATTATAAAGAGATTCTTAAGACTAGCCAGGCTTTAATTTCTAACTCTTGTTAAAAGCATTTTGGAATATTGTTTATGTTTTTAGTCTCCTTACCACCAAATTAATATAGATAAAATTGAAAGTGTTCAGAGGAAGTTTACCGGTAGTCTATATTTCTTACAAATAGGAGACTTTATGTTCCTTATCCTGATAGCCTATCGACCCTCCACATAACTCCACTTGTCTGCGCTTGTTGATAGATGTTCGTCGAGTTACATATTTTGTCGAACACATACATTATGGAATCCTTGATGCAATATTAGCTCGGGAGTTAAATTTGTTGCTACCTGAAGTCAGTAGTAGAACTTACGACGTTTTAAGACCGCTTAGAACCGTGCTCAGAATATATTTTAATTCTCCGCGGATCCGTATTCAAAGGAATAACGACATATTTCAATTTGATTTTCTAAACTAGTAGTATATGTATGGGTCAAGTCGCGTCAACCGGATCATACTTCTCAGTCCAAAATTTGAGAGCACTTACAAAGACGTACAAGTGCTTAAATTTTAGCTTGAGTCATAAGCTTTCAGATTCTACCTGGCTCATTAAAAAATTCAAAATGGCGGAGCCAATATGGCGGCTCCAATAAGGCGGCTCTAATTAGGAAAAATGAAGTATTATTGACAATACACGACAATAAAAACTCCAATCGAAGTATATAAACTTGATACTACTGTTACTGTTAGTCTGGGGAGTTAAAGCGCTTATGTAATAAGTTATTGTAATATATAGGTACATTATATGTAGTACAAGTTTATAATATCTAAAATCGTTCAAAAAACCAAATACATACCTCTATTGTACAATATAATTTTATCGAGTTTTGTTCAACACAAAGTAATAAAAAAAAGAAGGCAGACAAGAACATTTCTGCTTTTAGTTAGCAACCATTAAAATAGATTTTTATATACATATCTATCTTTTTTCAAGATTGCACTTTTCAAAAAAAGAAAAAATTATAATAATAAAAATAAAAAATAAGCGCAGACGTTATTTTTTCAACATCTTTCAACATTTATCATCATCTGCCGAACGATGGAATCATTTAAAATTGTCTACAACCAACTAGCTCCTTAACTATAATTAAAAAGTCCTTAAATTCTTGTATTTCATGACTTTTTCCTACTTATCATGATGGCAATTATTAGCACTGATTTATAATCGATGGAGAAAGATTAATTAAATCGCTTTATATTAGCAGACATATCATCCCGTCTATATCTGACGTCATCTACTGATTAGTGGAATCAACACTCTTGCAGATAAATCCTTACATTTATTAAGGCATGCCACTCTACTTTCGATTGAATTTCGCATTAAAAGTGGGTGGTATAATCGAATGCCCACCAACGACATCAGTTTTCTGTCGTCAATATTTACTGCAAAATTTAATAAGAAATTGATGTCAAACGACTGATAGTGAAAAATCTTCTTTCGATGTTCAACGTTGCATTAGAAATTCATTATTATATTGGAAAAAAAGAATTTTCATTTTGTTCCTGCAGCTCAGTGATTCTTTTGAACTCCAAGCTCAGTGCAAAACTCATTTACTTCAGTTTGTTAGAACTAGCGGAGCTGTGCTGGGATGTGATTTATGCTGACATTTATTGACAACTTAATATGGAAATATACGAGTCGATGCTTGCTCTTTGCTTCCTATCCAGTGCCCTGATTTAGCACAATTTCAGAATATTATTCATAGATAAAATCATGACTTCTATGAATGGCTTTGAAGTTTCTGTTAAATTGGAAGGTATCCATCAAAAACATTGAACTTTAAATCATTTCCATCGTATTCATCATTCTATATAAAAAGTACAGAGTAGTTAAATAAGAAAATTTTGAGCAGAACTTATCAATCCGTATATGGAAAGTAGGTAATATTAAAAATAAATTTATTGTTTTGAAAAATAAAAGTTTTGATATTGATCTACACTTTTCTTGCGTCCTATAGAGTGCTGTTTCGAAAGACAGAGTTGTATTTTGGAATGATTTTTTGATATATTTTTCGAAAATTATCACCTCTGAAAAAGTTTTGGTATTTTTCGTATTTCTCCTACATATATGTATATTGTATCCTGTGCAACGACTAAATTTAAATGTGTAAAATTTTAATTTTTATGTCTTTATTATGGCATTTGGCAAAGGTAATACAGACAATGATATGTCGGAATGTTCTTAAAATATTTCTGCGTAACTGCAAATATAAATGAAACATGTTTGAATAACATCGTCCTATTATCAAATTATTAAGCTATCCACCTTTGATTCTATTTTCTATACAAATTACATTAATCTTAGTCAAGAAATAGCAAATGATTAAAAGGGATTTTTCAGGCGTAACTGGATTAGAAACGATGCAGATCTGAGTAAATATGAAGCAATTCCTTGAAGACACAATACGTGCTAATAATATCAGCAAAGATTTGGCGTAATTAAATTTCTCACTTGCCAGGTATCCCGGACGTTTTAGCTCATTACAAAAGTTCTGTCACCAGGTTTTACGTTGGCATTTAAGATGTCTTACCCAACATATCTTATGCTCATGAAGAAGATCTGATAAAGTCTTCGAAAGTGGAGAGCACATTCGTTCTACATCTTACTTATGTGGAATGGTTGCAGAACAACCAGACGTCCCCATCTATCTTGTAACAATGCCGAGGGGTATGAGACACTTTCGCATGCACCGCAGTGAATAAATTCATCAAGCCCTGTTTTCTCTTGCCTAAGACACACCTCATTTCCTTTAATTTCTTGTTCAGCCAAGTTTCTTAGGCGAAATACTTGTGCTTAACGTATTGTAACAATTTGGCACAGACAGCACTCAAAAGTGCACCGGAACGATGAGCACTATTTGAATTACTGAGACAAATAAGTCGTTGTCATTGCATCAACTATCGGCCGGCTGATTACCCCGTCGTCAGACCTAGTTGGCTTCGAGCAGGTCTTTAATATTCAAATTTGAGACCTGAATTTTGGGACATAAAACTGATGAAATAAAAGTAATCGATACTTGTAAAATACATGCTTGGCCGACACCCAATTGTATACGTTAATTTTATGTGTCTTCAAGAATCCCAGGGACTTTTGAATAATTTCTTGAATTTTTAAGTATCTCTAATCGTTTATCTTTTACAATAAGACATGTTGATTTTTGCTTTATTTCCGACTAGTTGAGATACTAAAACTTCCCACACGTTATTTATTCTAAATGTTTTATTTAAGACGATGAGTTCACCATAAATTCCAAAGTCACAATGGTAATAAAATTGGGCTTTGCAAAATAATAAAAACGTTGTAGGTACCTACTTCTTCTTTTTGCGATAAAAATCCAAATTCAAATTTCAAGAAAGTCACTCATGCAGCCGTAAAAATAGACATTTTTTTGATAAATGATGATTGTGTAGGTTTAATTTATTTACTTGAAAACAAATTCTGAGTCATTGCTATGTACGCACACATAGTGAGAATTTTATATAAGATATAGTCAACATATACTTTCCTTTTACATGTAGAGTAGGACCGCAATATCCGCGCATTCAGTATCCGCAGCTTCAATTAGCCGCGGTTCGCTAAAAAATCGTTTTGTTGATCTTGTCTCATGAACTTGTGACAATGTTTTTATTGGCGTTAAATTATAAAAATGCCTTATTTAATTTGAATTATAAGAAGGGGATGGTGCGTTTTTGTTATTACATATTAATAATTTTGTTTCAATACTGGCGACTTTAATTTTGCGTCGTATACAATATATTTGCTGATAAATGGAAAGATGCTTCTATCCTTTTTTGGATGAATTTTCTGCAGTCCAATAACATGAGATGAGTATAATAACAGTGGGGCCGTTGATACGCGTACTATATGTTATTAAACTTTACGTATGGTATTGGACTGGAATATTTGATATTGAAATTGAACTCAGTCTCAGTCAGAAACTCTTTGAAAATGGGCTGGCTGTTGTTCATATAATTCTTTTTATATCTAATTTTTTATTAACTGAATTTTTATACTTCTTTTAAAGGATACAATACAAGGATAACTGTAAAATACGAAGTTTATTTTTGTGTGCGATTTAAAACCTCATTTTTGCCAAAAAATACAAACAGTTTTTGTTGTTATTTTATTTGCAAACTTAGATATGACATACGTACATACACCTGTCTCGGAGTCTATCTCATTCCATTTATTCAAGTTACATCTAAACGTCAAAATTAAAACTTTTCCAATTTTTCAGCCGTTAAGAGTACGAAAGTTAACATCATCCATAATGAAGATGAATTATGGCATTTCTGTGTGTATGTAGTCTAGTAACAATATAAAATTGCTTGAATAGAAATTTCAAGTCCGAGTTTCGGGAGAGGGTTGTCTTTAAAATTACAATTGCCCGAATTTCTCAAATTAACTGGAAAACCATAGTTGGAAAGTGTCCTTCAGCATTTAACAGCGAAGTACGCTCGTGACACCCTTTTAACAGAAAATTAATTAGAAGAGGATGCTTGACAAACACTTAAATCTGCCAAATCGATACGTACCCTACCTCTGGAAAAAAGGAGCCACTTAATTTTCACCCTAATGAACTTTGGCTAAATAAATCAGTAGCTGACACCAGCAAGCATCAACAGTGCCGTTTTCGCCGTAGTTTTACCGCAAAGTAATTAGTTCATCCCTAATTACAAGTAAATTGACTTCGCTCCTATCCACGCTTTAACATCGCCTTGTGGTCCACAGAGACAAAACAATCGGCGCCCCCGAAACTACTTCTTCTATTGCGATTAACTAGACAAATAACAACTTCTCGCCTGCCACTTTCCGGAAACTCTTGCCGCAGTTTTGTCCTGACGGATGTGAGTTTGGTGCTATTTTGGCGGAGGAAAGATGCTATTCATGTTAAGAGCAAAGGTTTTTAGGCATCTTCTTCAATTATCGATAATCTTGTCTGGCAGGCTCGTTAAGCGCTGATACGGGGGTCGTTGATACCCAAGGGTGAGAAGAAGATAAGGGCAAAATGTGCTTAACACGTCAATCGTGCTGATTGATTTAAAGCTTGTTGAAAATCTTTAAACGCACTATGTAGTTCAAAATACGCAGGTCCTTGTGAAATTTCATTTTCTTAAGCTAACTACGAGATTGCCCGCACTGGAGGGAGGGTAAAAAGGACCATTCCGTAAACAGGATATTCAAGCTTCTTATCTTCAATGAAATTTAGGTACAAATTTGTTTATTGTAGTAAATTACCCGAGAGAACGTCAAAAAGTGGCGATCAATTGAATTAACATTTTCTTGTAAAAACATTGAGATCATGCCCTTTAATATCTTGATGAGCTCTTAAGGGCGATGGATACTAATAGAAACGTGAAAATACTACTTTCATTTTAAAGATTCAATTACACTCAATTTTGTTTCCATAATTTGCATTTTAACAAAATATACTATATCTAAAAACGCATTTTGCTAAAGATTGTTGAATTTTCTGTTTCATTTTATCGGTAGAGTTTGACTTTCGCGACCGGTCGTTCAATGTAGGTATAGGTACCTCTCTACTCTTATCTTAAAACATCTAGATTTACGAATTACTAGGTTAATTCTTGTGATGGTATCATTTAAATAATTTCGTTTTAGAAAACAAAATAGCTACGAAATGTTGCATTTGCGAGAGCAATCAT
Source organism: Machimus rusticus (assembly GCA_951509405.1). Classification (NCBI taxonomy): domain Eukaryota; kingdom Metazoa; phylum Arthropoda; class Insecta; order Diptera; family Asilidae; genus Machimus; species Machimus rusticus. Next base: position 2,729,174 of record OX608052.1, on the reverse strand, counting down.
TTCTTTGATATAATTTTTCAATTCATTGACAGTTAGCAAAGGGCGGAAAATGCTAAGTACATAAAATTAAGCTTATTTTAATTAGTCTTCATATATTAATATATCTATAAACATTATTACGACATTTGCACTAAATATTTTTCGAAAATTTCGAATAGTGCGTAGACCGTTTTAAAATATACGTAGATTGATTTGCATTAGCCTCAAGAAAATGGGTCAAGAGCAAGTCCGGCCCGAAAAGTTAGTGAAAAGTGTATGTGTAGTAATTTTTCCTATTTTATTTATTTTTACTTTGTTAATTATACTCTGTTTGCCCCGGTTAATAGGAGTCTGAAATTTCGATAAGCACATGTGTCAGAGATAAGATAAGTACCTTAAATGTGAAGCGATTTTCAAATTATAAAAGGAAGCGGCAGGGCGATAAATTGTAATTAATTCAATTATTTGATATTCACAATTAGAAACTATGAAGTAATTACATATGAACATTAAATTATCGGTCTATTTACAAAATGTCTTTTAAAAGTTCTATTTTTTCAGTTTATGTAACTCAGGGTAAATTAAATATAGTGTTCGTCTTTTGGAGATTTTGACAAACGTCAAACAAATGGAAACAATGCCAGACATACATAACAAATCGGGCGATAACTTGTGCGATTTAATGGGATTCTTGGCAGCCGTTGGGCCACTTTATACGCTTTCTATTTCTATAGTTTGAAAAGTAAAATATGCCTGAGAGAAGTTAAGCTTACCATGGTCTAATTTTAAGATATTTGCTAGGTCTTAGTTTCCCATAAATCCAACAATAGCACCAAGACCCCCAGACAATAGCAACAGCCAAACTTTATTTCCAAAGAGGTGCAATGGATTCAAAAATAACTTTAACGTGAAAGACATGTGGAGACGGAAGTGTCAGTGGTTTTGCCAAGTTGAAAAGAGGACGATACTTAAACAAATTTATGATTAGTGCGGCGTATTTAACAAGTAACTGCAGTTTTACGATAAATGGGCAAGATTTAAAGATAAACTTATTACAGGACTCGGCATTTGCGGCAGGTCTCAAATAAGTGACTATAAACAATAAATTTGATTTAGGAGTAACCAACCACTTTACTTTAATTAAGGGCACTGTCTCATATATCATAAATAATTCGTTCGCTTTAAATTTTAACTGCTGGAAGCATCGTAAGTGTAAACTCAATTGCTTAATTACCACAACTTCGATTTTCAGGACTTAAAAATGCAGAAAGAGTCCAGTTCCGGAGGTTAAGTTCCACAATCGCGTGGGCATTAATTTTCAGACTATTTTACATTGTAGAGAAATATGAATTATGCGCGCCATATTTCATCAGCAATGAACCGAACTCATAAAAGTTTCCGTTTTTTTTCGTTTTCATCTGACTGCCCACTTTATGGCCAATGAATGACCACCAAGGCTTGTCATTGGCGATTAATTTCGGTATGTGACTCTTTAAAGGTCGGTTCTCATGGTTCGGAAAAAAATTAAGCGGCTCTTGTGTAACCAAACAATGACTCAATTCGTAGGTACTTCTAGAAATACATGTATGTTATATGTATGGAATATCGAAAGCAGCTGATCCGGAAAAAGATTCGTCTCTGTATTCAAACTCTAGGGCACACGTTCGTTGTAGTTTCTATCTCGTCCGAATTCATACTATGCATACAAGGTTGCTGTGAGACTGGGAGAAATGAGTGCTGGATTTCTATGAATTTTGGACGAGCATAGATTAAACACAAGTCCTTGTTGGAAGAGCCTCAATAAAACCCCGAAAGCGTATCACCGGGTACGGTATCGGAAAAAATTTATATTTTTGTCGTTTTCCACCTTGGTGAAGTGCAAAAAAATCGAAGCTACGCTCTGTGAATTTTTATCGTTACGGCGCTGCATGCCAGAATTGTCGAGCGTCTCCAGGATTTATGCCCTACGAATTTTCCACTCAGATATTTGGTTTTGAATTTAAGCTGTTGATCAGATAATCACCCTGCAAAGTTGTTTTAAAGCGTGCTCAACAAGAGATATCGATTTGCCTTATGTGCCCATTCAGGGTGCTTTGCTAATGTGATTTCACTGCAAATATTCCGTGAATGTAAACAATTGCATTTTACGAGTGAACATATCCAATTCATTGAGCACACAATAAAATTGCTTGCGCTGAATTTTTGCCCTATTACGGATGCTGCTCGCAAACCGCATAAACATTCATCGTGGTTATTATATTAGTTAAAAGCATAACTCTGTGGTGAAAAGTTTGGTAAACTAACTATATCTGATCTAAACTTATGAAAGCTTTAATATTAACTTAAAAATTCGGTAATTTGTCCGTTCGATCCACATACATAAGGATTGCAAATGATTAAAATTATTAACTAAACTATTCGTATAACCGGTTCACATATTGCTCGATTCTACTAAATAAAATATTCGTCCAAATTCTTTGAATGTGAAATATTTCGAGCGTCTTTTTGGGTCCGCTATCTTGAGTTTGTAAATTTCGAAATTGGTTTTGCAATCACTAGCTTTGTTTTTTTTCACAACGGATCCTGTTCTAGATTTACTAGGAAATTTTGCTTTGAATTGAATTGAAAAATCAGTTAACTATGTAAGGATTTTAAGTTTTGCAAAAATTGCTTAAATTTCCCATGATATTTGCCCATTCAAACCTCAAGCCTTGAATCAGATAAATTTTTGGATTACATTTTTAACGCAAAGTAGATATAAATCCAGGCAATTCGATTTTATGTTCATGAAATAAAATAAAGTTCGATGTGGGTAAACATTCATAATCTGACGTTATTTAATAATAATGTATCTACATTTAAAAACAATTCATACATTTCAATTCAATGCATTTCCTAGTAAACTTCGAATCGGATCCGTTGTCAAAAAATACAGCACATGACAATACCTTGAAGTTTGAAATTGTTATAAGTTAATTTATTTCTTATTACTAGAGGTAGAGGTATTAGATGAGGTAGACGGATGGTTTTAGATACCCGGTATACCTACATATCTCTGAAAGATTCAGATGTAATTTATGTAAAAACGACTTCGAAGTTATACGCCCTATAAAAAAATAATACATCGTGCTTCAAAAGAACTAATATATTGCTGTAACTACACTGAAAAAAATGTTTAGAATATTTATCTAAAAAACTGGGCATTTCATCTAATTTTCGTAGGTGTTTTTCAGCCAGCCAAGTCGATTAGGTGCTTTACCTAATTTGAAATAGGTGATTTATGTTGTAAAATTATCTACTACAATAGCTCGACTACCTACAAGCTTTAGGTGAAGGATCAATAAAAAGTAGGCAAATTTCCTATTTTATCTATCTACAATAGCTCGACTACCTACAAGCCTTAGGTGAAGGATCAATAAAAAGTAGGCAAATTTCCTACAAATTGTGAATGCAAAAAAAGTTAATCCCGTACGGCTTGAATTTGAACCTTGGCCCTGCGTATTGTGGTGGCTCTTTGTTCTTATTCTTACTCACCGACCTACACCAATTCGGATGTCTTTTTAGAAAGTGAGATATTCCTGACCCTGGGTAGATTCGAACTTGGAACTCCGGAGTGGAGAGCTTGTTGCTCTAGCCCTGAGCCATTCTGAGCAATCAACGCATATAGGGTTTTAAAGTTTATGAGTAACCGCGTCTTTTCATTTTTTCTGTATAATCTGTGTATTGTACAAGATTTCCCTTCACTAAGTTACACTTCGAATTTCAATCAGGCAAATTCAAATTATTTATGTAATTAGATATTTTACCTAAACTGAGAGTTAATTCTCCAAAACTTTTATTTGACAAAAGACTTTTTTTTATACAAGGCAGAATTAATTCTACCTTGTTTTTTTGTTTTTCGCGGGCTCGGGAATTTAAACCCCTATTGGGCTTTCTTCTGCATTTTTGTTTTTATGTTATTATTTATTTGATATATATTTTTTACTATTTGTGATGTTTTGCTTTTTAACCAAGGTATTTCATGTGAGAATCGAACCCACAACTCCGGAGACAAAAGACATAAAATAAAAATACCTAAGATTGTGGAGTTATTACCAACTTACTCAAGTCAATTCATCTAAATCTGTAGAGTTTTTACCTAATTATTTATCATCTATATCGGAATAGACGATTTTCCTAATTTCGTTTTTTGCTATGTCGGTGTTTCTTCTAAAATGTAGATGAATTTACTATAACACTGCGTAAATTTAGGCACCTAAACTGATTTAGGTAGTTCATCTAATCACAAATGTAAATTTGCCGAGAAATAGTGGAAAATTTAACTAATTTGTCGGAAATTCATCTAAAGACTATTCACCTAACTGACTTTAGACAATTGCTCTAAAATATTTTTTTCAGTGTATAAGAATGTTTACATCTTTGAAAAGTTTTCATATATCAAGTCCAAGAGCCAAATATGTATGTCCAAGATAACATGTTTTTAATAACCACAACTAAATTTATATACCTTATATGACTAGTCGTCTTGAATTTTAGTGCTGGAATGAACACACAAATAAGTAAATCTGGTCCACTAGACTGGCCCTTTCTGCACGTAGCTTAGTAGAGTTAGTTACTAAGTAAGTGGAAATCCGCCTCCTTTCTCCGCTGTTGCTAATAGAAACGCCAAACTCAGGCGAGCCTATAGTCTCGAGGGCCTATAAAAACAGAAAAACTTTTCCGACACGGGTCTGGCACAAACAACAAACAGCAAAACAACTGTGTCCGAGTAGTCCTATAATAATTTATTGTGACTAGAATTTTCTTTTTTTTTCGGCTATAGGGAAATCGAACTCGAGATATATCCGAGTTTGGAACTTTTTTTTGCGACATTTAATAAATTCTGTTAAATTTAGCTGCCATATGTTTAGGTTCGAGTCGAGTACGAGTAAACTTTTCTTTCGATTAATTTAAAACTTTCCGCAAACATGTCGCACCGAGCGTTGTGAAATGTTTCTATCTGGTGTCCTACTTGCCTCGACGACGACGACGTCAAGTGCAGCGGGAAACTTCTGACCTATTGCTGGTCATTAATAAATGCATCCAGTTGCTTTGGCTTTTTCCCGCCAGAGAACTTTTGTCCTCAATGAGTTTCGGCCTTATTTCCTCGGGGAGAGTTACTTTGCCACTTCAGCGGGCTCCTCGGCGTGCATTCAAATAAATTCCAAGAAAACACCACTTCCTTTGGCCGCTTTGGTACTTGGGCCCCCGGGTACTCTGTGGTGCCCCGGTACCTGTGGAGCATATCGAGCCGCTTACCAGGTGGATTTTTACCCGGGCTCCAGCTGGCTTTGGGGTACCCCCCACTTGGGTGCACCATGCACCAGTTATAAGTGTTCTCATATTTTTGCGCAGCGAACTTTTTATGTACACCGAGCTCCAGGAAAAACTCATTTAGCTTAAACTTTTCCCTTTCCTTTGAAAGAAAAATCCTTGTTTGGGTAAGGCTCATTCCACTGCTCGCCTGTTGTTTGCCTTTTCTCGTTTCCCATTTTTATTGGTTCAAACAGAGATAAGTTCTAGTTTAACTCAATTTAGTTTATTGCATTCCTCCGTGTGGGAGTAATACAGTGGGTGAAACTTTTGAATGGGATAAGGGTTCTCGGGTGAAATAGACGGACAAGGTCTTCAAGAGTTATTGCTTCAAGTGGAGGAACTTTTAAGCACTTAAAATATAATTACTTTGGAATACGTACCGCGAATTACGAGTGAAGAACTCAGATAAAGCTATGTACCTTTAGCTCCAATTTTTCATCCTTGCAATGCCCTCCCAGGAATTATATAGTTGGCCTGAGAGATTTTCTGAAAAGTTTTGCGACGTAGACAGATTCGCAACACTCATTTTACCAAAATTGCGGTGATAAAATCTTATTATTATAAAATTTATACACTTATATAGGCATTTCTCCACTAATTGGAAAATCGCTGTCCCAGGCAAATTTCTTAAAGTAGATCTTATTATTGCTGTATTAATAACGACAATACCTATATAAGCTAATCTTGACACACCATAGCCCAAAATAGTAATATAATATTAGAATATTCAATTAAATACCCTTCAAACGCCTCAATTTACTGTCCCATATCGTGTCCCATTTCCAAAATTACAAGGTTTATAACAAATATTGATTATTTGATTATTTCCAGAATAAAACAAAAATAAATATTACTAGAATATAGTAAGCATCTATAAAGAACAAAATCATAGTTTTAAAGTAACAATTTATGTAAAAAAACAGTAATGAAATGCTGTCCTCAATTTTTTGGAACAGCCCCTGTCACAATATGAAAATTACGCTAAAATCACACTATGCATTGGCGCGGTCATTTATCGTGAAACAGAACGCAATCGGTGTAAATTTAGTTCGGTTGCAGAGCAAAACGGGCTGATGCCATTTTGTGCACCGTCGCTACTGCGTTTGTAAGTGAACCACGTGTCTGGGCCACTAGTAGTTCCCTGGTAAGCATTTTTTTATAGGTTAACCGATAAAATTATAATTCTTGGGCTAATAACCATAACAATTACTTCGGATAGTTTAAAGGTTTATTAATATTATGCGAACATACTGTTACAAGATTTATTTTCGCTTATAATTCACACTTTGAATTTCAATCTCGCGGATAAAAGGTAGGTCCCCACGATCGTGACCTCTGTGGCAGGAACACCAACCCATAGCCCCACTGAAAAGATTGGCTTGATGTTCTGGATCGAAACACCAGCATTTTTTTGAGCTCGTCTGCCTTGGTAGGCCTCGGTGGGACTCGAAGGGTCTCGTCCGACGAGCAATATTCTTAATAAATTGCGTAGGCGAAGGCAAGTTGGGCTATTTGCCAGCTAGCCGCTTGATATTTAGGTACTAAGTGAAAATTATGTAGTAGTACCTATTATACGACGATTTATATTTTTAGAAGTTATCTGCCTAATAACGATTTTAAGTGTTACCAATTTCCACTATAATTAAATAAAATGTCCATGTTCCATCAAAAGGGTCGACCAGAAAAGAAAAATTAATTATTTTTGCGTCTCTAGATCATAAATGAGCACGCAATAAATTATTACTATATAGCAGGATCGAACTAGCAATCATGTCTAGAAGTGGCACTATTCACTGCACTAAGAGCTGCTTTCTTTGCTTGTAATTAATTTTGAAGCGATAATGTAACCGCCTATCCGTCTTTTCTATGAAGACGGTTCTAGCTAAGTTTATGGGATGGGAAAAAAAGCAAAAGTTACAATCGACTTTGGCGGCAATTAACAATTTCATGCGTCTGCTTTTGAATTTGCCTTTCATCATTAGGACGACACCTTTTATTAATAGTCGAAGCAAAGTTGGGAGCCTCATCCCCGTCTAGCTTCTGTGGCTATTTTCTATTTTTCTCATCCTATAGGTGGAAAGTGCATTCAGAAAATAATTAGAGGAAGGCCTCAGGGTGCATGCATATAAAAATTGCAAATAATTACGCAAAATGATGGATCGCCTTAATGCGCACCTAGAGATAATTCTTAAACGTGCTGCTAGGAGGGAACTTTTCAGCGCCTTCTGCATATTTTGTTCGGCGGTTTTGTCTGTCCCACGAGGCTAAATGCGTAGTAAAATGGCAAAGACTGCAGTGCTCAGATAGTGATGAGAGACATAAATACTTAGTTAGCTAATAATTATTACGACTTCTAGGCCTGTCAATCATTGAGCTTATAATTTGAAGTCCAAAAATCATAAAATCCTTCAATTTATCTTTGACGGATGAGCTGATGGAATTTAACGTATTTTTGCAATTACTGATGCAACGCTTGAGTACGTGAGATTTTGCGAAGTTATTTAACCCTTTCTTGCAGTCTGGCACTTACTCAGAAAAGTATGAAGGTGTATAGTGTTTCTGTTAGCCTATTTTCGAGAAAATTTGACTGATTGTATCACTTCCCATACATTTGGTCCGAAATATTTTAACTTTTTAATATGTATTAAACTTATACATTACACATTCCGGAAATAATGATAGGACCAAAATTTAAATAACTGATTTTTCTACTATGTTCTTGGTAGCAGTAAATCTAATTGGTAATTGGTTTCACTAAAAGTATGTCTTTACATTAAATTATACATACATACATATTTCTATTTAGGTATATAAAACTTAAACTGTCTTCCAATTTAAAAACGCACATCGAGAGTACATATTACCCATATATTCTAGATGGGGTTAAGATTGGGACTGGCCCATAGAATTGTAGGCATCTGTGCTACTGTGGCAAATAATAATATAAAATTGCTTTATTAAATGATTTTATTTAGTTTCAAACCGTGTACGTAACAGTCAAATCTTGTAAACTCATTTACGCCCACTTTACGGTAACCGATTGATCTGAAATTTTGCAGCCAGCTTTGGTTCCGGTGACAATGCAATATAGTGTACTCAGAATTGTGATATATTTAAAATGGCGGATGTTCCAAGATGGCAGATTATCTTTTCCTTTACAACCTTCAAGACATGGGTGTCAAATGAAAGGGTTTGACTAGCAGAATATGATAGGTCGGATGACGTCATTCTAAATTCCAAATGGCGGATACCTCAAGATTACAATTTGCTTCACAATCCCTTTGGCATGGGTATTGAATGAAAGGGTTCGACGAGAAAAATACGATAAGCTAAAGTTTAAATTATTTTTTACATAGGACCATCAGCTTAGTTCAAGCTTCAGAGAAAATTAATCTCTTGCATGAAACTGATCATCATTTGGCCCGGTGTTAGTAATAACACCCACCAAACCGTCACATGCAAAACGATCAAACAACGACTTTTTTAACACATGCTTGCTAATACAATTATTAAACAAATCGGCATGCATATTAACATTCAAACACATACGATTACTGGGTTGGAAGTACCCATAGTTAGTTCGAGATGTACTAATTTGGAACAAAGGTACATTTCTAAGGTTATGAGGATTCTGTCTGGGAATGAATAAGGTTCTCAAAGACGGAGAAACAACTATACCATTAACCAGCTGGTGGACAAAAGTGACATCCGCCACAACACGACGTTCTTGAAGCGAGTGCATGCTAAGCAACAGACAGCGGTCTTTGTAGGGAGGAAGGATATGAGGATTATCCCAAGGCAAGTTTCTCAACGCAAACCTAACAAATTTTTTCTGGACAGACTCGATTCTATTAGCATGAATTGCATAATAAGGTGACCAAACAAGACTACCGTATTCCAGGATAGGCCTAACTAGAGAAATGTATAACTGCTTGTATATAGATACGTTATTAAATTCCCGAGACCATCTTTTTACAAATCCTAACAAAGCGGAAGCCTTGGAAACCATGTAATTGATATGCTCAGCAAAGTCAAGTTTTCTATCCAGGAGAATGCCAAGGTCACGCGCAATGTCAACGCGACGAAGAGAACAGCCAGACAAGGAGTAGTCGAAATTAAAGGGGTTGTGCCGTCTATAAAATGAAATAATTTCGCACTTAGAAATATTAAGCTCCAAATTGTTGTACAAGCACCAGGACTGTAAAGTATCTAAGTCGTTTTGAACCAACTCGCAGTCATTTATATTCTCAATACGACGGAAAATCTTCATGTCGTCAGCATAAATAAGAATTTTGCAAGATTTCAACAGGTGAGTGATATCATCGATAGCAAGAATAAACAGAAGAGGTCCAAGATGACTACCCTGAGGGACACCTGACGTAGCCAAAATACTTCTCGATAAGGAACCACGAAAAGAGACATGATAGGATCTATCATGCAAGTAAGATTGCACCCAATCAAGAAAGGGAGGAGGGAAACCCAAACTTTTCAACTTAAGAATGATGATTGGGTGAGAAATTTTATCGAAAGCTTTACTGAAATCAGTGTAAATACAATCAGTTTGTAAACCTGTTTTGAATCCATTTAAGGTATACTCAACGAACTCTAAGAGGTTAGTGGAAGTAGAACGACCTTGAAGAAAACCATGTTGATTTAAGGATATAAGCCTTGTACAAATCTTAGAGAGTTCAGAGTAAATAATTGACTCGAAGAGCTTGGGAATACAGGACAATTTAGCAATCGGCCTATAATTAGAAACATCACTACGGCATCCTTTCTTAAAGATTGGGATAATGAAAGAGTCTTTCCATATACTAGGAAATTGGCCAGAATTAAGAGATTTCTGAAAAATAATAGACAAGGGTTCGGCAAGTACATTGACACAAAGTTTAAGAACCGCAGGGGGAATACCATCAGGACCAGAAGAATAGTCGGTAGGAAGTTCGGCAATAAACTTGTGAACAAATTATATAGTGATTTCTGTCCGAAACTAAAAAGTAAAAAAAAATAAATAAAAAAAATTTTTAAGTAAAACGATTTTATATATTATGGTCATAAAATCGTGGGCGCGATCAATTAGCGAATGGTTTTAATTAGAAACTAAGTAGAACACACTAAATCACATAATTAGTCAACTATTTTATGCGCCCACGATTTTATAACCATAATATATAAAATCGTTTTACTTAAAAATTTGTTTTATTTATTTTTTTTTAATTTGAAATGGGAAATTGTAAATTCTATTTGGTACACATTTAAAAAAAAAGTATTTGAAATAATAATAATAATAAGTATTTTCGGTTTCACAGTGCTTTACTTACAGGACACTTTATTTGTTTCAGTTTCAGAGGAATCCTATCTTGAGGAAATAATAATTATAAAAATCTAATCCAAGTATTTTGACGTTATGTGCGGATAAATTAATTAAAGTCAAGGGTAACTAAAATAAATTTATGAAAATACCAATATTGAAAACAACCTGTTTGGGTAGGAACTTGTTGAATTCTCCACTCGAAATGTGAAAAATATCTATAAGTTAGATGAAAGTGGTCTATTTTGGCGACTTAAGTATAACAACCATCTAAACCGTAATTTACACTTAAATAACCCACACTGTGAAACCGGAAAATGATTATACGGGAGCTTAAGTGACAATCAGAACTTAAGCCCGCACTGTGAAATTGGACATTAGAGTTGTTTTAATTAAATATAAGTTAGGGTAGATTCAAAAATGCATCAAAACCGCATCGTAGTCTCTAAAGCTGAATTGTGCATCGAGGTGTTTCCGATGTATGTATTTTTGAATTTATTTATGGTATGTTATGATTAAAGGATCGTACTTTTGAAATTACAATGCTGTATTTTTCTCCGTGTGTTTGCACATACGCGAATCTTTTATGTGAGGTATGCATTAAGTCCTGTAAAAAGCGTGTGTCGTCAAAGACTGAACCGTGTTTCGTTGAACCGAATCCAGTGCAAATCCGCAGATTTCTCCGATTGTACCTTACATAGCGTTGTCCCGACTTGAGACGTATTCCATATTCTTCCACGTTCGCCTGGCTTTGTGAATAAATTGACAAAGCAATTAAACGAGCCGCAAGGGCATTATTCTCGCCCACGGCGAGCTGAAGAAAAGGGGGAATTCTCGGCGGATACTTTTAATTAGCTCGCCTTGTTGGCTGCGCTTTCCTGCAAATCCCGTAGAAAAAGCCTTCCGGAATCTGGTGACTCTCCGGAATCCACAACGTTCGAACTTCCTCCCACATACTGGCGCCGTGTGAATAGCTTCGGGTCATTTTGTCGTCGTAATTCAGTAAAATGGCATGCCATTTGTAAGAAAATCCGTCAATGAAGCCGCCGCCGCGGAAGTGCGAGGAGGTTCCTTTCTAGCCGCCTCCGAGATAATGAGGTTGGCAGCAGAATCTTTATTAAGAAAATAATTCAGGCCTAATGGTGTGGCGGAAAGCTTCGTGTTGATATTACAAAGAAATATATTCCCAGACGCAATATACAGAAAAGTAATTCTGGTGGAAAAATTATGAGAAATAAACAAACTTTGCCTTATTAAGTAGTTCATTATTGCTTCCTTTAATTAGCTTTGATTGCACTTCAGATTGCTCAAAGTAAAATTATGCTCTTCTGATATGGTTACCGGAAACGAGGACTAATGAAATGGATGAGCTTGATTGTCTTGTCTCACAAGTTTAAAAGTTCTAACTTTACAAAGTATATCTGAGTGGATAAACTTAAAAGAGTCCAATTAAGCTACTCTTCAGAGATTTTATATTGTGTTCGTAATTATAATCTCAAAACCCGAATAAATACATACATATAATACTAGCTGAGTAACCCGGTTCTACCCGGTGTGTCAAAAATACCATTTAGTTAAATACTTCCAAAATGTTGGTATTTCAGCCACATTGGGAAATTTGTCTAAAATCTATGGATTTGGTATAGAACCATTTAAAACTCATTTTGCTACCACCGTCCATATCAGAAGGGCTCATTATCTATTCTGTGCTTATATGTACGTGTTAAATATTTCATCGTCGCCTTTTGGAAAACATCAAAGTGGGAAATCTATTCGTTATAAAAACTACATATTGCCTGCCTAAGCATTTCGTGATATACATGTAATTTTTCAATAAATTATTGGGTATTAAAACAACCTTTCTAATTTATTCATTTTCTTTGAATCATGTAAAATTTGGATTTCTAAATTTTGAAATCGGATTATTGATCAGAATCTCTAAAAACTCCAAATATCACCTCCATTGAAATTTACAATTTCGGGCCGCCATTTTGAAATTCTTAATTGTCTTAAATGTCTATAAAAATAATCTATGTGCTTAGTTGAAGGATGTAATACTTTCAAACAAAAATGAAAAATACCAAACAAACTATTTCGACGTGATTGAGCAACAAATAAAACACCTTTATAGTTAATATGTACCGTAGTACGACATTTCACTTAAACTGGTAGAATTTCAAAAATTGTGGGCGTCATATTGGGTCCGCCACTTTGAATTTCCAAATTTTGATAGCAGATTCGAAATTAGGGTCTCTGATTTCCCTTTACATAAAGCTTAGTTGTAGCTATTTTCTTATTCAAAACAGTTGGTTCAGCTCCTGTTTTCTTTTGATAAACAAGATCACCTTTTAATGTTATTTATATTCTTTGAGATAATTACTAATAGTTCGAACTAAGAGCTTTACTTCTTTAAATATGCTCTTATTTTCTTTTGTTGTGCATCCTAATTGCATTCTTCCTATCTTAAATTATCCAATTCGAGGTTATTTATAGTGACAATCAAGGCATTTCCCAATTCCTTCATTGCTTTTAACCAAAGAAAAATGGGCCAAACCGGAAATTCTTTTGTACTTATTTCTATGTTTGAATGGACAGTCAGAGCTAGATTAAAAGAGCTCTCACATCTAATTTCAGCAGAATAAATTAAGGAATATGTTAAAGCACAGTCAGATTGATGTGAAAAAATAAACCGTATAGAAAACCATCTTCGTCCATGTATTTATTTTTAGAAATTTCTATCAGCCTTCGTATCACTTTCTCCTAAAGACCTTTTTTAGCTCTCGGGCTTGCTTTCCTGAGTTACAGCTGACAAATTGGCTACGGAATGGATACAACAGTGGAAGGATAACAAACATCGTCCGTAATAAGGTGGAAGATGAGGTCACAACTATGTATGCCAACTTTTCGTAAAGATTATTCGGTGACAAAAGATTTCATGTTGTCCTTTAAGAAATGTGACCAATTAAGATAACATGACAGAATAATAAGTACATGATATTTTTGGACTGGAGTCGTACATTTTGAAGGAACCAGAAGTAAATCTACTGAGAAATTCGACGACGTGTTGTTTTAGATCGAGATAACACGATTAAATAATAACTTATTGCATGTAATTTCACTTCAGTGGTATGTGAACAAGGTTGCCGTCGCTGCAGCTGCCTTTAGCTAACAAACTACAAATTGCCATAAATTTACAATTTGCATTGTTCCCCTTTGGTTAATGGACGGTCAAATGAGATTTGACTCTAAGTACACGAGCATGGTAAGACCTGAATCTGGGGACAAAAGAATTCCTCATATGTGTAATTGCTACGTAAGGATTTTGGTATGTATACAATTCCATTTCCACAGAAATCGATATTGCAACAATTAGAGCGTCTGCTGGCATTCCCAGAATAATTGCAAGGTAATGAACGCATGCAAATTCTGTTTCAAAGACTTCATCTGGTAGCACTCTTTGGTTGGTATTTACCAGTATGCAAATTAGCGCGCTAAATAGCCATTTGGCCAGATTGGCTAATCCTGGAAAGGCATTTGGTTCATGATAACCTGATAATTAGCTTCTACTACCAAACATATCGCATTGTGATATTCTGTGTGCTCTCTTGTGTTTTTTAAAACGAATTTCCAAGTAATGAAGTTGGTTAGCACAAATGTTGCGAAGTTCTGTGATTACCTTGGATCCGCTAAGAGATTTTGAAAACGGAAATTAAACACGGGTCGCAGATTTCTAAATTTATGTACAATTGGATATTTTTAAAATAATATATGTAAATTAAATTAATTTAATATATGTACATAGGTACTTTTTACTTGAAAGGTGACTACAAAAATTAATCAAAAATTACATTGTCCTGGAATCATTTGTTTATATATTTGTCTTTGGTATTGTTCCGGGTGAGACAAATTAATATTTTGTAAAAATTTACATAGTCTTTCTTTAGAAATACCCAGATTAATATATGTAATATACTTTTTGTCAGTGTATTACGAATTATTGGAAACAGATTAGAAAATTAAATATCGCATGTTATGACATTACACAATAGTTTGGTATTTTTCTATGTGCATATAAATTAAACGAGATTATATGAGAACTGTGTAGAGGACAAATTTTCGTAATTTAACTATATTTATAATACATACGAGTTATCTATGTATGTAATCAAGTGTCCAAAACTGTATGATATTCTGTATACTTTTAAGAGAAACACACTTTCGACAAAAAGAATTATAATGTAGTACATTATTATCAGTTTTATTAAATAATCTCACCTACAACATGACTATGGAATTTATATGATATAAAAAATTTGAAAGCAGTTTGACTTTGTTCGACTCGCTTTTCAATATTTATGTTTCAGTTGTAATAGATATCACGACATATTTTCGCATGAAAGTTTTAACTAGAGTTAGAGATAAATTTGCCGCTCCCAGATTGAACTAAATTTCAAGAAATGTAGGCAATGCAATGTACCTTCACTTCATTCAACTGAAGTGATGTTACGAAATGGAAGTGCAATTACATCACTAAAACTGGCAAAAATCAATGTTTATCTGAAATTGATCACTATCATACATGATTTAAAGTGATTATTGTTTATTCGCTCCAATAGCAACAGTATATACTCATTTGCAATTCCGTTTTTACACATATACTTTAAATATGTTAAGACACTAAAAGCAAATTCATTTCATAAATATTGCTCCAGGGAATTGTCGCAATTTACGTCAATCGAAATCGCTCTAGGTGGAGTGAATGTCTGTCCGGCCGCAACTATAAACTTGACCCGCCACGCAAGCTCAATTAATGTATCAGTTACACTGCCCCCTGAATTTACTTGGATAAAACTATCTGCGGACTTGAACTTCCAGCACGCAATCTGTTCTAATTGCAACCGCACGGTGCAGTTCCATAACGTTGAGAGTCGCCGTGTGTACGGTCGTTAGAACAAGTAGATCGGTCGACCAGTTCTTGAAAACAAGTTTCACCGGCCGTGAATGCTACTAATTGGAAAAATGCAAGCAATAACTAATATCAGGTTTGCATTCACCTTGGTTTTCTCGGTTTTCAATGTTAAGAATTAGTTTAGTTTATTACGCAGAGAATCACTGATTCTTTTCTTTATAAACTTGGAGTCGAACTTAAATCTAACTTAATCAAGGAATGTTTGCATACAAAAATTTTTTTGTAATGGATCCCAACAAACCATCGTAAATAAGTAACCTTAGTATCGCCGCATTGCTTTACTGCGGTTGTTTTTGGTGTCTTGTTACTATTTCTCGAATCAAAATGTCAATTGCATTGCAATGTACCAAGTAATCAATATGATTTCTGTAATATTCGAAGTGTGCCACATCCGTGGCTAATCGGTTTCTACTAGCTGAACCTAATACCAAGATTCAATTCATAACATTGGTTTGCGCGCCTGCTGTTTGTGGTTAGCCTTTAAATTCATTAAATTGGCGCAGGAACTGCTTTTGATATTATTGTTCAATTGTCGATTTTTGCATGCATTACCCTATAAATATTTTCAGTGATTAAAGGTACATATGAAATAGTAGTACGATACTATATCTACACCAATATTATAAAGAGAAAAGATTTGATTGTTTGTTTGTTTGTTTGCATTAAATAGGCTCCGAAACTACTGAACCGATTTCAAAAATTCTTTCACTTTTGGGAAGCTACACTATCTCCGGGTGACATAGGCTATATTATATTTTCAAAAAAATTAGAGGTCCTTACTAAAACTCCAATAATGTAACCCAAGGTGTAAAAAAATTACCTAAAAAACACGAACGAAAACGCGGGCATTTGCTAGTATATTATAATATAATTGATATGAAACATACCAGGATTACCGATAGTATGTGCAACCGCTCGAATTTCTAAATTTCACAAAAGTAGTTCAGTATAGTATTGTCAATCAAAATAAGAAATCCTAATTTGATTATTTATTTAAATGGGCCCATTTATTGATACACTAAGAAACACAATATAAGAATTTAAAATCATGTTACTCGGGTGAAATGTTAGCAAAAGTGACATTAAATTAAACACACTTTTATTTGTATAACGTCTGGAAATATCATAACATAAATGTTTTGCCCTTAAAATATAACAATATAACATCAGCATTTGAAAAGCGGTTCAAAGAGCAATAATAATGTAAGATAATATTACGAAAAATGAAGGCACAATTCCGGGTGACGACGGTATCTATGGGAAATAGAGGAGAAAACTTCATACGAGCAGGTACACCTATCCGCCCGCAACGTGGGCCCACAGACATGTCAAATGGAATTCAATGTTAGAATTTCTACAGTAGAAATAAATTTCTTAGAGAAGTGGAAGCAATATGAGGAGCAATTTCTATTTGCACATGGGTATGTTTAGCGGGTTCAGTGTATGAAAAGAATTTTTTGATAGAGATTGAAAGGAAGCGAGAAAATTAAAGGGCTGAAACATGAGGAAACTTTGTGCACGTGTGCCTTTTGATAAGAGATAATGTTCGAAAAAATTTGTTTGATGGTAACATACACATAGGTGCTCTCTTTTGGTGCAATCTGATATTAAAATATTTGGATATTTGTCTTGAAAGCGTGCTATCTCGACGAAC
This sequence comes from Machimus rusticus, assembly GCA_951509405.1. Classification (NCBI taxonomy): domain Eukaryota; kingdom Metazoa; phylum Arthropoda; class Insecta; order Diptera; family Asilidae; genus Machimus; species Machimus rusticus. The sequence continues at coordinate 2,711,906 of OX608052.1, read as the reverse complement.
ACATAACTAAAATTGGGAAGATTGGGGTACGATCACTTAATGCTTATTGAAACAATGAAATTCGTTAGTTGAACTGTCAGCTATTCTATCGGTATTTACTCGACATATCTACATATATGCGAAAATTGAGACTAAACGCCTACTCTTTTTCTAAATCAAAAGAAGCTTCGAATCTATGAGCACTTGAAAAATGCTATATTGCGAACGATGGAAATCAACATCCATCCATTCCATCAACGTACACTGGTGCGCCACGTAACATGCATAAATATGTTCAAGATTCCGGCAGACTGACAATAAAAGCGTTAAATGCTTATGCCATTGAATCAATTATCGTAACTGGGTCATATCGAAGGAAAACGCTTTAAGTCCATGACTTTCATTCATTCTTAAAGACTTGCTACAGTTGGCTGAGCATATGTGTGGTTTTAAATACATTAATTTCAGGTTATATCGTAAAGATAACGTCAAATGTTTTTCTGCGTTACTCAAGCTACCTATATGTTTGACTTACATATATAGACAGTTCTTAAGTATTAGATTTAATATTATATGTAAATATGAGGTGCAATGAGTTCCAAGATTAGTACAGACAAACAGACAGACATAAATTAAAAAAACAAAAGGATATAACATTTCTCTGGACCAATGCCTAATAAAGAAAAGAATTACAACATAAAAACAGGACTAGAAATGTCTCTATATATTTTAATATTGGCAGTATAAATAAGAAGGCAGAAATTTTGAATAACGTTGAATAAATTGAACAACAGTGGATTGAGATGGCTGTCTTGAGGCACACCAGAAGTATTTTGTTCTGTCTTAGACAGCGCAGATCCGAAAAGAATTTGGGCCAATCAATTGGTAATGCTGTTATGATACATACATACTTATTTTTGTTCAGTGTTTAGATTTTAACTTTTTATAGTGAAAAGACAAGCACAACTTAGTTCAAGCGAAATGAAGGCTATTTCTCTTCGTACAGTTTTTTTTAAATTTGCACTCATATTTAATAAGTGTTTTCTCACAGCTAACAAAAATATAATACAATATTATCGTATTCACAGATATATTTTAAGTTTTTCTTGTTAATTTTACTGAATGTACATAATAATTAGCGACGACCTTTCTATGCTATCACAAACAATGACTGAAATGTCAACAATTTAGATGGAGGTCCTGAAAAGTGTCAGCAAAGGTATGAAAAGTTCTTTCGCACTCATGCTAAATTGAAGCAAAAAAGTGCATTTACTTTTTCTTTGGGTTTTTAAATGTTTTACTTTAAAATTAAATGATTTACTTTACTTTCACATGCGAAGTTTGTACTTTTTTACAATAATGGTTGTTGTAAAATTCAAATAATTCTGTTGTGTTGCTAAAATCTGCATAAATGCAATTACTTAATCAAATTGGAGGCAGTAGATCACCCTTTAACAAAACGCATCTGAATGTCCAGACAAAATTTGACCTTGTCTAATTAATTCTTGTTTGAATTTTGTTTTCATTTAGTGCCTTTAAAAGAAATTAAGTGTGTACATGCTTTTAATTACAAGCTTTTATTTAACTTGCAATGTTTGTATGTATGTATGTTACATATAATGAAATTATGCAACTGATTTCTAAAGCAGTTATCCTCAACCGATTGAGGTGAAATTTTGCATACACGTTTAGTTTGGATGACAATGCATGGGTAGCTAAGTGACGTTATTCTAAATCCACTATGGCAGACGGCTCAAGATGGCGGACTAGTTTTTTTTTTGTGCACTCCCATGATATGGGTATCAAATGAAAGGGTTCGACAAGTAGAATACGATAAAAGCTTGTTTTTAAAAATCCTTTTTTAAATTCAGAACTTATTTTTAATACATAAAAACAGTTACGCTGTTAGTATTAATTTGCCAGAGATTATTTTCTGAGTGACACGTAAAAACGCACTAGCTGCCTCTGTAACATTCATAGGCACGCGCCTTCAGTTTCAAATGAAGCAATCACGGCGCAGCGTGTGGCTGAGCAAACAGTAGAGGAGTTAAATTTCCCTCGAGGACGAAATATGACATCCCATTTAAATGCAATTCGAAATCATAATAGCCGGTGACCGGCGGGTGATATCGCGAGGACATAAATTTACTGGACGCACGCATTAACATTTCAGGACTCGATTATATCTTACAGCCACTGGGCGATTATTTAGTATTCACCGGGTGCTCTTTGGACATTAATCGGATGCATTCCCCACTCTTACATTTGCATATTAATTGTGCGGCAATGAGACCTGTGTGGAGCCCTATTTCACACCCCGGTACTAAGTAATTAGAATAGATACTTATGATCTTACGTTAAATTACGATTGTGCGTTATATGTGCATTTTCCCTCCGCTTCAATATTGATGGGATATCTACTTATCTGCGTAACTATAGTTTATGAGAAGCAAGTTCAATCTGCCGGCCAATTATAATGCTGACCTCTGTAGTTCCTAGGGGACTTGTATATGGGCCACTGTAATCACTCATAAATTTGGGTTATATCAGAAGCCATAAGGCACTCTAGATGCGAACATCACCAGTCCATTAGGGTCTAATCCGGTATTGAATTTTATATATCGTTTGGATAGTCTCAAATTTCGTTATTTTTGATGAGCGTCCTGATGGAGCTCTTTACTTTCAGTCAGATGTGAAATTGGTTTGCTGGTTCGGTTGGAATGGAATGGAATGACCGCGCCTAAATTTATTTTGTAAGTTGAGAATATTTGCACAGTATCTCACTCCAGAGATTTATTATCAATCGCTATATGCCCTATGGAAGGTAATACTTTTTCAAAATATAAATAAGGAAGAAATATTGCAACTCGGCGCTCTTTAGATTTGCAATTATATAAGTATAAGCTGTTAAACGATTAATTGTTATATTTAAAATAACGTCCTTTTCTAACTATGTTACGATTATAACACGGATCCTCTTTTAGCGTATATAAAAAGAAAACATCAATATTTTATGAAATTAATAATTTTATTACAGACATATTCTCTACCACTACCACAGTTTTAATTGACAAAAGTTCTTTCGTTGATGTGTAACTGAAAAGAATAGTATGCAAATTATATTTTATGATAAAAAATATAATAACCAAATTATGTGTAGTTAACGTTAATTACAAGCTTAGGTAGACGATCTTCAAAAGACTTATTTTACAGAAAAAAATTAAGTTATTTAACCTCCAGTAAAAACAGCCGAAAACAAGACCAGGTACAAATTCATTTAAAAGTAAAACAATACCATAATGATATAAATAAAAGTATGAGATGTTAATTAATAGTCATACTATTTATTTCTTATGTTCAAAATCTTACATTGTGTAAAGTAATTTTTAAACTGTTGTTCTTGACCTTTATGCAGAAACGTTTTTATACACCGAAAGTAAAATATAATTAATTTTACAATAAATGGCTGCCAGGATGTTTGGCTAACATTTTAATTTAATATAAATTATAGTAAATTGTTAGCCAAACTCATCTGAAGTTGTTTCCAAAAAATAATGTGGCGGATCCTTTAATGAGAAAAATTTATATATGTAGGTATACGTCGGTTTTTTTCTTTTCTTTAACAATAACAATTTTAGAAATTGTAAATATGGTTAATTGAAATAGCACAGCTTATATTTAATCTTAATATGTATGTAATTGCTAGTTAAATTTAATTGGAATGTAAATTGATATTACTATTTAAAATTTTTTTTTAGCAAATAGCAATTATAACTACATCAAATAGTTAAAGTTATAACAATTTTTCTATCAGTGTATATTTTTTATCCAGAAATAATTTGAATATTGTTGGTGTATTTTATGAATACACGCGAGTATACATATAGAAAAAACATTTTTAGTGATTATAAACCGATTATGAATGAATACTTACGCGTTCAAATTTTCGAAATACGTCAAACAATTAATTTTTCACATGGTGCCTTTGTGGAAAAAAATGTTTCTGCGAAAAAATAGTTTAAAGGCAAAAATAAGCCTACTAATGCTCAGACGAAAGGTCATATATATCTAATAAATCCGTGCTTAAACTTCAATAACAACGATTTTTTCAATTATTTCGTCCAGAAATGTTTAATTTATAGGATTACAAAGTGTGTACTTATACATACATACAAATACTAAACTTCATTTGTGAACGGCTTTCGTAGTATGTAATATCGTTTGCTTTTTTTATCGCATTACGTTTTATGAAAATGCCCTATTCAACTAATTAGAATGAATAATAAAGAGCTCCCTAAATTTCATCAGTCGTACATTTCTTTACGAATTTCTGCGTTTTAGTAGGTTTATTAATGGTTCTTAGGGTATAAATTACCATAAATCATTTGTCAATTATCCCGTTCTTTTGTCTAAAAGGCATTTATAAAAATGTGAACACCATTTACGCTTCAATGGACTCTTTGTCTAGAAAACAAGGCTAATTCACTGAGACTTAAGCCAAATGCCATTACATTTTCATCGATATTATTCGTCACAGATAAAAGTTAGCTTCACAAGGAATTAATGGATGAGCTTTCCCTAAACTAATTTTTGTTGATAAAAACCAAATTTGAAAACTTCTATCCACCGAGATATCAATTAAGTGCTCCGAGGGCCCGTCTCCTCGCTGGACCTCTGGCTGGATGTAATCTTGTTAGCGCCATCAATCTTCGCGAACGACCACAGTGGGTTCTGAGCTTTAATCGAAGCGAATTTTTACAAGTTTGAACACGAACCAGCTGAATTTGAGTGCTATCCAGGGGCGAATCAATTCATCACTTTGCTCGCGTCCAAACACTATTTCAACTGCAACTCTTGCCCCATGCGAACTTTTCCACTCACATTGTCCACCCTCACTGTAAACTGGCATGAATTTTTCATCCTCCATACCAGCTATAAGTCATGGACCTGTCCAGTCTATCATTCACACGTCTTCGGATATTAACCGTGTCTATGGCGAAATATTTAAATAAATTGTGCGCTCCTTGAAAACAAATTGAGCTGTCATCGTCCTCTAGCCCGAAGGAATGGATGAATAGTTACTGGTATCCCCCTGAATTTTTACTCAACGGCCAGCACCGTAGGTCTTGGATGATCCAAAGCAATTTGATAAAAGACGCCATCAACCCTTTGTGCTGATGGGTTCAAAAAGCCTGAGAAAGTCACACGAAAGTGAGCAATTCACTTGATGACTTACCGTGAAAAAGCGACATATGAGATTAGATAGAAAAAATGTATGTTGTGTCGCGCAAAAAGGTTTTCAGAGATAACCGCACTCCGGAGACCATGAGGTGTGATGCCTTTTCAAAAATTGACGAATATTGAATTCTACGGATCCCCACAGAATATTAAATAGGTAAATGGTGGGCTCGTGCGATTCGCAGCTCTTTTTTTTTTATAATTTCAACTGAAAAACCTACGAATCGCTACTATAAATCGATTTGTGTAAGACATCGACTTTTTTTTCCACAAAGTATTCTACTTACACTGTCACTGGGCCAAAGGTTCGAATATTGAATTTTTGTGACCATAGTACCTACAAAATTTTTTAAGGGGAAGGTAAATTTTCGGCAACAGATTCATATTTTTTTTTATTTTGTACTTTAAAATTCGTTAAGCGTTCTTAGTTCATATTCAACTACTTTAATAAGAGAAGCGGAAGGAAGTTAACCGAGTCGAGCAAGTCATATTAAAATTCTACACGAGTTCCGTCGGTTATTAAATTCTTTTCGGGAAGTAAAAAGGGTTGATCTAGAGTCCAGTTTTTACATTTAATAATCTTGAATTATTCATGAAGTACGATGTTTCGAAGATGCTATGAAAATTATATTCATATCCTTTTGTCTCTAATATTTTACATCGAAATTTACCGTATTTATGGTTGGCCTACCTCGAAAGGGACAGCCCCATCATGGTTCGGGTAATGCTGTATAAAAGGGCATAAATGAAGTATGCAAAATAATATTTGGCCGGAGGGAGGGTGAGTGCCATGAGACAATTTTGAGGCTAGCGAAACAAAAGAAAATGTTGAATATTCAGACCCATTTCTATTTTTATAGCCCAAACATTTTAAAAAATACTGCAAACAGAGTTTTGTTTAAATTCATAGGATAAAGTATATTTACATCTTTTAAGAAAAATTGTCTTGAGAAAGATTTGTTCGGAGTCTGCTTTCTTTAAAATAAACCGTTTGCAAGAATACCTTCTTGCGATTTTAGGTATTTACTTTGGTATTTTCTTATAATATGTAAAAATTTTCAAGCTAGTAAATTTCTCATCAAAGCTCCCAACCTTAAATCACATATAACAGTCTTATTAAATACCTAGTCGGGGATTATTCTTCTAATCATAGTGAGGCATAATCAATTGATTTATATCTGATAATAAATCAACAATTGCATCTAAGTTTTGGGTTTCCTATATACATTTCGGTTCAGATATTTTCTTTATAAGGTAAAAAAGGTCCTAATATTTCCTCTAAAATTAATTTTAAACAATAACATTATAATTCCTTCTTTTTGTAGACTTCCCAGCAATACATCAGTTTTTGAAAGAATAATAACCAAAGTATGCATACCTATACAGGGAAAAATATCATAAAAATTTGGCAATCATTTTGGAATTTAGAGAACTTTACCCTAATTGATTTTTTTTTTGTATCCACTTTTTCAAATTCACTGTAGGTATACATTATATTGGTATTATAAATTTTATTAATTAATAATAATATCAAAATATTTTCACAATTCTTGAGTTCATAGTCGCGAACGTACACCGTCGCATTATTGTATTAGTTAATGTATAAATGTTTGGCAGAATCCATATATTTTATTGTTACTTTAATCCATTCGAGGTTAGCTATTATATTTGTATAGACACCAGGAACTTGCGGTTTTCCACATCCTCTTCCATATGAGACGAGCCCTATAACTTTTCCCTTGTAAACAAATGCACCGCCAGAGTCGCCTCTGCAAGAATCTTTGCCATGATGACCCGCACAGAATACTTCATTTTTAATTTTTTTTGGACCAAAAACCTTCCTGCAATCGGTTTGGCGCCAAATTTGAATATTTGTGTACATGAGTACATCCGATGCTTTGCCGTCGCTCACAGTTGCTCCCCATCCTGCCACTGTGCCAATGTTCGTAAAGGGTATGACTTCATTATCTTTTGGTAAAGCAATTGAATGCACTAATTTATTAAAAGTAAGCTTCTTCACCAGAATTACTGCAATATCAAATAGTTTCTTCTCGTTTAACAACAGCTCATAAAGGTTGTTTTTCATGAAGTATTCGACGTCATAAAGAAACCCGCCTCTATCATGTCTATTGGAGCCAACACGCACTTTGTATCTTGTCGGGTCATCTTGCTTAAGACAGTGAGCAGCTGTGAGGATGTAGTGGTAGCTTATAATCACACCACCACAAATGTGCGATCCATCGAGGGCTAAGGAAACCTGGTAGGGAAAATGTTCTATCGCAGCAACTTTTCCTTTTGTAATTGCCTTGTTTTCAAGGGAATGCCTCCCAGAAACAGAAACCACCGTAAAAAGTATGGAAATCAAAACAAGGCTATACATCTTGTTCAACCTTCTGACAACTACTAATTGATCTTGTAACATTTTCCTCCTTTTTTATAGAAAATCCTATAGCTATACGAATTAAATATTTCCCATTGTCTAAATATTTAAACAGCAGGAAATTTCTTTGTTGTATAGCTGCTGTTTTATGGTTATCTTGATTTTTTTTTTTGTTTTCTGTAATTTTTATTCATTTAACGCACCATATGCCACTAATGGCAGATAGAAAGTTTAACTCTTTTGAGGACATTGAATATTTGATTTGAGTGCTCAAAAACGAATTTCTCAAAACTGCATTAAAATGCAAATTTTGTAATCCGGATAGACCATTTTTAGTTATAATTTAGCAAGGCTTTTTTTTATTGATACGTCGTGAAATCTTGTAAGTTGATTTTGACCCACTTCCTGATGTTTATATTTTATACGTAGTTATACCAAAAGAAATTTTAACAGTTTATATTATTACATATATTAAATATTTCATTTTCTTGTTTTTAATATTTTTTGTGTTAATGTCGAAAATAATTCTATTCATTGATAAGGTTAAATTAAACATTTAAGCTTTACATACTAATTACCAAATGACATGAGCTAGATTCCATAGATAGAACACATACCTGAGTTAAATATTTCTATAGTTTTATAATATTTATATTTATAATAATCATTATGCTTTTTTCTCGTGCATAATATCAAATCATTATTAATTTCCCAAACAAATTTGTAGTTAGGTACTAATCACCAATTTAGATTATCTTCGTAAAACGTTTTTATTGATTAACAATTTCAGTTATCATTATTGTCTGGAAAACAATAATAAAAAGTACAAAGCCTTTTCAGCTATACCTAATGGCTTTATAATCCTAATGGACTTTTTCACAGAAGAAATTTTTTCATTGGGTGTTTTTAAAAGATAAGACTTAACAATGTATTGTACTGTATGATTTAGAACTAACAATCAAATAGATATATCTGTAGGTGACTCTACTATGAAGTAATAAAGGTTCCATTAAGCGTAATCACATTTGTTAGGTAATCCAACCATCTAATTGCAGAAAATGCATGCTCCTCTCTACCAGGTTGTGAACAACAAATGAATTCCTAATTTTGGTCAATATATTTTCGAAGACAGCCAGCCTTAATTAAGCAGTAGTTAAATAGTTAAAAATGTAAGCTCTCTTTAACTAATTATAACAAATGTGAGTTATATGAAGCCACTTGAAATTAAAAATTAAGAACTATGTATTTACGAATAAACTATTAACCCTTAATTTTTAATTTCTTAAAATTATGGAAGTAAGTAAGGGAAATTTTAAATTGAATTGATATTACTTAAAACAACCAATATAAATTCATTAATGACTTGCTCCATTTAGAACTAATTAAAAATCTGTCGGCACATATACGGATTTGATTGAAAGCCTTTTTGTATTAAAAATATTGAGTCCATTTCCATTACTTAAATATTAAAAGTGCAATAGCATTGAAATAGATATATTTAGCTGAATAATTAATTGCTTACTAATTATGATTTAATTCCAAATGTAACAAACCTATTTTATATTTAAACTATTATATGCTTATGGTTTTCGGAATATCGAAAATAACACATTAAATCCTGAAACGAGTATTTTTAGTGTAATTTAGTAGGTATTCCGATTTTATAGCTCCTAGTAGGTAAAACATAGAGATATCATAAATCGCTATAGAGAAATGAAACATCTATTGTTTCTTTTTAACTTCTGTTAAAATGTTAAAACCAATACATGTCCAAATATTCGTTTTCCAGTACGTATTCATTCTTAAATTTGCTGATTTCCTGAGGCCATTATCTACATAAATATATATTTATAAAGATGCCTAATATACATATTACGTCAGTTTCCCTTCAAACGCTCCCTTCATAGAGGCGAGCCGAATCACGCTTATGGATTAATAATTGACAAAATTTCTTATTACACAGCAGACTGACTTCCTTGGCATTACATATTTCGTGTCCAATTTAAATTTCCACGAGTCATAACCAGGAGGATTTAGCTATAATGAGACCGCAACTCTATAAAAACGAAAGGTCGAAATCAAGGCCGATTTTGTTGGCGAATAATATTGCTACATTTCCTGTCTGTCAAAATTTATGGTTAATTTCGCCTTCTCAGCAAAAGTGGGGGGTCTCTGCAGAGCAAGTCCTTGGTAGTGGGTTTTTGTATACTCATGCTGTTAGCAAAAACCTTTATTATTATTATTTTTTTGCAAGACGTCCATACTAAACAAAAGTTGCAGGAAATTAACCCAACGTGACGAAGAAATTTCTGATTTGCAAATATAAGGGCAAAGGGGCCTCATGCTAAGCTCTCGCCCCAGCGCAGAACTTAGCTTGATTGGATTAGATTCATTGCCCTAAATCACCCAGATTTGTAGGGTGCACCCCTGCAGGTGCGTCCACAGGGTGTCGACATTTTGCCGGTGTATTAAGGTTTTCCCTTTGTTTGTCGTACGAATGACATTTACCTGCACAGTCCCTGTTATGGCTAAAGACGTGATGTATAAGAACCCACGCCAGGCCCGCCCTCCCCCGGGACTCGGGAGCATTAGGGGCCGACATCGTGCTGTTCGCTAAATTAGGTTTCATGCGCGCGTTAGTTACGTGGCTCAATGTTGAGAAATCATGCAAATTTGTAATTCATATGAATTTGCTGCAAATTCGGGATGTCTGGCTGCGGCGAGAATGACTTGGCAATTTATTATTGACGCCTTGCTTTGGCATTTTCGCTAATGAAATTTCATATCGATTTTAGCTTCCATAGTACCTTACTTACAAACTGCCTATTCTGGTGTTTTGTTACCATGTTTTTAGTTTGTACATTATTGGTGACTACAAAAAATTTATATTTCAGTACTATATGAAATCACAGCGGGAACAACTACTACATCATCTGGACTATTGTATAAAATATGTATATACCTATGTATGTATACATATAGAAAATTGTAAATATAGAAAATATGTATGTAGATATCTCTAAGAATTAAAACAAAATTTTTGAAATGAAGTACAATACTATTCTGCATTTTCTGTTTTTCATTGTATTTTTTTTCCTTCTACTTTTGCTGATGCAGAATAAACTCAAAATCATGTTTCGGCAATTAAAACTGTTGGGTTCTCAAAATCACCAATGTTATGTATGTACATATATTGTATTGTATATGTAAAATATATACACTGAGAAAAATAAAGTTGGTCAATTTGACTGAAAAAATTTGTTAAAATACCATGCTATACAAATCTGTAAAAATTTTAACAATTTCGTTGGTCAATATTAACTATTAAAAATAGTAATGCAAAACCCACACGTCACTTTATTAAGGTTGAATCGCTCAAAACGCATTGACATGGGTAGCTCGGCGGTAGAGCTGCGCGCGAAGCGCCAATTTAGAGATCCCAAAAATTGTTTTATTTACAGAAATATTCGAAAATAACAAAAAATCAGTGCTTTTTTAACATTTTTTTTTATGCTTATGTACAATGTCTTACATTCTAAAATTTTCGATATCTCTTAGCTTTTATTCAGATTCAGCCTAGACACTGACAATTTTGTTTGTCGCTTTCATTACTATAAAAAAGCGCTTACAAAAGATCGATATTCATTTTAAATAACAGTCAAGATTAACAAAAGTCGCTAAATATCATAGACAAATATGAATCCAAATGAAAGCAGTTTAGTAACCATAATTTAAAAAGAATCAACAAATGTTCGTTCACAATAAGTATCACAATTAATTGAAAAAAAAGAGAAGTACTTTATTTATAGTATATTCATATTGTTCATAACGGCTGTGCAGCGACCTTGCATTGAATGTGATCTTTATTTTTTTTTTTTGAAAAAATATCAAAATCCTAAACATTTCTATAATTTTGCATGGGCAGAAAGATAACAAACTTAAACTAAAATGCAAATATAAAAGTAGGTACTGTGAGAGTTATTGAACATTTAATGATGTGAGGTTATAGAAGCAACGCATCAAGCTATAATATAAATAATACAGTAGGGGAGACTGGGTACGGTTGAAACAATTTAGCTTTTATTGTCCGTAGCATTGCTATTACCGAACCAAGCACCGATTTAGACATGTTATATACAAGGGCGTGTTTCCATCTTCCAATTTGCAGTATTATTTGAGTGCCCGGTGTTTTGTAATTTGTGTAAAATCAAATTTAACAAAAAAACTGAAATTGTTTCAACCGTCCCCATACCAGGGGCGGTTGAAACAGTGGTTTGAATCAATTGAAACACACACAAATAATACAAAATATTCTTCAGTCGTCTTAGGCAATATTACTACTTAACAGCTGCACATAAAGTAGGTATGCGCTTATCGAAAACAATAAAAATTAACAGGATTTATTTTAACACCGAATTTTAGCTCTTCGCATAGTGAAATTATTTGAAAATATAAACTAAAAGAATATTTCTATTAACAATGCTATTAATTTTTTTTTTAATCGTCCTGCCAGGCGAAGCCTTTCTTGCACGTACCCCCGACATCTATAAAACAAGAAATTTAAATAAATAAAGCAAGAAATTTAAATAAATAAATTGTTTCAACCGTACCCACAAAAAATGTTTCAACTGTCCTCAAGCCCCCATTTGATACAAAACAGTTTATAGTAATGGCAAAAATAATTTTACACAAATACTAATTACGCTGTCATGTTCTAAAAGCATTGATTCAAACACAACTATACCACTTTACACTGTCACTTTAATGAAAAGTGTAGTAATTGCAAAAAGTGTTGGTACATAAATATTTACTTTTGCTTATCAAATTACAATGGGGCCTCCTATAAACAACCACAACGCGTAGTGAGCGACGCGCCACTGAGATTTGTGTTCGGACTTGTCATCCGCTTCTTTCGTCCCTTACACCCCTCCCCCCACCACACACGGTTCGAGAGATATTAGCACTGTTTCAACCGTCCTGCGTTTCAACCGTACCCAGTCTCCCCTACAAATGAATGAGTGAGAATTATGTAGATGAGAAAATATTATGTAAAAGAAATGTTTGTTATGAAGACGCACTGTTATTATTTTGTGCGCAACTGTACACATATTAAAGAAAAATATAAAGGTATGAAACAATACAAAATCCACGATAAAACTGCAATCAAGATGGACAAAAGATCTGCGGGATAATGCAAGGTGTTCAGGTTTATCATAAAACGGGCTTTAAGATATTAATCTTCAGCATTAAAATTCCAAATCAAACCATGAACGTGCAGACAGGACCATTATTCGATCGAATATAAATTCCAAAATTCATTAAGCAAGAACTTTCCTTATATGTGTAAGAAATTTTATTCAACCAATTCCCGATCAATACTTATGGTAAAATGTTTGAAACAGCCGGCAAACCGCACAAAACGAGAACGTCATATCGACTTTTTATACATGCGGCTTAGATGTACGCTCCGTCGCCAAACAAACCAATTAGATAAAGTTCAGCCAACTTTTTCGGGCCGAGACGTATCAACAGGACTCGCCGAAATTGGGATAAGTAAAGATTGCTGGTTGCTTGTTGAAGACCAGCATAAAAGAAAATTCGTCAATTAGCTGCCTAGAATCTTCGAATTCTGGTGGTAGAGGGAAAAAAAATTGTCACAACTCTTGTAAGTGCCTGGCATGCTCGTCACATCGGAGTGAAAGCACTTTAGGAGGACATTGGCATCGCAAGAAACAATTTTTTTCTTATTTTTCGCTTGAGGTAGTTAATTGATTTTATCCGGCAAGTTAAGACGAGTTTGCGGGGATAAGCTACAAATAAGATAATTCCTAATATACTCCGGAAGAAATATTTGCGTGAGCTTCTAAAAGATTTTCCTTTATTCAGTTCCCTTTCGGAATCACGTTGTCGTATTTTGATTTATTTTTAGAGAAGTGAGTGATTGACGTCTATCTGGATGGTTGTCTTTGTGACAGCTTCTACACGATTTGTGATTCCACATATGCCAAGAGACGTGCAAACATTTGCTCACGTTGGCCTTCTTTCCAAGCAGAAATCTTTGAGTAAAGAATTCAAGAATTTCTTTCGTCTCAAATTAAATGCTGACCGTGTATCTAGAGAAAGAACTATAGTGCATAGGGAAAATTATATTGTAGTATATATTAAATTACAACACTCCGCCTCAGTCAGTTATAGTTTTTGTAAAATTTCTTGAAACTAAAATAAATTTTGTGGCTTCGAAATCTAGTAAAATCAGGATAGGAAGGGAGAGCATGTCAAGTAACATGTCGAACATAAAGAATCTTGAAATTTTGTACACACATTTTTGTTCTTGCAGATTTATTTAAAATCAAGTAGTGACACATGACATCTTTCAAAAACATTTCACTTTGAAAGATCCTTTTAATATTTTATTAATAAAATTTGATATCTATATTTATTTGTTTTTTTTTTTATTAAAATCATTTAATTAAAGAGGTGAGCATTTTTAGATTCCGAGTTATGGAAAAAATATGTTTATAGTACCTAGTGTTAATTAAAAATTATAGTCCCACATGCTCTAAAGTAATTTTGGAAAGGGGCAAGCACTTGATTGTCTTTTTATTTAGTTATGATATATATAAAATCAAAAGTGTAGTATGTAATAATTTAATTGAAAGGCGCTCACTACAAAAACGTATTATGTACTTTTTTCTCAAGATAACGAAAAATTTTTACTTGACAGCTCAATAATACCATCTAATTGAAATATTTATTCAATTTAAGACTGCTTTCCCGAATTGACTTGTAAACTGTCAGACAACATTTGAAAACGTCATTAATGAACAATTTACACATAGCGAACGCAATTACTCATTAGTAATATATTTAGATAACTGATATATGTATGTATAAAGCTGCACACCCACCAATGCATCAATTTGCATGTTGCAGTTTATATAATTTTTAATTTGATTTAATTGTAAATTATCGTTTTTGGACGCGTTCCCGATTATAGTCAGTAGTGAATTACAGTTCAAGAACATTTCTTTAAAATAGAATGTTAAAAATTTAGACTTTTTCGTCGTCTTAATTAAATTATATTGTATCAAAAAAAATTCCACAAAAAATAGTAAAGACTACTTCTAAAATCGGTCTTTTTGTTTAAAAGAAATTTTCTGGTTTTTATGACACTTTTCTTATTTTCAGTGCAACCAAAATCCTGTAAAAGAATGATTGTTTGACATATGTATGTATTATAAGTTATTACGAAAGGCGTAATGCGACATAAAGTAATGAAATTTGTAAATAAAGTGAAGGAAATTAAAATCATAATTTAAGTTAAAACCGACAAAATCCAATTCGTGGTTAAGTAGTGCACCAAAATCACGTGTGAAAATTTCAATAATAAATTTCCACAATTGTCAGTATTTCAATGTGTTATGTGGGTAATTTTGGTCACATTTACCCATAAAACAGTTCATTAAACACATTTTTTTTTCCTGGGAAAATCGTTTACCCTACTCTGGTCAGCCGCAGTGTAGGCTTTTTGCAAAATAAGGCCATTGCACACATTACTTTTAAAAGCGATGAATCCTTTCGAATGGCATCATTTTTGCGACCCACTCAAAATTGTGGGACGCCAAAGAGCGATTGTGGTCTCATATTTCCCGGACATGTAATCATTATCTGGATCAAAACTCAATGGTCGTCAGGATAGGCATTGGGGAAATGATTCAATAGAATTGGTAGGAAATTTTATTTGAAGGTATCTTTTTATTTCTAAATGGATCGGAAAGGCCCAAGGAAAGGCAGTTACGATATTGTCGTAAGGGTTTTAATTTCGTGACAAATATTTTAATAAGGTTGAGTTTGAAATGCGATATGGAATACGCGAATTGCGTGCAGCTGGGGGAGGGACGGAACAATTGAGGCGTTGTAAAACTCTACGTTTTGTGCGAACTGGGGGCAGCACCAGTCTCGAGCTTTTTGCACTATTTCTGAAGTCACGATGGATGATAGAAACGTGCAAATACCACACCCGGCGCCGGGCCAACACCCAGAGCCTGGCCCATCGCTTAATGAGCTTTTATCGACCACTCCTCCCATAACGCCGCTGACCCCGCTGCAGGTCGCTCCCACTTTTGTTACATAATTTCGCATTTAAACATTGGGCGGAAAAGGGCGGCATTAAAGAGAAACATTTATTTAGTGATTATAAATAGTTCTTGCTCGCCATTATCTATACAGGTGCACCATTATACAGAAAGCATACTACGAAACATTTTCAAGCTCGAGAAATTCGGACATTTCGTGCAACTTTTAAATCGGCTTAAATTTTGCAATGATTTCCTTTCTACGGAAACTTTAAAACTGTTCGCTGGTCGTGCGCGACGGAAAAGGACCCGATTGTCCGTCAGCTCTGCTACTCTGGTCTATTTTATTTTAAGAATATCAACAGAACGCGGTTGTGTTTGCTGAGCTGCCGCAAAGGTATTTGTTTTTTTATCGAAAGAAGTAATCTTGCTAAAATAAAACCATTTTTAATGGTCCAAAGAAATATACTACCATTTGTCCAGCGAATGGCGACGAAAAATGGGTAGGGCAAAGTTTTCTTTTCATTAACTAACATCATTAGATTGATTAGAAATTCTCGTGTCACAGGCGTATATTAAAAATATACCTATTATTTGGAAGGAAAAATCATTGTTACCGAATGTTCCAGTTTTTAGATTTCCATAGCAAAACAAGTATCCTTTATAGTTTCGGCCAAATGTAAATTTTCGAACCAATAAAGTTATATATCTCGGAAAGTACAAGTGAGCAATAACATTTTCGCTGTATGCATATTTACCACTTTTTACTCGAAATGAACATTCATTCCTATAAAATTTTATCAAAATCCGTGTGGAGATCGGATATCGACGTTTCGAGCTCTTTGGTATTTCTTTCGGAATTAAACCTAAACATTAAATTTCTTAAATTATAATTGGAAATTTACGATGATTAAATAATGATATGTTCAATATACATACATGCTCGCTATTTTTGACCGCGATATTTCTCCAAATTATATTGTTGAAGATGTCGTAATACCATTACTCATTATAACAAATCTGGTTCAGGCTATGAGGGAAGTATAACAAAACGAATAAACGAATTTATTAAAATCGGTTAACTACTTTTGAAGTTATAATATCATAATCGAAAAATTGAAAAACGTGATTTTCGTGGCGCATAACTTTTCAAGTTTTCAAGATTTTTTGAAAACAAACAGACAATTATTTTCTCCATTTCCTTATCTTTTTTTTTATCTTGTGTGAACCACTGGTGATACACGCCGGCGTGACGTGTTAAAAGAAAAAACGGAATCCTATAAGATTACTCTCGTCTTCGTCCGTCTGTCACAAAGGTTTTCTCAAAGCTATGTAACGTAGGAATTTGAGATTTGGAATAATATTAGGTGTTGGTGACACGGACATACATATGTATGTGTATCAAAATGTACCCTGAACCCTGCGAGTTCTACTCGCAAATTTCTGTTTTTTTTCCATCTAAATATTCAAATATTCTTAAACCAAGAAAAAATTGGCGAAAGAAACGTAATTTCTAATTTGTTTTAATTTTATATGTATTAACAAACAAACAAACATTAACAATATAAAATAAAATCTATCTGTTGCATATATCCTTTGGTTCTATTTATCCCTTGGTCAGATGTTTAGGTTATGTAAATATCAATTTAATTAAATTATATGCGGAGTAAATTGTATGTAATAAATAAGCTATTCTTAATAACAAGGTTAAATAAGAATTTGCTTGGAATTTTCTAATATAATTATGAAGGGATGAGATGTATTGGTCTAGAAATAATTGACATCATATGAAAAATCAGCGAGCTCTTTCACTAGGAGCATAGTAGGGCTCGTTAATGAAACTTACTCTTGAAAATGCGACAGCAATCAAAATGTCAGAAAATCCTAACTATTCGTTGAACACAACGATGATTAATTTGCGATGTCCCCTTCATCTCATTTAAAATTAATCTAAAGAATATCTCCTTGAGCTCCTTAGCCCGAAACGGTTGCTTCACAGAATGCTTGAATTAATCCCAATTCATTTAACTTAAATTAACTAAGTGGTGCAGAATGGGCAATTACAGCGTGTCAAGGTGCTTTGGAAGAAGCGTTTATACTGTGCGACTGCAATACGGTCTAGGAAGCGACTTTAAGATTCTAAACGTGAATTTTTTAAGACGATAAAATGTTTACATTTCCCGTTTATTTGGTCCTTCACAGATTTTCTGACCAACCGCGGCTGGCTTAAGTACTTGTATTTACAACAGACCATTTTCATTAATGTTTCCTGCGCGTTTGCATGGACTAAGAACATCGTTTTAAAAATTAACACCCGGAAATGTTCGAATCCATTCCGGGTTTATTAGAAACTTTCCGTCCTCTCCAGAACAGCAGACAATGTTCATGTGTAATTAAGTGAAGTGAGTCCATTAACTGATTTTAGAGGTGGCTGGTAAATTTTATTAAGTTTTGTGTATAAACAACATTGGACGCAGCACAGTCATAAAAACAGTAATTAACTAAGGGACATATTTAATCTGATGGCCATCGGCCTTTTGCTTTTATGAGCTGAGGCTAACATTTTGTCGCGTAATTGGTTGTCTAATTGTATATGGCATTATATTAAAAAACCGAATTAAATCAGACTAAGTTTTGCAACTGCTGATTAAATTGTATCTTCGGGAGCTGTTGAGATTAATTAGATGTTTTGAGATTTTATTTAGAGTATGATAATTGTGAAGCTTTATAAATAATGAAAACAGAAAAAGTTTATCTTGAATTTTTATATTTGCAAGTCCTTGAATTTTGAGAAGTCGTTGTAATTTATCTAATCAATGAAATAGTGAGGAGTTAAGTCTACTTAAATATTAGTCCACCTTAGAAGTCTCAAGTTGAAATTTAAAATAGTTTCAAATAATGCCTTACCACCTTTATTGAATATTACAGAATATTTTTTTTTTCTATACTTAACCGATTTTGATAAAATTGAAACCACATATCTTCTATAATATTATCTAAGATGTAGCATAGAACTTTTTGTTCTGAATGACGCGTTCGTTTTTTATAAATTATAAAAATCAGAATTGTTTTTTTTTTTTCAAACAGCTGTAATTTCTACAAAACAATTTTAAAATTTTTTCTTCTATGCTACAAATAACACATATTTTAAATTTTATCAAAATCACATGTAGAAACGCTTAAAATATTATTAAAGGTATAAATAATAAATATAGGTCAAACATGTTTTTGTTTTTTTGAAAATCTCCGAGTAGTGTAACCCATTAATCACATACAAGAAATTAAGATATTATATACTTACATTATTTTTTCTTTTACTACCGATCGTGGTTTTACGCCCACTCTTTGTTCCCGAAACTATAGAAACTAAAACTATGAGAAAGGATTTCTAGAGGTTTGCTGAAAGTTTGATTTTTTTAATGCAAACCTAACATCTTATTTATTTTGCGCTTTAATTAGGAAAATAAAAACGTAAAACGACATGCCGCTCCGTCAACACTTATTATAATTTCCCAGCAGTTAGCTCTAATCGAATTTTATTTATCCCACGGAAGTACACGGCGTTATGCTCTAAACCTAAATAAAATTGATTTTTTTTTAAATCTCTCAGTCCCTTAAAAATCAAATCCATTTATATTTCCTTTTCCGGGAGTGTTAGGATATTTTTATGGAGGATATTTTATAAGGATAGGTACAGCGGAAGTAGCCTGTAGCTTTCGTAAAACAAATTTCCGCTGAGTGCTAAGTGCAACATATTTGATAAGCAAAGTGAATTAGCCAGGAAAATTAATATAGAAGGACTTTCCTCTGAAGGCCTTAATAGAACACTTTAAACGTCATATTCTGATGGGTTAAGATTTAAACTTTAGGATTTCTTCATTGTATGAACTGTCCTTTAGAGAAATCATCTTCTTCTCGTCGCTAATCAAGTATTTATTTGTTCCTTTCGCTTTAACGACACTTATTGACAAAATATTCAATAACTCCCCCTCTGTTTGAGACAAGTAAAAAATAAATGTCATTTGCAAATCATAAAATGTTATAGCATAAGGCACAAAAGAGCTCCGTTGTTTTCTGAAAATGCCCATCAAATAGAATGAAGTACTCTTAAACGTACTCTTTATAGGATTGTAAAATCGCAACGCAATCGTGTTGGAGTCTTAGGTGTACATATGCAGCATCAAATAGGAAGGGAAAAGTAAATATAAAATCTTCGATGATATTTGAAAACTCTATAAAAACTGGTTATTGGTACGAAAAAATCGAAAATATTCTCGGATACTAAACACTCTCTACTTAACTTATGCTGCCGACAATTGGTGCTTGAATCTTTTCATCTTTTTATTTTTTATAGCTGCTAAAGTGATGAAACGACCTTTAGGAAATTGCACTTCAATAGAAAAAATTTAGTCCAAGATTCGTAAGCTTTTATGCTTCTTAATCCTACATATATGTATATTCTGCAAATTCATGTATGCTTTGAAAAATTGATATCTTTGTTGTTTAGGTTTTCCGCTCACGGGTTTAATATTTTATGATGCCACAATATTCATATTACGCCCTTAAATACAAAAATACGTATATGTATCTGTATGGCCAGTGACGGCATACCTCTTGAACGGATTTTAATAAAAGTTATACAAAAGCAATCTTTAATTTACGAAGATTGTAATAAGCTACAGATTTTTTTATTCCTATCGATTAATTGAAATTTAAATTCTATGAAAATAAGAATTAAAAATTTTCATGGTGAATGAATGAATGAATCCTTTTATAATTAGGATTACTTTTATCTCCGTAATCAGTTTTGTTCTGGAATATGCGGCATTTATATGGAATCTTCAAGACAAATCCCTTGATAAATTAATAATTAATTAATTGACTGTCCTAACTTATTAGCTTTAGTCAATATTTATGACCTTGATTGTACGCTGGCTGCGTTTAAGATATCTGTTGTATGATACTGACTAATAGAACGGTTTAGAGGTTTTCTGAACTTTTTACTACATCTATTCAAAACTTTAATAAATTTTATACATTTTTTATCCCAGATAAAAATAATTTTAATAATGAAAGTAGAAAAAAACCAAAAATATTTACTTAATCTTACTAAATCTAAATCTGGATCCAATTGCGGAAAAAAACGAAGCTAATAATAAAAAATGTAGATGTACTTAATAAAAAATTTTAGAACTACTTGAGTTTCTATATTAAAAAAAGGCTTGTAATACTTTGGTCAAAACTTTGTGTGAGAACGAAGACAAATAAAAATATCGTTCAAAAAATAGCCTTACATATGCATATGGTAGTTAGTTTTTTGCATTTCGCATTGAATAGTAAAATATGATTTAAAGAAACTATGTTTGAACATTCCACTCGTAAAATGAGTTTCCTCATTATGCGAACGCGTTGTTCCGCGCGGCAATTTTATATATTTTACGTGATAATGCTGCTAAATGAAAACAAACTACGCAAAAGCTGTAATAAAGTAAGTAAGTTAAATATCGCCGTAAACATGAGTTTCGGCACGCAATGGTACAGGATAATCCGTGCGATCGCAGGTAACTTTTAATATCCTGGCCAAGTAAACGGAACCTCTTCTTAGGTGCAAGTACACGTGAGAGAGATTTCCCTAATGATTTGGCGAAATTGTTTACCTCAGTAGATCACGTGCGGGCGTACTTAGGACCTCGGTCTATTGGCGGTGCTATTCATATTCGACGCGGGCCACAATAGTTCCCCAAATGTGTGTAGTTCATAGTCGCCTAAATAAGAAATTTCCACGACCCCGAGGAGTGGATGAGGCACGTTCGCTTGCAACAACTGTAAGCAATGATTCTATCGATTTTGGACATTTCCTGTACTTTCATGGGAGCCCCATGCCCCGAATCCAATGGTGGCCAATGTCTTGATGCTCCTCCCTGATCTTACGAGTATATGTATTATGCTTATGTTGGCGAAAGGAGTCTGACTCCGTCCCAACTCCCAGCCTCGAGGAACTCCCGGCGCTGTTGTATCGGTGACTATTTTGTGGATGACTGGGTGCAATAGAAGCAATATGGAAATTTCAGCAGTTGGTTACAGGGCATTTCAGAAATTCCTTGTATTGGATTTTGTGATCAGAATTCTAAAGTGTGAAGAGGATTTATGAAAGCTGCCTGAAGACTTCCAATCTGGTTGGAAAATTATAACTTGTGAAGAGAATATTTTAAAAATAACGTGATAGAATATAATTTATAGTTTATAGCTCTCAAGCAGGAAGTGTAAGAAAAATTTCGTTTTTTTCTCTAAGAATAACCATTCCTTCCAAGTGTGTCTCTTTGAGCAACTACCAATTACTACAGAACAATGTTTTTTTATTGTCAGTGATAAAACTTCTTGGGCACTTTTATTTAAAACTAAAAAAAATTATTTAAAATACTTATGCACATATTTAAAATACATATGACATACAAACAGGCAGACGGGTAGAATAAAACTATACACTAATCAAAAGTATTTATGATTTAATTTTTTTTTAAATATTTGAGCAGTTAATTCCGCGAAAAATATTTCACTTTTAATGCTCCAAATCTTAAACGTACCTTTCAATTTATGAATTAAGAAACAATTTTTTGCACACCTAGATAATCTTCAAGTTTATGCATAATTAAGAGGTAATTTTTCTAACTCTTTTAAGGTCTAATCATTGGGGAATACCCTTTTTTTCATTCATTGAGAACATTGTGGGTCATTCTGACCCTGCATACATATACTGTGATCATTTTAAGTTGACGAGTGCGATCGGCTTGCAAAAATTATTTAATAAATTGATATAAATAAAAAGAGCCGTTGGAAGTATTAAAATATTTAAGCAAATTCACAAGAAAAAAGTAGGTAAGGTAGGCATACTATATAGTATAAAAAATTTAAACTTTAAAAAATATCATTGTGGTGATTTGATATGGACTGCTTCATATATTGTGCATAGTTTAGGACATACAAATTCCTTAATGACTTTCAATGCGAATGAAAATGCATATGTTCAAATTAGTCAACTTAGTAATGAGCTTGAACATTAATGGGCATTTTTCAGAGATAAACAGGGAGAACAGTCCAATAAAAGGGAGGATTTCCGAACATTACTCTAGTATTGCAAGCGATAAAATCAAAATGAATAGATGCAGAGACTGTACAGGGTGCACAACATCAGGACAGCATACGAGAGTACACGAAAGAATTCGCACTGTTAATTTGCGCTTCATTTCAAATCAGGTCAAACAATGCGCATTCATGTTCTCGCTCGGCAGAGTGAAGCAAAATAACTAAATAAATAACTCACATTAGGCAATGTCTCTGTTTTCTGCCTCCAAATGAACAGCGAAAATTTCCCTCCGAATCCTCTGTATTTTCAACGTCAGAGCACTGATGGATGGCCAATTTTAGCGACATATGTCTATAACACCTCGCAACGCATAGCATAATGGTTTAGCTTTTAAAAGCCAAATTGAAATGCTTTCCATCCTGTTTGCACACCAAATGACCCCGTGGTGGCTGTTTCAAGCTAAACAAATTTAACAAAAAAAATTTACAACATGTGTGAACTGAAAATGCCTTCCGTCACATATTTACATATGAGAAAGAACTGTTTTATATAATGCTTAGTAGACCGGCAGTGGTCGCGAGTGTGCCCATATATTGATCGTGCAAACAAAAGGAGCTATTTCCGAGTATTCATTTATTTTCTCATTAGTTTTCCTCCTGTCCAATGTTCTCATTATTTCGAAATATTTACTCGTGGATTCAAGCTCTGCTCCTTTTAGGAATAACTTATTCATTTTATAGTCCTCCTTGCAGTTTGCTTGTTCATTAATAATTAATTAACATTTTCATCATACCTATGTATCTTTAGTGCTTAATTTCCGTAATTGAAAGTTAGCTCTAAATTAAACCATAGGATAATATTATTAATTATTATTTTATAATAAGTAGATTAATTCATGCTCAGTTATCTGACTATGTTGTTTTGCAAAGGAGAGCAATGTTGCGTTTTAATCCTAAGAGTAAAACTGCAGATGTTTTAATAAAAACACATGAAAATTAAATTAAGTATGGAACCGGAATAAATGTCTTTCTCGTATCGTTCTACTCCTAGCATGGCCCATCCTTTCGTCGATTTCTGTCTACGTCAGGACACCATCTTTATGTTGCTTTTCTAAGACATTTTGGCATAAAATGTGGTTCTATTTCACCTGCTACTTTACGCTCGAAATGATTCTGAGGCACTTGTACATTTGGTTCATTTTATGCTACAAATTGGTATATTACCGGGTTCTTTTCCGGTACGATTCACCTATGCTTTTAAATGAAACTGTATTCTTTTCGGGTTACTAATTCCGTATTTGATGTCTGATTTTGAGAAATCAGAACGACGGATCCAAAATGGTGCCTTGTTCGTATTAAATTTCGCTAAAATCGCAGATATATACTATAGCTACGACTGCAAATTTCAATCAAAACCTCAATATTAAACTATTTTTTTTTACATTTAAATCACTGATAAGTTCTTTCTGCTAAATTAGATTAGGTAGACTTTGTTATTAAAATCTGATAATGCTGTAAAATTTTTTAATACACAATTTTAGAGCTAGATTCACTAAACATGTTGTTACAAGGAATTGCTTAACAAACCAACGTTTTATAATAAAATTTTTGCAGTGTAGAAGAATGAAATGTCGTATAGATTTTTCCTTTAAGAAACTTTGATACTTACATAGAAGAAAATCGATTCATCTAAATAATATTTCGATAATTCTAAATTACATAAAATAAATAAAATATTTAATTATTTAATTCGTTCATTTAAATAACACTCCCAATCTTCATTAATAAAACATAGGTATTAAATCTGGTTATACCTAATTTCTTTCTTTTCTTAACTCCAGTTGAATTAAAATCAGTTCCTAACTTAAAAATATTTTTCATTCCGTTCTTCTTAAAAAATAGAGTTGTAATTTTTGGGTCAACGCCGATTTTTAAAAATATTAGTAATTTTACAAACATTGATTAAATTCATTTACAAAAAGTTTATTCACTCTTCGATGTATTTTTATTAAAATAAAACATTTGAAGTACATATGTATTTGCTTGCAGTGAAGAGTGAGCGCCCTGTAGCAAAATATTGTTATACTCTTGTAAAATTTTGATCAGCTGGTTAAATGAGAAAGCAGTCAGTTGATTACTTATTTATCAAATCTTATATAGGTTCATAAGTAGTCATTCTTCTAAACTATTTATGGTATTGAAAAATTAATTAATTAATTAACTATTAGTATAAGTATCCTCAGATAACAAATAGGTACAAGTCAATGTTTTCGAAGTTGGTGTAAATATTTTTAAATATGGAAAAAATGCAATGTAACTCAATACTTTCAAAATAAACGACTCATACATACATATGTTGTAGTTTAAATAAATATCGAAAAAGTTTGATTCTTTTCCGCATGAGTTCACTAGCAAAATGAAACACTGTGGTATATTTATTGTTAAATTCATGTTTTATGCATGGTGCGGGATGGTCGAGAATTGAAATATTTTCGCCATTACTTTACGTAAACTTTTTATCGGCAAAATACCGTCCCGTAGTTAGACTTTTCGAAAGTAATTTAATTGTCTTTATAACTAGGGGAGTGGTTCAATCCAGTGTGAACGGAGACAATAATTCACTCGCCACTTTGGCGGGAATTTTTTCGTTTTGTCGAACACTTAAGGCCGCCTCCTTGAAAATTACTTTGACCCACTTTTTCGAAATACATATTCACTTAGATCTCACCCTGCGGGGGCGGTGGTGTTTTTTAAGTAATGGGACTCCTGCGAAGTGTCCATATCTTCGCACCGGCAGTCCTATCACCAGCGCCAGAAAGTCCTTCGGCTGTGGGCGAACGATCCGAATTCGAGTTTAGCACGTTCCGTGAATTTGCAGCGGGAGCAGCTATAAATGGAAACAACACATTTCACGCATTAACGGCTGAGTACTTTTGCAGACGCAATCTTAATAGGAAATCAATTTCGTGCCAAAGACTGGAGGGGCGCCAGTTCGGTGACCTAAAATATGTCTCTTGATCTTGGAATTCGACAATTTAATTCAGTTTTATTGGCTGACCCTGATGGATCTGTCAAGATTAAAATTATCGCTTGGCTCTGAAATTTTAGAGAGAAGTAAAGATAATATTCATATCCTCGCAAGGTTTAAAGGACCCCATAGAACTTATTGCTTTATTGACACTCGAAATTTTCTTTCTTCGAGACTTGTTTATTAGATTGTTTGGCTTCCAGAATAACCTGACTGGCACCAGCATGGATCTAGGCATCGGTTGCTAATCTGATTTTGTTTCCGTGCTAGCACTGAAAAAAAAATTTGGAGTAAATATAACACTTTCATTTGTATTCTTAAACACACACAAAAAAAAGGTCCGATTTGCTTTTGGGCTTCGGATCAAAGCTTGAGATTGTATGTGTAACAATTGTGAGTGTATCTGACTTTGGATACTGTCCAGAATTAAACTAACATTTTAACTGTCAATTTAACTCAGCAAAGAGTACTTACAAAACAATTAAATATTAAAATGGCTCAATTTTCTAAGTTGAACGAATCTTAATTTCAGTTGTGTATTAAAGGAAAGCATACCAGCTAGGAAACTAAAATATAAACATAAACAAAATATTCAAATCACTTTTCAAATCGCAATCCTGAATTTTTAACACTCGTTGTAATTATTTACTTGAAATTTATTAAAAAATAAATTATACTAAATTTTAAAGTTTATATTATCTTATTTAAAATATATTAAGCATAACAAACATTAACATATGTATGTACATTTAAAAGTAATGCCTCTTGAAACTCCCATTTACTGATTTATATGTGAATATTTTGGTTGCCATCTTGAATATTTAATTTGAATTCAAAATTTCTATATTCACATTTTCATATAAATCAATTGTACGTGACTTGAAATTTCATCTTGTCAATTTTAAGGGATCTAGCCATATGTACATTGAAGTGAATTAAGTTATATTCAAAAATCAGAGACATTGGTATAAATGATTTTGTTGCGAAGACAATTTCCTTAATTTCTCAATCAATTTTGCTTAAACTGTTTGTGTATTACAGTATCTCAGTAAAGTTAGCAAATGAAGCTGCATTTTTTCGTCTGCAGCTAAAAGGAGTGTTTATTTCGTGTTCGTTGAAGTTTCTTATATGGGACGTGAAATTCGGTCTCAAATTCGTATCAGGCTTTAACGTATAAATATACATACCTTCAACCGCCCAAATTTTATTTCAACGAGACCAGAAGGAATACCCCACACTAGAAATTATTAATATATTAAGAGTTTTTTGAAAAATGGCGAATCCAATATGGTAGGAAATGTGAAATCATTCTTATCATAATCATAAAATATACCTATAATTTTATTGCTGCAAGAATACAACATGAATTTGCGCGATTTGATAAACATATGAATTCTGACTGCAAATTCGTAATAACTAACTAAACTCTTAAAAACTTCTCTATAGGTATAGGTATATACCTACATAGCAATTTTCAAAAACTTTCGACTAATAGACAAGCACGCAAGGGTTAAAAGTTAATCCTGGGTTGATGGAAGGAAGTAATATAAGGCATACATCTAATTTAAGCCTTATTTTTACCTGTATTAAAATGAGCGTTATTTTCCGGTGTTAGATTGTTTGTAAGGAATGCAAGTTTATCGTTCGTCCTTCACATTTCTCACAGTAATTATGAATAAAACCCTTTTCTGGTTGGCTTGTTTTTTTTTCAAGACCTTTCCATGACGCTATCTACGAATCTATTCGATACTGTGAATTCCCGTGATTAATCACTTTTGTAGTTTAAAAGTAAAACCGACGGAGGACTAACCCACATAAAAAGGTAGAAAAACATAAGGCGAGGGTAGGGAAAAAAGCGAAGAAAATGCGAGCCGAAAAATGACTACGAGTCCAGGTTATCACATGCGAGAATCAAATTAGCTCCGCTCCTAATTGGATTTGTGCCCGCACTCCGGTATCAGGACATCGCAGTTCGCACAAATCCTTAGGAATGGAGCGCCAGAGGTGAAGTTGGTCACGCACACCCGCAACCGACGATTTTCTGCATGTTGGCTAGAGTGTCCAGGCTAACCCCAATAAGCCGGCCAGGTTTCGATGGGCGCGGAAGGACTCCAGGATACGCCGACAAAAATAAAACAGAACGGAAATGCCCTCGTGATAAGAATTACGTATCCGCCCCCGCAACCCGGGGGTTTCGCCTATAACCTTTTTTTCTAGACCAGCCCTGCAGGCAATTCGCGGATCGGCCAACTTAAATTTTAGCGTGTAGTGTATCTAACTACCGAACCTTTAAATATAGAAGCAGTCCTCTGAAAGGAGTTCGTTGGAACAGGGCCCACAATCCACACCCACACGCCACCATGGAAAAATAGTAGAGGAACAGGAAATGAAAGGGCAAACTTCATTACTTTTAGTATTTGCGGAAAGTTCGCAGTTGAAGAGGTCGAAAATATTATTGGGATATCTACAGCGCACCATCGGTATGCAAAAAGAATAGTCCGCCGATGCCATTTGGTAATGGACCTCGAGAAGATTCATCCGAGGGTGATTCAGACTTCTGTTTACCTCCTTTTGAACGAAAGTAATCGCATTATAATCTCGGCTAGTGTAAATAAAAAGACCTTTATATATTCTAGTCACGCTAGGATAACATTGGACTACCCAAAAATTTCATTAGCGAGATTGCGGTTTTATCAGTTTGGCGCCTAGCACGACAAGGCAGCCGCAAAATGTCGTTTCGGTTTGCTTTTTTTCTTCTTGGACCTATCCTAAAAGTTGTTGGGCTAATTTTCGTCAAAAATAGGTATGAGCCCTTTTGCCCGGAAGCTAATAACCTTTTTTCCCTAATATTTAGTTGTAGCATGAAACGACGGTCTGGAAAATGACACTCTATATTTATAGATAGTCTTAAGTCGAAATATTATGGTAAAATATTATTTTGACCACCCAGTTTATTGTTCAGAAGCACATCAATATAACAGACCTACGTCGTATGTAAGAGAAAAGTCATGTAATGCAAAAATATAATTTGCATACAATCTATAGTAAATGTGTCTTTTCCTTTTTTTAAGGTAAAACTTTATTAGCCCTGTATTTTGCCATCTTAAATATACCTAAGAGAGAAAGTTTTTTTCAATATATCTCGAAAACTATCAGTCAACAAACATTTTGTATTAGATAAAAATGTATTAAGCAAAACGTACGATGGTATTATTAATAAGTTAATGGAGATACATA
The DNA here is from genome assembly GCA_951509405.1 of Machimus rusticus. Classification (NCBI taxonomy): domain Eukaryota; kingdom Metazoa; phylum Arthropoda; class Insecta; order Diptera; family Asilidae; genus Machimus; species Machimus rusticus. Next base: position 2,682,886 of record OX608052.1, on the reverse strand, counting down.
GAATATAATTATATAAATGTTATGTCGATAGAAATTTAGCAACAATGTTTTTTTTTCTATTCAAATACTTCACTTGCCTTTGACGTTGCTCCCTTCGAAGCATCAAATAACCATCAAAATTAATCAAAATAGTTATAAAAAAAATATTAGGTCAAATTATTTGTTGCAAATTGTTCTATAAAAACAGTTCTTAAGTAATTTTCGTAAAAAATTAATACAAAAACAAGTTATTAACGAAAATATAATAGTAATTTATCTCTAAAATATTCATTAATTTTTTCTCATAACTTATTAATTGTAAAAGTTAAAAAAACAATATTAGTAAAAGTCGTAGAAAATATAATTAGAACATTGATTTTATTCATATTTAAGTTTGACTTTTAACGAGCGAGGTAAATGCCTTTTTTCCTGAACCTGCAATGCATCAAATAGAGGTTAATATATTGTCCAATTCTGATAATTCATAATGGCGATCTCCTAATTCGAAATTTATTTGAAATCAAATATTTTTATATTAAGGTCTTTTGAGTTCGCTGCGATTTAAATTAATTATCATGTTTCGAAAATTTAAAATAGCGGATTTCAAAAGTTTTTTGGTACAAAATTTCACTAAAATTTCATAAAAATCAGTGACATATCGTTTTTGGGCTTTTGATAACTTCATATTTGATACTGAATTTTTACAATTCATTGTATTGAATTTAAAATATCGTTGTTTTAATATTATAGATGTATGGTAGACTCATTGGAAAATTAATTTTTAAAATAAATTATTATGTTTTAAAAAATCATCAACAATCAGTTTGATTTGGTTATCAATGGTTGATAGGAATACAATCTCTTTTTACATAAAACGAGTTGAAGTTGTCCATAAAAACCGCAAAGTCGATAGAATTGAAGTATCGCTCTATAGTTATACTTATTTAAGCAAAAAATAGATTCGAAATTGTTAAAATAATAAATAGTGCAAAATTTAATGTAAACTAAATACTTTTCAAAATTGCTTAAATATTTTTCACGTTTCAATCTTATTTTCTTAAAACCTTAAACTGTCTTGCAACAAAAATAATTTAGTAAATTTTTATTACCGAATATGTTTGCGTAGTCGATAAAAATAAAAAACAATTGTATTATATTTTATTTTACGGATCGGGATAAAAGCATATGAAAGTTAACGAATTTTCTAAATATATGAACAGCTTTTTAAATTATGACATGAAATGTTCTACCTAAATAAGAACCTTTTATCATTTGAGCTTTTCCTTAGAAAGATAAATTATTATTTAATTTCACAATAAGGTACGAAAAGTACAATAGGTTTCGTTTTCCCTGAATTTTGCTTTTTCCGTAAACTTTATCCTCGAGCTGCATTCCCTATTTATTGTAGAATACTTAGTTTTACGAAATTATAAAGCAATTGTTTGCGCCCGCAGCGTTTTGGATAATTTTCCAAGCATTTTATAGTTTCCAGAAGTTGAATAGAAATTTTCTGATATTCTGCGGTAATGTATTGTGGCAGGTATCGATTAGTGCAAAGACGACTAACCCTTGTTTGTGCAGCAGTTAATATCGTGATTGCATTCTTCTTAGAAATAGTAATTCGTAAGAGGTAGTGCTTGAAAAGAGCTAAACGATATGTGCAGTGTATGTGTGCACATATTTTCAGATTGCACCTTGCACTCTAAGATTTATGTTGAAGGCAACTCTTTCGTGCAATTGTTAATCTGCAGAGTAACACCTCGCTTCACACAACTCACGCGAGGAATTTTGTTGATTACAAATTCACCTCTTGCCATCTGATTTTTGTTTTCGTTCGACGTAAGAGCTTCTTGGCATGCGCAACCACATGCTCTTCTATTTGCTACCTTTAATGTAAAATGTTATCAAATAAATGGGAAAGTTAAAGTAGTCAGCGGATGATATTACCTTTTCTTTTGATTTTCAGGAAAAAACTTTGCCATGATTTATTTAATTTCGCTGGAAAAAACCCACCTTGGGTGAAAAAAATCAACTGAAGGTCACCTCGTTATTCTTGGCGAACTTCAAAAGTCTTTTACCCCCGGAAAGTTAGTTTTGAACATCCCTAGGTGCAAGGCAACATTTGCTTAAATTTAATAACGATCTGTCGGAATTGTTACATGCGGGCTTCTATCCAATTTAAGCGCTGAAACTTTCAAGATTCCTTCCGATTCAAGCGACGTGATGTCGGTTTGGTTTCAAATTTTCACGGATTATTTGCGATGTAATCGTGCAATGATTGCAGCTTGGGCGAACATTTTACGAGTTTTATGAAAATATTGAGAATTCTATGGATTTGAGGAAAATTGTGGGTTGTTCAGAAAAATATTGACAACTTGTCTTTCCTAAATACTTCACTTAATCAATTTTGGATCAATCATCAGTATTATGTTTAAGCGTCTACATCGGCGTTAATCGATGCTAATTTGAGGTTATAAATTTAGAGGAAGTAGAAAACTTCTTCATCATCATATCCCAATTAGAAGATTAAAAAGATTAATGTTTGTGTCTAATTATAGTGAAAAGGTATCCCATTCGTCTTTTCATATATTAAAGTAGAATTTTTATATAGCCTGAATTTTTGTTCATGAGTATGGTTGGCAATTATTTATACCACCAAAATTCGATACTAATTCTCATGGGGAATAATTAATAAAAGGTTTTAAATAAACTTTTCGTTATAGCAAGCAATCAGTTTTTAGGGCTTTATTGAAGAAATTTTTCGTTTTATTCTTATCAATTTTTGGTTGAATTAAATCTTCTTAGTGGAGAAGTAAAGCAAGTTACTTATAATAAAACTGTATTGCTGTTTTTCTGCCTATTTTGCTTCAACTTCTGATTTCATTAAGTGAAATAGTTAAATGATATCTTTAATTTGAAAACAATTTTTACAGGCAATTGATGAGCTTTTTATTTAGCCGAAAACAGACATAATGAGGCTTGGTGTTGTATTCATTATTTAAAATGTAGACTCATATGAAATGAATCCAATTAACAAGATGTCACATTTTCGAAATCACAACATGAACAATTTGCCCGTATCCCACTCTCTGAAATTGAAAACAAAACATGCTATGCACCTTTATCCAAATATACTATAGAAACATGTTTGAAATGAAAATTAGCATAATAAAAATATTGTTTGCAGGTACATTAATATAAACAAAGGACACAACGACGCAATACGGATGTAATATTTAATTAAAATAGCAATCGGACATACCGAAATATTAAAACTACTTGCTCGGAAAGCAAAACCGAAATAAAATAATAAAAACAGAGATAGGGCGGACGCATGGCCTGCAAGGACTATTTGATTCCGAACTGTTCAAATAATGTACACCCCTCAGCGAGAAAAGAGTTAATAATTTGCTGACTAAATATTGATTTAAATTGGTTTCCCCCCGGAACATGAGCTGGCCAATTGAATAGGACCTACTCTAGCCAGGAATTGGGGATGGCGCTTTATGCCAGTGAAAAATCGGTTTGTATCAATAACCCCAACAAGCAAATATTGATCGTGTAGCAAATTGCAATCGGCGATGATGACGCGTATTTTGAGAATTCGACTGAGCATCCGAAAATTTTTATATAAATATTTGCTTTAAGCGGGAATTAATTTCAGAATGGTTGCAAGTGTCGCCCATTCGATTTCATTTTAGTAGAATAACTTCAATGAATAAGCCGCCCCAAAAAGGCAAACATTATATTCAACAAAACTCTACGGCAACATTTCCATGCTGTGAAAATTTCACATTTTCTGCTGTTCGGGTATTTGCTGTGATTCTTCCCTAATTGAAATTCAAAGGAATTGAGTTTTGGTAGCTTTTAAATTAATGTCGCCATTTTTAGATGGTAATTTACATTTCAAGAAACACCGTTAATTAGTAACAAAAACTTGGTGGGGTAATTAACAAAACCGAGGTTCTTTTGTGTTACTTCATGATTTGGAAACGTGTAATATGTACTTACATTAAGGAGATATTCTCCTTTAGAGTGTTGAAAAATAAGGAATGTTTTCTGATTTGTTTATAGATTTTTAAGAATGTTTAAAACATTTCTTATCAAATTAAATAATTAATATAAGAAAGTATTCTATGAAAATGATGCTTCTCGATATGTCGTCCTGCAAAATTTCTGCATATCCACGATATATTAATGTTTAATTATTTAATAAGATAAATTTTTTCATATTTTTAAACTATAATTATTATAAAACTTACCCTAAGACATAGGGTAAAAATGTCGATAACTTTGAGGATTTTATCAATTTTTAAAATATTGTTATTATTCATTTTGCTTTTTTTGAAGCATATTTTGTATTTTTTCAAGTTTTCAGCCTTTAGCTTAATAATTAATTTTATTTCGTTAAAAACAATATTTTTCTGCGAGAAAATTTAAAACGCCGTAAAACGTAAACATTTTGTCAAAATCTTAATTCTTTGGATTGAATTTATCTAAGAGCGAGAAAGTATCCAAGGTCTTCTCTTTTTACTAACATAATCATAGAATTACATTAATTTACTGTAAAAAATTTTCAATTTCACTAAATTTATTAATATTGCTATTCTTCTTTTTTTTTCTTTTCTAGGTAATTTCCAGCTACTCTTTCCGAGGTTGGAGAGAGCAATTTAATTGTATGAGGTATTTATAGCGACTGATTTTATTTTCTATTGATCTTAAACTTATAATTTGTGAAATAATAAATATAATTTGGTTAACACGTGTCGATTGAATATTATGCCCATAGCAGTCTTCTTTATGATTGACACTGTTTGGCATTCGTGTCAACTTAGAATATACGTAGTAAAACCGTTCGCAGCAAACAGTGATAGTGTTCTTTGTGGAAAATAATGTTGTCATCCCAGCACAGTTTTAATGTGAAAAATTAACACTCAATTGCATAGTATTAGCATCGTTCGATGATTTTTCAATACAAGTATTGGCTAATTACAAACTAAATGTAGTAATTAACCCTCTATGGGCCTCTGTAATTTTAAAGCTGAATTTTAGTAAATTGATATATTTTTTTTAAATATAATTAATTATTTTCCACAAGATGGTATGGGCTCGTCTTATTATACAATTTCTTCTTATTAACTAGTAATATTTTTGATAGCAGCCATTAGTTCTTATCCGAAAAATCAAATCGTCGGTGAGACTGCAATAACGCGTAAGAGCAGTTTGCAATTCCGCGTATTTAAAAAAGTCGTAAAATGTAGATATTGCGCCAATGGCTTCTGAGTGTTTATTGGCGCCTAATGGAACTTATAAGCGATTTGAATTAGCCAATAGGAAATGTCCATTTCGTCGTTGAAGCAATCAGAAACATTTATTCTAATAACAAAGACAATCAATTTTTTTGTCCTCTTGTAAAATTTAGAAAATGTTGATATGCGGTATTGCAAAACTATTTTTGAGCCATTTAACGAATAAGAAAATGTTCTAAAATGTTCTTAAATTTTGAAAACACTCTATTACCTTATTGCGTGATTATATGTATACTTTTCCTAATATGTATAACCATATATTCCATTAATTTCTTAATAAATATTCATGATTGTCTCCGATTATATCTCCAGAACGTCCTTAAATAAATCGATATTAATTAATTATTAGATTTTAAGTAGGATAAATATATTCTTCAGTTCATTATATTTTATTACTTTCATAACCATAAATTACAATTCAAAATATTTTATAATTATAAAATGTTTGTATCCAGGGACTTGTGGAGGCCCCGGGGCTCTCGTCTCGGTTGCCCCGTCGTAAATCCAGGTCTGATGGTCTAGGGTGCGGTATATTTCTGATAACGATTGTGTTTTCTTTGTTTTTTTTTGTTTTATTTCATCCTATTAATATTATATATACTTATGTATTCGAGATATCGGGACGAAAATTTCGCATTCTGAGATTATTAATATTTACTGGCAAATAATAAAATTACAAAATGCCTTCTGTCTCTACTTTTAGATACTTCCGACTTCCGACAAATGTAAAATCGATTTCTTGAAAATTCGAAACCAGAATGATTCCTAATAAAGAAGTGATTTTTATTTTTTGGGTTACTTGATAACGACCGTGTTATAAATAATAATTAATTATTATAAATGCAATCGATAACTAAAAATTACTTTATAATCGTTATTATCCAATTTATAATTTGTATTTAGCCGAAAAAAAATGAAAAATGTTATTTCTAATAATATTAATTATAAGTAAGACATAAGACTGCAAATTAAATAATTGATTTTAGATTGGTAAAAAGTAATATTTTATTGTTACCAGCTTTTATTTAACTTGCTTTCCTGTCTGCTTGTCAGGGTCAAATTTTTCGATAACTTCCTTATATCCGATCATTTTGAAATTTTGTACACACCTTTCAATTCAATCATAATTTGATTCAATATGGCCGCCACTACAAAATAGCTGATTATACCTATTTTTTTACAACCCCTTCGATATGGATGTGGAATGTAAAGGCATAACAAGTAGAATACAATTAGCTGTGTGACATCTTTCCAGATTCAAAATGGCGGCCGACACAAAATGGCGGATATACATTTTTCTTTACAGCCCCTTCAACATGGGTATCAAATGAAAGGATATGACAAGTAGAATACAATTAGCTGTGTGACGCCATTCCAAATTCAAAATGGCGGTAAGCTTTGTAACGTTATTTGAAATCCAGTATGTCGTCCTAGAATTTGGCAAAAAAATTTCGGGAACATCAATACTTCAAAATCTTGGTTATTAAATTGAGAGCTTTAGTAAGGTAAATAAAATAGATTAAAAAGCAGAAATACTAAAAGGGTAATAAAAGCCCCAAGGTTAATTTTTTATAACAATTTTGGGTAGGTGTACCTGTCAAGTGTTAAGCAATTATAGCAAAATATTTAAATTTTACATCAATATATGTTACTAACTGCATTTTTGAATGGAGTAATTCATTAATGAACTTTAATTTGTAATGGTTCCTGATAAGAATATGAGACGTAGAGTAACGAAATTGGAGCTGTAATGAGTTAGCAGAAAGGTGCTCCGAATTGACTAAGTCTCCACGACACGACATCAATTTGTCGATAACAAGAATCTCTAGCAGATCGTGTGGAAGATTCAAAGTTCAATTTATTTGGCATCGAATGAGACGTTATCAGTTGCCCCGCGAGCGAATAGGGCCGTGTAATTTAATCATCTTATTGACTCCATCTGACACCCGGCCGTAGATCAAATGCGGCTGCAAGGAGGGACCGCCGCCGCAGATTTAATTGATTCCCCACTTGACGAATTGGCGCTCCGGAGAGTGGAGCTTCGTTAAATTCGCCTCGATAGGGTACACTGTCAAATCGCCGAAGGTGTAACAAAGCTTTCGGTCGGAACGCATCTTGGACTTTGGCGGTTAAGTAACAAGTTGTTGGCTCGTGCGGATGCGTCGTTCCGCCGTGCCGTGCCGTGCCGTGCCGCAACGGGGACAGCAAACACCGGCGATCTCGCTTTCGTCGCATCCGCGACCAGCTGAGAGCCGACCGCTTGGACCCAGCTGCGTTTGTTGCTTCACATCGGGGGCTTGGGGCGTTTTGGGGCTCCCTGTTGTCTCCCGGCGGCCGCGGCGCGGCGGCTCAACCGTTTTTGTTTTCATTTTGTTTGGCTGTATTTTCTGCAAAGCAGTGAAAGTGCAGGACGCCGGCGACTTTTACTCTCTTTGGGGCGCCGCTCGACCAGCTCCTCGTCGCGATGCGAATCGGACTGGCCGCCGCTGAGCGCTGCTCGGCCCCCCATTGGGGCTGAGCTCCGGCGGCCGAATTGTCACCTCTCGGCGGCATGGTGGCGTGACATGCGCACTGCGTTCCGCTCGTTGCCTCGCTCGGCTCGCCGCCCATTAGCTTTTCCTCGAAAAAGCTGAGAAAAGCTAAGCGAGCCAGCGGCTCGGCGGCCGGCTGCCTCCGACGCGAGCGGCAGTTGTCTGCACGAACTGAAGTCGGTTTTGATTCCGCACTCTCCCCGCCGCCGCCGCCGCCGTCGTCGCCGTCGTCTGGGCCCGAGTCTGACCAGCGCCGTGCCGTTCTCAGCTCGCATCGCATTCGCAGCCCGTGGCGCGTTCCTCTGCTTCTGCCGTGCACCTCGCAGGCGGCTCCTCAGAACACAAATCATGACGACTTGCTTGACATTTTGTGTATTTAGTGGAGTTTAGTCTGGTGCAAACCTTTAGTCCATCGTGGTCTTTTGTCTTGCATGCAGAGGCGTCGAGTCTCTCGTTAAAACGCGTGACGGTAGTTAATTCATTTTTTCAGTATTGTTTTCGGCCCCAGTCAGTCCCCGCCCCCCTTAAGTCTGTGGTGGAATCGAGTCCTAGTCCTTGACAATTTCAGAATAGAAAAAAAACAAAATTTTCTTTTTTGGATTGGGTCTAGTGGTGTCTCCCAGCAGTTCGTGAACACCCCGAAGAAACTCTCCTTCCAAGTCCTTGACTGTGATTTGCCTTCATTTTTAGTACCGTGTCGCGGTCTCTTCTGAGTGCCCCCAGACAAGTGCCAGTTAATAAAATAAAAAGAGAAAAAAACCAAATCCAATTGCGAGTTATAAGTGATTTAAAAGAAAATATTTTTGAAATAAGATCTTATCAAAGAAGTGTGTTGTGTCTCCACGATAAAGCATAAATAAAATAAAATAAAATTGCCAAGGAGGTTAGTGTCGCTATATAAAAAAAAAAAATATATCGAGCAATTCGAGTGCCGCATCCTTTCAACATGTTGCTTAAACATTTGTTGCATCCGCAAGAGTTATGTTTTCATTTTATGACCGGCCGAAAGTGATTTATTTCATCCCTTCGGCCGAGGATTTGGTTTGATGCTGGAAAACATCCCTCACCTGGTGTTTGTTCGATAAGTCGCCTCCCCCGCATTTCAGCATAAAATCGACAATCGATAAACGCAGTTATGGGGCATAATGGCCGTATAAATAAAGCGAGCTCATTGGGCGGTGCGCCAGGTAATAGAAAAATGCGTCTATAGTTTCTGAACGTTAAGACATCATAGGTACGAATTTTATTTTTATGGTTCGCGCCTATTCTTGGCCGCTTCCACTTTCACTGGACAGGTGCAGTGCCGGCGCTTGATAAAGTCGTCCGTCGTCGTCGTCGTCGTCGTCGTCGTAATCATGCTGGGCGCCCAGCGACGTCCATCACACCGCCCTGTAATATAAAATTCCTCCTGCAGCGAGGGCCCTGTGATTGAGATAGTAATTACGCATAATTACTTCAATTAATCCCCCTGCCTCTGGGTATTAAACGCGATATTTTTGACTCGAGCCAGCACTTTAAAAATTCACCAACCGAAACATTGATTGGCGGTTGGAGTTGAACACGACCGCCCCACAAGACACTACTGAATTGAAAAAGAAAAACTGAATATTGCAAAAGAAACGACGCCGGATTAATCTTGGGAATCCATCAAAGGGGGGTCTCACGTTCCCTTTTTTTCCATTAGTGCGATTTTCTTCCGGCTCCAGGAGCAAGGAAACATGGAAATATGCGGTCACCGCAGCACGCGTTCCCTTTTTCCTGGCTCTAGCCAACTCCCACTCGATCTTCTTCCTGAGCTCGTGTCGGCTTTAAATTCTTATGCAGCTAGCGCTCCCGAAAGCGGCCTTAATCGGCTTCCACGGAATTAGTAGAAATCGCTCGTCCAGGTCGTCTAACGATAGTCGATCTAACTGGGTTAAGTGTCCACTGTCACCCCTTGCTTAAACAAATTTTGTTAGCGCTGCTCTTTGCCTCGCTGACAAAGCAAATTTGCTGAATTCGGAATTTATTTTATTTTTGAAACAGTTGCGTCATTTCATTTGCTAGAAAGCAATGCAAAAAAAATTGAGGAAAAGGGGAAGATCTTGCATATTTGCATTGCTTTAACAATGTTTTCTTTTTTCATTTCAAGCGAGTGGTGGAAAAACCCAATTAATTCACTTTAAAAAGTGCTTTTAGTTCTGAAAAACAAAAAAATTACTGTCTTTACTAGAAAATATGGTTTTATGAAATGATAATTTTAACATTAGTTTCAGTAAAGACATACCTATACATATACAGTATAGTGCCTAAAAATTCTGATTTGTGTATATTGAAATGGTACTATGACACGAGATTATAACTACACCGAGATAAAAACGCAATGTTAATTCTACGCATTATTGTAATATTTAAAAAAAATATCATATCATTTTTACAGTAATTACTCTTAATTTGGCATTTTTAAATCTCATATTAACATTGATATTCGGATATTTAGTTACAGGGGAAATATCATTTCAAAATATTAAATTGATTTTCACATTTTATTGCAACTTTTAAAATTCTTCGATAGTCTTTTAATATTTTTTTGTATGCTTTGATAATTTCAAGGCCAAATTAATTTAAAAAATGTAAAAATACACAGGAAACACAGAAACGGCCGTTTTTTTTCTCAGTTGTAGATCTTCGTAGAAGGCAAATGTAAAACGCGGAAAAGGCGCGGTTACTCATAAAATGTAGTGGTAGAGCTGCGAAACGCCAATTCGGAGATCCCAGGTTCGAATCCAGCAACGGTTGGTTAGTCGGCAATATCGCAGGGAAATCTATTTTTTCTCGTCTTTTAACCAAGTTACCATTAAAATAGCGTACGACAAAAGACAATTTTAAATACTCTACATAAATAAGGTAATTTGCATACGAAACATAATTTCTAAATAATATAGGGCCACAGTGGCTACGCTGCGACTAACCCGAATCGGCAGCAACTATACTCTAGAAAGCAAGTAATCAATTGCTACAATTTGTTTTCCGTTAATTATGAGGAAATCCATATCTAAAGATATCGGATGAAATTTATTGATACTAATTGGTGTTGTTATCTTTCAAAAGATATGGTATTCAATGAGAACTGAATATTATTGCACATATTGGTGGCACAAAAGTATTAAGGACGTAGTCTGGTGTTCGGATTTCGGAAAATCAATCTTTTTTTTTTTACATATTTCGAAAGTATGTTATGTTGAGAAAGTGCTGTAAAAATTTCAGACCGAAATATGAAATATTTACAAAGCTATAGCACATAGTCGAAGAGCACTCCGTGACCATGGCATGCGCAGCTGCAACGGTCTCACGGTAAGACTTACCGCTCTATTGTTGTATATATACATATATATATACGCCCATATATATGTATATATATGTATATATATATATACATATATACATACATATATATATACGCCCATATAGCTGATTAATGTAAGTATAATTTCTTTTTAAAAATCTGAAATCAAAACTTTAAACGCGTTTTCCTCAAAACAACATTTTTGTAAGCGGCGGTCATGATTCAGAAAATTCTATACAGCCGATTCCTTTGATTTTTGCACAGGGTATTCTACACAACAGTGGCTATGGCCGGTACCAGAATTACTTAATTATACAAATTATTTCTATTTTTTTTCACCGATTTTCAACAAAAAAATGACGATTTTTTAAGGTTTTTTTTTTAAATGCCCGCCATTTTGTTATTTTTTAAGGAAAATGTTTAATTCTGGTACGGGCCATAGCCACAAGCCTACGGAACAATAATCAATTTACATTTTTTGTTTCGGATGACTCCAAGTGTCGTAATCACAACCGCCACCCACCCACCTCCATTTAAAGTTGTCTACTTTAGGTTAAAAAAACAATTATAAAATGGCGTCAAATTAAGAAAAAAACTTTTTCCCTTTAGTTAACGATGTCAATAACAAAGTGTAAAAAAATTGAAATGATTGCATTTCATCTTGTTAGGGAAAAAAATTCCTGAAATAAGGGTCCGAAACGAGCGTGAACACCAGACTACGTCCTTAAACTGAACGAAAATAATATAAATCAAAGTGTTTATACAGAAAAACAAATCGAATCGTCTTGCAATACGCAAAAGAGTTTTCCGAAAAGTTTCCAGAAAAATATAGATGCAAAATAAGTTGATATCTCAATTATAAACGTTATCAATAAATAATAACATCTTTCATTAATCCGAAATACTAAGAGGTAAGGGATCAATTTAGACCTATAAAGGAATCCACTTTTGGTACGGAACATTTGTGTCAAGACATGTTTGAACTCATTTAAAAAGACCTATTATATTATATAATTCAATAATTAGTTAGTGCGATAAACTATTTACAAAAAAATAATCTGCATACTTATAGGTTTAGATGTTCAAAGTCTTATATTTCGTTTTGAATACTAAATAAGGAATTTCCAATGAACATATTTGCTAATTGTGTGGTGAAGTGGGTTATTCCCTTAATTTCAAAGTTTTAACTTTATAGTAATTTTACCATATGGCTTGAAAGTTTTGGTTAATATAATGCACCCGAAATTGATATTCTGATGATAAATTCATATTATTGAAATTTATACAACCTGTGATTATTTAGTGAAGAAGGATGCCAATCGCGAAATTCGGTAAAATCTCAAAATTATTGTTGAAACGACAATCTCGCTTTTCTGAAAATGTTGCCCTGGTACATAAGTAATTTTTTTCTAGGACAGTCGCATCACATGCAGAGATTTTTAATACTTTGAATCTTCTATCACACAAAAGTCACATTAAAAAATTTTATTAAATTTGAATTGCAAAACAGCCCAAGAATGGCCCTCACCTTGCTTTAAGAAATTTACGTTTAAAGCTTAGAAAATCGGTGAGAAATTTGCATCTGAATTTAACAAGTCGTACCATATTTAATAATAAGACATTTATTTAATTTACTTATAAATTCACTATATTGCTTATTTTTAAGTTAAATTTAAGTTGAAACCATAATTTTAAAAAATGTAGATAAAAACAGAGAAAACAGATGTGTAAACCGTAAAATTTTATTTTCATTTCTTGTAATTCAAAGGCTCTGCCATATCTTTTGAAAATTCGTTCTTGTTATGATCAAAAACAATATACACAAAATCTGCACAAAAGATGTTCAAAGATATTACGCTTTCGTTCGGATGAAATTTCTATTTATGCAAAGATTTATGCTATGCACAGCAGACGCAGCTGCAATTATTAATAGAGTATAAACCTGATTTTCTCAATATGTAGTGAAAAACACTGCTATAATGCAATTACAACTTAAAATAATCATAATCATTACAACTTAAACTAAACATATTTATAGGTTGATTTTAGTTTGAAATGCACGGTGTGCGGCTTAAATATTATAGCATTTATTAAGAAAACATTCAAGGAATATAACTCAATTTTGAAGAAATCGTTTTCAAGAGATTTCCATTGGAAATTATTTATCCAATTTTCATGCAAGTAGAAAAACGTATATTATAATCAAAATAAAAGACAAACTGAGTTGGAATAAGAAACCCCTTGGTAGAACATTAAAAAGATTCAAGAATATTTTAGTGAAGCTTTCTCGGTTGTTGGTATTTCCCGAGAAAACTTTAAATACGATTTTTAAGTGAAAATTGTGAAAAATCCTAAAATTACGGATGTCTCTACCCGGGCTTTGTAAATAATTCTCCCTAAGTGCTGAGAATAATGAAATTTAAAGAAAATCATAAATTTCTTCGATGTTCCATTTTACAAGACAAACGCATATTCATCACTGCGTCGAATAGGTCGATATGGATTTAATTCGCCTTTTCCATTTAAAGAATTTTTGCAAAATTTTCATTTTTAAGAGGATATGACTGGAAAGTTACTAACACGAAAATTCTGAAATGCTATTTAATTTTTATCACGAAATTGCAAAAGTACACAATTTTAAAATCTATCAATTTCAATCTGAAGTATTACGATGACGTGGAACCGACACGACATGAAATAATTGGCATTTTATTTCTGATCGACATTTAAATATATGATATAGAAAAAAACTACATTTTATGGGAAATTAAAAATGGACATTATGTCCAATAAATTTTAAAAAATAATCGAGGTGCCACAGTTTTTATTATCATTAATTTTACCAGGATTATTTTTGGTCCTTTCATACAATGCTTACTTTTTACTTAATTTATTAACGTCAACGATATTTAACATATCATAGCAATTATATTATGCTCAATAATTTAGCTAATTTATACTACAAGTATACACTCATATTTATAACCTTATTTTAACTATAAAAGTCCAATATTTATATGCCATAATAACTCTCGAAGAAAAAAATAAAATTTCCTGAAGTCTTAATGGCTTTTAAAAAATTTATGGAATATGCAGAAAATTGGCTTTCATTAACTTCAATTTCTCGCCTGATTTAAATACCGTAGCAAAGCAATATAAAAAGTAAATATTTGCTAAATGAAAAAAATTTTAATTATCATTAGTTTCCACAAAAAATACGCAGCCTTCGTGAAACTTTGCAAAAAAATTATCATTAATTTCCACAAAAAATACGCAACCTTCGTGAAACTTTGCAAAAAAATCATCTGTTTTTTGTACAAACAATTTATAAGAGGGAATTATTCTAAATTTAGAATCGTTCATTGAACAGAATTGAGTAGGTAAGTAGCAACGTAAACACGAAAAGAATATGTGGGAAAAAATATTTTCTCATTAATTGATGATTACAAGAGCCAGCTAATGATATTACATGAAAATTTTGAACAATTTTGTATTAATTCAAAAAATGTAAATTCTTTCTAAGAAAAAATTGGCTTTTGGTAATACATATACCTACAATCAGAAAAATAATTCGTGATACTTAAGAAAATACGAAAAGTACCTATGATTTCGAGCCAATGAAAAATTTTATAAAAACTACGAAACGTACGTACCTACTTCATAGTTCATAGTTTTCTTCAATTTCAAGACGCATTTTTATAAAATTTATAGTGTATTTTCGTAGTTTAATTCTACGAGTAATACATTTTTCGTATATATGGTAGTATCTATTTCTAAGAACATACCAATAAATTGTCTTGTTCGTGATGTTCGTATGGTACCTATTGATAATTTGATTACCAATTACGTAACTAGGCATAATTTACAATATATTGTTTTTGTATTTACGAAATTTACGTTAAATTGAATGTAAGTGATAATTTTACTGTATAAGTGATATGTTGCTGTAATAATGCATCGTAAAATTTACGAAAATATTTTAACTTTTAAACAGTTTTCTTAAATATTAAAAGAAATTCTCAAATATATATTTTATGATACTCTTTGTAAAACAAATTACGAAATATTGAGGCATAAAATAAAATCAAAATCTTGAAATTCTTAAATACTTATATGTATAATTGCCGGATTAATTAACTAATCAATTATAGCTCTACGAAAATATTTGTATGACTCTTGTGTATAAAACTTGCATGATTTATGGCCATGTATAGTTAAAAACAATGATACGAGCATGCTAAAGATGTCATTCAATCAACTTCATTAGTTTGTAATTTATGCATTTCTACCAAACAGGATCTTTGGAATGAACATTAATATACCTTAGGTAACAGCTACTAAGAATTTATAAGTTATGTGTCATTTGCACAACTTTCGAATTGATAAATACAACTTTGCTTTACAATTTACACATTGATCTTAAAACAACAACTACTCACGTGAGTAATATTTCCTCAAAATGAATTTTCATTCAAAAATAACTTGTATAGAAAAATAATAAAATCATCTTATTTTTTTAATACCGTTAAAAATTTCAATGTAATTTTCTCGGTAATAAAAGGGGTTTTAAACCTCCAAAATTCGCTTACTTTTTACTGTTTCCATGGAGGTATTTTTATCATGTACTTACATACGTATACTCGTATTTACATACTTGTAATGTATTGAAAATACGCTGAATTGAATATTTTTCGCTTTAAGCTATTCATTGTAATCTTTTGAATATGTTTTCGACGTTGAAAAAGCATTCAGAATTTCTCCATTTTTAAATCTAAAACGTGATAAATATCTCAATTCCGACAACACATTTTCTTACATAAAATTGGTTTTTTTTTTATATTGATGTACCTTATCGTTGATGTTATATTCTGATGAATGTTCTTCCGAAAAAACATCGTGTCTATAGGTTGGTACCTACATGTAGGATTTCATTTGAAAGTGTACGAACATTTATTTTCGACAAAATTGCCAAAGTAGTATCATATCTACACATTACCTCCTTAAATACCTTCGACCTTCTTTTAACTCTAGGGATCAATAAAAGTTATTTGAGGCTAACAAATTATCAAATTACGAACAGCAGACCCTTTGTTCGATCCGTTCAGACTAACCTTTCCCCATATTCTAAGAAAATGACCGTAATGTGCTCCAAACATATTAAAGCACTGCTCCTTCCTTAATTCATGTGCCTAAGGGAATTCAGATTTATTTGCTTAGAAAGGCGGCTAACTGGCTAACGTGTTTTCGGTTACCTGGCTTCATCCGAAAGAATTGAAATCGAAAGTCTTTAGACTCTTGAAAATCGTATAATACCGCATCGCGGCTAGAAAATGATTGATGACTGCATCAGCACGGAAATATTGTAAATAGACGGCGGCATTCTACAAATTTAAAGACACAGCATTTGTGGCTGTTTTACGACTCGAAAGTTTATTCCAAACGCTTCAAAATAATTAAAAATAAACATTACATATAATGTTTGAGGTATTAAAGTTATCTCTAGCTTTTATGTATAAACTATTATATTTCCCGGATTCTGTGTAAAAGTTAAGAGCTTTTCATCTTATAACTACGCTTAAAAATGATTACGAAATTATTTCTGCAAAATTTTGTTAATTTTCCCAATATTTGATAATTTGAGCATAAAGCATGAATGATGAAGATGAATAATTGTATAACTATGCATGAAATTTGAACTGTCTCTTATAACAATCCATTATTTTTTTCTTTAGAAATTATATGTCATTAGTTCAGCAAAAAAGTTAGTGTTGACCACTGAAGTAATTATGATAAAATGAAGACTGATAAAAGCCCATAATTATAAAAACGTTTTGAACCATTATTGTCAATTGAAGTGAAATAGAAAATTAATCACACATAATTCCATTTTGATCTTATTTTTTGATACTTATTTTGTTACTTACATAATGTTTTTAAAATAATTTATTTAAAAACTATGGGGTCACATTGCTGTCGTAGTTGTTTTAAAACTTTAAATAATGTGCGATAGCTGAGAAGGATATTTGTCTATTTTCAAGGTTTATGAAGATGTGAGAATAAATGTGCCCCAAATATATTTCTAGCAAATGTTTAGAAATAAAAACTTTTAAATTAACAGCTCCGCTGCAAAAGCTTAACGAAATACTTTGTAAATTCTCAACACACAACTTAGAATTATTTAAATTAATCACTTTCTATACCCTTTGCGATCGTCTCGTCTTTGATTGAAATTTGAGAAATAATAAATCTAAAAAAAACTATAAAATTCACTGCTTAGTCGTTAGTATTTAATTTGATAGTGTTTTTATTATCATACAATATAAACTTAATAAATTACAAAATTGCATAATTTGTGAATAAAAATTCCGGAAAATTGTAGAACTTAATTACAACAGAGATCAATGGACAAAATCTGAAGAATGTAGGTAGACACACCTTTTAATAGTTGTTTATAAATTTATTTATTTTTTTGATCAAGTATAATTTATGCCCGTAATAAATCATTTGATATTCGATCTTTTAAGGGACATTATCAAATACATAGAACTTCTTGGAATATATGTTAGATTTACTTTTCCATAATTATGTTGTAAAACCACATCTCTGATGTAGCTTATTGCTCTTAAATAACATTTGTTAAATGTTATGACAGTTTTATTGTCGATTTATGAGGCACCGAAAGCCTTATTATTGTAATTTATAAATTATGTAAAACAACCAAATATTGTCGCTTCCTATAATTAGAAATTGATCTTCCGGATTTTTCATAATTTCTGTCGGAAAACTTGGCAATATTGCAAATATTTTTTATGTGTTAGAGCTCATTTAATTTAAGTAATTTTTATGCTATGGTTTTGCTTGAGCACTTAGCTATTGGTTAAAAATGAGCCATTTTTTTTTATTGTTTGTTTCTCAAAATTATTCCAATTAATTATTCAACTAGTCAACTACTCAAGTTGACAAATAGTAGGTATATTTAAGTAAATTGCCAGAAAACTATGTTTCGAATAGTGCTAAAAGCTCAATTATTTTTCTTACAAATGCTACTTGGCAAAGCTTAATATGTTGTTTATCAAAAATAGCAAATTTGAAAACTTCATAAAATTTGACGAGCGAAGAGTTATTAATGCTTTAAAAATGTTCCACAAACAATTCATATAACATCTAGTAATAATAAAATATCTTTTTTGGTTTTTGATGTTTCATTAATTACGTGTTTAAAAAAAAAGCGCTCACGGATACTGATTGCTGAAGTGTAGTTTTTTAAATAATCTTTGATTAAAGTAACTAGTAAAAAGAGTAAAATTATTAAGTTCTGCAAAAAGAAAATTGAAGGTCTTCAATTTTTTGTTTTTCAAGGCAGTTTCTGATGCAATGAATTGAGACATGTTTGCTTTTAACTCTGCCCCTGTTCTAACTCTAATATTACTTGAATATCGTGATTTACAGCTTTAGAATGTTAGAGAAATTTTTCTTTGTGAGTTGAAAGTGATTCATAATTCAAGGTCCATTAATCAAGAATTAAAAAAGTGGATATTTTTATTTTTGCGGTGAAATAAATCAGCAAAAAGTGTTATATCCCTTTTTATAAAATGTTTCATTCTGCTACAGTGTGCAGGTGGATTGGTATTTTTCTTTTTATCATAATGCTATGAAGGTCTAATTAATTGATATTGTACCGAATTATGACTGCTCTTCTAATTCAATGATTGGTTTACTTGGCCTTGATTTAATTCCAGTAATAGTGAACCCATTTATTTTAATAGTTCTCGATTTTGCTTTCTTTTTCTTTTCCCATGGCATAACTAAAGTTTATTTCGCCATATTTGTTTTTTTTTGTTTTTACGTAAAATAAATGGCTTACTACATAACTACCTAAAGTATGATTTTGTTTGACTTTTCTAAGGAATGTGCGATTCGTT
Organism: Machimus rusticus; assembly: GCA_951509405.1. Classification (NCBI taxonomy): domain Eukaryota; kingdom Metazoa; phylum Arthropoda; class Insecta; order Diptera; family Asilidae; genus Machimus; species Machimus rusticus. Next base: position 2,663,820 of record OX608052.1, on the reverse strand, counting down.
TTTTGGAATGGGCTTTATTCTTCTAAAGAAGCATTATATTCTATATATCTGGTTTAATTATTTCCGATTGTTATGTAACTGAATGAAAGTTTCACATAAAGAAGTAAATAACTAAAATTAAATTGTTACATTGGAATCTTTTGGGTTCTATTTTAATTTATGTAGGATATGTACACATGAAAATGTTGGAAGTGAGAAAGAATTGATTAAAAACACATTTTGGGATAAAAAAGCGATTCTGTTTTCTTTCATTTACCCTGAAAAAACATACCGAACTTACAAAGCCGGGCGGACTGGATCTATGCTTGCCAAATATATGTAAATAATTTTCACCAACGCAAAGTGTATGCGCGTTTATGTTGGAAAATCAAACAAGCGCCAACTTATCAGCACCTCGCCATGGCAAGTTGTAAGGAAGCTTCAGACCCAGAAATCATCAATCATTTCCATGGTTCGAAAAATCTACTCTCACCTCCCACGGGATGAGACACATGCAATTCAACGCGTAATTAGGCACCAAATCCTCGGTGTTTTTTCAAGCACATTTTATAAACTTTGTATCTTAATTGAAATCTTCTTTTTAAAGTCTTTGCTTTAGTGGAAAATATCGTTTAGATAATTCATCATTCACGTCCACGTGTCAACCACTTCGGATAGTTGAAGTTTTGTATGGTCACTGATTATAGAAGAGATTTAATAATTTTCCAAAAGTTTTACATTTTACTGCATTCAATTTCTCTGAAAAAATATAGTACCTAATATTTTGAGGGTAGAATAGTTCGTTTCTATGTTTATGTTAAACAGATAAATCAAATTAGTATGACATTAAGAAAATAATGAAAATTGTTCGACAAGCCGAGTTTTACTTTTAAAACTTAGCAGACGAAACAGCAATGAAATTACGAGTACCTACATATATTAATAGTACCTATACTATCTGGAAGAAAAGGCAATTTTCTTGAGATAGTGGAATATGTAGTTAAATTGATAATTTGCTATAAAACAACTCTATGTTTTTATTAGTTTTACTTTACTCTGTATACTATTTTTGTGACCGTAGTAAATGGGGGATAATTGGAATTTTGTATAATAAATCACTAGTTATATCTGACCGAAATGATAGCTACAAAAATAATTTTTAAGATAATATAATAATAGCTAAGGCACAATGAAATAACATTTTCCTATAATTTTTAGTATGATTAGAATTTATAATATGTCATATGAAGTTTTGTCTGTTTTTTAATTATTTTTAATTATTGCTTTTCTGTACAAATTGGAATAGTAAGTGTTTTTTTGAATGTTGTAAAACAATTAAAGGCGATATAGAAGGAAGATTTTTAAAAACAGAGTACCAACATTTTTATAACTTTCATATTTTATTAACATTGAAAATTTTAAAAGAACTATCGGTACATATCTTTAGGCCCAGTTTCTTCTAATTTTTATTTTTGGAACCTCTAAATGCAATAAATTTTGTTTCATATTTTCAAACGTACTCTTGGTATAAAAGTTGCACTCCTATTTTACTTTAGAAATCCTTAGAACATTTTATCGAAAATTATATTAAAATAAAAGGAAAGTTATTATTGCATATAACTTTCTATACTCATTTACGAATGGGTCGGTGCTGCCGATACAGGAAAATATTTTTTGGTTTGGTAAATATTTAGGGACATGACTAAGGAATCTATTGTAGGTACAATTTGGGTCAAATTTAAAAAAAAATGATAATAATTTGGTAATCATAATTACTTTTACTATGTTCATTTTCATCAATATTATGCCAAATTAAGCAATATTGAATATTGAAAAGAAAGACATTTGAAATAACAGCGCACTTCAATTGCTAATCATATTATATTTTTATTAGTTACCGACTATAATGAGTTTTTCGTTAATCTGTCCTTGATTTTAATAAATTTATCCTTTCACTAAAATTAAAAAGAAGCGTTCAGTGCAGGGACAGGTTCACAAAAAGATACAACGATGATTGAGTGGAATATCTTCTTTTGTTGAGTACGCTACTAATTACTTGGAAGATCGACGATGCCTTCTTGTTGACAGGCCATGCTTAATAAATTTGTGATTACGTAACTTGTAAATATGCTGCAATGCATATGATACAAAAAAAGAGGACAATAAAAATTTCAATGCCAAGCATCGCATGTGGCCTTTCATAATATGAAAATAACGTGAAGGTATCACGACTGCACAACAGGTTAGGCCGCTTTTTCTTAAATGGAACCTTCAAACTTAATTATTGTTTAAAGTTTACAACTTTACAAAACATTTTGTTGGATATTTATTACATAAAATGTTGGTTTAATTAAAATAAGAAAAATCTGAAGCAAGGTAAATGAGTTAAAAGTACAAAAGATAATTTTGCAGACACCATGAAGTAATAAAATTAACACATATTTAATTAAATGGTTGGAATATTGACTTCGAGTAATTTTATGATTTGACTCGGTGTGTGGATGAGAGACGGCTTCAAGATAATAAATTTTTTACATGAAACAAGAGCCCTTTGCTCACATAGGTCACGCTTGAGTTACCTCTAAGAAAATTTGCTTAGATCACATGTGATCAAGATATGTGACATTCCGCACCTTCCTATTTCGATGGAAGTGATTGGTTACTGCTTTCTCTCCTGCCTCCTCAATCTGGTTAGTCTTGAAAATAGCCGGCCGCACCAGTGGTCATTGCAAACTAGATGTCTTTAGCGTCTAGCGCGACAGTGGCTTAGTGCTACTGATTTTCTTACTCTGCACCTTTCGGTTCCCGCTCACAATCTTAGCCTTTTCCGTCTATGGAAGAAACGACTTCTTAACGTAAATCTTTCTTAGAGTTGCATGTCACGTCTGCGCGAACTCGAGCTGAGCGCGGATGCGCCTCAAGCGACGGTAATCAGAAGTGGCCGATAGCGTCTGGCTTCTGCCGTAGGTCTTTCGATTTTGCGTAATATAAAAGTGAAATGACGACCCAGCAGCTCCCGACGACCCCCCAGTCTCCGCTTCGGGTCGAATGTTGAAATTGAAACTTTTGATTTTTGAAACCGCAGATAAAAGAGATTGTATAACAAGCAGTCTCGACAGTGCAGCTGTAACAGGTGATCTTGACATACAATATAATTCTCTGGACCATTTTTTATTTATTTTTTTTATTTTTTTTTTCTGATTCGAATCGAATCCGGGTCGTTTGGGCTGCATGTGTTAAATAAGACTTGTTCACCTTTGCGGAGTTGAGCCAAGTGTCCACTTGGGAAGTTGACGGGAAGAATTAAAACTTACGTAAATTTAACAAGGAAACCAGTTTACCATACTGACCACAATCATTGTACATGGAAAGTTATGACCTGATTTCCAAGGAGGACTATAACGCATCGAAAATGTCCGCTCGATGCAATTTTATTTTATTTTTATCCGGAGATTTTTATTATTTAAAAATTCCATTCACATGCACTTTCCATTCCGCACGGTGCCCAGTGTGAAGGCTGAATTTTAATGTTTTTGCATGAATTTTGTGATCCCTTCACCGAAAAAAAAAACAGTGCAAAAAATAAAAATTAAAACCTGTGGGCACATTCTTCATATTAAATGCGGATTAAGTGGCAAGGCCTGTATATTCCGGAAAATGTAATTAAGTTATTAGTTCCAAGGGGAACTTGGGAACGACACATAAAAAGGGCAGTTGCCAAGGCGGGAAGACCGCCTCAGAGGTAACCATGACAAATTACACGTCTAAAGGAGATATCCTTGGGTGCTGGCTCACTTTAACAGCAGGCACTTTCTGTTTGCTCACATGAATTCGATATGGCACATGACAGCCTTCGAGGCATTTTCGTTTCGCATCCATACGCTTTGCATTATTTATAGCTGTTTGACGGGAATTAAGAATCCTTTTGAGCATCTGTATCTCCGTTTTAGGCATTTCTTTGAAAAATTCTTTTATAAATGCGAATGTGAATGGTAAAGGCACTGCCGGCCCTTTCAAAGGAACAATTTAATTAAGTGGGAACTTTTGTGCTTAAACCACTCATAGTCCTCTTATTGCGCATTTGTACGAATTTGGTATGTTGTATGTTCATATGTATGTTTGTTAGTGCTTTACAACGACTAAAATTGCTGCACGTAATTTTGAAATGAAGGACTAAAAGACTTAAACGTAGAAATTGTAGGGAATGAAAAAATAAGTATTTAATATATACATAACCATTAGCACTACTCGACAAATTTTATCTCTAATGCTGGATTGACACCTCCGTCAAATGCCATTAAATTTTACATTCATTGAAGTTAACCGCAGATGTGACCGGAGTTTAATGTGCTTATTTAACAACGCCATTGTTAATGACGTGTTAGTCATTAGGCAATAACTTAAATGTCGATTATTAACTCAATATACATATAACGCGTTGTTGTGGCTAAACTAACGTTTGTCATTATATTTCCTGCACGCAGTGAAAATTTAAACACAGGATGGAGTGGTCTAATCAGAAAATGCTGGAATTTTTAAAATTTTTCCAAAATGAAACTTCACTTTGAGATCCACATCAAAATACACACAAAAATCGTGACGCCGGTTTCAGGAAATGCTATCAAAAAAGTCTCTTATAGGATAAAAATTGAACTAGAACAGCAGCTTCAAGCTCCGTTTTAATTTTTAACGCGTTAATGAAATGGCAAGACGTTAACCACAAGTTAAGCCATTCTATTTAACGCGTAGTTTGATGCTTTATTTTAGCGCCTGAATTTCTGCGTTTATGTGCAGTAGACGTTAACGCAGGTGTGGCCCCAGCATTATACTATTATAAATTTTCACTAAATGTTTTCAGAAAGTAAAAGCAAAATCATCAATTTTTTTAAAAAGTTGACTATAGCTCTAAACTCGTTTACGTGCCTTTGTACTTTCTTGTTTTAAAATTGAACTTTATTTTATGGGTTTTGAATGGGTATAGCATCAGATGGAATGAATTTTATCATATAGCACAGTAAGATGTAAGTATATACATATGTACGTATATGTATGTATTGTATCTTATTGCCAATGTTAATTTTTTGACTTCGGTGACGATACCGTGAAATTTGCAGTCATTAATCGTACAAAGCGCACACCTTGTAATCAGAACTTTCTTGCAATGTTCATTATTCATTCAACCACGTTTCATTAAACGCCATCAATCAGCAAAGAAAGTCAGGCTTACTCATAGGCCCACCACGGGCAATTTACATATTCGTATGCCGCCGTAAAGGAATTGCGTGCTGCACGTATCGGCCACCCACATAAATTCGCACAGTTCCCCTAAATCAGAAATGCCGGGACTTTGCACGCCATTTCCAAACACACGTAGGCTTTAATTCTCCCTCATTATGTATAAAGGATAAAAAAAAAAGAAAAGAAAATAAAAATACTCTCCAAGCTTTGGATAAAAAAGTCTCGGCATAATTATGGAGTAAAATAAAAATAAACCTACTAAGGCAAGTCTTGCCGTTCATTAAAAATTTCCTAAGGAAAGGGCGCGGCGCCACCCTTTTGTCACTTGGTCAGGGTTCGCGGCATTTCTGAAAAAAAGTAAATAAAACAACTATCGGTCGAGGATTGTAAATGCGATACTTGTAGCAGAAAAATCCGAACAAGCAAATAAATGAGGCCTTCCTGGGGCTGGAAAGCACTTCCTGCCTTTAAAACTTCCTTCCAAAAAGGGGCCAAATTAGGGCAACTTTTGGCCATTATGAAGGCTTCAAAATCGCAGTCGAAGGGTGTCGAGTCAAGCGTTCTATTTCCAGCGATTGAAGGGCAGAAGGGCAACTAGACACTAGAAGTAGCCGGGGGGATTTTCTAGCTATTCAAAAAAAAAACTACGTGGGGCTAGTAAAAACGTGGAGAACTGGTAACAGCCGAATAAAGTTTTGCAATTTAGCAACATATCACGTAATCCTGAACACAAAATCAATATGAACGGACTGAGGGCAAGGCACGGGGCCCGTGCCGCGACTTCAAAGGCGGGTCCCCAAGTTTTAAGGGTCCCAAACGACAAGTAAAGGATTTTCCCGGCCGGTTGTAGAAAGGTTTGCATGCGAGAAATTTAAAAAGGTAGCCCCTTTAGCTGGCCCGCAGTCGCCCGCGTGACACTTCCACAGAGCACACGTCACGTCAGGCTTAGAGGAGGGCCCCATTCGAGTCCTGCGATCCGGAAAACAACAAGGACACGAAAACGAGCCCCGGCTATAAAATTATATTACTAGACCAGCCACGAACTTCGCAGGCTTTTAGCGCGGCCGGAGAAACGGGTCGAAATATGTCTATAAAATATTTGGAAAATGTTTTATTTCCCAAAGAATGAGGTAGGGCCGCCATAAAGACGGTGGAGGTGGGACCAGGCCACTATAAAGCTTGGCCCGGCATCGTCTACGCCAGGTGAGTCCATGCTGGTGAATAAATTATGTTTCTTCGGGAGCGTTCGAATCTACAGGGAGGGGGCTCGAGGACGGGAAATAAAAACAAAGCGAAATTGGAATTTATGAGACGCCAGGGGCTAAAATTCTGGTAAGGAATTGATTCAAAAGTTTTGATAGCCAACAGGGAGACCAGCTGGAATGATATTTGCCTTCCGAATGAACTCTTTTTTTTTTCGTTCTTGTCTTTCGTATAATGATATTGCTCTCATGTGGTCCGGCTTTCGAGAAAATGAAAAATTTCTCATCTTTTAACTTTTAACGGAATCGAAATAGAGTTTTCGTTTTGGAAGGTCATGTAATTTCGGTAGGATTGTATTTCTCTGCTCCTCTGGGGCCCCTTCTATAAATTATGTAGAGAAGCCTCAGGTCGGTGAATCAGTTAATGCAAGACCGGGTTTATCCTGAGCGAAACTGAATTATCTGACCATACCCAACTTTTGAAGACCGTCAGTTATGGTAAACTAAAAGGCGTGTGGGTAAACTGCTGCTTGAAGTTTCTGAAAAAATAAAGGAATGTAGTTAGAATAAAAGGATTCACTCAGAAAACGATGTTATTATTATAATACTATTTTAATATATTTGATTTCCCCACTAATGTGATACTTTATAATGTATTTTTGATACAAATTAAAAAATAAACGACCAAATGAGAGTCGGATGTAGCCGTTTCCGCTCATTCAGTGTAACCGTTCTCGAATTATGGATGGTCACCAAGTTTGAAAACATCATTTCGAAAGAATTCGAAATTTTTCCAAATTAGATCAACTAACTCTTTCCAGTCCTGCAAAATGACTTTACATTTAGTATGTACAAAGATTTTACTTTCCATAATTTTAAAAGACTAATTTTAGCCGCAAATTCATTAAAATTTAGTCAATTTCCGATATTAAGTAAATTTAAATAATTAGAAGTCTACAAGATCCCCGGAGGAAGTCTTATTTAACTAGCTTTTGTTAAATTCTATATTTTAGTCAGAATTCGGACTACAAGTTATTGTAAAAAAATATCTTTACTTTAAATTTTTTGATGATGATTTTTTCAATAATGTTAATATCTGCAGTTTTAGTCTCTAGCCTTAAGAGCTTCGGGCTGGTAAGATACTTTAAGTAATAGGCTTTTTAACAGTTATATAATGTTTTAAATATTACAAGTACCTACTATGTACTTTTATAAAGTAAGAATAAATGTAGCTTTTTTAGAACTGGCGCCAAGTAATACTCAGGTATGGAATTATTGTTGTGATAATTATCGTTAATTGACTGCTATATGAAGAATAAACATTTTAAAATAATTATCCTACACGATGTGACTATTAAGAAGTTACATAACTACGCTGAAAAGAGACAAGACCAATTAGCAGTGGCGGTTATATTCAACTGCTTTTAATATTTAAATTGATATTGATCGTCCCAACAGACTGGTTATACGAAGGGATGAGGAGTATTTCTCAATTATTGAGATTTTCTGCGACTTACATAAACTTTGATGATTTTCTTCAGTTCGTGACCTCTTCGCATTTCTGAATTAAAATTTCCCGCCTCGTCGTCTAAGCAGAAACCTCTGACTCCACTATGGGGGGTTAAGCCTTTTTTGGTATCCATTCAACCCAAAAGAGTTTATGAAGTGTAACAGCGGCGGGGCTTTTTTGATTCCCTTGCCGGCGTCTGCACACGTATAATAAATCATTTATTAAAAGTTTCCTATCGAACTAGGTCGGTCCTCTTCACCAGACCCAGCCAGACTCACTCGAGTGTTCTGGATAATTTAATTAAAGATGCAATCAGTCGAAAGCGTGCAACACAAGCTTTCGTGCAGACCGGAATTTGTGTGTTAAATGGGTTTGTGTAACCTCTGAGCCACTGGAAATTGTCTTCCTAAGAAACACACATTAAGTGTGCACTGTGCAGTAACTCTGTGGAAAAGTGCTGAAATCACTTGGAAAAATTAACCATCGCTTCGTGATTCAGCGGTCTTGCCTCTGTTAGCTAATTTCCACGTAGTAGGAGAAATTTGAATGATGCAGTCTTGTACTGCACACTTCTTTAGCTTTTCATTATTTTACTTACGTTTGAGACTAATTCACTTTTACCTCAGCACCTGCAAGTCGGGTTCCTCGCACTAGGGCGCAAGACAAAGGCGTATTAGCTAAAATGGAAAATAATGGGCTGTTTGTAAAACGTTAGTTCTGATAAGTAACATTAAAACTTACTACCTACTAAGTTTTCTTTAATAATTCAATTGAATTTAATCTTTCTAAGTAAAATAAAAATTTAGTCTCAATAATTTCCAGAAGTCATATGAATACAATAGACTTGATCAACTCTATCAATTTTAATTTCAAATAATAAGCCATAAAGTATAATTACTTATATTACGTAAAAGTAGAGACAATAGAAAAATACTTCATATTTTGAAATTGTGTTGCATTGTCTTTTTTAGGGATATTCGATGTTTCTATAACAATTAATGTTTTTACGTCTATTTTTTTTCTCATTTCGGCACAGTTTTACTGGATAAAAAGTAACATGCAAAATGTTATACTGCCCTTATATCACAGACTGTATATAACAATAACTGTAGTTAGCTTATATGACTTTCAAATAGCTACTGACCAACAGGGTAATTTTCCTAAACATATTAGTAGAGGCAGACATTTCGTTTGAAAGCAATGCAGTTGGCATAACCCAATTTCCAGACCTCAATCCGATGATAACTTGTGGTGTCAGTTCAAAGAAGGAGTTTTACAACAAAAGCCTAAAACGATTCAAGAATTGCATATATATGTTTATAAAATGGCCTCTTTACAAATCTGTTAACAAAATAGAAATAGAAAAAACAAAGGTTCAATGATTTTATGAACAAGATGAAAGTTAAAACCGAAATCACTGATTTGGATGAATCGATTTTTAAGGCAGAAAAAAACATTTCTGTTAATAATAGCAAAAATAACTTTAAAATAAAAATTTTAAACGTACGGAGCTGTAATCACAATCACTTTTCGTATTACCGTAGAAATAATTTGTCCGTTTACAAAAAATTAAATAGCCTAGTTTTTGATCCTTGGCTTTAATTCAACGTTAATTTGTGCATGCTCTATGTGATTTTACACCAGATGGTATTTTCAAAATAGTTACGCAGAAAATGGTAATTTCATATGACTGAAGAGAGAAATGCTAAGCACAAAAATATGTCTATGTTAAATGTACAATGAAATTTATACAATCAATTTGAAGCCTTCAATGGAAAATGTCGTGTGTAATGAAAATTTGAAATGTAAATCTTATAAATTAACATTTTGCACTGTAAAAAATCGAAAGTTTTAATGAATGGACATTGATATGATATGACAGGTAATTTCCAAAAGAAGGGCCAACGCTTGGAAATTCTATTTCACACCGATGTGTTCTCTACGATATAATTAATATACCAATTTATATTATAACAAACCTCTGAATAATTAAAATGTTATAATTTTCAGACATCAATTTCGAATTTGTAATTTTGATTTATTTGTTGTTTGTATACAAAATCAATGTTCATTTCAATTATAGTTATTACTTTGAAAACACATTTCGTACATTTTTAGCTTTTTATTCAACTAAGGAAGTTCAACTGCAAAAGTGTATTTGCTAGTATTGCATAAGGACAAATATATGTATGCGTAGATAATTTTATTTGTACAATAATGAGTACATTTCTATCATATTTTTAAAATAATTTCTCAATTTTCTTCACAACGATAAATCTTACAGAACGGACCCAACTAAAGAAGCAATTTTGTGAGTTAAGAAGATTGGCTATGGTTAAGCGTGCACTCTTTTCTTTTTTTACATAATGGCACATCGTTGAAAACTAAATTGCTGAAGTTTTTAGGACCCGCAATGCCTAAGAGGAAAAATTTTATGGAGCATTTCACATCATTTACGCGTCTCTTGAGCATAAAGCTGGGAATGTCTGAAATAAATCCGATCTTAACGTCGCTTTTTCACGGGTCATCAACATACCATAAAACCCTTCCATAAATTAGCTCGGCTTTTCTCTGGCCTCCAACGGAAGGTAGCCTTGGGTGCCAGAATCGGAAGGCAACAAGGAGGAATTGCCTCTGACATTTTATTTTTCAATCAAAAAAACCGACAAACTTTTAAGTTCATGGCAAATCCTTTGATGCCGCACAGTCCATCAGTTCAAACAAGGCCTTTCATCGCAAACTTGGCAGCAACTTTGGTTGTTGAATTAAAGGTTTTCGTTCCAGTTCGCCTGAAAAGTATAAAAGATCTGTTTACCTCCGGAAAGGACATTTCCTTGGCGTGCGATTTTCTACTCAAAGTCGCGCTTGTGGTGATTGAACCAATTCAACACGTGTCAGGTTTTGTTACTGGAAATTCAAGAAATTCAAATATTTACGGTAGCCAAAAGGCATGTCTTCAAAGATACAGAGTTCCATTAAATAATTGGCTGACGACGGTGACAAAGCTCCGGGCAAATGTTCAAAATTGCGAATATAATAAAAATATTGCGCAACCTGCACCACTTGCCAACATTATTCGGAAAAGCGAGCGTTGTTCTGTGAATAACAAAAGATCCGTATAATAGCTCCGAAATAACAACGAGGTGTAGCTGACCAGGGGTTATTTGTTCGCATTTTTTGCTAACACGTGTGTTTACACTTTTCGGAAACTTCCTCTTCGTGGAATTTAAAAATACATGAACGCGTTGGCAATGAAATCTTAAGTATTTTAGTTTGCGCTTCTCCGCCTAAGCAAACCAGAAGCTTCCTCAAACAGCAAAAAGTCAATAGAAAATGATTACAGGAAGTATTTTTAGTTTTTAATATCGGATTTCTCAAAATGCCTTTGTCTACCTCGAATTTTCTATAACTGGGAATAATTCTCAATATTATTGTCTTACATTTCTTGAAGTCAAACTGATTAAACTGTTGGGTCCCAGAACAAAGGACATGCCTCTTGCTTACGTTGCATCCTGTCCTGTCCTTCGGTTTTCTACTTATCACGATCCCAAGATTAATAAGGGTTCTGGTGGAAATTTCATTTGAATGAAATCCTTTTCGCACAACCCGTACGAAATTTATCTCTAGCTTTTGTTCAAATCCGTTGACTGTTCAGTTTTTCCAAGGTTTTCGTCTCTTTTACTTTGAAATATAGCGTAGGAGCAGGAGGAAGCTCGTTTCTAGAAAGTGGCAAACAACTTGAAGATTTTCTCAAAAGTTCGTTATTATAAACACCACAAGATTTTTATCATTACCTACCTATTATAAATATAAATTATTCTTATTGTCCCTAGTTTATTTTGCAAAATTATCTGTTTTTTGTTTGTTTTGTATGTCATTATTCATTACACAATTATCTCCTAAAAGTATTATAGTGTTCGTAAATAACTATATATAACCATCATAATAGAAATAATAAATAGTAATTAATATCATATCTAGCATACTACAAAATTAAGTTAATTCTTAAAATTTTTTTGAACAAACGAATAAATTTAATTGTACTTGTAATCTTATTCGCGGAACGCGGTAATTTAAACTTAGAAGAATTGCCATGACAATCAACGTCGGAGGGGTTCTTTGAGATGCTGATTTCGAATCTGCTATTTGCAATGCCAATATATGGCAGTTCCAATATGGCAACTGATATTCTTTAGCTTCAGGCAATTTTGATGAAAATGCATATAAAGAAGATGCTCGGGTTGTGATTTTCAAAACTATCGAAATTAAAGATGGCAAACCCAAAATGTTTTATGTACAAATAAAACTATTTGTGACGATAATAACGAGGATTCAGTAGTAAACAAACACAGTCTTAATGTGGATGCAGGTGAGATTTAATAGGTCATAGTAGTATGTACCTATATTAAATAAAACTAAGCAAATTAAATTCGATTTCAATATAAACAATTTTTACAACATATGAATGAACATTGAAAGTCAAGAGCAAGCAAGTAAACTACGATTCCAATATTTATGAACATGCCCAAGATTTTTCACTTTATTCATGATTAACGAATAATTGGTTTTTTATTCGTGAATAAATTATTCGAGTAATATTGTATATTTATTCGAATAATTATCTAGTATTGATTAGCATTTTTCCCTCGCTTTATAATTGTTCATTTATTCAGTGGATTATTATGAAACAAAGCTTCGAATATGACCTAGTGATATATATATGTTTACTAATATATGTATGTACCTAAAGCCTTTATTAAAGGAAATACATATATGTATGTATGTATATGTGTATATTTGTTTTCATGTATATACTACTCGATTTTTTATAACATATCTTGCAATTAACTAATTAGTTTTAAAATAATCCTAAATTGAGGTCCGTTTTTTTGCAACTAGTAGTCCTCGCCTAAAAACGAAGGGTGCCGGATTAGTGAGACTATGTATGTAAAAATTTTAATATCCTAATCTGATCGGTCGAATATTAAAATACAAACAAACTCCAAAACTGAATATCGAACTTTTCAAATTATCAATCTATAGTAGTAATCTATATATAATTTTATAAAAGAAGATGTCTTTAAGAAAAGCTAATTCGCAATCTGCTTATTTTATGCTGTCGTTTATAAAGATGTTAAAGATTTCAATCTAATTGGAGCATAAGTTTTCGCCTTTTAACAAATTTTCCACTTCATGTCTTGTCAATGATTGATTGATTGTGACCAATCACCGCCTTAATTATTTCCACGATCATCTTTACATGTGGGAGCCGCTGAAATGAAATCGCCCACTGTCTAAATATTCAATTGGTAATTAATCGCAATTCGGTTCGCATAAGTTCCCATTTAGCAATTAAAAACACCTCACTTACCGAGCTCGCAACCGTTGCTGTCTAGTCTAGACTGCCGATGGAGAAGCGTTTCATCAACAAAGTGAGCAGAGTCAATTGCACGTGCGATTTACATATGAGATATGAGGTTTTCGTTACGAATGGAGTTTTCTAAATTTAATTACAGACGTTATGTAAGAGAGCTCAGAGAAAAATAAATTACAGAGTGTGGTCCAGGCGACACAGCCTCTGAGGCGGTTTCCCTTTAATTTTTGGTTCGGTTTGGCGCTGTATTGTGTATTTAAAAATATCCGCCGGGTTCGCTTTGCCTGTTCTGCCGGGCGGCGCAAATGCCCAGGCACTTGTTTTCCATCCGGAGCAAGTCTCGACAGATATTGAAAATAGAAGGAGCCCATATTTCTTGAACTTATCTTTCACACTGCTCTGGGCTGTCGTGACATTATTTGTGGGCCCGGACCAAAATGGTGCAAATTCTCCTGTCTGGCAAAAACAGGAAATATTCAACGACGAAAGTCCGATTATGTTCGCATGCCTGCTCGCATTGGAAATCATTAATCAAATTATCAAGATCTGGCAAAGAACAGGAATCAACCCGAGAAAGTGGAGGGATTTTGCAAATAGTCCTGTCTCCGCCAATCATCAATGAGAATTGAGAAAAATTTCGAATCTGCAGTATTTCTAAAAATTAAGACAAAAAACTATAGTCGTTTAGATAGCCGCAAGCTCAGCTACGTGGCAATTCCGGCCACTGATGTGTTTATCTTGTCTCGACGCAAAGAAAAATTGACTCCTCCAAGACAAAAATTTATGAGAATATAGAGAGCACTGACACAGCTGTGCCCAAAAATTTTAGTGGAGTTGGGACTTTATATTTTTTCTCGTCAGTTCTTTTGTGAGCTCACTTAGATAGCCCAGCAATTCATTCAGAAATATCTATCCGGACGGCTAGAACTGTTCCCCAGTCGGGCTGTCACAATCCCGCACCGGGCTATTTTCGAGCATTACTCGACATAAAGGTATTGTCTCATGCGTCCATTAGGTTAAATAATTGTTTGGGAATTGCTTCATTTATCTCGCCCCAAGTTCATTTATGGAGGCATGTGGTCGCCGCCTGAACATTTTCGACTATGAACAGGTTATTTTGGTATTTGAAGTAATATTCCGCCGAGACGAAAGAATCTACTTGCATGCAGCATATTGACTCTTTTCGAGCATGGCATTCGTTGGGCAGTTTTTATTTCCATGCTAATAAGTGAACCGAGCGAGCCAGTTGCTGATTTAATGAGAAAATTAAAGAGAAGCAAAATATAGCATTTCTGATTCAAGTTCATTACCGACTTAAGCCGTAAAGAGTAAAATGTATGTCATAAATTTACAGTGATGTAAATAGATTTAAGAACAGATACTTGTAGCAGAGATAAAATTATATAATTAATAGATACTGTTTTTAGATGGAAATTCTGTTATATAATACAATATAACACTGTTATTTAATGCATTCAATGAAATGCAATTAACACAATGAACTTTGATGTCTTATGGAAGTAAAATGTTCCGAAATACTGATCTAAAGTCTTATAGGCGTAATGCTATAAAATGTTACTATTTTTAATATGAGCAAGTAAAACATTTACATATTCGTACAACATAGGTTAAATTCAATCTTAAACTTTTTGGACCGCAGTTCATATTCATGGAAAATTTATTAATGATGTAATATAATAATTTTTTTTTTTTATTTTTCATAAAAAGTATACGATCTGCATAATGCACGAAGACAGTGAATTCATATAAAGACATGTCATGGGGATTTGCGTTTAATCCTGCGATTTTTGCCTGAAATTATTTCAAATAATGTATGGTATATATTAGAATATAAATATAATATCCTTAAAATTTAAAGACATTCCACTAACTTCTTCCTTGTAGAAAAAATTCCCAAATTTAACTGGGACATCGATTTTTCAATTAGTGGAGACACACCCATATAAGCTAAGTGCATATCTGGGTTGTCGTAAGTTCGAAACTTTATGATAATATACGTATATGTACCTACCTACCTATATTTTTATTTCTTTGGAAATGTAAGCATTTTTAAAAAAATTTTGAACATTGCAATTTTGAATTTATTTTTTTTTGGAATTTCACACTATTCTGACTGCATTCCATCAAAACTATGAAGATATTTTTACAACAACAAAATGTATGCGCGACTTTTTAAAATTTATTTACACCTTTAAAATGATTCATCCGACATACGAGAAGAAAGTTTATTACTTGAATATGACTCGGCAATAAATTAGGAAGAAAATTTTCCAGGGCGTTTCCCCTGGTAATAAGATTCTTTACTGTACAGACCGATTTAACTTTTGCTTCACGCAACGTTAAAACCTTTTCACACCTCAAAAATGCACATTTGTTTCTGCAGAAATTTCGAAAATGAACCAAGCCTTCGTTTCTGCGTTACTCGGCGGCGGATAATTACCGAGAAAATTTGACTCATCGCCGTACTTCCTTCAGGTGGCAAAAACTGCATAAACTCATGGCAACTTTTTTATACGTAAAGTAATTTCAATTTTTTATTTCTTTACTCACCAAATTATCGATAGATAAACAAAGTTGATTAGCTGGTTAATTGATTTTTAATTTACAAATATAGCAGCTCCGAAATTCGAGGAACATCGAAAACAAGGGAACTCAGTTATGCTACACATTATTAGCAAGGTATGCTAGCTCAAGGACGCCTGGAATTTTCACAATGCCAAGAAAGCACACCAAAGCGTGTAATGGTTTCTGGGAAGAAGGCGCCACAGCTTTCTTGATTTTATACTTGAATTCGAGTTTTCTGCTTTTACGGTGGTGCCTTCAATCGATTAATCAAATGAAGTTGCAAATTTTTGCTAATTTTCGAGTACAAAATTACGGGGATTCATCTTGGTAAAAAAATATTTCAAATATTTTGCGTTTTCGCTAGGCAACTGTGAAGTAAACCAGGGAAACGCTAATTGAATGGTAATGAAAAATCACGAGCCGTTAGCAGCAATAAATTAGGGTCAATTGTCAAGATCTTCCCTGGGAAAATTATCACTTGCACGCTTGACGCGGCATTTTGCGGTTGTCGCGGTTGCGGCAAAAGGGAGAAAGAGAAAAGTGATACATGTCGTGAAAATATTAAAATCATTCGTGAATGTGTCAATTATCGTATTTTGAATTAAATAGTCGTTTAAGTTGCTTGTGATTATAACGTACATACATACATTAAATTCTAACTCAATCTAGAAGGTCAGTTTACCTCCAATAATTGATGTTTTTTACTCACTTAATAATGGATTGGGCAAATTATACACTATTAAATAAAGAGTAAAATTAAATGCATCATTATATAAGAGTACCTACCCATGCACGTAGGAAGTGACGCAGTTAGTCATTTAATTTTATCTCTTAAATATAATATTTAGACCAATTATCACCAATACAAAAAAAGGTCAAATTCAACTAAAAAACGTTCAGATTTAATTTATTTTCTTTATACTATTTATATATCTTTTTATTGCATGTATAAAATCCATCGCATATTTAAAACACTGTCCAAGTGCTAGTCGGACACGTGCACTAAAGGCTCCTTACATTGGGAAGAAACGATTTTTTTTAGACATTTTTAATCATAAGACTATGCGGCATAAAAGGAAAATATAACTTATTTGAGCATGGACAAATTAAGACTGTTAATATGAAACCTCACTTAATATAGTATACGTCATCTATATATTAATACGTGAAGGGAAAACTTTGTACCTCTTTTTAAGCATATTGGACAGACGGGGGAGTGCGAGATTTGGCATAGTTAAAGTTTATATATAGAAGAAGTGCAGAAAGCTAAAATTTATGAATAAGATGTGGTACAAATACATTAAATTAAATTAAATAAATTCATTATTTACGTTCATACTATCAATTTTAAACGCATAGTAGTCTGTGGTCAAACTGTCGTAATTTTATTATTGATAGTGCCAAAACACATAGTAGGCTGTGTACATTCGTATTTTTCGTAGTAACCCCAGTAGGTCGAATTTCGGCCACAGGGCGACCACTAGTTGTAAAAATTCAACCTCCCACTTCAACTCCCTTGAAATGAAAATAACAATGTTTCCTCAATTCTGTAATTTGAAATAAAGGTGGACAAACGTTTACTTTATTATATCAATGTATATGTAAAATTGTTCTTAAATTTAGTGTTATTGTGCACTCAACTTTGAAAATGAATATTTTGCTATCTGCAATAATAAGCATATTTTGCTGCTATATTTGTGTTCAAGATCCTTTTTGTATTATTGGTCATATTTCTGACTAAAAGATGAATAGTTACATTTAAATGAAACACACAAAAATATGTGAGAATCGTTTAGCCATGAGCATACAAAATATTTATCAATGCATACACAACTATAAATATTTATGAAAATTTGGGTTTAAATATTAATTTTTTTGCCGAACTTAAAAATTACTTATAGAATAAGATATCCTGAAATGATATTTTCAACTACCTACCTATTTAAATGCCGTATTTCGTCTATCAGTTTTTTTATTTTAAAAACAATTTTTTTGAAGCGAAACTTGTTCGTTTAATGGACCTTGCTGTTCAGAAACTAGTGCAGTCCTAAAAATTAAGAAATAAATTTATAATTTGCATAAAATTAGCTCACACCATGGTGACTGGTCTATGTTCAAGTACATATTATGCTAATTTTAAAAACGCGGCGCAACGAATAGCAACATGTTGAAGGGATGTGCGAGTTGCATTTCCAGCTTTTAGGTAATTAATTTCTTCTTTTTAAGGTGGATTATCTTAAATGCATCATCAACAGCTGTATTTTCGCAGTACTATTGCAGCACCTGCAGAATAATATCGCGCAAAAGCCGGGAAATGTTTCCTAGTGAAAGTGTTGTTCCTTCCATTTAGAGATTTTCATTTAATTTCCTTTATTTTGAGTGTTGTTAAGAAATCGCGAAGCATCCTTGTTTTTATGGGTTAAGAACAGCGTTGTGCCATTAGTGTTGTTTGTTATTATTATTGTTACATTTTAGCAATAGTTTTGTTTTTCTGTTCGTGGGGATATCTTTTGTGGCGGAGCGCTCGGATCAGGCGTGAAGAACGTTAAAGTTGAGCAGATTGCCTCCAAGATACGGATACCCGAAGGAAATAATGCAGCATCATCCTGGATCCTGGTATCTTCCCTGGGGAGTGCCACTTCAGAAGATGCTGGCGGTCCCTCTGCATCCGGCCGCAGTGGGCTACGCCCAGCCGCAGCCTACCGCGGCGGCAGCCTGTCAGGTGCCGTCATCGCAGGCCCCCCCACAGTCCCCCCAGCAGAGCTATCAGCATCAACTGCATCCGGCGGCGGCTGCAGCCCTGCATCACACAACTGCGCTGCATCATCCCCATCCGCAGACCCTCCACCCCGCCGCTGCGGCAGCGATGTTTACACCCCTCTCCCTGCGGACCTTCATTACCCCCTCCCCCAGCCACCTGGGCCTCGCCGCCCAGCAGCCCCTGACGCCCGCTGCGGCAGTGCAGCAAACGCCGGCAGCCGCCACCAATCAAACTCAGTCACAACTGGCGGCGATGAATTTAAATGTCGGCGTCGTCGCGATGCGCCAGGCCAGCCCTGGGAACGTCTTGCTCCCGGTCAAGAAGGTAAGTGGCCACTTGCAGTCGATCTTAGCCCTAATGAATGCGTTTCTGCTGCTGCACTTGTTGCCGTCGGTATGCGCACTGACAGGCGACGACAACATGTCACACCGGCCGTGACGCGCATTTGAATGTGCCGCCAACGCGAGCGCGGCGTAACCACTTGTACCCACCTACTGATTTTGTCAGTTTTCGCATAACTTACTTTGAGAAGCAATTTACGTATCGTTTGAGCAGATTTTTGATGAATTACTTTTGATAGTCTATCTTTTCCCACATAATTTTGTAACAAAACAACAAAAAGGTAAAAAGGAAACTCTTGCGGTGAGAGACTTGGATTTTGATCTCAAAATAACTTAGCATTGTTTGACAAAAGCGAGTTGGGAAATTTGGTTTAATTCGGTAGGGTAGTACAAGATTATTTTTCTAGCTAAAGCTAGTATCGTAATGATTTTAAGTTTAGAATTTAGAACTTCTGTAGCTCACACAAGTTTTCTAACTTAAAGCGATGTACTTTACATACTAGGTTATCGGACAAAATTTTACTTGTTTGCATGAAAAATGGCAGTGGCAGTTCCAAACGATATTTCCGAACAAACTTGAACAAATAATTGTGTTGCTCCAAATATTAACAAAGGTTATACTTACTATTGATACACTGGAACAAAAATTAGAATTTCTGACAGTCAATTTCACACTTCATTACCTAATACATACATATAGTTACATATGATGATACAATGATTTTTTTTTCAAATTTTTATTTTGGAAATTGAGAGTACGAGAAATTCTAAATTTCGTTTATTGTCTGTCTGAAGTATGCATTACATATTATGTTTCTGACTCTGTGCATTTTTTTGACATTGCGCGTTTTGAAATTTACTTGCTAGGTTTAAAGAACTCTTCAGTATTATTTTGAATCCATATTTACGGCTATAAAAAAGTTTAAAAATAAATTTTTTGCTTAATCCGAATGGCTTTCCATGAATTTTGCTCCCGATTGGTATCAGGAAAGAAAAACAAATATATTAAAAAATTGCAGCTAATAACAAGGCTCATTTCAAAATCCAGCTTTTCAGGAATTTTGATTTTCAATAAAAAAGTGGAAGCACGGTCGCGAAAATTTTGGGGGATATCAAATAAATATTTTAAAATCGACCCAAATAGTCCATTATAACCTGCATTCTTTTCGTATCTAAAAGACAATAGAAAAGTTTATAGTGAACTGAAGTTTATTCTTCAGAATAAGGATTATCAATTTGCATCAACAATGCATCAAATTACCATTTTGATTTATGCCAAACTTCAAATCTTGAACTGAACAATTTTCAGATTAATTTTTGACTTCAAAGTGTATAAAAGTCTCAACTTGATGAAAATTTTAAGTTTTTCTTATATGTAGGTGATTCATGAAAAATTTCAATTCTTAACAAAATCTGCTTTTGTTCTGGATAGACGAAAAAAACACATAGATACCTACATTATATGTATTATTCATATGTGTATGGTTTTAGAATGAAGTTACTTAAATATATTTCAGGACATCTGTATTAAGTAGGTATGCCCATATATTATTTTTCGGTTTACGCAATAGTTTTAATAAAATTAGGTTTCAGTTCATTTTCCATAACATACATATTTTGAAAAGTAGGTTTTGTGTGGTCTCACTTTATCGATTGCAGTTGTAGAACGTGTTATCTTAGCCCTAATGAATTCGTTTCATCACTTGTTAGTATGTGAAGAGACGAGCACTGATAGCGTGGCGAAGAAGCCGTGATACGCATTTGAATGTGCCGCAAACGCAAACGCCCTTCGAAAGGGAGATCCGCGCAAGGAGGAGGCACGCTAATTTCTTGAGGTCGTGACAATGACTCTTATCACTTTTGATGCCATTGTCAACTTGTCGTTTCAGCCGGCTCACGTGTGCCAGCAATTCAATTGCTTTTCGCTGTTTTCGCTGCCGCCGCGCCGTGACAACGTGATCATACAGCGGCGATAAAGCACGCCGCCGGTTAATACATTTTCGTCAACGAACATCGAACCGTACCATACCAGAGTATAGAGTATGGTATATTATAGTATGTATTGTGAAAATGAAAATATTTTTCGTGTTCCCCCGAGCCGCTATGGGGGTATTAAAAATAAATCCTCCCAGGATGGTTATAGGCACGTAAGTTGTTTTCGAAATTGTGTTTCACTGTTCTGTTCCATATTTATGTCACATTATTCGGGTGATAGTAGAACGCGTGTAATGGATGACGGCAACACGTAGCTGCTAGAGCTACGTGCGGACTGTCTGCCTTCATTTCAGTCATCCTTGACTATGACTTACCCTATTACGTCCATGCCATCCATCCTCCAGGATGAGGGCGTTCATGCCACAATTTATGATTGTTAGTTTCGACTCCAATTCGAACTCTTGGCTATTCTGCCCTTTCTCTCGAAATCGGTTCAGAATTAAATCAAGCTGATCCCCAAGTGGAAACGACGGATGTATTCTATTCAACTTGACGATTAATCGATTCTGGTACGATTGGTTGATTTAGAATGTTTCAAAGATATTGAAAATGAACCACTACAAAAATAGATCCTTTTAATACATTCTTTCTTTATATAATACATAATTGAGATATGGGAGGCTTTTCACTTACATACATATATTTAATAATAGATTTATCTAAATTCATAGCTAACCTCAATTATATTAATTTGAAATTGAGAGATAAAAGTTTGAAACTGATACTTCTTATTTCATTGTTATTATTTATTTTGACGCCGGGTTCTTGACTTTTGACCCTCACTACTTCCCTAAATTGTTTATGGAGATGGAAAGGGTGTGCATATTTAAAAATAAAGTTATCTATAAACTTTATTGAAATTTTCATTATAATACGCTCAAATTTTTCCTGAAAATAGCTTGTATGTCCTCCAATTAATTAAACCAAAAAGATTTTCCTGCTAAATGCTCAATTTGTATCCATAATACTGTAATATATTTTTGGGGTAGATTCATCAATTCCATCAATATTGATTATCGTCCTTTTTAAGCAGCTTAAATAAAGTATACAATAGCACCATTCTAGCGTAAAATTTGCTTTCAAAAAATACATAAATGAAAGGATAAAAAGGCTCGTTCACGTTGAATGAAATAACCTTTTCGCATTTCCTTATTTGGCGTCTTATTTTATATCCTTTTTCGATTGAATTTTCTCAATATCTTCCTAAAACTTGAATGAAATCGTCAAGTTGAACGATCCCTTCCTAATTTTTTATTGATTTCAATGTAATCCTTAACAGAAGTCAGAAAATGGTTGAAATTTGCAGCCAAGGAATGTTGAAAATAAAGGGCACTCAGCTAAGCATCACATATCCAATTCGAGGCGTATTCAAGCCCTGACCATCCTATTAGTCCCCTTTTTGGGTTCGGTATAGCCATTACTTTGCTAGAGGTCATTAAAGTAAAATTGCTTTAACTTCCTAAGGATTTTTAACGCACTTTAAGGGTAACAGAATTATACCAATGGGAGTTTAATGTCAAGCGCTGGTTATAATCCTTAAATCCACAAAAGGGGATTTATGCCCAAAGAGCACTGTTCCGAGACAAGATAATTTCGTGTCCTTTCGTTGGGATAGAAACCACAGTCTGGATGATGGAACATGAACGACTCTTGTGACTGATTAAGGCGTGATATTAACCCTCTTAAGATGCTTTAAATAGGGTTTTTATTAACCCGGAAAAATTTGTTGGTAATACAGTGACATTATTCGACATTTGCGGCTATAGTGATACAGATATAAAGCTAAAATTTTGTGTTTTAAAACACATTTAATTTCAGCGCTTTCGTTAAATTAGTTTGATAATCAAATATAAGAATGAAAAATGAATTTGTGTGTCAGTGATTCTCTTTTTTAAGTATGCATATCTATTTTTGTCAGTATACATTTTTCAAACTAGTCACGAATATATGCATTACTTTTTCATTCCACTTTTTCTTAAGTAGATTACCCTTTTATATTCAAATCCGCAAATCTTAGATAATTAATTTATATTTTAATTACTTGTCAGACTCTCTGCAATTATTAAGATAAAATGAAATATTTGAATTAAACAACAAAAATAACTTAAAAAATTGTACTTTTTAAAATTTTGCTATATCTACATGAAAATTAAAGTAAGAGTTTATGAGTTTCAGAAACTTTAAATCTTTATCTTTGCTCTTGTTCTAATGGAGCATTGAGAAGTCAAGAAACATATCCCAAGTATGTAACATTTGCAAACTTTTATGAAATGTATAGTCCACGACGTACTTTGACAAGTAGTTAAACTTGAGTTGAATAATAACTTACCCGAACGTAGATAAAGTTTAGAATAGATTTTAATTTGTGACGCTTAAATTTACGACAGGGTTTGTCATGGCTACTTTCGTACAATTTGTAGAGAAGGTCGCAAGACACAAAAGGCAATTAAATTGAGAGAAAAATCTTTAAGTAATTTTTTCTTCTCCCATTTAAATCTAAGTTAAATTTCCAAATAAATTATAACACATTTAAACTGTTTATTTTTGCCTCAAGTAGGTGGCTTCTATCTGCCGCAGCATTGGAATTTATACATTGTTTTGAAAAGTCACTTTTTGTTACTTCTTTTAAGTATGGAAAATGTGAAAGTCACATAAATCATTCAAATATGCCAAGTTACATTGCAAAACTTTAATTTGTTTCACTATTTCCAAGTTTTAACACCATTTTTGATTGCTCAGTAAACTGATATCTATATATTAATACGTGAAGGGAAAACTTTGTACCCCTTTTTAAGCGTATTGGACGGACGGTGGAGTGTGAGATTTGGCATAGTTAAAGTTTATATAGAGAAGAAGTGCAGAAAGCTAAAATTTATATATAATATGTGTTACAAATACATTAAATTAAATTAAATAAATTCATTTTTACGTTCATACTGTCTATGTCAAACGCATAGTAGTCTGTGGTCAAACTGTCGTAATTTTATTATTTCAAGCACATAGCACCCCAGTAGGTCGAATTTCGACCACAGGGCGACCACTAGTACTTATTAAAGTGTGATATTACAAACTTATGATAGAAGTCGGAACAATAACTTACTCGTAGGAAGAGTGACTTATTTTTTTGTCCATCTGGTTAAAAAAGAACAGGCAGATCTAGTCTAGGATTTTTGTTTTGTATGCATTATTCATAATATATGATTAATGTATAACTAAAATAAATGGTAAGTAAATCCCCGGGTTGTATTTATGAGGGTATTCTCAAAAATCTGCATGAAAAATAAAGGCATTAGTTATAGGATATATGTACGTATATGTTTATATGTATATTTTTTTTCAAATAATTTGAATATCATTAATGTTTAAGCTACATTTACCTAATCGGTCCAATAGTTTTCTTAATCATCAGTTTTAGCTCTAATAATATGCGAAAACGCGTTTAAACTTTTGGGAATTAATCATGAATAGAATTCATATTTTCTTGTTTCGACTAATCTGCGATACCACGACCCTCAGCTTTTTTGTTTTGGCTTTGTATATAAAATGAACAAATCGAACTACCTATTCAGTCTTAAAATTTTTTTTGTATAATAATAGGCAATACTGAAGGGAAAGAGGCTTTCTAGAAAATTTGAATTCATTCCAAAAATGTTAAGGTCTTTATAAGAAATGGTTATAAAACATTGAATCTTAAACTAATTTCTTAAAGTTTGAAGTGGTGTAAAATTTTACGAAGTGCCTTAGACTTCTTCATATTTCCAATCCTTAGCTGTTATTATAATTTTAAGATTCTAACGATTAAAACTAATTTTCATTTTCGTTAATATATATAGTTAATTTTTGAAAGGTCTTAAACCTCCAAATAGTCCTTCCAAAAACTAACAATTTCTAAAATTGGGTTACTTATATTTTAGTATTTACATTTTTAAGCAGTTGCTGATTTTTAAAAGACTAAATATTTCTAATTTTAAGGGAACTAAACTAAGCCATGTCCGGCTAAAAGCTACTTCGAAATATTTTCTTATCACTATTTAATTATTTTCTTAGACTTCAAATATAAATACTATTCTGAGAACAAATCCAGGAATGCTTATGAATGGTTTAAAGTTAGTAACATAATTTATATTTTCAAACTAATTGCACGTTTATTAGTTTTAAACGTTTGTTAGCATTAATTGCTTTCATAGAAATTTCTCCTCTGATTATGTAAGAAAGTAAGAAGAGAAAATGAAGAGATCACAAAAGTCATCGAATAAGTTGTCTTAATGATCAGTTGAATATCTCAGTAAATATTTGCTCGCGCAATCAATCTGTGATGCAAGTGGACACTTTGCGATCGAACAGAAAATTTACAAAAACAGTCATACTTATTCGCTCTGCAGATTTCACTTTCTTCAATAAAGCGAGGAAAATGGCAGTGTCGGAGAATGTTTTTTTTTCAATTTGCCTCATTACAAATCACGTATCCAACTCATTGCATATTATGCACCGCTGAAATAATTTTTTACGAGCAATATTTAGTAGAAAAGTAATGCGAAGTACTAAGGAAGTGGAGAGGATCGTTGAGCCGGTCGAGTGTATGAAAGTGCTGGTACTGTTTAATGAAGGCGGCTAAAATAAAATTATCCGGAACCCTGAGCCTACATTCAACATAATTGCTGTGGTCACCACATTAACGGCTGGCATGAAGATATGAATGAGTTACATCACTCAGTGAACAACACGTAAGTCAATTTGTACCAGTTCGCAAGTAAGATCATTCGCGAACCTACTCGATTGACTGAATTACACAATCGTTGAAATTCGAATCATGTATAATATCTCTACTTTGTTTAGGACGTTTCCTAATTTTTTTTAACTCGTAGATAGTACCGATCTTCTACAATAATGCAGATTTCCTTAATATCCAAGAGATAAATAATGGAGATGTCTTTATTGGTTTTTAAATAGTAGTAGAGGTCAATTGTTCGATAAAAATAAAGACATAAATACATTTGAATTTTGCTATAATTATTGCATCTAAATTCATTCAATTATAATTAAATAATCCTTAATTAAAATAATGGGCCCGAATCTTAAATTCATTCGAATCATATTGAAAAGAGCTTACAAAAGCCTTTTTTGAGCAAAAATTCCTCAATAAAGCTGCTAAAACTCTCACAAACTCATTATATCTTTGACTTAAATTAATTAATTAATTGTTTTAATCACTTTGAACGGGAATATTAATTGAAGTTAAAGGTAATTGAAATTAATTTGTTAAAAAATTTGAACTTTATTAAGGAATTTTAATTCCAAAGGTGCTTCTGTAAATTCCTTTCGATTCGAATCGAACGCGTTTATATTGAAGAATAAGGTCAATGTAATCGATTCAAAATTTTAAACTTGTAATAGGGAAAGTTAAAGTGAGTCTTTAAATACTCTGAATGAAGACTATATTCGATTATGAACATATTTTGAAAGTGCATAACTATATACAAAAATTCCGACAAATTAATTATCTGTCATATATCTCCACGATAGTGCTTTAAATATAATGTCATACAATATTTAAGACCATTTGGTGAGAAATTTCTTGCGTCTGGTGGACTTTGGATCAAATCCGTCCATAATCCTTTACAATATTCTGTATCTAAGACAAAAAACTGAAATTCATGGTAGCTGAAGGTGTTATTTAGCACCTCATATATTTATTAAAACGATTTTGCTCTGTCAAAACGTCTGAGTATTCATGAACGCATTTGAAAATTGCAAAACAATAAATTTTAAAAGCGCACCTGTTTCAGATCCTAGACTAGACAATAAACATGGTAAAAGTCGCAGTTTTTTTTTAAAAACTGCAAAAGTGTCAACTTGCATTTATATGACAATGTCTGGCAGCACGTGAGTTGCTTCTTCAATCACAGGTAATATTTTGAAATATTATTATATTTTTCTTTCTTTTTGGAGTTTGAACATTTTTTTTTTGCGGAGATTTAAATAAATTGTTGGGGGTATTGTACTTCTCTGATGAAATATCATATAAAAAAAGTCGTGATTTGGATGAAAATATAGATTATTGTATATAGATAAATAATATTTCTTTAATTTATTAAAATGGAATATTATACTTACAGTTAAGAATAGTGCTTTCTAAGAAGAAATTTTGTTTAAAAGTTCTTTTATATTTTATGGCGCCGTATTATTATAACCATTCATAAAAATTCATTTTTTTTTAAAGCGATCAAATATTGAATATATAAAAACATTCCGGAAAAAAATTATTCGAGGTTTAATTATTCAATACTTAAAAAGTTTGGAATTCATATTTCACCTACCTACCGCTCTTAATTTTAACAACATCTCAACAGAAAATTGTTCAAGGATTTTGCGCTATGACATGGCGCGCTATCTTGCCTAAAAATTAAAGATGATTTGTATGACAAGAGAACGTCATTACAAACTTTGAAATTTTGATATTGCTTCACACCCTCTAAAATATAGAGAGAAATTGGACATTCCACGCTAATTACATTCAGTACATTCAGTAAGGGCTTGCAGGATTACTTCAATGCTCAATACAACTTTAAATAAATACATCATATTGCAAATTTATTAAAAACAAGACGAGGGTACAAATTGCCTTTTATATTTTTCCAATCATTGACTTTAGCAAAATTTGGCCCCATTCTGTGTAAGATATAGTAAAAATAAAACCAAATTAAATAAATACAAATAAAATGAATGGTTCGACCTTTTTAATCTTAAAAACGATCAACCGTGATTTTAGGGCGTGACTTCTGAGGAGCACATTAGTGGCAAGACCTAAGCCTTTAACATACATTTACCTGAAAGAAACAATACAAAATCCAAAAATGAAATACGTTCAACCTTATGTCCGACGGTATGACAAATGCCAGATAATCATACGTCGAACCCACCTGGATGAAACAGTGATGTCATGCGTTGCCTTTGGTAAAATTCTTTGATGAGCAATGCTCCTCAGTGGGATTTTGCAAAACGCACACATTTGATTAATCCAAGGGAATACATAGCCACTAAGTGATTACATATCTCCGGGAGAAAAAGAATTCAGATATTTCTGAAGATTATTTTCTTTTTCCTAAAGGATTTTTTTTATTCCCGAGAATCTCATCACTTTGTGGGAAACTTTTTAGTCCTCTTAGGCTCAATCCAAAAGCTTAAAGGTTTGTGAGCTGCACTGTGCTGAACATAAGGCAGGTAAACCTTTATACCTGTACTCCTGTTTTTTGTATTTTATTTTCGTATTATTTTTTCCAGGTATTTATATATATCATTCCTACAAGCGAACTTTTCGTTATTTCGTAGCTATACATTTGACAGAAAACAAACATTTTTTGTATAAAAAGTATGTTACGATAATGGACAAGGTACAACTTTGCGAGCAATAACAAATTCCTGCTCGCTTTTGTTATGCTAATCAGTTTTCGATGATAATGCTAGAAGCCAACAAACTTTTGTCAAAGGAATTGCTCTGAAATTGCTGTTTAACTTTGTCAAAGAGAAATTAAAAATTTCAATTATTGTTCAAAATATGAACAACACATTAATTATATTTGAATTTTAAGTTATTTAGTGGTTAAAAAATTTGCATATTAATGTACACATTTGCAAACAAGCGAGATAGACTTTCAAAACAAAAATAAAATTTGCAATTAGACGGAAGAGATTCTGTTTAACTCTCTATCTAATTTCTTTAACAAAATTCCAATGGAAATGTTGACTGATTTTCAATACTTTCAGAAAATAAAACTTGAATCGTAACTAACTTAATAATTTCTCGCGAAAAGAATTTTAGTGGAAGTCAAATGCCTAATAAATTTATAAATTTGTAAGCACGATATTTCTGTTGTTAAAGTCAGAAGTATCATCAAATCCTGCTGTTCAGCACAGCAGTTCGTTCAGGTTCAGAAATTTAGTGATTCATTTCATTCTATCAATATTTATAGGTAATTTTAGCACGCAATAAAGTTGATTTTTGGACCTCATAACTAAATTTATTGGTAAAGGATTTTTGCTAATTGCTGAAAAAAACTGCGTTTCTTAAAGGGACATAGTTTAGTTTTTCTGTAATTTTTACAGAAACCTTTATCAACTCAAATTTTTTAGATTTTTCATTTTGTAAACTTCAGAAACAAGAGGATAATTGTATGTATCATTAATCATTAATAGAAAACTATGCGGAATAAATGGAAGTGAAAACCTATTGTAGAATGTAAAGTAAAAGTAAAACCTTTTCGTATGATAGCTCACCTGGCCTAATAACCTCTAATTTCGACCTCTTTTGCAATGAAAATAAAAATATTTTTTAAATTCTGTCATTTGCCATAAAGGTTAGCAAGCATTATTTGAAACTATTCCAAATTACAATTTGATAGTATTAGTAGGTACCTAGTTTTTTAAAAAGCATCTGTGACAGACGGATAGACAGACAGATAAAAGAATGAAGTTTCACCAAACCTTTTACCATTTTGGTGCGGAACCCTAAAATATGTCGTGATATTTCAACATGACTAGAATTTTCTTTTAGTTACACTCCATAACATCCCTAAATTACGAAAATACCTCATTTTGCTCGGTTTAGCTCTTTTTGCACCTGAGCTTCAATGATTGTTGGCTGGTTGCTGCTTTTTGTGACCCTGTCTTTACCTTTATCACCAAAGTCGACACTTTCATACAAACAGTTTAGGAGCGGTATTTTATAAGGCGAAGTAGTTATGTTATTATGTTATAAAAAAATTGCCTTTAATTTTAAACTGTTGTAAATATTCTACACTCCGAGGAAAATACTCTAAAAGTTATGAAAACCAGCATATAGAATTAATGAAAATTGACTTTAGATACGAGAACTTGACGCCAGAAATGAAATATTGCATATTAAACCAAATAGTTTTTAATCATTTCATTAAAGTCATTCTTGTTACGTTTCATTTAAATTTTAAATCAACGCATTTTTTGATATACAGCACACACTTCATTAAAGCAGTGACATAATTTCCTTATTTTTCGTTATAAGGCATTGATTTAAAGTAAATATTACGATCAAATAAGAAAGTGTTTCTTGAATAATAAATTAACAAATTAATATAATCAGAGATGATTCTCAAAATCCAGTGTTGCTTTAGATTTTTTCAAGAAGAGAAGAAGAGAGACAAGATATTTATATTCTTGAATTCGTACTATATTTCACAAAAATCTGTTAGGTAGTGCTAAAATAATCGTCATTATCGCCCCCATATATGTACTTGTATATAGAACTCAAAATAAACAATATAAAGGGAAAAAAATATAGAACCTATAAACTGTTCATATTTCCAATCAAATTAGCGAATTTGATTGGATATTTAAAATTGAGCAAACTCATAAAGACTTAATTAAAAAAAAAAACTAAGACGCTGAACCAATTAACTAAATTTTTCACGGTAATTAATCGTGATATAGCAGAGCCTAAGAGTCAAGCGAAGCAATCAACTTTGTAATATTTCCGGCGCCAAGGACGAAATCGTTGACTGAAGGAAAATTACCACAATTTGCAGCATCGAACTTTAGTTTAGATTCATTAAAAGAGGCATCCATGTATGATGTAGTCGGGCCGTGATTTGCATATATCGGTTCCCATAACCTACCCAAGGTTGCATTAATTCAATTACAAAGTAATTTCCATCAGCTTATCGTCACATCCGTTTCTCAGTGCTGTGACTAATGAATCTACACACGACACACCAAAGAAACAGCCCGAACCCCGAACCCCGAACCCTGCATTTAGAAGGTACCTCCGGGCGCCTCCCGAAGTCACCGCAGCTGCGGATTGTTTTCGAAATTCCCAGGCAGGTTGCTCATCGGGCTAAAGATAAAGGCGGTTCAGGCTCCGCTGAGCAGCAACATCCGCATCCGCGCCGGAGACGTAACGCAAAGACTGACAAGGTCCATTCGATCAGCTCGCAGCGGACTCTTGACGCATCTGCTCATTCTAATTTTTCAATATTCTGCAAAACATGAATCGAAGACGACATCCTTGACCACAAGTTGCTCGTTAATCACCCGACGCCTCCTGCACGACTCGGCGACTGTCACCCAATCTGCGCCATGTTCCCCAACTAATGACTGTCTAATTCCAGCAGTATTCGGTTCGCGGCCCGCAGCCCGGCCGCTGGACGTGCCTCGTTATGAATGGGGCCCGCCACCCTGACCATGTTCAAACCATTTTCCGATAATTGCCCGTGTCATTGCGAGCTGCGGCATGCAACGACCCCGACCGACTCCCGGCGCTGCCGCACGCCACCGGCTTGAGAAGTCTCGTGTCACGCATCAAAGTGTGCGGCCTGCAGCCTGCAGCCTGCTCCGTATTTGCTCAAATGCTTCAAATTATTCACACTTTTAGAACGACGGACGGCTCGTTCGGGGCCGGCTCGGCCTGCTAATGCAAATGCAGTTGGTCAGTTGGTCAATTGCTGGAAATGGACACCACTGGGCAAATCTTTTAGAGAACAAACTGCAAACAAGTCGACTTGCTGGCTCTTGATCGGCTTAAGTAAACTGAGCCGGCTCGAAGAGCCAGGGGAATAAAATCAAGCGTTTACTGAAAGGTCAATGATTTTAATAAACCCATTTGCAGCATGCTAGTACTAGAAAAAGCACATAAAAATAACCTTGTATTCATCAAGGTTTGTTTGGGTTTAATTTTAGATTTTATTATTGACTCGCGGCAAGCAAATACAGCAGTATTAAAAAATTGCAATGAGAAGTTATTCTTCAAAGCAACATACATATGAATGCACTCTCGCTCCAAGAAGTTATTTTAAATTTAAGACCAAGATGCATACCCTATCAAACTCGATCAAAAATTCATTTTTTGATTTGCTCAAAATCCTCTTTCAATTTAAAAATTTTTTTATGTAATTTTTGGGATGCTAAATACGAATCCAGAAACAAAAGTAAAAAATGTAATTTTTTGCCAATATTCGAAAAACTTATTAAATAATAGGAGCCTTTTACGTTGCTAAATAAAAGTTTGCACATTTAGCCATTATATAAAAATATGAAAAGCTTAAACATTTCTTTCATAGTTTAAACGTTTTGAATGTAGGTATTGGACGCTCAACAATTTTCGAACAAATTTTCGATAAAAAGTAACTGATGGAAAGTCTGTCACTTTGAAATTTGAACTGATTAAATTAAAATTTCGAAACCGCTCGGGGAATCCGACTCTCATCCATATTTTGGACTGTCGTTTGTTCTAGAAACTTATTCATATCAATATAGCACCAAACAGATTAGGTAATAAGAAATAGTTTTCATAAAATATAAAATGTACATCAATCAACTCGAGCTGCTATTTTTAATAATGAAAGCTCTAATCAGAAGTTAATTAATTTCCAAATTTGTTTTTTTCCACAAATCAACAAATCGCAAAAGCAAATTTATAGAAAGTAGGAGATTTCAAAATAAATATTTAAATTACGGTGGCTCCAATTAAACAACAGCCAAGTGAGTGTGAGTTGGGCTTGTACGCAATGATTTTTCAACATTAACACATTTTGATACTGAAATTACTGAACAATTAGGGAATCGACAGTGATGTTTTCATTTTCTGGAATTGTGTGATCAGTTTAGGAACTATTTGCAATTTCTCTGAAATAGGTAGGTACTAAATTGGACGTTATGATATAGTTGCTAAATTTATTTTAGACTTTTTAGATTGATACTTTAGGAATAAATTAGTTTTTCATAACCTCATTGTTGTCCATAATTATCTTAATTATATGTATATCCCCATATCTTAACCAAATTTCAAGTTTCAGATAAACAGACACAGGGACACGGAAATGAAGCCATAAACGTTCCGCTTGTCCAATTTTAAATCTACTTAAATAAGTATAGCGTTAGTAAAGACTTCCGTAAGATATCAGCCGCCATTTTGTTTTATAGCCTTTCATAACCATATTTAATTTGTACTTAAAATATATAGAATGTAATGATATATAACATATGAAGGTTTCGAAAAAGCAAGGAAATTAATAATAAGATAGGGAAAAGTCATAAAAAGCAAGAAAAGATCCGAAAAATAGGAAGACAGCAAGGTATAAGCAGAAAATTAATATCATTACCATTTAGTTTAGATCAATAAGAAATTGAATTTCAAGGCTCCATTTGATCTTTGGCAATAACTTCAAAGAAAATAGTGGTTTTGTTAAATCGATATATCTCCGGAATGTCAAACATTTTCGTTCGTGTTTCTCGTAAACTCAACTTTGCAGTGCCCGCTTTTAATGTTAATTTATTTTAAAATCAGCCTTGTCACAGACGAAAAAAGGAAACTTTTCCGCTTTCTGCTGTCAGTCACTAAGCATTGAATGTAATAATTCGTACATTTCAAGGAAGTACGAATATTTACTTTTAAGCTGCGCCTTTTGTATGAAATCATAAAGGGTAATATAAAATTATAAAAAAAGCAGTTGAATTAATCGAAGCGTTCAGTTTTGCCTTCACATCAAGACTTTCGTTTTTATTAAAAATATAACCTTAAGAAAATAAACGCTAATGGGCGAGAGTGACAAATTGATAGTCATTTGGGCTATTTGGGAAGAAAAATTGGCGTCAATTTATTTAGTTAAGCATCACATAGTTGTAATTTGTTCTCATTTCTCCGAAAAATATTTATTCCCAAGAAGTAGCGCGAATTTGTTTCTTTAAGATGAGAGCATTCAACCTCAATAGAAGTAATTTATTTGAAATATCGAAATTTTGGGCGCTTTTATGTGAACACAAAAAGCATTTTATGCAATCATCTGATTACTTAATTATAAGAACTGATGTCTCTAACTTGACATAGTGATAAGTGTATTTTATGATCTTCTTTAACAATGATATATTTTTTGCCCTGTTCATTCACAAAAAGCAAATGTTAATAAAAAATATTTAAATGTTTAAGTGTAGTAAATAAAAAACAGTGTAGGTTTGAGAATTTAATAACTAACAGTTGCGTTGCGAATATGCCATTTGCAACAGATATGTACTACTAGTCAAAATTGGCCATTATTCGAATAACATTTCATCTAATTAATTGTTCGGACTGGCGAATAATTTTATTTGCAAATCATTGATTTTATTTATTAATTATGAATAAAGCGTAAAATCGTTATGCGTTAGAAGGTATTCTTTATTTTAAATAATACGAATAAAATTTACATTATGATGGTTATTATCATAAATGTTTAGTTAAGCTTGATTTCACTTTTCAGAGAATGTGTTCAAAAAAAGGTTGTATTATCTATATATGTCGGTAGCCATTTTGAATCCGCGATCTTATTTTCGATGAATTTTAAATCAGTAACATGAAAATTTGTTCATATTTCTTTATTGTAATTAAAATTTCCACGAAGTCAAACATATTGATCACTGCGACACTACCTATATATTGGCAATCCCTAGCTTTTATTCGTTCCGCGAAGAATACTGTATCATGTTTGTTATTTTGTATTTGTTATTATGTAATTGATCAAGTTCTAAATCTATTTTCGGAGAATGAAGGTGTATATAAAACGTGACATATTAAATTCTGTGATCCATTCACTTGAGTCTTAACGACAAAAAAAGAGAAATTTGAAGACATTTTTAAAAATGATGTATTTTAATTTGTTACGCGTATTTAGTCTCCTTAAAATATTTAATATCCCTAAAACAATACAACAACTTGCTCGTGCGAGTATCCATGCAGATGTATGATACAATTCATATTTAATTTTAAATAAAACATAATTACATTTTTTGACGCATTCACACAACAACTTTTGTAAATGTGCAGCACAAGGTTTGATCGAAATTTACACAAATGTTATCAAAAATTGAAAGTCAAAAATATATCTCTTCCTAGAAGGTATGTAAGCAAAAAAGATTTTTATCTGATAGGGATCATAACAATAACCGTAAGATTTGTTTTTAATTTGACACAAATACCCCAACTTGCATAAAGCTGCGCCAAAGTGTCCATGCCAAGAAGAGTGAACGCCAAAGGTGACAGTGATCAAAGCGAATATAAATACAAAAACCAATTATGAGGGTCGTAAACATGTCATGCAGCTCATATCAAATCGCTAGCTGCGCTGTAAGTCTGGGGTACAGCTATAAAAACTACACTAAACATAAGCGAAAGACGAGGTTCAGACGACTTACATAAGTCCAGCTAAGCTGCGACTATCTCTGATGCTCTTGGGATAATCTGCAACTTATTGCGCCAACGAGTTTATGAATTGCTCGTGAAATCCGCTAAATATGCAAAAAGTGGAGAAAAATAACCACGACTAAATTGAGACCTTGACCAATCGAAATTCTTTCGTAATACGAAACTCGTCATTAGCGAGCCTCATATTCAGAAACGTTTTGCCTCGCACGTGTATAGTAATTTTGTAATCCCTAGAATCTGAAAGCAGCTACTTACTTAACCTTCAGAGGGAATCAAATCACACAAACTCTTTACTGCGAAGCCGAACTACCTGTGAAAAGCCACTATTAATTGCTTTCACGTTAATTGAATGGATAGATCCGCTTTAAGTTAGCGTTCCTCGTGATCATGACGAATCCTGCAATCTTTTCAAGAAACTTTCAATGATTACTATTGACTAAGCAATTGACTTGATCGAACCTAACTTTTGACTGGCACGACGAACTCTTAAATAGTTTTTTTTTTGCGTACTATGCTGAGTTTTTGTCGTGATTCGGACGTGAGTCGCGATCGTATAATATTTTTTTAAGTCTCGATCGTACAAAATGTTTTCCCAAGACCACCGTTTTCTGTCAAAATATGTGCCTGCATTTAACAGACTGCAAGTCACCTGTGAACGTGAATCGCTCACCTGTTTCCGTGATGATATTCCCGATCGAAGATAATTCCCACTGTGAGAAAGTGTCATAATATATTTCAAGCTATGTGAGATCACTGGTAGATAAGAAAATTATTAAGTTACTCGAGAACCTGACTGTTTTGATTCACGGCACGGCAGGCTACCAGAGGAAGCTCAGGCAATTGATTGGCAGCTCATTAATGTGCAAATTTATTATATTCAGTACCTGCGTCGACGACATGACCAATACGCTGTTTTTCGTTAAGCACAATGAGATTTAGTCATGAAATTGAGTGGTTTAACGATCGTCGACAGATGGGAATTTTGTAAAGAGATCACTCAACCGCGAAGAGACTAATGACGTGCTTCAGTTCTAAGCAGGTACTCTAGGAGCAATCTTCAGTTGACCAGGGAAAAAAATGTGCTCCAACTTGAGCATGTCTATTTGACTATCTCAGCATCCGTAAAATTTGAAGTATTTAAGTAAGATCGAATGACTTGCAAACTACCACTCTCTCAAGCAAGGTTAATATTAAATATCTGCGTAATTGTAAAGATGGCTCTTGCATTTATTGAATCTTTAAATTCTTAAGAAAAATGTTTTATACTTATTATTTAAATCACATAAAACTTATAAAATTTAAATTGAATCAATCAATTTATGTACCTATGATATTTTAGGGTTTTTAGGGATGTTTTCGAAACTGTTAAAAAAAATTCGTAAATTCAACAAAACTTGATGTTTGATAAAACGGCTATCAATAAATCTTAACAATTCTTTGTAATATATACCATTTTCAAGCAACATTTCACCTTTTTCCACGCAAAAATATCTTTTTCCATTTCAAATGTATAAAAATCCATTTCAAAAGTGTTTTCTTTTATTTCAAAAGTACTGAATTGCAAAACATTAGTATTGAAATTTAGCACAAAAGTGCTCATTATTCGATGCAAAACATTAGTATAGAAATTTAGCAAAAAAGTGCTCATTATTCGATACTTTGCATTTGGAATAATGAGCATTTTCGTGTTAAATTTCTATACTAATGTTTTGCAATTTAGTACTTTTGAAATAAAAAAGAGCATTTTTGAAATGGATTTTTATACATTTGAAATGGAAAACGATATTTTTGCGCCGGAAAAGGTGAAATGTTGCTTGAAAATGGTATATATAGTATATATATCTTACTAAGGAAACATAGTGGATCTACGAACAATGTTGAGTTGAATTATCACGCCGAAATAGTCAATGGTAGTTTAGCAATGAAATTCTAAATTAAGCGTGGTGCTTGTTAGAGTTAACCAAAAAACAATTTGAATTTTATAAAGATTATTGATAAATATCCAAGATTCAACGTGGTTAAACTACTAGAAACAAAGAAAAATAAATACATACATATATGTGTAAGGTTTTTTTTTTTGAAACACCAGTTTTATTTTACAGGAAACAATAACTTGTTATTGCTTAATAAAATATCGCTTTTATTTATTTATTCCCATGGTAAGCATTAAGCATTCAAATGAATGATGACAAAGTTATAAAATTCATAATAAAAACAATTTCCTCTTTATTATCTATAGCGACGAATGAAAATGTGAGGGGAATTTCTGAAGCGTATATTCTTGAAAAAGAAAAAAAGAAAATGATTTTAAAGTTAAATTAAATTAGTTTCATTATATATTGCACACGCTGGTGGAGATGAATATGATAAATGTACGTACATGAGCAAATATAATTTGGACTTTTCTGTTTGTTCTATTCAAGCCAATAAGCACCATATTTATGAATTAAATTTCGTGTTTACCGCACCAATATTTTCTAGAGGATTAATATTAATTAATCAATAATTTATATTAATTCACCTTTTTTTGCTAGTATAACACAATTATATGTACTTACATTTCCAACCCTCCAGTATAACAGTGTATTTTGTGTCTATATGTATAGGTAGATTGAGAACATATTATAATTTTCTTACTGCAAATTATATAAATGCATCTTACCCAGAAAATATTCATAAACTAATCTCAAGTTTTCAAGGGTCTTCCGACGCCATCGTATTCAACAATTTAATCACCTTCTAATTAAACTCTTACATAATTACTATCTAAGTATCTCGTACTAAGGCTGCTTGCTTATCTCTGAGTAACATTTAATTTGTTTGCATATGCGCACGGCATATTCTAATGTACACTGGTTGGTATTGGTAAAATGAACTAAATAATGAATTAATTTTACTAGAATATATTATATTATAACAATCATTAAATTACTACCGCTTTATTTGTTTAACTATTGAGTTTTCTTTTCTCTGAGTGTACACTTTAGAATTCTGTAAATATTTTCAAATTGATTTCTTTGATTATTGAATTTATAATAAATTAAATTTATAATTTATATTACATATACATATACTCGTACAATGTGCATGAATTATTCAAATTTCTTTTTTTTGCTGAAAATATTTAAATTTTGTCAATTTCATGCTTTCTTTTTTGAGTGATTAAATGTTTTGTAATATATGTATTTATTCACACAGGAATACAATTCAAATATTTTGTATATTTTCATTCAAAACTATTTGAAACCAGAAATGTTTTGTTAATATAAAATATCATATTATATACCTATATGTATTTTATAGTGAGAACTATAAAAATAAAAGCGCGTTAACACCCCACTAACCTTGACCTACGTTGAATTTCCTGTATCGTAACAAGTTTTATGATTTTAGCCTAGATATGTAAGAGTTATGACCGCTCATCCAACCTCAAGCAGAATTATGAATTGTTAGCACTGCCCTTCACTTCGAAGCAGAGCCATTGTCTGTTTTTCCTTAATTGCAGTTAATTCTGACCTTCGGTAGCTGGTGCAGCAGTTTAATCGGTTATTGTGTGCGTCTTCTTCTTAACCTTATTAAACGCAAATTAAATAAGTTTCTTTGAATCGCATGTCGAATTTATCTACTGATCGACGTACTTGCACGCAAAAATAAATTGGGACATTGAAAACAAGTCGATTCTCTCATATATAGCCATCAATCAATTTTTGAGCTGATCAAATCAGAATTGAAATGAATGAAGAATAGTAAAAAATCCACAAGGTAGTAAAGTCTAATTAACAGAATTTCCTGCTTTGGAGTTAGCGGTCAGGAAGCGAAAATAATGTGCGTAATTAAGCCTGCAATTAAGTAAATAATAATTTAATATTCTCAGCTGGAGGTATTATCGAACCTAATCGCTATTTCAGATTTAAATTGTTGATGTTTTTGGCATTAAGCGGAACATTCGGAAATCTTTTTGGCAACATATCATGAGTTGCAACTTCCAATAATGGATAAGGAGCAGGCTTCCAGAATGGCTATGATAAAATCTGCCTAATCCGGAGACTATACACATGCGGGAATTAAATGAGTTTCTAATGTCCTCACTGCCTCTGGTATTGAAAGATGTGCTAATTTGATTCGAGCCACAATAAACTTCTGATAATACAATCCCGAGGCTTCCATTTGAGCGGTCGGTAACTAAAACGAGGCAATTCCTTGCCATGTTCCTCCGGCCTGCAGATTGTCTCGCAGGAGCAACCACTTCTATCTAAATTCTAAATTCTAAAGTTCTTCGTATTCAGCACTTCTGGAGATACGCAGGGCTAGAAGACTGCCCCGAGCGTTATGAAACCGTTTTAAGCTCTTGAGCAAAGTCCCTGCAGCAAGGCCATGGGATTAATGAAGGATTAGCACCCGTAATATGGGGAACAGGTGGGAACACCTGTTATTAAAGCGTTAAGCCTTTTGAGGACTAGAGATGGAATAAATTCCACCAGTGTAGTTGGCAGTAGTTTCGATTCAACTTGTGTAGGCGTATTAAAGAAGCCTCACATCTTGGTCTATGTGTGCTAACAAAGTGGATTTAACTAAATAATAGGTGCTTGTGAAACACAGACATTTTCAAAACTTGTTTAACCCTCCAGTACGTTTTTATTTTAAATTAGGTACAGATATTGAATAAAATGGTATACCAGATAGTATAGAGTGTTTTAAACAAAAGTTTGTTCTTTGATATAAACTCCGCCATTTTTCTTTTTATAAACTCAGGATTTTTATTACTCAACTAACAATGTCATTTTAGTTATAACTCAAAGTCGGTCAGGTGCGAGTCAGACTCACGCACCAAGGGTTCCGTGCCTCGGATGGAAACGCGTAGAAAGTTATTTAATTATTATTATTCATCGACCACTTCGAAAACAATAATACCAAGAATTAACACTATAGTAGTAAACTTTTAGTAAGCCTCTAGAAACCTTTTAAATTGTTTTAGTGATTCGTTAAATTATGCTCTATGAATTTTTATAGATATTAGTAGGTACGCAATAAAGTTCATTTTTGGGGCCACATAAATAAATACATATTTGTTTGTAAAGGCTATATTGAAGATCAGCTTCATTGCTCGGATTTCATTGAAATTGAGCAGGTTCCTTTCGTTTGCCCTACAACGGAAGGATCTGAAAGAATTTTGCGACGGTCGCGTTTAGTTTTGTCAAGATTCAAAGTTGAATATTCCCGCCGCAAAATAACTTTTCACCCTCAAAATTTATATGAAATCTGATTTAGTACGCTTCCACTACACATTTGCACTATAATTACTCACTTCACAACCGGAGAAAACATGTAAATAAATATTGTGATATTATAGGAAGTTTCATAGATGGATGGATGGATTGAAGTCGCACCATAAAAGCCCTTTTTTACCATTTTGGCACGAAACGCTTCTTCTTGTTCTAAAAATATATATACATACTTCAATTTCTTCGCTGCTTACCTATCGTCATCATTTCATAATGCCAAGTTTGTAATTTGGTAAAATTTTAGTTTTAATACCTAATTTAAAATAACTAAGAAATAACTATGTTCCAAATTTTAGTGTCTGCCTTAAAAAATTCACATTAAACGATAGTTGTTAATTTTTTGAAAAGGGGCTAAGAACAAGAATAAGTAATAGTAGAAAAAAGTTTTCATTAAATTTTGAAGTCTTAAAAAAAATATCTTAATCTTACGTATTTTGGCTTCATTTGTCATAGCATTTATAATATATTATTTTTTGTAACATGACAAAACACAATTCATACTTATGTAGTAGTAAAACTCAGACAATAATTTTTTCTTGATCAGTTCACCATTTAAAATATGAAAAAGTAAAGTAAAGAAATAAGACCTTTTTAAGTTTTGTAAACCATAATAGCCCCTCGTACGAAATTTTACAATATTTAACATGGCCACAAGTAACATACATACCCGTTTTTAGATCCACAATGTAATTGGAACGAATTATTTATGGAAATTAAAAGTATATACATAATAAAATGTGGGTTTTTCATGTAAATCTAGCTAAACAACAGTCAGGCTGAAATGAAAACGACCATTAAAAAACGAAAGGATTTTTGTAAACATGATTGAAGTCGAAATTGCTCAAAATCATTCATCTCTTCATACAATATAGACGTAGTGCTCAATTTAGCCGTCTAGTCTGTCAGGAGCCTCTTTAGTTTTTCCATGTCCCTGTCCTTCAAGAACAATTCAATCAATTCATTTACCTGTCCACCCCTTTATCTGCTCTGATTCTTGTTTATCCAGTTTCCATTGATATCAATTGTATCGGCGAACAAATTGATGATAAAAATAAATTACCCAGAATTTTCTATTCACTTCAACGGCCGAATCTCCGGGACGTCCATTAAACTCACCTTTACAGATTAATTAAAGAGATACGTGAATTTTGTTTTTTTTTGCTCGAAACAAGTGATTTATCTCACCACGGAACATAAAAATGAAAAACCTTCAATCAATCTAAGAAACACAATGACCATCACAGTATGACTTTGAGGTCAAGCAAATTGCTGGTTCGTAGAGAATCTTAGTAATGTGAGAAATCAACTTCCGCAAGTCATAGAAGCTCCCTTTATGGCCTAAAGATGCGAGAACATTAAAAGTCACGCATAAGAAAATCCATATGCAGATTTAAGGAAGCGCAAATTACGCCACTTTCTGTGAGGAGCACGCGTTCGGATCGATTCAAGGCCGAAAATAGATTTGACCTTGCCGCTTTCAACGAAGCATGCAGTTGGTCGGTCAGTTGGCCAGTAGCCTGCTGGTCAGTTATTATTCGGAAAGATCAATGAAATAATTAATTCGTCTCCAGTGATGGATTGTCTTAAGGTCAGCTCGGCTCAACCACCAGTTAAACGGCAGTTTTATGACTATCATTAAGAGTATAAACAACTCTTTCGGGTTTTTTATGTTAGAAATTTTGTTGATAGTTTATTTATAGGTCTGAAGTCTAAAGAACAGCAGTATTTATGCATCATAGAGTTTTACAATATAGCTAAAAAAAAATCTTAATAAATAACCATAAAATTTGTTTCTCGTCTCAAACTGCTTTTGATGATGTCTTATCTGAGAGAATTAAAAATACTTTTAAGATTCCCCAAGACTCACTAAGACCTCAACTAAGACCTTTACTGGTTTTTTATCATCTCTATTGATTAGGTGTATGTAGGTTTTGTTTAAAGTAATATTAAGAGACAATTCTACATTTGATTTGGTATATTTAATATTTAACATACTAAATATTTTAGTAGGTATGTTTTATAATTTTTTTTTCTACAGGGTAGGATTAAATCTACTCTGTAGAAAAAATGTGTTTTTTTATTTCAAACCGAAATTTTTTTGTGGGAATCGAAACCACAATCCCGGAATGGAATATTCTCAGTCAAACTGCTCGGCTAATTATGCCACCCGAAGTTCCTAGAATCTTGTATGAATAAAAATTCACATATTATATTTATTCGTTCTCCTTTGAAAAATGGCAAAACAATAAAATTGTTATTTTTACTGATGACTAGGAGCTCTTGCGACTTCATTTAAATATTATTATATCTAGTGGTATCACTAAGAACAATTTTTTTCAGTTTAATTTTGTCCACAGTAAAGTGAATTATTCTGAAGTGACTATTCATTTTTTCTTATTGTAGATTTATGTAATACCCAATTTCATGTTCTTTATAAGCCCGCCAATTTATATTGAAAATTGTCTTCTGGTTTACAATTTTATATTTTTGGATATTCACACTAATCCTTACTTTGCGCGCATTAGGTCTTGTTAGTTTTTAGCAAATTTACGATTTTATTTTTGATATTAAATGCACTATTTCCGAAAAAATGCAACTAGATACAATTTATAAAACTTAAATAACGCTCGGCAAAGGTCGTGAGTTCGAATACTTTTGTTTTTAAATTTTAAGATATGCAAATATGTTAAGAATGGTAAAAAACTGTAAGATTACTTTCTTAAAGGAGAAAAACAATGTAATTAATTACTTGAAACAATATTCTTTTTACAACCGGGTAAATTGCTTTCTTTCACGTTTCTTGTTGTTTGTATATGTAATATAAAACATGCAATCACATTAAAGCAGAAAATGATAACCACCCTAAACAACTTTGTTATTATGGTTGCAGTAATTAAAAATACCACAGTTTTGATTTATTGGGTTTAAAAATTTACGTTTGTTGGACCTCATTCATTTCATAATCTATTTGAATTAACATGCCAAGAAAATTAAACGGGAGTGTTGATTTTTGGATCATCAAATAAAACACTTTAAAATGAGAGTTTGCTAGACATTAATTTGCTCTATAGCTGCTGTACTCAGCTAATTAAACGCTGATGTTCAGTGTCCATCATATTCTTCATTCTGTCATTATATGCTATCAAATGTGGGAGAATTATTCTGCGCATAAAAAGATAGTAAATTTTAATTAATTTAAACCAGCTGGTGTATATTTGTATTTAATTACCAGTGTACTTTGTTTTGAATTTCTTCTATTTAATCTATTCATTTTATTTTGCCTTGCCAATGCACTTGGTATTCATCTATTAGTTAATTAAATCTTCATTAATGTTTCTCTGCAAAACGTAAAAATGAATAAAAGGCTTAGTAATAAATGATCTCAAAGGTGTCAAACGAATGCCATGAAACCCTCAAACAACTTTTTCAATAGAGTGAAATACGAAGTCGTAATTCCTAGCGGCGCGATTATATTTCATCAGGATGAATCTCATGTGATTTTCCATTTTTCAATTAAAGCAAATCATATTTTTTTTCTCGCATCTAATATATCTTCTTTTATGCGCTTTATGAGCCCACAGTGTGCCCCTAACTCCCCAGGTTAATCATGAAGTCAGAGTTTTATTGTCTTTCCGGATGTTATTTGCTCCGCGAAAGGATTTCCAACTCGTGTATTTTTCCGTTCTCGTCCTACACAGCGTAACTCTCTCAATGGGCAGAAATCACGGCAGAATTGTCCCTGGGGTCCTAATAATTTATACATTGAGAGGTGCCATGAAAAATGTCCAATTTATTTTCACATGAGTGTGCAGAAGCTGTTCTGCGAAATATTACGCCAAATGTATGCCTAGTGTTAAAAAAATTACATTGTGCGTGGGTGCAGAAGGTGGCAAGGTTTGTGGGAAAATGTACTGTGTGAAGTAACCGGAAATTTCACGAGATTCACACGAAGAAATTTTCATATCATTTGGCTTAAATACGCCCGTAATCGCCTTTTCGCACATCAACATACAGTAAAAGACAGACAAGCTCAAGATAATTTGAATATTTGGGGCACGAGCAAAGCAAGATGAGTAGACGCCAAGTGCTGCATCGAATTAAATTACACTCGGAAGAATGGTTGAAATGAGTTTAGTCTTCTCAGGTGAAATTTAGTCTGTTAGAACTATAGCACCTTTAATCAAATTCTCTGAACTTATTTAAAGTTACTGCAC
Organism: Machimus rusticus; assembly: GCA_951509405.1. Taxonomy (NCBI): domain Eukaryota; kingdom Metazoa; phylum Arthropoda; class Insecta; order Diptera; family Asilidae; genus Machimus; species Machimus rusticus. The sequence continues at coordinate 2,619,135 of OX608052.1, read as the reverse complement.
CAAAAATGTTGTTAATTAAACTTCTTGATATGCTCCTTAGTCATATATTTCGCAAAAGCTAGTTGACTTCAAGTTGGCACTAATGGGCGCGTTTTATGCGCTGTCTCTTTTTTATTCTTCACATAATTATAAGTAATTAAACAGTCTATCGTTTTATTAATTTTCGCGCTTGTGACCAAGAAACACGAGGCAGTGTGAAATGGCCAAATGATGCAACTGCTTCTATAAATAAAGTTATTTTTGGTTTTAGGTGGAATACCAGATATTGTGCATGTTCACATGTGAAAAGTGTCGATCAAATACAAGAAAATACGCGCATTTAATTTTTTTTTTATAATTCTTACAAATGTACACTTGTTATCTCAATAATCAAGAATCAAGATAGTCAATCACAAAACCATTAGAAAATTTAAAATTTCAGTAACAAATATATTTATGTTCAACATGACTGGCCTTAACACATACTATAATTAACAAGCTCGTCATTTTGACGGTTTTGAGATTTCTTTCTTTAAAAATATTTACATTAGGTATGTATTGTTCTGAGTTCTAATGACGACCCATGATAAAAAAAGAACAATTACTACATATACAATTAATATATGGACCATCTATTTATTTATTCATTTAAACATCGCTTTGAAGTATTTTTTTAAAAAGATCGGAGGTACATTTGTTAGAAAAGACTATTTATTAAATAAACTTCTATCTTCATATGGTAACACCCAGAAGGCGTATGGAATTATGAAACAATTAATTAAATATATTAATTAATTTTTTTAATTTAAAATTCATTAATTATCGCATTAATTATTGTTTTTGATAAATTGTAGATATTATTTTATTTACAAAAACTGATCCAAAAGGCGTAATAACTGCCATGACAGAAAATCCGTCAATTTGATCAGTGTCCGGGAAAACTAGGTATAATAAACGTCCGTCGGTAGTTTTAGCATTAACAATCCTTATATGTATATCATGAAAATCTCTTAAAGTTTATTCGGTATCTTGAATTTGATATCATATAAAAATCACTGTGCATACTCTTCATATCACTTAACATATAAAAACCACTGTTACTTATCAAGGAGGAGAAGATGAAAACCTAAAATGATGAATTAAAGAAATTCTGCATACAATCCAACATAAATTGTTTGCTTAATTTTTTTTCAGAATTTAATTTGAAATGAACTACCGAAATTTCTATAAAAATTCTCTTCTCTTTTTTTCCAGGTAAGCAGTTGATAAAGCAGAAAGGTGAGCTCTAGCGTAAGCGAAATCTTTTTCCTGAGTAAACAATCTTTGGCTTAAAAAGGAAATCAGTAGTCCATCGTTGTTCGGCAGAATGCGCTTGTTTGTAAGCCTTTTTGCTATAAAATTTTCAGGAATTTAAATTTTCATGCAATGCATCATTCCCCAGATATTGGACTGGGACAACTCGTAAAAAATATGCAAATTAACTTTTAACATAGCTCTGGGAGGCGCGGATTATTCGCACCGAAAACTAGTTTATAAATGTTCACGAATTAACGGCCGGCATTCCGTTGCGAAAATATTCCTTACCCTAGGTCGTAATCGCTTCATCTTTTTGTGGAACCAAAATCGCTGGTGCCACGTTAAAAAACCCCTCTTCAGAGACGCGCTGAATTACTGCCGCATAAATTCCGAGGTTGAATAGAACCACAGCTTCAGGCGGTTCGGCGCTGGTTTTGTTGAATAATCCATTTCCCCGGCGCGGCGGTAAAGGTGAAAGCCCGGCTATTGAATTATAGTCCAAGGTGGTAAATCACCTTGCATCCAGTCTTCTTCTTGCTGACTACTTGCACCGGGCACATTCGAGCCGAGCTTTTGCTTTTTCACGCATGCGTAAGCCGCTTGAATTTATTATGGCAATTTTTCTACGGGTGGGAGTGCCAATTTGGCGCTAGTTTTTGTTGCTTAATTTCGAATTAGCGATGTCATTTTGTCGTCGGGAACGGACAAAAATAGATGTAGAGATACGTGGGCAATTTGCCGTCAGGCGGCAATCGGGGGTTAAAGTCACGAATTCGAAACGGTTGCACGCTTTGTCAACGTTTTTCCTTCTGTCAATCATAAAAATTTGTTCGGCAGTCAGTCTTAACCCAGTGGTTATTTAAATGAAACGAATCGAGCACAAAAGACGCATAAGTGCATTACTAGGTCGCTAGGACAAGTGCAATTCGATTTGGTCATAGAATTCGAATTTCACTAAGTCAGTAATTATTTGTAATTTAAGCCAGGTGCAAACAATTTACAGTCTATTCACGTTTGGTATTAATGCCTTAGGAATAATTTTTGAATAAGAAATTGTTTATTTGGAAGCACACAAATTTTATTTAGAATTTAAAAACTTTATCTGTTAATGTTTTTTTTTAATGTTATACTTTTATAGCATTCTGCGTGCCGTTTTCTAGAATTCTATTGAGGTGTTTAAAAATAAAAGTTAGAAAACACAAAAACTGCAATAAAAATATTTCTACCGCCTAACGGATATACGAAATTAAAAAAATTAAGTTGATTAGCGTCAATTTCAATAAAACGAATAAGCTTGTTTTGTATACAAATATGGAAGTTTATTATAGTTCGGCGATAGTATTTGTGTTTTTCTCATTTTCCTATCTATTGTTCAGGTTAAATAATAAAGTGTTCATTGATTGGAATTTTAAAAACCGTAATGGATACATAACTATTAAGATTTTGAAATTTAAGAAAAGTTCGTTATATACCTTTCCAAACTAAAAACCTTGAACCCGATAAATTTTTGGATAAAGTTTTTGGCGCAAAGTGAGTATAAATCCAGGCAATTTAAATTTATTTTCTTGAAAACCTAAATCCGGATTTGATTTGAAAAGAACACAGCTAATAAATAAAGCCGGATTGTTTAATGGACTAGTGAATATATTATTTTTTGTTGATTATCGGACTGATTTTATTTAAAGAATCAATTTATTTAAAGATTGAAAAATCCGCTTTAAATGGTATGTTTGTATAAAACTGTCTAACAAGATTTATTGAAAAATCCTTTAACAATTAACGAAATGGCATAGAGGGGAAATTCTAAAGTAAATTGTGCAATGAAACTTGATTTTTATGGAGCAAATTGTTCATGAGTGTACTCAACCAGTAGCTCAGAATCGGAAATCCATTAGAGTTTAAAATGATTTGTATTTTATGGAAAAAGTGTGAGAAATATATTGCCTTTAATTTAAAGTAATTTAAAGTTCAAAGTCGGACGTTCCGTAAAATTTTGGATATGTAATCCAATCCTGCGGAAATTATCTTTCATTTGTTCTGGGATGGAACATAAATCAATGTAATTTCCAAAAAGACATAATTGTGCATTTTGTGTTCCGCCAAATGTACACATTATTTTGTGTAGACTGGGTCTGGGTACATTTAATTTAGCCCACAACAAACTCATCCTCGAAAAATTTCCACCTGAACAGAGGCCCAGTGAGCCAAAGAAAACGGCCTGAAATCCGAAATGATATAATTTAAAATAAAATTCTGTTCCACATCGATGCCCCTGTGCCCTTTTCAAGGTGGCAGACGTTATTTTCACCTGACGTCATACAAACGCTTCTTTGAATTGCTCCTGCTAACCAGCACAGCTGGAAGACGTCTTCCTTTGTGAGCTCCCATAAGTCATGAATCTGGTGCCTGTAAACCGCACGTAATTTATTTGGTAGAAAAGGTCCAATGATTGTTGACATGATTTAGCTGCAGGTGCTGCGATACATTCTCTTTTAAAAAAAGCTGTTGGAGGTAACCCGAGGATTGAGTCACACGGGCAAACTAAATCCCTCGAAGATGGATCGATAGGGCCGCAAAAAGCATGTTACTCGACCTTTGTTATTATACGCTTTTTCTCACCTACGATATGACAGCATAGCACTTTTTCTTGGGATAAATATGTGGGACTTGAGCTGTGAACCGAGTCAAGGCAATTACCTCTCCTCCCTAGGGATGTTCTCGGCACCGTTCCTTAGGAATAGCAAAGAATTATGACGCCAGCGGGAATGTGTAAACTTCCAAGTTTCCTTCATTTCATGACTCACAACATCATCTTTGTTTCAGGGTGCCGCCAAAGGTTCACCTAGGTATAGTCCTAAAAGGTCTTGCTATTTATTTCATATAAACGCATTTCCACAAGGTTTTATTTATTTTTTCCCTCTATTTTTCCCTGCAGAACTGTGATCAATATCCTTTTTAACGACTCGGTAATCCAATGAAGACTAATCCGCAAAGTGCATTTTGCAGTTTAGTTTCTCAGTTTATTAGAACGTTGGACTCTGTACAGATAGATTCCTTATTACATTTAATATCGATTAATTTCTAGATTTTAGAAGGGAGAAACATTTGCATTATGTAGATGTGTAATAATTATAGAGAAAAAATTTAAAGTTAAACAAAACTAAAACCTGACCACGGAAACAACGAATTGAAATGTAGGAAACAAGAAAATATTCTTGTTTGAAACCATATCCTGAATTTGTCTTCTACACTAAGGAGATTTAGTGTTCTGAAAAACTATTTATTAATTCGCCGTTTAAGTAGAAAATTGACTGAATTCAATTTGACACATACGTAAGGTACACGATGTTCAGAGCTTAGCCGTAATAATAACGTATTTATTAGTGCCTCCCTATGTACATAAATATGTTATTATTATGTGTCGATTTCAATTCATTCAATTGTCTTTTTAGACCGCTAATTATTAAATAGTTTTCAGCATATCCGTTATGATCGAGTTTTCGGCTGCCATATTGAATCCGCCATTTTGAATTTCAACATTTCGATGGCAAATTTGAAGTCAGCAATCCCGGAAACCTAACTAATTTTCATGCACATCTGTTCAAATCGAGTTTTCGGCCACCATATTGAAACCGCCATCTTAAACGCACTATCGCGATAAAGTTACTAAAGTGTTAACTCAGGACATGGTCTATTTGTGTGCCGAATTTTATTTCCAAATCCATTCAGACGTTTATCCGTAATTGAGTGTACAAACATCTTCACAGACTTTGTTAAATAGTTTGTGTAACAAATTCATAATTAATTAATTTACCTAACTTAAATACAAATTGGACAAATTAATACGATATCTGCGATTTACACGTCAAAGATATCGTGAAACGATTGATTTCGCGCTGTTTTAAATAAAAACACTTCTCGGTTTTTTTCCCGATCTATTTTACAATTTTATGAAGATGGGTAGCCGATTATTTGATGTGCACTTTAAACGCCAAAGTAAAAAAGTTATGGACTGTTTATGGTAACAAGTGCCAAGAAAATTGTGTTAGAATTTTGATTATTTGCGACACATTAAAAATATATGCATTTAACGTTTGTAGCAATAAAATCTTGAGGTAATTGTAAAAATCAATTTTGATTGAAATAAATATGATTGTTATTAAGTGTCGAAAACTCTCTTTTAGATGCGGTCTTTGATTTTCTTTCAGGAATTAGCTCGGCAAATCTTATTTGCGGAGCAATAAATAAGAGACAATTATCCAACCGAAAGTAGCTAATCTAATAAACAGCAAAAAGCCTGGCATGTGAGCACTGTTGCTGTTGGCACGCAACTCTCTACGGTTTTCCGGTCCTTACGAGTACTTAAAGTTGCTCTCGGGTTTTGTCATAAATCGTCAGAAGTCTTCTTCGTTTGAGGTCTGTTGCATGTCTAGAAGTCTTCCTTCTGGCCCTGTTGCCCGGCGGCAAACTGCTAAGACGATGTTTGCAGAAGCTGGATTAAGTTTCCCTGAGCCTTTCGTAATCACGATTTGCTTTCTAGGTTTATAGTGTCTTGTGCTATTCGATGGATATTTATCGATTTGGCATTTCTTCAACTTTTCAGTTTTTTTTTTCTTTTATTTGCTATTTGGCATTTCTGCAGCATTTATGCAACATGCTATTTGTTTTATGCAAACTCTTAGACAACTTACGAAATCTTTAAAGGAGCACAGACCTCTAGAAAGTCACATACATAGTAATTGTTAGCAGTTAGGAGTGGCATAAATTTGAGGCACAGAATAGCAATAAACTTTTACAGGCATTGTGCAACCGTATAGGCTTTTATATTTTCCATTCCAAATGGTATTTTTCTCTTCGGTTTGTTGAGCAATTTTCTTACAGCCGAGAAAGAACATTAACAGAAGCCTGCTTAAAATTGCCAGTGATGTCTTGGCACCTCAAACTGCGCATTTGACAGACTCTTTTACGACCAATAAGATGTTGCGCTTGTGGCCTTATTCTACAGTGTATGAACAGACAACATAAATGTTCAATTTGGCTCTTCATTCTTTGCAGATTCGACGAAATGAACTGCAATCAAACTTCACGTCCTAGTAATGCCTTGCCTGAAATGAGCTGATTTTATTGATGCTACAAATCGCTCTTTTATCCGACGACACAGTCATATAAACTAGGCGCCCGCTTCACTGCTGTGTGTAGTAACGAATTTTTAATCTGATCTTTCATTGACATGCAAATTTAGCAAATAAACCGGTTGGAAACTATCAACCTCTGTAGATAGCGGAAACCACACAATTTCCTATACTACACTTCCTACAAATTTTTTAACACTTTTTCCTGTTGTGTGCGGTTATTTTTTATTTGTAATATTAAAATAATTTCTTAAACCGTAATTTAGTGCTTCTCCGGCTCCAAATCATGCCTAATTTTTCTTAGGATTTATGTAATGTAATTTGCTTTTGATATTACGACAAATTTTTCTTTGTGTGAAGGCAAAGGACCCACAACACAAATATGGTATAAGTGCCTTTGTAATTTAATGAGGTTAATTCGAACGCAGTTGGGATGGGAAGAAACTATGAATAAGGCTGTAAGTATCTTAAATGCACTACAGTAGCTTTCATTTAGATTTTTCTTCTATAATTTAACTACTGCACCCAGTGGATTGACCTGTGTTTTCTTTTTTCTGGCATACTACTACTACACTCAGTGGTTTGACCCATATGTGTGTCTTCTTGTGGAATATTAATTCATTTTTGACTAATATATAATAAAAACCTGTTTGGAATTTAAGACGCTATCACATGTCAAACTAATTCAAAAACGTTATATTTAGTATGAAGAAAGTTGTAAAAACTATTTGAATTAATTAAGTCCACTACAACTATAAGAAAAATTTAAAATTCTTCAGTGTAAGAAATAGTTAATCTGCTGACGACGAGAAAAAGTTGATTTTCTGATATTGCCGACCGGGGCTAGATTTGAACCTGGGGACCTGCGGATTGGCGGGCTTGGCTGCTCTATCCACCAGACGCCATTCCGATTCCTTTTTAAGAAAGTTGATTCTATGATATTCCGACGATTCGAACCCGGGGGCTCTGAATTGGTACTACTCGCGTAGCTCTACCCTCGAGCCGCCACACGCCAACGGGTTTTGAGCAATTTATCGTTAATAAAGCGATTTGTGGGTTTGGGATTGACTATTTCTAATAGTTAATTTGACCAACGAAATTATTAAAAATTTACAGATTTGTATAGCGCGGTATTTTAACAATTTTTTTGGTATAATTAAAATTTATTATTTGACTTGACAATTCTAGAAATTGTAAATATGGCTATTCTTAAATATTAGAGCTTATAAGAATAGTAAATCGTTGAAATGTTAATTGATATGAGTATTTATCAATTTTTTTAACAAATAGCATTTATAACTACATATACCTACATAAAATAGTTAAAGTTATTCAAGTTTTTCTCTGTGTATATATTAAAAAAATGTTTTTACCATGTCTCGTTCTAAGAGCATACCTACATAATAGATATTTTAAAGAAAGTGGAACGTATTTCTTTTTGCTATTAAACACATTAAACACCTACGAGATCCTGCCTCCTGAACTTGCACGCATGTTTTTCTATTTATGCGTAAAAACATTTTTTTTTTCTTCTCCCCATTGAAACTTGGCGAACACCTCAAAAGCCTCATTTTAGTACAATCAAGTGTTGTTCTTGCAGCCGAGCTTCTTATATACAATCCACTTAAGTGGCACGAACAAATGAACATTAACAAAACTAAGCGGATATTTGCAGACATTCGCTTCCATATTTCGTACATTCTTCGTTTGGTGGCGCTGTATTTGCTCAGTTCTTAAAACTTTCCGCGCCGCCTACAGGCCTTTTCTAGGTTATCTGATATATCTGGGTTCATAAACACGGGCGCAAAAGGGGGGCCATCTTGGAGACGAGCAAACTTTAATATTCGACATGTACTTAAAGCGGCTCCAGTTCCTGTTCAGGAGCGATTCCCGTCCACCAGCATCCTCCCGATGCCAGGAGGTGCGGGAGGTGTCAGGAGGAGTTAGCCGTGCTCCTGTTTCAGTACTCCAGAGCTCATATTTTCCAGGACGCTGCCTTTGTTTATTTTTCCACTTTATTCCGCAGTCTGGCTGTAATGGGAAAAGCTAAGATGGAAATATAAGCTCGTTTACTGGGGTGTATTAAACCCCATTTCGGTAACTTTTTCTAGTCTCCGAAACATTTCCTCCTGCCGTACAAATAGTTTTCCCATTTCGACACTTCTGCCAGTGTAAGAAGCAAGAAAGAAGAAATCTTTCTGTTCACCTTGTACTTACAAGTTCTCAACACAGTGGAGGTAATATTTATTTTCAACGAAAATTCAAAGATAATTTCGGAATTCGTAAACTGAATAAACTTCGTAGGTTGGGAGAATATTTTTTGTAGACCCAACTCTATTCTTGCCAGTAAGCTAGCATTCCGAACATTCTCTGCTAACTTTCAAATAATGCAAATTTACATAGCTTCGCAAAAGTAATTAAACTTGAAGAGTTGTCATTTTTAGGACCGTTCCTTCCTTATACCCGGCGGCCGCAGGGCGGAAGGAACGCACCGGGCGAACATAATTAACATGTCTTTGGATTAAGCTATCTTATCCTAATTTGCCAACCCAAAACTTGGGCCACAGCAAGTGTAAGGGAGGAAGGAAGGAATCTCCAGTAGACAAGTTACTAGAATAAAACGAAAATTTCATAACCGCAAACAAATTACGCTTAAACATAAATGCTGCCTCATAGACGAATGTTGCTCGAAAGATATTTATACAAATTTATTCGGCAACTTGGAAGACAGATTACGACGTACAAGCATTCTGTCGGTTTCGCGGTTGCTTTGCTATTTGCGCGGTGGAACCGTGGAACCATGCTGCAAACGGTTTTTCCCGCTAAATTAATCCATCCCTTATATGCGGCGGAGTTTTTATTTATTCAGAGGAACGCCGCTGGATTGGGTGGCTGAAATTTCGTCAAATTTCGCTTTACGACATAATTGTAAGAAGGAATTCCATTAATCAGATTGAGAATTTAAATTTTCTAGAAGAGCCATCTTACAATGGATACCACTTAGTTGTACTTACATCGGTTCGAATTTTAACTTCGAATAATTCCGAATTCTATTAGATTTTTCGTCAATTGATTACGAGCCAACAACTTATAGTGCTCGGAGTCTACAACTCATTGAGTTTAAGGAAATTATCAGGGATCTTGATCTTGACGCAGCTTCGCGAATGAACAGCTTGTTAATTTTCTTATTTCGGCCTCTTCTCTCCTGACGGCAAACAAATTTTGTAAAACGTATTGATATTTGTCAATTAATCTCATTTTGTTGGGCAAAAAATTGGTTGTTTGACAAATTTTTGAACAATTATTTTTGGCTTACTGCCGGTTTAGTTCTGAAAGTAATCTGTTATTGAAAAAAATTGGTTTTATTCACATAAGGTGACACACGGATCTTCTTTTGAAAACCGAATGGCGCATTTTTAAAATTCTGTGTGGCGAACCAAATATAGCTGTTGGAATCGTTAAAAGACAGATTTTTTTTTTTGCTAATATTAAAAAATATGTTAATTTGTTGATTACTCATTCCGAATTTTGCTCAAAATCACTATTGTGAATCTGGAAGTTGCAACGGTCAAACGGATTGTTTTGTAGTAGTAGTCAAATAGGAAACATGAGGAAATTAAGGACAAAATATTTTGAATCGCTTTGAATTACCTCCAGTTTCGTGACCCTGTAAGACTCTGTAAATGCGTCAAAATGTGGTCGATATAACGTAAACAACTTTTAACACTATGCCAAGATTCCAAGATATGGATGAAGTTTGAGGGCGTTTTCCAGATTTTCTAAGATGCTATTATTTAATAATTTTTTACACAATGTGGATAAAGTTTAACGACGATTTTCAGTCAACAATAGAGTAGTTATTTAAGGTTCCAATAGGATTTCTTTTTCAAACGCAATATCGTCAGTAGAACTGGCTCAAAATTTGATATTCCTTCACTTACACATTTCCTCGATAGCAGAAATGATCCAAAATAAATAAATTTTAAAATTGCAATCTCTCTTTATTAGTTAATCAAACTCCTTTTGGATTGCTAATTTTATAGCAAAGGGATTTAACTGACTTTGAGTACAAAAATATTTACTAGAGATTTACCAAATTACGTACCTCTTTTTAAAACTTTACTTTACTTTTTACTTTACTAGAGATTTACCAAATTACGTACCTCTTTTTAAAACTGTTTTTAAAATTGAATAAGTATAAGAATTCTAAAGAAAGAATATTTTCTTCGAGTTTCTTGAGGTCTGTTTTTCAGACGGACACTGATGAATCACACAATCAGTCTGTCAGCTAGGACATTCATTTTCATAAATATAATGCCAAAAACTTTTCTTTTACTGTTGGTATGTTCGTATTATTTAAAATTATTTTTCTTTTGTTAGAAATTCACCAGTCCAGTGCCTCTACTAAATTATTTTTCTAATTAATTTTATCTTTAAAAAATGATTTTCAATACTTCTTCGAATTTATTTTGATTATCCATACTTCGCAATTGTTTGACTTTTAAAAATAATATAAGACTTAAGATTTTCTGTACTAAATTAGAATTTGACGGGACGGGACGGAATTTGCTTAAAAACAATCAATTAGTAGCTATTGCTTTTGAAGACTTCAATTATATATGTATGTATGCAACGTATTCCAAATACTCGGAAAGGTGTCCTTCCGGCTTCAATTGTATCCTTAACAACATGCAGACGTATGTTTGTTCAAAGACTCATATTTCGATAGTATTTGTAGTAGTTTGAAGTGAAACAAACAATGGTCGAAATATTCATGACAACGCCCGCCTAGCACAGAGTGGGTTCTTACACGATTGGATTACGCCCCCGGGAGGCACTGATTTGAATACTCCAGCTTAGGCTTTACATAATGAGAGTCCAGACTCTGGGACTGTTTGGTTTAGAGTGCATAGGCTTAATCCAATTTTAAGCATGCCCTCGAATGGAAAATTAATGCTACTTCGCGAACTAGATAAATGTTGTTTCTTTTTAATAAGTTGAGTGATTCAGATGTGAATTTAAAATTGTTTTCAAGAATTTTGTTCTGCACATTTAAATGGTAATTTAACTAAAAAAATAGCTGGAAAATTAAAAGAAATAGTATTTAAGGTTTGCAAATTTAAGAATAATTAAACTGCTTGATCCCAAAATCTAGAAATTCTCTCTCAATTGTTTGTTATGTGAGGTAGGTGTTGGTAAATATTCATGACTTCGAAATCTATTATCTATGGAGTTGTCCTGTTCGCAGGGTCGGTGGATGCCAACTCTGAAATAGAAATCTCATGTACCAATCATGAAAGCAAACATCCGATGGTAAAGTAAATATTCCAAAGCTGTTTAAGATTTTACTGCAAAATCCTGTATAGCTTTACGTGAAATCCAAGATTCATCTTCTCAGATTATGTGTTCGTCCTCGAGAAAATTGAAAGCTCAGCATTTCAATGGTCGTTCACACCTAAGCTATGAAATTACTTTCTTTAATTTTATGAAATTTTGGAAAGTTAGTTTTTTCCCATTGTCCATATATATGTACATCGATAGGAAAAAAATTCAATTTTTATATTTTATTATAGCAACCTACCAAAGAAAATTTGACGAATTCTGATGGCGTTTTTATTTGATAATAACTTTAATATTTAAGGCTGTATTTTGAAGTACAATAGCTCAACCAATATGACGACAGATGAATTTAAATTTCAAGGATATTTCAATATAATTTCAGATTTGTTATTGGAATTTAGGCATAATAAGGCTGCCAATTCTTTACTGATTGACTTCAAATTTCAACTGTAACTTAAAAATAATATTCTCGGGTGAAGGATTTTTTTATTGTTTTAAGTAACCCGATTTTATAGTCAGAATTTTTTCGAAAAATTAAAATAATTTTACGTAAACTCAACGCAATGTTTTACTTCAATAAATATTTTCGAAAAATCCATCATTTTTTGCTTTTTGTTGGTCAGATGAAAAATTGCGAAAGTACTCGTCCAAAGAGGTCTTCTAAAAAAATATATTTTCTTGCGCGAAACTGTGCTGAGCGACCATTTTGTTTTCAAATAATTATTGAAAAAATTTCTCAAGACGAAGACATATAGGTACATACAAACATGATGTGTAAAAACAATGTCTCAATAAATTAATTTGTCTTTCTTAAATGAGTTGGAGAAAATTTCCTATAATTTCGTGTTCACAAGGTAGCATCACCCCTTAAGATCGCCAGTTATAGGACAGGTATAATATGTAAGTATTTATATAAAAATAACAACAATTACAAACTTATCTTTAGCCCTTAGCAACATAGTAATAAATATACTTGTATAAAATATGCCAGAGTTTATTCAACTTTTTCCACATTTTCTGTAGTTGAGGGTAAAGTAATTAACTTAAAAGCAGTTCTAACTGGTCTAATTCGTACTCGAATACAATTGGTTTGCGACCTCGCGCTAAAACCGAAAGAGTATCACTTCCTGGACAAAAGCCAATATTTCTCAAGCCAAACAAATTCCCTGACAGAACAGAGCCGACAAACATAAAGCGGTTTCCTAAAAATTCGTGTTTATTTTCGATTACCTATGTTTTCTCCTATTTTCCCCAGAACCATATTTTTCAAACCACGCATTGTGTCCCAGCGGCGAAGCGCACTATTTTTAACATCTTCAAATAAAATGCGGGGGATATTAATTTCCGCTCATCACTGTTCGCACTGGTGCCTTCAATACAAATTACTTCGTCGTTATGCAATCCAATGAATTTCTTTGTGACATGGATTTTGGATCACGGCCAAGGTATTACCAGTTCCGTTCCCGGAGGAGCAAAGATCACTAAGAATAAGAATCGTCACGAGGTGTTCAGATGATGATCACACATTGACTGCATTCCCTTCTTCTTAACCAAAGCTGGACGCGGGATCAATGAAATTAATTTTTCTAAAAAATAAAAAAAATAAAAATAATATTGTTTACTTATGCCTCCCACGAAAACACAAAATTACGTTGATCGTAAAACCTCCTCAAGATTTATGGTATGCGAGCAGTTTTCAGCTGGTGTCTCGTGCCAAATTCTTCGCAGGCGAACTTGCTGCATTGTTGGAACGCCGGCGGCAGCAGCGACGCATGTGCCGATTACCGGCTCAATGATCGCCGAGATCGCAAAGATCGATGAGGCAAACTCCGATCGGTGGTAGCAATTGAATCGTTCGAATTCTGAAATGCGCGAGCAGATAAGATAAATTGATTTGATTCTTGATTTATCGTATTAAATGTGATTTTAAAGATCCCATAGATCACTAAAATGTTCCTGACTCTGAGGGCATACGAAATATTTATTGCCGGAAGTGTAATTTGTGTGGCACCTGTGACAAATTATCCGGAATTGGGTCGAAAATTTCCTGAAAAATGTATACCAGGGAAATGGTTTACGGATCATGTAATTTAAATTTTACCTTTTGTAAGTAAAAGTTATTAGTTTTTCGAGAATTGCATTTTATAAAATGGTTATTCGGGGTGTCGTATAACTTCGTTAGAGCATTCTCTTTAGATATTCTAGCAAGGTTAAAAGCTGACTTAAGTAACAATTTCACAGAGTCAGTATTCTATTCTAGGTATGGAATAGATTAGAAAAATGTGGACGAAAATAAATATTATCTTACTTCCGGATAGGAAGCATGCAGAGACTGCAGAAGCCATTCTTTGAAATATTTATTGTTATTTATGTATCACAGACGAAATATCTAAAATTTCAGTCCTAGAAGTACGGAGAACGAATTTATAAATACGACTCAAGTCCACATGGTGCTTCGGGATATATTTTTTATTCAATTGCATACATATATGTACAATCATTTTAGGGTTATATGTAATATTTATCGAAATCAAGTATAGGTATACATAAGTTATTATGGCAAAATTAAAGTAATTTTATTTTAATGTAATCATTTGTGTAGTTCCTTTACTTTTAACATAATTTAAGTTCTGACCAATTTTTAAGATCCTCGATAGTCGTTATTTAGTTTATTGCATCAGGTTTAAGTCCTTTCTGATATACCAAGATTTAAAATGATTTATGCATATAGATTACACATTTTAATTAACTTTTAATTGGTGTTTACACCAATCTCCTTTTTTATTTCAATGTTTTTGTGTGATAATATCAAAATCAGTTTTAGATAATATGTATTTATTATAAAAATAATCAATAGCAATAACTTTTTATAACTTATAATTCTGTCCATGTTAATTTTAGCCAAGTTAATTTTAGATTAGCAGCACGCGAAAATAAATAAGTGGTTATAGTATGGTTTCTTAGAGATAGGTACAACCTTTTCTGAGATAATAGGTAATAGTATTCATTAAAAAATTCAGTCTACAGTTTGGTTTTTTGAACGATGCTTAAGAAGAGAACCGCCAAATTTTAATAAGCATAACGACATTTTGTAATAAGTAAAAAAGTAAAACACATCTCATTTTAGATTGACATAAATAGCGATAGCTGAATCGCTGCAGTAAAATTAAAAGTTACATAGAACGATTTTAACGATAAAAATTATAAATAAAGGACTTTTCTCATATGTTGTAGATGTAGGTAGTTACAGACTACATGATGAATAAACAAAATTAAGCATGGGAATTTAATCGTTTATTTTCTCAGTGTATATTTTTCGCTCATTATTTTACTTTATTCTATCTACATGTTTAATCTCATCAGAAGTAAGTAAACTATGATATAGATAAATTAAAATGGACAGTTTAACAAATTACAAGGAATTTTCAATATTTTTTTGAAAGTCAAAATTAATTCAACAACAGAAGTTTTAAGATCATATTCTCTTAACTATCCGAGCATTTCAGCATTTACCCTATGTTTGTTTTTTTGCTTGTATTATTCTATTTGTGAAAAACAAGTTATATAGCCAGAAAAATACTATCCTTTGATGATATGCCTTTTAGTGGGGCAAAAGGCAAAAAGCTCATGTTTAGGAATATATATTTTCAATCCAACCATAGTTGGGACACAGTCCATTGGGAAATACAATTCCACTAAAATGGACCAAACAAATGACATTACGGAATATTTATGTTGTTTATGTGATTGCGCCCGTATTTTATGAGGTTAATGTCGTTTATTTTACCACCGGTGTAAAGTAGTCATGTATGTGAATTCCCTGCCATATTTATAGAGTTCCAGTACTAGCAAATTCATGTATTTACAATATAGCCCGGGAACAGATTAGTGGCGCCGTACACTCTCACTCAGTGCAGAATTATCGGTTGCTAGCATAAATGCTATTTAATTTAATTACGGCAAACGAAAAACTATAAACTGCCGGTAAAATAGTCCCTTCAGCGATATTCAACCTGGTGATTTAAGATCAATCCCTTAGATAGGTTGACGCAAGATTATGCCTTAAATGTTGCGACAAAATAATCGGTTTAAAGACGGCTTACTATGATAAGATCTCCTGAGATCCATTCAATTATTTATTTTACTTTAAGTTGAGTAGGTATAACATTTTCTTCTTTTTTGTAAATTTAATCGGGCGAAGTAATATCAACGACTTCAGTGCATTCTGCAATAAAAGAGTATAGCAGTCAGAGAAAACGCATTTTTCCGAATAAAACCTTATTGACTGTGAAACATCAGTAAGTACCTACATGAAAAGGATGAAAAACGTAAAAAGTGCAAAAAATTTAGCTTGAATCCTTGTTGATGTGGAAACTTTATAATGGTGGAAAAGCGTACTTAATTCAGGCAACAACAACCCTTCGTTGTGAATCCCATAAATATGGAAATCCTAAAATTCCCAGTTAAGCCACGGATATTTTTTAAGTGGATGTCTTTCATTCCTGCCATCTCTACAAAATTCCCAACCTTTTTCATGGGAGCGCCGAATCTAGTCCCCATCAAGAATATCAACAAAGTAAAAAGTTTCCGTCGTAGAATCCCGTCCCGTACAATAATTACAGCACTGCTTTGTATAAATTTATGTTTATGTAGGTATATACATAATAGGTACCTATGTTTTGCTGCTGTTACAAAAATGAGAGGAATCATTTTTCCAGACTGCTACTAACGTTTAAAATATCCGAAGAAGAACGCATGAGCTCGTCTCCACCGGAAATTGTTTCTTCCTTTGATTTTATTTTCCGGTTCAGTATGACACTCATTTATTTAAAATTGGCAATTAAACTATGTAAGGAAATGTGTAAAAGTATTTCGTGAATTTAATAAATTTTCACTTCCGGATAGTATGATACAACTGCCATAGGTAACGTTCAGGTTCTGGATGCGCGTATTGATTTTTTCGCTGCAAATTAATGTGCTCGAAAATTGCTTGCATTCTTCCTGAGGAATCGTGTTTCGTTTTTTTACGTAAATTGGTTTTTTTAACATTCATTAATCGATAAAGTTCGGTAAATCTCAATTCAAGAATTTATTTCATCTATACACAGGCTCATACTCCTTGAATTAGTTAAGTTAAAGCCGTTAATTTAAAGTATTAGTGATTAATTAGTTTTGTTTAAGACTTAATCGACTAAGTACCTATATGCCTTTTTTAATTATTGCACAATATTAATCTTATATATTGGCACAGTAAATTACATCTTTCAGGAAATAAAAAATACATTAGGTACTTTACTTGACATGTTTTTTTAGTTACTTTTTGATTAAATATTTAATTTTTTACTTTATTTCGCTAGTGTGCAGATAGTGTGAAAAGTGTTGAGCGTCAACATAAAGATGGCGTTCTCTTCAAAATAATTCTGATAACACAATAGTATATGCTTTGAAAGATGCCTGTGAAAATTTCAGTTATTAATGAACTTCTATTTCATAATAAAGTCTAGTGTGTTATTAGTATTAGTGCGAGCAAAAATTAAAAGTAATAACAAATTATATGGTTTCCAAAAAAGAAAATAATAATTTTTAAATGTTATAATTCAATAATTAAAATATAATTTATCGATTCATATATGACTGCACCACTCAAAAAAAATTATTGAATTTCTTAGAAAAAAACAACTCAAATGATAGCTTAAGTATATCTCAATGAACATCATTGAACTTCAATTATTGGATTTGCGGAACTCATAATTTCCAAGCACGATTAAGTAATTACATTCTAATGCGAACTCCAAACTAAAGCAGTGTACAATAAAGCGTGCGTTGGATGCTTAATAATGAGCCTAATTAAAATACCTCATACTTTTTGCAAAGCGTTAATTCCGTGAATTTTATATTGATATATGATAGTTGGAAAACATATCAATAAATTTTAAAATCTGTAATATTCAGTCATGTATAATATTTTAAGATCATTACATTTACAAGCAAAAATTAGTTAAAGTAAGCCTTATTGAAACAAATACATCATACAAATTAATTTAAAAATTCAAAAATTAGGATAAGGTAACTATTTTTTAATATATAGGTACTAGAAAAATATTTTATTTGTCAAATCATTTCCCTTCACAAGCATAAAGTGGACAATATAGATGAAATTATGTATATACATTTGATTTAAAAAATCGTTTTAAAATAAGATTCAAATAAATTTTGTTACTCATAACTCATTTTAAAAATAAAGCTTTCAGCATGTAGGAGGTATCATTTTTTGACTAATGTATTATTAATTGTTGCCTGAAATTTTAATATAAATAAACATAATCATTAAATTAATTAAATAGTGTTTCTTAAAATACAGAAAATCGGATTCCGGGATAATGATATCACTACAGTTTGAGTATCAACTTTTAAGCAAGCAAAATACTTTAGTAAGAGTTGCATAAATGTATATGCAAATATAGCTGTAATGAGAATTTCAAAATACTTGATTATGGAAAATAATTTAACTTCATGGCTTCTTAGAGCACGGATTTGTTTCCAGCACAGTAGGGACGAGCCAAAATTGAAATTGACCATGTCGCATATTTTATCCGATCGAACTAATTGGTTTTTTGGGCACGGTCCAAGAAAAAAGTTCGCCTATTAAAGGTCTACGAATATTTTAAAACCTTTCACTATAAGATCAGTCGAATTAAGATAAATATAATTATATGCTTTTTAAATATATTTTCCATTGAATATTAAAACGCAACGAACGCATAATATATAAATAACTCTAAAATTATTGGCATTCAAATCAAATTGGCCTATCCGAAGGTTAGAGAATTGATGCTGGTCTATCAATTTGAGAAATTTTTGAGGATCGGCAGCGAAAAATTATTGAAATGAATATGTGCCAAATTCCACACCTTCGAAGGTTAAACAAATTTTTTGTTTTTTGATATTCAAATTGCACACAATTTAGATTAGCCCAGATTCATATAATATTTTTGCTTTTAAAAATTTGCGCATTTACGAGACAAAACGATTGTTGTTGTAATATTGTTTTTATAGTAGTAAAATCATGTTATGATGAACTTGAAGGAACTGTTTGTTATATTCAAAGAATATCAAGTGGTCTCAATAAAAGGTGCGTAATTTATTTTTCCATTCAAGAAGTTGCGAAATTTGTTCGTTATAACGAGGTTTCATTATAATTGCTAAAACAAATTTTTCTGCTAATCCTAAACACCACTTACCATAAATTTATTTACGTATTTTTTTAATTTTTTTTCAGGTAAGCAACTGATCATGTCAGCGCCATGCAGTGCACGAAAGCAAACATCTATTTGTAACAATATTTATTGAGGCGCAGTGTGTTCGGAACTTCGGAATCACGAATTCAAACAGGCCTACGTCGCGTCGCGGCGCAGCGTGGTAAGAGGTTCTGCAAATACGCCGGGCGGGCGATCCGGCGATGCGATCACCTGTTTATTATTCTTTCTTCGACTAATTGAGAGTGGAGTCGTCTAACCGGGCTCCGACGATCTTATTAAATTGACACGGCTTTATAATTAATTTCGCCGCTCTGTTACTCGAACTGCATGCACGGGATGCGTTTGGGGCGCAGTGATTTGCTCCCATCCATTGGCCCCCGTCTGCAGCTTCAGATGTGTTTTCTTTGGCCCCTCAGATACTTTTTTGTGTTTTTGAGTGCCGACGCTGTGCAGAAATAGTTAGCTGGCACTTTGCCTAATTAGTAGAACACTTGCTTTAATTTCCTTTTTTTCACCATCGAGTACTTATTATTTCTTGTTAGTGGGGCTTTTGCAAGTCGCATCGTGTCTTTGCGACGTCACACCAACAGTCACCAATTTGGTCTGTCTAAAAGGAACCAGATCAGACGTTGTAATAGGGAACCTCCTCTAATTAAAACCTTTTTTTCGCTACAGCAAGACCTCGGTGCCTGCCTTGGCGACAGAAATTAGAGACTGAAATATTTATAAATTGTCGGGGATTACTGTGCGTTTGTAAGTTGACGGAAGGATTGTAGTAGCTGTCGGAGAATATCTTGTTTTTGAAAATGAAAAATATCACCAGACGGCGATATATAGCTTTTATATTTCTTTTTGCTCCCGCATATTTGCCGGGAGCAGTTAGAAAATTTCATTCGATTCGTCTTTCTGCTTAGGAAAAAAACGAAAATACATCTCACTGTCGGAAATTTCGACGAAGAAAAATTATGCTGTTCTCACATTAAAAGTAGATACGAGCCAATTGGAGACGCATAAGAAATAGTTTTTATCTTGAATTGTCTTAACTTGTCAAACAAACAATAGAAATTTTTAGATTTTAAGCGAAACATTTTCAAATAAAAATAAATTTTAATAAAGAGAAATTAGAGGTGATTTCAAAGAACATGTTTTGGTATATACGACTGACTTAAATTTTTCTTTTAATGAATATGGTATTGTTTATTACCATAGTCAAAGCAAATAACAGAACATCTTAATAAAGACCTTAATAATGTCTATTAATAAGAAAACAAAATGTTTAAATACTACTTAAAATCTACTCAAAGCGTGTTCTAAATATCTGCGTAGATTTCGAAAAATTTTTAGAAGAAACTCACACATAATAAAAATCTTTTAAATTTGGCGACCAAAAAAAATTCTCATTTCAGAAAATGAAAAACAAAACATCATCACTTCGTAGCATTATTTATAATTTAGATATAACAAAACTTTTAGTAGCAACAAGACTCAATTCGAAATTAAATAATTAATATCTGTTTTCAATTCGGGAAGGTAAGATTACAAATTTAACAGACCCAAACGCACTCAAAAAGAGGCACGCCCGTTCTATACCCAAATAAGGCATGGAATGCCGGAGCAAATATTTAAGTTGTTAAAATGTAACTCGCCATAGGCACGTATAAGTCCTAACGTATCCAAAACAGCCCAAATGAGACACTTTTATGAGGCATCATAAAAGTTTAATGACCAAGAAGAATCTGAATAAAACAAGATAGGATCCGTGATGAACTAGTTAGAAAACACTCTGCGTAACATTTTTCGTTAGTTTCGTAGTACCTAATCTTCGTGCAAGAATCCGGAGTGCATTCAAAATGGTCGTATTTTTAAATTTTTGTGTCGCTTTGGGCATTTTCATACCTGCTGTGGACATGTTATTCACTTCGTACCTAAAATTAAGCATTATAATACCTAAAAATTTTTTTAAATTTTTTATATACCTATAAGTATTAAATAATATTAAAATCGCTTAAAAGCTAAATTTCACTGCTATTTACAATTTTAAAAATTGCGCAAAGTTCATTGCCATGTTGAATTAGACATAAATTTTTTAGCGTTCATTAAATTTTTGAAAAGTATTAATATGAAATAATGAATAAATTCTTTTATGTACATTGATAAATAATTAATCAAGGAATTATTTGCACATATGAACATTAATCATGAGATTAAGCATAACTAACATCGGCAATGTGACTCAGTAAGCCACAGTTAAGATAATTTACTTTAAATTTCTTCGTAATGTTCCCCATATACTCAGGGTTCCCTCAGTGCTTTCTGCAGTCCCTGGGAAAGGACAACTTTAGCTGTTAGTCGTTAGCACTCGTGTCACGCAGGAAAAGGGAATTCGACTGATGTAAAATAAAAGTGGAATGTATCAAAGTAATCCTCTGCTAAACTCCTAAAACATTCACGACAGCCTCCGAAACTCTGAAGCAAATAATGAAAGTTGGAGGTATTATCCTCGTCACACATCAAGGGACCCCGGAGTGATAAACTTTATTCCCCAGTGCTTGTTCGGAGGATGCGAGACATCGCTAGGAAGAAATTGCTAGAGGATTATTCCGATTTATCAACAGCCCGAGGGAAAAGGGCGAATTAATAAAATACGTTGCGGGTGATACTATCTCCTGGTATTGGAATTGCACAAATTGTCTCACTGCAGTGAACTGCTTTTAGATTTTGGGTACATTCTATTTCTATCTAGACTAGAGTATGCCAACTGCGGAAAATATAGCCTTTTCCTAAAATTTGCTGTGCTCTAACTATAGATCTGTTTGAAATATCTATGCAATGCAGTGCTACTGTACATAGTGACAAATCTTCCGAAAGTCAACTCATATAGGGCGTTTTTTAGCTTGGACACTATAGTCACGTTTACTCTTACCATCCTCCCACTTTTCACTCTAACTTCTACTCTGTTACATGCTACTATCATCAGCTTTTTCGAAACACTGTCCGTCTGAATAATTTGACTCCGGGAAAAATCCTTTGATGTAACCGATTCATCCTTTCTACTTAAAAGTTGAAGTGGAGGTCGACACTTTATCCTCGGACCAGGAGCAACATAACAAAGTAGTTTTCATTTTGCACCAATGATCCATGGTTCATGGTTCAGGAACTTGAAAGAGTTATAACGTTAATTTTGACTATTCTTTTGTTTTATCGTTAATTAATCCCCCTTGACCTCATACAATTTCCTTTCAAGCTCCAGAAAGTGTGTCTTCGCCATCTGGTACCTTAATAAAAGTCGGACAAAGACAAAGTCTGGCCATCTCAGAAGAAGAGATTTATGAAATTTTCATTTTATAGGAAAATTAAGGACACCACCGGCTGGAATTCTGAAAAGCAAAGTACTCTTCACCAGCAGTATTGCGTTATATCTTGATCCCTTACTCTTTGTTTTATGTTTAAAAAAAGCGATAAAGCTGAGTGTACAATAGCGGGTCAAAGTTGACTACTGAAAGTCTCTGCCGGGATTTATTTCGAATTAGAAGCAGAAAAAAAGAGGAGACATTTTACTGCTGTGATAAAAAATTAAATTTTTTTTCTAAGTTCTAAGTGCAAAAAGTTGTAAAGTTATGAAACTAACAAATTTTGATGACTATAAGAAGAACTATTGAACAGAATTTCATGAAAGTAGTAGTAGTAGTAGCTAATATTTGAATAAACGAAGCCTGATATCATTAAATACTTATATTTTACGACAATAATAATAAAATTCGTCAGCGTCCAGTTTCCGCATTTGCCTTCGAAATTAATAATATTTACTGAAAAATTAATTTTTCCTATACTAAATCGTTTGTTCACAAAGGACGTCGATTTTTACATATATTAATTTTGGAATATTTTATACACAAGACTTTAATTCTCAATCTCTGATATCCTTAGATTCATTAAGATGACTAAAAAATTTGGATAGGGCATAGGGGACGAGTACAATGGACCGTGGTCTGAACGCTCGAAGCTGTCGCGCCCCTAGGACAATAATAATAATAATAACAAAAAAGTAGCTATAATTTTTGTAGCGAATTTCATATATGATTATACATTTGTATGTGTATACATCGGTATATTTGAAATTAGCTCCAATGTGTCCATCTTGAGTAATATATTGAGTACGATGTCGATAGTTACGTTAAATCAAACGATAGTAAAAGCCTATATACATTGTAAGATGTTACTTTAATAATGATAAACAAATAATTTATCTTCTATCGTAATTAATGGAGAGTCTTATATTCCAATAACAAGGTAACAAGTTATTAGAAAAAATTCTGATTAGTCGTTTGTCACCTTTAAATCCAATTAACGTTCAGCCAGGACATGAGCCATTTACTTCGGCTCACGTTGGCAATGAATTTTTCTCTGATGACAAAAAACGATAAAAATATTCATCGACATCGGATAGTTCAGAAAGAAATATTTCCCTCCAGGCCAGTGTAAGCGCGAAGGACATCCAATTAAAGTTGGCCTTTGTCCAGAAGTACCTTCAGAACGAGCCCGGCACGTGCTGGCACACATATTGTGATGTGTTCTGGATTCTGGCACAGCAACTGAAACCTTCGAAGTATGCAGGTACTATGGGCTGAAATATATTACTCCATCAGAATGGCGACCGTTTTCAGGGTCGCTATCTCATGTATCTGGAAGAAGCGCAACAAATTGGTTAGCACAAAGAGCGGTGATATTTTTGCGCCACAATGCCTTTGACAATGCTCCTTTTGTGGCTCCAGCTGGAAGAAGCAGACATTTGTTTGTGCAAACATCTTTATTGCCATCATCAATCCCGTCGCACCCACCTGATTCTATTTTAGATGAGCTCCTTGTTTGCTGCTGAATTTTGCATAATGCGGGATTATGAATCCTGATTCGGTATGCATACAATGGTTAATCAGTGCGGGTTTTTGCCCACATATTATAAGGCCCTCCACATTTAACGTATATTAACAGAAGCGGAACTATTCTGGTTCGCGGTACGCCATTTCGTTGACGATACCCCAAAATGAAAGTTCCACCCTTATTGCGACCTTCGAGCTCCTTTCCTCGGTGCACGCGCAAATAGAAGGCAGATTGAATCGAAAAGTTCAATACAGGGAGCCAGTTTCAAAGGAAATTGTGCTTTTCAGGCGCGTATACACCTGAAGGTAAATACGTTTTTATTCAGCTCAGGTGGTGTACCCAACCTTTATCTAGATAAATAGATTGGGGCAAGGTTCTTTAGACTGAAATTCGATTCCCCCTAGGCTATTGGAGTATATGTTTATGGCAAAAGGTTTTACCAAAACATTCACCAGCTTTGAACACTAAATATTTGTCCACAATTTTTTTTTTTTCGTGT
Source organism: Machimus rusticus (assembly GCA_951509405.1). NCBI lineage: Eukaryota > Metazoa > Arthropoda > Insecta > Diptera > Asilidae > Machimus > Machimus rusticus. The sequence continues at coordinate 2,594,752 of OX608052.1, read as the reverse complement.
TTCTAGGCCTAATGTGGGAAATGTCATTCCAATTTTATGATACATTAGCTCCAATTGAGCCCTACTGCCAAAAAAGTTGGAAGGGTTCGACATTTTTCTTTGGCATAAATAATGAAGTATCAAGAAAGGCTGGAAGATTTAAACGAGTAAACGTAAACTTTACCTAACTTCCTATACTTTAGAATATTTTACTTGAACTTGTAAACGAAATTTCTAACTTTTTGAAGGCATATCTGACCCTTTTGGATAACCTTTCTGTATATTTTAAAGTTAAAACAGGCAACAGGTGTTCTATCAATACAAAACTTATGTTCACGTATCCTAAAAACCTATGTGCTTTTTTTTGTTATATATGTATACCTAACAATTAACATCTGAATGAAGAAAGTTTCTCAAGCAATCTTCACTTCTTTAAACTTTACAAAGTGTGATAATTACCTTAGTTTTCAAAAAACACACATTTGAATAATTTTTAATTAGTAAAGTATGTGAAATACCATATCATTATGAAAATATTAGAACTTGATATCTTTCTAACAATGTGAAGTTAATGAATCCATATTTATTTTGTCACTAAGATCATTAATAAAATTAATCAAATTAGGTATTTATAGTTAAAATCTGAAGGCGAAAATATAATAAAATATCTTCAGAATAACAATATTAACTTATTAGAATGATCGCCTTAAAAACCCGATTAGTCGCCCATAGAAAATGTTCAATTTTAGTTAAAATTAAAAACGTCTGAAAAACCGCCTTAAAATAATTGAAGGAAACATAGAATACTTTTGCTGTCGAAGACTGCACAAGGCATAAGCATCATCTCTTCTATGTAAATAGATCTGCCAAAATGTGGGAACGGCAAGGACACCATGGCGAATATTAACTTATTAATGGAACCTTTATTTTTAAATGATTTCGTTATTTTATGTTTTAATAATAAAAAGGATTTCCCTCTGGGAGTTCTGATTCATCATTAATCCTGAATATATTATACTTATTTTTTCTAAAAGTCATTCCATATTTTCATTAAGTAGGTATTAATAAATGCCACACCAATTAGTAATAGTGGGTTTTTACTTACTTTAATGACGTATTGCCTGTGTTGAAGTAATAAGAGTCAAGTCAAGAAGTTGAAGCCCATTCTCTTTTACCAGTTTCCATCATGTGTGTTTCGGGTCATTATCATGCTGAAACACACATATTGAAGCGGCGTTTGACATTCGGCGTATGACTTCATTCATCAGAGAATGTTGGTACTAAAAAGTTGTAATTTGGCATGATTATAAATATTAATCAAGTCTACAAAGTTGTGAAATGAAAACTTGAAACGAAGATTTTTCTTGTACTTGTCTATTCCATTGTGTGGGGTGTCGTTGGATAGGTCTTTTAAAAATATGAACATCTTTTCGATTAAGCGATTTTTTACTTACTAATAATACTACACACGAGATGGCGGACCAAATATGGCAAATATGAAAATTTATGGGTTATTGGGTTACTTTCAGTCTACTATCAATATTATTATTCACCGGGTGAAACTGGGTCACTTACCTCCTATAAAAATAAAATCAGTAAATCATTAAACAGATTCCGATGAGTCCGAGGGAGTAAAGTAAACAATCCTTTATTATACAGAAGGTAAATTGCAGTATTTTAAATCAAGGAAATTTCATTAATCTGTACATCTAGCCGGAAGACTTAAATATGGTCATTGGTAAAGGTTTGTCTAGACTGTCCTTGGTGGAATACGGAATACACAAAGGGTGATTCGTTTTACGCAAAAAAAAAAAAATGGTTTTTATTAAAAATTCCATTTTTATTTTCTGTTTTGATTTTCATTCCCTTCTGCACAGAGCCACCCCACAAATTGCTTCCTTTTAATGAAAGCTAATACAGATTTCTTTCAAGTATCTCCTCCACCGACCAGAGAAAATCCCATGCGGTGGTGAAAAATGTTTAATATATCATCTTGATATCTAGCACGGCAGCAGGGACGGATTGAGTTCCACGAGGAGAAAAACCGCTCCCAACAGCGCCGGGGGATATATTGAGGACTAAATTACACAGGGTGGCACTGTTGGTGCAGAGCCGGGAAGAACGTCCCCATGTGAAAATAAAAAAAAAAATAAATAAAAAGCTGCGGAAATGATGACATTAATAAAACTAGAAAGAAGCAAGTGCAGCAATAAAGGGAGCAGCTGATGACTGACTTTTATCGGGTTGACTGGGACCCGTCACCACCCACCCATACGCCAGTCACATTCGGGCATTCCAGAAAATATTTTGGGAAAAAAAGGGAATGTAGCGTGCAAAGGAAGGATTCCTGTAAAATTTAATTGGACGTCGAAATCGCTCCACGAATGGCAGAAGGAAGTACTTTTGCGCTTGATGCCACTATTCAGGGAACTGAGCGGAGCCCTGTTATGAATTTTAATTGCAAATTAAACGCGATGTGCCATCGTCCGGATTTCATAAGTTTGAATTGCAAAAACCAGTCGACAAAAATGAGACGGAGGAGGGCGCGGCTAGAGAATGAAAAGATCCCATGGAAGCTCGGGATATTTCCTGATTGCGAAAACCTCATTTTCAGGATAAATTGCGGATGGCAAAGGTGACAGGATAAGTGAAAAAAAGAATTATAAAATTATTATAAGGAATCTAAGTGCCCGACATAACAATCTTGAGCTCCCTCCTCGGCTAAGCGGAATGCGATGGAGTTGTGTGGGACCTTCCTTGACTTCATCTCCCTCACCAGATGTGAAAATTTAGGTCAAGAAAAATGGGAAATTTCTTTATATAGAACTTTTACCATTCACTTCACCCACAAAACAGAGGGAGTATTAAAATATCCAAAATTTCCCGATTTACATAGGGTGCGAATTGCGTTCCTTCTGTCGTATTTATTGAGATATCACTTCTTATCATACTTATCTCAATGACTTATTAAAGACATTCATATGCAAAATGATACTCAAGGAAAATTAATATCTGATTGATTTTTCTAAACAAAAGTCAATTATAATTCTAATACAACTTATCTTAAATACTATGTACCTCACTTGAAGCAAAAACTCCTAGTTTTTAAGTAAATACACTTTTCCGCGTTCAAAAAATATAATTTCAATAAGTACTTTAGGAAATAGGTATACAACAGATTCATTTATTACTTGCAACGAGAAATTGTAGAGATCCTACTTACACAATTTTCAGGTTGTATAATTCTTTAACTCAGCTTATGGCTCTTAAATAGTCTACAAAACATCATCTTGATTTTGAAAAACCTATTCAGTGATTTGCTACTCAATATGATACGCAACTTTTTTGTTTCGCCTCTACCGCCATTTTGTATTTTACGGTCGTCATTTTGTATTTTACATTTTGGTTTCATAAAAACAAAGCCTAGCCTATAACCATCGCGCGGTTTTGTACCTATGAAGCTTATCGGGTTTTTAATGCCACATTCGATAAACTAAATAAATAAATATTTTTTCAATTTTTTTTTTAATATACGCATACGAAGTTTAGGACACAGCTAGTTAATTAATATTTTGTAAAACTACCCGAAATTTTAATTACTGCCTAAAAATTAAAAAATTACCAACATAAGCTGTCCCACAAAGAACGCCTCCGCCATGATTCTCGCAGCCTTCGGAATTTATAACGTCATTAAGATTCTTCTGAAAAAAAACACGGAATTTATTGTCTTGTAGCTGCATTTTTGTGCAAAGTCACTTGAAAAAATTGTTAAATTTTTCGAGAAAAAATATTGTTTCAAAATTTTTCGTTAATTTCGTCCCTGATTTCTAGTCTAATTGCATATTTTTTAAAGCAAAATCTATTTCCGAGATTCTTCTTTTATTGAAAAGCTTGAGTTTGCCGAAAGAAACAATGAAAATGTGAAAAATCCCGGGCCAGGGCACAGCAGAGAGCTCAAATGAAATACAAATGATAAATGATAAATCTAAGACTTCGTATTAATGGCTGCATGGGTGGATTTTTAGGCGTCCTGAGTTCTAATTCTTAGACCCAAAAAAAACATCATTAAATATAAATATTTAGTAGCCTGTTTTAATTAAAAGCCCACCCTTTAAAATAAATGAATATAAAATATTGTAGTTGTAATTTTTGAGAAATAAAAATGGCAACTCTAAACATAAAAGTTGATGGCAGTGTTTTTAGAAAAAAATTATTTATATTGGTTCCAAAATGTCGTGTTGTGATACACATAGATTCTGAATCATTTGAAAAGAAGTACCTATACTAAAAAGTGTAGGATAAAAAGTTTTCTTAAGAACAATTGAATGATAGTAAGCAATATCATACCCAATTTTTCATTGTTTTCTAAACAGTTTTTGTACTTCTACCTACACTTAAAGTTCCAGAACTTTTTTGTATAAACGTATAAGATTCTTTTTAGTTTTCAATTTTCTATCAATTAAATTTAACTATCAATCTATCAAAAATCGGTCATGTTTTAGAATGACTTACTTATGTTCTTTGTCCGTCATATCTGATCTAACTAAATACAATCCGGGAATTATTCATGAAATTTTTGAGCAATAGTTTTTCTAAAATAATCTTTATTCTTAATTTTTTTTCGAACTGTTTGGTTTGTATGGTTTCAGACCAAATTTTGAAAAGAAAAATCGTCTACACTCTGTATTGGTTTGGAAAATTTAAAACATTTGCTTTAAACCTTCATATGCAAGAGTATTTCAAAGATATATCGTTTCTCATACCTATGCATACATATGTACATAGGATAAATAAATTTTACAATATAGTTTGACGCCTTTAATAAAATCGACGACATTAAAAATCTTCAGGTAGAAATTTCATTAAACTTTTATATTCCGTTCACTAAATTATAGCTAAGACAGAAGATCCAAAAATGTCAAAATCTTGTGATCTTAAAGATCATAACAATAATAACTGTGTTTTTTTGATGATATAATCCGAATTTACAAATAATGACTCCTGGCAAAACTTTTTAATTTTGTGAAAGGATCATCAAATTGCATTGACTTATATCAAATATTGGAGACAATAAATTTTTCAATTCACGACTTAAGGCCCTTTTACACAAGGCCATTTGGCGAGACATTCCACTAAGCCAAGCCAATTGCTTAATGTATTGGCGTTGTGTAAATAGAAACAATTCATTACATTGAAGTGTCTTCAAGCTTTTAATAAAGACAATCCAATGAAATAAAACCATTTCTAATTTATTGGTGCAAATACCAATGGCCTCGTGTAAAAGGGCCTTTAAAGTTTGGATGGGTAAAATAAAAATCATTGCAATTTGATGAACTTTTGCAGATTATAAAAACTTTGCTATAGGTTAAAGTTTAAAAAATTCGAATTCAATGTGAAATTCCAGACCCAGATATGATCATCAAAAAAACGTAGCTAATGTTATCTTCTAAGACTAAGTTATATTTCGTAGTATATGTATTAAACAAATATTTAAGGATGGCTTTTTATAATATTGACTGTGGAAGGAAATATACTAACATAATAGCTACATGCATATACGTTTTCATTAAACAAATTATTGAAAGGATGATGACCTCCTAAGAATCGTACATTTAAAATTTAATAAATTGTAATTAAAAAAAGCGCCTCAACTTCATCTAAAATAATCGAAAGCGGATTTAATGTAGCTGGATTAAAGCTTTGTTCTCGAATGGTAGCGTTCATTTTTTAAATTTTTTAGCCTTTCGCCAAACAATGCCCTTGTAGAGGTAGCAAACTAGGTACTACCTGCCGGCCAGCAAACAGAGATTTAAATCCCGCCGGAAGGAGCTGAAATAAATTGAGAGTTAAAACTTGAAAACCTCCTCCGTGCATAAGCGGATTAACGATGGACGGACAAGGCTCGCTGCCTGATTCTTGAGTTACGTGTTTATTTCTTTCGAAAATTGATTGTGAGGAAAGTTTGCGTCACATAATTATGTTGACAATGGAGTTAGCTGGAGTGGAAAGCGGCCTTTACTGAATACATTATTCATGGTAAATAGGCACAATACGGTCCTTTCTGACCCGGGTTAAAAGGACAAATTCAATTATTTGGTTACACAGCCATTACTTTGTAAACAACTTTTCCTCTTCCTTAAAATTACTTTGCGAGAAAGGCTAAAAGCCAAAACCCTGCCGCCTATAATCAAAATCTTATCGCTGAATAGTGTTGATGTCTCGCCAATGTTCAAGCCCTAGTATTTGATGCCAATGGCACTGAAAAGTTTTATTAATTAATTTCAGCAACACGACATTGCTTTTATATCCCTTTTTGGATGTTTGATTAACAAGGGAGTGAGATCTAAACGGGGGAAAATTAAATTTCCGAGATTTTTTCTTCAAAAAAAGTTTGAAATGAATTTTCTTTCCTGTTTTTATATTGTCGGCAGCGCTGCAGGCATAAAGAATGCTAATAAGCATTAAGTAGTCATAAATAAAACAAGCGTGTAATTAAATACTCACCTTGTAACGTTTGTAAAATCAAAGTACATAATATTTCTTTCCCTTTTTTGAAAGTTGCGTTATTAAAATTTGATTTAGTTTTTATATTAATTCTTTTTTAATAATAGGTCTCTGTCTGTCTGGTAACTTTTGGGTAAAATTTGGTATAAAGTTTCATATATAAAGGGGATATAGATATTTATCAAAAGTTACTAAGCGACTTCAAGTATTTGGGTAAACTCTCAAAGTTTTGCTTGTTTGTATATCAAGAAATTAGAACAAAATATTATAAATGTATATCAGTTACTGGAGGAATCTGTATATTATTTAAAATGTTCTTCAAACTTACCTACTGGTAAATTGAGAAAGAGGAGAAGTGCTGTCAAGAGTTCAAATTGTGCCCTCTGTGAAGCTAGCAGACACATTGAAAGAAAAGGCTTTTACCTGTTTTACTCATGGGTAAGAACTTTAGAGTTAACAGACAGGCTTAACATCTCATGCATTGACAAAGGCAAACAACTTTCTAAATTTTAATATAATTAAAATAATTGACCCCAAGTTCAAAGACAAGGTCACCGCTAGTTTATCCTTTCGGTACTCTACAACTTTTACTTCAAAGTGGAAACAAATCAGTGAAACTTTATGCTATTTTTAGGATTTTAAATCTTTGCTGTAGGAAATTTATATGATAAATTTCAAATCAATGCAAAATCTCCTATTGTTCTGTTCTGGATAGACGAAGAGAACACAGCTACCCTGTAAGTATCTTTAAAACTGGCCATTTTCAGATGCCCATGAGAAATTTTGATCAGGATGTCATGAAGTACAATATACATATGTACCTACTAAATTTTGACTGTACGCACTTTTCCATGCATTTTGGGCGGGGTCCTTTGCATGGTTTAATTTGCAATATTTAACACGTTTTACAGTCATTTAACTCCAAAGCAGGTGGGCCTGTTGCGGGCGCGTTTGGGATCTGTTGTAGGCATGTTTCAGGCCTGCTGCAAGCGCGTTCCAGGCCTGTTGCACGTTACGGGCTTGAAAAATGGAAAATGTTTGGGTGTACATCGGGCGCGTTGCGGCGTGCTAAAGAATTAGATATTTTTGCTCGGGTAAACAGGCATGTTGTGGTCATATGATACCTATACACAATTTAAACACAGTTTTATTGCATATGTGGACTATAGATGAAAACGCACTTTAAGCGAATTATTATGATTGTAATGTTGTAAAAAGTCCTTGAATTTTCAGTAAAATCTCTGCGTACGAACAATAAACCCTGAATTAGTTCAGGGCCAGTGTTATAATGTTTGAACAAGGTCTTCCTAAAATATATGAATTTGCCCTTTTGTTTGCACGCAATCAACACGAGAAAGAGGATCAAATGAATTCAGAGGTAAACCAGGGCATAAACGTGCTCGTGCAATTATCCCGATGAGCGAACCTCGGCTGGATTTGATTGTCCCTATTAGCCCAATGGAAACAGAATCTCCCGGCTGCTTGCATAACAAGGTCAATAATGAAGGAGCCCACAAAGAATATCCCCGGTGCTGGCGACACTTCGATCAGGTCAACCGCAGGGAAGGGCTCCGGCGGACCTTTCGATTCGGTTGAATTGAGCGGAAAAAGGACTCTGGGCGCCTTTTGAAGGGAACCAGAAGGGTTCGCCGCAATAAATACGTTTACATTTCGGGTGTCCGTCGCAGTTTCGACCGATTGGCTTTCAATCATTGAAATACACGCCCCGAACAGCTCTCGTCGGCGAAAGGTTGCCTTTCATTGTTTCGCTATCTGGACTTAATGTCCGCCTCAGCAATCCCAGCTCTTGGCGGCTATTTTCGTTCCCGGCCGGGTCGAGGTCCAGGGAAGAAACTGCTCCGGCCGCGCGGTGCTGCTCAAGAGCCCCGCCAGACAAATCCTGCCGGGCTCAATTATTTCGAGAGCTCTTCCCATTCAAGGCGCCCGAGCATCGCTTTTATGGAACGCACAAACGGAAATTATTTTGTTCGTTAATTCAACGAGTGTTCCCAGAACCAGAAGATGCCATTACTTCACATGTGCTCGGATGTTCCGAACCGAATGAACCGCACTTGGATGATTCTGCTCAATTGCTAATTAAAATTGGAATTAAACGCTTATTAACTCCGGTCGGGATTAGTACTCAGGGTGGAACGGGTAATTACCCAGATTTTTCTTTGATCTCCAATGTTACTTTAGCAAATTCTGTTCCTCGGCAATTTCGGGAGGTTAATTTTAGAGTGTAATTGTTTTGGGATTGAAATTATGCGTAATGAATTTACTTATTTTTTACTTATTTTTTCAAATCATTTTGTGATTTTTGCTATTATTATTCAGCTTACAATCATTTCAGTTTCACTCAAAACAAATCTCTTTATGGATACAATGTTAAGTCATGAAAATTGACGGCTTTTATACACAGTTTTATAAATACATTATACATACATATACATATATATAGATTTTTGGAACGGTGATTGCAAATTTGAAGTTTAATTTTATAACTTAGCTCTTTATATTTCTATAAACCATGCCATTTTTAACCCACTATTTTAGAAATTTTAGATTGGACGAGCAGCGCAGCTTCTTACTCAAAAACCAATAAATACACCGAAAGAAAAAATAGCAATACTAACTAATCGTTTGTTGATTATTTATTAATATTATTATATTAATATTATTAATATTATAATATTTTTTAAATTGTTTGCGAGAATAAAAGTAAATTATGACGGACAGCCTTATTTCTTAAATAACTCAATACTGGTAGTTACGCACTATTGTTTATGACTTCTACTATAGGTACATGAAATAATTTATATGAAGAAGAAGAAAAAAAAACAAAAGATAATTGTCTATACCTTTTAATTCCTAAGTCACTAAATGTATTTTTTGTCGTTCTATTTAATTGATTATTTTTAATGAGCATTTAAATACTTTTGTATATATCACAGTTTATTCTGTAAGCAGATTTCAATTAAGTTGGCCATTTTACAATATAGTAATTGCATTTTTTCTTCAAATGCATACCTTTTTGGTGAACGTACTAAATAATAAAATGGGTAGGTATAACTACTAAAGAACAATTTAAAATTGATACATCTTTTAACAAAATTTGAAGGGATCTGTTGTAGCTACTTTAATAATAAAGCATGCACTGGAAAATTCAAATGAGAGATGTAAAAGTTAGTGATTGAGTGACTGGACGTCAATAATCGAAGTGTTTTTGGATTTTGTGTTCACGTGATGCTCATTAATTCATTAAGACTTTAGAACTTGCTGGCATTTTAATGCTTCTCGTAATAGAAAGTAAAAACATCAGAGAAGTTAATGGAAAATCTGACTCGAATCATTGATACATATCTTTTGTTCATGGCAACCCGTGAGTTCCACTTAAAGACCTTTTAATTCACCAGAAACAGCAATGAGATCAAAGTGATAACTAACTCGCGGCCCCCCGTGCGGCACAAAGTTAACGAAAACCAAATCCACTTAAATCAGCTTCGTTCCGGTCAAGAGCTGATAAGTTTCTTAGCAGACTTCTTTCGGCTCCTAAGCGTTTTCGCTTATTTATTCAAACTTCTTTATTGCGAGCTTGTTCGAGAACACTTCCAACAACTAAACAAATTTGCCTCATCAGGCTAGCTGCTATTTCTGAAGTGTTTACGCTAACTGTGGCCTTAGTAACGTTCCTAATTCCACTTACATAGCTAAATTGATTTTGTATGATGAATAAATTTAAAAGGCAAGGGAGGTTTTGATAAATTAATGTTTAGTTACGATATTCAATAGTAAAACTTTAAACTTCGCAGGTTAAAATATACTTATTATGAAAAATTTACTAATGTTCAAAAGTTTTATTAATAAAATAATAATAATAATAAATACTGGTAAACAGGAGACCCTAACTTAATACAACAACTGTGACTCGATTCTAAAAAGGAAAAGCCGGATTGTTTATTTCTTATATAATGTATAATATGCATATAATATATAATAACGAACTTACATAAAATTTAACATCATATAAAAGCTAAAAAGACCATGATTTCAAGTTTAATAAAATAACCAGAATTTAAAGTCAATAGTTAATAGCTCTTTTTTTTAAATCAGTTTCGATTTCAGATTTTCACACTTTCAGAAATTTTACACTGAATTGCAATTTATCAAATTGCTTGGATTGAACTACAAATCCTTACAAATTTCCAAATTTCCTAAACCTCATTTTAAAACTAACGTGTAACTAGAACGCGTTTCAAAGGTACCGCGTTGTAGGAGGTTTAACTGTGTCATAAACAATATATTAACATGACACCGAATATACAAGAAACAAAGTCTTATCCGAAAAGAAGCGATATTATCGTAGTTTATACAAAAAGTTCTAAATCGCATCGAAGTCGTGATCTGAATGATAATTAGAATTAAATAAGAATTAAAATAGGCGTATTTATTTATTAATATATTCCAAGCCCTTAAATTGAATTATATGTATATGTAATTTGAAATAGTTAATATTAAGTTAACATCGACAGAATAACTAACTACATATTAATTTTGAAAAAAATACACATGTACAATGTACATATCTTTAATGGTGCATTTCATAATGTTCTTAAACGGATTTTGTGTGATAAATCAATTTTGACCCTTAAGTGGTATCATGCATGGGTGAATTTCGTTTAGTAACTTTGTTCTTTCTGCTGTTAAAACTCTACTTTTAACTCACGGGAAAACTATTATAGTAATAAAATGCTTAATAATATATGTGTAGTTATATTTATTAGTTTTTAAAATGAGATAATACTTATCGTTTTTAAAATGCATCAATCCGATGATTAATTAAAATTAATTGCAATTAAGAGGGTAAAAAAGGAATTAACAATTCATTAAGAAATTATTTTTGCAGGTTATAACCGAATTAGATTTTCCATTGGGAAGGCTTTTATACAATATAATAAGGCAAAAATTGTTAAATATTATATTCTGCAAAGCATTTAGTTTCTCATTTATTTATCCCCATTTCGACTAAGATGCCCCGTTTTCTTATGAAAAGTAAATAAGAATTAAAAAGGATCTTTTCGGATGATGCAAAGGAAGAGGGGACTCGATTAAAAATTAATAAGCCGCAGCTTTGATGTAATCGCATTTCACAAATGCTGCTCCGGCCGGACCCATTTAAAAGGAGCTCTTATCGCCTGCTATCTGCATATGGTGCAAGATAAATCTCAAGTCATGCCAAGGGCAATATTTTGAGAAACTCAATTCTCTGGGGGCGTGGGGAATTTACGTATCGCCTTTTCCTCACTTGTGGAAAAGGGCCAGAATACATAAAGCTCATTAACCCTGGAATGAATAATTAAAATGTTTAAATTGTGGCTAAATTCATCCTACAGACATTTTGAGAAGAAATTAAAGAAACCGAAATTCCTTTCTTGCCATCGCAACGACTCTTGAATTTTTATCCCCTCGACAAGGACATACTTGAGCTTGTTGAAAAGGCAGAAAGGACACGAAAATCTGCATACGTTCGTACCCCTTCTCGAGGCGGTGTATAACGCTTCACTAAAAGTTTTGCCCTCCGCCCACTACGACTTCTTTCAGAGCCCTTCTTCCTCCCTTCCCGGGAGCCGGTGCTTCTTATGCCAATGCACTGGGATGACTTGGAGATGGGTTGGGACGGCCTTGAGCGTCGAGGGACCGAGTCGATTTGAAAGGAGCCACGCCGCCAGGTGGCGACTGTAGTGGGTGACACCGCAGGTAGAGTGAATGTAATATGCAATTATTTTAATGTCTTTTATTTGTGCCTCCCACTGGGTTGCAATTCACATGGAAATTACATCGTAAGTCGGTGGTTTTTAGCAGGATGCTGCACAGGGTGAGACGACAGTACCTTTCACTCCGGAGCCGGGATTAATGCCACGATAAACATGCCCGGAGGAGATGAGAAATGCAATTGTGTACCTGGACCAAAGTAGGCCAGCACATGAGATCTTGATACAAGAATTAATAAAGTCAGGTTGGGGCCTCCGGGGGGGCGCACAAGCCGTTCTGCATCTCCAAATAAAAATGCGGTCAGGAAAAAGTCAATTGCAATTAGAGGGCTGTGTGCATGGGTTGGAGGTTGCTGCTTTCATTGATTCTCGCGCAAAACAACTGCGCGCAAAGCGGTGAAAGGGCTCGCATTAATTAAACGTGTTTTTTAATTAAGCGCAAACAAGCTCGGTTTTTTTTACGCGGCACTAAATCTCTTTTTAATTATCTTCGCTGACTCACGGCCAGCGCGGATGGTGGAAGTCACCTCCTTTCCATCAATTAGACAAAATACATAGGCTTGGGCCTGGAATAATTGCGCGCTTTACGCTAATCAAATATTTAACCGCAGCGTTATGACTCGGGCGTTATAGCACGTGCCGGTCCCACACAACACTACCATTAAAAGTCATCCAACTGCACGGAGACAACACGGTGCCGGGGCTTAACCGCTAGTGTGGTCAGCCATTAAGGCCGCAGCAATTTTAATGCGGCTGAATAGCTTACTTTGTAGCTTTTTACGCTAAGACCCTTACGGCGGATCACAACTGACTCCAGACCAGGGCATAAATTAGTTAGTCCGACTATAATAGGCGATGGGCAGCCAGGTCAAAGGCAACTTATAGCCACAGTCGAATATGAGCGTCGTTAAAACAGACCGAAGGAAAAGTCCTACTTCCACACGCCCTTTGAGTACTTCATGGTTAGCTAAAAGTACTCGGGGAGTGTTTTTCGTTTGCACCTTCAGCCCAGGGTTAATGAAACCACCGCCTGAAGTTAGCTGGAAACGCCGTTCCTTTGGCGCGTTTCATATTAGGAAAAATGGCTGTGGGTGGGCCCAACCTCCAGCCACCCCCAGCTTTATGCTGTGATGTGCATACCACTGTACATTTCCAGCTCTCGGATGATTCACTTAAAACCATTCTTTTGTTTCACCACGTCATTATACACCTTCTGAGTTTACAGAGGCTTGGCCATACTAAGAGCATAAAAAATTGCTTTTATGTCCGCAAATAAGAGTTCCTCGGCTTATTGTTCATTATGCGAAGTGCTGACGCACTCAAATTCACAAAAAATTAGTTAGAATAAAATAGGGAGTCTTAAAAGGCATGAACAACTATATTTATTATGTGTAGCGAATAGGGTTATTCAATTAATAATTATTTCGGTTTATCCCCTCCTTTTGGCGTTTTATGAATATATTTGTTATAATATTTTCAACAGAAAACATCTTCATCCATTTTTCGTATGTATGTATAGCTTCCTTCCAACTATATCTTTCTTAAACTGCTTTCAATCACACATACGCTGGAGGAAATTTCCATCAGTTCAACGTATATTTTCCTTCATACCTCAAACCTGAAACATGAATAGCATAGCAGCGTTGTCCTGCTCAAAAATGCAATTATCCGTCGGCGTGATTTCGGAATATTAAATCGATCAAAACTGCTTCCAGAAGATCTTTATACTATACACATAGTCCGTCGATTTCATATTGGTGGAAATCCAGCAAATTGGCGTTTTTCCATAAAAACCAAAATTACGCCATGACATTGCGGCAAAGAAATCTAATATTGTAACTGCAAACAGTTTTTTAAAATTTGACACAACTAGTTACTATCATTTAATGGAACTATGGAAATTTCTTAGTTCAGCACATAATTTTCTAGTTGCTTACATCATTATCTGTAAAAAATACTGCTCAATTGAGTAAAAAAATTTGCTAAAGGGTAAAGCAAAAGATTAAAAACACATATTCATATGGCCCACCATTTCATAGTGCAAGATTAAATTCTTAATCAGCTTAAGCTCGAGGAGAAACTTAAGTGTCACGGCTTAATTACTTTTGGTTTCGCAGTTCTTTTCTATTTCACGCTTAACTGAGTGAGAGCTTAGACATTTTTCTTTTTTATTTAGGTGACTGTATTTGTTTCAGAAGTTTTCGGCAATATTTTTGTGGGCAACTAAAGTATTCGCTAAAGTACCAGCGTACTGTTTGGACAATCACTTCAAAATAATCTTCATTACTTACATCAGTTAAATCTTCCGTATCATTATTCATTTTTCAAACACAAATACAAATTTTCAAGAATACCTTGTTAACGTGTGGAATTTTTCACATGAAATATAAAAAATATCTCTAAGTAAGGACAATTTTGGCAGCTTCAGTAAGCCGACTACTTAAGCATTAATCCACACTTAAACTCGCACTGCGAAATTGAAAAATGTCAACAAGAGCTTAAATGACGATCAGAATTGTAGCTTGCACTGTTAAATTACGAGTAATATATCGCTTTCTAAGGGAACATTTTCACAAAATAAGCAGCTCGAAATATTTCATACATAACGAAATAAACTTAATTGTTTGGTGTTTCGTACCTATGTTACTTCGTAATTAAAAAGGAAATCCTGAAAGTGATATGTGAAAGATATCACAATTAGTAAAGATTGCAAGCAAAATAAAGCGAAGTTCATGATTATGCTCAATTAGCATTAAAATCTTTTACGCTTCATATATGTACGCCTCTTTACAAACATAAAATTAGATATTTTTTCACTGATTTGTTTAATAGATAAAGCCATCTATGGTAAAATATATTTTCTACAAGATCGTAGCTTTAATTAAGAAAATCAAAATTCACTCCAATAATAATAATGTGTAATATTTATTTCTTTATCGTAACGTATCGCTGTAACTGCCGCGCTTTTACATAAAGTCATTAATAAGATTACAAATACTTAGCCATTTTCGTGCGATAAAAATCGTAAAATTTGCAATGTGAAAGTAAGTTACGCCGATAACCGTTGCAGTATTACAAAAAAAAAATGTGAGCCGTCACGGGACGCCTGGCAGATGTGAAACGTCGAGTGAAATAAAACCCAAAAAAAAAAAATTTCTTTTTTTGGATATCAGTTTTTTTTTGTTACCGTTTTTTCTATTATTAACGTGCAGTGACTAGTCCCTTTCCATCCCGCTAATATTTGAAAATCAACCCGTACCAGTATACTGCTAATTACTTTCCATTCAAAATTATTTACTGCTTTTGAAGAAACAATATAACTTTGTATATATTCCTTTGGCTCTATTACACCAAACTTATACAATAATCGTCGGCATTATGCCAACTGTTCTTTCCTCGCTGCATACTTGTGTAGTGTCCACTTTCATGTTCCCTATTATGAAATATTACGCTAATTACTTGGTAATAATTATCTGCAATCTTAACTTAAGATATGGGAACACTTTTTATGTAATATCTTTGAATCTTACCTACAGAGTACCTTCGATATTTTGAAGCACTTTGGAGCTGTATCACGATAGTTGATTTGAAATAAGCGACCCCGAAAACCCCCAAGTTCCAAATTTGGTGCAAATCGCATTAACTTGAAAATTTGACAGTCCGCCATCTTGAATTCGTAAATTCTGACAGTTGATTTGAAATAAGCGACCCCGAAAACCCCCAATTTCCAAGTTTGGTGCAAATCGCATTAACTTGAAAATTTGACAGTCCGCCATCTTAAATTCGTAAATTCTGACAGTTGATTTGAAATAAGCGACCCCGAAAACCCCCGAGTTCCAAGTTTGGTGCAAATCGCATTAACTTGAAAATTTGACAGTCCGCCATCTTGAATTCGTACATTCTGACAGTTGATTTGAAATAAGCGACCCCGAAAACCCCCGAGTTCCAAGTTTGGTGCAAATCGCATTAACTTTAAAATTTGACAGTCCGCCATCTTGAATTCGTACATTCTGACAGTTGATTTGAAATAAGCGACGCCGAAAACCCCCAAGTTCCAAGTTTGGTGCAAATTGCATTAACTTTAAAATTTGACAGTCCGCCATCTTGAATTCGTAAATTCTGACAGTTGATTTGAAATAAGCGACCCCGAAAACCACCGAGTTCCAAGTTTGGTGCAAATCGCATTAACTTTAAAATTTGACAGTCCGCCATCTTGAATTCGTACATTCTGGCAGTTGATTTGAAATAAGCGACCCCGAAAACCCCCGAGTTCCAAGTTTGGTGCAAATCGCATTAACTTGAAAATTTGACAGTCCGCCATCTTGAATTCGTAAATTCTGACAGTTGATTTGAAATAAGCGACCCCGAAAACGCCCGAGTTCCAAGTTTGGTGCAAATCGCATTAACTTTAAAATTTGACAGTCCGCCATCTTGAATTCGTAAATTCTGACAGTTGATTTGAAATAAGCGACCCCGAAAACCCCCAAGTTCCAAGTTTGGTGCAAATTGCATTAACATGAAAATTTGACAGTCCGCCATCTTGAATTCGTAAATTCTGACAGTTGATTTGAAATAAGCGACCCCGAAAACCCCCGAGTTCCAAGTTTGGTGCAAATCGCATTAACTTTAAAATTTGACAGTCCGCCATCTTGAATTCGTACATTCTGGCAGTTGATTTGAAATAAGCGACCCCGAAAACCCCCGAGTTCCAAGTTTGGTGCAAATCGCATTAACTTGAAAATTTGACAGTCCGCCATCTTGAATTCGTAAATTCTGACAGTTGATTTGAAATAAGCGACCCCGAAAACGCCCGAGTTCCAAGTTTGGTGCAAATCGCATTAACTTTAAAATTTGACAGTCCGCCATCTTGAATTCGTAAATTCTGACAGTTGATTTGAAATAAGCGACCCCGAAAACCCCCGAGTTCCAAGTTTGGTGCAAATCGCATTAACTTTAAAATTTGACAGTCCGCCATCTTGAATTCGTACATTCTGACAGTTGATTTGAAATAAGCGACCCCGAAAACCCCCGAGTTCCAAGTTTGGTGCAAATCGCATTAACTTTAAAATTTGACAGTCCGCCATCTTGAATTCGTACATTCTGACAGTTGATTTGAAATAAGCGACCCCGAAAACCCCCAAGTTCCAAGTTTGGTGCAAATTGCATTAACTTGAAAATTTGACAGTCCGCCATCTTGAATTCGTAAATTCTGACAGTTGATTTGAAATAAGCGACCCCGAAAACCCCCAAGTTCCAAGTTTGGTGCAAATTGCATTAACATGAAAATTTGACAGTCCGCCATCTTGAATTCGTAAATTCTGACAGTTGATTTGAAATAAGCGACCCCGAAAACCCCCGAGTTCCAAGTTTGGTGCAAATCGCATTAACTTTAAAATTTGACAGTCCGCCATCTTGAATTCGTACATTCTGGCAGTTGATTTGAAATAAGCGACCCCGAAAACCCCCGAGTTCCAAGTTTGGTGCAAATCGCATTAACTTGAAAATTTGACAGTCCGCCATCTTGAATTCGTAAATTCTGACAGTTGATTTGAAATAAGCGACCCCGAAAACGCCCGAGTTCCAAGTTTGGTGCAAATCGCATTAACTTTAAAATTTGACAGTCCGCCATCTTGAATTCGTAAATTCTGACAGTTGATTTGAAATAAGCGACCCCGAAAACCCCCGAGTTCCAAGTTTGGTGCAAATCGCATTAACTTTAAAATTTGACAGTCCGCCATCTTGAATTCGTACATTCTGACAGTTGATTTGAAATAAGCGACCCCGAAAACCCCCGAGTTCCAAGTTTGGTGCAAATCGCATTAACTTGAAAATTTGACAGTCCGCCATCTTGAATTCGTAAATTCTGACAGTTGATTTGAAATAAGCGACCCCGAAAACCCCCGAGTTCCAAGTTTGGTGCAAATCGCATTAACTTTAAAATTTGACAGTCCGCCATCTTGAATTCGTAAATTCTGACAGTTGATTTGAAATAAGCGGCTTTATTAAGGAATATTTATCCAAAAAGGGCTTTTGCAGGCTCTTTTCATTTGAATCGTATTCGATTCGAATGGTTTCAGGAATAGGCCCCCAGCAGTCCAGTCGCCAGTCGCCACGGATAAAGCGTCGCCACGGAAAAAACGTCGCCACGGCAAAAGCGTCGCCACGGAAAAAACGTCGCCACGGCAACAATCAGTTTTACCCCTCGGCTAAAGATGTTTCACATCAAAATGCATTGAAAGTAAATAGGAATTAACAAGTTTGTGTTTTATTACTGACTTATTATGAATTATGTAGTGCTAATTCTCCAGTGTACCAGTTCGAGTCTTTTCAAGAAAATTCGAAATTTTCTAAATTTAATAATTTTTTCGTCCAGCAAGCAAATCTTTACTGCAACTTATAAAATGTTTTAGTTTGCTTGATTTTTCAATAGGCCTACATCTATTTATTTTTTATTATTTAGTTTGTGTTAGGACGGAAATAGAATTTAACAAAAACAAAAACGATAGTTTTATTTCAGTTGCAAGGTAACAATCGTTATAAGCGGATACAAAATGTAATTAGATTGCCTTGACACACCTTGAGATTGAGAAAATTGTATTATAAAAAGTAATAAGTGAAAGGAGTATGGTTTATCTTTTTTTCAAATCTGCAGAAACAATTTTCTTGCTTTCGAAATTTTCTTGGCATAATATACATATGTATGTATATAGTTTAGATAAATATGGATGGCTTAGCCAAACACTGTTTTAAATTCAATTAGTCATGCTTCTAGCCTTTTCCGAAGATTCTTAAGTATTAGTCTTTATTATTCAAATTCTGTTCTCCGCAAAAGAAAAGCAAACAAGCAAGTTATTGTTATTTATTTGCCAGCAGGAAGCACCTATACAAATTTCGCAACAAAATTAATATCCTTCTCAAGATCCATTGAAGAAACTTTCTACCAAATATGCCTCGTTCTGCTCAGACGATGGAAAATGAAGTGTTTTATACAAAATCACCTTAACTACGATTCGAATCACGTCGCACTTTCGAAGAACAATTCTTTATGAGACCCTTTACACAAAGTGGCCAAGGGCAAGACCCGGCAGTGACATCGCACACCACCAGCAAATGGTGGAAAGTTTGCCAACAGCATCATCATCGCTTCCGTCGTCGTCGTATCATGTTTATCAAATTTAACTCAGTCTTTTTGCGGACCATGGTTTGCGAGCCGTAGAAATATCTTTTTATTAAATCTCACGTAGTAAATCACTATCAATTTTCCTGAGGGGTACTTAATCAATGTGTTTTGCAACATGTTTTGTTTGCTTTACCTATGCTGAGGGCGCCGTCTTTGTTTGTCAACTTTTACCCGTCGTAGATCAAAATAACCAATATCTGAGGTGCACTTGATTCTTCGAGAATTTTGATTAATTATTTTTATATTTATACCCTTTTTCCCATATTTTTTCTTATAAAAGAAAACAATATATTGCTGAAGTTTGCATTTTTCGTCGCCAGTTAGACAGGAATTTTAAACTTAATAAATGGTGAAAAGCTCTTTGGGTAAGAGTTTTTTGTAATAAAGTCTCTATTTGGAATATTTATCCTTCTTTTCAATTTGTTTTGAAGCCATGCAATTGCTCGAAAATTTGTTTGAAAAGTTTTGCGTTTCAAACGGATTATTAACGCTCGAAATAAAGGGGTCTCTTCAAAAACCACAAAACTCAGTTCAAATTTTTTTTTCTTTCTCACTTTGAGGATCTACATAAATAAGTCATTGAACCACCCCAATTAATATTTTGTGTTGTTAACATTCACATGCTAAGATGATGGAAGAATTTTGATTTCAATTTATGATTGCAAGGAATAGTGTAAAAGAGTTAAAATACTTATAAAAGTTACATATTTAACGTATGTATTATATTGCAAGTACACTGAAGTATTAAATAAAATCATAGTTAAAACAAAACTTAAGTCTGGCCAAATTAACGCACCAATTCTTTTTTCCACAAAGATAGCATGTCACGTACACAAGAATAGTAGTGGTAGAGATGAGTAGTAATCCAGTAAAAACTATCGTCATAAATAAAGAATCATATCAGAAATATAATATCAATTAATCAAAATTAAATATTTATGTACTTGAAATATTAATAAAACATTGAAAAGTACTTGTTTCCGAAAAATATCGACATTTTATTCGTGTCACTATTTCTGCCCTTGTTATTTAAATTCATCGCATTTAAACATTGGACAATTATTTAATTAATTTTGCAGATTTTTAGAATAATCCATATTATAAATAATTCCTTAAATTGTTAAATTGAATGATGGTTATTACAAATACAGTAGGTATCATAATTTTCAAGAACATTTACATTTTGTATAGCAAATAAAATTGTTTGAAAACTAAAAGAGCGTTAAGAAAACCATATTCCACTGCAATTAATTAGCATGATGGCATTTTCAAAAGGAACATTTTCGGAGGTGCAAAATTGTGTTTAGATGATAAAGCAAACACTTCTTCATAATTAGGCTGATTACGAGTGACAGTAATCAGTAATCACCACTAAATTATGTGTATACTTTGCAAATAAGGCTCGTCTCTGCCAAATAAACACTAGACGCGAATAAATTTGCGGCGAAATTTGTTATGCGGAGAGGGATTTGTCATGAAATAACCCTCTAATTCGTCTGTACTTTGTAGGTTGCGCAATGGAGCTCTACCATGATCCAAAGCGACCGGGGAGACCCACTCATTGCAACTGAATTTCATTACCAAATCAGATCGCTTTAATCAAACTTTGATAAAATCAAACTCGCACGTATCAAAGCATTCCCGTGACTACAATAGTTACTGCAGGGTGCAGGGCTGCTTTTACGCATAAGCCGCCATTAGCTTTGTTGCCCCTGTCGCCGTTGTTCCATCCGCCATCGTTTATTAATTCGATTACTTGCCACAGTGCAGTTGTGGCGTGGCTGGAGGTATTTCGAAAGGACAATCGCCGGGATAAGTACACACTACACAGCATTTTGCATCCGATCTGATTTTCCAGGAATTTGGCGGAATTCAGGCCCGTTTTGAGCGTCCTATTGTGCCAGGATTAACAGAGGTATATTTATTTAGGTGGGTCTGCTAGAACGTTTTCAAATCGTATGATACTATCGAAACATTGACTAGATCTTTGTAGTCGGACTAAATATCTAGTTCTGTTGGAAGTAGATACTTCGTATTCGTACAGATACCTAAATGCTATATTCGAATTTAATTGCATTTAACTTCCAAATGAATGTCAGTGGCTTTTGTTTTAGGTTATTTTCAAAAGTTAATTACGTTAAATTAAGTCTTGAAACGATGAGAGAAAATCAATTGCTACAATTTAAATTACTTTAATTAGCGCTTATTTTTCATAATTTTTGTTTCCCATTTACTATTATAATATATTGCGCAAGCATAATAAAACGCTAAATAGTTTCGCTATTATTGTATTGTATTTCTTTTATTTCTTATAGAATTATCATGAAAGGAACATTTCTAATTTATTTTTAAAAATTAGCTATAACTTGTGGTTAATTAACAGACTGTAAAAGTTATGGTTTCGAAAATATTGGAAAGGAATTTAAGTAATTTTGCAAATCTATCTTTACTTTGCAAATCACTTTTATGCCAAATCAAAATTCCATTTTATTCACAATCCATTATTGATGTTTTTTTAAAGTTTTTGTTTTTTGCATTGTTACAAATTTTAACTAGTATTGTGATAAAATCAAAACTCTTACCACTAACTATTCTAATAGAAAATGTTAATGAAAATATAAGAATAAAATAATGACAATAACGGTAGTTATTTTAAGATACAAAATAGTCTTATTAAAGCATGCTCCCGTAAGCTTAAATGTTCCATTTTTTTTTATCATTTGCACACCGGATATGTCATCTCTATTCCCCTAGGAAAATGTTAAACATAATTAATTAAAGGTCAGATAGTTGACTTCCGGATAAGGTTAAAAATATAAATTTGTATTGTCAGAAGAATCAGATGTTTATATGTATGCTCGTACATGAGTACAAAATTAAAAAGGGAAACTTCTATTATATCTATTAAAAACATAGTTGACTACTCGTTGTGACGTATAATGCATCCTTTTAAGTTCTACGTTCACTTTTGAGTTTCCACTTTCCACTTTTCCTCTTAGCTGAGAAAACATATTCGTGGAAAACTGAAAAGCAAAAATGATCAAAGACAAGAAAAACGATTTTTTTTTCCAAGAACCTGAACTTAAAAATGTCTCCGGAGAAAAGTTCCTCAGCAGGAAATTTTTTTTTGCTCTGCGGGTAAGGAAAACTTTTCAAACACTCCCGAACTTTGCGTGAGACTTTCATTTTAGCCGGTTATTGCATGTACCTAACATTTTAAATATTCCAGTATTTTGTACTGTGCCCAAATTTTTTCTGCTTAGATTACAAGAAGCTTAAAGATTATGGTTTTGAGGTTATTGTAAATTATATGAATTTTTCCAATCTTAACAGGAATTTTAAGTAGGTATATAAATCCAAACGGTAGAATTTCATATAAAACCTCAACGGTTTGAGGAATTTGAGGAACGAATCAGTTTTCCTTGCAATTTTCCTTAAGAATAGTCTGAGAATCATATTCTTTTTGTTATAATACAAATACTACTTTAATACTTATATGTAGCATAAATCCATAAAACGACAAAATTAGAAAATTTAATATAATTATCTCCTAAATAAAATAGAAAGTTGTATATCATGGAAGATTTGTTCAAACAAGAAAACGTTCTTAAATTTTTCTGAGGAACGAAATAGTTCAATAATAAAAATTATTTGAAATTCTCTGAAGAGTCCCTTCAGGAGTTCAGAAAATAAGAACTAAGAAGTACATTAATCGAACGTTGGAGTTTTCTTATCAACATTTTGGACATAGGTAACTTCAAAGCTCATGAAAGACATTAGTTTCGTTTCATGTAACTAAATATCCTGTAATTTTCTTAACCCCCGGTATAAATAGCCGCAATTCTTAAAAAAACTTAAGCACTTCTTAAAGAGTAAAAGATTATGGCGCGATAACTAAAGGAAGGCTGAAGCATAATCCTGAGCACCAGCTTTAACTGGATTTGAAGGCTATCGATCTCTCCCCAAATTGAAATGCATCTGATCCAATAGTCGATAATGAAATCAATTAATATCTCCAGTCATGTGTAGTGAGGGATAGACGACGAGAGTTTTAGCGTTACAGGAGCTCAGCATACAAAAGGCGAATAATAAACAGGGGCTAGAAATCCATGTCTGTAGTTCCAGGAGTATCTGGAGTGGATTAAGAGCATGCGAGTATTCATTATGAATTGCAAACTTGTTGACTGCTTGCGAAATTGGATGAATCGTGTACGCCATTGCCATGGTATTTAAGCACAGACATAACTTCAACTGAGGTCTTCTCTCCTCACCTGTACATGAAAGGCATTGTGACAGTAATTTAAAATGTGCGGTTTTCTTTAATTTTTATTGATAAATAAGTATAGTCATGCCTGTCATTGAAATAAGAAATTTCGTCTAACGTTTATATTATCACAGCGCTAACACTAGCAACCACTCATAAAATAAAAATTGCACACCACTTTTTAATAGCCGACTTTACACGACGATGTTTTTTGGTGTACAAAATTTGTGATAATCTTTCTGACGAACTTTGTTTATACGCCACAAACGGTGTAGGTTTTCATTTCTGAAACGATATTTAAATTCAAGAAAGAAATCGCGACTCCACAGACGATAAATAAAGTAAAATCACGGAAAAATCAAAGGCGAGAAATATTTAGGACGGTTTTAAGTTTGTACACCAAGATACCCACACATGATCAATCTTATGTTTGCACTTATAACTATTCGTCAATCACTAAGTTCTCAAGCTATACACCTTGAATAAGTCATTATTATTATTGCAACCTTTTTCTCTTGCACAATATTATGAACTGTATTCAGTATTTGTTGTTTAAGTACAGGACGTGAACAGTATTGTATATAACTTACAGTTTATCATGTACTTACAGCGATTTTCGTTTTAGACCTGGAAACAACTTTTGCCTAGCACAACAGCAATTTTTACAGAACGTGAAAATATTATTTTGAAGTTTAAAATTAAAAATAAATAAACCTTCATAATCTACTCAAAATGATCTTTTCAACGATTTTTCACAAAAAAAAAATAATACTCGTTAGTTATTCTACGTCTTTCGGCTGCGGTAACACATATTATGTGTTAATTTCAACTCCTTGCTCATTTTGTTTAGAAGCTAGAGTCCTGTGACAGATGGACATCGTTGGCACATCAATAGAGTTCCTTTCAGCTATAGGACCTTAAAAAAGTCAAAAGTCACAGAAATAACGGCTTTGCAAATATGTATACATTAACTTATCTCTTATTTGGCATAATCCAATTTACTATTATATATAAATGTTTGCTTATACACATATTCAAATTAAAAGAAATAAATACGCTTTAATACATATAACATTTTATGAAAACTTCAATGAATTCTATTTGATTTCCACATATTTATATTTACATCAGTGTAATGTAAACTATGTGGATGTTCTATACGCTTGAATAAATTTTATTTATTCATGTGAAAAATATGAGGACTTCTGCTAAAATTATTATTGCATTTTTTTTTTTAATTTTTCGATGCATAAATAAATTTTATAGCATGCATTA
Organism: Machimus rusticus; assembly: GCA_951509405.1. Classification (NCBI taxonomy): domain Eukaryota; kingdom Metazoa; phylum Arthropoda; class Insecta; order Diptera; family Asilidae; genus Machimus; species Machimus rusticus. Next base: position 2,569,779 of record OX608052.1, on the reverse strand, counting down.
TGAATTGTCGGCACATACTGTTTATTCGTGAAAAATTTTATTTCAAAATGAATAAAAACTTTCAAAAGTATCTAGGCATCATTGAAATGTAGATGCAAAAATGAAATTTTCTAGTTTACAGGTCTGTTGCTTATTACACTTTGCAGTTCACTGCAATTCAATTTGTATACGTAAATATTGATTCAGGGTAAATCCATCAATTCCTATCTATAGACCACGCCAACCCTTAGGGTTTTAGTTAACACAGACCCTTCAATTCCAGCCTCAAGGGCCTTTTCACTCGTCTGCTTGTTTGCCTGATGAACTTTGCGAATTGCAGGATTTTCAGCTGTTTTCATTTTTTCCTGAAAAAATAAGCGCATTCCCAAAACGTGACCAGAGGAATAGTTTTTTCCTAACCCGTGCTGTGACATTAGTCAAAATATTCCCTCAGGGAAAATACGGTTGCGGTGGCCCGTGGGGGTAGTTCAGTAGAAGCAGCAGGGCACGAGCTCCTAAATGTCACAGACTCCATTTAGAAAAATTGGTTTCGCTTGGGCGCAGCAAAAAGCAACTAAAAAATGTAAGCCGATTACTGCTCCTTAGTTTCTGACTGCATGCTAATGGGTATAATTAAGCGCCCTAAACTAGGTGCTCTGAAATTTCTACGTATATCGTACAGTATAAAAGGTAATTCTACTACACAGAAAACTACTTCGGTCATTAAGACTGAATTTCATTTGGTTCGATAATCTTGTGGAACCAGAAAACTCTTGATATGTTTACGGTTCAAGGACTATCATCGTAAACTATGACTTAAATTTGCAAGCCCTTCAATGGCAATATTGTTGCAGAATTTATTAACTCAATAATGCATTCTAAACGACTATATTGGAAAATTTAATTACTTATAAGTTTAGTTTTAAAGTTAGATAAAATAATTATTGCTGAAACCCAATTGAGGGCATATTCCCAAAATATATTTGTTTTATCGATACGATGGTTGATAGCTATGCATAGGATCCAATATGAGGTGATGTAATCAAGTTACTTCATATTTACACAATTCCCACCAAATTTGGTACGTGGAGGTTTTCGGTGTCGTTGATTTCATAAATTGGAGATTTTCTTTTTACAAAATATTTTAGAATGTCCCATCCCATATACACCAAATCACGAGTTTTGACCCGATCCTCTTCGATTTCGCTCATTTTGATATGTTTTAGCACGTACTAAAAACAACATGGAGACCAATTTTCAGCCTTTTTTTCCAAACCGTTACTGAGTAATCGATTTCTTAAATTTTGAGGCAAAAAATTTTCAATTAATAATAAAATAGTACCTAATGAATATCGATATCAATAAAAATTAGGTTAGGTACTTATAATTTTTTTCGTCTTTGAATGTAGTTTCAGAAAATAATATGAGAAAATTATTCGAAGTAATTATCAATTAGTTATTTACGTTTAAAGATTAAAATCGATATTTTTGAAAAGTGCGACCCTATCGATGTGTTTTTTTTTAATTTCCTAAAAATTCTAGTCTATATTACGCAACTTTTAAGCCGCAATTCGAGATGTGACCACAATTTTTTCTATTTTTTTTTCTTAATTTACTTTTCTCTTTTAAATATAAATAAATACGTATATAATATACTTATAATTTTCACAGAGATCATAAGATATCCTATTTGTTCTTAATATAATCTAATTTTGTAGTAAATTCACCAAGTTATTGGTTTTTGTATGACTGAAAATAAAAGCGTGTGTGCAGTTTTTTTTTCAATATTTTATTAGTAGGTTATATAATATATTTTTTCATTAATTTTGGTTAGTTGTATTATTATAAAAGTCATTGAAATCTAATACGAAACAATCTAACGGCGACAATTTTTATAAGTCTAAAATCATATGAAAATATGTCTCGGTTAGAAAATAGTTTCATATTATCCCTGTATTTTAGAACTAACAATTTCAAAATAAGCAAACAGCTTTGCGAACGAGGATGGGAGCGGTTCGATCTTATCCCTTGGTGTTCAAGCAAAATAAACTTCTTCACGTATTCTTAATAGTTGTAAATTTTTGGGCCGGTTACTTTTTATCCTATGTGTCTATCGGCGGTTAATACCAATAAATTTTAAACCCACTAGGATTTTATTTTTCTCCAAATTCTTGAAGGTTACAAGAGTGTTATCCCAAAAACACACCAAAACCTATTTGAAGTCCCTCAAGAATATGAGGGGATATTTATATTCACTTTCGGTGAACATTTTGCTCGAAAACTTGTGTATAAAATGTCATCAAAAAGAGCCATATCTTTTAAACCCACAATTTCTTTGACAACTTACTGCCCCCCGAAGGTTTCTATAGAATATCTTTAATCGCATTAGGCCCTCTGACCTTGAGGGCATCATCTTACCATTTGTCCGACAGAACTTCTTAGGTGCTAAAGAGATCTTACCGCACGTTACATATGAAGGAAGTTTCTTTTCTTTTCCCACAGAGATTTGACACTACCGATATTTTCAAATTAGACAGCCGAAGGGGCTTTGCTTTGAAATTGCCCAGGAACTTTTCATCTCCATCTCATTGGGGTTAGAGTTGATGACCCGCCTAAAAATAAACTTTTATCTTTTACCATGGATTTTCTCGCCCATTTGTACAAGTATCTTTTTTCGTTTTTCAGGTCCTACTTCAACAGGATAAGGATAAATCAAAGGTGACTTGTACGGAAAAACGAAAAGCGGAGGAAAGTGACCAAATCAGGGATTTGAAAAAGGTAAGATTTTCTCTTAAGTGGCATCCAATAAACCGCTTCCTATGGGTCGCACGGGGACGGTTTGGAACTCCATTAATCAATAGAACACATTCAATTGTAGCCCGAATATGGTTGCTAAATTTTCTGACTGCGAATAATCAATAGAACGACAGCAGAGTTTATTCCGCGCAAACAGTTCCCTGAACACAATTATGCAAATCTACGTTCAAAATCAAAGCGTTTCCCACCGCTCCAGTTTTACCCCGAACTCGGCAAGCAGATTGTCTCGGGTATTATGAAGGTTGCTCGTGATCGAATTAGATTCTGTAGAATCACCTATTGGCGACAATTTCGATAAATATTTCGACCAATTGAAACCATTGACATTGTATCTGATAAAACCCAAATGCTCAAAGATCGGATAGTAGGACTAAGAGTAAAATTGGTTAGTATGGCTATTTACTTAAAAGGTTCCTGAGTTTCCTAGAATCATGCAACCGCCTGGATTGAAGAAGATTCAATCTCAGTAAAGACCCCGCCCTCTAGGTCTCGACATGGCCCTTCACATGTACAGCCAGTGCTTTGTTCATGAAAACTCGTTTAAATCGAACAATTAGCAATCAATTTTTGATTAATCAACGACCCATCCGCACTCCCGGAATCCGGAATTAATCAAGTGGCAGAGATATTGGCATTTTCAGGGCACAGTGCAGAAACGTAAAACATTCCTACTTTTGATGTTTACTCGTCGAAACGAGTCCAAAATTCTGGCTCGTTTCAGACATGTCAGCATAGAGTTTGAACAATTTCTGAGTGATGACTACTCTTCTGTGATGCTCGACCAATTCGTCATTTGCCGGTTGACTTCCCTTGAATAATTGCCATTTCACTAAAAATCTGGACAATTGTTAACAAATTAATTGTGATTTCAGCTTACTTTGCTTAAAAATAGGTTGCAGGAATTGACCACAATTTTATTTTGCGGATAATGTTAATTAAATCGTAACATTTTTCTTTTTCTTACACTACACTGAATGTGTTTAGTTCTATAAGTGTTGTTAAAGTTAAGAGAATGAAGTTTAATTTAAAAGAGATTATTATTTAAAAAATTTAATTAAATAGTTAATTAGTTTAAATTTTTTACATAAAATCGAGTTTGTTCAAAATAAAATTATTATCTTTTCACAATGAATTTTTACAAAATTTTTTTTTTTTAATTTTAAATAATTAAAAATTGCCCGCTAATTAGGACGAAAATTTTAATTAGTTTCTTCAGTTACCGGAGTGGAATTCAAAAATTGAAAACTGAGAAAATGAGAATTATAATACTTGAGTGATAACTCTTATCTCATATCAAAAAAAAAATTAATTGTAAGTTGTTAGTTAAAAGATACTGAAGAGGTAATATTTTAATTGAAAATTAACAATTACTATGCAATTGTTATTTTATTTATACTTTCTAAAATTACACCAGAAACTTATAGTTCACAATAAGGTTGTTCGTTAGTTATTACATGATTAGATAATTATTTTTCTTTGAATTTCTGATTTGAAAAATGCAAAATAATAGTCAATCATTTAGCTATGTTTAACGCCGAGAAAAGAATCGAAAATTAAATGCAATCTTGAACCAGTCATATCTTTCGGGCTAGTAAATAGGAATTTGTTGTTAATAACTTTAATTTTAGCTTCGTATAAACAAAATAAATATAGTTGTTGTTTGGTGGTCGGTATCAGCAGGACATTACTTTATTCGAATATTTGAGTTTAAGGGTACCTACTGACTTACTTCTGTATTACAGTCCTGCAGAGTTAAAATATCCCATTTTATTATTCGCATGTACATTACTTTCAAATTAAATTCTCTAGAATTTCGCTGATATCTCCGTAAAAATGTACTTGTCGGAAATTTGCAACGTTCTCCAGTGTCCTCGTCCTGTTCCTTAATTGAGTACTTAAATATTTCCCTTAGTTCTAGAGCATTCAAATAGTTACTCTAAACTAAGTCACGACAAGTATTCAAGAAATTGAACTTATGTACATTCTTGGAGTCCTAGTCTAAAGTCCTCCCCATCACTTCCCTTTATCAAAGTCTGTAAATAAAAAAAAGGCGACTATAGTACCATATCGTTCTCAAACTACTCTGAGGTTTGGCGGATTTAATCTTTTTTAAAGTAAAAGTTTATACAAAATTGTATCTTGTAACATAATATTGTTATGTCTCACCTCACGTTCCTACTTACGTTGAAATCCTGAAAATCGAATATCCTAAAAATCTTTTATACATATCGATTTTCATTTTATTTTCACCAAACAAATAACCACAACATTTTTCAGTAAATCGAAAAGGATACATATTGTATGTACATGGTCTCATAAAATATTCGTGTCACAAATCCACCAATTCAAATTAAATTAGGAAAATATCATAAAATTCGGGGATCTTCTTTGAAAATCGTGGAATTGGTTTAAGGTTGCACGCATATATGTATTACTCTACATATGTAGAGAAAACACATGATTTACCCAGTGGGATAATACGCAAAACGTTGCTGGCTTAAAAAATCGCAAAGAATAAGGATCCCATCTCATTAGATGGAATTTTTCGACCCTTGAAATAAAATTAATCAACCGTGGCAAGGAAGATGCTATTTGACGGGACTTATTGGCATGTCGGACGGAGCAAGTGAGGCCGGTGCAATTTTTGTAACAAGCTTTTGCTGTGGGAGGATATAAGAAATTTGAGCAAATGTAGGTCCTTTCGGGAAAGGACTGCTATCCCATTTACGGAAACGATTTGGCTTATGTGATCTCCTGAGTGTGAAATTATCATAAAATATTTAGGGGAGACAACAATTTAACGAGTTTTGACAGAAATAAGGGGAATGCCAAAAAATAATAGCGTTGTTTAAGTTTTCTTAGTATACCCGAGTGAACAAGAAGTAGCATAAAAAATATGTCTTTCGTTCACAATAAATTTTTCAAAAGTTCACTTTAATAAGGATTTCAAATTTATAATTGTCATGGTTAATTGGACGAATATGTAGTTTTCAAAGTGGCTGATAGTAACATTTTAGAATGTATTATTTTCGAAAGCGTTATGGCTTATAGCGAAAGCTATACATATTTGATGTTTTGTAACGACTTATATTGTGTGGAGTTCATTCATCAAAGACCAGTAAGATATTTCTGCTTAGGTTCTATGCATCGATTCGATACATATGTACATAAATATGTGCATACTAATGTTCGTCCATACTTATATGAATACACTGAGAAAAATAAAGCTGGTAAATTTGACACAAAAAAAAAAAAATTGTTGTAATACCACACCATACAAATCTGTACATTTTTAACAATTTTGTTGGTCAATATTAACTATCAAAAATAGTAAATCCCAAATTTTATTCTTAAACAACCCACGCCACACTCATTATATGTAGCTATATAAGAAATAGACTTGAGCAATAAACTAAACTAGCCAATATTCAACATTTAACTACTGTACATATGAACTATAAAATTGTAAATAAATAAATAAATAGTTTTTAAATGAAAGTTTTGAATACATTTTTATTAGTCATTCACATGGATAGTTATGAATTTTACAGTAATAAAATATATTTGCCATAGTAACGCGTTTACAACAAAAAAGTAATAAGTATGTAAATGTAAACTTCGTTTGAATGGTTAACTTATGTAGGTTAGGTTTTTCTGGTTAATCTGTTTGAATTAAACCTGGAAACCATTTGCTGGTTATGTGAATTGCAGTCTCATTGTAGATTTCTCGATAGTATCTGGAAAAACTAGAATGCTGCAAGGTTGAGCTTTTGTATACAGTATACGCGTCGTCTATTCCGTTTTACATTTTTATAGGACCTTTCGAGTCGATAATTTTAAAATAGGAAAGTAAGTTACACTTTAATTAAGTAAACGATTCCAATCAGGATAAATAGGTTTCCGTGCTCCAAGTCACCCATTCTATAATTAGTGCTCAGTGCTTTATGATTTTGCCTTAAATATACCTTCGCGTGCTGGGCAGCTTTAGACGCTTCATTTCCTTGTGCATATGATTTTTATTTTCTACGTTTCGCGAAATTACGTTGCTCTCAGAATATCAAAACCAATTAAAATGTGCACAACCACGCTTTAGTTGCGACTACAGACATACCTTTTTCACTTTAGATTTCCGCAATCGGATAGTCTTCTCCTCGGTCATTAGAATACGGGAAGAATATGGCTTTCCGAGAGGCTTAAGTGCACTAAAATTGCGAAGTTAAATCGACTGCACGTAATCCGAGATAGATAAATCGATAATAACCCGCCGTCGTTCGGTGGGTTGCTGAAATACAAAGTTTTCCCATTCATCGGTTATCGCCTCCAATTATGTCCTAATGATCGAATTTTCCGAATGTCCTCGGTATTGTAAAGGAAGGCTGGATCACTTAATTTTCATAATTAAGGTCTTTTGTTTTTTATAACGAAAGTTTTAATGAATTTCGGCATTAGTCTTTTAATAAACCAGCATTAAGCCATCGCTTCCACAACTGTCTTTAACGTGGTCTTTAAGCAGTAAGAGAAGCATAAGTCCAAATCCAACTCTCGTTCTTAATACTAAAGATAATCATAAAAGTGCCTCTTTATTGTTCATCTTGTGAAATAAATGGTTATTATCTTTCACGAGAAAGGCAGAAAAGGCCACTTCAGGGATTGGAAATTAAAATCGTTGACGAGAAAATAGAAAAACAAAATCGTAAAGGCAATGCAATCAAAGGGTTTTCACAGTGACTACGAAAAATAAAGGAAACCCCTTAGGAGAAACGCGCTATTTACAAGTGGCCTAAAATAATACAGTCAGGAAAATGGATCTTAAAGGAAGGAAACACCCAAATTTTGTTTGAATAAATGAATCTGAAATATATTTATAAAGGATCAGATCATTGCCATTTATGCAAACTATAATTTTATTTTTCCATAATTTCTATAAAAATGGCTTTATTCAGTTAAAATTCAAAAGAATATCAACAAAAATTATGTTATGTACCATGAACGAAACTAATGTATTAAAGCTCGATAATAAATATTTGCTGGTATCCCTGCAAACCTAGTTTGTGTAGATTTTTGCTAATATCAAAACTTTATAGTAGAAATTGAGATGATTACATTGCCTTTTGCTTTTAACTGCCAATGTTCTTAATTCAATATTCGTTTTTTCTGAAATTTCAATCGATAGCAAGTTTTAGAGCTCCTATGTGTGTTTTAAAAATATAGGTGGCAGGTTTGGGCAATAAGCTAGTCACTTTTTAATTTAAATTATAACAAATAAACCAAAAGGGTGCACGTTTCTACGAAGAAATTTATTTAAAGTTCAAAAATTTTGTTAACAAAGCTTAAATTTATGGGAAAACTACGTTTATGGATATAATTGCTAAAGCAAGGCTTAAAAAAGCAAGCGTTTAATTGAGTATTAATATCAGATGAAGTCTATTGTATTTTAAAATTACTGGAAAATCAACAAAATTGAGTGGATGTTCAAAGCTTGTGTTTTGTTTTATATACTCTGAACATCTAAACATTCTACATATTATTACTCAATTTTTTTTCCCAATAACTAGTAAAATATACTAGTAATTGATCCTGTGTATAAAATATAATATACATACATACATATTCATATGTATAATATATTAAACACATATTCACATATTTTATCTGGAATATTGTCGTTTCGGTTTCTGGCCTAATATCTACAAGTGCGCAAAATTAGGACGCGTTCAAATTTCCATTTAAACTTCACAAATTCTCGGATTGACATTAAAATGTACATACAACAGTTCTAATAAATAAAAGGGGTCTAATTATAGGCTCTTAGTAAAAGTGTTCTATCATCGTGCCTACAGAGCCTAAATAGTCATATCTAAATAATGCAGGGGAAAGCTTTAGACTTGAGAGAAACATTTAAAGAAATTTCACGGCAAGGACGCTCTTACAAAATTTAAGGAAGCCATTTGTTAACCCCCGCGCTGCGAAAATAAATTCCATTTTCCCGGAGTAGCAAGCAGCGTCCTGTAGAGGTCCTCGTCATCGCTTCTCGCCGGTGTGCGCTGAAAACTTTCTTAGCCTGCCGAGACGAGGATCGAGGAACCGGGGGCAGAATTGGAACCATTAGTGGTGGTATCACGAATAATGGGCTTGTTCAACCTCGGCGAACGTCTTTTCTTGTTGCAGCGCCGAGGCAAGGACAAACTTTTAAAAGATACAAGACACAGGCTGCATCGCGGAATTAAAATAAATTGCGACTGGAAGCGCGAAAATGAGTTGCCTTTATGTGGGACCAATAAAATTCCCATTCGAACGCACTTCAATGTAAATATGATTATGTTATCCATATTTGGGTGGCAATAAAGCCACTGGCAATGAGGTGCAGTTCTTAGATTTGACCCGGTTCGACCGAACCTCCCGGTAAGCCCTGCCTTTTCCAGCTGAGCCCTTAATGGCCTTTTCATTCTGCATTCAATGACACGGCTTTATTTCTTCGCAGCGCGCTGTGGGTCCCAGTGGGGCAGATCTGGGCATTAGGCGGCAGCATTCGATTCAATGCCCGACTTATTTCTTCTTTTATCACTTAGACATGACTATAAAGAAGATAATGGCCGCAGTCCAAGTTCTGTCAGAAAATAACTCGAGGAGGATGGTGCACATCCCCAAGGAAAACTAGCTGAAGGTATAATATTAAAGAAAAATTCACGCACTTGGATGTAATATATAAAAAGATTTCCTCAGATTTTTTTGTTTTCATCTTTTTCTAGGGAGTTGCTACTCCGAAAATTTATGGCACCTCTAATTTATTTAACGTCGTATAAATGATGTGCGAATTGTACCGCTTATTCCAGTGTAAAAGAGGATGGAAATTGTTCTTATTTCAGCCCGACAAATGTTTAGGGATATCGTCCTCATCTAAAATTTCCTATGAAATATTTTTTACTTTTCTTAACCTCAAAAATATTTTGATCCTGATATAATCGTCGTCGGAATGTTCAGGAACTTTAGGGCTTAAGACAAATGGTTATTAATGTTGACGACATGTGGCAGTCGACATCAATTCGGGAATAATTGGTTGACTCTTAATTCAGAGCAAATAAACACAGACGTAAAAAGTAATTTAACCGTGCCCTACTCGTTGTCAGAATGTAATTCATTGCATTCAGCTGTTCGTTCAGACCATTTCACACTTTATATGCGTTCTGCATGCCGTTTAATTCTTTTAAAAAATCAAGCGGTAAGAATTAAATTAATTTTTGCTTAGATATTACAAATTATGCTAAACCGCATCATTTACGATGCCAAATAATAATAATATCTCAATTTCAAGTATTATTCTTAGTTTGATATTTTGAAACAGGCTGAATTATATTATTGCATTCCGCACGTAAAAATGTTCTTAACATTTCAATTTGCCACCGCAATAGAATTTCTAATTTCCTATTAGTAATAAGTAACAAATTAAAATTTTAAATAATTTAAGTTTCTGATAGACGATTTAGACACATTATTGCGAACAATTTTAAAGGGTCTGATATTATTTTCGTACTCCCCGAAAAATCCCTAATCATCGTAGTTTTTGTAAATTTCAATGAAATCTAGTATTTAAAAGCCTACATGTTCTACCAGATACTTTGAATTTAATAATATAGATAATATTATTCATCTTGAAGACTATTTTGTAACTATTTTAACACGTTAATTAACTTTGAGAGATAATTTTACCTCTAAAAAGCGTTTATCCGCCAAAAATAAAGAAATGAGAAATGATCACAATTCAGAAGAAAGAGAAAATAATAAAAAAACGACAATTTGGATGCTATTCCTGTAAGATTTAATTCATTTCGAACACCGTAAATATTTGTCTCGTTTTTTATAATAATATTTCATAGCAAGGATGGAAAATGAAAGGAAAATACATTGCATTACCATTAGCTTTAATTACTAAATTTAATTTCTGTTGGAAATGTGACGATAGATCTGAGATGTTAAAATATATTAATTGGATGTTTTACTGCAAAACTTATAAAATTTAAAAATTGAAAATCGATTCAACAAACAAACAAAGAAGTTAGGCACTTATTTAGTGCAAAAATAATAAATATAATCAAAGTATGCATAATCTAAACCTTCCCTTCATAACGCCGTTCGCCCAGTCAAGATCTCGACAATCTAATGTAAAGAAAGAAAATCTATGTAGAGAGCTCATCCAAATATGCCTTGTACACGCGCAGGAGTTTTACTTGCTTACTTCACTTACTTCATTAATGGAATTAGACTTTCATAAAACCTTTTGTTTTTTCAATCTCGTTTTATATGAAACAGTATTCAAATCAAGGTTATACAGCACTTTTTGGTTTCCTCGGTCTTCACGAAATTTTTCATCTCCATTTCAGGCTAAACTCGAGACGAAGGCTCTGAAGGCGAAAAGGCCCGGCTTCACGGACGAAAGATACCATGAAACATCGTATTACATCGAGAATGGTAATTTATCTCAATTACCTCAAAAATAATCCTTTGGGAGAAATCAGGGTAATGGATCCCACGGTGTTACAGGCCTGCGGAAAGTCTACCCGTACTACTTCACTTTTACAACATTCACCAAGGGCCGATGGGTGGGCGAAAAGATTCTGGACGTTTTCGCCCGGGAATTCCGGGCACATCCCGCCGAGGAGTACGAGAGGTGTATAATCGCCGGGACACTTACTGTCAACTACGAAAAAGTGCCCACGGACTACAGGCTCAAACACAATGACCTCCTGGCCAACATCGTTCACAGGTGAGTTGTCCGCCGCTGCTGAGCCTAGAATTTGCCAACATCTTTAGATTTATTTGTAAAAATGTTCGCGGCTTATTCTCTCTTTCATTCCTTCCAGAAATATTTGTGAAATTTTTATTTTAGTAACTCTTCAGTGAGAATCCAGCTGAATTATTTTATGGAGGATATTTTAAAGTCCCTGCTTTTATTACTTATGCTCATCGTTACAGTACTCGTTTTACTTTTGTTATAAATTGTTTGCAAAATGTTAGGTATTTAGGAAGTTGCTTACTCTTACAAATAAATGAGCATTTCAATTTGTTTAATTGCTTGCAAGCCTTAAATTCATTACAGTGTTAACCGCTTTCATTAATCTGCGCTTTGTTTAACTTACTACTTTTAAACTATAAATTCTTTAACTTTGATTGTTAATAATTCGTGTTGTGCGCTACCTATTGTACTAACATTGGGAAAACAACATTTTATATTATATTATAAGATTTTATTTTATTCTACAAAAGCTTAAATTTCATCGTTTTATTTGACGTTCTATTAAACATATTCGCAATTCTATTATCTATATCTAATACATATACATAAATACTGTCGAATTCAGAAAGTGTGCAGTTTTGAATATTCGTAAAATTATTAATTTTCATATGAATTGTAAATGTTGAAAAGCTTTTTAGTTAATGGCGAAATATCTTTAATAAGCAAGAAATATATTGAATGTCGTAAAACGTAAAATTATTTTATACTTGCGTACTTTACCAGATATTAAGTATTAAAAGATAAAAATTGGTTTATATTCTAAAAATACACTGTTCTACAAAAGTTCTCAGTCACTGTGATACTCATACCGTAACTCATTTTATAGAAGTCACAAATCTGAAAGTTAACAAAGTGGAAATTGCGGGGGTGTAAATGGTGGCGGGAGTCGATCTTTTGTCTTCCGGGATTATGAGGCTTTTTTGAAATGCTTTAAAATAAGAGAGAAAGGTCGGGCTCATGTTCTTTTATAATACTTATGATAATTTCGTTTTTCGGAAGGATAAAATGATTAATATATATTCAATCACTTCTTTAAACCGTCACATGAGAATTGAATATTTTGCTTGTTATATTTTTACTGTATAAAGTATCAAATATAATATCAAATAAATAATAATTTCTGTAGAACATAAGCATAGCTATAATCTCAAATGTTTGTCATACCTACTCTTTTGTCATAGTTTTTCATGTTACGTTGGCACGTTCTTCAGATATATGTAATTTCACAAAAAGTAACATCTATTGGTCTCCTAAAAAATAATTCCATTTTAATTTTTTTGGTTGTTGTATAGACATACGTTTATGCAAAATGAATTTAATGCGTTTTTCTTACAATCATTAAGTTTTCAACTTTATTGCGGTAGGTTTGAATTATTTAATATTTTTAAAATTTATAACCGTCAAAGTTAGTACCTACATTTTTTTAGTTTTCCACTGTACTTTTTTCTTATATAATACATTAAAAATAAAATTAAAAATTGCCTATCCAATATTTTATAAACCATATTAGGTTAGGTACTCATATCGTTTTATTTACTTCTTAGAAAAAGAGTTTTGTAGCTAAAAGCTGAAATAAATATTATATTACTCCACATGTTCCAAATTTGGAAGTTTCGAAGATCGACATCCTCAACTTAAAGTTACCTGTACTTAAGTGTTTTCGAAGACTACAAATATCCTTTTCATAGCTCATAAAAGTTCAAGTCTTTACCTTATCTTACAATATAACTTTAAAATGTCATACTTAAACCCAAGTGGCACTTCATCTATATAAAGAACTTTAAACATAATAACTTACTGAATAATGTTGCTAACACCATTATTTTATGATTTCATAAATAAAAACCCGGGCTACTTATTCTCTTTAATGCTTAAGAAATTGCTGAAGATAACTATCGTAACTTCTGAGGTAGCTTTATCGTATTTTTGCTTGCAAGACAACTTCATAGCTTTCTGCTGGAGTCAAAAGTGCAATCATCTATCACTTGCGGCTTTTACGACGCAAAAATTACTAAAATTTCAAAGATTTTATGGTCTATATGAAGTCCATTTCCTACTAATTCTAGAAATACGGAAAATTATTGAGAATGATATCTGATTCCAACTATGAGGTTTTTCCGTAGCACTTAAGGAAAATTTGAACTCTTAAAGCAGAAAATTTTGTATAAATATCAAATGTCAATCGATTACAATTGTGCCTTCATTTCAAAAGATTTTCGGCTTCTATACGCTTTCAGTATTTGCCCTCCTTCCTTTGCAAAACGCTGTTTGCCTAATGTCCCACGTCGGTGATAGCATCAAACGTTGAATGTATTTTCAAACTTCGTCGGCTTACAACTCCTGATCCACCCACTTCGGTCTAGGGCACACTTTCCAGCCTCGACGTCTTCCCTGATTGTTTGTTTCGCCAAATTGGATGACACAATCGATTGGAAATTGATAAGGGGAATAAATACAAAAGACAACGCAACCAATAAAGTTTGCCTTATGATTCCTTCACCACCGAAGATGTCGGCGACTCAATTGGTCCTGTCCCAGCCTCCCAAACTTCGTACAGAGTTCAGTACCAAAACTCAGCTGAGAACAATGAAAATCCGATTAGGACGAACTTGCTCTTGGCTTTGTGTATTTTACGGAATTTCAAGAGTACCTACAGTCCACAGTTTCTGACGGTATTTTTACAGTGAATGAACTGAAAAACATTGCTTTTCGAAATATACATATAAATAAATACAGCACTGTCGAAAAGAAAATCACTCTTAAGTTAACCGTGTTTCCACCGATTCAATTAAGATCTTTGGAAACTTTTACGGCTTATTTCGTCTGACTAAAGACTTTTCATTCTGTTTGCAAATAAAAGTTATGGCCAAATTGAATAATTAGAGGTATTTTTGTACAACAGCAAGCTTTTGACTTTAATTCAAACATTTCTTATAGTTTAAGAAATAGACAGACGTAAGTTTGTTTTAAGGCTTTGACTTTTATTTTTTTTTTATTCATGAAAATATAATATGTAGTTACAAAAGTAAAAAAGGAATAATGGCGGTATTTCATATTTTCATTTTCATCAAAACTAAGTCCATCACAGATAAACAAGAATCCCTTCTTCCAACTAAAATAAGTTATATTTTAAGCTTAATATCAATAGTGAACAACATTTAAAAATAATACCCGAGGAGTATTTATGAATATTCAAGAAGTTTCTCGCTTTTCAGTAAGTCCCTACATTAAGCTTTTTTATGTCAAGACGTAAGCAGATAAAAAAATATTAAAATAAAGATATTCATAGCGCACACTTTCTGAAGAAGAAGCCATTTAATTTAATGTAAATCCATATTTGTGCATTTTTGAAAGTTAAAAATAAAAGATTTTATTTTTATCTTCAACGTTCTGCTTTCTTTTTTGGTAATTATTAATTATTAGCCTGCATTTAAAAATGGATTTCATGTATAAAATAAGTACAAATTGAAGAAGCATCGTAATTATAAATGTCTGTGTCAACAGCGTTAAATTTTAAATTTAGAAATTTGTTTTAACATTATTTGTTTCTTGTGTTAGCTAAACCTAACCTTTTGATATTTGCTCTCTTTTTAAATGAGTATTGCTTTTTATTTTTATTATAACAATTATTATTTTTAACCGATTTTATATCTATATTAAAAAATCACGTCCAGAAATATCTCATTTGATTCAACTTTAATCTAACAGTTTGCCTATAAGTACGTCCAGAAAAAAAAGAGAGGTATACGGGAATCCCAAAAATCTGCTTTTACTTTAGAAAAAAATATTCTATGAGGTCTGGTCGAAATCTAATTAAATTTATTGTAAATGTGAAAAATCTTAAAATATTTTTCTTTATTTTTACGTAAATTCCATGGCTACTCATGCACTTCCTCCGCCGTTTTTCTAATGCAATTTATTGGGGAAAAATAAATTTACCAGCTATTCATCACAAAAATTTTACAAGTTTCTTCAATATTAATTACTGAAAAGTCAGTGAGAATTTATTAGACAAAATTGTTTATAAATATCTAATTATTTGAGATTATTACTTCAGTAGTAGAAGATTGATTGTTATAATGAATGTAATTAATAGTATGTAATATATTCGAAGTAGTGCATGAACAATTTCGTAGTTTATTGAACTTATGAAATTCTAAAGTAAAGATGAACATTTGGAATTGTTTACGTATAAAAAGAAAATAAATAAATAAAAAAGAATTAAAAAATTGGTGAAAAATCAAAAATTTGAAATTAAAATTTTTCTGGACGAACAATAATCGATATTTATTAATTTATTCATCGTTTGTTACAAGAAACACTCTTGAAACGAAACGTAGTCGAAAAACCGTAAAACACTCAATTAAATCGAGAAAAGAAAGTCTAAAACAAACAAACACAAAAACGAATGGTGAACAAAGTTATATTATCATTAAATGTATATTTTCCAGACATGAAGTTCCAGTCACTAGTCAACCAATCACAATAGTGCACATGGACGATGATATTGTGGTTGTGAATAAACCAGCATCAATACCAGTAAGTGGCTTAAATGACCGCCATTAAGTAAAGACATTTTATATTATCCCAAGTTAATTAATTATTCCTCGTATAAAATTTTATTTTCGTAGTTACTTTACCTATCATTCTGTCTAAATAAAAACGTATATTTACGAGGGTGAACAAGAAAAGCTTTTAAAAGGCAAAGCAATTTTGAAAATATAATATTTCACAAAGAAAGTAACGCTGTTGCACGCTTTCAAAAAGCTTTTTTTGAGCATTCTATATCTTTTGTATCTATCCTTATATTTTTTGTTAAAATTAAGTTTGACTTGTTTTTACCTCTAAGCATTTTAATTAAATTTAAGTAAATCTACCTGCCTTGAATTGTGTCTTGCAGTTGAGCAATTTTTGTAAATTTATATATACTTTAGAACAGAAAGGCCCAATATACAGCTCGTGTATGGTAAATGCCAATTTTCTGGTGACTACACGTTATTCGGTGTGTTGTACATTTTTACGTATTTTAAATTTTATTAGTACAGAGAAGGCACTTCATTGACGATCATTGTGTTATATTACAATTCCTTCTAGCATCTTATCTTAAAACGTTTTTGTCTGGCTACTAATAATTTCATTAGCATACTTCCCGTGTTTAAGTATGCTTGCACAATATTATCTTCTCCAAAATTGAAAATAATACATTATATACCGTTTGTGTTCAAATCATGAATTTATTTAAATCATTTCAAATTAACTATATTCATTTTGATTTTTATCATAACTAACATTTTACTACCCTTCATTTGTTTACCGCGCTGCGTTCTCATGTTGGTTCTCTATACAAAATGTGTTCTTTCATTTTTGAATAGAGCAAGGTCTTTCTGCCACAGAGATTTACAAAACAAATCAATTAATATATATAGTAAACATTTTGCGATTATTATAAAACAACTATTTCAATATAGCATATTTGAACTAAAAGAAATAGCAACTTAAAATGAAGAATTGGCTCAAAATTAAATGCTTTCACTATGACAGTGACTAGTGAATTAAAAACGAAAATTTAAAATCAAATATGCACCAATTCGATTAATTCGTAAAACGTTTCGAGTTATATACAAACATATAATTGAAATTCGCCATTAAATGGTTTCACTTTTGAAATTAAATTGTTTCCGCTTTAATTTAAGTTTGTTGGTGAATGAAGATTTTTTTTTTCGAATATAAAACCAAAGTGTTTTCTGCTTCACATTCAAGTTGTTTCAATTGATTATATCAAACTCCTTCAAAGTGTTTTTATCTTTAAAATGAAAATTTTTGAAAGGACTTTTCATCAAAGTGAAATCAACTTTAATATGTTAATCGATATAATTTTTCTCTACGTGTGTGTCACTGTCACTCTTTTTCTCATAGCGATTGTCATTTAAATTGTATTATCGTTTTTTGATAATAAATAACTTTACAACATTGCGAAAAATATATAAATATCTCTAATACGTACGTATACATATGTACATCTAATAAGTATTCTATAAAGTATTTACAATATCGAGAAAAAATAAGCTGGCTGTTCGTAAAATATTTGTATTTCATTATAACATATTTAAGATTTTGTTCTAATTTTTATTTTAAAAAAAGTTAAAATTTTAATTAAAAAACATCAGAATTTAAATACCTTTAGGAAAAGAATTAAATTCATGGGCTCTAATTACGATTTGATTGAAGTCATATCGTAAATACAGAAAATATCGAAAAGAATTTTGTTAAATTCATTGGTTTCTATGTATGTTGTACCTGTATTCGTTACTTTTACTTTGATTTAAATGCCATTAAACTCTATGTTTGCACATTTAAAACTCAGCTTTTACCGAATTGTATACTATCATGAAACAAATTAGGGAGTTTTTGAGGTTGTAGATTTGACGTGGGGTACCCCACTCTTTTCATACATTTTATTCAAAGCTTTTGGATTAATAATTGTCTATTCGTAATAACATGAGTTAGAATCTAAATATCTGACTTCTTATACAAAAAACACTTGCAATTTGAAACAGGCTTACAAAATATTAAAAAGACAAAATTATTTTGCTTTTTGTATGGCAAACAATTAAATAATTTTTATTCAGTATATTTTTAATCTTCTTTAGCTCTATTCGCGTAGAAAGAATTTTTATATCCGATTAAATTTAATTGATTTTCTCCTTCTTTTAAATCATTGAATTCTTTATAGAATTATTATTCCAGTCTTTGGGGAGGCGTTTACAACATTTAATTCTATCGAATTTAATTTATTTTGTTTATTTTATCTAGATTTGTTTCTATAGATAGCGCTTACAGTTGGCTACAATTGTACTAAAATTCTCAGGCGCCGCTGGCATGAATCAAAATGTTATAAATGTGTTAGTCTCCTATTTTACCATAAAATGAATATTTCGCTAGAACATTATTTGGCCTGCGGTAAACCTTTTGTCCATTTTTATTGCCGAACAATTCTAATTTACTCTAATCACATCACACACATCGCTGTTTTCCAAAAAGACAGCCGTACATAGTTCTTCATAAAAAAGTTATTTGTCCTGTAATAAAATATGGCGCAAAATATTATGATTCAACCATAATATTTTGATGTTTTCGAAACAAAACCCTGAATCACGATTTTTTAAGGAATGTGTGGGATTTAATGTTTGAAGTCGTCTGCCAAAAATCTTAATTAAATCTAATAAAATGTCTATAAATTCAATGAAACCGAATATTGCAATATGACCTGAATGGCATATTAAAAAAGTTGTTATGTGAAATTAAAAAATTAGGACTAACGAAAGTCTTATTCACTGAATTCTTAACGCAAAATGAATACAAAACTTGTATACGTTTACCTTACTTTTTCCTTTTATACCTTTTGACTTAAATATAAATTTTTATATATATATTATTTTTGTGCGGCTCCAAATCTCGCTTTTGTCGACAACTGTCGCATAACATTGATTACTAGAATAACAAAAGTGTGACTATTATCACCTACGTAAAAGTAAAATAAGTTTTTGTGAACGTCTTGATCATTTGTCATATACCTAATGCAGTGATGTTTTCGTATAAAACATAATTCAAATTTTTCAAATTCTAAACAATCACATATTTCAAGTTTGAAACTTTCGTTCTATAAGATGAATTTTCGGATTAAATTAAACCATTTTTAAATTTAATGAAAACATTCTCAAACAATTTTCAAATGAAATGAATTTTAAATTAAATGAAAGTATTTTCAAATCAAATGAAATGTCAGCTTTTTAATAAAATTAAACTATTTTCAAATAACATAAACATTTTTTAAGTATAATTTGAAGATACGATAAAACATTCATGTTAAATTGTGTACCCATTTCATAATAAGCGATACTAACAGGGAACATAATTATACGTGTTCAAAGTGTTCAAAAATTAAACCAAAATACGACAAAATATGGATTTGGTTTTACAAATCTCACTTCATTTGTACCACTAGTAAGGATTTAGTTTACATGAATATTTTATTGTAAATATCTACATTTATATTCAAATTATTTAAAAAATGAAAAAAGAACAACATAATAATAATAATACAAAACAGTTTGTTATTTTTAGTTTTTTGATGTTTCAAATTAAATGAAAATATGTAGTTTAATTTCTGGTTTCAATCAATTTGAAAATAGTTTCATTTTATTTGAAAATGGCTTCATTTAATCCGAAAAATATTGAAAAAATAGTAATTTTTGTCCATTTACAGTGACATTACGGGATTATTGATGTTTTGAAAAAAGAAATTTAATAGTAAATTCGCTTAAAACGTCACCAACCAGACCAATTTAGTAGGAAGTACTTAGAAGACAATAAACATAAACGAGGATCCATCGAATCGAGAATTCAAGAAGCGGCTGATTTTATACATGGAACTGGGACAGTTAAGATACTTAAGGAGTCTTACAAATCCCTTACATGAAACAGGATACGTGATTCTCCCCTATAATTAGGTTTAATGGGATAAACTCCTTTTCAAAATCCAAAATGTAGAGTCATTGCTCTGGCATATTAACTCTGTAAAAGTGGGTCTGTTCGGAGCAAGATGCGGTGCTTAAACGACTTTTCAATTATCTCTTATACGTCAAAGCCATAACCGTCGCACAAGTGCTCCATTAAGCCACCTCAATTGCCCCGAAAGGCCGTGGTAAGCCATTGGAAAACGTCCTGCGTCGCGAACGGAGGATTTTCGACAGAAGCCGGGATTCAGAAAAAAATGGAAATTCCGTGGCTTTTCTTAAGCTACTCATAACGTCATCAATCTTGTACGTGAGGTGGTGTTTTCCACTCTCACTGTATCTTGTCTCAAATTCTTTTTGTCTTGGTTATGCTTAAAAAATGTCCGTGACACGAGATGAAGTCAGTTTGTCGTGGGCTGCCTGAGTTTTAGTTCACGTTTCGTGGTTATTTCAATATCACGACATTCTGCATCCCGATGGTTCACTGTCGGCTGTTTACGTCTCCTTCAAAAACCTAAACGACTCTGATTCCAATGCTCCCTCAGCGGAGCTAGGTCCTTGCGTAGAACATGTGCGGAGGCACGGCGAGGCGTTCATAAAACATACATTTCGTATAGTCTAAGAAATTTGCATACTCAGCTTGTAATGTCAAAACCACGATGCCAGGAAAACCTTTTGTCGGAGTTCGGGAGCAATTTTCCTCCATTCTGCGGCCTGTCTGCCGGCATAGCGCCTTATCTCTATGACGGAGTAGTCTAAGCAACTGAGTGAGCGATTTTTCATTTTTCCTGTATTTATCTCCACTCGCCCCGTCCTTGTTGCTGTTATCTGCGCTTCGACTGCGATTGTGTTGCCCGTTGTTGCCTGTTGTTGAAAGTAACTTCAATGGCGGAGTGGATTATGCGATGGGATCAGATTGTCCTCTTTCCCCTTTGTCTCGGAAAATGTTCATTTCACGTTATAATGTTAATGTCTATTCAGGGAGATCTGCTGAGAGGAATATAAAGATTATCATTTCCTTAGCAAATAAAGATTTCATTTTTTGGTATTATTTTATGCATATGGTCTATGAAATATCTTGCGCCAAATCTTCAAATGTTGAAAGCGAATGAATGAATAATGTTTACTATAATAGTATCGCATTTGGTCGAAATTCGACCCACAACACTATTTACATATTTATTTGCATAACTTTTTTAATATTCTACCGTGCAGGGAAGGCAAGGAATCTAAGTCCAATTGAAATGCTTTCATTTAATTGGTTAAAGCGTTCTCCTAGTAAATATATATGTATAAGCCCTAAACAAGCCTTCAACACGCCAGGAATTGAAGAAACGCCCGATATACGCCCGAATCACCCGGTCATAGAGTCGCCTATAAACACGCCCGCAACACGCCTGTTTACTCAAGCAAAAATATCTAATTCTTTAGCATGCCCGCAACGCGCCCAATGTAAATACAAACATCTTCCATTTTTCAAGTCCCCAGCAAACCCGAAACCCTCTTACAACAGGCCCGCAGTAGGTCCAAAATTTTTATAAATTATGCCTGCAAAGTATTTTATTTATGTGCATCGATCACAAATCTCTAAATTTTTTGAATGAATTGGGATCAGGCCCGTAGCATTTTTGAAGAAAAAAAAGATCATGCGGACGAGTCTCGGGCCAATGCAGGCATGATATGGATCTGATTGTTCGGTAACCATGCCTGTTGCGGGCTGAAAATGGAAAATGTTTAGCTGTATGTATAGATTTTAATTATCTAGAGTCTATAAATAAACACAATGCGATAATACTCAACTTTGTAAATTTGTATATAATGTATCTTGTATAACAAGAAATTTAGAAAATTTGAGTGAAGTATTTTCCAAAACATCTTTAAATTTTTTTTTCACCAAGCTACTCTCGAAAAAAAACAATTATTTTCATGGCTATTCAAAGAGGAAAACGTATTCAAAGTAATAACAGAGTGAAAATTAAAACGACTTTGCCCTAAAATATTTACTTTTCCTCATGAATAGATACATTCTTAAAAAAATTCGAGGAGATTAAAACGTTCGTTCAAGTATTAGAAGCATCATTACAAACGCTATAAAGATTCTATATAATATATTGGGTCCCATATTTCCCAAAGATATAAAACTTTCAATGACAATTTCGAAGATCTAAAGATAAAAATGGACTTAAATCCCGCAACAAAAAAATTTATTTTTAATCTCTCAGAACGGCTTGGATATATGGCATATATGGCAAGGCAACAAATATTGTATTAACAACCCCCAAATCGATAAGGATAAATTCTAAATCATGTTTTTATTACCATTTTTAAAAGCATTTCGTTACTTTAAAACTCTAGGTTGTTCTAGCTTTAGAGTATATTTGTCAACAAAACTTAAAATTAATAATAGGCGAAAGTATGTAGAACATTAAGCATTCAATGCGTTTATCTCGAAGAGAATTTTTATGAGAGTAAACAATGTTAACAGAAATTTCCATAATTTTTATGGCTATCATTAAGAGCAGAGGTGGTTTTTTCTCTTCTTTTAAAAAATTAATATTTATACATATTATCTTTAATTTATTTTTTGATCAATTGGTTATAAAAAATGCCTTAACACTTGACTTTGTTAAACACATAAAAACGGTTCGTTAAAAGATAACTTTAATTTTGTCATTACAGACGCTGTGATATTTCTGGCGTTTAAACAACGCAAATTAAGTACCCCTTAAGTCCTAAATTGTTTACTTAAAACCTCATCTCGATATTTCACTTGCCATTTTTCTCCAGCTAAGGTTGGAATGAATTGAAGATTATGGTGTACATAGATTCAATTCAAACTCTTCCAAGATAAAAAGTTTTTTAAGTACTTAATATTATTAATATCTCATTTATTTCTTAAATTGGCAAGATATACGGTTTGATTCGAGGTAATGTTCAGGTCACGTCAAGTCGAAAATGACAATGTTTTGAAGAAATGATTTAAATTATATATGTTAAACTTAATATATCTGTAAAATTAATGTAATATATATTTTTTATTATTTTTATAATTACAACTATTTATACATACAATACAAATTTTTGTATGTACACTATTTACTAAAATTTCTGCTCACTGATCAGCACAGCATACATAATGACACTTCATATTTAATTCCTTCTAAACTTTATAAGTACAATTCTGTTAAATATATTTAGGAAATTTTCTCGGTGTATATGTGTAACAAAACATTTTTCTTCTTTTATATTGTATAGTTATTTATTGTCATAATTGACAATTTCCCAGGTTGTTTTACTCTATTTGTATAAAAGATTTCGCTTTTAATTGTAAGAATTATCCCGAAATATTTGGTTCAAACTAAAACTGACCTTTTTTAACTTATTATTTTTCAAATGGGACCAACAAAACAAAAACCAAATGAAACTGAAAAATGCAAAATATAAACTGAAAAACCAGGCATGAGACGCCAGTTTTAGCTCATCCTATTAAAATTATCTACCTAGACAACGAGCTTGTTGTACTGGATAAACCGTGCTCGATACCGGTGAGTAAAGATCACTTCTAGGAATGCAGAGAAATTTGTTTTGGCAATAATTTAAACATCCCCGATGCAATGAAAATAACACGTTTTTACAACGTTTTGATGTATTTTTTCCTTTTGGACGTAGTACATACCTGTTTTAAATTTTCTACATTTTTTGAGACAGTTCTTTTACCGAATTTTAATGGAGTTCCCCAAAAACGACTGAGAACATCCCACCTTTTGCCATGGTACTGTCAGTGTTTTGTTTGTTTTTTGTTACATTGTTGGTTGCAGTTCTTAAAGAAATGTTTACTAATGTCTGATGCGGTAATTTTACAACCTGTGATTTTTCTTTAAAGTAGGATAAGTTAACCGTCTTTCCATTCTCACTTATACCCGCCATCATCTTCATTCAAATTTGTTCACTCATAATTTGCACAATATTTTTTGTTTCCTAGTGCTAAGTATCATTTTACAATTTTGTTATTAAATCAATATTAATTTTGCTGTAATAAAAAAATATTTACTTTAAAACGACCTTTTTGGAAAGTACATTCATGTGATAAAATAGCGCTGGAACGCTTTCTCATACCGGCGTAACGTGTAATAAAATGGAAAAATTGAGCATGCTTATTCAGTAAATTTAGACTTGCCTTTTACCCTCAGGTACACTGTCCCTTAATTTGGGGACCAGATGTACAGCGACATACCTCCAAAGCCGTTTACCTTTTCCAAAAGTGAATTTTATTCAACTGTCACGCCAGCAAGGAAACAAGAAAGCAATTTTATATGAATGTGAAGTTTAGTGGGAAGGTGAAAACAGGCACATCGTACCCGTAATTTTTGCGAAGGTGACTACAGGTGAAAAAAATGATTCGTGTTTAGACCTAGCTAAAAGTACTTAATGATGAAAAATTCCAAAAAGTGGAATTTGCTCGAAATACAAGAAGGTGACGGAGCATAGCTTAAAGAAATAAATGTCCTACTGCCTGTTTAGGACGATTTTTTTATGAAAACAGTGAGTTTTACTTAACGCTTAATGGTGATAATTTTTCAACGGTTAACAGGTGTGGCAAAGCATTTCTTGTAAGTTTAATTTGAGAACTGAAAAGAAAAGAAAAGAGAAACAAATTGATGACAGTTAAATCAAGTAAAGCTTTATATGGATATAGGTCTATAAATACTCTTAATCGTTCAAACTTAAGATTAAGACTTAAATTGATTGCGTTAAAGGACAATAAGAAACTTTAGGCCCACTCCTCAGTTGAAATAACTTACACATAAATAGGCATTTTTAATCAGTTTACGTTAATTTTACGACTTAGGTCAAATGTCAGTATGTTCGGAGTTGTATTGTTATTCAGTTTACTTCATTAACCCTTTTTGTATAAGCATTCCCTAAAAATCCAATCGAAGTATTTTGACGTTAAGTGCGAAAAAATTAATTTAAGCCAAAAGTTACTGAAATTAATTTATGAAGTGCCTAACCAAAGAATGTTATATTGAGATTGAGATTTTAAGACGACGTAACTCAGAACATAATTTATAACTTATATCCTATTTGAAATTTCCTTTCCAGTGTTATATCAACTTTTACTATTGAAGTTCCCATACATTGTTTTCTCATTGTCCTTTTCAAAAATTTCCTCTTCTATTACTATATTTTTTGAAAGATGCTTTATGTTATATAAATAATATGCAGTTTTCATTCCCTCTAATTTATGAATAAAATTGCCATTAAACGTAAGTATTATAAAGCATTTTAACACCCTTTTAAACTAATTACCTACAACGATGAGTAATTTTGAATTGATTCAAAACTAAATAATTTAAGTTTTAATCACTGAATTTAACTTTCCTTCGTTTTACTCAGATTGAAATAACCTGTCATAGCTGCGATGTATTTTAATTGCCCTGTATCTGTTGTACAAATTGGCTGTGAAATCCAGGGAGCTTGAAAACTTAATTGCTCAGAAATGTCTTAAATGTGTCTGCCACAGAAAATGTGATTAATTACAAACTCATCCATATTTACGATACTATGAGTAGCGTGCTCATTATACTTAACTTTACCTTCGTAAAATGACGAGTATAGAAGCAAAGATAGTACTGTCTTTAATTTTTGTAGATTTCGCATGAATTGATACAAAAAAATAATAATTTTCTTTACAAAGGTCGACTATAATCATATATTAATGTATATACAAAATCTACGAAAAATCAACAGTCAGTTTTTGGAATTATCTTGTTTTTTATTAATAATTCAAACTATCCGTTGGAAAGCCATTTCTGGTATATCTTCATAACTAAGAATTTAAACACATACATACCTATGAATAAAAATTTTAATACGCGCAGTAGCGCGTGCTAGTGCTTGAGTATTTCCTAAATTATACTAAAGTATTTTCTACCTAGAAAATGCTATATTTTCGAGCATTCCCTAGTATTCACCTTTCATCGTTTTTCAAATTATCCAGAATCATCTACCAAGAAAATATAATTTGCCATCTTTTCTCATACTCAGATTCAGAGTTTATTATTGTAAATAACCTTGAAGTTCCTTCGTACAAAATTAGTAACGACAGCTAACTTTTTATTTGATAGTACTAAAGAATGCTTAAGAAAATTTAAACATACTCATCAATACTAAAATGTTTCTGTTTACTAGCAGGCGCTAATTAGTACTAAGATTTTTATTCACATGATCCATTAACTTTTGCAAAAATTGATGCAAAGAAGAAAATAAACAAATAATACTCTTATCTGATATAAGTAAAATCAAACTAAATACAAGAGATTATTTATATGCAGACATACAAAATTTTATAAAGCTATAACAATCAGGGACCGATAATAGTTATGGGAGTTATAGGAGTGGTTACATGTTTTTCATCAATAATTTTTTTTCTAATATATTTTAGAATTTGAAATTTTTAGTATTGAAAGTTTTTCTTCAAAAGATTATTTCAGTGTTTAGCAAATATTTTATTTTTTTTGAGAAAAAAAATTGTTGCAACAGAGTTTGAGGTCTCATCACTGATATTGAAAATCTTTATAGGGTTTTCATTTGGAGTCAAACGTGACAAATATATGCGAAACAAATTTTTATTTCCTGAAATAATTAAAATTTATTATATATTTTGATATTAATTTAAAATTTCGAAAATTGGCAGTTTGCTGCATTACGACTTTTTGTATATTATCACAAAATATTGTTGAAAACTATAAAACTGAAATAAATAAAGGACATTTAAACCTTTTCATTCTAAAAAATTCTTCAAGAATTAACGAATTCAATTTAAATGTCTTGTTCGACTTATCGATGCCCTTATTTTGAACACTCGTTTAGAATTTTTGTACAGAAATCGGGTAGTGGAAGTAGTTTTTATTTAAGATTTTTTCATAATATTCACTAAAAGATTATTGAAGCATGGAGAAATTGCGACAGAAGTGCTTTTTAGAATTTTAAAATTAAATTTCTCATGAAATGTTAGCAATGGACAAATTTGTTCGCATCTAGGTCACTTTTGACCCTATATGAATATTCCTATGCAATTTCTATAAAATCCTTGAAGAGAGCTCAAACTCAATTTATGCCATGTTTTATAAAAAAAACGGACTATGAAACTGCATTTTACATTTAAATGAAAGACTATTTTTTTAATCAGGTAATAAACTATTAATAGAAAATAAATTAGTTTTTATTTTACCTGATTGGAAAAATTATTTAATTATTTCATATTTACTTATTTATGAATTCTCACAAAATTGTCTGTCTCCAGCATTGTACAATTTTGTTAATTACTAATCTTTAACATTAGATTAATATTAATATGGAGTTTACGAGCAGCATTCTTAATAAATTCAATTTCTTTTTTTTTTTTTTTTTGTTATAAATTCCTATTAACTTTATAAATTAAACTCATGTATCATGCGAATTAAAATAGTGAAACAAACATCATTTATTTATTTTGTTCTTAAGGATTTATAGAACTTATTCTTTTATCACTGCTCCCGAACGGAATTTAAATCCATTTTAAAGGAGGATATTTCATTTATTTCATAAAGATGAAGATGATATTACAATTACAATTTACAATTTACAATGATTTATTTCATTCAGCGAGTACAGTAAGACAGCAGTCTTATAGATAGTACAACTAATTAACAATATAAGCAATTCAAAGCGTATATGTATATTACCTTTAATAAGGTTTTAAAAATTTAACTTTCTTTAAAAAGTGAGTAAGGGAAAAGTAGGAAGAGGTTCTTACTTTTATGCTCAAGCCACTCATAAATTTCAAAGGCAATTCAATCCATGGTACAAGAGCAACAGATAAGAGAAACGTTCCTCAATTAATCCTCTTTAAATGCCACGTTCAAGTGTACGTTACTCGTTTTTAAGTTCGCATGGCACCGAACCAAGTGTTCAGAACCTCCTTGTGAGAAAATGTGACAGTTACTACTTGAAGTCTGAAGAAGCCTTAGATGTCTCTTAAAATTTCAATAACTACGAACGTGTATGCTTTGAGAGTTGAAGGGTTGTAATAACGAGGCCATGGCGATCCTCAGTAGAAGTTATGTCAAGAACGCCGAAAAGGACGCCCACACACTGAACTAACCCTAATCGTTCTTAACGACAACTGAAGTGAAGTCGTCCAGGCCATGTCGCCGGCGAAGACATTTACCCTCGAGTTATGTAGGCAGGGACTTTAATTGAAATTGTTTGACTGTAGACACAAAGCACTTATTGGATTTGCAACATCCGAGACCTAAACGTTTTCGATTTGCTTAAATAGGTTCACCCGTGCGGTAGATACCGCCATAACACAGTTGTGTTCATCCTAGCTAAAGAGTACAACCTGAAAAATTTGAGGACAATCCATCGGTTAGACCGTCTTACATCAGGTCTACTTCTTTTCGGTAGAAGTCCGAAGAAAGCTAGGCAAATGGAGCACCAAATACGAAACAGACAGGTGCAAAAGGAGTACGTGTGTCGGGTGGAGGGCGAATTTCCCGAGTAAGCTCAACGTTAAATTCAATTGGTTCGGGTGAAATTATTGAACGAGAATTCCTTTTCAGCGGTACCATAGAATGCAAGGAGCCAATTGAAGTAGTCAGCTATAAGATTGGCGTTTGCAAGGTTTCGCCGAAGGGCAAGGAGTGTACGACAACCTTCCAGAAATTAGGATACAACGGCAAGACAAGTGTGGTTCTGTGTAAGCCCCTCACAGGGCGAATGCACCAGATTCGGGTTCATTTGCAATACTTAGGTAGGTTCGTTCAATTCCCTCGGTTCGTTGTTTGAATAAAACCACTCTCTTCCTCAGGTTACCCCGTCGTGAACGATCCCCTGTACAACCACGAGGTTTTCGGACCAAACAAAGGACGCGGGGGCGACATTGGTGGAAAGACTGATGAACAGCTTGTTCGGGATCTTATTAACATACACAATGCAGAAAATTGGCTCGGAATCGATGGCGATTCGGAACTGTCACTGTTTAAACCAATGAAGGGAGACTCAGACGCTGACAGTCTCACAGGAGCTCTTGGAAATAAAGGTGGGATTCTTACAATTTCTTTCTTCTATCAAAAAAAAAAGAAATAATAGCTTTAGAAAACTCTTTCCTATCTTAGAAGATATATAAGTATAGGAATTATCAAATTAAATATATTTGCCTAAACTCTATAATAACTATTTTAGATATGTATATAGTACAATGGTGGAAATACACATAAAACCACTGAATAAATTTGATTAAAGTTCTTAATTTTATATTGCAATAGAATGGCAGTTATATACATACATGTGTATGAAACATTTTTGATTCGAACTTAATTAAGAAAACGAAGTTAGAAAAGCTTTGCTTCTGGGAGACGGAAATTGCATTTGTTCCACGAAAAATGAATTCTGAAATACCTACATATTCAATTCTTAGAAGAAGTGGTTCAGCGAGCAGAAGATTTGTGTGGTTTGAATTTTCTTTTCCAACAAGACAACGCTGGCTCCCGAGTGTCTAAAACAATTTTCAAATGATTGGATGACAAAAATGCAGCTGACCTGCAGAAAGTCAGGACTTAAACGATATAGATAGTTTCTTGTCGATACTTGCAAGACGTGTGCATTAATGTACGGCCATGGAGGCTTAAAATCGCTTTTAGAATTTAGTCCATAAAATTTCCGTAAAAATTCCAGAGGAATTACGTAGAAATTCTAGGATATTAATTTTAAAAATGCAATGTACCAATTTTTTATATGGTAGGTTATATAAATACATATACAATAGTATTAAATTTTATAAGTTATCTTGAGTTGGATTTATCTTTCGAATGTCTTCTAAAGATTCGAAAGTTGGGAACATTTCATGACATTCATCACTAAATTATAATAATTAGTGATGGTGTAAATCAAATTCATTACTTTTAAGCTGATTAGTAAAATAAGCTAATTACACCATCATTAAATTAGCTATTTGCCAAAAATATTAATGATATATAATGATTAGCCAAATTTTTTGATAGTGAAAATTCAGTGAACGTAATGCTTTTATATGTATTTTAGAGCAGTTGTGTTGCCCAACAGTGAACTAAGTTTTTAAAAGGAAATTTGTGCTTAGGTATAATAAACCAGTGCAGTTACTCAAAATGTCATT
This sequence comes from Machimus rusticus, assembly GCA_951509405.1. Taxonomy (NCBI): domain Eukaryota; kingdom Metazoa; phylum Arthropoda; class Insecta; order Diptera; family Asilidae; genus Machimus; species Machimus rusticus. Next base: position 2,539,499 of record OX608052.1, on the reverse strand, counting down.
TCCGTTCAACTAGTTATTTAATCGGAGAGCTCCTACTACAGAAATGGTATTTTCTTAAATTTCAGGCAACGTCCTCAGCGACGACGATTCAGAAAGTGTTTCAAGGGAAGCCTCGCCGTGCTCGGAGAGCCCCCGACCGGTTTCGCTGGGAAGCGAAAGTCCGCATGAAAATGTTATGACCTCAGTTCACGTCAGCACCAGCGTCAACATGAACTCGGCCAGCAACACATCATTAACCTCGCAATCAAAGGTAAAGGTAGGTTGAAATTTGACACCGGGAGGAGAATTCTTGATCGATTAACGATTCACTTATCACGCCAACGAATGTAGGTGACAGTGGCTACGCAAACAGGTCACGAGTCCCCCGACCTCACATTCAACCCGGACAAAATGACCACAGACAAGCACTGCTATGAATGCAAAGTTCGCTACAGGGATCCCAAGCCGCAGGACCTGGTTATGTATTTGCATGCGTGGAAGTACAAGGTAATTGCCAGAAGTTTCCAAACTAACCGCATTAAGTGGGCAGTGGCCGGGGCCCGGCTAAATTTGCTCGTGTGCCCACCGGGCCGAAAAAGGCCCCGGCGACCCTCCACGACCCTCGATGACCCGCCCTGGCACCAGTCCGTCACGTAGGGTTCGACTAATTTACACCAAATGGTTTCCTCGCGCGTTAGGTGCATTGATCTTTTCCCAGCGCCAGGAGCCGCCCAGGCCGGCAAAAGAATCCCACTTGACCACAGGGAAAATTTTAGTCGTTCTAGCGCAATGGCCGAGTTAGCTAGCCTGGCTGCAGGACGAGGAGCGCCCTTTCACTAGCAATCCGATTAGCATTTTATGCACCTCCAAACTTCGTTCTTTCGACGGAGGCAGGTGAGCTCTTTTGGAAGTTCCACTCAACGCTTATGTCCCTCAAATATTCAGCGAGGTATGGTGCCAGGCGTGTTACATCATTTAAATGACATAGTACATGGGTTTTAAAGCTTTAATACTAACAAAAAAAATTCAATTAAAACATTTCGGATAAAAGAAACCCAAAAGAGTTGCACATTGTGTGACCAAGTATTAACGTGGGTTTAAGCAGTGAACAAAAACTAAGGCGGACATCATCACTTTTTTCGTATGATAGGTAATGTGCTTGTTCTGGTAAACTAAAATAAAACTTTTTCAAATCTAGAAGAATTTCTAGCACTGAAAAATCAAATTTTTGTTATAGCAAAGGAACCTAACCTATTTTATGGAATTTTGTATCAATGTAATTTTTAAAATTTTAATTTCAAAAATCACAAAAAGTCAAGGAAGTGCAAGTAATAATCATATGTATACGCTGCGATTTTTTTCATAATCTGATCTGGATCAGATTTAGCAGAAAATGTTACATTGAATTGAAATTTATGGGCAGTTATTTCCAAAAATTTTTATTTCGTGTAAACGAAATCGGATTGCTTTGATTTATACACATTTTGCGCCAAAAAATTAATCCAAAATTTTTCCCGACTTGAGTTTGGATGAATAAGAATCATGAAAATTAGATGTTCTTTTCGAAAACTTTAAAATTTTTGTATAGGAGATGGCTTATACAAATCAATTCAACGACAAATTACCTAGCTAAACTCATTCTGTTCCGATTGTGAAAAAAACACAGCTATTATTTATTTACGTATATATAAAACTTTCTATTAACGTTATTAATCACGGTTATAAGGAAAAACTATTCAATAGCGCCATATATATATTATATACATACATATATATATATATTTAAAGTTACAGAACTGCGTTTGGTAGGTTATACTTTTTAAATGTTCCAAAAATCCTCTGTAAAGTTTAAAGTATTTCTTTTTACCCGCTACACATGATGTTTTCGGGTCAAAACAGTTTAAAAATTGTGGTAATTTATCATTTTACAATACATTTTTGAACACTTCTTTAAAAAATTAATGAGGCGTTAGAAACACTAACAATGAAATTAAAAATGAAAGTAAGCTATACCTACATAATTAGAAAACCCTATTTGTCTGCGATTCCTATCAGATTTTTTTAATGATACGTTGTTAAGAGCTTATTTCGATTTGGATTCGCTATTGTGTGAAAGAAATGAAAATATGTAGTTAATTTAACCAAATATTTTCAGTTTTCGAATTTATATGTATTAACTTTAGGTTCAAGTTTTCTTTTATATTACTTGTCCAATTAAAAGTAAGTTTCACGGAGTTGTTTAAATAAAGATTTATTTTCATTTTTAAAAATGAACTAAAAAAATATATCGTGTCGATACGGACGTATGAAACATTTTCATTTTGTTATTGATTTTAAGAGTTACACCGAAATTTTGTTTATGTTGGTGGTTCTTGAAATCTCATATATTTTATTTATAAGAGAACACTTGTTTTAAAGAACAATCAATCAAAATAATTGACATTTTTTCATTTCATCACATCCTCTTTCAATATCTTCGGAAATTAACTATTTATTTACTTTATAATTCATATTGACGGAACACAATTTTCTGATGGCTAAAACATCAATCAATGAACTCATATGTACTATACATATTTGATTTCAGGATTTTTACACATGAATAGATTTTATCATTTTATTTTTGTTTACAGGGTCCAGGCTGGGAATATGAAACAGAACTTCCAGATTGGGCACGTGTGGACTGGTCAGAGCCAGACTGTGAATAAATTAACCGAATTTACTTAACTTCCCAAACGTCATGCCATCAGTATCCATATATCACTCTGCACTCGAAAACAGGATAAGCGGGCAGTGGTAACTTCGCTAGGACACCATGAGGAGCCGTTTCACATAACTATGGTTTAAAGAAAACATCAAGCACATAGCGCGGTAAACAAATTTTGTAAATTTAAAATTATATACTATGGACAGAAATATGCGATATTCTGCAGTCCATTCACGCGCTACTTAGATTTAATTTTATTTTGTGGTTCATTTAATTTTATTCTTTCGTTAGCGGTTTAAGTTTGTTTAAATGTCAGCATACGAGCAGCTACAGCTGCTCTACAATTAAGATGCAAGTCGAGGGCGATCAGTAAAAAAGACACTAGTTGGAGTTGGAAAGTAACCGGACAGAAATAGTTACTTTAAAGCATTTAAAGTTATGTTTGTTGTTACTTTAGTCCTAAGTAATTTAAATTTCCCACAAATAATAGAACGAAGTTCGTCCGAAAGAAAATTTTAGTTTCGTTTTTTATTTTTAGTATTCGAACAGTTGTAAAAATTTATTAAATAATCGGATGAACTTTCTTCCAAAATACATAACTGAATTTTTGAAATCATCGCGTCTACCAATGTCTGTAAAGGAATATTTATTTAACAATGCACAAATTCGCACACTCATTCGTAGAACATGAGATTATTTTTCGAGCGAAAACATTAGATTTTTCAATCAAAGGAAAACGTAAAAAGACAATATTTGTATATCAAATATTTATGTAAAAAGCATGGAGAAATGATATATTTATATAAGGACTATTTAAAGTGCCGCCAGAGCATGGAGTAAACCATTCAAAGTAATTTATTTCCTAAACTCACGGACGATATCAGTTGCCAAGGCGATGGCAAAAACATTCAGATGCATGATTTTGTTGGTATTGAATCTTCCCACTTCCTGTTTTATTTAAGTTTTACCATTTGAAATAATAAAGTTTCTGATGTTTCCTCGTTTGTTTTATTTATTTAATTCTTGTCTTTTTGTTTTCATTATTGCATAGTTACTTTTAAATTAACTGCGCCTTTTCAAAATGAATAATTGTAAAAACCAACTTAGCATAAAAAAGGCGTAAACACAGGTAAGTTTCACATTTGAGTGCAAATAAAAATCTATCACCTTTCTAAGGCTTAAGTCGAACGTAATATTCTAAAGTTGATTTTTATAAATATGACTGTCGTAACTATGAATGTATTGTTTTGAGTATTTTTTTAATTATATACATTGATCTAATACCGAAAAAGTTTGCAGTAAGACCGATCTAAATTTGGCCACACTTATTGTACAATTAAACGTGATGAAATCGTTTGGTGCACTGTGCCTAAATCGATGCATAATAATAATAGTAATAATAATCTTTTTTTTAAACCATACAATCGTATCATATACATTTGTACATTTAAGTGGAAAGGTGATTTAATATAAAGCAGATAATTCCAAATCCATGCAGATAAAATCAAGATTTTGGCAGATGATGTGTTGCATTTTATGGAATTTCTTACAAAATTTGAGTCCTTAATTTCAGAATAAAGAATGTAATACGGACTTTGTCGAGTGTGAGGCCTTGCAGTCTTTCCCTATTAAATACTAATTTAGATACGAAAACAAAAAGTTTACATCATGGTAATTTGCTTCACTTTAAAAGAGAAGGACCTAATTATTTAACTTACTTAAGGAGGAGTTCCTAGTCGACTTAAAAACAAGATGTTATATAATTATATAATTTTTCAAAAATATGTATAATAGTATTTAAATATATTTTCAAATTAAATTTTTGAAATTGTTTAAAAACTATTGATTTTATTGAAATTGAACCATGGTATAAGATTTGGGCCATTAAATGATTCCAATATTGCAGCAATATTTAAGTTGTATCAAAATATCGACTATATACTGTAATACTTACGAGTGCGATGTTATGAAAAAATTGTTTAGATCTGAATATCCGTATATTCCTTAATCGATTCAACCCCAAATTGGCCTATACATTAATTGGATTCAATATCTAGGCCTGGTCCTAAAATTTGGGAAATTAGTGAAGGATAAAGGGGATTTAACTTCAAATATATTAGATATTGTTGTGATGATAGCCTTCTTCATTTGTAAATCAACTATATCTTTTAGGAAAATTGTAAATGGCCAGCCTTCTGAAACTCGAAGGGTACGTAGACTTGAACTTTCAAAAACTGCAGACATTAGTTGGATTGACCTGTTCATATCTGATCTATCTAAAAAATAAAGACTTGCAGATTTTGACGTTTTTGTGTGCAGGTTATCGAGTAATAAGTCTTTTTCTTTAAAATTGGTAAAAGTATTTTTTTGTGGCATATTGTATTTCGGCCCAAGGTGTACAAAAAACAATTGTAGATCTTTAAAATGAAACTTTGCACCAATAAACATGAAAAAAAATATTTTTGTTTCTTTGCCACAAAATAACAATATGGTGGAAGTTTTTCAAAATCGGAAAATTGAGCACAAGTCTTTCTAATCCTGATTCGAGCTGTAGTCATAAATTTGTAGGTACAACAGCATATTGACAATACACTGATCACATTGAAATAACCTTTACTATAAACTTTGTCAAAAATTCCAAACGACATGTAGAGTATTTAAATGTGAATCTGTACAACCTAAATTTTTATTATGGTTTACTGGAAGAATATAATTTAGTGGGCAACGTTATTAAAACCAACTGGACTGGACTGTTGTGAGATTTCGTGGGTATGGAAATCGGAGCTTTAATAAGGTAAACAAATATCCTTCCTACATAAGTCTCGCGCTAAAACTAAGATATTATCTAAACAACTTTCGATATACTTTCGATATCTCTCATTAGATTTTTGTTCAGAATCATTTGGTTATTGTACTGATAAAATTCAATTATTTTTAAATTTATATATAAATTTTAATTTCCACCGAGCTGAATTTTTGTATATACATATAGCTATAATTTTCTTTTCTGACCTGATCTGAATATATCTCAAAATTCAGATTAATGCATATTAATTTTTTGTAAATTTTCTTTAGAGCTCCGTTAAATTAATTTGTCATTGACTTTGTGCATTTTTGTTTATAAAAAAAGTTTTTCAAATGTATAGTATATCCCATCTATATAAAATGCAAAAAAAGGTTTCTCTGGAACATATCTTAACGTTAATTTATTATTTTTAGAAAATATATCATTATCAACAAAATCATGTTACCTAATTTTAAATGTGTTATAAATTTACAAAAATAGTATAACTCCTTTTTGGGTGAAATTATATAAGTAGATTATCTTGATTTTTCTTTTTTTATTCAACATAACACTCTTCCTTATCTGCAAATCATAATAAGATAATCTGCAAAAATAATTCTCGTCCAATAAGGAAATTTTTAAGCGCTACAATATATCAGAAAATTCGTATTTTTCATAAATGCAAGTAATGAACAATAAAATAAGACTTAGAATGTAAGATGATGATGCTATTATTATTAAACATTTGTTGTATTCTGTTAAATTTAAAAGCATTTATTAATACATATGTATTCATTCAATATTTAGTACATTTAGTTTTTTGTTTCAAGGAGGAAATCTTGGTCTTAAGAAGATATTAATTTCAATATTTCTTATTATACTTGGGCATGTATTTGCTTTTCGGAAAAATATTATAACAATATGAAATGCACGAGCTTAGTAGCTCTTTAAAAGGTCTAAATTATTAAAGACAATAAACTTGACTAAATATTTTAATTTTAATTTATTACATTTGTCCCTTGTCCGGTTGTCTTAATATTCTTAATATGTATAGGCAGGAAAAAGAAAAAAAAATTCTAAAATAGCAGTTTTAAGCTAATTGGGAATTAAATCATATAACTTTAGTGTACTACATTTTTATTGCCCTGAATTTACTTTATTTTTTATCACATGTAACAATGAAATATACCCGTGATCAAAATTCGTCAAAATTGAAAGCAAAAAGTGACGAGGTGAGTTTTTTAGGAGAAAATTGTAATTTAATAAATTAAGAACAAGCCGCATTAAGAGATGATAAATTCACCACCAATTTTTAAGTAGAAACGCTTGGATGTTTGTGAAGCCCACAGAATTTCTAGGAACTTTTTGTAATCACCTTTTATCCTTTAGCTAATGGCTGGGTGTAGGAAGCTTGTTCCTGACACCCATTAGTCCGTTTGGAGATCTAATGGAGCAAGACGGCTGCGGACCGAGAGGCAAAAAGGACCCTTTTTAAGGCAAGAATATATTTTTCCATTTTTCCCTGCAAACCAACGATGAATTTTTATCGATTTCGCACCAACTCGGCGGGAATGTTTTCTAAAGGTTCAAGAATTATTAATAGATTTAGCCCAATATTTTTCAATTCAAACAATAAGTTATATTTGATTTGAACGTGGTGGGTATAAAGAGGAAAAATTCAATTTTTTTCGAATGTGACTAACTTTCAATTTATTCAGCCTTTTCCGTAAATCATATTTAAAAATAAATTTGGTATTTAAAACAGTTTGCTTAAAATATTATGTAATTTTTCATACATATTTTTAAAATAATTTTTAGTTATGCATATAAAATTCAAAAATAGAAATCTTATCAATAAAGTTTTTCTGCTTATTTGTAGATATTCTTCCCAACAATCTAAGGCCAAGATTTTTTTAAATTTGTTTTTTAATGCATTTACATTATTTTCTGATAAATTTATTATCCTGGATTATTCACTTAATTTTCCTTAAAGTTGCCTAAATGATGACTTCTCTCGTCGTCATAGGTGTAGTGCACTCGTTATAGGCGAATAAGTTTAAAATCTAAAGAAAATCAAAAACTTCTTCTTCTACCTTTCAGTGGGAAAGGATATAAATTGTCAACTCCCATAACATCATATTTGTAAACAAAAGATAGTGTATCATGAAGGAAAGATGTTTTGTAACCCATGAAAATAAGTATCACTTATAGAAATCCAATAAAATCAAATTTTAATTAAGGTCAACGATTACGATTTATTATATAATAGGATGAGAATTTTATAAATGTATTTGTGCCTTGTTATATTAAAAAGTAAAGTGTAAAGTGAACAATATTTACTTAGATCAAGAAACAAAAGTGTTGCATTAAGCTAAATTTAAACATAAGGTTTAAAATGGGTGACAGGAAGTAAAAAAAATAAATAAATAAAGAACTATTTCTTGAGATCATTATACCTATATCATACATTTAAAAGGATGAGCACACATGCAAGGTGGCCGATAAGAATTTTTGCTTTAGGCAAATTATATTGTAAGAGATTCAAAGCGTTTAGTGAACTTATGAGCTGAAATAAAGTTTTATTATTTTGCTTGCAATCCTTTGTTTTCTTTTGATCCCGATTCCTGAGTGAAGTTTCTGAAAAGTTAATTAAAAAGTAAGTAGCATTTAAATTATTTTCAAAAAAAAATAATAATATAATACAGTATATTCTAAAATTGGTGCGAAATGTGAACCAGAACGCCAAGCCGATCTATTCAGTGTGGCTCCGGCTTGAATTTCTTGCCACAGACACCCACGCTCATGGGGACCGATCGCCAGTCCTTATACATATATATCCGCCCGATTGAAATTCGAAGTGTGAAGTATAAGCGAAGGGAAATCTTGTATGGGGTCTTTAGTTTAAATAATAACTTTCAAATAATAACTTTATATATTTTATGATATAAAGTTATTATTCAAGTTTAATAAAATATTAAAACATCTCTATTTAAATATTAATTTAATTCAAAGAAAAGTTATACAGCACAGAAGAATATCTAGGTCACGACTAAAATGTTTTCACCGATTACTTTACTTTTATTTTTTGTATTCAGATGTCTTAAAAAGTAGGCGGAAAGTATTGCTGTAGAATTGCAAAGTAAATTGAAGAGTTACCAAGTAAATATCGAGTTCGCCACACTTGTAACATTACTCCTCTTCAGACGCTCCAGTTCCATCAGTTCCATCCGATCGACAACAATGATAATATCGACAATTATTTCTGTGGTCATTGGTAAGTTAATGATAACTTCAAAATTAAGGTTTTTCAGTGTAGGAGTTTAAAAATTCAACGCAGCTGATATATGGTGAAGTAATTACTTACTTTTTTGCGTGCTAAAAAAATGATGCAAAATCATAATAAAAAGGTATCCTAAATTTTGGAGTTATCCTTAGTTGACCAATGGCTTCAGATTCATCTTCTTTCTTCTTACTTGTAAGTTTAAGCACTTCTCACGATGTAATTATCTTAAAAGGTTCATCTTTAATTAACACTTATTGAATTTGCTACTGAATTTCGCGGAAGGAATTTCAAAGTGAAATAAAATTTTAAAAATTGTATCATTTTAGCTCAATCCATCGTTAAAAGTTGTTTTTTCGTCCGGCATTCTTTTAAATTGCTCAAGCTAATTGAAATGCGGTGAAGTGTATTTTATACTCCCGCAGAACTCTTCTCATTAAGCAAATGTTACTGTTTTCAATTTTAGAAACATTGCGCTAATGAGGCCGCAGGGAAATAGATAGAAAGAAATTACCGGGAATGACAAAAATGGGAGCTATAAATAAACATTTAATGTTTGTGCTCACAAAATATCTCACTCATTCAATGGTTACGTATAGAAATTTTTTTGACACAGAAAAAAATTAATTAATAAATATTACCACTAATGAGAATTTGTTTGCGTTTGCCTACATAAATACTGAAAATATGTGAAAAGGAATTATCATTCGAATATCATTTCAAATAATTTTATTTAATTTAATTTAATTTAAGCATTTTGTGCCGTTTTTAAGAATAATTTTGTCAATGAAATGATTGCGTTCAAAAGCATCGTAAGCTACCTTGTTTTAGAAAACGAAATGATTGAAGTTATATTAATTCACTAGAATTGGCAATGAAACCATTAGTTTGGAAAAATTAATATTTTTATAACATACAATAATATGTAGTATACTTACTTACTACATACATATATTGGTAAATTTTTCAGTCTATTTACCTTCTATTCTGTCAATTGCCGTACCTTGCTAAGATAGAAAAAACTGATAAAAAGTGATCCTAAAAATATATCAAAGTTAGCCGGTTTGAATATTGAATTTTAAACCAAATTATGTGCGAAATGAAAATTTATAATGAATTACTATACTCTCGGAGAAATTTCAAGATGAGCGTCTGTTTCAATTTTGCGATTGAGAAGGTCGAAACTCTTATTCAACTGAAACTTATTATTCAACTATTTAGGTTTCTAAGAGGTTCGCTGCCTACCTGCCGGTCTTACACTATACTTTAAAAAACAAGTACTTAGAGATATTTCCGGGCCATAAACTTTTGGAATATCATGGTTGAGGTCCTAAGGGACCATTTAAAACAATAAAATAAAAAATAGATTTTTTTAAAATTCTACAGTGGCCTAACCCCTTAAAAGATAATCTACATAGATTTCATATAAGCTATCTACGTATCATCTACATTTGTTATTTCAATTTCCGCAAATTTACTTTTTTCGCGATTATGTCAAAATTAATATAATACAGTTAGCAATTTAAATTGAAAGTATTCTTGAAGATTTTTAGCAAGTCTTATTTATTTGGGAAACGAATTTTAAAATTTTTATTTAAGAAAGGAAATAACTTAACATGGTAAATGAAACCTAGGTACTGCAGTTTAAAATAACTTTTCAATAATATGTCACCCTATGGGATATGCACCAAAAACAAAATTTATCCCACTTCTGTTTAAACCGCTTCATGCATTTGGATACGGAGCCCTTAAAGGTAAGAAAAAGAAGAAAACGTTATCGAAGTACTTAATTGATTTAAGACAGTGAAATGTAGGCAAGTGCAGCCTCACTTGCACTCAGATTGATCATATTTTGTGAAATAGATTCCATTTATTTTCGGATCTCTTCTGATATTAAAGGCGCATAAAACAGCGTTATTTGGTCTAAGGGAAAATTTTGAAATTTGCCTCCTTGTGCCATGAATGTTACCATAAAATACCCCGGTGAGACGAAAAGTCCCCGGTGGATAGATTTATCTGCAGTACATAACCTGCGCACCGGGGAATGCTATAAACAGCATGTAAACACATTTTGTTTAAGGAACTTGTTGTCCATTAAATACCGGCATAGATAACTGCATTTTAATGCGGTGGTCCACTTAGATGGTAAGGTTTACGGTAATTTGACCGAATTAATTGAACGTGACTCCAAGGACTCAAAGATCTTAAATGCCAGCACAGCTAAATAAAGTTAATTTATTGCCTCCATAGAAATTGCTCCGCCGTTGCACTGCAGTCATTGAGCAGCAATTAATTTCAGTGTGAAGCGCTGTAACAGAGGACCACCAAAGGTATCCCATGGCAGACGGTGCAAGAAATGTGGCAAGCTCAGCTAAATACGCTTTTGTTTCCAAACTTAAATTACTGAAATTTTGCCACTGGGACTACCTACATGATCAAAATGCAGCAGGTTATCGATGGATTTTCATATTTTTATTGAGGGTCCTCCGCTTTCAATTTTGAAATAACGCTTTGTTAACTAAAATTAATGAATTACCCTGTTCGATTTTTCGATAAACTCGAAAGTCATAAGATATATTTATATTTTATATGTGTGCTCATCAAAAGGCAAAGACAAAGTGCTTTTTTACAATCCATAAAATTTCTGGATTATATTCATGTACGAGTATGTTAAATTTTTGTGATACAGAATGGAATATGAGATAAACGGGGCACGTCAACCATGAGCTATATTTTCTGGAACAGTGTTGTTTTGCACTGTTATCTGATATTCCTTTAGAATATTATGTTCCTTGTGGCCCTTGTGGGGTTTGAATTAGCGGGTGGTTCACAGAGTTGTCTAATCTTTAACTTGATACATTCAGAAGCTTCTCAACTAATCTTCTAATCTAAGAATAAATACTTACAAGAGCAGGAGCGAGACTATTAAACAAATAGTATGAAAGTAATTATATGTATATTGCTTTTTCTTAATATACTACATATATAAAAAAAAATGCAAATTAATTACATGAAGGTATCTACTAGGGTAAAATAATGACAGGAAAGCGATAACAGAAGGTATAAAATATGTTTTGAAACTACAAAAATTATTTTCACATTTATGAAACAACTCTAATATTTTAGTACGTCTTTAATCAGTACATACTTCCTAACAATTTTATAAACCTAATATAGAACTTCCACACCTATCTGATAACGTACCTATTAATTTAAAATTTGTTTCTATAATCTTCGGACCTGTTCGCAATTATATTGGAGAAGCGGTCAAGAGCATGTCGCGGTATATTTGTGTAGAGTTTCATAGCATGACTACAAACGATCAAATAAGAATAATAAAATGTTTAATAAAATAATCTTGACTGACACAAACTTAATCGAATCGGTGTCGAAATGTGAGTAAGCAAAACTTTAAAAATTAAGTGACGAAAGGAGCACGACACGCTTGGAGTCAGGTTCTCAGGTTGCAGTACAGCACAAATATACTTATTTTTTTTTTATACTCATAAGGTTTTATTTAACTCTGCCGAGTAAGCGTGGTCCAGATATTAAAGGTTAAAAATGAAAAACTAATACTTTGTATTTTTTGCAGCTTTTGATAGTTTCCGACATATTTAAGGTTTTTTAATTTGTTTTACTGTTTACTTTAACAATTTTCAAATTTTTTGCTTTTCTTCTTCTTCTTAAGTGTTTTGATATTTTGATATAGAAGTGATCAACAATTTTAATAGTAAAAACACATAAAAATATTTTAAAGGTACCTAAAAAAAAGAAAAGCAAAAGAAAACAATAAATAAATATTCGCCGTAATATACCTACTTAGATCACTATATTAATCGAAAGGGCATTTTTTCACCTCATATCAATGAATTTTGAAAACTATGTGACTTTTTAAAACCTTCAATGAACTTCTTTAATAGAAAGGCCATAGAGCGTTTAGTTAAAATGAATAAAAAATGTAATGTAATTTAATAAAATGTAATGCAATGTAATTCTTAAAAATACGTCTGTACAAATATAAAATCTACGAAATCTGCGCACTTATTATATAATAGAAAATACCTGCATAGACGAGTTTTTGTTATATCGTATACGAGTGCAGAAGCAAGGACAATCTTTTGGATATTAAATGCAAAATTTTGGAGATGAAGGGTGTCCTTTTAGCCCTTTTGCTTATAAAACAAAACAAGGGTGGAATTATAATGAAGAAAAATCTCATGAATAAATGAATACAAAAAGCTTAAATATGATTTTTAGCAACGTTTGGGAGGATGGTGCCTGCTCGAAGAAGCTATCTTAACGTGTTTCTTCATTATTTCGGAGAAACTATGACCTGATTACATTCGCTTCCAATGCTGCTCCTGTAAAAACTAAGACTTTCCTCAAATATTATAAAATAGTGTGAGTGCTGGTCCCTTCTAGATTTTGCTCTGATTTCATTACTGGTGATTTTCGATTATTAATTTTTACCGGAATATAGGTTAACCAACGAAATGAGATCTCGAGAAATGATAATTGTGTTTGCATAGTCGAGTATTCTCAAATAAAGAAAGAATTTTGGAACGTAGTTATTACAAAAGCTAAAGTTCATCTCCTCTCAGTATAATTAATACAAAATGTTGCATTATAATTTGTCCATTGAAGTGAAAACATGAAACTCATCGCATTAGTCTGACATTAATTTCCATAAAGAGATAACCAAAGAAAACTTTTTACTGCTGTGCCAGATATCCTTTTCCGAGAATTGAGATTTTCCCCAACTCTGCACTTTGTTGACGGTGTTGGGAGACAGCTGCGAAAGTGCAGCTGTACATTGCAATTCGCGAAACATCAACAATGACTTAATATTCAAGTCGCGCCAAAGATGATGAGCGAAATGAGGAAAACTCCTTCGTCACGTTGAATCGGATGGAGTGGCATCAGGACGTCTCTAAATTTCTTCCTAATGGAGGATTTCAACAAAATGAACAACCGCGAATGAAAGAAATCTTTCAATTTCGTTTCAGAATGCTTTCTTTCAGGTTTATATTTTTTGCAAACAAATAGAATTTAGGGCACTTTTTTTAACAGTCAGAATTTTCAAAATATTCACATCTTTAAAGATACTCAAAATGAACAAAGAGCTCTGATGCACAAGTTACTAATTTAATTAAAAGAGTGAATCATTTGGAGTGCGGTTGCTTTTTACCTTTTCTGAAAGGAATTTGATTTAGATTAAGGAATCTTTAATCAAGAAGATAAAGTTGTTTCAAAGAACTAACGAAAAAGACAAACTCCTCTAACGAAACTTTCTCGGAGCAATTAATTTAGTGCAGCCATTTCTGACAAGACTGAAATATTTGCGTGAAACGTGCTTTATACTTCTAAAGAAATCACTATAGGAATTCTTTACAAGATTTAGTTAGCTACTACACCAGAACATCTGAAATTGTTTGAATTTTTTGGTTACTTATATAGTATACCTACTTATAAGATACCTATTATGTTTTCGCACTGCTAACAATACCAAGAGTATTATGACATTTAGCAATATATATTGTTGTAGAAAAAGATATTTAAAATGTACAGCAATACAATAGGAACGTGAACTCTTCTAATCTTTTCTTTATGTATATGTAATAAGTAGGTACTCTCGGAAACTAGGTACTGGATTTGGATAATTCGTTTACCAATAGAAAGCTGAGGCAACACTTACATTTTTACATATTAAAATGCTTGTCTTAATTTACTTTACTTGTTCGCGTCAGAAGTAATGTTTTTTAAAGATTTTTAGAGTAATCTCGGAAACTATTTACTTAACCGATTTGTTAATATGTGCTTCTTTTGTTTGTTTTTGTATTTGTCCATAAGAATTGGGTAATTAAAAACAAGCACACTATTATTTTATGCCGTATTGTATGTTATGATAAATCTACTTAGGTATGTAGAAAATTCGATAAAACAAAAGCCAAATTTTATATTATCTGTTATAACATACTTTTTTTTTTTTTAATTTCAGTCGCTCCGAGTAAAATCTCGAAAACTAAAGCCGATTTTTCTAAAAGTCACTTAAAGCTTTGTCTGCATTCGTATATTCTCCAGGATACCTAGTAAAAATTTAGGGCTTAACGCGTGAACCCATTACATATGTAAATAAGGAACTTTTCCATATTTTGTTATTTTTTAGAAATCTTTTAATAATATTACAATTTTTGCATAGTGTACTACTATCAGCCATGGTTCATGAAGTTCTTTGGCCAAAAATTTGTCAAGAAACTTTTACGTAGGTACATACCTTTCACTGAAACTGTCTATTTAGCCATTACATGAACTTGTTGCATATCAAAATCTCCCTCACAGCTTCCTTTGATGCATATACTGACCACAAAAAGTTAAATCCTTTCAAAGAATTCAAATAAAAGTCGTCCTCAATTTATGCAACTCCATTATGTAAATGAATCTGAGAGCTCGGAATGCAGTGCCATTCAAGCCATGCACTCTGTTGCGTATCCTTTCTGCCCGGCGAGTACATCTAAGGTCTTATTCTATTCATTCCAAACGATTTCTCCGAGGAAAGTTCTTTGGTCTTGTCCAATTCAAAATGTTTTGAGTGTGGACCAGGCGCTTTGATAGTCAAATGAATACAAAATTCGAGATTCTGAATTTAGGAATCTTGGCTCGCGTGCCTCCTACAATTTGCAAAATTTGCAAGAGTTCTTATTTCCAGGCAGATATCAAAATAGATTGTGATAACCACTTTCCAGCTGCAAATCTTCTTGATTTATTTCCGTTCTTCTCTTTTACAATGAGAACTGCAAACTTTCATATATGTATATGTTTGACTTAGTGAAGCTGCAAAAAAGAAAGAAACAGAAATATTAGTTTGTGTGGTGATACCTTGAAACAAAGGCTCAATTGTTTCTATTTTGTATATGTTTTCCATGCTTGCTTGCTAGTCCGAGATTTTAGTTAACACATGCATAGAACATAGCATAAATTCTTCGTAAAAATTTATGTTATGGGGAAATAGGATATATGTTAATATAAGCTTCCAAGCACTAAAGTGACATATCCTCAGATTTTGCTTTGAATGGATATATATGCAGAATTTAGTGGAAAGGAAATGTTTACAATGCTGCATTGTGGTTTATTATTGTACTCTAATGGTATTTTCGGGTTCAGTGGTTTCTCACAATAACAAAGTATTACCATATAACAAGAGAATTTATGTTATATATTGTTCAATCAACTCCAATTAAGGAAACTATTTTCATGCATTCATATTCGTATTACATTACATGTCCTACAAGTCCATATATGTATATATACAGTACTTATGTATGTATCTATCTTTTAGCTTTCCGAATAGAGGAAACAAAACTAATTCTTAGTATTGTTTTCATTTGTGTACATACATTTTTAAAATTTTAATGATCATCTATTAAGCATGCGCATATAAAAATTTAATTTCAACAGTTAGGCACTGTAAAATCATAGAACCATATTTTGTCTCTTATAAATATTAAAGACGACAAAATCAAATTAAAAATTGATAATACCATAGGCTAGAAAAATCAAAATTATTATATCCTATTTTCAAGATACATCAAATTATTTTGATTTTGCTCAACTTGACTAGTGCAGACAACAACTTCTTTAGCTAAGAAACCAAATTGATTAGCGAAGACACTTTCGAACATCGACCGTCACCATTACGTCGATTTGCGTCAGGTTTAAATAAAGCCTTTTCTATTCTTTCTTTTCACTTTCCATTTGCATTCTCTTGTAATGCAATCGACCTGCTTTCCTTCTGACCTGATCCTTTTTCTTGGAAGTGCATTCTTCAACAATAGCAAGAAATTATTCATCGGGAAACCTCCAGATGAACTCAATGGGTCGTTTCACATTTAAGCTGCTTAATGAAGGAAAATGAACTAATTGAAAGGTCTTATAGTTGATGAAACGAACTTCTCTCCTTCGCCTAATAATTCTTACAGGTAGGCGAAACCTCGAAAGGAAGTGATGAAAAGCCCTTCTATCGACTGGCGTGCTCTACACTACAGGTGTTTTCTATTGTTTGCAAAATTTATTATTCTCTGCTTGTTTAAATGGAAATTTTCTTTTGTTCAAAATTCCTTTTTGCCTTGAATTGTGGCTTCACTTGAGTGTAGAGATTGTTGTTTTAATGTAGATGACATTTTAATTTCTGGCTCAAGGAATATATCTAAATGCTCCAACGGAAAAAAATCTTAGCAGTTAGTCATTACTTTCATCACTTCAATTAGGAATATATCTAAATGCTCATTTCATACGTTAATGTTGCGAAATTTTAAAAATCATCAATTTAAAAAAAAGTGAGAAAGTATAACGGATTTAAAACTTTGTGCAGACAAAATGGCAATGCTGAATGTTGACATTTTCCATTTAAAGTTAATATTAATTATTAAACATAAAGAATAATGCAAATATTTTCTCAAGCAATTTGATGCTCACTTAAAGTTGGAAATAACGACACCCACTTTGTAATCTCGGCCTTTCTAATTTGAATTTCATTAAATATTAATTACACTTCCAAGGAGGTACCTTGTCAGATTAACTAATCTGACCCAAACATAAACATCAGAGATAAGTAACTTAAAATGTACTAAATTATGGCAAGCACTTCTTATCTTAGGAATTATGCACGAATTAGGATAAATTATTTGTAGAATCACAAAACACAACTGCTGTAATGGAACTTATTCCTTGTGACAATAAACATGCTTTAGAAATTAACAAAAGGCTTGAAAATATGCACGTTAAGATCTATTTAATTTCCAAAAAGGCTCATGTCATATTTCTTAAGTGTTAAACAAATGTTAAGCGTTATTATTTTAGGGGGCTATTACTTTTTATAGCATTAGGTTAGTGCAGGTTTATAGAAAAGGGTGCATGTGAGTACCCATTTAGAGTTTACAGAAGGTTATATTATATCATCGAACAATTGTTAAACAATTTATTCATTCATTCATTCATCTATGTAGGTATAATCTTCATAATGATGAAAATGTTCATTAGATACGTCAAAGAAATTCTTATTAAATGCTCCAGTATATCCTCAAATGTTATATGCTTAGTGGCCTGTAGCAGGTTCGGAACGCGCCCGCAACAGGCCCGAAACGCACCTGCAACAGGCCCGCATTTTTATAAACCACGCCTGTATTTTATTCATGTATGCCGATCTCAAATCTCTAAATTGTTGGGATGTATTCGAATCAGGCCCCTGCTAGCTGCTGCGGGCGCGTTTCGGACCTGCTGCGGACGTGTCTGTTAGGGCGCGTTTCGGGCCTGTTGAGGGCGTGTTTTAGGAAATGCGGGATTGTTGCAGAAGAGATTCAGGCACGATACAGGTGTGATGGGTTGACAACTATGCCTGTTGCGATACTTAAAACTGGAAAATGTTTGGGTGTACATCGTGCACGTTATATTTTTACTCGGAAAGCTGTCTTATTTTTTTTCCGTCGAAACGAACAAGTTCATTGTTTGTGAGATATGACCGCTGGGGTTATTTTATTTTAATCTTTAAAACATTAACAATTAAAACTATTCCGCCAAAAAGACTAGTTAAAAGGAGGTTTAAACGAACTCATAAATTATACTTCTGCAACGGAATAGTTGAAAGAGTCTCGCAGGATATTAATTTGGACCAGCTGCCTTAATTGCTGGAGTAATCCAGGAAAGAAGTGAATTGAAAAGAAACCCTCGGGGCATAGTGGGCGATTTACGGCGCTTGCAAGTGAATGCAATTAAGAAAGCGAGCTCTGTCAATGCGCTTTTCTTGCACTTCCTGGGATTTGCTGTGAGAAAGAGACCATAAGGCGCGTTTAAGTTTCTATTAAGAGTTTGATGGCTCTTAAGATTATTGGTTAAAGCAAAAAAAAAAAAAAAAAAAACAGAAAGCAGAAACTTAAAGATTTCAACCGCAATATTAAAACTTGATTATAATTATTGCTCACTAATTGAAAAACTTTTATTTTGAAAATCCATTTTATTTAAATGTTTTTTATTTTCACATTCTGCAACACCTCAATTTGACCGCTAATGCTTTTTGAACCATCGTACAATCTACAAAAATTAGTTTAGGCGCTTGCAAATTTCTGACTTTTCCTAAATATCAATAATGAACTTTTACACAACATACTGTTTTTTTATTTTTATTTATTCCAAAGTTATTCATATGTTTGTCATTTGTTTAGCTGCCAGTGTGCGCAATCGGCTACGCACCGCCCGAGGTGCACATTAAAGCACTAGTGGATAATAAGCTACTTTACAACCGGAAAGGCGTGCGTTTTAGTGGCACTTTTCTCTTACGCGTAGGGAAATTTCATTTGAAATGAAAGTAGCATATTAAATATTCTAAGATAAGTGTGCCATTTCTTTGAAAGTATCATCTTAAATGCCCAAATATTAAATGAGGTTGGTTTGATTTAATAGAAATTGTTATAATAAGACATATGCACTTTATAAATAGGTAGGTATATTTGAAATCTACATATATATGAAAATAAATTGAGATTGCTTTAAAAGGCATAATTTCGTAGCTACCTTTGTTTTTGGTTTTAATTTTATTTCACTAAAATTAACATTGTAAAATACTTATTTTATAATCTGTTACCGCTTATATTCTCTAAAAAGCAATTCAGGTAAGTTCGATGTAATATGGAAATTTATGAAGCCCTTCAAGTGATGAGGTAACTCCGTATTTACCGTGAAGCTAGAGGCCACGAAAGGTAAAGTCAAATCCCACATAAGAAGAAAGAGCGTCGAGAGGAAAAGCAACCCATCGTGTATTCATCATTATCTCAAAAACTTGTTCACAAATAATTCTTGGTGCACAATGGATCCCACTGGGATTAAGCAGCCTTTTCAGGGAGAACCCTTACACCACTGTCTCAGAACCTCAAGTGCTGGGACTTACTTAACATGTGCATTTGGCTGCTTTCAGCAGATCTCATGTTGCATACTCCATGACGAGAACTTGTTCAAACTTTAAGAACAATTTCTGCGAAGAATGGCGAAGGATGCGGTGACCTCGTTTCAGAGATAAGCGCCGTGAATGAATTTATCGTTTGTTTAATGTGCACGTCCAATTGCGCTCGGGTGTTCATAGACCCAAATTAGCATGTTTTGTCGAGGCTATAAAATTTTATTTTGTTCTCTGCCAAAAAACTATTGAAAGCAAAGCAGAGCCAACCGTAGCGGCGTTCGTCAGCACTCGTAATTTTCTGGCTCAGTAGTTTTAGATGCTAAATACGAGCCATAAAAAACTTAATGAAGTTAATCGATTTTCTAAATTGCCACTCTTCAAGCGCCTGAAATGAATTATTATTTTTTCTCGCGCGTTTCGGATAAATGCTCGAAAAGTTTGCTCGTTAAAGAATATTCATAGCCCACTTGCCAAATATTTCACTACTACTTGTTGGCTGCCTCATTCTACGAAATCTGGAGGACGAAAGAATATTCATCTTTATTAAATGAGGAAAAATTTTCCATAATTTTCTTATCTTGCCAACTGATACATCTGCGTAAAAATTAAATCTGTATGGTCTAAAATTTATTATCCAAAGGAATAGCCTCCTTTGGCCCTTTTTCTACACCAATATATCCAAAAGGTTGGCTTCAAGGTATTGAACCATTTTTGGTACATCAACTGCCCTAGGTCTTAGGACAACATTTAGCAAATGTCGCAAAATTTAGGCAATGTTCCTACAATCGCAAAAAGACGAAGAGTAATGAGATAATAATTAACATCTTGGATAAATCGCCGCCTAATGAACTTAATCCTGCTTCTTTGTTGCTGTGAGTAGGGAAATTTGCTTTAGGAAGTTGTTCATTTGATGAATGTTGATTTATACTGCTTAAATGCGTTTCCTGCCCAAAAATATTATTGGATCTAATAATGTCTTTATCAGAGGACAACCGCTTTCAGAGCTTTGTTTTAGAAGGAACAAGAAATCCTGGTTGTTTTTGTTTTCAGAAATGAACAAATTAATATCATAGTTATAATTATATATTTTTTTTTTCTTTGGAGTTTTAAAAACAACATATTTTATTTTTTCCGAAGTTTTAAATGCAATTGAAATATTTCATCGTTTCTAACATTACAAAAATATAATTTCCTAAAACCTCTAAGCAAAGGTACGATGCATTGAATCCTTTCGAAAAATCCATTTTCTTTATTTAGAATTTAAGGGTGTAATAAAAGTTATGAATTTTTAGAGAGTAAAGGTTCGACCATAATCGATATAACTTAGCATATAAGTGACTTCACTTAAGTGATGCGATATTAGACTAGCTTATAAACATACACATAAATTTACTTGACATAACATGCGATTGTTCGTTAAATATTTTTTACATATTGTACCTACATATGTATGTATCTTCTACGATTGAGACCGTACTTGATATAAGGACTTTCAAACTAATTACCTTTGTCAATATGTCATTATGGTTTTTTAAATCTAACATTTCTATTTGTCATATAATTATTCTCATGCAATCAATTCAAAAATTTTCGATGAGCAAACTTTTTTGCTTAAGTAAAAGACAAAAACTTTAATTTTCGTTCCAATAATCTTACGTATGTATGCATAACTCAAGTTGAATTTGATGACGTTAGAGTAACCTAATTGCCCCATAAAATTGAATTAAGAAACTTCGTAAGTTCACGAAAACTTCGAGTCAAAAATTTCATTAAGGCAAGAGTTATTTCTTGCCAACATTGCAAGTATTTTGGATAGACATACATATGCCTTAACTCAGAGAAGTATGTTAGAAATTTTTTATGAAAATATTTGTATTTTTCCACACTAGCTATATCCTTTAAAAAATTATTATAGTTCTTATCATTATCATCATCATCGTTTCCCAACAAACGATGATCATTTATGTAAGTAGCATCAATGGTCATGTTCCCCAACGAAACATCCTGTATAATTTTATACTTTATGTATTTATTTTAAAAAGTGAAAAATAATAAAATAAATTTGAATATGTACCTATGTATGTAGGTACTTATATATCCATTTTAATTTAAGATCTGTTCAAATGATTTCTCTAAGGTAGCTGAAAATTGCTAAGTGTGAACTGAATGGTAGATGTGTAAATATATGTAGTTTGTTTTATTCAGTTGCAATTTTACATTGCTGTTTTAGTTATAAATGTTAAGTTATACTTTAGACTCTTTAGATATTATATTAATTTGTTAGATAAAAAGAGTTAAAAAATTTAAAAGTTTGTCTAGACGAATTATCGCATAATTTACATGAGGTATGACGTATGACTTTTGGAATCACACATTTTTCTGACCCTTCAATGAGGTTTAAAGTCTAGCTTAATCAAACTGCAACAAGGTCTATTGCCTGCGACATAGGTTGCCAAATTGCTATTATTATAAATTAGTAAATCGCTCACTCGTTTCCACGGATAGGCGCATTGAAATTTTTAAAAGGTTCAAACTTGTGATACCATTTTTTCTGCTGAAAAAAGTACGAAAAAATCAGGAAACTAATTTCCCTCCCCAGAGTTCGTCAACACAAGTGGTAATTACCGACGGAGCATATAAGTTGGCTTCAATGGTGTTCACATTTTCATTAGAGGACTGTCGACGAGCTTGTTAATAGAGTTTAACACCATCATAAGGGCTTTGGATCATTTAACACTCCAAGGAATTAACCCAAGGGGCAGTGACACAGATTCGGACAAAGGGAAGGAAGCTGACTTTATTCGAGGGAAGTACCGGAAATAACAGAATTAAGCTGGACAAATGCCCTTTTGGTTTGTTAAGTCCCCATGGATGTTCCTTTGGTCATAATTAAAGCAACTACTAAATCTAGAGACAGTTTCCATTTAATTTATAGGTAGCTTTATATAAGCATGACAAAGTCTTTCTAATTTCTGTCTCAAGGACTTATTTTATATCTCGTATCTCCGCTCATCGGACCAGTAAGGTAAAGAGAAATATTATTCGTTTACTTCGTGGACTGAATTTTTAATAATGGTAAGTAATTATTTAGTGGAAACATTTCTTATATGTACATATGTAGTATATTATATTTGAAAGAAAATGTCTTGAGTCAATATCAAATCAATATTTTTATTGAGAGTTAATTTAAATAATCAAAATTTATTCATTAAACGATGTGAAAATTATTTGAATTCGCTTTTGAAACCGGCTTTTCATTTGTTACCTCCGTTGGAAAAGTATCTTTGTTACATAATGTATGCATATGTTTATCTCAGGAATTATCTGAGGTATAAAAATCACTGTTAATTCGTAACAGCTGTGGAAAACTCTTTCATGATTTTGGTTCTATTAAATTTAATTAAAAATGTCATGAAGGCGCGAGATTAAATCACGTCTGAATGCTAATAAATGGACGTAAATTAAATCCTCAAAGCTTTGAAACCTGGCAGGCGAGAGTACTCGGCACGTAGAATGTACGAAATTCCCTCACTTTAGAAATCATCATACCTTCCATCAACAAGAAAAACACGTTGCAAGTGTTTTACACCGAAAAGATTTATATGCACTGTAAAACTGCAATATATGTAGTGTAACCAAAAAAAAATATTGTATATATATATAAACAAACACCTTCATTGAAATGTACATGCATACCTAGCTACTTTTCGCCTTTGCATGGTGTCAAAGTAAATGCAAATGTTTGTGACTTTTGAACTGTTCGTATGTTCATGAGTTGGAAATCATTTAACTAAACAAAACATTTGCAAAGTGCCGAAAGCTCCAGGCGAGAAATTCTCATGGGTTTTTGGTTTCCATTTGGTAAGAGAAGGTTTTGCACCTGCCCCCAAACACATTGAATCGTTTAGCTGGGCTGAATCATTTTAAATAAAAATAATTTCTCCTGAGCTTTCCTATTTTGTGGTTTCCCTGCTTATAAGATGTTAAATATGCACATTAAGTGCTTCATAATTAAAGGTAACCTCACTATACAATTTAAAATAAGATAAAACTTACTTTACCCGTAAAATCGTTTGCCCAACATAAAAATCCTTTCAAATATTATTGTTTCTTACCAATAATTGTTTTTAACCACCTAATTGATTATACTCTGTAATATAGCAAATATAACAAATTGTGCCCTCTTCGTTACAGCATAGGTAGTTTTAACTCCATATTCTGACCAAATAGTTTACTTATACATATGTATATATATGTATATTAAATAAACGTTTAGTTGATTATTTATCGAATCAAATAAAAAACATTTTCAGAGATACCTACAATATATTTAATTAGGAAGTTATAATTTATACAGAATTAACTAGTAACATGTGCCTATATGGCCACATGTAAATTTAAATAATTTACTACATATTATACATACATTATAAACAAACTTCATGAAGTGTATATCCATCTTTTGGGAATAAGTAGACAAAATTTCTTATTTGAAATAAAAATCTTTCCAAAATTGACAGGTTGTCCTGCAGAATACTTCCTGAAATTGTTAAATTGTAATATTTTCAAATTTTTGAATGGTCAAGTGAAGACCAAATACTGTGTAAATTAATAATTCAGATGGATATCTAAGAGCAAAATCATCCAAATATCCCCAAGAATATTTGCAGTCCTTTTAACTTTTGACAGCTCAACAACGTTTCTGACTTCCGCACATTTCCTGCCATTTATTTGTTAGTTCTCCATAAATGACTGGAAAATAGATGAGAAATCGATAGACATTTTCAGCAGAAAACTCGATATGTAGCATAAAAGAAGAAATCGAGATTGGAAGGGTGTTTCTCTCTTGGAAAATCATTCATTCAGGCGGACACCAAATTTGACAAATTTATCTCGATAATTTACGAGATTTTTCTCGCACCATTGAAAGAATTTCCTTTCAGCA
This sequence comes from Machimus rusticus, assembly GCA_951509405.1. NCBI lineage: Eukaryota > Metazoa > Arthropoda > Insecta > Diptera > Asilidae > Machimus > Machimus rusticus. The sequence continues at coordinate 2,514,858 of OX608052.1, read as the reverse complement.
TTGCTGGTATTAATGCTTTTAATCTGTTAAAATGTTTGGATTCTCTGTTTAAATCCGATTTTAATTCATTTGTGAATTGATTTTTTCATTTTTATCGAAAATATTAAAATAATTGTTTTGATAATTTCAAAAATTAAACCCAAATCGCGCAGTAAATTTTAAAAGGTTAATAATTGCAATTTCTGTTTGCAATATCCTGCACATACATATACAAATACCTGCTAAGAATATCAGAGCAATTTTTAACTTATGACGCTTAGCTGGGTCAAATGAATTTCTTGATATTTCAATCTTTAAAAATATTTTAATAGTTAAGGGATTGGGTTCATCACCAGGTATAAAATTGAACAGAGAAATTTCAGAAATGACATCAGTTTGGAATAAAAGCAAATTTGAAGTATAACATATAAAGAATGGACGTGGCGGCATTCAATCACAAAATACTACGTCCTAGACGATATTATAAGGAATATGTATGTGATGCAAATTTCATCTAAATCGGTTAATTTAGATCTCAAGATATTTTGCCTATAAGTTTGAAAAAAAGTATTGTAGTCAGCGTCATATACACAAACATTTTTGTTCAATTTCCGATTCCTGATCCATACAACGATTCTTCCAAAGACGAAGTGATTAATTAAAAGGATCTTATTCGAAAGATAAGACAAAGATTTTTATATTCAGCGATTATTCCCTGCCGCGCTCATTTCAAACTGATATAATTGAGGTAGTATTTTAAATTCTGGCATGTACAATATTCTAAAAGTATTAATAATAAATATTGGCAAAAAAATTATTTATTTATAATAATATGTATATATATATTAAAAATCAACTAGGTTCTAGTAATAAACGATCGCTGATGCTTCTATGTTATAATATAAGAGATGCACGGGTGTGGACCATAACTTTGAATTTTATTTTAATTTGTTAAATGCCAACACATCACCAATATTCCAAGACTCGGGGAAATAAATATTATTTATTTATGTCTACATTTACTCTTTTATTATTTTTATATATTGTATATTATTTTATACGCATATTTATTTTACTGGCACATATTTTTAATTTATTCTATGTGCATATACATATAAGACATATTCCTACATTCTCTTGCTATTTATATTTTTGCAATGTATACAATTTTATATGTTCTTTAATATGAATATAAATAGCAAGCTCCAGTGGCACTTTCGCTAAATAATTCGGCGCAAACATCCGCAGAATAATATCAATCCACCACGAAATGAGTAAGTCTATCGGAGCGGGATCAGATGGTAATAATGGGGTGACATAAACGGTTCAGTTTATTCGCACATATGTACACATAAATAAAACTTCTTCTGCTCTTTTAGTTTGTGGCCCATGGTGGATGATTGCAACCAGAAATAGTGGAGTCACGTGTACAAAATGTTCCACATACTTGTTCGGAGTATTCTATGCGATTTACTCGATTCCCCCGGGAAACAGACCGTGAAAAGGGAGAAACAAATTCTGATGGGATAATATTTCACGGCACAAGATGTAGAATTTCGAAAAATATATTCAACATGGATACATAGAACAAGGAATAAGTTCCCTTCAATCACCCGGATAAAGACCAATTTACTTTTCATACAAAACTACGCTGCAGACTTACAATATTTTTTCTGATTAAAATAAAAACTGTAGGTAATTAAGGTAAGTGGCTGTACACACATATCAATCAAACTGAAATTGGTCAATTACCTATAACTATTTTAGTTATTATTGGTTTTAGTCCATGAAGGTAATTATTATCTACCCGAGTAATACAATATTTTAATGAATGTATATGATTGAAGAATAAAGATATTCAGATTAGGATAAGCAAGTTTTCAAATATGTATGTTTCATATTTATTACTTACCATTAACTATGCATCTGGCAAACTCATCTTCTAATAAGGCAGTATATGTTCTAACTTATATTGTACTTAAAAAAATTCCTTATACTCTTATTTATTTATTTCATTTGTTCGGATCAGATCAGAAACAACCCTACAAACCAAACAAAAATCAACAATACCATAATATAAGATTAAAACTGAAATTCAAAAATACAAAATTATAAATTTAAACAGAAATATACCTACATATTTTAATCAGTTAATTGAAATATTTTCAAGGTATATGATTTGAGATTTGAAATTCGATCTATAATACATAACGAGAAGTCAACGAAATCATTACATCATATACATTTTAGATTTTATTTTAGTTCGCAAACATTTTATTAAACAAAAGGTAAAAAATTAAAAATTTATCATTTATCAAGCAAAGAATGAATTTATTTTCTCCTACACTTTCACTATTATCCGTTTTACTATTAAAATTTAGTCCCTTAACACAATTTTGTTTCAGTTTACAATGAAAGATTTATTAAGTAACAATTGAGCAACTAAAATATCTTATGTGATTATTGCACAAGGAATGCAGTATGATTTGCTGCATTCTTCTAACCTTAAGCGATGTAACTTACTTAAAGAATAAAACTCAGAGTTAACTAAATTTTTGATAGTTAGGACCTGTGTTTGTCTTCGTCTTGTTATGACAGTTCGTGACGACATACCAAGCTTAGCTCTGTTCGAGTTCATGTCTTTGCTGTGAGCTTAGTATAGTATTTAAGATTGCTTAGCTTGATAGTTTCAGCAAATATGTAAGCCCCTGCTCTTTTACCAGCTTGTGTTGTTTAAATTTATCAACTTTATTTTTTCTGGGTTACACTATTTGGTATAACCTGTCCAGTATCTCAAAAGGAATAGTTTAATTTCAAAATATATCTTCCTAAGTGCTTATTTGGGCAAAAAGAAAAATTTCATTTCTTTATGTTTCTAAAAAGAATAAGTGTCCTGTTCGGTTTGAGGTAAACGAACATCTTAACAGTTTTCACGTTTGCTTCTTGCAATGTATGGCATATTTCCAAATAGGGCAAGGGATTTGCTGCCACCACACGGCTGTCGAACCTGGGTTAATGGAAAACTAATGGTACATGGCGCGATACCCTTTTCAGGCTCCTGACGCAAATTTGTTTTCCATCAATTCGGAGCAGCATTTGTCGCGCCCTGGTTGACACCTGCAGGTTAATTGATGGCGACCACATCAATCTGCTTCTTGTTTGGGTGAATTCCATAAAGTTAGGCACTCTGTTTAACAGCCGACGGAAAATGAATGGATTGAGTTTCGGTAACAAGGATCATTTGCATGATTTATGCCCAATCGACTGATGGCGTGAGATAATTTGTTCTCGCTGACTGGGCCGCCACGTCGACCTGCGAGTCCGCAGCAATATTTGGTGTAATTTACTTTACATTAATGAAACCATTGATTGCATTGGATACCACGACTGAGGTTGAAAGAGAGGGCAAGGAATGCCCTTAATAGTGCATACGATGATATTGCGGAATTTCAGCCTAATTGGGATAAATTAATTTAGTAAGAACGTTCCTAAAACATTCTGTTTCAAACAAGTGCAAATTAAACTTAACGTTTGTAAAGAATTTCCGACACCAATTTGAGAAGGATTACGGATAATTTAATTATAAATTGGTTCCCTATAAGTCTAATTTGATTAATTTTAGACCTACATCACCCAAAATTTATCAAGGCCGAACTAAGACATCAATATTTTGAACGAAACCTTTAAAAGTATGATAAAGTATTTTTGAAGTGCACTGCAACCAAATAAATTATAAAATAATAAAATATTTTGGAAGGCTTACACTACAGCGAGACATAACGACAGAAGCAACACATTAGCTTCTCCGTGAATTGTACATGGATCATGTATTCGTTGCTGCTTGTAGCTTCGAATTTGTTTCAAAATCAAAGAAATGATTCCAGTGAATTTGCACAGAAAAACAACTTAATGCACTAGAACTTCAGTGATGTCAACTAATTTAGTTTTTCTTGCTAGATACATTGGACATTTTCTTTTCTTTACTTTTCAATTACCTTAAATTTTAAATGAAATTTATAGTTAGAGTAATTTACTTCCTAGTGAACAACACTATAAACCTATACAAACTCAACACTAGATTTAGATTGAAAAAAATTGTATTAATATTTATCTATAACGTTCAGATGTGTACAAATTGACATAATTTTATATATTTTTATCGAAACTGATTCATATAAAAATTCAAATTAGTAATTCTCAAAATATTTATTCAGCAAATCACTAATTCAATATTATAGTGAAATTTTTTAAAATATTGATAACGTTGAGACCTGACTAAGGTTTGTCCAGGTCAGATCTATCATTCCACTCATTTTGGCATACCCACTATAAAACACCCTGTATATTAGAAGAGAATATTATGAAAAGTTCTGTTTGGTTTCAAGTTTTATATTTAAACTATAAACAATTTTTCATCCAATGTGAAAGCATTTTGAAACGTCTTGTCATCAACATTTCAAAGAAATCAAAAGCCATAAAGCAATTCACAAACGTGTCCAAACCAACTGACGGTTTAACATTGCTGGATTATGATCTCTCGCACTAACCAGCAGAAGTTAACCAAACTTTCACTTTGCGACCTGAGACTCAGCCATAATTCAAAAATTATTTTTGTTTTATGACAACCCTGAGGGTAATTTATGTTGCAATTTTTTGCTGAACCAGTTGGGAATTACTAGGGTTGTGAAAAGACAGCTAATTTAACATCTAAGCGCACTCGTTTCTTCCTAGTGTTATGGAGATTCGCTTTTTTGGCAATTTTACGAAGGTACTCGTAGATAAATGGCTACAGTCAATTCTTTCATAGAAAGAAGGAGACAAACAAAGTCTTTGAAATCATTTCTGTTTAACTAAATTGAACAAAATTATGAGGTTTACTGTTATGTGGAAGTTAATTTGAATATTTTTATATAAATTATCAAAAGTTACAATTCTAAAACTTTTATATATAGGTTAGGACTATGTCGCTTAATTTCGCTCCGAATTGAGAAGAATGAAAGATAAAAAACAAAGTACATGTAATAAGTATTTCATCATAATGTCTTTTTTATTCAAATAACTTAATTATCATACAAACTTGTATAAGCTTTATTTTACGGTTTCCTAAATTACTTGCTTAATAATACGCTATGCTATTTAATGATTAATTTGATACCCCATCTTTAATAGAACAACTAACAAACACATATTTTTAAGTCAAATACACAAGGCAAATGTTCAAATATAGTTGTATGGTTATGTATTTATGCTGTAATCAAAAGTTATTACTTTCAAGCTAATGAAATATCATTTCAAGCATATCTCGCTAAACACCATTTACGCCTGTGGTACACCTAAACCTAAAAACCCAAAGGAGGGGCCTTTTATATATCCGTTCAATATCGTTACAAATTTTATTTCCGCAATTAGACATAAAATCCTTACAACCCAAAATAAATACCTAAAACATCGTCGTTTCTTCGCAGGGCATCAATACCCTGTAAACCCTTCCATAAACTGATTTAACTTTTCGAATTCCCTCTTCAGCAAGGAGCTCCTCGGAGTCTTACGTTCATAACACAAAAGGAAAATTGCTTTCCCCATTTTACATCCAATCAGCTCTGGAAGACCTCTTTCGCTTCTGTATGAATACTCGAATGCGATGCCCTCCATTGATTCCATTAGGCGTAAAGGATCCTACGTCGCAATTTAGCTGCAAAGCTCGTCGCAGATTTTGGCGCTTTATGCTTTTCCTGCTCAGGTGTTATCTGGAAGATATTTTTATGGAAGAGATATGTCACCTCATTATTTTTTTACCGCAAATTGAATTTTAGTTATTATCTATCGAACTGAAATTTGTCTCAACAAAAGCCAAAATAGCGATCAGTTAAGAGGATAAAATAAACATACCTATATATATAGATTTTACATTCATTATACATATCAAGTACACAGAATAATAGTCCACTTGGATTTCAATACCAATTCCTCGAAAACTGCGTTTTAAAAACCAGAGTCAGTGTCCTTTAATCTTCAGAAACTTAGATTCAGTAAAATAAGAGCTACAAATTCATCTATAAGTTTTCATATTATCACAATATTACTACCTATTATAAATTAAAGTCCTCAGCCGCGTCTGTCTATCTGTCTGTACGCACTAATCTTAAAAACGAATGAAAGAATTTGTTTTTGGGTTATATTATGAAAAAACCTGGAAAAGAACGATACTAAAATGTAGACAACAATTTTCTTACCTCTTGTCACCTGAATGACATTTGTGTTGAAAAAAAAATTTGCGCATAAAAAGAAATTTATTTTAAAAATATGATATACACAATAAATGCGTGCATGTCTGCTTTAGAGAAATAGAAGAGATCTAAGGATACATTCTGCCACACCGGACTTACGTTTTACCTATGACTATACACTCTCGATTTACATACATAAATACATATATACAAAATTTGATCATGAAAGTGCACTTTTACTTTCACCGGCTCTCCGTCTATAATAAATCTAATACCGGCGACAGACAATAGGCTCAAATGAACCAAAAGCAACTTGACGATAAAAACTACGAAATCCGCTTGAGACACTTGAGCGGCCGGTCGGGCAAATAGCTTTTGAGAATTGTCAAATCAAACCCTGGGCGTTAAAAGATACTTTCGCAAATTTTCTATTTTTTATGGTTCCATTAAGATCTCTTCCTCCCTCTGAAACCTCTATTTCTTTCTTTTCTTACCGCCATGTCATTCTAATTTAACACTTCAAAATTGAAAAAAACTCAGGCAAATATGAGAACAAGAGATACAATATTTTGTTATACGGTATGAAATTCATTAGCGTAAATGTATCATGGCCGGGGTATCTAACAGCTTATCTTGAAGTTGAAAGTTACGGAATCGATCCGTTTCTTATGACACCATTTAGAAGACATTCAACAGATAATATATTAGATAAAAATGTTAATTTTGTGCTTAGAAAGTGTAATTATAGATTGAGCTTTCAGTCAGTTGAAGCAGCGATTCCTTTGCTTCCAATAAAAATTTAAAATTTCAACCAAAATGTACAAAATTTAGTCGTATGACGCTGTGTTTTGCATGATGTTTCTAAGTAAGATATTTATAAATGAGGATGAAAATATTGGCAATATTTTAGAAAAACAAACACCACCAACAGCGAAGGATGAAAGTTGCGACGAATACAAGAACTGGGATTGAGAAAAAGAAACAAAATTCCAGAAATTGTTTATTATTCAAAAAACAATCTAATTCTTGTAATAGGTACAAAATAAATGAGAATATGAAAGAGTTTATGTAATGTGGAATTTAGAATTCTTCAAAATCTATTTATATTTCCTCTTTAGCTAATTTTTCTACAATTTCAAAAGTACTTAGCTCCTTATCTGCAAGCTTAAGTTTTTTTTCAACAACTAAGTTTTGTTTCAACAAAACTAATCTTTGCAGATCCGACAAAGAGAGACTTTGGGTTTCAGATGTTTCATATTTGCTTAAAATATGTGCAGAATCCTCCTTCCGTTTCAGGCTCCTAGGAACATTCGGGTTATCCTTTTCTGACGAAGTATTCTCCAAAGTTGCGGACTTGTCTACTGGATCAGCATCAGCGCGCTTATTCAACTTAGAGCCACCAGCGATGGAGCCTAAGGGAAATTAGGAAGAATTAACGTGTTATTTGCAATTGAAGTGAATGGTACCTTCTAATTTACTTAGCACTGAATTCAATTTATCACCATTTAATAAGTTATGCAATTCTTTTTCCCAAGGCTTCAGTTTAATTTTTTTGCTCCCCGTTTTGTTAACATCGCATTTTTCTTTTAATCTGGCTTTCATGTTGATTATTTTTTTCTTAATTTGGTGAATTTGGATCATATTTCCAATCTTTTGTTCATATTCAGTTTTCAATCGTGCCAATGCTACGTTTTTTTTCTTTCTAATTATCGGAGCTTTTCTTTTGTCAAGCAGAATTCTATTATTTTTGAGGAACTCAACAAAAAATATGTTAATCCCATCATTAGTTTTTGACCTTGTTTGCTCAACGTCACTACACTCACTTGACGAGCTCATATTTCACGACTAGAAGTTAAAAAACTACAATTAAAAACGCACAAACTAGAAGTCAAACTGAGACTGACTTAACTTTGCTGAAGTTTATGTTTCCTATACTTAAAGTTTTGTCTCATAATATTGTCTCGGTCTTGTTAGCTCCCCATCGGTCTCAGATCTCACTCCAATGAGACTGAGATAAAACTTTTCACATACGACCCAATAATAACACAACTTATGGAGCAAATATCTTCTTTCTCAGGCACAAATCGAAATGCCGAATGAATCACGCGGCAAGAATATGCTTGTGGAAACGTTCATTCTAGGTTGGGTGTTTTATATCGATTGGAATACAGCGAGACTACGCGTATGGAACAGATATACTGATGAATATTTTCTGTTTCTTTGGCTTGTATGCGAAAAACAGAGCTGCGCCTGCTGAGATTCAAGATTGAGCTCGTCTCGTAAAGTTGAATTTGAGACAGAACTATGAGATAGAGCTCATTTTTGTACGCGAGAATTACCAGTCTCATGGTTCGGATACAATGGATGCGACGGGTTTTTGTTGCGTCGTGGAATGATGAGAAAAATACTTGGTACTTGAGGCTTTTTGGGATTTCTGATTTCAAACGGTATAAAATCACAAAATACTCATGAAAAAACTTTAGGTGGAAAACAGAGATATGTTATTTTGTTTCATTAGAAAAATAAAGCAAAACAAAATACCTTTATACAAGATTTACATATAGAAAACAACCACAAAAATACATTCTGTAAAATTTGTAAAAAAAATTAAAATTATATTCGTTTAAATAAAATCTCAGAGCTGTATTAACAAGCTACAAGTGCGCTGTGCACAATTAAACACTTATTTATGTAATTGAAATACTCTCAAACGCTCGTTATTTGGTATCAGATCCATCGCTCATGAATTGAATATTTTCGAACCAAAATAACAATTCGTTAAAATCAGTATTAGCTCCAGTAACTATCTTTAAAGCACATGGGGGTTATCTAAAAATTCCGATTCTCATTTTTTGGTAGATTAAAAAATTCTCCTTGCACAAAAGGGGTTGGTTCGTTAAAATAAGTTGCGCATAAGCGTATTCCATTCGATTTGATAGCTTTCAACAGAGTGATGAGATATGCAACCATTTGTTTGCGTTGGCACAATTTCTTTGTGATGAATGGGCTTTTAGACCATTGAAAAATATCCTTTCGATGGGCGTTCTGTGATTGGGTATTGAAAGGGATGCAGAAAAATATTGAATTATGGCATACATTTGCAGGCTCGTTTTTGACATAAAATAAATGCCTACAGTTGGTAGGAAAATATTCAAGAGATTTTTGAACAATAATGACACTAATTCATAAAAAAAATAAATTGATTTTTTGTTTTATAGATGGCTACATATTACTTATTTATGTGGAAAACTCGGCTACCATAGAAGCAACTGTAAACAATAATGTACTCGACATCGCTTTCTTTATTTTCAACTCTTTTACAATCAATATGAAAGATTTTAACCACAAATATACATATTTCTGAGTAAAGCTAAAAAAATAACAAAGTTGGAAAAGATTACAATATTTTTAAATTAAAATGCTAATTACTTTAATTTCCTTTGAAGAACTTGAGATAACAAAATTATTTATATTTTGTTTAAAAGGGCTTATAGAATCTACAGACAATAGTTTTTCTTTTCTCAGAAAAAAACAATGTGGAGAAAAACTTCGATAGAATTCAAATTAACTTTAACAAAATATTTCTCCGTTCAATTAAAGACATTACATTTCAAATTTTGTGGAAGACCACTTCTCATTAATGTTAATGATAGAATCAATAAATTTATATTAGTAGCAGATAACTTTAAAATTATCGCAATGAATTTATCTAAAACGTCAAACTCAAAACTTCATAATTATTATCATAGTCTTTATGTTACTTACATATATGTATGTACCTACAGGCCTTCCAGGCAAAAATAAATTGTAAATTTTATAAGATTGTAAAATTTGATTATTTTGTACTAATTTTATAAATATCTTTTTATCTTATAAAAGATAATACAATTTGTTAGGCCATTCTACGTTAAAATAATAATGTAAATTTTAGAAAATTGTAAAATTTTGGTATTTCATATTCGCACTAAATTAGTTGTTAGTTATATAAATACCTACAATAAATTAAGGACATTTCCATCTTTTTATTCTAAAACATTCGACTAATTGATAGTGACGAGTATACGCATTAATTTTTAAATTGTAAGAAAAGTAAATTTTACCTTAACTTCAGCGTTTGTCTGAAGACATTTTTAATTTAAGATTTTTCCATAATTGCCAACAAAAGAATGTGAGAGCATGGAGAAATTTCGGAAAAATTATCACTTAAAAGAATTTTAAAATTTAAAAATCGATCCTAGCAAATAAGTATAGGCCTCAAAACTAAATTTACGCCAAAAGTTTTATTGATTCTGCTTATACATATATTGCACAATGAATTTGCTTTATTTTAAAAGTTTGAAATATAACTAGATATTTAATAGCGTAAAAAGATACTCGTTTATACCTGAACAGGCTTCATCGAACCGAACTTGTTGGACTTGTTGGAAGAAGCATGTGTATTCAACATGTGTATATCAACAAGTCAAAGAGAGCCGCTGACACGCCTTTTTAACTAATTGAGGAGAAGCTGTTTACTGCATCGTCGTGCTAGTTTTATAATAAATTTAATTAAAACAATACTAAACAGCACGTCGTTTGGCGAAAAACTATATCTACACAAGATCATAAACTGCTAATGGTCTTGAGAACAATGAAGTGAGATTTCTTTGTGTTTCCCTTTAAATGCTCCTTGTTTTGAAGGGCGATGCTACCCAACTTAGACCTTCCCAGAAAGTGGCTATTTTAAAGGGAGAAAACACGAACAAATTCTTTTCCAGAAGCATTGAAAAAGCTTCCTTTGGAATTTCACGTTTTCTTCGGAGCTTTGAAACATTTCCTTAGAGAATTTGCGCATGGTTTTGGTGGCGTTGCGAAAAGGAGCATTTCTTTGTCTTTTCAGAGCAAGAACATAAGTCAGAAAGGCAGCAATTCATAATTACTACTTCCTCTAAAGAACTTTTGAATTTATTTATTTTTTTCTTTTCGAGTACGCAAATGACCTTGAAGGTCATTAAAAGACCTCAATTCCTCCTTACCTGTGGAAGGAGAGTCAGTCAAGGGAACCATGTGCTGCAACTGCAAACTGGTCTTTTCTGCAAGAGCTATCAAAGCCACTCGATGAATGGAAGTGGCTCAACTCTCGTCCCGCTGTCTTCATTAAATGAAAATCATCTCACAGAGGCTTCTTGTTTACGAAAGGAAGCCCGCCAAGAAGGGCCAAAGATTTCTTTTAAACATTTAACAGTGTGCGGGAGACCTCGTGGCAAAGGTATCAATCATTCACAAGAAATGCCCATGAACATTTCGAACCAACCTCTGTTGTACCTTATTAATATATGTTAAATGCCAATTGGGATCAATTAGATGATTAAATTATTTGCGCCGTTGCGCGCTGAGTTAGGTCGGAACTGCTTTGATTTATGGCTAGCGCTGCTTCACGACCTCTTTCAAAATCGTCTTATAACATTGCAGAAGCTTTTAGCAAATTGATCATTATGTGAATGTATGCAAATGCACTAACAGCTTGATACGCCTGCGGTTATTTATTACCGGCAGTTTATTTTAACTTGTAAATCTCTACAGCTCGTTAGGATGTAAATAATGTTTGCGAACATTTGTTAAGTTTTATGGGAATAATTTGTTATGTTCAGGTCAAATTTAAAATTTCACTTGTTTCACACTTAAATATTTGCCTGAGTTTTTGGGAAGGAATAGGCATCACGCCAAACATTCTGCACCAGAAGACACTAAGCTTAGCTATTATTATTGTATCCCTTGTAAAAATATCTAAATTTTTCAAACATTTTCCATTTTGCAAGCCTGCAACGGGAATGGTTGTCGAACAATCACGCTTACACACGCCTACAACAGGTCCAAAACGCACATGCAATAGGCCCAAAATTGTAATAAACTTCGCCTGCAACTGGCCGGAATTGTGATAAATACGCCCGTAATTTTTATATATTGTATAATTGTTGGTGCGTGTGTTAGTGATCGTGTAACTTCTGAACGACTTTACATTACAAAATCTAAATAATTCGAATCTCACCATTAGATGTTTACAGAATAGTTTTAAATAACAACCTATCGAAATATAAAAATAGCATTTTCTATCTAAATCTTCTTATTTTGATTTTTGTGATTTGAATACGAAACTCAATTAACAATTATCTGGCTTACTTGGTTATTACTGACATATATATATGTACATAATTTAGGTATACTTATAAATGTAATGTCTATTGACGGTTTATTGAAAGATTATATTAAATATGTGTAACAGAAAAAAAGTGTAGTTAACATTACTTATAGCATACGACAAATAAATTAGTCAACATAATTATGGAAAAAAAATAAGTACGAACCAATTTTCATCCTGGCCCCTGTAATAAATCCCTGGGTAGACCTTATTCAACTGACTGAAATTAACTAAATGCAGGGCCATACGTCACACTTGAGGTGCAGTGGTGTCACAGAGCAAGTTTTCACTGTAACAATTAAATAAAACTACCGCCGTAAGGGGATTTAATGAGCACTTCGGTCTTCGCGTATACACCAAAAAGTGCAATTCTCAATAAAAAATTTAAATGAATACTGAGGTACCTATACCTCTGGCAGGACGGTGATAATAAAGTCAAACAACTCACGAGCAAAATGGATTCCTCTGCCGTCCGCAGCTTCTATACCCTTGCAAATTAACAAGTTTTAATTAAAAATTAACACGTCCAAAAGGCGCGGTTTATTTTAATTAGAGGGAAGCGAAAGAATTGGTCACTGTGCCAGCATACGTAGGGAACGGCGGGTTATATGAGACTGATAATATGTTTAATGGGCACGTGGCAGTGAAGTTTTTCATGAATCATGCAAAGGACGTAATTTAAAAGATTACAGAATTATGGGGCTCTTGAAACCTTGCCTTTTGTGAAATGTGTCAAAAATTGTTCTGAACATTACCCAATCTCTCAAATTGTTCAAAGGGCACGGGCACATCCTCAAGCCTTAGGAAAGATAATAATGGATTGTTCTGAATTATGAGTATATGTATTTAGCACTCAGTCGGTAATCATAATCTAGAATAATATAGACTAAACAGATCTGTTCACACAATAGGTGCAGCAATATGTTTAATGTTTATATATTTATATTATAAGTATAACTATGCTGCAAAATTTTTAATATATTCATTTAACTCGTTCGCGACCAGGGTCTCCTGGGGAAAACATCCATCACAGCCGAAGATTTTGTTCGTTATATGACATCAATTGGTACAGATTTTACGTAAATACATACAAGCGTGTATTTAGAGCGTTCTAAAAAAAGGAAAATGAAAGTTCTTTTAAACTGACACCAATATTATGCATTAATAAAGAATAAAACGCTTCTCTTTTCCTTTAATTAATCATCCTGAATATCTAGACTTTTGTATTTAAGATATTTGGTATCAAAAAAATAATTTTATAAATCTATCTGTATACCTTCTTTTGAAAGATTTCTTGTTCATTGATATGGAAAAATACTGTGAATAATTTTATTTGTTACCTTTTAGATCAAATTTGGAATAATCTAGAGTTAGCTGCGAAACCCTTTATTTTAAGTACCTATTTCTTAAAGTATAACGAGTAAGTCAGACGAACACAAAAATGGTTTTATTATTTTATATTTGAGAAAAAGTAATGTTAATACATATTATAGCAATTCACGGAACTTATGTAATATAAATTTAATAAAAAATTAACAAAATTATTGGATTGAAATCGATCGTCTTCGAAAATGGTTGTTCTAAAACCAACTATCAATCTGATTTAGTGATTTTTTTTTCTTATTTAGTCGCTAATTCTCGAAAAACAAAAAAGCTTACGCTCAACGTTAGTCACGCCCTCAGAAAATTACGCAAATGTATTCGAAGACCTAAATACAGACTGTTTCCATAAAGATGTGTAAGTAGTCAGAAAAATAGTTTAATTAACTTAATCTTTCACAAAAGTTAGTGGTATGACAAACTATGAACAGGAATGCATGGCTATCATCACAAGGATTTCAAATATCCACTTAAATTGCGAATTCTAAATACCTTTGCTTTGAAAATTGTCAACGTGTCGTCCGAGAGACAATCGGTGTTGTCAGATTCAGGACAAAATGGGCTATCGCATATAAAGTTAAAACCAACAGGATACCTCCGGAGGGCAAAGAAACTTTTTCATGACGGTAGCTTTCGACAGAATAAATCAGTTGCGTTATTTGAATACATTTGTGCAATGCCTCTCGGGACTGTAGCCTGTGACACGTTATACTGAAAGTCATTAAAAGTTACTCATCCCGTAGTAGCCGGTTAATCCGAGCAGATTTATCTTTAAGCTCTCGTCAAACTTTGGTATCCTTTCTTGGTTACGAAACGGTTCGCCTCTACAAATAAAATCTCAGCTCGTGCAGCCTTAGCTTAGCCTTTCCTCGTTGCCCACAGTGATATTGCTTCTGAACCATTCCCTCTTATGAAACTGACATTCAAATTTCTTTCATCGCCGAAATAGGAATTTATTTGAGTTCCGTCAACACACAAGACAATTAAATTATTATTCCACTACTGTTTGTCCTACTTAGGGCATTAAAAAATACGTTGGGGCTAAAAAATGGCTCCTTTTGCAATGCAGATGATGGAGACTCGTACACTCAAAGAAAAAATTATTTTAATTTATTTTAAAATTTAATGCGACCAACTTTGAATTGAATTTTATAAGAAATCCTTATTAGACTCCATTATTACAACCATTCCACTAAAGCTGAAACGACTTCATTTATAAAACGAAACGTCTTTAAAAATTGAGGAAAATTCAGGAAATAATTTGGTTTTTTCAAAGTTATATATTTACCATTTTAATGTAAAGGTATAAATATGACGTTAAAAACGTAACATTTTCGATTAACATTTGAAAGACAATACAAAATACATCACACAAATTTCCAATCGGGAACTTGAAACATATTAGGGTTAATCACGATTTGACAAACAAACGTTTGTACTCATGCTTTTCAACTTTACAAGGCTGTTTTGAAATTAAACATGAGTTTTTCTGCATTGCTGACAGCAACAAAATCTATTTAATGTCAAAAGTGATTGTTAAAGTTTTCATAATTTAAATAAATGCCTCATAATTCGTCAAAGCTAAAGTAGATAAGTTACAAGGTATGAGCTGTTTCACAATTCAGTTTTCCCTATTTGCAATGGTTTTAATTTAAGTCTAGTAAAAGTATAAGGGTATTGCAAACTGTGTTAATAATATTTGATATTTGAAATCGAACTGAATTGAATATTCAAATGAATGAAACGAATTCTGAAAGATTAAATAAGTAAGATGGTAACTGGTATCTGCAGTGGCATCTTATAACTTATAACACACCACTTTATTATTTTACACACAAACAAAAAACATTGAATAAAAT
The DNA here is from genome assembly GCA_951509405.1 of Machimus rusticus. Lineage (NCBI taxonomy): Eukaryota > Metazoa > Arthropoda > Insecta > Diptera > Asilidae > Machimus > Machimus rusticus. The sequence continues at coordinate 2,499,235 of OX608052.1, read as the reverse complement.
CGTTTAATCATATGACCTGAGGAACTTTGAGAGGTTTTCAGTTCTTGTTTTATATAATCCGGAACTGACCATTTTGTAATCTTTAAAAATATTTGATAGTTTGTTTTAAAAAATAAATACATTATTAATATTATAAAATATTATAAAATATAAAAGAACTTCAAACTTATTCATATATTGAAAGTTAAGTGTAATTAAATAAATGTAGTACAACTATGTACCTACCACAATATCTATCATAAATTCATAGGTTTTTAAAAGACAACAGTGTGGCGAAAATTACATAAATTAAAAATTATTTGGAAAAAAAAGATGAAAAAATATAATAAATCGTCCGTACATCATGGCATATAAGATACCTATAAGATTTGGGCTTTTCGAGAGGAGTTTTAATTATAACAAGGAAAATTTCTTTTTAATTAACGAGAAAGGTTCTTCGCTTCATTTACCAAAACCGAAGTTTTGTACACAGATATAAAATAGCATGAGTGCCCTACAAAAGGCGTGGATGTGAAGAGATATGGGGCTTTAAGGGTAACAACGAGCCAGCAGTGGATTATACTTGGGATTTCGGCGAAAAAGGGCTATACTATTGCAATAGGAGCCTGAAAAGCCTCCCTCCTTCAGACCGACCGCGTAATTTTCTTGCTTTGTATATTTTCCACTTTTTACCGAAATAGGCAAACCGCTTCTGGTTCGTCTCGACTCTCGTTTTATCTCATATTTCCTTTTTTTTATATAATTACGTAAAAGTGTCCTCTTTTGAATACCTTTTACCCTTTCAATACACACGTAAATTTTTCGAGTTTCGTAACAAATCAAAGGCTGTGCCAACTTTATTTCATACAAACTACCCTTGGAATACCACTGCGTGGCTGTTTTTTGTGGCTGTGGTTCGTACTGGATGAGGCCCTTTGTGAGCCACTTGCTTTTATGCCTCGGAGGGATAAACTTTTCTTGGAATTATATTACCAAAATAATTGCAGAAGCCACCTAGTTCATCTTTCTTTATCGTATTCAAAATACATTGAATTTCATTTTGAGAAAATGGTTCTTCTATGTTCTTAAAAAGCAGATCACTGAGTCAAAACGAAAAAACCAACTCTTCCCTCTTTTAACCATTTGTTTATTTGTTTTAAGTTTTTATTTGCCAACAAAAAATATTTACTCTTTCGATTCCAATGATTTGAGATTAGTGAGTCTGGAACGTATTTGCACTGAAATTTTAGTTTTGTTTTACCAACGATCAAATATGTTACATATGTAAGTATTATCATTGTTACTTGTTTAGGGTAGAGTACGGACAGATGCCCCACTTTTTACTTTTGTAGTATTTTAGCGAAGTGCCTTAAATTTAAAATTCTTCAGTGTGCAAAATAGTTGATCTGCTGACGACGAAAAAAAGACCGGGGCTAGATTTGAGCCTGCGGACCTGCGAATTGTCGGCTTGGCAGCTCTCTACCCACCGAGCTACTCCACTCCGATGCCTTTTTAGAAATCTTGATTCTGGCTCCGATGATTCGAATCTGGGAACTCCGAATTGCTTCGCGCGTAGCTTTATAGTTGAAGTTATTAAAGTTTTTCTGTCAGTGTGCCTATTTGATTAAAAGACTTTCTAACTCGCGCATTCTATGCTCTAGCGAGTACGACTGTTGTTCTGTTTTAAATTCTGACCTCACCGTCTTTCAAGGGTGTTGTATTTTGAATCATTTACCTTTACATACATGCGTTTTGCTCGATAAAAAAGTTTAATTCATTTTGACCACTCCTTTGATGGATGCTCGTTGTGTAGACTTGACAAAACGAAATTGGATATTGGTTTAAATCAAACATCCAGAGAATGGTTGAAAATTAACTTAACTACGCACGAGTAGATTAAATATATTTTTTAACCGATTTAAAGAAGAAAGATTGTTATCAATTTTACCTTTATGGACTTTTTTAATGCCCGTTCACGCGTAACTTTAAAACATATGAACCAATTTCGACGGTTATTTTTTTTATTGAAAAGTTATATTTCGTCGAAAAGTACAATAATAATTTGATATCCAAATCTGAGAAAACAAAAGTATGAAATAATATTCGCTTTGGACTTCATTGTTGCTACTTACAATATAAACATCCTTATAGATTTTATTAAATGATGATTTGAAGTTGGCGCGAAACCTTGACTAACATAAATTCCATTCAGAAAATTATCAACAATTAAGTGGGTTTTTGCGCTAACTTCAAACATTTAACAAAATTTAATTTAGTGCATTGTAAGTAGCAACGAATATGTCCAAAGTGAACATTATTTTATAATTCTTAGGGGTTCTGATATTTGTACATAAAGCTGTTCTATTTTTTTTTTAAGATAAATATTTTCAAGGTTTTATACTATTACATACTATCTACCTATTTATTTACTTTGTACTTGAAGAGCAAGTGACCTGACCGAATTTTTGCTAAACTTTGAAATTTATTCTTGCTAGATATAACTTGAAAATATCGGTATTACATGCAATATTCCCCAAAGGCTATACTTATGGTATGCCGCACTAACGACCCCATTGAGTTAAACTTTCCATAGAAAATCACACAGGAAGGACATTCAACCTAATTTCCTTTTCTTGATGACTTTGACAAAAGCTAGAGGCGTTCTTTAAGGAGTTTCGGTTCTTCCAATAAGTAAATGAACAATGTTTATAAATTATTGTTCACCGGATATTGAAATAATTCCTTTAAAAGTTTTTCAAGTTGAACAAGGTAGCCTGGCCAAAGAAATTGATTTGAGTAAAGTACTTTATATTTGTTTCTGTCGATATATTTTTATTTACTAGTCTTCCCATCGTCCTTCTGTAGCAACAGGATTACTTTTGGATCGGGGCCAACATTTTCTTGCTTAATGGTGTGTAACACAGGATTTAACATAAAACTTTTATAAATTTCCTAGTGTATGGCCAATTTAACGAGGGAAATATTTTATTAACCAATTATTCTGAAGTTTCGAGCAGTAAAGGCAGGTGTGACTATAAAGTCAGGCAAGCCTTGATACTTTATTAATTCATGTCAGAGGTTTTTAAATCCGATTTTTAAAATGCACAAAGTTCAGTAATTTCAGTTTGAAGAGAATGTCAATTTACGAAAAAAAGGGATAACAGCTCCTCTGAGGATTTCTCGCAGTCATATTTATGGTTACCTCAACACCGAGGCAAACACAAGGACGTAAATTGGACAGATAATGCTCCACCCTAGTCGATTCTGGTCAAATGGAAATTTATTGTAATACCCAACGATGAGCAATAACCAGCCAACATAAAGCCCTCTTGAAATATTTGAGGACGGCCCCACATGCGTGAATCTAGCTATTGTACGATTTATTCATTGCCTGCAACCACACATCGGACTCACCTATCAAATAAAGTGCAAACTTGAATGAATTTCCTGCACTGTATTCTCTTTCAATTGCGGTGAAGCTTTAGTTGAAAAGGTTTGTAAAGAACATCCAACATAACATACGCTTTTAACATGCATAGACGGATATTTTTATAATACAAAAGAATGTCAACAGTGCAAAAATTTTAAAAATCACTCTAACTTTTTTCTGTTTATTTAGGGACGTTAAGCACGTGCATATGCAAAAATATGTTCCATTCTTATATTTGATATAATATTTTATTAGGGCCTGTCTGAATGCAAGTCCTCGTATTGTTATAACAATTCGTGACGGCATACTGAGCTGAGCCTATTCGAATATATGTCTATGTTGTGAGTTTAACTACTTAGTATAACAGTTTAGATTGCTTAGCTCGATGAGCGAGTCAGGGCTTGAGTTGACTTCGTGAGACGGAATGAGAAAAATTGAAATACTTTCAAATTTTGCATTTTTGATTTACTTTAATTAATTAAAAATATCAAATATCGAATTAGCAAACGAATTCGAAAAGGTTCAATTATCTACAAATATGTATAATTTCTAAAAAATATAAACAATTATTAGTAATATTTACAAAATAATAATTAAAATTACAGCATTTGAATAAATAGAAGAATAGAATAACATATGTATCCTAAGAAACAACTATTTTTATTTCATTATAATTTTGTTAACAACACTCTTCTAGAAAATTGACCTTAAAACTAAATTCAATGTCACTTTCTTTTACGTACTATTGATAAGTACTATCAGCCTAATTGATGCCATCTTTGCCTCATTTCCCATATGATTATGGTATTCTCATTTTAATAATTTTGCAATATACTTCTATAACATTACCACTAAATAGACAAAAAAACTTACTGGATTAATTGAATACAATGATTATATAAAAGCATTGTGATTTTATCTTTTTGATATATACACCCTTTTTGTGTTCACAAAAAAAAAAAATGATTTAAAAAAAAAATTTACTCAAAATCGCTTATAAAATCTATAAAAATCAAGTTGTCAAAAAAATCCTACGACGTTCACTAGATTTTGGACTATATTTTAAGAAACTTTTTGGTTTTTTGTTCCAGATTAAAAATTGTGACCTGTAGCGGTACGCCCATGCCGAAAGTAAGAATTTTTTTGTTTTCCTTGCTGTGCCGCCATTTTGTATCGTAAAATTAAAATAAAACATGTGTTTTGTAGTTAAAGACCAGTACTTTCATATGCGCAAAACCTCATATCTCTATTTAGTTCCTATCGTCCGTGATACGTCTCAGAAAATCACGTAAAATTTAGTGAACACAAGGTGATTTTACCCCTTAAATTAATTTATTCATGAATCATGACCTTTATCATAAAAAATACTACATACCTATATGTACTGATTCCCATTTGTAACCTCAATCACTAGTAGTAACTTTTAAGTCGTAATATCCTTTTTCTTATATTAGTTATAAGTTATAATGACTCTTAGAAAGTCGTCTTTGGAAGACTTAATTAATAATCGAAAATAATAATAAGGTTATAAGCAACTTACAAACATAAAAAAACAAAATTCAATAAATATCAAAGTTGTGACTCGCATCAAACTGAATATAGTCTGAGTATAAGAGGAGACCTCGGTGACCTGTAGTCGCACAAAACGAGGTAAGTCCCTGGCAAGTAATCTGGGCCATGTGTTATTCATGACGGAAAGGTCTGATGAGAGAAGCTCAAGCTTAATTGAACATGATTTACTCAGTGAACTTCGACGATTCCGCCAGCAAGGTGGACGAACGAACTTGAGCAATTTGCCACTTTATCCGCCGGCCAGCATCGAATTATACAACAACTTGCGGAACACAAAACCAAGAAAGTTATTGTATTGTCGAAATCGGCCTTTTTTCAGTGACATTTTCGTAAAGTTTAGTCTTCTCCAGACAACCTAATAAAGAAATTGTTTCTTGAAAGCTCGACGTGATCTGAATTTCGTCACTCAAAAAAAGATTCTGCCAGAGGGGTGGATGGCTTCCTTCTTGTGGCATTTGTGACTTGGATTTATTCTTGAGATTTCTTCTAGGCAAAATTTGTCAGCATGGAGGTCACAATACTCAGAAGGGTCATAAGTGGTGAGATGTTGTAAAAATAAATTCTCCCGGACAGAAAGAAACCGGAATAAATTGCCTACTGCTGACTCCAGGGAAATTTATTGGTAGGACGAATTCTAATTTTTAACACAAAGCGCGTTCCATAACAGAATAAGTATGTCTTTGATTTACTTTAAGGGAAATTCTTAACATCTTAAAATTTCTCCATTTATCTTGCAAAGCAATGCGAAAGTAGCTAATAAATTTACTCTAGAGAAAAACGTAGAATATTTATTCATATCGCTGCTTCTTTTCAAAGTCTTTCCTTAGTTATAGTAATAATGTTTTGTGTTTTACTGAATAAAAGTTAAATGTTTGCAAGAGCATTAGCTTTCTTAAACTTCTGTAACTATGCAACATTGATATTATTTTATTAGAGATATTACTTATTTTGTATAAACAGCGAATAAGTTAAAAGGCTAATCCCATTTGCAACACCAGTTTCACGAAAAAGCAGGATTTGACATATACTAAATGGTAAATTTGCCCTATGTCTTAAAATTGATTATATAATATTAAAACATATCTAAGTAGGTATGATATGCCGGTACTTATTACGTGCGTCGTTTGATGAACTTTTAAAAAAACCGAAATGTGAAACTTGTGTACCTATCTATTAAAATCGAAAAATATTGTCTTTTGGATAAATGTATCATACCCACCATATTAAATGGATGATGAGAGATATGATACCAATAAATAATACTTTAGTAAGACTAATATATCATATATAAGGTAATGGATTTGTCAAGGGAAATAAAGTTGTTCATTATAGAAAGTTAAAAAATATATGTTACAAGGCGAATTTTAAAAAAACCACCTTTTTAACCTAAAGAACGGCAATTAATTTTTGCTCTAAACCGAAATTGAATAAAGCCGGTATCGCAATGCATCCGCACCGTTCCGATCCTTTTCGCCCCGTTTTGTTGAGGAGACTGGTTCCAATACTTCCGATATTGAACAATTTTCAACATTGATTGTTGTTAGTTTGGTCGCTCAAACGTAACCGAGTTATTTGCTTTACTTTATTTAACCGGTTTATTTCTCGTTTATCACGAGTCCACAAATATTTAGTGTCAAAACTCATTTAAATAAATAAAGTAGCTGCTTTCGGAGCAACCGCCAGATTTATAAATATTTTTATTATGATAATTTTTTCCTCTCCTCTGAATATTTACTCTACAACTTTAGCTCTGTGTTAAGTTTGTTAGCGAACATTTCTATCTTTTCTTCAGCAATTTCAATTTTCAATTCGGTTTGAGTAGTTGAAATTCAAAATTTGTGTTATTTAAAGAGTCAATTTTTAAAAAGACAATCTTAATAGATTTTTAAGGCATCATGACCTTCCAAAAGGTTATATATTTGGGGCTGTTCGGCCACCACCTTGTCATATAACGAATTCAGTATTTGCATGCTTTCTAGTGAGTAAAGGTCTTTTATAGAAAGAAAATTATTTTTTTGAATTATAACGTCTATTTTTCGTTGTAGGCATTCCAGCCTGTGTCAAATTACATATGAACAAATAACTCATATTTCACTTAATATTTGATACTTTAAATAAGTTGACTATTTTTAAATCGTTAAATTTTTTTACAAAAATGTTAGAAATTTCAAACTACATATGCACATATTAAGGAACCATTTTCGCTTCCTATTTTTATTATTATTCTTATTTTTTTTAACAAACTGTTTCCCATTCTAATTTCATAAATTCGAAGTGCTTCAGGAGTCAGCACTAGAATCGCATCTCTTATCATGCAACATTTATTAACAGCCTTATATATAATTATTACATAATTGCCTAATATATTACATATATTATGATGATTATACGTAGAACTTGCTTGTGCTTGTGCACGAGTTTAATATGTACGTGTATACATAGATTACAATAATTTTTGAATGGAAGAGATAAATCAACATTAACAGAAAATGTTTGTCAAATGAGCATAAATAATCTATCAAAGTAAAATAGATAAACCATAAAACTCAAGAAGTTCTATGTTTTGAAATCTAACGCGGAATTCATATAATTATCATTTAGGCCAGTTTTTATTTTTTCTTAAAATTGTCTACTTTTCCTACTTCGCTTGACTCACAACGATTATTTATTAAAGATAATTTTAAGCCCAATCATTATGGTAATTGACAATCTGTCAGTGCCATCTGTTCTTCAATTTATTTTTGTTAAGCTGAAACAACAGACGTACATAATTAATTATGAGACATCAAATTAGTTTTGAATATTTAATTAATCTGAAAATTCATCTGATCAATAAGAAAGTAAACCGTAAGGTGATTTTATATATAATTATAAAATTTTCCAGACAGGATTGAGCTCAACTCAGAGATATTGATATATTAAGAGAAAACTCTTAAATTAAAAAATTGATTAAAAAAAATGGAAATTTCGACATATCTGTGAAAAGAAAATATTTAGAGGGAGGTACCTATTCAAAGATATTCATTCGGTATCAGTTCAATGAAATCGAAAATGCTATCAATAATGGTTGTGTTATTAAGATGATCTGATTCGGATCAAATGTTGCAGTAAATTTTCTATTGAATTGAAATTAGCAAATAGTGTATCATGGCAAAATTTTGTGAAAAGAGCATCAAATTGCTTCGACTTATGCCCACTTTGCATTAGAAACTATGAAATTCAATAATTTTTTCAGTTCACTCATTGCAATTTGATGTAGTTTTTGCAAAAACTTTGCTATAAGGATAGAGTAAACGTTTAAAAAATGCAATTCAATCCGAAATTCAGCATTTGTATATTTGTATATTGCTATTAAAATTATCATTATATTATATGATAACCCAAAATTGTGTATATTGCATTAGCTCCACCCAAAGTTAAACTTTACAATACTTCCCTAGTCCCTACTTTTCATTTACCATAAAGGGAGCAATCTAAAAAAGTTAAATATTGCGAAAGTAAAGCAATTGAAGAGGAACTTCCTTTATGATTCATTAAGCTGTTCGATGATTTTCTGAGTCAGGTAGAATTAAATCGATAAGAGTTGGCATTAATGATTGCAGCGGAACAGGATACTCAAGCTACCGCAGTGCAAGAAAATACTTTGGCATCCCAAGGCGAAGGTAAAGTAAAATTGCCAGTTTCTCAGACAACTGGCAAAACGTGTGCATTTCCAGGAATAAGACATAAATGAGATACGATTTACGATTAAGTGAAGACGTTATAAAACTGAAAGGTAGATATTTCGAAAATGTGCCATGACAACGATGGCAGTTCAATGTGCCATAAAAGTTTAGTGACATGGATTCTTTCAGACTAGCCCAGTTGCGACATCTTATATATGTACGTAGTTTTAAGATTTTTTAAACAACAACAATAAATTGAAATATATACTACCTACACTAAAAATACTACAAACATGTAAAATGTTGCGGATATCAGATATCTTTGGAACACATTATTATGCAATTATTAAGCATTCATTATTAATTCTTTTCATACGTGTACAGCTTACAGCTGCATGAAAAACGATCGAAAATGAAAAATGAACTTTTAAAGTTTCAATGAAATACGGAATTAATTATCTCGAAAATAATTAAATTAAGTAGTTTGAAGCAAAAGTAAACTCCACATAGCTTTAGTTTGGCAAATTTGTCAATATTCAACGAAAATGCATGTCGATTTTGCTTTTGTTTAATGTAAATTGAATTAATAAATCAATTAATGACAACAACACCTTTTAAAATTCTGTAAGTTCTTATAAGCTATGTTAACTAGCAAGTGTTTATTTAAGAGAATAGGTAAAATAAGAAAAAAAAAATCCACAACACAAACAAGGAGTGTTTAATTAAATCGTGATTACTAAATATTACTCGAAGGAACAAAATCATATAGAAATGGCATGGCTGCAGAAGTTATGATTTCGAATTGCGTTCTTAAAAATTATTTATTTATTTATTTTGCTTTACAATTTCCTCGATTTGCGTAGAATTAAAGCGACTTTATTAATATTCATTAAAAAATAAAGCAAATGATTTTGAACAATAAGAAAAAAAGAGAAACTTCTATGTATTTGCTGTTTATTCCGTCAGCACATTATCAGAGAAACAGAGCAGCGCATCATTTATTTATTCAAATATTAGTTAAAGGAAAAAGACCTTGAATTTTTTACTTGCAGTTAAAAGCTATACAGATTCATTTAGACAGAAAACGAACACCGAAAAGAATCGTAAATTGGTTAACTGATTATATAATTTTCTGCCTTTATTAATAACTGGAGAATCAGGGGAATATTTACAAAAGTCTGGGGAAATACAAATTTTTTTTTCATTTCTCCGAGGATCATTAAACTTTATTTGACTGGGTTCTTGAATATTTGCATCTTTTACTTTAGTGTGAATGAATCCAAAAAGGAAGATTAATGGGTTGTTAAATAAAGTTACATGAGAAAGTAATGACCAACCTTCACAGGTCAAGTTGAGACCGGGTTATATTGTGTCAGTGACTTTTGAAACAAGTTTTTTGAAAATTTGAGTTTCTTCCAAAGATCAGGTTTAAAGAACCTAAAGCTAATTGCGTAATAATCTAAGAAACTTTTATAGATATAGATGCTCATTAATGCGTAAACTGAATCACAGGTCGATAACGTCACCGCCTATTTGAGATGACAACACACTTTGGTGAGCTGGGGGTATAATAAAATTTAATTCGGGGAATTTCTGTTTTCCAATATTGTATATTAATTTTTGCTTAAAAAAATTAAAATTTTCATTTTACATTGTCACTCCATATACATACTTATTAACACACATTACTTCGAAAAAGATAAGCTTTTTTGGATGTGGTGAAGTCTATTTAATTTTTAAAGTAAATATGTTTTTTGAAATTCCAAAGCTTAGCTTTAAAAATGAAGTTTTTACTTGAATTTATTTACTTTGGGAGTTTTTGATATATCTAGCAACGCATCAAAAATTAAATCATGTTTCAAAAATGTTCTTGCGGGTTATTAAAATAAATAATATAAATTAAAATTAATTGTAAAATTTACTGACAAATATTATTTTCTTCTAGTATTCTTACTACGATAGAAATGTTTATATTTTACAGAAATTTGGTTGGTGCGAACATTTCAACTGAAAAATACAAATGTTTTATTTAAAAGAAATGTCTAATCTTTAAAATTTGGTATCTCAACAGTTTTTAATATTTTTTCTGGGTTTGTTGGTCTTAACATTATAAATAAACAGTGAAAAACAGTCATTTTAGCGTAAAATTTTTTACATGATAAAATTTTGCAAAACAATGATGTAGTTATATGCATTCATTTTAACAGTAGAAAACAATTCTAGAAAACGTATAAATTAGAAAAAAGAGAAAATATCAGTACAATATTAAACAATCTTAGTACTTTAAAAACTAGTGATTAATTTACTCTGGAATTTTGTATATTTCGGATAAAATCCATCCTCCAAAAAACTTTTAGGTAAAAAATAAATATCTTTGAGGGAAGCATCGGCCTGTCCTGAACTCAGCTCTTCCCTTCTCCTCCTGTGGGTGGGGGGCAAGGTCAACTATTCAATTTTAAATGGAAACCCCAATTTTTTATTGCGGATTCCGATTCTAAGGAGAAAAATACGAAACTTTCATCTGAAACATTTTTTTAATTCGTTAGGGAGTGTGCGGGGAGAATGTGCGATGTGTAAGAAAAGGTTCCGGAACTGTCGAATGTCTCGCAAACTACACCTCGGATCGAAAAAAGAAAATCCACATATCAAATATTTTTTGGAAACCTATTCAATGGTACCAAACTCAACCCCACGCCTCCCTGCATCCAATAAGACAGATTTAATTTAAATTTTCGTCGTCAGTTTGTCTTTGCATAGTTCACACACATCTTTCTATATTATTTTCTTCAAAGTCTCTTTGTCATGTGAATTTTAACAAGACACATTCTTATTATTAATTGAAGGCCCAGTTACTTCTTCTTATAGCCATTGGATTTAAATTTGAAAAATGAAATAATACTATGTACTTGTAAAATAGCTTAAAAGCGACCATTAGTTATTTGTGCTGACTAACAACTTTCCTTTTCAAAGAGCACTGACTTTAGGAGCATTAAAAAATAAACACTACCACACGTTTAAATTTAATTCAGATGTGTCCAAGTGTTAGACTCTGGCGCGGCGCGACCCAGTCCAATGGAACCAATTTATTCATGTATTTTGATTTTTTTATTACTATTAAGCGTATTTAATCACAAACACGGCCCAAAATACAATAGTAGTATTTGGCAATTTTAAATGTAGCTTTGTTTTTTATGCACCATAGTTATAGTAACTAGAACAGAATGTAGAGTATATGTTTTAACGATTCCAACGTAATTCATACTATGATGGAACATTAAATAATCCAACGTAAATAAATAAGTAATATCTACTTATATTCAGTCGATGTTCAAAATTAGGCCTAGAAAATTACATAACTTGGGTCTAGGTTTAATTAATATGTGATGTGAAAATGTATTGATCAACTTTGTGTTGTTTACACAAGTAGACCGGATTTGAGTCTAGAACCGGTTGCTAGTTCTGAATTGGGAATGCCGAGCATATGTAATCATAGTTGGCTAGCATTGTGTTGCTTATTTCATTTAAATCATGTTCATGTACGAGAGCAACGCACAAAATAGGCTCGATTTGACATCGTTTTCGATTAAGAGGATCAAAAGCGAATCGATAATCGGATGTATATCTTATTGGGAACATCAGGGAAAAATTTTTGAATAAAAAGTTTAGTAAAATAGATGAGCAAAAACAGGGATAAAACTATCGAAACGAAAGTATGTCTTTTTATTTTGTAGCCGAATAGACGGAAAGGAAAAGACTATAATTATAATTAAATTTGCCTAACTATTTAGTAAATATTAACAAAATGCGATACTCTCTCATGATACATATTTTACAAATCCACAATTTTTATTCAAAACTTAATAAACAAGCACTACATTATAGTACATATAGTTATTCCTCTCTAATTTCAATTTTTTTTTCTGTTGAATCTAAGAACAAGTTTTTTTAAAGCTATTGCGTTGAAAAGATTAAACAATATGATTGCTGTTTTTCCGTCCAATTTTAAATAAGAACTTTAAATGTTAAAATTCAAATTTTGTTCAAAAGAAAACGTAAAATCCATTTTATACGTCAGCAGCGCCCTACTTGTGTGACAAGTTTTAGGTTCTAACTTTGGTGAGGAGTAGTCTTCTTATTCTGCTCGTTTTGTCAGATCTATGTAAAATTTAGGCCTATTTCACGTTTGAAAAAAAAGCTTTTAAACTAGTAAATTCGACAATCAAGTTTTTGTAATGACGATTGTTTTTATAAGTCCCTAAAATATATGCCTAAAATCATCAATATAAAAGCAGAATTTAGACGGATGATGTGACACTGTTAGAGTCGGATTAGTTCTTAAAACATCATGCGTTACGCATTAAGTTTATTTTTGCTGGTGACACTCGTTACTTTGAGTGCCTCAACTCCTATTAGAGGCCATTTCGGCGGTGGATTTCCAGGCGGTTATGGCGGTTACGGCGGATTTGGAGGAGGATATCCAGGATACGGAGGCTACGGAGGATTTCCAGGAGGTGGCGGTCTTGGAGGCGGTGGTGGCGGCGGGGGCGGTGGTGGACTCGCTGGTAGCTATTCACAAGCGTCAGCTTCCTCAGGGTCCTTCGGAAGTGGTTTTGGCGGAGGTGGCGGAAATGGCTTCGGCGGAGGATTTGGCCGCTAAGGATAGTTATACCTTCGTATAATACACATTTATACATTTTTACAACAATATACGATTTCGAAATTAAAAGTTCAGTGCATTTTACATCTTCTACAAACATTTAAGTTCAAATGAAAAGTGCAAAATTATGTTCTGTGGCCGATTACTTTCAACAAGTATATTCATTTGAATATAAAGTACAATATCTAAAAATTATTTATTATTATGCTACCTACTTAAAAACAAGGTATTATCTGTCCTCTTCGAAACACCCTCGCAATTATGTGTCTTATCGTGTTATTACTTAAAAGATTAATTGCTGCGCAGTCAGAGTGCGTCGAATACTTAATTGTGAATCGTAGACTATTTTGTAATGATAACACTAAAATGAACACATTAAGTAAGTGTTCGTAAATAAAATTACAAAAAGAATATAAAATTGCTTTTATATCACATGCCCTTGTTGCTTGAAAGCCTATTCGTATTTAAGATTTTTATTTCTCATTAATGACCAAGTAGTGCGCTCTACGGTTTGAGTATACGAATACATTGTTGAGTACTAATTACAAGCGATACCTCCGTTCGATTTAAATACCCCACACCTTTGCTGTCTCCTTGTTAGTATAAATAGAAAAATTAGTAATTATTCCACATAATGGTTGCATGTGAACATGGAAAGGTATGAAAGGAGAAGTAGTAGTAAAAATTAAAGCTTACATTAGATCTTTTAGATATGTATGTTATAAGAGTTAAAAATCCAAAATTCAAAAATATATGTAAGTAAAACCGGACAAGTAAAACAAATTTATTGTTTAAACATGCAAATAAAGCCTTTTCATGATACCCCACCATGTTGCTTTACTTTTAAATTTGAACTCCCCATTTCGGACCAAATTTAAATAAAAAAATTTAATAGATAAATATTATCATAATTTTTGATCCGTGATGTGGGTAAGCAAGTTCTATAACTGTGCCAAATTTTAAGGCGAGAGTTCCTGAGATAATCTGTTTTTTCCGCTGGGAAACAGCTGTGACACAGACAGACGGATGGGATGACGTCGTACCATTAAAGTCACTTTTTTACCATTTTGGTAGATATGTAAATTGTTTGCGAAATATGCTCCATTCCTTTTTTATATTTTTCAAGACATATTAGTGAAAATTTCCTGCACTATGGTTAGAATTTGGACTATTGAAAGGATACCTCCTTCTTGAGGTACCTATTGGGACATTGATCATGTACCTAGGCAAAATTAAAATAAAAACGCCAAAAAACCCCTTCGGAAATATTTTCTGCCTATATGCAACTAATTAAATACACATAAGAAACTTCTAATTGAAAAATGTAATTCTGATGAAGCTCCACATTTTGATTTTTAAAAAGTATAAGATAAAGAACAACTGCGACAACACCTTCGAGTTGAGCTCACATAATGAAATATCAGATAGCCCTGATTTAACAAAATTTGATCTCACAGTTTTCGTAGTTGACAATTAATAATGCCATATTTATATGAAAACTTGTTTATGATATACATACATATATATACATGTATTAATATGTTAGTGGTAGTACCACCTTAGTGATTTAAAAATGTGTTATTTTAAAGCTCATTTAGTAGTTCCTTTTTTGTAGTTTTAAAATTTTGAGAGTGCTTAAAAACAATAAAAATGCTTTATATCAAAACTGAATAAATGTTTTATTAGTAACATTTTTATGCTTTACACTAAACTGTTATTATTCCATATATAGAAGATAATTATAAACAATATTACACAAAAATGATAATATGTATGTATTATGGACTGTACATAAAAAACGCCGTAAATTAATAATATGTAAGGAAAACAATTTCACTCCCTCTTTGCAAAAAATTTTTTTTATTAATTAGAGTCGCAATTACTTCAGAATCAAAGTATTCTAAAATATTCCGATAAACTAAGCAACTGCACGAAAGAATTCACAAATCTGTCGAGACTGACGACAATGCCTGGCCGGTAAGAACAGAATAAAATATGCACTAACATGGAAATCTTGGGCGCCAAAAACTTCAGACCAGAATTTCGTTTTACACATAAGTGTGTTGGTATTAGGTGCTTAAAGATTTGATATGTTTTATTTGTAAAAATATGTTTTATTGTGAAACATTTTGATCACGTATGCATTAGAAAACAAAACGCAAAAAGAATGTTATTATCATTAAACAATAAAAATGCACTAAATTAAAACATTATGAGGAAAATTTTTTGCAAAAAATTTATGTGTTTTGTTTTAAAACCTCGCTAAATGTTAAAGTATTTAAAATTGAAACATCAGTATGTTTCAATATAAAACACTGAGTATAAACACTATGATTTGCGATGATGGTAATACGAAAATTTCAAAGAGATTTTTGGCCAGTTTGGCAATATGAGAAGTTACTATTTCTAGCTAGATGACAAATATTAAGAAGTAAATTCGAATACAAGACAAATTATAGACTAGGAATTTCCCATTCATGACGACGCTAATGTACAAAGAGAACGAAGTCTCAAGAATTTTGCCCGTTTGTATGAGATGGAAGAAAACAACCCCTGTCTGCAGAAAAGGTCAATAGCACGCATTAAGGAGAATAATCAAATGTCGTCTACTTAGTTAATACAAGGAAAGAGTGTTATGAAACAGCAAAACAGAACCCGTTGATAGAATGCTATTTGCATAATCTGAAAAATCCCCACAAAATCTCCGTAGCTTTGAAGACAAGTATTAGATACTCTTGTTAGTAAAAAAAATTCAGATTTTTATATAAAAGCCAGAATGGCAGGAGTCTTCTCAATCGTTCCTTCAAGTTTCATTGCAACGGATAAACATTAACTAAAATGCGCGCTTCGATAGCTCTAGTTTTCGTAGTTTGCCTAATTGGGATTACCAGCGCTTATCCGGCCTATGGAGGTTACGGAGGTTATCCTGGAGGTTACGGAGGTTATCCTGGCGGGTTCGGAAGTGGTCTAGGCGGTGGTGGTGGTTTCGGTCAAGCTGGGGCCTTTGCATCCTCCCAGTCGAGCGCCTCAGCTGGAGGCTTTGGAAGCGGAGGTGGTGGCGGTTACGGCGGTGGACTAGGCGGTTTTCCCTTCGGCTAATGTGACATTGTTCTGTTAAAATTAAATGTGTCGTGTTTCATGTTAATAACATAATAAAATGTAATGTTGAAAGAAATTCGTTCAAATGTCTTTTATTTTATTTTGTTTGAGTATATTTTTCTATATAAAAAAGCACAAAAGTGATGTAATTTTATTCTCAACGAAAAGATTCGAACCTAATTCGTAATTATCTCTCCCTGTGGAATTAGCTGTTTTATTTGTTTGGCGTATGATATTGATTTCAAAAATTTCAAAAAACTAAGAATTGTAACATTAAGTTTAAACCATTTTTAATTTAAAAAGATCGGTTAAATAGGTATATATCTATAGATCATTTAGTGAAATAAGTTTAGAAACATTTTAGAAATTTTATATGTTAAATCAAAATCAAATAAGTTTTAGTAATCGGAACAAAAATGAAATAACACTAATTATAAGTGTTTTTTTTTTAAACTGCTTCCAGATTTAGCAGGAAATTTTGCACTGAATGAAAATTCACGAACATTCACCCATATCAAACATTTTTTATTTAGCGAAAATTAGATCAAATTGCCTGGATTTATAGTCTCTTTGCGTCGAAAACTTAATCCAAAAATTTATCTAGTTCAGGGTTCGAAATTTGAATGGGTTAATATCATGGAAATTTGATGCACTTTTCACAATTTTTAAAATACCTTTTGGTATACGTGAATGATTTAAAAGTTCAATTCAATGCAAAAGTTGCAATCTGGAATCAGATAAGATTATAAAAAACAAACGCTGCTTATATCTTCTTGAATTGTTTTAAAGTTGGGTTTTACATGCTCAATCGAGCAATGAAGGTCTTTTAAGGATACAAAGAAAAAAAAAATAAACAATACAATGGCCACTGTTTACTACAAAATCCCTTTCCGTTGAAAAACAAAAGAGATTTTTTAAATTTTAATATACCATCGAAATTTCATTCCGAATGTTAAAAAACATTGAGGAATTTTCAGATAATACAAAATTTTCAATATACACGAATTAATTTTTCAATTCATGTACATTTTTCTTACAATTATTTAAATAAACCGTGCATTTTTGTTATTGCCATGCAGCGTTTTTAATTTTCATGTTTTATCATTGCCTGAAAATCTATGAGAACAAAAGCTCCGTCACTGCATGTTCAAATGTACCTACCTACATACATTCGTTAAACTCTGAAATACATATGTAGTCCAGTTCTCGGAATAAAATAAAAAAACATTAATATGTGCCATGACAATTATTGAGCATAAATTTCATAAGTTAATATTTTTATTTTGATGAGATTTTTTTTTCTTAAATTCGCGGACCAAAAACAGAAATATTTCAAAAGGACTCATTTACTTTAAGGTTTGCAGTATGTTCCATAGTGCCGAGAACAGAGTGTGGGCATATAAAACGCAATTTTATTTATGGCATATTAATTGCACCAAATATATTCAATTTTAAAATATAAACGTTTATTTTAAAATATTGGAAAACGTCTGGAAAATTTAAATATGTATTTTAAAAAGGATATACCTCTTTGCTACCCTACTTAGAATTGTTTGTATTACAAAGGGATTTGAATTTTGTAGGAATCAAAAATATACATATGAATAAAATAACCTTTAATCCTGTAAAATGGTACAAAAGTAAAAATTCGACTTTTCTGTTGTTAAGGCAATAACGTAGAATCAATTACATTATTGCATGAACCCTCTGGTATTTTGTATGGAAGGCGTGTCACGGGTGAGCATCGCAGTAATGTATATTAAATATTTATTGAAAAACTTTTAATCCGGAAGTCTTGAACTTCCTTCACATGCATCACTCAAAGGAACGTATATACGTGCTAAACACTTGAGGGTGTGATATTAAATTTCTTTAATCAAAGTGCTCTTGAGTTGTTTGCCATCAAAAATGAACGCAAGAAGGCGAGAGTATCCTACGAAACTGTCTTCCTGTCTTCCTAGGGCTATCAATCCTAAAAAGAAGTTCACACCCTCGGGATCTTAAGGCAAACACGTTTTCATCAATTTTTACCATTGAAATTTTGTGGCAATTACCTCAAAATCTTTCAACCTTATTGTTCAGAATCACTCGTCGCTTGACTTTTTTTGTATTCAGGAAACGGAAATTATGTTCCCCGTCGGGCAAAACGACCGTCCCGTCTATTTTTGCGTTCTTGAAAAAGTATGAAGCTTAACCAAAAGTTGGCTGGAAGAGCACGAAAATAATCGACATGAACAAAAAATTTGTATTACATTTCTTTTCTGAGACACAAACAAACAATGTTGCGGATGGTACGTACCTATGTAGGTACATATGTATATTATATGCGTAATAGTCCAGTTAAGCCCTTCTGACTTCAAGGAAAAGAATAATAATTACAAAGAGAACCAAGCATAGTAATTTATTTTTTAACATATAAATCAATTAGGAGACTTCTGTATGATATATAAGTACAACTAAACGATTCTTGATGTGCGTACAAACGAGGGTCAACATTTCAACAAAATCGTAGTTATTTTAAGAAATAAAAGAAAAATAGATTTTTGTTTTTTGCAATTTTCTAACTAATTAGTAAGAGCTTCTTAGATAATATCATATCAAATTATGTTATTACTTACTAGCTGAGTTACCGGGTTTCACCCGGTGTATCATAAATATTACTTAGTTAAATACCCTTAAAATGTTCAATTTTATGGTACTTCACTCAGATTATGAAGTTTAGGAGTGTTACACAATTTTTTGGATGTGGTACGTTTAAGATTAATTTTGCTACCATGGTGCATATCAGAAGGGCTCATAATCCATTCTATACTTTTACATATATTCCCATTGTTAAGTTTTAAATAAATAAATAAGGATATTCATTTTTGTCACTATATCAACGTTGCCTTATTGAAAAATTTAAAGTTGCAAACTTTATTCGTTAAAGAAACAAGTTGGCCGTAATTTGATTATATTTGCTTGAAAATAAATTCGAAACCTTTGCTGTCCCTCACTATACACATTAAATTTCACTAACATGTTGTCGGTCCACATTTTTGGACACTTCTGTCAATGTCTTAAGACAATTATAGTTGAGCTTAAGATTTGTTAAGATTTGACAGAAACTTAACCAGCCTTAGAGAAATTCAACGAAGAATTTTAAGGCGCCTTAAAGACCATTATAGTTTAGGCTTAACTCTGCTAAAGGCAGCCAGGCGTTGGAGACAGTCAAAGCACTCCTTGACGAGTCTTGAACAAAAGATCCATCTGATTGCCATTTGGCTATCAGAGAGTCTGTTAATTGTGACCCCTCTAAGTCCTTTTTCGAGGTTCAGACGGGCACAGGTTTTAATGGCAATGACTTCGGGCTGGAAAATACTCGGCCATTTTCCCATTGCAATCAAGACCGAAGAATTGGTCCAGAGACACCTGCTCTAGTGCCACGCTCCGATTTCGAGCCATCCAATTAACAATTAAGGCTTTTCCGATCTGGATTAGAACCCTCGGCCGAATTAAGACAGACCCCAATATCTGGAATGTGCTTCAAAATGCTCATGTGACCTTTGTCAACCATGGGCTTATTTGATAAAACCTATACTTTCAAAGCACTTATAGCAGCTGTTTTCAGAATAAAAACGTGCAGGGGGGCAAGTCCTACTATTACCTCTACGGCGAGTATGCGGCGTCCGTATAGCTCCAGTCATGGAGAAACAAGCAAGCCGTTGCAATTGATTGCATTCTGCAATTGCTTAGACCACCAAACGAGAGCGGCATAAGTGATAATGGGTTTAACAACAATGTTGTACAACCAGAGGATCATCTTTGGGTTAAGACCACATGTCCTACCGAAGAGTCTTCTGCATGCCCACAAGGTTCTAGTAGCTTTGTTAAGGGTGTTGTTCAGATGGGCATTCCAATTTAGTCGTTTATAGAGTGTAAAACCCAGATATTTGACATCATCTGAGTACCCAACGACTCTGCCTTGAATGGTAATTGGATCAAGATCCAAACGATACCTTTTAGTCAAAAGAACAAGGACAACCTTAGAAGTATTTATAGTAAGGTCCTCATTGGCACACCAGTCAGTGACAGTCTATATGTCACACACAAACGAATATTAATTTTTATACTGATCATATAAGTATAGATTATTGTACTTCTTAAAATTGTATGTACTATTTCTGATATTGAAATGAAATACTTGAAGGTGCATTTCTTAACAGTGTTTAAAACAAACAAGATTTAACTCGCCTACATATGTATAAGATAAATACAAAACTAAAATTGAAATATCATGCAAATTTCTTACAACATATTAACCTAAATGAGGTCATTTAAGAAGCTGAAACATAAAACCTTGAAGATTAAGCCAAGGGTATGTTTTACATGTGTTCGCAATTTAACTTCTTGGGGACAAAGTTACAATCTATGGGAAAATGTGGACCCCAGGGAAAAATCTCTTTGAATGAAAAGTTTTCCTCTAATCTTTCCGTAGGAAATCTTCTTGAATCCCGAATGGAATATCTTCCAACCCCGTAACACTAAAGAAAACTACTTAAAGAGGGACCAGTTAGAAATTTCAAAACAATTTAAATATCATTCTATAGGTATCAAATTTAGTCTGTTACAGATCATTTTAAATTAGAAAATAAATTCGTCTTGGGAAATTTAGTCTCTTTTATTAAAATTTACTATTGTATATTTGTTGTTGATTTGCGGACTTAGGGTAATTTGTGCTGGGAATATTAAATAGCATTGAGGTTATTAATAATAATATTTTGTTTTTGAAAAAAAGACTTGCAATTACAGAAATATGAAAAGTAAATTAAGTAAAAATTAAAAATATGTACATATGTTTTTAATTATGACAAAAGTCGTTATTTTTCAAGAAAATTTTGTATTCAAAGCAATGGGAATTAACTGCGCTTACTCATTTTATTTCAAGAGCTTTTGAATTTATCTCGAATTTTGATTTGTCGAAAAAGTATTCAAATTTTATTCATATATTTTTAAAAATGTTTTGTTAAAATGAAAGAAATAATCTTCAATTCTGTTTTTGATACAAAAATTGTTCGTTAAATAAAAAATCGAAGGAAAATTTTAACCGAGGGACGAAAAATTTCCTCTCCAGCAATTCAAAGCTTTTGCAAATATGCTTTTAATGCGAGTTGGTGTACCCCTTATTTTTGGTTTGACGCTTAGAAAACTTCTCCTTACAAATTACAGAATCCAGCTACAAAAAGCTCGCCACACCGGAGACTTCGCACGTGTTTACAACTTGAAATGTCAGATTCAGTTTTGTTGTGCTCAGTTCTCAGTTCGCAGTTTCGGTCGGTCGGGTTCTTTGTTCTCACCTTAGAGATTCTTAAAAATCGCATTGTTTTCATCTACCTTTGTATCAAATTAATAAGATGAAAGCGAAGAATGTAATCAAGAGGTTCGTTACTTTTTGCGTGTTCTGGGCATTGCTGCAGGTCGGACTCACCTACAAACCCGTCGTGGTGCTCCACGGAATCTTGTCGGGGTCGGAGAACATGGTCCTGATGCAAAGGGTGATTCAGCAGGTGATTACTGAGGTTTTGTTTTTGAAAAAGGTTCTTCACGGAGTATTTCAGTATCATCCCGATACAAAGGTTTACAATTGTGACAAATTTTCGGGCTGGAACAGCCTCGAAAGCGCCTGGAGACAAGTGAAGGAAATTGGGGACTATTTGATGGAGATTGGCAGTGAGCATCCTGAAGGGATTCATCTTATCGGTGGGACACCACTTAAAGAGTCTTGACGCAAGATAATCAACCCAAAATCTGTCTTTTCAGGCTACTCCCAGGGCGGTCTTTTGGCGAGAGCCGTGCTGCAAGCCTTCCCGCAGCACAACGTGAAAAATTTCATTTCCCTATCTTCCCCGCAGGCCGGCCAGTATGGAAGTATGTAAATACTATATGAACTTTTTAATATTCAGAACATTCAATTAAAAGGAACATATAAACTATGTGCCGACGACACCACTAGCAAATTATATAGAGCAAAAACAGAAGAAAGTCTAAAAGAAGTCGTAAATAGAAAGTAAATTTTCTATAAGTGATCGCAAGGAAATAAGCTTGCACTAAACATTTAAAGAAATCATATACCTCATATTTAAAATGAGAAATAAGCAGGCTATAAATCCATCGAATAAGATAGAAGGTTAGCACTCTAGCTCAATTTCCAGCGGTTCATATGATTAAAGATCAAGTCGAATGACTACTAATTAATGTTAAACGCTCTTCTTAAAAAGTACTCGATATTGAGCAATATTGATAATTTGGGTCGATATCTATTAGGGTGTCGCTGAGTGGCTCCAATTTCAAACGAGTATTTTGTGTTGCTACTCCTCACATATCTACATTCAACTTCATTACTTTCACTGTGTTTGAAAAGTTCAATTTATAAAAAATTATATCGAACAAAAAATATCTACTGAATTTGTCAGCTTAGCATATATTGATAAATGAAAGATAAAGTGAAATCTAGTTAAAACTTTAGCTCTATTTTGTAAAAAAAAACTTCCAAGATAATAAGTAATATTACTAAATTATAAACTCCCCACCTAGTTCTCGGGTCCTGTGCGACAAACGTTCAATCGTGTAAATGGAGTTATTTTAATTAGTTGCATAACTTCTAATGTTTGAATGTTAGTGTGCTTCTTTTTATGATCGAATAACGATGATGACTGATCTATAACACATATAAAGGTTCTTAAATTATACTTTTTTAGCAGCCTTCTTGCATTTGATTTTTCCTGACCTGGCAGCTAAAACTGCATATGAACTATTTTACTCACGAGTGGGTCAGCACACTTCTGTTGCGAACTACTGGAATGATCCACAAAAACAAAAGCTGTATCTTAAATACTGCGTATTCCTCCCATATGTGAACAACGAGATAACGTCGTCCAACTCAACTTCTTTTAAAGATGCTCTAACTAAGCTAGACAAAATGGTTCTAATTGGGGGTCCAGATGACGGTGTAATCACACCTTGGCAATCTAGGTAAGACTTTTTTAACATACTACCGTCGAAGAAAAGTTAAAACAGGGGGAAAATTCGAACTTTCGACGGTGCTATGATAAAAAATAAGTATGTTAACCTTTTTACCCGGCTTTTTACCGGATGTAAAAGAAATGTCTTATTTTGCTCTCTTGGTGAACAATATATGTATTATTATTCCGCAACTAGCAGCGCTCATTAAAAAATTGTAATTGCAGTCAATTTGGTTACTTTAACGCTTCTTTGGATGTAGTGCCTTTGGACCAACGAGAGATTTATACGTCTGATGCGATAGGACTGAAAACACTTCAGGATTCCGGAAAACTGATTTTTGTAACAAAACCGCACGTCTTTCACTTGTTTTGGCATAGAAGTGAACAAATAATAAAAGAGGTCATATTGCCTTATTTGGATTAAAAGGATCCGTGATATATGCATTTATACGAAGCGAACAATTTTGAGGCTGATTATGTGATTTTATACTTAAGCCTGAATGTAATTTGTAAATAGACTAAGCCAAAGTAACATAAAATATTATTAAAATGTTTTCCATTATCCTATGCCCACAATCCTTTAGAATTTATTTATGTTTTTAACTCTGTTTAGAACGAGGTCGTAGGTGGTGAAACACATCTTTTTATCATTACAGTCTGTCGAAGAAACTAAAGCGAACTGAAAAAACGAACCTATAGCAGCTAATTTAAATAAAGGCGGGCCCTTGCAAGGGACTGAACAAAGTTCTCGATAAAAAGTTCAATATCTAAATATGTACAAAAATAGGGAAAAGTGCTTTTATCGATGATTTCAACCAGTCTGGCGTACAGTTCATGGCAAAATTATATAAAATAAGATTTTTTCTCAGCAATTTATTTAATATTTTAGAAAAATAGGTATGTGTATCTACAATTACATATATTCGTACAACAAAAAGTATTCCCCTTTATGCACATTATTAGCTCAATAATGCGTATTTTTCTAACAAAAAATCTGGTAATTTCCCAAAATTTGATAATTTTATGGCCAATTCTAATCGCCTGATTTTATTCGTCGGATAAAATTGTTCCTAATCAACTTGACTGCGATGTAAAATAGATATCAGGCAGATAAAACTTATTTGCTCCTTAAACCGAGAGATAGAACGGTTCATTTAGACAAATAAAGTGAAAAATATTATAATTTTTTTCACACCCAAGTTGATTTTTTATCTGAAGAATAAAGTTATCAGCCGATTGAAAAATTGGCCCTTATAGAGCGAGAGCCAGCCGCAAAAAATAATTTAATAATAATAATTTAAAAAACC
The DNA here is from genome assembly GCA_951509405.1 of Machimus rusticus. Taxonomy (NCBI): domain Eukaryota; kingdom Metazoa; phylum Arthropoda; class Insecta; order Diptera; family Asilidae; genus Machimus; species Machimus rusticus. The sequence continues at coordinate 2,474,525 of OX608052.1, read as the reverse complement.
CTTTTGGGTTAGAATTTAGTTCGTGGTACGAAATCCTTGGTGCATAAATTGTATTCGCACCTGACAACTTTTTATTGTAATCTCGTGGAAGCCTCAGTATGCATTGAGCCGCACTAGCATATTTGCAACAGGTATCATCTTAAAAATGCATTATCTTTGTAATACGTTTCATAAACAACTATACATATTTTGCTTAGATTTATCTTAAACAAACGACAAAAGGTGGCCTGCTTAAATCAGCGTCTGTTAATTTCGAATTAAAGTTTGGAAGCCCTCACCTACTTAACAATTTAGTTTGTGAAAAGCGCACCAAATTCCCATTACTTTTAAAAACATCCTAACTTTAAATCTTGAACAGATCAAATTTGAGTTATCAGACAGACCTAATGTGTACAAAAAATTTTGGAGTTTACATTTGCATAAGTAATTTAAATTTAAAACAAGCAACATTTCGCACAAACAGAAAAGGAGATAAATTGTCCTATTCAGCTTTTTATAAGAATGATCTGTGCAACAAATTAAAATATTTTGCATCATCCATTTATAAGAAATTTGGACAAAACAATAAAAGAACGTAATGTGATTGAAGTGTAGTAAAGAAAAACAATTTGTTCTGCAAATGTTCGAGTAAAGACATTTAAATTACCTAATTTTCACCAAAAAATGTCTGCATGGGGAGTAATAAAGTATTTGATCCCATCATAATATGTATATCAAGAAACTTTTCGAAACAGTTCAGCGCTGAAATATTTTGTTTGACGTTTTTGCTTATGCAACAAAATTTCGTAAGATAAATTACTTGCCCGGGCAGTTACATTTTGATTAGTTTTTTTGATAAAAATATAGAGCTCCATTTTATAAATTGTGTAAATGTTTACGTTTCTTAAAAAACTTTTGAAATATTATCCCGCATTAAATAATAACTAAATAACAAATAGAATTAAAAAGAAACTATAAAAATCCTAATCCTTCTCTTCAAATTTTATAAGTCCTCTGTGATATGGACTGATATTGCAGGGAAGATCAGTACAATACAATATATTTTATTATTATTATTCGCACATACCAATTTTATTACTTTTTTAAGTTTTCTTTATCGATATCTTGTTATGCTTCTAAGTATGGAATTTCCTGGGAAGATTGCATTCCATATTGAAAAGTAGGCAGCATATGCATAATAATCAACAAGCTACCGCTACAATCTTCGTTATAATTAAAACTCATTCCATGAAGGCCACTTATGCATGTTCCAAAAATTGCGCAGGAAAATCCTTAAAACGCCTCATTTCAACTCAGAATCTAATTTAACTCGTTATAAGTCCTTAACAGTGAAGATAAAATGAAGGCAGATGTGTTCCACGCCCCCGGAATACCCCCAAGAAGAGAAACCGGGCTGCGAAGAGAACTTCGTCTGACATATTCCCGGTGGTTTCCCCAAAGCAGTAAGATCCAAAGTCAAAGCAGTGCTCCTGGCAATTTGAATTTCCATTTCAAAGAGGATTTCCTCGAACCAATAAGAAAATCAACTTGTAGAAGTTTTCCCATCATGGAGCAGACAGAGTAGCGCTGATAACGTCGCAAGGATATCAAAGGGTAATCTACCAGAAAACAGCAACGAAGAGCGCCGGGCGTTCGTTCTGAAATGAGTTGGGATTAGTTAAGTTCCTTGAAGGATTTCCAACATCTTCTGTGGCTATTAAAGACATCTGTATCAATTATTCATGAGAGAAGGTTCTATTAATCACAGTCTGTTGACAATGTCCACATCACTCGCTCCTTCTGGGAGGATGCAATCTGCTTAATTTAAGCTTCAGAAAAACTACGTTCACTCGTTGCTCTGAAATTTGGAACTACAAAGATAGGTTTAATTAAGAATAAATTTGAAGCAACACTCAAAGCTAAACTTAAAGATGGTCGATTTTTGGTACTATTATTATGTTTTTTTTTTGTTATATTAAATTTTAAATTAAACATAAAATATGGTTGCATTTATTATATCTTTGTTTGTTCTAAATTTTTCTTCAAATTAGCCTGCCAACTTTTTAAGTACTAAATTATGTATGTATATATACATAGTATGTATATGTATATAATTATAAGAAATAAAGTATAACTTACATAACGGGCCTGAATGGTTGTTTCAATTTTTATTGCACATCCAAGAGAAAACAAACCTAAAAATCTTTGTTATTCTATAACTAAAGAACATCATAATAAAAATAAAAACTTTTCATTACCATTTTTGATCTACAGCCACCACTTTTTAGTTCTTATTGAAGAGTGGAAGACTTCAACCTCGTAAGTATGTGAATACCGATTTTTGCCTGGAAAATCGAATATACGGGAAGGTTTGAAAATTCTACTACAATACTATGATTTGCTAAGTGGCCCAGATTTGGCGTAGTACAAGTTTCAAGAAAAATCTTTTCTGATAGAAGCAAAAGTGTTCCTATGTATGTATGTTAAATTATTTGCAATAATTACTAGATAAATATAAAAAAAAGCAAGGCTCTAATATGATTACATTTTATTATTTTGGTAATTTTTTATTTGTGTTGAGATATGTATGCTATAAATATTTCGAAAAAATTATATTAAAATTCTAGAAGGATTATTCTATTGCTGTATATATGGAAACTCGTTAAGAAATTGTATTTGAAAAGTTTAAACACCCACTTTTATTCCCTAAAGGGATTACTGTCCAAATTTCATCGTTCGTTACCTGTGAATTAGGAAGGTACATAGTACATATATGAAAACAATGAAATTCACACACACAAAATCAACCAAACACCTAGTTTATTGCTTTGCTACAACACGGCGACTTAAATTCATTAATTTTATGTATATTAAGTTTTAGGAAGATGTTTCTGGTCCATATATGTGAAATAAATATAAAATAAAATGATAAATTTTATGAATTTCTAAACGTGAATGAGTTTTTTTCCTTATTTGCGATTCATTTCAGCAATTATAACGAATACGTTGAACCAAACGCGCAAACTATTTTGTTTGACTCAAATGTAACACATAAAATAAATAAAATAAATAAAAAGAAAATTTGTAGAGGAAAGTGGGCTAAACACGGACAGCGGGTAATTAAGGACAGTAACGTTTTGGTGTTTATATCACGAAATTATCTCATAAAGTTGTTCGATTGTAATTGATTTCTTGCAAAACATTAATTTCAAGTATTTTTATTATCAAAGCATTACCCATTTTCGACAAATTTACATTATATGATTTTTAGTCATTTCTTATAATTACCCGATGAATTATTTTGGCCTGTTATTAGTTTTATTTGAATCAACAAATATCAAATCTCTATCGAGTTTAGTTAACAGTATTTCGCTGGACAAAACGTTTATGTAATTAATTAAAATTTGACTTTTTGCACCCTACAACGTTTGAGGGTAAATTACCTATCAAATTTATAGAAGTATATTGAGTTTGTTATAAAATTCATATAATATTGGGACAACTGGAATTCTTCCTGAAAATATGTGTATAGTTTGAATTTTTGTTTCCCTTAAACAATTCATATTAGTATAAAATAAATTGGTATCAAATAAATACTATAGGTACTGGAGTCAAATAATTCAGTTGATTTCGGGGTAATATTAGTGTTATTAAATAAGTCTACTATAATTGTAGGAATAAAATTACCTACTGAAATTCAAAATAATAACATTTTTACACTGAACCAATATAAATAAAGCATTGGCGTGATAACTTTTGTTGTCTTATAATGTTCTTAACAGTCTCAGTAAAATCTGATAAGTTTAAACCACGCCTTCAGCATCACTGGCAGTCATGGCCAGAAAGCAGAAGTGCAAATGGAGCTATCAGATTTTTTCCTGACCTTATCCTCCGCGCAGTTTCGCATCAATACAATGGCAGCTAAGAATTTGGAGACATCTTCGGGTGTGGCGCGGAGCAGAAACAGGATTTCCGTAGGAAATGCGGCAACAGGATTGGTTCCTACGGCCACTGTATATACTTTTCCTATTTATTTCCAAAATCAATCCTTTTCCCTGGCTTAAGACTTGAGCAGGACTTCGGGTGTATGTTAGCAAAGATTCGTTCCTGACTCGGAGAAATCGATTGAAGTCCATACACCAGAAAAATTTATGAATCCTGCCATTCGCGGCGCCGGCCGCTCGTCCTTTTGCCAGACTTGAATAGTCCGATGACAAGGAAAACACGAATTTATTATGATTGCTGATCAAACAGTCGGCAATGTCTGTAATTAATCAAATCTTTGAATTATTCAGAAGCTCCCCCTGATAGCGCCGTTTAGTGCCACTCTCAGTGGCTGGGCTCTAATGAAACCAAGTTAGTTAATAATTGAATGATTCAACCGGATCCAGCAGGGTGGTAATTTCATCGCGCGACGTGTAATCAAACACAAAATGGTGTAAATGTGTGCGCCGGATGGAACGATGTGTAACCGAATTAGCCGCCTTACGTCGTTATGGGGGCGCTGCGCTGCCGTAAGGAGGCCGCCGCACACGTCCTCGTTTCGAGCCCACAGCACAAAAATGTAAATGATTCGTTCTTTGGCGAACATATGTCCTACTTTTCCGTGTTTTCACAATTCGTGTTTTCATCGAGGCAATAAAGCGACGAGCAAACACCGCCTCAAAGGATCAATGATTCCCGCGTTTTGTTGCTGTGCACTGAGTTACAGAAACCAGCAATTATCCGCCGAGGAGGGTGGTGCTAATTGAATAAATGAGTTATGTAGGTATCAATAGAGTTCGTAAAATGATTACCAGCCTTGACACACCAATACTTACCTCATTAGCTTCAGTTCTATGAAGGCACACATACGTTTTTGTTGCAGCTACCCCATCAAACCAAATTTTATGAATTTGCAAAATTTCGAAAAGATTATATGTAGGTACATACATAAGTAGTTAACACAAAAAATTTACGAGTATTCGATTCGAAAATGAAAATTAACATATACCTAATTGTTAAAAACAAACATATTTCCCAAGACATCTGTGGTATAACTCCGAAAATCCTAACAAAATATAATTAAAAAAAAAACATTAGAAAGATAATTAGATAGTTCGAGCTGTTTATAATTTAGAAAAGCTACATTGAGAAGAATAATTCGTATTTTTTTACGACCATCATCGTAAAAACCTATTTGATAATTTTTCGCAATACATTTTGGGAATGTACTAGGTAAACCTTTTGCATAATATATAGTACATATATAGAGAATTACATTAAATTTAAAATTTCGTAGATTTACAAAGAATGTTTGTGAATTACGAACTGTCATCAAATGTATCTATGCAATGTTATATTGAATTATTAAAAAATTCGTTTATAATACCATTTACATATGTGTATTAAAGGTACGTATACATGGAAATACATGGAAGAATGGACCAATTTCATTGCAAACATATTTTAGAAAAGACCATGTTGCCGTATGCGGAGAAAGAAATGCCTCTTAGATGGAGGTTCCAACAGGATAATGATCTAAAGCATACGGCAGGTTTAGTAAAAAACTGGATAATACATATCTAATCTAATTTAGTCTATTAATTGGCCATCCCAATCGCCGGATTTAAACTCTATTGAAAATTTGTGGTAAACTTAGAGGCAAATCTTTCCGGAATCAGAATGAACTATTCGAAACATTCAAAAAAGAATGGAACAGCATACCAAAAGTAATAATTGAAAACTTAGTGGCTTCAATGCCTAAGAGATGCCAAGTGGTATTGAAAAATAAAGGAACCGCGACATATTAACGTTTTTGAAAATAAAGTCTCTATAGTTTCTTTAGTTTTGTCCGCCTACGAAATTATAATTTTGTTAGCTTACTCGTCAAAAACAGTTAACTGGTTGATAGAATATTCATCTGAATTTTTTAAGTAATTCAAAGGTGATGTAATATATTTCTAATTACTCGAAATTCCGGTTGATGTGTCGCTGGTATTATAGCTTTTAACCAGTTAATTGTATTTGACGAGTATACTCGGCATGAAAAAGTGCTAAATGTTGTGTTCTGAATATGTATGTATACACTCGTCACAACACAACATTTTGCACTTTTTTCATGACGAGTATACTCGTTTCTTACAGTTGGTTAAGAAATTGTCAATACAATAAAAAGTAGTACAGGGTACAAAAAAGCATGAGACATACTCGCACTGTACGATTTTCTCCGTCCAAGTATGTGTGAACTTTTGACCTTCTGCGGCCAGCTGATTCCTCAATCATTTCAATTAATGAGAAAGATCCACAAACGATTCGAACCCTCTGACCCGCACCCCTGGTAACCTCAACGTTTCGCAATCACTTTAATATCCGTTTCATTAGGAAGCAAACAACTTCCTGGGGCAGGAAGTCGACCGCACTCCAGGAAAGGCCCTAAGAAGCAGCGAAAACAAAATTTTGATAATTAAGGTCACGTGTCAAGGCGACGGGTAGTGGGCGCGCTTCTATTGGATAAATGGATAAAAAATCGACTGAAACAAAACACTTCGGGAGTGTAAATATTGGCACTTCTATAAAAAGTGCCCGCTCAATATGTAAATAAAATTCATTGGTGGCTGCAGGAGCCGCCGATACGGGCGCTAAGCATTGAGATGTCACACTCCTGGGCATGGAGCGGTTTTTATGTGATTCGATTGTTAAACGATACTTCAGGGAAACGCAAATAACCTCCGCCGTAAAATACCGCCATTAAAGTCAAAAAGTGATAAATTGAATGAAAAGTGATGGGACCTTCCCAGGATGCTTGCGAGTTGCGATATCACTGGGAGCCACTGCGGTAGATTGGAAAAGGTGAGCTCTACGCCAAGGTTACCGTGATATCATGCCTCGCCTCGAAAGGCAATTACTTATTGCGCGTGGACTAAATTTTATAATTAATTACAATTGCGACTATACATCACCTGAAATGACCCTTCGCAGGCGTTCTGACTGACATGAACGCTGCTGGGGAAGTGAGCGCGGCGCGGACCGAAACGCAACAATCTCTCACCGCCCAAAGGTATTCTAATGAAAGGGTTAATTTCAAGTAAATGTGCAGCCGCACCTTTTTATAGAGCTCATGTGCTCCTGCTTTGCGCAGAGGAAGGACAAGCAAATTTATTCCGCTTGCTGGCGTGAATCACATACGCCACCGTGGTCATCACCCACTCAGGAGGCAATTTCCCAAGAGCCTTTTAAAAGGGGCCCAGCAGATTAAGTGAATTAGTGAAATTATTTTCCGCCAAGGATGAGTTAATTACGATCTTATCCGAGCCCACATCTCTGTTGCTAGCTGCCGGTGTATTTGCACACGACCGCGCTGCGAAGGGCAAGACACAAATGGCACATGCCCGAGATATTTTACAGGTCCGACTATGCAAATATTTGAATATTGCAATCGCGACATATGCTGCAAATAATCCAAACGACCACATTCTGGTGAGTAATTGCGGTCTCCTTTCAGAGCAAACAAAGATTGCATGGGAAGCCCTAATAAGTATCTCGCTCAGACAAAAATAATTTCATGTTCCGATGTTTGGACAGCGGCTATGCCATCACTTGATTACGCGGATTTTATTACTATACTATAGGCGTTGGGCGTGTGCCAACCTTTTTTTCCTTTTTTTTATGCTGATGGCATAATTGAATAAACTGTACCACCACCGCATTTTTTCTCATCAAGCAATTTTATCACGCTTATTTTGTTAGACTATCACTTGCTTAAAGTCACGCCAATTCGAATTTTCGCTACAGGATCAGACATACATATGTATGTATGTAATGGAGGACAAGTAGGACAAATGCAAAATTCAAATCAACGTAAAAAGTTTTATTAATTTTTAAAAATTCATCATTCATCAGTAATTAAATGTCTCATTTCAATACTGGTAATGGTAAAGGTAGTACTTCATCTTACAGCTCATGTTGAGCAGCTATATAAGAAAGTAAGAAATTAAATTATTTATAATTTTATATAGGTAACTATCAATCGCGTTAGAATTTTCTAATCCTGTAAATGATGGCTCAAATCACATCTAATTTTCAATGTTCATGGTTTTTTTTAATATTCTTCTGAACGATTTTTTTGGTAATAATGGTGAGGGGTAGGTACCTATATATAAAACTTTTAGCGTTTTTGCCTAAAATGTTATTATTATTTTATTTGGAGTGAGATGCATATATAAATTTAAGCATTGTATATATCTACAATGAGCAGAATTCATTTTTCATTTTCCGAATTTTTCATCTCCTTGGTTAGACCTTCTTCAGAAATTTCCTAAAATATTTTTGGGAAATTTGAGAGTTATAAACAGTATTAAACAACTTTAAGTGCGCGTGCGTTCTCGCCTCTTCTTTAAACAAAATGAGTGAAGGGATTACAATTTTTGAATTTATTTTTTCTATGCTTATGTATATGTTCCAAAGGAATTATCTAAAGCTAAGCTAATAACAAAACTTAGAAAAATAAACACTCATATTTATCTTATCAAATATAATGAATTTAAGATGTTGGGCTATCAAAATACGAACTTTATGCAATTTTAGAAAATATGTAGGTAGGTACCTAGATGAGGTTTTTATCGTAAAACATGGAAGTCATATAATAGTTCTCAGTATCGCTTTTATTTTTGTATTTATTTTCAGTCCTTAAAAATAATTATTGTATTTATCATTATTGGATCTATAAGTTCATCATGACATAAGACAAGCCTAAGATAACAAAAACTCATTTTCCACAAAATAATATGTATATTTTATTTATTTATAGAAACATTGTTAAATACATACTTTGGCACTATTCAACAAAAGTGGTATTTGAGCGATTTGTTTTCGGCGACGGATATTTCGGTATCAATGCAGAGCATAAAATATATACATATGTATGTATATAATGAAAACAATATTTTCACAGGAACCATCTTACCCTCATAAAAATTAAATTTCATATGAATGACGTATGAATGAATGAATAAAGGAAAAGGAAGTGTCGTCTTTTAGTGCTACAAGTGTCATCCACCAGTCTAAAGCTTACGCGTTTTACTTTTACTTTTAAAATAACAGTGGCATTGACGAAGGACCTTTGGGGATGCCACTTTATGGCAAGATTGCAAGAAATTCATTTTGCAAATTGCGAATTCCATTAGTAAATGTACGCGCGCATCAATCAAAAAGGAATTTGCGGAAAATTCGCGATGTAATAACACGTGCAAGAAATTTGACACCAAACATTTTTACGGAATAAGTCTTTTAAATTAAATTTTAAAAGATCGATCGGTTTGCGAGACATCCACCAACATACAAGCGGTAAGGATATGTTTCGCTAATAAAATTTAATTAAGGCTGAGTTAGAGTTAAGAAACCAACTGAAAATTTTGGGAAACGAGAGTAGTAAACTCTGCGTTTAATCGTCCATAGGAACAATTTGGTTCATTACTAAGAAAGCCACATGGCATAATCATCATCCCCAAAATCTTATGTTCATGTCAAAATTCTTAATGGTAACCAAAATAAGCGGAGAAATGGTCTTCTGCTGGGGTTTTACCACTTCTTTGTCAAAAAGGACTGCAAAAGGGCTACCACAAATTTAATTTTGTCATCGTCTCAAACACTTTCTTACAGTAGAAGGACATGCGTTTCAGTCGTTACAATCAGAAGGACGAAGCCGGGCAGAATTTCTCAGTCAATAAAATCCTCTTGTCGAAAATTAATGAAACTGCAATCATCAGAGTCGGCTTCGCAATTTGTTTAATGTTAATCCTTTTTAAAGAAAAGGGTGACTCTACTCTTTGTAATAAATCATGTCCGAATTCAGAGGCTCGGGGCTGCATTTAAATAGAACACCTCGACAAAGTTAAATTTAAAAAGGACGTAGTTGGAAAAGTTTAAGAATGCAAAACTGCTCGGAGAAGAGCGGCGTCATGCATACGCCCTTCATCGATTCGGCTCACGTCCATGCAGACTAGGGACGTCGGAAATAAATCATCGAACAATCTAATATATTTCCAGTGCTCGACCTTTTTCAGGTTACTTCAAACAGCCGTCAGTTGAAGGACATTTTTGCTTTCTCCCGCATCTTCCATGGAAACAAGGAATTTTTTCATAAAGCACATTTCCCCGGGATAATTAATCCCTGTTGGACGGGGTTTTGAATATTTAATGGACACCTCAGACTCTTCGCAGTTAATAGTAACTATAGTTGGGCTGCTGATTTATATTTATACCTGCAATTCAGAGGCTAAGCATCTTCAAAAGCAATCAAATTGGCAATTGATGTTCGCGTGCATATCCCCATTTACTGGAGTATTGCACGATTTCTAATTAAGTTCAGTTGCAAATAAATCTTAACTGAGAAATTGTTTGGATTCCTGCAGCCAAGACGCTTGCGTGTCTTCAAGTAGTGCAATTGTTTTATCCTTGATGAACTCTCTAAGAAATGGGTTTCCTACGGGCCAATTAAGACAACCCAGCTCTTGTTTAATCTTAGACGGTTATTAGGCTGGAAAAAAATGAGACAAATTTTTTCCTTAAAAAAGGTTGACACTTATTTTATCCCTTTTTACGCTTAATTAGTCTGAATCGTGAGCTATTTCATCTTGCTTTTTAAAATGACTTCTTGACGGCTTGACATTATTCAGTTCATTTTTTTACAAAGTTTGTACTATATACTTATAGACTTAAGAAGATCATAATGTTATTTTCAAAAAGTATCTGAAAAAGCGAGATAGATTATAAACAAAAGGTTTTAGAGAAATCAATTGAGCTTAGTAGATTATGAAACATTCTTAAATAGACTTTTACTAGCCAGACATTATGAGTTTGTATTTTATTGAAGCAAAATTATAGTCATTCTAAAAAGAGGCCCGGAAAAGAAAATATTGGTTCATCTAAAATTCTGCACCATTCTGTTGTGTAATGTTATAGTTAAAATTATTTTAATAATTTTCTTAGATAAAAAATGATTATCCACGACTTAATTCAAATATAGAATGAAATTTAGAACCATGGAAAAAAATGGGTGTATATAACTTTTAGTTCTAATGCAGGAAAGCGCTAGGAGTACCTTAGGTAGCGAAGAAGTATCCAAATACGAAAAAACATAAATGTGAAACCGTTACCCAAACATATTTATGCAAAATTACCATAAGGTAAGATGGAAATCCACAAGGATAACAAGCTTTAAAATGATCAAAGAGTTTGTCTCTTATCCAACATGTAACCCTTGTTTACGATTCCTCATGCTCTAGGGAAAGCAGAGCACTGAACCTCTGGATTAGGATTCGTTACAATTTATTGAAAGGGATAAGTACAAAAGGATAACAAGTGCTATGACAAGTAAGGGGTTTTTTTAAATGAGAGACACTGCACGTTTTTCGCAATAAACAAAATCAAAATACGCTATGAGAAATGCACACCTGATTGTGTATTTTCAGATAGAGACAGTCCTCAAGAAATTCTTTTCTTGAATTTGTTTACACAGGGCTTGTAATACGGCAAATAAATTAATCGATGAATCGATTTTTATGTAACTTATCTCTCTCGGTTTCATTATATTCCAAGTTAAACATTCTATGCACCTTCTGGTCGCAGCAGCCCTTCCAATGCAAATTTTAATTAATTAATTGGTTTGCGTGATATCTGAATTGATATACCATGCCCTGGCTCCTCACCCTTCAGTCATTTCCTGAGTGAAAATCCTGTCACTCAAGACTGCCTCTTTTAGCCCGCAGTCCACTGTTTTTACTGGGAGAGGTCTTGTTTGACTTGACTCATGCTTATTGCATGCTACAAATCAGACTCGGAAATGCTATGATACGACTGATAAGCGTAGATTCGGTTAATCCTGAAAAGAGTCCCCTTAAATCGAGTATTTAATATTCATCATATTTATTTCTATGTCATGTCATTGGGTTGAACTCTACGAATCGATTGATCGAAAGTTCCAAACTGTATCACCCCTTAATTTTTACGAAAGTCACTGAATCGAAGCAGTAAAGTCGTTCCAATATTGTAAATTTGTTAAAAATTAAAGGAAAATATTTTAAAAATCATAACATTGAATTTTGTGGGTATGAAAAATAACACGCAACCAACCTTTTAGAATCATGAGCATGAGCAAAAATAAAACTCCCTTCATAAGTAATAGTGTTGATTAGTACCTTATGCTTATATTTTAATAATAAATAAATAAAATTAAAAGAAAAACGCTGAAATACCATTATCAAATTTGAAAATCAACACAGAATTTCATTTCTTGCGTCGATTTTTCTCACTAAATGATCTTTAGATTTTCGGTAAAATTAAAACTTACCATAGCCCAGTTCTCTGGTATGTATATCTTTATAGAGGTATATTTGAAATTTTTGTGTTTTCAGAGTGTCATTTTCTTAACACACAAGTAGGTAAGGCATATTTTCTTAAAAAAAAAATGTCAGGGTTCTAAAGAATTGCACATTCATTTACATAACCTCTTTATGGGATAACTCAGTAAATAAAAATTATTCTAAATATTTTTAAATTTCCTATTTAAATTTATGCTTTTAGTTTATTGGAAATATATAAGTATGTACATAAATTTTAAAGATTGTTTGAATTTAAAAATAAAATTTGTGATATCACACAACTATTTATTTTTTAATTTAACATGTAAACATAACTGTTGTTTTAATTTAAATGAAATAGCAGACTAACAAAAATTCTGTACACAATTTTTTAAGCAGAATGTAGGTAGTAGTCTTCAACAGCAGAATATTAACCTATTTTTAATTGTACATATAGCCCGCATAGCTTAAATTAAACGTTGCTTTTATTAATGATAATTAATGTAGCACATTTCTGAGCCCTCGAATTTAAGGTTTGTTAATTACAAAATGAGAAAACGGGCTGTGGCTAACCACAGAAATCATTTGGATTGGATTTTTGTTTGTCTCAGACTTGCGTGACTCCTCCTTTAGTAGCTGAACGAGCAGATTGATATTAATCTTTTTTTCAGAGAAATCTTTTTATCACGCCAATGAGCTTTGCTTTACACTTCGAATTAAAGAATTTCACGCTGGCGGGGGTTGCTTAAAAAGTGGCTTAATCAACAGAAGCTGCCGCTCGTTTCGTGCATAGCGCTCTCAACTAAAACTACGTGATTGTTAGGTTTCGGGATTTTGTCTTTTGAACATTTTAATTGTTGATGGAGTTTTTAATTGGCGGCAGCTCACAGCCTCCCAGCAGTGCTTAATTAGTCCAGTGGTTGAATTTGACCGAAAATTTGTTTTAATAAAAGAGTGACAAGTCAAATTTTCAGAGACTGTCCGCCGATTTGGTATATGTGGATGACTAAGGCCATCGTGTATAATGTTACAGAAATCGAGCATGAGCTGAGATCGGTTAACAATTACTGTCAACATTACGAATTTAGTTAGTTTAGTTCAATGAATTGTTTTTTGGTTCGGTAAGTTCTTGTAATGTCATAATAAACTTTTATCTTAAGTCTATTTATAGTTGTTCGAATGAAAATAATGCTACCTACATATATCATTTGCTAAAACTAAATAACCTTATTTGAGTAAAATTGGATCAATGTTTTGAAGTTTTAGAACAATGAACTTTTGAGTACCTATCGCAAAAACAAAATAAGGATATCAAAATTTCTGCAACAGGTAGTTAATTATGTACTGAATTTTATAAATAAATACTTAATGGGTCTACTATGTGTTTTAAAGAAAGACCCAAATTTGATAATAATATTGATTCGGCTGTAATTTTTTATTGATCTGATAAAAGATACTTTTTATATTTTTGTCTTTTCTGAAAGTACATACTTTTAGATGTATGGGCAAAAAATATAAATCCTATTTCGTGAAAATTTCGAAACTATAGTCTTTTAAATGAGCAAAGTCAACACAGGCGTGAATGTAATGTGTCTAATAATTCTAATAGATACAATATATTCGGAGAAAATTATTTTTTTTTTAGCCTGTCAAAGAGATGTAGGGGAGAGTGGGGTAGGTAATTGGGAACGGTTCAAAATTCAAATCTTCCCGCCGTCCGACTTCATTCAATATATATTAAATATAGAAGTATGAAATGTCAACAAGTGTGACCGCGAAATTAGAACGAAAAATTTGCGAACGTTGCGACAGTAAGTATATACATACATATATCTTAAATTTCTGGCAGTTTTGTTAAAATTTTTGTTATTCAAGACAACCAACAAACCCACTGTCTTTTTGTGATTTTAGTTCATTTATTGATTTTCTGTATTTTTTGATCGATTGTTCTCACCATTTTAAGTGACAACTATTTTGTTTTCGATTGCTCACTGCGGGGTAATTAGGAACGGCTAAGAAGGAGGGAATTGGAAACTTTCCTAATTACCACGAATTTTGTGGCTCTGCAAAAAAGTTGGTTTTGTTTAAAAAATATATATATTTTAGATGCCCCGAAATTGTACATTGTTTTCGTTTTCTTTTAGATTTTTAATAAAAAAAGAATTGCTAATGTTTTTGTTATGTTTATATCGTTAGTAGGATACCAAAGTTTATTGTTGAATAAAAGTTTTATTTGTGATCTCGTTTTTTTCATTTTTGGGACTTTTATGTTAGGTGTTCCTAATTACCCCACTCTCCCTTACCTCCCTTCAGAAAGTAGTAATATACTAAATGAAAAAAAATCTATACCTTTCTTCGTACAGCCCGAAAGGGTTAATATAAGCATTCTTAGGGATACTCCATACTCAATTAAATTTCGAAACACTTTGCATATTTGAAGCTCCTAAGCTACGAACAATGATTTCATATCACATTCGCTTGGTTTTAAAAACAAAACTTGTCAGTACCTTTACGCTATTTGATTAAAATTAAATGTAAAAAGGTTAACATTAAAGCAGTTCGTGGTACATGTTTACTTTAGTAAAAGGTTCGAAATTGTTTAGAACCCTAGAGAGCCGCCTTTAAAACACAACAACATTTGACTTCGCAATATCAAAAAGATTATTTAAATTGTTCGTACTAATCAATGTCCATTTCCGATTCCATTTTCAGTGACTGCGTGCATACAACTAATTTGATTATAAAGATACCAAAAAAAAAGTTCGAATTATAAAATGAAATCATTTCTCAACAACCTTTGTTTTTAAATATATTCTCTTATATGATTATAGTAACAATTTGTATGATACAAATGGAACATTTTTATGTAGTCGTTGTATTTAAGGAACGGCAAAAGGTTCAAATCAAAACCCAATCACCTAATTGGCCTTAGTCGTTACAGGTTTCGGGATGAAGAGCTCAAATGACAGCACAGCATATAATCACAGGGGAATAAGGGTTGGGCCCGAGACATTTACGCATTCCTCACAGTTAAACGTCGAAAAATCAGTCACCAGAAAATCCTTAGCATGCACGCATACCTTCAACCTCTAGAACCACTCACGATCTAATCGCAACATATTCAAAACGCCCCGATTTCGGTAGCAGAAGCCACCGTCCTCCGTCAGTCACGTGCCCTTTAATTTGCCAGAAGATTATTATAACATCCCGTCCCCAGGAGTATTCTTCCCTTTGGAGACGGAAAATGTCGTTCCAAGCACGAAAAAACCTCCCTACAAAAGGCGCACAATGTAAATCAATTCACGCAAGTTGCTTCCAATGTCTAACCCTTCCCTGGCCCAGCGTGAGCCCGAAAGGTGGCCAGTAAAAAAAGGGTTGAGGTTGCTATTAAGGGCTCATTTGTATGGTAATTTTGAGATACCTCATTTCATTTATGGCCTTTCGGGGATCGAACTGAAAGGAACAAACTGATACCATTGGGTTTATCGCATTCCACGCCTAATCTCATTTCGTAAACATCACGCTACCACTGTCCGCGTCTCAAGATTTGTGCTAAACAAAGATTTATTACAAATCATTGCCGCGAATTTGCCAGCGCCTCACGTATCTAATAGGGTCAGTTCGGCTCGGAGCAAATCTAGTGACTCAGTGTCTATTACGACTCCACACCCAAACCGATGCACGCGGAGATCTGGCCTGGTCGGTCATACTCTGTTTTAGCAAATCAATTAAACCCAATTAATCCTCAACACTCTAATTAAAATTAATTTCGCTACGCCGCAGCCTCCGCTTATGTTCGCCTATAGATAATTGGGACTATCCGCAGCGTCCATGCGGCTGCACATAAATTTTTGCCCGATTCTCGAGAATCTTTTCTCACGCTCTTATGGTACGAGATTGCCAGTTGTTGGGAAATTAGACTCAATGTTGACGTTGGAGCCTCATGTGGTCGCCTTGGTGCTAATTAACCACCCGCCCTAATTGTTCTGTGTTGGATTGAAATTGAGATCTGCTATCGTATGGTGGCGTTTACGGAGCCAACTTTCTGAATAAAGTAAAAGAGTTTAAGAAAGTAAGACATCCAAAAAGTCATTGATGATTGTCACCATTGTTGCAAATAAAAATATTTAGATTTTTTATATATGTTTGATGATATCGCGAAATGACATTGAGTTTAAAAATAAACATTACTCTTACGTAGATATACCTAAAATATATATTTATCCTATCTATTTTATTTTTGTACATACATACTTAGTGTACTCTGCCCGTGATTACAAAAAATTGTGAAAAAATCATGGTCACAAAATCACACTCATGGGGCTAAGCTTAACCGGTTTTATGATGATGCATTTATTTCTTAATTTTAAAATATGGCCTTTTGAATCTTTTGACTATATTTTACTCGCAAACATCTAACATCTATGTTAGATGTTATGTAATTATGTTTAAAATCTTATAATCGCATACCATATTAGATGTAAAATGGTTTACAAACAAATCTCTAAATAGAACTTACCTAGGCATTAGACAAAAAATAAGTTTGTATGACACCAATTTCTGTAAAAATACACTAAAATATCGAATCTAGCCATTACTGCCGGTACGATAGTTCTTCCAAAACAGGTAAACATCCGAAAAACGACCGACTTTATGAACTGCTTCACACGCTTAATTATAATGTCTTTTTAATTTGAATCGCAGAAATCGTATCAGCTTCATTGAATTTTATAGAGCTGGACAGATAATTTATTTTAAAATGGATTTAATAAATTCTTTCATTTACCCTAAATTAATTTCACATTACCGATTGCTGATTAGATTTTAAAATTGCAAATTCGCAAGTACATATCTTTTAGAATGGTTTAAATCAGTTTAATTAGGATCTTGGTGAAGAGCTTGCAGATAAAAATAAGTATAATAAATGGCAGTACATTTTAATGCTAATCTCTGACCTCATTAAAAGTCTTTCTTTTAAAATATCCTAGAATGGATTTTTATTTACTAATGTTAAGAATAACTGTTGTCGCAAAGCCTGTCTGGAAAAAATTTTTGATTACACTAAACATATTAAAAAGAAATATTATTAAAACATATCAAAACATAAAATAATACATAATAACTTTTCCTACTAATTTAAAAAATATGTATACTACATATATATGTAGGTATTACCTATTTAAGGAAAACATAAAAAATCGTTTTTACCAAAATTTGTCGTTATTAAATTTAGCTCATCGCTAAAATAATATTGATTTTTAACCGACTTCAAAAAAGGAGGAGGTTCTATTATATATTCGGTTGTATATATTTATATTATTTATTTTTTTGTTATGTATGTTCATGGATTTCTCCGTCAATTGTGGACCGATTTTAAATTTTTTTTTAATGAATAGTGTATGCCTCAGGGGTGGTCCCATATAAATTTCATTAAAATATTCCAATTTTAAGGGTGGAAAATTAGGGTATAACTTAATTTTATTAATTTTCACTCACTTCATGACGCGATACCTTCAACAATTATGGATCGATTTTGAACATTCTTTTTCTGACAGGATATGTATCATTATGACGAATTGACCAACAAATAAAAAAAAAACAAAATGGCGGATTTTAAGATGGCCGCCTTACAAATAAAATAAAATGTAACCGATCAAGCTGAAGTTTGATACGTAGTTAATACATACAGCCCTGATAAAAACGCAATATATTAAAAAAAAATGGCGGATTTCAAAATTTTCGAAAAATGTGCGATCAACCTGAAGTTGAAAATTGAAATAAAGATATATTATTTTTCACTTTTTAGTTTAAGTGTGTAGACATAACCAAAGTTTGGAAGCCGGTTTTATTTTTTTGTAAAAATTATTTTTTTAAAGTAATATTAAAAGATAATTGTATACAATGTCTTGCTATATTTAATATTTTAAAAAAAGAACAACTATAATTCAATATTTTTACAAAATACATATACATTTTTTTTGCAGGGTAGAATTATACCTAATTCTAATCCTGCTTTATTTTACGCGCACTCGAAAATTAAACACATATAGCACTTTTTTGTAGTTTTTATTTTTATTTTCATTCATCGTTTTCACGTGGGAATTGAACCCGCAATCCCAGAAATTGTATGTGAAGGCGACTTTTCAATTAAAAGTGTGTTAAAACAATCTACCTACTGTGTAGGCACTACAATTGAACACTTTTCATTTAAAACTTTTAAAATCAAAACTGAAGAAAAATTTTAAAATTCTTCTTGTCATGAATACAATTTGATAAGGTCAAATAATAAATTTCAATTAAAAGAAATAAAAACAATTATTTGTTTATTTATTATAGGTATAGGATTTATATCTATAGGCATACTCTTATTCAGACGACTCAAGAAAGTTAATAATATAAATACGAGTACATATTTTCTCTAGAACCACTTACTCTAATTTTATTTCGTTTAGTTAAGCAGTTAAAGTAACAAACAAATACATAGATGCATAAACGGACAGATATTTAGTTACGGAATAGCATATATGTAGATATGTATTAAATCAAAATTCAATAAAGCGAATTTACTTTTGTTAGTTTTATTAGCCAATTTTCAAAAAATATGTTTTTAAAATATTCTCGTTAAAAATATAATCTTTGACTGACTTTCGTTTTGGCCTCTTTACTTTTTGCTCTATCACTTCCGTATAAATATTTACTAAGCCAATATAAGGTTCAACTTTAGTGTCATCAAAAACAGTGAAACGCATCCTATACTTTCCTTGTGGTACAACTGAGGGTAATGAGCCTGGTGTGTAGCGCAGTCCCCTTACAATGATTCTACCCTGTAAATATATTTTCTTCAAATATGCAAAAATTACATAAAGCCACATTACCGTATAAGGACATGTATGGTTCAAGTTTGAGAAACGATCAAGAAATCTTTTTGCAACTTCTAATATTAAGCTGTGTCTTCTTCCAGCCATAAAATCGCAAAAGTACTCCGTAGAGTTGACAATATATGGGCGGTAACCATTGTACATTTTAAAAGTTTCAAAGCGTACCTTGGGTTAAAATAAAATGTTTAATTTTATAATTAAGAAGGAAACTCACATACACTAAAATTCCGTAACGGTTCGTACAAGAATATAGCAGCATTAACGTGATATTCATTTCGATTAACAGCTTTTAATCCACAAGTAAAATTAGCACGTTTTATGTTTGGAGAACAATGAATTTTTACTGGCTTCATTACCGTATTCATCATCTAAAAAGTAAAATAAATAAAAGTATTCACCCGTAGCACAGATTTTAATATACATCACTTTGAGCAATATGAACTATGTGAGCTAAATGTAACAATACCAAAATATCGAATCCAGCCATTACTGCCGGTATGATAGTTCTTCCAAAACAGGTAAACATCCGAAAAACGACCGACTTTATAAACTGCTTCACACGCTTAATTATAATATCTTTTTAATTTGAATCGCAGAAATCGTATCAGCTTAATTGAATTTTAGAGAGCTTTTTGGAATATGATAGACAAACGTTTTATACGTTAAAAATGAACTTTATAGATTCGTTCATTAATCTTGAATTAATTTCACATTACTATTGCGATTGCTGATTAGATTTTAAAATTACAAATTCTCAAGTGCATAGCTTTTAAATATAGTTTAAATCAATTAAATTAGTATTGCAACTAGTTAGTGGTGTTAGTGATGATTATCACTTTTGTTTTTATTTTGGAAGTGTATATTGGCACCACTAACGGGTGTATGGATATCGGAGAATAGGTTTACGGAAATGTTTTAAAATATTGTATATAGCATCTACTTCACAAATATGTGCTTGTCTGTGCGCGAAAAAAAACGTATGTACACATATAATAAGTTTTAATGAAAAAATTATCCGCGTAAAAGTATCAACAAATGCGTGCTTGCCTGCGCGCGAAAAAAAATATTTGTTTTTAAAAAATATATTTTGTACTTCACGAATGCATGCTTGAATTCTGAATATTCAATAAACCCGTGTACACGTTTGTGATAGTAATAGCTGTAGGTATACCTCTTAGTTATGCACACTAACCTTTAACCCTTTGACTGGTATGGACGCAACAGTCACGTCAACACGCCTATGCGCCATCCGCAGTGTGGACGTCATTGTGATGTTTAAGTATAGAAATCAAAGCAGTATGAACCTGAAACTGAATATGTACTGCAATCGTCGAGAATGTTATGATATATGCTTATGCTCTATCGACGATTTTTAGAAACATTTCTAGCAGTTCTAGCTTTTAAGGTTCGCTGGACAGTTCGGAACTCACCAGTCAAAGGGTTTAGATTTACCATTTTGTTAAAATACAACAACTATGATGCATTTATTTCAAAAATATGATACATATAAC
Source organism: Machimus rusticus (assembly GCA_951509405.1). Classification (NCBI taxonomy): domain Eukaryota; kingdom Metazoa; phylum Arthropoda; class Insecta; order Diptera; family Asilidae; genus Machimus; species Machimus rusticus. The sequence continues at coordinate 2,453,819 of OX608052.1, read as the reverse complement.
GTAAATCTATTATAATACGATAAAATGAAAAAGAAATCAAAACATCGTCTTTAAGGGCAGCGCTTTTCCGAAGTCTCAATGGAAATCGTTGCCCATGCCGAGCACTCCATTTCTTCCAATTGCTAGTCAAATCGCACGTTGCCCCAACACTTTTTCAGTGCGAGCAAGGAAAAAGTTTTAAAAAATTCAAATATTCCACGGAACAAATTAAACATGTACCGTTGGGGGAATTAATCTCGAACAAGGATATCATTTTGTATATTCCGGCTCCCCCGGGGAAACCTCTTAGTCCTGATACCGCCGAAAGAGAAAAAAGTTGCTACTATCCGGCTGCCCTGAAAGTTCTGCTCAATGTGGAAAAATACCATTCCGACCATAACCATTTCTGGAGCCCCAGACTTGCTAGACATAGGTATCAAAGCATCCTCGCATATGAGGGGCGGCTCACATGGGTGGCAAATGGCACCCGTTGTTGTTGGCGCAGCATTAGAATAAAGTTTCGGGAGCGTTCTGAACCTTATCCCGCTCGGCAGGGTGCTGCGCTCTAAGTCGAGCAAGGGTTTTAATAGTAAGTCAGAGTACCCGAATGGATAATTTTATCAGAACTCCTCATGGATATGGCGTCGTTAGAAGTGGAAAGGTTGAAATTTGGTTTTTAATGTTTTATAACAGTCTAATGGAGTGGATCCGTTTCCTCGGACTGGTATTCCGGCCGGGTGCTTTGGTGTTCGTCATATCGCATCTTGTGGGAGTCAAACCAATTCACACAGCCGGGAATCCCAAATCGTTGGAACATTTTCATGGGATTCAGTGGTGTACTCCTAGGAACTGAAACTGTTTCGCAGTCTCTTTTTATTGCTTGATAAAGTCATTTCCCTGAGGACAAGACCCTGAACTCGTTCATTTGATTAGAATGGGGAAAGTCTTTGTGTATTCTAAACTTGAGATGGACAAACGTTTCCGACAATTTTATAATTTGCGGTTACTTTATTGATTGACCAAAGAAAGTTGTACTTACCCGACTAGAAAAATTTTTCTGGACTTAATCCGAACCATGTCAGGTATGAACATGATATCCGATGAGGATAATGTAAGGCATGAAAATAGAATAGGGAGTATTGTTCAGACCCCCATAAGGTTTGCCTGATTTGAAACTAATTTGAATTTAAAAAGGTTTTCCTGCATTTAGAAATACTTAATCCACGGAGACAAAAATTGGAGGACGTTTCGATCTAGGATACCAAGCCGATTTCATCAGCGTGACTACGACTTTGTGTTCATGGCACAAAATCCTGATAGCATGGATCAGACGTCAAACTCTCTATCTGTATGGTTGCAGAACCAAATGTAAATTAAAAGCTAAGATAAATTTTGATCAATTAAGATCCAGGAAAATACTATTGTTATTTTAACCATGGTCGATTTTCGCTATGTTTACTACAACAAAAATTAATTTGTTATTTTTTCCAGGAGTTTTAGCTTAAAAATAATATACATACATAATAATTGTCTAATCCAACTCAACTTTATGCACTTAAATAAACTTATGTATTTAATATGACTCTTGAAACTTATAAAAAATACAATAATGCATTGTAATCATTGTAATCAGACACAAAAAATAATGATTATTTCTAAAATTTAATTAATTAATTTATATTTTTATCATAATCATTACAGTCTCTGATCTAAATTTAGAAAATTTGAACTTGGAAAATCTTGGTTAAAATTTTGAAGGTTTAGTACATGTATTTTACTTTAATGTCAAATTTACGTTACCTGGCGAGATACTGACCGGATAAGTACAGAAAAAAGGGTAGTATGAAAATTTAATAGGCTAGGGTGATGTAAGAGTGCGCAATATGGATAAAAGAGTGCATACGTAGTACTATACGCAATACGTAGCTAACTTCACTTGAAGTACTTCCTAAATGAAGCCGAGCTATAAGGTAAACATTTGGCATTCCTTTTAGAACTAATTAATTAAATTATCGTGGCTCATTCAACCAATTACTTTGATTATTATAAAAGTCAAACAAAACATTGTATCTTTAAACTGTGTTATGGAAGATATGGAAAAAATAATAATAATCTCGATTTTAAATTGGTTTTAGAAGTGATTTTTCTCAATGTGCTAATTAGGAAAACGTTAGATACTCAATTCGATCAACGTCCGAAATATACGGCCTTATAAACGTTTTAACAGGACCTGATATATTCTAAGGATTTTCTGAGATTATTTCTATTTGGGTAATTTTTAAAATACACACGAACGCACTTTGATTACGTTACTACCCTTGGCACGAACAGAACAAAAACTCCCCAAAAGCAGTAGTAGCTACATTTTTCCAACCAGGGAACCTCAATCAAAAGATTAAATCTTTTATACAATGATAGGAAATCCGAAAATTACAACATTTTGTGCAACCAACAAGCCGAAACGACCCTCTCTCAACCCTTCGTCGAAAAAGGATTACACGTGCACCCTGTAATTTTGGCCGATTGAATTCCATACGACTGTAATCTTTCATCTGCCGAAACTCTGGTCAGAACTCTTAACTGAGTGTGGGCTAATTTAAAGGTGTTTCAGAGTTCCACCGCAATCCTTTAATTACGCAACACTCCCAGCCGCTGGTGTATTTTCCACGAGCGCATCCCTCAAGTTTATCTACGAACTACAACAATTTTATGCAAATTTTTCGTTTAACGACAAACGACGAATTTTGTTGTTATTTTTAATTTTCCGATCCGGCAAGTAGACGAGCTCCGGCTCTGCGTCGGCAGCCCTGGGCACCCCTCGAAATTTAAATCGTACGAATCCCTCGCTCGGCTTTTATCTGTGTGGGGTTTTCCACGTAGCCCGGAAAATGAGCCATCGATGTGCATTGAGTGGGAATCGCAACCCGCACGCCCCCGCTCGCCGGGACCGAACGGGACCACCGCGGCGAAGGTGTATCAAAAAAGATATCTCGTTGGTTGCAAATTGTTTTCCTGTTTTCCCAAGAGGAAAATGTAATTTAAACAAATGCCGAGCCGAGCGTACTCACACTTTTACATCTTTTCGTGTGGAATCTTCGAATATGCAAAGAAAATGGCTCATTGCAAATTATTTTTCTTGGGCAGGATAAGCAATAGTCCCAAGGCGCTGTAAAATTGTATTCCGCAATCTGCACATACAGCTAAGAATTGTAGCCCCTGATAATAAATAGTTTTAAGTGGTAAGAATAGAAAGCCACAAATATTAAACCAAATTAACTACTCCGAATTTTCTAAATTTTGATGTTGTGGGGTTTCATATCTACTAATATCTACTGTATGTAACAATTCAAAAACAAAACAAATCAATTATGTTTTCTTGAAAGATAGAATCGTAGAATATGTTCAGTTCTAATTCAATTTTCATATTAAAATATTCAATGTAAATTAATTATAAATTAAATTAACTAAAATTATAAACATTACACACAAATCTTATAATTAATCAATATTTTTTATCTATGTAACTTTAATTAATTATATGAAAGAAGAGAATTAACAAACCGCTACAGTTTCAAGCGTCTTGTTAACGTAACGTGTATTCGAATTTTGAGTATTGATACAAAAAGTTAAGATAACTGACGTAACTCATTTTCCAAAAAAGTCCTGAATGTGTAAGGTAATTTAATACTTTTTTTTACAAATAAGACAACTCTCGAATTTCTCAAAAATATTATTGGTATAAAGAGCTTAAAACATAACCCTCCTTCTGAGTCAGTTGGGTTAAAAGGTAAAATAACGAAACATTGATTTTTTGATAAGTCTAAAGTGTACTAGTACCTGAAATAAACAAGGAAAATTTAAGGTTTTTTTTTTTGCAATATTTCCTCTAACAAAATAGTAAATTTTAATTTGTTAACTTGATTCTATTTCACGTAGAAGCGACACATGTGCAGAACCGATCGATCGAAGGGTTTGGAAAAAAAATCAACATGCTACGCAAAAACGTTGTTTCGAGCAAAACGAGGTTAAAGTTTTTTTAATGAAAAATCGTGCATAATTCGTATTTACAGCGCTCACATAATTCCCTCAAAAATAGATACCAAAGGTGAGGACGGATATTTATAAAAAAATGAATTGAATTTATGTAATTAATTTAATGTATACCTAATTTCGAAAAATGCAATGCAAAATGTTTTTTTTAAAGATTTCAATGCCACTTTGACCTAATGATCCCCTAATGCCCGGTTTCACAGTGTCGGTTTAAGCCTTTGCTCAGGTTTAAGCTTTTGCTCAACTCATTTTACTGTTCCACAGTGGTGGTTCAAGTGTTGAACTTAGTTCAAAATTTACATGAGCTTGAGCTACCAAATTTGGCCGCTTAAGCCAAAGCTCAGGGTTTCAGTGAGAAAAACGTCGTTCTTTTGTGAATAGTCGTGGTGAAGGCGTGCTTATTTATTGTGTTATGAACAATGATTGCAATCCTCCACCACTTGAGGGAAACCTACAATCAGTAGTGAATATGATTAACTCCACAGATTCAACGTCAATGGTGTATTATTATGACACGACTACGAAACAGTTTTGATTTGAGCTAGAGCTTAAACTTAAATCTCAGGTTCAACTGAGCGAAGGCTTAAACCGACACTGTGAAACTGGGCATAAGACTTTCAAATTACAATTCCAGGTTTCGTTTTTGAACACATAATGAGTTCATGCTTTTAGCAACCCTTTGAATTAATGAGAATAATTATTATTATGCATAAGATTAAAATTTTTGATCGGACTGTGCTCGAGTTTAACGTAACGCAGTGTAAATAAAATAAATATAATTTTAAATTTCGTAATTCCTTATCTAATCAAATAAACATATATGAAATACATAATAAAATCTTAATGTAAATTATTAATATTCGTTAAGTTTTTTTTACATTTTACATACCTTTCCATTAATATTCTTTTAGTAATGTAATTCTTATACTTCTATTTATAAAAATGTATACGTTTATTGTAGCTATCTGTCCTACGTCTATTAAAATGATATTCGATTTAATCCCTCTTTGCTTCCTCTTTACACGTAACTGCCAATTAGTAAAGAAATACTTTATTAAAAAATATTTTAGCTAAGAAGCTTTTTGTATCCGGAAAAAACCTTTCATTAAATACGAGGCATAATCAGCAGCTAAAAGGGCGTAATGACAATTCCCTTCCCTTAAATGCCAAATAATAACTATTCTGGCCAGCTCCTACTTACCCAGCCTTCTGTAAACGACGGTTGCGGCTTCTGAAGACTATTTAATAACTGAATTAAGTGAACGCTGCCACATTTAGCCCTTCAATGTGATTGCTCAAGAGTCCATGAATCCACGAAATGAGTTAATTGGTGAGCCCGCGTTTAACGTCTGCTTTACTGTTTACCACCGCTGGGTAAGGCCAAGCTCTAGGAAATTAATACCGAAAAAATATCACCGAACAATACCGGGGGAGCCTCTACACCAGGCGTATTTGTCAGGTTGTGCACGCTCGACTATAACAAACGCAATTGATGGAGACAATCTAATTAAGTAATTTATGAACTGACATTTGTCACTATTTAAGAATGGGGTATGTGTTTTGCTTTTATATCTTTTTGTAAAAAAGAATTATTTTCTAGGAAAGTACGTAAGTACATTATATCCATTGGCTGCTTACTTTGGTATTTTTTTCATTTAAGTATTACGACATTATATGAAAATTCTATGAAAATAATAATTTAAGATATTATATTTTCCATATATGTATAGGGATATATAATATTCATATATTATGTATAAAAAAATGGATTTCAAAAAGTGTATTAAAAAAATTTATTTTCTGTTCTGATATAGGTTATATAATAGTTGAACAACCCTTTCGCGGCCACTAAGTTCATATGACGGTTTCTGAAAGAGCCACTTGCAATATTTCCTGTTTTTTAGACAAGATAGAGGATTGAAATACACAACATTTCTATTCTTGTTTGGAACTTGGGAGGCGTATAGGCGTCCTGTCCCACGAAGAATGGACAAGACATCTACATAAGTCAAAATCTTTTAACATCCTTGTCCCGGTCATTGTCCCATATAAAAGGATGTGACAAATGTTAACGTTTATATGTATTTATGTGAAATAAATAAATAAATAAATGCAAACATATGAATAAGTATAAAACTGTATATTATATTTTTCATTATTTTAGATCTTTTACGAAAAATAAAACAATGAAAAATAGTGAACAACTTAAGAACCATTCCTTGTTGTATAACAATAATAATTAAAATCAAAAACCGAACTTCTGTCAAAAAGTCATTATCGCAGATTACCCTCATATAATCAGGATCTAAATCAAAACGTTGTCTCGTTGCTGTTCAAATCTGGATGGTTTCTAAGGGGACAGGACATTTTTGCTCTTCGCATAATAATTAAAATCGCGGTATAATATGCCCTCTTAGGTCTTTTAAAGTTCTCTAAATTGAATATTGAAAAATAAGATATTTCAATATTCAATTTATGAAAGAAACAATAATGAAAATTCAAAGAAGTGTTAATTAATGAATATTCAGTTAAAGCTTAAGGGCATAAAATATTTAAAAAAACATCCTACACAAAATGTTAATAGACAGATACGTATCAAATAAAACATAATTCGAAAAATACATAAAATTGATTAATTTAGGTAGAGCTAATAGCCAGAAAGATCTTTTACTGTATTAGGCAGAGAATAAATAAATAAAGCATAAAATCATAAAATCATATACTTATTTTCGACTCAAAGCTTAAAGAGCATTATGGCCAAGTATTAGGATAAGAAATAATCAGAGCTGCATGCATCACTTTGGAATGCATTGACATGGCTATTACCATTACAAGTAATGTAATTTAAGTTGGATTACCAGTGCCATTACTGGTAATGGTAATTCAAAAAATCCAGTAACTGTAGGTATATTACCATTATTGTAATTACATAAGCATTAGGTACTTAGCATTAGCAAATAACGAGCTTCATAACTTGTTATTTTTGGCTCGATAATATAAAAGGCCAAGTTAGCTTTTTGAATTCTGCTAATACAGGAGTTGAAGCTGCTGAAAAACAATGTAATCTTAGAGGAAATAAAAAACAAATCAAAGTACAATACTGAAACAACCACTGGCATGTTTCTGAGTAAGGCTGAGTGCGAATGCTAGTGAGCACGTAATGCTAGTAATGTCGAGTAATATTAAGTAATGATCATTTGATTATATTAATGATATAATGGTGAAGTTCCAGTAATTGTAATGGCAATTCGATTTTTTAAATTACCGTTACCAGTAATGGTACTGGTAATTCATTTTATATCGCAGACGTGTAATGGTAATGCTTGTTACTGGTAATGGTATTTTTTACAGCTCTACAAATAATGAATTCTTATCATGTTATTTTCAGCTACACTGGAAAGCATATTACATATGGAAAGCATAATTATTTATTTTAGATGGAACAACTGACTTCAAACCGTGAAGGAGCAGAAATTAATGTTCCTTTCCATTATTGTTGAAAACAATCGCGCACAAAGGCGAATTAAATTCAGCTTGGCCCAGCAAAGACCAATTACAGCACTCCCACAGAAAATGTTAATGCAATTTGCGCACCCAAAAATCCACCCTCATCATTCAACTTTTTCCATGTGCCCGTCGAGTGCCTTGTCTCCAGTGATTTGCATGTTTATCACTCGACACAGATCTATCAAATGAAAAGCGGTTCTGGTCCGCCAAAGAGACAGGCGGGGTCTTCGGACATGTTGCCCGGGAAATCTATCAACGGCGGTGCCACAGACGCCGCCCGTGGTGGTCAGGTGTGTAATCCCTGCCACATACGCGGAGGTGTCCTTTTTGTCTTTCGCGTTTTTCAACTCGTTCGACTATTCCCATCTGAAATCAAACTAATGGATATCCCAGGGTTGTTTTGTTGCGTCCATTCAAAGTGCTGTGCGGCCACCGGCGAGGGGATTTCAGAGAGGTTCGTAAACGCGATAATTGCTAATTAATTCTCTTCTATAGCGTGATACATCCCAGTCGAGGTTTTCCTTTTATTCCACCACTGGCCCTGGTCAGTTTAGTCTAAATCACTCGATAGGGATTTGGCGGAGTCATAATAACCTGTTAATTTGGAAAATTAGTTTAACCGAAAACAGGGCGAATAAATGCTTTGGATATTGAGGCTTGATCACCAAAGATTATCAGAATTTATTCGAAAAATTGTTTCAATTTATTTGGGAAGATTTGTCAAATCCTTTTCTGTTCTAATATTAGTCGAATATGCTCCTGTTTTTATAATATTAGAATAAATCGATTTGTGACTTTAACAGAGAACGAAGCAGGTTATACAAATTAATTAAATAAATCTCCAGTGGGATTCCGTACCGATTTAGAGTTTCGACTAACTAACTTTCTAACTTAGAGCAAGTTGGAGTTCTCTAAACCACTTAGAGCTACATTAATTTTTGCATGAAAAATTGGGGTGGCAGTTCCGAGTGACATTTGTTGTTCCAAATTAGAAGAATATTAGGGTTTTACTATTGAATTGACACACTGGAACAAAATTTAGAATTTCGGGCGTATTTAATTTCACAATTATGTATTCAACGTCGGGTTCGACGAATCTAACTGCTCGCTATGTAATTGATATGTGAGTGAATTCGGTCTAACCTAGAGCCCTAAGTTAGAGATAAAATGTTTAGAGAATCTCAATATTACTTTAAATTGAAGTGACCTAGTACATTTATGTAATTTACCTATTTGCCGAAACTTAGCGCCGCTGCATTTAGCTCTAACCTTGATTATGTTTTGTTAAAGAACTGAATTCTAACTCTAAATCGTTAGGGAATCCCAGGGCTGGGGTTTCTCACAGTTTCCATTGCCAAGACGAGCCGGGCGCCATAGTTTTACTCGAAGCGACCCAACATACTTTTGAACCCTTATCTACAAATGCGACATTTTGTGCCTTTTAACCCTACTTTTCCTGAAAACTTCCTTTGAGTTATTTTGTTTGTTGTTGTTTGTTTGTTTTGTTTGTTGTTTGTTGTTACATATAATTTTAGCAGTATCAAAAAATTAAAAGTACCTATGGTATTTATTGTTCATCTACTTTTATTTATATTCAGTTTATAAGCAAAGGTCTACAAAGTGAAGCAATTATTCAGATTTGGGATGAATATCACCCAGGAGTTGAAACGATCATTCTGCAAGTCCTTAATATCTACTCACTGACCAATAATGCAGGTTGATCGATTGTACTATTGTAGTGGAAAAAACTAGAAAAAAGGGTTTCTACAGAAATACGAAATCCGGAACAAATCAGCTAAATTAAGTTATAATTGTCAGCCAATGTTTTGCCAGTCATCGCCATGTGCTCTGTGAGAAAGAGCAGCCCGTAAATGCAGTCAAAATTCAAACTGAAGTCATTTTTCACTGTATTCAGTTCCCCTTGTTGACACAATTGCATCCCAGTGGAACTCTTGCAGCATAATTATAATTACTTTTGCCAAGGGGAGGGTTATCCCGGGGATTTTATGGCCACTTCAAATGATATCATTTTTTCTTCGTTTAGTTCTGCTTTATTTCTGATTGTTTTGGCACATGTTAGAGAAATCTTTTCTTCACTGATATCATGGGGAAGTGCTAAAATTCCTCTTCATACGTTTAATATTTGACAAATATGCATGAATAGATCAATTTTCAGTCAATGTTAGAGTATCTCCTTCAAAATATTAAACAAAGAAAATAAAATTTATGAGAAACGCCTTTCTTTTGGGTGTTATGAATATTTGCTTTTGTGTTGATTGTTAGGATCAAAAAACTTAAGAAAAGTCATCGGAGAAACCTATGCTATAACATAATATGTATAATATGTTTATAACTCGTAAAACATAAAATCGTAGAGACTTCGATGGCAATTACGGATACATTATTGATTTTATTAAAATAAGTTGGGCTTGTTTTTGCTTTTACTTTTACTTCGTATACTGCTCTTTGTTAATTGAAAACATTGATTTTGAAATTAATTTATTTTTTCGTTTATGAATAGGAAATTAATAGTACGTACGTTGGTATATGTATAAGTATAAGTTGTATTTCAAATTTCTGTGGGCGTTTATAGTTTTCTTATTTTTACTTAGTGAGCTTGAACTGAATTTTGTCGTCAACATTGATTTTGTCGTCAAGCCTTTATTTTCTTTAGTTTTAATGTCGTTGTGAAGAAGCTATTTTCTTACAAAATTCAGAAAAAAAAATTATCTTTCTAAATATTTTTAGTTACAAATTGCTCTTTTCATTTCTTTTCTAATGAAAAACAAATTGCAATATCACATATATATATGTATTTATAACCATCGAAACTTATAGTGGAATAGTTACAGAATTATATCACCTCATACCTATCACTAAAATTTTGAGCTACATCCTGTACCTGTTCGCTCTGGGTTTTTTCTTCATACTTGGTGAGCATTGTCCTTTTAAATTTTTATCTAGTTGGAGAGAACAAAGATGCCAACAAATGTGAAGTAACCCCTTTGATGAGGGAGTTTACAAATCCGCAAAGGTTACAGCCTCGAATAGAGACTATTAGTAAATGTAGCCACTGAAGTGATCAACAACAAGTGATACCACACAAATAATGTAAAGAAAATTCAATTTGGTACTATTATTTTTCACCGGTGTTAAACGAACGAATGAAATGTTAAGATTTTTTGTCAATTAAATATGTATTAATGACAGATTAAAGCACGGCGCACACGAACGCGGTAGCGGTCACGGCTAGTAGTGCGCAAACCAAAGCGATAGTCGTCACTGATTTTAAGTAAGTGGGCAAGGACACAATCAAAAAAATTGAATGGAAGAATTACTACTGCTTTTTGCTTTACATGAAGACCAAAAATTAAATATACATATGTACCTATGTATTAGGTATATGGAAATGGATTGCAATTAATAAATGACTATTGTAGTTATTATTTATTATTATAGAAAATAATTTTGAGCTAAAATAAAAATACAGGTAATAATTAGATACAACAAAAATAATGATTTGTTTTTTCATTAGATTTTGCACAGCATAACATAAATAGGAAACCAACTATAGTTGAGATTCACAGTGGGAGAAAAAATGTTTAGAGTGTTCTAATTTCACTGTCCTCCCGTGAGCCTATTAAAAACGACCTATTTCTACTGAACCGCCAATAAAAAGTCTTTTTGTTTTAATTCGCGCAGTGTATTTTTTGAGGCATTTTGAGGTACCACAAACTGAAATAAAATCCATTCCGTGCAAGGAGATTGCTGAAATATTTATCAAAGCTGATGGGGCCATCGGCATGAAAATGTCACTGTCGTTGGCGGGATGCGGCCCCGCTCTCCAGACTTTTCCCAGCCGCAAGAGCCCCGCCGCCTGTCATTAGAATCTGCACGAAGCCGTCTATAAAAGTATGCGATCCCAAATGGACCATTCGAATTGACATTTCGTTAGTTGTGTGCGCCCGATATTTGTTTTAATGTCTGTCCCAGCGGCTTCCCGGGATAGCGGCGCACAGGATGGCCAGCAAGTTGTTTTCGAAGCTTGCCATCGGAAAATATCCTGCTCCATTTGCCGTTTTCAAAAATAAATTGCTCCCCCGGGAGTACCACAAGCATCCATTGCGGGCGGACGTATCGAGGACGGGTGGGCGGGGGCGGTTCCACCACCGCCCGCGCCACCGCCGCGGCCCTGCAAACGCCAGAAGATGCATGGGGCCCCCGAATTGGAATTGATACAGCTCACCCAGCATCCGGCACCCGCCCGCTCCACGGATCTCATCGGAAAACTTTTCCGATACAATTTCATTTTTATGCGGTGCTCACCGCCTCCGTTTACGAGGCTTCCGCACGTTCATCCTTTCGCCGCCTCTTAACTTGATCCGGGGACCCGAAGCAGGTGCCGGGGCTGCCCTGACTGGGCGAATTAAATTGGTAAATGAATATCATGTGGAATTCATCTGACGTGTCACGCGATTTCTCAGTTGCCGGCGTGCCCGTGGACCGGGCTGCGACGCTCAGGATTATCGCTCCTTCCAGGCGTCGAGTCTGTCTTAATCTATAAATAAGGAGTTCTGCGGTACTTCGACTGAGAGGATGAATTACCAATCGACAGTATAACGTTTATGGAACTTGAATGGTTTGTTGATGGCTTTCCTGAGCATCTCAACAATTTTAACAGGCAGTTGTTTTTTTGGTGTTCCATTAAAAGGTAAAATTTATGTCACAACCGCTTGTATTCGTAAATTATAGATAGTCCAACTTTTACTGCTTAGAGACCATACGTATTAAAAAATAAATTTGATAAATTACTTTTACTTCAGACTCTATAAGTTTTATATACCCAATCAAATTTTAAGAGATTGACACAAATTGATTCCGAAAAATGAAAGCGCAATTATTGTATTGGTAATGTGGTGACGCATCAGAATAGCTATATGCACCACTTTCGTATGGGTTTCTAATAATTGTCATTCATTATTTATCTTTTGTTTCTGTCATTTCTTAAAAGTAAAGTTTGAGCTATCAAAAACATAACTTATAAAAAAACCAAGTCTCGCAACTCAGTTCTTCTACCGTAGAAAATTGTGAGATCCATCTAATACCAAGTCGGTTAATTTATTCAGTCCCTACTTAAGTTACCTTCTGTCTTCAGTTATTACGTAATTAGCTAACCTAACAACATCTTATAGTGACCATATCAATATTAAAAATCTTTTATGTTTTAAATAAATAGATTAAATTGGCCATCGCATGAAAACACAATGTATCTCACAAGCACAAGTAATGCATATTATATTAAATTAGATTGTTTAGTGCGATTGCCAAGTCAATCTATTTATTTAAAACATAAGAGATATTTAATATTGATATGGTCACTATAAAATGAATGAATAATGGGGTAGCACTGTAGCAGGTAGTTGGACGGGCAAATTTGTTAAAATCCAATTTGTGGATTAACATTAGTTTAATGACTTTAATCATTTGTAGCACGGTCCAATCATTTACTGAAAAATTAAATGTAATATTTCAGTATATTTTTTTAAGAAATTTATAGCATCCATAATTTTATGTAAAATATAATTCCACATAGATCTCATATCATAATGTCAACTATGAGTAAACCGAAAGCGATCTCATCAATCATTCATTAGGAGGAACGCTTCGTCAATTGATGTCTTCATGATTTATTCATATTTCCACATCGACAGTTCCGCATCTGACCTTGCGTGGCAGAATCAAAGAATTGTTAAGTCGATTCCGAAGATGAGCACAAGTAAGTCAAGGCGCCGCTATAATTGAGTACGCAGCTTAGATCACTTTAGGCATCATCGTCGTCGCGAACTTCGCCTGCAGTGTTACACCAATTTCTTACACCGATCTTCATTGGATTATGATTCATCTGGCTCTGTTCGGCGGAGAGATTCATTTAAATTGCGATCGTTCAATTAATAAAGTTTCATGAAATCAGGGAAGAGGCGAGCGCAGTTTTCGGCCCGATAAATCACAATTGACTGCGATCGATAGTTGTGCGCTCTTAAAATAGATCGTGAGTAGCGCGGTGATATGCGGCCGGCATTGAGATTTTTATGGAAGTAAGTCAATAGGTTGATTGGCCCAGTTTCGCTGTGATCTCACTAGCGAAATTTTTTTTGTTGCAATTCGCAAAAGAAGGAATTTTACTTTCTGCGAGAGTCAGATGATAGCTGAATGGTTCAGAATGCATTAAAATATAACGAAAAGTATTTTTGAAAGTGTGGATTTATAATAATAATATTCTTGGCAAATATTATAAATATTATATGTATATGTATATATGAACCTTCTTGATATCTGTTTTTCACAAATTAAGGAAATAATAAGTTTTTTAAAAGTTTAAATTTATATAATACTTATGATAAATTGACTACGCTGTTGTTAATTTGAAAATATATATCGTCCTATTTATTTCCACTACGGCCGGAGCAGAAAATGATAAACGTTTATTTCGGAAACTATCATTAAACGCTGATTAACGTAAGTTTAAATAACGTAGATCGTAAAGGTTGGGTCTTAAGGAGTGTACAAACTTTGAATATAGTATACAAATTAGCAACTTGAGTTTGAGGAGGACTTTGACTTTAATAAATGCTTATTTATGGTTAAAAGTGACGAATATGTAATATAATTTTGTCAGTTGCTCATACTTCCCGATATAACTTTAAAATTCCAAAAAATCAAATGAAAGAGTCGTTGAAATGTATAGTTCCTTCATTTCAAATTTCTTACCGCAGACATTTAGGTACCTTGAAATGGGAAATCTAAATTATTTTAATTTGCTTATTTGTAAGACCCATATATAATTACTTACAGGAACCAAATAAAAACACCTCTAATTTAAGGGTCTTCCACAATTTTCGCCAAAACTTTGTTGGTATGTATCAAATTTTAAGGTTTAATACTTCAACAAATAATATAAATGAATTTGTTTGAATATTCGTCATTCATTGGGGCTCAAAATGAACATCTTTACGAAGTTTTGTCAAATCCAGAAGACGAACTAAATTTAATCCAAAACTGTAAACTGCGAGTATAGAATTCTTGTCGAAAATTGACATGATGTCGTAGAACTTTTCGCATAGAAGTATAATTTAATGAGTCCGAAAAGTGAGTTTGGGTCTTCTTTGAATGGCAAAACGTGACATGCAGTCGGAGGCTATAAATGTTTGTTCTCAATTGTAAATTGGTAGCTTCCGACAGTGTGTCACATTTTAGAAAGTTGATGTAAATTTTTAATCTTGCGTCAGGATAAGGATAAGTGTAATAATAGTAATATTTTCAATTGTTTGTATCTTAGCTTTGTAAATACCTATTTGCTTTTATCTTTTCGGTTCCTCTTTTACAAACAGTCGAAAAACACTGATTTTTAATAGTTAAATAGTAGTACAAGTCTTCTTGAAACAGTTTTGAGAGTCTTGTAAAATGAAGCACAATACTCAGTGTCCTTTAAATACTAAAACTTCTTTCGTCAAATTTATCTGATGGTGTTGTTGTTTAAAAAATTTTAAATTTAAAAAAAAAACAATTGTTTGACTCTTATAATAAAAATATTTGAAAGTGAATATATCATCGCGTAGTACTTACTTACTCATTATGGGAAGTATCATATATTGATTTCAAGCAGATGAAACTATGTACTTTCAGACTTTTTAATTCAGAAATATAAAAATAGCTCGTATTTACCTGCATGATTTATTCTAGGTAAGTCGAACACGCAAACAATATTCCTTTTCTTGTGTCTTTATACATATATTCAAAATGTATATGCTTAAACTATAATTTAATTTTAACTACTATATCAATTACCACGTTAAAAAATAGTAAAACAACAAAGCAGAACGTTCAACCTTAAAATGTTTCTCAAAATGGATACAACAGCAGCGTTGAAGTGCATCTGTTGTCTTTTTGTGGTTATTTAGGGCACATAAAATTGGTTGGATTAATTTGAAGCGAGGCATGTTGTAAAACAAAGAGTTCATTGATAATAGATGGTATTTGTCTAGAAGCAACGTTTGTGTACTTTCGCTTTTAATATTTGTTCCCTCAGCTTCAAATTCGTTTTGTTGCAATCAAGAAATTATCAGGGAGAGGAAGGCGCCCTAAAATCAAGTACCTTGATGTCTTTTTCTGTTGGTAAACATTTTTTAATTGGACGATTTATGACCCAATTAAAAAATTAAGAAGCCAAAGGAAAAAGGATCCACCAAACAGATGTCACCATAAAGCTCAATCGGCGAAGCAACGAAGCGTGACTTTAAAGGGGTTAGTTGCACAATAATTCGCTTCTGTTTGATCGAAACGCACTTTTTGCTTTTGCCTTAAGCCGGGATCAGACGGCAGATCTGCGGGGTGTGTGGGAAACCAGCGTCGATTTGTTGCACAAACGCAGCCCGCATTCCGCAACATGACATGAAACAACCTTCTTTTTGGGGCGATTCTAATTTCCGTTTATTAGGGACGCGGCGCGATCGTGCTGGATCGTAATGAGTTTCAAATTTTACGATTTTTTGGTCAGCAGCTATCTTTTGTTTTCCATTTTGTCTAGTAACGCTCCCTACCGCCCTTAGCCTTTTACTGAAGCCGAGGAAACCGATAGTTGCGTGTTAATTTCAATCTGAGGATTTGACTAATCGAACAAATCGACTAAGGGGCTATCAACATGCACAACGTCGCACAATGAAGTGCGGGTGACCGTAAAAATTTCGGACACGTCCAACTCAGTTAATAATTACGATTGATCCGTCGATGCATTATGCAACTGAAAATTTTAAGGACTAATGATTGATGAGCCTTCGAGACTTCCATTGCCGCGGAATTTGTTTTGGCGACCAGCTCATGTCAACACCCTGAGAGTGGTCAATAAATTTTAGTCAACCAATTAGCTGCTTCCATTGCCGGCAATTAGCTGGGATGTGATCAACGAGATTCTCATCTCACTTGGGATCCAACGGCTCAACTCGAAGCTAGAGTCTCAATGTGTTTTCAATTTGCTGGATCTGCAAAGGCGTTGATTCCCACGGCAAAAATAATAAGGAACATTCTGAGCGTCGAATTCTGCACCAACAGCTTTAAGTGGCGTGCGAAAAGTCGAAGGTGGTCAAAGCTTTGCAGCTGCAAGATAAAAATAGCTGATCGTGCTCGGTCTTTTCAATTGATTTATCGCCTTGATTAAGAAGAATCTTTTTTATTTTTATTTTGAAATATAATTCAAATAATTCAGTACATATCCGCAAATACATATAGTAAGTCGGCTCACCAATCCAATCTTATTTACAAGATTAAATCGAAATTTTATAAAGTAAGTAAAGTAAAGTGAACTTAAAAATTTAATGTGCCACATCCACATTACCCTCCTCGTATTGGTAGCTTCTTTTGATGTAATATTTTCTTTATCCATTTTTGTAGGTATATTGTTATCGGGGATGATTGCTGGGAAGGTGATAATATCCTACCATAATTTTCTCGTTGTGAAGATGAAAAAATCGGTTCCAAGGATTTTTAACGCTTTTAAAATTTGTTACGGCCGTGACAATTTTGGTCCTAAGCGGTCCATTGGCCTATTAGGCCTATCGGGGTCATCCAGTTTTGGTAGCTAAGTTTTCCATATAAAAAAATGATTAGTTTTAGAATATTAAAGGAGGTCGTAGAATTATCTCCTTTTGTATTTAATTTTATTTTATTATCATTATTATAAAGGGGTCGGAAATTATTATTGCTATTTTATATAAACGTTAAATAATTTTTATTTATTCTATATAATGTTAAATAATATTTTTTATTTTTATATTATTTTAAATTTGATTTAAAAGCACTTAAAACTGACCGAGGCATTGACATGGGTAGCCCAGTGGTAGAGCTGCGAAACGCCAATTCAAAGATTGCAGGTTCGAATCCAGCCACGGTTAGTCGGAATATCACAGGAAAATCAACTTTCAAAAGGCATCAACATGGGGATAGCTCGCTCAGTGGGGCAGAGCTTGTGAAGCGCCAATTTTCGTAGATCGCAGGTTCGAATCCAGCCAGGAATATCACAGGGGAAATAAAATTTTCTCGTCGTCAGGAAATTAACTATTTCTCGTGGTTACCAACTTTATTGGTTGACGCCTTTTTAACTAAGCATTTTGGTAAATTTTGCTAATCTGTTTCTTTTAGTGCATTTAATGTTTGACTTTTAGTTTTTATTGTAAAATAAAATCTTGAATTTTTTAATTGTCGTTTTAAAACCTAACTTAAGTCCTCAATTCTCATTAGTCACATTTAATACTTATACATTTATTTAGGTAATATGAAAAATCGGCGGAAATAAAAGTACGGTACCCTAAAACCTAGTATAACATACATACATACGTAGAAATTCGCGACATCAATTAACCAAAAGCGAAAAGCCAAATAATGTCCTCACAGCAGCGAATCCTCCCAGTGTTGCGCTCTAACATCTGAATAATTACAAAATCTCAACTTGACCACTTCGCAATGTTGTGGTCAAAGTGTTTCCGTCAATTAATCCGACTTGACCACCAGGCAGACGTCGTGCATGCATATTGTGTGGCGTCGAGCCGTCACAAAGTGAATATTTCTGGGCAGATAGACAGTGGTCAGTCAGATCTTAGAATTCGATTGGGACCGGCTGGTGAATCATCTTCCGAGCAAATTAAATGTAAACAAAGGCTCTGAGTTTCAATTAAGTGTGACACAATCCCAACCGAGGAGTGGTCCCGGCCATGTAACACCCGTGTCCGTCTGCTCGGCGAAGTGTCGTCTAGCTCCCGGATCACGTCTTTTGATTGAAAAGTTTTGCATTGCCCTGAGCCCCAAAAGAGCTGGAGCCCCCGACGCGACGCGACGGTCGGTTCTTGGGCATGTGGCGAGCGGTGACTTTGACGGAGCGTGGCTTGTTCTCGGCCGGCTTAGTGTCGGCCCGGCCAACTCGGACAGACTAATCTGGTTGCAAATAGTTTGTTTTGCTTGGAGATTACGTCATCTGCATAAATTGTGCTCTGTGTGCCTTTGGGACTGGAGATGTAATGAGTGACTCACCGGGAAGTGTTCGGCGTAGAAATGCGGAGGCGCTAGACGAAATTACTAAACTTGAGGAAAAGTCTACGGGAATTCACGTTGTAATCAATGTTTTGTGGTTATATCTTACATACCTCAAAAACAGCTTTTTAAAATCAATTAAATTAAAGCATCGTTTAAAATTGAGAAGAAAACAGGATAAAGTAATGGACCACTTAAGGAACTATAGTACTAACAGCTATAGATTGCTTAAAACATCTTATCTTTTTAATGGAGGCTCTGTGCACTCCTCTTTTATGTTATACAGGGTGTGTGTCATTTTAATTGACGCACCCGAATATCTCGAAAACCCTGGCAAAAATGTTTCAAACGAAAGTTGTAGGGTACCGAAGGGGCAAGTAGCGGTAATCCTGGCCTTGATCTTGAGGCCAAGGATCAGGGACATTTCAAGGTCAAATAAATTTTTTAAGTAGGGATCCCTACTTCTGACCCCGGAAAGAGTAAGAGCAAAAATCTTAACGTTTAGATATGTCCTTGATCCCAATTTTAAATTTGAAAAAACGACACATCGAAATAATTCGAAAACTACTATACACCCTTTGGTAAAAATTGTTTCAATCAAAACTTGTAGTCAAAAGTCAAAGTAGTCCAGAAAGGACGAAGATCTCCTCTCAGCTTTATCCAGAAGCAACGAAGTGGTGGTGGTAGGAAAATGTTTTCTTGGTGAGCCTTTTGTTCCGTAAATCCCATCGCCTTAACTTTTAAATTTAAAATGGGGATCAAGATCCTTAACCTCAAGGTCAAGGCCAAGATCACCGTTGTTGGTCCCTTCGATACGCTACAACTTTCTTGCGATACATTTTTTTCCAGGGTGTGTAGTATTTTCGAGATATTCGCGTGCGTCGATTTACGCACCCTGCATGAAGATGGGCCAATTCATATAATAATATCTATATTTTGCTTGATGCCTCAATTTATGAAGTCATCAGTTATTTAAGGATTAATGTTTTGAGCGGGAATCAAAATAACTTGAGAACCATTGAAATGATTCGCTTGAAGTGTAGGTAATACAACTTGGAATTTTGGAAGAAAGAAGATATTTACTGAATACAAATGTTGTAAAATGATACAATATGTGTTCTCGCAATGCATGACCTTACTTAGTACTACTACAAGTAATGCACGCAAGACAAATTACCAGTACCTATTGATATTGCAGGTATGTACAGTACATCACCATTATCGTACTTCAGAAGCATTATTTAGCATTACCTATCCTGACATTACTTAGTTAGACGTATTCATACGCATAAAATATAGGAACCACAAAGTAAGTGTTGCATGCAATCGAAGATCCATTTTAAGACGTCATTGTTGTTTGGACGTATGTACATAGGTACGCATAAAATATAGGAACCAAATTGTTGAGTAGTATGTACATATATCCACAAAGCTTCTAGCACAGATAAATAACTACATATAGTTTGTTTTTTATAAATCATTTGTTTTTTAAATAAATGATTTCAACACTATTTTTCAGGTGTTTCCCGATTCCATAACCTTAAAAAGTAAAAATTATGGGAATTAAACTCACAGCCTCTTCTCCCCAGCTGATTCGAGCCTAACGCATCGCGTTACCAAAATAGCTATTGCCGAAGTGATTTAACTTTAAAATATTGAACAATTTCTGCCGAGTTGTGGTGAAAATTAAGAAAAATCACTACACATTACACTATATACACATACATCTCAGCATCACTAAAAATACTAAAAGGTTTATAAAATTAAAAAAAAAGAAATAAATTTCCGACTTCTTCAATTCGATTTCAAACGACAAATGCGTGCTTGTCGTTGTTGATTAATTGAAAAAGATATATATATATACATATGTATGTAGATATATATACATAAGCTTATGGTCTTGATACAATTTCCAATAATTTTTTTTGAAAAAAAGTTTAATACATAGGTATAGGGATCAAAAGATTTGCCTCCGTAAGGAGTCCTCAAATCTGTTCCCAAATTTTACAATTTTGCTGTCTGTTTCCGACAATTAGGTTAAGGTTTTCTTCACCTGTGCCGACAATAAGTATTAAAAAATTTAAAATTTGCTGTTCGTAAAAATATAAAAAAAGACGTTTTTCTTTAATTTAAAAAGCTGTTAGTTAACTATAATACTATATATAAAAATAATTACGGATCTCATCGTTGCAACATGAAAAAGCTATTTACAAAACGCTTAACCAGTTTTTAAACTACAAACAGCGCGAGCACCTGCTTGACTTGTCCCTGTCTCAAGACAATCTGAAGTTAGTCAATCCGGGCGCCGTTTACGCGTCAGTTAGCAAAGAAGCCATGGCGTCAAGGAAAAACGAGAATTCGACGTAGCTTCGATTCGCCTCCTCGGCGCATTCTGCAGCCCAACCAGGCCGAAGCGCTTTGAAGGCGCCGCTTCTTATGTATTTCCTCGGAGTAACTATTTACTCGCGGGGCCAAGAGCGCCCGGGTAAGTAGGAGAAAGAGGCTCCGCCCCCGCGTCTTGAGCCAGCCAATCTCGGCGCGGACAAGCACGCAAGTGTGCGCTGAAAACGTTATCGCCGCGCCGGTTGCAAGTAGCGGCGGCAGTGCGAAGCTGCGGTTGTGACGCCGCTCCCTCTTACCCGCGCTCGAACGCCAGATAACGGCGGTTTCAACGCGAGCGGAGCTTGAATCTGGTCGCCTCCCTTTCCCTCCTCAACTTTTGCCGTAAGCTTTTCTGCTTCTTGATAACTGCACAGGTGATTTCGGAGGCTCTTCGCTACCAAAGCTCTATCTGTTCCGTTATCAGCGGAACTTGATCCCGTTTTTTCTTCTTCTTCAGATTAATCCACTGAGGTAATCAAACGAGTATTTACTGCATTTGTTTTTTTTTTTTTTTTTTTTTGCTTGGGTCTCAAACTCACGATGCAGCAAAGTTGCTGAATAGCCAGAAGCAAAAAAATTAAAAGTATTTTATTGGCTAATTAATTGTTGCGTTTATCTCCCTATTGAGGAGTTAAAGTGCAAATATTTTTATTATATTTTTTCTTAAAATAACGCTCGTTGTTTGCCTCGTAACAGTAGACTAACCCCTACTGTTACGAGGCAAACAACGAGCGTTATTTTAAGCTGTTGTAAATAAAAAACGACAAAAGATAATTATTCCAAATTTTGTATATAGTTTTATTGAGTCTTGAAGTTAAAGTTTTCATGTATATAATATATTTAAAAACAAAATGGCGGCTGCCATAGTCCGGCGCTTCAGCAGTGGCAGAAAAATGTAAAAAATGCGCCTCGTAAAATTGTGGCCAAACTATCCATCTGTAATCATAACACCAAAAAAAATTTGTTAGTTTTGATGATAATCTACCTGTTGAACCTCTATTATGTACAAAAAAATAATTTAAATAAAGTTAAAAATTTCAATAATTTTCTTAAAACTATACATATTCCATTCCATATACCATTTTTTATACAAATGCTTGCGATTTCTTGTTCTGGTTAGTTATTCTATAGTTCTAACTTTATTGATTTCTTCTTGAAAATGAGAAGGTCGAAGAATTCCTTTAATTTTCTATAATGCTTTCTTATTAATAATTTAAAGTTTTCTATTGAAAAAATAATTTTTAACTTCTGACTTGCAATTTAGGTTTTAAAAAGCTCAAAGATATAAGCAACAAAGGAATAATTATCTGTAAGAATTTTGTTAGCTCTTTTATTTCGGATTATCGTCACCTTAAACTTCGATTTTGAATACTGCTAAATATTTTCATTAAAACCAAAAAAACGCGTCTTTCAATTTGTGCAAAAATAAAAAACCTATAATGGCACCTTGATGTTGTATTGTCCTCAAATTTGCCATAGTGTGTAGAAGAATAAAGTTAAATAATGAACATAATGTATGTTGGTATGTCTATGACTCACCTCAATCAGTTTTAATATTAGCTGGGAAAGGAAATCAATTTTTAATCAAAGTGGTTATGTAAAGCTGTAAAACTTTTATAGCCCCCAGCACACTTCAGCTTAAGATAGATTTTTAGATTTACGAGCAACGGTCGAGTTTTTCCCAAAGCTATCTAATCACCGTCATTGCGATATCGACAACGATTCGATAACAGGGAGGAAATTATAAATTATTTCGATTTATTTACCAAATCAATTTCAATCGACAATACGGGACAACAAGTTCGGTCTAAAATGGGAACATTAACTAAGAATTTATGGCTCAAGGATGGCGTTATTATTTTATTCATTGAAAACAGAAAAGTACTTTCATAATATTTTGTAGGTTAACAAATTCATAGATGATTTCCCCGGAATTGACTTTTTTCTGAAATATTTTTATGATATTTCGAAAATACGCAATTCGATTAGTCTAGTATTTTCTTGCCGAATCACTTAATCGACAAGCTATTAAGCGAAAATTTCTGATTACGATTTTATTGAACCAGATTTAGAGCCATATGGATTTATTACCCCTGGGATTAGTGGCATTAGAAGTTGATCTTTATCAAGTGACAATGACCAACTGCACTATCTTTATTGCATATTTTAAAGAGACTCCAGCTTAATAATCTGCTAAGTATTTAGCAAATTGTTAATTTTTTTTTTATTTGCGTACTGCATTTTGTTTTCATGTCAAGTTTATATTTGGTCTTATCGCTGATCTTCCTTTAAATTGTTGAATAAAAATGGATTAAAATTTAGCCTATAGCTTACGTATATACATACATATATATAAATAATGAAATATTGAATAGTGATTTCAAAGACAAGGTATTTTCTGCATTTGTCCAAGCTTTTTGGAACCTACGGTTTATACGACATCGTAAAACAAAATTGGTTGGCACCTAACTGGTTAAGTGTCGAAAATATCAATCTTTTATTTTAGCTAAAATTCACCAGACTTTTTGCGAGCGTTAGGATTTGAATATCATCATGCAGTTTGCGGCATTGTAGGGGATCCGTTTTCCTATTAGGTACTAATAAGTATAAAGTAATATTTTTGAAAATATAAACAATACATAAATAATAATTATACATACATCAATAATTACATCATACACCCCAAAACTATTCATCGAAAAGAAGTTTAACTTTCGCAGCCTAAATTATAATTAAATAAAGAAATATAAAAGATTCAATATCAGAATTATTAATTATAAAATCAATAATGAACAACCACAATTTTACATTTATTGAGCCCACAATCGCAGTGATGAGATTGCGTCAAAGCCACCTTCTAATATTAGCAGAATTGTTGTGCGTTCAGAAACTTCATAAAGTATGTAGGTACCTATTGGATTTTTTTTTTATAAAGCTCTTTGTTTTCAACTATAATACCGATTGTGACAACTATTATTGTGAAAACGAGGGCACTGTTGCCCTCCTTCAAAAGGGCCATAGAATCTTTTAAGCTAATGAAAAAATCTATATTTGGAAGGTTTTGGAGGTAGGGTAGGAATATATATTTTTTTCTTGTTCTTCGTCATAGATACCCAGGCAACGCGTAGAAAAACCTCTAGAGGTGAGAGTGTCTTCCAATGCTGTTTATGTCGAAATTTAAAGAAGAACCCTTTGAAAAGAGATAAAAGAACATACATAGAAGAAATAATGAATTTTAAAATGTCAGTATGGAGCTTGTATGTATAGCTCATAAAACAGACTCAGAGTCAGAGGTGCTTTATTTATATTTCAACTGTAATTGAAATACCCGTATTTCATTTATTTCATACAAAAACCTTGAAACGTTACGGGTAGGTTTAAAAAAAAATAATACTTATAATAACGAGTGTTATTTAGCAACATCTTGATCCTTGTGAAAAAAGCTTTCATTTAAAAAACTTGAATTGTCAAGTGGAAGAACTAAAAATAACTTTTTTTCAAAATTTAAACAAGCGAAAGCATTCATATTTTTATGGTTAGAATTAAAAATAATGTTTTGTTCGTGAACGAACACCCGCTTCGAACACTTTTCTATAACGGTTATTAGTTTTATAATAATTTTGGGAAACTACCCCTAAGTTTGTATAGGAAAACAGTTGTCGATCGAAAGCTTTCGGGGAGTCCGTTCGTTTATAACGGAATTTGTGGGACAGGGGTCTAGAGATGAGGGGAGACGCAAGCTTTTAAATACACTCACAGAGAGTGATGCCACGTGGTTCGTGTTTTCTAAAATCTCAGAAATGACACGGCAGCACGTGGGAGCACTTGACAGTCCCCGCCTTCCATGATGGTCGACGCCATTCTTGAATCATTGCCTGGAAGTGGCCTGGAAGCGGTCGACAGACAGGCCCACAACGCTTTCCCCACCCTGGCGCACTGAGGCTCGCACACGAAAGCGGCGGGGGCGTGGCTAACGGTTCTAATCGGTCACCACGCAGTGGAAGCTCGTAATCAGAGCGAGCGATATCAAAGCACTTCCCCTGGATTTTCGCCGGATTCGGACATGTGTTGGTGTGCATCTGATTTGATTCAAACGACCGAGGGAAAATCTGTGAAGGCCGCTCGGAATCATTTCCAGAGTTTGTTCAGTCACACAGTGACGACGGCGACGCGGTTGACTGAGTTACGGTGATCTGGCCCGGGTGCGGGTCCCGTTATAAAGCAGTGACATTTTCCCTATTTATTCCGTTATCCTCGAAACCAGAGGCACAAACACAGAGACACTAAAGTGTGGGCCGACTGTGAGAATACCATTGATGAGTGATGTGGTGAAAATCCTCGTCGGCGACGGGTGGCAGGGGCAGCGCGAGCATTTCCTCGGAGCGAACCGTTATCCTGATACAGCGCGACAATACAGTTAGAGCACGACGACCGGAACGGCGGCAGTCGGCGGCGTCTTCAATGATTTCCCGAAATCGGTGAAAGCCATAGGCCAAGCTTCAGTCAAATTCAGTGCATCAGGAGTTGGTCAGGCGTTCAAGTGTTTTCAATTCGACGGCAGTGTCGCCGGCAAATCGGGGTGTAATCGCGCGAGATTTTTAAGATTTATGTTTTGTTTCGGACGGGATTTGTGCCGCCTAGAGATGTAGTGAAGGTGATACCCACCTGAAGGTCGCCGAAAAAGAAGTTCTGCATTTCTGCATATTAGCGACTAACTGAAGTGCGGAAGTGACAAGTGCCGCAGAATGGAAATTGTCGAACAGAAACATTTGCCGCTGGACTACAGCATCGGTGTGAAAAATGAGCCCCACGAAGGGCACGGTCATCACCACCACCACCCCCATCTGCACGGACAGGCCGCGATCAGCAACCCGCAGCAGCTCGAGATGCAAATGAGCCCCGCGGTCGCGTCCGTCTCCTCCCACATCCTGTCGCCCGCGAGCAACGGCCAGCGGCACCTCAACTGCCACCAGATCTCCAGCGCTTTCAAGGTGGTGACTCCCAAACTGAAGCCCGACGGTAAATATGAAGTTTTCCTAATTGGACAGGTTCCTCAATTCCCAAGGTCTCTTCCTTAACGACTTGCTTCGGGGTGGATTTTAATTGGTCCAATTGAGCTGCGTTTTCAAAAATTAGTGTATTTTCAGTTTATTTTCTTATTTCCGTCTTTGTCAGAGTTAAAACACTGACTAGTTAAACCCTAAAGCAAAACATCTTAATAATAAGTGCGCGCATGGCTACTTAGAACTAAATATTAGTATGTAATTTAAGTTATTTTATTATTAACTATTTGTGAAAACCGAATAAACTGCTCTTATACCAGCTTCACGCTGATTGAGTGATTTAGATGAAATGTGTATAATTATTTTATTTTATTAGGGATTTAGATTGAAAAGGATTCACAGAGCCCAAACTCTTGTACGGTAACGGCGAAGAGTTGGGCGAATGTTTTTAGCAATACGCTGTGAAATGCGAAAAGAAAAAAATCTATTATTATTATTATTATTATTATTATTATTAATTTTTAAACCTTAGCATATAATTTTTTTAAAGGTGTTAAAAGTGGTTTCATGTTTTATTTGATTACTTGTTTACTTATTTTTTTACAGATTGAAAACAGATTGATTGAGAAAAATTTAGAAGAACAAATTAGCATAAAAATGACAATAAACCAGTCAGTAAAACATTGGATAATTTATTTTTCAAAGATTAAGGATATTTTTCAATAAACGAAAAAACAAAACAGTAATCAGAGCAGAAGAAACTTTGAAATATTTTAAAAGCAGTTAATTTCAGAATAAAATGGTATCCATCTAGTGAGTAGTTCTTAAACAGATTTTAATAGTTTTTCCATTTACAATAATTGCCTTTTCTAAAAAATACTAAACGTACTCATATGTGGCAATATTTATGAAGACGTTAAGGGGGCAACCCATAACTCTTAAAATTGGTTGTTTTAATTTGATGGGAATAAAAAATTTTACATTTTAAAGATTTTAGTTTTATTTTACACATTGGATGGGTATTTAAAACTTACGTCTTAATCAATTAAAACATTATAATATCACGAACAGGAAATTGCAAAAATGCATTTATATGTACATATATTTAAAGTCCGCAATATTTTATGTTTCTAAAATTTCATCTACGTTGAACTAAAACCAAATCCAATAATTTCTTTAAAATTACGTGTTTTCTTTTCGTGATATTTAATGTTTTTACTTTCTTAATAAACTCAATTTCTACCCAATTTAAATTAACGGAGTAATGTTAATTTTTAACCGACTTCTTTAGTGATAACAATTTCAGTTCCTCTAATACCTAATAATTTTATTTATAAAGTGAAATGAAAGTAAATTTTGCTAGCTATAGTACATATCATTAGTTAAACAGGGTGGACCAAAAAAAACGAAGGTGTTTATTTTTTATTTTATTTTTTTCTAGTTTGTGTAAGAAAGACTAGGAAAGTTTCACGACTGCAGGGATCGTAAATTATTGATCTTTATTTTGAAAATCTTCAATCAGATGTTTTGATGCAAGTTCGTGCATTGAAAACGGCGTGATGTAAGTATAGGATTTGACTTTCGACAGAATTTTAGGTCTTTATGACGCGCATATAATTTCCACATTTTAAAATTATGAAATATCTTTTTTTAATAATCGGTTTTGTATCTTGTACGGTATATCGTTTGAAAAGGCTAAGTTTCAAAGGAAATTTGTTGGTGAATTGGTTATAATAATTTGCTAAAATGCAATTCTAGGCATCTAAAGCTAAAATTTCGATATTATTGTGGTTCCGGCACTAGCAGATATACATAGGTATAACTAAAAGGAAAACTTCGCTTTTTTCTACAATTTGGCAAAAATTCCATTCTGCGTTTATTTTCTTCCACCATTCATAACATAGTTTCATTAACTTAAAATAACATAGGTAATGAGTTTTGAGGAAATGATTTGTTCATAAATTATACTTTTTTAAATATTTGCTTAATCATATTTCAACTTAGCGAAAACCCAGCGGAATGTACCTAGTAGGTATCAAATATTTATGATGAGAAAATATGGATGAATAATTATTATTATATAATAACTATAGGAAAAAAACTCACCAAAACTATTAAATTAACCAACAAGAACTATATTTTGAAAAATTGGGATTTAAGCTTGTTAGCTATGTAATATTTTATTTTTAATCATTTTTTTGGAAAGTTTGGTGTACATGTGAATAAATTTGTAAAGTACCTAATATATTTGAAGGAAGTCTTATCTAATTTTCTGAAATTCAAGAATAAATGCTTTTAATAACACTAATCAGCAAATTTAATATGTTATAATTTCTGTTGAACAAGTTGTAGATTGAATTTTTCCATTGATTACTTTATCTGTCTATTAATCATATCTATATGGTATGAAATAATTGGTTTGAGGTGGTTTGGGTTTCACGGAATATTTCGCAAAGTAAAATTCTCGAAAGCAGAAGCTAATGGGGTAACTTTACTTTATTTAGATTAAAATACGGAACAAAAATCTGTAAAACGAGCTACCATTTGCTCTGTAACAAAATCAGTGCTGCTCGAATGAATTAAAACAAAAATTAAAAGAACACAATCGAAATATTTTGGTTTTGAAAACTTTTGAATTATTATGAAATGCAGTAGACTATTAATATTAAAAAAAAGCTATCGGCACTTTTATTTTATTTTTATGTTAAGACCTACTTAAACCTACTAAAAATTCCAACTTTGAGCCCTCAGGAAGGTATTCATGGACCATTTTTATAACACTGCATATACAGTGATTTGTGCTTGTTGATCAATGTTTCTGAAATATTTAATACAAAACAAAGTACGAATTTTATTTTTGTTGCATTTTATGAAAGCAGATAATTTTAAAAGTATGTATGTACATATATGCACCCATTTGTATGTTACAGTTATAGCTATATCTGTCAATACAGCTGTGCAACTTCTTTTTCCTCTATGTGATAGGGCAAAGTTTAAGAGTTTGTTTTTAATGTTGAAAATTGTTACTACATTTGATGTTACCACAATTTTACTAAAAGTAATATTAAGAAAAAAAGCCACCGTAGTATAATTTCTCATTAGAATTAGGAATTAATGATTTCAAGATTCTAGTTCAATAGGAAGTAGGTATTCTATAGGTTTTGATGATCAATAGTTAATCATTTCTTTCCAAACTTGAATTATTTTAATTTTAATTGCAACAGAAAACCCGTACCTCCTTAAAAAAATCGTCTTAAATGAACAAAAAAGCGGAAAACAAAGTGATGTTATAAAGTTCCCATTTTTTTCATTTCACGGTTTCAATTGTTAATACATTCAAACAGATTAAAGGCACAATATGTTTTGTTTTTTAAAATTAACCACCACCGAATATAGTATATTGTATATTATAACGTTGCCATTTGTTGTTCATATTTTTTAATAAAAACCTGTCAAAATACACATATCGTAAATAACATACCTATGCTTTCTTCAGTTCGTAAAAAATAAAAACTTACAACCCTCAGTAGTATTCTCTATCTATTGTAAAAAGAAAAACCATATTTGTTTTAGTGGACTCAAACAAATATCGATGGTAATGTTTTCTTCTTTGACATCAGAACGTAAATATCCAGTCCACTAAGTTTCATCGAAATCCAGAAATCATGCGGATTCACACATTTGATGATTTCACAAATACCGCGTTATGTGGAGCCGTATGTATGTTTTTTTCGTAAATTAATTTCATATTAGAGCGTTAAATACTCTAATTAATTAGACCAAATCAAATCCCAAATGATCAGGTATTTCGCCTTTCAGTACGATTGCTGTTTGCGTGAATGCTCTGAATTATTTTTGGGGAATTACCTTGCCGCGTGTGTGCATTTTACGTAATAGAGGTATCCCAGATCAGGTGACTCACCGCCCAGAGATCTGGGGCTGATTAAAAGCTTGTTTATGCCCCATCGTCAGCAGCTTAGCCCCGTGGTATGTTTTAGCAAAATTTAATTAACGCATCCTAGTTGTGCCACTAACAAAATTCGACCGATACGTTTACCTTTCTATTCCACCGGCAGAACGAGTGTATCATGTTCCTGGATGTTGCTCAAAATGCATTATGTGGAATATGTTTGAAACTCTTTTCATTTACATTGTTACTTTGGATTAGCATACATTCATACATAGGTACATGCTCACCAAATGAATATAGTTTAGTTTGTACGAGTTCACTGAAATGAAATATTATGTTGAAGCACTTAAAAGTGCTGAGCATAAAATTAAAAAAAAAACTGATGGTTCAGTAGATTTCAGTTCGAAGTTTTTGTATACTTGTATGTAAACTAAAACTGATATTCATTTTACATACCATACGACTTTTTAAATAAGTCATGAAATTTTTTAGAAAATCTTTATTTAACAACTTTTCGGAGATTCAGGTATTGCTGCTTCATTTAAAAAAAAACTGGTGGCCTGAAAATATAGCTCTATTTATATACCTAATATTTCCCTTTCTAATTTTTTCTCAAAACTGATATTAAAATATTGTATGGAGTAAAAAGAAAACATCCAGAAAAACTAATGACTGTATAGACTTATTTTTATTCAGATGAGTACAAAACCACAGTATTTTTTTATTGGGAGCGATGTTATAAATATTAAGAATTATTAGGCCAGGGTTTTTTTATTTTTGTACAGAATTGCATCATCATGCTGTGAAATTTATTTATTTGTCGGATGCTACACTTAAATTTCTACTGTGATATTATTCACTAATAATTATTTCGAATGGACCTAATCATCTGGTCATGTGTTCATAAATGTAAGCTATTCTTTAGCGAAGCATCGTTTGAATCATGCTGAAATCTAAATCTTTAAACTCGGTTCAGTGGCTACAAAAAGCGGCCAGTCTGAGATTTTTCCTGAAGTGTTTTATTAAGCTGCAAAGAAATCGCATGTGGTCCCTTGAGATTCGCCAGAAGCACTGAGGGCTCTTCCAGCAAAAAAGTCTGATTAAATGGGAAAAAAATGTCAAATCTTTGGCATTTTAAAAATCAGCCAAATGTGACACATTAATTATGCTCGTAACCACAGTCGGTTTCTCCTCTTGCTTCCCTTGTAAAACTTGCGATATAAAATAATCTTGAATGGGCCTTTTTTTCTAATATCGCAGAGTTTTTCCACGGCTGTGATATAATCAAACGCTTGAGTAGAAGTCCGGAAGGAAAAAAATGCGGTCTCTACAACTCTTCCCATTGAGGCTAGAACCGCGGAGGAATGAGATGCGCGCGCAGCCTTATTTATATCGATGTCATCAAGATCGGGTGAATGGATCAAAAAACGATCAAAGTTACGCATCTCTCGGCACTTCTGATTCTTAAGTGTGGAGCACATCTGCAAGTGGGAGCGAATGGAGACTTGGCCTCGTCGAGCGTTTTTGCTAGCGCCCTGGTCGGATCTGGACATAGTCTAGTACACGGCCTCACTTAGTACGCAGTGACTAAGGACCGGATGATGTTATGGGCCTAGATACGCCGCCAGATGGAGCCGAATCTCTGGTTACAGCGATATCGACATTTCGACGCAAAAAAGTTTGATTTAGAGGTCGAATTGGACGTAGATGAGGCCAAATGTGAACATCAAGTAGTGAAATATGCGAGCGATGGTGCTCCAGATTGGATTGCAAATATCTGTGAATGGAACGTATCCAGCGAAAGCATTGAGTGCTTCCGGCCTATGATTGATGGGCGCGAAATTTTCGCAATTCAAGCACGTCCCCCTGTGAATAGAGAATCACTTTCGAGACCTGCCCAAGCAATTCAGCGCGGAAATCCTTAATCAAGTCGTGATCCTGATTCCCAATTAATTAATTCCCTTCTACTCGAGTAATATCCAGACGTTATCCAGGATAACACCGAGAAGTAGGTGTGCACGGCACCTCATTTGTCGCGAAAATTTGTGCCATGAATTTTAATTAGCAAAGCGCGCAATCCTCACTTAACAGATTAATTTCCTCGTCCCCAGAATCCCAATTGTTGGGTTAAACGGATTTTCCCCATTTAACCGATGATACCAGCCGTCCTCGCGCCCCGGAGGTTCCGGAGTGGAACTTGAACTCGGGCTCTGCCTCGACACGGAGCCGGAAAATATGTTTCTGATTTTCACGAAAGGATAATTATGACTGACGGTTATGAAAATCGTTCATGATTAATCGAAACGAGGCGAACACTGAAGCGCCGGAATGATTGCATTTACCTTCGACGAGACATCTCCGCACACATGATGGAGCTCCTGGGGGCGTCCGGGCAAACCCGTCAGGAAAACTGAACCTTCCGTAGGTGGGTATTATATACCCAGATTTGTCTTAACTTCACCGTAATCTGATTTGGGTGTTGTTTGAAAATCAATTAAAGGACAAATCTGGATCAGGAAATCCTCTTGAGGGACAAGCTTGCTCCATGACTCCCAGGCAAATTGCATCATCAATTATGGATACCGATTACTTGCTGTTCCCCAGAACCATTACCGAGAGGCGGTTGACAAGTTTGTTCTTGGGAGATTCGATTGTAATCTTCGTTCATGACATACTTCTTCTGTAGGAGTACGACAAAATAATTTTGATTGATGCATTGATGCTGTTCTTTACCCTCTTTTTATTTTTTAGACACCAACTTCCAAGCACTGAGTAACAAAATTTTTGCTAAATAGCATTTATTTTAAAGCGAAAATACAATGGTATTGAAAATATTCAAATACGATTCATCATTCGAATTATTCAGTCAGGTTCAAAAACTCTTAAAAGCAGTGAAAGGTTTATCTCATGAAAAACTAAGATGCTTTGTGATGAAAAATTTCCTGTGTATCAATTATAATTATTAATATGTATAGGTACCTATAATATTAATTTTCAAATTACCCATGGTCTCCATTGGTAACATTGTCTGAAATTGAATCAAAATTTTTTATAACTTTCCAGGCATCAGATAATCTGTCTGAAATATTCTAATATTAGATACTTAATCATCGGTTAATCAAGCTATCTATTATCATATAACTATTGTCGTCAAATTTGCGGGTAGTTCACTCGGAAAATCTGATAAAAGGTTTTAAACATTGTTACTAGAACAAATCGTCACTATTTGTTTCTGTCAGAAAAACGCATTTAAAGTTTAGAGTAGAAGGTAAAGGTATGATCATTCTGTCTGTTAAAATCGCTATAACTTTGTGAATTTTGAAAATTCTAATAGTTTCTTTCATATTTTATTTTAGTCTGTAGGTACTTTAAGATAGGTAATAGGAAAATTAGATGGTTTCAAATTCAAAATTTGAAAGTCCGCCATCTTGCCAATTATGACAGTTTGGTTGAAATCAGTGACCCCGAAAACCCCCAAGTACCAACATTGGTTAATGTCGCATAAACTTCAAAATTTGACAGTCCGCCATCTTGAATTCGTAAGGTTTGACAATTGGTTTGAAATCAACGACTCGAAAAATCCCCAAACACCAAGTTCGGTATAAATTGCATAAACTTCAAATTTTAACAGTCCGCATCTTGAAATCGTAAATTCTGACAGTTAAAAAAGTTAGCCTAGTTCAGTAATATTAACTTGTAATATTATTAAAGTACCATGTACGTGGTAAAAATATCATGACATCGGTTGAACGATGTAGAAGTTTATTTGTATCAGACACAAACTTTCGCTTTTATATACATACATACATATATAGATATATAATACTATAACAAGAAGTAGATAAGGACGTGGAGTTTCGCTAAATTTTTCTTCTTTCGCAATTTATGCGATAAATTAAGCGCGGAAGAAGTAGCTATGCTAGTTAAAAATATAATCATTACCGCAAAGCAGAACGCAAATTGACTAATTATCCAATACACCTTTCCCCAAGGATTCCCGCATCTTCCATTCGAGCATAAAGCTAAGGAAATCTCTTTTACTGGACTGGAACTTTGCCAATTACAGGAGGAGGACCTCAGATTTAGACCTTTCTGGCAGACGACGTTAACTTCATTTTTTTTTCGCCCACCGTATTCTTGCCACCGGTGGAGGCGGGGGGACCTCACGTACCAACACAAGAAAAAGAAAAACTACTCGACTTTTTGCAATCTTGTTTTATACCCTTGCCTTGCCTTCACGCACACCACACACCCGCCCCCGCACGGCCAGGTCCTGCAGAGCTCGTAGCTGAGCCAAAGCCGGCCGGGCGAAAATATCCTGGAAAATTAATCTTACAAACAAGGATATAAATATCCAGACCTCCCTGGTTAATTAAAAATGACGAGATGGTACGGGCGGAAAAAAGTATAATTGCGCCTGTTTACGGCGTCCCGCTCCCACACGTGTGTGTGCACGAGGGTTTGTTTATCATTTTTTACCAGAGGGAACGGGAGGCAAAACAAAGCCAACGGGGTGTGTGTGGGGGCGGCTCGGACGTGGACGTGCTTTTCCCTTTTCCACGCATTCGGGAGCAGTTGACGTTAAGCGTAATTTGTTCCTGTTTATTCCCAAATATCAGCCGGCTTAAAGCCCTTTAGCAGCTCGGCTTTCCTGAGCTTGTCAGGCATCGCCCTGTAGCGACATTTACGTAAAAATTTGTTTTGTAATTTTTTCCCATTTTTTGTTTATTTTTTTTATTTTTGTACACATATCCTTCATACGGTCCCTATATTGGCGAACAAAAAAATGTACGTGCAATATGACGAATTAAATTCGGAGCGCAAAAAGGACGCCAACTGATAGGTGCAATTCCCTTTGGAACAAACACGGTGATGGCTGTTTTGAAATGAGTTTTCGCCTTTTTTAAAAATGTGTGGAAAATATTGATTCTGCCTGCCTTAATTTATTTACGAGTGCCAACTCCCAGACGGACACTCATGTTACGCTATTTTGTTTTTCGCATTTTCTAAACTGAAATTACGAAATTGAATATTCGGTGCAAAACCTGGACTATCGCATTTCTAAACGTTCTGACAGAAAGATATTACCTTTTTAAAATTGAAAACAAAAATACTTTTACTTTGTACAACTATTACCTATATTATTTTGGGGAAATTTTATATTAAACAATGATGCATAAAGAATATAATCATCATCAAGATTCTCTAAATCAAAATATTTTCACTTTATTATATGTATAGGTGAATTTTTCATGCTAAAAAAATAAAACTTTGCTTATACTTTGGACATTTTATTTAAAATTTATCATTTACTTATAGAAGTGTGATTTTTTGGATTAGCAACACTTATTTGTAGACAGGATATAAGTTATCCTTTGTTTATTAAAGATTTGTTATCTGCAGATATCAATTGCCCTAAATTACTGTTTTTGATATATATATTTATTGATCGGACAGATCGCTTCGCTCGAAAAACTTATTGACCGCTTATCACACAAAACTATTGTAATTATTGGTTCTTAGTAAGCATATGTTAGATATCAAATTAAAGGACTCTGCACGATTTGTATGATAATTGGCAGGAATTATGTTACTTTGATAGTTTTCATCTTACTTAACAAATTTCTTTCTGGGCGCGAGCGATGGAAATGCACAGATTCTCCAATATCCAGCCAAATCGACAAAGAGCCAATTGCCATACAAATGGTATAGGGTTCTTTGTTCAATGATAAATCCGTCTAGATCTGAATTTAAAATATGTAATTTAATATATCTTAAAAACTCAATAGAGTAATTTAGATTTTCTTAAGTTTAGGCTAGAGATTTTTAATTTCTGTCTGTAAGATTAATGTGTGACTAACTGAACAATAAATAAACTTCTAAAACAGAACAGCATCACCCATTATTCCTTAAAGAGATCGCGTGAAACGAAAACTTTTCACTGGCGTTGTGCACAGATGGCGTGGACAATTGGTTTGTTTACTTCCTTAATCAGATGAACATTTTCGGTCTCAATAAATGCACATAGTTTTAATAGCAAACGTGATTTATAGGGACAATTTATTGACCGTGACCAATAAAACGTCTGCGAAAAAAGTATAGAGTAGTACTACCATCTACTACTACATTAAGTTTATTTATTTCTTAGTACTAGGGTAGTGAAATTATGTTACCGAAAATTCTAATTGCCTGAAAATCGGAGGTGACTTTATAGGTAAAATAATAATTCAAATCGGTAAAAGCTTAACTAGGCAAAGCCTTAAGTTGGAAATGCGAATATTGAATTTGTAAATGCGTTGCTCAAATATACTCGACTTTGCAAATTTCTCATCGAGGAGCTGGCCACATCCGAAAAACCACTTGAAGTCAATTAACAAGCGACCTCAATCAAAGAGCCGAGAATCCAGGCGGCCTCTTTTAATTTCGCCCGCCCAGTCCTCTTAAATGATCACGCACATCTGCCCCAAGCTGCGAACCGCCAGGCCCTGTTCGGCTCACTTAAGCACCCGTGTAGACCGAGCCTTGTCTAACTTTGGAATTGGTCTCGTTTCAGGTGCACGCAACAACAGCAATCTTTCGCCGTTCGAATTTATCAACCATTACCGACGCCTGCTGCCAATGGCGCCTACAGCCATCTTGGCCGGGGCGCACAATCAGGTGTCGTTGGGGACAAGCGCCCCAAACGCGGCCACAACGACAACGACCGCCTCGAGTGCGGGGAGCGCCGGCAATGGAACTCCTACAGGAACTAATGAGGGATCACTCAATTCAGTGATAACAGTAACTTCGTCACCTGAGAATAGACATCCCAGGATAATCAAAGGTGAGTTAAACGAGATTTTTGCCTCTGGGCACAATGTTCGTTCGGATTTCGGGGAACCACCGCCACTCGAAATCTTAAAGGCTTCAGTCAAATGCTGAGCTGAGGATTTAAGGTTTCGATGACAGTATACCTCTCCATAACTTTTCTTAAAAATAAAAGACAAAAGAACAACCTTCGTAAAAAAACAAGTTAGAACTTCTTAAAAGTGCAAAATAACTTTCACTTTAGAGCTCCGCATTGCTATTTACAATATAACATCCTAAGATTTTATTGGATTTTTGAAGTCGATACGAAAATCAAACTCGTTGTGAATGATTTGCTATTATAAGTATATACGGTTTCGAAGTTTTGTTATTCAAGTTTTCATAACGACTTCAAACATCCAGTAAAATCTTACCATGTTATATTGTAAGTAAATTAGTTATCGAATTAGTCGAAAAATTATAAGGTTTAAAAGACGGTAGTATCCAATGTTGTATCCAATTTGTTGAACTTTTAAATTTATAGCACCAAATGTAAAATCAGCGGACTAAAAGCGCTCATATTTAAACTATTTGTACTTTAGATTAGTCACCTTGACTTAGAAGCCCTCATATACCTACAGTGACGGCGAAACCTAAAGGTTCTGCAACTTACTCATTAAATGTAACCTATATTGAAAAAATGGAATTGCTTTGTCAACTTTTCCGTTACTATTGGTCGAATAGTAAAATAATTGTTATAGAAAATGTTGTTTGTACATTTTCTAGTGAAAAGGCCTGTAACAAACACTTTTCTACTAACAGTAACAGGTTTATTGGAAACTTAAAATAAAAATGTTACTGGTTAAAGTTCAGCCCGATGGAAATTAATATTCCAAAACTACATTATTTCACTTAAATTACATGGACTTACTAGGTTCACAATAATCAGTACGTGAACTTAAGTTGTACTTTTAATAATATTATGTAAAATTAATATTTAGCAATCATATTATAATATCTAATCAGTCCTTTGACACTCATTGGTACAGTATAAATAGGTTATTCTAATTTTTCAGACAATTTATACAGATAAATTTCGGACCTGGATGTTCGAGCATCAAGGCATGTAAAGAATGGAAAAATATACATAATAACGTATTAAATAAATATATAAAACAGTTCTAAACTTACAAGTAAGGTGAAGTGACATGATCCCTCGTCCCGGGGACGATATTAGGAATTTGCTATTTGTTTTAACATACATACATATCTAAATATATTAAATAAAAAACACATGTCATAATGTAACGTTTTTCCTATCGTTTCACAGTAGAAGTTACATACATTTATTTTGACAGAACTTTTGTTGCAGTAAGTTAAACATATCAATATTTAATTAACATTTCAATAAAAAACTCACCTTGAGCACCTTTTTCTTTTTCTAAATAACTAACATAACACAGGAGCGACGTTTCACCGCCAAACTTTTGCAATGGCCGACTGACTTAACTAACTTTACATTCATTAGATGGCGTTATTTAGAAAAAAAGAAACCGATGAGGACGAAATTAATTTCGGGGACGAAATTTGGCGACTGTACCTTACATTTTGTGGAATTTCTCAATTCTCTACAATTTTGTTAAAAACAAATCATCAAACTTGACTACCCTGAACTGTCTCTTAGTTGGATTTCCTCATTCATGTTGTATATTTTTTTATTAAAAAATCCACTCAAAATGTAATCATAATGTAACAATTGGTAACTAACAACTGTTAAGTTATAATTAATCACGAATGACGATATGTCATGTTTAATTCTTAGGTTGTTTTGACCAAAACAGAGTAAACAACACACCTTATAATTTTGCGAAAACCAGATTTAACTTATATAGTAATCAAGTCGGCCTCTAAAAATTTATGAAGAAGCTTTACTTGAAATTTTCAAAGAAAGAATTATGAAAGGTCTTTGGTCTACCTGATTAAAAAAACAAATAAATAATAAAAATGGTTGAAGAATTAGAAATTGAGCTATTCATAGATTTCCTTGAAGAATTGGTTTGCGAAAACGTTCATTGCCTCGGAAAGTCGACAGCCACCTTTTGGCTAATGATATTTACCTACTCAAATCCCAAAGATATCAGCCAAATCTCCTAGGAATGCTTTTCGATACTCTCTTGCCAATCGTAGATATAGTCAGTCCCGCTGATAATGAATTAACTGACAGAGGTCATAAATTTTCTCAGCGGGTATCAAGGTGTGTGCGCATGTGTAATACCATCGATAAGTTATCGATACGGCACGAATCCACAGTTCCGTATTAATAGTGCCATGAGTACAAGGCAACAGGCCGCGGTTATTGCGAACCAGAGCCATTCAATCACAGGCGTTGGTCCTAATCCGAAAGGGGCAATAAAACTGTTCAATTGCACCCACGGTTTAAGCCCTCAGAGATAGCTCTAATTGAAGCTCACTAAGATTGGGATCCCTTGACAGGCACATTTTGCGTCGTCACAAAACTCGATATTGCCATAAAGCGCGGTCGGCGGCTGGTGCTCGTATCTCGTTGAGCTTTGGCCACTTAAGTCTGTCTTGGCGGCTTTTCTTCGGGAAATGCAATAAAAGTTAATAGCGCTGGATTTTTAAGGCGGCAGGGATTATCATGAAGTGCATTATTTGTGCAAGGTAAGGCGACGCTCATCGCAGGCAGTGGACGTTTCGTGCGCGAAATCAATGTTCCATAATTACCCTATAAATCATGGTTTATCAATAACGGGCTTATCACCTTTGGCAAACAGGTAACATGCTGACATGCTCAAGTGGACGGCCAACTATCGCTTCCTTTGCAAGGAACATTTGTAAATTGCACAAACTATGTATTTCACGTCGTTAAAAATACCAAATATATTGGACACGTTTCCGGGCAATATTTGATTTTGCAACAATTATACCACGCGTTTTGAGTTTTACGACTTTAATAAATTGCTTCTGTCCTTTATCATTCTGACTTTTGATAATACATATAAGTGACAACTCGCCGCACTAAAAAAGTGTATAGTTACATTTTGCTAGGTGTTTCTGGAGCAGGCAACATTTAATCAGACTTATCAGGAAAGCTATTAGATAGATTATTCCGAAAGTCGCTTATTATAGGAAAAGCACCCAACTTTGCATTTTTTTGCTCCATTTTTAATGTGCCTATTTATCCTTGCCCTTATTCAACAACAGGTGAATAACACCATCTAACTGTTAAATAGTACATGTTTATAAATAATAAGAAAATGATATAGGTATAGTATAGGTATAGAACTTGATCAGATAACAAATAAAGATTTTTTTTATTTATGGTTCAAGTATCACAGATGGACACTTTAACCTTCATAAGGTCCTCGGGGTCAAATTTGATCCATTTTGAAATAGTTATAAAGTCCTTCTCTTTAAATTTTTAAAATTATAATTGATATATAAACAAATAAATAAATATATAAGTAGTGATATTTTAATCCAAGCGTCGTCGCGTCGGAGAAAGTAAATAAAATAATAAAAACAGAATTCCTACAACTAAAAATTATAAAGTATGAAATTTATACAAGATTAAGACTTAGACTCAACGATATGATACTGTTGTTTTGATATCTACTACGTTGCCTAGGTAGCTTACTTGTATTTAGAAGGTTTTTATTATTTTATTAAATAATTAAATTCTGATAATACAAAATATTTTATGTATTTCTTAAAAATTAAAATTGACAATACAAAACTAGCTGGTTTAATAGTATAATGTCCAATTTCTTACATTTTTAAATTTTGTGTCCCGAAATTCCAAAATGTTTAAAAGATTCATACTTTGAGAGCTTAATTAAGTAATATAGAAAATATAATCAATGAAGAGATTAAGACAAATATAGCATTTTATTCAATTTGAAAATGGTTTCATTTAATTTGGAAATGGTTGCGTTTAATCCGAAAATGTTATTGTATGTATTCCATATTGTTTTTAAATAAATCAATTTACTCAGATTACAATCTGGAAATCGTTCCCTCCTCCCATAGCTCTAATCGAAGGTTTTGCTTAAAATTGTTCTCAGTTATTGTTTCGGTGATGCATCAGTTCATTTTAATTGTCAGGAAACCGCAAGTGCCGCCGCTGTGCAGTTGTCTGTTTATAGATTGTTTAGCCCCTAATCTTCCACTCGATTTACCTCAATCTCTCCTCGAGTCCACCCCAGCAATTAAAGGGTTTCCAGTAATTAAAGCAGGTGCATTTCACCCTGATCGCACCGTTTAAATTCAATCCCGTAATCATCGCATTCATCAGAACATCATCGATTACTCGGGGGAGGTTGAAATCACCAAATCACCCTCCAGTCGGCACATCTCCCAGACTAACAAATGATGCTGAGGTCCAGCAGATTCCTCTCAATCCGGAGCCCATATTATCCTGGTCCAATAACAATAAACGTTAACTGCTCCTTTAGGTTACGATCGGGGTGTTCCTTGTTTTGGGCTTTCACCTCCCGATTCCCTTGATGTGCCTCCTGACTAACCCTGACTGACTGTGACTGATTTTTATTTACGAGTTCCCGGAGTTCGGACGAGGGTCCCTGTGTTGATTTTGTCCTCTTTGCAGGATGAAACACTTTCCACCGGGGTTTGCGCCCGGCTCGATGTAACTGGGGGAATTGTGCAAATAGAAAAATTTCCATCCCAGTTGGTGTAAAAGGGCACGACACGAAAAAGTCAGAAGTGGCAACTGTGGAAGGTAAAAACAAACTCCAAGTAAATATGAGCAATAATCATGATAATCCTTTGGGGAGGTTTGTTTTGATTATTTACGGACCCTCCGACACAGTTCTATAAATTTTTAATACGAACGGCACGCAGTTCCTCAAGGACCTTTTGTGAGCAGGAGGTGATATTCACCTGTGCGTGCGTGTCATTTATAATTTGGATTTTGCTCAAAAGTTGTAGGTGAACTTGGAGGGCAAAGTTCGTAATGTCTTAATTCTGTATGGAAGAAAAGAATATATTACAATTGTACTGTACCTACGTAACTGCTGAAGAACCTCGAAAAAAAAAATTAAATTTTTCGGGGAATTAAACTATAATATATGTAATATATATAAATTATCAGTATAGAGACATTATCTTATATTCTTTTAAAACAATATTTGAAAAAAAAAACCGACAAAGTGCTAGTCGGACTCGCGCACCGAGAGTTCCGTATAAAAATTTTTTTTTGTGATGGAACAACAAATTAACGATTTTCAGATTTGTTCCCTTACTTTTGCTGTAAGACCTGCCTTCTTGCCAAATTTGATGATTCTAGGTCTATGCGAGAAGTAGGTTTTGATTCCCCTGCGAAGTGTTAGAAAATAAGGCTCAAATGGCCGTATCTTTGAATTGTGTTGATTTTTTGCAGCTTCAAGGGACAGCAGACATAAGTATTTGATGTTAATTTCAACTTCATACCTCCACATGTTCCTGAGAAAAAGTCCTTTTTTTTCTTTTGAGGTACGGAACC
Organism: Machimus rusticus; assembly: GCA_951509405.1. NCBI lineage: Eukaryota > Metazoa > Arthropoda > Insecta > Diptera > Asilidae > Machimus > Machimus rusticus. Next base: position 2,411,605 of record OX608052.1, on the reverse strand, counting down.
CTAATCAAATTGCTTCAAAATAAACTTTTTTTAAAAAAAGGTTTATTATATATATTAAAAATTTCATTAGTTTTCATCCTTAAAATGTGTGTAAAATTTACAAGTGCTGTGAATTAACAATATCGCCTTAACATTATCAATACTACCACCTTATACCTCCACTTGAGTAATCAAGAGAGCTTGAGTCATTTTAAACACAATTTATGCTTGACTATCAATACGCACATCTGAAACGTCGAATTAATATCTGAAATTCGTCGGCTAAGTAGGCACATAATTCTTGAAGACGATCTTTTTTTTCGAAATATTCGAATGGTATAAAACTATTCCTCCTTTACTCATGAAATTAGGTACAGATGATATACGTTCTAGTTGTTGGTATTTTATACTATAGGTATCAAACAACATCAAGACTAGGTTTTCTAAATACTATTCGAAATAAAAAAATTGTTATGGAAAGTTAAAGCCCATATATACACTAATAAGTATAATGTAATGAAATTAAAAAAGTAAATTACAAAAAGGAAATTTAATTGAAACAAAGTAAGAACAAGATCACTAGTTCACGATTTGCATTAAGAGTATCAAGTTTATCGCGTCAGTGCTCTATTAAAATCTAGTAAAAAGTATTTTATTTTTACATTTAACGACTTGTTGTGTTTTTATACGAGTAAGCAGAAATGCTTTTTCCACATTTTACAAATGTATACAATTTCATACATTCAAAGTAATTCAGCAAAATAGGTTGATCCATCAGAGAAATATTAAAAGAAAACTAATTAAAGCAGTGAAAGCAGAAGTGCAAAATTTAATTGGATGTCATGTTAAATTATTTTTAATCTTCGTAAATGAAAAATAAACCTTAAAATCGTGGTAGGAAACGTGTTACGTCTGACAAAATGAATTGAAAATCGTTCAGTTAATGACAAAGATACCGATACCAGCTATAACTGTCAAAAATTATCTGAATTTATTCGTGAGCAAAAACATACCATGAGAAGATGTTTAGTAGAAGCCAGCACGAAATCCATCTATAGAGTCGCATTATTGACTGATAGACAAAAAATTAATTTGTTCAAGTCGCTATTCAACGTACTATAGATTGAATGTTACACGATTCAGATTAAATGGCAATTTTATCATCTGCAATGTTAATTATCACCGCAATCATTTCATTTTTTCAATATCTATAGGATAAATATCCAAATTTTGGTATCCTTCAACCAAAAAAAAACTTAGAATAACAATTTACTTAATATCGAAATTTTAAATCACATCATAATCGTTTGTAAAATTGATAAAATTAATCATTACTTATTTTACAATTTATGTAATTATAAATAACAATATGATCGATTCAAATATTATATTTTGAAAAGTTTCCTTCTGTGCATGCAAAAAACGAAAGGTCTATATAATTAAGAGCAGTATATACATATGTATGTGTGTACTATAGTCTATATAATTGCCATAACGCAGTACGTAAACCTACAATCAAAAACCATTGGATGGCTGTGCTTTGCTGAATATTCCACTGGCACGAAATACGAGTAAGCCATCACGAGCGACTGGAATTGATTCGATTTAAATGGCTTGGACTCGTTAAACAAATCTTTCCTGCTATTTACTAAGATTATGGTCAGTAGCTACTTCACAACCTCTTCCCCACCGCGGTTTCTTCGCGTGATCCGATCCACAACTTCGACAGACTGACCGTCGTCATTGTCGTACCGGAACAATTATGCAGAGACCTCATGTCTATTATTCAAATATGAATTAGTCTGTCTCGAAGCACGGAATTCACAATTGAGAGGATTTGATTAAGGGAAATTACTATATGAGAATTAAAGTAATCAACGACTGCACACGATTTGCTGTTCGGTTGCTCACAGTAGAAGATTTACGTGGAACCTATGTTTATTTAGGGCAAATAGCAGTAATCCAGCCGCAAAATTAAACACAAAATGTGTCATAAAATTTAAATAAACTTCTGTTGGTTTCGAATCGCGTGAAAATGGCATACATGCAAGCTATCAGTGAGACAATTTCGCTTTAAACAAAATTGCCGCCATTTGAGCAATCGACAATAAAATCTGAGTAAATTTTGATGTCACATAGTCGGTGCCGATATGTCTAACAAATCTTTTCTAGTTCATTGAACTCTGGACGGAGCCGTTGTGTCTCCGATTACCTCAAAAGTCCGCCGTTTTACTATCAGCTTAAAATGAAAACTTAAATCACGACCGCCCAATCGATCACTCGGGGAATTTGTGCCGCAAAGGCTGTCCGGAAATCTAGTTAATCCCTCCTTAAACAGATATAGTCACCAGTATTTCTTGATAGATGCAATATACATATTTGGTTGTACAAATTGAGACGGACTGATCGCATTATGTAAACTAACATGCAGCCGATAATGCAAGAAAGTAAAGAAGAAGCATTCCCGCCCAATACAAAAATTGCACCCCTGTCAAATGTAGGTAAGCATAATATATACAAAAATAATCTTCCTCAAGTCATTTTTGATTAGGTTGCTCTGATGCTATTCTTATCTTGTCATGTTTGGATAAGGCACTAATCCCATTTTTACAGTGGAAAACCAGCTGATACTTTTGATAAGTTATACCCGATTACACCTTCCATTCATTTCACTTCAGAGAATGCCCGACCAGTTGTTGTGCGCGCCTATTTCCTCTTATTCTTCTAGATTGCCCTCAAATAGGAAGTTCCTTATCAAATTCTCAAGTGAAATCAATTGATCTGACAAACCACTACCGTTCACCAATAACCCCATTGCCATAAGATCACGTCCATAACTAAAAAGATGTGCCGCCAATCGGTAGTTTGCCGCGAGGACAGCATGTGTGGTCGGGGATCTGTTCAACATTTGCCCCCTTAGCAAATTGATTTCCTATAGCTTCTCTAAGAAATGGTCGGACAAAATTAAAAAAAAAGATCTGATCGTTTGCGAACCACGCATTGAGAGAGATCATCTTCAACAGTTGCGATCTTTGCTGATAAGCGAATTTCTTCAATTGATCTTAATAGGGAGATATGACCAGAAATCTTTCTGATGAAAATCAATTTTGTCCATTTACAAGAAGGCAATTTCTCTGGGCCATCAGAAGTTAAAAGGGACGGCGAAGATCAAGCGAATATTTTTAGAAATCTTTTTAGGATTTGAACTTTTGTTGGACGCTGACCACCGTGAAAGAGGGTAGGTTAATTTTGGTTTTTGACCTTTGTTTTTGATCATATAAAACATTCATGTCGTTCTTTACAACGGATTATAATATTTTCTATGATATCGTTGGTATGGTACCTACCTATTATAAGATTTTACTATATTTTGTTTGTAGTTTTGACAGTTTTATGTATAACGATAAAATTTAAGACAACCCTTTGTATGATAAATGTTTTTTAAAGCAACAAGTTATATGTATGTTTTGACTTTTATTCAGTATTGCAGTAATTTCAGCATGACACAATAAAAATGTTTCAGATTAAAGTTTTTCAACCGCTGAAGTAAATATACTATACTTGATTCTCAGACCCATTTAAAAGTTTAACATCCTACAATTTTTCGAAAGTAGAAAATGTATGTACCATTAGATGAGAATTTGAAAACAAGTCTGTGTGACATTGATCTTAACTTTTGATTGCTTTAAGAGTAGGTTGCATTAAAGGTACCTAAATTCCTTATATGTACATATATACTATGTACCCATAGTGTTTTTGTGTTTTTAAATTAAAAAGAACGTTTACATAAAGAATATATTTTTATATACTAACCATGGGTGTAGTAGTCAAAAAATTTGACCTTTACATACTTCTAATTAGTATTCGAATTAATTAATTTTTTTTTCTAATCTCCGCAAACTCATGTTGAAAATTTAAGAAAATATTAATTTAAACGAAGGTAATGAATTCCTAAATAGAAATACAGTACTTCCTTTAGATTAAACTTTATAAGAGTGTTCATTTGGGGTCAAAACTGTAAAATATGCAAGATAAATTTGTCGGTCGCTTGTATTTCCCGAGATATTTAGGTTTGAAATTCTGCGAATTGACATTTTCACGTCACATTTTGCATATCCTCACAAGATTTCTGTGCGAATTGTATGAATAACTTAAATCAAAGTTACTTGATTCACTCTAAAAAATTTTCAAAAAACTTTCAAATTAATAAATTAAAAGTAATAACTTTTTCAATTTATCGAAGTAAAGTAACATGTTTCTTATTTACAGCCCTTGTGTAAAATCTTTATAGAAGTCTTGTGAAAACATTTTTAATTTAAGGGTTTTCAGTAATTTTTACCAAAACATTGTGGAAACAATTTGCAAAATTTGCGACGGATAACTATCATCTTTCAGAAGTTTAAAGTTAAATTACTTGAGGAAATATATGCGAGCGATGAATGTTTTTTGGCATCTTCATCACTTTTGACCTTAAATGGAAATTGCTACAAAATTTCATCAAAATTCACGTAAAGACCTTAAACTGAATTTGAACCAACAAAACTAATTTAGGTGTATATTTTGGCTACACTCATAAAAAGATTCATTAGTGTTAAAGTGTAATCAATTTCAAGTTATTTAAATAAAAATCAACAGATAATGATCTCTTACGACTTATAGTTGATGTTATATTAGCTTTAATTAGTTAGTTAGTATTAATACATTAGTTAAACTCTTATTTTAAAAATTTTAAAATATAACACTATATGAAAGTAGAAAAATCAAACCTAAAACTAGAGAACAAATATACACTATTTCGGAAACCCTCCAAAAATGAGCTGAAAAAAATACACCTTACACAACCATTAATCCACCCTAATCCGCGCCAACCCTTCATTCAAATAGTTATCCACTGTGTAAATAAAACATCTGTTCGGATACACCCGGGCAAATGGAGCATGTCCGCCGGAGGATGCTCAGCGTGTTCGCCGAAGTCGTTTCACAAAGTCTTGATTCGTCACGGCCGCAGAGGACAAAATTGAAACGAAATCACCGTAGAAAAGGGATACGGCTGAATGATGAATGTCATGCGCACTTGCACCACATAATTTTCGGGGTGTGTGCTAAAATAAATGACATGGGGGTTGTGATTTCCCTCCCTCATCGTTTGCTCATTATTCAGTTTAATTGAGATTTTCATTTTTTATTATGTTTTCCAGACGAACTTGCCTTTGGTATAAATCGGCTCGTGCGAACGACGGAGTCATCGGAGGACGAGGACAACAACAACACTTACACTCATAAAGGCTCCCCAATTTGTGATAGTACAGAATTTCACCAACGTGATGTGCCCCATTTCGGTAGAGAATCAAGATCGCGATCTCGAAGTCAATCGAGATCACCGCACGAGGTGTTCAGATCGAGATCGAGTTCCTTAGAGTTAGAAGTAGATTCGCCACCACCCCCATCCTTGCCAGCACCGTCATCAAGGGTTTCGGAATCGCCTACAACGGAACTATCGATCAGCCCAAAAAAATCTGAAACGTTTTCAGTGTCTGCCCTACTGCGACAAGACCAGCCCAGAACTTCTAAATCACCCGTACCTGTCAGCTCTTTTGAGGCATTTCGAAGTAGTTACCAACCTAACTACGAACAGACTATGCTTCATCGGCCTATCTTTCCACCTCTGCCTTGGTTAGCAGCATTTGCTATACATCAAGGTCAGCAACCTGGAACAACTAATGGGTGAGTCCAAAATTCAATTCTTATAACTAAATAAACATTGTAGATGAACAATTATACTTTAATTAATTGGAGTTGAAATTGTTTAAACAACGATTCCAAAAATTCAAATTACATATGTAAGTATGTATTTAAATACAAATAACAATTGATAGCCGTAGACTTCTAAACTGTAGACTACTATAATTTAAAAGTCAATTTTGGGTAAAGATGTAAAATTAACTAAATGGTAGTTTTTGGTGCTTAAAAATGGAATATGCATACTTTTATAATAGTAGTTAAAGTTTCATTCAATTCGTATTAAAACAAGTAAATACAAGTGGACAGTTAAAGACATTAAGAACTTTACTAAATATAAAATCTGACACTAATTGCTATTTATAAAATCTGGCTACAGATCAAGCGGATATTAAACTTTTTAATTCATTTTTACAGATAAATAATAGTTACTCTTAAATTCCGTAATCAAATACATACATGTTCAGTCAATAAATAGTGGTTGCTAGTCATCTTTAGAGGACTAAGTAGATAGCAAACCTACATATTCTTGAATCTGACTGAAACTTATTAAAAACGAAAGTAATTTAAAAGCAGGCTAAAAAGTTTAAAAAATTAAATTTCGAATACTCGGATAGTTCCAGGTTACTTACAAATATTCTACATTCCGAATAAACACTTAAAAAATAGGGTTACATTTTTCTCATCAATAATAGTAATTTTACAAACATTGATTAAATTCGTTTACGAATATAATTTTCCGAATTAATTTATGATTAATTAACAGTATTGATTATTTCAATTAGAGTCAATTTGTATTTTTTTTCAATATGAGTAAGTATTTTGTTTTGAAGTAGTATAACTGTTTTAATGTGTGACAGGAATTTGGCTTAATAAGCGGAGTAAGCTCGACTGAAGCCTCACTAAGCTTAGATCAAGTCAACCTAATCTTGGCTCAACTCTATCTTAAGTTTTTCTTAAGATTGAATTAAGACTGGATGACACAATGTAGATATAGCCTTTATTTTATCAGTAGGTTCTGGTGTCTTTAGCAACTGTATATCTGTAAAAATGTCATAGAAGTCAGTTGAAGAGTCTACAACTTATAACGTAATAGACAACAATAACTGTTCTACAGTTTTATTATAAATATTTATTATTTCAAGAGGCCCTCCCTATTTATTATATACACATTTAAAACAGGATTTTTTTAATTAACTGTTAAAGATTGTTTCGAAAAATAATGGTGTAAAGGATTTTTAAAAATCTGATCTCCAAATGTTACTTGTACCAACAATTATTTTTTTTTCAATTGTGCAACAAAATTTAATTAATAGTAATTAACATTATTATTATTTTTTTCCTAAAGGTATCATCCAACAACACAAGATGAGTTTTTGCGGTTTCGAAACCTAATGACACAGGCCCAGGGTCCAGGCGCAGGTCCAAACGGTCACTTGGGCTTTCCACATCCATCCCATGTGCATTTTCATCATATGCCGAAGTGGCCTGGATTGCCACAATTTAGCGATCTTTACTCTTGTATGAAATGTGAGAAAATGTTTTCGACGGCCCACGGTTTGGAGGTTCATGCCAGAAGGACCCATCACGGGAAGAAACCGTTCGCGTGCGAACTCTGCAATAAGACGTTCGGACATGAAGTTAGTTTAAGTCAACACAGGTGAAATTGAAGAATTTAAGAGATGACGATTTCCTTTTTAACTATCTTCATTTTTCTAGGGCTGTGCATAATGTAGAAAAGGTCTTCGAATGTAAGCAATGTGGAAAAAGCTTTAAGCGGTCCAGCACCCTCTCGACGCATCTCCTTATTCATAGTGATACTCGGCCGTATCCGTGCAGCTACTGCGGAAAGCGATTCCACCAGAAAAGTGATATGAAGAAGCACACCTACATCCATACAGGTGAGTGGGGCTCCCCAGCCCGGCCCCGTCCCCATTTAAATCTACTAAGCGCCCCCGGTCGAGCCAGAAAGTAGCAAAGCCAACAACAAGGTGGCAAATTACATTTTGCTTGTCTCAGCGCGGAACTTTCAACCTTAATTAGTAAATAATTCATCCTCGCCATAAGATTGTGTACTGCTGGCGGTGGTATTAGCGCCCTGGAAGGATAAATGGTTTATAGTCGGCCCCACTGGGCCGCGGAGGCTGGGGCTCTGGCGACGGCGACGGTGACGCCCAGCCTGGAGGATGCTGTGCTGATAAAAGCTTCTGTTACTCATCTGCACCCTCGGCCCGGCCCCATAATCGTGTGGAGCGACTCTTGGTGTGCCCTGTTCGGATAGGTTAAGAAAAGCCGTTTATAATCGCCAGACTGAGATATAAATTCAGGCCATCCGAGAATATGTGCACAGTAAAATTCCAAAGATATGCGCATCGGCTAGATGCAGTCTAAGGTTTAACTCGGGATCTCGGAGACTCGTTTTTCGCTGCAAAGAAGCAGCCCACAAAGCAACGATGCATTATTAATCGCGCGGGGGGGGGCGTATGATTTCTTGCTCCGCTCCTCCGGGCGGAGTGTAATGATTTGGCCATTTTGAGGGAGCTGCCCGTAAAAGGGTTCGGTGCTTGGGTTTTGTGTATGTGGGCCCCTCCTGTGTACAGGAGCCCTTTTAGCCCTTCAGTCTGATGTATCCCGGGGAGGGTTGTGACTTGATTTAAGGGGCCTCATTAAACCAGTTTTAATCGCTTTCCACTCTTTGAATGCCCCCGGCTATCAGGCCCCGTCAGTCGGCGAAAATTCCACCTAATGCGGGGGGAGTGGGGAGTATCGGCCTCGGTAATTTGTCGTCTGCAAGCAGTGTTCCTGTCATTCCAGCTTTAACCCTTTTCTCTGCTATTTGGAGGCCCTTAACAGGGCCAACCTCTTCTTCTCGGCCCCGCATCCAAGTGTAGACGGCAGCAAGGAGGAATATCTGTCTACAATTAAAACAGATTCACTTGATTTATTGCAATTAATTGGTTAAAATTATCCCTGCGCTGCTGCTCTTGTAAGGTTCTGGCAGCCGGGGGGATCGGTGGCACAGTTTTTTAGGTGGAATGTGCCAGTCGGAAGGATGGATGGCTCCTTACGTTTTAAACGTTATGTAACTTCCCACTATTAAGAAGGGAATTTCTAGCACACCGAATGGAATCCGTTATCAGTTAGCAGGTGGGGAATATTAAGGGTATTTTCTTTGGAAAGAGTGCGTCTCATATTCTCATTCCACAGATAGTACCTAAATTGTGTGTTTTGGATATTTACATTTTGTTCTGAATATATAGCAATTCGTTTTTACACTAAATTTAAGATTGTTGCTGCTTAGAAATCTTATCAACACTTTGCTTAGTGATATCTACTTTTTACGATAGGTGGTCAACTCATTTTAACCACTTACAAAATTTCGTTGTAAGCCAGCTAGTGCCATTTTCATATTGTCATTTCTAAAAACATTACACCGGTCTACAAAAAAAATTTTTTCTTGAGTCTCGGTTTATTTCGTGATTTTTTTTTAGTTTGTTTTTGTAGTGTTGGTTGGAGTAATGGAAAAAAGGCATAAATGGTCAATATATGGTCTTTTGTATTTTTGACCCTATATTTCTTGAAAATGAGAGCAGATTGAGCATTTTCATTTCCGAATTCATAATTTACGCAAAAAATCTTATAGAAGTCATTTGCAAATACTTTGAGAACAAATTTTGCGTTGACCTGTGTTATATATCGTTAGATAGATGTATACAGGTATAGACTATTTAATAAAGCACTTTGTCGTGTTATGTCATTTGAGTTTCAATGCCTAAAGTGATTAAGAGTGTTCAGTATATACATTTCAATGACCTTCATTATTCATAATATCAACAATTCTTTACAGAAATTAAAAAAACTATTATTTCCTTACAAATTTTGTATTGCCAATTATTACAAGAATTGCTGCCGTTAACAAAAATAATGGTTGGCACATCAAGTTTTAGATATTTTAAATAATAATAATAATAAAATTCCAAAGTAGACTTTTTGGGCTTTTCATTGATATATACATACAAACTATATCAATCCTATTTAAACGATTTATTATTTATTTATTATGTAGTATTACCTTATCAGTTTGTTAAAATTTGCTTTAATTACTTAATTTTTGAGCTATATTTAATCAAACAAATAAAAAAATAATGAAAGGATTGAATACAGCTAAAAGTAAAAATTGCGATTTAGAGATGAGAACGAACACCCTTAAATAAATAGCCTTAAATATTTTTCTTTAATATTTAAAACCTTGAACCACTAATTATAAATATAACACCGGAAAAAGCTGATTGAAGGAAAGTTTAAATTTAAAACGAAAAGAAAATAAAGTTTAACTTCAACTTAGCGTTGATCCATTTGATAATAAATAACACAAATCAATTGAATAACGATTGTATATCTGGACATTACATACTTCAAAATTGTTTTGTTTTCTTTATTTCGATAATCGGCAGCGAAAAACCCGTCGTGTGTAAATCACACAAATTTTTATAAAAAGAAGTTTTTAGGAACATTTTATAGCTTTTTTTCGTTTTTCATTAAACAGTTCAAATAAGACTATTATTTTGAATCTTCTTCCCCAGGAGTTTTCCAGAAACCTACTTTTGTGTGCTTCAAAATCTTTCGATTTTTTTCTCTTAATTATATCTATAACAAGTATATGCATCAATATTTGATTGAATGCTGGTGTTTACGACACTTTACCATAGACAACCAGTGAATATGGCAAAAAAATCGTTTAAAGATCCTTTGTATCGATACTATTATTATTATTTACTATACTAAATCATCGAAATAATAATCGTTCAGTATGTATTTCTATTATTAATTTTAAAATGCTATTTTATAAGTAATTAACATTCAAAGTTTTATATACTTCCAAAAAGTTAACACAAAAACATCACTATACGAAAAAATAAGATAAAAATTTGAAATGAACATTGTACACACAATAACTTAATCATCTTTGTTAGCCTAAATTTTTTATATAAGTGTAAAAATTCGAATATTAGAAAGTTTTTAACAAATTATAGGTTCATTTTCAAATTTCAAAGGGGTGTTGGTTTGGAGTTTAAAAAATATATACCTAAGCTACTACTAATAGATTCTGTGTGGGCATTGTTCTATCCGGGGACATTATTACCAGGCGACGATTAAAGGCAGAAATCATATCAGAGGATGAGAAACCAAATCTAAATCCAGCAGAAGTTCCCCTTGAACGTGCATTTATCTGTAATAAAGATGTGTGATTGCTCACTCATCTTCCCCCTCAAACAGGGAGCATTATTATGCCTCCATATTCCTTAGGGTTAAGGGAGGGAAAAATTAGTCCAGTCCTCTGGGACTCATAGGGCCACTGTGCAGGGATCATTTATCCACTTTGCACCGTGCCAATAGCGCCCGGTTCCAGGAGTATTAAATTTCATCAAATTTCGAGTTGAAGTTTAGATAAATTACTTTTTCGCATATTCCCAGCAGGGCAATCCCCGGAGCAGGTATCCGGGAGAAGGACGGTAATGGTTCATTCGAATACATTAGCACACTGCTAAATAGCGAATAGCACTCAAGTTATTTAAAGTGATTTCTGGGCAGTACACGCTAATTGAGGCAATCTCATTTTATTCAATAGGTGTTCGCAAAACGCCCCGTACTGTCACTGAATCCTCCGGATTTAATCGCATTGAAGCTCTCTTTTTCGCTTTCTCAAGTTTACTCGAATAATCTTTGACGGTAATTTTAATTCATGACGCGTCTCTGGTTTTCATTTACAGACTCGAGATTTTTCGTGTCGGTCCCCCAGCACGTCTTATCCTAAAAATCCCTGGGTCTGCTTTCTCCGCTAGAATCGTTTTCTGGTGTCTGTCTCTTTGGGGCGTAATACCCTAATTAAATTAAGACCTGGAAGCAGTGCCAAGGAAAAATCATTATCCACCATTTTTCCTTCAAGTTTAATTATCCTATCACAGAGATTTTTTGTTTAGGATCTTTTATCGTTCGCATGCCGCCTTCGTCATCCTCAGCTCTGCCACTGGAAACAGTCGTAACCGCGAAAAGCCGGGTGTGCGAAGGGTGCACTGTGAACGCGACTTTAATTATGCGATTGTTCCAAGGATCCCAGGACTACGGGCGGCGGCGGCGGCGTCTGGGCTGAAGTACGGGCGCAACTATAACACTTAACCAGTATTAAATTTGAATGTCGGCGGAGCCATCCTTGGGGATGACGAGAGCCTCGGGTGCTAATGGGTCTTGTATAGAGTGATTACCGCGGTAGAAGCCTCAGCTTCTGGCTGCGATGTGCGGTATGCTCCTAGTAGCTGGCAATGTATTTTCTACCCGCTGCAGAATGGAGTCGGCCTCGGAGCGTTCGTTCCCGGGAAATGCTCGAAAATCAGTTGATACTAATTCAGGCACATCCGCCATGTGTTGGTGTACTCCAGTTGGAGTTCTGCAGCGGATTCCTCAATATTCCTGTAATGGGTTCACGTATATATGAAATCCCAGATTGAGCCAAATGATATCCATTTGTCAGCCTTTTGGGTAATTTACTTTTATCACATTAAATTAAACTCTGTACGCGTCGGGCCTTGCATGGCTGCGGTACTGTGATTGTGTTAGCTTGGATAAGTTTATGAGCCGGAACGCAAATAATTATGCAGCCCTGGCTGGGTATTTAACGTTGATTGAAATTGTTCGAAACCGGAATTGCTCCCTTTTAAGAACTGATTTCACCATTAAGAAATTTTAGGCATACATTTTAATCTTATACTCGTAAACTGCTTTTGTAAAACATAACCACTATAGCCAATTAGATAACTGCTGAAAAATTAAACTCTATATAATATACCACTTAAATATTTATTTATTCAGCCCACTGTTTTACATAATTACAATACAAATTCATTTAACATTTTCAAGAAGTGAAGTTTTAATTTTAAAATTATTTCTATCCATAGTGAGTGAATTAAATTTATTGATACTTCTAGTTATTGCATTATATAAACCATAATTAAGTTCTATGAATACATTTATACGACAACTCGATCCTGTTCTAATGAACCATGTATTGCGGAGACCAGATTACAGAAGCGTATATTCAAGAATACATAGGTCCTTACCTACTAAAGAGACAAACAGGGTTGTTATAGCAAAAATATCGAACAATTCTTTGGAACCGAGAATTTTAAAAGATTTACAGCAAATGTACATGTTCCATATTTTTTACAAACAAAATCTTTTTATTATTATTTTAAGATATCAGATCATTTAACACCATATCCAGAGTAGGCGAGTGCAGCAATATATATGTAGTCCTAACCTCCAGAAATATTTTCAAATCATCAACGTACAATAGACATAGCGAATGACAAAAATAATTTACAACATCATTAATAAAAAGAATAAATACTATCGAACCACCTTGATGTACGCCATCATTAGGGAATTATAAGAGTTTGTATTATGGTTTCTAAAATATATAACATTCGTAAATATGAATGAGAAAAAGCGAGAGGAATAAAATATAAAATAAATAGTGATCTCCACTAAATCAAGCTTCATTACTAATGTAATAATTTTGGTAATAAATAGTAAAATTATCGGTAACAAGTAAAATAGGTATTGATAATATTTGAAAGCCAATTCTAAATATTTTAAGTTTTGAAAACTGTGTTCCATAACTTTAAAAGACCACGCAAAATGATTACATATGATGTTTTATGTAATACACCCGTAAAAACTAAACTTCGTTTTGATTACACATTTTGATATTGATTTTGAAATTCATGTTAGAACAAATAATTCGTGCTAAAAAGCATTATTTGTTCTTGTTTGTGAAGCATGTTATTTTAAAATCATGCAAAATGAGACTGTGTAAAAGACAAAGGATTATATAAGTTATAAAACTGCAAACGATTCTATGGTGTCCTTAACCAGGAAAATTTACAAACAACAAAATTACAGCCGTCAACTCAACTCACAAATGAAAACGATCCCATTTTGGAAGCAAATAGGGTTAAAGGTCCAAAATAGAAAAACAGTACCTATATTTAAAACATTAATGAAAAACCATTAAAAAATAACTAATATCTATTGTTAATAACAATATTACTTTAACATTTTTTGAAATATATAATGTCGTGAAATTTATTCCATAAACCGATTACTCCGATTACTACTATAAAAGTTTAAAAATCGTTAAAACTATTATACAATACATATATACAACATGAAGTGTTATATTATTTGAGGGTAACTCAAAATATAATTTAATAAAATGATTTTAAAGAAGGAAAACGGAAATTCGATTAGTGCAGAGTAAAATTAAAATATCGAGGACTTTCTTTAAAAATATGGGTATACTAAGGAGTTACGTGTACTTAGAGTATTTTCAAATAATCTAGTTAGTTCTCCATCTTATATTGTATTGTTTTATTTGCTATTTCTTTTGCGCTGCTTTTTAATAATTTATAATAATGTAATATTAATTAATTTGATTCAATTCAGGTTGGATCGATTGCGTGACCTAGAAAAACGTGTGCTCAATAGTCTAGAAAATTGTTGTGGACACATACCCTAACAAAATGTGAATTACTTAATAAAAAAAATTTCGATAAATTCATATCGTCTTACGTCTGCTTTTAAAGTAACACTATCTAAATATCCTTAGGGCTGTTCCGCCCTTGTTTTAATAAAGCCGCTGAGAGGATTCCTGCCACAACCACGAGCCAACCGTCATAATTTACTACAGCGGCGTCGGAGCATTATATAATTGAATTAAATCACTTGCCGAAAGTAGCAACAAAAGCACTTGACAAAATGTTCGTTACACACAAAATTTGAAGGGAGGTTCCGCCTAAAGGAAACCCACAACCGAACCATTAAGTCGGTGGAGCGCAGTGCGCCGCCACAAGTAATTTGTTCATAAAAACACGCCATCGCGTCAAGTGTTTATCATTCTTTGGAATAACAAGGTCGGGTTTGACGCTGGTTCCTCTGGAGCCTGCCGAGCTCTTCGAATTAGCCACAGACGCAAAGGCAAAGCTGCGAGGCTGCGAGGCTGCGGACTGCGGAGGTGTGCAGTGCGGTTTTGTCGCACTTGACGCTATTAAAATCGATCTGGGTGTTGAAAATCTGAACTATGTAAGTTGCTAGAAACTCCTCGCCGAAAGTGCCAAAACTCTGGAGGAAACTTAAGGCCCAATCTGGCAACATTGTAAACAGCGTCCTCGTGCCAAAATCTGCCCTAGTCGAGCTAAAGGAATTTATGAATCTTGAAAAAAAAAGCAGGGCCCCTGATGTTGTGAAATTTTATATCCTGCAGAGCATAAATCCAGGTATTGAATATTTTATCAGCGTATACAACCACGCCAAAAGGATTTTGCTTTATTCGTGGGTTTTCCTAGTCGAGATTCGTCTGAGATATGATTTCCACAATGACACACCAACCCGGATGGGGGCAAGGGCCAGGGATTTCGGCGAGGAGTAAAACTCCTTAAAGTTGAAGAGGAGAAATCATGGAGGATATATGCAAAACGAGATTTCGATGTTAAATTTTTTATGATATTTCGCCTTTTTATGTTGATTCGTCGGCGCACCTTTCAGCCATCTTACATGTAGCCTGGCCTGATTTCAGGACTCCAGCCGGGACGGGGCGGTGGCGTTTGGAGGGCATTTGGTGCACTGACGAGTGAAACAGAGGTGAAATTAGAAAAAATGGGCTGGATTTTCAAGGATTCTTCTGAGATTGTTTTATTGATTTTTACACCAAGACAAAACCGAATACCCCCGTCTATATCCTTTGCAGATTGCGTAAGAGGTGTTTGCTTTCGGGTCGTGTCAGGGCTCATTTGTTTTAGGCCATGAAAACGAGAAATGGAACGGATATGTCTGTAGGGATTTTTGGGTTTTACGGGTGGGTAAAGGGTGCAAATGCGTGCCACTTGAATTCTTAACATGGAACCGAGCTTTACCACAAGAATTATTCATTTTCAAATCCTAATCCTCTCACGCTACTGGTGAAATGGAATCTTTATAGCTTTCAGGAAGATTTCTCCCAAGTGCTTTCAACCTCAAGCACTAGGATAAATATTGCTTAGGGGGTTCGGGTGGAATTTCCTGGAAGCACTCACTCAAGCACGTAGACGCAGTAGCAAATTGTCGGACAAAGTCAAAATTAAATTAATAATCGTCCTTCATCACTTAAATCGAATTTTCAAATCAGCCATTTCATTCGTCCTTCAAGTATGCTATTATATTTTTAAGAATTAATAAAACAAAATTAAAATGTCAATTCAATTATCTGATTTCTACACTGTTTCAATTTGAAATATAACCTATAAAGCTATTGTTACAAAATTTTCCTTCGCTATAATTCACACTTGAAATTTTAATCAAGTGGGTATGAGGATCGGCGTTCAATTGCGCGATCGTGGCGTATGTGGCTGGAGCACTGGCCAATATAGCCACACTGATGAGATCTGGCCAGTGCCCCGGATTGAACGAACATTTATCCTTAAACAGCGAAGGACAAACGTGGAATTTTGTCCGCCAGCCGCTCGACAGGCAGAATTGGCACACTATTTTTAATAGTAGTTAAAAAATTAAATTCAAGCAGTAACAAAGCTGTAAGACTTTAATAAATAGCAAAATATGAAATTTTGATTTTAAGTTTTTGATAAAACGTGTATGAACTATTTAAAAGTCAGAGATATTTTCGTGAAAACATATTATGGAACAGAAAATCGTATGAATATCCTCTTCGGTTCTTCGGACATGGCAACATCTTGTTGAATTTTCTACAATAATTTCGAATAAATAAGTCTCTATTTGTATCTACTATATATATATATATACTATTACTAAGTTTAAGAATAATAATTAGTATTTAATGTCAACTTTGTTTAATCCATCAACCACGTTTTTGTGCTCTCTGTTTTGCACTACTGGTATTATTTTAAATTATTGTTATTATTATTGATATTTCAAATTCAAAACAAGCAACATTACACTTTCGTTAGTTAATTAAATTATTGTATATTACTTAAATAAGTATAGTTAAACTGAATAAATGCTAAGGTCTAATGATCAGAATGTCTTCCTCCCCAACAAATATGAAGACTAGAAAATAAAATAAAGCAGTTCCCTTCCTTTCCCATGAAATTCGAATCAGATGTTCATTTCAATCCAATTCAATTGAGCTGCAACCTTCTTTGCTTGGGTAGGGACGCGTCAATAAATTTCAACGACACGTGCCAACTGCAGGAGGGTTGGATGTTTTTCGATAGAACAAGTGCATTCCTCTCAACAGACCTTTTTCGAAAATGAACCTTGAGGTTTATTTAATACTTTTTTGACTTACCCGATACTGCAGCACGCCTTTTATAAAGGGCACGTGACGATCAAAGGATGCGTGAGTGATACTTGTTAGAAATGAAGGATGTGTCCCTGGTTAATTGAGTTATCATTTTGAAGAGGATCTGCACGCAAAGAAAAATATAGAAATAAACGTTGCTCAAGGGGATTTTCACATAGTAGCTAATTTGAATTATGACAAAATAAGAAAATGCGAGGTATGAACCCTTGCCTACGTATGCATAATGTTTTTTATAGTTCAGTCCTTCGAGTACACAACGTTATATTACTTAGTTACAAGTTTTGTATAATTACAACTATTACGAATTTGTTTATAGATGTTTAACAAATAAAATTCAGCATATCAGTCAACTTAAAAGATGTCCTATTCTTTTATTTTTATGTAAGAGAATATCTCGAACAAATTTTATAGTTTGTTGCAACACATTTTGGACAACAATAGCGAATTTTAAGCAAACTACAGGTTTGTTAATTCAGGTGGTATCAGATGGGAAATATTCAGAAATTCAAACATAAAATTATAAATAATAATAATAATAATAATATAATAAAGCTTTTACGACTAATTATATTTGAATGTCACTTATTTTTGAACGATTGTTAATTTTCTGTTATACTTACAGAGACTCAGGATATAAATAATATACATTTTTAATAGGTTTAATGGTTCCATTCGCCAAAATAGAAAACGAAACCCTTATAGGATCACTTAATTGTTCATCTCTCCGTTTTCCAAGGCCCCTTTTTTCAGAAACACCTTAGTATCAAGTTGAAATTAATATCGTATGCTAAGGTCAATGGCCTTATACTGCTGTAAAAACTTGAAGTTTCCAGTTGAACGCAATAAAGAGGTACGGACGTTCAAGGCGTATTTTCTAAAAGTCCTACTCACTGATCTTCAAAACCTAAGTAACAGGGTACTTCCGGTGTCCTAAAATTTTGAAATTTGATACGAAGGAATAAATCCGAAAACTATTAATTTCTAATTCTATGTGGAATTTTCTTTTCATACACTTATGTTATTCAAAATGATGAACTTATTACGTGATAAACTTGATTTTTTTATGTCTGAAATTTAGTAGATATAATTATTAAGTATATTATACTTATATAATAGTAAAAAGGTATGGAACCCACAAGGTGCCAGTTCTAGTTATTCCTGTCTTATTTTTTTAAGTCTAGCTTAAAAGTAGTTAAAAATTGAAAAAGTTATAGTAGAAACGTATATAAAGGAACATAAATGTCCAAATAACCACTGACAATTGGTGGTAAACGTGCAGGAAAGAGTCAACAGGCAAAAATAAAGCACTTAAGTCGTAAAAGCCTCAGTCGTTTATTTCATACTTTGATAATAAAATTTGTATCTTGTCCCTGACATTTGGAAAAATTCATTAATTTGTTAAAAAATGTGCATTTTAGCGAAACAGCTGCCACTATATGGCCATAATCACGTGATTCAGAAGGGCTAAGAGCTGACATAACGGTCGTTTATTATTCTTTAAATATTACAGGGTGACACGAAGACGCAGTTATGTCATAGAAATCCTTAAAGAATGCGGAAAAAGAATATTTCCTGAGAAACTTAAGTTTAATATACTTTACGACGTCCCATATATAAAATGCCATGGGCGAAAGCGGAATCGTGTACATATGGGGGGCAACACACAATCATGAACTTTCCACATATGTCTCTTGATGGGGAACGAGGGGAGCATGCGAACCCCGCGTCCTAGTCCTCGAGGACAGGGCACGTTTTCATCACATCCAATCTCCACACCCCATACAGCCAGCCAAGCATCATGATTTTTCATGGCGTCGAGTGGTGATTTCGTTTGGGATTTTCCGACTTGGTCTGGTTTATTTTTCAGTTTTTCCACACTTGTCTAAGTGCGGATGTCCTGCTCTACCACTACCGTCGCGGCCCGTGAGCCAGTCACCAGTAGTGGTTTCCGGATTTCTATCAACTCTGGAGCCCTTTACGGAGATTTTTTCGACACCGAGGACTAAATGAGAGTGTAGCAGCCGCCATATGGGACCCATATTGGTCCAGTGGGAGTGTTTGCGTTGTTATGCTTAAAGTATCCTTGTCGGAAAGGACACCCTGCTTTTCTGGGACAGCAACTGCGAACTGACAAAAACTGCAGCCAAGTTCTTTACGCGCTTATACGCCTGAATATCCTGGGAAACTTTTTTTTTCCGTCAACTTATGCATCTGCCCCAGGAATTTTTAATTAAAGCTCTGGCACAGAGTGCACCGCCCATTTAGGAATTCTTTCTGGAATTAATTAAAATGCGGATCAGGCAGAGAAACGCTTTAGTGTCCACAAAACATTAAAACAAATCTGCCTCTACTCGTCCTACAGACTACTGGAACCCGCCCGTATACTGTTTAAGACCCATTTCTTTAAATTTAATCCAGCCTCGCAGCCACATGTCGTGTTATGTAGATTTTGTAGCTAATTTTCGATTCGCCTCTCCAGGGCGAACAAATGCTGGGCCGACTAACGAGCACTCTGGCGAAAATTCGGTGTAACACCAAACCGCATAACAAACTCGCTAAATAGGATAAAATTAGTAACTGGAGACTCTGCTGCTAACCGCTCTCGAAGCCACCCCCTGTGGCTGTATGAATTTTTACTTGGACTCATTGAATATGCCCTAGCAGGGCCTTCTAGACAGAGATAAAAGGGAGGGTGCAACTGGAATAAAACACAAGTAATACAATTAGAGCTGTCACCAGAAAACCCCAAAATTGGCTGGAAGCTATTTAACAGGTTTTGCAATTCGAGAACGAGAACCGTAAAACGATATCAATGGTTACAAAATTGCAGATTCATCAAAGTGTTCACTTTGCAGTTGTAGCAGTGAAACACATGCTCTAATATAGGTTCTCATATTTGAATTTGAAAGAAACACGAGTATTGTTACATTCATTAAGATGTTTAATAAAAACTTTAAAATGAGATATTTAAAATTAGTAGAAGTTTATATGTATTAGACAAATTTTTATATTATAATTCAATAAATTCTATCACGCATATCGGTTAGTTCAAAAAACATCATAATGATAGTGGATAAAAATTGCAGGCAAATTAAAATTGTTATAATGGTTTTCAATCCTTTCGGCCCTACATTTCTACTCGCGCTTGACCGATTTTTATGTCGACACCGTAATCCCAAAGTCATTGTGAGTTTTGAGCTATGTGTCCACTCTTGTAAAATGTTAACTAGATATTGTTCTACTACTTATATTTTTGACGCCAAATCGATTTTCATTGTGTTATTCTCATGAAAGTGTCAAAACTGAATTAAAGATGACCTTGGATTTTAGTTTCTACAGAAAAACTTTTTTTTCATTTTTAGCATAATATGAACTTTAGTATTTTGTCTTTTTTTCAAATATTACTGTCTACTAAAATTAAATTTTGTATACATACAAATATGTATGTAATTATCTTAATCGTCCGTGGAGTAAGAAGAATTCATAATTTACTAATGACAGCCTATGAAACTATTTCGTGATAAATGTATCTAAACTTTATAAAGAAACATAATTTAAACTCATGAACTACAAAACATGTAGAATTTTAATAGTAATTGTTTTTAATTATAAATTTATTTCCACCATAAGATTATTACAGACTATTTATGAAAAGTACCTATTTATTTTCAAAGCAAATTTTCTCTTCTGTATGTATGAATATTAAAAAAAGAAATATAATAATCAAAAATGAAAATAACACCTTTTGTTCAGAAATTCTAGAAAAAGCACCCTTTGTTTAGTCAATTAAAATTCTATAAAAAATGTATTTTCACTTACATATGTTGGTATCGTAAGATTTGTTAGCTTTAGACATATCCAACTGTCGAATCTTAAAAATATAAATCGATCCGATGCAATTGGCATTTTGAGCACTGAAAATTAAGTTTGGGTATTAAAAATAACGAACTTGAAAATCTTTCGGGAGTTGGTGTAAAGGTGTAGCCCACCTGAACCTAAGCCAGGGCAGAAAATAAAACGGTGCGGTAGTGTCGTGATCAGAGGACAATTGGGCTGCAAATTAACTCCGGTCTGCTTAATTTGAATTGTAAATTCGGCAGAAAGACGAAATTACATTAATCCTTGGCGTTGAGCTTGACCAGTCGGATCGAACCGAAAGAGGAAAAAAAATTCGGCTTTATGTGACAGGGGGTAGTTCAGATACAACCACAATTTCATCTGCTCTTGGAAAATCAATGGCGAAAAGATTTTTCCTGGCAGGACAACAAAAATCTAGAGAGCGTCTCTGTGTGCACAGACAGCGACGCCGCGCGCCGCGACGACCGACGGGGCGAAAGGAGCGATTGGGGTTTAATGAAACCGCCGCCGTCGCGTCGCCGTCGCCGTCGCCGCGTGGGAGAGCGAACTACACGCGCGATAAATCGAATGCCGACGACAAGGACTCGCCGGGATTTATTGGTGTATGGAGCGGCCCGAGAGCAGTGGTGGCGCAGCCCCGGCTTGGGTGTGTCTGTGCGGGAAAATGGAAAATCAAACCCCTCCACTAAATTTTTCATTGGTCGGTCGTGATTTTTGTGCCGCCCACACTTGCATCGTTGCCATGACAACTGTGAAAATTTTCGTCCGCCGCCGCCGCGTTCAGATGTATGCCGGCCTCGACCCACCAGAGCTCAGTTTTCCACTAAGGCCCCCTACCCATTGGCAAGTGGAAACTGTGCAGAGGGCACAAGGAAAGATGTGAAACATCAGACCGTTGGGGATGCCCTGATTTCGAGGATTCTTCGAGATTTTTTCGTCATCCCTTCGTGTCATCACATCGAGCAGGAGAAATGTCCTCACGTACAGAAAATACTTTTATGTATTTCTTTCTTTATTTTTTGCTTTTTTTTTCCTTTTATTTTTTGTCCACCAGCGGCGGCGCTGAGACCAGGAGGAATGCTCCTTTTCATGGGAGTCGAATTCCAGCCAGACTTGATTGAAATTATTTCGTCCTTCGCGGCTCGTAAAAATTGAGATGACGCGGGAGGGCAGGCGCAGGAAGAGTTACCGCCGGGCGGCGGCAGTGCGATATTAAATTTGTGTAATCATTTATTAATCCCCCAAATCAGGAGGCATAATTGCGGCCGTAAAAGTTTTATTCACACCCCGCGTCGCCCCTTGGCGGAACCCGGCGAAGCCCGGCTCCATTAATGGGGTGTAAACGTTTTACGTGCAAATCATATCGTTTCCTTCGGATTGATGGCATTCTTCTCGAAGTAGGTTATCAGGGACATCTTTTGCGGTTATTAACGGTTTTTATACGGCTCAAACGTGCCCCAAGCTGCCTAAGGTATTCAATAGTCGGAAACCTGACAGGTGGGGTTCCAGTTAAATCATTCTGAAAATTGATTGCGTTTTATAAAAAATAGTACAAAAATCTTAAAACTCCTTCACTTCTTCAAATTAAAATTTAATTTTTTTTTAAATCTTCGTTTCTTACCTACAAGGGAATGTCCCAGGGTATCTTATCGATTTCGCTTTGAGATCTGTGCAGAAATGTTTTTTACAATAAAAAAAACTATTCTGTAAATTGCAAGTTCTATCTTTGCGTTAAAAAAAGTATTCTTAACAGCTTTCAAAATAAAAAGGTTAAAACTTAAACGTTTCAGTCATTTTCAAAATTGTTGTTTCATTGCCAAAAATAACCGAATTATAATGGACTTGAACTTATTTCTAGTTTTTAAATAAAATATTTCACATTTTTTTTACCTGCCATTTCTGCTAAATTGCCCAAAATTAAAACATTTTTGTGGACTAGATAGTGGATGTCAGCCTTAAACCCTCAAGTTCCCATTATTATTAAAAATACGAATAGTTAAAAATTAAAACCGAAAAACCCACAATTTTGAATGTATTAATTTTAGGTAGCTGAAAGCAATTGAGCACCAATTTTCATGAAAATCGCATAGGTATGTTGTTGAAAATTTAAAGCCGATTTTGATATCTTGAAATATCTGTTTTGCAAAAGGAAATATATATGTAGATTGTGCTTTAAATTTAAGTACATATATGTATTAAGTTTCTCCGAAAGTATAGATAGAGTGAATTAATTTTTTATTGAAAACTGAACTTGAACCATATTTTTGTACCAAAATTGTTTCGGTTACATTGAACCGAAATTGCTGTGGCCTAAACAATGTCTGTCCAATCTAAATGTTTTGATTGGAATTTTTATTGAAATCCAAGTAACCATTACAAGTAACATATTACATAATTTCATGGTTAACATAAAGTTAAGTTGATAATCTACTTTTTTTAAATTGCATTGAACCCCCATTTACAGTCGTATAGCCTCGAATAAGGCTACGCCACTGGGTTTATTTATTATGACTTCTCCAACTTTTAAATCGTCCCAAGATTTTGGCCTCTGACTGGTTGGGAAAGTGCAGCTAAATCAATCTCGACCAATAATAAATTGTGCGATGGCAGGTGAAGTTGTCTTCAAGTCAGTCAAGGGTAAACTAACCGGCCCTATCTGATCCGGCGCCTATTGATTTTCTCCCCCGCCCTAGTGGTCTGGGGCAGGAACACGTCCAAACATTTGTTTTCCTTCAATTTCAAGTTCTATCTGCGCCATAAAATAACTTGCTCCTTCATTTATTTCCTTTTTTTTCCAGCGTGAAACGTATTTGCCCAACTTTCTGCACACGATTCCAAATATACGGAGCACGGCGCTATAAATAAATAAAAAAATCTGTGGAAATCTTTTCCTACAACTTTTCGGAATATCCGTTTCGTTTTAAATGTGTTTGGGCGCTGATACATTATTTCCGCTGTAGTAGTTGTAATATAGTTAGCCCCCCTCCCCCGACGACGCCCTTGTGCGCGGTATAGGAACACATCCATAAAATAGAATCTGTTCAGAGAATGTGTGGGTGGGATTTCTTGTTATCTTTTATCTTTAGCGCCAGACGTGCGAATATAGAAGTGCAAAATCGCTGTAGCTAGCTCTAGCTAGATATAAATCCTGCAAATGAAATCTGCTGGATGACGAGGAAACATGGGAAGAAAAAAAGGGACGGCAAAATGGGACGGGAACCTCAACTCCTTGTGTTCTATATCTATCTACGGCCAGGAGACCTCATTTTGTTGAATCCGAAATCCCAGGATAATTTAGATAAATTAGAACGGAAAAATCTGTACGTGATATCCTTTTTCACGAGAATATGTGATTTCATCTCCAACATGGCACCGTTTTGGGAAACCAATGAGGTAATTATCTAGTGAGATTTGATACCTGGTCCCTTACGTACAAATGTCTGTTATATAACTAAATGATTCTTTAAGATGGCTTGGTTTGTTCAACCCGACTACTTTAAGAAGGTCGAGCATTCGTTACCATATCGACGCACTCTTCAACCGTGAATTTCCAGAAAATCCAGCATTCAGTTAGTTCAATTATTATTATTAATTAAATACTATATTTTATATGTAATTACTGCCCTTCTGCGTTTCAGATATTATTTCATATCAGTCAAAATAATGACTTTACTATAATAATTACAAATATTTATAGTTTCCGAAATATTCTACTTTTTCAAAATTCTTTTATTTTTACAAAATTAAATTAAATCCGATCAAGTTCCCTAAACAGTACTTCTACACTATGCAATTTCACTATGCATTTATATATTGTAAGTTATAAAAAAATAACCTGAAAAAAATAATAATAATGAAATGTAAATAAAAACCTTCTTACCTCTTGTCATCCAAAAGATATTTGTTATACAAAAAAATGTCTGTTACTTTAATAATCCGGTCAAGTGCGTGTCGGTTCACAAACTTATTGGCTAAACGAAATCTAAGTCATTCTCTATGGAAGTACATATTACGAATTTTTTACTTATCCAATGTACATTTTATAGGTTAGTCAAGTACCTACTTACTACTTGTTAACTTGTAAAGTCTACTTAGCTGTGATAGTTTTCCTTTTAACTTCGTTATATATACTACTATCGTGAATAGTTTTCACATATTTAGTTAGTTCAGTTGGTAGAGGGGAGGACACGTGACTCTAACAAAAATTACCACTTTAATGCTTCATATTTCGCAAACGGATCCCTGAATCGAAAAAATGTTCATAATATACCATCAATATTTTTGAAAGACCTATCCAACGACAATCCAATAATCCCCAAAAAAATCAAAACAATTTTAAATGCGTTTGTAGTACCTAAAACTTTTTTTCTGTTGTATATACTTTAAAGTTATGCAATTTTCGTCTTTTGGTCAATTTTAAGTCGATATTTCGTTCCGTTTAGAAATTAAATGCCTCTGATAGACAAACGGGCAGACGGATGGACAACCAGATAACAACAACAACTCGACGGAATGGAGCTCTAAAAAGAGTTGTAGTAGTGAATTATAGTATCAACAACTTAAAACATATTTTGTAAAATTTCAACACCTCCGCGAAGCTACTTCCAAGTTAGTAGAAGTATTTTAAGTACATATTTAAAAACTTTCTTTTAATAATCAATAAAACAAATATCACACCTTTCGGTACAACCTGTTTTACATGACATTCTTTAGTCTTGAGAAAGCACGGATTTTGGTTATTTCATTTGCTGTATTATTTCAGTGAACGTAGTAACCAATGCAGCGAACATTTTTCGGAGAAGCTCGAATTTTTATATGGCGAATTTGGTTAAATTCTAACTAGGTCAATTGATTTTTAAACTTCAACTTATAATTGCAGATTTTGTTAAAAATATAATCAATAATCATTTACACCCTGTCTCAAAATAATCCGCAGCATGTAGGGAAATGAAGCTATTAAACCAATTAATTCTTTATGTGTACTAATGCATTGTCAATGGTAAAACCAAAGATTAATCTTTTATTAAAATAAATAAATGTTTAGCAGTTGGTTGCAAAGCGAAATGGCTCCAGCCACTTGACCAGTCGTTTCATATAAAATGGACATAAATCACAAATTCATTAACTAGTTCTTGATTTCTGAAATTAAACCCTCCGCAAAAGTACTATCCGTATGCTTTCAGACAGCAGAGACGAAGGGCTCGTGAACAATAAAAATCCGATTAAGGACGTCATCTGATTCCACTTAATGAGCTCGCAATAAATAATAAATCGTCCTTCGGCAGAGATCCGTTTTTAATATTGTTCAATAAATTCATGAGGATTAAGGAGGGCTATTTTCTCTGACACGCCAAGATGGAGTTCTGGTCGTCGGTCCGAGGACAGCAACCCTCCAAACAAAAGGATATCATTTAACGACGCATTAGGAGGGATAATTTCTGCTGCCTGTATTGAAGGGGCTGGTGGCATGAATAGTTATCGCGGCTTCCGGAGGTCACACCACAGTTTTAGAATATTTCATAAAATTTAATAAACCTTAGGAAGACAAATTGGTGAGGATTAGAAGGTTGACGGTGCTGGGTGCGGGAAGTATTTTGATTCTTGGATTATCGGGCGTTTTATTTGATATCGAATAAAATCAAAGTGGGGATTCACTTCGATAAGGAACGTGATCTATTATAAAGATTTGAAGCTGATGCTATATTTTTATTTCGAGGGTTTTATTAAATTTAATGAGGTTTACATCTGGAGTACATCGTAATGGTTCTTCTTTATTTTTGACTTTTCAAAATATTATTTTTGCAAATGTTTTCAAAGTAAGTAACAAAAATAGTTATTTCATTTCGGTGACAGAACAGGCTTATTGTAGTTATGGTCCGGAAAATGATTTTTCCAGATAAAATATAATAGGAGCAAAATTAATGTATGTATTTAGAACTTTGAGACTAAAACTCCTATTCAAAAATAGCAGCGATGAATCAGATTTTGAATAAATGGTTTCATTAATTATTCAATAGTTTTTTAATCTATCTAGCCGGATCTTAGACTATGAGGAATTAATCGGGGGAAAATATTAAATTGAGCATTGAAATACATATTCAGAAATATGAATAGTTAAAATGTGTGAAGCTATAATTGTAATTGTCTTTGCCTTTTTAAAATCTTCATATGTATATAATAATTTATGAAAATTTGGTATTTAACATAAGAACACAAATTAATGAAAAATTTGCGAATGCTCAAACGGGCACTTTTTAGGTTCACGCTATTATAGTACCCGACAAGAGTAAAACCTATGGAATTTATTGTTGATTTAGGTAGAAAATGATCTAGATCTAGGTATGTTTACTAGAAATTTTTTACACTTGGGTTCGAAAGTTGTTCATCGTATTTCCTCTGTTAACCCTAAATACAAACGAAAAACTCACTCCCTTTCACGCAAAATTTGTTTATGAAGGTAAACACGATGACTAAATGAGTCTAAAAAAATACCCAAGAAATTCTCAAAGACTTCTTGTATTTATGGGGTCTTTTACAGTGAGCGAACCCCGCAAAACCAAAATAATGTTTTAAAATAACTATTTTTTGTACCTTCTTAGCCATTTAATATTTGTTTTACTTTTTGATTTCAGGTGAGAAGCCCCACAAGTGTCAGGTGTGCGGCAAGGCTTTTAGCCAGAGCTCCAATTTAATCACCCACTCGAGGAAGCACACGGGCTACAAACCTTTTGCGTGCGAACTCTGCCACAAGTCATTCCAGAGGAAGGTTGACCTGCGGCGGCACAAAGAGACCCAGCACACGGACTTGCGACCCTTGATCAACTGAGGTCCGGCGGAATCCCTTCCGCAGCGGCATAAAATAATACCAACCTTATATATCTAAAAATCTTTCGTAAGCTAAGCAGGCGGATAGAAACTTTTTGTATAAATGTGCAATTTTTATCAAATATCACTTGAAGAAAACTAGTTAGTTATAAAACAAATGGAATTCCTCGAGAGTTTGGCATTCATTTCGTCTTAGGTGTTTTTTGCGAATTTTAAGCGAACTCCATTTTAGGAAAAACTCCATTTTGGGTTCTTGTACATTTTTAGTGATAATTGTAATTCTTCTCTAGCAAATTATAAGTTTTCGAAAGGCATCTTACTGTAGCGGTAACTGCGCGGTGCTAGCAATGAAGTAATCCTGTATTTAAACCAAAAAATCCCCAACTATTCCTCTATTTTAAAAAAAAAATTTTTGTGCAATTCTAAAAATACTGTCAAAATTTACACTTTGAGATTCATCATTCCAAATACATATTTATACTAAGCCTTAAGCAGAGATCGAATCAAATTGAACCAACATATTCCAGTGGTAAAATATAATGCGATTTTGTTGTACATATTGTAAAATAGTGTAATTTATAAGTATGCTAACTGAGTATGTTTTTTAATAAGAACTGTGCGAGGGCGATAAGTCCCGCTTTATTTTCTGTTATTTTTCTGTTTTATTATTATTATATTATGCTAACGTTTAAAAATCTTTTACATTTTTTGCTTTACTTTGTTTAATTTAATTATTACTATCGGTCTCCAGCAAATTTTTTCTTTATATTCACTAATTGTACGGAAAAATCAACTAAAAGTCAACATTGTGAAAATAAAATTGAAATATTTAAAAATAGACGTGTTTCATTTCAACTAATTTTTGTGAAAAGAATTACTTAATATGATAATTTTGGTGTTATTATGATACCAAATAATATTAACTATACCTTTCGAAATGTTTGGTATGTCTGCAATGGAATGTTTGTTTGAAAAAACTTTGCACTACATTTCGTGGATAAATTGTTCAGGAAAGTATGTTTACTTTAGATTCCATACCGCGTATGTAAGACTTTCCAATAATTGTTTTGACTGATAATTTCCTAAAGAAAAACAAATTAAACGTTGTTTTTTTGAAATTCATATATTTCTGGTGTGCTGCGATGAAAATTTCAATGTTTACTTAAATATAAAAAATTCCTACCACAGATTCACTAGCGTTTTACAAACAATTTTAACTTTTCAATCACTTTTTAAATAAATGTCCCGGTTTCAGAAGTTTCGAAATGCTTCATTTGTTCTTTGTAACTTAGATTCATAATTTTAATAAAAGGTTTGTTTCCCACAAAAAATGATTCTCGCGACCACTGTGGCATGAAGGAAATTTCAGATTTTAGGAAAAACTCTCCTTGCACCTCATCTCTTTAAAGAAAACCTTTGTTATTCCATAGTTATCAATATTATAATTGATAACTAAGGTGGTATTTCAAATTTTAATCAATGCGAACTATTATATCAAGAAAATTATATTTTAAATTTTGGTGGCTCTGCTCAGGAGGGACGAAAATAAAATTATATTCGACATGACATTTTTTTCGGCATCTAAGGTCAGATGAACAAGTACTTCTCCAGGGCAATAAAAAAAATAAAATACAAGAATTTTATGTCCATTTTAAAAAATAATGAGTCTACGAAACATGCTATGAACAGGATTGCTGAGTATCAAAACAAAAGAATCTCATAAATCGAATTATGTTTTAAGAATTAAATATCAAAAAATAAACTTGTTCAGGGTCGATCTTTTAATAGGCTGATATTTTTTTTCTTGAGATAAAATATCAACTGATGGAAAATTATTCTTCAATCTAACTAAATAACTGACGAATAACATCATCATCTAGACATTTATCGTGTTTTTTCTTAAGAACACTTTTAAGGCTTTTTTTTATTTTATAATATAATATGTAGCTGAGTAACCCGGCTACATCCAGTGTACATATTTTAAGTATTATACTATTCTCTTATCAAGACTTCTTAAATGTTTGATACTTCATCTAATTTAGAAGTGTTACCAAAATCTGTGCATGTGATTAACTCATTACCACGATACCGCGGTCCATATGCGTTTTTATTGTTAAGGGTATTCAAATATTTTTCTAGAATTCCTATTGCATCTTCGCATTATGCGTGGACATTAAAACTGAATACCTATTTGCGATAGAAATTATCGTCAAACTATTCATTTTGCCACACATATAAATAGATGGGTCATCAATGCATATTAATATGTCAATTATCAAAAACCCGACTCCAATATATTTTCTCATGAAATTACTGTTAATCGTGAAAAATTTGTTCGTCATCTTGGATTTGCAAGTTTTTGTGCTCAAGTTTTATAACAAATATGAATCAGTGGTTTCAAAATACCCTTAGTATAAAAATTTTCACTCAAAATTTTTATTTTTAAATTTCGGGAATCTCTAAAAACCTCCAAATACCAGCTTATGTGGATCGAAGTGCTTTAAAATTTAAAATTATTGGTCGCCATATTAGGTCCGCCATTTTAAAGCTGATGAATAAAAGGTAGCCTATATGTTAAGTTGGAATATGTTGTCATTGCAGTCAATAAATGAAATTTATCGTACCAAGCGTTTAGAACAATCTTTCGATCTTATATATAAATATGATACATACATATATATATATGCATAGAGATATCTATATAATTAATATATAATAATTAATAATCATCGAAATTGTATACGTAAGTTATAGATCAGAAGCAAGTGCAGGGAAATTTGAAATGTATATATGTATGTAGGTAGTGAATTTGTCGGTTTGTTTTTTACCTGTAGTTTTCGTATGTACATATGTATAATTATATAAATGTAATTAATTGATCAAAATGTTGGTAAACAAGTCCAATTCAGTTCATCGCTTGGGAAAGGTCTCCACTTTTTGCGTTTCCTAGTAGCAGAGTATGAGCACAATGTAGAATGATTTAACATTTTGTAGAGGGTAAATTCGGTCCATTCGCATTGCTATCCCACGCCATCTTCTTTTCTTTCCTCCAGCAGAAATCACAAATAACGATGATGACGAAGATGATATTCACTTTGTATGTATGCGAATATCGGAGGAGAAAATCTGCTTTTATGTGTTGAAATGCTTACATCCTTCATTATGCTTCCTTATCCAACTGTTCAGATTACAAAGTGCTCGAGTTCCATGGCACCAGATGTCCACTTTCCCAAAAGTTGATCCCATCCTGCTTTCAGCTAGGAGCAGGGACCAAGTTCTTTTATATACTTGTCCTTTCTTGCCTCACATCCTCGGATTTGATGAAAAGCAACTAAGATTTTCTGAGAAAAATGGCAGTAGAAATTGAGTCTCGTGATTTTATAAAAATAAATGAGGGACGATGCTTCAAAAGTATGGCACCCGTGAAATATAGCCCAAATTGCAACTTTCCGTGCCCCACAGAGTTTAAAGGTCGTTATTGTAAAATGTCCTTTCCTGATTGCTTTGCGACACACAAACAAAAGCCATTTTGTTTACTGAAGCTTAAAGGCAAATTGGGGATAATACCGGAAACACATTACAATGTTTCTAAACATATGCCCGAATTGTGCGGTTTGTTCCAAAGAATTGGATTATCCTGGCGGCAAATCCTTTCGCTAAACATAAACAAAGTTTACTGGACCTGGAGTTCATGCCTGTTTAGCTTCGTTGACGTCTATTGTTCTTTCCTGGGACGCAAACAGACGATTCGCACCCTTCGGGGTGTTACAGCCGCTGTTCCTTTGACCACCAATTTGCGGAAGGGAAGACCATTTATGGTGGATTACATACAAGAAGATAGTTTTTCGATACTTTGGCAAAACAAAACAACTATGAACAAGATATGTTTTTCACATGTATTCTTATATCACTGTTCATTATAAAGGAACACCAAATAATTTTAACAATTTTGTTATTTATTTTTACTTACAATTAGTTACTTTTTATACAATTTTGTTGCCATTCATGTCATTGTTTAAAAAAACTCGGATAATATAAAAAAAGCCCTTTCGGCGGCAGCCAGAAGGAAGAGGTAGATTTCAGTGTGGTATAAAAATTATTTTTACTTCAGGGAATATAATGCTCAATGCCCCATCTCCGTGACCGATTCATCCTCTTTACGAACATAGCTAAGATATTGCCATGGAGAATATTTTAGCCAAGTTTAATCAAAATCGATTAAGAAGCATACGGTTCACAAAAAAATAAATTAAAATATACATACATATAGCTAAGTGAAAGCTGCCGTTCCCTTTCCCCAAAGCCCCACAGTTTTTTAACAAAATAGATATCGAGCCAATAAATGCATACAAAATTTTGAATCAAAATACATTTAGAAATACGACAAAATTATTTTTAATAACTGACCCGCCTTACCCATTTTAACCGATCATCACCATTAGAAATACGGCCTCTATCGCATCCACAACTCACAAGTTTCATTTCGTTATATGCCATGTATATATACATATGTATATATTTTTATATAGATATACCTAGGTACTTAATTGTCTAAATAAATTTTATATTTGAAGTCTACAATCTGTAAAACGAATTTTGGCATCATTCATTTTCCGAAATATTTTCATCAGATTCAGATCGATTTTGGTATTTGTTCTACATATTTAGACAGTATTTAATTTCAAAAATATATTGTTATATTTTCATTTAAAAATTCTCAATTATTCGTAAAGTTATGACCTTTTGAAGTCAAGAAAAAAGTAGCTTATTCGATTGTTCTGAAATTATAATTAGGTATTATATAAGGCATTGTTGTAATTACTACTACTTACTTTACCTATTATTATTTTTTTTTTACTTTTTAATAATTAATAACAAAGAAATAAAGAACTCACATAAAAATCCGTTGTTTTCTTTGAAAAAAAATAAATAGGTACTCTTATTTTTCATCTGTTTGACTGATAAGGCCAATTAGAGAAATAATTTATATTGAGCTCTATAGGCTTTACTTAAAAATTAAAAAAGAAACAATTAAGGAATCATTTGTGTACCCTTCCATGTATGTTGGACAGAGCGCAAAAATCAATGCAAGACAAAAATATTCCTTAAAGCTTAAAGTATTCTTTTCTATTTTTTCCAATACCTACTATGGAAAATTATGGAAGCAGGAAGAGTTCTATTGATGTCTTCGATAATTACTTAAGATAAACTAATAAAGAATAGTAGTTTGGAAAAACAATAAATAAGGTTTTTAAACTTATAACCTCAAATGCTTATCATTTTTTTAAATTTACAATCCGTTCAACAATTGCAAAAGTAATTTTAATTGTGTAGTAAAAAACCGGGAACTAATATAAAGCGACTCGGAGAAAGTCGTTTTTTGTTTTACATAAAAAATGCTTTTAGCACGAAAAAAGAAACAGCACCTTTTATATGAAGTAAAAATTAAAAAACAAAGACATTGTCACCATTTTAAATTTAAAAAGATTAGAGAAACCAAACTTTATATACCTACTGAAAATTCTAATCAGGTTTTATATTTTCTTTTATAATAATCAGTCAGAAAAATACCTAAATAATTCAAAGAAAATCGCAAAGTTTAAGTCGCTTTTTTGAATTTTCTAATTTCAATCTTAGATGTGTATTAAGTTATCTTGAAAACACTTACAAATGTATGTACCTATTTTTGTGAAGACTTTAGGCACTTATTTAAGATACCACTTTTGATCCGCCAACTTCAATGTTGTTCAAAATCAGCTGTAAAATAAAAAGTACCATCTATCTATTTTTAACCCCCGATTAATATCTCAATTTGGGAAATGGTGTTGTTTGGATTTTCTTTTATGATGCACACATATAATACAAAGTTAAAGAAAAACAAAGATCTGACTCGAACAAACATCAGGATTACAAGACAGATTTAGTACCTCTGAAAGACGAACAGGTTTTATAGGTTGAATTGAATGTTTTCTACATAGTGTTCATAGTCCAATTGTTGATTTTATTTATATTACAAGAGATAAAATAAAAGAGGGAAGAAAGTAATTACCTTGTTTTACAAGAAGGTTTTTGCATGAAGAAATAACGCTTTAGTTTAATATTTTAAATAATCGACCTTCATGAAATTTATGAAGAAGAAAGCGCACCTTCTAGCTCCAGGGACTGGCGCCGAAATAGCCACTCTGCCTCAATTGTAGTTAATTCCTTTAATTCCCTTAACCTGGTAGCTGGCTTAAGCTGTAAACTGATTATTCCCCAGGCGAGAGTAGAAATTCATAAGCTGGATGCAAAGCTGAAAACGATAGCACACAAAGATCTTGCTGAGCTCTTAATCAGCTAAATAATTTCGTTAAGACTCGAATAATTGCATTAATTTGCGCCTCCCACGGGCATCCTTGAACTCCTCAAGTTTTAATTACAGCACTCGCTCATTCCGGTCTCCCTATGCAAAGTAATAACAAAACAAGCTGCTGTCCCACCCTGTATCCACTAAATATATTGTACCAAGAACGAGGAACAGGGCAATTCCCAACTCGGAGCCCTTCCCGGCTGGTTGGAAGTTTTCCACTTAAGTTGCCATTAAGCATCTTTCGCTGCCGCCAGTCTTAAGCTTAACTTTTTTCCCGGGCTTATATCCGTAACTGTGTTAAACTTTTACTACAAAATAATAACAAAATGCAAATTCCCGGACAATAAAGTCACAGTCAAGATACAAGTTTCCACCAACTTAAGGGCTGTAATTTCAGTCCGGGGGCATGTCAGGTCTTAAGACAGTCAACTTGTATCAGTCGACTTTAACCACAACCCCCGGGCTGCTCCCGGAACCACTGACGAGGAATATGATTTCTTTTTCACAAAGTCTAAAAAAGAATCCTGCTCCCCGGGCGGAGCAGACGGGGTCTTATAGGCCCCAATGGAGTGAGATAACAACGCTAAAGTAGCCTGTAATTGAAATATTATCGTGCCCTTCTTATGTCCTTGCACTCCTCGTAAATACGCAACTTGTTTGGTTTGCGGAGGACATTTTGCTCGAAAGTCAATTGGAGTCTCATAAAATATTCAATATTGCAAGCAAAGCGCAGAGACGTACATATTGAGAAGAGACTTTCTCGAAAACGGGGTCTTTTGAGGAATACACCAATTTTTATGATGATGAAATTGAGGAATGACTGGGATAAGTTCGAAATGATTGGCGGAAAATTTACGAAAGGGTTGAATTGTCAATTCCTTTTGACGATTGCATTTGAACTGAATGCACTTTTATATCCTTTTTAAAGGGCTTTGGGGGCCCATCTTTTTTCTTCGTTATTCGTCTATCTCCTAAAGGGAATTCTTCAAATAATAAAGGAACAATTCAAGGAACCATCGAACAATTTCTAATAAACTAAAAAACAAATCATACAAAATTGGTCGTGTAATTTTTATCAGATAATCAGTTGTTGTAATTATTTTAATTCAAAAATGCTAATATTTTTTTACATAATACTATCTGCTCAAATATAATCTACTATAAAGATTGCTTTGCGTTATTGAAAATAATTGTATACCTTTTTGACGAATACAAGATATATATATAATATTTTTTCAAATTACAAATGTCCTACAAGAAGAAAGAAATAAGTAATTCAAGATATCGCTGATATAACGAAATAACTGGTTTGAAATAACTAGAAATCACGAAAAACGTTTTTTATTAATAACGCTTTACGGGTGGAATCTTATGATCAAAATTTCGACTATGTAATTTTAATTAAACTATAGCTATAAAATGTTGCACACCTATATAAGACCGGTGAAAATGCAATATATGTAGTTTATCTAATATGAATATCGTTCTAAATCCAATATGTTGGATGCTCCAAGATTGCGGATTACCTTTTTCTTTTCAACTCTCTTATCAAATGAAAAGGATTTGACGAGTAAGATGGGTGAAAAAAAAAAAACAGAAAATAGTTTAAATCCCTAAGTTCTGGTTCAGTTAATTTATTTTTCATGGTTTTCAGACATTTAATGTCTACGTTCATTCATATTTCCAACTATGTAATTTTTAGTGGTAAGAATGGCATCCTCCAATGTCATTTTTCCATAATTCTTCTGCTTAGGCTTCAGTCAGTTAAAAAAAGGCACTAACAATTCCAACTTTGAAACGACAAGGAGTTATAATTTGTGAAGATTTAAGAAAAATCTTGAAACTAAAGTTTATTAAGCACGTTGAATTAAAATTATTTCAAATTTACTGATGCAAAGTAGACAAATTAGTTAATATTTAAGGCAGAAATACTATGCATCCACTCCTATCCGCTCCGTTCCGACTCGAATCGAGAGGTGATTTCAATGTGTCCGATCCGATCGATCGATTGATATTTTAAATAATATGAAACTTATAAAACAAACAATAAAATTCTGCTACGGATATGTAATAGCCATGGATCTACAGAATAAAATATTAAAATGAGACTCCAATTAGTCCGGTAGTTACCTATTGCCGATCGAGATGGTTTTATAATAGTTATAGCTTTTATAATTAAATACGAAAGCACAAGGTTTATAAGAATGACATTTTTCATTGCAATTAATTTTTAATTTGTTTTTTAATTAAGTCAAATATCATAAGCTGTGCGATGATTTGCCTCGCCCCTATTACTAAAAAATCTTGAAAATTACCTTTCTTCGTGGTCACCTGCAAGTATATAGCTCCAAAAGTGAAATGAATAATTCAAAATTTCACATACCCTGCGTTTATATAATTTGGGGCATTAAGGGAGACCTCGTATAAAAGTTCCATTGTGATAAATTTCTCATTTTACCGTCCGTTCTCCCTCAAATTCCCAAAGCAGTTAATAATAGAATTTGCATAAATTCGAGAGAAATCCCCCATTGGAACCAGCATTAAAACGTCTCCAAAATGAAGAAATTCAATACGTCCCCTCTGCAGAGTCTCAGCAAATTAAGACAAGAAAACCTCGCGAAAGTCGAGAGCCAATGACGACGACCCGGGAATGAGAGTTCCCGGAAAACAGAATTAACCAAATTTCAGGGAATTATCCTTAAAGACATCCGCTCTACTGCCACGAAGTCAATTTATCAAAAGTCATTCCGGCGGGTACGGTGAGCAACTTAATTTGCATAAAACGACATCTTGCTTAAGTTTATAACTAAATAAGATCGATACGCCCAGCGCCATCGGGCGCTTCTTTCAGAGGCTGTTGTCGAGGGGGTGGGTGAAAGCCAAACCGAATCCTTAGTTTTGTGTACTAAAGTTGTCGAAGATGGGATGTTTGTTTTTTGCGAAAGTGTCTGAACCTCGAAAGCAATAAGGCTCCCAATGCTCCCGGGGAGTCCCGGCAAGTTGGACGAGAGAAAGCCAAGAAAACGCATTCTTCTCCGACCCGCATCACCTCGGAATTATACTCCTTTTCGAAAACCTGGAGGAGGGAAAAAAAATTAAATTACTTGTACAAGATTCGATTTGTCAACGAAACCAGGACATGCTGTGAATATTAAATAAGCACACTCCGGTACGCCCGGTGGGTGATGTGAGCTTTCTTTATCTTTTTTTTCTTTTTTTTCGGGTCGTGACTTCATCATCAGGACTGAGGGTAAGAAATTTCATTAAATTTTCTTATAGCTTCGATCCCTTTCTTGTGATCTTACGATGCGGTATCTTTGAGCTTCATGTCGCGGTATGCAAATTATTATCAAGCAGCTGAGACTTTTAAAGGTAAATGCATTTGGCGGGAAGGGGTATACTATAGTATAGTATAGTATGGTTTATTAGTCTAAAACGTTTCCTTAGCATCATTATGAACAGCTTAGAAAAGGCGTTTTATTTCAGTATCCTTTTCTGCCATTTCACAGCCTTGTAACTCTAGTCGGGACTAGTGAAACGCTAAGCTATGAAACCTTAACAAATCTATCTCCATCGGTCTGTCAGACCAGAGCAATTTAAGATGACTGGCCTTCTCGGGATTAACCTGAAGTACAGAAATCACAATCAGGGCTCTCTACACTTTAACCGTAGATTCCACCTGCAGTAACGTCCATTCCATCTGCAGACTTTGATTATTATTCTGTCTACGTGGCATTCTTTTAGGGAAACAAAAGGATGGAAGCGGCAACGAACGGACGAGATAATCAAGGAAATCGTCTGGATATGTGTTTGGGGAGCGTTTTCTACTCCGTCGAGTCATGTTCCAAGTCGATATTGGCGCTGAAAGCAGTTCGTTTGTGATGTGGTGGTGACGGCGTTACAAATAGACACATCCAGACCGAGACGTCCATACATATGAACATATATTATATATTGTATATTGTATTGTAGAACCATTCCCAGTTCCTCCAGGAGCGGCACGACTCAATGCCCCATAGATTCCCTCTTTCACTTCTCGGTATCTGTATTCATTGATCAAGTGTTAGATGATTCGGACCAGTGGTTATCCTTGTTTAGGGATTATGATTTCATGTTTTGATTGTTTCACGCTAGAAAGGTTGTTCAGCAAACTCGGACTTTTGGGAGCTGCGAACATCCGATGATTGATGAGACTCCAAGGATCGATATCAAATTACGTTTGGTCAAGAAGCTTTGATTTAAATAGTTATTTTATTAATCTCGTTTCAACCATACATTTTGCTTTATAGTTACCGTTTAAGAAAACTTCGATTCAGCGAAATGTCGTACATTTAGCAACCTGCATTCAACTGAAAAAGAGGGAAATATAACACATATTTAAGAAATAATTAATCCATTTAGACCGAACGTATCACATACGATACACCAGAAATAATCAATTACTTTTAAGTACCCTCGATAAGAATTTGTTTATGTCTGGTGCCGGTGTCAAGATACACTTCTTCTTCGTCTAAACAATACATACTACAAAGTAGGTTCAGTTTAGTTTCATGACATCGAAACGGTAAGACTTTATTATTTTATCCTAAATATTTCATATTTTCATCAATACTTATAATACCAAAAAATAATACTACGTGCAGTGTTGTGTGAACAGAGATGTTCTGCAATTGATTTTGATATTTATGGTTAGATATAAGCCTACTGTATCACATACGATACGGCCTTTTTTACCCCCTATGGAATTGACACTTTTTTAAATATTTTTTTTTTGGTTCTATGACACCCTATAATATGATGAAAATAGACAAAAACAAATCTTTTAGGAAAAATAGTTTCAGGTCTAAATGGGTTGAATACATATAATTTTATTTTTAATGTGTGTAGGTACATGCTGTGAAAAATATCACATGTCTTGAAACATATCATCACTATTAGCTTTTTTTTACCAAGATTTCAAATTAAACAACTAGATCCATGTATCTATCTTATTGAAAACTCTTTATAAAAGCAATCAAGCAAAAGCGATATAACTATATACCTATATTAATTTAAGTAGCCCGCGGATAAGACGATCGAGTATGTAATTACACAAAAGTTAATTTTACAAGAGGAGTAAAAAACTGAATAATATTTGTATACGTACTTACAATCGATCAATTTAACGTGGTTTTTTATTTTCCTACATACCTAAGTACCTATATATTTATATTTATGATCAGTTTTTGTAACTCTATTTGAAATATGTTAAATTCAGACTCATGTCTCTAATCAAATGGAAGATACTGAAATTAAAAAAATGCAATAAAACGACATTGTTTGCAACTGGTGCAATTTTTACGTTTTGATTGCATTTCAAACTGAATGTTTTTGTATTAAATCCAAATTGTCATAAAAAGAAGAGAGATTCAACTGTATTGTTGGCATTGTTGCTTCGTTTAAAAAAAAGAAAAATCAAAAATTGAAATCAATTACCTGTTTCGATTTGATAGACAGATTTGAAAGAAAACGTGCTCACTTATTCGAAGCTGTTAAAACTTTTTCACAAATCACTCGATTTTGATACACTTTCAGGACTTTTTAATTGAAAACGAATATATATTAGATTCGCGGGTCATGAACAGTCGGATTTAAGACAAAAAGTGTAATTACATCGTTTTATTCGCCGGCTCTCATATTTTTAAAATATTCTGTGATAATTTCAAATTGATCCAATGAATATAGTTTAGAGATATCATACAATAAACGTAGGACCTTCTTATTACGGCGCAGATAATTAAACTTTTCTCAAAACTAGGTACATATAATATTTTCAAAGGCAGTCACCAGACCACTTTATTTTGGAAACAATTCGACAGATCTTGATATTTATATACACATATGTATTTGCGTATTATATATTTTGACTAACATTTATTGCGCTGTATTCTTTTTGATCAAAAATTTATTTATGTTAAGTTATGTAAGATTTTATAATATGATAATTTATACATCCAATAGTTGTTTACTAAAATGAACAAAACAGTTCAGAAGTTAGAATTTGAACAAACTCTACTCTAGCGATAAATATGTATAACTCAATGAAAGTAAGAGGTATTACCCTTCCGCCACATAAAAAACTAATATTTACCTAGTGCAATTTAATATAAAGCAATCGCATTTTGTGTCTTCCCCAACCTCAGACCTACTCACTAAAAGGCTTAGCAAAAAGGCATCAAATAAATTTAGAAGAGATCAACTGACACAGAAATGCTTTGAAATATTGCCTGGACAAAAATGAGCCCTTCCGCCTTAAACGCGCGATCCGAAAGGAATAAATTCCGTAAATCATTTAAAATCGCAACAAGCGACGTGTTCGAAGCAGAAAACCTAAAGGACACTCTAGGACATCCAATATCCTTAAAAGGTTTTACGAGCACCAGTATCTCGTAAAGTTATTTTATTTCAATTTTTCAATTCTGACAAAATCAACGACCGCTGCACTATACAAGAGAGACTGTGGGCCAGACCCCGACTTCTAGGGACAGGGTTTTTCATCCCATACATTTCGGGCCGTCGAAGCCACATACAATTCCCAAAGCACTATTACCCTTAAAGGATATTTTCACATTCATATGCATAAAAAATGTAAGACAGGACACCTCCCAACGGACGTGAGCTCCTTGCACGTATCTGGAGAATCAGCATATCGAGATGTCATTTCGAATTCTCCCGAACGGATCATCTTCAAGAACACCTGTCATGGGCTGCGTATGAATTTTTAAGAACTAAAATTTATTGCACAACTGTGGAAAAATATCCTTTTACCTGTTTAGTGACGGACAAGGATAAAGTTCTCACATATCAGCTCGTTTAGCTTTTTGCATTTGTAATGAGCCCGGCCAGAAGTACTGTCCATACCGAATGAAAACCCTCGGACGTGAGCTTGATGGTTTTTTTCGGGAAATTGAATTCTCACCTTAAGTAAGATGATACCTCAAGACATTGATTAGGACGTGAAAGAAACGCACATTTGAACCCCTTTTCAAATTAAAACACTAACCCCCGCCCAATCCAACTGAATCTAGTAATTCGAATGATGATATGCTCTTTTTGGCAATAATTCAACATATTTCAGCCATCTTCTATTCTTCTTCCCCAAATTTGCGATATTCCCTGCAATTGCAGCCCAATTTATTACCCACTCGAAACCAAGAAAGGATAAATCCCACTGCTGACTAGAACAATACAGGGGGACGCCAGGATATGCAGACAATGGACCTTCGAGCTCCTTCTGAATAGGATTCATTTAACGCATGCCATTGTGTCACACGGTGATTAAATGCCCTTAAATGATCCTGTTCCTCGGCGCTCCAACTCCAACTCCTCGCGCCCAATCGGAGCGTCTCCTCCAAGTGATAGGGCTGGCTCCAGCAAAACTGTTGAGTAACAGCCCTTCTGGAATGGGGATATCGAATTGGAGTAATCCCTCTTATTGTTGTCCCGCGCCGTGGCCCCGGGCCCTCAGCAGCCCTTCGTTCGCCAGTCTCCCTGCATTGCACTAATTTGGGGGTTGGCAATATGCTCCGAGGTGAGCATGGCTCCTGAAGAGGACCAAGAAGTTGAATTGCGTCTGGGAAGGAATTCAAGAATTTACTTCAGAGGAATTCGCTGATTTATTTATGGCACTACGAGGCTTTTCAAGCCGATATGGTAGGAGGGATTTTATTTACTAAAATTATCTGAACAATTTTGGTCTTAATTTAATTCCCCTTAGGATTACTAAAATGATAGTTGATTTTAATATCAGAAAAGCCCAATGAAGTAATATGTACATAGTACAATAGACAAAAGCTGTACCAAAAGTGAAACAACTAAATAAAGTAGATTTGAAATCGTCGTATTGGAACCGCCATTTTGAAATTTTAGAAGAACAAGAGCGCGTTTAAAACCTTGACCATAGTTAACCATAACACTTGTCGTTCAAAAACTCGGAGCCTAATTTTTTGCCGTTCATAAACTATTGTAGTTATAACTATGCCGTAGTCGAATTTTAACCATACTCCTTGAATATGGTCAACCCGTGGTTTCCAAACACATTTAAAGATAAAGAAGAATTGCTACAGCTCTGTCAATATCTCTTACTTTTGGTTTATTTTTGTATTTGTGTGAGTTTTGAGTTTTAAAGATTTTGTTTAAGATAAACAACGGACAAACTGAATTTTTTAAGGGAAAATTATGGTTAGTTTTTCGTTAAAAACCATATATATAATAATACGTATAAGTATTTACTTTACTTTAGAACTTTACGCCAAAAATTGTAAATAAGTACAGGGACATCTTCATACTGTTTAAATATGTAGGTACTATATATGAGTAAAATTGGGAGGAAATATTGATCAGATTTGTGAAAAAATTATTTAAAAAAAAAAAAAAACCGCCTTCAAAAAACAGCTAGGAACTAAAAAGCAAAAAATAATTGGTAACATTTACATATACGATTTCCTACCTACTGATGTGTTTGAACTCGGTGCCAAGCCAAATAGGTCCCCCGCTACACCCCGCATGTGCGACGAACTTTCGAGCGAGCGTGGGTAGGCTGAGCGATACAACCCAAACGGGCACACACATGTGTGAAATACGTTTCGTTGTTAATTCAACTCTTTATAAGTCACTAAGTATAAGTATTGCTCATTGTTATTTTTGGACTTTGGCACCGACTTCAAACACATCAGTAGGTAGGAAATCGTATATGTAAATGTTACCAATTATTTTTTGCTTTTTAGTTCCTAGCTGTTTTTTGAAGGCGGTTTTTTTTTTTTTTTAAATAATTTTTATTTTTTGCTTTTTAGTGGTGTTTATAAAGGCGGCCATCTTAGAATCCGCCATTTTGGTTTTTTAGTATTTGTTAGTCAATCCCTTATAATGATACATATCCTGTCAGAAAAATAATCTTCAAAATCGATCCATAATTGTTGAAATTATCGCGCGATGAAGTGAATGAAAATCAATAAAATTCAGTCATCCCCTAATTTTCCACCCTTTGAAGTGGAATATTTTAATGAAATTTAAATGGGACCACTTGTGAGGCATAACCTATCCATTAAAAAAAGAATTATTAAAATCGGTCCACAATTGACGGAGAAATCAGGTAACAGACATAAAAAAAAGATTCCGACGAATTCATAACCTCCTCCTTTTTTGAAGTCGGTTAAAAATGATTTCCTGATGATGATACTTAAGGCTACTACGTGCTACTACTAATATTCGATGAGACACAAAAATCCATTTTAAATAAAAATTGGTAAAAATATTACATCAAGCATGATTTTGTTTTCACAGCCAGCGAATGGTTCTTCTTCTAGCGTTAAAACATAACCATGACGTAATTAACTACCAGTCTTTTAAAAATACTTCGTGGTTAAGCATAACTCTGTAGTTAAATGACTTCGATTTTTAAAGTTATTTATCTGTGCTATGATTTACCACGTATAGCCAGGGATGGAAGAATATTTCTGAGACTTTTTTTATAAAGTTATGTTGTACAAAGAGTTCTGCGGTGAGAATTATTGCATTCGAAAATCACAATTTCCAATAAAAGGTCGTTTATTTAAGAACCAATCCCGAACGTGAACGTGGGGTTTCACAAAAAATTAATTTTTCGTAGATGGCACT
This sequence comes from Machimus rusticus, assembly GCA_951509405.1. Classification (NCBI taxonomy): domain Eukaryota; kingdom Metazoa; phylum Arthropoda; class Insecta; order Diptera; family Asilidae; genus Machimus; species Machimus rusticus. The sequence continues at coordinate 2,367,830 of OX608052.1, read as the reverse complement.
GGTTTTTAATGGCAAATTTCATACATTTGTAAATAAAAAAAGGATTAATTTAAATCGAAATTCCTCTGTTTTGAAATTACCGAAAATATTTTTGATATGCCAAAAGATAAGTAAACATCCAAAAATAAAATTTTCCACAGTTTTTGCCAAACCTTTTGTGAAAATCTTGAAAATCGTGGCGGAAAATTATTGCTTTTAATTGTAAATTTAATTTAATCGTATTTTAAAAGCAGAGACCTCAAATTTTACTTAAGCTTAAAAGTTATTGATCAGACTGTACTTAAAAGCAATTTTAACTTTAGCCTTCAAACGATTATGGCGACATCTACCAGCGCTTTTTAAAAGAGTTGGTTGCCGTGAGCTTTTTACTCTGGTTATGAAAAGAAAATCTGGCAGCACTTGTCAAACTTCAAATCAAACACAAACGTCAAAGTGGCGCACGTGTGAAGCTGTCACTTTATTTGTGCTCTGTTTCGTGGTTAAAGATTTTCATTTCGGAAAACGCCGTAGATATTCGGAGGAGTTGAGGCAATTGTTGAGTTTATTTCAGCAGAATGGCGACATCTTTACAGGAGCAGTTACAGCGGTTACGCGCGCCGCAGACTTCAATTCTCGTCGACAGAAACAAGAGGGAATCAATTTTATTTGACTGGAAAGAAGCCGCTGCCAAGGACAGGAAGACAATTTTTGAAATAGGTCATGAGGGGCTCATGCAGCTCGTCACAATCAACCCTGACTTCCTCCAGTTCGAGCGCACACTTTTCGATCGGAACTCCCTCGAGCTGGAAAGAGTCGTGGAGAACTCTGAAGTAAACAGAATTCTGGACAAGAACATCAAGAAATTTTTCCACTATCTGGCCCCGTATTTCATGCTGGAGCCAGCCCACATGTGCCTGGAATGGCTTGTTCGTCGGTTTCGTGTGCATCATTTCAACAAGAAGGAATTCATCGCGCTCATTATCGCCTACCACGAGACAATGATTTTTGTTAGATGTGTCCAAATAATTGACCTAAGAAACCCGCAGGATCCATGGCGATGGCTAGCCTCTATCCAGAAGCCAGGCGTTCCACTTGCAAAGTCGGCGGTTCTCAACAGGGCCGCCTCCGATAACTTTTTCCTGGAGTTTGTCTGCCTGACGACCGTGCAGGCTGTGAAGGAACTGGGAAATAAGGCGCACTTGTTGCAAGCGCATATTAATTTTTATTGCCTCACAGTAATCGGAGCAATGGAGCATTGCACCGAGATAACCGAGTCCTTCATCACCAGCGTGCTGCCGTCCGTGCTGAAGGGACTCGGGTCCTCTGAGATTGATTTTACCTCAGCTGCCTTTATGATCACCGCGCAGCTCGTGTCCAAGACGCAGTTGGGTTCCATGCTGCTGAACGCCCTTGTGGATAAGATCTGCTCCGTGGCTCGGCCCAAAATGCAGAACGACGTACTGCTCCTTTTGGTCTTGATTTACCAGAAGCAGGGAAGCGAGTTCAGCACTTTCCCTGAAAAGACCCTTTTGAAATTCATTTCCTACAATTGGGTGCCCTCTGGACTAGCCGCTTTAGCCGCTCAGTCTGTGGCAGTTGGTGCGCTTTGTGCCCCTTTGATGGGGAGCTGTCTCAGAAGAGTGCAGACTAAGGACGAGGGTTGGAGCTCCTGTAAGAGTTTTCTTGAAAATATGCTAGCGAAAATTCATTTTGTCGGAGAGGAGGCAAAGCAGTTAATCAGGTAAAATTACTTTTGTTTTTCTATTCTTCAATCGTCGTTTGCTTAACTGCTATTTTATTTAATCTCTTCATAAACATTTTTCTGTATTTTCGTAAGGTTCAGTCACAATTAGATGATATTCTTTATTCATTTAAAATAAGCGAAATTTCTCTGATTTTTTTAAACCGTTTTTCGAATTTATGCCCCGTTTATTAAATATTTCACTAGATTTATGTCGGCCAAGAAAAAATCTGAAAAAGTGTAAAATACTAACTGAAATTACTTTAAAAATTAAGTCAACTTATTAGATTCAAATAGTTTACGAAATATAGCGGACCAAGTTCAAAATACATATGCGAATTTTAAGTTTTGTGCTTTAGTCTTAAAATAAAATGAACGCTATAGGTATTGTTAAAAATAACCAAAATTTTAATTTAATTAAAAAAAAATTTGCTGAGAAGCAGGTTTCCAAACATAGTTTTGAGTAAAATCAATTTATTTGCATTACTACATAGTTTTAAAAAATCGTTTTAACATAATGCACTTGTGAGCTTTAAATAAATTCAAGAAATCGCATTTCTTTAAACAATCTGATGAAACTTTTTTAACGCATCGTTGTGTTGTATATACACATTGTATGTATTTTGCATATCATCATTTTTTTTTACACTTTTGCCTTTCGATTCTAGGACAACACTTGATAATTACCATAGGCACGAGCCGCCCAAGATCAAAGGAGATGAAATTATTGAAATCAATTCTGATGATGAAGATGTAATGCTTGATGAAGATGTCCAGCGATGGTATTCATCGTTCTTGCAAAGTTTGGAAAAGCAGTACCCAACTGAATTTGATTCAACAATTAAGGAGACTCTGCAAGAACAGCACCGAGTATCCGGAGCGAGGAGGCAAGCTCTTAAGGCTGCACTTGGTAACTTTAAGAATTTTTAATTTCCGATATCATTATTCAGATAATGTTTTCTTTTCCAGCATTTCGTTTGAAGTCATCTTATTCCGAAGATAATACTGCAATTTATGAAAACTTGTACCACCATAAGGTCTCAAACAGAGTTCAAGCTGTTAAACATCTTATAAAAAGTTTAGGAGAGTTGAATTTGTCACAACAAAGTGAGGATCTACTGAAGGATAGTTTAATTGATCGGTTGAATGACGATAATCCAAAAGTGGTAAATGAAATTTTAAAAGTATCTACGAAATCCTTCGTTAAAGTTATTGGCGTTAAAGCTGCTGCAGAGGCTCTTGTCGACGTGCTAAGTAGAAGTCATGTGTATAAAGAAAATTGGGCTAAAGTTGCATCCAACGCCATTAAACATATAACTTCACCTGAGATTTTTAAGCACTTCGACAAAAATTGTATATTCATCGCTTTGTTTCCATTCTTAATGCCCAGCTCGGAAGAAGATATTGCGCACATAGAAAATATTATGAGTAGCGAGTTTTCTAAAGTTTGTCCTTTTTTAAAAACTATAAAAAAACAAATTGGGAACGAGAAAGACTGCCAACAAATTTTTTTGAACTTAAAGAAAGCTATGATGTCTGCAAGAAATTTGCCTTCAGTTAAAAGCATTTTGGATTCAGTAAAAAATGCAGGAGCTCGTTTCTTAGAAAAATCAAGCAACTATACCGGATTTATTTTCACTCTTTCTTCATGTTGTACCCCTGGGTTAGATCCTGCTATTGGCTTGGAAGTTTTGCAGTATGCAGAGAATTTCAAAAAAAAATTTGAATTTGCCTATTTGGCTAAGGACGAACAATGGATGTTAACAATTAGAGAAAACAAGGTACCTCTGGAGGTTTTCGGGACATTATTAGAAGTATTGGCTACAAACACCAACTTTGGAGATTTGGAAGATTTTTACAACGCATCACCTTCCTCTCTTACACTGCTGCTTAAAATTTACGAAAACATATTGACGAACGCATTTACAGGAAGTAAACGTGAGAAAGTTGACCATGGAAATTCTTTGCAGATGGTTTTGAATAACATTTTTCCTACTGCTGATAAAAAATTAAAGTTTTTATCAAATTTCTTTTTACCTGTATGTAGCCCAAATGCGGAAATAAGCCCTGCGATTCGAATTCGCTCTATTAAAATTTTTGACTTGGTTTTGAACGGGTCTGATCAGAATTTCACGATAACTTGGAATGTTTTTGTTAAAATTTTACTGGCACTAACTTCAAAATTGCAAGTGATTCGAGAATGCTCTTTGCGTATTCTGCAGAGTTTTCTAGAGTGTCGTGGAATAAATGAGAACTTATTGTTTCTTACAAGAAAAATATTAGAGAGGTCAGAAGAAATTATAATGGACCAAGAGCAGTTCCCATTAGTCCTTTTCACTATTATTTCACCAAGTAGGACATCGAAAACTGAAACTAACCAGGAGAAGAAATATGCATCGCAGTGTTTGGCGGCTTTTATAACACTTGTAACCGATGATAATGTTCCTGATTATTTAAAGGTTGGAGTTTTACAAATGCTTAAGCACATAAACAGCACTGCAATTTTGAAAAAGCTTTATAAAAGTGGTATGGATGTTCTGCAACATATAGAAGATGCAAACAATCAAACAAAAGATGAAGAATTTTGTCTTGATGATGTAAAATCGGAACTAATAAAACTTATTATTGCACGATTTGAGGAAGATACTATTAAAATTGTAGGAGAGGTTGCAGAAACATGGAAATTGATAGAGAAAACCCTTAAACTGCACAAGATTTTAATACGAAACAATGGCAATTTTGAATCTTTAGCTTGTATCACAATTGAAGCATTTACTGAATCTATATATGACAAACTTCCAATAAAATACAAGGAAACATTTATTCGACTCGTTGTCGAAGCAGTAACTTTTGCTAGTGATAACTCTCTCACTTCAGCGGGTAATAAACTTATGCGAAGAATTAACTTAGATGGATCACACGGTGTTGGAATACTAGAAGAAATGAAGAGTTCATGTAGTCCTCCACCTGGGAAAAAAAGAACGTCTAAAGCTATTGCTCCGGATGCTGATGCATTAAATAGCCCTCAATGGAAATGTGGCATTACCTTCCTGGAGTTTGTGCAAAACAAAAAGAAATTAGAAGGGTGCCAATGTTTAATACCAGTTCTTTTCGAACTGTTGAAGAAATGTTTGGAGTTTGAAGAACAGTCCACGCTTGAGTATGCAAAGCAGCTAACGTTATCCTGCATATTGCACTTTTGTCAAAAAATGAACACCGATCCGGACAGGGCTAAACAGAATATACAAGATAGTGTATTTAAAACTGATTTAGTTGTACAGTGTATTCGAGCAACTGAAAATCCGCAGACCCATCACCATGCTCTACTACTGCTTTCGCATCTGGCTCTCGTGATTCCGCATCAAGTGCTGCATAACATGATGGACATTTTTACTTTTATGGGCTCTTCGTTGGTGCGACACGATGACGCATTTAGTTTTCAAATAATATCAAACATTGTAGAATCAGTCGTTCCTACTTTGGTGAAAGCACACAGCAGTGGGAAAACAGACGGACAGGAAAAGGCTGTTGTTCCAATCTTGAAAGTATTTGCTGATATTGTTTTGGATGTTCCAGAACACCGAAGATTGCCTCTTTATATTAAATTGATTCGTACCCTAGGCCCAGCTCAATATCTTTGGATGTTTTTGTGCCTTCTATTTGAATCTCATGTGGTTCATGGTGAGGTTAAAAGAAGAATCCCGCTCAACATGGAAGAGTTACCGAAAAGGGTTGAAATTGCTTTGCAGCTCATGAAAGATTTTGATCCTGACATAGAATTGCAGACCTGCACAAATCTATTTAATTATGTACATAACTTGCCTTTAGATAAGATCGACAATGAAGAACACATGGAAGTCGATATCACTGATACGGCGCTCTTCGATGTTAATGCACACAGTTCCAAGCAATTGCGTCACTATAAATACATCATCCTTCAGTTCGTCAGCAGTTTCACCAGTTCTATAGACTTTATGAATCAAATTGCTTTACTTAGCGAAGAACAGATGAAAGGAATGAAGCCTATTTATCAAAACCTTATAATTAAAATACTTAGTTATATACCCCAAGTTACAAATGCTATGGAAAAGAACTCGGATACCAATCAGGCAAAGTTCTGGAAAGTTTTATTACATCATTGCTACGACGTTTTAGAAAGCGCAATATCTTTACTTTCTCCAGATATGCTGCTCATTGTTGTTAATGGCCTTCTCCAAAATCAGCTCGCTGCAGTTAGAAAAAAGGTGATTGAAATTCTAATAAAAAAATTGCAATATAATACCGATTTCTTTGATAATTGCAATGAAGACAATTTGCTCAATCTACTAAAATCTTTAAACGAGATTATCAAGTCGATTTTAACAAAAGAGAAAATTGTTCAAAACGCATCTGCCAGCGACGTGATCTGTATCCAGCAACTCGCACTAATGGCAATTAAGTTGCTATCAAAGTTCCTTGCCTTGAAATATATTGAAGAGTTTAAAGAAATATTGCTGAATATCTCAAGAATTTTTAAGAAGCGAAGTTCTATATCGACGGTGATACTAGCGACTGTTGTACTCGCCATTACAGAAATATCTTCCAATTTGAAGGCCCACTCTATTGTACATCTATCAAAGTTTATGCCGCATATTATAGACGTCTTGCAAGAGCAAAGTGAAGCAGTATTGCTGACTCAAGCTCCGGACAATGTTTGCTTAGCTATTGTTGCTGGAGTGCAGAAACTATTTGAAACTCTTCCTCTATTTCTTGGGCCATATATTGTGGATCTTTTATTTTCGCTTTGCTTACTATGGGTCAAAGTCCTGCCTTATCAAGAGGAAGAACCCCGAGCTGGTGTGATTATAGGAAAGTTAACATCAATTTGGAGCAAAATCGCTACTTCAATCCCTCTTCGAGTATTGGTTCCCAATTGTGATAAAGCTTATAAAAAACTCGTTGAACAGTGGCAGTTTAAAGGAATAAAATTTTTGATGAGACTCCTGACCGAGGCCTTCAAGCATGCAAACGCAAACGACATTCAGTCACTTCAGAGTGAATTGACCTCGATGTTTTTAGTAGCTCTTGACCTAAGGAATGAATTGGTGGATTATGAGGACCAAAACGAGGTTGCATCAATAGAAAATGATGTATTGCAGGCATTTGTTGTTCATATCCTTAAATTATCGGAAAGCTACTTTAAACCTCTATACCACAAGGTTTATGAGTGGGCCATGAAGGAAACTACGGCACAGCATCGTGCGATTACCTATTTTCTACTATCCAGTAAAATAGCAGAGTCATTGAAGTCACTATTTGTGCTTTTTGCTTCGGATTTTATCCAAGATGCAGCCAACTTGTTGGAAAAGTGCAACATAAGCAAAACGAAGGATGTCTGCTTCTTGAAATTCGAGAAAAGAAGGAGTCTTCTAATTGAAAACATTCTCCAAACGCTTTATCAAGTTTTTCTATATGACAGCAAAGGTTTTATAAATACCCATCGATTCGATATTCTTATGCAACCGATTGTAGACCAGCTCGAAAATCCACTTGTCGTAGAGAATGAACCTTTGAAGCAGCTCGTCACCAATTGCCTTTCTCAGCTAGCAGTCGCCGTAAGCAATGACACTTTATGGAAGCAGTTGAATTATCAAATTTTGCTAAAAACAAGAAGTAATAACCCGGAACATCGAATTACAGCCTTTATGTGTTGCGTTGATATTGCCCGTAAGCTTGGGGAAAATTTCAGTCCGCTTCTACCTGAAACGATTCCATTTGTTGCAGAACTTCTAGAAGACGAAAATGAAAATGTTGAGAAGAGTTGCCGCAAAGGTGTTCAAGAAATGGAAAAAATTTTAGGGGAATCATTACAGAATTACTTCTAAGCTGAAAATAAATGTTTAAATCAAAACTAAATATGAGTTTTTCTTTTAGAATTATTTTTTCTTTATATTTTTTTCGCCGTCGTTGTCCGCATTAGAAGGTCTCTATTTTGTGGTGCTAAGCTTAGTATTTTTAGGTAGATTTCAATGAAATATCGATGTGCTCTGAGCAAGCATAAAGGTTGGTCTTACACTCGATTTTTTGGACTTTCATGTTTTAAGTTAAAAATGCTCGGGTATAATGGGATGGTGTCATCAACACGTGTTGACTTTTTATTAAAAGTACTTATTCATAATGCATTAGTTTTTACTAGTACATTATAACTAATATTTACACAAACATATAGAATCGCATTGAAATAATTGTTTCGAGGATTGGCAAACACATAAAAAGGGAACATACGAGTGTTGTTTTCTATGTAAACGATTTTCTAATAAAGAGTGCAGTTTTCTTTGTATGATGGTCGCACTACGCACTACGCAGGCGCTGTGGAAACCGAATTTTATCATGCCAAGAAAAGTGAATGTGATATATTCGTGAATCTGGCTCAACACCAAAAGTATAAACAAAGTTGCCGCTGTGAATGGGCCCCTAATAGTATATTGTGCAACAAGGGCGTAAAGTAGCCGTTTGTGCATGCTGGCAGCAATAAACGCACGAGCGAAGCGAGGGGAAAAAATTGTTAACACCATTCATTTTAAACCCTTCTTCGAATTAATATTTTATTTATTTGAATAAATATTTTTACTTTAATGCCATATTAGCTTCATTGCGTTTTCGCGTTTTAGTATAACTAAAAAGATAAAAAGATGCCAACGACACGCGGTGTTCCCAGGCGGTCCCCATCCAAGTACTATCCGCGCCCAATGTTGCTTAACTTCGGTGATCAGACGAGAACCGGTGCTTTCAGCATGGTATGGTCGTTGCCAATAAAATTGTTATTGAAAAATAATTTCGAGCCAACGAATAATACAAAAAGTTAAAAGTGCAAACAACATATAAAATTAATAAGTAAATTAATAATATAAATAAAAATCCAGAAATTGCTCTCATTGCTGAGACAAATTATAAAAACTGAACGATAACTGTTATCTCATAACCAAAATAAATAAATTGTAAAATAGTGATTATTGGGTAACAAAAATAATAAAATTCGAGAATTAACTTTCATTATTGGGAAACATTTTAAAAGCTCATCGATAACTCTTATCTCATATGTAAACAAAATAAATGAATTTAAAACAACATATAACTGTTATTGTCTGATTTTTATCATAAAACTTATAACCATTACGGTCCCTGGCTATTTCAATACAATTTTGTGTTAGAAAATTGAACTATTATTATTATATAACTTAGAGTTGTACTAACGAAAGATGTGATTAGTGAAGACTTTATGTTGTAAATTCCGAACACGCGAACCTGAATCTTATCCAGTTTAAGGTTTAAATAAAAAGCATCCACCTTTAAAAAGGATTCATTTAATTAATATAAAAAAAATATTCAAATCACAAACTTACATCTCGTGCAAATATTCTTGGTTGAATGAGAAGATCACAAAAAATAAAGTCAATTTGTTCTGATGAACATTTATTTGCAAGATCAACCGCCATAATTAAAATAGATTCTTTAAGCACTTCGTGAGCAACGAAAGGATATCCGTAGATGAACCATTCAATTGGATCCTCCTCTCCTTTGTTATAAATATAATAGAATTTTGAAACCATTACAACAAAGCAACGAAAAAGTATTAAACTAGCTGATAATTCAAAAAATTTTGTAAACTCTGAATGAGTTCTGTGTATCCTTTTGCTGATAGCTTTTATTTTTTTGAAATAATAATACGATTCGTTAGTCCAATTTTGGTTTCTTAATTTATTATGCTCAATAATTTTTTCAATGTGATTCTTCAGCTGATAATACTGGTCGATTATTGTTAAAAGTCCCAAGTAGTATATGTTGTCTGCATTTAACAAAATGTGCCGTGAAAGTACGGAAAACCAAGGCCAAAAGCATATAGTTCTATTGAAACAACGTAGTTCTATTAAACTATATAAATCTTTCATAAAATAAAGGCAATAAATTGTCATTCTGGCGACGATCAAAACTATCACTTTTATTTTAAAACAAAACAATCCTTTGCTTAGAAAATATATGTCTCTTGAATTATTCAAAATTCTGTTCAAAATAATCAGAAGCCGCTCTTGCTTTATGGAGAAAGTAGTTATAACAGCTATTGATGAAATAGCATGAACTATATAGCCAAAATAATATATAACGATTTGCACTTTTTCGTTGGATATTCGTCTATAATAAGTAGGGCTAAGCAAATAGGGCACTGATCCTATGGATATAAAAATTGAGATGCCAAAGCAGTAAATCCTGTTCACCGATCCACAATAAAACTTGTTTTGATTTTTGCAAAACCGAAATGAAATAAGTCCAATTAATTTGCTGATATAGTACACTATGCACACAAAACTTAGGAAAAACAGGTTCTGTTGGTGCACCATTTTTAATAACTATCCAAAATAATTGTTCGGAAACAAATTTTAATCGGAATAATGGAATGAGTGTGGATTGGCTCCATTTATTTAACTTGGGATTGACAAGTAACGATAGAATATTCATTTTAAGATTGAGGTAAGATAAATTACGAAAAGAATTGTGAAGGTAAAATGCTTATTCCGTTCGTTCAATTTTGTCCAAACATAATAATAACTTTGTTGGCAATTTCCATGAATATTGCAAAACTTCAATTCATCGCTTTTGTCTTCCTCGCTGTTGCTTGACAACAGAGGTTCTAAAATGTTTATTTTTCTATGATGAAGTTAAAATATCCATATCATAATTTTTATCACAAATAATTGTAATCACTACCAACAAAAATTACTTTCTTAGTTGGATCATAAAGTAGTGCATATGCAGAGATAGGGTTTCAGCCGGTGTAGCCTTTGATTCACAACTTGTGTACATAGATTCAACCTATGGTACTGAATAAATCCATAAATCTCTAAGACATTGAAGATTAGAGACGAATAAACGTAAAAGTGGCTAAAGCTTTATCCCTGAAATTTTGTTGTGGGAAAATAGATGCTTTTAGAATTTTCCTCCACTTTATTTTATCTAAATCCGTCATATATCATGAAATGGGTAGTCATATGTCTGTATGACGCGACATCATATAATTTTATATGTAAAAAAAATTGTTTTATCCTCGTCGGTCCAAGGAAATAACTCGTCAGCAGATTTTTGTTCTTTTAAAATATATCACCTGTAATGGAAAAAGATTTGATGATTTAACTCTAATTTAATATTGTGATATAGGGATTGTTGGGATTTCATTCAGATGTTAAAGATTTAATTTTAATTTATAAATATTTTATTAAGTACATATTTTCTTAAAGTCAGGAAAGAGAGTACAGAACTCTAATGCATCGGTCGGTTTTGCTGGGGGCAAAAAGAGACCAAAAATGTGCAGGTTTAAATTTATTTATTTCTAATTCATAGAATTTTAGTATGTTTTGGTTTTGACCGTCATTTCTGATTCGTCACTTTGAATATTCAAATTGCCATAAACCCTCGAATTTTCGACGAACAAATTCGCCTTAATTTGTTTATACATTGTACCTACATTGTAAAATTCGTATAAATAGTTTATCAAAAAAGCTACGTTAAAACTTCAAATCAATTTAATAAAAATTAATTGAGATCTACTGCTCGCCAATTTTGAAAACGTAAATTTGAGATAGTTGCATTCAAAGTTTGAAAATGTATAGTAGCTAGTAGGTATATACATATGTATGTATGTATATAGACACAAAAAGTTGAAACAAAAATCAAAGAAACTAAATGTTCTCGAAATATTAAAATATTTATAATTTTCTTTTGAAAAAATACCATATTTAAGCTATTTTAAAAGAATAATAAATTAATCAATATTTTCAAGGTTTTAATTTGCATTCCATATTTCGATCAACTCAACATATGGAATATCTGATTTTTTCTGCATCATTAATAATCACAAAAAGTGAAATGCAGAATATGGGTGCGAATTTCGCAAATATGTACTTACAAGCTTTAGTTCGTATTCACTAAAGACGTTGGCCTTTGGTGTTATTTTTATTTATTTAAACGCAAATTTTAAACAAATAGAGTTTTTTAATAATAAGTGAGTATATGACGTCAGAAGTGGAAACGAAAACGCATCGTTTGGTGTTTGGTTTATTGCGAGTTTGGTGAAATATTAGTGGACAAAAAGGGATGTTGACACAGTAGAAATAATATATAAGAATTCCTATATGTATTTAATATATGAATTCCTAATTAATGACCCGATGACGATTATTTTAACTTATTGCAAGATATATTTACATTTCTTAGTCTTCTGTTTTCATCTTCTTATTAACCTGCATTCACAGAGTCAAAAGTACATATTTAACCCTAAAGAGAAAAGAAAAGGGGGAACTTTCCCTAAATGTTTACTTTCTACGTGACCAAATTACTTAATAAATCCACAAACAAGCTGCAATTGTCAATAGAATTTCTTGATTTGTTTGTTTGCTTTTAAGACCAGTGGGATCGCGATATTCTGGACTTAGTGGGAGTAACTACATACAGAAATCAGCCAGCGTCGAGTTCAAATAGAAAATGTATTGATTTACTCCGATTTACAGCCAGTGTGGCTGCAGAGAAAATCTAGCCTGGTCGAAATGTAATCATTTGCAAATGTGGGCATAAATTACTCAAGCTTTGTGATACGGGAAGTTGGGTGGTTAATTACTTAACGACATAGAAATAGAATTTTCTAAAGTTTTGCGTGACTACTCTAACTTTGCGTACCTCTTCGTGGTGTCTGCCATCAATAGGAGCAGCAATGCGTGTGTGCATCGATAAAAGTCGTAAGCAAGCCTCTTATCGGAAATCTTTGGTATTTGTGGTATTAAGTGAACTTTGAATTATTTATACAGCCCTCGATTCATGAATCACTTTCCCAGCCCTCTTTTTTTTTCCAGGATATACAACATCCTGAAAAATATCGTTAAATCTGGCGTCAATCACCTGTCTGCATCAGTTTGCCTTACAAGGTGCAGTAATTGACTCGGACGGTCTATGGTCCGAGCAGCTATATCCGGAAAAAAGTTTTTATTATTAGGGGCTCCTATGTCTGTCAGCTGTATGGAGCCCGACGACACGTCTTCTGAGGATTATCGTAAACCAAGGATGCAGACAATCCATTGCCCGCGGATGAGAAAAACTAGCGACACCAGCGGGCACTCCATTTGCCGCTGATGATGATGATAGTGACGATAGCGTTGACGGTAGGGATGATGATGATGACGGCACTCTGGCGACGGGGGATCTTACTACGTCTCCATTCAGCATTCATGTCCTTTATGGCGAATAAATACAGCCAAATGACGCGTCTTCATAAACAAAATCGAGATACAAACGACCTTAGCTTAGCACACATGCCCGTGTCACAAATTGGGGGGTAAAGGCAATTGTGGCGCAGGCTAGCTCAGCGGGTCGCTAAGGTTGCTTCATGAGGAGCTGAAAGGGTTGAGGGCTTTTCAAGTGAGCATCAGGAAGGTGGAGGTTTGGGGAACGTGTTGACGACATATCCACCAAATGAATTTTTCAATGGTTTCTGCTGCGCCTGCAGGAAGGACTCGTTGGCTACTACTCCCCGGCACCTTATCAATTTGTATTCAAAGAGTGCACTATTCTGTTCGCGAATTTGTCGCGTTCGGAACGGAACTCAAACAAACCTTTGACCCTAGCTTTCGTCTCTGGAGCGCTTTCAGCACTTTAGGTAAACACAGTTAACCCTATTTCCTGGGGAAAAGAAAACGCAAAGAAGTGACAGACTGCCAGCACGCCAGGCTAATATTTGCAAGGTGAAAATTGAAAAGAGAATGAAATTGCTTGGGATGGGACCGTGGTTACCCGGCGCAGCGCTTTCATGGCAGCAGCAGCGGCCAAGGGTCTATTTGCTTTCTATCTTTGAAGTAGACAAAAATGCTTGGATTGCAGTCAAGAGAACATTATTTCATAGTCAATAGCCCTTATTAGTGTTCGAATCTTCGTATGTGTTAGTTTTGCGGATAACAGGCCAATTAAGATAAATTGAACAATATATCTACATACAGACAAAAAATTTTTCCAACTAGAATGCAACTACAGTAGGTATGGCTATCTTATTATAATTACATACATACTCGTACTTACGAAATTTCGTTGTAAGCCATCTACTAGTGGCATTTTCAAATTGTCATTCCTAAAAAATTATATATCGTTAGATAGATATGTAGGTATGTATAATGTATGAATTATTTAGTGAAGAACTCTGCCGTGTTGTTTCATTTGAGTTTTAGTACCTAAGGTGATTAGATACATATGTATAAATTTCAATGATTTTCATTATTCATAATATCAAAAATTCTTTACAGAAAATAAATGAACTATATTATTTCCTTATAAATTGTGTATTGCAAATTATTACAAGGCTTCAACGGTGCAGAAGGAATAAATATGTGCATCGAGAATTGCATCAGAATTATGCCCACCAGAATTGCTACCGTTAACTAACTAATGGTGGGCACACCAAGTTTTAAATATTTTAAATAATAACAATAAAATTCGAAAGTACCCTGTTCGGGTTTTTCAGTTTTATACATAAAAATAAATACATACGAACTATATCAATCATATATTTAAACAATCAACAGTTATGGATAAACTTGGTTTATCTACATATATGTATATATAAGATAAAATATATTTTATTTTATTATTTGATTATTAAGGCTATGTGCCAAACTGGCTAAATGCTTGCTAAATTCCAGTTTGTATGGGAAATTTAGTCGACTAATTCCTGAGCTGTGCTAAATTAAATGTGGAATTAGAAAAAATACCAGTTATCATTTTCATTTGACATATGTATGTGTATCATAAAAACGAATTTTTGGCAGTTTAGTTTAGCGCGCGATTTTGGATCACCAATTAAATAATATGGAAAAGAAGAAGCAAGGTCGAAAATTTACTAAATGGAAATGTACTAGAATTAGCCAGCATTTAGCCGGTTTGGCACAAATTTTAATAAAAACCAAAAACTAATTAATGTCATTACACAAATTAAAAAAAGTTTTCGTATATCAGAGCTAATAATCCCATTCATTCAATGATTCGTGAAGTTTGAACAATTATCTCCGTAAAATTTTAAGAGAGGCATTACGATGTTAAATGAAGATAATTTTTTGTATCTCGGTACCGGTACCAACATCTGTGTCACGTTGTTTTGCTCCAGGGGTTGGCTAATTGCTAGTGATGATGAAGTTCTTATCATTAGTTGCGATTGCGATTTCGATGGTGCTAAATCAGTGGCTAGTTCCGCGAGAGTGCCGTGTGTCGGTGTCTGCTGCTATTGATAACAATTGTTCGTACCCTGAGCAAAATCCGTCAAGATAAACGCAATGTTTACATTTTGCGTGCCGTGCTACCAATGCCACCAAGAAATGAGGTTTTCACGATCTTCTCTTATCTAGTAGTCGTGCGGTTGAGGAATCAAAAAGTGGAATTCTTTTCAAGACGCTGTGGTGACCCTGATTTGTTCTTTTTTGTGGAATAATTTTTATTGATATTGTGTAAAATTTCTATAACATCTATCTAACGATGAATCAGAAAAAGGAAAAAAGCCCGTTTGTTATGTAAGTTTATTTGTATTGAATGGTTTCATTTGTTTTTAAGCTGGGGTATACACGAGGAAATTTATTTGTGGACAAACTAATATTTCGTGTAGTAGGTACGAATATAAATAGTTATAAAGTGCCCTTAAAAGAATTAGTCGATTAACTTGGAAAGTGTTTGACGGTTATATCAGCGAAATGAAAAATTACCTGAAAGTTTCATGATAAAATTACAGAAAAAAGAATGTTTTAAGGCCAGTGAAAGCAAGTCAAGAGGGATGTCACCAGAACCGGAATAAATCCTTTAAAGTTTTGTGCCCAGACAGAGCTCCGCAAAGAATGAGGTTCATGCACGAAGATAACAAGCTGCTCCAGCAATGAACGCCATCGGGCAGAAATTCAACTTCGGAAGCAAAATGAGGACATTTCACCGGGCTGGAGGACAGAGGAAAAGAGTGGAATCGAGATAGAACTTTTTACAAGAAACAAGCAGCAAAGGTCTGCAAAGTAAAAATGGCCAATGGATTTATTGATTCCCGCCAGGAAAACTAATCTTGGTAAAGGTGAAGTTATCCACGAAGACTGTAGTCTCAAACAGCCAGGACATTCCCGCTAATCGAAGCTAAAAGTTTATTTTTCCTTCTAAAAGGAAGTGTGCAGTGTGCAGGGCAAACGTATGAAATCCGAGGTTAATTTAAGAACTCCTTTCTTGACTTTCTAAAGCTGAGATTCTTAGACTGACTGCTTGGCAACGTCGTTTTCAGTTTTCTCACTTTCTTCTGGTGGACAAAATCGTTTTTAATATCCTTCTATCCCTCACGCGAGCTAACATTTGAAGATTTTTTTCTTACTGGTCCCCCCTATGGCCCAAAGGACAGTGGATTGAAAGAAAATTCAAGCATTGAGTTTTCATAGAAATTTTATATTCGCCCTCGGGAAAAGTGGAAATTGTTCAAATATCCTTGTTGGCGGCTGCTATAAGGGCTGTTTGTTTGTGGCTCGTTCGCTGAGTAGTCTCGAGGACTATTCATCCTGAAAAAGCCCTTTTTGTACCGGCGATTCTCGTGATTGTTTGTCTTCCTCTGGGAAGGACTCGAAAATCCAAGAAATCTCAACCAAATGCTGAATTGTTGGAAGTGGGAATTTCGAAGCTTTTCATAAAGCCGACGAGATATAGATGAAATTAGAGAGAAAAATTGAAGCGAGAAAGCAGTGCTCTAACAGGTTTTTATTTTTGGTGCTGAATTTTTTGCCACAGATTACTTTTCAATCAAGTAGCGCTTTGAGTATTTGCACTTTTTGATTAAACGAGTTAAGAGGTTCGAAAAATACTTTTAATTTTTTAACAAAGCGGATGGATTTTCTTACAAGTACCATCCAATACCAGAAGTATTGAGCTAAGCAGAGCTTGAGATTAATTGGGAATTTTTTTTTGAACTTGAAATTTGGAAAATATTTGTTTAGTGATATACCTACATATCTTTATACCTACTGTAGCAAAGTAATTATATAATTTGCTATCTGTACGCATATTGAAAATTTTAATAAAATTTTATTAAAACAACTTTAAAAAAGTGAGAAACTCGTTTAAAAATTCAGTAGCCTTAAGTAAGAAATCATTTTAATTTTGGAATATTCGCTCCTTCCAAAAATTTACATTTTAAATAATTGATTACTTGATTTTTAACGTGAGTCGACGCGAAAACCAAACAGATGGTCTATGATTTCTAATCAGGTTTATATCACTCACGCAAAATTTGATTATTATTATTATCTTCATACAAAAACTACAACAAATTAAAAATGAATACATATGTATGTACATACTTTTCGGAAAGGTACAAAGATGGGCAATTTGTTAAAAATAAAAAGGAGATGTATTAATTACACGAATTTCAGAAAAAAAATTGAAGAAAACCTGAATTCTTAGGAAAATGATCATTGTTGGCATTTTTGGAAAATATATAGGGATTTTGGGTTTGAGTTCGTTGTCGGTGCGTTGAGTAGATCAAAAGATAAAGATAATAATGATGTGAATACAATGAAAATTATGAATTTATGAATCACTTTATAACTCCCAAGCCGTTGAGATAACATCCTTTCCCTCCATGTCATATAATTTGTTTTTTATTTTTTAACTTTCTCCTTTATACAGGTGAATTTCAAATAGTTTTATACATAAGTACATATATCAAAGTTCAAATATGTGAGATTAGACCTTTTGTCGGTAGCGTGAGGCCCTTAATGTTGTTGATTTTTAGTTTTTACAGTGAGCCTCTGAAATCATTTTGTTTTGCTTAGTGTTAAAAAGTTAATAATAAATAAATTAACAACCCTCTCGGGGTTAACTAAAACAAATAAAAAATTCTAAATATTAGCTACAATACTTTTCTCGGTCTAGGAAAAGTATACATAATGATTAGAATATAACATACATATAAATCTTTCATTCCGTGAAGGTTCCAAAATATTTAGCTTTGATGTTTTTTGGTATGATAAATGGGTAACTTAATTCAATCAGTAAATTAAAAAATTAATTCGAAAATCTGTTTTTATCAATTTTCATTTAAAGTGCATTTTGAAGCCAGTAGCGTGCTTTATTTCCAATCATTTAAATTACTAATAATTCAACACTGTAGACTCTAGAGTTTTTTAACTTCCATTTTTCAAGTGCCACTTCAACTACCTAAATATTTATTTTGAATGAAATGAAGGAATAATTACTATTTCCGCTTCACCGAGCCACTTACATCTGCCCATCGTCTAGAACTTTTAATTAAAAATGCAAGGGTTAGAAACTGCCACTTCTGATATTAATCACAGACGGGGCACTTTTAATTTTTAAAGGAAGATCTTGTTTTCTTTCGTGCCCTAGCGACAGAACATAATTTTTCCTGAGTTTTTCCAGTTTAATTATTTTCTTTTTTTACTGGTGTAAATAAAGTTAGATGTAGTCGCCTGTGGATGGCCTTGCACCTACATTATGATGAGGAAATGCGACTACTCATAAAGTTAAAAGGACAGTGCTTTTGTTTCGTTTGTGGTTTGCAGGCGTTTAACAAATCATGCTTTCAGTGCCTGTTAAATGATGGTCTAGTTTAGAACATAAATTTGCGGTCAGTAGAAGCACATCTAGTTAATTATATATTAATTACGTTAATTGCTTATTAAAATTCCCCGTTGTAGATTAACTTTTTGTGACATTTGTTTCCATGGGAGTAAGAATTTGGGTCGCATTTATTCGTCCGCTATATTGCTGGGTTAAATATAATTCTTTTGACCTTGTTGTAAAACTGCAAAGTTTTAAATGTAGCATCTTCTGGAGTGAAAATTTTCACTAATGTCATTAAGTTACAAATAAAATATGGTATGGGGTGATTATTAGAAGAAAATGGCATTGCAAAATGTATATTTAAAATAATGTGTTTTCAGATCAATTTACATTTTGTAAAGTTATACATAAAACCGCCTATTTCTAATTTGAATTACACGGAAAAAAATTTGTCGGAAATATCGCGTCGTTTCTGGCAATATCCCTGTATTTTCCGATGGATTTTGGGACAGTGCATTATTTTGGTAATATTTGTGAAAAAAACAGGGATATTAACTAAAATTTAAGGACCAGCGTAAAATGTTGACATTATTTCCTGTAACTTTTAAGGAGATCTGTTGCTTTTTCAATATATGTTGTGGATTTTATGGCGAAAACGTTCATAAATTGGTTGGGAATTTTTGCTATCCAAATTTTTTTCCGTGTATGAAATTGAAAATTCTATTTATATGTATATATTTATATATATCAAATTGCAACGCATCATCAGTATAGAAAAGAGCGCTAGACACACATCTCAATTATTTCTCAAGATCAAAGCCAAGGTCATCTCAAGTTCATCTTCAATTTTTTTTAACACACGTATTTTAGCTAATCTCATGCCAAATGTGAAAAAAAAAACAGTAGCGAACCACGGCAAAAAAAAATATATTGTTGACCAGTTATATTATATTGTTCAAAAAAGTCATGAAAATTACATCGATTTTAGTATGTCGGACTGTACATGTACCTACCTACAATAATAATAAGTTCATCGAAATGTTACAAAATTTTGGCCGAGCCTTACATTTTGGCTAGGACAAGATATTTTCTTTTGAATGTGTAGGGGAGGGCCAGTGTAAGAATAAAAACCTATTTACGGGTTGAAACCCCTTGCCCACTTGATCGCCATTTTGAAGAAAGGAAGCGAGGGGGTACTTACTCCATATTGTGTGGGGTATTGTTGAAAAGGGAATTTAAAGTCATTATGAGGTGTCTCTAATCGTTTTCAAAATTATGCTCCGTATTATAAATTTGTTAATAATTTTGAAAAACGATTTCAGAAACCTCATAATGATTTGAAATTCCCTTTTCAACGATAGGCCCAAGATGGGGTACATATGTACCTCCCCTCTCTTTTTCAAAATCCAAATGGCGGGAAGCTTTTTTTATACTTACACATCCAAAAATAATATTGTCCTATCCAAAATGCATGGTCAATGTATCATTTGAATGGACTAAATATATGTATAATACCTATAAAAACATTTTGGTGACTTTTTTGCGCGATTTCCGATTTATTTTACGATTATTCTTTCTTTTTCCCTCGAACCTCGTTAATGGCTTGTTTACGATTGTTCCATTATTTGTTAGCATAATTAAGTGAATTATTGAGGATAAATTACTGCAATGAGTTGCGCCCAGTGAAATTGGTCTAGATAAAATTTATCCTTCACACATGCAATCATTTGTTTTAGCTTTTTGTAGCTATGTATGTCTGTCCGAGAGTTGGGTCAAGGCGAGTTTCGTTTGCCATTCATATTTACATCAACCGGCAGTGGTCGCCTCATGCGACAAGTTTGCTTCCCCTTAATAAATTTTTATGTGTCGAAAACAAAAGCCGAAAGCACGTGCTCACGGAATTAGACTATACATCCGATTGGAGCTCCGTGCCAACATTCGTGCCGCGCTAACAACCAATTCGAAAACATTGTTATCCTCTTAGTCAGTAATAAATCCGCTGCCTTCGCCGTATATCATCTGGTTGCACGCCAAAACTCCTATCTCGCACCGCAGCGAACTTGTATCAATGATTTAAAGCGTTTGTAAATCTTGGAGCCGCTTATCGTTATCACCTGACATCGCTCTGCCGCGGTCGGGCCCTTCCCGTCAAACCGAAGCTATCACAACTTTTGTAATAAAAATTGAGAAAACGCTATAAAAGTTTGTTGGCAAGTTTCCCTACGGAACTAACAACGAATAACGAATGTTATCCAGGAATCCCGGGGCTGTCTGCACCACTCGACGAGTTGAGCCAGTCAGTCAGCCGGGGGAAGACACCGATCCCCGGGACATGACGACAAAGCTAATCTCATCAAAAGCGTGATGTTGATATCTTTTCGCATTTCGTCGCTATCTCCGCGTGTAGCAAAATTAACTTAAAAAGAATATGTCTTTCGAAGTTTGTGACATGAGTCCCGGGGGCGGCAGCATGCGGGGTAATAACTTTCTTTGCTGCCCTTGGCCCGCACTTCCCCTTAGCATACGTTAAGCTTAAGAAGATAACCGAGTTCAATTGATTTATCTCGAGAAGCGCAGAGTTAAGCACTTTCCTCTCCCGCTGAGCAGCTACTTGAGCCTTTTCGATTCCACGAGGATTGAAGAAAACATCCTCAAGAAAAACGCTTTTGTCTGCACATTTCCGCTTCCGAGTCAAATGCGAGGAATATAAGAAGCAAACAGCGCCTAAGAGCTAAATTCTCGTAAGCCTGTTTAATTAATAATATTGTGAAGTTAGTCCTTCGGTGTTGTTCGATGTAGGGGAATGAATATTTTTTAGGGGAAGGGAACCTTTTGTCAGCCTTAAGGTTGGGATACAATGGACGCGCTTTTGTTGCGCCGCGTTGGGGATTAATGAGAAAAAACGCTTTGCCTGGTACAATCCACACGTCGCGTCGCCGTCGCTGCATTTTTGCTAGACTGCCCATAGGGCCAACAAATTTTAAAATGAATATGCTAAAATAAATCAGTCTTACATGTAGGTTATTTGCCCTTAAAAGCATATGGGTTTAAAAACAAGCAAAAATTCAATAATAAAAAAAAATAAGAACTTTTGATTTGAAATTACAGTTCTCGTTTTCACATCTTCCCTAGAATTAAACAGAAACCAGAACATGGAATGGAATTGTGGCGTCGCAAAGTTCCAAGTTCTGTGGCGCCGCAAAGTTCCAAGTTCTGCGGCGCAGCATAATCGCTTCGCGTCCATTGTATCAGGGCAGGTTCCCATGTAATCGAATTTTGTAGCGCAGCAAAAACGCTCGCGTCCATTGTCAGGCTGTCGTGTAATGTAATCGAATTCAATTTTGTAGTGCAGCAAAAACGCTCGCATCCATTGTATCCCAGCCTTTATGTATTTAAGAAAATATAAACAAAAAATTATAGGTATGCAACATAAATGAGCTTTTATTATCGAGGAACCCTTTTACTTACAAAATTAATTTTCCGCATCCAATTCGTAAAAAGTGCATAAATTCCAGAATTTTTAACCCATGATATACCTATGATATAACATTAATTTTGGAAATTTTGAGAATTTTTAGCGTTTTGCTGTAAAAATGGTTTTTTATTATATTATAAAAATAATAGTAAGTTTGTTAAATGTTTATAACAAACAGTGGAATAAGAATTTAAAAATATTCGCAACGATGGAAATGATTCATACATATGTATAAAAATTGCTTGTGAAAATGGAAATCGAAACGGCCCACACTTCTGTGAAGCACCTGGCATGAAAAATGATTCTGCCACTGATGAGCCTAGAGGAGGCCAAATGCAATCAGCAAACTTTTCTTTCGATATTGTTCCGGGAAAATTTTTAAGTGTTGCCAGGATTTCGAGGAATTTCGCAATTTTGAACAATGACTAGGCCGAATTCTCTTGACCTGAAAGTTAGAAAGTCGTTAACAATTCACGGAGAACAATGGCGGCGTCCGCAGCTTTATACTACTTTTTCGGGTCAGGAAAGGTTTCCAGAACTCCTCCAGAAAATAAATTTCATTTCCATTGATCACTGTATCATTCAGTTCAATTCACATTCAAGTGGAGCGCTGGCCCCCGCCCCCGCGTCCGCTCCCGACAAAACGGAAGAACTTATTGCACGTACTTTTTATTCCCGCGTCATCCTGCTCACCTGGCTGCCACTCATCTCCCGGGCGCTGTTCACAGCTTCCGCTCGAACCTCCCGGCGCCCTTTGTCGCGCGATTACTGTCTAGTCGTCGCCGTGGGAGACGCGGGCGCTTCCTCCTTTTGAAGTCTGCTCCGTTTTACTTGCCAGTGGCGGCGGAGGTGGAACACGTTCTGCTCGCTTCCTTTTGCGCAACAGCCTTTGTTGAGCGACCGTTTTTCAGCTTTTATTCGAACGTATTCGAGAATGATAAGAGTGATAATAATCGTTTTACCTTTCTTTGCAATTCTTCCAGAGAATTCAAGAACAATTACGGGACAACGACTGCGACGCCAGCGTCTTCGTCGAGAATTTACTGTCTGCATGGCCAGCCGCAAGTTCAACGTAAGTTTCCTAACTCTTTTACTTTACACTCATATTTCTGTAGAAAGGAACATTTGTGACGGTCGGGGGTTTTCCGGCTGATGTTTTACTCATGGAAAATTTGCCGGTGCACCTGGGCGACACCTCAGAGTAGTTTATGCAGCCATCTGAAATCTCGAGCTCGAGTACCTTTGATATAATTTTCGCATTCAAAACCTAAGGAAGGTGCTTTTGTGGTCTCAGTTTCATAATAATTTACATATTTACATATGTATATGTATATGTATATAACTGTATACATATAGTTGTGTTTTGTGTTTTATTTTAAGATGTGCTATTCGTTACAAATAGTATTGCGTGCCACGATTTTTATAATTAAAAACTTGTAGCTTTATTAATAACAAAGATATGTAATTTAATAACTAAGATGGGACATTCTCCACATTTTTCCTTAACAAAATATGACCTTGGTACTACTAGAGGATTTTGAAAGAAGTAGATAGTAATAACAATAAGGAAGTCATGTGTAAGAAAGGGATAAAAATTTGAGTGGAAATGGAACGAGAATTGAAACTCTACGTGGTGCCTCATATTTTTTACAACTTTTCTATAAATACATCGCATTTATCATTTATCATTGTTGTCCTTTTTAAAATATATACATAAATAGTTAAATGAATTCGTACTCTCATATTATTGTAAGATAAATTCTTATTATTATCTTGGTTAAATTGTAAAAATTCAAGCCCACCCCGTACTTTTCGCCAAGCACGAACACGTAAAATTTCAGACGAATGAAAAAATCCGTATTTAAGGTAAGTGTGTGCTACCTGCCTTTTCCCCCCTCTTCAGTTCCAGAACTTCCCTATACCTGGAACATTGGCAGGGTCGGACACTAAGACCAACCCCACGCACGCACACAGGAAATTTCAGACGCGTTTAAAAACGCGTGTTAAAAAAAACGCTTACATTATTGTATACAGTGTAGGCGCCTTAGGTGAGCATTTTGGGGCTGCTTATTCTTGTCTCGTTCGCTCTTATTGGAATTTACATAAGGAATGTCATTTGGGCACTAAATGTACTCGTCCATAATATTTACATATATATATTTTTACAAGTGTATTAGTTGACATGATGGGTCCAATTTTTTATTAAAATTTTAAAATGTGTAAAATTATGTTCACAATTTTATCATATTTTAGTTTTTAGGTTTCCGTGCCTTAAAAGGAAAAAAGGAACCATTATAGGCTAATTTCGTTATACTTCTGTCTGTTTGTCTGTCAAGAGGTATCAAGTTGAAATTAAGTCTGCACTACCTTGGAGCTGTTGTGACGTCACCCATTTGATTAACATTGTCTCGTTTTTAAAACACTTTCACGCCGGGTAAAGCGAGCATTCACATACACTAAATTTAGCATCTAATATTTTACTTAACCTTAAGATGCCCGCTTTCGGCCCCCTTAACCTAATATTAAAACACTTTTAGTGTTGTAAAATAAAACACTAACATTTACATTGAATAACGACATAAATCGCAATGTAGACAAATTTTATTGTCAAGGATTATTAAACAAATCACCAAGTGTAATTGCCATAAAACTTCTAAGTTCTTAAAAGGTTTTCTGTAATCAATTCGTTTTATTTTTGGGA
Organism: Machimus rusticus; assembly: GCA_951509405.1. Classification (NCBI taxonomy): domain Eukaryota; kingdom Metazoa; phylum Arthropoda; class Insecta; order Diptera; family Asilidae; genus Machimus; species Machimus rusticus. Next base: position 2,343,332 of record OX608052.1, on the reverse strand, counting down.
ACTCGGCAATCGAGACTGAGGTATTTAAACTTACCTTAATTGAGGTAATAAATATCCCGCGAACAAGTAGTTCAACCATTTTAGAAGAATTTTCTTGCTAGAAGAAAAAAAAAGAAGGTCTGTAAAGCAAAGAATTTATTGTAAAGCTGGAGGACACGATATTAAACTTGTTGAATTTTTGATATCTCATTTCCAGTATAAAGCTTAAGAAAAGAATCGTTGAAGGAACATTAAAGGATTTCATAAGTTGCCTTCTGGGCGATTTTCATTCTGCACGCTAAAAGAGGAACTGAGCAATCAATATGGTTTGCTGGAGCTTTTTAATTATTTTTATTGCTCTAACAATTTATTTCCTGCCGAGGAAAACCGTCCACAGAGGTGGAAGACAAGCCATGAAGCGGGCTCGAAGAGAAATATCTCCACACGACTTCCCCGAACTCTTTGAAGTTATATCAAATGCTAAATCGGTGGAAAAACGATAGAAATTCTGTCACACTCCATCTTTGGTGCAGATGGAGGCTGCGGAGCGGCGTCCTCTACCTTCGGCTCCTACAAATGTCAAAGCTGGCTCCTATCTATAGTGCTAGTTATCAGGATAGTTGTCAGGTTGTCGGGGGCCACCGCTCCTTCGCCGGCATTCAGCCATTTGTTACAGACGTACGGCTCCACATATGTGTAATTACCGACAATGCCGGATGACGTGTATTTTGTTGTCGTTATGCCCGCTTTTGTGACTTGATTTGCGACAGCAATCGGTTGGAAATTAAAAAAGGAACAACCTTTGTCAGGGCCTCCATTTAATGGATACACCACGGCTGATCCCCGAGGAGAGCACGGCTTAATTTCAGCTTGAAGCAGCTTGATTTTGCTCCGCTGCTGTTTATTGGCTCTTATTTTACTGGGAACAAATGAGCAACCGCCGTCTGGATGTAATCAGACGGATCGAATCTATCAGGGCAATTTGCAGGACGTCACATCGATGCGGTGACATTTTGTTATTTTATTTTATCTTGTCAGTTGTGTTTCTCCGAAAATTCGAATCTAAAGTGTTTTCCACAAAAACGAGCTGAATTTATATGAGTGACGACAGAAGTGAAGGGGGCTGCGAACAACCCAGCAAGATTAGTTTAGTAAGGGCGCTCAGAACAAGTAAGAAATGGTTTCTATGCATACAGTATTTATTGTTACAAAATTGCTCAAGACGCGACGAGAACATATTTTTTTCATTTTGAAAAATTTAGGACTATTGATCTATTTTAACCCAATTAGTAAGAACCATGCTTTCCTCAAAGTTATCGTTGACTTGACTTATGTATGTGAAGAAAATACAATTCATCACTAGCACTCTGCTTACTCTCCTCGAAAGATATGAAATTTGTTATAATTAATATTGACGACTACTGTACTGGGACGATAAAAGGATTTGATCTGTAAACATCAGCTTAAAGACATTTCTTTGAAATTCTGTTTCTAATATGTATTTTGGGGGCGACACTGTCATATTACTAGCATGCAGAAACTAGATACTATCTAGTTTGTCCATGTTAATAGTTTCCCAATTTGCAATTGGTTTCCAAAGAAACCTGTTTTATTGAAGACTTCCTCTTCCTTTCATCGCATTTAAAGTTTGTAGACTCGAATATTGTATGATAAAATACCTACCGATTAATTTGCAATTTCGAGATAAATTTTCAGGCTTATGATAGCACAGGCTATAATTTCAGACTAAACATTTAGGATCATATTCTCTACATGTTAAAGCAACATTTTACGCAATTTAAGAGATAAATATAATATAATATATGTATAACATTGTTTGGAATAATATTGGTATCATGAAGTACTGACCCTTTCATTCGATTTATTTTTTAGTGTCACTCGAAAATTTAGTTAGTTATTTCTTTTAAGTTTTTAACGTTTTCTTTTATCCATGTATAACTATTTCATTAACTAGTGTTTTTAATATATCCCATACAATATATGTTCTATTTAATTACGTAAATGCGATTTTAAATTCAATCGATAAAATTAAAGGCAACATTTTTTCAAAAATTAAGTCGTAATTATACAGATATCAAGAAAGACCAGCGTTATTAATAAATAAATTTATTGGCTCGGTAATATTTCCATGGCCAATAATGTGCAAACTCGAATTTCTTGAGACCACTTGAAATTTAATCCGTTCACTCGATATCTGATAAGGTCTGGATTTGATTTATTTATGGCTTTAATTGCTTCTTCGATAGCCCATTCATTGCACTAGGCACGAAACTAAGGAAGAATTTGTAGACCTTTAATAAAGCTAAATTACTGCTGTGAGGAATGATTTCTTTTTCGTGACGTGGGAACGTGACTCTTTTATAGGTGGACGTGTGAAAAAAGATTTTTGCTTTCTTCTTGCTTATCTATAACACATCATGGACATTTCAAGTTTTACCACAGGACACTTAAAATTCGAATATTGCATTAAAACAATTGTAGGATTCCGTATTTAGTTAGTTAAGGTATAGTAGGAATATTAACGTACTTGTTATATTTTTTATAGCATCATTTTATCGAACGTAAAGTTTGTTTCTATGTCAATCGACTTTTTAACGATAAAGTGTGAATACCCTAAAATAATTTTTCCTTAATCAAATTGATTTTACTTTTACTATGGGCGGTATGTTAAGTTTTAGATAAGGTATAATTAAGTGGCACTATATTTCAATAAAAACTGAAAGTCAGGTAAGCTTCGATTGAAATGAATTCTTAAAAAAAATAATGTCCCATAATGTTTGGGCAAAATTTCTCTGAAAGTACATAGGAGGAAACAAGTGTTGTATAATTTGATTTACTTAACTTATGTTATGCCTGTTAGAGGAAGATTAATGATTGATTAATTTTAATTATAATGTAAAAATAAATATTATTTTGAAAAAGTACCATTATTAAGTGCTTCTTATTACTGATATCTTGGAAACCTGAAAGGATGTTTGATTTTGATTTAATTTCAACAAGTTGGTTTTTACGCTTCTGTACCAAAATGGTAAAAGGGACTGCTTATTTCGTTGTCCATGAAATAATGTAAGACCCTTTATGTATAGGTATATGTATGTATGGGACTCATAGCAGTTAACCTTTAACTATGGACGTTCCATTTTTGTTACACTACTATGGACGTGCGGCCTCACAGACCGCTATCTTTACGGGCTGGTTTCTATCTTGATGAGTAAGTATTGTATGATTTTTTGTTTTTAGCCCTTAGAAGAGTTACTAATTGTAAATAAAAAATGTAATTTTAATGAAAAATGTATTTATTTTAAACTAAATCTAACGATATAACAATCAAAGGTACTTTTCACGCACGAGAATCACAAACTGCACGCGGCCTGTGAGACCGCACGTCCATAGTTAAAGGTTAAGGAGAAATCATGTTTGAAAAGCAGTTTGTTAGCTTACGGCCAAGGTTTTTCGCTGTCGCTAGAACTATCATATGTTCTTTCTAAACTTTCTAACATTTAATTTCGAAGCCTTTACCATTATTTTCATTCTTAATTGGAATACGCTCCACGAAGTAGGTGTATGGTGTAATAATTTTTCATCATCTTTTACTCGAAATGTGTCCGTCCACAGCCCGTTAAATGCATAGCACAGCTCACAAAATTCGGTACTCAAAAGTTCTGTAAAATTGAGATTTGCTCTGATGGAGGTTAGCTGACCCAAGGGCTGCGATGCGAATGAAATGGAGATGTATTGCAGGCATAAATGTCCCTCTGTTCTTAATATCAAAACGTATGAGCGCATTTGTCCATGTTTGAGGTAGTGGTCATATGTGTGAGCGAAACGCCACCCATATGCTGAGTCCGTTTCATTGTGGTTTCCCGTGTGAATTGTGGACGTGAAACGACGGCTCGTTCGTTGGTACTATACCTGGACGCTTTTAGTTTTGATGGATTGTTTTGAAACTTTTTAATATTACAAAGACAGAAATTTTCATTTGACGCTGAGACTAATTAAACCCTCTCCAGGAAACGTGATAAATGTTGACGCAGGTCGCTGCTATTTCTAATCTTCCCGACGGAACTAGGACGAGGTGGTGGTACTTAATGTGATTTTGAGGGCTGGAAATGCACTGGCGAGCTTTTAATGACCTCCACCTTACGGCAAGTGTGTTTCATTTCATTATCATCTGTCGGCAAGACACGGCTCAGGGGCTCGGGTTACACCTCAATAGATTCTCATCTTTCAGAATAATTTATGGCTTTCGCGGTTAATTAATATAAGTAAGGTTCTGGAGAATCGCCCGCATCGGTAATGCTGCCCTCGCTCCGGCCACGAAGGTGCCCCTTGGTCTTATCGCGGAGCACCTGTGCAAACAAGTTAATTGCTCTGATTTCTGCTACAATTAGCCAGATTTCAGTCAGAAGAAATGTAAGAACTTTTTATAGGACGTTACGCTCCAGGTGATCACGGAGCTTTACAAATGCTTTGAAAAAATTGTACGGGAGCTTCGATCTCACACACATAATTCATACTAATAATATTTAGAGTTTTACAAGTTGAGAAAACGATAAAGACACTTTATAACTCTGATGATTAATTCGATAAAGACCGCGGAAGTATATTGATCCGTCCATTGTGCCCGCTCAATTCATTAACGAACAGAAGCTCGCCGCGATCTTGTCGTACTTTCGTGATAAGCATCGTTGACTTCTTCGTTTCGAGGTCTTTTGATAAGATCAGTCGCGGGGAAATCGATATTCTAAGACTATTTGCAAACTTCCATCTTTAGTGATAATTTACGTAATTTAATCTAGTTCTTTTAAAATTTCCGCATAATGGACATAACAATAATAACACTCAATAATGATGGCACATTCAGCGGTGAGTGAAAAATTTAAATTGTTGTTTAAAAAACGTTTCAAAAAGTGCATTATATTTAAAACAACACAATATTACTTATTAAATATCGTAAACGGTTTTTGTGGTTTACTTGTGACACAGTTTGTTCAAATTTGAAATTGAAATGTTATTAAAAGGACGTCCTACTTTAACAATTCCTGCAATATTTGTGCCACATAAATTGAAGCGATTAAATAAAGTTGTTCACCATTCTATAATAATAAAAAATGTATATTAAATGGGATTATTTTAACAACTATGGCGTAAACTGATTACAATTTTGAAAAGTTATGTGATATCAAAAGATAATCAGCGCAATAAGTATCTATTATGCGGATTACATTATATTTCATAATGAAATAATTAAATATTCGGGATGTACCGGTCTTGCATAAAGATAGAACGGAACAAAGGCGAGAAATTAATTACATATTAAATAAAATGTGATATCACTGCAGTGAAGTGTGGAATATTTTTTTCAATTTAATGGGATTTCTTAACGATAAAATGTACAATAAAATAAATGTGTACTTTTGATTATCTAACTTACATTCGAATTTGTTCAAGTTCAACTGGAGATTCAATTTCCGATGCAATATTTGAAAGACAGGGCATTACTTTTTATTCAAATAGCAGTTTAATTCTAAATAAGTAAATTCGGGAAGTTAGTCTTCCATATTCATCAAACTTAAAGAATTTGTTTTTATAATCAAAAACAACAGGTACATAATATACCTACAATTTTTTTTTTTGACAGTCTTCAAGACTTCCAATTCTAAACATGGAAAAGGGTGACGAAAACTTCAAATTGAATATTTAACAGGAAAGACAATTTTGCGCAAACGCCAGACCAACGGCGTAAAAATTATAATATAAAAGAGCCTAACTGATATAATAAAAAGTAACTAAAAATACTATAACTAAAAAATCAACATACAGAAATGAATCGGTTGTCCTAACTTAAGTTTTCCATTGAAAAGAAAAGTAATATTTTCACATTTCTGCAAAACATCAATTTAAAAGGACAACATTAAGTGAAAATCCAAAAGATTTTCGAAGTGAAAAAGGTCGAATAAACACTAAGTTGTTTTCAAAATGTCATATCGAGCTTTTGATAAAAATATGAGTTAATTTATAGTGAAACATATCGTATTTTCGTCATTTTTGAACAATGGTTAAGTAATAAACAAAACGGAACAAAGCTTTTAACGTAACCTTAAATGGAAGCTTTAAACCTTATCTAGAAATTAAAAGCACTACCATTTTAAGCAATTTGGGGGACAAGTTCTTTATGAGCATACGTCAGTTGTAATCCTAATTCATTATCACTTTTGTGAAGTAATCGGTTAATGGAGAAAAAATGAGATTGATAATTCATTTCTAATATTTATCTTAAAGTCTAGAACTTTTATTTGAGTCACATTATAAGAATTTGTTATTTTTTAATTAATTTTTATAATGTGTGAAATACATTTCCTACTCTTAAAACCAATTTTTCTCGAAAACGCGATGTGATGAAACATAATTCAAAAAATACTATTGAAATGATATAGGTAGATGTGCTTTTTATGAATGATTGTATTTGACAGTAATTATACGTAATTTTTATTCAATTTGAAAGTATATGAAATTTCACTAGAATTCGTTTTATACCTATTATATAAATTGGTGAGGATATTTTTCAATGAGAAAATCAATTACTTGGTTGGTAGATGCACATACATACGTAACTTGAACGAATTTTTCTCTTTAAATTTTATGTCTTTCCATTTATTTTATTGAAGAAAGCTTTATCGCTTACAGATTATTTAGGGAAATTGAGGTTACTATAGTGTTAACTCTGCAGATTTGAAATGGTACCTATGCCAATTACCACAGAAAGATAAGATATGGAATTTAATGAAATGTTATGTAAAAAGCAAATATTTAAAATGTGGTTTTATGCAATCTATTTATCTTTATGATATTTAGTTTAAATTTTGAGACGGAAATTCCCATGATAAAATATTTTTAGAACACGGAATTGTGATAAACTTATTGAAGTCATGGACATTTCGGAATGTTGCTATTTTAATATGACCTTGACTCAAAATTTGTAATATTTTAATTTTTAGGTCTAGGGTATAAGTTTGTTTAATGATATGAAATTTGAAATTGAGGTTAAAATGTTGACCTATATAATAAAATATTACTAAAATAAAATGAAACATTTTTATTGTTGCCTGCAACATAAAAGACTAAAGGAAAATTTATAAGAATAGGTCCGGACTATTTGACTACGTTGTTGTTTAAATACAAATTAATAGAGATGGTTCCAATGTCAGTGATCAATTCCTGTTATTTTGAAAGGATTCCTACAAATGATATAAAATGTTTGACGAAATATACTTTTCCCACACGGGTGGTGACAAATTGTGTTGTTGGGATAGTTTGCTGAAATCCATCTAAAGCAATAAATATCTTGCCAACCCGATTGCCTTTAACATTGCAACAATTTTGGCACTGCAGGCAACAGTTTATGTTGAAAGGGAGACAGCGTCAATTTCGGAAATTACACCGGGGGACGCCGAACGTGTCAATCTAGGAATCGATCAATAAAGTACAAAAGAAAACCATGTGGAAAATTCATGAGTTCAGCGAAGCGCACACACTGACGAGGAGCCGAGGAGTTGAAGTAAAACGAAATTGGATGAATTGAATATTTTCACGCAGATCCTCATCAGAACAAAAGGAATCGTTTCGCGACGGAATTGATAAGTCAGGAGCTCCCGGTCAATTATTCTATGAAAACGTGAAAATTTGCATGAAGCCTTCAAATCAGATTCGAGTTGGGTGGAACTTATTTCTTCGTTGATGGGCTGGTTCTTCCAGACGTCTTTGCGTTTCGTTTGAATTAATACATAAAAAATTGCAATTTCATGGAGGTAAGCGTTCGATTTGACTCAGCTCGTGGATAGAAGGAAGGAGTTTTTCCATAATAGAGGACGTGTGCCCCGCTCAAGGTACTCAACCGAGGCGAGCACTCTGGAAGGCTTTGATCAGCATTCCCATCGTTGTGTTTTTTAAGACTGTTTCGCTCGATAACAACAATTGCAATATTAGTTCTAACGATTTTTGTTTGACGACATTATTTGTGATATCTTGGGGAGTGAAACACCTTTTACTTCAAAATGATTCAACAAGGCAAAATATGAATATCTTTGGCTTATATATCTTTTTGTGTCTATCAGTAGTAGTAGTCTAAGTTCCATATATGTAAGTACTTATTTCTTTTATCAATTTTCAATTCAATTCGATTTTTGAAGGATATTATTGTATTTGTTTCAGGAGGGGTTCTATCATGAAAAACGTTCTAATCGAATCGAAAGGAGCTTACAAAAGCCCTTTTTGGATAAAGTTTCCTTAATAATATTTCTAAAATGTTGATAAAATCATTTCGGTAACCTTTGATTTAAATTAATTTTTTTTGCGTTCATTTTGACGTTATGTGGGGAAAAAGTAATTGAAGTCAAAAGTAACTAAAATGAATTTATGAAAATTTAAGAAGTTTTATTAAGGAAGTTTTATCCAAAAAGGGCGTTTTTAAGCTTTTTTTTCGATTCACTTCGAACGTTTCTCGTTATAGGGCCCGCTGTTAATTTTTAAGAGAAAAATATCAATTGTCAAAAATAACATTTTTACTTGTTGAATTTTTCACACGAAATGTCAAAAAAATATATCTAAGTGAGACTTAAGTGGCCAATTTGACGACTTAAGTATATAGCGACCACTTAAGCAACAATTTATTCTTAAACCTGTACTGTGAAACCAAAAAATGATTAAACGAGAGCTTAAGTAACGATTAGAACCTAAGCTCGCGCTGTGAAATTGGTTATTGTAGGTTTTTCTTATTTCGTTATTTATTATTTTTTCTGTTTGTCTTTGTTTTATTATTATTAATTTTAATCAGGGTTTTTCATGTGGGAATCGAACCTACAACCTTGGAATAGCATGCTCAAAGCCGAACTGCTCAGCCAACTATGCGATTCGAGGCCTCTGCAGCAGTTTTATCGTTTGTAGTAGAATTTCTTCTATATTTTTTTATTTCCTTGGTTTATACTAGAGGTTTTGTGGCTGTTATTTACATTTTTGTTCTGAGCTTGTTTTAGATTTTAATTATGATAAAATTATTACTTCATTTCCAGCTTTTGTGCTGTGGAAGAAAATAATAATAAGGGAAAGTACTTTTCTGTAGAAGGAAATTTTTCTTGAACTAATTCAAACTTGTTTCGATTGTCCACGCGCCATGAGCGATGGAGCATTAAGCTGCGCCAAAATTCCGCCCGTTGCGCCATAATTCGCTGCAAGATCTTTACAATACGAAAATGGCAATTTACATAGCTCAACGGAACCGGGTCACCGAAATGTAAACTGGCCGTTATGATAAATGGAAGAAGCTGGCGTAGTTAAATTATAATACAAAATCCGCAATCCATCGAGCCGGGCAGCCGTGTCGTTCGGTGGAGCCGGGCGGCTGCAACTGCTCCTAGTTCCCCTTTGGGCCCCTTTGGGGCTTTGTTCAGGGCTCCAAGAGACTATTTATTTAAGTACAGGGTGTAGCAGGCTCCCTTGGCCCTGCCCTCCCACAGGCATCTTCCAGCAGAGACGGCTGCACCACCAGCAGGATTGCTACTCTTTGGCCTATTTAGGTGGATTGGTTAATTTCTTCCCGACACAACTTGCCACTCGGCGAATGTGCATCGCACGACTATTTCTGCAGAGTTCCACGGGCATGCCGGGGAATTTATTTGCAGCGCATGTGAACGTATGCAAATTGCCGGAGCATTCCACCACAAAATGACTTAAAGGGCTGCGAAGTTTGTCTTGGGTGCGCCTCGCCTCGTAGGATCGTAGGTTCCGTAGGGCTAGTGAGTGTCTCCCGAATGTTTTATGTTACACAACTAATTTACACTTGCCCTTCCTCGATCTATGTCGGCGAGAAGTATTGTGTTAGGACAGGGCCCCATTCGCCAGGGGGCAGGGCGAACTCCTCGAAGAATGCTTTACATACGGTCGAGAGCGGAACGCTTTCGGGGATTTCGGAAATTTCACGAAAATTGAAATATCTCTGAAATTGAAAATATTTTAAGTGTTTCCCTTGGCTCCGTGTGCAACTCTAAATATTCCCTTTTTTCATTTCAGTCCGGGGACACTGCCACCGACAGCGGCACGAGGGTGTAGATGTCAAAGCCAGAAAGAAGCTCATAATTGCCAGCATACTCTGCTTATTTTTCATGGTTGTTCTGATCGTCGGTAAGTTAAATGTATAATTTTTGTTATTTTTCATGTTGTTATTTTTAAAGCTACTTTAAATATAGATTAGATTAGGTTCAAACCTTTTGATTTAAAATATGAAATATTTTTTTTATATGCAATTAATTACAATTATTAAAATCGAATCAAGTATTACAATATAAACCAAAAATATTATGTACATATACACTACATGTGGGATCGGCCGATCACAGTTCTTATCATCAGAATAAAAATTCACTCGAAAAGTCATTGGTGGCCACGCTAGGCGCCAATTCGAAAGTCGGAGGTTTGAATCCTGCCGCTGGCGCTGGGGCTGGAGCTCCTAAAAATTTCATAAATTCATTTTAGACCGTGTGTCAATTGATTTTCAAATATCATTGGAACATCATTTCAATCATTTGCTGTTAAATGTCAAGATAAATGTGCCATTCCTTTTAAAATATCCGATGTGTTTTTTTCGCCTATCTAGAAAAGGAGATTTTGCTTAGATTTGAAATTTGTTATGAATAATGTACAGAAAAAATTTAAAATTTTCTAAAAAATACTTCAAATTGACACGACTTTTATCAACTTTTAAGTCAAAAATTAATCTGAAAATTGTTTAGATACTTACTTCCAAATTTCAAGTTTTGCATTAATAAAAATCATGGCAATTTGATGCTTTATAATTCTTATTCTAAGGAACTATTAATAAGTCTCAGTTCAACAACATTAATTTTCCTATTGTTCTAGAAGTACGAAAAGAACCTTGCTATTATGTCGTCAAACAATGCCTCCAGGACGGGTATTTCGACATACCAGTAGGATTATCAAGGAATTTCTCTCAGTAAAAGAAATTAGAGTTTTAAGCTGGCCCTCACAATCGCCAGATTTAAGCCCTATTGACTAATTCTGGGAGATGTTATTTAAGAGGGTTCACTCCCATCGCTGCAAAAATTAAAATGATTTAATGGAACTCGCGGCTATGCAACGAAATCTAACATAGTGAAATTTCAATATTTAGAATGATTTGTATTAACTTTGATACTTCAAATTGATCTATTTGTTAAATAATACTTTGGATTTCTTCTCTGCTGCATTTTTTTTTTTGCTCGCTTAAAAATCAATGCCTTTTTAAAAGGTCGTTTGAACTTGCAAACCTTTATAGCAATTTGGAAAAGCAAACTATAGAAACACAGATTACATTAAAGAATTTATTGTATGAAGGTTACTTTACTTTTAGGTCTGTTTACTAAAACTTATATGTTGGAACTGTTCACAGTAGCAATTTTTGCGTTTTATCTTTTTGCTCATTACTGCATGTTGACCGCATAATTTTTTTTTAAGCTTGTAATAAATAGTAAAATATTCTAACCATATTATTTAATCGCGTGCCGGCTGGCCAGATATAGTTGTGAATAATTGCTTTCAAAGCTCTAAAGTAAAGTAATTAAAGAACATTTAATCATTTCACTTTGGACTGATTAACAGCGAAATTTAAACATTAAATTTTCATAAATGTCCACGGGCAAATGAATGCGAAATTTTGCCCGTGTATGTTTTGCAAACAATTTTATGTAATGACTCATTTAGTTAGTGAAGATTGACATTAATTAAAATAATTGGACTCGGTGTCCATTCGCTTTTTGTAAATAAATTTAGGATATTTAAAAAGTAAAATCAACAGAGGTATTTACAGAACATAGGGCTAATTTGGTGAAAATATTATTCTATAAAATATTTTCAATCTCAATTTTTAAAAATAAAATGAAATAAGAGTACATCAGCTTGCTTGGTGGCTTGTTGTGTGTATTTGTATACTTCAAGTATAAAAGTTGCAAACTGGCAGTAAATTAGATTGTGATATGAACTTGAATCAAAGAGAAGTAAGGAACATCGAGATCGCGATCTAATTTATTTTCCTTCAAAGATTCTCGTTCAGTTAAAAGTTCGCAAGAAGTCGTTTTATCTTAATAAGACCAAAACTTGCGGACAAAGCAAGCGCCACCTGGACGTTCATTTTGCTGCCACCAAGGTGATAATTACCTAACTACCCACACCGGGACTATTTGGCTCCCCTGATGCTTCATCTGCTTTTGCGGGGCGGAATGGAGTTACCTGGAATCTTCTTTTTTGTTCCTTATCTCTTCACGGTCTAACAGTCCGTTCGATCTGTTCCTTAAGCAAGAAAACTAGAAAACAAGGAAACTTACGATTTACGGTCCGACAACACTAAAAAGCGAACTTTACGACTTCATCTGGGAAAAAGTCTTATCTACAGGGTTTTTTTTTGTTTGTTTGTTCTATCAAACTTAGAAATTTCCTTAACAAAAGTCGGAGGAAAATTAGTTTTCTTTACTCTTCGACTAAAATTAAACTGTTTTCTCATCCACAGGTGGCGTCCTTTCCAATAGTTTGGCAATAGCAACAGATGCTGCACATCTTCTCACAGATTTTGCCAGCTTCATGATATCACTCTTTGCCATTTGGCTTGCGGGAAGACCATCGACCCAAAGGTAAGTGCCGTGTTGAATGGTGCACCGAAAGAGAAATATAATTGATTTTATTATAAACGAATACAAAATTAATTATAACAATCATTGTTTTACGATTTTTACAAAATCAAATATTTTATATATATTTACTATGAAGCAAAAATTGAAAATTTATTTGAATTAATTAAATTCACTGCAAGTATAAGTGATATTTAGAATTTTTAGTGTGAAAATACTAACGTAGGTTCTTCTTTTCTATTCCTTTTTTTCTACTACTTTATATCTATATTTCACATTTTAAAAATTATTACATATTTTAAAGTAGTTGACTTAAAAATTTAAAAAATTGTAATTATGGATGACTCTAAACCGTTGTAGTCGAGTTTATAAGAATAGTAAATCTTAATAATAGCTTGTTAAATTTAACTGATATTACCTACTATTGATCAACATTTTTAGCAAATAGCAATTATGAACTACATAAAATAGTTAAAGTCATTATAAGTTTTCTCTAAGTGTGTTACTTGATGCTTTTCAGCTCTTTTTCCTGGCCCTGATTGGTGTCATAAAGTCTACTTATTATTTTGAAAGTAGTGCTCTTACAGCCCTAATATGCAAAGTTAAGGACGGGGTCTAGTTTATTGCTGTAAAAAACTTGTTTGGGGCTTTACTGCACGTTTACTTAACACTATACCCAGACGCTGATTAAGCAATAAAAGCCTAGGTACAAAGGTGCTGCTTTCGAAAAAAATTTTAAATTTTAGATTTCTTGTCGTGCGAGGCAGCAATCTCGGAAATTACCACAAAGTCGTCAACTTTTACCTATTTCTGCTGGAATGTTCATAAAAAGGAGATCGAATGAATAGCGTATACATTATAGGTACTATACATAAATGGCACGAAAAGTTGTTTAAATAATTTACATTTTGTTTCGATAAACTAGTTTGTTGTTTCTGAGAGTTTTTTTTGGATATAGTCAACCTTAATATCAACGAATCCAATTAGTTCAGAATGTGGAGTATTCAAAAGTAAGATGAGAGCTTTATAGATATTTAAATGTTGAAATGTTCAAGCCTGCCCTTAAGTTCGTTATAATCCCTACGAATTTAAAATGTATATTTTTTGTTATTCTCAAATTTTAACTAGAAGTTGTCTTAATACCATAGAAATATATGTACACAAAAAGTATAATTTTAGATTTGTCTTGAAATATTGTGAAAATGCAGGAAAAAATCGGATAATATGGGTCGTAGAAGGATAAGGAACTCCTTATCGTTTGACAAAGGATTTCTCACGTTTTCAAGACATTAACCTCTTATAACAAACAGTATGAAAAAAAACATGAAACGTGACTTTTCCCTTTTATAAAGGAGCGGTGTTTTGAGAAGCTTAAGCATAGACACCAATTTCGTTGTGCGTTTATTGTTTCTTTGTAGGTCTTGCCGCAAAAAGTGTCGATTTCTTAAATACATTAAACAAAGCAAAAACCGACGATTTCACCCCTTGAAATTGAAAACCGACTAATTCCCCTCTTCAATCTGTAAATACCAAGGGCCCAAGTAAATTGGCTGATATTTCACTTTAATTTTTCTTATTTTCGCCGAGGGGCTTGAAGAACGCAAAAATATTTCCCATAACACAGCTTGGGATAAAAAGGGATTTGGAAAATTTCGATTTTTTTGGTTCATAAGAAACTCGAAGCTGTAAGTAAGCTGAAATATTAACCTCTGGGAAGCAAAAGCCCCCAAGAAAGGAAACCGCAAATCGATTTTGCCATGTTTGATACCCCTAGGCCGTGCCACTCAATTGTTCATTTAAATGTTTGAGCAAACTTTTTTGTCCACAAAAAAGTTGGACGAGAGATGTGCCAGGGAGTCGTGTAAATTTCGTTTCGGTTTTTTGCCAGCCCTCGAATTTCTCATAATTTATATCAGCTTCGGCCCACCAGATTAAGTGGCGAAGCCTCGGGAGTGAATACGGATGCAGATCCGCCATTTACGGCTGCGTAATATCCTGCGGCATAAAAGTCTCCCATCAAACATAACAATCTCCTCTTATCCAGCAGTTATGTCATTTAGAAGTTTTTGCATGAATTACTCTAAGGGGCCTGAGTGTTTTAATCGTATAAAAGGCCTAATGAAATCTTTAGGTAATTGCGTTAAGGCTCTTTTCGACGAAGTGTAACATAATGCTTCGCGCTCACTTTGGATAGAGAACGTCGATCTGAACCGAGGTTGGGCTATGCTAGAAACATTTGTTATCACGAATCGCAAACTTGGACTTCTTGACTACGAATAGAATTGCTAAAATATTTCCATTCTTCACTTGTCTTCGCTGCAATAACTGGGGCTTGCCGGGAAACAATTCCGTCCCTATTTCCCAGCCAAAATTGGAAAATTGCGAAATTGTACAAGTTAGCATAAAGTAATTTTGGTAAGAATCGGCTATGGTGTCTAGCTGTGTGGTGGAAACCACTTAGCACGCAGTAAGTTCGATATAAAACCCGGCATCCCACTCCGCCCTGAGCCCAGCTGGGTTCCTGGTTCCTGGTTCCTGGTTCCTGGATTACCCCGGGAGCCTTATCCCTTTGAATTTCAGTTTCATTCGCGACTGCAAATTAACTGATCCGAAACTGAGAGGATTGTTCCGGTCTTCCGTAGAATGAACTTTATCCAGCTATGCTAAGTCATTCAGGGATTCTTCCAAAGTTTATGTAAAAGTGTGACGATGGCAGTTCATGTTGGGAAGGCGGTTAAGGGTTTGTATAGCCCACCGAAAAGTTACCTCCTTTATCATCGTCAGACACCCACTTGGAGCGGGCTGCGGTGGGAAGTACTTTGAAACTGGATGACAAGCATGGATGGGAGTTTTACAGACGTGCAAGAACCATTTTTTCTTTTATGTCATAAAACATATTTTACGACGCGCTTTAAAGGAAGGATAAAAGCCCCGAGCCCCCCGAAATATATCAGCTAGAGTGTGGTGAAAAAAACGACGTCCCGCGATTTTCCAAGCTCTTGCGCTCAAGGTCTACCTCGGGGCTCTGAACAGGAAAATATGGAGCCGAAAGGAATCAAATCCTTCCCAAATTGTTTTATGGTTATATTAGATTTTCGCCTCAGATTTGTTTTGTATTCCGCGCCTGACATACCGCAGTGACGTGGAATGTACGGGAAATTTAAAGGGATCTGGTGTGACTCAATTTCTACTAAGTGATTAATGGTGTGAAAAATTTCCCATGGAAACATGATTGAAGCAGGTGTATCCCTGCATTACTTTTACCAGCAATGATTTCCCGCATGTGTATTCATGGAATATCTAAGCATCTCCGGCATTCTTGACTATGAAATTCTTTCAAAAAATATGCAAATGATGAAGCATGCTCCTTTGTAAATCATTGTAACGGCCTTGACAATGGAACGCTCGAGAATCATAAGGGGATGCTAGGAATCGGAGCATCTTTCTTATTTATTGAGTTTTGCAGAAATTCTTTATCTCAAAAATCTCATTTAAATTTATTTCGTCCTGAATTTAGAATTGGAAAGAATCTTTTTTATATGCGAAGCTAACTCTCATCGAAAGATTCAAGTCGTTAAGATATTCTGCGCTATAACTTGGATCTTTACTGTAGATGGAGATTGTTTTCGAATTTTTCGGGATTATGATTTGAGAGTTATTTTTATACAACTTAAAATTCTTTGCTGTGCTAATTTTCATCTATATGTAGTATACCATCTTTTACTGTTTAAAGCATTTTTAGCTGGATCATGCCTTTAGAATAACCTCTTCCTTGTATGTACATAGATATAAGTTTTTAATGGTAAGAACTTTTGGTTTCAAAATGATCTTTTTAAAAAATGATATTAATGATTTTATTTTTTATTTTAACTACAACACTTATACATGATATATCGCTTGTATTGTAGTTCATTATAAAACGCAGCTTATAACAAAATCACAAATGTGAAACAGTAAGAGAAATCATTAGGTATATCATGAGTAATTAAAGTATTATTAAGGTATAATGCTCAAAATTGGTTGATACACAGCTACATAATGAATAATAAGTACCAATCGTTAATTAAGACTTGCTGTGTGACAAAGGTTATAAAACCAGCTACATTTACTCTACTATTACCATCGTTAGTGCCTAATATATTATTGTAAGAATATAATAATTTTTTAAACACCCTTTCCATAGTCTGCGCAGAGCTAAGGTGAAAAGGGCTAATAAATATAATAAAGATGAAAACAGCTCCTTAATTCTCTAAAGAAATAAGTTAAACAAGAAGTTATCCAAAACGTTCTCAATGACGATTTCAGCTGTTTTTCTAGGCAATCAATTGGCAACTTTTTCAAAGCATTCAAGAAATGTCGCAATCTGCCCTTCCCCGGTTTGTTGGTCGCTTAAAATGGTGGGTGGAAGAATATCGGGTCGGGCAAAAAGGCTAATGAAAAATTCCGAAGTTTTTGTGCCGACTTCAAAGGCAAGGGATGAAGTCCTACAATATAAATGAAGAGAGGTCCAGTCTGAGCTACTGTGTTAATTGCACGAGGTAGTTTAAAAGGGGCTTCTTTTTTTCTTCCTTTGAAGCAAAATTTTCGTGTTCCCAGCGTCTCCGAGCTTCCTTTCAATTATAAAAGAAGCAAGTCCCGTGATCAGTTTTCATATACATATATGTATAGTATAGTACATAGTCCACCGGTGTCTTAACATTTTCACGGTTCAAAATTGTTGGCGTTAATCTCAGTTTTCCCCATACACTAAGTTTAACGTTGCAAAGTTCTATAAAAGTAAAAACCATGAAGAAACTACTCTTAGCGAGGCCATTGTTGCCTCGAAGAAATTTCCACCAAGTTCACTAAGATGCTCTAAGCAAGAAAAATTGAAAAAGTCCCAAGACGCCTTTGTTCTTGAGAAACGTAATTTATTTGTGCAATCCTCTTCTTTAATTTTCAGGCCTTCGTTTTTAGCCGTTTCGTCCATTTTTTTTTTCTAGCTTGAGATTTTTATTGATTCAAGCCATGCCGTTTGAAAGTGCTTCGTCGGTGCAATTCACGACAAATACGTTGAACCTCTGGAACCTCTTGGGAGGCGCACCTTATTACTTTTTGAAGGGTGTGGCTATAAGGATAAAACAGAATTTAATTTTGGAACGGTCGCAAGTATATGACATGACTATCCTTTGTGGGTTATAACGAGTACCTTGGGATGAAAAATGGCACTGTCTCCAAGCATATACCGCATGGGTGGTGAAATGAAAAAAAAAAATTTCGATTTCTTTTTTAATTCGTAAGTGCCTAGTCCCTCTTTCAATTTAATAGCTGTCTTGGGATCAATAAAGCCCACCAAGGAGATAAATTGGACTTGAAGCTTATTCTTAATGGGTGGGTGAATCTTAATCAAATGTCAGGGCAATTGGCTGGAAAGTAATGAAAACTCCATTAACTTGCGTTCATCAGCTCACCTGACAGCCACATCACTTCCAGGCCACAAATTATGGTTTCAAATAATCCCCGATTTATATAAGGCATATGCCAGCTCCTTGTTCCTATCGAACAACTTGCTCCTTGAAACAGACATGCTTTGCTCGTCCAGGAAACTTCATTTGGGGAATATCCCCATCAAATCCTCTCCTCGCCTAATTAGATTTCATTTCGAAGTTTTCAAGTATTCCGAGGGGTCATGTTTACCTTGAAAATAATGTTGAGCCATGCTAGCTACTGACCTAACCATAAAGTAAATTAACGCAATGGGAACTCGAGTTAAGTTTTGCACCAAAATCTTCAAAGATGGCACTCCCAGAGACTTGTGCTCGTACGTCGAGCCATCAGAGCCTAGCAGAAAACGCCAGCAGGGCTTTCCTATTTACATTATTCTCCGAGCCGTGTAGAGCAGCAAACACTGAACACAAACACAGAGCTCTAACTCTAATGGAAAGGATAACAATTACTCGGATCTCCGAGGAACAACATATCCCGGGGATATTAATGGAGCCGAGCCCCGTCCGCTTCAGCGCTGTAACTGAACTGAGGTGTGAATCCCATGAAAAAATCGTAAACTTTGAAAAGGTTAATCAAAAACTGAAAAGTTTTCAAGAAGGCTCTCGGGGGTGGATCCATTTCTATGTGGTATGTCAAAAGTTAATAGAGACACAAATATTTTCTTTCCCTACACCTTCAAGGGATACCCGTTTTAAAAAATAAAAATTAAATTATTATAATGACTGAAAAAGACTGTACTGTCTTAATAAAAATGTGAAGATATGTTTTTTATAAATTACGTTATAACTTTCTATAAGTAATCACTCTGGGCATTTCCAATTTCTTGACCTATTCTTTTAAAAAATTATCTATAGGCCTTTAAATAAAAAAAGATTGTTTTATTTTTATTTTTATTTCATTTCATCTTTTTGTTTTCTTAACAATCCAATTTTCAAATTAGGTACAGGTGTTTACTATAGGTACTAATACCCAAGATACACGGGTACGGTCGAATGAAGATCCAGCACAGATCATCATCAGTTGTACCATGTATCACTGCGGGTTAAGTTTGAATCTTCATCTTCATCATTCACGGGATCTTCGTTCGGCTGTGACTGTGTATCTTTGGTATTAGATAATAAGAAAGTTACATGGTTATTTATATAAAAAATACTCAAAATTTTTAAATTATTGTTATCTCGAAAAAGGCTTATTAGATTTATAGCGTTAGTACTTCATGGGTTTTTCGAAGTAAATGTCATGAGAAATGTTGGGGTATGGAGTATTTACCTATAGTCTTGAAACAATAATTATATTTTATCTTAATAAGTTTATGGTAAAAGGGCCTACAGTTTGTTTATAAGATTTCAGGCCAAGTTTCTATTTAAGAGGAAGGAAACCTAAATTAAAAAATTTAATTAAATCTTGAGTTAGTTAACAGCTCTATCTAAAAAGCAGTGTTAACAAAAGCTCCTGGGAATAGGAGGATTTTCATTTTCAAATATTTAAATTCGTTTTATTTATTAAAAGGATAACGTAAAATGTAAATTGTTTGTCACCCTAATTTATGGTCAAGAGCTGATGCTCGGCGAGGAACTTTAAATAAACATGAGCTCTTCTAGAGCTTACTAATTCCCACAATAATTAAAGATAAGGGAAGAGCATCGTGGAAAGGTGGAATTAAATTTATTTAGAGAAATTCAAGATATGTCCCACCGCAGCTGAGGGAATGGTTCCATAAACAAGCCGAAATTAAAGTTTAAGCCATCATCCAGAGGGGGCTCACCCAGTTGCCGAAAGGAAGCAATCCGTAAAAAGTTTTCCTTCCTCCTCTGCTCAGTGCCATTGAGGAAAGCAGGAATTTGTCATCATTGTTCCCTGCATCCTCGGAAAATCCTGAGTCTACCTGGGGCCACCTTGCGACCACTGTTCACTCATTTCCGTAGCAGGTTGACTTTAAAATTCCGAAGAATAAGAAAAAGTCATGGGAGATGAAAACGGGGCACAAACCGCCGAAAATAGGTACATTGTCATAACAACGGCGCACAAAGACAACAAAGAAGACGACGAAGTTGCAAATAAAAGTTTCCCGTCCTAACAGAATAAAGTGCTCGCAAAAAGTCCTTCCTCCAGATCCAGAAGGAGCACAGGGAGCTGGTCGAAAACGAGTCCTCCGGCTCCCTGATCCGGGGAAAGGACCAGCGAAGGAAGTTGCCGGTAAACATTTACTCAACCAGTTAACAACATTGAGACTGCAGTGTTGAAGGCGAGCAGAAAACTGAAAAATCCCAGAGGAAGACAAGGAAAATAACCCACCGGGTCCTATTTTGTCGTTCTTGGTAAGCGGATGCTTGCTGCAAACATAAAGAAATTTCTTGCCTCCCGCTCGGACGGATCTTTGATAAAATAATGGCGTTTTATTGACTTCTAAGAAGGAAACGGGGTGATTTGCTGCAATTTTAGCGAAATTACCGACGGCTTCAACAGAAAATGGCTATTACTCTGCGGACGTTCAGATTTGTTGCTTAAACTCTAGACCCAGGCTTCCTGGATTGGATTCAATCGATGTAAAACGGGTCAGGTGCTCCTGGTCGTTGATATTTTACTATCTTATTTATAGAAACCAGCTGATTATAGGTTTAAAGATTTTAGTTCCTTATGTTTATGAAAATCATTTTTTTTCGAATTTTTACAATAAACTTTAAAATTTGACAGTCCGCCATTTAGAAATCCTAAATTCTGACAGTTGGTTTAAAATAAGCGACCTCGAAAACTCTCATGTACCTACCAAGTTTGGTGGAAATCGCATAAAATTTAAAATTTGGACAGTCCGTCATCTTGAATTCGTAAATTATGATAGTCGGGTTGAAATCATCGACCCCAACATTTCTCAAGTACCTACCAATTTTGGTGGAAATCACATAAACTTCAAAATTAACAAAGTTAAAAATAATTATAATTTACTCTTGAAATTTCAACTTCTTTTATATGGAGCACAGGATGGAAGCAATGTAATTTTTAAGTACCTATTGGATAGTAACATAAGAATATTAAATAAAAATAAAAAGGAAAGTGCTTCTTGTATGCGCTTTATACATATAATAAAAGTTGAAATGTTACTGACAATGTGTCATTTCGAACAAAAATCACAGTTAGACCAAAGTTTGGCATCCTACAAATATAATATTAATTGTAATTTTTTTTTCCTTATTAATATGTTTTCTTATAAGGTACACAGTCTACTTTCAGGATATACATATGTATAAAGAAAACATCAAATTGTACGACAACATTTTTTTCGTTATTCTGGGGCCAAAATAAGGCCTCCCTTTCTCCAAATGTTATATTTGAATTCTAATGACGCTAATCAAAATTTAAGACGAGGCTAGATATTCTGTTTTCAAACTTCCTGACCATAATCTAAACTGATTGGTCAGCTAGATCCGTCTTACCAATACTAAGCGACTATTTCATTAAGCTTCATTTACCCTATCGCATAATTTGCTAATACATAATTTGATTCGTCTTCTTCCTTTCAAGAGTATAAGTAACTTCAAACTGAATGAAAAATTATAAGTGCCTTAAAAAGAAACGTTCAATTGATGGCTTGTTAAATTCCAATTAATTTCGTTGTTTGATTTGTTTTGCTTTATGGTTGTTCAATTATGAGTTAACTGAAATTAAATAATATTTAACCTTCATCGTTTTGTTTCAACCCTCGCCGTTTTGTTTCATAAAAATGTTAACGCTTTTTGTCCCCTCGTTATATACCTACCTACCTACACACATACATATCTCCTTAAATTTGAAAAGTATCTGAGCTTCCCTTCTGCTTTTGATCATTAAAATGAAATCATCCTGAAACTTCCCTTCACTTTAATTTAAAAAACGCCCCAAAAATTAACCGTGTCTCTGGGAAACAGAGGAACCCTGAAGTATCTGATTGAAATTGATTGTACAAACTTTTATACGCTTTCGATAACCTTGTGCATGGCACATTTTACATAATCAAAAGTAAAGACGAGGGGAAGTCTATACTTTTTTGGAGTCGTTAAAATTTTAATTACGGAAAACTTTTAAGGATCCGCTTAGCGCTAGGGAAATTGTTTCCGCTCATTTCAGCACTTCCGTTGTTAGTTTCCTTAAACGTGGAGCCTGTCGTAGTTCTTGCAGTCTCAATTAAATTGACAATTTTGCATCTAAAGACTTGTAAGAATAATTTAGTATTTAACGTGTTAAGGTAGATCCAAACACCTGCAAAGTTTTATGCATACTATAGCAAGTAATTTAGTTGTGCAAAATTCGTGCATTTTGAATATTTTAAACTCGCAATATCCATTTACATAGGAAGGGCGGAAATTTGAGTTAATAGTTTTTGTTGATTACGTAGACAAGGTATCAAATTCTACTTGAATGAATGTATTATTCATTTAAAGTGTTTTAAAAACGAGACAGATGGGTGACGTCATATTAAAACAATTTTAGTGTATTAAAATAAAACACTAAGATTTGCAGTGTAAATTATATTAAATCTATAAGCAAGTACATACTTTGAATACAGGTCTTCAAGTTCTACGTAGGAAATGCTATACCAATTATTTCTTTGTGGTGCTCTGACCAAATTTTTTTTCTTGACCCTCCACCGAAAATCACTCCTTCAACTTCAAAATCGATCCTTGTAAAATCATCGAGCGGAAGCTAACATTTGGAAATAGATCTTAAGTGAGGTTTTATTGGAAAGGTACTTTTATCTTCTTTTAAATGAGTCCCCGATTAAGAACTAATACGGACTTAAGTGAGCGCACATCCTAAAACACACGTCGATCTGGAGAAGAATTGAAAAATTTCCTCAGGACGTTCTAAGGGTTCGATTGGTGTAGCGTTTCCTAGGTAGGATCCGAACAAACTGTATAAAAAATTAGTATTGCTTTCGAGGAAGTTTGAACCTTTGAAAACAATTTTTTCTTATACCATTTGACCCAATGCATGCCAGTGAAAAAATTCCGAGAGATTTTTTCTTACAGAGATCAACATTAAAGATGTGTGTTTGATACTTATCTCTGTTTGGTTACCACTTTATTTATTTGTTATTTATTTAGATGTATTGACTTTTTGCATCGATCTATGCTTATTTTTCGATAATGCGAATGAATATCAACTTCAATAATGCATAAACCTTTTTCTAATTCAAATTGTCCTTCCTTTGAATCTTACAAATAGATAAAAAGCGCCAGTCTTGAATGAACGTGAAGCTAATAAGGGAATTTTATCCATCGATATACATATTTCCGAATATTGAAATTTGAAAGATGACCTATTAATTGATTTCTGAAAGTGCCTGTTGAATTATCCCTTTATACGTTTATTGCATTGAAGCAGAGTCAAGCAAACCCTCATTTTGTCGAAGGGTCTACTAAATTAATACTGCCAGGTTAAGTAAATGGTACAATTTTGACTTAAAGCCCTGTTTTATTTATAACTAGGCTCCACATGACGACAAATTCACTTTTAAATGACTTTGTGTCCTATTAGCGAATTGTTTCTTCGAAGGGTGCTCATCTAAATGTTTCATTTGATTACTTGTCTTTTCAGTCAGAAATGTTTGTTTCCTACATGGTTTAGTGCTGCTCCCTAAGTGCTTCATTACTGGGGAATTGTCCTTTCGAATTTATTAAAAGGGTCCCATTCAGTCGCGACTTTGGGGTTTTTTTTATAATTTTCCCAGATTTACCTTTCCTGTTAACCGCTGGGAGCGAATGACAATAAAATATTCAGAGAAATACGCGTACGCCCAATATGGAAATGAGAAAAATTGTTGTGCAAACGAAGGCGGGGGCATAATTTAGCCCCAATATGCAAACAAGTTTTTGTCTCCGAGAGGCGAATGATTTAGTTAGAAGTTGGTTCGGATTCATTATGGTACCTAATAAAAAGGCTTTCATCAGCATATTTGTCCGCCCCCGCAGGAGGAGGGTTCGGGCAGAGGGCCGTGAGGGCCGACATCCAATTTGCGTTGTCAGTTCCATCGGCGATTGATGGTGGCACCTCTGAAATTTGTCCCCAAATCGAAAGAGTAAACACTGGGACACGGCTGCCTGCATTGGTCAGTTGGGGTCTGGTGGGCCGATAGGTTTTCTGGGCCTCGTTTGAGAAATAAATTTCATATCCGTCTTCAAATTTCCTAATCCGGCCGACTTCCTGTTGGTTCGTTTGTCGGGAACGAAGAAAGGTCTCTTGGCCCATTTTCCGCATGGATGCGAACACACGGTTACGCAAGCACGGCCCTAGGACAGTCGGAGATTCAGTGACAGTTGCATGCTTCTTAAATTTCCACCCGTCATCACATCTTGGGGTGCCCTTTGACCTCGACTCCCGGCCCTTCGCAGGAGCCACCATCGCCTGGGCAACACTTGTATCCCAGTCCCGAGATGGAGCCACGTGATTTCAGATAAGCCGGATCCATGTAGCCGGTCCCTTTTGGGCTTGTCGGAGATCACGACAGGTTGAAGGGAGCGCCGAATGGGTAACATGAAAGCGATTCACTTTTAAAAGGAACTGCTTTTGGACCGTATCAGGAGATCTGGAATTTCCTATTCGATTCATCTTGGAAATTTTCACCTTTTTGGGGGAGTCATCAAAGCCGCCTTTATCTCCTAGTCTAGTTTTCGTCACTGTTAATGGATATCTTTTGTTTCAAAAGTCAGATTGTATTCGAATCTTGTGAATGTTGACGGGGTCAAAGACCTTATTTATAAAAGGTACCTACATTGAAATAAAATTCACTTTAAAGCTCTGACGAAATAATTTCTTTTCCTTCTCAAATTGTTCCTGTTTTCATTCGCGCCCGTTGCGGCGCGGCCCGTCGAATGGTTGGACAGAGGCGGATATTGCAAATTTTCTGCAAATTGAATAACTCGTGACTCTTTTTATTTACACGGCAGCTCGAAGTAAAATTGAATTGAGGCAATTTCAAAATGAGCACTATATCTCTGAATTTTCTCTTTCAGGATGTCCTTTGGATGGTACAGAGCGGAAGTTATTGGCGCAGTGGCTTCCGTTTTTATGATTTGGGTTATTACAGCCATTCTTTGCTTTCTCGCCGTTCAGCGCATCATAAATCAGGAGTACGAGCTTGATGCGAAAATTATGCTTATTACAGCTGGTATAGCCATACTTGTGAATATTATGTAAGTATTAATAATTTTTGATTGTTTTTTCCAAATACTATTTTTATTTTACAGCTATTTTTAAATGCTTTTTAGGGTTCCATAGCAAAACAAGGAATCCATATAGTTTCGCCATGTCCGTCCGTTTGTCCGTATGCCACAGTCAATTTATTCAGACCCCATTAAAACTATAGCGCTGGAAATTGACACACACAAAGATATGTATTGTTACTTTCGGAAAACAATTTAAGGCTAGCTCCTCCACATGCAAAGTGGGGATGAAAAAAAATCTTCACTTACCTCATCGAGTGGGGTTTCGTTTCAAAGGGAATTTAAAATCATATGAGGTTTCTTAAACCGTTTTTCAAAGTTATGCTCCGTTTTTAAAATATTCGACTCCAAAGTGGCCATTTTCGATTAGGTTTGTGTCGGTCAAGATATTATTACCCTGAACGCAATTTTGGAAAAATCTGAAAAAATCTAGAATTCTAGCACATACGTACTGTATGTACTGCAATTACTTAGAAAAATAAGACGTCTTACTATAGTCAAATAGCTTAGAAGTTATAGCCGACCAAGTAATGCTTATTTTCATTCAAACAACTGTTCGGGAAAAAACGCGCGCGGGTTTGTATTGTGTGTGTGAGTATGTGTGTTATACATATAAAATTATTTTATTTAGTATTTTATAATTCGTATTTTATCGTTTGTAGGTTAGTCATGCTACGGAACCCTACACAAGCATGTCTTGACATTCTCTTGACCGTTTTTTTAACCCTTAGTCATCATATTATAGTTTTACATTATTTAATAATTTGGTAATACCGTACCCATTATATTACAAATAGCACACATATATTGGTACCTATGGGGCTCTTGAGCAAGTGTATAGCTGATTTTGGTAAAAAAAACGCATTATAGTCTATTTTGTTATTTTGCACAATAACGTTATTATAGGTATTCTTATGTTATAGCATAGACAAACTAGATGCATAGATGTCCAGTCGCATGTAAAATTTTGCGCCACAGAAAATCAAAATCACACGTCTGAAGTAAAGCTCTACACGGCCGAAGTAAAGCTCTTTTCCGAGCGAGGCGATTTTGCGCTCTTCTCTCTTTGTTTTATTCAAAAATGTCAAACACCCCTTTCCAAGTCACACACACCACATTAGTCATCTCGTAAAATTCCCTGTCTGTGTGAGCCTGCGTGAGTAGCATAAACCAACAGAGAAGAGCGCAAACTCGCGTCGCTCGCAAAAGAGCTTTCCTTCGGCCGTGTAGAGCTTTACTTCGACCGCGTAGAGCTTTACTTCGGCGCAAAATTTTACATGCGACTGGACATCTATGTATCTAGTTTGTCTATGGTTATAGTAAGATAAGACTAGGATGGAGGTACCCGATTACTATCTGGTGCGGTATTTATTTGTTTTTAATTTAAAAGAAGAAAATACACTTAAAAGTTTCATTTAAGATTGAAATGCTGTAGAAACCATTGAAAAACTTACTGGTAATTTACCTGCAATAGAAGAATATATTAATTTAAATTTTACTACAAAGTTTCATCATAATCCGTGAGGAGATCTTAAACTCAATTTATGCGGAAAAACCTAATAATAAAATGAAATATGTACATTATTTATTCAAAGTATAAACCAATTTCCAAAACTTTTAAATGTATCTACCTTTCAGATAGTTTGCGCTTCCGAATGTATGTTGTTTTGTGAAAACTACAGGAACATTGTAGCTGTTCTTAAATTCTACTAAAAGTTTACGAAAAGGCCCCTTACATAAATTGAGCGATTTTATAGCTATGACACGGCCTACTCTCACTTAACCGCTTCATTAATTAATACATATGTACATGTCAGCTCTATATAATAAATTTCTTTTATAGTCGTTTCCACTCGTTCATCATATCGAGTTTCGGTCTATCTGCCCATTGAGGCTAGAATTCTCACAGAATTTTCGTGCATGACATCTATCTCACTTTTGGTGCCTATAGTGTTTGTACGACAAGTTTGCCTTCTAATTCAATTACTCAACTTTCTACAGGCAAACTTTTCTCAAAGTTTCTTTCGAAATTCCGGGCTGCTTTACAATTTTTAAAAATATATATATAAAGCGCTTCGAGCACTAGACATTCTCAAGAATTTGTAGTTGGTCGTCGGTTCGTTGTGCGATATAAGGGAAATCGATTTTTTTTTTTATATATTTGATGGATATCCTTTTGTTCAAGAACTATTCGCAATTTGTGAGTCAACTTGGTTATACCGAAGATTGACTATGAAATAAATATATTGCCAGAAGGACGTCTTAATAAAGAAAATATAAATTGGGTATCGTAGTTGCTCTTGGGGATTTGATGGGATTCCTTTCTGTCTTAATAAATTTTTCTAAGGAAGCTGAGCGTGACATTCGATAACTCTTTTCTCCCAAGGGCGTTAACTTTGGGAACCAATTGTAGTATAGAGTTTAAATTCAGCGGTGGCACATAAATTTGCTACCACTTTCCCCGAAATGACCCCCTTATAGCGCGGGGGAGCAGAGGGTTACAGATAAACTTTTTATTGGGAATAGGTCGATTCTGTGCACTGACTGCGAGTAGGCAAGGTGTTACTTTCGTCCTTCGATCCTTTAACTTTTTATACGCCGTGATTTATGACTCGGAGACATCTCTAAGTGAACGTACAGAGGCAGGCGACCGAGTCGACAGCACAAATGAAAAAACTGGCACCGACGGAAGTGGCGATAAATTGAACGTTTCGGGAAGAATTTCTTACGCCGGTATGCATCAATACAGTCGATGTCCTTTCCGCTGGCGCCATTTCGCCCTGAGATCTTCCTAAAATGACTTTTTCAAGATATTCTTTGAGGAAAATGTTCGCCCGCCAGAATCTTCGTTACAGTAATATTCTCGAGATTTTGTTATGTTCGAACGGAGACATGTTTGATTTATTCGTCCTTATGTTGACTTGTTGACTTTTATAGATAGGTTGGCAAAAGTTTGCCCAGCGGAAAGGACCACGGGCGCTATCCGTGGGCGGGACGGGACAACCGGAGTGCGGGTATAGGCTTTCCGGGACGCTCCTCTATCTCTATAGTTGCTCAACTAAAATTCAAACTTGCGCAAGGCTTCAAAAGATTTATTGCCGTAATCCATTTCATTTCTTAAATTTATTTGGAAGCGGGCAGCCTACGGGCGGCTTAATGTGAACCTGTCCGTCAGGACAAGCCCCCTAGAACATTTTAAGGTGGTTTATACCACAGGCGTAGTTCGGTCCCGGAGAAATTATGGCGATCAGGTGCCCCAACTAAAAGCCAACTTTATTATATTTTTGGTCTTTACCTGCACTGTTTGCAAATTTCGAGGAGGAAAAAGTTTCAAAATAATGGCAGCTATTTGTTATGCCAGAGATGGGTAAAGTTAGTTCGTGCCAGAATTAGGACATGCTACCGTAAAGTGCTTAGGATTAAAATTTTAAATCACTTCTGAATGATTTAATTGTTTGTTGTGCGTGTGATGATGGTAAAAGTTTATGGTTTGAGTGCTGCTTTATTTTATTAAAGCCTTCTACGTTATCTCTATTTACAAAGCAATATTTGAAGAGTACGTTGTAAATTATCTAAATGGAAAGGGTTTACGTTTATTATCAAATGAACCCGAAATAATTGGGTAGGATTAGGTTTTGTAGTGAAATCACATATGCCAAATATGTTTATTTTATTCTCGGCAGACCAAACTAAAGACTAGTCCGAAAATATTAGTAAAATAAATAAGGTACCGAAACACCCTAATATAGACTGGTAAACCATAAGTTTAGGAAAGCGTTAAAACAGAATAATTGGAATTAAGGTTAGAAGATCCTCTTGAAAATAAGCTATTCAAATTAGAACTATATTCTACCTGTAATATCAAAGGAATTAAGTGTTGCCTAGAATATCAAAATAATTATTTTTATGCATATGTACATACTTATAAGTTAACGAGTATCTATGTATATATGTTTGACAAAAATGTGTTTTGAATATAGTCCTTAATACTGTAAGTATTGGCACTTTAAATTCACCCTTTTGCAAATCAAATTCATCCTTTTGTAAATAAAATTCACCATTTTGCAAATCAAATTCACCATTTTGCAAGTCTAATTCACCTTTTTGCAAGTCAAATTCATCCTTTTGCAAATCAAGTTCACTCTTTTGCAAATCAAATTCATCCTTTCGCAAGTCAAATTCACCCTTTTGCAAATCAAGTTCTTCTGCTTAAATATTTTAATTAAGAAAATACTGAATGCAAGTCCAAACTTTTTTACAAATGGTAAATATAGTAGGTACTGGGCTTGAAAAAGTTTTCAATTCCAGTAGAAAGGATTGTAATTGTTAATTGCTGATGACCAACTCCTTAGTAATGGACTTGGATTATTCGGCAATTCCATTATGAGGAATTGTACTTGTAATTTTATTTTTCACCATTCCAAAAAGGAATTTAGAAAGTAAGTATTAAGAAAATAAGGAATTTCTGTTAACGTGTAAACAATTACTATTTGAGGAATTGGACTCCAACTTCTAAGAATTTTAACCGTTAAACGCGTATTATTGTCTCCATTCCGTCGAGGGTAAAACTAAAAAAGTTGATTGTTTTGGAAATCAGTTTTTTTGCTGTTCGAATTTGAAAATAAATTGACTTTTGATATAATAATAATACATATATAAATGGGGTCCCAAAACTCACGCAAAAAATAATTTTGATAGAAAACTCAGGCTTATAATTAAAAATTGCTATTGTTTCATTTATAGAGTTATGTATGGAATAGATTATAGAGTAAATGTCCTCCACGGGTTTGCTGAACATGTGTACTCTTCTTGGAAATTGTCCATGACCGTTTTACATAAATCTAGCTAAATTTCGTTAATATAGCATTAAATTTCCTCCTTCAAGCGCTACTCAGAAAATTGAATATCGAAAATCTGACCAGGAGATCTTTGGGCTATGTAATTTTAAACATTTATCAGAAATTAAAAGCGAATTGAATAAAAATGCGGTCACAAAACATAGTTACATAGTTGTAGCGTTTATAGAAGAAATGCTTATTACTCAGTTGATATTGTAATTTATTTTTTCGATCTTCAGAAATAGCATTTTTTGAAATTCTGAAAGTGTTACTCTCCTTATTCGATAATCCCGCTTATTGTTAGGAAAATGTCTTCTTCTTGTTTTCGTTTGATATCTCTTTATATTACAGGATTTTTAGTTTACTTGACTGTTCTTGTTTACAGTGTTCCAAAAATTTGAAAATAATCAAAAAATACCCACAATATTAATATTGATTTTCAAATTCTATAATTAATACCTACTTCTTCAATAGCAAGATGATTCAAGCCCATCTAATAGAAATAGCAAACTACCTAACGAACTATTCCCATTTATTCACCTCTCGTTTAAGAAGGGACCACACCAAATTTATTTACCAGTTTCTCAAACATTTATCGCTTTCACCAAAAAAATAATCTGAGATGTCATCTGTGCCACATACGTACGCTTTCTCTTGGATCTCCACGAGTGGGCTTATTTGCCCAGGGCCCCCGGCACAGAAGGCTTTCTCATCATCCTGGCAAACAGATGAGAAAAAAGTCCTGACCAATTTAACACTTCCACACGTAATCAAATACTTGCCACAAAGCAACGAAAGGGCTTTGCTGACAACGTAAAAATCCAGGCGCCTCAGGGGGACAGATCTGGTTTTTGGGTAGGCTTCGGCCATAGTAAGATCCATCTAAGCCAGCTCCAACACCGCTAGATACCGAGGAAGAGTTGGGCTGGTTTATTTAAACACGTGGAAAAACACACGGGAAATAAATGTAGAGCTCACGTTCCAGAGCCAACCTTCATAGATTCGTGCTGAACCACGAATCCCTTGCTTCCCTCCTAAAGGGAAAGGCTCTGAGGACCAGGTTAAAGTGGCAAACAGAAAAAACCACAAGTTCAATTAGGAGGGTCCAAGGCGCCCAAAACCTGAGGCGGTTCGAACTCTCGAGTATCTGCACGAAAGTGCAAACTAGAAAGTCACTAAAAATATTTACAAAAGGGTTTCGATGAATTGGTTGGCTACCGCCGGCTCGGACGATGGCCAATTCTCACATATGACAACAGGAAACAAACCCGTCTTGTGAAATTGAATTTATTTGTTTACCCGCATTATCGTCTTGAGCCGAAGGCTTAAGGTATAAACCAACGTCTTCAGGGCGGTGCGGCGACGGAAGTTCCGTTCGATTAGGCGCTCCTGGACCTGCACATTCGTCACAGGAATCGCAATTGATTTACTCTGGTCCATTGGAAGCTGCTCGTTTCGTTTTAAATTGGCCCCACGAATTTTGTGTTGACTATTCGTGGTGGTGGGCTTCTACAGCATTTTGGATGATTCTGTCTCGCCTCACGGGGAATGAGTGCCTATCGAATTCTAGAAAATTCTGGGAGGAAGGAAAAGAATCATGGACCCATTCGACTGTGGCGGCAAAGTTAAAAATTCGGTTACTGCCCACTCGCTTTAGTTACAGCAGAGCAACTGACGGAGCCTTGTTGACCGCAAAATGAACAAAATGCTCAACTGGGTCCTCATGTATATAAATCAGGAGGCAGCGGACACATCGGCTGACACAGGGAACAGAGCCACGGATGGCAAGGATTTGCATTTTTGCATAGTACATCGAGTTCCCGGATTTCGTGGCGGGATCGTTTATCCTCGCATACCAGTTGTGTGCTTTTCAGCAAAAAAATCGAGCCTTTTCCTCGTCGTCAGACAGAAATAAATGTATAAAAATTTATTCAAAAGGGCTTGCGGACTATTTCAATCGCTAGATACAGCTCGATTCGTGTAATGCGTCTGTTTGTATTACTAACAATTTATAGTCAACTCCCGAATCAGCAAACCTTATCCCACAGGATCGGCGTTAGGAAAACAGACTTAATTGAATGCTGTTGGCATTCTCTAATTATGAATTCAGTATCGCCCCACATCGGCGTTATTGGCATTTTTGAGGTTTGTATTTCAAAAATTCCTGAGGAGATGCTGGAGCAGCTTCGTGCAATAAAACAAGTTTATATAATACTAAAAATTAAAAATATACACTTTGTTTCATATTATTTTATAATGCACCTAATAGTGTTAATTTAATTCCGTTTAGAAACAAATTAGCGCTATGAATATATGTACCTAATTTTTGAGGACCATGAACTTAATTAATGGTCAAATTATTTTTCGTTGAATATAAGAACAGCATCCTTGTCATCTGGGATTTCCTACAAACCTCAGAAATCTTCATTTTCTCAACACTACCAATTCCACAAATTTTCAAGATATTATAGTCTGCACGCGGGACGATATTGTACAATTTTCACTAATATTTCTACGTGAATTATCTTCATGAATACGGTTATTTCATTAAGAGAATGTTCTTGAGATGACTGAAAAGCAGTCTTACAATTTTTAAGACACATAAGACACAGCTCATGCAAGACCAAATGGTATATAGCATACATATTTAACATACTAAATTCGAGATTTCGATTATTTTTGAGCTGAAGTGATAAGTCTCAGATGGATTTCGCCTCAAGAGTTAAAGCTGAAATTAGTCTTGAAAATATTCAAATTTGACGCTGAGAAAATTTTTCGCATACAAGCCAAGCCGCATGCAATCCACAAGTAACCATACTTACATGTTGAGATTTATATGGAGAATGTAATAAGATATTAAAGTTAGCCGTGTTTTTTCGTCTATCCAGAACAAAAGCAAATTTTGCTTAGATTTGAAATTTATCAGGAATAGCCTATAGAAAAAATTTATAATTTTCTAAAAAACATCACATTTCAACGATTTCTATCCACTTTTAAGTCAAAAATTAATCTGAAAATTGTTCAGTTCAAGATGTGAAGTTTCGCATGAATAATAATGGCAGTTTAATGCATTGTGATACAAATTGATAATCCTTATTCTCAGGAACCATTATTTAGTTTATCTTCAGTTCAATATAAATTTTCCTATTGTTCTGGAGATACGAATAGAAAGCAGCTATTGTAATTGTTCTACTGTGATTAAAAGTTTTATATTTTTATAGTTGTTTCCATGGCATGCATCGATTAATAATAACAAACTTATTTTCCAAGATTTTGCATTAAACTTTTAGAGGGCATAACTCTGCTGGTTTTATTCAAAAACTGTGCCGTGGTTTAATTGAAAAATCTCTAAAGACATCGATGATTACATAAATATTTTTAACATGAGCTTCACATGAAATTGAGTGATTAACTTTGAAATTACCGATTTAAAATTTAATGCGTTAGTCGTTAATATTGTGTAAAATAAACCGAAGAAAATCGTCCTCTTAAAATGAAATTTTGATGAGTAAATGCTTTTAAGAGGAAGAATAAATGATTTGCATCTTATGAAATGGTATTCACATTTCTGAAGTGGAGCGTTGTCACATAATTAAGACAAATGGAAAAGGTCAACCTCATTAGGTTCACCTCCGTTTAAGGGGAAAAACCATGT
Organism: Machimus rusticus; assembly: GCA_951509405.1. Lineage (NCBI taxonomy): Eukaryota > Metazoa > Arthropoda > Insecta > Diptera > Asilidae > Machimus > Machimus rusticus. The sequence continues at coordinate 2,309,485 of OX608052.1, read as the reverse complement.
TAGACTTTGAATCCGTAAAACTCAAGTTTGATCCCAAGATTAAAGATGTGAGTACAATTAGACCCGTAAAAAGAAATTTCATAGTTTGTTTTAGAACGTTAAATTATCAAATATTTAGTTATATTTTTTGTGTGAGCTTTATACTGTATAAAATGTGTGTGAGAGATAGAAATATGAGATATCCCAGTAAGGAAAAAGTCCTAAAAGTATAAATTATGTCATTTTTTTCAGTTCGAATGCTCTTAAATTTGTGCTGAAAAAAAGGAAAGCTGAGTGCAATGAAGCTAATTTAAAGCTGATATTCCAACATAAAAAACTGATGAGGTTAACTTCGTTGGAGCAGTTAATCAAAGTGCGTCTTATCTTGTTTTACATGTATGAAGCCGCTGTCTGTCATAAAAATGATTGCATTTATTTATGGGTCCCCTTCCACTAGCTGAACTGATTCGGGAGCAGTGGGCTATTCTGGGGGCTAAGATCGTTTCGTTCTTTTATAACCGTCATAATAACAAAACGTTATCAATTTGTACTTCCTTCGGAGCCTATTCCCGTGCACCTACCCCGGAATCGAAAGTGACATACGTTTACAAGTCAATAAAACGTACGTAGCACCCAGAAGAAATTCGACGTCAATAAAACTTCCACTCCATCTGACGAAGATTTTCACGAATTCCCAAAACGAGCTCGAAAACCTCTTTCTTATTTTGTGACTTTACGGTGGACTTCTAAGTCGTAAAAAATTGAAAGGCTGAGAGTTGTGCTCGCTGCAAGGAATGCTATCACTTTCAAGATCTTTACGAGCACTCTGCAAACCTATTCTTAGCGAATGGTCGCTAATATATGATAATGGTCACTCTCTTGTTTGCTTTATATCCGGATTTATTTTCACTGCAGGGGAATAAAAAGCGCGTGCTAATGGAACGGTTCCGGCGAAGCAATGTTGTGCGGAATTCGAGACAAAGTGCTCGGCTGGCTCACTTAAGCCAGTTCAGAATTTTTCTTGAAAAGCACCCCCCAATTCCGGCGGCGGCGGCGGACATCCAGTCCGGCCGAAACCTGAACCGAAGGCAATAAAGAACAAAATCATCCACTCGTAGTGTCTGCAGTGTCTCTGAAATTCTATTTTAAATCCTTGAAATTAATTTGAAAACTTTCTTCTATACACAGAATGGGGTTCCAGCTCCACCATGGGCACGGGCATGGCCATTCCCACGGCGGTAAATCAGAGGACGAAACCACTTTAGCCACCAGAAAGGGCGGCAAAACCTCCCGCCGGAGCTCCAAGTCAACGGGAGATAGACCCAGCGATGATGCTCGCATGTCAGGTGGGCAGGGTCCCACGGACGGGGCTCCCCAGGACGAGGATAGCCGCCCCGAAGCCAGCGAAGGCGCCAGCCCCAATGGTCAGCCCCGCGCGGGAGTTGCACCCTCGAATCGGGAGCTCGTCTCGGTGGCGGCGCCCAGGGAAAACATCAACGTGCGTGCTGCGTTCATCCACGTGTTGGGGGATGCACTCCAGAGCGTCGGGGTGTTCGTCGCCGCCCTCGTCATCTACTTCAAGCCGGAGTGGGCCATCGCGGACCCGATCTGCACATTCGTCTTCTCCGTGATCGTCCTCTACACGACTTTCAGCATAATGAAGGACGCACTTTTGGTAAGGGAGCCTCCGAAATTTGATTTTGCTCCTTTTTGACCTACAGGAAAAGGGCATCAATTCATTTTTATCTTCTGACAGGTCTTGATGGAGGGCACACCGTCATACTTGCAATACACCGAGGTAATGGAGATATTCCAGGGAATCGAGGGTGTGGAACGTGTACATAATCTCAGGATATGGGCACTTAGTATAAACAAAATTGCCCTCGCCGTACATTTAGCTATCAGTAAGTATCATTCTACTTTTACTATAAATATTTAACCTTCAAACTAACATCACTATCAAGTAACCATAAATTAAAAAAAAAAACAACATTTTTTTAAAGATAGTAGCCGGTCACACAACACGATGGTTTTTATCGTGCAAACTTGTGACAATCTTTATGACAAACTTTGTTTGTACGCCATTTAACCTACAAACGGTGTTGATTTTCACTTCTAGAGACACAATCAAATTCAAGAAAGAAATCGCGACGTAAATTTAGAACAATTCGTCTTGACGAATGATAAACAAAGTAAACCTATGGAAAAATCAAAGGCGAGAAATATTTGGTATTGTAAGCCAAAGTCCGAAGCTTTTTAGCCGTATAAAAATGCAAGTCTGAAATATGGCTTAGCCCCAATTAAATTGGGCCTGGGCCCGATTTATTTAAATGTTTGTGTCATAAAACAAAAATGGTGTCTGCTATAAGAACAGTTTTTTGAATCTCGAGGAGGTCGAGAAAATGCCCAAATGTTATATGCTTTCCTTATACATGGATAGCGCACAAATGCAAATGTTCTAGGCCACTTTGTGCCTTTTATACGATTAGCGCAGATAGATTCTAGGCCAAAACGATGTCTAGTCCTGCGCTGCTGAGTTTCGATAAAATTTTATTAATTTTATTGATTGAAGAATAATTCGCATTTTTGTTTTGATTTTATTGGTAATGAAATATACTATTATATCACAATTTATTTTATTGGGTTTGAAATATGAATTAGAGATATCGATTAACTTTTAAAATTCATGCCAGAGGAATTTTAGCGGACTTTCGTTGGCGCTTATAAAAGTATGTCTAATTTAACTAATTTAATTTAATTTAACTAATATCTACCTATATAAAACGCAGCATTTAAATTAGGCCAAGGGTGGTTATCCAATAAAATAAAATCGAATAACGCTTATTATTGAGAGCTATTATTAACAATCATTGATAACTCCAATTGTCTGATTCTTGGTTCTTCGACGAATAGGCACATATGAATTTAGTTTACAAAACGTGGGGTGATTCATTTGCCAAACAAGTATATTTTAGACTAAATTGCTAAATTCTCAATTAGGTTTTGAAAAATAAATAAACTTTTGCGGCCAAATATTTAATTTTAAATAAATTTAAGTTGCATATTAGTTTTGTAAATGGGTTTTAGCTACAGGTAAAGAATCAGCTTCAACAACAAGAATCCCTTCGGGATTGATGTCAATTTTAACAGTTTTAGGATCGACTTCGTCCGGAAACTCAAATCCTTCACTGTATTTACGCAAAAATGTAAAACCGTCCGAAACTTCTTCTTCGTCAGCTTGAACTGTTAGTTTATTTCCAGCCATTACCACGTTGACATCTTCAGGCTTGAAGGACTTTATATCGTACTCAAGTCGGATTTTCTTACCTAAACCTTCGTTTTGAGACTGAGTAACCGGAAAACCCTCCCGAACCAAACATGTGCGAGCTCTATTATTAAAACCTTCAGAGAGTATTCCAGGGTGAGCTGCAGTGCCTTGAACTAATCTTGCGGCAGATGAAATCAGTGTCTGTTGAACTTGTTTCATTTCACTTTCTACTTTTTGAATTTCTGCAACAAACAGTTTTTGGATGTCTTCTTCACTTTTAGACATTTTAAATTTTGTTGTTTTTTGTTTTTATAATTTTGCTAAAGGTATTAAAATTACATCCGATTTGTGACAATTTTATTTTTGACATATATTTTGATAATGTTGAGGCTTATTGTTTTATTTTGCAAGATAGCTCTGAGTTTTTTTTTTTTTTTTCACAGTAGAAATAGTAGTATATTATTGTTTTGTATTCGGATTTACTACTATTTAAAATTGAGTGATTTTGTACTTTTCAAACACTGTTTTATATATGTTATTTATAACCAACAAATTTATAAACTAATAGTTGTATAGCTGAGTCTTCTATTTGTGATATGTTATTTAAAAATTATAAAGAGAGCTAGTTCGAAAAAATCCTCTGCTTTGGTCGTGTAAGATGCCTTACGAGCATTTAATAATCGAGGAATGTAAATATTTGGAATTTGATGTTAAGAGCGATCTGTTGATACATTTGTGTTTTTGAATTGACATTTGTGTAATTACTACCATACTTAAAAATAATTAATTTAGTTATCGCTCCAGAAAACTCTGCTAGATTCCATTTCAGAAAGGTATATAATACATACTGAAGTCTTTCGTTTAGTTCAGATGGATCAAACGACTGAAATTCGATTCAACCACTTTATAGCTAGCGAAAATGTTTAAATGTTTACCAGACATGGCATTGGCAATATATATATAATTATAAAGACGCAATGAGATTTAATGCTCATCTCTCCAACTATACTACCCAATTTCTAAAATGATTTTCCACCCACCGATACTTACGTAACATGACTCACATGAGTCACATGTCGTTACATTATTCTCTCAACATGTGTCTTATACGAGTGCACCCAAATATGCCTTTCGGGCAATATATGCTGCATGTCAAAAAAATAAAGGAAAATTATATGCTCAGTGAAATAAATTGACAAAGCTTTGAAAGAACATATATTTTCTTTCAACTTGCAAGTTTATGACATATTTATATTTTATTTTCTGTGATCGTTCTTTGTTGTGTTAAAGTTATTCAAAGAAGCTCGAAATTTTCCTTATGCTTATAAAAGGTCGTTTTTAAGACTACGTACATCATTTGTTTGTGGAGTTTGTGACAACATAAATTCGATACATTTGTTTGTCTTTGTTTTTATACATATATATACTCTTCTTGAGTTATCATTTCGTCTGTTAGTGGTCTAGGAAGCATGCAACTATTATATTATTGATTACACAGTATTTGTGGTAAGGTAAGATGAAAAATGAAAAATTTTATGATAAAAAAATGGCGGCATTGCAAATTACAGCATTTTGAAAGTACCTACCTATGACCGAATTATCATTCCCAAAACTAATTTTAAATAATGAACTAGAAAAGACGCAACAATTTAGTTTCGGTTTCTTTTGAAAATGATAGAACTCAGTAGATTAACTTCGATAAAGTATTCAACAAGTTTACTTCTAAAAAAATTAGGAAAGAGAAGTTCATGAAATACTTTGTTTTATACATTCTAAAATTCTTTTTTTCTTTTCTTTAAAATACATAATGTTTACTATTATTATTATTATTATTATTTTAATCATGAGTTTGAATACAGACCTTGAAATTGTTTATGCAAATAAGTGCCCAAAAATTGCGATTACAAACGAATTCGCTAGTTTGCTTGAGGTAGCAGTCTTTGTTTGAAAACAATTATATATAAATTACATACATATAAGGGAATTCAACATTATATAAATTAAACGACAACATTATATAAATTAAACTCAGGTCAATATACTGAAATAACACTGGTCATTAAATTTATTTTTTTTTCTCCATATAAATGGAACATCATTTCTATAGGATTTCGTCCGTAGATTACAAAATCGTAAATTAAAATACTTAATCAGCTCCTGTTTGCGAGACAAATAGAGTCAATACATTAAAAAGAACAAATATAAATATTATGCACACTGAGATGAATTGTAAATATTATTTGTAACCCAGAATTTAACCGAAATGGTAATTTTAAATATGTGTTTAATTAACAAAAGTTTATCGATTAGAATCCCCATGAGCAGAACATGCGGAAGCAATCAAAACTTAGGTAAGCACTTGAGCAATTAAAACATTGGAACGAGCATTCATTCAAAAGCCGCAATCCGGTCCCTTACACGGTACTTAATATGAATATGAGGTTCTCCATTAGGAGGGTGCTCCTCCGAAGGTCTTTATAATTCAGGCGCCTCCACCATCAAAATTTACAGCGCCCCATTTCATAAAATGCTTAACAAACTTGAAATTAATGTCGAACTCGCCGAATGGTGTGCATTTAGGTCGTCATTAGCAGGACGGGGAATTTCTGCCGCAGTTAAATATGCATGCAATAACTCCTGTCTTTTCCAGACCTTTAGTTCCGAACTTCGCACAAATGGAACTTAGCAAAGGGACTTTGGAGCTATGCGCCCTAATCTGCAGCGATCAAACGAAAGTGCTCTTTCAGTTAATAAGCGCCAGAAATCAATTATTAATAACCGAGATGGTAATAACCGCCAGTTGGATGGGCCGGGCCGGCTCCGCTCGAGAGGTACGACCCGCATGACAAACTTGTATTTACACGGGTTGTCGGGTCTCCCGCGGGAACTCTAAATTTAACACTTGCAATGAGTTCACCAATTTTCATTTTATTGCACATCCGAGCGTATGTGTACTATACATACATGAACACATATGTGAAGCGCTAGGGCGTCGCGGCGGCGTCGAGTTGGCGTCGCTGGAGCAGAATGGACCCAGTGACAACTCCCCTTTCCTTGATTACGTTTTATGGCAGTGGCTTAGGGCCAAAACGAGCCAACTAAGAATAAGCTCTGCCAGTTGGGACAATAAAAATTCTCAGAAACAACGAGAAAAGGGAGATACGGGCGATTACATTAAACTTTAAAAGACATTGCTCGAAGAGAGCGGACACTTCGATAGTGGCGCTATAAAATTAATCTTGTCTTCGTCACATTAAAATGCAAAGGAGCCATCACTTCCCGCTCCCCTATGCCCCCCTTTGGACAGCTTAATGAACTCCTTCCACTATGCGCCTACGCTACGAGAAGGGCAAATTTTGCACAAAATTTTTTGTGATTGTTTATCCAATTAAGATGCCCGCTCCCCACTAAATTGGGGCTGTTTCACCACTTGCAAATAAAATAAAATGTCCTTTTCATTGTATTTTTATTTTGCTTTCTTAATTTTTTTCTTGCAGGGGCTGGTGCCAACCCTCGGGAAATCCTGCAGCAGGCAACCAACGCAGTGCATCTTAAGTACAATTTCTTCGAGACGACAATTCAGATTGAGGATTTCACGCCCGAGATGGAAGAATGCCAACAGTGCACCGTTCCCAAGAGATAGAAGGAAAAAGACTCCCACTTGCTTAGTCGTTGTCGTTCCCATTGCAATCGATTCAGCCGATTGACCTCATCCCGCCACCATCCTTCCGTTGCAATAAAGATGTCATGAGGAATTGCAGAGATGTCTTATTGAAAAATAGAAAACACCAAAAGTATTCCGCTGCCTTACGAAATACTCCTCTTTCTTCCTCAATTTTCAGTAAATAGTCTTTAAGAATTTAAATAAACGAACTTCAATCGACAGCTTAACTAGTCGATTTTAGATAGTATCATTTGTCACCTTTTAGATTAAAACCATTGAAGTATTGTATATTTAGAGATTATTTTAATACTGGCCATTAAACAATAAAACATTTTATGGAATTTGATATTGATTAAAATTTATTTCATTTTCGACAGTTTGCCTCAATAATTTGTTTAGTCCCAGTTTTGTTATAGGTTCAAACAATAGACGCTGATTTTATGAACCGAAATTATTCCTTCTATATTTGTTTTTATGGAGCAATATGTTGCCGTATTTATTCCACATTTAAGCGTTGCGTACAAAAACAGATACAAATCACAATCATCACTTGCGTAAAACTGTGTTGTTTGAAATTAATGATCAATGAGGAAACATGCACTATTTTTAATACGAATTAAGTATTAATTAAATTAATAGGGTAAAACTAGTTTTTAAAACAGACCATTGCTTAGAATGTCTAAATATATTCCGAATTTTTTTTCGATAATATTAAGTTATAAAAACCTAACTTAAATGTCCGCTAATATTAAATAATTGGTTTTTTTCAAATTTAGATTACCTGTACCTACATACATACGTAGTTTTCGACACATTGGCAGAAAATTACAATTCCCGTTGTTAATAACTTGACATATTTATCGCTTATTTGCAGGTTTAACTTTGATTTTTTTTTCATTGAACTATTATAGTACAGATTTTACTCTTTTATACGAGTAAATTAATTTTTAATCTTCTTGAAATTTATTATTAATTCATTAATTAAGTTTTCTAAGTAAACAAAATATATGTATTTTTATAGTAATTGTAACGTTCAGTACTTAAAATCATTTATCATGATTCTGACATATTTCATATTATTAGAAATTTTTCTTGTCATTTTCAACTTAAAACCGTATGAAATCATACGTCAACCAATTTGTTCAATTTACAATCTTGAATCCTAAATTAATTAAAACGTAGTTGTTGCCTTAATTACCTGTCAAAGGCGCGCCATGCTGCTCCCCAGCCCCAGCTTTTATAAACATTGATTAATTATGATAAATGTGATACGAAACAGCGATCCAGCATTTGGCTCTGATTAATTTATAAGAGAAAACAAGGACTAAAATACCTTTGGCTTAAACATTTACTCGATACCGGGAACGAGTTATTTTTCATAAACTGATACTGTTGAGAGTTGAAACCTTTTCGTGCCGCGAGGCTATCCATATCAATGGTCGGCGGAAACCGGGCACCTAAGCCGTGGCATTAAGCTGATCCTTTTCGGAAGAATAACGTATAATTTATAAGATAGGGAGCACTTTTATTGCGCGAACTTTAAAAAGGCCCTCGGTCTTATCTAACCGTTCTTAAAAGGAAACCACAACCCGGCAAAACCCAAACATAATGCCGCGTGTATCGTAAAATTTAAACAACACCGCGAAACCACATCTGGGCCATAATCCAAATTAACCCATTACTCAACTCGGCTCCTAGGTAAAACTCGGGCCCCGTGGAGCCGGCTCTGGAGGAGGACTTTTGAAAGGATAACAAGAAATCGTTACGCTCCTGAGTGGAGGATGTTTTTAAAGGAAGCAAACGGCTTCGGCTCAAGATTCCTCCTCCGTTGCGATTGCGATTGCCATTGCGGACGTGCCATCGCGATATCCACAATCAACTCGTAATCGGGAAATAGGATTACTGGATCCGCTGCAGCGCGAGGATATGACCGGGTTTGAATCCCTTTTATTTCATTATCCTTCCGCCCGGCAGCACCTGCTGATACCTTGGAGCCCTTTGTGACGCCCGGAAGTATCTCAGGTCATCTCCGCTTTCAATATGCGGCCGTTCGGGACTGCGGCGAGGCGAGCAACACCGCCCTCTGGGTGTCAGTTGGTGTTGTACCTTTTTATTCTGGCCTCCCTGGCGCCTCTTACAAATGACTTTAATACATTTTAAGTCTGTTAAGATTTTGGTAAAACCGGGAAAATTTGCCAAGAGCCGTTAAATATTTAGCTCCCTTAAACGAAACCGGGAAGGACGTCTTCGGATGGCACCTCCGGAACATTTACAATGTGACGAGGGAAAATCGCCTTGAATACGCTTTCAGAAGGGAACTTTGTCAGGGAGCTCTGTATTAAAAGTGAGCTCTTTTTAAGAAGTTTAATGTTTCGTTTCGTTCTGAAAATCGCAGCTACGCCATTGAGGGATATTTTCTATGTTGTTCTTACGGAATTCTGTTTCATTTAAGGAAAATATTTACAGGGCTTTTGAAGTGTCCTAAATAGAACTCTAAAGGTGCGCAGTTGATGGGCATTTTAAGACGGAAATCCTCTTTAAAAACTGGAAAATTATACAGCCGAACGTTTCCATGAATTATATTATTCAAAATTTTAGGTGTTTTCAGACGAATACGTAGGATCTCTTTATCGCGATTCAAGAGTTGGTTTGAGCATTTATTGCTTTCTTCAAAATTTGCTTTATACCTTTGATTCGCAAATTTTAAGCATAATAGATGAGATATTGGGTTTCTTGACACAACGTTATCGTTCTATTTTTAAATTTCAAATTTTTTAGTTTCATATGAAATTTTTAAAATCCATAAATAAATAAATAATAAAAATACAAGAAAACAAAAAAAAACCAAAAATGGCGGCGCACAATTAGCCGCGCCAAAACATGTCTTTTCTAAACGCCTTAATTGCACGCAGCAGAAGTATCTTAAAGTTAGTCCTGGAACAAAAAATGATACGTTTTCCTTAATTACATACATTAGTTTTTGCAAAAAAGCACACGAGGAAATAAATCAGCTACATTCAGAAATTCTTCAGATATTTTGCATCGATAGTTTAGAAATTATAGGAGAAAGATTTGGTAACGACGCTTTTTACATTTACCGGGTTTTTGTTGAAAAAGTCTATATTCACAGTGCGCAACATATGAATTACTCCCTTACTGAAAGTAAAATCTATTGTAGTCGATGAAAAATACGTAAAATGAGTCAATGTTGGAAATAAATTTCATTATGTTATAATGTCTAAAATTACTTCGGTTCCCTTGCTTTTATAAAGTATAACATTTGTCACTTATATACATATGTACATATGCATATCAGACTGTGGTTTATGTGAACTTTTTAATTAAATGGTTCAAAACTGTTATAATTAGGTATATTGCAAGCAGACTGTATGAAATTTAATTTCTCTTGATACAGCTTCATCATCCATTTATTAAGTAAGATATGGCGAGAACCTGGTAAATGGAGTTATTTACTTTCACCTGAGCACGTACACGTACAAACCGGATAAATTCCATAAAATTTAGCTCCAGCTGCACAATGTTTCAATTCACAATCGTAGAAATACCCGAAAGTAGGTGGAGATTCCGCTCATAGGAGAAACCGCACTTGTATGCCGGCAGCCTGTTAAATTAGCATTTTTGAAGAGTTCCCCACTATTTTCTGAATTCAACAATATTTGAACTATGCAAAACTTTGTCCTTATTCTAGTGCTCAGTCGGAATGTATGTAGATGAACAAAGCCTTAATGTGTAAATACAGCCGGGCGCAGGGTTAGCGCTGCTAACTCGCAGAGTTTAAAAAGTTGAATTGGAAAGGCATACAATTTCGTTTCCAGGGTACACAAATGCACTTTCCTGCAATTCCTGGATAAAGTCTTGTAAACAATAATTAACTGGGAAGTGCAGGAGCGCTTAATGAGAAATAAGGCGGACGAATGCATCGGAGGGATTGCCAAGGCGGTGCAGCCCCAGCAGCAACAACCAAAGACGATGTGCCTTTCCGAGCCCTGCTTTAACTGATTAAGCGATTAAAATGCAAACTTTAGCTTTGCGCTCTTTTGAAAATGACCAACTTTAAAGATTTCTATGTACTTATAAAAGATACTTCAAAAAGCAGGGCTATATGCTGCCACTTGAGACAGTGACTTGATTGAGCAGTCTGTAGTCTTTGAGGACAGAGGTCGTTAAGCGAAAATGTTTTTAAAATAAGGTTTAATGCTATGACGACAAAAAGTGTTGGAGTTTATAATCTCTTTAAAATTCAAAAATGCAAGTGAATTATGTATTTTATAATAATAATATTCATATGGATTTCTATTATATCAATTTTAAATTTTAAAGGGCATTACTTACACCTTATAGTAGAATTTAAAAACTAATATTTGGATTTTTGTATTTTTTTAAGGATCTGTTTGCATATTCATTAGAAATGGGTATACAGACCTAAACTCCAGAGGAATTGTTGTATGTATTAAAGAATAAAAATTTTTAAGTGGCAAAGAACCCAATTGTGATATTCGAACTCTTAAAAATAAAATAAAATAGTATTAATAATAGTCGAACATACTGTTTTTTTTTAACTATAACTATTTAAGACTCAACTCAAAAAAATTATTAAATTTGATAATAGACTGCACTACGACTTGTAGTTATGAAAACTGATATTTTAGCAAGTATTCAGAAAGTTCACGTGCTATTTTTTAATATAAACTACTATTAATTCATCAATTTTCTTTGTAGTTTTAATATTTAAAAAACAATAAACAAAGTATGCTTAATTGTTTTTTTTTTGTTTTCTATAGGGTGGAATTAATTCTCTAATCTGAAAAGTATTTATGATAAAACCTCCTTTTAGATTATAAATTTAACAGATTGATCACAACTTATACATTTTTTACATTTGAATTTAAAATTGATACAACAAAATAATTGAATAATTATTTTTTAAAGAGCAGTCAGTGCCAGTAAAGGCATATCCCCAAATTCTAAAAATGTTAAAATACAGATATCAGAAGAACTACTGACTTGATCGATAAACATAGCCTGCGCTGCAACAAAATCAAATGTATAAGAAAATAAGAAAAAGCGGTTGAAATATTTACATGCAGACAGGAGTAAAACCATTTAATGTTTACTTTTTTATTAATAATTAAATTATATTTTAAGTGCTTAGTTGGAAATGTAAGTCTTCTATTAGACATGTCTTTGCAAGAGAGGGACCTTTTGTTCTCTATGTCTGTAAAAGGAAGGCCTGCTTTTTAAGGAGTTGAAAAGCTGCTGTACATACATATGTATTTCTATTTCGAAAAATATTTGATTCACATAATGAAAAGGTTCGACCTCTTGCGGTAACATATGTAGCGACAAGTACTTATGATATCTAGTTTTAACGAATAAAAAAAGGTAATCTCAAAAACATAAAAAGTAGGCATTTATGTCACGTTAAAATATTAATAAAAAATATAAATTATATAAAATAAAATAAATGATTATTTAAATGTAAAAACAAATTACAAATAAAGGATCTACTTAAAAATAAAAGAATTTAAAAAAGGTCTACAACATAAATCCCACAGACATCATTGAAATTGTAGTCGTTTCTTGATTCTCCTTTCTTATATTTTTCGTTTTTAAACCCTTTGCATAAGAAAGCCTTTTCAAAAACCTTCTAATAGAAGACCTTGAATATTCTACTGCAAATGAAATTTTTGGGTGAATAAATTATTGGAAAAGTAGTCATCTACTTAAATTTCTAATTATATTAAAAGACAAGGTCGCACTCCTTGTTCGCAACCAATACTAAGAAAAATTATTATCATTGAATTACTATCTTTTGAAGTAATACAATTAATAATTGTCTTAAACCCATCAATTAGCCATTATCAATTCTGTAATTGATTTACGTTTGCCTTCTAAGAAACCCTGCATAAGCAAAACATCAGCGCCGGATGAAGATTTGTTGGTCCTGCATCGATCATTTAATTTATTTGCACCTCATGTCTACGTAAATGAGTGACGGAGCCATCAATAAGTGTCTTTCCCTGCAAAATCTTTGAAGTCCTCGCCAGAGCCATTAGTTTTGGTTCGGATTTCGTCTGCCTGTCTGCCACTCAGGCCAGAAAGCAATAAGGTTTGGGTGAAGGCTACGAGTATCAAATAAGGCCAAGAACTGTGGTTTGGGAGTTGCACTTTATGACTTAATACTGCAACTCCAATTCCCACAGAAATAGCCCTACATACACATAAATCCATATCCTCCGTTTCGTAGGGAAAATTAAAGAGGAGCACTAGTCACATTCACTAATTTAAAAAACCTTTTTCATCTTTAACCGGATAAGCTCACGTTGGTGGAACTGCTTTTTCTATTTATTCAGAATAAGCAAAAACAACTTCGTTAGAGACGGTCCTAACGCAACATTTTTATGTTTTCTTAGATTATATCCGGCCCGAGCAAAAATTTTGTTGCCAGGTAAGGCATAGTGGGGCCTTATTAGTTTCGTGTGGACAAGATAATCAATGAATGCGATATGAATTTTAAAAAGGCTGCCACAACCTTTTGCTAATCAAAATGTGGGCAAATATCCTAGACTCTCTTCTTCCTTGGAGTACATAAGACTAGAGGGATAATGTCTCGTTTGTATAGCGCAATATCTTTCATATTTTCATTTTTATTCATGGGCACGATAGTTGGGGCAGTTTGTCCTAGATTAGACACAATATCCATCGCCAAGTTTTGAAAGACGCTAAGAAAGGTTGTGAGGAAGTAGTTAAAAGTTTCGCCTATATCATATCAAAATCTGTATAACTATTCATGACTGGTTCTTTTTATAAAACTAGTAGTTTAATTTTACAAAAGGTAGATTAAAATTATTATTCAGACACAAAAAGAGGGAAGTCATTGATAAGGTTTCTTTAATATTGAAAGGTTTTTATGTAACATACACTTTAACCTTCAAGAGATTTTAGTATCAATTTGATATTTTGTTTAATAATCGTATTTAGTTGTTTCTTTTTTATGGAATTGAAAGAAGATTTTGGTTTAAAATACTTTTGTTCATCACATCGTCACATATTTTGTCCAGATTGTTGCAAAAGATAAATATAACAATATTTGTGCGATATTTAATTTGTTATGTTAGACTTTTACTCAGGGGTATCAATTTGACACCCAAAAAAATTTTGTGTATGCGATAATTAAAATCTCTTGAGGGTTTAAAACTTGCAAGCAAATTCACTCTTTTCAAATTCGTATTCGGATTTTAAAAATGGAAATTCATAACTATATAGCGGATGTCATTTATAAATTCTGTTCATTAGCTTATATACTATTTGAATTTTTGAAATCTAACACTGGATTCGTATAATCAACAACCTAAGAAACTCCTTGATATCTTCTATCATAAAAATGCGAATAATTTCACATTTTTCATCCAATATCTTGAATTTACTTACTATTTTGAATTTCAAAGATCTTTACTATACATCGGATTCATAATTAGCGATCTAAAAACTTCTGGATATTAAAAAAATTACACTAAAGCACTTAAAAAATTAATTCTTTCTAAAAATTGTTGAAATTTCTCGTTCGCCCGGTACGATTTCACCGACTCTCTCCTAATGCAGATAAAATGGTATAAAACTAGACTTTCAATTTAATGCATAATATGTAGGTACTATATTGATTTGACTTGGTAAATCGAATATTATTCAATTGATTTTATGAAAGTTTTAAAATGTTCAATGTTTTAAAATATATTTTGGTATAAATTGTTGAATGGATTAAGTGAAACTCTACATATAATATTCGATTTGCATCAGTTCCAGTAAAATTGCAAAATGCGAACTAAACCTGAAATTCAAATGTGTATAATGAAAGTTTATGATTCAAAAAGACAAACTACCTCCAGGCAATTAAAACATTAGTTAATTTTCTACACCGAACCGAAAACTTTGCTATATTATGCATTGTTATATTCCGCAGATAAAATATTCGCTCTCCAAATTATGATTATTCTCAACAATCAATATAGAGCCCCTGCCTGTATTTAGCCTGATGATGACAATCAATTTAATTATAAACTTTCCAAACTGAAAACTCATCTCTGCCCTGCTCCAGGCCCCCATAAGTATTTTCGATCGTATATTTTTCGCGGTGGCACCGATGAAAGCAGTATTCCATTTTTGTCATGTGCTAAAATTTAATTAAGGAAAATAAATGGGACCCTGCTGAATATAAGCAAAAAGGCAAATATTTGTATTAATTTAACGTTTCAAAATATTTTTCGTGATTCCCACCCAATATTTTCCATACTATAAAATTTGAAGCGGATGAGACGTTGTTCAACCGAGGCAATTTAACAATATATAAACGAATTTTGAGCTTTAAAAGCAAATGAGGTTTAAAATGTTGCCGATGGTCTAATATTGATTCTTTTTATTAATGTCTACGTGAGTCTCAACGAGTGACATATTTTACACGAAAATGCGGTCCTTAGTTTTCGCAAGAATCTAGCGCACCGTGCTCAGTGAAACGCATTTATCTAAGCGAAAGTCATCGCGGCCTTTCAGGTATATTAACCGACATTATATCTGGGTCATTTGAAAAAATACGTTTTACCCCATTTCTCAGCTCCGAGGCAGTACATATAACGCGAGGAAAATTTTTCCACATAATCTTCGCCTTAAGAAATTGCCAGAGCTTGAAATTGTTGCAAGCAACTAGCAATTAAAGCCATTCTTAACGGCGCCAAATGGGATTTGCGCCCCGCTAGATCTTGGGATCCATATCTCAAGCACATGACAAGATCCAACCACGGACAAAGGAGATTCTTCTATCAACTTAATTGCTTCATCCTCTAATTACCAGGACGAGTTTGTATCTGTTTGGTCTCTAACCTCATCCCGTCTTCGCTTTTTTATTTAGAATTTTGCTGGGAGAAAGTTAGAAGTTGTGCCATGCAATTGAAAAGCAACTTTCAACTTGATTTTATTTTTCGAGCTACATTCAAGGCAAATTTTTGTGGATTTTCCAACATTTTTATAATTTTGAATGTGTGCCATCAAGTCCAATTACGAAAGTTTCAAGGGAAGTGCTCCAAGACCAAGTATTTTCTAGAGATTTTTTTTGCTAACGAATGGTTTTAGTTCAGCAAAAATTACAACAGAAACGGTCCAAGGGTTTCTTTGATTGGATTAAATTTAAAGTAATACACTTTAGTTATACTGCACCATATTATCCATTCTATGTGGAGCTTAAAGAAATGAAATGCGAAAAGCAATTAGTCCTTTTACGACTAAATCTTTATTTAATAAAATCCAAGCAAAAATATCTGGGAGAAATTTGGCGAAAGCTTTATCCTTCAAGGAAGAGGCAAAAACCATAGTTTGTTTATTATATTATAATTAGTGCCACTTGTGGTCGAAATGTAATCGAAATGGCTTCATTTAATTGGTTAGCAAAAAATAAAATAAATATATACATATGTATATATTGAAATTTTCAAAGGACCCCGCACAGATTGTATGGAAATCCGGTTTCCGTCAAATTGGCTGATTTTTCAGTATGTTGTGCATTTCAGCTCCCTAATCAAAAGTCTCTATGGCCGCTTAGTCCTAGAAGCCCAGGATTTTGAGATACAGGGTGTAACAAAAGTTCCGAAACGATCGAATATTTCGGAAAGAACACATCGCAACGGAAAACAAAAAAATAGGGGTACAATATTTTTAAAAGAAGTATTCAATTCTACCAACCGTTACCACCACTTCCACCCCTGAGGGCGGGGGTGGGGGTAACTTTTTTTTTCAACCAATTTTTTTTGCAGATTCGGATTCTTCATGAAAAAATACGTAATTTTTGTCTGAAACACTTTTTTGTATTCGACGTAGGTGGCGCTGTATATTCATAAAAAAGAAGAAAATCCTGATATGCTCGAATATTTCGAATGGGAAATGTCGCACCGAAAAACGAAAAAATAGGGGTAGAATATTTTTCAAAGAAGTATTCAACTGTATCAATACTCACCCCCTCACCCCCTCCACTCCCTGTGAGCGGAAGGAGAGGTGAATGTAACTTTTTTCTTGAAATAAGACAACCCATATTTTTTGCCCGAATTCTAAACAACGCCATGTGTAGCGAATGCGGAAAAATGTTTTGGACAAAAATTACCAATTTTTTAATGTAGAATCCAAATCTGCAAAAAAAATGGGTTGAAATAAGTTACCCCCACTCCCGCCCTCAGGGGTGGGGGTGGGGGTAAGAGTTAGTAGAATTGAATACTTCTTTTCAAAATATTGTACCCCTATTTTTTATTTTCCGTTGCGATGTGTTCTTTCCGAAATATTCGACCGTTTCGGAACTTTTGTTACACCCTGTATCTCAAAATCCTGGGCTTCTAGGACTTAGCGGCCATAGAGACTTTTGATTAGGGAGCTAAAATACACAACATACTGAAAAATCAGCCAATTTGACGGAAACCGGATTTCCATACAATCTGTGCGGGGTCCTTTATTATGAAAAACCCGATTCCGAATAACATTATTTTTTTCAGTGTTTCCATTAGTTCTGCTTTATTTTAGAAACGCTGAATTGAGACTCGCCGTTTAAGGATCCCCAAAAGATTTTTAGTAGGTTTCAAAGCTGGTGATTATTATTACGTTCGTTGAAAAGCAGATCCAGACAAAAAATTAATTTCAATATATATTTTCAGATACGTAAGACTGTATTTATTTTGTTCTCTACTCAAAAGTGCATTATTTCTAGAATTTTATTTAAATTTCTTTATTAACGCAGGGATGTTTTGAACGTCGGTGCGTACGGCCGTTCGGGCGTTCAGTGTTTATTACAGTGTATTTATTTGTTTGCCCATATGTGTATACTATAGTGTAAACGCTTAATTCATATATTGTAAACACTGCTCATACTGTTTTAATTATGTGGAATCCCCAGCATCCACTTAAAAATTACTGCAATATCGGCTGTACGATCTAATGGAGTTCTAAAGTTTACTGAATTTCTGGCAAAACAAACCTGAATTCAGAATCAGATACTTCATTAGATTTTCCTAAATTTCAACTGAATTTACTGGTCAAATAGGCAACAGCTCCATTTTTTTTAGTCATATTGTATTTCCCAGAAAACATTTCAGCTTAAGTAGAAATGCAAATTTAGAAATTGACAATGCTTTTGCAAAGTTACCGAAATATACCTTAAAATAAAGTATTAAATTGATATGTTTTGAGTATAGCTCTAAAACGAAGATTTTTATTATTTCCATCCCAGCTTTAAAATCTTACTGGATGCAAAATAACAACATTTATTTTATTACCAGAAATATTTAAGCAATTTATATTGTTTCAAATATTGCGACCTTCCGCTAAGGCTCTGCAACATTTTTAATAGCAAATTTCTGTCAAATGTCCCTCAGCATTAATCAAAAACACGCGCAGAGGAAATTTAATTGAATGCTCGTACTGCTAATTGGGGTCAGGGTTTCTTTTCGCATGGAGCTTCCTACAGGCAATTTATTTATTCTACCTTCATAGGACCGAGTTGCGATCAAGTTACTAAGTGAATGTGATGTGGGAAAATGGCTTTATAAGGTAGCTACATTGAGAAATATGCGTAGAAAT
This sequence comes from Machimus rusticus, assembly GCA_951509405.1. Classification (NCBI taxonomy): domain Eukaryota; kingdom Metazoa; phylum Arthropoda; class Insecta; order Diptera; family Asilidae; genus Machimus; species Machimus rusticus. The sequence goes on along the minus strand of OX608052.1, from coordinate 2,290,946 downwards.
TGCGGGAATTCACCGCAAAATTAAGAAAACAAAATTATTCTTTGGCTTACGTGCTTACTCTCATTCAAATTAAGCACCTTACCCGGGGCTCAAAACCTTTCGTTGATGAAGGCGCAGGTGTCGGTAATCAAAACCGGGAATTTAAGGAGTAAAGTCTGGCTATATTCAAGGGTTGAATTATTGATAGTCACGAAACCTTTTCTTAGCAGAGTAATTTCAATGCCCAAATTATCGCCGATTTGGTGTTTTGGGCAAATTATTATTTTCAGATGTAATAACTTGCACCATCAGGTGAAATATCTTTCTTCGGCTGAGTTCGTGGGAGTTGCAACTCCTACAAGAAGCCAGGAGAAAATGTCGATTTCCCTGCTCGGCTTTGCAAGGATGCAATATCGCACTGAATTGGAACCTTAACTACGGCGATGATATGTAAGCTTTCAAGAAGATTCCTCGGATTCAATATTCACCCGTAAGAAACTCATGCTCCTTTTCCAAGCGTTTTCAAAGATGTGCTATTGTAAATGGAAGGAACTCCTAAAGATTATCTCGCACCAGGTGTTCGCCTTCTATAACGTGCTTGAAGCACAGGAACTGATACAGAAATTCTCGTAAAAGGAAGCATGTCTACGTCCCGTCATAAATCTGAGAATCCTTTCACCCCCGCCAAGGTATAAATAAAACAGCAAGTAATACTCTTCTTGGTCTGGATTTTTTAAAATAAGTTTCGAGCAGAATGATATCAGATCAAATTTACAGGCGAACGTAGGGCGGTATAAAAGCGTCTTCAGGGAAAGATCTTTGCGATGTGAAGTAATAATAGCTGCTTTCACATTTTCTTCTAGGTAAAAAACGCGTAAATATGAGTGAACTGAGGTTTCGTTGGGGAGTGCCAACTATTACTTCTGATATTTAAGGCCTTTTTATGAATATGGTGTTGAACGGCTGCAAACTCATTGCATTACAGATACATACATATACAATGTATATTTTTAGATTAAATGAAACCATTTTCAGATTACATGAAACTATTTTCAAATTAAATGAAACCATTTTCAAATTAAATGAAACTATTTTCAAATAACATGAAACCATGAAAACTAAAAATTATTTTACATTATTATAATTATTTATTAAATAGTTTGAAGATATCTATACTAATATATTACAAAGCTGAAGAGTTTATTTGTTTGTCTGTTTGGTTGAAAGCGCTAATCTCAGGAACTACTGGTTCGAATTGAAAATTGAAAAGTTCTAAAAAAAGTCCTGGACAACATATGTCTATCTTTTAAGATTGACTCACTATAACCTTTTTTATGGAAATCAAATTTGTTCTAAAATAATGCATTATTTGCGAAGGTCCTTATCCAAATAAATACGTTATTCTTCACAAGTATTTAATTTTGAACAAAATTGTCCTTGACATCATTTGATTTCAATGAATATCTTAGGAGATATCATAGTTTTAAAATAACTCCGCAACAAAATAATGATCAATTACCAGGCGCGCATTTATGATGTGAAAGGCGAGCGGTCATGAATAATAATTAAATAATAGGTAATATGTAATACTTCCGACTAACAATTTATAAAATATCATACGTATATTATCTTTGAATTGCTTTAAAAAAATTTAAACTTTCATTCTTTTAAACTTTGTCAAATTGAATGTGCCCGAAATTCTAAATTTTCTTCCAGTGTTTATTATTTATTCTTCTCATTTGGAACAACATAGTCACTTGTTCAAGCTTATTCGTCACTTGCCTTTAAAAATGTAAACTTTTTCCGATAATCTAGTGCATTGCTCTAAGTTGGTTTATTACGAAAATGGCATCAATTTTGAGTTCTAAGATGGCGACATGACATGAAATTAAAACTCTATAGGGGTGAATTGGGGTTCAAAGATTTAATGGAGAAACAATAGTAATTCCCGAGGGAAGCAGAAGGCAAAAGCTAGTGAACTAATAATTGTAATTCTTTTAGTCTATGCACAAGTGTAGGCAATTCTTGTTTTCTTTTTACATAAATAAGTTTTTTTTTTTAAAAACATACTTATTGCAGGTACTTAGATACAAGGACTTTTTAAAGTCTTTGTTATATGCATGGGTAGAAGAAAGTACTATTGTGTGCAAAATATGTGGCTTTTACAAAAAGGGTTTCTTGGCAGCAAACCCTTCCGCTAAAGTGTGCTTTTCAACGATTTTATTCGTACGCACGGAAACTCCTTCGTCTTTTGGCGTTGTGCCAATAGTTGTTCACCTTCCCAAGTCTTTTAGACGCGTCTTCTACCAATTCCCTTGGTATGCGCATCCATAAAAAAATCAGCCATACAAACCACAACTAATTCATGGAAAGAGGCCTCCAAAAAAGTTCTTAAATCACCGAAATTTAAGTGAAGGTACAAAATAAAGACAAAGGCGCCATGGCGCAGAGCTAACTTTTTGTGCCGAAGACGGAGAGTGGCTCGTCCATGAGAACGGATAATAAATGTTGCCAGCAATTCGTAAAGACATGGCCCATAGTGTGAAATTTTAATGCCCGCAACAGGGAAACCGAGAGATGGAGGACCAGAGCTCGGGTTCCGCCGTCATCCGGCTTAGGCACTTTTATTTTTCAACGGGGACCTTCAGCTTCAGCAGTTCGGGGCGGAAGGGACGGGAGATGGAAGATGGAAGTCCAAGTCCTTACATTGCGATAGATGAAGAGGCTTGCGCTAATTTAATTTTCACCCTTCCACTTCAGCACCTATTCAATGCATAAAAAGCCTCCGTCCCCGGGCAGTCAGCTCCGGAATTCGTGAAGCAGCCCCGCAGCTGTGTTCGAGCTCAAAAAGTTCAAAATGGATTAGCCTCGTCGTCTTATGAATATTTGATTTGTATTATTAGGGCACTTTCACACAAATCTAAACCTTCGCCCACCTGCCTGATGGGCGCACCCCGGCCCCGACATATGGTCAGGTCGTTCTGGGCGGAGTAGGGCCGTAGACCCGAGTCCAACTGCACTCCGGCACTCTGGCCTAGAAAACTGAAATATTCAAATTTCAAGGATTAAAAACTAAAATCCTGGGAGTTTATGAAAATTTTTGCTCTGTTAGGATATACCGTCCCGGCGCTCCCCGGCCAGATCAAAAGGGTCGGAACGTGAGCGGCCGGCTTGGCCCAATGCTTAACGTTAAATGTGGGTTGTGATAGTTCTGTGAAGAATGTGGATTAGGGTAAGCAAATGAAATGCAGATTTCGCTGGCAGATTAATTCACCAACGGAATATTGGATTGTGAATAAAATAAAGAGATTTCCATGGGGAGCTTGCAGTGATTTCTGTTTCGATTGCCTCAGACGAAAATCTAATTTTGGGAGCTTGGCCAGCCAGCAATTCAGCCACTCTGGCGGTGTGGCTGATGGATGTACAAAATTGTTGAAGAGCAGCGAAGAACGAGGCTCCTGGACTGTTGTTTTATCCTCGTTTGCACCCCCCGACGACGAAACAGCGTACTTCACGAACAGAATTAAATCGCAGTTGACAGTGCGTTCAAAGTTTTGCCCTCGTAAAGCATTTAAAATGCGAACGAAGTAATTTCAGGCATCAACTGATGACAGAAGGCACAAACTCCAAACTCCTGGGGAGACCTCATTTTATGTGTTCAGTTAACCGCTTCACGGAATCGTGCCCCAGCACAAACAAGGGCCATTCCGGTGGAGCAGAGAACAATTGCGGGACCAGAATCGAAACAAATTGTTTTTTGATGAAGTCCTGAATACTTTTTGAGGAAACATTAGAGAAGTGACTTTGCTTATTTTTCATTCATTTTGTTTTCCCACCACGATCAATAATGTTTCTGGCTGCTGCAGACAGAAAAATAAAAAAATAAAAGAACTTTTCCGAGGCTTTTTGAGTTTATTTGAATAATTATCATAATTTATTCGTCATTGCTACTGCCTGAGAAATGTGAAAAACTCTCGAATGTAGTGGCCCTTGACTACAAAACTGAATGGCAAAATTTATGTTCTCCGCTCGCATTCTATCTGCGCTATGAATTTTACAACTCATGGAATGATTACCATTAAACTAAATTTTCAAAAGTACGTTTTCAGAATACCTAAATAAGTATATCTGTGTTTGAAGCATCATATTACAAATAATAATTTATATCAAAATCAAAACCTTAATACCTACTTCAAAAACCGTACCTCATTAAAATGTTTAATACATATAAGAAGAATTGTGGAAATATTATATTACTCTTATTTTCTTAATCAATACGTGAGTAAGCAAAACGAGTAATATCGATGAGTATAGGAGAGCCTGACGAAATTTAATTGGAACATTAATTTTAAATATTCATCACATCTTTAAAAATTCTAGCTGGCGTATCTAAAAATGATACTTATTTTTGGTTTGTTTGAGAAAACTAAAAATAGTCTAGACATAGAGAAGAAAAATATTTTAATTGCAAAACCAACAAAATTGTGACTGTAAATACTGAAATCGTTTATTTTTTAGGTGCTTAATGGCCAGAGGAATCAGGATCTAAAAGTAAAGTAAAATTTAGTCTTCATCTATGGTACATGAGTGTTACTGTACAAGTCTACAGCCTTTTTTTAAAAAAAATATGGTTTATCAGCAAAATGGCGTTACTTTGAACCTTAAAGTTTAAAATCAGTTTTTTTTCACCATATGGAGGCATTTTAGAGCTCTAAGCATTTTTTTGAAATTTTCCCTCATAACTAATACCTTTTTTGGGGACCTCATGTTTATGTACATCATTTGAATTTGATTCAGTCATATTATTAAGTGATGTATATACCAAAACGTTTCGCATAAAATATATTTAGGTACACTTAGCTAAAATAGTGTTAGATTAGACACTGTCTCAAAACATTCCCTCTCGTTTATTAAAAATCATGGTGGCATACATATTGAGTTTCTATGTTAATTAACATTTTAAAGCAACATGCCAAAGATTTTTCAAGTATGTGTTAGATATAATATAATTTATATAAAATTTCTACAAGTACAAAATTTAATAGTAAAATCTTAGGATTTTAAATTGTAAATATATGGCCCAGGACTGGAAATGATTTAGGTCGACAATTTCCCTGCCCCGCAGAATGTTTTTAATTTCTTTACTGTAGTACTTATACTTTAGCTCTCTCTATGTCGTGCTCTGCTCGCCAATTTCAATCAAATTTCTGCGGGACCATTTCGACAACGAAATTTGGGTTTTGACAATTGAAAAACATAATAATTAATGTTTTATTTAGATTTTCATAAATGAATAAATATATTTAGGGTAATTTAAATATGTATTTGTAAATTTTCCAGATATTATCTAAAATGGCCAATTTATCAAAAAGCTTTCAACTAATTGGTCCCTCTGTTAATCATATAATACACTGCTTAATTTGTTTACTTTAATTAGATAAACGCTAATTATTTATTATTGCCATAAATGATAAATAATTTTTGTTCATTATTATTTCGGCACATTCCTAAGTACATACATAATATTTCGCATGCTCGCATCTCGCCTGTCTGTACCAAATATCTATTACTTTGCTACCTGAAATTTAAATTATTTCGTTTTAATAAAATAGATTTGGTATTAATTGGAATTAATTTGGATTTTTTCCTATGTGGAGATATTATTCATAATAAACTAATGAAAACAAAAATTCACGCTGCATTACAATACTCTAATAAAATAAATTTTGGGAAATAAATTCAGATTCAGGTTCAGTAGACAATATAATAATTTAGTTGTCCAGGTGTTGACCGAGGGTAGGATTTTATTGAGCAAATCGTAAAATAATAGCATTGACACAAATACCCGTCATCCGCACAAAACATCGAATGACGGGATTACATATATATGTTTTCGTAATTTTTAATCTTTACATAGGTCACGAGCTATCTCATTGAGAAGATGGTTATTTTTCCTGGTGGAGTGAAGTTTATGTGAATATTATGCCATTTCAAATAAATGTTTAATCATTCGATCAGTCCATATACCTTTTTTCGCGGTTCATGTTGCAGTATTTTTAAATAAACTTTTAATAATATTTATAACATTTTTTTAGAAATCACCAACGTTTTATATCAAAATATAAATTCAAATTCAAATCAAAGAAAACCAAACTTGGTTCAAATATAGATGATAGTATTTCATACTTATCGAAATAAGTATAGAGTCATTTTTCGTACTTATCACACTGTTTTTGAATGAAGGGGTTTTTCTGTTGATGACACTTTTTGTGCTGATGACGTGTATAACAGTGATTCACAAAATCGTTCACATGTTTTGCAAGTTTTCAAGTTATGCACATTTTTATACAAATCCTTTAAACGAAATAAATTAAAAAATTGTAGATTATGAATTAAAGGTGTTAATTGATGAACCTCGAGTTGCACAATTTTATGAGTTTTTAAACAATTAAAAACTAAATCTTAGCATATACATATATAGTGGTTCTAAAATACCGCCAATATATAGATGTGGTTAGATATCTATTATTTTAAACGATTTTTAATTTCTTAATTAACTTTCATTAATTAAATTAAATTAAATTAAATTAAATTAAATTAAATTAAATTAAATTAAATTAAAATTAAATTAAAATTAAATTAAATTAAAATTAAATTAAAATTAAAATTAAATTAAATTAAATTAAATTAAATTTAAATTAAAGTAAATTAAAATTAAATTAAATTAAATTAAATTGAATTAATTTTTAATTACAAAGAGAAATGAGTACGCTCTAAAAAGCAAAGCCGAATATACTTAAAGAAAAGGCATAGTTTGTTCTTTGAACAAAATATTCGCCAACTGGCAACTTTTAATTTGCTCTCCTGTAAAATTCCAATTGCATTACTGCGCTATCACACAAAGTAATTTATCCGACGTTTTACGTAGCAATGAAGTTTTGAAGCCGTGCTGCTTTGCATTCCGTTGAATACTCTTTTGTAAATAAGCGAGGCTTGCCCCGGTTGAAATCAGTAATCCATGCCGAAAAATCCACCAAGAGAATTGGGTCACAGCAAGGCAACAACAAAAAGGTCGTACAGTGAAAAATTTACTTATTTAAACATTTTTATTTGTAAAGTAGCCAGCTTTTCTACAATCTGACTGGTACTAGGGGTTTTAGTAAGTTTATACTGCTGAGACACAAACACTTTAATTCTATGCAGTAGACTTAGTATAATTTTCTCACCTTAAGCCGGCTCTTATATAGTAAAATAAAAGTGAAAAAGTGTCTATAGTCTATGGTGTTGACGGGCGGGATTAAAGGTGTAAAAATTATTCTTCAAAGCTTAAGGTCACCTCCATCTGTTATAGTATCTAACTCAACTTTTGACTTCCCTTTCGGTAGGGACGTACAATAGTAATTCTTCTCGGTCTTTCGTTCCTATGATCTTGGAGCCTATATCTACTGTGAGACTTGGGTCTGAAAGACCCCGCTCCCGGAAAGTCGGTCCCACCAGGACGTAGAAAATGAAAATAAATCAAAAAGGATAGACTGAAAGGGCGATCTGAGGTAGGATTTTCAGGATATACCATTGCTAGGAAAAGGAAATAGCTTACAGCAGCTGAAGGGAACTTTAGTTAGACCGGGAGGAAGATGAGATGTGCACGAACCTCCTGCACCTCAAGAAGGATATTCTGTGGAAGGATATGCTCTGTAGGTGTGTTTACAATTCAGTTCGTATGCTGGCAAGGCAATTTTGGCTCCTCGAGGAGACCGGCATAAATAGGTTGCGATGTACAACTGCAACAAACTTGCACCCGTATCTAAATTCTGCACATATGCAGTGCGAGGGTGAATAAAATGCTGAAAATTTTACATAGAAATAAATGTCATTCTGTCACAGATGACAATGCTGGAAACTTCTGCTTTTTTCCCCCCCAACGAAGTGTTTTCCGTTTTCGGGTTATCAATATACGGCATGATCCGCTTATAGAATTTCATCCCATTGAGAGAACTTAGGTCAAATAAGACATTTATAAGATAAGGAAATATTTTTGGGATCGACAGTGGCGTCGAATTTGTTGGGTAATAGCGGAATAAATTCAATCGAAGCAGAAAAATAGATTTACAAACTCTACTGAGCAGAGCAAAAATGTGCTAAATTATTTTTGGAGCAAGTGCGTTTTCCGATTTATCACCTCGCAAATAAATGCGAATAATCTGATTCATTTGCTGCAATTACTAGTTTCCTTGGACGCAAGCAGGGGTAAATAGAATTTATTATTTTGGATAATATTTTGCTGGCCGGTATAAAAATTCATTGTTCCGGTACTACCTTTTATATTTTGTCAAAAAACAAATCAGCCAAAATAAATGAATTTATTAGTTTTGCACACATTTCATCCTGTCTGCATCTCGCGATTTGCGAAACCGTCCGCGCTGATATTGCAAACCATTTCCCTTTTCTATTTCCTCGCTTACCCGATTTTTTTATATATATTATTTTTATATTCTGGCGGTGCAGCGTGTAAAGTCGGTAAATCACTGGAACAATTAAAAGGCAGAATGTGTGCAGTGAATAATAGGACACGGCAAAAAATTGTTTTCGCAAAATCGATAAAACCGATTAAATGAAATGGGACGCTGGCAAGAGCAAGAAATTCAAGGAAACTTTTTGTTAAATTGGCATTTTCAAATAATGCTGAAAAATATTACGTTTGGAATATTTTATGCAAACCAGCTACTACGCCGCAGCTAAAGTTGGTTTAACTTTCATAAAAATTGCTGTGAAACAATTGGCATACGAAAACTCGCGCAGAGCTATCTTTATACCCACATGTGTGGTCAATTTTTGCAATGCGGATGCGGGAACACTAATTCCCTTTTATTCCCAGTTTATTCATTTGCCAGGAAGAAACCTTTCGCCAACTGTAGACTCTGCTGCTCAGATGGGATTCGGGTTTAATTCGTGGCAAATTGCTTCCAGATAAACCATTCACCGTCCACTTTTGTAATACAAAAGGAAAAGAGTTGGATGCTCTCCACAATTACCGCATTTTGAAATTTAATTTAAAAAATGGAATCCTTATATTTTACTGCCAGAAAGGAAATTAAATCAATTACTGCAACCTTATTCCCCAACTTAAGTGATCCTTTTTTCAAAGACTTTCAAAAATAAAGAAGTCTAAAAATAATTTTTGTTTTTTATTTATGCTGTTCACATACTTGTGTAAGTACATATAATCATTTTTAGGGTTCCGTACCAAAATGGTATAAAGGAACCTTCATGATACAACTTTGTCTGTTTATCTGTCCGTTTGTCAGCGGCATAAAACAAAACTATCTTGACACTAAACGGAATCAAAGAAATTCTCTATTTTTATGTAGGTATACAAAAATAACTTAATATGGTTCAGTAAAATCAATCATAAACTAATATTATATGTTTAAAATATCTTGATCTTCCAAGAAGAGCAGACTCAGTGTTTTTTGTACCTTATAATTTTTGAACCTTGTATTCACTCTGGATAACACTTGAGAGCTCAAATTTTCAGCCTATAGGTAAGGTATGTTGCTAGAGTAACGAAATATACCAATTTTTTGATAGCCCTGTTATTTCAGATTATTCAGGAAATTTCATTGGTTTTCATTATTAACTCATTCAATAATGATGATCAACATATTAGCATAGGGTACTGAAATTTGTTGTGGTAGGTTATTTATAATTAAAAGATTCAAGATTATTATTATTATATACATCATTTTTAAAGAAGAAATCATTTCAGTTTCCTGTGAGGTTTTAAAACCTTTATTTCATTTTACAAAAACATGGTTATTATTTGTTTTCTTCTTTCGAACGCTAAACTAAACTAAATACTGATGATTAGTATTTATGCTTTTTTTGTATACCTATCCTTGCTATTATATCGCTGTAGGTACTGTGTTCCAAATATGTATTTATATTACCATAGTTTTTGTAGCATGTTTTTATATATTGATATCGTAGAAGCAACAATAAATCTTGAATACGGCTATTGTTTTTAATACTTTTATGATGCATAACTTCAAATATTAATAAAATCGTTATATGAAATTTTCGTCGAAGTGGAAACTGCTCAAATTTCTTAGCTTTGCATACTTATTAATAGATTAAGTTTATAAAATTTATGGAATACCTAACTGATTTTTCATTTTTCTTACTATAAATTTAATTTCAGCATTCCTGCTTGAGTCAATTTGCCAAGTCCATAAAAACTCTTGGGACCATTAAAAGATCCCGAAGGCTATAAATAATAACTTTTCCAGACGTACTGTGGACCCTGGACTGCCATAAAGTTGCGTCAAAGACTGCACGAAGATTAAAAATCAATCTATTTGTTTATCTTCTCGCGAACTTTGCCAAAACTATTTGCCTTCGAACGAAATTTTTTTTCTTCATGAAAGTTTTCTTATTAGGCACCAAACTCCTGCCGCTTTAAACCAACGAAGAAATGAAAAATGTGGGTGCTACCTCAAGGACAGGCTGAGCAGCGCCAGGACATTGTGGGACATTAGCCCGCAGGAAAAGTTCCTTAGCAGAGTTGACAAAGCGATGTAGTGAAGCATTCTTTGTCAATGTTTTTCCTGGCAACCCTTTCGGGCTGCAGTTCAGACACAGGCGTGGGCTGGAAATTTTACAGGAAGCAAGCAGCACCAGGCCTGGCGTCAGGAAAATGCTCGTTTATGGATGCGACCGAACGCTGCAGCGTAGTTCTCGTGAATATTTTGCAAATCGACTGAGCATTGGGCGGAAAAATTTAGGGTGAAATGAAAAAGTATGAAAAGACTTTTTATTTTTGGATATCTAGATGCTCTTGATCATCTTCCTTCACACTACAATTTTTCACCATTTCGCTTTCAAGAGAGGAGAAATAAAGAGCCATGCTTTAGTGCTGTTACAAAACATTTAATCCAAACATGCTCCTAAATGTAACTTTTTTCCCCATAAAAAATATGGGCCATCAAGTTTAATAACACGATTGTTTTGAAACTAAACCTTACAAAAGAAGGGTCCAATAAGGCACAAAGCAAACAGTGTTTCTGCATGTCATACAATTAGTATAATACAAAATTTTTTTATTAACGGAAAGCACTTCATGATTTGTATATTAAACCCCACGGCACCATTAACAATGTCGGCATAACACTTCCATGATAGAAAAAGTGTAAACAACAGACCTGGCGCTGAGAGTTGGGTGTACAAATTCATTCATAAATAACATTTCGCATTTTAAAAAGAAATTATAGTTATAAGTAATTATGGTAATGCCAGTAGACATTTCTAAATTTCCTTTTAATGTACCTAATTTTGAACCGATGATTTTATTTATTTAAGTAGAAATTGCTTTTGATAAGTTTATACTTACTATGTACTTTGTGAGAAATATTTTCAAATAACATTTTGAATCTTTTTTATATTGGATTTTGCTGAGAACAAAATAAGTTTTATTAGGGGATAAACGTTTCTTAGACTAGTAAGAAGGGAAAGCTGTGCTCAATTTTGAAAATTCAAAAATCTTGAGTTGTAATGGTAATTGACCAGCCGTGTGCCCGATGAGATTTTCTTCAAAAATGATCAACTTCCTACAAATTTTCACCCTCTATTTAACCCCTTTAGGGGATAAATTTTCTGATATTTTTGAACAATCGCTTGAAATGTTTAATTTAAAGATGGATGTTAGTAAACATTGAATACTTCTCCTATAATATATTACTTGTGTCCCATTTTTCTTATATAAGGAACCTAAAAACAGAAAAACACGTAAAGTCACAACGCATCGATGGAGTAAGAGAGAAACAGTCAATTTGCTTTGAATTGTCGATTTATATTGAAATTGACAGTTCAAGTTACTAATCTACAAGATCTTCTAAAAAGTATAATCACGTCATCTTATTTACGCGATGTTATAAAATTATAGGAGTATTCATATGAATCATAATATAATATTAATTAGTTCTACATTTTGATGTATTGAATAAAATAAAGACTGTGCATTCATGTTATCCTTCTCTCCTCCGATTGTATCTGTCTGCATCTTTAAAGAAATATTTATTACAGATTTCGAAACGAGATAACACTTGCCAATCTGTGTCGCACTCCTATATAATCACATTTTCTTAACTTTAAGCCTTAAACAATAAGTTTTAAAAATTAGAATGATGCAAATGCGATCTAATTCATTACGTTGCTGCTTTTTAGCAAATCGTTTTAACAACTTCTCTAACCACTTTCAAAAATAACTACTCATAGCAACATAAAAAATATTTAACTCAAAACCGTGCTTTTCAGTTCAGGATAAAAATTATTCTTTTCGTTCGTTTGTTGTAATAGTGGATCTTGCTTATTTCCATAACATGGGAATTGCAAACTTGTCGATGGGCGGTTTATCCGTATACTACATGAAATTATTTGCATGCCACCGGACGCTAGCAACTATCATTTGGGTGTATAAGTATTGTAATAAAAAGTTATGAAATTCCACCAAAAATATATACATACGTATATATGTACATGTAAAAAACAGGCAGAGTTTACGTCAGACCTGTTCGCTTTGTAATCTCAAAACAAAAAATAACTGAAATGTAAAAATTATGCCAAGTTTTGATAAGCACAGAAAAATATTTCGGGGGATACTGGTCCTACGCTCAAATGGCACGTGCGTAAAAACGGCACTAATATGATAAGTATATTTATTTTTCTAAAATATCTAGATAATAATAATAATAATAATACTAATTTATTCCGATAAGTACAAAGATTAAAATCTTAAGTGTAAACAAAATTCAGGTGGTGCCATTCTTAAATTGATATTAAAAAATTAAGAGGAGGAAAGTAAACACAAGAATGCTGCTGTAGTTTTATAAATGATTCCGTGTATACCACTGATAACCACTTTAATCATATTTCATAACTATACATATACATATCTACATACATACATGTAGCTGAAAGTACAACATTTCATTTGAGTTATGTATATAACGTGGATGTTGTTTTATTGTTAACGAAAAGGAAAATCCATATAACACGAAAATTCGCACCGGCTTGATGTATTTATGTTACCCCCTTAAATTATTAAACATAAATCAGACTCGGATTTTTCTGAAGTGGCTGCGAAGAGTAGGTACTAAATATTTAATAAAAGGAAATGTTTACCATTTAAAAATCCCATTTTGCATGCAGAAGAGAAAACGGCCTATTTTTCGAAGGTAACTCGCAGCGCAACCACATCATTTGGTGTTGGCACGAAATCGATAAATTCTAAAAAAAAAAATAAGCTTTACCCAAGACGCCGATATACGCTGATCGCATAATAAATAAATTCAAGGATAATTTCCCAAGGCTGCTTCGGTGCTCCGGCGGCGGCGGCGGCGGCGGTGGCGGAGTCTCCTCCAGAGAGTGAGTCCACCGGTAATAAATTGACCTGTTTCCCCCAATTAACACGCAAATTCTTGGAGGCTCATAGCGGCAGACACCTTCGAGCGATTACAATCTAATAGAAGCCAATAAATCATCGTTCTGAGGATTTTTCGGTTCCCCAAATCTAATCATTACTAACAAGCAATAAAAGCGAGAATAACGAAAATAAAATCAATGAGCGGCAAATCGTGTCAGTCACCTCTGCAGACATTTTGCCGTCGAGATTCACTCAAAACAAAAAGTGGATTCCACTCAAATTGGTCCGAAAGTGCTCCTTCTGGGGGGAGTCACACTCAAGGCATGCGTGGGACGGCGGAGTCTCTCTGCGATTGGGGCTCCCCCTGGATTCGAGCGGCGGTGCTCCTGTTTCCGAAAATCGCCCCCTGGTGTGTGGGGCTCCGGCGGGGGAGGCTCGGGGCCGTGCAGCGCGGACTATCCCAACAGTTCCCGCTGGAGGAGAATTCGCCGTGGCTGCAGTTCGGGCGAGCAGGGAATTCCGAAAAGTTTGTATAAATGCGGCAGGCTCGGTGCCGACGACTCAGTTGTACTACGGCAGTCTTGAAGGCGTCCTGAGGGTTGTTTCTGGTTGCGGGTGGACCCATTAAAAAGGTAACGCCGGAGACGCCGCTCTCCAGGAAAACGGCCGGGACTCGCCGGGTCGAGTGGGCTCTGTGAATTATGAACGAGGAGGCCGGAGGGCACCAGAATTAGGGTTGCTGTCGCCGAAGTGATCACGCGAAGTGATTTTAGTATGCTAAACATCCCCTTGATTGGACGCTCCTTGGATTTGTGCTTGTGCCCGTGCACCCGATGGAATCCCATGGAATAATCGCGTAATCCTCAGATGTGGAGCTCGCGTCCGGAGCTCATCCACCAGGAAGTGTACTCTGCTCGTTGTGCGCCCGTTCCGTCGGTCGTCGTGAAAAAGTGAAAAAGTTATCGCCGAGATTTAGGTGCTTCGTGCGCTCCTCCAGTTCGGGGTCCTCGAATGAATCAAGGAATCGCGAACGAAATGGAGCCGTGACGTCTCCCCGAGGAGCACTGGATCCTTGAAGTGTGGTGCAGTTGACTCCCGACCGCCGCCGCCGCCGCGGCCCAATTGATACTTCCAGGTGTCGTGGCTATAAATCATGGGGCGAGCGGGTGATTCTAAATTCTAATTAAGAAGTGAAGAAGTTCGTTACAAAATCCCTGTTAAATGAAACCAGGTGTGAGTGATAAGTGCGACACACTCGGCTCTTCCGCGCTTTAAGGATTACCTCCTGAAGGATAACTACTCGGTGGCAAAATGGAAGTCTTCTTGGTGGGAAGGCACATGTACGTATCCATTGTCGTTAATTTCTATTAATATTAATTCTCCTGGTTTCAATCTTTAAAAAAGCAAGCATTTTCTCAATAAACAATAAAATTAAATGCACTATTAAATTTAACATTCTGATAGTTAAGAATTTACCAAAACAAATTAAATTATACTCAGTCTATGGCTGCCGCTTTTTCTCAATTACCCAAAAATTCGAGGGATTTAATTGAAAGTAAATAATTACGTACGCAAAACATTTGGATTTGATAAAGGGTTTTACTAACAGTTTTTGGTTGGGGATAAATGTTTAATAGTTGTTTAAAATTTTTAGTGCTCTGCGCCAAAAATTGCACAATGGATTTTAACTATCCAAGGTAAAAAGAGTATATGTTTAGTTCAAACAAAAGTCGAAAACTAAACATTTAGCAAACAATTCCTTTAAAATTTGAATTTATGACAAAAAAACCTACTTTTGAAATGAAAATTTGCAAGATTTAAGTAAAAAATGATAATGTTGTAAAACACAATGCGAAAAATAGCTTAATTTAGAATTTCGAGCGTACTCAATTTCACAGTATTATTGTATCGCTTTGAAATTAAAGTCAAATTTTTGTCAAAATCTCGTTTTTACAGAATATTTTCCTGAAACTTTTTTAAGAAATTCAGAGGTAATATGATATATTTCTGAAATTGAGAACACTCGAAATTCTAAATTTCGATTGGTGTGTCACTGATATAATTTTAATCTTAAATTTGGCATTTCACTTCAATGTAGTAAAATTACGTATACCTTTTTAAATTAAATGCAAGTAACTCAATTAATGACTTGTAATTTTCAGAGATCTTTTGTAACGTCTTAATTGAGAATATTGAGTATTTTTTATATATATTAATACATATATGGTGTATTGGTGGGGAATATACCTATATTCTGGATTTTCGAATATTTTAATAAACAAGAAAAATAAATTAAAATTAAAGTTTAGAACAACAATTTCTTATTTAATTAAGCTTAGATGCGATTTACCCCTGTAATTAACATTTCAAACATAAATTTGAACTATTTCTTTAAATTTTATTCTATTAATATGTAATTTCGTCAGGAAATTCGCTATACCTTATTTTAAATCCTTAAATTATTGTTATTTACTTAATTATTATCAGATGTGAATTTTGATATTTTGTTCAAATAATTACAATTTTAATTTTTCTGCCATCAGCATAGAACAAAATCGCTTTAGGCTTTCTTGCGTTTTACTTCCTAACCTGCGGCCCGGTGACACTTTTGATCGTCGCCAAATAAAGTAAATAGTGGGTGGAGCAAGCCACTCTGGGATAAGACAAACTTTACTTGAGTCAATTGGGAAAAGTTTCGGTCTGCAAATAGTTGCAGGAGCCCCACTAAGCAATACAAACAACTCACTTCTAATTAAACCTCATTTATTTGCCCTAGTCTCGGCAAACAACACACTCTTGCCTGAGCTCCGGCTACGTATGGATGAGAAAGTTTAAGGGCGGGTTGCACGGGCGTCCTTCAGAGAGACGTTTTCTTCGGCCATTAAATTTCATTAAAACTTCGGACTCCTCCAAATATCTGCTAAAACTGAAATATTTCGCAAGACAGTTGACTATGGCTAACCACTTGCTATCTTTTTATAAGCTGGCTATTCGCTGCAAGTTGCCTCCTAACTACTGGCGCCGAAGTCAACATTTGCAATTTATCATACAATTTACTGCTTTTTGCCGTTGCAATAGGTATTTGCTTTGTACGAAGATAATTAACAGTCCATTGTGAGCAGCAGAAAAACCAATCTTCCTCGGAGTAAATTCCACAACTGCACGATTTTGTGGTAAATATAGTGGAAATTGTTCATGGAATTGGATTTAATGGTAATGGATTACCTTATAAAGCATAGTATATAGTTTAAGAAATAACACGACAAAACAGAAAGCGGCTTAAAAAAGTAGAATGTGTAATACGTTTTCACAATTTTGTATATTGGTATTTTAAAGGTTGCGAACAAAAGTGTCTATGCTTACAAAATCAAAAAAAGAAAAAAATCCATACCCACTACCCAAAACATTTCTAAGTTACTTTGCATCTTATAACCAGAAATGTGTTCGTTTATCCACCTCTTTGGTGTGAGCCAAGATAGCTCCCCAGAGTACCCACAGACAGTCTGTGCAAATTCTTAGCATATATGATGTATGGATCGATTGCGGTCTTAAATTAACGATCGATTGCCTTAAAACATTCCTTAAATACCTCTCGCACCTCCCAGCATCTTCTGTGGTCATATTTGTACCAAAAAATTATATACAAAAGATATGTGTACGGTGTTCTATGCCGAAGCAATGCAGAGCGTGCCGCATCGATTTGTGACACTTGTGGGTTGGTTTGCGGTCGTCTATAGTGTTTTGAATGTATGCGAAACGAAATACACACATACAATATCTCATTATCCTTGTATGGAATAATTAAGAATTTAATTAAGTAAATCATACATAGCAACAAAAAGATAAAATAATAAATATGTATAAGCAAATTTTTATATTAAACTATTACATTTTGAAAACATAAAAACGACTAAATGAATGGGCGTCTTGCATGTGTACGTAAGTGGTATGACAGTTCGTGAAATATGCGTTGAATCTTGTTGGCGTTAAATAAAATTTCCCAGAATAAATATAACTAAATAAGGTTCTTTGAGCACCAGGAACATACAAATTTTAACAAATTAAATCAGTGGCCTCTAACTACTCTTAGTAACAAGTGTCACTTAAAATCGAAAAATGTTGAAATGTTTCGAACAGAAATTATTCTTATTGAATGAGTAAATGTTTAAAATGAAGCTATGTATGTATTTTTGTAGTAATAAAGCAAAATGTATTAACACGAACACCAAAGTCCATTTTTTTATAACTTCTTATTTAACTAAGAATTTCCGAGTTTTAAAGATGAAGAGACAGCATCAAAATCTGGGGATTCCCCTAAAAGGATATATATTTTTCACAAAATATCTGTCGACTTGGGAGTAAAGGTATCCAAAAAGGTCAATTAAATTCTAAAACCGTGACCAGAAAATATCCTCAAAATTCCCATTAAGTACTTCCTTCGCAACACTACGCTAAGGGCGAAGCTTAGCCGGTTCTCGTTAACTTGTATCGTTGTAGAAGTGAGTGACAACAAAATCATCCCTGACACTTAATGTCTCCTTTCTTCTACAATGGGATAATGCGGCAGGGGGCGCAAGAGATTTGAGGCATTTGATGATGGCTGAATTATGGGGTATAGTTTAAAATGTATCTGGAAAAGTCCCTGGTGATGATTTCGATCCAGGCGACAAAGAGCTCGTAAAGTTAAGCACATTAAAGTCAAGAAGGGGAATTATGAAAATTTGTTAAACCGCCGCAAAAGGACAACATCCAAGGGGATTGCAAAGTTTTACTCAGTTAGCAAATTCAGTCAAATACTTTAAAGTAACTTTTGAATGTTTGAAAATTTATGCCCCTCTGCTTTACCCTCGGCAACAACAACCAAGTCGAAATCTTATTGCAATTGCGGACTTTCTCAGAATTGTCCTGTAAGAAATATAATCACTTGGAGACTCGTTAAAAACAACATAGGGGTATTCAAATTATGTTGTAGTTGGTATTAAATACTGTATCATAAAGATTACAAGATAGAGTTAGAATAGCGAAGAAAACTGCTGTCTAGAAGCGAGTTCTAAGCCTCGATCCTCGAATTTAAGAGTCAGATGAGAAGAAGACAGTTTAAAGGAAAACAATCATTTGCTTCGGGATGGGCACGAATCACAGACTTGCTAGGCGGTAGTTAAAAAAATCTGTTTCAGTTCCACTATAGGTACTATTAAAAAATTGTAACCAATAATGTTTTTTTTTTTTTTGTACAGTATACCTAATAATTTCGAAGCATTTATAATTTAAATAGCTCCTATAATAAATATTTTTTTTTATATATGTATATATTTTTCTTAAATTTACATAAACGCAAACAAATATGTTTAGTAATTTTTAATGTTCCTGGACACTTAAATCCTTGGACACTGTATTATTTCGGAATCAGTGAATTGAAACTCGCTGTTAAAGGATCCCCAAGAGATAGATAGAGATAGATTTTCAATAGGATTCAAATCTAATGATTGAGCTGACAAATCAAGAACTTGAAGCCCACGTTTGATGTGTGTTTGGGGTCATTATCATGTTGAAAGACCCATCGAAGTAGTGTTTCCGATTAGGTATATGACAATATTTGCGTCTCCAAAATATGTATGTAAGTAAAACGGTCCATTATTTCGTTTATTTAAAAAAAAGGCCCCAAAAATAGGTCAGGAAAAAAATTAATTTTAATAAATATTTCCTTACACTGTATTTATTTTTTCGTCTTCGTCTTGTCTTCTTCGATATTAGTATGTACACCCGTTCAGTAGTTAAAACAGTGTGAATTGTGAAATTAGTTGAGTAGAAAGAGTGGCCCCTCATGAATTTCAACTTAGTGTATTTATTTGTTTGTTTCTAAGCAGAATTATTACACTGCCAATTCATCATGTAATATTGACTCTTTGTATATATGTATAATATTTTAAATGAACTTCAGTCGTCAGTTAAACTGAAGCTACTTACATAATTATCTAATCCAATTAAATCTTTCGCTCTACATATAATCTCATATCATGAAAGAAATATGTGTGCAATATTGAGTTTTTATTAAGCAAACAAATGGATTGTAAAGAGCCCATGTGGATTGATTATACGTCCCAAAGCCTTACACACTTTGGTTATTAATGAACTTAAAATATAGCAAAATATGCAAAGGCTATAACGCAGATAACATGACCGCCGCGAAGATCTGTGGCCTGCTATTTTCTGGTTGTATGTACATTTGAATAGAGGGGTACTCGATAATATTGCAAATTTATGGGAAAAACCCTGTTAACGCACTAATAACGAAAGCTTGTTATCGGGGATCCCCCGGCCGCCCCTTCCCGGTGTAGCACTTCCGGAGCGGACGATTCGTCCAACTTTTGAAAACCTTGCACAAAATTTGCCATGAACGTTCATACGTTGGCGTATCTATTAAAATTGAATTTATCTATTCATGGCGGCGTGCACGTATTCACACTAACGATTAATGGAAATTCGCCGCAATCGATTTAATCGCTTAATAGTGGGGGTCAAATGTTTCCGCCTTGTGGTACCTGACTACACGGCCGCTGTAATTGTGCCTAGGGCTGCACCCCACGTTCGTCCGTTTTCTTCGGCGGCTGGCAGATTTTCAGACGGGCATTTTAAACCTGAGCTGTCGTTTCAAAAACGAAATTTTGGCACGTGAGGGAAGCCGACTGAATTAATTGAAATTTAATTTTGAATAAAAATTTATTTTGCGATGCGGAAATAGCTTTGTCGTGCGGACGCGACGAAGCTGTCGCTGGGATTTTTGTCAACCATACACTGCGCGGTCCTAGGACATTAATATTATAATTGGATATGAGAAGCACCGGCCGTGCTCTGCGTTCGATACGAAACATAATTGGATTTCACGATAATACTTTAATTCCGATCAATTTTTGGGCCGATATGTTTGTCATTGGCATTCCGTTTACGATGCGGATTTGATACCAAATAATATGGAAGGGTGTTTGAAGGAGATTTGAGCTAATATTAATGAAATGAAATTTAATTTAGCCGTTTATGTGCATGCCACAATTGGCTCGATGTGTTAAAAGGATAGGAGCGGAAATTAGTGACAATACTTGCACAATGTGCATTCTAACGCTCTGCGCTGGAAGGGAAATTGTACAATGAATCTAATTTTAGCCTTTTGGCTTTGTGATTGGAGCACGTTTGGGTAAAATCGCGTTTTAATTCAATATTGCAGTGTCGACTTGTAATTATATTCAGGTTTTTGCCTATATTGATTTTCTAGGCTTCGTGGTTATATTTAAAGTTTCTGATATTGTTTTATTATTACATTTTAGTCATTACCAGGACTGCGACTAAACACAAAATTAAAAAAGCTATTTTATTCTATTTAAAGCCATAATACCAAATGTAAAAATATTTCATAAATTAGGTATTTTACTTTTAATATTTGCATAATGCATTCCAAGAAATATGTACGCCTGATGTGTAGATTAATTATTATACTAAAACTATTAGTAAGTACTTACTATATTAGATATGAATTTTAGGGCTACACAGATGGTTTTTTTGGGCGCTTGATTGTGTATAACTCAAACATGTGATCAATTAGTAAATGGTTTTTAATTAGAAACTCAGGAGAACACACTAAATCACATAATTACTCGCCCTATATTTTACCTAAAATTTTCTATAGAGACAAATATTCTTTGAGCCTCACCTTTTTTCACACATATGCAGAACGAATTCTTTTCTTATAATAAATAAAGCAATGTGGTTCCGTATTCACTTAATATATTAATCGGTCAACATTAAGTATCTGCCTCTACCAGGCGTTGACTATTTGAAATGAAAAAATAATAAATATAGAAAAGTCTGTGAGTTTCCAAAGCTCTTTAGGCATTCCAATTTTGGAAGGCTAGTTTATTCGAGCTTTAAAAAATTCCAATAATGACTAGCTGGGGTTATTTCAAAGCATGCAGTTATTTATTGATTGCAAAAACGCCAACTCTCCAGTCATAAATTTTCCACAAAATCCAGAAAAACACTTCGAAAAAATGTGCCCTGCGCCTGAATTGCAGGGGCACATATGGTCGAAAAAGGGCACTATAAGAGGGAAATACTTGATATGGGCAATATGAGTAACGAGTGGACAATACTTCTAAATGGCGAGTTATTTTTGCAAAAATCGCTAAAACTTAATTAACTAAAGAGTTATAAGCGTACTTCATGTGAATAACTTTTAATATGTACCTCGACTTTTGAAGCAGGCGAATGAAAGGGCCGATTTTAGGGTTATGTGTGCACTTAATCGGTAGGTATTTGGGTAAACTTATGCTTATTGCGAAAAAAAAAACTAATTAGCAACAATATAGGAATCAAATATGAAAACAAAGAATGACTCAAATGTAAACTTCTTAGTGAGGGAGACGAGACGTGATACATTTCTGGGCCTAGAGGCTAGCTTAAGTTCTGATCGTCTCTTAAGCTCCTGTTTAATTATTTTTCGGTTTCACAGTGTGGATTAACGTTCAAATTTCGACTTAAGTCGCCAAAATTGGGCTCTTAAGTCTCACTTAGGGCCGATTTTCTATCAGCTCATAACTTTATTTTTCAGATAAGAAATCAACTTGGCTTAAGAAAAAATATGACATAAATAATACATAGTTCTATACCTTAGGTTGCTGCTCGGTCCTAATTGTGTCCGTTGCTTTGTTATTTATTTAAATGTTTTAGTTTTGAATAAATTCATTTATTACGCAGTTAATAGTTAATATATGTATAAGTTTGTGACAAAGTCGGCGACTCCTCACTATTGCAAGATGTAAAAATAGTAAAGCAGGAGAAAATGTGTACGTAACTTAGACCTACTTACAGTCTAAAATTAAAAAAAAAAAGAAAATTTGTGCCATTTTTATGCCCAAAGTAAGATATAATTGATATTGTGCTACCCTTATCTCCTGCAGAAAGAGCATGAGGATTAAAGTGGGATTAAAATCTCGACAAGAATTTTGCATGGTTAGATTAAGATTTTGGAAACTTTTTCAAGAGTAAAAATAAAAAGACCTGGTCCAAAATTACTTCCTTGCGGAGCACCTTATATATTATATATTTTGATTCTCGAAAAGCAATGTGTTGACTAAGAAGCTGTGTAGTTAAACAATGGTGGAAATCCAAGCCGTACAAATTTCTGGATTATGACGGTATTAGAAGGCTTATCGAAAGTCTACTACAGTCGGTGTGGATGCAAGATGTTTGCAGATGTTTCTGGAAGCATTCAATTAATAAATTTGGTAGGATGTTTAGAATTGCTTTTTAAAACTTCGCAAAGGGTAGAATTTTGCATGCTCCAACAAAAAATGGTCGTTTTAAAGATTATTATTGTTCGTACCTAGTCCTTAGATCTCTTAATATGTGTTCTTGGACTTGCAGAGTTTTGTCCCATTCCTCCAATTAACATTCTATTCAAGTGAGAATGTAAAGAAGGGTTGGATATTATTATCCACCTCTGGACGCAATCAGGTTGAGCTCACCGGTGCGAAACCTTCTGCAAATCCAATTATGGGCAACAAACGCGAGCCATTACATTGCGCGCCGCGTCTTGAAGCATTGCTTTGCAGTTGAGATTTTAGCGCACTACTTAAAGTGGCTTCGCTCGTCGTATTTGTTCTAGTTGATGCCGGCGAATCCGCTTCTGGCAGCAGTTTTCCCGGCAAAAAGTCGACGATGAGCCCGCTAAATAAAATTCACGGCAGGAGGAAAGTTTCAACATTTTACTTCAACGTGGCATAGCTTCCGCACCTGTTTATCGCTGTAAAGTGTAAGTGTAGCTCACTTCCGCTTTATAAGTGTTCCTCCTGCACGGGACTGTGTTTAAACTTCTTAACTTCGAGCTACAGGAATTGTGGGGAAGTAGACGATTTTTGGCTACTCTACATCAAATCGTGTGGGCGTGTGTAGCGGACGGAGCCAGTAGGGAATTCTAAAATAAAGCACCTTTATATCATATGATGGCTTTCGATGATACGACGGAACTTCTCTAAGGTGTTGTGTCAAATACCACCAGAGCAAACATGTGATTTACTGTCACGCTCCTTGCTTTGCAAGGATGTTAGCATGGCCGGAAAATCGTCGGTTGGATTCACCCCGGGAGCTGACATGTTTCGGATAGCAAGTTTCAACGTTTTGATTCCCGTCAAATTTAATAACTCAACGTCAAAACTTTCCCCTTTTAGTGATTGATTAAGGATTTTCCAGCTTTATTCTTTGAAAATATAATCCCGGCGCAAAATAAGCCGGATTAGTAAATTTCAAAGTTGGAAAAGAGAATATTTATTTAATTAAAATCCTCCATATTCAACCATTCCCTCTAAATTCATCAATTGATAAAATATTGTAAAATATATATATAAGAATCATCAAAATATTTTTAAAGCCAAAATATTTTAGATTTTAGGATTTTTTTTTTTTAAGAAATTGACTAACACAAATGTAATTTAACGAAGGGGCATTTATAAAACATATATTCAAAATTATATAATTAACAGGCGTTGTTCTGAAAACTGATATTTTTAAATTGCCGCAGTATAAACAATTTAATTTTTAACTGATTAACTTGAAAGTTTCGGAAAAGATTCTTTTTTTAGTTATCTATCAAAATATGTAGAGGTTTTGTAAAAAAATAAAGATAACCTTAGTTATGATATTTTTATAATAATCTTTTGAGGTCGAATTTGAGTTTTTTGTTGTTGTTGTTGTTGTTTTGTTGATTTTTCGAAATTTGTAGGTATAGTTTTAAAATCCTTACTTATAATTTATTGAAAATAAATTCAATTTTTTTCAGTACAAGCTGTTTCGGCCGCTGAAATCAACGCCGTCATACAAAAATTACTTCAAACAGCGCCATTTTGTAATAAAAATAATTGTTTTTGTTAGTTTCATATACCTATACCTATATGTATGTTTATTAAGTGCTTCTTCATATAAAATTAGGTGGATGTTTGTCATTTTCTTGAAAACAAAATTAAAAACCATTTTTTCATAATTTCAAACTGCTGTTACCCCCTTCAAGTATTACCCTCAAGGGACCTGGCAATCAACCAATGTTTCTTAAAACCACCGAAATTGAGATAAAAAGGGAAACACCTTTTCATGTGGGCGGAGACGGGAGTGGTAGCCAGTTTCACGCCACGCCTTGAACAGCCCCAACAAATTAACAATGGGAACATTCAAGAAAATGTTGTGAAAAATGTTCAAATAGCAACATGGTGGAAATATTATAAATTGCTGTAATTTATCAGCATAGCAATTTGAAACAGCTCAAAAAGGTGGGTCTATATAAAAGGTGATCAAATTTCTATTGACTTTTCATAATAAATCGCATATGTAAACAGCGAATATCTTAATTAGTTTTTTTATAACAAAAACCCAAATTTTCCATTATAAATTCAGTGTAGATACTTAATGTATATGTTAATTCAGAAGGTAGCAGTATTTAAAAAAGACAGGCAAATTAATTATATTTTTGTTTATAACTTTCACTTATTGTTAGCATCAATTATTTGATGGGTTAACAAGGCGATGAAGAGGTATTTTTGTCACCATTCAATTATTCTAAGCCTTTTTTCCTGTGAATTTAATTTGGTCATCCGAATTTTAAACTCGAATTTTTTATGCTTGTAAATAAACAGTCAACGAGGTGAATGGATTCTTAGACTGAACTAGAATCGGACGCTACATATAAAACATTTTTACGACGAACAATATTTTAACTATTTTTTGACTAAATAAGAGAAAGCAAGGAAAGGGTTATGATTTATACTCGTATCTACTGTGTGTAGGAATCTTTGTAACCTAAAAATACTCAAGCCGGTACGCATGATTTCAGTATATGAGCGCACATGAGTTTTACCCTTAGCATTAGTTAAAAATAAAAATTAGCGCGCAATAATGTTCATTTTCAGGGCTGCATAACTAGATTTGTTAGACATTCTTTTTTTAACTTGAAAACTATGTGACGTAAAAGGAGAGGAAAACCTATTTTGAATGTTTAGTGCAGAAGAGTAACTAACGAGGTATAAAAGCCGAACATTTATTCAAAAATTTAACACGTTGGCTGCCAATGTATCACCGGTGAGCATTGAAATATGTATAACCGGTGATACATTGGCAGCCAACGTATTAAATATTAAAATTTTATAATATTTGTTAAGAGTAATTAACTAAGTTTTCAGGTTTTCAGGATCACAGTTAATCAGAATTAAAATATAAATATACGTATATATGTATGTAAAGCTACAGCTCTAATCCTATTTTATCAATATTCAAAATATTTCTTCATACGTAATCTACATTATTTTGGTAAATTACAAATTGTTTAAACATATGTATGTATGTGTATGTGTATGTTACTAGTTGAGTTGTTCCTGGATGAGATAGAAAAAGTTATTTGAGTATCTTCTTAGAAAATATATACAGGGTGTTTACTACATACATGTATAGTATGCCAACATCGATTATGGTAATGTTCTTTTCATCCACTACAGGTACAGTCACTTTCGAACCTGGAAAAATTGTTTTTATATTCCTAAAATTCATCTGTTCCCCAAATATTCTCGAATGTTTATGTACTTAATTAATGCACTAATTTTATTTTTATTTTAACGGCAATATGACAGCAGAATCGCTCTTAATAATAAATTTAAGTACAAATTCTGTCAAAGGCAGCCAAGCATAAACTAAACATAAAATTTTCTAATCAAGCAGCACAGGGCAAACAACTGCAGTATTGGTTTCTTGTTACACGCGATATTAAGTTTAACCAATAACCAGCGGGTGGGCCAGTTCAATAATTATATATTCATTAGCGTCCGCGCTGCTCTCCAATTTCATGTTCCGGAAGCGAATAAAATCACTGTAAACTATATTTTTCGCCCTGAGCTATTCATTTTTAAGCCCACCGTGCGTCGGTAGTAATTTCGAGCATTAATTTTATTTGCATAATTAAACGATTAAAACCTTATGTCGCGGGATAATGAACAGATAAAATCTACATGGACGAAACGTATCGAATTAATTTTCAATAATTTTTAAAATATCTCACAGACAATAGCCGTCAATATTTATTTCAATAACTATTAATTGTTTGCGCGAAATTTAGTGTTGTGGTCTACCATATTTAAAGGAAAATATTTTTCACGCCACGATAGAATGTACATATATGTATGATTGCGGCACAATAATGCAATTCAGTCAGAATGGCAATTTAAGCACTGAATAGTGAAATTAATAAATTAAATAAATAACAATTAATGATAATCAAAATACAAACAGACAATTGAAATATTTAACTATATGTAATGCTAATAACAATAGATTGTTACCATTTTAATAAAGATATTGATATTTGACACAAACACTAAATTTGTTAAATGTTATTGTTGTAGTAAAATCCTATGTTTATATTCTTAATAATGCTTCACTTTTAAATGAAAATATCAAATTCAATTGGAATAATACTCTATTTAAAGCAAAAATACCTTCAAATTTTGGTTTGTTATTTTTTCCCAAAAATAGATAGGAATAGATTTTACAGCATAACAATTAATTTTAAGAAGTTTCACATTATTTTACCTATTTTTTCGAGCCTTTTAAAAAGTTATTTATTTTGAATTCTGAGAATAGA
The DNA here is from genome assembly GCA_951509405.1 of Machimus rusticus. Lineage (NCBI taxonomy): Eukaryota > Metazoa > Arthropoda > Insecta > Diptera > Asilidae > Machimus > Machimus rusticus. The sequence continues at coordinate 2,263,881 of OX608052.1, read as the reverse complement.
CTTTATCTGAATAAATTGCGATAAAAAAATTTTTAATACAACAAAAAATTAAAATTGCTTAATTATAATCCAAAATTAAAATTGCCTAATTGTAAGCGCTACGACCGATTTAGAAATGAAAGTAATATAATAATCATAAGTAATTTTTATAATTCTGAAAATTATTCTAAGCGTTTTATTGTTAGAATTGAAATTTTTGAATATCCACTTGATAAAGCGATATCGAACATATGCAGGAGAAAGCAAGTTACTTTTAATTCTTTAATTTGGTTACCTTAGTAATAATACACAAGAATATTTGGGGATAGCTATCTGATTTCAGTTGGGAATTAAAATGATAAATTATTTTTGTAATATATGTATGTATTCATAAAAATTGATTTGTAAACGACGCGGTTTAACATAGCAACAAGAAATCCAAAATTTACAGATTTCATTTTATTTTGCACGTGAAACTGACGTAGAGACTGTAGATTCAGTATCAAACATTTTCTTTTCAAATTAAACAAATTTTGGATCGAACTGAAGAAAATAAATAAATGGAGCCGGATTTACAGCGGAACAGCCGGAGAGGGATTGTTTTGATTTTAAATTCGTCATTATGAACGGAGTTAAATATATTTAACGGAAGAAGTCAAATCTCATGTTTCATTGGTATGGATTTATTCTAGGTTAATATGCATAATGAACGGTTGAAAATGTTATATCTTAGAAAAAGTATGATTAGTTAATTTCAAAATTGAAACAATTATTTTTTGTTAAATATCTTGAAACTTTAAAACTGTTATTAAGACAATGCTACTAATAATAACGTATGTAAGAAGTTTGAACTATTTCTTATCGTTTTTCAATTTATTTACAAACGACTTTCTTTTTAAATATTTCATAAACTACGAGTCGGAGATCGACAAATTTCCCACAATGCGAAGGTCTCTGCATTAACCCTTTGCAAACGGTTGGACTATACCGACGTAAAACGTAAGAGTTTCGTACATAATGGAATTTTAAAACAATTGAACTTATGTTCATAACTTACTGTCATCGGCATTTTTTACGATACGGACTGGTCTATTTAAAAAAATTTCTCTAGGCTTTACATAATTCCAAAACAATATTTTCCTGAAATGTTATAAAATACTGATGAGGTACTGAGACCCTCTACATTTTTTTATTTATATTTACCAATGAAATGTGTGATATTTTAAAATAAAATTTGACACAAAAAAGACAAAATCTGAGTACGTACATACATATGTAATTAGCGCAGATCAAAAACTTAAGCAATTATGATTTGATTTTTAAAATTATTAAAAGATATTCTACAATTTAAAGGACCTTCACTTCGTTCACTGCCACGGGCTCTGATGTCTTTAAATTCGGTTCAGAAAAGTGAACAAGAAGATTACAAGGAAGATTATTCCATTTTACTTTTCTACAGATTAAATAATATTATTATTTCAGTCTTAATCCAATTTTTGCTAAATTTTGATGCAAGAAATATATACCTATGTTAATTTTAAGGTAAGTACTTTATTCTGAGAAACTCTGCATGTAGCTAGATTCAGTTTTCAATAATCCTGTGTATGTTCGTTCAAGGAGTCGATAAAGTAATACAATTTCATCGCACCATGTTGAAAGCTATTACAAAGTACTTCTCCAAATATTCATTCCGTTCACGTCTATCGCAAGTATATTTACACCGAGAGAAAATATTTACCTGAATATCTTAAAAGGCAGGTGATTATCTCTTGATAGCATTTGGATCTCTTCTGGTAAACTTGTAAAAACATATCGATTCAAGTTAAAATGAGTCTGAGGCGGCACAAAGGATATTCGGCTAGCGTCGCCGCCACATCGAACTGAAGAATGAACTCAAACACCTTCGACGTGCAGACCTCGGCAAGGAGAGATCCGCCCGGAGCCCCTTCGAATTCCAACACGAAATCATTTTTATTACATTGCTAATGTGCTGAATGGAAGAAGCGAAATTGAGTAATTCAATTTGAGATAAATTTTTACAAACACCGAAAGCAAGGAAACCGTAGGTCTGGCATTGGCTGATATCCTCTGAATTATGCCCTGCTCGAATCTTTCGATTAATCGATTTTCCTGCCCTACGGCCTGACTTTCGACGGGAAAGGCTCTACGCGTTCTACATCACTCTAATCCATCCTAAAATTTTTTTCGTCATAATAAATATATCCAGCAGTGTAGCTACTTTCAGTCTGGGCTGAATTTTCATTTTCCCGACCAGAGTACCTGGGGCTTCAGCTAGTGTCGAGTTCTTGTGTAGTTGTGCACACCTGTGGGCGGTTTTTGTGTGCAGGTGAACTCTATTCTCAGGTAACAATGATTTTTCAGGTAGTTAGAGTAGTCTCATGGCGCTGCTCGTATTCTCAAGGGATGCACTTATTGTCGGGTGCACTGTTACTTCCGGGCTTGTCAGTCAATTGCATTTCCAGCCTTCAGAAGTGACTTCCCGTGCTGAAATCATGTCAGGATGAATTCTCCGAGCTCGCCTGTGGCTGGTCTGGCGGGGACGGAGGATGTCTGACGAATTCAATGGCAATTTTCCTTAGTCGGCGAACCCTCAAATGGGTTACACACGCTAACATGGTTTATAAATTTTTTAGTTATGAACGTTTTGAACCTTCCTCAGTTTGAACAATGAATTTTCTTAAAGCTTACCGAATTACCTATTGAAAGGAGTGTTCTCCTGATTTGTCTATATATGTAGTTTAAAGGCGCACCGCATCTCGTTAGTCCCAGACTTGAGAAAAATTGTTAAAAGTTAATATAACAACTTTGTTCTTACATAAATTATATTTTATCAATATTCTAGTCCACCTATTTTTAAAAGCAAGTTTGTAAAATAACACAATAAATGTTCAAAACGTGTCAGTACCTTGGCGTGTCACAACTCTTGAATTCCGTAATTGAGTGATTGTATGTTTACGTATTTCCAATTAATTGTAAATCTTACTATTTCACTACAAATTATGAAATATTGATTAATGTATTTTACATAGATATTTCAAGATAAAATCGAGTAACAGCAATTTTAAAAAATATTATTGAAAACAACAAAAAAACCCGACTGCGAAAAAAAAATTGAAGACATGATATGGCGCCGAAAATCGGCCATTTTAATTTTAATAATTTTTATATACCCAGTGTCACTCTCACAATTGAAACGAATCTAACGACGCCTCTCAAGCTAAAATCCATCAAGCCGTTTAGGCTACAGAGCGTGCCAAAGAAATATACATACATACACTCGAAAAACATAACCCTCCTTCTGGCAGTCGGGTAAAAAATGATAAATTTTGTGTTTACTTTTTCCGTCAGTCCTATGTGCAATTTTAAAATTTACAATGCTCGGCAATCATCGAAATTACATTAAGTCCTTATTTAGTTCTGAGTATTGGTAGTGAAGTTAACTAGCTGAAGTTAACGCTTGTTTTGTACGACAGCCTTTTTGAAAACAGTGCGGCGTAGTTATGGCGTATGCACGTAAAGTTCCCGACAAAATTTCAGTTCTATGGTGAGTAATTATTTCTTTATCTACGTAGTGATTACTATAAAGCAAAATGTGATTTGTTAAAATATATTGTTACAGCAGAAAATATAAATTACTTTGAATTAAAACATCAAATTCGTGTTCCATTCATCAGTCCGTGCCGTCAGTTCCATATCTTATATTTCGACAGAGAACCGACGTATTACCATGGTAGGACTGATGATTTTTATCACAGTCTTTTCATCTTAAACATTTTAGTAGAGAGACAGTTGTTTTACTTATTTCAGATTAAAACACCATGGCGTTGGTTAAAAGAAAATTAACTAGAGAAGAAATATTGAAAAAAGAGAGAAGCTGAAAAAGCATATAGTGCGTCTATATGTATAGCAATGGAGTGCAGTAAGTACGCGTGAATTTGCAATGAGATTGATATATTAGTTATAATACAGGTATTTATGACTACAAATCATATTTCAGCCTATTATAAATTTTAAATATTTTAATTTATGTGATTTAATTATAATAATAAGGTCATATTTGAAGCTTGTTAAATTTAAAAACAGTTAACAATAGATGTACCCCTAGGATTAAGTGATGACGAGTGGAACACAGTGGACCCATTTAAAAAATGTTTAACTTCTTAGAAAATCTCCTTACAAGATGAAATTCCTTGATAAAGCTTCTAATTTCGTAAGAAATTCATTTCAGTTTCCTTTGAATTCAATTATTATTTCGGTAAATGATTTATATAGAAAATTTATGGCAGTCAAAGATAAATTCTATGAAATGAGAAATTTTAGGAGCTTTATTAAGAAATTTTTATTCAAAAAGGTCCTTTGTAAGCTCCTTTTAAATCAATTCGAAGGAAATCAAGATTAGGAATAATTAGCCTTGTCATTTTAGACAACACAATCTGTATAAAAATTTCTAGTGAAGTAGACAATATTACGATCTATGAGCCTTCTTATCACTTCAACCTGTATTTGCAAGTTTTTTGCAATCAAATAAATTATCGTATCATCGTAGCGCTCATAGAATAACTGAACCAGTTCAGAATCGAATAGGTGACACACTAGTAATTGAACTGGTTCCTAAATATCGAACGTCACGTCAGGAACCAGTTCAATTGCAGTAGTCTGTCCATAGCATTATATATGCCATTTCAAAACAATATGTAGGTAATATTTGCTCATGAATCCCCTGTGATTATTACCTAAACACAAAAATGTTCGTCTACCCGAAAAATTCAACATGATTTTTAGTTTCACTTAACATAACTTTTGAAAAGAAATAAAATAAGTAAAAACAATTATTGTAGTTTTAGTGTGAATAATTGTTTTTTCTTATTTTATTTATTTTCATAAGTTATGTTGAGTGAAAGTAAAAATCAAGTTGAATTTTTTGGGTAGACGAACTATTTTGCGTTTGGGTAGTATAACAAAGCACGAATTTTAACGAAAGTTACAATTTAAAAATTCAAGTTATTTTGGACTAGTTTCGTTAGTATATTACATATATTTTAAACATACTATGTTTCATACAGTGAATAAATATTTGTCTCAGATTAGGAATGAAAAGTACACTGTTTTTCATTGATGTGACCAAATGTATCGCTCGGAAAGTTCTTTTATGTGCGCCTATCACCCAAATGCAGTAGTGTTTCAGTATAGGTACAACATTTTGTGTTGGCGATAAAGATTTTATTTTCAGTGGACATGTGTCATTGCTAACACAGCTGTAAAAGACAAATTGTTCCTTTTTCGATGCCCTGAGTTTGGCGTCCCGCACGGCGTCCCAGGGTCTTGAGAAATAGTACTATATTCAGAACGACCTTCCTATGCTCCATTTAGTGTATTTCCTACACAAAATCGAAAGATAAATTCGCTTCAACCGCAGGAAGATGTATCTGTCCTATATGTCCTTTTCAATTATGTCGATCCGGACAGTGCGAACAGTTATTCTCCTCCTGGTCGCATTTTTATTCCTTTGAAAGAAGCCATTGATCACGTTCACTAGGGCACTTTAAACATTGATATGCTTCGTTATCCTTCTACATCCCTGCACTTATCCTTCAATGGCCACTAAAGCATATATATCTCCTAAGTTTTCCCGAGGAAACCCCTATCGCAAGTGGTGGTCAGAACAGAGGAAAATCACATAGAAATCCTTGGAAAATCCCGGACATACTAACGTAACCCAAACACTTTGCCGTGTGAGTTTTTCGCATACTTTTCCTACATTCGCAGTATCTTTTCCCTGGACCGCGATGAGTAGCTCCGGTAAGCACTTCGCTCCGGCCTTATCAGATTTATTGTCGCACAGCTAAGTCCCATTTCGGGCGGATAGGACACTGAAGAAGGCGTTAAGTCTGAATCTTATCAGTTAACAAGGATCGAAAGTTGTTCTCTGACAAAAAGAAAAGGGAATCGCTTCCTTGTTTATGCCCTGGTTACTGCGGTACCACCGTCTTCCTCATTACGACTGCACGTCGGCGATATTGCTTGCGGGTGACTAAGTTCCAGCGAAGGGTGTGAAACAGAAAATTTATTTATTGCCCTTGTAACCCCTCTTGAGCCCGCTTCCAGGGGTTCCAGGCCCAAGCTTACAGTTACGGTTAGTGATTTTTGTATTCGCCGGGCGTTTTGTAAAAACGGGGATTTCCCTGGGTACCCAAGGGCTGCTCTGACGCGCCAAATTCGCACACACTGCCAGCGCGGAACCCCTCCCGGCCCTACAGGGTGGCTCGGCGGAGGAGTGCTATTCTGTCGTGATTGATGATGATAGCAGCTCTGCGGCTCCGGCGAACAAGCTCCCTTGTATCCTATGATTTCTGTAAATTGCTAGTGCCGGAGCGCATTTTATACGTTGGGTGCTTTCTCTTGATAATGGGGCCCTTACCTCCTGGTCACTATATAAATATGCTCCGAAAAGAAATTTGCTCTGAAGATGAAAAAGCACCTGTCACATGGGATGTTTAGTCCCTCCGTTGAAATGGGTCTTAGTGGAGACATTTAGAAGAGATTACAATAAAATTGCGATAAAGGGGCGAAACCTTGTAATATCTGGGCATAGGTGCTATACCCTGTGGTTGAAGTAATGGCTCAAATCTTCATTCAGTTCAAAGAAATAACCTCAACATTTTACCTGAAATTGATGCAAAGTTTGTCAATTTAATTAAGGATTTTAATCATGAGTAGGCTATATGTTATATATGTTACTTTCTATTAAGAACATAACCCCACTTATATGTAGTATACTACATATGTTAGATTACTCAGCAGATTTCAAATATATCGTAAACTCTACGTAAAATAATTTAAAGGACTGAATATTTTATTGTACTATTGACTTTTTTTGTTAAATGGAGAGTAGAAAAAACAATATTTTTTCAAGTGCAAGATGACACATGTCAAAATTTTTAAAAATAATCTTTAATTTATAAATTCCATATGACTAACTTTCTAAACATTTACATAACATTATTGCTTATTGGCTGTTATCTTTGTCTGATGTTTTTTGTTGTTCCATGTATTTTAATTTTCTTTTTTCTTATGTATTTTATTCATACAATATCTTGGGATGTGGTAGGATCATATGGTTAAACAACAATAATTTTGCTTATAATTTCGCTAATTTCAAATAAATAATAAATAAACAATCAAAGTCAAATAATTTCTACGTTTTAGGGAACTTTCCCTTAAATAGGAGTTCGTTATATGGAGTTTACACTGCAGCGTCTAACCTGTCTAACCTCTCTACTCTTATTTTGAAAGTTATAAATATACAAAGCAACCATTCCCGTTCGCTTATATTCCCCGATATATTTAAGTTTGAAATTTCGAAAAAAAAATTAAGTTTTTCAGCTTATTTCCGCATTTTTAAAATTGAGAAATTTGCACTTGCAAAAGGTGTCGTTTTATACAAACACTGAAAGATTTCCGAAAATAAAAAAATTACAAGAAAACTTTCGATTTGTAATTGTACACGATAAATTCCAGGGTAAAATAGGTTGTTTTCTTTTAATTAATTTTTTAAGAATTTTTCTTAATTTTATTTTAAAGGCAAAGTTGAAAAAGTCTTTTAACTTATGGAATTGAAACAATTTCCAATTTCCAACAAAAATTCTTGGAACATTTTTAACATTTGATGTGGGAGGATTATGGCCTATGGGCATCATCTCATCCGATGATTACATATTTACTTTTGATGTAATTTCTTTTCTCACAGGTAAAAAACAATGAGAAATTACGAACCCTAGCCTCATTCTTTCGAAGTTCATCCTATTAAAGATATTTTGGTGCTTATTGTGTACATAGATAATACAAATAAAGTCTTTTTTGTATCCTGATGATTATTCTTTACTTAAAGCCTTAGGTGCCTATAATATAGTTCACGTGAAAAGTGTAGAAATGAGATCTGTAGAATGTAAGTAGGTATTCTCTATTCACAAAAACAGAAAATGTTAGAAAGAAAAGTTTTATGAAGCTTCCTTGTACTTTCCTATTTTCTCTTATATTTTAGAGAAACTCTTCATATATAGACCATATGGGACTATTTATTGCTTTTGTAGCTGAGCGAAGAAAAACAACAAAGTTTATTAGTTTTCAACTTCTTGACCCACGTCGCAATTTTATTTCAAAGATATGTGAAAAGGGAGCAATATGCGGATTCATTCGGGCTAAAATTAAACCGAGAAATGCTGAAACTTGTTTAACCCATCATAAATTCTTAAAGCTGTAGAAAAGTATTTAAATTTAATAGTTTTTTTTTTGTATCATACTAAAAATTTTGACAGATGGGACAAAAACTCCATTTATGATTTAGACTACTAATGGTACCTACTTATTTAATATTTACTTAGTCATATAAACAATTTTTCCAGTAAAACAAAATCATTAAGAATTTTTTAATTTATTTTATTTTTTCTCAGAAAGTTAGCGAAATATTTTAATATTTCCGTGATATTTTGTTAACAAAACCCTGGTCATCAATTAGGTAGGTACTTTAAGGCTTTCTAAGTAATGTGCGATATTTCATCATTGGTTTTTGTTTCCCGTGCCTTAAGATTTCATAATCGTCGTTAATTATAGCTTCATCGTCGTTAATTATAGCTTGCTGATTACCTTGAAATAAAAACACTTTACACCGAATGATTTCTATATTCCGGCACTGTTACTAGTCCTCATTTTAACTACAAATAATATTAAAATTTATTTACTTTTAAAGTGCAATCTTGTAAGATGTAACATATATTTAAAATGAATAAATTTTAGTAGTTGCTAGTGTTCGGTTGTTCAATAAGAGTGAAATTATAATAATTTATTTACTGGCAAAGCAAGCTTTGATGATTTTTGGTGAGCCTTGCCTATTTATGTAGAATATTTTTTCAGAACACACTTGAAGAAAAGGTTCATATTATACAATATGTATCTGATATTCAATGGATTTCGTAAAACTGTTAATTAAATTTTGAGGAAATGCCTTAGCAACGTATTCATTTTAGTCGTTTTTATAAAATATTTCACAAGAGGAAATAATTACAAGAGAACGCAATTTAATAGGCTTTTGAAATTTATTACAAATCGTTTGTACCAGGCAAAATCGTTAATTGATTTTATTTTTAATTTGAGTTATACGCGAAGGTTTAACTCGCATACAATGTTCAATTAAAAGAGTACACAATCACTTCTAGGCAATTAGCAGCTATACTGTTAATCTTCATTTAAATGTAGGCCCATCTGGGATTTTTAATTAAAAAATAAACATCATGTCCGGCAGCGTACATGTAAATTGTCAACTTGTTTTCAGCACATATGGGGCCGAAAATAATAATAATAAAAAAAAAAATCGATTAATTGCGGATTAACAAGGTATCGTCGGGAGAGTTAAAATATCGCACAATTTTATTTCATATCGGAAGTATGACGTTAAGGATACAATTTAGGCTTATACGTTCTGTCGGTATTAGGTATAATTAACTTAAATGGTTATTTGTTCCGATTTTTTCCGAAAGGGCACGGCTCATGGGCTTCTAATGGACATCCGACTGATATCAGCCGTGAAAGTCAATGAGTCGTGCGAGCAAGTGTCGCAAAGTCTTTGTCTCGAAAGTAATTTGATACAAACTGGTTGCGAGCTGAGAGCCTCTTGAATCATAGAAAAACGTGTAGGTTGGCGTTATGAGGCGGAACAATACTCTGAAGGGATCAAGGTACTTGCCCGGTCCCTCGAGCCGGATGATAGACTTCCTTCGGAATTAATGTCCTCCTTGTTTGGCAAGAACTGTGATTATCGAGTTAATCCCACTCTGAGGAGCTTTCGTTTTCCAGTGATACCCGAACGTGAGATTGATAAATTGTCAGTTAAGGGTAATTATTATGCAACCCTGCTTAATGCGAAATTCATCACTAATCGAATTTAGGGGTTTTTGTATATCAAAGCTCTCTGACTAAATTGCCAATTAGGTATTCAGTATCCTGTCCGCTCTGGAGATAATACAACAATTCCCTGGCTGCAGGAAGAAAGCTACTCGGCGCTGCAGATGGATAATGTAAGATAAGATGTTGTTGGCAAATATCTTTTTCATAGACTGACACCAGGGCGTCGGGTGTCTGCTCCGAAGGGATGGCTAAACCCAGGTCGATCGAGGTGCAGTAATCAAACTTAAAAGTGGGCAACCTAGCGTAGATTTTGATGTAGTTTCGTTAGGAGTCGATTATAAATACATTTATTGATTTTTCCGGTAGACGGTGATTAAAAATTTTGACGAAGTTATGTTGCAATTTTCTATTGAAATTTTCGTGCACAAGTTCAGCTTTCCCAGGATATCCATATTAAATTAAATGTGTGCTCACATAATATATATTTATAAGGCTCTTCGTTCAAGTTTCAGCAGAAGCTCAAATTAGAAAAGTAATTTTAAGAGGAGTTTTTGGAGGGCAAATAATATCCCATGCCTTTGAGATTTGTTTTTTGTTTGGATTTTTTTTTTTTTTGTATATCTACGAATTATCATAACACGTTCTTCATGATTAAAACTTAAAAGTATGGGTAAACGTTAGTCTTTGCATAATTTTTGATTTTATTCGCTTTTTTTCTCTTTGAGGACTTGAATTTATTTTTATAATATTGGCAAAATGTGAACTACTGCCAATGTCACAAACATTTCTGCAAAGAACTCGATATCACATTACCAGGCACAGATGGAATGTGAGTGTGAGTCTTTGGACATTAATCTTGTTTGGAGCTAGCGTGCCCCAGATATACGTTAGTGAACTGATGTGTTTAGGATGAAATTGCTACTGTACGAGAGCACTTTCGAGTCTGCAATTGAAAGCTAATTGTGAAGTCAAGCATCTCGCTTCCGGCAGAAAGCGGGTTCGCAGCAGTCTCGCTCATTTACGATATCAGCTGCATTGAGTCCCTTTAATTTCCGAACGCAGAGGTCCATGTTGATTTCACCATTGATCTTCAAATTTTGCTAAAATTCTAATAAAATAGCCCTCTTCGGACAGAATTACCGCGTTCACGTTTAATGTGTTTCGTCATTAGCAAGGGTCCTCTGATGTTTGAACTGGACATAGAGTATCAGGTAGTGGGTATAGGGCAAACGGTTGAAAGCGCGGAGCTCAGCAAAATTTCATATGAGGTGGTTTGCCCGTTCAACCATCCGATTTAATGCCCCGCGGAGCTGACCTGCACCACAGGTTTCCCAGATTCCGAGCTCCCCTGCGAATAAAACTGATGATAAAACGATGACTGCACAATAAAGTACACGTGCACAATAGGTGGGCCTGGGATCGGAGTGGTCGGTGGCGTTTTGAAGGTTTCCATCGCCGTTTGCGAAACCTTTACCTTTTACATTCATTGATGGATCGGCCCTGGTTTCAAACATTTCAATTTTTAATCGATGAAGTGAAGTTGAATATGCAGGAGCAGCTCCCTCCGAAAATATACACAAACAGGCACGGGATTCACGCACCTGTGCGGCAGAGTGATATGTAACCTTTGCCAGGTCATGTGGTGGGTGTATGTTCACGGCTGGCTTGATTTAGATCCAAGTAAATTTCGCAGGGTGGCAATGGAAGGTTTCGTGTTTACTTATTGAAATTGGCATATGAATTATTCATGCGCATAACTACAAAATATTTTGGGGCCTGGTGAATAGTTTATTGTTGCCACCCCATGGCTCGCATTGCATGTGACCCCAACTCGGCGAACTCGAAATTTGCAGATTTAGTTGAAACTCATTATAACACTGGGGTTCATTAGCATTTTGCTGAAAATAAGCTAAACTTACCATACCTTTTTAAGCTTTAATTTATAATGGTAGCTATCTACTTATCATAAACCCTTATTACCATAAGCATTTAAAGCATTGCAGATAAAGAAGGAATAATATACGTAGGTGTCTACATGCCTAATATCTTCATCTAAAATTAGCCAAATCAAGTTTGAAAGGTATTTCACATATTTGAATTTCGCATATTATTATTTTCTCTTGTACCTACTCACAATACCAAATAGTTTCAAAGTAGGGATTAAATATACTTTTCAGTTAGAAAAAGCATTATATATAATGCAGCATTGTCTATTGGCACCACTAATAGGTGTAGGTATAAGAAATGAAAAAAATATGATCTACTCCACAAATGTTATCAAAAAAATATTATATTATTCACAAATGCATGCTTGTCTGTGCGCAAAAAAAGGTATTTAAACAAAAAAATACATATATGATGTATTCCATAAATGCGTGCTTGAGTGATGAATATGTCCAAAAACCCGTGTACACAGGCAACCGTGCACCCGTTAGTGGTGCCAATAGTAGAACACTGATATAATACACTAAGCTGTTCGCCTCTTACGTTGTACGGGATACCAATAATTTAGTTTACGCAACGCACGCGAAGGTTACTTCATCCACGTTTACTTTTTTCCTTCGTAACCAATATTCATCACCATAGGTCGGTTAAATTTACACAAAACGTTCATCAATTACGAAATTAAATGCGAGATAAAAAAATAATTGTTATAGATATAAAAACCGTTTTAGTTAAAGAAATATTAAAAACAATATATTAATTCTTAACTCATATCTTTATACGATCACACTGGAAAAAGTAATTATAGGTACATATAATATTATACATACATATATTAATTATATTGTAAATATATCCTTTTAAAGATTTTTTTATAAGGCTTTTATATGATAGTTTCATGAACATAATTTGTTGTTCCACTAAATATCACTAGCATGTATTTTTGTATTTTAAAAGATAAAGAAGTTTTTAGAGTTTTCTTGCTTCAAAATTAGTGATCTTGTAAATTTCACATCAACTAAAAACTGACTGAACTTAAGCTGCCGTAAGCCATGAACCAATTCTAATTTAAACTAAGCTCGTACCGTATCGCTCGTATGTACCTACGTATAAAATTTCAATAATAATTGGTTGAAGTGCTTAAAAGCAAACAGTTACAAGTTTATTATTAAATGCATTTTATCTCCTAACGACCACTTAATGTTCGTGGAATATAAGCTAATTGTTAGAATTACAATCTCTGATCAATTTGACTGAGTCAAAAAATAAAACTTTCATAGTACAAAAGGCTAAAATTATGCGGGCAAGTACATAGTTAAGTACATTGACATTTTGCAGAGTCGTTAATTTATATTTACTATTAAAATTGAATAAAATTCAGTATGGTGAGCTGAGTTCTCCATAAATTAAAAAAAAAATCTTTATATTTCATGTTAAAAACACTAGACTACTCGTTCAGTTCAAACATTTTTTTATTTTTAATTCTGTTTCTGTTTGTTGTACTAAACATAAAAATGGTTGAACTCTGGTTCCTAAATATTGATTTCTGTATAAAGTAGAACTTGTACGTCGTTCATATTCGAAAAAGGAAAGGTGAATTAGCATTTTTATTTTTGACATGAAAATCGATTTCCCCATGGGTACAACATTAATTTACTGTAAATGAGGAGTAATTGAAGTTTAAAACTTAGTGGGAAAATTCTATTAAGTATTAAAACTTTCCAGTCATTATGCACCCTAATAAACAAATCATTTTAAAACTTTTCCAAAAGTTGTCAAATTAAATTCTCCACAAGAAAATTATTCAAAACCCAGCCGAGCATAACAAGGTATTTCTAATCAAAATTGACATTTATCCAGTCGTTATTAAACGTCACCCAAAAGTTCCCCCAACTAATTACAAGTGATTGTTATTAATATTTGATGACTTTTACGTCGTTGTAGGACATCCCAAACAAATTATCCTCCATAAACAAAATTGCTGCCTCATCTCAAATTCAAAATATAGAATCACGGCTTAATTTTTATAATTAGAGGGATCCTTGAGGGATCCTCATGTTGGCGTCTGGCGATGAAGCGCGGTCCTGCGCGCAAGACAACATTTTTGGTACTCAATAAAAACTTGACTTATATATTTAGTGAGTCCACCTTCTGGGAAGACGTTGGCAGAGGGCCGGAAAAAACTCAGGAAGCACACGGGAAGAAAAAGTATCCTGCTTCTGGAGGATAAGCGCAAGTTAGAAAATACCTTGAACTGATAGGAGCCTGAAAAGTTTTAATTCTTGCAAAGGACTTTGCGAAATTCTATCGTGGACTGGGCTGGAGCCTGGCCCCATCAACGAGGATAAGTTTTATGAATAGGGCGATATGAAAGCAGCTCGGAGGCCAATGACGATGCCGGAGTAAGTTCGGTTCTCGGAATCGTCCTATTTTAACGATTTTAAAAGGACATTAATTTTGGAGGAAATTATGTGTCTCGGGGCTCATTCCTGGGGCGATTTTGAAAGACTTTCTTACGTCGTTAATCTACCGGGACCGGTCATTACATGTTGCTCCGCTTTGATCGCCTGGATAAATAAAGTTGGGGCTTTGTATTAAAATTTTAGAAATTTGCCTGTTCCTGAGTCCCTGACTCATTACCGCTTCCACAACAGCGATAAAGATAGCCCATAATTTATATAATAATCTTCAATTAGGCAATCTCAAGAGAGAGCGAAAATCTGTAATAGGTACTGGATTTTCATGAATCCGCTAATGTGGGAGCCGGAACTTCGTGACGAATAATCATTCTGATTACGAACAACTTCCTTATGGCAATAAAATTTAAATGGCATTTTACGTCTCGTTTACTTTCACTCCTAAGTAATGAACACTTTGTATCAAATGTTTTCTTTTTCTCCTTTCAGGCTGTGGTATGTATCGCTGCCAGAAAACCTCAAGAGCTGACGGTGAACCTCTTATTTCTATTTTCTATGTTCTACATGGGAACGAAACAAAATCACCGCTTTAATAGTGTGCAAGAATTCCATTGTCTTAACAACAGGTATAAACCTTTTCTCTTCTGTGGCATAAAAGGTTGTGCGTGAACACAGAGTGCCTTCGTTGCTATTTTTTTGCAGAAAAAGGTTTCCTTTCACGGGCTTTAACTCTTTATGTGCGTGGCGGTTTTTTTTTTTACAAAAATATCTTTAGTTTTATAGGAAAAGGGGAGGACTTGAATAATTATGGTTAAATTGCACGATAAACCGTACTGAAAAAGGTTTACAGGCAAAATGTGAACTACGCATAGGAATTTATATTCAAACATTTCCTAAATAAGCCGACATTTCTTGAAAGCTCTAACATAAAGTAGCACAAATATTTCGTTTTCATGCATTATTTACAACATTAATTGAAGCTTTGGGAGGTCAAGAGAAACTCTCATGCCACATAATGCTATCAAAACGCTTTATCACCTTTCACCCATTATTCATTATGCTCGGTAGAATATTTACGGCTTTTCATATATTCAAGAAATTCAATAACTAGATTTTCTTTTAAAGGCCGAATTGCAGGCGAATTTGATTTCCTGAAATCGTGTTTAAAAATACTAAATCTTAGATTTTGACAACTAAAAATTTTAGTAGGTATTATACAATTTAAATACTATATATTGCTCGCATTCCTCTCGGGAGAAGAAACTATGGCTATAATTTGGAGTGATTTAACCTGTATCACTTAGGGATCGGAAATGCGCCATTTTTGAGAAAATCGACTTCGTATTTCTTTTTACAAAAATGCGAATATTCTCACTTTTTGTAGCCTCAATTTTTCCACGATCTCATAGCTTACTAATTGGCCAACCTTCCTAAAGCTAAAAACCAAGAAATTAACTGTTAGATTTTATTTGTGTGTTGAAACTTACAATAAGTAAAGTGTTATTATCACACAAAAATGTATGGAACTTGTTGTAAAAAGCGTTGTAATTACATCTCAGTGTCCTCACCTATCCAAAAAGATACAATTCTCGACAAAAATAATTTTAGCTTTTTATTTTAATTTGAAAATGTAGGAGTGGAGCAGTGTACCTACAATAAGGTATAATTTAAAATAAAGGTGGTAGTTAATACAACAAAAATTAGGAAAAATGTTCATTTAATCAAAAACTTTGTTACAGTAACAAATCTTGTTCAAATTGTCTACCATGATTCCAAATGCAGGCACGTAGCCTTTTACGCACTTCTGTTTTAACTACTCTTGATGTGAGTGATAGCTTCACTTGCTCAGCTGCATTGATGATTCTCTCTCACTGAGTTGACAGGTGTTTGATCCAGATCCTTCCTGTGACCCCATAGATGACCCCTCGACCAATCCAACGATCTAGATTCAGTCACCTGCGAGTAGGTACAGACGTGGGTTGAATTCTGACTAAATTTTCGCTATTTTGAAGACAGTTTTTTCAACATAGCTATATGTTTAGCGACGAAGAGTACGCAGATATTTTGTTGTTGCCGCCATCTTACAATTAAGAGTGCAAATATTTTTTTAATATATGAATCTCGAAAACTACCATTCCCACAGCAATTTTTTAGTTCTTTTCGGTAGATAATTAAGTATATTAACTACGGCTTCTACTACTTGTTAAAATGATACCAGTTAAATTGCAACGCTTTTGTGATTTTTGCAAAACAAAGTGCCTTAATTACTAAACCTATGTATTAGCACGTAAACTGCTTTTCACTGGTGCACTTTTTAAAGAACCAACAAAAACCAGTGGGATTCATGATTTAAATTAATATAATATACATATGTATGTGTGTCGATAGTATATATATATTAATTTTAATAAAATATAATTTTCATTAATCAGAAACGGACTTGCGCGTTTTGTATGCGTTTGAATTCGATGTATAAATACATTCATACATGTGTACATACCTATGTAATCTGTGTCGTGTCGTTTAATGGACAGTTTAGAGTTGTGCAATGTGCAGTCCGCCTAGTAATTTTATTTGATCTACGCAGCTATCTCGTAAAATAAGTATAGTATTGAAAATAATGTCATTAATAAAAGTTAATAGGTTATAAATTACTTAGGTACTACTTAGTAAATCCTAATTTGGGGATTTATAAAAAGCAAAAAAAAAAACCGAATAACTCCCTCTTCTTTGCTTTCAGTATTTAATTAAGAATACAAAGGGCTTTAACAATTTCTAAGTTCTCCTTGTTTCCAGAACACAGAACATGCTCTTCAAACATTTTAAGCAAATGTATTTGTTCTGGCATATTCTAAACTTCAGAAGTATAGCGTTCGTGTCTCCGCATTGTTTTAATAGTGACATTCATCTGGCTGCTTGTTGATCACAGTTCAAACACAATTAATAACTCATTACGGGGGCATTAATGAGCTCCCAAAACGCACAACGCCAACAGTAAACAGTTGTTTGTAATTCAACGGAGTCGTAACCTCATTCTGTTCATGAAATTCGGGGTCCGTGTCAGCACAACGAAGTTGAAGTCAAGTAGGTATCTGGATGTTGCTTAATTGAAAGGACTGTTCCTTTGCTTCGCCATCGCCTGCTCTGGATCAATTCCAATTTCAATCTTGTTCTCCTCTGAATGTTACCAGTAACTAAAGTTATTAATTAAATTTATTTTGATTGAAATTTGATTGGGGTTTCTTGGAGCGTTATCCGGGCAAGGGATTTGTGTGCTAATAATTAATTCGTTGAAAGTATCTCAGTTTGGCGACGTTTCTTCTTGTTTATTAGAGCTCTTGGTCTTTTGGATCAGGAAGGGAGAATATCCATCCTTCATGCTCATTAGAGAAGAGATTATCTTCACAAAAGCCAAAGCAACAACTTCTGAAGAAAAACACTTATTAAGAAATAATTAGCATTAGCTACATGAACTTACAATAATTATTCCTAATAATAGAAAATGTTTTCACAAATGTAAATACTAAATTATTTCCATACATATTTTTAATCTTTATATATTCAATACGGTTTCTTTTGTAAATACAGAAGTATAATAAAAAGAGGCTTTTTCATGTTCAACAAATTCCTCAAGTTGCTGAGTCTAAATATAACGAGAGCTTACATAAGAAGAAATATTTTTCCTTTTGAAGTTACCGCCTATCAAGGGATTTTAGCTCCATAAATATGAAGCAACAATTAGCAGGATTAAAATTTTCAAACACCCTAGGTGTCTTAATAAATTTTACCTTGAGGATTAAAGGAAGATTATTGATATTTGATAGCATCAGAACAAGGCCATATTTCGTAATAACATTAAAACATAAGAAGGCTGATTCTTCAACACTTTTCAAAATATTCTACAAAGTGAGCATTTAGTTAAATTTTTTTACTGAAATGTTAATTATAAAATATGTTGTATCTTCAAAATGTTTTTAATTCCATTTTCAATGTTGTTTTTTTAAAAGACTAATGGATTTCATTTAATTTTGTTTGTGGTGTCAACAAATTGTTTACACCTATTTTTTCTTAAAGCGCCCTCGAATTTTGGCAGAATGATTTGCGAGTCATATCCTTATATTGTATCAGTTGAATTGTAGAGGTATTCGCCATCTTAAGTGCAATTATATTTGACTGGATTTTAACAGTGGTTACGTGCTCCTCATTTAACAGTTACTGTACATCAGCTCTTTTTATGCAAACGAAAATTATTCAAATTACATTGAATCACCCCATGACATTTACTGCGGCCAAAATTTGAAGTGTTGGAGCTTGAAAAGTACCCTTGTCACGCATTTCGTCGCTATCCGTTGCGGAAATCTTAATTACGTACGCGTTATCTTTTGCCAGCTAAGCTGGAGCCCGCGTTCTAGTCAGATGTCCATTGCTTTTCAACATAAACTTTTTAGCTCCGGCAAACTTTTGGCATACATACAACGCCAAGACAAACTCTGTTGAACTGAATTTGTTCCATAAAGTTGCTGTTATGTTATCTTTCACTTTAATAAGGGTTCATAATTCTTTGAAATGGGCACCTGAGCTCCTAACGAATTTCCTTTGAATTTGCCTGCCTGGCTTTTTGAATACTATGGTTTTCTAGCTCGATTTTGTCGCAAATTGCTTTTGGAGGAAAACTTGCAAGGACAATCGGCCATATGTTGCAAATCAATATTGCGCGCTCGGCATCGGGAAGTTGAATACAATGGCTTCTTATGGCGGATGGTTTTAGTTTAAGTTATTAATTGAACTTTGACTTTCCTCTAATTTCAGTTGTTTAAAGACCGATCTAAATAACTCCATATTTGTTCATCAACAATCAAAAGTATTAGTATTAGTATTAGTACGATTAGATTAAAAGCAATTACTTATACGGGGCACCTATTTTTCAGTTTATTTGTCCAAAGTTTTTATTTAAATGTGAACATATGTAAGGTATATGTTTATTAAAACAAACTATTTCAAATCACAGCGCAATTTATTTGACTACTAAACAATTTACCCTAAATAAATATTAAAACTCATTCCCACTATACATATACTTATTTGAGCGTGATATTTTCCTGGGCATTCATAAATTGTTATCTACTTAAATATTTTTATAAAACCCAGCAAAATTTATTTAGAATCTTTGAGAACTTAAGGACTCTACTGGAGGAAATTTGAAAAAAATAATTAATTTTACGACTAAGATTAATTATATCTAATAATTTCATTGCTGTGGCTATTGGATGCCATATTACCGAAATGTAAAAATAAACAAATTGACCTCTAAAACCAGCTTTGGAATTACTCATTTTCCGAAAACTTTATAATCAGGTAAGCTACAATTGGTAGTATTTCATATGAAATCTGCTTAAAAAAACAAAAAATAAATAAAAAACAAACAAATTATAAGTATTATTGACAAAATTCAATTGATTAAATATCGGGTATAGTTTTAAGATTAAATAACAATTGAATTATTTGTTTTATTTTATTGTAGGCATTAGACGAGAACTTTATAAAGATATTTTGTTATGGAATAATATTATGGAATTAGCTAAGATATTTATTATATGTGTCTAGAAATGAAAACTAAATGTTTGTGTCGATACCGGCACGAAAGATATCTTTAAGAGTCTTTCATTAATTAGATATGTACTATGTATGCCTTACCTATCTTAATCCATCCTTTATGTTTGAAAATATCAATAAAAATGCACACCATTTCTACTCGTGAGAGGTGTGAAAAATGTTAAGTAATTTATTCTAAGTATCGAAACAAAGTTTTAAAAGTAATTATTTCAAACGGTGAATGTGAGTAGAAAATTGTAACAAACGCCGTTCATTGTCATAGCTAACTCGGTAACAATTTTTCTTGTCATCATTTCAACTTCCACCTGAGTTGTGCCTGTTATTCCTGGAGTTCCGCGTTAAACTGAAAAACTTGCCGAAATTGTCTAGGGCACCCTAGCAGTTAAAACGACTTCATTTACGTCGACATTATTTAGCCATAGTTATGAATGCAATTTTGACTTAATTAAGGCGCTCCTCTACCTGAATATTGTTTTCATAAATTCGAAACCTAAGTCCAATGTGAGAACGAAGTTGCAGCTAACAATTTTAATTAAAAGTTCATAGTGGGCGACGAACAAAAGTCGGTTAAATATAAATTCGGCGCCCCGGCGCGGCGGCGGGGGGATTCCAGATTTCGAGAAATGACAAGACCCAGTTGGCTAAAAATTCGCACAATCATAGCCAGCTCCCGTGACACGACCCTAATCCGGAACAGCTTTCCAAAGAACTCAATTAAAATCGACTACGCTTTGCTTGTAAGCCCCAATTCCCCAAGTCCCGACTGTTTGGGTTTTTCATCTCGCCACCTTGATTTGGCTTGATTATTAATTTGGCGCAGATGTGCAGATGAACCGGCGGCAGATGATGCATGCACCCCGGCAGGAGAGTTCAGGCGGGCGCAATTCGCCGCTGCACGGAAATTCAATATTCATCAGGACGCCTTGAGCGAAATGGAATTTTCTTGTTACCTTTAATTGCAACTTTATCCAGTTGAGCGAATGGTGGTTTGGAATTTCAGCTGAAATAGGTTGTCGTTGCGGAAATTGTTTCTGCTACTGCAGAATGCACTCACAACTGCTCTCTGGCCCAGATAGTGAAAATAAATGAAATTCTTCAATTGTTTCCAGTCACATTCCAAGTATTATTATGCAAATTAACATATTTACCAAGCAAACTTAAATGAAAATCTAAGAATAATTATGATGTTTGCTTGCACTGAAACTTCTGATTTTGGCTTCATGTATTTGTATTAATCGCATACGACTGTGCTTTCCCAAGAAATGGATTGATAACATTTCAATATATATATATGTTTAACTCTATTTAATCTATCGGTCTGCGCATCTCGTATATGTGACTGTAAAATTATAACTCTATGGACGTACTCGTAAAAATCCAGTGTTCTTTAAAGTCAATCAAATATTTAATGCATAAAGCAATATATATATATCTTATGACCTTTTGCATCCGGATTGAAATTCGATCCGGATTGAAAACTGTATTGAGTCAAGCCTATATCGAAGGTGTCTACGACTCCCAACCAGAGTGAATGTCGTTCTAGGTCAAAAATTGTGTGCTGCCATTTAAGTGAAATTACATTACGTTTGGTGTTGTGAATCAATTAAAATAATTATTTGTGCTTTGTTAAAATGGATTTAAAGCATTATCAAATGATGTGCATTTTTTCCAATACTTCTATTTATAAAAATGTGGGAAAGAAAAAAATCCATATTTGAAGAAATAACGAAAAAGCATTTGAATTGTTTAATCATTTTAACGAAAAGACGAGAAAATCGTTAAATTATTGAACGATTATTAATTTTACAAAATTCAGTGTCGAATATCTTGTGTGCAAGGTATCCTCCTCGGATTATAGAATTCGAACCAAAATACATGCATTTTTTTGCATAATTTTTTCCAATTTAAACATCCTATTTAAAGCACCTAAATGGTAGAAGCTCTTATAAAATCTGAGATATAAAAACATTCGAATAAGAAACAAAATTTTTGGGTTCATAAAATTTTCATTCAGGTCTCTCAAATTATTTTGTCCACCTCCTGAATGAATGCTTAAAATACTTCATCGTTTCACATTTCATTCATATCTTCCACAAATAGGGTTGGGTCGAAAATGCAAAGAGAGAATTTACCAATCATACATGTTATTAAATAAAATATAAATATGTTAACACTCATCTTTTTACGTCGTTGGTTAAAGCGGAAGGCTGGCATGGGGCCGATCATTTTCCCCACAATTTTGGTCATAGTTAAAAAGGTATACAACTTAAAATTAAACAAAAATAATATTTAAATTCACCCTTTCATATGATACGCCACTCGACCGTGTTGCTTGACTTTTAAGTTTGAATCCATCCATTTCGGACTCCATTTTCCATATATTTATTTTCATAATTTTTGGAATTATGATGGATGTGGGTAAGCAAGTTCTATAACTGTGCCAAATTTCAAGTCCTGAGATATACAGCTGTGACAGACAGAAAGATAGACGTTTGATATGGAACCAAAAAAAAAAAAAAAATTAAAATTAAATCATGCCTGCTACCTACAGGCAGACAACAATTTTAAAAATATTTTTTGCTTCCGAGATTAGCCTGGACAAAAATTGCAATATATCACACCAATCATCAGAGCTTATAAAAAGACAGCTATTGTGAAATTACAGGCATACACTTGATTGCCTAAAACTTTGCTGGAAACCCAAATAAAACTCATTCGAATCCATGTAGTGGTTTTAAAGTAGACGAGTAATAACGTTAAAAGTAAATCTCATTTATAAGTGGTAACTCTCATTTATTAGTGATAATAATAATATAATTGAATATTGAGGAAACTTATTTAATAGAATGATTTAATAAGAGCTTAACAACATGTTTCAATTCAAATGTGCTACAAAGTTTCCAATTTATAAAGGCTGTAAATTTTCCTATGTTGCTGAAAATTCTTGAGTTTGACCGATATGCGGCTATGCTGATGATTCTGAAACTTTATGTTGATGATGTTGATAGGTGAATGATTTATTATTAAAATGTAAAATGATGCTGATATGAATTTTTTCATGTTGTAAAATATGACTTCAACATGGGAGAGTTTTGGTTGAAATTAAAAAAATTTCCTCTGACCTTTCCAGCCCCTCACGGCTGCGTCGTTCGATTAGTTGAGCTCCCCAATTACCTATATGTGGAGGAGGTTTCTATATGCATTTGTTGAAATTAGAAAACATTTAAAAAATAATAAATATGGCGATGTAAGCATTAAGTTAGTTCATTTTGGAATCATACGTCGATTGTGCCTTTTTGATGTACATAACTCATAATGGAGAACTTTCTTATTCATATAAAATGTTTTCATAACAAGTGCAATTTCTTTTGTAGAGAATGGTAAAGCTCTGTACAATTCATAAGAAGACGCCAATGAAAATTGCTAGAAAAATTTAGTCGAATGGAAGGAGTAAGTGCAAATAGAAACTTCGTCAATAAATATATGTAAATATAGTCCCTGTCTTAGGATACCAAGGAAGCTATTTGAATACATTTACACTTGCAAATATCTGTGGCAAACACTAGAGCTAGGAAGTAGTGAAATTTTTCGAAAAGAGATGCCAACGTTTCCTTCGTTGGTAACTTGCAATTACAGGGTGAGCTCAATATCCATTTTAAAGGGACCGACGATACTTCCTCGGAAAATCCAACTATAAAAAAGTACTCTAGTGCTACACCAATTCCCCGAAGGACAAGAAAACTTTGGCTGAATAGATAAACTACCGTCGATATATGGGGGTGCACTTTATTTATTTACACTTGATCCAGATACATGCACTGCAGATAGTCTTCTCGTGGGAACAATTCCTTCCTTCCACTCCAGATGCGTCCTGCTCCCGTCTGAAGATAAAATGCTCTTTGTTGTCCATAAAACAAGAATGATGTTTCGTTCGCAATGCTTATTGACAGTTGATTAGAGATTTCCAGTACTTTCAGGCACATTCTCCATCCGTAAAAGTCTCCAGGGTTCTTGTGAACACGTAAAACACTCTAGTTCTATTGGGCGAGAATATATTGAAAATTCCTTAAATCCTTTCTTTGGAGCGAAAAATGTCCAAAGATGTTATCGTTCCAGTTCACAAATCGCATCTCACATCAAATCACCTAAGGAAGTTTTCCACTTGAAATAACCCAGGTCTCAATCCCGAGTTCGGTCAGTCCTCTGGCTTTGAGGGGCAGCCCTGATTCCTTATCCCCCAGGTCCCCAGGATCCGGGGTGGCCCCCGACAATTTAAGCCCGGGTGTGGCTGGGAGCCAGTACATTAAACGTCTTTAAGGATTTCTTTTTTCATATGTATGCTTTCCCCGATCTCAATGATTAATGATGTTCGATCCCAGTTCCCTCTAAATCGGAGCAAGCCCCGGCGGCGTGCAAGGGCGTAAATTCAGTGAACTGAGTCCATAAGTTTGTCTAACCGGAGCCTCATGCTAGGAATGGATCCCAAAAACGCCATTTGGACTATAACATGGGAAGAATATTAACATGTTAGCACACAGGTTGTTACTGTCGATTTCGATTAGAGCTGTGACGGCGACACGTACGAACGAACTTCGGCTTAATTGGGTAATCGTATTATACGACTGTAATTTTCTGCTAAATTATGATATAAAACTGAAACTGTGAATGGAATATACATAATTGCAGTAATAAGGAAATATGATTTTGCAGGTAGGAAGGGAAAGTTCGGATGGAGACTTGTTCAGGTCCAAATGGAGCGAGGCGCATTATTAGAGCTATATTATTTCTCTTTTCACAATGGGGCGGAATTTGTTTGCGAATGGACTTACCTGTAAAATTTGTCCCTGGGGAAAAAAGTACCTATGTATAAAAAATTCATAATATCATTCTGCTTCTATCATCAAAAACATTAAAGGAAATTTTTGCACAGTTATAACCAAGTGAAAAATAATTAAATTTTAATGATCCAAAACATTTTTGAAATGTATCTGTATTTTCTAGTTTATGAATCAGAAGCTTAACAAGTTTTTCAATCTTCCCATCCTCCTTCTATTTTTGTTTTCGGTTTCTGTGAATTTGATTTCAAAACCATGTTAAAAAATGATATTTTCTTACATTTTTGTTATCGGGCCGTCATTTTGTCAAAAATGATTCAATTTCAAATTTCGATCTGTTTTCCTGCAGCTAATAGTTTCACATCGAATCGTACCAGATTAAGACGCATTGCGATGTTTTTTTTCGTATCCATAGCTCGCAAACATTTTACTAATTTAAATATTAATGTTTTTTCCTTTTTTGCAATGAAAACAATAGAAAATTAGTTCTGCCTGTGTCTCTGCGAAAAATCACTCAATACCTTTCGAAAGCAGTGATTCTTTCATCAGGATGTATTGTATGTGTATAAAATCTGAGGTCCTCTTACACTACATTTTTCTATAGAATAAATTAAGCACATACATAGTTATATTATTCTACTATTTAGAACATTTTTAACATTTCTCATAAAATCCTAAAGCACTTTCATCAGCAAACAATTATAAATCATTTGGGATTATATTCACTATTTAATGTTTTAAAAATTAAATTGATTTAGCCGTTGCAAGAATTTAATTTTTGTAAAGAAAAAGTGTCATTTAAATTTACCCCTCAATTGCTCAATAAGTCTTCACAATGTCTCATAAAAATTAGTCTCTGCATGAATTAGTGTTCAACATACATTCCCAGCATGAATAATAGGTGCCTAATACTCCGGATATCCTTACTGAATTTCCTGATTCCGGCAGGAAAACAACTTTTTTTTTTGCTAACTCGGAGGCAGGAGAATGGCAATTACATTAACTTACAAGTTACGCCTACATTATAAGAGCAACAAATTCCAGTTTGATATCTCTAGAGAGCCTTGGCAAATCCGCTGTTATCCCGACTGAATAAAATTCGGTAGTCCTGCAGCGATTTATACCGAGAATATCCCGCACATCTCGAAGGTAGAAATATTTTCAATTCACTAAAATACCCCCGTAAATCAGACGCTGGCCCTTTTATTCTCCAATCGGCTAAGGGAAATTTGCACAACGGTACTGGCCCGAGTCACGAAAATACTCAAGAGGTAATTTCCCTTTATCTGATGAGCTTCAGAGCCCGCATATCATAAATTTTTCTGTAAAAGGTGTTGTAATGGCCATCCATCTAGTGCCTTATACCCGCTCAATAATATATAATTCATTGTGCCCGTGACTATGTACAGAATCCCGTAGCAATAAATTTTTAATCCTAATTCGATTTACGGCAAAATCGTGCAGGTAAGAGGTCCTCTCCGATGATGGCCAACCCTGCGCCATAATATACGAGTCGAACACGATAAATTGACTATTAATCGTTCCCCCTGACGGATGGCAGAAGATAAGCTACATCTAGACTTGTTTGGGTTATTATTAACCCTATACAAATGGTTTTCCAGGACCACCGGCCGTTTATTACTCGCTAGAGATATGGAGCTTCTGGCAAATTGATTCTTAATTAGGACCACATTGTCATAATTTCCTGATTAAGTCGGCCTCATTTTCCTTATTGGCGCCTTTTTGCTGCAAATCATTTTATTATGTGGCCACATGGCGTAGTGCGGACATTGGGTCGGGCTTTCTGATTTGCTGCTTTTTGATGGAATTTGGCTTAGATTAAAGACAATTTATGGGCAATTCGCAAACCATTTAACTAAGATACAATCAGATACTAATTTATTTGATGGAATTGAATAAATAAGGAATATCCACTTACATATTTATGTGTAGATATGATTGAAAAATACTTTAAGTTGAACTTTTATTGTATATACTTCGAATAGAGTTTAGTAACTGAGTGATAGAACTTATAAAATCTAAAAAATTATTTTTTATTTCTTCTAGAACTCATCTTATCCATCATTGATTGGAGAGAACCTTATAAACAATATTAAATATATATTTTTTTAATATGATAAGTGCATACAAAGCCAAGGGTAGTATTATCTCTGTACATGAATTTACTATGAGATATTGGTCATAATATGTATCGGTATTTATCAAATCGTAGACTATATCTCGCAGCTTTTGAAATCTAAAAAATAAATAAATATATAAAAATATTAACTATAAGATAGTGTTTTTAGAACCATAATTAAGTTTGGTATCTTAAGTAGCACGTACAGTATTTTTACACCCTTTTCCACTCCTACATCCCAACCCTATCCCTCGCTGAGTACATTTTACAACACTACCTTGAATAACCCTATAACAGTCATAATGTATAAAAACATTTCCTATCTAATGATAATTTATAAAACCTTTCAGGCAATATATTACAAAAAACCTCAATTTTTTTAATTCATGTTTTTCACAGAATGAACTACCTATTAGAATTAAAAATAATTTGTTACTGAATTATGCTAATTAAATATTTTATCCTCCTTCAGATATGTGCACATATACAAAAATAAAATTTCCGTTTTCTGGTTTATGTCGAAGGAACATAAAGAAATCGGATTCCTAATTAAAATGAAAAATGAAAACACTTCAATGCATAAATGGAGTGTAAAGCTAAATTAAGAACTGTATAACTTTCATAAACCGTAAAATTATACTTATGAGCCGTTTAAACAGTTAAAAGACTCATAATACTTTATCAGTGAGTTTCTTCATAAACTATTGTTTACGTCCGTTTTAACTCCTTTATAATAGAAGGCTATGAAAATTTCGTTCGTGAGTCAAAACAAACACTCATAATTTTTATTGCATTCGCTTGAGTATAACGTGGAATAATAGCCAAAGGGTGGTCATCTATGTAAGTAAAATGCAACATTAATATAATGCCAAAGGTAATTAAATCATGTAACCACTTTCAATTATATAAATCATCCAAAAGTAGTTTAAGAACTTTTCGGCTATTAAGTACCCTGATAATACTCACGTAATAAAACTGAACCCGAGAAGCAGACAAAACTCAGCTCACGGTCGCCTCTCACACTTTCGTGAAAGTTAAATCCAAAATTAATTTAATTTATCGTGGAGGATATGTTTGGGATCAAAATTCTAATGCTGGTCCGACCTGGATAATATTCCCTCAGGAATTCGGGCGGAAAATTGTTGTAGGTTAGAAAATGGAGGCGAAATTGAAATGTTCATCCAAAGCCGCCTCCGAGCAGGTTTTAAAGTATATGTCGATAAGGGATAAAGGGTGCCGGCCAGGATGTTCAAAACAAGGGAAAAAGGATTAGAGGTGTAACCTGTTGGATTCACAGATTCAACTATTTGTTTTGAGCTCCAAAAACCTTTTGTAAACTTAATTCCATTAGTGCAGATAGGGGATTTAATGTAGCCGATGTGAGGCGCAAATCGGCATATTCTAGGCTGCATCGCGTGTTAAAGCTCGTTCGAATGCAATTAATTCTGCTAATGCACATGTCGGGGATTTCGGCTAATCCACCCTGCCCCGCAGTACTTCCTAGATAGAGTCCAGCCTCTGGCAGAAGACTACGAACTACGAACGTTTTATAAGCATAGAACAAATCTCAATAAGGATTTACATAAAGTCCCGAACTGATAGTAATCTCTTTCAGAAAAATAAAGTCGGTATTAAGAATTCTTATTTCAAGGAATATTTCAAAATTGCATTTGTCTTCTGGCAGTTTTGAAAATCTGTCTTTATTGCCACCAACAAAAAAAAAGCAGGGAGAGTTTATTACTTTCTCAAGTTCCACATTTTTATTTCTGTGGTTACGCAACTTGTTTTTGTACAATATTCCTATCTTTTATAATAGGATGAAAACGTTGTATGTCGAAGCAAACAAAAAAACTTGGATATCATGTAATTTGAATTTGAATCTATGTAATTATTCAAAAATTGAATGTCGATTAATACCTAGTGATTTTCTGAATGGAACAAGCTCTTAGAATTAGGCATTTAATATTACAAGAGAGAAGCCATTGTGAAGCTTTTTAAAATCAATAGTTTTACAAATACAAAATTATATTTTGTGTGAGTTTATTATTAAAAATAACCTTCAATAATGTATCTGTTCTTTGTTCTTTGTTCTCTAGAGTTATGTAGAGGCGGAGGGATTGGCACTGATTTTCATGTTTTTAATGAAGATTGATTCGTGGTTACTTAGTGATGAACAAAACAAACAAAATTGATAATAAGGAGTGGGTTTACTTGTGCTCACCTTTGCATATTATAGTTTTAGTTGATGAAATTTTCCCACTGCCTTCTGATAAAATCCGAGGGTATTGTAAATTATAACGAAGAAGTTATATTACAATTTTTAGGAATCCTTTTAAATAACATTAATAGATTATGATGTTATAGTAACGTTTTGACATAAACCTATTATTTCACAACCAGCATTTCCGATTTTCGCAATATGGCACTGAATTTGAAATCAACGATCTTAAGAACCCCCATATAAGTATATTCATTTTATAATAAAATAAAATTAAGAATTAATGGAAAATATTTTGTACAAATGCTGCTTCCTACAAGCGTTTTACATCTTTTTCATTATCCTGCCGTGACAAACTCACATTTATTTCAACTAATCGAAAAATCGCTTTCCAGTGTCAACACACGAGAATTGTAAATGTCCGAGAATAAATGCAAGTGACCTTAACGCACTCCCATTAAAAATAATTTAAATAATCGATTTCAGCCAGGCATTGTATGGACTCATAATTTGGTGGGCTCAAGAACGCAGCATTGCCGCATATTTGTATAATGAATTCCGCATAATTCCTGCGAGCTTTACCTGGAAATAACAAATTTCCGCAGTCTTCCACACGGATTGGCACGAACGGGCAACCCCAAAGGCTAAAGCACCACCAAGATGAGGACAAAGGTTTTCACCATCGCTTTAATGTGGGAGCTGGTCACTTGCTTGTTTGAGCACTGCCAAAATTTAGCGACAAAATGGATCATATGCAAATATTTTAACATCAGCAAAGGGAATCATAACACAATGATTTTTAAATTTTAAATAGAGCTAAAGATACAAATACTCGTATATGTATAGCTTTGATTAACTGTGTGAGCAAAACATAATGATGCTTTATCTCACTGAACGCGATACGTCGTAACGCAACCGTAACATAACATCATAAGTCATTTCGGTAGTGACCTTAAGTAATGTGACTAAAAGTAAAAGGAGATTATACTATATTATACTGATTTGTGATGAAAATTATTTTTATTATTATAATAATTTGATTTCATTTTAGGTTTTCACGAAAGTCAGTAACAGGCTTATTGTGCAATACCAATAAACAAATTTATATTTGTTTTAATTTTTGTCGAATTCTGAAGCCACAAATTTAACAATTCCAACAAAAATAATCCTGGTGACTTCGCTTATTATGATTTTTATTCACCTTTTACTGTATGAAATAATTGGTTTATTACAGGAAAATATATGTTATTGTTAAGGAATATTTAGACATGTTGTAAGCTGTTTTTATTTTTACGGAATCGCTTAAGATTCAAGCTTTTATTTAAGTTATCTTATTAACTCGTAGAATAATTCGTTATTTTTTTTTTATTTTTTTACTTTTCATGGTAATAAGGTGTTTTGTACTTTTTAACCCTATTTGTATTGAAAACTGAAGTACTGAAGTAAAGTAACTTGAGTATTTTTATTTTCAAATTCGAAATGTCTGGAAAATGTTGTCCTATGTGTACCTATAATAAATTAAAAATATAGTTCTTCTTTAAAATTTGTCCAACGCTCTATGAATATAGACCGTAGATGCGTTTTACCTACTTTAGCTCTAGCGGGTAAATTTGGCTCGAAACAAAAAAAAAAATATTGAATTTGTGGCCTCTTCGTAGCCATGACAGTAAACGATCTAGTTCGAACCGGAAAAAGTAGGTGGTATTACTGGCGCCCACTTTTAATTGGTTGCACAAATTTTTCCAAAATTAACACTCACTTGAATGGCGAACTTCCTGCTGTGAATATTTATGTAACAGAGGGCTGTAGAAAAGTTAATTTTTGTTTAAGTTTTTTTGAAAATTAAACTTTTCTGTATGTCAAATCCTTTATTTGTTAATTTTCTATTATTTCAAATGACTTACATCGGCTCAATATTGACTTATAAGTATAGTTTTTGTGCCCAAAAAATCTGCGAGACAAAGTAACTTTGGATCAAATTAAGAAAAAATAAAGAATATATTTTTACAAACTTTTTGCTATATAAAAGATTATTACTGATAAGCTACTATCCTCATGTATCAAAAAAAACATTATAACATAAGCGATTTCTAAAAATACATATAAGAAAAAAGTAGCCAACGTAGCCCGTATCTACGGTATACAAATAGAATTTGGCTGCATAAATATATTAAGAACCTTTTCTTCAAATCGATACTAATGTAATGTAAGCGCCTTTATCATTGCGTTTAGGTGAGCACAAAGAAAGCGAACGATTTTGCACGCTAAAGGTCAGTGAGAAGTGCCCGAAACGCTATATCCGGGATATTCGTTGCGAAAAGTAAGGGCGGTTCCACAGTGCCCTTTATCTTTTACTAAATGTGCCTAATAGGTGGTTGTTAGTTTTCCGTAATAAGCAGGTATCTTGTGGAATACCGGCGGAAGTGCCAGAAGGAGCAGACACCTTACCTCCTCCTTGGAGGGGCGGGTGGACGTGTGGGTAAAAATATTGCTAAATGTGTTCCGGCATACACCTGACCTACTTTCGCGTTGCAAGCGCACAATGAAGCATTCTTTGCCTGGTTAGTGAGCCAGCTCCTTAAATCCCAGTTTCTGGGGCATTTAGAGTATGCGGAAATTATGACGACGTTTACCATCGTGGTCAAGAAATATTCAGGGGGACATTTAAGGGACAAAATAGTTCAGGTTCCTTTCCGGTGATGATGACTTCCGCTTTGTTTTCCGTCCAGGGTACACCCGTAATTTCCCAGTAGAGTGCTCTTACCCCGGCGTCAGGAAGAGATATAAGATATCTTGGCGTATACAAATTATCCACCTTAATGTTTTGCGGAAGGCGTTTTTACATAATTTTATGCAAATTTATTAATTTTTGTCTTCCGGGTAAGCTACCCGAAAAGTCTTCTTAAACCAAAGGAAGAAAATTGTTTAAAGTTATTCAAAAGAAGTGCCTAAAACGCCTGGAGAACTGTCCAAAGAGGCGACCCATTTCTTCGTCGTTAGTGTCGCGTGCTTCAAGTGCGGAGGACGGGCTTTGATATGTGGCAATGGCTCCTCAGCATAACGCGAGACTTCTCGTGAGAAAAGCTTCAAAATTGCGCAAAAACTCCCCTGTTCCTCGCCATTCATCATGCATCCCCTGAAACTCAAAATCAATTACCATGTCTTGCCTTCTCAGAAACATGCTGGCGAATAAATTTTCTTATTCTTCGTTTTTTCAATCAAAACTTTAACGTTGCTGAATGTCTTTTTGGAGTGTTTTTATCCATTTCCATTCTTTCTCGTAGCAAAAAGATAATTTCGTCCTGGGAGTCCGAGATAGGCTGACTTTTTGGGGGGTGACGGAGGGGGTTTGGCGGGTCCAAGACGTGTGTGGTTCCTTAAGCAGTAGAATAAAAACGCCCGGGACAAAAAGCAAAAGAGAAAGGGATAAAAAATTAAGTAGAAAAGTTTTATCCTCAAAATTTGATTAAAATTTGTTTGTTTCTTTTTTCCGGCATGTACACTTGTACCACCTGTGCCCGGCTGCGAGCAACTTTTAGGGGTATTAGGGATACGCACCGCATACGAAACTTGTGAGTTAAGGGCAATTCCTCATGGGTCAAGTGGATGTGTTTTGCGCCATTGTTAGGACATTTTTCTGACGTTTAGGGATTTCGAAAATGTTACTGGGGTTACGGGCACTCTGGGGATAAACCTTGTTTTATTTCCTTCCACTGTCAACATCCTATGTTATGGCGGTAATTTGTTACGGAGGAGGGAACTTCAATATGGTTTTTATTGGCTGAATCTAGCTAAAGTTTGATGTAAGGGTCTCGTTTACCTAGAAAGGACTCTGTAACTTTTCAAAAGAATTAATGTTTTGAAGGGTTGGAACTTGTCCTGAATTATTGCATTTTATAGGCGCAAAATTGGGCTAACTTTCACAATTATAGAGAATTCAATTGAATAAAAGATGGGTATATGTATGTGGATATGTGGAAATCGATTCAAACCATTTATGTCTAAATTTTTGCTGGACGGAAATTATTCCAATATTTTCGAGGACTATAAAATTAATATTTGTTGTAGTCAGTCCAGCCAGACTGATTAAAAGATATTCTAAATTTGGTTGAACCAAGTAGATATAAACATTTTTTAAAAAAGTTTCGTTTGTCAAAGCTCTCGAAAACTATATATTAACGAAAGATATTGGTTGACACATATGTAATTTAAAAATTAAACAAAACCTTGTTGATGTGTGTATTAAATTTTACTGAATTCAAGTACACAACATTAATTTGTTTATTATATAACCAGAAGCACGGTAGACTGATAAACCTGCTAATTATTTGGTAAGTGAAACTTGATTTTTAGATGTTTTTGACAGTATTTTTTTCTTAGTTTATATATATGCTTGTGTTTTATGCATGTTTGTGTTTCTGTTAAATTAATAGCCGTACCACCCAAGATGCAATTTTTTGAAGAATACCTGATTACAAAAAAGATAAATAAATTAACAGTTAATTAGATCCATATAGCCGTAAATTATACTCTTTGCAAGTTTCGTTTAAGGTTACTACTATCATTCATACATTACAAACCTACATACATATACTTATAGGAAACTCTGGCAAAACTAAATCACTAGTAAAATATCTGCAGAGCAGGAGGTCCACACGAGCCAAGTAATCTGGTCGAATTCACTCATATTCGTCAAATTGGTCAAAATTTATGACCTTCAGGCTATATGTCTTTAGCAGCGCATAATCTTAAAGTTCCGAACATTCATAAATTAAGTTTAAGTTCTCAATTCTGCTCGAGAAGCGTCTCGCTATTTCACTCCCGCAAAGGAATCCAATGGGCCATATCCTCCGGGAGTCACGAGTAACGAGCACACATTTCATTTTTATCTGCTCGAGACATACTTAATTTCGGAATCTGAAGCTTTCAATTGAAGACGAATATCTCAAGTATGTTCGTTCTTTTGGGTTCTGCGCCCTGCGTACAAACCAAACCCAGATAGTCCGCAATTTTAAATATCCTTTGTAATCGAATTCCATGTTCCTGCTCCGGTACAAGTGTATCTCGAGATTCTTGTGCTTATATTTTACAACGATTCCTTAGCCCGCATGTACCAACTCGAAACGGATACGCTCAATGTGTGTCAACCAAACATCCGAAAGAGGATGTAATTAATGTCGGTGAAATTGTTGCAGGGGTTTCTCCGGTCGTTTCACCCATTCTGGGAGTTGAATCTGAAACGTGTTCATTTGAACTCCCATTCAAATTTCCATTCCAACCCAAAGATCTCGGGCGTTGTAGGCATACTTTTGCGGGTGAAATTCAATTCGTAAATGTTATGAATTTTCACAGTCCCAGCTTTTGATGAACTCGACTGTGACAAAATGAATAATGTCGCGCCGGTAATTGCAGGATTTGATAGTTAATGTGACTGTTTCGAGTACAAACATATGAGCTCGGGGGTTTTGCTCTTTCCATGCATAACGCGAGTGTGACAATTTTGTGACACATTGATTGTGGTGTCGTGATCATACATGACACTGGACTCATAAATCACTGAATTTATAAGTACATATGATGATACATATTCTGCAGTATAAGTGGCTTCTGATGAAGGGGTGTTACTCTTGTTTAACTGAGGTTAGTTGCCAATTTCCTTTCACAGTCACCCTGCCAAAGTATAGTGGAATTATAACATTATTAGATTCCCTTTCTGACTTTCCCTGCCGCAAGAGCAAATATTGATTTTTTAGATGAAATGCGAGCACATCAGCTCGCAGGAGGCAAGTCGGCGTTATCCTTTAAGCATTAAATTTGAAAATGGAATGCCCTGCCCAGCGGTGTGTTCATTATGTGCATATTTTACATATTTCTTTTTGTACAAAGTTTCAGAATTCTTAAATGCACGTAAAAATTAAAAATTAAAGGAGCAAAAGGCTTTGCTGCTTTTGAAATAAATTTTTAATAAAGAGGCAGTCTGTTCGCCGAGTTGACCTTTTCATTCCGTGATTGTGCCTGCCTGCAGACTACCCACACGATGAGCTTAAAAGGTCAGATCAGTTCATAATCTGAGGTTCTCTCGGCTCAAACGGAAATTTCTCGTTTCTGTACTGCCCGAATGGCGGAAGAATTATTTGGGGTGCTGAATTTTGCGGCGCTGTATATATAATTCAGTTGCCATCGATTTTCTTTTTGAAACGCCGAGAGGAATCTCATTCGTTTTTAAAAAATTCTAATACCAGGTATACATTTGTTTGCAGGGGTAACCGTGGGATGGACTTATGAAAAGGCGACCTACCTTAGGAATGAAACTCACCAGTTTTCATGAGCGATGAAATGTTGCTTTTTAGCCAATATTACTATTCGTCCCATAGCAGTTTTAAAGCTTCTTTCAACAAGAAATTTGTAACTGCGCATATACGTACTACAAATGGTATACGTTTAGGTAATAAGAAGCTATATTCGTAGTTTAATGCCAGAGGTTATTTTAAAACACGAGATGCTTTATGTTACATAAAAAGCGTTTCTAGGATTTCATTCAAAGTGTTCCCTTTTAGAGGTAATATCCTTAAAAGAAATTTGGTAAATTTTTGCATATGTGTGTAATGGCAATTCGTTTCCTTTTGTGTATTTAATCTAATGTATACTTTTTCTTTCTAAGAATAAAACGATTTATTATTTTAGCCATTGTAAAATAAAATATTAGTTTTATTGGGCCCTTTCTTCAATGAAGTACTGCAAATTATTTTCAACTTAAACACAGTCGGTCAAAAATAATGGCACAGAATATTTATTTCATCTACCATTCCACTAACTTTTTTACTGCCACTATTGGATTAAATAGCTTATCAAATTATTTTATTACTATTATATCAACTAACTAACTTAATTAGGTACTGTCCATTTATTCATTTTGCTATATGCAGTTGGATTTCCACAAATTAAAGAATTTGTTGAGCTACACGTTTTAACTCCTTGTTTCGATTTTATTTGTTTGCTGCTAGTTTTGTGACGCCAAATATGTTATTTAATATACAATTTATAACATATGTATATATTGTTTGCTTGGTCAATAAATTTAACAGGCTGATTTACCTACCACAAATTATATAAACATAGAACATATTTACAAGTTTTCATGCAACAAAAGGAGGATAATATGAGTTTTCAGGAAATAAATGCTTTTTTCTTCTTTAAAACTTAATTAATACATTAACAATATTTATTGCTTTTCGTTGCAGAAGAAGCAACATTTAATGTTTAAAAACAGAATGTATAAAGAAAATATTTTAATTATTCAGAATCCAAGCAACTACTTAATTAGCAAGTTTACTTAACCCATCACCTAAAGAGAAAATGCATCATGAGATACCTAACTTCTGCTCAATGAACGATATGCAAATTTAAAGAAAATTAAGATAAAAAGTGAACTAAATTATTCTCCTTCTTTATCGAGAGAAAAGACTTGGAGGAGTCTAAAGTCGATTCCGCATTCATTCATTCAATTGGTCATTCAAATTATATAGATGAGAATTTGCGGAAATTGAAACTTTTCGTTCTGGTTTTTGCTTAGGAGGATAACTTCTATATCTTTGAAAACTCCTGAACACAATAATGTCATTTAAGCAAAAGGAAATATCAATGTCTGCAGGATAAAAGAAATTAAAAAAGTTAAGTAAGAGGAATTTAATGTTTGTGTAATACTAGTTTATGTAATTAGGAAAATAAAGTATGCATGTGGGGAGGACGGATATAATTTTTTTTATGTCGCATAAGTATCACTGATGGATCATTTAATGGCATATGCATGTATGCTCTTTTTTTTGCGCTATGATCCCAGAACGACTATTTCTTTTTACCTGACTACGGCAGAGCCAAAAGGAAGGGTTATGATTTTTACAGTTCAAAAATAGTTACTTGAGCGAAACCTTTTTTAAAGAAATGTCCTACCTTTTATGAATAATTATTTATAAGTTTTGTTTCACTTTGCAAGATATTTGAAACAAGTTAAAACGTTAATTTTTCTTAGCAAATATTGTTTAGTACAATTTATATGTAAGTTTGGGCTTTGAAACTTTTTTCTTATTATTATTTCGATCCGAATGAGTCCTTGGACCTTGTTTACATTTTTCAGTCAAGAGTTATAATGGTCTGAACTTTTGAATTCGTTTACTAGAACTATTACAGCTTTTTCGTCTGTTTTACAAATGAAAGGGAAATAGTTTTTAACTGTATTTCGGTTTTCCAAAAAAACTCTTTAGTGAGTATTGAAGCACAACTTCACTCTGTGGAATTTGTCCAATGAAACTGGTAAATAAATTTAAAACTTGTAACCTTCTTCATCATTTCATATTGCTCTTGCCTCTGTACCATGGGTTGTCGTAAAATCCTTAAAGTTGGCTTCTTCATCTTCCAATAAGCTCCGCATTAAATATTACTTGATTAATATAAAGCCGGCGGTTGAGAGAAGCACTTCTGATGGGACCATATTTAATTATTTTCAGCCTAAGGCAGTCGTGTACTTGCACAAAACTTGGTTCCGCTTTTCATGGAACTTATCATGAATTTGCAGCCAGCAAGAGCAATAGCAGTTCATGAAGTGAAAATAACAACAGTGTGCTGTAGGTGCAAATTGAAGGAGTACAAAATCATACCGATGGTCGGTAAGAAACAACTTGAAATCTTATCAATACTGCAGTCGGATGCACTTGTGCAAGTAGTGCACATGTGCTTATGCAGAGGCCATCCGAGTGCTGTAGTGCGTCGCAAAAACAAGAAGGAAGACCGCGTTGTAATAAGATCAGCTTGGGCATAATTCAACAAACTCACATCTCTGCACTTAACGACCCGCCATAAATTAGGTTCAAAAGACAAGAAATTGCAGCACTGATGCCCCTAAATTATTCGCAGTTGGATAGTTGCGTCGTTTCCAGAATTTTTACAGAACACGAAAAATGGAACAGCTTTCGTTGTTTCTTTCGGGGTAATTTAGCTTGCGGCACTTTGCGCTGTTTTCACCTATAAATTAGTATTTCAGAAGTGCAATTTGGAAAAGAAGCGCATGCTGCACAAAGGAAATCCATAACTCAAACGTCTGGACACATTTGCCGGAAGTGCTGTGAAAATTAACCACTGAAATATATCGCGGTCTTTTCCCTAAAATTACTACTTCCATTAAAGCTTCTTTAGTAAAACTCTATATGAGATTATTGAAATCTGTTCCTTCAGTTTTTTAAACTTTAAGGATAAAGTGATTTTTTCGCCTCACTTAGTCACGGTAATCCATATTTTAAATTTAAATTTATTCTGCAGGTCCATATGTCTAATAATTTTGATTTAAAATTTGATTTGTGTGAGTCTACTAGAATTACCCCAAAATGAAAATTATTTCGCATATTTCATAAATCATAATAACATAACAACCTCAAAATTGGCGTTTAGGATACAATTATCGCAAGCATCTTATTTTTTAAAATACTTAAATTGTTACCATATGCGTCGTCTTTTTGTACCTTTTTTACTTTTTAAATGATATGAAGGAAAAGTAAATATATTCAGAAAGAAGATGTTAAAACAAATTTTATTTCGATTTTGAAAGTCTTAAAACATATATGTAAGTAAGATAAGCCGAATACTAACATTATGAATTTTTCCGAAATAGGTTTCAGTAAATTAATCATATCAATATTTAATTGAATCCGAGAACATTTCAATCAACCTCACCTCACCTTGAACATTGTTTCTTTTTCTAAATATCTTAACACAGGAGCGATTCACCGCCAAATTTTAGCAATGGCCGACTGACTTATCTAACTTTAGATTCGAAGTATAAAAACTAGATGGAGTTATTTAGAAAAAAAGAAACCGATGGGGACGAAATTAAGTTCGAAGTTGTATTTTCCGGGACTTATATATGAGGCTGCCTAAGAATCTTATCTTCTAAAGAGTAAACAAACATTTTCATTTGACAAAATATATTTCAATTTTACACCACTGCCAAAAGTATGTAGTAGTCGTCTTGTCTTCCCATAGAACTATGAAACGTGACAAAAGCTTATCCGTAATTATTGCCCTAACGATTCATTACGTGAGGAACTCCGGCCCAAGCATCCGTGCAAATAGTTATTAAAACGGAGAAAGTTCCGCACCTTATGTCCATTTGCTCCAAGCTAAACAACGAGACACGCCACCGCAATTCACGTAATTAAGGAACTGCTTGCGATTAGACTTGGGACTTTTTCCTTTTTTCGACTTTATCAGCTCTCATCTACGCGTTGCCCCAGTGTGACTAAACATTCCTTGAACGCCCATTTAATTTGCCAACTATAGCGACTTACGCTCATAGGCTTATCAAGGATTTTTATAAAAGCTAGCAAGTTATTATTTACGCAAAAAATGCTTTTTACTTAATTGATTGATTAATGAAGTTACGGTGGCTTAAAATTAAATTTATTAGAGCATTTTCCTCAAAGATGTATGCAAAACTTAAAGGTACTCGGACAATATTGACCCATTCAACTGAATTTTAAAAATTTTAAATAGGAAACTATGTATTGCCCTTCCTTGCAATCCGTCATATGAGGACGGATTCGCACCTGTTTTAAGAACGTTGTTTCGTCCGCCGAGGCAGACGAACACAAAAAGTGGTCGACGTTTTGATCCGGGGCACTCGCCAGTTCTTATCAGTGTGGCTGAAGGACCAGTGTCCTGCCACATACGCCACGATTGCGGTCCTTATATCTATTTAATTAAAATCTTCAGCATGAATTACAATTACATATATATTGTATTTGTATTTCTAAAATCAATGTATTTCGTTAAAATGTCTTACACGCGCAGTAGTACAGTTTTGTATTTTATTTTACATAGTCAAAGAGATAGTGGTGAAGTATACCTACAATAATACAATTTAACCATTGGTGAGAATTTAAAATTGAATACAGGGTGACGAACATTAGGATACTTGAAAATAAAATGCTATTTCAAAATACATATACATATTAGTATATGTTAGGAAAAACATTTTCCTGACGCGGTAATCCCATTATCACCAAATCATCCATGCAATAGAAAAATGTCGGCTGTCCATTCCACAGTTTGTTTTGGGTTCCCTTATCAAAAGAGACTTTCAGATCGGAACTAAATATGTACAATAATTAAAATAGCAAGTGATACCTATAGATATAAGAAACAACACATATACGCGATTTTTAAGAATAAATCTAAACAAACAAGATAACTATTATTAATCTATGCAGGACGAAATAATACGGGAATGGAATTTTGGCATGAGGTTCCATATGTCAAGGAAACTGAAATAAAGATCAAAATTACAATATAATGATAATGATTTAATTATTGTAAATGAGACAATATTAATGAAATTTATATGACAAGACTCAGAAAAGATAAGAAGGCTTTTTGGTATTAGTGTTTTATGTGTGGGTGTACTACTATTAGAAGAAGTCACTATATACTTATATGGGAGAAAAATGTGTGTTAAGATTCTATTTTAATAATATGTGACATTTCGTGAATATTTCAAATTTGTAGAAATTTAAATAAAATTCACCCCCAAGTCTAACACTTGCTGTTGGATCTAAATACTCGTAAAATCTACTGTCCACGTATTGGGGGTAAAGCAACATTATGCAGAAAGTGTAATACTTGAGGACGCAGCTGTCATGTCCATTTCATGATGCCAAGTAAGCACCAGCATGAATTAAATTTTGCAACATTCTGGAGGGTTATCGTATTTATGGAGGACTTTAAAATCTTTGAAGCATTTCATTTCAATTCGCATTTCAGATTCCCGCCGTCTTTCGTATCAGTTCCTGAGCCATGTGCACATTTCCCGCTCCTAACCACGTTATGGATCACCCGAATTTATAAATTCCGGTCACAGGCGCTCGTCGGTTGCAGATTTCAAAAATTTATTTTATTTCCAAGTTTTTCGGTATAGGAGCAGATTGGGTGCCTGGATAAGTGGGTCCGCGGAGCTTGCATGATATTTGTATCTGTGCTTCATCCCCGGATGTCCAGATATTCATCATTCTTAGCTCGAAACTCGTTTGTTACCCATTTCACGGTACATATCCCATCGATATGAGTCTGTAATATGACACTGGGGACTTCGGCGAAGAGCGGTTTTTACCCAATGGGTTAGTCGGGCCCATTCATCAACCGAGCTCACTGACTTTTCCCGAAAAAAATTTCCAGACTTGGCACATATTTCATTTTCGGGATGTGATGAGATACTGTTGCGATCTTATTAAGATAAAGTAGGCTTGTCCTCTGCCTGCATAAATTTCGTTTTTGCTATAGCTGTTGGCCTCTGTTACAAATGAGAAACTTGCCGTGCATATAAATTGCGGAAATGTTCCATGGTTGTACGAAAAATATATTGATGTGACAAGATCTCGAAAGGAAGAGTGTTTTTCTATTGGCTTCCAGGTTCTACGGTATAATTATTTTCTGCCTTATTTACAGTCCTCGGTCAGCTGAATAGCCCCTTTTACAAAAACAGTCAACAAGTTCGCAACGTCCGAACAAGGGCTGAAATCAACCGCAAAATGAATTCGATGTACCCTGACCAGATTCGGAAAAAGGGTGTCGAACGAGATATAAATTTTCTATATTGCCCAGAGTCCAGAGTTGGATGTGTCTAGACGGGACATTCTGAATAATTCAAGCCGGTCACTAGTGGCGACTTCAGCTGGCGACTGCTGGGGAGAGTTATCCCCCAAATTGAGTCTATCTGGACTCTTATATAGGCACTGGGTTAAGAAACATTGTGCCGTTTCCTTCTTTTACTAGAAAAATCTCAAGATTTGGCGCACGGTCACATCCATTAAGTGAAGAATAGGAATACAAAAAGAAAAGTCATTGGACCTGGGCCAACATCTAAGAAGGAGCCCAACAAATAGCCAAGCCACCCATTGTTATGTCACAGAACTTGGAAGGGACTGAATTTACTCACATGAAAGCTATAGAATTTGTTGCATTTTATTTCCGATTACGTGACATTTTGACGTTTTTCCTATTTTTATTATGAATCCCCAATTTATTCTGAATAAAACTCAGAATCGGCTGTACTATGAATAAATTATGGGCCAAATATTGGAAAGGGATCGTTTCGCATTGAGCAATTTTCAAACTCCTTCGGAAATATGAATGTTGTATTGTGGTTATATAAAGCACCATAAAATGACTGCTATAGAATTTATTACATAGTTAGCATTCCATTTCACTTCAAATATTTGA
The DNA here is from genome assembly GCA_951509405.1 of Machimus rusticus. Lineage (NCBI taxonomy): Eukaryota > Metazoa > Arthropoda > Insecta > Diptera > Asilidae > Machimus > Machimus rusticus. Next base: position 2,221,551 of record OX608052.1, on the reverse strand, counting down.
GATTTTTTATAGAATTTTCTATAATGATGTGCTTATCCGTACATACGTATGCTTACATTTTTATAACATATTCATATTTTAACCATAAAACAATTTTGCATTAAAACTTTTTTTTAAAACTGTATTACACTTTAATTATTCCCATATTGTATATGTACTAAGTCATAATAATTAAAAATGTATGGCCGTTTTTCTATGGAATCTGTTCATTAAATCCTTTATTGCCAAGAACACAGATCCAAAGATCCCAAAAAACTGCAAGTGTTCGTTATTTCGAGTGTTCAGGCGAATATTTTTTTCAAAAGAGATTTTGACAAAAATTTGACTTTAATTTCAAAGCAATACAATAATATTGTGAAATTGAATACGCTCGAAATTCTAAATTTCAGTTGTTGTGTCGTTGGTATAACGCCATTATTTAAAATATTAACAAAGTATATGTAGATTGTTGACTGCATTGAACACGATTCAGGTCTTGGGGAATTATTTTTCTTTATTTTATGTCCAAAAACTGTGGAAAACCATAAGAAAATTATGAATTTTCCGTTGTTTTTATTTCAATTCTTTGTCAAAATTCGCAATATTTAGACCGTTTACGAATTCACATGAACTTGCACTTAAATTTATTTTTCCCATACCTGTAATTGGAAAACTCCGAATAGTGCGGAGGGCGTTGGAAAATGTAGGTATAGATTGCTTTCCACGAGCACTTTTTATCTGTCAAACTTGAAGTGTTGTCTATAAGGTATAGGTACACCAAAATTTTGTAGATAGTGTGATTTAAATATAATTAGTGCAGTTCAATTCCTACAGCTTAAGCGCGGAAAAATGTGTCTGCGATCTGAAGAGTTAGCCTGAATACCTACAAGCTCGTTTTGTGAAGAACAAATGGTATTATTATCCAAGAATATAAAAATTCGAAATTTCATACATAAATAAAGAAAAATACATAACAATAATAAATGCATAGAAAATTGCAACCCTTTAAAAGAAGTGCGGAAACACAATGCAAATACTTACCACTGCGGGAGTGGCTATGATAGTCACTTCTGATCGTGCAAAAGTGACAATCGTAGTAGCTCAGCGAAAATAGCTAGTGGCTTAAATTAACAGAATAAACAGAATTTCTAACAAGCCGAGTGGCTGGCGGACAAAATTGCACAATTTTCCTTCACTATGAAACTTTTGTTGAGGATAAAGGCTCGTCCGCCGAGGCAGAGAAGCTGTTTATATCACTGATCGCGGACTTATAATAATGACTAACATTGTAATTTGAAAGACCTTTCCATAATAATTTATAATTTATTACTATATTTCGGGTGGACTCTGCTGCCATACATTTTCCACCCATTCGCTTTAAACGATTTAGATTTGAATAAGTTTTCTGAACATTGGGAAAAGTCTTTCGAAAATGTAAAAATATACGATTACATTTTGGTTTATGCATATTTTCATTTAATTTGTGATATAAATTGTCATGGCCTTGCTCACTAATATTTACAGGATGGTAATTAATTAAAAGAAATTATTCGGTAGGAGTGTCCCTTTGAACCGCATAATCATAAATATAAGTCAAAAAATGTTTTATCGGAATTAAACCCATTAAGTGATTGTCCCTCCTTTCCAATTTATTTATCAATTTTGTCAACACTGCTGTCCAGCCTCCAAATTTGGGTCCTCCGCCCGAAAAAGCCCTCGATAAATTGCCGACACAAACAGAACGGCGAACGAAAAACGATTTCTCAAGAAGCGGCTGGTCATGGTTCCGGCCCATGGATCGGGCTCCGTCGATGTTTTTTGTTTGCCGAATAGTTACCACCTTCATTTCATCCCTTTTTGTTTGCAGTCCCTGCGCCAAGAGACTAATTCACTTGAGATAACATGACGAGGCAAAATGATAATCTAGTTTTGCTCCTCGGGCGGCGGCAAACTTCTGGCGTCATTGTCCTTTTAGGCCCAAGTCGAATAAAATGGTTTAACGAGGCCAGCAGGGCAGTTTTCATATCTTCAATTCTTTTCGACCCTCCCACGCCCAGCCCTTCAAGTCAGTCATCCCGGCGAAGAATCGTTCAAGTTTGGATCCATCGGCAGCATAAGAGGACTTCAGACATTAATTAAACTGAAGCAAATAAAGCTTATTCCCTTATAGACTTTTATTGCGGGATTATGTCTAATAACAGCGAAGACTGAAGTAGTTCATTACACAAATACTGCTTGATGAGAGTTGATCATTAATAAACGTGGAAAGCCTTATGCACATCATCTTCTGTTCTCGATTAATGGTAGTAAGCATTTTAAACATGAAAGTAAAGATTTTCGCAACGTCAGGAGACCAGAGCTTAACAAAGTTAAATCACGTTGATGTCTTCGCGTGACCTCCCAATAACAGGTAAATCTAAATGGTTACTTTAGTATTTCATAAAATATGCTTAGATTACTGTTATGGTAACTCTCATAACGAACGCATTATTTTTGCTACCACATTTGAGCGCATCTTATCTAATCTTATTTTCTATTCATTAAATTATATTTATATACAGTCAGTGATGTGACTGAAAGGACGCTCTTAAAAAATGCGAATCACGCAGACTCATTTTCTCCAAAATAACAAAACAATTTTTTTCATAATTTTCATCTATACAGAATACTAGCAAAAGCCCAAATAATTCACTTTACATACAAAAACATTAAACATTTTTCTTCAACATCAAAATTGAGAGGACATTTATACTTACTATTAAAACATGAACAAAAACTTTTTATGCGCTTCTTTAGCCCTAAGTACTTGTACTAGTCTCCTTCTAATGCTTCTGACTAATTGTTTTCATAATGTTAAAGAAAAGTTTTGCCATATTTCATTGAACTCACATCACTTCTTTTTCTTTGTCCTTTCTTAGTCTTCTTTTAACTTTAGCTAGACTCTAGCAACTTTACTCCAAAGTAAAGTTTTTTAGCTGTATACTTGGGATCATTATCTTGTTGTAAAATATAATTCGATCTCAAACCCATTTTTCCATTGACTCTTCAAGATTTTCGTTTAAGATTTGAATATATTGGTCCGATGTAATCTTTCCATGTACTGCTAACCAAATTTCCCAAGCCCTTATATCAAAAATAACCCCATAACATGATGGAGCCCAAAAATCCATTTCCTGCAAAAAACATCAATTTATAAATTCAAAAAAGCAGAAGAAAAATAGTTCAAGTGCAATATAATGCAGAAAAATCTGTGATTTAGCATGAACTTATATTGTTTTTCTATAAAAAATTTGAATTTAGCATGTTCTTAGCATTTATACTATTTTTAAGGGCTAATTTTTATAATTTTGAATTGAATTTTAAGGAATGTTATTGCCAATAATTAAATAAGTGATTTGTTATATCTTTTCAATGAAATCATTATCTCGATTAAAAAAAAATGTGACTTGCTTTGTTCCTTCCTTGTATGCTTCATATATGTATGTATGTATGTATATACCTACTCCTAAGATAGCACTAAGTAAATGTTTTGCAGTAAAATAAATTTAATTCTGCGAAAATAATATCTGCCTATTTATTGCGGTAAATAAATATCGTCAACAAATTGATAAAATATTTGAAAAAATGTTCCAGTTTATTATTCATCATTGTATTCTCTCTATACCTTTTACGTTTGTTTATTATTGAAATTAATAATTTTTATATTAATAAACGTTATTGTTTTCTATCTTTCAAATCCAAGAGTCGACGATCTACGAAACTTCTATGCTTACGGCTCCCAAAATCGAAGCCTTTTTTCAAATTATTAAGTTGAAACGAAAAGCGTTTATCAAATATGGTATCCGTTTCCTATACGGATTTTTACGGTCAGCGTAAACGTACGGTCGAAATCGTAAAACATTTTTCAATACATCTTTTGTAAAACAGCAGATTTTAAAGTAGTTACTCTTAAAACTTTCAAACCTTTTTTTATAAAAGTAGTACAACTTTAAAAATTCCATGGATGGTTATCTTGCAAACAAATCCTTATTATTATCATTAAATAGGCTTGGATTTCGTCTGATATAATACTTTAATTTTCTTTCGACTATGAAAATAAAATTTGCTGTGGCAAGTAAAAGCAAAAGAATTATTACTCCCATATATTCATTTGTAGACATTTCAAAATTAACTGCGAGATCTTTTCATTGGGCATTAGATTAAAATCAGTTTTGCATACATTAACTACCGCTTTGAATGCAAAATACTCGAATGATAAAAAATTTTAATTACGCCGCGGCCAGGCAACATTATGTCCAACTTTCGAAAGTACCAGTGTCACAGCTACTGCGACATTAATCCAGAAACGGGTCTGAACATGTCTGGTGCCACCAACACACCCTGTGTCATAATAGTTTCAACGACCACCCGCAGACCGACTCTCGCCCACAAAAAACTCTTATCTGAGCTCCGGAATATGTATGACACGGACCAGCTCCCATTCATCTGAATTTCTAAAAAGGGTAGTTTCTCGGCAAATTGGGTCCTGCAATTATAGTCTTAGCAAGGGCATTTCAAGAAGACGTATCACAACATAATTTTACTTCATGTGCCTTTCATTAAAATTCCAAAAAACCCAAAAGATGTAGACCGGCCCGCCCATTAGTATGACTGACGATTCAGGAGTCCTCTGGACTGAAGGTAGGGGCTCGGATGTGGCAGTTATCCTAAAAGGTACAAGTCGAGGGTGAGATATTCTTAAAAAAAGATATATGGAGCCGAAGGGTTTGTCGGCGTTGATAATTTATTTCAAAGCGTTCAAACGGAGGATTTATCCTTTTGGCCTTCTGATAGAGGCGCCTTGGGCTGTCCGGTATCTTTCATAAAAGGTCCGATTCCTTTCAGCTAAGGAATGTAAGGAATTTGGCAGGACGAGGGACTTGATTCCACTCAAAGCGAACAGACATGTCAGTTTACTTCCGGTGAATTCCAACAAAAAGTTATCAAGCTTCTTGCACCTAGTTCACTAGTAAATACTTCAGCGGATCTGGAGATGCAAATTTATTTACTTCGCGTATAGGAGAAGAAATCTTGTTAGTCTTTTGGGGTTCACTTGCATTTTTACCCGAATACGGCAAATCCAAAAGGATGGGTTATGTTTTTAGCAGTCTATGTTTGTGGTTATGTATATTCCACCGGAGCGCCTAAACTACTCATCCGATTTTTATGAATGAGATGTTATTCGATTCGTTATTATTTGCCGGGTGACATAGGCTATATGACGTAATATTAAATCAAACATGGCGATTTTGCCTTCGAAATTTTGGAATTCAAAATGACGAATCCAATATGGCGATGGGAAACTCGATTTCAACAGGATAACGCATGAAAATTAGTATTAGGGGGCTTTCGGTTTTCTGCCCGACTACGGCAAAGCCAAAAAGAAGCGTCTAAACTAGGTTTTCATCTGATTTTGTTGAATTCTCAGTCGACTCATTCCAGGTTAAATAGGCTACATTTTATACGAACAAAGTAAGCTTCAGAAATGAGAGAAGTAAAATCAACACTTTCAAGGGAACTCAGGCTTTACGCCTCAGAGGCCAGGTAGTCAGAATCGCCGCAATAACGGGAGATGTATGTAGGTAGGCACTCATAAATACGTTATTAAGTATTACGGTATGCGACTACGGCTATACTCTGAAAATCACCGTTCCTACGTGTCGATTTAAATTCAGTCAATTGTCTTTTTAGACGGCGACTTACTAAATAGTTTTTCAGAACACTAAATTCACACCTTAGTCTAGAAGACAAATTCAGACAAGAATATTTTCTTGTTCCATACTTTTCAGTTCGTTGTTTCCGTGGTCGGGATTTGGTTTTTTTCAACCTTAATTTTTGTGTTTATTCAATTGTAAGGGCCGACCCTCGTGAAAGTGCATAAATACAGACCCTAGACCCATACTTTAAATTATTTTGGTTTTTCCTGCACCCACTTACAATTTCTACTGGCGATTTGCACAACATACTCGCCTAAGGAAGAGCGACATATTTCAGGAAATGAACATTTTTGATGATTTCATTTTTCTTTTTGCGCCGGACCAGCACGTACGTACAAGTAGACGCTGTGCACGTCGCTAGCTTCGCCAGATTCTGCCGGAGTGCTCTAGGGAACATAAATTAGGAAATGTATTCCAAGTTGTCCTTTTCCCGGTCACATGTGCGACTGCTGTAATCGTTATTTATCTTTCTGCCCTGATGTCCCAGTTCAAAAAGCGAACTTTTCCACTGTTCCCAGAGGACGATCTTGAGCTTCTCCTTTGAAGATGGATATTTACATTTTGCTAAACACTTTCAAGAAGGTAGTTCCAGACATTAAACATCATCTCATGATCTTAAGACTTTACTATACATAGAAAGCAATATGAACAAATATTCTAAAGAAAATACAATTTCAAAGCAGATTGAAACAAACCTTACATTTCCGTGTACTTCACTGTGAAATAATACGTAACACTTCTGTTTTGTTTTTCTCTATGTATTGTATAAAGAGAAATCACAATTCACTTTCTTTATTATTACGAAATTCTAAGCACGTCGGATTTAGTACGTCCACACACTTGCACTTGTTTCACTTTGTAACCTGGTCGCATAACATACTCGTACATAGGTATAACCCTGAAGCTTACGTGCTTCATCAATGGGCTTACAAAAAATAATAAATGGAAATGAAACACTATAGATTTGTAGTAACAAAATTTTTTATTTTAAAATTCAGACAGCGTTTCATAAATTCAAATAGGAATTTTTTAAAGCTATATACATATGTATGTATGAACCACTGCGAAAAGATTTTGTGATTTTGTGAATTCCTCGCAATATTTTAAACTCGATTATTTTTTATGTATTGCAATTGAAACAACCACTTTTGTTTTAAAACTTCTGTTAAGATATTTTTAAGAAATTTCGTCCTTAGTGTACTTACCTGATGTTTTGTATAGTACAAGAATTTTGCTTAAAATTAACGAAAATACGGCGCTGCTTTTAAATTTTAGTAGTTTAGTGATATAGATTATAGAATATGAGTTTCGGAAACAAACCAAAATGGTACATTATGTAGGATATGAATCATTAACCTCATCAAGGACGAATTTTTAAAAGGTAGGAAAACTGGTTTCATGATTTGTTTGATTACTTTTTTACTTATTTCTTACCGACAGCTACTCAGTAAGTAGAAAAGTTGGGAAACACAATTAATACAAAAAATGGAAAGCGAGTTCACATATTTGACAAAAAAATGCTATTAATATTTCCCCCTAAAAAGAAATAACAATTTTTAAATTTTTAAAAATTTTAAAAGCATTCGAGATATACATTTATGTATGTAATATATACAAATATATATATATATAATATATTGTAGAGTATTGGTCTCGAATACTTTTTAAAATTGTTTAAACATTTAAAACTTTTCATTTCTTATTAGGGGGGAATATTTACATTTTGGTTCTCAAATTATCTAAATTTTGAAAATGTTACTTTTTTACATTATCTGTTTGGAAGATTAATTTTTTTATTTCCTTCTTTTTAGCGCCCTGTTACTAATAATTTTTTTTAACTTTAATTTTTTTGTAATTTATATGTATTTATTGTATCATAATCATTACTGTCCCTTATTAAAATAGATTACTATTAGGTTTAATCGCTCTTAAAAAAAAAAGTATTTTCGACTTTTGAGGGCAGTAATCTGCTATAAAAAGGTTGTTTTTTTTCAAATGAATTAAGATTTATTATTTAAAAGGTAAAACACTACCAACCAACCCATTAAGCGTTCCTTTTTCCATATGAATCTCATCCTCTAACGGCAAAATGCAAAATATATTTTCGGTAATCGCGAACAAGGACATTAGCCTCTGAGGGGTTTCCTGTCTCAAAAACTGGTTGCCGGGTTCTGCTTTTAAAGAGTTAAATATTTATCAGGCGGTGAAATATTCAGCACGATCCATTAACATGCTTCCTTTTCTTGAATTTTCATTGCAGGATGGAGAACCACCGCCCTAATTTGATAATCATTTCCATATCGATGATGTACTGGCTAAAAACCTCAGTTGATTGCTGGAAATTCGATGCACGAAGCGCCGCTGGAGGCAGTGGCGGAGGCGGCGGGGGCGGTGGCGGCGGCGCTGCAAACGGAGGGCCGCCAAACCTGGGCGGCAGCAGTGGCGCAGTGAGTGGCGTTGCCATATTGAATGGAAATCATGACGTCCTGTATGCCTGCCCTTTGAATAGTATGTGCCAATGTGCCGGCCTGCCAAATGAAACATCAACTTTGATTGAAATTAATTGCAATGAGGTTTCACTTTATAAATTTCCTGGTAAGTATCCTTTATTCTGCCTCTCTCGTTAATTGTAGGCAAACTCACCGATGGATGGTACATTCAATTTACGTAGCTTATATGTATTATATTATGGCCCTATTTAATTGCATCTTGCTGCAAGTGAGAGCACTGCAAATAATAATAAAAGCCAATATCGCAGCACTTAATTTGGAAATGTTCAAGCCTCTGCTCACTGTAAATGGCAGTGGCCATAGGTCTTGCTCCCGAGTTAATTATCCAATTATTTTCAACATAATTTTTGCCGTTTATGTAGGCCAAGTGCGGTCAAGCTGATCAATTAGCAAATATCAGTCAACCTTTTCCATATTTCATGCAAATTATAAATTTTACAGATTGGTTAACACTTAAATTGCAAAGTAGTTGTTTCATATGTCGATTACATGCAATAATTACTTTAATTTTTTTGTGGCTCTTAATTACCTGGTCAACAAGGTTTTGTCACAGCTCATGTGATATGCATATTTATATTTATCTATAAAATTAACGAAAAGTCATATAAAGTTATAAGGTATTGAATTGTAAATGAAAACTTAATTGTAGCGACAAATATAAGATAGGAGCAACGCGTTTATGAATCTACTCTTATAGCCACCTTAGAATCAGAAATTAATTCATGAGCTACATATTTTGTCGTTTATACAAAAAAAAAAAATTCTCTACATCTAATTTCATCAAAAGAATTTGTTCAAATTCCACTCAAACTGATGTGACATTTGACAACTTGTCATTTCGTCTATATAATTTCTTTTCGTAAACGACGCTGCCGACCCGCCTTTTAATTATTTGTTAATGAAATATTTATATTACATTACATTATGTTGCGTACAGAAAAGACTGGTTTTATTTCGGTTAACCCTTAGATGGCACCTTGGGGTGAGATTTCTTTTTTTTTTAGAAAAACAAGTGATATTCGCTTCAGTAGGTATATAAACGTTAAGCGCAGAATTTTCGGTACTGAAGAAAAATTAAAATTAATTTAAGTTAGCTGTTTTATTGGAGCATTTCAAACTTTTAAAAGATTTGTAGATCTTCATAGATTCCCCTATGATTTATAGCACATTTATGGTTGCATATTAACATAAAATAAACCTAGAGTTATTTTTTTGGTTCCAATCTGACAAAGTCGTCTTTAAAGTGAAGGATGGGAAAATATTGCAGTTTTGAGGATTGTCGAATAACTTACGATATAAACATCAAATCAAAAAAAGAAAAACTATGTGTTAAATATTTTTTGAAAAGCTATGGATTGATCAAAAGCGTCACTAAATGATTTACACTAGAACAATGAGAGCTATATGTGTGCTTCTTAAACGCTAACGCGTCACATGAATGTTTGCCCTTGAAAATTATCAATATAACGGCAAACTGGTTCGGATTTGTTTTGGAAGTTCATAGGTATTACTTTTGATACATACTTTACCCTATAATGCAACATAATTATATTTATTAATTGGTTTATTGACCCCAAATATTATATAAGATAAGTATATATGTTTTAAATGCATAAATAACACAGTGTGTTTCGTAACGTAAAGTATTCCGACACTAACCTCTAAATTCCTTGAAGTGTTGTATGTAATATATGTAAGTATACATATGTAAGTAACAGAATTTAAAAGTCAAAATTCAATCTACCTAGACTGATTTATTTACTTTTTGAGATATATAGTATATCATTAATATCAACGGGAATTTATATCCCGCCCAAGCATTCATAATTTGGATTAAATTAATGTCGGTCACATGAATCTTCTATGACAGGCAATAAATTGAATTAATTTACAGTGGGCGTGACAACGTTTTGCTTTGATTTTCAGGTCTGAATTTCTAACTCGAAGTTGAAGATGTTATACTTATTAAGATATGTGGACTTTGTTAGAGGTTTTTAGTAAAATAGCGTACTCAGCAAAAGATACGTTTTATTCCTTTGTCGGGTAAACAGCAAAAGATAAATTATAACCTAGTATATCTAACTTATTTCTAAAGAGAGGTACTAGACCTGTTTAGAGCTGATTAAAATAGCATATTAAAATAAAGTTAGTTTAAAATATAAAAATTGGCCAAAATTTTTAAATCTATGGAAGGTAAAATAATAGATAGGTATATATAAGCACATATATACATTTTGAATTCTTATTATTATTTCAAATTAATTAACACGACCGAACAAAATATATCGCCAGTGGCATCAGCTACAATTTTTGGATTTTATAAACATTAGAGTTTTGTTCGAAGATTCCATAAAAAAATTGTCTGATTCCAAAATTGAGTCATCAAAAGTATTAAATGATAAAATCCAAAATATGCAAAAATATTTCAAATTTAATGATTCAAAGCTTGTATTTGCTAGTTTATGAATTTAGAAATTAACATGCGTACTATATACTCTTTCCTTACCTAAATGGCAAAAGCTGAGAGAGCGGATGAAAGGCTTTTTTTAATGGCTATAAAATTTGGATGTGATCTTAAAAAATATATAATTTTTTTTTAAGGGACAGAGTGCAATTTGAATTAAAGTAGAAAATATGTTTCCTCTCATTTTTAAATAAAAAAAAAATAAATAAAATTTTGAAAGTGCACACCCTGTTCTACCCTACTGCTTTTGAATAAAAATGAGGCTTTAAGTTTGTGAATGAAAATTCCATTACTTTTTGTTGTCCTGAAGAATAAGAATATTTATTCATGTTTTGTTGTAAGTCCTATTGTATCATTTTAAAAGATGTACCTACACAATTTGGCTGCCATAGAACCAACTATAAAAATATAAAATTTTACACTTTATGTAACAATACAATAGAAAATACAGAAAGAGTTGAATATCCCTTTAAGAAATTGTTCGGCAACATTATCCGATTGCTTTTCGGATTTTTAAAAAATTCATTCATCCATTCATGCAAATATATCGGTGTCTTCCTACAGCAAACATGTAATCAATCTGGGAATGGAGAACGAAATGAAACATTAAAATTCCACCGGCATTCGGCTTAGCATATTTTACATTCAGTTTACCTCGGCATCCGTACAACAGCACTCCGGTTAACCAGCACTTCCTTTGATAAGGCAAAGAGGTCCCAGCCCCACCCGCGGGTCCGTCGCAAATATTTGAAATGATGGTGCGATTCAGAATTTTCTGATTGCTTTTGCCATTTTAAGGAATGGCGGAAAGAAGTGTTTCATTTGCTTCTTCGGGACGCGTGCAATTTGCAAGAGGCGTTACGCTGCCATTGCCGCTTTTGTTGCGAGACGTCCTCTTTCTGCGGCTTCTTTAAATAACACATGTCTCAAGCATTTCCATTTGTCAATTCTGCTCGAATTCGTTGCCTGTCATGATAAATCGTTTTACAACAGTTCTTTGCAGACATTTATCGATTGGTGATCATAAAACGGGCTTTTACCAGCCCGATTCCCAAAGTAATGCGTCGCCAAAGAGCTACCACATTTGTTCGTATTAGGGATGTTCGCATAATTTTTTCATGCAGCCTGTCAAGGAAGGGGCCATGTAGAGCTCAAAGGAAATGTAGCGTATTTTCGTATTTTTATTGATCTTCTGTCACAAAAAGGAAGATACAGCCGCCTGCCAATGAAATTTCCAATAACAGCACAGATACTCCGCCCTTTTTATCGGGGCGCTATGGAAATCAGAAGCGCTTTTAAAAACCGCTTAAAATCCCCCAAATTTTATGAACTTTTGCAGTTTATTACAGCTATATAATAACGCGTAATGCTTAATAGTTATTTCCCTGAAATCGGTGGCTCTCAGTTCGGTATAATTTATTGAAGTTTATATATATTTTTTTGGCTTTAAGAGCCAAACATTCATTGCTTTATTTATGTGTATGTCTTTGAAATAAAATTAGAGGAAATGTTAAGTAATAAATATCATAGACGTGTATGAATGAATACTAATTCTATTGCAGATTAATTCATAAATTTGGATGATCTGAGTTTAACTTTCATCCGACACAACTTTTCGTTTTTAAAAATTCGATTATATTAAAAACTTAAATCAATATTTTCGTCAAGATAAGTGTAGGTATCGTATCCTTCCAAAAAATATAAGGAAGCTTCCTATAAATTTAAGACAAAATCTGTAGGATGAATTCGTAGGTACGTTAAATATGACAAGTAAGTGCAAGATGGCAAAAATTCAACGTTTTGAAAAATTCGTATAAAATCAATTATGTTGAAAATTGCTTTAAACGATATATCGTCAGAAAGTTATAATCAAACATTACATTATTATATGTACATCACTTTGTTGTGTATTGCGCCAAAAAAAGAATATAAATAAATGGCGATGTACTTACTCAATAATTCCAAGGTCCAAATTTTCAATCGTAAGGTAAAATTATTTCTTAAGAAAAATCGTTCTGATTATTAGCTTGGCAATTTTTTAAAATAGCTATCAGATGAATAAACTTACATATAAGTCATAAAGTCATCAGTCTATTGAAAAATCGAGCCTTAAAGAGACAACTGTGGAAAAACTTTAACTATTATAAGAAAATTCCAAATCTCCCTGTTTACGAAAGCTGATTGTTCGAATATTATTTATAAAATTTGGTTTCAATTATTTTATAATACTTCAAGACAGATAGCCCCTGCCATCCATGCCATTTTTATAGCTCAAAAAAATAAAGTTAACCCTTATAAAATCACTTTTGAGTCCATCCGGATTGCGGATATTTATAATCTGTGTCCATAATATTAATCTAAACAGAACGGAGATTCATATAAAATTTCAAACATACATATATTAGGATTTCTACAAATTTCACTTTGACAGAAAATTTACAATTCAATTTGAAATACGCATATTTAATTAGCATGTCTTTTAAATTAGTCTCAAAACCGTTCAATACACTTAAATGCCTGAAGTAGTCTCAAGGAAATAATTCGGTTTAAGTCTCTTTCCGTTTTTATTATTCAATAATTTCCCTTCAAATTTCAATTTAATATGAGCCAACTATTTGATCATATTTACGTACATATTTATAATATTTTTTGCTTTGACACTTTACTTAATATAAAATATTAAGTTTTACTTAATATAAAATATTAAGTTTGATTTATACTATAGTATACAAGGGTTAGAATGGAAGGCTTTCGTGTGAGTTCCGAATTACAAATTTGAAAATAAAAATGTTCTTTAAAATTGCTCTTTGTAGCAAAGAAATATAAGGACTAAATTAGGATCATATTTAAAAGTCGAAATGTGCAATAAAATTCAATAAAGAAATGTAACAGATGAAAAATTTAAAAACGACTCTTTCTCGTATGTTGTTTGCGGTATGTTTTAAGTTTCTTTGAAGAGTTCATTCAAAGTTAATATCACCCAAACTTATGTTAAATCTCGTTATCCTTAATTATTTAAAAATTACGTTTAAAAGTTCTCTGTTAACTAAGAGCAATTTAAATCAATGGTGGCAGCTAGATGGGTGCGCTCTTCTCATTTACACGTTTACTTTCATTTTGAGGGGTTTCTTTTTGTGTACCAAACTTTAAAGTCATTAACAAAACAAGGCAAAATTTAATAGAGGAAAGAAACAGAGAAAATCTTTGAAAGAAATTCCTCATTAATTCGCACCGTTAAGCTTCTATTCAGCACTTTTTTAATTGGTTTAATTAAATCAAATTGAAATCGATTTTTTTTCAACACAGGTTGGGTGCCATTTCCTTTACACGCTTAGTGCAAGTCTTTTCTGAGCTTATTTTTCTTTACCTTTAAAAAACTTAACGTATTAAGGAGTATGAGAATATTTTCCGAATAATACAAAGTTTTGCGGCTGAAAAATGTGGCAAAATATCACGAAGCCTGCTTTGCTACGTATTTAGAATTAATTGGATGAATACAATTTTTCTTACATATCAAAAAATTCTACATATGTATATTATACGTGACTTATGATCTTCTAAATAATTAAAATCAACATAAATCGACGAATAGGTGTTTCTTTATCTTAAATTACGGAAAAAATGTATACTGTACCAAAAAAAAATGGACTTTGTGCTTTACAAAAGTAAATGAAAGAAATTCTTATATGTTACTTATAATATATACTACATATATAGGGATTTTACCATATTGAAGTTTTCTTTTATTTGAGCTTCTCATGATAGTATGTAGTTGTAATTTTTATTCAATTTTGATTAAAGTTTGTCTATATATGTCTACATACATACATTTCTCAAGCCAACAGCTTTGCTGTTTCATAAATGGTAAAATTGGTTGCGATAGAGGAAGTGAGGGTAAATGGTACCGCTTTAAATGCCTTAAATCTCTCTCTTGATATAACTCGTATTTTTTTATCACTATCAATAAAATTTGACTTAGTGCATTAAAAGGTTCAGTTATCTAATAAAATTAGTAAGCTTTATTTTAAGTATTTGATTGTTTCATAGAAATTGTCAAATTTTATATTAGACTTCATACTTGGTAGAACATACATAACTGTTATTCCATATAGAAAGTCATATTTTTGAAAATTTTCTAACATGAAGATGTGCAGTTGCTATGACTGTTCGTCAACTCTTCCAGACAGACAGACAGACATCTGTCTAGTATACCACAATAACAATAAGCTGTTCTCTGAAGATATATTCCAAGAATTATTTTCTTCCGATCCAACCCTTCGTAGAAAGTGTACTGACCAATTTCTGATAGGACACATCTGAAAAGTTATACTTATATTATATTATATCTGTCTTTTTTGGTTACATCTTAAGTCTATGTATAAATGCCGTATTTGCTGGCCTTTTACAATATATAAGGTTATTTGTTTGCAAGCATCAGCATTCATTAATAAGCCATTTTGAATTGAAAATAAATGTATTAAAAATAATATTTTTTTTACACTACATGGTTGTACTACACAGCCTGCACAATTTCATTAAAACAATAAAAACTTTTTAATGAAATTAAATAAATTTTTAAAATATGCTTGATTTTGCCTGCCAAAATTGTGTTCAAGGTCAAGTACAAATCTAAACTTCAAAGTTATTCATACGTTACAAAATTTTGATTGCAATCTTCTTATAATATTTCTATAAGAGCAACACTTCCACTTTTCCTCTCTATGATACTAATGTCATGAACAATTTGCGAATCAGACTACCCGACGAGCCCTCCAGTGTGCAATAACAAATCGGGTCCATCAATATGATCTTTACCAAGAGAAGAACAGCCAGTATCATGGAGGGCAAGTGGATATAGAGCTTAAATACCAATAATACTGCGATTCCCCAAAGTCGAGCAGATTTCCATTTCACTGCGAAATTGTGGTTGAGTTCATTTTAAATGAGACAAATGGTCAAAACAAATTCACGTTATTAGAAAATTGGGTCCCTAGAGTCAGCCAACGGGCAAAGGGCTGTGGGTCATTACGAACATGAACTCCGAAGTCATTCGGTCAGGGAGGATTAGAGTAATCTTGCTCGGTCTGGTCATCGTAAGTACATTCGAGAATATCTGTGTTTTGCTTCCTTCTGCTTAATTGTATCTCGGCTCCATGGTCGGCTGGCAAAACATCACAAAGTTATGTTTGGTTCCCTGCAGTACCCTTAATGAATGCAAAGCTGCTCGGTGGCCGGCACTAGATTTGAGTTATGAGGATGTGGTTGCACGAATTTGCTGCTGCTATGTGACTAAGCTCTGGTAAAATTAGGCAATCGATGATAGTCCACCTGAGATGTATAAGGATGCTTGCGGATTGTTCAAATACGAATTTTGTTAAAAGCTATGAAATTCACTTAGATAACAAATTGTTTAAACTTCAACCAATTTAAAGTGGGAATTTATTTTATAAAATTTGTAGAATTCATTTTATCATTATGTAACATTTTAAATTTCTTCTGCATAAAAGTATAATACAAGTGCACAAAATTAATCGTTAAAGTAGCCAATTTTACATATAGCAGATTTGGTTACCATCTAGTGTTCTTACATTACACACAATATTTATTATAACAATATAACGATATTTCTTAGCTTATTTAGAAAATTATACAAAGCCAAAAATTAAATTTTATTGAATTAAATTAAAATAATTTTAAAATCCTTAACTTTCAAACAATAAAACTAACATTTTTCAAGAACTAGTATGTATCACTAAGGTTCCTAATTTTAAAATTTATGCAATATAGGTACTTTTGAAATGCTGTACCTACACATGTTAGGACAAAATCCGTAAGCATAATTAATATCTGGACCATCCCTAAACAAGATCCTAAATAATTACTTTACGAACTTCACTCAGTTTGGTTTGTGCAATGCCGATATTACCCGATCGGCTATCAGTAATGTATGTATGTGTAAAATCATTTACGAACTTTGTCTTTTTGAAATAGTTAATGTAAAATCATCATCATAAATTCATGAAGGAATAACTAAAATTGTTATTGAGTATTAATAAAATTATTTTAAAATTTTTGTGCTATAAAGCTAAATACATTATAGCACAAAACTTTAAAAATAATTTTATTAATACTCAATAACAATTTTAGTTATTCCTTCATGAATTTATGATCCTTGACCCTGGCGGTATACTCTTGTAAGTCAAAAGCCTTTTATTAGCTAAATAACATATGAAATTCTTCTTTAAATTAAATACTGCACATATTCATTAAATAAGAGATAATAATATTGATACTTTGCATATGCATGTTGTATTTTTATAAATAATTTATATTTTTTTCCAAATATCGAGATAAAATACTCGTATTTATTTTCATTTCCAAATACCTGAAATCGAATATACGTTACATCGAACCCTTCGATCCGGACGGGCTCTGAGACAAATTATTATAATATACTTATTCGTCTTTGAATCATACACGCGACGTTCATATTAATCGTTTTAATAACCGTCAAAAAATGGTCGTTTTCGATAAATATCCCGCCCAATAAATGATTACCATATCATATCAAGCGGCACAATCATTGCTTTACTTGCTAAAAAACACTTCGTTAATAATGTAGCTAAATATTTAGCAGCTAAATTCCGCAGCTAAGTTTCCATACAAATTTTAGCTGCTAAGTGAACACAATTACGGGCTTAATAGTCGATTAACTTATGGCTTATAGTTAGGTCTGTAAAAAGGTCACAGAAAATCCCTACAAAAAAATGGCTTAAGCTGAAGAAAAGTCCTACTGATTATGGAACTCTACACTGCGCGTGGTCCAACCCGCACATAGCCGGTTTTATTATTTATAAAAGTATTTTAGGGTTGTGGTGGTAAGCTAATATCCATATGTACATCTGTGGCATTATCAACATTAATGCGGGGAAGGTTCATCAAAATAACATTTGCACACCGGAGATATGAGCACCCTACTCAAATTTAAAATCCCCCAATTTTTTTAGAATTAAAATCGAATCTAGGGTGATTTGTTAAAGAATTCAGACCCTTGATAGACACCAGCGTGAAGGATGAATCCCCTAAATTAATAACCATCCGGAGCCGGTCTAATAAATACTCCATCTCGTCAAAACTCTTGCCGGCAAAAGCGTCCCAGGGGATTAATGACAGGACGAATCAATATGTCCAAATCCTAGCCACAAAGGGAAAAAATTCAATCCCAGCAAACTATAGTTTGCCACCCATCTGCAAGCCGAGTCCCATCTATCGCGCCAGACGGATTTGGTTATTTTACACCGCATTCCGTCCCCCGCGCTCACCACAGACATTCCCCAAGCAGCCCCATTTTGGCAGTTGGATTTCAATAAATCCATCTCCCCATTTTGAAGCGCGTTTCTATGTCCGGAGAGGTGGATGGAGCAGTTTTTCGCTGCCACCCACGAAAAGACACAGCTAGAGGGCGGCCAGGTGTAATGGCGTCCAACTAGCCCCAATGGAACGGGTGAGTTTGCAAATATCTGAGGATGATTGGAAATTTTTGTTGATATTTGGAGCGATGTGTGCTGATGTGAAAATGTTAAACCGCACTATGAGGAAATGAGGAATCCGAGCCTTCGCTGCCATGCCATCAGGGATGTGAGGTGATAGCTATGTCGTGACAAGAAACGTACCACCGCCGGGTGAAATGTGAATTTGAATAAAATATTAATCTGGGGTGAATTTGGGTTTTAGCTTTTACCGATTTTACTTCCTCTGAGGTAACACTGACTTTCGATATTTCTGATAACGTCATCTTCCAATCTAGCTGAAGGAAATATTTGTTCTTTCCTTTTTTGTGAACGCCTTATTAAATTCGTTTCGTATTTACTAAGCTTACTAAAATATAGCCTATATTGTAACTGTAGAAAAATCATAGGGTCATACAAACTCAAATTGATTTAATGTTTTGTTTTGTTTTTTACTTTTCTTCAAAAATTTACTTTTTGTCTTGGCTTGAAATATCCATATTTTAGCAATGAAGTACTCAAAATACTAGGAACGTAATCTAGAATGCACAACTTTTGATAACAGCTCTAAAAAAGAAAATCCCCATGTACCAATTTTCAAGAAAATCCACTAAGACACCGTCAACTTGCATTCCAGAATTTCGCAGATATGAAACATACCTAGATCGATTTTTCGCAACCTGAAACCTTTATATTTCGTAAAATTTATCAAGATTACATTTTTAACTTCCACTTTTTTTAAAGCGACTATATTTATTTTAAGAAGATATTTTTAAGATATATAAGACCGGTATGCTGTTTTCAAGAAATTTTCTTTAGCGATCTCGCTATTTTTCTTCATAATAAATTCTAGGAATAAGGGAAATACCACCGAATCCAAGTCTTTGTCTTGTTCTAACAGTTTGTGAAAACTTACCGAGCTAAGTGCTATTCGAATTCATGTTTATGCTTTGAGTTTAGCTACTTAGATTAACAGTTTAGATTACTTAGTTTGATGAGCGAGTCAGGACCTGATCTAATTCCGTGAGACAACTAAAGAAAAATCGTAGAAGCATTCCTTGAATACTGTCAAATTGTGCATTTTAAAAATTGAGCGAGATATAAGAGAATTCGATTCGTAACAATTTAATTATTTGTTATTAAGCTGTGTGCCATGATTTGCCTAAAAGGCTTGAGTCTAGGCTAAAAATGGTCTCGTTTTTCAGACGTGTGTTAGCAGTCCAGTACCTATCTATATAAATGTCAGTGGATTTAGAATATTTAAAGCCATGTCGTAGGTACTATTAACGACTTTGTTATACTACTCTTTCTGAACTACATCTTTTGGAAAAAGACCATTTAAAATGTTTCTCATTAGGCGCATGAAAACAAGTGATTTCTTTTTATAATGCAAACTTGTATGAAAGTTCTTCCGTGAAGAAAGTTTTGAGCGATTCAAGCCTTATGTGGTTTTATTCCATCCGTGCCTACAAAGACTCTTGCATTTTAATTAGGGGCAGACTCCTGCTAAATGCTATAATGGTAGTCACTTTTAGGCCTGAACTTTATTTGCTTAATTTGCATGTAAATAGGAGATGTATTCGGAAAAGTAACAAACCATAAATTTACTCATACATTCTGCCGTTAAAACCTCGCTGTGTGCACTTCAATCTCATTACAAATTTACTATGATAAAGTTACTACAGTCCCTTTGAAGTGGTTCAGAGAAAATAACCGCCATTCGTGAGTGCATGTCTGTACATAGCTCCCATATTAAAAATTTCGTTGAATTTTTTCCTATTACAACATCGCTGCATTTTTCGGTTCCTTGGATTCCAGTGAGCTCTTCTCGTTTGCAATTTGAACCCAAGGTGTCTGCCTTCCGTTGAGGTGCTATAATACATGCAGGAGGAGCATGTAAATAAGCAAACAAAATGTGGGTATAGGTCAGGCAAAGACCCGGCACTCTAAATGAAACTTAGCCTGAGCATATGGGGCTGGTGTCGACATCAAGATAGTGCCCACCTTTCACCAACAAAATGGCCGGTCGCTGGATGAAATGCAAACATTTCATGGTTCGTAGCCCTATACAGATAAATTATTTATCCGACATTAAAAAGCTTTCAATATGCAGTGCAGACAGATATACACAAGATAGCTTAATTCAACGAACATTTGTTTGGTTTGAGGGCATTTTTTGAACCGCGGGTTACAAGACGGTTGCAGTATATTTGGGTTGCGCTGCTCATGCACCGGCGACCATTTTACGAGTACTACCGGACCTTGAGTCACCCGCAATGTGGACTTTAATAAGCCTCCCCAGACTCATGAATTATTAATATAGAAACTCATTGCACGGGGAAAGTTTCGTAAATACGCGTAATGAAATATTTCTTGTTGAAAACGAAAATTTATGCTTTACTGTAACGTGGACTGAAAAGGAATTTAGAGAATTGCAAATAAATGTTAAATGCTGAAAAGTTTACGGTAAGCAACCAAGTGTAGAAATAATAAATAAAACTTGAGGCACCTACGGCTGAACAATAAAACTGACGTTGAAATACAACGTTGAAAATCACCTACACTTTGGTCAGGTAGAGAAAGTTTTACGGCATGGCAGGAACAAATTAGTGGCTTTGCAGATTCACGTAAATAGCTCCTTTTTCTGGCACATTAAGGACTAGAATAATGTCATTAGTCTAAATAGTTAGGACCCATTAATGTTGGAACTTAAATACTTTTAAGGTAAGCTTTAGAGATGAAGCCGATTCTCAAACACTCCCATGTAATTAATACTCCCCAATTCCAGACAACCGATTTAGTGGTAAATTTTATTGTTTTATCTCCTACTTTCGAAAAGTCTAGCTAAATGCTACGATGTTAAAACTTGAGTTTCGACTCACATAAAGTTGCAAACGAATTTAAATAAAATTATTATTTAAATAAATTACACTTGGCTGTATTTTTCTTTTAATAATTACAAAAGTATAAGAAAGTATCTTAATTATCCTATTTTTATGAACATATATAAATTCTATGGTATCCTCTTATCGAAACTAATTACAATATACCAGTTACATTGTAATTCAATTACATTATATAAATGACAAGAATGGCTCAGATGTGGCGCGTGTTTCTTAAAACAATGGCGTCGATTGTAAGGCAAAATATTTTTTTTACGAAAAAAACGGTTGAAAATTGGTCATAAAAACGTTGAATTTTAGTTTATGAGTTTTGGCATCTACTTTAAGAATATATTTGGTTTTAAATAGTTAATTGTTTCTTGTACCTTTACACCTATAATAATCACGTAAAAACACAGAAATAGAAAATATTGATCTATTTATTATATTTTTTATAATTTGTTTAAAATGACCCTTGATTTCATGCACACAAGGTGATATTACCCCTTAAAAGGGAACTAAAATCAATCAGGAGCAATTCATCATTTTAGTAAATTTAATGGAAAGCTATTCAGGTTTAGCGAAAAATGTGTTAAACCTCTTTGTAGTCGTACCTAAATATGGTATGGGTTTAGTGTTTAAATAATTGAACAAATCCTTTGTACTAAGAGGATAGATCTTTCCTTAAAATTGTGAAACAATGACTTTCCAGAAATATTTTTCTGTTTTCGTACAAAACTGTAATATAACTGTAATATTTTATTAAATAATCTTGTCTTCTCTCTAATCTTTAAGTGGTTGAGGGAATTCCAACTTGCTCTAAGTTGAAAAACTTGCTTAATTTAGAACTAGTCTACTAAATTCTAAACTCTAAATCGTTACGAAATTCCAATGCTAATTATATCAAGTATTAATTTACCTAATATACATAATACATTTATATAACAGAGATAATAATTTAAGCAAATTATAACCGAAATAAATTGTTTTCTCGTACTTTTCGAGGCACAGTATTAAGTTAAAGTTGTTCACCTCTTCAAATGGTTTTATATGCCACTTCAAGAAAAACTCTTACTATTTTACCCCGCATCAGTTGCAGTTTGAAATCACTTTCGCTAAACTTGAACTACAAGCTCCTTTTTGCATGCAGTACCTTTTGAATGAAAGTAGACTTAATTCGAGCACTGCCATAGAATAATTCCTTCCCTTTGCATTTATTACAAAGGAAGCGGGTAAATCATTCTTTAAACTCTGTTACAACTAGCATGCTAAAGTGTGTCACTTTCTCGCCCTTGGTTCTACTTTCGTCTGTCATTTACGTAACTGGAGCAATTTGAGGGAAATTGAAAAGCTTCTTTCAGTCACGTTTCCATTATATTTGACACATAATCTTGGAAACTGGTTCAACAGGCCAGCAGGAGGAGCAGAGGACCTGACAGAGCGTGGAATACTCATTAGCCAAACATGTGCACAGTGTTATCCCGGGACTAAGTGCTCTATTGTACAGTGAAATTGACACGGAATAACGACTTCAGCACGGGGATACCCTAAAACTTATCTCCGCTCCTGTGGCTGAGCCAACTTTGAGGAGACAGTAGGGACCTGTTTATTTTTCCAGATATCACCTCATTCTACCTGTAAGTTATGCACTTTCAGAATTTCCAACTCGAAACATATTTTCCCTGCTCCTCCTGGCCTGTTCCCGGGACGTTGTCGTTTAGATCGTTCTTGGAACTTTTGCACCTCAGATGTAGGAAACGCACGAGTATTCTCGGGTACCTACAATAAAAACAATCTCAAAACGGAGTGCAAAAGGTTCCCTCCTTGAGAAAGGATTGGGTGCCTATAATATGAGCCGAGCATACTGCAGATGTGGAGCCACTTCAACATTCGAGACTTACATGTGGATTCACTGAAAAATAAATGAAATTTTTAGCTCTAAATTAGAAAAGTTTCGTGTATTTTCTCGCAGCTTTTATTTCAGTCAAACTTCAAGTGAATTTTAGAAAAAGAGGTCAGGTACATAATGCGGGAAAATTAAGTTTCAGACAGTGCACAACAATGAACATACATATATCCGCCATTATTAGAGCTTACTCCCTAACGAATTTAGCAAAAACTTTGCGAGCTTCGGCAAAAGTTGCATCATATAACCAGCATAAGTGAGTGCACATACAATTAGGACGGTCGGATTAGCAAAGGTTAGTGTCCTATTCGCAATAATTAGAAGGGCGCACATAAACCATACGAAACGTACTTGATGTCTGCTCTCGGTTACTTACATTGGAAGTCCTTGTTCGCGGAGATAAACCCCAGCGCGTTGGGAAAAATAAATTTACAAACAAAACTTCTGCTCTTTAGTCACAAAGTGTTTTTACAAAAGTTACTGACTTAACTTTTTTCAACGAGCTGCTTTATCTCTTTCCAGTTGCTTCTAACTTTACAACTTTTAAAGAGTTAAATTGATATAAGGACTTCAATAATGTTCAGCTAAAATTCTGTGGTTTTCAAAATTCTAAATTGAAGCATTTGTGAGAGCTTGACACGATTTCGGTTGACCAATTAATGGTAGTTCAAATATAAGATTTGTAAAAAAAAGAGTAGTGTACATAACTTTCTTCTACCTATTCTTAATTTTTAATTTATTTTAATTTTTACATGATATACATATAATATGATACGTAAATTTAAAATAGTCGAATATCTAATCGTCGCCGGGTGAAAATATGACTGGAAAATTTACGAATGGAAAGTAGACTGAAGTAGTGAATAAGAGACAGAAAGTCATCGACGGAAAAGAGACTGAAAATGGACTGAAAATTTACGAAAATTGATGTAAATTCGACTCAATAATTTAGACGCAAGTCAGGCGAAAATTAAACGGAAACATTTAGACTTAAATGACACTGAAAATATTTTGATTAAGTCCAATATTCGAAAACTTCCGAGAAATCCGAGTTCTAAAAATATTCTAAGTCTACAAATGGTAAAATTTTCGTTTTGTTTCCGTCTCCTTTCAGTCTCTTCTTAATACTCACGAAGGGCAACTGATATTTCTCAATCTAATCTCAATTCAGCCTGTTTTCCGACACAGCTATTCTAATATAACCGATATTCTAATATAAAATTTTCAGTCTGGTTTCAGTTTAAATTCAGAGTGAAAAAATATTTAACGTAAAACGTTCGTTCGTTTCTAAAAGTTTGACAAAAGCATTTTATGAGGAAAATAAAAGGCACATACACATGTGTAATTCGATAGATATTATTATAGAAGATATTATCTTAAATATGATTTAAGAGTTTAATCAGATTACCTATCCTTTTCTCTAAATATTTTACATATAAAAATGAAATTTATATTGATTTTTGGTCCTGACGAAGTTTTTCGTAGTTTTGCTTTTTGTTTTTGTTTGAATAGAACATTTTTAATATAAATAATGTTATTGTTTTTATCTCATTATTAAGTAACTAATTTCTTTGCGATAATTATCCCTACTTACAGTTAAATAGCTCATATAATGTTGTTAGTGGAAATTAAAGTTATATTTTTCAAAAGTCCACTTTAGAAACAATATACAAAAGACGTTAGGGAAATAATAGCTGGGTGAGTTCAATATTCATGTGATGAAAAAATTAACAAGACGATTCCGTACGCATTCGAGAAAATATATTTATTTAATTTAGCTGACAAAAAATAACATCATTAGATTTTAATTGACTGCTCTATAGCTACATATGAAGTAAAGAATTGTTTTTAAACTTAAATTTTATGAGGATATTTTTTTTGTGCGGAATGACACATTTCAAAGATAAGAACTGAATTAGACAACTTAGCTCTTGGTTACTTACCTACTTACTTTGAGGAACAAAGCTTAAAACTTTTTGAAAGATAACGATCTACTGAACCTTTACTGGTGGCCTGTCCCGCATTGAAACATCTTCTAACAGCTTGTGTGGGTTGCTCATTGAAATTAAAATTATAGAAAAGAATTTTGGGTGAAGGCCAAGAAAATTGATTTTAGTATTGTGAGAGGAGAAGAAGAACTTTCCTGGGAATATTTTGCTCGTTATATCTCCTAGTGATTTATACTGGCTTAGCTGGAGAATTCATTGGGTATTTGCAGAATTACCACCCCTCGTCGAATTCAGAAGGCGGTTTCTATTCAAATTTGTTTGCTATTACCAAAGATCAATAAACTTTTGAACATTTTTATCCTCAGAATCAAGGGAAGCGAAAAGAAGTAAGACAAAGTCGCATTATTTAAAAAGAAGCTTCGGAAAGTCGCTGAAAAAAAATTCATCTAAAAGGAATTTTTCAATTTGTCGTTCTTGTTCTTGGGGTTTTCCTGGAAAGAATATTCCCTCTATCGCTGTCCCTTTGGGTGATACTTATTTTCAAAGAATGGGAGAGGTGACGTCGAATTATCTTATCTTTTACCCCATAAACATTCATGCAAGTTTACGTCCCGAATATTTCCAACAGGTGGGAGACAAACAAATACAATGTTACAATATGTCGTCAGGATAACCAGAATAATAAGGGAATTTCGTAGAGCTTTTGCGTTCTTCCCTGACTGGATTTTATCGCTAACGCTGCCAGAAGGTGTCGGGTGCTGGAAGTCTTTTGGGTAATTTATAAATTTGAAGCACTTTAACAACTTGTTCTTATCACTTTAGTTAATAGGGAATTATTGGACAAGTCAAACGATCGCTTTAGAGGAGTAAAGCTCTGAAGAAAACCCTTTACTTTTCGGGAACATTTTTGACACTTGATACAAAGAATTATCTGGTCAAGGTTTTATGTCATAGTTTTTAAAGAAATTGTCAAAGTTTCAAATGAATTTTAAATTCAAATATTTATATTTAAATCCCTGTGCAAAAATATACTCATATTTACCATTTTATCGAGATTGGTGTTAAAAAGACAAATAAAAATGTATGTTTGTTTTTATAAAAAATACATCATATGTGATGGGATTTTGTTTTTAAATATAAGAACTGTATTAGACAACTAACCTCTTAAGCAGGTACTTAGTTAGTTTGAAAAACAAAGAAAGTTTATCTAGTTACAGTTTTTATATTGTGTTTTGGCAACAGTTAGAACAGACTTTGTAACGCACTTTAAACATTTAAAAGGTTTCTAAATACCGAAAAGGCAATAGGTTATGCTCTAAAAAATATCCTTTGTTAATAAATTGAGTTCATTATTAAGGGATCATCCCATAATGTAAGCACATTTGAAGCAAATAAACGAAACTTCCTGAAACTCATAAAGCCCCTCTGAAAGCTGGTCTATTTGGTTAATCGGGGTTAATTGCATTAAAACTTGTGCAAACACAAATGCCCGCTGCAGCGAATTTTACCCGTGAAGAAACTTCAAGTGGGGAAATTCGCCCAATTCCTAAATATGGGATAAAAAGTTGCTTAGTGTTTAACGATGTGCAAAAAATCGGCGTACAATGCAAACATTATAATGAAAGGTGGGTGTGGAAAATCCGGTACAAAGCCAAACTCTGAGGTCCTCCGAGCTTAAACCGGGAGGCGCACAAAGCCGCTCTGCGCCACCGGAATATGCATCGGCGACGATTATAAAAGATCCGAGAGTGCAGCGTTTTATCTGCTGGTAATATTTTGTATTAATTAACACATGCTTACCACTGCGGGTCCCTAAACGACATTACAAGTAGTTGGGAGCAAGTAATCAGCAGAACACAAAAGAGTGGCGAACCCACCAGCACCCATACAAAAGCAAAATATTTGCTTTAATTACTCGTAGAATCCGGCCGGGTTAATATTTAGAATAGGGAAGACCCGTCCTCGGGGCCGGGGCAACAATAATAAAATTTTATTTCATGAGAGGAGCCCGCCCTGGAAGTCGGCACGGGCGGGCAAATGTGACTCCTGCCACCACTCCATTAGTCCTCATTTGTAGCACTTTTGCGCTAATTTACGTACGTCCTCTGCGTGAGCGTCGGGATACGTCGGGATGTGGCCGCTTCCACAAAATAATGTTGTTGGCGAAATGGCTCCTGACGGTGTGTGAACATGGCGGGGCCGTTCTCGAGGACGTCCTCTAAAACAGCGCTACGCTGCGTCTGATCCCTGAGCCTGAGCCTGAGCCTGAGCCCGACCCATAATCTTAGAAGCTCTGGACAAATGAGGTGCCCAAAGGCATCTCAGATTGCAGGGTTAATTGCTTCGAGTAATTCTGTACGTCACATGATATTTTGTGGTTTCCTCCGAGCTGTTCCTGGTTTCTCTAGCATGGGGGTTTTCTATGTGGCAAAGTTTTATCGTGCTTTGTTTTCTAAAAGTGGTTTTCATTAGAATTTACTGACACTTTGTTGGCTGATTAAGTGGAACAGCGGCTTGTTTCCGGAACATACCATGGATGTATTAATAAAATACAGTATCATTTGTTCTTCGCATAAGTGTCGAACAATTTCATATTATAATTTTATCGGTACTGATAAACGCTGTAGGTAAGTATAAATATGAAATAATGTAGGCAAATTACATTGACAAAAAAAAGTAAACTACAAAAATTAAAAAGTCCCGACTGTGTAAAAAGCAAACTAAAACAAGATTGCGTAGGAACATACATATGAGCTGTTATTTTTGAAAATGATATAAGTCCACTTTTTGAAACAATCACATGAGCGGTATCTACATATGTATGAACACGATAAGATTTAATTAGAAAACTTATTAAAATGCTATGTTAAAAAAGTGGATCTATACCACTTTCAAAAATAATAAATAAATAATAATTGTAATCAAGAGATTTCAGTGACAATCAAAGACTACAAGCTCATATATTAGAATATATAATGGAAATCCTTTTTCCTTAAACTAAAATATTAATTGTTGTTATCCGTCTTGAGCCTGCCAATTTAAAAGGTGATAGATAAAGTCGTGGAATCTGTAAAAAATCATCCAATAAAATCTGATAAATAATAGCTGTCGGAGAGGAGTCGCAGCAAGGAAAACACGAATCAACTTTATATAATAGTTTATTTTTTACTATAGTCATTTCATATAGGAAACGTCGTCTTGACTTTGGAAGACTTATTCAATGATATTCGACTCAATATGGTACGAATTTTTTTTGTTCATCTCTGCTGCTATTATACTAGGCACAGTACTATATAGATACTCGGGTATAAAATAAAAATTAAATATCGTCTTGAAATACATCAGAATAGTTTGCTTCACTAGTTATAGACAGAAATAAAATAAACATATATTATAGTATCTATATAGATATTTCTAAAAAGCCCTTATCAATACCTCTCGCTATTTAAATGTAGGTAATCACAAAAACTCACTGATAAGACATTTTAGTTTTGATAATTAAAAATGAACAAAATTCATGCCAAAAAGTAAGTGAAGATTACTAAATTTTCAATTTTATTCATGGAATTGTCAAAATCTATTAAATCTTGTTAATATATGCATGTATGACAGTGCAAAATGTAGGTAGATACTATGTAGTTTGAAGTATGTAATTATTTTTTTCTTTTCTTTAAAAAAAATAATACTTGCGTTATTCAAATATATTAGCAAATAAACACTTTATAGTTATGGAAATCAAGATTTCCCTTCCTGCTGTCCTCATAAGCCATCCCCACTTCCTAATCTGCTTTGCGTTCGGTATGTTGGAGTTAAAAATTGGTTCTAAAAATAAGCTGCTACTTAAAACTCTAAATGTGTATTGTATTGAATGAAACTGTGTAGTTCGTGACCTGTAAAAAAATGCTTTGTAATTGAAATTTGTGGTACCTACCTAATGCAATCTGGGAATAAGAAAAGAAAACCATTTTTATTTTTAGATTAAGTTTATTATGTGAAAGCAACAATCATTATACAAGAATTTAGACGTTATTTGTTCATATTTGAATAGAAAAGTAAACAAAACAAATC
The DNA here is from genome assembly GCA_951509405.1 of Machimus rusticus. Lineage (NCBI taxonomy): Eukaryota > Metazoa > Arthropoda > Insecta > Diptera > Asilidae > Machimus > Machimus rusticus. Next base: position 2,192,529 of record OX608052.1, on the reverse strand, counting down.
ACCTTAAATTTGAATTTTTGGAAAGCCCCAGAGCTAAAACAAATTTAATTTGCACACATCAAAGCAAAATCTGGCGCTTGCGGCCAAATTTGTACGATAAGAGCATAATTCATAACGCTTAGTGGAAGCTTTTTATTTTTACATCAGAGAGAATGCGAGAAATCCCCGACAATATCGCGTTAAATTGTCCTTCAGTGTCGTCGTAGCCGACAGGAATTAGCTAATTTAAGGTAGCCCAGACCTCGCAAAATTCATCCTCTAAAATGTTAATATTTCGTATAATTCCTCTGAGATTTTATCATTGGGCTCATCCACATCCTGCGGCCTTCAGTTATTTCCATCCGCAGCTCAGCTCTGCGGTCCTGGAATTGTTCTAAATAACTCTACGGCATCAAGGGAATTAACGATATTCTCCGGCATGGCCTTTTCTTTTATTTGAATCGTTCACCTTTTGTGTTCCTCCTCGCCGCCGCCGCCGTTCCTATTTTTTTTTCGTTATTGTTGATGGCCTTGGTCAAAATTTCGGGAATGCTACGAAAGCAGGATCTCTTAATGTGCCTACTTCTCCTATCAAATTACTTGGGGGACAGTAAAGTATCGCTGAGATTGTCCACCCAAATCTGGGGACGACCTTTTCTTGTGAGCTCTTAAGTAATTATTGTTGTAATCTGCTCTTCTGCCTGGAAAAAAGAAAATTGCCCATAAGTTCTTCTTGAATTAAGTCCATAAAAGACGAGTAAAGTCTCTACGCCATTTATGAGTCGATTTCGTTAGAATAAAGTTATCTTATGACGACTAATAAGTTCGTATAGAAATTGTCATCTTTTTTATCATCTACTTAATTGAAAGTTATATCCTTTAATTTTCTGTCTTCTTATCGTTCTACAAAATTTCTTGTGAATATATACTACACCAATAACCAGAGTTGGACAAAAATCAATTGCAACTAACAACTAAAAGCTACAACTAAATTAGTTAGTTGTACCTGCCGCCCACAACTATCAACTTAGTTGTTAGTTGAATTCACAACTAAATTAATTGTAGTTGGAATGAACAGCTACAACTTATAGTTGAACAAAAATAAGTTGTGTTTGTGTATATCAACTAACAACTTAATTCTTTAGTTATAATTTTCAACTAACAACTTAAACTAAATTATCTCGCGATTTCGAAAAAAGAAAAGATAAATTAACTTAGTTTAGTGGAAGTGTGTGTCTCATACCATTATCAAACATTATTGAGCAATTTTTGTTTCAAAGTAACGGAAAAACTAGTCAATAAATGAAAGTTTAAAGTGTCAAATATTAATTTTGCCATTGTCAATGACGCACTTCTTAACTACTTTTTCTCAGTATGGTAATTAAATTATAAATAATTACAAATCATTTTTGTACAATACAAATTGAAATTGAAGGAGGTAAATCTTATAATTTTATAAGTGGCCTGAAAAATCATTAAATTATACTTTGTGTAAGTTTTCTTTATGATGCATAGAAAGATGAGATTATAAATGAATTATATCTCTTAATTATGAAAGATTCCGTCTAATTTTGTTTAAAAGATAAATCCTAGGGAAAGCTCAAAAATAAAAGCAAGCAGCATTGAGGATGAAGAAAGAAAAAGCAGCAAGTGACAAAGGGACGAAGATTAATGAGCTGCCAGGAAAAAGAGTTGTGAGCTCAAGCTGTTTAAAAATTGATGGCATTAACAAGAAGCGTTTGAGTAAACACAACAAGAAAATGTTCGTCCTTATTGTTTCTTCGCTTTTCTAACAAACTCTCTTAATAGATAGAATGAAATTTTTATGTATATGTATACATATGTATGCATCTGTATGTAAGTTCACACATACATGGGTTCAAGCGTAGTGCGGTTGTTCGTCTTCTCATCTGCTTAATTATACAAGATGGCATGTGGTATCTAATTCATCCCATTAATTGAGAAAAAAGTTTATTTGTAGTTAACAAATATAGAGATTGGTAATGGGGAAATAGGTTAATATTTAATAATTATTAACAAGCCCGATAAATCTCTATTTTAAGTATTGTTGAGTTAAATTTATATGCAAGATCCATTGGGTTTTAGGCGTTCACGGTCGTGAATGCCAAAACATTCCTTTTCATAGTATTGCAATATAAAATGAGAACTTTTCTGTTCACAAACGTTTTAAGCAAATAAAATAAGGATAAGAATAGTAATAGTAAACATTTTAAGTATTTGTGTGAGCTTTATAAATAAGTACTTCTTTATATCCTGTTCGTTTTTTAGTTTTTTTAATTAACTTTTTTTTTATTAAAATATTTGAGTGGGGAAGTTCTCAACTTCCCGTTGGTATGAAATTTGTTGAAAGAAAATTATTTAAAAGTAAGTATGTACTTTGTGTGCACTTTGCATATGCGCTTGCGAAAGCGGGAACAATTTCACGTTGCAGAATTTCCCTCTGCAACTGGTACTATTTGGTTCGTTCCAAATTTCCATTCAAGGCGGAATGCGCATATATTAACGTTATTATGAGCATGGAAATGCTGCAAGCTTAATGCCTTGCATTCATCCTTTAGCGTCTTTTGCAGGCCCTGTTCCGCTCGCATCTGAATGCCATGCCTGGCGCAGCTTCGCATTTTCACTTTCTTAGTTACTACAAAAGAAGTTTAAATCTCTTTCCTCCTTCAGTGAAGCATCTTTTGAAATTATTATTGTAGCGCCCTACTTAGCTCGTGCCAGGTTCATCGACGTGGTGCCAGAAATGAGGGCTCAGATTGCAACGTGTGCAAGATTCTGGTAGCAGTTGTGGTGGCCGTAAATACTGGAACAAGCTCAAAAATTTGCGTCTGTAATGCTTTTTTCCCAGTAGATCCATTGCATTTTACTGCAGTTAAATTTGAGTGACAACTTCAAAGGGTTAAGGTCGACGTTGGACTGATGTGGAAAGCAAAGCAGTAATTTGGTGTTTAAAAAATTGAGGGAAACCGAGCGTTTAAAAACGTCATTAACCAAACGGAAAATTATTATAAAATGGTAAAGGTATAGAGCAGGACAGTTGAAGTTCAAACTTAAAGTGATCCAATATGACAAATTTATAAAATAAAACTCGGAGCTCTAAAAAAATTTAAAAAAATAAATGTCGGAGGAGTTCCTTTAGGTTCGTAGATTTTGAACTTTATAAAAATGTATGTTTTTTGTAGCCCTTGCATAGTTGGGATTAAGTTTAAAATCTTTTATTTTATTAGTTTAAAATTTCAAAAATATATTTGTAACATTTTAATAAAATTGATAAAATGTCTATTTTTAAGGGATTCCCAAACAAAAATTTCAAATTAAAAAATATAAAAATAAGTTAGGTATTATAGGCTAATCTCTTTTAAGACATCCATTTCTATTCAAATAATTCATTGGGGTTATATGCTTCGCTTAAAATATCAAAGCAATAAGAACTAAGATGGATATTTTAATTTTAAAATATTGAGAGAAGAAAATTTTATATTATACAGTCCCTTGAAAAATATAAAGGTTTTAAGGTTTAAGACATTTTAATATGCGGCAGGTGGAGAGAATCTTGTGCTTCACTTTCAGAATGCAAACGCAAAGGTCCCTTGACCAACTTAATACGAAACCCCAACACCATCTTGGCGTAAGTAATGACCGAAAGGCTTGAAATATTCCCAGAGAATTGTTGGCGAAGGGCTCTCACCGGGAAAAGGGAAGGGAAATTGGATTAAAAACGCTGCCCGGGAGCACGTTCCTGTTGATTAAAGAGCTCCTCCCGTTTCGGCCCCGGGGAATAGTTATCAAGGAGCTTCCATTTCCTGCTTCGGAAGGCTTCCACTTTGTTTGTTTATATCTCATCATTGAATCTGCTTTTTCCGGAAGGAGTAATAAAGTTCAGGAACATCAGCACCACCCACAACTCTGCGACAGTGTCAGAAAACCCCATTTTCTTGGGAGTTTTCCCGCCGCAGAATAATATGGCACAATTCAAAGCATCAGGTCTTCTTCCCGAGCAACAGGAAAACTGCAATGTACATATTTTTCACTCCGTTCTGCTCCTCCAGTTATTTTTCATTTATTTCCTACCTTTTGTTTGGGAATTTATTTTTTCTACCATAGTCCAGACCCCGCCTGCCCTGCCCCGGGTTTGAAAGTCGGAGGATAACCCTAAATCACGGAAAGGAGGGCAGTGCAGGTGCAGGGATATTGCATTCATGGGATATTAAACAGTTTTATGGTATTGCCTTGTCACGGATTCTGAACAGTTCGTTATTAATGCACCAGGAATGTTCTTACAATTACCTCAAACTGCACAACTCTGGAGGTATGAAGCATCGTGCATTTGCATTGAATATTCGCTCCACTTCCACTCGGGCTGTCCACGTCCAAATGCGCGAGCAATTTTTGGAAAAGTTTTGTTTAGACGGAATTATATGGAATCTGCCCTTTTGACTAAGTAATTTTCTGCCCTAATGCAATCCACTTATAAAGCTACTCTAAGAAAAACCTCAGTGACTTTTAAAACTATTTTCGTAAGTAAAAACTGAAACTGCAAAACAATTATATATTTTAGTAAAATTAACTATTAAGTGAAAAGAAAATATATATTTTGTCCTTCAGAATATTTTGCTTTACTATTCTGGTAGATACAGTTTAATTCGCCGATTAAAAGGCGCACTTACCTTATCATTTTAAATGCAAGGTAAACTCTTTATTAACGGCTTAAGTAGTCTGTTGACTTTTTAAAAAGAAAAGGCAAGTGAATGCAGTAGCCCAAAAATGGGAATTACTCAGTCTAATCTTCAAGTATGTAGATTGTCTGGAATTGTTATAACAACTAATTCAATTAATTGGCTAATAATCAACAAAAGATTAGTTAGTATTGCTATTTTTTTTTCAGTGTAATAATTGTTATTTTCATTGCGAATCGAGTTGTTTATCCAAGACTTAAAACAAAATTCGATTTTCAAAACAAAAAACAGGAAACAAGACTAACCTACGCAACCCTGAAAATTATCGTAGAAGTAGAATAAACATCGGTCTTTTTGTATGTTATGTAGATTTTGATTTCCAAGCTCATATGCTTACCACAAAATAAAGGAAAGTTGATTTGTAGGTAAACGTTTAGTTCTTTTAAATTCCTGTTTATATGAACCGCTTTTATTAGAGAACGAAAAGATAGTTTGGGTTGCGGCGAAAATTGTCTCGAATTGGATTTATGTTTATTGAGAAGTCGAATACGGTTTGATTATTCATCCTGAAGACTATTTTGCAACAGGTGTCATTCGAATATATTTGTTGTACCTATCAAAATACTAGTTCAGACATTCAAACAGGTTTTTTCATTTATTATACATATAAAGCAAAAATTCCCAAAATTAGGTGCTAATTTGCGCCAGCATTACCTCCAAAATAATGTTTTTAATTTCCCTGAGTTTCAGTCCCATAACATTCTGTGAAACGAAAACGTAAAATTTGAAAAGGCATGTTCACAATTCATATGTGAATTTGAAATTTAATGCTACCAGCTGACTTGACAAATTTTACAAGAGACATGTTCGTGCCTACAGTCGTAAATTGTAAAATCTCGTTCGGGACATATTACGTTTAGCATAGGTGCTTGCCTATCTGGCTGGAATCAAATCTGTTGAAATCCTTGTTCTCAAGTTTATTGTTTGCATAATCAAGGATCTACAGCCCAAAGAAAAAGCCCAGAGCTTTCTGCAGGTTTATAGTGTCTTACTCTCGTGGCCCTTTTACATAATTCATGTCCTTTCATTGCCGAATCAGGAAGAGCTGACCCCATTTCAATCCCTAAATTCGTTTCGTCAATCTTGATTTAATCTGCATTTACATCTATGGATTTCTGCTGGGAAGGCCTTAGCCTTGATTGTTGTTTCAGTAACTGGCGGGACATGTCCCCTTAAGAACTTCTCCTGGCAGGCTGCTGTTACACTGGATGTCAGTTGGCACAGCACGGCCCCACAGACCTCGTGCCTGCCCAGTTACATGCATAGCTACAAAAGGTCGGGAATTAGGTTAAATAAATGACTCCGTGATAGCTCCGCCGACTCTTCTGCCCGACTACAGAGTGCTTATTCCATCGACACCATTATATGTAGATTGTAGATGTCAACGATGTCAATGCAGGCGAAATCAATTTACAAATATTGACGTGGGCTCTATTAGCAGCACCACTTCGATACCCCACTTTATTAGGTTCAAATATAAAGAATATGGAGGGATGGATAAAAACCCCATTCCACGGGTTTATTTTTAAAATCTATTTTTAGCGCTCCAAAGTCAACTTTGACATCCTCGTGTAAATAAGTTAAACTGCTCAGCAGTATTGTATATTTGTATGTGCGAACTTGTAACGCATACATACACCCATACACACATGCTTATCATATCAGGATAAATGAAATAACTCTCGCTCGCATAGAGTGTTTGTTAAATTTTAATGGTCAAAGTATTAGCTCAAAGCTTTTGCGTATACGCTCTGCTTTAGCATAATTAACAGCGGCGCAGCAGGTGCCAGTCGCCAATCTATTTAAGATAAATTGCTTTTCACAGGGGTGTACGTTGGAGGTCCTAATGAATTTTCAACAAATTATACTTCACAAAGGGCGCTGAAATGAATATTTTTAAATTAGTTTTTCACAAAAGGTTTGTCAAATTTATTTTGAGCCTAAAGATTAGTTCAATCATAACAGAGGTTTGGCGTAATAATTTCTAATTTTGGAAAATTATGAAAAGTAATTTCACTTAATCGTAAAATAATAGATTTATGTAATCAAACATTTTAAAACAAACATTACAAATTAACATTAAACTAAGCTTATTCATCATTTAATTACATTATCTTTTCGATGCCAAAATTTCAAAATGTATGTATTTTATTTAAAATTTCGTTAAATTTCAAATTTAAATCCCAATAACTTTTACAGTTGTAAACGGATTCTAATAAGTGAGGTTACGTTGAAAAGTACTTTTATCCTCTTTTGAATGGTACTGGATGTCCTTAAAAAGATCTATAAAGATTTTAGTGAACGCTACTCCTATAAAAAACTTGGGGGATTTTGGGGGGAAGGAGTGACTTTGAGTTGTCTCAGGACATTCCAAGGAATGGATTGGTATAGAGTTTTCTACGTAGAATCCGAACACCCTGTGTAATGAACTTTCACCGTAATCCATCCAACGTTTTTCTGGAGCTTCAAGCCTCCGTCCAGGATATACAATATTAAGTTTCATTTCATTTCATTTCATTTTCACTGTAAGAAAACTTTATTAAAAAAAAAAAATTAAAAAAAAAATTGAAAGTTATACTTTTAAAATTCTTAAGAAATGGAGTTTGAATTCAAACTAATATTTTTTGTATATATTAATTCTTATTGGCGCTGTTGGAAATGAAGCTTAGATGCGATCCCGAAAACTTGCACATTGTACCTATTCTGGATTCTATCAACATCCGTAATAAGGAATGAGCATTTTGATGAAATAGGAAGTATTAAAACTCTAAGAGCTTAGTTTGAAATATTATTTTTTTGCTGTATTTATTTTACCTCCAAGAGCAATAAATACACCTTCCCAATTTAAAAAATTTTTGCGAAAATCAGAAAAAAACGAACTGTTTTTTATGGCTGGCAACAGAGAAGAATAAATATTTGCTGTTCTTGTTTGCCTTTCAGCATCTTATTCAAGCGAACACGAACACATCGGGACTATTCAATTAGCCATGAAAACAATAAAGTTATTATGAACTGAGGGGTTCATCGAAAATTGAACTTGTTTGGGTTAAAGGCACCCGTACCAGTTCGCGATTTAATTAACTTCCGAAAGTAATTTTTTAAAGTGTTTACATTCCCCCAAAGCATTTCGCAAAAACAAATTTCATTAACATTCAGGCAGGTCAAAGACCATCAAATTTTCCCTATCAAGAGCACTGGTCTCTCGGAACCCGATGCGGGGGACTGTACATAGACTACACCGAAGCATGTACAAATTCGGATCATTATGGGAATAACTTCTCGTGCAATTGCTTAAATATTTGCCTTCTGACAATTTCGTAACATTTCTCAACAAACAGAGTTGTCTATTGATACTCCAATTGTAAAGTGAGCACAAACAACCACACGATGGAGTTACACTTCACCTCCCATCCTGTTACACAGAAGGTTTCCTGAAGTGTTCGGTTTACCCACCCCTGCCGTCTTGCGAGACTGTTTACTTTCTGAAAGGATATGGATTTGTTTACCCACGTCTCCGTCTCCCTTGACTTTTTGTGTTACTCTCGAAACACAACTCGGAAAGGAGCTGATGCCGCTGTAACACCCCCGCCATTACGGCGAGGGAATCCTCCGAGTCGCAGTGAAACTCTTAAGTTTGCAGACGTGAACATATTAACGGATTTAAGGATTTACTTTATTGCAGAGACTCCTCGGTAAGCGACCACAATGCGCCGTAGGCCACATCGAGCCTTAAGTCCCCATGGCTCAGTAACCACTAGGAGGGATCTCAGCAAAATGTAAAATCCCCAAGTGGCGACCATGAAAATTTCAGTGATTTCAAGAGACGTAAAGTAATTGAAAAATTCAGCCTCAAATGATTTTGGCTACCTAGAAAGGTTCAGAGGACCCCAATGAATTATTTACCCTGAGGCGTGCCAATTTCTGGACCTTTATTCTTTTTGACTGCAGAATTCTTTCTGCGACGAGACCAAATGTGTTTTTAAGTCCAACAAAGCTAATTTCTATAATATCTTGAAATGACACTCGTCGATAAATTTTTCAAGTAAATGATATGATGTGTTATTCTTTTCGTCCTAGCAATTCTCAGGTACAAAGTAAAAGAAATCTCAAAAGTACGAAATTCCTTCGTAATTGGACATTCCTTTAGGAGAATTCTTAAATATTTTCTTCTTGTTCTTATGAGGAAAAGAATTTATTTGAGTTTTCTGTTTACAGCATTAGCTGTAGTAAGATTTCTGAGAAAAAGCATTAATTTCAGCTAAGGAATCCATTACTTATCCTGGAACTTTTTACCTACCCTTGTTTTTCATAAAAAAAAAACAAGTTTGAAGGAATCGTCTTAAACACACAAAATTCTATTACGTTGTTAAATGACAGGTAAATCAAAAACTTTTTATAACAACAAGAGTGAGTCAATATGTCCACGAAGGTAAATTTATACAAATAACAACATTATAAATATCAACCGGTATCAGCAAAACATTATTATTAACTTAAATAAAAAGTATTGCCAATATCAACCACAAATGTGAAAGTTAAAAATATGTAGTTAAATTTGTAAATATTTTTACTTTAGAATAAAAATGTTTGTTCTTACAATAGAAGTTTGGTAATAGAAGAATTATTATATATGATTATGTCATAATACTGCACTGATGTTCGCATTCTGCATTTTACTAACAATTTGCTTTTCCCAAACTGTCCAGCTTTTCCCTATTTGTATTACCGCCTTTTCTACGTTCTTTTCTTAATTTGTTACCCTCTACTAAATATTTTTCATCATTTTCTTAAATTTTGGAACTTGAAGTAAAATGTGATAAAATGAATTCCTATAATTTGAATTTTACGAGTTCAAAACGACAATCAGCTGGAATCGATCGTTTTTAACTTGGATGTAATTTAATTGCTATGTTTGTTATACATATTAAATGAAATTCCTCCAAACGATTTGGGAACATTATTTTATTTTTTAAATTTATGAGATGAATGAGATGAGTGCAACAATAATAATAACAGATGACTGATGAATTTAATGAGAAAACAAAATATATTTTCGAGATTTGGGAACATGCAAAAGTAAGAAATAAGCACAAAGACATATAATAATGAAACGTACTTCGCACAGTTATTTGCCACAATTGGAACTGCACATCCAAAATGTCTTAATACTTTCCTATGTGCAAACACCACAAGAAGTCAGAATAACTTTTCCTTCATAGAGCTCGAGGGCATCTGTATACTGTATGAACAACTCAGTTTAGGATCTTAAGAAATTCAAGTACGAAATAATCGAAGTCACGGCAAAAGTTTGTCGGGTTCCATATGTTGCTCAACTTTGTGTTATATCATTAGAGCTAAGAGCTCGCCAAGGGCATTAAAAGTTTTCTTTTCGACTGTATCGAATTGATGTAGGTAAATTGACTTTTATCTATTTATGCCTTTGGCGCAATATCAAACTTTGTAGAACTTTTATAGGTGAAATTTGAGGCAGGTGTACTTGAAAACATTATCTGAGTTGTAGACATGAGTGATGTCTATATACATATGCAGTTCGTTCATTTTCCTGGGCCTAAAAAGTCTGTTATGAACAGTCTTCATAACTTTATATTCAAAGTTTTGTTTTCGCCCTTTTACTTTGTATTGTATTTACGAAATATGTAGCAATTTCTTTACTTGTGTTTCAAATTTTTGCTTTTAATTTTGCGAGGAGTCAAAGATTAGAATTAAAATATCCATATCTATGCAGTATATGCAGATGAACACTTATCTCCAGAAACTTTGAATAAGATTTCTCCGGTTTGCAAATGTTCAAAAAGCATTTATTTATGCCGTAATTTTTATTTAAATTTGAGGGATTAATAAATAAGAAAATTTAAAATATAACATTTATGTTTGTATTTAGCCATTACGATTGCAAAGATATTTTTCAGTTTATTTTAAAATCGAATAATTAAACGTTATTGAAAAAGTAAATACATGCATATAATTTCTATCTGCTACTATCTATGTGATTATACGTAGGTATAATTTAATTATTTTCCTGATTTTTGACGACATTTTGTCTGCATATTTTTGTAATTTCAGGAAATATGAACAAAAAATCAAAACTTTTATAAGCATTGCAATTTTAGATATCACGAAAAGTATTTTTGGGGCTCGCTATCATATAGCTGGCAAAATTATTGTTCATAAAGCTCGTAGCTCATAATGTAAGATTGCTATTTAAATACCTTCTACAACATTGTTATTCTGCTTTATACAGCTTACTTTCAGGAATAGAATTGCTTTAGCCTGAAAAACTAAATCAATGAACCAAGTATTGCTATAAACTGACAACGAGCTTCTCTATAAAAGTGAAAAGTATAATTTTATTTGGTAAAGCTACAGCCCAATTCCTTTTAACCAGTCTAAATTAATTGGAAGTCCTTGCGTGCAATGGTACCATTTCGCTAATTAGGCTAAAGAACATTTACAAAGCAACGTACCATCAAACGTAAAAATTGACAATATCTTTATAAACACGATAATGTTGTAAAAACGACTATTTGCATTTCTCCACATGGCCCTATATAAAGAAGTTATATGGGTTTCTGTGTGCGCAAACTTCGTAGGTATCAATCATTAACTCTTCGCAGCATGCAGGCGAAAATCGATTAAAAAAAAGCAGAACAAGACCGACAAAAGTCTGCTCATTAAAACTTCATTTCGAAATTTTTCCGCTGAGCAATTCCATGTAAAAGTCACAGAGAAAGTGGGAAGTTTTTGTCAGGACGAATGAAAAATGTCAACTAATACGGAAACGTAACCCACACAAAGGCTTAACAAAAAATGAAAACTCTAAAGAAGAAATTCCAGAAAAAATGAGAAATTGCATGGCATCGTGAACGTGATTGTTGTTAGAGCTCGGGGCTAAAATCAGCTACCAAATCTAACAATATGCAACATGTTGAGGTTAATATAAGTTTCGTTTTGCGTTGGTGGATTACGTAGTTGGACAGTGAAACGAGATTTAGATCTTTAATTGGTTTTCATGTGAACTTCAAGTTCTGATGAATTTTAAACATGCAAAGACTTTTCCAAGTACATACCTATTTTTTTTATTTGTTTTTCAATAATTTGTCAAAGTTCACGCTTACCCATGTATCCATATAGCTAAAAACTTGTTGTATGAGGGCGAATTTGTCACAAACACGTTTTATAGTAATACAAAATTGTAGGAGCATATTGCAGGTAATATCAGTAATTTAAAACATGCTCTAACCAGTTCTTAATTCGTATTACCCTTTAACAACAGAATGGCATGAAGAATACGTTGGATATATTTTTAGCGTAACTACAACCACAAAGGAATTCTTGTGTAAAGGAGTAGCTCTAGTAATTAATTAAAAATTAAATAAGTATAGGTACCTACTTCATATTTTCACGACTACAAAGGAAATATGAAACTTTGCCTTTAGTACTGCGAAACAAAATATCATGATAGATAATATTTATGAACCTAAGCCAAATTCTTTTATAAATTGGGCAAACAGATTTGGTTTTTATGTTGATGTCTGTGTATTTATTTGCGGCTTTTGCCGCAGTTTTGTTTGCATGGGCACAATAATAACAAATAGAAGTGCTTTCTGCGAACGATTTTAGTTATTGGCATTTTTCAATTTCTCTGACTGTGAAATTTTTATTACTCAGATATTTATTTCCCGAATTCATAACACACACTTAGATAGACTGTACTACAGTTTTGTTTCCATTACTTTTCCAATCCACAGATAAGTTTTACCTCAAAAGGCAAATCAATTTAATCTTTTCACAATTTTTTATACGTTTGAAACTATAAATATTTTTTCTAACTAAAACATTTAACGCGGTTTAACCTACCATGGTTGAGTTAAATACACATATTTGCGTTTTAGTTTAACCTATCTGTGGGTTAAATTTATTTTCGTTTTATTTCCGAATATATCAAATGTATATTCATGTATATTTGTTTAGGTTAAACTCATTTGCCAATGAATCAAACTGATTTGCTTTTAGGTTAAGTCTATGTGCGAATGCTTTGCTCTATGGAAATTCAATAAATTTTATAAATCTACCTCCCATAAATCTGGCACTTTTAATTCCAACATTTTGACATCACATGCATATATTCCAATTTGACGATTTCATTTATTTTATTAATACATGTGGAAATATAGCTATTATATTATATCTATACTTTATGCATGTATCTGGTCTATAGTTTTAGCAATTGCAAGAATCAACAGATTGATTTTAATAAAAGTTTTATCTTCTCGAAAGTTTTTCAAATTAAATGGTACTATTATTCAAAACTTTATAGGTCATTAACTGTATTTTGCCCAATGTATTTGACTTTTTCTATGCTCTATTTAAAATGTCTCCTACCTACTTGTATGTCACGTAATAATTTAATGCTATTTGATCTTATATTGAGTTTTTTTGTTTTTGAGTAATTAGAAACATTTACATAGGTACTTAGCAGATTGTAGCATCGTATTTCGGACTCTTGCAATATGGTCAGCTTTAGCTCTTTCTCTAATCAAACAAATGCCATCAGAAACTTTATTAACTATGCACAGTATTATAGCACCAAGGTGATTATATTTCATATAAAGGCTCAGGTATTTTATAACTCCTTTGCTCCTAATCACCTCAAATATTCTATCTGGCATATTGATCGTACACGTTTTTTAATCAAATTGTCGTCAATTTCATCTTAAAATCGCTGCTCTGAGTTCTTATACGATTTTATATTGGTGATTATTTGCATAAACTCGTCGTACTAATATTCTCCACAGGTTCTCTATTAGATTAAGATCCGAACTTAAAGACGACCCCTCTAACAAAGGAATATATTTTTCTTGAATCCAAGTCTTGATTGTTCTCGCAGAATGAATAGCTGCGTTATCATGCTGAAAAACAAAAGTTTCTTAATGATCCGCCTCCAGATAAGAAACCAGAATCCCCGTGTATTTTTCAGCATTCATTTTTGTTGGAACAAAGCACAAGCACAATGTTCCTTCGAAGTAAATGCTCCCCAACTTCCACCGCCGAAGTTTCTACTCGACCGCGGAGGATCATTTCTGCGTAGATCCTGCCAGTAACTACTCAAAGAACGTAATTCCATTGATCTGTGCCATTCATATGTTTTTTGGCGAATTCCATACGTGCGTCCTTATATTTATGCTTTAAATTGGATGGAAATATTGCTAATAACAAAATTATTGGAAGTAAAAATTTCACATACTCTCCGAAAATTTAAAATTTAGAGTAACTACGGCAAAAACAAAATTATTATTTTTCTCAGGCTCAAAAATGTGTCTGCATTTATACATAGGAGATGCGCACAGCTAAAGCGCTTTGAACTACATATGTATATAATCATGCGCCGGCGCGGCGGACACTTTCTTTGCGGTTTGGTAGATTATGTTATCCTTACCACACCACATGAGAATAAGTACACAAAATGTGAACAAATTTTAGGAATTTTATCAGAATTATGAGTGTATAGCAAATAATAACAAAAACTATTATTGCGAGGAATTGCGCATACTTTATAATGTCCGCAAATTATAACCTCACTTTGAAGTAGGTTATAGAAAAAATCTGAAGGCCATCAACAATTGCATAAAATACCATACATAAATTGAAATCCTCAGCCCGTTATCTTCCTGCATACAACAAACTCTGATTTGAACTCTAAAGCAAAATTAGAAATATTCGTTCCGTTCGTTAATAAACAAAAGAATAAAAAAGTAAAAACCTTTTACCCTGAATTCTCTGTTGACTGAACTAATTTGACAATGATAAAATGAAATGACTTTTACTAGTCCGAGCTTCGTTCGACCCAACTGCTTTCAGAATTTCCTTTGGCAACCGGTCGCATATGTTCCTTTATATTAAGAGCTCTGCATTTCAATGCTTTGAAGTAAGTGACAAGAGCACAGCTTTGATTTTCCGGTAGTCATCTCTCGAAAGACTAAAGTGTCATCTACTTCCGCGCCAGTAATTTCCCAAAATTATTTTCCCCATCTCTGGTGCTAATACACCTTCTTTATGTGTGAAGAATTTTTCATTGTTCTTACAAATAATTTACGGGAAGTTGTAAGTTGCCGATCGCGAAACTGATGCTGTTTGAGTGGGTGCTCGTTGTAGTGGAGCCAACGAATGTGGAATTCGTTTCGTGATAGATGGGATGCTCAACACAGAAAGTGGAATGCCCGTCTTTTGTGCATGCACTGCTAACCACTGCTAACCACTGTGCACTTGCAGTCTGTAAAGAAATTGTGAGCTCTTACTGCTAAAAGTTTTCGTTTTGAAAATTATGCACGGGCAGGTAAGAAACGCGGAGCAAGTTTGGCGAATGGCTTCAGGCTTAGCATTGAAGTGTGGAGAGCTATTTGCAAGGAGGCGTGGGCCGTTGCGCTCGTTTGTTGTATTGTATACGACGAGAGCCCAAGTTTCGCAGTAAATTTCCCCTTCCTTTAGAATTCAAACTTTTCTGAATGGCGCAAATTACTCACCAAACTTCTTAGGGTAAAATGTACACAAACATGCCAAAGATATATCTCGTTGAGTTCCGCAACAAACAAATAAATTTGAACTCCGCACAGGAAATCAAAATTTTTTTGAGCATTATTGAGCAAAAATTTTAGAAAGATAAACCCAATTGAAATTTTTCATTTAATTTTCTTTGGATTATGCAGATTTTAAATATTATTCGCCTTTGAAGCATTAAATTTTTTTATGTAGTACCTACATTCTATAGTCAAAACCAATTGGTTAGATAAATCTTATAGTAATCATTACGAATCTTTAAAAACAAAATGTACTTACATACAACATACATATACATATATAAGGTCATGTGCATAGCACATAGCAGTTATTTACATGAATTAGACAAAATTTGCAATAAAAGTTTGTGTGAAAAATATTACATTGTTATTAAATTAATCTTTATTATCTTATTATAATACATTTTGAAAAATTCGAAGAATTTCCAATATTATAATATTATTTCATAATACGTTAGTATTTTGTTCCGTAGCCATTATTTTGAATAATCTATAATAGACTTACACTCTGATTGAATGTATTCTCATAATTGCTAACAATTCTTTGGTTTTACTAGAGACTCTGCCTTTTAAGCATATGTACATAAAGCTCAATAGGGTTAAGTTCTGGCGATTATGAAGGTCAAACCACAACCATAATTTTGTTTTCTTCAAAATATTTTTTAGCCTTTCTGGCGCTTGTAATGACTTCTTCATATGAAATAAGCATTTATTCGAAATAATTTTCTTTCAGAATTTCTGCACAGCTCAGTGAGGTTTATCGAAATGTCCAGGACACAACTGCAGAGTGTAGACGATGAAACCTTTCAAGGCCTCAGGCTGGAAACGCTTAAACTGATCGATAACAAACTCCAAGACATTTCCGAAAGAAGCTTTGGGTAAGCAAAATAACTTTGTATTTATTTTTATTTGGATTTATATATTAAAACCTTAGGGAATTTTCTCCAGACCTTGATTAATATTTCTTTTGTTTTATGGAAGAGGGAAATTTCTTAGCACATCTAATTGAAAGGGAACTGTTTGTTTGCTCGAAGCTCGCCATTATGTTCTTCAGTATGCCGCTCTGAAAGGTCGACAAACAGAGCTTTGTACAGAACGAAGCGGCTAAATTGGCAACCACTTGAGTGTTGGCTGCTATGCTATTACCAGCATCGTTATTATCATCATCATTGTCGTTATCATCAGATCTCGATCCATGTAACCGCAACAAGCGTTGGAACAATTCAATCAAAATGTTTGCCATCCCCTTGAATAACGAGTGAATGGCACTCGCAGCACCAAGGAGCAAGTAAGATCTCTCCAAAGGACTCCATTGAGGATGAAAAAACACTGCCGTAGAATGAATCGCCCCCATCTTCGCCCCAATTCAAGTTTCTTGTGCGGCTTCCCTTATCAAGGGTTGTCCTTAAGGCGCACTCAGCCTGATTTCTTTACGTACTCCATGCATGTATGATACGTTGTTCCGTTCCGGCGACCCCTGAATATCTTCATTTGTAACATTGGCCGAGCCTCAGCAAACTTCTGCATTACTGGGGATTTGTATTCGCTTCGTTGCCACCGCCAAAATTTGCATAGAGCCAATTAAGAGATATTTACATGCAAGAGGCTGAAAAGTGTCATACTGCTCTTTTCTGAAGGCAAAGAGTCGTGTCTTGCTTGGCTGCCTCCCCTTGGGAATGGAAATAACAATGAAAAGCTCGCACTATGCCCTCTCGAAGGGAAAGGGCATCTGCGTGTATAACACATGCGATTTCGAGCACCGTTGCCTATCCCCCGAGGAAAGTCCCCCGCGGCACGAAAATTTTACATTGTTATATGCCAACCATTGTGGCTATTACAAGCTCACTTTACGCAAGGATTTCGGGGCTCTGGCACTTCAAAGTCGTACAGAGTTCAAGGGCAGACCAAACATTGCTGCTATCCACGAATAGCTCAAAAAACATTTGAATCACGCGCGCCCAATATCATTGGAACCCACTTTAGGCACAGGTGTTTATGTAATGAAAACGTAACTTCTATTCCCGCCCAGTGAGACTCCTCCTGTAAACAAGGCACTTGAGCTGAAATATCCCAAATCCACCTTCCAAAAAATTATGACGAAATTATTCCTCTACGTTTCAAGGGATTTCCTGCTTAGGTTCTTCGTATAGGTAGAACATGTATTTCCACCCTCACGTATATTCATTACAAGCAGATAGAAAATGTAATGTAATTAAGTTTACCATTCCTCACTCTTACTAATAGATACTAAAAAAAAACGAATGCTGTTTAGTGTTAAATTTATATGAAATTAAATGATAATTACATATACAAATACATGTCAAGCAATGTCAGTTTTTTTATTACAAATATAAAGTTTAAATAATAATTATAATGATATGAAATATTGGTAATCAAATATTTTATATGAAAATTGATTCAATAATTAATAGATGTTGAGTTTTAGCTCATATATATATATACATACATATATGTATGTATTGAAAAAAGTTTATTCAGTTTCCCCATATACATATAATCTTCAATTCACCACGAATTGTTTATAAAATAATTCAGGTGGCTAATCATGGTTGACTTATTATAATTGATGCTGCTTTGTATTCATTTAAAATAGTGAATTTCATGAATAATAATTATATATTGGTAGAGCCCTTTAATAGCAGAAACTGAAAACGGGCGGACCCTTATAAGTTGTAGGTATTATAAATAATAAAACTATATGAGTGTGTTTGAGATTGCTTATTATGTTTCTAAAAATAGATAGATAATAAATAGATATTTTTGAAAGACGATATACATACATCGATTTATGCAATTAAAATCTTATAGATTAGTGTCAGAATCAAAGTTCATTCATCTATTCAAAAAAAGTAATATTATGAAAATTGGTGAAATTGCGATCTGCTTAGATAGTAAATTAATAATTTGGCCCCCTTTAGATTGCCCAATTTGACTAAGGTCGTGGAGTTGATGATGATTATATTAGAAATAAATTGCGGGTTCCTTCCTCAGTAACAGAAGCTAGGAAATGACTAAGAATAGAATAATAAACTTAACGATGCGTTTTATTACAGCTCCATGGCCCACACTCTTATTACATTAGACATATCGGGGAATCAGCTCCAGCAGTTACCCCTAAATGCTATTAGGAACTTACATGCTCTTAATAGACTGGTGGCACAACGGTAAGTAATTTTCTCCCCATAAAATCGGAATTCCTCATAAAAATTTCATTTAGAAATCACATTACTGCGATAGACGGCAACTGGGGGAGCTTATCTGAATCACTTCGCAGCCTCCACTTGTCTGGCAACAAAATCTCAGAAGTGCTGGTGCCTAGCCACGATGAATCCAGAGGGAACCTATCACTCACCTCGACGGCGAACCATATCAGTTCACGTCCGTTCGCAAAACTTCGGAAACTACTTTGGCTCGACCTCAGCAGCAACCGAATTTCCCATCTGTCCGGAATGGCCTTCCCGCGGTCCCTAGTCACTGTTGACTTGTCACGTAATTTAATCCCCTTGTTCCCGCAGCAACTTTTCGAACACTTGTACGATCTCCGAATTATATCGTTGCGGGATAATCTAATCAAAACTATTTCCTGCAAGGAGATTCGCGCTCTGCGAATGCACTTGGAAAAGTTGGATTTGAGTTTGAATTTAATTGAGGAGTTCCGTTCGGACTGGTTCCAGAACAACTACAGTAACGTCCACATCAGGGCTCTCAATATCGAGAAAAACTTCGTAAAGGTTGTACCACCTGGTGCCTTTCGGGGCACAGGCATTGTGCACCTCGTCATGGCATTTAACGAGATCTCGAGAATTCACGTGGACGCCTTCGAAGGAATTTCGGGGACCCTAGAGTATCTTGACTTGGAGCGAAACCAACTTCAGGGGATTCCTGGAGCCATAAAGACCCTTAGCAAAGTGAAATATTTGTACCTAACGTCGAATCGCATAGCACATTTGGCTAATTTGCCGGAAGTAACGAGCAACCTACGTGTATTGAGCTTAAGTGGAAATAATTTCACAACCATTCCAGTCGAAGGGCTTCGCAACTACACGGAGCTGTCTTACTTGAACATGGGCTACAACACCATCGCCGACATACCTGACAATGTATTTGTGGGCTGGGGTAGTCAGCTGCAAACGATTCTTTTGAGAAATAACAAAATTACTGCGCTGCAGTTTGGCTCTTTTAGTGGACTGCACTCCATCAAGGAAATAAGTCTCAGCTTTAACGACATCGTTTACACAAATCCATATGTCTTTGAGAACGTTTCCAGAACCCTTAAAATTCTTGAGTTGTCCTTTGCAATGTATCGCGACGAATTTCCGATGGAGGCTCTTTCCCCACTCACGGAGTTGATGTGGTTGGGTCTGGACAATAATAATCTCAAAGTAATCACCAATGAGTCGCTGGCAACTATGAAGGAATTGAGCTACATAAACCTCGGATTTAATCAAATTGTGCACATACCCAAGGATCTATTCATACCTGAGGTACACCGGAACTTAGTCGAAATTGATTTGTCCTACAATCTTATCGAAAAGATTTCATCGAAAACGTTTAGCAATTTGGCCGAATTGCAGAACATTAATTTGCAATCGAATAAAATTCGGACTCTTGAGAGGCATAGCTTCTTTAACTTGGAATATATGACATACATCGATCTCTCCTACAATCGACTAAAGAATATTTCTGATGCAGCGTTTGCATTCCTCCCAAGCTTGTTGGGATTGGACTTAATGCACAACGCCCTTTGCACAGTATCTCTACGAATGTTCAATTACTTATCTAATGCGAGCATGCCATTAAGTTTAAATATGAGTTATAATCGAATCAGTCAATTCGACGATGATCTGACGTCGTATCTTTACATTAGCGACCTCGATGTAAGTCATAATCTATTGACGAACTCATTGAGTTTTAGCAATTTGGGTAACACTCTCAGGAGACTTTACCTGATGGGGAACAGTCTGTCTGTGCTAGGAAATCACGCATTCGGGGATTTGGAGTTTCTTGAGATACTTAACTTGTCAATGAACAATTTAACATCACTTCGCAGACGAAGTTTCCAAGGATTAAACAGTTTGCAGGAACTAGATTTAAGTTTTAATAAGCTGGAACAACTGCAAGTGGAGCAGTTTTCAAACTTAAAAAAATTGAGGATACTCCGTCTGGGAAATAATAAGCTGAGAGCCTTACCGCGGGAGGTTTTTATGAATACTAGATTGGAATACTTGGATATATCTAACAATCTTCTCTCTGTCTGGCCAGTGCCAGCCTTCTCTGATGTCGGTTTCACTTTGCGAAGTATTCAATTTGCTGGAAATAGTCTCGAATATTTGGATTCCAGTATGTTTATTAATTCGCAGTTCCTGTTTGACTTAAATCTCTCGCGTAATAAAATCACCGTACTTCCGGATAATACCTTTACGTTCCTAAATAACTTGACCAATTTGGACCTCAGCTTTAATCCGCTGGTCACAAGCAATCTAAGAGAAGTTTTTCTGCATACTCCTCGGGTTCGACAGTTAAATCTCCGAGGCATGGGTCTCTATGTCCTGCCCAGTCTACAACTGCCATTCCTTACTGAATTGGATATAAGCAACAATTTCATCCAGGAGATTTATTCATTTCATGACATGCGACTCCTGCGAATTATAAACGTGTCAAATAATAAAGTCATCAATGTGAGCAGTATCGTCGAACACCTTCCGAGTTCGGTTAAGGTCCTTGACCTGGCTCACAATCCTATCAGGAGGATAACAATCCATGATATGATTGGCCTAAAATACCTGGATGAGCTCAATATAGTTGATGTAAAACAGATCCCGAACTCGATTATATTTTCAAAATTGAGAAGTTTACGGAAACTTCATATGACGTCATCTCAACATGTAGGAGATATAGCGTCCCGGCTGCCAGGCCTACAGGAGCTCTTCCTGCACGTTATAGACCCCGTCATAAATGGGGAGTTATTTGCCAAATTCATAAACAACACCAAACTGAATCTGGTGGAAATCTACGGACGAAATGTTCATACGATAGCCAGCAACACGTTCATGGGACTGGCGCGAACTCATAAATTGAAGATCAGGATACGCAACACGAAAATATCGGACCTGCCCCCGAACATATTCTATAGCCTCAAGTCCGTGCCGCACCTAAGCATCGACATCTCGGATAATAAGATTGCTTCCTTAGCAGCAGATAGCTTTTATCCGAACATAACTTTCTGGGACACCGTCGGGACCAGGAGCATCACGGGCGGCCTGGACACCTCGAACAACCCACTCGAGTGCGAGTGCGGGCTGGTGTGGTTCGGCCACTGGCTGCGGCGCTGGCTGCGGGAGTCGGCCCAAATCAGAGTAATTTCGAAGGATGAAATGCGGAAAATGCTTCAGGTGAGTAATTGTGCCGCAGCATCCATTCGGAACGTGCTAATCGAAATCCCTTCCATTGCAGAGGGCCCGGGCGAACACTTGTCACGACCCGGCAACGGGCCGGAAGCTGCCCATCTTGGAGATATTCCCGGAGGACCTTTTATGTCATGCAAGCGCCTTAAGCAGCTCTGCGTACTCAGAGCAAAAGTTTCTGTTATCGTTTGTCCTTATCCTGCCAATGGTGACGATGTCGGTGGCAACTGTTCTGTAATAAAGACTATGTCGCACCACTGCGGAGGCGCGGCGAATCCTCGGCACCGACAGCAATTAACACTTGCGGATGGACTCGCGACTCGCGGCCTAGTCTGGTCCTTGTATAGTTAAATGTATTTCTTCCTATCGTCGTGTAAATAGGGGTTCTGACCGGAGCATGTAAATATGGAATTTTTTAAAATGGACATTACGACACACAGTTTTAAAGTAAGATGAAGAATTTAGTGAATGCGATACTAACTTAAGGAACTACTCATAAGGATATGATTCCTATTTTAGGCGAAAGTACTCTTAGGCCTGTAGAGAATACGACTTGGATACTGATTGGAGCATTTCGTTTCCCACTTTTTCCACTTAGTGAACAGAAGTAGTGGTGGCATGGCAAAGTTTTCATTTATACTACCAACGTTACATTCCCAAACTTGGTTTTATTTTTATCGATAATATAATAATAATATTTATTAGAAAATGTAGAAGTAACATTTTTAATGAGATTTTTGTGGTTGCATGGTTTTTTAACAATTGATCAATCCTTGGTTCAGATCTGCTCAAGGCTAAACACATGTCGGCTCTCGTGTCCGAGCGATTTTTATTTTTTTCTGAACTTTTAGAAAAATAAATTATTTGTTGGCTTCAGAAATCTTCAAGATTGCCTGCTTCGAACGAATCTTTGCAATTACTGTCGTATTTCAACTCAATTACTATCTTCTTGAATGTCATTGAATATCTCGTGGGTAATTTTTACAATTAAGTGTTTGTGTATTACTCTTCAAATACCTTGTTCCGCACAGTCAGGAAAAGTAAGAATGAGCTTTGCAGGTGAAGATTTAATTTGTTTAACAGTGGAAAATAAGCCAAATTTATTTGAGATCGGAGGTCAAGGGGGCGGATATATTAAATTAGAAGGCACAGGAAAACATATTCGTTTCGCATACCTATTAAGATAAACTTATTGCATTTATCTCTAAAAACGTCCTTTGCATAAATAAAATTAGAGACAACAACTTTTCGCCTTTTGAAAAATGGAAACCAAATATTGAAGCGCAGTGCAAGGAAAATATAAAAAAATTAAATTATAATCAACTTACAGTAATTAAAAAACGACTTTATTCGTTATTTTCCTGATCGTGAGGAGAAAGGTATTTGGAAACTAATCCGCAATCCATTGTAATTACAAAGATTCGTTTGGGGCCGACATTATTCATGAAAATTTCTAGAACCAAAAAGCAATTTATTTACCTAAAATTCAATTAAATAGATTACTGTCTCGTTAATCCACCGCCAAAACCAAAAATCAGACTAGTTATGCTATATTTCAAACGATGTTTATTTTTGTTTTCATTAAATCTTTTTAGTTTATGTAATTCACCATAGCCAGCACCCGAAATAAAACCTTCAAAATAATTTCCAAAGGGTTTTAATCTGAAGAATGCTAACCACCTCAAAAATTCAATTGGCTTGAAACCATGCCAAATTTTCTTTTTTCGTATGAATAGCAGTGTTGTCCTATAAAATTCCATTTTTGTGGAGGTTTTCACTCAGAAAACTAATTATTAAAATGCCTCTGCCTTAAATTTCCTTAAGAAAAATTTCGCGTTATTTTATCTTGAGATTGCTCTGTTGATTTAATCTAAAAAAAAAAAATTACCTACATACAAATGTTCCTTAAAAAATGCATATAAAGAATTAAATTAAATTAAAAAATAATAAAAATTATAGCTTTTTGGTTTCGCCTGCATAATATGATTTTACGTCAAAAATTTCAAGGAAATTCGGCAATCATGAATGTAGAATCTGAAGTCTGTTATAATGTTTGTCATACATATATAATCGAGAGGTGGATTAGAGAGAATTTGAAACATTTTTAGTCATCTAATGTAACTGGTGACCGAAATTAATTATTTTGTTAATCTTTAAAAGTTGATATTAATCTTGCTCAAAATAAATGTTGAATGCAATTTCTTCTTTTTGCCCCAAATTCTCATTGAACTTTGCATCCATTAATTATAAATTTCATGTGTGATAATAATTTTCTTTGGAAAAGCTTATAAAATAATAATGCCTTTAACTTTCAAATGCCACCATTACCCTGGTGCTCAGAACAAGTATTGATACGAGTATGTCTAATTAATTTTAAAATTTGATTTCAATTAATACCCCTTCATACTAAAATCGCATATTTTGTATCGGAGAAATTACATGATAAGCTCGACAAAGCGAAAAGCATATCAGTAAAATAATCGAGTGCTGAAATTAGTGCGTGCAAGGCACTCTTTTGAATAAGACTTTGTAGTTAAAAATGCAATTTAATTCCAGTAGTAGATTTATTTTCATCAAAACCGACAATCGTGATAATAGTGTAGCATGTGATTTTGTTTTAGAGAGAGGTCAGACAGCTGTAGTAGTTGTCGCGATAGGTTAAATTTATTTGTGCTGTTTTTATTTTGTTTTATTATTATTTTATTCTTAAAAAAGTGATGTAAAATAAATTAACAAATGTATCCGGGGACTAAAACGATTTTCTGGATAGTTTTAGATAATTTGAACATAGAAAGTGAAATAAGAAATAAATTTTTAAAAACAATTAAAAATGCATTTTAATTTCCTGTTTCACAAAGACACTTATTTTTTATTGAGGAATAAATTATCCGTTTAATTTTTTCAGAAATTTACGAGAAATTTTACCTTTTTGCATTAAGGGCACTGAATTGGTTATGCGAAAAGCCCTCACTCAAGTAGTAAGCACTTATCACAGCTTGATTTTAGAAATTGCCTATTTGGAGAGGTGGATGCGTAACCTTATCATCCATTTACTGGCCGCGATATTACATCGGATTATCTGCTGTTGCTACACAAAAACCGGCCTTGCCTCGAAAATACAGGAGATTTTCAGAATTTCCCTAACTTTATGACAAATAATCTGATCGCGTGTGAAAATATATTTGCGCTTGTTATTGTTCGTGCACGAATACGCAGATTTTCGTCCATTTTTCATCTGACTTAATACTGTCATAAAAGCGCTGATTTGCATGTTTGAATAAATTTCATGTGAAATCGCCCTCGTAAAGGGCGTTTTAATGAGCACCGGCTTTGATTATAAAACAGAAGAAATATCCCACTAAGCCCTAATTAGAATACACAAAATTGGTGGGATACCTATACGACATAGGAGCAAGGATAGATTCTTCTCTAGAATCAGGACTAAATTACTATATTTAATACGGGAAGGCTGCTCAAGGCAACGATATTACAAAGATTAAGTTTAATTTATCAAAATACTATTTGAAAATATCTACAGAAGAGTTTAAATGTATTAATGCAAATTATATTGTACAAATCCAAATTCACAAAATTATACATTGCAGAGAAGATTAATATAAAATGGAACAATTAAATTTCAATCTCTGGGATAATTCCACTAATTAAACAAATATTATCCTAGCTTTTTTATATTCAGAATCTTAATTCCACCTAGTTGCCTTCAGACGAGCTAGTGCTTCTTGGCGATTTTAACTTGCCTATACTATTACTTGGCAATTTACTTCACGTTACAGCCCTCATTTCGCTCTTCACTGCAGTTTTCTTTACCTTTTATTAATAACATTACCTCGGCTGGACTGTTTCAATCTTAGTGGCATTTGCAACGAATCTGGCAAATTACTTTATTTGGTCTCCTAATCCGATCCGCATGAGACTCTCGTGAAGCGCTGCCCCGTTCTTCTGGTTCCCGAAACCGGGCATCATCCTGATCTTAACTTGCATCTTTCTGCTGTCTATACCTATTGCCTATTATAATTTACGCACTCAATTCATTTCGTGTCAAATTGAATTTTATAATGACTATATCTGCTCAGAATGCAATCAACCCTATTCAGCGAACCTAAGCAGTCCTGGAAGTTTGTAAATTCGAAACATTAAGATCTTCGGCTATGAAACTCGGTGGCATTTATTGCGCTCATCCTCTAGACATAGCCAACTGTTTTGCGGAGCGGACTTCTTCCTTTACATAAAAAAGGTAATAAGCGTGATATTTCTAATTATCTCTCTATTACGAATTTACCTGCTAAAGCCAAAGTATTTGAAGCGCTTGTTCGCAATGTCTCACTACCGCTATATGAAGCCGAATGCAAGTTGATGGTATTTTTACTGACTTTACTAAAGCATTTAAAAAATTAATCATATCTTCCTCATTTACATATATATGTTATCTATTCTTAGTTTTCCCACTGTTTTCGTTAACTTGATTAACTCTTATCTGTCTATGTAATAAAACTAAGCGAGTTAAATTCGGGAAAGAAATAAAGAACACTTCTGGTGTCCCTCAAGGCAGCCATCTGGCACCCTTGCTTTCCATTTTTTATCAATGATGTATCTTTGACTTTAAGTAAGTCGAGGATCCTTTCCTATGCTGACTGTGCCAAAATTTCCCGACTTTTAACTTTTGTAACCTAACAGAGTCGAAAATTGAAAGCCATATTTAGCCCTAAATTTCTTCTGTATTAAAGCTGATTTTGTGTTAAATAAAATACCTGAAATAACACTGAACATGTGTTTCCTAAATTTTTATATCATAATTCATATTTACTCTTGAAAAACCTCAAATATTTGATTGTTGTTCTCCATAAATTTTATAGAATTGACACACACACCTCGACATGATTCTTAAAATTCTCATAAATTCAGGCATGCTGTCCGCGCTTGTCACATAAAAAGTTAATAAATTGGGAAAAGGACCCGGGGCTGTACGTCAGGCCGACACAATGCAGAAGGCGAAAGGGTAGAAAACTCATATTTTCTTAAGGCCCGCAAGAAATTCAATGAAATGAGGATAAATCGCATTATACGTGAGAACGACGAAGGGTTGCTCCTGATTAGCCAAACCAAGGAATTTCCTCGAGCGCATGTAGACGGAACATATTCGTTCTTCAAAAATGTCAGTCCTCTTTGAAAGCCTTGGTGAAGTTGCGTTTACCATTTCTTTCCCTTTTCCGAAAATTTCTTCCTTTTTTTTCCGCAAATTTCCAAGGTTGGGGGTGTCGTGATATCAACCAACGCAAAATATTCGCACGCAAAAGTGTCGCCTGCAGGGTCGAACCCATTCATCTTTATTCAAGTAAAAGTGTAGCTTTTATTGGCAGCAATTCATGTGGGGATATTGATTACTCGTTTTGTGCGCCTTTCTCGCCGCCCGAGGCGGAAATGTGAATTTCTTTTCGTTGGCATAAAAAAGAAATTTTGTGAATATTTTCTCGATAATATGATAAAGCACACTTCGTCTTGATCAAAACGACGGGAATCTGTCGCTTATCTTTCTCGAGTGCAAAGAATGTATCCCGGCCACGTAGCAGGAGTTTCTGTTTCGTCTTAGCCCCCTGCGCCTGTCGCAATGTTAAATTAATGTACACGTCTCAATCCAGCTGAGATTGCCATTCGGGCGGTTTGATTGACACGAGAGGCGTTATCTCAAGGTACCGAAGCAACGCTCCTGGCAATTGCACGCCCTAATAAGTTTACCTTATTCAGAGCTGATTACTGCGGCAATGCGGAGCAAATTATTGAATTTACCCAGGGAGAACGGTGAGTGCGGTAATTGCTTTAATTTACATGGACTATGAAACGCATTAATTAATAATTATAATTGTATATATATTTTATTCATTATAACAGCCATCTCACGATATGTTATTCTTTAAGAATGTTTCACAATCTTTAATATAAATAGAAACATTTTTCATAGAAACCCGAGGCCAAGTTTTAGGTATTGTTAAGTACCTATTCTTTAAGTTATCTGTGCCGAAAATTCGAACATTTACAAAAAAACTTGCTTGTACTCGTAGTCGTATTTTATTACTTATATTTTAGTAGTCTTTAGATATTCTTTGCTATTAATTCACAGAAAAATATACCCAGGCTGGTATGATACTTTAAAGAGTACTGAGCGATACCTTACATATGTATAATTAATTTAGTTTTCTCTAAGGTTTCTTTAGACTTTCCATGCCGTAAATTTACATAAATTAGTCCTATTGCCGAATCCCTTCGAATCGGATCGAAAATAGCTTACAAAAGCCCTTTTTGGTCAAAAATTCCTTAATGAAGTGCTAAAATTCTACTGAATTCATTTCAATAACCTTTGACTTTAATTAATTTTTCCGCATATAACGTCAAATAATTCGATTGCATTTTTCTATCGTATTATTTTACCCACTTGGAAAGCAAAAATTAATTGAAGCATAATTCCACATATGTACCTATCACTAATTGAAGCGTGAGGAAAGACGCTTAAAAAAGTCGCTGTTGCACCATTATACGAGAGATGCTAGACTCTGTATGAAAGGCGCTAATATTCTAAACACAGATTTAGATTTATGAGTTGAGTCTCTGCATGATCTATTCTTACCTCAGGAAAAATACTCCGAGTTCTGAAAATGACCTATATTTTCAGTTAAAATTGTGTAGTACTAACAAAACTGAAAAATGTACACAATTTGAGCAATATTTTAATATAAAATTATATTATACTTCAGGTATAAATAATTAAACTGAACCAGACACTTAATGTAGGTACGGAATTGTTACTTTAATGATATTAGTCTCTTCAAGAATTCAGTTTTTGCAGTCGACTGCTTGTCAGCACTTACTTTTTCTCAAAGCTTAATTGCCCAGTTTTTTTTTTTGCAAGTGAATTCATAAGCAGTGTAGTCGTTTTTCTTTTATCTTTCAAAGGTGCTTTTAAGTTGTTTAATTTTTTTTCGTCTCATCATTTAAGCTAATATCTTCCTCTTTTTAATTTTTACAAATTCTCTTTTATAAGCAGTGAGATTGGAAAAAATTTGATTTTATTCAATTGTAACTGGAAAGATAAAAATATAATAATTATATTATGCATACATATGTATATATTGTCACAATTTTACCCGCCGAGCAGGTAGCGGAGAAAATTTCACCATTTTCCTTGGCTATAATTTTGAGGATCCAATGCTCGTCCGTGTAAGCAGACGAGCCCAAAAATGATCGGCGTTTCGATCCAGAGCGCCAGCCAGATCTCATCAGTGTGACTTAATGGCTGGAACTCTTGCCACAAACGCCACGATCATGCGGATCAAACGCCGATCCTTATAACCACTTGATTAAAATTTCAAGTGTGAGTTATAGCGAAGGAAAAGGTTGTAACAATTTCTTTAAAATTCCCTTTTAAACGATATCAGCTACTAATTTACTCTCTTTGATGATGTAATGCTCATAAAAAACTTTAAAAAAAATAAAAGAAGCTAATATGAAGACAGTGTTATCATTTTTATTCCGTCCGCCCAAAATGCATTAACAATAGCGAGAAAAGGAGCAGCAGCCAATGCAGATAGAAGTGCACTGTCCATGGTGAAGAGCTGAAAAACCTTGGAAGGGCTTTACACAATTTTGAGGGAACTTCTTCTAGCCAGTCTCCACAGCACATTGAATGATGAAAACCCTTGCTCCTTAAGGATCGAAGCCTTTCAGCATTAAATTGTCAGGAGCAGGAGCTGAGTGCAGGCCATAAGCCGGATCCGAGCCGACCTACTGGTTAACTGAGCCAGGAGAAGCTGCATGGGAATATTAAAGAAACTTTTTACGATAGTTTCGGGTTGAAAAAAAAATTCAAGAAAATGCAAAATAAACAGAAGAGATAAGTCTGGGCAACTTTAAGCGCATCTGCTGCCGTGTGTTTGCTCAGACTTCATAAACATTCCCCGGAAAGTTCCTTACCATCGTGAAGCCATTTTTCTTATGACTCTTGTTTTGTTTGCTTCTGTGTCTGAAAAACAAAAATGCTCTTGAACGGCGCGGGAGGCCCGGGGGGCACTAGGTGCGGAAATACCTGACAAAACCGACCGAGAATGCCTGACCCTTCGCTTGCGGAGGATCCCATTTTGCTCCTCATTGTCTTTGCATGTTCCCGCCTGCAGCCATTCCCTGAAGTAAGCTCCGATTGTGGGTCGAGTCGGGCAGCCGGGCCACTAGAACAATTTTCCAATAACTAAAGGAAGGTCTTTTTCTTTTGTTAATTTTTCCTCTTTTTTTTTTTGATTTTCCTATATTTTTCAGGACTTATATTTTCCCTTCCGCCGGTTCCCTGATTTCAGGCAATCGAGGTAAATCGTGTGCCGTGAACCATTTCCAGTGTGACTTGAATACCAAGCGGTATGCACCTGAATCGGTAAATTATCAGGAGAGAAGAAGGAACAATAAGGGACGTTTCCAGAATTTATGGGCCACCCACGGCCTAGGGGATGATTTTGTTTTAACCATTGGCCGCTTATGGACTGTCAGACCTTGAGGCTCGTGGGTGGAGCCTTTATCGCGAAATAAATTCACATTTAGAGCCGTGCAAGAGAACGCCCTCGGTTAACGGATGCCAGCTTGTGGTATTGAATTCCGAACAAAGGTAATTTCACTGAATCACTCCGAGGACTGAAGAAGATTTACGAACTTCGGGGAGTAAGAGATGTGGCTGCCCGTCGCTCTAATTACTGAATGTCTTGGCGCAGAATAGAAATTGAACTTCTTCAAACATCTTAAGCGACAGTCAAGGAGCGTGCCGCGGTTCCTCGGGCGACAGAGCGACATTCTGTGAGCTTATGAGTTTCTTTCCCGGTAACAATTTAAATGCACGACTTTTCTTTCGCGAAATTGGAAATTGCGAAGCATTACATTTTACGGTTGCCAGTTTAAGAGACTTGTTGGAATTAATTACATTTTGTCGTTTGACTTAATTAGGAAATTTATGAGCTCTATGACGCTAGCATTCCATGCGAGGAATTTCGTATAAAAAAACCTATCAGTCTAATTGATTACATAATATTTATACAAACTTATGTATATGTAATCGTTGGGGCATTCTATTATTTCCTAAGTTTTTCGATTTGAGAATGATTTCGAAAGCACTTTGTAGTAGGGAAGATGGGAAAAATCATGAAAAATAATCCACCTCCCATTATTATTTTCGAGATGCTCATAAAAATAATGTCCAACTTACAACAATAATCGCAAGTACAAATTATATGCTATTTGAATTAGATTTTTCTTTACTTATGCAAAAGACAGTAAATATGTTGTAATAAGTTTTAACAATGAACCATTCTCAAATCGAATTGAGGTTATATTTCTACAATATACAATATTTGTTTTCTAGAGACGATGGTTCGTAGCTGTGCCGGAATCTGATAGGTGGCGCTACAGTCAAGTTATTTCATATTACACAATATGACATATGAACATAACCGATTTCATTTAAACTTTATAGACATGAAGGTTGTCAGAAGTGACATACCTACACTGAAAAAAAGTAGGTCAAAATAACCAAAATCGTGTAGGTTTAAAGGCACCAAATAAAGTTGGTATTTTAACAACGAAAAATAGTTAATCTTTTAACGAAAAAGTTAACTTTTCCGTGATATTGTCGACTAAGCGTAGCTGGGATTCGAATCTGCGATCTTTGAATTGGCGCTTCGTAGCTCTAACAAATTTACAAACTTTATTTTTTTGAGTGCAGGCTACTTTTTATATTCCAGTGTTATATTTATCATAAGTCACGCAAAACGTACCTACTTATCCGATTGAGATGAAATTATCAATTTTTATAATAAATTTAAAATCGGCAACGTCATATTTTTATTAAAGTTTGTCTTTATTATCTTGATAGTTATGCCAGGGCAACTCTGGATACGTGTCAGCTAGTACAATCATATTTAGTTAGATAGTCCCATAGAAAACTAAGACCTGATTTCACCATACTCTGTTATTTTGTAAATGTCCTGTAAAAACTCCACGTGCTTACTGACAATTAAATGCACTAATCAGGGGTTAAATTTATTTGCCGACCAGAGCATTCGTTAATCTCTTAACAGCCTGTTATTGTTGTCAACATTGAAAATGGAAGTTAATTATAATTTTATATAACAAGAAAGGCGTTATGTATTGAGTAAAAGAAAAAAAGTTAAACGCT
The DNA here is from genome assembly GCA_951509405.1 of Machimus rusticus. Lineage (NCBI taxonomy): Eukaryota > Metazoa > Arthropoda > Insecta > Diptera > Asilidae > Machimus > Machimus rusticus. The sequence goes on along the minus strand of OX608052.1, from coordinate 2,160,551 downwards.
CCCAAAAAATCGTACAATGTATAGGTACTATTTTTACTAAGAAAATGATCATCTTTTAAATTTTTAATTTAAAAATCTCAAATTCCAGGTTGACACCCTAGGCATTTAACACTTTAAAGAAGAACTTCCAAAGAAAGTATTTTAATTAATATCTAATGATAATACCTAGTAATAAAAAAGATAGGTGAAGTGCCTGAATCCTGACAGTGTCAAGTAAAAATAAATCGATATATAAAATAGAGAACATAGTAATTATTTGGTTTTAACATATACCAGTATTTTATTCATATAAAAAAAAATTAAATTAAATTTAAGAAGAAGAAGATTTTAATTTTAAATTTTATTTAAAAATCGATATTTCGAATCTTTTTCACTTTCTTCAAAGTCTCAATTTTACATTTGCCGGTTTTTCTACTTAAACTTGGACGGTTCCCTACAAGATTTGCATACGATAGATACATCGACCTCATGTTTCCACTTTTATTCGAAAAAAAACCACACGGACACGTACGTAGAAAATTGAAAAAGTTCCTACTTGCAGAAAGGTGTTTCTTTCTAGAATGCTTAAAGAAGACCTCCCAACCTTCCTCCGAGCGGCTGCCCTCTACCCTTCCGTTATCATATATAAACGAAATAATGCATTATAAGTATCCTCAAGAACATCTCCTCGCCAAAAGTTTCCAAGAGCAACTTAAGTAAGTGTATAATAATAAATATATAAAATATAATGTATTCAAATGTATGCAACTTTCGAAGTAACTGCCAGGTTATGGCAACTATTGTAGATACCATGGTTCCAACAAGTGCCGACGGTTATCCTGTCACTTTACGCCCTTTAGTCGATCTGACTGGACGTCCCTACCCATCATCCGTTCGGAAGGGCAGATTGTCGTAAATTATGGCAAGGTGAGCGACGGGCAAGTGGTTATTGATACCCACCTGGGGAGGGGATGCGTGTTTGTGGTGTATTAAAAATAATTTCATAGGCTCATTGGATCCTGGTAGGATCCAAGAACTAGGCCCGCTACATTATTGCGGGAGACGTTTGCGTGTTTGGTGTCGGTGTCTATTTTCATACGAAGGTAATTGATTTTGTTTTGTGGGGCGAAAAACCACTTGGCTGCTAGCTGTTTGGATTCCCAGGATATCCTTGACGAAAGCACCAGGCGCTATGCAAGGAAACTGCCAAGACGGGCTTGAGTTTCTGCTGCCATTGTTCGCCTTGTGGGGAGCGGTGTCCCGCAGAGCTCCCGTCACCGCCGGCAGAGGGCTCGACGTAATGAGTCTATTTTGGAACGATATATGCACAAACATATGTGGGTGTATGTGGCCGAGGCCGCCCCGAGACCGTCAAAGTTATGAGAACTGCTTCCCAGGAATTGTTGCAATTTTAATTAATATTTAGCAGTTGAGGGAGTGTGGGGCGCGGCAAAGGTTGAATTTGCAAGAAGTTCGGGGATTATACGGCCACGCTCGGGGGCTAGCAAGGTGCACTTTTTTAATTATTTTACCCGTCGCCTAAGGCCTCGGGCAGGTACCATATTCAGGCAGGTCAATGCTCGGGTCACACTGCACATGAAGGCCGGCGCTGCAGCTGTTATGACTGTTGAAACCCGGAATGATCAGCTCTCGAGGTGGCTTCTGCACGTTGATATCATGCATTGTGGGCGGGTGGCAGTGAATTTCTAATTTCCCTGCCGGCCCGTCCCTGCGGCAGTAGGCAGCCCGGTCGTTAAATCCTGGCGACCGGCGCCCGAGTCGAAGTGCAAGTGCAACTTTATCAATAGCATAATCTAACCGGTGTAACGTAGTGTTAATGGGCTTAATGCGGTGATACCGGTTGTGATGCATTCTGGTCGCCGCTGCCTAATTTATGACTAGAGCGTGCCTGCCCGGCATTACAACATTTTGTGGAAGTTGAGTTTTTGCACTCGGGATGGATGGAAATTTTCCTTTTAAATGATGTACTTGCCTGTCAACAACTTCCTCTTCCGTATGTCCGAGTTTTTCCCCCCCGGGCACATTTTGTTGCTTTATAAAAAGTTTAATTGAACGGCTACTTGTGCGCAGTACCCCCTCCCCCTTATCCCCTATTCCCCCTCTCCCTTCCGAGCAATGTGCGAGACCATCTAACTTCCGCTTAATAAAATTTTATGCACTAAGCTCATTTGGAATTCCATTTTTAATGAATGTGGGTCAAGTTTGATTACAGCCACCCTGTTCCCTTCAGAGAACCCTTCCTGAATATTTCATATTTAAAGGTAATTAAGATTTCTCAGACGTGCTCTCCTTAATTGTATGAAATTAAGGCGAGATCGTTTCAAATTTCTTCTCAGACCCCCAGTTAAGGATTTAGAGAAGCACCAAAACTGAGGCCATTCATCATTCGTTTTCAAACTTTGTTAATAATTTTTTTAAACTTATATGTATATAGGGTGCATTTTGTGATGAAAATCAGAAGAAGTGACAAACGAACGTTACTCGTTACTAAAAGTTTTTTGGTAGTTTAAGAAAAAACTTTTTCATGAAGCTAAAGTTAATTATAGAGTCTGATCTATGAGTGTATCTTTAGTGAAATCAGTGTCTGGGTTCAACATTCTCTTGGGATAATGTCAAACCGAAGCAAACTCTGTTCTGAATAATTAAAATATTCTCTTCCTGTTCGGAAGTTAGTTTGCAAGTTTTTGATCTCTTGCACTTTTTATACAATCGATTTATACATTAGCGAAGACAATAACATCGTTTTGAACTCTTTTAAAGAAGAAGATTAATTATACAATAATAAAAAAACCGGCCAAGTGCGAGTTAGACTCGCGCACCGAGGATTTTTTTTTTAATTTTAATTCTAAATATTGGAAAATGTGTATTTTTGTACACTTTATTGCTGCACCGAATTTGAATTTCTTTGAGAAAAAGTCTCTATATGCAAAACGATTGAAACATTTGAATGATTGTATAAATGGAATTATTATAACATAACCTAATAGAAAAAAATCTACGCTTAATTTTCTTTATATTAACCCCATATATTGACAAATTGCATAGGTAGGTAGGTACTCTATACATAATATTAAACTGCCAAAAGCTATTTGCTATTCCTGCAATATGTTATAATTTTGATAAATATAAATTAAAATTCAATTGTAAGCGCATGGTTCCTATTGTTGGGAAAAAACTCGATGGGAACGATGCAATTGCATGAAACTTTACCGTGCTTAGAATTGGCGAAATCCTGATGTTTGCAGTTCTAAAGCAACGAATGAATAGCGATACAATTAGTCGGTAATTGCGGTTAAGTGAAAGGCTTGGAGGAAGAACAATGATTTTGAACTAATTGCAGCAATTTCCTAGAAACAAAGTCCACCTACGGAGCGTATCTATCTTCAGTTCCCGGCAAGGTACGAAGCGTTTTTCCTCGCTTACCTTAAAAACAGTGAAATCGACTTAGGGGAGGTTAATGGATATTCAGTTGCTGGAAAGAGGATTAGAACCACAACAAGCCCGAAACAAGGATAAAACACCGCCGAACGCAGAGGTTTTTCAAAATGGGTTAATGTGAACTCGCTCTACCGACTTCCTGTCTGGGCCTTAATGTATCCTTACCTCCAGTTCAATTTACCGCGTGCACTTTGCCTTCCACCTGTCTCGAAAGGCACTAGAGGGAACTGCAGACATTTTCACCTGTCGATGTTGCTTGTGGTTGACTTTTTAAAGTGGAATCTGATAAGGTCACCATTCTGTTCGGGGCGCACATTAGCCCCCGCTGGCGAACACCATTTTCGCACCAGATAGCTGCTCACTCTGTTCTAGCTGCTGCTGAATTCCTCGCTTTTATTAAGCACTAACTTCGCCAGCATAAAGCAGTTTAACCAGTGCCTTTCTGGGGTGCAAAAAATGTTTCCTGCCACTACCACGAAGGTGGTTTCGTGTTACCCTGCTGCAGCTGTCGAGATGTTTCGCTAGGAATAGTGGAGCTAGACCAGCCCTAGCCCGGTCTAGCCCTTCAAGAAAGTTTGAAGCTCACTTGTCGGGTAGGGAACTAAAGCGCTTGGCTGCATTGCCGGTTCAGTTTGCGTGCTAATTTGATAATTGGTTGTTAAGCCGGTGTACTTACATCGTTTATATCTGGCCGGAGATTGTATGCGGGGCACATGGGACAGGATACGCCCGTGGCATTCACGCGAGAAGTGGAAATTCCCACTGGATAAAGTCCACGTCCCCCGACCCGACTGGCAGAAATGTGGGGATCATCCGCCAGACGACAGTAGCCGTAAGTATTGGCACTGAGCCTGAGCCTGATCCACATAAATTTGCCTATCTAGCATCCTATTTCACTTTACGTAGAGAGGAATTAGGTAAAAAGGCTCAGTGGAAAAGCGAATCATTAATAAATGTCATGTTAAATTATGCTGGCAAATTAATTTCCAGACTGTTACAATGAGGCGCGTTTCACTTTGAAGTATTCGGACTAATTCATTTTCCTGGGTGCTGACAACTTCTTATGTGTGAAATTGTGTTTAACAAGACAATGCGACGCCAGGCACAAATGAAACATCAGTAAATAAAATTCTATTTAATTAAGCTCGTTTTCACGGGTTGATAGATTGGTCCGGGCTCAGTGCCCTTTAGGTGACTAAGCATAGCAGAACTGAAGCTCTCCATATGCTATGAAAGTGTCATCCTATGACAAAAAAGCCCCTATGGGTTTTGCACTAGTTAACAAAACAAGTACCTAATTTCACAATGAAAATTAGAATAATTAATCTCTCTTAATACGTCAAATAATGTAGATATAATATTTATTCATACTTATGCCTCTTGATGAAAAATGTTCATATAGAACCAGTAATTAATTATGCCAAGTTACGCCAGAACAATTTCTAAAAACTTAGGAATTTCCACAAGATATGTTCAATAGCAACAAAATGTAAATTATATTTTAGAAAAGCTATACGTCTTCTCACGGATTTTGATGAAACTTTGAAGGAATGTTCTTTTGGAGTCTTAAAGTTTCGTTACAAATTAGTAGTAGGTAAAGTAAAATTTTCTTCATTTTCAGCACTCTTGTATAATTATTCCATAATTTTCACCAAAAGATTATAGTAGGTAGGTAATAGGTAAGGGGAAATTGAGGCGGAGAGCTATTAGAATTTAAATTAATCTAAAAATAAACTCAATTTATTTCATTCCGACCATTTTACATATCCGTATATATTATACATGCCTATGGATATAGGCTTCGTCCCCGTTTAAAAGAAAAAAATTTCAAAAGTCCTATCTTTCGCTTACGTTTCTGATTTTCTTTTAAAAAGATTAAATCTGTTTACGAACTGATTGCTCATCCTGAATACACTGACAGGTTAATGGGTAATGCTACCTTGTGAGCACAAAATTATGGGACATTTCCTCGAATTTATTTACGAAAGACAAATTAAGTTATTGAAGCAGGTTTTTGAACATATGTTTTATGTACTTTTATTTTTAGGACTATTTAAAAACAAAATGGTGGCGAAGCAACTGTCGCAAAAAAATCAATTTTTTAGAAGACCTCCTTGGCCGTACCTCTAAAGCGTTTCTAAATTACCCGCAAAACAGCGAAGGACTTCACTCGAAAAATCGATTTTTTGAGCTACAAAAAAAGTTTTCCCCACATTAAACCATTTGGATATCATTCTTGAATAGTTAAGGAAGCATTTAAGATGATAATAAAGTGGTAAAAAAAGTTTAAAAGTAGCATTACCGCTTAATCTAAACTGTTATACAAACGTAACCTAATTGGTGCTGCCATAAAAAAGACTGTAATATTTGGCAACCTGTAATAACACTTTAAAATAATAAGTTAAGCTTTCCCGACACTTTCCACAATCTTCTTCATGCTAATATACGTTTTTAATGATAATACCAGGGACACACCAATCGAAATTTAGAATTTCGAGTGTTCTCAATTTCAGAAATATATCATATTACCTCTGAATTTCTTAAAAAAGTTTCAGGCAAATATTCTATAAAAACGAGATTTTGACAAAAATTTGACTTTAATTTCAAAGCAATACAATAATATTGTGAAATTGAGTACCTACGCTCTAAATTCTAAATTTCAGTTGATGTGTCGCTGGTATAACTTTATTTTTTAATAACAATAAGCTAAAACAAACTCGTGATTTTTCAACTTTTTTTCAATCCAAGGAAGCATACCTACCTAGTTATTATTAAAAATTAAGAAACCTGTTGCGAGCTATAAACAACAAATTATAGTTTCCAGTCATTTGTTAATCACATTTGAAATATGGTTTCCGTTGCTATTTTAAAGTTGCTCTCTTATTTTGATGCATTCCATATATATATATATGTATGTCTACATGTAAATATAGAAATATAGTGTCTATCATTTTAAAGAAAAATACAAGTATGATTATTTTAGGTTTGTTCTCACTTTTTCAAGAAATTGATTTGCCTGAGTAAATCTATTACTTATACTGGAAGATTTTTTTATTTTTATTTTCCATTGAAGTTCAACAACAAGTAGTAGGATCGATAAGAATCAATAGCAAAATTGTTGCTTAAACACAATCAATTCTTCCACTTATGTTCAAAGATAATGTAAATTTCTTTAATTAAAAGCAGTGAGATTTATTTGAACCATACACCCCAATTTTAGAATTCGTAACATATGTGCACATCTTTCCAAGTCAATTGATGTCCATCTACCATCAAAGTATGGTAACAGGAGGACTTCTAATGCAAAGGACTACGCCGCCGTGAGAAAATTGGTGACACCATGTATTTACCAGAACCGCTTACTTATTCATGGAAGTGAAATAAGCACGTTAGTGAACTAGCATTTCCTCGTGACTAAACATTGCTTTGGATTTGGTTGACGCTCAGGTGTAATTAATTGCCTTTGTAAAACAACGCATACGCCTGATTAACACTGATATCAAATTGCGGCATCGTTGTAATTAAAGGCGTATCTTACGGTTGCTATTTAATTTAGCTTTAGCGCATAGCATGCAAATTCGAAATCGCATGTTCAATACACTAAACTAATTACATGCTCTAACGAAACATACAAAGTGAGTTGTTCCCAGAAACTGGCAAAAATTCGAGAATTGGGTTTGCTGTACTCAGAGGGTATGTTCTGGCTGTTGGAGAAGCCTCACAAAACCTCACTTTCAATTTCAGAGGGCTGCAGAACTAATTGAAATGGCACAGAATAATTGCCAGAATTGCTAGAGCAATTTGTAATTAAAATCTCAGTAACACTGCTTTCAAAATTCAATCTCACCAATGGCTCTTTAAAGAAATACCGCCAACTTCACTGGACTATAAAGGACATGGCTGAAGTACCTTCCTCAACCCTTAAGAGTTAGCTGCAAGTTGGCTGAATTTTTGATTACATAAATGAGGTAACTCTTTGGTCTTATGAATATTCAGCGGTTACCTCCAGCTCTTCCTGTATGCGAGTGCATTTCTCAAGGAAGCTGTTCATAAGGAGGAAACCGTGCACTTGGATGTAATTCTCCATCACCTGGAAGAATATATTTAGGCAAAACGGTCCTAGAACTACTTCGGGTGGCTAGAGTTTGGGTTGAGCAATTAGCATTTTTAAGGAAATCATTTAATACTTTAAACTCACACTTTAGACAAGGAGGCTTTACCCAAGAACTAAGTGAAGTTTTCGCCTTTTTGTACTAAGAGATAGGTACATTTTCCATTTTCTATATTCTTATGAACATTGTAAAAAAGGTAGATAATTAATGCCTACCCTTACATGCTATGGGTAGGTAATAAATTGTACATTTTATCTTCTGCCTCTACATTAATGACATTAAAGTAAATTAAAGTTTAAAGTACAATAGGAAATATCATCGTCCTATTTTTTCCAGAAATTTAAGTACTTACTGTTTTTAAATATATAAGCGGATCGAGCAAATTTTGCTATTTTTATTCCTTTAGTGTTTGCAGCCCGCGAAATTTAAAGAAACTCCCATTTGTTCGTTTATGGTTTAAAGGAAATTTACTTTACGAGTATGTCTGTTATCAGTTCCCCTTCACGTTTTAACTTTTAAAAGCAAAATTTACTGCGATAGATTTGATAATTAAATAATATATTTACCAAAAGTATCTGCTATGTAACAAAAGAGCTAATGACCCGGGATTCACTGACTTTTATATTGTTCCTACAGAGTTATTGTAAATATTATAATGGTAATCAAAACTATTACAACAGTTGTGCAATCTATAATACTTAATGTCTTTGGAAATTCTACATATTATTGATTCTATTATTCAAACGTTTTATTACAGTTTTAATTAAATTGATTAAAAAGTTCCTCTTTTTATTACATTTGTAGTGAAAGACCGTCGTGAAGTTGTTTAGGGATCTTCTTTGGCAAAATATTTATTATCATAATGTAATTGAATTTATTGCACAATTTTTCTCTGTGAAGAAAAAAAGGTCTAATTTCAGTGTCAATATGTGTTATACTATAGATTATACGAGGCAGAGTAATTCCTCTTTTGGTTGGTCCGTTTAATGTCTGTCACCTTTTGTTAGTCTGCAATGGCTACAGCGACGAACTTGTAATTAAAAATTCCATTAGAGGGTGATTATCGCCACCCCTCATGGAGTCTGTTAAATCATGCAGCTCTTTTCCATGTAATTACGAAGCAATTACGATAATAAGTCGCACTATGCGCGGCTTAATTAATTTCGTGGCCAACCTTGTTTTTATCAGCGAATCCCAAGAGCTCAATAATTTATTGCATTAGCAACGAAAAACATGCCTGGTGGACGTGTCATGCCATTACCTACCGCTGGTTGGCTCCTACTGCTCGATTCGTGTAACTCGTTTTATTTCAATGATTAGCAAGCGCTGTCGGGTTGGAGTTTTGACAAGTACCAATCCCTACGACGACCGCATGTCTTCAGGATGATTACCCACTTTGTTCTGAGGTCATGCTCAAGCAGGGGGGCGTTTGTCGCAACCATGGATTATTCGCCTTGTAACTAATTGAGGTAATTACGGTATACAAGCCATTAGCTAAATCCAAATGGCCTCCCACTTGAATCAACGTGCACTGAGGTGCGTTCCTAATCTGATTTGAGGCTAAGGATACAGTTCGTCCCTTAGCTTTCTTAAGGTTTAGGACGATGCAGTGGAGTCCCAATGCCCCCTGTAATTACAGTCACATCATTGGGTGCCTTAATTGAATAGGATATCATTGATTAATCAGCTCAGGATTTCCATTCTCACGCTGAGATTTAGTTTCTGCTGGTGTCCATTGAGTATACATTAAAAATATTTAATTTGCTATTCATCTCCTGCTAAAAGTTTAGGGTCTCGACCCGAGTAAAAATTGTTCGTTGGAACATATGTACACGCACAAATGAGGCACGGATTCAGAAGTATAAACGTACCCAAACCTAACTCATATAGCGAACAATTACGCCTGAAACAAGCATAAAAATACTCAAAACAGACATGAATATTTCAGGCATATACGGTGCCCAAAGCAGGTAAAAAAGTTGTAAAATACGCCTTTTTACAGGCATATACGCAAAGAGAACAGAAAAGAAATTGAAAAAACGTATTATTATTAATTATTCTAGAAATCAGATTTTTTGACACTTTTAGTAAGTATAAAATTAGTAAATACACCCCAAGAAATAATGATAAGACCAAAATTAAAATAACGGATTTTTCTACTATATTCGTGATAGCAGTAAATCTAATTGATACATCAACTAGTTTCACTAAAAGTATTTCTTTACACTAAATTATACATAATTCTATTTTGGTATATACGCATAACATCAAAGAAAATCAATCAATTTAGAACGAAATAAAGATAGGGCCAAATTCAATTTTAATTAAAAAAACTTAAAAATCGAGGCGCTATTGCACTTTTTATAAAATTTAATATATGGTATGGGATCCTTATTATAACTTGGGCAAGTCGCCGAGGCATTGAGTTTATAACGTCTACTATTATATTTTGTTCAAGTATTCCCCATGCATAATTAATTACGTTTGTAAGACTCTTAACGTCCTCAAACTATCTTTTATTTTTAAAATGCACTTCGAGAGTATTCCCCATATATTCTAGATTGGGTTTAGGTTGGGACTGTTGGTAGGCCGGTCCAAAATCGTACCTCAAGAGCTCTTTTGTAACATTAGATATAGGTACGGTAAGGTTCTCATTCATGAAGTAAATATAGTATAAGTTGGAGGTGTGATGCAAATTGTGATATTTCTATGTTTAAAAAAATCAAAAAACAACATCAGAACAATACATGATGAATTTCATACATTTCTGGTACACCGATTTCAAGTTGACCAAAAATATATTTTCTTGTAAAAAGAACTATATTTTCAATCAGACATATTAACAAACAAAAAAGGGACATATGTTCCTGCTTAAATATTTTTAAACAAAGAACCTTTGCTGTTCCCATTATATTTCGTGGAATGAGTTCGGAATTCCTCTCTCTCTATCGTTCATGAAAACATTAAAGAATAAAAATACCCTTTATAAGAGCTGATATAAAAAGTTAATAAGAGGCCGTTCCCGATGCACTGCTCATTCGCAGTTTTAATCAGGCGTAGTATGTACATTCAGGAAAAACTTCATCATCGAGTGCACTTAAAAAGACAGGTCTTCACTCTTTTTGAGTGGTTGTTAAACGATTTGAATTGCACATTTCCAGATGTGCACCTCGATCTCTACAATTAACATCAATTTTGTCTTAGTCCGCCAAGTATTCTCAGATAAGTATCATTTGCACTCCAGCCCGATTTCAACCCAGCCGCAACTGCCTCGTATCCATGGCAATAAATTGTCATGTGCGATGTGCCCTGCGAGGGAGCAGCTTTTAGCCGGTGTTCTTAAGTGGCTCTAATACTTCACAAGTTCGTGTATCGCTCAAGTTTTGTAATTCGACGGAAGCATCACGTTCGCTGTATCCCACCTTTGCCTAAGTACAAACGAGACTGGGGCATAACATACATGTGCTGGATTCACAGGCGCAAAGTAGGTAACGTACCTATCCTATATGATTTTCCAAGAAAACACGCCGTAAAACGTGAGTCTGGAAACCCGGAAAATTTGATTCATTCCCGCCGATATGGAGTAACCTGCAATCGTCTACTGATACTGCTTCCAGGCGGAGATTGTCACATATTCACACGTACCGCCAACCTGCGGCGCCGTAAGGCGGTCGATGGTGGTTTCAAATAGCAGGCACCATCGTCGTTTAATTTACCTTGTCGTAATAGTGACGGTGGGCTGCTTAAAATACCTATAGATGCATTTTATGTGGACGTACTCGAGCCATATATGTAAGTTCTGCTTTGGCACAAAAGGAATATTTTAGCATGTTTAAAACATCTCCCTTCTCAGTGTATCGAGGATCGATGGTTTCACATGCACGTTGTTGTAATTGATGGAATAATCCTGCATTTGAAAGTTAAATTTTAGCGAAATACCCCTCAAGAAGTTAATTTTCCAGCAACTTTAGCGACTGCCGGAAAACTGGGTTATTGTGGCTTAATAATTAAGTACTTAAATCCTAGCATCCTCCTTACCTGAGAATCCACATTATGTGGCCCTCAATTATGAATGACCGCTCAGACCCGCTCTTGCCTCTACTTGGTTTTTTACCCAGTTTAATGACTTTATGTGCGCGAAACCTGACACGGTCGCTGATTACTAGATAAATTACTAACGAATCCCTTGGGTACGACCCTCTGTACAGTCGCCTGCAGGCAACCAGCAAATTCTGATTAATACAAAATGAGAAATATCATTAATTTTTAAAGGTGTATTACGTTGTCACATGCCAAATATTAGAACCTGCAGCACTTAGATGATAATAAGATATTTGCATATAAAGGATTGCCGTTAATTATACCATGAAAAGGAAAGAAAACTGTCCATGACATAGCAAATAATTGATTTCCTAAAACTGCAGTCTCTTTTAAAAAATGACCAGCAAAGTGTTCACAATTCATACAAAAAACTTGAGAATTTTAAACTCTAATCTCAATATATTTTAAGATTCTCTGCAAAGTTTTAACAGTCAATTAATTCAAATTTTAAAATAATTTGTAGCAATATTTCTAAAGTTTACTAAAATAAAAGTTGGAAATCCTGACTATAAATAAGAACCGAAAATAAGCATAAAATGATTCAATAACAAAGGCCTTGGATTAAAAATAGTTTTAGTCGAAGAGATTCGTAGATTTTTTTGCCCTCCGAGTACCACTATTTAATTAAACTATTTATATAATTTCGAATTAAAACGAAAAGCTTGAAAATTTGGAAGTTCTCAAACATTTTCTGTGTAGGTATTACTACTGGTACCTATATCGTTGTCGGTGACAGTGGCATTGGGCGCGTTGCTTAATCAAATTAATTTACACATCAATGCAAGGGCGGACACAGGATGCAAAATTGGATTTCAATTATGGCTTTCATGAATATGAGGAAACTGAAAAAACGTGGGTACTGAAAGAATAAAAAAACATAATTTGAAGTACAATTTGCTCAAAATGCTATGTTTTTAATTTTTTGTAAGAATCCAGTGATTTATATAAGCTATATCCTAATGGATATACGGCCTCAGAGAATTCAACTTCGACTGGCAAGCAAAGTTATAAAATTAATACCACGCGAACGAAAAATCGGGCATTTAGTAGTAAAGTATACAAATATTCTTTGTTTAAAACATATTACCAATCGATCGATTATGAAAAACTTTATAAAAAAAATTAGAAATAAAAATTTAATTTAATTCAAATTCATATATGCTAAGTTACCCAAAGTTTCGTAGAATAACCATACATCATATTACATATACATACATACATATACATAAGTATAAATAAAAGAAGAGAGATAAATTTAAAAGAATGCACATTAAAATTTTTTATTAGAACGGATTTGCATAAAAACTGAAAACCTTCCTATTCACGAATTCGTCGATGCCCGGTTAACTTTTTTGGAACACCACGAATTTCAAAGACAATACATATTAGATCCCAATAGAAAATTTATTTTCGAAACATCAATCATGAGAATACTCCCTTCGCCAGTGATAAATGGCCCTTCGTTGCTTTTGTTATCGAGAAGTAGAAGCCTTCTTCATAAAGCAGTATCCGTAAGCGATGCAATTTCGCTTGGTGAAGGGTCCCTTGTACGGTTTTATATACTAGAGCTATTTTAAAATGAAATAGCAGAAGGAGCCACTCTCCTTAAGCTCAGACTGCTAATTAAACCCGACTTGGTTGGGCTTGGATCGAATTAATTTAATTTTTCTTCTGTGAGTCAAGTCGATAGTGCCTTTTTCTCGTAAACTGCAAGAGTTTTCTAATCTAAGTGGTTGAGTATAGCACACCCTGCCTGATTCAGTTTTTATTGAAAGAACTCCCTGATACTAATTATTTACGAGCCCTCATCACATTAGGATGGGTTGTAAAGGGCATGAACTAATGATGCCCTAGATCTTCCTCTCGGGGTCCAATTGCTGGTAGTTTGATGAACAGGAAAATTGCAACTTTACTATAGGTGAAAAGAGCCACTTATCTGAAGCGTTGTTCAATGCTTCCGCTAACTAGCCTTCACTAACTCGTTTCACCTTTCGACAAGAGGTGGATAGTCCGCACCGGCTAAAAATAATTTCCCACCTCGGTGGATTGGCTCAAGTTTTTATGGGAATGAAGTGACGTTGGTAATCAGCGTGGGTTAATTGATTTTTTATGGGAACATTCCAGGCCTAGGCTATAACCAGCTGCGTTTGCAGTGGACATCGGTACCTTGATTGGCTGTTGTTCGCTTGCAAAATGTCTGGCACGCAATTCTCGTGTTAAATTGGAGGGACGTTATCCAGGCAATTTATTAAACGAGGTGGCAATTTAGCTTCGAACCCATACATTCTTGCCAGTAAATTATTCATTTTGATTGGTGCTACCACCAACTGTTTCCTTAAATATACGTTTGCAGTGGTTCGCGGCACTTTTAAAATGGTAAAAGGTTAGACATGATTGCATTTGGGAACGATTTAGGAGGTGCTTGACTTGCTTCGGTCTATTTGAGGGCATAATTAAACAATTTAAAGTTACAATTCGGAAATTGCGACTGCAGTGCCCACGGGCGACATCTTTCGTCGAACTAGTTGAATCACTTGGGACACGTAGAGAAGCGTGCACTTACTAACTCGTTGCAAGCCACCTGGTGTCCCTAATAAAATTTCTTCCTTAAATATTTCACTTCCCTAAAAGTTCGACGCAGTTATAAGCCCGAGCTTTCTGTTCGACTGGCATGCGGTCCTCTGTGGTGGTAGAAGAATGCGGCCCTGAGTTGCACCTGCTCCTAAAAGTGTTCAGTTGATGGTAACTATTTCTGGACCAGAATTTTGTCCACCAAACAATTTGAGATGCGAAAGCCTCTGCCTCTTGGCTAAGATTTCTTTGCTTAGGTCAAAGGGTCTGCTAAATTTGTCCTCTAAAATCAACTAATTGAAAGTTTCAGTGCTTGGATAATTTTCGTTCTTAAACATTTGTTCAAACTCTTAAACGAATTCCAGAGAAAAGCATTTAAAATATTTCTTGCAAGGAAAAAGTTTAAAAGGGGAACTTTATTTTGAGGTCAGTTTTTTCGCGATGGTACTGTAACTTTATCCAGTCATCTGATACACAACTTGTTTTATATACTTAAAGTATTATCCATTACGAACCGGTGGAATATAGTTGATTCTCTTGTCCACGTTCAATTAAATAAAGATAATTTGGTAATTACCCGTAAAATGCTTTACGGCGGCGATGAACTTGACCTTGAAATATGTTGTTAAGATCACCGATCTAATACGATTGATATGGGTGGGTAGGGATTACGTTCTTATATATTACGGGGTGAGAAGAAAAATAAGTATTAATTATATTGCTGGCAAGAGGGCGGGCAGGAGAGATCTACATTTACATGTTAAACTCATTCTACTCGTCTAGAAATTTGATCCTCTAAACTGCGGGTCCGCTGTTCCATCAGCAAGAATGAATGTTATGAAAAGCGATGAATGTTTAAATAGCACATCGTTTACCAACGTGCAAAATGGCTTAAATTTTCAGAGACATCTTTCAAAGCACGTACTATTGGAGTACCAGAATGGTTTTCACGAGTAAAACCATCTTTATGTTGAGGCTCAAAACTTTTCAGGTTATCTTCGTTTTTTTTCATTTTTCACAAATTTTGCAAAAAAAAGGAATAATAAAATAATAATAATAATAAATAATAATAAATTTTTTATTACATGCCGAAGCATTTCCGAACATGAAAAAACTATACCTCTTTTTGACCAGAATTCGTAATTTTACCTCATTGTGAAAGGGTTACAACGACGTTATTGACTTTAGACCAAAATCAGCTACCCAAAAAAACCTTCTACATATGAATTTTGTTCATCTACATCTAAATACATATACATATCTATATATCTATATAATTTTTATATTTTTATGCCTTTAGCAATTGGTAAAGATTTAAATAAAATTCACTGTGTTTCGGCTTAATAAGAATTATTTGCAAGGATTACAATTTAATTTTCAAGATAAAACATGAGTCAAAGGAAAGGCGATGAATATTACTCTGACTGTGTTGGAACTACTTTCTGCAGACGGAAAATGTAAATAAATTCCATTTGCAACTGAACGCAGGGACACAGCAAGCTGTTTCCAAGGAAGCAACGGTTTGCTTTCATATAAACATACTAAATTCTAAGAGATTGCAAGTAAATTACTTCTTATGGCAGCAATTGTGCATTTAGGTAACAGAACATAAAGAAAGGAGCATATTCTGGCAACAGATGTGCATACATGCGTGAAATTAAATTAAATATCTCTATCAGATTCAAATTTTGTTCTTCACTGAGTTACATATGTATGTGTTGTACATAGAATGTATCACTAATTAATTATATCCTATTACCATACCACACATGAGAAAGTTAACCACGTATATATGATTCAGCGTGATTGCATATCTCACTACTCATACACAACATCACTGTAATTCCTAAAAGAAATTTCCAAAATATAGTGATAGTGACACTTTCCTCTTTGATAGTTTTACATATCGCCTTTAGACCAAGCACCCATTTCTGATGTAAATGCGGTTAGTAAATATTAAAAGAAAAATCTTCAGTTGATAAGCATTTAGTAAAATTAATTAAAAATTTAATTCCCACAAAGCAAGCAAAACGCAAAATGTTATTGTCTGCCTAACCTTCATTCTCTTGCCAAGAAGTTAAAAAAACAAGGAAGCTTCTAAAACTTTTGTTTTCCTTACTTACGCACTACCCTGTGGCTTGTATTTTCTTTTTCAAGAATTTTTGGAGTTGCCAAGATAATTTTGCCCGAGGTGCCAGTAATGCTTAAACCAGCACTGATGAAAATAAGCTCATTATTGTATATTACAAGGATGGCTATGAAATCTTGCCCGTGAGGAACCTTCGACAATATTCCCACCTGTCTCTTTTGAATTTTGGTTAATATCGAATATCAATAAGCTAAATATTCATTAGTGATATATAGCCGCCAAATTTTGCCCACGGACATAGTTGCAGAGTTTGAAGTACAACACCAATTTTGTGGTCGAACAAATAGCACATAATTTTTATAGGAATTTTTCCGTACATTTCAAATTTGAAAACAAGTGTAAAAAAACATGTTTTTAAGAAAAGCTTTTTCTCCAAAAACACATCCAAAATGTATTGTCATCGAAGATGAACATGCAAAGCATTTGGTAAGACAAAAGTATGAGAAATTTTCGTTGCAATATTTGACACTAAACAACTCAAGTTACATAAATAAAAGCGTTTAATAAAAATACCCAATTGGCTTCAGTTCTCAATAAAGATAAGGTTAAAAAATACAAAAGGCCCTATTTATACCATTTATGAAAAGTCATTAAAAAATAACGAATTGTTCAATGTAGGAGTTAATAATATAACTTAAATAAAAGGTTGAATGTTAAGCTATTACATAAAAGTCAAAAACGCTTAAAAGTTAAAGTTGTTAAAATATTAAAAATTAGAAACTTTATTTACGAATAAGAGCTTTCGTTTAAGGTTTTATAATCAACGGAAGAAAATGATCTAGAAATAACCATAATTTGTCCTGCCGCTAAAAAAAAAAAAAAAAAATTGTACCCTTGTATAATTATTGGAAAAATGTCATGGATTGTACAAAATACCAGTGTTATTTAAATTAAAATATGGGATGGATACACTATAAGTATTTTATAAATGGTTTGATAAATGAACATAAGCATTTAAATGGCCTATTGTTTCTCTTACTAAGAGATCATCGTTTCTGAATAATGCACGATAACACATACACTGTGTGAGACTTTTAAGGATATACTATTCTATTAAAGCAAAATTAACCAAACTACCAAAAATGGGAACTTTGATGAGTTTATAGCTACTATTTTAACATAGACTATAATAGGTACTAGTGACCCACAAAGTTTAGATTTTCGAGCGTATTCAAATTTTCAATTATTAGATTGCCTTGAAATTACAATCAAATTTATATAAAAATCTATGTTTGTATACTATACACCTGAATTATTTAAGAAATTCCAAGAATATTTCTGAAATTGAGAATACATAATGTACACGAAATTCTGAATTTAATTTATAGTCTGACCAGATTATAGGGCTATTTTCCATGACTTTTGAGACTTTCCGTTAACATTATGAAGAAGACTATTGTATTTTAGAAAAAAAAAAACAGAAAAACTAAAACAACATTAAATTAAATATTAAACTGTACGACAGTAGGTGATCTCAACTTTTCACAAAATCCTGCTATCTTAATTAATCTAAAGAGGGTTGGAATTAATTAATAAGATAACCATTTAAGACTTCAATATAACCATTTATTGATTACTTCTCTTACAGTGTAGTGGTAATGTCCGTAAAACCTTAGTAAAGTACATTCGTTTGCAGAAGTTCTGAACGGTCTTAGGTCATACATACTAGGAGAATTATGCAAATAAAATCACAAGAGAGGAGTGCGAGTAAATCTCTCGGTTTCTACATAAGTTTATTCTATGATTGAAGAAAACAATTGGGGAAAATAAATAGGACCCTGCTTTGATGCGGTCATTCCCAGCTTGCTGCGCGCAATTCCGGAACAAGCGATCAAATTTGAACAGAACATTGCACAACTTAAAGTATATAATTCGATTCAGAGTAACCTTTCGTCGCATATTTCTAAATTATAAATGAATTATTTTCTCCTTCGGTTGATTTTGTGCTGAATACTATATTTTTAATCCTGTAATATTGAGTTTTCTACGCCGTCACTTGAATCCCAGTTTTTACAACAGCCTCGCTATATCGTGGGTGATAGCTAAATCTTCTTCCCTCGCTAGCTTTAACTGGCGGTCTAAAAGTCCTGATTCCTGAATTGGATCGTACTGGAAGAAGAGTCACTAAAGTGGGAGTTACCAACGTGCTAGTGCTAGCGGACTGGGAGGAAAGCATTTCTTCATATTTAGTCGGATCTACAACCTCAACTTCTGCCTCACCAACGATTACCTCTGGTGCAGAAATTGGGTTTTCAGCTTGATTATCTGGTGGTATCAAAGTTGTAAGTCTTAATGGTGGAATAGTCGTAGTTGTCGTCGTTGTAGTGGACACTGTTGTTTTTTGCGTCACAGGTTGTTGATTTGTTGGTGAATGAGTCCTTTTTGTTACTGTAATCGGCTTAACAGATGTACTTATTTTCGTTCTGTTCCTATTTGTTTCATTTTTCTGTACTTGTTTCAACTTGTTTTGTGAAAATGATCCAAATGGCGGAACTTTGGTGGGCATTGTTGGAGAAATACCCAATTTAGACGCTAAAGTATCGAATATTATTGAAATATTTTGAATATTTTCGGTATTATTCTTTTGTGCTTTAAGTTCCTTTAAAGATAT
This sequence comes from Machimus rusticus, assembly GCA_951509405.1. Lineage (NCBI taxonomy): Eukaryota > Metazoa > Arthropoda > Insecta > Diptera > Asilidae > Machimus > Machimus rusticus. The sequence continues at coordinate 2,141,569 of OX608052.1, read as the reverse complement.
AGCCTCTGGCTTTTCAACATTTTCAACTACCCAGGCTTGAAGGGTTTCATTGAAAATTTTTCTCATGGAACTAGAAGCCGTTGAGGAGGACGCACTTGAACTTCCATTCACGAATTCCCATTTTGAGTGGCTAGGAAAAAGCATAGAATCGTCCATGGTTACTGGCGTTGTTTTGGAACTATCTGAACTTGACAATGTTGGTTTTGGTTTTCCAGGAAGTTTTACTTTCCTTGTAGTGCTTGGAGCTATAACAGTGGTTTTAGATATTGTTTCAGCTGTAGTGGAAGGAGTGTTGACAATAGTCTTATTCATGCTCAAAATATGTTCTTTAATGTTCCAAAAACTCGGCTTAACTTCCGGTTCCGGTTCAATTCGTGATTCAACTTTAAAATCATCATTAGTACCGTTTTCTTCTCTAGGAAATTCTAGTAAATCGTATAAAAGTTCTCCAATTTTCTCAGATAATTGGGTGCTCATTGTACCATCCTGCTTTTCTTCTTCCAGTATTTTATCAATCGCAGTAGGGCCAGTTTCCTCAATATCGTGTGTCTCAACATGAGTTGTATTATCCAGTTCTGTAGAAATTGTAGAATATAGATTTGTAGGTGTCGTTGTGGTTGAATTTATAAAATCAGAAAATGCTTCAGGGTAATTGTGTATTTTAAAGCTATCGTTATGCTTTTTGACAATAACACCTCCACCTATGTGTTCAAATTTATTATCATCGCTAGTTATTATACTCTCTGGGAAGATATCTGCGCCTGAAATTTGACCAAGTGGTTTGAACTCTGGTATAATAACATCGTCAATCAGAGGTACAGGTAGCGGATGTGGTTTTACATCAGAGTTTCCAAGTCTCTCTATATCAGAAGTTCCAGGCATAAAAACCGGATTTGTAAAGCTGTGATAAAAAATTTTTTTGTTGGGATCATCCGTAGCTTGATCTTCCACCTTTATTTTATTTCTTGGTAGCAAGCCCTTCTCAAAAGTATCGATTTCAGCCGACGGGTGAGGATTTAAAATTGGTTTTACATTAGCAGCAACAGGCTTTAGAGGAGCAGAAGAGTTTGGAGGACGGATTGGACGCCACGGTTCGGTGTCTAAAACTGGAGCACTTGTAAAGAGATTCGCATCCAATTTAGGTGGATGTTGAACATTTGAAAATTTTGAGTATACGTTTCCAGTATCAGTTGTTGGTGAGGGTGCAGCTGTACTCGAAGGCTCTAATTTGGTTGAAACCAAATTCATCGTTTGAGAGCTAAGTGCTTGCGTTGTTGATATAGTAGTTGATCGGTTTGAAATAACATTTTCTGTTGTTGTTGTAGTTTCTGCTGTTGTTGAGACTGTTGTGCGCATTGTAGATTGAGTTGGAGGCAATGTCGTCGACTGAGTTGTAGAAGGAACCACAGGAGTTGTTGTTCTGAATGTTGTAGCATCAGACATCTTTGTAATTTTCTCTATAGTTGTCTTTTTCGTTTTCGGTTTCATTGAAAACGAAGGTGGTGCTGTGGCTTTTGTTGGCACCGTTACTGATTTTGTGGGACTGGTTTTCTTTCTGGTTATATCAGCGTCTGTTTTAGTAATTTCAAAAGATCCCTCAAATGACCCTTGAATAACAGGTGCGTTTTCAACATCTACATCGGGCTCGTCATCAGCTGGTTTCAATTTCGACCTTGGTGTTGTTACAGATTTTGGTGATGCTTTTTCTACAATGCCTGTTTTCTTCGTCAAACGTTTTTCAAAATGGGTTTGACTAGTGGATGGTGCCTAAATAAAAAGACTTTAATTTATCTTTCTTCAAATCTTAAATGACTGTCTTACCGAATCTAGGGAGAAGGAAGCTGATTTAATTACTTTTTCATCTATAATACGCTTCACTTCAACGGAATCAGCGTCAATCCTCAAGGATCTATAAAGTGATTTTAATGAAGTTGTTTCCAAAAACAAAGATTCCCGAATGTGTTCTTCCATACTGTGAATATTTCTGGAAAGATGAAATGTTACAAAGTAACTACTTTTTAATATTATTTTCTTACTGTGGAAGTTTTCGCATATCTAAAAATGTTCTAAAATGAACGTTGATTAATGGACCATCCCCAAATCCCAAAATTTCAACTCTTGCTGCCTGAAGGCCATTATCAGATAATGATCTTTCAATAAATCTTTTATAGAAATCAACTTTTTGTTTGAAAGACGATGTGTGATTGTATTTAAGGCCAGTGGTGAATAGATCCCCTTTAGCTATTCGAAAGCGTCCTTCAAATGCCATTACAGCTGTAATAAAAAGTTTTAATGAAAAAAACATAAGATTAATAAATTTAATTTACTTACGATCATCTAAGTTTGACTTAAATGTACTAAAGTAAAAAGCCAATCCCGCTATCGATATTACAGCGAGGAGTACTATAAATGCCGCTGTGATTAATATAATCGAGAAAGACTTGATGCTAGCACGACTTTTTGCAGAATACGTTGATGGCGATAAATTTCTGGGATCACGCCACATACCCCACGTGCTGTACGCATACTGACTATTTAAACTAAGATCTGTAGAATATGAAGGATGCTTGTTCATATGGCTATAAGGTCCAATTCCAGAACGTCTGCCTAATGTATTCTGGTAGGAGGAGTAGTCATTGCCCTGTAAGAAAAAATGAACAACAATTAAAATAATTATAATTATTTTAATGTTCAATTAAGATCATAGAAAAACTAATTTATTTAAATATCCTTTCAAAGCAAAATCTTTTCAGTAATACTACGTTTTCTACTTCGATTCGTATTTCAAAATGAACATGACAATGACCCAAAGCACACATCGAAGTTGATAAATAACTTAAACTTTTAAAGAATATGGAAATCATGCCCTCATATTGTGCTAGAACTACTTTTTATATATATATGTATGTACATACAACACAAATCTGACTTCAACGTAGTACTCTGCAAAAAAAATAAATTGTTAAACCACCTGCTGATGACAGTAATTGTAGTCAAGTTAAATCTCAATCAAAGCTGATAACTAAAACTAACACCAGCGCATAGTATAAAAAGAGAAGGTGGTGTTTGAGTGCAAGAACCTTTAAACATTCCGACTTCGTATTTCTCTAACATTTTCTAAGCTCACGTCGAAACGAAAGCAATTCTTGCATTGCAATTTTTGCATGAGTTAACGAGAACTGAATGAACTCATTTGTGGAAAACTGCAATAACAAATGCAGCACGGTGGGCACTTTTCCAGGTTAATACAGGCATGAGTAGCTTCTTGAACTCAAAAGAAATCAATACAATCAGCACTCCTTTGATTCTGAACTAGAAAGCAATGAATTATATATAATAAGACTTTCCTACAACGTAATGTCTGCAGCGACGCACGGAGGAGGATAGCGCACTGTTTATTTTTCGTGGAAGCAATTCCTCGGGAAATTAGCTTTTAATTAAAATCTATGGCCCTTTTATAAGAGATATAATAATGCTCTCTTCTTGGCGTTAATTCAATACCCAGTTGTGTGGTGCAACCTTTCTTCTGGCAAAGTGAATAAGCGTCCTCCGGGACTGCACTAATCGTCGTCCATCCTGGCTTCCGGGTCGCTGTACGAACCCTAATTTATCCTTAAACTTTGCACAAAGCCAAAAATAACTTTGCTAGCCTTCTTACATTATGGAAATTTCGTGGAACCTATTTTCTTTCTTCTTATCAGATGAATTTCCCCTTTTATAAGGCGGCGGACAGGAAATATCTTAAAGAAATCTACTTCCTAGCCTTAGAGCATCTTGTTAAGGATTGGGGTACCTCTTGCAACAATTTAAAAGTGTTGAAATCCTTTTAAAGCAAAATAATGTCCGCGAGTTGCTTTTGGCGGTTTTTGCAACGACTTTTCACTATCTCCATATCCGATGCTGGGATAACAAAAGTTGCCAACAAACGCAAAAGTAGAGAACAAGCCACGAAACCAATGCGACTGGATAAAGCGAAAGAATGGAAAATACTTAACTTGCCCCAAGGATGCGCGAAAAATGAAAATTCAATTTTTTTGTATACAATTTCCCGAGTACGGTGTTGTTCAAGAGATAGAAAGCCATCTTGAGGCCGCTGCACTGTCAAGTCAAGAACATAAAAAATACTTCTCTGGAGCGAGGTATTCTTAAAAGACTTCCTTCGAAAGAAAAGTGGATGAACAAAAGTATTTTGGTGAGAAAATAGAAAGATATACTTCAAGAAAACTGCCTTTGGGGAAAAGTCATTTAGAAAAAACAAATTAATAGTTGTTCACAAAGTCTTGTATTTATTGAAGCTAATAAAGAGGAACTTTTGTGTCCAGGTACATAAAAATTAAAAATGTCTATTCTTGACTGCCGCAAGGCAATTGTTTTAATTTTACTAATACATTTATAAGTAGGTAGGTAAGGATATCTTAAATTTAAAATTGTTCAAAACTTTATCCTTAAAAGGTGCTTTTTGCATGCTCTAATACACAGTGAGCAAGGCAAAATAGTCGGTTTAGACACATGAAAAAATACTTTTATCAGAAAATTGAATGAATATGGCTCGAATGAGTAGAATAATAATCTTTAAAGGGGAAGCAGAAAATAGCCACATTTTTACGCTCGCCTCGAATACAAATTCTTTGCATCATACGTTCTTTATACGTTTCTGTATCTTTATCTCAACAAAAGCTATTTTCTTGAATATGATCCCTTAAGCCCTAAGGCTTTTAATGCGCATATTTGATTTTATTCCATAATACTACTAAGAAAATGCAACTTCCGGATGGAAAAGGGCAAAGAGGCTAACTATATTTCAATGCTGAAAAAATAATACAAATATATGGATCAAAATAAGCTTCATATATGCTCCAAAAAGCGGTATATATATTATTTTTATAAGAACTTAAATTGACTTAAAACTAATAAGTTGAATTTTTATTTGTATTGAAAACAAAAATCAAATTTTAAAAGCTTAAGAATGAGGACAAGTTAAAATGAAATTAATAATTTTTGATAACTGCTCAATTTCTTTATGGATTTTGATTTTGCGCATGCATTTATAGGCTCGATATCTACATCATATTAAGAAATTGAGGAGTTTTGGAAAGGGGAGGGGGACTTTCATCTCGTTATATATTTTAATTTATTTCCATGCAGATCGTACATTTCTTAATCGACTTTGACAAACTTGGCTACCATTCTCCATGGTGATATCTCACCTTTGTTCGCAAATTTGGTGAATCTATCAAGGGGGTGGGCAGTTCAGCATTACATTACCATATGTAAATATCACTTTCAAAACATTGAAACTTACTTCTTCCTTCTGGCTGCCGCCGACAGCTAAATTTTTGATGCATTGCAAGCTGAAGTTTCGGTTTTTTTTTCAAGTATAATTGTAATTGAATATAACTTTTTTAACTGGAACAATTTCACATTCTTGGGAATTACTTAAAGAACAATTTTCATAAAAGGAATTATTAAAGAAATTGGATGTTCTACGCCTACTAAATAAGAATAATTAATATCATAATTGCGGTATTCGTTGGCTAACTGTAGTCAGTTAAATAATTCGAGAATGTATGTAGAAAACTTACTAAAGCTGCTCATTAACATTACAATTCATTATAATGAGTGGTAAAATAGAGCACTTCAATTACGAAGTATTAAGTCCACAGCTCATCCAAAAACAGGTCTGACCCACAAAAGCAGCAATGATTAAGACAAAAACAAATCGAAGAAGCAAAAAGAGGATTGAATTGTGCACGCAAAAAGGTGAGTGGTCAGGCTCTAGAAACTCTTGGCGATTCTTCAAATTCAATCAAAGCGCACGCGACGGCATCTGCGCTCCGCACCGCAGAACTCAGGTGTCATATTCCTCCGGATCGGCCGTGCTAAAATAATTGGACAGGGCTCTAAAAGGGATAGGTTAATTTGTCTGGATGGGTCAATTAGGCGGCCCGAAACAACGGCTGCGAACCCGCTAGACAAAGTCCATTCTAATTCTAGATATTCTTAGCACCCAAAGGTCTTCATCACCTGAGACGTGAGCAATTCGTTAATTAGGCGAGGCGGGTGCTTTCTGTCGAGTGGCGTACCGCACTTTGCGAGCCCGCAAACCTGGAATGGGCCTAAAGTTCCTTCGCGATGCGTTTCCCTTGGCCGTTCTTCTTTGGAAGAGCACCAGCGTCTTAAAATGTGGAAGCGTGCGGTTCGCTGACCTCAGGTGAATTTTCATTCATTCCATTAAGTTGCTTCTTGCGAGTATGACAACCTCTTGAATAGCCGCTAAAATAAAGAAATTCGTATCTCTGTGTTGGTGATTGAATTATTTCCGCCGCCTCTGATGTGAGCTGTTGAGGCCGCGATGGATGGCGGCAGGCATTGCTTAAACTTTTCTAGTTTATTTTGCTGCAAGGTGACGTCTTTCTGTCGTAATACAGCTGAGTGCGCTCCTAACTTTGTTGAAAATCATTTGCATGAATTAAGTCGCAGAAAAACCCTTTCCGGCTGCCGAGAAATGCGAGTTCTTGTGATAGTAGAAGCAATGTTCTTTGCAGTTAAATGCAAAGTTACTCAACCTAAGTAAAAACTGCGCAAAATTTACAAATTCACGCGATGTTTGATTTGGGCTGAGGAAATTCCAACGGCAGTGGGACAGACTTCCCACTTCCAGAAGTAAATTATTAATAACATCTTTTCATTATTCATGTTGCCAGCTTTTTACGCTCCTCCGGTTGAAATTTCATAGCTCGATTTCCATTTACATACCCAGGAATTGTTTGAACATATTTCTCATTTCTCTGAATTTCTCTTGCAGTTGGAAGGTAAAGGTTACAATCGTACAATACCTTTGGGTTTAGCAAAATTTACATTACGCATAAGCAAGCCTCAGTTAAAGATACAATTCTGCTTTTATTTAATATACCTTTCTAGAAAACACAATTAAATTATCTTGTACGCATATGTTAAAAGAATTTTAAAATTAATTTTATGTATATAGGTTCTTCAGATTACATCACGAATCTAAACGAGAATAAAATGTTTGAAATAATTCTTTAAACACGATAAGTGTGAATGCCGTGTAGTGCATTACAAACTTTTAATTTCTTTTAAATACCTGAAACGGTTATTTAGTTACTAAATGATAAATACATATAGTTCTAATATTTTACTGTTTTATTTAAGAGCGTTTTGTTAAGATCTGAACAGAGGTATATCAATAAATTCTACATGGTCTTCTGATCAACGCTTGTTCGGACCACCCCTCCCTACCTCCACTTAAAATTGGTCCGAAATTGAAAATTTGGAGGGGTGAACCCATAAAACGCTTTATAAGTCCTTTGAGAGATATCGTAGGATTTTGTTTGATAGAATGTGAGAAAGCTAAGCCTTCACTAAAAGAAATTTTTAACTATATTCTGGGAGAACCATAAATATTGCTCGAACGACTACATATATGTTACAGATGCCAGAACCATAAAACTATATTCTCTCATCTATCTTAGGGATGCCAAAACTATGAGTATAGAGCTTTTTACTATATTGCAAAAATTATTGATATCATGACCACTTTATTGTCCTCAAATCCATTATAATTTTTTCTCAGTTTTCAAGCTTTCCAACGATACCTCTAACGACCCAATCCGCCCACAAACAAACCACGTTGGGTTGGCTAGGCATATGATTATTCGATGGGTGAGGTTGGTTTAGGGAGATTTCGTGTTACTTGAGGATATTTTTTCTACAACTGGTCCAGGACCAAGGTTCTAGTAGGTATCCACTATCATCTATAAAAGTTAAATTAAAAAGTATTATTATATTATCCGTTAGAAATTTTGTTTTTTACACCTTTCAAAAGCACTTTTATTTTGACTGTTCAATTTTTTTTACGAAAGCGTTTTGAGAACCGACATCTGAACAGTAGCTAGACCCTTGTATATTGGATCTAAGGCAGTACTTTCGAAAGTCGAAATATATGACGCCAAGAGAAGTTTTATTCGACTTGTTTCATCAGCTTAAAAATTAGTCGAAGCTAAGCGCAGATACATGACTACTCCCCAGTTTCATAATTGTCATAAATCTGATTAGGTACGCACAAAATCTTAATGTCGATCATAATCCAGGATATTATTTTGATTAGAAATAAGCTTATGATAATCAGAACAAAACGATGATGGAAAATAAAAGAAAAAATTCAAAGAATTTAAAGCAGTGGCCGAAATTAGGTCAACTCTAGCTAGCATACAAAAACTGTGGCTCACCTTTTCGGAAGTTAACGGTATGTCCATTAAAGATTCACCGAAGAAGAGGCATGAAAGAGCCGATAAAATCGATGGCCACAAATTTGTCAGCCCCCGACAGCGGAACATCGATCGGGAACGAGTGCCCTAAAACCAGGGCCGATACAACGAGCGTGGTGGGGATTTTCTGCGAACATAGCCACCGGCAATAAAAGTTAAATGGCGTGGCCACGAGACGGGAGGTGGCCGTTCTTTGAACGAAAGTGACCACATCCAGCGCGAAGTCAAAGGTCACTGACCTTCGCATCTCGAGATCATCTTTGTCCAACAGATGCCGCGAAGCAGCAAGGGTGCCAATCAAGTTCGCTGCGGCAGCACAAAAAGTCGCCGGAGCAGCGCAGAGTTCGTTAAACCCTTCAATCTGGCCGCGGCACAGGAGCTGCGGCCGACTGCCGGCGCGCGGAGTGTGAGACGCATCCAAGTTTTTACCCAAATTGGAAGCAGCAGGGAACGGCAGCGCCAACCGAGTTGAGGCGCGCTGGTGCCTGGCCAGGCACCAGGCACGTTCTTAACTAAAGTCTTGAGTGCATGCCTTGGCCGCGCTCCCTCGACCATAGACGGAAGTGCACCTTTTCAAGACGAGCGAAAAAATTGGCAGGCAAAAACCTCGCATTCCACGGTTCCGGATGTAGTTGTGGGCTCGCGAATTCTAGTCGCTTTGCCGTGGATTGGCTGGCGATTAATTTGCGCTTGTTGGCCGCAACCGGCAGTTATGGTCAACTGGAGCAATTCAGGCACTCAAGGAGGAATCGCTATATTAGCGACGAATGGCGTGCATTCATGCAAGTCAGAGCCAAAATGCGAATAAATTTACTGCTTCACTTACTCCTGCTTCCGAAAAGAAATAGGTACTCATAGATAACAACTGCACCAACGAACATTTCTTCAAACTACATAGCTGTTGGCATTGTGATTCGCTTTTCGCGAAATAAATGTGTATGTATGAATTTTTTGGAAATCAACATCAGAAGCAGAAACTACTAACTGAAGTAACTCTTATAAAAAGAGAACAAGCTGTGTTATTTGGGTACATCCAAATACTTTAATTAAATGTCCAATACTCAAAGATGTATTATATTTTGATCGGCTAAAAAAGTTGTATTTTGGATTTTGGATTTTATTTTGTTTATATAAAGACAATACGTCTTATTGTGAGTTCTTAAAATGTAAAATACAATAAAACTTTTATCTCTAATACATATGTATACATAAATTTCATAAGAAACGCTGATATATGACATACACTTTTTAGAGTGTACATATTTTGGAATTGGCGATGTCCCAAACCCCCATCTACTTATTTTAATAAATATCGTGAAATGTTTTGAGTTTGATAGTTTGTCATTTTGAAATATATGCATCCAATTGACAACGCAATCAGTGGGTCTAGTGTCCTGAACCCCACTTCTATCACATTTTATTAGAAAATCCGTCAATATCTCGAGCTTGATTTTTTTACTTGTTACTTTTAACTTATTTACTCACAAATAAAATTCGTATTTAACAAGTCCTTCCGCCCAATTACAGAAATCAATAATTGCAAAAATCAAGATAAATCTATATTTTTTTTTAAAGGGAAGTCCAAGCACATGAACTCTAAAAAAGCATTATTATTAATGCATAGTTTAAGGTTTAAGTATTACGTATCAGACAAAAAAAGTGGTGCAACGTGTGAATCCATCACTGTCAATAATTTTGTTGTTTCTCTTCAGGAGTATTATTTAATTTGCATTAAAAACGTTGCATATTTATAAGCAGAATCGCAGTAACAGACTAAATATGAGAAGTATTCTGAACAGCTCGATACCATAAATCCACCTTAAGCTTGTATATTTAATAAACAATCTCATTTATACAATACTACTTAACTGCTACAATCTTTTTATGAATTGCAGGCAGGGAAAAGTAAGCACTGCAGAACATAAATATTTAATATCTTACATCACAATTTACCAATCCGTAAATAAATCGACTTTAAAGAATTACAACGACTTTTGTTTGAATCGGTGGCAACACTTTGCCTCTAGGATTACATTTGTATATTGCATTGCAGTGTAGCGCCTGCAATGAATAAATTACAGTGAATAAGTTATTCCGTTTAATAATTAGCTTATACATACTTTTTTGTAAGTCGAATATTATTTAAAGAATTTTGTTATTAAAAATGTCGTGCAAAACAAAACTAATCTATCCTTGGATGTGCCAACAATTATAAAAACATTAAAGGAATAAAGATTAACAGGATTACGTAATAAATAAAACGAGAGGAAGATTTCGGAGCCTGAAATTCGAATAAACCCATTCACTTCAAACAATTTGCCTGTACAAAAAAATGTCGGCATAAAATATATAATTAATGGTAACATAAAACTACGTTATATTTATATTAAAGTAGATTTCTTCAAGGCTTTAATTAAAAAAATCGTTTATTATTTTAAATCAGCGCCAGAATTTCTTCTGGATTTTAAAATTTTATGCAGTAAAAAAGGTAGGGAAGTATTTATAATTATATGAAGAAAACAATTAACCACATATAGTATTACATTCGAAGTAGCTAAATATAGAAATATATTAGCTTAGCTTTCTTATTACCTTAAATCTTAAACTTATTTCGAAAGGTATGCTGGTTTAATTTAAATAGAAGCCATATTACTTTTAAGGAGGAGCGTTCAAATTTCAGAAGATTATTCTAGAAGACCCGCCATTCAAAGCAATTGATTTATATTTTAATTAAAAAACGTGTAGATGTAGATGTATGTAGATTTTATTATATGAAGTTATTATTTTTGTGGCAATATACATACATACATGTATTACAAAAATTATATCTGCGGTCAACGTAAATATATGTTAATATACTCGTATAATATATTTAATTCTCAGCTGAGAGGAGAAAAGTTACAATCGAATTGAATGGATATTCTTATAAAAAATCAGCGCACATTATAATCAAAGGAAAATTTAATGCGAGCAACACATGAAAATACTTCATATGCTATACAGGTATCTTTTACCTGGCTTTCCTTCCTCATAATATTAAATTCAATATTCCCTCCATACAAACAAAACATATATCTCTTACAGTTTTGCCAAAGTTTTCAAAACATTGTGCTTTCGGGCTGGTTTTGGATAATTTGCTTTAGCATTTATCCTGAGGTATCTGGAGTGGTATCATTAAGTATAATTTGTATCCAATGTTGTAACTATGCTGTGGTGGTGAGTTTACTAACAAAGGATCAAATGATGAAAAGTTTCATGGATCAGATTAATTCTAATGAATTTAAGGGGAGCAATACATTTGATTTTTGCATTAAATAATAGTATATCATCAATGCTTAAAATTGAATTTTAAAATAGTTCCAAAGTTAAAGATTTTAAAGGTACAATACTCTTTCTCGAAACACTAACTATTTTGTTTAAAATAATATGAAAAAAACATTTACTACACATTTACATTTATAGTACTACAAAAAGATATAGTGGTAATCCTCGATTTAGCTAAGAAATGCTTTCTGAAGAGTGCAAATTTATACATTTTACGATGTAGAAACCAAATATAAGCATTTTATTTATTATTTTTGCAAATCATTTATTTGTTCTATGTACTAAAAATCTATGCAGATGTATCTATGTACAAAATATGTATGTACCTGTATAAATAAAAAAGGTTATTATTAAAAAAAATACAAAATGGCATCGCAAGAGTTTGTCACCATCATGTCCTTAAACATAAAAAAGAATATCATGAACCTTTTATGGGGGTAAAATGGTAAAAAGGAACCCTTATGGAGCGGAGCGACTTCGTTCGTTTGTCAAAGCTGCTTATATGAGCAACTATTAAAGCTATCGACTTGTTTGGAAAAATTTTAAATAATGCTTTCCCTTGCCCACCTTTATTGCAAACGACAAAACTTAAAAATATTTTTATTTTCATTGTAAAAGGGGCTTAAATGGAGGGTCGACATTTTAAGGTTTTGTCTATGTGTAATGTATCAAGTATCAGGTAGGTATCATATGAAAGGGTTTTATTGGTTATAAATTTTAAAGCGGGTTTTCATTTCCTCTTATGCCGCATAGTTTTCGATTTGTGATGAAAAATATATAAAAGAGTATAACATTGCCCTATTCTATACAATCTTTTGGGTGCTAATGTCCAACCCTTGGTGCGCGAGTCCAATTCGCACTTAGCGTGTCTTTACTTTACACAGCTTTACTTTAACACTATGCCTATATGAGAGTGAATTTGCGACATTAATCGCTTTGGAATCGATTCGGATTATTCGATCAGGTAAAGTTCTACTCCCACGCCCTTTTGCAGTCACTAAGTCACTGTCTACGTGACTGTTGGCGCTTTGCCACACGATGCGTGGGCTCGAGCCGCGGAAAAGAAGTTAGCATGTCACCTTCTTACCTGTCCTCAATACCAATGGCAAGGCTTCGGGGAAGATAAAGATTATTGTCTTATTTTACATAGTTGGCTTTCTCATCGAATCAAATGTTTTGCACACATGACGTGACCGCCGACCGGTCTGAGTTTGAACAGATAGAAAGAAATGCAAAGAAAGCGCCGTCACTATCTAGAAAAAAAAAGGGCAATTCAACACTTACCACCGCTCGGCATGTCGACGATCTGTAGATGTCACTGCCGCCGGACAGGCTCTGGAAGTACTTTTTCGTTCCGTAAACCGTGTCCATCATTCCGGTGACACTTTAATTAGTTGCTCGCCACCGCCACAGATTTAGACTTTTTTCCAGTCCGTGCTAATTTCAGTTAGTTTCGTTTAGAGGAAAACTAACGATTTTGAAACAAAAATCGTATTTCACTTGCACTCACAGCGTCCGTCCGTGGGTATGAATCCGTGGGCAGATGAAACGTGAGGCGGGCACATTTGAACTTTAGTTTTTCACTTTTGATTATTCAAGTGTGCGTTAATGCAATTTTAATTAAACTGAACGCAACGGCCAAAACGGGTAGCGGTTTTCGGGTTGATAAACTCCACGCGCGCGCTTGATGACCAGATTTTGTGGGAAGCTGCTCGCCCGAAAACACTTTTCGTCGGGAGCGACCTCGCGTAATTAGCTTTGCTCCAATAGCCCAAATGCCGCCAATAGTGGACGATGGATGGCCACAGGTTGCAGCTTTTCAACCGGTCTCATTTCTCATTTCGCCGTCCGACCGGATAATCCTGTTCCCGCTGGAAAACTGAAAAATTACAAAAGAAAACTTTTAAAACCTCTTGGCTGGGGGGCGGGGGGCGGGGGGCGGGGGGTTGGAGGCTCCCGCGGCCATGTGAAGTCATGAAGGCCGGTGGAGCCGCCGAGAAACTGGATGCCATCAGTTGGCCACAGGCCAGTGCATCGCAACGGGTTTTGGTCAACTGCTCCGGAGATGCAAAAGCACTTCGAGTGCACTCAAATAGGATTTTTATGGTTTCGTTGGGTTGAATGCGCCTCGCCGGGGAGTGCAGCGGCCACCGTAGACGCGCCAGACTTAGCCTCTTCGCTAGCACGTCGTCTAACTCATTTCAGTCATTTTATTTGCTCCTGACGAAAGTTGCCGGCGCACAACGAAAGTGGTTTACAAGATTCTGAATCAACGATAACCTCCCCTTGCGACTTCGTGAAAGTTTTCAACAAAAAAAAAAAAAGAATTATTGTTTCTGCTTATTTTAAGGTCAGCGAAAGCTACTGGTCTTCTACTTGGAATGCGAATGCCGATTCTATCCGCGACGTATGGGTTTCACAATACCGCATTCATAAATTTACAATTTTGCTCAATTTCACCAGGCAGTTCAAGAATTTCTAGTTTTAAATTAAAAATGTTTAAAGCTAACGAAGTATGTACGTATGATAATTCAATAACTACTCTTAAATCAAATGTTATATTTATTTTATAAAGATAGTGAAACATTATTTAAATTTGTTGTCATTAGAATTTGAAGATCAAGGGTAATATGTAAAACATTGCCACCATAGCTTATAACTTTGTAAAACTCTACTCTTTTTCAATTCCAGTTTTAGCAAGTTAAAATTTTGAAAACGAGATTTATAGTGACTGCTATCATTAGTTAGGACCACTATATTTTCCCTAGACCATATAGCATACTTCTAAAAACGTTCGTTCAGTTTTGACCTCTCGATGTAATAATTACGAACATATTATACATATGTACATATATAATTATTATCTAAAGCAATCCCATCCATTCGAAACAAAATAATATTACTTAGGTTTAACTAGATAATAAAAGATACCAACAAAGATGATAAAAAATTATAAAACATTCTGTTCTCTTACTAAATTTAAATAGGTTTTTAGTAAAAATTATAATTTTTTGGTACTTTTTGGAATATATAATACCCTTATTCAATATTAAATTTCATCAAAATAACCTAGAATTACATATCTCTTTTTGCCTCAAATTCATTAGTTCTTAGTAAGCATTATGTATAGGTTTATGATCTTTAAAAATATTGCATTCCTCTAATTTGATTAATTTAATAACTACATAGTTTGAGTAGGTAATAAGTTTATGAAATTCGCACAATTACCGTTTTAAAAATCATTCCGGAATTTATAATAACTTATTTTATTCAAAATGAAAATGACTGAATGGCGACCCAAATCGGGGGTAGAGAGTGTGGCTTAAATAAATAAAGTCAATAGCGAACTCGAATGTTTTTATGAGTAGCATTTTTGGATAACTCAAACGAACCCAAACTCTTACTGCTAAGCCATTGAGGAGTTTCACCCCATCTTCATATAAGCTCGATATGGTACCATATGATTGTGTCACCAGAATTGCATAAGTTTGCGAATTCCAAATCTACATATACGATAATTAGAAGCGAGTGAAAAATGTGACGTAAGATTTACTTATTATGTTACAAGGGTACAGCTTATGAAAGCGTTTTAAAAAAAATCAAAAACCTTATATAAACACTTCATTTTCGATTTTAGAGTTTGACACCCAAAAACAACAAAACAGCTTAAATCTTATACAATAATTTAAGCGTTCGTCACTTCTTACTTCTCAGACACTAGTAGGTAAGTATACTTGAAATTTCTTCATTTTTAAAAATGTTATAATAAGTAGTAGAAAAATGTTTTATAGTTCTAGAGCAAAATTAGTGCTGACAAAGCATATCCGTGATTATTCTGGATCTTAAGATTTGTGAGAGATTCAAAATGCGATATATTATATGATATTGCCATAAAACTTAATTTAATTGTCCGTACTTGGGCACAATTTTGTTTCAACTGAATATTAATCTCAAAACAAAACAATAAATAACTTTTCCAATTTTATAAATATGTATACTACCATAATTGAAATAGAGGCAATTTAAATGCAGGTTGAAATATTTTAAGAGTACAAAAGCTTAAACTAACACAGCGTTGCAATATTTTCAAAGCAACGCCTCCATACTACAAAATTTGTATTTTTATTATTATGATTATGTGTTACTACGTAGTAAATAATTCTTTAAATGATTTTATTTATTTTTATTTTCACTTTCTTAAACAAAAGAGGAAAAAATTATAGTACACTGCACATATGTGACAATATTCTGCCAAATTACTTAAACTTTATATGTGGGACTAATGTTTAAAGTCAATACGAAACGCGTTTTAATATGCACTGTATTTCTGAGATGGTAAATGCGGTATATCCACGGCTTTTACCTTAACGGACGAAAAGAAAACTGCGAATGCTTTCACAAAAAACAATTACCGACTTCAGTGTTTTAATACTAAAACAGCTAAAGTTCAATTACATAACTCTAAAAGTGTGACATGATTTTTCATTTTCATAACTTCATTTATTTTGTAATAGTTTTCCAATTCATCGGATTTGCTACGTATGAATAGCGCTATAACAATTTTTAACTTTCAAAATGAACAGCAGACGACAGAAGCACTTATAACTGTCGAGTCATGAAGTACGGTTCAGTGGCCGTCCCGTGAACTTGATTAATGTTTTTTCGTAGAAGTCGTCTTTCCGCGACGGCCGACGGCGCCGAATGTTATTAGGAATGAATAAAAGGCTGATAATAACGATCGGGAAATCGATCAGCGCCAGATAAATGATTAATTTATATAGTAATATATACACAATAACCGTCGCTAATAGGTTCAAAAGGTCTCTCTGCCAATCCCGATATCTCGGTAACGCTATAATTTTATGTTGCTGTGATTATTGGACTGTGCACTTCGCATCACTTTGATGCGTCTTACAGGTGGAGATTCAAGTTCTGTGATGGACGAGGAAAAAAGCGGTTAACTGCAGCAACGAGCGGTTTTGATACGCGCAACTGCCAATCTACCAAAACGACTTCAGTACGTTCCTCTTCAGCGATTTTTTAAAAATATTAGTTAAATTGCGACTTTTATATTCGAATCCGTTTAACAATCAAAACGGTCTTTGATCTGCTCGCTTTTATCTCCTTCCAACAATGCTTCTCATAAAAGCAAATTTAAGCATTGTTTTCTACTTTCGCATAACTTTCTCACCTGATGAAGTTGATACGTTACTAAGGTCAGTTGTTATCTTCTTAACCATCTTCCGAAATTAACGTATTCAACATGAGAAGTGTGTATGAAACCGCTTTTGAACTTACCGGTTTGTTTCGGTGTTACGATGTTGAATTACTGCTAATTTACTGGTCAATTTTGCGATTGTAATAAACTTGTTCCACACTTCCTCAAAAGAGGTTAATTGGAAAATTGATCACTGATAGCTGGTAGCAACAAAAGAAAGCATGCAGACATTATGATTAAATGAAACCATGTAGCACGATCATAAAAACAAAACCATAAACTGAATAGCTGCTTTAACGAAAAAAGTAATGACCCAGAAAAACGATACTAGATTTACATATGATTTGCAACAAATATACAAACGAATTGAAATAATATATTATGCAAATAAGTTCCAAAATGATTTTCCTCAATATCTATCGAAAGCGTTACAAGCCGTTTAGCATAATTAATACCACTTTCTTAAATTCACTACCGGGAAAAAAGGGGATAAAAGTAAAAGTTCGAATTGGGTTTCTTATTAATTAATTATTAAAAGCTTAAAAAGGTTTACAAAGAAGATCATAACCCGTTAAACAAAATTCAAATCAAAAAAGAAAAAAGCAAAGAAATATTTTCTTAATATCTATCAAGAAAAACTGTGTCCAACCCATTTTTTATTTTTTTATGATATACTCAATCAATATTCTATTAAATTTAAGACAAATTCATGTAGGTAATTGGACCTAAACAGTTACATATCTACCTAATGAATATGAGAAGCGTGAAAATTATTTATATTTATTATTTATATTTTTTACTTTTAATTTTGCGGTTTTCATTTTACTTATTGCCTTCATATACAAAAGTCAAAAAAATATATAATATTGTAGAAAAGATTGTAGTTCACGATCTAAGCGTGCAATTTTTTAAAAATCCAAGAACGTTTTTAAATTTTCTCATTGTTAACAAAATTTTAGTTACAGTAAATGTGATAAGCATTTTTATTATGATATCGCTCTTCACGTAAATGACGAAAATGCTTTATCAAGTATATGGTTTTTAAAAAATGTGGAATAAACCAATTTTTGGTATACCTATACCTAAGTTTTTTAAATTATTTTAAAAATAAATTAAATTTAATGTAAAAACTCGAATTATTACTTTATTACTAATACATATTTCATATGTTTAAACAACCTCAACTTTGCTTTGGTTATACCCAGTCCTTATACAGTAAAATTATACCTACATTATATAGTAATAAGCGTATAAAATGTTTAAAACAATAATTTAAATCAATAACACATGCACCTTAAATGACTTTTCTATATGATGTTGTAGGTAGATATATCAAGTTGAAATTAAAATAAAATCTGCAGCCTCACAGTACCTACTGTTTTGAGTTTCTAGCTCAGTGCAATAAAAAGATATAGCAAATCCAAGCGTGTTTTGACCTTGACACTTCCCGTTGACCTAGAAAGCTGAAAATTCGTAGGAAGGATGGTCCCATAACACAAATAAAGAAAAAGTCTGGAAATCGTTAATATTGTATCTAACTCTGTGTGGGATTATTATAAAAGTTGCTGAACCCTCTGGGCGCAAATCTTACTCAAACTTGTCCGTCTCTTTTTTAGCATACGACCATAACCTTTTCACAAGTCGATTGTATCGCAGTCAGACTTAAGTTTATTTTGTAAATGCATATTTGAATTACATATGACATATATCATTTACAATTGGAGTTATAATTTTATAAAAGGTAGTATAATCCGCAAAAAACATATTGGTTCTAAATCATAAGATATCTTAAATTACACTTTTTAATTCAGTATTCTGTTGTTTACTGCTTTTAAAATCCTAAAAGATTAACTCACTGAAACCTTTTTAATTTTTATAATGCGATAATAATCAACCTTCAGAATCACCAGTTTACTGGAGCTAAGATTTATTTTAGTACCTAAAGGATTCGATGTATTCAGAATCATCAGTTACAAATATTATTTCTATTTTAAACATTTTGAATTTATCTTTGTTAAAATTTTAGAGGTAACGCGAACGAAATTAAACAACAGAGAGGTCAAAAACGAAGAAATTCCAACAGAGTAGCACTTGGTGAATCGCAATAAGTAGGAGTGTAAGAAATGTGAGCAATAACTGCCCATACCAGTGGCAAGATTTCTTAGAACCGAGGAAACAAATTTGTTGAAGCCTTACTTATCTGGGACAACGAAATGCTTGAGAAATTCGAAAGTATGAGCGTGATTCACCAAAAGTGAGTATAACCTGGGCCGGAGTGCTAACGCGCTGATCGATTGTACCAAAATTTCTTAATTAGGTCAAACGTAATGGATAGGTAAGTGAGCACCTCACAAAGGTCTACCGTTAGCACTTTGAACATGCAAATTTATTCATTGCTAAACGAATTTCTAAGTAATAAAAAGACTGAGTTGCAAAAGTTCTTACCACATTCAATTCCACTATCCAAATAGCTGCCAGTTTCTGCTCAAAATTTATCCTCTCTCTGGTTTTATAAAATTTATCACCCTCACAATTATGGACCACTTGAAACTTGTTTCTTCACAAAATTCACACATTTAACAGAAGCCACTTGATTATGTTTCGCACCTTCAGCATCCTTTTTTTCCAGATTTTTGCCCTTTTTACATCGCTTTAGAAATTTTCTGGCACTATCATTTCGCCAATCCCTTGGGTATATCCGGAATTTCTGCTGGATAGAAGATGAACCTTTGCGAGAAAGCACGCTTTGAGACACTGCACTAAAAACTCCTCGGATGTCGGATGGTCCAAGGGTGACAGAAAAGTTTTTCGTAAGAAAGCGCGAGACCTAATGATAAATCGTTTACAGTTGTCTTCTTGTGGCGGAGTCTGTTCGCTATTAACTTGTACGAAACTTAAGGCGGTAAGCCATGAAAGATGGTTACATGTTGGTCGGAATGGAACGGGAAGTCCCAAAAAGAAGTGGAAACGAGAACTCGATGGTCATGCAACTCCAACCGTTGCCTAACTACGGCCAGCACGACGCTTCCTACCAAGATCTTCGCGTCCCCACTCAAGAAAGCGGCGGCCTGTTGCGCATCCATCCACAGGTAGATTTTAATGCAAAACCGGCCGCTTCGACTGCATTACCACCAAACTCCATCGCCTCGTAATCGGCGGTCTGTGTCACGGTCTTGAGCACCTCTTCGCTGGCGAACGCGGTGCTGCTGAACTTTGATGGAGCATTGCTTCTAATCTCCTCTGCGCCCTCTTCCGTGTCTTTTAGTCGGCAGTTTTACCATCGCCTTGTCTTCATCTTTCCTTCAGAGTTGCTGTCTCATCACCAAATACCTGCCGTGCTGGAATTTTTGTTGTTCTTAACAAAGATTCAATATTTACTCTCCGTCGGCATCTTCCCGACAGAATCTTAATCGACTTATTTTGATTCAAGTGCTATATCAAGATTCAAGCCGGTCGGACATGCGCACATGTTGTCAATATGCATTTATGAATTTATGCCGCAAGAACATTTTCATACACTTTATTTGTCAATTTAAACTAATTAATTTAATTAATTGATTCGTTTCGCTTAATATTATCTACACTGCTGTTCAAAATAATAAGCACAAGCATACTTAAAAATTTAATTTTGCAAATTGAAAATAAAAACGCAATTGATTAGTTTTAATACGAATAAAATACAAGTAAAAAAACCAAACATAACACTAGTTTACAACGAAACCCTCCTTCAAATTTCATGGGTATGAAAGTTTCAATGTGGTGAAACTATAACTGAAAATTAAAATTTTGCAACACATCGCGATTTCGAGAAATATTAGATTGAAAAGTGAAAAAAGTCATATATTAGACACATTTGAACCCTTCTTCAAAAATCATCAAAAAAAGGCATCCCACTGCACTAAAAGATATCAACTGAAAAGCGCGAAAAACAATATACAATGTACATATGTACATCTTTAACAAATAGGTTCCTGAATAACATAATGATTAGTGTTAAAGACTTTGAACTCAAATGTTCATCCCACACGAATATTTAGATAATGCACCAGTATAAGTTATTTTTTAATACAAATATGCTTAACACTTCATATACAATTTTCATACAGTAACTATCAATTACTATTATGTATATTATTTTCTTAATCGGGCTTTATCAGTGCCAGTAACTAAAATAATCAATATACTTTTAAATTGTTACAGCAAAACTTACATGTTTAAATAATATGTAAACATGTAATGATACTTCGGAAGTACCGCGCATATTGTCCACGAGCAATTCGTCAAATCACGCATTAATTTTTTAACACTAATGAGTCTATCGTCTGCATAGAGAGTAATTGCACTGAATGTTTGATAGGATAATTTATAATATCTCAGTGCAATAAATCACTGTGACATGCCCGTCCTGAGCCGCATGGAGTTGCACGTTTGGTTCTTGCATGCGAAATTAATAAGAACGTCATATCCGCTGGTACTTTTATATTCAGGAAAATGTTTATCTTCCTCCATACTTCGAACGACAACATGTCATTTTCTACACGACGGGGATTACTTTCGATTATGGTTAGTTGAAATATTTATTAACCTCGCCAGAAGCTCACATCCGTTGCAAAATTGATGCACATAATAATTCATCAGTTACGAACTGTTTGACGATGCAGAACATCATAGTTTTTAGATTAAAGTAGACCTTTAATATTTCCTGAAATTTGAAGTTATAACTTATATCGTTAAATTAATAGGTACTATACTATACTATGATATAAGGAGAACTAACGAAAATAGGAGTTTTATTTTAGGAGCGAATGCGACCGCCCATAAATTATAAAATGGAATATTTTGGGATTTTTTGCCACCTTTCCTACTACTACTAGTACTATATGTCGAATTTCTCAACTATTCCTCCTCTTAACGTCAAAGCGTCGCCTTGTCAAGTTAAGGCTTATTCCATTTCATCCCTTAAGTAAATACGTTATGGACAGCTCGAAGCTGCAAGGATTAGTTTGCAAATCTGTGGTAAAGGATTTTTCTAAAAAGGATTCAAACATATAACATATTATGGAGCAATCTGTGATGACAGAAAAGAATAGGAAAGATAATTCATTAATTACATCCAACGTAAAAATTTATAATTACAACGCATTACATTAACTCACGAGTTATTGCAGTACTCCCTCGCTAATGTATAATTCTCTAAAATTTCATTTTGTTTGCATTATATTAATATTTTTGTGTTTTTTGTTTTAATTTACCATTATTTTTCCCAGATTTTTTTAAACACTATTAGCATACAATTTCTGTTACCTACTAATTAGCTTGCGCGCAGCTATATGTAGATTTACATATAATTCGTTAAGTACTTTATATCAACACTATTGTTGGAAATATATATTGTGTTTCGCAAACATTATTACTTTATTCCTTTGCTTTCAACATAAAGATTGGATTATGAAATGTTCACATATTTTTTACTTTTATATTAACTAACAACTTGCCTCACTTCGTACACGTAATTTGTGACATTTTTCTGTAACACACACACAATTATATTTATGTATGACGTTATAAACTTTTCAAGTCGTATACTCCTATAACAATTGATTTTGTATAATTAAACAAAACTTGTTCATAATTTCTTGTAATCCCTGCCTCCTTCTTGCTGCTTATAGTAGAAATTTCGGGTAAACTGTCAGTTTTGACTTCCTTAAGCTTAATTTTGTTAAAACTTAACGTAACGTATAAGATTTCTTGCATTTCTATTCAGGTTAGGTCTTTAATATCAGTGCTTTAAATTAATCTCAACGAAAACTCAACCCTGTTCATGGAAACACAGTAAATGGTAAACGCCGCAAGAAGATTGAATTTTACATTAATTATTAAAACTATTTCAACTGTAAATTAAATATTTAATTTACAGTTGAAATGAAATAGTTTTTTTGTGTAATTTTGTGTTCAAATTCAAATTTTAATGAAAAAGCAAACAAACATTCGCGTTGTGCTGTATGATTAGCTAATTGCTACCAAAGAGATAATTTGGATTTGCAATGTAAGTAACCATTTAGAGATGCTTTCCCTCTTAATCATTTCACATATCAGTGGAACAAAGAGCAGAAATACCTGCTTTTGTGGTCGAAAAATCCCGACTCGTACCTCCTTTAGGTTCTACTATGCAATTGCGGGTTTGGGGCCCCGGCCAATTGTAACAAATTCGTTGCTCATTGCCCACACATGAGTTTACGGTCGGAAGGAGCTAGTTCCGGGAAGAGGCGAAACTAGGGCTTTTGGTAGTAAAGTTTGTAAGCAAATGCGCCCCTATGAACTCATCTCAGTAAAACGTGAACAACTGATTCGCCGTGGAGCATTCAAAGAACTCAGACAGTAGCAGATATCGAGTATCGACGTCGCGGCGGCCGGCGGGCGGCGCGGCGCGGCGCGCGGTTTGATCTGGCTGAGATACTCCATTTGGAGCAGGCTTCACCGCTCGAATCGGGATAAAAGCATGGAAAGAGTTGCTCTTATTCCCTAAAAAATGTTCTGTCAACACAAAGTGAAGTGATGCCTCAGGCTTTCCAGCCCCCGCCCGCCAAGTGTTTCTTTCCCCATAACGTTTGCGGGGGTGGGTGCAACAACAATTCCATTCTTTTGTCGTGATGGCTAGTACTCGTCGAGGCATGCTCAAGGTGAACGAGCCACGATTTTCAGCGATTCCATTCCGATCTGAGTATATAGGAGCAGGAATTTTTTCACGGAACCTAAAGAACAACTTTCACGATTGTCGACGGTGGAGTATCCTCTTCGTCAAATGCATTTTCGCTCGATGCTCGACTCAAGATGTTTTCCCACTCCGTTCTTGTCAACTTGCCTGTTTACCATACTATCTAGATGGATTCGTTGCATTAAATCGGGATTAGGTTGATTACTTAATGGAGTCCCGTACTACTTGGATTTAGGTCAATTCCCGAAAGAATAGAACTGTCTCCGGCTTAGTGGCAAAAGCTTTTAACTTGTTGCAAACAATCTTGTAAATTTTATAGTGGAAATAACGAACGGGGTAAAAAAGTTCGTATAGGTACTTTTTCTACTAAAGATCCAAGAGACATCAGTCATGAATATAAAATCTGATATTTAAATAATTAATATTTTTTCTTGGAATTTGATTCTCTGAATCATCCCAAATTACTTTATTACCATTTATATGTTGATATAGATAAGTCACAAATCCAATACATTTTTTTTTGCATCTTCGGGGTTATTTTCAAATTACATATATATGTGTATGTACATACATATAACATATTGAATAACTTAAATTAAAATTTTTAAATTAAATCTTTGTATGATCTCAAGAACAAGAACCAAATTTTTGTGAAATTCTGAACCTATTAAATACTTTGTCATATTCTGGAAGCCGTCAATATGAATTTTATATCAATCTCACTATACATTTTAATAAATTATAGCCTTCATTCTGTTTGTCGATTATATTCGTCACATTTCGCCGTCGCAAATTATCAAAAATATTTCCTGCAGTGGCCCACGTACACTTGTGAATTACATTTGTCGAACACGTTAATTGTCAACAAAAAATCCATTTCGATGTAAATCAGGGTGATGAATCATAATTATGAATTATTTACATATCATCAAGGACAAAAACACGAGTAGTTGCCATTGACATGGAACACATTTTGTATGAAATTATGAAAATAACATTAAAACGTGAGCGTTGAATAACATGGCTATCTGTCCAGACAGAAAAGCACGCTAATAAAACTGGAGATGGATAATTTAAATATCATATGAAAAGTATGGTTCATATCATTATCACTTGTGCGATAACAACTAAACGCTACTAGCATATAATATAGCCATCTACAAAATATTCGTAAAAACATTTTTCATCAATAAATGAGTTAAACAAGCTGGAAAAAGCCAATTATGAAACCGCAACAGGCTGAAGGCTTGTTTTCTCTAGATATTATTTCAGGTAAATAATTGGGAAAAGTTAAATTAAACAAATGTTATTCCTAAAGATGTGATTTAATTAAAATTAATCGATGCCTAGAATTATAAATAAATAAAAAAACATGTCTAAAGAAGCAAATTTCGCTTTGAACTTTAACAGGACGCGACATCTTTCAATGGCTCCATCCAGCCACTTCTCAAAAGGTAGTCCCCCGAGTAACCTGCGTCCTTTTTTAAATTCTAACCTGTTTTCACCTGTTTTTTTTCGAAATGCTAACTTTGTGGTAACCTATCGATTGCTTCCAGGATAAATTTAACCGTGTGTCCCATTTGTGGTAGCCAGTCCTTGTGCAGAACTGCAAGCCATCCAGGTGTTGTCGGCGTCGAATCCTCTGATGGAGCTCCGCTTTCATTGTACGCTGTATCAGTAAAGTCTGAATCGTCTGATATCGATCGGGCACCTCCCAGGTAATCGACGTAGTCATAATCTCCGACAAGTGGATTAACTTTTGAATAATAAATCGCCGCAAATGTTGAATAAATGATTAAAACTGCAGTGGCCAGCTGTAAAAGTCGATTCAGTTTATTATTTGTTTGCTTTTAAACAAAATTATACAAAGGGATCTGTGGGATTTTGGGAAAAAGGAATTTTCCGGAATCTGCAGATTGTGAATATGTACAGAAACAAATTTACATATGCATATCGCTTTTCGATACTAGCTTAAGTTATATTAATAAATCTGTTTTCACTTCCATGACATAAAATAATGGGATTACTAAAATAATAACAATAATAATAAATAAACTCGGGTTTCTTTTTGTGTTTCCGCCGAAAGCACTTTTGAAACAAAACTCGCACAATAAATACAAGTTACGACGAAAAATTAATGTAGATTCAAAATATTTTTTAAAACTTCATAAAACCAAACTATTTTTAATTTTATTTAGGAATTCAATTTTTTCGGTAGAACAATCATCGCTAGTGTGTATTCACCTTTAAAAGAGATTGCTTTCCTTGAAATAGTAAACTATCGATAGTATTTTTATTATACAACTTTTCAAAAATGTAGCTTTCGGATGTTTTGATTATTATTTTTAGGTCGTTTCTCATAGGATTGAAAAGCTAATTTCAAAATTAAAATAGAGGATCCAAATAAGAGAATTCTTAAATTTGATCTCAAGTTGGTATACTGATTACAAAATAAGTAATAGAATTTCCGAAAATCAAGAAATAGTGTAGGTAAGGTATGGAATAGTCCCCTTAACGTTTGACCCGTTATAACTGTAAAAAAAAAAGACAATACAGGGAAGCAAATAATACCATAATTTTAAATATATGTATGTTATACAGGGTGTAACAAAAGACCCGGAACGGTCGAATATTTCGGAAAGAACACATCGCATCGGAAAACAAAAAAATAGGCACAAAATATTTTTAAAAGAAGTAGGTATTCAAATCTATACCAAGCCTTACTTTTCTTTCTCAAATGGGACCGCCCATTTTTTTTGCAGTTTCGGATTCTTCATGAAAAATACGTCACTTTTGTCTGAAACATTTTTTTCAATTCGGTACAGGGAGTGTTGGGGAGGATGTGCGTTGTGTAAAAAAAGGTTTCGGAAACTTAGAATATCTCAAGATCTACACATGGGATTGAAAAATGAAAAAACATGTCTCAAATATTTTTTAAAAAGCTATCTAATGGTACCAAACTCAATCACCTACCACTGGGGTTGGGGAGCGTATTTTTTCATAAAGAATCCGAATCTGCAAAAAAAAATTGGGCGGTCACATTTGAAAAAAAAAAAGTTACCCCACCCCTGAGGACGGGAATTTAAGTTATCAGACTCTTTGAAATAAATGTTTTAAAAAAAAGTGCCAAATGGCCATATATACGTACTTGGTAGTACCTTAACATGACCATTATAATGGTTATTTGAATAATATGTATATTATATATACGTTCAATCGGCACATATATTATAAGAAAATAATGAGAAATGGAAATAATGAATAAGCGTCACCTAGGACACAAAAATTCCAACTTATCTTGACAAGCCAGACTGACACATTTGTCATGCACATATCTTTATAACTACAACGGTCGGACCGATGAAGCAAATTTACCCCGGGGCAGTTGAGAATTGCTTTTGTTGTAGGTAATTACCTATTTAGTACCTACTCTAAATGTAATTTTATTGTCATAACTTACATATTATATAAATATAGCCTTTTTATAACCTATGTAAATCGATTATTTTGCCATCGACACCTGTAATTGCATGAAAGTCTTTAGCATAATTACAGCGGTCATTTTAACCGCCGCCATCGTTCTAGGAGGGTTACATACATATGTTCTAGTGTTACTAAAACCTTACCTTTCAATGCAGGTTTTTGTACTCTAGAATCTTGTCGCTTACATAAAAATTGCTTTTTTTGAAAAAGGTTGTAACAATACGTGCTCAAAACGAAGACAAAACATAAAATTGAAGTGCACCAGGTGTACTAACACCTGAGGACACTTAGCACACCTAAAGTTGAATGAAATGGACTAATGGCGCGAATGATCTGACTCAGTCCATTTAACTCCTCAATATTTCATGGATATTTCGATTGTGTTATCAGAATCTAGCAAACGGCACCAGTGTTAGTAGGGAAGCTGGAAGGAGGGCTTGGTGAATTGCTAAGATAAAAATTACCTGAAACGCTGCCCAGAATTTATAAGAGCCTTCGGTAATTACGAAGTCATAGTACCCTTTTAAGGGATCGCCCTTAATGTATCGACCTTCAGAAAGTGCAGTCGTCTTAGAGCCTTGTGCGGGTGCCGGAGTAGCACTGGAACGCTCCTCGATGGGGAAGTGTTCGGCATATAGTGTTGCATTGTTAATGTAGTCAGAATTTCGCTTCAGTCTGTCGTCATTAACTTCTTTTTCGCTGTGTCCTCCCTGTTTCTTCTGCAGATCCGCTACTGCATTCCATGCAGTGTTCAATGCAATAAAAATATCCCAAATGTTTTTTGCATTGCTAAGGACAGAGCCCGACGGTGTTTCTAGGTCCTTATTCCCAGCATTTTCCTCCTCACTCGTTTTATTGTCATCGTAGTAGTCTTCGTCTTCCCTAAAAGTTAAATGTTGCGGCATTAATTGCTTGAGAAATTTCCTTAATTAGTAAATTTACGTAATTTTAAAATGGCTTCAAGTAAATTTTAATTAAGTCAAAGACGTAAAAATTCCAGAACCTCATTGAATCAGCGCTCTCAGACAGATGCACAAAAATAAAGAGGTCCGTCCGCCGGAAGTGGCAACCAAACAGGCGGCATTTAATTAATTAATGTTTGCGCCGCTTCAAAAATGTTTATAAAACTGACCTAGCTACTTCAGCCGGCTTTAGCTGCTCCCAAAATCACATAATTGGAATGAAACAACAATCAGTCCCGCAAACTTGTCAAGTTAATTATTTTAATTAACAAACTCGCCATTATGCAGGACATCAAATGAGCACCAAATACTCCGCTGTGCCAAGTACAAAAGACAAAAGGATTTACAAATTGTTTTCGGGCCAATTAGGTAGGTATATCATTAACAGAACTATACATATGCGCATTTTCTATCTTCAAGCCCTATAGGCACGCTAGCATCAATACAATATCTCATGTCTAATATTACCATAAAAAGAAACAATCCTATTCCAGCTTGTTTTATAATATGCACATTAAATAATATAACCAGTGTGAAAAGTAACGTCTTTAGTTAAGTAAAATTAGTTTTTATTTTTAAGTTAATTTTTGATTAGCAACAGTTAATATAAGTATGTTGAAGTATTATTGAAACAATATGTTACAGGTACTATTTTCGTTCAGGAGTAATTAACATATTTCATTTAATTTATAACATAATCAACCCGAAACAAAATTAATCTTGTATTAAAAGGAATCAACTAAAGGTGCCACACCTTCAAAATTAAGAAAACCCCTGAAAAAAAAAACAAACATGATGCGATATGCTGACTGCCTCCTATAAGGAAAAAGTACTGAGTTGTCATTGGAGAGTCTACTCGCCAGCATACCTACTTTTCCATAAAAGTGGACTTTTGAAAAGAAAAGTCTGGTTTGGCACACAGCCTTAATTTCGGCTTCCTTAACTTAATAGAACTTTAGTTTCGGAAAATTTATGTACATATATAATTTACTAATAACATTAAATTTTAAGTTTCCACGAAGAAAATGGAGATTTGTATGTGAAAATAAATCCTGTTTACACCAAACCACAACAAACTAAAACAATACACCACTAAAAGCTTTGTGGTGGCCAAAATTAATCAGTCACTTTTACATGTGTAGAACAAATCGTACCGCAAAGACGAGACGTTTATCTGACACTTGATATTCAACTGCCAATAATTATATCAAATGGCGCTAATTATAAGGGTTTACGTATCTTTGGAAACGGTTGCGGTTCGTGGTTAAATGTATTATTTTCAAGAATTTTGAAACCCAAAATTACGTACATAAATTTTTTACTAAAACTTTTTGATATGTAATAGCACCGATTCTATGTGCCAATTACATTTTATCTATATGTATTTTATGTACATATGTATATATGTAAATTATATAAAAGGTAATTGTTTTACTTCAAACGCAATTATGAATATCATTCCAGCTAGAGAGCAAGGGCACCATCTTTCCGGCCCTCTGGTGTTCTACTTCAATTGTATTTTCTGCTCTTGTGGAAATTGCTGGTAATCTTTTCTAGAAGACGCTTCGCACACTATTTCCATTCCGGAGATTCTGAAGTATCCGAAGATTGTTTGCAGTGAAAGCCCAAGGGCACACCTTTGTATTCTTCTTTAGTGAGGATTCTTAACTTTCCACTTCCTCGCTGTTAGCCTGTAGGGAGCTCATAGAACAGTGATAATTTAATAAAATTTTGCTGAAAATAAATCACATCCAAACATGAGATTTAGTAAGTGATTGATATTCCAAACAAGTTGATGTAATCTCTACGATCACGATAATGCCCTGTAGGATAAAGAAAGTATTATAAGCACTAAGAGGTCTCTTGGATGCTATGCTTGCCCCGATATATTGCGTAGGAGAGACTATTGGATTTGGAATATATTCGGTTCCATTTTATTAGGCGCAATTGAAATAAAATAACATTTCATATTTTAATAAAGCGTGAAATAAAAACCGATTGAATACTTTAGAAGCACCAAAACTGAGGACGTTTTTAGATTTAGATATGTATAATTGGTATTGTGTTTTGTAAATATTGTAGAATTCAATAAACCTTTTGAATGTTGTTTTTAGAATTATTCTCTTTTTTACATTACTATTATATTAAATGTTGCTACTTAATGGATGCAAATTAATTTTATCAACTTATTTATTACCACCGCGAAGCTTTTAAAACTGATTTCCATGGAGATGATTCCACGATTCCATAAATATGTTTGACTTTAAGATTTTTAAATACCGCTCCAACACGCTTTATATGAAGCTATTACGCTCATCATTTGTATAAAGGAAATTATTTTACAATTATTATAATAGTAAGTGATACAAGAAGAACACATTTTAGTTCTTATTTTGATTCTGTCAATAAAATGTTTTTACAAATGTTGAACATACATACAAACAAAATCCGTCTTGTAAACTTCTCATCTAACAGATTCGGAAATACCACAAGGATATTTTATACTTCATTTCAATCTGTACTTAAAAGAGCCAAATTTTTGCCCTGCTAGATTTGTTTTGGCGTATATTTGTCAGTGCATTCTTCAGGTTCATTTAATTTTCATTCGGCCGTTATTACGACTATTGAAACACACTTTTTTCAGTTTAAAGCCGTAATATAAACAAATTTAATCAGGCTTTAAGTTCGTCCACAACGCAATTGCTTTAATTAATTATTTTGGTTACATGTATGTAGGCAGCACTACAACCGCAGCACAGACGAAGCAGCACCTAAACCTAACTAGTACTTAACTTAGGAATCTAACTGAACTGGCCCACCGCTAAATATCACAGTTGTGCAAAGTCAGTCAGCAGTTAGCGCCGGCAGTAGTAACATCAGCAGTCAGCACTCAGCAGTTTTGGCGACTAGCTCACACTCATATCAACTTCCAATTATAATACCTACCTGAATTAAATCTAGTGAAGCTTACACGGTGTTTAATTCCTACATTTAGGACATTAATTCCTACATTTGGGGGCTCAACCGCCTGCGAAAACGCATAAATACAGTGCAGTTAAGAAAGTAAACTCAGTGGAACTCAACATGTGGAACCAATATACGGTTGATCAGCTTAAAGCAGAATTAGCAGCGAGAGGCTTGGACACGACAGGGCTAAAAGCAACTTTGATAGCGAGATTGATAGAAGCAGAGGAAAAAACGAAGCAACAAAATTCGGCAGGTACAAGCAGCACTATTAACCAGGGACATTCAGGTAACAGTACACCAACTAACACTAGCGCAATAAGCAGTGATAACGGACTAACAATAAAAACGAATCCAGTTAAGAAAGCAGAACAATCGATAAATTTCTCACAATTTAAAGTCGGAGACATCGAAGAACTCATAGTAAAATTCAGTGGAGACAATAATATAAAAATTAGAAACTGGATAAAAGATTTTGAGGAAATCGGAATCATGCTAGGTTGGAACGATATAGAGAAATTCGTTTTTATGAAAAAACAATTAGCTGGAACCGCGAAAATTTTTGCAAGAACAATTACGTGCAGGTCATATGCAGATCTCAAATATCATCTCATCGCAGAATTTGAAAAAGAAGTGTGTAAAGCCGATGTCTATATTAAACTACAACGTCGTAAGAAAAAATCATTCGAAAGTTTCCGCGAATATTACTACAAAATGATTGAAATCGCTAACACCGCAGATGTGGACGAATTGTCGACAATACACTTCATAATTAACGGCATACCCGATAAAGAAGAAAACAAACAAATTCTCTACAATTCAATAACGCTAGAAGAACTAAAAAACAAGTTAGACATTTACGAGAAAATTAAATTCAAACTAACTAAGCCAGACGATACGAGCAAAAAGCCTACTAACAATAAACCCAACAATAATAAAAGCGGAAAAACCCGTTGTTTTAACTGCGGCTCAAATGAGCACCTCCGAAAAGATTGTAAATCGGAAACAAAATGCTTCAGTTGCAATAAATTCGGACACTCCTCTCCCGACTGTCCACATAAAGCAGGTCCATCGACAAAGCAAACTAACCTGATCGAAATACAAAACATTAAAAAGATTTACATAAAAAATCAACCCTTCCAAGCCCTGGTAGATACAGGAAGTGACATCACAATCCTAAGGGAAGACGCATATAAGAAATTAAAAAACACACACCTTACAAAACAAAAAACAAATCTTATCGGTCTAGGTCTGGGTAGGTGCCAGTCAATCGGTTATTTCGAAGCACCTTTCAAAGTGGACAATATTGAATTAAGCACAACATTCCACGTACTCTCAAAACAGTCGATCCGAGTAGAATGCATTTTAGGCAAGGACACTATATCCAAAGCCAAAGTAGTGATAGAAAATAACAAAATAACATTCCACGACAGTTCTACTGAAGAAAACTCAATACTGCACATTGAAGTAGATAACAATAACGAAATTGACGTTCCGCCGAAATATGCAAAGGAAATAAAGTTGATAATTCAAAACTATAAACCTCAAAAGAATACAGAATGCCCAATCAAAATGTCGATTATTTTATCCGACGAAAGTCCAATTTTTTCAAACCCAAGACGATTAGCGATCACTGAGAAAAAAGCAGTAGAAAACCAAATAACGGAATGGCTAGCTGACGGCATCATTCGTCCTTCAAAATCACCCTTCTCCAGTAACGTCGTAGTTATAAAGAAGAAAGACGGAACTCATCGTATTTGCATAGACTATAGGCGTCTTAACGCGAAAACTACGAAAGAACAATTCCCAGTACCAATTGTAGAAGAAGTCCTGGATAAGTTGTCAGGATCAAAAGTATTTACCAAACTCGATTTAAAAAACGGATTTTTTCACGTCCCAATGCACGAAGATAGTATAAAGTACACAGCTTTCATCACCACGAAGGGTCAATTTGAATTTACCCGTGTACCATTCGGACTGAAAAATTCACCAGCAGTCTTCCTGCAGTTCATTAATTTAATCTTCCGCGAATTATCGGCAAAGCAATATGTCGAAACATATATGGACGATCTTATCATAGCAGCGAGCAGTGAGGAAGAAAACCTAAAAAAACTTAAAGTTGTCCTAAAAACTGCAGCCGAAAACGGTCTAAATATCAAGTGGTCTAAGTGCAGCTTCCTCAAACGTCGCATTGAATTCCTAGGACATATAGTAGAAAACAGCACTATCAGCCCATCAGAAGATAAACTAAAAGCCGTGAAACACTTTCCCGAACCAAAAAACATTAAGGAACTCCAAGCATTTCTGGGACTTACGGGATACTTCCGTAAATTTATAGAAAACTACTCTATCTCAGCGAAACCACTAACCGACTTGTTGCGAAAGAACCAACCCTTCAAGATATCAGCAGAAGAACGAAAAGCTATAGAAAAGTTGAAAAACTGTTTAACACAAAAACCCGTACTACACATCTACAATCAGAACGCAAAAACAGAAATTCATACCGATGCTTCCAAAATAGGATGTGCAGCAGTATTGATGCAATTCCAGCCTGATAACAAATTTCATCCAGTTAATTTTTATAGTCGAAGAAATCTACCATCAGAAGAAAGGTACCACAGCTACATCCTGGAAGTAATGGCAGTGTATTTAGCTCTTAAAAAATTCCGCATTTACGTCCTAGGAACCGAGTTCAAAATTATAACGGATTGCATCGCCTTTAAGCAGACAGTAGAGAAGAAAGACTTACCTATAGCAGTAGCTAGGTGGATAATGTATATGCAAGAGTTTAATTTTGAAGTAATACACAGAGCTGGGAAAAAAATGACTCACGTAGATAGTTTAAGCCGATACCCAGTAACCTACATAATCGAGAAAGAGCTATTAGCGCGAATAAGAAAAGCTCAAAACACCGATGAATATATAGTAGCCATCAAAGAAGTCCTTAAACTCAAAAGCTATGAAAACTTTACAATAAAAGGAGAACTTCTCTTTAAATATGAAAATGGCAAAGAACTGCTCGTAATACCAAGAAACATGGAACAGGAAATAATAAAAATGAAGCATGAAGAAGGACATTTCGCCGCACAGAAAACTACACACCTCATTAACCAAGAGTTCCACATCCCCAAAGTGGATCAAAAAGTTCAAAGCTGCATAAGGAACTGCGTTAAATGTATACTTGCCAGTAGAAAAGCAGGCAAACAAGAAGGTTTCCTACACACCCTTGACAAAGGAGACACCCCACTTGAAACACTTCACCTAGACCACATCGGACCAATGACAGCAACCTCAAAACAATATAAATACATATTAACAGTCATCGACGCCTTTTCCAAATACGTCTGGATATACCCTACCAAAACACTTTCAGCAGATGAAGTCCTCAAGAAGCTAAAAGACCTGCAGCAGCACTTCGGCAACCCCAAGAGATTTATAACAGATCGAGGCACAGCGTTCACAGCCAAAAACTTCCAAGAATTCTGCCGCGAAGAAAACATCGAACATGTATTGATAACCACCGGAGTACCTCGAGGAAACGGCCAAGTCGAAAGACTCAACAAAATCATTATTGAAGTCCTGAAAAAGTTATCAATTGACGCGCCCGAGAAATGGTTCAAATGGACCGCTGAAGTACAAATCTCCATCAACAGCTCATTCCAACGATCCATTCAAAGAACACCATTTGAAGTCCTTTTCGGAATGCCAATGAGGAAGAAGGATAACGTCGATGTACTAAGCGCAATAAAGGAAGAAGCACTTAATACATTCGACGAAGAAAGAGACAAATTACGACACGATGCTAAGCAACAGATCGAAAAAATTCAGCAGGAAAACAGAAGGACTTTCAACAAAGCTAGAAAAGCAGCCAAAGAATACGAAGTCGGCGACCTAGTGGCTATAAAAAACACACAATTCAAATCTAATAAATTATCTCCTAGTTTTTTAGGTCCGTACGAAATCACAAGGAAAGGACGAAATTGCCGCTACACTGTAAAAAAATGCTCAGATTCGGACGGTCCTAAGGTCACCTCAACAAGCTCAGACAACATGAAACCCTGGAGAGAAGAAGAGGATGTGCAAGACGAAGACTCGTTCGGGCCGAACGAGGACCAGGATGGCCGGATGTAGGCAGCACTACAACCGCAGCACAGACGAAGCAGCACCTAAACCTAACTAGTACTTAACTTAGGAATCTAACTGAACTGGCCCACCGCTAAATATCACAGTTGTGCAAAGTCAGTCAGCAGTTAGCGCCGGCAGTAGTAACATCAGCAGTCAGCACTCAGCAGTTTTGGCGACTAGCTCACACTCATATCAACTTCCAATTATAATACCTACCTGAATTAAATCTAGTGAAGCTTACACGGTGTTTAATTCCTACATTTAGGACATTAATTCCTACATGTATTTCCTCCTCCGTGAGATATTCGCTAATTTGAATCCTACCAAATAGGTATTTTTGGGAAATAAATTGGTTTTTTTTACCAAATTGATTTTAGATATCTACAAATATAAACTTTATTTTAGAATTATCATTTAAAATATTATAATATTATATAAAAGGATATATATCAAAATGAATACAATTTTGTTAGTACCTTTTAAGCTTTGACTGATCTTATACTATAATTGATAAAGATGGTAGATTTACGATTATAGAAAAAGCAATTTGCTACCACCCTTTTTAATGTGTATTATAATTCCCAAAAGTTAATTCTGCTTCAACAAACAATACATAATAAATCTTTCGCCCAACTAAGGCCTAATTAAGACGAGAGGTTCTTTTATGAACCTTTGTTGCTTGGTTGGTTCAAGCTCCGAATAAAACGCCTGGTTGAAAGGGCATCGTTAATGCCCGTTCTCCAATACGTGAACCAACCAAAAAATGCTGAATTGCCTGAATTCCGTGTAAAGTACAAGCCCTTGCTTGTAGTATATTTAATCTGGAAGAGCTTTTATCATTTTTTGAGCAAAAAAACTACTCACTTTTACTTTTAGTGGTGGGCTGGAACCGCGCACATTTTTACAAGTACTTTATTTTAAAATATGTGCACTGAGTTTTTGCTAACTGGTGGGAGAACTGTCTCACTATCAGTTATTCTAGTACAAAAAGCTGCTGAATGGATGACTAGTACTATGTACTATGTACTATGTATATTAAAAAGCCAGGTTGACCAAAACACGAACCAGAGGGAAATATGAAGCCAACAAGAATGTGTGACGTGATGGTGCGATTTTGGTTGGTTCTTGGTTGGATGGTCGCGCATTGGAGAACGTCCTTAAGAAAATACGAACACTCATGCGTCCTTCCCAGATTACACTCAGGTAAAGTCAGTCTGCATGTTCTAAAAATCCGCCTACTTTTTATTAAAAATTGATAAAAAGTGCACCTGATGCCATGAAAGCATGAATTACATAGCTTTACGAGTGATCTACATACATATATGCACCTTATTAATATTATGGTATCTTGCCTTAAACTTTAACTCGTTTCGTGCTAGAAAATCATAGACAATCATTGGTATCCTTTTCAAATAAATGTAAAACTCCAAATTTCAAATAAGTTCACTGATTTTTTTAAGTAAATCGTTATTTAAAGTTTTTTATCTTGCGTGTAAGAAACTTATTTGTGTCTAAGTTGAGGGATTTGATAATGCGCTGCATGCATACATGAATTAAGTTTATTTGCTCCATGTTCCATATTCATTACAGATGCCGTATACTCCTTGAGAATCTATAAACTTTCTCAGTGGTTGCTTCAAAGTAAAATTAAGTTAATTTTACTTGAACTCCATTACCAATTAGTCAGAATAATTACTAAGCTTCACTAAACTCCCACCTCATTATGCAGCAAATAAAGTAATGTAAAAACTTCTAATGCAAATTGTCGGGTATTTCCCTTTTTGAATATATTAAATTTGGGTACAGACGCTGTAAACACTCTAATTCATAGCAGCGAATTCGCTTAACCCTGGAATATGCTTTGCTTTTGCACTATGAGATCCAGTCTCGTTCGAGGCGTTGCAACAGCGTACCTACATACATACGGCGGATTTCGTTCGCCAAGGGAAGGTTCTTCTCAATTTTGGTAAAACTGCGATAGTTTCATTGCGGCAGTGTAAAGCCCTTTCAGGCACCTTGGTAACATGCATGCAAACATAGAATCTCATAAGCGCTTACGCCTCGCGTCGCCGCTATGCTGTGACACCAAACTACGAGTACGTGGTGCTTCCCCAAACTTTTTCGGCTGGGGAGCCCAAAGTATGGCTTCTCGCCGAAGTTAAGCCAACTAACGCCGCAATGAGATCGTATTTGTACATCATCCGCGCTTCGCAGAATTCCCAAGAAATCCCACCGAAAGTTTTTCGGCTTCTGATGTGCGGCTGCGAGAGGAATTGTTTTGGATTTAACGAAGCATTAAAGTACTTGACAGCGGCCCTAAAACTACTCCAAGAGCACTACCAAACCCTACCATAGTAACAACTTGACAGGCCCTCGCTGTAGGGCTCCTGCCGCACCACTGCGTGGTTATCTGTGGTGAAACAAAATTTAGAAGTTTTAGATTCCCGGCTCGCCACACTCTAATTGAAGTTTTTTTTCTGTGGTCTATTAAACTGCCGAAATTGGAAGTCAGAACAGCCGCTCTAGTCAAAGAAGAGCGGTGGTCTGGTCGTTGACTGAAGCCCCCGGTCAACAAAATTTTAATAGGAATTTGTTAGTTCCGCTTCAGAGGCATCGAAATTTAGTTTTCGCACCACCACGAATCCACCTTGTGTGCACCGAAAACCGCTTCACATTTTACCGGGATTTCCGGTAACAACCGAAACACTTTGGATGAGGGCGCTGAACGTGGTTGTTAAGCTTTTTACACTTTTACCACGACATTAGCAGTTTAAATCCAAACTAAATCCTTGATTTTTGTTGAAGGGAATAATTGTTTTCTCGAATTTCATTCATACTTTAGTTGGTACATCATAAACCGACGAGTTAAAGGTAAAATGATGCTACGAAAATGAAGCTAAAAGTGGAGGAAAGGATTTAACTAGAACTTTAAACAAAATTATCACAGCAATGTAAAAGTATATAATATGTACACGAAATATCGGACATCGGCACAAAGTATGTATATATATGTACGTCTCATTTTTAAGAAATAAAAATTACCATTAACTAGCATACTGGAAAAAAACTTTAAATGTGTTAAACAACTTTTCACTAGATTAAATTTCAACAATTAAACCTATTTTAGAATTTTATTATATTTGAAATACTGCTTTAAAACTATTTTAAAGCTGCTTCTTGTGTGTACACAAATTATGAGCATTATTTCTTACTAACTTTCAAAAGTTAAAATACGGTTAATAGTAACATTTGTTCTCCAAAACATTGCTTTGAAACAATAAGATGTGTAGAATAGCTCCACAGATTAAACACCCATTTTTTGGTTCTTCTTCCACCTTATCAATTTTTAAGGGTTTTGGACCATAGGGGCTTACGGTTTTGGAAACGTTGTCGATTCTAAAGAAAATGAGACATCGCCTTGGAGAGCCAACAAAACCACGTTTTCTAAGCATAATTTATTATCAGGTCTATCACAAAAACGGCTCTATAAGAAGTAATTTACGAACATACATATTTAAAATTTCCCTTTAACATAAAGAATTGAAATGTTAATCGATAACTAAGCAGAGATAATTTATAATCAGGTTTTTGCAAAAATGGAGTAAATATTCCCGAACAAAATATTGCTATGTATACCTAATTGTGTTAACACATGTTGCATTTAAGTGTGTTTTACTGTATATATAGTAAACATATTTAGAAAACTGAACATGACCGTTATAATTGCATTATGAGAAATAATGAAACAAACAATATTTTCTAAATAACCAACAACCAAAATAAGCCTACGAATTGGAAAAGAAAAAGATTTAAATTTCAGCAAAATAAAAACAATAAGGAACTGTCTCTAGTATTCTGCTAACCTCAAAATTTATTCGAGCACCACTTTACCATTTTTTAACATTTTCTCAGCTACTTGATCCTTATCGGTTTTCCGGTTTATTAATGAAAGCCGAATATCGTCGGGGAGACCCTTGACACTAATTATTCAGAGAGAAACAAAGCCTAATAAATAACGACCCCGGCGTTATCTTTAAAGATTTTAGATTATTCGCAGTTAATGGCGAGACCTGCCAACGCCATAATTAATTGGTGTAATGAGCTTTTCACAGGCTCCTCATAACTTTCCTGTGAAACTTATCAACCTGAGGATTCGGTCCGTGAAAAACAATTTGTCACAAGGACTTGACGTTTCTAAAGAACCAAAGCAATTTGCGTCTTCGTTCATCCCGTCCTATGACTTTGCGGAGGGATGTGCTAAGCCTTAAGCAAAAGATAAGCAATAAATGAACCGAATAGAACTAAAGATCCCTGAAACTCTGTGGTTCATTAGATTTTTGGAGTTAATAGGAGAAAAAATGAATAGCACAATGTGTTGCTTTAATCTTAAAGTATATCTTCTCCTTTTACGGCTCAAAACTCCCTTTAGAGTTTAAAGTAATACTTTCGAAATTTAGTTGGTATAATCAGTATTTAAAGCAATGTAATTTATCTCTTATAGAGATTTACGAATTTTCGCGAATAGTCGCGTCGTTAGAAACATAAGTGAATATAAAGTTAGAATTTAGTGTAACCCCGGCAGTCGTATCGAAGGCCTTTTACAAAGGTCTTGAGCTAGATGGGAAATAACCAAGTAGAGTACGCACAAAAAATCTTTTAGGTCACGCTGTTTTGAGAGTCCTTTTTCAGCCTATACGACCCACTTTGTAATAATAATAGAATTTAGAAACGTATCCCATTTGTCTGATTTTTTGATTTTAATCGTTATTCAGTTACTGTCCTCTGCAGAATCATTTTTTATTATTTTCATTATTATTCTCAGGTAATCATTCACACAATTTTTCTTACTTGCGAATAAATTAGTTTAAGACAAAAAGCACTTGCATTAAATATGTTCTTCACATAACGAAAGAAATAAAAAACATATAGAATATTTTCCTCAAAAAGACGGTATAGTAAATCTGTTCTTTATACCGAAAACATTTAACAAACTTGAAGCTATCACTTATTTGATCACACAAAACAGCTTACCAATCTGATGACTTTGACCCAATTATTCGGGGAGTTGTTGCAAAGTAACCATCTCTAAAAACATCGTCCTCATTGTAATTCTGTTGTGAAATTGTTTCACCCAAATTGGAATATCCCTTGGAGGCAGCATTGTAACTAAATTGTACGGGGCCTGCTTCAGATTGTAAGATGAAAGAACCTCTTCGCACTGCCATGACCTCAGAATTTTCCTTGTTATATCTGCTTCTGCCGCCAATGTGTCGGAAATTTTGAGTTGTACGTAATTCGTCTGCAGGATACACCGATTCGAATCTATCCTCCGCACTCAAACCTGAATTGCCGTCTAATTTCGACAAAGAAACTTTAGCTATAGCACCGTGCACCATATGAAAGAACAGTGGCATTGTCACAAATCGAAAATTGAGCAATATTAAGAGAATCAATTTTCTTAACTTACAGGATAACCTTTTCATTTTTTCAATGATTTTCGTGTTTTGCGGGCAAATTGCTTAAAATGTGTTCTAAAGAATCACTGAATCACACGTATTCTTTCGCTAATAAGGTCGCCACTTTCGTCACTTCACAAATTGTTTGTACTTTCGATCGCACCGATTTGAATGTTTGACCGTCATTTTTATGACACTTCTCGAGCAATCTAAATGTTTACAAGTATGCTCCACGAACTGTAGCATCCCCCGAATTTGACTACCTTTGCCTCACTATTTTACAAAGGTCTCTTTACCGGCATTGAGCACATTTTCAACATATAAAGCCAATTTGAAAAGAACTTAAACGATCGCGAGAAGGATTACAATTAAAATCTAGATATTGCCTAAATTGAGTTCGCGTATGTTCCCTACCGGGAAAAATCGAGCACTGTCCCTGGTGATTTTCTGCAGCCGCTACTACGTCTTGCTGAATTTACATAATACCGAGATTGATCTTGTGCTGATCATGTTTACCCAATTAGTGAGTTTCAGATACGATAACGGTTACATGTGATGATGTCTGTATAGCTCGTTTTGGTACAATCACAAGCCGACTTATATACATAAATCAGAATGTTCGCATGGTAGCGCCAAAGAGCCGCACCGGCAGACATTGATCTAATTACCAAGTCTAACTTCATTCAGCTAGGAGCGTGCGTTTAGGTGACACAGAATGCAACGCTGGGTCCGGATCATAACGACGATTTCATTTGTAATTATTCATCTATAATTGATCGTGTTCTGCCTGACCGCCTACAAACCAGTAACTTTTTAATGTTGTGAATCCATTTGAATAATTCGGCAAGTGGTACGCTATTCATCCGCTGGGTAAATGAAAGGTTTTTTTAGTAGACATTGTTAACCAGTGCTAGGACATGCGTGCTCAATTAAACCCATAATTCATACAGGTTTTGCCATTTTGAGCTGCATATGTAAATTATCCCAGTAACTGTATTACATGCTAATTTTGTTTAAATATCTTTTTAATTAAGAATGTGTTGCTAATTTTTCACCTGATTATCTGCTGCCCTTTGATGACTTCCTCACGCTCTGCCGTGTTAAAGTTATAAGTTCTGCTTTAAACTTCCTTTGACCGATGCACATTTATGTAAATGATTCAGGCTAATGGGACAAGCCGTGAAATCGGACTGCATCGCAGAATTCAGTTAAGACATTGCA
The DNA here is from genome assembly GCA_951509405.1 of Machimus rusticus. Classification (NCBI taxonomy): domain Eukaryota; kingdom Metazoa; phylum Arthropoda; class Insecta; order Diptera; family Asilidae; genus Machimus; species Machimus rusticus. The sequence goes on along the minus strand of OX608052.1, from coordinate 2,099,813 downwards.
CGCGTTTGCAGTTCACAGTTATTTGTTTCGCGCTAAGTAAACAAAATATTTGTGTCATATTTGCAACCGTGCTAAATTCATTTAACTGCTAAAGAAATTAAGCCGTCTCGAAATCAGTTAAGAAGGTAAATAAAATGCATTAACTTCAAAATATGCTTGTACATATCTGAAGTAGCAAATTTTATATTAATCAGATATCTCGATTATAGATTTAGAATGTTTGAAATTACCACGATTTTTTTTGTGGGATCGGATAGTAAAGATTTCAGCAAAAAACCATTTCAGATTTAAAGTCTTTTTAGAAAATATGCTCATCATTGTAACCAACTTAAAAACCGAGTTAAAATTAGCCAAATTAACCAGTTCATTTTGGTTATAGCAAAAAATCCGTTTGTAGGGCTTTGTTGAAGTAACTTGTCATTTTTTTTTTTTTCAACCTAAGTTTGGACTCGATTTTAGTAATAATGTCAAACAATCCAGTTTTGTTAAATTAACTAGTACCTACCTACTTTTTTCTCAGTGCATATAGATTCTATACTTTTTTACGTAAATCTAAAACGTGAAATTAAGAGAAAATATATCGAATAAAGTTAGGTATATCAAAAATTAATTTAAGCTTCTAGTATTAAATTTCTTGAAGTGGTTTTCGTGTTAGGAAACACTTATACGAATTTTTATTTAACAAAAAAAAAATAATATTTTGTGCGCATATTCCTTATTAAAAAACATTCCGCTGGATCACCCTACCTATATAAGGACTATGGAGAATGGTTTCTTCCATAAACTATTATTTTTTTATTTATATATTGCCTGGCTTTAATAAATTTCCTTTTTTAAATTATTTGTTTATTTGTTAAATTTTATTATTATTTTTTTAAAACGATAAAACAAAAGCTAGACGTTGATTTTTTAAAAGCCAGAGAAAAAGTGATATCATTTTTAAAAGTACATTTTGATTGGATTGCTTCAATGCCTGCTTGATCAATAGTGAATAGCCTCTTCAAGGCTCACTTAAATTATAAGTGTAAAGTATAGATTTCTGTTACTGCCACATTACTCCCCTTCCAGTTTCCGTATGGGAACGGTACGATATGAAAATGGGAGAGTATGGTTGCTATTGATGATTGTTGATAATGATGTGGCTTTTAGTCGCCAAGTCCGTTGTACGGCTTTTATTGTTGTTGTTGTGGTTGTTGTGGTTGGTGGTGGTGGTTGTTGTTGCTAAAGTGGTTGCGGTTGTTGTTGAAGTTGCTGCGATTGTTGTTGTTGAATGGGTGGCTGGTTTGCTGCTGAAATTGCTGTTGAGTCTCCTGTTGTATATTTGTATGTAAGAATTGTCGCTGAAGGCTTTGATGCGATGGTTGGTGTTGCATAATTTGCTGTTGAACATTATATACTTGTTGATGTTGAATTTGTTGAGAAGCTTGATGTGTTGATTGTTGCTGATTTGCAGCGGCTGGTATTAAGATAGTATAATTTCCGTCTGGTGTCTGGGAGTATTCTCTTGCCTCAATAGCTGCAAGAATGAGCCTAATCCTTTTGGACCCGAAATTCTGGTGAAGGCTGCCCATTATTTTCCGACGTGTTGATTTACTTATCGGGGTCTTGAATTGTTGAAATTGCCTGTTCAGGCTTGTCGGGGTCACCAATTATAGAGAATGGTTTCTTCCATAAACTATTATTTTTTTATTTATATATTGCCTGGCTTTAATAAATTTCCTTTTTTAAATTATTTGTTTATTTGTTAAATTTTATTATTATTTTTTTAAAACGATAAAACAAAAGCTAGACGTTGATTTTTTAAAAGCCAGAGAAAAAGTGATATCATTTTTAAAAGTACATTTTGATTGGATTGCTTCAATGCCTGCTTGATCAATAGTGAATAGCCTCTTCAAGGCTCACTTAAATTATAAGTGTAAAGTATAGATTTCTGTTACTGCCACAAGGACATCATAACAATTTCATCGCCACGATAAAAATACAATCTCTCCTGATGAAGTCATTATCCTTCATATTGGTCATTCGATACGGTCCAATATAGTTCGGGTTCAATTTCAGTCCCGTACCAAATTGTGTTCGTTAAATAGCCAATAAATCACCTGTGTACTTCGTTAGCTGAACAAATCTTTTGTTCAAGTCCTGTTTATTTTCTTCGTGTACCTGGCAATGTTTTTTGACGTTTTCCCTAGTATGAATAAATCCCTCGGTACACTTTCCGTCGGAAACGCAAATATACGATATTTTAAATATTTTTAATTGAATACTTAAATTCTTTTATAAATGTACATAGTTACTTTTCACTACATGCAAGTAATATAATAATATTTCCTTGAAACCTTAATCAAATAAATAAAACTAAGGATTAACGATCAATAATTGCAAAGGTTATCACAATTTGGAAATTGTGATGCGTTATACATATGTATGCTATATACTAGGAGCTCTCCAAAAATGTTATCTACTTATTCAAATCAAAAGAAAGTGCAAAATCCGTAGCTGTTAAAAGCCTTTCAGATATACTTTAAAGCCGGAATAGCGTCTCTGACAAAGGAAATTGAGTCATTCATTAGTAATTGAAAGAGACCGGCGCCAATAGCAATCTGTAGCCTTGCAAATAACCAGAAGCTCATCCAGATTAGGAAAATTAATTTTCCTCTTCATCCTTTCGGTTAGTCTCCTATCATTCACTTTTCCGTACCTTTTTGCGTTAGAAATATTGGGAGCCGCCATCCCGGAAGAGAACAAATCGATTCCAGTTTAACTTTTCCCTGCATCCCACATACCTGTACATCGAAGTCTCCGGACTATATGGTGATTGAATTTTAATTGAACACCAGCCTGCAGCGCAAATTGCTCAATCTTTGGTATTGATTTAGTGTAAACCTTCAGGGTGCACTCATTCCACCGAAATTTTAAGGTGAGCATAAGGATGAATAAATGTAACCTTGTGGAAAATGAAGGCATGACAAAAGGTGTTTGGTTTTCAGGTGTTCCATAAAAATTTTATGAACTATCCTACTTCCCATCTATTGACACGAGAAATTGAATTTCAACTGTCTTTCTTAAAGCCTTAACATGAGTTTTGCTTATTTAAGGGAATCAATTCATACATCACACATGTCCATATATCCGTTGCATATCCGTTTAAAATAATTGCACTCTGATAATTCTTCCAACCAATTTACTTTTGGTAAATATTCAGCGCCTTTAGCTACCACTTGTGCCACTTTAATTTATTTCCCATGAAGTCAGAGTCAGGAGCATCAAATACGCTCGTTATTTTTATGGCTGATGAGGAAAATTAATCGAATACGACGCCGACTTATCCATCAAGTTCACACAAGAAATGAAGCTAATAGAGCTTCGCTAATTAACCATCTAGAGAAGGACTACACGTGCTGTCGTGCCGACTGGGTGAGCTAAATTATTACTGAGGAGAGAAAAGGCAATCAAAGCACATGTCATATCACACGCCAGAAAGTGACACTGCATATGATCGCCAACACGAGAAGATTTTATATCCTGCTACATAATTACATGTATAAATAGGATAGGAAAAGGATTTTTATTTTATTTTGGGGATCTGTCTTTATGACTTTAACTCTAGAACCTTGTTAATAGATCTTGACATACATATCGTTTACCTTGGTATTGCTCAGCATCTTTTTTTTTGTTCTTGTACACTGCAAATCGTAGTGTTTTATTTGAATACACTAAGATATGCTTTAATATGATGTAACCCATTTGATTAACATTGTTTTGTTTTTAAAACACTTGAAAACGTTTTAAAACCGAAAATCCAACTATAAAATAAAAAATCATTATAAAATAAGTCATACAAAACCTTTATTTATGCGTGTCTGATACTTAACTGCTTTTTATATTAAATAGCAATAATTATTATCTTAATACAGACAGCTATGGCGAACATTCATCACTCACTACTCCACTATACCATTCTATGTACAATTAATCAAATAATAAAAGCAGAGCAATCTATGAAGAGATTGATTAAAAATAACTTAATTACCTTATAACTTACCTTCTAAAACATTTCTTTTTAAATATGTTATAAAACTCAACTAATTGAGCATTTTGAATTCTTGTAATGAAATATCAATAAACTTAGAATTTCGAAATATCAAGAAGAAGCTTCAGAACAAACAGTTACATTTAGTTCTTCTATTCAGTTTAATTTTTAATATAATCCGAGCTTTTCTTCAGTATTTTTAAAGGCATTGTATGAGTGCTGAAAGTATATGAATTATTTACGATTTTACATTCATATAATTGGAAACGCCTTCATTTTCGTCTAGATAATCAGTGAATATCAGTAAAAACCATCCCGATATTTGTAATAGAATTTTCAAAGAAAACAAACTTCGTGCTTCGGCATGCTTTAATATGTATGTATGTGATTGAAATTAATCGACCTTGAGTTACGTAATCTGCCAAATGAACCCATTTTAAAGGCATACAACTTTTCTAATCATCATCATCATCATTCTAAATCATCAAAAATAAATACATAAATTTTTATACGCATAATTCATCAAATAATCTGGTCGATTATTTAATAATAATTATATAATAATTTATCTCCCAGAATGACTACATTCTGGGAGATAAATTATTATAGTTATCTTTCATGTAAAATATATATACTCGTATGTATAATATACATATTAATTTATATTAAGAACTGTAATATTAAAAAATACTGAAAAATTCAGAATATTAACATCCCCTTTGTTTAATTAACACATAATATTCCTGGTACCTTTTAATTAATATGCTTCTGCTGCAAGTCCTGACCTATCAATAACATAAAACATTTCGGAAATATTTTCCAATTACTCGCATTTTGAAAAGTTTCCTTTGCGAGTGTCTGCTTGTAAATATTAACTTTTAATTTAAATGAAAACATGATTTCGCATATATGTATAGTATAAGGCATATCCTCGTTTGTAACATTTATACTCCTGAAAATGGCGAACGCAGGAACAGTACGCTTATGTATCTGAGCATATGTGAGTATTTAATATTCTGACAGTAAAATTAATTACAACTTTAAATAAAATAAAGTACACTCATCAAATTCCGGAAAAATTTAATTAATGCTTACAATGAAATTCATCGTCTGGGGTTAATTGTAAATTGAACATACCACCAGCTAACGTATTGGGGATGGGAAATTTACCCATGGCAATTGTTGTGTGGATGCTTTGCGTAAGAATTACAAATTACCAATGAGACGAGTGCTCCGTATTCAATTCAAATTGGCAGGTATTCATGGCGTAATCAATTGTTCTTCAAATACTGATTTGTACAGATCAAAACGGAAATGCTGTTACTGGAGCTCGGGCATTTGATTTTAATCTCCCTGGAACAGGCGAATGCATCGCAAGAATAGGCCTTTAAGCGATTATCCTAATCAGGCATTCTGCTGGCTGGAGCTGGAGCACTGCTATTGCCGTAGAGATAAGACTGTGTGCATTAAGCCCATTCAGCCAAATATCACAAGCCACACTAGCAAACTAGCGCCGGCCGCAAACGCTCAATTTGGATCGAGATTTAGTGAATTTTAATAGGATCAAGGGATGAGACTGTCGTGTAATTAGCGGTGTAACAGACACACAGCGAGAGTACTGGTGTCGTGGGTGGGAATAGTTCGGGCCCACCTTCCTCGCACTTCCACGAGAGGGAATCAGTCGAGTAATGCATACGAACACATCTGAATATAATCAAGCAGAAAAGGGGATTATCCGTGACTACAAACTAGCTAATGACACCAGGCGTTACTCGTGCTTGCGGGAGTCAAGCATCAGTAAGAGCTCGTAGTTATAGTACAATTAGGTAGGTTGCTTTAAAAATTCTCCTCAGCGGCGGTTAATGAATCCCGCAATGTAATTGTTTTTCCGTGTCTGAAATGCGGCTAACTTTTAATTGAAAGTGCACTTTAAAGGAAAGTTACCACCACCGCCAACTTTAGGCACAAAAACAAAGACTAAGTCTCATTCTACTTGAAAAATATTTGATTTGTTTTTTTATCTGAAGATAACTTAGCAGGGTAAGTTAAATTGAAATTCTCGATCCTTTTAATTTAATGTTATCAAAAGAGTTCGATCTGCTAATTGTATTTTACTAGTAATGACTTCTTAAAAAATAGTTTTTTATGAATTTTACCTATTCTAGGATTATACAAAATTGCCACACTCAGTCGTCACTATATGAAATGAACTAAGTTTACTACACCATTAAATGAATAACAAAAAAAGAAAATTTTATGTTGAAACATCCACAAAACATTTTTTCCTAAATATATCTACAATTGGTTTAAATCTAATAGCACCTAATAGTTTAAAATCATCGAAAAACTAACCTTTTTTTATATTATTATTTATACCCAATTTGCAATGAAACGTTGTGGAAATATGCAACAAATTATGACGGAAAAATGTGAGTTTTCGAAATTTCAACGTCAAATATCTAAGTAAGTAAGGTCTGTTCGCCATTAACTGATTTAATAGATCGATCTAGGACAGAAAATATCAAGAGATCCGCGTTCGATGAGAACTGTCACTGCTCTTTTTTAGCTAAATTGATCAACTTATGTTCGTTGAGCCGAATCTGGATTGAATTATCGATCTTTTCTGCTCCAAAAATTGTTGTAGATCAGGGTTCTAAATATAATCCTTTTTTATAAGGTTAGTTTTCAAGTAGCATGATCAAAATTAGTTACTTTACTATATGCAGAACAAATAAATTTGCCTCTTATTTTAGATGCCAAAGTTCCAATTAATTACACCTCGTGGACATAATCAGCTGTCCGTGGAGTGATCTAATGTTAACTGATAGATTTGTGTTCGTTTCGATTATTTTTCTTTTTGATCTAATCTGATCTGAAAATTATTTAACGGCTGATCTAAGTTGATGTTCTTGGATTTTATCCGAACGAGATCAGAGTTCAACAAGCAGATTTTTGTACCTATAGGTAACCAACAAAATTGTTGTTTAAATTGTCGTCATTTTCGTTGTAGGCAGGAACTACATATTCTAATAAGCTTAAGTATATCATGTGGTATTTAGGTAATTGGCAACCGTATTTTTATTTTTTCCAGTTAATTGAAAAATTCCACTTAAATTCATCCAATAATTTTTGTTTGTAGATAATATTAAAATTTAATTCTTACTTGTAAACTCGTAAATAAAAATACATAGATAGAAGGACGTACTTTCAATGCAATTATCCTTTGCTCCGTATAGAGTATGCTTTATTCATCTCTAATTATTAATGCAAATTGTTAAAACGAGTAACCTATGTGCACTGGAATTCCTAATCAAGATGTCGATATTGTGAAATACTGCATTTACCTCTGGAGAAAACTGAAACACTTCATGGAATTTCAGATGATGATAAAATATGACCAACCAGCTTGCATTTCATTCGATTTATTTGTCTGCTGCAACTGACATGCAGAATCTTGCAAAATGTTGTCATTTGATGATTAAATCATGTGTTTTCGTTCGACTGCGAAAGTTTTGTTAATAAATCAAATAGAAATGTTATGTGAAGCAATTCGTGTATTTATGAATTTCTGAAACTTGAGTGATACTGCTTTAATTAAATTAATTTTAGTTTTGCAATTTAAATATATGTACATATGGTATATAAATAGGAATTTCGCAGAACATTTTAATTCTTAACGCTAATATTTCTAAGATTATTTCCGGAAAAACAAATTTCTTATGGTTGCGGATTAATCTTAAACCTAACCTACGATTTCGGATAAAACTTAAAAGTTCTAAACCTCTTAACTGTTATCATTTAGAAGGATTTAAAAAGTGCTAAAAATATAAGCTGATAGACACTTCTGCAAATAAACTTCCTTTACTCGAAATAAAAACGTTTTTCAAACAATTTAATAATTCAAAACTCAGCATTTATACAGAAAGGGGCAAAAGTCGACTTTTATACCGTACTGAACCAAGAAAATATATACTCGCAAATACTCGAGGCAAGGTAATAAATGTAAATAGAATTTAAACGCTTGAAGTTTGAGCCGAAATACTTTTGTAGTTTTTGTTTAAACAACTTTGGACATTCCAGCAAATATGAGTTTTGGTATAAAGAGAACTACTTAGACATCATCATTCTGTCCGTTTTGCAATCGACCTAAAAGTTCACAAATATTCGTATAGGAGTTTGTAGTAACAGTTGTAATTAGATATTAAATGGAGAGGGTAGAAAGTGTTCTTTCATGAAACATTTTTACTATTTTTAAGTTATGTTAAACATTTGAAAGCGGTTTATTTTATGTTGTTAGGTGTATAGGCTTCACGATAAATTACTTCCTCTTTCACACTTTTAAATTAATCATGTCATGTATAAAAAAAAATCAAAATAAAGATGGAAATAAACCAGACAAAAATTCTGAAATACATATGTATGTATGTTCATAATAATATATCATATCTATATTATAATTTGAAAATAGTATACTTTTAAAAATGTTGTTGTGTTGTTGTTGCGTATCTTATAATCACTTGCCTAATGTGACGGCTAACTCAAACTACATAGACTAACACTCAAATTAAAAAATTAAATTAAATTATTTTTGATTTAAAAAAAGAATAAATATACAATGAACAAAAATTTAAATATGGGCCAAACTTCCATAATGACCTTTGATTACATTTTTTCTATTAGAGAATAAAAAAACATAATGTTAGTTTTCCGCCTACATATGTATGTACATATATTATAAGTCTAAGATCATACTTTAAGAAACCTAATACATATCATTGTTTAAGATGAATAAATACCAAATACGAACTATACTTATTATTATGATCTGTTGTAGGGCCGCCATCTGAATAGTTGTGTAATATAATAGGTACAATTTTCTTAAATCTTGTCGTTTTTAACATAGCAATTATTAATTTTTTAAGGAAAGAAAAAAAGATATCTTATAGTAAAACATCTTCCTGGTGATTCTTTGTACATAAACTGCACTTCCATACAGTACGACATAAAGTAAGTAAATAAACAAAACCAATTTCAATTTCACTATTGATACTATTTATGTATATTTAACCACCTCAGTTTTACTAAATACTGAAATTCACCTCATGTATCGTTTTATTTGCTATTGCATTTTCGCCTGAGGCTTTCAATAGCTTCAAGAACATTCTCAAATAAACATTTATTCTTAAAGAATCAAAAATTTTACCTTGAGGTTTTACATACTTATACATGCCTAACCCAATGGCATAAACATGTAAATAGTTATTATAGTATTTGCCTAGATGTGGCCTATTTTCAAAAAGTGAAAAATGTTCTAAATCTTCAGACATATATAGCTACCACGCGTCTGACCAAGATACATCTTTAATGAACTTGATGCAGATCAAGAGTAAGTCATCTTCTAGAATTTCGCTGTTTGAAAATTCTGAACAATAATTATCACCTTGATATATCTTATGACCTGGTGAGGAAGCTTCGGAGTAGGGATGCTAATTTTTGTGTTCTTGTGTATCGAACATATAGCATTGTACTTAAACAGTATATAGAGCATCTTAGTTTCCATGTATAGCAAGAGAAGTGTTCAGCTTACAAATATACCAAAAGAGAATACTTCTTCTGACCAGTACGACAAAATGTTAATGGAAGGCGATGGTTAGTCCACTTTGTGATATTTGATGGATAATAAGCATTAGTGCGATTAAAGAAAAAAATATTATATTAGTATTGTTTTTTAATTGAAATAAAATCCCTCGTACGATCTAATAATGTGTTTTAAATTTGTGTGTATTATTATTTTATTATGCTGTTGCTTTAAGAACCTTAAAGTAAAAGCGTACTCTAAAGTTTACAAATCAACTACAAGCAATAATGGAACGAACTATTCAGAAGATGGGCCCAAAATTCATCGAGCATTCAATACGGACTTAATATTTCCAAATAAGTACGATTATGTCAAACTATCAACATCAGTAATAACATTTTTATACTTCTTATTATTATGATTCAGGCCAATTGAACAAACAGAATTTCCTGAAAAAGAAGAAGAAACTGGTCGTGCTGTGAAACAAATGGACTCTTTTTCGTTTCCCTTTATGAATCCCAACATAAGACAACCACCTCCAAGAATAAGACAATATTCGTCCGAAATAATACATCCAAGTAGCCAGTCTTACCCAGTTTATCGTCCACAAGCACAAAGCCGTGTAGAAATAGACAAAATGAAAGGCAAAGGTACAGTAATATGAAAATTAAATTGTTACACAAATAAAATGTTTCATTTTGAACTCAGGTGAAGCTATGGACAGATACACGCCAGGAGAAGCTGTTGCTACGTCGCAATACAAAGGCAATAATAATAATAATAATAAGGGCTATAACTATAAAAGTCCTCCTGATAAATATTCGTATAATCCACCAAAGGACATTTACTCATTTCCTCCTAACTCTGGTGCAAATTATTCTCCTCCTGAAATAATGTCTTCTAAGAAAACTAAAACTGGGATTTCTAGTTATTTACCTCCTCCGGCGGGTCCTGCCGATTCCTTTGGTGGATTTATAGGACCAGTTAATCCAGAATATTTACCACCTTACATGAAAAATCCGCCATCTAGAAATGAAATGAGTAAAACTGTTGCATCAAGTGAAGTAATGGACAACGACGAAACCAAACATAATATGAATGAAGACGATCAATCAAATATGCAAACACCCCCACCCGATTCGATGGAGAACCACGAACATGACCACCCGCCAATGGAAAGTCACGAACATGACCATCCCCCTCCAAATGCCAGTGAAGATCAAATGATGTCGGGACCCATGCCCATGGATAGCATGGGTCCTAATAATGATGACACTTCGGACCATGATCATACAAGTGATCACGACCATTTTCACCACGACATTTCATGGGACTCTTTTCCAACATTTTTAAATGGTCATAGTTTTGACATGACCCCCGATGTGATATATGACGACCATCATCACCACTTCCATCATCCTCCAGAGTTAATGAGTACTACAACAACCGAAAGACCAGAGCCACGTGTCAAAAAATACAGCTATTTCTACATTGGAAGAAAGCTTTGGTATATACCATTATATTTCACAGTATGGTTCAGTTTTTACATTCTTTTCCTAATTTTGAAGTCAATTGCTAGACACAAGGTGAGTAGAAAAATAGCCGAAACTTTCAATAAATTTTGATTTTATTATCCACTTTACCAATAATAAACTAATTGACTGCTAAATAATTACGTGAAATCAGAATATCCTCTTAATCAAGCTACCCTTCCTATAAAATGAAAGTAGAATAGAAAACTATTTATTCACCTTTGAACTTTGCAATTGACCCTATAAAAAATTTTGTGTTCGTTGCACTTACACCGAACTCACATGGCGGTAATTAAAAAATTGTTTTTGTCAACTTAATTTTCAATTAACCCTCCTGTTGCTGATAATAACGAACGTGAACATATTGAAATGTCTGCATTTTATCGAAAATTCGCTGTTTTATGGCATAAAAATAGATTACATAAATGGAGACGAAGTGATTCATGGATGGAAATAGGAGCATTTATCTTAGACTTTGAAAAGTCAATATTTTTATTAATAAATACTAAACTATATAGTTAATTAAAAAAATGCTAACAATTCTTTTTACAGGTAAACTTGCCGAATCATTACACTGGAGGAAGTAGAAGAAAACGAAATGTAAATGAAATGGATCATAAGGAAATCGTCGATCACATAGATTTATTAACTGTCTCAACAATGACCCAAATAGAGGCCTTTAAGAACAAATATCTATGATCTTGAAAAAAATTGTTTTATTTTAAAAACTTTTTATTTTTCTTAAAATATACTAACTGTTTGTAATTGTTGTTTCTGTACTTCCAAAAGCATAATAACTCTAGACACGTTATCAGATACAATGTATTTTATGCACTCAGATTTAAATTGAAAAACAAGCAGCAAATCCTCGGGTTACATGGTTTAATTGACATGAAAAGCCAAGCGTAAATTAATGTAATTAGAATAATGATATGTAGCTTACCCGAATGACTTCGGATTTGTAGTAAATAGCGAGACAAAGCTTAAAAATCATGTACCTTCCGCATCCTCCGCACCAAACTCTCAACAACAGTCTGTAGATCGTCGTGCAATTACAAAGAAATGTAAGAAAAATCACGTACGCTTTTTGTGCTTTTTTTCGCATAAATTTAATGACCTCGTAATCTCTGGTTCGCCCTATGTTTAGGGAAATATGATGTCGGAGTTAAATAATTGTTTTTTCTTTTAATTAAATATAACGTCTCGCCGCCGCCGTTCTTAATTATTTAACCGTGACTCTTTACAGAAGTTTTGCAGAGTTTTAAGGTGACGAGCACTTTTCACGCGACTGCAACTTTCAAAATTAATGCAAAAATAAACATAGGTTACTCGGGTAAAGCGCTAATTCGACGCGTATGCAAAAGGGATAATTCTAATTGGCTGACAATGTCTCGCAATTTCTAAAAGCATAATATGTAACGATTTGACAACATGAATGTAAACACTGCCCTCTAATTTTTAGAATAAACCTAGTACATAGATTTGGCCAATTTTAAAGCAGTAAACGACGCTGCTTCAGATATATGTATAATAGTCCTAAGTTTATAAAAAAAGTATGACAGAACAAGTTAATTGTTTGGCAAAAATCAAATTTCCTGATGTTGATATTAGGATTTAAGAATTGTATATGTATAAACAGTCTGCTATTTTCAAAAGAACTCATCTGTCACCAAAATCATTTTCATTAAGATTAACATTCAAGGAAAAATACAATTAAAATCAGAGCATTTTGACAAATTATTCAGGTAGCAGGTGCAATATTGACGGGGTATTTACTTAACTTTCCCGAAAGATCGATTACACTGGTTTATCGAAAATGAATTTATTTTATTTTATTTTATTCATATTTTGCTCGTTGTATGAGATGTATTTGTTGATTTGTTTAATGATAACTTATCACTAATGTGAAATTTGTTTTTTTCCATCACGTCACCTATTTGAGAAAAATAGGATGAAAACTAAAACAAATCGTACTTTGAGGATATTTTAAAATTTAAATAAGAAATAATGCAACATGCAAAGTGCTCATAAAATGGCTCAAATGAAAGCCTAATCTGTTATTTTGTGATGAACTTATCGAATTATCAATAAGTCTTCATTGCAATGCATGTTAAGAAAATGAAAAGGTTAAATCGGGATGGCCAAATGGGGGGATTTCAACACCGAAAACCTATTTTTATACTTACACTGACCACCTCCCCTCACACATAAGGTCAATTTAATATTTCAATGGACTATTAGCAAAATACCTTGCATAAATCTTACTTTCGTTGTTCATATCACTCTAGTAAGCTTGTACTTTCTTGAGGTGAAACCCACCGTAATAATACGAATTCTTAGTTTTCACAAAAAAATCAAAAACCATAAAGCCCCCTGTAATTTATTCGATGATCAATCAGGGATGGATTTCGCGGTGTTCAATTCGAAGGTGTGACATGGGTATATTAAAAGAAGACATCTTTGTAAAATAGTTTCAATAATCACTTTTACAATAATCCCTTTGAGTAACCCTAGCTTCACATAAAATCTCTAAAGTGCTTACAAGAGTATATAACAATTAATACGTCGACTTCATTACTATTACGCATTCAGGGAAACCTCGATTTGATCAAAAATGCTGTGTTGAAACTGTTGTTGGTCATTATCCTGTGGCAAGTGATGCATTTCCTGAATTTGGTGAGACACCGCATTGGAAAGTTGCACCCCATTCAATTCCTCCGAACTCACATGATGAATGACTTGGGAATCATTCGGTTCTGGTGATGTTGCCGATCGAGTCCCGTCTGGACTACACCTGCCCAAGGATAGAAGAATTTTCAAAAATAATTTGGAAAGCAAAACACCAAAGCTTACACAGCCTTAAGTTGTTCAAGTTTGGGGATATGTGTTTTAGGTGGTCTCTCACCCTTAGCCTCCATAGCGGCTAGCTCAAGGGGGTGTGCTTTCTTCTTATGACTACGGCAGTTGGAACCATTGGCAAACGTTTTGTCGCAAAATGGACACGTGTAAGGCCTTAGGCCAGTATGTAAGATGAGATGATTTTTCAACGCTTTCGATCGTTTGTACTCGTTACCACAGTAATTGCATTTGTACTTCCTTTGATCGGAATGCACTACTAAGTGCATTGTTAGTGTGCGTTTTGTATTCAACTGCAGGCCGCAATGTGGACAGACATACACCGTGTCGTTATGAGTGTCTTCGTGGGTCTGAAAAAAAGTTTCAATTTTATTATTATTTTTTAACAATTGTGCTAGAAGTAAATTTAAATAGTTCGATCTTTAGTCCCGAATGAAATGTGAGAAATTAAATTATATTACCCACGATAAAAATCGCACAAAATACGATCTACTGCAAAGAAATTTCATACCTGATTTATGAATCAGAAGTTTAAAATTTGTTATTCCAAAATTCTAACAATGTGTATTAGAAAAACTGTCTCTTCACTTTTTATAAGCTTTTAAAGTGTCTATGAGAATCAAATAGTTTTTTACAAGAAATAAATGGAAGCATTGGAAAATTTGATATTTTCCCCTCAAAACGTTTTTTTTTTTTTAATTATTAGCTTTCGTAAAAATACATCCCATTCAAGTTAATAAAAAAATTAACGGGGACTTTTTCTGACCCTTCTAAAACTTGTCACGGAGTAAGAGGGAATAATAAAATTTTTAACTAAAAAACTAACTCGTTTAAATTTTGAAAAGGAGTATGAATTCTAAAAATTGAACTATATTTCGCAGAGATATAGTAATTTCAAAATGTTGGGATTTGTCAATAGAGTTCGTAATGAACTTAAATTTCTACAACGCCATTTTCACCATTGCTTAGGCCTTTTTTCTATGCAAACATTGATCTAAATTACGACTCCAGAAACTTTAGACCCAAGAGATGAGAAAGGACGTACCTTGAGCCTTGGTAAATTTTTGAACTTCTTGGGGCACTTCGAACACTGGTAAGGAGTGTCGTCCACATGGGTGTACTTGTGCTCCTTAAGTGCCCCTTTAGTAGTAAACGTCTTCCCGCACTCCTCGCAGATGAAGGGCTTTTCTCCTATGTGAATTGCTTTCACGTGTGCAGTGACATTAACTGCTTTCGTGAATTTTTTGTCGCAGAACCGGCAGGGATAGGTCATTTTCAGTTCCGGGGGTAGATGCGAAGCTTCATGTTGCTGTGCTCTTTTCGCAGTTGGAAATGTTTTATCGCACTTAGAGCACGCGTATAGTGACGGCTTAAGGACTAAGGGGCATACTTTTAAATGTAGCCTATAGTTTCCAATCCGTGGAAATTCCTTTTCACATGCATTGCACTTAAAGGATCCGTCCCTGCATTTTCGGGGAAGTCTCAGACGCTTCGGCCTCAAATCATTTCTAAGCTCTGACACCCCTTCGTCATCAATTTCTGCACTCTCAGCTTTAATTTCTAAATACTCTTCATCCATATAATCGACGTTATTACACTCTGAATCGGGGGCCAAATTGCCATCGTCGTCCACCGCTATCATTCCGACTTCGTCAATGATTTCAGGTCTTTCTGCCTTAATTTCAACGCTGATTGCTCCGTCCTCATCCAGCACCATTTCCGTTACCTCCCGATCACCCTGTTCTTCCTGGTCGTTTCCTGAATGCGAGGAACTGCTTTCGTGACCGGCCAGGACAGAATACAGCTGTCCTCGGTCGTCGTCCTCAATGTGCAAGTAGTGCTCCACGAGGTCACTTGTGTCTGTCCCCTTGTCGCACCGGAGCCTGTCGTCAAGGGACTCCGCCCTGTTCAGGCCGTACTGGTAACGCAGGCAGTCCAGGTCCGTGTTCAAAACATTGAATTTATCAAACATCAAGTCCGCAAACATCGCCTCAACCTTGGCGGAGCGGTCTGCGAAGTTCACGAGACTCTTGAGGAACTTGTAGCAGGCACTGCATATCATCGTCGGAGCCTCGTCCAAAGGATTTATCTGCGAGAGAGAGGAGTTGCTTATAGCCAAAGACATCAATTCACACGCTCAAAACCCCACTAACCGTGATCAAAAAGAACTTCTGAATCGCTTCAGAAAGATTCGGAAAATGTTCATTTTTAACAAAAACATTGACCTCATCTCCGTCCTCCTTGGCGCACAGGCGGCACCATCGCTTCCAGACTGTCAGCATTGCTCAAGAGCTCGGCTCGTATCGAATACCTGTTGCACATAAACAATTCCAAATCCCCGAGGATACACTGAAATTTCAAAAAATTCACAGATTTCTGCGAAATTTAATGAGCACCCTTCGCAATTTTATTAGAGCTGTCAAATTATACTCTGAAGCTGGTTGTGGTTGTTTTGAAGTATGGTGAAATTAAATGGTTTGGATATTTGCTTTTAACTGCCTTACCATGGTGGAAATATGCATCACTTCCGGAAAATTTGGAAATTTAACCGTTTTGAAAAATTAGGTAAAGGAAAGCAGCATTAATTCACTCCATTTTTCCTATTTATTTTCTTAAAAGGGGTGTTAAGGCTATTTTCCAACTTAGAATTTTTCACACTTTTCCAGAATTTAATTTTACACCATTACAAAATTTCAAAGCTGTGTGCTGGCAAATTAGAACTGTTGCATCTCCATCAAATAGATATTAATTTATTAATAACTGTACAATAGTAGTCCAATACATTTTTTGCACCACTCAAAGCCAAGGTACCGTAAAATAATTTTCAAACCAAAAAAATTAAATTATTGTTTTTTTTTAGATTTCCATGATGTTTTTTGTCAAATTATAAATGAAAAAAAACAGCACAAGAAATCGATTAGAAGGTATAATTTTTCGAAAAAAAATTAAAAATATCCAATATCTCAAAAATAGTGACACCTTAACTAAGGTCTTTTTATTTATCTGGTAGAGCACCTATTAATCTATCTTCTCCTTAAATTGCAGGATATTCAGTATGTAAATATACGAGGTAAAAAACATCTTTTTAATAAAATAGAATATCAACAAGTATGAATTTCTTTCTGTTATGTAACCCAATGCAATGCACGGAAGTTGTTCACCATTTATGACTCATAACATTTACTCGCAATTTCTTAAAACGAAATTCGTGTTGTCTTTTGTATGATTAACCTTTTTCAAATAACCTTCTTTTTATATAATTTTCAAGCCAAAAATTATATAATTTTTTAAAAAGCTTTTATTTTATTATTATCCGCGTTTTGTTACACTGCGCTGTTCACACATACATACATATTTTATTTCCCCTGAAATAAGAAATTAATATTGAATGCACATTTACCATAAAAAATCGTAGTAAAAGGATTTACATTTTTCTATTACCTTAAAAATCCTACAAGCCAGGTTTAGAAGTAATTACTTACGAAATTTACTATATTTACCTTAGATTTTTCAGAAAAAAACTTTTAAAAAAAACCGTTTAGGGCTATAAATAAAAATAAATTGCATTAAAATTCATTTAAAAATTGAAACCAAAGAACTTCTTTAAAAAGTTACTTTATCGGCTTTTAATTTTTCTTGTTGAACCAACACTATAAATTCTGAATAAAAATCTACTTGTGTAAAAATTGTTTATTTATCTAACACGGCAAACGCGTCATTCTTATTTTTTACATTTTACATTTTTAAATTTTCTCCGATTTGCGTTGATTCTTATCAATTAATTGACACATTATGTGCACTGCAGCGCTTTGGACTTAATGATGAAGAGTTTCTTATTAATAAGTATAAATAAATAAATACATTTAAAGCTAATTCTTTGTTAAGATTACACGATGAACCTTCTTATAAAACTTTGGAGATCATTTACACCACGATTTTGTTTCGGAAAAAATAATATAATTAGTGAGATTTTACAATTTCTCAAGTTAAAATTACGGTTGGTTTATAAGTGCGTAATCAGTAATCTAAAATTCGCTGTATGCATACTTTTGGAACACTATTTAACGATAATAATGAAAATTACTTGAAAGCTAACATTTCGAATTTCATGGACCTAATAGTTGCTGCAATGAATCAAATAAATCATTTTACTGGTAAAATCGTATATGAAAATAATCTCTTAAAAAAATAGAAAATATTTTCTAACAAAGACAAGAGTAACAGTGCGAACTTGAATGAGTTCGCTTCCCAAATTCCCGAATTTCCCGAAAGTTGAAGATTTCCCAGCATTGTTGAATACCGGAGTTTCTACTTAATTCTAGTAAATCTATTGAACTGTCGCCCGGCCTGCGTAGCCCTTACAGCCAGTCGTGAAGTCATTCAGTTTCGACCTATGCTCTGCCTGCAGTTTAATAACTAACGTAAATATCTGAAAATAAAAGATTAATAATAGTTTAATTTTTAAAGATCTACACTTACAAAAGCTGTGGCTATTGCGAGCAGCAAGCCGAGTAGTCCAGAAATCATTAAGAAATTGCGGCAGTTGTCTACTTCGGATTTGACCTCGTCAAATTCTCCTGGCATAATTACCGTGTATTCAATATTCTCTTTGAATTTTGTGTAGTCTGTAACATTTCGATCATCTAAATTTCTGCGCCGCCTTCCATGTCCCGAAGGCTCAAAAAGGTCCATGCAAAAATCGGGTTGGCAGTCCGCTGGGTCCATGCAGGCTTTAATCTGCGAATGGATCCACAGGGTGGCGCGTTCCTTCATGGAGCTCAAGAGAAACGCCTCAAAGTCTAGAAATACTTCGTTCGGTCTGTCGCGGTACCGAGCGGGCTGATGCGGAATAATCGAGGCGAAGTCGCGGTTGCGGCACCCGTCGTGCACCAACGACACTGCGCCGTGGGCGTGCGGGTCATCGGGGTCAGGTGAGACCGTGACCTCCATTAGCTTCACGTACTTCCAGACGCTCAGCGCGCTGATTCTAGCCCGGAGTTGCAGTTTGGTGCCAATCGGCACTGCTTGGTCGACCGGAAGTTCGTTGTTGCTCGATAGTGGCGAGGTGCTCGGTGGCTCCTTGGTGTTGAGCGGCGAGTTCGTTCCACTGATGCGAGCTATTGGCGGCGCCTCTTTATAGAGAGCCACTTCATATTCAAGACGACCTGGAGTTTCTTCCACGACTCCAGATACCCTTGCTCCATGAGGACTGCAACACAAAAAATATTCTACAGCATTCGCGACAACTACTTTGATAAGCCTTTAGACTAGCACATGAGCTTTTCTAAGAAATTATATAATCGTATTTTAGCTCCCATATGGTCCGTTGGTTTTGAAAGTCGTATAAATCAACTTTTTTCCCATATCATATTAACAACTTCTCTAATTAAATCTTATCGTGTAGATAGCTCTTATATGAATTTTTCAAAAAGTAGACTTATACCAATTTCAAAATAATGACCCCATATCATACATATATTTTTTTCGATAAATATCCAAATTCCAGAATTTGGAAAAAATCAATTATACAACTAAGAACTACAACTTAGTAATCTAAGTTGTACCTTCCTCCCACAACTACATAACAACTTTAGTTGTCACACTTTAACTTTTTTCATATAGTTGAACAAAAATTAATTGTGCACATCAACTAAAATATATAACTTATTATTTAGTTGTAGTTGTCAAAACTAACAATTAAGAAGATTAATTATTTTTCACACTGTTTGTGAAAATTAACTGAATACTAGTCTTAACTGCCGCATTAAGGACCGGATAAGTTTATCTACCTGATAACTTACAAGAAATGTCGAAGCAATGAAGGGTTTTAATTCGACAAAAAAAAAATATATTAATAATAATAACAATTTTATTAGTGGATAAGGGGTTTTTGGGGTCGAAGCTCATGAATTTCAAAAAAAGGGATTGAAGTCGATCCCGAAAACCCTTTGACCGTAAAAATTGCCCTTTTCTGCACTTTTGATTTCTGTGAAATTCTTTATCTCCGACCCCAAAAACTACTTGTGACAAATAAAATTGCTGTTATTTTATTTTTTTCATTCGACGAATAAATTTATCCGACGATTTTATTAGCCAATTCTTGCATTAATTAAAATTATGAGAAATTGCATTAAAAAACTTTGGAATATGATTAACAATTTCAGATCTAATCCTATCCAATTTTATTTCTAGCACACTTACAAACTTCCTGCAAATCCCGCTGCCTTATTTTCAATAATCGTTGGTTCTGGAGGCTTGCACATAATTATGAGCTCTTGATCCGATTGCATAACCACACCGGGAAATTGAGGAAACCAAATTCGGACATGCACAAAACCCTGATTGAAAGAAAAAAATCATTAATGAATAAAGTGAGTATGTTATTATAAATGTGTTCGCCAAATAGAAAACTTACATTCCTTTTCAATACGCCACACTTGGAAAAGTCATTAATCTTCAGATCATAGCTGAGATCACTGAGATCGTTGTGGTCTTTTCTTATCATGCAGTTTCGATCAGTCTCAGGATTGACAATGCGGTCGTCGGCAAACAGAGGGGCCCCTTTGAACCCCGCTGGTCTTTTCAATCTGGCTGTGATTAGATCGGCAACATTTGCGCCTTGCGAAGAAAACGAACATTGGATGTCACCAACTGTTCGCATGTCGTTCAATGAATGAAGTGAAAACAGTTAATTCAAATTGCGTAAGTGGTTGCAAAATTATAAAAATTAACTTACCGTCATAATCTTGCGTCTTTCCGATGTGCATGAACATCTGAAATGATAACAGTTAAGATGACTAATTAGTGTATTAAATAATAAATAAAGAGACTTCTAGAGCCAGCCAAACTTTCATTTATCAAATAACTTTGGGCTTTTTAATGAGAAAATTAAACACGCACTTAAGGTTTATCTTGAATGTTTTTCTTTTATTTTTAATACTTAGGTTACTAATCTTATATGTAGTTCTTTATACATACATATATGTATGTAAAAGTCAGAAGAAGACTCGAAGAAAAATTGACGGGTTATATTCTAATAAAATCCTAATCACCTGAAAAATTGTTCACATTTCATAAGTCCTATCCTGACATTCATCCAGTATGAAGATTACACCTGTTCTGTGGATCTTTCAGTAAAACCTCCTATTCCAACGTTCACGTGAACGAAATATTTTCAGTATGGGTACGATAAATAATTCATTTACACCACATTTTCAAGTGAAACCTCTTTTAGTGTGTTATGTGTAAAGAAGTAAAACGGAAAATGATAGGAAAAGAGTATAAATATAATTCCCCACAAACCTCATGATTCCTGGAAAACCAGTCTTCGGATAGAAACTAGCGTTAAATTACATATTTTGTTTTTTAAAAAAATATCTGGCAGTATTCTCCAGTCATCTAAATGACCGAAAATGGTGTTATAAACTAAAGCAAACTTTTCTACACAGTAGTAAATTTTAGAAACTCATAATTTCCATGGACAAACAAAAATCATTTGTCTAATTTTTATGAACCTTTTTTTTATATACATAGGTTAGTAAAATATGGACCTTTAATTACAGGTCATTATTAAAATAAATATAGTAAGAGTAAATTAAAAACGTATGGCATTTTCCTCTTTTCCGTGGAATGTCCCTTCTTCCAAATATTGCTTTGAGGTGATCTTAACTTCATTAGAATTAAAATAGAAAAGATTAATGCTTTTAACATTTACAAGATTGAACTAGATCAACATATCACCTATTGTATTTTCTAGTTTTACTGTGTATTAAAATATATATAAATATTGTAAAACGACCTACTTTTAATGTTTACTACTTTCTTAACCGAATTTCACAGTGCATGTGCAAAAAGAAAAGGTTCAATATAAACACATTTCGTTTCAGAAATCTTAGGTAATTAGATCCTAAGTAGTGAAGGGCAGAATAAATGTGATTAGCAAGATCAAAACATTCCGCTCGCACCGCATCGAATTAAACGTTCCGGTTGACTAAGTTTCGCACAAATGGTTGAATTCAGTTACTTTTTCAAAGTGATCACAAACTTTTTCTGCAAATAACGTGCCTATTTTTGTATCTCGATCATATCCAAAAAACAAATTTCCGCACCCTAGAGCCCTGGAAGTGAGGCAGAATTGCTACTGGTTTTGAAGAACTTTTCATTTTTCGTTGACCATTGAAATTAAGAAATTCCTCATATTCCAAAGTAAATCTTCAGTAAGAAGAGATTGTGGAATTAGCCCACTCAACCGAAGATGCGTATAGAATCAGTGGCGTGGTAAAGCTCGGGCAAAACTCTGTCTCATGAAATATAACACTTATATTCTTCAAAATTTTGTCTGAAACATTTTTTTTCAATTCGTTACAGGGAATCCGAGGGGGAATGTGTTGTGTGTCGAAAGGTTCGGTGACGGTCGAATATTTCGCGAAATACACCTTGAGTTGAGAAAAGAAAAAAAAAAACAAATATTTTTTGAAAAGCTATCCAATGACCCCATCAAATAAGACGGTTTTATTTAAATTTTCAAAATTGCTCCTTTCCCACCGCCAACTGCAACGGTGGGTCATCGAATTTGGTGTCATTGGATAGCTTTTAGACTTTAAATTTGCAAAAGAACCTAACGATAATTAGAATAAGAATTTAATAACGGTGACAATTTTTATTTGTTACAATATTCTGAATTGAAATAACGGGGTTTGGTTAATGGTCACGTGAAAAAAAGAAACAGGCTGCTTTTGTTGCTTATTTAAGTTTCTTGTTACATATAGATATGTTGATATAATATAGGTTGTTGATTATTGGTTATTTCAACAAGTTCCATCAGGGTATTTTCTAGGAAGCTATTTTGGTACCGCGTTATAGGAGCGTTAGCTGTACTTCAACTTCGTAATTAATGACCTTAGTAGCATTTAGGGATTTTTCAGGTCGTTGATTAATTAAGTTTTACAATACGAATTTTCGAAGATTACATGATATATTATATTGTCATATTATACATACTCGTACATGTACATATGTATAGCACATGCATATAAAATATTGGTAATGACTAAACTGCATTAATAAGAATATATAACGCCGCTGGTGCGAAGAACCTGAGGAACAAACGAAGGCCGATCACTTTTTGTGAATGATCTAAAACTGACCGGTATTACAAAAGTTCTAGAAATGCGCCACACCTGTATCTAAACCCGTTATGCAATGACGGTGTTTAGCGGGCCAAGGTGCGTTACCGTGACGGGAAATGTTCCCTTACGGCGGCGGACAAGATGGAGTTAATTGCGATGCGATGCAATTTGCTTGTCCAAATATTAGCGATATGCCACATTTATGCGCGTTGCAAAGAGTTGCAGCCAGCGAAAGCATCACCGGAAAGCTTCTTTACACTTAATGGCGTTTGGAAACATAGCGGTCTTGTAAGTGATGTGCATCCATCCGACTGACATCGGCTTCGATTGCCCGCAAAGAAATTATACCTGAACTACATCGACGGCAACGCTACACTCTTATGTTACTTTGTATTTTTTAATGTAACATGTATGTGTTATGCTCGCTACCACGAGAGGCCCGCTTTCCTGATTCTCATCCTAATTTCAGTACGAGACAGGCAATTACAGTCGGTGACTCCAACTAGCTCCACGATATGCAAATTACCAAGGCACTTAGCTCATTAACTTCTGTTGTAGGGGCCTTAGCGGGTTATGTTGTTTTGATTAATTGCAACAGTTCTGGCGATTCCCAGACAGCACGGAATGGAAGGATCGAGCAGTGCACTTGGCATTGTTAAGGGGTTACTGGAGCGCTAGGTGGAATTCTTTCAATTTGCTTTGCTACGGGTGATTGTAGCACTAGTTTGATTTATGCGCATATTACTTTACAACATAATTGCTTTCTCCATTTACACTCAATACTTAGCTTATTCACTCACTATTAACCCGGAGGTCTTAACTTGTTAGAGGCTTAGAATTTGAACTGCATTCTCGTACATAATGGACGATAATATCTGGTAAATGAAAGTTATAATTCATAAGGCAATTTATATAAGTTTATTAAAGTCCAAATTATTGTATATGGTAGGCAGAGTATCCGTTTCTGAAAATTCAGAGAAAGTAAGGACAAATCAGGGAAAGTCAAAGATTCCAAGGTATAAAATGGGTACCTAAATCAGGAAAATTTTATGAATTTTAAACTGACTGAACTGACTTATGTGTCATAATATTCAAATGTATTCTTAATATTCTAATTGTTCTATGTTAGTAGAAATATACAAGACAATTCATTTAAACATTTAAAAAGAAATTTAAATATTTTACGAATTACAGCCCGTCGAAGTTTAAACGACAAGTACTAGTTATTTTGTTTTTAAAAGTTTTAACGCATAATTCTCAAAACTTTTTTTTTACAATTTACGTACACAAATTAAAGAATGGTATTTAATCTATCCACTTTATTTTAAGTTAAATAATGACCATTCACCTTCTTTCTTTCCTTAACCTTATCATTTTATCAACGTACCATAGATATTTTGTTTTGATACTATTTTATGCCCTTTTTAGATTCATATTAAAGAATTACAATTAAAAAAAATATTAAACATGAGAAACAAGAAAATTGTTAGAAAGCACTTTAAACAAGGTCAATTAAATTAATTATATATATGTAGGTTAATCATGTAACATGTAGGTCAGACCGCAAATTAAAACAAAAACAAAACATTAATTTATACCATGCCAATTAACCATTAATTGAATGGTCTCATTCCGATCCAAAATGTTCCTTCTGCGCGAAAGATATTGAGGAAAACGACAAAAAGGCACAGTTTTTCACGTTTTCTATTATATCTGTGATTATCTTCCGCCAAGTCTAAGAAACCTTCAGAATAGAATTTACTGCGAAGATATCGGCAAATAAAAATTTGACCTACAATTCTTGAAAATGCCATTTTATCGTAATTTGTTTTGTAACTTTTGTTAATGGTTTATGAACTTATCGGATTAATTAATTATAGATTACCTACGTAACAAAAGTAATAGACAAAATAAAAGTATCTAATACGTTTTGATAAATAATCTTAATAGTTTCTTTGCAGACGAACAAATTATAGTCCCTGTTTATTTACGTCGCCTGTCAGTATTTATACTTCTTAAAAAACGCGTGAAATTGTTTTTTAACCTAATCTAAAAATTAAAGGGAATCAAGATATAATCTATTGCTTACTATGGAGATTGACCTAATCCCTAATCTTGTTAAAAGTTGGAGAAAAAAAATAATTACGACTTGTGACATGATTTACAACTTAAAAGTTACATCTCGCATTACCGTAGCTGTTAAATTAAGTAAAAATTTATAATAGTGCTCATGCCATTTTCCAATCTTTTATGAATTTTCTTTTTAAATTGCTTTTTGTGGTCAGTCCAATTTCACAACCGACATAACTGTTTCAACCATTTTTAAATTTACTTCCTGTCCTTAACATCATGCGTTCATTTCTTAAAATTTGAACATCGTATGCTGAAGCACATTAAGGTAGGGTCAGGCGATTCTAATGGCTACCAAGATAATGCCTCTAATTCGATGTCATAAAATGTTATCGCCAAGCAAGGTAGCACCATATAAATCACAGCATTTAGATAATCAGTCGTTTTCACGATGCTTTGCTGAGAAATGAACCTGATGCCGAGCTTAATATGATCCACCAATTACACGGCCCATTATGAACTCTAGACCTCTTGTCGCGCGTTTTGAGTAATCCTCCCGACGCGACGCGACGGTTCCACTTCATTAAGACTCTTTGAGAGGAAGTTTCGCTGCTGACCGAGATACTCCGGGACAAGGGCGTGATTAGTTGTCGAAAAAATAGCCTCTTAATTTAATTGACCTACTTCCGAGGGCAAACTTTAGTCGCTGTGGTTGTTGACGGAAAGGTCTGATTTGTTCGCAAAAATCAATAGTGAACCGAAGTTTTCCACGCTCAGGTGCCTGTCAAGGCAGGTCTCTAAAGACCAGTTTGCTGGGTCAGGTGTGTCTCCAGCAAATAGGACTGTGAACTTCTTATTTTATAAAAACAAAATCGGGAATGAAGGTTGAGACAGTTGGTGCCATTTCGTGTTGTCTCAACCGTGAAAATTTTCACGATGACCCAATTTTACGATTTTGAGCACACGAACAGAACAGACCCACCTTAAGGTTTAACTCTTCTGTTCTGTTAGCACAAGCTTCACAGGTTGGGAGAAATTACATAATGAGGAGCCGGCATTTGTCGTCTTTTGGAGCGGATACTTCGTATTTTACGGAAGTCAGGTACACAGCTACCGCGATTACATTACTATTAGAGACAGTAACCAACCGTAAAATGTATTTTTGTTGGTTTCTGGTTCCAATAAGTGAATAAAAGAAATTATTGTTTATTTAAAGGAATGATATTGATAAAGCTTACCGTTATAAGTAGAACTAAGGTCGGTGAAAGTGTGCTGCAGCACGATTTTCTCCGGCAAGGCATGGTGGTTCTTTTCTGATGACTAGTGATAATTCGTACTTAAAATTTGCACTGTCACTGCTTACGCTAACAATCTTCCAGGAGCCTCATGTGAATGTTCTTAATTTAGCAGAGTTCTCGTTTGCAGATTTAGCAGAGTGTTTATCGGTCAATTGACCTTTTCTTCATTTTGATAATCTCAGACAATTCTCCAGAGTTTGCTCTAAAAAAGATAATTAAAATTGTTACACACATACATGCATTGTACATTCGTAATGGATAATGCGTTGACGCAGAATTACTAATTACTAATTTTTAAAATTCGTCTCATGTAAATAACTTTCTTATTTTAATTTTTATATTTTTCTCTCATTTTAAATGCGTTTAAGTTTTCTTAGTTAAAAAATAACTCATTTTTAATAGTAACAATATTGAAATAAATAAAAGTATTTATTTAAGAAAAGCGGTCGTAATTTAAATTTAAAAAATTTAAAAAACCTTTTTCGCTTAAAATCTTAATTTTATTATATATGCATATATAACCTTTTGGTGCAGAATTTCGATCTTAACTTGCAGATTTTTTTTTTATTTAAAGCCAATAATTCAAAATGTTTATACAAATATGTAGGCAAAGTGTTTATTTCTGCTCATTGTTTTTATACTAATCGATTTTTTTAATTTGCATATACCCAAGAGCAAAACAAATTTTACAAAAATATTTTATATGTTGTACCTATAAGGAAGACGATTTTAAAAATGCAAGGATAATGTCCCAGAGACAGGATTTAATTTAGTTTAATTTAATAAAATAAATAAATAGCAACTGTACCTAGCAGGCTCCACTTTTTCTGAAATTTAAGATATTATATGTACATATAAGTACTTAACTTATATACTTAAACTGCGAGTAAAGAATTAGCAAATCTAACTAAAGCTCCTGATTCCACAAAAACATTTATGTAAATGTAAAGATTTATTTTTCTTCTTCTCTAACATATGAAAAATTAACAGATTATATATATGAACTCAATAAAATAAATCAGATTTTCATGCAAACCATAAAAGCATAAATTGTTAAAAGGCAATTCTGTATTTGGATTTCCAAAATGTTAGCATCATAATAATTCCAATCAACGATAAACCTTTGCTTTATCATGGCGATAATTTTACTTGATTAGCCATCTATGTATGTACATATATATGATAAATTTATCGCAAGAATTAGTATTTTATAATACACCATAAATAGTGAAATTTTGTTTTTTAAAAGCACTTGAACATTTTGAAAAGGAAATATACATATTAACCCAATTTGGTCAGACTAAAAATATCCTTTCCTCGGGCAACTTTGCGAATAAAAGACAAGAAGGTAAGGTTAAGTTTTCGTTGGCATATATACTATTTAATATGCCATAATACAAATTATATTTCTTGATATGTACGCACATATGTACATGCCATATAAAACGCACATGTATCTATTAACACCCTTTAGAGTGCTTTAGTAGAACTCATTAAATTCATTAAGTTTTGTGAAATTTGCTTACAAATGAAAAACCACTCTCTCTTAATTTGCACGAAAATGTCGTAAGTCTACTAAACATTTTGTAATTTTGTAAATGCTAATCAAGATACTTATATAACATTTATTTTGACTGAAACATGTAATAGATTGTAAAAATTACCATTATATTCATGGTTGGTGAAATAACTTGTATAAATATTTAGACATATTGCAATAGATCCATCGTAGTGGAAATTTTGCTTGACAGGCCGTAATTGCGTTAAAATATGAAAATGTATCCCTTATCCCATTAAGCTTATAATTCATCACTTTTTTTAACTTGAGCACAAAATTAGAGCCATGACGATGATAGTGCTTGATTATTTGTGCTCTTCCAAAAGAGCAACTTCCACTACAATAAGCTATTTGTTCCGGAGCTATCTAGTTTTATGCTTTCAGCAGCAATAAATTAGCTTCACCTATTTTGAGATTCTGTAAAAACTCCATCCTGTTGAAGAACATTCACCTCACCTTGCACCTATTCTAGGAGCTTAATGAATTAAACCTCTCAATCAATAGATTTAGTTTTTTTAAAGAACAAATCTCCAAAAAATGTAACAGTTTAGCGCTTCCGTTTCTGTTTTCTGACAACTTGTCCGTGACGTTGCGGTTAATTTACAGCAAGTTGTTCTTAAGAACGTTAAATTCCGCTCCTCATACGATTTGAGGTCAATTAATAAGTTTAAAAGAGAAAATGCAAGAATCCTACACTTGAAAAATTTTATAACGATCATAAAATCATTGAAGCATTCCTTTCAGCTGTTTTCTGGAATTAAGAAACATGCAGATGCATTCTTTTATTTATTGAATTTTAACAAATTGTATACAATAAGCTTGTTCACCTACTTTTGCGTGAAATTCGTCGTGTTCCATTTAAATATCTTCCGCAAAATTCAGAAAATATTCTATTGACTTATTCACCACCAGTCGAGTTTTTCAACTAGATCAACACACAAGGACGAAAACAAAATTTCCAAACAAGGGTATAAATAAATACAATAATATAATTGAACTTAAGCGATAGATATAAGTTAAAAAGAAATTGCAGCTACCACTTATCACTTAGCATCAGCAAGAGAATGGCAAATAAGTCAATTAAGTTTGACTTGTTATTCCTAAGGCACTCCACAAAAAACTTTCACTAATGATTAAATGGCTATGTGATTAGTTTTATATTGAAAAGTACTAATTTATGCAAATTTTTTGGTTCTTTCATTTCTTTTCTTTCTGTCAAAAGGTGATCGTTATGAATTCCCATTTCGAAACTTGACAACTTGATTCACATTTAATCGTTTAGAGAAAATTTATTTGTCCTATTTCAGTTTTTATACATATCTATATAGATATAAACATTCGTTTGACAATGGAAAGTTAAATTAGGTTTATAAAACCCAGAAAAATATTATAAATTGTTGAATTGAACGATAAATAATTAAACACACAGATCGGTTTTTTAAAATTTCTTGGCTTGCCCGCCGGTGTCTTATTTCCTCTAAAATATGCAGATATTTGCAGTTTCCTTGGAAGCATATAAAACAATATTCGTCATGTACATAAGTATCAATCATTTTCAGTAAAACCATTTCACCCTCTCAGCTCCTAAGTAAAAGATAACCTCAACATTCCCAAAATATAAGAGTTTATCACATTTTTGCTTAATTCATGATTTTCCTAGAGAATTTTTTCGAGAATGATATTGCAATTGAAATGGATTATTTTTAATCGGGTGCGTCATATGTACTATGTTTCGTTTTTGTTGGTTTAACGCCCAAATTTCATAGAAAATTTCCCATCGTATACTGTGCAAAATTGCTTATAAAATTCACCAAATTTTAAAATTTCTCTACTTGAAATTAATGGGAAGGGGTAGAAAAATGATTGAAATACGTTTTAGCCGTTGAGAATCATAGTGGCGTAAGTCAACAATTTTTAAAAACTAAGTTAAGACTAAAATCACATCACTTACCCCTCACCCTGTTAAACACCAAATAAACTATTAAAACTTGACTTACGCCACTATGATTCTCAACGGCTCATTGATGGAATTCTTTATTTGGTAATCTTAGTTCTCTTCCGGCACGACTCATTTATTTTCTATAATAAATATTTATCGTTTTAACTGATGGAGAAAATTGGTTTTTGGTGTTTTTAATACCTACTCAATAATATTATACATTGTTACTTTCACATTACGTAGTTGAAATTATCATATTAAGATTGTTATGTTAAGTCCTCATTTTTCAATAAACTGAAAACTTTAACAACTTGGCTGTGAGGAAAGATTATACATATTTGTCATTCATCATCAACATTTTCATTTATGTATGTAAATATTAACAGATAGGTACATATGTTTAAAATCTACTATTTTAAATCACAGACAAGTTGATTATTATTTATCTAACGATAAAAATTAATACTTTTAAGTATAGTGGACAATTAGTTTCAATTATTCAATTATTGCCCTTATAGAGTTTTGTATCCCATAAATTTCAGACGTTAAGCTCTGTACTTTGAGCTAATTCCTGGAGATATTGCTCGAAGAGAAGACATTTTCTTTATGACATTAACGTATAGGGAATTATCTGTATTAGAATGCACTTATTTTCAAACAATATATAAGATACATTAAAACAACAAACGAATCTAACGCTGTTTTTAAAAATTCATCCGGATGCGTATCCCCTCTGCATTCTGATTACAGTCAAAAGCGCCTCAATTGCTCTTTCAAAATTTTAGCCGCGGTTGCGCTTGATAAGATGTGAAATGTTTATACCGATAATGATATGTTTGATGTTTTCTATCACACGTTATTTTACCGATTTTAATAACAATTTTATATATTTTCAAGAAAATAGAGAACTCAGCATAACTTGGTAAATTTGCAAATAAATCGTTCGAAAATGCAGGCGAAAATTGAAAAAGTCGATAGCTACGATGCAACTTATCATCATACCTGCGCATCCAAGGGATGCACAGGCTAATGAATTCTTGAAAACACTCTATTATCTTCTTCAAAAGTATATCCTATTCTACTATCTTCTTCAAAAAATATTAAAATTGTTTAAAAAATAAATTACCAAAAGAATGACTATAATGTAGAAAAAATTGCCAGGATTATTCCGAATCACGAAAGAAAAAGATTTAAATCTTTTGCACTGCACTCCGCTTCAAGTAGCTTCTTTCAGGTAGGTACTTAAAATTTATCACTTTTAAGAACAGCGTATAGCTAAGTTAAAACACTAATTTCACGATTTGCCGAACCATCACAAAAAAGCGTCGTTCGCGACTAACAACCGAGCAGGTCGACTGCCAACAACTGAATGTATCTTAATAACATCTACAAAACATTCACCTGTTGTGAAAGCAAAGAGTAAAAGCAACAAGAGACACGTGAAGAAAATAAGACCATACCATTTTCTGTGATTCTAGTGCAATCAGCGTAAATCTGGAAAAATTGAATCTCCTTCTGGCTAAAGTGCACGAGCGGAGAGTGGCGCAGATCAAAAATTTGATTGAATTAGTTCTAACATCACAGGTGCAGGTTCGTTCTTCCACTTGGAACTTCCCAGTGGCAAAAAACGCTTCCTCTTCCCTCGGGCGATCTTTGGCCGAAGTGTCGAAGAATGGGAAAATTAGAAGTGATGCCCATGTAAGAGGTTTTTGCTCGCGAGTAATACGCTTGCGCGCCTGGCTCCGCGCAATGTTCTGCTAGTGATTAGCTGCGATTTCTATTAAAAACTTATAATGGCATGTCTCCTCCTCGACTCGACCACCGAGGCACAAAGTTTAAGTCTTGTGAAAGTTTCGATCGAGAACACGGAGATAATGAATTGGCCACCACAAGAATTACGTAGTTTTTCTTAGTTTCCCATAAAGATTTTATTGTAAATTTTTTTAGACGAAGCATACTTACTGAATTATCTGCAGTCTGAGCCTAATCGATGTGATGAGGTCTTACTTGCTGTAATAAGGTAATTGAGGCAACTACAGTTAGAACTATAGCAAAAATATCGACGTTTTCAACCTTGAAATCAGTAGCATGGTTAACGCTCTAAACATCTCAATCTCTTAATTGCATGGCGGATGCCCGAAAATTATAAGAAACCTTTTTGATGGATTGAATTTCGAACCTCGTTCGAATCGCATTGGAAAAGTAAGAGCCAGCTAATTACTCTAACTTCAAATTGGAAAATCGATTGTTACGATATTTAGAAGGTGATACAGTTATGCCACATTTTATAATTTTTTTTTAAAATTTAATCACTTCAATCAGTATGAACACAGGAAGACACGAAAATTACAAAAAAAAAAATAATTAAGTATTTTTATTTTTAACTAACTTACAAAATAATGATTAGTAATTTGCACCATATATACAATACATACATATGTATGTATATGTGCATACATGTATATTATTATGTCTATTCGCGCATAGATGTGGAACTGAATGGAACGAAAATTATGAAAGAGCAGGGGGGGGGGGGGGGGGGGAGATGGGAACATGGCATTAGGCTATAGGCCTATCGCCGTTCAACAAAAGTGAATATTTACTCCGAACTTCTAATCCTAATAATTATTATAATTACTATTAATTATTATATTTAATTTTTAATCAAATTTTGCATATAATCTTATACTATTATAATATTAAATATTAGCAATAATTGTATACAAGTATTGTATAAAATATTATACATATGTACCTATCTGTAATCGCATTCTCAAAAACGGCTCTAACGACTTCAATAAAATTTGCAATCGGCTCTAACGACTTCGATAAAATTTGCAATTTGGTGTTCGGGAGCGAATAATCAATCTAGCTAGTTCTCATCTCTGGGAAACCTCATTTTCAGCGAGTTTTCAAGAGCAGACGCTTATGCGATTTCCACAAAAATTGGTACTGGATGGTTTTCAATATCGATGAAATCAAACCGACCGTCATAATTTACGAATTGAAGATCGCGGACTATTAAATTTTAAACTTTATGCGATCTCCACCAAAATTCGCACTTTGCAATTTTCGGGGTGACTGATTTGAAATCGGATGCTAATGCAGTGGAAAAGTATAAAATAACAATTATTCAAATACATGAATAGAATTAAGGGCGGAAGGATTATAATAAGAGTACCATAATGAATGAAGAAAATTACGAAAGAAATTTTTAACAAAAGCACAATATGTATGGACATGCTTAGGACAGACATTTTATTTATTCTGAAACCTCGACAATGACACAAAAGCTTTCGCTTTAATTGATTATAGTCATTTTCGTTAAAATCACCAACATACTTACACACATTAGCACATACAGATCAATAGGAATATTTCAACATTTTTTTTTACCAGTAAAGGAAGAAAAATAACGTTTATCTTCAAAAAATGTGTTTATCGAAAGTAATAAGGTTTTAATATCCCATTAAGAGACTAACATGCATCGCAAACTTCTTTGTAAAAGCATTCCGTCTAAAAGAGATGAGACTTTTTCAGGAGGAACGATCATTCTAAGTCTTCGTAATAGGAGCACATTTGACATTACAAATTACCAATTACAAATATTATCTTGTTTGGTGGAATGTGCTTAACTTCCACCTTTAACTATTTTAATTTTAATTGGAAACAATTGAATTGCATTACAAATTGTAGATGTAAAATTAAGTAGAGTAGAGAGTTAAAAATACAAGCCAAAAAAAAGAATAAATTTGAAAACTGTTGCACAACAAGAGCATTTTTTAAGACAAAAACGATGTAACATGGCTTCCGACATTCTTACTCATATTGCACTCGATATCGCATTTACTCTGGTCTAGAACATGAACTCTGGTTTGTGTGCACTCACCATGTGTTGCATAATTCGTTACCGTCTTAAGAAATGAAAGAATTAACAGTTGCCGCTAAGTTTTTGTTATGCTTTCCAGTCAAAACCAACGGAGCTTCGCGGGTTTTCATACTCATATCGCAAATTAATGAGAGCCTAAAGATTACTTTTTAGTTTTTGTGTACTTGCTGGAACTTAAGAATGCCCCAGATTGAGGTAACAGAACAGACAATGGTTTTCCCAAAAGTCTCAATTTCTTCTCGTTTATGCCATGCTGAAGCAGGAACTGGAAAATGAAAAATTCTTCATGCCTGATTGGACAATCAAGAAATCACTTGGTAACTTGGGTTAATCGAACACAAATAAAATATACTTTTTGGGTTAGTGGAAGCTCGGTCTTTCGACATTTTGTGGTCAATAAATGGTTTCGGTATTTGCTTCGTTTAAATTAAACTCTGTTCATATTTTACCATTTTTACTATTGCCCTTTTATTATTTATGTGCAATTTATTTAAATCTAAAATTGACATAATTGAAGATTGTTACCTTTACTACTGTACCCCATAATTTTAATTTTCTTTAATAATGGCTTCTAGGAACTTTGAAAATTGATTATTATTATTTTCCTCCTTCTAAACATTTCATCTGCGAAAATTTCCCATGATCCTTAATTGCACTTAAGTAAGTTACTATCTTTGGATATAAGACTATTTTCAAAACTTCATAGATAAGAAACTACTAAAGTTAGGAGGAAATAATATCTTTTGAAAACAAAACACTAAATAGTTTTATAATCAATAAATATGTATAGAATGAAAATAAAATAATGCACAAGCAAGTTGCGGCGTTGAAGAAACTTGCAGGTTACTGTTAGTATTGTTGCCAAGAATCTTTTATCGGTAGTCTCCAAATTCGTTAGATTGCTACAGGGAATTAAACAGTATATATAAAAGGTACATATATGTATATTTACTTGTTTATTATTTCGAGCTAAAGGATAAATATACTATGTATAAGGTTTATAATATGTAGTATTTTTTCATTTCCGGTACAATATAAACGCAGTGGCTTAAAATATTGCTATGTAGATAACGATCAGCACATAATTCTAAGTTTTGGGTTTTCACAAAAATATTTTATTGTATATGTACTGTAATTATTTTGGTAAATCACATCTAACTCACCTCAATCCTCACGTATACATACAAAGATTTTAAAATTTGAAAGGTGCATAAAATTGCCATGATATTTCCCCATCGAAACTTTAAATCTTGACCCAGAGACATTTTTGGATTAAGTTTTGGACGCAAAGTGCGTATAAATACAGGCAGTTTTATTTTAATTTTGAGAAAAAAATGGATATGAGTAACTTTTCATAAATTTTAACTCAATACATTTTCTGCTAGACCTAGAACTGGAACCGATTTGAAAAAAAAACACAGCTAATGTATCTGAAATATTTGGGCTTAGGATCACTTCAGTAGAAAGGTTCGGTAAATGATGTAAATGCTGAGGTCTTCCGTCAGTTCACAAAATACATTATTTTCAACAAATACTTGTTTTGTCCCGCCTGAACATTAAAATGCAAAAAAAAATGTTTATTTTTTCCCGCCCTCATCTAAATATCCTTATATTTTTACTTTTAAAATGCCTATAATTAGAAGATTCATAAGGTCATCTTTTCGACATGTTTTAGACTTCAATAACAAGGTAACATTTGGAAAGTCGAAACTTGTTTTCAAGGCAAACATTGGCAACGGAAAAGTGAAGTAAACGATATCAAAAATCATGCGGCAATTTCTTGAATTTAAAAAAGACATTGTTTAGACCTCAAATTTCTAGTTCGAATACAATTGAAATTGTAATGAATAATTTTAAATCTAATTTAATTTTATATTCGAATGTTTAATTGCCATGGATAGTGGTAATAAAATCTTTATTAATAAATTTAAATAATTGGCTCCGTTTTACCATTGCAATTAAAAAGACTATTGTAGTAATGGCAATGGTAAAAATTACTCGTAATAATAATGGTGGTCTCAATCAGTTCATTCGATTTTAAATTTCAAAATTTAACTGTAATGCATCTCTCTAAAAAGTTGATGACTATTTACATAAAATACGATTAATATGTTTGTTTTTGTAATATTTTTCGTGCATCGTTGGAGCAAAAGTTCGGCACTGCCATTGTAGAAATAAATATACAATATAATCGAATTATTTTCGATGACTGCACAAATAATTTAATACTGCAAAAATAGTTTAAAAGTTTGTATACTGTTCGAATTATAAATATGTCTCATGTAACCCGAATGGTTAAAAAGTGGGCTCAATAGAATTAGTTCCCTTAATTCTTTTCTTAATACTTAAATTAAGCAATTTTGATGAGTTTTAGTTTTAATCTATGAATATACAGTACATATTGTCAAAGGTTTCAATACTGTCTGTCCGTGTGCCTCCGTTTCGAAAATCTTCGAACATAATTTTTATAGGATATTCCTTTATTAAAACCCTTAACATATTCCCTTATTTTATTGTTTATAATTAATCGGATTGCATAACCTAGTAGATTCACAATCCTAAGGGCCAATTTTTCAATCCTCAGATAAATTTTATTCGTCGAATAAAATTGTCTCAAAAATCAAAGTACATACATAGTTTAGATTTAAATAAGCCATCAAACGGTTAAACTTATTGGAGCCTTTAACTGGTAGATAAATTGAAATAGGCCCTAAACAGACTCTAGAAATGTGAATTTTTATGTAAAATGTAGCCCCTTTGAACATTTAAATTTGTGTGAGACTACATAAACATTTGAACGGTTTAGTGAACTGCATTACCATACTTAAGTGAATGTAACGTACGCAGCCAATTTGTCAAAATTTCACCGACAAAAACCATGGAGGAACGAACGAACATGGAGTGGAAACGAGCCGAAAAAAGTGAAGCCATTTCAAAGATGTGTGAGTAGAAACACTCACACATAGACATCACTCAGTACAGGCGTAAAATTTTGCTGGCATTGCGAAGGGGCAGGTGATTTAATCTGTTGGAACCACCTGTCCTGCAAATGGATATAGCCTGGGAACATAAAACCCAATAAAAAGAAAGTATTAAGTAAAGTAATATTTCTATCAATCAATCTTGATTACGCATTATCCCCCCATAAAAATCCATATGGCGACGACTCTGGCTCCATTTCCACATATCTGACAATTCTTCTGGAGGGAAAATCACTTCAGTTAAGAATTATATTTTCACACAAAATTTGATCATTTATTCGCAACTTTATGACACGAAATCACTAAATATAGTTTTCTTAAGTACCTACTTATGAAAACAAAGCACAGAGATCCCGTAAATCTGCACATTTTTGTAGCCAGGCATGAAACACTTCTTAAGCACTTTTCAATAGTATTTTCCGCGAAATTACCTAAATATATACATATTAGCCCTCTTCAGACATTAAGGCAACATTTAAACACAAAAACTACACCTTACAACAATCATTTAAGCAAAAAAAGCACAAAATAACCTCTTTTGCACTTTAAATTTCCCGGTCGTTTCTCGTTTGACACTTAATACGCCTGGCTTTTGACATTCGGTACACTTTTTTGACATTCAGTACACGGAATTTTGGCTTCACTCACCGACAGGGTTTTTACACGGTTGTTCCACTCCATGTTCGTTCGTTCCTCCAAGACAAAAACAAACCTCAGCTGCCTGGCGCCCGTTCCCATGCAACAACAAAATCGACATAAACAATGAACTAACCTCACACGGCACAAAATCCAAAATCGGTTCATTTTGATTGCAATTTCACGAAATTTGGCTAATTAAAAGGTGTTCTCTCAAAAGTTACTGTACGCAGCCAGGAAGATGTTCAAAAATACATTTCAGTCGGGCTTTCTATCAATTTTGTACAGCATCGGCAGCAAGCCCCTGCAAATTTGGGACAAAAAAGTGCGAAATGGTCACATTAAGCGCATTACAGACAACGACATCCAGAGCTTGGTCCTGGAAATTGTGGGGACAAACGTGAGCACCACGTACATCACGTGTCCGGCCGACCCCAAGAAAACCCTTGGCATCAAGCTGCCGTTTCTCGTCATGATCATCAAGAATATGAAGAAGTACTTCACATTTGAGGTTCAGGTGAGGAAGAGCTGATTAGTAATAATAATTATATTTATTCAGTAGCTTCTCGTTATTTTCAAAGTTATAATTCATATGTGTGATACAGATATGTATATTTTAAGGCTATGTGATACCCAGGCAGATAGCTCTGGTATAAGGGGGCACAGCGTGGAAATTAAGTTAATTATTATTTGTTCTAACTTGATATAATATAGGAGCCTAAAATTGAGTTTCATTTTTTCTTAAAATCCCTTTTCCGCCAGGTGCTGGACGACAAAAACGTCAGGAGGCGTTTTCGGGCCAGCAACTACCAGTCGACGACCAGGGTGAAGCCGTTTATTTGCACCATGCCCATGAGGCTCGACGAGGGCTGGAACCAGATCCAGTTCAACTTGTCGGACTTCACGCGACGCGCCTACGGGACGAACTATGTCGAAACACTGAGGGTGCAGATTCACGCGAATTGCCGCATCCGCCGAGTGTACTTCTCGGACAGACTTTACTCGGAAGACGAGCTACCGCCTGAGTTCAAATTGTTCCTGCCGATCCAGAAACCACCCCCAAAATCCGTGGGCCAGGGAGTATGTGCGTAGGAAAAGGTCTGAGGCGTAGTTCTTAAATAAATTTATGTTTCGGATAAGTCAACACTACGTTTGCAGAAATTAGGGTAAATAAACAAAAATTTTGTCAAGACTTTTATTGCGTTCTTAGTCAGGCACAGTTAAAATCTCTACTCCCCCTCCGGTGATGAGCACTGTGTGCTCAAATTGGGCCGTCCTCGCTCCATCCATTGTCATCGCCGTCCAACCATCCTCCTGGATTTCTATGTCTGGTCCTCCCAGGGTGAGGATGGGCTCGATCGTGAAAGTCATTCCTGGCTCCATGATCCCAGGAACATCGTTTTCTACAAATTAAAATCATAAATTGATAATTGATTCCCAAAGCAAAATTATAATAAGGGAACGTGTTATTTTTCATGATGATGAAAATCTTTGGGTCACCAATTTGATCAGACTAAAATTAAACCGTGGGGCGCTTTAACAAAAGAAAGTTGTTTACTAAATGCCCTTCACTATCTAATTTTACTCTGTTTAAAGCCTCAAATTGGTAACCCATAAATATTTTCTAGCTTTCAGTACATACATCATCGATTAATATCTAACTTACTTTTAATTTTTTTTTTTTTTTTTTTTTTTTTTTTTGCTTTTTAGTGTGATTCATTCATACTCTACTAATCACTCTTTCATTTGATACTCATTAACAGAACTGTGAAAGCAAAGGTAATCCGATCCGATATTAGATATATTAGTATATTTGTATGTATATAATGCATTGCGACGGAATTAATACACGTATATAAAATTTCAAAACTCTAGCTCAATTAGAAGTAGTTCAAAAATTAATTGCAAGATTCGAAACAAATAAACGGAATGTAAACTAATAAATGGATTTCAACATCTTTTTCACTGTTTGAAAAAGCTGTTTCCACTTCTATGGGAAGGTAGAGGATTTTGTCGAATAATTTTTTGTTTTCTTTAGATTTTGTCTATTTGTTTATTTACTATTTAAATCTCAACACCGTTGCTTTATATACGCCCCAATGTTTGCCTGGACAGTTCAACTGTAGACAAAACTGTGCAGGTAAACCATAGCGTGTATGGCGACCAATATACAGGAAACATGCGTCCAAAATTTTATATTTCTAGATCCAGCGGCTTAGGTTGTGAAATTGACATTTCAATGAATCACTTTTTCAACTATTTATCAGCTAAAGGATTACAGAATAAAACTTACCAAAATGCAGGATCTCCGGAGGCCCATGAAAGTAGCTGCCTATTCCGTGCCCTATAAACGCAGGAATCGATGTTAAACCCTTTTTCGCAGCGAACTTTGATACAAAATTCCCAATTGCATTGAAAGGCCGGCCGGGGCCGCATTGCTGAATTGCGCCGAGCAAGCACTCCTCGGTGCTCTTGACCAGGAATCTGCCGCGCTCGTCAACTGCGCCCACAAGGAACGTCCTGGAGCAGTCCCCGTGGAAGCCCTTCAAGTAGACGGTGACGTCGACGTTCACGATGTCGCCGTCCTCCAGTTTGCGATCGTCGGGAATCCCGTGGCAGGCCACCAAATTCACAGAGGTGCAAACAGACTTCGGGAAGCCGGCGTACCGCAGCGGGGAGGGGTAGGCGCCGGCCTCGATAACCCTTTGGTGGACGAATGCGTCGATCTCGTCAGTGGTCACTCCCACCTACAGCATTGTCAAGTAACTATCGAGAATAGCTAAAAATCTGCCATACATTTTACCCGAGTAATTTCTCCGCAATCCTTTAGGATGTTCGCTGCCAGCCGGCAACTTGCCCTCATGTGGTTAATTTGCTCCTCAGTCTTAATTTCGGGAGTCCCCAAGGTCTCCCCAGGGAGCATTGACTGGTGGTAATAAGGGGGCTTCTCGATGTGCTCAGGAACAAGCCGCTCCGGCGATTTTTCCCCCAAAAGGACCTCGTTTGAGACACCAAAGTTTCTGTGGGTTTCGATTTAAGACCATGCTCTGGTGTAATTTGGCTGTTCTTCTTACTTGAAAGGCCAAAATCCCAGTGCTGGACTAGAGGTTGAAAAATATGCCCGTCGGACGACGTTGGTCAAGGACCTCATCATTTACAAAAATTAAAAGCAAAGTACGAAAGAAGTAGCCAAACCGTCTCATGCCAACCGTCGTCTGTCACCTTAAAATTAAACACTATAAGTGTTTTTTCCGACATTTTAACAATAAAACCTACCGGCGACATTTGTAAGGTTTTTGGTGAACGTTATATTGGTTATTTTTGAAAGCAAGAAATCGTGAAAAATCAAATAAGCTGAGAAAAAAGAAGAAACAGAATAAAAACGATTATATATATCTTACAAAAATAAGTAAGGTGAGAAATTGTAGTCAGATTGAAGGTAAAAAGAATAGCAAAGACTCACACCCGGGTCATTTG
This sequence comes from Machimus rusticus, assembly GCA_951509405.1. Lineage (NCBI taxonomy): Eukaryota > Metazoa > Arthropoda > Insecta > Diptera > Asilidae > Machimus > Machimus rusticus. Next base: position 2,058,841 of record OX608052.1, on the reverse strand, counting down.
ACCACCCGGTAGGTTTAATGTTAAATCACAGATAAATAAATATAGTTACTATATATAGTTATTTATCTGTGGTTAAATGCACAATTTTCTCATTTTGCCTTTTGGATGGATAATTTTGCAAATATTTTTCCTACTGTTTTAGTTCTATCATCTAATTTAAATTAGTAGGCTAAAAAAGTAGTTAGTTTTTCTAATCTTTTTTTTTCAGTGTAAAATGGAAAAGAATACTTTTAAGATTATTTGTATCCTACAGGTACTAATTTTTCTCCTCTGTCGAAAATGCTTACAACTGTATATAAATGTTTGCTTATTATTATTCTTATTCACATATATTTTACAAAATTAAAAATGTACTTACATATTTGAGTCAATTAAATAAATAAAACAAAAATTGTATGAATTTTTTAAAACAAGAAATATTCTTTACAATTAATTATATCATACACATATTCACTTATGCAAAAATTTATTAATGGAAAGATAAGATGTTACAAGTGAATGTTTTAATTTTTAAATGCCCCATATAGGTTTAAGTTAAATTAAGAAAATAAATTATGGTAATCTTTTCATTTCATTTTATTTTACGAGCCATAGTTGTGTGGTAGAAATTAGTAACAAGAAATATACATCTTCTTTTTCTCATAACGATAAAACAGGTTGTGCAGAGAAAATGTCGTTGGGTAAAGCAAGTGTCTTAATATGATAACCGCTTAATTAGCAACCGCCTAAAAATATCGGTTTAGTATAAACATTACCGCAAGCAGTTAGACGGTTTTTCGGACAGCGTTGCTGATACTTTTGCCGTTCGATAGCAGCACTTGTTTACTGAATCTCTTATCTAGCGCTATCGGTGCTCTCGGCTATGCTAATTTCACAGTGGGAGTCAAGAATCTAGAAATCAACGCATCTCCACCTAAGTTTTGATATCAAGTGATGTTCTTTAGGTTTTTGCAGTGACAGTGAGGACCGTTTTCAAGTTATGACTTGGATTCCGCTTGTAGTTAAGAATGTATGTGGAAAATGATTATTTCGCAAACTGGATTTCTTAATGGGTAGGAGGATCTCAGATATAGAGTTCTTGTTAAAGATTTTGCAGCGATGTGTACGCATCTACATATGTCAGCAGGAAATTTCTTTACTATAGATCCATACGAATATATGCATGTACATTCATATTTGATTATCTATCTACCAAATCAATACCTTTGTAATTACGAAGAATCACGAAAGGAAAGTCTTATCCACATCAAAATACTTGCCGGTCTATAATTTTTGCGTTTTCCAATTTGAAAATCGTTTCTAAAGCACCAAATGGAACAATTTACTCAACAAAAACATACATCTCACAGCTTTTCGAAATATACTGCTATTATACAATACCAGCGACACAGCGACACACCAACCGAAATTTAGAATTTCGAACGTATTCAATTTCAAAATATTATTGTATTTGCTTTGAAATTAAAGTCAAATTTATGTCAAAATCTCTTTTTAATAAAATATTCGCCGGATTTTTTAAAGAAATTCAGAGATGATAGATATCATATCATCATATCATTCAATTGAGAATACTCGAAATTCTAAATTTCATCTGGTGTGCTGCCGGTAAAGTCTATATTTATTTGATTCCCACAAAGCCAAAAATTACTTTATTGAAAATTCAAAATGGAAGTTTAGAGCATATTTCGATTGACAATTTTTTTTTTTTTGTGATTTAGACCCCATAAATCTTTTAAATAACGTTTCATTAACTCAATTCCCTAACGGGATTAGAAATACTACAAAGAAAATCAAGGGACACATATTTCAAATTCAAAATAAACTCCTTAAAAATGAATATTAATAATAATATTAACAAAATATTGACTTCTTGCAAAATTCCTTACAAATAATATGGTTAATTTTTAAGCCGTAATAACGCACAATGTCTATCTAGTATCATGAAACTGAACACAGGCTCAAATTTCTTTACTTCTGTTTCGTTCACATGCATGAAATCTTTATTTTACCAAGAATTAGAAATAAAAATACAAACCTATGATGCACTTATAGGAGTTAGTAGTAGCAATCATCCTTGATCGGTAAAATGCTTTCGCCAGACATTCATAGCATATGTATATGTATATGGAGTTGCAGACTGTAAGTTTGCTTCCATATAATTCGTACTTATGATTTTAATGTGAGTCATAAGAATTCGCAATGATGAGATCGGCTTGGCTTCCCGATCGAAACACTACGCTCACCTTTTTTGGCAGCTTGGTTTTTCGAAAGCGAGTTCAATCCGCAAAATAATGTTTTACTTTGTTATACTGCAATCATCCTTGATCGATGAAAATTCTTAATTTAAAGAAATCAAAACAAGAGTAGAGTTCAATCTGAATAATTTAATATAAATTATTTTATAAATTGTTTTATAACGAACGACATTGCAATATTGTTTGTTATTCTTCTTCTTCGCTTCATTTTTAATTACTGGTGTTTGATAGTGTTCTGTAAGAGGATATTCTTAAACAACTTCATTGTCCAGGTTCTCAATATCTTTTAGTTCTTACTGAATACGGTAATTTAAGGGCCTATACGAATTCAAGTCTTCGTCTTCGTCTTCATCTCGGTATTACAGTTTATGACGTCAGCAAACAAGCTGATCTAGTATTCCAATTAAGACGAAGACAAAACTAACATTAACATGTTCGAATTCGTTTGCTTAGCTCAATATTTGATGTTTTAAATTAATCAAAGCTCCCAATAAATACCTAAATCAAAATCCCAATTGTTCTTTCTAGTGTGTTCCTATATATGTATATATTTATAAAATCTTAGTATCGGATATAATTATCAATACGTGTAACAAATTTCAGCCCTATAGTCTAGTGTCATGTGTAAAATGACTGTACGGCCGGATGGATGGTCGGACGGACATGGTGAAACTATACAAAACTGCTTTGTTACGGAACCCTAAAAATGCAGGAACCAATACTCGTGTACTACTGAACTTAATATAGTAATGGTAAAACTATTCAGTACTACTACTAAGGCAATTTTGTTTCCTTTAAATGCCCAATAAAATTCTACTAATCAAAAACCAAGACGTCGTTAACTATATTTTGTAAAATTGAATTGAATATATTAAGACCGAGAAATGTTCACTTTAAAACGTGGCTAACTTTCATTTAATTGCGATGCACTCAAAAAGTATTCCGAGTTCGCTCATCTTCAATGCATCCACCTGTCTTCATTTTCCGACAACTTGCATTAGGCTAATCTCTGTCCACTTTAACCGCTAATGCAAAACGCAACGCATGCAGCACAAGTGTCTAATATAGTTCGAATTCTATGTCCCTATAAAGCAATAACATTAGCGCCTCGCCTCTTTGTAGTCCAGGTTCTGCCGATTCCGGATCGGTGAAACCGCTCAAAGGCTACTTGACTAATTAAGATTCCATGTGAAATCATTTCGCCATCATTTAAATTCCGTAAGAGTTTTGAGGTTTTAATTAAGTTCCCGTTTCTTGTTAGAAATTAAGTTATAAAAAGCCAGAATTCACCATTAAAATGATCCTTTTCACCTACGGACCTGTAAGACGAGCAGCGCTCAGAGATTTGGCTTAAAGGCTTTGCCACTGAAGCATTTGCTACCTTTCCACCACCGGATCGCTAGCGCTGCCGTGCCGCTCCGAGGCAGCCCCATCGCTACATCCTCCAGCTCCAGCTCCAGCTCCAGTTCATCGATTTGTTGATCCACGAATAGTGGAACACTAAAGTGCAAAGAAATTCACTCACTCACTAATGAGAGCAAATTATATTCCTCCTCTGTGTGCGGATGACATGGTAGCTTCGTTGTGGATGGCATATTTTAACCTTAAACCAATTTTATAGCATCGACATACCTGGAGCTATCGACTATACTACATCAGCTCTCCCGGATTATACTACCGATAAAGGCAAATTATATTCCGCGAGTAGTGCGCCACAAAGAGATCGAGGCCTGAGACCTGAGTATATTCACCTGGGCGAGGTGAGCCTCGGCATTTTCTCACGGGGAGAACCAGGTGATCGCTGACGACGACTCTGACGAGACGACGCGACGGTCGTGGTGTGGTGCGCCGAGACGGCGCGAGTTCTGCATGGTTCGGTTCTTAGCTGGCAGCTTTGGTGTCAACGGCGGTAGTCACTAACCATCTTGAGCGTTGGTTATCTAACCAGCCCCCATATAACAACGAATCGGCTAAGTGCGAGCGTGAACACTCACTTTTCACTGTTCTTAACTGACTTTCGGGCCAGTGTTCTACCGTTCAGTTAACTAAAAAAAGAGCAACGTGAAAGCACGCAAGAAGAAGACACTTTTGTCGATGTTTCTTCATGGAAACTCTTGTGTGCGAGATTTTTGTCGTCTTTTGGCGTTGTCCTCCTTGTCCACTGGCTCTTTGCTTTTGGCTCAGAGGCTTAAGTCTCAAAGGCATGCGCAATGCGATGTATTTTATAAGGTTCAGTCAGTTGTTACTTATACTTGATCGTTAACGGTCTTACCCGGTGGATTTATTTTTTTAGAGATTCTTATTAATCCATAAACGAGTTTAAATTTTAGACCCTTTGCTTGTTTCGTATTTCGCATTCGCGATTTATTTGTTTCCGAATAAGTTATGGTGACCGGCGAGTGAGTTCCGCTTGTCGTTGATTTTTTTAAGATATTTTCACCATTTATGGTTTTTGTTCTTTTATAATGTGAAGTGTACTTTACTTAAAACAATATAAATGATAAATGCTTGTGACAAATTTGAATTTGTATTGAAAATGTGAATTATACCTGGCCGTTTAAATATTCCGTGCATGCGCGTTACTGGGAATTGAGCCGATCGAGTGATTAATGCTGACATGTATGTATATATGCATGTTCATTTCAGTTTTATGACCGAACCATCTTGCTCTACCTTGCGAAATTATAAGCTTTGACATTTTTGCAAGTACATTTCGAACCCAACTATTTCATTAGTAGATTCTTGTATGCATTTTCTTAGTGCTTTGAAAATAGATATAATGACTATAAAATATACATTAAATTTTTTTATGTTACATAAAGGGGTGATGCAATGGAAACAAAAATATAAAACGTGCACCAAGTTTTGTTAGAAATATGTTGAAAATTACTGATTCCCTTTCTCTATATAAAAAACATTACAATTTTTTTTAAATATAGTATCAAAAGAAATGTTGATTTAATTAGTTCAAACATAAGGAAAAATCACACAATTCCTTAAATATTTGAACTGAATTAAAACAAAGTTACAGTTAAATTAAAAATCGCTGAAAAGCAATTACCAGTTTTACTTTAGCAATTTTGCAGTTCGGTACTTACCTAATTCTAAAATAAAATAAATACTATAAAGTTACCATGGCTGCCACTTTCACCACGACATTCACTTGTATTTATAGCATTAATTAATAATTATTTTTTTAAAACAATATCCAATAACTTAACTATAATTTTTGAAAAATTAGAATACAATTCTTTCTTCATTGTAATTATACTATTATCAAGACCTAACATAGCCTATTTGCTGAGTGATCGATAGGCTTCGGACGGATTTCATAAAACCAATCATAGAAAATGAAAAATATGTGATTTTAGTGTGAATATTGTAGAATGGTTTAATTCTAAATGTATATGGTACCAAATGTAGATAATGAATTTACTTGAATTTTTTAGTGAAATAGAATAAATGAATAGAAACATGCTATGAACGAAATTTAAATTTTCATAGTCGTTCTTAGTCATTGCCAGTTTATTAATACTAATAAATTAAAGATAACATAAACACCTCCTCCAAAATTATTTTTGTACATATACATATGTATATCCTGGGGAAGGAGGAAGATTTTTGTTAAAGAATTATAATTTGCTAATAAAGTAAATAAACTGGCTAAAGACAGCAATAATAATAACACAATAATAATTATTAGTTAGGTTTACGTTTAATTCGTGCAAAATACAATAAAAAAATACTAATACATACATATGTGAAGAATTTTATAACTTTCCTAATATGTTAAAAGAATGCCGAATTTTCTTGTATATTTAATTTTTTGTAAAACGATTTTAAGTCAGATATGATTAAGAATCCCAATAATGTAGGTCCAGCAAATATTTAAATTAGTAAAACTAATTCTATAGTGTTCAAAGTATCTACAATTATTTTATTTTTTACAGCTAATCTGTATTAATTTCTGCATGGCTCATGGCTACTCAACATTGTATTATTGATGAAGTCATCGGTTTAAACCATTTAGGTAAAATTGCTGCTGCTAAACAACTACGCAAAATATGATACGACGTTGAGTTTAAGTATTAATTAGCTTGAGATATATTGCGATCGTAATATAAATTTAAATTAATGTAAGAAGTTAATATTCTTCAAATCTGCAAACTCTTTGTTTTTGCCTTATTCAGATCAGCGATATGCAGACCGTAGGTTGTTTGGAATTCCAGTCTTGAAGCTGATCAAATTTTATAGACTTGAATTTTATTTGAAATTCATTGTTAAATATGAGACAGTCAATGCGATTTTATTGCCAATTTTACCAGTACAAAGTAAGGCGTTCGGGACGAAATGAACGTTTTGTTATCGCGTAACGTAGGTGCTATAAACGCATAAAGTTAATGGTGTCTTCACGTGATTTTGTTGAATTCTAGTTGATGTGATTTTGATGTTAAAATCTCACGGTTGGAAAAAAACCCTAAAAATGTTTATCACAAATGTTTGAACTTGATTACATTCAAATATGGAGTCGAACGCCGAACGATTTACATTCGATGGACTTTTAACAGTGGTTGTTCATTTTTAGTTATTTCGATTATGCGAAAAGGGTAATATTTTTCGAGATATTACTATTATATTCCGTTTATTTCTACAACAAAGTAGGAGGATACCTTTCAATGGAAAAGTTCATTTACGCATCATTTCATTCATGGGTTACGCTACTGAAATTAGATGAACAAATGCAAAAGGAATTTGTCTCCGATGTTCTCGCATGTAAGATGAAACCGTGTTGAAGGCAAAGTGAAGAGAAGATTGAAATTTAATAGTCAAAGCCACAAAAGTGATTGGCTTCCCCTTTCGCAGGAACGAATGGTACAGTTTAGTTCAAGCTCAGGTTTTTAAGAAAATTTTTATTCACATTCAAGACATTGCTGCAACCAAAGTTATATAATGTGTGGGACAACTTTCAGAGTTTTTTTTCTTTTTATAAAACTGGAAATAGCTGAGGAACTTGGTGTTGCTTGGTAGCGTAAAGTACCTACTCTTGGATAATTCGTTGAAATTATGGTTTTAAACACTTCAATCGTCCAGTTTTTTTACATACATATGTACATACACTCATTTGCAATCAGTAAAAGTAAGCAGGACACATTTGGATTAATTTTTTTCATTAACTTTAAATTAAGTAAATAAAATTGATTTTTATAGTTAAAAGACGGCTTTAGTTAAAACGTAAGTATACATAGTAGTTATACCAGGGTTCGGAGAACTGAAAAAATTAAATTCGCTCGTGAGCGAATAATAACCAAAGAATTTTATTTTGAATTCGCTCGCGAATTTTATAAAATGAGTTTTATTTTTAAAATTCTCCGTTCGCGAGCGAAATTTATTTTTAGAGAATTGAAAAATACTTTTCGCTCACGAGTGATTTGTAAAAGAATCGTTCGTGAATCAAATTTAATACCACACAAAAATAAAAATCAGTGAACAATTTTTATACTTTTTTATTATAAATTAAATGTCGATACATATTTTATTTAAAACATTGTCGTTGAGTTTTACAATTAAAATATTATTGATTGTTTCTTTAGACCACTTTGACCTCATTTTGGTTAAAATAGTAGAAAGGGCGCTAAATGCCCGTTCAACAGAACCTTGGGTTGCTGGCTAGTGGCTACTTCGGCTAAGCGACCGAGATCAGGATCGTCTTAATTATTTAAATTTAGTTTATGTACTGTAGCATAATGTCTTTTTATATTCCCCGTACATTGTCCTTTTAATATTTTTTTACACTCCTAACACGTTGATGAATTAGATATCTCATCATAAAGCACGTATTTAGACAATTCAAAAACTTTCCGGCCACCCATAATTGCAAGTTTTACCTGATTCTGATTTAAACGTACGACGCATGCACCACGAACTTTACTCAAAGAATAAAAAAGAATCATTCGTTTCGGTTCTTTTTCACTCTCTAGAGAAAAATTGAATTCTCTTCATTTTAAACTCGCTCTCACGAACGAATTGTATTAGGTAAGGCGATTGCATTCGTTCTCCGTGAACGAATGGAATTTATAAAATTCTCCTCAAAAATAAAGTTCGCGAGTTGAAAAATAAAATTCAGTTCGCGAGCGAAAAATATAAGGGAATTTTATATTTTTTTCATTCGTGAGCGATATTTTACGTACCTTGAGTTATACGAACTCAAAATATTGGTGAAAATGTTAAATTATTTAGGTACCTACTTTTTATTGGTATCAAGGTTTACCGATGAGTAACGTATTTTACGCATAGTAAGATAAAAATGTATTCTAAACATGTAAAGTGGTTTTGTAATATGCAATGTAACGCTCCTTACATCGGTGGGAATATGTAAGTTTAAAAAAACTGCAGATATACAAACATTTCAATAAGTCAATAATGTTCCCTCACTGCTGGAAATTGTGTTTTATGTAGATAAGGTACCTACTTGAACTTGAAAAAATGTCCATCTTTAGTTATATTTTATTACTAATCAAATTTTACAGAAAAGTGATGCATTCTTTATGTTACGCTGAAAAGAAAATGTTATTGCTTCCATGAACAGCTATTTTCCACAGTGAGTTGAGTATCATAGTAGCGTAAGTCAAAATTTTCTCAAACAGAGTTGAACAAATTATATCACTTACTATTTACTCTATTCGGCTTCATATTAACTCTTAAAACTTGACTTAGTTATGCCACTATAATTCTCAACGGCTCATATGTACCTACGTATAACATGTGGAGAAACTTTTTCCACTTTTGCTTTTTTTTTTTTTAAAAAGTACAAATACAAATATCTTTGGCGTATCATACCGGATTTTAAAAACGGTGAATTTCACATCAGTGATTTTCAAAAAATTCAATTTCAACAAAAATTCGTTATTGCTACAATTAGCGTACTAAAGAAGTTTCGAGCTCAGATCGAATTAGATGTGGAAAGTTTTTGGAATCTGAAAATGAAAATTAAAAAAAAATTTCTATTAGAATTATTTCAAATTTAGTATATGTACATAGATCCTATTACTATTAAAAAATATAACGTTAAAACATAATGTATATTTCCTTTTGCAAAAAGTAACAGTAAGATAATTGCTAAAAACTTAATTTGCAACAGCTTCATTTATTGAACGTTACTTGATCATCGCAGCTACCACGGCAACGTGCGAAACACGAAGCTGACAAAAAATAGACGGCTCCCACATTTCGATACAGTCTAGTGGCCAATTTTATAACACGAAAGCTAACACGCAAATGCGCCTGGTCCGGGTATTCTTTATGGCTAGGTCAAGGCTGGCAATAAATTAAGATAGTCTTAGCGAATAGGCAGAGCTTTTTTTCAATCAAAAATTACCGATTTTCAGCCGGCAGGCAACCTGATACTTTTGTCTAGGCCCACCTACAGCCACCAAAACTATCTGATATTTAATCCCAACCGGTAGCAGGTGTTCAGGTCATTGAACACCTAGCGTCTTTGGACTCGCGGTGCTGTCGGCATCCTAAGAAACTGTCAACATAAAACTTTACTGGCGTCGACGGCGGGATTAATGCCTCCAACTTCCGAAACATGTTAAACTCTCCATACGAATGGTGGCGTCGGAGATTTCATCAATCAATCAATCGCATTTGGAGCCAATTTGCTCCGCAATAAAGTCAAATGGCAGAAAACGATTAACTGAATGGGAAGGGAGTTGATGAATAATAAAAATGACTAGGCAACACGCATCATACGCATACGCTAGTAAAACATCTCCAGAAAGGGTCAAGAACAATTAATATGAGCGGTTATAGAAAACGAAATGTTTTACTTTTTTAAACTGTGTTTGCATCGTTCTCAGGTTTGATCCAGGATTATTTATATGTAGTAGAACTGGAGCCAAAACATTAGCATATGGGTTCGAAAAAAAATACCCTAGGGCAGTCAAACAAATACGCAATTATTATACCATTACTTTCAATTCAGTTGAAACCGATTTTGCGTATAATATTCTGTTTTACTGTTTCACTGGGTTTTAAATGCAATATAACTACTTTTCCCAAAATCTTAGATTATCTACTATAAAATTATATAAATCTCTGTTAGTCTAATATAAAATATCATAGATGAATGAAGAATGTATTTCCAGTACTAAAATGAGAAATTCCTATTCCTTATACGAATGAATTTAAACTAAAATATGTAAATGAAATAAAAAACTTGAAAGCATGGTCAGACCTTAAACTGGTTGTTGCACTTTGGTCAAATTAGAACTGCAATATCGGATATAAATATATATTACTTGTAATGAAACACCATAAAAACAATACATATATGTATATACAATGCATATTCCCGGAAGTTGTTAATTTGACTGGTATTATATACCGCATAATTTTATTTAAGTGATAAATTTTTACAATTTATTCGAAACAAAGTGGATTGCAGTGCAAACGAAAGGAATGATTTTTATCGTTCTTTGTTTAATGCTCTGATTTCAAACAAGCAGGGTTAAGTGATTTTTTGATTACATTGTTCCTCTAAAAGTATAATTCAGCAGAAAGAGTTCTCAGCAAACTGAGATTGCCGACACCTTTGTGGCCTTATTAAGGCTTAATTTATGCAAAATATTTTGAACGATGTTCTTTAATTGAGCTGAGCAAAAAAAAGAGGTCGCGCTGTGGATTTCCACAAATTGCGAAACGCCTTTGGGTCCCATCTGATGGCTTTTGTCTAAAATTAATTTCCGAGACATTTTTCAAAAAGTTCAAAAAACTTTTTATTCGCCGATCTATTGCCAACGCGAGGAGAGAGCAAAAGAAGTGGGCTCTTTCAACGGTCTTCGAAAAGCTGTTTTACGGTCGATGGCTAACAGCATCAGCGGCTGTCCGGTCACTCGTTGTTAGAACCAGCTAAGCAGTCGCAGAACTGAAACGGTAGACTATTGCTCCTCTTTTTCTGGGGTTCCATTCAGTGATTTGGAAATCTTGTCAAGGTCTTCATTTTCGTCTTCCTTTTCTATGCCAGGTGATCGTGCCGCATAATTTTTGCGGCATGCTGTTCCGCTCTGGATCTGATTCATGAAAGCCATGTGCATGCGCAGTGTGTTTAGCTCAATTAGATGATTAATTTGGTGGAACATAGTAATTAAATGTTTGCATATTTTTCAAACCTCCCAAACCAAATTTAATTTTTTGCTTTGAGACGCACCATAGTGGTGTAATCCGCACTTGATGGTAGTCATTAACATGTGGGCAATGTCTTAATACTTGTGCGTGCATCGGTTTTTTTTTTTTTTTGGTTTTCTTAGAGGCAGTACTTCCAGATGCCAACTGATCTTTTCATCTCCTTGAGTGCGGAGTAAAACTATTCTATGACTCTGAAAGGCTCAGCATGTGGTGGTGGTTAATTGCTAGAGAGTAAGCTATAAAATTTGTACTGTGCAAGAATTGACTGGCAAAATATCTTATAGTGACGCTTATAGCCTTCGTACTAGAGTACTAAACTCATCAAGTCGCCTTCCCTTGTAGTGACGTTTCGCTGATTTTTACGATCACCATGTTCACTATAAAAGCGCATTTTCAAGACACTAAATCAGTGAACGGTATACAAGTAATACCTTACTCAAGTCCATAATGCAGTTTAAGAATTGCACATGAGCTTACCTGGGCTGATTTTATACTGTTTCCGACCAGCGACTAAGTGCTTAGTTGGCGGGCTTTGTTCACATTATTAGTAATATTGTTATTATTATCTTTTTGCTGCTCGTTCGTTTTATGCAATGATCTATGCTTGAGAGACGGCATAAAAATAAGATCATAAAATTTCCCGTGTAATCCGCTGGCATTGCCGGGTGTTTGAACGCATTAAACTGCTCTTAATGATCGACGGAAGGGTTCTGTTCTAGCCTTTCTTTTTCGATCCCCCTTTGTGCAACGACTGCAGATCATCTCCGCTGGGGTGGAGGCTGGTTGCCATTGTGTTTCGTTGGGAATGAGAAGCTTTTACTGCGCTATGTGCATTCTTTCAGTCTGCACTACCTTGGGTCAGAGACCCTTTTACCTGCAGTTTTTATTGCTTGCATGGCGCAGTTAATATTCTAAACTACCGTTTTTATTTAAATCGTCCGAATGTGTGAAATTAAAGAATTCTTGGAAATGTTCGGCATAAACACGCTTTACACATAATTCCTTCGAATAGTCGATATCGTTGACTTTAATGAGTTAGTTACTTTTATTTTCTAGTAACGAAATTTCGCTATATGTGAATAGTTTCTCAGTTTCATTTTATGAGTTACAGTTGAGAATAAAATTGCAAGTGTTCTCAGGAAAGAGAACGACCTCTTGCTTGCCTCTATACTGTAAACATTTTGGACTTGTATTTCCACTTATTTATGGCATAATTTATATGTGTGGATATGTTCGTATTAACGCCATGTCAATACGCCGGGCTTGTTATAAAAAGAAAATACGGTTCTTGCCTTATCACATTTCAGTTATGTCTGCTAGCTTTATTTTTTCCCTATCCAAACTTGATGTCTTCTTTAAGTCCGCTCTCTGTATAATATATTTGGCTCAAGACCTTTTAATTTATTCTAAATCAATTTTTGCTTATCTCTTGATGATCTGCTTAAGCTTTGCTTTCTTTGGAAACGATTTAAGATTAAGATATATGAACCTTCTAGATTTTTGTGCTCACTTTGCCACTAAAAGTGATGTTTTGTGTAATTAACATAATGTGTCACATTGCTTTTAGAATCAATAGTTAAAGCACGTTTTTAAACGTTTTCGCTTTAATTTTTATTTATTAATTATTTTTCTAAATCGTTCACTATTACTCTCGAAATATTTCATAATAAAATTACGATTAATAAAAGTTTTGATTCACTTGAAAGGGAACACTTGCAAAATGAAAATAAATAAATTTAGTTTAGTTAGACGCATATTATCTTAATATTTTGTAGAAAATGCTCTAATTACAGATAATCAAGTTTCAATGACAATTCATTGAAAACAACAGCCTTTCGCAACATTTTCAGCTGATCACATAACATGCTCTCTGAACCTCAATTTACAGTTAGGAAGCCGATGTCCTTATAATATTTCGGTTGGCATTACTCCACAACTTTTCAGTTGGGTTGAGATTGAAATGTCCATTATAAAACGGGTGTTTTTTCCATTCACTCAAAACCTTCGCTGTAATCTGATACGTGTAGAATTTTTTATAAAATTTAATTCCAATTTAAGGTTTCTCTACAAATGTTACCATCAAATTTTCGATGCATGGAGAAATTGCGGTGTAAAAGTATAAATTTTCAGAATTTCAAAGTTAAATATCTCAGTAAATATAAGCAATTGACAATTTTTTTTTTGCATATTCATCACTTTTGGTCGTAAATGGACATTCATACAAAGTTTCATCAAAATCCGTGAGGAGATCTTTAAACTTAATTTATGCAAAGGAATCACTCAAAAATTCAAAAAAATGTTGGTGTGTTGTTTCCGCACAAAATGTATGGATTCCAATTAATAAGGGATTATTCGAAAGCTTGTACTATTTTTTTAAATCGAGTTTTCACCCTAAGGACACATTAAGGAATGATAAGAGGTCATGAACCATCAATTAAAAAACGAATGGCTACTCGTAGCAACAGTGGAAGTAACTATGTACGTAACCACTGCGGGAGTGGCTATGATACTCACTTTTATCAATGCAATACAAAAGTGGCAATCGTAGTGGCTAAACAAAGCCATTGTAGATATAGTCAGTGGCTAACATTATTAGAATTAGAATAGGTCCCAATGTCTATACAACATCGATCTTTTTATTTTATAAAATTCCGTGCCTTAAAGTGATATAGTGTTAACACTTAACGTTCATAGCATCTCTCCTCTTACCTTTTTTAATATACGACAATCCTTAAGATCCAGATTGTGAAAACTTGCGTACGATTTGACCACATAACTAAAATGCAGAACTTCTATTAGTCGTCGAAATGTCCCACAACTCAAAGGATTAACGCCAGTTTATGAGTTGCTATCAACACTTTCCCACGACAGCGAGATCTCGTTTTGGCCTTTTTGGCTCCTTCCCGCGGTCGTCCTCCTATGAGACGCATTACCCTATGTCTTGCGACGGCATATGCATGAATTCAATTTGAGAGATGTCCGTCAAGGCAGCATCCAGGCCTGGTCCAGGAATTACCCGGAGCCGGAGTGGAGCACTCAGCGACGGGGAGGAACAGTCGCTTGGATTCAGCGCCTCAAACATGGGCAAGACGAGGGGGGCGAAGAGTCCGCGAAGACACTGCATAAGCAAATTCTTTTACAGTACTGGATGGATGCACTTTCAGATCTCAAAAAGAATTTTTGAAGGCAGGCTTAACATGAAAAAAGCCCAGGCGATAAAATGTCGACAAGTAGTGGCCAAATACAAAGACAAAAGAAACAAGGCGGATCATAATGTAATTCTCGATGCAGGAGCAAAAAATACGGGCGCTTTCTTTTATTTTTGTGAGCCTGAAAAAGAACTAAAAATTAAATTGAAGAAAGGAAGCAAACTGAAGAGATCCCGGGAAGACGTAGAGACTGAAAATAAAAGACCACAAGGCGCATACCAGGAGCTCTACACAACAGCTCCAACGCAAAGAAAAAATTCGGTTGCACATTTTCGGGTTCTTGAACCTCGCAAACTCCATGTCTTCCTCGTGGAAGCCCTACACAAAGCCGAATGCGATGCATTTCAAGTTGTTCCCTGGCCACTCTATTCACAGAGGATGTTCTGTCTGTCAATCTGGATGCATCGAATAATGAAGTCCTTTTTTCGCGTTCCCGTCATGGGAAGAGATTTATGGAGGAATTACGTATTCTAAGCCATGCGGCAGTTATAATGCTCAATAATTTGAATCATCTTTGATTTGGCGAAACGACTGTGGGAAACTGATTTCTTAGCCGGTTGTGAATGGCACGGTAGGGCAGTATCACTTTGTTTTCTTTTTTTTGTTATTTAAACAGTCCTCATTACATATCACAGGAAAAGTATAGATATGGAGATGAAAGTATTGCTTTTCCGAAATTATAGCAAATATTTTCAGCTATATTGAAATAAATGTTATTTCTAAACAGCCGCCCAAATGTAGCGACTATAGATGTTGGCAATTGAGAAATAACTCAAGTTCACAATATTTTTTTTGTATTAAGTAAAACACATTTTAGAAAAGCCAATTTAAATTAAAATATTGGGCCCTATTTAATTTCCGAAATAGGCACTAGTGGAGTTGCTAAGAATCATAGCCGTTGTGAAAACAACTTGACTAAAAAGTCGTATTCTACAAACCCAGTGACTATTGATCAGTGGAAATTGTATAATATAGATATCGTGAATTTCCAATTATAATTGTTGCCGTAAAAATTTTTATGTTGATACCATAAAAATTTGATGTTTAAGTTTAATCCCAGGAGTAGTTCTAAAGAGCTCTAAAAATTTAAATCTGCAACAGATTCAGTTTCAGGTCTCCGCGATTTTGATAAAACCTTGTAGGAGTGTTCATTGTTTTTACTTCTCGAAATATTTTTTCGAAATTGAATTTTTTGCATACTCCCAGAAAATTTTCGTTGCAAATAGTATCTATCATATTAATAAATACCTTAAATGAAGACAATTCCACCCTTTAATTTAAAAAAAAGATTCTTCAAGAATTTTTGAAATCAACGAAATAAAGGTTAATATCGACGGTGACGAGCACGCATTTTTTTGTCTTATAAAATTACAAATCGAAGTAAAGTAAAATGCTCGCTTTATTTTCGTGTACTCGTGGCGTATTAAGTGATGATAAAAGGTCATGAATCATCGATTTAAAAAGTAGTAGCTAAATATAGCAATAGCATTTTGGCAGCAGCTACGCAACCACTGTGGGAGCGGTTTTGACAGTGACTTTTGAGAGCCACTTTCATTAGTGGAATACGAAATCCGACAAAAGTGACACTCGTAATGGTTAAACGAAAATAACCACTTTATAGCCAGTAGTTAAATTAGCAGAATAGGCCGCATTAATTAAAAATTGCTCGGTTGATAATTTCTTTTTATTAAGAGTGGTAACAATTAATTTGTTACTTAAATACTCAATAACTTTCTTTATGAATTGCATAAATTATTGGTAACGTACAATCAAATTTAACTAGTTAAAAATCCGAATTTGTTAACATTTTCCAAAAATAGTGTACTTAATTCAAATTCAAACCCTTAGATATTTCTATGTATGAATAAATAAATATACTAATAACATTTTCATATAATAATGTATAATAGAAATCTTTTTAAAAAAAAGGAGAATACAAAAAAATAACATAAAAACTATTCGGATCTTGGAAAAATTTAAATGTTTCACATAATAAATTTAGAATTGAGAGTAGTTTAATTTTAGAATTACTCTTTGATGTAGATAATTTCCTGTGTGGCTCTGTTCTGGTACTGCTTTTATAGGAAGTTTGAAAACAAGTTTTTGGTCTGTAGTAGGTATAAACAGACCTGCTACAACTTGGATCAATAATTATAGAAATTCCTCTCCTTCTCCTACGCGATTTATACATTATTTATTTTGTGTACTTCTTTATACGATTGATCAGTGAAAAAATGCATATATTACGCATAAATAAGCTTAAATGTAGGTTGTTTCGACGCATTTATCAAGAACTTTATCAAGATTAACTGCATATCCGGAATTTTATAAGAACCATGAGACATTCATGTTCAGATTTTGAAATAACAACATATTAATTTCAAAAAGCAAACATTTATTGTTTTTTTTTTTTTTTTGCAAACCTACATTTTTAAGTTTCAATAAATTTAACACAAAGCTGACTAAAAGGGATCATTCTAGGGATTTCTGAAAATTGATAAAATATAATTTTCGTTATTTATATGTATATTTAGGAAGTACATATATATATATTTTACTATTTTATGAATACCATTCCCTTAATGTCTATCAAATTCAAGAACTTCATTTTAGAAAGACATCAAATATTTTGAGTAATGCACCAAAGCGTGATTGTTGAGTAAAATCGAAGTTATTTAGTCACCTCTTTATAAAAGTAATTAATTCTGGTCTGGACTACGTAATGTGCATATGTATGTTCATAACGATATATTTAAAAGAATTCATTTAAAATTTTTGTTTAAGGCTTTTCGACCGAGAAAGCACCCACGTCACGCAGAAGTATTTTTTCGACGTTTCCACTTCAATCGCACTTATTTAAAAACGATTGCAATTTTTGTTTGTGCTTATATAATATATTAGATTAAATATCAATATATATACAACAAAACAAATTCATAGTTTTTGGGCTATCCTTCCAGAATAAGCCCTTAAAAAATTAAGATATTTAGGTGTGAAGCATGCATACCAATTGGATTCATGATAAGGAAGGTTAAAAATTATAAATTCTCAAAGAGCTACATAGGTGGTGTTAAACCGCAAACGAATCCAATATTTAAATACCGTACTGCCATTCCTAAAAGTATTACAACTCTATTGTCAATTTGCAGCTCTAAAAACTACTACGTTTCCTATTTTTCACACTGAAGTTATGGTTCATACAATTTATATTTCATAGAAGTACATACGCCAGTAGTAATCAAGCCCATCTTTTTTGTTTTGGTGTCAATTTTTATCATTTTTAATCAAAAATGGTTTGATATCCTTAGGCTTCCTAATTGTTTTAGTTTTTTATACAAAGAAAAGTGTAAGTACTTATGAGTGAGAATACTATTATTTTATTTTATATGCTAAAAGACATCAATGGTTATACTTTTAGCCTTTTCGAGACTTCTAGGGCACAAATGTCCCATTTAAGTTTAAATACACAAGCAATCTACTAAGATATCTTGGATTATACTTATAATTGAGCTGTTTAGAATTATAGTGGCGTAAGTCAAGTTGTAGTAGTTTATATATCTATATTACATACCTTTTTGCAATACGTGCTTTGCCTCTTATACAAAATAATTAAGTACTTGTAACCACTATTTTCCTATTTTTATATTATATATTAAACATATTTTTTTCTATCACATTTTATTATATATATACTATATATACTCGTACATATTTTTAATTACATTTCCCAGTAAACAGGCCGATTGGGACATCCATTCATATGTAATTGCACATATATGTATACCGGCTTTAACTTTGCACGGAAGTAAAAAACATAATTTTTTTTATTTTCTCCTATTATGATATAATGAATAAATACATCATCTGAAGTATAAGAAATGTGGTCTGCCTCTATTTTCTTAAATCTGTAATCTCGCGAGAAAATTTTTACTATATCAAAAGTATTGGTCAAGCAACCAGACTGGTGGAGATATGTAACTGTAGCAAGTCCTTGTGGAATACGAACGCTGCTGCAAATTGCAGCGCAAATTTATAATTACAAATAATGGGCCTCAATTATTCCTGGAAGGTAGCAATTTTATGAAAATTTCCGCCCAAACCAGCCCGATTTTAGTGCCCGTCAGAATCAGAAAATTTGACCCGATCTTCATCGGCTAACATCACATGTCGGCATGGATTTAGTAATCCGAACATTTTATCGCTTAAGCTCTTTTCTACAGTGCAACGAAAAGAATCTCTCCCATCAGGTCTACGAGCGGCGAGGAATTTGCATAAAAATGACACCGTATGGAGGCTTTTTCCTCCAGACTATTTACATTCTTTTCGCGCAAACACAGCCGATTACATCGGCTCATAAATAGCCTCTGAGTTAATTTCTTGTGCTCTTGGTGCGCTTTTTGTTCGCTTATTTTTATTTATAGAGTTTCATAATTGAATGACATTTTTTTTATGTTGCAGATAACAGGAAATGACAGGACGTCATATCTACCTGTGCGACAAATGCCGTCACCGTCACCACATCTAAGGCCTCTGCTGCAGATCGCACCGTCTTGTTCATCACCTTCGAATTGTTTCAAGTTTCTTGCTGTCAGTGCGTTGCGCTATTTTTTCAATTAGTTCGGTCTGACATGTGTTCATATGTGCGCAATCAGTAGGAGATCGATAGTGATCTCGCAATGCTGAAAATGTAGATCGAAGCAGATCGTTTATGGCATAAATAATTCTCGAGTGAATTTTTGCACTCCTGCTTCGCTTGGTCGTTAACTCTGCGTGCCGGTGAGAATGTCGCTGAAAACTATCCAACAGACTCAGTCGGCTGGTTCAATAATGAGTCACAAAGCGACCAGTGATTTAGTAACATCGGTCAGTTCTGCTGGACCGAATAGTGGCGGTGGTAAGGTGAATAGTGGTAAAAGTGCTACAAACATAAATATCAATAACAATAACAGTAGCAGCAACAACAACACAATCGCCAGCAACGGCAGCAGCGTCGCTGGCAGCAAGCAGCAAAGTCAGCAGCAGTCTGAGCAGCAGACTGCCGCCAAGAAGCCAAATGCCGCCGCTAGTCGAGGCAACGGCAAGATCCAGGCGCCCCTACCGCCACCTACGACAGTGACCTCAACTACCGGCGGTACAGCACCTGATGCTAGAGCGAAGCAGGTGCTCAAGGAAGCCGTTGACGCGGTTGTCAACAGTTTCGCAAAACATACCCAAGGATACGGAAGGGGTAAGTCACTTATTTTCTCACGTCTTCGAAATAATAAAATTCTTAATACTTAATTCCGCAATGGTCTAGGCAGAGCTTATTAAGAGTCGCCACGGTCTCCCTATCCAATTTGCATAAAATTCGCGATTCAGCAGGACCGAATTCGTGGAAGAATTTGTGGCTAATGAACGAGAAAACTGATTATTTTATTAGAATTAGAGGCTCCTATTAGCTAGCAACTCTATTTTCCCCGATCGTGGAATCAAAAAGTCTTTATGCTAATAGATCTCTACAATTTTTGTAGCACGATTGCGCAGTAGTCTGCTAGAAAACTATTTTAATTGTTGCACTAACGAGACGAGACCATTTGAAAATACCCTCGATCGGAATGGACACTCCGATGGAATGCAAAACTTGACCTTTTTCAAACAAATTGCAAATGTTGCACCATTGGAACATGACAGTTTATTCGAATTAAATTCCTACCTTTATTTCTGATTTTCTAAAGCAAACAGCGTGCAATAATATTTGTTTATACCTCCGTAAGAAATTGCTTCTTGTTCAAGAGGCACTTTATAACCCCAGACCATTTTCAACTCTGAATATTTTTAAAATAATTGATCACCTTTAAAAAATCTTGTTTAAACTAAGTGATGACTATAAATGGTCAAACCATTTAAGTACGATGTCGTAAAAGAATTTATTTATACAAAATTGTTTTTAAAGTTGAAAGAATGTAGAATGTTTCAAAAATTTGAGTAATTCTACGTTTTTCAATTTAGAGCAAATCCAGTTGAGAGTTTTACAACTTTATTTAAAAGACAATAATTAACCTCCAGGAATTGCGTTCTTGGGTAATATGTATTCCTTACACATTAACATATCTTAAGTGATACAAATGAGGACAACAGACCGATCAAGTGTAATTAGAACTCAACTAAATTTTAAGATTCTAAGTGAATCTGAAGTAACCTATAAATGATAATCATGGAGAATTATATACAAATAGTATGTAGTCTGGAGTTGTTCCTCTTTGGTTATAATAAGTTTAATGTAATGAGGGTAAAAAAAATAAAATTAGCTAAAACAAAGTAATAACAAGATCACTCGCTCATGATTTGTGTAAAAAGTATCAAGTTTATCGCGTCAAAATAATAGCAGTGCTCTGTAATTCAGTAAAAAAATAAATCTCGGCAACAGAAAGCTGATGATCGGAATAGATTGCGTTGGAGTTCTCCTCACGGATTTTAATGACAATTTGCAGGAGGTTTGACGAATATGCAAAAAAAAAAATTGCGGTCACTTGTAGTTCCCAAGAAATGTAATTTTAGAATTTCGGAAATTGACATTTTGCATATTCCCACAAAATCTCTTTGCAAATTATATAAACATTATTATTATTATTCACCTTTTCATTCTAAAAAATCTTCAAAAATTTAACTAACGAATTAAAGGTGAATATGTATCCTTTACGACGACAACGCTATTATCTTATGAAATTATAGATCGAAATAAAGTAAAATTTTGTTCGTTTTTTCGCCAAACAATTTTAGCCCTAAATGGATATTACTACAAAGTTTCATCAAAATCTGTGAGGAAACCTCAAAATCAATTTATGCTCATGCTTTAAAATATAAACTTATTATACCCACTTTTGTAAATAATAGGTATAATGAGTGTTCTTGAAGATCGATGTATGCTGTCATTTCCAAAGTAAAACGATTACTTTTTATTCAGTTCTCGGTATCACTTTAACATTACAG
Source organism: Machimus rusticus (assembly GCA_951509405.1). Classification (NCBI taxonomy): domain Eukaryota; kingdom Metazoa; phylum Arthropoda; class Insecta; order Diptera; family Asilidae; genus Machimus; species Machimus rusticus. The sequence continues at coordinate 2,037,222 of OX608052.1, read as the reverse complement.
CCATTGAAAAGTTAAATAGAAATGACTTACCAACTAAGTAAATTTTAATAAAAATTCGCCACACGGCCTCAGAAAGTATCTATGGATGTCTTAAATTGACGGCTTTCCAAAAGGTCTCGGGAGCACGTTATTTGTAAGTGATTGACGTTCTATTTAATTGGCCGGTTTACGGTGTAGGCAGAAGTAGCAGCATATATCATAACTATATATATCTGTTGTTTTTCAAAATTATAGAGACCCTTAAAAGGAAACAAGGGAGCATTAAGATTTTTTTCCGATATTTCCCGAACGCAATCATCTCGGTTAACACTTAACCGGAGTAATAAATCAATTTACGACTAACGACTAGACACGGCCAGAAGTTGTTTTAATACAAAACGCGGTTACACCAGCAATTATCTATAATAAAATTCCTCCGCTTATATTGCGCTTGCAGCTCTCAAAGGCCGAGAAAACGACAATATTTTAATATGCAGGGAAAATGAGGCAGCCGCAAATGCAGATTAATGCGGTCGTTAAATTGGAAAGCAATTTCGTCGCTTGTTTTTAGCCTGCGATAATGCGGCCACGCTTATTAACGGCCAAGCGGACGTTTCAATTGTAGAAAATAAAAGTCGGGAAACTTTCTCTTTTTTATCAATTGCCTGTAAAAGTATTTTCTTGTCAAAAAGAACCGGCTAATGTCCACCGCCCTCGTCGTCGTTAATTTTTATGCAGCAGTTAAACCAGCACGACGCGGGAAAAGCGCGGCAAATAATGCACCCAAGTCAGAGGTCATTCGTGCGCCAATCTGCAAGTTAAACTCACGTAAATTTACCTCGAATCGAGGAACCGAATTCGCCGCGAATTCATGGGCTTGTTGCACAGGTACTGAGGTACCAAGGAATGCTTCTACCTGGATCCATTAATGTCTCGTTGGCGTTTTTTAAGTTGCATCATCGTGCTCTGACTGGCAGAGGCGGTGGATGGGGAGTCGTGAAGAAAATACAGGACGCTAATTTTTCATCGATTGAAAATTACTTAATACGCGGAAATTAAGACCATTACTCGCGTCTACTGCACTTTAACGGGGGCGATTGCTGCTTCTGCTTTTCTCGGCTCAGCCAGTCCGACAATATCTGCTCTAGCTGGTTGGTTCTTTGCACCGCACTACTCCCCGGCTTGTGACCTTTTTCTTTTCTTCACTTTTCGGTTATTGGAAATCTTTATTTTTAAGGAGCTTGTTACAAGACGACGAAATATTTTGCTTCGGGTGGAATTTCGCTAATTACCTGATAAAACTGCTTCCTCAATTGAAATATCAAACTGTTCACCATTAACACGTGCCTTAACCCTGAGGGTGTTTGTTTAACCAACCAAGAATTATTGCGATAAAGTTTATTTCGCCATTAATTCTAAGCAACTCGTAGTATATTGTGTCCCGCCCTTACCTGAAACACTCTCCCCGAAGTACGTCAAATGTAATGGTCCGCTGGACCGCGTTCTTACGCGCCATCTAGTGAGATTGTCTTTTTATTGTCTCAAACTTTTCGTCGGACAAATGACCCCATTTGGATAACTATTTCAGTTCAAATAATAAAGCGTGAAAATTACTAACAAGTCAGATAGATAGAAATATTCCCTCACAGAAGAATTTGATACATGTGCTGGCTCTCAACCGGATACCGCGGACACTCTTAATGATTTGTGCGATCAGGTGTTGCAACCAATGCAAAGTCATTATTTCATTTTCATTGTCGATTGGATACATAATACATTGCTTTCAAGACAATGCCACAGCTGTAAAGGATACATAGTCCGTGAGAACAGCCAATTATTCGACGGCGGCAACATGATCTTGGCCAATTCAATGCAAGCCCGGAATGCATTTAGGGAGAGGTGCAATGCAAACCCGATCGGATACAATTTCTGATTTGATTTAGGACAACAAGGCCGCTGCATATCCACAACTTGTCTCAAATATCTACCAATACTTTTGACATAAAAAAAACTTACTGGATATAATAAATGAATGGCTTTAGTTAATACAAAACTGAGAACAAAAAGTTGTTAAATTCGAAAAGGATAACATAGAATTAATCATCTATGATAGAGGTGGCAACTATTTGAGAATAATAATAATTGCATCGCGAAAAAATCTGAAAAAGTAATCGATTAATATGGAATATGATAAATCGTCAGTCAGACATTTGTAATGTATAAAACTGGTCTATAAAAAAACAAAACTTTTTGGTTTTTGTGCCTGGATTTATTTCATTATTTTTTTATTTGTCATACATCAAATCAAATTAATCAAAAAGTATTCTTAGCCTCCTTAAAGTGGGTATCTATTATATTAATTAAATAATCATAATTTATGGAAAAAAGTTAAAATTACGAATTATTCCATAATATTTTGAAGCCTTTTGTATTTTTATATATATGTATATATATTTTTATATATGTATGTATATAATTGCTCTTATTTAGCTTATGTTAGTAGTTCCTAGAACAATAGGTTATTTTTTAATGATGCTTTATAAATGGCAAAGGCACCTTTCAACCATACTTCAACAGAAGAAACTTTGTATTTTTATTTTCGAATTCGCAAATTCAACAGAAATGCTATAGGAGTGATATACTATTTCTTCGAGCGCAAATTTCGTTTCGATCTATCAAAAATGTGTTGCCTTTCTTTCTATTTTAGAGGAATCCACGATCCTCGAATTCGTGTCCACTTTATTTGCATGAACCTCAAATATATGTATGTACCTCCGTTGTAGAAAATTTAAAGTATTATTCGATTAATCAAATCAAGTTAATTAATTGCTAAGTATACCCAGTTGATCCCCTTAAACAACCATTGTCGCAGTTGAAAGGATAAGGATGAGAATTGTCGTGGTTTTAAATCATCTCGCCTAGCCATTTTGTTCGAAGTAACCACAAGTTACAATTGTTTGATTTTAATTTCGTGAATTTATTTTTTTTTAAGTTAAAGCTTGATAATTAATTATTTTATAGTAAATATACAAAATAATATAATAATAAACATATATGTGTACATAAATAGATATAACATATCGAAGGTTTAGCTTTATAATTAAAAATCAATTAGATATATTGTAAATCCGTGTGTGTATCATCGACATTTTGTAACAAGTGTAAACCCATCAATGTAAGCATCGACGTTCAGCATTAAAGAATTATTATCGACAAGATAAAAACTTGGGTGTTGGTGATTTTTTCCAATCAAGAATTGTTATCTTTTTTTTTAAAGATTACTGCATGAAATCGAAATGGTTTTCAGTTGGTTATTTTATAAAAAAACATTAAACAAATAATGAGATATATAATTGAAATGAAAATTAGTATCTTGAAGAAGCGGCACAAAAAAAAAGTCTATAAGACAATCGAGAAAATAATTGAAAAGGTAAAACATTGAGAATCAACAAATGTGCATACATATGTATGTTCGAAAAAATATTTGCTTCTCAGCATAATCACATTTCATAGGGTTTTCAATCACGTGAAATTAAAAAATAATCGAGTGGATACGCTCTGTATGATTGCTAATCCTCTACCTTAGCTTGCCAAGGTGAACAACGTCAGCAGTATAAATCACACGAGTTCCCCTTTTGACTCGCTACCATCATCCATTTTCCACACAGATTTTCCTAGAAAAAGTATCTGGGCTTACTGAATGAAAAGAATTTTTCTAATTCGCGGAATCGAAGCGGCTGCAGCATTGTACGATCTTCGCTTGAGTTGGGACGATTGCAATATTTCCCGTCAACTTACATCGACTTGAACACCTCAGTTGCACGTGAGATATTGTATGTTTCGTTTCTTGAGGAATAGAAGTGGTAGTGGACGATTTCTCAAATGCATCGCTAAACCTGAACTAAATATGGACATGGCTTTGCGGGGAGTAGGTAAGAACACTTCAGAACCTACAATTAGTTACTCTTGCTACTCATATCAGTTCCGAATAGGAGTCATATTTAGAATGCGGCCGTTTGCAGTAGCATTCCGCGCATTGAATATCAACGCTTGGTATATTGCACGTTAAGTGTAAATGCGCAAGTTCTAAGAAATTAAATCCTTTTGTAATCGTTTTAAACTAAGGCATTTTTCAAAATGAAAGATTCCGAAGTGGAAAAAAATATTCTATCAAAATATTTGGCTACTTCCTTTCGGCCGCTATTAAATTTCAACACAAAGTTTGCGCTCTTCCGAAAAAATATGATGAAATTCGATAAGGACACAAGTGCGCTTCCATGAATGGAATTTATGCACTGCCTGGGAAGAATCGGGAAGCAAGCTAGATTGAGAACTTGTCCGCTGTGTGCACCGAAAGGGAATTAGTTATGCGTAAAATCTTATTATCCTGGTGTAACAGGTCTGTGTTTTTAGTGGGATGATTTTATATATTTCTTTTTTGTTGTTGAAGAAACGGTAACATCAAAGACAAAACCTCTTGATATTTCTTCACGTACGTCTCAAGAAATTTAAGCACATGGAATGTTATCAGGTTTCTAAAACCATTTTAACGCAGCTAGTCGATTCGACTCAGATTTTAAGTCCGGTGAAGTATGTTTTTGTGCAGATTTACAAATAAGTTTTTTTAAATTTTGAGTATCCAATATACATACATATATATATATTAAAATCATAATAAACAAATGAAATAAAGGCTAATTTTGTCATTAATTTCAAAATTATAAATATTACTGTATCAACTTAAATTACTATGCCTAAGATAAGGTATGTACATGAATTGAATATTATATATTTTTATCTAAGCATTACAATTTAATTGAAGAACACATTATAATGATAAATTAAAAAATGTTTTTAAATTGACATGTTTTGAACTTGTAACTTAATCTAAAATTAATGATTTATCAGAAAATTAAATTAATGGGCAGAAAAATGGACTAAATGATGATTCAGTGGTATCCACTCCTATTCCACAGTATGCTAATAATGCCATTTTTTTGAACAACAATTATAACTCTCTTTTTTTATAAACTGGAAGTATAATAACCAAAGTATTTATCTAGAGAAAAAAATATCACAATAGTTCGACAATAAATTTGTGATTTACGGGACTTCCAAAAATTGCTAATCCACTGTTTAAAACTTCACCCTACACGAGCACTTCAGTAACTAAGGGAGCCAGTAAAATTAACTTATTATGGAATGCTTTTCAAAAAACCCAGAAAAGTTGCATAAGTTCAACAAGGTAGTGTTTTATTTGCAAGAATATTTATAAATGTTGTAGTAAACTATTGTACAAAATAAGAGTACAAAAATGCTCGATGTATAATGTACGCTAACTTCGCAGTGGATTAAGCGCAATAATAAATAAATGTTTATTTGAGGTCAAAAATAATGAATGATCAAAATATTTTTTTTTTAATATTTAACTTCTAGAATTCCAAAATTCGCCTTTTATGTGACTATAAAATACATAAGTATTTCAATACTCTACTTGAATACAGCTTAATTGAATAATTATCGAGCAGGTACTCAAGTACTCAGTACACTAAACTTATTTATTCAAACGAAGCTTCGTTTCATCTTGCGAATATTACTTTTACGTGGTGCTATGCGGTGTTTAAAGACCAACTGGCACACAACCTTCGGGTGCAAAAAAATCGAGAAAAAGGTAAATCACTAAATACCATTTGACGGTCTGTCACAACATGCCAAACTAAGGCCAATTTCTTGCCCTGTCGTCTCCCTGTCTAGATCAATTCAATTAACTCTTTAAGGAGCACCTAGCTTGACTCGTTGACATTTAAGTTACCCACATTTTGACATTTCCAGGTGTTGAAATCCTCTCCCCGTGCGCACCGTCGAAGGTGAATAATAAAAGTGCGCGATATGTTAAGAAGTCATTCATCCTGCCCAGGTATCAGCCACCTGTTACCCTCACAAATTGCTGGCAACTCGTGTCACAATCCTTGGTCGATGGTAAAGAAACCGTGACGCGTCCGCCGCAGCTTCCATGGATTTGATTTTAATTGCGCGAATAAATGAAATAATTGAATGAAAGTGTAATTGATTGTGACATGGAATTGTCATTTAGACGGATGCCCACAGCTCCAGAAGAGCTAGACTTAGATTGGTGCGACTGAATCGCAGCTTTTAGTCTCACCGCCGGCTGTCAGCGACAAGATACTGCCGTGCAGAGGTTCTTTCCCTTTGAGATTTGCTCCGCACATCGAAGAATTTCTTCACTTGGTGTAGAATTTTAATTGACTCCGGCTGGATGGACGTCGTCGTCTCGAGAAAAGATGGAATCGTTTGTGCCAAATGAAATGTTCGGTATAGGTGCAATTGTTATTCTCGGTATTTGCCGGCTGTCTGGTTCCAGCGAAGCTGTGCTACATCACTGGACCGACTGAGATGCGGAGCCAGCGGATGGTATTCACATCTAAAACGAAAGATTAAAGGTCAACAGCAAGTTAACTTTGGTAGGGATGTATGTGGAACTTGACAATTTCTATGTCGAGGTTGAAGCATCATGCTTCATAGTTGCTGTCGAAAGGCAAAGACAATGATCAATATAATAATCATATAATTTCAAGCAAGTAACATTTTCACTTAATAACTTTGGTTATAATTAAGACTTGTAGTTTTTGTTATAATGTTTTTTTTTCAAATTCGACAATTTTCCATACATTTGTGATCTATTTTTGAATATTTATTTACCGCCCTAACTGTGCAATATGCATGCAAATATGTACAATAAAATCTTTAAATGTAGAAAAAGATATTATCAATTATATTTAAACCTATTTTTAATTTGTAATTTATTTTCATTAAAGTCTACCAAAAAATTATTTCTGTTGTACAGAGTTATTAATGAGTTAATAGGACCAGACCAGCCATAGTTGGCTCGATGAGTTAAATTTTATAAAATTTTGGTATTTCGGAGATTATAAGGTTTGATAATGTGAAGCGAAAAAGCAACTCGTTACAATCAATTTCATCAATTCACAATTGATGCATGAAAGGGGTATTGGAAATCTTACGTCGGTGCTCCAATGTCTATAAATTTAACAATTTGAACCTATTTAGGTAAGGTAGGAGTTTCTGAGAATTGTTGCACGGTAGACTTCTTAAGGCAAAAATGAGGAAACGTGTTTGTACTCCTTCGATTCGAGAAATATGGCACGCACCATACCGCTCTAGCATATTCTAGAATATGTCTAACTAATCCAACGTATAAGGATTTTAAAACGTAAGGATCGCATAATTCCTTAGATCAGCGCCTAATGAAGCCTAAAACAGAATTATTTTTCTTTATGAGCGAATCAATATAAAGTCCGAAATCAAGTATGTTGTCAAGAAGAACACCAAGATCAGAAACATGATCAGTATAAGGTAAAAGCGTGTTAGACAGAAGATAGTTAAAACCGAAATCCACAACCTTACGAGAAAATGTCATGACAGACATTTGTTAACATTTACGAATAAACAATTAAGGTCACACCAGTGGACGAAACGACCCAAAACCTCTTGAAGAAAACTACAATTGTGAAGGCAGGTTATTTTTCTAAAAAGTTAACGTCATCAGCATAAATAAGCAGGCCATTTATAAATAAAATAAACAGTAATGGGCCAGTAGCTACCCTTTGGTACATCAGAGGTGACACGAATTGTTTTAGATAGGGTGGATTTAAAAAATACGCTTTAAGTACGCTTCAAAGTGCGCTTTCTAAACGATCAACAAGATACGATTGTTCATTTCATTACTACATGCATACCATTTTGTTCGAGTTGTCTTATATTTACTTTATTAGTAAGCACTTTTTAAGCTTTTAATTTAACGTTACTTTTCTTTGTTCTGAATCTAATTGTAAGTTGAGATCTCAGTAATATAGAAGCGCTTACGAAGCGACATCAGAGAATTGTGGCGTCATAATAGCGATATGAATAAGTACCTAATAAATACAAATAAGCCTGTAATTTAATTTCTGTCCTAAACTTAGCGGATTTGAACGAAACTTGGCTATGTTTTTAAGTAAGACCATAATATAATAACAATATTTAATTGATATTGGCCCGTGATGGGCGATCATACCGACAGTCAGAGAGACAAAGAGATATAATTTAAAAAAAAAATCTTGTTTTGGCTTCTATTATGTATCTTGTTCATCAATATACAGTGAAAGATCGTTGTGGTTTCAGTGAATCCCATTTATTTGAGTTCTCTTTATTCAAAGATATACTTACATATAAATAATTCACATCGGCTTTAAAATTGCAACTATTGTCTGATATTAACGTTTTTCTTCTAAATAGACAATGATCAGTCTCGTGGTCATCCCGTTCCGTGATGGATAAATTTTTAATTATTACTTTCATGCCCATCTTGATTAGAACGAGTTTCCTGGAAGGAAAAGCAAAAATTTATATCTACTATTTTTATGTGTTGTTGTAAAATCAGTAAATCTTGAAAAGCTAATGATTCAATTTTATAATTGGAATAAAACAGTGTCGGATGAACCGATGTAGAATTCAATCGAGATCGCTGGAAAATCCGAACACTCGTTTATTCGTCGCCCGGTGAATGCCTTGATCTCAAACGTTGTAGTTTCACACCGTCATGTTTCCGTTGTTTTATCGAAGAAAGTTCAAATGCGAAAACTTCGCTTAAAGTTAACTACAAGATGAAAATAGGGAAATCGCCACGACGAAAACGGAAAGTAATTGCGACCAGTGAAAAGTGTTCAACATGGCCAATCCACCGGGAGAAAAGTGATCGTTTCTTGGTCGTGGATGTCGTTAAGCCTTGTTACAGTCTAAGATCTTTTCATGTTCAGGCTATTTTTCCATTTCCATTCCTATTTGTAATCCATATATACCAATTTTATTTTGTTTCAGTGAATGAATCCGGTTGTGGGAATTGTGTGGAAAATAGCTTTCCTCACAGAAATTCAAATGGTGGCTGGCTAGAAAATCTGTAATAGTGCTATGCTTGCTTGATATGGTGACTCTACACATGCGATGAAATGGTCATCATAGTTTGATTTTAAATAATATGAAAAATAATGGCATTTTAAATTTGAATCACAATTTTAATATCTAAATGGTAAGAATCAGCCAGATCAAATCAGCCAGAAAGTGTGCTTTGTGCAAAATTCTTTCCTTTCCATTCATCGTCTAAACTTAATGTGGTATGGTTGAATAAAAAGGAACTAAAATAATTAACTTAATTAGATGGGCGACATTTGAGTGTAAATAAAATTCTTGTTGTACATATATTCTATTCTATTGCATCTTGGCGCTGAGGGCAAAATTTAAATTTTCATAGTTGCTTTTATGGCAACCGATTTTTTTCCACCTTAGGGTGCGAATCCACCAAATCACAAAAAGTAGTAGCTTTGAAAATTGCGTAATTATCCGAGGCACATTTAGAAAGACAAATGTTGGTGGATAGATCTCAGAACATCTTCACTGTGTGGAAACCTTGGTACATATTCACCATTATATAATGATGCAATTTTAAATGCAAGGGTGCAAGGCCTCCTTGCACCAAAGCATGAATACCTATTGTACATAATACATACATACAAATATAGTCCTCTAGAAATAGAACTCTCTAAAGAGTCTCAGGCCTGCGCATTTTCAAAACGTTTTCAAGACATTTACGATAAAATTCGAGGTATTATAAGGGTTAAATTGACCTTATGTGTTCTCCAAGGTTAATAAAAAAGGATCCTCCCTTGGGAGTTATCGTTATAAATATTTGCTTATAATAGTACTTAAAGGTGGTATGCAATTCTTACGTTGAAAAACACTTGAAGACCATGTCCCAAACAGCTAATCAGTGACTGTGAATTTTAAGATCGTCCTTTAAGATCCGCCCATAAGTTCCACGACTAACGGAAATGCTGAGCATTCACATTTAAATTTTACGGCCTACATTTGCGCAGCGGTCGATCGAAAATGCGGTCAATTTTTCATGTAGCAAGGGCACTGGATAGCCCGCCTGCAAGAGTTATGGGAATAAATAAATTGGCTAAGAAAGTTAGCTGCAGACACTCTGCAAGTTAGCGAGGTAGTGGGCCTGTCGCAACAACAGATGCAGAAAAATGAGCAATCGCCGAACAACCGTTAGGTCCTGAATATCAAAGTTTTATTAAATATAAAGCCGTGAATTTGCCGCGGCGACTCCGTTCCGAACTCGGACCTCTTCACACCGAGCAGCGCCCTCTGGTCGTTCATAAATTAAGTCGAAGGTTCAAAGGACGCATTAATCAGTCACTGGAGAAAGACGAAAGGGAGATGATGTTTGCTGTCCTAAATTCCCCGATTCGTTTCTGATGCATTTGTGCAGCTGCCATGGCGGACTGCGGAGCCGATGACCACTCGAGCATATGTCTCCCTTAGAGTCGGAGTCGGAGTCGGAGTGGCCCTACACGCGACCGGGCCGTTCGCTGATTTATGGCCGCGAAGGTCCGCGGAGTTATCCGCGTAATCAGCGCTTCTATGACTTTATGCGCGCTGGGCTTGTCTCTGATTCCTCTATCCGGGCTGCATTTCCAGCGGAGCTGTGGCCCATGGAAAATATGTCGATTTGCGAATTAAAGCCCCTCAAACGGTACTCTGGTCATCGAAGACACATATACATAAAGTGTTGTCATACTGCCGCCCCATAACCAGATTAAGTACCAGATAGAAGAGCATCACCTCTGCCGCGCCCGACCGCAGGAGGACGCGACGGTCGGCGGATTGTCCACGCAGAGGATGGATTTCTTTTTATTACCTTTTGAGCCATTTTATGCAACGTCTCGGCATTTTCGTTTTTTAGAAGACCGATATATGACTTTCTGGGCGGCCTTTTAGTTTTATTCTCACTTTTTTCCCCCGGCCGCTGTCGTTAGTGGTAATGTTGTTTTATGTGGGACCTCATTTAGAATATTGGAAATCGAGTGTAAAGCCATAACTTGGGTGTTCGTCCACAATCCACATACGTTGCGTTGCGGCTTGCGAAGTGCTGGTGCTGAGGCCTTCTATGTGGTTCAGATTTTATTGGGTCGAGTCATCCGAGATGCGGGCTGAGCTTGTGTATGTTAAATAAATCAATCACGAAGGATAGGATAAGCCGCTATGTGATTTGATTAAATCTTTCAGGAAATTAATTTCATATATGTAAGTACAATTTAACAGCTATCTCAATATCCTTTTCTTCCATCCAAAGCGCATCGGCGACTTTTATCTTTGTAATCAATTCGTCTTAGAATTTTATTATTTTTTCTTACATATGTACATGTACCTACATATGTTTTTTCCCAACAGCTTAAAGCGGAGAAAAGCAGAGAGCTTTTCTAACATACACACACAAAAAGCAAAACCGTACGAAAATTGACCCAACATTAGTTGCGTTTTCTTTGAAGTGGATAAATACGAAAACCCAGATTTTATCTGGGTTTCTATCCAGGTTACGGGGAAAACTCAGACATTTCCCACTTTTTGGAATGTGGCAATGTGGATACAAACCCAGATAAAACCTAGCTTTTCGGGTTTTCATGCGGAGAACACGTACTAAAACTTATCCAGTTCATTAAAAAAACGCAACTATTGTTTTTTGACCTACAAATTTTCATTCAATCAATTTCTATCGATATGGAAACCTTAAACTTAATTTTGGCGGTTGAACTCATAAAATCATATATCTAACCCAAATTTATTGATGGAGTCTTTGATTGTCAGTCTTCTTATTAATTAGGATGCTATAGTAGGAATACAATATATTTTAAGTAGTCAGATTTCCGAACATAGTTTTTGACCCTTCTAAAACTACAAGGAATATAAAATAAAATATGATTGAAATGTTTAAAATCAATTCTTACTTAAATATTATACAGATAATATCTTACCTGTATAGGGCCCGTTGCACGATGCAAATTCAAATTAAATATTAGATCAAAATATTGTATATGAAAAATTTTCTCTAACTCCTCCCCAATGCTAATGGGAGCAGGTTGGCCACTTGTAATAATTATATTACCGATTTCCTAATTCTTTTATTTTAGGATAATAGGACATACAACAAAGCGTTATTACTCCTAATATTTTATAAATTAAGGCTACAAAAAAAATTTTTTTTTTTAAATGGGAGAACCATTAATATAGACTCTTACGGATGCCAGAACTATAAAACTATATTCCTTCATCTATCTTAGGGTTGCTAGAACTACAACTACGAAATCTTTTATTAGATTGCAAGAATTATTGATATCATGATTATATTATTGCCAGCAAAACCACAAAAATTTTTCTCAGCGTACGAAAATTTAAACGAAAGTTTCCTTACTATTACTACTACTACTACTAAACCCTGAACGTAGGGAAACTTTCGTTTAAGTTTTCGTAGGTACTGTATCTAAATATATTCGTTAAAGTACTTAATATGAAAGGGGAGAATCCCAGAAAAACAATTTTAAACATTTCATTAGATTAGCCCGAGTAAAAATAATCAGCGGCTGAACAGAGGCTGAAAAACGGCAAATCAGATTTTTTAGGGACGTACGCGGCCTGTACAAGTGTAAAAAAATCTGAAAGGCTGTACATTAAGGCGTACGGCGGCCTATTTAGAATGAAAAATCCAATCGACCATAGTTTGGGTCTCATATTAGGTTGTATTAAGGCTACAGTCTTGTAAGGCCAAAATCTCCTGCAAAACAACCTCGTACGATCATTGTGCACCCAAGAAAAATGATTAAAACCCTTTGTACAGCCACATTTTTAAAATTGATCATTTTTACTCGGGAGGGATAGACTATTTTAAAACAGTTTAAACTCTTAGAAATAGAGTTTTTGATATGTATTTACTATTAACTTGATATATGGAACTGCAATTTGCATCTTATTAAATGACTGCTTAATGAATGTTGCGTATTTTGATAGTGCGCAGATGTTGATTATTAACTGCTTAGTTCAATTATTTTCTAGCTATTAATGGCCTATTTGAGTTACACATCAGGAAAAATGTCATCATTTGTTGATTAATTGCTTTCAGTTGAAGTGCTGCTGATTGGCAATTTACATTTACGAACTTCAAAATTGAGTTAAATATATCAATTGGTGTCGCTAAGAGCAACTATAAATATTGCTTAATTAGTTAGCCCACGGCAAGGACTCTCACCAGTGAGGGTTGGATACCAAACGAGGATCTGTGAAGCATAAGCTCCACAAATTTCCACGGAGACCTTTCTTCGTTTGCAGTAAGAAAGGCGTTTCATTCATCATTTTTTCGTTCGGCGGACGCCTGGTGCCAGGGATCTTTCTGAATGAATCCATCCGATGAAGTAATTACGGGAGGAAGTTCGTGACCAGCCCATCAGAAGACGGTACAGCACGCACTTTAGTTTGCCTGTTGCCACTGTAACGAGTGGGGCAGGGGCAGCTGTCTTACAAGGCAGTTTAGCTTAGCAAGGGCAGATCGTGATCAATTAATTTGGGCGGAAAGTAAATGTCTGTAAGTTTGCCATCGGCCACAGCAGCTGAAGGATGTCTTTTGCAACAAGCAAATGTTGTCGATTGAAAACAGTTCTGAACTGAACGAATATTTATTTTATATATATAAATAGAATTTAGTGACTGCTTATAGAAAGAAAATTTGTAGGACAAACAATTTGCTGCTACTTATAGTAGTAGTAGTAGTTTATAAAATATCGTATTCATACTTTTTGCAATGAAACTTTCATGTTATATGCATAACAAATCGTAGGTAAAATGTAAATTTTCGAAATTTCAAAGTTAATATTTTCGAGGAAAACAAGTGACCAACAAATGTTTTTTTTATGTATATATTCTTCACTTTTGACAAGACCTCAAACTCGATCTGTTTCGATTTTTTCATTTCAAGAACGTAAAATATCATCCGAAAAAAGTTGTCCATAATATCCTTAGCGTTATTATCACCACTCACCTATGAATTTCTTGACTTGGTTTATTTTTCAATTGTAAAGATTTCTAAATTTAATAATTATGTGTGTATTTGCGACGCGCATCGATGACATCTTCCTCGTTTGCATTAAACTGCTCTAAACATTGTGAAGTGGAATCGAATGAAAAAATAAAAAATTAACTGAGAAAAAATCTTCGATGAAGTGAGTTTCACGAACAACTACATATTGAACTGGCCGCTAACCAGGTGCAGAAAATTTTGCTAATCCCATCCCAGTAAATTATGTCAACGGAATTACCTTAGCACTTCCATCTCAATGTTAATAGGTCAATTAAAAACAATGTTTATATAGAATTTATTACTTAAGTCGGTGGCGGCGGGAGCGAGGGACATTCGCAACGACAACTTAGCTGCAAAACTGCCTCAACTCTCAAGCCAAATTGAGTGCCACCAATAAAGTTAGTGAATTGAGTTGCAATTGGCTGACAGTGTGAATGTGTTGATAACTTCATTTAGAAATCCATGGACTCTCGACTGGTACTCAACAGCGGGTATCCCTTGGAGCTGAATGTTTTTGAATGTTAACCTTACCGAAGTCTTTCTTAAAATATGTATTTTTCTTTAAATAACTAATGTAGTGTATTACCGAAATAGTACAATAATATTAAAGGAAGACCCATTTCTTCCTGAGTCACCTATTATAATATGTATGTCCACAATTCCAGAATGACCGATCCAATAGGGGACCTAAAACAACCATCTCGAAACAATTTCTACGAAAATTTGTACGTAAAGGTTTTGAGTGCCGTTGATTTTGAATTCGAAATTAAAAATTTGATACTTAATATGGCTAATCCCATACAGTAACTAATAATTCACAACTTCAAAGAATTTTTCTCAAAAATTACATATAGGGTCTAGGTCTATTGATTCCGCATTTATTAATATTAAACATTTTGTGAATTCGAATTATTTTATCAAAATATGAAAATTTGAGATTGATATCAAAATATACTAAGCCAAAAAATTTTTAGCTCTGAAAACAAATATACTAGGAAGGATACTAAAAGAGCAAAAGATAATAAAAGTTTTGATTTCTATATTGTGATTAATTAAATGTATGGGCATACAATACTTTAGAAAGGGGGTTAAAAGCCGATGTAAGGAATGGAACGATGTAACGAAAATTTGTTTAGTTTTATATTTCTTAATTTTTTGTCTGATTGTAGTACTTTTATAAACTATTTATATGGATATAAAATTAAGAGTTTCAAAATGGCGACCAGAAAATTTAAGTTTTAATGGATTGCCATGAGTATTGGTATTTGGGGTTTCTGAAGATACTGATTGCGAATTTTCTTTTAAAAAGAATGAAATAGCGAAACATAATTAATACCTTTATTTATTTGACTTTAGAAATGCATAAGTTAGTTTTGAATGGCCTTACACCACATATGTACACAGAGTTTAGTAACGCTCTTAAACATCTCAACTGGGTGAAGTAAATTAGTGTTTATAATACACCGCATGAACCCATGTTGTTCAGTTAGTTTACTTATAAATGCGTACATCTAATTTTATATCTATGTACATATTATAATACAAAAACAATCAATAAGCATAAAACAGTCCTATTCATTAAGATTTTAATTCAGCGTTACAAATCAATTTATTTTCAAAAATTTCTGGAGGCATTATTATCAAGACTATAGGTACTTAAGAATTTAATTGTCTTTCAAACAAACGCACAAAATCTATAACGTTTTGATTTTATTAATCTGTGAACTATGGCGCAATTGCAGTCCCTGCAGCATAAACTTCCTTACGCCGCCGTGCCGTCAGAATTTAGATTAATCCCCGCAAAGAGCAGCGTTCCTGCGTTTCTGCGCTGCAACTTACCTGCACCAACAAGTTTTATGCTGATGAGTTAGTAGTTGACTGTAGGCCGCAGCGGGCAATTGTGGCCAGTGGTCACCCACACAGATTCTAATGTGGCCTAAAGTTAATTATTTATGTGATCTTTTTGCTCGTACCTTGTTTTCATTATCCGAGCTCTTTCTTGCAAGTCGTTTGCGTGAAAAATCACTTTGAACTAAACTTGAAATGAAAGAAGGCTTAATCTAATTTAGTTAGACAATTCTACATCAAGTTTACTTGGACCAGAAATGATGGTTATCATAAAATGTGCGTAAGAGGTTTCACTTCATTTTTCATGCTTATTTATTTTTAAAGCAAAATAAAAATGAGAATCGACAAAGAAAGACAATCTCAAAAATTATGAGGAGAGATATAATACTTCTTTGGTCCGACTGTCCGAGCATAATAATGTTAAACCTAATTCTCACCCTTTAGTGGCTCGTTTATAATCCGAAGGCCCCATGTCGACACCCACGCTTTTATTGATTACGGCACGGTGTGGTCAGCAGGCACATATCATTTAATTAAACTTCTTCAATTTAAGGGCAATTTATCGCCGTACATCTGTTGCTCGAGGAAGAGATGTGGTACACGGCGCGCCACTATTCGGCGAAAGAGGACATGAGGTGTTCCTCCTCCGCAGGCCGCGGCAAAGCAAAATCTCTTCCCGTCAAGATCGAGATCAGGTCCGTGCAAGTGTCCGTTGCGGTGCGGCTTAATCACATGCGGAAACTGAACGCATTGATGGACGATAAAACCGGATAAACGCGCAAGAGGGCATGCGTCGAAGACTTCCTAGCCGTTGCCTTCGGCTGGTCAGCGCGCGGCCCAAAGGTAACGCGCTGTTATGAAGTGTGTGATTTCGCTGCATTGTCATATTCGCCTTATGTGGGTGTGATGTGAGCACAATTTATGTCGGCTCAAAATGCATTACTCCCAATGGGAACCCTCTAATGTTATTTCTCGGTCTTTCTTTTTCCTACGAGTGTGTTACTGCCGAAGAAGTATGGCGAGTTTTCTGATTTCTAGATGTGACCTCTTGCTTCATTTACGGTTCTTTGTCATATATGTATCTTTCTAATTATAACAAACCTGTAATCAAAATATATCTCAATAATTGTTGTGCTTTAGTATTTAGTTTAATAAGTTCAAAATTAACTCCTTTGTCCTTTAGGAGAGTAAGGGAAGTGTATATGGACCAACAGGTAAATGTTGAAGAGCTTAAAGGGGAACGCCACTGTGACGACCCAAAAAAATTCTGAATTTTCGCAAATTTGTTTGCTCGGGCATAATTCATTTTTTAAGGGTCGGATAGAGCAATATTTAAAGAGTGTATATTAAACTATATGTAAACAAAATTTTATTAAAAAATGTACAAAATTCGTTAAGTTATATAAATTTTCTCGAAACAACTTTTTTTGACCTTGTCCCATCGGTTCCTTGAAGACAAATGGGCTGATTTTAAGGTTTTTTTTTTTGAAAGCTTTATAATTACAGTACCTATAGTTGCACGTAGCCGATTTAAAAAAAATTTTAATACCATTTTATTAAGGAAAAAAAGCCAAAATTTGAAAAAAAAATTAAAAACGCCACCATTTTGCGAAAACATAACAAATAAAAAACGGCTTCATACAACGATAGCTATATATAGATTCTAAACAAAATTATGCTTTGCAATTTCAGATAATGTTTTTAATTGATTTTTAAAAAAATGGCGTTAATTTGAACTTTCTTTTCTTGTTTTCTCGAAAAATATTTACCGAAAATCGCTTATTAAATCTATAAAAACGAAGTTTTCAAAAAAATCCTACGACGTTCACTAGATTTTGGACTATATTTTAAGAAACTTCTTGGTTTTTTGTTCCAGATTAAAAATTCTGATCTGTAGTGGTACGCCCATTTCAAAAGTCCGAAATTTTTTGTTTTCCTTGCTGTGCCGCCATTTTGTATCGTTAAATTAAAATAAAACATGTATTTTGTAGTTAAAGATTAGTGCTTTTATATGCATAAAACCTCATATCTCCATCTATTTCCTATCGTTCGTGATATGTTTTCGAAAATCACGTAAAATTTAGTGAACACAAGGTGATATTACCCCTTAAGTTAGAAATTCAGAAAGACCTATTTGAAAATTTTAGAACATTTACTTATTTTATTTATGCAGTTAAAAACATGAAAATTAGTAGTTAGCTTTGACAGACATCCATTTCCATGCAAACGGACAACGGTTATACCCCATTTTATCCCTATTCTGCTTTTATTTCTATTTATTTCGAAATCCATTCGGGCGAAGTCATTAATTCAATTTCTATTCTCTTTACACAAGTTCGACGACGACAAGCACGCATTTTGTTAAATTATCTAAAAATACAATCCAAATTAGAGATTATTACACTTCTAGTTAAACCCTTGGGCCGCTCTTGTACAATAACTTTGTCGTTAGGAGTATTTTTCTAAATCTAAATCAATCAGTCAACAGAAATAAAGTCCCAAAAAACACTGTGGTTTATTGTGTTTATCACTTTCAATTAGATATGATTGAATTGTCACTCTATGTTTCAATCCCAAAGTACGGGGTTGTGGTAAATACTAGGCATTATAGTAGGTAATTAATTCCTATATCAGTTTATCTTAAAGAAATATTTACAGATTCTCTTAAGAACGAACGAGCGAGTACGTTAAGTGGTTATGTGATAATTGCAGTTCCCCATAATTTATGCTAAAAGGCGTATTTCCTGATCACTTTGGTAGCAGGCCAGCATTAAATGTGTGTCTAATTTGAATACTCCGTCCCAGAGACGGCAATCAGAAACAAATTCATACCAAATGCCACCAGCAGCGCACCGAGGGTATCCTTTTGATTTCTTGCTTTAAATCGTATTTACCTGCCCACTTAGAGGGCTTGTATTTAGAGGTTGAGTAAAAATCCTGCACAGGTCTTTCCGCAGAAATTACTGCATATATTTGATTTTCTAATTAGGAGGGCCACTGCACATTCTCTGAAATGCATTTGATGATGATTAGCACTGTTAACTGAGCGTGTGATTTTTAGTCAACATGTTATGTTGTGGCCTTTTTGTAAATTTCTTAAAGGAGATAGACTTTACTTTTCATATTGACACAATCGAATATGTAAACTTTACCTTTCTGCATACATATAATATACATATGTTAGAGAGATGTGTTCTTAAATAATTATACAATATACTAGAATATAAATATATACATATGTATGTATAGATATAAATACGCTTTTCACCGGATAACTACCCCTGCAGTTTTGCAAATTTTTTTCTTTTCCAAAACTATGGTACTATAGTAAAAAGGCTATGTAAATGGTATGTAAAGAATGCAGCAAAGAACTATGCATATTGCATTTGTACATAAATTAATTTCTAAATAATAGATCAAATTTGTTTTATTTCACGATAACTGCGTGTGCATACACAAAGAAAAATAGTACCACATAAAAACAATAAGTTTGGCACATTGAGGTACATTACTATGGATAATGATTAAAACCAGTAAATAATATGGTTTTTCCGTAGAGAAATCTGTATGATTTTATAAAGGAAACCGGAGTCAATAATATGAAAATCTTATTGATGAAGTTAGTTAAAAAGTAAAACATGTTAAATATTGTGTCTATAAATTTTTAAAACGCAATAGCGACGAAGTTAAATTAAAAAGAAAACTTCATAAAAACAATATGATTTTCTATTTCAAATTATTAAGATTAAGATTGTCCTGAAAATTTGTGATTGTATCGGCGGGGACTTTTGGGATTTTGTTTAGAACCACAAAAGGAGGCTTCATGCAAAAATCTAGCTTTCCCCTAATTTTTCCACTATGCAATGTCTTTATTCCCCGTATTATATAAAAAACTTGTAAATTTTAAAACGAAAAACGTGGTACCTTTATAAAAATTTGTGTTTTATTTAAATAATTTTTTCATAATAACACTTTATCTGTTTTTTATTACTATTTTCAATAAGTAAATAGGCCTAGATTATGTCAAATTCTACTTATAACTGATGTTTAAATAAAGTTATTAGATTAAGTTCCAAATTAATTACTTTATCGTTCTCTTCAAATTGGACTCCTTAAAACGGTTTTGATTTATTACCTTATTTAATCAATTCCAAAATGTTTCGGGAGTTTTTTCCTTCCTTTCATTAGAGCAACGATATCTATTTATTACTTGTGCATATTTTGTCGCATCGAAAAAGCTCATATTCTAATTGCCAAATATATTATCCAAGCAATAAATTCATATTTGAACCTTTTGCCACGTGTGCTCGAAAAGATTCATGCCGAAGTTATTTGGTAGATGGTTGGTTCATGTGGTACTGGTCTTATGCATCCAATATTTGCTTGTGCGGAAAATACAGCCAAATGCGATACTAATACTTTGCAACAAATTTTGCTGCTGATACCCTCAACTGTGACCACTGAAAAAATATCAACAGCAGAGCGCCAGACAAAGAAGTTTGCCTTTAAGATTACCAAGATGAAACAAACCATTGGAATCATCACTCCTTTCTGTTCCTTCTGGTTTCAGTGTTTTATTTCATACGCTGCGCTTATTTCAACATTTTTTATTTTGATTTTTATTTTATTTTATTTTTTTATATATTTTTTTTTAATGAACCGAAGCTGCTTCGGTAGGTTGCGTATACATGGAGCATGGAGCATGGAGCATGAATTACATGTGCGCACTTTGCACCAGTCCTCTTCTTCATTTTGTTTTTGAGACTCACAAAACTTTGGAACACTTGAAACGAACGCTGCAGCCCCTCCAACAGCTTTTGCATCCGCGAGTATCTTGAACTGATGTAATTTTGCTTGAAAGTGAACTGGAAAAGGCCTGTGTGGCCAAACTGCTGCTGCTGCACATGAAAGCTGGTTACCAACCAGTGACGTACCTGTGGTGGTAGGTTTTGTTTAGTTCCAATAAGCAAAGCAAAAGTTCAAAATAATGACCGAAGGAATAAAAGTTAGGAAGAGAACGAGCCGAATAAATAAAGCAAAATGAAAAGCCATTTTATGTCGTCAGTTCTGGGATGCCCGATGCGAATTTACCTGCCTGCAGAAGTGCATAAATGTTAATTGACGACGCCCTAGTTTCAGTTATAATTTTCAATTTCTCACCTTTTATATTATTTTATACTTGACCAAATCTCTTCGTTTATTCATTTCACGATTTAAGAAAATTAGGTAATTTTTTACTTTCTTAATTTTGTACATTTCATACATAGGTACAGTCATTGTACTGGAAACTATCTTATTTTAAGATAGTAGAACAGTAGAGGTTGGTAGAAACCTATATAAAAATAATTATTTTGAGGTAATTTTTAGAACAATACCTATCATGTATATATTTGGGAACTTATTCGGCCCATTTGCCAAGGACCCGGGAAAGGGAAGGCTTTAAGTTAAACTCCAGCTTAAGTTATTAATTTAATTCGTGTCAAGCCCCTTTCAGGGGAATAAAATTTTATAGTCCTATCTCTTGTCTAGCCGCGACCCGAGTAGCCATCGTGAGTCACTCACGACGCCGCGACCTTTTTGGTTCTCAGAATTCCCGGCGCGGCTGAAGGCGAAAGGCGAACTTACCACCTTATATTGTGGTAACGTTTTAAACTCAGAATAAAATAAATTCAAAAGAATATCAGGTATTTTTGGAGTTAAGTTCATTAAAATTAACATTTTTTATTTTGACATGAAAAGTTTGTTTCGAACAAGCTTAACCTAAAAATAATAATGATACACCGAAAGAAAAAATAGCAATACTAACTAATCTTTTGTTGATTATCAGCCAATTAATTGAATTAGTTGTTATAACAATTTAAAGTAGTGAAATCAACTAAAATAGTTGAGAAACTAACTAATTTGTAACGTAACGTAACGTCGGGGGACCGCTAAGTAAATAAGACGAAACCAGAATACAAATAAAAAGAATATTGATAATGATTAGCGGACCCCCGACTTGGCGACATTTATCTTAAAAATATTATTATGTTGTTTTAATGAAGTTAAAATCCCGATAGACAAATTTTATTTTTTTACTTTTTAAAGTTTTTTTTTGTGTCGGAGGTTACTTAAAATTTTTAATTTTATTTTTTACTTTAAACAACTACAAATGTTTGTAGTTTTTACGATTTGTTATTTGGCTCCAAATCAGAGTCGGAAATTTTAAATTCTAAACCCACAAACGATTACTGCTAAAATTTGTTTCTCTGGGTGAACTATCCTTCCTTACAAGATACCTTTATGAGGCGTATTTCAGAACTTAATTATGCCAAATTTCATATGTTGACTATCACCCTGCGTTGCTCGGGCAAAAAAACTATCCCTAAAATAAAAGTAAACTTTAATATAAATATTTTGTTGCCGATTTCAAATTTGTCAAGTGTCGCTCAGGAAGTTACGCCCATAGAATTTCTTCTAAATCGCAGGAATACTTTTTGTATGACGCACCATAAACATTTTCAGCTGTTTCGATGATTAGCCCGGACAGACAGATAGGCAGAAAAAATGTAGGCTATGTCACTCCAGACAACCTCCTCCTCGAAAACCCCCAAGTACCAAGTTTAGTGCAAATCGCATAAACTTTATAATTTAACAGTCCGCCACTTTGAATTCGTAAATTCTGACAGTTGAAATCCGCGACCCTGAAAACCTCCAAGTACCAACTTTGGTGGAAATCGCATAAACTTTTAAATTTGATAGTCCGCCATCTTAATTTCATAGATTCTGAGATTCTGGTTGAAATCAACGTTCCCGAAAACCCCCAAGTAACAATCTTAATGGAAATCACATAATATTTTAAATTCGAAAGGCTGCCATCTTGGATCCGCCATTTTGAAGCATGCAAATAAAAATAATTCTATATTCATTTCCAGAATATTCTCTTAATGTATTCCAAATTAAATTTAAATCTGTTGACCCATTTTGGCGTGATTGACCGTCAAACATCCAAACACACAGAATTTCGCATTGATGTTCTGCAACGCCATCTAGTGGCGGGTTGTAGTAAAATGGATAACGCGAAAATATTAACCGCTTTCAAATACCTACACGTATACCAATTTTCATGACAATCGGTTGAAAGATACGCGAACGAACCCGATACCACTCGGGTGCCAACTATAGTCAAGGCGCACATTCTGTGAAAGTTTCAGCTCATTCGGCCGAATAGTTTTGGAGTTTGAGTGTCTGTGTCGCATTACTCAACTGGAAAAAAATTCCCCTCCAAATGCGTTCCGAAAGAATTTTATTTAAGGATTTTGACTTGATTGGTTTGGATTGTTTTATTTTCTTAGAATCATTTAAGTATTTCAATATGCACATAATGGCAGAATTTTTTTTCCAATTGAGTATTCTAGTGACTCCACAAAAATGTTGACGTACTAAGGATATTGATATGGCTCTTTTTTATTTGAAAGATATCTTAAAGATGCATTTTATTCTTTTTTTTAAACCATATTCTTTATTAAGGACATTTTTAAGAACGGAGGATATAAAGCTACATTTTGACGAAAGTTTTTAAAAATTTTAAGTTTTAACATTCATACCTATCACATTTGCCAACAAATCGAGGCGTATAAAGCTCATAATGCCTTTTTATCAAACCTTACTTGTCAAAAGATTTAGAATTAATCAGCGTTACTTTATGCACTGACAGCACTAGTGAACGTTTCAGTTTAGGACACTTAGACGAACTTATCAGAGTTGATAGTAGATTCGAAAATAGTGGCCTCAAAGTAGCCATTAAATGATACTTGCCAAAGACTACTTGACGCCAAAAGCTATTCACGTAATCCAGTTGACACAAGAGAGATCGGCAAGCAGCTTTTGAAAATTTTCAAATTAGGCCCTGGACGTGAAAAACAATTTTGCAAATCTTTTACTTTTTGGCTCCATGGTTCAATCAGGATATCTTTCTTTACCTTTTTAACAGTCATTCTATTCTAAAAATTTGAAATTCAACAAATTAGACAAATCTGAAATTGATAATACAGCTAAAAATATTGAAAAATTCCAGCGTTCTGTTTTCTATTTCGTAAAGAAATTTAAGCCTATTAAGCAGCCTTTGAAGGGTGACGCACTTACGCAGTATGTAAACTTTGTAGAAAAGTACTCGGACCATACTCGGACCTTAATAGAAAATCTCTTGATATTAAGACTATGTTATCATACCCTGGACCTGACTTGCTCCTAAGAACATATACATAAGCAGGTCCTGATATAGTCGAAGGATGTAATTCTAGTCGGGTAGGGGAGAAAGCGTACTTACTAGCTGAGTTACTTAGTTTCACACGGAATATCATAAATACATACTACTTATAGTTAAAGCCTTATAAAATGCCCAATGTTGGTACGTCGCTCAGATTATGAAGTTTAGGAGGACATTAGGACATCTTTGGATGTGGAACAAAACCGTCTAAAATTTTGCTACCATGGTCCATATCAGAAGGGCTCATAATCTATTCAATGCTTACATCTTCTCATTGTTAAGTGTTGAATAAATAAGTAAAGGTATTGATTTTTTGCGCTATTTCATCGTTGCGTTATTGAAAACATTAAGGCTGCAAACTTTATGTTGATTGCCTATTCGTTATAGAAATTATCGTCTACCCAAACGTTGTAAATGTTCAATAAATTGTTGGGTATTCAATCAACCATTCTAATTTCTTTTCTCATGATATAACCTATGTTAAGTGTAGGTACTATCTTTATTTCTAGGTTTTGAAAGGGGAATCAGCATCCCCAAAAATTCTATGTAAATCCTAATATTCATGACAATGTAATGAAATTTACAATTTCTGGCTCCTATCTTAAGATCTCTATTTTGAAACTCTTTATTTTATGTGCATTAAAACAGGATATAGTACATTCAAAAAATAAAAATATCAGACAAAATAAAAAAAAAATTTCAAGTTGACACCCACCTATGTATTTATATAGGGGTTCAAAATCAGTCGTATCACAGTCACAGTACGAAACTTCATTCAAATTCGTAGAATTTTAGAGATTGTGATCGCAATTTGCTTCGCGGTTTCACTTACTTAATGAAGCATTGTTAAGTAATACAAAGGTTACAGAACAATTTAATGTTCAGATTGAATTTAAACCAATTAAATTAATTTGGAAACTATCACAGTTCGTGTTCCTATTTCTACTTAGATGTCACTATATCAAAGATCATGGATCGCGGCATCAACTAACACAGATAACGCAAATATTCAAAAGCAAGTGCTTCTAATGCAAGTAGTGTTCAAAATTAATGTGATCTTTATTTACATTCATAATTAAATTACTATGCCTAACTTAGACGCAGCGAGAGTAAAACATCAAGAAAGCAGCTTTTAATTAGCTGACCATCACTGAGAGAAGTGGTAAGTGCGTCTCTTGACATAAAGTCAAAACTAATCAAACAAATGAGTAGATAGATATCTTTCTTGTGTGCCCACAAAAAGTCAAAATAATTACCCAACAGTTTTCATTCATGCCTCCTAGTTTCGCTGGTGTGGTGCCTGACGAGCAATAAAAGAAGACATCTTTGAGACGATAAAGTCCGCAGGTCAAATAGTCTGGGTGATCTGGTAACCCATATTACAGGTAGATTTTAAAAAGGTAAACTCTCTCCTTTAGTCTCACATATGCGCCGACCGTGATTCGACGTGAGTTGAAGTTTTTATTTGATTTTCAGTGCAAAGTGGTTCTGTTTAGTTTCAGTGTTTGTTAAATTAACAAAAATAACTAATAAAGCGGTAAAAATTGTTCAAGTACTTTGTGCTAATCTTAAACTAGCTTTAATCAAATTAACTAACTATTGATCGTGAGTTTGCAGTGCCTCCCAAAAGATATTCGTTTGTTTCTTGTTTTGGTTTTGAGGTAGTCGTAGAGGCTAGTGCTGCCTTAAACTGTGATTAAACAGAGGAATCGCACTGAACAAGCTTTTCGGCTACTGGAATCAGTTTTATAATAGTTACTGATCGGTTTGGTGTGAACCTGTCGAAATTTTTTACGCCAGGTCATGGAACCATTAAATACCATCTAGCTCACCTACTAATAACTTAATCAAGGCTTGATGACAACCTTTCAATATAATCGACCTTTTCTTGCCACTTCTTGGAGTGAGCCCATAAAATTGATAATTTATTCAGATGCCTTGTCCCGTCCTTCACTCCTTCTGACGGAGAGGTCTTCTTTTTCAGTCATAGTCTCGGTTCGCTATAGTGCCACCCATACGACGAATATCTGATCTTGTTCTTTCGGGAATTTACAGTGTGTGTTAAATTATCGATCTCTTTGAGTCGTCTGTTCTCTCTGGCCAATAGGCAGCAAAACAAAAACAGTAAACACAGTAAAATAAAGCAAAATAAGGTGCGCAAGGTATAGATATAATATCGAGAGGTGAGCACCTACATGGAAGTTGGCACCACAAAGGCAAAAATTCCTAAGGAGGCCTATTTCTTCCAAGTAAATGGAAATGAGAGAAGGACACACATAAATAAATAAAATCTGTTACAGAAAGGAAACTATACGTAAAAAAAATGAGTTAAAAGTCCAAAGCCGATCCGATCCGGCAGCGAATTTATCCCAACCCGCCGCACGACTACCACAGAGACAGCCAGGGACGCATAAAATCGAGAAATCGGATGAGCAGATTTTCCCCTTTGGTTAAACGCTTCTTCACTTTGCACGTCTTCTGGCTTTTCTGAGCTACATTGCAGATGCGCGGCCAGTTTAACTGGCATTCCGGCCAATGCCCAGTAACGTCCCCTCGAAACTGCAGCTCTCGGTTTTGCTACTTTCATTTATTTCAGTTAATTGAACGATTTTTTTCTGCACTCCCAATGAATGTTGGTGATGAAATGAAATAACCAACAAATGAACGAATTTTTTATAAAATCCAATAATACTAAATACGAATAATTTTACTAAATCACGACAAAACTGTGGCATCAACGCCCGAATCGAAATAAAGAAGTGTTGTCTAACGACTTTCCACTCGACGGACTTATGGCGAGCTCATTTCAGACGCTGACGCACTAAACATACCCGTCCGCTTTATGGGAGCTATAAAGCAGTTCTTCACTTCCTGTCGCATGTCATTTATCATAATGAAAAATTGTGCATTTTCGGCTGATCGTGTCGGTTTTTTGTATGGGGTATCAAACGATGCGACCAACAGGCGGCACTGATTTCTTCGTATGAAAAAGGTAGCAACATATATCTCCCGTGTAGGACAATTTGCCTGAGTGGTGCTATTAATCTGGTCGAAAAAGAGATATCAAGCTTTTACATAAGCGATGTAAATTAATCCACATTTTTTGTGAGCTGAAAATGTATTATTGCATGCATACGAGTACCTATCTCTTTTCTTTAGGAATTTTCAGATGGTTCATAAAAATAAAGACTATTTGAGCTAAACATTGTACATATTCACCGTATTTTATAAACAGACGCCTCTACAGCTTTAGTGCTGTAGAAATAGGAGCATTTGAAAACTAGATTCTTAATAATGAGTCAGAGTTAGATCTTCCAAACCCTAAAATCATTAAAAACACATTTGATAAAATTTCATCTAATTAACAATTATAGACATGCCCAAAATTAGAATATTGAATTTTATTTTGGGTTGGTATATTTGAGATTTGTAAACACAGAAAGGTTCCTACACAACTTTCTAAAAGGTCCTATAAGCACATTCCTTTTTACACAAAATCGACTACCCGAGTACTATTTATTTTATAGTTCAAATTCTCTATTAATTACTTATTTAATTTTTCTCTTAAGTATTACTTTGAGTACTCTGTTACTAATTAATTGAGTAATTAAGTTCAGAAGTCATAGCTCTAATGCAACCCATTTTTAATTAAGCAATCTGAAAAATTCACATATTCAATTTCATTATTTGGAAATCGTATTTGTTATTAATACAATATACATATGTGTTGTTATAATAATATATATTCCCAATTGATGAGAATCCAATAAAGTTAATAAATATATATTTTAAATCCCATTTTAAAGTTCACACTATTGATATTATAATCATACTTAAAAGTACAAAATCCAAAAACCACTAGACTGTCATTTTCACGAAAAGGCTGTATCCTTTGTCATATTGTACTCTACATTTACTTTAATACTTGCCTTAGATAAAAATGTTTTTCAAGCTAATAAATTTTGCAATAATACATTTTAAATGGTATATCTACTATATGTATGTCTAAATATTTTCTTCTATTTTTATCTTTACACAAAAATAATACCACGAAGTTATTTATCGTCTTGATTAATACCAAATTGATATAATGGCAAGCTTGCGTTATAAGCATTGATACTTTTAAAAACAAACACCAAATGCAAAAGCAGGTAAATACATGATTTTGTTTTTTTGAATGAGATTTCCATGTTTTACTAATCGTCTACGTTTACTACTTTTTTTTCATGCAGGTCACTAAACTATTAATTTTTTTTTTCAATTTAAGAAACTAGTATTTTTAGGAGCGTGCATATTGGCATAAGGGTTAACGGGGAAAAATTTCGGAGTCTCGTGATTTCTATCTGCCATAATTTGCGAAGTTTGAATTACTCATTCTATACTATAATACGAGCAATATTTGTGTATACTTATTATATATTTTTCACGTTTTCAAAAGCAGCTCTATCTATTTCGAAAAAATTTACAATATGTATAGGGTTTATGTGGGGCGCATAATCGATCTAGATTGAATCTCTTGGGAGAACTCGTTTTCCGGAAGTTTTCGGGATTTTTCCCGAACAGCGACATCTATGGACAGGTATCGTGTATAAAGTTGTTTTGCTTGTTGTCAATATTTTAAAGCGACTACCAGAGCTTGGAATCATGTGGTAGGGTCGGCTAAAATAATATAGGTAGATCTAGTTAAACGTTTCACATTTGTCCCGAACAGAGCTCGATCGCGCAGGTACTGTAACTTTATATGCTCATAAAAGACATAATTTTATTAATTTGTTTTTATTGAATAAAATATTTACTTAAATATCTACACATACATACATCATTCATGCATATCATACATATTTACAGGGAATTGATTTTTCAAAGAGATATTTTAACATTGCTTTGGACATGAAATGTTGAATCTAATTTTAAAAGACTGGTAGTGTACTGAGTGGAGAGTGCTCTTCAAAGCTTAATAAGAAAAACATTTCCACATAAAAATACATTTAGTGCCAAAAGTAGTTCAAAAATTGATTATTTAATGGTTCCACCTGGTTTTCTGCAGACATTATACGGCATAGCTTCAAAAACCATAATTAACGGCAATACTCATAAGCACCATTCAATGATGATGGTTTATCCGGAGGAGCCCTTTTGGGCATTGCCAACAGTTTCTGGACTTTATGACGAAGTGGACTATAGGGGTAAGTCAAACTAAAATGAAAAAGTAATTAACTAGTTGGAAACAAAACGGGAACTATTCGTAAAACGTTATGTCATTAAGTCTCACTTATAACTGTATACATTGCGTTCCACTTAATTAAGATATCCACGAGAGTGGATGTAATTCACGATTTAGTTATGGAAAGTTTGTCATGTTAAACAGCTTTTCTCCACGTCTGTAGTCACACGCTATTCTCTGGCTATTCATGTAATTAGGTCTCTATAAAAGCATCTCATCTGGTTATTTATGTATGTACGTGAATGAATATCGCCCACGTGCAAAATTTTAGCGGTATCAACTGCTTGCCAACGTTGCCTATTAATTCTATGTATGTTGCTACTTCTTTTACTTTTTGGGTTTCTCAGTTCAAACATATTCACACTTTTAACATAATTTAAAAGTTTTTTCCAATTCAATCATATATTCGATCATTGATATGAAGTTCAACGACTTAGTCCAATCTAACTGTAGCTGTAGGCGTTAAAATATTACATGAAATTAAGAAACTTAATTTTAACATGAAAATGTTTAACTTTATCAGAATTCAGCTATAAAGTGCTATTTATGCAACTCGTTCTTTTGCGATTCCTAGGTGCATGTTAATTTATTGATAAGATTTAATTTTCATTAAATTACCTATCTATTAAATATGTTAGATGGCAGTTTTCATTCATTTCATTTATACCCGTTTATGATAATTTTCATTACTCTACATATGATGTATATACGAAATAAAAAAACGTATACTTAACCATTTTGAACTTTTGGTTGATTTTCCGAATTCTACAAGAAGGTAATGTGGGTAAGTTAAGTTAAGACTGTTAATAAGTTCATTACGTACAAAATTATAACAAGTAACAGTACATTATAAACAGTAAACTACTGAAAGTAATTTCATTTATTGAGATTGATTAAGATGGTTTTAAACTTGTCTGCAGCATTTGAAACTTGTGTCTATAAGTTTAAAATTCTGTTACTTTCATTGAAATTAAATATATCGTTTTGTTAAGAACGTTTCAGAGTTTTAATATACAAATTTTGGTATGATTTTAATTTGAAGAAACGAAGTTATAGGAACGCGAAATTCATCGTAAGCCTGAAATTGCCAGTGGTATTAAACTTTTCTGCAAGACTGTACTTGTAAAAATTATTTGAAACCACATTTTTACAAATGTACATACATATATAAGAGTGGTTGGAGCCTATATACCATTAACAAAATGGCGGACAAGTAAAATTTACGTCACGATTTTTCTTAATTTTTAGAATAGTTGTAGGAAATATTTAAAATGAAAAAAAATATTCTTTTTTAGGTATAAGCTCCATTAAATTAAGTATATTATAATAATTATTATTATAATAAAAGCAAAACTGAGTTGATATCTTATTTCGTTCAAAAATGTATTGCTTACACAAATTTGAAAAATGTAGTTTCGCGTTTAAAGTATGCCATATAACTTTTCCAATTTTCAAGATCTTTGCAAATTTCGTTCGTGAAAGAAAGGTTCATAGAATAATAAAAAAAATATTGACTTTTAAAAACTCAAAATTATTTTCACTACCCTTCAAAAAAGAAAACTTATGAGATTATAGTTATGGTAAAAACTGAATATTGCATAATCTAGTGTTTGTTAATCAACAGACTTTTGCGGTTCAAAAGTCTAAGAGTCGCATTCATTACTTCATAAAAGTCTTTGTGTAAAGACCTATCTAATAAAGCAGCCTCTCAAAATGTTCCACTAAAATCAATTAAGGACCGGAAAACCAACTATCCTAGCAGGTTGCACAAAGAGAGCAATAAACTTAGCTGATTCCGAGCTGCATTTCCTAGTGTTGCAATTTATTCGCCGTAAATCAATTCCTCCTGTGGCAATAAACCAGTGGCACATATGAGTAGATTTGCCATCGAATTAATTCGTACTTTACTCTTGGCGGATTTAAAATGCCTCTCATCAAGCCAAGATCGTGCGAAGCTTAAGGAATCCCATTTTACAGGTTGGAGAATGATTGTCAATTTGAATAAATGTCCGGCAATTAGTTGGGTCTAACTTGTTACGCCTCTCTAGCCAATTAGGTTGCGACACTACTACCTTCATAACGCGCTGTTAATTTTATCGTTAACAGCAATTTATTGAGCAACTGTAAATCACTAATTTTCAAAAGTTATCAGACAACAGGTAACACTTAAATTCTTTAATAACGGAAAAATAATCGAAAATCTCTGTTGGGACTTGCATCTCAGTCAGTCTGATCGTTGGCAACCACTAAATGTGTGGAGCGCCTGCGCTGTAAATCACAGTGCAAGCGCAGAGGAACGGCTAAATAATCGGAAGATGTTGTAATCGTCAGATAAGCCAGTCCATAGATGACTACTAGATAGCCACAAAAAGTGCACCCGACCAACTCCTTGGCGAGCAGCGGTCATCATTCAACAGAAAATGACGAGGGGAAAAAATGAAGAGGCTGCGATCCGACAATGTGGATCATAAGAAGGTCGGACGCAGACGCAGAAATCTTACGTCGCGTCGGCGCGTACGGCACAAGACGGAAAAGCAGAAAGTGTTGACCGAGTAGTTAAGCTCAATTAGATCCGTTGCCCGTTGCCCGTTGCCCGTTGCCCGTTGCTCACTTGCCACAAAGCTACCAGCGGAATCAGATCGGAGGAGCAACGCTGAAGTCGTGTGCTTGTAGTGGCAGCGTTTCTCGCCTTCGAAGATCAAAGATCAATTCACGTCGACGCGACCATTGGAAGCAGTCTGAGCACGCAGAGTTCTGAAACTCAAGCGGTTAGCACGCAATCGCAGTCGTTCAAGTGGCGCTAATTCTTTTCCCACAAACAATCATTTTTTTGGGCGAAATGTTCCGTACTAGAAGGATGGACGTTGATTATGTCATTGTTTTATAAAAAAAAAAGAAAAAATGCGATTTAATTTTACTATCTTGCTATTTACAACAAAAATTTTCTTCCATACAAACAAATTTTACAATGCAAAACACCAAAGAAATTATTTTCTTGAAATAAGAGAAGATACTCGTAAAAGAGAAATTCAATTTGTTTAAGAAAGCAAATGATTGAAAAGCGAAATCCCATTCAAGCCAATTTACTCTCTCTGTCATATTTACTTCTTACACTTTTAACACTTTACTTTTCCATATTCGAATTAGCATTAGACCAAAGACGCTGATGCTCCGCCACGGATATCCATTAGGTTTACTTTTTAAATTGTCCAGTAATAGCTTCTTATTAATTTCTGTTAAGTTAAGTTTTATAGGTCTCCTCACGCTTTTTTTTTTATAACATTTCACAAAACATTGATTTATCGTAAAAAATCATAAATATTTAAACAAGAATCGTCCGCTTATACTTCCCAAGTCACTATAGGAAATGTTGAGTGTTTTATTAGTTAACCAGATAAGAAAACTGCGCAGTTTCTAGTAAATTTGAAAAGAAAGTACTGCGTGACTCTGAATTTGAGATGAGCGCAATAGACACTAAAAAACCTGAATAGTCAAGGTATATTTATTTTCTTAATTTCAGGTTAATTTAATTCAATTCAATCAGTTTTTCTACATCAATAAAAAAATGCCTTCATTCCGACTGCAGTTTCTTGCTGCATGTGAGTTGTGAAAGTCATACAACAGGGATAGATTTAAATGACGGCAAGCAAATAATGTGAAAAACTTTATTAAAATAAATTGCCTTAGCGATATTCCAATCCAAAATCACTTAAAATTCAAAGCGTTAGGCACGCTACATTGCATTTTCCCAGCAAAGTAAGCAACAGCTGATATCAATCTAGTATCGTGGATTTAATAACTCAACAGGCGTCTAAGTCTAAGCTCCAGACAGAAAAATCTGCCGACGGATGCTGAAGCTAGCTAGCCGAGTTCACACCGCAAGCCGCATGCAATGCCGCCGGTGTAGCACAGTGTAAATTTTAATGGGAATACGCAGATGCAATTATAAGTACATCTGAAATGCATCAATTTTATACGAAATTGCCGCTAACGAGAATTGCTCGTACTAAGATTTACAGAGACACATAAGTTTATTCGTGGGCTCTCTTTCTAGGAATTAATTCACCATTATTGAAACATTCTACAAGAATGTTCATGCATCTCAAAGTTTGAATGCAATCTCTCATCAATGCTATGCTATACTGTCATCAATCAATGCTATCATTATAAAATTATGAAACAAAGGAAAATTAGAACATAGGTTCATCTTTTTACTTATTAAAATCTAAAACAAGAAACATGAGCTGACTTAAAAAAACCCACCTTTATAAAGCAAAAATAAGTTTTGTATCAACTTAAATAAAACATATTCTTAATCTTCAATAATAAATAATGTTTTAAAATACTTATATTGTAGTATTCATGAAGTAAAATTTTACATTTTCATATTTCGCACCATGGGCCTAGATCCCGAATGCGCACGTAGGGTATATTTATGTATGTAAATATTTATTTCCATGGCAATCGATTTCTTCAAAGATCGATATAAAACGAGAAGTAAAAAGGATATATTCGATTTTTGATTAAATAAAAAAAATTGAATAGCCACTTGAAAAACATTAATCCTACGAAATTTAGCAATGGAGAATTCTGTGCACAATTTGATGCCGAATCAAAAAGGTCCTTGCAATCATTGCTGCTAATGATTCGTAATTCGTGAGATATTGACCTCTGCACATTCTGAAAAGTGCCGACTAGCACATTTTCCGTCATTTCATCAACTAGGAAATAAGTATACGAATAACAAAATGTTTTAAGAAAAACTTTTATTTAAAAGGGGACGTTTGCCATATTGAATGTAGTATTCTACTCGTCAAAACCTTTCATTTGATTTCCTTATCAAGGAGGTTGTAAAGAAAAGGGTGCACTGCCATTAATAAAAGCATTTAAAATTATTGCAAAAAACAAAATTTGATTGGAAAATCTAAGCAGGTAGTTTGATTATTGTTTGGTATTAATATTTATTACATGCTTGTTTCGGGAATACAGTGCTGCATAAAAATATAAGAGATAATGAGTTCCGGGCTTCATTTCTTCTTATCTTACCTATACATGTGTCTTTAATAACAAACCAACATTTTTTCATAATTAAAATTATTGCTCAGTTCATATATTTTATAATACCAATTTGGTTGGGTCATACACAAAATAAGAAAACTATTATTTATTCGTGTATAACTCGAAAATATGTGTAAAAATCTTCAAAACGAAATTAAAAACGAGGACACTTGCGCCAAATAAATCACGATTGTCCAGATAGTGCTTCCGGACAGTTGTCAATGGATAATTGAAAATAATTGAACACCAAAAACAAGCTGTCGATTGGTTGTCTATTAAATTATCATCCAATGAATTATTTCAAATTCCTTAGTAACGTTGCCGCCAGTATTAAATAATTCTAGGCTAGAGCTCACATGGAGAGGCACCCAAGTGGAATAGGCATCTGCGGTAAAAGAAACATTCATACAACATACCACTTGGTATTATTCATGATACTGCTCGCCATATTAACTTAACGGCCTCGTATGTTGAGGCAAATCGAAGGCTTAATAAATTTGCGAAATTATATCAAAATGGTGCAAAATTGACAGCGGCCTGCGGAGAGTGCGAGACGGCGTAATATTCTCAGCCATTTATACTTCTGCCCTGCGCGTATCCATCCCTCTGAGATTTATGACACCCACAAGCTTTCGCCATGCTTCAATTCTTGTTTATTGCATAATTCTCAAGGAGTCTCCAGATTAACTGAAACAGTTATGTCTGCGGAGCACGAGCAGTCTTGGCGGCGCGATCGGGGTTGCTAGCTCAATGAGTTTTGCTGCAGTCACCAAAGGCTTCGATTCCAAGGCGGATTCCATTAATTGAGAGTCCCTCTTATTTGCGTAAATCTCGTAGACATATTTCTCCCAAAAGGTATATATGAATAAATCACATATCAAACAAATATAAAATTAAGGAGCCTATCGTTTTACCTTTAAATAAATTTAACCGATAAAACATAGAAAACAGTAAAGTACCCGGATGAAAATACATATAAGACTGAAAATAGACTGAAAAATTTATTGACATTTTCTGCGTTTAAGAGTAGTCCGAATATGAACGGAAAGTAGACTAAGGTAGTGAACAAGAGACGGAAAGTGATCGACGGAAAAGAGACTGAAAATTTACTTAAGATGCACAGAAAATGATACAAATTGGACTGAAGGATGTATAGACGGAAATCAGGCGGAAATAAGATGGAAGCATTGCATTTAGACTGAAATAACACTGAAAATATTTTTATTAAGTCCAATATTCGAAATTTTTTCTAATTTCAAGAAATACCGAGTCCTAAAAATATTCTAAGTATAAAAATTATAAAGTCTCTTCTTTATACTCATGAAGGGTAACTGATAATTCAGTCTAGATTCAGTCTGTTTTTCGACCCAGCTAATCTAATATAAAACTTTCAGTCTGGTTTTAGTTTCATTTCAGAGTGAAGAAATATTTCCGCCTCATTTCACTCTGAATTCCGTCTTCACCTTCTCCATGTAATACGTTTTCAGTCTATATTTAGTGAGTTTTTAGTGCAAATAATAATTTCCGCTTTATTTTAGACCGATTTCCGTCTAAAATTCATTTTTCAGTCTCTTTTCAGTCAAGTTTAGTAGCATACTCATATGTAGTATAGTAGAAAATACCATATTTTGACCATTTATAAAAAAATCATTACAAAGTAACGGATTAATCCGGGTTGTTATGTTGCTCATATCATAGATGAAATCTTAAGCTATTAACATAACATAACATATTATATAAAAATAAAAAAAAAGCTTTAAAACATTTTGAAATAATCTGTGAGCGGCTGACCGATTTGCTGAAGCTTGTTATGTAGAAGCGAAACTGAAAAGAAAAACAAATCAATATCCTTATATGTAGTACAAGTAAAATGAACAATTAATAAGAGATATTTTTATAGCTATTGGGCTATTTTGCAAACTAGTACTAATTTGATAATGCATAAAAACGTTACAGATTGTAAGTTCTAATGTTTCTTGTTTGAGTGCGAGGGTATAAAATACATGTTTGCTAATTAAGTAATAACTTAACTGGTTTTCTCTTAGATTCGCTCAATTTCGAATTATGCTGTCTAAGACATTACGAATTGAAACTTTCATTTGACATTTAGGGGAAAAATACGACCTTACAAACCATAAAAAAGTAATAAAATTTTTAACCACTCACTGCTTGCTAAGTGCAGGGCACATTGTACATGAGACTAGTCACGTGGGATATTGAACTTTTTATAGTTCATACTGAAATTTCTATACATAAGAATTTAAGCTCAGCAATCGAGAAATTTCAGGATTTTATTTTCCCTGAACCATAAAATTCTACTAAGTAAAAATATGATTGAGCACTGAGAAAGGATTTTCGAAAATTCATCCCCTCGGAGGTGAAATATGGGATAAAATTTTGAAAGTTCGCCATTTTTGAATTACGTAAGAAATCTCATCGGGCACACGGTTAGTCATTTAATAAACTTTAAATCTCGGCGTTGCTGTAACAATTCCAAAAATGGCATTTTACTTTTCTTAAAATAAATATTAAAGGAAATACTTATAACTCAGAGATACGGCGAAATTCGGCATTATTTCAAGGTGTGGGTGCACATAGAATACATCAATAAGGCATCATGGTTAAATAAGTCAATTATATTATATATTATAACTTTCTCGATATTAAATTTTATTAAATTTTAAATTAAAAGTCATTATATAATAATTCAGTCCAAATGGTCCTTTGCGCCTTTAGTAGATTTTTTTTTATCTGTTGAACTGTTGAAAATGATTCTAAAAGAAAAACGTCTAAAGTTTCGTTTGTCGTCCTTAACAATATCGGTCGAACTAGGCCAGCACTTATTCACACAATTTTAAGTGTTTTTTTTTTACTTTTAATAATAAAAGATCAATAAAATAAATTTCGCTAAAAAATTATCTCCTCATAATTGAACTAATATATATTTAAATTAAGTAGAAACCAGTTGCGTAAACTAGTCATTAGTAGGGCATGGAATACTTTACAAACAGCGAAGTTCATATAGGAAAAACTGTAACATGTGAGAATAGTTCATTTTGAATTTATATTATACGTATGAATATTCTTATATCAAGTGGACGCAGTAATAAAATTTAATCTGTGCTAGCTACTGTACCTCATGCATCGGAGTACGCTTCAAATTTATAAGCAATAAATGTCACCTCAATTTCAAATTACTCCAGATTTTGCAATGTAGCACAGTTTCTCAAAGTATTTCATATGTCTTGCCCCACCACGCAAAGATGCATTTGCGGCTTAAGTCACAAATACCGCAATCAAATATGCTTGATCGGGCTAATTAGATTTTATCATAACTCCTCCATTGCTCTCCAGGCGCAATTTCTCATTTGTTAGTCATTTTGCTCTCAATGCTTTTCATATCTGTGGTTCGTGTTTCAATTAAACACCATGCAGTGGTTACAATATACCCGGCAATCGACACCGCCAAGAAAACGTGCGATCCAATTGACCTTCTGCAATATAATGCATAACGATGACATCCCCATCACATCCCTCGCCCTCCGGCAACTCACACACCCAAAAGTGTCCAAAGTAGTTGGTCGAGTCTATAAATAATACGTTCTAAGACTATCGCCGCAGATTTAGCCGATCTTGTGTGGCAGCACACAAGGCGCACAGAGAAATGAGTTAAATTTATCGATTTATGGGAAGTGGTTACACTTGCGTTACCTGGGAACGGTCTCCTATATCATCCCTGCGCGGTTGCGCATAGGAGTGATCTCCAAAGTGAACCTAGCAAGCACCTCTACTTCGCCTTGTTTGGTGTCGTCGTCTTTCTTCGCTAGTCTTTATCCCGTGTGATCACAATCGATTCATTGATGTACCATGCAGCAGCTCCGGGGAGACGTGTTCAACCTGCTTGCGGTACCTGAACACCGTCTTCATAATCCTTGGCAATCTATCGATTGACCTGTAGTGGTACGATGAGATAACACCGGCGATACGATCGTATGTGATCGTAAATTAATTTGCGTGCAATTGAATGCGGAAATTGTTTTAATTAATAGCAAAATTTATTTTCGCCTCAGATACGCTCCAGAACCGTGCTTGATCCCAGCAACCTCGGTAGAGTCAAAACAGATGATGTTTGCTATTCTTTTCACGATCATCCCTCAGCTTTTATCGTCTTTGAATTGCTTTTCCTGGTTGCGTCGAAATTATTGCCCATTTTTGATTAATTGACTTTTTTTGCCATTTAGGTACTACCTATGTACATATGTACATACATATACATAGTATAAAAACTTTGCCAGTGATTTTATTTTACTTTCCTTCTTTATACATCTTTCTCTACATCCATCAATTAAAAACGTTGTCGGTCCGATCAGCGATCACCGATCACCAATTGTTGCTGTTTGCTTTGGAAATGAACCATGTCCGCTGCATTTCGGGTTGCCTTTAAGGTCCAAAAATATGATGGGGGACTTGCATTTCATAAGAATGAGGTAGTAAAGAAAAGGCAGGTTCGGATACCGCGAATTGTTATCACAGGTCTGCCCATCTTTGAAACATGCTCCCAAAATGATTCCGAATCATAACACCTCTCTAGATCGATGTTAAGATAAATTCTGCAGATTACCGAAGCCTCAGGTTTTCACGGATTTGTTTCTTCCATTTTTTAACGTCTGAATCTTCTCTTTCTTTTACAGTGAATGTGGTCGAAGCGCTTCAGGAGTTTTGGCAGATGAAACAAGCACGTGGTGCCGACCTCAAAAATGGTGCATTGGTCAT
Organism: Machimus rusticus; assembly: GCA_951509405.1. Lineage (NCBI taxonomy): Eukaryota > Metazoa > Arthropoda > Insecta > Diptera > Asilidae > Machimus > Machimus rusticus. Next base: position 1,998,102 of record OX608052.1, on the reverse strand, counting down.
TTATGAGTCAGTTCCATCGAATAGTCAGCCTTATGTATGTTATGTAACTCTTCCTGGTGGAAGCTGTTTTGGTAGTTTTCAGGTAATTGATCGGAAAATTTAAATTAATCTTTTAGCTGTATACCGTCTTTATGTGCTGATTTTAATTTTATATGATTAAACCTCTTTCAGAATTGCCCTACTAAGGCCGAAGCCCGTCGCAGCTCCGCAAAAATTGCATTGATGAATTCCGTTTTCAACGAACACCCGTCTCGACGGATAAGTGACGAATTTATTGAGAAGGCTGTACAGGAAGCACGAGCTTCTTTTAAAGGTGATATTCAGGAAGGTGATGGCCCAGATACTGGCATCGGGGCATTTAGGTGAGCATTGCGTTACAATTTTAGTTTTTAACTATGTAACGAATGTAGTATATAGACAATTTAATAAATAATTTGTCCGCTACACATTTAAACTAATATGTAATTACCAGGAACATTAAAAACAAGATTTATGTAGTTTCATTCACAAAACAGTCCCTAACCTTTTTTAAAAATGACTTTTTGGTTTTGATATTATCATGTTTTGAGAATTTTTTTCACATAGAATTAATTACTCAATTTCGTCAAAATTGTTTGTATTGCTTAATTATTATTATTTTTTTTTTTTTTTTTTGATTATCCAAAATGACAGAGCGCGGGGTCTAAAAAGGCGTACAGTTTAGCATCTGTTTTACTTATCCGAAAAAAATTTTAAAAACAATTATAATAAGGTTATCCATGGAAAAGTAAAAAATATATGCAAATGACAATCATTCAAAACAGATTGAGAATTTCCGGCCAATTATTTGACGTTGTTGTAAAATATTTTCAAATTTTCATTGTTCATCTGAGTATTGTTTACAATGTGTGAAAAACCAAAATCTGATATTTTGTAATTTTAATAATTTTTTTTAAATGGGAACCGGGACGAACCAAAACCTATTTGAAAAATTCTATTACATAGATTATATTACATTACCCAAACATGTTCTGGGTATACCCAGTTTGAGCCCTTATCAATCCAGTTTTAATGCAAACATAATATTTGGTGTTTCCATTACAGGTTTATGTTAGAAGCCAATAAAGGTCGCACTATGTTGGAGTTTCAAGAGCTCATGACTGTATTTCAACTGTTGCACTGGAACGGCTCGTTGAAAGCGATGCGGGAGCGCCAGTGCTCCCGGCAGGAGGTTGTGGCGCACTACTCGAACCGGGCCCTGGACGACGACATGAGGGCCCAAATGGCATTAGACTGGATTGCTCGCGAACAGGAAAACCCTGGAGTTTTGGGCCGGGAGCTAGCACAGGCTGAGAGAGAACTTGAGACTGCACGTTTGGCAGGACGTGAGCTGCGATTCCCAAAGGAGAAGAAGGACATCCTGATGCTTGCCCACAATCAATTGGGCGGAGGAAACACAATGAACAGTTAAGGCCCAAAATTGTCATCATTTTGCATATATGGTCGCATTCGCTAAGACTTGCTGGCTATCTTAGACATATGTGGCTTCAAGCGGCTTTTCTACTCCATTAACATTAAGTATCATTCGCGGATGAAGCAAGTATAATCGATTTTAGCATTGTAATTTTACATAGGCTTAGAAGAAGGTATTTACGGGCCGATTGCGCTTTCACTACAAAAACGACTTTTAATCTCCCCGTAAGCTTAAGATTTACCTTTAACTGCATACTTCGAGAAAAGCTCAAGTGAATGTGATTTTGTGTACTTTTATAAGTAAGCGTAGTTTCCTTAAGATCTTTTAAAGCATTCACGAAAATAATATTATAATTCAAAGTGAACCTAGAGTTTGAATTGCTATATACATTTAGAAGTTTTTTTAATTGTTTTTCATTCGTTGGAATTTTTTGATCAACATCAATTCTAGTATTGCGCAAATAATAACGTTTATCGTGATACATATATAATTTACAAAATTTAACTGAGAAGTGTTTTGCTTGCATGGATAAACAATTTTTAAATAAAATTGTTAAAATCAATCATATCGGATCAATATAATGAATGAAATCTTGCTATAATTTATCGAAAACGTTTTAATCCTCTTTTATTCCAGAAAAGCTATGTATAAGATTAAACTTGTACCATATTAACAGAAGATATATGTTAAATCAACGCAAAAGGCACTGAAGTGGTATCGATTACCAATCTCTAGTTTTCAAAATACGAAAGTGTCTAAAGCTCATAAAAAAATATATTTAATCAATCAAGCAACTTCCACAAGCCTCTAGTGCGACAAAGTGGGTTATTTGCGGTCTTTAAAAATTATGTGGAAAACCTTTTATTTTTAAAATTCGTATAAGTTTCTTCGCTGCCCCACATTTTTTAATTAACATCCACAAAGCACGCAAAACCCACCAATCCTCTAATCAGATGCCATGAAAATTATTCGAAACTGTTCAAACAAAAACATCGGTGGGACATATTTTAATAATAAGAAAAATGTGATTTTGTCTAGAAGCTTAGATTATGTTTATAAGTAATTAGTAAAATTTACAATGCACACAGCTCTCACTTTGCATATATTGTGCACTTAAAAATATGCTCTCATGTTTAATTAATAAAGCTGTAAAAAAATCACAGTTAAAACCAGAAAAGTACGTCACATGCTTAAATCTAAACCGGAATAATGATGAGCTCCGGCGATGTGTAAATTTGGAATCAGAAAAATATATAAAAATTGTATATATTCAATAAAAGTGTCGATTGTAGGTTATATTCGAAATGCGTTAGGACCAAATTTATTTTTTCTGAAATGTGTACAAAATTAACAAGTCTTAAGGAATTTATTTAAATATTTAAATGTTAAATAGTCAAAGGCGTCAAATTAAATTATTGAACGAAAATGTGATTTTGGTAATTTTAGATAAAGTTGAAATTGTTCGTAGGAATTGAGGGTAATTTTTGTTACGCTAATTTTAACATCTCGGTTACGTTTGATATTTATGCGAAAAGAAAACTGAAAAAAGTAGAAAAAAATATAAGATATAAGGTGGATTTATTGAAAATATTGACAAAACAAATAGCTACGATGAAACCGCGCTTTTATATACATATTTGAGACATACAATTGCTAATGAAACCAATATGTAACTGCTAAATAATTCTGGTTATTTACATTTACGTCCCCGTTCAGTTTAATCATACTTCAGCCCCCCAAAATTCAGTTATTGATATCAACAGCAAATTATTTTTATGTAAAAATGTGAACATTTTGAATTTTTAATAAAACGAAATTAATAAAACTAATTGTGTTATCATTTTGTTTTTAATACCAACCAATTCTCCAATCCAACTTATGCACGTACATATATATATGTATATGTACATATGCCTAAGAAACATTAAATCTACCTGTACCTACAAATTCGACGATGAAATATACGTATTTTTATATTTATTAATAATAGAATGTGCTTGCAACTAAAATGTTAGAAGTCTATCTAGAATAAATTGAAATTAATCATAAAAATCTCACAGAAAAGATTGGGAACAAGTGAAGAACGGCTTAATCGATTGTATTTCAATAAAATTTTCCAGGTGCCTTTGTTTGCCCCACAATTTCCACCGCAAAATTCCTTTATTTTTGCAAAATTCTACCTCAATCTGTTCAGTTTCCCTAAACAGCCCGAAAAATTCCGTCAGATCCTTTCGTTTTAGGGCAAACGGAAGGCACCTGTAAAATTCCATTGAAATCCCGAGCAATGACGCTGTTCCTCAATTAAGCCAAAGTTTGGACATTTTCTTAAAGTAACATCAAATTGGCAATCTGAATCTGAAAAATTTTCAATTCAAGGTTTATAGTTTTGTTTTTGACAATTTATAAGAAAATCGTCAAATGTTGTATGAATGCATATTACCTATGTATGTATAAGGGAGCCAAAAGGTAATTTTTTAACAATCCAATTTTTTCATAATTACAACAAATTAAGCACTTTTTCAAGCCTTCTTAATTTTTTTTTAATTACGGCACCCCCACACTAATATAGACCATTAAAACAGCAGGCGCATTCATACTGCTCTATTCCCAATTCTGCCGTAGTATATGTATTATAAACAAAAATAAAGCACTTCCATTTTATTACATAAACCATTCCGTAACTTCGGTTTGGCGGAATAATTTTACACCCTCTTGACATTCCAAACGAAATTTGGAATGACTGCAGCTCCGATCGAATATTTTTTCGGACTCGAACGGAATTCAGAATATCAAATATGATCTCGTTCGAAATTTTTCGATTCCGTCGGAATCAAGATTAGGGCTGATATTTACCCATCGGTTGTATTTATGTACTACTATTTAAATATAAATCTTCGTTGAAATTAAAGAATTGGAAAAATTTGGAAGGTAAGAAAATCCGTATAAAAACAATGTAATCCAAATATTTTTAACCAACATTTAAAATGAATAACAATGTGTGTTTCATATAAGTAAATAAATTAAATGCATTAATAAATTGTTGTACCTACATATGCATGCACCTTCAAAAGTTTATACATTTATTGTTAAAGAGTTCTAACATTAAGCAGACGATATTTTATGATCATAAATACTGTTATCCTTACAGTGCGATTTCGTCCGTCTGTCATAGCTGCTTATTTGAGAACTACTAATGGTATCAGCTTGAAACTTGGAATATAATGTAGTTTTACCTACCTTTATCGCAAATGATGGAACTTAAAAACATATTCACATTTTCATTGCAAAAGTGGCCGAAATGGGGGTGTCGAAATTTTAAAGTGGGGTTACTACATCAGGTAGGGTATCATATGAAAGGAATTTATTTCTACATACAGGTTTTCATTTTCTTTTATGCAGCATAGCATGATAAAAAATGTCTAAAAGAAATTTTGTTAGGAATCAGCAAAAAAACAACAATTTAGCTCGGCGGTCGGAAAAATTGAACTTTACTGCATGCTAATTCATAAAGTATAAATGATTGAATCACTAAAACTATAAAAAAAGGTTTCTAGAGTCTTACCGAAAATTTATAGTAAAACTATAGCGTTAATCTCATGTAGGTCTCATTGTTTTTAAGGTGATCGATGAATGTGACTAACCTTCCAAGGTACGGAGTCCTCGATCCGCGAGTCCGATTTGCACTTGGCCGGTTTTTAATTCTCGGTATTAATTAGCATGAAGTATTAGCGTCATGCTTTTTAAAATTATTTGAATCAAGTATATTCTTGAATTTGAATATCTTAGCCATAAAGGAAAATGAATAAAAGTGTGTAAAAACTGGCAGCACCAAAACATTATAATAAAATATGCACATATGAAAAGAAAATTTTAATGCAGCATTTATTAGTTATATCAGATCATCATAATTTATTATATCTCCGTTCGGATTTCGGGAGTTGCACCATCTTCGTTGCTTACGTAATAGCCCAAATATTAATTTTTTGTTAATTATTTTAATAAAAATTAAGAAATGTAGTTTATAATTTAGTTTTACTTTTTTCTGATAACAAATCGTTCGTTCTTCTTTATTAATATTTAGGAAGTAAAGAAGTAGCCAAATAAAAAACTTAAGTAAACTATTTGAGTTAAATTCAGAAGGTCTATAAATATCATTTTAGCCATAACACTTAAAAATAGTAGGCATGTTAATTTGAGGCATATGATTGTAAAATCTTCATTGAAATTATTGAATTGTTGAATTCATGCCACCTTCTCCTTTGCGCATATGTCGAAGAGGCTGATCAACAAAGTTGCAAACGATCTCTTTTATGACTTTAATTAAAGTTAAGGTTAATGTCTGTTACTTTTTTGTAGGCTTTAACTTTTATGACTTAATTTATGCAAACAGAGACTATTGCTTTTAGTCGTTCAGAACATTTTACCAGTTAAATATATACATGCAATCTGTAAATCAGGAAGCGGTAATATTCCACCACAAAAAGCAGCAGAAATATTTTACGGCTCTTTTACGATTTCTGGTCGTCAAATCTTTAGCTGATGGTCATATTTTCATTGCTAATTGATTTAATTGAGCCTTGAAAAAACTGAAGATTGAAGAAAGGTCGAACCAAAAATGCTGTATAGCAAATTAAATAAAGTAGGAAATTATTTTATTTGTTTTTATAATTCCCGTTTAACTCAAGTGAATCTTTCATGCTGTCCGCGAAAAAGCCAAAATATTTGGCTGCAAACGGAACGTGACACAGCGTATAACTCACCGCAAGATTTTCAACCGTATTTATCATCTTTATTTTTGTTATTTCCAACCGTCTTGAAATCAATCAAAAACTCGACTTGTCGCAGATCAAAAGAGCAGTCGGCCGATTCCCTCCTTTGTTGCGACACCACCGCGTCCCTTACAACCAACTCGAGTACACCCGAACTTTGAGACTTTGCCAACAATGGAGGACATTGTACTTTACAGTCGAGGAGATGAGGTGAGGCAGTTATTCGACTTTCAAAATGACCAGAAATAAAAAGGGCCCAAGCCGAAACGCAGGAAGGTTTCCGAATCCAGTAAGGCATGCGTGGCATGCTCTTGTTAAGGGAGTGCGAATAACGATCTTAAAGGAACCATTGAGTGGGATTAAAAATAAAAATCGAATACCCTGCCTCATATGAGTTACACGAATTGCGCAAAATCCAAAAATGGTTAGATTGATGGGAGCCAAAATAATGGACGCATTTTAAGCAGCCGATTTCAAAAGAAAGGAATGATCGTTTTTGTGCCGATTTCTGGCTTTCTTACACATCGAAAAAACCTCGTCTCAGATCACTTGATTTCGTATGAAATAAAGTTCATTGTTTTCACCATTAATACATAATCAATGATACCTTCAATTGGCACACCTCTCTGAATATAATTTCGCAAGAGCTTTACAAAGGAAAATTATATTAGGTACGACTTCATCTATAAACAAAATATGTAGATCTTTACTCTTTAGAAAAATTATTATAAATCTACTTTATATTTCACGTATTTACATCCATCAAATTATTTCAACTTATATGGGTAGCAAAAATACAAACATTTTAGAAAATTTCTAAAATATAAAATATTTAATTGTATTAAGACATGACTACGAATTTCGAAACTGATTCTCATTCTTGTTTTTGTTTCGATAGTGTGAACCTTTAGAGCTGGTAGGAAGGAAATGTTAAATTTCAAAATCTAAAATAAGAATGTCAGCTTGAGAATGTAAATGTAACCGGTTTAAGGCTGTATGCTTTAAATTAGAAATTTAGTATATCTAAGTACATTTAACCCTTAGCTGGCACCTCTCCGCAGAATCGCTAATAGATTGCGGAACTGTAGGGTCTGCATGACCCCAGCCACGATAAAGTTTGCTGTAAGCCAACTAATATTTTTTTTGATTTCTAAAAAATTTACGATACCTTTGTAATGCTCTATACTTATATAGATAAAAAAAGAAATTTGGGAAATATCCAATATTAGAACACCAAAAGAAATTGAAAAATGATAAAAAAAATTAAAGTACCTAATACTCAAATGGGAATTATGAGGCTGGGTCAACCTGACCCCTAGGTGCCAGCTAAGGGCTAAAGATTTAATAATTCAAATTGACGACTCGGATTCTACCCCCTTAATATAATATAACCACACTTTAGATCATATGCCATAACCGTTAACTTCGTGTTTTGCGGGTATATTTTATAATACAGCCTATGCGTTTTCCGCCAATCTTGGTACTAATTTCAACCTGACTGTCAGAATTTGCTAATTCAAGGTAGCGGACTGTCAAATTTAAAACGTTTATGTGATTTGCACCAATCTTGGTATTGCTTTTCCTGCAAATTGTTGGTCTTAATTGTTTATACATATATTTTTTTTAAATAGGTATAAAGAGAAAAATTTCTTAACTTTTTTAAGAAAAGTTATTAAAAATATTGAAAACTATTTGAGTTATGATGCCGACCATGAGCACAGCATGCCCTTATTTTTTAATTCTTTTTCAAACATCAATGATAAACAAATTATATGCCATTTTTCTCCTGATTTTTTTTTTTTTTTAATTACACACAACACACGAGTCCTTAAGATAAAAAAACATTAAAAGAAATTCGGATATTTACATAATTTTCGTCTGTGTGGAAATATATGTATATGTATGTATGTATAGGTATAGAAAATCAGACTAGAAAAATGTCACGGGAAGTAAAAACAAATGAAGTACATATTTATATATTCTTGTCAGTTATGAAGAAATGAATACAACGTTTTACACAATCACAAAATCAATCTATTCCAAAATGCAAAACTGTTAATATAAACTGTACATTTTATATTACCATTCCAGATTCTATCAATCAAGCCGTTGCCATAATGTTTCCAACGTGCAGTTTTGTTGTATTAAGCAGTTGCTTCCAGTTTCCTGACTATCAAACAAGAAGCGATTTTCAACATAAGTCTTCCGTCCTCAAGATTGCGACGATCATCATTATCATAATCTTTTCCAGGAATAATGAATCTAAACTGCGACGGTTTAGCCGTCACACTATTTCCATGGCTTTTATGATAGCAGAGCTCGTATCATTTATCATTTAAAGAGGCTTCGAGTTTGATTAAAATGCATTCATTACGCGAGGATAGCCTAGGAAGCCTGAAATTCATCTGGTTTCCGTCTGCTCTTCTTCCAGCTTCTGGCAATTTTATGCTTCGTTTTGTTCCTTTTCGGAAATTGCGAAAACGGTTGAATCTAGCTCAGCTTGTCTATCAAAGTGTAATTGTTAAATACATACATGATAACAATAATTACTTTCAGAGTATAACGTCCCGATAATGGACCGAAGTTATTCATGCCTCAGGACGGTCAGCCCAAGTTATGTGACATAGACACTAAGGTGTTTAATATGCGAAAATTTTTAGTCGGCTACTGCCCACATGTTTCGTCCGGGCAGTTAATTTTTTGTAAAAGTACTTTTACGATGATTGATCTCGCTGATACCAACCATTTTTATGGAAGTTGGAGTACATCCTCAATTTGCATTATGGTAACATTCTTTAACTTGTTCTACTCGCACTAGAACTCTACGAGCCGACGTAACGATATATGTACATACCTATTGAAGAGCCTATATGTTTAAGAACAAAGATTAATTTAATTTAAATAACAAAAGTTGCATGTTGTATCGTTGTAAATTTTTTCATATTGCAAATTACAACAATTAATTATAATCGACGCTAATGCTGCTTAAATTAATGAATTGCCTGTATGCCAATTAAAATTTCATTGTGGCGAAGACGCAATTTAATTTGTGAACGAAATAACAAAGGTACCTACTTCGACAAAAAGTTTCCACACATATTCTTCGGTCTGCCTACAGATCCTCATTCGAAATCAAAAGGACCGAACTGATTAAAACAAATTGCTGAAAAGTATTTCTTCATTAAAAATGAACAGACGACATTTGTTGCTTAGTTACATACACTGCAATTTGGGGACGAGATGAAGAAATAAATTTACTGCAATTTTGGTGCTCACAGTGCGTTATTTAAAAGGAGTACATTGATCCTCTTGAAGATTATTTTAAAATATTGCAATTGAACAATCACCAAATGGGAATGCTAATTAATTATATGTACATATATCCGAAATAATTTAAAACTTTCATATTTCTAAGACAGAATTAAATAAGTTATGTAATATATTTTTATTTTTAACATTTGACTAAAGCTAAGTTATTGGCGCCCTACCAAAGTTACTGCTTTTAGGTTCATATTGTTACCAGGTCTACAACAAAAATGACCGTACGTAATGGACAAGTTATGTACAATGCTATTCATAACCTGCAATTAAACAAAAAACACTAATAATATTTTATTACAAAATAGAAAATAAATTTTAAGAAATATACATACGAATATGCGTCTATAATTTCCCTTTAGAACAGAAGAAGAATTGAAATTTTAGATCATTCATCACTAAGTTGATATAATTTCTTATCATGATTAGAACTCCTTGCTACGTATAGGTAAGGTACCTACCTACAAATACTTTTTAGGATTTTCCATAGTACGAAACCCTAATAGCGCGTATCTGAATCGCACTTGACCAGTTTTTTAAAGCAAATGTGCAAAAGCTTTATGCTTTGAATTTATACAAATAAAAATAAACAATATATCAAAAAAGTTGCTCGACAGACTATAACAACAGTAGATAAATCACAAGATAATTTTCGAAGTTTTCATATCGATTTACATTTGATGCAATTATTGTACAAACAGTATTATGCAAGCCGGAGCAAAACCAATGTTGCAAATATTATAACAAATTAAAATACTTGTCTACTATACTTTTTTTAAATTCTTTTGATCCAATAAACAAAACAATGCATAATGCGATATTTCACTGTATTCTTTTCAATATACGCTCATGCAAAAATAATAATGCAAAGAGCAAGGAAAATATCTGATTCCGTCATTCAATAAGATCTTGTTTCAAATAACATTTATCGGTAGATTTAACAGAAGAGCGAATAGAAGAATTATTCTTAATTAGTGTTCTTAGCGATTATCAACACAAATTATATTGTATGTAGTTTACTAAAACATTGACAGACGATGTATCCGAAAATTCAGTTTGTCAACTTCGATAAAAAGATACTTAATTCGAAAAAATAAAAGCTTTTATGTACATACGAAGTTTAGAATTTCTGCTATTTTCACAATATTTATTAATATATTTTCAGATATATGCTTGCTTAACTTTAACCTTGCAATATTAATCTCAAGAGTAACTTTTATCGCTTTATCTGAAAGGTATTAACTTCCTTCTGAAAAATCGTTTCCTGAAATCCTCCAAGGACATACTTAACTGTTGTGCATGTAAATTTCCCTCAACTGGTGAGCTTCCCACTGAAAATATCAAATTAATAAACGGCTATTATTAACTAGTAGAAATTTATGCTTACATGAAACCATAGCACGGTAGCCGTTTTCATCAGCGATAAATCTGACTATGTAAAATGGACCATTATCCGTAGGTATTGTGTAAGAGCCAAATGCTGTGTAAACTTGTGCACCATTAACATTTCTTATGCTTCCATCAATAACACTTGTGCTTCCATTATCGAAATCAAGCCTTCAAACGAACTTAATTGAAAACATATTCACACATAATTTGATATCAATTAGCTCACATATAATAGTATCTGCCGGAATCTGCAGACCTTTTCATCTCATGCAAACTTATACTTTCATTTTCACTTATCGGCGCAGAGAAAATAATAGCAATTAAATTTAACGACACCAAAAATATAAAACGCTGCTTCATATTGCAAACTGAAGACACTGCCTCAACTAAATTTCGATGTTCGGATCGTTCGAGGGTTATGATAATAAAAAGTATAAAAGAATATAATAATAAAACAAAAAAAGCAGAAAGCCTTGTGAGCCGAATTGGAAAGATACTACTCGAGCTCTTTATTACTAGAAAGGATTTTTAAATCGCAATCATTAAGCTTCAGTGAAGAAGACCGGTTATAACATCACCTCTAAAAACCAGAAAATTTTCATTTAATTTAGCGACCTAACATTCCACAGCATTAGCTTCCGCCTGCTTATTATACAGCATTATTTATCTGTTTCAATGACTTTCACAATAGTCTGCTGCTAACCAACCAATTTAATGTAATTGTTCATTATTAATGTTGAGAGTTCATCGTATCAGAAAATAATTGATATTATGATATATAGCTATCTGATCTTGTGACTCTATATAAATAACGTTTAGCATGGCTTCGTCCCAAATACTTGTTCTCTTTTATCGCGCGATAGAGAAAATCCAATTCAAAGACAACAATATCTATATATTAATACGTGAAGGGAAAACTTTGTACCCCTTTTTAAGCATATTGGACAGACGGAGGAGTGTCAGATTTGGCATAGTTAAAGTTTATATAGAGAAGGAGTGTAGAAAGCTAAAATTTTAATATAATATGTGTTACAAATACATTAAATTCAATAAAATAAATTCATTATTTACGTTCATACTATGTCAAACGCATAGTAGTCTGTGGTCAAACTGTCGTAATTTTATTATTGGCAATGCCAATTTCAAACACATATAGTAGGCCGTGTACATTCGTATTTTTCGTAGTAACCCCAGTAGGTCGAATTTCGACCACAGGGCGACCACTAGTAATTATTAATAGGTTTCCTTTTTTTTTTCAATTGATAGTGAGAAGTTGAATGCATTCAGTTAAGTGTTAAATAAAATATACATGCTAATATTGTATATTTCTCATCTACTACTAGTCATGTTCATAAAAGACTGAAGACTACAAGGCATTAAAAAGAGACAATATAAAATTTAGAAAAAAATTCATGATAGGACTTATTATTCTGGTATTAACGCAAATCTATACTTGTCATCAATAAATAACCTTTAAAAAACGATTAACTCTTAAATATACATATATTGTATCCGGCTGAATTCTTATAACTAACACCCACGGTTTACGCCTTTGGTATGTTACTAAGTGTTTTGAATTTAACATTGCATATCGTTAGGTAAGATTAAAAAAATTCTATTTATATTCTTCTTAGCATTCGCATATTAGCTTAGCCCAAAAGAAAAATCCCCGAAATTTGGCAATCAAACATTCGGTTATTATGCGTTTTAATATATAATATACGCATGTATATAGGTATATTTAAATTAATCAATATGAAAATTTACAATTAAAAACACTTTTTAATTATACTTTGTGTTTCGACCTCGAAAAAAAAAATTAGGAAATATACCTGAGAATCAGTTATTAAACGATTTTTTTTTTTAGTTTCAAACCGTATACGGAATCAATCAAATCTTGTAAATTCATTTACGCCCACTTTACGTTAACCGATTGAGTTGAAATTTTGCACACATCATTGGTTCCGGGGACAATACAATATAGTGTACTCAATATTGTAATATATTTAAAATGGCGTATGCCCCAAGATGGCGGATTATCTTTTCCTTTACAACCTCCTAGCCATAGGTATCAAATGAAAGTGTTTGACGAGCAGAATATAATACTCGTAGGTTGAGTAACGACGCTATAAATCCAAAATTATTGAACAAATAAATCTAAAATCTGAATATATTTTATACCAGATTATGGCACAATGTACATAGTACAAAATGTTTCAAAAGTTATTTTATATCGTTTAGTGCAAGCTAATAACGAATGTAATAAACTCATTTTACATTACAATTTTTTATTTGGTTTTTTAATTAAAAAAATAATAGTTTTTAAAAAGATAAGAACAAAATAAAGAAACAATATAAATAAAAAATAAAGAAACAGCATAAATTTAGGTTGAGGTTTCCTCACGATTACTGAAAATGTATAGGAATGTTCATTTAGATTAAAAAGTCTCGGATATGAAAAAAACTCAAAAAACTCAATTTGTTCCCTCACTTAGTATTGCTATAAAATCTTTATTTAATGCAAATAAAACGTTGATATTTTATTAAGAGATTCAGTTTTATATCGGAAATAACATATTTAATTAATATTTCTTATGATATGTACATACATATGTACATAATTATGATCAAATTTATACAAGAATTTTGCATTCATTTTTATGAAATTCATCTTTAAATTGTTAGTTTGAAATTCCATACCAACTCTCACTGCATTCACACAAAATTATGTTGAAGAAAAGTGATATGCCAAAAATAACAAGTGAATAAGAAATAATTAGAAAATATTTTAATGTTATGGCAAAAATAAAAAAAGGGCTTACTACTAAAGTTCAAACTCTATCTTTGATCTCTTATCTTGTAAAAGCATACAAAAACTGGAATTTGATAATTTTAAATTTTCATAATTGGTTTTTATCAGCGTTAATCGTCTGTATTTGTAAATAAAGTCGCATTCAATTTGATTATTCAGACAACATTGATAAGCCCCACACCCCATAAATATATTTTGGGAAACAAAAATTGGTAGTGTTTTCAGTAAATTGTTCGTGCTCAAAGCAATTTAAACTAAAGCGTAATGGCGCTACGGTGGGGTATTGTTGGTGTTAGTAAAATTTCTCATGATTTTGTGAAATCGTTAAAATGCAGTCCAAATAAAGGCCAACATGAAATTATTGCAATTGCCAGTCGGAGCATCGAAAGAAGTAAAGAGTTCGCAGATGCCTATGGCATAGCAAAGTATTACGGAAATTATGAAGATCTCGCAAGAGATGACGCGGTGGAACTCGTCTATGTCACCGTTCTTAATCCGTATCACTATGACGTGTGTCTCCTGATGTTAAATTATGAAAAACATATTCTGTGTGAAAAGCCGTTCTGCATGAATTCGTGGCAAACGAAGCAGCTTTTAGATACAGCTAAAGCCAAAAATCTGTTCATCATGGAAGCACTATGGTCGCGATTTTTTCCCGCTTATTGTCACCTTAAAAAATTAATTCAAGATGGAAGCTTGGGAGAAGTCCGCGAAATTTATATAAAACATGGATTTAGAGGTGAAAATGTGGATCGCGTAGTAAAAAAAGAAATGGGAGGAGGAGTTCTTCTAGACATTGGCGTTTATGCCATACAGTTCGTTTTATTTTGCTTCCAAGATGAGGCAAAATCAGTAAAAGCTATAGGAAAGAAAAATAATGCCGGTGTTGATATATATTTCGAAGCGGAAATTGGCTTCTCAGGGGGACGTATGGCAAAAATTATTTGCTCAGGAATGGATGAATATGAAAACCAAGCCGTTGTGGTAACAACTAAAGGAACACTTTGCGTAAGTAAAATAAATAAAAAAAACTTATAATATAATAATCTTATTATTTTAAAATCATAAGGTTCCAAAATATTGGTGTCCGACATCGATCGTTGAACCCGATGGAAATGTACAAAAGTGGCCTCTAGTGAAATCCAAAGACGTAATGAATTTCACCAACAGCGAAGGACTTTATTATGAAGCCGATGAAGTGATGAAATGCATTCGATCTGGAAAACTTTATTCTGATATTGTTACTCCAAAAGATATTCTAGATATTTCAATAATTGAAGATAAAATTCGAAAGCTAATTGGTGTGCGATATGACTGCGACAAACTATGAATTTATATATTTTTGTAAAAATCGTAGTTTATACATAGTTTTTGTACCCATAATAACACTGTAAATGATAGTGTTTACTGATTGGTTTACATACATATGTTTGTAGGTATATCGAAACTCACTTATTTGTAAAACACATTAATTTTCTTAACGAATTTAAAGGTTTTGAAACAAAACACAGAAAAAGTTTCTAGGGTAATTTTTCTAATATCATAATGTTTTAATGCAATATAATTTTAATGTTAAATAATAATTATTCTATTTTTGCGTTTTATATTCTAATCCATACATGATTAAAGTCTGAACTGAGAAATTCTGAACTGAGTGTTTGACGTCCAAGATTTTCATGTTAGTGTATGTTTTGTTCTGTCCTTACCGGCCAAGTTTTGTTGACCCTTCAGTCTCAACAGATTTATGAAATCGTCCATGTTTCTCCAGTTTCTAGCATTCATTTATAAAGAATAGGTATTTCGGTTCTAAAGTAATTAGGACAACTTATAACTTTTTTCCCACAGAGATTTGGGATATTCCCCCATAGTAAAAGTTGCAAAAAAAACCTTTCCGATGATACATCACTTATTGTTATTGGTTCCTAGGCTGGGGTCTATATATTTCTGCCCATCCTCCTTTACCTTTTATTTTAAATGGAATGTTTTCCAGGCACGGACAAGCGATTTATTCGAGATCAAGGCTCGACGAATAGACCTATTATTTTGCTACAGGGTTTTCAGTGGAGAACACTGTAAGCAAATACCCCATTTTATTTTTGAAAATCATTTTTCTATGACCGAGTGCGATTTTGAATTGTTTAAGAGGTAAGTAAAAAATAGAAGTGTTTGTCATAACGAATTTTATTTCTAATTTAACTCATTCGTAAAAAAAAAGGAAAGTACTTGAACTTTTTGGAATGGTGGACACATACACCGCTGTGCTTTAAAGCTTAACTGAGACACATCACAAATGTTAAAGAAGGCTCGCTCCATTTATCCCGCAGAGCAGCCAACTTGAAACGCGCCTAAATATATGCCTGCTTGACATTTGACGGGACACAACTGGCTGGACTGTGTTTCACTTATTTTACGACTTCATATAACTTTTTTTAACAAAATTCGAATCGGACTAAGCTTTAAAATCCTCATGACCGTAATATAATATGTAATATTTGTGTAAGCAACCAACTAGGTGATAGTGATAATGTTTAGTCGCAGAAATGATAGCATTATTGTGTACAAGTGTACAGTTCGTCTATTGGAGGATTCCGACGTGCTCGAGTGTGAATTTCAGGTGAATCGTCAATAATTGTAATTCAATTAAATGCTCGTGGTGTCGCGTAGGTGCGACTCGAACGTTTGATCGAATTTTAGGCGGAAAAATCAATTTGGTTTAGTTTATTTTGAAGCCTTAACCAGAGCCCCCAAGGATAGGCTACGTGCTCCTGACATCTGTATGCAGGAGACGTCAACGATTTATTGTTGAGCAAAATGCATTTCCGGCGGAGCAGTTTTTGTGCGGAAATAATTCTGCCGCCCTTCCCGCTGCAACTGCCTGCAGGAAAGGGCTCGCCGGTGGGCAGGGCTAGTCCCTCTCGAGACAAACTCGGTCATTTAATGCAATTACTCCAATAGGTCAGGTCAAGGCTGCGAGCAAAACGCTCTTCAACCCTATATTCGCGTAAGCCCGGCAAAATGCTTGGGCGTGCAATTTAGAGCCCCTGGGGCAAGCAGAAACCGGCTCCTGCTTTTGTTCTGCGGCCGATGATCAAACCGCGGAGCATTGACTAATAATTATTTATAGAACCCTCAGGTACTTTGTTTAGTATGCATAAGGGAGGCGAGCAAGAGAACTGTGCGGCAGACTATTTTTATTCAAATATCGCAACTGTCCAAATAAAATATTCATACGGAGAGCAAAGGAATATATGTATGTTCGTAGGTACATATTTTACCTTTCCCAATAATTTTAGGGTTCTTTGCTGATTTAAAAGCTTTATACGTATGTATGTATTAAATGTTTAAAAACAATAAGTCCGATCTTACCATTGTTGTAAATTACCATTTTCATTAAACTTTTCTTCTCTCTCCAATTATTCGCAATTTCGATTTGACTAAATACGCAAAAAACCGTAGCAAAATTAGTTGAGTAACGCTCTTTAATCCAGGGATCATAAATATTATTTAGTCAAAGATTTCTGAAATACTAAGACTTTTCTGTTGCATAAATTCCTTAAAACATAGTATGGGTATTCACGCTTTGGTGCAAATAGGCCTTGCACCCTTGCATATCGTTGTATAAGGTGCAAGAAAATCTGTTGCAATAGAAACAACTACGAAAATTTAAAATTTTGCACTTAGTGCAACGATGCAATGGGATATACAAAAAAGCGTGAATACCCATAGTGTGCCTGTTTTTAAACATTCGTGACAATATGCATTATAGCATTATGTATTGGTGAGTAGCAATAACAGTAGTGAATAAGCCTTTATTTCATTCCATTGCAATTGAGACATTCCGAAAACGCAGTTCTTTTTTTTACTATTCCCATAAACTTCTTTTTTCTATTGGGATAAAAAACTATCTTATATGCCGCATAAGATACCTGCATATATGTACATATTTGAAGTTACCTTTAAAATCCGTCTAACAATTTCCGCGGGATGCGTGCGCAGACAAACAGACGGACAGAAAAAATTACTTTTTAAATTGCATTTATTTCGATAATAATGTCCACCGATATTATGTGTAATTTTAAAAACATATATAATAAAGATACGGTCCTGTTACAGTTTTATTATAAAATTTGAATTTTGACCACTCCACACTAAATTAAATTTGGTGTAAACAAGCTTTGATGTGTAAAAATGGGAGATTATGAAAAATACTTAATTTAAGGGAAAGAATTAGACTAAAATGAACAAAATAGTATTCATCGAATACATGTTTATGAAATATTAAATAAAATAAAATATGTAATTTACATTTACTGCCCTGACGCCGATGAAATATTTTTTTTTTTAATTAAATATATATCGTTTATGGGAAACAAAATCTATCAAGTATATGAGTACAGAAATTTTTGCAAGGAAAAATTCGCTATTATCCCAGTCGTTGAACTACTATGTATGTGCGTTTTTGGAAGATTTAATGCATATCGTGGAACTCCATTACCTTTAATAGCAAATATCATCACCATCATCTGTGGATGCTCCTCGAGTCGAAATCACGCGACCACCCGAAATCACTATTTCCTACGTTTTTGATTTTATCAACATTTATTATTTATGTATTTTCTTCCACTATTCACAAGAATGGTTCTAAGCAATAGTTATTAGATTTATATTTTCAATTACAGAAAAACATAAAGGTTAAAGAGTAAAAAGTAATAGAACGGACTTAAATTCAGAAATAATTTTAGCTTTTAAATTTCGTTTTCTACTAACATTTTGCATCAAAAGGTTTGCTTTATTACTTCATGTTTGAAACATCGCGAAAATCAGATTGTCTACGATTATCACACCGACATATTGTTTTATATTTGTCCATTTATATTGTTGCTCTGGCACCTTTAATTATTATCAGAGTTCCTAAAAACTGCAGCTGAAGTTTGTTGCTTCATCTAATTTAACTTGAATTGTATGTAAAACATTCAAATCCCAATGTAAAATGAGGTTTGTTGTTTAACACTAGATAGCCCGCGAAGAAATCATTTTGGCAGCTTTTTAATTTCAATTAGTAAAAAAATTATTATATTTATAACGATACAATTTATTCTTCTTCTTCTCCTTTTTACAAAAAGTCCCATGATCCCAAGAAATTGTATATTATAAATATAATTTTTTTACTAATTGAAATTAAAAAGCAGTCAAAATGACTACTTTGGGCAATCTAGTGTTAAACTGCTTGATCTTGACGGTAAGATGACAATAGTTCAGTTTCAAAAATATCAAACCTTTCCAAAATAGGCATAGTCTAACTAACAGCTTGAAGAACAACAATTTCATGCCCCTCAGAAACATCTTCGTACCAATACTTTAAACAATTAAACTACCCTTACTTAGATCAAAGAAAACTTTAACAAAACAAATCAAACTAAACCCCCAAAAACAACGAAGATTGGTTCCTCACTCTGTGTTATACTCCTCAAAATATGCTAAACTGAAGCAATAAAGACTATAACATACATTATATTGCATATGTAGTTTCAAAATGCTAGGTGAAGGTAACCGAACAAAAAACTGAACTTTAGTGGAGTTAGGGTCTAATTGACAATTTTACGAAACTAAGCCTCTAAAACTTTGATATCAAGAAAATAAAACATACTATCTATCATATTTTGTAATGCTCCATCGTTTTCTAAACGCTGAACTTCTAGCTAATCAAATTTATTAGAAATGATTTATGAAAGTAAAGATATTTAAAAAAATGTTTTTACTTCAGCCAAATCACAAAGGCACCTTTCTTTTGGAATATATTTGCGAACAGCTAGGAATTAAGGAAAAAGACTACTTTGGACTGCGATATGTCGACGCAGGAAAGCAAAGAGTAAATAATTATTAAATAAGTTTGAAATGGATCATTGATTTTTATATTTTTTAGCACTGGTTAGATTTAGCCAAATCAATTATAAAACAAGTGAAAGGTAAAAGTGGAAAAATATACAAGTAAATTAATGACAAGCTCATTCTATATTTTTAGATGTCGATCCAATTTTATTCTCATTTCGTGTCAAATTTTACCCAGCTGACCCTTTTCGACTGACTGGAAATGGTCGGCTCATGCTATACCAACAACTTAAAAGAGATCTAAGACATGGAAGACTCTATTGCTCCACTGGAGAAGCAGCTGCATTAGGAGCTCTGATTGTACAAGGTGAGAATAAAATATGATTATTGTTTTTCGAATGTATAAATAAGATTTATTGCAAGTTCTTAGACTCAAATTCTCTTTTTCACAACTGCCCTTTTTACTTTCATTATTAACTATGATATTTTGGAGCTATCTTTGGACATATCGCCGTTAAAAAACGATGAGTACTTTTGCCATCCTTAGTTGCAATTATGGATTACAGCTAATAGAAAATAAAAAATTAGAAATTCAGAAAATTCAGATTCTACGAACTGTACTTTCAATAGAAAACGTTTTTCAAAACACATTTCTGCTCTTTAGAACTGATGGCTTTTCCTGTAAACTCAGGCGGTTTTCATACTCGTTTTATTTAAATGGAATGTACTTATTAATTTGAGGCATAAATGCGTACGTCAGCAATTCACTCTGTTGTGACAAGTTTTACCTGAAATCGGAATTTGCTGATAACTTATTAGGATTCTCCGTTCAAAAGGTGTTATTAGTATGACATTTTAGCATTTTTTTAATATAAAGTCCTGGAAATATAACAAAATCCAAGAAAAACTCAGAGTCGTTTATAGGTCTAGTTGAAACGTTATCAAGAATATGTTCTATAATAACGAGAAAATAACTCAAATAGTAAATACTAGTAAGATAACTTTTATTTCTGCTCTAAAACATAAAATTAACACAATAACTTTTATTCCTGATCTGAAGACATGAAAAAGATCTCATAACGTTAATTCCTAATTTAAATATATAAAAATCACTTGGTAACTTTTGTTCTTCTTGTATCGAGATTCGATAGGACATGAAAAAGTGCCATTCTTAAATCAAACTCGTTTCCTTTCTTCTCAAAATTGCAGTTTCTTACACATAATTATAAATTATTATATAAATTTATATATTATTATAAAAATATATATAAATTTTTTAAACAGAGGAAGTGGGAGATTATGATCCCGAAGTACACACTGGAGATTATGTGTCATCCTTGCGCTTAGCTCTTCGGCAAACGGATACGTTAGAAAAGAAGGTTATGGAGCTTCATCAAAAACGTGAATCTGGGCAAGAGCCAACGGTGGCAATGGATGAATTCATGGGTATTGCCAGGGGCCTGGAAACCTACGGCGTTGATCCTCACCCAGTCAAAGATCACAGGGGAACTCAACTCTACTTAGGAATTAACTACTCAGGCATCAGTACGTTCGTCTCTGGACGGAGGGCGCAACACTTTCGCTGGCCGGAAGTCCACAAATTAAACTACGAGGGAAAGATGTTCATAGCACATCTTAGTTACACAGATGCTAGTAGAGAGCCGGTATGTTAAAAACGGTCATGGAAGCTTGGCTTAGTAACTTTCATTTAATTTTTCTTCCACAGAAAAAGCACACGATAGGTTTTAAATGCCCCACAGGTGCTGCTTGCAGATATGTCTGGAGATGTGCAATTGAACAAATGTTATTTTTTACGTAAGTTTATGTAATAGTTTATTTTAGCTCAGAAGATAAACTGTATTGTGTTTTGATTTTTTGAGAATGAGACCTTTTCGAAGGTTAGACATAAACTCACCTTAAATTCGCTGTGTATTCTGCTTTAAATTCCCGATTTTAATGAAAAAAGCAATCGGCAGAACTGAGGACAAGAATTTTAACCTTCAACAGGCACGCTTGATGGGAAATACAAAAATTTTAAAGAACTTGACATTTCTAATCTTGGGAATCAATTGTGAAAAATTGTATGATGAATAATTTTAAACTAAAAGTAGGTAGTCTTATGACAGTTGGTCTCTGAGTAGTTTCAGATTTAAACTTTTTCCGGAACATATGTTTTATATTATAACAAGTATTCGGAGCTGGAAGCAGTAGTTTAAGGTATAGTTAAAAAATATAATATACTTATTAGGAAAGCCTTTAATAAAAGATAGACAATTTTCCAGAGTTTTATATAGAGTACTAGCTGACCCATACCCGGCGTTGCCCGGGCACAACAATCCACATAATAAAACTTTTATAAAAATATGATTTTGCCGATTTCAAATTTACTATCAAAACTGAAAATTTTGATATAGAGGATCGAATTGTTTACATAATTTGCGTTCAATCAATCTGAAAATACCTTGAGCATTTCAAGAGGGTTTTAAGGAAAAAAACATTTTTATAAAGAAGAAACAAACAAATGTTCAATAATTAATTATTTTTTCCCGTTAAGAAAAACATTCTCTTCAAATGTTCTATATATTGTTTTTGGTGTCATGTTTCGCTCTGGTCAGCTTTCTAGGCATTAAACAGACCTTTTATGGGCATAGAATTTCATCATTTCATCTGAATCATATAGGTATTGTTTGCTTGGTTCACCATAAATAGGTCCTCGTCATAGCGAAGCACAACCTAAATCCGATCCGGGGCATATGTTACACATAGGGCTAATTGCCCGGATAAGTATCTAATCGTTTGATAAATGCCCAAAAAGATTCTGCCTTCTGATCAAGTTTGTAGAGGTAATTCTTAAAAAATCATAAGTAATTTGTTCTTAATTTTTCTGAACTATGAACTTAGTATGTCTAATCTCAGCTAAGTCTAATTTGACAGCTTTTCTTTTATTTCAGACTTCCAAATAGCCAAAATGCATCAGTAATATCGGGTGGAGGATTTTTTTCATGGGGAACGAAATTCAGATACAGTGGAAGAACCGAAAGAGAAATTCTTACTGACAGCATAAACGCACTACGGGAGCAACAACTAGCCAACTCGTCCTCTCCAAACAAGCGGAAAGCAAGCAGCGTACCGGCTACCCCGTCCAGTCCACAGGGTGACTTAGCACAAATCCGTAAACTCTTAAGAAATTCGTATATATCAGGGTCTCATTTGCAATATTTAAATTATCATTCAGGCTACAGCAGTCTACCCCGCTCAACAATGTCTGAGCCGTTAGGAAACTGTACAGATCACTTAGGCACTGTATATAATCCGGATAGCACAATGCCGCTCCTCGAGCCCGTTTCGGAGGAAGCCAGGCGCGCGTCGCACGTTGACAATGTCCACAGCGCGGACCTTTCCGACTACTATTACCGGGACTCGTTCGAGCACTCGTCTACCGAAAGTGGCTTGACCAACACCTATGTTGACTCCCAGCGCCTCCACCACCTCCAGCAACAGCCCGGCAAGCATCTGCTGTACCCTACCAAGCAGCAACTCCAAGCAACAATGCCCGGCCGAATTATGTTGACTGAAAGCTCGATAGCAATGACTTTACAACATTCGACTTCCAATAATTCGGCTGTTATTAGGCAAAACGCTGCTAACACCGCCAAAAGTGTTAAAAAATTTCGCTTACTTCATGCATTCATTCCATCCTTTTTATTTGTCGTGGTCGTCATGATCATCTCAGCCATTTTCATCCTAGAATCTGAGTCGGAAATGTTCGCGCGCATTAGAAATTTGCCAGAAATGATTAGTTTAAGGTACCAATACTATCAGCCTCTCAAAGACTATATCGCTAAGCGACTTGGGACAACACTTTCTAAACTTTAAAATCCCCTAAAACAGCCGAATTTAAAATCTTGAATCTTAGAGCTGTTATGTGCACTTAAGTTCTAAGGCTATAGTCACTATAATTTTTATTCGTTTGACTTTATAATATTCGACAAAATCTCATATATGAGATGATCTATATTTTTTCTACCTTTACTGGAGTCCAGGAAGTGTTAAAATAAGGATTGTCGCGTAGTATACATCTAACGGTCAATTTTTTGCCTACATCAGAATTGAAGAAAAATTGTTTGTAGGTCTCTCTGGATTTTGTTGCTAACTAATTAAAAATTTACACTTGTTAACTACAAATACTAAATCATATTATTTTGGAAATGACGATAAGCATTAAAAATAATATCACTAATATATTATAGATCGGAAGTGATTAGTGACAATTTTTACTCTCTTTTTCGAGATATGTATGTACATATATAATTTTTCTAAGTACGAAGTACAAAGGGTCAAACTTTCAATTTTGATTGAATTTAATAATTACTATTTGGATAAAGACTTCTGAAATGCTCAAGTTTGATACTTCACCCAGTTTAGCAGTGTTACTAACATATGTGGATGTGATATTCGTATTCAGGACCAATATTCCGAAACTCCTTAGAAACAAAACTACGGCCCATATCTGAAAAATTTCTCACCTCCTCTTATGCATTATTACTGCTAAGTTAAGGAAAGATATTCAATCATTGTTTTTTTAATGTGTTTTAATTACTGTATGTAATTACTTATGCGAGGATATTTAAACTGGAAAACTTATGTTATTTGCATTGTTGCAATAGAAATTATCGCCCACCTACTCATTATGTTACACATCTAAATAGGTGCTCAAAATTAAAATAATCAAAAACCATATTCCAATATATTTTCTCACTAAATTACCCTTAGTGGTGGAAAATTTGTACACCATATTGAAGTTGCAAGCTTTCATGTTCGTGTTTTTATACCAAATATGAAAATCCTATATGTATCAATTAAAAGTGGAGACATTGGTTCACCGTATCGGATCGTAAAGTTGTCTTTGCCATATCACACCCGACTTGAATTTACAAATGTAGTAGATTTGGAAATATAGTTTTATCGAACTATTTTAGCACTCATTTTCGTTAAAATACCTTGATTTTGGCTTCAAAATACCCTAATTACTTAATTTAATTTCAATTTGTTTTACTCGAAAGGTTGAAATTTTGATAGTAAGCTGAAAATTAGTGTTACCGATTTACTTTTACACTAACTTACATTAAGGTCCTTTTAATTTCCAAAAATTTGGTCGCCACACTTGGTCCGCCGTTTTGAATATCGAAATTTTAATAATTGATTCGAAATTAGTAGTCTCAAAATACCCGTAGTACGTGTGAACATGCTAGATAATTCTTAGTAATCCCAATTAATTCCGAGCACCTATGTATGCATTTTTTTTTTATCGAAACGAAATATTTAATTTCTGGCGATATTTTAACCTCCTGAGTCCACGCAGTAACATGGTTCATAGTAAGGAACTCTATCTAGCGGACTAAGGTGCAAAGTAGAAATACTGAAAAGACTCAAATTATACTAACGTATTGAAAAATGTTATACAATTTTTGTATACTCAGTCCTAACGATGTTTTCACGCTCCAATTTTTACTTTTTAAAAACCTTCCTAATTCTCCAGTGGATAAATTCTTTAGTATATATTTGTCTTTTTATATTTAATATAGAAAGACTTTACATTATAGAATGTTTTTCATATGTGCACCACGCCTTAATATCTATTTAACCCGAATAAAAATTCTTATTTTCACTTCATGTTAATCAAATTCCTGTCAATATTTTTTAAGACTTTCTATTTTCATTTCCGACTTCATATTCATTACATTTTTAAGTCTCATTCAGCCAACAAAATCCTTTATTAGATATAATTTACATAGCATTAGCACGAATATTTCTCGTCCTAACCCTATGAATTACAATATAAATTGTGTTGAAAATTAAAATTAATATTTGATCATCTTCGATTTAGAAAGAAACAATGCAAACAAAATAACCCAAAGTGGGACCATAGAGGTCAAGTTGGCGCCAAATATTTTAATATTATGTACATTTTTTGTAGCCAAACTTTACTCATTTTCAGAAAATGCAATATTCAGTAGTAATTAAATCGTAACATTCATACTTTTCATGGTACATGCTAAATTAATTTGGTTTTAGACTTAAATCAATCAGCCAGTAACATTTTTAATATTATATTTTAGGAAGTTCTTATATACGTACATGTATAACTGTATTGGAATTAATTGTATATAATGTACAAATGTACTGCAGATTGTACATACATATTCATACACATATATATGCTCATTGTAGACACACTTTACAGTTTTAAAATTTTGAATACAATTTTCTGGTTAAAGGATATAATGAGTGGATTATTCTGTGCTTGAAAGGACTTGCTTTCTAAACGCTTCATAATATTATTACAAAATACAGTGGCGAATGGTAAATGTGCACATATTCAAGGTTTTATGTTGAATGAGTAATTTGTCTTAAAAAAACCTATGTTTTAAAGTTTTCCTAAGTAAAATAGAAAAAATTATAAGCTCATAAATGGTTGTAACTGGCTATTAATTTTTCCTTAAATTTTATTGTTTATCTTCAAAAATTTTGAAATATTGAATTATTTATACCTATTTTATAAGCTCAAAATATTTTAAAAGATACATATATTATATATAGATGTGCATATATGCAACAGTGGACTTTTTCAAATTATTTATTTATTCCTATGAATTTTTAGGAAACATGAATAACTCCATTAAGATGCGCATAGAAATACTTTTAACCAAAATTGTTAGTGTAGATAAATAAGGACTGGTCAGCGCAGGGTCCCTTTTTCATTTACAAATAAATATATTTTAAAACATGTGCCTTTATGTACGTATGATATCGTTCCATAATTCCCAGGAACTGTCATGTCTTTCGAAATCAAAACAATATATATACTCCACTTTTAGATTGTTTCCACAAAAGTAGTGGTTTAAAAAACAATTAAAACGCAATTTTTAGACTTCATTATTATTAATTCTGATATTGAAAATATACACATTGTATGATTATAAATATTGCTTTAATGGATAAAGAACAAAAATCAATATCTTATTTAATAAGGATGTACATACATGGATAGTTTGGAACAAAACTCATTACTTACTATAGAGTTTTTGTAAAATAATTTAATTAAGTTAAGGCTCACGGTATTTGTAAAAGGATCCTTCACTGTGTCAAAATATCTCTGTCCCTTTTCATAAATTCAAATCAAAACCTACATTTCTTTTGATTAAATTCGATGAATAGGACCAGACCTTTTAGTAGCCTCTTGGGTATGAATTTATTTGAAAGAATTTTTACTATTTAGTATTGTAAATCGAATCTATAAATAAAAAAAGCATTATCCGTTTTTTAAGCAAAGCAAGTGCATAACGAAACTTAACTTGCTCCTTAGGCAAGCAAGTGCATGACGTGTCTCAGACGTCATATGTACCCACGGGGGAGCCCATTTTCAAAATATTAACTTTTCAAAGACCATTGTATAATTATTTATTCATTGTATTGTAGGTATAGCTCTTATTAAAAGAAAATCAAAAACCA
The DNA here is from genome assembly GCA_951509405.1 of Machimus rusticus. Lineage (NCBI taxonomy): Eukaryota > Metazoa > Arthropoda > Insecta > Diptera > Asilidae > Machimus > Machimus rusticus. The sequence continues at coordinate 1,971,020 of OX608052.1, read as the reverse complement.
ACTGATTTCTGTCTAAAGAAAGTACCTGGAAGAAACGAGCCCAAACTCAATTACAGATTAAAATTGAATTGAACATTCTAAACAGTACATTTTCGCAAATATATTTTTTCTGCTAAGGAATTTAGCCCAGAAGTTGACACTCATTTTAAAATTAAACTTATAAAAATTGAGTTGGAAAAATACCACACAATACATATTACCTTTTTTAAATAAAATAAAATAATTTTCATAATGAATAACATACAACAATGCAAATATATTTAAGAGACCTTCATCCAAATTTGACGTTATTTTTTAAATTCTTTTATAATATAAAGTAAGGAGATTTTAAGTTTAATTATTATTTGAGTGTTGGTTTCTACAGATAAAAGATGTACACACTTACTATCTGCTATCAGCCTTTTACAAATGAACAAATAAGTGATTGATGATAAAAAGTAAAAACATTTCAAAACGCACATAATATAAAGGTGTTGTTTTATTTGAATTTTTAAGATGAATATTAAAAGAGTAAAATAGGGTGGGCCGGTGTGATTATAAAGGCTTAATCAACTGTAGTTTGACTCAATTTTGAAATGATTTTGGTAAAAATTTCTTTTCTCCTGTTTCGAAAAAAGAACATAATTATTACGTGCAACTGAATTTTGATGTCGTATTTTAACAGCCTGTTAATTTATATAATACAATAAGAAGTTCCGTCAATTATTAATTATCTTTTTGCACCGTAGTTAATTGTAAATAATGAAGTTTTAGAAGGCAAGTTATACATTCGTTTATATTTTGCCGCTTAAATTAACATATGTATGTGTTTTATATCGTCCAGGTTAGTAAAAATAACCAAGTCAGAAATTTCAACGAAGCTGGAACGTAGCATGCCGACCAGCAATTACTATTAGGCATAAAATAGCTTTTTAATTTATAATATATGAGTAAGAAATGATACCAAATCTTATATTTCTTTAAAATTATTTAAATATATTGCTAAAAGATGTCCACATCCACAAAACAAGTGCTTAGAGGATATACATTATACATAAAACATTAAAGTAGTAAAAAACATTATTTTTGTCATAGTTAATGCGTAAGGTGGTCAATTTCTCTTAAAATTGTAACAGATTTTTTAAATCATACATACTGCAAGTTCGAAAATTTGTCGTATTGATTAAATATAAAAAATACTAAAAACAAAAACATTTCTTGACCAAATTATTTAAAGAAGAAAAGTAATCAAACAAATATAAGTAATAAGATTGAAATGGCACATTTTGTAAGCATTTTTTATTCAGTGGGACTTTTGTACGAGTTTGCATTAACGAAAAGCAGCCGAATATTTTAAATAATTCTTAAATATTCTAAACAATCCCGGCGCATAGGTATTTTGTTACGGATTTACGTACAGACAAATAGTTTTAAATGGGAATTTTTTAAAGTGTCCTAAAATTGCACAATCCTTTTTCGAATTCAAGGCACAATCAGCAGAACTTTTGTTCAAGATCCAATATACAATGCTAAACCTTTAGCAATACTTTGTACCTTTAATTAGTTCTTGTTATTATGGAGTCGTAAAAAATAGTTCTCGTATTTTGAAAACTTTGATTTTCAATGCATATGAAAGGATACAATTTAAAATGTTTAGTTCTCCTCGTAAATTATTTATAAAAGCATTATGTATGGCAACATCTTAACTAAATCGTATACTATTTTATTTTAATTTTTATGAAATATTGTACTATTCAGTGATTTAGTAGGAACATTAATAGAACATGAGATTCAGGCTTTGGAAAATCCAAAAAATTCCGTTTGCTCTTTAGTTTAATTTGTGTTAGATCTTATTATTATATATATTTATATTTAATATATATTTACTATAAAAAATTAAATTTTAGACGCCGCAGACTCAAAACAACGATTTAGTATATAGTTTGCATCTTCTTTTTCAACTAAGACTCTAAAAATACAGCCAAATTTCCGAACTGTCCGCAAATTGTATAAAAAATTAAGTAAATATAAATAATTTATGAGGGAAACATATTCATGACTCCAATAATAATCTTTTTTATATTATATTAGAATAAGTAAATGATGCAATTATGCACTGGTAGAATGAAATCAATAAAATTGCGCCAAACTTCATAAGCCCTAGTCCAATATAAATACATATATATTTTCTTTTTGATATTTTAATTAACTTTTGAAAAAGTAGATTTTAATGCTAATACTCATAGTTTAGTGAACTAGATGGCAGTGAAGAATTTGTACTTAAATGCAAATTTTTTAGTAAATTCTATGAAATTCAATATGCAAATGTTTTTTAAGTTAAGATGAGAATAAAGGCCGAATGAAGTGCGAATTAAGTGAAATTAGAAAATTAGTTTATTAAAAATACATATTTTGTTCATTGCGTACAAATTGCATGTATAGTATTTCCATAAAGAGAATAAATGCTATAAATTTTATTACTATTCACGTTTTTCTGTTTTGTATGTTAATAACGTATTAAATCTAGAATAGCGTGGCCAGTGCGATTACAGATTTCATTAAATCGACGTATTAAATTGAAAAGGAAAGGAGGATTGAAAGCCGCTTCTCTACCGATGGTGCTCTGAAATGAAGTGAATAAATATCAAACAAGGATGTACAAAACATATTTATTTAACATCTTCACAGTATTTTATTCTGCCATCATAATAATTCTGCAATTTGAAAAATTCAACTATTGACCCTAATTTGCATCTCGTCCTCTTTTTTAACTGCGTTAGGAGGGTGTTCGAGAACGTTGTCAATTATCCCAAACTCCTTCGCTTCTTCGGGACTCATAAACTTATCGCGCTCCATATTTTGAATGAGGCAGTCGTAGGCCTGACGTGTATGCTTCACATAAATGTTTGTGAGCTGTTTCTTCAATTTAACAATTTCCTCTGCTTGAATTTGAATATCGGTGGCTTGTCCCTGTGGGAAAGAAAATAAAGTATTTTTGTGAATGAAAGCAATTTTTCAATTTACTTGAGCGCCTCCGGAAGGTTGATGTATCATTATTCTGGAGTTCGGAAGAGAGTATCGCATTCCTGGTTCCCCAGCTGCTAAGAGTAAAGAGCCCATCGAACATGCTTGGCCGACGCACCTTTTAATGAAATCTTTCTATATTATAACATTCTTATAAGAATGTCCAGTACGGTTCCAATATCTATATATATCTAATGACTCTTCGGAGTATTCTGTTGACGACTACGTTTTGTGATGAAATAGAGATATAGAAATGAGAAAATACCTTATAATGTTATCATATTGGGTCCTATTCTACTATTTTCAGAAATAGGGACTAGTGGTTTGACTAAAAATCATAGCCACTGTGAAAACCATTTGACTAGAAACTCGTAGTCTACAAATCCGACTATTGATCAGTAGAATCAGTAGAAATTGAGTGGCTATCGGAGCTTTAAGAGCTCTTACAAACTAGTGATGAATTTATTTATTAGCCGGCCACACACGGGATGGTTTTCGGCGTACAAGCACGCGTACAAACATAAGATTGATCGCGTGTGGGCAACTTGGCGTACAAACTTAAAACCGTCCCAAATAATTCACGCCTTTGATTTTTCCATGGTTTTATTTTTGTATCATCAGTCAAGATGAATTGCTCCGACATTAGATTGTGGAGTCGAGATTTCGTTCTTTAAATTTGTTATATCGCTTTAGGAATGAAAACCAACACCGTTTGTGGGCAAAATGGCGTACACACAAAGTTTGTCATAAAGATTGTCACAAGTTTGTACGCCAAAAACCGTCCCGTGTGTGGCCGGCTATTAGGAAAGTTTTTGCTATTTTTTATGATGTTCTGGAGAGGACATTTAATTTTTGATATGTAATACATATCTTTACTCTCGGTTTTGGGTATGATTTCGTGAAAAGGGACGGAAGTGTGTAACAGGAAGTGAAGAAGCGCGCGCGCTATTAGATTTGAATTTCTTCTCGCTTTCCTACAATCTATGAGAGTGATTTCGTAAAAAAGGACGGAAGTGTGTAACAGGAAATTCAAGATGGCGGACTGTCAAATTTTGAAGTTAATGCGATTTGCACGAAACTTGGAACTTGTGGGTTTTCGGGGTCGCTTATTTCAAATCAACTGTCAGAACTAACGAATCCAAGATGGCGGACTGTCAAATTTTAAAGTTAATGCGATTTGCACCAAAATTGGTACTTGGGGGTTTTTGGAGTCGTTTATTTCAAATCAAACGTCAGAATTTACGAATTCAAAATGGCGGACTGTCGAATTTTAAAGTTAATGCGATTTGCACCAAACTCGTTATTTGGGGGTTTTCGGAGTCGTTTATTTCAAATCAACTGTCAGAAATTACGAATTCAAAATAGCGGAATCACAAATTTTAAAGTTAATGCGATTTGCACCAAACTCGGTACTTCAAATAATTCAAACAATCAAGACTTCAAGAAAACTATTTAAAAAAAAAAAAACAGTGTGCATTTTTTATTTTAAAACTAAAAAAAATAGAGCGCCAGTTGAAAATAATTGACTAAATGTAGAACTTCTTAAAATTTTAAATTTAAATTAAATTTTAAAATAAATCAAATTGTTTATCCAAATTTATAAAGGACCCCGCATAGAGTCTATGGAAATCCGGTTTCCGTTAAATTGGCTGATTTTTCAGTATGTTGTGTATTTTAGCTCCCTAATCAAAAGTCTCTATGGCCGCTAAGTCCTAGAACCCCAGGATTTTGAGATACAGGTTGTAACAAAAGTCCCGGAACGGTCGAATATTTCGGAAATAGGGGTTAAATATTTTTAAATGAAGTATTCAACTTTACCAACCCTTACTCGAAATGCATGATATCATGTACAAAGATACTTTCTATGTAAACCTCAATTTAAAAATAATAGAAACATCGCCCAATATGTGTGCAGTCAGCGTCCAAACTACACTACGGAGGATTCGACACGTACATACTTGACGGATTTTTAATATTCCATAATTATACCTTTACGATCGATTGATTCTGAAACGCCCCTTTGAGACATCCTTTTTAAATTAAAAACTTACCAAGTTGCTATTGGTGGTTTCACATACTGCATTGTATCATAAATAGCTAAACCAGCTGTGATAACTCCTCCGGGTGAATTAATGTACATATGAATTGGCTTAGTTCCATTCTCTGACTGAAATATGAAATTTTGCTAAATCCGACGATAACTTTTGGACGCCCACCTGCAGGAAAAGCAACTGCGCAACCACCAGGGAACTTAGGTCGTCATGAATGGGGCCCATCACGCAAATAATCCGCTCCTTCAGCAGCCTGGAAAATATATCGTAGGCGCGTTCACCTCTGCCAGTTTGTTCCACAACAATCGGAATGAGGCCCAAACTCCTAGGTGAAGTTGTCCTAAAACCTTTGGTGCAGCCGGGAGAATTTACTAAATTCTGTGAAATATTCTGCAAGTATTCATTGCCAATAATTTAATTCTCTTATCCGACATATGCTTATCTTACGGATATTAATTTAAGCAATTGGGAGCTTTTACGTATCATCGTAAAACAAATTTCGTGTTTTATTATTCAAGACCACGGAAAAATTACGTTCGACAAACGACAAACAGCTGATGAATGTCAAGTATTGTCAATTATCTTCTTCTTTACGCTGATGGCTAAGCTTTTTGAGCTATTTTGGAAGAGAGCGGCTCATTTTTTTAGCTGCGTTTTTTTATCCGGCAGAACTTGAATATAAATTTTAGTTTTTAAAAATTTCGCAATTTGGCACGTCTATTATATCCGAGGTTTTTTTTTGAGAATGGTCCATTTTTAAAGCAAAACTAATACGGAAATGTATTTAAACAACTTATTACTACATATTTATTTTTTGTATAAGGAAAATTCTCAGTGAATAGAAATATTTTGTAAAAGAAAAATCTGATTCAAATGAAATATAATTTGTACGTGGTTAGTGTTGTAAATTGGACACTATTTTTTGAATATCTCGGAAACGATTAAATTATTTTTCCCTTCTTCCCTACTACAAGGAGCTCTCGAAACCGTTCTCAAATCGAAAAACGTCGGAAATAATAGAATCCCCCCCCCCCCCCCCCCCCGCAATTGAATTCAAAAAACTCTCAAATTCAAATAATTACTGAATTTAAGAAGTCGATTGGGCTAAAGTGAAAAATACGGGTTTCTCTACGATTTCGGTGAAATGAAGGTGCCTTCCGTTTGCCCAAAAACGAAAGGATCTAAAAGAATTTTGCGGCGGTCCCCTATATTTTCGACATTTTTTAAAAATTGCAAAAATTATAAGTTGAATATCTGCGCCGCAAAATTCCTGTTCACCCGCACAATTACAATAAAATTAGAATTTAACAGCTCCACGCCACACTAACTTCACATTTTTCGTCTAAGCTAAAAAACACGAATTAGAATTAAAAAAGAAGCTATTTTTCCAATTCATTTAATAATTATTTAGGCTTAAGCGCAAATAGCATTTGTGGTTTCCAGAAATTTAAAAATATTAAGTCACGTTGTATTTAAATTTAAATCTAAATACCTTCTTATAATAAAAAAAATATGGAATTCAATTTATTTATTCATATGTGAATATTTAAAAATAATTATTAATTTGGCACGGCAATTTTTAGATTATAATTTTTCTAAAAGAAACAGAATCAAAAATTGCTCCAGCTAAGAAAAAAAAGAATTAAAGTACCTTTCCAAAGATACCTCACTTGTACTTGTATATCTGTTCCCAAACGTAGGGACGAAATTCAAGTTTCATCGAAATTTTCGTTAAAAATTGCGTTTTCTTCCTTTTTTCTTAAAACGCGTCCACGAAAAACTCGATAAATTTTTTATTTGATCATTAAAATGGACTCGAAGAAAGTTTGTTCAGAACGCCCCAGGGTCCCAATTGGTATAGAGTTTCCTACGTAGAATTCAAACACAATGTACATATATTGTCACATAAATTGAACAAATAACGTGCTATATGCTGAAGGCTAATTTTTAATGATTGCAGTCTTTGTTTTCAGATTTAACAAATTGGTACATCGAAAGAGATGTACGATAATTATTTGCGTGCAAGGGAGGCGATCATGCTATATTAATATCTTGATCAGTAGAATAATAATTATTTGCGCATGAAAGCTTTAGTTCAGACTTAACTATTATAAATATATATATAAACTATAGCTATGAATATTGAGTCTCTAGTGATTGAGGATGCTCCCATTACTAGCAGTTCTAACCGCGGCAATTCTTTCAGGCCATTGGGCTGAGGTTTGTCTCACAAAATTATATTCTCGTATACCAGTGCTTACTGCAAATTTTTTTAAAAGGGACGCAAATACAACGTTGTATTTAAGAACGATTATCCTTTGGAGCCTTGTAATTTGGACGGATTTACGTATGTTGATACTGAATTTGATTTATCGAACATAACATTCACTAGGGACGATAACGACGTTATTATTTTGAGTGGATCATTCAAGATGAAAAAAGATGTGGGATTACTGGAAGTAAGTGATTTCTACGTAAGTTCGCTTTTAATTATTTATTATTCTCAGCTGAGCTTCGAAGGAAACAAATTTGACCGTGGAAACTGGGTGCCCATGTTAATGTTATCTAAACCTGACTACTGCGAATTTATCACTTCACCAACAGAAGGCGCCGAAACTGTTTTTGAAAATATGGAGCCTAAACGGTGTCCATTCAATACTGATGTACGCACAATTTTTAAGTATGTAAATTATCACAGAATTAATTCATTTTATTTCAACTCTTTAGACTGTATATACAATAAAACCTACCGCACTTAAAATGGAATACGATATCTCATACAGTTACGCCCAAGGTGAATATACGATGATCGCTAAATTTTTTAATAAACAAAAAAATATATCGAGCTGTGTAAAAATTCTATGTGATATTCATTAGTTACAATTAAGTGATGTTTCTGCGCATAAAAACTCTTATATTTGGTTGTGGAACATTTTTAATATGCCTAATTAAATAAATAATATTTTGAAGTTGTAAAGAATAAAATTGCGTTTAGAATTAAATTCAGTAGTTGTATTACATAACGAGCAGGTTACGGTCGCGGTTTAGGTGGACTGTTCAGCCTATCCTGACTAGCTGACTGAGAAAAACAAAATGATTTGTATTGAGCCAAGCCGATAGTAAGCTAAACCTGGCTAAACTCGAAGCTGATTAATGAGCTGCCGCACTATGCGTTTCCTCACTTATTATACATACTTACTTTGTTCTCTCAGTCAGCTGAATAGTCACCTAAACCGCGACCGTAACCTGCGCGTTATGATTTTACCCTTAATCCTAGTACTATGTATATGTGAAATGTCAAATCCCATTAATTTTCGTCTCAGATTTTCAAATCCGTGGAATATTCGGTAGCAAAATTTCATTAATACCTATAGCTACGCGGTGGGCTTGTTTACCTCGCTGCTGTTCTGCGCAAAGGGCTTGTGGGTGTGTTCTACCGTGAAGCGCGAGGGGATTGAATTTTTCAAGGAATCCTCTGAGTTAGGGCTCTGCTCAATAAAGGAATGAAACCCTGAAGGTTGCAAGAGGCATACGGACAAATTCATAGGTATCGAAACTATCGAAAAGTATCGAAACTATCGAAAAGTATCGAAACTATCGAAAAGTATCGAAACTATCGAAAAGTATCGAAACTATCGAAGAGTATCGAAACTATCGAAACTATCGAAAACTATTGAAACTATCGAAACTATTGAAACTATCGAAAAGTATCGAAACTATCGAAAAGTATCGAAACTATCGAAAAGTATCGAAACTATCGAAAAGTATCGAAACTATCGAAACTATCGAAAACTATTGAAACTATCGAAACTATCTTTGTTTGTATTGGCGCGTGCATCAAGTGAAATAGAATAGAATAGAATAGATTTGAGAGAATCTTAAGCAATCTTAAGGAAATTCAACGAGCAATCTTAAGCTGCCTTAAAACCATTATAGTTCAGGCTATAGCTATTGATATTTTTTTACTGCGTTTACTACCGCTTTATGTGTTTTAATTTTTAAAATGCCTATAAATATGCTCAATGTATTTTTAATTCTTATTGTGAATGTTTAAACTTGAGCACTGAAATAAATCCAACCAATTATTTTTATAGTGCAAGGAAATTGTTTTATCTGTTAATATATTGTTTAGTCTATAACTCTAATGAAAAATGCTAACAATGGTTCTCCACAAATGTATAACAAGTTTTCTTTTTCGTATCAAATACAAGAATAAAATGAGGAACCAGCATTATTTTCACTGGGCATTACTAATTTCCATCAACTCCGAAAATAATGTTACCGAAAATCTGACACCACACAAACGAACTGAACGAAAAACATTCGATCAGTTCTGTCTCAGTGTAATTTTTTTGACTTGGGAAGTATTGAGCCGGGTTAATTTCGCTAATTTCCAGGTGAAAGGTAGAATATAAGTTTACGAAGCATCTTAGTTACTAAACTGTTGAGCAGTTGCTAACATTGCGGTACATTTCAAAGCGGAAAACATTGAATCTTTGACAAAAGTCTGAGGAGAGCACCAGCGCCGGAGAAATGGCGTCCCATCAATACCATCAGATTGCCAATCTGCTGGAAAAGGTACGTAGCTGAAGTTGTCCGCCTGTTCCGATGTATCACTGCTGCAGAACTTACGTGGAAATCATCAAATTATGCTCTGTGAATATTTTAAAATCATTTTATATTTGCAAATATTGCCAAAACCCCTGCTGCAAAGTGAGGTAGATAACCTCAGAAATTCCTTTGTTTTGAGAATTTTTATTCCGTTAGTGGGAATAGTTTTAGTCTCCTTAAGAATTATAAAATATGCTGTTGCACTTTTAGATGACATCCAGCGACAAAGACTTCCGATTTATGGCCACAAATGACTTGATGACTGAACTGCAGAAGGACAGCATCAAACTGGATGATGAGTCGGAGAAGAAAGTGGTCCGAATGGTATTGCGGCTGCTTGAGGACAAGAACGGTGAGGTCCAAAATCTGGCCGTAAAGTGTCTAGGACCACTTGTAAACAAAGTCAAAGAGAATCAAGTTGAGACCATCGTTGACTCTCTGTGCGGCAACATGATTTCCAACAACGAACAACTACGAGACATATCAAGCATTGGACTCAAAACAGTTATATCGGAGCTCCCACAGACCTCGAATTCACTAGCTCCTAATGTTTGTCAGCGCATCACTGGAAAGCTCAGCAGTGCTATAGAAAAGGCAAAGCATACAAAAAACACCTATCCGGGTAATGTAAGCAAATATTGTATTTCAGGAGGATGTCTCTGTGCAACTGGAAGCTTTGGATATCTTATCTGATTTATTATCGCGTTTCGGAGATTTTCTAATACCTTTCCACGACACTATTTTAAAAGCACTCGTTCCGCAATTAGGATCATCGCGACAAGCGGTGCGCAAAAGAACAATTGTGGCCCTTTCCCATTTGCTAACGCTGTGTAATAACGACGCCTACAATAAGGTGATAGACCATTTATTGGAGGGATTAGAAAAGCCACAAAATCCCGGAGCTATTCGTACTTACATACAGTGTCTTGCTTCAATTTGGTAAATACTTAATACTCTTGTTTTTAATTATAATCTATAGTATGTAAATATCTTACGAAAAATAGTCGTCAAGCTGGGCACAGGCTCTGTAATCACATTAACCGAGTAATGTTCCTGCTGAAGGAGTACAGTCAAAGGGACGATGATGAACTACGAGAATTTTGTCTACAGGCTTGTGAGGCTTTCGTTTACAGATGCCCTGATGCCATTGTTCCTCACATTCCTACAGTAACCAGTAATTTTATAAATTAATAAGAAATCTTAGATGTTTTCGCTTTTTGTAGATAATTGAATTGTGTCTCAAGTATGTTACATATGATCCAAATTACAACTACGAAGCCGATGATGGTGATGTTGGAATTGCAATGGATACTGAAGATGAAGAGTATATCGATAGTGAAGAGTACAGTGATGATGACGACATGAGCTGGAAGGTTCGACGTTCTGCTGCCAAATGCTTGGAAGCAGTGATTACAACTAGACATGAATTGCTTGAAGAATTTTATAGAACTCTTTCTCCAGCTTTAATAGCAAGGTTTAAAGGTAAGTCAAAAACTGTTTTCTGTATGCTATGTCCATGGATACCTATTGTAATTCATTAAAACAAAAACTGAATTGGGCATTGGCATATGGGAACAAATGGTTATGTATCATAGTTATTCATTTCTTCCAAAGTTCAAGGGCAGAAAATTAAATCCTTACAATATTTATATGCATATTTGCGGCCAAATACAGATATTCATATGTGTGGGGTTGAAAATATTTATTACTAAATCCTCATATATTTTTTACATGAGAATTCTAATCTGTAATAATGAATGCATAATATAATAAAATAGCAAATCAACACACTAAAAAGAAGTAAATAAATAAATTTCATAAAAAAAACTATTTGATATTTTAAAAGTTATTTCAATTTTTATAAAGTTACGCAACATGCAACAAAGTCGAAATTCTTAAAATATGCCGGCTACATACAAAAACGTTCGAGCAAATAGCTTATTGCATTAATATACTGATATTAAATAATTTAATAATTTCCCACACGATCGGAACTCCTATTACATAATAAAATTTTATTGTATGCATGCATAAAGTTCGTCTAAAAAGAAATGATTTGTTTCTTAAAATAGCGTTTTATTTAAATTAAGCTTTAGTAACATTTTTCCTTGTAAATGTAAATATGTATGTATTCGAAAATTTTTATTCTAAAAATTACTATACTTATTTTGTGAAATTGGTTTGTATATAATGCTTTTGTATAAAACTATCATAACTCGATAAAGAACATAAATTAAATTACATCATTGCAATTTTCATTGCATTAAAATTAAAAATTGCTTTTCTGTTATTTTACAGAACGCGAGGAAAATGTTAAATCAGATATATTCCATGCGTATATTGCACTGCTAAAGGCGACGAGACCTGCTGATGACCTATCCCATGAACCCGATTCAATGGAGCAAGTACCCGGACCAATTAGTTTACTGCAAGATCAAGTTCCGGACATTGTTAAGGCAGTTCAACCATTAATGCGTGAAAAGTCAGTGAAAACGAGGCAGGACTGTTTCCTTCTTCTTCGAGAATTGCTAACCGCATTGCCAGGTGCCTTGAGTAACCACCTGGAGCAGCTTATGCCTGGAATTCATTATTCTTTAAGCGACAAAAACTCAACATCAAATATGAAAATCGATGCACTAGGATTTGTTTGCAGCTTGCTGCAAGGGCATAACCCACAAGTAAAGTATCTCATTATTAAATAAATCTAGATGTTAAGTATACCCATTTTTTAGGTCTTTCATCCGCATATACCGCTCTTAGTTCCTCTTGTTGTTAACGCTGTTTTCGATCCTTTCTATAAGATTGCGACAGAGGCTTTGTTGGTCCTTCAGCAACTAGTTAAAGTAATTCGCCCTTTGGATGTTGAAACGAACTTTAATGTTTCACCGTTTGTTGGACAACTATATCAATCTACACTTCAAAAATTAAAGTCATCCGAGGTGGATCAAGAAGTGAAAGAAAGAGCAATTGCATGTATGGGCCAATTAATCGCAAATATGGGAGATTACTTAAAAGCGGAATTGGCTACTTGCCTACCTATATTTATGGAACGTCTGCGCAATGAAGTTACTAGGCTTAGTTCCGTTAAAGCTCTTACAATGATTGCTGCTTCACCTTTACGCGTTGATCTATCTCCAATTTTGAATGACGTTATTCCAGCTTTAGGGCTCTTTCTACGCAAAAATCAACGAGCTCTTAAGCTTAATTCTTTAACACTACTCTACACTCTCGTTAATCATTATAGTCATACGTTTAGCCCGCAGCTTCTGCAGACAGCTATTTCTGAAATCCAACCGTTGTTATCTGATTCTGATCTGCATGTAGCGCAGTTGTCGTTAGTATTGCTTACGACGACTGCTAGTAAGCAACCCCAGGCTCTTATAGGGATCCATGATCAGTTCCTGCCTCAAGTTATGATTTTGGTACGATCTCCCTTACTGCAAGGGACTGCGCTGAGTTGTACTCTCGATTTATTTCAAGCTCTAGTTCAAGCCAAATTACCTGGCTTGGGTTATTCTCAATTATTGGAAAAATTGACAGAACCTATTTTATGTTTTCCAAGTGAACAACTCCACAAACAAGCTTACCACTCCCTTGCAAAATGTGTGGCATCGCTAACGCTTCAGTGCCCTACGGAAGCAGTTCCTTTAGCATCACAATTACTCCTAGACATCCAAAAGAAACGCGGCGACTCCCACCTTGTCTTCTGTCTTTTAACAATTGGAGAAATTGGGCGGCACTTCAGTTTGAGCTCCATTGATGCACTACCTCAAACTATAATTGAATGTTTCGCAGCAACCTCCGAAGACGTTAAAGGTGCTGCAAGTCACGCTCTTGGAGCAGTCGCTGTTGGCAGCTTGCAAACATATTTACCATTCATTTTGAGGGAAATTGAAGCCCAGCCAAAAAGACAATACCTCCTTTTACATTCGCTGAAGGAAGTTATTTCTTCCCTGTCCACCAGCCCGAACGGATTGGAACAACTGCTACCCTCTGTCCCATCCATTTGGGCTCAACTTTTCAAGCACTGCGAATGCTCCGAAGAAGGCTCTCGGAACGTTGTAGCGGAATGTCTAGGAAAACTAGTATTGGTCAATCCAGAGGATCTCTTACCAAGGCTACAGCAGGCACTACGGAGCGAGAGTCCTTTGATGAGAACGGCTGTTGTCTCTGCTGTAAAGTTCACAATCTCAGATCAACCACAACCCATCGATGTACTTCTTAAGCAATGTATCGGAGAATTTTTATTTGCCTTACGTGATCCTGAACCGTCTGTGCGCCGAGTAGCTCTGGTGGCTTTCAATTCTGCAGTCCATAATAAACCAAGCCTTGTAAGAGATTTACTTCCTACTTTACTTCCGTGGCTTTATTCGGAAACAAAAATTAAGGTAGGTGTAAGGGTATATTCGCGAGAGACTCGTAACAAAATTTTATTTATAGGATGAACTTATTCGAGAGGTTGAAATGGGTCCATTCAAACATACTGTTGATGATGGACTGGACATTAGGAAGGCAGCATTTGAATGCATGTACACGCTCTTAGAGCAGGGTCTTGACAGAGTAGATATCATGCAATTCTTAGATCATGTTCAAGCGGGTCTACGCGATCACTACGATATAAAGATGTTAACTTACCTGATGACGGCTAGACTGGCAGTGCTTTGCCCCGATGCAGTTCTCTTAAGTATGTTGATAAAATAACATTGGTCCTTTCACATTTTATATTCTTAATACCTTTTAGGATTAGATCAATTTGTGCAGCAGCTACGAGCAACGTGCACACATAAAGTAAAGGCAAATTCAGTGAAGCAAGAGTATGAAAAGCAAGATGAATTAAAACGATCAGCTCTCAGGGCTGTTGCCGCACTTGCGTCTATACCAAAAGCTGGTAAGAGAATCATTTTTTGATACACTTAAATATTTTACAAATAATGTTTTTTAGACAAAAATCAACAACTAGCCGAATTCCTTAAGCTGATTAGAGAAACGCCTGAATTAAACAAAATTTACGACTACATCCAAAAGGATTCAGTTACAAATAGCAATTCTGACAATATATCGATGGATCAGAGCTAGGTGAGAGTTTTGGAAGATTCTAGCGGTAGACACTTAAGGTATTTTATTATTAATTGTCTTTAAAATATGTAATTAAAGTATACAATTCAATTATAGAAAACACTTGAAGCGGAGCTATTTTGATATATCCTTGTGAGTAAATCTGGAGATCGAAATTTGGGGGGAACGTCTCGGAAGCAAATATACCACAAATTGAACAAACATTATTTCTCAATTAATTTCTGTGTTTCTCGCCTTACGGTATTATTTGTGTTTTGTATTTTCCCCTTGATGCATTTAACTATTTAAATAAATAACAAATTTGAACGCGGTCTTATTTTTAAACAATAAATAAAACATTGGAGGGCGCAAATTTATATTTTTTTTTTTAGAAAATTAGTTCAATTGCCTGCAAAAAGATTTTTTAATATGTATGTGTGAAAAATTTTCTTTTTACTGCCAAGGTTGATCTAATTATTTAAATATCGCTATCAATTTATGAAGGTGTATTTTATTTATCTTTTAAATTAAAATTGAGACGATATTTGGAACAGCAATCTCATGCCAGACTTGAGCTTATTTAGGCTTATTTCAAACCTCACCCAACGTCAACTTCAATGTAAGAAAGGAATAATTATTTAATTAAACTTATTTGTTCGGCCTGTGTGACTCCGTTTCACCCGGGTTCAGGAGTCTTCGACTTCGGTTTTCCGGATGAAACTGAGTTCACCGGGTGAGCGTCACACGGAATAAAACAGAGTGATGCGTTCTCACGCGATTTCAGACGGTACCAAGGTCAAAAATATATAAGGAAGTAATTGCCAGAGTGAACAGTCTTTGTAACAGGTTCCATAGTCTTTGATCATAATATTGTCATTATTCCTCCCAATGCCAAAATTTTGCTAGAAGTCGATAGCATGCTTAAGCACTGCGGTGGAAGAGAGATAAAAAATTGATAGTGTTACAGGGTGCCGAAGAAACATGGATGAAAAACACTTTTATAATTGTTTCTTTAAGCCAAAATAGAATTGTTAATTCAATATATATTTGACCATAATATTTTTAGACACCTACAAAAACAATTGGCCGAATATGCCACATTTTACCATAAATTAACTAAAAACTCAATCTAAAAGAACCACCCTATCGTTTAAAGTGAACCGATCGGCGATCACTAGAGCGCCTCACCATACAATCGCATTTGCTTCCTCTGGAGTCACTGACATATAGAAATGGACTACTCGATTTGCTGTCTCAAATGGTGCACCCTTTTGACAGTTCTCACCTAAGGAGAGTTCAGATATAGAAGGCATATATCTGTCTATTTTTTTCGCATTGGGCGAGATAGGGGGCTTCAAAAGGCGGCAAATTTAAAAATTATATTTATTTTTACTTGTAACCTGCACGCTTAAATCTGATTCTCCTAAAAGTAGCATCTCATCTCAAATAATTTCGCAGCGAGAAGTTTCTGAAATAAGACATTTTCATTGAAAAATTCTCAGCAAAACGTCGAAATGCTCTCTTCTGGATATGCGGTTTATATCGCTAAACAACTGTTTTAAGAACTCAAAAGTAATAATTAGAGCACTTTTGTGTTTTAGCTGTATTCCCCACTAAATTTAGTTACATTAAAAGGACATAAATGCAATTAATTCTGATATAATTCGCCGCATTACGCCACCCAGGGTTTTTGTGATTTTTGTGAAATTTGTGTCGGTAAATCAGACATAAAATAAAACGAATTTTCAATATGGGATACTAAAAGACTGATTTTCATAATTTAATTACATAATTTCTGCTGAAAACTTAGAAATTGTGTAAAATTCAGTTGTATCTTAAAAAGGGGTAATTTCATGTTTGGGTTCCTTTAAAGAGACTTAAGATACAAAAGGAGCTATTTAATAATTTTTGGTGTAATTACTTGATGGGTTTATGCTATTAAAATGGACTAATGCCCCAAAATGCATTTGACAACAATTCAAATCTACAGCTGACTGCTCAAAATCCGTTAATTGTGTGAGCAAGAGGGAACGAGAAAGTGCACCATCTCGATATAGGCATTTTGTATGGGACGAGTAGTCCATTTCTATATGTCAGTGTCTGGAGTGCACCGTAATAGGTAAGCTGTTGTTTCACGCCATTTTTCGCTTTTACAGTCCTTATTCTTTTATTATGAACTTTAAATGAGGATTCAGATTTGGAGCAATAAGGCAGAGATTCTCTTTCTTACTAATGGGAAGATTTTTTGTTTTAATTTTCTCAAAATGGTCTATGGTGGGGACATCTGCGTCTTAAAAATAGAGTGAGCATTCTTTGTAATCTTCCATATTCTTCGATATTACTGCCGGTTGAAGTAATAAGGGTTAAATTGTTTCAAACAATTGCGCTTAAAAAAGTTAGTTTTTAGCTCATTGCTCAAAGTTCGCAGCTAATGGCTGAAGGATCCAATAATTCAATTGCAACTAACTTCGTTCAGTTGGATTCTCACTAACTGTCAAGTCAATCGGTGTGAACTGTGGATGCGGTGTAAATTGCAGTCTCTTGAATTCCAGTGACATATCTTTCTTTGCACAAATAAGGTATTATTTACTTTGATTGCGAAACAGTGTGATTAACCGCTCCCGTGTTCTAGATATCGGCGAGCAGAAAAGAAGTGGCTGTGCAACAAAATCTGAGGTGCGGTGTCAATAATTGAGCGTCTTTAACAAACACATCTATAAATTGGCAATATAAACACGATTCGGCGTCCAATCTACATTAAAAAAAGTTAGAGGAGCCGAAGGAGCTGTCAAGACTTCGAGCCACGTCGGCCACGTCATTTTTGTCTGCTGGTCCGGTCATCGTCTGGATATTTAGGAATTTCCACTGCTTACTGGATTCGATCACCCCTAGCGCGTGGCCGATACGGTACACACTTATCTAATTGGCAAACCTAGGAAGTATTAGTCAAATAAGACGAAGATGAATATATTCCGCCTAGCCGGTGACCTGTCACATTTGCTCGCTATTATTATTTTGCTGATAAAAATTTGGAAGACGAGATCATGTGCAGGCATATCGGGGAAGTCACAAATATTGTTCGGGATTGTGTACCTTACGAGATACTTAGACCTGTTCACCACCTACATAAGTTTGTATAACACTTTTATGAAGATCGTATTCATAGCGACTTCAGGCGCCACAATTTACTTGATGTACGTTAAGTTTAAGGCCACGTACGACCACAACCACGATTCGTTTAGGATCGAGTTCCTGCTTGTGCCCACCGCGTTGCTGGCCCTGGTTGTTAACCATGAATTCACAGTCATGGAACTCCTTTGGACATTCTCAATATATTTGGAGAGTGTTGCTATTCTCCCACAACTGTTTCTGGTCAGCAAAACTGGAGAAGCCGAGTCCATCACGAGTCACTATCTGTTCGCCTTGGGCTCATATCGCGCCCTGTACCTGCTTAACTGGGTCTACAGATACGTCGTTGAGACCCACTATGATTTAATTGCCATCTTCGCAGGCATCGTGCAGACGATCCTCTACTGCGACTTCTTCTATTTGTACATTACGAAGGTTCTCAAAGGTAAAAAGTTGCAGCTGCCGGCATAAGGAAACTGTCATCTCCACTTTTGTATTAAAGTTATATGATAAAAATTATGTATGTATCTCTTCAATATTCATGTTCTGTATTTTTAATGTTTTTTTATTGATACTTCGAGTAATGTTAGAAAAATATTCAATCTGAGGTCCCTCGTCATTTGTTTGTAAACGAGCATTACTACTAGGACTTTTCCTACTGCGGAGATTTTCAGAGAGATGATGTAGGCTTTGTTTTTCATTAAAATTTGGGATGAGTAAGTAGTTCGTTGCCTTTTCTGTCAGCAACGGATATGAACGAACCCTTCCTGCAAGCACCTACAGCACTGGACGATGGCTCTCGGATGTCCCGGGAAGCTTTTGGCCAACACTGGACTTCTGCCGCCTTATTATTTTTACTTAACTGCCTACATTAGGATTGAACGACAACAGGAAATATTCTTTGAAAAAACCAAAGTTCGTCTATTAGTCGCGGAGAATTAAAGAACTATGTATGAATGCTAGTTTTTGGTCATCCATGATCTGAAATAAATTTATACAAAAAATAAAAATCATCTCTTGATTTTCATTCAAAACTTTCCTTCGTTCAACCTAAATGTTATAAAAAAGTTCTATTTGCAAGTCCTTATCAGTTTAAAACGGTGCCCTACTTTTCTATGGTGCTTAGGGTCATATCGCAAACATAATTTGATTATAGAAATAAGAGGTACGGCGCGAAATAGTAAGTTAACTACTGAATATGAAAATTTTCAAAATATGTAGGCATTTTCAATATTAAAATATGGTAAAAATTATGTAAGTTATTCTGCTACATAAACTGATGAGTTTTCATACGAGGGTGAGAAAAGAATGTTCCATTCCGTCGCAGCAAGTTTCCGACAAAATAGGGAAAAAAAGAATTGGTTATTTTATTTAAAATAAATAATATGAAGTTTCAGCTACACAGAATAGTAATTTTAACTCATTCATTGCTTTTAGTGTGAGGAAGTGGTTTCCACCGAATATTTTACTAATCTCCCATGATACAACCCCCACTAGTACCATTAGAATAGTAAAATCATCTTTTTTTAGATCAGTGTTTCATTACTCGGTAATAATGTTTCTGAAAGGACTTATAAAGCGTTTTATGGGTGTATCTCCTCTAAATTTTCAGGGTGAAGGATCGAGTTTAGGGAGGGAGATCGCCAAACAAACGTTGATCAGGCAAATTATGTAGAATCAATTAACACACCCCTGTTTAGGTATTAACGAAACATCGTGCACATATGTATATGTATGTACATTTTTGTACCTTACGCTGTTACTCTTATATTTGGGGGCTATTTAATTATAAAATAACATTAAATTTAATAATAATAGAATGAATAATGTGAATTGAAAGTAGCGCTAAACAATTTAAACGCATTTTTAACAAAGGGATTAAAATTGACTTGCAAATGAATAATTACTAATTCAGAAATTATGAAAATAATGTATTTTAATTGAAGTACCTCTAAAACAACAAAGATTACTGAAAAACATTATTGAACACTTTGAACTCTTGAGAGCACGTGATTGGGGCAAATGGCGTCTTCTTTGATGAACTTCATAAAATCCAAAAGCAATTTATTTTTCTTTGATCAATTTTCCCCTTTACGATTTTTAGTATGCTTGAATATCTCCTTTTTGTTTTGAGGTGTTGAAAGAAGTTGCTGAAACTCATTTTGCGGCGTTGGATCCTTCAACATCTTCAGATCCTTCCTGTGTGTCGTTACTTTTGTATTTAAAGTGTTGATTTGTGGCTTTCGAGTTGGGAACGTAGTTGGACTGAACCTGGCTTTTCTTCTTTAAAAGGAATTTGATGCAGGGGCGCATTAAAGATATTTCCTAGTGGCAGTTTTATTACTTCATTCATACACCCTTCTTCTCCATTAGAGTCGTCCACCACAATTACTTCACTTTGCTCCACTTCTCCAAATGCGGTTTCAGGTATACAAAGTATATTTTGTAGAGAAGGCTCACTCGAAGGCGACACGAGTCCGGGGATCGTGCATAAAGATATCAAGTTTTTCACGTGATGACCATCAGGTGAGTAAAACTTATTACCCAAAAGATTCAGAGATAATTCCATTAGCAAAAACGACGCCATCATGTTTACTGAACTGTAATCTGTAACACAACGACAACGGTAAAAAAGATTTGAGCAGTCGTTTTATATTTATTAAAATTTCTCAGAAAAAAAACAGCGAAAGTACTTTTTTTTAACGTTGACAAGAAATTTTCTTTAATATTTTAATTTGATTAAAGGGTGTTGTTTGTAAAAAACAATTGAAATTTGAATCAATTTAGTTCGTTAAACAAAAAAAAAAAGCAGATTTCGTTTTTCCCTTGCTGTTCTATAAAACGTTGAAATAATACATATGTTAAAAAAGTGGACTTACGTACGTACATACATAACTTCTAAAAATAATTGTTTTTATAAAACAGACTGATCGATTTGCTATTTTCGCTACTTTACATGAACGATTTTTTGAGTATTACTTCTTATTAACCTAGTAGGAAAAATCAGGCAATGCAATTCCGAAAACGGGATTAAGAAAAATTTTGCTTTAGTGCAGGCAGTACAGAACTACTGCCTGCCTTATGTAAATTCCAATAAGATTGAACGAGATAAGAATAGGCAGCCTCAAAATGCTCACCCACGGACGGATGCGGTTGTTTACATTTTTTCATTCTGCAGTTTTAAAGGCGACTGAGGTGCGTTGTTTGCATGCTTGGCGAAACGTACAGGGTGGGCTTGAATTTTTACAACTTAACCAAGCTATTATGAGAAGAAAATTTATCTCACAATAATATGAGAGTAAGGCTTTATTTAACAATTTATATATTTTAAAAAGAAACCAATGATAAATGATAAATGCAATATGTTTATAGAAAAGTTGTAAAAAATAAGAGGTACCCTGTAGTGTTTCAATTCTCGTTCCATTTCCACTCAAATTGTTATCCCTTTCTTACACATAACTTCCTTATTACTATCTAATTCTCAAGTTCGTTTGGGTGACGGTACCAACCAAGGGCAAATTTTGATAAGAAAAAACGTGGAGTGTCGCATCTTATAGTTGATCATCTTTGGTTTACATCACTAACATATAGATTGGACTACTACACACGTCTGAAAAACGGGATCATTCTTCAAACCTTCGGGGGAGCGAGATAGTTAGATTTCAGCCAAAATTTGATCTCGTTTTTGAAGTGATAGTTGTTTTAGCCAGGACCAGTAGTCCAGCAGCTCGTTTCTGTATCTCCAGTGGAGAGAGAAACTTTCCTACTGGCAGAAGTAGAGAGCATGCTTAAGCACTGCGGTGGAAGAGAGATGGAAAATGTGAAGGCGGAGCTTGGAACTTGGAGGAATTGATACAGTCTTACAGGATGTCGAGAAAATATGAACGAAAAACTGTATTATAATTGGCCCTTTATGCCACAATTTATTGTTAAGTCAATAATGTTTGAGCATAATTTTTTTATATATCTATTCATTATTAGGCAATTTAAATGGGAATTCGGACTTGGAACAAACAGGGAAAGATTTTCTTTCTCATGGGACAATTTTTTTGTTTTCTTTTTCCCAAAATGGGCTGTGGTAGGGATAACTGCGTCTCAAAAATAGAGTGCCCATTCTTTATAAGTTCATATTCTTTGTTCTCCACCACGTTGTTTTCGTACATGTACATTTTGAATTCACAGAATAGAGAAGTGACATCACAGAATAGAGATAAGTTTCTCACTTTGAAGATAAAGCCTAAGGAACAGCGGGACCAAATCTTTTTTACTACGCTCACGTACAGGGATTTTACACGATACAGCGTTTCCTTAGGCTTTATCTTCAAAGGTTTCTCAACTGGAGATAGAGAGAAACGAGCTACAGTCCCTATATGTATGTCAATGGGGATAAGTCAAAGCTCTTCTTGCTTGAGTAATAAAAAAATTGTGGCTCAGGGTTACGAAATACTTGAGTATTTGAAAATGCCTATGGCATGAACTTTCGATTGCTTGATTAATAAAAACATTGTGGCTGAGAATTACGAAGTACTTGAGTATTTGAAAATGTTACAGAATTACTAAGCAGTTGAGTATTTTAAAATTTGTGGCCCAGTAATTGCCCCTTGATTAATGTGGTGGTGAATTTATCGTTATTTGGGCATTCACAAATGCTTTTCTGCTCAATTACTAATTATAAGGGGAATGGACATTTCCACAAAGATATTTAGTTTGTAAAAAATTATAAATTGTTGAATTATAATTATAAATTGTTGAATGATAATTTGAAAAATTGCAAGTGAAATATTGTTTTCTTTGTGGATCTCTGGGAAATTTTCAAATAACGCGATAAACTCAGCAAGAAACTCCCGGGTACATTGCCGAAGTCTGCCATTCGGAACCAACGTCCGAACTTTCAGCAGTGGTATAGTAAAAAATTTGTTTTTAAAGATTACTATTGACCTTAAATCATTTGAAGAAAGGAAGGATAAGGTATAATTAGATAGATATTAGAAAAAAATAAGAATTTTGCTTCTCACTTATTATTCCAGCAGCTTAATCGCTTTACATAAACAATTCAAGGATAATAATTACGTAAAAGAAAACAACTACAAAATATGTATGGAAAGTTAATCAAAATAAACTAAACGGCTGTAAAACAGAGGATAAGTTCAACATAAAACAACATTTTCATATAAAAGCGCAGCGGAAGCTCATGTAGTATCAGTAATCAGTTCCCCTCGATACAATTTCTTTGCATGTGGGTCTGAGCATGATTGTATGTTCATACTGAGCCGTGTAGCATCCCTTGATGTCGCAGAGAGGAGGATATGCCTCAACTACTGCCTTGTCGCACAAGTCTTTGAGAGCCATCTGGTATTTTGTTGCGCCAGCGCGATCCAACCACCTTTTGCAAAAGGCTAAAGTGCCAAAATTCTTGCTGATAATACTCAGCAACTGCTTTGAGCACTGAAGACGAAGTGGCACAAATGGAGCATCGAAGTTCTTCATATAGTGGGAGCAATCCATGTCGTCATGAACTAATCCTCTACCGGTTGATCCGAACGTCTCAATAGCATAGAACTCGTTCTCTTCCATGCGGGTAGTTTCACCGCCTTTAACGATTGGCACTGTCTTGCCTGAATGAATTCCTAAAAATATGGGCGAGTTAATATTAATCTAAATATAAAGTTGTGCTTAAATTCTGGAAAATGAGTTCAACAATTTTCGATACATTGGAAACCGCAGGACATAGACGCACCACACGACTGACATTTTGTGCTATACCAAACAACATTTTTATGTCATCTCGGGTCACTTTCAAAGTGACTGGCCTAAAAATTGGCGGTGAACAGTTTTTACAGAGGACACTAGACACCTTTGGATATTGAGGAGAGTACAATTGGAATCCGACAGAGTCGTCATAAATCAAAGAATAAGAAGTGTTCGTCAAAAAATGGTTAGTACCTAATTTCGGAAGGTCTATTACAAAAGCCCTGAATTCTATAAGGAAAGTTTTACACATGAGCTATATATATCAAATATATGGCTTAATATAATCTGAAAGTCAAAGGCTAATGATTTAACTCTTTGAGTACTTAACAGTCCAATAACTTTTTTTTGCCTTTTGTAAATCTCTTGTAGAGATTTGTAGTTCTATTAGCGAGTCCTGCAATAATGGCCTACAAAATCTGCATTAGATTTAGAACGAATCAAAAAGAGATTTAAAGCAGTATTACATATACATAGGTTATTATTTCGAACGTATGAACTCATTTATTGGACTATTCCGTGACTTACGGTATGGGCTAATCGAATGGCCGTTCAAGTTCCTTATACTCTTCACCTGATAGGTCTTGCCGTCTATGTCCACTTCGTAAGACTCCATAACTTCCTGAATTGCAGCGCCAATGTCGCATAGCCTGACATCGATTCCGGCCTCCCTAATTCCAGTGTTTGTGGCATCTTTAACCGCTTCCAGTAGCTTGTCGTACTTGTCATTGAAAGTTAGAGTGAAGGCGCAATCAATAATTCTGCCCTTGATATGTGTTCCGAAATCAATCTTGCACACATCGTCATAATTCAAGACGGTGGTGTCACCTGCGTTCGGAGTATAATGGGCGGCGCAGTGATTGAGGGAGCACCCAGTCGGGAAAGCCAAGCCCGCATCGAGACCATTTTCCCCGATCAGCTTCCTCGCCGTCTTCTCGAGTTCTTCGCAAATTTCAATCATCGTCTTGCCTGGCTTTATCCATTTCTGCATGTACTGCCTGGTCTGACGGTGGGCTTCAGCTGCCTGACGCAGCTCGTTGTAGATGTCATTATGCATGCGGTCGAGAGCACGCTTCTCCTCACTCGTAAATCTGTCCTTAGCCGTACGATCGTCTGGCAAGGGATGCTTCATAATTTCACCCTCGGGGAAGTTACCGTCAGGGTACAACTCCGCAATGGGGATCGTTGGAGGATCTGTCTGTCCAGATGCCGTCTTCTTTGGCTTGTTCTTGGTTTTATTGGGCTTCCTTTTCTTCTTCTTGTCAGCCCCATCTCCAGACTTATCATTCCCTTCATCATCGCCATCTTCACCTGGCTTCTCCTCACCATTCTCTTTCTTCGCTTCTTCAGCATCAGTTTTACCCTCGGGTTGTTCTTGCAACTTCTTTGCTGCTGCTTCAGCTGAAAATCATTATCTTTTTAATTTGGACAACTTTAGTGATATCAAATTGCATGTTTTAATGTTTTCAGGATTAATTGTTATTAGACTAAAATATACTATAACTATCTAGTTATTTTTCAGCATTAATAATTACCTTTTGTTAATTTCTAAAAGACTCATGTAAAATTTCACCAATATAAGTTTAATCGTTTTCCTACTTTAATATAACGAACATTAATATTTACTATTTATATAATTTCACAAAGGGAATGTATTTTTATAAGTCTTAGCTTGTATATGTATGTTATATTAGAACAACCGTGGCCAAAAATACAGAATAATAAATTCATTTTTAATAGCTGTTCTTTTAATGATAATAATAACACTAAGGGCCGTATTCACCAAGCTGTCATAAAGTGCGACCGCTAATTTGTATTCACCAAGCTGTTTTAGGACAGTCGTAATTTATTTGTGACCACCTCAGAGCAGTCCCCTTTAATCCTTGGGGTTACCAGATTGTAGTCTTGTTCCCGGAACCGTTATCAAATTGAGAAACCTCGGAAATAATAGAATCCCCTACGCAGCTACTATATCTACCGTTTGATAAAATCATATGAAGAATCTGTTGTTTTACAAATGCGCTCATATTCAGCCCGATTTTTTTCTTCATTTGGATATATTGTATTAATTACTTCTGGGCGTAACAAATTTTTACCGGAATTCATAAGATTACCTCATAAAAAAGCCATTTTAATAAAAGTTACATCCTGGTAAAATTAAAGAGCTTATATGGGAAAATTTGATCCTCATAATTTATGTGGATATATAACCAGAAATATCTCTATCACCTCTAAATGCGATTAGCAGTGTTTAATCAAACAAAAATAAACGAATGCGTCTAAACACCCGGAAGATCACCAAACGGCGATTATTCGGCATCACGAGGCGCCACCATGACATTACCTTGCCTCAGCTTCTTGTTATTCGGCTTTGGCTTTTTTTGCTTTTTCACTCCGTCAACTTGTCCCTCAGCAGATTCCTTGATATCCCTTACGGGCTCTGCATTTTGAGGCTCTTCGGCAGTTCTGGTTTCGACAGCCGACATCTTGGCAAAATTGCAAAATAATTAATATCCGTGAAAAACGTGAACGCGCTTCCTACACTTGTCCGCACTTCACCCAATAAGACAATACATCGGCTCCGTCCTCGACGTCTGCGCAGAGAGAACTTATCAAAACGAAACCACCTTGGAATTGGAATTGGAAGTTGGAACCGTGGAAGCTGTGGAACTTTTTTAAAAAGATGACTCGGCTTGACTTCTAAAAAATGCAGTGACGTCCCATTCTGTGTCTTTCAATTCACAGAAGAAAATATTTAAGTGTTGTTACAGATTGTTTCTAGTTGTAAGCAATTCATGGACGCACTGCGAAAATTCAATTTGAGTCCAATCAACAGCACAACGTAAACATTTAATTTGGCACAAAGTCAAAAGGATGGCATCGAGGGAAGTCACTGACATATAGAAATGGACTACTCGTCCCATACAAAATGCCTATATCGAGATGGTGCACTTTCTCGTTCCCTCTTGCTCACACAATTAACGGATTTTGAGCAGTCAGCTGTAGATTTGAATTGTTGTCAAATGCATTTTGGGGCATTAGACCATTTTAATAGCATAAACCCATCAAGTAATTACACCAAAAATTATTAAATAGCTCCTTTTGTATCTTAAGTCTCTTTAAAGGAACCCAAACATGAAATTACCCCTTTTTAAGATACAACTGAATTTTACACAATTTCTAAGTTTTCAGCAGAAATTATGTAATTAAATTATGAAAATCAGTCTTTTAGTATCCCATATTGCAAATTCTTTTTATTTTATGTCTGATTTACCGACACAAATTTCACAAAAATCACAAAAACCCTGGGTGGCGTAATGCGGCGAATTATATCGGAATTAATTGCATTTATGTCCTTTTAATGTAACTAAATTTAGTGGGGAATACAGCTAAAACACAAAAGTGCTCTAATTATTACTTTTGAGTTCTTAAAACAGTTGTTTAGCGATATAAACCGCATATCCAGAAGAGAGCATTTCGACGTTTTGCTGAGAATTTTTCAATGAAAATGTCTTATTTCAGAAACTTCTCGCTGCGAAATTATTTGAGATGAGATGCTACTTTTAGGAGAATCAGATTTAAGCGTGCAGGTTACAAGTAAAAATAAATATAATTTTTAAATTTGCCGCCTTTTGAAGCCCCCTATCTCGCCCAATGCGAAAAAAATAGACAGATATATGCCTTCTATATCTGAACTCTCCTTAGGTGAGAACTGTCAAAAGGGTGCACCATTTGAGACAGCAAATCGAGTAGTCCATTTCTATATGTCAGTGAGGGAAGTGAACTTATATTTTTATTTCAATATTGTTTCTTTTCTCAGGTTTTCACTTTTATTTAGAGAAAATCGTTATCTAATTATGGTAAGAATGCAAAGACTGCAATCGCTGTCGCGCTCTGAAGTTGGTTGAATTTCTAAATTTTTAAACACGCAGGCAAACACGCATTTGCGGCATAGATACCTTTTTTCATGCTAAAAGACAAGCAACAATTTGTGGAGTATGTAAAAATCTTTAGTCAATAGGCAGTTTGTAAAAGGAAAATCTTCAGTCAGAAGGCAGTTTGTAAGAATTGCCCTAAACTTCAGTCAGTCTGCGACAGCGATTGCAGTTGACCCGCCAATTATACTAACTGAAGAATTGGAAAATTAAATTATTTGTAGATTTCGTTCCAAGAAAATATTTATGAACGAAAGTGTACATTGAAGTAAAACACAATCTCCGTTTTATATAAGAAGAAGATTAAGCTGTCAAACTTGACGTGTATACGACTTTCATTTACTGCATAAATATTTTTAATTGTTGATTACGAGTTCCAACAGAAAATACAAATGGATAATTCTAATGATAATCTCTCAAATCCATTTCTCAATGAGAGTTACATGCTTCCCGACGACGGGGAAGCGTCAGGTAAGTAGCTGAATTTTAAAGCGAAACATTCTCAAACGAAACAATTTCAGATGATTCCAGCACAGATAACAATTCCAAAAATTCCTTATTAAGAGAGCAGGATCGATTTCTGCCTATCTGCAATATTGTGAAAATAATGAAGCGTGCTATACCAGATAATGGTAAAATTGCAAAGGATGCGCGGGAGTGCATTCAAGAGTGTGTTTCTGAGTTCATTTCTTTTATAACATCGGAGGCGATTGACCGGAGCCACAGCGAAAACAGAAAGACGGTAAACGGGGACGACCTGCTTTATGCAATGGCCACTCTGGGATTCGATAATTATGTGGAGCCCCTGACACTTTACCTCCATAAGTATCGAGAGGTAAGAATGTTTTGTTCCCCGCTTGATTCCGAGTAAATATTTCCTTTTTAGTCCACCAAATCTGACCGAAACTTGTTTTATAATGAGGAAATATACTTTAAAGACTCGTCTGGTAAGTTTTAAGTTTATAATTAAAAAGGGGCTCCAGGGAAAGTCAATGAATCGGTTTTGTTTTCTTGTCACATAAGTTAAAATATTTTGTAGAACGGTCTTAGGTAAATGTTCTTTCTTCGCTATTAAATGATTGCGCAATGTTAAATCTTTGGTGTTCTTATATTGTCGGGAGAAAATATAATGATTGTAATTTTAAAAATTGTTGAATGGTTTTTTTGGCCTTTAACAGCTATTAGCTAATAATCGTCGAGTTCGGTACAGGTTGTTAAGTGTCGTCAAAATCTGAGAAAGAGCGACATCCCTTTATACCACCAATACTATACAATTAAAAAGTTAATCATGTCGTTGATTTTGTATTTGCTTGAACTGCCAGTATTTCATTGAAAGTAGTTGCTCCATAACTTTGTTTTATTTTGTTTATTCTGATACAGTTGTATTTTAAACTTCTGAGAATCAGACACTTCATCATTCCTAGTCATCTATAACTAGGAATAATATAAAATTATTCTGTTGCTCATCCTATGATAGTGCCTGTTTGGCTGCTTCATTTATAAATTAATCTATCATTTCATTTTCAACTTTGTTATAATATTTCAAATTTCCTTTCTGATAATTTTCTTAAGTTAGAAATATTTAGATTTGAAACCAATCTATCTAATATAAAGCAAGTAAAATTTACTAACTTAGGACAGAACCTTTTTTTATTTTCATCTGACGATATGTAAATGATACCTGTTTACTGATTAATAAGAGCATTAATTTGTGCATTATATATTTAATAATTTAAATCCTAATTATTTATAATGGATAGTGGTTGGATATTTTTCTGAAGTAATTTTTTCAAGGCTAGATTGGTTATGGAAGACTAGTTTGTATGACCAGTTATAGTAAAAACTTATATTTTTAAGTTTTCTCAGGAGAACCTTTTATGAAGTATATTTTATAAGTTTCATCCCTCGTGAATAACTTTCATTCCAGAACAAGAAAATGGTGTGACTTCAATCACGGCTGCAGATGACTCAATTCTCTACTACCAAGGAAACCAAACAGGAAACTTTAACTTATAATGTGACTTATTTGTAATATAATTTCGTTTTAGAAATCTTTCTTGTTTTTTCTCTTTTCAACATCTAATCTGAGCTGGGATCAAGGATAGAATTAAATGTCTCGTTGCGAATTAAGTTGACGTTAGATAATAGAAGTAGAGGATACGACGTTAGCGGATTAAGCTGACCCATATTTCCTGATGTGTTAGTGTGTTCACTTAAGTAGTTGTAATTCCAGTGCAGGATGAAATATTCATGTAGTGGAAAGTAGGGGTATATATAAAGGGGCGAAAACGTGAGCTATAGCCCCTCCAAAAACATTTTTTAGACTACACAACTGATTCGAGTCCCATAAGAGCTGATAGCCGATGACATTTTGTTCCCATTTTCCCCATAGCAGGCTTGTAGCCGATGACATTTGGTTCCCGTTTTCTAGCATTTTCTAGTGCCGTTTCGCTCTCTCTAATGCAGTAAAAAATTTCCCCTTCCTATTTTCGGAAGGAGAAATCTTGTCGCACACGTACAGGGCTTTTACACGTTGTGGCGTATCCTGTACTCAGCTATGATCTAAGTTCTCCACCACGTTGTTTTTGTACATGGTGCATGGTGAATTCACAGAATAGAGAAGTGACGTTACAGAATAAAAAATTTTCTCAACTGAGATGCAGAAACGAGTTGCAGGTCATGCGATGGTTATTAAATCCAAATCACTGGATGTATGTTATAAAAAATGAATGCAACATCAACATTGTGTGTGGAGATGCGGTCATCCTGAAGACCTTGAAAGGATCCGGTATACTCCATTTACCAAATGGGTGCATCGTAAAGGAAGAACAAGCAACCATTTCATCGCACAACTGCACTGACATATATGTACATATATATATGTCAGTGCACAACTGTTATCCATCGATTCTTAGAAGCTATCTTTTGTGGCATCCAAAAAGCTCACAGACATACTAACACTAACCGAGTTGTCTGAGCTCACTCATCAGTCAGTATCTGTTTTTTTCAACTTAAAGAGGCGAATTAGGCTCCAATCGGAAGAAACTCTACCCACCGAGAACCTTGGACCTGATGTGCATCACTTCAGCCTAGGGTACACCAGTCTACTATTGGTCATCCTCATGATTGCCTACCTGGTTTATCGATTAGTCACCACAGACCAGACAGAAGATCACCACCACCAGTCCCATTGCCACGGCGTCTTTCAACAGCGTTCACTGTGGACCCCAATTTGAGTGTTGAGCCATAAGCTCAACGGGATGATGATGTTTAGTTTTAAGGTCCAGTGATATCAAATTTCAGAAAAAGAACTATGCTACTCTGCCTTCAAGAAGAGGCTTACGGATAAGAGGAAAAAATGAATACAAAGCCACTTGAGTGGATTACATGGAATGTTTATTTGTTTTTTCTGTTTATTTTTTCAAATTTTTGTTCAACAAAACAACACACAGTCTAAATTTCCTCTTATTTTAACTTTATTTGTTGATTTCAATTTAAACTGTTTTTATTTAATTTGTTTCTCATCTAATTATAATAAATATTTTAACTCACCTACATAACTAGATAACATTATAATATAATATCCTTATTTTCTTACTTCATATTTGTTTTCCTTTTTTTGGGATTTTGAAACGTATAGGTTACTTTCATATTTCTCCAAATATGTCGTTGTTTGGTTTCTTTTTCGAGAGCTCTTTCTCTCGAAAAAACTCGATCGCGCTGCTCTGTACTTCATTGTCGGAGTTCACTCAATGTTTAAAATTTTAACGGAAACAGAAATCATGAAAACATAATCATTCTGAAGAGTTTTCTCGTTATTTAATTCTTATGATTTTTTGTTTGGTTTTTGTCTATGTATCTTTAATGGGAATTACTTAATATTTTTCATTAGCTTTATTAGTAAGTTAATACAATTTTACAGTTAAATAATAATCATATGGTGTATTTTGCGCAATATGTTTGGTTTATATATTTCAAAAATTTGATATTGTGTTAGAATAAAAAACGCCGGAGTTAAATTTTTTCTTCTATATTTTTTTTTTTGTGTCCGTTATCTATGTTGGTCATATATTGAATTATTCCTTCGCTGCAATCAGCTTTTTTTCTCATGCATATTTCCGAAGATATTGACTGTTTCCTTAAAATTAACTTGTTTTGGTTATGTACTAAATTAGCTAATCTTGTCTACATTTTTACAAGTTTTATAAATGTATGTAAATACTTTCATTTATGTACGATGTTTAAAAAGACCTCGACATATTCTTTGTTTATCTACCTCTTTTCGTGTGTTTATCTAATTCGTGATTTTACTTTACACGTTTGATATTCTGACGATTTAATATGTTTTGCGTTACTTCGGGGAATCTTGCTTTACAGGGTTTAAAAATCGTTTAACTTTTTACATGTTATTGTTTTTATTGTAAAAGCTTGTTCTAAACATATTTTCTAATTTCTTACGGAATTATTTCATTACTCATTTACAATCTTAATTACTAAAAGCGTATTAATGTTACTTATGAGCTAACCATTGTTCTGTTATTTTCACATAAAATTCATTTGTCGAGCGTTATTACTTGATATTGCGAATAATTAATTCTTCAAAGCCATTTGATAGGCAGCCTTCTTGTTCGTTATAAATAGCAGGTATGTGTTTGCTACATTTTTTAAAATAATTTTTGTATATTCTCAATTGATAGAATCAAAAGAATACAATAAGGACTTTACAATTCATAAAATAATGACTGATCTACTGAACAGTAAATATACATATTATTGTCAATTATTTCATTATTACATTACTTTAATAAAATCGAAAGGGATATAAGCCACTATAAAACTTCAAATAACTAAAAGGAATATAACTCGAGCTTGTAAATCTGTTTGATTTTATATGTTAGTTTAGTACTAAAGGAATGATTATCTAATTTTTATCTGTAGAGATTTTCAACTGGAAGCCATAGAACAGTCACGTCCAACACATAACTGCGTGCGTAATTATTACCTTTACGTTACTTTAAAGCCTCAAAGAATAAAACAAAGTTATTTGTTTTGATTTGAGGTTCTTGAATTTGCCAAGTTTTTATATTTTATAATTTAATTATCACACTCGCATCGATCGTTAATTATATACCTCCATTTTTTAGGTGGTGATATTTCTTTTTAGTATTGTAAAACAAAAAACAGTAATAAGTGCTAGATTCCGAAAATTATTTTATTTAATTACATATTTTTCTTCAATCCTTGTATTTTAAGTTTCAATGAAACGGGTACAAAAAATCCACATATACTGGTTCTGTAGTTTTATCAATTTTAATGTCGTTCAACAAATTGCTTTCGGAATTATATATATATCCCTCTGAAAATGTTCCCAATGTAAGGTAAAATATTTGTGATCACTCGAAAAAAATTAATTTTCTCAAGTAGAATATTTGACTGAATTTGTATATGTTGATCAATTTTGCACAAATTTTCATAAACCTTCTGGTTGAATTTTATCTTTCTGTTCCCAAGTAAAAAGTTGTTATTTTACATTGAGGTTAGTCAGAATTATTGATTTGAAAATATTTGGTTTTTATTAATTCCATATACATACATACTATCCCTATTTCGTTTAATTTTAATGAATTTTTGATATGAACTAAATCACTTCGCGACTTGAAATAGTGGTGCATTTTAAGCAATTTAAGCCGTTTTTTCTATTCAAACTACAACCTACTTAGTCATAAGCCAAAATTAAATACACATGTTACAAAACGAAACTATGTATTATGCGGGTAAATCATATACCTACATACATATATGTATGTATAGAGTCAATTTATTTTTGCAATATTTTTATTTGATATGTGATAGATATGCAAAAGCAGCATTAAAACCCAACAGTCAAAAGCAACACTTCGACAAATGAATTTTTATGTGATATTATTCATTTTCATAATGAGTAGCATATCGTCTTAACATATTATTTAAATGCCCCTTTTTACTGTTTAAGTAAAAAATTATCTACGTTTTGCTTTCGCATAAAAAATGTGAATATTCCTTTATACTACAATGTTAACTATTTCAGTTTATTATTAGTTTTGTCAATGTATAAACCGATAGGTAAATAAGATTTTACATAATATAATTAAAAACAAAATTTATATTAAGCATTCAATATTTTAAAAGGCTTCTTTTAGTGTCTCACTGTCATGAATAAAATGATATTCGATTACAACTTATTTTTTATTTTGTTTTTTAAATAGTTTATTAAATAAATAAAGGTTTTCTGATACTACATTTTTCAATTTTAAAATGTTTTCTTTTTTATTTGCTTTAGCATAATTGCCGTGTTTCATGCACACGCCAAATAACTTTTTTACTTTCTCAATCTAATATAGATTGAGTTTTGCCAAAAATCTCTTATAACTACTTTATGAACAAAATATTTTGCGACACTTGAATTTTTTAAAGAATATGTCTTCCAAATCGTAAGGACGCAATATATATGTATGGTTTGTATTTTTATGGAAATTACTTCCTAACAGGCAAAGTAAGCGTGTAATTTGCAATAAAAAAATAACCCTTTTGTGTCCTTGATTTCATCCTTGTTTTGTGGGAACATAAGGTTTAAATAATATCGTATACTTTTAGGAAAACATGAGGAACTTGATTTTGACTGGGAATATTTTAAGTCTTAAGTCATTACATAAAAATAAAATAAAATAAATTTAAGATTTCCATTGAAATGCCAAGAAAATTCTATTCAAATTTAACTATATTATCAAAAGTGAGAACAATTTGGACGAAAGCATATTAGTTGCATTATTTCGCGCAGGTTGTTCGGGAAAAAGGTGCACAAAAAACATAATTATTTCATTTTAAAATTTTAAGAAGTATAACATGCTTATGTTTGTTGTATTTGTTTTGGATTTGCATTCCCTTCCAAATATATAGTACCACCAGAGATAACTAACTCCACCTGTTACCACCAAGCATACAGTGTAAAAGGAATTTGTGCCTCGCGTTTCTTACATTTTTGTTGTTTTAATTTTCATAATCTTATCAGAAGTATGGACATATTCGCTTTCATTCTAGGCATTTTTCAATAGAAGTTTTTTCCCAAATATTGAATTAGGAACCTTGTGATCTTCCTAGTAATCTAGATCCCACTGCGCTCATTCTGTTAAACGAGAACATTCTATTTCAAGAAATGAAAAGTGAAGTTTATATTCAGTGAGTTTATTCACAAATATTTTGGGTTCAAACTGACGTTATTATATATAAAAATTTTGAAAATTTATTTACTGTCCAGAAGCTAAAAATTCTTTTTGTTTAGGAAATGTGCGGTTATATAAAACTGGCAATAATTATATAATTGTATCTATACATTATTTTTATTAGTGGCAGTATAGTTAGATCTGTGTGCTTGGGGCTTCTATGTACTAGAAGGAAGAATTGAAAATTGATCCAGAAATTTCGACGTATGTAATGTACATGCATTTGGAATCATAGGGAATCAATAAAATAAAATAGCTTTGTTATACTTCAATCAAATCTATAATCTTAACGATATGCTAATTTGGAGGGTTTTTAACCAAAGTACAAATACAATTCGTAGTAATGGCAGTGTATTCCTTCTTTAATAACAACCTTCGTCAAAATTATATTTTTATAAAAAATAAATTCAATGTTATTACGATTTAATCAAAACCTTATTAGGAGAAATATATTTAAAAATATATTGTTATATTGAAAATAGTTATTGCTATTTCAGTTCAATAGCAAAAAAAAAGCTTTTTATGTAATACATATTATTTAGTCCTTAGTTCCCACACAATTTTTAAAAATCGTTAGAAAATTATTTAAATAAAACAAGTAATTGTTCATAGAAAAACGATATTGATAAACAAATTGTTATATTATGTGTAACAAAATTACAACTAGGTTGAGACTTCATTCTTTTAAAACAGCCATGCCCATCATGTTAAAAGAAACCAAAGTTAATAAAAGAAAATTACACGCCTATGAAGATTCTCCGACATTCCTTCGCATCACGGCTACTTTTACGCATTTCATTTATCCTAAAACCGGGACTTTTTACAAAGAAGTATCTACAAATGTCATATAAGTATTTCAAATAGTTTCTTAAAGCGAGAAAGATATGTTTCCTCAAAAATATAAAAATAATAACTACGTCTATATAATTACAAAGTTCTTTGTTTACATCCTCCTCCTCCTCGGATGAAGGTTATTATAAATATTATTGCTTTCTCATCATAATTTCAACTTTTGTCTTCATTTTATTAAAGATTTTTTCTTTTATAATTTGTATACTGTTCAATTTCGAGTTTAAAATTTGCGCTTATATTCAAATAATTAAGCACATTTCAATTAATGTTGTTAAATATGGTGTGGAGATCAAAGTTTATGAGATTTTGTAAGGTATCTTTAAAAAAGTCTAATGATTAAGTATATGAAACTAATTTGAAACAAAATAAATAAATAGTTAACATATATGATAATAGCTTATTTTATGACTTTTGCAAACATCTAATAGTTTTAATGGAGCTTGAATACTTGATTCGTTGCTTATTTTATAGTCCTATACGGAATTATTATTTTCCGTATTTGCTCTACAAGTTCTGCATATGGGTGTGGAATGCGCGTTTAAATTTAAAAATTATGTTATTATTGAAAAGTTGACTACAACCCGGATTTTAAGGTATATAGTTTACGTTAATGCAAGGAGGTCCCGTTGCTCCTTGTACATTTCGCCGTATTTTTCGTATTTTTAAATAGCTACAAGTTGAGTTGAGCGATAGTTGAATTCGGAATTTTATCTATAATAATATAGATTCAGTTAAGTATAAATATTAGAGTCCTATAGAGGCACTGAACGAAAAGTGTTTGATTAATTAAATTAAAATCATAGATAAAAAACACCTCCTAAACAGAAAATACGATGCAAAATTAAGAATTTCCCAATAACGTTGATTTAAGGCTAATTTTTCAATCGGCCGAAAACTTTATTCTTCAGGTAAAAAATCAGGCTGAGGAAAAATTATTTGTCAGTCTACTTGCCAAAATTAACCGACGAATAATATTTGCCGCTAAGCATTTATTTGTACGAATTTTGACAAATAAAGACAAACAGAACAAATATATATAATACATATGTACTCGTATATTGTATATTTTTTTAAGCAATAATAATAGCGTCATCTCACTTTTCATTCATAATTGAGATAGTTTCAACAATCAAATAAAATTAGTTGAAGACAAAAACATACAAGATAGAAAAATAACTATGCTATTAAATAACTCTCTTTTAAAGATACCCACTCATTCTTTTCTCTGGCTGTTTTTTAGTTATTTAATTCTTTGAAATTATGAGAAACACTTAATCACCTCGGTATCGATATTAGTATTTTAATGTTGTGCTTTATTTAGTTTTTTTTTCTTTAGTTAAATTATTTATTCAGGACAAATAAATAAAATTTATAGCACCCATTTAACTTAAACAATTTATTGTCCCTTTATTCTCTGGGATTAAGAAAAGAAGTTATAAAGAAATATATGCAATACATAACGTAATATATGTTCCATAATTAATTGTGTTTAGTAAATTAGAACATTGGATCAGATATTAAAATTATTTTGATTGATGCAGATATCGTGCAACTGATATTTAATTTTTCAGTAAACTCATTCTAATTTTATTTGTTGCTGTTGTGCTTTAAGGCGTATCAAACATAAAAGCACTTCTAATAAAAATACACAACAATTTTCTATTTTTAAGTAAAACTTTTTCAGTTTAGTTGTTTAAACTACTTTGATGTTTCATAAGAAATCTTATGGATACAACATCTGTGGCAACTCATTTCCATTATATGGGAATACAATATTTATCACAACATAATTATATACACGTATTATATTATGTATTTGAAAGTGTAGGAGCAGTAGTAAAGAATTTCCGAGATAATCAAACATCGTCGTCCAAGCTGTAAACCTATAATTCTTTTGGACTGAATGTGTGTTACTTTTTTAGCGATTTAAACATTCTTTTGAAAAGCTAAAATATTTTGTATTCTCACGGAATAAGGCCCCAACATATTTCCACGGTGTGCGGTTTATTTGATTGAACATTTGATCCACCTTAAATGTGGTTTGCGCAGGCAATCATTTTTTTTCACCCTCAGAGAGCATATTTATGCTGCCGTTATTATTTTTGTGAAAATCTACAACTAATGTACGCACCTATACTTATTTAGGTTTATCACGGCATATCTGCTTGCATTGAAAGTTGCATTAAACACTTTTAAGCTTAGCAGTTTCAATAATACATTGAATGCCATTAAAAGTAAAAGTTTAAAATTTAGTTTTTATATTCAATGATCTCGATGGTGATTTACATTTTCCATTTGAGAAAATTGTTGCATATTAATATTCTTAGTACGTAGTAGGAAGAATATAATTGAGATAGTTTGTGAAAACTTCATAAACATTATATGAAAATAAATTAGAATAAAATACATTGCACCCTACGCTTAGCATCGAGCGGGAGTGCATAAAAAACACATTGAAACGGATAAAAACAAGAGGACTGTTATGACAGCCTCTACGTTGGTTAAGTTTTTGACATCTCACCAATCTTCTTAGGCACTATAATGAAGATTAAACGCAAAGACAGAAAGAGCGAGAGAGAGACAGAGAGAGTATTAGAGTAAAATTTAAAAATGCTTTTATAATTCTCTAGTTATATGTTGTTATATAAAATGTTCAACCTTGTATAACAAAGTTAAGTGTTACGTAGTATACGCATAAAGTTAATCTAAAAAGCTTCGGTTACTTTTGGAATTTAGATAAGATTCTTAGTAAGTTTACTGGGTATGAGGAAGAGAGATAGAGTCAGAAAGATACTGAGACTGTTCCTAGATAGAGATATAAAATTGAAAAGAAAAACATAGGTCTGAATATGGAATCATAGACGTTGCTTTTAAAGGGTTTGTTGCTCTATATACTCACTACATCCAGTTTAATATAAAGCGATATGGTTGCTTTAAAGTATGAATTAAGTACTTTCTAATGATCTTTCACATTCGAGACAGTTCATACCATACTCTTTCTCACCTCTGAAATTTATTATCTGTATCTACGTAATGTTCTAATAGTATTGTGAACTTTAATAATAGGGCTTCTGTTAAGATATATAGTTCAATTTTTGAATTTTTTTTTTAAATAATTAGGTAAATATTTAATAGATTTCAAATTTAAATTAATAGTAATACAGAATCTTAGAGTTTTAGTTAGAATTAATTAGTAAAATTAAAAAATCGTATATTGTTACAGTACTTTGTTTTGTTTTTACAGTATAATTGTGCTAAGCAATTACAGGCAATTTACTCCTCTTTTTCTCTACTTAATAATATTATTCTGATTTTGGATTTCATCATCATTTCATCATTTACACCGGACATGTTATTATTTTATATTCGAACATTAGTGAAACTGCAACAAATACAAAGTATAACAAAAACATGGTTAGGCCTAAACCTTTGTTCATTCGCCAACGGAAACACGCTATCGACATCACCACAAATAGTAACATCATAAATAGTATTGTTATTGAACAAACCATTCCAACTGAATTAACTTCGACAGGTTGCTGATATATAATACCATATAATAGCCATGGTATTGGTAATCTGAAATATAAAGAACAACATTAGGCTATTTTGCAATATCATGGTTTAAGTTTTGAAAGTATGTATAAAAAATTATGCAATACGAAAAAAATACATAGTATCTGCTTTTAAAATAACTTTTCTCAGAAATTGCCAATTCTTAGTATTACACAATGTTTTCCGGAAATTTGTTGGTAGGTACAAATTAAGTATATGTGTTAAAGCATATTTTCCAAATGTTTATATTAGAATGCTGATATAAGACGAATTTCAACATCGTTATTCAGACTTCCACTAGTCGTCTGCATTACAG
Organism: Machimus rusticus; assembly: GCA_951509405.1. NCBI lineage: Eukaryota > Metazoa > Arthropoda > Insecta > Diptera > Asilidae > Machimus > Machimus rusticus. The sequence continues at coordinate 1,931,506 of OX608052.1, read as the reverse complement.
AGCCAATGTCGATCTTGGTTCAGTCGAAATTTATAAATTGTTCAACAAAATTCATTAAAGTTATCTCGAATTAAGCAACCCAATGGTTTCACACTTGTTCTCCTAAATACATATAAGGACATTAAATCCCAGTTTGTAAAGAACTCCGATTCTTTTCACTGTATTTATTTTTTAATTCTTATTTATACATTTTGTATTATCTTAAAAAACTAATAAATTAAATAACTAAAAAAACTTATTCGATTTTATCTCAATATTCTGTTTGAAAGCAATGAGATTATAAATAGCATTTGTGCTTCTTTGAGTAATTTTTTAATGAAAAATAAATTGCTTTTGAAGTTTAAATAAGAATTAGTATTCCAAAATCACTCAACTGAATCTTCAAAAATTCATATCTAATACATTTCGCTTTTTAATACTGTTGACAAAAATTTTCCTATCTATTAATTGATGTAGGTATTGATATTTTTAAGTGAACATGATTTGTCGTAAATTTTTAATGTTTTTTTTTTCTCCACTTTCTTTCTTACATTAGGACAGTCTTGTTTTTGTAATTCTTTCATAAACCTATTCACTTTCTAAAATGCCGGTAAAGAAATTGGCTTTGTCATTATGTGCTATGCCAACTACATATGTATTTGCCAATATAGCAATATTGATATTGCACCGGTAAATTCCAAGCTCTGCGTAATTCAATTGATTTGATGGTGATCTTCTCCAGTGAAATTAAGCATTCTCCATAAGAATTAGGTTTTGAATTATGTTGGTTACAATTATAGATTATATCAGCAAAAATTTACAAATTAAAAATACAACTGGGCAAGCTAAAATATTCGTAGAGTCATTAGCAAATGAATTTTTAATATTCTCTTTTCTGCAGTGCTGTCCTGAAACCTCAACCTGATTACACAAAATCTTATATAAGAGCCTATGGCAATACTTGCAGCTAACGCAACCTCCAATGGCCTTGAAATATGTAGAATTACAAAAAATAAATAAGCAGTCACCTCTTTTCTAAAAAGTACTCTTCCGGCAACACACTTTAAATCTTTTTACACAAAGCACTTAACTAGCATCATTCAATGCGCCATTACATCACTCCGAACAATTACAACACACAGCACTCTGAAAAGAGTTTGATGAAAGCTTTTCTGTCCTGAAAGCTCGTTGGAGTAAGGGCGGAGATATGCAAATGTGAGGGCATCCTTTAAGTTCTTTGCTAAATATAAAGAAGGAAAAAAGAAAAAAACACATCATGATCCTTCAACAAGGCCGCAATTTTTAATTCCGACACAGCTGCTTGGAAAACAACAGGCTTACTTGCCTGCTTCTGAACCATTGTACAACGAATTAATAACTAAGTTTATTGTATTTTGCCATTATTCATTACTAAACAAACATCCTTCAAGGAGTACAAAACTTCCACCAACATATTCCATATTTAAGTGTGACGAAGTCTCTACCCTGGCCTGTCCCCTTGAAGTATTTAGTTAAACATGCAGACAGTATATATACCCTCTTTTTCGCAGTTGCCAAATTAAAGCATATTTAGCACGAATTTAAACAAGTATACTTAAGTATTATAAAACTAAAATACAACAATATTTCTTTATTTTAAATAATTTTCGAACTTCATTTTTGTCCCGCTTCTTTTGCGTATCTACCCTGGCAAATTTTGGTCCGTTAATACAAACAGAAATATTAAACGGCCATATTTACAATAAACAGGACTAAAAGACACGTATCAACGTAAAATTAGTAATACTAAACAAACATCGCTGAAATTTGTTAGTTGTCGCGACGCGACAGTGCGTCGCAGTGGTTTCAGAAGGTGATTGTGTCTCTCCCCTGGTAAGTCGTAAAACTTATAAAATTCAGTTAATTTATTTGCATTTACTGCCTGAATTCAACAATACTGTAATAGTTAACGTGTGATATACGAGTATTATTATTATTAACTCAATTAACAATTTTAAATTTGTCACGAAAACGTCTCTCTGCCGTATTTCCCCTGGCAAGATATCACTATCAGAGCGGATACTCACTGACCTAAAAACTAACTACATAAATATGTATAAAGTGAATTGCCCTTATGTGAATGCGTATATAAAAGGCACTAAAATCGTAATATATGTTTTTATAAGAAAACTCAAACTTTTCTTTTTGGTCGCATCCTCTATGATGGACTCAAAACCACTTATCGTAGAATGACCCGTACATTAATAATGACAAAGTGCATATGAAATGACACAATTGTGACCTCTTATTTGAATAAACTATTACAGTTTGTCGTGTATGGTGTGCATGCCACCTTCCCTCAATGTTGTTTAAACAAATCTTTATGAAGTAGATGATAGAACATGACACGATGCTCCAATCTTTCTAACTTCATATAGCTTCTTCGGCAATGGAATGGAGAGACGGCGGAGAAATTCAAGACAAGACATTTTTCGAAGCATGGCAATATACTGGAAAAAAGTAAAAAAGTGTGTTTTTTCTTTTGTTTTAAATGTCGCATTAAAGCCATTTGGGAATATTCTCTCTTAGAAGTTTTTTTTAGTAACATTTGCCAAGAGACAGTGCCTTGTACCTTCCAGGCACAGCAGTCTTTTAGAAAATAAGTTTCTGTGCACTTACATATTACCTGGACATAAAGCCTTCAAGGCGAAGACATTGTTACATTTCCTCTTGAATAGGAACGAGGAAAGAGCGCTCAACTAAGACAACGTTAGAATTTGATGTAATTTGAATAGTAGAAATGCATTATTTTCTGCAACACAACTATGTAATTGCGGAACAAGCAATAAGAGGGCGGACGTGAATTTAGATGCAATTGTATTAGTGCTATGGGGAATTGGGTTGGACGGAGATTAGCACTAAATTTGCAATTCTACGTATTTTCACATTTCACATAGTGAAATCACAAAATGCGTTAATAATGTTATCTAGAAATTGTTACTGATTTTTAAAGGCAATGTTACGGATATATTTCTAAATTTCAATTATTTTCTCCTTAATAGTCTTTAAATTAAAATTCTATATACATATATACGTTTTTTATTTATTTTAATTATGCTAGTTCATGGTTTGGATTCAAAGAAATTTCAGCATAGTTATCTTTTTAGGTATATTTATATGTTGCATTTATTATTCAGAGGAAGGGAGCCCAAATCGGGCACCTTAGTGTTTATTATACACATGGGGTACCTAAACTTTATCTGGTATTTACTTCGGGCTTATTAAATTATCCAGTTAATTAGAGCCCCTTGGCACACATAAATCGGGCGTTCTTTGACGTTTGGTGCAAATTTACGATTGATGTTGTAAAATTGTGAAGTGTATTTTATTATCAGCGCTTTGATTTTAGAACCTCCACTTTTTCCATTTATTGTGATATGTGTACCGATTCTATAAATACATATGTACATATACTTATACAAATGAGTCGTTGAGAATCATAATGGCGCAAGTCAACAATTTTTAAAAACTGAGTTAAGACTAAAATCACATCGCTTACCCGTCCCCCTGTTAAATACCATACAAACTATTAAAGCTTGACTTACACGTTTGTTAGAGATACTCTTTGTTATAAAATTTGAAGTTTTTGAATATAATCAAACCGGCTATATTTATAAGAAATGTTCGTAAATCTATAGTATTAAAGATTTGAATACATATTTTATATAATTTTTTTTAAGATGTTAAACAGCAGAGACAGTTATTTCTTTTCATGTTAACATTTTTGGATCTTTAAATCGTTTTGGTCATCCACTAAACCGCATCAGCAATCTAGCTCTATTCTGAGTTTCATGGAATAGATCAAATTAAAACGTTTCCAAATTTACCTTCGGGATTGTATGAATGCGATGAATGGCGAGAAATTTTAAAATTTTCATCTTGAATAGTTGAAGAGTTTTTGTATATAATACATAGTATTTAGTTTTAAAGAGTTGAAGGGTGCCTCCCAACTATTTTGCCAAGATTGAATCTTTAAATAACAGTGAGAGAGATGTTCATAAGCACCCTTGCAATGTTTCGTAAAATAACATATTAATGAGAAGATACACCCTGTATGTACTATGTTCGTTACACATATAAATCATTTATACGCAGTTTAATGAAAAATATGCACTATATTTACCTCGTCTGCGTATCAGTCCTTCAAAATTAAAACAGTTATTCCATTTGAGTCGCATCTACATTTAGTTTGATAACGGTTAATACGGTTTTATGTTTCTTTGTACTCTCGCTAATACTGTAAACTTATTACTTTTGCAATTAGTGATCAATTTCAAAAAGGTGAAAGGAAACATTTTGGGCGACGAAGAAAAAATTAGGATTAATATTTTAGCACAGCAGTGAGCAGTTAAGAAAGCTGTGGTTAAGGAAATTGGACGTTCGGAATGCGTACTTCGTGATTTTTTTTTGGACAGAACAGAAAACTTAAACTTGCCCGCAGACAGATTTTTTTTCAGCGTCGAATTGTTTACAAAATTCTTCATAGGCTTTAGTTTGAGGCCTCATAGCCATTTTGTATATAGTAGAGGTTGTAGAGCATTTATAACATCTTTTTAAACCGGTTGAAAATATTTAAACTTTTTATTTGTAAAATCAGTTTTGAAATTTTTTCGATAGGACACGGCCGAATAATGAAACCCGAAAAGCAGATATGTATTATAAATGGATGTTTGAGGAATAAATATTTAATTTTTTCATATAAAACTAATATAAGCCTTCTGTTAGTTAATACAGTCTCTCGAAGTTTTTCTATCTGCGCTCCTGGTTTATTGGTTTGGTGTACATTCAGAAAGTGACGAAAATGAACGTTAAAATGCTTAATTAATTATTTATGTTTTTCACCCAAAAAGTTGACAAGATTAATTGAAACATGTAAATAACTCTGATAAAAAAGTTAGGACGCTGCGCTGGTGGTTCCAGATGTCAGATGGAATTTTTCTTGCAAAGCATTTACTATGAATATGACCAGCATTTACCAAAAGGAAGGTGTTTCTGGTAGAAATGAACCCCTTTGGCTTGAAATGTTGTCAATGTTTTTGGCAGTGAACCGAATGGCACCTAGGAGTGATATATCCTTGCGATGTGACAAAGTTCCGCTCGCTGCTCCCTAACCCATTCATCCGCAGTGGAATCAGCTAGGATATAAAACAAATTCGACATTTTCTGGTTTTTATTAACAACAAATGGAATTACGGTGGCAGGCTCTGGGACGTGAAGGGTTGGTACCTAGAGAATATATTCGCTTGCCTCGATGCACTGCAGGATGAATTCCCGATCCGGCAGAGAAAGGAGCGATTTATGTTCTGTAGAAGGATAATCAAAATTGAATTGAATGGGATTCCACGTTCATTGTTGGGGGTAATGGGACATAGGTGGTAACGGGAAACCCATGCTTTTGGGTAGGGCTTTGTGTCCCGTTTTTAGTTCACTACAGAACTAATTCTCCCTGACAATTATACGGAGAGTTTTCCGAAATTTCTCGGTGTGAAAGTTATTGCGGTCAAAGTACAAAGCTAATTCACGGCTGACCCAAACGTTGTTTAATGGACATTTTTGTTATAGCTTTTAGTAGATTTACATCTCAAAGTGAGTTCGATTATGTAAAGTTAAGATATTATCGTATTTTATTTATTATATATAATAGACCTATATAATATCTCAGCAGTTTCTTTCTGTTTATTTGTTAAAAACATTTTTTTTCAGAATTTCAGGACACTTTCGCTGCAGCTTTCTTTCTTTTCTCTTTTTAATGTTTGACGTCCGCAACTTTTTTAAAGGTTACACTTTTTCCAATTTTAGGATAAATTACTTAATTTTAGTTGAAATCGGCTTCATAAAAATGATCGATGTATGTGCAGATCATTAAAGGAGTATTTATAGGTTTTTTGTATATACTTTTGGTGAATTGACCTGAATATACATATGTAGATTCAAAATACACTCAGCTAAAAAAACGCGCCAGTTTGTTTTACGGAAAAAATGACAATATTCACCTGCATATAAATTTATTGTACTTGGTGCTTTTGGACTCTGCCAAGGCTCATTTGAAAGAAACTTGAAGATGTCGCTGATCCAATGTCATTTTGACCGGAAGTGTTGCCGGAGTGATCGGAAATTTAAAGCGATTGGAAAAAATATAAAAAAGCACCATGTTTGAAATGATCTATCGCCCGTGTTGAGCTTTTTACGTGCTTTTCCATGATGGATTCGTAAAGGTTGAGTCTTTCGCAATAATTTTTATCCGGGGTGGGTCTTGATCCTATGAGAGGGTAAGAAGTTATGGTTCTTTGAAAAAAGGGCTATTTTCCCCTATATCCGGGCATGAATTCCATGTTGATTGGCGCAACATCTTTAACACGTGTTGAATTTATTCAATGCCCTCTTTTTGAAGATGCTGAACACTATAGATCTGTCAGCTTCCACCTCCGAAGCCCAAAATGTCCATTCGAGCAACTTTCACGTGGTGCATTAATAGGGGTTATTTTGCCGTCTAAGGGTGTTTTGGCCTCGGGGGTGGAAGCAGACAGGTTTGTAGTGTTTTGTATGATGATTTTTTTAGAGATTACAAAATTCTAGGCTAAATGAATCACCCGGCATATCGCTTGTCGTTGAACGAAGCGGATTTAATAACTTTATTTTTTAAGTAGTAAAAATGTAGAAAATGGAGACTTCATTCTTCACATTTTTGGTTTGACAATTACGCCTTTGCTGAAATCTCTTTTTTTCTCCAAACCCCTTCGTTCATGGACAAGACAAATACTTCGAATTTAGATTTCTGATGATCTAGCATCTATTAATCTGGAACACCGCAAAGTCCCTTAAAAAGAGGGGAACGGGTGTTGCGCCGCCATTTTTGTTACGTTAAAGATATGTACATATGTATAATGAACAAAATCAAATTTATATAATGAATAATTTCACAAATAAGTTCTAAAAATACTCTTTTTTTCGGTATCCATACAATGTTTGATATGTACATAGTACATACATAATATACATAGGTTATACATTACATGTGTATAATTCGCAATGTGATTTGACCGACATTTGCACTGATATAAGAAATTAGGAAATAAATGAATATAATGAATGAATTAATCCAACTATGATAAGTTTGTAAGTTTTTAGGTAAATAATTTTCTTTGAATAAAGTCGACTGGCATAATGTTTTATATTAAAATTTGGAACGTTGACGATACTTACCCAACAGTTACGTCGAAAATGTTACTTCCAACAGAACTAGACACAGCCATATCACCAAATCCTTTACGCGCAACAATTACGGAGGTAATAAGATCAGGTATCGATGTACCCGCAGCGAGGAACGTTAACCCCATTACCTAAAACATGGACCACAATAATTTTCTAGAAATACGACTTATAATATAAAATTATTGAAACAGACCTCGGGGGGTATCTCCGCAGTATCACCAGCTATATTAGCCCACCAGACCATAAGATATGAGTATGCGGCTATCCATACAATTGAGCCAATAAAAGTTACAGGAAAAAACCTTTTCCCTCGTGGCGTTCTTGTATCGGGTAATGTTAACCAAAGTGGGAAAACAATCGGTGCCACTAAAAGATAGGTTATCCTTTTTCGTCCTGTCGATGGCCACGACATACTCAACGCTTCGGGCTCTTCGTCGATTTCGTTGCCCTAGATTTTTTAAGGTCCAGAAATGAAAGTGAATTGAAAAAAAAAATAAAATAAATTATTTTTCATGTAAGTACACTGCCTGTATAAAGATCTGAAAATAATGTTTCACAAAAACTAATTTATTCTTATATTATATTAGGTTTAGAAGTAGTTGAATACGTCATAAATCATTAGCAGAAAAGATGACAAACGAGTTTAGTGACATACGTAACAGCATGACAAAATATGTTAGGATGCATGTGCAAAATAAAAATATAAAAAGTTTAATGTAACTCATTTTTTCAATCCAAACATTCACATAAATGAAATTGTTAAAAAAATAAAAATGACTGAAAAAACCGAAAAATACAAAATGTTCATTACGATTATATTTATTTCCAACTTACAGGATCATATCAAATGGATCAGTAACCAAAGGAGTCAAGTAATTTTTAGAAAATTTGAATTACCCACGTTGGTCAGATGGCTATGTAAAATATTGTTTCATTATGTACTTTTGATAACGTAAAGTTTTTTTTTCTTAGAAATTGTGAAGTGGAAACTTAACGATATCAAGTTTTCTAAAATGTGCTAAAATAATAATATATTATCTATAGTAACAATAAAGGATAATTTAATATTCCGAAATCAAATAGATACATATATACCTATGTATTATTTCAAATTATAGTTAGTTACAGAGATTTACTACAAATATTATATTTTATTTTAGCAAATAATTTAGTTTTACTAATCCTCGTAAAACAAAAGCATTCTTTTGTTTATGCAGATGTTGTAAATGTAAATAAACTAAATAATAATAATAAATATAAATAAATAATATCGTTCATTTTTTTTCGAGATAGTAATTTTTCGATTTAGCCCATATTAATTTCAAAACCGCCGTACAACAATTGTATACTTTAAAATTGTTTTAAATATAACTATAAGGTGCTTCAAAGCAAAGCGGTAAGCATAGTTATGTTTGCGCTTATTGTATTGAGAATTGTGTTTCGAAGAAGTAATGTGATTGTTAAAAATTAGCTCTTATTATTTAAGATAACCAATTTTATCGTTACGAAAAGTCGAATTATTTAGACTACTTATTTAGATTTTTGAAATTCAATCAGAAGTCGTAGGAATTGCTGGATTTTCTAATTGAATGTGGATGTGTTAGGTATTACAAGTATGGCTCTTATTTTTGAGTTTTGAATATTATATGCCTCTTGAAACCTTAAATACATATGTAAATATTAACATGAGAACCAGAATTTAGAAATTTTCATTCTTATGTGTTTTCTTTCCATTTTTAACGAAACTTACATATTTACCCGATTAAAAATTAGGCAGGCCCAAACGGAGCCCAAAAGAAGCACGACATGCCCGTTCTATATCCAAATAATGCACGGTACGCTGTATCCAACATTTAAATTGTTAAAATGTATCTCGACACAGGCACGTATAACACCTAACGAACCAAAAAAAAAAAAAAAACTAAACAGGTATGATCGCATTGCGCACGGATTAAGGTTATTGCGACTTGCGGAATTTAACGACTCAAAACATTCCAAATTTTCAATTTCTCTCGGTTTTGCGCGCATATACAATATATATCCGTGCCAGGTATGGGCGCGTGTGTGGGCCTGTAAAAGGGTGTATTTTTAAATATTTGCATTTGCCTTGGGCGCGTTTATGCCTACAAAAAGACATATTTTTAAATTTTCTTGGCTGCTTTGGGCGCGTATGTGCTTGTAAAAGGGTTTATTTTTATTTTATTTATCCCTGCTTTAGGCGTATATGTGCCTTCAAAACAGCTCGCTTTGGGCGCGTATGTATCTGCAAAAGTTTGTAGTTTTCAACTTTCGTGCCTGCTTTGGAGATGGAAATATTTTTAAATGTTCATGCCTGCTTTTTGGGTATTTTCATTGTTATTGCGGGTGTATTTGTTCGCTATATAGGCTAAGATTTAGGCGTGTTTATGCCTCTGAGTCTGTGCCTTATTAGGATGCATATTATCGCAACGAACAAGTTTTACCCGGGTAGTGAATTTATAACTAAGACTGGATTTTTGGTGTTTTGATTTTTCTTAGTTAGTTCTTTGAATTTTTGTATTAGAGTATTTGAAAACAATCAAATAAAGAAAAATAACCTTTTTACATAAAGAGATTAAATTTAAAAAAAAATTGACTCGAAAATGATTAATTGATTAAAATCTTGAAACCGCCCCTGATTACTTTATCAAATAAATGTCTTGAATTCTTTTCCAGCGTATTCAAAAACTCCACTTTTGTTCGCATCAATCTTGCTCAATTTGATCTATCGTTTTTTCAATTGTTCATTTCCCTACGGGCCGCAACACAGCATTATGATTTACCTATATGACGATTCACAGGAAGACGATGGTGAAAATTTAATCAAAATCGCTACAGCTATTTGAGCCACTCAGTTCACAATTTGATTAACTCCACCAGTCACATAAAACGTGTAACTGTAAATTGACGATCATTTTTTGGCTATTCTTTCTTAGTAATTTTATATATGTTAGATGAAAACTACATCTGTATTTATAAATTCTACAATATCTATTTCAATTTATATTATAACGGTAATTTTAACAAAAAAAACTACATTTTTTCATCGCATTTCTCAATTTTTCCTTTATGGAGTTAATCGATTTGTGCAATGAACGGCTCATTTGTGACCTCAATTTACATAAAGTGGAAGTAAAAGATATGCACTACCCGAGAAGATTTTATACGTATGTATGTACATATGCATCTAAAATATAACGAAAGGTATTTAATTACAATAGTGCATGTTATATGTATTTTGATTGAAAAGGACTAAAAATCCACTTAAGGCTGCAGACGAGACTCAGCCTGATTCTTTATCTAAGTATAATGAAATGCTCTTATGCAACACCGGAGACCGAGCCCCGACCCCCGCACCGCTCCGGTTCGATCAGAGCGGGTATCAATCACATCGCTTTCACTTCATGAATCCTTCTCAAATGTCATGAGCTTTCGTTGATTGCCGAATAAAAGCTCGACTTGGCTCCGGTTCAAGCGTGGGAAAAATCTCGGGGTTTAACATCGTTACATCAGCCCCCGTAACCAGCCCTTCATGAAGGGGAGTCACATCGCTTGGGGCCCGCCCGATAGTGGGAGGCTCCCGGCGATAAATTCAATCTGCGTCCATCTGGCGAGATGCCAAAGTGGAGGTATCACCGCCACCCTCCGATTTTCGGGGTGGAGCCCGTTCATAGGCAGTCGGGTCGCCGATTTTGCTCCTTTTTGGATATTAAAAACAAGAAAAATCGGCGCAAGATGAATGTACCAAAAAGATGGAGTGGAATAATTTTTTAATGAAAGCGGCCAACTTCTGCTGAAGGAGGGTCCCGCAAAATTGCCTTTGGGATTTGAATGTGTTCGGTATGGTATAAAGGTTAAATTAAAATTGCCAGAGAATGCTTTTGAGTGGGGAACGCAAATTGAATTTGGCCAATGTTCTGTTTTCGTATAATTTTTGTGTCTGCCTTTATTAAAACGCTGTTTGGAAAAACACTGGGAGGTTTCATGGCACCGCAGAGTTCTCAAAGAGTATTAAACATTTAAAAGATTCGCGCCAAGCAGTTAGATGAGTAAACGATAAATTTTCTGACGAAGTACATAGTGTACTGTGCAAGGTATTCTGCAATTTTTTTAATTTAATTCTGAATTTGCTGGAAAATTGTATTCAAATTATAAAATTTTATTGAACGTGTAAAAGCCACTACAACTGCTTTGATAAATTAGATTCGTTATGAACGCCGCGCCGTCAAATTTGATAAACTAATGTAGCTATGGAATTATAAAAACCATTCAAATTATATATATTATGTATATATAAGAATTTTTCAAATCATTAATAAATATTTAAAAACATCTGACACAAAAGACAAAACTGCGCTTAGTTATGCAATATGAGGAGATAATTAAAGGATTATATTACCTATGTAAAGGGCTTTTTGAAAAAAAAAAACCATCTCATGGTCATATTTGACAAGCAAAATGGAAAATCGAATTTTTTCCATGAACATTTTCTTACACTGATTAATTCGTCAGAATGCATTCGAATGTGTGTGTCATAATTTAATTTTAAAACAATCCCAGAAACTTTCATCTTTTACATTGTGGCCTGTGGGCAGGACTTGATCCAGATACTTTTGTAAATTAAATTAAAATAATGGAAAACTATGAAGTTATAATAACTTCTTCTGGACAAATGCAAACGAATGTTGCATTTTCATTAATTATGGGAGCTTAATCCTTAATAAGTATGTTAAGTATTTAAAATGTTCACAAAAATTGCTTCGAGCTAGTTTTCAAAATATATAATGTAACATAGTCCTTGCTATTTGTAAGTTTTTTTATTTAAATTTAGGTGTATTATATGAAAATAAAAACGTGACCAATTATTTATACATACAGTGGAGCAGCTCATGGTACTTCTTAAAATACCTTTGGTTACATTTATAAATATAGGTAAATGAGCGATTATTATTGTAATAATTTTTTTTTATTTTTGCATAATTAATTTTTTATATTTAAACTAAAGAAAGTAATTGTAAGAAGATAAAAGCCAAAAAAAATTCATTAAATTATGTTATAAATAAAGTGAAATACGAAACTGAATAAATTCATCCAATTAGTCAAAGATACTAAAAAGTTGCAAAACTTAAACTACCTTCAATAAATATTATTCAATTAAATTTAAATTTAAAAGGCATTCTCCGTGGAAAACATAAAAAGCTACTGCGCTACTGCACAATCTTTTGTACTGCCTCCGGAGTACGTTAGTGATTTTTGAAGAATTCTTACAATAATAAATAAAAAAAGCAGCAAACCAATGCTTACAATGCTACAAGTAAACGCAAAGTCACAATATAGTAGCAAGTGACAAAAATGTTAAATTTTGTTAATGATATAACGAATGCCAAACTAATAGACAGGATATAAGGTTTTAGAAGGTAAAGCAAAACAAAAATTCAGCAACTTAGCTAAATCGAAGTTACTTTAAATTTGGAAAACAAAATAACTGGGAAGTAACTGACGAAATATTGAAATTAAATATTGGGATTTACTCTTTTAGTTATTTATGGATTTGATATAAATAGGAAAAATAGTAAATATGTAATAAATGAGTGAAACTAACTTTTGTACTAAATCTTCTCGTTTGTAGTTTGCACCTCTGCTCAATCCAACTAGCACGACGACCACCCACTGATGGCTTCATTAGTTATATTTTATTTCATAAAAAGAGGAGATGTAGAAAGAGACAGAAAACAATAGAGAAATATTGAATTATGAATTAATGAACACAAAACACAGGAACACATCGAAAAGACAGAAGACAGGAGGGCGTACAGAAAAAATAAAGATAAAATAAAATTGCGAAAAAATGCGTGACGAATCCGATTAAAAGATGAGGTGAACATAATGAACAGTAAACACAAACAAATATCCAAACGAACAATATACAATAATAAGGTGAGTGACATTGAATATACATTGTTGAAACGAAACGGTAACATTCGGTGATATATAGACGTGACGTGGTTGTGGAGATGTTGATGAACATGATGTCATGGTTGTTGTTGTTGTAATTGGTCGTGTTTGTCAATTTTTAGAAAATTTCATTCAATTATTGTTCGGTGGTTTGTAGGGTGGTGATGGTTGTTTGTGGTGGACGACAACATTCATTCATATTGTTTTCAACCATTGAAACATCGGAAAAAGAAAAGGTAAGAAAAATTATATAAGTTCATATGCAATTACCGCAGTAAAAAAAAAAGAATATCAGTTAATAGTTATACTTAGTCGCTCGAAACAAATATATATCAGATCAAAAAACAATCAGAAATAAGATAAAATTAAGTTCTGTAATTATTTCAAAAAACAATCAAAGTCTATTACTTTTCTAAAAATAAAAGTTTATAAAGGGAGGAAGAATATTTTTAATAAGCGGATTGGACTAAACACAAAATAGTTACCGAATCGAGGGTAGTGTCAATGTTTCCGTTCGGGCGGTCGCTGGCCAGTGTTGTTTCCTTAAGGTTGATTTTCACGTGGTTGGCTGCCGATGTGGTGGCTGCGCCACGCTGTGGCTTAGTAGCATCTAGCAGAACTTTCAGCGATGCGATGGCATGAAGTTGCGTTGCCTTTTCATCGACCTTTCCTGGAACATCATCTTTGATATGTCATTATGAAAAAGAATGTTGCATTAATATTTTAGTTAGGGACAGAAGAGATTTGAACACACAGAAAACACCGAAACTCCAAAACTTGTTTACGGTTAGGAGGCATTTTCAAACTTGTTAAAACGAATACACTTGACAGGAACTGAAAGCGAATCTAGTTGTTATCTCAAGCTTGCATGTCCAAAAGCGCTTCATAGCTACACAGAAACAAGACTATAAACTCAAAAAAAATTATTATATTTATTTATAATTTCTGAAAATACACAATTTTATTATCCGGACCATTAAGATTGTCCAAGCTGAAATTTTGTTCATACCAAGAGTTATTAGTTCGGGATAGCAGTTAAATTAACTATACTCAATTCGAAATCGTTTAGGACAAAAGCTACAAATACAAAAATACATAGCGAGTTTTGGCAATTTTCTTATTTTGGTTTAAAGCATCTATTTTTTACCAACGCAATATGGACCTTTCAATTCAGGAAGAAGCAATGAAAGCCATATGTCGGCTAAAGAAGTGTAGGCTCTGGCACGATAGGAACTCTATCGGACATAGCGTTTCAACGGATGATATGGCACAATTTACCATGTTCGAAAGAAGATTTCAGATCAATCTTCCGGCAGGGGAAGAATGAGATGATCCAGATAAATTATTCGATGGGTTAAACGACATCCTCTATACAGACGGATCGAAAACCTCAACTGGACGGGCGCTGCATAGTACATATTTGAATGAAGGAATCAAAAACCGCAGCGGTCTTCTAGGCTGAAATAAGTGAAATATACGCCATTTTCGAAGCGGCTAATTGGATATTTGTCCACAGATGGCTTAAACAAAGGATTGGAGTCTGCAGCGACAGTAAGGCTGCTCTTGTCACCGTAACTAGCCCCGCTACTAGATCAACGATTATCCAAGAATGTAAGAAAAGACTACACTCTATGTATTGCTAAGCAGAACCAGGTCCTTCTTATACGGGTCTCAGGTCACCAGGGAATCGAAGGCAATATGGCCTCTGAGAGGGTGCTAACATTCGTTAGTCGCCCAAATAGGAATACTGCGAAACTTTTACTTAGTTTAGGTAGGAGGTATTGCAGATATTGGTAGAGATCATCAGCGACCCAATGTATCCTTCGGGTGGGGAGGATGCGGACAGAACGAATCACTTCCTAATGTTATGAGGGTGGACAACTTCATCTTAACCTCTATTTGATATTATTAAATTTATCAGGACAACTAGGAATTTTTGATAGGGCAGGGGACGAATGCAATAGACTAATTATTGTCTGAGGACTTGGATATTTAGGGCCTGTCCGAATCCAAGTCTTCGTCTTCGTCTCGTTATGACAGTTCATGACGTCACACCGAGCTAAGCTCTGTCCGAATTCATGACTATGCTGTGAGCTTAGTTACGTAGTATAACAGTTTAGATTGCTTTGCTTGATTAGCGAGTCAGGGCCTGGGTTGACTTCGTGAGACAGAATGAGAAAAATTGTAGGAGCATTCCTTGAATACTCTCGAATTATGCATTTTTTGTTTACTTTGATTAATTTAAAATATCAAATGTCGAGCTAAGCAAACGAATTTGAACGGCTTAGCTTTGTCTTCGTCTTAATTGGAATACTAGATCAGCTTGTTTGCTGACGTCATAAACTGTAATAAGTAATAACGAGACGAAGACTTGGATTCGGACAGGCCCTTACTGAAGTATATATATTTAGGAGTTAAAAATGAAAATACCTAGTGTATCTTTAAATGTGAACGAGTATTTTCTACTTTGTATGTTTTTCATTTTTTGTTAATATTTATTATTATATTATAATGATTATATTAATACATATATAATATTTAACAGATCATTTTTTTTACCAAATTGCTTTACTTCCACTTCCAAATAATGCCATAAAATTCCTGAGACAGTTGCAAAAGTTTGCATCAAACTGTTCTACATTAAGACAGTGCCAGCAATGTGCATATAGAACTACATATGTATTTTAAACTTTCCTTATATACCCTTTCTTTACTCTAATCCACTATAAGTAGCTCTTGGCGTTGAACTCATGTATGCAATTGGGAGGAGTGCTTATTGAAAAACCATAAAACTGATTCCCAGCTCCCTTTAAGCACTGTGAAAACATGTCGCCAATTTACTCTGGATAGCTCAATATTTTCCCAAAGTGTTTGTGTAAGACCCTGGTGAAGCGTGCTTTGGAATGGATCGAGCACATTTGGCATCTTCTGAATGGCTTCTAGTAGGGTGCAATAAGCACATTATAACATTTTTAAGGTTTTAGGCTAGCACTATCCGTAATCATGTCGGCAACCATCATAATACCAAATATCAAACTGACGGTATGACTCATTAGCTACGCGTAATTTTGGATGACAGTCCTCGCTGCGTTATCATAAACAGAGTTTTGTACCTATATGACGTTTTTTGTGTTGTGAGAGTTTTTGAACATTGAAGTTGTTAAAATCACAGTTTTTTTTATTTAAAAATGAACCAAGACAACAGTGATGTTTTAAACTACATACACTGGGGAGCACTTGAATAGGTACACGATTATATGTAATTGGCTAATAAGGATATTACGAACACGTGCAAGTCAACTTGTTTTCATAGGTTTATTCTTCTAGGAATTGCAATTAATTTCAGGTACTTTCCCATTAATTAAGAACTCTAAGAAACAAATTACCTACATTTAAGAAAAAATCCTCATAAAAAGGTGGTACAAAAATGTGAATTGGTATAAACGCAAAGAAAAATTTGTTCAAGGTATATTTTCTATGGACCTATAATAACAGGAAGTTTATAGAAAATATTAATGGTTTGATGAAAATATGGGTAATGCATTAGGTCAATTTAAAATAATATTCTAACTGAAGTCACGCATAAAACGATAATTTTTCGCACATTTTCGGTCATAATTTTTCGCACATTTTTGGTCATAAATCAAAAACTGTATGGCTTAAAAGTAATTTTTAAATATTTTCATAATAACTATTCCTTTCAAATTGATTACTTGTGTAATTCCGGAGATAAACAGCTGTGATTGGCGGACAGACATGTTGTGCTATAAGAGTTTCTACCATTTTGATACGGAATCCTTAAAATCAATTAAAATAAGCAAAAAAAAAACCAATCCTTGAAGATTAACAATTAATTTACGTCGCGATAACAACAAGCAAATATCGTGCGTATGGAAAAGGGCGCTGTAACCAAAAGAACTACATAGTATGATTTAGACAGTTAAGAAATATCAATAAAAAGCTGAAATAACTGGTTAAGTGAGAGTTAAACTCGATCATTAAGCGTTCCTTAATTTGTTATAAAAGATTTATTTTATACATATATGAAGAAGTTATTGTTATGAAAATTTTCGTTCAATGCAGAATTCGTAGCATGTAAAATAAATTTTGTTCATTTTCGAAAACTTGGATTTGTGACTTTAAAAATAATAATAAAATACATATATGTAAAAAATTCAGGACAACGCGGAGTTTTTCAAAGCAAACGCATATACTAGCGTTATTGCTATAAATTTGTCAGGTGACAAACTGTTTATCGACCAATAAGTCGCTAACGTTTAATTCAGGCCTTTCAGGAACAATTACAAATCAGTGCATTGCTTTTGTTAAAACATTTACAATTAAAGCAGGAGGTCTGATTTCCATTTACTTCAACTACAAATCTGCACTTCCTGTTCATCCTGGATTTTGAAAATGGTACAATTGGATACATATGAACGGGTGTCAAATTGAGTGATTAAACATTTTTAGCGCGCGACTGAGCAAGCGATATGTTCGCGATTTACAGAGATGGGAGCCTATTTAGAGGCAAAACAAAGGAGCAGACAGGAAAGTAGGTCAGATATTGTGATGATAAAGATATTCCTGGTAGCAAAGACTTGCGAACGCAATAAATTCATAAAGAATTTTTTCCCGCGGATGGGTCAGTGAGCGTTGAAATCTCCCCGAGGCAAGGACAACACGTAAAAGTCTGTCAAGTTGAATAAAGGCTGATACGAGTGGAGACCGATTTTCAGGGCTTGAAAATGGAATTTATCACTTTGAAGGTAACTTTGCAGAAAAATCTCGAAACACAAGAGCTGGTAAGAAAAATAAAAACCCATAGCCTCTACCACCCCCATCTTGAGTTTCACTGTATACGGGCTATAAAAAATTCACTCAAAAGCTCTTGTCCTTAATTCAACAAGCGCGAGGCGGAAGGAATTAAAGTCTGTTATGCTCGCAGACTTTAAATATTATATGCACTGTCGCGGGGGCGGCAACATTCGGGAGGCGTTTATCGAGCTAACGAGTGGGCCACCATTGTGCACGCATCAAGGCTGGCGGCTGCTTCACGCTAAAGAAGCTATTCTCCAGCATAAGAACGTGTGCTAACTGCTGCTGTGATGGCGCTAAATTTATGACAAAATGCGTGCAATTTCATTACGTCATGAAGTCATACAAAGCTGAGCCAGTCTTCGCCGCGGGTTTTTCTGCATGCATTTCTAAGAAATTTTCCACTCAATCTCATTCGAGCCAGCCTCATTTAAGAAGAGTTCTGGGTAACAAGTAAGTTAAACATTAAAACCATGTTTTTTTCTGCATTTCCAAAAAAAAATTTAAATTCAGCTTTTCAGTTTCATATAAAATGTTCCGGGAACAAGTAACTCAAACATTAAGAAAATAACTCGAGCCACTTAGAGCTTTTCATTCTGGCGAGAAAACTTAGATGAAGAGAGTTAACACAACAGTCATGGTAATGGTTTCTTGAAACAATTTTCACTGTAATAGAGCTAATTGTTGAAATAAATAGTACAGCATGCATTTAAAACTTTTTGGTGGTGTAAGCGCTTAATTAATAAAAGACGCTAAAGTTTGGGGAAAATTAAAATAATAATGAAGCTGTCTAGGTACATTTTTGTAGAAAATTCTTAACGCGACTCTAGTTAATTGCAACTTTTAAGACGATTATAGTTTTTAATTTTATATGCATAAATAACACATACGACATTAAGAGTAACGACTTATTTATAATTCAAAAGTGGGGTGTAATATGAAAACTTTTTGTTTGCACATTATAAAATTAAATATATATATTTTGAATTACGACCAAAATTTAAAAAAAAATTATCATTTCCTTCACCTCCCTCTATTTCCAAAATACATATGTAGGCGTGTCTGTCGCATTTATAGATTCTGAGAAACTGATTTTGTGGTATGCAACATAATTAGTGTTAATTGAACTAGGACTTGATCGGTTTTTTACACTTGTCAAAACTGGGTACGCAAAAGGTCGAGGAAAAAACAAGAATCTGACTATTTTGAAAAGAAAAAAAAAATAATATAATATAATAATAATTTCAACGTTCAAATAAATTCAACGGATGCTATGACGATCGCGACACACCAACACCAAAAGCTTTGAGAGTTGATGCTAAATGATAGCCTCCAAAGTAGTTTGACCAATTTTCTTAGTAAAAATATCCACAAAAACAGAATATTTAAATAAGACAACTTTGATTCTCAAAAAAATTAATAAAGTTTGGTATAATTTCAAATAAATAGCATTGAGTTTTTGAAATGGATGTTCTCCAGATTTAAACCGTATGGAAAATGGACAATTTATGCTGATTATGATTCAATTTTAAGAGCTGAAACAGGAAATCGTTAATCAATAGGGTAAATTGAATGTGGATAAATAAAAAAACGATATTTTTAATATAATATTTGTTACAGTTAAAACTGCAGTCTTTTCATTATTTTTATTAAATAAGAGGTTTTTTTATTTCTCTAACGTTAGTTGCTTATTTAAATTTTTTATTTTTAATATATCCTCTGTAAAATGAAAATATCTACTTCATTCGAAAGAGTTAAATTTTCTTGGAAGAAAGTATGTATTTTAAAATTTTATGGGGAATTATTTCTTAATTTGATTTAAAATGTGTTTATTTAATTCGCTTTTAGAGCTTTTGTGGGTATTAAAGAACAATTCACACAAAAATGGCCATTGTCTATTAAATGAATCAGTCCAACTTGCTTAAAATTCTGAACAATCAAAATTGCTCGTCTGTGCTACACTACTAAAAATTGGAAACTTTCCAAAGAACCTTCAAGGCCCGTTGTTCCTACTTCAAGAGGGTGTGTAGCTGGGTGAAAAGGTTTTCGATTAGAGCATTCCCACTTTATCGATTTACCCAATTTGAGAATGCACATACGCACTTCTATATTCTATATAAGCACGAATTCTAATGAAAATTCCAGAAAAAGAGAGCATTCAAGGAATTCCCCCAGACAAAAGGAAATGGTAAGGAACTTTGGCATGGGAAGAAATCTACTAAATTCTAATGTATTTCACACGAGGCAAAGGTCGCGCCGTTGGAGAGTAGCGATAACTCACACTCATCCGTTGCCGTAATGAGACGCATTTATATGCAGAAAAAGTATGATGCGGAATTTGTTTCATTCTAATAGTGTATCCCTGCCTTCCAAATTGCTTTTAAAAAAAGGACAGATCAAGGTGCAGCACAAAACCTATGAAGCAAAACATTTTAAAGTTCAGAGTTCGAAAAGCCACACTGAATTTCAAATGTCTCGATTTTTCAAGGAAAACATTAATTTTATCCTCACTTTTTTTGCTTACCATATATAGTAATACAATACACCATGTAGGTACAGGGTGGCTGGAATGAGTGTTACTAATCTTGTTTTTGGACTCTGGCGTCAAAATAAGTGCTACCAACTATCCCGAAATGGTTCTAAGATTTCTTAAGGTAATAAAACATTATTTCGTACTGTTTTTAGAGAAATTTAACCTCATTTAGTGGAAAATGTCCTCAAATTTGTGTCCATCAGTAAGAGGGTTTGAAGCGGCTACTTGACAGATTTAATACAATTCCTGTATTTTTCTGGATAAGAAAACCAACGTTCGGAACTTGTTTACCTGCTATACGTAAGTATCACATTAGTTAGATTTCTTCGGATGATCAAATAATTTTAGGCGCCCAGGGAGACACAGAGAGGTACTGCGAGCAAAGTTAAACATTTAGTAGCAATTAAACAGCAATTCGTCAAACAAACAAATGCTCTTCGAACAAACACTTAGTGAACGGGTGAACAACATAAAGCAAGTCGGTTTCAACTCACCATCGTGAAGTGGATCTATTGTGTGAATCATAAGCTGCAAAAGGCCGTGACGAAATTTTGCACCTGTCACCGTGCTGTTAGCATTCGTGCTGCTATTACCTGCACCGCTGCTTGGACCCGATCGACTCTCCGAAGCGGCTCGAGATGTAACCGAGCCACCAGGCTGCGTCGCCATTGATGTTTCTGATGAGTTGGCAGCATTGCCCTGTTTTAGAAATTGTAAAAAAGAAAAAATACTTGGTTTAATTGGGCCTTTACGGGATGTTTGTAAATAATATTAATAAGTAAACAACAATCAAAAAAGTAAGTGAATTTTGAAACCATTGAAATAGCAATTTCAACAGGAGATTCAGCAATGCCAATCAAAAGCGAAACATACAGAAAACTCAAACCAAATAACTCATAAAACACGAAACTTTTAGTAGCGAACGAAGAACACTGCAAAACACAATAAAAAAATATAACGATATGAAACATTATAATATTAATAGAATATTATGAGAAAAAACGCAGTGGGAAGTTTTCGAACTTTTAACAATTTTTACTAGAAACTGTGTAACTTTACCAAACTACAAATCTTACATACACAAAAACAGTGTTGTGTGTTTATCTGTTCGGTTGTGAATAAAATCTTAAATGAAAGATTTCAACTAATTAATATATTTAGATACTTGATATTTCTAAGCTTTTACTACTTATATATTTACTAATATTATATTTTTCAATACAGCTACTTTGAGATCAACTTATATGTATAACTACATATCTATATGTAATTACATAATTTATTGATTGTTTTGACTACACTTAACCTAATATATCTGATTCTAAAATACTAATCGGTATTACACAGTATCAGAACTTAAATAGGATATTATGACTATATCTCGATTTAAATTCTTATAACAAATTTTTCTTTAAAACATATTTTACTTAAATACTTTTTGTGTGATATATAAAGCAAGAAACCATGAAAATGAAACAAATCAAGAAAATGTATTTAATTTAAATGGAACCATCCAAGAATTAGTAAAATAGAATATTTGTGACACATATGTATAGAGGATTCCACAGGAAAAAATATTCGACAAGATAATTAATTAATTTGGACTTTCAAATTTACTTGACTTACTCATACTTGCTTTATTTCTGTAGGTCTTCAAGTTTTGTAAAATAGCGCTCAGATATATGTATACCTAGTGAATTAATAAATTGTTTATTTTTTTAATGTTTACTTTAAATTTATTCATTTTTGTTAAGTCCAAAAACAAATGCCAAAAATATACACAACTGCATATCCACACATACATATGTATGTATTAAATCTCAAGAGAAACCCATCATAAATGTTCAAATTAAAAACACATATGAGGGTACCCAATCCTGTTCTCTATTCAGTGAAAATTAAACATTAGCAATCTACGGTGCCATGTCCTTTCTTTGAGGGTTAAAAGAGGAATAAAGTCGCGTAAAAAACAAAAACTTCATAAAACTTTTATTCGGTAATGGTACCATATTCAAAATTTCGCGACTGCCAAAATATTAATGTGTAGCACCCGAACAAAATCCTAAACAGTTTACAAATTCCTGTCCATTAAATTGCATCTGCAGTAATGACTTTAAGAGAAAATTATGTAAGTAGGTACATATGAATTTATTCTGAATTTCGTTTTCAGCATATATTTATATGATAACTTTTAGTTTTAGAACTTTCTCATATTGCTAAAATTCGGAAAAATCAAAAAGATATTTTAGTGTTCATAACTTGTCTCAAAAAGCGATAAAAATATATTTTTAATAAATTTAAAGTAAGTTTGTCTGTCAGGTCTTTAGTATCAGCATACCAGCAGAATATAATCTATAGTAAATAAAAATTTCGGTAAGAAAATCTTCAGCTTTAATAATTGTGGTTGTCACCTCACTTTTCGTGACGTGCTTTTTTTAATCCTTATAGGAAAATTTCTTCGTTATTCAGCCATAAGCTGTCACGTCACGAAAAGTGAGGTGACAACCACAATCAGACTCAATATTAAGGTAAGTGCTACCTAAAAATCATAAATAAATAAATATAATAAAATAAAATAATATTCATTTACATATTAATTTTATTAAGTGTAATAAGCTCTCTGATTTGTTTTAATCCTTTGATTTTAATAATATCAATAAAATTTGTAGTTTTATTCTCAAAACATTTGATATTGGGTTGATGCAGAATTTTCTGGTGAATGATTTTGATTGTGCTACTGCTTCATTTTGCTTCGAACTAATTTTAATACCGCTTATACCCAAAGTATTAAGGGAAATTGAAATGTGTATTCTATACTATACTCTTTGATAAAATTTCATTTAAATGAATTTGAAACAAATGCAAAGCAATTAATTTGTTTAGTGTGTTATAATCCGGATGTGAAAGCATTAAATAAATTTCACTTAAATTGAAAATAATTAAAATAAACAAGTAGACGCTAAAGTAGCTAATTACCATGCAGCGCAGAAGTGGAACTAATGCGAAATAAATTTAAATGTAAACGGCAGACGAGATTTCCAATTAGGAAGTATTTCCCAATTTTCTCGGAATGTTTCGGCTTTTCCGCAAGCCCCATTAAAAATTTCTTGCCACATTTGGCCTCCGAGCCAAACTTAACCCACAAATTCAAGCGTTCGCCCATTTTTACGGTTATCGCCGACAACAGCAAACCCACTTCCCATAAATCCAAATATCAGGGATTCTCATACGATTCGAACAGCACAAACACTCGAAACCTTCCAGCCCTTTATTCGGTAAGGACGAAGGAATTCAGATCACGCAAAGCTCGTTCGTTTTAATGCAAAAAGCTTCATAAGTGCCATAAAACAAACCTCAGAATGGCGTTGCTGCAAAACTCTATTACACTTTGGCAATTAAAAGTGGCAAAAACTCCTCAGAAGGAGCCCAATTTACGGTGAGGTACCTTAAAAGTGGGTACTTTATACTTAAATCTAAATATTACTAGATATGAGTTGAAGCTTATAAATAATGAACTAGGTAGGAATTATTGAATACATTACAATATTTATACAGGTTGGGCGGTGTAAAGTTTTACTAAATTAAAACGCTATAATTGATGCAGTTTTAAAGATTTGTATTTCGTTCAAAGCCGAACACCAAAATACCTATTAAATTTTTGAAGTATAAGTTTATTGTTCGATATATCCTCCGTTTGCGTGTATAATTTTGTATAAAAGACGAAAAAAAGATTCGCACGCTACACGAATGCGAGGAATTTTGTTTCAAGTGTTGCTTTGAAAGCGTTCTAACTCACATACAGGCATCCCTCGAATAGCACGGTACTTGAATTGCACGAAGTCTCGAATAGCACGGTTAAAATTTGCAACAACCCTCGGATAACACGGAGTTCGAATTACACGAAGTCGCGACAATTACGTTAAAAATTAAGTCGTCGGCTTACAAAGAAAACCTACTATAAAGCATTTGAATAACACAATAGTTAGTTCTCTCTTATCCAAAATTGTACGATATATTAGTATCAAATAACACGATTTCTCGAGTAACACGGAACCAATTAGCCGTGTTTTTCGAGGGATGCCTGTACATATATTTTGGTATTAACTCTGATCTCCAGTATGGCCCAGAAAAGCCATTGGATTTACTACATCTGGGGAATTGGACATCCATTGTTTAGTTTAGAAGAAATTAACATCTAACCTTGTTTTTTTAGCCATTTCTGATTAACAATCGCTTTGTGTCATGGTGCCGAATTTCGCTGGAATGTCCAAGATCTACGCTGAAATATTTAGTTGCCTAGGGTTTCAAAGCAACTTCCAATACCATTTCAGGGTTATTGATAGCACTGCTTTTGACGCCAGAGTCTAAAAACAAGATTAGTAACACTTCATTCCAGCCACTCTGTATACATACTTCTCATAAGGAACTCTTTATCTTGATGTTTTTTCACACTAATGATCAATTCAATAATTTAGAAATGTGTTTCTTTTAAAACTGTTGAAAACTTTTAAAAGACTTATGTAAGTTAAACATTTAAAAATCGGAAATATATAAAGTACACAGCATTAAAATTTCGTGTTCATTACAAAGTGAGAAATACCAATCGGATATCCCGAATATCTAGGGATGACTTGTTCACAAAACCGATTAATTCAATACAATCAATGAGCTAAAAAATCGCCACTAAACAGTCCTAGAAATGATTTTAATAATGAAATATCGTTTTTTCTTAATTTCTTGAAATTTAACACATTGAATTCCACGAGGGTCACTAGTGACCGGCGTTTGAAAGCGCTCTCCTGCAAATTTATTCATGAAAGCTTTCTTAAAAATTGTGGCTTTTAACGTGTTAATTCAGCTCGGTTTAAAAACAAAATAACCTCACAAACACTTCAATATAACCAATGTGATTATTTAATGCATAAGAAATTAGTTGAAAACCAAATATAGCATAATTTTAAACTATACCGCAATCCGTTCTTTGCAATAATGGGGAAATCGAAATAAGCTTATTGAATTTGATTTCCTTATTTTCTTAAATTAAAGCGATGTAAAAAAGTGAACCACTTTTAAGTTCAATATCTCTAAGATTATATTTAGCTAAGGACACTCGACCCACATTTTCGTGAGTTTTCCTGAATGCAAGTGAAACCTCGTATTATTTGAAGTGCACCGTCAAAATATTTACTTAGGGAACATCAAAAGGACTCTAGGCACCACCTAGCCCCTATAGGGGCTCACTCAGGAATAGCAGTTTTACGAATTTTCCAGGTCAGAAAGCTCTTTATTAGTGATAAAATGTTCAGTTTGAGAGGGAACAAGTTATTACTGAATCGAACTCAAAGGCGTTAAAAACTCTGTCGCACGTGAGCCAAGGATACGCTCCTACCTGAAAAGACTGCCAGCAAAAGAATATGCAAAACTCTGCCAATCCTCTTTTGAAGGTGGAGCCGGGTTGCTATGCAGTGGTCCTGGTTTGCTTTCTTCATTTTATCGATCCGAACCGTACACAAAATCATTTGAGAAAAGTGTGCAGACTATATGGTGGAAATTTCTTATTCCCTTCATAGTATAAGCCCGTCAGGGAATAAAAGTTGCGAATTTTTGAACCTTGCCATTTCAGAGCTTCAGCGAACGACATCAGGCAGCCAGAACCACTTCCCCCGTAGAAAAATGAGAAATTTTGTAAACATTTCGTGGGAGACAATCAAAATGAAAAAAAGATAAATTTCTCTAAGACTTTTTACAATATTTGCAAACTGAAAGCAGTTTTAATAGATGACCCAAATTTTTCAACGAAATGGAGAAATTCGACTCCCGATGCAGTTTCGCCTGCTTCAATTACTGGTGCCATCAGAAAATCAGGATTGGATGAGTTCCACTTTTTCACTTGACTATATATCTCCATCTGCAAACATAATGTACCTATATCTTTTTGTTTTTGTTTGATTGGAATATCTGCCACCATTTGCCTTTCGAACCCACAATTTATCTCATTTTTACATTTTCCATTTTTCGACAGACAGCGGTCGACCTAGACAAAATTTTCTTTTAGAGCTCGTTTTTACTATAATCAATTGTAATGAAGTTTATTCAAGGATGGAAGTGAAGGGTAGTCCTCGTATATTTTCTGCTTTTTTTTCTCTTTTGTTATAATTAATTTTCTATCTTATGGATGAAGCTCTTTTTTGGAACAGGTAATTTGAAACTTATTATATTGGAGGCACTTAATTTATATTCAATTTTTTATTTTCGACCTCATTTGTACACATAAATATACATCTGAGTTTTTCATTGAGAAAGAGAAAGGTAATAATTTTCGCTTTATGAATGCATAAAGAAATAAGTGTAAATGTATGATTTGTAAACAACTGAATCGATTTTAATAAAATATTTAATTTTCACACTCATGTTTTGTCTCAGGCTTCATAAAATCTATTAGGTGTTATTCCTTAAAAACCATATTTAAATTCACGATTTGGAAAAGAAATTATTATTTGATTTTATTTTCAATATTTCAAATCCAGGATAGAATCCCATTAGTTTCATTACAATGTTGGTTTTTCCATCGAAATAAGTTCCAGATTCTATTTTCAGGTGTTTTCGCATTTTGTAAGGTACTTTTTTTTTTGAATACAAACGTTTCTAATTAAAATCGTAAAGCATTTCATTCATAATACAGCTTCGAACTCGAATGAAAATTCATTTATATATTTTTTATATATTTTATTTTTGTCTATTTGTTCTAATGCAATGACAAATACAACGAAAACTTTCCTTTTGATCGCCTCTAAGAAAAGCCCGCATTACATTATATGAACAATTTGGTCACAGTTTAGAAATCCAAAATATCAAATAGATTTTACAATACGTACTTTTAAAGATTTAATTTCAATTTAATTAATTTAATTTAATGCAATTTAATTTCATTCAGTTTATCATTCATTCATTCATTTCAGGTTCATTATTATATCAGAACACTTGGTAGACGTTTTTCTGTCGTAGTGAAATGAAATAAACAATTATAGGTAACGTTTTGCTAAATTGTGATTTGCAAACGCGTTTTTGACTTACACATATATGTACACTATACAGTCTACAATTCTTTACTCAATTCCCAACCACTTTAAACTATGTCGTATGTACTACAAAATTAAAAAGTGGGACATTTCTCTGTATTTTACCCCTATTATTCTTTCTTACGAAATATTCAACGCATTTATGAATTGAGATAAGAAGCCTGACCGATGTTTTATTTGTAAAAAAAGGTACTATACATATGTATGTAGAATACTAGAGTATAATTCCTATATTTTCCTTTATTTCTTCTGTTAAAAATTGCGAAAGCTCAGAAAAATGAATTTTTGCATTGAAATCCCGAAGTGAAATTATCCTCGTAATTCATATCACAGCCGCAAACTGCGACTTATGAGCCGTGCCGCACCACACAACCTCAGATCGAGGACACTCCGCTGGCTCCTTGGAGGTCCCACTGTTGCTGTGCCTGGTGCACACGGTCCCTGAATTTTAACTAGATTCATCCTCCTTGACATGCGAATATCCCCATGTAGGGAGCAGCTGATAAATTTGCACAATCTGATGCGAGATCTTGTTGTAAATCGTCTAAATGGACTTTATGCAAATTACCAATTTAATACATCAGAGTTTGTTCTCGATCCTCGCCTTCCGCTAACTTGTGCATGGAATTAGTCGGGCTCATCTGTATAAATAAACTCTAATCTCCCTGCAGGTCAAATTAATCCTTTGAGCACCAGCAGGAATTGTTCAGGCGAAATTCAATGCCATCTGAAACCTCGTAAAAAACATAAGACATAACGACACATATACAAAATACATTGTACGTGGAACTTAACAGGCATAAACTCAAATTTGTCCTTTCGGATAGTCAAAGCCGAGTAAATATGTTTACTTTAAATAAGTAGAATCCTTTCATTGATATCACCAACTCTTAAGAAATTTCAATTTCACTTTTTTAATTCCTTCTTTTGTATGCAGTTGGAATCTGTGATTTAGAATAATTATTTTGGAGCATGATTAAAGTTAACTTCGATAGAAATTGGATTATTATCATGTGCAAAGCTTACATTTAATTGCCTTTTAATTTTTTAATAACATCGAAAGCATTAACGATGGATTTTGAAAAATTACAATTATTTTTATAGTAATGTGAATTTATTCTCCATAATTAAACTTTTAAATGAATTTGAATAGATTTTGCATTCCAATGCAAGCGCTGAACTAACTTTTGATCTATAGAAATTTTTTTTATTATTGTTCTCAATGTTGACAAGATAAAAAAAATTAATTTGATTTAAAACAATAAATAGGTAAATCGTTAAGTATATTGCCACAATACGATTATATGTAAATTTTAAAAGAAAGTGCTTAAAGCTATATATATAATATCAACTCTCGTATTAGATCACTTTACTTTAAATCAAGGATCCCAATAAACACGTTTTTGTGGGCATCATACATATATTTCAAATTGGCGTAAAGGATAACTTCTATAAAATTCAACATATCATGTTGATTCATTTTATGTAAGTTGAATCAATTGCTTATTTGAAATATTTGTAACATTGCTAATAAATCGTAAATTTGAAAAAAATGCAATCATCGGCGCAATAGTTTTTGAAACCTTGCCCTTGGTAGAAAAATCAATGAAATGAAATAAAAATAAAATAATGAAAAATAAGGATTAATAATAATAAATAATAATTGTTCTTTAATGAAATAACAAAAAATTAATAGTTTAAATATACCTATCTAAAGAAAATTAAGATAGAATATCAAAATGATACCTACATAAGCTTTGCTCGCTCAAACTCCAGTAGCTGTTCAGGATACTTTTTATTTAATTGATATGATTTAAAATTTTTCGATGAATAAGTAATATCAAAAAAGTATTTTTGGAAAAGCTCGATTTAAACGCAGCCTTATTTGTGAAGTACACAAAGAGAACATCCCCTTATATATGTATGTATGATTCAACTTCAGAATTAAATGCTTCCACTTTTGAAATAAAATAATTTCTCATCAAATTAAGTGTTTTCTGGTTCACTTTAAAGTTGTCAAGTGTTTTCTACCTCACATTCAATTTGTGTATAAATATATCCAATTCTAAAAAAGTTTTTTCATCTTTAAATCGAATCTGTTTCAAGTTTAAGTAACGACTTTTGATCAAAATGAAATGCAATTGTTTCGAAACATTTGCGCCATTAACACTACTTCAGATAATTATAATTCAACAAAAAAAGTAAGAAATTGTTACGTTTATCTACATATTTTAAATAGTTACTCTTAATAATTTGTTATAAAGATACAATGAACAATTTTTCTTTGTTATAGAATTCACGAGCAAAATTGAACCAATGATGGTAATTAAGGATTATGTAAGTTACATGAAATAGATGTGTCAAATTTCACTACTTTTATCCTCGCAATTGAGTTATTGTTATTTTGTCAATATCGAAGTTGCCGGAAAAATGATTCTAATAAATTTTGTGCAGAATTCAATTCTCTATAAATTATAGGCAGGACATTATGTCCTGTCCATGTCAGATTAAAAATTTGCGATTTTTTGTAGAAATAGAATAGAAAAACTATGTATAACAATTAAGGAACCTTTACAAAACCCTTAAATCGGGGAAAGGTGCTCTATATAGTGGTTTAAAACTAAATGAATATATCTGCTGCAAAAACAGAGAGCTCCTGATTCAATTGCCATCATTTAAACCAGCTAAATATAGTAATTATGAATGCATGTGTGCATCTGAATTACGTCAAGACAAAGAAAAGGCTATACTAAAATAGCACTTTCGCATATTTCTGGACTGGTCAACTCCAAGAAGGGCATGAGCGATTAAATTCCCATTTTTTTTCCATACAGCCACGAATGTTGTGCATTCGGTCTGCAACAAAGCTGCCGCCATTCCACATCCTGAGATCGTCAGGAGTAATAAAAGGCGCTATCGTTTCATCGGGTGCCAGCATTTGCCAGTTCTTTGTTTATGGGATCTGATGCCCCGCCGAGGGACTTCTGGGACGTGAAGGTTTGTTTCCATCCATTTTTCATTACAAGACGATAACGTGCTCAAAGATATTTTATATTAGCCCCCGGGGCTTAGGAACCCATACAGAAGGCCATTTCCAATTGGGTACCCACTGAACAGCTGCCGTTCTTTTGAAATCTTTACATCATCTTGTGGGATGCCCACTCTTCATCAAAATGACGGCCATATCCGGGCAAATTTAATGGCTTTTTTTCGCTTTGCCTGGAATTCGTTTCTTTCTCCGACAATTTTTCACATTCCGTTGAAATTGTAAGGAAAAGAATCTAAAAGCGTGATTAGCTTAATTTTGCAAAAAAAGGTATCTAATGAGACTACTAAATATATTATACTTACATACATACATAATACATAATTATGAGTATGCTGCTGATGACTAAGAGATAATAAAGTTAAAATCCTACAATGAGCCATGGCACGGCAAATGATTTGCCTGATTACTGAACTTTATATCAGGTGTGAATAAGTCTTGCTTATATACATTGTAATGACCAAAAACATTTGACAAAAATCGATATTATCTATCTTGTTCTCTGCTTTTCGAGGAATTTTTAACCTTTTCAGTTTCCCTTCAGCTCATAAATATTTAAATCCAAATCAAGAACTCTTTGTAAAGCAAAAAGGTAAATTCATAATTTCCATAAGTCGCAAAGCTTGTTGGAAAAAAAAATATTACAGAGAAAAGACGTTTTTGTTGTGGTCCTTTGCATCGCAAGGTAAACAGCCATCGTCTTAAGGAAGTGAATAAAGAACGCGCATAGAATTTTCAGAATTAGGTACACCATATAACATATAATCAAATAGCAACACATTTTATCTTAAAATCCGTAAACAACCATAAATTATTTTAGCTGATTAGGATCAAGATACTCTCCTGTTTTAATGCAAAGCGTGACTTATGAGAATCAAGGAAATACATTAGCATTGTTTAACTTCTTATCGCTTTTGTCTAATGATTTTCTTTCATAAAAAAAGGACATTGGGTAATTTTAATTTAATTAGGTTTAGTAAATTAACATACATGAAATTTACATACATAATTAGTAGGAACAGGTTCCTTTTCTTTTTTAATTAGGAAACATTGTTTTTAGTTAATATTTTAATTTACAGATAACAGTTAAACAAATAAAAGTTAAGTAATTTGAAATAATTTTGTAATGCTATAGTTTTACATTCTCGAAG
This sequence comes from Machimus rusticus, assembly GCA_951509405.1. Lineage (NCBI taxonomy): Eukaryota > Metazoa > Arthropoda > Insecta > Diptera > Asilidae > Machimus > Machimus rusticus. Next base: position 1,899,679 of record OX608052.1, on the reverse strand, counting down.
TTTCCTGAGTTGTACTAGTTCAGCATCTCAGAAATTGTAATACTATTTGACGGAAGTATAAAAATTTCGTATATATATGTACATATATAGAGCATCTAAAAACATAAGGGTAAGAAATATTTTGGCGAATCCCAAAAACTAGTTGCGTACGGAAAAATTGCAGTTCGTACAATTTTATTCAGAGATAATTTATAATTTTGTAATTTTTTAACTAACGATCTTGTGTAATGTGTATGAATATATTTTATTTGATTTTCACCGCAGATGTTTGAGCTTGAGGTACAGTTCTTTTCCATAAATATTGTATTTTGAGAATATTTTACAAGGAAACTGTCGCTTCTGTACACGGTGTCATAAAGCTGCTAGTTTAATTAAAGTTATAAAATATTTATGCAGCTGTGGAACAGTTAATTACAATTCTGCCAGGAGAGAGGTGAACTTTATGAAAATCCAGTATATTTTTTCTAGGGCGAACTTCTTTTGTTCCCAATCACAGCGGAATATTGATTTTAAATAATTTTGCTCCGTGCAATTTTCACTCTTTCCCGCCCTGATGAGAATTTAAAACCAGGAAGCAGAAGCAGGTTTTTGCGATCTCTATCCCGGGAGGGATCCTGCGATACACTGTACATATTTTTAATTACATAGTATTTAACACATTAAAGTATTTCCACATTGGACATAATCACGTTGCTCACGAAATTACAAATTGAATATTGTTATATCGGATTCGCTCACCTATACTATTTATTAGACTTTGAGTAAAATGTATTCTATTAAAAATGAATTTAAAATTTTATTTGTATCAAATTGAGAAACACAATTAGTGCTCAAAGATTTGACCAATTTTTTTTTCGAGCTTTCTTATTGAAATATAAATCAATTTAGCGGGCGATGTAGGGTGCATTAGAAACATTCAATGATGTGTATTCTGAATTTATGACAATGATATTTAAAAATTTAGTTGCTAAAATAGCTATCATGCAATACAAAAAATAAAATAAAAAATATAAAAAAAATAAATAACTACCAACAGTTTGCTTTCATTAGCTCCGGCAACTGAAAACAAATTTTGCTAGATATCTTTATTTGCAGAGAGACATTCTTTTTAATGAGTCATGGGAAATTCTAATCATGTCTTGAAATTGAAAGAATTGTTATTGTTTAATTGCGAGTCTAAGAGGAATAAGACGATTCCAAATACTTTAATATCAATCGTCCACATTCTACGCTACCATTTGTTTATCTCATTGATTGCTGAATGATGCAGAATTCATTCGTTAAAAAGCCTTCAACGAAATAATAAATAAAGTCTTTTGATTAAATTTAAGAAATCTGCGTGGGATGCCGATGTAAGAAAATCTCTTGGAGCCAGTCGGTTCAGTATCTTTTATGGGAAAGATAAGTGTCGCCGGGTCTCTCACTTCTGAATATTGCTCAGTTCTGGACGTACTGGCGAGCATAACAAACATGGATATAAGTTTCGAGTGTTTTGGAAGTAGTTCGAAAACAAGACAGCTCTTGATTTTGACTATTGTAACAATACACCTGCTTTTTTGCGTTGAACATACAACAGGATGTAGTACGTTAAAATTGTAAGAAATAATATTTAATAATTTTGTTTCGGTTTCAATTACATAAGTTTTAATAATATAGAGAAAGGCGTACACGAAAAACTACGGTTACGTTTATTGATTGGGAAGTAAGCACAAGAGTGTGCGCTGTACATTCCACCTGCACCTTTAGACGTCCAGTAGTTCGTATAAAACCAGTGATCGATGTAAGTTACGTTGAATTAAAAATGTTTCGTTAGCTACTGCATAAGTATATACTTTGCTTCTAGGCGTATGTAGTTCATGTTGAAAAGTGCTGTAATGGTTATGAGAAGTCATTAAAAGGGTATGTTGTATTCATTTCATCTTTAAAAATGTTACTAAAGTTTGTTTTATGTATGTAGAAAATGCGAGCCTATTTGCGATGATTGTGAAAATGGTCAATGTCTAATGCCAGGTTTCTGCCTCTGTAAATCCGGTTATATAAAAAGAATTAATAAATGTACTCCTCTTTGCATTGATACTTGTGTTAATGCAAGATGCACAGCCCCAAACACTTGCACGTGCGAAGACGGATACGAACCTTCTGAAAATTCCAAATCATATTGCGATCCGATATGTCCAGACTGCACTAATGGTATATGTGTTGAGCCAGGCGTGTGCAAGTGTTATCCTGGGTATAAGTTTAATTCTACAGGATGTGTTCCGGAGTGTCCGGAACCCTTGGTTAATGGAGAGTGCACAGAACCTGGCGTTGTTACATGCAACGAAGGATTTGCTATAAGAGACGGAACTTCCTCTATTTGTGATCCAGTTTGTTCCAGTGGCTGTCCAAATGGAGAATGTTTAGGGCCCGACTTTTGCAGTTGCAACGAAGGATACGAGCAGATTGACTCAGGATCCACTTGTGTCCCATCGTGTTCGAAAAACTGCACTTCAAATGGGTACTGTTCAGCTCCTAATGTTTGCCACTGCACCGAAGGATTTATGGAAGAAGATGGAGGTTGTTTTCCTATATGCGATGAAAGTTGCGAAAACGCCACTTGTACTGCTCCAAATGTTTGTACTTGTAATTCGGGATATAAAAAGATCAAAGGAGAAAACTTTAAGTGCGAACCAATTTGCGATCACACGTGTCTAAATGGATTTTGTTCAGCGCCACAAACTTGTACCTGCAATTTGGGATACCAACAAACCAACAATAGCGCCTGCCATCCAATATGTGAAAAAGAATGCATCCATGGAACGTGTATTACACCAAACACATGCAGTTGTTACCCTAATTTTGAATCAGATCCTAAAAATCCAAACATATGCAGTCCTATATGCAAACCTGAATGCGAAAATGGAAAATGCGTAGCTCCAGGCGTTTGTCTATGCAATAAAGGATTTAAAAAGAATCCCGATACAAAAAAATGCGAATCAGCGTGTAATAAAGTATGTATTAATGCTTATTGTAAAGAACATAAATGCGAGTGCTTAGAAGGATTTAAATTCCGAGCAAATAGTTCCTCAATTTGTGATCCATTCTGTTCAAACGATTGTAAAAATGGTCATTGTGTTGGACCAGATATTTGCCAATGCTTTGAGGGATACGACACTTTTGGCAAGAGTCTTGATTGTGTTCCTGTATGTGATCCATATTGTGAAAATGGTACTTGTATTGCTCCGAATAAATGTGTTTGTTTGCAAGGGTTTCAACCAACAAACGAGAGTCACATCTGCGAGCCTATCTGCGAACAGGCCTGCATAAATTCTATTTGTTCGGGCCCTAACAAATGCTCATGCTTAGAAGGTTATGAACCTAGCGAAAATAACCCTAATGAATGCCAACCTTTATGTGAACCTTATTGCGTGAATGCGACCTGTATCCTGCCCAATGTTTGCAACTGTTGGGAAAATTACAAATATGATACCGCCACAAAAGACAAAAACATATGTACTCCAATATGTTTGGTAGAATGCGGTAATGGGACTTGCCTACCCCCAAATAAATGTAACTGCTTCAAGGGATATGTCTTTGAAGAGGCTGAGAACAAAACTTGTGTACCTGCTACAAATATAGCGGAGTTTAAAGGAAAAGAAACAAGGTAGGCGACAATTTAAAGTTTTGAACAATAGACCAAAATCTTTTCTTATACTTACAGCATTTCCACCACATCCTTGACGACTGCCATTATAGAAATATTTGGAGGTGTTTGCCTTCTAATTTCTGCTTTCGTGGCGTACAAGTACTACCAAAAGAAGTCTGCTTATAATACCCTGAGAGCATCGACAACAACGATTCAACAAAATCCAGCTTTTGATGCGGATTAATGCCTTGACTATTAATCGCGGAAGTGTGTTACTTTTGATAACGAAGTGAAACATTGTTTCTTGAAATGTTTAGTAAGTTTTATTTTTAAGTGATTAAATCGGGGAAATACACAACGGCGACCTCTATATTTATCATACCGTAGTTTTTATTTTTAATTTTTTAATTTATCTCTATTTACTTAAACAGCTTGGTGGTGGAAAAATTAGTTGATTTAGTTTTTTTTTTCTTAGTAAAGGAAACCAAACCAATTATCTGTTCTATCCGACTTTGATATTTTTAATTTTACAAGCCGTGACTTATATCAAAATTTTTAGCTATTAACGCAAAGTGGGTATAAGCACAGATAATAATAGTTATTTATCTGTGGTATAAGTAAAAGCAATTCGATGTTATTTTTCCAAAACAAAAATGTATGAATTCCATAAATATTAAATATATATTAAATAAATTGCATAAATATTGAATATATATAAATTTCAATTCAATATTAAATCTGCTTAAGAACCAATGGTGGAAAAAAATGCGCAGCTATCTATGTATTACATCATAAGTTACGTATTATATCTTTTTATTTTCTTGCTTCGACAACTATTTCTTATCAGATTTACTACGTTTTGGTCAAAAAAAGAGTCAAATGAACCAGGGTCAGAGATTTGTAAGTACTATAAAATAATATTAATTCTACTGAATATAAAATGCATACAGCACAACTCTTAGTCCTTAATTGCATAGAACAATATCGTGAAAAATTATGCCACTCCTAAATGTTCATTTCAATTCATCTTCACGGTCATTGCAACTACTGATAACAAAAATTTTCCGTGGTGATCATTACAGGGAGCATTATTCATTAGATACTTCATGAGTATTTCCATCAAGAGTAATGGCGAAGGAAATATGTGTGCTCTGATAAAATTTTCTCTATTATTAAGCAGTCCTTTCAGGGCAGCAATATTTTTTATGTGAAAATACACCAATAAAACATAACTCTTGTAATCAGCAGAACTAATGTGGGAAAATTTCGACGTCATATACCATATCGTAAAGATGAGGAAATGAGAGGACAAAAGCCTCTTTCTGTAAGCTTTCTTTTCTTTTAAGGTTTCCTCTAATAAATGAGTTTAATAACTTAAATCGACACTGTTATTTCTCAGAACTGTCTTATGAATGATTTTGAATAACAGGGCAATATTTCACCTTTATTAATGTGAAAGTAAATTATTCTGAATGTAATGTATTCGCATTAATAAAAAAAAAAAACACAATGTAAAACCAGCAATTCGCCTTCAGAAAATATTTTACGAGATTAATGTCATAGTACTACGGCTTTTCTGAATTTTCCGATTGATTGTTTGCTAAAAGTAACTTAGTAAAATTTTAATGTTTCTCGAACATTAAAATTTTAATAAGTTACTATATAACGAATTACAAACAAAAATAATATCTACATAGGTATGTGCTTATATATGTATCTTAAAACAAGAAGCATACACTAAGAAATTATAAGAAAAGGATATTGAACTGATTTTTTTACGCTCACAAATGGTTAAGAATAGGACCTCAACTTTTGCATATCATAACTTCAGATAGGACAAAGTTATTAAATTATGCATTTTTTACTCTTGATGGACAACTACTACATACATATACTCGTATGCATGTATAAAATGTAAGGACTGGAAAATTATTCAGTTTCACCTCGAGTATTACATTAAATTTCAGAAATTCGGAGTTTACATTTACCATGTCCATAGTTTCAAAAATTAAAAGAAATAGTAAATTTAAAGTTAAGTACGCTTGCAGAAACCTATATTCCATGCTAATCGAAATAAATACTGGATCTAAAAGAGTTAATGAGTTAATAAACAAAAATCTTAAGTTTTAATGTCTATGAGTAAAAGAGGAAAAGTAGCCATATTAAATTAAACAGCTCATTATGATTCAAAAATATATATGTATCTATGTATACCATATATAAAATAAACCTCCATTAGGTATGTGTATGTAAAATAGAATGAAAAAAGTTTCTAATTCCCTGATCAATATGGAAAAATCTTTTCCTCGAATTCAATTCAGTTGTTACTAGCTGGGTAGCACAAAGTTATCTAACAGCATGTACAAAAGATGAATGTTTCATTTCTCTGATGACAACTTGACCTTATGCACAAGAAGAAATCTCTCCAAGGTCACGTTTGGATTTAAACATGAAAACAAGTAAATTCCAAAAAGATGTAAAGTCTGAAGGACATTTGCAAGTTGCACGCGCTTATTGAGCAGCCGGAGAACCTATTGCAAGGACTACTCTTGTGCCAGTCGAGAACATTAAGGAGGCCGGCGAGGAGGCGGGGGTGGGCTTCAAAGCAATCCTCCTTAAATATTACATAAACAATAAACGAACACGGCCCTGTGGAATGTGGAGCTCTTCCGTCGCTCATCCAGGTGGGAACTAGGCCACTGGGGATGTGGTGGTAGTTAAAGAGTTCAGTTGTCTTCAAACTTCCCGGTGGCGCTTGAAAATTTAGGATATTGTGTCCTGTAAAACGTAAAAGTGCAAGATCAAAATAAAGACAGTACAATTTTTACGTTGATAAGCTATCAAAATTTTTGCCTTAGTGAGCTAAAGTAGTTTATTTCGGGATTTTCAGACAAAAACTCTTCTTTTTACCTCTGTAGCAATTTTGAAAAAAAGCGAATGGTTAAAAGATTTTTATGTTATTTTTATGGTATTATAAAGTAAGTAGACATATATGTATAATCTAGGTTCTATCAATAACACTGAAAAAAAAATTAATTTATTCTTTAAATTTAAACGCTAATATTAGGTTACGAATCTCGTTTTTATTAAATCTAGTGACACATGCGGAGTTTTCGTCACCCCAATATTTTATTTAAACTTAAATATTTTAAAAATCTTTAAAACGATTAGAGGCTTTCAGATACGGAAAGTTTCTGTTGACATTTAGAAAATCGCATATATGTATTCTTATTATTAATAAAAACCGGCCAAGTGCGAGTCGGACGGACAACAAAGTGATCCTATAAGGGTTCCATTTTTCCTTTTGAGGTACGGAATCCTAAGAGTATATCATCTGAAAGTTAAATCTATGTTAATAGAATTGAAGTATCTGTTTGTGATTTCAAACTTTTTACTTTTTATAACTCATTTGATTATTTGCATATGATATAAAAAACCCATATTAAATTGTTTAATTACAAACTGTTTCTCACGGGATTAGGTGAAAAATTGTTAGTATACATTTTTTCTTTTAGTCGTGAAATTTTTGAATTATATTGATCTTGCAACTTTTTTTTTAAACTTAAGGGAAATCACAGATTGTTCATATTATTCCCTTTTGGATCTGTGTTATATTAGAATACTTCTATCACTTTAATATTAAAGAATTCCATTTTCAGAAGAAATTCATAGTGTTTCATGAAAAAGCGAAGGCTTTATTAAGACGAAAAATCGTGCAGTTTTTTTCAAGAGGTAAACTACAATATACTGCTCGACAAGTTTTAAATTTTACGAAATAAATTTCAGCAAGCTCTAAAAGTTTTTTGCGGTAAGTGGCTTAAAACAAATAAAAAGTCTTTAAGCAAGCAGTGGTACTTGACATTTAAGTTGATATTCTTTCATTGTTTGACCTTAACCTGTTCATCTCTGTTAAATTAGGAACTAAGTACTTTGCATAAAATGCAAAAATTATTTTGTTTAATGGAATGGGCGTAACTCAAACAGTTTATTTTTCGACTATCGTTGTTTTTATTGAGTTAATCATGTGTCTAAGAAATCTATATGAATTTGACTTTTTCCCACATTTCTTTCACCTACGTAAAGCTGGAATTATCTATTTTAATAATTTACATTTTACAGAATGCAAAAACACCATGTATCTTATAAAGACTTGGATATTTCAGGCCTTCAGAAAAATAAGATATGACAGTTGAGTTTTCGTGAACTGTCTTAAGAATGACCATCCTTTATTAAAATACATACGTTTAAGAATGATGAAATCAAACACCGAACAGGCTGAAGTTGTATTGTATAAGTCCCGTGACAATGCAATATAGTACCTACATATATGCAACATCTTTCTAAATCTAATATGGCGGACTCCTCTGATGGCGACACACCTAACTTTTTCTTTACAAACTCCTTGATATGGGAATCAAATAAAAGGGTTTGACGAGTAGAATACGAAACCTAATATTAGTCTGAAGTCCCCTTTTAAAAGAAAGTTTTTCTTAAGAAACACCTTTTTTTCCTTTTATACTTGTTTGAACAATCGTTTGAAATTTTTTTTAATTTAAAGATGGATGGAGTAAGTATGGAATGTTTCTATTATAGTATATTATTTATACATAATTTGCTTTCTTATAAGGATCTTCAAAGAACAAAAAAGGACGTAAAGTCAAAATGCATCGGTGTAATAAAAGAAAAACAGTCAATTTATTCGAAAGAATTGGATTTAGTTAAAGATAATCCGGAGCAATTTGAGCTATATTGAAATTGATAATGTGCACGTTTACTAGAATTTCTAAAAGTACCTACCTTCACATAATCTTGTTTACAAGACGTTGAAATATTGCTGTTGGCCAATGTTATAGTTCTAATTTAATTCTAGGTCACGTTTTATGTAGAATACATCATAAAATAAAACATTAAGCTTAATAAAATTTTATAAGAGATATGTACTTTAACTTAATATGCAGAACGGTTCCGAATTTGTGATGCTAAATATATTTTTCGGACACCAATGATGCTATGATAAAACAGAAGCACTAAAGATTTGTTCTATCGAAAACAGTAAAAAATAAATGTCAATGTGCCATAAGCATTAACTGCATATAGAAAAATGAAAGTAAAGTAGGCCAATCAATTGTACTTTTTATGGATTTCTTTAAATCACTTCAGCACCCCGGAGAGTAGGAAAGAAAATCTGCTGAGATTTGGTAATGAACGATTGTGCGGTATATCTGAATTGTCAAAAATGTAGGTCAACGAAATAAACTAAAGACGGAAAGTTTGCTAGCAATGCATCAAAAATAACAACTTAGTAATGGATTGACATTTCCACAAATCTATCAGGGAGGGGAGTGATAAGTACTGTTTGCAGCACGATTTCGACGCCACCCTGAACTTATCATGGAACTCCGGAATTCTTTGGCTAACTTGTGTAAGGTTGTTTAAGTGGGGAGCGTTGTGTAATCCCGAGGGAGACAGTGGAATAGCAGGAAAAATTTGAAGCTGCCACCAATTATTTATGATCCCATTTCACCAAAATTTCCTTAAATCCACCCTAATTCGGGTAGTACGAAAGGAAGGGCAGGCCAGAGAAATATTCGGGATGTTGCCAAGAGAAAAGGAACAAGAGGGCGGAATAAACTGGGTTTTGCGGAGTGGATCACATTGAATTTCTTTGTGCTCAACTCCTCAACAGTGGAGAGTTGGAAAACCTTAGTCCAAGGAATATACGAAGAATTTTTTGTTTTACCATAAATGCCCTTTAATACCAGAGAAACTGACCCTCATAAACTCATCTTTGGGATGCCTTTTGCATAGTTTCCATCGGCACATAGACCTATTTTACAGAATTCGATTAATTATATTTTCTGAATGGTTTAAAATAATGGAATATAAGCTGTGTTTTTTTGATGATCTGATCTGAATCTCAAATTTCGCATTGAAATGAATAGTTTAAGCTGTAACCTACAGCAAAGTTTTTCAAATTTGCAAAAAGTGCATTTTTGCCATATCCAAAATTCAAGTCTTAAACTGAAATTTGAATCTAGTTTTTGACGTCAATTGGATATAAGGAAATGCAATTTGATGCTCTTTTCACAAAATTAAAGGGTTTTGCTAGGAGTCACTATTTGCAAATTTCAATTCAATAGGTATAGGTACTATAAATATGCTGTGAAATCTGATCCGGATCAGATCATCAAAAAAAAAAACACAGCTATCAAATTTTAAATATTAAATAAGATTCCCAATTTTTTACTGCGGATTCGAATTCTACGGGAAAAAATTGCGAAACTTTTATTTGAATTTTTTTTTTCAATTCGTTACAGGGAGCTCGGGGAAGGATATATGTTTGTATCAAAAAAGGTTCGGTGACGGTCGCATATCTCGCGAAATACACATGAGTTCGAAAAAAGAAAAAACACGTGCCAAACACTTTTTGGAAAGCTATTTAATGACACCAAAGTGGATCTGCCCTGAACCCGCTGACGGTGAGGAGGGACCAACTTTTAAATATGAAATGAAAACTGTCTTATTGAATGGGGGAAGGGGAGGAGGTTTAATTTGGTGTCGTTGGATAGCTTTTCAAAATATATTTGATACGTGTTTTTTTCGTTTTTCGAATCGATGTGTATTTTGCGAGATATTCAATCGTTTAACCACAAATGAACAATCCTGTTTAAAGTTGCGTCAAAAATCGAGAGAAAATATATTCGTATGTTTTTTTATTATTTTTAACGGATGCGTTTTAATTAGATTTGGATGTTTAAAACGAATTGCATGGAGAAGTCAAAACTGTTTTATTACGCTTTTTAAACAAATGTATTCGAGGCGATGTGGTTAATTTTCGCGTTTCTCATACAAAATTATTTTATGTCCCTATGAAATTCTAATTAACGACTGGCCAGCCTTGAGGTATAAGTAGCCTTTTCAAATTGCAAAAGCCATTTTACTGCTGATGAAATCGGGAACATGCATACAAATTTGTTGGCGTAGCCTCCTTCTGCAACTGATCCAAAAGATAGAATGTAGCCCTAGCTGCACTTGCGGTTGTGCAGAAACAAAGCAGAAAAGCTGCAATAAGCGTAACAGCTGTATGAGTAGCACCTTCATGTCACGATTGATAATCCATCCTGAGAACACTTTGTGAGGGCATGAACAAGTTTGTGGGACAACCAGAAAATATCCAATTAATTTTCCTTCTATACAAAAGGCTGCAAAAATAGAAAGCGTTCTCGTTTTCTCTTTTTTTCAGTGGAAGAAGAAGTTACAGGGGTATGATTTATTATTTGCCACGACATCAACTATTCGGTTGAAGGTCATTTGATGGACATTGAAAAATTTCTTGTTTATTCATTCCTTGTCGCAATTGTAAAGCTCTGTAGGTAATCAGAAATGCCCGTGAATGAAACATAATTCGCGTACACCTAATTATTAGCAAATGCCGGTTTTAGAGGAGAAAGCCAAAGCAAGAAGAATAATAAATATCACGTTCCAGCTGGGCTTAATGAGAGTTGGAGCGGACATTAGAAACTCCCCGAAATCTTATGCGGAATTTCAAAGCCATAAATCACAAAATTCGGCTTCAAATGAAATAATTAAGTCAGAAACCCCAACCGTAGCGATTAATCATTTACAAAAACATACGGATTGGGCGAACGGCGGAAAACATCGCATAGAACGCTCCTTGGTATAGGCTGACGACGGATTCGAGTTTCGTATCAGGATTGCCTGAATCACGCCCCCTTACCTCCCGCCGTGACTAACCGAATTTGGCTGTGTCGGTGGCAAACCAAGTTCCTATAGTACCCTAAGTGAACAAAAGAAAGAGCAGACCGAAAATTGGGTCAAGCGATTCGTTACAGCACTCAGGCAAGGAAATTCGTAATAAAAAAATTGTAGCCAGAAATAGGTAAATCTGTGCTGCGTTCCATTCCACAGCCTGAAAAAAAAAAAAACAAAAACGCGCTCGCACAAATCCCTGCACCCACACGCGCAAGTCTGAAATCACACAAAAAGTTCTCTTCCGGTCTGGAAAAGCCACCCGAACAAACGAGTCTCATAATGTTGGAAAGCATAAAAAGTGGAAACACTCATTATGTGCGCCCCAGTTTAAGGCGGGCGAGCGCTTAAGTGCAGAAATCCGACCATCACCTAACTAAGCTTGCTCACCTCCACCAGCAGAGGGTGCTGCGAGCGCTGCTGAACACTAATTGAAAGCTTTTGCAGGAACGAGCAAGTGGCGCCTCCTTGCATGCGGCGTTACGTAAACTTTCGGAATGCTCGAAACAGAGCTGCCCTTTGACTCCCGACATGACCCTTTCCGCCTTAAACTAGAAAAGAAACCGCGCTTAAGCGGCGACAGAAATGCGCCGGGAAACGCGAATAAATGAGTGAAAATTTCCGGCTGGAAGAACCTTAGGTGATACATTCCGCACGTATGAAATTCGAAAAAAAAGGAACACCAGCCGAAGGGGTAGTGGCAGGCGTAGAGTTGCGGCGTCCTGACCTTGAAGGATGCCTCCTTCCACTAACGGATTCTATCGGAACAGTAGCAACGGTGTTCAGCAAAATCTAGGGGAAAAGCTCATTGGCTTCAACGCTTTATAAAAGCCGTGAATTGATTTTGTTCGAATAAGCGAGGGTAAAAAAGTTTTTCGAACTTTGCGCTTCGCTGAAAATTTTCGCGTACCTACTTTTGTGCGTGCGCTGAGAGGTCCACCCATTGGCGAAAATATAAAAACAGCGAAAAATAGTCTTGGTTCAATGGGGACTTGCGTGGTACTCGTGTTAGACCAAGTTACCCGTGTAAAAAAAGGCCGAAATATAAAATAATTTTGGTGCTTTTTATGTACGTTAAATAGTAGAAAAAGCCTTAAATTTTCTTAAAACTATAGCCGAGGTAGTGAACAAAAGGTCGAAAAAGAAAAACTTCAAATACGATTAAAACAGGCCAAACAAGAAGTCTTAAAATACGCCCAAAAGATGCCAAAAATGGCCTAAATTGCATTATTGAATGTTAGTTACATTTTTATTCATGGTGTTTCATTAAGGTCTGAAAGGGTACGCCAATCGATTCTACATGGTTTACTGATCAACGTTTACTCGGACACTTCCCCCTCCTAAATCGATCATTCATCCTAAAATCGCTATTGAAAATTCGAATGAAACGAATCTAGAAATTGCTTTATAATTTCTTTCAGAGACATCATATGTAGACCAAATCAACCGAATGTCCTAAATCAACCTCACGCATTAAGGCCGAAACACTTAGTGCCCGATCCAATCCGATCCGCTCCATTCCGATTCGCTTCGTTCCGAGTTCCGACTCGACGGACAGATGATTACGATATTTCTGATCCGAACCTTCTATATTATATTTTCCACTTAACTCTACCCATACTTTTCCAAACATCACTTTTATTGATTTTCTCATTTAACTAAAATTTTAACGAATTTTAAACATTTTAATTTGTACTGTTCTTTATATTATTATTACTTAACTATTCCTCTATTTATTCTGGATAGCTAAAAGAAACGTACGTAAAAGTTCATACCACAGTAAAAATTCAAGCATATCGTTATGCCAAATGATATATCATAATTTTATATGTGCGCACTTGACAAAATTACCCTAGTTCATTAGCTATTAAATTTTTTATTACATATATAGTGTTTACTGAGCGTAAATATAAAGTTTGATATTTATAACTATTACTATTATAAATTTTATAATCTATTACGGAGATAATTTTAATATACAGCTGAATGTAGTGGGCCCAATGCAATTATCCTCATTGATTTGAAATTAATTAATTCTTCTTTTACATCTTATATATAATTTGCTAGTCAGTGTACTATTTAAAGACACTGTCTTTTTGTACTATTTTAAATACAACTATTGTAATTATTTTTGCTAATACGTAATTATTGTGAAATTGGAAATAAAACTGAATATTATGAATTGTTTATTGCTACAATGCTAAATAAATAAAAATATTTCAAAAACATTGTGTAGCTCGCGATATACATACATACATATGGTTACATTACATACTACTTCTATAGCCAAACTAAGCGAAAAACCAAAACTCAAATCAACTTCAAGTTTAAAAGCAAACCTTGAAGCCGGAAGCATTAAAGCTTGTTTAAGGTGCCTGCCAGTGATTCACTTGGAGCGAACAGCGATAAAGTTTTTTAGTTTAGTAGTTCTAAATCTTAAACCTTCATTTTTATTTAACTAATTTATTTATTTTTTCTTTTTGCAACACGCGCACGGTACTGAATAAGCAATATGTACTATAATCTTTTACTTAAAACTTAATTTTGCAAAGTTTCAATACAAGCAAATACCTTCGTTTTAAATTTAATTTGATAATTTTATTTCTGTTCAACGCCGCAGTTGTTTACTCTTTAAACTGAAACTAAAAGTTGTGTGATGATATTATAAATCGAGCATAGTTTATGAGACAGAATTTTTTCTTAAATGAATTGCCCTTTATGTTTATGTATAAAACATGAATCGGAGTTGCGAAAAATTCAGTAGAAGCCTTCCGAGTAAAAATGTTTCGTTCAGACAAAGACATAAACGCACCCAAATCTAGCCCATATGTTCGAACAAATACGCTCGCAACAAGAATGAAAATATTAGAAATGCCAAGGTGCATACGTGCCCAAAGTAGGCACGAAAGTTGAAAAATACGCTCTTTTATAGGAAGTTGAAATATTGTATATTTCCTTTCCGCGCATAGTAGACATACAAATTAAAAAATGCGCCTGTTTCGCTGGCATTTGTGATATACGCTCAGTGGACACGTGAACGAAGGTTGTTACGAAACTAGCGAAAAATGTTTACCGAGAGTATTTTTTAACTCTCTAATGGATTTTTCGACCCAAGCACGGTGCGCATTTTGCTTCATTCGGACTGTTCTGGATAAACTTTTATAATTGCAATAAACAATGTTTATTCGGTACCTCATTTGGGCTGTTTTGGGTGCGTTAGGACAGAGGTATGCTCCGGCGCACCGTGCCGAGACTCTTTTGAGCTACGTTTGGTCCTGTTGAATTTTTACTCGGACTAGTATCCGCGACGAAGGTAAAATCCAAAGTAAGGTTAGCTTTAGTGTCAGGTTTTGGTGACGAATGACAGACAATTGGAGTTAGAACCCATAACTCTTTGCTATTATTGAATTAATTGATTTATATATTGTGTTTTTAGTAAATGTGAATAATGTTAATATTACCTCACACTTTCTTATTGATTTTATTTTGCCTGTATTTAAGATTTTCTTAATATGTATAAATGTATCTTGTATCAAAGCCCAGAGATCCAGATCCTGAGCACCCAATGAGGATTTTGAAAAAAATTCAGTTTTTTTCTAATGATTTCATCGGGAGAGATCGGTTTAAGGTAAAAATTGTATTTAAGTGAAGTTAACCTTTTTACATGAATTGGAGGTAGGCAGGCAGGTACTAAAACCCTATTATGCGTCAAGGGACAGAAAAAACAAAAAATTTGTTGACCAGTGTTATTATCACCTTCATTGTATGTTGACCTGGCGATGAAGTCTAAAACAGTTTCAAACTCCAGGTCAGAATCCATTTTATTCTTTTTTCTTTTGAGTGAATTGAAAACTTGTTATAAATCTTTGGGATGTGGACGATTTCTGACAGGCGGAAATTTTTAATCTTCCTCCTCAAACGGGTAATTTAAAATGTGTGAGCCTATTTTTGGTTAGACAATAAACTTCTAGTAATGAAAATTTTTTTTTCGGGACGGACGAGAGGGATTTCTGGTTCTGGTTTTTACTACTTTTATCTATGTATTTTAATATGATGCTTGAATAATATGGACCTTTATTTTTTTATAAAAATGGAGTAGGTACATATACTCAATTGAGGCGGTCATTCTCTTAATAAAAATGTCTTTGGGCTGATCAAACCCTGGTGATCTCCTTCTGGACACGGTCTTGCCTCTAGCTACTCCTGCCTTTGATATTTTCTTGTTTAATTATTAGAACTTTGCAAAATTATTATTAGTAAATGAACAACACGAACGCGGACGGATAAGTGTGATGCAAAGCTGAAGAAAAGTAAAATAAGAGTTGAGAAATAATAGAATAATTTGTTGTATTGAAACCATAATAACTAAGATTCTAATTGCAACTATAATGTGTCTTTTTTTCTCAATTTTCTGTCATGCAAAACTTCCCAACTACTTACTGCAGGCATTAGTTGATCAGTGCTTCGAACACGAGTCACCTTGTTTTTATAGACCACTTTCTTAACGCATCGCTCCACTTGCTGATTCCATTTCATAAATCCAACGTATCCAATATAAATGGTGAATAGCACCAAAGCCTCCCACCAGTAAATCAAATTATCACGAAAAAAATATATCAAAATTAGCAGGCTAACACTATAAAATGAGCAATCACGAAATAATGGCCACCATGTTAATGACAGGACTGTTTTTGAAAATAACGCACACATACCGATTACAAAAAGAATATTGAAAACGGCCGAACCAACAATTGTACCGATACCAACATCATCGAAGGATACGAACACGCCAATAACGCTCGTGAACAGTTCTGGAGCACTGCCACCAGCCGCCATAAACGTGGCACCGGCCACGTCATCGGTTATACCTAGTTTTTCGATAATCACATCCAATGAAGGCACGAAAAACTCGTCGCAAACAATCGCTAATGCGACAAACATATAAATAACACCCATTATGTGTAATACAACAGCACCTTGTTTCAGTTGTTGTTTGTTAAACAAATCCGGCGGGAATAAGGGCTTCTTTTGAGTCTCGTTAGACTCAAGCTCTGTAATAAAGAAAAAATAAATTAACTATTTAAAATTTTGATAAAAGAGGGAAATTAACATATATTGTCTTTTCATTTAAACATTCCAAGCATACTTCTTCCAAATTCAATCCACGCATATACATACATACATTCAATAGATAAATATTTCATAACATGATTATGCTGGCCTTTGTTAGTCAGGTATTGAACTATGACTAGTAGATACTTAATTCTTAAGACAATTTTCCAGTCATATCTTCTTCCTTCTTTTATAATTAAAAAAAAACAACTAATTAACAATGGCGGCTAATTTTCAATAATTTAAATTTTTAATTTCATTCAATTATAGTTATTAAGAGATAACATTTTGTTAATCCTTTGATACGAACCTATTTTTTGTATGAACCTTTCGACCTTTTTGCCAAATCTTAAATTTGAACTTACATATTTGTATTTTTACATAAATTGACATTTAATAGTTCTCATTTGGTGGTTATGAATTTGAATTCTAAAAATCTTATATCAAATTCCTAATTATTGACCTAAAAAACCAACAGTTATTAAAATTTATATAATAACGTATTATTAATTAATTAATTAAACAATTTAAACAATGTGAACAAACGCAACAAAGAATTTTACTTAAAAAGTTTTACAATTAAAATCCCTGTTTCCTTGTTTTGTGTAGAAGGCACAAGGCACAGGGACATAATTAAAAAAAATGATTTATGTTTTCTTAAAATTGTAGTTTTGATTTCAATAATTTCATAAAAATACTTAAAATTCTTGTAAAAATATCAAAGTCTTATAAAATATGTTTTCTTACAAAACTGGAGTTATTAGTTTTGCTGTTCTACTCCTAAAATGATTAATTTAACTTAAAAAAATATTAATTTTAAAGTAAGCTTAAATGCACTGCATTTTTACGCATTTAATACAAATATTTAACTACATATGTAACTTCTATAACAAGGTTGCGTCTGCATTAGATGAGTAATTCATCTTTATGTTCTTTTAAATGATTTGTGCACTCTAATTAGGTTTTATCCATATGTCCATATTTCACGAACCTAAATATCACATTTGTAAATATGTAATTTCAAAAAGCTTTCGTAAAGTTCAATAATTTAAGTTGCCCCAAAGTATGTTCCGTGATATTAATTGCATTAATATGCGAATCAAATGCAATTTACGGCAGTTTATGCAATAAACCAAAATTCTGTTAATTTCCACACTTTAGTTCTTAGTTTGCATTAAATTATTATTGTTACTGAATTTAGATAATTTTCTTATTATTAAAAATTCCATTGGTTTGATTAATTTACTTTTTTTCATAACGCTTTTTAATAAGGAACATGTTTTTGCATTTTCCTTGATTTCTTGTAATATGTAGGTATGTACAATTGTCTTTTATGCAATTATTATTATAACAAGATATTGTGATAGTTTTGAAAGAGCAATAGACAATTATTTTATGTGTTTGAAGTAGGTATAGGTATTGCTTGAACCTACAGTTTTTTGGTACCTCTTTTATTACATTTCTTTTTAAAGAAATGTAAATGTTTTCATATGTATGGTGTGGTAGGTAAATAAAATGGTATGGTAGGTAAATAAAATGTTCTTTACATATGTATATCAGGTATTGATGTTGATGACAAACTAAACTCGTCCTCATGCACGCATTACCAGGAGAAAAAATTGAGGAGTATGCTAAAATATTTGCATATGTTTCGCACGGTTCCTCCTATAAAAGGGAAGATTGGTATATCTTGTTGCATAAAACATTAGCTTGGAGCTTCAACAAGCGTTTTTTGTTCATAAAAATAAAAGGGGCGTGGTAGCTCAATTTACTTTCGTGTTAAGCAATATACATACATACATATAGAAGACTTTAGGCTTTTAGTATCATAATTTATTTCTAATATTTAACTTTATGATAAACTCCAAAATTGTAACCTATTTGGAAACTCTTCCCTAGATATTACATACAATATGTTAATACGTTAATTGGAACTTTAATAAATAGCAATATAACTTACAGTTATGTAAATATAGGTAACATTGTAGTAAGTTTGTAAGATTGACAGGATCCATTTTACGCGTTTTAAATTTATTCTGTTGCATATTAGTTAGAAACTATTTTTGACACTGCTTCAAAACATTTTTGAATAACGATCACCTTTTGATCAATTCATCGCCAAACCAAAATTGCAGCGTTATAAAAAAGGTGGACTCAAATATTACGATCAATTAAAAAACTGAGTACTCTCAAGTTTTAAGCAAAAAATATTGCAAATCGATTCAAATATTGATTTCAGTGCTATAAATTATGAATTGCGCTGAAATTAGAAATCTTCAACTCAAATTTTATGACTAGTAATTTTAAATAAAATTTATTTGGTATCCTCAACGCGCGAGTTCTACTTGCACTTATCCATTTGTTTTTATCCTTAATACGTATTGTTTAATTCAGAATAATTTTTTTGTATCAAAATTGTCATTACATTTCTTTACAATTATTTACAAATAAATAGATAAATGCGATTCAAATTTAATTTATTATTTTCTTGATATGCATTTGCAAGCGCAAGCCCACAAAGCGATGTTATGAAAATCTGCGGTTAACACAAATTTGCTCAACTGACTGGAAAAGCGTTCAAATTTTATTGCTGATTTGTTCTTTGTATTTGAAAATTTAAAAAACTGCACAGATTATATTAATAGAAAAATGTGTATAAAAATTCTTTAAACTCCATAATCAAATATTCTCCTCAAGGACTTTTGTTTCTAGTTCGGAGTTTCGAATTTCGTGAAATTAATTACTGCTGATGTTTTTCACTTCGAATGGAGTGTATATCTCCATCATTGCTGATTAAACGTTTTCAGAGCTTTGACCTAGATATTTTGAAGCTGCCTCAGGATTTCTTTCTTTCTTCAGAAATCCAAAAATTTTTTTGTTGAAAATCAATCATTTGCGCCTTAACCAGAAGAAGTTTCGATTCCATGATTCACTAAGCTCAATGCTAGTTATGCAGGTCTGTAAAGATGATGCGGGTAACTTTTTGGGATGGATATTATCTAGATCTTAAAACATCTGCAATGCAATTTTCGTCAAACCCTCGCAACATTTCTCCGAGCATCGCCCGTATCCAGCGTCTAATCTAAGGAATTCAAAGAAAACTCCAAGTTGTATCTAAATATTTACGTTCGGAGTTATTGGAGTCGAAGGGACGAAGGAGTTTCTGCTGCTGATCAGGGCTATTATTTGGGGATACGGCGGCATCGCTGCATTGCGGAAGCGACGGGGGACTTTGTCAGGTGCGCTGCAAAAAGGTTTTCAGTGCAGCCTCGTCTGGCAGTTAACTTCCTCCTTATTTGGCTTCGAGGTTTGTGCATCCACGTCGGCAAGAGCATCTTTGTAGTGCACTAAAGTGTAAATAAATTGATGTTAATTGCCAGCGGGGCGCTATTCTTCTGCATCGTTTCATTTTTCAATTTTCCCGATCTCCTACTAATTTAGGCCGAATTAGAGGTCGTAATTAGGTTTTCGCTTTTGCGTCAGATTACTGACGCACCTGAGTTGCTGCAGTGGCTGCTGATTAGGTTAGCCCATTTCCCGTCTAATGAGCTTGGTAGGGTCGGGTGTCTATAAAACAACTTTAATTTAATGAATATTCCAAGAGCGTTAATGCAGCTAGTGAAGCTGCGAGTTTTCCGGCTATGAGGTTACTAATTGCATCGAGATGCGCACCTCGCCCAACATAACAAACATGCAAAAGTGTTGCACCATAGGTACCTCTGGAACACGTTATGTAATTATTATATGCGTAAAATTATAAAGGGTTCAATTAATTAAATTCTATTTCTATTATTGGTGAAAGCTAGATATGTATTATTAAATAATATTTGATTTGGTATGCGTTTTAAACCAGCAGAAAAATGAAAAAATAATTTTCATCCAGGAAGAAAACTGAAGGTACACTACAGTTATCTTTAACTATCTGTTAAAATTTTAGCAGTTTCAAATAATAGACACACACGGAGAATTAAGAAAAAAAATATATTTTTGAATTGCCCTCTGATTGAAATCAGATGACATCTATGAATATAATAAAACAGTAAACCGCACTGAGTTTGGGAGATGTTTGGCATAAAAAGCAGTCAAAACAGCACTTTTTCTAGAATTTGTATTTGTTTATCTGCTTGTCTGTTTGTCGCGCATCATATGAAAACGGCTGCAACGATTTCAGTGGAACTTTTTGTATAGCTACAAGTTTGACTTAAGAACATGGCCGTAATTAAATAAATCCAAGATGACAGGATAAGCTTCCATTATGCGGTCTCATACATACATACAGTGACGAGCAAAATTGAACCAACGATGGTACTTAAGAGTTTACAAGTTGCTCATTAACTATATACTATAACATAGAATATACATATATCGTAAAAGTTGTTGAGTAATATTGTAGAGGGCGAAATTGACTATAGAAATTCTCAAATACATTTTGAAGTCCGATTGACCAGCTTTGAGTTATTTATGAAAAAACTGACAAATTTAACTACTTTTATCCTCGCAAATAACTCAAAATATATTGAAGTTACGAGAAAAATTATTGTACTTAATCACTTTTGTGCTGAATTTAATTTTGTACAAATTAGGTGGCAATAAGGACCCATATCTATGTCGGATTAAAAACGGAGCTAGTATCAGCAAATAATATTGAAAAACAATAATTATAACTCGAATATTATTTTGTAATAATGATTAAACATTTGTAGATTAATAATTTTCGAGATAAATTTAATTTTCAATATACTCTTTGCACAATATATTATATTCTATTTCTGCAAAAAATTGCTAATTTCAAGCAAGCAAGTTTCCCTACATACCTTACTTGTAGAGAATTGAATTCTACACAAAATTGATAATAATCGTTTTTTCCCGTAACTTCGATATTTTTTGAGTTATTTGCCAGGATAAAAGTAGTGAAATTTGGTAGTTTTATTTCATAACTAACAAAAAAAAGGTCCATCGGACATCCTTTACTTAGAGATGTGAACCTCACTTTGCATCCATAACAAAATTGCTCTTCCAAGTAAAAACATTTATGCGTCAGCAGAGCATAAATTTCATTTTAAAATAACCATCACATACCTACTCTTTTACTTCTTCCCAATTTTAATGGCTATCACATTAAATTTTGATTTGGTAATTTTAAAGTGATTTCCCCTTTTAAAATCGTGAATGAAGGTGATTTACATATTAATTATTCAATATTTTTATGAGATTTCAGTTCAGTTAAAAACAATATGTATAATCCTATGTGGATTTTTAAAAGGTTTTTTATCTTTACCTTTGTTTTTTAATGAAAAGGACAAATCGTGGTAATCTAGTAAAATAATTTAATAAAATGATCTATTTCAACACGAAATGATTACTTGACAGTCTCACTTTCGAAACAATTTAATTTAATTAAGATTTCGTAGAAACGGAACCAATTGGTGAATTTTGCTTTTAAATGGCAAATTTCTTGAGAAAGGAAATTAACCTAATTTGAAATTCGAAATAAAAAAGTTTAATCGACTTACGTGCTGCATTTATTGAACTAAATGTTTGAAGCTGCCATGTTCACTTTCAATATAATAAAAATTCACAATCAGGTGACTCAATTATTTTCTTGTATGAAAAAATACGTTTTAAAATCAATTTATATTTTATAAGATAACAAATTTAAAGTAATCAGGTACCTTAATCTGATACTTTACGAAATTCATTAAAATATTTAACATAGGTTAACCGTAGGGTAGTGCGAGGCTAGTTGAGTTGAGTTCATTTTTATTAATCTCCGTTATTTAAGAAAGGTTAGATCGGTTCAAGCTTTCATCTCATGAATGAGAAAAACTGGATCCAAAGATACTACGATTAATAATAAAATTGTTATAACCTTAAAAATATCTATAATGAAATCAGAGATGTTTTGTGTTATGTTGGCTAAAACATTTTTCCTATGGGTAAGGTTTCAAATGCCATGTCATATACAGTGATCCAAATAAAGATAATAGATAACAGTCATATTGGATCTATTATTTTGATACAAATTTTTACATTTATTTGAAATCAGAATATAAAAGTAGAAATATTTCAGGTTAGTTACTTCAAAGACTTGACGACCTAAAAAGTGTGCTTGGTCAAAAGGCTCGTTAAAAAAATATAATTAAATTACTTGAAATAAAACTTTTAAAATTAATAATTTGTACCTACGTTGTTCGGCTAGAAGACAATGTTCGTGTAAAAATTGAAGTTAAATAATTAAAAACAGATTAAATTGTATCATTAAAACAGATTAAAAAAAATTATTATCTTGAACTACCCATTAACGTTCAACAGGTTTGCATGTAAATCCAATTGGTGCCTACGTGTGAAATTCGATCGCAGTACTCTAGTCCAGTATGTGTAATATAAAGATTTATTAAACGAACAGCTGGATTTAAAGATAAAACTTGACTGAAAGCAAGTGGTTGCCTTATAAATACAGCCGTTGATTTAATTATTTATTATTAATGCAAATAAGGCATAATCTCACCCATCATTTGTTTAATATATGTTGTTTTAACATTTGTGGTTGCTGGTTGACAAAAACATTCAAGAAGGTGCAAGCTTCCTTATGACGATATCCAGAATAAAATCTAAAAATAGAGGTAATCACTGACTAACAACAGCCCAAGGTTCCTATATCGCTACTCTACATCGCTGAGATTTGTTTTGCTCCGTCTAAAGAAGTTCTATTTTTGTCATCACTTACACTACTATCGTAGTTCACCTAATCGAATATTTTACAAATATTACTCCTTTATTGATTACATTCTATTAATTCGTTGCTATTGCCAGCTGACATTTGGAGTCGTCACGACTGGTGTAATCAAGTGGAGTTTATGAAGGACAAACGTGACCATAAATTAATTTGCTTGAAGAACACGCTTTTCACGTTATTGATTCATTCTTTAATAACCAGATTTTATGAGTCGCCAAAGATAAGCTCTGTAAAAGGTTTGCTTTGAAGTTACAACATTTTTATCGCCTTAGTTACATAATATCAAAAGACAAATAAAATTTCTATTTTATATTTAATTTATTTATGTCAATATTAAGACTATCATTTTAGTTTAATAATACCAGTAGTATCATTATATTTATTCTTTGCTTAAGGGCCAATTTCACAATACGAGATTAAGTTTATGTTAAACTACCTGTGCCCACGTAAATTAAGTAGCAACAAAATTTGTACAGTTTGATGCTAAGCTTATCAAACTTTTTAAATTACAAATATTTAAAACAAATTCTAATTTTAAACACATTGAGAAAGTAAGTAGGCTTCATAGGTACATTTATTAAAATTTCGATATATGTAAAAATAGTAAATTATGCTTTTTATAAAGTTTGCGCGATGAGCTTTAGGTATACCTTTTTGGTAATTACACTTCAAATTGATAATCGGCCGAAATCGACCATTTTTAGTTTGGGTGAAATTTAGTTAATTATTTGTTCCACCAAAAGATTTGGAAAAAAAATAGTTTTTTTCTTAATTTATTACAAAATTTAATTTTGTCGATTCTTATAGTTGTTTTTTTTTTTAAATATCACGAAAACGGTTGGAGGTAAAAATGTGGTTTTGGATTCATTTTAAAATAATATAGATAATATAATAATTTTACTGTTTCAGAAAACGATAATAATTTTATTAAGTATTAAAGATATACTTGGATTTTTTTGAAAATTACTTCTAGGAAACAGTGCAAATGTTTTCTATAATCATAGAATTATAATAATCTAATAATTATAATTCAGTTTCAGATGCAAATGCAAGAATTATTCAAATTGGCCCAGTAATTTTCGAGACTCTAAAAACTTTAAAAAAAACTATTTCTGACCATATAGAAGCAATTGGCATACCTCCGTTCCTATCGTAACGCAACATCCCGTGTTAGTAGTAGGGGAGAAGTGGCATGAAAGAGCCAGTTTTACACAAGGCCCAAAAAAACCAATAAGGAATGGAAACTTTTTTTTTTTTTTACAACAAAGTTATAATTTCGATAGTATAGAACAAAGTTACGTAGGCGGAATGAAGAAAATTTACAAGATTAATATTTATTTTTCGTTTTGAAAAAAAATTGATTTTCAGCTCTTTCATAACTTATAGGTTTTGAAAGAGCCACCGCGAATTAAGAAATGGAAAAGATGAAATTTAATAACATATACCATATTAATAGTGATTGCAACGAGATATTTTTGTAGAGGAGAGGGAAGAGAATATAGACTTCTTAAAAAAATGCTTACAACCTGAAAAATTACTTGTAACTTGAAAAAATTGTTAATAACTTGAAAAGAGTATTAAATGAACTCGATTTTTTTTATGTGTTAATAAAAATTAAAAAGTTTTGGGTGTTGATATTGCTTTCGATCATTGTGGGATGTCAAAAGTGTTAGAAGCCCGATTTTTCCCCACAGGGTTCATATTGCCCCCCTTTCCCCTATATTTTAACAAAGTGGCTCATTCATAACTTTTTATGTTAAGAATAATTATTTAAAAAATAAGTATAAAATAAAAGTGCTCAACTAATAAAATATGTATCGTTGAAAAGCTTAAAATCTATAAAATTTTATAGCATAATCAGTTTTTCATGAGATGTTGGCATTTGACTGTCAAAAACTAAATAAAACAACACCAAAAATTTACTTTTGGGGTCTAAAATCTTTAAAACGTTGTATCAACGTCAGTTGTTGACAAATAATGATGAAATTTTTAGGGAGTATCAGTGATCAGTAGTACTAACTAAAAAAAAAATACATGAAAAAATTCACTCGGTAGTTTTTGTGCAATAGAGAACGGCTCTTTCAAAACTCGGCTCTTTCATGCCACTTCTCCCCTAGTAGGTACATATCGTATTTGCAGTTATTTTCAAAACGCGAGGTCTTCTTATTTACTTGGCGTATGCGCGTTTCTAAATCCTATTAAATCCGAGATGAATTTGGGTTCAAATTAGAAATGTAATGATATAAATTCGCTAAAGTTGGAGATTAAATTAAAGCTGAGCTTAAACCGATTTTAAACTACAATCTGCTGAACGAATAACCACGTTTAATCTGACAACCTATAGATATTAAGCGTGAAAATGTATAGTGATAGGATTTTAAATCACCTGGCTACATTTGGATAACGTTTTTCCCGAAACTTTATTATAATATTATCTACCTCCGCCGCCGTTTAGAACTTCTCCAAAGCAAAATCTATTGAATTACATAGCCCAGACTATTTCGTTTTTATACTACACAAAGAAGAAGATTTAAAGCTACCTGCATAAAGGAAAAAAATGCACTAATAGGTCATAAAATCTGAAAAATCCGTTTTTATACCTTTGCTATTATTTCGAAAAATATCAATTTATCGTTTATAATGGATAATTTGAAATCCCAAGTAGAAAAGGGGAAGATATTTGAATTTTTATTCAGAGCTAACTACGTAACCAATTATTTTATTTGCTTAGAAAAATAGATATAATGTAAAAATTAAAAGCCAATGCTCTATGTTAAACGTGAATTCGTTTACCCAAATTATTCATTTTTAAATCTTCTCAGAATACAAAAGTAAGATGCAAACAAATGAAGAAACTTTTGAGGAAATAAAAGTATAAAATATAATAGAATAAAGAAGTATGTACCTACGTATGTACACAGTTTTAAAAAAATTATTTGAAAGTTGGATTACATGCGATTTTATGTTTTTCGAGTGTAAGTGCTCTCTAATAAATTTAACCTCTGACAAACACTTCAGTCGGTAAATCTCTGCAATTAGATGGTCTTATTGCAATTAAGTTAGAATTTATTTTATACAAACTGTGTATAGAGTAGATTATTCAAAGGAAGAATTTCAGATGGTGTTTAAGCTCTACACTTAAGTGGATTCCATCCGTAAAATCAGAAAACTTATTTGCCCTTTTGAAATTTGAAAAATCCCTCTTTTAAAGAACAACATAAAAACAGGTGTCCTAGTTAACTAAAAGTCGATGCTCAGGTTGTATGTCCCAATTACCAAACCTCATTACAGAATTTTCTCGAAAGATCCTTAAATTTAGGTCAGACATTTTTGTTATCCCTCTGGAAAAAGCAGTTATCCTCAAAGGCAATTTTATATTTCACCCAGTATTCTATTTATCCCGACATGAAATTCCACGGATCCTTAACAATAATCATTTTCTAGCGTGTACCTACTGATACCATCGCGAAACGAAATGTGTCCTGTAATTTTACATCGATCCCGGGACCCAAAGTGGGATGGGTAAACCAGTTCAGAAAACTTAGTCTTATATGTATGTACTTATGTTGCTTAGTGTACCTTACAAGACGGCTAACGAGGTCAGTGGTAAATTACTTTTTTTTACGAAGTGCTTTGGCCTCCTTGTGAGACCCCTCAGTCCCTTTTAACTGCGTGAAACGTAGAAATCAAGATTTCTTGAAGTGCTGAAGAAGCTCTGTATTATTCAGGAAAGTTAAACGCATTCTAACAGATATGCACGGCCAATTTGAAAGGGGATAAGGCAATCTTTAAATATACTTATTTATGTCTAACATAAAAGTAGACTAGATAAATAAAAATAAGCATTT
Source organism: Machimus rusticus (assembly GCA_951509405.1). Taxonomy (NCBI): domain Eukaryota; kingdom Metazoa; phylum Arthropoda; class Insecta; order Diptera; family Asilidae; genus Machimus; species Machimus rusticus. The sequence continues at coordinate 1,872,588 of OX608052.1, read as the reverse complement.
TATGAGCCGAGAAGAAAAGGTTTTCTCTGTTTGTTCTAAGAATGAGAGGTTATGTAATGTTGATTAACACCAAAATGGATAAACTTGGGTATAAACAAACCATGTTTTTTTTACCTCATTTTTAAAATTATGTTATGCTCCTTTCTTAATGCCTTCATTGAGTTTTCTGCACATTCTTTCATAAATTACTTAATTTAATTTACTTAATTAATAACTTAAGTTTTTAAAATTCTTACATAATTTTGGTTTTTTTTCGAAACCTTTTTTTGGGTTACTTTTAAATGCTAAAGATTACTTTATTACATAAAATATTTGTTTTGAAAATCTTATACATTTTATTTGTTTTAAATGTACACGAAAAACTTGATAAATTCGTTGAACTCCCAGCAAAACACCATATTATTAATTTCCTTTTTTTACGTCTAAACTTTGAGACCAAAAATCTATCAAGAACTTGTTTCGTTGTCAAAAATTTGAAGTTTTGCAAATGTGCTGATCATGGTAATTTGATGGACTATTTTTTATTTATTTCTGTTTTATTATCCATAATATTCGAAGACGATTGTAAGAAAAATATTGGAAAGACGTTTGTTCGTCATACCTTCTTCACAATAAAATATTGACGTTAAAAAACTTAAATTTTTGCTAAAATAGATATAATAATAATATACATATCCATCCCATACTGAATACGTGATCAAGATTTTCAGAATATAAACATTTCGGTCGATAACATCGTCTTAATTAAGTACTTTAGGAAACGAAATTACATAGTTTTTAATACTAAAATCTTAAGTAACTATAGAAATTAATATTTGTATTTTCATAATTTATAATCGGTACATACCAACTAAAAGAAACTTTTTTTCTTTAAAAATAAAAAATGAAACAAAAAAAAATATATGTAGTTTAAAGTTTAACGTAACGATGGATTTTAGCATGGCTCATTAACTGCAATTTAAAAAAAAAATGTTTAATCAATCTAACATTGATTTCATTTCTACTTTTCTGTAGAAACCTAAAATTTCGAATTTTTTTGCTATAATCTCATAAATTCTATTTCAACGAATGTTACATATGTAGGTACAATTATCAATTTTAGTTGATTTTTATTTTGATATTATGTATTATTATTATAAAATCAATCCGAATTAATTTATTTCATATTTGTCCTAATCAAACACAATTTTATAAATTCTATCCTAGAGGTTTAGAATGCATTCAATTAAAATTTTCCGAAAATAATATAATTGTAGAATTAGTAAATTGGTTGAATATGTAGATTTTAGCAAATCATTTCGTTCCATGTGTATTATACGCACAAATAAAACTTAGAAATGAAACTATCTTGCTGATGCTGCGACTTTATCATATCTCAAAAAGTGAAAATAAAATTATGTACATACATATAATAATAGAATCATCTCTGACTAATTACTTCAATTGCAGAAAGTCTCGAATAAAGTGGCTAAGAACTAAAACATATTATACATTGCCTACATACATATTGTCGGCTTAAGAAAAAGACTACTATATCAGCGGTATTAATACGTTTCAGATAATGTTGTTTTGTTTTTCTATCTAGTGAAGCATAACACATAACAACATTTTAATTGAGCAGCGTCACATCAATTAATCGTGTTTTTCAAGAAATGTTCTAAGTGAAACACAAAGTTCAAGTAGCGCGATAAACGGGTTCAATTAAATGAGTAAAAAACTATACTCTGTTCTATAGTTATGTACATACGATACGACAGATTAAAGGTCTAAATTGTTTTCCTTTTCATAATATGTAGATATTGTATGCTTAAATTAGTCGTTACTTAATTTATAACTTGATAAAGCGATATGTAGAGTGGTCTGCTAAAGTATAAAATTTGAAATAAACTATTTTTAATCGTTAGCATTGAAAAACGGAAATGTTTAAAATTTTACAGAGTTTCAGCAATATGTATGGCGGCACAGTATTTAACATTTTTTTTAATCAACCAACTTTATTTGTTTAAGTATACATATGTATATATAGAAAAGACAACCATAAGCCCATAATGCAATAATTATAATACATTCTTTACGTTGTATATTATTATTTTTTTATTTTCCAACCTTTAAACCTTTCACAGTAGAAAACTAGTCGATAATTTTTAGAAGTTTACCAACGATATTTTGTATTACACACTATTAATGTTAGTAAGACCCACATAATCTATCACCAAATCATACCTTTACTGAAGTTAGTTAAATTTGAATTAAGTACTTACCAGGTTCATAAGTCGTACTTGCGATGTCGTTCAGATCCGTGTCGTATAATATCTCATCTGAATTAACCGAAGCATTAACTAAATTAATTGGAAGTATTGATATGGCAACAGCTAAGCCAACAATCCATATTATTTGCGATGCTAATCGTTTTGACATTATTACAATCAAATAACGATATAATTTCGATAACGATGCCATAGGCGATGACAGTAACAACGATGATTTGACGGCTTTCCACATTTCACAAATGCTCCTTAGGCGACCGCGTCGTCTTCGGCGTTGGTGTTGTCTCCGATTTCTGATGGCGGAGTGTGCTGAGACGATTGATGACTTAAGAGCGACTGTCGGTGCAGAGTTCCTTTCAATTATTGATAAAGACTGTGGAGAAGGCTGTGGTGATGACGAGGTCGTAACGAATGATGAAAGTTTGTTGTCGCAGAATTCATCCGATGACCGGAATGCGGTGGCTGACGATGAAGGTTCTGTTCCCATCATCATGAAGGTGTCCGCGGAAGATGATCGACCTGTCTTGTTCTGGTTGCGACAACGCTTCAGGCGACAGCACTTGTTCGACTCGCTGATTTTGGCAGCGTGCGACCTTTTAGAAGTTGTTTGGTGTTGTTGCTGCTGGTTGTGCAACATTGGACCCATGGTACTGTCTGTGGTACTCCACGATTCTTAACTCTTCGTTCGGTTGCGGGTGCGTTTAGTTAGGGTAAACGAGAAATAGCTCGAAAACAATGCAAGCCTGCGTTAGAGGTTTTAGAGTGCCCAACAGGAGAAATAAAATTAATCGTAGAAGTTAGAAGACGAACATCAAAGTTTGTTATCACACTTTCGTAATATCATAATTTCAATTTTGAATATCACATTTTTAACACATTCTTCAGAATACTTTTATCACACTGAAAGCCCGTCCTCCTTAGTTTTGTGATTTTTGTTAAACCTCTTTCTTTTTTCAGTTACACTTCACATTTTCACCAGCGTTTTGGTCACTCGATATTTGAGCGATTCGGTCTTACATGAAAAACTCGCTATGGTTCTCTATTTAACGATAATTTTAATAGGGCAGCTCTCGCGGAAAAACCAATATATTATGGGCGTGAAAATTAAGATATTATCGCAAATCGAAGGCATTTCTAATATATATCTTTGTACAATCTTCTACTATGTTCTTCGTTACCTTCTTTTTTTTTTAACTCTTGCTGCTATACACCGCAGCCGTACATTGCAGAGAAAAGAACGTCGAGACTTGACATAAATGTAGGTATGTGCAGGTTCGACCTTAATTTCGAGTGAGGAGCTCTGAACCTAGGCTTTTCGTGATGTCGAGAATTGGCAGACGCAGAGCTTTTTCCGCAGCTTTTGTCGTTATTCTAGCCAATATGTTAGTGTGCATCAAGAATTTTTTTTTTTTTTTACTTTTGTAGAAGTAGTTTAGAGAGGAACTGAGAATATCGGAGAGGGTGTTTTGAGCCCCACTCTCCCCACATCCATACACTTTACCGTTGTCTCCTTTTCGAGCTTTCTTGTCTTTTGCAGTTTTAGTTTGTCTTTTTGCTTTTTATTATTTATAATTTTTTTTAAAGTCACAAAGTTTGTTTTTTTCGCAATACTGGAAAGCGTCTAAATTTTGTTCAAAACAAATAAGATAATAACAAATAATGTTTCGACACTCCTTTATAACCTAAAGGTCAGTAGTAAGTGGGTCCAAACCATTTTCATTCGCGCCTTGATTGCGTAACACATACACACACAGCTGTAAGGATATATTTTAGTTACACTAAGCTTAACAAATAAGTTCCTTTTATTATGATTATTATTGCAATAATGCTTTTATCTATGCCTATGATATTATTATGTAATTTTGAAATACACTAACACTTAACTAAATAACGATTTCCTTTCCACCAAAATCCTCTCTATGCGGAACGTGTATACACACCAGGGCCTTGTGTATGTAAATTTCTTATATAAATTTCAATCAGATTTTCAATCTGCGGATTCAGCATTACTTTGGAAACAATTTGGTAATGTGGCTAAAGAATCCTCGCATCGTCCTCTCCTCCTTAAAATCAAATAAAACACCATCAGGAAGCCAACAAATAGTCCTTGCCTTTAGGTATTATTTGGAGTAATCTGGTGTAGGTTGATATTTTTCACATTTCGAATTAATATTACTGATATTTTTCTTTCTTGTCTCAGATCTAAGGAAAACCATGATATTTCTGTAACTCTTCTCTTTTACAGGTTTCGCACTAATTTTGTGTTGTTGGTCCGGTGATGGGTAAGGACGCGCACAAACTAAATAGCAACTGTGAGTCGAGAAGTGAGCTTTTTTAGGGATTTCACTAAAAGTTTGTGTAAAAGCTAAGGAATCCTTTCTGCGTATTCGTTTTATAGGTCTTTTGTTTGGGCTTCGAAACTTTCCAGTCCCCCAGAAGAGAGAGCCGAAGTATAGGGCTCCGATTCGGGGCTCCAAGGGCTTGGGACCAGCTGGAACAGAATTCTGGATTGCCTAGACATTCTGCTCGGGGAGCTACATACATCAGGCAATTGGAAAATATCATCGGTGTACAGTACGGGGGAAAGTAGTAATTGTAAAGCCCACGTGAATGGAACGACGGTCCACCTGCGCACCCACGAGGCCCAGAGAAAAGAAAGCTTTCTTACGGGGAATAATGGATAAAACCATACCTGAATAATATACATAGAACTTTTGGAACACCGTAAACTATTTTTCTTTCGAACACTTGTACTTTTGAAAACTGGCCAAACTTCTGTCGATAATTTCATATAAAATTTTTCAAAAAGCCACTTTTTAGAAATATTCCCATTAAAGTCCACTAACCCTATATTTTCCCCTTAACCTTCCCCATACAAATAAATACGAGAAATTATCCAACCACAACGTGCAATACAAAGCAAATTATAAGACTTGTTAAAAACTGGCGTAGACTAACATTAAGAACTGACCCATAATTGTAACTGATATCTTTTTTTGGCTCCTTCTCTGCAAGAACTCGTGATATTCATGTTTGGTCCGAAACTCTAACCACTAGCGAGACTAATAAATAACTTTGGGTGAAAGGGTAAAATATACACCGTTTAGGACTTCTTAACTGACTTCAGAAAACGAGAGATTTATCAAACTTTTTTTTTATGTCTGTTCGCGCATAACTTTGGAACGTCTGAATTTTTTTTTTTTTTTTGTTTTTTAATAATACTAAAGAGTTTGAAATAAAATGTTTTCTCAAAAATAATGAGAAGCTCTAAAAAGATACAAAATATATAATAAATTCTCATACTTTCAGTTTTATTTTCATGCCGACTGCAAACATCAAGTAATTTCTTAGAATGTTATACTATAACTAGTAACGGAGAATTCCATAGTGTGTCTATACTATAGCTGTGACACCTCAACCTCATTATTACTCACCTATAAAATAAAACTGCATTAGTGATCTTTAAAAAGATTTAACTATACCAAATTTCAAACCTCTAGTTGAGTTTTCAATTACCCCATGCTCCCTTCAATCCTCTTCAATCTTTATTTTGTAAAGACTATTATAAAGGCTATAAAAAACAAGGTAGAAAGGAAATCTTCAATTTAAACCATAGAAAAACTGTAAAAATACAGAAAAGTTGATATATAGCTACGCTCTTAAATCTGAATACTTATTAATATTAAGTAGATCGGAAACAAAGTTAAATTTCAAGTTCTGCCACTTTTAAATGTTCTTTTACTTTCTTGCATTTCCTGATCCCGATCGTGTTAAAGGGAAATTCAATTCAAATAAATAATGGTCTTTTGAGTAGGTAAATTCTTGGAGTTAACAAAACTCAATTTAACTTAAAAGACCATTAACCAGTTAACTTTGTTTGACGAGTATACTCGTCATGAAAAAAGTGCAAAATTTTTTGTTATATGTACTCGTCAAAACTCGTCATACTCACATATAATACAAAATTTTGCACTTCTTTCGTCAAACACAGTTAACTCGTTAAACATTAGTAATAAAATGTTTTTTTTTTTTTTTTTTTTGCATAAACCATGGAATTTTCAGTGTACATATTGCGAAAGTTTAAAAAAACAGGGCAAAGCTTTGATGTCCTAAAAATACTCCGAAATCTCCGGAGCATGTTTCGGGCGATGCAGAATTTCTTCCGGACCAAATCGTTTGACATAAAGAGGCACATGATAGCGCCGAAGATGGGTCACAGTGACTCGGCGTTCTGGAGGTGTGGTTGTGTGCATGCTTCCAGGTTCTCAGCAGCAGCATTCAGTTTTAAGACCACGTTCCTCTTCTGAGCTGAAGAAGGTCGTCGAAGTCCACACTGCTTCATTCTGCGTGTCCTTTGAAATGTTCTCCCACAGAGCTTTAAAAAATTAATTATTTTTTGAGAGAAAAGGGGAATTCCCAAATACATATTCATACAACAAATTTAATTGATTTCTGGTGCTTTTTGAATTTTTGCGCGAATTTTTTCTATACAATGGGATAAATTAGATAAATTATGCAGCAGTGCTGTCAAAACGAAAATCATTTACCTCTTATTTATTTTATTTTATTTTATTTTATTTATTACTGGGATGGAAACATAGCAGAGATGTGTTCTGCAAAGCTTTTTATAGAACTTTGATAATTGAAATTCTAGACAGTTCAGATTATGTACTACAAATTATCTAGGACACAGCTAAGGAAGGGCCACCTATGAAATAAGGCACGTGTAAATTTCAAATCGAACATGCATAACTTTTAGTTTTCCCATTGGTATTATACATATATGTACTTTTGTATAGCATTAAACATTTTTTTAAAATAGAGCTGTGTGTTGTCTTTTAGAGGTTAAAAATTTGATACAGAACGAGTGAGACAATGGATATAAAGACATTTTTTTCGCATAATTCTTGCAATTTACACTAATTGTAAACTATGAATGCCATTTATCACAATTACCTTATTCGTTTGCAAAAAATAATTTTATGTGTGATTTCTTCTGCTTTTACTAACAAAATATGAATTTGTAACACCCTCGAAATCGAAGAATTGAAAAAGACGGGCGGGCGAAACATTAAGCAATTAACAATTATAAAGAAAAGTAAAAACTTTATGGATGCATTCAGAAATTAAAAAATTATATTTCCAAAATTGAGAAAAGTTATCAATACTTTTCCAGCATCATTATTAAATGAGAAAGAAGCTACAAAAACATACGATGCATATCTACATCACTATGCATTTGAGGGTTAACAGAAGCATCAATGCAAAAAGTTATTCGTATCTGACAAAATAAATTTGATAAATGATTTCCGAATTGGGACATTATGTACAAAGAAAAACTCATCAATTATTATTAGATTGTAACTGTATAGTAACTCATAAATTAAAATTAGATGTTAATCTTTAAAATAAAAATTTGTTAAAAATTACGTATGTACATATATCTGCTTTTAAGGGCAAGAAGAACTCTTGATTCTTAAAGAAAACATGATACACTGACCCAGGATATGACGAACCTATGTACTAGAAGTCTATAGAAACGGATTCATAAAATTGTCGAATCCGATTTGATCTTATATAGTGAACTCCTCCATATCGAATAACTTTCATATGCATATGAAGTGAATCTCAAGATATAATATACTATTGTAGTTAGCTTCAAATCATGTGCCCAACTTCACTAAAAGAAAAAATATTTTAAAGAACTACTCCAAAAAAAAAGTAACACTTCAAAAGTATCAACCTGCATAATTCGAAAACGAACTGAAGGAAGAAATATTTTTACTGGCTAAGTTTCAATGATTCATTCCTCTTTTTTCCCACGATGCTTATAACTCCAAACAGCCAGAATTTAATCCTTCTACCAAGTACTTAAAACTTTGCAACCCGCTGTATAATTACCAATTGTTTTAAAATATTTACGACCTCAGATAATATAACATTTCTTTGTAATTCTTATAAATTTCTCCGCACATTTTTTTTTTATTCACTCAGGTAAAAAATTAAAGAGTTCTCTGGATTTGCATCGCCAAAAAGTTATAAAAGCATCGCCTGTACATCTAGAGTAAAATAGGTATGCTTGTTTCACGTGGCATAATTAATTTTTAATTAATTTGAAACCTTCGATTTTTTCTTATAAGATAAACTTAGATATTAGAGTTTTAATTAGATTTTTTGAAGGATAATAGAAACCTTAAGGTTATACGTCTTCTTTGGTTAATCCTTACCATGAAAAGTAAGAGTTTTAACAGTTTTTTCGATGTAGGGTAAAGTTGCTTAAGTCGTCTGTCGTATACCACGGCTTAAGTCGTACTCCGCCAATATCTCGTCTGATACTTATAAATTGCACCTTCTAGTGTCGTCAACCTGAATTATTTAGTAAAGCAAGTAAACGTAAGAAGTGGTCGGCCGGCCGACTTCGCGAAGCAAAGAAAATTAAAAAGTACGTTTTTTAACAGTTTTATTAAAATTGTTTACTCATTTGTAAGCTTTTTATGGCAGGAATGTGAACCTTACCTTTTTTCTTTTTGTAGTACTTATCTGGCAATCGTTTAGGCGTACTCAAGCGGTACAACTTTTTTAAGTTATTTTAGTGGTTTAAGTTTTAAACTTAGAAGAGCCCGTTGCTTAAGTCGTACCTGTGCAAAATTCCTTACTCGGTACGACTTAGGTATTAAGACAATTTTTTAATCCTGGGAAGATAAAAAAATGTTTTAAGTTGATCTCAGACTGAATTGTTTTTAATTTGTTTTTGTTCATGTGGTCTCTTTTTATATATTAATTATTTTTCTATATAGTTTATTATGTCTTCACTTAATTCTATTTTCTAAGTACGCCTAAGGCTATAGGTAGTACGAATTAGGCAACTAGGTTAATCGTACCGAAGGCATATTTTTGAAAAACGTTAAAAGATTTCGCTCGTGCGTTTATTGCTGCCAGCGTGCGCAATCGGCTACTTTCTGCCCTTGTTGCACAATATATGCTATTAAAAATAACTTTCTCAAAAATTATGAAATTATGATCTCGATTTCACCCGTTCAACATACGTTATAATTAAAATGTCTTGTCTTGTATATGTCTACAAACTGTTGTCGTATATAATTTGATTTGATTTGCAATTATTATTACCTATTATCTATTCCAATAGCAGCTATTACCAATTTCGTCCTTTACGAGCACGAACACTACATTGTCGAAAGGAAGGTGGCTGATATCATGGGATAGCCACATAATTCTTCTATCGAAAGCTCCATTAGCTCTCTCGAAAAAACATCCACCAAACGCCCTCGGACAATGTAACTACAAGCAGCCTCCTTGTCCTTCCCCAAATCTTGACTATGTGTTCCAAGGGTGCACGAGCAAAACGCAGGCGCCCTGCCACGAAAACCGCCTGGGGCGGAAGTGCCTACTCCAGCAACTTCAATTATACGAATTAAAAGCTCTGTCAACAGACGTAAAGAAATTAAAAAATGGGCATAGCGCTCCTTACGCACACCATCTGCAACCTAGCGCATTTTTAAATCACAAAATGTCAATTAGACACAAAAGCTGAGAAATAACGAGCGAGCTGAGTGGATTTTATTTCAGGTATATGCTTTCTGGCGTTCCATATCGATTCTATTACCCATTGAGTGGAAGGAGTCTCGCTCTAAAAAGGTCAATTGCTGCTCTAGTAAAAGAAGTCGAGAATCGGAACAAAAACGAAAGAAAAAAAAAATTGTCGCATCACTGCTGTCACCGCCATGAGTTTTAGATATTTAAGGTCATCCATTAAACGTCACCGGATACTACATTTAGATATTCCAAGTTCATCTGCAGGCATGTTCCCAGATATAGGCCCACATCCATCGGGAACTCATTTTCCTTGAGCTTATTTTTTTTTTATTTTTTTTTTATCTTCTGAATATCATCCTCGAAAGTATCCTGGTGTATCGACGTGACCTAAGTCCTTTTCTTTGGAAAACTATTTTAAATATTCCAAAGTACTCACGATTGATCTTTTAAGCGCCACTTTGATGACTCGTTGAAAATTTTAGAATTCTTCTAAACTCTAATTAAAGAAGTCTATAAAGTTTTAGAGGCAACGGAAATACATTATAAATCTATCGATCGAACTCAATTCTGAATTTCATTAAGATTCACTAATTTAAAGCAGTAATAAACTTTTACTGCTACCCAACAAGAAAATTATACATTTTCAATGATATTGTAACATTACATATTAAAAAAAATCTTCTTCGATTTATAAATTTTGTAACCCCGAGACAGTATGTAGACATATTAATGTAACAAATAAACGCTAAGGTATCTGTAAGATATCATACCTACAATCTACATACTATGTATAGTACGATAAATGGAGAATATATGTATGTATGTAAATATGTCTCTGAGATTCGTTGCTTATGTAAGTTTTCATATCATTGACAAATTAGTCGTCGTCCTCTCAAACCTTCGAAATTAGAAAAGGGTGAGTGTTGACCATCGTTTATAAGAGATGCTAAATTGGTCACATGTCTATGTTACCCAATTTGTAAGTTCTAATGTGTCCACATCCTTTGTTAGGAAATTGATTTACATTGTTTAAAATTAACTTTAATCAATTTATGATAAACTCGTCTCGGCATAATACATACCTATATTAAATTATTTCCTCAGTACTTTTAAAATGTCGTTTTATCATTGTTAGTATACAACTCAAAATGGCATGATAGACTGTAATAAGTACGCAACATAATTGGATAGCAGATTTTCAGGCGGGGACAACACAAGTCTGAATTTTTTCATCCTCACACTAAAAATTAACATTTACATTACTACGCCCAGGAGGGTTATTTGTGTCCGGCTATTTAAGTCACGGCATTGGCCTTTTAAATTGTAAAAGGTGCGTAGACAGTAAATAAATTTCGGAAGGGGTTTTCCGAAATTTTCCTCATACTTTTAATAATATGTAATTCATCTTTCCTAACAACACAACTTATGACTAATAGTTTCTAAGTAAGGTTTATAAAGGCAAAATAAATATTTGATGAATATTGGTAACAATTATCAAACCCCATACATGTTATTATAATTATAAGCGTTCTTAACAAAGCAAAGCTTGTAATTGAGATCAGTCGAGGTTGTTAAGCAAATATTGATTTATTTTACCATTATCAGCTTCAACATTTGCTAAATATAAAAAAATTTATTCTCAGTGTAAGAGAACAAATCTGTTCATAACCAATATTTTTAAATCTACGGAATAAAAAGCAAAAGTATTAAATTTCTTCTGGATTTTTATAGTAGTTTATTTCCATCTTTTCTGACTCATTCCCACATTTATATCTGTTGGTGAATGAAATGTCTTCGAACAGAAAAGAAGACATCACGACCATAGAAAGCAGCTGGTGTTTTACCTGAATTTTGTTTCCCATAAAAAATTCATTTCTGTGTTTTCCGTCCTCCTACCCCCCACAGTCAGTTTAGAATGGGTTGGCAGTAGATGCGAACACTTCTTACGGAAATGAAGTGTTATTAAATCATAAATTCATGTATATTTGGTGCGTTATAAGTTACATATTCAAAAACACATCAATAGATAAAATGCCGAAATAGATATGAGCTACTGCGTCATACGTAATACTTCACTCTGCACATACAGATTGAGTGAAAATCATCCTTCCAACTCAGAAATTACGAACATTAAAAATAAATAAAAAACGGTCGTTAGATTTTCCTTATATTGCCGATGTCGGATGCGGAAAATTGTACCTCATCGACTTAGATATCAAAATAAAGAAGGATAAAGAAATTATTACATAAGTGTACAAGGCATACATATCTACATACACACACAACGATAAGGATTTAAATATGTTTTATATATATGCAGTAAATATATGTACAATACAAGGCCAAATTCTTTATTCTTTAGAGTGCACACAATCTACACAAACTTCGGGAATTTTTTTTGTATGTACCCTTTCAATATTCTTTTTCATAATTTACCAAATTTATTTAAAAAAAATTAAAATAAGAATAATAATAAATACATTTTGCATCTAATCAAAAGAAGATGTTAACCCTATATGATGTAAATTTTTCATATTACAGAATTGTTTGAGCTTTTTTTAAAAAGTAACGATATTTCATAGGACTTCAAAACGATACTCAAATTAAGCTTTCATCCAATTTTCCACAAACATGTTTCAGTTGTGACCTTAATTACTGGAAAACTGTCATATTTCTTTCGTACTATACCATTTTCAAGCAACATTTCACCTTTTCCCACGCAAAAATATCTTTTTCCATTTCAAATGTATAAAAATCCGTTTCAAAAGTGATTTTTTTTATTTCAAAAGTACGGAATTCCAAAACATTAGTATCGAAATTTAACACAAAAGTACTCATTATTCCATACTTTGCATTTTTCTTTTCTTCTTTCTTTGCACAAAAAAAATGTATTTATCCTTACCACTGCAAATCAAAAATAAATTTTCAAAATTATTCATTGAATGCTCTTGCCTTCTTCGTTCCGTCTCGTTTGCTCAAGTATTTCTGTGCTTTTTTTAGAGCTCCCGTACAAGTACAAGCATTTCTGGAATGCCAGTAACTTTGAATCCTGAGGTCCTGGCTGAGGTCCATAGCAGGTGCACTTGGTGTAAGAAGCCTGGCGAAATGTGTCTTTGCTAATTCACTCCGAGAACCAGTTCTTAGCTTGTGCCCACGGGGCAGGGCGAGCGAAAACTTCAAAGAGAATTTGAGCGGCTCTCTTTGCTTAGAAAATGTATTCCTCAAAATGGCAGTGTACAAATTGTCAGCCATAAAGCGTCCGGACTCCGCTGGCTAACGGAACGATTTTGACAAAGTGCACAGTGTTAATTTGTTTTCAATAGTCTATTTTATCTATTTGCGACAATATTGAAAGTGTACGCGGCGGTTACTGCCGGAAGTTTCTGTGACCAACTCCGCTTCCGGCAGATTTCTTCGTTCAAAACTTGAGCAATTGAAAAATGTCCGTGGGCGAGGAGAACTACGCGAATTGGTCCGACTCGGAGGAATCTGGCGAGGAGAGCCCCCCGAAGGGCACCAACTCCGATCGAAGATGCAAGTTCTGCGGTAAAATCATTTTCTGTAATCCTTGTTCTCATTAATTCAAGAGCATCTACTGTAGTTAAATTGGTCCCCAAAATTTCGGATGTCAAAGCGCACGAGAAGAAGTGCTCCGCTGCTCTGAAGAACACAGCGGACGTGGTCACCTGCAGGGACGGCACCAAGCGATTCCTCTGCGATATTTGCTTCAGATTTTTCAAATATCTCACCGGGCTGACTAAGCACAAGAGCTGGCATGTGCCTCCGGGGGGCTTCGTCTGTCGTCACTGCGAAGCGAGGTACTGCACGGCGCAGGAGCTCGAAAAGCACAAGGAGGAGTCCCACCAGGTAGGACTCAAACGATTACCTCATCGAGGCCCCACTTTTACATCGCCACTTTCCAGGTCTACAAGTGCCAAATTTGCAAGAGCCTCCACGAAACCCTGGACAACTACTTGAAGCATATCAGAGCAGAGCACAACGGCCTGGACCGACTATGGGTGCACTGCGATGAGTGCAACATGAATTTTAAATCGCAGACGATTTTAGACTACCACAAGAGAACCAAGTGCGGCACCATTAAGCCCTTCAAGTGCGAGGAGTGCGGCTCCCACTACCAGACGCAGGCCACGCTCAACATTCACAGGCTCATTCACACGGGCGAGAAATCGTTTTGCTGCAGCTTCTGCGGAAAAAGTTTCTTGAGCAAAGGACAACTTACCATCCACGAAAGGAAACATACTGGCGAAAAACCCTACAAATGTGAGGTATTTCCTACTTCATTCTAACTAAGCGGATGCTCCGCCACTTTGCGCATTGTCCAGAATTTAAGCACTACATACTCTCAAAATGTTCTATTTAGCGAGTACAGTTGTTTAAACCAGGAGAGGTTGAAAATTGACGCTTTCAACATTCAAATAGTTTTTTATGACATTATTTATTCATCCTTCAAATTTACATATTTTCTATTCTAAAATTAAAAAAATAATAATTTTTTCTCTCGAAATTCCGTCGCAAATTAGAGCTGCACTTCGAAAGATCCATTGAAGACCTGATCTTGGCAATTGAAAAAAAATTTTATTCAGGAATTTGTGGCTACGAACCCGCAGCACGAAAATTAAAAAATTCAAAAATAACGACTTGTTGAATACAAAATCGACTTTTAGAGGTGTCAAAAGATTCAATTATTTTTGAATCCAAAGAATAGCTTTATCAATAGTTAGGGATCAGCTTCTCAATAATATCAAAAATATCTTTACAAAATTTCATAAAGATCAGAGCATTGGTTTGTAGGCACATAGAACAACCTGAAATTTTGAGGTAACTGTACATTTGATAGGCATTCTTTCACTCAGTCGGTCAGTTAGGACATATTCATTTAGATTTATAGATTAAACTGAAATTTGACCACCTCTCGTAAAATGAACTTTTTGCTAAAAATGTAAGTTTTCACGCCCTTCATAAATTGATAACACCAACATAGTCTAATTAGGATTTCAGTAAAGTCGTTTAGGGGTAATCGTAGCCATAGTAGGTAAGCGATGCCGAAAAACAATGTATGTACCTTAAGACATGTGCTTTTGAAAGTATATAATAATCCGATTATAATTATTTATTATTGTGATATGAGTTATTCGATTTTTTCTTTCACATTTTGTACACAAGAAAACCTTTTATGGGCTTTTAATAACAAATATAATTACAAAACACTATAGAGAAACCTTTATAACACTATAATAGGGTCTTATATATATTGCATTATCGTTTTAATTAAATAGTTTATTTTGTTTTTAAATTTTTGGAAGCTCTGTGACAAGGCGTTTTCTTACCGTGAAAGTTTGGTGACCCACTCATCCGTTCATACAGGGATCAAGCCATACGTATGTCAGGCTTGTGATGCTAGATTTTCATGCGTAGGAAATTTACAGAAACACAGACGCACTCGACCAAACAGCTGTGGCTTGCCGCAATATTGTGTTAATAAAAAAGTTGCTCCCAGGGCGAGCAGTCGAGGTAAGTAAAACTATAAATCCTGAAATGTATATATGTATATACATATATTTGAATGCTTTGTAGTGCCAGGAACACTAACAATGTCCAATGTAAAAATTACAAAAGCAAACAAAGTAATAGGTGTGAAAAATAAGAGTGATAGTCTTGAACTTAAGAAAGATAAAACAACAAACACCGAGCAAACTATTTCAAATAAACAAGATTCGGAAGATAATTCCACTCAATATGAAACTTCAACAGAGAGTACCGAGAAGAATGATGTCGGAGAGACGACCATTGGTGTCAGCTCAATTCAGTTGCTGGATATCCAAATTCTTAAACAGACGGACGAAAAAGGTAAGTGCTGAATTTAAATTTAAATTTTTTTCTTACATACCTACACTGCCAATATCTACATTTTTGCAACGAATTTATATAATTGGATTGAAATTATATTTTTCTCTAAAAAACAGATACCTGAAATCGTATAATATTACAATTTAAATTTATGTATTTTTGGTTCAACATTTTTAATAATCTTGTATACTTTGGAAATGAAGCATAATGTTTTTCTTAATAGAAATTACCATTCGGGAAAACGAATCCAATTGCTTGATTGGGGAAGTGTATCAAATTGTTGAAATTGCAAATGAAACAGAACCGCAAATAAATGCAAATGTTACAGAGCCGCAAATAAATGTAAATGACATTTCTAAAATAGTTAACAAGAAAGCAGAGCCTCTTCTTAGCGAGGGAACCCAATACAATCAAGAAGATGATCCTCTTACATCGGAAATGGATGATGATATAAAATCCGGAAATTTCGAAGATGTTTATTTAGATGAAGGAAACTATGACCAAAATGATATGGACATGGATGACTATGGCGGAAACGATATGATGCTTGTTATTATGAAGGTAAGCTTTGAAATTGCGAAACGATGACTCTCCAATTATTAAATTTTTATAAGGTCATTTATATTAAAATACAATCTAATATTGCATGTGGTTTCTTCAGTTCATTAATCGAATGAAAGTAAGGGGTGATGTTTTTGCTATTTAATGGCTCAAATGATTAAATGATTAAAGCAGGCACTTTGAAAGGATTTTACAAGGTGGGATTAAAGAGAACAAGCTCTTTCTTTTTTATTTTTGCATTTCCTATTGAAGATATAAATGAAAAAATTCGGCAGATGTTTTGCAAAGAAATTAAAAACTTATCACTTAAACATGTATATGTATATATGTATGTCTCTATATACAAACTCAGCAATTCGCATCTTTTCAGAAATTTGATTTAATGATCAAGTTGCAACTTTGTTTTTACTTTCCAAGACTTTTTTAAATTAGTTGCCCTGCGTTTTAGGAAGACGATGATAAAAACGAAGATATTCCCTTATCCGTAATTAAATCTGGCGAAGGAATTATGCATAACGAAATGAATTTATTAGCATCAGCAGAGAGTACAACAGAGGCAGATTTAGGGCAATGCACCAGTGATGATAGCGAAACAGATTGTTTTGCAACTGATTTAAATGCTACTGCGAAATCGAATTCGTTGAATATTGGTAAAAAAGATATTTACGAATGTAGTGTTTGTCCCAAGATTTACCAAAATAGACGACCATTTCTCAAGCACCTTAAGAATGATCATAATATAGATCAGCCCGAACTTCAAGAAAAATCTCGGAAGAATCGCCAAAGAAAAGCCGGCGCACATGCCTGCCCCCACTGCAAACGAAACTATTCCGAAGTTAAAAAATTGGAGAAACACATTAAGCGGCATGGTGAGAAAGCAAAAGTACCCACAATATTTACTTAATTCTCATATTTTATTCACAGGACCTGATGGGAAATTGACTGTTAAAAGCTCTTGTTGTAGTCGGTTTTTTGAAACTAAAGAACAAGCTGATAATCATGTTTTAGGTGTCCACAGTCAAATGGTTATATGTGCTTTATGCAGCGAAACGTTTTCTAGCCCCGAAAAATTAAAACAGCATAAACAATATTCTCATGCAACAAAAAAAGAAGAATGGGAGAAATGTATCAAGAAATTTAGCGTTTGTCAAAAATGTGGAAAAAAGTTTACAAGCAAAATTGCTTTGTCTGATCACGAGAGATCTGACTGCGGAAGATCTCCTTTGTATAAATGTGATGTATGTAACAAACACTTTCATAGTGCTGGTTCTCTTAAAACGCATAAAACTATGCATACTGGAGACTTACCCCATTTATGCAACTACTGCGGCAAGGCGTTTCGAACATTTGGCCAAGTAAAAGTACATGAAAGAAAGCATAATGGTGAAAAACCCTTCAAATGTACGGTAAGTAAATGTTTTTGAATTTACATAGATAGAACACTTTCGATTTCGTTTTATTTTTAATTCCAGGTGTGCTCTAAAGCGTTTGCTTATCGTGAAAGTTTGCTTACGCACATTTCCATTCATACTGGCGTAAAACGATTCATGTGCGAAGGTTGTGGACGCAGATTTTCCTGCATTTCCAATCTTCTTATGCATCGAAAACATAACCAAAGTACTTGCGGAATCGTTCCAAATAGTACTAAACCTTTTTCTGAAAATATAGGTATTTCACGGGGGCAATTATATGTTGGTGAAAGACCAATGTAATTCCAAATATTTTGTTTTCTTGTAAACATATCTCTTTGAAATTAAGATCTGAACAGAGGCTGGCGTGTTTCCGCATCTTCTCCTGATCAACGTTTGTTCGAATGCTACATTTCCCATTTATTTTGTTCTTTATTGTTTACTTATTTTTTATTAAAGATGAAGGACTGATACTAGGAGTCGGGGGAACGGCCGAACAAACGCTGATTAGAAGGCCAAGTAGAATCAATTGGCATACCCCCGTTCAGACCTTAACGCAACAGCATAAATATTTAAAAATTTAGATCTTAATTTGTAATGCAGTTGTAATTGAGGGAGGAGAAGTAAACGCATAAACCTTCACTTTATAGGAATTAATAAAATTAAGATCGGAAAACACCGATTATTATTATTAATTTTGTTTTGAGGTAGTTTAGTATATTACAAGGAAATACTAGTGCATACCAAGTTTAAGCAAAGTCGTCATACATTTGTTTTGCCTTTTTTGTACTAATTAAATCAACTAGTAAAGCTTTTATTTATAATAGATTACGTAATAGAGATGTAGGCTTTAATATGTATGTAAAAACTACAATGATGTTCATATATTGAGCTTTGCCAATACAATGTAAGCTTTGTCTTCTATAATTTTTATAAACTGAGCGCTTTAGAAAAATGTAATTATTTAATATAACTGTATGTTTAATAACAAATATTTCTCAAAAATGTAGTTATTGTATTTGAGTCACTATATAATGAAATGGACCCAAAAGTAACGTACATATGTACGTAAGATCAATTTTAAGCTATGTCAGCCGAAGTAATTTTAAATATATCTGATTCAATTCTAAGACAAATACTATCTGATACAAATTCTATGCTACAAGATCAACAATAAATTTGATGGTGATGAATGAATTGCAAAATGAATGTAATTTAAAAGGTGTTAGGGGTTTCAGTTTATAAATTATGTTCAGGATCTCTTCTGATGAATGGGAAAAAAATTAACGAAAAACCCCTTATTTTTTTATTTCAATTAGTCATGCCTAATTAATTTTCTTAATTTCGTTCAAATTGATTCGGGTTCAACTATTTCTCGAAACAATTTCCAATTTAAGAAATATTGAATCAATAATAAATAACTAATAAAAGAACAGAATTGTTTAATATATTTTATTTCTCGTTATGAATAAGAATTTGCTTTATGCTTAGGTAAAAATGTAAAACCATCGGGAACTGGTCCCAAAAGCATTTCACTTAATTTAATCCAATCAGCACAATTGTTTGAGCTTAATAGTGTCTCCAAATCATCCCTTCCTCTATACCTTTGGGGTCTCTGATTAATTTGTTGTGGAGGATTTTCGAGTAGGCTAAGCGGTATGTACCTATACATAAACGATTGCCATTCAAGAAGAAACCTTCGGGTGTTTTCTACCCCTTTTGTGTCCGATCCCCAATGCTCTAATCCATAATTAACATACTTCTTCAAAATTTCAAATCGTTCATTGCTAGATGGGTCCCAGTGTTTTTGCTCTTTGATTTCTTTAAAAATCCAGGGCTTGATTAAAGCTCCTCTTCCTATCATCACAGACGAGACATGCGGAGCTAGTTTCTAAACATAAACTTTTGTAATGAATGCTATATATATAAGAAATGCTTTCTTACCTGTTTTTCATTATAGTCTTCAAAGTTTAATAGATCTCCATTTCCTATAACTGGAATTGTCTTAACTTTTGATGCGCATTCCTCTATATACTCCCAATTAGCACTTTTTGTATATCTTTGTTCTCTTGATCTCCCATGTAACTTAAAATAACATAATTTTTATTACATATTTCATTATAATGGAATTGATCACTTACTGTTACAGCACTAGCTCCCCACTCCTCCAACTTTGGCAGTAAATCGTGAGCTACGCTTTTATCAGCGTATATACCCGTTCTGGTTTTCACAGTAAAGGGAACTGTATCCAAAAGCGTAGAGCAGCTTCTTACAACTACTTCTAAGACATTTTGTCGCCTAATAAGAGCACTTCCGCCACCTTGCGCGTAAATAAGTTCTATAGGACAACCAATATTTAGGTCTATAAAATCAACCGAACAATTTTCTTGTAACAATTGAGCAGCCTGTGTTATTAGTTGAGCGCTACTGCCACACAGTTGAACACCAAATACGTCTTCTGATTCATGGCGCTTTGTAAGTGCCCACTCCTGTGAAAGGCCCTTAACAATTGGAACAGCACACGCCATTTCGCCGCAAGTTATATCTGCTCCGAATTCTTTACAAATTCGGCGGAATGGTAAATTTCCAACTGTTGTTAGAGGACTTAACAATAATTTGTTACGGAAGTCAACTTTCTTCTGTGCGCTATCCCTTCCTTTAATAATTTCCTCATCAATTACGCATCCGACCGGCTTTTGATCAGTCACTTTATCATTATTTTTATTTTTTTCAGCTCTTATTTTCTCGAAGGACTGCACAATTTTTGTAGATTTTGTGAAATCATATTGCCTTTTCCTTAATCGCACCTGAAGATCTGTAAATTAGTAACATATTATATGGAGACCTGATATTAAATTAGAAGAGCGATATAAACCTGATGAAATTCCATTAAATGTTGTTGGTTTTTCATCAACGTTATAAAAATCAGCTTTTAAATTATTTAGATTGTCGTCCAGGTGGGCCTTAGCAAATCGGCATGTAAGACCTCGGGGACAGAAACCCCGAGTTGTGTAAATATAACAAGTTTCGCCTTAAATTAAAAAACTCGTTTAATTTAAGTACTTTATGGGTCAAGTTGTTGCTGAAATCGTACTTATGTCTTTTGGCTTTTCTTCCAAATATTTTGAAACATCATGGACATATATACATCCTGTATGAGAACATTTCGCTTCATTAGGACCATTAAAATAAGCATTGCATAAGTTTGTGCCGCGCTCTTCCCTATATACGGGCCGATGCTAGAAAAAAGTAAGTAAAAGTTGTAACATACGAAAAAATCAACATAACGTTGTATATTTCTTCTTCATCTATAAGTACCTACTTTATTTTGGCCTCGTTTTCTATTTTTCTTGACGTCTACTTTTGGTTCCTTTGGGACTAGTGTCACGTTTTCATCCTCTGCAGCCCTTTTGCCGGGATTCAACGGAGCAGCGTCGCTTAACCCCTGAGATCGCTCAAAACTGTCGGGAATCAAAAACCTGGGACAAATTATTATTTTAAAACTAACTATTCCTTTTACATAGTGGAGCATATACTCACTCGGGTTTTATGTAGCAAATTCCAGCATCCATTCTCCTGTCCTGTATAAAAATCGTCTAGATCGACTAGAACTAAACTAATCTGAAATCAAATACTTGACAACTGTCAGCTGGACATTTAACAGCTGATTGGGCTCTCCACGTGTTTATTTGAATTAGTAAAACGTTGCCAGATTTCTTTCTATATGATACAAAACCTAATAAATAAATACGTATTTACTTCGTTTTTTACACAAAATATAGGGTGAAAACTAAAGTTATTATTCTAATCTTAACATTATACGAAATTGTATTTTTAAAAAGAGCTATTGTTGGTTGTGCATACGTTTTTAAGATTAAAGTATTTTAAAATCTGATCGACCGAATTAAGTTTATGTCTGTCAGTGTCACTTAACATCTGATTATCGTAGGAAGTGTTTTTCACTCGTTCTCTTCATAACTTTTTTAAAAGCAAGACAATGGTGTTGTTATTTAGAGCCCTGCTTAATTCAGTAAAAAAGGTAAAGTAATCCAGAATCGCTAGGTGTTTTTTTTATTATTTAGAAAGCTCAGTTCTTTACTTAAAAATTCAAGTTTTGCCATATTTTTATTTTAATCCTTATCACTCCAACCGGCAGTAAATATGTATTGCTAAGGCTTAGCAAACGTTCTATTCCTATTCTATTCTTTGTCAGGATTTAGTAATGTTTATGATAGTTCACTGAAAGCCAGTATAGTACAAATCGTAGGTACCTTTGGTGAGTAAAATTGGCTCTAATTGCCTGACCATAAAGCCACCCTTGGGTGACACGGACACCCTCGAGGCAGATTAAAACCAAACAAACAAGCTTGCTTAACACGAATCAGTTCTATAGAGTCACCTATGAAAGAACTTCCTTTTGCAGATGAATCCTTTGATACCGCCCATTATAGAATAAAATACCGGATTAGGTTAGAACTTTAATCATATCTTTGCAAGTTACCGGCGAGTCCTCTTATTTATTAACTAATGCTAACTATCCGAAATTAAGATCCATTGAATTGTTGGAAAATAAATTGTTGCATAGTTGCTAGAACATGAGCGAGCATTTTTGAGGAAATGGACTGCTTTGTAAATATTAATTCTCAACATTTATTTGCTGCGCAACATTACTTGGCTAGAGAACCGAAAACTTGGCTAGCGAAAATGTTGCATTGGTCCGATTTCTTAACATGGTGGCTGGGTATCTGTATTATTTATCTGTGGTTATATGTACATAGCTGCAAAGGCGTTATTTGCGCCAATGTGGTTGATAAATATTAATTATGTATTATTAAATACATATTAATACATCTACATAAAAGTTAAACTCGCACTTTTCCGAGTCTTTATATTTTTCTTTCAAAATTTTGTTCCGACAAAAAGCCTATTCTTTTAGTTATTTTTTTTTTTAAATATGCTGGTTTTACGAGAAAAAAATTAATATCATTAAAATTGCAAACCAGATCCTCTTCTACAATTCCGCTCGAAAATTATGCTGTTGCAATTTTTTTAAACTGCCGGTATTCAGCAATTGCTTTTCTTCAGCTGAATTAACAAATCGTCAGTAATAACTCTCTAGTCTAGATGTTTTGAAAGAAATGTTAAAGTGTTCCAAAGAAAATGGAAGTGGTTTAACAAATTAGAATGATATTGAAATGAACTAAATACATACTTATTTGATTATTGTTGATATTTATTTTCAGAAACCGAGGAAACACTTTCAATCAAAGTTTATTGATTCGCTTCGACTGACTGTTCGGGGAGGGCATGGGGGAAACGGTGTTCCAAAATACGGAGGCGTGGGCGGGCAAGGAGGATGTGTCTACGTAATTGCAAAAGACGACGTAACGCTTCGAAAAGTTGTCCAAAAATATCCGACCAAAAGAATAGCTGCAAGCCCTGGAGAGGACAGCTGCAAAATTCGAATTCTTGGAAGACGCGGGTTGGATGAGGAAGTAGAAGTGCCCGTCGGTGTGCAAGTCCTGGAAGAGAATGGGAAGATTTTAAGCGACCTGAATGAGCCTGGAGCGACCTACTTGGTAGCTGGAGGAGGAATTGGCGGTTGTACTGGTACAAATTTCCTAGGAAAGCCAGGTGATGCGAGAACTATTACTTTGGACTTAAAGTTAATTGCTGATGTCGGTCTAGTTGGATTCCCTAATGCCGGAAAGAGCACACTTTTGAAAGCTATATCAAATGCTTCACCGAAAATAGCTTCCTACCCATGTAAGATGCCATCCTCCGTTTTTAAAGTTTAAATATTGTATTATAAAAATTTTATTTATAATTTCAGTTACTACAATTCGTCCGCAAGTCGGTGTTGTAGAATACCAGGATTTGAGGTTGATATCCATTGCAGATTTACCTGGATTAATTGAAGGGGCACATGCAAATATAGGTAAGTTGTCCATACTTAAAAAAATAATGGAAAATAATTTACCACGTGTATTGTAGGAATGGGCCACAAATTCCTCAAGCACATTGAACGTACACGTCTTATCCTCATGGTGGTAGATATTTTTGGTTTCCAACTAAGCCAATCTCATATTAAACGAAATTGCTTACAAAATATATACGCTCTAAACAAGGAATTAGAGTTATATGATGAAACTTTGCTAGATAAGCCATGCATGCTTTTAGTTAATAAAATGGATTTGCATGGTGCCAAAAAGGAGCTTGAATCAATTAAACCATTTTTAAACGACCTCGAAAGCGGATTGAAAGATTGCCCTGAAGAAATTAGGCCGGAAAGACTTATAAATTTCGAAAGAGTGATACCTATATCTGCCCGAAATCGGGAACGCATCGATGTTGTTAAAAGAGAGCTCAGAGATGTACTAGATGAAGCTGCAGAAAAGAAATTAAATCTTAAGGATTCCTTTGAGGATATAAGGGAAAAGTTAAGGGAAAGAGGCGCTCGAATAACGTAACAAGTAGCATGTAATGTGAGTTGTAAATATATATATTACAATTAAATTTAAATAAGATGTAAACTGCTTACGTAAAACTTTCAGTTTTGAAACCTTACACCTAATTTTGATTGCCACCTAACTTTCTTTAAGGTGGCAACTAACGGACCTTTTCTTATAAGATTCGCAATTCAGCCATAAGTTACATAATTGAAGATATTAAAAACCGCCTACAGAAAATCAGTTTAATTTTTGTCAGAACGTCACTTTGAGGCGTGCTATAAAAAAAGGGAATAGAAATGCTGAACTTGTGAAATAGTTCATAAAGTCTATGTAAATTCTTAGCTAATTTGTGGCAAATTAATAAGGGAAATAAACCTAAACATTATTTGAATATGAATATCCTACTTTTGGTGATTTTGAAATATGTTCTTACTCTCGTTCAGCTAGAAAAAAATAAAAGGTGTTAAGCATATTTTAATGATCAACTTTCATTTCGGAAACATTTTCGGTTGTTTCAAGTGGAAAGAATAATGATTTCGATGATTTAGACTCTTCTAATTAAAAAATAATAAAAAACACATTTTATATTGTAAAAAAATAGTGTTTATTTTTGATAGCTAAGAGCTTCTTCGACATCATGTTTCGATCCTAAGAAAATTGGGGCTCTTTGATGAATTTTTTCGGGGACGATATCTAAAATATTTATTTTGCCATTGCTTGCAAGACCGCCGGCTTGTGTCACGATATACG
Organism: Machimus rusticus; assembly: GCA_951509405.1. Lineage (NCBI taxonomy): Eukaryota > Metazoa > Arthropoda > Insecta > Diptera > Asilidae > Machimus > Machimus rusticus. The sequence continues at coordinate 1,847,727 of OX608052.1, read as the reverse complement.
CCATTGGGTTGCATTCATACAGCAAGCGTAATTTTCCATTTGGAGAGGAGTTCGTAGCAGGATAGATGAAAATTCCACCATATTTTATTGTTCGGTGAACATCTGCAACCATACTGCCGACGTACCTTGCTCCATAAGTTTTTCCCTTAGAAGGGTCTTTCTTTGCTTGAACATAGTTCACCACCCCCTCGTCCCACTGCGAACTGTATCCTTCGTTAATGGAATAAATATTTCCACGTTGAGGTATTTTCATGTTGTGATCCGTAAGGATGAACTCGCCGATTGCAGGGTCGTAAGTAAATCCGTTCACTCCACTTCCTAGACTAAGTACGACTGCTGTCGCAGAACCATACAAAGCATATCCAGCCGCAACAATACTGCTTCCTGGTTGCAGGGCGTCAGAAAGCTGTGGGGCTCCTTCGCTTTGTTTTCGATAAATTGCGAAAATCGATCCAATCGAAACAAGGCAGTCGATATTTGAAGACCCGTCGAGCGGATCGAAGCAAACGATATATTTACCCTGTTTATCTGTTTCGACTTCAATAACATTTTCATTTTCTTCGGAAACAAGGAGACACGTTGTGTAAGATGACTTCAACATATTGATAAAGAGTTCATTCGAAAGCACATCCAATTTTTTAACTTGTTCGCCTTGCACATTCGTTTCACCAGAGATTCCATGTAATTTTGCGATTCCAGCTTTTCTTACAGCCGATCCGATTGCCTTCACAGCTGTCTGAATGCAGTTCAGGAGTTGAGATAAATCTCCAGTGGCATGTTTAAATTTCCTTTGCTCCTGTAAGACGAACCTCGTCAGAGTCATACAGTTGGAATCAAATGCTGGACCTTGTTGCGACATTTTGTCTGTAAATAGGAAATCTACTTTCAGTAATATTTTATAATTTCTGATATTCAGCAGGACAATACTTTACAGTGTTTCCAAGATAGCAAGATTGTATGAAAAAATATTAATTAAAGTTATAAAAAATAAAAACGTTCTATTAAAACACACGCAAGGAAGAGTTTTTAGAACATGCATAAAATCAAATACAATACACTATTAAGGAATATTATTCAATTCAATTTCACTATTCATGTCAAATACTTTACAAATTATATTTCAATCGATTTTTCACCGACTTTTCGAGTATCAAGAATTTGGACATAATGACGTATTCCATCGGTGATGGAATTAAATTCAAATTCAAAATTATCATGTGCTTTAAAACTAAAATGGAATTTGTGTTAAAATTATTGCTGGATGGAATATTTGTCTGGATTTATAAGAAATTTAAAGATAACATCATATTTTTAAAATTGGATATAAACGAAATTCTAAATTTACCAGTTTTATGAATAAAGCGTCTAACTCTACATATTCTTCTTTTAAGCAAATCAAATGTATGTAACATAGTAGGAAGTTAACCCTTTCAGATAATACATTCCATCATCCTTTTGGCATAATTTACTGACAGTAACAAAAAGGAAGTTGAATACAAATTGAGAACATTGTCGCTGAATGATTGATTTTTAATTTTTTGTTTATATATAAAAAAATTCTTAAAGGGTTAAAGCAAAGCAAAGCAAAAATTAAAAACATTAAAGATTTTTCATGCGCTTAAAAGTAATAACATAAAATAAAACATAGCATAAGCATTATAAAATAGTTTACACCACTTACTATCAGCCATTTTTCCTAATGTGTCTTATGAGTTCTCCTTTAAATGAATAATGTGAATTTCCTTGTTAAGAATGTTTATGTATTTAATTATTTAATAGTTGTTATTTAAAAGTAATATTACTAATTGTATTGTTAGTTAAAATAGAATTACAAAATTGCATGTCTTTTTGCGGAAGTAACTACTAACAATGCCAAACATTATTTAAACATTTGCTCAGTTTTGGCAAAGCCTAATATCTAGGTATACATCTAAATAAGTGGAATAAAAAAGACACATGTATAATTAAAATTACATTTTATATATGTTTTAACACGGCTACCACCCGTGTATGTAGTGGTTGATGTAGGTATGTATTATGTGTATGTAATGTTTTAAAATCAGTAATGAATACTGTTGCTATTATTATTCTTTGTTTAATAATAATATTTGCTCTTCTTGTAAAACATTATTTTGTTAAGCTTCTTTAAATAAAGACCACAAAACAAATTTTAATGTCCGCATGAAGAACGAACTGATATCATGTTGTATATGAATCAAAAACATAAATAGAAATTTCCTAAACTTTAGTTCTTGTTTTAATTAGCAGTAGGTAATTCTTCTATACGTAAAAGGATTATTTTTCGTCAAATTTTTCTTCTTAATAAAAGCAACATGTCTTAAGTTCTAATATAAAATTTTGCAGAATACAACTTTTACTGTCCCCGGTGATACAATCATTTTACAAATTCTCTCTATCAACAATTTTATGGTTTTTTTCACATTTGATCACATTGACATTGTTCAGATAACCCACGGAGCTTGTGCGATTACAAAAGGGAACGTCTCTTGATCGCAAATGAAAACTTATTCAAACAATTTAATTCACCCATAACGCACTTTAAAATAAAAATAAAAATAAAAGAACAAATTACATACCTGGTAATTAAATTCTGAAATACTTATTCGAGGCTTGAAATTAATTTTTCCAAATAAAAAACTACAAAAATAGACCGGCGAATGGAATGCAAATTTGTGAAAGTCGTCCGAAAGACTTAATCAAAGACACGTCTGCACTGACTGAGCAGAGTCGAAAGACAAGCTCTGAGCGGCAAGCGAATCGCATGTTTTTATTCTCAATCTTGTCGCAAGACTTTAAGATAAACTTTGCCTTCAGAAATGAAGTCTTCCACGGTGATAGCATATTATCTGCGAACCCACGACCGGGGCTCTTTGGCAATATAAAAACATGTTTCAGTAATACAAGCTAGCCGGTTTTCTCAAAAAATTCATGAAAAATGATAAAAATTGATTTTTACTTCTCAGCCAATGGGCGAAAAGATAGCCGCCGTGCCTCTAGAATAGTAATTATAAATATGTTTCTTGATTCTCTGAGTAATCAAGAGAGTTTTTGGGCTGTTTGTACATTACTTTACGAAAGTTTTGAATATTTTTTTAACAATAATCACTACTAACTGCTATTTTCTAATAACTACTGACTGATTGAACTATTGTAATTGTAAAATTTACCTTTCTACTCCTGGCACTGCTCGAGCAACCTCTTTTCGTGATTTCATTAATATACTTAGTTTTCAAGTATTCCAACTATGTAATATTGTATTGGAAACTGGCCCATATAACACTGTCCCAAGCATATTTTTGTTAAATATTAAGAAAATATATAAATACAATGAATGGCATATTATTAATAAATGAAATATGTGTGTACAAAATGCTCAAACAGTATTCTCTTAATTTGTGAGTTATGGCCAATTTTATGAAAAATCACGACAGAGGACTGTTATATAATGTATGTAATCCAGGGGAATATTTATATGAAAGAAAAAAAAACATACATATTTCCATTCCATATAAGCAATCGAAGTCTTTAGGAACATAGGAACGAATAAATCAACAATAACTAAACAAATAAAACAAATTATAAATAATTTTCTTACTTCTATACATAGAAATAAGATATAAGGAAGTGCGATTAGACTTGTCAAGCGTACCAGAGTCCCTTATGTGTGAGTTCTCGCACTTTAGTATTAGAAACATCAGTACTGGCGTAAAAAGAAAGTAAATTTTAAGAGGGCCACACCGCAATTTGTATGTATTTCAAAATTACGTCGTTTTTCTTACACTGTTCTAATCAGACTTCTTGTAATTCGCTGGGGATTGCAATAGTAATTGATTTAATATTAGAATAACATTAAAATGTTTGCTGTATGTACCCCACTAAAATTTATTTTTAACGCTGTCTTTTAGCAAGAGCACCCCGAAATGAATCCAAGTAATCCAAAAATGCATAATTCGACAGTATTCAGGAATATTTCTATAGCTTTTACTCATTCTGCCTCGCTTGCTCAAGTTCTGTCTCGCTCAACTGAGCACCCTTTGAGCACCCCAAAAAAATGGTACGCACACGTACACTATATATGAACGTTTCAGCACTTCCTTATGTCTTATTTCTATGCTTCTATATAACACTTGTACTAAACTTTTCAAAATCAACTTCGGTAAATGTCTAGAATCTATAGCCTTCCTCGATAAATAGACTATCCAACACAAAAAGAATTTTTCAAATCGAACCAATAGTTCCTGAGAAAAATTGTCTTAAAAAGTTACAGTAAACATTTTTAACATTAACAATTACACTGATTCACAAAGTTTGTGTCACAGAGCATATTAAAGTTATCTTTAAAACTATTCTAAATATGATATATCTTTTTGGTGAATCGATTATGTATTGTTTTAAAACTGACTTCTGTAAAACACGTTTGTTTTTTCTTTTATATTTACAATTTACTAAGAACATATTTAGCTATTAATGTTGACTATTATTAACCCTATCGATAAAACTTTTGTGTCGCACTAAAATTTATGTCCAGGAACATACATACATACATATATCATATACGTTGTAATTTGAATAGAACTTAATTAAATTACTTGGTTATACAAAGAGGCTTTAAATTTAGGAATATCGATATTAAAATATTTGCATTGATATGCATTTGTTTTTTATATATCTCTGTTATTATATTATAATTTAACCTAGAAGTTGTTACTAATTTGGTTTAATTAACTTTTTTCTTTGCTTGGTATGAAATTTAATGTTTTGAATTGAACAAAATTTGTTTGTTTTGGGATGTATCCACTAATTTCCAGTTGAGATGAGGCAAGTTCTGCAAACGCGTGCAAAAAGATGTTTTCTGTGATATTTTGTTTATCAACTTTAATTCACCATGCATTGTTTTCACGCTTATTCTGTTCTTCTACAAATAACTGACGAAGTTGAAATGGAGTAATTTCAAGCATGTTTTCACAACATCAATCATGTATATGTCCTGCAATTTTTTCAAGTGATACGTGCCCAATGAAAAATTCAATATAAAAATCAAAACCAATCAGTCGCCATTCACAAGAGTTATCTACGGTGGCGTAGTCGCTTTAATTCAATTATTGGGTTTGACCGGCCGCAGATTCAAAATTATTTTACGCCGGGATTTTTCTGCAAAGAGAACGTGTTTCTGTCCTTTTAATAGCATTCCAAATTGTTGACACGTTTTATTGCATTCGATGACAATGCATAGGTATTATTTTGAATGCATGTATAAATTGAGCAAAGGCAAAATTAAGAATAAAGCGTGTTTAGTTTTATTGAATGTGGTAGTTCTAAAATTGGTATTTCTTAAGAAAACAAAAATAATTTAAAAATTTTCGAATCCGTTAAAAAAATCGATTAAGATTTCGTTGATGAATCATGAATGAGTCAAACCATAAAGAAATATGAAGAGAGAAAATATTTTTACGAAATTATGAAATGAGGTTTCAATTTTCATTGTTTAAAGGGTTGAAATGTTATATTGGTGTTAATAGGTCTAGTGGGATAACATATGAAAAGGCTTCGTTTGTAAATTCTAAAATAAGTTTTCATTTCCTTTATGCCGCATAGTTTTCTAAACTTATGATGAACAATTTCTAAAAAACTTAGGTACCCCTTTCCCTCTCACCAAAGTTTGCAAAGTGCAAAATCTGAATTACTTAATTATATACTTGATAAAGGTTTATGCTAATATTACAAGAAAAATAAAACAATCCTCTAACTAGCACAGTGTTTTAGAAATCAACCTGAATATTCATAAACACCTGAGTCAACCTTAATATTCATAAACACCTGAGTCACCTGACCTATTCGGATCGAATTGAAAAGACCTTACTAAAGCCCACTTTGGACATAAATTCCTTAATAAAGCTGCTATAATGTTAATAAATTCATTTCAGTACCTAAACTTTGACTTCAATTATTTTTTCCGCTTATAACGTCAAAATAATTCGATTGGATTATTCTTACTTTGAAAGAAACAATTAATTAAAGTAAAAGGTTACTGAAATGAGTTTATAAAAGTTTAAGTAACTTTATTAGGGAATATCTGTTCAAAAAGGCCTTTTGTAAGCTCTTTTCGATTCGAATCGAAAAAATTTAAGATTAGAGCAGGTTGAAATAGGCTTAACACAAGCAAGGGCGTCGCCAGCCGTTGGCCCAGGGGGGGGCAAGTTGATATGTGGAGGATGGGAAAAGTATGAATTGTAAGTACAGTCAAGAGCACAGCCTTACACTTGTTTGTAGTACGAGCCTTACTACCTCTACCTACGGCGATTGTAATAAGAACGGTATAAAGTCCAATGTGTAAAACTCCACAAGGCCTTGATTGTGCAATAAATAAAACCAAACTTGTAAACAAAGTTAATAATTATATTTATTGGGAAAATAATTAATTCTTGATACTTATAAGATTTCAATACTAAAGTGGTCGAGAGACTTCTATTATTTTTGGTTTTTTTTTTTTTTTTGTAAACTTCTTGACTACTTTATTATGAAAATCTTGTATGTTTTCATAAATAAGTTTTCTGTTCACACTCGTCATGGTCAGACCATTGAGGCGCTTTTCTCTCATAGTGCTTCTTAACCAGGATTTTAGTCTCCTGAGACTGCTAAACGATCGCTCTACCGTATGTTTTGCACGGTAGAGCGATCAAAATTTTCAACGCTTTTCCCGTTTCGGGAAAGAAGGTTTTTGCCTCTTTTAGGACATCAACAACGGCTAGATTTGTTGGGTTAGGTTTATTATAACACAATGGCTGCCAAAGTTCGGATTCATTTTTTATGTTCGGTAAATCATTAAATTGGCCGATAGTTTTGCAAGTTTCTGCGAGATTTTTGACTGTGTCCATATTGAGGATGAGGAATGTGGATTCAGTAACTGTTTAAACTGGGAATTTATTTAATTACGAGTCAATATTCACTAACGAACAAATAAGAAAGATTTGATCTTATGCCGCGCTCAAAACAAACGTGAAAGAGGGCAGTGGTGGCGGCGGGGTACGCAGGAATGAATGGCAGACGTGAGCAGTGTTGACAATTCACAATTTAACACTTGAAATTTGTAATAAGTTAATGTAGAATTTTTACAATGATGCTATTATTTTATTACCTATAAAAAATTCATTCATTCATCACTCATTTTCGGGAATCTTAAGGATTTTCTTCCTTAAAAAAATTATATGTTGATGTTAGTTATAAGAATTTTATTAATGTTGTTTAATATTAGACTAAATTATTAAAATAGCGAATCTGCAACTCCCAATAAAAACCCCAAAGAAATCCTGCCCCTAAAAGATCCCCTTTTTACTTTTTTATCGGTCAAGCAAGTCAAGTGAGTGGACTTGCATTTGGGATTTTGCTACATTTTTTGAATCTCTAGGGGGGGGCAGCTGCCCCTTTTGCCCCCCCTTGGCGACGCCCATGAACACAAGACAGTTTTCAATTCGGATATTAATAATTTCAATCCTGATGCAAATGAATAACATACAAAGAAGTGAAATATTATGTACCCACATTATTTATAAAATTTGCACTATGTTTGTAAGTACCTAACTAAGTTTTTATACGTTTCTTTTAAAGGTATAAGGATCCCTCGGTAAGCGGGTCCGATTAACACTTGGGTGGTTTGTTTTCTAAATTTCTTTGTATTATACATGCGATTTTATCATGAATGAATTATCCGAGAAAACCATGGGATATACTTTTCTTCCATATAAAATTGCAAAAATAATAAAACAAAACTCGCTACTCTAAATCTATACTATTACTAATATGTATAAAGAGGAAAAGTTTGTTTTTTTTGTCTTTCACTCAAAAAGTACTTATCCAATTGAGATGACATTTTAAACGTGCATTGTGCATTAGTTACTGACTGACATAGGCAATATTTCGTAATTAGAAAGTGGATGAGATGGGAGAGGAGGGGAAATGTTTATTAGTGATGGTTGTAAGTCAAGCAAAACTAATTATTTTTGGAGATGATTTTCATAGTTATCGTAAATATACCATTTTTATACATTTTAGTTAGATTACTTTTGACGAATAAAATACCGTTTCATGCTTAAATTATATAATTTAAAAGCCTTTTACACTTTCTATATCCAATTAGATATTGTACCGATTATCATTTTAAGATAAATCAAATTATCGACAAAATCAAGTCTGGGAAGAATACAGTGGTTGTGGTGACATGATATACCTATGCCTGCAGTTCCAGAAGAATTGAGATCGATGACAAAACATCACATCACAACTATCTTTTGATGTTACATCTAATGAGCTCTGCCCGCTTATTTTTCAAAAATTAGGGGCACGGCGCGGCGTTGTTTTCAAGAGCATTACCATTTCCATGCACTTTCTGTTCCAACCCTGCCAAGGTAATTTAATAAAATTCTCGACGTGATGGTTACGTATCTAAAGCACCCTTGCTGCGCCTTACCCCCGACTGCTGGTTCTTTGTAGCGCTGAGAAATTTCATTATTGCGGGTCAAGCTGTGTCCAACAATATTACCTGTTTGAGAAGTAATGGGCTTTATCTGGATTAGATGAAGATGTTCATTTTGCACCTATAACTGGCTTACAAATACGTTTATTGATTTATTTATATTAAAGGAGGTGTATACACTTTGACGGCAGGAAAAAGCCTTTTGAGTATCCTTATAATGTAAAAGGATATCATGGGTGGACTTAAGTTGGTGAGGTCATATTTTATGTCCGCGATTGATTCGGATTAGGCGATGATTTTCTTAATTTGTAGCTATAAAATGTATATGTATTTTGACAGCAAAATGGAAAATTTTAAATATTGTTTTTTTAACTCGGTTTTTTTGTTATAATATTGTATTGTTTGTTTTTTAACTTGCTTTACTTACATGGACCGAGTTTATTCATCCTACCTGATGAAAATATTTCGAGAATTGAATGAAGCCAACATTCGTTTTAGAAGTCATAGAATTAAAAAGTTATAATTTGTATACCATATATGTACATACATACCTATATATGTATACATATGTATATCGTAATGGTAGACGGTTTAAATTACTATAGTATTTAGGTTTTTGATAAGGAAATACAAACTACGTGTTTCAGCATTCTTGCTCTAAGAGACTAGAGCATGAAGGGCATGAATGTTTGTATGATTACAAAGGTTGATTCCTATAACTCTGAAACACATAGGTATTCAATTTCAAACCTATATTATAAATACCGAATTACCATTGTCTGTATTCTTGGAAATTATACAGACTTCCATACAAACGTTTATCCCCCATTTTATTCCTATTCTGTTTTTATTTCGAGATCCACGCGAACGAAGTCACGAGGAGAAATCTACTTAGTATGTGTATATTTTCTTAATATAATGTAGGATATATGTTTTCGAAGAACCACGCGTAATTTAATAAAAAAAGGCAAAACTGTCTTTTGAAATTTTGAATATGGGTATGTATTAAGAGCATATATAAGATAACAAAATTAAAATGTAACGGGGCAATAAGTAGAAACTCACAAAAGCAAAGTAGTAAATTTACGCGTTCAAAAGACTTTTTGGGAGCTGCACATAACGCCGCAATAATTTAATAAGCGAATATCAAGGGGCCCAAATTGTATCTAATAAAAGGCTTAACAGAATCCATCAAGATACAATCAGTACTAAATCACCCCGAAAAATCATCGATAGGCGACGGGTAGATCTGAGCGGACGACAATAATTGAATAGGGCGAAGGGCACAAGAACTTGTAATGGGAGCATAATGGAAAGTAATTGCAGTCAACTCACTCTTTATATTTTATCCTTTTCCCCGTGGAATTTTGGCGAGGTTTCGGAGAAGTACCTAAATTCCATATATGTAGGTACATTCGAAAGCTTTAAGGACTGTACTACACTCGCGTATACGTAAGTAAAAATATACTTTGGTATATTCTAGACTAAATTAAAGTGACTACATTTACCCCCAGAGGGTAAGCTTAGACGATCGACTCACTTATTATAAAAATTGACCTGAAATGGATTCGCCATGATAATGAACCCTGGTTTGCTTTTACAGATGCGAGCAACTTAAGGGTCATTGCATTGTGACCGGTGGAACATTTCACTCCAGAACTTCACACCAATTCTGGTGTAGGTACAACTATTATAAGTCCTTGTCGTCCATAAAACAATAGAAATTTATCTTAAAGCATAGATAAGGTTCATTCTTTTACTTTGCTTATTCACTGACAAATTTTAGCCAAACTACTACAACTAACTAACTATATGTACATATATATATATACAGAAAATGTTACATTAATATGTGACTGATGAGACAAATGCGAAATCAGTGAAAATATATAGTAAAAATCAACGTTTAATAATCTATTATTAACTAATTAATAATTGTCAGCATATAATATGAACCAATCTTTTGTTTTATTGCAGATAAATTATTTATTACTATAACGAAAACTTACTAACTTTTTCAGTGTACTTCTTCGCAGATAAAATATGTAGTTTTAAATATTCCTCTTCTTTTTCAAGTAGTCTAAATATGGCCGAAAATGCTATTGTCAACTGAAGAAAATTTTTTACACAGTAGTACTAAATTTTAAAAACTCACAAATTCCATGAACGAAATGTCTTAGTCGTATTTTTGTGAATCTTTTCTTATGGATTAGTAATGTATGGACCTTTAATTACAGGTTATTGTTAAAATAGAGATATTAAGAGTAAAATAAAAATGTAAGGCTTTTTCCTCTTCTGGGTGGAATAAGCCTTTAGCTACTTTTTCCTTTTTGTTTAGAAATCCCTCTAGAGTAGGGCTTATGGTAGACTTCTTAGTAATTTAATGGTTTAATGATGTGATAGATGAGGATAGTAGCTAAACAGGTTTTGTTAAAAAAAAAGAAAAATAGGTGTCAATATACATAATACGTTTATTTATATTATAAATACATATAGGTACATATTATTACTTAATTTTCAAAGACTGAAAAATTCTACGGTCCAATGACTTCATTTGTAACTTAATTATTTCGTTCGCAATATCGCAATAACCGTTTGATATTTGATTATTATTATTTTATGCGTGTACTGAACTTTTGCTGTTTATTTAAATAATAAAGTCTTCTAGGTATTGGGATGAATGGTGATAGAGCTATTGACTATTAATAAAAATTCTTATACATACATAGATTTTTGTGCACTTTTTGTTTACTAAAGTTCGGGAAAGTACATAGTGTACCTTTATAGCATAATGAAACAATGATTTTGCACGTTTCAAATCGAATTACTCGAAAACTTCAATCTAATGATATGCAAGTAACTCTTTATTTATTTTCAGTGGCAGTAAAGAAAAGGACGTATTTAAGAATCATATTGTGTATCCCTTTTATTCCCAAGAGAAAAAATTTCACTATCACATGGTGCATCTGTAGCCTTGAAACAGAGTTTATATAATGTAATTCTACACAAAAATATCATATATCCGATAATATTTATGTGTACATATTATATGTATCTTACCTTGGCTTTACTGAATAGGAAAGAGAATATGTCTTATTAAGTTGATTGTTAATGAAACAAGGATAACTGAAATCTTCCATAGAGTTTATTTCGAATTTCAGAACAGTTTTAAAATTTCGTTAAATCTTACATTGTAAGTTCAATTAAAATTAGTTTGCATAGCCTAATACATACAGCGCTAGTAACTAGAGAATATCTTATTAATCCTTTCGTTTATATTTAGCCTAATTCGGTATGATACACAGCGTTACTTTGCGTCGCAGAAATTCTCCCACCATTATGTCATATATTCCTTGGAATCGCCCACGATGTCGACGTCGCTTCCTTCGTCCTCTGAGTTGTCGTCGCTGCTGACCTCGTGATTTTTCAAGTGACCACCGCGTTCACTTAGCACCATGTTTTCGTTTGAGGTGGTCGAAAGTGACTTAAGAATTTCGAGGGAGTTTCCACGATTTACGTGGGACTGCTGATTGTTCCCTGTGGGGTATGACGCCAAATAGGATTTTTCCGAATCCGATGACAAAGCTGCAGAAGATGAAGATCCCGATGCACCGTTTCCTTTTGTGCCGTCGGAACGCGAAAAGTCAACTGGTTCTGCAAAGTAAGACAAGTTTTAATTGAGTTATTTGCAGATATTGTGCTTTCTGTGGTACTTTAATTCAATTTGCTAAGAATTAACTGCCAGAAACTAATATTAAGAAGTTGCAAGGGGCAAGACGCGGAGGACTACTTTCTTCGGCACTTTAAGTTAGGACGTTACTACTTCTGCAGTCTTCATGTACTTTAACTTCTTGGAATAGTTCGCAAAGAAAATTAAATTATGCATTTCCTCCTTGAAGTATGAGGAGTATTCGGTATGAAACTCAATTTCAAGTGTCCCAGTACTTATATACTTACGTATAGTATATGGTAATACACACATGTCTGATTGAGAATATAATAATAACAATGTTAACATGTACTGTGAAAAACTTTTCCGAATGATGTTACTTATTGAAGGATCAAATATTGTGAAAATGACCTCATTTCATTTTTCCGACTTCACCGATATTCATCATCATAGGTCGGTTAATTTTCATAAAACATTCATCATTAATACAATCTAAACCTCCATCATGAATCAATTAAATCGTGAAAATCGGAATAAAATCCGTTCAGTGCCCAATGGAAGGTTGTCGAATAGTTCGACTAACCTTTTTCACATAAATATTTAGTCTTTTTATATCTTTGTTTTCATATTATTTGTGACAACTAACATCATCACCTATTTGCTTCATATTTCTACTCTATCGACGGAAACTTGATACAATCGCTAGTTTGTGAGCAATTTAACGATAATACCTAATGTCTATAGCCTTTTAGTTTTAGATCATTGCATTTATTTTATTTGAATGTACAAAATTGTAGTACGTTTGTCTTATATAAGAATTCCTTTAATTTCTTGCATTTAGAAAAATTTATAGTTGACATCACTACTTACCACTGTTTGCATCTCTTCTCCTCATTTGCTTCTTATGTTTCATCCGTCTGTTCTGAAACCAAGTTTTGACCTGAGTTTCACTCAAACCTAGGGCGGTTGCAAGTTCAACGCGTTCAGGAGTTGATAAATATCGTTGAGCTTCAAACCGCTTCTCTAACCCTGTGAGTTGTGGATCGCTAAACACCGTTCTGGCTTTTCGTCGTCTGCAATGCCTTAAGGCATTCACACCCATTCCAATTCCTAGCGCTAGTTCAGGCACTGCACATCCTCCGCTGCTAAAAAGAGGTCCTCCACCAAACAGACCTGCAAAACACGAGCCAAAGTCAAAAATCGCTTCATTAAGTGAGCGAGTGTTTATTGAATTAGAAACTTTAGCTTGGTAGGCCGCTAACTTAGGGAAACTTTTATAATTGAGTGCATCAAAGCGTTGATGGTATCATTCAAGTGAGATTCCCAGACGAGGCTATTGGGAAAGTTTTCCTGTTGCCCATCACTTTAATGTTTAATTGAGCGATGGGCTGTGGTTTTTATTGTATCATACATACCCTGCGACAGAAAATAGGGATCCACAGACTTGTACCCACTGGAGGACGGAGTGAGGTACCCTAAGGTCATCTGGAGGAACCCATGGTCGCTGTAACTCGCACTCGGGTAGATAATGCCTGCGTTGCTGGGTTGGCTGAATGACGACGCGGGCTGCGGTGGCGCTGCGCCGTTTATGTGCTGTGACGGCGGGAGACGGTCAGATAATTTAAATCTGCAAAATGAATTAAAATACGTATATTTGTACTAGTGCTTCAAATAGTCCGAATCTTCAAACTATCCGAACAGCCGGACCAGCTGACATCCGATGAATCCGAATAGTGTCGGATATCTGGAAATCAGGATAGTTTTAGGTTTCCGATAGTGTTGACAAGAAAATATAAACTAAGACGAAACGGTTGTACCGTGTAAAAGCCCTGTAGGTGAACAACCACTCTAAAAGTAGTTTGTCGTAGAGTGCGCACTAAAATAATCAAATTAAATTGATATGCGTAATCTCCTATTTTCTATAATATGTATACACCTAAACCTGTTTTTGTGCGGTGGATAGGGACCGCATAAAAAAAACTCTTAAAAAAAATAATCGCCCAAAATTTCACGAGTAGCTATAAAAAATATTTTTCGGAACTCAGCGACCTAACGAGACGCGGAAATTCTTGTGCGTTCAACAATTAAATTATGCAATTATAAAATTCAATACATATGTAATGTCATTGGCTAGCGCAATACTTATGTAATGTGATGAAATAATTTCAAAAATCCTATTTTCATATACCGCACAAAAAAAAATCGCACAAATAAAGTCGCACAAAAACAGGTTTAGGTGTATAGCTAAATAGGTATGCTAAAAGAATGTTTATTTCAAAACTTCGGCTGAATTGATTTGTGGAATTTTCTTCTTAGCTATGTTTTAGCATGCGTATTATATTTAATGATATAAGGAGGGCCACCGCCGGTGCTCGCTCGTCAAAAGCACACTTTTTTAAAGCCATTATTTTTGGCTAATTTTTAATATTAATTTTACTAAGAGTTTTTCTAGTGGGAATCGAACCCACACACAACCTCTAGTGCCGTCAACAAATCGCGAGCCCTACGAACTAAGCTACCGAGGCTACTTCTAAGATTATCAGTTTTCATCAATATAATCGTACATACATATGTTGCAACCAGTCCTGATGAATGATGCTCGTAGCACAATTTTTTAGTATATAAATTATAAACTTATCTAACACTAATTAGCGAGTGGTTTGGTTGTGAATGATGAACATTCAGAAGTTGAAGTTCTTTCCATAAGGAAGTCTTGGATAAAAAAATTATTTTAAAAACAGACAATTGCATAGAAAGCGCTATAGAGCTTGATTTTCCTTTTCGCAAAAATAAGGTAGGAAAATAACTACTTCTGTATCAATTATACAATATAAATACAGCCTTCTTCATGTGTACCCATATACGTTATTTACATTGCACTTTTTCCGTATTTTTATCTATGCTTTTTATTGTTGTAATTTAATTTAGCTAAGTTTGAAGTAGCATTAACTAAATTCAATTATCTAGAGCTCACATCTGCAAACAAATATCATTATTCATTTAACTTTCCTTTAAAATTATTGAATAATAATATTAATATGTTGCTACATTAATACATTTTTTATGCATATAAAATTTAATTAAATAAAAAGATATATTGAAATCGAAAAGAACTACTAATCTAAATTGCGTTTTTGTGCGCGAACAGAAATTGAAATCCGTTGCATCTAATTTTCAAAAATACTAAATTCCATTGACCATGGATCAAAAGACATATATATGATAATATCACAGAATATAAACGATTAGATAAAAATATTTGTCAATCTATAATTTATTACAGGTTTTAAAAAGACCTTCAGTAACGTCAGTATACGTAGCATGTATGTAAATGTAGGAGATTATTGGAGTTGGTGAAACAACTTCACTGTAGAATAAGGCTCGATATGTTTTCATAAAAAACTTCAAATCAAAAATGTAGGTAAATGAAAATGACCAACACAACACGTTTTGATACAGACAAAATCCCAGTTTGAACAGTACGATTTTTTGTCCATTTTATAAAATATGCAAAATATGTACATAGAGTTGAGTGTGCATAGCTGCAAAATACAACGAATACATATAAAATAAAAGGATATGTTTGTTGTATAGGGCCAAAGAGTGAAAAAATGCATCGGAGGAACTCAAACCGAAATTCAAATGAAAGCTTGACCACTCAGCCATTGTTGTAAAATATACTTAGTAAATAGTAATGTAACATAATCAGTGAAAGAGTCATAAAAATCCGTCTTGTAGTTTCTGAGAAAATACCTACGGGGGAAATACAAAACCTCATTTTTCTAAATCTGTTTAAAACGGTTTATTAACTTTGCTGAAATTTCGCAGGCCGTTTATCACACAATGTTGGCAAAAAAGTCTTATATGGTACGATTCACTGAAACAGGTATTTTACTTTTTAATGTTACCATTTTGTCTATTTGTTTTATTTCAAACATACCACAGGGAAGTGTAAATTTTAAGAATTAAAGGATTATAAAAAAGGAAATATTTCGCAGAATAACCTTAACAATGTTGCACAGTTAATGACACACGTTCATGAAACACTTTTGTATTTCTCATCATTTTATAAAATGCTTAATGTTTTTTTTTACAAAACGTGGCTGTATGGGCATTTTTGTTTGTAATACACGGAAAACTTCCAGATAAGGTGCAACAATTGAGACTATTAAATTTTTTATTTTTGTATTTAAGAGTAGGACGATATTTTACATCCCTAACATTATTCTGTTGAATTTAATATTAAAATCTATGATTATATTTTTATCAATTAAATAAGGAAAAAGTCAATTTCAAGAGCAGTTACCTTTGACTCTGGATAATCCTTTGATATTCCTCTTCGTCTCTTGCATTCGAATGATGAATCAAATCACTTGGAGGACACTTGGACAACTTGTCACTATCACAGGAGCCACTATGTTTTAGAATTGCATTATTGTTAGAAATAGTGTTGGATCTATCACTAAAATTCGGGAGATGTTTAGAAACTTTTGGAGTTACCACACCACAATGACTGCCTGGACTGATATTATTATTATTATTATTATTTCCATGATTTTGGCATAGTATGTCCTCGATTGAAAATGGAGTTTTTGCCACTAAAGTGCCCTGCGACTGTTTGTTTTCTGTTAACTGAATAGACATTGCAATACACTGGATATTATCACTTCTAATAAACTAAAATTTATTAACTATACTGTTGTAAATAATTTGCAGCGCGAACTCGGGAATTATCCTTTTCTACAGTGACTTGTTCCCTACTCGGCGGTTTGCTAAACTTTGCGATTGTGCCCGATTCACGAAGAGTTGGGGGCTCCATGTACAGAGCGGACCCTTTATATACATACAAAGGAATCCTGCAGAACACACCCCATTTCTCCGGAGCAGTTACCCTTATGTAATTCATCCCCTTGCCAGTAAAAATCTTCAGCCCCATGAACGTTCATAATGAACGCAGAAATCTTCACGTAATGGCAGAAAACATCCCTAATTTTCGGATTGTGGTTATTATACGTAGGGAGGCTGCCATGGTATCCCTGCCCGGGGCAGGGGCGGGCGTGGGGCCGAAAGGGCTGGGCATGTCATCCAGGAAGGGCATCCCGCCCGCTTTTACATAGCCACCCACCAGCACTGCGCGTTGTGGCCAGATTCGAGGTTGTTCTTTGCCAGGATGAATCTCTCCTAACAGGAAGTTATTCAATCGAGATGATGAAATGTTTCTGGTGTAGTTCAGAATAATTAACTCTTAAAACAATTATTTTTCCTTCACCTTGCTTATTTATCGATCAAATGCCTTACTAATAAGGGCTAAGTATAATATCATTTGAAATGGCAATTCTGTCTGTTTTATTTAAGAATTGATTTTATGGAATGAGAGAAAACCTTTTCATTTACTTTAATTACACAAAATGCTAACACAATTTTCAGATATTCCAAAAAATTGATTTTCATTGACATAAATATGTTGAATTTAACAAAAAAAAATTAGAATTTCTCAACAATATTCACGATATCTATGTCTGTACTCTGTAGTCAATTAATTGTCTTAAAATTTAAAACACATTTTCAGGCAGTATTCATAGTATAATAGTCATTATTTGTCGTCGAATTTTTTCAAAATGTTAATTAAAATAGATAATAATTTACTTTAAGAGGATAATTAAAAAAAAATATTGATGAATAAATGTTGAACTGTGCTGTTTTTATGATGTTACATAAATATTGATTATGAAACAAAAATTAAATTAATAGCTTTTCTGTAATTTTAAAAATTACCTTGTTTTGGCTCTAAAAGTCTCAATTAAATAGATTTACCTATTTAATTATATTATAATATGTACTTTAAAGCTCACTTAAATATAATATTACGAAAAATTTTCTAAAATTAACATCTTCATAGGTATACAAAAATTTATAAATAAAAGAAATCTATTTCTTCTATAAATATAAATTACGCCAGTCCAGTCTATGTATAAAGACACATTTTTTCCTAATTTCTGGGCTTATTTCATAAGTTTTTTATTTGTCATGCATCAAAGTAATCAAAAAATACCCTTAGCCTCTTCGAAGTTTGCTTTTGGTTGGTAGCAATAATATAGATTTTGTAGGCGGTATTTTGCCAATTTTTGATCATTCAAAAATAAAGGTTCTTAGGAGTTTGTATCAGGGCTTAAATAAGAGCTTAAATCTTAATCTAGGAATATCAACACACCTTGACGAACAAGTTTTTGTTGTCGTGCGCTAGCCAAGTTCTTATTCGCCACCAATTGTATTTCGAAAAAAACTCACGATGGGAGAGGCATTTTGTTGCCAATCCAACCTACGCTTTTATTTTTTGCACGAATCAAGCTTGGCTTGTGCCATTCATGCAGTAAATGTCTTTATAATATTGGAAAATGAAGTAAATTTGGATGGGAAGATTTTTTGTGGCATTTTTTTTATTACACATAGTATATTACCTTCGAAGGAACTGGTTTTGTTTTTTTATAGGTATCATGTTTAAAATCACCTACAAAATTATTTCCAGTTTTTCGCCAACTCCATGGAAAAATGATATTTGTTTTCCTTTCGATTTCGGAAAGTGCGTGTGTTCTTATAAATCATTTTCTTTCTGCTCCGATACATTTAGAAAATTACAACGGAAAATGTAGCTGCGAAACTTTGTAGTTAAACAACTTGGGAAGTAGGTACAAGTGACCGCCAAAATGACTGTTTTCTTCATTTTTCACCTCAAATTAACATCCTTACTTTTGAGAAGACCTCAAAATCAATATTTTTCACATTATCAAGATATTTTGTTTGAAACAACAAATTTGTCCACTCCACTCTTTTACTTGGTGAACAAAATCAAAAATTTTCTTAAATGTTAGCTTTTACGCCATTATTGGAAAATCATATCTTAATACCTACATTATGTATATACAGTATAGTGCCAGAAAATTATAACCACCCTAACAAATTTCAAAATTTGAACTCTGATTTCTTTTTTCTCGCAAACAATCAAACTAATTAACATTTCCTTGCAGAGTTGCAATCTTTCCTCCTTTGTTATCATTGTTTGAAGAATAACTAATCGTTACGTTACGAACCAATATGCAATATGCAAAAGTATTCCCCCATTCATTTATTCCACTTCTATCAAATATAAATATCAATAAACAAATTTTCATGCGTCCAAGAAGTATTAAATGGTATACCATTTCACTTAACGCCAAAAGTATAAATATTTGCATCGAAGATAATTGCGGAGATTAACAAGTGTTATTAAAAATATGGTTAATAATACTAAATACTAGAAATATTAATTTGCAAAATATGTGAATTTACCCTTAATTTAATGTTTATCTTAAACGCGTACAAATATAATAACGTTTTTTTCAAAATAAAGTATGGAAGTATAAATGTTGGTGGTTATAATTTTTTGGCACTGTACTGTACATCATTTCGTTTAAATTAAACCAGATTCTATACTTATATGTATTTTCGAACATAAATTGAGAGCCACCAAAATTGTCTCTATAATTCATTAATTAACTTCAGTTAATTATAATGTTCATATGAAATTACAATATTTTCAATAAAATTATATTTCGTCTGTCGAAAATTTTATAATTAACTCGCAAAATGTGAAATTGCAATAAATTACCAATTTAAAATATTTAATGACGGTTTAATCAAGACCACATGCTTTTCAAGTTTTACTTACTTCGGTTCATGTCCTCACACCCCCACATGAAATATGT
Organism: Machimus rusticus; assembly: GCA_951509405.1. NCBI lineage: Eukaryota > Metazoa > Arthropoda > Insecta > Diptera > Asilidae > Machimus > Machimus rusticus. The sequence goes on along the minus strand of OX608052.1, from coordinate 1,827,824 downwards.
TATTTTGTCCCCATTTGATATCCTCAATTGCTGCGTAATTTATATGAATAGGTGAAACGGCCCTATGTACATACAAGCCCGCGGAAGTAAATAAGGCTCAGTGGAGTTGCGCAGAGTTCACCCAACTGAACTAAGGGGCGTGACAAAGTCCCTCCCGTCCCAACATTTGCTGGTTGTTTTTCGTATGCTCAATATTGTTTGATTCAACGAGGCACCATTTGCCAATTTTTTGTCCTTTTTATTAGGGTAAACTTCGTGCCACTTTATATGATAGGCCCAGACCAAATACACCAATTTGAATAGGTAAATTGACACAAAGTGGATGATTTGTGTCCAGTGTTTACGACCCTTTCCACTTTACACTGTATTTCCCTCGTAGAATTAGCGACTTTAAGTTCACATTTCGTAAATTAAAAATAAAAGCTTGATTAACAGGCTTGAAAATTTAAAAATTTAAAGTCGCAACTCTTGTTATGAAAAATCGATTTGAATTTAGATAACTATTTTAATTAACAGGAGCTTAAAATATTGTAGATACATGAAGCCAGCCTGTAACAAATTCTATCAAGAGGCCCTTGGTTTGCTTTAGATTATCAAGTTTATGGAATTAAGTAAAACAAACTTTTCTGGATTTAATTTGGGAAAACTTAGAAATAATACTATTCGTATCGACTTCTCTGAGGAAATTGTATTCAATATGCATTCATAAAAGTGAGGTGATTAAGGTGTTATTGGCTCATCGTGTTCCTTAAGGAGGCATTCGCTTTGAAAATGAAAAAAAAATTGATTTTGTACATAAAACTGTTCCTTAATATCATAGAAATACTGTCCTAAAACCATGTTGAGAAATTCAAAAGAAAACACAAGTTATAGCTTGGATAAAATAATCGCTGCAAGATTTAATTAATGAATTTAATTTAATTAATTATCTTTAATATAACCATTAAAAATATGAATGTTATTTTTGTATAATGTTTTCCTTTAATTTCAATGGCATTTTTATTCTGTTAAATTCTAAGGAATTCATTCGTATCTTTGTTGCAGATGAGAGTTGAGCAGTTGAGATTGACCAACATTTTAGTCGGTTTTGTCTTACTACATAAGAAGTTCTTTAATTAAAGCGGCATTTAGGCATATATATATGTATCTAGGCACATTAAATTTGATGTCTAAGAGTAATGAGACTATATTTAGCGAAAAAGCTGTTCAATTTAATGAAATTCTCAGTACACATACAAATTTTTGTGTCAGTTGTACGACAAAATGTATTTCTGGAGAAATTTACTAAATTCGAGCAAAGCAACTAGAACTTAACATTAGAATAGTTCAAATAATGTTTCTAGATTACAGATGAATTTTACTGATAAAAAGCAAAGTTTTCCTGTGTTTCTAGTTATATTCCCCAGAAAACCACCGAAGTAAAGTACAACTTTAGAAAATAATTTACAATAGAATTCTAGTGGTTTCCTTTCCACTAATTTTGAACTACATATATGTATATCTAAAAAATGATTTATAGTTAAGATTCACTGTATTCTAGCCAGAAAAAAATAAAATGATTATAATCCATTGCCTTCCTCCTTTCAAAATCATAATTGCATAATCAATCAAGAGAAAAATTTAATACATATGTAATATTTTATTGTAATTTTCTTGAAGCCGCTCATTTTTTGTGAATGTTAAAATCTTACTTTCAACTTAAAGACTTTAATTAATGGTTTCTAAATTTTTGTGTGCAATTACACAAGAGTTCTATGCGATTACAGAAATTAAATTTTCTCGTAAATTGTTGGCGCTTGAAATGGACTTCAGAAGGATTATTTTACCAAAAAAATATCACCTAAAGGGTTTTTCACTTATATGTATGTATATTTAATACAATACAACTATCAAGAATACATATAGCTGATCAGAAACGCATAAAGATTAAAAAAGTATATTGCAAAAGGTTATTTGTTTTTTATTTATTTAACAATATAATATATAGGCACATACCTGTACAGATAATTTCACAAAAGGTGTCGGGTACTAAGCCCATAAAGCGATTTGCTTTTTAATAGCGCAAACGCAAAGTACCTAACACCAATTTTCACTTTATTATTGCATTTATTAATAAGAAACAACTTTTTTTAAATTATTTGAAGAACCTACTTATATAGCCAAAAATTTAAATTAAGCCAATTTATTATACGGTCATCCGTTAACAATTTATTGATAAGCTTGGTTTTATTTGAATCTTTTAATAATATTTAAATTTATTAAATTTAGTATCTTAAAATTTCAATTTTTATTTCAAAAAATTCCAACACAGAAAAATGCTCCTTTTTATATTTACTTTCAATAAAGTAAGATCTAAATCTAAATGATAGAGATTGACCTGAAAAAGCATGTGGCGAATATTTGAACATCAAAGATAAGTGTGCTGCACTGTTAAAATAACACTCTTTCCCCTTTATAAAGAAAATCGACAAAATTGGGGGCTAAGTGCTTTGATTGAAATAATTTCAACGGCCACTCCCAAAATAGGTTAGAAAAATGTCCTTTCGATAAAATTTAATTAAAGAGGATGAATTCACCGCTAATTGCCGAATGGTAGTCAAAGTGAAACTCTGTAATAATTTTATTACCAGCAACAAGAGATTCCCTCCCTTGCAAAATGCGTGCACGCGATGAAGGGTGCAATTTTGTCGCTGACAAGATCTAATCGCTTTTAAGCGTGTGCTCAAAGTGAGGGATGAGGGGTTTCCTAAAAAGCGTGCACAACGTCAGTCAAGCTGCTAAGCCAAATTGAAATAATTAATCCTCTAACTCTGAACGATAATACCCGTAATTGAACGTCGGTGGCAATGTAAATCTCATGTTTTTTTAGGTTTAAGCAACACAAATCGCAGTTTTCTGCTCTTCAGAATCAGGAGTCAAGTTGCATCTTGGGTGAGGAGGTCAACTTGTGGTGGATTTGCACTGCTCCGATGAATTTCGTAAATAATTGATATGTATAACTTTGTAAATTATTATATCAACTTACAAAAGAATTCAAATTATTTAATATTTTGTACTGATTTAAAATTGCCTTCTAAAATTAAATATACGCTCCATTAAAATGAAGTGTTGTTTAAAATTTAGATATGTATAAACGGATAATAGGTTCGTTCTCGCAAAGCATATATGTATGTATAAATTTAATGGTAATATAATCTAAAAACGTCTTTTCATTTAATATATTTGCGACAGTTCCAAATTTAATTATCTTTTACCTATACTTTTAATTCATCACCTTCCCTAAATTGAATATTAATATATAAGTACATATATCTCTTGCAAATCGAAAAATCATTCTTTTAATTTAAAATTCAAATAATTTGAAGTCTATGTACATACCTTCATGATATCTTCTACAAATGAATTAGTCATTACCCTAAGAGAGCACTACAAGTATATTTTCGTTTCATCTTTGCTTTTAGCAAATAAAAGTTTGACGTTTTTAGGATACTGTGTCTTAAAAGACAAAACCAAATCCTTGCAAGATTACTCTCGCATCCGCCCGTCTGGCAGTCGCAGAGGTCTTCCTCGAAAACTATGTTACGCGGGAATTTACAGAATGCAGCAGAGTTTCTTGACGGTGTAATAGTTGCTCAGGGTAGGAAGAGTTCTACTCGCACTTGCCTGTATTTTAATTCGATTATTGCTTAGAAGCTTGATGACAGAATACTTTTAAGTAAGTAATCAAAAAAAAATTAAATAAATTTCAAAATAAAACAAACTTATACTATGTGCGTGCGGTTTTTCTTGACAATAAAGTTAACACCAGACTTAATATAGCTTCAGCTGTAGCTATATTCAATCAAAAGCGATTCCGGAATAAAGAAATATATAGATTGTCCTGAATTGTTATTTTCGCTATTCTTAGTCACTTATATATCACTTTGAAAATAGGAACTTAATATTATTTAAATTGTTTAGTGTTTTTAAACTTTGCATTTTATTCATTTTAATGCCCCGAAACTGGTTTGAATATTTTTAATTTAGACATGTAATAATTTAAAACTTCCGAATAAGTTTAGATTTGTGTATACATAATATGTAATTATGTTTGAAGAAATCTACCTTGATCTATCTATCATATTGAATTTATAAAAATGGGCCAAATTTGAAATCAGGACCCCAAATACACTCTCTTAGGTTTTATTAGGAGTTTAGTAAAATTAAAAATCAAAAAACTATTAGATTTGAAATCTTGAAAGTTGGACGAAAACTAAGCCACCGGACTTGAAACCAGACCTCAAAATCACCCATTATAAATTTTTCAATGAGTAGTATGCATAACAGGCCGGAATCGAAAAGAAACGAACTTTTTGAGCAAAAATTCTTTAATAATGTTCCTAACATTTTCATTAAATCATTTCAGTAACCTTTGACTCCAATAAATTTCGTTCAAAGTGTGAAATTATTATACCTAATTCGATTAAAAAAAAATCCAAACGGATGATTTTCACACTTGTGCGGAAAAATTTATTGAAATCAAAGGTAACTAAACTTAACTAGTAAGAATTTTAGGAACATTAACATTATGAAGGAATTTTTATCCAAAAATGGCTATTGTAAGCTCATTTCGATTTGATTCGAATGGATTCAATGATGGGGACCCAATTTTTGAAAGAGTGCAAAAGAGCGTTTGTAAATTTCCTTTGATTTTTCCCTGTTTTCCTATCAATATTTGAGTTTTTCTCCGTGATTTTATATTTCATATAAAAGAGTAAATATATTTTTATGATATTTTGCTAGAAGTCGATACAATGTTCAGGTATTGTGGTTGAAGAGAGGGAAAAATGTCAAGGCGAAGCTGCAAATTTGAATAAATTGCTACAGTGTTAAACGGTGCCGAAGAAGTATCAACAACAATCTGTCTTATAATACTTACATGTATTTTTAAATAAGTTCTCTAGATATTCACAAAAGCAATTGGTCCATCATCATTTATAATAAATTCGCTAAAAAAACTCACTATTAAAAAACCACCCTGTAAAAAAATTTTCCATATTCTTTAAAAGGGATTGTATGAGACCATCAAATTTTTTGATTTCAATGAATATTCCCCGGCATTACCTGACTTTTACCGGTTTTCCAGAAAGTGGCCTACCGTATTGAACTAAACAGCCAACAGAAAGATATTAAGCAATTTATTTAATTTTCACAGCTTCCGTACCTTCCATAAACCTCAGTAACCTTTTCTCAGATCCTTGAGCACGATGTTTGCAATTATTTTATTAATTACCAGCCTTACCCCTATGCTTGCCACTTCACGGCGAACAAAATCAACCTGCATTCTCGAATCCTGGCTTCGGCGGATCCCTTAATTCCCGTCACTTGAAAAAGATTTTCTGTTTGCTAACAAAACAGCTTTTCAATGGAGGCTGCTCAGTCCTCATCTCGGCGTTTGTCTGATGTCAGATAGAGCACGTGACGTCAATTACGCCGGAATAATCAGTGCTGAACTTGTTCGTTTGACTTTAAAGGAAGTCGTGGGTGCCTTTCAGGAAATCAGATTTAATTACTGGAAACAGGCAGGCCTTGTCTACGAGTCACTTCCTCAAATTGTGGACAGAATACGTAAGTAACAAGTTGCTTGCTGTACGCGACTTGTCCGCTGCTTCGAGAAGATATTTTCGTTATAGTGCAGCATCTTCGAACGAGATAATTCTGTGTGGACCAGTGGGCCAGGGAGCTCCGTCTTGGCGAAATATCTAATTCTAGGCGACGAGGAAACGAGAAAAGGTCGCAGCGCTAATCCGCCAGACAAGCGCAAGTGACGTTAAGATGATCACCACTAATTGGACGACATCGTTTCCTCCGTTTAGCACCATTCGCCCGTTCAACCCCTCGCAGTCGTCAGCGTCACAAGTCCTCCATTGTTGGACTTTGTGGAAAATAATACGAGCCCTAACTGCGTGTTGCTGTCGTCCTGTCTTCATCCTCGACAATGAGGCAGGATAAGATGACGTGACACGGGAAAATAAGGCTTAAGCACTTGTTCCGAGGACTCATGCGGGGTAGTTGTTATTCAGCCTCATTTCGGTTTTTCAGAGGCGCTGACCCTCGTGGCTTGTTGGTCCGACACCCTTTCGTCGTGACTGGCGGCCACCTTTGATGGTGGATTCGTTTCACGGAATTTTCGGGGAAATTACAGCACTTATTGCAGGATAGATTCTCTCCAGTGCACGATGATACTTTTCTCGAGTGGCTAAGGTGAAATAAATTCTCGCGTACTTCACTTTCCTCTTACAGGATGTTCAATTGTATAGGACACCACAATTAAAGTACTATTCGCAGAAATATTTCAACCCTCTTCGAAACATATGCCACAACTGCCAGTAATACATATGATGTAATTTATTTATGCTCGGAATATTACGAAATACAAATTAGATGGTATGATAGCATAGCTGCAATCCGGACACCCTGTTATTAATTCTATCAAAACTCAATCTTTTGTACCATGTATGTACATATATAAGCACTATTAGGGAACTCCAACTCTTTTCCAACAGGACAAGCCCCTCAACCGAAAAAATTCAAAGAAAAATTATATAAGAAAATAATTTTCAGGAGTGGAAAAGTTAATAACATTTAATAAAGATGCTTAAACACCGCTTAAAGTCACCATTGAATCAGATGGGATAATCCTCACTCCAAAAATTTTTTTGAAAGTATGAAATTTAAACGAGGTTTGCTAATTTTAATTCCAATTGCAAAATGAGCCTTTCACATGCAAGTGGATTAATTATAACTTTTTAAAAATTTGAATACTAAATATAAAAACATCAAGTTATCCTACTAATTGCGTACTATTAAGAAGCATTTAATAAAGTTTTCTTGATTTTGTATTTTAAGAGGAATTTTAAAATTAAACATAATATGTGTAGTTCATTTCATCAGGCTCCTAACTTTTTCCCCCTGAAAAATAATCCATTTTACAAGTGAACGACTCGAATATTTTTACTATGCTCGCTGCGTGGTTTTGTAGAGTCCCGTGTGGTCTAGTGGCTAGGATACCTGGCTCTCACCCAGGAGGCCCGGGTTCGATTCCCGGCACGGGAATATATCTTTTACCGTCCAAAAACTGAATAACTGATGCGACTCTGAATTAATTTTAATACAGCATCTTATCAAATAAAAACAAAAGTGCGGATAGGACTCGATTTCTGGGGGTTCAATTTCAATTTTCAAAGAAAATTCTGCTTTTCTTCCAAAATGCCCTCTTAATATAAGAGTTTTATCTGTTATTTGAGGTTAAGTTAAATCAAGTAAATTTCGAAATTAGTCACTCGTTTGCATTTCGGGGATAAAGTAAACCCTAGATAATAAAGGAATAAAATTTTCAATTTCAACGTTTTTCGAACCACTTCAAATTGAAAATTGAAGATTTTTATATGAGTTCTCTTAACAATCAATATAGGGAGAAAAAAACAACAATTAATTTCAAATTCTTTTATTTACAATGTAAAAATGTACTTTTATACTTGTTACTTTATTGTTGAAGCATTCAGAAAAGTTTTATACAAATCACTAAAAGATAGTATAAATAATGGAAAGCGAAGGCCAGTTTTTGTAAGCTATCATTTAACTGTTAAGTTTACATGGAAAACAAGAACTCTTAATTGTGAAAATTGTTCAAACCTACAAGATCATATTACGTGAACATTATTACCTCACTGAAAATTTGGCAGCTGAAGAAGCTAATTTTACAATAATATTCGTAAATTGTTTTATTGTCGACTTTCATAATAACTTTAATCTGTAGTTTGCCTTAATATTTTACTCTAATTAAGTTTAAGAAATTATGTAAGTATCGGAACCAGAAAGTATTGAAATTTTTTTAAACTTAACTAGCGAGTAAAAACTCTTTTAATAGATTGCGTTTACCATTTTTTTTTATAAGTTTTTCGAAGTAAATTTAGTTGTTAGACTCAATGTAAAATTAAGGAAATTTTAAATAGTGGGTAAATTTGAACAAATAAAAAATATGTAGTAAGAAACATATTTGATACGCTCTGCTTTTCCAAGAAATTAAAAAAAAAAAAACTATAAATGAAAACATTTACGTAGTTTGTTATGATGCAAATTGGTGGCTTCAGAAATTGTTTTTTTTTTTTGTTTCAACGATATGTAAAGTAATATAAAAAGTAAAATGCTATTAAAGTTTGTAAATTGGATTAGTCGTTAATAGAAACTCACTAACTAAGAGAATTGTTATGTCATTGTAAAAAAAATGAATAGAAATAAATAAATTTTGACTTTTCGGATACATTAGTTTCAAATATATTGTTAAAATTTTTAAATGCAATATGTCAATGCGATTGACAAATTTTGTACATGAAGACCAGCAATTGGAAGCTTTTAGAAATGCTGATATTATATATTATTGCATATATTAAATGTTTTGCCTTGTTGACACAAAATGGGTAGTATTAATTACAGTAATACCTACTTTGTTCGAAATAATATAAAAATTTTAGTAGTAAAGTTACAGACGATTTGATTTAAGCGACATATATACATATACATTTGTATATTTGATAACTGGGCCGTTAGAAACAATAAAGCACGTCTTGTCGAAACTGTTTTATAACTGGGACCTTATTCATGAGTCCGATTCGAACATGATTACGATTCGATTAGTTTCGATCGAATAATAATTTCGTATTCACAATTTCGATCGAATCTCAAATTGGTTGTGGGCTAAGAAAAGAGACATTTATTTCATTTAATTCACTTTTTATGTTTACATTTGAAACAAAAATATAATAACAATAAACTAATAGCATTAAAGCATAAAAACTCACATTGTATTGAAGAAAAGGAAAATAAACTTCGAATGAATAAATACGACACAGAATTGTCATCGAATGCATTCGAGTCGAATTTTTAACGAATCGAATTCGTGAATAAGGCCCCTGGTACCCGCAACATCTCAGAAACTGCGGGATCTATTTAGCTTTTTGAAAGCTTATTAAAGGCTGACATTTATCGTGTGAATTAGCGCCATAAAAATCAATCAAGAAAGACCAGGAAATTATTTTAGCCATTAACCATTTTTTTCTAGTTCAGATAGCAGTAACTCTCCTGCAGATTTATTACACAACTCGACTAAGCCAAATTACTCAGCGATAATCATAAATTTTGTTCTAAAACTCGATGTCAAACTTATCTCAATGATTTTAGAGCACAAATATCGTTCGGTCGGGTTGTAGAATTTGAAAATGAAATCGGGTCATCTAAAGCCGGCCATACACGTTCAGTTTTAACTGCGTGAACTGAGATGTACACACACGTGCAAGTTGAACTGAGAACTGCACAGTTGAACCCCCACACACACACACTCAGTTCAGGTAATCCTTTCAGTTAAAAATATATGTCTTAGTTAAACTAATTGAACTGAGACTGACCCACACACGTACAGTTCTACCTGACCGTTATAACCTGTACAGTTAAAACTGTCAGTTAAAACTGAGCGTGTATGGCCGGCTTAAGTAACTAGAATCGAATAGAGTTCTGGGATAAAGCCTGTGACTCTATTAAAATTTGTTTTTTTTTTGTTTCTTTTTAAGACAATTACATAATGATTTATGATGGATGTCATAAGCCCCAATAAATTCTATTGCCTTAAATGTAAATATAATATATATATATAAAAAAAAAGAACAATGTAAAAAGTCAATTACATTAAATTTCAGTGAGAATCTCAATAGCAACCAACGTCCAGAATTGCGTTGCGTACGATAGAGAGTTAGGAAGGGGATGTTAGTAATAAATTAAGTCGTTTTACAATAGAAACTAGAGTACGTAACAGAAACTACCAACGCTTTCAATTTGAAGTTCTTTTAAAGAACTCCTTTTCATTGGTAAATTATTAAAAGGAATAAGGATTAATCATAAAAACAAAACGAAAACTTCAAATCTCTTATTCTTCCATAAGTGAACAGAAAGGAAACAAAACATAAAATTTATATAAGAATAATCTCATTAATGTGCAATGCGTAGCAATAATGATAAAAATACAGAAACAAATGCATCGTAAATAGTAAAATACAGAATTATCAACATTACCTAACTACGTTATGAACTAAAATATAATTCACTGACGCTGTTAAAGTAAGCGAAAGCCACACTTACACACCCTTAATCTCTTGTGTACAAAAGTAAATCATATCGCTTCATTCAATTAAATATATCGCTAGCTTCAGTTTAATAAACTGTTATTTCTTAAATAACTAAACAAAAATACAATAAACTTAGATTATAGAAATACGCTTACAAAACATGTTCTTGTATTGCAATAAATTAATTCTTCGCTTTCAGCTTAGTAAGACCGTTTACACACTACCGTCCGTTTTGTCGAAGGATGAACAACCGACGACACGGAAAAAAAAAATTCGGTCGCGTGCAAGCGGTCTAAAATACCACTCTAGATCGCGTGGCTGTCGCATCTTTGCATTTCTAATATCAACTTTCTCGTTATATCATCATATGAGTCGAAAATCACTGTGAATTACGCCTTTCTCATTCCGTTAAAATTATTTAGGTACGTGTAATCAGTCAGTGAAAAAAAATGTATGAATACAATAATTTATCCTTGCTCTTTTTTCTGATTTATTAAAATACATGTCCGACTTCAATTAAATTCAAGACACGCAATAAATCAATAAATGCGCTTCAATTGAGTAATTTTGATATTTTATTTTTTGTGACTTACAATTTTTTGATTTTGGCGGTAATCGATCAAAGACACTGTTTTTGTAGATGTAGGTTCCAATAGTTTAAGCAGATATAACCTTACCAATATTAAAATAATTCATGATTTCTAACAACGTACGTCTGTTTTAAAGTGGTTTCCCTTTTACTAATGATTGAGTAATCGTTTATTTAATAAATATTTAGTTACATCCATGACCTTCTTTTTAAATGTTATCCAATTGTTAACGTAAAAGTTGATTCTTCAAGTAGATACGACATAATGAAAATTCCTTCGGTGTACCGAAAACATTAAATTCTCTTTCCATTTCATATAAACGCAATGTATTAATATCCAAGAGAAATTGTCAATATTTTCACGAAGTATATAAAAAGTTAAAATTAATAAGACAACTTAATTGAAGAAACATTCGAGTTTTGTAATTATCTTACAAAGATAAATTTTTTTTTTACTTTTACATCCAGAATTCGATCGATCTACCGCCATTTCATAGAAACATATAAATATCAAATATAAATATTTTGACTTCACAACGCACAGTTATAACTTTAATTTAGAAGTAAACATAAAATTGAACTTGTTTAAAATAACTGTTAAAGCATCTTGACCTAATAACACGAAATAAGCACATTTGTTTTGATTAAAGCTTTTATTCTTAAGTTACATTCATCCAACATTTTTGGCGTGAATATAACATACGTCACGCACTTATATAAAAGACTACACGTTTATAATTTAAGGAGTATTTTGTCTATCTTACGCTAGAAGATGGAAAACAAACCTCTCGTTGGTCAAGTGTTGTCTGTTGGCTTTACTGGTTCTGTGACCGCGATTCAAACATTGCAGTTACATCCCGTATAGAAAACTGTGGAGATATCTTTTCACGTCTGAAAAAAAAAAACATCAACATTAATTTTCATACTGACTAAAAATGTACACATAACGTTAATGTTGTATGTATATGGGATCACAACGTTAAACCATCTGCTTATCTCAAATCATGGTCTGAATGGAAACTCTGAATCTAAAAATTCAAAGGCAAAAAAGTTGGGCACAAGTAGAGCCCCGAGTTTTTTTTAACTTATGCAAAAGCCTATTAAAATCGTTGATTAATTCAATTCCAGTTTTCGTTGCTCAAACCATGACATAATGAAATTTAAACGATTTTCTCGAAATCACATTTTCCGAACTTATGTAAGGTGTAACTTTTGAATGAAATAAGATATGAACTTAGTTTTGGTTGTATTTAATGAGAATACTTCCTTAATAGGGTCCAATAATTAACTAAACCGAGACCAGAACGAAGAACCGAGATTGGCACATAAATTTGAATCAAGAATTAGTGTTGCTACAATTCTGATCGGTGAGCGGCAAAAAAGCCTCGTCATAAAAAACCCATAGCCGTAACCAAAAAAGGTAATCTAAAGGGGACCCAAGGCGATTTTTCTTATTCTTAATGCAAAAAACCTTTTAATCGTAGTACTTATTGGAAATATATTAAAATATTGAATTATAGCAAAACAAAACCAGTATCATGCTATGTATATGCCGTTCTCCGAAAATGTGGCGCAATCCTAGTTGGTTGGTTTTCCCCATTGTCATTTCATAGTGTACAAAACACATGTCAAGATTTTAGCAGGTAGTCGCGAACAATTAACAAAAAATCTTATCATAATGTATATAAAATCATATCATACTTACGTTGAGCTGATACTGTTGCGAGTTTTGCTCCTGGTATCTAAATTCCTTTCCCTTGGAAAATCAACTGACTTCCGATCAAATTTCTGATTACTCGGCTTAGCCGTTACCTCATCCATTTGTACGGTAATAGGTTCACAATTATTTTGGTTCTTTTCATCACTTATTCTTCGAATTCTGTTCGAAAACTGCATCACCTCACTGCCCTTTAAATTGTCTATTTCTTTTTGGAAGCTACGAATATCTCCCCTTGATTTCGATTTGATCCTGAGTGACTCAGATTGAAATTTTTCCTCTTTAGGAAACTCCCTAAGTTCTGTTTTCGACTTTGATTTAAATGACTCCGTCCTATATTTTTCGCTAAGCTGATGTCGCCGCTCTTCCTTGATGCGTTCTATTCGCTCACGATCTAATTTAACACCACTTAGCACCTTGCTTGGCAAATTTAAGGAAGACCTATCTTCTTCTAAAACCTTTACATCAACATTATTCTGAATTAAAGATATTCGATTTTCAGTTGTGGGAGTGATTTTAATGTCCGGCTTTGAAGAGCGCTGTTCGTCAACCTTATCGAGATCCAATTTTAGTTTCGACGCTGGAGTCTGCACAACCTTACATAGTTCTAATCCTTCGTTATTTTGCAAAGTAGGCAGATGTTTAGGTGGATTTAAGCTTTTTGGGCGAGCGAAGTCAAACGATTTTCTTCTGGTTTCATCATATTTCTCAATCTGCTGAGAACTCTTTGTGACATCTTCAAGCCTTTTGTGTCCGAACTCTCGAACGAATGCGTTTTCGTCCAAACTTCTTGTAATTTGAGCAGATTTATTCAATTGTTTATTATGATTTTTGGCTCTCACGTAACATGGCGCATCGCGGTTAGTTACAGATTCGAATTTCTTTGCATTCCGCGTGTTAAAATCGAACGGCGCTGTTTGCTCAACAGGACTTGTTTCGAATTTAGTTGCCAATTGCTTAACACTAAAGTTAGAAGCAGATTTTAGAGAATCACACCGTTTATTTACCTCAAGTGGAGAAACTTGCCCTGAACCTCCATTTTCATTTTTGCTAAGTGGTCTAGCAGTTTTTGGACTGATTTCTATATTTTCGTACACGGACACGGGTTTTCTAACTTCAAAATTTTCATACAAAGAATAATTCTCGTCTATTTCCAAACTGTCAATATTGTCATCCATCAGGACATCATCCGAAACACCAAACTCTTCTTTCTGTGAATCGTCGTTTACAACTATCAAATTGCTGTTCACTTCCTTATCGCAGTTATTTGAACTTACCATGTTAGGCACTATGTGCTGTCTTTCGTCTTTTACTTTTGTTTCCGGGTCAGCGAAGTCGTTATTGCCATTATTTAACATTTGATTAATTTCCGAAACCGAGCTTCGAAAGAATTTTACTTGCTCATATACCATGTTTTCATCAAAGCTAGTTTCTAGCAGTTGCTTGGGATGTGTTTTTTCTATATCGTCTTTATGAACAACAGATACTGTTTCATAGTCCTCAGAATTAGGGGAAGAGCAATTTTTATGAATTGGAGATTTTAAGTTATAAGTAATGCTTATGGTAGCCTTAATTGGGCTCGTCACCTTCGGTTTTGCAGGCGAAGAATTAGATGCAGTCGGAGGAATTGATTTTTCATAATTCAAAAAGACTTGCTCAAGATTATTATAATCTTCATATTTTGGAGAATTTTCTAAAGAAACAGCATTCGATTGTCTATTCAAATGTTGATATCCAAACTCACTGGGCGTTATTGATTGACTAGTATTATCAGACGTATGAGTAAATTGGGAATTGTTTGGCGATGATGGGATGTTGATTATTTGCTTGTTGTTCGACGATAAAGATATATCTGTTAAATCAACTGACATTTTAGAGCCACCACCTTCTAAGTCTAAAGAGAGTTCTCTTTTCATGGCAGAAATATCACGCTTATCGTTTGTGTTGTGTGAAAGTTGTGATGTAAGCTGAAAAAATATAAAATTTATATATTTTTACAAGAGTAATTACTTAAATTATTTACGTTGCTGCAACTGTCCTCGGAAAGAATGCAGCCAAAATCTTTGGTATCGTAATTGCGCAAACTACAGTGTCTTCCAGATTCGTTTTCATCGTCATCCTCCTGACCGCAAATTTCTGGATGTGAATGCAAATCCATTTCAAACACAGGTGTATTCACAGCACTACTGTTTTCGGAACTAGTCTCCCCTACTAACAATGAGTAACGTGGGCTCTGAATTGGTGACGAAGGTGTAAGTGCACTCAGCTTAGATCGTTCCATTTCGCTTTTATTTTTAACTAAATCCGCTGAATTGCTGCGCAGGAGGAAATTCACTGTTGGGTGGGAATCTGTTCCCGTTTCACAGTAGCTGTACCGATTCTTAGGTTTAATGAGATCTGCTTTTTGTGTAAAGGAGCTTCTGTAACAAAATAAATTTTTTACAATTAAGAACGGGGAAATTATGTTCAGAAACAGTATTATAAATTCCTATAAAAATTTCACGATATCACTCATATTTAAGTGACCTAGCAAAACTTACTGAGTGAATTAGAGTCTTTTTTAAGTCACTATTAACGTTATATTCGTTATTTTTCACGGTCAAGTAGCCATACAAACTTTTAACTCTATGTTCAAAGCAAAGGATCAAAATCCATAGAATTAAAAAAATGTTTTCAGTTGGAAATGTAGTTCTAGTAGCAACAAGGTTGAATTGTAAATTTAAAATTACATATATATAATTATTATCATTTAATCGTAAAAAAGTGGCAGGTTTTGAGATTTTGTATTTGTCTATTTACTTGAATTAACATATTTACTTAATTTGAATACAAAACTGAGGTTAGAATCAATATTTGATATTGTCAAATATTTTAGATTTGATACCTTTTATACAATTAAAAACATGTTTAATTATTATATTTCTTCCAAAAGAATGATATTTTTATTTGCTTGGGAAAACGTTTTGTTCAAATTTATAGACAGGAGCTCGCTTTATCAAAAGTTATATTCTTTTAAACGTAATAACATTATGAATTTCAATTCAATGAAAAAATCCCCGAAGTACCTCGGGGAAGTCTCGAAACCGAGCGTCCGTTTTTATTATGTATAGAAATAGTCCCATAACTCATTGTTGATGGCTCAAAATCAAATGAAAACATCCATGTTACACCAAATTATTTAAGTCTACCTTAGTAAAACAAAAAAGCGTGAACTGAATCGATTTTTTTAAAAATATCTCTAAGTAAAGATTACTTTGAACTTATCTGCTTTTTCGACTCAAGCAAATGAGAGTGAATCAAATTATTCTCATATTCATTATCATTATCAAAGCCTCTCAACGTTGCCTTCTTCCAAGTTCGCGGCCATTCACAGCATGCGATCTTTAATTGCAAAACAAAGTATCAATGCGGAACCGGTTGTTAAACAACGTTTTTGTGCTACTTCAATAAATTATGCTCAACAGTTTTAGATTTAGTATCTCAGTAACTCTTTATTCATTCGAACGTTTTACTACTGGAAAAATGTTCATTTGGAGTGCGTTAATTTTAAGTGTTATTATTTCATCTGCTCCCGTGCTAAATCAAGAATTCGGTAATATCGGATTGGCACTTGAAGGGTTCAATCCTTGTAAAAACAATGTTTTATTCATGGAGCGGCTTATCGGAAAGCCACCAAGTAAAGAAAATTATTGGGATGGTTCTTTTCACATGGACGTACATAATCAGCCAGAAGCCCGGATTATGCTTAAGTTAACTGCTCCAGCTGAAATCAGTGTGGTAAGCTTTTGGTGCTTTTTTTGTGTTAAAGTGCTGAGATGACGCGAGAATTTGGTTTTATGATTCTGTCATCTTTAGCCGAATCGCAAATCCTCCAATAAAAATATATAAATATTAATAATAATATTTGGTGTTCCTTTATTAATAATAATCACAAAGCGTCAACCACTCAATCTCTTTCAAAAGAATTAAAAGAAAAACGAAAATAAAGTTTAATTCTTTCTTACATTATAAAATACAAAATGGAAAGACTATTTAGTAGCCTTCACTTTTCTGGTTGTATGTTCGCTCTATTCAGGAATATGTATAATTTCAATTTGAAAATACTTTTTTAAGAATTGTGCACTTAAAACGTCAAAAAGGAGAGGTGAGATTTCTTTGTCTCTTTTCGTTTTTTTCAGTAGCTATGATTGCTATTGACTTACAATTTGGCACAGTTGTGAAAAGTCTTGTAGTTGTTATTAAAATTACTTAGGAATCAAATTGAGGGTTCGACCGTGAGAAGTTTCATAAGTTGAATTATTTTATATTTAAAGATTAGTGTAAGAATAATGACTTATGTAAGGAAGTAATCATAATCTTCAATAACTGCTGTATAGTCCTTCGTTTTCTAAACCCGTATTCTTCTTATAGTATGGAGATTCGTAAGTACTTTTTTCTTAATGTTTTTTTTTTTAATAAAATATAGTTGAAAAATTAATAGATTAATAAACGAAATCTATTTATATGTAATAACTTTATCTGCAATAAAATTAATCATATAACAAACCGTTCCCATCCTACCTTTGCTAATAATTTGTTTTATACATACTTACATAGATGCAAGGCCGAACAGTGTTGAAAAGATGCCTACTAAATTAATTTTTCATTTTAGAGAATTATAACCGTGATTGAAGCTTATAAAAATAAAAGCCTAGGACTAAAATATTGTCGTTAATTTTGATTCAAGCAAATAACCACAATAAACTACAAAATTAAACATTTTCTATTGATATCTACTTTGTTTTTAATTCTTATTCGATCTTTATTTTAATTTATAACTATTTAAAACAAAGGCTTTTCAATTACTTCTCCTTGCAGAACCCTGAGGAAGCACGAGTGCATTTAACCGACAGAACATTTTATATAAATTTCTTCCCACCTGAGGAAGGTTTCAAAAAGCCTTTGAAATTTCATGTCCAAGGAGAGCAAGGTGGAGCATTTCCAAATATTCAAAGCTTAAAACTGAATGGTGCTGATGTCTGCCCGGATCCAGGGCAAGTAAGTTTATGTTAAAAAGCGAGATACTTAAGTAGCTTGGAAATCATAATAAAGGTAAAATTTAATGTACTGTATACAATAATAGTTTGAAACAAACTTAAGAAAAGCTTTAGCGAATGTGTTCAAATGTTATATAAAATAGGATCCTGATTTAATAATATGAATTATGCTTATTTCTTCTCTAGTGGAAGCCTGTCATTCTTGGTGCTGTGGGTTCGGAAAAGGATGCGGGACTAAATGAAACTGATAATAATACACTTAAGTGCGGAAAACGACTTGTGAACCATCAGGAACTCATAAAAGGCGGTGAACTTACGAAGGAAGGTGAATGGCCGTGGCACGCTGCCATATTTCACCAAGAGGGACCCACCAGTTTTGCATATAAGTGCGGGGGCACATTGCTCAATACAAATACCGTGCTAACAGCCGCTCACTGCGTCGTGCAAAGAGGGCAGTTTATAGTACCAGAAAGGGTTCTGGTGAAACTTGGACTGCACCATCGCTTTATAGCAGGAAGCGGAAACCATGTGCAGGAATTCCAAGTGTTCAGAATTATTCCGCATGAACAATTCAATTTCACTTATCTCTACAACGATATCGCTGTACTGAAATTATCAACCGAAGCGACATACACTAACTACGTACAGCCGGTGTGTCTTTGGCCTGAGTCGGATACTGACATTAGTGGTCTTATTGGAAAGTCCGGAGATGTCATAGGCTGGGGTTTTTATGACAGCGAAAACAAGTTGTCGGATTACTTGGGCTATGGTACTATGCCAATTGTGTCGGCATTTACATGCCTTGAGAGCAACCGTGGTTTCTTTGGCCACTTTGTATCTGATCGGAGTTTTTGTGCAGGATACCGAAATGGAACAAGTGTATGCAACGGCGACAGCGGAGGAGGAATGTTTTTTGAACAAAATGGAGCTTATTTGCAGAGAGGTATCGTTTCAGTTAGTGTATCTTTGAAAAATGAACAAATATGTAATCCCTATGAATATGTTATTTTCACTGACGTAGCACAATATTTAGACTGGATAAAGCCAAAACTATGAAGAACCTAAAAAGCACAAAAGCGCATTTACTACGCAATAAATAATTTTGGAATTTAAAAACTACACACATATACTTTACTTAAATAATAAGAATGATAAGAAAGAGAACTAATAAAGCAACTTTAATTCATAAATTCTTAAGCCATTTGATTTTTCTACTTTTTTATTTTATTATCATTCTGTTGGTGTTACTTAAAACTCAGCACATGAAACACTCCTTAAGACTACATAACGATAACAAATGCAACTAATGCTGAGTATCGACATTTTTATTATCCCACACTGTCCACGTTGTCCGTTGTTATTCTCTCAAGGACCATGCAAGACAAATATCTGAATATTAACGCAATTATACTTGATATTAGCCCAAATATTTGCAATAATTTGCAATTTAAGTCGTGTTTGGCCAATATAAAATCATTCAAAACAAATTTTTTTATCAGAGAGAATTTCAGAACGTAATAACCCGATTCACACTGATACTTTTTGTTTTATTCTGTGCAGGCGCAACTACCACACACGTACGATTTTACTTGTGCGCAAGCGTAACCTAGTGGCAAAATATATAAATCTTGATATTCATAAGGTTGCATGTACATACAGGTGAGGGCAACTGTACAGTTTTATCACATATATGCTCCTGTTCGTGTTCACCTGCAAAGTTCAACTGTACAGGCAAACCCTAACCTGCGTGGCATATAAAGATGTTTAGACTGCGAATGCATATTTTTACTTATATTTTCCTATTATGTTCATTTGATCAGGTAGTTTCCATTATATTGTATATTACGTCAATTTTAAAAATATTTCGAAAGTTTTCGCATTCAATCATAACATAAAGATTAATATTTACCTATGGCGTTCGACATCATCCTTCTTTTCTTCTTCAATATTCATCTTTATGTCCAAAGACGGCTTCCTACAAACGTATTTTCCACTGTTGGCCGATCCGGGGTAACTGAATCTTTCTTTCAATGCTGCATCATTTTCTTTTCGCTTTCCAGCCAATTGAACCACAGGGTAGCTGTACCTTGTTGGTACATTATTTTCTGGAGTTTTATCTTGATTTTCATGGATAACTTCAAAACCCGAATTTGTGCTTCGCTTTAGGGTTTGTGTGTCTTCATTTACACTTGAGCTCTTCGATAAAGAGGCTGGTGGATTATGAATTTGTACGCTCGTGTACACAGTGTTAGGATTTGTGATTGTGTGTTCCGGAGTACTACAATCTATAAATTGTATATCGGAGAGTTGATCTTCGAGCTTATAACGTTTGCAGCAACTTTCATCACTGTGAGTTTCTTCACAAACGGTGTGATTCCAAGAGGACTGTTCGCTAGGGCTTAGTAGATTCAATCGAGGTTGCTTCTTTGGACTAGGATTCACGCTATTCGTCGTACTAGAAAATTCTTCAGGTCTTGCTCTCAGCACTCGACGACATGGAGGAATATTTTCTTTGCCCACTTTGGGGCTACTTACAAGGCTCTCACTTTCAGAGAATATTCGCATTTCCGGCTCCTCACGATCGAAATTTAATCCCAGTTCAGATAGTTCTCTTGAAGGACAAGTTGCAACACCACGAAGAGGTGATTGAAGCAAATCAAAGTAAGAGTCATGGGAAACAGAGCGCGAATGACCAGCCGTTCGCAAACTATCTATAGAATTAGAGCGAACACAAATTTCCATCGGTTTCCCATCGAACAAATCAATAGATTTTGGCTTTTGTTGCGATTGTACAGCGCCACTATCATGCGCTTTCTGCATGTCAAGGACTTCGTTAGCAGAATAGGGCAAGCTAACTTCCGCTTCTTTTTGCACCGGCGAAGAAACATTTAAACCTTTGATGTCATTGTTACTGTTTGAATTTCTTGGGTTTCTTGAAAATAAAGACTTCCAAGAATGTGTTTTTCTTTTCTGCCAACTTCTCGGAACAGGAAGAACGGTATGGTACTTATCGGGAAGACTAGAAGGGCCTCCACCTACTTCAATGTATGAGCCCACATTTGCAGATGGAGTGTTTATGGGAACTGATTTGTTTGCTTCGTACCCATCCAAACGGCTATGTCGTTCTTGTGCTTCTTCAAGGCTGATCAATTTGGCTCCTCCTGCACTTAAACTTTTCGGTCTTTCTATTAATGACAACGACTGATCGTGCTCCCTTTGTTCGACCAACAAACTTTCGCAGTCGGTTAATGAATCCATTCTCTGATCACAGCCACTACGATTATAGTCGTCACTAGGGTCGAATATTAAATGACAATTTCTTATCAGGTACTCGGTGACCACAGCCTGTACGCCGACGCCCCTTAATGCAGCTACACCTAAACAAAATAAAATTTGAACATATATAAATGGGCTTTAAAATTCAAAAAAATTATTAAATTAATAGTTGTATAACTTATACACTGCAAATTAACAAGAAAGCATCAGACTTTAAATGATCAAATGATTTCCAATTCTAACTTCTTATTATGCATGATTATATATGCGAAACTTAAATAGACACTTTAACCCTTTGCGATGCATTTTTTCAATAATCTAGTCCGAGCTCAATTTCGATTTCTATGAATGCATGTCTGTCGCAGCACTTAAACAAGTTGAAGTGAAGCAATTACTTAATACCTGTTGTCATAAGATAGCTTTTGGGTTAAAGTACCGGTCAATAATATATTAAATTTAAATTTATACATTTTGATTAACCGACTACAAGTATGGATTATATTTAAAAATATAATAGTTGTCGAAACGATAAAAAATTTTAATAATTTTATTAACCATTTCTCAACGTCTGATTATTGACATAATATTGGAATACGCCTTCCATTTAAAGTAAATATACATATTCTCTACTTAAAACTTTTTATTTTATACTAATGATATTAGTTAAAAATTTCACTTTAACATTTCTTTACCTCCAGATTCCAGAGCTGGGCTCCGCAGCAAATTAGGCGCCCATACAATAGCCAAATTTTTGTCAGTCATCCCTGTACTAGCCGAATGCCGGGATATTTTGTTTAAATGAGTAGCTAAATATTTTAAGGTCCTAAAACGAACATCCACTAATAACATATACTTTGAAAATTTTAAAATAAAATATCTACCTATAGTGGGGAGGTGGTAGCTTTAGCACAGTTTCCTTCATAAGTCTTAGACGTTCGTTTGAATCGCTTTTCGTCTGAATGGCCTCAACAAAGTTGTCATATAGCTGATAAGTACAAAGAGGATTTGGAAGTTCTCTAAAGTACATTTTGAGCAGGGAACTGACAGCATGTATATCTTGCCGAATATCCGGTTGCGACAAATCAGGAATTCGTTCTTCATCAAATGCTCTGCGAAGTTTTTGAATATTCGAAGTTATTCCCGATAACCGATAGATGCCGTCGACTATCCCATTCTCTTCTATGAATTCTGCACAACATTTCAGAACCATAGGAATCTCTTGACCACTGTTCAACAGATGCTCGCTGAGATCACAGGAAAATACTCTTTCGCGGTATATCCCAGTCTGCTTCAGTCTTCTTCGCGATGGCCGTGATAAAATGAAGCTACGAAAAAATGCAATCAGCTTGCCATGTTTACGAAGAACTGGCTTTGTCGGCGACACATCTAATTGTCCCACTAAAGGAGCAGGTAGTGGAAAGTGTCGCGGAACTTTATCACCAATTGTAGCCACACAGCTCTGAGGAAAGAAGCCAACTTCGTAATGGCTCTTTTGTTGATGACTCTTTTTCCCTCGCCACCAAATGGACTCAGCGGGACTTGGCATATCAATTACTGAAATCATGTCACCTACTTCTATTGAGATTTCATCGCACGCCTGGGCGACATACCTTATATTAAAAAACAAATTTTGTTATAATATTATAATTTAAGTGAAAATGAATTTTAATGAGAATTTATTACTTTCTAACTCCATAAGCAGCACCCACAGCCGGAGTATTGATACTCTTCATCGTGTCAGTGTCGGCAAACGGAAGACGTCTACCCTTATTGTCCAGTTGGAACCAAGTTAAAATTGTGCCACATGTCAATGAATCGGAGGCTATTTTCGAGAATCTCTCCAAATATTTGGCAACAGCATACTCCACGTCTTCCTCACTCTTGAACTCTATCTGTGATAAATCTTTTAGTCCGCTGATTTTCCGATCGTACACGCAACGGTGGAGCATCTCGTCAAGCATCCTTAGATTGTCGAAGGATCGCTTAATCAAAAAGGGATCCGACCGACTAGACATGACTTTCATTATAAACCAGGATAATGAAGGATTAAAACCCCGCGACGATGTATTGTTTTGCGACGAAGCGACATCACCTCCTATCGACTGTGATGCAATACTGCTGCTCAACAGCTCAGATTTGTCGTCAGCTATCCGAACGGATAATGACCCAAGTTTTACTCGTTCATAGTGAAAGTGGGCGCACTCCTCCAACTTTGGAAACCTACAGGAACTCTGAAATGATAAAATGAAAAATTTCTTATTGCCTTTGCTACATATGTATATCGAAGGGATGATATTACGTGTAAACTTTAACTATGCCAAATCTCACACTGCCCCGTCTGTCTAATATGCTTAAAAAGGGGTACAAAGTTTTCCCTTCACGTATTAATATATAGATATTTCATAGCTGATCTATAATAGGTCGGTTATGATATGAATGTTTGTTACTAACAGACAGTGAACTAATATACTTACTTTGACTGCTTTGACATTAAATTATGACAAATATCAAGGTTTCCCAAATTATAATTTGCTTAAATTACAAGACTAAACTGTAGATGAAAACGAATTTCGAAGTAATTTAACTTATTGTAAAAAATACTCAAACTCCGCATTCTGCGAAGCTTAATTGTGCCTCTCTAATAATTTATAAATCGCAATTGTTTCAAAATGTTCCCACCTACTTGCTGTGGGAAATACATTTCAATGGATATTTAGTGGAATATTACGCCGTAAGACAAGTAAATTATTTTTGGTGACAGGAAAATTTTTTTTTAAACGTAATTACTGTGCATCATGAAGCCTCAATTTGCTTTCCGCCTATGTATCATTTAGGTATTAAAGCCTTCGTTATTCAAACCTTCAAGTAAAGTGTTGACCCACATTATAAGTGAACGTAAATGTGAATACATCATATTCTTAAGAAAATAATCTAACTTTAGTACGGGCTTGGGTTTATCGGCAATAGATTAAAGAAGCAATAACAATGCATATCTGTTGTTGTTTCTATATGAGGAGTGTCTGTTTAAAAGGAGCTGTTTCCATTTTATGGTCACTGAAAATTTTTTTTTACTAATTCGTAACTAGGGTCGCTTTACAACGTTTTTATAGATTATAGAAGAAGATGGTTTGATTTCTGAACGTTTTTGTGTGTCTCAACTGTTATTAATTTATCTTTTGTTTACATTTCCTAAATGAAATTAGTGTAAATACTAATCAATTATTCTGGGTGCTATTTTCAGAATATTTGTACAAAAGCTGCTATTTTCATTTTCAATTGTTTTTTTTTTACTTCCCATATATTTGTATCTCTTCGATAACTTCTGTAAATACTATAAGGAATAGAGTAAGCATTATTTTATACCCATCCATCCATTTTTACCATGTTTAGCTAATTTTCAGGAAAAATAGGAGTAAACGTGAAAAAAAAAGCATACAATTAATTGAGTATTAAAAAATCGAAATTCGAATGTTCTAAGCCATGGTTCTTCAATCACTATTTTTCGTTATTCTTTGTAACTACTTTTTAACTCATTTTTTTCAAAAGCCTTTTCCTTTCCTAAAACCTAAAACTATTTGGTAAGACTAAAGGCTAATTTTACCAGTTCAATTTTGTGTAGCTCTGTAATATTTGAATTTAAATCATCCAACTTATATACACTGCAGACATAAGAAACTTTTTCCAAACATAAAAATATGCATTCACCCCTTGTTGCTTTAATACCAGATACGAATATCAGATCTGTCTCAGCCACAGTCTCTATGCAATATTCCGAATCTCCTCGGCGAACCCTGCAGGATGTTATACAATTTTGTGTCTAATTGAATTTTAAAATCAGTCCTGCGTAAAACAAGTCGTCATCAGGGTGTCTGAGTGCCGCAGGAGAGCCCTCTCAAAAAAGCCACAGTACGGCAGAATGTAAGGGATTAAATCTAGCATCCATGTGCGAAAGTAAGGGATGCGACATATTTTTATTGCCGAAAATAAATGCTGAGCACTGTTTGCGCATATGATACTTACACCTCTTATGTTGTGCGTATAATTAATATTCGTTTTCGTTATCGACACTGAATCATTGGAAGCTGTCGAGATTTGTGATGAGTTCATAATCGAATTTGTGTCGCCGCCTCCAGCATCATGACCGAGCTCGGACTCGCTGTCATTTCCGCCACTTAGATGGCCTGTTATTAATCCACCAATTATCGAAGAGGGTGACGAGGATGTCGGTCCTGTGAAGGTTGGAGCACCTATCCCAACACCGCTTCCGCTAATACTTATCGATCGAGTCTTTTCTGTCATTTCTTTCAAAGCTAACAGAGTCGAACGACAAACTGGTGAGCGGTGCACCTTTTATCGTTCGTGGTATACTCGACTAAGATAAGTATTTAATCTGAAAGTAAAAGAAAATTGTTATTAATTAAACTGAATTTTTAAAAATACGTTTCTTAAATTGTATTGTATTGAAAAGTACACCAGAAATATCGGTCCATAGATAGACATGAATTTTTTGTAGTGAAATTAGAAACAAAAAATATGAGGCATAAACGGTCGTATCTTTTGTTTGCGTTGACTTAGAGTTTGATTTTTTCACAGCTCCAAGGGATTGCAGTTGCAGACAAAGAAGTAATTCTATAAGGGCTAATACCCAAGTTTCTTTTATAAATATTCTCATAAAAATATTCAATACAAACAGAACTTTTAAACTGTTTAATAATGAAATTCTTATTTTCAATTAAAAAATTAGTGCAGTATTTATATAAGCTGTTTTTATGGCTTGATATATGTATTCTAAGTAAACTAATTTCATCTGAGTGCTCTAGAGTCTACAGTAAGGTTTTAAATGTCAGAAAAATTGAGATTGCATTGTTTGTAAAGAAAAAGCGCAGCATTAAAGCTTGCGTTTGAAATGTGAATTAGAAATCCTGTTTTCACAAATTATGATGCTTTCCATTGCAACAATGTTATCCACAAACGGAATGATGCTTTATAAAGACCTCGACCTGCAGCTTTGTTTGCAATGCTCAATGTGCGCTCAGAATAGTCCTGAAAATGGGCCACATTTTGTAAACAAGGTAAAAGTCGATTGTTGTACACGCATAAAGTGACCTGGATTATCTTCAACATCGCACCAGAGCAACGACGAAATCTCTCCTGAAATTAATGGTTATCCCAGCGGTGATGCACTTTGTTGCAGGCCCGTCATGGGGCTCCGCATCCCTTCTAATGCGGGGGAATATCTGTGTCAATTGCGAATCTCGCAATCCTACTGCAAGTGCTGTTTAATTGGATCGAATTTGATTTAAATCGGCCAGAGTTTCCAGTGTGAAGCCACTTACTCGAATAATGCAATGTCATTTTGGCTCTTTTCACTGTTGTCTCCTCAGCCTGAATGATGGCTTGAGGTAACTTTATCTAGGCTTTCATCAAGCGGAACCTCTTCAACCCCTGCAGCCTAGATGTAAATCGAGGTGACATCGTTCTTCTAGTGGTAAAAAAGAAAATCCCTTATCCTGCTGTTTCATATTTTATGAGGCAGAAATAACTTCCGTGGAACATGAAGGGAAATCTTAAAGAAACAGAATTTTTGGCCAACCAAGGGAAAACTTTACTTAGCTGCAGAGCACATCTCCTCAGCAACATTTTAAAATATCTGGAGCATTATCCTACTTATTTCAAGTACATATTATAAGGTACAATTATATCACATAACGAAAATGTGTTTACATTTAATTTGTGTGCAACATTTTGAGAGCTTAATTTTAGTTCGTTTATTGTTCCTAATATAGGTGATAATTCTTAAGAGTTTTTGATGATATCTATGTTTTTGATTGAAACGTTTAGTACAGTTGGTTTTTTTTTCTGGATATATATCTATATATATGTATATATACGTTTAGATCACAATAGATCCTTTATGTAATAATTTTTTTTTAACTTTTTCATCCCTTCAACTTTATCTTTTCAAGATCTTGAAGTTTTTGAGGTCTCCATGAGAGTTTATGTAAATATCTGGAGAAGTTACAAGCGGCCAACAAGAAGAAATTATGTTTGCACATTCTTCACTTTTGACCCTAAATGTGTAGTTTTGTTTAAGCACAATTTTATTTTAAGTATGCATAAAATTAGACAATTAAAACGATGAAGTCACGTTAACCGTCGTATAGCGACGCTAATCAAAAATTCATTAAGAATCAATATGATCGGTCAAAAATTAATTTTTTCTGATCGCAGTTACAAACAAACATCGGGGGAAAATTCGCTTTATTAGATACTGAAAAATGAAGAAGCTGTACCGGAAAAACATGTCCATCAATTCGCAGGCACTTAGTTAACCAAATTTAGATCGAAACCAAAACGAGGAAGCGATACTTCTTTAATTTGGTCATCAAAACCAAAGAGGCGCCGCATGTCCAGAATAATAGTGATCAATTCCAACTGCTTATGGGGTCATGGAGGCCAGTCTGCATGCAAAATAGATTTAAATGCATTACGAGCAAATTATATGCTGTCCAGACCGGAGGAGTTCAGTTAGTAGATGTAATGTAACAGACTCAGACCTCGTTTAGTGAAAGCGATCATTTCGTGGTTTTAAAGAAGATTTTCTTTACTTTTTGCGATGACCTGAACATTCTGCGCCTCAGACTCTATCGAAATAGGCAGCAATTCAACTTCATCCTCAATCTTTCAGTTTGTGTCTATTTTCAAGCCACCGAAGGAAGTGCGTTAGAGCTGCTGCCAGCTGTACGATTGAAACCACCCACCATTAAATTGACGATTTATCATGGATATGAAAATTGGTTCTCGTCTTTTGTAGAAGATTTGCAGCATCTGATAGTCTTTTGGTGCGGCTGTTCCGTCTCTTCACGGGTAGGTGGATTTGCGATGTCGACAGAGAAAAGGCTTTACCTGAAATACGATGTGATCGTCTGGGCCAAAAGGCAACAAATATATTCATGGCCTGCCGATGCCTATTATTACAATGAAAACGAGAATAAATGTGATTAAAATATAGACTTGCTCGTTTTGATTTTGATTCGCACTGAACGAAAGGTAAAAATAAATGCTTTTCAACTTTCCGGTAGATAGTTCCTGTTATGCTACTCCACTTATTTTGCTTTGATGAAATCAAAATTTAATTTTTGAAGTTAATAACTGGAAATTAATGAGTATGAAATAATTTCACTATGTACGTAGTTTCAAGTTCGTTATTATAACATCGTAGAAACGCAAAAGAAAATTGATATGCACAAGCTCACCTCGGTTCCAGAAGCAATCACGTATGACCCAAGTCTGATATGTCTCGATATAAATCTAGTTTTAAAGATCAAGTTCGATTCGCCTTATCATGATAAATTTTTCTTGTTTTTACTTAATAGAGCAATTTTGTATTCATAGCACTTTTAATGAAATCCAATTGGAACTTGGAACAAGGAAATATTTTGAAGAAGATCCGATTGCGCAAGAAATTTTATAACAACTGTAATTTAAATAAGAGAAATCGAGGTCTTGGCAATTTTTTTCAGAAACTCAGCTCTATTGACTCACTGCCCATAGTTATGTTTTTTTTTTTCAATAATTGTTTTATTATGTTTAGTAATGTTTATTCAATATAAAGATATGAACATATAAAATTCAGACAGAACAATCTCCCAAAAGTGCATGGGGCTCATTCATGAATTCGATATCCACTCGTCGTAATGTCGCTTAATGTTTATCGAGATTGGTTTTAACTTAACCTAAAATTTGTACAAAATTCTTCAAAAAAATGTAAGTAATTTATGTTTTAAAACTATAGTTTCCTATTTTTTTAGAGCACCGCGAATTTGAGATTCGATGAAATACATGAATACGAAATAACTGTTCGATATCCAAACTAAAAATCGTATCGTTTTCATGTAAGAATCGAATTCATAAATAAGGGCCCATATTTCAGACTAGTTTACGTTGTGAAGATGATTACAACATTTTTAATTATTTTATAGATCTCTGAAACAATAATTTTTAAATCTGCAGTTCCATATTTATCGAAATTTCATTCGTTTCACGCTTAAAAACGACGAATATGATGTTGAGTATTTTATTCGCTACAGATGTGTCGTTTCCAATTGCATTAAGTGGAGTATGATTGATTTCCATTACGAAATTTTAAATATAGTCAGTTTCACGGGGCCCACGCAAATGCGAATGAATGAAATTCATTAGAATTTACTAAGCAAATCAAGAGTTATTGTCACTGTGATACTATCAAAATTCTTCAAACAAGTTAAACTAGGCTTAAACTAAGCCTAAGTCGAGTTTAAATGAATGCGATAATGTTGCATAATATGTTATTTCAATAAAATGCTTAAATAAACACCGGAAATATTATATGCATACATTTACATTTTGTTATTATTTTGTCAATTTCTTAAAGTGTTTCCCTTAGTAACATAAAACATCCTGTTATTATGATAATATTAATTTTATTATATGAGCGCCCTAGCTACACTAAGTAAAAAATTTCAAGAATTTCTAAAAACAACAATCAATACACAAAATAGAACCTATTGACACTGACCCTCTCAATTTAGCACTTAACTCATAGCTCCACTTAAGTATTTTCACACACATTATGCTAAAAAGTGGAGCAGAACGTTCAGAGACCGCTTTCAATTAATTGAACATTTCAGTGAATTAATACGAGCGAACGAGGAGTGCCGAACGCACCTCGCGAATCGAACTAAAAACTTTACGCGTATTATGCTTGCCGGCTGTAATTCGGCACCGCTGCACGGAATTGCGAATAATTCCGAATGGTATGAGAACTTAAATAAAATAGCTGAAGAGGCACCTACCGTGCTGAAATTAGCACACAATCAGCATGCTCAATAGGTGTCAACTGGCGGAGGAACGCAAGTGGATTGAAGAAAACCACTAGGTCGTCAATTGACACGAATGTGCGTCATGCACTGGCCTATTTGCCGGAGTCACGCATGTCTCTAACAAAAAGCTAAGCGGCACGCAAAGTAGGGCTTACACGCGGATACTTACGCACATGCGTCTATATAAAATTGAAAAGCTTAAGAAGCATGCGTAAACCGTTCGAAGAATTCTTAGCACGCTAATATAACGCGTAAGCCAATCTCGAGGCGAAACAAATCAAATTGGGCATCTGTTGTTTGAAGCATGGAAATGTGATGAAAACATTAGGAAAAGAGCATTTATGTATTTGTTGTAACATCTGCTGCAGCAGCCATATTTTGACTTTTGTCGCAGTCTCAACTGGGTTAATTTTTATGTGGGCACGTCCAAATTGTATCCCCTGTCGGAAGTGGGGCATTATGTGATCTTAATGTGCATCCGGATTAATAACACAGCAGGGAACTTAAACAAAGCTTTAGTCAAACGTTGAAATGTTTGGGTTTTTAATTTGATAGATTCTCACATAATGGCCTAAACTTAAGAGCTCATGACAAAAAGTGAAAAGCTGTTAATTATGTTAATATTAAAGCTTCATGTAAAAAAAATATACCGCACTCAGCAAGACACGTACGGGGACA
The DNA here is from genome assembly GCA_951509405.1 of Machimus rusticus. Taxonomy (NCBI): domain Eukaryota; kingdom Metazoa; phylum Arthropoda; class Insecta; order Diptera; family Asilidae; genus Machimus; species Machimus rusticus. The sequence goes on along the minus strand of OX608052.1, from coordinate 1,797,510 downwards.
ACCTGCGCGCTTTAAAAGTGTAAAGAAAAACCTTGGTGTTATTAAAAAACGTGCAATTTTTCGCTAATGTACGACTCAATATCTACCTAAAAAATTAAATTTCAGCTTTAGAAACCTATAAGATCATATTTTTGAAATTCTTAGAGGTAGCTCTTTGAAATAATACTTCACACAATATAGTAATTAAAATTTGTTTTTCTTTGGATAAAACTGACTCCACATTTTAATTGTTTTTCTAATCGTCGACGCATTTTCAGACTATATGAAACAATTTTAAAATTAAATGAAATTCAAATAATTCAAAGATACATATAAAAATAAAACGTGTGAAAAAACGGACGGACGGACACGAGAGTGATCGTACAAAGGTTCCGGTTTTCTTGTTAAGGTACGGAACCCTAAAAGCCTATCAATCACAAGATCTTTTGGCTATAAAGGTTTCATAAATTTCTATAAACATATAATTGAGAGCTTAAAAGTATCATGCAAATGGCTCCATTTTTTTCATAATGTTATCTATTGTACATATATCAGATTAACACAGGGTACCGCAGACTCGTACCCGAAATTTTTAGCTTAATTTTGAAATTTTGTTGATCAGAAGCCGAGAAATGCGCGAACAAAAATACTTTCTAAAGTACTTATTATAACTTTTATGAAATATGTCGGACACTATTAAAACAATGGGTCTTGGAGAAATTGTTGACTATTTAGAAATACCCTAATTTACTAAGGGTTTTTATTTTAGTTATCACCCACCATATATGTAGGGGGTACGATTTTAAATGCATAATATCTTTATTTTGGTTTGCTTGAGAATTAAAAATTCTTTTCACTTGTTTCACTCTCAGAAAATGAATTTAAAACAACATTTTTAGAACACATACAAATCGTTTAATTTTAAATGTATCTAAGTTTTATTTTTGCTTTTCTGAGTTATAATTTGCACCACACTCGAAATTTTCTAACGATTCTTCCACATTCCGGAATTTCCCACGGAAAACAAAAAAATATATATGTACACCACATTCGCAGACGCGACGAACATAGAGCATCTTTGAGCCAACATAAGCTGCTCAAAAAAATACAAGACAAGCGCCTGTACGTCTTGGAGACATTCTGTCAATGGAAAACATTTTTGTGCTGATCCCATAAATTCATCGCAGAATAGTTGAGGGCCCCCGCATTAATTGAAATTCTGAACGCAAGAAGATGTAGAAAATTTATTATATGTGGAGCAATATATTTTTATAGGGAGAAGCCGCTTTCATGGCATGTTTAGCATGATATTTTGGGTCGAGGCAAGTTTTTAATGCCTTGTTATTCTGAAAATCAACATAAATAGGTTATTAACTTTACGGTAACAAGCAAATTTTTTGTGATGAAGTTTCTCCATTTTAGTTAAAAGTAAATATAAGGCGTAATATTTAAAAGCAAATGACAAAACTAGAAAAAATAAAGCTAAAGACTACGCGTTTGTTCGATAGAAGTTACAATGCCTGAAGACGAGATTTATCATATTACGCCAATTCATAAAATTTCAAAACCCCTACGCAATTATTACAAGTTGGACTTATCAACTTCACGACTTTTTCTAAAGTTTTCAAGCAAATTCATGGACAATTGAAGATAATTATTCACATGCTGTAAGTTGATCAATTAATTAGACCTTGCTGCATTGTAGAATATGTAGAAAAGTTGGTTCAAATGATTGGAATAATGAAAGTCGAAAACTCTCAAGGACGTTTTATGGAAATGGTTTGAGTACAGAGGCTTCTATTGCCGACAGTGATCATTTGGCAAATTGACACCCGAAGTTTTACAGTCACTGATTTGCATTTATATCGTCTACTGAAAAGATGAATTTTGATACTGTTGGCTCTTTTATAGTTCCTATGTATGCAAAGTAGATAATATGTTCTTTGCTTGGTTTATCAATCCTCTACGCCCTAACATAAGATATCCAATTTTTATTGTTTATGTATAAAAATGTTCTATAAGTTTTCCGTTTTATACATTTGATTCCAAAACGGGGTTAATTAAGTGCAAAATTTAGGTACCTCATAAATAAAATTCAAATGCAATTTCATAATGTAAAATTTCAAATCTCATTAGATGCAAAACTGAAGAAAACAATGAATAATTTGTTAAGGAGACCTTAATTAAATTGCATAGTTTCGAAATTATGTATTTGCATTGTTTCTCAGCTCTGCAAGTTATGTATTATTTATTTCACCAAAGAAAAATAAAAGAAACATATTCAATGACATACATTCAGAATCTCACTCACAATTTAGGATTATTTTACGAGCGATGCATTGAATGCTTTCAAAAAATATTATAAGCCAATAAAACTAATTAATATTTTCATAGAGGTATTTCGTCAGAGTTTCAAACAACAAAGCTCCTAAAAACAGCGACATCAATTTCTCAATCCAGTAGTTTCAGTCTCGCTCATTAAGAAGATCCAAACAAGAAATTATTTTCTGTGACTGCAAGCGCACAGCAACTACCAGAGGTGCCCCACAGGGGCAAATTTTAATTGTTGCTAAATTATGCAATGTCTTGATGTTCCCATCTGATTATTTATATAAGAACCACCTACTCGCTCGATGATGACGTGGACGGTTAGTGCCTGCTCGCACGGGTCTTGTTTGATTCACTTAATTAATGTGTCATAAATTTTGCAGTAATAATAAATTGCTGAAACTAAGTTGGGTGAGGCGCTATGGGACTATTTTTTTTATTGTTTCTTTAAGGTCGCTGGAGAACTGCAATGGTTGTGAGCGACCATTTAACAATTAATACATGAAATTTTCTGGTACATTTCTACGGTTTTAAGGAACTTTGGACTGGACTGGTTGCAGCTATCGAAGTTGTTCAACATAGTACCCAGTTTATTGGGTAGTTTGGCTGTGGACCTTTCTCGGTGGTATTGTAAACATTCTAGTAACAGGTGGTGGACGGTGAATCTACAGTTGCATCGAGAACAGGTGTTAGGGTTTATTCTTTTAATGAGGTGAACGTAGTTGAAGTTGGTGCGATAAGTAGTCTTGAGATTACAAACTGGTTTCGTCTTGGAAGTTTTGGGCACTTGTCGAAAATATTGTTGCGATGAAGAGCTGTTGGTACGAGCTGTTGCCAATACTGATTCTAAGATTGCATGACTTTTATCTGGATCATTTGACTGCTTCTCGGTGCGTTAGTTATTGCAGTCACAGTTTGGTTACCTCTTTTTTAGGTTTCTATCTCGACGCTCTGTATAGTTAATAATAATAATTTGTTCAAAACCAAAACAAAATTGTTGTTGTAATCTTGAATGTTTGCTTAGTACTAGAAAAACAAATTATAGGTACCTAATAAAATTTCGGAGAAAAAAATTCTTGAAAATTATCGTTTTTTCATTCAAAAAAGCGTTCATGGGCATGTAAGGACATGCTTTTGGTCGGCTATATTTCGTGAACTATTCGACTATAGTAAGTCGTGTTATTTTTATATGTAATTTTAGTATATGCGCTAGTATTCTAGAATTTTTCAGATTTTCCGAAATTGCATTCAGGGTGATATGTTGACCGGCACAAACCGAATCGAAAATGGTAACTTTACAGTCGAATATTTCAAGGAAGGGGCATAATTTTGAAAAACGGTTTAAGAAACGTCATAATGATCATTATAAATGCACCAAACTTGGTATTTGGAGGTTTTTGGGGTTTCTGAGGCAGATGGTGGGATTGTCCATTTCATTGTAAGTTATACATGTATTAGGTTTGCCTCATAAGACCCTTATGAAAAACTCCTAAGCCACGCCTCACTTCAGTCGCTGATTTTTTTTTTTTTTTTTGAGGTCCTCATGGAGATTCTATAGGGAAATCCCTCTATCGGCATGCCCTCATTTGCCCAATGAGGGATGCCCCTTATATGTAAATTCTAGTCTAGAATTTTAAATTCCCTTTTCAATAAAACACTGGGTGGGGTAAGTAAATTTTTTTTTCATCCCCACTTTGCATATGTAGGGCAGGTAGCCTTAATTTGTTTGCCATAAATCTCAATACATATCTTTGTAGCAGGTATAATGATCTATACGTGTACCAAATTTCATATGTCACATAAAAAAATTTCTTTAAAATGTATTCGTTAATGTATACCAACATATCATTCCTAATTACAAAAACCGTGAGCAAAATATCGGAAAATAATTGATTCTTTCACTCTTTCTCGAAAGTCATGTCCATGTAGCGTCTAGTCAGCGCGAGACCTATTTAAAGTAAACACGAGTCATAACTTTGCGACCCTGGCGTTATACTTTATCTTGGATTTCACAGTCAATCAGATAACAGCGATAAATTCAATTAGAACGGGTTGAAGAAGACCAGCAACTGGTGCAGGCAGGGCCACCGACGCGGACGGGGCGCAGGCCGCTCTGACATATGTTCGAGCGCGCCGAGGAGGACATATTTGGGTCGGCCGCGAGCGTCTAACCAAGTCCATCTCCAAAATAGACGCAACGGCAATTACCCGCGGCACGGACCAGCGGCGGTAAGGTCCCGTCTATTTTCGCCGAACTTCAGCGGCCAATCTGAGCGCAGCCGTCCAAAGTTGGCTAAATGCACCGCCATCTCGCCCGGTTGACTGATCATGCTGCAAGTGCACTATACTCGGATGCAATTGAAATTCAAGACGGGTACGCATCTGCTAACTGTTGTTCCGCGAGTGGTAATTCTCGCCCGTCCGGCCAATCCCCCCGCACCTACCGCCGATTTGGCTGCCTTAAAGGCGGTTGGCATTTCTTTCGGAGTCATGTTAGTCGCTGTCCCACATTCTGGAAATGTATGCTTCTTCGAAATCGGCTTCGTCTTGGCGCATTTTCTTTTTTGCGACTGATTTTCTTGGCTTCTTCGAGCAGCTTGTCTGCATCCTAAATAATGCGTGCAGCCCAAGTGTTTGGATTCGTTTAGAATTGAAGCGGAACAGTGTCCGGTCCCGGGAGCGTTAACTCATTTCGATGGCGGCTAATCTGTGCGCGTCGCGCAAACTGGTTATGCACTCAACAGAAAATCCAGCGCGCCGATTCAAGATGTTTTAATTACCTCGACGATGTGTCTCCATCTTAAGACAAAGTCAGCAATTATTACAACATTGGTGCATGTGTGATGGCATTTAAGGAATTGAGAACATGCAGGTTTCAACTTACCTTTTTAGTGCAACATTTGAGCTTCGTATAAACCGGCGGTTGTCCTGTCCTGAAAAGAAAAAAAATGTTGAAATATAATCCATGTATACAATTCTTGACAGTTTTACAGCAATTCGCCAAAACAAATTTAATTGAAAATAAAAAAGCAGTAGAGGCCCATTTAGCACCTGCCAATTAAAAAATCATACCATCATACAAATGGTCTGAAGAGCATTTCTGTAAAAGAAAATGTTTTCGTAAAACACACCTCAACATGGAAATATACCGGAATAACAATTCAAAGAATGTTAATCCAATTTGTATAAACATTTCTCATCAATTCGAACTATGTACGCTGTATTATTAAACTTGCGCATTATCGTAACAACAATCAGAAATTTCAATTTCGTAATTCATTGTTTTTTATCGGCTTTAAAACCGTCAAAACAATACCACTTTAATACTAATGGACCATAGTTACACTATATTTTATTTGTAGGAACGATTTTTGGGAAATATAAGTTACTTTATAATTTATTATGTTTTGAATAAGTATATGGCTCATGTCCCGATAATCATCGGAAAATATACATTAGTTTGTTTTAAAAGTAAAATACCTATATGAAAATTTTAAATTGCTTTTTAAATTAGTAGAGGTTATATTCTGAGAAGTCTAATCTCATTTCAAGAGGTAAGATCATTTAATATCCTAAGCGTCACAACATTTTTAAATGTGCATTTGTAAAGACAAATTTAGATTTGTAAATATTTTATAATAATGGGGGTAGGAATACCTATACAATATAAAAGTTTGTCAGAAAATGAGTTAAACTGCTTGTCACACTGGAATGACCCTACTAGTCTAGAAACCGGACACGAAAATCCATAGATAATGTAGATATTCTTTGTATGTTAAAAACGACTACTATATGTATTAGGTATTATCAAATTTATATTTCATACGTAGAAGCAACTGTTTATACATACAGGGTGTCTAACTTAGAGTAAATTTGCTTGACATCCGAAGATTTCTTAGAAATATAGCATTTTTTAATCAGACACACTCTATTCGAAATAAGGATACATATAATATTTTAAGTTTTGTGGGTATATGTTCTTATAAACAATCCTGTAAATTTCTTTTTAAAATCTAGAGAAAGTTGAAGGCCTTATAATAATTAATTAACTAAAATAAATAAGAATTTCTTCACCATTAAGATGTCGCTAAAAGATCCTACATTTCATTTCCACAAATGGCAAGTAGAGCGAGAGTTTTACATTGAATAAACTTTTTATTACTGTATAAAATGATTGGTGAAATGAAAATTGTTCCAACTCATAGGCAAATGGATCACAAAAATAGATTCTTGGGTTTTAAAATTGCTATGCTGAACTCAAAGCGTTAATAAAAGCAAAATTGTTGTTCAAACATAACATGCCGATATCCAAATGCGTGTCTTAAAGGAGGTGAAAAGGCTTAATAACTTATAATTTTGCTGTTTTTCTTTCCTTTCCTCTTAATGCATCTTGCAATTTATTTTCTTGTTGCAACGGCAAGAAATTGCTATCAATTTAAGTGGAATAACTTTTGAGCTGCCGAAGTGTATTAAGTCGTCGACGTCCCTAGGCGCAATTAAACTTTCTCTGCTTCCCCGAGAGTTGAATTAATTGTTGTCAACAAGATGCAGTCATGCTTTTGTTTCTCAACGAAAGCGAAAGCATAATTGCGGCCAAGTTGAGAGGGCACAGCAATTCTTGGCGGATAAGACGCCGAGAAATAATAAGAGTAGAAGGCGGATGAAGTCGCTTTACGTCGAATAATTAAACATAAGTCGCGGCAGATCTAACTGCTCTCTTTGAAATACGAGTAATTGAAAGCAATTAACGGGCTCTGCGCGACTGCTTCCCGCCTTATTCCTCGAAATGCGCCAGCGCATAGGATACAATTTATGTACCAACTGGGGCCTTTCTTAGAAGCTCTAGTTTCGGATTTGGCCTTACGAGCAGCCGATATAATCTGTTAATTTCACCTCAGGCTGATTTAATCATTGGTGCAATCTAAACTGTTCCTTTAAATTGCCCATCACGGGAGAATTCCTCGAGACTTTCGCCGGTGCTTAACGCGGCGCGACAATCAGCTGACCCCGCGGCTTTTTCGACGCACTTTCTTTGCTTACGCCGTTAAATAAACATCTCGCAAAGCCCCGTCTCAATTTATTTAATCTCTTAATTTATGACACCGTGCGCAGGAGCGACAAAATTTCACGGTGCACGGCGCTTCTATATTTTCCCAAAATCCTCTAAAGGCGCACATTACCTTTCACGAAGCCGGGTTATTTGCTTTGTTTTGAAAATTATTAGCCGGCTCCGAGTGTGAGAGGAGCCAAAACCGAGAAATATAGGTCGCAGCTAACAGCCTTTAATCATTTTTACAGATCGACAGTCGACCTCACGTTGGAAGGTGACGACGATTGTGGAAGTCTGAATTGCATCCAGCGCATAGTCGTCGTCTTGGTTTCTAAATGCTTTCGTCTCAGATTATTAATCGCTAAAAAATTAAATTATTACTGCGCCTGAAAAGAAAACAAGATTTAGAACCCTAACGAAACAATTATGAGGCGTTGACATCAAATTCTACATAATATACGGTGACGAAAAAGTGGACAAGATTTATATTTTTGGAACAGGTTTTGTAAAATTTAACTTGAATAACATAGCGTGCTAAAAACCGATTAGGGATCAGTAGAAATTTTATATTTTACCAGGATAGTGACCCTTAGCACACTCTCGCAATAATAAGGAAATAGCTCATGTACAATTTTGCGTTTGTTCGATTTTTCGTAGTACCTACTCACTGCATGTACGTACGTAGCTTGTGTTTTTAATATACCTAACATACATACATACCTACCTTAGTCTTGTTAGCGTTATAACGTTAAAATTTCAAGCCTAAAAAAGTAAAAAATAATTTTACTTAAAAATCCTCTGTTATTAATTTCAATATTGAATCCTAAGATTTTACTTGATGTTTTAATTCTGATAACTAACTGATTTTAATCCAATATTCAGTAACTAAGATAATCAGTTCGTCTTTTCGAATTTACATACACCTACACTTCTCAATAAACCCTTCGGACCGCACTTGCTCTTAGCACTTTTTTCCGCACTAATAGGGTTTTCGAATTGAACTGCTCTACATTTGTTTATTAAAATTAATGAGTTATGCTGTTTGCACTTAAAAAAATTATCTCTACTTTATCTGTGATCTTCTACGTTCCCATTTAGTGTACCTGCTTACTCGCGAGGACACTATAATTTTGACAAATAAAACAGAGTTAGTGGAATTGCAAAGCAATCTACGCACTATTTCGAACGTCCTACGCACTATACGGAATTTTTCGGAGAATATTTAATGCAAGTATACGTAAATTCGAAAATAATTAATACAAGTGTATGCAAATTCAGTCAATTTTTCGCACCGAATTCAAATATTTAGTAAAGCTTTAAGGATTCAATATTAAAATTAATGACAATGGATTTTTAAGTAAAACTATTTATGAAAATGTCAGTTGTTTGCTTCAAAAGCTTATTTGTTAGGGATTTTCTTAATTTTCCAAAAGTTTATCAAAAAAAGAAATCCTTAACAAAATGATTCTTTGGCATAAGGTATATTCTAATTAGAAATACTTTAGTCATGCATGAGAGAATCATGTTATACATATAATCTGAACATGTCAATTCTGGTAGTCGACTCCACTTTAAGGCTATGAATCAGAAGAATTTTGCGTTTCATTCGGGCATTTTTCTTTTAACCTTCTTTTCAAACTCTCACCTACGTATGTACTTACTTTACATTGAAAGAAAGTCTAGAGTTACAAACGAAAGCTTTTTCATGTTCACTAAATATCAAAACTGATTAAAGTGTGGCCGAGGCATTAAATAAGCGACTAAGTGAGTCAACTTGCTTGTTTACCGGAACTGAGAACATCTTTTGACTTGTCCAGAAATAGATCGATCGCTGTAAACAATACTCAGCCGAGAGCCGTCAAGCACGTGAGCAAGTGTTGAAATTTTCATCATCGCGGCGCGGCGGTCGCTTGTTTATATTCATGTTGTGGCGATACGGCGGCGGTGGAAAAATTTTTAAATGGCTTTCCAGCGGAGTCCAACGGACGATTTGCTTACAGTGTTACCCCTCGTTTATACACAATTTACACTTATCACAGCCCCATTGATTATAAAAATAAAAATTGGCACCTGCAATACGAGAAATTATGACATTGAAATTGAATAAGAAGACTAAATTCTTAAAGTTGAATACTTCTTCAAGCTCTTTTTGTATTTTGCTGTTCATTTGAAGACAACATGATTACATCAACTCCTAATAAAAAATCCTTAAGGAAAAACTGGTCGACAAGGAACCTAATTATTAAATATCGAATTTTTTTCTTTCATGATAATCTTTACTAAATCTACAATGTAACTAAGTGAAAAAAAAACGATCAAGTCGCTTCTGACTTGCGCGTAAACCATTTTGAGTTGATCTTCGAACACTCCTAAATCCACAAAATTTTTATTTAGAATTTAAGTTACAAATTAAGAAAGACGTATTTCAGGATTTTTAGAAATTTTTTTTCAACGTTTTTGGAAAATCATTCCATAAGGGGGTAAAATAGGGAATGAAAGTTCGAGAATTCCTTCATTTTTAACCGACTTCAAAAAAGGAGGAGGTTATGAATTCGTCGGAATCTTTTTTTTATGTCTGTTACCTGATTTCTCCGTCAATTGTGGACCGATTTTAATAATTCTTTTTTTAATGGATAGGTTATGCCTCACAAGTGGTCCCATTTAAATTTCATTAAAATATTCCACTTCAAAGGGTGGAAAATTAGGGGATGACTGAATTTTATTGATTTTCATTCACTTCATCGCGCGATAATTTCAACAATTATGGATCGATTTTGAAGATTATTTTTCTGACAGGATATGTATCATTATAAGGGATTGACTAACAAATACTAAAAAACCAAAATGGCGGATTCTAAGATGGCCGCCTTTATAAACACCACTAAAAAGCAAAAAATAAAAATTATTTAAAAAAAAAAAAAAACCGCCTTCAAAAAACAGCTAGGAACTAAAAAGCAAAAAATAATTGGTAACATTTACATATACGATTTCCTACCTACTGATGTGTTTGAAGTCGGTGCCAAAGTCCAAAAATAACAATGAGCAATACTTATACTTAGTGACTTATAAAGAGTTGAATTAACAACGAAACGTATTTCACACATGTGTGTGCCCGTTTGGGTTGTATCGCTCAGCCTACCCACGCTCGCTCGAAAGTTCGTCGCACATGCGGGGTGTAGCGGGGGACCTATTTGGCTTGGCACCGAGTTCAAACACATCAGTAGGTAGGAAATCGTATATGTAAATGTTACCAATTATTTTTTGCTTTTTAGTTCCTAGCTGTTTTTTGAAGGCGGTTTTTTTTTTTTTTTAAATAATTTTAGGTACTCAATTTCGAACCAATCTAGATATAACAAATAACAAATTAATATAATAATAATGGGCTAAATCTTTGCGTAATTTGTATTGTGGGTCCTAAATACATAGTATATATTATGAGAGGGGTTAAAAATTAGGAAAATTGGAACTTTGCAAATAAATCAAAAGCAATCAAATTTTCAACAAAACCATGTATTGACTAAATTTGTAGTTGAAACAATTTATAAAATGACCCCAAAAATTGTTTTCGCAATGATAACAGTTTACATAATATTGAAACTTTTTGATGACTCTGCGAACTCTTTCACGTTATATAAAAGTGCAATTACTCAAATCAATTGAATTCATTATTCCCATAAAATTCATTCAAACTTCTAATTCATGAAGAGATAAAATGAAAGATATCCACCAATCGCACTTTTGGAGAGGTATTCTTCGAAAACAATGCTTCTGAGTATATTAAGCAGTTTAAAAACTTTTACAAGCGCACTTGCTTCAAAATACAAATGTGAAATCCGGATTTAATCGGCACGAATCTTAATTGTCCATTTCAAGAGCAGTTTACGTCAAAGTTGAAATGGTCGTCTTTATAACGATTTATAGCAATTTTTATGGCCACTTTCACTGCAACAAGTTCTGGCGTTATTACGCTTCTGCACATAATCGAGGTCATTACTATTTCCCGCGCCCGGCGCCGCGATGCTACCTTCCTTCCACTTCAACCGAAGCGTAGTAAATCCGCAACAATGGAACAAATTCAAGTTTCAGTTAAAATCAGCCACCGCTTTCAGCTCCACTTTTTGTTTCGACGAGGAAAGTGGCATCACTTGAAATGGGGCGTCCGGGCTTCGACTAAGCCGTGACTCATGGAAATTTCTTATGTCTCCTACTCCTCCCTTTGCGTCGCTACTTGCGTGGAGAGCAGTCGATAGATGACGCCAATTTTCAAGAAACCAACTTACGAAAAAATTCAATATCACATTTCATAGTTATGTTTCATCGGAAAGTATTTCACAATTTTCAAAAAAAAAAAAATTGTAATTGAAAATTGAATAGACAAACCTTTTAAGGAAATCATGGTTATTAAAATGCTCAAAAATCCTGCACAATTATGTTTAAACACAGCTAAATAACAAATAATTAAATGGTCACAAATCGATTTCTTTTATATCTCGCTCAATTGTAAAAATTTCGCTGAAAATAATCAACGGGGTATCAACGAACAATAGAAATAGATATAAATCTGCGACGAAAAGTGCCGAAGCCGTTGTCATCATTAAACTATAGCCCATTTTAATTTGGTTTTTATGCTATTACTTTTGCCTAATTTGCGCTTTTTTCAAAACAAAAAATTTTAATATGAAGAAAAAAGTGTTATGAAGTGGACTGTATTTATTAGCGATGCATTATTTTCATTTGAATATCAGAATAAAGTGTTATTAAGTTGTCTGCCTGTGGTATCAACGGTGGAGCGAGATAGATTTCGGCCAAAATTTGATATCGTTTTTGAAGTGAGTTTTTAGCCAGGACCAGCAGTTCGAGGGGTGAATGTCTACAAAAACGGGCCAAAAATACATATTTGATAGTTGGTGTTTAATGACCAGTTTAATCTAAAATTCATGAACACAATCATTTTCGGATACTTTATAATTTATCTCCGTTTTTCATGCTTAGGGATAGTTTTACCCTCTCTGAGGGATGTATTCAACAATGTTTATACTTTTTTTTATGTTACTTACATTTCTGATAAACGTTTTTTCTCTTTTCATTCTTGAGATATGTATGTATTAAAATTTTTAAATTCAAAACCCTTATTCAACTGAAACTCCTTATTCAACTCGATTTAGTCGTATTTGACCATTCATTACTCAAAATTGAAACAGATGCTAATCTTGAAACTTCTCTGAGTAGTATTTCATCATAAACTTTCATTTAGTACACATTTTGGTTTAAAATTCGACATCAACCAATTAGGTTATTTTTTGAGTCACTCTCTCATTTGTTGAGTTGTTGCATGTAAAATTTGTCCCCGAAAATGGAATTTTATTTACGGCTATATCCCGTGAAATTTTTAATGCACGTAAAGACAATGAAATCCTCTGGAATTATATAAAAAGTAAATACAAGATTAGACAAGACTGAAGTGAAGGAAGTCCTTATTCTTGTAGGGAAAAATATAATATAAAGTTTTAATATTGTTATATTTAGTTTTCTAAACCATTATGACGCCAAAGTCAAATTCCAAGATTGTAAAGGAAACGAATAGTTTCATTGAATTGCATTTCATTTGTAATAGATCAGTGGGAAATCTCCAATATAAAATCCTCCGTAATGGGAAAGTAAGTAGTCAATGGTTATATTAATTCTAGATGAAAGAGCTGGGCTGCAGCTTGACGGTAGCACGACTAAAAAGGCAAAAAATAAAGTCGAATAAAATAAGACAAGAGGAGCTCAAAGAAGGCAGATGTTTCGCTTGGCTGAATCGAGCTGAAGAATTCCGATGAGCCCCACAAGAAGGAAGTGCATTGTCCGACAACAGCGCGGCTTGGCAGAACCGTGCTCATTTCTTGTTGTTCAGTTCTCTGATTATAAATTGCTTAGAGATCACTTGTGATGATGAATTGAAATGGCAGGCGCTTGATTTTATTTTGCACGTCTGTGAAATTAATTTGCAACCGGTTGAAAACGAAGAGAGTTCACATTATCATCGCTGTAATTAAGTGGGGCAGAAATCATCCATCTCCTGGTAGGCATTTAAAAGTTCATTAGAGCCTTGCTAATTTTTAGATGATGTTCCATTTTTTATATTCAAAGTAAAAAATAATTTATTTCTTACGATTCCTTACATTCTTTAAATACGAGGTTCACTTAACAATACTAATAGGGTTGTTCTGTTTTTTATCTAACAAAAGTGGATTTTTAACGAGTCTTCGACAATAAGAGTTTCATTTTGAAACAATTAGTACAACAAATAGTAATATGTCTGCAATTTTAAAATAACTATCTTTTTATAAGCTCATATGAAATATATATCCCAATACAACTGTTTTTACAATATTTGTCCGAGCTAATGTGGATAATAACTAAACCGATTCCGAAGGGTCTTTCACTGGAAGGTAGAAAATTTTGTCGGGCATTATTTGAACTATTTTTCAAAAAGTTTGTCTGTCTGTTTATTTGTTTGTCCACATTAATCTAGGGATGAACTGAACCGATTTCAGTGCGGCTTTAACAGACAGGTAGAGTATTTTGTCGGGCATGACTTCAGCTATTTTATTTGTAATGTTGCAAAATATTCTTTAGATACTCAGAAAGGTTATAGAAGCTACGTATTAAAATAGCTATAATAGTTGGTTTAAATTAATTAAGCAACAGATCTTTGTAACGCTAGTTGTCTTTTACTTAAACTCAGTACACCTTGCACTTATAATATTAGTTTTCATACTTGACAACTTATTATACTTAAGTCAAATAATTGGTAACCCAGGAAACACCAGAGCCGGTGAGACAGTAATATAATAAATCAGTAATCTCATAAGTAGTCTACATATACATGTGTATGTATTATGCTTTCAATGCTATTTATAAGAATTTGGTAAATCGCCCCATAATATCCTAATTGTTTTTTTTTTTTCAAAAACGATTTTCTAGAAAGAAGTTAAAGTATATATCCTTTTTCCACTTAAATTACCATTAATTAATTATTTGAGTGTAGGCAAAGAAATTAATTTGCATTTTAATTACTAGAATTTTCTTCAAGAGTAGGAAGATAAAAAGGTTCGTACCGGTGCATTTCCTCTCTTATTTTTTAGATAATTGCATAAAAACATTATTACACGATAACATTAAAACAATATTCACCTGTGGCGTTTATTCTGCAAAGTCCGGGAGACTCATTCCTCGGCGTGTACGCGAATCAATGTTGGCCAGGGTCAAACAAATTATCGATCTCGACAATGATTGATTGCGTCTACTGGAGTGCAATTTGTTTCTTAATGGCTGTGGTTGGTTGTATCGCGTGTGTTCTAAATTTTTTCCAACCTGGCCTCGTTACGAAGAAATTTTTAGAAGAGAAAGCGTTTCAAAGTCACAGTAGCTCCCGGCCTGTCAATCTTGAGACATCGGCGTCATTTGGGTCTTCTATCTAGAGACTTTCGTCTTTACAAGTCATGCCCCGCATTTGCTTTTTCACTTCTTGTTAGCATTGGGCCAGTGCAATGCAGGTTCAAGGGTGTGTCAAAATTTATTTCAATTACCCGAAAACCATGGGGAAATTTTGTTGAATCACGACAGCTTGAAGAGATCGCAAAGGGAGAATTCGTGATTCATGTTGCTATTCTTTATTAATAAAAAATACATAGTTTTGTACGATAAGTTTACTTTCCTTAGGATTTTGGATAAAAACATGTATTTGAGAAAGTTATGTTCAGAATCTAAAGTCATTAATCTGTGTATGGCATTTCAATGTATAGCAAAATTCAGAGTTTGAAGTAAAAGATTTTTTTAAAGGATTATATTACCTACCTTTCTCACTTTTAACGTGAAATTAATAATACAAAATAAATAAGCCTGAGAAAAAAACGTTGAAAACAAGTTTAAAAGCTTTAACATACAAAATACAAAATTGTTTTCTATAGTTAATAGTTTAGTTTAAGTTAAGTACTTACTTCTTCTTATTTTCTTTATCTTTATGAGTTTAACTGCGTCGGAAAGAGAAACCCATGTTGAAAAATATATATGTATATATGTAGGTACTTTAATACATACACAGTTCCATACAATTTGCGTAGGAGTGGAGACATTAATTAATAATTTTCGAATTTTTTCCTTTACTTATGCTATGGACACCTTCTTTTGTGCCAAATTTTTAGGCCCTATAGGTTTTGATGTTGAAAATAATTGAAATTTTACATTATCGATCGCTAAGTTGAAATAATTCCGATCATGATTTAGGTTTTTCCATAGTTCGGAACTCTCAGTGCGCGATTCAGAGTCGCACTTAACCAATTTTATTCATTTCTTTTCACCTTAAAAACAAAAATTTAAACTTGTAATTTCAAAATTTTTTGATACCTTTGCAGTTCTTTGACGTTTATAATGAACGAAAAATTGTATGTAAAAACTCCCAACGAAATTTCATGTTTATTAATTTGCCGAACAGAAATCGCAGCAAAGTTAAATAATAAATAATATTGATAATAAAATTCGTAACTCTTTATAACATGCATTTTAACTAATTAATATACTATGTATATGTTAATAACCAACCAGATGATCTCTGATGAATAATTCCTCTACAAATTAGGAATCAAACATATGCGGAGAAAAAAAAATTAGTCGCAATTTGCATGCGCGGCCGGAGAACAAAAGCGGAACAGTGAATATAAACAGAAAAAAGTTCGCGGGTTTAACGGTATCACTGCGCTATTATATAATGAAAGTGGGAGTTTCTGATGCGGAGCAACGTCCGATGCTCTCCGCGATCCTCTAAATGAATGGGCCGCGAGTCGCGACGCGATGCTGCCGACTCTGTATTGATGTTTCACCGATCCGATATAAGATTTGCATAATTTATGAGTTACTTCACCGGCAGGAGACGGCCCACTTTTGCTGGCGAAGTTTCTTCATAATATGTGCTTTTCCAGAATTTATTTTGCACGCAAATTTAAAACTCAGCGAATATGGTAAAGTAAAACGTGAAACCGTTAAAGATCGATTATTTCCTTCAAATGCATCCACAATCCACATGCCTCATTATTTTTGTTCAAGTTTTATCTTCCGGAAAAAGTTATTTTCTTTTATAATTTTTGCTTTACTTTGCAGCTGAGTGAATAGTTTGGATTCATTTTGATCAATCGCTTAATTTTATAAAAAATAGATAGCGCATTTAGGATTTAACACTCACTGAGTTCGCACTATCGATTAAGGTTAAAACCACTGTGAGGGGCTGAAAAAATATCCTTTTCTTGAATTATATTTTTGGTAAATAGCTTTTTTATTTAGAATTAGGAAGAAGGTATGTTAATAAGAATTATTAAGAACTAACATATGTAAATTATTCTGCAAAATAATGAATGGATGATAATATAAAAATATGGGATTGTGTCTCATATGTTGGAGTTGGTCCTATATGCAGAGGACAATATGCCTTTATTATGGACCTTCCAGCAGAATAACGACCACAAACACACCGCGAAGGTTGTTCTAATTTATGTTAGCTCACTGGAATGTCTGAATGCGGTTTTATCCGGTATGAAAACTACTACAAAATAACCCATTTGGAAAATTTTTCGCTGCAAAAACGCCGATTTTTGGCGACATAAACCTGCTATAAATCAAAAAATTGTCTATCGATCTTTCCGCCCGCGTTTCATTTTTTCGCTTTGTATATGTAGAATGACATATCAAAATTTCAAGACGATCGGTAGCATAGTTTTTTTTCTATAATATTTCCTAGTTACATCATTTCCTGCCACCACTTTGAGAAAAAATAGCTTATATATTTCATCGTATTTCAGAAATCTTATTGCCAATTTTCTTCAAAATCGGTTCAGTGGTTAAGCCGTGAAGAGGTTACAAACTTCAGACAAACAGGGAACTCACTATCGCATACCATTGTTTAGAATTCATCGAGAAGAATTGTAATCGTATAAAGATTATGAATTTGATTTCAATATAACGTTGTTGCAAAACAAAAGAATAAGAGGTCTATTATGAAGAAATACTAAAACTAGAGATTAACCATAGTTTCAACACGTATTTCAAAAATCTTTCTTAAAAAAAATAAAATAAATTTTCGACGGAAATAGAATGCATATTTGACAAAGCATGTCACAATAAGGAAGAGTCATTCATCCGCAGCTTCGTTTCGTTGGGCCCTTGAAGGAGTAAGTCGATGAAGGAGACCACGTGGACAAAACAATGCGCGCCGAGACGCAACGCGACATAAAAAACGCTGACGGCAAATGCAGACCTCCGCCGGGTTTTCTTTTTGGCGAGACGCAAATAGAAAGGAGTGTGTAATCTTCTGACTGGCACTGTTGAAATTTATTGACAATGCGAGGAAGTGGCTATGAAACATCTCCTGCTCAGCGTCTAGCGTCTAGTGTCTAGCTTAAAACACCGGACGCCCCTAAATCTGCCAACAGCGAAAGGCGCACGTAGACGCAATCGAAAGTTTTGGAATGAAAAAAGTGCACATAGGTGCATTAAAATAAAACGATACATCCGGTTGAGGAGGAAAATCAAATCAAATCATTCAAGGTAACCGACACTTTTTTGGAAATATTGAGCCGCGTCACTGACCTATGAAAATTCAATCATAATAACAGTCGCGAGTATTAATTTAGTTACTCTTTCTTTTCATATGAGAAATTGTTTGAAAATTGACCGATGCAATGTTAGAAGCCGACGTCGGACGCCAAACAAATTACGAAAGCTCATAATTAGCACACTGCATATTCATGAGCAGAGCGGGACATATGTTACCCAGCCGTCCCGACCGCAAAACGTAGTAAGTTTCTTCGAATTTCACTTTTTTCTCTGTTGAAATTACAAAACACGACTTGCTTGTCATCAATAAAAAAGAAAAAAAAAGAGAGATACTGTGCCCGCCAGCAAGTGACATAGGTCTCTGTGACTTCGCGATATTGCGTCCGCGCAATTGGAAACTTCGCTTACCCTTTAATGGCTCAGCTGCAGAAATTGGTTCTTTCCAAGTCATATGCAAATAATTTATAATAATTATTGCATGAATATTACTTTGAAAATGAAAATTCATAAGAGCCGCATTTTTTTAAGTTATGAAATTTTCTTATATTATAACCGCAATACGCTCTTAGAGGAAGCGTATACCGTAAATGGCGCAATTTCGTAAATCCATGCACATGTCGATAACAAACACATGTTTCTAAATGGCAGAACAAGTGTAATGTAACATAACTATACATTACTTTGGGCCATTAAAATTGAATTATTTTTATTATATACATTTTTTGGATTATCCTTTTTAGTGGTGCCAATTGGAATTTCGAGCAAGACCCTATGGACTACAAAATCCAAACATTTGAGCCGATTCTACTGGGACAATTTTCTTATATATTTTGTGCGGGGCCCTTCCGCAGATCTGTGTAATTAATTAAATAAAGAGTCATTTCAAAATAAATATGTTTAATTACTCCCACAACAAATGGGCAAATGGAAAAGCAATAAGTATCTGTACATATATTATTAATTTCATATAGGTATGTAATATATTTCAAGGTAATCATGTACATATGAATTGATTGATTGATTTTAATACAAATAAAAAACATTTTCCTTTGAAAATACGAGTATTTCCCGCTAAAAAATTATTTTTTTAAATATTCTAATTTCATAATTTTTGATGAACTCTTAGTTATGTTCTAACAGTTTACAGTTTGTTGATGTTTTCTTTCAATTATTTTAATATATTCCGTTACGGTTCCGTTCCAATTTCCCCTCAAAAAGGCTACTTATAATTTCCAAAAATTTGAGACACTCAGCCCTCTATTCTATAAAACTAAAAATAAAAAAATAAATAAAATCAATTAATTAAAATATAACTCGATCCTGCCAGGAGTCGAACCTGGAATCTTCTGATCCGTAGTCAGACGCGTTATCCATTGCGCCACAGGACCACACGAACGATCTATTTAAAGAAACCACTAGCCTAATCTTCAAGAGGCGCATCACCTGCGACTGATGCTAAGTCGCTAACTCGACGAGTTCAAAATTTGTCTGCTACTTTATTCTATTTCTGGCTGAGTAAGATGAGAACCGGTCTTCTCTTAGCAAGTAGAACTAAAAAACAAAAAGTATGTTTATATGCTGATAAATTTAAAAACTTCGGAATGAAGATTCTTTAAGTTATGCAAAATGATGGAATTATAAACAAGGCAGCTATGTTTGCGAAATAATAATATATTTTCGAAAGGTTTTTAAATCATGTAATCTTACCACCATTGCTTGTGTATAATCTTATTCTTATTAATTTTCAAAGTTTTGCAACAAGAGTATTCTTGTTTTACAAGCTAAAGAAAACTATACACACATGTAAATATTTTCAAATGTTTCTAATTTTCGAGTGTGACATTTCACGGACATTGTTCAAGGGATAGGTATAGTGGGGGTGTCTATAAAACTTTCGTCGGATTTTTCTTTGAACCCAAAATACTCGACAGCTCAAGTGGCCTAATGAGGCGTGAATAACTGCTACAAGCGGAACACAAAAGTGAAGTCAAAAACGCTTTAGCTTGCCTCCATTCTAAGCGCGCGTCATTTGTAAGGCCAATTCATTTCAAGTAGGCAGGTTCCAAGTGTATGCGAGTAACTTTCACGCTGAGCCCTGACGGTTGTCTTTAAAAATGTTGAGTACTTTCTCCGCACGTGCCATGCAGAACAACATTGTGATCTTTTGAAATTCCAAATTGTCTTAAATGTGAAACTCACGTGTTCACTGAGTCAATTCATTACTAATTAAATGTTGTCTTAACCAGATATTTGCATTCAGCAAAGAATCTGTAAAGAATTATATTAGCTCTTGTTGTTTTCGAAAAACCAATGTTTTCGCAATAAAATATATTTCTGATATTGCAAAATTTTTATAAAGTTTAGTACTAAGCAGAAATTTTTGCATTATCATTTTCACATCCATTGGCGCCACCATGACCTCGTAAACCATCACTTAATTATCAATGGCACCACATTGGTGCCATATATGTACTTCATATTACTTTTTGGCCGGTCGCACCATGTAGATGCCATATGCTGTAAAAAAAAGAATAAGACAAATAATCCACTAAGGTTCACGTGTTATGATGTTATGTTGGAACATATATACATTAAATAAAAAATACATAACAAACAATATAATATGATATAATTTGAAAATAACATAGTTCATACTATCCTATCTGTTCGATTCGATCTTAATTTTCAAATAATAACAACATGTTTACAATCAGAATCAGTAAATTTGAAATTTCCCTGATTTTAAATTCGAGCTACATTTAGATCCAACCGAATTCCAAGTTATGTGTTATCGAAACTAAGTTTACCTGAGTTCCAATCGAGAGTAGGACAGAAGTTTAACCTCAAACATTTCTAACTGCCTTTATATTTATTCTTAATTTTTTTTATTTTAACAATCAAATACAATCAGCTAGATTTAGAAGTCGGATTTTATTGAATTGTACTTTTTTTGTCACATTGTACTTAATTATGCCTCATTTATAAATGTTAATAAAATGAGTATGTTTATTCTAACTTCACGCCTCAACCGTTCAATCAGCATGAAATGTAGCGTGTGCATATTATATATAGTTACATAGCAAATTAATAAATATTAATTTAGTTAGAATAATAACAAATAACAAATACATTTCCAAAATCATTCCAATTCTTTCAAAGACCGATTATTTATGGTCATTAAAACAGTTCCTAATTTCTTGTGAAGTAGTAAAACTACCCTTTACAGCTCTTGCCCTAGCTATAAGCAGGCACTTTTTTAGAATGTCCTTCAATTAAACACCTGCCTAACTGAACTCTCCCTGTGGGATGGAACTAACTAGTTGCGTTTCTTAAGGTTACTGACAGCATCTAAGCGGTTTAAGGCCACTTAGAATTTATGAGAATCTGCTGGCTCAGCCCTAGTAACTGCCGTGATTTAAGGGTCTTAACTGCTTAGATTGCCGATTATTGGACAATCGCCTTTTTCACCTGGGATTATGAAAGTCTGGTGTGGTAAAATGCGAGTCGAGTAACCTGCACAATGGTGGCACTTCTGAACTTCCTGCTCCTGGAGGGATATTCCCTTGCAGTTGGAAGTCAGTGTTGCACAAAGCTCCCTTTCGACTTACCTACTTCCACATTTTCCGGTCAGGCAGGAACAAGGCTCTCAAAAAAGAAAAGCAACGACTCGCAACAATTAATAGCCAGAGGGTGTGAGCAGGACGTGTTTTCATGGCGAGGGTGTGTTCTTTTCGCGCCCCTTTTTCGACACACTAATGACACACTGAGTCACTGGTGCTTATAACGAGGGAACGGCTTCCCATTCAATTGCCTACCAGAAAATTAAATTCTCAAAGGGGATTCTCACGCACAGCGTCACTGTTAGACTTGGGAATAGTTTCGAAACACAACAAAGGGATTCCAACAGGAAAATATTGAAGTTCTTTCATATTAAGCAATTTCTAAAATATCAAATCCTCACAAAAAATGTTTTAAATTCTTTTTAAGGGATATGGGATTATTTATAAGTAAAAGGCCATACATTTAAAAATTAATACTTATTACCTCTATTTTCATAACAATCTTTAGTTAAAATTGCCTAGTTTACTAACTAATCCATAAAAAAGTATTCACAAAAATACGACAAATAGCTATTTTATTGATGTGATAATAGATTGATTTTGATCGTTGCATGCGCACTATTAAATATTATAATAATTACTTACAATTTTTCTGCACTGCAACATTAAAATATGGTTTCAACAAAGCATCGCAAGAATATGTTCTCAAAGATTCAGAACGAATCACCCAAAAAACTCATTTGTAAGCTTTTAGAACCACAGTTTAGTTCATATTCTTGGAAAATTTGTTAATAATGTACAAGAATATTGTATTAATTTTTTTATTTCTGATAAAAAATACTATATCAGGAATTCCCCCAGATAGCCAATTCAGGTGATCTGTCGAAAGAATATGCGAATAACTTTAAAATATTTGGCTGAAATAATTTTTAAAAAAGTCCAAAATGTATATTAGAACACTAGTTGATAAAACATTAACATTTGAAAACATTCAATTGACTCCTTCCTTGTAAAAAAAAAAAAAAACCCAAAAACATTTAATATCTGGCATTCGAAAAAAACAGTTTACAACACCACCTGAAAACAAAGAGATATCGTGGTATCGTCTAGTGACCCCCTTCTTCATGACAACACATTAAGTATAGATAAATAAATAACTCATCCGACTTTATAAGAAATTAAATAAATCTATCTTTGGAAAGCGTTTTAAGGTAAAAAACTAAATTTTAAAAACCCTTTGTTTACATTTTGTATGATAAAATCGTTCGTCTAAGAGGATTATTACATAGAGATAAAGATAAATAGAAGTTTTTTAAACTCGAAATTACTAAACCGGTGAATAACCTGTTTGTATGATCCATATCAGAAGCTCGATTTTTAACGGAATGGATAAATCAAAAACTCTTAATAGATTCATATAAAAATGTTAACAATGATTCAGTGATATATGTATGTACATACTTTGGATTCGAGTAAATGAATTTGTAAAATAGAATAGAGCCCCAGGTGTAAAACTTGTAACTTTACAAGCAATAAAAATCTAATTTTGATTAGAAATTCTTTAGGAAGCCGCAGACTCAATATTTCTAAGTTTAACGAAATGTAGTGTATATAAAGTTTGCTTAGAAATTCGTGATTCGTGCCGTCTAACTACTTTCCAACATCTGTACAAACCAGTCAGGGACATGCCCTTGTCGAACTTTATTTGCGGGTGCTCTTTCAATAGTAATTTTACAAAACTAGATTAATTTTCGCAGTCCCAGTTCTTTCTAAGTGCATACGAGCAGCAAGCAGACATCGTTCCATTATTCACTTGACCTGAATGCCAGTTCCTTTAATACATTTCTGGGATATTAAATTCGCTGCCAACAGCCGAGTTGTGCCCCAGTTTGTAGGACCCAGGACCCGACCCGCAGCAGCAGTTGTGTGGGCCACAACGCAGGCTGCTTTCCAAGGGAACACTTCCGGAATCTGTGTCGAGATCGATAATTCTCATTACTTTTCTGATGCTGTGCCGAAGCGGGATGATATTGTAAATCTTATTTCTCAATTTAAATAGGACATCTTCAATTTGGTTTACCTAATCATGTGCGATTATTCCTGAAGGAGGAGAGGAAGAGCCAGGTCATCGGGATTTTTTGGACATTTTTTTTCAAGGCTGTGTGCAGATGAAATTTGTAGGGAAATTCGGTGACAGAAAACTCCTATGGCAGGCCAAGAAAGTTTCTGTGCCAATTGGAACGTCGTTGGGTCGTGCCAGACGAATTAGAAATTTAAGTTTGTGAAGATCGCAGCTGAAAACAGAAAAATTGTAATAAAACAGATTTCGCCGGTTTATGGGACTCTTCGCCAGCACCAACACACTTAAAGAGTTCTAAAAACATTCCACAAACAGTCATGAATTCGCCGTGCTTTTTGGATGTGTGCAGCCCGCGTTAAATAAACAAATAATCGAACCCGTTGCCAGGAGAAATGTGTAAATGTCAAACTCCTTGGAGAAAAACATTGCACCCGACAAACACAGGCACGCGCCCGTCGCAGGGGAGGATCTTCCCGGAGCAGGGCAGGGTGTGCGCCAGGAGGGGGACGGGGCGGTCGGGGTACGTACCTCGGATACTGCGGGATATTCCAGTTGGAGACGCTGACGGAGCTCCCTACGAAAATTCCACAGACAATTTGGGGCACCACGGAGCCTTTTTTCTACTTGCCTCCTCCTTCCTCGGGCGGACAAGAACACAAAAGGACAGCACAGTCGACACAAAGTACACACTCAGGCCACAAACACAAAATGGGACAAATCGCACACAATTCGCCGCTGGATCCTATGAAAATTTTCTCTCATGAGGGCAGCTGGCCGAGCAGCGCACAGGAGGCCGCTTTTAGCGGCTAGGGAAAACCGAACGTCTCACAAGTTTTCCAATAAATTGCACAAAGGGCAGCCTTTCAAGAAGTGCAACGCGGCGACAAAATTCTACACCTCGGCGGGTTCCCAAGCACGTCCTACCATCTTAAAATTTTCTACTATACTTAGAGCGAGAGCCTCTTCGGGCTCTTCCGCACCTCAAGCGAAGCGAAGAAGTGGGGCGCAGGCGTGCTTCTGTGTGTGCGTATTCCGCTGTTGAGTTGATTGTTGAATCGAGTTTTTTTCTCTGGGAAATGTCAAATGTTACTTTCATCTCGCAGTGTACTCAAACAGAATAGAGCTGCCATAAGCAAACAGAAAATCTGATTTATTATATGGTCGTAAATTCACAATAACGGTAATAAAAAAATCAACTGTAGAAATTACAATCTCATTTTTTATTTATAATAGCTGTGCTTTTTTGATGATCTGATCTGAATCTCAAATTTCGCATTCAATTTAAGTGTTTAAGCTGTAATCTATAGGAATGTTTTTCACATTTGCAAAAAGTCCATCAAATTGCATGATGAACCCTTCAAGTCTTAAAATGAAAAATTTATTGGATCTAGTTTTTTACGTAAATTAAACATACATAAGTCAATGCAATTTAATGTTTTTTTTTTTACAAGATTAAAAAGTTTTGCTAGGAGTCACTATTTGCAAATTTCAATTCAATACAACACAAAATTTTCTATGAAATCTGATCCAGATCTGATCATAAAAAAAAAACACAACTAATTAAATTAACTGCAAGCGATCTCTACATTTTTATAACTTTCAACCTATGAATATACTGTATATTCAAAGCTTTCAACCCTTACAGCCTTATTTTATGCATTACACAATTTTAAAACCAGGAGCAGAATATATTATTTCTAAAATCTAAAAGAAAATTATCATTTTATACTAAGCTAAAATCAATTATTTCATTCGTAACTTTGGAAAAAAAAGTTTAGTTTTTTCGGCTAAATAAAAATTATAAATATTGATAACTAGCTGCTTAGCTAAATTTTAGTAATACATAGAAGCTTGCGTTTTTTAAATGAACTGGAAAGATTTTAGTACGTTTTCCCCATATAAATCTGAAAACACAAGTTTTATCTGGATTTTTATATCCAGGTTACGAAAAAATTCCAGAAATTTCTCGCATTTAATAATAAATATATGATGTTGCCGCTTTCAAATTTACTACCAAAGTTGAAAATTTTGATATGGCGGCTATTTTTCTAGGATATATTTTTAACTAAGATATCAATTGTTAAAGCAAAAGTAACTTTTTCGATTTATAATCTTCTGAAATAATAATCGCACAATAATATTCGAGGTATCCTCTTCAAAGTGCTTATTCACGATTGCCGACTGCAAACGGCTTTTAAGGCTAAATTGTTATTCGATGGAGCAACGTTCCTGTGGGGTTATTTGGCTGTTTAGGGGTAATTTCCGACCAGGAGGGTGGAAACAGACAGGTCAGTAATATTCAGCGTCTTCAAAAACGGGTCAAAGGGGTATAAGACCAGCAGCATCTTTAAGAATTCAAAAGGCCCAAGTTCAACAAATATTCCCGCTTTATACATAATAACATAAATGGCAATTTTGAAAATTAGCAAGACATTTATTTGGATTTTATGATGTCATAATTTAATTAGTAATTTGGTTATAAAATTTCCTATATGTAAATACAACAAGCGAGGGTAGTGTTAACTGCCCACATATTGCACAATTATTCTATTGAAAAATCATATCGCTTTCACTATCAAATGTAAGTAGTCTAAATGTTGTCGAAATACATATGTACTGTTGTGCGTAAAAAATTAAGACCACTTGCATATTGCCAGGCATCTCTTACTTTCGATGGCTCTAACTTTTAAATTACTTGTCGGATTTAAAAAATTAAATGCTCCAATGTTATATTTACAGTATCCTACATTGTTTCCACAAGTTGTAATTAAAATATAACAAACGATTTCTTTAGGACAATTAAAAATAAAATAAAAGTCCTGCGTAAAATATTAAGACCATTTCACCCTTTAAAGTAGTAACCTTTGGAACGAATACAATAATTTATTCTCCGTGGCATTGATTGGACTAAATTATCAAATGATTGTATTGGAATTCTTGTCCATTCCTCTTTGAACATCCTTTGCAGTTCTTCGATGTCCTTTGGTTGGTTTGTTGGAACTCTATCGCCTAACATCTTCCACACATTTTCAATTAGGTTCAAATCAGGGCTGTTGGTGTACCATTGGAGAACATTGATGTTATTTTCCTCCAGCAATGCTAGGGTACCGTGTGCCACATGTGGACGTGCATTATCTTGCTGGAACAATGAACTTTTAAGTGGCATTCTCTCTTCTATCACGGGAAGCATTTTCCTTTTCAAAATGTCCTTGTAGTTTTCTTGGTTAACGGTTTCTGTGATGACCTCTAAATTCGTATGTCCATAACCGGAAATATACGACCCAATACTGTGACCTCGCCTCCACCAACTTGGTTAGACAAAATCGAACGGCACCGAGCGCTGATCTATCGATAGTTCTTTACCAGAAAAGTGACACACGATTGTCTTCTGGTCACATCTGACGAATCCTATGCGCAAAAAGATTATCTGCTCGGAATGCGACCAAGAAGTTTTTCTCAACAACAAGACATGCTCGTGCAAGAGTTTTGCGGTGTACAGCCCACAGAAATTGGACTCCACAAGACTGGAAACGAGTCCTGTTCTCGGATGAGACTTTTCAACTTTTTCCTAATCGTCGAGCACTGGTAGGACGGTTTCCTAGAGAAAACTACCATCCGCAATTTGTTCAACAAAGGCAACAAAGTGGTGGATGGAAGGTCACAGCATTGGGTGGTATTTCCGGTTATGGACATACGAATTTAGAGGTCATCACAGAAACCGTTAACCAAGAAAACTACAAGGACATTTTGAAAAGGAAAATGCTTTCCCTGATAGAAGAGAGAATGCCACTTAGAAGTTCATTGTTCCAGCAAGATAATGCACGTCCACATGTGGCACACGGTACCCTAGCATTGCTGGAGGAAAATAACATCAATGTTCTCCAATGGTACACCAACAGCCCTGATTTGAACCTAATTGAAAATGTGTGGAAGATGTTAGGCGATAGAGTTCCAACAAACCAACCAAAGGACATCGAAGAACTGCAAAGGATGTTCAAAGAGGAATGGACAAGAATTCCAATACAATCATTTGATAATTTAGTCCAATCAATGCCACGGAGAATAAATTATTGTATTCGTTCCAAAGGTTACTACTTTAAAGGGTGAAATGGTCTTAATATTTTACGCAGGACTTTTATTTTAATTTTAATTGTCCTAAAGAAATCGTTTGTTATATTTTAATTACAACTTGTGGAAACAATGTAGGATACTGTAAATATAACATTGGAGCATTTAATTTTTTAAATCCGACAAGTAATTTAAAAGTTAGAGCCATCGAAAGTAAGAGATGCCTGGCAATATGCAAGTGGTCTTAATTTTTTACGCACGACAGTATATCAATAAATAGCACGCTCTAGCCTAGCTACAGTAAAAATTATATTATCAATTTTTTTCTTTTGTGATACAATATTGTAAGAAAGCTCTTAATGTTGATTCGTAGCCAATTATTAGTTTACATATATTTACATCATAATTTTACTTTAATTTTGATTTTTACATTATTTTGAGGCAAAACTTTTCCAGCAGCAGCATTTGATCGATTATAAAGTTCATTCAGTGCAGTTCATTATTGAAAACCATTAGTAAAATTGAAACTCAAACAACTTAATACAAATTAAATTAAATAAGTCCCTAATCGAGACTAGCGCAGAGCGCCAAAGTTTTATCAAAGCCTTTATCTTTATGAGCATGTTCAACCGATAAAGTTTGAAGAGCCCTTAAAAAATATCAACATCTCTAAGTAAAAAAACATCGTAAGCGCCAAGAACGAAAACGAAGGCAACTTTTTTGGATTGTTTCAAAACTTAATGCATTAAAACTTGTTGAAAAATTCGCATGTTGCTTAAGATACATAGTAATATAATTTCACGTGAAAATTTTGGATTTTCCAATTAGGCGCCAACATGTTACTTGTCATTGTTTACCTTGATCAGAATAAAGTTAAGAACATCAGGTCAACTCCAAACTCCCTGGCCCATAATGCTAAAGACCGTTCTGAAATTCTGAAACCGATGATATTTCAATGCAAAGAATATGATCTTATTATATTTAAAGAAATTTTTTAGTAAATGAAAAGATCGCAATTCGGATTCGGATTACGACATTGCAAAACTGCAAGCCTCTGCAAATTTCACTGAAAAACTTATCCATTTTTATTTCGGGCGATGAATACGCCGAATTCAGAACCTTTACAGTTGTAGGTTATAACTGAATTATTTGCAAATATTCTTGTTATAAAAAAGTAATTAAAGACGAACTGATACGTATGCATTTCTGCAATATTTTTTTAAAAATTATTACTGCATTGAATTATTAAAAAGGAGACGCAGGAGCTGATAACTTTAAATAAAAGCGTTATTTGTTAAAGTGAAAACTTTGAATATACAGTAAAGGAACGACTATACCCTGTACGTGTAGTCTGTGTGAATGAAGCATCTCCAGCGGGGAAAATTTCAGGGGAAGTGAGCCTTGAGTAAGAAGAAGATACTTTGGCAACTTAAAAAAATTGTGATTTGAAGGGATCGCAGCCTTTCTAACCATTTTTTTGAATTAAAAATGCAAAGACAGAAGGTGAAATGTGGTTAAAAATAGTGTGTATGGTACTGGCTTTTATTTGGTGTGTATTTAGTGTAAGATAGTGATGTGTGTGATAAAGAATTGCGGCGAGAAGAAGCGGCGACTAAATTAACGAATTTCTTTTCACCGGTAAGCCGGAATTTGAAATCTTTTTGCCGATGTGATTGATAGATACCTGTGGTTTTTATTGTTCTTGATGCATTAAACATGTTATTTCATTTTAAGCTAAATTTTCAAGTTTTAAAAATATTTTGGTGTATGTCAGTCCACGACAGTCATGCGCAATTTCGACGAGCCCTGACACAGAGAAGTCGCTAAATATTTTTAAATGGTGATATAAATGGGCACCCAAATATTTATTAAATCAAGTACGTGAAAAACGCTTTTTCATTTTCACTCAATTTTTGCAACTGCACTAATAATTTTCTATGTAGTAGTAAGCTCAGACTGGTATTCGTGAGATGCTTCACTTTCAGCGATTTATGTCCGTTCCTTTACTGTATATTCATAGCTTTTAGGCTACTTATTTTCAATTAGACTCGCTAATTTTCTTTGACTTTGCGGAACTTTGTTTATAAAGTTCACGGCTCGTTCATCAAAGTTAAAGAGGCTAAGGCATGGCGGGGGTGTGGCTAGGGCGTGGCTAAGGCATGGCGGGGGTGTGGCTAGGGCGTGGCTAAGGCGTGGTTAGGGCGTGGCTAAGGTGTGGTTAGGACGTGGCTAGGGCGTGGCGGGGGTGTGGCTAGGGCGTGGCTAGGGCGTGGCTAAGGCGTGGTTAGTGCGTGGCGGGAGTGTAGCGGGGTGTGGCTAAGGCGTGGCGGGGGTGTGGCACCCAAATATTTATTCAATCAAGTACGTGAAAAACTCCTTTTCATTTTCACACAATTTTTGCAACTGCACTGATCAATTTTCTATGTAGTAGTAAGCTCAAACTAGTGCTTCACTTTTAGCGATTTATGTCCGTTCCTTTACTGTATGTATATTCATAGAGTGAAAAGCTCTGGAAACGGCCTATTTATAACAATTTTTAATTGAATGTTTGATTAATCATTAAAATTATTAATTTTTTATAATGCATAATAAGAGAATGGAAATAACGCGTTCTTCATAATGACTTATCCTAACTTTTGACCACTTCGCACAAAAATAAAATACAAATATACCAAAGATAATTTTGAAATCATACAGCATAAATAACTTTTGAATGGAAAACCAACTAACAATTTTTATTGTGATATACATCAAATACGAAAGACAAGGATTGTTGACCGTACTGTCGCTTACTTTACTTACTGCATTGGTCCAAAATAAAAACAATATCTATTCGAAATATTATAAATACATAATGTAAAAATAAAATCATAAAAATTAAAAATTATCTATTTTTTCGTTTTGCAAACAATGCAATTATCAATTTCAAATTCAGCAGCCAAGCATGTTTCGTGAAAATAATGTTTGCAATTAAAGGCGACAACATCAGTTTTGAGAGCCTCCTTCACAATAATTTCCTTACGACATACTGCACAAATATTTTCATGGGTAATATATAGACCTCGCCGATGGCTCCGCACAAGCTTTTCTTGTAAACAAAAATAATCGGTGACAAGTATTTCGTTACTTCCATCTTGAATAGAAACCTGAATTAAAAATTATTATAAAGAAAAGAGTTAAATAACTAAGGTATATATTACTTACTTGCAGACTGTAATCAGAAAGCATTTTGATCAACGATTTTTTCAGGCCTGGTATGTCTTGGCCCAACTTTATTTTATTAACTAAATATTCTGGGTTCACGTACCCTGAAAAGTAAACGCTGTAAGATATTTAATTTCAATTAAAATAATATACATGTACTAACCAACAATCCTGTCCAGTAACTTTGTCATGATTTCTGGCTTTTCCAAAGACTCATTAATAAGATCATTCCACAGATCCTGATCGTTGTGTTCTTTACAGAAATTTATTGCCATTTGAATGTCTTTAAGCTACAAATAATTTACTTAATACAGTTTGGGTAAATTTTATTTATTTACCTTATGAGTAATTATGTTTAAAGCTTCCCGTGTATTTCCCATTCGTCCAAGAAGGTACACCATTTCTGGATAGAAAAGCTCGCGCCTACAAATGTCTAACGCTTCTTGAATGGGATAGTTGTTCGACGTTCTAAGGAATGGAAGAAGTTTTTTTGGAGCAAATTTTGCGTATAGATTGACAAGTTTCCAATGGTATTTCCCACTATTGTCCACTTTATCCAATGCATCGAGATACTGGAATAAAATTATTAATATGTATATTATTATTTTTTTATTTATTTATTTATTTATTTTATTTATTTTTTTTTTTTTTTTGAGGAAGCGATTGTTTTAGGGCTCACAAATGAACATCATAGTACTTACGTAAAACAAATAATCCTGCTTTTGTTCTAACTGCTGCACAACGATATCAGGTGGAATTTTATCCTTTTCTGTAAGCATCGATATAGCTTTATCTTGATCTAGTTGCATCAAAGGAATAATAAGTTGGTGAATAGCATTATACAGATCGTGCTTCTTGATCAGATCAAAAACATCTTTATTCCGAAGCCTTAATAAGAAGGACAATGGTTAAAAAGTAGTTTTAAATATTAAATAGAAGTTCAATAACAGATATAGTATATAGTTTACTTACTTGAGATACATTTGTAGAGCATTATCGTACTTCTTTTCATGTGAATACAAAATTGCAAGTGCCTCTAGAAGTTCATTTCTGTAGTTTTTATTAAAATTATCACGAATTGCATTTATCACTGCGCATGTATTATATAATATTGGTGGCCACTCTTTAATTAGATTTAAGAAGCCCTATATATTGTACATAAAAGCTTAAGATTGCATCAAAACGAGATCTTTTCTAAATTCACTTACTTTGATATCTTTTTTCAAATATTCAAAAAGCACCATTTCATAAACTTGGGGATTTAATTTGCAATCATTCGTTCGAGGCAAATAAGCACTCACCGATCGCAACTGTTGAACTTTTACGAATTTATAAACCTCTTCCTCCCAAAGTTTTTTATCATTTCCAAATACACGTAAACAGAGTTTTGCAGCATCATCGAACTGTTTTAGAAGTAGCAAATGATCCAAGTAAAGCCTACGAAATTCAGGTCTTAAATATAATTTTCGCTATTTTCAAGTAGTAAATTACCTCGCTACTTTCTCTAAAGATCCTCCATTAGTTGATATCACTTCCATAGCTTGCTCAAATTTTCTAAAAATTCAAATTAATAACGAATTAAATCTAAATATTAAAGCAAAGTAAAGTTAATATTGTCCTTAAATAAAAACTTTTTCAATTGAAAATAGGTCCTTTTAACATAGGACGTAAGTTAGATGAAAGTACAACAAATTTGAAAGTTACCTTTCCAAATTATTTATTTAAAAGATATTTTATTATTCCTAAAAAAATAACCACATACATGTATATGAAAATTTAAAGAAGGTAGGAAAGGACCTTCTTTTTGAATTGCTTTTTCTTCAAGATATGGATATCGACCGTTGAGCTAAATAGCATATATTATTAAATTTTTTAAGGTACCGATTAAAAAACCACTCACATCTTAAGCTGATGAAAAACTTTCAAAGTAAATGGGCTAAGTAAATTTGAAATGGTGAGTAGTTTGAATTTGGTGGTTATTATTCTTATTTATATATTATTCTTCATTCCGGTGTAAACTCAATTCATTATTCGATCATAAACGGAATTTAAGGATTTAAAAACCAATTTTAAGACTGATAAGGGTATCACCACCAAAGGGTAAGGTAAAGAGAATTATAAAACACGTCGAATATATTTTCCAAAGGAATGGCTCGGTAGAGAATTAAAACACGACTAGATGGAGGATAGAATGGAAATTGCTACACTTTTTTCATGGAACTACCGGTTTATTATAATAAAAGTGGTGATATTTTATGATTTGAATATTTGCGAAAATTTCACAAAAAAAAACGGTTGCTGCAGCTCTTATTAATTCCAGTTAATGCCACAGCGCTGCAAGAGCTATGAAGATAATTAAAAACGAGCCCTCTTGCGTGAGTTTTCTGAAAACGTCAAATTGGTTGTCAGATTGACAAATCACTTTTTAAACATTAAGCAAAATTGTCTATAACGCGGTAAATTTGCAACAAACTGAATGAAAGAACTGCTGAATCAGCGCGATGCGCCGGTTAAATAACTTAGTTACACTATTTAGTGCTATGTTTGCATTTTTTTTCGGTTGCTTCCTTACAACAACTCTGACAAACATTGAAAAATGCACAACAAAACCAGCGTCGCGAGTTGATCAACACAATGGAATTTTTCTGATTATTCTAATTTTATCCGCCCCCAGTTATTTTGAACGTCGACAAACTATAAGGGATACTTGGCTAAAACTTGGCAAACCTCTGCGACAGCCATACTACCCCGAGGATAACATTTATTTGCCAGAGTACGATGACCAGGGATTTCTGCAGTATGAAACAGTTGCAGAGCAGGCAAATCGTTTTTTACTTTTCCTTGACTGGATGACAAATGTTAATGAAAATGGGATTGGAAATAGGCGAGACATTCGTACAAAACATTTTTTCGTCATTGGGACAAAACAACTGAGCTCTGCATTGAGAGCAGAGATATACAAGGAGCAAAAAAGCTATCGAGATCTATTGCTTTTGAATGATTTGGAGGACAACTACTCAAATTTAACAACAAAGCTCCTGCTGAGCATTGAGTCTATAGTGAGGAATCACAAGTTCAACTATATTCTGAAAACAGATGATGATACCTACGTGAAAATGGACTTCTTGCTGAACGAGTTGGTGTCTTACGACAGGAAATTGATCAGGAGGACGAAAGAGTACAAGGACACACCTCTGCCTGAACTCTACTGGGGATATTTCAACGGGAGGGCACAAATCAAAACCAAGGGCCAATGGAAAGAGAGCCACTTTAATCTGTGCGACCGATATCTTCCCTACGCCCTCGGCGGAGGGTACATCATTAGCCGAATGATAGCTGAATACGTGGAAACGAATTCAAAACTGCTCAGTTCCTTCGTTAGCGAGGACATCTCCATGGGAACTTGGATATCCCCGCTGAGAAATATCTACAGGAAACATGACGTGCGCTTCGACACGGGCTACATGCCTCGAAAGTGCGGAAAACATCATATCGTCCTACACAAGAGGACAATTGAACAAATGCAGGACTTATACGAAGACCGATTATGCACTTTCGAATCGGCCAATGAAAAACTAATGAAAAGACCTGCCGAGTACCACTATAATTGGAAAAAATCCGCTAATAAATGTTGTGATAGTTTAGCTTAGGATTAAAGCCAAAGTCAGCCTGGGTAGCAAGATAGAGTGTAATTAATTTAAGTACTTATAAGCTCTCGTGTTCTAGTCAGTTAAGCCATCTGATGCAAATTAAAAAATTTATTTGTTTTTTTTCTTATTAAGTAAAATAATGTTTTCATTGCCTTAACATTTTTGTAACTTTCCTAAAAATAGCACCTTACATTGGACGATATCAAATATTTTCTTAACTTTTGCGAGATTTCAGATTTATAGATACGAGTTATAAAATAAATAAATCTTTGTAAAGTGATCTGTATGTTTGATTTAATTTACTTTTATACCAAGTAATGATTGGGGTGAATGGAATGCACATTTCTTTATATTCTTTCAAATTTAAGAAAAGTAGAGTATTATTTCAATCAAAAGTGCAGTAATTTTGCGGTTATTTTGATCTAAGCCTTCCTTCCGTTTTGGACCAGTGTTTTAAATTGAATTTCATTAAAACTTAATAATATTTCAGATTTCATTTGAAAAAGTTATAGAAGGATTAACAAAATTGGGAAGAAAACTTCACAGAGTAAATGCGAACATGAACCTGAAATTTTATTCAATGTTGACCGGCCTAAAGCCCAATTTTTATAAAAAAAAAATCTTGATTCGAGCACTTCATAACAAGATGGTCACTTTTGAAAGATATATCGTCGTATCATGAAACTGTTTGAAAAATGAAAAAGCAATTCGTTTATATTTCTATATTGTGTAAATTAAAAATTAAGCGAGCTATTATTTTTTCTGTTAGATAAACAATCTCCAATAATAAAATTATTTTCTATCCCCGAAATGCATACTCATACTGAGAAATTCGAAGTTTAATGAGTTAAATTCCCGGCGCAGGACTTTTACGAGAAAATAATTAGAATATTATGCGAGGACAAATTTCATGATTGCAATGAAAATTTCGTAACATATTCCCGGTTTTTCAAAAAGTGGTCATCCTATCATAAAGTCATAATAAGTTTTAAATTTATTTTATTCACTTACTTGTGTTCTATTAGCCATTTTACCCGGTCATGAGTTTCATAAAGGCTGGCCACAACAATATCCTTAGGGGAAACAATAAAGTATCTGTTTTCTTCTATTATACAATCTAAGTGATAGTCATTCGCTTTGTATTCCTGATACCTGTAATTATTGAAAATTACAATACAATTCTTATATTTATAAATACGACATACCCCCGCAGTGATAAGCTGTCTGTGCAAATTTCGTTGTAATCGCTTGTTTTATACTGCAAAACACATAGAAATGGTCGCATAGCCTTGTTATTTTCAGCATCCCGCTCTTTCGGATAACCTAAGACGACTAGTTGATCTCCCATCCCCATTGGGGCAACGCCACTCACGTAGAAATCTGTTTGGAATGTTGAAACTGCAAGAAATCATATTTAAATGTTTCACACATGTGTAGAAAGAAAATTTACTTGGATCAACAATGAATCCCGGCAAATCTTTGGTAGAGACTTCAATCGCGTTGCGCTTTCTAATTATGCAAATACGTATCGTGTCCACCCATCCGATTAGAAGAGTTGTTGAGTTTGACCATCGTAAATTGCAGCGGAAATTTTCCAGTTTTGAACTATTATATAAGCAATAATAACAATTTTAGCAAACAATATACATATGTACATATAAAGACGATATTTTTATCTGATTTGTAATCATTTCTTATTTCACTAATAACTTTCGTTAAAACCAGCTTTTAATTAATTGAAGTTCAAAAATGTTAACCTGCTCTTGACGAACTTTTTCCGCAATAGCTCTAGAACTATTTCACACACAATTTTGAAAATAAAAAGAGTTACATAAAAAAAATCTTCCATATGATCTGAAAATAACTAACAAAAATATTTTCAAATTATTTTAAGTTAAGAACTACATATTTAGGAAATATGTTGATAAATAAGCATCATTGCTCTAATTTTTTTTTTCATATAGGTTTTAGGAAAAAAGTCTGATCCGGGGAACTGAACCTATGCTTTTCGGATTTTAGTTAAAATGCTCAGACCGCTGAGATAGCGTAGCCAACTACCGATAAATTTAAATAATTCCGAGTTTTATTGGGAAGTATAATCGATGCAATGCACTATAATTAATTAGATTGCACATAAGAAGGTAAGGAAAATGTGCATATTTGCGTTCTTGCTGAAAAGAATGACACAAAGGGAGAGAAGATAACTAGGTAAGGTCTTTTAAATTAAAACTTACTCTTTTGGTTCTTCCCATTTGATAAGGCCTAGAGAGCATTTCTCATTTAAGTCGTATACTCTTACGCCTAAATTACTAGCCCACGCCACAAACTGCTCGCTCCAAGCAATCGCAGAAACGAAACCTTCTGAGTCACTCAGCACCGTTGATTTAAGCCCTTTGAGAAAGGCTTTCTCGTACAAAGTTAATTTGTCGTCGCCTAGAAACAATTAAGGAACATTAATCTAGAATTAAGTTCCGTAGTACTCGTTTAGCTTACCGACAATAAATCTCCTTCCAGCACCAGCCCTTGGGTCCGGATCTAAGGCAATTGATTTCACAAACTTTCCAACATCGAATTTTTGGTTGTTATCAACGCTATACAACCCGGAGATAATTACCTGCGAGATAACTTTGATGTAAATTATTTTGGATCGGTTTCAGACAAACCTTTCCGTCGTCCGAGCATGAAGCTACATATTCTCCTCTTGGGTCCACCGAAATTTGATTTACTGCGATTGTGTGGGAAAAGTGTTGTTTACTGAGGAATGACTCAACTGAGTTCCCCTGATGATCGAGGAGGTGAACGCCTCCAAAGAACGTACCGAAAATAAGAAACTGAAAAGTTAGAATTGTGATTGAGGGACGTTGATATAAATTAGGAATTCATGTTCCAACCCGGGGGTGTACGGCCACACAGCTGACGGCGTCTTTATTGAGTATGGTTTTAAGATCGTTTCCAATTCGCACATATTTAAGTTTTGGTTCCACATCTTCCTCGGAGCTCTCTGTTTCAGTGTCCTTGGGAGAACGATTTTTAGAGGGAATGAGACAAGGAATTCTATGTGTTTCTGCAGTTTCAATAGATCATCACTTACGCTATTATTTTCTGTCATATTTGGCAAGAATGCTTAAATTAGCGATAAAATATACGCCAAGCACATCTGAGGTAAACAGAGTGAGAATAAAGACAAGATACAAATGTCAACACCCATATGGCTTTGACAACAAAAGGCTGCAAAATTTTGACGCTGTTGGAATGTTGGCACTGCTATCGCTCGAGTACTGTTGTTTGTGTACGCCGGATCCGGATCGGATCGCAAAAGGCAGTCAGTAGAGAAGTGCTCGCATGTCAGGTGGGAGGTTTGTTTATTTTCCACTTTACGAGTGTAAACAAATTGTTTAGGATTAAAATCATGAATAAAAAGAGCGACGGCATTCGGCAGAGGAGGACAGAAATTAAGGAAGCTCGCAGGGATGTTGCAGCCAGTGGAAAGCTAGGAAGGAAAAATAAACGCAAAATAAGGTGGGGCTCATCAAATATTCTGCGGAATTGTTTACATTTTGTATATTGACTTTATCTGCGGCGACATTTGGTAAATGATTTTGTATGATTTGCGTCAAACTCAGGGTAAACGTTTCACTCTTTGATCCTGGTAAATCTCGCAAAAAAGAAATGTGATTCAAAATCTTACAAAAGTTTTGCTTTTTAATAACACGTCAGCTTAGTAAAATTGGTACGCTTTCCCCAAAACAAGAAAGATCTTTGTTTTTAATATATCTGCACATACATACTAATTTCAACCTTCAGAAATAAAACATAAATTATTTAGACTATTTACCACCCCTTTTTCCTACAGAGTTTTTTTCTGCAAAATTTTTTAACCGAAATCGATCAATATATGAAATGTAGTAACTTAAAATAAATTAATATGTAAATCTTTTTAAATACAATTATACTTTAGTCCATCAGGACCTTTCAATTTACATATCTATTAAAAAGGCCATTCTTTATTTTTTCCGAAAATATGTTCTTGCTCCCTGATAAGTTCTCTACCTAAAATAACCTAATTGTATATTTCCTTACCCTTTTTACCTGTTTTTTTAACCTTGGAACCGACATTTATTGCAATTCTTGTTCTGATTTCTGCCGGAAAAATATTCTATCCTAATTTTGTACATTGCAATCTTGAGCAACAAGACCAAATTCTGTTTTTATATTATTTTTATATTTTATTTTGGTTTGCAATTTAATTTTGTTCTTTCTCTTTAAACGATTTAGTTTTATCTGACAAGGTAAGATATTTAATGCGTATTGTTTCTACAGCACGGCAAGCGCTGCAACAAAACCGGGTCTCCATAGACTATGGACACGAACAGTGATCGTGTTTTGTGTTATGGTCGTGGTATATTACTTCGTTACTAAAGAAAAAGAAAAGAAGTTTGCTACTGTACAGGAGCGAAATCTCATACGATTTCAGAATATCACTTGCGCCCCAGCATATTTACAGGAAGTGAAGATCTTTCCACAATGTGTGCCTTCATTTTGTGGTCGGTTTGTTAACGATCGATTAGTTCATATTCGGGAAGTTGAAGGACTATTAGAAATAGCCAAAAATGGAATGGCTTTGGGTGGTTCTTCTGGCGGAGCTTCAATTTTAGATCTCAATTCAGGCGCATTAAGCAAAGGAAAACATTTTGTGGATGTATACAACATGTCGCAAGCAAAAGATGTTTTTAAAGAGGAACATATGCTAATTTATAAAGTAAGTATTAAAATTTATAGTAAGTGATAACAGATATATACGTCAATATATTTGTAGAATGTGAAAGCGAAAATTAAGAAGGCTATAGCCGAACAGTTTAGAATTGATGAAAATTCATTATACCTGACATACCCAAGCTTCTTCTCCAGGATTACTAATACATCAGCTAAAACTATACACGATGAATATTGGCACCCGCATGTAGACAAGGTAATCAAAATATTTGTAGTTTCTAAACGATTCAAATCTTAAATCAATTTTACCCCAGGAAACTTATGAAGCATTCCACTACACATCCCTTCTTTATCTTACTGACTACGGAAAAGATTTTACTGGAGGGCGTTTTGTATTTGTTGATAAAAAAGCTAACATGACAATTGAGCCTGTGCGGGGTAGAGTGAGCGGTTTTACTTCGGGAGCTGAAAATGTACATTTCGTTGAAAAAGTTACCTCTGGCACAAGGTAGTATTTAATACTACTTATCTCTTCTTTTGTTACAACTTCGTATTTATTTTAGATATGCACTCACAGTGTCTTTTACGTGTAATCCAGAGATGGCTATTGCTGACCCAAAATTTAGGTTGGGCGATAAAAATCACACCGCGACGGAAGAAAGCTTAGATCCTGGATATAACAGAGATCAAACTTGAAGGAATGCTTCATTTATGTTAGCAGAAATTTAGTTTGTATCGTTTTAAGTGATTTTAAAACAGAAAACCTTTTCTGATATGTGCATTCCGTGTCTATATTCTTGTTATTACACTACACATTGTATAATTACCGTTTTAATTCCACATTTGCAATATAGAAAGAGGATAAATGTAAAATAGACTTTTTATTACAAATCTGCCACTAATATGTTGTAAAAATTCACAAAAGCTTCTAAAAATTAGATTCACTTTCTACGAATTAATAATATATACTATTAAGACTTGTAGACATTTTAGAAAGCCTACATTTTAAAATATTACTCGAATAGTTTTTATTTATTAGATATATGTTTAATTGATTACTGCTTAAAATCTTTCTTAACTTATCAGCTTATGAAGTCAGTTTAATAGCAACGAGAGCAATGTTAGCTTCTTGAACCCAATTTGTGGAACCGTTTTTCAATTTGATAACAGAGCATAAATAATTCTCAATTACATGCATGCACAGACAACAATGGAAAGAACTGCATTAAAAAGAAGTGATTTTGTGACTAATCTATTTTTTATTCATTTAAATCAGAATTCTTAAATTTATCAAAATTATAAAAACCTGCTCGAACTTGGCGACCTCCGAAGAACCTGCCATTAAGATCAACAACGGCTGGAAAAGAGCGTTTAAGAATACACCAGTTTAGTTAATTTAAAAAATATTAATACCTTTAATGGCGCTTTCGATTCTCTTGAACTCAACAAAAATCCGAACCGCGTCTTCTGGGACGACACCGCTGATTTCGGTAATTACCACTGAAATAACTTCTCCGTACTTTGTGTTGCATTCGTCCTTTACTTCGGGCTCAAGTTCACAGTCAACATCTCCTGGCCCAACCATATTCTAGAACAGCAAAAGTGGTTTCCTTGTACTTTTAAATAGCTCTAATAAGAGATTACGAAGGCTACCCTCAACAAGACAACTTTGCTCGGTGATTTCATAATTTCTGTTATGCTCGGTTCCGATTTAGGCGCTGGATCCACCACTGGGGGGCTAGGTACGACTGGCGGCGGGGGCATTATTAATTCCTTTTCATGTATAATCCTCCCTCCTCGTTTTGAAGTCTTTTCAACTTGCAATGCCATAGACATTCCTTGCTCTTGTTTTCCTAATCCTTGTCCATCTTTAAAACCGTATTTTGCCATAATCTTAGCAGCTACGGAATTTGCTCCATATGGAATGGTTACGGCAGAACTGTTGATACCAAATAAAAGAAAAGTGTACGGGATATTTTAATTTTATCGAAAATAAAACCGAAATTGGAGAAATATGTATACATATTTAAAATTAAACACCTTCTCTGCAGTGAACTGCTCTTTTTCCTTTTCGATAAGCGCTACATGCTCAGTTATTCAAAATTGCACTATTCATTATAATAACAAGGGATAAGGAGTAAGTAGGAATTTTTTCATCCCAAGCCTTAATTTTATATATATGTATACAAATTTTCAGCATTAAAATCGTCTCAGAAAAAAATATGAGATACGGACGGATAGACAGCAAAATTATAAGGGCTCCTTGTTTTGCTACGGAACCCCGAAAAACTGACTTCAAATTTTAAAATGATATTTTGAAAAAAATAGAAGCTACCCATTTTATCTTATGCTTTTACTCTCCCAATTATTGTATTCGCGTTCAAAAATTTCGATCAAGCTTTGCAATCGAAGGTGATGGAGGTGTGCGCGTTCGCTACCAAACTATTTGCACTGTTTCACGCACAATTAAGTAAACAAGTTCACTTTACCTCTCGCTTGGATTGCTGTTGGAGCTCCCTTCTTGCAGAGACGGAGGAGGCGCAATAGCGGCCCCGGCTGCTCTAACTTGTCCTGCAGGTGGCGATCTTGCGTAGGACTCTTCCTCCGTCACTCTGTTTGCGAATCCTGAAAATTTGCTTGGCGGGGACTCGTCGCCTCCAAACCTGCTGGATCTCCTTTTGCGGTCTCGGTCGCGTTCTCGATCGTCCTTGCGAGTGTCCCTTTTCTCGTCCTTCTCCCGCTTGTCTTTAACTAATTTCTCGTACTCGTTGGGCCACAACGGGTCGTACTCGTCTATGACGTCCCAATCGTAGTCACTCACCTTTCCGTCGGTCACTATCGGCTGCAGGGGCTGTGCGATCGTCGTCGTCGTGATCTTTGGCAACGAGTGATGGTTCTCCTGGTTCGCCCTCACCTGAAATATGTCGTCCTCGGTGCTCTTCTTCGTCTTTAGGCTAATTGGTGTCATCATCTACATCACAGCACAATGTGAGATTAAACAAATTGACGTTAAAGTTCACCTGGTCCTCACGAGAGTTTTCTTCGGCGGGTCCCTTCTCGGTGCGGGTAATGTAGCCTTTTTTATTGCCAATTGGGTCTGCAGCATTTTTATTCCTGAAGACCAACCGTCAATCTGCCCCGCGCGCTGCTTTGTATCTAGATCGTCGTAGAGATCCATTTTCCGGCTTATTTTATTCGTTTAACGCGATCAAATCCATAAAAACAAACAGACCGGACAAACTTCGACCACAAATGTCAAATGGGATGTGAAATGTCAATGGTAAGGATTTGGACTAGACTGCGAATTCAATCGGTAATAGATTAGAAACCTTCGAGGACTGGGAAATCGTTTTCCAGCGCTTTCGGGAAAAGCAGTTTCTAAGCGCCACAACTACTATGAGTCCATTTATTTGATTATTCAGTTACACTCAAACTAGTGAAAATATACGAAGAATTATCTGAAATTGAAAAATCGATTTTTTTTCTGGAATCTATATAAATATAGGTGTCGAAATGCGCAGCCGTTTTCTTTATATTTTATTTTTTCACAAAACGGTCGCGTTTTTATTATTTTTTTTCTTTTGGATTTTTTTTTTTCTTTTGTAAAATGGTATGAAAAAAAATAATAATAAAAATTTTTTAAATCGGCTACGCAGAGACTTATGTAGCTACTGCGATTATAAAACTTTCCAAAAAAACTTTAAAATCGGTCCATTGGTCTTCAAGAAACCGATTGGACAAGCTCTAAAAAAGTCGTTGCGAGAAAATGTATATAACTTAACGAATTTTGTATATTTTTTAATAAAACGTTGTTTATATAGAGTTGAATATACTCTTTCAATATTCTTTTACCCGATCCTTAAAAAATAAATTATACCTGCGCACAAAACTTCGCGAAAATTCACAATTTTTTTGATCCGTCATAGTGGCGTTCTCCCATAAAATTTCTAAATTTAATAAATTTAATTCGTCGCAAAACTTTTCTTTCGGTTCCAACATAGGGTTTACTCATAGGAATGGAAATGTACGGACCCTGCGCTTCAAAATCAAATATTTGCCCATATAACTTGATGTAAGAAATGAAAACTAATTTATATAAAGAAAATTTCATATGCAGTGTCCATTTAACAATTAATGTCGATTAGTTTTCGCAATTAGCTTCCTTAGCCTCATTTTCATATCAAAAAATTTTATTAGTGTATAGTTCTAACCAGCTATTTTACATTATTATATATACCAATATTATAAAGAGAAAAGATTTGATTGTTTGTTTGTTTATTTGCATTGAATAGGCTCCGAAATTACTGAATGGATTTCAAAAATTCTTTCACTGTTGGGAAGCTACACTATCCCCGGGTGACAAAGACTATATTATATTTTCAAAAAATTAGAGGTCCTTACTAAAACTCCAATAATGTAACCCAAGGTTTAAAAAAATTACCTAAAAAACACGAACGAAAACGCGGGCATTTGCTAGTATAATATATAGATAATACATTATACCATTATTTCAGATAAATTTGAGAAAATAGATAAAATAAGTACAAATCTTGTTGAGTTAAAAGGTTTTATTTGATATATTCACATTATTACTAACAATCAAAAAATCAATCTAAATGTCTATTGGAGATTCAAAACCAAAAACCCTGGAAAATTGTAAATACTCATTTTAATAGAAATACCTCAATTTTAAACTGTTGTCGCTATAAGAAACCGAAACCAATATATTTGAAAATATCAAAATTAACCCCAAAAATTCCTAAGTGCCGCACCACGTATAGCATTTCTTTTGAGGATCCACGGTTACAGCATGCCTAGTTAAGTAAAACCATTTAAAAGTACTTTGTCTAAAGTTTAAAAGTTTATTATTAATCCTTATTCTCATAGCTGTTCAATTGAAAGCAAAAATGTATTGATCCTATCTCAACATTTCCGTTGGGTGATAGTTCTTTTCCATCAATAACAAGTAATCTCTCGAGACCTTTTCAGGGAGATGATTCCGCAAAGAAATCACTTCTGATGCGATTTGATTTACTTGTCAAGCCCAATTTATGAAGGTATTGCTTGGTTGTGATGCACAACATTAATTTTATTTGAAGAGCCGTCCTAACATACCTAACAAGGTGAAATCATATTGATTTCCGTGAGAGCTCTGAAAGTTTGGTAAGTGTCTTAAAGTGATTTCAAAGAAGAGAGATCCAACAATAAGAAAGGAATTTTCATGATACTAATTTATTGAGATGAAGTTAAATATCAACAGTTTCATACATAGAAGAGGAGAATCACAGATTTCGTAATACTTTTTCAGTTTATCAATAATATTTACAAATGTTTACTTATTTAACTAAGTACTGTTTAGTTCCATTCACTTTTGGAAAATGCTCCATATTAATAATTATTACGGATATCCAATATTTGTTATTATCATGCATTACATTACACATATGTATTTACTTCCTTATGTTTCATTTTTCATATACAAGTTGACTTTGGAATGCTGTGAATAATAAGAGGACAGAGCTTTGTTTCTGCATTCCATTAAGAGTACAAAATATAGTTACTGCACATTGTCATTTAGTCTTACTTCA
This sequence comes from Machimus rusticus, assembly GCA_951509405.1. Lineage (NCBI taxonomy): Eukaryota > Metazoa > Arthropoda > Insecta > Diptera > Asilidae > Machimus > Machimus rusticus. The sequence goes on along the minus strand of OX608052.1, from coordinate 1,752,700 downwards.
AAAAGCGCAAATCGTTTTATACGCTAAAGTTATAAATAATACATACTTAAGTCGAAGATCTGGTTCTAGTAGACTGTTTTTAAGGGTTTTTAATCATTACTTATTGACCCGAATCAGTTTCTTTTGTCTCAAAATTCAATCCTATTTTGCATATGTTTTTCAAGTTTAAACTATAAAAAGAAATCACGGACAATAATAATTTTAAAATTAATTGAATTTGAGAGGAGTTTTTCTATAGATTAAGCATTTGGAGACAAAAGACTCATTCGGTTAGGTTTTTAAGTTAAGGACAAGAGAGGCTCTACTTTAGGTACTGGGAAGAAAATAAGTTTTAGATGTTTTGTTTTGTTTTTTTTTTCCTTCTATAAAGCTCCTATAATATGAGGTTTGAAAAGATTAAAATTCATTCTTTCCTAAAACTGTAATAATTCAAGTTGATTGAGAGGATTTTGAAATCAAATATTTTTCATACCCGCTTTTTGAACTCTTATTATATTAGCATTTAAATAGTTTTATAGAATTGTAAATTTATTTATATTTTAACCGACTTTTGTTTGATTCAAAATTCTCTTTTATTTTATTAAATCTTAATTTTAAAAAATGATTCATTTTTAAAAAATACCATATCTTAAGCTAGCAAATATATAATTCTGAACTTTCTAAAGTAGAACCTCTAGAGAATTTGAAAATGTTGACAAATACTAGATCTGTTCGAAGTTAAACTTCTGGTGAAAAAAATTAATAGGTTTCTCTGCTTTATATATGTATGTAGGTACAAACCATTGAGTGTTTTTTACAAACCGAAATGTTTTGTTCTTTTAAACCTAAAAATCCTATCAAACTTTCATCCATGACTTAAAAAACGATATTGTGTAATTTCTGCAATATTTTGCAGTACTATTATTGTTTTTTCTTCACTATTTTTTTTTTAATCCAAGAAAGGTTTGCTTCTATTCTACAAAAAAGAAAGAGATATTCTTGAACTTGTGTGCAGTCCAGTTTATTATTAATTTATTATACTTTGACATTAATTCATAAATCGTGCATGCCAAATTTATTAAAATTGCAAATAAATTCCATAACAATATGCGTACCCACTGGGAACTATTCCTTAGTTCCTTTTCATTAAACTATAAAAAACTTAAAATCAAAATTTTCTTTGACGGTGTAATCACGTCATAAATAAATATTGTAAAATAAAAAACAAACTAAAAATACTCTTAAATTTGTAAATAATTTTTAGATTAGACAAAAATAAACAAGTATTGCACACGAATAGCAGTTCTGCTTTATTTTCTATATTTTAGCAAAATCAACTTTATTGCAATTTTTAGTACCTATTTTATAAACCTATTTACAATTTTGTAATTTGTTTTGAGCCAAAAGTTACTGACAATGCACTTAATTCCTCTTGAATCACTGTTATTACACATATTATCTCTTATAAAACGGTTTAGAATCAATGTAAGACTATACATATAAATTTTAATTTATGAGAGATTCATTAGGTGTATTCACCTATTTTAAAATACCATTCGCTGAAAAAGATCTCCGCCTTTATAATTCTTTAAGTAATTGAATTTGTTAAATGTCAAAGTATAATAAATAAGTAAGAAATTTGTGTTTAATATTAAAATGTACAAAAATTAGTTTTACGAACAAATCTTTAAAACTGATTGAGAATTAAAATATTATTTACGTTGATTCATATTGTTCCAGCTTAAGACACGCTGCAAAAGCCAGCATTACGCAGGATTTTCTGCCAATCCTAAAGCCTCTGCATGTTTTTTGGCCTTTAGTCGTAAATCAGCTATGCTTGAGTTTTTACTATGAGCTGCAGCAATAGCGGCAAGATTTAGAGGATACTGCGGAATTGGAAAAAGTCCTGAACTACCATTAGTAATTGCTGCTGCATACTGGAAAGCAAAATAAGTAATTTGGTAGAAATATTTCTAAACATATTCATATTATACATTTGTACCTGATGCGCCGCAGATATTAAAGCTGGATCAAACGCTGAAAACGCTGCCGTCGATGATGAACTAAAATGTTGAGGAACACTACCATTAGAAGAGCCCGACGAATTATTTGTGCTCCGGAGCGCTGGGAGATTAACGTAAGGAGCAACTCGACATGGTTCAAGGGGCGTTGAGACAGGTGGGCTGTGACTTGTTAGAAGGATGCCGGCTAAAAGATATAAAGAGGGTTATGTAATCTAATAAGGGTGAATTTTTTCACGAAACAAACAAGATTGAAAAGCAGAGAATTGTACTCTTGGGAAACGCATTTCACAGACCACCCTTAGTCTAGAAAGCTTTTTTCATGTTATTACATTTATAGCGAGAGGAAGGACCATCTTATAGCAATTTAAGGTACGACGCGATTCATACTACCAAACGAATAATACAAACCTTCTACTGGTAAAAGACTCGGAAAAGTGATTAGGGTAATAACCAAACTTTCCCCTGTACAAACGAAAAAAGAAACAGTCTAAGCCTTTTCCTTGTAAATCATTAGGCGTGATTGATGAGAATTAAAGCTTAAAATTTGTCACTTAACTGTTAATTAATTACATCCTAAGACTTTAAAACCATTTTTCCAGACTAATCATTTTAATTACTTTGAAATATTAAGTCCTAAAAACTACGCAATCTACGTATGTACCTATTTATATCAACATTAATAACTTAATAAAACAGACATCGTTGAATACAGGTATCAAAAAAGTAACATATGTATAAATATCCTATGTATTTAAAAGCACAAAGAAGTATATGAAGGGATAGTAGTGTAACAAACAAAGCAAGTTTTGCTTCTTAAACGTGCGGATTTTTTAATTTTAGCATGATATGCAAAGCCATTTTAGTTCTTCAAAAGAGTTCAACAAGTTTCTAGCGAGTTGCAATTTTAGGGGTTGAAATATTAAGCAATCTGCAGACACGGCCACTACGTTTTATTTGGCACGTTCTGCGCAGAATGAACTACACGTACACCTGTTAAAAATTCAGGGTAAGCGGTCTTGTAGCACCTAAATGGGGCCATTCTAGCTCTATCAAACCAATTGTACTGAATTCGATTTGATCATTACAACTTCCCTGGGATTTACGCTATTTTCACTTCCCGACCCGGCCGCCATCCTTTTTCACGCATCGCACCTCATAGAGTCGCGCTCGTCTATTCGGGGGCAATTGGCGGAGCGCTAGCCCTCCTCCGGGTGGCGACGAGCACCTATAGCCGTTTTTTATGGCTGTCTACTAAATAAATAAACAAATAAAAATTGAATTAAAAGAGGAAACTGCGAGCAGATAAAAAATAACGACGTAAAGCAGGCGAAACATCGCCAAGAGGGGAATGGGGCTAAATGAGCGTGGCCGCGTTCGGAGGCAAGCACCCCGAAATGGGGCCGAATGGATTGTGCTTGTTCGCAGGAACATCAAATTGATTAACATCAGTCCTCCGGGTGGCGAGGGTCAAGAAGGTTCGAAGGCGGAAAATCCTGCAATCAGATCAGACCCGTCGGGCACGGGGGAAAGTGCGGTTAAAAATGAGTTAATATATTCCCTGCCCCTAACATGGGTCTGGGCCGGGGGTGGCAACCGAATTGAATTATGGTAAGTGAATTTTTATTACATTTTATGCGATTTCCTGGTTGTTTATTCAAATCGTTCAGCTTTTCCGTGATGAATTAAGATTAAAGGAAGCGAAGGGAGATCAGTTTACGCGGCAATTTAGGTTTTTTACAGTTAATTGAATTAAGATTTTTTAAATAAATCAAGTTTATCACGAATAAAATAGGATAAGGTGTTACTATAAATAATTTACCTTATAAAACAGATCGGTTTTACAGATTAATAACATTTACTATAAAGGACATAATTACGGATCAAATTATTATTATAATCAGGAACTGTTTGTCGTAAATCTTTTAAAAATAAGGCCTCAAGGGTGGCGACTACTGGTGGTTTTAACTTAAATGTCGCCCATTTTACAATAATATTTAAATCTCATATATGTATGTAGTAGGTGATCCTTCGACTAAAATATCGTGAGAACACGGCATGGACAAATCCATGAAAAAGAAATGTTTTCCATGTAAAAGTTAAGAAAAATTAACTCTCAATAAAAAGGAGCAAAAAGAAATAGATGGTGGTTCCAATAATTTATTCAATTTTCCTCTATCGTGGAGAGTGTTGTGAATATCCTTTCATTGGATAAAACGATCACGCCAAGGAAGTCATTCGGTATCAGCAGTTTAGAAATTTTTCAGAAAAACCATCAATGAAGAATTTTACTGATCAATTCAAAGAAAGCTGTGGAATAAAACTTAAAGGACACATACTTTTCGAAGAATGCATAGAATATATGAGCCGATGAGAATTATAGCGGCCGAAAGTCAAAACTTTTCAAACACTGATTTAAGACGAAAATCATATCACTTACCCATCACCGTGTTAAGTACCATATTAACTATTAAAATTTGATTTCGCTACTATGATTCTCGGAGGCTCATATGCAATTATCCATAAGTTAATTTATTTTCTTATATTTCTTTAAAATTGTTTTCTATGGGAAAGACACTGGAATTTGTTGTCAGCAAATAGTGAAAATCGAAATAAAAGCCTAAATCATGTTTAAATCGTCTAATTTGATCCACTCCAAATCCAAAATGTTGGAGTCCACAAAAATCAACGGTTTTCTTTTATGAAATTTGGACCCTATGATTTGAATCCTCATAATTTGATTTTGGACTCTCGAGTGTAATTTTTCCCTTCGAGAAACCTATAAAAAATACACCACACTTGTGCCAACTTAAAAGACTGCGCAATAAAGTAATTGAATTATACTCCAAGAGTACACTTAAAAACAATGTCTACTTGTTTAGGTAACAAATTACAATTTAGAGCGCCGGCCACATGAGGGTTGCAGGGCAAAGTGCCGAGCAACTGGGGTGAATGAATGACGAGGGGTGCTAGGGATATCGGCGACCAGCCCGCTCTTCACTAAATTGAATAAAATGTATTCACGAAAACCTGTATTAAATGGTTAACAAATAAATCACGATAAATCCGGGAATGATTAACTCTGGCCTGGGTCCCTGGGTGCTAAGTCCTCGGAGCTGGGGGGTTGATAAAAATATGTAGTTTGGTGTTGGTCCCCTAATTTAAAGGAACACCGAGGAATTAACGGCTGGCAATTGGGTCAGATTCGGCTGTTTGCTCAGTCGCCAGTTTCATCCCGTGCATGGCGAGTCCTCGCCGGGACAGGGGAACCCGGCGGGCCTCCCACTCGGTTGCAGTGCACTTTGGTGGTTGGTTTTAATCAAAATGTTAACATTTCTGTTTACACTTACAAATTGGCTGACAAACATGACAACATGTGAATGCTGCTTTATTTATTTTTTTTTTGTGGGGGATACAAATTTGTTACTCTTCCGTTTATAAACGTAAGCAGGGGGACAGTTTTCCATAGAAGAAATTTTCAGTGAAAACAGGATCAGGTAGTCCGTGAACGGAATGCTAATGATTTCGAAAAATTTCTATGCTGATGATTACAAACAAAAAATTATAATAAACAAATAATGATAGCTCGGTAGGCTTTTTAATATGCTGGGCGTGTCTGTCTGTCGCACCCCCGCTTTCTCGTTTCGATGATCCACTCACCTTTGTGCATTTGGTTCTCATGCTTCCTGCATTTTGCCCTTCTGTTCTGGAACCAGACCTGCAAGGGAAGGAAGGGGTACGTTAGTAATTGGATTAGCTATTTCGTATGTAAGCATAACTTGTCTAATCTGGCCGGGCATAAATCATTTCAACTTGTCTCGTAAATCACGTTTCTCCGAGAGGGACAAATACTAAAAAATACTTGGTGCAGTCCAACTGAAATTCGCTATAATGCCCGAGCAGACATTGATATTAGCCGACTTTTCCCAATTTGTGTCCATCTTCCGGAGCATATAAATAAATTTCACGCGCATGTGTTCTCCCCAAACTCTAACATGTGAGCTTCCTTCTTCTGGCATTTGTGCGAAGGAATGCAAGAAGCCGAACTTTTCTGCCTCAGCAAATCCAAGTTTTTAGCCCACCGAATGTAGAGTCTAAGTTTAAGTTACAGACTGACTGCAAGGAAAGGTGTAAGAGGGTTAAACTTCGGGGGCAAATTTATCGTCCTCCGGATTTTATCACCATCTCTGCAATTTTCCTTAGGATAAAAGTTAAATGTACATTTCCGTACCCAGCCACTGTATGAAGATTTGTTTCTTTGCTTTGGAAAGATTTTTTATTCGTTTCGAATTGGATCCCTTCGGGCGGTCTTGCCCACTTTTATGAAAATTTACGACTGGTCAGCGGTGGCCATGATGTACGCAGAGCTTGCATTTAGACAGAAACATTCATTCTGGCATACGTGCGATTTATGGGACTTCCTTCACTATTTTAAGGTCATAATTTCGTACCAAGACAGGCACCATTAAATTATGACGTTCATATTATGTGTATGATAGTCGAACGAAGTTCATATTAGGTGTATGATAGTCGAAATAATATTTAATTAACAAAAAGCGAAATAGTTCTGAAGGGTATCTTAACCCCAAAAGTTTCCTCCCTCAGAGAAAAGTGGCATTTTGAAATAATTTCCAATCAATATTCAATTAAAACTATCACAGTGCACAATGTTAATTTAATAATTATATCTTAAATTATCATTACAACATTTTCAATTGATTACTTCAAATTAGTTTTACAATTTTTACTGTATTCGAATATATATTATTTTTCTATTCAGATCTATGAAACTACATTTTTTAGTATATACGCGGTATACACCAAATTACATTAAAGCCAAGGTGTAATTGTTTTCCTTTTAAATTTCCAATGTTCTCTGTTATATATTCTTTTTGTAAGAATTTAAGAAAGATAGCGTAATAAGAAAAATATTTGTACAAAAAATACATATTTATATGGGTACGTTTAATTTTTTATATTCAATATTAACTATGTATATATTAAATAGAAAAGTTCTATAGTTTGTGTGGCTTGAACTTGAAAACCAATTCATGCAATTCAGTTACCACCGCCAAATAATGGGATAAAATCTCAATGCATATCTTTGTAGGGATATAGTCTTCATAGTCTGAATGAAATGACTATGACAGTGACATATACGGACAAATGGAACGCAACAATACATACATGTAAGATCTTGTTAATAAAACGCCTTCAGTGCACAATTCACAGTTTTTTATTGTCTAGAAATTTCGAGTTCATATATTGCTAAATCACAATGTTCGCAAAACTCAAAGCAAAACAATTCGTCTACTGAAGCTACTGACTGACTACTGAGGCTACTGATAATGTACTGATATGTATGTTGTATTTTAATTAAATTTCGATCGTTTGGTGCAACTTTGTGTGTTTCAAATGGGATTAAAATTAGCAATTGTTTTATTAGTCAACACATTCGTGCTTGCGTTTTAATTTTATTATACATTGCTATTCCAACTCCAATAATTCCGTTTTAAATAACTACAATCGTATTTGTATAATTTTTTCCCGTTTAGCTTCATAAATCTTTCAACAAGGAGAGATCTTTCATTAAGTGGTATTGAGGGCCAATGCGTCGAAATCGCACAAAAGCCGAGCGAACCAATCTGATGTAAGCAGTTACGTCCCCTAACAGACATCACTTACGCAAATTAAGTTACATTTTGTAATCAATCACCAAGAAACATTTAGCTGGGAACTTTTATTCATGTCGACTTAGTTGTGCACTTTGTGGCGGGATTACTTGCGATCCCCTACCCCAAGTGTTTTGAAAATTAACGAAAGGAGCGTCAGAATCCTCAAGGGATAGTATCAAGTTTGTGACGGCTCCCTGCCGAAGCACCGCGCAGCCTACGCTGAAGATGCTAAAAGACTACGGGGTGACGTTGAGTAACAGTCATAAATAAATGTGTCACTATCTGAAACCGATTTGCGCAAACACTTCTTAGTACCACCCACAATCACTTTCCCGCTGCACAGCTAAATTGAAATGGGATAAGTAAGGGATGTCCGAGTGACTTATAGGTTCGGTTTTGGCAAGTAATTAATCTCCATTGTTCGAACATAAGTGGACATTTATTTCCACTAATTCAATGTGTCCCCTAATTAAATATGTAATTCAATTACCTGAACTCTCGCCTCACTTAGTCCTAGCCGTTGACTCAATTCCTCTCTCATGAAGGCATCTGGGTAGTGGGTCTCTTCGAAGAGTCTTTCGAGTTCGTTAAGTTGTTCCAGCGTGAAGTTAGTTCTTGAACGACGCTGCTTGTTGCTAGAATTATTTGAATTGCCGTTATTATTGCTACTACTGCTATTCGTTGTCCCGTTGTTACTAGACGCGTTTCCACAACTGCTAGCCGCATCTTTGCCGGAACTGTTGCTATGTGACGCACTGCCATTGTATAATCGTTGAGAAGGACACATTTGTGGTATAGGCGAACTACTGCTATCTGTCCTATCATTAAGATCAATTGGGCTGCAAGATTCCCTCTTTTCTAAAAGCAAAAATAAATCAACATTTTCTTAAGTAGAATATAATATAATAGGTATATTTGAAGACAAATTAAAAAATCCTAATTTTATGTTCCTATTATTTCTTACACTTAATGTATGTTGTATGTGATAAATTACAAGAAAAGGTGATTTTCGTGTATGGCTGAATTCCTTAACATCGCATTAAAATAATAATTATGACCAGAGATCTCCCACTTTAACACATTTGATACATATGCAGAATGTTCGAACTCCACGTAGAAAACGCTATACCAATCGATTCCTTAAGGTGCCCCGAGCAAACACTTGTCCTTGATAATAGATCCTTGTAAACACATCGAGCCGGGGCTCATTCAAACGAGGATAAAAGTACTTTTCTTTCCAGCAATACCTTGTTAGGATCCGTTTCCAATTGAGTATTAGGGTTTAAATTCAAAATTTATCGATATTTTCGTTAAAAAATGCTCAGCCAAGAGCAAAAGAATGCTCAGGACCACCTAAGGAATAGACTACAATAGCGTTTTCTACCTATAATCCGAACATCCTTTATTATAAATCGTAGCAAATCGAAAATAAGTATCAATTATATTTTGATAAAAATAATCCCAAATCTTTATTCGAAGTTTATTTTTGAATCTTTTTTATGGAAGTTTAAAATACAATATTAAATATATGGACTTCTGATTTCTGTTAAAGAATTTAGAAAATCGGTTTAGTAGTTTTGCTGCCAGCCTAAATAAAACGTAGTTTTAAGATTAATTTAAACAAGTGGAATAATTATTACAATTAGTAAAATCATCATATAGCTATAAGGGGCATCGGTCCATTAATATTGTAACCACGTATGGACGAAAAGTTGCGGGAAGAGTATTTAATAATCTTTTTTTGATTTTCAGCCTACTAATTGAATTAGTTTTTATACGTAATTTAAAGTAGTGAAATCAACTAAAATAGTTGAAAAACTAACTAATCTTGTAAATGTTTTTCCCACTACTTTAGTTCTTTCAACTTATTTAATTAGTAGGCTAAAAAAGTAGTTAGTTTTTCTAATCTTTTTCTTTCAGTGTAGTTCTATAATTTCCTTGGAAGAAAAAATGAAATTAGTAATTTTCATGAGCGCGTCTCCATTCAAAAATATAACATATTCAATTGCTGGCCGTTTCGGCCGTTTGATCTTCAGCTAGACAAACAGAGAGCATCCATAACATAAGTTTAGTTGATACCATAAATTTTTCGTTTCTAACATTTTTGGAGTACCAATAAAATGATATACTATACTATGTATGTACTTGAAAAAACATTGCCATTAAAACTAATTTATAGTTAAGTTTTCTCGTTTCTATTTTTCATTTTGCTTATTATTTTTGTTTTGAAAATATTATTTATTCTTCAAACGATGAATAAGGAAAATTCTAAACCACTTTTCCCTGAAAAAGTAAAATCAATATCAGCTTAAAATGTGTTTTTTGAACAAATAGACCAAGCCATGACTGGATTCCGATAATTCTATTTTAATCATGACTAATGCCTTATTTCAGAAAATCAGAACCGACAATTGCACCCAACGGTGGCAAAAATTTATGATAGGCTTCACTCGGCTCTGATTAAATTATGATGTGTGTAATAATTGCTCGATTTCTGTATACATATATGTATATACACGCACCCGTGCATGATGACGTAAGCTCAATTTCAATTCAAAACTTGTGAACAATTTGTTATCATGTTTTTCCACTTATTCCGACATTTTACAGATTGAATTAGTTAGCGAGAGGCCGGAGGATTTCCTAAGGGACCAATAAGCATAAATTATTTTATTATTGATGCACACAATCTCCAGGGGCTTGAAGTAAGTATGTTATACTCGTGTGTGCTGAGAGTTAGTCTTTTAGCCGAATTTTGAAGGAACCCTTTTCTGTAAGACTCAACGCTTGAGTTTTTTTTGCACTTAAATCTTAAAGTGGCAAAGGATATTACTACAACACCTTTGCGCTTCCCTCCCGTTTTTTTCGTATCAAAGGTAATAGAGAATCAGTCACAGCCACTGGAAATGTAAACAATCAGTCGAACGAAATGGCTGCGTCCGAAATAATTTAATTGAATTACGTCCCTTTCGGGATGGAATTTGATTAGCTAACAAAACTGTTGGAAAAACGAAGGAAATAATGGTAGAGACAAATTTGATTGTAAATAGGAGGCGGAGCGAGGCGAGCAGTCGCAGCCAAACGGCAAAAGGAGACCAACCATTTAGCAGCGCTGTTTACACAGCCAATTATGAAATTTACATTTCATTTAGGATCCAGGCTCCCCACTCTATGCGCATTTATTAATGCTAGCAAAAGAGGAGCAAATGGATGTAATTCGAATTGGACTTTCCAAACTTTCCGGGACACTAAAAATAATTCATTATGCATCCAATTTCGACCGCATATAAGAATTTTTCACACAAATAATGGTTCAGTTTTAATTATTACCTTTTTCAGATTTTTTCAAATTAGTTTTTTTTATGCACAAAAATGTTTGAATAACAGATGAATTTTTCCTACGTACATATATGTATGTATGTAGGTAATTCGAATTCTCAACTGAATAGTCTATAGTTATTATTAAGATTGTTTGAGATGCTACTTAATTATTTATAACATTGAGCTATAATACCTGCACTTAAAGAAGGGTTAAAGCAAATTGCTTCGAGAGCGCCCCTAGATTTCATGAAATTACAATTACAAATTACGAGCATTTGGAACCAACCGTTCCATCCAATTGAAAAAACATAAAACTGAACTAAAAGATAGCCCCACTCTATCTTTATTCGTCGACGAAAACAGATATTTTCAGTTCAACCAAGGGTTAGGTGAGTGGTCCCATTCAACTTCACAAAACAAGAAAACAGTTCAATTACACAAATTGACTTGGAGTAATCCAGGAGAAAAGGGCGTCGAGTGGAAATAAAATGGTAGAATCAACTAAATCCGCGCCCCAGCAAGCCTTTCCCTTCAATCATTTCTTTCCGGTGGCAATTAACCCTACTGGGGAACGTGGGTGGCGATTTAAGGTAATTTCCTTGTTGGCAGCCTCTTAAAGCACTTCCTATTAATCCCGCCGCCTTAATCGCCCTTGTAGGAAGCGTTGAGCTGCCGAAGAGAAACAAGTCTGTTAATTAAGTCATCACAATTTTATTAGCAATTAATTAATTAGGTTGAGCTTTATGGGAGGGGATTAAAATCGACTCGCTCAGTTAATTGAAGTAGCTGTTGGATTTTTTAGCCTTATTTGCATATAGTAAATTAAATAGATACACTGTCACTGACTCTGTCTAATTGTAAGAAGCTTGGATTATTCCTGTCGTAGGTATTTCTTTAGCATGAAATCTTCTGCATTTCGGAGGTTTCTATACGTTGTTGAATCAACAAATTGATTTTTTTTTGTATTTCTTTCTTTTTATAATTAGCATTTTAAAAATACATAGTTAACATTCATACCACCATACCGGAAAACGAAATAGAACGAAAAATTTGCGTGCGTTGTGTTGTGACGGTACGTATACATCTTAAATTTTATTACAGTTTTGTAATAATTTTTGTTATTCAAGACAACCCAACCCCCCAAATATTTTGTTTTCTATTGCTCACTGCGGGGTAATTAGGAGCTCCTAATTACCCCGAAATTTGTGGCTCTGCAAAAAATTTGGTTTAATTTAAAAAATATTTATTTTAGATGCCCCGAAATTATACAAAGAAGACCGACGCTAGAAAACCTAATATTAACAACTTAAGTTTCATGTTCCCAATTACCCTACGGGTGTTAGGTAAATAGGTACGATTATGTTTTCGTTTTCTTTTTGATTTTTATTAAAAAAAAGAATTGCTAATGCTTTATGCTTTATGGTTATATCGTTAGTAGATTACCAAAGTTAATTTTTGAATAAAAGTTGATTATTTATGATCTCGTTTTTTTTATTTTTAAGACTTTTATGTTAGGTGTTCTCAATTACACCACGCTCCCTCATTTCTTAAACTCTATAGTGTTTATGATTATAGAAAAAATTACATGAAATAAAAATAAATTCAGTGATTGGAGTATATACAGTACGTACGATAAATAGACATATGTATGCTCAAAACAAAGTTCTTACCTTGCGTTTCTCGTGATTCCTGCTGATGGTTGCTGTCTATGCTCTCATTTTTTGGATTGAATTCAAGTTCGTTTTTTACAATTTCTGAGTCTGCAGTTGAGGTTTTCACTTCATTAACTATTTCCTTAGGAGGTCGTGCTCTAACCGAATTTCCAACTCCTTTGCCAACTATTTCTTCCATTCGAATCAAGTTAAGAGCCACATTGGTTTCTGCGCTGTGAGCTAAATCAAGATATGTAACATGTTAGTGAACACCTTTCAACACCTGACCACAATCGGGAAATACCTTCCGATTTGCGCTTAGGCGAATTTGATATTAGCCAATTCCTAGTTACGTTCCGGGCCTCCTTTCCGCTGCGCTTTACCAGAGATAATGGAGCGTCCCGGTTATTATTGTCCACGTCATCAGTTCCCGATAAATCTGTAATGTCGATATCTACGGATTCGTCGTCTGGCTCGGTCTCTGTTCCGCCGTTGATAGATAGAACATCGGAGGAATCGCCGCTCGCTATCACTTTTTGGCCTTCCTTTGTTGACATATTTATTACATCCAACACACGATTGTTGTTAAATTCGAAAGATTTTGTTACAAATTGTGCTAATTGCTCCATTGTTATTCTGTTTTATTTCGCGCTCTAACTTTTATTTTTATATTTATTTTACGAAGAACATGAGTGTTAACTATTATTTAGACCTGAAAATTGGTTCAAATTCAATGTAAATAAGTTATGTTATCTAGGTACAATAATAATTTGGTTAAACTTGAGATCTAATAGATGAAACTTTATAATAAAAATTCAGCAAGACTCAGAGGTCGCAAAATTCATGAAAAAATAATTAATATACGTATCCACGAAATTATGTTTTCTGTAGAAACTACATAAGTGACCACGTCAAGGACGCATCCGGAATCATAGGCGGTTTTTAGATTATAAGTTTGTAATTTGGTCTTTGTCGTGAGTATTTATTTATCGCATCGTATGATGACAAAGACAAAACGTGGATCCGTTAATTTTCAAATATATTACTGCTTATGTAAGCAGTTACATTTTTACGACCAATTATTGAATATGCAAGTTAACTATAATTCCTAAAATTGATAATAAATATCCCATCTGACCGACAAAATTTTGTTAGATTCGCTTTGCTTAATAATATCAATTGCTAATATTACTCCGCCAACAGAAAAGCGAGAAACCGAATCAAATTTCGAAAATGGCAATTTCAATGCCCAAATGTGACTTTGGACTTCTTTTTTTCAATTTTTTTCAATGGTAAGATCGAAATTTTTTCTAAGAAAAAGCTTCCATCTTATGGTCTTTCTCAAATTTGCGAATCGCAAGTGATTTACTTTTTAATAATGAATATATCAGCTTACAATTGGTGAAAGCTTAAGGACTATAATATGAAATAAGCAATTGTTCTAATATTTTTCCATGATTGATTTGGGATAAATATTCTTTACTTTAATGTATTTTGACAGTTTCATTTCGAGATTTGATTGACAATTTTGTCGAACTCTCAGTTTGATGAGATTGTTTTTTTTTTTTTTTTTTTTTTTGTATTATTAACAATTTAAGGTTTTTCCACCATTGACCACCCCAACAAAATAAAATTCATTTTCGTATTATGATAGCGATATCAAGAAAAACAAAAGATTGCGACAATGTGGTGTTTCTATAATTTGGATGAACTTTGGACACTTTCTCTATTCTACATTATACATATCCTCGCTGCGATTAAAATATACGGGTTTTTTAAATTCTAATACGATTTAATCGAGAAAGCTTGATAGCAGTATGTATTATTCTTTATTTTTGTAAGTTTTGAAAACTATTAATGGTATAGCATGCACATGATGTAAGTATTTTACTTGTCATTGCCTTTGGCATGTTTACAAATCGTCTTATATGTATGTTATATACATATCCTATCGCCTATATCTACTCTTGTATTAACGGAACAAAGTTTGTATACAGGTAAGTGTAAGCCAGGCTTGCATAAAACTGTTTAAATTTACCTTTAGTAAGACTTGTTTTAAGCCTGAACTACGTATTTGTAGGTTTAATCATAGCTTAAGATGAGCTGTATCAAATAAGAAATATTTCTATCATACCGAGCGAAGATAGATTTTCCTCGTGTTGAAACATTTTTTTATCAGTAGTGCTGAAAATAATTTGTAGGTACATATGTGACATTGCATTCCATGACACATACATTTTACGATGCTTTGCGTTGGTATTGTTTGTAAACAAAATAAATAAACTATAATATTATTTACTTTCAATAAATTAAATTTTAGCCTGGTGCACGCGTATCAGGGCAGATGCCCCAAAAAGTAGTGTTAAGCGGAACTTCAGAGGTAGATCACCCCTATGGATGTTTAGTCACCTCCATGTATATTTTAAGAGATATTGATTTGTTTGCAAGTTATGATTTTTTTCGTGATTTTTTTTTACCAAACTACGAGTTGGAATATTTTTGATCATAGTGGACTTGAATAATTAAGATAAGTGTATGAAAAATGCCCAAATGGACAAAATATTCATCAGTCTTAGTCCTATACATATTTATTACACAATAAAAAATTAGTTGATTAAATTTACTTGAAAAAATATAGCATTTTCGGTTTAAATGAAACTATTTTCAAATTGAATGAAACCATTTTCAAATCAAATAAAACTATTTTCAGATTAAAAGAAACCATTTTCAAATCAAATGAAACTATGTACATATTTTTAAACCTCAGCGAATAAAAATTAAATGACTTTTCTTTAAAATTACCGTGTTTGCAAACATTTATTTATTAATTTATAATAGTAATAAACTATATCTAAGATAATACAAAATTCAGGCGCTCTAGGGAGTAAGTTTAAGCCAATATAACTCAGGTTTGCGGTAGGTACAGTTTCGTTCGTCCTCACGCACTGCTTTCTAATACTTTTATAGCAAATCAACTGATAGCTGGTCATTTCGATTTACGCAAAAATCACGAACCAAGTTAAATCTCTTCTTGTAAAGTTATATGAAGAGGGAAAAACGATTTACAAAAAAAGTGGTAAAGTAGAGCGAAATCGTGGTGGAAATCGTGCAAAAAAATTAACACCAGAAATCCTCGAATGTATTGAATTACTGGTAGAAAGAGATCCTGGTATTACACTAAAAAACATAAAGAGGAAGGTACTTGAAGAAAAAAATATACCTCTGTCGTTATCAACGATTTTTAGTGGTCTACGTGAGTTAAGACTTACACTTAAATTAGCTTCGGTTGAGGTGGATCGGATGAATGATGACAGAATACTGGAGTTGCGACAACGGTATGCCAGAGAATTCACACGGAGGGCTCCACAACAACGAGAAAAAATGATTTTTATTGATGAGTGTGGCTTTAATCTACATCTTAGAAGATCACAAACCCGTACTATAGAATAGGTGACGAAACGTGACATTGATCATGGCTATAAACAATGGAGGTGTTTTACATCAAAATGTAATCGCTAATACCACCTTAAATGCCGATCGCTTTAAAATATTCTTACGGGAACTTTTTGAAAAAATTAATAACGACCCACAGTTAGAGAATTCATTTTTAATTATGGACAATGCCCGAATTCATAAAACGCGAGAGATACTAGGGACAGTTAGAAGCAATGAATGTACTAGTTTGAAATTTTTGCCGCCTTACTCGCCAATGCTAAATCCCATTGAGACAGCTTTTTCTAAAGTAAAATTGCACGTCCATTCAATACTAAGTGATACTAGCACTGAACGCAATATTATCAGTGTAATTGCGCAGAGTGTTCGACGATTAAACCAAAATTACTGCTCCAATTATGTAATGGATATGGTTTTGTAAATTCCACTTGCAGCAGATCGTCAACCTCTTCACTGGTAGCATAATAAGGATAACTTTTATAAAAATATTTTGTTGTATCTTCAAATTATTTCAGAAATATGTAAAAACAAAAATATAAAACAATTTGTCGTTTAGGTTTTTGAGGTATAATTTTATTTGAAAATAGTTTCATTTAATTTGAAAATAGTTCCATTTAATTTGAAAATGGTTTCATTTTATCTGAAAACGGTTTCACTTAATCTGAAAATAGTTTCATTTAATCTAAAAACGGTTTCATTTAATTCGAAAATGCTTAAAATTTAATAATATAATACTCCGCAAATAACCATCTACATTCTACAACATCCGTTTTAAGGCTGGAAACAATATCAGTATTCAATATTTTGTTGAAAATGTTGCAAGTTAAGCATTGTTGAAAATTTCATTTGAAGTAGACGTTTTATCGGAAAAACTGAGTGCAAAACTCTTATTTCACATATGATAAGGAGATACAACAATGAGTACCTTTTGGCCAATTAAATGATATATTTTACTTCTGTAATAGAACTTGCATATATTGTAAAAAATAATATATCTAACAATTTTCCGCCGGGAAATTTCAATATGCTTGGTTTTATTAAACTAATGGAATTTGCTTTACAGTTCTTGAAAGTGCATTGATAATATACTCGTAGTGTCAAATTTGAATTCATATACATGTTTGTAGATGAGTTTAGTTCTTCTTCTAAATACATTTAAGAAAAACAAAAAACTGTTTAAATTTTACAATCTTATAGCCGATAAATATTAACAAAGGTGTTTACGTTTCAAAATCATGTAGAAACATTGTTATTTAGCTTAGAGCATATTACATTTAAAATAAAACGAGACTTTTTTGTGTGCAGGTATTTCCGTAAAAAACGGCACAATTTTTATTGAGTTGCTCGGTTTTTCCCTAGACCACTTTTAATTAGCTCATAAAGTATTCCCTAATGCGCACTTGAATAGCACTGCCACTAACTTTCTTAACATTCACCAAAAATTTCTCTGCCAAGGAAACCATAAAAGCTTCAGATGAGTTCACTCTGCTTCACAACACTTATCACATGGAGGCTGCGGTGTAACAATCATCGCACAGATCATGGACCAAATTAATTCCCGATTGCAATTGAGTCCCAACATGAGCGGGCCGAGCTTCTTGCTGGGATGGCTCCCCAAGTACGGTTCGAATGGCTAGACGAGGATTCCCTTATCGAATCCCTTCATATCACTTAATGCGAGTTTCGTATCCTTTAAATTTCTCAATCACTTAACCGACACCATCTACGGATATCAACTGCCTGTCGGAATTCCGGATCCTTTTCGTCTGCCTTCGCAAAAATAAGATCGGGTTGGAATCGCTTTTTTGCTTGTGCCTCTGGGTCTGGTCCAGGACCTGCTTTCAACAACCTGATAAAGTATAATTTAGGCTGGCCAATCGCATGCCATTAAGGGAGAGCCGCCAGGACTCCTTCTAATAAGATTTGATTGTGTGAAGCTGTAGTACCACCTTTTCGCTCTGTGCATGCTCAGTTCAGCAGTCCTCGGGGCTCGAAGGCATGTACTTGTTCATAATGAAGAAAATTTAGTTTCATTCTAGCCAATACCTGTGTTTGCAAAATAAATTCGACTAAGTTTGAAACAGCAGCTTTTGATAATATTTGAATCGCTAAATACTAATCTGAAAACGAAAAACAAAACCATATTTTAGCCAGTTTTGGGAATAAAAAAATGTTTTCGTAAGAGCCTTAATGGAAAGTTTAAACCTTAATTTGTTGAATCCAAAGCAGTTCTCAAAACTAAAACTATTTTTTACTACTCAAATTTTGCTGATTTTTGCAATGATAAAAAGATCATTTTAGATAGTTTTTAGTTTCCAAATTACATTTTATCGCTGCGAATAAGTTAATAATAAATTTAATTAAAATAAACAATCTTGGGAAACTATTTTTCTTTAATCCTTAAAATGCTTAAGTTTACCAAAACTTTAATAAGCTAAGTAATATAATAAAACATTTTTCTACCTGTATACATATGAATGTACAAAAATTTGTTAAGTTTGGAAATTCCGCTAATTACAACTTTTGAATTCCCATCGATGTAACCAAATCAAGGTTTGATGTGCTGTATTGTTATTGTTATTGGTAAAGTGATAATGCAGAAGTGTCCGCTGGTAATTAAAATTGTAATGAGGTGATTATAATTTTAATGAGATTTTAGCTTCCATTATATGTATATGTCCATTATATGCCCTAGGTGAAAATTAGCACTTCCCTACATATTTAGTAAAATTTAAATAAAAACAAGATGCATTAGCGTTATACATTATAGGCATTTGGCAATGTAAATCATGTGCAAAATGGTTTGAAAGTCTAAAGGGGTTAAATTGAAAAAGGTTCACAATTCTTAATTATTTTCATCAAAAAAATAGATATAAATATAGCGAGGTTTTTTGTCAAATGTAAATAACAACGCCAATAAAAGATAAGAAGATCTTTGTCAGATTTTCTTACGCTTACGTGGACTGCGCTACTTTGCCCTATATGATAAATACGCCACTGTGTATAGCTTTACCATTAACTTACAATTGTTACTCAGTAATATTATTGGTAATGAAAATCTTTTTAATTACTCTGGGGAGATTATCAATCAAATTTAGATTTTCATGTATTCTTAAAGGACCCCGCACAGATTGTATGGAAATCCGGTTTCCGTCAAATTGGCTGATTTTTCAGTATGTTGTGCATTTCAGCTCCCTAATCAAAAGTCTCTATGGCCGCTTAGTCCTAGAAGCCCAGGATTTTGAGATACAGGGTGTAACAAAAGTTCCGAAACGATCGAATATTTCGGAAAGAACACATCGCAACGGAAAACAAAAAAATAGGGGTACAATATTTTTAAAAGAAGTATTCAATTCTACCAACCGTTACCACCACTTCCACCCCTGAGGGCGGGGGTGGGGGTAACTTTTTTTTTCAACCAATTTTTTTTGCAGATTCGGATTCTTCATGAAAAAATACGTAATTTTTGTCTGAAACACTTTTTTGTATTCGACGTAGGTGGCGCTGTATATTCATAAAAAAGAAGAAAATCCTGATATGCTCGAATATTTCGAATGGGAAATGTCGCACCGAAAAACGAAAAAATAGGGGTAGAATATTTTTCAAAGAAGTATTCAACTGTATCAATACTCACCCCCTCACCCCCTCCACTCCCTGTGAGCGGAAGGAGAGGTGAATGTAACTTTTTTCTTGAAATAAGACAACCCATATTTTTTGCCCGAATTCTAAACAACGCCATGTGTAGCGAATGCGGAAAAATGTTTTGGACAAAAATTACCAATTTTTTAATGTAGAATCCAAATCTGCAAAAAAAATGGGTTGAAAAAAAAGTTACCCCCACTCCCGCCCTCAGGGGTGGGGGTGGGGGTAAGAGTTAGTAGAATTGAATACTTCTTTTCAAAATATTGTACCCCTATTTTTTATTTTCCGTTGCGATGTGTTCTTTCCGAAATATTCGACCGTTTCGGAACTTTTGTTACACCCTGTATCTCAAAATCCTGGGCTTCTAGGACTTAGCGGCCATAGAGACTTTTGATTAGGGAGCTAAAATACACAACATACTGAAAAATCAGCCAATTTGACGGAAACCGGATTTCCATACAATCTGTGCGGGGTCCTTTTAGATAGATTGAATTTCTTAAAAATAATTCAAACAACGCGTATACATATGTACATATATTTACTTAAAACACTACACTAATTAGGGAATCAACATTAGTATATAAGCGAAATTTCAACTCTATGACGTTATTCGTTTAAGAGTTATCGCCCTTCAAACAAGTCTTTTCGGAACAAAACCGCAATTATAGGAAAAATTGAACTTCGCGCCATGATTAAATTCCTTACAAAGCAAGGAAAGTCTATTCAGACTATAATGAGTGAGATGGAAGTCGTTTATGGTGATCAGTGTCTGGTGATTTACAAGTGGCATAGTCTTTTTAAACATGGTCAAAGTCGATTGAAGATGATCCCACGCCCTGGACGGCCGATCGAGGCTACCTCGTCAAACATCATCGAAAAAGTCGAAAAATTAGTATAAGAAGATACTAGTCTGAAAAAGAAACAATTTTCTGCACTAGTTGGTGTATCAGATACCACCATTTTGAGAATTCTTACACGATCATCTTGGCATGACTAAAGTCAGTGCAAGATGGGTGCCCAGAACGCTCACGCCGCCGCAGAAACGCCCGTTCACAAGAGCAGAGTTGCGATGGCTGCTCTACACATACAAGGGTTCCAATCTTTAGTTCACCCACCCTGTAGTCGAGACTTTGCTCCTAGTGATTTTTATTTGTTTCCAAATTTGAAAAGAGTGCTAAGGGGGAAAAAAAATTCCAACGACAATGAAGACAAAAAATATTTTTTTGATGGTATTGAGAAATAAATTTCTAGATCTGAAAAATGTATTGAGCCCACTAAGCTCAATTTTGTATTTTTTTTCTATTTACAACCCCTCCATTCCGCGAATTTTTTAGACCTTCCTTAGTATGTATAAGATTTTGCAACAAATTTTGTAGCTAATGAATTAAAAGTTTCAAATATACATTACAAGCTTTCATTTCAATGTTGTTTTGAGATTTTTGACGCACAAAGTTTTTCGTACAAATTTTCAAAATTGGTCAAAATAGGTACGAATTTTTTATCTTGCTGACCCGATTTTTTCGAAAATTTGATATAATGGAATATTTTCAATTTCAGATTCTCAATATAATTACTATGTACATATGAAAAATATGTGAACTTTACAAATATGTTTACCAATTCTGCAAGGGGAAACTGTCGTTGGTTAAAATTGAACATCTTCCTTAACTTCAGAGTAAAATAGGCTAGCAGCTAGAGAGACAAAGGTTGGTGCAGTGCACCTCTGCACAAGGTTCGTGTTTCCCAGAATGGGAAGGCGCATGATTATTATATGCTCCGTGCCCGCTCGGGGCAATCAGAGCCTCCATTCGGCTCTGTGCACACGTTACCACTCTACTTTAAGATTATTGGTTATAGCCCTCAGCCCGCGCGACCCGGGGGTGGAGTCTCTTTCAGTTAACCCCTTGGAGTGAGCCCGCCGCCGGAGCCGGAGCCGGAGCCGATGCCCGGGTGCGTGCGTGTGTGCCGGGGCTGGTAATAGGCGTTCTCCGGCGGCCCCGCCGTTGTTGTTGCTGATTTTCACACTTTGCGGGAACATTTAATGTCATTCGCGTGCGATTCCGTCCCACTTAGGCGGCCGGGGGGCACTCGTGCATGCAAGAGGGATAACTCGACTGCTCCGGTGTAATGAGACCGTCTTCTCAAATAAATTGGAAAAAGCCGGAAAAATCTGTTGCTCGGGATTGGAATTATTTTTCACCCATTTGAAATTGATTTCAAACAATTTTGCCATAATATCCATTACGAGAGCAAGCGAACCATATTTGTCACCCCTCGGAGAGCCCCGCGGGCGTTGGCCCGCAGAAGGAAGCGCCCCTGCCGCAGGAGTTCGGTCCTATTTGCGAAGTGGAGCTCCGGCGCCCGGGCCCCGGTGCGACTTGGAGGAGAAATGTCCCTAAAAACCCAGATCTGCACCCGTCCCTGCGGCTCTTGCATTTTAATTATAAGAGCGATCGATGCTGATGAATTTACTGTCTCATGACGCTGGTTGCAATTAATTAGACTGAACTACGGCGGTGAGCGTTTAATTATTTAATTGAATTTACGTTCGACGATTATTTGATTCTCTGTCAAAAGATTTACTTAATTTACTTTGCAACTCTGCGTATTGAGCCACTGTAGTGAGCAGCGAACCCATAAAGTTGAATCACGTAAAATAAAAATAAAATTACAAATTCTAAATCATCAAAGATATTTTAATGAAAGCATTGAACTACATTTGTTTGTACCTATGTATATTATCATTATTTAATTTACAAGTTCTATTGTTAATATAGTACTCTAGAATTAAGTTAAGTATCGATGTAAGAGCAAAATTATATTAAAGCTTCGAATTTTGGTTTTAAAATTACAAAGATCTTTTCTATGCAATTTAAATTGCAAAACTGTTACACCATATATGGAAAGACTCAAGAATGTCTCAGAAAATAGTTTCGAGCATAATCGAAAAATGTCTTCGCCTTTAAGAATAAAATACCAATTTGAGAGTGCTATTGTACATTGTACAGTATTTGAAACAAAATAAATCACCTGCATATTTTCCCAACTTTGTTTTACCGTGTATGACATTTTCAGACAAGTATTTTTTTTCAATAACATTATTTAGGAAGGCGATACTAATGATCGCAGCAAATTTTTCTTTTCATTATTATTAGATATTAACAAACAAAAGAATTAACAATCAATCAATCAGACATTTTACAATATCCACATAAATATCTTTTTGATCAGTATTTATGCCAATTACGCTTAGGATATGTAAGTACGTAAATATTTAAATTTAAGTTTAATAACAGTTGACATACACAAAAATGTTCAGAAATGAAATCTTCTTCTTCGATATTATTTTTTTCTAAATCTCCCAATTGAATGGAAATAACACCTTTTGATTGGGACAATCAAAATAAGGCTACTAGGTACTTTTGATCAAAGGTAATGACAGATTTATGTAAATTCTTAGATTATAGTGGGATTAGGAAAAATAAACGTCGTATGACCAAAAGTGTAAATATAGCTTCTTTTGAATGGACAATCCTCATTTTATTCTTTCTTTTTTTGGATAGAAGATGGGGGCGCCATAGAAATCTCGCCCAGGGCGCTGGTAGTGCTAAATCTGCACTGTTTAAATACAATCTAGAAAGGGTAGTTCTTTAACATACAATTATTAGTTTCTCATCCATTTAGAATAATTACTTCTAAAATACTATACGTAGGCATACATATATATGTGCCAATACCCCTGAAAAGGTTAAGACAGGTAGGCATCCAATAATTATATAGGAAAAATAACTTATAATTTCCTGCTTGAAAGCATATTTTTTATTAAGCACGTATTTTAGTGCATCTGATGCATATAAGATAACATACATATGCCAAAATTATTTCAGATTTAAGTTAGGTCATAATTAAAAGTCATAAGCAAACGTCCTTCCTGCCAACGAGGCGTGGCAAAATTGGTAAATGTAGCGTAAACTTTAAAACAATTACTTTCATGAATTATGACTATTTGTGAAGCTCAGTTTTTGTCGTATTACTAAGAATATTCCAAATTCAACTGCAGCATTTCCGTCAGAGCAAACCAGACTTTGGGTGCCCACCCAGAATAGAAAAACATCGGTGGAGAGGAGCGAAGATTGTTGGAAAAGCGACAAGAACTTCTGAACTTTGGCGACAATGTGAATTTCCCTTCAGCCTCTGCTAGTGATTACTTGCAAATTATGCTGCGGTTTTTGTGTTTAATTCGCGTACTGTCGCTGGTAGATAATTTGATTTATAATCTGTCCAAAGGATGATAGATATTGGGGTCTGTTGTTCTACCCACTGAAGTATGAAGTAGTTTATGTGAATTATTCGCCTAGAGAAAATATTATAGTATTACTGCAAGTTATTTTCTTGTTTACCTGTCTTACATTAGATATTCCAAGTTCAACAAAATTTAAACATGTAGTGTGTAATGCATAAATACTCGTAGTATATCCAGACGCACACGCTGTATATCAATCATTTTCAGGATCTTCCCTGCCTTGAATAACTTATTGTGGATGTTGAACTTTTTTTGTAATTCCCTTAATCGACTAGTTGCGATTGGTGCAAATTGATGCAAATATCTTTAAGTGTGCAATAAAAATGCAACTTTATAGCTTTCGTTACGACGTCCTTAAAAGGACTTTTATAGCAATTGAATGGAATACGCGTTCATTTGGAACACATATTCAAGAATAAAAAATCACTTAATTTTCATTTTGAATTTAAAATTACTTTCTGGGGTAGGCAATAGTTTTCAAAATTGATCTGATCGAAATTCCGTGTAAGTGTTTATATAGGAAGCAATTAACGAATTTAAATAGGTTTTCTAAAGAAAAGAATGGTCATATTTTTAAGAGTAATTTCAGTCTATGTGCTACTATTCTAGATATTTGCGTTCAGGATGATCAACACAAGCCTACAAGATTACGGGGAAATTTCAGACATTTCCCACTTTTTGGAATGTGGCAATGCGAATAGAAACCCAGATAAAGCCTGGGTTTCCGGATTTACATGCGGAGAAAACGTACTAAAACGTATCTAGTTCATAAAAATAATGTAGCTTATGTATCACATTCAATTTGTTGCTGCACGTTGTATTTTAGTAAAACGCTGTAGAAATTTGCTATGATACAAAATCAAATACAACGAAGAGTGAATACCCCGATATTTTCAAACTTACTTTTTTTGTTTTATTGATGAATTCAAGTGGATAAGCAGCAAAAGAAGTCAAGTAAAACTAATTTTTAGTTGAATTAATAATATTTGTACAACGAAACTTCAGAAGGTATTCGTAATTTGATGCATAATTGTCTTCCTAGTAACACAATGATCCTGACGACCACTCCAACGTTGAAATCCACTTATAAAAAATAAATATTAATGTTCATAACACATTGCTTACCTTCATCTAAATAGGCATAAAAAAGTAAAATGTGAATTTATTTTATGTTTAAAATTTTATTTCATTGAAATCAATCCATAATCAATCACCTTTTATATTAAACTTTAATGATATATCATTTTTTACAAAACGTCCTAGCATCTACACTAACATCGAATATTTAATTACACAGAGTTCTCCTCAAGAACCGAAACGTGAAAAAATAAACGTAAATGAATAGCTAGTTTCACAGCTAGTTTTAATAAATAGTATTTTACATTTATTCCTTACTTTAGTAATTAATTTATACTGCTACTAGCGTATATTAACACTAATGTCACTTTAGAGCTATAATAGCAATTTGTTTCAGAGCTGATCTATAGAAGTGCGTTGACAAGTATTGCGACAATATTACAAGAATGCGCCAAACACCAAATTCAACAAATCAGTTCGCAATTGTTTCAATTCAGTTACTTTTTTTTGTATATTTTTCTTTTTGAAAGTTGCTTTTCCTTTGCTCCCAATCACGCTATACAAAAGCTATAGCTTTGCTTTAAATATAAAATATAATAAACACTCCAGCCGAGTATTATAATGAAAACGTAATAGTAAAAATGAAATACATATATTGAGAAACATTTGGAACTTGAGCGACTCAGCTTAATTTATTCGCGAAAATTTGCGATAGTAGACAAATCGTAGTTAATCGGTTAAGTTAATAATTGCATGTAAGTAAAAAAAATCAACTTAATAAAAACTGTCTTTGAAAACTGTTTCATATAAATGTAGTATATCTTTTTAATATCATTTAGTCTTGATATCAATCATTCGTTAACAAATATAAGCTGCGCTTGACGGAAGGAAATGAAAGTTTTTAGAGTGATATTGCCTCTCTCTTTTTCTCAGACTGTTGACATTAGCTCTTTATAATTTAATTAAACCATAGTAAGGTGCTATCAAAACGATGCAGACAGTATAAATACTGATTAACCATTCTGGTTTCCAGATTCAAATATTGAAACTTCCCGAGCGTATTTTTTTTCGCATAAATGCTTTCAATTAATAAGTGTGACAATTTATGTTTAAAATATAAAATGTTATTAAAATTTAGTAGTTCATTTTTGTAGAGGCACATACGTGGTATTTGTAAAAATAATCGACTGTGTGCTTTGAATTTATCAGGCTATTAAAAATCCAAATCAAATTGGGATAATGCGAGGACACAGCAGAGTTTAATAATTTCAGAAATTCAAAATCATTGAGCCAAAAAAACCCTTCCAGACTTTCAAAAATTTTTAAGCAAATGACGTTTTGATTATAACTTTAAATAGTAGTACAGCTTCATTTATTGCTTATCATGGAATATTACAAATTCGACAATTATTTTAACTAAACTTTAACTAAACTTTAAATTGTGTAGAAAGCCTCTTTTCGAATTATTATTTTGTTTACTAATTTTAAAAACTGCCCAAAATACAATTTAATGTACTTTTGATCTTTGTATTTTTTAAAACCATTCCGTGATAACGAGCAGTTGTAGACATTACTGAATTCATTGAAATAACTAAAATATCAAAACGAAGCGATTCTAAAATTTTTTTACATATTGTCGAAATTAATAAACTGTTCCCATGTGGTAAATATCTTTTATGGAAATATTTGTCGTAGTTTTATGTTTTGAGGGAATAAAAAGATCAGAAAGATAATTTTGTTGTTTTTGTAATATAGCTGCGTTTTTTGCAAAATTGGATCCAGATAAGTTAAGATATTTTTCATTGATTTGAATTCTAAGCCGTCTCCTGTACGAAAATTGTTAAATTTGCGAAAAGCACATGTAATTGCCATGATTTTTATTCTTTCAAACTGCAAAACTTGAGCCAATTCGATTTTATTTTTACGAAGTAAAAATGTTTGTACTTGAGAAGCTGCTCATAAATTTTAATTTTATGCAAAATGTCCTGTTAAATTTCATCCAGATCCGATTGTGAAAAAACGGAGCTTATATTCGTTTGGTAGCTATAAAAAGTGTTTAGAAGATTAATTAGTATATGTAGGTGGGTTAGAAACTAATAAAGTCCACTTGAGAGTACCATTCAAATTTTTCATATCATATCGATCCCTTAATTTCCTTATTTACTATTTCTCATGTTTAATTAATGGAATCCTTAAATTCTTTTTGCAAAACTGAAAATATATATAACTTGGGAAATACCTTAATTTTGTTATATGTATATTTCGTAAAACGATTGCTTTTTCAAAATTAAATTCCTCAATTATAAATCTATCATTATTTTATAATAAGAAAAGTTACGGATGTAATTAAGAAATGTTTGAAATGTCTTCTGGACATGAATTTCATATGTTGAATATTTAAGAAAATTCAGGTTTTTTTTTGGGAAATGGCTAATTATACCTCGCTTGACTTCTATAAGTAGTGATCCTTTTTTGACGTTGATGATGATAAGTTTTCTATATTTTATGTATTCAACAAATCCACTCAAATCAAAGTTCGCAAAAATAAAACGAATCTGCCTGAAACCTGTATTGTAACTTTGAACAACCACATAAAAAGGCTCATCGATACCATTCGTTTAAAGAACGTAAATGTCGTAATTATTAATATTTCACTGAAATTAACTGATATCAAGTTCTTAGTTTACATAATGTGTCAATCCATGTGTCCTGAAAAGAAACGAATTGAAAATAAATTGATTACTTCAATACGTCTGCCTTCATGTCGAAAGTGAAAAAGTATAATTTCTGGGCTGGACCTCTTGTCTTGTCTTGTCTTTAGTAGCAAAATCATGATTCATGCATATGCATTTTCTGCACTTGTTAATTCATAAATAAAAAACAATATATAACAGCCATCGATTCTCAATTTGTATCGTAGGATATTAGGAATAGAATATGAGAGGACACAATTATCACTTCATTAGATTTTTTTCTTTTTTTAATATAATAAATGGATATTTTAGATTTTAAGCGATACACCTTTAACCACTAAAGTGTAAGTATTGTATATAAAAAATTATGAAAGAAAATTGTGATGCTGTATGAAATTTCGTGTAGTGTTTTTGGTAAAACAGCTCTGTTGTTAGGTGGCGCGCATATTGGAATAACTTAGAGAATTTTTTTAACGGAGACAATAACATCATACTGTAGACATAAGTAGCACGGTATTGTATCTTATATGTCTGCACCTTTTTCATTTTGCAAATATGTAATAAATAAAATACAATATCTCCCAAATTTAATTTGAAGTAATATTGCCTTTAGCAAAAACCGTCGTTATTTAATGTTACATTCAAAATGATAGTCTTTTAATCGATAAGGTAATGGATCTGAAATTACATATATGAGAATCCACTTTTGCAAATATACTGTACATCTTAACACAAGCAAGATGAAATTTCAAATACTCGGCTTAGTAGAAAAGTAACTTTAATGTTAATTTATTTGCCACATATAATTATTTTGGATAGCAAATAATTACAAATAAATATTAAACCAACAGTATAAAAGTATTAGCAACTTTGCTGGTGCATCTTTCAATAAGTCTGCATAGTTTACAAATCAAAGACCACTTGCAGTTCTAATTTGCATTAGATTTAGTTAAATTTCATATTTATTCGGTTTAAACTAAGAGTCCATATATAAACATAAATATAAATACACGTAGATGACCTATGTTTAATTAAACGTTTTTATCTCCTCTCATTTATAATTACAATTACAATTACAATTCGCGCAAATTAAATATTTAACCTTTTACAAAAGAAATTCATAATTACATCTACAGTACCTTAAACTCTTCTCTATATTCCAGTAAAAATGTTAAGTAAAAAGTCTTTTTCGTATATTATTTTATAGAATTATGATCTCATTATTTACCTTTTTACAATTTTTGCATTGAGTTCATTCTTCGTGTATTTTACAATATAAATTCACTTTGCCCACAGTTTAGCCATATTTTACTTCTACAGATCTCGGCGGAACCTCTATTACTATTTACATTCTTTCGTTTTATTTTTTTACGCGTAGTCGCTATCACTATAGTCGCTATCGTCTTCGTCCGATGAAATAATCTTTCGCTTTTTCCTTTTGCTTCTCGCCGGCTGTTTCCGCGTCGACGAAGTTTTTGCGGATTTACTGTTTCTTGACGTGGGAGTACTATTAACGTGTTCCTGGTAAAAAACATGAATTGAATTTAAGACTATAAATTTAAAACACTGTTTAATTAATATTTATTTATTTCTACATCTCGATTTTTCCCTATTCAATTTAAGGGATGCGGCAGTCTACTATTGAATTCAATACGAATAAAATAGTTCTCTTTTATAGTTGATTTGCATATAATATGTCTAATAAAAATTAACGCATGCTATCCATGTACAAAATAATACGATTTTTTTATGTAATTTCGTGGTGTGGAGCCTGACCTGAAACTTATTTATTGCAGAGAAATAACAAATGTGTGCTTTCTCACACATAGGAATATAAATCAACACGGAACCAAATTGACTATCTAGGCAACGTTCGATGGTTCTTACGCATAAAAACTGAGCAAATATTCAGTCTCAAATTTTATATAGAAAACCTGAGTTTTATCTCACCCAAATTGATATTGAGCTCCACTTTTCTATATAAAAATTAAGATTGATCATTTGCTCAGTTTTTATGCATGAGCCAATGAGTCGACCCGAGTAGATTTGTTTTTCTCCGCTGCGTTCAATATCTCACTCGAGTCGACTCGACTTACTTATGTTCTCACAGTAGAAATAGGAAATATTTACTCTTTCCTTAGATATTGAAGAAACAAATGAATTTTATTAAACTAAATTCAAAATTCGACAACTTCAAAATAACATTAACATTACTGCACAGTCGCAAAATTATCCATAAAATTGTCGTCAATCTTGTGAGAGAGTCACAAAAAAATTTCTTGTACATATTTCAAAGCTTAAATTTTTTAATTGAGAAAATTATCATGCTAACTGTTTTTATGTACAATAAATGAGTGCGAAATATCTAGAGTAATTATGTTAGTAACAAAGGCAAAAATAAAACCTGAAAAAAAATTAAAAGTCCATAATGAATTCTTTCAGGATACTTTATATCTCACTTTATTCTTCTGCAAAAATAAACCGTTTCCTAAAGTGGGATTTTGCTTGTACAGATGAAATGATCACCAAGTTCTCCTATTATATCTTGGAATTACTTGAAATATGGACTTGCTCGTCATATAATTTATTCAACTTCTAAGTTTTAGTTATTTTTCCAATTTATTCTATTACTCGAGTCAGTTAGCCAGTTATACTTATGTAAATTCATAATTTTTATGACATAACTGGACGAAATATGTAATTAAAAAAAATTAAAAGAATTGTTTATAAGACTTCCAATAAATAAAAAAAAAATTGCTCGGAGTATTCTTTTATTTTTCAGAAGAAATGATTGAAATAAAACGAAATATTTAGGAACGTCTGACTATGGGATATTAACGTTTATTTTTAAAATAAAAAATATATAATCTCTCATGATCATTATTTATTTATTTATTGCAAGTAAAATCTTAATCCTAAACCTCCAATTCAGAGTGGCGTTCTTACCCTGGCCCATGTCTCACTCGCAATTCTTATTATAAGATATATTATATTATCTTTTAAATTCTTTGATGTGTGGATTACTTTTCTATATATTATATATTAATGTAATGAATCGAACTTGAGCTTGCGTTTTTCCTAATCAATTGTAGTGAGAAATTATTTACTTTAAAACTCAAATTTGTTAATATTTATCTATGCACCATAACCTAAGAGGTGTCATCAAATATCAATAAATAACTAATTGCGTAGATTTTACACACAAAAAATTCGGCATTTAGATCAACTCATACCTTGTGGGGGACGACAGGAGTGGCAATTGTATTATTGACATTATTCATGTGAGGTGTTCCACTATCTTCATCCTTGCTTGGACTCTCAGTAGAAGTATTATTAGCTGCAGGTGTTTTGGGTGTTCCCGTCATTGAATTATTAAGTTTTGCTTTTTCTTCGTCTTGCGAATCTACGTCATCAGGATCTAATCTGAGCATTAATTGCTTGAACTAAAAATAGTAAATATGTGTTAGAATCAATATGAAATAATAATAAATTATAATTACATCGAGATATTTCTCTATTAAATCTCTTTTTTCTGTGTCATCCAGCTGTCTATTGCAATCATTAGCCTTTTTGATTACTTCAATCGTTGACTTCGGATTAAAATCTGTAACCGGCTTCCTTGCAACATTTTTCTCATAAATCTTCTGTGATTCCGAAGGCGAATATCGAGAAATTTTTCCGTCTGTTATGCCATACATATCTTTGAGATGCTGCTTCAAAATAAGAAGCAGCATACATCCTTGGGCAGACGTCATACATTTCTGTAGTTCAGTTGTATCATCAGGTAATCGATTAAACAATGTCTCCTTATCCTCTTCATCGTCGTCATCTTCAAGAGGATTACCCTTTTCTAAAGAAGGTTTCAAACCCTCTTTAAAAGTTGCAAGGAGGTTAGTACCCGTAACAGAAATCATTATATCTATTTGATGAATGAGATAGAGCGGTTCGTCTTGCACCACATATGGAAAGTAAGCTAAGTTATCAGCTAAAAATAACATTTGTCGAAGTGTAGTTTTTTGATCATCAAATTGTTTGGTAACAGTCTGTACCAGAGCACGTCTTTGCGGCTTTGTGTTGCGTAAAAGAGAGTACAGGAAGTCGTTTAAGGATACCGGCGCGTTATCCCTTTTTCTAAATTATAAACATCAGATAAGTTTATATAAGGTAATTTCAACTTACGTATATCCTCGAATAACAAAGTTGCCAAAACTATCTCGAGGAGTTTGCAATATTTCTTGAAGTTGAAACGACAATTGCAATCCAAATTGTAGTTTCATGTTAACAAAACCCGAATACGTTTTATCGATGTCCTTGAGCAAAGCATCAGCTCTATGTGCAATCTGTAATTAAATATTTAAATATTATTTAATCAACAAATAGAATTGTGAAAGTGAATAATTAAAGTTGTTGATTCCAAAGAATTCGATACTTTCGGATCACAAAAAAGAAACTTAAAATTCCATCTCATTTTATCTTCTTGGTTAAATACATAGATTTAATTTCCATAGATAAAAATTAAACGTGTATAATAATTAAAACTTTCAAGAGAGAAAAGACTTACTTTGTTTCAATAAGTTATGAAAACATTAATAGATTACCTCTGTTTTTCCATCTGTACTCAAGCATATTAAATAAGGAACCATTCGCACAGGATGAACTAAACCTTGCCTTAAAACGATTTGAATTACTTTAACAGCCCACAATCTCACAGCAGAATCGTGGTGAAGAAAACAGTTTAAAATTTCTTGTAAATAAAGCTGAATTATTCTGCTTGCCATCCCTGATGAAACATCGTTCATTTCTTTTAAATCTTCAGTTTGAGATTGTGTATGCCCTAAAAACAAACAGAAAATTTAGTTTAACGAAAATATATTTTACAAAATACTTACAGTCCTTCTCTTTATTATGCATGTATATTTCGGATTCAGTTAAATACATCCATATATTCCGCATACAAATTAATTTTATGTGCGATTCAACTGTTGGTGATGTTAATAAATCACGATAGAAATCTTTTAACGCTGGTCTTGTGAGATACTCGTCATTCTGAACGCAAAAGTGCCCCAAAGAAACGAGAGCCTGCTTCCTAATTTCAAAATTGGGGCAAGTTATAAAAAACATGAGAGAATCGAAAACTTCATCACATATTGCCGGTGATATTTTATCACCTGAAAAAGAAAATATTGGTAAAAATAACGAAATATATTGCAAAAACTGCAAACCTTCTTCGTCTAGCCCCAAAATCTTCGGAGATTTAAAATCGAAAAACCGCATCAATATACCGATTGTAAACAGGCTTCGACGAAATATAGGTTGATAAATATTATCAATTGGTAAACTAGGATTGTTAATTAATTGCTCTTTGCTGTTATATATACTTTTATAGAATCTAGATAGAAAAGACATATTAATAAAATATCATACAGAATTAAACAATACAAACTTACTTTGAGAAGCAATCCCTAATTAATTTGTAATTCTTCGTGATTTTATTTACAACAGCACCTAAGCACGATACACAACTGGAAACAGCTGTTTGGTTCAGTGACACCACTAAAATCATCAGATGCTCCTCTAAATCCGCCAAGAATGAATCGCTCGGATGTTCCATAAGAGGTACAACCTAGCAATCAATAAGTAAGCTATATTATATCTCAGATTATGAGGATATTTATTTACCTGTTCCAGGATTTCCGCAACGGAACAAATAAACTTGGGGGCATTTGATGAATGGCACTTAATATTTAAATAAGGTTCGATGGTGATTGCGTGGCGTACCAGCAACTGTGGTCTTACTTTAGCCAAGAGATGTATTGTTGTTATGCATCCTAACATTCGAGTATTATCGGTGTCTTCTAGTTCAATTAATCTTTCCACCAATCCATCTGCTAACTGCTGACAAGCTAAAACTACTTCAGGAGCAGGCTCAGTGTTCTTTTTAATTACATCTGAAGATCCAGCTTCTAATTTATTGTTTGATTCTTTAGGGGTAAATATCTGTAAAATTCAATCGTCTACCAAAAATCAGTTTATATAAATTAAAATTAAAGCTTACGCTATTTAAAAGCCCATCAAGCCACATAGTTCCAGTGTCATGCGCTGTATTGACCACATCGATGATTTGGTTTATTTTACGGTGAATTGCAAACTTAAGAAAGCATTATCATAAATATATTCATAAAAGTTAAGAACGATTTTTACCCTATCATTTTCCCGGCAAGGAGTAAACCACATCCGCATGAAAACTTCAGTTACTAATTTTTGAATACCCTCCTCATCGTTTACTCGGCGAATCATTTTAACGCAAATCTCTGGAATTTTTTGGAAGTCAGGATATTCAATACAAATATCGCGAAGAATTTTTATCACGCGTTTTCGCACTGATACTCCAGTATCCTATAAAATATAAATAAGCATCTAACTGAAATTTATGAAAAAAATATATAACAAACCAGGATCCTAGTTGACAACATTTCGTAATACTGATCGATCAATTCTTCGCTACTTAAAACGTATTTTCCTATTAAATCCACAGCTGCTTCTCGTACCGAAATCGCTGTATCGAGAAACTTCTGATTCACTCCCATTTGCATATCTTTTCTCTTAAGAATTAAAGGATCCACCTCTACAATGTTGGCCAAACACTTCATTGCACGAGTTCTAATTGCTATCGCTGGTTCCCTAAATTTAAAAAAATATACATTTCATAGATATCAAGTTTTTCAGTTTTTTAAATTTACCTAACAACTAATATGATTTTTTGGAGATATTTATCAAAGGATTGACTAAATGGCCTTTTGCTTGCTAAGTATTGTGCAATTAAATGCGCGTTATTGTAGTCTATGTATGTTTTTATATGTTGTGATGTACAGTTGACGTCTGAATAGGGCTTTATTTTGCTTAATAAATACTTCTTTCTCTCATCTAGCACTTGGAATATTTCCAGATTTAATGCTTGATCAGGGGCTTCATCAGTCCTAGGCTTCAACGGAGCATCTTCGTCATCAGTTTTATCATCTTCTTCTTCAGACGATGATTCAGATGATTCGTCTGTAAATTTAAATCATAGTTAGAATAAGCAAGGTATATATAAGTAAAATACTCGTTAAAGCCATTCGTACAATAAAAAGATGATAGGCCAAATATTTTATTATTTGCCATTTTCTATACCGCAATATCTTGCAATAAACATTAACTATCCCATTCTGTTTTAATAAGCATGATCGAAATTTCGAATATATTCACCTTTCTTTCTTTTCCTTTTAGAAGTCTTCTTTTTCCTGGATGCATACCCCTTTTCGCCTTCAGCTATTCGTTTTCTTTGTTGCATTACATCTCTATACCACTGCGTTAAATAAAAGTGCCTTGCATAATCCCAAATAAGATTTTCCTCTTGAGCGTTCACAGCCAAAAAATCGAGTAAGATTTTCTGCAGAAATTCTGTTCTCTCTTCATCCGGATCCAAAACAATATTTCTCTACATAAAAAACAAAAATTAAATTATTGAAATTTTTATGTCATACTTATACAATACTCACGTTGTTTTTTGGTATGTCACCTTCTTTCTCTTGTTCCTGTTTAATACATTTTATCATTTGATCCATAGTATTTACTTTACAGCGTGATTCAACTGTATCTTTTCTTAATCGAGCCGCAACTGTGCCTAAATAGTCCAGAGAAGCTAATCGAATAGACTGCTCTATAGTTTTATCAGACATATATTTTACGAGTAATGTGCCTAGTAAACTAAGAAGCAATTCTGCAGCTGGCCACTCCGGTTTATTAACAGTGGCAAGCAAATCGTGAATGAAGTTTTCAAAAAGTGGACGGAAGTCGGTTTCATTCGAACGACTTTTACATTTGCTCAGAAACGTTGTAAGAAAATTTCCACCTATGCTTATAGCCGTGTCATATTTCTCCAAAACTACTACGTCTCTATCGGTACTTTTCACTGTGGGGTTTTCATCTGGTTCAATGGGTTTTGGCTTCTTAGAAGCTCGACCTGATTGCTCGCAAATATTTTCCGGCAAGACAGTTGCACACTGAATTAGCTGCAAGACCAAAGCAGTGACCATTTGTATGTTTCCTCCATTATTAGCAAGCTTGAAAGGTCGGAGATTTTTCTTCGAACATGGAAGCCTATCCACTGAAGCTAAAATATCACTTAATATACTGCTCCGCATTTTTACATACTGCTCTTTTCGAAATATCTAAAAATCATATAATTTAGATGAAGAAATTTTTATTAAAAACAGCCAACATTACCGTTGTCACCAACTCCAAACATACAAATTGTAGAGTTTCGATGTTATCCACGAAAAAGGGTTCAATGGCCAGAGTAGATAGTGCCAGCACAATCGTGTCGACAAAAATACACTTATCAAAAAGTGTAACGAAAACTTTCATTAATTCAACACACTTCGAGTAAAGAAGTTGAAGACTTCGATTGTGGCTCTGGGGAGGTTTCTTTTTACGGTTATCAATTTTCTTCATATTTTTCACCGTATATACTGGATCGTACGAAGGAAATATAGTTTCACGAAATTGAAACTGCACAAATTTGACAATAGTTGAGATATTGTCCTCTTGCAAAAACTTTAAATCTTTAGCTGTTGAATAAATGTTACAAATAAGTAGACAAGCTTCGACTGCATTAAGAATTTTCTCCATTATGTCATCACCAATTATTTCTTCTTCCCCATCCTGCAAAATAAGTTTTACATAAATATAATTGTCTTAATTTTGATTCTTGGTGCTGCAATAAGAAAAAAATGGTACATTTCTTATTATTTGCACATATTAATCCGTTCATTAAAATCTAAAATTTTAAGGACAAATGGAAACCTTAAATATGTATACCCATCACTTGCTTTGTAATGTATACCCACTACTTGCTTTTAATAAAACGCGCTCATGATGTTCTATATCCCTTTGCAAAATAATTTATTACCGTTGTTGCATGCTGGATTAAGGATCAAAATGTCCTTATAATTGTTATTAAAAAAAAAACTGTTTGAAGGAGAAAGAACAAGCTTTTAAATGTTTCCATTCATATCTCCTAAAACATTTTTAAAAATAATTAAGACATAATTCCACTTACGTTTATTACAAAGTACATAGTAGGGAATGATAAAAGATTACAAGCTTCTAATTTATAAACTACAAGGCACACGCATTCAAAAAGCTTTTAATAATAAAATTAGATTATTTTTCACAAAGTTTTAAAATTTTTGGATTGTTTGGCTTGGATTGAAATTCTTTTGATTAATGTATCTATATATAAAATTATTTATCAAACAAGTATACTTACAGGTCCTGCAGAATAATGTCGCGCAAGGTAGACATTTCGCATAGCATAGTTTATTAAAAGCGTCAGTTTATTTTTCGGAATAGAGTCCAAAACACCTTTCGCTTTTAGTTTTGCTACATCATTACTCATCACAGTAAGCATTTTGGAAGAAATACATTCTATGTTTTGGTCCATCCCGTCTAAAAATACCAAACACTATATAAAATACTCCTCCGAATGCAATAATGCACAAACCTGCGTTAAAATTAGGTGACTCAGTGTCGTCTAATTGCTCTATTATTTGTTCCATGTTTTTCATAAATTGCTGATAAGTTTGAGACTTCATAACTTCTTCTTTTGAAGATTTTGGCAAAGGCGCTGCAACAATTCTCTCTACTTTCCTTAATTTAGGCTTGGTAACTATATAATAAAATTTTCAATTAAACAATTTTTAAAATAGTATGATAATAAAAATTACAAATTTGTTCTGGCGGAACATCACTACTGACAGCTAATTTGCGTTTACTAGCAGATCTACGTTCATCAGCTTTCATTTGCGAAAATGCATCTTCGTTTTTTACGGGGGTATCCTCCCTAACTTGTGCTGCCATGTGTGCTTTTATTGGTGACGCGACGTCCGTCAGTCCTAATTTTTTTGCCAATTCTGGAGATTTTTTTGCAAACTTTTTTAAACTCTGCTGCATTAAAACCTCATCCTCAGCTTTTAAACGGCTTAAACAAACTTTCGGCTTCAATGGTACATTATTTTCCAGTTTCGTTGAAGGTACGTTGGAATTAGCATTAATGAAGGAATTATCCACGTTTTGTTCAGTGTTGATTTTTCCATAACAGGGAGATGTTTTATTCTGAGTAGGCTGTTTTTGAGATAACTGTCGCGGAGTACAAATCTGATTTGATTCTGGGGCTACACTGGCTTGTGCAGGTGACGGACCTCTTAAATCGAAATTTTTACTTTGCTGCTCTAAATATTCGTTATTTCGAGGAATTGTTTTTTGCTGTTGCAGTGGCACTTGTTGTGGTATCTGGATTTGTGTTTGCACCATTGTTTGTTGCTGAGATTGAAAAGATTGGTGCTGGGAAGAATCTAAGCACATTTGTTGCGATTGTTGTTGTTGTTTTTGAGCTACTGCATTAACTTGAACACAAATGTTTTGAGCAGCCACTCGATTTTGAGAAGATACATTTTGTTGTATTACACGATTTTGCTGAACGGAACTTATATGCATCGAACTTTGCTGAATAATAGGACTCTGCTGAATAATTGGGTTCTGTTGCATCATCGGGTTCTGCTGAATAATCGGGCTTTGCTGAATAATCGAACTCTGCTGAATAATAGGACTTTGCTGAGCAACAACAGCCGTTAGTTGATTTTGCTGACCACCGAAATTTTGCTGAACAGTCGTCGCCTGCTGCAAAACTGAGTGCGGCATCACAGGGGATTGATGACTCACTGCTGCCTGCTGAATGGTAGGACTTTGTTGTGGACTTGTGTGAGGGATTTGTTGACCCTGCACTAAGATGGTTTGATGCCCCATCTGGGGTTGTTGAAAACGTTGAGATGCTAATGGTGATTGCTGCAACACATTTCTCTGCTGCACAACAGTTTTCTGCAAGTGTGTTGTAGATTGTTGTTTTTGCTGCAAAGCATTTTGTTGTAAATGTTGCTGTTGATGTTGCGGCACATTCATATTGTGCTGTTGTAACAAATTCTGTTGAAGTGTTTGCTGCATTTGTTGTTGATTTTGCAACTGCTGTTGCTGTGGCTGATGAAGTTGCTGTTGCATATTCTGTTGTTGTTGAGCATTAAGCTCATTAGCCAGTTGTCGTCTATTCATCGGCCTTTTTGATGGTGTATCAACAGTATGATAGGCATTATTCCTGTAAAAATAAAGTTATATTTCTTTACTTTCTCATTAGCAGATTGCCGCAATTGACTGTCATTCAACTTTATATAACTATAGCTGAAGAGCAGTCATTTGTGGCAATGTGTTTATATTTGTTCTTACATGTTTATAACGCTAGATTGTGATGTATTTGATTGAACTGTCGCAGGACTCAACTGCTGCTTCTTCGACTCTTTAACTGAAGTATACTCAATACTGCTGTTATTATTTATATTTTGTGTATTCGCCGGTTGTGGAAGTTGCTGCTTGGAGTTGATTTGTTTTTAGATAATTTTTTCGTTTCATATTTTATAACTAAATTACCTGATGAGTTTGTACTTGTTGAACAATAACATCTGTTGGATTTTGCGAAATTGAATTCACAGGAACTTTCTGTTGCTGTTGCGGTTGGTGGTACAAATGGGAGGGATTCGAATTTCCTAAATGATTTTCTAAAGTAAAATTGATTAAAGTTCTTCTAATTTTCTGTAAAGAAATACTCACGAATTCGGTGACTATGGGGAGTATTAAAAACGGTAGGCCTAAATGTATAAATTCCCTGAAGAAGTTCAGGATACTCACTAATATTTGTGCCATGTTGGTTAATAGCATATTCACTTTTAAGTTCACTAATATATAATTGTAATAAAAGAACAATATTTATTTATAGGTATCTTTCTTTTTTTTCCTTTATTCATCATTATACTTACATATGATCTGAATTTGTTTGTTCAATTGCATGAACTAACTGCCTCACTAAATTATCATCTCTTACAGATAAAAGATTGTTGGATTCTTCTGCTACTAACGTATGAAAAAGCAATGACTTATTCAAAGATGTTATACTTGAAATAGAACCAGACACAGGAAGTTCGCTGAGCACTTCAAAGAACAGTAATTAAATTACAAAGAAATCATTGTTATACTTTTTTACTTACAATCTGACAAGCTTGTAAGACCTGCTAGCGTTGTAATTGGTACACTAGGTACATCCCTGTCGGTCATTTTGCTTATCCAAAAGAGATGTTATGTCTATAGGTTCTTCTATAGAATTATTTTCGAAAGTGGTTAAACAATGCCTTGTAACACATTCTTTAGGAAAATGCAATATATGTGCTTGTTACCTCCTCTTAATGGAGATAACTTCTATACGTATTGTTTCTTCATTTTTTAGTTGGTGTAGGTATTGCCTGAAATATTTGTAATAATGTTATTTAATTTACAGAACAAAATTCTAATATTACAAAACAATATTATAAATAATAAACATTGTCCATACACTTAATTTTCCTTTTCTATTATACAAATATACATTTTTGATTAACTTTTAAGCTGTAGAAGAGATAATAAAATACAATTGAGGAATTCACCTAATTTAAGGTACATGTAAAAAGATAAACAAAGTAAAAAGGGACCCATAAATTCATCTTTGCAACGAAAGAAACAGCCTTTTTTCACCTGCAGATTTTAGTATTTACCTTTTCACTAATAGTGGAACAATAACACATTGCTCTGCGTCCTAGAAATGATATCGGCTCGTTGTGCGCTTTTAATCTGATAATTGGTGATCGCTGGTATCAAGTTATGGCTTTCAGTTCAAAATAAAGTCTTGGCTTTAAAATATTTTCGATATTTTTTGAATTATATATGCTCATAACTCCGAATGACCGACCAATTTGGGTTTTTTAGTTTTTCAAAATTTTCGTTTTTAAACGAACTTTTCATTAAACGATATTACTTTAAAACTATCAAGGTGAAAAATAAATTGTCAGTTTTAACAACTTATGTGCATACATATGTATGTATGTACTAACTGATTTTTTCAAAATTTCTTGTACACAACTGTTATAAA
Organism: Machimus rusticus; assembly: GCA_951509405.1. NCBI lineage: Eukaryota > Metazoa > Arthropoda > Insecta > Diptera > Asilidae > Machimus > Machimus rusticus. The sequence continues at coordinate 1,711,839 of OX608052.1, read as the reverse complement.
TTCGACAAATTTTAAGTATATTTTGATAATGGACAAACGACGGAGTCTTTTTTTCTTTTAATTTTATAATTTTCAAATTAGTACTTATCCGTTCAGAAAAGGGATAATAATTATTTTTACAGGCTCAACATCAACGATAATTTTTTTTTTAATATTCTGACTGAAGTTACTGGCCGGAGTTATGAGCACTTAAAAAACAAGTAACGCGATTTTCAAAACATCTATATTTCTTGAATGATTTGAAAAAAAAGAATAAAAATTTAAAAACAAATTATTACATGTAATATTTATTATTATATTACACTAACAAAGCTACCGAACATTTCCTCTATCCCAGTTAATTAAAATAGTCTTTTTTCTTTCTACAATTATTTTTTTAATATTTACATATAAGGGGTCCTACACATTCTACTCTGAAATTATATACGAATCTTTAGATTTATCTGTAAAAAAAAGACTAATTGCGTGTTCAAATTCGTATAAGAAGTATTACACCAAATTCAGTTACACATATTATCTAAGAAGGTATCAAATTTCATGGCGAGTTTCCATTCATTCATTTAAAAATGTTTAGATATTACTTATATGTAATTTAGGAATTTTAGGAATATCTGTTTAACAAATTTCCTTCAACTCTCGTAAGAAATATGGTCCGCAAAGGCGACCTCTTTTAAAATCTTAATGATAGTTGTTTTGAACGCATGTAAATCGCGAAAATAAGATTCATATTTGGACAATTCAGTGAATTTCTTTTTTAATGTGGTTAATAAAATAATTACATATATTCGGGCTTAAAGGGATAAAAAGATGAAATATTTGTAATTAGAATTTTTTGTTTAATCATATGTACAGTTTACAGCTCTAAGAACAAAAATGAAGACTTGCCACATTAGGAACGTGCGTAGAGCAAAGACACATGCGAACTGGAAAACAATTAAAATATACTTCGATTATTTCAATTCTATCCTACACCTCATATTTGTACAGCTTTTGTGAGAAGGCATGTGAAAAAATATGTATATTCAAAGTGGAGGTTATTGGAAGGTCATTCCACGTTAGACACACCCTATTAATTTAATACAAAATTAGAATGTTTATTTTTAGGTTTGAAATAACAAATCACGATTTAAATAATTACAAAATTTTAATTTAAAAAAATTACTAACAGCTGTTACAAATAACAAAAACATTTGTTTGCATTAATTTTATCGTTACTTGTCTTAAACAACACGATTTTTTAAAATTCATAATAAGAAATGGATTCTTCTTTATTGTCGTATAGGTGTAGTCGTTGAAGTAAATATAATTGAAGCGTCAAATAAAAAAATTCATTCTTTAGTTAATTTGCCTGAATTTATTAATGCATATTAAGTTGAAACATATTGTGCTACTAAATTCCTTACATTATGTTTGTAGTGAAGAGATTAATAAGTTTGTAAGGATTGTGTTTATCTATCAAAGTAAATGAGTTTAAAAAATGCTGATTGTTTCGATTCGAAAAACCAAGTCAATCTAATAGATATAGCGCTGTTTTACTACTACCAGAAACTAAAAGGTGCATTAATTATTCCAGTCATATTAATACAAAAAAGCTGTAAGTAACAACAAATGAGTTAAATGTTTCACTTCACTGCTTTTAAACAGTATTAATGGATATTTTAATATATAGTTTGGCTTCTTCTAACTTTTTGTCTTATGAGTTATAGTTTCCAACAAATCGAATGCCTTTTTAAGCTCTATGACGGGTATCCGCTTTGTTCATGGATCTCTTGTATATTTCTTGTGGATCTAACGAGGGGAATAAACGTTTACTTTTTCGCTCCAATAACCCCACCTAACCAAATATATTTAAATTAGTGGTCTGTTACAAAGCAATCTTGGCACAATTACTGAGAACAACCTGTAGCCTGGAACTTTTAAAATCGCTCACTTCTAATACGAAATGAAAATACTGCAAAACATTGAACATAAAGAACTTTTTAGGAAACGCGAATGAGGTCGCCAAATCTTTTGATAACCTTGAATTACTTTGGACAGAGGCAAAAGGAAACCAAAAAAGTTAGCGAAAGAAAAAATATATTTTTATATTAGCTCCTTTATTTTTTTTTATTGTGAGCGACCATTACTCACCGCACTTTTGCATTTAGTTTATGATTTATAACCGCTCACTTTCTAAAAAACGCCAGTAAGAGTCTCCACTATATATAGTACTTATTAATTCACATATTCTGCATAACATATGTAACATCAGTGCCTGCAATTAAACTTCCCATACTTTTTAACTATCATTTATATTAATATACATACAAAATTTATTTATGTGCAGATCTTCTAAAGAGGATTCTTTAAGGAATAATTCTTTTTATTAATTAGGTATCATTGTATTTGAGAAAAATATAAAACCTAATTTTATATAATTTAAAATATTAATTAATAAGGGACTTTTCAAGAAGAGAAAGAATGGACAATGTTTTATGTAATTGAACCACTTAAGACTTACTTTCCGCAATTTGTAGAATACCTTTATTCTAAATACTTATTTAATTTAGTTTCAACTTTTCCAGATACTATATGTACGTTATTCAGATATGTTTTTCAAAGAGTACAGAGTACAATTCTTACATTAATTTCTCAAGTGTATATCATGTACTTTTCTAAATTCGGGGATAAAGAAAGTTAATTATTTTTTCAAAAGCAACAATTAGGGGATTCTATTATTTCTGAGGTTTTTCAATTTGAAATTTGTTTCCAATGCACCTTTTAGTAGGGAAGATGGCAAAAAAAAATGAAAAATTCACCTCCCATTGTTTTCGAGATAATTTATAAAAATAATGTTCAATTTACAAAACAACCACGCACAAATTAAATGCCATTTGTATTAGATGTTCCTTATACAAAATGTTCTATTTACTGAGAATTTTTCTTATACAAAAGACAGTAAATATGTAGTAATAAGTAGTTTAAATGCATTCCCGTATTATTTTTGTTTTAAAAATGGACCAATCTCAAATAGAAAAAAGCTCGTATATAATAGACGTGCCAACAATTATATATATTTACACATTTTTTAATTCCTAAGCAGTTAGTTTTCATTTGAATACCATTCATTCAAAATCCACTCATTTTTATTTAAAAAACATCTTAATTACAAGGCACCCGCGATAATATGCAAATGAAAGGAAAACGGGAAAGAAAGATCAATGAACTACATACATATATCAAATATAGGTTTTAAAATTCCTACTAGAAACCTGGATTTTGAGGCGTTATTTTCTATACTAGTAATAAACAAATATAATCTGTTGTTTAAAAATTATTCTGGCCTTAATGGGAGATATTTGGCATTGATGGCTTCTTCAGTTGATACTGAATTGCCCCGTAAAGTAGCTTGTACACTCACAACCTAAACTTTATACAATTCTAAAGTTATCTAAAAACATTCTCGCAGCTTAAATTAGTTTGTTTGATTCCATGCATCGTTTGTTTTAAAGAATATTGCAGGAGCGATTGACATCCACAGGAAACGCCAATTTGACACCTTTTGACGTTTCGGCCGACATACTGCATGCACGCATCCTCATTGTTTTTACTTTTTGTCCAAGACTATTTGGACACTTTTTAGAATGCTGCAAAATCATCATAATTGTTTAAAATCAAAACTTTCCACCTGCACGGAAACTAAAAGTAAACAAATTCATCCTATAAAACTGGACGCTCATTGCGCCCAAATTGCGTGCAGCAGGCTCGTCAGTATCTTTCACATTGTCAGGGAGCAGCGATAGGCTTTGATTTCGCCAAGTAGAAATTTACCTTGGGGAGCTTCATTACCGAGCAAAATGCTTGCAATGTTTGTTGAAAATCAGTTCATCATAAAATCCCCCGCTTGGTATTATATACCACTAGTAATATGATGGTAAAAGCGACCTCCGTATATAATCTCGTTCGCACTTAGCACAAAACTTTTCGTCAAAAACCAGGAGAAAATCTTTCGCAGTATCGCGGTAGACCTCAATCACAATTATGCCACTTCTCTTGCATAAGAAATCACTTTACACATTATTTTACTTCGGGGGTAAAAGCGATTTATAATCCATCAACTTTTATCTGACAGCTGCAGATTTATTTTCGCTCTGCATTTTATTTTGACTAAAATTATAAATGGCGACGTCCGAACAAACACCAAACATATTTGTGGGCTCCGTTCGTTCACAAATTTCCCGCTGCTTTTTTTTCTTCACAGTTGGTAGTAGAGGTAAAATCCTGACAGGGTGACTCAGAAATGTTAATACATGTCAACTGGATTAAAAATATTTTGAATAGGAGTATATCAGAGTTGGTTCATATTTTATTTATTGTATAAAGTTATAAGTACGAATTTTACTTTAAAAGCAGATTGTAAAAGATTGCAGATTATATTTAGAAAATAAATCTATCGATTCTCAAATTCAATTAGTAAAAATAAACTTCGTTAATTTTATTTGATGATTCTTCGAAAATATCAAGCACAAAACCATTAAAACCATTAAACCATTAAAATGTTTGAGGAAGATTTGACTTGATATTAAAAAATACAAATCAGTAAAAGTTTTATGCAGGACCAAAAATACTAAAATTGAATTATGAAGAAACAGAAAACAAGGTTGAAAACTATATATTTGAACACGAAGACCTTTAGAATAGCTGATAAATAGAAAATAATAATAATAGCAAGCTGCGCCAAATTAATTCACGTTTATGTGCGCATATTTAGCAAAGTGTGCTATTTTAGCTCTGCTAAATGTGCGCACATAAACGGGGCCACTGTGTTGTAAGGTAAATTGGAATGATTGTAATTATATTTGTATAGGGCAGACAAAAGTTGAATTAAATTAAGGCTGTGTGCGAAATCAAGTGAAATGATATCATTTCGATCATTTCGGTAATTTCAAGTTCGAAAACAAGATGGCGCCGAAATGATGAGCCTTAGAGCGGGCATTTCAGTGACATTCTTATCATTTCAGATCAGATCTTGAAAAGTCACTTTTGTGCCTTAAGTCCTCTTAAGGTAGAAAAGAGATAATATTCCATTATTCCCATATCTATTACAAGTTCCTTTTACTCTAAAACAAGCTATCTTATTTCAACAAAATATTTTTATAATAAAATGCAGTAGCTTGACAGCTGAAATGATACGTCAAAGATTTCGCACACTTTTCTTGACATTTTCCAACTTTTGTCATTTGAAATGATTGAAATGATATTCGAAGAGATTTCGCACACAGCCTAAGTTAGATTTAGAGCAAATTTTACAGAATCCAAAATAAAAATACATATAATAATTTAACTTTTTAAAGGTCGTTTCAATTTTAAAGTCGAAAAGACATATTACTGCCCCTAAGGGCTGTCATTTGATTTGTAGATTCAAAAATTGTCCATTTTTTAGCATTTATTGATTTCAAATTAAAACCTTTACATCTTTGCGTAAGTATATCAAGAAAACAAAATTTAACATTAAAAACTAATAATAACACAAAAAATTGTGGGTTAAGCACGCTCTTAAGAAGCAGCCCAACATATCCAAGGTCGTCAAGGACGGTCTTCCGGCATTGGAGGAGGCCCTTGACGACCTGGAAGAATCCAGGAGGACATATGCAGGGGTCCGCCACGGCCTCTCCAAGGGGAAACCCGCGACTTAGTCCTGCTCCACGCAAACTGCCCCGTTGGCGGCAGTGAACGTGGGGACTGCGTCGCGGGTGGGCAAGGGCCCCCTTCCGAAGATACCACCGGCGAAGTCCTGTGGTACGCAAACTGCCCCACTCGTGGCAGAGAGCGTGCAGGCTTCGCCGGCGGTGGGGAAGAGGGGTGCCTCCAGCCCGACGCTTCAACCGGAGGGAGAGGCGAGAAAGAGGAGGAGAGAGGAGGCCTCTCCCGCCTGGACCGAAGTGGTCCGGAAAGGCAAGGGGGCAAAGGATAAGAAAGACGAGATGCCGAAGGGAAAGGGGAAACCGAAGAAGAGGAAGCCGAAGAAACCGAAGGACCCAGAGAACGGGGGAGCGACGAAAGTTTCGGCTCCGGTCCAGACCCAGCCCCCTGATCGCTCAGCAGCTCCGGCAAAGAAGCCTAAGCCGGAGGCCATCTTGCTGAAGCCCGCGGCGGGAAAGACGTTTGCGGACGTGCTAGGCACTGTCCGTAAAGCTGTCGACCCCGAAAGCTGCGGGGTAAAGGTCAAGGCTGTCCGGCAGACTAAGGCCGGGGAGGTACTGCTAGAGCTTGGGCAGTCCTCCAAAGAGACGCGGGCGACCTTCTCAAATGCCCTGAAGGGCGCTGTCGGGTCAGCGGGCAGTGTCAAGCAGCTGGTACCCAGGGCTACTCTGGAGATCAGAGAGCTTGACAGCTGCACGACCAGGGAGGAGGTCGTAGAAGCCCTCAGGAAGATTCTGGGGGTATACGACGGGCACCTCCAGGTCGTGCTGACCCGCCCAAACAGCCGCGGCCAATGCCTGGCCATTATAGAGGCGGAGGAGACAGCCGCGGTGAAGTTGTTGAAGACCGCTCGTATCAGGGTTGGATGGGTCTCGTGCAGGATCCGCAGGCGCGTGGTTGTTCCCAGGTGTTTTAAGTGCCTGGGGTACGGCCACCAGAGCCACTCCTGCAAGGGACCGGACCGGGGCATGTGTTGTCGTAAGTGTGGGGGATTAGGTCATAAGGTGGCGACGTGTACCGCATCTCCGGTATGTTTCCTTTGCCCGGAGGTGGCGGGGAATGCCGGGGCCCGGCGACACGTCGCAGGGTCGGGTGACTGCGGGGCCTTTCGTAAGGCCCTCAACGCAATTAAGACTAAGTAACTGTGATGGTGATTGTCCTTGAATGTAACACGAATAGGAGCAGGACGGCACATGACCTGTTGGCCCAGATCCGTCTCGAGAAAGACGCCGACATCGTTTTAGTCAGCGAACAGTACCGAGACGGGTCTGAGCCGACATGGTATCGTGACACCCTTGGCACGGCGGCAATCTGGGTCCCGGACCTGCGGCGTCTCGACGTAGCGGACCATGGCGCGGGCGCTGGTTTCGTCTGGGTGAAGAGCAGGGGCGTCACATACGTCAGCTGCTACTTCACTCCAAACGAGCCTATTGCGGACTTCTGTAGATCTGCCGAACATTTAGAAGCGAAAAAGAACCTTCGGAGGGCCATCCAAAGGAGTAAGCGCCGATGCTGGCAGCGGCTGGGCGAGGATCTTAATAAAGACCCCTAGGGATTAGGGTACAGGATTGTGTTCCGCAAGTTGGGGGCGTTCTCGCAGAACTCCTCCTCCTCTCCTCTATGCGGAGACGGTCCGCTCCATTGTGGATGCCCTTTTCCCCACCCATCCGCTGGTGCCAAATTTCGCGGCCCGTGAGGCACTTGATCCTTCACCATTTACAATGGAGGAGTTAATCAGTGCCTCGCAAAGCCTTCAAAATAAGAAGGCACCGGGGCCCGACGGACTTCCAGCAGAGGTGCTGAAGGCGTTGACGGCGAGCCATCCAGGGCTCTTGCTTGATATGTACAATGCCTGTCTGAAGGCGGGAGTGTTTCCCTCCCGCTGGAAGACGGCAAGGCTTGTGCTTATCAGCAAGGGCAAGGGACCAGCAGGGTCCCCCGGGTCGTACAGACCACTGTGTATGCTCGACACGGCCGGCAAACTCCTGGAGAAGCTCCTGAAACCTCGCTTCCAAGCAGCCGTCGAAGCTGCTGGAGACCTTTCCGAGAGGCAGTATGGCTTTCGGAAAGGGAGGTCGACGGTGCATGCTATCCAGGAGGTAGTCGATGCGGCCCGGGCCACCGAACGCGGGAACCATTATTCTCGCCCGGTGTGCCTGCTGGTCACTCTGGATGTGCGCAATGCCTTCAACTCGGTAAGGTGGGAGGACGCGCTTAATGCGCTAGAGCGTGACTTCAGGGTCCCTCAGTATCTATTGCGGAACCAGGTGATGCGTCGGGTAGGTTCCTGGCTACGCGACCACGGGTTGGAGTTGGCGTTGGCCAAGACCGAGATCGTCCTTCTTACCAAGAAGCGCATCCCCTTGCTTTTGGAGATGCGGGTAGGAGACATGTCGGTCCAGACGCGGCCTGCGATCAAGTACCTAGGGGTGAGTCTCGATTGTAGGCTCACCTTCTGGGACGAGATCAAGGGCCGGGCCGATAAGGCGGCTGCGGTGACGGCAGCGTTGAGCAGGGTCATGGCCAACATTGGTGGACCCAGACCCTGCAAAAGACGCCTGTTGCTCCGCACCACCGAGGCGATTATGCTCTACGGAGCGGAAGTCTGGGCTGACTCGATGCGGTGGGAGAAGTATCGGAAGCGCATCCTTGCGGTGCAACGCCGTGCGGCCCTCCGCATCGCGGAGGTTTTGGTGGTCGCGGCGGTCATTCCAATTGACCTTTTACCCAGGGAACGACAGTTCGTCCACCGGGAGAAATCTGTGTTGGGGGGGGGGGGGAAGCTCCAAGGGTGGCCCGAGTCAGGACCATTGCGTCCTGGCAAGCGCGGTGGGATGGGGAGGCGCGAGGCAGGTGGGCAGCTCGGTTGATTCCGCGGCTGGACACCTGGCTGGACCGTCAGCATGGTGAGGTCGATTATTACCTCACGCAAATGCTGACGGGGCACGGGCACTTCCAGTCCTTCCTCTATAATATGGGGAAGGTACCGAGCCCGTGCTGCGCCTACTGTGATTCCCCATCCGACTCCGCTCTCCACACATTCTTTGAATGTGTCCGGTGGAGGGTGGAGCGGGCCGACTTGGAAGTGGTGACGGGCAGCATAACCCCTGACAACTTAGTCGGGGTTATGCTGCAGTGTGACGACTTCTGGCGGAGGGTTGCCTCGTTTGTGAGAGGGATCCTCCGTCAGAAGGAGAGAGACAACAACAGGGGCTCCTAAGGGGCCCCTGTTGGCTCTGTGTTGTTTGCTTGTTAATTTATTTAACTTATTGGGTGCTTGTCTGTTTTGGAGTCTGCCTGACAAAAACAGGGGTCCCCTCGGGGACTCCTGTTGGCTCTTCGTGTTAATTTATTTTAATGGTGTGGGGAAATATTTATTTATTTATTTACTTCTTTTTATGTCGTGTGTGCCGACAAAAACGGAGGCTCTTTGGGGAGCCCCTGTTGGCTGTGTGAGTGGAGACGGATGTCTGTGTGGTGTGTGTATTGGTTGACGGGACATCGCCTCCCTTGGGAGGGAATGTCCCGCCAGTTGTGTGGAGGGGGGTTGACAACAGCGGGTGCTCTCTTCTGGGGCACCTGCTGGCTGCCTTTATTATTGGGGGTGCCGACAAAGGCAGGGGTCCCTTATGGGCCTCTGCTGGCTGTGTGGTTAGCATGTATGTTGCATGGAGTGGAGTGTGCCTGCGTGTGAGGGCGAGTGAACAGGGCTCCACCCCGAAGTAATATCTAATAAGATGGTGCCGGGGTGGGGTTCCTGGAGGGGGGAGCGGGGTTTTAGCCGGTAGGCCAGGGAGTCCGGCACAGGGGCGGCTTCGGCCTCCCCAGTGCGTAACGGCATTTCCCCGCTTCCCTACAAAAAAAAAAAAAAGTGCATACTCATGAAAACTTTGTTCGGCAAGATGTGTAAAATGATCTTTAGCATATAGAGATAAGTTGTATTTGATTAGGACTGAACCTTTCATTTAAGCCATGTTAAAAACTTATATCTTTATTCTATTTTTTTCGCAAAAAAGAAAAAAATTTAAAAAAAAATTAAATTGACCAGTGTCGTATTTATCAGAAGTAATTTAGAGACATCTCACTTTAAAGGCAGAATAATATTATCTTCTAAAGTTTAATTTAATATCTTGTGATCACAAAGAATTTGAAAATTTTTATCAAAATTGCATTTTCTCTTCAAAATTCTTTTAATATGATATAAGGAAAGAAAGTTTCAAATAGATATTCATATGTATTTTATCAATTTCATACAAAAGCCATTGTTTTTAAAAGAGGCATAAGTCCGTTTTGTATCCAAAAGAATGCAGGTTATGTAGGATTTACAAAAACGAGAATCATTCGTTATCAAACACTAAAATGGAAAAGGTTATAACCACCAAGTACCGAATTTAAACCTAAGGATCAAAAATAATGATTTCAAAGTACTTTTGCAATTTCTAAGATGGGATTTTAAAAACAAAGTGATTTCATAATGCATAGTATATTTTCTTCAAATCATTTTTAATTACATGCCTCATAATTAATATTAAATCTTAAAACTAATAAATTTATTTTGCTCTGTCTCTCTTAAAAAATTCACTCTCTTAATAGCTATTCTAGGTAATATACTTCTTCCATTCAGCAGTAATTCATAGTTCCTTTGCACGCCTTAACGCAAAGGGTTGACATAATTGAACACAAATTCGAAGAACGAAACATACGGAGTTATGTTTGTCTATAGTACATAATTTCTTAATAAATTTACACTTTAAAACAATCTGTGTTATAGTTAAGACATATACAGCGACATATTAAATAATTTTCTCTAATCAAATGTGTAATTTGCATAATTACAATAATGTACATTCATTTGGAATTCTTTTATACTCCTTACATTGATCGCAACCGAAGGACACTCCACGAGTGGACGTGAGCGTGACCTTAGAGTGTTTATTTATATTCAACACAAATATAACAGCGTTTTATATACCAAAGTCCATGGCTACAATTCATTTTTTAATTTGTTATTTAGTGCAGAAGATAAGTGCTTCTCTTGTACGTACCTGTTCACGACATTCCACAGTTCATTTTTATCAAGTAACTAAAATAAAAAATGCTTTATATTTTTGTAACCTGGCTTACTACGAATTTTATAATAATATATATGTTTTATTAATATAATATTCTTTAATAATATCTACGGTTATAGACACAGCCCACCTTTTACGTCATTAAATGACCATCCTAACAATCTCCGTTTTTTGTTTTCGGTTTCGGTTACCAGACATACATTTTTTTTAACTGATTTGTTTCCTACTGAAACAATGGAATCTAAAATTTAACGCATAAAAACAATCAATAGAAATTAAATGAAATGAAATGAAAATTTCATAAAAGAATTAAGAATTCTAGAATTGTTAAAAGGGAGAACTCGGCTTGATGTTCCCTGTTCTTCTCAAAACGCGAAGCACGCTTTCTTGTAATTTGTATACGAGTATAATATCGGCAGTGGATTTTTAAAATTGTGTCGATCATAAATAAAATTATTCGCTTTTCAGATTACGTATTATTTGATATTAAGCTTTTGATTTATTACATAATTCTGGTGTTTTATTAGGATTTTTCAGAGAAGTTTTGTTCAATGGTTTTATAAAGTTATTTAACAATTATCTTTGACTTGTAGTAGTAGCAATATCAATAAAGAAATGCTCTCATGAAAAGAGATTTCTTTTTTAGGATCTTATCTTCAAATTTCGATACCGAAACTGAACACACGAAAAGGGGATTATTTCATTATTTCATTTCAAAATGATTGCATAAGAGTTCCCTCTCATCATAGAAATTGTAATCATGAGAATGATACTCAAAAAATGTTTTTTTTGCGGGACGAGCTGGAAAGGGTAGAAGAAAATTACCGCTAAAATTATCTTTTTCAACTTTCGGATCAGAGCATCGACTTTAGCTCTTTTTACTATTTTAAAAATTATTTCGGATTTCTCATTAAAAAAATACTTTAAGAAATTTTGGATTGCGTAAAAATGGATTTTTCACAGAACATACGATGGTGGGTTAAAAAAACTGCGAAAATTTGTTAAATGTATTTTTCTTTATCCAAAATCCAAATCCTCCTATGATAGCGAATACCGGTCCTCTACGTAATATGTTTCGTGTAATATAATGTCAATGGATGAGTTGGCTAGTACTACTCCTGTTAGTCCTCCTACTGTAAATAGGAAGACAAATCCCAGAGCTCACAATAGGGCTGGGGAATAGGATAGCTAGTCAAAAACCCATTTTAAAACATTGATGAAGACGAGTTTTTTAGTAGTGAAATCGTCGTAATCGCAGAACAGGATGAGTATACTTAAGAAGAAAAGTAGAAATTGTTCGTGCAGTACTTACCTATCGCCTTTCATCAAACATTTTGAGAATCTGATGTTTGAAACGTTTCTAAAACTCGGCTTCATAATTCTTTAGATCCAGCAGTAATTTAGGTACTTTTAAAATCAATATCTTCTCAGTCATAGATAACGTTCATAGTTCAGTATAAAGTAATTAACATTTTTCGGTGGTTACTTTTGAAAACCACTTCTTCGGATTGAAATTTTAAATGGTTTTTCTAAACAGCGAATAATTCTATTTATACAGATTCCTTATGATATTTGTTATGTACAGGTGTTTAAACAACTTTGACGGTTCCATCCAGATATTTGTCTACAATAACAATTTTTGTGTGGCCTCCAAATGTAATGAAAACGAACCTTCACCAGCACTTCCCATGTTGTTTTGGTTTATGCTTAATATTTTCGTGTTTTAAAATTTTTAATTTAATATGCAGTTCCCTATAAATATTTGTCTTTTTAGTTAATATGATCTATTCGGTGTGAAAAATATATTTTGTTTTTTGTTTATGTTTTTTTTTTATTTTTTTTTTCGAATATCTTTTGTAAGTCAATATTAACACGTGCTTAGATTTAATATTGAATTTTGTAATGAAATTGCATTTACAATATACATGGTGTGTACATAATATGCAGGTGTTTTATATAACTGGTGAATTTGTAGTTTACATATAAATTGCTATTGTTACAATATATAAATTTCAATTTATGACTATAGCTCTGAAAGTATCAAATTTTGCAAAAGAACCTTCATTTTGCCGTTTTTCGTTTTGTTTAAAAATATTGTTCTTTTTTCTCATTTTTACATATGACTGACATGATTTCATTTCTTTATTAAATTTGTGGGGGAAGATTTTAGTATAATGTACTTCAGTTTGTTTTTTACAGTGCGGTTGATCAATAAAAAACTAATTGTATTTATATTCTTAAAGCCTGTAATGCACTTTACTTATGTACTCTATGTATACTTTTGAATTTCCTTTTAATTTAAATTTATTTAAAAAATTTGTAGATAATATGTTACTATTAAAAAGTATACTGAATTCTGTTTAAGATGGTCTACTTGAGGGTAACAATCGCTTTGCTTTTATGTTGTAAGAGTTAAGAAAAAATTTATATTAGCTGTAGGTACTAATTTAAGGAAAATGCATTCATTGAATCCGACTAAACAAAGTTAGAAAAATTACGAAGAAATCAGTTAAGAATTTACGTTTTTAAAACACTTATTTATTGAAACGCTAGATATATCTGTTTAATAATGCATCATAAGACTGTTATTTTTTTTCCTTTTATTTCGTAATTTCATAACTTCTTAATTTTATAAAGAAGATGTCCCATGTACATATTTGGAAAGATAGTTGTTGGGTGGCTGAAGGGTTTATAAAAGTTACGTTCAATAAATCTAAAAAAAATCGATAATTATCAAGAAAATGACACACCGCGCCGATGTCTTTGACCTTGAAAGGTCACCGATTTAATTCGAGTGGTGGGAGTACACTCTCATGTTTTACGGGGGTAGGATGAAGAAAAACAAGTTTTTGTATTAGCGCCATGTAGCATTTTCCAGATAATTATCAAAAATTTCCTGAACACTTCAAGAGAACATAACTTCAGATTGATTTAAAATTACATATGTAAAAAATTGGATCCGCTTTATAAAAAATGTCCAGCTTTGTAAAGAAAATTTAAATCGACAACGTCATATTTCTATTAAAATTTTGCTTTATTATAGGTATAGTTTTGCCCGGACAATGCCAGATACGGGTGAGGTGGTGATTATCTAGAAATACAAAAAGATTTAAAGCATTTTAACATATTTCATGAATTTGATTTTGTTTCCATAAACCAATTATTTTATATAATAGATAAGATAGCGAATGCAGAACAAGACAGGACACTCTTGATTTGTTGAAAAGGTCACAGAAATTGGTTGCATTGGAAATTCCTAGATTAGGACTCAGCCCAGTATTTGATTGAGGAGTTTTATTTACGAATTTAAAATTTACGGGAAAAAATTCTATAGAAATAATAATAACACCATTTGTTTGGCAACAAGCAAAACAAAATTTGTTAACTATTGTTCTCACGAGAGAATATAAAGAAATTTGTGAGAATTGAATTATTGCTATCAATCGTTTCTATTTACAAACTTAATCGAGATACTAACCACATTAGTGCATTAACAAAATTAAATTAAATTAAATTAATATGGCAGGAAAATCATAAATCTAAAAACAATTTTCGATCGAATTTGGTTCAGGGAGCTATCGCGGCTATAAAATCATAAATATTTTTGAATATATTAAAAATTTTTTTGGCAATTTTCATTTATGGAAGCAATTTTTTTAAACATCGTAAAGTGTAGAAACTTTAAAAGTAAGTAGTGATAATTAGTATAATATAATTTTTACTTTCAATTAATATCGTTCCTTTATTAGATCCAACTGTGTCATCATAAATAAATAATCGTTTTTTTCTGGTAGAAATTAAATTCATAATATGTATAACTTTTTCTATGGTTTCACTGCACTCATAAATACGAGACGTATTATTTTATTCTGTGTCATGTTGCAGCGATTACATATACCTTAAAATTCAAATTTAGTTTTAACATATAAAAAATGTTATTGAAAAAGGAATAAAATGTTCTCGATATTTAATGTAGAATCCAAACTATGCCACATAATCGTTAAAGAAATAAAACTAATTAGTTCTTAGCAACAAACATTTCAAACTACAACACTATAACATTCTTATATTCATTCTAAAATTCTCTCTATCGAAAGTGTTTGAATTTAATATGACACTTTTAAAACCAATCTTTTTGTGTTAGGCACATTTTTACGTGTAAGTCAGTTTAAAGATAGTAAAATGCATTTTCCTTAAACTTCAAAGCAATTAAAACTAATAATGTTGCTACGTATTTCTTGATTGGATGCTGAGAAAAATTCAATCGATTTAAGAAGCTGCAATTACAGAAAATTTTAGTATTGAATTTTTTAAATTTGAATTTTATAAAGCAGAAAAATTGAAAGAATTTTCATTGAATTATAATAAATTTTTAAAGAAAAACAATTTCTTCGAGAAGCAAGAAATAAATTGAACACTGAATTTTTATTTTGTTTTTCGAATTTCACGATTTTCTTTCTTCTATTAATATTTGTATTTTGCTGTTTTAATAACAGTCATCGCATTATTAAATTTTTGTTTGTTTGTATTGAATATATAATTAATATACAATATGCACATATTGATTTTAATATCGATTTAATACTTTTTATACTATACTTTTTATTTGTTTGTTTTCTTAATTTTATTTTTGAACTTAAATGGAGGTATTTCTATTTTCCAAGTATGTTGATGTCTTTCTAACGTTTTAAGCTTTTAGCTTTACTTGATTCAATTCATTTTTACGACTTTATTCGTTATCTGAAATTTTAACGGCTCTTTAATAAATTTTTCCACTTTTAGTATGAAAGTCTGTAAAAAAATATATAAATGTCAACAACCAATAGAAAACAACAGTTATTAAATAATAACAATGAATTTGAGTTGAACTTATATTTACAATAATTATCTCCCTCAAAGGAACAATGGAATGAAATAAAATAAATATAAAATATGCGCGGTATTACACTTAAGAAAGTTGATAAAGTTTTTTTTCCTGAAATATGGTATTTAAACATTTTAATATTCGAAACTTTAAAAAAAGTGTAGCACCTCAAATACCTTTTTTGTAATTCATCGAATTAGGTTTTCGTCGCAAATATGAGGATAAACACGTTTTCACGGTTTCATACATTGTCGCATAAAAAAATATGTATTATTAATTAATTAATATGTATTATTAATTAATTTCGTGGTTTTCAAATTTGTGATGTCTCTCTTGTATGCGGACGTGTGAAATGAAATTAAAATATTATTCGAATTATGCTTTGCAGCCGTGGGCGCGAAAAAGAACATCCATCCTATAATTGTTTGGTAGTTTAGTTTTACCTGAATAATGATTTGTATACATAAACAATTTGCCCTTTTACCTTTACTATGGACTCGGAAAAGGTGGAAAAATATTAACTTTTATTTTAATATAATTGTTTGAATAAAAATCAAGTTTCCGTGTGTTTTCGTGTTAAGGTTTTAGAGTATTCAAATTAATGAATTTTGGTCCAATGGCAGCTATCAGTAAACAACCTCAGCTTTGTGAAAAAAAACAAATAATGAAGTCGCGTAAAAATCTCTCTAGTTTACTTTTATTCAAAATAATGAAAACGACAACAGAAAATGCAATAGAAAATAGGTTTTAGCCTGATCGGTCAAATTATTCAAATTTAACTAACTTTATTAAGTTTAAATGGTATCAATTTTTACCTTAAAATAATCATGAATAATTTTGGATTCATCTTCTTCTCATTTCCACTTCACCGATTCGAAGGAAATCTTCAATAACAGTCGTTTAGAAATATTTTGGATGAATATTATAGTACACTGTTGAGGTGCCTCAGTTTGGTGGTATGAATTTTTCTTTAGCTCTATAAATGTGAATTTTGGTATTAAATTGTAGTTTTGAGTTTTTTGAAGCAATGGCTTAATATGTGTTTAAAACGCCCTAGTTGAATTTTTTCCAGTACCTGGATTGTACATATTTGGTGGGCACTAAACAAAAATCCTGGAAGCGTTAAGAGAGAAACGGCTTTTTCAACTCGAAGTTAATATTTTGAAATTTTCATAAAACAACATATCTAGTATTGTAATTATGAAACATATGCAATTATGAGATCTATCCTACAAAATCTTACCTGAAACCTTTTAATTCCCGATATAAAAAATTGATATTAATATGAGATAAAAGTACTTTGCGAATTCGTACTTTATGCCTACATAGTAAGAGTGCTTTGTATTCGTGCCTTCATACATAAATTCCATGTGCTCCATGTTTTCACATTTCCAAATCATATATGTAATTGCAATAACGAGATATAAATCTATTGTGAAAATAATAAGAAATATGAAAGTCCAAGTATCAGCATCAGTTATTCGAAACGCTTTCTGAATTAAGGAAAAAACCCGAAATTAAAATATTGAGTCCTACATCCAAAATTACAAAATTAATTCAAACTCGAATATTATTTAAACATTGCATTCAAAATTGTATCAGTGCTTTTTGTCTGTAAAGGTCAAAAGGAGTTTCTAACTTCATCGCCAATGCTAATTTTAAACTCAAGAAGGCAGATCCATGGAAATGGGAATATTGAAATTTGTCAAGTTTATTGATTTCAAATTTTCTAAATTCTCATGAAGTCAGGAATCAAAATTAAGTATGGGAACTTTTATACTTCCAATAACATAAGATTTAGTATTTTATTAATGTAAAAAAATGTCAAATTTAATTATGTATTATATGTATAAAAAAAACATAACCAAAAAACATGAGTAAGAGTAAGGGTTATGTAAAATTCTCTTACTGTCTCGCGCAGTCAACAATAAAGAAAATGTAAAATTTGCTTTTAAGGAGTTTTGGAAGTTGTAACAATTTTAACATCATGCATAGCTTTTTATAACAGCAGCCGTGAAAGCGAAGAATCGAAAATAAATTCTTCATAATTAAAACACACCAGTAATATAATTTTAATGTTTCCAGTAACAAGATTTATTGCAGATTTTTGGGTGCCGAAGAAAACTTTAATAAATGTAAAAAGGCAAGTACACTTTACTCCTAGCTTTGCCTCCGTTTCAGCAAACTTTATTTTGCAAGACGGTTTCACTCATAAAGAGATTATATGACTTGAATCGGCCTTAAAGAGGATTAAGGAGGTCTTGACTCATATGGTTTTGAATCTCTTATCGTTGCAATTAACTTCCAATTGAATTAAAGTCAAGACAAATGCACATAAATTATGTGTTTATCCTTTTTCTATTGTTGAAATTTAAATTATAAATAAAGGATAAAGACACTGTTTTCTTTAAATCTGAATAATATGAAAAACAAACAACAATATCTCTTGCAATTTAAAAAAAATTCGTTTCTTCTCAACGTGTTACTGAAAAGATCTTTAGTTTATTTTTTAAAAGAAATTCGTATCTTTTTTATAAATCAAACATTTTCTAGAATTCAGTGAATGTTTAGCAAAAATTCAAAATGCATTGTTTGAATAATATTAAATTTTAGAATCTTTCAGAGATATGATGCAACGATACTATCGGTGTAACCTAGTATGTTTGTTAAGTTTGAAACAAATCTAGACTACAAATATTTTTGTTTCAAGAGTTGACTTTCACAAATTTTTTTTTCTTTCAATTGAAATTTTTGTTTTGTGAATTAAAGGGTTAAGTTTAAGATAAGGCCTAAAAACCATTGACAACATTTTTGAAATTCCGACCCAGGAATAGGGGCCGCAATTCTAAAGGCATTTTCAATTTATAAATAATAAATTCGTTAAATGTATTGTTTGGGGCGTTCTCTTTCTGTGTTCTGTTTTTGTTTTTGTGACGAATGTTTGAAAAAAGGAGGAAAATGATTTGTATCAAAATAACAAAAAGGAAATTATCAATACAAACAAGAGGCAAAAAAGTAAAAGAAAACACAGACTTTATTTAAAAACAACAAAATATGTAATTTTTAAACCCAAAAAAGTATCTATTTCGCCTTATATCCAGAATAACACAACAGGTAAACTTTTACAATAAAATTTCCTAAAAACAAAACACTTGCTCATCATCTGCTCATTCGCGCCTGTATTGCCTCTGATTCGATGCGCTCAATTTCGCCTCGGTGTTGTGTTCTTCCTTCTGCTTAATTAAATCAAGCTTACGATTAAATTTATTTATATTATTCTGTATCATCTCGCTCGTCGTTTTAACTCCAGTGAATTAATATTAACATTATAAATATACATCTAATTAAAGAACTATTTATATATTTATAAATATGTACATTAAGAAGTGTTCTCCATTATTTACTCATTACCGTTATTATCTGCTTACGCGCAATAGCTCTGCTAACTAGCAAAATATCTCCTTCGTGTGAAACATGAGGGAAAACAAAGAGGGAAATAATTAATAATAAAATAAAACAGTTAAATAATAGCAGTTGATAATATTATTAATAAAAGCAAAACATTAACATTTCTCGTCTCTTTATATATTTATATATATTTTATTTAATAACATCACATTACGTTTGTTTAATGGGTTCTGTTTATATTAGAAGTTGTTATTTGTTTTTGCGATCTCATTTTCCTCTTTTGTTGCAGAGAGCGGGGCGAATCGCGTCTGACAGAGACAGCACTCTCCCCAGTGGCAATTATACTCGTAAATTTCGTGAACGTCTTGCGTTTTCACAGCTGCTACCTCTGCGTGCGTCTTAAGAAACTAGCTTTGTTGCAATTTACAAATGAAAAATATTAATTTGTATATATTTTCTGAAATATATTACGTCATACCGCGATTCCTCTGCTTACTTACATTATTTGCTAGTCTAGAAAATATCTCCTATGTACTCGTTTACTTTTTTGTATTTTTACTCTTAGTTCTTTACTTAAATTTAAATTTAATATTTAAAAAAATATCAAATTCTTTCTATTTTTCTTAATAGATTTACAAGTTATCACACTGAAATATTACTTCTTACTTTATGTTTTATTCTACAAGGGTAAACCGGTTCTTGGTATACGTTTTGTAGCTAAGATTTATGCCGCTTCCGCTGCTGCTGATTCAAAAATCTTCTCACCTTGATGCTTTGCCTCCACGTAGTTGAATTGGAAAAGTTCGGATGCGCTGCGTCAACGCGATCTATTTTTGAGTTTGATGTGCCTTTGGTGTTTTTAAAGTGGCTTTGCGGCAGCAGCAATTAGCTCCCTTTTTTTCCACACTGCCCAGAATAATGTTAATTCTTTACTGTCGCCGCTTCAGATTTCTCGGGTCCTAGTCTGACAGTAGCTTCTGCAAGAGTAGGGATGAATTACTCTTATTAGGGTCACCGGGCTGAATTTCCTCCAAAGAAATCACCTGTAATAATTTAAGTGGACACCCATTGAGTGAACAGTTTCAAATTTTTTGAATTAAAATACAGCACATCTCAAAAATTTTTATTCTATTATGCTAATTTTAATGCAACAGCAGTCTTAAAGCTAAGCATGCTTTTGACAGAGAGAAGCTATTTCATTTTGGAAAAGTCGTACGAGTTTTTGATATTAGCTCAAAGTGCAATTTAAACTTTTTTGGTTTTATTTTCTAGTAACGTTTACGTATTTATTCCATAGATACTCTGCTAAAACTCTTAAGCAAACTTTACAAGTTATTCTTGGATGGCATTAATTCTGAGATTCTTAGTCCCAGAGGTTCAAAAACCTAATTAAATTCGTTTAGAGAGTACATAGCTTGTATACTTAAAATATAATATAAATGAAATACATACATATATACTTTTATGAACTTATTTTATGCGCATGATAACATACATATGTATTTCTTTATTAGTGTAAAAATGCCCTATTATTATGTTTTTAGGGATAGAAAATCCGATTCTGGGGATATCTTTTATTTCGGCACTGCAGGGGTTCAAACAGGTGGCGTACTTATTCGCCTCTTCGCCTTTTTAACCTCAAGGTAAAAGGTTAACCCTGAATCACCTACATAATCCAAGTCGGGGCACCGTAATGTAATTTTATTCAAGTATCCATTTAAAACATAAACTAAAATCTCACAGTAGTGCTGGCTACGAGAGATTAGAAAAGCAGATATAAGATTAATAACTAAATTAGCCACCAATATTAAATTATAAATTTCATTCCTTTTACTTATTTAATGTTGGATTTATAAGTCTTGGAGTTTTCAAAGATATTGATTTGGAATTAGAAGTAGGGTTTACTTTTCCTTTGATTCCATTTAATTCAGACTTCTAATTATTATGATTTTAGTTTTTTTTAAGAATTGGCAACGGTAATGTAATTAATGTAAAAGAATTATTAACAATGCCCTGTTATACAGTACTAATTTTCAGGGAAAGTTTAACATTTGAGAATCCATCATCATGAAATAATAAGCAGATGATGAGAATCCACAAAGTTTAATAAAATAAAAAGTGGCAGACTATCCTCAATTCAAAAATGCTGGCAAAGTAGTATAAATCAGTGTAAAAGTTTAAAATTTATTTTTGTTTACCATATTTAATATCTATTACATCTACTATATTTAGATTTAAAAAAAATGTTTAAGTCTTTCACAACATTAACAAAAATATATAACATATTTGTTAAATTTAAATTAATCACAGGAAATGCAAATAATAAATTTAAACAATTTTCGCATTAAAGACGAATCAAAATTATTCGAACGAAAGCATTTAAGCGTTTAATATTTCTTAATAAAGTTCAGTTGTAATGCGACATTTTAGCATAATAGATCGCAGGCAAGAGACACAGCAAACGCGTTTTGCATTAAATCTACTTCCATGCAGCACTTTTGAAGAGAAGAAAAATAAAAACTTAATATCTCACGAAATATTTGAACAAAATATGTGCTAATACCGACAACCAAAAAGTGAAATATTTGCTCGCAACAGAAAGGAACAAGTGTATGCAAATTGAGCTCTTAAGGACAATGTTTACTTCATTTTCATTTTTTCATGTCTTTCGAAATCAAGGAAGAATAATATAAATGTTCAAACCGAAATAGTGAACCCTTATCCTGACAATTCCCATGTCATAAAGATGTACATATATTTTCAAGACTGCTTGGTTTTAACCTTGACTTAACCTTCAGCGGGCACACTGCTATATAAGTACCTAAAATTAATCCGCGCCTGGGTTTACTACTCCCCCGGAAAAACTTAAACTATTTATATGAATCTTCGAAACAACTTTTAGTTTAAGGTTCGCCCACTTTGTATAAATTAAAAATCCAAACCCATTAAATTTTCGATTGGGTATCCTTTACCCAAAGTGCCCGCTGAGGATTAAAAATGAGAAACCCGGAACTGTTTGTAGGTTTCAAATAAAAAAGTGTAATGCGAAAATAGTAGAATCTAAAACAGAAAAATAAGTTCGATAAGTTACAAAAAAAAGTGAGTTGTAAAATTACAGAAGATGCAGTCTTTGAATTTGCTTGCTCTAACGTTTAAGCAAAATAATTCTTACCCTCGTAGGCGTGGTTGTTGTCGTGGCCTCTCCAGGCGACGGCCATTGAGTTGTAACTAACTTATTTGTTTCGATAACTATCGTTGTATCTAAGTCCCGCACAAACATGTTAGCAAATTCGAGAGTTATAGGTTACGGAAAACAAATTAAACAAATAGAAACAAAGAAAGCGACGTATTTTCAAATGAAGCTCATGATATGTGATATTTGTTTTGAGATTGAAAAATTCATGTTGTAGAAAAGAACTAACTGTTAGGGTTAGGTGGCTTGCTTGTATAAAATACTTTTAAGATACAACTGTTTTACCAAATATTGGAATAAATGCAAATCCGATGGTGTAATATCGGGCAAACATGGTGGGCGAGGCAGTAGGGGAGCATGGGGTACAGTGAATCACTTATTTTGTTCAGTAACATTACTTACTATACTATTGTCCTTTTTTTAAATAAATGTTAAAGAGAAAGAGGAATCTCTTAGTACGTAATAAACTTTCAAAATTAAATGTTGAAGCAATAGAAATATTATTTTCAGCTATTTTTAAAACAGACGTTTGATCCACTGTACCCCATGTATGGGGTGACCACTTCCCACTTTCTTGTAGTATCTTTGCAAAGTAGTAAACGGAATATTCCTTAATTTTGCAACCGTTCTTATTTTTTTGTCTGTTATTACCATATCCACACTAATTTGCAGTATGGAGCCCTGGAGGTCGTTTTTCGCGGTTGATTGCGTAGCATTTTGATCTAAAAAAGATTTTTTTTTATTTTAATCTCAGTCGTAATCCTGTCAAAAAAGCATGGTGTGGTACAGTGGATCACGATCCATTTCTTTCGAAAAATCATACTTCTTTTTCAAAACTTCTAATTTATTATAAATTTTCAACTTTTTTTATATTTTATATATATGTTCATCTAGAAACAATACTGCTTATGAACATTTCTCTTTTGTCTGAATGTTCCAGCATGCATTTCAAAGAAGCTAAACTGCACGTTGATTGAGCATCACCGCTTCGACACGCTACGAAGCAATGAGTATATCGATGTCATTTTGTATTTAGAAAATAAATAAAAAATACTTTTAAACACTTGGAACATTACTTTAAAAGACCTAAATAGTTTAAAAATGTTAACGATATTTTTGTGAAAAAAAAATCATGAAAATTATCCCTTTTTTTAGCTTCCTACTCCGAGTTGTCCTCTTAGGGAATCTTTAGAGTTCTTTAGTCTCGGTTTACTTCATTTTTTTTGTCATGTACCAAAATAATGAAAAAATACCCACACCCTCATTAAGATTTGGTTTTGTAATGTTGGTAGCGATAATAATTAATTAATTAATTAATAATAATTTTGAAGACCCTATTTTGACCATTTTTATCTTATTTTTATTTATTTAAAAAATAAAGGAAGAAGACGTTTAAAACCTCACTAAATGAAAGCGTAAGTCCTATTTTAGGAATATAAAATTCTATTTATCTCAATACGAGTATCCCATTTTAAACATCTTGGCGAACAAATTTTTCACTGGTGTGCTCTTGCCATATGCCATGTATTGTATAAATTATTAAATTTATTTATTTATTTAGTCAACAGATAACTGCCCTGACTGTACAGTTTATGAAAAAAAGTCAAATTCTCAGATTACTTCGAAATGATTTGAAGCCTTTTGAGATTCTGAGCCGGCGCCTTAGAGTCGTCCTCGAGGAGAAACTCTCCGATCAACAACATGCCTTTAGACCTGCCAGAAGCACGCAAACCCTCCTTCAACTCTTAGAGGATGATCTTGCATTGGGACTGTCACAAAGACATCATTGTGTCGTTCTCTCTGCGGATTTGGAAAAGGCGTATGACCGACTTGGTAAACACATAGTAGCAAAGCGTTTCAATGATTGGGGCATAGATGCCAAATTTACCAAACTTATCCTTAACTTCCTAACAAATCGTAAAATTCGTACCAAAGTCAACGGAGTGCTGTCATCTATTTTTCCGCTAGACAACGGCACCCCCCAAGGTTCCCCCCTCTCAACTAATATTTTCAATTCCTACATCGACTCTCTCTGTTCGGAGCTCAACTCCATACAGAACATTAAATCCTTCATTTTTGCAGACAACATTCTGATAACAGGCCACAGCCCCCAATTGGAGGCAAATAACTGGGTCGGGAGAGCTTTATCGGTAACTAGCAGTTGGGCAGCACGAAACGGAGCTGTCCTCCCAGCAAACAAAACAGAATGCTTACACGTCTGTCGGAAGAGGAACTGCAGGACAACTGGTTGTCCCATCGAAGGACAAAGCTATGCGCATAAAGATCAAATGAAAATTCTTGGGGTTACCTTTGCCCGAAACCTCAAATGGGATGCTCATATCAGATGCTTATCTCAACATTTGGAGAGAACCCTGAATCTGGTTAAAGTACTCTCTAATAAAGGTTCCGGAGCAACACCAGCAGCCCTTACTAAGATAGCAAAGGTCCTGACGCTGGGTAGAATTGATTACGGATTAACCTTTTACGGACATGCTGCCCCAACCTCGCTTCAAAAGCTTCAGGTTCGGCTTAACGCTATCGTAAGAACTACGTCAGAAGCTTTTAGGACTTCACCAATTGAGTTCCTCCTACTAGAAATCGGGTTCTCTTCGATCAATCACCGCTTAGAACAACGCTAGAAATCGGGTTCTCTTCGATCAATCACCGCTTAGAACAACGTCAGCTCACATTGGTTTCTAAGAACATTACAGATCCGTTTCAACCACCAACCGTTTTCCATCTTCCCTACAGAGAGCGGTAAAGGGAGCCCTCGAGCTGGGTATTCCTATTCCTCCGCTCGCAGAAAAGTTCCCGATCCTGCCCTCCGCTCTCCAGATTCGCCCCTCCATCTCCATCAAGACACTGCGGAATCATCCCAAGGCGAACACAGCCCCTGAAGTCTACCGCAAACTTTTTGCGGAAGTGAAAAACAATCATCCCAATTCAGTTTTCTGGTACACGGACGCCAGCGTATCAGCCCAGGGGGTTAGTTTTGCGTTTGTTTGCGAAGTTAACGGGGACTGGATTACACAAGCACAACAACTCCACCCGGATTGTCCAATCCAATCCGCTGAAGCTTACGCCGTATACCAAGCCCTGGAAGCCGCTAAAGCATAAACACACAGGTTGTTTTATGCACGGATTCTAAAGCTACAGTAGACGCCATACTAAATATTAGAAACCTTGATTATATACCCAGAGTATCGAGACATATCCTACAAGCATCGGAGATTAAACTGTGTTGGGTACCAAGTCATGTGGGCATTGAGGGCAATGAAATGGCGGATCGGGCAGCTAGAAATGTCCTAATGTACCTACCCCTCGGAAGAGATCGTCATCCCGCCTGCGGTTAACGTTCTTTTGAGGGCAGGGAGAAGAGAGCTTTCACGAAAAAAGCAGGCTACCTGGGATCTTTCGGGAACTTTTCTCCACTCACACTGGCCTATAGCTATGCCCCCCCGTTATAACCCAGAACTAAACAGGAAAAGGATGATGACCCTGCTTAGACTTAGGATAGGTCACACAAAACTAACCCACGAACACCTCCTGCGACGGCAAGATCCTCCCCTTTGCCCTCACTGTACTCAACGACTCACAGTAGCCCATATTCTTACTGCTTGCCCTAAAACCCTACTTTTTATTCCCAGCACCAATCTCAAAGCTCTTCTTGACCCCCAACAACAAGGAAATTCTGACCTTTTCCGCCTTTTGAACCATTTGGAAATTGATATACCTATATAAAACAACCCCATAATATTCCTGAACACTATTAATATGTTGATTCTACCCTAGTGCGTCATATGGGCCGAGAGGCCACGAGTACGCCCCTCAGCAGGTTCAGGGTGTCATTAATGCACCCCGAGCCCACCATAAATAAATAAATAAATAAATGAAGCCTTTTGTGTTTTTATATAATTCATAGTTTAAGATTCAAGCTTTTATTTAAGTTAAGTTACTAGCTACTAATTCGTTAATTTTTACGGTTTTTTGTCCTCTTTTTACTGAAAACGGAAGAAAATTAAGTGCTTTTATTTGCTAATTGTGTAACTACGGAAAAGATCCTATATGTAGAAATGATTTGTTATTTTTTCCGGCTCAAATCTAGTGTTGACCTGTGTTATTTTTGTAGCAGTTTCATTTTATCTGTAGAATTAAAAATATTTACTTCCTGTGTAAGGTGTTGAGTTATGGAGAAATTAATGACACGAAATGAACACTTAGAAAATGTTGCAATTAACCAATGGAAGTAACGCAAGTAAAATGAAATTATGTACATATATAAAAAAAAATTGATATTTACCCGACTGTGGTAGATCGAAATTGAAACTGAGCGGAGGTTCTGGTGGCGTGTTAAGCAAGGGAGTGCCAGGCATTTGTTGTTGCGGCGTTGTGGACTGTTGTGGTTGTTGCTGCTGTTGCTGCGATTGCTGCTGTTGTTGCTGTTGTTGCTGTTGCTGTTGCTGCTGCTGCTGCTGCTGCTGCTGCCCAAGTAAATTTGTACTGCTTGCGCCCACCATCGGTCCCTGGCCCATACCGAGGGGGCTCTGTGGCGTTCTGATTCCACCATTGCCACCACCAACACCTCCCACACTAACTGGAACATTGCCGCCGCCTGTTGACTGTTGCGTTCGACCGCTTACAACCGCTCGCAACTCTTGGCGGACATATTCCGATGAATTCATTCCATTTCCAGCTGGAAATCAACGGAAATTCAATCTTTAGCCGCTCTCCTTTTTAAAAAAAAAATGCCGAAACGGTGAAACATAAAGAAACATTGAATATGTTAGCCACAAATGTGTGATGTGAAATGAATGTTTCTTTCCAGACATGTATAAGAAAAGCCATCCGGAGGGCTTGTAAAATTCGAAATTACTTCCAGAAAAAGTTTTAAGTACTTATTTTTCATATTTTTAGTTTAAAAGGTAGACAATTTAAAAGTTGCAATTAACAAATTTAAGTTGCTATAGTTATTTCTGAAAGTTATTTCGAAAAACCTTCCTGTAAGTAAGCAATCTTTTCACCCTTCCGGTATTATTTACATTTCCCTAAAATTCAGATTTTGGTCCTAAAATCCCTTTTGTTAAGTTATTCTTAAAAACAGTGAGGAACGTCAAAATGAGAACTTATTTTTATTTACATAAAAAGATGAAAATGTGTATATTAAACGTGAAATTTAGAAAAGTTACCCAGTTCGACTTATATACAGATCACAGCGAGCAATGAGAAAGATAATAAAATAAGATTGAAAAGAAACGAAACCGATGATTAAACACAAACATTCAAAACATGGAAACGTTTGTCCAAGATGCTAATTTGTCCAAGATTGGGGTATAGAACACCACCCTAAACATAAAATCGAAATATCTTCTAGGAATCGGCTAAGCGCGCCTTCCTCGAAGAGTCTCTTCGACAAATTCGATCTTGGACGCGACATAAAAATAGCAAACTTTTCCAGTAGCATAACATGACAAAACTGCACTGAATATCAAACATATAAAAAAAATGGATGAAATGAGTGCAATATGAAAAAATGAAAGTCCTTGTGCAAAAGAAATGAGAGCTGACGATGCTTAAAGGATAACTGGAAGAAATTTTCATTACTAAGTGACGTGGATGGGGCGGCAAGGGCGGGATGAATTTACTTCCGAATTTGTTACAAAATTTTAAAACTTTTTGAAAATTTTATTCAGTAATTTTTTTGTAAAATTTTTCGCCAATTTCATTGATTTCAATTGTAGAGCACAGAGGTGGGGAGAGATGGGAGAGTGCTATAATGATGGGATAGGACCATGTTAAAAGGTCAGATGGATGCGGATGGATGGATGATTGATTATAATATTATTGTGGTGGTAAGATGGAGCATTTTTGTGGTTGGTGACCAGCCTTACCGGTCTGGGTGCGACCATAGAAATCATTTGGCGGTGGCCCTTGTGCAGCATGTTGCATATTGTTGTACATCATGCCATAACCGCCAGTACCATCCGATCCACCAAATGAACGGGGTGAGCCTGTTTTATTCAAAAAGTTGTCTTCTTTTAAACATGAATTACTTAAATGTTGTTTCTATTGTTTTAATACTATAAGGAGTTTTCTGATTATCCTAACATTTTTGTACCTAAAGCGTGTAAATGTGCAATTTATATACTCCGAGGGTTCTTGTAATTTTTTTTATATCCATTTTGTAACAGGTTCTTTGAGTTGTTTGACTCTTATAACTAAATTTATATTACCTTTTTCTTATCAGGTTTTTTGCTTTGGTAATAGCATAGACAAATAAAAATATAGATAACTCACTTCGAACAACCAAAACGCGACCAAAAATTCTGAGAGCTCCACAGCGATGCCTCCACATGTGCGATGGCATCCGACGAGTTCGGCGAAGGAGAAGTCGCATTTGTTCGGCGCGCGATGCTTTTCTTGTGGGCATGCGATGCTGTGCACGGCCTGCTGCGGCGACGCTGGCCCTGCGGTGGGTTTGTTTACTTCGCTGCTGTTCTGCGCAAGGGGCTTGTGGGTCTGTTCTACCGTGAAGCGCGAGTGGATTGAGTTTTTCTAGGAATCCTAACAGTGCGGGCTCTGCTCAATCAAGGAATGAAATTCCCACGGGCAGAAGGCATACGGACCGATTCATAAGTTTGAATTATCTAACGAAGTTCAGATTTTTTCGTTCGGTGTTTTTCATTGCCTTAAGGAATTATTAAAACAATATTCATATATTGACTTTGATTGTGCATGCTGCATGCACCGGTCCTAATACGTGATGGTGCAAGTAGAGAAAAATTGTAGTGCTCGTGCAGATGAGCGTCAATTAACGTTGCGAAACCGACTGCTTTTTATATAAATTTAGTTGTTCATATCTTCTTTACATTTTTCAAATCTTAATCGTGTACATATGCATAAAGATTTCTCTACTTTTCTTTAAGCTAACAATTATATGAAAAAACACCGAAAACGAAAAAATCTGAATTTCGTTAGATAATTCAAACTTATGAATCGGTCCGTATGCCTTCTGCCCGTGGGAATTTCATTCCTTGATTGAGCAGAGCCCGCACTCCTAGGATTCCTAGAAAAACTCAATCCCCTCGCGCTTCACGGTAGAACAGACCCACAAGCCCCTTGCGCAGAACAGCAGCGAAGTAAACAAACCCACCGCAGGGCCAGCGTCGCCGCAGCAGGCCGTGCACAGCATCGCATGCCCACAAGAAAAGCATCGCGCGCCAAACAAATGCGACTTCTCCTTCGCCGAACTCGTCGGATGCCATCGCACATGTGGAGGCATCGCTGTGGAGCTCTCAGAATTATTGGTCGCGTTTTGGTTGTTCGAAGTGGGTTATCTATATTTTTATTTGTCTATGGTAATAGTTATGTGACCTGTGGCAACAGATTAAAATTAATTTGTAAAGAAGAAAATTTATTGTAAACCTAATAGTAAAACATAAACTTAAAAAAAATATATAAAATAAAATATTGAAATCCCCACATGTTTATTCGAAAATATTTTAGAATTATATATGTAAGTTGTTTATGTATTATGCAAACTAACTAATGTTATTAATTAAATAGGTATATTAAAATTATTTAGAGAATAGTAAGCTTGTAACATAATACAGTGGGAAACATGGAAATTACGAACATATACCTACAACATTTTAAACAAAAAAGTAAAAAGGATATCTCCACATTCGATTTGCTTACTTATGTTTTAAAAAAAGAAAATAAATTTTCCATATTTTAGTATATTTTTCAAATTATTGTATTATTCGGTATTTTTCCCCTCAATTCTTAAATAAAAAAATACAAGACTCAAAATGTTATTACAAGAAATTGTCCATATGACACACTTTTTAGTTGGTAAACGAAATAAAATAATATTTTCTAAAAATAAGAGTTGTATACTTGTTTATTACTATTATTTATTAATGAAAATTCTATAAAAAAAAAAAAAAACGGAAAAAATGTTTCTCAAAAATGTATGCTCTACTTAAATGAGTTAATATAAATTTATAGCTTATTTATTGCTTTGATCTTCTCTAACTTATATAATTTAAAATTGCACATTTCCACGATACAAAATCTAGCTAGGAAAATGTAAGGAGTAGGTGCCTAATGTCCGTCACCTTACTTTTATTTGTTTCGACAACTGGTTGCCAATTGCATCATTAAGGTCTGAAAACTCGGGAACTAATTATATATACAGGAAGTAAAGGAAACATTTTCCTGAAAAAGTAAATTTTCTTTTAAAAATAGAACCAGTTCCCTTACCTGGTAGGTGCTGAGTTGCTTGAGGTACGCTCGTCTGTCGTTGCATTCGTTGCAATTGTTGACTGCCGAAAACGTTGGTGGCCCCATAGCCCCCTTGAGTGCTTGGTGACGGTGGCCCCGGAAACCCTCCGTCCTGCGAAGGGAACGAATTTTGCCGTGTCACTGTCGCACCAGGAGAGTTCATGGATCTTCGTTGTGTTTGAAACTGTCGAGGTGTGCTGTATGGACTTACTCCCTGTAAAAAAATGTTTATGTATTTTATTCATTTTAGTATATTTTAAGCCTTATAATACATTTTTAGTTAAAATTCATCCACGAGATACTTTCCAAATAACAAATTTGAAGCAAATCGAACCATACCAAAAAAGGCTTCAGTGTTTTCCTTTTTTGGCACAGAGCTTTTGGGTTTGATATATGACATACTTCAATTCATTTAAAAAGACCTATGCTATGATACTAATTAGTTAATGGAATAAACGAAATATATTTGTGGGTTCCAATGACTATGGATTTAGAAGGATATGAAGGTGAAAAATTTGAAATACATATATATTTTTCATGTCAATTTACTAGGTATTGGTAGGTGCAAAGTACTGAAAAAGTAAATATATTAAGGAGGGTTCGGAAACGAAATATTCGATATTTTATTCGTGTTCCTACATATTTATGTATAGTACTTACAGTGTAATCTTTAAATAACATTGTTAATAATATTTTTTTCTAACCTGCAGCTGCGCACTTAACATAGGATTATGTTGTTGCAAGGACAATCGCGTGTTTCCTCCGACAGGTACTGCATTCCATTGCTGATTTGGTTGAGGTGGCTGTGGTTGCGGTACCACGGAACCGGAAACTGATTGCGCGTTCACATTAAAAGGTGGTTGGCGCGGGGATAGCTGAGCACTACTATTTGAATTTGTACCAGTTTGAAAGGCCATTTGTTGCTGTTGTTGCTGCTGTACCTGAGACAATTGCTGCTGCTGCTGTGGCGATAACCTTTGCCCGTTATTTGGAAATTGCGGTTGGTAACCTGTGAGAGCACTCAAAATAATTAGAATATAATTTTTAAAAAAATATCCTAGCAGTTAATACCTTGATTCTGTTGCGGACTGAAAGGTGCCCCTCTTTGACCCGGACTTAGTTGCTGCTGCATTAAACCTTGAGGGAATCCAGGACTCAGCTGGGAATCCGGCAAATTGCTCCGCGCCAGCGACACGTTTGGTGCTACGGTATTGTTCAGAAGTGATCCAATATTTGACATACCTGGATTTAAGCCTATATGTAAATGACAATTGTATGTTAAGCGCTCAAAATAGTCGCATTCAAATGAAAAGTGAGAGAAGTGACGTGGAGAAAAGTGGCGAGTAAATTTCATCTATTATAACTACGATGGAGATGCGCCTGTCTTACAAAAATTTGCTTTTAAAAATTGAATCACTTTTCATTCAAACCCTTCCAAAAGTACAATTTTTAGAAAGAAATAAATGAGAAGGTTGATTCAAGAAAGGATTATCATTAGCACAATGGGAGTGAGCAGAATACTTACAAAGTTGATCAGCTCTGGCGGTGGCACTTTCTGGAACGACCATGTGCTGCTTCTGTTGCTGCTGGAGAAGTCGTTCCTTCTGTTGTTGCTGAAGCAACCGATCTCGATACTGAATCCGCAGACTCGGGTTGTTGGTAACGTTTGCTGGCATTGGAATTCGCACTGAGCGCGTTGGGTAAACTGGCGGTGGATGGTGAAATCCCTGCAAAATGAACGGATATAGTTATATAGATGAATATTTAGTTTATATTACATAATTAAGGATAACATGTTTATGAAATTTTTGTACAGAAATATGAGTAAACTAGATATTTCTTCAAATAAATATGGATAGTATACGAATCCATTGACTATCTACCTGAGTATTAAAAGTATCTAAAAGAAATACCCTTAATTTATGTGTTAATTTTTACAATTTTTGATTTCTGTTATTCACTACATATTTAAATTGAAAAATTTTAATTTATGTGTAGGTTTAATATAACTTCCAAAAGTACTCAATTCGTACGGTTCAAAATTGTAGGAAATTGGACGATCACGCTTTCTTACTTTTTAAAATTTCCTTCCATATTCAGAAAATTAAAAATGTTTTCATTTAATCTATATATATATGAATTTGTTCGAATTGTTTCAGGAATAGATGCAATTTACTGAAATCGGTTTAGAAGTGATGGTGGCACAGCCAATAATTAAAGTTTAGCTTAAGCCGGACTAACATTAGTAGCTCAAATATTGTAACAGCGTAAAAGG
Source organism: Machimus rusticus (assembly GCA_951509405.1). Lineage (NCBI taxonomy): Eukaryota > Metazoa > Arthropoda > Insecta > Diptera > Asilidae > Machimus > Machimus rusticus. The sequence goes on along the minus strand of OX608052.1, from coordinate 1,679,062 downwards.
CAGAAAAAGCTACTGTTTTATAATTATAGTGGTAAGAAAAAAGTTTACCTGATTATTTGGTTGAGGAAGCTGTTGTTGCTGTTGGGCCCCCATCATTGAGGAGTACGCGGGTGGACTACAACTGAATGAAGAACTCTCGCACTGCATCAAGGATTTTTGGATAGCGCTAATGGCCATCTTCTCCTGTTCCAGTTGCGATGGCACGGAGCCCCCCTGAATTAAAGCAGTCCCGTCCAGGTCCGGTACAAAATCGATGACATCGTTGAGAATTTTCGATAGCTCTGGATCGACGTCATTTTGCATTTGTTGGGACATTATGCTGCCCAGCCCAGTTGACGATGTCGCCATCTGGGACGACGAAGAAGAAGCTGGAACGCTTAACGATAATGTTGATGAGGTAGCTACTGACGTTGCAAACGGTGAATCCAATTGAAAATTTGTTGATTGAGGTCGTTGTACAGATGAGGCTGATGGTGATGACTGTGTTTGGTTCAGCATCATTTGATTTTTGGTTTGATCTTGTTGTGCAGGCATTGGCTGATTGAGGTAGGCATCGGAAGGCTTGCGAATGTTTCGAGATTGATTCGCGTGAGGATTTGTCGATGGCTGCGTCTGGCTGGCGGCCTTCGGTTGACCACTAACGCCGCTGTTGGCGGAAACCATTTGCTGCTGCTGGCTGCCGCCAACTGGCGATGGACCAACTCCCGAAGAACTTGAAACCCTATTCACCACCGTCGACGAGGTTATGTCAGGTATGATCTTCACCACGGGAGTCGTCGGAAGAATCGGGGTTGGTGCTTTTGAGGGATTCGAGAGCAAAGATGCGAGCATTTTATTCTTTTCACGGAGTTTTGATGGCTTATCGTCGGGACGCTTTGCGGATGTTCCGTCGTCAGGTTCATTAAGAGCTCGTTTGCGTTGTAATGAGTTCATTTGCGGAGTGTCTGAGTTATCATTACTCCCCGTCCCTCCATCTCCTTGGTACTTAAGGAGATGACGAAGATCTTTCAGATCTTCTCTCTTTGGCGTTTCATCTTTTTGCAACTGTCGCAATAGCTCACTTTTATGCGAACCCTGGTTTGACTGATTCGGAGTATCATCATCGCTTTTGTCATTGAGGAGCTGAAAATAAAAATAATTATTTAGCATTACACAACTTTACAATACAATCCTAAATTTTACTTGAAGTAGCATGTGGTTGCCCTCGCTTTTACTATCCAGCGACTGAGTTCTCTGGGCGTACATTCTGGAAGCAAGAGCTGAATTCGACTTATTATACCCACTGTTGTCTTTGTCGTCCTCAGCATTAAGCAATCCCTAAAATTGGGTAGTTAATTTGTTGAAATGGTTGTTATTTTTCGTGTCATATTAGCGAATCTACTTAATTTAATTTGATATAAGGTGCTTCACGAAATAACTAATCCGATTGATGAAACAAAAATAACGTTTGAAACTGGACCAAATGAATAAAATTTAAATAACAATTTAATGAGAATTAAAGCATTCATATCGCAAATCAAAATTATTCTATTCCTACGTATACATGATGGATTGAGAGATTGAATCGAGATTTGATTGATTTGACTAATTGGGAATGATTCATATACAAACTGTAAATGACTACTCGAGCATTTAATTAAAAAAATGATGGATGAAATTAAAAAAGCCATTCGTTTTAGGTTGCTGAAAACTTTGAAGTTATATAATCATAATTGAAATTAATTTTTCAATGATCTTAAAATGTTATTGAATGATTAAATTATATAATAAAATCAATAGATTCATAAAACATAATTGTAAGGAAAAAATTTTTGTTTTGGAAAATGTTTAGGATTGTATCTTAAGCGTAAAATCAAATTGGCGGATTACTTCACTTTGATTAGATAAATCATTATCTGCCAATATGATTTTATATTTAGTAGAAAAATGATATCCCGTAGAATTTTGCTTAAACAAATTATATTTCCTAGTCTATATACAATAATAATTATAATAGGTTCGAAAATATAAACATACCTTTAATATTCTATGCGCGTTCCTGTGGTCTTCTCCGTCTCCCATACTCCCAGATGACGTTGACTGCGATCTGTTTGTGAGTAAATTTCGCAGGCGTTCGGAATCGTGATTTTGATTTCCAGCATTATTATTCTGCGCACTATTGTTGCTATTTATGTTATGGTTATTATTAGTGCTACTTTTTGTGTTGTTGTTTAAGTGGTCCTTTTGGTCCTTTTCGTCGAAACCGGGAAACGCAAAGCTATTGTATCCACTATTGTTGTTGTTGAGGTTGCTGCTATTGTTGTTATTGTTGTTACTCGAATTGCTCTGCGGACTTGGCTGTCCAGCACTCTGCGACGTGTGATAGGGTGTCAAAGGAGATGGACAGACGTTCTGCGCAACAGGACTAAAAGCCTGCACTGAAGGGGGCCGCGGAGTACTAACAGGCGTTGTAACGCTCGTTCTTGAATCGGGTCTAGAATCCCAGACCGGATGCATTTCGAACGGGGACTGCGGAAAATCAAAGTCAAATGTATCAGGCGTAAAGAAGTTTGAGCTCTCTGAAACTGAAGGCGGACTGGAGAAGGATGTTACAACACTATTGGTTCTTGGTGAGGCCTGAACTTGTGGAATAGCTCCGTTTATCACTGAAGTCATTAAGGGGCCACCAACGTTCGTTGTCGACGTGTGATGGTGACTGGTGCTAGGAAGGGACGGTATTTGGTTGCCGCCAACACTACTCACACTACCACCACTAATGCTGGCTACTGTACTCTGTGAGGACTCAATCGCGGGCAGATTGCCGCTTTCGTTGAGAATAGTTTGCACAGACATAATATAGTCACTTTCACCTGGCGTTGTATTTACAAAAAGTCTTGAGTTAGCCTTAACGTGTACGTATACATCAGGGGACCTCAATCGCAACCGGAAGGGTCCCGACGAGTGACCGTGCACAGGTCCCCCAACTACTCCAACTAAAGATGACGGGTGCTCCTGGATTTCCTTAAGATGTGCTTGGAGACGGTGCAGATCTTGAATGTGGCACAGGTCTTGGATAAGTCGACCTTGTTCTTTGGATAGACTTGAGGCAAATGGGGTCCGCAGTGTCGTGGTGTCGATTTGCAGGATCTTCCCATTTGTGTCTAATTTCATAGTCATTTGCTCAAGCGGCCTCTGGTTAGTGTGCTGGAGCATGTTAGGTTCGAGAGGTGATTCGTCTTCTGGACGCGCTATCAGGCAGAGAACAGAAGAGGTGTCATCGCCATCGTCTGTAAGATTAAGAGAAAAATCTTTTGAATTTTTTAGTTTTTCTGGCATTCCTTAAATTATATCACTCACCTTTGACTGGTGAAGCAATTAATGTAACTTCTTCATATTTTTCCTGTCTCTGTTGCTTTTGCTCCATAGTTTCGCTAGCGCCTTCGGGATGTTTAACTAACATTCGTACCTTCGTAGATATGCTTCGTCTATTTTTCTGATGCTGCTGTTCATCTTGGTCCCAGCCAAGGTCGAATGACATGTTATTCAGAATTGGGCTTAATTTGGCATGATCGCCAGCGTGCAGGTACGAATAAATTGGTTGCTTTTGAAGTTCGGCCTTCTCATAACCGATTAAGTCCTTTATGTTCTTTGTACAGACTTCAATGATCCCTTCGGGATTTATCTGAATTAGTACCCAGCCAGCAGAGGATACATAATGTTCGAGTGCTTCGAAATAAGCCGATATTTCGGGCGATTGCCCATTTATTGTGGGCTCCGGTAAGAGGGGCTCTGTGGACGATACTTCACCTTGTTGCACAGGGTGTAGTGTACAATTATCCGCACAACTAGTTGAACATCTTGTACACCGAGATGACGATATATCACGATTATTCCCTTTGTCACATATATCACGATACTGAAAAAATTTAAAAATATTTGTTTAAACATTGAAATAAAATAAAGGCCGAATTTTTTACTATTAAATGTTACTTGTATATAGTCTTGATCAGAAACGGTATACTTTTGACTTCAATTAAAAGTCTACTAATTTATAGTAACTCAGCAATATTAAGCTTGAATATTTTAAGAAATAAGAAAATGGTCATAGATATGATACAATTTTGTGTAAGAATTTTTTCGAACTGCCTAATTGGGTTTCAAAATTTTGAAAAAATTTACCGCCCAAAATACTATTAAACATAAAAATTTGACACATTTTTAAATAAGCGTGAAAACTTCTAGATGATTTTTTTTATAAAAATTATTAGTTTATAAATTTTCACTTGCATACTATAAAACGATCATTTTGAATTTTAACCATCCTCAAATTTCTTGACATTCTTATCTCTAGAAACGAATATTGCTGAGCGATTTCTAAAATTCTAATAACAATTTTTTGTTGGTTCGAAATTTTTATTTTAAATGTAATGACGCATAGAAATTCGGCAATAAGATAAAGTGTACAAAAATGAAATCATGTATTTAAAGTCCGATATAAAAAACTAAAAACATAAATTACTTGAATATAATTTAAAACCTTTTTTTCTAATGTGTGTGAATATTGAATGATTTTAATTTTACGGTAAAAATATTGAAGCAATTTGATACTTTCCAATTGCGTCAATTTTTTATGTAAATAAATATTCTTTTACTTCAAAGTCTTAATAAATCCAGTCAGCCCCAACTTCTTTATATTTGAGAAGAAAAAATTTATTAGCGTGGGCTCGACAACATGACTCGCGGTATGATTAAACAATTTTAAAATCAAACCACGGAATTAAAAGTCGTCTTTTATGTGGCGATGATTAATTGTTTCGATCAAATTAGTTATTGGTTGCAAAAGGGACTATCGTAAATTTTAGATGACAAATCATCATGTATGCGGAGGTTGACAACTATTTATGTTATGTAATAATATAATTTTAACATTATTTGAACAGTGCTGATATGACAATAATTAATTGACTTTTAACATATTTCATAAATATACATTTATATATGCATATTAATATTTGTAGCTTGTACTAAGCAAAATAAATAAATATATACCTATACAATTTAGGTATGTAGGTATTTTTATATATATATATAATTATTTTTATTAATACAATTACATTGATATCTTTCAAATCGATTGAAAGTTTTCGAGCTCCTAATATAACTATGTACTTCAGGTTTTGTGCTAAAGCGCCAACTTTTAATGGTTTCATTGCATTATTTGCGAAAGTGTGTACGTATATATGGCCTTGACTATGCCAAATAATTTTCTTAATAGGTATATTTATTTCTCAAGTCTATCAAGTCGAACTGTTTATTCTGATCATGTAAAAATCGTTATTTTTCTTATCTTCAGCTTTTGGTTTTCTAATTTGATTATTGCTTCTTTATATTCGCTCACCTTTAATAGAAAGAATTGAAATTGTGTTTAGCACTCCAATAATAAGCACGTACATAGCGACATTTGCAATAATTGGTAATTATTTTTAATAAGTTGAATAAAACAACTTTTGAGGATAAAACTTTTTCCGAGTTTATTTCAAAATACTTGGAAAACCGCTGGTAGTTTTGGTTACTCAATGTTTTTCGCATAAATTATAAAAAAATAAAATCTACGATAGCATGAATAAAAGTCTACCATAGTGGCAGCGGTAGCGGAACCCAGAACGATTAATTAAAATTCAGTGAAGCTAATTTATCAGCGTTGTCAATCTCAGAGACTAGTTTTCTTATTTTAACTTGCTACCACCGGGGAGGCATGCATATATGTATTTTAATTACAGAAGAAATTGTTCGCACGATGTACGCACGACGACAAATTAAGACCGATAGTGGGCAAACCGTAACATGGAATTGGGCATAAGGAATAAAAATGACCAATTAAAACTTCAATAAAAAGCAGTGCAGGTCTTTAATTAATTTGCAATTAAAGTAAGGCATTACAAAACTTACATTGCTTTAGTTTTTTATCTATTTCAAGTAATCAAAACATTATTAAAGCATTATTTAAAAAAATATATATATTTGCTCTGATTAAAGGATTATATGATTTGTCTGCAAAAAAGGCCTTTTTATTTTACACTACATATTAATTTTGTTGTGTACTGTACGTGTGTAGCTCTGCGGAGCAATTCAACTGCTGTATATTAATTTTTTTTTATGATTTGGTGTAAGATTTCAATTAACTTAAAATACATTTTTAATAACAGTGATTTAGAAAATTTTTAGCTAAACGAAGTTGAAGTTATGTTACAGCTTAAGTTACCTTCTTCGAGCTTAAGTCCATACTGTAAAACTGGGCATTTAAGAGTTGTCCAAATCCACTTAATGGATTCAGAACAAATTACGAATTTCAATCAGTCTTTTTTATTACAACTGAAGAGTCACGTTAAGAATACTCGTCACCACACTCTGTAAGTTTTACAACAAACGTTTAAGGTCTCTATAAGAAATTGTCTTAACCATCAAGTCAATTTCGAGATTTGTTTTCTTTTGTCAAGCTGATTTAAAACAAAATTATTTCTCAAAAGAATAGTGATAACTAAACTCTATTGATACTTGTTACATAACTTCGAATGATATTTGCTTTTTATTTTGTAACAAATACAATATAACGTAGCATATACGACTACATAATGAGCTTACTTTGTAATTTCCTGTAATTTTGAAATAATTGTTGATGAAACACGTCACACATATAAGTAAGGGCTGGCCCTAATTGCATCATAAAACGTAATTAAAATTCAGTGATTTCAGCTCGAAGATATACGAAGAAGAATACGTGCGGGTACTTAAATTTTATTATTTTGCACCCATACCAAATTTTTGGTTACTTATTCCCTTGGTTCATTTCCCTATAGTTTTCCTATTGTATACATAAGCAATCACCTTCACAAAGGTGATTTAAATTGTTTAATGCATTTTGTTGTTGTTTCTTTTATGAAAAGAAACATGTTAAAGTTTAAACAGATTCTGGATTAAGAATACATTCATAAACCAATTTTATATGCAGATATGGACAACTAATTAGAAATACCCGTATAGATTTAAAAAAAAATTGAGTTTCTCCTTATAATTTACGTCGAGCTTAATGAATTTTATATTTATGTAGGTTAAAATAAATATAAGAATTATCTAATTCGTATTAGAAAATATCCAGGTATACGAAATAATTTCGAATTAAAAATCGGAAATTCAACCTATTCGGATAGTGCTAACGTGTGTGATTTAAATCTAATTCAATCAAATTATCTGAAATTTCTATACAATGTTTTGTACACTTTTGTCAGATTTATTCATCTGATTTAAACATTTCATACCAAAAAATTTGAAATATATTATTCGAAAAACAAATGAAAAACGTGACTGCTCAACAAAAATTGGTAGTCATTTTGTATTTTTTTTTATAAAGACGATTAATTCTGGTAGAAATTATATAACCATAACGATATCGATTAATAATCGGTTAAGTTTTTCTGTTTCATAGTTCTCCGAACTGAGAAATTTTCGATATGCTCATTTCAACTTGTTTCAAAGTGTTAACTGAAAAGCAAACATTATTTATTATCACAATGTGGAAATAAAACTATCTGGATATCCGAACTATCCTAATATCCGAAACTACGCACCGTTTCTCAGTTGGCTTGATATTCGACTATCTGAGTAACATTTGAAGCACTTATCATAATTTATTTCGGTTTATGTAAAAGCAAAACAGATGTATACACTATAGGGGGTCTAATAGGGTTTAGGTTCGAACCAAGTTTAAATCTAGAAATTACAATCAAAGCAAATCGTTGTGAACACTCCAAACTCTTTTATCTAACGCGTTTATAAAATTATTCCATAGGAAATTATTTCGTGCTTACAATTTATTTAATTTTTATTTTTATTTTTTTAAATATTCTTGATGAGAATGTACATTTTGTCCACCTTCACGGCGGTGAGCAATATGATTAATTGGCCGACAACCCAACTGTATAAACAAATGGAGAAACATGAAAAGGAACACCAACGGAAAAGAGACAAATCGGAAGAATCAAGCTGTGACCGTGTCATTTGCGACCGTGACAGATTTCTTATGTTTCATTGCCAAAATGTTGTTACCAATTGAATTATCAGCTCTCGTTGGTCACTGCTCCAATCTTTCTCGCCCACTGTTTGCAGACGGCCCAGGAGGGCTCCCCAATCCCAATTTAATTCGAGCGTTATTTAGTTATCATCATTCAATGCCGAGGTAATTTGCGAATTTATTTCGATGAATTGAAGCGAATTAGACTGATAAGATTATTTCAAGATTGGGGGATTTGGAGTATTGGTAGGATTTGCTTTTATATCAAGTAGATATCGTGGCAATCATTCATTCATGCAGAGCCGTTGTTTACCATCAAGTTCAAATTGACGTAATTTTCTACTTAGCGCACAGGAATTCTTGAGATTGATTCAATTGTTTTAATTTGGATATTCTTAAAATTTCTGCTATGTATTATAGTTAAAAAGTTTAAATCGCGAGCGTTACTACTTTTTTAAAAACAACTTCTTGTGAAAACAAGTTTTTTAGAGTAATGTTGAGATGAACAATTTCAAAGAGTTTCGTTATATTCATTTGGTAAATAAAATTTCTCAATGTTTTGATGAACGTAATAAATTTAAATTCAATTTTTCAAGTTCATTCATGGAACTATAACAGCAACCTCTAAAACTGCAGAAAATAAATTTCATGGCTTCCTTGCCAAGAAACAATTCTTTAACTCAATTTGGTTGCTAATTTTTCAGGGGTAGAAGTGGGCGAATACGGCTATAAATTAAAGTATTATATACAGATGCCTTGTTCCTCGTTTTCTCCGTGATTAACTAGTGCAGTTAGAGAAAAATAAATTCAACTAAACGCTGCATCAGTTCAAAACCATTCAGCTCGCCTGTAATTAATGCAAAGTTAACTATTGAAAGTTCAAAATTTCTTCTTTGTCAGACCTTTCGCAAATACATAAAAGTTCATTTCAATTAAATGAGAAGTTTTACTTATTGAAGAAATAATCAAAAGTTTGAATTAAAAAGTTCTACTTTGTGTTTGTTCGAAGTTTTCAGTTTCTTATACAAAGTTCGCCTTAAAAAAGAGAAATCGTTCATGTGATCAAGAATAGTCATCAAAGGTAAATAAAACATCCGTTGCGCGAAAAACTTAGGAAATTGTATAAAATTGAAGGTAGTTTTTATCCTTAAATACCAATCCATAGAAGAGTATTCCTCTCAGAACAAGATGTTTCTGACAAAAATTCTTCTACAAATAAATTCTTAACATTTATATTGAAGTCATTCTTTTGAATTCCAAAAATATAATATTGTATCGGATTCGTAGGCAACAACCTTAAAAACTCGATATTAAAGTACAAGCAATAAATTATTTTTTTCATTAATATTGTTACATTTTTGTTTGTTTGAATAAGTAGAAATGAATTTTATATACAATATACGTGGATACATATTTATTGTAACACGTGTAATTTAAAAAAGATTTTCAAAATTTGACAATCCATCATCTTAAATTCATAACGTCTGACAGCCGAATTGAAATCAGCGACCCCGAAAATCCTCAAATACCAAGTTTAGTAGAAATTATATACTCATCAAAATTTGATAGTCCGCCATCTTGAATTTGTAAATTCTGACAGTCGAGTTGGAATCAGTAGATCCGAAAACTTTAAGTACTAAGTTTGGTGAAAAATTCATAAACTTCAAAGTTTGACAGTCCGCCATCTTAAAATCGTAACTTCTAACTGTTAAAAAAATAGCCTAGTGCACTCCGTGTAATTTCAATAATATGTGGTAAAACTTTCAAGATGATCGGTTGAACGGACTGCATTTGTACCAAACACACAAATAAACTTTCGCTTTTTTATATATATAGATATTAGTTCTTCCAAAAATAGGAGAACATAAAGATTATTTAAAGAGAAAGGGGCCGTAAGTATATTTACTTAAGTTAAAAAATTGTTTCAATCGTTTGCTAAATATTTCCGGGAAAAAAGTCTCTTCAAGCGAATAGTTCGAATCAATAGTACCTAAGCACTACTTTAATTAACCCATTCTTAGATTAATTAGGAAAAATGACTCTCAGATGCTCATGGACGATTACCTCGGCAAGCAAAACCGCTTCCACAGGGTGCAAATCCCCTTTGAATAGGTTCATTTAACCTTTCTTGCCTAAGTTCATCACGGTTCGGTTTCTGCAGGACACAAATTGATCGGCGCTCAATTTCTCAATTAAATGGATAACCCATGTCCACTCAACAATTTGGAATGAGAAGTGAAAGAATCGGACGAGAAAACGAATTGCGTCATTACTGCTCGGTTTATTGATGTTGTACTTCGGTTTTTTCTGGGAACATCCCGAAGGCCGCAAAGGAGCAATGAGATTCTCAATTAAGTTTGCCTAATTCGTAGTTATTTCCCTTGGTACAGAGATCATGTGAAGGGTCTCAACTTTATTAGCACACTACAAAAGCTTTGAAGATCTGAAAATCACGGAGGGATGAGAAATATCCGGGCGTTTAGTTCTTTAGTAGCAACAGATCGTCTTAAGATGTTACATTCTGGATATTGAAGAAGCTTTGAAATCCACTGTCCCAACCAATTCCATAGCACATTGATGGAAATTTGAGAAGAGAATAAATCGAATCCTCTAATTAGATTTGTAATGGAATTACCGACGATGAAAGTTCATTGAAATGCAAGGGTATGGGTATTTGTGTAAGGAATATAAGGCGAGATTCAATTAATTTTCTCCGCTCTAGCAAGGATTACTTTCGTCATTCTGTTTATTTAATCTGGTTGCTATATTAGGAATAAATAAATCAACGTCAGCATAGAAATTTAGCCTTAATCAAAGACCATAGGACGATGGATTTCTTGGGATAAGCCACACATATTAATTCAAAACATTGACCATTTTGTACAATATGACATTAAATTTTGATAGCCGTATCTGAGCTTAATTAAATTTATCCAAACAAATAAATTGGGTTTTTGAATTATAGTTGAAATATTGTCAACGATTTAAAGGAAGATTTCCGGATTTATAAGATGTGTAGATTGATAGATAAATAAATAGGTATATATTTAGTATTTACGTACAGCGATTAGCAACAAAATTTAATTATCCATAAATCACTCGATATAATCGATTAATTAATTAATTATATGAATAATTGAGTTCTTATCACTGTTTTAATTGATCTTTTTGTAAGAAAATTGGTATTGCAGTAGACGACAAATTTATTGATTTTCTTTTGAATGGTAAGCTGACTAATGCTCAAAAGTATATAATACAAATTTATATGATGATTCGTTTTAACAAATAAAATTAATCGATTATTTCAACTCTTGATTCATCATTTCCATTTCTATGTTAGCATATTTTTTAGAAGTCTATGGATCCAAATCACAAATCAAAATGGCGGGTTAGTAATCGTTAATCAAATTTAAGTTAAAATTTTTTTAGACATATTTATTTGTAAACGAAGTCACACTTGTCACGACTTCTAATAAATTTAGAGCCATGAACTTGACTAATGATAGCGATTTAAGACGACTTCTGTAGAAAAAATTGAATAGGAGAGGTTCCCGAAATGAACTGTATCTATATAGAATAATAAAACGCGGCACCACGCGCCGAATAAAGGCGAGTTTCGGAAACAAAATTAGAGCTCAAGAGTGAAGGTTAGGCCGAATCAACTGGTAACATGGCATCGTGCTGTTGACTAACTCCACGGCCCGTGCAGACCTTCAAATTGAGCAATTTCCCATGTTAGATTTCTGCTCGTGAAACCGCAGAAGGCTCAGTCAAAGCCATAGACCAGAGCGTTTCAGAAAGCGTCCCGACCGGTTGGTTGGGTTTACTGCGGCTCGGCTGTTCGAATTCACTTACGCAATGACTTGCAATCTCGCGGTCCTACCTGGACAGCGGCTCTGTACGGCGTGATTACATCTTAACCAGCTTCATGTGCGCGGTGCATTATTATGTAGCTGGCTGCCTTTGTTTGGTAATTTTATGGCCTTCAACAAATTTTCACGTTAAGCGGAAACTAGTTAAAGGGTGATGATGGACATCTGCAGCTGTAGCTGAATAGGCGACCTGTCTTTTTTCATTACTAATGGCATCGCGAAGTAATTAGATTCTTTGATATTTTCTATTAGAACGAATATTTCTTCTTTCTTCGTCCATGCAATTTTAAAGAAATGTGAATTGAGTTCTTGATGTATGTAAGGTAACGAATACTTGTTTCATTGTCTGGAAAAAAAATGTTTTAATTTCAAGAACTGCTTCAAGTTTTTATTTCGTAGGCTTTTTTATAAAAAAGTTTTCTATAAAATAAAGTAGGTACATATGCTACAATTTAGCCATTTTTGCGTAAACAATTTTGAAAACTTTTACAAAAAATTGCATAAAATTGTATAATAATAAGCACGTTTCTGGATATATGGTAGACTTTCCCAAAAATATATGTACATATGTATCAACCTAAGTGTTATGTATTTTATGTATTTTACAACTGTACTCTACTAGGCGCTCAAGTTTTTTGAGTATCACTTTGAGCTCCCTCGAAATACTGTATCTTATATAGATTTGTTAATAATTACCAAAATATAGTATTTACTATTACTACCCTTGCAGATTTGTTTAATAATACCTACATATTATGTACTGGGTTCCAAAAATAATATATACTAATTATAAAAACGAATAATAACGTATTCCGTATTTCTTATATTATATGTACCTATATGATGTAGAGTTTAGATTTATGTATAAGGCACGAAATTCTTGAGAAATACAAATTAAAAGTACAGTCTCATATATAAGATTAAAGCCACCTTGGTTTTTTTCTATGCGTTGAATTTCATCTTAAATGTTGAAAATTTCGGGTATTCAAATATGATGATTCGGGGGTCAAATCATTATACACATGGTTCTATTTGATTGCAAGAGAACCGTAGTTCAGTTCCTTAAACAATTAAAAGGCTAACCTCAAATTTCTTAACAAAAAGGGCTACGTTTAAAGCCACTGGAATACATGGTGAGAACATGATCAATGGCTAACGTTTAATTAAGCTATTATTAAACGATTTTGTCATGGGATTGTATTCTTTGTGTAATTCTCTAATAATTTGAATTTACTTCACGCAAGTCTTGTTGCACTTTTTAATAAAATAAGGCATAATAGGTAAAAGACAAGTGGATAATAACATTTTGTGATAATGGAGTAATAATTGAAATTTATAAAATTGCTCATTATAAGCCTGTTCTTCGCTGTCACGAATTTCTCAGTTTTCAAGATATAATCACTCAACTCAACTAATAATAAAAAAATGGAGGTGGCTTTAAATTTATGCATAAGACTGTACTGCACAAAAATATTGAAATTTAAATAATACTAAGTAGGTTCCACGCATTCGACAAGCACATTCATTAATATAAATAATATAAAAAACTTTATTTCTTGAACATATCCGTGAATCACATTCCACAATTTAACTTCGCCCAAATGGCTTTTACCACCCAGATATATCCTTATACATTTATCATTGTCACAATTCGAACATTTTTGATGTTCAATAAAAACAAAATATTCACGCATTTCTGTATCCTTAGAGTTTACATTCATATCCAACAAAGTGGGTTTGTCAAAATAAATTAAAACCTGAACGTGATTGATTTTACGGACGCTTTAACGACAGAGCTGAAATGAATTATTTTTTCCTCTTCAAATTAAGTGCGCTCCTTAAGAACCAAACAAAATTTAGAGATAGGCGTGTTTAGAATCGGAATGGATTTTAGCAATATAAATTAATGAGACATTTTTGAAATTTGTTTATACGTTGGCAGATTGATTATTGCTTTAAATTAAATAAATTGTTTTTCGGTTTGCATACTTTGGTTGTACATTATAAAACAACCCATTCCCTGAAATTCGGTAGCCGGATGTAACCCGGGCCAATGAATTGATTAATTATAATTTATTGACATTCATGTTTTAAATATTCGTATTTATTAATTTTTAACTTGGTGCGCGCAATTGTGTAAGCTAGAATAAGCGGTCTAAGACCTTGTACTTTTAATAAATTTGAAAATTTTAGTCATAGTATAGGTACTTACAGTTTTGACGACTTGACTCAGAATTGCAGCTTTATCAGGCTTCGTTGAGGTCATATCCCCTCGCTTGTTGAGCTGAAGGAACTCCCCCAATTGCTCGATATAATTGTTTTCCAATTCTCGCCGTCGTTTTTCATTGTTGCACTTGTTTATTTGCGACTGGGGCTGAAAAGAGAAAAGACACTCGTATGAATTATGCATGCTCCCATTGGAGTTATGTGGCAATTTATCAAGGATTAGGCTGTTCTCGAGCAATTAAATCACAAATTAAGGCGATTATGACTTTAATTGCAACACAATGAGCGGATGTGTTCCCCAAAGCACTGGGATAAAGAAAAAACCAAAATAACAAATTATTTAGAAAATGTTACCAAAAACTTGATGATTTCGGCGGAAGCATAGTGTATCAGCAAAAAGGTTGTAATGAATTATTAATTGGCAATAAAATGCAAATGTCTCCATTCGCTTACGATCGCTCTCATATGGAAGGTCAAGGTTAGGTATATTTTTGCACATTTATCGATACCATTTGAGGCATCCGTTTTGTCTTGCTGCGAAATATCAATAAAATAATCTTTGCGCTTGTTAATAAATAAAAGAAGTAAAATTAATATAAAATAAAAACAAATAATAATAATAATTACTGATTTTAATGAAAAATATTTAATACCGGCTTCAGTTAGGATTGAATCAGGCTTACATCGGTTTGAGCTTAATTGAATCCAGCTTAGTGTAAATTCTGTCCTGCTCTAGTCGGGCTTAAACTAAACTTAAACCAAGCGTAATATTCAAACTGCGGATCTAGTGCAGCATAGTTTATAAATATTTCGAAGATTTCTTAGAGCCTAGTAGTAGTAATGTATGATACAATTTCAAAAACTTCCAAAAAGAAGACGAATGAAATTCTGCAAAAAGTGACTCATAAGTTGACTCAAAATGTTTGCTGTTTGGAATTCAGACTAAATATTCAGAAAAATTTTACATTTTCAAGTTATTCATTTTGTTTCACTCTGGAAATTTAAAACTCTGATGGGTGGACGAATAATTGTGAATCCATGGGAATCGACCAAAGATTCTTTATTAGACGATACCAAAAAGCTTCGCACTATATGTGTACTTTAAAAGAATTAAATGAACAAAATATCTAAATACATAAAACTGCACGTATCCAATAAACAATGCACTTTGGGAGTAACCTCGCTCAAGATACATAGTTTAACAAATCGATAGACTTGTCTTAATTTTCATCGTATTGCTCTATATAAAGTTCTAAGAAAATGTTAAACACCATTTGCGAAACGGAAAAAATATCTTAATTCTGAAAATACAAAAACAAATGGATAGATTTATCTCAGAAATCTTAAAAACCAGTTTGTGCATCTTGCCCTAACGAGTTGGAAGACTTAGAGGGTAATGTTCACAGTCTTCTTCTTTTTATACAATTTTAGTGCAAAGCTAAATTATGAAATCGCTGAAACAGAAAATAATTTCGGATTAGTAATCCAGAAAAACAATTCGTTCTCAGTCAGAGTTTGGTGCGAAGGCGCAGCCAGAAAAGCAACCTTCATAAAAACGAGATAATAACCACAGATTAAAAAGAAGAGTCGACGGAGGCAGCCAGCGGTGAACAGCAACATCTTAAATGGCTCATTACAGGCGAACAATTGTTTGGAAATTGTCAATAGTGATCTTTTGATGTAATCCGTGGCATCATTGTTCCGACGGAGTTTTATCAAGCACTTGTAAGATGGAAAATTTGTAAGCATCGTGCAGAATAGTCACATTTCCTCTTTATTTTTCTTTTGGACTAGATAAGTCGATTTACTGAATGAATATAATAAATATTTGGTACCTAGGTTTTTAATTTTGTAACCAGCATGAAATTTGCAATAAAAATAATTAATTGAATACCTTTTGTTTATTTATTGAAATATTATAAAAAAAAAGAACTGAATAGGATACTAGAAAGGGGCGAAATTAACTTTTAATGCATTTTTTGAAATTGGATAATAACTTTGAATTTATTTAAAAACATTAAAAATCACAGTGCAATCTTGTTTTACCAAAAATAAAATTTAATTGTCTCCTAATAGTATATATAACTATTTTCATTGTTATTTTTAACTACAAATAGTTTTGTTTTCTTGTGGGTTGGTTATGAGCTCAAAAAATAAATGAAGGTATATTTTCTTCTTTTTGACATCTAATTTTCATCAATAACTGTTTGACTTCTCCCACTTAAAGATTGTAATAAACGATTCTTCTTCCACTTTATTTTACTTTTATTATTGCCAATTAACTTTCAAATACAGTTGAAGAGTATACGGAAACTTATCATTAAATATAGTAAGACCTCTTTATAAAGAACTGAAACGCACAACGAAAGGTACCAATTAAATTAATTTTCTAATTATAGGGCCCAAGGTATTTAATCATTATAATTGTTGTAGACGAGTTCAGTATAATGAGATTTTACTATATAATAAAGAATTAAGGTTATTAAATATATTTAAAAAATGTAAAAACTTGGATGAGACTTACAGGACTCACCTTGCTTTCGGTTTTTCTGCGGATTTTTCTACTCGCTGATGTTTGACATGTGACGGCCGTGGCTACAGCATTCATAATTTTTGCCTGTGGCGAATGTTGTAGAACGGCAACGGTCTGCTGTTGGGCCTGTTGTTGAAGTAACGTGTTTGTTGCTGCATTTGTTTGATGGTAGCTGCTTCCTATGGAAACTGGCGACACAGCCGATGAAACAGCGACGGCTGCTGTTGCTGCAGCGGGTGATGAAAGTGGCAGTGAGCAGACGCCTGAATTTTGTGTGTTGTGTGTGACCCAAGGATCTGAAAGGGGATCACAAGGGCCCAGCCTAAAATGAAAAAATGAAGAACAACAAACAAAATTACTCTTTGATAAACTTTCTTACGACTATGCAGATATAAAAATTTAAAAATAACTACATTTTCGGTTGAAGGAATCATTATCAAAAGAAGGGAGTCAAGCGGTCAAATATCTTCAAACTATTACTCAAAAACTCCTAATCGCGAGCGCACAAATTGTCTACAAGGATTGATGAAATGAAATGATTGTTTTAACAAAAATAAGTTAAGGACAAAAGTTAACTTTTTATTGAAACGGGTTATATTTTTTTTAAAGTAAATTATTCGCTCTATGCAAAAACGTTTTTTTTTTTAACTAATGGGCTTTAAGCTATAATGGAACCGCGAAAAAAAAGATTTTATTAAGACTTTAACATAAATATTTTAATTATGGTAAATATGACCCAAAACCATTTACTACTGAGATGTAGTGTAAAAATATCCTTTCTAAAGCGGAACTCCCACCTTCTTTGATCGTTTATCAAAAATCGAAATGAATTTCACCATATTCTCAGCACTTTGTACGTTTGTGCTTACTTGGTTAACGAGCAAAAATTATTGCCCCTTGAACTGAAAATAGCCCGACAGCTTTGATTCGTGTCTCCTTTCACCTTGAAGGAATTATTTCAATTTAGCACTTTTGCAGTATCCTCCCCTTGTCTTCTGTCCCGCAAACGACACTTATTAATCAGTGCCATTCATTGCCTTTATTAGTGCGCAAAAAGAAGACTAATCAATTTAACACAAAAATTGCTTTAACTTACAGTAGATTTAGGGAGCACATTAAATTTTTTTATTATTAATAATTTCAAAATATCTTTCCAAAAATTAAAGTTTGTTTAATACCTTGTAACTTACTAACTGGTTCGGGCTGAAATATTTTTTGATTTCACTTCCATCCACATAACAAATCAGCAACCCCAAAATCCATTTTGAGTAGGTATCTACCAATTTTTTATGGAATTGGCTCAAAATTGATTCAAGTTTGGGTGTTTATCGAACTTGATTTAAGCCTGCCTTAAGTTTGGCTTGCATTCGGAGTAAGCTGGACTAAGTTTGATTCAATCTGAACTAAAACTTAGCTCAACTGATCTAAGCCTTCTCGACCGTTGTTTAAATTGGATAAAGCGGTAATTTACAATGCGTAAATACATAGAGGTTTCCTTGCCAAAAATTGTATAGTTTAAACATTTAGAGAAATTATCCCAGACAAGGAAAAAACAAAATATGTTTACCACAATCGCCTTGGTAAAGGCTTTTATAAATAAAGATTGTGATAGGAGTTTGTTTGGGAGGTAGAATATCTCATAAAATACTTAAAATATGCAGACTTTATTCCAATTAGCTAAAAATAAAAGCAAAGCTAAGCCATTTCTTGGAAAAATTACTTCAATTATTTGATAATTAAATGAATTTCATGAATATTCAAAATTAGTACAAACTCTCGAATGAGTCCTTATTCGTTGAAATGAGTACAATTTTTGCGAGAATACAGCAAATTTAAAATGACGAAATTTTTTCTTTCTGATTGATATCCTGGCATAAACTGAGTTTGAGATTTGAGTTTGACGAATTTTAATGAAGGTTTACATTTTACAGGAATATCCATTTAGGATCAAAAGTGACGAATATGAAAAATAAACTGTCGCCGCTTATATTTCCTATGAGATATGCAATTAAGTTTAAAATTTTTGGAAAGGGATAGTTTTCCATTGCAATTTCTTCATGCTTCCATTGACCACAATTTTTTTGTGAAAAATATAGAAACACTTACTTAAATTAAAATGTTACCTATCATTTTATAAGACAAATGCATGTTCGTCATCGTCGACAAGTCGAAAAAGGTATTTACTTCTAATTCGTTAATTTCGAAGAGTCTTGAAGAATTTTTTTTAGAATGAAAAGGTGGAATTGTATTAATTGAAGATATTTATATGATAAAATTTCCAACAAAATTTTCTGAGAAAAGGTAAATGTTAATTTTCGAAGTTTTTTGCATATTTTGTTACTTTTGAGTTCAAATGAACACTCCTACAAAGTTATATGAAAGTACGTGCGCAGGCAGATCTTAAATCTGCTCCAGATTTCGATTTTTTAAGCCCTTTGGAATTTGTCAAGGGATTAGAGGTAACCATTAAATATTTAAAATAATAATTGGAAATTCGTGACAATTAGAATAAAAATTAAGTTTCCATTCCAGAAAATCATAATAATAGCAAAATCTTCCAAATAACAAATTCATCATTAGTTTATGAAAGCTGGTCAATATCATCGAATTGCTTTTAGTCAAGTGATTTTCACTATGGTTATGATTTTAACCCACTGATTTACAACTATTTCACTAGTGGCTATTTCTGAAATTATTAAATAAAATATTGCCCATTGTCTTTTTACTGATAACTATACCATCGAAAGTTTTCGTATGATGGAAGAACATGTTTTGCTGAAAATTAAAACCTTAAAGAAAAAAAAAGCGTATTCAAGAGACAAGACGGAATTTCAGTTTCCATGGAATTTAGCACAGGAAAATATCTAAAATGGTTAAAGCGGTTCAACTCGAAAAAAATTCAGATACAAGTGAATTCCGCGGCTGATTGCGTCTTTTCCAGACAAAGCATTTTCTTCGACGGATCTTGGGCCTTGTATAGCTCCGATTCCCGTCTATAAATTGCCGTCTAAACGTGCGGAAAGTTTATTTTGTGACAGGCTAGCCGAGTTCCATCGTGCGGCTCTAAAAGACTGCAACGAAATACGATTGCACTCTCTATTTTATTTCGCTTAGCGCCAACAAGACCTTCGATAGAATCCGAACTGAATCTAAATTAAATTTTTAATTCCCTTCGGCCGGACTTCATCGGCGAGGAAAATGAAATGTCCCCAAATGAAAAGCAGCACTCCGGCGCGCTTAATGAGAATTTATTTTGGCCGGGACCGCGTCCTGCCGCTGTCGTCATTATCGCGTGCACGCCCGTGATTTATTAGCTCGAAGCTCGTTTGTGTGTCAGCCTGTCGCGGAAAGTGACTGCGGCGCTGCACCAAAGATGCACCGCCGCTGGCAAGAAGCGCTTTTGCCTTTTTCTCGGTGCATTGCAAATTGCAACTCGAGTTCTTTTCATGACGAGCATTCGAGAACTGCTGTAGTTTTAATGGCAATCTCAGGAATTTATGATTTATTTCATAAGGGGCGATCACTTTGTAGCGTATTTCCAAGATACAACTTTCGAATCGCGTAAACTCCAAGATACCTATTTTTTTATTTATTTGAAAACCGCCTTAATACAATATTATTTATTTCTTTCGAAAATTTCACCACAAACAAAAAGACGGGCAAGTGCAAGTAAGCCTTCGAGGGTTCCTTGCCGTTATATAGGGAATACAATTAGAAATTAATGTTTTTGAATATGTTTCTTGTGTTATAAGACCAAGTTCATGCCAATTCAAAGATTCTAGATCTAGATCAACGGAAAGTATCCTAATAGGTTTTAATCTGTCAGTCAATGAGTTAGTCTGTCAGTATGAAAATACACTTTAAAAGGCCGTATCTTTTTAAATTATATGTAATAAGTGTTTTAAGCTGAAGAATGTGAAAAATTCTACGCAAGAGTGTTATTTTCTCAGTCCATAAACCATATTCCGTAGAATTCCAAAAAATTCCATAAACCATATTCCGTATAGAGTTGTACACTTTTAGACTTATGGAATTTACAAAATATTTGTTTTATGTATTTACTTTATCTCTGACTCAATGTAACAGTTATTGTAGGTGTTAGAATTTCGTTTCAGATGAGATATTGTCGGGGTACGACTTACGCCGTCGTACGATTGAGCAACTTTACCCTATATAAGTACTTGATTCATTTCGTTTAAGGTAAATTTTAAAGCCTTCTAAATGAAACTAAATAAACTTTTTGGGGATCCCACAGTGAATTTATGAGATTTTGATCGAGATTTTCTCGAAATCTCAAGATTTCAAAATCGCCTACCTACATACTTGCATGGGAATTTCAATAGATTGTCATATAGATTTCGAAACATTTCACAAAATTCCGAGATTTTGGGGAGATGGAAACATGTTATTAAACAAGAATTACATTATGTCAGATCTCATTCAATTGCAATCTAAATATTATGAAACTAAAATACATACATACTTCGAAATATTTTCTTCTTAGAAAATGTGACAGTTTTCAACATTAAAGAAAAATAGCTTCGAGTGAAGCTTGTTGAAAAGGGTGCAACTTGAAACTTCAACCATCTATCTGTCTAAGTAAAAGGAATATTGAGAACGAAATATGTACTTAAGAAGATGGAAGCATAGCAATTTCCTCTAAAAAATATAAAACTCGGATAGTAGGAGTTCCTTCTTGATGAAATGCAATGTTACCAGTGGGAAATTCATAATAATTTCGCGAACGCAACTGGTCGATTCGCGCTAAACTTGAAAAAATATGGGAAGATTCAGAGCTGCTTCGGTTGCTTTCTAGTGAATGTGACCCAAATTGCAAAAGGGTTGAAAGGAGGGGACTAGTTGCAATAATAAAAACGTCTCATTTATCGTTATTTATAGCAAAAATACCATTTGATGGATGGATGCGAGCATGGAAGAAGTTGCCGATAACTTCTTGCAGCGGGGGCAAGAGGCGTGGGCGGGTACGCCACTGCTCCATCAGTCCGAGAAGCGCCAGTGGCAGCCGCTATCCACGCCATCCTTCCGCTGCATGCGCATGACGTTATTAAAAAATAATAATGAAAAAAGTGAAAATCGCTCCGAAGGCGGGAACGGGCGAATTTATGCAAAGATTTCTGCAAAGAAAAAGTGCTTAGAAAAGCAACATAATCAAAGCAAAAGTGTAAACAGCAGCCACTCGACGGAGCGCATTGTTCTGCGGCGAATCACCGCTTTGCAAATGCACCGGACGCACGTCCCGCGTCCGTGCGGCTGCCGCTTTATTGCCTTAATTCGATATCGCCGGCCGACTGATTGGAACGTAATGCGACGCTGATAGGGGTTTATTTGCTGTAGCTCAAATTGATTTCGTTAATTTCGAATTAATTTGCTGTTAATTGATGGTACAATCCTATTTGTCGCTAGCTTGCTATTATCACGCCATCTATGCAGAGTGACTTGTGAAATTGCGTGAAATTTGTATGCTTTCATGCTGCCACTCAATCGTTAGTTCAGGACGACATTAACATGCTCTTTTATCGGTTCTAAAAATGACTTGCTTTTGAATAGTGTTAGGTAGTGATGGACACTAACAAATCATTCCAACTATCTGTAGTTGACAACTGAACGATTCTAACTATCGAACAATGATATTCATTCATTTATTGCTTTGTTCTGTAACCGTCTAAGCTTTTCTTTTGGGGGTTTCCTATGTATACTTTAAATTTTATTCAAAATCATTTAATTTTTTCAAAAATTCCAATTATTTGAAACTCTATTGTATAAAACTAAACCTTCGGCAACTAAGGCCGCGTTTATTTCAGAACAATTGTTTTTTTTTTTACCTGGCGGTGATGGTGAAAAAAAATACCGGTCCGATCTCTCTCAAAACATAATACGGGTTATAGTAGCTGCGTTTTTTTTTTTTTTCAAAATCGGATCTGGATCAGATTTAGCAGGACATTTTCTATTCAATTGAATACATATCAATTACAAACTAACATGAAATTCATTAAAATATTTAAAACGAAACAAAGAAAATTGTTTCAGAAACCGTTTTCAAATCGACCGACAATGGAATTTGTAACATCGTAATTAGGACTACTTAGGTATGTCAAGATCAATAAACTTCAAATTCAAGGTCACGACTTTATTCACATATTTCACAATGATCACATAGAGATAGTGGTCTATAATCTACATGCTACATACATAGTTTACCGGGATTTAGAACTCTAAGAAATAAATAGCAAAATAATCAAAGTGTAAATTATCATAGACGCAGTTACTGATTTTATTCATTAAGGTAATATACAAAGATTGTCATTAAAAATTTCAAAATTTGTCTCAAGATGAGTTTTAATGAGAAGCCTCAAGCCGCACACTTGATGAATATGGCAAGTGGTGTGACACTTGTGCAATTTATCTAAACTGCGGTGCGGCGGGGAACAAGCGCAGGTTGAAAATTTTTCAGCGAAAGTCTACCTGTTGCGAACCGTAGAAAATTCCAGCCTTAACATCCAAAAGAAAATTAGAAAAAAGGAACACTTCCGAAATAAATTCTTAAAACTGCTTTGAATACTGTTTTGTCACCGTGTGTAAAATCTAACTACTTTTTAAAAAAAAAAAACACAGGAAAGAAAAAACACGCGAAATTCGGCACTATACCGTGGAAGTAAAAGAATTTCGACACTGAGAGCTTTGACAAGAGAAAACACAGAAAAAATGTAATTCGGCGACACACAAGCTCATTTCGGCTGAATATCGCTAGACGGCTCCGTGACAAAGCACTCTTACGTCACGCGACACATTCACAGCGCTTCTGAATAAGTTTTTGAATATTCGCGACTCGCACACATCCGTCGATTCGCCGATTCCGGCAAATTTTTTGCACTAAAGTTGTGTGTGCGGTGCTGTGCGCCCCTGAAAAGCTCGCGTGCGGCAAAAGTTGCGAAAATATCGAGGGACCGATGAGTGGAAGACGGACGACAGCAAAAACGGAACACAGGCGTAACGAGATTAACATTGAAATTTTGAAACCTGCCCAGGTAAAATAATGTCACTGGCGGCAGAGCGTGAGGCGAGGAAGTCGGCGCTTCTCGGTCGGCGGAAAAACGCTGAAATCCCCGAGAAGTGACGAGTCGAGTCGGGCCGAGTCGGACGAAACCACAACAAACGGTGCCACTGGGTCAGAGTCGACCCGAACTAGACTTTGTTGTGCTTGACGAACGCCGCGAATCTGGGGTAAGGCTAACGAGCTCCGCTCAGGCCGCCACTGCGTGAATATGGGTAAAAAAAGCTAAAGCTGCAGGCACACTGCGTCCGTTCCTATCGCGCGGCATAGACTGGCTGGGGGGCGGTCAGCGGCGCTCCACAAGAAGAAAAAAAAAAAACTCAGTAGTAGGCCTAACAGCGAGCCCCCTCCCACTTTGCATAATAAATTATAAACGATGCAGTCAGTCATGCTCGAAATTTCAAGTTTTGTTTCTATTCCTTTAATTGCAAAAAGAGACAAAAGCTTCCAGTTCGCGGAATTGGGAAAGCTTTTAAAACAAAGAATCCGGCGCACGGCCACCCCAGCGAGCTCAACGCCGCGCCGACAACAAAAACGCCAATGCCCAAACACTGAGGTCCGAGTGACGCCGCGACGCTCCCGCTGATCGCACGAAACCGCTGTAAAGTGGCTGCGAAAACATTTGTCCAATTTCCCCGCGTCAAATTAAAGGCACCTCCGTCGCTCGAGTCGGACCCCTTGAACGGCTCCGAACCGAGCGTCACCGGGCAGACCGAGGAGCTGCACTTTCGCGGCCAGCGCAGGCCACCTTCGGCGTTCCCTGTTTGGAAATAAAATCGAAAGCATGACGACACGAGCGGGAGCTTTATAGTGAAATTAAAAGAAATTACGTAAAATTGGAGCTGTTGGAAAGCCGTGAAAATTTCACTGAAAGCGACAGTGGTTTTTTTTATCTGCAATTGCATTTGCCTCATTTATCCAGTAATTTTCTGGTATTTGAAAATAAATTGCATTACTTTTTATAATCCAGTTTTGGGTTCTGTCCTAGTTAAAAAAATTATATTGCATACAGACAACCTTTTTCAATTAATCGCATCATAAGAACACAATATGTACATATTATTATTAAAAAAAAAAAAAAGTAGGTATTGTGATAACGTGAATTTCGCAGAAAAGTGGGACGAAAAGTGAAAAATCGTGAAATAAAAGTTAATTTTTTCAACTTGGGGATAGGGGGCGGTGTAGACCTTTTTGGAAAGGGCTTTGAAATAGTGATTTTTTAAGGTCGGCTGGGGGTCGCAGAAAAAAAATAATAAAAACACAAGAGCGGTTCCCATATAAGGCAACATCCTCATTTACGAATCACCCTGTAACTGCCGAACGGAACTCTCCCACCCATACGATTTTTTGCTTGTGTCAGTCTGACCTTTCACCTCTTGCAATATTTCCCTCCCAGGTCTGAACACACTGTATGTCACAATTATTTTATTCAAAGGCTATTGCCACATTTTTGAAATGTTAGACTTCAAACTGACCATTTTCGACTAGGTTTGTATCGTCCAAGACATCGTCCTGAAGCAATTCTGGAAAAAGAATCTGAAAAGATCCAGTTACTAGCACATAGACTTAAATTACTTTTAAAAATAACACGACTTACTAGTTAACATAAAACAACAGTACCTATTGATCTTCCGGCAACTCATAGCCATTTACTGTCTCAAAACATGTCAGTTTTCTTGCTATCTAGTATACATATTACGGCTCAATAACTCTAACTCTAATATGTACCTAATATTGAAATTTTAGCTTTAGAAACCTAGAAGATCAGGGGAGGACATTATTTTTCCGCGCATTTCGAGCTATATATCTTTATAACCAATTCGTCAAATATTTTGAACAAATAAAATATCCTTACCAAACAAAATATTGTATAAAACAAAATTAAAAATTGAAAAAATCATAATATTTGATTGACGAAATAATGAGCGCGTCACAAAGACCTGACATTATGCCAAATTTCAAATTCTTACCTCACGACTGCGTCTGCGACAGAAAGACGGCTGGCCGCAAGAACGACCTTATAAGGGTTCCGTTTTTCTTTTGAGGTACTGCAAAATGTGGTGAATTTCGCCTCTTGCAACTTTTCGATGGGGTTTTTTTTATTAATTATGGAAGGAGACACAAAATATATAATAAAAATAATAGTTAATTCTCATCTCTCTCAAAATCAGCATTTCGTTCGACTATTTCCAATTTTAATGATAACACATTTATCATTATTTAAAAATAAAATATTGCTTTTTTATATGCATATTGCTTCTCTTATAAATTATTCATTTTATAATATCAATAATCTGCTGATGAAAATGTTCATTGCGTGTCACCAGGGGTGCTTATATCTAGCAATTTCCTTGAGCTTAGTTATTTTGTGTACTATAGATTTCCTCGATATTTGTGATGGACATTCAGGCAGCGCGGCACGAGGCTTTATAAATAGATGCACATTTTCACAAAAATAAATACTAACAAGAACCATAGTTTACGCCTTTTTATCATGAATCACTCGTTTGATGTGTCAACCACTGAAAGTGGGATAACACAATTAAAAATGCTCCACGTGCTTGAATAAATTAATTCTAAACGTAAAGAGTTAAGTTTGAAATTCAAAATAAGGAGCGTTTAATAGGCCATTATAACAATAAAGCTATTTCATCCGACCCACAAAATCGTCAAAAACAAAGCCTACAAGTGTATCAATTCTAATTTAAACAAATCTTTAATTGCAAAAACAAACACTCTCCCACCACCCAGGGAGCGGCAAAGTTGTTGTAAATCGGGTTTGCTTGTTTACAAGATCAGAGACAGGAAATAAAAGCTCAGCTAGTGAATAAAATTTCATCATTAGAAATTATTTGAAGACACAATGAAAATTAAATTTCGCCAGTTTAAGCTACTCAGAGCCGGAATGAAATTATTTTAATTTTGATATACCATAAAATGCTTAGAGTTGCTAAACTTTGGTCTATGAATTAATTTTTAAGAATATGTTTATCATTTGTTGCACTTCTGTTAAAATTTTAACTTCATGTGAACAGTGGGCGTGAAAAAGATGAACCGCAGAAAATTTTTCATATTTTAGATGCTCTTTGTTTCGTTTTAGCAGGCCACGCAGGCAGTTTGAAATTTTTGGGAAAAAAATCGACACGTTGCAATTGTGTTGATTTATGGACAAACCCTTTTATTGAAAACGCTCTCAGATTGCATTAGTAATACTATACTACTTTACTGTTCTGAGTATGTATTTTGTTTGCTTAATAATCACAAAAGAAAAATTTCAAAATGTTTTTTAGAAACATAATGAAAAAGGAATTAAGTGTTTTAAATCTATTAATTAATTCCAAGTTTATTTCTCTTGTATTATTTTTTTTAATAGAATTCGAGGGAATGAAAATCACCTCAGTTTTGTTTGATACTATAATATATGTATTACTGAACAATGAACATCTCTGATATGTATAATAAACGAAATACGTTAATACGATTGCTGCAGAGGTACCAATTTGTAAGCAAATGTTTTATTAAGATATAATTGTCATATTCCAAACTGTAGTATCAACAAATCGCAATACCAGTAGGAGTTGAAATTATTTTATTGGATTTCAATTATGTTTAATCAATATTAAATATTATTCAAACAAACGGTTCTCAGTTTATTTCAGTTCTTTTAATACATGCATATGTATGCATTTAAATAACTGTTATTTTAAAATACCTTTATATTGGTCACCTAGTGTTCAAGCTATTGTGTGTGAATCACAAACGCATCTCTGTATAATAATTAAATTAAATTGTATTGCCTTAAATATGCAATGTTGATCAAAGGAAGATACATAAATATGAAGATTTGCATATGTGCTAATATGCAAATATACATGAAACTCGTTGTCTAGTAATTACAATGTTAATTTGCACCATAATTGAGAATTAATCAGGGAAAAATCATATTGAAAAAATTTCAATGAATGAAATGAATGAATGAAACAGTTTAGAAATCTCTTAACGGAATGATCACTTCGAATGTCATTTTATTTTAGAAGTGAAGGGAATTTCATTCACTCCATTCAAAATGAAAGAATACGTAATTATGACCAAAATAAAGTAGGACCTCTACTAAGATTTTTATAGTTTACAAAATATTTTAAGCATGCAAGACTTTTATGCATACATATTATGTTATTAAAGTTTAATGCAATTAATTTAAAAAAAAAAAAAAAAACATACAAAAATTGGCCTTTTCCCTCATTACATTTTCTGAAAAAGGAACGTTCTTCTTGTTTTAAAAACAACGTAGGTACACATGTATAACATCATGTACAGCATCTTCAAGCTGAAGATTTTCAGAAGTTTTTAAAATTCGGATCGGATTATCGAGCCTCTGCTGTAGTGCTATAACATAATAAGCAGTAAAACTTTGGAACCTGGAGATGAAATGTTTGAAAGTCACTAGTGAATTTTTGCTCCTAGAATATCTTTGAAACGGCAGAAATGTTCAAAAAGTATTTCGTTACAAAAGATGTATTTTCTGATCAACCTCGATTGGACGAATTAAAACAACCCAAATTTAAGGTGATCTAAGGTTATTTAATGACCCCTCTTTCTTTTCGCAACAATGTAAAGTATTTTTTCCTATCTGTCGATATTTTTATTATACAACTTTTTTTTAGAAGAAAAGGCTTAAAATTCAAAATGAAAAAGAAATTATTTGTTTAAGACGTTTCATTTTTTCATTGTTAAATTTTGAGTTACTTTTGTTTGTCAATCCTTAATAATACCTAATATATTGTAAACTTAACGTTTAATCTTGTTGAAAAATATTTTCATTTTGTAGAAAAACTTAATCTTGAAAATTGCTTATTGCTCTTCGATGATTATGATCCGCTTGGCGCGAAAGTGAAAGTTAACTCACGAGCTTTCCAGTTTGAAGCAAGATTCCACAATTGATGTGAGAAAAGTTGACTTTAATTGACTCTCCACCTTTTACGTTTATGCCATTAGATTGAAGCGAGTCCAACGGATGAAGCGGCGACACGCGAGTCTGAGACCCGTGCTTCACTGCTTCGGATCGGGGTCAATGTTGAAAGAAAATGAAAAATCTGGGTCACATTACACCGGCTAAACTGAATTCAGAGGCAAATTGGCGGCTTTCCTTGTGATCGGCCGTCAAAGATGGCGCTTCTTTTTCGATTGCATCGAGGACCTGAAATTGCATTTCACTTTCGTTGATGAACAACCCACGCCCAATAACCAAGAGAGCGTCAATTGAAGATCTTTTCGCGCGTCGCTTGGTTAATTAAACAGGGTAGGCGACAACCGCTGATTGGTATCGTGAATGGCATTAGAAGTCAAACCGGCGAGAATTATATGCAAATTACATGTACCATACCAATTCTGGTTCATATTAGAAATTTCGTTACTCGCTTGAAATCAATGAAGCTTGTAATATATGTATAATGTGTTTTTCAGTGACACTGTAGCATCCATGTGGATCAAATGAGTCACTCCAGGAGTATAGAATTCAAAATGTCGAATCATGATTTTCATATCGCCAAGGAGGAGTTAAGGGATATAGTGAGATTTACTCTAATTTTCTTGAAAGTCTAACGAGTCTAAAATTAAAGGGTTACATGTCTAGTCAACGAACATCTTTCAGAAATTCCTTTAAACCAAAGGTTTTTTCTTTGGCTTTTGTTTAATATATTTGAAGCCTTTCTGTTAAAAATATGAAAAGTCTCATTCAATTACGAAAAATCCTTGTTTTTAACATAAACTTTTAAATGTTTCTCGAAAACGGTAAAAGATATACAAAACATTTATTTTTCAACGAAATTTGTTTCTTTTAGTTCATTCCAATCCAAGGCCGCTTTGATGCTGATTAAAACCCCGTTTTTTGCTTTATTTTCGGACTTTTCTGAGGGCAGTTATTATGCACGCCGTGATTTTTTGATTTTTTTTTTTTTAAATTTTAACAGACGACAGTGGCCACAAAAAATTTTAAAATGTTTTCGTGTAATTTGAGTCAATTAAAGTATATGCACATAGTTTCATTAAGATATGTCTTTTTATTCAATTAAAAATTAACCTTTGAGAAAAACAAAATTTTTTTAATTTGAAGGAGCTAAGTCCCCTTAATTTAAATCAACATTATCGAAAAAGATTAAATACTTCAAATTATTACCAAAAGTTAAATTGTCTTATCAAAATATATTGCCAATAAGATAACAGAAATTACACAATGACATTGAGGAGAACATATCGAAAATGGCGCAAAACTTAATCCACAATTACATATTTTTTTCTAGTGCCTATATCCAACTAATATAAAGATGTTTCGAGCAATAATTTAATCATATGTAAATGTGTGCTGTAAGTTGCTTTACACCAGTAGAAAAACACCTTGAACGTGACGTGACATAAAACCCAATAAAATAATTTCACAAAACATTTTATTTAGTTGTTCATTGTTATGGCT
The DNA here is from genome assembly GCA_951509405.1 of Machimus rusticus. Lineage (NCBI taxonomy): Eukaryota > Metazoa > Arthropoda > Insecta > Diptera > Asilidae > Machimus > Machimus rusticus. The sequence continues at coordinate 1,648,843 of OX608052.1, read as the reverse complement.
GTTTTCAGAGACAGAAACAATAGCGGAAGTTTCGATGTCTTGTTTGTGTTCGCAATGTGACTCAATTACTGATAATGTGGGTGGCGAGTAATTTTGTGCTTTCCTGCGAAAACTTAACTTAAATTATTTTGTAGGTCAGGGATAGCGCGTGAAGAACATTTTGTCGGAATTAAGGTGCCAAACTGATTATACGTGCCCACAGGTAGCGTCGACAATTATCTCTGACATATGCTTTTTTTTAATATTCAAAATTACAATGAATCTCGTTTTTTTTCGAGTAAACACCATAGTATAATAATAATACGAATAATTTAAAATTAATTGAATGATGAAATAAAATTTCCGACATTCCACTTGTGTCGATGTTTATTAAAAGATGAATATTTATTACACTATCCGATTTTTTTCACTTAAAATGCAAATAGGGATGGCTTCTAACCTGTTATTGAACTGGTTACAATTTTCAAAAACTAGAAAAATATGTAGAATTGTCTGACTCCGTGAGTTTGGCGCCACATCTATCTAATGAATTTCATAAAAGCAAAAACATGAATTTATAGGTCACTAACTGATCAACTAGTCCCAGTTATTGGCAATAGGAAGTGTAATAAAAAATTATTTCTTCCGAATTTCAAGGTAATTCAAAAATTATGGTACCACACTAGAAATATGGTCATAATAAGTCATAAGCTATTGCAAGCAATTGGTTAACTTTTATGCTATATTTCATATTTGATCTACAATGACCACAATTTTGTGTGAATAAATTTTGGCTTGAATTAATAGAGTATTCGACCGATTGCTTCTCCCCTTTTTTGTCAATGATGCCGCAAAATAAATTAAAATCATAAACATATAAATAATCTTTGACTTAAGAAAAAAACATATAAATAGAAATATTTTCAAACCTTTCTTCCATAGTTAAAAAATCCATTAGGATGCCTTTTCTCTTCTGGCCGGTTACTTACCTGAAAAACGAAAAGAATTATATGTGAATTAAAAACGAGTCGTTTACTTTATTTGAATGTAAAACTTAATTAACTTAATTATAATACATTGGTGTTAAAAATTTGTAATGTTTCAGTTTACATTCACTTTAATAATTTTCATCGGCATATCGAATTTTAGCCGTATTTGTTATAGATAGAAAACACTGCGCAAATTAAAAAGAGAGAAACGGAAAATTGGCTTTTTTCAAACATAAAATATTTATTATTTCGGCGTTTCAATCTGAAGCACTGGCCAGATCTCACTAGTGTGGGTATTGGTCAGTGCTCCTGCCACATACGCCACGATCGATCATCGTGCGGACCGTCCTTATATCCACTTGATTAAAATTTCAAGTGTGAATTATAGCGAAGGAAAGTTTTGTAACAATATGTATGGACATCTAAGTCGTCCCTCGCTCAGAAGAGAAATTTTGAGACAACAAAGTAGAATTTATTATTAATTTTTCAATGTAACTTGTATTGTAATTATAGTTAAACTAAATTTCCCCTAAATAGAAAAGATGCAATTAATTTTTCTTTACATTCTTTCCTAAACTTTCACACAAATATAATTCCTTAACAGAAAACTACCAGATACCTATACATAGGTACATGTGAGCATTGTAATAATGGAAAATCCTTTACAATTTGCTTGTTTATCTATACTAAAAAGAGCTAGGGCCTTCAGTATAACTAACTGTGATATTCTTTGGTTCATACGAAAAGCATGTGTAAGTAGGAGCAACGTAAAAGAAACTTTTGACATGAAGGGCTATTTGTCACCTTTTTATTTTTCTACGTTTGTTTTTTATGATGTGCACAGAAGGTATGTATCATACTGTGAAATAAGAGAAAAGGATTTTTTTTTTCAAAATGTATATTTGACTTAATTCTTAAGTGAAAGTTTCTTTATGAATATTTTTTTTAATGAAGAGATAAAAACTACCACTTCTATAGATTCAGAGAACTTTCCAAACAGTTGTGTTTCGAAATAAAACAACTGAGATACCTTACCCAAAATAAATTCCTTTAGGATAGGTCATTGCCATCGTACGTCCCTATTTGCAATAGTCGGGGTCTATCCAACGATAGTAGACAAGCATTGATTCAACCGTGAATCTTAAATTTGTAAATTAAGGGGATTCGTACCTTGGACCACCCATTTTACCTCATTTCGTGTCCTTATGATTCATGCTGAGGTCTCTTTCGGGAAACTCAACCGTCCCTTTCAACTTAAATGCACACACCAAGACTACGGCCAGTCGTCTCATTTGCAACTGGCATCCTCCCGCACATCCAGAGGGATAAAAACGAAATCAAAGGAAGGTTCTTTCCCTGTTTCCCGATTCCGCTGCATTGAGCATGTTCTGGACAGAAAGGTTTGCGGGGGTGGCGTGCTCAGAACCAAGCACCCCTGACAGAGCCACTGGGACAAAACAGCAGCAGCAAGCGATGGGTGTGGGTGGGAGTTGCATCCCTGATGGTGCAATTTCTACATTTTTTACTTGTTCGCCCCTTCTTCACTTTCATCCCTTTTGAATGGAAATACTTTTTTAAAAATTCACCAAAAACACTAAAAAAAAAAGAAACTTAAAAAATACGAAGACTATTTTATGCTGTGCACACAGCAGTTACTTTTCTTTTGCATTCTTATTCGAGCGATTTTCTACTCATTCAAGTTGGGGGGAAAACACAAGGCAAACTCGCTCCAAGGGAAAGTTCTTTCAAACAAAGCGCGCTTTTGTTGGGAAATGAAAAAAAAAATCAATTTCACATTTCCCTTGTAATATGGAGCAGCTCATCTCTCATTCAGGAATATTATTATTATTTTTTTTTGTCTTTCACGACAGCAGTTTAAGAGCACACAGAGATAGAAGAGTCCTTGTTTTATGTGCATTCGGAAATGGCGCTGGCAGCTTTGTGGCTTCGTTGCGAAATTTTTCCACAAATTTTAGGAATACTTCCTTCCAATTAAAAATTTTCCGTTCAAGTTAAATTTACATTCAGAAAATGGTGCACATGATTATGATTAAGAAAAATTTGATTTAAAATAGACCCAAACGACGTCATATATCTCCCAAACGACGTCATATATCTTTGTTAAATAGCCTTTACACTATCTGATAAGGTCATATGAAAAAGCATATGATTTCTCACAAATATCGACTCATATGGTGTAAACTCAGCCATATTTCTCATATTACCTAACATTTGAGTAATCATATGATTTTAAAAATTAGAATTGTTTCTAATTCAATTTGAGAAGTTATAGGAGTTTGAAAGCGTCTGCGCATTTATTAAGGGGTAATATCACTAAATTTTACGTGATTTTCTGAGACATATCACGGACGATAGGAACTAGATAAAGATATGATCTGATCTATCTATCTATTATATATTTCTCTTTATTCAGGCTTTTAAGTGTTTTTAATTTTTAAGAACAGTGAAAATGTTAGTCTAGTATGGGTTTTTTTACTCCGGATTTTATTGAAATTGTCCAGGTGTAAAGGAATTTTGCGGTGCAAATATTCAACTTCTAATGTTTTGAAAATGTCAAAATTAAAAGTCAAATATTTTCGAAAATAGAGCCGACCACCACAAAATTCTTTCATATCCTTCCGTTTTAGGGCAAACGGAAGGCACCTGCAAAATTTCAATGCAATCGTAGCGAATCATCTATTCTTCATTTAAGCAATACTCTCTACTAACTATGTGTAGTATTCGCTAATCTTTCGGACATGTTAAATTTAGGTAATACTTGCCAGCATTTATTTAGATTTTTATTCATACAACCCAATATGCTAGTCTAGTTAACTTGGTACATCATGTCCACTAGGAAATGTTTCTTTTTGCATAGATCTCACATAAGTCCAACCATCTCACTGATTTGTCACTGTTGTGCTGAGGTCAGGCACCTCATGCGAATGCGGCCAAGATAAGGCACCACGAGTGGTCGATGGATGGACTTTTCCTTTTAAGTTCAATCAAAGCGAGGCCCTGTCGAACGCAATCTGACAACCGCGCAGGGATTCACGCAAAACGGCTGCGAACTGCACCTTGTAACACGTAATCGCACCGTCGGAATGCACTGGGGAAAGGAGAATCGACGGAATCAAAACAAAAGCGGTAGGAAGGAAGAGCTGCAGAAAATAAAGCAAATGCAACGCGCAAGGGAATTCAAAAGGTTGCACTGCAACTGCAGCCCACGGAGCCGTGCATTGTTCGGCTCCGCGCGCACCGCACCGCACCGCACGCACGCACGGGCAAGGCAACTTTCCGGATAGGCCTGCCCTAGTCGCGCCGCAATCGCAGCTTCTTGGAGCGCCTCACTCCGCGGTTTTCTTAAGGTGATCACATGCAGCGGCACTACTGGCCCCCTTACATCACTCGGCTTGATAATGCTTATGCATCGTTCTCACGAGGTCATTTGCATGCACTTCAGCACTCAAAACACGGAATTCTGCTGTTCTGCGCAGATTAATGTTGCGTCGCCGTTCGTTGCAACTCCGTTCCACAAGTTCGTCCGAGGCATATAAAATTTCAGTGAGCCACCTCTGGGGGCCCGTTCGGAGGGGCAGAGGCCGGACGAGTCCTTGTACCGGTGCCGGTTATCCACAGCGCGACGGTTTGCAAAGGTGGAGAGGCTGAATCACCTCAGATGAATGCAACTGCAACTGCAATTTAACTTCTTGCAGCGCGACTACAACGACGACGACGTCGACGCTGGCTGAATGGGTCAACCACCCCAAGAGGGCCTGAATCACAAACACCAGCCTGGATATACGCGCCCCTATTTGTATAAGGCGACCGATGCAACAAACGGTCTTTGGGTTTCTAGGTTTACGGTTTGAATAACTTGGAACCAGTTTAACCTCACGCAGGAGATATTGAGAGTGGTGCAATGCAACGTAACTTCGGCACTCGGCTCGGCATCTCGTTCCTCCAATTTCCCCGGCTTAAGTCCGGCAAGAAACAGAAAAACAACATTTGTCCGAAATGCGTTTTCTTGATGGACAGACATCGAGTGGCAAAGCCGGTAGAAACCAGTTTCCGATTCCTAAGGAAACTAGTGAAAGAAATCTCAATTCAAATCCGCTCCCTTTTGCCATTCCCAGCGTCTGGGCTATCTATCAGAAGAAACGGATCTAAAGGGGCACTCCGGCCGTCTCAGATTGAATTTTACACGTAACCGGAAATTGCGAAATCTCGTTTTTTACTCTTTTACTCGTTCTATTTGACGGTTGAATGACTGTTTTTTAATTCTACGATTTAATGGCTTCGCTTAGGCAAACTCTGGCCTGGTTCCGTGAGAATTAAGCGAGCTGAACAAAAAACAATAAAGAACAAAATTTGCCTACCTTTGTCCAGTTGCAGCTTCTAAATATTTAAATGAAACAATGAAATTTCTCATATTAGAGTTTGAATGGACGTTATTTGGATTTTACCGAAATATGAAATTTAAGATAGTTACCTATAGATACTAAATTTTGATGTGGATTATTTCTTTCTTCTCATTGATAACTTTTTCTTAAACGATTGTATCATTCACCTCTTTTATTATATTAAGGGGGGCTAAGGTTAATTCGTACGAAAAAAGGCATGTTTTTGTGAATTTTTTGTGACGACACAGTTACAATCTCTTTGTTAAAACTAATAGTACATTAAAGTATGACATTTGAAGAATGTTGTATAAAATTTTCACGAAGAAATATTAAAAAACACGGCAATGACAGCAATTATTCGGATGTGTCTCGGATAAAAGTAGAATTGCGGTGCCCCTCATAACTGGCTGCTGGATCATCCGAAATCAAAAAATCAAAGTTCATTCGTTAGACAATAGTTTTCCCCAGGTAACGCTGGGGGGGTTTTTCGAAATTTTAATTTTTCACTTTTTTGGAACACTTTAAAGGGAAAAACGCGATTTTTTGCGAAAAAGAACGACTAATTTGTTATTGTAAAATAAAAATTATTAACAAATTTGAAAAAAACTCTCCAGCGTTACCTCGTAAATTATGTACAGAAATAGTGTTCACAATTTCAAAAGGATCGGTGCAGTAGTTTTGAAGTTATAAGGGGCACCGACTTTGAAAACGTGAGTTGTGGGGAAAACGCTTTAAAGTTTTGAACACCAAAAAATCTGGTATAAAACGTTCAAAAGCAAGGTATAGAAATACTCGTAACTTCGTCAATTTTGCTTCAATCGACTTGAAATGTTGACACAATATTCTTAAGATATTATGCATTCAATTAAAAATATAAAACAAACATGCCAAAAAAAAAATTTAAATACTTTAGCCCCCCCTTAAACTGGCAACGGCCAGCTGTTGATTAGTTGTATTAGCTTGAAACCATTCCAAGAATTCTTTAACCGTATGATCAGCAGCGCTGTCTTAATGAAACAATATTCATTTTTTGTCTGATAATTCCAAGAAAATTTATCAAACTATTCCGGAGGACATTTACGTTGATATTGATCCAAGTCCAAAATATCTTAAAGAAAATTTTTCGAAGTCACGAACGATACCATAATAAGCTTGATTTATGAATTAGGGACATTTACGAGTATATGTATGTACTTATATACGTATATATGCTATTTAACATTTGATGTTTGAAAATACATCACATATTTTCTATAAGATTCGTATTTGGACTATCAAACCCTTGTGACCTTGATGGCATAATAACGAAGAGCTTCATAACTCTTTATACATCAAAATTTTCGTTTTGTTCATGATTGTGTTCGCATGAGTTTTCAAAACAATTAAATATTTGTGTTTATTATTAGTAAGCTTCTGACGATATTTCCAACCAAATCATGATCTTAAATTGATTGCTTAACTTGCTTTTGCCTCTTAGAAACAAAAATAATCTACGAATCTAGTCCACTAAAATCCGATAAATTCACCATATAGTAAAAAACAGAAAAAGTCAAAAACAGATTTTGTTGAAAAGTATGATTTTAAAGTAAAATATATAATAGATATTTAAAGAAATTAGAAAGTTTGTTTCTTCTCAATTTCCCCAATTGTTTACAATTTAAGAATTTTATTTGCCCACATTTTATTATTTTATTATATTACAGAATTTTGGTGACATTCACATTGCACAAAAAACAAACATTATAGACTTATTTGATAGTGATTGATCTTCTTTATAGTCTTCTGTAAAAAGTATCGATATTTACAGGATGCTTTTTTGAGATTTGGACCCTTCTGAATAGTTGCATAAATAGCTTCAAACTGGCATTCTGGAGAAAAGAAAGAAAAAACGAAATGAAGCGGAATCAGGTAGAAAATCAGGCCTGTTATTATTTGAACAGGATTCCATAAACGTAAAAAAATAGGCAACAATAGATAATATATTTTTAATAAGCCTTACAGCACCATTTTTAATTTGGCTTTATTAAAACACCATGCAAGAGAGATGTTTTTTTCAGTTAAGATTATCTATAAATGACTTTAGTTTTCAACTTTGTTTAGATCGATGTTTTACTCTTTGAACCTGTTTTTTTCAGCTAACACTTACACTTCCGCAAAGAAAACATATCTAATCTTTGAAAATAGCCCAAGATATACATATATGTATATGTACAATATAATATATCGAATACTTTCGAGTAGCCTTGGCTGCAGTGCTTATCTCAATAAATAACCATAACAAGACATTATTTGCAAGTGCTTGAGTCAAACGATATCTCAAATTACTAAAGCCAAGAGAAAATATCTAGAAAGCAGCAAGCGCCAGGAAAATGATAAAAATCAGATAAAGTGGAAATGCCCATCCGAGATTAATCTTCTAGAAGTGATGAATATAAATTGCCCAATTAAATTTTTGCTAAGTCTTTTGCTGCTCCTTGGTGAAGTTAAGATTATTAAAATAGTCGAGTTCGCAGATAGCGCTCAAAAGGACCCCGGGGGAAGAAGCTGTCGACCAAGTTTCACTCATTCGAAGATGCAGCTCCGGAGGTGTTTCGTGCGTCGCCATCCGACACTTCGAGAGTGGGCTTAGTGACTAATGCCCCGGCCCCGGCGAAGTCGCGCACCGTCTGAGGAAGTGACTCAAATAAAATCGTGCGCCTGCTGAGCAAGGACAACGAAGTCGCATGACTAATTACTTTAAAATTATTGCTGGGATGAAAGTTAATTTAATGTGGGTAAAGCGCCAGAGATAATTATCCGAAAGCGAAATTTATGGAGGCCTCCGCTGATTCTAATGAAGAAATGATTTGAGCTTGCCACCAACCAAGCTTCTTCTGTTGGGTTCGCTTCAGTCCGTTTTATTGTGTTTTAAGTGTTCGAGATGAGAGATAAAATTTTAATGATCCCCACGAGATTACGCTAGATTTACAGGGTTCACTTTCCAACCCATGTTTACGGTAACAAGGAAGCTTTGTCTAATATCTTAGAATGCGAATCGGATGACTTCACAAAATTTAGGTTGTCTTAAGCAAATACGTCGGACTGTTTGGTGAAAGTGGATGAATCATTATATTAATTAGATTTAATGTGCCGACACAAAAAGACGTCGAAATTCATGGATTTTGCTAAAACTTATAAAAACGAAAATCACTCATTCTTCCTTTCTTACTGGAGCTGGAGTAACCCTTTAGCTACCTTGACAGCTTTAATTAAAAAAAAGCATCATAAATAAAGTTTAATGGTGGCAGGGTTAATGGGCTTGACCAATTTAGGGACGGGCAGGCTTTGAAAGGCCTAATTGATTTAAAGCCGCCTATCTGATTGACTTTTCCTGTTATAGCTAAGTAAGGCATTATACGGATGAAAGTGGCAAAATTTTAGGAAGAAAGGAAGTCGGTGATATACTTTTGGGTTATTCGTTCACTTATAAAATCCCAACAAAGGTCCTCGCAATCATCATATCTTATTTTAGGGTTCATTGTCAAATTCATTTTTGCAGTACCATTAATGTAAATCTGAAAAGGGAATTACAGTTTTAAAGGAATGAAATTGTATTCGTAACATTAGCATAAATATAATCAATACCTAACATTCGCACGATAATTTGATTTAATAAGAAATTTGCCTTCCAATTACTGTCATAGATGACTAACATTAATAACGAGATATTTCTATGCGCTTATTGTCTACTATTTCTATAGAAATAAATATTCAATTTCAATTCCTCTTGTTTTGACGTTATGAAAAATGCAGTTGTTATCACATTGAATTTTAATTTGATATTGATTTGCGGATTTACGGTAATTTGTATTAGGCATAAGAACTGAGGTAATTTATAATAATATTTTTTTTTTGAAATAAAGACTTGCAATACAATATCAAAAGAAATCGGTTTTATTCGATTCAATTCTCTTCATTTTGACCGATACTGTGTGTTATATTATTCCTAAAAGTTTTGCCAAAACAACAAAGTACAATTTAATGAATTCATGTTTATAATTTTATAAAAAAGGAATAACAAAACATAAAGAAATAATGACGGCAAAATCTTAGATTAATTATTGGAATGATACATTTATATTGATTTAGTTGAGTATCTCAATTGAAATTTATGATAAGATCCTCATTATTGTTTTATTTTAATCTCTATTATTTTGATTGTAATTTCTTAATACATGTACATAAATGTTATAAATCCTCCCTCTTCCGCTCCCATCAGAAATGTTAAACAAATATAGTATAAAACTGATTAAGCTGTACATACGAGTACATATCATTTCCCGCCAAATTGTATTGCATTATTTCTGTACTTTTATCATTCAAATTTTAATTATAATTGTTGTAAGCGTTGCTCCATATATCACAAGTAAGATGAGATAAGAACAAGTCTATATAATTTTTAATAGTAAAAAACGACAAATGATACACTCCGCACCTTAATTTAATTGAAATATTCCTGCTATCCATTTTCAACCCGCAGTCATTTCGGCAATTAAAATTGCCATTTGGCTAAATTAGCTAGCCACATAACTCATTTATAATTTCTTTGTGTTTTTATTCTCAAAGAAACGAGAATGAAATGACGGAAATTCCCAAGAGGTTGTATCATCCAATCCAACATTTTCTGATCAAAATAAAGTCTTCAACATTTGGAATTTTTAGGCTTATTAAAATGCCAGCGTTGCACAATTATTTCTCTGATTTTTAGTAAGAGTTATAGCAATAAAGACTGGATCATTAACCGTTTCGTGGCTCGAAAAGCAGAAAAATGGGAACATCTGTTCGCCTGATCTTATCAAAAGGAAGAAATTTATTTTTCAGTGTTTACTGGCCATTTCAAAAAAATAATTTTTTGTTTTGTTTAGGAGAAAATATAAAACATTGCGGACAGAACACATGATATACGCACTACGAGTATGTCAGCCTTTAATATGTGTTCTAGAATTCTCTGACGTACACTTCTCTTTGAACCCTATACTACTCGGCATTAATTCAGCTAAAAAGGAAACTTTTATCTTTTAAGTTTAAATATATATAATGAAGCCAAAAATTACAAGACTGTAATAAAAATTTTGAAATGGATTTTAAGCCCAGCGTTTTTCCTAAAACTACATTTCCAAAGATGGTGACGTTATATGTATCTATTTTAAAAACCACTCGACAGATCTAAATGAAATTTATACAGCATACATTCTAGTGTCGATGAAGCATTATATGTATGAAAGTAAACTAAACATTAGGAAGGACAGAGGCAAACGAACCGAGATCTCTTCAGTGTGGCCATCAATACATTCTAATTATTAAATTGTAACAAGTTCCGTATTACGCACAAATGGAAATTGCGTCTTTCAATCGGAGTCAAATCAATTTAAAAGAAAAAGAATTTGGAAGTGTTAAGAATCATTGATTTTGAAAGTATTCTGAAAACTTACTTCCCAAAAATCACTACTTGTTTATTCTATTTTATAAAGTATAGTTTTGTAAAACTTTTGAAATAAATCTGCATATTTTTACAATTAGATAATAGAAAGCAAGACAAAATATACACATTGAAATTCCACGTTTAGTTTGAATACAATACCTTAAAGAAGATTTTGGAATTAATTAATGATGCATAGGTACATTGAATATGAATCTAACAGAGTCAACATTTCCGTATAGGTTAGTTAGTGGATAAATTCGAATTATTCATAGTTACTTTAAAATTGTATAATTATCACTTCAATTTTCAGTTCACCTAAACCAAGCAAAGTGGTCTTATTACCACCTGTGATTATAAGTAGACCTAGGTTACCTCTACTTTTAATGATCTGGCCAAGCTATCAAAGCTATTAAATCCAAACAAAAACTGTGCAATATTCGAATAAACAAGTCGAAGCCTATGACTCAACTCCCGTAAACGCAGACGCCATAAAAAACCAATTCCAGCGTGGAATCAACCAGAAAAATCGGTGTCTTTTATGAGACCCAAGCTAGCGTTCATTAAATTTCAAGCCGCGTAACAAAGCGGTTATACACTCGCGCTGTGGTGGAAGTGTGTAAGATTCCTGTTTCGCTTGAATTGGTGGCTCCGGTGACTGTACTAAATCTTGATTTGATCTGCTGCTCGAGTTGATAAAGCGCCTTGCCACCGCCAACTTTGACAGAGCGCACCCGCCACAACTAATGAACAGCAGCCCGACAGCCCAACGGCCGGTTTCGCACTTCACCCACCAGAGGCATTTGGGCCCCTGCATGAAGCTACCGATTCTGATTGAACCGCGAATTATCGACCCCCGTCGATATTTATTGACACATTTGCACGCGTCCGCCTCGCGGACATTCGCGCCGCAGTTGGCCTACTTTGGGGCCTCGACTCAAACAATGTCCGTCGTCAGTGCGCGGCGCACGCGTGCGGCTGCTACGTGTTTACACGGCTCAGAAATGCCCCAAAACCAAAACTGAGTCTGCTCAGAAGGGTTGAGTAACTCGAAACGTGCGTCCAGAATAGCGCAAATCTTCGGCGGTCTACGTCTACGCGCCAATTGTTATTCGTCTGCGTCGCCGCCGCCCCGCCCCGCAGTCGTCGTAGGCCAGCTCAACGGCCGAAGAATTTCTTAAACCGCTGTTTTATCGTTCTTCGGCGGCGCATGCAGGGTCCGAATTTGCATATTACACAGATGTGATTTGAATGTGACATAAAAGCGGCACTTTGGCCTATCGCTGTTGCTTACTTGTGCCTTGTTGAAACTTGACACCAGCTGAAAACCGAGTTGGAGGTAAATGACGTCCCGACTTAAGCTTTCTACATTCTAGTTTTCAACATACTCGACGTATGTAGTTTCAGGTCTTACCTGAACTATAAAAAATTTGGGTAAAATTATTGTTTTAAAATTAGAAGAAATTGTAGTATTTTTTAGTACTTTTGCAGCGTAGTTGGAAACAATTGTATTTTTGCAACATTATGTTAATATTTAAGCATACTTTATTCTTAAAATTATGAATTTATATACAAACTATAACATATGTATGCATGTGTATATTTACCGATAATAAGCTGTTATTTCTCATCAAAAATGTAAAATTACACCTTTTAATTGTAAAATTATACCTTGTAATCATATACATTGTATGTAGTTTTACGTTTGAACGCCAATCCAATAGAAAACCTTTAGGGTTGATTCGTTCGAAAAGTCTGCGCCAACAACTGTCATTTAATAACGTGATAATAATAAATAAATAAATAAATTAATTAATGTATGCCAAGATGAATTCTTACAGTTTTAAGCAATAATGGTGGCTAAATGATTTATTAATTTTACCGTTTGTTCGCTGTTCCTATTATTTTTTTGAAAAAACCAAGTGAGGTTTCTCACTTTTACATACATACATACTTCCAATTTTTACAACAAAAGTACCAATATTAGTTGAAAGATCAAATATCTCACGGTCAACACGTCGAAAAAAGAAAAAAACAAGTCTGAAATATTTTTTGAAAAGCTATCCAATGGTATCAAATTCAACCCTCCCCCTTTCCCAACCCTAGCGGTAGGTAGTCGAGTTTGGTACGAGTTTGGTACCATTGGATAGCTTTTCAAAAAATATTTCAGATGTGTTTTTGTTTTTTTCGATCCTATGTGTAGATCGTGAGATATTCGACGTTTTCGGAACTTTTTTTTACACAATCCCTCGCACTCCCTGTACCGAATTGAAAGAAATATTTCAGACAAAAGTTAGGTATTTTTTCATGAAGAATCTGAATTTGCAAAAAAAAAAAGGGTGATCCCATTTGAAAAAAAAAGTTACCCCCACCCCCGTCCTCAGGGGGTGAATACTTCTTTTAAAAATATTTTATCCCTACTTTGTTGTTTTCCGATGCGATGTGTTCTTTCCGAAATATTCGACCGTTCCGGGACATTTGTTACACCCAGTATATGTTCATTAAAAATTAAAATCCGACTCTGAAAAAAGCTTAAAATAAACATAAAATATTATAGAGAAAGTTCAACCTGATTGATTTACAAACGTCTGGATTAAAAATAGTTTTATGGCAAAGTGGCAACGATAAATCCAATTGTTAGATTGAGATGGTTAGCATATTCTGCATGTAAAAGCAGCAGATCACCTTCAAATTTCAGTGAAGGATTGTTTTAATTTAACACAAGCGTAAAGTATTTTAATCTCACTTATACATATTGTATTTTAGAAGCCTACAGTACGATATTAATTCGATTTCGTCCTTTTGGATCCATTGCCTGGAAATTTTAATAAGTACTTTTCAATATCTAAGAAGGTTAAATATTTGAATTTAAGCAGAAAGCATCTTTTAAGCGGCAGAGATAGAAAGGCAGAGTACTGAATTACCCTTGAAAGATATTGTATTTCTCTTTTCATAACAGGCGCGTTTCCAGGGGTTACAGGTGAATTGGCGACATCTATTTTCGACGCCAAGTTTATTAACGTAGGCTTAAGAAATGAGAAAAGATAATTGAAAAGTATCCAGGCAGCTGTCGTAACAGCCACTCGACTAAGGGTTCGTATGACTTTTCCCCTTGTTTACTGTCAGAGTACACTCAAATTACCTTTAAAAAAATGGGCAATTTTAAATGGACAATTATCCAATATTTAACTAAAATTATGGGAAAAAATGGATTTACCAAAAATTTAAAGACTTTCAAGAGCCTAGCAACAGACGGGGAGCGAACCTGCAACCTTTGCATTCTAATACTCTAACCACTGAACTATCGTGGTATATTATATTATTTTGTATTAAAATATTTTGTGAATTCTGCGGATTACCTTATTTCATATTCTTTACAAAAATATCATCAATTGAGTCGTTCAAAATAATAGCAGTATTGTATATAACATGAGTAATAACAAAATATAATAAATAACAAAATAAATATTCGAAATTAAATACACAATACATTTCGTAAAAACTTTCCTTTACATTGTTTAACATGACTCAATACTTTGTACTGAAACCATTATTTTCAATAACTGGTAAGCATCTACTAGGCATTGGTTTCGCAAGCAACTGACATCTTTGGAGTGGTATGGTATTCCAAGAAGACTACACAATTTTCGAAACATATTGCGATTTGTTGGTTTGTGCCGGTTAAGGTAAAAGATATATTACAGCGCATAAACCAATTTCTCGTTTTTTTCGCAGTATGCTTTGGATCATGGTCCTCACCATATCAATCTTTAGAAAAATGTTATATTAATATTGAAAAATATTAATTTAACATTGAAAAGTATTAATTAACATTGTAAAATATTAATTTAAAATTATCTATTCATGTATTTATTTTTGTACCACCCAGTTACCCCATTCCGATTTTCCCGTATATTCCGACTAACCATTGGTGGGGATCGAACTTGGGACCCCCGAGTTGGCCGAGATATATCCTGACCGATCAATACGTACATAATTTTTGAGTACCTAACCGCGTACCTTTGCTTTTTTCTGTGTAATCTGTGTAGTTCAAGGTTTCCCTTCGCTTATACTTCACACTTTGGATTTCAATCGGCGGGTATAAGGAATGGCGATCGATTTTACATTTTCTAATATTAATTTGGCTTTGAAAATTTCAAAATCAAATTGACATTTTGAAATGATATTTCCGCTGTAATTAAATATCTGAATTTCGCCGTAACTCTATGAAAAATCCAATGAGAAAGATTTGCTTGTGCCAAAATAATGTGCCATTGTTACTTGCTGTGAACCAGTGGCATAATGCCTCAACGTAAAAAGAAGTTGGCTTACAGGTGAAATAGAATTGTTTCTGTAAAACACCAATTTTATTTTGGGTCCTGTCGGCATCCGATTTATACTTTTCTTACTGATCTAATTGATATTCAAGTTTGTCTTCAATTAATGCCAATAAATCCAATGTAGACTCTTTTGATAATCGAAATCTCATCCTAAAATCTACATCATCATATTCTTCGAAATAGTGGCGCCGTTCTTTGTAGATTTTAGAGTACGGCGAAATAGACCATAAATTAAACAAATTAAATACTTAAAAAATGTTTTAGCACTGCTTTTATTTTGAACGACTCAATTGATGGCTTATGTTAAACAATATGAAATGAGCCAAACAACTCAATTGTGACTGATCTTTTTAACTTCGCAGATAATGCTTTCCGATTAAAAATTTAGCTTATAAGAATGCCGTGACGTAGTAAAAAATATTTCAGTGATGGGAACTGCTATTTTTTCGAATGGAAATGTATATGTAAATTACTCGTAGTGCGTCGCTTTCAAATTAATAATAAGACAAAATAAAACTAAGAATTTTATAGTTACAAATCGCTTATTTTAGCAAAAACATGCTTATACAATAAGTTTCCCATAAAAGTGATTACTCTGAACTAAAATATCTGCAAGGACAGGACTCGTTATTGAAGTTAAGGAAAATAAAAGTATCAACTGCGTATAAATTCTAGCAAAGCAACATAAATCATCAAAACTGCTCTGCAAGTATCATACGTATGTATTTCCAAACCAGTAAAACGACTACGATAAATCTCGGCGGAACACATAAAGTTTCGAGTCCCCATAGTATAAATTAAGAAGCGTTAGATGGCCCTATTGCAATTCGGGAAGGAAAACTAGTTTGAAGATGTTTTCCTTTTGGCAATACCCTTGCAAAATTCAAGCATCTTCGAGCTAGAGCAATAACTCTGAAAAAAAAAGAATCAATAAATCACAACCCCGTTGCACTGAAGCTGTCTTGATTTATATGGATATAAACAAATTTAAAAGTCAAAGTCACATAAAGCGATCTCCCTAATCCCTTAATCACTTCTGCGGGAAAAATACGATCGGGCAATAACAAGCACATTCGTCACATAAGATATCATGCAACTGCGCCCCGATACCCTTTTTCTGAGCAGAACTCATTCGTCTTCCGTCGTTATCAAATGAAACATTGCAATTGGGAAAAAGTAATTTTCAAGACCACCGTTCCCTGACCACCGGGGTACCCATTACACCGTGGAAATCGTTCCTCACATGTCGCACTTACGAAACGTCTGCATCACCCCCGTTTACGAATACCACCACTACAAAAATGTAAAGAGACATTCACATGTAGTAAAAAAGATTTACGAGGAAAAATGAATTGGTTGAGCTTCTGCTACCGGTGAACTCGACATAAGACGACGTCCACCAAATGTAAGACGTCACCGAAAAAGCGATGCGAGAAAAGAATTGAAAGATGTTTCAATATTCTCTAGCTATATCCTCCTCACCGATTGGAAATAGCAAAAATACTAAAGATATAGTCATAACATTCAGTTTAAAACGCACATAAATGTCACATATATGGTCATTAAAATGATGAATTGATTTAACTGCATTTGTGTGCGTTGATCTGTGACCTGTGGCGGGGTACAGTTTTGCTCGATTTTTGCAACTTATTTAATCAAGATTGAAACATTTCAGTTTTTGTGTCCCGCCATGTGTGTAAAATATATAAGCTCATAAAAGTCAATTTAATACTGCTTTAATAACTACGAGCATAACTTATATCTTACATTTTAAAAATGTGCAAAATTAAAACCCGTATGTATTTTATTATGCATAACACTTATTATCTCTGCAGACTATCTCAATTATGATTTTATTTTCAATACAATTACATCGAATAGCCGTCCGAACACAAGTTTGTTTCAATATGTCACTGGTCTTCATTTACTGTCCGAAAATGAAATATTAAAATATGCTTCTTACCTTTTAAAGGCTATATATTTCGATTTCAGCGAAAACTCTATCTGGTTGTTTTAAAGTGTACGTAGAACTACATTTTTAAAATTACCGTTTGTGCATCTACATCGATGGTCTCATTTACCGAAATTACTCTATCCGAAAATCATCATACACAAATTCATTTTCGTTACATTTAAAATGATGGATCAAATGGTTTTTAAGCTATTATATCTTGTACGAGATTCACAATAAGTCATTTTGAGAAAAACAGATTTAAATGTTATAGACTCAAAAGTTGTGTACTTAACTGACCTACCGGTTAAACTGCAACTCCGGGGTCATAAAAAAGTCCATTAGGCTCGTAGAGTTTGTTTCCACTCATAAACTTTTCCTTATATGGCAAGGCACGAAGTGACAATGATCATTTTCCCACAAAGTAGACCGTGTGTCACCCTTCAAATGTTACTTAAGAAGCTTGAATTTTACTAGCTCATCTCCTAAGATTATATAGATTTCATTTTCAGCAAATGAATATTGGAATTTTCCACGATTTGTAGTTGTTACAACTATTATTCATCACTGTAATAGAACAACTGTTCTCAGATTTGCCTGATCTATTGATGGCCCCAGAAGATGGAAGAAATACTTATGGAAGTATGGGTGGGGCCAACAAAAGATTTACGAAAATCTCTTTTGACGTCCAGAACATGATTTAACAATTCTCAAAACCTACTTATGCTGAGCTCTGTAAGTCAGCCGAATTTCTTACGTAGAATAATTTTGAATTGCCTTTGAAAATCATGATAATCATTTGAGCCGTTCGTGTTCCCGGTATTACATGACTTCTAAGCTTGTTTAGTTGCAGTGCGCGCTTTCAAGCTGAGTTGAAAACCATAATGTTTATGGGCGTATAACTACGGAACGACTTTGAAATTCGTTCTATAATTTTTCGGCCGTTTTCTGCACGCAAAAACTATAAATTTTTTATAGTTGTAAATAAGTCCCCGTACTATCTGAAAGTATCCGGCATTGACCAGGCTTCCGCATGGCTTACGGAATGCTTCTGTTTCCCAGTGGGAACATTAAATGTATTCAAATGTGATATTACCACGTATATATCAATTATACAACACTTGTTGTAGACTACAAAAGTAGCTTAAAAATACTATACCTAAATATTGGTTTTTGAACTTATAACCAAATATTAAAACAACCACAATAAGTGATAATGACAAACAACTTACTGATATATGTACAGTAACCGCAAAGATATCGTTCACCGCAACTTGGTAGGAATTTAACTTAGTCGCGCCACTTACCTGGAAAAGATGAGAAAAAATGAACACATTAAAAGCTTGTTTTAGCTGTATAATTGTTAAATCGAATAAAAAGAAAACTGTTTCAAGGAAAAATGATGAACACAATGAATATCGACAACAATCTTTTTTATTCCAACCGCCTCCAAAAGGACGCATTCGTCAGAGGCAAAAATATAGCCAACTTGAGTTTTGAGTGAAGAAAGGAAAACACGGGATCCATTAAAATGCCTCCGTAATGCGCTCCTTTCGACTATTTCACAGGGGCATTGTCGGTGGTTTTTTCGATGTCGAACAAGACCGCAGAAACCAATTTAGAGAGCTAAATCCATATGAAGAGGGAGCTGGTTGGAGGCCCACAACTGCCAGTTCCGAAAGGAGATGAATTTCAACAGCTGAAGAGGCGTAAATGTGGCGCGATCCGAGCCGAGGGTACTCCCACAGCTCGGCGGGAGCAGTTAAGGCGCGATTAAGCGGCTCAAATGGCCGCGCCGCGGACGCTCGGCTTGAGCAATCCGAGGCAAACAGTAGCAGAAAATAAAATTCTGAGCCGGCTAACAATTGAAAATTGAGAAACCATAATGAGTTTATAATGCCAAATAATTTCAATGCGAGCCCCAACAATGACGTGCAAGAGTTAGCCGTGCAGATGGACTTTGGACCGAGCCGCTGACTTTGAGTTTTTACTTGCCTCGGACCCGCGAGTGAGCCGCAGAGACCATGCCTCACACCACACGTCTGAACCCACCTTTAAACTTACTCTTAATGCAGCACAGGGCCCTTGGCTGGGCAAATTGCGAAGTTGATTAATGAGGTAAGCAAGGGCGTTTAAAAAAAGAATTTCACAAAATTCTTATCTGAGGCGGTTTACGCTTCAAAGTCTAGGGTCTTTAAAATGCGTGTTAAAAAAAGCTCTGCGGCGAGTCTTTCTGATTACTTCATAAGTCACAGAAAAGACAAAAAATAAGCAAGATTTTTTCGTCATTATTTTTAAATGTGATATAACATCTTACAGTTTGCTTTTATAGCGTGAATTCATTTTGTTTATTTATGCCCACACGAGAAAGTTTTAAGTGGGTTTTGGCTTTATCAAATAAAATATTTGTTAATTTATAAAATATAACTACAATAGTCTACACTACACAGAGTATGACAAAATGGAATTTGGTGGTTGAAAATATCATAATGATTTATTTTTTAAGGGAATAAAATACGAAAACAAAATTGTTTTTCTCTCCCTCCGCGATCTCAGCTGGCAAGCAAAATAGAGGAAAAAATTGAAAACGTAAAATTGTCTCTTTTTACGTGTTTTCTCAATATTCAAGGTCAATTTAAAAGAAAACTATTTTGTTAGACTACATGAAAGCTTATATATTCTAGAACTTTAAGCAATTAACAAAATCTTAGTTCTTTTACTATATTTTCATTAAACATTAGTTTTTCTCTTAATGTGTTGACAAATCGAGATTTTACAGCAATCTCATTCGAACTTGTTTAAAACACCAACTGCTTTTTTTGATGATAAGATTCGGTTCGATTTCGCAGCAAATTTTGTGTTGAATTGAATTTTGTAAATAGTGACTTCTAGAAACATTTTTAGCTTTGCGAAAAGATGCGATCAAATAGTTTTGTTCTGTTCACGACTTGAAAGTTGGATGGGCAAAAATCATTGCAATTTGATGCAATAAAATTCCTTAAAGATCACTACACTATATACTTTCATGCACTATGCATTTATATCGTTAAATTGTGAAAAAACCTGACAAAGAACGATAATAAAATGTAAACAACTTCTTGTCTCTTGTATAATATTTGTGTTAAAAAAAAATCGGTGATCATTTATTTTAAAAATAAATTAAAAACTCTCAGTCAATAGATTTTGTAAAAGGAATATTTTAATTCAAATGTCATAAATGGGACACTTATTTTTAAAAGATAATGTTCTTTAACAGATTTTAAATTTTTCTGTAGTTTGAATAAAACATTACTTTTTATCGAAAGTATTGAAATTAATTCGCTAAGTTTCTCGTATACTTAATTTACATGCTTCAGACAATATAGCTACTATTTCTTTTACTCCTTTTTAACTTTCCTAACTAGTGTGTTCATATTTATAAATCAAAACCTCATTCTAAATACTAAATTCTAAATTCAAATCTTATGTATTACTTTTGCTGTATTTATATATGTATGTCTTTAATTTATTTCAAATGATAAGCTGAAACCAAGTGCTGCATCAATTTCGAAAATGTTAAAAAGTTGATTCATTCGTGTTGGTCTGTGAAAACGGTTGCAAATATGCTTAGATTTATCATTAATTAATTGAGAGAAATCGAATTAAGTAAATAAACGTGTATTGTATTGCTTAACAGCAAATAAATCTGCTGTTCTGCCTTGAAGATTTGCAAATCAGCTAAAATAACCTTCATTTGCCCCTCAAATTTTGCAAGAACCTCAGAAGAATGTATCCAGCAGCGACACAAAACGGTTCGATCTAAAAACAGAAGGTAAAACTGCCCGCTGCCGAGGTAAACATTTATATCCCTCGGGTTATAAGTTGGTATTTAGCATTTAAATCTAATTGCTCATTGATTTCATTGAATGGAAGTCTTAAGTGCATCCCTTAAAACACTTTTTGTATGTATTGTGTTATATTTAATATACATAGAAACGTATTCGTTTTACTCTTTAGTGCAGAAGGTTTAAGTCGCATTTATGCGGGGAACGTTTTCAAGAACACAAAAGAGTTACTTCGGATATGTTGAGGGCGGTGGAGGCTATTAAAAGTCCGTAGTAACTAGGTATTTCGTTTCTTTTTTAAGAAAAACAATTTCGTTTTATGGAACGATTATACAGACTTTTACAAAACGGGTTCCGATTGACCCAAAATCGATAGTTTCATTCAGCAAATCGATAGTTCCATTGAGTAGGTATAAGAGCTTATTTACTGGAGTGGGGAGTTTGACGTTGTTTACCAAACAAAATGAAGAAATTACTGTTTACCCCCAATATGCAAAAAACGTTGCGGAAAAAGGGCGAAAGTTTGAGAGGAGTGACAACAGCCACCAGGACCAGTTAAAAGCTCACCACACCTGACGACGCCCGGCCGGGTCGAGTTTACCCGGAGGTTGCTATGCTCCCATCGGAAGGCCAAGGTAGGGAGAAAGGGAGCGCGCGCCATTGCAATGCCCTTCCAGGTTCTGGAAGAAAACATCTTTTTTTTTGTATTTCACCGAGGGAAATTGGCGCAACGAGGACGCCAGGACGATTAGAAGTCAGCGTCAGCAAAAGCCCCACCGCCAGAACGAAGTCTGGGGGGCAGGGGGAGCTGAGCAGCCCGGAGCCTTAGAGTAGGTCAGGAATGTCAGCCAGCCGAACCAGACCCGGCCGTTATCAACAGTCTACGATTGTCCGGGAGCATACGTCGGATGGGGGCGGCACGAGGCGCTCCAGAATGCGCTAGAACGCTGGAAGCCCCCCTTTGGGGCCACACGGCATATCTGCGATCCGCGACGCGCCTACCTTTGGGGGATTCGTGTTGAGCCAGGGAAGGGCCACCACGTTGTGTGGAGACACACACGCATCCCAACATCCCGCAGGAGAAATTCCCACGCATGCACACTTCGCGCAATTCCACCTCCATCATCCCTGGGGTTGGGCAAAAGCTCCGCAGCGTCGCAGAATTAAAATAGTTATCCGACGAAAAAAAGAAGAAAAAAATTAATGGATTAGGGCGGTGTAGCAAGAGTAATGGGATTAGAAGTTCTAATGAATGGATTCTCCACGGAGAACAGAAAGCTTTAAATTATTTTCCGCCTTACTTTATTTAAAGGAATTTATTATTCAGACACAGCTTACTTGAAAGGACAATTTGAGTTCAAATTGTACGTGCCATTATCGATCTTCGATTATACGTTATTCGATACCTCTCTTTTATTATAAATATTTTTTAGTGGATTTTAAAGTCAAGAACGGAAAATCCAATATGGCGGACTGCAATACTAAAAAAATAAAAGCTCACTAGAGTTAGTTCTATAATAAAGAGACAAACTTTTCACAAATTATTTTAAATTTCTTCTCCATCAGTTAATACGTAAATTGAAATTATTTATTACTACTAGCCAGAGCTGTAAAATACCGAGTATTTTTGTACTTGAGTACGAGTATCAGTACCAGGTAATCAAACATTTTGAGTATGAGTACGAGTATCAGTTACTCGTACTCAGAATTTTTCAGCGCTGAGTAAAAGTAGGTACTCGTACTGAGCCCCAAAGTACTTTGGTACTCGTACTCAGCCTCAAAGTACTTTTGTTTTTTTACTCATTGTGCCTAGTTGTTTTTTGTTGTCCTTCAGTAACAGGATGTATAATGTATGTATGTGTGTTTCTTAGGTGGTATGCTAAAAGTATTTGAACAACCCGACTGTCAGAAATTACGAATTCAAAATAGCGTACTGTCAAATTTTAAAGTTAATACGATTTGAACCAAACATGGAATTTTGGTGCTTTCATGGATTATTTGTACCATTGATTTAACATTCAGTGTTTGAGATTATATAAAGACAAATTTATTACACCTTACACAATTTTCGGAATTTTTATATTGTACGCAACATTTGGTGCAATGATACAAATTAAATTCTGTTGCTTAAGGGAAAAGGTAGGCTAATAAACTACACTACAATTTAACATGTCATCGTTATACACAATTTGAGCAACTCTACCCTATTATTAAGTAAGCTGCAAATGACTCGCGTGAGAATATTGATATGGAATTAAAAGTTAACAAAATACCAGTCCAAAACAAATGTAAGTATAATATTTGTTGATTTGAGCATATTTATCATGTCATAGAGATATCTTTGAAGTTGAAATATTGGAAAAACCAAATTCAAAATTCCTGATTTTTACTGAAAAATGTCCAAGGTAAGTAGATTTAGAAAGTGGTGCGTTCATGAAATGCTGCGCGTAAATATAAGCAAATACGCGATACATAAACTTACCTGGTTTCATGAATATACTTTTAACACGTACTAATTTAAGGTTAACAATTCATTTCCATTTATGTATTGTTATCAGATATATATATTCCTCATTATATAATTTAAAATTTTTCAGATAAGGACTGTAACACCCAAAATTTAAAAGTTAAAACCGAAATACGGTTCATGCAAGACGCAAGGTCCGTTTCAAGATCAATTTTTATATGATATGAAAATAATTTGCGGACAACATGCCCCAAAATAAGTAAATTCGTTGAGAAAGTCGGTTGCATTCGATATAACAAATTGAAACAAAACGTGAATGAATGATAAAAACTTCGTCATATATCATGGCGCACTTTGTTTATCTTGAACACGAAAAACATTTAATTCATTCACCCCGCAGGTAAAGGCGGTGAATTTGCATTTGGGATTATAAAAACACGATAGTTCCCCTCTACCTCCGGGTGCAGTACGCCGGCTTTCCGCTGTAATTAGTCTTTGTCAATTGTGTCAAATTATTTTGCCGGAACGACGACAAAGGCTCGTTTTACATATTTATTAGAAGTCCCGGCCACAGTCAGCTGCACGCACAAGTGAAGGAGCAGGCGCCAAAACTGGCGACAAAGGCTAAAATCAGCTTCGTTATCAAATTTTCATTTGGGGCTGCTCGGACCACTTTTTGTTTAATTTCCTCTAAAGGAGCTCTTCCCTTAGTTCTGCTCGAGTGGATCAAGTTATAGTTTCAGAGCTCCATCGACAGCGCTCGAGGCCTCCCCGAATTTGTTTAGATTTGGCATTTGCAGACGAAAAATTGCGTCTCTAAAATGAAAAATCTCCCCACGACCCGCGGAGCTTTTTAGACTCAGTTTTGACGGTGGTTCTAGCTGAAATGAACTAAAATAAAATTATCAAATTTTTGGTGGGGACCCACCGTCAACAGGTAGGTTTTCGCCTGGCAAATTCGCACCCGGTTTTCACGGCAGAAAACTTGTCCCTACTTAGTTTGCCTTTCACGTCGATTGCTTTAGAAGAAACTTGGTTCTAGGCATGTAAGTAATTATCGCAATGAGGTCACCTGATAAATTGTTCGGGGTAATCGTGGGTTTACCTGACTCATCATAGACTCCGATGTTTCCGCACATTTTCATTAACATTTTTATAAAAGGGGCATTGATAAGCAAAAAACGGCCTCTTTTAAAAACAATATATTTTAGTTATTAACTCCATTTCGTTCAGCTATACAGTTTTAGACTTCGAAAAAATTCCAGTAATTTAAGAATTTCTTTGCTGATTGCATAATTCAATAAGTTGGATTTTAGTACACAACTTTATTTCGTCAGTGATCAACTTATTATAGACTGTCATAAAGCACAAAAATCGGTTTTTCACAAATATCTTATTTTTTTATCTCTTGGACGGTAGTAACCTAAAAATAATTTAAATTCTTTACGAAAAACGTTAGGATGAATTTTTTCATCCTTTATAAGCAGTTACTACCAATACAATCTTGTCCATAACATATCATCTTCGAACTAAAGTCGTTTGAGCATCAACAATTTATCTTTTTTTGAACAATTAATCAATTTGTTTGTCACAGAATCTTCTAGTGTTATTATCGAAAAATATTTCTGCAAATAAAAATGCCCACCTAAAAAAATGGAATAATAATAGAGCTTCGCGCACGTAAGCGTTCAAAGCTGGTTTACAAGATGAAAAAAAATTTTAGGAAGCATACTTTTATCGTTTCATGAACAGAAAATACATATGCTTACAAATCTTTTTTCACAACGCGGAGCTTTGCACATTGATATGCATTGAAAAAACAAATTATAAAACAAATATGAATCGTTTTATTGCTCAATATTATATGAGATTTAAGCAGAGTAGTAAACAATTTGTAATTAAGTAAACTCATTTAGATGTAATAAAGCAAACGATATAAAAGAGATTTCAATCTATTAATGTTAGAAATAATAACGAACTAAACATCACAGCTTTGATTCAACTGAATGGACAAATCAAATAACACAATTGCAAAATGGTAATAACCAAAATTTGTTGCGACATTATTTCGGAATATTAATATCTGAATATTTTGTAGCGTGTCCTTTTGTATCAATTACAGCCCTGTAAGGATGATTCATTGACTCTTAAATAGTTCTGGAATCTGGAATGATCGCATATTATCTATCCCTCTCTCAACTCTAGATTGTTGGACAATATTGAAAAAGATTGCAATCAGGGGTTGAGACGACCATAATAAAATTGGTATTTTCTTCCATTCCATCCAAAGCTTCAGTGACTTAGCCGTTTGCTTGGGCTCGTTATCGTGCTGAAATTTTCATTTCAGCGGTATTTCCTACTCTGCGTATGGAAGTATGACGTTTTCCAGAACGCCTCTACACATATGCGGATCCATTGTGCCTTGAATACCCCAGATTGATCCTGCCCCACACCAGGAGAAAAATTTAAAAAGTCTTTTTATATAAAATGGTAATTTTCTTTAATAAAAATTGAAGATATTTCCATAAAAAATGAGTAATCTACCTACTTTTATTTTCAAATTTGTGAAGGAATTTTAATAAAAATCGGGCCTTCAGATCTGGAAAATTAAAAATTCTGTAATTTCGAAACAGTTTTATGAAAACTGGGTTATGAAAGCCAACAAATATATAAAAATGTGTTTTCTCAAATAAATACTTTTAAGACAACGAGTGAAGTCGAATATCTCAGCTAGATAAAATGAAATTATATAGATATGAATAAAAAAAAAAACTAACATGATGAAAGTTGAAGGAGTTTTAAAGGGTGTTATTCAGTTTCGGTTCTTCCAAAGGCCAAACAGATTTATCATTTGTCGCTATGTTCTCTTGTAGTACAGCGTTGGTTGGCAGTGCGAAAAATTGTTTTCAATATATTCTACAAGCTTCTTACAAGTGTATTGTCACGTCGTGTGTCGAATTACTGTTGTCGACCCTTGTTCCCATGTACGAAATTCTGGCAACAAATTGTTATCGATCCCGAAAAGCTTTTCCGCTTCAAAATTCTGAAACAAAAACCAGGCTCCATCACCACCCCATGGATCCTTTGCTACTCGGTCGGGTTATTGAATAGCAACACTCGACTTACAGCAGCAACAAAAGCACGCGAAGAAAACCCGTCGAGCTACCAACAAATTTTCCACCAACGCGCTTAACACTTTCGTGAAAATCGAGGGCCTTTTGTAATCCTGTACATATTTCAAACACGAAAAATAGAAGAGCCAGCCCCACTCGCGCGTGTTTTGGCAAAAATTCCCTTTCACAGCTGTTTTACCCACGAAAATTACCCGCCACACGCCCTGCTATTTTGTGGGCGATTCTTAAGTCGCACTGCTGGCAAAGTAGGCGTCATTGCTAGGGAGAGTGTCCCTTTTGTTCAGTTTTGTTCTGGAATAGTGTTCAAGAGAACCTTAAAAAACCTTTCTATGTACTTCTGTTTGAAAAACTTTATAACTCCAAGTAAGTCTCGTAGAAGAACAGGTATCTAGGTTTCAGAATTATCAAATTTTCTTCGTGTCATAAAAAACTTTTATAATAACTTGGTCTTCCGAAATAAATTTAGAGAGGGGGAGTTGGCAGACCACTATGAAGGGTGGCAAATTTCAGTGAAATTTACTTCAAAGAATATCCTCGACATATTTCAGTTCAATAAAGTTTAAGCATTATCATACACTCAGAAAAATATTTCGTAATATTTTTACGAAAAGCATCGTAGTTAACATATTTAAGAGTTTTTCGTATAATTTAAGAAAATTATTTAAAATTTAAAATATTTTCGTAGATTTTGCGATGCATTTTTACTAAAGCAACGTAAAACATTTTCGTAGTTTATACACTGGGATTACATTAACGAAAATTTCGTAGATTTAAAAAGAATGCATTGTTAGTTATGCAACATCATCTAATGTACGAAGTGCTTTATCAAGCAAACAAAAAATTCGTTGGTTTATCAACGCCATTCGTAGTTTTTACGAAATTGTCCTATAAATTTTACGAAAAAATCTGACAGAACATATGTTAAAAATTCACAATTTCCACTGAGAAAAATGAAATTGGTCAATTTGACCGAAAAAAATTTTTAAAATACCACGCCATACAAATCTGTAAATTTTTAATAATTCTGTTGGTCCAATATTAACTATTAAAAATAGTCAATCCCAAAACCACACATCGCTTTATTAATTTTGAATTGCTCAAAAGGCATTAAGATGGATGGCTTAGTGGTAGAGTAGCGAGACGGAAATTCGGAGGTCCGAGGTTCAATTCCCAACCAAGTCGGGTTATCACAGGAAAATCAACTTTAAAAAGACAACCACATGGAACAGGAACATATGTAGACCAGTAGCTCAGTGGTAAAAGAGTTGCGTGCGATTCGCTAATTCGGAAGATCCCCAGGTTCAATTCCAATCAAGACGACGGGGAAATGTCAGAAAAATCAACTTTTTTTTTGCCACGATATTAATTATTTTTCGTGGTTGAAAATTTTATTATTTGGTACCTTTTTAACCAAGGATTTTGGTTAATTTTACAAATCTTTTTCTTCGAATCTTCGTAAAAAAAATATGACGCATCATGTTGATTTTACGAAGTACATTTCGTAGTTTTCACGAAATTTTTCATTGGCTCGAAATCATTGGTGCTTTTCGTATATTCTATCCCTATTTTTCTTAAATATTACGAAATATTTTTCTGAGTGTAGAAAAAAAAACCGGCCAAGTGCGAGTCGAACTCGCGCACCGAGAGTTCCGTAAAATATTATTATTTTTTTGTAAGTAAGTAACTAAAAATTTACGGGTTTCGGATTTTTTCTTTTACTTGTGCTATAAGACATTGCTTCTTGCCAAATTTCATTCTAGTTTAACGGGAAGTACCCTATAGGCTTTGATTCCTTTGCGAGTGTCAAAATATGCGGTATAAATAGCCATTCTTTTGATTACGTTGACTTAGAAGTTTGATTTGTTCACAGCTCCAAGGGATTGCTGACCCGAGTATTTGATACTATTATATAATTTCAACTTGATACCTCTACTCGTACTCGTTCCTGAGAAAAAGAGTTTTGAAAGACAGACATACAGACGGACAATGAAGTTATCGTATAAGGGTTCCTTTTTTCCTTTTGAGATACGGAACCCTCAAAATATAGATCTGTCGAATGATTAATTGTCAAAAATATCTTATACATTGATAGCAATTTCTTCTTAATAAAACTGAAACTAGCGATCAGTTAAAAAGAGAAAGATTGGATCAAATAATTAAAAAAAAAACATTAATTTGAAAGGGTTCAACACAATTATTGCATTATTTTTGGCCGCTCGAATCTTTTTAAAGAATTAAAATGGTTTAATCAAAATTTTAATACATATATTAAAATAATATGTACCTTAAAAAGCCTTCAAAAATTGTAATCGTTGTTCAAATTCAATGCAAAACCCGAAAGGAATCCTCACAAAATAAGACTATAGACCTTTGTAAAAGGGTAAAACGCGTTACCTCCAAAGAAGCACACGGCACCTGTCAAAATTTAATGGACTAAAAATTTTTTGTCATAGTTCGTGACCTTTCTGAATTATTCTGCATGGGTCACTGAACGAGTCGTCAAATCAATTCTTAGTTTATTGCCCTTTAACTGCTGTAAATGTCCAAACGAGCGTATGACGTTCAAGATGATTACGCGTTTCATTGTGTTTTCCATCCCCGCTTCTTAAGGCGAGTGGCTGCGTACATGACCGTTTAAACTAGGGCTTCATACACAATAATACATATACACATGTATTTAACGAAATGCCTCGTCATCTGCTGGAGTTACCTTTTATGTGGTGACACTCTTAGTCACACGCAATGAAATTGCTGCGGTGATTCCGAAAATTTGAGCAACACATTAACGCAAACTGCTGCTTAATTGGTTGAAATTTTACGATTAAGGTTATTGGGATCGAATGACATCGATAATTGTTTCATTTCAGACTAGATGCATGCATTCATTTATGTTGTTTTTACTATAGACAAGAATTTATACAATAAAAACAGAGGAAGAACTAACATTTTAGGTATTTTTTAAGTAGTTACCCTGAGCGGGTACACTTTCTGAATTTTAAAAAAAGTACTAAATCGTCTTAAAACAGTGCTGTATAAGACAATATAAATTTTTAAAAAGTATATATATTATATTGAATAAAAGAATTACTATTTTTACTAAAATTATCAAAAACAGAACGGGTCATGACTCATACAAAACTAACGCAGGCCCGACGTAAAAGATTGCAGATTATCTGTGATAATGAGTAGGTACTGAAATTGTAAATGTTTTTTCTATTCTACATCACCGACTAACGTGTTAATATTGCAATTTCTTTTTATTAAGTCGAAATATAGAGAGGAGAACATGGTGGTTTTTAAACAAAAGAACCCATTGAAGAACTGTGGGGTAAACGTTTCTACTTTTCCAACAACGATAAACAAATAAATACAATACATATAGAATATAATAAAAAACACAACGACATTATAAAGTTTAAATAAAAACAAATAGTAATATTAACACTTTAGCCGCACTGATATCGAACATAAAAACTATTCGGAGTTTCAATACTCATTTCCAGTTAGGTACCACTATCATGTGATCTTGACACTCTTAAGATATCACACTTTAAGTAAAATAATAGTAAAATAATAACTTGATAGTGATCGTTCAAAAACAGATAGGAATTGTTTCTACCATTTGAAAATGTGCATCTAATTTTGTCGATGGAATCGGATTTATTTATTACAAATAAATAATTTAGAATAAAATAGATACTTAAAAGCGATGAAAACCTAAATGTGTATACATATTTACATATATGTATGTACAAATTAAATTATCACATTCAATATTTAAATTTCCGTGAAAACCTCTTTCTTGTATTTTATTATTATTATTTATTATTTGAATAATTTTGAAGTTAAAAGAAGCGTGGTACAAGCTAAGAGTTAAGTTTGATCAAATATATCTAAATTGTTTTATAAATTACATATCATATCAATTATGACTAAATATCGCGCAAATTTCCAATTTTCCTTTTCTGAAAACGGTTTATTAATGAAAATTCTTCCATTAGTTTTATTAATTAATTAATTAATTAATTAGTATCTATTACTTACTGGTTATTTTTAATTTTTTTTATTTTGACGCAACTTACCTGAAAAGAAAAGAAAACAATTGTTAATCAAAAATATTTCATCATAAAAAAAATTAAATCTCTAGGAACAAATCGGAATACCTAAAATTGTTTGCATTGGGAAATATGTATATTAGAAATCTATATAAAATATTTGCAAATTTTAAGTTGTAGGAATGTTCTTGCGTGAGTCATGTATAAGTATAAAATTGGATCTGTTAAATCAAGATTCAATTTCTGAAACTAACGAATTTACTTTAATCTAACAATTATATATACTATAAAATAAACCATTATATAACTTTTTTTCCAAGGGATAATGGGACTATACCATTAGATTGGGAAATAAACGAAACATAGAAATCATTCCGTTTAGATTTGTTTGTTTAAAGGGTACATAAAAAAAGATCAGAACAATAAATAATAAGAAAAAATTCCTGATATTGAATATAGAAAACCAATATCACTTGCCGCGTGACTCTCTGCTGAAAGCATGACAATGGACTAATTCCTGGGATTTAAACGACTGGTAGAACGGAACGAGTATGAATTATGAAAATTTAGAGGACATAACAATGACAGCAGGGAGCAAACGACCACTCCAAATATTATTTCATATTTTCGGATTACTATTGCTCCTCGCTCTTGATATATGAACGAATCAATTTTGATAAAAAATGAGCGCAGAAGACCTTAATTTATAAAACATTTCTATGCAAACAAGATCAAAGGTGAATTTGAGACAAAAAGACACGCATTCCATGCATTTTATATATTTAGATTTTTTTTTTCGGTGTGTATTTTGTGCAAATTTACGAAATTTATTGCTTCTATTTGGGTTCACTTAAGATGCGATGAAATTCCAAAAACATGTGTGTCGGCTTGATATAAAAGAAATTTTGGATGTGATCAAAACTCAAATAAATTTAAGAATTTTAAATGCATCTTTGAAGAGGTCGACAGAAAAATATTAATCATTTCTACTCCTTTATAATATTCAGAAATATTTTTCCTGAAGTTATACTATGTTATAACTCTATAATTCAAGTTTTTTCTCAAACAAAGATTTCACAACGTCTCCCTAGTCCATGTGTTTTGTATAATTATTCATCCGATGATAAATTCGCAAAGCGCGTGTTAGACCATGTGCATGGCAGGGTTCCGTAATCAGTATATGGAGTTATATAAATTGCTTACAGATTCTACAATGTATATACATGTTATACCTAAAATGGTCGACTGTTACTCGTAAATTATAAACATTTTTATGAATTGACAACATACAAATTTTATTCTAGATATTGTGTTAGACAACTTAATTGTGAACAAAATACCGCAAAAATTTTAAAAATCGATTAAAAATTCAGTTCTTTATAGTGTCACTTGTGTTAAATCCTAAGTCGCGCAGTTGGTTTTTGATAACTTATAATATATAAATCCTTGTTTCGTTGCTAAATGTTTACACAATATTTTCGAAGTTAAAAATAAAAATAGAGGAGTTTGACTACAATTTTATTTTTAACCCTTGAAAAAGCTAGCCTGTATCGCTGTACCAGTATTCATTCAAAGACCGATTTATTGATGGCGACAAGCACGCATTAATCATCTAAAACAGGAGAACGATTTTTTGTTTTCATTTTCAGGACTTGTATTTACAAATAAAGCATATGTAAACATCTTCCACACCACCGACAATAGCGTGGGAAAATACCATTTTCGAAATTTTCAAATTATACTCATTTTTATATATTATATTATATTATTTATTATTTGGTCTCAAGTAAATGTTCTTACAAAATTTCAATAATATCTGACACATAAATTAAAGCCTACTACGGACGGGTAGACAGACGGAACGACATAACTAAGGGTTCTCGTTCTATATGTACATATATGTAAAACTACAGAACCTTAAAAATCATTTAGCAACAAAGGCTTTCACGTTCAAAGGCGATTCTTAATAATTGTAACTATTGAACGAATAGTCGATATGTAGAAATCAAAACACGCTATTTTAGCAAAAAGTCACTCGTCATTCATGCCAACATCGGTGCTAACACGACAGAAAGCTATTGAAACCAGGTGAGAATGCGAAGAGCTTGTGACTAAGAATAGTTCGCGAAAACGCACGCGCTCGTGTTTACTAAATAGATGACGTCAGGTGCTGATTGTGTAGACCCGAGCGGCCAACAAAAACTACCTCAACAACTAAATTAGCCATGGAACTTGAAATAAGTCCGGTGCCGGAGAGTTGCTAGACTATGTGAGTTCGGCAACGCTTCGATAGGCTACAACAATACATGAGAAAAATGTTCGATCTTCTATACTTCTATACTTAAAAATAAACACAACTCAGAGTGGAGTCGGCTTCGGGTTAAATGAGTCTTAACGAGATTCTAATATTTATATATTCTACTTATCGCGCCATTATCACTGGAGTTCTTTAAGTGACGTGATGGCGCTCATCTTATCTAGCGCTTTCGAGCTTGAACCGCAGCTATTTCGGTTGCCGTGTTTTGTTTACATCTAATCCACTTGAAGGAGTATTCACGGACTCGTTTCTTCACCCAATTAAGATTTTAAGCAAGGGCAACTTTGTCTTTTTATTTATTTCTTATTTTGTTTTACTATTTTAATTAATTTTAATATCTTTTGTCAATAATTGATCCAAGTTATCTAGATATATAAATTATACGCATTTTCTTTCTCCTAAAATTTTTAAAATCAAATATGAACAAACATTTTTCATTCCAACGTTTTTGATTTTTGATTTGTAAAATTTATTTATCTGTTATTAGTTCGGGTGTATTTTTTTTTCATGTACATATGTTTAACAATATTTCCAAACGAATTTTAATTATTTTAATTTTATTTAAAAGGGTATACCTCCAGGGTGGTCTCATATAAATTTGATTACGATCTAATGGCGAAGTACGAAATGCATAAGAGAACTCCTCAACTGATGATTCGATTGATATAAATTTAATTGAGAAAATCATATACAATCAGTCTTGGTTTTGGGTCGACGTCAAACGTCTAATAAAATTTAAGGAAGGTTACAAGTCCAAAGTGAACAATATTTTATACTTTCTTTATGGTTATGATCTTTTGAATGTTTTTCTATTATATGAAACAAATTAATATTTCAAGGTGTTTAATATATACATACAAAATAGCTACCAGCTTAGTTCAAAGCAAATTTTTAAACCTTCTAATTTAAAAAATTTTAAATAAGTAACAACTTTTGATAATAAATTTTATATTATACTAATAACAATAATTAATTTATTTAAACATTTAAAAGTATAAAATTATGTAAAAACGCAAGATGTTTTAATATTATCAAAATAGAGAGGAAAATGATTTAAAATAAATATATTTATGTACATACTTTTTTATTCATATAAAATGTTAAATGCTGATTTGGAATATATTTGGAAGTATGTAATTCTACGACAATGCGATATTTTAAAAATGTTTTTGATGAAAATTATTTGTAAAAGTGTGTGATAGATCTAAATTTTCAGCTATAATAATCATTATTTTCATATTAATTCTTGTCTTCGAATTGGTTCGTCACATTTTAACTTCAAAAAGGTATTATGTTATAATTTAATATGCTTTTTCTGATTCTTAATCCACCTGCGATATGCGTCACAGATCGAATTGCCAGGCAACGCTGAGTATACTCGTATACAAGTCAACTACATAATTAATTAATAAATGTAATCCAGAAAATTGTATTTTATTATTTGTAAATTTTTTATATTTCGATTTATGTTATAATTAGTTTTAGTTTGGGAAGAGATGGGATTATTCTTATAACAATTCGACGAAGAACTAGAACTAATCGAATTTTGTTCACTGTAAATAAGCTCAGACTAAAATAATTATTCGCGATGAGCGACGATTGTACCTGGAATCGATTTTATGCCAACAAATTGCGTGACGGTTAGGTAAAAGGAAAAAAACCTAAACGAATTCATTTGATTTCTCTGGAAATTGCGAATGGAAAGTAATCATTAATCAACGGAACATTTTGCGACAGAATTCGGTGAAAATTGTAAGACGATAATGGAGCAAGTCTGTTATCCTCGGACAATGATTATTCCGCCACGTTTTGCTGGATGCCCACCCTCGACAAAGCGACATGGTTCAATCAATCTTAATTTTGCGACTTTTAAATCTTATCTGGGGAATTATGCGGAAGCGGAAAAAATTAGCGTTTCTAAATAATAGGCCGTCTTTGTTAATTTGCTCGGTTCAAGGGGAAAAGAATTCTGCAGCAGATGCATCACACGTTGCACGATTTTCGCCGCCCGTGGAACTGCGGAAAAAGAACTGTCTCCTCGAGCGGCTATTTCGAGTTAAAAGTCGCAATTCCCTTCCAAGGAGACAATTTAATGAGTGATTTTGTGAAAATTATGAAAAAGTACAACTAGCAGTCATCAGCTGCAGTCTAGTGCGCTCCCTGCACAGCCGCCCCTTTGTTAGCATCGGCCAGCTCCTCGGTGCATTCCGGCGCATCAGACGACCTCCTCGCGAGTCGCGGCTGGCTTCTGCAATTTTTTCCACCGGCCGTGGCTCACTTAATAGTCGCTTGGCATGCGAGCGCCGCGCCGGCCGCGGCCGCGAGGCGCTTTTGTGTCTTCACCATGGCGAATTTTTACGCGATGGAATATTCATCTGCGGCCATTCAATACGGCGGGAATGTCATCCGTGAGCCGCGGATGCGCGCGGCCAGATAGAGCTAATCTGCTCCTTCGTCTATGATTAAGTCCCCTGCACCCGGGACGGCTCCGAGCAGACAGCGGCGAGGCACCAATTAGCTAATTAAATGAGGAGAAGAACTCGCGCCGCTACTGCGCCCGGTGATTGCTTTCGTGCTCCTGCTGAAACGCACTTTTAATTAGATTTTCTAGGTCTCTCAGCTGGGCGTGTTGTTATTTGTTTTCGTCTTATTCCTTCAATCAAAATAAGACAATTTCCGCCGGAAGGTTAGCTAGTCTTCACCACCAGATTTAATACTTTTATTAAGGCGGCATTCTTTGACAAAATTAATTAAAATATGGAATTGAAATGTGTTTGAGCTCTCCTCACGATGTAAAAATAGTTTATTTTTGAGTTTTTACATTGAAAAATGTTAATTTATAACATACACATTTTTAACTTTCATTACAAAATATTGAATTGAAAACTATAAGTTAATTTGTCAAGTTTCAAAGTATATTGAATTTACAATTTGCTACGCATTTTTATAATATCATATACATATATGTACATATTTACATTGAGATGAACCAAAGTCTATCATTCTATATAAATTCGTTAAATTTTCATTCAATATAATTCACATGTAAAGTTTTAGGTAGCAATTTATAAGCAATAGATTTTGTAACCTAATCGAACATATCAAACGCAAGGGTAATGAGGACTGGGGCATGAGGAGTGGGGAATTGAAAGTGGAAAAGGGGTATTTGAAAGGTCTTGAAGTAATCTAGCCATATAAATTCATCTATGATCATTTAGATCTGCATATCTCTATTTTCACGTTTTTATAGTAGGTACTTTACTAAACCTTTTTACTTTTTACTACTAAACGTGTTAAAATTTATATTCTCATTCTTTTAATTTACATAGATATTGCCATGTAAAATGATCACCTTTATTTCAGTGGCGAAGCGTGGTAGTGTTCAAGGTGTTCACTGAACACCCGAGCAAACTGACGAATTAAATATGTAGACAAATAATAATCTAATTTTCATATTTGCATTAACATTAAAAATAAAAAATTATTACTGGAAAAACTCCATAAAAATTTATTTACTTTAAATTCGGAGTATTGAAAATTATATTCTGGCTGTTCAAAATGAAAACTGAACATTGATACTCCATACGGAAAAATTAAAGAGTAAAGAGACTTTTTCTGTCCGGCTCATACGAATATTAAATCTCTGAATGTTCAGTTTGAGATTTGAACAGCTTTGTATCATCGCTTCGTATCGCATAAATGCGGATAAGAAAGAGAATTTTAAATTCTGAAGATTTTATTTAATTACTCTTCACACTGTCCCAGTCCCAGTAGAAAAAAACAGGTGTAAAATACAACGCTCTTAACTTCTTGTATGCGAAATGATTCAAAGGTGTTCAGATCTCAAGTTGAACATTCGGGGATTTTTACATTCATATGGGCTTGAAAGAAAAAGTCTCTTTAATTTTCATTTTTGTATGGAGCATAGGCGTTCAGTTTTTAAACTGAACACTTACCAATACAACTTTAAACCGCTGAGCGGTTGAGGTCGAAGGAATCCTTGCGCTTGCTTACTAATGAATGTATGTAAAGAGAGGGAGAAAAGCTGAGAATTCAATAATTTTATACTCAATGTGTTCCTGTTAATGAGCGATCATCCTTGCCTTGACTTTCAGCTTGATAAGAATTCTAAGTGGATTTTGCTGCGACTCGGCTTTTTTGGAATTTAATATTTTGTCTTGTCTATACTGCAGTTATGAAACTTTGTGTTTTTACAGAAAAGACCTGCATTATTGAAGAAATCTTAACTATGCCTTTTTTTAGGTGAATAATTGATGAAAAATCTTATATTGTCAGGAAAGTATTTTAAAGCGTTTATTTGATGCTGAATGGTTTTTCAGAGTATGAAGGACTCGCTTTAAATGGTCAACGTAAATACAAACAGGCTTAAGTCGATTTGTTTTAACTGCTAAAAATGTTATTAAAACAGATCGACTTTATTCTATCCGTCTTTACGGTTTCTAGATGTATAAACGCACATAGATTCATTTAAACTTCGAACTAAAATTAATATATAGAGTTAAAAATTATTATCTGAACACCCAGGAACAACTCCTTAGCTTCGCCACTGCTTTATTTCTACATTTCTTTTTGTTATTTTATAGTATTTTAGTAGATTTGTAAGGAAGTCCTTGTATAATAAACATTTTGCGTTGATTTTCATTTCATATACATACGTATTTTGCAAAATTTACAATCATTTTTCTCTCAGTATACATGAGATCGGGATACGAACGGGCGGATGAACTGGCTAGGACGGGTGCCTCTCTCAACGTGTCGATGGAGGAATTAGTTTATGCTCCGATGGGGGCCGTTAAGAGGGACATCCGGCTACATTTCTTCTCAATTGCGAACAAACGCTGGGTTGGTCTGGAAACCTGCAATATTTCCCGAATGACCTGGCCTACCTATAGCTATAGTAGAACGCTTGAGCTACTTAAACGTAGTCGTGTAGACAGTTCCCGGGTGGTGGCAGTGCTCACTGGTCACTGGCCTATAGGGGAACACGCAGCCAAGCTGGGAATTCCCTTTAACAACCACTGCCGCAGTTGCAAGGATCAGCAGGAGAAAGAGACTCTTTCCCATTTTGTCTGCAACTGTCCCGCTTTAGCAGGGCCTAGACATCGGGCGCTGGGCGAATACTTTCTTGACAACCTCAAAGCTTTATCCGCCTCAAGGATCGGAGAGATAGTTCTATTTTTGAACTCCACTGGTTGGCTGTGATCCTTGGTGGCCCCACTCACTCACTTATTGGTTTACTTTTAGGGGATTTCTTTCTTGTGGTATCAAAACGGCGCGCTATAGCGCTACTTGGACCTGCCCAGCCGGCGGGTCGCCACTTTGACCAACCAACCAACCATACATGAGATCATAGTCGCTATATTTTTCATAACATTTGCTATATATTTTATTCGATTGCGTCCTTCCCGAAATAGTGAAAGCAGCCCATAACAAGCGGAAAACAAATCATCACGAGTTCAAATACAATATAAAGTGGCCGAACAAATATGATGATGAGATATCAAAATTTGTTCATGAAATTCGGTATTTACTAGTTTTAACAGTTGCTATTTTGGAATTTGATGCAGCAATTTTTAAATAAGAATTAAATAAAATTAATTGTAAAGAGGTTTTAAATATGAATCGATTAATCCAAAATATCAGTAGCTACATATTAATATTGTAATCTTCTAAAAATTACTGCCATATCGAAAAAACTTTCTTTTTGTGCGACGAGACCATTCGTCACGAGTTTAGAGCTTGTTAATCACAAGATCTTCAAGTCTCATTTTCTTTTATATTCAAACGAGTGCTATAAACCGAAATATGAGAAGTTATTACAGAAAGTCACCCTGTAAGGAAATCTTCTGAAATAATAAAACTCCTTGTCAACTCGTAACACTTGGGAGGACGTCGCTCCTGAAACATAGGAAAGAAGAGCACCGTGAAGGCACGCGTTTAGCACTTAGGCTTTCGTGAATACTCCTCATAGGCACTTCAGCCGGAAGTATATTATTTTTCAGCACGTGAAAATAACGAATTTGTTTGCATGCGATTGCAAAAATGGCTACCCCCTTTCGCCACTCGGGGGCCCAATCAGGGGCAAAAACAACACCCAAAAATCCGCCGCAGAGCTTTCCGACGAGGGCTGGGGGGCCTGTAGTTACGGAATTTGATTATCGATCGGCGCGCCCTCAAGTTCACAACAATTCGAAGCGGCTTTCACCAACTCAACTCCCGTCTGCTGCTCATGAACACAAAGATGTTTTAGTCACGGAGTGGGCCGTGGGGTGGCTGGCTACCCCAACCGCAGGGTGTGAGCGGCTCTGTAAGCTGCGGTGCCAACCTGTAAATCCGCTTGTCCCGGGGCCCGCACCCCATTCAGCCTTGTGTGGAGCTGTTGTCGTAAACTTGTACTGCTTTTATTCGGGCTCCTTTCGGCGCAAAAGAACATTTCCACATTGTTTAGGAAACTTTTGCGGCTCAACATTGAAAACAAATTTTGCAATTTATAAGACGGCAATCGATCTCTATTTGTTAGCCATAATTGAATTTTAGGACGTGGCACAATGCAGATGTTACGGAGTTATTCTCTTGTCCTGCTCAGAGACTCCTTCGTACCGGGCTAGAAAATATCGATTTTTATTTTTAAGGCATTTGATGCTTAAAATGCGTAGTTAATCATCAAAGAAATAAAAAGTTTTAGGGCTTAAAGTAATAATCTTTAAATAAGATGCTTTGCGTTACGCTTGGCGTGTGCCGCGCGTGTAAAATTTGTAAACTTTTAAACATTTGCGAATAAAATCCGTATTGTTTCCGACAAAATAATATTCCAGTCTACGTTCGAAATGAATTTTCCGACATTTTTAGACAACATTATTCAGTTTCCGTAACTTTTAGTTAAATAATGCTCACTAGTGAAGCGAGAAGAGTAAGATTTCAATAAGCAAATTCAGATTTCGAAACAAGTGAAGAATAGGAGATTCGCTCGGATTTCAATGAAATTTTGCCTGTCCTCTCCCTTTGCCCTAAAACGAAGGTACTGAAGGAATTTTGCGGCGATCGTCTATACTTCCGAAAATATTTATCTTTTAATTTTACTATTTCCTCAACACTTTTTTTTATTTTATTTTTTTTAACATTTGAATATTTATTTAATCAAAGGTTTCTCTGAATTATAATAATAGAAAAGCAAAATTCTTTCGAATATATGTATATGTATAGCTCTGCCCAATTTTTTTCGCACCACTTTTTGTATTTACCTATGTTAAATAACAACTAAAACGTGTAAAGTATGAAAGAAACACGAATTGTCTGAACAGCATATTTACAGTGTTTAGCTCTGTCTCGGTCATACAAAAATGCAAAGCAAACCCTAATAAAAAGAAAACAAGCTCCGAAACCTTAACGTTCATAATCGCGAAGATGCTCTAATTAGTCGGCCAAACAAGATCTTTGACCCTAAGACTGCACGGCCTTCCACTGATGCACTTGCACTTCGCAACTTGCCCCAACACTCCTCACTTTTCGAATTTTTTAACGATTTTCTTCGTTTTCGGGTAAACAGAGGGAACAAATAGCGCAAACAGTTCGGACGGTTCCGTCTTTCATAAACAAGAAAAGACCGTGCACATCCGATCCGAGAGCAAATCTAGTCAGCGATATCTCCTACGAGTCGATGCATCTTGAAATGCAGAAGCAGTGGGGCAAGGCGCTGCCTTTGCGTTTCTTCGACTCAACTTCCAACTTGAAAAAACCGAAAGAACTGAAGAAGACGCAAAGATGCATCACGATCACACTTTGCGCCCAGATGTTTGACGAATGAAAAACGAATGACGACGCGGCGCTTCGCTTCACCATGCGTGCGGGAGACGCGCAGAGCGATAAAGTGGCAGACGCTACCATGGCCAAGGACTCGGATGCTGCAGTTGCATCGGACCAAGCCCCTGTTTAGATGCAACACAACCGCAGTTTATTAAGTAAACCGAAACTACAACAGCCTAGATGAAGAAATTGATCTCGGTTACAGACGAGTGAAAGGCAGGTGGCAGTTTTTTAATGATCGAAACAGATTACTTAGAAGCATCATTATATAAGTATACCAAAACTGTGATAGCCTTGAATAGAATTATGACATTTTCTGTGTTTCATAATTTTTCGATAGTTGTTTAATGAAATACTGTTAGAAAATACACGTATGCCCGTTCTCCATTGCAGAACCCAACCAACCACGAACCATCCAAAATCTTGTTATCCCATTTCTTATTCTTATTTGCATCATCTTCTTTCTCACTCGTGTTAAGGTCAACCTGTCTAACCTTCTTCATGTGTGCGTTTTAACCAAAAGGAATATTCACCAATTCAGCAACCATTTTTTACTAGAATAGTGACAGCTGTCCCACCGGTTGTCAAAACATCATTGCTCTACTTTTAACATAAAGCATTTGTAAAAATGTGAGCGATAATTCCAACCCAGCACTAAAAATAAGCCAATTCAGCACTTTGGTTGGGTTCTTACTTGGTTGGGTTCTGCATTGGAGAACAGGCAATAAAATAGTTAACTAAGACTTAAAATGACTCACTCCTCGTCATTTAATTTATTTCATACAAGAATGAAGAATACAAATCGAATTCTCGTTCATAAAGACATGTCACAGAAAACATCTTACAATCATTTGAATTTCGTTTTGAGTGTTTTAAGCGCTCCTTTAATATATTTAATTTTTTTTTATTGAAGTATTCTCATATGATGTTTTTCTCTATTTTTCTCGAAAACAGAGATACCGTCCATGGAAAATGAACTTATAAAATTTGGGATTAAAGACATAAAAACGGCAAACAAATTCAAACAATTAATCTGGATTTCTATGAAGACCTTTATTTTGATGTGCCTTTAACTTGAACCTGTGTCTTTTTTATTAGTGGTGAATTCTAGTTTTTCGTTATACATATCCTACACTCTTTTTCGTAGAATTAATTGTTTCAAAGATTTATACTTAATAATTTCCAAATAGGAATTGCGCACAACTTCTACTCTCACTACCCTTTTTTTTATCAAAACAGATATTACAATTTTATGACGCTTTTTACTCAAAAATGATAGTATATACGAAAAAAGGGCCTACAATTGTTATCATAAATGTTTTTCTTCATAAAGGTCTCCACAAAGATAAAGTTTTTTTCGGATTTTTCTCGAAGTCAAAGTCTTTGGGCGCTATTGCTAAAGTCTTTCGATTCGTACCGAAATGAGCTTACGTTTTAAATTGAAATTACTTAAGGAGTTGAATCACCTAGAGATTTAAAAAAATGCCTAGATTAATTACTAATAAATTTTAAGAATATTTTAAGCGTTCCTATTACATGTCAAAATTCCAATAAAATTTTCTAAGTTACAGAAAATGATTTATTACAATTGTTTCTGATAACTACAAAATTTTTTTTTACAAAATATTTGAAAAATTGTGGAACT
Organism: Machimus rusticus; assembly: GCA_951509405.1. Taxonomy (NCBI): domain Eukaryota; kingdom Metazoa; phylum Arthropoda; class Insecta; order Diptera; family Asilidae; genus Machimus; species Machimus rusticus. The sequence goes on along the minus strand of OX608052.1, from coordinate 1,606,457 downwards.
AAGGCGTCATCTTTCGTGAATATCTGTAAGAAGTATCGCTTCATTTTGAAACATTGTCATATTTTATGAAAAAAAAAATTGCGTTGGATATGTAATACACCATTTTCTCGTCCAGTTTATTAATTAAATAACATTAAATGGTCATACATATAACTATATGGTTTATTAAATTTTGTTTTGAATGATTCATTAGACTTGCTTAATATCAATCGCAGTTTCGTATTTAAGAACAATTCTGCAAAACACAATTTGCTGTCAACATGAAGCATAAACAAAAACCACTTAAAAGTAGAACGCACATAAACTCACTTAAACTGATTTGAGAGAATTAATTTAAATTTAGAGATTTTCGCAAAATTCGAAGTTTCAGCATTGACGCATTCATAAACTCATCATGGTCTAATTGCAGGAAAATGTATGTTCCGTCACAAGCACTTACAAATGCATTTCCAAAAATATCACGGTAAGTAAATTGTCTGTATTATGAAATTGACAGAGCCACAATTTAATAAATAAAAATTCCTTTGTTCTTCTGTATATTTGCCCATTGGTGCCCAATTTCCGGGAAGAGAAAATTCGATTTCAACATCAATTTCGATCATTCGGTTAATTTAACTCAACTCATAATGATTCAGAATGCCGGTGACTGCAAATTAAGATAATAACCCTCATCCTTAGCTTCATAGGGTTGTGGTGTTGCTAGCAAACGAAAATCAAGGGAATAGTAAAAATTGCGGAGTGATTTTTCAATTTTCTCATCCCGGTAAATTATTGTGCAACGAAGTACACTTTGTTTTTTATCTGGAAATATCAAAGGAAGTTGAATTTTCTAACTTAAGGGTATGCATCTTGAATAATTTCATGTCAAGAACAGAAACTGCTTTATTGTTTAGAAACATGTGAATATGAAGAGTTAGCAGACTCTGACTGAATATGATATATTGAGGAAAAATAATTACAATATCCTACATATGTACATATGTGCTTCAAATGGTAGAGTTGTCGGGTTACCTCAAATTGACCGCCCAATGTTTTGGAGTAGATTAAATTCACACAAAAATACCTTACAAATTTCGCTGATAAAAATTCGAGCAATTCACGAACTTTTTTCAACAACTTTAAAATGTGTCGTCTTTTATAAACAACGAATTCACTGCAATACAGTTATTGTACATACTAGTGTTTTTTTAAAAATGTTCAATTAAGTTTAAATTCTAGAATCATTGAAATGTTTAAATTATTTTGCTAATCCCAAAAACAAAGCAACATTGTTATTAAGTTATTTGACTGTTACATACAATATATTGAATTTTAATGAAACCCAATTTTTAATAGCCAGGTAAATTTATTCGTGGAATTCAATTACTCCACTAATCAACTTGGCTCAGTTGCAAAATAATTCAATAGTATAAGAGAAACTGCCCTCCACATTGCCCGGCAAGTTTTCATGGCAAAGGTCGAAATCGGATAAATATTCAAGTATCATTTATAAAAAGGTGTGCAAAAATTTAAAGTAGGTTGTCAATTACAAATAAATATATACTTATGTACAAGTTAAAGCAACATGACCTTAATTAGGACCATGCACATGAGAATGCCATGATTGACAGGTGCCAAATTAACATGCAATTGGCATGGGCCGAGACACCCAATCAATATAAATAGCCACTTTAGATATTGGTTACTCAATTTTTTCTTTTTTAACTAATTTTTCAGAAAATTAGAACATATCATAATAATTTTAATGATTAACTCAGATTGAGTTTAAAAAAATTGTCTGTTGTTTATTAGATGTTAAGTTCAAGTTCAATTAGAGAAATTTGACTAAAAGAAAACTGCCAAGTCGCACTATTGAGTAGCAAAGAACATAAAACATTTTCTTTAAAACAACTGCAGAACGTTATGCATGACAGGAGTTATGATTTAAGGAACTTCGAATTAACTTGGTATCCAGTTAGATCTCAATTATTTCATTAGCGAAGCCGTTATCCGAATACTTATCTTGCAAGTTTTCTTGTTACGAACTTAGCTTTCTTTTACATTTATGTTTTGTTGGGATCAAATTATACTCACATACTAATTGGTTAATATATGTATATAGGGAAATACTGTCTCAACATGTTTATCAAAATCAATACAATTGATCATTATTTGAAATTCGAATCTAAAAAGAAAATAAGCATGAAACCTGCACACGGTTGTGACTTGTGCAAATACAATATAAAAAAAAAGACATACCAAATATTATACAAAATGAAAACCGAAGGAAGCCATAAGTAAACAGTGGCACAATCACTTCGATTAATTTCGTTTCCCGCATATTACGTAAATAGAGTTGAAATTTTCTTCAAATTTGAAAGCAAACTTTCAAAAGGGTTTGCTGCCAACAACGCTCTCTTCCTCCGCTCGAACACACAAAAGCATTCTAGGAAAACATGGCAACAAAATGTTCATCACGAATGCGAGAAGCCCTGCAAAAAAAAAAAATTCAATAAGCTACGAAAGGTGCTCGCTTTCAAAAGGCGGGTCCCTTTCGCCCGACCCCGGCACATTTGACAGAAATTTTAATATTTCGCATCTTACTTCTGTAGTGGCACCTTTTCTCGAGCTTCCTAAGCATTTCTCGACAGCCCTTATCACAGGGTGTAGAGTGCTTTTATCATTCGTTACCTGGCCCCTCGGAGCATTAAATGCAGAACGGGGCGCGAACAAAAGAGGTGCTACACTGTTTGCACGCCCTTTGATTTATCCTAGATTTAGACCAGAACTCCCTCCTAGGGTAACTTTTATTTCAGGGCAGTTACATCCAAAAAATCCGGAGGAGACCCTTAGGTGCACGCGGGTGGAGTACGCTGACAAATATAAAAAAATAAGAGAAATAAATACTAAAAATTACCCGGCAAACAAGCGAAGTAATGATGGACATTGTTTTCAAAGAGTATCCAATTCTGACGAAGGCCCCTTCACGGGAGCAACAATTTCAAGTGTCTTCCCCGAGGCTCTTTTCGTTTTGTTGACATGTTTCTCCTGCCAGAAAACATCATCCAGTTTTTGCTCCATCGGAGCTAGAGCTCATGTTTTTATGTTTTTGGCATAAGCCTCGTGAATAAGTTCTGTCAACTGCAGAGAGCTTTCCCGCCCGTTTGCGGCTCCAAGAGGAAACCCCCCGGACACTTTTGGACCTCTTCCAAACAATTTTTAAATAGTTAGAATTGCCTCAATATTTCTTCTGCCAGCGAAAACCCTCCGCCACAGAGAAGTGGAAAAGTGCGTAATAAATTCTTACATAAAAGCAATCCACGCCCCGACTGGTCTCGTAAATTTATTTTCCTTTTCTAGACCCAGCGACGACGACGGCATGCTTCTACAATTCCCTTCAATTTGAATTCACCGCATCAAATTCGAACAAATTTAAATATAACTGGAAAGAAAATATGACAGAGCAACGCCGCCGTTCACCAAAGGTCTTCTCTCAAGATCTTGCGCTGAAGCATAGTGTGATCAAATGCGGAATTCAAGCTTCTCTGTCTTAACTCTTAACGGCCCACTTACAATTTAAATTAAGAATATCTTCACCACCTTTTCAATGTTTGTTTGCCAGAGCATTACGATGATTATTATTAGTGATTATGTTCTGCTTCTTCTAAGAATGTCTTTGAAATCTTTAAATATTACCCAACCAATTAATTTTTGAACCATCTCACACTGCCTTGCACGACACCTTCAACTAAAAAAAGGAGTAAAAAATTAAAGTTAAAACAACCACGGAAACAACGAACTGAAAATTATGAAACAAGAAAATATTCTTGCCTAAAACCAATAGCCTGAATTTATCTTCTAAAGGGAATTTAGTGTTCCGTAAAAATATTTAGTAATTCGCCGTCTAAAAAGACAATTGACTGAATTCAAATCGACATGTACCTGCGTATTTATACCTAATAACGTATTTACGAGTGCCTACCTACATACCTTTAATTTGATACCACACTCAGTGCATTTTTATCTTTGTATTTTGTGGCTCATGTCAGCCATATTGGATTTAATATTAAGTCATATAGCCTATGTCACCCGGACTATAATAACGAATCGATTGACACTTCATTCATCTAAATCGGATGAGTAGTTTAGGCGCTACGATGGAACATACGTAACCACAAACATAGACTGCTAAAAAAAAAATACCATTCACATTTCAACTTCAAATAATTTCGATTTATGGATTATAGATCTTGTGGCGGTGTGGTGCCACTGGGGCTACTTGACTTATTCACTTGAATTAACTTGAACGTTACAATTTGAGTAACTCGTCGTTTTTAATTCAAAAAAATAATATTAATTTTATGAGCTGACCTGAAATTTTTATAATTCATTTTTACGTCATACTTAACAATATGTCCCACGTAGAACTGTCTTTCTTAAATATATGTATGTAAAAATAACAGAAATCAAGACCAGACTCAATTATTTTAAGTTTTTTCCCGTTTATATTTAACCCTTCATCGCTAAAATCTTCATTACTTTTCTGCGCGCTCGTGACATAGTCTGAACTTCGTCAAGCAGCTGAGTTAATCGAAAGGAACATGTTTTTTACATGGTTAAACCGATTAACGAGTTAACTACCCCTGTAGTGAGTATTCAAGCAGCACAGTACAATTTCCAGTCCGCAGAAAATATGCTTTAATTATAGCCAAGTCCAGATCGGTGGGTACTCGCAAGTGAGATTCTAACAAACCACAGCCCATGTTCCTGCTCCTCAAGCATAAAGCTAAATGCACTTACAAATAGCGCTAGACGAAGACGGTGTTTCAAACGATCCGACTATTCTCCTTCTGGTTCTGCAGCGTGCATAGCATGACAATTACTTGTTATATGACCCATTCAAAAATTAAAGAAAGAATAAAAAATCAGGAAAAATTATGTTTTCTTTCATCGTCAAATAACAGAAAAGGTAAGGAGTTGAGCCAGACAAGAGAGGAACGAAGCCTATCCTCTGATTCTTTAATAATTTTCGAAAGACCCACGCAACCACTAAAGTACCTATGTGAACAAAGTGAAATACAGATCTAAAAAAACCGGTCAAGTACAAGTCCAAATTTCGCCAAACCACTCAAACTATGTAAATCGATTCCTTTCCTTTAATCAGTGTAAATATTTCCGAAAATTTTTGCGCCAACAAGTTTGCAGATAATCGGAAAGGAATGTTTTTCCAACCTAAATTTATTTGCTTTGAAAGTACAATTCCCAGCCACCGTGTACTTTTTTTTTTTGCTAACTACAAGATATAAAATTAAACCAATACTATATAAGAATTTAGAATTTCATTAAGATCTGCAAAAATTTTTCAAAAGTAAGCAGAACGTTTTTTTTTTTTAAATATCCAAGTGAATAAATTGACAATTCGGCACTTAATTAGCCTATAGTGAGCCTTTTAATTGTTTGTATTAAAATATTGGTTTTCCCCACTTTGATCATTATTTTTAGGAAACTGTTGAGTGAGATTTTCATAGTTCAAAATATAAATTTCAAAAAACTTTTCTATATTTATTAATCAATTGGTTGATTGATGATTTTTCAGTCAAAACTTGTCAATTTTTGGTTTACAAATAATAAAAAAATAAAAATAAAATAAGGATTAAAAAATTGATAATCATTAAAAGAAGAACAACAACAAATTTGAAGCGAATCGGTTCAATGGTTTTCGCGATATTTCTGATACCATTTCAAAAAACACAGCTTCAATTAAAACGCGTTTGAAAATTATACATGTCTGAGAGCACCAAAAAAGTTCCAAGCACAGTATCGTATGAAAGTTGAACTTGAATATTTTTAGAATTCCGATTTGGAATTTTTACCACTCTTGACATGTTAAACTTTCAATAAATGTAAATAATGTAAGTCTATATGCCCCCATACGCTAGTCGCCTTGAAAAAAATTAAGTTAAAAACTTTTTGCATTCCGAAATTTCATACAATATGGAAGTTGTAGCGGTCGTTACAATTTTATAAACTACAAAATATGTAAAATGCGAATAAAAGTTCCATCTTTGCGGTTGCAGAACTGACCAGCGAAGTGCATCTGTATTTTTGGCGATGCGACCACGTTTAATTACAGAAGTTTAATTTTAGATCAAGAAACTTAACGTCCCAGCTGAGGGCAACAGCTGAAAAATCGATTAAGACTCATCGTATGGAAAGCGTGCCTTTCGGTCCCAAGAGGGTCGCGTTGCTAATAGCTCTTTATTCAGCTCTTGCGGTGGTGGACAAAAATAAAAGGTGTTCCTGCCCGCTGAAAAGTTGCCGTCGATCGATAGTTTTTCACGCTAAGGTGGAATCCATGTTCGGCGTAATGTTCGCTGTCGCCGAAAACAAAAGAAGTATCGTTCCACGTCCCACCTCCAAAGAGTGTAGGTGCTGAACACGGGCCGAGAACAACGAGAACCGAATTTTTAAGGCGACCTACCTCACACGAAAATCACAGAAAGTGCGCAGACTTTGCAGTTTTTTTATAGCGACACCAGACAGCAAGGAGTGGCGCGCGGAATCCATCGGCGGGGCTGCCTCTTTTCGGACGTCAGCGTCGTCAGATAAATCGTCGTTCTTAATTAAAGCAGTTGTGCGATGAGCAATGGAGGATCTTTGACGATTTTCAATTTTTAGGAACTAAATATCTTAGATACGAACTCTGCTATAGTTCAAAATTATGTTTTTCTCTGAACAAATATAAAATATCATATTTTAACTAGACTTATCGGATAAAAGCCATTCATATGCCTACATACAAATTAAAATTAAGATTATCCAGGTTTCACAAAAATGTTTTAACTAGGTACTAATAAGTTTTAACCATTGTCGCATGGTGTATGGTGGACAGACGATTTGCATCATAATGAAAAGCTGCCAACTAAAATCCTACAATAAAGAAAATATAAAATCTTATTACAGATTCATAATCAGCAACACAAAAACACTTTGTATATCAAAAAACAAAAAAAAAACCGCAAGCCGCCATCTTGAATCCACCATTTTGATTTCAAAAATATGAAATTTGACTACATATTCATATTCGGCGATCCTTCAAACCTACCAAATTCTTATTTTCAATTTATACCTACATACTATCTCTAGAATTTTGAAACAGAAGAATTAACTTTGCATTTGCATAATTTACATAATTAGGTAAGTCACGGTTTTTTCGAATTCCAACAACATGTATGTGTACCAAATATAATTTCCATCTTAGTTATTTCAATCTTAAATGATTTATTAAAATAAAATAAAATATGTGAATAGAATTAAATTCAAAAAAATTACCAATTACCTTATGGGTGTTGATAATATTTCTCCAATAAAGTGGAATCGATATCAGAAAAAGCTAAAACAAAATTTGCTCATTTGAGTCATGCGCAGAAACACTATATCGTATTGTTTATTGGTAAATTTTTCAAAACGATAATTTTTCAACGGCTTTTTGCTTGAAAAAATGACGTAATATGCAAAATTTTCATCTACGAATTTGTAATTTATAATAAAATAGCCTATCCAATTGCTCACAGCAAAAACAAAGAAGCTGTTGATAAGTGTTTTAAATCTTTCTTAATTTAAATTTTATACAAACGACACTTTCTCACCTCCACATACGTCATGATAATCGGAATGTTTAATTTTACCGAGTTTAAAATACCGAAATACAGCTCGGGAAGGCATTTTCTTGTAATTTCCTAAGTTTGGATCTGGCGCCCAATGCCAATAAGATTTGCATTTCAAATTGCAACCATGTACCAATACACGAGCAAATTGGGCATCCCAAATATGCTCCCCCGAATACACATATGGACCCGCCTGGTTGCGCGTATAAACCATTTTGTAATGTCAACGTCAAGTTGATAAAATCGTTTTTGTATTCCGCTGGGAAAACTCGCTTAAACTTGAACATTTTTTCGACGCCACTCCACCTCGAGTGTGTGAGTGTATGTGCCGAAGTTCAAGTTACGTAAAGAAATCGGACATGGTTGTGGCGTCTACGTCGTCATCGCCGCTGTCGTCGCGCTTCGTTTTTCGTGTAGTCGCTGAAATGCCTCGACTCTTGGACACGACTTCCCCGGCAGTGTGGTCTCGCCTTGCCATTGTGTAGAAAAGCTCCGAAAAGTTCGGCTCCACACATCGCCGTGGGGAGCACCAGAACCAAATGGGGACGCCGCACCTCGCGACCAACTCCAGCAAAGCTGCCGTGTGACTCCAAAAGTCCCCCCACTGGTTTAGGCGCTGTTGCCATATCAATCGGCGTGTTATCAGGCTTTTAGGGGCCTTAGACGGCTCGGAATTAAACTTGACTATCGACTAATAGCATTTTGGGCGTTTTACACCTGATTTGAAAAATTCTCCATACTCAGGGCTAGAAATCGATCTAGATCTAGTTGCATAAAATATTTTGTCGAGTTGAGCTTTTGCGGCTCCCCGATGCATGCAAAAATCGAAATAAGACGGCGGCAAAACTAAAAGCAGAAGAACAAATGGGTCACGCGTGTTAGCCGAGAAGAAAAGTGAAAGTTGGCCCAGGCCTACTAATCTAATTTTCGAGGTTCAGTAATTCGCGCTCTTCTTGAACTGCGCCTATAATCTTCGAAAGGCTAAATGAGCAACTCAGTAACAAATTAACTTCCCGCCCAATTTTTACTTTATTGAGTTTTTGTGCTGCATTTGTTCCTTAGTTCCTCTGAAACATGGACAGGTTTTGGGAAGGTCAACAGAAACACAAGCGCACCTTTTCGTTGCTATAAATCCGCCTTTTGACGCAACATATTACTAAATTCAACTTTTAAAAGAATTTATATAGTTACAGTCGGATGAGTCACAAAATTTGGTGTTTTTCATAGCATTTTCTAACCATCTCAAGAATATCTCTATAAGATTTCATAAATATCAGAGCATGAAACTTTTTACGCGATTACTTCGCAACTATAAACTAGTATGTATAACAGTTAAATGTTTTTTTTTCAATCATTCCCTAATCTCACCACAACTCACTATCAATTCAACTCAACTATTGATGTGATCGATTTCAAATTTTGAATGAATGTTTATGAGGAAAGGCCTAACCGAAGGAAAATGTTGTGCCTTGCCTTTCTAAAATTGAAATTTTAACAAATTAGAGGTAATAGCCCATTTTCGACCTCAACCTGCAACTTCTTAATTTAAAATTGTTTAAAAAAATTAAAATATGAAAACTTAGAAACGAAAATTGAACTATTTTTTTACTTTTCATTTTGTTTTAGAAGTATAATAGTGACCACCGCAAGCGGTGCCAAAATATAAGCGTCTTCGAAGAATAGCTAATATATTGGCCACTTTTAAATATTTTTTCAATACAAAAATATTTGCGAACATCCGAAGATACATGTACTTTCGAAACAATTATCTATTTATTATACGTTGTCATGAAAAGCCCATCAATTTTACTACATAGGGTCGGACTGTACATAACTCCTTTTGGGGCGATAACGCACCTACTGAAATTTAACCTTGAAGGATAATGAAAAAGTATGCAGTTTATTAAAAAAATTTGTTGTATTACGAATTATAATGGTTTTAGATTCAAGTTAACATTATTTATTAAGTTTGAATTCGCAATGCAAAAGTGCATGAATAAAAAAACACACAATATTTACGATGGAAGACCTTGAGGCCTCAATCTGCTAATTAAGTGTCTTAATGAAGGCATGTATTGGCAGAGGCCCAATCGACTTGATTTATTTGAAAAATAATAAAGTGTATCTTGGAAGCCTTAAAAAAAACGTCTAAATACTTTCCCCTTTTAATAACTCTTACAGCAATTAAATTAAATTGTTAATTTTTTTAATTTTTTGCATTAGTTATCTTCATATTTAAAATACGAAATCCGAAAGCAAAAAAAAAAAAAAAAAAATTAAATAAATCTTTTTGATTGTTTCATTGTTCCATTGAAATCTTCGATGAGACATCTGAACACAATGAATTTGGAACGAATTTCAATGGTGATCCTTATACTTAAATACAAATTTAAAAAAATATATATATATAAAAATATAATAAATTTTAAATTTCACAAAAACTCCAGGAAAATTTTGATTGATTCAATAATAAACTATTTCCAAAAACCCCTAGGTAGTAGGTATATTTTCAAGAAAATCGCTTTAAGGACTTTAAGGATTTTTACGGGCCCCATTAATCTCCAAGTACACGTTTTCACAAAAATCATCATGTCAAAAATACCAAAATGTAGACAATGTTAACAGGATTCATTCTGACGAAGCAGTGGTTTTATATGGGAAAAGGATGGTTGCAGCTTTAAGCCCACAACTAACGTTTCCGGTGGCCTCTAATCCATTTCGAAGACATCGATTGAAGCTGACTCAACTCAACTATTATGTAATGTAACTTTCTATTAGCAAGCCAAGAACAAAAGCTTCGTTGACATTGGAGAGAAGTTACGATTCGAGAATACCAACAAATTTTATTTCCAGTTATCATGGCAGGTAGTTTCGGTGGTACGGGAACTGTTATGGAGCCAATATCTATGGAAATTTATGACTATCAACGCAATTAATGATTAATCAACTAGAAGAACACCTTTTAGAAAGGGGCTCCCACTCACATACCAAATAATTGTGTTTCTGTCTAATATTTCAAAAGTTGGCGTCAAACAAAAACAACCTGAACCTCTCCCTTTAACATAAATACATATATGGTATGTGTGTACGCAACATAAATCCATATTTATAAATATAAACCACCAGGCTTTCTGATGATCCATCAATTTTTAATCAGTTAATATTGTAATTAAAATTTACGCAAACGTTAACTCTACCGTACTTACCCCGCATTTTCAGCTGCAGAAATTTGCATATGGGGCTCATCTGTTAGCTGCAGCGCAGACGTGCCCTGTGGAGGCGCTTGGGGAGCAGGGGGGCGCTCCGTGGTCGCTGTAACGCCAGCCACCTGTAATTAAAATTTAAGGTAAATTACACCACTTAAAAATTCATACAGAAATTGATATTTAGAGCCTGCAGAGGAAATTACTTATATATCTAACGATATTTAGCTTCTAATCTTTCTTCAGTGGCTTTGAACGCGTGTGGATTGGTAAAGATTTAAAAATGAGAACACCTTTAGCAATCGTTGTGGTAATGAAGAATATCTAATGCGTTGAATTTATTTGTTCCTCATATTGTATAATAATTCTGAGAATGCAAAATGGCAAATTGAAAACGACCAAATATAACCATACTAAAAAAATAGACAAATCAGTCAGAGCAGAGCATGAGAGCGAAAATTTAATTCCTGCTGTGGTCAGCCCCGCGTCTTTCGAAAATTTTCAGTGCAGTTTTAATTCATATAATATATGCATAGGCATTTATATGTTACATCTGATATTAAAGGTTGTAACAAATGCAATTAATGAAGGCATTTTAATTACGCTTTTTTTCGTTCACATTATTTTTATTCAATTAAACACTGCTGATCTAAACACCGAAACTAGTTAACACGTAAATGAAAACTGGAATTTTTAGTTGAAAACTGGTGAAATCAACATATTTTTAGGTTTTCATCAAGTTAAAAAGAAAACCAATAAACTGATTCTTTGGTTTTAGGCTAAGTCTAAGATCTTTAGAAATTACCAAATTGATTGGGTTCTACAACATTTTTAAAATATTAACCCTAAAGAGGTAGTGACAAATTTCTAGGATCTGTTTAACTTGACACTTTTTCGTCTTGACGTATTACATATAGATAGAATCCGAGGGCGTATAGATAAATCCTCTAGAAAATTGACGACTTCGCTTGCGCTCTTTTTTTACGTGATTGATGTAAATTCAATTTGGTTCTGGATTTCTGAGTCATGTCCCATCGCGCTATTTTTTCTATAAATCACAAATGGTTGCGATTGCTCGGCTCCAAACGCCTTGATGCGATTTCCTTCTCATGGGCTGTCAGAACCCGATGAATTCACTCACACACCCGCAATGGGACCTTCATTCTTTTCGCTTGTAGTGAGGCTGAACCGACCCACGAGATTAAGCGAGCGGATATAAAAATGACGAGAGGGAAAAAAGACAAATCAAAGCGATCTTTTTGTGCGCTCGAAACAAAACGCCAGACTCGAGCAAGTTATCCTCATCAGATTTTGCCTGGCTCAACGTCTTATTTGTTGTTCGTGGCCTCATCGATGGCAGGCAATCTTCCACCGACGCGACGCGACGCTTGCCGAACGAGGTTCGTAATACGCGGGGGAGGCGCGATTTTTCTCGAGCGATTGCAGGGAAAGCTCATCGTTCTTTTTTACGATTTTCCAAAAGGATTTACTTTTCGATATTTTAAAAATGGTATTGCAGATTACGTGAAGTAAACAAAGCTTCTTTTCTGTTCCCGACAGTCTAGCAATTGAAATCATAATGAAATCAATAGAGCTCGAGGAAGATTACCAGACAGTTATGCAAAATCCAAGAACAATTCCTAACGAGATTTTCTAAATTGATTAGCGACGGCCGTAAGCGTAAACATAATTATGTTCGAAACTAGTATAATAATATTAAATTTCATTAGACCTAAACCTACATTTACAACCCTTTAGTATGCAAAATTTCGCTCTATTAGTTCTAGTTGACAAATTGACAACTAGTCTGACTTTCGTTACAGTTGGTTTTTTTTATATTAACTCCATTTTCTTCATCCGATCTAGGTCTGGTTCAGTGTCAAACACTGAGAAAACGATTTGGTTATTGTTAAAGATGTTTAGTAATAGTAACAAACTTCAATTTGGTAATAACAACCAAATCATTCTATTGTACACTCGATAAGGAAAATATAAGTTATTGAATATTGATATTGCACCATATAAATCGTTAGAACAAATGTTATTGAAAAATATTAATTTAAAATTATTAAATGTAAAAATTGTTAATCCGTGGGGCTGGGGTTCGAACTTGGCACATGCAGATTGGCGCCTCTGCTGCTCTACCACCGAGCTACCGCATTCTGATGTGTTTTTATAAAGTTGATTTTCCTGTGATATATCAAACTAAATGATTTTGTTGCCTCCATTGATAACGATTATAATACTTTAACTATGTGTTTAGTGTTTATTACAAAATATTTAAAAAAATATATAGTTATTATAACTAAACTGTTTTTTTAGTCAATGAAAAAAAAAGTTTCTTAAATGTTGGCATGCCTGCCTAATGACAGCATTATAAAGGGCAATGGCCATGCCATGATAAGAGCAAAAAAAAACTAAGGATAAACGGAAAAAATGAAAGTCGTAGCCTACTACACTACTTTTTTTGTCCTTCAGAAACTATGCATTTTTCCAGGATAAAAAGTATTCTATGTTGTTCTCCGCGCTTTACTCTAGCTCTATGCAAAATTTCAGCGAAAAATCTTTTTCATTGGAATTTTATAATTATTTTTTGAAGTACATACAGTGGTATGTAATTAATTTTCATTAATTCTGCTTTTCCCCTCTTTTCCGGAAATTACATTCTAAATTGTCCTTATACCTTATTTTTTGCATAATCAACTTCATTTCTTGTTACTCCTTTCTTTCATTATCGTCGGTTTTTATAAGGAATTCCTAGATTTACAAACAACATGTTTTTAATTGAATTCTGATTCTGATTCTGATTAGGGTCTCAAAATAAAGCAGTCCGTAATATCAAACTCAATAGCAATATTTTTTCGTCGTCTAAAATTTATTACCAGTTATTCCAAAAAACATAAAAATTCACCGAATAATGTTGAATAATCGCAAACTGAAAATGTTTATTGCAAAAAATATTGATTGTGCTTAATTAGTCGTAGTCGCGCGTCTACGACAAATGAGATTCTTTTGTATTTCAGTTCCACTATACATTTTGTATTAACATTTTGACACACTTGACGTCTAATCAGCTATAAGCTGAATTAATGTGTATAGACATATTTTGTGTCAAAGTGTTAAACAAAAAAATATTTATATTCTACTTAGTTCTGGAAGTTAATACTGTTCATTCATCTATAATAATTTTTATCTTATACCCTCGATTTACGATCAGCAGGGTCGGATGAAGACAAATGTCGCAATATTCGACTGTGAGAATACCAACTTGTAATTTTTTTTCACTTTTCGCAAGTGACGTGACTATCGGAATATAGTTAAACCATTTCTTCCCTTTTTAATGATCGTTCAGTGCTACCGTATATCGAAGATACAAATCGAAAGAATAGATGTGCCACAGAGTGTCTCAGTGAATATTCAGTCAAAGTTTTACTTCTTACTTAGCCATCTAGGTCTTTTTACTTATGCTAGCTTGTAACTGTGTAGCTCAGAGGTGGCTAGCTCTAAGATCATCTTCAGAATTTTATTTTGCATAACATAAAAACATGAAACTCAAATGCGAAAAAATTAGGTAAAGTAAGTAAGTATAAAACAATTCTTTTGGCTAGAAAAACATTCCGTATTCGTACTCTTATATCGCAAGCACTTTTTACAATTGCATAAATAGGTACATACTGTATGTAGGTACATATGTATTTATATGTAGGGGAGACTGGGGCTGGTTGTGACAGGGGTAGGTTGTTACAGCGGCAATTGTGGCTATACAAAGAAAGTAACAGGAACGCTTGAAAGAGAAAAATTTTCACGGTATGATCGGCTAGCCACTTGCCACCCGCTAGTTCCGCCAACGCATTTGTGTGAGGAGCCCTGGCACGGTGCTATAAAAACCGCATGTTTCTAACTTTTTATTTTTTTAGTAATATTGGTCTACAGCCTGTTTATAATTAAAAAATAGTTGTGCGATAATGTATATTTGTGCCTCAATGCTTTCTTTTTGTGTTACATATATCATAATACAGTTATTTCTACTAGATTTTTTTCTACTTAACCTTAAAGGCTAAATTTTGCGGTCGGGGCTAAAAGTGACATTTCTTCGGGACAGGTTGTTACATGTACATCTCGGTAGTATCTGCCTTAGTTTTTGTTTAGGAAAGAAGTTTTTTGTTATTTTTGAGGGTTAAAAGTTACCAATTTTTTTGTTTTTGTGAGGCATAAGGATAAAAGGCATAAAAGAAATAGTATGCCAAATTTTTTGTTTAAGAAATAAATTTATAATTTTCATCAAATTCCTAAGCTACCAAATTTGTTACTTGATGAGGAATACAGAGCAGTCGTACACATTTACACCTTGCAAACATAAAAAGACTGTTTTTTAGGTCTAAATTAAATAAAAAAATATTGATTGCCCTTACTAAAAAGTCTCAGATTATGTTTGTTTTTTGTTGTATCAACATACCCCGTGTGGTGTAACAACCAGCCCCAGGCACGGGGCTAAAAGTTACACGGCTCTTTTTCCAGAATTCGCGTGTTTATAGCACTTCTAATAGGCGTAAATCTAAAATTCTTCTTAAATTAGAATCTTGAATAGTTATTTAATTGAACAAACTTGGAATTACGTAAAATAATCTAACTAACAAAAAGATATGACAATTTGTTTAAAAAATGTCACAACCAGCCCCAGTCTCCCCTACTTTATGTACATACGTATACGTCTGTAGCAAATATCTATAACGTCAGAGCTTTCTAAAGCAGTATTGCATTTTTACACTGGCCTTAAAATTGCAAACTAATTCCAAAAAAGGGAGTTTTCAGTGGTGGTTGATCGTGTATTTTGAAAAAATTTACATAAGCTGTGTTACTTCAACATAAGTAGGTATAACTTTATACGAAATTTGGTTATGTATGACATATTTATAAAGTAGGAAATTGCAGAAATCTACTTCTATAACTTAGCTTCAAAATGTTGATCGAATCAAGCTTTAAACACTTGCACTTCATATGGCTGAAAACTCGAACATGGAAGAGTGATTCATATTGCAAAAGCATAGGCAATGAGACGACTCGCGAAAATACAGCACACATACACATACCTACACATACACGTGCACGTACAGTTCGTTCTATGAGATACTGTAATTTTTGCCGGCTTTCCTGCACTTTTCCCGTGTCCTCCTTTGCGTTAACAGTTAGCTAGATGCTTTCTCTAGCGAGCTTCAGCCGGCAAAATAATCATCCGTCTGCGCACAGAAAATGCTGCGCGATTGCGTTGGAACTAAATTGAGACAGAATTTTCATTCTTTGCGGTGCACGATCATAGAAAGGAAGGAAGACAAAACGAAAACAAAAGATGAAAAATTGCGCTCATGCTCGAGGAGATCAAGTTTACTGCCGACGACGTTATGAATGTTTTACAATCTTCTTAATGATTTCCTGCGGGTTTACGTAAGATAATCACCTCAAATGTTTGATTTAATTGAAAAATGTTCCACGCGTGCACAAATAATGCCACAAAATGTTGTTTATATACTGATTCAGTTCACTCTTCTACTGCAGTATAGTCTTAAGTATTACTTGGCTTAGGTTTTTTCAATTTAGAATTTATTTTGTACTGAAGGTAATAATGCATATATGTACCTTAATACCGTAACTACTCTATAACATGCATATTATGTCCTAGTTCTTAACCCTCAGTGCGAGTGCGCTTTAGATATACAGCTAAGTATTTTTTTCATAATCTTAGCTTTAGTAGTTTTTGTTCATTTTCCAAGTGAACTATAAAAATCATGGCATCAACAATGCATCAAGTTGATACAAATTGATAATCCGTATTCTGAGGAACTAATAAACTTCAGTTCAATATAAATTTTCCTATTGTTCTGGAGATACGAAAAAACGCAACTAATATCTCGAAAACAATGAGAAGACTTTTGTTTACTATTTTTCCTTTCTCTCCTACTACAGTGTTTAAGAAACCGTTTTCAAATCGAAAACCTCAGAAATAATATTTATTTATTTATTTATTCGGTTGTGTGGTACAAGAAGAACATATATTTTTTGCTGCTATATTTTGGAGAACAAAAATTGTAACAAAATGAACATCATTATTATCGATATATTGTCATAAAATAAACATTATGAGCTATGGAGGCATACAATTTCCCTGGGGTCTTGTGGACCCCAGTAACTACAACAACGGGTTAACTAAACAAAAAAACATTTTATCGAATGATTGTGATTGTGTCTGCCAAAAAATAGGTAACATTTCTCTGAACATGTCTACCCATTTCCAGTCCGTTTGTCATATTACGGTATGAGAAATCGTATACATATACTGCTCTACAGTTTCAAGAAAAGCGCGATATAGTAGTTTTAAAAAATACATAATTCTTTAAACGGCAATTGCAAAAGAAAAACTTTAACGATCTTTTTCTTACATAAAAATTAAATTCAACATCTACTCAAACACATTCTCGAAAATATAAATAAAGACAAGAACTCATGAGGAAACAATCGAACCAGAAAAACATTAGACTTATCTTGCGATCTCTCGGTTCCACTGCCGCGTACGTTTAAAACAGAAAAATTTCAATGACGTCGCATCTAAATTAAAACATTTCGAATTTTTTTGTGTAGCAAGCTACGTAGATTAAAGACATGTTATTGGTTTCAAATGGGTATCAAGACTGTAAATAAAAGAATGATCTAATATGTATACTAAAAAAATTTCCAAATATAAAATTATCAAACTAATAACAATATAATTCCAAGAAAAGTGAATTTGTGTCAAAATAAGAAAAAATGCAGTCATGCAATAATTTTTAAATAATACAAATATTTTTCATTTGCTTAGCAATATAAGTTAATATGAAATACTTTCGGAACGCAAACTGGAATAAAATATCTTCCTGGATAGTAACATACATATATAAACATATGTTTATACACTCGATTTCTGAAATCAAAACAGACAAAAAAGCAAAAGAACTGACCGAAACATTAAGAAAATTCAATTTTTCTACACGGACCGAAGTCGGCGTCGGAGTGTGCGAAAGTAAAAAACGAATTTCAAGATCAGCCGGCTCACACGCTTGCTTTCTATCAAGCTTTCAAAGTTTGTTTTCAAGGTTTCGAGGACATTGACGCGCACCGCGGCACACCACGAAGCCATCTGCGGCGGCATGAACACCAGTGCAGCGCGCCGCCGAGAAGAAATAGATTTGGAAATTTATTTCCACATATCCAATGAGCCATTAACGACAATAATCGAGTTCCGATCTCGTTTCAATCGATTTTGATTTATTTTTTTTAACAAAAATTTTATTTCTGATAAATTGACGGCATACTTCGGCATGGCACAAATTTTAAATGCTACACCGCGATCGGAGACAATTTTTCAAATAAATGGCGTTTCGCCACAGCAAATATACCTTCGCGGGTAAATAGTACTTTTTGACGGCCGTTGATCTCGTGACATTTACATTCGATTGCTAATGAAGCCACAAGCGGCCGCGCGCATACCTAAGCGACCGGCCGCAAGACGAGAACAGAGGAAGTTCGGGTTCTAGCCGTGTGTCATCAATTAAAAATAAATGAAAGTTTTTCTGTCGCTGCAATTCTATTTGCTCCGCGCATGGAGTTTATTACTCTCGTTCTAGCGAAACTTTTAATTTTGCGATGACTATCACCTGCTCT
Organism: Machimus rusticus; assembly: GCA_951509405.1. Lineage (NCBI taxonomy): Eukaryota > Metazoa > Arthropoda > Insecta > Diptera > Asilidae > Machimus > Machimus rusticus. The sequence goes on along the minus strand of OX608052.1, from coordinate 1,587,916 downwards.
GGCCAGGTCAGGTGGGATTACGTAATACGATTGTTATTTCGCCATCTGTCCATAGGAAGCTACTTCGTTTTAAGTGATTTTTTTCGAATTGGCCGGGAAGTCTTTCGACCTTCTCAAGTCTTAAAGAAAAATATGTCATTATGACAAGATAAAAACAACAAACCAAAATCTTGGAATTATTTAAACCGAAGGATATACTAATGAACGAAAGAATCCCTCTGCAAAAATAATAATACTAAATACAAATACTATTCACATGCTGTTTTAGGTAAACCAATCGCACATACAGGCAATTCTATTTAGTTAGTTAAATCATCATAGATTTTGAAAGGAGTAAACAAGAGGAGCAAATAAAGGAATATGTAAAATTTTCTTATCAATAGTTAATCGCTTTTAAAGAACAATGGCACTTAAGAAAATATCCAAAAATGCATTTCAAATATGGGACCAGATTTATAATGTTACTTATTTCATCAAAAGCATTTAATTCTAAAATTTTGTATCTCGAAAATACCTTTTTAAAACTGGCTGAGTTTATAAAGACTTTTTCGTCGACAACAGAACTCTGCCTTCTACATGCATGTATTTGTCAGGTTTTTTTCACGTTTTTTATATTAGTAATTTTTTAAGTAATAATGTAATAGTGTCTCCAGAATTTGGTATAATAACAAGGGCGGCTGTAGCGGGTGGACTGGGTGGTCACGAGCCTTCCTTGTGAAAAGACGGCCACACACGGGACGGTTTTTGGCGTACAAAAATTACCTAACGCAAAAAATTCAAAAATCAAAATCAGTGTGTGCCTATGTCTCAAAGGAAAATATAACCTACCAAAAAGTGAAACAAATAAAATTGGTTTAGTTGTTTCTGAAATTACTCACAACAAAAAACACGCAAACTTTCCTGTTTATAACATTAGTACCTATATAAGAAACATTTGGTTCAATGACTATTTTAGGTTTTAATTTGGCTCAAAAGGCTTTAGTTAAAACAAGATACAATGTAGTAATCATTATCATCACAGAATAGTAAATAATAATAGTATATTACCAACGTATCAGAAAACCATCAAGCCTGGAAGAGAACCATGACATACCCATTTGCAACGATTGCGTCATCTCAAGATCAGATCGACAAACCTTCTTTAAGAATTCTTGACCGTCCTTGGTCGAGTTTGCTACCCCAGAGTCCGTTTACTCTTGTAAATCAAAACGTGTCTCTGGTTGACAACCTGTCCTCGCTCGGCACATCGAAGCACCCGTGTCTTCACTTCCAACGGCTGCGAAAAAGACAGTCACTCGTGTCTGTGGGATCCTGAAAGAGGAGACACGTGCGACGGTGTTCGAGAAGAGAACAATCTCGGTCGCGTCACAATACCATCGAAGTCGAAGGCAACGATCTCGAGATCGTCATCCTCGAACTTCGTCAGTCCCAACTCCCAACCAATTAGAAATTCTAACTTTCTTGATCTCCCTTAAAAGTACGAGAAATCAGGACAGTCTTCTATAATCCATTATAATTTAGCCGCATTAAAGGCGGTAGGTACTTCAGGCCATGTAAATTCGTCGGAAACAGACCGCTGTTTTATGTGGTCCTCACCCTACGCGGTGTCGTCTCAATTGGAAAACTAAATCAGCTCCAGGACAATAAATAATTCATGTCCGCCACCTCTCCGTAATATTAAACGAGAGACAGTCGTCGGAGTGTTTCGGCCCTAATTTGAATATTTCCGATTTTCATGAGGAGATAGTAATCGCAACGACATAGCTTTTTACTGGATCGTCAAGACATTTTTTTGCGGAAAGAAAATAAAACAAAAAACAAAAGAAAAATTATAAAAAATCAGAAAGTGATACTTTCTCATAGGAAAATGTAAAGGGCGGCTTTTTTACGTTGTCGAGCTAAACCAAATGTTTTCTTGGAATTCTTGCAAATATTAAGCAAACGTTGCCCAATTTTGTGTGATGTTGAGTTGTGATAGAAAACAAAACGCTCGAAGGGAATATTTATTGCCCTTTAAAAAATTCATTCGCCTCTTCGCATTCTTTTAAAAGCTTCTTTGCAGCACCTCGAGCAAAAATTATCTAAAAATTAGACAGAAGCACGCGAAACTGATGATTTGAAAAACCGTGATAAATTTCCTTTTATTTATTTTAAGAGCACCTATACATATGTATATAGTAGATACCATCAAATATATTTTTTTGGTATTTTTAGGGTGATATTTGAAGTTAAAAATTATTTTTGAAAGAATAATGGTAAATCATTTGCGAAAGCAAGGTACAACGCGATTTCCTCGAAACTCTTTTTTTTGTCACCACGATTTTAAAAAAACCACTCGATCGTTGGATCTGATTTTTTTATATTATGTTGTACATATTCATGGCTATTGCATGAAGCAGTCTCAAAAAGATCGGTTATAAATTTTCCGATTTTCAATCGATTTTGCAATCTCGAAAATACGGTTTTTCTAAAAACGTCCCATGTTTTAGTTTTGATGAAAACAGTTTCTTCTAATTTATGCTCCATAGTTTCTTGAACGCGAAATAGTTTGCTATTTTTTAGATGATCTGGAAATCACGTCATCATTTTGATGTTTTTTTTTGTTGATATATTTAAAAGATAGAAAACCTCTTAAGACTGTATGTAAGTATATCTAATATTGCACAATAAACTCAAAACATTGGAATTTTAACTAAAAAGAACATGTCTACCTGTTGTAACGTTTTAAATTAGGTACATATGTATCTACATAAAAGCAAAATAATAAGAATGCGACATTTGGGACACATATGCATACCAACCATGTGATAATCTTGTTTTTACAGAACTTATTCTGTTTGTCCATGTCAAGCCCCCCATTTGCTTTTTTTGGCATTCTGGACTGATTTAGATCCTTAAAGGACGCTTCACCGACATTTTGCCTTTTGAAGTATTCAAGGTCAAATGTGACGAACATTGAATTTTTGCAAATTGTCATTCTTCACATTTCTTACAAAATAAATTTTTAAAGGAAGTTTTGGAAGTCTTATACCTTAAATTACAGGGCTAAAGCCTAATGGCAAGCATTTTTTTTTAAGTAGTGTAAATTAGCACGATACTAAAAAACTAATATATATAGTCGACTTACTCTAATCTTTAATCTAAGAAGAAATCCGCACAGAGACGTTGGGAATTTACTTAAGACAATTATAAAGCTTACCCGAGCAGTGCATGTTTCATCACCGTGAATCTGGAGGGCAATCAAAAGCTTGAGACATCTTTTCTCAGTGTCTACGGACGCAAAAAACGAACTCAATTTCCTATGTGAGTGTGCTATTTCTTAAGCCGGCATATGCTTCTTAACGCTTCGTTTCATTTTTCAATTCGTTTCGTATCATGTTACATAACTGAGACGGCAAATAGAGTCGGCGGCTGTAATAGCAGCAGTCTACCGGCCGCGGCCTAAAGTTTCTTCGCCACCCGAAGAAACTTCTCTCGAAGAATTCAATCTGAGCCCGCTAGATCGTTGTCGATCTCTCTGAAAATGTACTAGAGCGACGGCGGCATAGAACGAAGACGGTGGCGTTAGCGAGAATATAAAATACGCCCTGCCGCCATCGATTGGCCGAGCGATCGCCGATGGTTGCGACAATAAATTTCATAGTGCTCCGTCTTATGACATGAAATAAAAGCAATTAAAAAGGCCGTCTACCAGGGCGACATGAATTCTTTTCGCCAGCTCTAGGCGGGATCTTAGCACGAAAATCCGCCATGTGCCGAGAGTCTTGGGACCGGTAATCGTCACAGCCAAGGGAACTTACCTAAACCGGCGCTTCTAAGGTTGTGTGCACACTGCAATACATCACCGTCTGCGTCATCTAAACGACGACGACGGCACACACACACTCACACGTCGGTGCGGATCTGATCAGCGCAGAATTGTTTTATGTGATCTGAAACACGCGCTGCAATTGATCAGCGGTGATTCTGCTTCGAGTTTTCATAATTTTATCCATCATGTTCCAAGATGTTGCAGGTAGGACCGGTACGAGCCGGACTAATGGCCGCTTTGTCTGAATCTGGACGAGGAACGCCGCCGCCGTCGTCTGTCGTCATATCACGTCACACCATGCACACGAACGCGATTCTCGTCTCTTGGATTTGAGAATTTTCAATTATTTGTCGTACGGTGGCAGTGTGCCGGCTTCTTATCACCCGTACGAAAAGATATTCAGCGCACTTTGGCCTCTGCTGCGATATATCTTCATGGACGTCGTTTTATAATTGAAATGTTTTACTCGTTATTTATGTTTCATTTAAAGCATGCTGATTTAGTTTTTGGGTGTATTTTACATCAACTCGATCCTAAACAGCTCAATAATCGAATATGGCATTCAAAATCCAGATCGTTAAAAGAGCGCGGTCAAACTGCTGCAGTTTAAACAAATACGGTACCCAGTCGCGAATTTGAAAGTCATTACATGCAGAATTGATTATTCCAAAAAATGCAAATGCAAATCTGAATTCCTATATAAAATAGTGTCGTAATGCATTACTTAATATTGGGAGTAAAGCAAACGGTAATGTAATGGGATAGTGTGAAAATTCTAGCGATCTAACTGTTTATTTACTCGATCAGCATGCATGCGTATTGTTTTATCAGAAATCATTCACATCTCTTCTGAAGTGCCTCAGGGTAGCCATCTGGGACCTTTGCTCTTTTCGTTTATATTAATGATGTTGCCCAGCTTGAAAATTCTTTATTATGCGGGTGATGCGAAAATTTTTCGAATTTCCTCCAATGAGTCGGTACTGTGTTCTTCTCAATTCTGACTAACGAATTCCATTTTGAAAACTCAATACTTGAAAAAGCAACAACAAGTCTAGGTCAGAGTTAGAAGACTTTTAAGACATAAACATGAACACTTTAACGTATATATATTATATATCATCTACTTACAAATATAAAACTGAATCATTGAATGATCATTTGTATTGTTCCCAAGCGTTATCATGGCGTAGGATGACACCATGTCTATTGACTAATGAGGCTTGTTTTTGCTGTAAATTTTAGGATCCAATTTTCAAAACACGTTATGATACGATGCAAAAAGGGATCCCTTTTGTTTCGAGCGCTGTGAAAATTTTAATATTTTTTACGTTAACTATTTTATTTTAAGTAATTACTGTGAAAAAAAAGTCGAAAAACGGCACTCAAATTTCAAAGTCGCGCCATTTTGTCAATTTTGATTTTTTTTTTTTGAAAATTTTAGTTCATCCTCCAATAAATTTATTCTAGTTATGGCTCCATGAAGAATTTTTTGATTTCAGATTGATTTGCGACCTGTGGACACCCGGCAGTGGAGCAAGACATGCCGTAAAAAAAGCCGAATAAGGGACGCCATTTTGTTTTTTTTTCTCCAAAAAATTTTGAATGTAATAATAAAAGTACATTGTATCAAACTGCCAAATATCGTCTTGATATGTTTTATAGTTTTCCTTTAAAAAATTCCCAAAGTTTACCTAATTTTTGGTGTTCTAGATGAGAACCTCCCCTTAAACTATAACCGAACCGGCTATTTAATTTAATAGGAAATAAATAATTAAAAACTCAATACGAAAATAACTTACCAACTCGGAATAGTAATCCCAAATTTTGAGGCACTTTTATTACCAAATCCAAAAGAAATTAAATTAGCTTTTTGTTTTCTTTTTGAAATTTTGTTTGTTGCCGAAATTTGCTCTAAGCAACTTCGATTTTATTATACGAATGCTTTCATGTACTAATATATTTTGTACTTGGTTCCACTTTAAATCTGCTTTTTTAATTGGCAATAATATATATTCGCCCACCACATTTGCAATTAACACTAATACGCAAAAAGCACAACAAATAATTAGCACATGTAAAACACTGGAATTGATTTGTAAATGCAGCTATATATAGCACTATTTATTTTTATGCGCTTTTCTTTTCGCACACTTTTCCCGATATATTTATTATATTATTATACATATATTTGGTGTAACGACAATGATGTAAACACTTTATAACATCATTTGAAGAAAATATAGACCTACAGAATATCTTCTAATGGAAAACAAATTGTTGAGTATTAATAAAAGCATTAGTGAAAAAAACACGCAATTTAATACGAAAAAAAGTACTGCACCAAGTGGCTTATCCATAGATCTAATGTAACTTTCTTGCGATTATAATAGTTGCTATTAAATGCAGAAGAAGTGCTTCATTTATGTACTTTACTTAAACACTAAGTTTGAGATCATTGACTCCGTCCTGAAAGTCATAATTCAATCTATATTAATTTCCTCTACTTTGATTAATGTAAGTTATTGATTGATAAAAAGATATCATCGAAATTACTACACAAACGATTTAATGTTTAGTCGTCCCATTTTTGGGAAAATGTATAGTGTGTATAAATATTAATATTTACTAAATAATTTTCATTAATGAACAGCACAACTCCATTCAACTAACAAGGAAATCAATCCAGAAGCAATAGATTTATCGACTAAAATCTTTAATTTTATATTTTTAACTAGTCGAAAAATAAATAAAGTATATACCCTACAGTTTAAGTCTAAATGTAAATTTTGTCTACAAGCTTAAAAATTCAAAGATGCACAATAGTATAAAAGAGACTCAAGGACATGGACTTTAAATAAGTTTTTTCACGATTTTCATTTAAAAGCCAACAGGACGAGGCCACATGCCACACTGTTCGTGAAACAATTGTGTTCGATATCAAGTTTAATTAGCCACCAAAATCGTAGAATTTTACACCACTAGTCTAATTTTTGTGGGTTAACGGGAACTAACACGTTTATGCCAGCAATCCGCTAAGTTATGGCCGAAATAGAGACCAAAAAGGGGGTTTTTAATACATACATATTTTGTTCAATATGTATCATTTTTAAGGTATAAAATATCATTTCTGCAAAGTCAATTTTGATAATTAAATAAATCTTATATTGTATTAGTCAATTAAGTAGGATAAAATAAAAAGTACTATGCTGCCCTATTGTACTTGTTGGTATATTCGAAATTATCGTCTGTTCTTTTAGAAAGAAAAGCTCGGTAAGTTATGATACGGAAATAAGTACCTACATATCGATTTTAAATTAAGCAATTTTTTTCAATTTTCTTTCCACTAACTTAAATATCAATAGACAGAAATAACTATCGATTGGTGTTCAATGAGGGAAATATTGATACGTCTTCTATTTAACTTGTGTAATTGAATTTAAAATGAAACATATAAAGTGTAAAAGGAATTTTTAACTTTCTCTATTTTATTAATTCGTAATACTTTCCGTACTTGAAAGTAATTATGAAAATCTAACTATTAATGCCTATATGAATTCCCACATTTCAGCTTAATTTTAGTTTAAAAAGAAATTTTGTTGTACTTAACCTATTCTGACAATTAAGAAAATATTGCAATATTCATTCATATTTTTAAGCATTTCTTGATTTTTAAGTTCTTTAAACTCTTAAGAAACAGTCCGTTAGATGTTTTTATTGCAAAATACAACTTCAGTGCATCATATTTGTTTTTTACGAGTTATGCATTGGGTAATGTTACTTGCGTTATTTTATGCAACGGATGTTTGTTACAAATTAGATATACCATAAATTAGGGATTATGTCATGATGACAAACTGTCCGTTTCATGTGCTATTAGAGGGTTAGCCCTGGTCTTATGACGTAAATTTTATTAACGTTACTGGCATCATTGGATATTTGGGGCCCTAACTGAAGATTAGCTTCCAGCACGCAAGTTTCAATAGCGAGTGTTAATAATACTTTTTTTTTTGGGATAATATTTTATGTCTATAAAATATGAGCCTTTTTCCTTAAGTGCTAGAATTTTAAATTCATTTATCTATGAAATTTCATGTTTGGCATCACCAGAAAGCATACTAAGTACAACGGACTTTTTTTTTGGGAGAAAACAATTTCTATAAGAAACCCAATGAGGACTATAACTACTTAAATACTAATTTCCTAAACTACGGACAGTTAGGTTGTCCTGCGTCGAAATGATAATACAGTGGAATCCGTTTATAATGACATCGAAGGGAAGTGACAAGCACGTCATACAAAGCATATAGTCTTAGAAAATAAACAACTTTCTATTTTTGTTAGTTATTTAATTTAACAACAAAGGTGCAGTACTAAAAACAAATGATAATGATAAATGATTTTTCTATCTGCAACACGATTTTTTTCTATGTTCGCTGTGCACACTTAGAATGAATTGGCAACACTCCGTCGAGCTCTCGATTGAAGAAATTTTGCAAAAACTGGACACACACGCAATTTAAAATCATATTGAAATTTGTTTTATTTTGAAGGAGGCAAGCAGAATCATTCACCGCGTCAACCGAAAATCTGCAAATGTCCGGTGCCGTTGCTCACAACACGGAACATATGTTGCCTGGAGCGAGCGACATGACACCATGTCCGAAATCTTCTTCTTTTCACTAATTTTGCCAGATGTCACAGCGCGGCCCTTTATGTCTCCGGTTTACTCAAATAAATTTTTTTTCCTCCATAAAATGCAAGAGTTTAAAAACTTTAAGAATTTTGATGAAGGGCAAAAAGTGTGAAGCGGCGCACGGGAGCCCAGAGACAGAGATAAAAAATGTCACAATTTGAAGAGAGATGGATGTACTCAACTAGCACTTCATTAACCGAACACAGCTTGTTAAGAGAGCTTTTAAAAGCTCACATCCCATCCATCGATATTTCACATTATTTTACTTATTTTTTTTTTCTTTTTTGTGTATTACCGCACACCATGTCAAAATCACTACAACCACACATTCAGCAAGTGAATTAATTCAATACACTTAATTAAAATAGAAAAAGATAGCCGAACATAAATTCACTTATGATAATTATAATCGAGAACGAGATAAAATCATCACACAAACACGTTTCATTTATTTTCGCATTTATATTACGTATGTATGTGACGTGACGTACAGCCGAAGTGTTGCCCGTTTATCTCTTTCTCGACAACGGACCTTAGACAGGAGCAGAGGCGAAAAGGCGATAGAAACACAATTAGAACTGTGCACAGACACAGAACGGCGCACACATTCGCAAACCGTATCGTATTTACAAAAGCAACGAAAATTCCAATAGTGTCGTCACATAGAAAAATCATTTTCCACGCAAAAATAGCCCAACAAAAACCAGCATACGAGAAAACTCTTATCCACTTTTCCTAACAATCCGATAATCCAGAGAGGTACAGCTCCCGAGCTAGAACCGTCCTTTTTTTCCTGCAGTGCTCGAACGTGAGTGTTTTTTTATTTTAAATTTCTTTTTATATTTATTCGCCTGTACGGAGACGATTTGAAACCGATTTTCAGCCAGAGTTGCCCGGAACCCCGTCCGACGTGACAGTTAAAGCAATTTGCAATCAAGCTCTTGAACAAATGCGTACAAAAAAATATTATTTTTTTATTTTTATTTTTTTAGATAACTACTTCCCAACGAAAACAAACAAAATAAAGTCGCGGGCGCGCGACACGTAAAAACCCTCCCATCCAACTAGCGTGAAATACAAACTCGAACTGAAGTTTCGTTTGGAAACAAGTTGCGTCGTCAACAAAAATTTTTCCTGGCAAGGTTAAAGCGAGACGAGCGGTCTCATCGCCCGAATGAATTACGTTGAGTAAGCGAGATGGGAGTGGTTAGCCTTGCCAAGCTTTTAAAATGTATCCCAAACACAAACACAATTCGTGTACTGGGGAAGTTTTGTTGTCGCCGCTTTCTGTTTTGTACTGACGTGCGGTTTTTCGCCTACATCGGTCCCGTCAAGCGAGCTTTGCAATTTCGGAACGGAACCGAACAAAAGAGACAGATGGAAACGCTTTTAATGATGGCGGATGAAACACAAAAGAAGAGAGCTTTGTTTTTGATGACGACACATGTTCTATCCATCAATTACATTATGATTATGACGAGCAGTTTGTTTTATTCGCCGCCAATTGTTTATTTGCTCAGGTAAAGAGGAGATAAAATCTGCACCTGTGGGAAGGATAAATGGCTGAAACAGGTAATGTGGGCATGTTGCGAGGTTTCTCGCTACCTTCAGGTCACTGATTTCAATCTAACAAACTGCTTCAAGTATGAATACTTTTATTAAAAAATTAAGCATTCGATGCAACAAGCCAAATTTCGATAAAATTTTGCATAAACCGTTCAATTCTCAATCTCTTACATAAACAAATGCGTGCTTGTCTGCGTATGAAAATTGAATTTTTATAAAAATAGTGTATGTTAGAAATGTATTATGTATTTGAAAATGTTGGACTCAACTTATTCTTAAGTTCGAGAATTACTTATTTCCATTTAACATTGTTGTGCACCGAGAAAAAAACGCAATGTTAATTTAACCCGTTTCGGTTATCGTGGGTCGCTGGAAACCCGAGTCATTTTTTTTTTTGTTTCCAAATTTTTTTCGGAAAAGTAGGTACAATTCTTAAGCTTAATTATGCAATTTGAATTTTTCAAATATCGCAATTTGTTGAGAAGTTATGCATATTTTAGTCGATGCCTGCAATTTTGTGACAAAAAAGAAAATATGTGTTAAACAATTTTTTTTCAATTTCAATAGTGTGCCTTTAAAGTAAAAGTATTCAAGAATGTTCACAAATTTTATCAAAATGTTTTATTTGAAATTACTTGTTATATTTTCTTTAAGAAATAAAACGAACAAAATGAGAAATGCGCAATGGTTAATTTTCAATTAAAATATTATTTATCGTTGTAACCATTATTTACAATTTATTTATTTTGGTTGTGAAATAAGAGTTAGATATCAATTAATTTTTATAATTCTCGTCTCTAATAAAAGCTATTTTCCGACTTATCAAATGATACCCTATTTGCAAATATCCGATATGTAAGTACTTAGGAACTATGGGGGAACAGGTATATACTCATACAATACATATTCTGCTTAAATCATAACCCTTTTTGCCTTTGCCATGGTCGAGTGAAAAGTAAAGGGAACGATGTTTCGTGCTACATTTTATAATTAACACAGTTTTAAGGATTTAATTGTTTAGGCCATTGATTAAATTGCTAAGCTAATGAATGAAAAAATAAAAATTCATAGCAATGATAATGAATTGAATATAACTGAATATATCTTACCTGCCGTAAATGCTTCTCTAGAGGGCTTTGTTCTTCAAATTAATTTCATTGAAAGCTTTTATTCAAAACTTGCAGGAACGCATCGAGAACTCCAATTGAGCCCAGATGCTAACAGCAACACTCACCTGAAAAGAAAAGGAAAACGTTAAAGTGGAAATCATCGACATCTAGCTGCTCTTATTCAGTTCAGAGGGAACGGGTGCTCCAGGACAACGCTTGTTCCAACATGGAAACATCATCATCAATTTGAATATATTCCGTATTGATTTATGAAGTTGTTCGTTTCACCAGCCTTCATAGAAGCAATATTAATGTCCTTCAAACAGGAGTCAGAGACATTATTGCTAGGAGAAAAGTGGTTATGGGTAAACGAGCTCCTCCTTTTCTTTTCATATTAAAAGCCGGGGAACAGAACTCTTATTTCGTCTTTTTTAATGGAAAATAACAGAAAGTAAAAAAGTATTTTTTCTAATTAAGTAATAAGCTATGACAAAATTCATCTTTGTGTTTAATTTATTTATTGAACTTATAGATTACTATTTAAAATTTAACTTTTTTTCGAATACATACATAAAAAAACGTTGCCTAGCTGACCTAAGTAACCTTTAGAATTGTTTAGGTATCATCGTTAAGGTCTACCACCGCGTAATTGAAAAATTTACTTTAGGGCAGGGCAAAATATTAAGTTAGACACTAGATTAAAGTGAGCTTTACACTGTTTATGTGTATAATGTAGTATAATTTGTGGTTGTATATTTTTATATTGAAAATGTCATACTTTTTTCAACTATCGTTTTTCATTAAAGTCAAGAAAAAACGCGTTTTAACTTTATTGGGATCAACTTTTAATTGAAGTTGATTTCACTTTTGTGAGAAGCCCTGATTTCGATTTTATTTTCAAATTTTAATTTCGAGGCCGAATCGAAATATTTTATTATACCTTATAGGTCTTAAGGCGGCTTAAGATTCCTAGTTGAATTTCTTTAAAATTGGTTAAGATTCTGTCAAATTTTAACAAATCTTAAGCTCAACTATAATTGCCTTAAGATACCTTTCACAAAAGTTTCAAAAAAATCAGGAAAGAAATCGTGTTAGTGAAATTTAATGTGCGTAGTGTGGAGCCGTTTTTTAAAAATAATAATAAAAATGTCGTCAGCACAGTATTCGAGTTTTTTTGAAGCAAATAAAATCAAATCAAGCCTCCTTTAATTCCACCAAACGTCACTTTTGTTAAGATTCCTTAAGATTTGTACGCTCGGAACCGTACGCTTAAGATTTCCCGAAAGTTTCGGAAAGTTAAGGAAAGATTGGTTAAGGCCATTATAGTTGTCACTATGGCACTTCGTGCGATATCTTAAGCAATCTTAAAACGCCTTAATACAATTATAGTTCAGGCTTTTTGGATCCTTCATTAATTTCTATTTTAAAAAAAGCTTTTGTTAAGCATATATTTGGTAAAGATTGCAGGAAAGATAAAACGAAGTAAGTGATTATACTTATTATTAAAAAATTAGCAAATCTGTATTAAGAACGTAGCCATCAGTGCGCTAGTTCTACTCGCACTTGACTGCTTTTGTTTTTACTTGATAATTAGGAAGAAAGAAGTTGGGATTTAGACCCAACCAAATCGCCGTAAATGTGAAGTGCAAACAAACGAGTTTTGTAACAATATAAAAGTAGATTTGAATGAGTTAAGTATAAAATAAATAACGAGTCATATGAGCGGAAGACTAAATTTAATATGAGCGCAATCGACACGCCTCAGTTTGTGTGTGACAATAAAGCTTTTAGAGATGTCCAACGATGTTCCGGACATCCACATTATAAAGAAATTTGTCGTATTTTTCTTGATTTCGGAAAGCTCCGCGTCTCGTGGGGTAGCAGAAAAGCGGACTGACCAACGGCCGGCGGCCCCTCTGATGAAATGCGTCTCTTGCAATTGTCTGCGAGCGTGGAGAAATTTCTTAATCAAAACGTAGGCAAAATAAAAAATTCCAAATATTTTAGGTGTTTTGATATTTTCAAGGACTCTGTTCAGATAACCCAACAAATCAGCCAGCAGTTGCGTGTATCGAAAACTATTTGAAAGTTTTGCAGAATCAGAAAATCAATTGCAATTCTGAAGAGGACCAAATATTTGTTTGGTTGCAGTATACTGCAACAACATCACTTTCAGTATTCCAGAAAAAATAAATTAAATGTTTCGTTTAGCTGAATTTTGCGCAGTTATTGAATATTCAGTTGATAATTATAATCTCGGTACTTCCGGCCTATTAGTCTTCATTCAAGTGTTTGACAGTGTAAGCATTCATACAATTGTTACGGTGTTATTTAAATATAAAATAAATAAATAAAAATTGCGTTAAGAGAAATCTCTCGAAATCGTAGAAAGAAAAACTAGGGAGAAATAAATGCTAACTATTGTGAATTTCACATTTTTAAGTCCTTAGATTTATCAACCTAGAAAAACGTATAAAGTTTTGAGGCTAGTCTTTACTGCTTAAGGATAACTATTTTGCTGAATTTAACTGTTGGTGGTCAGAATATCCAAAAACTTGTTGATCAAAGATATTAATATTATTAGTATTTAATTTGAACAAAATCTGTGTAGGTACAGGAATTTCCTATTAACTCTTCTTAATGAAAACAATCTAAACCACTTTCATTATTTCATCATTAAGACAAGTTATATTAGTTACTAGTTATATCTTCTGTTACCTTATTTTTCCAGAGTAACCAGACATAAATGTGAAAATTATAACAAACTTAGACTTCGTGAAATAATTGTATATATTTTGTGAGAACATTTTTTGACCGAATAATTTATTATCAATAATATATTTATTCTCAAGTAGTAGGTATATACTACTGCAACAGCAATTTTTCATATTTCCCGAATTTTCGCAAATGATAAATGAATAAAGAAATGATTAATTCTTATAATATTAAACTTATTTCCGTCTAACGTCTTCTCTACTGATTTGAGTTCATCCATTTCTGTGTTTAAAGAAGATTCGTAAGTTATGCAGAATGAAAATTAATATTTTAAATGAGCAACACATTACCAAATGATGGAGGATGGCGTCAAAATGGCGTCAAACAAAGAATTATTAAGTAATTAGTAGGTTACTAGCAGATCTATGTACATATATGAAATTATAATTATTCTTTAAATTCGTTAAATTTGTTGCTAAAATAAGGAAAATTAACATTTGGATGGAAGAACTTTCTACTGTTGTAGAAATTCTATAGACCAAATAGAGAATCTCCATAAACGAGCCTAGAAGAAACATTTTTCTTGTCTTTTCAAGTGCATATGACTAAAACGTGTGACGCATTAATGAGACTGGCAATCTGATCAAAAATCTTCTAACGCAAATTCATCGTCTAAAAATATACAATTTTTACGGATGAAACGTGTTCCACCCACTTGATGAATATAAAAGTTTAAAAAATCGCAAATGCTACCTTAAATATTGCTCGACATCACGACTCCCTGAAAATGTATTAAAGAATTTATCAAGGTAGGTACACCAGAGCACCCTGAAGTGCATGCTGAAATACATTTTCCGTGTTACGGATCCGCTGATTCGTTGGAGTTCTGTTGATTCACTTCTTTTTCAGCGGATAAATATTGAGCTATTTTCCACCTTTAGCTGCAAATTTCCCTCAGACCCTCGAGGAAATGATAAGCCGTCTTAGCTCCACCTTGCAACATTTCTCGTAAAATAGAAGACCTTAGTTCACCTGCATGAGACCTGCAAGACGACTTCATCTGTGCGTGTGTGCGGTGCGGTGCGGTGCAATGCGGTGCGGTTCCGCGTCGAGCTTCGTGAGGCCGCACTTCGGGCCCAACTGATTCGAGCGATTCGAAACCGCAGCATCAGCATGAACACCACCAGTTGGACGAGTTTTGGTTATTTCATCATTTGGCAAGTTTCTGATGTGACGACATAATTACACCTCGATGCTGATATGCTCGCCTTTCTTGTCTCTAAAGGTTTCTCGTGGTTTTGTTTTATGCTAATTCCGCTGTTTTCTTTTATTATTCCCAACAATTTTTATTCCCTGACATGTATTCAAGATCGAGCTTGAGCGAAGAATTCATGTCGTGACTAATAGCAACCTTCTTAAACTTATAAACGAAACCCCGATTTTCGTAAAAGACGTTTGATATGGCAATGCTATTCGAATACCCCTATAAAAGTTAAAGAATAAAGGCCATCTTGAAAGGAACTCCCCCCATAACAATTGTATGCAACTATTCTATTCGCAGCTGCTTTTGTTGCGATAATACAAAATGAACCCTTTTAAAACAACGATTAATACCATTTAGGATCATTTTGTTGTCCGTCTTTCTGTCTGTCCGCCAATACTATTTTTTTGCAGAAACGGCTAAAGGTGCCAAATTGAAATTATTACCAAATACTAATGTTACAGCTTTATAGTCCTGTAAAAAATTAAAGTTTCTAAAATCAATGCAATGACCTCTCAAAGTAGGTATATTTTCATACCAACAGACTAGCTCACTGACTGACACATCAAAATCAATAGGGTATTTTCCGTTGATCTAAATTTTTAAGTTTGAAGGTATTATTAATTATTATTAATTAAATAAATTCTTAAGAAGGCTTTTTTTCAGGATCTAGATCTTTTTTGTAAGTGATGGATGCGTTGAAATTTTAATTAATTTTTAATTTTATGTAAATTATTTTAAAATGAAAGTAAGCTAACAATTTGATTTTATAATTCCCTAGAGCCACTATTTGTAATAAGCACCTAATAAAGTCATTATATCTTTCAGATGATATGCATTTGATACATGGCTATTGCTATGATGTTTAAACTAAAATAAACTATGCTATATGTTTTGTGTTTTAAGATATGTATAGTCTTTATGAAAGAGGAAAAAGAACAACGAAGAGACGTTATATGTCGGATCTAAACCTTTAGAACTCCCTTTAATAACAAACCTTAATATACCTTCTACCCTACTGATTCTTCAAGAAAGATGACGACTAGTTTTCCGGTATAAGCAACAAAACCTTTAATTGCAGAAAACGCAACGTCCCAAACACGTACTATTCGAAAACAAACTTGTGAGAAATTGTTCCCAAGTACACGTGTACGGGAAAAACACTCAGAGGAAAAATTGTTTTACCGTGCCACAGAGGCATTTCCATTTCATGCTTATTTCCTCTTCATTTGCCACGAAAAGTCAAAAGAATATTTCTATGCAGAGTTAGTGCTCTTTGGAATTGTCAAAGACTTTAATTTGCTCCATTTATACCTGTAGGAACATGCGACGTAATGCGCGACAATAATACTGAAAAACACCATTTATGTACCGCCTGAGGTGTAAATCACCGCAAAAAGTGTATGAATATCCACATAACCTCTGATGACGTGGTCTTGAATTCAAATTAGTTAATATTACAACCAAGATGTCTTTAACGGAAGAAATAGCAGAAATAGACTTATAATTTCCGAGATAAAATTGTTTTTCAAAATTTTTTGCCCAATACATTATGTTCTATTTCTGTAAAAAATCGCTAATTTTTATTCTGACATGGGTAAGTGTCCTCACCTAACTTGTAGAGAATTAAATTCTACACAAAATTGATTATAACCATCTTTCCCGTAACTTCGATATTTTTTAAGTTATTTGCAAGGATAAAAGTAGTGAAATTTTACAGTTTTATTTCATAAATAACTCAAAAATGGTCAATCGGATGTCAAAATGTATAGGAGCATTTCTATAGTAAATTTTGCCCTCTACAATATTACGGTATCAGTTTTACAATATCTGTTACCGTTAATGAACAACTTGCAAAATCCTAAAGTAGCATCATGTGATCAGTTTTGAGAGTCACTGTATTAAAAAAATTGTAATCAACCCGGTTTACATAATCATCTTTGACTTTAAAAGGATCGTTAGAATTAGGGCCGATTCGACCAAACTAATTTAAGTCTAATACCAAGAATAATTTGGGAAATACTCTAGAGTAAAGTGTAGTATAGTCCATTATTTTCCTTTCATGAAACTATACAATGGTGCGATTTTTTTTGCAAATTTGCGAAAAGAATCGAGGTTTTCAGTTCAAGAAATCTAGGGATCAATTAAAAATTAAATTCGAGAAAAGAAGCAACGCAACTTAGCCAGACATGCATGATTACGCATCGTTTTCAGATTATTGGTTTCGTTCACGCAGCTCATGATAAAAGCCTTAGTCCGGTATCACCTTTTCGAACTGTTGCCTGTAGTTAGCTCCCCACTTAAGCGGTGAATTTTGAACATCCGTAAATTCTAAATCACCACATAATTTAGCCTCATTCGAAAAACCCATTTGGACGGTCTTTAATCATCCATAAAAATTACAAATTACGGCGTGCAGAGCCTCCGTGATAATGCAACTTCCTAGTTGGTGCGATTATAGCAGAAATGTAAAGCGGACAACAATAACCGGGAGCTGAATGCAACTGGAGTAATTGAAATTGCAATGGAAGAGGCGTCCGCTCAGAATGCGAAATGAAAACCAGCCAACCGGTGGCTGCTTGACAGGGAACTCTGGAAAAAATTCCCGTCCCGCCAGGGGTAGCAAAAGGAAGCAAACAAATCCAACGCGAAATTGTTGCCAGCGCCAGGCAACGTGCAAAGAGTTCTGCACATTTGTTTTTCCTTCCTGGTGCAGTCAGGTAAATTAAGCTATCCATTCTTAAATGTTAATATTAAATCTCGGAAATCTCATTTCATCTTTTCAAACCCTGGATCAACAGGCCTTGAAAGATACGAGGTGTTTTACATTCAAATAACGAATGTATGAAGTTGATATGAGGACGGTTTTGGGCTGTAATTAATTTGTAATTTGCAATTCGCAAAGACTTTGGAATACCTCCATACATTTAAAGAAGAATTATTGATTATTACATTCGGGCAATTTTTCTTAAGGGAAATTGAAAACAAGCAGTAACACGTGCAGCTGATTTCGAATCTGAACCAGCAGGGAGATAAGCCGGTGTACAACCCACGACGCCACGTTCCCTCTACAACTAGAAAAGGAAATTAATTAATTAATTTTCTTTTCAAATTGGGGCTGCATTTGTAGCATCTGCTTGGGGGTCCTTCTTTAGCGATCTAAAATCGATTTGTATACATTTTTCTATCTCAATTGATGTTCCGGCTTTGCAATGATCCTTTCTTGTTTCACAAACAGAAATAGAAAAATGCATTCAGATCTTGTCCAAAATCAAAATCGACAAAAACCATTTTAGTATGTTGTTTTTTTATTCAAAACTCTCTATATAATAGCAATAACTTAATTCATTACCTTTATTTTAATTCACCTCATATAGACAAGTTTTTTTTAAATTCATAATTTTTATCGATCATTCTGGTTTAGAATTTTCAAAAAATTGATTTTTTTTTTACATTTTTCGGAAGTATGTATTCATGCCAAATCATCGAGTATTTGACCCGACCCTCTTCGATTTCGCTCATTTTTTCATAAGTTTTAGTACGTATTAAGAGCAACTTTGACACCAATTTTCAATCTCTTATTCCAAACCGTTATTGAGTAATCGATTTTTTAAATTTTGAAATAAACAATTTTCATTTAATGATAGACTAGTAATAAATATCGATATCAATAAAAAGGGGGGTATCATTTTTTTCGTCTTTGAATATAGTTTTAGAAAACAAAAAAGGAAATTATTCGAAGTAATTACACTTAGTTATTAACGTTTAAAGATCAAAATCGACATTTTCAAAAAGTCCGACTCCCTCGATTTTATTTTTAATTTACCCCAAATTCTACTCTACATTACGTAACTTTTAAGCCGCGATTCGAGATGTAATCACAATTTTTCCTGTTTTTTTTCGAATATTGAGGTCTTTATATGTATCATCTTAAGTTTATATCTAAATGGTAGCGAAAATTTGTAGTAATAATTCGTGCTGTTCAGTTAACATTCTTCTATCTTTCGCTGAAAGCTTCTTCAAAGATTGAAATTGCTTCAACTTTGTCTTCGTCTATGAAATCTAGTATTAAATTAGTTATTGTTCGTTTATTCAAAGTGTAATGGAGCTAATTACATATAATTAGTCGCACAAGTGTATAATTAACAAGTAAACTGAAAAAATTCTAAAAAAAACTTACTATTAATACCTTAGGCTCAGAACTTTGCCTCTTTTTGTATATTCCCTCCCGTATCTACATATTTATATCACTATAAATAGTAACATTATTTTTTGGAAAATGTACACAATAATCGATGTTATTTTACAAACTATAAAATATATTTATATTGTAGAAAATAAATTCCAAGTAATTTGATATCGTGTATATTCGGGAAAATTCTAACAAATCGTAAGTTTGGAAGTCCATCAAAGGCTTAAACAATTTTAAACTTTACCTATCAGCAAACTTTACACACAATTACGGAGAACATTATGAGATTGTGAAATAAAATACGGGAGCTCATAAATTGATACTCGGACAAAATTTTACACCAAAAATAGAACTCCGCCTGGTCGGGCTTACACATTCTGAAAAGCCAACTGCCCTTTGCAATTAGAACGCGCCGGGCCGCACCACCTCATCTTCGAAGAAAAGCCCTGGAAACCCACTCGAAAAATTATTCTTCGATCCACAGATGGTTATTAAATCTCCGTGAAAAGCTCCTAAGATTTTCTCGGGTCCGGGGGTCTCCTTCAACAGTTTTCCTTCCATTATATTTTCTTTTGGGTGATTCAAACGAAAACAATTTATCCCTCTCCGAAAGTATCTCAACGGTTTTATTTGCTTTTCAAATTTCCTTTGTAATGCCTTTTGCCAACACTTGTTGGCCCTTTAAATTTCTTATTATCACGTCATTTTAATCTCCTTGTGCCAATAAATACTGGGCTATTTTAGATCAAATTTATGCACAGTTTCTTAACCCTAAAATAGCACACCTCCGCACCAATGTAGAACTCAACTTCGAGTTGCTTCGAATCTATTGATTATTTCGAAAAAGTTTTTAGGGTTCTACGGAAAACGTTTAACTTCACGAAATTGCATGATGTATGCAAAATTTTCGTACTAGTATTTAACAGGATATTATCAAAATTAATTCAGACCCACTTTTTTAAATTGATTGATATTTTTTTCAAAGCTATGTTTAATTTGTAATCTGAAACCATCGGTTCAAATTAAATGAAATTTAATTTTTGAGCAATACTTTTTTAAACCAATATAATCTCCAAACGATATCATCTTGAAAAAAACTTTTGCATTGCATCCAAAAGTGTGTATTTGGACCGTTTTTAAAGGATTTTCCAATTTGAATAACGATGGACCCTTACTTTCCTATTTTTGATTTTGCAAAACATTATTATTTATATTCTAACACTTATTAAAGATATACATATGTAATATTCAGGCATAGTTTTCAATATTTTTATCCCAGTTCCTCTATATCTCTATAACAATATTACAAGGGAGCTGGTGGTGGCTGGAGACTTCAACGCAAAAGCCTTAGAGTGGGGGGAGCCAACACCCGACTCTCGAGGTGGACGTGTCCTGGATTTCGCGTCCAGGACTGGGCTGGTTGTTTTAAACACTGGCTCGGCGTCCACCTTCCGGCGTCCTGGGTACAGGGAGACAATCATTGATGTCTCCCTGGCGACGGAAAATCTGGCTGCACGTGTGCAGGACTGGCGGGTGATCGAGGACTATACAGCCAGCGATCACCAATACATCACGTTCCGCGTGCGTGATGTAACGCCAGTGCGGGCCCGGCGCCCAGGATGGACGTCGAGAGGCTGTCTCTAGCCATTGAACGCGGCCGGCGAACCATTGACGGGACACCAGAGGGTTTGCCACCTCTTGAGCAGGCTGTACGGGCGGTGGACTCTACGATGAGTCTCATCCACCGGGCCTGTCGGGAGGCCGTGCCAAGGAAGAAGAGTTACGGGGGGGGAGCGCCGTCCTGCGTATTGGTGGACGGACGAAATCGCGCAACTGAGGCGGATATGTCTCCACCTCAGGCGGTTGGCTCAAAGAGCTGACCGACGCAATGCCGACGCAGCCCGTAGATCTGCCGATCACTTGGAAGCGAAAAAGAATCTTCGGAGGGCCATCCAAAGGAGTAAGCGCCGATGCTGGCAGCGGCTGGGCGAGGACCTTAATAAAGATCCTTGGGGATTAGGGTATAGGATCGTTCTCCGCAAGTTGGGGGCGTTCTCGCAGAGCGCTCCCCTCGATGCGGAGACGGTCCGATCCATTGTGGATGCCCTTTTTCCCACCCATCCGCTGGTGCCAAATTTCGCGGCCCGCGAGGCACTTGCTCCTCCCCCATTCACAACGGAGGAGTTAATCAGTGCCTCGCAAAGCCTTCAGAATAAGAAGGCACCAGGGCCCGACGGACTTCCAGCAGAGGTGCTGAAGGCGTTGACGGCGAGCCATCCAGGGCTCTTGCTTGATATGTACAATGCCTGTCTGAAGGCGGGAGTGTTTCCCTCCCGCTGGAAGACGGCTAGGCTTGTGCTTATCAGCAAGGGCAAGGGACCAGCAGGGTCCCCCGGGTCGTACAGGCCGCTGTGTATGCTCGACACGGCCGGCAAGCCTCGCCTCCAAGCAGCCGTTGTGACTGCTGGAGACCTTTCCGAGAGGCAGTATGGCTTTCGGAAAGGGAGGTCGACGGTGCATGCTGGTGCATTCTTAAAGAAATTGAGACTTTTGTTAGAGACCAAGGCTTCCCGTTTTGTACTTTTACACAACAAAAAATTTTTTAAATTTTTTAGAATAAATTATGTCTTCTGTACATTATCATTATTGACAATGTTATTAAAAGGTATAAAGTGCGAAATGCCGCTAAATGTCCAAATTTTCAATTTCGAGCAACCTAAATTGCAAAGATTTACATTATATCTTTGCAGATGGAAATTTAGTCATTTAGCCAATTATCTGGCTAAAACTATATTTCTTACCAAGCCTAAAACAAAAGTTTGTAAGAAAACAAGATCGGTGACACCTTTTAAAGAAAAAATTTGTTTAAATAAACTAACACATATCAATCATTTTGTTGCAAACAATTCCGAGTGTTTTGTCTTTTTGAAATATTGTACATTGACATTAAACTAATAATATGTACATTTACCCAAATTTTAATAAAAATACTGTGAACTTACGAGTTTGATTAACATGAAGTCCGTTTGAATTAAAGAGAATATACCTGAAAATAAAAAAAAAATATAATGAAATTAACGAGTTTTCGAAAAAGAAACTTGTTTAATTGTACAATAGCATTTTAGAGGGGTAATAATTATCGCATTTAAGGCTGTTCCCATTAAGGCACAAAGCAGTCAGTGTACATTAAAATGAATTGGTGATGCTTTTGCGGCTGATTCCTTGGTTCGGATGTTTATTAAGACCACTTGAGCAAATACGAGTAACAGATCCGAGTGCTATTTGCTTGAAAGACAACAGTGCTGCCGGGCTCGGGAGTAAAGAATGTCTTATGACTGGCTTAAGGCGGTTGTAATAAATTGTTAAGAAATAATGTAAATGCATGTAATAAAAGGCAACATACTGTGGGTTTTGTTTTAAAAATATTCGATTTCTAAAGGTTGTAATAATTCAATGAACTCTGCTGGTAGAAGAACTGTTTAAATGAATTAATTAACGAGATTAAATTATAGCGTGGATCTAGCTTATATTTCAAACATAAGAAATTAAAATACCTGCACACAGAAGAAAATTCAGAAACGAAATAAATTTATCATCCTCATTTAACATTTTCATTAAAATACTTTGGTTAATCCTAATTGCTTTTACGTCCATTAGTTGTAATATCTGGTAAACAAGAAAACTTATTCAGTGTTTTGCTTTCCAGACATTTACTAGAATTTCATTTCGTTCTCCCACATTCAACATTCATCTTTTTACTCTAACGTACATCAAAGGAAGAAGTAAAACTGTTTTTGAGAATATCTACATAAATACAATATTCCACAAACATCCCGAGAAACTTGTGAAAAGTTAAGTTTAAGATGTTTCACTTTTGGACATGTAAAAGGTTCTTACAATTTGTCAGTAATTAATTTACAGGGCAAACACAAGTTGTAAAATTCATAAGGAGTTGAAATAAAATTACGTCGGTATTATATTATTTGCGTAAATTAATTGTTACATATTTATCTATTATTATAATCATTTCAAGTATACGCGATTCTTTAATTCGGGAACCGAGGTGGTAATCTATTACCATAATTTGGAAGTACAACATTATGGATCTAAAAAAAAATTAATTCAAAGTATATTTTGAGACTATTTTTTTTTGACAATTTTATATTTAAAGGATTTCTAAGAAAATGATGATAAGTTTTAAGGGTCGCTGATTTCGTATTTGCTGAAACAAATTTATTCTAAATAATATTAGGTACCTACAAGAAAAGATACCTAATCAGATGTACATAGAAGTACTAAATTAATTAGGAGTTTTATATTTTTGATACAATGGATGAAATTGGGTAATTCAACTATAATAACATTGGTAGAATGGACTAGTTTTGACTTACAAATATAACTTGCTAAAAAAGTGTTAACAACATCAACAAATAATATTTTTATACTAACCTCTGATTAGAATGTAACGATTAAAAGATAGGAAAGGAAGTAAACTTGTGAAGCCTTTAAAATTGCATAATTTTTTCTGCACTCACTCTTGTTTAATGCATATGTACACTCCCGTGCATAAGTGTTCGAACACTTTGAAATTTTTGTTTATTATTGTAACACAAAATGAATTTTAAAAAAATGTATTCAGGGACTTATATTATTTAATTGTATGTATGCATAAGCAATTATATCAATAAAGATAAATATAATTTATATAGTAGCTCATAATTACAGCGGCGCGTAATTTTGGCATTCTGTCAACCAATTTTAAAATTTTTTCAATGTCCAGTAGTTGTTGTAGTCTTTCCATAATATTTTCTCGACTATTTGGCTGGTCATTTCGCAATTTCCGATCTAGCGCTAGAAGACATTTATAAGCAAAATTCGAAGTGTTCGAATACTTTTGCACGGGAGTGTATATTTCCATAAAACGTTAAAAACACACATAAAAATTGAGTACCTACTAAATCTTATTATTCTTGCAGGTTTTGCCAATTTCTGCTTAATTCATTTGTCTATTCTTAAATCAACGAACAATTTATGATTTATGAAACTATCAAACCGAACGAAAAGTACCATCTCAAGCTATTAAGTATCCTAGCATATGCCAATCAATCTGAGGAATATGTCGAACTGGAGATGGAGGGACCGAAATTACTGCCATTTCAAAAAGAGATTTTGTTTTGATGACGACGACGAATTCAGCACAACTGGGGTTTTCCATCAGCCACCTACAGAGATAACAAGAAAACTCAATTACATGTGGAGAGACTC
Organism: Machimus rusticus; assembly: GCA_951509405.1. Lineage (NCBI taxonomy): Eukaryota > Metazoa > Arthropoda > Insecta > Diptera > Asilidae > Machimus > Machimus rusticus. Next base: position 1,563,304 of record OX608052.1, on the reverse strand, counting down.
TGATTTTCCTTAGTAAAAGTGGATTCGCTGCAAAACCGAAATTGCGTAGCATCTTATATTTTCCATTTTCAATGTCACAATTATTCATGAAAAAATGCACATCAGTTCAAATTTAGATTAAGATACATATATGTAAATGTAGTGGAAGGAAATGAAAATCAGTTTAATTCTCATTAATTCATACACCTGCAAAGGTCTGATTCCAAAAGGTAAAAGTGAATCTTTAGACTATGTGCCCCAAAACAAAAGACATAGATCAGCATATAGAGCTGGTACACCTATGTCAACTTTCTTAAGTTTTGCAAAACAGGGAACACGTCGAAAGCGAAATTCAGCACCGAAAGATAACAAAAAAACGCTGAGTTCGTCTCAAGTTGTTTATAGAACGCGCTGAGGAAACCTAAAACCAACTGCTTAGGGTGTACCTCTCACAATAAAAATGTTTTCGGTATTCTATGTTTTTTCCAGCAATAGTTATAGTTGTTAAAATTTATAAAAGACTTTTTTATATGAGAATTTTATGTTTTTTAGATTGTTTTCCTTGAAAAATTATCAGAATAGATTTTGTTATGAGGAGACTATTTGGTTTTTACTACAACAATATTTTTGATCTGATTCTGTTAATTTCACCATATTCTTGCACACCTTTAAGCCCTAAAAGAACACTTGATTTCTGAGATATTAGGCGCTTGATAGCTTTTTGGATCGTTAATTTTAGTGATTTTAACTTTCCTGAATAAGTCGAGAATTGAAAGAGAAAACAAAAACTATAAGAAAATTCCATTTCAAGCAATTTTTATTGTCTCAATTGTATTTTTAAACAATTTTCTTAAAATAAATTCTTAAAATAAAGAACATTTTGTTGAATGCATATCTGGAAAGTATTAAGTATAGATATTCCCTAAATATAAAAATATATATTTAACAAAACTAGATATTTATATATTTCGTCCTTCTATAATAGTTAAAAAAAAATGATTTCGCGAAAAACTTAAGCGTGTTTTTCGACTTAAGATTTTGTAATATGATATCCTACGTAACGTCACTTCTTTGAACCCACCCAACTCAGATACAATCTCTGAAAGCTTAATTATTTATTAAATGATAAGCTAAGGAAAAAATTCATAAGGAAAATACTTTGAATAATACCTACTCCTAAGATCACCAAAACTCTATTTTAAAAATTTCATATGTGTTTACTATATATTTTCAAATTTTGAATGATTTTACTTCAAGTTTTCCAAATCGGGTACCAAAAGAACTCAAGTAACTTTTATTCGATTGGCTTGAAATTTGAATTATAGCTTTCTTAAGGTAGGCTATCTACTGAAATACAAAGGATTTTCACGATTGATAAACAATATCCGTTTGTATAAACAAAAAAGACCGATTTTTTCATGTTTATTAACAAATTTATGTATTCTAGCAGCAAAATTCATGTAAATTACCAAATTCACATAAAACCATCTCGTTTTTAGATTTCAAACAAGGTACATTTTTAAATTCGCTAGTTTTTTTTCCCAGTTTTCCAGAAAGTAACTACCTGTGTAGGCAACTATAAAAATATACACTAATTTTTAGTATTCTATCGGAATTTTAGAAGTTTCCGTAAACATAGACGTTCATAAATTTAAGGGTGCCTTTTTCAGGCGCAAAAGTTTCAGCTATAGGTCTAAAACTAATCTTTTCGAAAATTCAGACTTCTAAATCAAACCTGTGAACGAGAAAACAGGGTTTAGTTTCTCATGCAGTAATTAAATGCAAATTAATGCAAAAATTACTTCTTATTACATATAAACATGAATAATTATAACTCATTAATACTAATACTAGATATGTAGTTTTAACATATTTTTGTTAAGCATTAGATGCCCGAAAATTTCATAACAATAGAATTCGACCGCTCTATACTTTTTAAGATTTTTCAGAATTCAAACCTATGGTTTCTAATTACCGAATAATAATAATAGGTCAAACTTAATTATAATTGTAAATTTTAAGATTTACCCAAATAAATTGGTATCTAAATGTAAAGATTTATGTAAAAATGACTGATTTTTCGGATTTTTACAATTAGGGTTTAGCACAAACAAACAAACAAGGTATAATAAAAAAATATTTAATTTTTTTTACATAATAAAGAAAAGTCAATGACCTGAAGGCTCAATTGGTGGAAACCGAACGTATTAAAAGCGTATTTCTTATAAAGTGAAAATAATCGAAATCTAACAAAATGGCGTAGTTATAAATAAACAGTCTGTTTTTTTGCCTATAAAATAGTAAATTTTTTCAATGCCAAATTGTCAATTTTCATCCAATCAAAAATATCCTAGCTCACTGTATGGCAAATGTAGTCAAGAGTACTCAGTTAAAATTTCAAGTCAATCGGATAATTAGTCTTCGATTTAGAATGGCAGCAAATTGGAAAAATTTCATTCCGAGGAAAACACGTTTAAAGATTTATTTGTTTAAAGATTTAACTGCGAGCGGTTGCTTTTTCGAAGACTGCCATTCAGAAAGTATTTTAGATAGGGCCTTGAAGTTATTACAGGATATTCTTGAAAGTATAAACTGGTATAAGAGCCTTAAGATTTCTGACAAATGTCCGAAATTAGCGATTATCTTAGGTTTTACTGGATAATCTTAAGATTTACCGTAATTTCGAGCATTTACAATAAAATACATATATGTATATATGAAAATTATATTAAAGTTAATTATTTCTAAAAATATAAAAACATAAAAAATTAATCACAGCAGTTCTAAATTAGAAGACGAAAGACTCAAGATTTGATGAAAGGAGAAAGAAAAATTGCGAAACAAACGAGTCTGTGCTCGAAGATTGCCGAAAAAAGGCCCTGGCGAATTAGACGGGTGCGGAGGGCTTCCTGCAGGTATATAAAGGTGCATGTGCCGAATCTATGCTTGTCAGGAGTCCGACGAGAACTACCCCTTACCATTTACTCTGGTTTCTGGCTGTAGAAAAAGCGTAGACATTTGGTGCCCACCTTTACTATTACTATTACTGGGACCGCGCAAGGACGGCAGGTAGCCACTCACACCAAGAGCCAATAAAAGCAACGATCATCTTCTGTGGTCACATTAATTCTGGGAATTGAAGCACCGCCGAAGCGACAACGACTCATCCACAATGTCCGGTGAGGTCTCGAATGAGGTACCAAAAACGATTTTTTGGTACCGGCCAAAACCTACATCAGGTTCCAACGAACTCGGCGAAGGAAGAAATATCAAGTTCCGTAAAAATAGCCTAAAATGCCGGGGTTATCGGTCTTTTTTATTTTGTAGAAAACAAGAATACCACTCATGAGCGTCCTTTAATAGAAGCTCATGCCGGCCAATGTACTCTTGTTGCTTATATACGGCCGTAACATCTGACCGGAGTTTTTAGGAGATTTTTTTCTTGTTACTCGCCCCGAGTTTTATTTTACTTCAAAAATTTTGTACCTGTCATACATTACCATCATCATCACTATGCATCTGGTGGGCACTTAAATGGCCACCAGAAAGGAGGAGGTGGAGCTATTTTCAATAGCAGGAAAACAATACCGCCGCTCTGCCTGTTTGACGAACGCAGTGCTTGCTTTATTTTGGATCCTCATAAAATTTTGGCACTGTTCATTGCTTTTGTGGAGGAAAAGGAATTTTCAAGAGGACTTTATTCTTTTGCTAAAATGAAGTTATCGAATAAGTCTGCACATCAACTTAAATATTTGAGGAACTTTACCCAACATCTAAACTTATAACAAAACTGAAAAAGGGATCATACGTACAAGGGAAAATTTCGAGGTATTTCCTATTTCATTGGTTTGATGATGATTTTGTATCATCAGTTTTTTAAGTTCAATTCTGTACAACACATATATTTATACTATATATACTTTACATGAGAAGGTCTTACCAGATTTTGAAGTTCCTATCTTTTCAATTTGCTGAATTTACTTGGAAGACACATTTTTTGTAAATAATTTTCAAAGTTATATTTTCACTGCCATTACCTCACAGCCTATGAAAAGAAAGAAATTTACATTTAATTATATCTAATTTTAAATCTTGTTTGGTTTCTTAGTTTTCACTTTTTATTTCGTAAGATCTTATTCAAATTGATAGTGGTTGATAGTGAGGGTATGACAATTTGCGATGAAACTGGCTGAGTAATCCGGTTTCACACTTAGAATACACCGGCTAAGTATACTATCTAATAAAGACTTCTCAAGTTCGCATCTGTTGGATCTCTCACCTCTAATTTACTTATGATTTTTTTTTCGGATTTGCTATTAACTTAAAGCCTTCAAATTCGTAAAATTGTCTTTGCCATATTGCACCAACCATCTAAATTATACACTGAAAGAAAAAGATCAACAAACTTAACTATTTTTTCAGCCAACTAATTAAATTAGTTGATAGAACTAAAACAGTGAGAACATCATTTACAAAACTGGTTTTTTTTAGTTTTCCTCTCTGATGGTTTGTAGAAATTATGAGGATCAAAAGATAGAATTTCATGATAAACTTAGGTGGTCTTAACCTTTTAAGGACGGATAAATATTAGTTCAAATTGACTTTTTATTAGATAAGAAATTTATGACTAAATGCAATGTTTAACTTATGTGGAGTCCCCACCCTTACTGCTGGTCGAAATATCGACCACTCCCGCCGTTAAAAGGTTAAACTTATACGCATGACTCTACTATAAAATTAACAAAAATAATCCTTTCCAACTTTATTCATCAATGCTCGCGTATACATTAAACGTCATTGCATAGAACTTAATATGTAACTGAAATTCTGACCCTCTCAACTTAAGTATTATCAAAGAATATGTATTCAATTATCCGACTTAAACTAGGCTTAAACCCACCTTGACCTAGGTTTGATTGAACCAAGCTTAGATTTTGTTAGACCAAAGCTTAGCCAGTTTGTTTTTTTATTAACAAACTCAGAAATAACAAATGAAAATATAAGGCCATTTTTCCTTCCTTTAATATCTTAACTTAGTTTTCTACGGATTTTTCGTGTAACGACTTGCATAAATTTTATGTAAGTAAGCTAAACAAGTGCTTTCTTTCACAAGTTCTTATGCATTACGTTCTTACAAGTTTTTCTCTAAAATCTTCGCTCTGATTTACAACTTCGTACCATTTCATTCTCGCACTTTGCAGAAAACCGCCGGAGATGTTTTTAAAGATAAGAAGACTTGCGGCAGCATACAAATAATAAGAAAACTTAAAATTAACTAAAACCTCTAAAGAAACAACAATAAGAAAAAGAGAAATCCTTAAAATATTGTCATAAAAATGCAACTTAATCCTGTTGAACATTTTTCTTGAAAAATACCCCAGAGGAAAAATAAACACTGTGATAATGACTTAGGAAAAAAGGGAAATAAAATTTCATGAAAAGCTTTTTTCAGGTGCTTCATATTTTGGGTTTTTTTTATTTCGTTGTTCCCCTACTCGACTCCTGGTTCCTTGGGATGTGACGCCCCCTACAATTTTAATTAAAATGAATTTTCAAAAACAATCTCCTTGGGGTTTTTTAATCTGGAATTCTGTTGCATTGCAACGAGAAGGGCAATATAATATTAAGAATGCAGCTACTTTTGAAGTACTGCACTCAATCTAAATACCAAGGGCCAGTAGCACTACATACCTTACTTTATTTATTGATGTTTCACCTTTGAAATCTGAAGCATCAAATACTGAAATTAACAAGTAAACAAGCTGGCATGTTGACTGTAGAGGGAACGATGAGCTTAAGAAGTCATTACCTGCTCTGCAGAAATGTCTTCAAAATACACAATAAATTATTGCTTCTCCTAATTAAATTTTGGCCATAGGATCAAATTAAGATATTTTATACGCGTTTTTTGCAATCCAAAATTAGCAAACATTACAACGATAGATAATCATAACCGCCAAAATCTTACTAGATCGCGTTAAAATTAACGTTTACGATATTTCTGGGGAATATGTTATCGTAATCGCCACTATTCTTTAAAGTAAGGATCGGATAGCAGATTTACAATCAGTACTAGTTTCCCTCAGGTCCCAATTTTAATTCAAAATGCTAATAGTCAACAATATTTAAATACGATATGGAAACACGCCATTTTGAATTTGTAAATTTGAATTAACAGATCCAGAGCTGGACTTAAAAGCACTTGTGTACCAATTTTAATCTGCTGCCATTTTAAATCCTCCATCCTTAAACTCTATGTTTGGCAAAATATTTATTATTACCTTTTAAGTCAAGTGTTTTTGAGCAAAATTTAGAACTGGAATAAAAAGATATTTTGATACTGAGAGACAATTTCATTCAAAGACTCATAGCACAATTAAAGGAAAAAATCCGAAATCTCTTCTTAAAAAAAAACCTTTTGTTGTTTTAAGATATCATAATTAGTAAATTTTACGGGAAAAGAAGTCTGTGATTATGCAGCAAATATGTATTAAGAATATAACGGTTAACATGCCAGTTGTACTCGCACTTGACCTGTTTTTTAAAGCTATTCACAAAAAATTTCAACAAATTATCTATATTATATTTAAAATAAAATTCACCGCTACACCGCTTCACTTCTTCTACAAAAATGCTTTGCGATGATCGTCAGAATTTCGTTTATCCAAAACCAATATAAACCAAAAAACATTACCGATCTTTAAAAATGTTGGAATTTCAATATAAAAAAGCGGTAATTAACATCTAGATTATGCTGCATAAATTTCATTCAAATCCGGCGAGTGGATTTAAAAATGAAAATCTAATTTTGAGAAGAGCACATCTAAATATTCACTACCTGCCGTCAATAGCAAGACGGTTATAGTAGAATCGTTATTATTAAAACTACTAGTTTAATCAGTGAATATGACATAAACACTTAATTTAATTTATCCTGTAAAACCACTTAACGCCAGAAGTAATTTTCTCATTTGACTTTTAAAAAGTGTATCTGTCATTATTTTTGTACCAAAATCATGATATTAAATCTATTCAAATATTGTAATTTTTTTAGAAAGTGAAGAGTTATTATTTATTATTATAAGTTACTTATAAAGTTTATACCAATATACAATATACATACAATATTTTTGCTTAATTTATATAATAATTAGGTCATAAACTGAGGTTTTGTAAGATGTATCATACGATAGAGCCTTTCAAGAACTTTTTACTGCAAATATTACGACTATTTTTATAAATCTAAAGCAGAAACAATTAAATTCCAAACATTTTTTTACAAACAAAATTAATAAAAAAATTCCTCAAAATGAAGAAAAACCTAAAGAATAATGTTCGTTAAATTCTAGGAAGATAGTTCGAAAATTCTGCACCTAATTAAACAGATATTATACATATTATGTTCAATTTTTCTAGAAAAGTGACGCAAGCAAAATAAATCCAACCGCACCTTTTCTGGAAAGATGGTTGAATTTGTCTTGGTAACCGATGCCCTGTGGACCAGTTGAACCAATAAAAGAGCACACACATTTCGATCGAACAAATCAAACGTATTAAGTTCCACATTTTATTATATAAGAAAGAGTCGAAACATTCTATGCTACGTGACATTTAAAATTTGTATGGTCGCAAGGTGTTTCGTGGTACATGTGCGACCCAGTTCAATATATTTTCTCACCTAAAGTACACAAAGTGCATATATCTTGCTTCCTAATAAGGTAGCATATTCAAGCATAAGTCTGCAAGAGCTCAGCCGAAATCCATACTTTACTTACTGAGTTTAAGAGCAGAGAACTTGATACGCGAAGTTTTAACCACTTTTAAAGAAGCTCAGGACGCCAAATTAGTAATGTCGTGGGAGAGATGGGAATGCACATTCCTCCGACAGCAGCACCACGGGCTCATTTCACTTAATTTACCCCCACCTATAATTAAGTCCCATCAACATTTTCAGTTCGAATTAAACCTAATTTAATGATCATGCCAAAATCTCAAAAACCCTGCGAGGTACGTTTATGTCGCTCGAAAAGGAGCTGGATTTTCCCGAAGGAGTCGCATACGTGCCGCTTCCATCGGAACACCTGCAACCGACTGCAGAAGTAAACCGCTTAAGAAGATGAAACAGCATAAACATTTGTTTAATGAGTCCCCATACATCACTCTTACAATCTGTTCCGATTACAAAAGTTCTTGTAATTTCGAATTTAAAGTTTCCCCTAATGACTGCAATGAAAAACTAAAACGTAGTTAAAATTATTTAAGACGATTACTTTAGCTCGACTTCAGGAATAATTTATTTAGGGAGCGTTCTTATAGATATAGCAACCATTAATCAAATGAGTGCAATAATCGATTAATTTGATTTTGTTAACTCTTTGAGGTTAAGTTAAAACGTGTTCTTTTAAGCATGATAGACTAAATTTAACCTCAAAAAGTTTATTCATACTTATACAGTTTTATATTTCATCTTTTTTATAAATGAAATAATTATTTTTATTCATTTATTTACTACATTAGTACATATAATACTTACTTAAAGTTTAATATTTTACCCAGTTTCTGAGTGTTACTAAAACTCTGTGGATCTGATATAGAATCATAGTCCAAAACTCTTTTTACTTCCATGGTGCATTTGAAATTGCTGTCAACGAATTATCTGCAAATTATTCTTAATAATACTTGAGAACAAATACACTCATTCAATTTCATCACTCTCGACAAGCCTTCGTCTTAAATAAGATATAGCTAGAGGATTTGGTTTTCTTCACGTTCGTCTTGAATTTTCCACGCAATAATCATAGTAACCTTAGATTAAGTTCCCGGCTAATTACTTAGCCAGCAGTTAAATTGATAAATAAAACATTAAAGTGAATGGATCTTTCTTCCTCGCCTTCATCCACAAACTATTATTAGCAAACAAATTTTGGACGCTTTCTCAAAAACTCTATGACACAATTTCCAGTCAACCAAAATTTGGAACGACTCGTTTAATTATTTGTTCCAGGTTCCAGTCCTTATATTATAATTTCATCATTATGTTCTGCTTAATCAAAACTGATGAAAATCGATTTTACATCTTGATTGAAAGATTTAAAAGAAAATTAATCTAACATTTTGTAACTTACTTTCAGTTTTCTAATGGCATTTGGCACATTACGTCGTGGTCATTATTTTAGAAAATATAGGGATTTAAGATCAAAATTTTTCTTTCACAGTCCAGGAAAATGTCATAGCTTTCTTAAGCGTCGGGTAACACAGTCGGCCACCATCTTTAAAAACATAATATAATAAATGCACTTTTAAATATTTTTACTTCTTTCAAAGTCAAACATCCAAATACATATTAAATTTTCGAAATACAAGTTTGTTGTTCGATATATCCTCCTTTATATTTTATAATTTTATATAAAAGACGAAAAAAAACAGATTCGCACACTCCACGAATGCGAGTTGGAGGAATTTTGTTCCATTTATGAATCAAAGTGTTGCTTTGAAAGTGTCCTAACTCGCGTATTTTTTGGTATTAAGTCTGATCTCCAGCATGGCGTAGATCGAATCGAAAATTCGTTGTATTTTACATCTGGAGAGTTGGAAATCCATTGTTTAGAAGAAATGAACTTCGAAGCATTGTTTTTTAGCCATTTCTGAAAGACAATCGCTTTGTGTGATGATGCTGAATCTTGTTGGAATGTCCAAGGTCTACGCTAAATTATTTAGCTGCCTATGGGATTTCAAAGTAACTACCAAGACCATTTCGGGGTAGTTGGTAGAACTTATTTTGAAGCAAGAGTCCAAAAACAAGATTAGAAACACTTAATTCCAGCCACCCTGTACATATAACGGTAACGTACCTACATACGTCTTACAAAAAATTCGCAACTCGCTTTTACTAGCTTTACTCATTAACTTAAATATCTTTTTAATATCATAACTATCATAATTACAATCGTAATAAATATAAAACTGTGTAATTTTTCATTCTATTTTACTCTTTGTATATAGTTACTAAAGTTCACATATTTTATTTTTTATTCAAAATAAATTCGTTTTTACCGTTCGGTTCCTCGTAACAATACCAAATAGAGTTAAACTTTGTTCTGCTTTCTAAAAAAATACATAAGAGTTCATCCTAATTTAAAGGCATGGAAATTAAGCTTTTTTTGGAATCATTTTTACAGCCCCCAAGTTATATATACTATACGTATACTAGAATTATTAATTTTTATGCAAAAATAACAAAATGGCGGCTACTTGAACAAAAATGATCGAAAAGGTTGTTTTTCATGATTTTTCGATTAAAAACAATTTTAAAAATTAAAATGTTGACATAATTTTAGTATATACGATACCCGTACATGTGACAAAGGTGTGGTAAAAATTTCAGAACGATCGGTCAAACCGTTTCGGAGAAAACTACAACACCGTATACAAAAAAGTGGTTTTGAGAAAAACGCGTTTAAAATTCTTGCTTGTTGAAATATCATGAAACAATTGTACCTACAACTAATCGGCTCCTGCTCCTATCTTGATGAAATTTTAACATGATATTTCTGAAGAGATTTACTTTCAAAATTTATTATAAAAAAAATAGATTTTTTGAAGTTGGTAAACTAGGATGAACCCATAATACAAATTGCCTAATTATTGAGTTCTGCGCGTTCTTCATTACGCGTCGACAATCTTAAACAGCTCATTAGTTAATTAATTAAATAAAAACCAAAAAACTGCAGCATTTTTGTAGATATCTGCTGATCCGGTTTTTTCTGTCGTTCGCGGTCGAAACGTCTGCGACTTCACTGCAACTCGCATGACTTCTAAAAGCTCCACCTCCGGAGCTTTCGCCGCTTCACTTGTAGGTGTTACGTGCGCCCGCTGTGAGTGATTGAGGTGTTGGCGGTGGAAATTTCGGCCCGAACACACTTGCAGCCGGAGCGGACTGGCTTTTGTCTCTTGACGACGCCAGAGCCCCAAAAATGAAGCTGGCATTTTCGCTGCAGCGCTGTGTTATAATTAATAATTTGCCCCGTAAAGTGGTATGGAAATTTTTCCTGGAAATTCAGCAGTGGGATCGAACCTTTGAACGCGCGTCTTAGCCTTACGCCCCAAGCACTCATGAAATCTGATGCAAGCTAGGCCAACGAGACGAAAGCATTGACCTTGCATGGGTCCTTAACACGGTTCGCATGTGAGGGTGGTGGTGATTTTCTTGCGTCTACAAGTACGCACATGGGATCTGATGAACCCGCCTAAAAGCTTGGAAGAGCTTGAACAATATGGAATAAACGAATATTTATCAAAATAACATCAATCACATAACTATACTTAATGACGAAACTGGGGTGAATTTTAGATAATTCAGAGACATTTGATTCTACACAAATTTTACCCAGATAGAGTGAGCGAAATTACCTTAAGAACAGTACAAGAACTGAACTAAACAATAACCGTTATTGTGGAAATAGAAGATAGCAAATTGCATTTACAGTAGGTGGCGGCCAACTCATTATACCTAACCACTTAAAAATTATGTTCTAAACCAGCTAGTGACATTTTCAAATTGTCATTCCTAAAAAATTATATATCGTAAGATATGTAGATACATGTGTGAACTATTTAACCAGTTAAGAGTGGAATTTAGTTTAAAAACCTCCCTTCACCACACTGTGCGGAATTAAAATCAGTCAATGGTAATTTTATATTTTTCACGACGAGTATACACGTCGAACGCACCGTAATAGAGATTTGGTTTGACGTGTATACACGTCAAACACACTTAACTGATTAATAAAGCACTCTGCCGTGTTGTGTCATTTGAGTTTCAGTGCCTAAGGTGATTAGAGCGTTCAATATGCATAAATTTCAATGACCTTCGTTATTCATAATATGTATCAACAATTCTATACAGAAATTAAAGGAAATACAAATACAAATGTTGTATTGCAAATCATTAAAAGGCTTCAACGTTTAGAAAAAATAAACATGTGCATCAAGAATTACATCAGTGCACAAACTTTATTTTTTTTTTTATTTATAAACGTTCTGTTATTCGTTTACTATTTACACTATATAATTGCAGTGTTCAAAAATATATATATTACGTCTAGACTAACATTATTTATTATGTGTAAATTAAAAGCCACACCAAAACAATAGAGATTAACAAATACTAAAATCATGTCCTTTAGTATATTGCGAACACTCTGAAGAAACCAAGTTAAACTTTAAAGAACATTAAGAGATCATAATTAATTTAGCTAAAAATTTAATGTCGGGGTCTAAGAAGTAGTAAAAACTTGAATTCAGTGATGAAAAAAGATTAACTTAGGATGACATGATGTAAGAGACCCCAAGGAAATAAAAATGAGCTGAAATTTCAGCGATGGCTCTTTTATGGTTTGTTGTTATGGTGATTGAACAAGGAATTCTACACAGATTTATTTCAAATGATTTTTCAACGAAAATTTAACGGGTTTAGACTTTATTTTTCAGAATGATACCAGCTGAAAATAGTGCTAAAATAGTGAAGCAATTTTCAAGGTGTAAAACTTGAAGTATTGAAATACCATCGAAAACTTATAGGGTATACTATAAAAGTATATGCTGATGGGAAGCAATATAAAAATGTTTCAAAACTAAAATTTGGCATTCTAAAAATTAGACATTCAGTTCATAATACATAACTTTTATTATACATATATGTATGTATGCACATACATATAATATGTACATACATTCGTGGACAAGTTAAAGTAAACGTCTTCAAAACATTCACAATTGTTTCAAGGAACGAAACTTATGTTATGTAACAAAATAAAACAAACCTATTCTTGCTTATTAATGCCTGGCTCTTGTAATCACTACGCGATCTCTCTGTTAAGCCACATTAGTCTTCATAAAGGAATTAAATATAACAGAACGGTGTTAAATGAGCCGGACAAAATAAAGTGAACGCAAGAATTTTCTAGGTCCAACGTTAGGCTGGTGACACTATAAAGTTAAAAACAAAGAAAAAAGGATTGAATTTAATTTAAACCAAATTGAACATTTATAGGTCATTTTAGACCAGAGAATTTACGAAATAATAAAAAAAAATCTTTTTTTAAAAGCTTCAGCGACAGTAGAAATTGTTACCGTAAGATGTGCTCGAAAAACTGATCGAGAGCATGCTTAATCGCTTTCAGGCCGTTAATTTGTTGTTTTTTAAAACAATTTCGAAACCGAAAGCACTTTATAGTAGGGAAGAAGAGAAAAATAATGACAAAAATCCACCTGCTTATATTTTCGATTTATTCATAAAAATAGTACAAAATGTTCGTCCCATTTACAACACAACTACATGCAAACCAAATGTCATTTGAATTCAACTTTTTCTTTCACAAAATATTTCTTTTGACTGAGAATTTTCCTTATACAAAATGCAGTACATAAATATATAATAATTGTAGTTTAAATGTATTCACACATTATTTCTGTTTTAAAAACACCCAAGAATAGGCGTGCTCTTTTTTTAGGGTTCCATATAATAATCAAGAAACCCTTATAGGCCCTATAGTTTCGCCATGCCCGTCCGTCCGTACGCGGTTTAACTCAGAGACTGCTGGTACTAAAAAGCTGTAATTTGACATGGTTATATTTACATATTAATCACGTCTACAAAGTTGTGAAATGAACTCTTGAAAAAAAAATTTTTTTTGGGGAGTAGAGGGATGATTTTTCATTTACTCCTCTCCATTGTGTTGAGTATTGTTGGATAGGTCTTTCAAAAATATTGGAGGTATGTTATGAACATTTTTCAATTTAGGGATCTGCTTACGAAATATTAAGCGTTAAAGTGATCATTTTTGTTAGAGTCACGTGTAATAGTCGATTAACTTATAAAATGTACTTGGATAAGTAAACTTTTTAATATAAGGCATCTACGGAAGCCTACACTGTGCTTGGCTCGACATGCACTTGGCCGGTTTTTTTATAAATTTGATCGTTCCAAGTATACCAAAAAATAGTGACTAAGAACTTATTTTACTATTTTGTTACCTGGCACCGGTCCGACTTCCGGTTAGTGGTAGAATTAATTCATCACGGCATAAAATCGTAGAAGATTCGGAGGTAAATATTAGCCAAAATTTGAATTTAAAAATTACCTTTAAAACTGTTTAACATACTCCTCAGACAGAAATCATGTGAACCTGTGCTTCTCTTGTTGGAAAATCACACCGCTCAGCACTCGTGTTCACAGCTCAAAGCCAAAGGGTTTGAATTATAAAAAAAAAACAAAAGCAGTCGATCACTATTTAGAAACCAGATGCGGTTTTTGTTCGTCTTTATTTTTCGTAAATATTTATCAGACACAAGTAATTTGTCAAAAGAACTCCGAAAATGTTTTCGAAACCACTGAATGTTCGAAAAAGGTAGAAAATTGACACTTATCACACACTGTCACTTAGCCGTGTGTGTAACACACGCACACCAGTTTAAATTGTTCACACAGTTTACAGGGTGTCTCTTCAAAAAAGCACACCGAAAGAGGGGAAATGTGTCACTGAGTTCACCAACACATCGAGTCTTCGCGACAGTACGTTTGTCCCTCTCTGACGTACACACATAAACATCACCTTGATTCGCGCAAAAATATCTTCGAAAATTCTATCTCAAGATACAACTGTGAATGGGGCGATTTACCGTTTCCTCGTTCACTAAAATTTTACGTAATTAACAATTGTTTCGTTCCCACTAAAGTTCTAATGTCGGTAAATTGAACCGATAGACGAAAACCGCCGCAAAATCGTTTTTCCACTGACCCTCTACTCAAAAAAACTAAAACATATTCTGCACTTACACACACTGCGGATCGAAAATACCTCTTCACCCACTAAATTCGCAAAAACTCAGCACTGTCAATTAGTTTTTCAATTAATTTCACTTCTCACAAAACTCTGCAGCAGTTTATCATCAACTGATCGAGATTTGTACGATAATTAAGCGATTTTCTTAAAAGATTATAATTTCCCCAACACGGCGACGACAGCACGTCAAATTGGAGTAGACGAGTTGTGTTGGTTTCACAACATGGCCGACGGTATATTTTTGTGTCTTCTTCTTATCACAACGGCTCTAATATATTTAATTCATTCTAATTACGCTTATTTCAACAAAATACAATACAATAACAACTCCCATCAGGAAATATATTATCTAATTGCATAATTTTCTTAAAATTCTAATTACGAAACAATAATTTTTTAACTTGTTCCTCCTACTGAAACTGACCGGGTTCAGGTCTCTGCTAATTCTGTTGTTCCGGTCCTGGTTCTAACTAGAAAATGATCTTTCATCAGAAATGTCAGAATTTCGCAAAGAAACGGAATAATGGCCGCAGTTGCCGGTGCGGATTTTGAAGAATGGCTAAACGAGAAATTAAAGGAATTAAATACAGATGAAGGCGTCTTCGGATCATACATAACTGGAATTCTTGAGGGTGACGAGAACAATGATGAAAAAGTTGAGGCGCTCGAAGGAATCTTGAGTGAAATTATCGTAAGTTGAGAACGTCTCTCACAAATTGACTTTTATGGAAATTTCTTTTAACGCAAGGTAAAATTACATTTGAATGGATGTTTCCTTTATAGGAGAAGAACTTAAGTGAAATTGTCCATGAAATCATTGATAAATGGAACGCCTGCCACCCGAAATGCGACGAGAAATCGACAGTTGCTACCAAGGCAGATGTCGACGCGCAGCTCGCCAAAATGTTGGAGGCTCAGAAAATTCAAACGACTGTCCAACGACAGTACACTGCCGAGGAGCTCCGGATCAGAGAGCAGATCCTTGCACAGTACAGCCAAGTAGGTATTCTTATTTTATCTGTTAAAAAAAAAATCGTCCAAACTCTTAGAATCATTACTTTGGCGCTCCCTAACACCCCTGGAACTGTGACTATACATCTCAAATTCTAGTTAATGAGCTTATTAAAGGGCTGATAAATCGTATTGATTTATCTATACTTCTATACTAATATTATAAAGCTGAAGAGTTTGTTTGGTTGAACGCGATAATCTCAGGAACTACTGGTTCGAATTGTAAAATTCTTTTTGTGTTGGATAGAGTCCAATAATGGAGAAAGGCTATAGGTTATACATATAACATCACGCTACGATCCATAGGCGCTGGTGAAACCGCGGGGCACAGCCAGTACCTAAATATTTAAGATTTGCGACTTATATCATTTGCTTCTATTACTTCGACATTTTTGCTTAATGTAAATTTTTTCTTGTAGCTCTCAGTGAGCGAGGATTCAGAAGAAGGTTCTGCTACGGAAGATGACCCAAGTCTTGTTAAAAATACTAACGCCCAAGATGTTCAGCAAGCACTCAAGGAACGGCGAGAACAAGCAAAACTTGAAAGCCAAAAGAAAAAGGAGAAAGATAAGGAGGACAGAGAGAAACAAAAGCAATTACGTGAAGAAAAGAAGGAGAAGCGAAAGACCGTGAAAGGAGAACGTCGCCGGTAGCGGAGCTCATGAATTCTTAAAGTTTAAGTTTTTTGTTTTTCTTTTTGTAATTATTGTCTGTAGTTTAGATTGTAGAGAGAGAAAAATAAGATGTCGAATTTACATTTAAATTTTGAATTCAATTCAATTTATAATCCGCGCGCAGTTATTATAACGTTTGGTTCTTATTGAGTTTATTGCCAAATTTTTGCAAATTAAAGGCGTTTTTGATTGGTAAAATGAAGTATTTTTTTATACGGATCCTTGTAATTTTGTCCTATTCGTTTACCCTGTACGCCCGCATAATCCTATTATCATTATCCACTGTCTTTATTTAAGTGCAAAGCGACGAGTCTAGCTCGTCATTCGTATTAGGCACCAAAATGAATATTTGAACTTTTTAAGACCGATTTTAGAAAACCGATTATTAGTTATTGTTTGTTATAAAAACTTAAATAATCATCAAACATATGACGCCACACAATTTCTATGCAAAAGAAAAGGTTTAACTTTGTTCTGACTTTCAAATATAAAACAGCAGTGCACAAAATTTTGAAGTAAGTAAGTAACTAGGCAGTAAATTTTTCTATCGGCTAGAATTACGGGGATTATAACGAATAATTGTCAAGAGATTTTCATATCTAACTAAAGATATTATTTCAACTCCTATACAGAAAATTATCTCAAAAGTAACGTTAGCAATCTTGTGAATTAAAAGGATTAATAAGAACATAAATTTGATAAATAATATCCGGTTAATACTTTGATATTTTTATTTATTACACCAAATAGGATGAATGGGCGTCAATATGCGCCCGATTGATCTGAAAATTACAATTACAGAACTAGTCCTACTGACTTTTAAACTGTAAACTTACTTATTAAAAAGCTATAAAAAGTTTTATAAACAAAATATCACAACGAAACTGTGGAATAGGAAGGGTAAATGCTTAAGAGCACGACTACGCTAAAACTATATAAAAACTAGGAAGGAGTCTGACTCAAGGACTGTGGCCGGTGGGGAGGTGTGAATGGCGGGAAACACCTATAAGTTTTAAATTAGGTACAGAGGCTAAAATCCTCATCTAACCTTACTACTTGTATATGAAATGCAAGTTTAATACTGTATTTATGTAAGCGTTTGGTAATTAAAATTAGTGCCATGGACCGCAGATCGGTCCTCCGACTGGACATAGAGTTAAACGCCGAATTCTCTTTAAACTTACGAAGTAACATTTTCAGTCTGCATTCACCAGCCAAATGCAGACTGTAGGAATATTTAAAATGTTTACGAGCACGAGGCACCCTCGTTGGTGCTGCCCTCCTCCCCGCCAGAGTACTCGTCCTCGCCGTCTGAAGTTTTGGCACTGTTCATGTCCTCCTCACCCGATTCATCCTCATCCTCGTCGTCGTAGTCCTCCTCCTCGTCTTCCTCGTCATCGTCCTGGGAGTCCAAAATCTCATTCGTGCTGTCGTCTTCGCCCTTCGTAAGTCTTTCTTCTTTTAGTAATTTGTGCTTAGCGACTTCTTCGGCCAAACTTTGGAGACATTCGGGATTCTGCAGGACAACTCGCCTATTGTTGTCCTCGACGCATTTTACGACGACCGTAGCAAAGTCCTTGCGACGCCGTTCGTCCCAACTTGAGTACTAAAAGGATTAACACATTTTTAAGCCAAAAATTTATAGTACTCAGAGGTGTAGAAAAATGCATTGTCATACTTAGTATCACTAAAAGTAATGCAAGCAAGACAAATTACCAGTACTGGTACTCCAAAAAATTTAAATAGTAGATACAAGTAATGATACTATTAACACGTTACTTGCCAGAATTTTCAAGAAAGAAATAATACCGAGTAAATCAGAGTATCAGTACTATTACTTGTAATAATACTCTTAATTAGTCTTTCTTCCGTTATTTATACTCATATTGTAATGATACTCTGATACAAATGTGATATTCAAGGGTATTATTTGTATTTTAAGGGTACGCCGCAAATTACGACTTATCAGAGCTCATAAAAAAATATACGAAAATATCACGCATTTACAATTCAATCTATAGTATTAAAATAGTCATTTAAATCGCCTCGAAAACCAAACTGATTTTGTCAAGGATTCTTTAGCATGGGATTTTTTAATGGTATCTTGAATTTAATACCAAATACTAAAGTCTACAGCCTTATATTTCTATAAAAAACATCTAGCAGACTAACTTACTGACTAATTTTATCGAAACCGATAGAATATGGATACGGTACGAAATTTCTAAATTTTTAATCTAAAAAAAAAAATTTCCAAATATCACAATTTCCAAATTTAAATCGCGAAAGGTCAAAATCCCCAACTTGAAATGTCTATATAGCAAACAAGTTGACTGCTATAGGGAATGCTAGTTTGAGAGATTTGGACCTTTGGAAATTCGAATGCGGTTGTTTAATGAAAACTGAACATATATTTTTATCAATTCTAGTTTTCAAGAATAAAAAAGAAACTGATGTACTGAATTTGTTTTATTTAAACCCAAATTTATACGAAACAAAGTTTATTGTCAAATTCAAAAATAGGAATATTAAAAAAGCAAATTTTATGATTCTTTGAAAATTAATACATTCTTATCACACTAATTTACACACACACACATATTAAATCAAATAGATAACACATCGTGCCTTGAGCAATAAACAAAATATACTTATTCCTAATTTAAATTTATTCAAAACAGCGAAACAAAACTATGCTCCAAATAAAAAAAATTGGAATTATGTACAAAACAAACATATTTTTCATATCTTTGTAAATTAATAATACATAGGTATTTGAAATAGTAAATAAACGCTTTCTCTTTATAAAAATTTGAAAACAAGACTATCAAATAAAAATTGCTTCGTGGTAAAAAAAATATACTTCTTATTTTAAACCAAAATTTACACTTAACGTAGAAAATAATTCAAAATAAGAATATAAACAAAAAACAAATTGTCGTCACGTTTTTGAGTGCCTACTAAATTAAATAACTACCTTCTTCGTAGTTTTCAAATTTTCTTCATTTCAAAGAAAATACCTTCGACAAAAATGGCCTCTTGTTTTTACTAATTAACAAAATACCAGTGGACCCATGCGAAATTTCGCACACATACTTTTGTTCGTATCCATTAAAGACGTTTACCTCTGGTTTTTTTTTATTTAGGCGAAATTTTAAATAAATAGCTCATTTTAATGCTAAGTGAGTATGTGATGTCAGAAGCAGAAACGGAAACACATCATTTGGTGTTTGGTGGAGTATTTATTAGTGGAGAAAAAGGAATGTAGACAGTAGAAATAATATGTAATATAGATTTTCAATGCCAACATTTTCTTCACTTTATGTAACCCGTTTAAAATTGATTGAAATTTTCTAAAACGAAGTCAATGGAGTTTTTTTTTAGATTTCCAATTTGGAGATTTTGAGATTTTTTCTTTGGATAATTGGAAATTTGTCTTGTATGGAGATTATAACCGGTCCCCTAGGATATTATATTTCCCTTTTGATACTAATAGCGGAAGTAAAGGAACAAATAGGAAAACCACTAATTTCTTATTCTACTCGCACTTGTCTGTATTTTTCATGACATGTCCCGATTTTTTCTATTGCGCCTCAAAGGCTGCTATTCGTTCTTTAAAGTTATATTTGTAAATTAATTTCTATTTTGAGTACCCACCACCGAAGACGATGTGAAAATGAACTCCTCGCAGTTGCTGGTCTTGACGCGGATGTACTTCTGGAGGAGGCTGGACCCGTCCCGGCGCCAGAGGCACAGGTGCGAGTTGCCCCTGTAGTCCTTGTCGAGGTCCTTCTTGTACAGGTAGAGGCTGAAGGCGCCCCCGAACTCCGCGGGCGGCTTCTCGGGCGCCTTCCTGAGCTGGGCGGCCTGCGCCGCGTTCGGCGGGGAGCCCCCCGTCGGCGGGTAGATTTTCTGGAAGCCGCCCTCGTCGGAGTCCTCGGCCTCCTTCATGATCTCTACCATCTTCTTCTTGGCGAGGAGCCTCGCGGCAGTCGCCGCCTTCCGCTTGTTGCGGCGCTTGCCCCTCGTGGGGCGCTTCTTTCCGCTCCTGGAGGACTCCGGCCGCCAGTCCTCCTCGGAGTCATCCGATTCCGTTTGCTCTTCCTCCGAGTCGATGAATGTTGTCGTCACGAGCTCGGTGCGACTTCGCATTTCCCAACGTGTCCCGGGGCGCGTCCAACGGTTTCTGGAATTAGCCTCTGGTGCTCCTTAATTAGTCCTGCACTGTCCCCCGACGCGGCACTTTAATTCGGGTATTTTGGTTTCTTCTCGCGCCGAGCAAACGCTCTTCCCTCAGGATGCAGAAAAAACTTGACAGATCTCAAGTTGGATGTTGAAAGCTGCTCTTCCTGCTGCGACCTACGTGAAAGCTCGGGAGAGCGGTTCGGGTACTCGCTACCTCCCGTTTGGACCTCTACCTGTTGGGGTAAAGTTCAGCGAATACACCCGGAAAAAGTTGGTGGATTTTATCCAAAGCTCTTCGTCATTTTTAAGTTCTTAAAGCTCAATGCCGTTACCTTGCTGTACTAGATAACTACAGTTACTGTAGGGCTGAGTAGTTTTTACCATTTTCATTAGCTGTGTTTCTTCAATGGACTGGATCCAGGTTTTAGTACGTTTTCTCCACATTGCTACTTTGGAAGTGGGAAACGTCTGAGATTTCCCCGTAACCTGGATAGAAAACCAGATAAAACCTGGGTTTTTTGGTTTTCATGTAGAGAAATCGTACTAAAACCTGGATCCAGTTCATTAAAAAACGCAGCTATTAAACCACTAAAAACACTCATCAACATATTTATGTTCATTTATGTAACAGAACAAGTAATAAGTTACATCAATTGAGTTTTTTTGTAGATTACAAAATCCAAAAATAAAAGAGTTACCCTAAAAGTAGGCCAAAATTAGTCTTGACCTTGAATTTTCAACCAAAATGTAGCGAAATAAAAGTTTATGACGAAATTCCTACTTTCAGAGAAATTTCAAGATGAGTATTTGTTGCTATTTTGAGAAACGAATGGTCAAAATTGACTAAATCGAGTTTTACTATATATTTAGTTGTTGGTGTTGATTTGAAGGCGCTACGAAAACGAATCAAAAATGTTTAATAAAACTATTTAATGATTAGCTTAATCTAAAATTTATACATTTTTTAGGGTCCTGTACCTCAAGAGGA
The DNA here is from genome assembly GCA_951509405.1 of Machimus rusticus. NCBI lineage: Eukaryota > Metazoa > Arthropoda > Insecta > Diptera > Asilidae > Machimus > Machimus rusticus. Next base: position 1,541,624 of record OX608052.1, on the reverse strand, counting down.
AAACAGGAACCTTTACAGGATAACTTCGTTGTCCGTCTGCCTGTCTATCAAGACCCTTTTTCTCAGGAACGCGTGGGGTTATCAAGTTTAAATTTATCAATATCAAACACTCAGGTCTGCAATCCCTTGGAGCTGTGTAAAAATCAAATTTCTAAGTCAATGCAATCAAAAGAAGTCATATAACTCTTATTAAAAAAAAAATCCGGAATTTCATAAGATGTTATTATGACAGTATCAGTCTTGGTTTGTTTTTAAATTCCTTTTTTATTATTAACTTTTAATTCATATTAGACGGTCTTTATATATAGCATAAAAAAAATCGCAATAAAAATAAAATTGAAAAACAAGATCGCATAAAAAAGGATTGCATAAAAACAGGTTGGGTGCGAATAAGTTGCGTGCACACTTTTAGCACTAAGTAGGTTTTGTGAAAGTATATAGCGAAAGTTCTAGCTGATGCCATAACTATTTCAACACTAAATAATTTGCCATTTTTGTTTGCGACCCTTTTTTTTTATAATTGTAATGGCCACAAAAACTGATATTCTTAAAAAGAAATAATATTTTAAAACAATTAACTTTTCAAAATTTGAAAGGTATGTAGAAAACCCTTTAATAGCAATATCTCTTTTCCTAATTAAAAAAGGTGGTAGGTGTAATACCTTTTAAAATCTATATTACATGCGCCAACTTTTAGTACAATTGGCCTTAATAAAGTCCAGTATATTTTAATACGAAGAGTAGTCGAAGTTGAAAGAAAAAATGTTGATACATATTAAATTGAAAGAGATTTGTTTGTGAAGAAACCAAAGTTATATTCGAAATATCTTTGCTTACATGTAATAGGAGCTTCCTTCGGGCAATTATTTGCAAAAAAATGTTATGACATATCGTATTAACAGAAATTGCAAAAATCTAAAAATCGAATTTTTTACTTTCATAAGTAGGTATGTAGGTATATCCCCTTAATATATATTTTATAATTTTGTAAGGCCAGTGCACACATCTAAATGTTTTTTTAAGTTTTCATTATCCACTTGTATTTTTTGCAATCTTAAAAATAAAATAGAAGCAGTTTTGTAGAACTCTGATTTAGAACTAAATCGTTTCTTCGGGTTTAATAAGAAAACTCTGTGTAATATATTCTATAAAATTTTATTAAACATTATAAGATTATTAATTCGCAATAGCTTTAAACTAAACATATAACGGGATTAACATAGCAATGTGGACTGAAACATACAGTTCGATAACATAAAAACGCAAATAACTCATAGAATGCTTTGGATCTTTCGACTACACCAAGCGGCTTACGTATTCAGTTCGATTAAATAGCTCTAAGGTGCACGCTTGAAACCATTTGTTTCTTAATTAAAAAAACTTTATGTACTCTTTATCAAACGTGGTTTTCTGAATAAAAAAATATAATAATAATAGGTGCAGGTAATTGTCGTTTAAAAGAAACAAATGGATAGATTCCGCTCTGAAGCGCTAAACTTGTAGGATAATTGATTCGTTTGCAGATATTGTGCTTAAACGCGATCAGCATAATTTTTCTTTCTAGCGATGATATCTTTTTCTATTGAAGCAATTTACTTCGAAAACTTCTATAAAATTATCAAAAGACCTCGTTCCGTATCAGTTGACTGGCTCTCTCGATCTTGCGACTTAAGGCTTAAGCCACATTGAAGGGAGTCATTTTTGCCGCCTAAACAATCGAAATTGTTATACGCGGGTGGGGGTGCCAAAAAATGCTGCTCTCCGCGGGCTGGGTGAAGGGTTGTTGTTGACTGTTCGTCGCGGGCACTGTTGGCAATCAGAATATGATCGATCTGCAATTTAGAAGCACGTTAGATGCAACCCGCGCTTATCTTAGCACTTTAGCATTTTGTACCTCTAAATTTAACTCCTTGGGCCTCGTTGATGATAGCCACGAGGGCAGGGTGCTGATATCGCTCCCTGAAGATAGCCGATCCGTTTCCATTCGGCAGATGGTTCCCATTCACTTTGTAGTATCGGTTCTGGTTAGGATCATAAAGTTCGTTGTGGTTGAGGCGATTGGCGGATCTGATCGAAGCGCACCGATCTTCTTCGTTGCGAATCTTTAGAACTCGCTCCTGGGCACTGTACCGGGATCCGTTCATTGCACTGTTGCTAACATTCGAGATTTGGGTGTTTTTGGCCCGAAAGCTTCCTCCAGGAGATGCCAACATCGTTCCACGGGACGAGCTCACAGTGGTTTCAGTTGAGTCCCTTGGACTTGGGTGAATCACATCACGATAGCTCGATGGACGATGAGTCGATGGGGGAGTGTCTAAGCCACTGTCGTTCGCTGAATAATCGATGTCAGTCTGAACTGAAAGTGTAAATGATATTTGTAAATCTGCTCATTGTTAAATATGCTTGAATATGCTTTGTGACTTAGTCCTGGGTTCACTATGAACACAATTGTCTATAACTAATTATTCGGGGTCATGTCGTAAATTCTTTTGTAAATACATAGACCAAAACTCAAGATATGTATAGCGACGAGCAAAATTGAATATAAAATCAAGAACTGCCCATTCATTCAATTTACCGCTCAAATATTTAATTTACTGGTCGAATCCTTTTAGGTTACTGGCTACATTTTACATTAATTTAATTACTGCCAAAACAATTTCTTATTGCTCGATGTAATACCTCGAATATTTAAAAAACTACCAAAAAAATTAGTTGGCAATTTAAAATGTACTAAAAATTATAAAATCAACCTTTTTCTTAAAGCTGAAATTTAAGCCATAGAATTTCTTTAATATTTGTGTGAGTTCTCCAATTTTTGGGGGTCTAAAGATAAAAGTGTGATTGCTGAGATCTGTAAATTCAAAAATAAATATGTAGTAGGTAATATGTGCAACAAGGGCTTCGCTCGTGTGTTTATTGCTGCCAGCGTAAGCAATCGGCTACGCACCGCCCGAGTTGCACATTAAAGCACGAGTGGATAATATGCCACTTTACAACCGAAAAGCCGTGCTTTTTAGAGACACTTTTCTCTCACGCGTGCGGAAAAATACCAAATTACATGACATTTTCGTGAAAAATCGGATTAAAAGTGGAAAAAAACTTGAATCCAAAGAGATTTATAAAATATAATTTACCTGCAAATTTTAATAAGATTTATTTAGAAACGGCTAAGAAGCAGAGAATTAGGAACGTTTCGAATTACCCCGAAATTTGTGGTTCTGTAGAAAAGTTAGTTTAATTTAAAAATTATATGTATATTTTAGATGCCCCGAAATTACACAAAGAAGATTGACACTAGAAAACCTAATATTAACAACATAAGTTTCATGTTCCCAATTACCCCACGAGTGTTGGGTAAATGGGAACGATTACACTAGTTCTATACCTGGACCTTAAAAAAAAAATATTGCTAATGCTTTTTTTATGGTTATATCGTTAGCAGATTACCAAAGTTTATTTTTGAATAAAAGCTGATTTTATTTATGATCTTGTTTTTACATTTTTGGGACCTTTATGCTAGGTGTTCCCAAAAACCCCACGCTCCCTTACTAGAAAATTACACTTAAGCCAAGTTCCAGGTCTAAATAACAATGCTATTTCAAGAAATTTTAGATAGAATTCGATTTTACCTGAGTGCCTATTATCATTCGGCCCTTTTGGTTTCCTGTACATCCATTCCTTCTCCTCATTGCCGTTTTCATTGGCCCTGCGATGCCGCCGCAGTTGAACGTCGCTTTCGTCTTCTTCATCGACAACGTTGTTGCTGCCGAAGTTGCTAACGAACATCCGCCGCGGCGACCCGTAGAAGCTGCCCGAGTAGGAGTTGTTCTGAGCGCTCCCCCCGTTCGAGTAGCGACTGTTTGCGCCGCTCGAGTAAGGGATCTTCTTGGGAGTTGAGTGGTTCGTGGACATCCCGTTGCTTGAGTGATTCTCATTGTTTAGAGCACTCAGGTCTGGGACCGAGTCCGAAAAAAGGAACGGGTTCGTCGAGTTGACGCTCTTCTGGCGCGTCATCAGCCAGTCGTCGAGCGCACTTGAGTAGGTGCCGCCAAGCCCAAAATGATGCGCTTGCAGCGATGCGTGCGATGGCGGCGCCGCCAAAGAGGCACGCGATCGTGGGCCCTGGGTGATCTTCAAAGCTCTGCGACGTTCTTTGCTCGTTAGCGTGCATTCCTGGAATTAAATTATAATTTCCCGATTGTAATCAGGCATCCTCCTCTTAATCACAATTATCACCCACCTCGAGCAGTTCGAACCAATCTTCCAAGCCGTGATCGCACCGCAGCAGAACCCGTCCTTCTCTGCCCAAGAGAAGTCCGATTGCGCTGTACGACCTCCGATTCAACCATTCGACCTTTTCGACATCGACAAGTTTAACCTAGAACGAAGAGAAAAGCACAGATTTATTATTCAGTCGATTGATGGAAGTATTAAATCACGACTTTTGCATGATAATTCGGACGCGTTTCCGGTCCCATCGCCCACCGGCCAAAACCGCTGGAACGTGGCCATCGCACCCTTTCTCCCTCTTGCAACGCGTCGCGTCGCCTCGCCTTGTGGAGGCACTAAATTTCGTGGGCCATAGCTCCCACGGATAAACTCCCAATTGCAGCGAAATATTGGCCTTAACAGGTTTTTTGGCATCTTACTTAACATGCAATATCTTAACTAAGAAACTGATTGATGACCGCAGCACTTCCACACGCCGCTGGTGGAAGAAATGGGTAGTGGGCGAGATCGCTGGGAACTCTATGTAAATGACTATGTTTAGAAAGATAATAGATTCCGATTGCAGGTGCTACTCGTTTCTTCTGCAGTGGAAAACCTACGGCCGTTCACCTTGCTGCGTAACAGAAGAAATGTAACGAAGGTTGTCGCCAGAGGGATTAGGTTGAGATTTTAATTACGTTTGCATTCATAATGTTGAACTGAATAGTGCGAAAAGGTTACGTAAGCTACTTGTTTACGCTCATGTTAAGCTACTAAGTTTGTGGGAATTTTAGAGAAGTAATAACACTATCAATTTTCAACACAATTTGGGGCATACGGCATACCATTGTTATACATGTTCACACAATATTAGTAATTACAGTAATGTATATCATGTTTGTAAGTGAGTGATTGCTGATAATGGCCCAATAAGCCGAAACGCGTAGACAAAATAATAAATAAGTTTTGTGGAAAAGTATCAAATGTTTCCTTTTCAAAAACGAGTGATTAAATTTCAAATCGACACACTGTTGTATGCGACCATTTTGTGGATATTTTTGATTTAATAATCAATTTTCCCCAAAAAAGTTTCACCAAAGGATACTAAGGGCTATCATATCAATAATGATTTTATAATTTTTTTTGCAAAAATATTAAAATGGCAGCAATGAGAAATCTCAAAATGGGGAAAAATAATGTTAAATATTTGGGGCTGATTTTTTTTAATAACTTATTCTTATTCACTGAAAATACTGAAAAAGCAATAATTTAAATAGGTACCTATATCAAGCGAAAACAAAGCCTTTGAGAAGTATTTTAGTCTACATTTGCTTATAAATATATGTACAATAGATTATGCTTAAGCCTGTTCTATAATATATATACATATATATGTGTGTGTGAATCAAAATAAAGTGCACGTTTAATGCTTTAAAAACGTTTTCACAAGAATTACTTTTACACCACATTTAAGTTTTTCTGATTAATATATTTTGCCTGGTAAAAACGTTTCTAAGAATTTTCTATTCTTGATAAATTGTGGTTGATTATCACTAATTGAATTTGCGACAAGATAGCGAAATTATTTAGAAATGAGCATAACACTAAGATCCATCTTAAAAAATTAGTTACATATGTACATATGAAACATATCGAGAAGTTCGCTTTTTGATTATATTTTAGATGTGACTCAATAGTATTTCTCTTTGTGATCTCATTGATATAAGTATTTTTGGAAATCTCGGAAATTTTAAAAACTTCCCCCTGAAAAATGATGCAAGTCTATTTAAAGTTATCAGCCAAGTTAGATTTATCATACTTTTTTATATTTGTTTTTTATGAGATTTACCTTTTACGTTTCATACTTTCACTGCACCAGTTAAAATTAAATGGTTTGTCTACGTAACAACCAGGCAGACATTTCTAATTATAGATGAAAAAATAATGCTAATTTTTAACCGACTTTATAATTAACCGAATTAAAAAAAAAACGTTGTGAGTGTGAATCTCCATGAACCAAGAAAAGTCCTGGACAAGTTGAATTAATTTTCAAATAACAATTTTATTTACAAATCATTTTAACACTTGCTGTAAGCCATAGCTAGTGATTATTTTGATTTATTTTATAATGCTCTACTGATATAGACTAACAAGGAAATTTAAAACATATTCAATATTCAGATACAAAAAAGAAAGTGAAAAATCGTAAAAAACTTAAGGCAATCAATTGGGAATTACGAGGCTGCGATCAATTCGACATAATGATTAATAATCCATTAACTTAATTATTTCAATTATCTGTTATTTCAAATAATTAAATTCAAAAAATTGTTTATTTTAAAATAAAATAAAACTTTATTGAAATGATAATTTACTGGTAAAATCCCATGTTCTTTACTTGAAATAAAAAACTTCTTTAAATTAATTAGTTTATAAATTTAGATCGATTTATTTTTCGAAATCATTATCCGCTAATATATTCTTTGGCTAATGTCACACGTAGATAATAATACAGCTGAAAGAATTATTAATTCTAGCACTGAACTCAACTTTTCAAAATGTCAATCTTGAAATGAAATGAAAAATGAAATTATCCGCTACATATATGTACTTTCCATCAAAAATACTTTTCAATCAAATTTAATTTCGTTTTCATTTCAAGATCAGATAGTGTCAATATTTAAAATATTAAAATGTTGAATTAATAAATGAAGTTAACAACTATACGAACGCTTTTAGAACAAAAATTTTATTGAAAAAATAGTGAACTAACACGTTCTTAAAAAAGACAAGCTAAGAAGCAACTTATGAGTAAATCTCATTAAAGCATTATGATAAAAATTTTAAAAATATCAGAGGATATGCTCTCAGTGAGTACTGAGCATAAAGAAATATAGCAACAAAATCAAAACGACTGTCGATTTGGCATAGAATGTCGCATTATTATTATAAATACATATTTCCAGGGGTATTTATTCAACAAGTGACATTTCCGTTGAACTAGCTTAAAAATGGACATCAATTAGCGGATAAATTGGCCTATGGCCAAATGGAGCCAGCCCAGCTCGAAGTGGAGCTTTTCGGTCATGTATCATTCGGCACGGCATGGCACACGGCTAACACGTGAGGCCTTAGCCGCGATGTCTGTCTTTGGCGTGACGAAGTGATTCATTTCAATTAGCGCCAGAGCGCAGAAATCAACAGTCGGGCAGCCGTGCGGCTGCATTTTATCCGATTTGAAGTGTTGACTTCGGGATTATGCGCCATCAAAGAAGGCAGTGAGAGCACGTTTCCATCAGCCAAACCACGCCGATCAGAGCAGGGGAGCCTCAAGGATTTGGACAAATAAACGCCCAAGCCGAAATACCTGGAGTTTTGCTAGTTTCGGTATCAAATTGAGAAACCGTGTTGGGATTTGAGTGCGCATAAATTGATTGATCGGAGACCAGTCACAGATTGACTGTTGTTAGGTTTATTTCATCTGGTCGAGGGCCAGGTTGCCTTACCTTGAATATAAATTGTCCCATGTCTGAAATCCTCTCGGCCGCCGATCCTGAGGCCCTTTTGAAGCAGTGCAGGTAGTCCCGGGTGAGGACGAAGTACCTGTGGAGAGAAAATTTTCTAGTTAGAAAACGGCTACGGGGGTGCTAAAAGTGCGCTTTTCCGGTGATGCAGTGAGAATGCGAGTTTTGTTGCTGGATTGCATGTGGCCCGCTCATTAGGGCCATTAAGCCCGGTCATTATTATGCAGCCTCGCGGTGCAGATGTCTGAAATGTGCATTAGCCGTAAAAGGAGATTTCTTGCAACTTAGTTGCGTTGCGTGATATCTTCTATCTTGCATATAACTAAGTAAGTAGATTCGCGAACAAGCTCGCATTAAGATGGTTGCGATATTAAAAAGCTGCGGATAGAGTATCAAAGAGCTCCACCACCATCGTCATGAGTTATACTGCCCGACCGACGTCGGGTCGGTCCCATCGTCGGGTACTAGAAAACTTTGTATTTTGCACTGGTGCCGCAAAATTATAATTTTTTTCTTTTTTCTTCTATAAATGAAAATATAGAGAAACAGCAAAGTGTTTCCTCACTTCGCTAGACTTTAACGTTTTTCCGTTCCATTATAGCAGAAATAAATTACCGTGATTTTATGCGAAGATACATGCGGCCAAAGAAGTCGCCAGCTGCAGGCACATCAAAGGTGACTGGGAACAATGAGCGCGCATCAACCTGGTCGTGGTCGTGGTCTTCAAGCCGAAACCCATTCTTTGGGAAAAGTTCAAAGAAGCAGGTAATCTCGGCGGCAATCAATTACCTCCGCTCCACGCTTATTAGAGGCTAGCGGTCAGATTTGTTCAGGTTGATGTGGCAGTGGCCCCAAGTTATGACGGAGCATTTGAACTCTTCCGCTTTGTTTTTATTCTTTACCGCAATGGGCCACACGAACTCTAATATCTTAACGGTTACTAGAACCTTCGGTAATGTGAACGAACAGCGTAAAATTTTAAATATAGTTTTGTTATACACGAATCACAGCTATTCTAGTCGTGCTAATTATATACTTAAAAGGCGGTAAAAAGCAGAAAAATGAGCTCAAATTATTTAACACTTTCAAATTAGGTTAACGGACTTTTTGAAGTACATTTCCTTACACATAGAGCTTGTGTTTTTGTTTTCGTAAGTTTCAATAAAGAAACGAACTTTTGGTTAATGATAAAATTATGGGATTTAAAATAAAACCGGGATTAAGTGAAAAATAGGGGTTCCACTCCGATTTCAATGAAATCTTGCAGGTGCTTTCCGTTTGCCCTAAAGAGGAAGGATCTGAAAGAATTTTTTCGGCGGTCGATTAAATTTTCGGAAATATTCAACTTTTAATTTTGACATTTTGTAAAAATTAAAAGTTGAATATTTGAGCCGCAAAATTTGTTTACACCTGTACAATTTCAGTAAACAATATTTTGATGTTATTTGAATTTTTTTACATTTGCAATATCTGAAATATTACGGACGCAGCATGTTATGGCCAACAATGAAATAACAGGTAAGCTGCTTTGTTTTCATTGCTAATTTTTTTTTTTCCCGCATTCAATTGTTTTTTTATTGTTATTGTTAAAATACAGTGAAAATGTGTAGTATAGTGTAGTGCAGGTGTTTTGATCAGAATAAGATCATCGAAAAAACACATCTAATATTGTACTATTTCTATGTAAATTACTTTTTGCCAAAATGAAAAATACACTTAATATTTAAAAAAAAATTAAATGATGTTCTAGGGTGCTTAGTTTTTAGATTCTATTTTTAGTATACAAGCAATCTCAAGCATTTTCAAAATTGAAAAATTGAAGATGTATTTTTGATCATACTGAAACAAAAATCAGCATATGGGAGTTTTCATGTTCGATTATTTCATTCATTAAAATTTAAAAATCAAAATGATGAAATTTTGAAAGTCTTTAGTTCAATGGGATTACAACAAAAATTAGCACAGGGGGTTTTAACTAACTAGGGCCAGTTATTTAATATCCGTCGGGTATTCCAATTTAAAGATATAAAAAATATAAAAGGTAATCGGATTTACACACAAAACTTGGTATGCGGAAGTTTCTAGCACCGCTTGTGTGAATGGAAACAATCCAAGTTAGTGAATTCAATATTGTGGCCCAAAAATGTAAAATTTGATTAGATTTAAAACAATCAGTATAACTATGTGTAATAGTAAGGTTAATGAACACTTTACTTAAATTTTGGTCTTATCATTATTTCACGGGGTGTATTCCTTATTATTCGAATTTAAAAATGATATAATTATTTAGTAGCACACATCAACGTAATTGCGATTTAGTCAAAATAGAAATATGCAATTTATTACAAAAATACCAACCTTTCTTTCCATCTAGAAAATAATCGATCCCGCTGCTGCCACAGTAGCCCTCGTTTAATGGGTCCAGTCATGGACGAAATTGGAATTCTACCAGCAAGAAGTGACTGCTGAAATCGATGAAAAATACAATTGGGAATTAATAATTAATAAATGATTTAATTTAAATTTGATGACAATTTAGTCTAATTTTACATACATTGTATATGTATTGCAGAATGTGTTCTATATGTATTATTTGCATGTATATTCAAATGAAGAATTAATTATATACCGTATATACCTTTTCGGTCTTCCTCCGGGTAGTGGATAAAATATAAATTTCCGCATGTCTAATCAACAAAATTATTCCACTCTTGATTTACCTATCCTAATCTAGAAACTCTGCTTCTCCCCCAGACATTAAGTTAGGGTAATACAGCACTTAACCTTTGCTCCTATATCAGATTTTTCCATTCCATCTTGCGATGTTTTTGCAGACAACTAAAAGGAACCTGAATGCGGGAGCTTGAAAGGGCTGGTAATGCAGATTGCGTGAAAAGAGCTCCTGCTGTAGCCCCATATTGGTGCTCCCCCTTTTAAGTGTAATCAGAAAATTTATTTGCCATTTCCTTTATCTTTTCCACCTTTAACACATTACAATTACTTTTACCAGAAATCTTCCAACCGAACTCAGGAAAATTTAGAATCGACCGACTGAAAAAAGGTGTGGATGGTTTTTCCGTTCTGCCCGCTTATTATATGCATAAAAAGCTAGCAAGAAAATTAATGTACAACCTCCAAGATAGTATCTATCTTTCTTCCACGAATGATAAGTGCGCTTTCCTTGAGCCTACCTAGTTGGATCTAGTCGAGTAGAAAAAAATAAGAGTAATAAAGCCAAAATGTCTGGCTGGCGGGTCCTCCAAGACAAAGTGAATGAAATACAAGTTAAGATTCTTCCAGTTGAGCATACTTTTCCCTTTTTATTATTTCAAAGAACGAAATCACAAAATCCTTCCTCCCAGCCCTATCTGCGGATGGGATTGAAAATTTCAATTCAATTGGAAGATTTTGACTCTGTATAAGAGCGCTCAGGCAATAAACGTAATATTGAGAATGAAATGGTTTAACAATGCGATTACGATTCTTCTACATTTCAAGACGATATAGTTTTTATAAAAATGGCGTTATTCAAAGCGTATTCTACCAAGATTTTATTTACGAGTAGTACTGACATACGTTCAAAGGATTACATCTAATTCAGTTAAGAAAGTTCGATTGAACTGAAGTATTAGGAAAACAATTGCTTTTCTGTTGATTTTGAAGGAAATGTTTGAACTTAAGTATTGAATAATGGAAAATAAAATAAAATCTTGGTTTTACAAGTTCATCATGAGAAAATGTTTATTATATGAAAATATTATAATAAAATAACTACTAGAAATTTTCAATGTTTCCTTTTTTAAAATTTATGGCATTTCATAGCGATTGTGATAAAATTGTGGAACCATTTAGGGACAGTGTGTATTTTATTTTGTAAAGAAAACTTAAAGTTTTCCTACCTGTTTTCAAATTTATCTACCAGTGATAAATTTTGTGGATAACTAAGGCACTAACATGTACATTGAAAATTTTCTTTCGGTGATAAATCTAAACATCTATACCTTTATGTTTTAATGAAATAAATTAATAAAATATATGAAATATTTGATTAGGTATACAATCGAGAAACTGTGTTATTATTCTGATGAAAAGTGTCTTACTCCTAAACTATATTCATTGCATCAGTTTTATGAAAAACATTTCTTAAACCGTAATGTAGTATTTTTTCGGCTCCAAATCATGCCTAAGTTTTCTCAGGATTTATGTTATTTTGCTTTGATAGTACGAAATATTTTTCTGAGTGAGACCCGCGGAGCAGTTGAGTTTAAGTGATGTTGTAATTTTTTAGCTGCAAAGTTTCCCACGTTAAATTGTGTCAATAACCCCGCGACGGCGGTTAATTCACTTGAAGTTGCACTTATGTCCATTGCAATTGATATGCGAGGAAACGGCGGCCGTTCGCGATGTTTATGATTATGTGCAATGACATCGTTATCACTGCGGGAAGGGCGGAAGGCGCGAAATTCTCTAATGGCCGCATATTTTCCGCTCTTCTATTGCGAAATTGCTTAGAACCGGGGCCAGGCCCAGACCGATGAATCAGTTTTAACGCAACACGTTGATCAAAAGTGGGTCAACCCAGGCGAAACGAGCTTGCCGCAGTACGTCAACATTCCACAACTTGGTCAGTCGAACTCCGGGCTCTGGACAGCCCCGGGAGCGAATATGATCGATTTTAATGTTGCCGGGCTGTGTCCCCGGCCGTTTTACTTGGGGGAGACATGCTTCGGCTTGTTGCCCATAAACCCGAGATTTCCAAACAATTTTTGTTTATGGCCGGACAAATTAAGAAGAATATTCCCTCGGAGCGGGCTGATGTTGCCTTCGAGAATAAGTTTTCGGAACAAAAAACATCTTTTTAAAAATAACCCAACCAGAGGACGTGCCAGCTTTTCGAAATCTTTGGCGGAGGGCATTTATATTATAATTGCCGCAAATTTCTAAAATTTATTACGAAATTTACAGCCCTGAAATTGGTAGGTATGTGCTAAAAGGTTTTAAATCATCACAAAAGTTGTTGAAACCTATATCACATACATATGTACATTTGTATTCTATTAAGACACCAATATAAAAAATATTCTACATTGTTATTATGTTCAAGATTATGTATATACAAATCATTTTTTATACAATATATCATAATAGCAAAAAGTATTCTTAGAAGGCCTGAATTATTTGAATATTTTTGGATCTTCCTCAATTCTTCAAGGGCAAAAGGTTTGTCTAGTGTTTGGAAAAAAGTGATTTGTTTTAGAAAACGGAACTAATGTACTTTATCCGATTTTGATATTTAAATAATTATGTCCCCGAAAACAGTTAAATCGAAAATTCCATTACTTTACATTAAAAAGTGTATAAAATTAGAGTTGGTTCTGTTGAAATAAGTTCATGGAGTGCACCATTAGTTATTTATGCATATTATATAAATGAAATTTTTACCACAGTATGGTGATTAATTTTGGATTTACTCAATTTTCTATTGCAAATCATAAATCAGAAAATTATTTAGTACCATGGAGATTTATTTAAATAGTTAACTTTATTTATTCAAAAATCTCTCGTCTTGTTTCTTGAAAAATTATAAATAACGCATGCATAGTTTTAAAATTCACAGGTGCTTAAATTGCAATTACGCTACCTACTATGTTTTTTTTCTCAGTTCTTATTCTACTTAAAGTGCATTATATTAACGCGTTTTCCTCGAAGCGACTAAAACTCTTGTTTATTTTTTATGTACGTTATCTCCAATTAATAAACATAAAATTCTTTCTTCAAAAGCAAGCAAAAGATAGCTTTGTAATGAAACGATGAAGATAAAGGCAGGATGCTTCACTAATTAAAGGCTATCATTTGGCGAGAATTTATCTGGGTGTCGGCAGATCGCACAAAGAATGAGCAGCTTCTTTTGTTCAAACACCAGTTTAAGGGAAGTCTAATCTCAAACCATTTCCCTTCTTTGCTGCGTTATCGTCTTTAGGCCTTCCCACTGCCACACACAAATTTAGAGAGGAACAACCGCAGAAATTAATTAAAATTGATAAAACGTAATTGCCATTTGAAAGATGAATGTGGCCAACTTTATTTAACCCCAGAAAGTAAATATTTATATTTCAATTGTATAAACTAATTGCCTTCGGTAAATGTGATGTGAACAATGTATGATATTAAGTATAAATATCAGATAAATGTATTTATTTAAAAGAATTTCACTTCAACAGCGATCACTTTATCACATTGAAAATATTTCCACAATTTTATCTACATATCTATCTTAACCTATCTATTTTAAAAATTTCTGATTTCAAATATGTACATACATATATTATGTATTAGTAGATACTAGAATCATGGAATTGGAGTTGGGATATAAAATAATTCAAATAAATGACTTTAAATATCCCTATATAGACACACAAGTTTTGCAAAAATCCGATCAAAATAAATATGCTTAAGTCAACTTTTTAATTATGATAACATATTTGAAATCATTGATACTGAAAACCTCTTCATACTTAATTTTAAGTTAAATTTAGAACATTGTGCCGATAAACTTGTAAGTAGAATAATTTCAAAAATAATAATTCGATTAAAATCTCTTTTAAATTATCACTATTTCCCTCTTTATAAATAGGTATCCATTACATTTCCGACGAATTTTTGTTAGTATAATTTTCCCATTTCAGGTTGTTTTGCTACACAGCAAGTTTTCCCACCTGCCTAAGTTATCGCGATCGTACATTGACTTGAACGCAGCGTTAGTAAAGCCAAAAAGCGAAAGTGAAATAGCCATTTACGTTGGACGAGTGAAATTTTTATTGCTCATCTACACGCCCAAAGAAGACTGTTGGCCACCATTTAAGAAACGGTCTAAATCTTAAATATACATGTTGGTATCTTTCAGCACACTTTGCAAAAGTTGCGCCGATTTGATCAAATCTCAAACAAGATAAACAGCCTACTGTCTTAAAAGATTGCGGTCTGATACTAGTAGACATAACCAGGCCAGGCCAGGCCAAACTGGTGCAATGAAATGTAAAAAATATCTTTTTATGGCTATGCTGTGCCCGTTCATTGCAAAATGTACACTATACAAAGTTTTCTCGTAATGCCAGCGTAATACGTCGAGCTCGCCTCGGGTTAAGTTCAAACGCATCGTCGAGTTAGATTTTCTCTTTTGTTACTCAGGCAAATAATTTCTATGTCAAGCCTGAAAAGTTTTTGCTAATCATTTTTGATATTAAATAGAAAATGCTTTATAATATTGAATGAATTACACTATTATGTTACGATATGGATGATAGCTTAGTTGAACGTGGCTATATGATTCCGAGAATATCTATAAAAATGAAATCAAAATTAAATGAACTTAAAGCTATAGAATTAAACTACTAATTATATTTAATTAACTGAAAAGTTGCATTCATATTTCACGAAGCGATTTGACAAGCATATGTTTTTTATGTAAGAAAAATTGTTTTTGAAGAATATATCAATCAAAGAATAAAAAAGAAATTTTGCTTTTTTTAACGGAATTTTTCTCGAAGTAGTTTGAAATTTTTCATTTTGGATTCGTATTTGGCACTCCAAAAATTAAAATTAAATTAGGATCGCATATATTCTATTTTAAAATCTAGAGTATTTCAAATATACAGTTGTCTTATATGCTTATTAAAATGAAATTCCCCTTATCAATAAAAGTTCCAATGGGCTTTAGCCCTATAAATATTTATTAGTTATAATTAGCTGCTCTCAACTCAATAATATTTAAGCTTTTTTCTTAGCATCATTAAAGTGGACCACCATAACACGACTATAAAAAGAAACACATCATATTTTAAGAACGGAAGTAGAAAAACGAGTTTAAATTCGATTTTAACAATCGAGAAAAGAAAATGAAATCGGAAAGGAACCCAAAGAGATTTCTTTTATTTCTCTTTCATTTTTCTCACCATTATCCCAAACTACATAAAGTAAACGTGTTGCAATAAATTTTGGAAGGGTTTGCATTTAACAAAACCTCAAAACTTGCGAAGAAAATTTCAGAGAAATCCCTTTCATTTATTTGTAGCGCTTGAGTCGTGCTGGAGGCACAACATTTATTAATACATACATGCTTAAGTAATATAATTATTTTGCAGTTTTAAAACGCAAATTCAATTGGATACGAAAAATGGTGTTATTTGATACTATAACACGCTCGGAGAAATTACAAATGTTTTCAACAGAATACCTGTTGTTGGTAAATGCACTTTTAAAATTATCTGCTGAGTGGGTTGAATTTGAAGCCGTTCTTACTCTTAGATTATATGTAACTATATTTTTTCAGTCCACACTTTCTCAGACATCTCAATTAGCATGAAAGTGTAAAAATTGTCAGTAACTGCCAGAGAAGATTTGTTTGAACGATAGTGTCGTAAATGTGAGCATTTTCCATCTCTCAGCGGGATGAATCATCTTTTAATCATCACTCCTCAATCTAAGAGTTTTCTCCACTGTCTGCGACCGCTAGAGATTTTAAGATGTCAGATGGCATTTTTACCAGTGGCAATTAACATCTCATCTCTCTACTTCTTGCGGTTCATTTCTTTAATTAGCAAAGTCGACGAGGACTGAGTAATTCTGATGCATTTTTACTTTCCAACTTCCATTCTCGAAGAAGAATTGCACCATGATTGCCGTTGTTAACGCTTAACGTTTATGATTATACCACTTTTCACTTTGATTCCTCTTTACTTTGCTGAATTTAAAATTGCTCCCAATGCACATAAATAGTAAAATGTAAACTTTAATAAGAAAAGAAACGTACTAATTTTAAGTACCAAGTAATGGTACTGGTAATTTGTCTTGCTTGTATTATTTGTACTGGTAATTGTATTGGTAATGATGATACTTTTTTAAAGCTCTGCTCAGTGGTAGTATGGACTTGTTTTGAAAATTTAAAAAAAATGAGGTAGGTTAAAATGCCCTTATTTTAATTTAAATGTAAATTTACTTAAAAGAAGTCGAAAACATAAGATTTCCACTTAACAATATAGCACAATAATAAATTTTATTGGGGACCATAAAGACGACAGGGAAATTTCAAAGCCAGAATAATAAATGGAAGTATAGGAGGTCACTAGGGAGGATTTCAAAAAGCCCTCTCCTGACTGAAATAAGAAAGAAAATTGAGCATAATAATTTCCTTTCTACTCTTGCATTCGTCCTTAACTAACACATTCCCTGCCAGAATTTTGAAGAAAGCTTTCGTGAGAGACTTACACATTAAAATGCATTTACTGAGAGAGAGAAAGAGAACTTTCATTTGTGTACCGTTTTCGGTACATGTGGCAGAGAACGTGTTAATAAAAAGTTAAAACCCAAATGTAAATTTGACGGACAAACAGACTCATGGATAAAAAAATGTTCGAAATCTAAATATTATTTTGAGGGAATTATGTTGACCTTTAACGATTTTATATGCTTAGTAATCCTGACTATGTAGTTATATTCTCTTTTGAGGTTAGCAGCAACCAGAGAGGCAGACGGCACGGAAGGATTAAATCAACTTCGTGCTCGAGTAAACCCTTCAATTGGTCTTCACTTGTTCGTCGGTGATAAGAATGGATTTAACTTGCCCAAAGTGGCCTTAATTCGAAGCAATTAAACTATTTTCATCAGATGGCTAAGCAGCGGCGGTCAAACCGATTTTGTAAAGCCAAACAAGGGTAGTTTATGCTCTAGTTAGGAAGCCTTTGCAGAGGTGGGCATTATTTCCCGAGTTATATAACGCTTCGCACGTGAGGAGCCTTACATTTGGAGCATTTTAAAAAAAAAATAAAAAACTTTTGCGGGAAAAGTATTATTGCTGAAATTAGTGGAGGAGCTCTCTCGACGGTAAACAATCCCTGGCTGGATGTTATGCTTTATTTTGATATTTTACCTCAGAGGAGCGCCGCTTGGTCGGTTTTTGCTGAAATCAGAATTATTTTCCACTTCATGGTTCGTTAGCTTGCGGCTGGTGCAAAGCGAAAGATTCCCCAACAGAACCACCACAAAAAAGTGTTAACCTCTCGCCTTCTGTGTTTCAATGAGACTGACTATTTCTTGGGGTGCTTTTTCGCTTATCTTCGGTTTTATGAAATTTCACTGTTTCCGAGGTTTCTTAAAGTTTACCCAATTTTAAAATTTTAAAGATTAATTGTGGTGAACTAAAATGGAATTTAATTTTCATTTTTAAATACTAAAGGTTAAACATAAAACTTATATTGTTACAAAATTGCCTTTCGTTGTAATTCACACTTGAAATTTTAATCAAGTGGATATAGGGAGCGGCCTTCGATAGTGGCGTCTGTGGCAAGAGCGCTGGCCATTCAGCCATACTGAAAAGATTTGGCCAGCGCTCTGGATCGAAACACCGACCATTTTTGGGCTCGTCTGTCTTGGCGGACGAACATTTTTATTCTCAGAAATTGTCCCTATATCGGGATAACGACGAGGGGCAAACGTGCAATTTTGTCCGCCAGCCGCTCAGCGAGCAAAATTGTAACAATGTTTTTAACAATTTTTGGTTTAATATATTTTTAAGCTAGAATTTAATATTTTTTAATTTCCCAATAGGGTCAAACTTTCCGAAGTTTTTTACCTAAATATAATATCTTTGCCTTTTAGATTGTTTCTAAGGAATCTACATTTTTTATTATAAAAACACTTATTAATACAATGACAACTGGATTTATCGCAGATAACTACTGGAGGTCTAAAAAATTTAAACGAAATGGGTTCAAACTTTTTAGAAATCGCGGTGACTGTTTAGAAAAATACTTTCTTGGGAAAAGCGCAATTGAAGTTTAGAACGCATATTTTGACTGTGAAAGGTACCTATTTATTTTGGAGGCGTAGTACTTCCTCAATTTTCATTGACCCTACTTAAAGTTTTAATAGTTCGTTTTCCATTTAACTTAACAAAACGTAAAAATATCACAAAACCAAAAGTTTGAAAGTTATATTTAGGTTAGGTATGACCCCTTATAGTGGCCACAAATTGTTTATGTCCCCAATAAAAATCCCGGTCAAAATACATTCAATAATAACTAATTTGCCTTTAAATTGAAGGAAATATGAAAGATTTCTACAAAACTCAGCTAAATGGCATCCCAGAGATTGCGAAACGGCACTAAAACCGCAGAATCGTGAGCACAAGGTGAATATCGGAAAAGCAATTAATTTGTGCGGTCTGATAGCCAGAGCTGGATTCATGCAAGCCTCTGAGACGTCGGTCGACAGGAAACCCGACGGCTTGCGTTTTTGGGTTAAATATTTTTTTAGTTTCTCTAAACAGAAAAAAAAGGAATACAAAATAATTAAAATACCCATGTTTGCTCTGTTAATAATTTTGTAATGTAATGTGAAAGGATTTATGAGAAATCGAAAGTCTTGCGAAGATATCTGTCTTAACTACGTTGGCGTGCGTGAAATGAAATAATTCAATTTTTCGTCGACTTCCTCCGCCTTCGTTCACATTACGTAATTCAAAATTAATTCAAGACCGAATTAATTACAATACCTGGCGAATATACGAAAGTAAGACGTTGCCCTTGTCAAATTAAGCTCCTCGAGCTTGAAATGTGGACGATTTAATTTTGCCTTATTGGAGGTATCGGAAAGTATTATTTTATTTTTACTATATGTAAAAGTTGTATATTACATAAATTTGTAAACGTAAACATCCATACAAACGTTTCTAACTTTCTTTCATGTTCATACACTTCCAACCGTGAGAAGCGAAATCAGCAGTACTATAACTAATTTGTTAAATAAATCAACCATAAAGAATACAGGTCTCCGAAATTTAACTGAAGAAACCCATTTTTGGTTTTAATAATTTATTTTATATATTAGGTGTACCTTTTGGAGTAAGTTGGAGTTGGAAAATTCCAACCAAAACTACCTTAAGGAGTAGTTCGTAAATCAAATAGTTTAAAGGATATGTTCGTTTGAGCTTTACTAATGATGCATAATAATACTGATTTATACATTTTAAGACTTTTAGACACGTCTAGAGCTAAAACTTTGACCAGAAGGAAAAACAAAAAAACAAAAAATGTTTTCCAAATATTTCAGAATTCACGATTTAAGGAATATTGAAGTTCATTCATTTAATTTCTGAGTGAAAATTCTTTGTATATACATAGAAGCAGGCTTTGGAATTTACAGAGTTACTAATAGCTTAGTAATTTAGTATTATAGAGTTTCAGGAGTATTTTAAATATTCTTTCCTTATTTTATTTTTAATATCTCTTAAAGATTAACCTTTTATTGAAATATTGAAAACTTTGTTGTGAAGTCTTTACTAAATATAAATAACTAAATAAATATACGGATATACATATGTAGTACGTATTACTTTAGATAGAGATATTTTTTATCCAAACGTGATATTGTGCGATAGTTAAAAATGTCTTATCGGGGCTTATACGTGTTCGTAAATATATCGATATATTGTATACATTACATAGCTCTTTCGATGAACTAAAATTACTCCGGAAAATAGAAATGACATAATGTTCTAACCTTAAAAATCCTGACTGTGTGTGTAGAACTTCTACGAAAACATAATTACTTAACGCTTTATTATCCTAATTATACAAATAACATCGAAATCACTATACGTCATTTACTAAAAAGAGTAAAGCCCACTTCTAACGATGTCCGTCAGCGGAGTTAGATAATAAATATGATTAAGACGACCGAACCGTTTCAAATCAAGCACGAACTTAATTAGTTAATGAGTCCCTTCACTTAATGGCTCATTTGTCGTAACGCGCCCTCCACGCTCCAAAATTGGAAGGTCAAGTCGGTTCGGCATTTGTCCGGAAGACAAATTGTTCGATAAAGGGTATCAAAAATTTATGCTCGAACTGGTGACACCAACGTGCCGTGTCAACGTCTTTCCGAGAAGCATTTAACTTCTATTATCATATATTCGTTGAGTTGTTATCGCCTTTTCGGAGTAATCGCGGTCCTGCAGAAGACGACGTGAGCCCAGTTAGCGCCATTAGGTCTTAGGAGGTCTTTATTGACGTCCAGCAGATAACCCCATCAACAAAATCCGCGTCTTATTCTCTAGTGCGGGGGCGTGGTGCTGCTTTCCGTCTTCCGGTTTCGAGAACCGCCTTAACG
This sequence comes from Machimus rusticus, assembly GCA_951509405.1. Taxonomy (NCBI): domain Eukaryota; kingdom Metazoa; phylum Arthropoda; class Insecta; order Diptera; family Asilidae; genus Machimus; species Machimus rusticus. The sequence goes on along the minus strand of OX608052.1, from coordinate 1,520,724 downwards.
TCCATCGATTTTAGCAACTAACTGCACTGGCGGATTTTCTGCTTTCCACCATGTGAGTAATTGTCCCCGGAATTCCGTTCTGCCGAGCGTTCGTCGTTGGGGTGAACGCGCTCCTCGAGAAAGTTCAGATGTCGGAAACGAGTAAAACATATTTTCTGCTCGAAGATTACAAACTTTTCCGCTGAAATACGCCAAGAGGCAAGACAGCTGGAAAATGTATGGGATTCGGAGGTGATTCCCACAGGTGACCTAACAAATCAATGATAAATTCTTTCTTCGGACCCCAGCCACATGCTAACTTCAACTTCGCAGTTTTGATAACAAACCGAATGCCGACAAAGAATCTTATTAAAATGTCAGCGGAATGTTTAAACGGCGAAGGTGTGTGACAAAGTGGTCTTTCAAGAAAAAAAGCTGCTTTTGATATGACGTAAGAATGATTTTTATACGAAACTCAATTTGTGACTAATGCAAATATATTTTTACTGATACTCGTATCTTTTTACACATTCATATGATGACTGAAGGAATTTCATAAACTTTCCCTTACTTATGAAAATGGTAATTCCATGTCAACTGAACATCGATCTGATAGTCACATTTAAGATTTTTCGTTTCTTTTTATTTTAATCAATCTATAGTAGAACCTAAATAACTCAATATTTTGAGATCTCACATGTTGTATCTTCAACCTAACTTGAAACATTTTTTTCAAAACTTTATGTAAAATATTATCCCATTTAGATACATTTAGACAGACATAAAAGACTTCGAAGGACAATCAAAGCAATTTCAATATGATAGTGTATAAAATCGAAAATTTTAAAATCATATAGTTATGCAATATTTTAAAAATTGAATAGGTTGGTATATGTAAAATCTTTTTTAGTTATATTATTTTAACAGAACCCAATATGTTACTTCAAATATGGACATTTTATTGTTTCACCTAACTATATACATATATGTATATTCGACTCCGGATCTGGGTCAAGATATTTAAAATAGTATTACATATATGTTAAAATTTAAAAGCTGCTACATACTTATATTACTCAATTAACCCATGAAAATTGTTTAATATTCTGACTGTTTATGTGTTTAAAAGCAATAAACACATTTTTACGATTTATTAATGAATCTAAAAAAGAAATGGTTTCGTATTTGAAATTAAAATGTTTTCGCTCCAATTTATTTAGGTTTGTAGGTAAATTAAGTTTTTCAGCTTCATATAGTCAAAGAGAGAAATCAGTTTGAATTTAAAATTGATCACTTTGTTTAATTATTTTATTCTGCAGAAAATCCACAATAACGACAAATATTACAAATTAAGTATAGTTAAATTTACTTTTTTGGTTTTAAATGTTACATTCAGAATAAACAGAAAAATCACATAATTCGATTTAACTATATTGCAATTTTTGTAAAAATAATTATTTTCGATCGTCACATTGGGATCCGTGATCTGAATAAAAGAGGTAAAATCGGCGAACCCGATAACTTTTAAGTATCAATTTTTATGATAAGCTTATAGAATTTAGTAAGTTTATAATTAATATCAAAACACTTGTAGTATAAATAGTATAAGTAAATGTAATGGAGTTGGTAACATCGAGGACAGCTTGAACTGATTAGATTATAAAGACCAGTCAGCATCTAAATCTCTAGTGAATAACTAATGTAACTAAATAAATTTATAAATGCGCATGTGAAGTTTAAGTTCTATTAAAACACTACAATAGGAAGAAAACTTGATATCTATTTCTGGAATTTTTTATTAGTTCTGATTCAACGACTTCGCCTTCGTTTTGGCACTAATTTGATAAAATACCTTGTGTATCGTTCCCAAATTGTTACTTTACGTGCAACATTATAATTTGAAGTGGAAATCATGCAAAATGGAAAACAATTCAATGAAATTGGCAAACATGGATTTAAAGCAGAGAGAAAGCAATGGTAACACGTCAGATTAAAATCCATCATATGTATGCTAATTATTCGAATTATGTTAATTTAATTGTGTGACTACATCGACCTTCTACAAACACAAAAAGCAGAGCTGTAATGCGGCAAACTGCGAATGTCAGCTAATTCTGTTAGTCTTCTACTTTATGTAAACTATACGGACAGATGGACACATATGCTCCATTTCTTGGACGGGGGCCCCAAAACGTAAATGTAATTTGTCTGCAGCGCTCTAGTTCCGTAGAAACAGACCCACTGAGTTCTGCTCGGGCGAATGTCATGATTATTTTCGTTTCTCATAAGAAATTATAACCCCAGCTGGTTGCCTGCTTATTGATAACAAGGAGCTAGAAACTAGCTTGGTGGCACCGCACCAAAAGGGTCATTCTTTGCAGAAGTGCATCTGACATCGGGAAAAATGTGCACCCAGCTGCACCGCACCGTACGAAACAATTGCAGTACACGCGGTCGGAGACAACGAGGCGCTGGGGCTACAATGACCGTCTTTACGGTAAGGTTTAAGGAAAAGAGGGGGTTATGCAGCAAGAAACAAGAAAAACGAGTTCATGTAAATTTATATGACAGCCTCAGGGGTTCATATGTCTTTCGGTTTTGTAAGGTGGGTTAAGAAGCATACGAGCAGCCCTGATAACATCACCAGTGACAGAAACTCCTTTAATTCAAGTACCAAGGGCATCAGCAAAAAATTATATTCATTCATACGACCTTCTGAATCAACTCCAGACGCTGGGAACATGATCATCTCGTGTTTCCCTGGCCGTAAAAAATGCACGGGGAGTAACTAGTATAGGTGTTTTATACGGTTACAAGTCACGACCCGGTTCACTTGTCCACCGTCTATCACTTCACGAATGTACTTAAGAAGTGCACGTTTTTCTTTTGTGCGAGTGTCTGTCGACCGCATGCAATCTTACGTTCATAACCTGGGCCTCCTTTTGTTTCAGGTTTACAGTTAGGAAATGCAGGCATCCGATAAATATCGGCTCTATGCCTCTACTGAAAATAGCGTTCCAACTTCAAACCGCCTCTATCTTAGCCCCGAGCTGTTCACAGGTGAGCAGTTAGTTCCACTTTCTTTACATGTTTCCACTTGCTCAGATTCACCTCCGAGTTCCACTTGAGATAATTTTTAGGCAACAAGTGAACAACCGCACCACACGGGGGTCTAGAAGAAATTTTGCGGTCTGGCGGGGGTGCTCCGCAGTCCGCGCTGGAGGAGTACGTGGAACCGATTCACCAGCTTATAGTAAATTATTGATCTCATTATCCGCGCATACCTCGCCCTCGGTATCCCGCAAACGTCCAAATCGATTTTGGTCCGAAAATCCGTGCGAGGTTAATGAAAAGCTGAAGCTGTTTATGAAGATTGGAGTTGATTAGATAACATATAGTTTCTATTTCCAACCATATCTCGAAATAGATGCTCTTTCCTTGTTGCAGATGTTAGCGAAGTAATAGGCAGCCAATTTTCCTCCCAACGAGAATTTATAAATAAAATTGGGAGCCATAACAATTCTCAGATCAGATGAAGCCCATCCGGCTACAGAGGCGTGAGAAGTCATAAATATGAATCGACTTATTTTGAGACATAATCCAAAGTAGAGGTGGAAGAACGACGTCAATTGTGAGATTCGAGAACGTATATGTATGAGTGAAAACACTGATTAAGACAGTAAAGAAACATGATACAATTTCTTTAGGATAGCAGATTTTGGTCCACAAAGGAAAAGAAACATTTGATTTATGTTATACGCAGAACAAAAACTGCACTATCATACTTGTCCAACTTGAGGGAGGACTTTTTTCCAGTCTGTAGCTCAGACAGCTAGCGAACTAGGAATTTGGCATACAAATGGTCCACGGTCGTCGTAAATAGTTTATCGTGGAAGAGAGTTGCTTTAAGTCTTGTTATAATCGTCTCCTCCAAAATTAATAAATGGATTCAAATTGATTTTCACAGCTTAGTTCCACTATAAGGTTTTGGGACATAATTTAGTAATACCTACAAAACATAAACATACACTTTTCATGCCTGATTCGCATTTATGTATTAGTTTGAATTAATGGATTATAATTTCGATGAGACTTTCGCTGGAAGTGGACGATTTTCGGACATTATTTAAGCTATCTTTTAATAATAAAGTTTTATTTATTTAAGTATTTCATTCTATTCTTTAATAACTATATACATTTTTTTTAATTTAACAAAGACACATTTCGCTCGTCACATTGGGATCCATGTTCTGAATATAAGAGTTGAAATCGGCGAACCCGATAACTTTTAAATGCCAATTTTTATGATGAGTTTATAGAATTAAGTATTATCGATCGTTTAAGAATCCTATTATATATTTCCAACACGATAAGCTTATTATTGAATTAATTTATTCTGACAATACATGATAATTAATAAATCTTTTCCTCAAAAAGCATTAGGGGCAAATTGTAATGATTCGCATGGTTCTGGAATGATAATGAACATCGCCTGCAAGATATACTTGAACTATAATAATACAAAAATATTGATAGTTGTATAGATTTTGATGATCAGCAAGTCTGTCGGTTGGAAATGCGGACAACAAAGGGCTCCGCTTTTTCATTTTGAGGTAAAACACATCTAAGCCATAAAGCATCTAGATTCCAAAACTGCTTAGTTAGTAGTTTTTATATTAAGCTTAACTTAAATTTGAAGTTCTCTTTTTGTGTATGTAATATGTACTAGGTATTATTTATAATATACGTACTAGTTAGTCTTCATCCGTTTTTTAAATGTCCTAATTATAACAGATCGTACGCACTAACCATGGTTACTACAGTAATTTTTTTTATTGTATAAAAGTTTACACATATGAAGCTTTTAGTTTATTATAAATTCATAAAAAAACGTGTTGAAGGTAACCAACAAAAATAACATACGAGTATTCTAAATATCTCATAACTTATTTATTTTTCAAAATCTACTTTCTCTTAGATTTCAAATGAGATCATCGAAAAGTCACACCTTCAGTGTTTCGGCAGTTTTGTTAAAAAAAATTAAATAAAGTAAATTTTTTTCGACATTTTATTTGTGATTAACGATTTTAGAAAACTAGACTGTGGTTTGTTAGGGTCCGGTTGGTTTACAATTTATTACTCAACTTTTAAAACTATATTTCTAGTCAAAAATAAATTATTACTAAGAATTGTTTCAATATTTTGGTCTCTCTGATGATTACAATATTTATTTTTATGAAACAAACAACGCAGACCGGACGCTTTTTTCAGAAAACTTTTTTTCAAACTATCTTCTTTAAAGCATCTGCAATTCAGAATAAAATTGAAGCTTTAAAATTTAAACGTACGGGATGCGTTTATTGTTTTCACATTTCAACCACGTCATCGCTGCATATGGAAGTGCGCAATGAGTCGTAAATTTTCTAAAAAAAATTGAAAATCGTCTGGTGCAACCCTGATGCAGTGTAGGTACTCTGTCGGGCAAAATGCGCCTCTTTTATTATTAATAAAACGCTTTCCACTTTCCCACGTCCCGCAGCGCAGGTGATTTCTACCTGATTCCCAAGTGGTGAGCCACCTTTGAGCTGGCTCAATAAGGGCACATATCAAGAAACACCCTCAAGAGTCCACAGGGAAGGATCCTCGCACCCGGCAGCCGACAAGAAAATGACGAGCATGTGGAATGCATAAGTTGGCGGATATCTTTTCGGTTTTTGCGCTCTCCAGACACCCGCTGCAGCCCTCCGCCCCCGCAGTCGGTCGTCTGCCCGGAATATTTACAAGGAGCATTTGAAAACGTGCTGAAGTGGGAGTGAAGACGAGCCTTAACACCAAAACCGCACCTATACCACTCACCTTCAGGGGTACTGTTGTGGGATGAATGCATTTGAATAGTTTATGAAAATCTTGTTCAGTAACTAAATTTAGGCAATATGCCCAAAAATGTAACTATTTATTTCAAAAAGAAGAAAATTATAAGGTTAGTAAAAATTGTAAAGCTTTAGTCTCAATAACTAATAATCGCATGAGACAGTTTCAGACAAAGTAAAAAGCTGGTAAGCCTCAGCAGGACTTCATCTTTATAAAAATTTGCTTCACTTAACTAGTTAATAGTTACATAAATGTTGAATGAATACAATAATTATACATTATTTTTCATTACTGGATTAGCAAGTAGAAAAAAGTGAAACAGCCCACTGACAAATTTTGGATTTTGTGAGCGACGGAAAATTTTATTAATTTATTTATTAATATGTAGTTTTATTCTAATTTAAGTAGTAAAATGTGACAAAGTAACTATCTAAAAAATATTGTTCAGTTATACTTAAAATAACATTCAATTCAACATAATATTTTATATTGGATCCTATCTGTATATTATCGTATTTAACTTTTGAAATAAATAAATATATCTATTTATAAAAAAAATTAAGTTCAAAAAACGATGCTTTCAAGTATGTATATAATTCATATATGTATAATGATACAAGAATTTTGCTTTTTGAGTACAATTATAACTTATGTAAACTTGGGTCTTTCTAATATATCTACAATTTTAATATCCCCTAAACCTTTTATTTTTTGTGTTAGTTACTTAATTGGGATGGTGGGTTACGAAATATTCAACAAAAACCTTGTTGTCATCCTTTTACTTAACAATTAGACGCTTTTTAATTATTTAAACCTATCCTATATGTCTCCAAATAATTGTTGAACTTGTAATTTTAACTTTTTCAAAATCGTCTTTAACCGCCCTATGCAAGGGTGTCTTTGAGATCTAGAAAATATTTGTGGAATGGAATGTCTACTGCTAATGAGTAGTTAAAAAAAAAACAAAACAAGTTTAATGAAATGAAAAACCCACTTTCACAACGCTTCATTTTTCCGGAAGTGAACGCCCTGACTCACTGCGAAGACACGACGAGACCAACGATTATCCTTGGGTCTGCTTCAGAGTCTAAAGAAGTAGTCGTCCGATGATTAGTGGCCGTCGGCCGTCGTGAAAAAAGCAAATTTCTAGGCTGCAAAAAGACCAGGATGATCTCATTCATTAGTAGTCGGATCTCATGTATGACCTACTAAAGCCACATGTGACGCATGACCACTTCAGCCAATTCTGCCTTGAATCCGTCGCAATTGGTCCAAGTAGACCAGCACCAGCAGCGTCTAGAATTTTATCGCTCTATTGCCCTCGGGCTTTTTCAATCCAGTTTTACGCAAAAATTGAAGCAGGGCTTCCGCCGCGTCGGAGGAAGCCAATGACTCAATCCGCGCCCGAATCCATCACTGTCACCCGAGGAGGACCCAACTCGAACTCCATCGGAAGGTGCTCCACAGGTTTGCTTGCGGTGACGACCTGTTGTACGCTCCAAGAAGCGTGACTATGAGATGTCACATCGGGCAAGTGGAGATAGAGGCTCGACATTACTTGAATTTTCAATTAATTTGTCACCCGCGCGACTCTGCGGAAAGGAAATCCAGAAAGGTTAGAACGCATTCGCGTCTTCCTCCTACGCCCCAAGTTGGGGGGTAATTCACGAGAAGCAGACGTCGCAGCCATCAAAAAGGTGATTAATTGAAACTGCTCAACGACGGAGAGCTATTTAAAGCCGGCTTAAATGTTTTGTCATATTTTCCGCAGGTCTGTCTCCAAGTAGCGCCTATTGGGGCTTATTAAAGTTATAGCTTTCGTCTGGACATTCTCATCCAAATCGGGGTTCTTGTGGTTTCCTTGTATCTATTGAGTCGTCTTAAGATTTTATTTGAGATAGTTCTCTTTAAGAAATATACATATACTTACATATATCCCAAGATACGGTAGCATCAAGGCGCGGCAAAATTCAATTACCATTCAACCTATCCTAATAAGGTATGCAATTGTTTCAGCGATAATCTGAATACATAATTACTTTGTCTATTGTGATAAGAAACAATATAAGTAACTAAACGAGTACATACATTTTTGTTTTGATTTTGAGGTTTGTCCATCTTATGACTACATAAGCGACATAATTATTATTAACGATTTTTATTTTGAAATCGACACATAAAACAATTGAATTCTCAGAATTTGTTTAAGTTTAAGTATATTCGGTTTCTAGAAGGTATCGATAAGATAATCATCATAGAATGTGAAAATCAATTCAAAATGAAATCGATTGAGTATTTCACGTCTTTCATAAGAAAATGGAATTTAATATGCTTAAAAAACAAAAGAAAGAAAATATATGTACCTAAGTAAATGATTTTTAAAATTCATATTAATTTGAATTACAAATAAACTAGTCTAGTGTATGCGTTGGCAGAATTAATAATTAGAAAAAGCAATCAACTCTCATTCAAAAACTAATTGTTTACTATTATGTTTGCGTTTGTAGAATCGATATTATTTGAGTAAGTATATAAGTATATAATACAAATACAATACTTCTATCTTACCTTTTTTAGAGGAATATCTTGTAATTGTAATTTGGTATAATAAAAAGTCAATTAGATATTTTTGTTATTACTTACTTTTGATTAAAATATTACAGGAATATATCATATTAACAAATTCATGAGTCATATTTTCAAATCTGGAAGACTAAAGTAACAGAATTTCAACGAAACCTTTTTAAGCTAAACTAAATAAGTAAGGGCTTGCTACGGTTTTACTTGAAATATCTCTAGGTTGCTTTTTCGTTTTGCTCCAAAATGATTCTATTTGAGATAAATCTGAGTTAATTGGTATTTATTCTAGTATTTAAAGAAATGTTATGACCTTTTAATCATGACTTCGTCGATTTTGCAGTATGAGATGCGGTCTTATCTTGTTAGAAAATGTATTTTGTCTAAGGAGATTGATTAAACTTTCGTATTTCTTTTTTTACTTTACAATACAATTTCATTAAAAGTAGTGTTCAATTTTATGAGTAGACCCACTATTTTGATAGGGTTGGTTTATATTATTATTATTTCACGCAGAGAATCAAGTGCCGTTTAATTAAAAAAGACAATAAATAACCTCGTACTATCAGTGCCCAAGCGATAACAGTTAGACTTGCATCATGTTTTACACATTAATTAGTTTTACTTAGAAAGCTGCAACAAAACAACGAATTAACTATTTCATAAACTATCGTTTTGTCCTATTTATAAAGTTATTTCGTATTAAGAAATTTTAGAAAATTGAGTTTTACATGGAAGCGGAAATTATTATATGCACTCAACAAGAAAGTTGAGACGGAATTTAGATTGAAGTATTTTTTTCAATCTAAAAGGAGACTGAAGCTATACTGATAATTTTATTTTTTATTTTTATATCAGTCACTTGTTTTGTTATAAGTAGCACTTTGACATTTTTGGGACTATACTATGTAATTAGGCTTATGCTTAGAATATTTTCAACTGCTGGACTTAAATATTTTTCTTTTCGCTATTATTGAAATTTGGAAACTCTGCTCTAAGAAAATTACGTTATAGTTATATATATGAGTTAAGTTATTTTACTTTTAAATAGTTCCTACAACTCAAGTTCCACTCATAATGTGTTAGTTATACAATTTTATGAAGTTTCATGAATTTTTAAATGAATTTTAAAAATGTACCAAAGGCATATTTTTTTCACTTTTATTTTTTTTTATTTTTCAAAAAGCTCTTTTAGAGACTAAAGATAAGTCATTGTGAAGTACAAAAAGTACAATGTTGCTTGGTGTAAATCTTGCACAAATTTGAACTTGAAACCGGATTGACATTTAAGTTTCGTCTACAACTCATAATTATTAATTCTATGATTAAATTGAAATTAATATTTTGCTCAGAGGTCGGGGAGAACAGGACCTTAATAGAGGTTATAAACATCGATTATTTCCCGAAACCTAAAGCGGATGTATCTACCGTCTTAGGGATGGAAGTGGGGTTCAATCTAACAATATTAAATAGTTAGGGTTATTCTTTCAGTTGCTCATTCATGTTTCACCGATAAGCAAAATTTTAACTTTGTCGTGCCATACGGATTTCTTTGATATTTTTTACTTTAATAGGTAATTGTCAGAAAAAAATCGGTTAGCCAAGAATTTTATACTCTTTAAGTAATTTAAAATATTTCAAAAAACAACGACCTGCTAAATGTAAAAAGTTTTATTATGAAGTTACGATCTAAGTTTTTCTAGCAAATTTAACTCCTGGTTGATCCCTTTTGATTGTCCAGCAGTAATCTGCCAATATAATACTTGGGCTCCATTTGCCCTGGTAACGCTTTTCAATCAATCAATCTCAACGGACGCAAATGTAACTGGTACAGGCAAATTTTCACTATGAGGGACTGGTCTTTGGATTGAAGGTAAATTAGGGCAAATAACTGTGTGATTTCTTGATTTATACCATTTATGTCAGTTAGACAGTTTCGGCAGTCCGAAACGTGGTCCAGCAAACGGCATATGACGGTACCCTTTCTTCCAATCGGTTAAATTCTTCACACAAGTTATGCAACAAACATGAAGGGACCAGGATTTGTCTTGATGATGTTTTATGATTATTTCTTCAAGAACGTTCCTTTGTTTTTGTAGCCGTAGTAGTTACTATTTACGAGTATTATCATATCACAAGAAATCTGAGGATAATTGAAACAAAACAACTGCAGTTTAATAACGCTAAAATGTATTAGTTAGCTATTAAAGTTCGTGTGGCATAACTATTAACTAGTGTTGACCAGTGTTCAGAGGAATCATTTGGATCAAAATAAAACTAAAATGTTGATCCGGGAAGGGTAACTCAGATCGCAAATTAAACAGGATTTTGGTAGTTACTAATACTAACCTTGGGATCCAGCAGGCTCCTCTCCAAACTGTCCTCGCGCTGACTGCCGTTGCTGCTAGCTTCCAATCTCAAGCGAGCACGCTCGACACGTGCTAGAGTTGGGCTGTCTAAAATGGATGGAGTCCGGCTGGGAGGTCCCGAGTTCGGCTCGGAGGTGACCAGCATCTTGCAGCGAGAGGTCGACGTTCCAAAGAATCACGGAATCACTGCGCGGCACAAAGAGGCGGAAGATTCGTGCCCCGGGGAGTCAGTTGCCACTATCTGGTGTGCTCGATCTCATTAAGGAACTCGACGGCGAGGACCATGTTAATCGCTCATCAGAAGCGGCCCAACCGAACCGTGACTCAGAGCAGATGCTAATTGCTAGATCTATCGCCTCTTCGCAATTCCAGACGTGCTCCGGCGCTAGGCAAAATCAAAGGCCAAAACGGCGATGCGATCTTCGCGTTTAGCTGATCGGCGCGGCGTGCAGTTGAGATTGAGTTTGAGACTCTTGCACACAGCACTCACGACTCGCGGGTTCGTCAATATTGCACCTTTTCATACAAAAGAATTTCTTTTTCTCATTCACTGGTAATCCAGAACGCGCTGGCAGCCCACGGCGACGAGGAACTTAAAATTCTGAGTGCATGGCCCACACCTTCACGGCAACATCCTGTGTGGCGCGGCGCTCGACGAAGCGACTGTGACCCTCGGCCGGAGGTGGAACGCTTCGCTGCCCTCCTCTGCGTCTGTTGCTTTGAGACAATCTCGAGACTACGCCCCCGCAATTCGCGAAAGAACAACCTGCCGCGAACGAAGCTGACTGCAAACTGATTCTGATTTCTTTCTTGCTGCTTGAGCTGCAGCGGCGGCTCGCGTCAGCTGGTCGCCTCGGCCCGGACCGGATGCGACGGGCCGGCCCATTCCGCAGCCGAGATTCGTTCGCTGAATGCTGAATTCGTCGTTTCTTTTTCGCCCCGACTCGAACGTGGCTGAATGCGCAGTACTTCGGGCAGGGGAACGCAAGTTGGTGCAGACGGTCTCGACGGGGAAGTACACGATAAAAAAATTTTTGCTCGGCGGACCGGCTGCACTTGTTTACGTGAGTTTTTAAAACATTTTCGGATCAAAGTATCGAGGGCTGCTCTCGGCGCGGCTTTTCGCATAAAGTCCAGGGCTGTTAGCCAACAAATGCTCAAAAGAAATGTTTTTTTTTATCGCCATTGATTCAATTCGACGAATTGGGTATTAAGGGGTTATACCCAGTCAGTTGTTGGAAAAAAGGAAATTTTTGGATTTTCTGTTATAATTAGTCCAGAAAGGCATAAAGAAATGGTTATTCTTTGGAAAAATTCTGAACAAGCTAGATTTTTGTGCAAACCTTTATTTTAATGTCTAAAAAAGTATATACATATGTACATATGTAGATATGTACATACATATGTATCAAATATTCCAAAATCATACCATTAATTTGAATCGGTTCTTGATTGACCTCATTTGGAGGACATCCAAATAAATATTATAACGAGATTGTAGGTACCTACTCTGTTAACTTATGAATAAAATTAAGACTTACTTCAAATTCAAATTGAATATTTTATATATGTATGTAGATAAACTGTAATAATCATTTTCGAATATATCCAATATATGGGTCTTTATTATACTGTAAGAAACCAATATTTCTATAACTTTCAATATTACTCATTATTCCAAATTATCGTTGAGATCTTAATCGTCAAATTCAAACTTAGACAAAAAAATTAACTTGAGAAGTGGGTAAATATCTACTTATTAAATATACTTAAAAATATTAAGAAATTAAAGTGATTGAAGTAATTTGGCTTCCAGTTTTTATAGAAAATTTAACTCTCCTTCAGACTGTCCTTCCTTTTAAGGTGAAGTAGTTTTGGTGTCTTTCTGTAAAAAAAAAAACATCGACTAAAGGGGCTAGACTAGACTTTAGGTTTAGATGGATGGAATCCTTAAAATAATTTTTCGACTCTAAAATTATTTCTATTGTTGTTCATTATTTATTTATTATTCATTCCGCAAGTGTCAGCTACGGAAAATTCAAATTATCTTGAAACTCTCTTCTTTTATTTCTTAGATACACAGCCAAATAATTCTAGGGAGGTACATTTGATGGGTCTTTTCAGCGCAAGTTGAAAACTTTTCCAGAGTGTTTTGTACCATGCTTTTCACTTACTTAGATGGGTGGGTGAGAGTGGCAAATCAGTGCAAATTTCTAGGATGTGTCCCTGAGGAAATTCCCTCTGATAACCCAATTATGGTCTTAAAAGAAGTTGCACTCAACTTGAGTTTACTTCCCAGGAGATTTAATGCAGGGGAGCTTCTATACGAAACTTCAAAGTTAAATAGAAAAAAGGGAAAACTTTGAATCCTTTCGAATGGTGTTACTGGTTCGACGGCGACATTTCACAGATGTCCCCGATTCGTTGCGAATTGTAAAAGTTCTGCTCACAGTATAACTAATAATGTATGATATATAGGTCTCCATACCTTTAATTAGATTGATATAATTAATTGTTTGAAATAGAGACTCCCTCCTTTGACGTATTGTATATAGAAACCTGTTTTCTGTAAATCCTGGGAGGTAAGTTCCCTTATCAACAAGAATTAATTATTCTATTGTTCTGCCTAAGCGAAGAATTTTCCATCTATTCTTCCCGCCGTCGTAGAATTCACAATAGAGGAATGTAATTACCATTGGCTGATAATTGATTTTATGGAGGTGTTAAGAATTCTGCAGAGTCCCTTGAATTTACCGAGAAAAATATTTCCACCTTAGGGAAAAATTGGAATATTTGTCTTTCCCCTGTTGTATAAGTCTAGCCTGGTTGATTATAAATAAAACCAAGACTTTATGTGCTCCACCTACGTATGTACATACATACTGCAGTAAATTTAATAAAAAAAAGACGCTAATTAAATTTCTCGAGTCATTTAGTAAGCAGTATATTATGTTCTTTAAGCCAATATCTTTAGTAAATACCTTCACAGAATATATGTATTATCCTAATGGACCTGAACAGCTGTTCATTAAGTCGTTCATATTGATTTGCTCACGTCCAAGATAACATATTTGATCTGTAATTATGCCACCAATAAATCCTATTTTGCAAGGCCATTAGGTTAATGTCTTCCAAACCTGAGATCCTCTCTCTTAAGGGTACTCAAGCATCTTAGGCCATTATCTGCGCCTACCCAATTTCTTAGCCATGCAACAAATCTAAATATAATCAATCGATTTCATTATCATGAAGCAAATTGTGGGCAAGATTAAGGAGTTTTGTGACAGATATAATCATCATTAAATCTCATCAGTGGTTAATGTATGCGAATAACCTTGTGAGTTAATTAATTACATCGCTTGAAATTTTAGGTACTTCAATCGATAAGTGGGCTTTAATTAATTCTGTTAAAGAAATAAGATTAAGAGACGTCTTTATAAAATATATAAAACAATTCTTAAAACCGAAATGTTTATTAAGTATTTTTCGAGAATTTTAGCTGTTTTATAAACGATTATAATAGAAAAAGATATAAATATGTAACAAAAATAAAAATATATCTTTAAACTCTCAAATAGGTTAATTTGGACATCACTTTTGTTCGAAATTCGAAAATTAGGCTGGCTGGTATTGTCCTCAGTTTTTTAATTATGTTTAATCAAATTTGAATTATAAATCGAATATATTTTTTGTTCATCTACATATGAATATGAAGAGGAGTTTCATAACACAAATGTAGCGGCAGCTGCAACAAATGATACATACATATAACATAATTATATTCATATGTGCAAAGAACTATTAAAATTCCGAAAATTGATGAAGTAACATATCTTATATCTGGTTGTGTTGTACATACATATGTATATGCTTTCCTTAAACCTTTCACATGATTATACATTTTGATCATACTTAGTTGAAAATTGGGAGATCGGTCAAGAGAGTATGGTTGAGGTTTTATACTCAAATCCATATTTTTTGATTCATATACGAATACTTTCCGATTTCCAAAATTTATTTTTATTTAAGATTTACAATAGTATTTATGATTACTATTAGAAAAAAAAAAAGAGCTTTTAAATTTTTAAATTTAGATTTCTATTTGGTAGTACAATATTACTGCGATCATTTTTGAATCCCGAAAAATGACTATGGTTCCATTTTATAGCTCAAAATATTCCAATGATATTGGCTTGTCATGTTAGAAAAAGTAAAAGTATTTGAGGTTACGAAGTCATTTTTTTCTGCTTCCATAAATAAGAAAAGTCGATCTATAGCAGTGAAAACTTTCAATACCTAAACATACCTACATTTTTTTTTCAAACCTAAGAAGAGAAAAATCCCATTCGGGAACGAACCTGGGAATTTATTCAGCAAAATGCCCGTAAATCTTACGAAAAGTCGAATTTGAATGACTGCGTAGCTCCGGTTAGAAATCACTTGGCCCTCATAAAATACATTCCGTCCTGAAAGGAACCTTTTATCAAGCCGTTTTCAGGTGTTTGGCTGCTCCTTTCCCAGACAAAGTGTGTATAAATCTCTTAAGTCCCGTGTGCGAACGTTGCGAATGACTACAAATAGTTTCTGCAAGGTAAGAAGATCAAACGGAATGAGTAGCATCCTTTGGATAATCAACAATATCGGGACGAACAAAGGCGTACGAACCAAGACGCTTCTACCATTCTTTTCCTATCCTGAGGTTCTCAATTTCCATTTGAAGACATTTCGTGCGTTGAATTGTAAATTGCCCCAAATTGGCTTCCTGAATATAAAAAGGAAAATCGCAAGATGGGTGAGTAGTTCCTCCCTCGAGTTACCCTTACTTATATGCCCTGCATCGCTGCCGGCTTCTTCGGTTTCGCCTCAAACTTTTCGACGTGGTCTTGCTTTCCATTTCCAACCGAATTACGTTCACGAACAAACTCTCACTCCTCCCTGGTGTACTCTGAAATAGAAAAAAAAAGGAGAAAGACGTTAATCGATTACTTCATCCGTCTGCCTCCTTAACTGCTGACTGAAGAATAGGGCAAATCAGCTGGGTTTCTGGAAACCAGACCTGAAAATACGTTTGTCAGGCTCCCACAAGAGTCCTCTGAGGGCGCCCAAGGAAGTGTTTATTTGTGCAAATAACAGATAACGAAAGAAAATGGAAAAAAGGCAAATTGCCTCAGGTTAATATCTGATTATCATTTCCGTCAATTTCCATCGGCCTTTTCTTGTACTGTCTCCATGTACCGGCCCTCTTAGGTGATGGAACTCGGGGGCCTTTACTTTTTGGGTATCCTCCTTTCTATTTGCAATAACGTCGTGTCTTCAAACAATTCGTGTCCCTTTGTGGTAAATTTGCCATTCAAACCGTCTTTTTTACGGCTTTCATCACTACCAGGAAAGGGCAGTGTTTTTGATAGCTGACGTAGGTACCAGAATGTCTCATAGGTGGCGCTACATACGAAGGTCATACCTATATATAGGCATGAAAAACAACGATAGTTGAAAAAGTTTTTGGAAATATGACCCTAAAAATAGTCTATGTATGTAATTGGTGCAACTTGAATTTTAAACGAAAATGTGCATCGGGTGCTAGAAGAACAGAAACAGTTTAAAAATACAAAAGTTAATTTAAAAAACCAAAAAACTCGACTGACTGCAAAAAAGAACTAAAAAGATGTAAACAAGACACATTCATAATTAAATCTATAAATAAATTAGTTACTATTAAAATTGTACTTGTGTCGGTCGTTCTAGATGTATGCTGGCAGTGAGGCACCTAAAGGTGTAGTATATTGCTAACATAAGTGCTGATGTACCTAGGTATCTAACTGGTCAATTCCTCCGACTGTCAATTAGTTATACTTAAGTTTATTACAAATATTGAAGTTCCCGTTTAAAATGGATATAAATTCAGGATAGTATACAGGCTATTCCCTTTTTTTAACTAAAGATAAGATTAAATCGTTAGAAAATCGACGAATTTCCTTCCTTACCACAATATTGGCTATTATTTCCCTTTGAGCGGTTAAAAGGTGGCAGTTATTGCTATAAATACCGAATAATATCGAAGAAGTCTATTTTTAGTGCACTCGCGAGGACACTACGATTTTGACAGATAAAATAGGGTTAGTGGATAGAAATCTAAAACAAATTCGAACGCCCTGGGAACTTTTCAGAGAATATTTAGTGCGGAAAATAGATTTTAGTGCAAGTGCGTGGGAATTCGAAACTGGCGTTAAATGAAACAATGTAATAGATGACGGAATCTCAAAAGTCTGCAAAAAATCGCTAATTTTTATTCTGACATGGGCAATTATTCTCGCCTAACTTATAGAAAATTAATTTCTGTACAAAACTGATTTTTACCATTTTTGCCGTAATTGCGATATTTTTTGAGTTATTGCGAAACGAAGTAGTTAAATTTGACAGTTTTATTTCATAAATAAATCGAAAAAGGTCAATCGGATGTCACAATATATGAATAGGAGCATTTCTATAGACAATTTTACCCTCTACAATATTACGCAACCAGTTTTACAATATCTGTTACAGTTAATGAGTACCTTGCAAAAACCTTAAATACCGTCATGTGAACACTTTAGTCCGTCACTGTATATGACAACCGTCTGAAATTTCGTATGAATGTATCCTAATAAAATTATACATTGCAACGATTTCCACTTATCTTTTCTTGAGTAGGTGGATATGCATTAAGATACTCGTTTTGAAGTGCCAAATATACCTCCCAACATTCCCAAAATTTACTATACCTTTCCTAGAATAATTTGTTAAATACAACATATTACTTATACAGTTCGATTATAGCATAATTTTAATGAAAATCCTTTGTAAACCAATGAAATTTTCAAAAAGAAAAGTCGCGGATTTATATTGTATTTTATATTGAGGTCCGCGATTGACTGAAATTCTTCCTGACGTCACATCTTTCTGTCCTGAAAGAATGTTCATTCCTCCTTCATCTTCTCCAACTTGCCATAATGAGCGATAGTGAAGTTTAAGATTTTATAACAACTAATTATAATTATATTCTAACTTTTTTAGGCCCATTTATCCACAGTACCTAATTAATCCGTTCGCCTTGCGAAATATTCATTAAATTCCCCAAATTTCTTCAAGCGTTAAAGAAGTATAGTCCACCAACTTTCATCCAAGGCAGCCACACAATGGGGCACAAACTCTTTGAAGGATTAAGATCTCAAAGGCGAGAACACAATGACTTCATCAAAACACAATCAAAGATTCGTCGCTGGCTCGTAAATTCAACCATTGACGGGACCCTTTCAGAAGCTCTTGCCGCTCAAGTGAATTTCATCCGATTTCCTTCGCAGTCGGGTGTTAATTGTCGCAATCCGGGATCAAATTTGTTTGACCATTTTCAGTTAACGACAGCAGATTACTAAAGGATTATAGACCCTTCCAGACAGAGTTCCTTTCAATAAACACAAGCACTCAGAAGTTGACAAACTTTAATTTCATTTTAATTGAGATTTCTTATAATACAAACATATATTCGGACTTGATTATATATACATATTTATGTAAGTGTGTTAATATACATTATAAAACAATCTTTAAGTATTTTATATTAGACAGTTCAAGTTGCCAATATGGCCGTTTACGAGAATGCTAAAAAGTAAATTCACCTCATCTTGTTTCGAGACGTGTAATATATAAGCTGAAGTAATTTTACAACTTGAAGTGAATACCCTTACTGTTTTCGAGAAAAATAACGATGGTTTTGAACTTCTTTGAGATTACAAAAAAAGACGAAAAAAAACAATCACGTTTGAGTTAATGAGCTCCAAATAACTTCATTGGTCTATGTTAAAAAATAGATAATAATAATGTTCGTTGCTTTACGATTTACATATTTCATATAGTTACATATTATAATAAGATTAGGGAGCTATTAAATCAGCACATATTTCGAGGAAAAGTTGGAATTATACAATAATTAATGTAATCAAAAGCTGAACGAACTTAGGTACTCGGAAATATTGATTTCAGATAAGTTACTTCGAAGATTCTTGGATGTCAAGAAAGAACTCTAATTAAAGAGATTTATTAATTGTTTTTCTCTAGCATGAAAAACTTTTGCTATTACCGCTTCTACTGAAATTGTGTTGTTATCAACTCGAAAATATTATCTCCAACAACAATTAATGCTACGATTTATACCTACTGCTGATAAATACAGCAATTTTTTTTTTGATAATAACATGTGATAATTTGCCAAAGTTTTTAACTGACTTTCTTGACTTGACGATAACTCCAACATTTTCGAGGGCATATCAAACGCGGCGTTGGTTTTAAATGATATAGCAACATAGTTTCAATTTAAATTTGCTCTTTTTTTCTACCATCGATACATTTTTAGAGTTTTATATTGCAGATGATTGCAATTTTATGGGCTGTTCGCCAATTTAATATATACTTGTTGCTAATTTCAATTGCATGTCGTCTCCCTTATGCCAGGAAACATGAATACGGAAATTTGAAATTTTTGGGGAAACGTAGGTACGATATTTATGTTTTTAGTCCTGATGAATGAATAAGAATTGTGCATTCATCCTATTGGGGTACTATGAAAGCTGATTTCTCACTGCATTTTGGCAAAAATCGTTGAGGAAACCTAATCGAAAATGAAAATGTTATCATCGACAGTAGATTTGGTTTAGTCCACATATGTATGTAAATTAAATAATGTTTTGATTGCAAATTAAAAGCTATTAAACTGAGATTCCAATTTTTGCAAAGCGAATAACATGTTATAATCCTCCCCATACAAATTTACCTTCAGGCAATTGTCAATGTCATCTAGTTGTCACATTAATCATAATTTACCAAAAAGCCAGTGGCAAGTTATGCCACTCGTATGTGTATAATAAACATCGCCCTAAATCCACCGTGCATGGCTGTCATATGGCACCGATGTTATCACGTGTCAAGAATGTTCCATGTAACCCAAAGCGCTATCTAAGAGCCATAAATGTATGTAGGTGGTACTCCCATTTCCCCGGATAGTTAATTAAGTTACCTTCCACTCTGAATAAGTTTAAGCTTATACTTCTCTCCAGAAATATGTCACGCACAATTTTCATCCAAAACGACTAATTATCACGTTTCCAAGGTATTAGGCTAGTTACTACGTATAATGGCACATACACATTCAATAAATAATAATTTGTCTCACTGTCATTGTTTCACATTTAAAGTTTTCGGCAGAGACATATACATAGGTAATTAAAGTTTATAAAAAAAACTTCAGAATTGTATCTATAACGATCCTTTTGAATATTTTTTCTTAATATAATATGTACCTAGGTAACGAAGACTGATTTGAGGAAGCTGCGAAGAGTTTTCAAGATTTTTGCAAATCCTTCCTGCCAAATCATATGTTATGAATGATCTAATCTTGTCTACCAATTTGCCTTTTTCTTATTCAACTTTTAACTCTTTATATAAATTTTAGCATGTTTAATAAATTAAGTACAAGGTCCTGCAAAAAATGGTTGAATGAAACCCTTCTTAATGTTAATAACTGTTTTATATAGTTTTATAGGGTCCTTAAAACGAATCCAAGAAATTTCCAGAAATTTTCTATCACATCACGTTTCCGGTTAAAATCGCGTTAAAGGGTAATAAATAAGTAAAAATAATCGTTATTTTGTAAATTTTTGAAAAACTCCTCCAAAAATATCGGAACGTCGTAAGAGCTTTTTATGTTGCTAAATAAATTCGTTAGTAAAGTTAACTATATTCATAATTATAGTTGAAGGTACGAGTTTTCATTTGAATTTCGTTTTGAGTTTTTTGGACGTTCCAAATTTTCTAATCATTTTTCAAAATATGTCAAAATACGCATTTCCTCACTTTTTGAGCTTATTTTTCTCGAATGATGTAATGGAATATTTTCAATTTCAGATTCTCAATGTACGAAAAATATGTAAATCTTAGACATATTATATGTCAATTGCCCACGTGGAAACTGTCGTTGTCCTGTGTCGCTTCTTAGTTAACAAGAAATAAATTTGGATAAATTCGAAATATTGGTAGCTTGTTTAAAGTTGAAATTGGTGAATCATTAATCAAAAAGAAAAGTATTTGATAAGTTCGGTTCTATCCAAACTTTTATATGTTTTTATACCTAACCTTCCTTTAGATTAATTTATGAACATATTGGACCGTCTAAACTGAATAATTTTTGAAAATTAAAAACTTTATGAAACAGGACACTAATATTGCGAAGTACGGGAACATTAAAATATTGTTGTGGTTAAGCAACTGGAGGCTTTTTCCAAACATCCTAAGCTCACAAAAGTGAACGTTTAAATGCATTCTATTCTAAGCACCTCTAAGAGCTGCTCTCTAGTGCGTCTGTAGACCCGTGACCTTTGAATCCTGTTAACATAACTTCAAAATAGAAGGAGTGCAGGCGGAAGCTCTGTCGACTAATTGCTTTTAACAGTCAAGTGGATCCTGCGGCAGTCTGGCGGCAGGCTGCTCCGCAAAAGATACAACGACCACGATTCTGTAGAATGAAACTTTTAATTGAATTACCTTAAAATAAATTGGATGACAGTTTTGAGAAAATTCAGAATGGAACATAAAACGACTGTGCACTGCGTACATTTGGAATGCTACTCATTATTTTTGTCCAAACATTTTTTATTTGTACATTATATGTTTATTTTGAAAGGGAGGTCATATCATGCAATTCTGAATGTAATGCCATATTAAAAAATGTATAAAGGATAAAAAGTATGAAAACGTAAAAGCTTTAAAACATTGAAGTTTTCGGAAAGTTGGTTTCTGCAAATAAGATACTGTTTCTTAGATATACATATGTACATAGTATACAAACAAATTATTTCTCATTTAAAGGCATTTTCTCATTTTGTTTTTCTTATTAAGTGAATCTTCTTTTGACGCATTGAGATTAACTTCATATAGTTTCTGTTTTACGTAGTCTAGGGTATAATCTGGAATTGGGAATAAAAAATATTTCTAGAAAATAAAAATTGAATTAACTTAATTTAAAAAATGTGACGGTTCGCAGTTTATTAAATATTTTTTACTTTTAAAATTTATACCGTGTATTTGCTTAAAGCAATGTCTGCAAAAGCAAACACAATGAGAAATTAATGGTGGCTAATTAAGTTCCTTTAATGTAACCACAAAAATCCGAGACATGCCCCCAGATTAGCATCTTTAGAACCGCGGGAATTTCAAAATATCGCAGCTCCATTTATATTGCCCTCACCCTTGAAGTGGGCCTTCGTTTGAAATGTTTGGGTTCGGGGCTGCAGGGCATAGGACTCACCTGGCGGTGTCTAAGTTGTCTGCCCCGGGGGCCCACTGTTATCACACGTAGAATGGCTCAAGGATCTTTTACTGGTCGGGTTGCTCGGTCGGAGGATATAAATGGATATCACGTAGTTCAAAAATTTATTTTTCGCGTTAAGTGAATACCTCAACGACGAGATTAACTTCCGCTTCCCCGGCAGAAGTCTGACTTAAAGACGCCGCTTGGTGCCGGGAGCAGAATTACAAGATGTCGTGGGATTAAGGGAAATTGCGAGAAATTAGGGGTGTCGTCAAGTTAATATCACGAGTCAACGATGTGCTACGTGAATGGGTACTTCATGAACTTTGAAGATTTAATGGATATTTAAACTTGTTAAGCGAATTCTTTTTTACTGCAACCTAACTCGAAGTAAGGTTTTTAAAGAGAATTACAATAAAGAACATTTTATTGCTGTAACTTTGCTTCTTTTATTGAAATGCACTTCATAAACAAAATTGATGCAATTTTATTTGAAATACTTCGCTATAAAATGTTAAATTTAAAAGCAATGTGTACATATACATTATTTTGTGTAAAACTGAACTGACTGAATCCATTAAGTAATTGGTTCTCTAAAGGATCCTGATTAATGCTGATTCCGAGAAATCTGAAATGCATTTCCTAAAAATATGTAGTTAGAGTTTTCAGAATTATAGGATATTTCTTTACTTGTAACGTCTTAAGGGGAAACCACATTAGTTGGTTTGAAAAATTGATTTTTTTTACTTCATAAATCATCATCATCTCAAGAATAGATATGCTCTCAAAGTCTCGGAAGGAATTCGCATTAAATAATTTTATTGCTACATACATATGTACATTTTTGCACTAAAGGCAACGCTCCGTCGAAGCGCTCGCTCCGCATATATTCAGAAACTTTTAATGCGGTTTTCTCAAAATTGAATTTTTTAAATGTTCTTGCACGATTATTGAAAAACTAATTGATCGTTTGTTTTGAAAATTTACATAAGTTTACCTTATACAATTGTCAAGAATATGAACTAACAATTGGAATGATATTATTATTTAAAGTTTTTTTTGTATAATTTGCATTTTATCAAAAAAAGTGGTGAAAATTTATATCTTTTTTAAACGTTCACAAACAATTCAATTTTACACTTTTAGTTCATATTCTAAAAAAACTTAATGTGCACAATGTTATTTTATTTTTAATAAAAATAACGAACTTCAGATTGCACGCAGACAGTGAAGTGAAGTGAAGACCTGTCATGGGGAATTATGGTAACCCAGAGATTTTTAGATGAAATTATTTAAAAATTCCTAGATGTATATTAGAACATTAATGATATTCTTACAATTTGAAAACATTCAATTGATTTTTTCATTGTACAAAAATCCTACAAAAAATACAAAAAATCTGGTCCTCTAGTATTTATGATTCCTTCCTTAGCAACAAAACT
This sequence comes from Machimus rusticus, assembly GCA_951509405.1. Taxonomy (NCBI): domain Eukaryota; kingdom Metazoa; phylum Arthropoda; class Insecta; order Diptera; family Asilidae; genus Machimus; species Machimus rusticus. Next base: position 1,497,148 of record OX608052.1, on the reverse strand, counting down.
TCTATGAAATTCACTAAGGTGAATTATACTACACTAACTAACACTAACTGGAGACATATGTATGTAGTCTTCAACGGAAGATTCAACTTAAGAATCATATACAGTAAAAAGTTAATTAATTATTATTAAAATAATATAACAAGGTAACATATTTGTTTCGATGAATGCGATTTTGTTAAATATTGGTTCTTTAGAAATGGAAATAATATTTAGCGAGGAGAGCAATTCGAGACAATCAGTTTTACCAATTAACAATTTGCATTAAAAAGGTATTGAAAATTTCTCGTTAGAGATACTCATAAGAGTCATAAGATCTTCAGATTTAATAAATTGCCTATTCAGATAACTCAAGATACTTCCTCGTTGTAAGTCCACAGAAAACTTTGAAGGCATCGTTTTTGTATTAAAGTCGGCAGTAAAATAGTTCAATGACTATACGTTTTTTTAGTTGGGTTAACAATATAATATTTTCCTCGATTTCTTAACTTTGGCGGGGTGCATTTATCGAACAAATTTTAAAAACTGTGAATATTTTGCCTACAAGAATTGAAAAACATTTGATTCGTCATGTAAAGGTTAATGAAACCCAATTAAAGAATTGCTTAGATGCCAAGAAGAGTCTTAAATTTTTTGCAGACGAAAATTTTGCAGTGGTAGACATTTTCATGATTCATAGTTGCTGTCAATGGGAAGCTAACAGCCCATAATTTATGCAGCTGCGCAGATGACTTATCTCACAGCTTCGGCGAGTCTCAGCTCAACTTTTACCATGATTTAACCAAAATATGACTCACTAGCCTCGTGTAATAGAATTTCAAGTGGCATTCACCCAGTGAATCATTTAAATTTTGCCATCTTTTTTACTAAAATCTTTTCAAGTACGCTGGAGTAAGAAAGCTGCGTCTTGAATTTTGATCTTTATTTATATGTATAAGGTAAAAACTTGTATGGTAGAAGCAATAATCATTAGAATTATTCAGAAATAGTTTCGAAGAAAATTCAATTGACTGACCTCGTCCGTCAAGGTGTCTGTTTAAGACAATATGGAATGTTTATTATTGAACATTCACTTCACTGAACTTGAAAAACTTTAATATATGTACATATGTACATATGTATGATAAACATATATGTACAGACATATTTAAGAATGAAATGGTGTATTGAAAACTATTAACTAGAATTTATCGGTTATTTAAAATAATTATATTATTTATTTGGGGAAATACATAATGTATTTTTTCATGAGCCTTCCCTTTATTTACATATATAGCACAACAATTTGTTTGAACGACTATTTACTGCGTTCAGTGACTTATTGGGCTGCTAATGTCAATAAAGCAAATAGGTACTTTACATATAGCGTGTTATTGCTACAATTGAGGCATGGGATAAATGCCGGTAAAACAAGATAAGCGGAATGAGATGATTTATAAACAAATTGTATTAATGAAAATACTTCCAGTGTTCACACCTTTTATTTCGACCATCAGTCTAACTCCTTCGGACTTCAGTCTGTCAGTCTGTTTTAGCCAAAATTCGCATAAGGTCTGGCTTTCCGAAATCAACAAAATAATCGATTATTAAGTTACACTTACACGTCACATTCTCGCTTGAAGCTAGTAAACAAAGTCAACCCCATAGTTGGCGTCAATTTGACTCTTAGTTATCCCCTTGGGGCCTTAACAATTGAGATTTTATGTGCGTGCAGTATCGCAGCGGTCAGTTTTATCAATAATATCATAAAATTGCTTGGAGCGACGTTCGCTACCGACATGAAAAACTTTTTAGGTAGTGAACGAATTGCGCATTTTGCATGTCAATTTCACGGGGTGACACATTACTTTCGTGTCGTGAAATGTGTGTGGAATAAATGTGCCCTCCACGTGGTCTACCTTTGTGATTTTATGAGCGGGGCCAGGGAATAATGTGGCTGTTTTGCATTTCTAAGCCTCCTGGCAAAGCCTGCACGCTATACCCACTTCCTCCAGGGCCGTAAAGTGTACGTGGCCCTCCTTCGTACGTATAGTCTACTCCTACTCTGAGTCGTCAATCTTTAATCGAAGAACTGCCTCGCAACTTTATGATGCTTGTGAATCGTAAAGTAAATCGCCCCTTCAGAAAGAATGGAATCCGCGGAATACCTACGGTTCAGAGGTCTTCACATTTCAAATACCCCCATGAATTGTTGGGACGATACCGCGATTCTGTAAAAAATTCTATTTAAGATCCTATAATTTAATAATAACGAAATCAGAAAACTAATTTTTGAATAACTTAAAAAAAGCCATTCTATATTCACAGCAGAGATACTAATAAATAAATAATTTATGTTTCTAAAGAACGTGACTATGTCATTATAATAAAATACTATTTTCATTACTCTGCAACTTTAAGTTTAAAACTAATGAAAATTTAAACAATTTGAGTTTTTGCGACTACAACGGCTTTGTTTTAAAATTTTACGATTTCTTAAGTATAATTAAATTAATGGAAACTGAGCTATATTTATTTATTTATTATTACTTTTTCTAAATTTTTTTGGGAAGATGACCAACGTTTTCTTAATTTAAGACAGTTTTTATTCAGTAACTTCAGTAACTAAGCTATGCATGTCACCCAAATGTGGGTTGTAGGTAATTTAATAACGAATCAACAATGAATCATCAAACTTTAAATCCATTTTTCGTGAATCTCGTACAAGATATACCTCAAAAAATATTTGATGGTAGATTAGTACACTTTTAGGACACAAGCTTACTACCTACCACATAGAGCGTGTGTGTAGGCATGATTACAAATAAAAAAAACTTAAAAACAAATCATGTGATTCTAGTATAATAATAATCGCAACTGATGCCAGACATACGAAATGCTAGGGTTTGCCTGCAAAGTTTTGCTTGTTCCTATGGTTGAAAATCGAACGTGTGTGGCGATCACGCATGCCGTCATGCACAGTTCTTCATTTTTTAATAAATTTTTTTCAGTTACCTTTGAATTTAATTAATTTTTACGTTTCAGGTGGTCTAAATTATTCTATAGTAAAAATCGGGGAGGAAACTATTCACGACATATTGAAATACGTAATATATGTTATGTATGCAAATTCTAGTTCGGAAAAGATAATAAAACCGTATTAATCCCGATAATTTTTATAAATATTACAATTTAAGTATTTTGCTTATTTAACTAAAACGTGGTATTAATTTTGCTTTTTTATATCTACTTGCAGGCAAAGTTTCCGGGTTCTAGAAATTGTTCTGACTTTGTTGATTATTTTGAAGACTCACCTAAAAACTTTGCATGCATAGGTTGCCTTCATCCTCCAGTCTTCCTCAATTTTGCTACCATCTAAATGTGAGCCATCTTAAAGTTTGGCCAGATAATATTCATAATTACGTTACCCACTCGACTCATAATTAACAAGAATTCACTTCGTTAGGGTTCGTGGTTGAGCTGCTTAAGATTAAGTCATTACACACCACAATGAGCAAACTTCCATGTCCGGGCTCCTTAAGGAGTGGTTTATGAAGCGAGACGCGCGCTGAAGACACGTACACTCCCCCGCAGTGGAAAATCACCTGCAGTTAGAAGCGACTGGGGAATAAAAACATGAGCCCGGGCGGCAGAACCGAGTTAACAAGACTGCGGGGGCTACGCTTACACCGCCGAGATAAGAGATATTCGTCCCGCCAGTTAAAGTTCTAAGGAGCGTTCCAACACAAAGGGTACACAGGATGCAAACTCGGCAAAAGACTCCAAAGTCTAAGTTAACGTTCCTCTCCAAACGTCTTGAGAATAATTTCGCCTCTGAAAAGACGTGAGACACTTTGCACCTTTTCACAATGGTGGCTCTATACATATAATACTATGCGTGTTTGCTGAATAATTGTGAGGCCACATAAATGCTGCAGTTCGTCGCTCTTTATACGACTGTTGCATTCAAGAATCTTAAGCGATTACGAGTCAAATTAAATAATTTCTTTCTAGCCCTCTTTAACCAAAAACAAAAAAATATATACCTAACACTAAAAGTATTTCAAGGTTAAACATTCATATTTAACACTTCTATAGAAAACCTTTCATTTCCTGCTCTCGAGCATGTTTTATTTCATTTTCTTTGAGATTATTAGCTCATTAAAGTTATAACTATCTAACCTAGTAAAAAACATATTCTCTAGTTGTCCGATTCTGTTATTAAAATTACGCTATCATTGAATGTATTTGAAACCAAAAGTGTTATACTTTTGGTTACACGCATTTATCTGGGGGATTCGTTTTCTCGTAATTACTAATATCACAAAAAAATTATATATGCACCTACACTAAAAATATAGAAACTATGTAATTATAAGAGAAAGTAAGAAATACAGAGCACAGTTTTTATGGTAAGATACAATAACATGTTAATATTTTATGCATGCTTATAAAAGTTTAAGAGGTTAGGTCTCGTCAGAATTTTCAAAATATCGAATTTTGTTTTTCATTTTCTTGAACTATGAAACTTTGAAAATATTCCCTGACAATTTCAAGTCAATCCGACAAACAGTTTTCGAGATATCCCACTTTTACTGAATTCAAAAACTACTAGACGGATTTGGATGAAATTCATACAACTTATACCAGCGACACACCAACTGAAATTTAGAATTTCGAGCGTATTCAATTTCACAATATTATTATTTATTATTTTAACAGAATATTCCCCTGCAACTTTTTTAAGAAATTCAGAGGTAATATGATATATATATCTGAAATTGAGAACATTCGAAATTCTAAATTGCGATTGGTGTGTCGCTGGTATTACTGTAACCATAAAAAACTTGTCCTTGATGCAAGCGTTTTGATTTTCTCCAAAAACTTCGATTTTTTTTAAACAATAAACTAATGCTAACTAATTTGCTTGAAAATCAGCGAGTAAACTTTCAGAAGCCGCCATTTTGACAATTTTCAAAAAAAAAAAAAGCTTCGGTCAAGGACAAGATTAACTATTAAACTAATGATTCCTTTAATTTCATTGATTTCTGATGAATTTTATGACTGTCAACGCAAAACACGACTTCTCTGACTAGACCTAACCCCTTAAAATTATCGATAATGTAAATTTAGGAGTAAGAGACCTTCGTTGGTATCTCTCTTTCTCTCTTTCTATCGTACATAGGAAAGGACAAGGCTTATGAAAAAAAAGTAAGCTTTATGTCAGTTAATTAGATAATTACATATAATAGGTATTTGAAAATTTGTTCCTCCTCTTGAAAACACTAGCAACATTTTTCCAATTTATAATTGAGATACTTATTTTATAAGTGGGATTAAAAATCAAATGGACTTAAGTATCCAGAAATTTTTTTCCCGAAACTCTCACAGCATTTTATCTCTTTTATCATTTCAACAATGAAAACATGCTTTAAAAAGGGAAAATTTACGAAGTCATAAAAGAAATTTATGAGGGAGAAAAACTGAAAAATTGCCCTTTTAAAGGACGATTCTCGGTTGGAGGCGCTTTCCGTACACCAGAAGAAGCTAAGATTCTTCAAATGACATAACTTTTCTGGAGGAGTGCTACTGCATTCAATTTTTTATGAGAAAGATTTGATTTGTTTTCTTCAGATTTGCTGGCTGTTTTACAAGCACACATGATATTTTATGATAGTTACTGGATAATAGCAAGATGAAGTAAATCATCTTTAAAAATATAAATCTTTAGGGGGAAATATACGCACATTTTCGTTGTCCTCTCTTGTCCATTGGGTGCATTTTGTAGGAAAAAATATATTCTATTGTATGGATCACAGAAAAACCCTTTTGTGCCTTGGAAATTCTCTACAGCAACTCCCTCGCAATTTCTCATCTCGTATTAGTAATAATAGCAAACGAAGTTACGAAACTCAATATCCTTAATCCTTTCAGGGATAATCCCTAATTCACCCTTCTTTCATTTCTCGCAGATTGAGTGTGTAAAGTGAATCCCATAAACCCAATAAAGGTTACAAGCTATACCTTGATGGAGACATTTTCTATACATGCGTTTTGCTCGCCAAGTCTACCTTTTTCTATCAGAGAAAATTGGACAAAATCAAAATTCTATCCACGGCACCTGGCAGCTCGTTTACAAGTCGTTGGGGCGAGATTCCCGCAGAGCATGCCGAAAACTGTTTTTGTTTTATTCAGCGTGTTTTCTTTCAGTATTCGCAGATTTCGTTGAATTTACGTTTATTCCCTGTAAAATTGTTCCTAGAAATTGCATTACATCTAGATGAAATTAAGCACTTCGATTACCCTCCTACAAGATTGCTTTTTTTTCTAAACAATTTTGAGCAGAAATAAAAATAATTACCCACTTTTTGCGAAAAATAAAATTCCCCCATAAGTAGATTGCTGCTGAAATAGAAATTTTGAATGTGGAATACAATAATATCAGCTTAAAAATATAGTGAATAAAAATAATGACATTTGAAATAGAATTTAAATATATACCTTTGCAGTTTTTTCGAAAAATATACACTTTTATAAACTGGTAGATACCATGGTGTTTCTCTCAAAAAGAAAAATCCAAGTTAATTTTTTATTTTCAAGATATACAATTTTTAAACCTGCTACTAAACAGTCAACTTGAAGTCAAAATTTAATTACATATGATACATACATATATTGTTTAGTTATCCGACTAACTAACTTAAAGTAATCTTACAGAATCTTTAAAATATGAAGAAAGTAAGCCCAAAATGGTTTCTCATGAATTCTTAAAAATTTAGCCTGTTTATTGTTTAGCTACTTGTTGGAAGCTCTTATTTGAAAACAGGTACATGCAATATTTAAATGATTAACAGAATCTTTTCTATTACTCTACTACGTAATTAGTTATGTCCCAATTGTTCCCAAAAGGCATGTGTAAACTCTAAAGAAAATTTTAATTAGACTTGCAGGATTATGGAAATGCAAAGCCCTCATAATTTCTTGATGTTACTTCATTCATAATTCTGTGGCACGTGCATGTGCTACGAATGCAAATGTTATAATGAGGACGACATTTTTATTTAACGAGCCCACTCAGTGGAAAACGAGCTCCCATCTATTAAAAATTTTTTTTTGCCGGTCTGACTTTCGGAAATTAAAGAGTAGAAAATGTTTATAGTAGCAGGATAAGAAAGGCAAAATGCAAGCAGCTGTGGTGGATGTCTAGGGAAATTAGCACCCATTAAGTAAGAGAGTGTTTTCTTTATAAGAAGGACCCGTGTAGAAAATTACAATTGCTCCATTAGCAAAAAGTACTTTAAAAGAATCTTTAATATACATTTTGCTGGATCCTTGCTTGCTAAACGTTGTGAATTTGCATTTAATTTGAATTGCATGCACGACTGTTGTATTTAAGCTAAATATTTGAATATTAAGAATGCGGCAAATGTGATTACAACTTTAAAACCAGCTAATGCGTACCTATTCGTTTTAAAAGAGTTCTCATTAATTGCAGCATATGTATATTAGAAACCAATTCAAAAACTTTATTGCAACGTCTGGGAAAATCGCATTGCATGTTGTTCACTTTTCACAATCGAAAGAGAATGGATTTACTTTATGTGTGGACTACTTCTGCTTAAATCAACGAATGCTGCGCTAACGCTCCATTATCTACTTTTGAACCAATCAACAATGTACTTTTAATTAAGAATTCAAGTTTCGAAATGTAAGCCGACATACGAATTCATGAATGCGGTTCTCACAGCTCGTAGAGATAGCAATGATACCAAGAAAATTTTTAAATTGATGTTACATCAACGTGACGACTGCGGGTTGCATCTGTTTGCAGTTTGCGCAAAATAATTTACGGAACCATCTAAAGTACTGTGTCTTGGAATTATACCTGAAGCTGGTTATATCTACAAATTCTATTTTATTTTAAAGTACAGATTTTGTTTTTATGATCATTGATCACAATAAAAGCTGTAAAAATCATCTATAATTCCCGATTTGGTATTAACTACCTCTTTTTACGCCGAAAAAATACTACTTTTCAGGTTATTTTAACAATTTTTCGTATTGATTTTTCCTTACATGATTTCTAGCTACATTGACAAGAAAATTCACTATTTAAAAAAGCTATGTATTCTGGTTAAGTTAAAAATTTAGAGTTAGTAATAAAAATTTGTTGAATCCGCCGTTTGTTTAAAATAAATATTTAAAGTTGGGATGTTACCATACCAAAACAATAGATGCATTATCTTGCTATCTGCCGTCTTTTAGACAAATATACTCAAATTATATTATTTTAAAATAATTTATTTAGTCATGCGTTTTCAGAATAGACAAGAAACTCTGGGCTTGTTGCGGGCGTATTTTGTTTCAACTCAGGCCAATTTGCCTAGAATAGAAAATATTTGGCGTGCATCGAGACGCTCAGTTAATATTAGAACAGTCGTAATGATACTTTAAAACTTATCTTGACATTTAACAGCTACTTTCATTTCATATGATTGAAATGATGTTGAAATGATATTCGGAAATCAATTGGCACACAACCTAAATTTCTTTTTAAATGAATTGATGAAATGTGCGAAATAGACTGAATCTCTAGAATTTTTAATCCAAATTGAATCTGCGGTCCGTATGCTAGGAATTCATTTGAAAATGAGTCTGAGAAACTCAAATTTTAAAGAAATTTTCTAACTAAAATTTAAAACTAACTGATATAAAATAAAACCTTTAAAACTTCAACATTAATAACTATAGCTTTATTAAAAAAATAAGAGCACAAAGTTAATGCTAGGCTAATCCAAGAAAAAAAAAAGGAATGTAGCAAACAAATTTTTTTTACAAAAATGTGAGGTGTGCTCAAATTATTTTAGACCAACTATTCTTGAAATTACCATTTCCACCTTTGAACCACAGTTTTTCTACAGGCGTTCGATTTTAATCCAATAACTTTGTAAATTGTTAACCTATTTAAGCAAAATGTATGTAATAGGTACCTACATCCAATATGTATAATGAATGCTTAATAACATACCACTTTTTTCCCAAATTCTAAATAATTAATATAGGTACTATGCAAATTTTTTGTTCTATCTATTATAGATTTGATGGCATATACAATATATCCCATATATCTAAATGTGTTTTTAGTGTCCAATTTGCTTGAACTAATGATTTTTATACCAATTTCTACAAACATAGCTACATAAACAAGGGATGAAGTGAAATGGAACTAATAACTTAATAACGGAGAACGAATGATTTCTATTTAAATTGGGAATTAAAAAAAAAGTCATATAAGTCCACGTAGAACCCATCTATATCCACGTATTTGCCTTTTTGCCGAGGTGTTTTAAAATGAATTGAAAATCCTCATATTGACACACCCGCTGTCTGACTGTTCCCTGAAATTGATATTGAGCAAATGGTCCAGCTGTAGCTCGTCCATTTACATATTTGATAGTAAAACGTGATTTTCGAACAGTCCTTATTGGGTGCCGTGTTGTGAAAAATCGAACTGAGAAAATCATTCTCTACTAAAAGGATCCCTATTTGAATGGAACACGAAATGCACAGATGTCGTAGTTGTGATTAGGGTTGCGTGGAGTTATCGACTTGTATTCATAAAAGATGACCTCAAGGGACAATAAAATAGAACCGTTTTGGTCAACAAAACGAAACCTTGTGGCATCCCTAAAGATGTTCCTCGATTGCTTGGTACAGAAGACATCCTCTCGCTTGTACACCACAAGTACCCCGGTATAGTCGACGGATTGCGCACTCACTTAAAGTTGGAGTTGCCTCCACAAGGACTTCCCTTGGACCATAAGCACGTCCTTTCTAATGGCAAAAGTTACTTACGTTCCGTAACAATGACATGAAACTTTAAAGCCAGCAGCTCGTTAAGCCTTTGGCTATTGATGGTTGAATGCATTTTCCATTGAGTCCTGGCAATCCGATCAGGAAGGTTATGCAACAAGACGTCGACTTCTCCCGGGAAGTAGTTCGATTTTCTCAATTTTTATATAAGTCCTGTTCTTTAGATAACATTTACGGATAAATTGACAATAGAACGCAATAAGTATTATGATCTGATGCAGAAAACAGCTATATCATCATGGTATCCGGAAAATTTAAAAGTTTAGTAGAAAAGAATGCAATCAAAGGAAAAAACTTTTACGGAAATCATGATTGCAGCTTACGTATACAATAATAAAATAATTTATTAAAAAAAACACCAAACTGAAGAGTTGAAATCTTTTAACCTTTGTAAGAGCAAAATATGTATAATTCACGATGCAATATTTATTTGTTCGATACCTCTTAAAAAATAATAAAATACATACTATTATATAAATATAATTGAATGTTGCAAAAGATATTGCAGTCGGCGACACGCAAAGAAAAAATTTCACTCAAAAACCACCACTTGGACTATTATCTTTTGTCTGTGATATTAGCATATCAAATACTTCGTTAACGCTCTGATCATAAAAAAATCTAATAATCTAATAACACCTATTTATGGTTGCAATTCTTTTCATTCATTGTAGTGTTGCAAGAAAACAATCTGAAGTTTTGAACATTCCAAGGGTTCACCAAAATAAGAAGAAATCTCCAGCAATATTATAAACATATAAAACACAAACATTTTACTCTACTGCAAAATACCCTTGGGCCAGTCATGTGTTCCTAAATTTAGTGGAAGAAGTCAGTGCTATAAAAAGAAGAAAAATGTATTTCCGTCTTAAAAATTTTCTCAGGCAATGTAAGAGTGTATCATATAAAACATTGTTCAGTGCGGCAGAATTTCAGACATCAGCGTTTCTGCACGGAACCCTCAAACGTACTCCGCATTTATCAATTGGATATAAAACAGCAGCAAAAGGCAAACGAGCACGCGATGGCCGCACCCTCGTGGAATATATGAGCATGAGGATTTGTTTGATGTTTTATCAGTTACCTGATGTAAAGAGGAAAATATTAGGCAACGCCCAGGTTTCACATAAAAATATCAATAACAAGGTTATAGCAATCATTTGTTTAGCAAGAAGTCGGTTCAATCTAGGTATATTGGCATAGGTCGGATCGGTTAACCTTACAAAGTATATTCGGTTCATATTCACGTCACTTTGTTTGCGAAGTTCCGGAAGTAAATACATACAAACCAACTTCTGAAAATAAAGTAAATTCGGTGATATATAGAATAAGACGACATTTTTTAATGTTGTTGTGCAATTTTTAAAAAATCATAGGACGACTATTTAATGTACACATTAATATATTTAACTCGAGAAGTTGTTAAAAAAAATAAGTTTTTACAGGGACTGTAATGATAATGATGAAAAGATTTCATTCGGAATTGTACCCATTTTATTGTATTTTTTCATTTCTTATAGTAAGAAAGTAAAATAAGTTTTATTTCGAACAAACAAAAATTAAAATTAATTGAACGATCAGAAAATAAAATTTATTTCATAACGGTTAACGAACGTTCGAAAAATAAAAATTACTTGACAAAATCTTTATCGAATGATCGAAAAGTAATAATTACCGCATAACGCTCAGTATGAAATAATAATTGTCTTGTTTTCGATCTTTGGTTTTAAGTTTGATGAACTAATATTAAAGTTTTTTTTAATGTAAAATTTTGTAAAATATTATATTGTAATTTTTATAGTTGGTTAGTTAATATGATTGTAATGTTATCTAAACTGCTAAATATATATCTAAAAACAGAACGATTTCATCAGTAAAGAATTTTGAGAAAATTAGGGCTTAAAATTAAAGTAGGTAAGCCATATTTTAACGAATTTTGGAAATATGTATTAAACAAAAGCTCATTTTGAGTTCCCTCAAAATATCATTATATTGCAACTTTTTAAAAATTACTCGCAAACTTAAAAAAGTTTAATTTTTGAATTCGTATTGAGCATCCTAAATATAATATCAGAAGTAGCTGCTAAAACTAAAAAACAAAAACAAAAATATCAGAATCTTCAAGAAGAATTTAATTAAATCCTAAATTAAAGCAACTGTCAAGAACAGATGTAGATTAATTGAAGTTTTCAAATTTAGTTTATTTTCAGGTCGATACTTGATACTATTTGACCATTTCAACTCAATTTATCTTAACCAGACATGTATACAATTTCATTCTCTCCACCGGAAATAATTTAGATTGTTGAGAAACGAAAAATTAAATTCAGTAACAGTGATTAATGACTTAATAAGTTACAGGAATAATTAATTCAAAATTTTATATTTAATATCATGTGGCCTTTTCTTTGGGTTTAAATTAGAGTAGAAGTTTAATATACATTCTCATTCATGTTCTCCTCCCTCTTAATTTTGAATAAGGTCAAACTATATACGCATGATAAGACTCAAAGATTCCAAGTGGATTGGCTACATATCATCTTTAAATTTATTTTTTCTTGAATTGCTTACATTGGGATCAAGTGGAATTTTCTCTTTTCGTTGTGAAAAATTGAAAAGCAATCACGCGAAAATTCACATAGTGATGGCAATCTGCTCTGCATCTATGCGAAGGAGGAACAGTGTAAGTCTCTCCAGTCAGATCTTATGGATTTATGCTGAGGATTTCCAGTGCGACTTCCATTTTATCCCTTTTCTTGTACTTCCGGGACGGTAATGTTTTAGCTTTGTTACGACTTAAGAAGCTCTGAGTGACATAAACTCACTAGGGTTGCACGTTTCGGACGTAATGGAGAAATAATTTTCAGACTTTATTAGTCCACGTAGTTGAAGTGCTGCTGACATTTCCTGAATTTGGTCATTTCGTTCTGTTAGTTTTGGGTGAAATTCAGGTTTATTCGGGTATTGAGGCAAAACTTCTTGGGATAAAGCATTACTTTTCCCCCGTAGCTGTGAAATATTAGACTATGAAGTAGGACTATTAAAATTATAGCTATTTAACATGTTCTAGCTGTCTTTTGAATGTCTCATAGCAAAGAAACGGTAATACATGTATTCTAATATTTTAAATTTCTTATTTTTAATTGAAAAACAAATGTATTTCATATTAAGGTATAATAAAGGGACCCAAAGAATCTCAGAGCTTACAATTAGTTGAATATATTTGAACTAACTTTGGTAACTCCAGTGGTCAGAGTATCATAGCTACGGTGACCATATTTATGAGAGGAAAATACAGGACATTACTTAAATATACAATAAATATTTATATTCATTGTAAATTATTATAATAAAAGTTAATTAAAAAAACAAACATCTTCTTGATTAGGATAATGAAATTAAAATCAAATAGAAAATTTTTGTTTTTATAAATAACCTTCTTGAGTAGACTATAACAAAAACAAATTAAATTTGGTTATGCTTATGGTTTTTGATATTTTACCACACAGTGGATTTAAAAAAAAAAACACATGTAAGGTATTATTTTTAGTCAAAAGTTCTTTAAATTCTGAACAATTCATTTTAAAGTTGTCCATTGTACATATTACATATGAGAAAATAATTGAAATAAAAATTAAAAATTTAGAAAAAAATTAATAATAAAATACTTTTAAAACCATCTAATTACATATACTCAAGGGAAAAGAAAAGTTAAATGTGAAAGTCCTTTGGCTAATTGGAAGATTTCTGTTATTACTTTGATAAAGATCCTCTGTCGTGGGGTAAGTGGAATGTGCCCGATATCTTCTTCCAGTATCTTTGAAACTTCAAGGCACGTATCTAAAGGGGAGACCGAGAAGCAATTCTTTGTTGCAAAGATAAGAGGTCAATTATACTCGAAAATAAGGGACAACTCATATACATACGTGAGAGTGAAAACTTCTTGTTGAATTACTAGTCCAAAAATCAGAAACTGTATAGAAATTTTAAATTTGGGACCTGCCGATTAAATTAATTGGTGTTCTTGAATAAAATAAGGAATATTGTTATAATTTTTACTACTATATTTAAATTACTTCACATTTTTACATGCTCTTGCAACTACCATTTAACGATTTTGGTACAAATCAGCGTGATCAGCAAAAATGTCTTGTTTTAAATCCGGCTGCATTTAATTTTGTACTCGTTTTCAATGAAAGTGTGTCAAAAGGAAGTTGTAAGTTCGTGATTTTGACCAAAGCGAGCCCATTTTCGTTCAAAATGTAATAATTTTCTTACAAATTCAATTTTGCAAACAAAACGACATAATTGAATTTTTTCAATTTAATTATCTTCCGCTTTATTAGATATTGAATGTGGATTTAACTAACATTATATCAATTATAGAGTCACAAGTGTTGTATGCATGCATAAATAAAAAAGCACGTTAAAAGTCGATTATAAGTACGCCATTCAGTTGTTTGTACCTCCTGTAAAATTTAATTTTGTGTAATTAGATCATTTTGTTCGTCGGTTCCACATACGTACATAATTCTATTAAATTTAAATAAGCGTAGGTATAAAATGCATGTAAAATTTGAGTGTTTTGAAAAAATACACGAAATTCAGAGGCCATAATTTGATCAAACGAGGAAAGGGAATGGCCGTATTGGGATATTTTATAAATAATAGTCCGAAAGGAAATTATGAAAAATATGAGCTCTATTACTTTTTCTTTAAAACACAACTCACTGACTGGGCTTTATTAATGTTGAAATTTTGTTACAGGAAATGTTCATTATTTAATTTAATTTTATGATACCGAATGGCTTTTAATGTGTAAGTCAACCTTGTTCAACTGTACTTTATTTTATGCTGATGAATAAGATTTACTGACATTGCTCACTTTGTTTCAATAGCGTAATAAAAATTCTCAGTGCATTAACAAGGTCGTTATTTATGGCCACCATTAAAGATTAGCAAGTGCCTCCAAAGTGTCATGAAAATAAATACTCTTTAAGGACTTTTATTAGCGAACTCTATCAGAACTTTATTCCGTCCCCAGAGGAGTACTAATTGTGTCATGAAAATTCCAGACGAGTAGACACCAGACACCGACTTCCTTCAGGTCACGTAAAAAACGAATCTCAGGCCACTTCTTCTTGAGCAAAAACCGCAAGTGTTCCTTAAAACAATAAATGTTTCGCAGTTTGTTTTCTTAGCTATAGAGATTTTATACTCGTAGATATTTAAACAAAACTAAAGTCACCTACGTATACATTATTAAAATTCACGGTAGGCAAAAACAAACGATTGTCAATTTTTGGTTTTTGCCGGTAGCAGATATCATATTTATAACTGATTTTCAAACTACATCGATATATCATTCTTCCTAAGCAAAAATTAAATAAATTTGAAATAAAAATCTATACGCTCGCAGTCGGCAATTTTGGAGTTTATGAAAAATTCATCGATTATTTCCTGAATGAATGCTTACCAAAATTTCGTGCGCTACTAATGAAGTATGCCGTACAGAAGAAAACAACCGGCCAAGTGCGAGTCGGACTCGGGCACCGAGGGTTCCGTTAAAAATAATTTTGTTTGTGATGTAGGTAACTACAAATTAACGGTTTTCGGATTTGTCCTTTTACTTGTGCTATAAGACATTGCTACTTGCCAAATTTCACGATTTTAGATCAACGGAAAGTACCCTATAGGTTTTCATTCCCTTGCGAGCGTCAAAAATGCGGCATAAACGGCCGTATCTTTTGATTGCGTTGACTTAGAAGTTTGATTTTTCACAGCTCCAAGAACTGAGTATTTGATATTAATTTCAATTTGATCCTGAGAAAAAGGGGCTTGACAGACAGACAGACAGACAGACAGATAGACAGGATAGTGAAGACAACGAAGTGATCCTATAGGGGATCCTTTTTTTTCCTTTTCAGGTACGGAATCCTGAAAAGGGTACTTCACTGAGAGAAATAATTTGCTGAAATCAAGAATAGTAGTTCCTCACTTGCATAAAAATTCGATATTTCTTGAAACAAGCCATTTTTTCTTAAAAGAAGGAAAAGTGTCTCAATTTTAAATAAACTTCTCTCATTAAAAGATCCATAGTAGCGATAAAATCAAGGAAATTGATCTTCAAACAAGAACTTAATAATTCCTTATATTAACACACAATTTCGGTTGTTTGTAAAAGTTTCCACTCAGTTTAAGAAAATTTCTTTTAAAATCAAGAAAGGCTTTTGAAAATTTCGGTTTTTTTAGAGTATTTTGTTAGTTTCAACAACTCACTAACTTTTAGATAAAGAAAATATTTCTTGAAGCAAGAGTTTACAAGCAACGGTTGAATCAAGGGCCATTTCAATTGGATGAAAATCATTGCCCAAAATGCATTGATTCAAGAGAGTTTTGCTTTATTTTAGAAACTTTTTCTTTCAGTGTTCCAGTTCGGCAGTTGTCGATGTACTTGTTTATGGAACGAGATTTGAAAATGCTCCTGCGTTCAACCAGCCGCTCGGTGGACAAAATTGCAACAATATGTTTCCAAAAATATCTATAATTTGATTATTTCTAGAGCAATACCTGTAATATCATGTTATTTTTTCAAATTTGTCACAAATGCTGAAGAAATTTGTCATCTTTTTGTTTATTTGAAGATATAAAAAATATGCCAATGTTAAGTCAGGTTACGTGTTTTTGAATTTAAAATCATCATCCACATCTTATTTTTGTGATTGTTTATATGTTTGAGTGTTTAATCTCGAAATACCTGAGAGTTTTCTCTTTATTTTTTTAGCATCATTAATGAGTTTACTTAAATATAAGGTTTCGGGTACTTGCTGTAAAAACTCTTTAAGAAAATGTCATAGAAAGCCTATAAAGTTGATAAGTACAAACAATTTCGCTACGCCATAAAAAGAAAGTGCGAATTTTATGGGAGTAGTAAATTTTGTTTTAACGAATCTAAAAGCCGTCAAAGAAACTAAGAAAACAATTTAAGAAAAAAAAACAAGGAAAGAGTATGGGATATCAAATGGCGAATGGCGGTAACTTTAAGCAACGGAAGCGGCAATTTATTCAATTTTTATAAAGCGCCCCACGGGTCAGCCAATTTGTACATTTACTTTATACGCAACCTTTTCCTCTATAAAGTGACTGACATGTTAATTGACCCTTCTTATCCCGTGTTTCACGAAATTTATCTTTCATGGTTTATCAGGTAGCTCGTCTTGATTAAGAACACCGCAAATATCTGATTTTTGATTTTAATTAAATCTTCTATTTGCTTTGAGGCTTTTGTAGATGCAGAAAAGAAATAAGTTTTTCACTCGTCGCTCACCAGATGAAGAAACATGTTTTTGCAGGAAGGAAAGGTGAAAGTGAAATAACAACTTGCATTAGAGGAAGGAATTAAATATTTATCGCAAAATGAGCTGAGTATTCGACAAAGGTTAACTCTCGTGTAACATCCGCTGAGTTACAAAACACCTGTTTATCCTGTCTTCACGCAAAAGCAGTTTTAAAATAACAACAACAACCTCAACCTCTGGCTAGCCATAAGTCTTAAAGTTGTAGAAGAGACAGATAATTTTATTTATTTATTGCGAATTGCGACTAACGAGAAAGTAACGAATGCAGAAGGTAGTTTAGTTCAGTATACAAAAAAAAAATAAAAAAAATTTTTAAGTAAAACGATTTTATATTCGTTATTAATTTGCACTTTACGGTATAAAATAACTTTTGAACCATTTTGCACTAAGTATATCGTGTCATAATCTGTTATATCAATCTACCTACATATATGTTACAAAACATAAGAAAAAATGTTTTAGTAAATGTATACAGATCTTAGATTTATTTGTTCAATAATTTTATATGGTTATAAAATCGTGGGTGCATAAAATAGCTGACTTATTATGTGACTTAGTGTGTTCTTCTGAGTTTCTAATTAAAACCAATTACTAATTGATCACATCTTTAAGTTATACACAATCAAGAAAGAAGAACATTTTCAATTTTTGGATCAAAAATTTATTAATATTAATATTTTTACATTTTTAGTTAAATGCATTATCTTCGCTGGAGGCCTTTAAAACTTAAAGTGCCGGAAGATAATGGAAATGATACCGAAACTGGCTGAGAACTTGTGCTGGCAGGTTCATATTTTCCCATGTCGGCATCAAACAGAACATTCGAAATTAAATGTTGCACTTTATTCTTCGTATGTTGGCTGTATCTGCTTAATTTTGCTGTGATGTATTGTCCAAATAAGGAATCACTGTCGGTCTCAGGTCGTGTGCATGTCGTTTCTTGCAACATATTATACACTTTTGAAATCATCTGGTTTTCGGAACATTTTCTTTTATGTCTACGTCTTTTATTATTATTATTATAATTCCTATGTTCGTTTTCATTTCTGGAAGTTTCAGGCGTTTCTTTTATGGAGCAAATGTTATCCACGTCATTTTCATTTTCAATAATTGCAGTTGTATCCTGCAAGTATGAAAAAATATAGAGTTTCAAATTAAAGGTAAAATCAAAGATTTTCATTAATTAAGTTTATATGAACTATCGTCTTTAATAACCGCGGTTCAACAGGGTATTTTTGAAGTTGTTCCAAACGGTTTACGATGTATTTTATTTAGTAGTATCTATATCAATAATGTATATATGTATATGCATGTATGTAAAAAAACGATTGAAATCTAGGGACCATATTATAGAATAGACTTACAGTCGCATTGCCTGATTGCTTATCCCTTCCGCATTTGTCTTTCTTAGATAGATATTATATTATGTAATTTTCAATTACTCTTAAATTCGCGTCCATATATTACTGCTTTTACCCAGAGAATTAGCGCATTTGAATAATCTACTTGTCATAGTTCAACTTGAATTGCCAAAGACAAAATGTTTACAGTATATTTTCATTGTGTTAGCTTGTGCTAAGTCCATATTTATTCACACATTTAATTACAAGTTGTCTTTTTTCATATTGCATTACAAATAAATGCATAACACCACCAACCTTTAAAATTCAAGCCTTGGTGCTTTCAACAACCGTATTCTAAGTATACTCAGGGATTAATTTTTATCAACTGACTTTGTTTTGTTTAGCCTGTCGCATAAGTGTATAAAGTACATGCGCACATACATACATATGTATGTTCATAAACTGAGAAAAAACAGCACAATTACATACCTCATTAGGTTTATGAGCTGCAGCTTGG
Organism: Machimus rusticus; assembly: GCA_951509405.1. Lineage (NCBI taxonomy): Eukaryota > Metazoa > Arthropoda > Insecta > Diptera > Asilidae > Machimus > Machimus rusticus. The sequence goes on along the minus strand of OX608052.1, from coordinate 1,478,081 downwards.
CCTTTACTCTTAAGAAAATTTAAATGCATAAATGCAACAAAATTTGACACGTATTTTTCTCCAGATGCTAATTTTTCAATTTCCCTCTGTCGCTCCCTTCTAAACGATGTTAAAAGCGAATTCATCTTCTTTTTAATCTCAAAGACGCTCACATTGAGTTCCTCAGCAATTTCCATCCAACACTCACTTCGCAGTGTTTTGTTTTTATAATTTTCATCACTGCGATTCCATAAAGCCGGCTTCGATTTGTACTTTTCAACCAATAATAAAGTTTTTGCATTTGTCCACTCCATTGTTATCAACTAAATTGAAGTTAATAGTCAGCACAAACGAGAATTGTCTGAATTCAACAAATCACGAGGTGCTCAAATCTCAAACACATTCGCTAAAAATTTGCGGTGACTGCGAAGAATCAGGCAGTCGCGTCGCGTCGGGCCGGGACTGATAGCGAGAACCCAAGCAAAACTCACCGCACGGCGCACACTGTTCAAATTTGAAAGAGAGCAAACAATTTGAACTTGATTTGCGACTTGTCGCTGTTGCAACATTTCTGACACGCCTCAATTTGCTTCAAATGTTCGCATTACGACGATTGCGTAGCGATAGTGAATGCGAAGCAAAGCCAAAGGCAACTTATTTCCATGAAGTTGAATCAAAAATTATCTGTTAATATTTCATTTTGCTGAATTCTGCTCTGTAAGATAGCAAATAACAAATTTTTCTCATGACAAAAGCTTAAGTTGAAAAGAATCGACATAGCAGAGGTCATCCGTTTCGCAAAAGAGAAAAATATAAAGAGATGATTCAACATTTTAATTTCAACTCTCCTGAATCTCTCACCGGTGATGTGAGCTCGTCTGCCTAATTATGATCTTCAGGAACTGCTGGCAGATTATCCCAGTAATTTTAGGTTTTATTATAACACTCATTGTTAAATTATTTAATTTATTAATTATATTTTTAAATTCCGAATAAAACGATTAAATAACATTTAGTAATTTCAGTTGCTTCCAAATGATCATTAAAGATTTTTGCTTTCTTACAATCATCCATAACAGTTATAAAAGGATTTACATACATACATATATGCTTTGGTTATAATTATGTTTAAATCATCAAATGATTTTTATTTTTCCGATTAACAGATAAAAATCACTATCAATTATTATTTTTAGTTAACGTATAATATATACATATTTTCAAATGATTTTTAAGATACATATGTATAGTTATTAAATATGTATAATTGTTCTGATAAAATTATTTTGACAAAAATTACGAAATTTTCGATACAACTAGTAATAAAAAATAAATAAATAATTTAAAACAAATAAAAAACCCTACGCAGTCGGAATTGATTGAAGATTTTTTACAAATTCCACGACTTTATCTATCACCTTTTAATTGGCAGGGCGCAGGCTCAAGACGAATAATAACAATGACTATTTTAATTTAAGGAAACAAGATTTCCATTATAAATTCTGCTATTTTCTTACGTCTTCTTGTTTCTATTTTTTCATTAGTTTTTTACGCTGTCGGGTTTTTGATGTTTTTAATTTACTTTTTTTATTGACGACTTTTTACTTTTTTACCAATACTGTATTAATCCTTATCAAAATGAATAGCTTATTGATGTTAGACATTTCATATAGACTAAATTTGTGTTTTACACAATGTCATTTCCATGAGTATACTTTACGAAATACAACAGATTCATTCATTACGCGCAATAAGAAAAAGGTAAAATATCCTACCTACACAAATTTCAGGTTATGTAATTCTGAAACGGAGCTCATGGCTCTAAAATAGTCTAGGAATTATCATCTTAATTTTGAAAGAGCTATTAGTGATATGCCACTCAATATGGTACGCAAGTTTTTTTTTCTCTACCGCCATTTTTCATTGTACGGCCACCATTTTGGTTTTATATAACCATCGCACGGTTCAGATGTATTGATAGACACCTAATTTTTTAAAATCCATCCAGCCGTTTGGATGCTTCGAGGGTATAAAGAATCCTACACAGACACATGTGTACCCAGGTACGCGCACAGTTGGATAAAACTCACCTCTTATTAGCTGCGCATAGGTGAAGTTGATAATTTAATATGAAGCGCGTACAATTACATATGTATGGTATATGTGATTTTTTAACGAAAATATGAAGCACAATGTTTATGTATCTTATGTTCCTATGTATTGAAAAGTGTAATTAAAAATACATATACATATGTAATTTTTTATTATGGGGCCAAAAAATCGTTCGGAAAAATAAACAAAATTGATGTAAATTGTTATTTTGACTTTATACCCATGACAACCTATCCATTTGTTATGAGCTTGAACATCAATATGAAATAAAAACAGCTTATAATGAATTATGTCTAAAGATGTGAAATGAGGCGATCATGCATGCCGTAAATGAGTCTAATCTTCAAATTTAAATTATTATTATATTATTTGCTAGCAGCACTGTTGACTCTCAAAATTTCACTGTAGCCTGTAGGGGAATGGTTCTGCTTGTTAATTCAGCGCAAATAGTGCTTGTGGTCGGGTCGAATCCAATTCAGCAGCCCTACCGAGGGATGTTTTACGAGTAGGTACAAAGCCTTGCTCTCATGTTACTTGCTTCTGTGACCTGAAGGTGAATACTCGTTTGTGTAATATTTGCCCTTAATAATAAAGGATTGAATCAAATAAAATTAGATAAACAGTTTCAGAAAGCGGATTTGCTGCTTCGTAAATGAAGAGAACTTCTATTCGCAAAAATTAACATATCGTGGAAAAAACATACATATGTAGTTCATACACATATGTATGTATGAAGAGATTTTTGTTACTGACTTTGCATAGATCGAGTCGAGGGTTGCATTTGCAATATAATGACAATGAAAAGCTTAGTTTCAAAAAAACTAGGCTCATAAAATACATATGTATGTATATATTATAAATACTCAGTGGGACCCTCTTTTTCAAACTGGTGTACACGATATCTAAAAATCTACTGAACCGATTTGGCTGAAATGTGCACCAGGGAGAAGAGAGAACGAAAATATGAGCAGTAATATGTTTATGGTGCGTCATGTAAAAAGTATTTCTGGCAATTACATACATTTCAATTTAATTATTATAAAATACATTTCAATTAGATTTTTGTACATTTATGAACGTATACATAATTCATTTTATCTTAATAAAAAACTTAATTTATTTCAGATACATAATAAGTTAACATAACATTTATTGATTCTGAGGCGGTACGAAGTTCGCCGGGTCAGCTAGTAGTAACTAAGGATGAATTGTAAAATTGGTTCGAAATATAGGGATAAAAATGTCCACTCAACACATTCTACATATATGTATGGACAAACATAATTTCCAAATTTCCTATATACATAGATAATTTATACATATACATATATTTACGTATGTAGTGTAGACTCCAAAAGAAGCAAATTTGTATATAAGTAAAAGGATTGGTCGTTACAATACAAAGACAATCTCGTGTTGTATACATATATAGTGTACTAGAATAGGCGCAAAATAAAAGCTTCAATTCAAAAACGAACCAGTTTCTTTTACAAAATGGTTTAATAATCTGCCGAACAGTTTATCAGAAAGAAATTGCAACACTTAAGGCAGGCAAACAACTGGTGTAAATAAGTTTAATCAGAAAGTGAAAGAGCAGCCAGCCTTAATGCGGCAGATGAAAGTGCTCCCTTGTGAAGGATTTATGCGATAACACAAATGATAAGTTTAGTTCTGTACACATTCCTTTTACGAACTCCTTGCAAGAAACAACAATGGAGCAGGAACGTGTACTTATCAATGTACAATTACGGAGACTACGGCGAGTGTTTATCTGACTGAGAATTTGTGTCTCCTCCGAAGAAGATTACCGAGACTCTGGTCTGGGGCGACACCCGGCGCCTTCTTGTCTTTTTGTTCAGACACAATGCGAAGCTGTAAAATTGCTCGAGAAGCAATTTTAAAGTATACTGAAGTTTGAAACTACTTACAGCATCCAGGCTTTGTGACAAAAGGATTAGTCGAAGTGCTTGTAAAAGGAATTTCGGCAAACCAAGATAACTCCCAACGAGCGGAGATTTTGTTTAAAAATAAATTGCAGCAAAGTTCTGAAAGGAAACCTGTGCTTTCTAATTTGCACCCACTAATTGAGAATATTTTTTTTTTATAGTCAGGCCCATATTCATTTGGCTGCTTGCCATTCAGTTTGGAATGAAAACTACTATCATATGAGTGGATGCGCTCATTGTTGAAGTATGAAACAATTTCGGCGTTAATAGTTCAGGGATCGTTGTTTTTAAGTTGCGTTCCATGCATAAATATTCCCGAAGCCTTATGCAATAATTTGTGCTGAATAGCAGCAATCATCCGGTGAATGTTCCTGGATGCATTGAATGCTTTCGCAAGTGCCTTCCAAAATATTTGCACTTGGCCAGTTTCCAACAGTCGGTTGGACGTCTACCAAGAAAAGTTGTATCCGAGCTGGCAAGCTTGTAAACTTTTTATGACTTGAGCCGACATTTAGGGTTTCATTATTTGCCCTGGAAGAGCTCCTTTTATTTTGTATATTTTTCAGCATTTTGCCAGATTAATTAATTTTATAGCATTTTCATTATTTGGCCTTGAATATAGAAAATTACTTTTTTTTTTAATAGACTAGTTGTTATGGTTTAATGGATATTTGTTAATAAATGAAAATGAATACATAAGAGTCGTTAATAATAATTGTATAATAATGTCGATTTGCATAATAATGCAATAAGATCAGACAAAATCATGTTTTACTTAAATGCACGTACATATATTTTCCAATAAAATAAGAGGGTTATGGTAGTGTTATCGGTTGGTTGTTCTTGTTCTCTTGTTAAGCTTCTGAAATATTCCTAGTATCTTGTGATAGACACCTTGAACAAAGGCGCAAATACTTGACAATAGTTTAGGCGTGACAGTTCATATAGTGTAAAGTAAGGATATATGCCAGCAATTTCCAGTCACCCTGTATACAGCATGTAAAAACAGTTTTCGGGGATTGTCGCGAAGTCCGACTCGCACTTGGCCGTTTTTTTTGAGTTCGCCCCTCATGCGGCTTTTAAAGTTTTCCATTCGTACTCAGTGCAGCTGAGTTGCGTTGCAACCGATGAAAATCAAAATCAGTGTGGCCCTCATTCGGCCGTTTTGTTAATGACATTATTTACTTTTAAATTAATTGATGTAATGTTGCCAAACGATTATATGTTATATAATCGACTACTACTATTTATTTTATCAATTGATTTTGAAATATTTGTTGAATATTCTTATGTTGAATTAATTCTTATTGCATACAAAATAAAGACGCCTTTATTCTTATCATCACTCCGGCAAATTTTGCCAATGTTCTTTAAGTAAAAATTTAATGAAATATTTAGGATTCTTACTGTTTTTGTACATTCTATAAATTTAACTTCACTAAAATTTCACAGTATCTATCTACACTATACATACTATACTATAATTGCTACAATAACTCCACATCAATAGCAATTTTACTCAAGTAATTGATATGAGAAAAAGCTTTGCACAGATATAATTTTTCAGATAATATTTAAAATAATGGTTTACATTAAAAAGGGTCAGCCAAAATATGGGCTTAAATTATTATGGAAGTGCATTAGCAATTTTTTATAATTATTGTCATTAACTTTTATTATAATAAAATAACCAAACATAAATCAGCGCTCGTGGTCTCAACTCTAGTAGTGTATTCTGTACTGTTGCAACGTTAAGTGCGGTTTCTGGTACAAAAAGTAAAAAATGTTATTTTCAAGATTTGTATATATACTTTTGTTACTTGTTCAATGCTACTCAATCGCCAGTGGAAATAGCTGGCCAAATACATCTTTTTTATCAAAAGCTATTGCTTCAGCAGTAACTAATTGTCATTATAGAAACTCGCACAACGTCCTTTTTATAAAATCGTCAATAAGTGTTCAAGGAAGAACTATTCAAGCGCAAGTATTAAATGAAGTTTTGCCCATTTTGAATCCTGGTATCACATATACTATAAGAGACGGGAACAAAACGGATAACAGTCTTCAAAGCAAAATTTTCGTCGTATTTCTTATTGAAAATCTTAATGCATTGGTGTATGAAAGTGAATTTCTTAATGAAATAAATATAAATATATATATTTTTTTTAATTGCAGACAATGCAAATTTAACGAACTCCACCGGAAATCTTCATTCATCGTGGTGTATCTAAGTAACTATACAAAATTTGAAAAAGAAGTCGATTTAATTTTTATATTATTGCAACTAAAAAAGATAATACAAGTGAGCTTATGGTTACCTTTCGAAAATATTATAAAAATGTACACATACTTTCCTTTGACTCCTGAACACTGCAACAATGTAAAACCTAGTCTATATAAAACATACACTGGTGGACCATTCACATGTACTGAGATTTTTCCAAGAAAGCTTGGAAATTTTTTTCAGTGTCCTGTTAAAATTGTTTTTGAGAATGGTGCACCTTACGTACAAATTCTAAAATCCAAAAACGGCACACTTAAATTTATGGGCTTTGAAGGCAAACTTTTAAATTTGCTTTCATCTAGACTTAATTTTAGAATCGATTTTCGCCCGACTAAAAGAGTCGACAAAGTTCTTCGTAAGGAAGAGCCTTTATATGGTAATACAAGTATTGGTTTGGTAATTTTTATATCAAATAAATAAGTATACAAATAATTAATATATATTCTTTTTCAGATGGTTAACGACTCAGTAGACGTGATTATTGGCGGTCTGTATCGCAATTCTTATCAAAGGCCCATAGTTGTTGCTTCGGTTTCGTACGACGTTATATCGGTTGTCGTTTTAATTCCACCAGAAAGTTTTATTTCGGTCATGCAAGCACTAATGACGCCGTTTACAGTAGAGTTATGGATACTTTTAGCAGCTAGTTTGATTCTTTCGAGTTGCTTTATCTATATTATCAAAAAAAAATTCAACCAAGGAAATCTGTGCCACATATTTTTTCAATTTGTTCAAATTATATTACAAGGATCGTCTTCGGTAAAACCAAGAAGAAAAGTCACTGGAAGTTTTCTGATAATTTGGGTTATATTTGCTTTGCTTATAAGAACACTGTACCAAAATGCATATTTTGTTCACGTTTCTGGTTTTTATCGCAAAACTTATTACAATTCAGTTGAGGATTTGTTACGTAACAATTTTACCTTTTATTGTGACACTCAATTATACCTGGATTTCAAGAGAAATCCATCCTTTAATGGTACAGTAAAACCTATGCTGCTGAACTATACAGAATATTTTAAGCGACAGAAAACTATGGGTTCAAAAATTGCTATGATTATGGCATACGACCGTTTCGTATATATCCGAGATGAACTTAAGGATGAGGATATAAAAATATTACCCAAAAATCTGATGATAATTTCATCGTGCATGTACTTTAATAAAAACTTTATTTATTCACGCTTTTTTAATAAAGAACTTTCGTGGTATTTTGATTACGGTTTAATACAAGCTTTCAAAAAACAAGCTCAAAAAGAACTTTTAAAAAGCAAATTTAAGGTGCCAGAATCTGGGAAAGCAGAAAAATTTGTAGGTATTTTATCTCTCTTTCTATCTATGTTATTCGGCTGCACTATTGTCTTTTTATTGGAAATCGCATCTAAAAAAATTAAATGTTTGCAAAAAATATTCAAGTGCTAAAAATATTTTATTATGTACTTTGAAGTTTGTTCTTTAATATAAGAAATTATGAAACCATAATTAATATTAGGTAGCAAAAAAAAAATTTGTTTTAAATAAATAAATAAAATGAAATAATTATGTGAACTTTTATGCACCTTAAATATTTAAAAATATGTAAAATTGCTGCTATGTATGTCACAATAATATTTAATTGCAGTATGTTAATTTTGTGCAAATAAATAAAAACTAAAATCGTGTTTAGTAAGACTGTATTTCAATGTACCTATACGTTGTTTATAGCGCAATAACTATAGCCGATTTCGACAAAACAGGTAATCTCGGCCGTATTGAATTTAGTGTGACGTCATATATTCTATGACAAGCAGACTATGAAGACGCATCAAATGGCACTATTTGCCAAAATATGTTAAGTGCTTTAGGAGTTATGAGGGAATCTATGCAAAATCTGTTTTTACAGTCACACTCATTCTTAAGGCTACTTTACACTATCTGATAAGTCAAGCCGTCAAATGTAATTTTATTTCTTACTCCTTTAGCTTTCTTTATAGTATTTTGATTTTCATCATCTGCCTGAATGCGAAGCGGGTACATTTTCGTTCCGAGTCCAACAAATTTTAGCAATTAATATAAAATTTATAAATATGCTAATAAGTCATATGACTAGATATATGACTTTTTATTTGAGTTCTCAAAAGTTACGCTCACATCATAGCATTCTTATTTTTCTTGTTTACTTTTTAATTAAGATAAAAGTTTAAAATAAAAATGCGAAACTGTAGTAGAAAGTGTCTTTTAAAAAGAAATTCTGCTCGTGATATAACATGATATAAATTGCATATTGAAGATTAAGATTCTTTTCAAAATGTACATACAAGAATGAGAAAAGACACATTCTTTAAATTATTAAAAGAAGTGGAATCAATTATAGAAAAACAAAATACAATTTTGCGTGAATCTAGGTATTCCACCAACAACATACTTATTTCTTCAAAATTTGTCTACAACAAACTTTTATTACGTTTTTTTTTAAAACTCCTATGACTTCTCAAATTGAATTAGAAACAATTCTAATTTTCAAAAAGTCATATGATTATTCAAATGTCAGGTATTATGGGAGATACCGGTGAGTTTACACCATATGAGTCGATATTTATGAGAAGTCATTCATATACTTTTTCATATGACTTATTAAATAGGTATGTAGTGTCAAGTAGCCTTTAAAATGAAATGTTGGGCAATAAGGGTATGTATAAATTGCACGGTTTAGGGCTCATATGTCTCGTGTCGTGAGGAAGCACCTGCGTGGTAAGAATCATCCTTATCCATCTGATCCATCTCACATCTGATATCTTTGACTAGCGGCGTGCGCTGATTTTTTGTTTGAAAATAACATCCGCCCTCATTCAGATCGTCTGTTTAATGCTTTTTATTCTTCTTGTGAAGGGCTCTGAACACTTCCTGCTCGTTTGATAATAGAGCGAAGAAATGCCAGAAAAATTTATTTTAAATTTTGACAAATTTGTTGTTTATTGCTATCTTGTTTTGTTAGTGTCTGATAACGTATTACAAGAATAGATAAACAAAAACAAAAAAAATATTAACTCACCCTTAACAATTTTTAATTTAATGTCTACTTCATCTTCATGAGACAATCGACAAAGATTAAAAGCCAGATTTTGAACAATTACACAATGACATCTAATCGTGAAGCGAAATTGTTTTCAGATAAAAGTTACGTAAAAATATACATATGTATACATTTCCATCATTCAAAATTTGAGCATAAGTTGGGAATATTAAAATTTTAAATAATAAGCGCTATGATGGGTATGCGTTAGATGTAAACATGACGAGTTCGTATATATCTCAATTTTTCTTTATTTAAGTAAAAAACGAATCCAGAACTGGAAAAATTAGTTTTGTACTATATGCACCTGCATGATGTTTTATTCCAACTAAAAACCATGACTCGCTTATAAAATTGTAAATTTTCGGTTTAGATCTTATAAAAAAGAAAATTGTTGCTCTGCTCTGAGCTGGCAATTTAATACTTTTGCAGCAATAAATTTTGATTCCTTTCTCCAGGTGAAGTGTTTCACACTTCGTCTTGCAAGAAAATTGTAATCCTAGACGACCATAAAAACGTTAAGCGCTTTAAGTTTTATGGTGAATTTTATCCCCTGGGTTAACGCCATATTTCAAGAAGAACTTGAGGTACATAAGTGCAATTTGGTACATTTAGAAATCGTATAGGTATAACCCATAAAAGTATAGATTTCTTTCTTTAAACAATACTTTGATATGCGGGAATTGAAAGGAAAATTTTACCCTAGACAATAAATTAAGTCTATTATAAAATAATACCAAAACTGAGTCAATTTTCTATTTCTTTTAAAAGTTATAGCTTACAGAAATTCGGAAAAATCACGTTTAAAAATTTAAAAATATTTTGAGGTTATTAACAAAATAAATTACTTTAAGGCTAATCTGCTATTCCAAAATCGTTTTAGATATATACATATGCATTCTACACATGCTAACCAATGAGAAAAAGGAAACAAAAACGATTTTTTGATTGATGTTTACGCCTTACGCGTTGCTTAATTTAAACAATTAAAATAGATACCAATATTTGGATGATACCATTAATGTTATTAAAGGGGTTGGGGTAATATACACATACCTACTTAAATAAACGCGAAAATCAATTTATTAACACTTTTAATAATTGTTTGGAGCTGGCATATGTTTAGCTGAAGTTATTGCAAGCAGCTTCATCGCATTGTCCACTTGAGCGTTAAATGCAATTAGTTCATGGACTTTATGAGCGGATTAAATTAAACTTTTGTTAACAAGATAATTTCAGCGCAGCCTTAGTCTAGACAGAGGATTATTTTCTGCAAACGGTTAGATATTTAAGCCTTCTACGAATTGAAAGATATTTTCAGAGCCAAGGCATATTCAACATGATTTCCCTTAGCTTCTTCGATTTCTGAGCTAACAGAGATGCATTCTAAAGACCCTGGAAAAAATGCAGCTCAAATGCATGCTTCTGATAGTAAGAGAGAAGCAAACATCGGGTCATTTTTCTTTTTTTGTGAACAATGATGTTAAGTACGGGAAACACTGAGTGACTGGACGTGCCTGGAAAGATAAAAATATTCGAAAGCTGCTGGTTGAAAATCCACCGAAATTTGTCCGGGGTTTGGCAGAAAGTGTTCTTATTGAATTACAAGACAATGAAAAGTTGTTTTATTTTGCATCCTTACGATTTAGCCTTTCACATCAGGTTTCCTTTTAAAAAAAAATTGTGCGTTATGTATTCAAAAGCATTTTAAATCGAATAACTTCAAGGTTGAAGGTTACCTTTGGACAAGCAGAATATTTATGGTTATTATACGCATTTTAAACTGCAAGTAGTTTTTTTGTACCTATGCAATAGCAAATTCAATTAAATAACATTGCGCTCACTCCAAGTTTGCAGACACATGTGATATAGGAAAATTCCTTAAGAATTGATTTTTTCCACAACTACGACGAAAAACCAAAGTCGACGAGAGTCTGTAGGGAATTGACAATCTGACTTGGTACTTTCTAAAAATATGCATATCTTTTACGAAGCCATTGCAATTTCTGCTATCTTCCTTTCAAAGAGTATACAGGCGAAACAAGTTTCTCTGCTCAATATGGGCGGAATTTAAATAAATTTTTATTGGTTCATATACATATTAAGCCTGATGTCATACGCGAAAATAACACTTCATTCAAAAATTCCATTCTACTTACATACTTGAGTCTATTAGAATCAAAGACTTTAAAGTCGTAAAAACTTGGTATAATTTCCCATTTTGTGACATTCGGTGTTAAAGGTCTAAAGAACTTTCAAACGTTATATTTATATGTATAGTTATTATTATATTTGTAAGAAAAAACATTGTGACAGAAAATTTATGAAATACAAACATTTCGCGATTTCTCAGGGATTATCTATGCTGGGTAAAAACAAAAATGTAAACGTCTTTTGAGAGCCTTTTTTCATTAAAAAAAAGAAAAAAATATAATGTTATAGTTCACTCCTGCTAATTTTCATCTCAAAAATATCAATTTGCTTGTGTAAAATGCCATTAGATTCGTACCAATGTAAACAAATTAAGTAAAGTAATGTGACATAATTAAATTAAATCCTGATAGTTTTTAAATGAAGTCCTTTCTGGAGTGCCTACCGTGAAATTTTCAATTTCAGTACGAATATTATATATGTCTATCTATGTAATATACATAGTCCTACTTATTACAATATAATATCCTAAAATTTAACTATGTATATGCAATTAATTAATTAAAGTCGGTAAGAAAACTAAACCGAATGTCGATGAAACTCAAATTTAAACCTCAATTTAGAAACAACTAAATAGCTTCAGCTATCCATACATTTGTTTGGGCTTATAACGTCATCACTTCTTTGTACAAATATTGATGGATGTTTATAAACAAAATAGTGTGTAAAATTCGACCGTATCAAGAATACTTATATTTTTAGATTTTTATAAACATTAAGTCGAAGATTTATTAATAGTATTTAAAATGCCCAGCTTTCTCAAAAGTTTATGCATTTTAAAATCATATTTTATAAAATTCTAACGATTTTTGGTCACATTTCTGTATCCATTTGCACCATCTCGACTATCAGTACCAGCCAGTAAGTGACGATAAAGTTTTCCTCTTTATGGAAATGAAATGTCCGGAGTTCTCCGGAAAATGTATGCAATCCCTAAGAGATCCTGAGTGAACCTCTAGAACTTTTTCCCATTACACATTTCGTGTCCCAAAAAGTGGCATAAATTACCAGCTTTGGTAGCTATGGTCCACGTCCAACTTATACATATCTATTCTATTTCTTCTGCTGAAGGTACTTACTTGATCTAGAAAACTTTCTGTGTCGTGTTTACTTTTTAAATTTGACGAAGGAACAGCTGTCTTAAATGTTTTAAATCTGTTTTTATTATTAAACAAAAGATTCTGGAGCTCTCCATAATTTCTAGATATTGTCACAGAATATTTTTAATTCATTATGTCAATCAATTTTCGAGCTTTTATTTGATGCCTTAAATATGGTGCTTGCAGTGTTGGAAGACTTCCAATTTTAATAAATCATTATTTTCTTAAAGAGACAATTTTATCTTTAAATAGGATCGTTAATGAGGCCCTTAAGTTTCAACTGAACGATTCTCATCAGAAAATCGATATCTCATCGTTCATTAAAACATCCGTTTACTTGCCTTTTGTGTTTAATGTGAAAAAGGTTGAATAATCATTTGGCCTAGACCTTTTTGAAGAATTATCACCTTTTTACTCGTCTGGACTTTATTTTTTGTATTTCCTTCTGACTCTGAGTGTAAATCATCAGAAAAGGCAATAAGAATAAATTTCTCTTTCTTCGATTAAAAGTTGATTGTTTACTTAAAATCTCGTTAGTGAGGTTAAATGTACATACATATATATCTTATAAAAATTTGAAAAGTCAAGTTGACGGCTAAAGTTTCTATAGCTTTAACTCTTTAAGGAATTTCAATGAAAATCAGAATTTTTCCATGAGCTACATATTGTGTAAAAACCTCAGGCCTTTTCTTTTATGCACCAAAGTTGAATTACTCCGAATGCCAATTTGATTTTTAAACTTCTGAGTTTTTTTAAGTGAAACTTTCTGGCTGGAATTTAGAGTTCAGTAATCGCGATGTTGTCATTAGGCATGCCGAATTTCGTATTAGGACCTGATGAGGAAACCGAAATAGGCCCTTATCATAAAAGTAACGCATATCCTATCCCTGCTCAGCCCTAAATGCGAAAACGTCATTGGGTGGATATTAGGTTGCAGCTAGGAAATCTGGGATAAGACTATTATTTAGTTATTCCCATATTACGTAAACAGAGGTAGGCCTAATAATTATAATACGGCTGGTGTGAAGTGTTACCGCTTTAAAACGCTATATGTAGGTAATATGTAGATGCACTTTTAAAGATTTCTACTTCGTTCAAAGCCAAAAATAAAAATACATATTAAATATTTGAAATATAAGTTCAACGTAGCCTCCTTTTGCGTGTATAATTTTGTATCAAAGATGAAAAAAAGATTTGCATGCTGCACAAATGCTAGTTGGAGTAATTATATTCAATTAATGAATTAAAGTGTTGCGTTGAAAGCGTCCTAACTCATATATTTGTTAACTCTAATCTCCAGCATAGCCCAGTTCCAAAAACCATTGGATTTACATCTGGAGAATTGGCAATCCATTGTTAAGAAGAAGTGAACTTCGAAACATTGTTTTTTAGCAATATCTGAGTGTCTTATATCGATATATTCTTCAAAATAGTGAGTTTGACTATTTTTTAACTATTTCAGCTTAAGAACACCCATTGTTATTGATTGTAATTTCGACTATGATCAATGTTCTTTTGACTGACCCTCTTTTTCAGCAAAATTTCCACCAAAGTAAAAGTGCGTCACGAAATGTTGTACCTTGTTGGAAAGGTAATAAAATGCGCAATTGTATAAAAATAACAAGTATAAGTGCATTAATTACGTAAATTTAGGAGAAAAATCGAGGAAAAGTTGAATTATAGGAAAAAACGTTTCCCCATTTTCGGAAGTGAGTGGTCAACATTGTGGACATTTTTGAAAAGCACATTATGATAGTAGATTTTTGGGTAATTCTGGGTAAACATAACATGAAAAATTGGAATTTGCGAATTACTCTGCAATTCCCAAACGGTTACCGTGCATTATTTTTTTAAAAAAAGAGCAAGGACTTAACCTACGCCTTATAAGATCAATCAATATTGAATTTGTTAATAGTTTCCTATAATAAGTTCATCAACTATGCGGCCAATGGCCACGATTTTTATGAACTTAACATTTTCAGTATAATTTTCGTCTTCAAAGGGGATGAAAGTCATTGCAATAATAAGCTCACAACTAAAAAAGATTAAGTAACTCAAGTTTTTTTTAAAAGTATATTGATTTGCAAAAGAAAAAATGAAATTAAGTGAATCCCATTAGTGCCAACAGATTGAGCAATGTTTATCGCTTTCTCTTCGGAATAATTTAAATTCTTATAAAGAATTTACTTTACTTTGCCTGAAGGTATAAATGAGTGCCACGTAGCTGAAAAATTTATTTCCTGTCTTAACTGAATAACTTCACCGACGAGATTAACTTCCCGAACAACGCTTTCATCAAAGATTTAGGCAATTCGCCCCTTTTCTGGAGGGAAGAATTTTCGTCTGTTACGATTTAAGGGGGAATTGTTTGAAATTTAAAATTGTTGAAAAGTTAGAGCGATTCAATGAGCTGATGAAACATCCGAAAATTTATGATGCAAATTTCATAAAATTCTCCATTTTATGTCTTAACATTAGAAGACACTTCGCCAAATTTTAGATTATGATAGCCACAGGCAATGTATTAAAATTACAAAGTGAAACTGGTGATTAGCTTACGCAATCAAGACTGTTGGTATTTATTATTCGTTACATGGCTATTATTGAAGTTTTCACATTGAGAAGAAATTGGAGTACTGAAATCGTTGGAAAATTGCTAAAAAACATAGCTTATTTTCAGATACCGAACAAAATTAAAAAAAAACAGATTTCATTTTTAAATTTTCAAAAGGGAGGTAAAAGACCCTAAACTATTATATGTTTTCTTTTAATAGCCAAAATGTCAGTCATACCTATATTACTGATGGTGTTTACTAATTTTGACTGAAGAATATAAAAAAAGAAAAGAGGTTTCATATTCGATAAAATACCAGTCAATTATCGGTATAAATTGTATTAGAAAACATTCGTTTTAGGTTAGTACAGTAATATGGAGTTTAATTCATATAAAATAAGTCTATATTTTGATCTTGTTCTTGGTCTTGGCCATAAAGATAGCCTACAGCAACTAACCGAAAACAGGGCACACACTCATGGGAACAAATCCTAATATTAGGGGACGATGTGTCCACAAATAGTTATTGAAACCCACAAAAGAAGTTAAATAAACAAGTAACGCAATAATTTAAAGTGTTAATTCATTTGTCATCAGATGATGCATTTGTATGGTGGTTTATAATTCAAATCTATGAAATCATAAATGAATTATCTAAACTGCGTACGTATGTATATTGTAAAAAAGCTGAGGGTTGCAAAAGTTCTCCATTGTATCTCTATTTTCGAAAGAACCCTAAATTTTGTAAACCTTAAAGAGTCGTGCTCAACGAAGCGCACAAATTTCATCGGTTTGCTTGACGTCTCGGAGCTGCACGGTCCGCTGTAAATTAGAGTCGTAAGTTCAAGTTTCACAACAATTCCGACCACGGAACTGTGACAATTAGCACTCAGTTGGAGAGGAAATGAAATGAAAGTCGTCCAAGCAGTAAAAACTTCCTCTCAAAGGACCACTCCAACAAGCGTATTTACGGCCTCGCAACGCTTTAATTGCGTTTTCATGAAGTCGTTGAGATTTGACTCATAAAGCCCACTACCGAATGTGCTCATTTCAGGATCCTGCTGTTTCCTCCTAGGCTTACTTTTGATTTGTGCTTTGCTTTGAAAACATTCAGAAAAATCGGGTAATTTTCAGTAATATATAAATTTTTAATTCTACGAGTTAGTGTGATGGGTTTTAGGTAATGCATTGAATGAAAAAAACATAAATGGTGCTTATTTTTGCCCGTACAATATTTAAAATATTTTTAAATAACAAATGGATTTTAGAATTATTAAAATTAATTATATGACATACGGATACTAAAAATATTCCATTTTTGTTAATAATTCAAATTAATTATTATATTACAAGTACAAATAAAGATTTTAATTAAACTGTTTGATTAAAAGCCGTTATAATTTTAAATCACACCAGCTAGTATAAGGCCAAAATTTCCCTTACTACATATAAACACTCGCTCATCATACAACTAATTATGGTTCTTTTCAATTAGTATATCGACCACATATGAGGATTATTATTATAATTATTGTATAATAGGTTTTCAGTTAGTTCTACTAAATATTTATTTTTCATATCTTGATCATAGAGATTTACTTTTAAACTATCCAATGCGCGTTATATGCCTATTTATGAATCAATAAATATATTGATCCTTGAGGACATACAGAATTTCTTTAATTTGTTTCATTATAGACGAAATTATAAAATTTTTGAACGTACTATGTAGTTTTCCTTTTTTTTTCATCAAAAGTTTTATC
Source organism: Machimus rusticus (assembly GCA_951509405.1). Classification (NCBI taxonomy): domain Eukaryota; kingdom Metazoa; phylum Arthropoda; class Insecta; order Diptera; family Asilidae; genus Machimus; species Machimus rusticus. The sequence continues at coordinate 1,461,080 of OX608052.1, read as the reverse complement.
AACTCAAGGTTGTTGTTTTTTTTTTTAATATAAAAAGAGTCGTCTAATGCTATTAACACATATGTATATATGTGTATATGTATGTACATAAAAAGAAATCAATACTTTAACTTTAGAAAGGAAATTTCTTACGTAGGTATACCTATACAAATTTAAGACCTAAGCCATTTAAAGATGATACCAAAGCCCATTTTACTTATCTTAGCATATATCACCCCTAAAGTTGCTTTGGGATCAAATTTTAATGCCTCGTAAAAAAGACAACTGGAAATCTTAATCAGTTAACTTTAGAAAACAAAGCACGGATTTTATTTTATTTCCAGACGGGTTCACAAAACTTCCGGTTGAATACCTTCGCAGACAGTCTGCTCCCTCAGTATTTAAAAAATCATAAAATATAGCGAACAGCACCCAATTTGAATGAATATTTCAAAGGAAACAAATTTTCATATTATTAACCTCCACGGGAAGCTCCCTACATATTTTATCTATTTTTACAGCGCAAATGGCACGACCTCAATCCAAATGGGACCATTCGATTCATGCGATTTTAGGGAAAACCGTAATGCATACAAAATTCATGGAGGCATAATTTCTGGTAAAAGGTCGAACAGAATTTTGTGTAAACCCCCTCACGGGGTTTGCGGTGCATTTTTCATATAATAAATATTACAGGAAAAGAACTGAAAAAAGGGTTTGTTGGTACCTTTATCCGCTAACCGGCAGAGCGTACTCCACAAATTGTGCTAAGCGAAAATCGTAAAAGTTTGTGCTCTCATTTTTGGGATAAAACCGAAAGAACCACATCTGCTTAGCGGGCTTAAATTATTGTAATCTGATTAAATGCCTCAGCTTTTTAATGTAAATTTTAAAGCTCACATGACTTTCCAAATGAGATCACAACACACTTTTATTTGCATTATTTATTTTTTGTGGTGCTTCTAATCAAACTTACATAGCTAATTAAAAAGAAAACTGAAAGATATAAACAAAAAATTGAAACAACACTCTTTGAAACAATTGAATTTTTAACTCATTTCTAAAATACTATTTCTTGATTTTTTTAAGTTATGACAAAAACTGCCAAAAATTGTTTTGATTCTATACTAATAATAAAGGCACGCGAATTACATTATCTTCAATTAAGATTTTTTTTAAGACGATTCTGGCTCTCATCCAGGAATTTTTTATTGCTTGTTAATAACTGTGGTTATTTCTATGTGTTTATTTTTATTAAAAACAACATTTAATAGAGGTTTTTCTTTTCATAATTTCAAAAAATTTGCATAAGCTGTGTTTTTTTGGTGATCTGATCTGAATGTCAAATTTCGCATTGAATTGAATTGTTTAAGCTGATGATCTGATCTGGATACCAAAAAAATCACCAAAAAAACACAGCTATAGATATAAATATGTGCTAATAACTGTTTAAAATTTGTTTAATCGATTTTTTGAAGATTTTTGTTGGATGAATTTTCTTAACACTTTAATGGCCGCTTACACAACATGTGTGTGATAGCCTGAACAGCCGTTAGTAGCCGATCACACAACATTCTCAAACGGAACCCTCGATGCGCGAGTCCGACTCGCACTTAGCCGGTTTTTTCCCCTTTTGTTCACTTGTCAACTAACTTTTGGCCGCCACTGTAAGTTATATCCAGATTTAGTAGATTATAGCTTTTAATTGTAATTGGACCTCTGCCTACGTATTTGTAATAATTTTATGGTACAATTATCCTACTGTGTACATATATGTATGTGCTCCCAAAGATGAAATTTCTAAGTACTTTACGTAATAAAATAAAGATTATGTAGTTTTTCAGTATCTTATAAAGCACCTCAGTGAATAGGAAGCAATAGACGCGTTGAGATCTTAAATACCTTCCACGCCGCCAAAGACGGAGGGAGCATCCTAGGAATTTAGGAAAAAAGTAAGCAAGGGATATTTTGTATTATATAATGACAAACATACAGTACAAAGGTACGGATAAGTGTACCCTCGTGGGAGATTCTCGCTTATAGCACACACGATAAGAGGAATAGAACAGGAATCCTTTTAGACTTGCCTCGCAGGGAACACCACAATAAGCTGGCAACAAGGGAATCGAGAGGACGCTTATCGTTGCATTACAGCTAGTAGGTGTTTATTTAAGGATTTGTGGCTATCCTCAAGCCACAAGCTTTTGTTTTCCTCAAGCACAAGTTTTGTTCTTAAGACTGTTCTCTCCTATCCTTCAATTTTGAAAGGATGCGGGAGCTGCAAAAATCCTTTAATGATTATTTTATAGCCCCTCACGGCAGACGCCGGAAATGTACTTAAATTAATGCCTGCGCGCTAAATTTAACGTGAATGTCTTCTGAAAGTTTGAGTGGGCGTGAAGATGCAAAGGTTTATTATGCGCAACATCACCAGATTTTGAATTTGTATAACACCTCCAGTGTTAAGAGCGTCTTTTAAGCGTTCGAAGGTGGAATTGCTCGACAGGAACGGGGTCTGGTCAACAAATTTTGTTTGTTTGTTATCCTTGCTTATGCTTCCAGATAATAGGTGTTTTTGACAGGACTTTTTTGGTTAATTATGAATCTGAAAATAAATATTCCAGCACATCAGGTTTTTTGAGTAGGTAAAAATGTATGAAAAGTAAAAAAAACCTTATTTTGACCATTTTTGAAAATTTATTACAAAATAATGGAATGACGTAGAAATTAGAAACATATATCCAAAAACAACTTAAAAGCTTAACTGCACTTATAAAATATCAGTTATTTGTTCAGAAGATAAGTCTTTGCATGGGAGTCCTCCACCTATGTATGTAATTATGTGTCTAGTTCATTTATTTCATAGGGCAAAGGTTCATGAAAAACTCACTCTGTAAGCAAATTTGAAGAAAATTTATAAATAACTGATTTTATATACATAGATAGTTGAGGATCTAATCTTTTATTAGAGGTTTGTTTCACAATCGTCTATGTCTAATATAATATAAATATAATATAATATAACTTTTTACTTTTCAACCCCATATTTCTCGAAAACGTGACCTGTTGAACATTTTCGTTCATTAATTCGTTATCTACGGAAAAAGTCTTATAGAAATGATATATCACTTATTTTGAGCAAACATTTTGTTGACCATTGTACATAATACAAGTTTGAATTAAATGCAATTTGCATGGTAGTGTTCTCGTCTGCATGATTTATAAGCATAGTTGCAAAGCAGCCAATCGATTTGACGAAACCACACAAAAATGCTGGTTTATGCGGCTCATGCCAACCGAAAAGGGATAGAACTCCTTCTGCACGGGCCCCGCACACTCGAGTGGCCCTCTGTATTAAATGGGCTTCAGGCAGCAACTGCAGGAAAACTGGCGCCGCTTTCCCGGAAAAAAGCAATAACAAGACTTTTGAAGCAGACATGCGGGTGGGTAGACGGTCGTAAATTTTCTCATGATATGAAATTGGCCACAATAGAAACGCGGGGGCGGGGTTAATTGACTTCCTTTCAATTATGATTACCCGGGCTAGAAGGCGCATAAAAGTTTCAAAGGACGTCTTTGCCGACCCCTTGAAAACTTAAGTTTTCTTTACTTTGATCGCTCGAGGGGTTTTGAGGACTAAAAAATGTCTATTTATTAAATTTTAATCGTGCAGACGACTTTCATTCTTTGATTTATTTGTTTCATTATGTATTGGGTGAATCGAATATATTTTATTTGATTTCAGAAACATATCGAACAAAAGTTTTGTTCTTTAATATCGTTTCTATATATGATAGGGTATCGGAGATATCAATTTATACATATTTTAATCGGGATACCTTGAATTTGATTTGAGTTTTGTATGATTATTTCGAATTAATTTTATAATTATTTTTTGTCTTAACCTTGGACATTCTCAAAATTCAGAATAGCTGCGTTTTTTCATCCCGGTCTGGATCTGGTTCAGTGTCAAATGAAAGAAACAATATCAGATTAAATACCTGTATAAAGATGGTTGTTTCTTAAAAGTTGGTATGCCTAATTAAAGCCATAAATGAAATGACAATAACACGAAAAGGAAAGTGTTTGCTTATATTGCAAAAAAAAATCAAAAAATAATTAATAAATTAGAACATTATTTACATATTTTGTATTTTTCTTCATTAACCAAACCAAATAAACTTTCGAAGCTAAAATCAACTAACGCAACTGCGCTTTGAAACTGTGCACACCGTAGATATAATTAATATTTTAAATTATCATTGTTCAGAGCGATTTTGAAAATGCAAAATCATATCATAACCGAAAAGAAGCATAGCTTCTCTATCACAGTCGTCCAAAAGAAATTTCCATTTCAATCCCTCCACCCATCGAATTGCTGACTAGTCGATAAGACATTCATTCATTCATTCATTCATTAAGTTTTCAGTTCTCGAAAATTTAACTTGCATAAAGAATATTTGCAGAATCTTTCTGAAATTCAATTCTTCCACTTTTTAAACTTTAATATTAGACCTAATTTGAGCGTTTCTTTAGCCTATGAAAACCACAGCCTTAAGTATGATTCCTTTGTATATCAGTCACTTCTAATGTTTAGCAAAGATTTTTTTGGTAAGCTCTTAATTGGTCTTTATATCGCTTGTTTTAATAAACAAATAAGTGAATAAACTGAGCACAATGTATATACATAATAATATCGATGTGTGTTAGAAGATTATTTTAAAAAATATATAATTTTTCATAGCAAAATAACCTAAATTTGATATTATTCTTTAAAATCGTGCTAATTGTTTACTACCCTTATAAAATAGTTTTTTTAGTTTGTAGTCGCAACCTTCACATCATCTAATTAAGATTAAGATAAATAATACTAGCCAACACCAACTTTTTATTCATTTCTATAAGTTTTTTTCTGTAGATTACGAATTCGTAAATGAAAATGCTCAATAAACTCTCACATTTTCGAGACCATAACATGTTTTGACCATGTATGAAAATTCATTACAATTATGACAGAAAACGACACTCATAAAAAAGCAAAAAATTTTATTGTTATACAAAACGCTAATAAAAAAATATAATACATATATCGAAACAAAATTGTCACAATTTTCCTAAACTTCTACTTTCTGGATTTGTAAAATTTTTCAAAAAATTTGAATTAGATTAGCATATGTAAAGAGGATATGCGGTAGTAATGGATAATGTGCTCAGAATGTACTCAAAAATCTTTTAAAGTTTAATTTTATTTTTTAATTTAATAGATAGGTATTATAAAACTATATTTGAATTAAATTCGAAAGAGCAGAAAAGTTAAGAAAAAATATTCTTAAAAACTCTAGCTACTTATTTATTGTCCAAACTTAATTAAAAATAGGTTCATGTCTGTATTATCTTCTTTTCTCATTTCTGGAACTATTTACCACCACAAAAGTGTCCTTATGGTAGAGAAAAGGGCCTGCACCGCCCTTTTCTAATCAGCTAAGTATTTAGTGGGGGAGTAACCCCCACTTTTAGTGGTACGTAGTAAAGATAAACCGACCGACATCTAAATAGCTTTGTGGCGCCACAAATGTTAATAAAAAATTCACGAAGAAAGAAAAACAAATGCATTTGGGGATGGATTCTCGATGAAGACAATTGTTACATATGTGTGTATTTATAATCTTGTACAATTTATTGTGGATAAACAACTTCAAAGCTGATTTACTTTATGAAGTCTTGTAAAGAGTCTTTACAAATATTACATTCAAACATATGTTTTTTCACTTTATCTTTGATTTGAGGATAAAGACACAAACTTTCTTCACTCTATAAAAATGTATACAATATCAGGATTTTCACTCCAATTGATGAACTTGACTTGAAAAATATAAAAATAAACATCAAATCTCTGGAACTCAACTCTTGGTGCCATTTTACAAGAATTTTACACCTTTTTAGTTTATTTACTATGTTGTAAAATTACACTTATTTTTTAGGGTGTAATTAATCGGTTTTTAAGTAAAATTAATTAAGATAATATCTTAGAAACTTTTATGTGATGGAATTTTTGAATTATTTTTTCGTTAATAGTACCAAGAAAGCAACCAACCAACCGACCAAATTATTAAATTTTAATATATGTATTTAAAAAGACAGTTTCTGCACAAGGATATCTTATGTATTTTATTTTAAAGTACGTAATAAAAACAATTTTTCTGATAATTTTATGCTGATAAAACATAAAAACAGAGGCATTCAAATTTTAATTCAATTGGCAATGAACAAGAAAACGAAATGGCTTCGAATTTGAAATAACGCTTCCGGGTCAGTTTAAATTCTTGGTTAAATAACTATAAAAGCAAATAGTTCTCTGCTTCACATTTAAGTTCTTTAAATATATGTATCGAACAATAACAAAGTGTTTTTTCTTTGGCATAATATCTGTTTTAAGTTTAAATAAGAGCCTTATCATAAATAGTTTCATAGGTGGGAAATGTATGATATGTAGATACATATGTGTATATAAGTGTAACATAAGAAGAACATAATTCACACTGAAACTGTTATTATAAAAATGCACCATGCAAACCCGGCAAAAATTCCACCCCTATTGTTTGATATGGTTCATATGTATAAAATGAATTCAATTCAATAAAGTTATAAAATTTTATGATGAAATTTCAGGGCAGGACAATTCACAGAAAGTTGCAGAAGAAAACAGAGTTCCTGTTTCCGAAAAATTTAATTTCGAGTGCCGATTCTGCCAAACTGGAGCATATCGATCTTATATAGGATTCACATTTTTCTCCCTTATTCATTTTTGGTCCGAACAAAAAAAAAATCAAATTCTGCGAGCGCGGCAGCCCAGTGCTCCACATTTCCATTTAAATGGTACTGCAGAAATTTGTTATCCGCAATTCCGGACACCTTCAAAAGTGTCAGGGTTTAAGGGATTTTGCGGGTACAAAGCATTTAGAATACAATTTTGTTGCTGGTTTCCCTTGCAATTTGTATTTCTCTGGACAATCTAAAATTTTGCTGGGGTTATAGTATGAATGGAAATTGCGGGTGGATGTAAATAGATACAGAAGTACCATACTCGTAAGATCTCAAAAGGGTTCGAACCTTTTGTAAATGGTTAGATTCATGCTTTACTGCGGGGACTATTTTAGGCACTAGACTGGGATATGGGGCTAATATCAAGAGACACATAACTCGCATCTGGCTTGAATTAAAACAAAGGTTTAGCACACAAAACTCATGAGAAAAATTAAGAGTTTGGCTTTATTACAACATGATTATTAAGTTTCAGCACTGTTCTAACTGCTAATATTATCAGGAAACTGCTTTTTTAAGGACCAACAATGCCTTTAAATTCTTTCATTTTTCTGGTGAATAAAGTGATTCATGCTGATCAATTAATCACTTAGAATATATTTATGGACGAAGCGCAACTTGATTGCCTTAATTTCATTCAAATAAAGCACCAATTAACCCCGGTTATCTCGTAAATGTTAGTGGGTTACGCTATATATATAGAATTTGAAATTAGTTTTAATTTAATAATAATAATAATATGTAATTTAATTTAAAATTTTTAAATACTTTTTTCGCATAGAATCAACAGAACAATCATATTTCATGAGTGAAAAAAAAACTGTGCAAATAGCAGCAAATAAAAAAAAACACCTCGGATTTTTCAACAAGTTTTTAGTTTTTGAACAATCGATTTTTCATGGTTCATCCAGCTAGGAGGTAATATTGTCTTTACTGTGTAGAAAGAGAAATCGATCCATAATTTTTGAGTTATTATGTACGCAGTTTTGGAACTCGAGTCTTTGGAAATAACCATCAGTTCCGCTGTTATGGATTATTTAAAAAATATATATATTTTTACACTTAAATGTACTAATTTAATATAAATTTTTTTAACAATATCAATATTGAATTAATCCTATGCGAAAATTTTCTTTTTGGAAATTAATGAACTTTTTCCATTCTATTTAGGGTAACCTCCTTACTATTAGTACTATTAGCCTATGTATATATGACTTTCAAATTAACTATAATTATGTAGTTAGTTAACCCCTAATTTTTAATATCTTTTTAAGTTAAACCTTTATAATCTTGGGTCATCAGAAAATTTTAAACGCATTTTCCTCGAAATTATGTACCTACCTATGTAATTATATAGCCGCCTTTCAAAAACTACTGGGCCGCTTTAACTTTTTGAATAATAGTTTTTTCGTCTTCAAAAGCCTTTAGATATCGTCTTAACTAAAGTTTTGGCCGCCGATTAACTTGATTGACCCCGGACTTATTGTTCCACAATTCTCAAGGTTTTTTCTGATTTTAGTTTTGATGTGTTTTATATATATGTATATTTATGTTATAGTTTTTCTTTGAGTTTCGTATAATTAAGTGTATAGCCCTTTGTTGGAGCTTTAGTTTAATTTTAATAATACTGCTTGATTTGAAAACGTTTGACAATCTAAATGTGTTTGAACGAACTTTATCTCTGTTTGTATTTCTACAGGGGTTGGTGTCGCTAGCTATTGCTAGTCTAAAGTAAACAAAAAACAAGCGATTTATTTCGAAAGCACAGTAGGGAATCATTAGCCCAAGTAATAATAGCGCCCTTAGCAAAACTGCGGGAAATTGCCACCCTCGTTAAATTTGCAAGTCTTCCTGTAGGATCATCAAGCGGCGCCGTGGTTTCGTTTTTGCCAGACAGTGCAGGTACATTCGGGACTGAATTTAAATGCACACCATTACAAATTTCCATTCTCGTCCGGGGCCAAAGGTTAGTTGTCTCGATGAAGTAGATAATAGCGTGATGGAGTTTTCATGTATGGCCGCAGGCCCTATTGCACAGTCGGGACGGTCCTAAGAGGATGGGCTTAATTGAAATGCCGTCTAGGAGAGCTCCAGAGAAAGTTTTCAATTTCTTGTTGCACGGGAATAGCTCCGAAATTGAAAAAAATACTCAAAAGTCGTTGCAACCTAAACGGATTATAATAATCCTACAGTTCACTTCTATTTCTCTATAGCGTTAGAAGTTTTTAACAAATAAATTTCTTGTACCCACAGAAATTACTTGAAATTGCTAAAATCAATATTATGTAGTCTTAAAATTAAATAATTTGTGCAATTTTTTTTCATAGCATTTGCATTCATAATTAAAATAACGAACATATCTGTCTGAGCACCGTCCGAACCAGACACATTTCGGAAAGAAAATATATTCCTCTGAGTCGTAAGGGTGGTGTGGAAACGACTCTTTAATACCCTTGAAGTACCACTTTCATCTTCGATAGTCGCAGCATTTGCATTTACCTTTCAAGAGGTCTTTTGTGGGATTAACGGCTAAACCGAACTTCAAAACTATCAATTTTATGGCATTTACCATATATAAGAGCGGGATTTTATTTAATTACTCCTTCGTCTATACGAAGTTGCTATAGCTGTGGTCGTTCGAGGAATTAATTTAACGAGGAATAATTTTGTCCAAAAGAATTATCCACTAGGTGCACATATAAGACTACATATATTAAAAAAAATTGCTAATTCAATTAAATATGTATCCTATTGTATGGATACATTTACAGGATGTCTCATTAGTCATTGTACAGTTAATTGTTCATATTTATTCTAAATATTTCAGTCAAAATGTGTCGATCTCTCATATTGAAGTAATATTGATAACCTTATTTTAACCTTTATATGGCTTTATAACCTTGACTAAAAGTAGCGGAAAGTCACCTTCAAACAGTTTCAATGAAACAACAACTTTTGTTTAAACAATATTTTGCAATTTTGCAATATATTATATTATATTATATTACGTAATAGAATAGCAACTCCAAGAAATAAATCTTAAATGACTTATATGGGAAGACTTTTAGTATACAGTAAATCTTTTCCTTGTCCCTGATGGATTTCTTTAATCAAAATTAAAGTAAATAAAATAAAAGCTCATTGAAAGAACAAACTGCCGGGCAATGGCCAGTCGTCTTCAGACAAAACTGAGCCTCTGTTGGAATGGAAGCGACGTAATGATGCCATTATCCACTGAAATAGGCTATGTGAGAAGGATCCACGAAGAGTGATGTGAAATAAATGATTCACAGTCAGACGAAAGAAGTCGAAATGAGATAAGGAGGGACGCGAACCCTTCATAACCGTTCGCACTCAAGAATTCTTAAAATGTCTGCCTTTCTTGGGTTAAATAAAAACAACTTCATCAGAGGATAATAGCAAAAATATCTTACATTCTCGGGCGCAGCAGTCCATTTTAACCCGGGGGCATACCCGAGCCCCAAAATTCTTAAGAAGTGCCTGTCGTTTAAGGGTGTCATTTTTTAGATTCTCCCTATATAAATTCGTCTTATGATATTTTAAATTTCGCCTCTGATCACTTCCCTTCTAGCAGAACTCAACCTACTAAAATTTTCGGAAGGGTTTGAAGATTTTGAAAAGGGTCGGGATTCCATGACTTTACGTCAAAGTTTAAGTGATCCGGTAAGTCATACACCTGCTTTGACAAAATTTATGCATTTATTAATTTTACTAATATGATTCTGCAGAAAGAAAAAAAGAATAAATATATCTTATGAAGCCCATTAATAATGCCCAAACTTATTGATTTGTTGCAATAATTCCTATTTTTGTATAGTAAATTCATTTCGCATCATCTTTACTGATGGATGATAATAGTGATTACCCCTATTTTTTTATCGTAATTCAATAACTACATACGTAATTTGAATTCATCCATGAACTAAAATACAAATGCCAATGCACACTGACTATTTTATAGCCGCACAAAAACGATTTATGTAAATATGTATGTACATGTAACCTAAGTTCCGTATTTCTAAGAGTAAATTTGAAGAGGACACAAAAGGATTAAATTTATTTAAAACATATTTTAACTTCGTCGGGTTCAGGACTATAAAATTGGAAATCTCACATCTTCCCACTGTCCTTGTTATGTAATTCATGCCTACACACCACTACAGAAAATGCTTTCATTAGAAGAGAAAAATATCTAAGTCTATTAGTTTTAAAATATTATAGTTTTTCATTAAACACATGTACACATATATTATATAAAACAACAGCAAAATAAATCATTAGGTATTAAAATAAAAATGAATTGATTTCTCTACGACACTTTATTATTATATTTTGGTTGATTTTTATACTGCTGGCCGGTTTACGATACCGCTACTCAAAATTTTTGCTCAAGGGATTTGTTCTTTATATCCTTCCTTAAATCCCTGAAGGGTTTCCTTTCTATTACAGCAAAAATTTTTAAAATAGGGCTCCATTTGGGGGCTCAGCAGAAATTATTGTATAACCCTATAGTATTTCTAGGGTAATTTTGGTTGATTTTTATACTGCTGGCCGGTTCACGATACCGCTACTCAAAATTTTTGCTCAAGGGATTTGTTCTTTATATCCTTCCTTAAATACCTGAAGGGTTTCCTTTCTATTACAGCAAACATTTTTAAAATAGGGCTCCATTTGGGGGCTCAGCAGAAATTATTGTATAACCCTATAGTATTTCTAGGGTAATTTTGGTTGATTTTTATACTGCTGGCCGGTTTACGATACCGCTACTCAAAATTTTTGCTCAAGGGATTTGTTCTTTATATCCTTCCTTAAATCCCTGAAGGGTTTCCTTTCTATTACAGCAAAAATTTTTAAAATAGGGCTCCATTTGGGGGCTCAGCAGAAATTATTGTATAACCCTATAGTATTTCTAGGGTAATTTTGGTTGATTTTTATACTGCTGGCCGGTTTACGATACCGCTACTCAAAATTTTTGCTCAAGGGATTTGTTCTTTATATCCTTCCTTAAATCCCTGAAGGGTTTCCTTTCTATTACAGCAAAAATTTTTAAAATAGGGCTCCATTTGGGGGCTCAGCAGAAATTATTGTATAACCCTATAGTATTTCTAGGGTAATTTTGGTTGATTTTTATACTGCTGGCCGGTTTACGATACCGCTACTCAAAATTTTTGCTCAAGGGATTTGTTCTTTATATCCTTCCTTAAATCCCTGAAGGGTTTCCTTTCTATTACAGCAAAAATTTTTAAAATAGGGCTCCATTTGGGGGCTCAGCAGAAATTATTGTATAACCCTATAGTATTTCTAGGGTAATTTTGGTTGATTTTTATACTGCTGGCCAGTTTACGATACCGCTACTCAAAATTTTTGCTCAAGGGATTTGTTCTTTATATCCTTCCTTAAATCCCTGAAGGGTTTCCTTTCTATTACAGCAAAAATTTTTAAAATAGGGCTCCATTTGGGGGCTCAGCAGAAATTATTGTATAACCCTATAGTATTTCTAGGGTAATTTTGGTTGATTTTTATACTGCTGGCCGGTTTACGATACCGCTACTCAAAATTTTTGCTCAAGGGATTTGTTCTTTATATCCTTCCTTAAATCCCTGAAGGGTTTCCTTTTTATTACAGCAAACATTTTTAAAATAGGGCTCCATTTGGGGGCTCAGCAGAAATTATTGTATAACCCTATAGTATTTCTAGGGTAATTTTGGTTGATTTTTATACTGCTGGCCAGTTTACGATACCGCTACTCAAAATTTTTGCTCAAGGGATTTGTTCTTTATATCCTTCCTTAAATCCCTGAAGGGTTTCCTTTTTATTACAGCAAACATTTTTAAAATAGGGCTCCATTTGGGGGCTCAGCAGAAATTATTGTATAACCCTATAGTATTTGTAGGGTAATTTTGGTTGATTTTTATACTGCTGGCCAGTTTACGATACCGCTACTCAAAATTTTTGCTCAAGGGATTTGTTCTTTATATCCTTCCTTAAATCCCTGAAGGGTTTCCTTTCTATTACAGCAAAAATTTTTAAAATAGGGCTCCATTTGGGGGCTCAGCAGAAATTATTGTATAACCCTATAGTATTTCTAGGGTAATTTTGGTCGATTTTTATACTGCTGGCCGGTTTACGATACCGCTACTCAAAATTTTTGCTCAAGGGATTTTTTCTTTATATCCTTCCTTAAATCCCTGAAGGGTTTCCTTTTTATTAAAGCAAACATTTTTAAAATAGGGCTCCATTTGGGGGCTCAGCAGAAATTATTGTATAACCCTATAGTATTTCTAGGGTAATTTTGGTCGATTTTTATACTGCTGGCCGGTTTACGATACCGCTACTCAAAATTTTTGCTCAAGGGATTTGTTCTTTATATCCTTCCTTAAATCCTGAAGGGTTTTCTTTCTATTACAGCAAAAATTTTTAAAATAGGGCTCCATTTGGGGGCTCAGCAGAAATTATTGTATAACCCTATAGTATTTCTAGGGTAATTTTGGTTGATTTTTATACTGCTGGCCAGTTTACGACACCGCTACTCAAAATTTTTGCTCAAGGGATTTGTTCTTTATATCCTTCCTTAAATCCCTGAAGGGTTTCCTTTTTATTACAGCAAACATTTTTAAAATAGGGCTCCATTTGGGGGCTCAGCAGAAATTATTGTATAACCCTATAGTATTTCTAGGGTAATTTTGGTCGATTTTTATACTGCTGGCCAGTTTACGATACCGCTACTCAAAATTTTTGCTCAAGGGATTTGTTCTTTATATCCTTCCTTAAATCCCTGAAGGGTTTCCTTTCTATTACAGCAAAAATTTTTAAAATAGGGCTCCATTTGGGGGCTCAGCAGAAATTATTGTATAACCCTATAGTATTTCTAGGGTAATTTTGGTCGATTTTTATACTGCTGGCCAGTTTACGATACCGCTACTCAAAATTTTTGCTCAAGGGATTTGTTCTTTATATCCTTCCTTAAATCCCTGAAGGGTTTCCTTTCTATTACAGCAAAAATTTTTAAAATAGGGCTCCATTTGGGGGCTCAGCAGAAATTATTGTATAACCCTATAGTATTTCTAGGGTAATTTTGGTCGATTTTTATACTGCTGGCCAGTTTACGATACCGCTACTCAAAATTTTTGCTCAAGGGATTTGTTCTTTATATCCTTCCTTAAATCCCTGAAGGGTTTCCTTTCTATTACAGCAAAAATTTTTAAAATAGGGCTCCATTTGGGGGCTCAGCAGAAATTATTGTATAACCCTATAGTATTTCTAGGGTAATTTTGGTTGATTTTTATACTGCTGGCCAGTTTACGACACCGCTACTCAAAATTTTTGCTCATGGGATTTGTTCTTTATATCCTTCCTTAAATCCCTGAAGGGTTTCCTTTTTATTACAGCAAACATTTTTAAAATAGGGCTCCATTTGGGGGCTCAGCAGAAATTATTGTATAACCCTATAGTATTTCTAGGGTAATTTTGGTCGATTTTTATACTGCTGGCCAGTTTACGATACCGCTACTCAAAATTTTTGCTCAAGGGATTTGTTCTTTATATCCTTCCTTAAATCCCTGAAGGGTTTCCTTTCTATTACAGCAAAAATTTTTAAAATAGGGCTCCATTTGGGGGCTCAGCAGAAATTATTGTATAACCCTATAGTATTTCTAGGGTAATTTTGGTCGATTTTTATACTGCTGGCCAGTTTACGATACCGCTACTCAAAATTTTTGCTCAAGGGATTTGTTCTTTATATCCTTCCTTAAATCCCTGAAGGGTTTCCTTTCTATTACAGCAAAAATTTTTAAAATAGGGCTCCATTTGGGGGCTCAGCAGAAATTATTGTATAACCCTATAGTATTTGTAGGGTAATTTTGGTTGATTTTTATACTGCTGGCCAGTTTACGATACCGCTACTCAAAATTTTTGCTCAAGGGATTTGTTCTTTATATCCTTCCTTAAATCCCTGAAGGGTTTCCTTTCTATTACAGCAAAAATTTTTAAAATAGGGCTCCATTTGGGGGCTCAGCAGAAATTATTGTATAACCCTATAGTATTTCTAGGGTAATTTTGGTCGATTTTTATACTGCTGGCCAGTTTACGATACCGCTACTCAAAATTTTTGCTCAAGGGATTTGTTCTTTATATCCTTCCTTAAATCCCTGAAGGGTTTCCTTTCTATTACAGCAAAAATTTTTAAAATAGGGCTCCATTTGGGGGCTCAGCAGAAATTATTGTATAACCCTATAGTATTTGTAGGGTAATTTTGGTTGATTTTTATACTGCTGGCCAGTTTACGATACCGCTACTCAAAATTTTTGCTCAAGGGATTTGTTCTTTATATCCTTCCTTAAATCCCTGAAGGGTTTCCTTTCTATTACAGCAAAAATTTTTAAAATAGGGCTCCATTTGGGGGCTCAGCAGAAATTATTGTATAACCCTATAGTATTTCTAGGGTAATTTTGGTCGATTTTTATACTGCTGGCCAGTTTACGATACCGCTACTCAAAATTTTTGCTCAAGGGATTTGTTCTTTATATCCTTCCTTAAATCCCTGAAGGGTTTCCTTTCTATTACAGCAAAAATTTTTAAAATAGGGCTCCATTTGGGGGCTCAGCAGAAATTATTGTATAACCCTATAGTATTTCTAGGGTAATTTTGGTCGATTTTTATACTGCTGGCCAGTTTACGATACCGCTACTCAAAATTTTTGCTCAAGGGATTTGTTCTTTATATCCTTCCTTAAATCCCTGAAGGGTTTCCTTTCTATTACAGCAAAAATTTTTAAAATAGGGCTCCATTTGGGGGCTCAGCAGAAATTATTGTATAACCCTATAGTATTTCTAGGGTAATTTTGGTCGATTTTTATACTGCTGGCCAGTTTACGATACCGCTACTCAAAATTTTTGCTCAAGGGATTTGTTCTTTATATCCTTCCTTAAATCCCTGAAGGGTTTCCTTTCTATTACAGCAAAAATTTTTAAAATAGGGCTCCATTTGGGGGCTCAGCAGAAATTATTGTATAACCCTATAGTATTTCTAGGGTAATTTTGGTCGATTTTTATACTGCTGGCCAGTTTACGATACCGCTACTCAAAATTTTTGCTCAAGGGATTTGTTCTTTATATCCTTCCTTAAATCCCTGAAGGGTTTCCTTTCTATTACAGCAAAAATTTTTAAAATAGGGCTCCATTTGGGGGCTCAGCAGAAATTATTGTATAACCCTATAGTATTTCTAGGGTAATTTTGGTCGATTTTTATACTGCTGGCCAGTTTACGATACCGCTACTCAAAATTTTTGCTCAAGGGATTTGTTCTTTATATCCTTCCTTAAATCCCTGAAGGGTTTCCTTTCTATTACAGCAAAAATTTTTAAAATAGGGCTCCATTTGGGGGCTCAGCAGAAATTATTGTATAACCCTATAGTATTTCTAGGGTAATTTTGGTCGATTTTTATACTGCTGGCCAGTTTACGATACCGCTACTCAAAATTTTTGCTCAAGGGATTTGTTCTTTATATCCTTCCTTAAATCCCTGAAGGGTTTCCTTTCTATTACAGCAAAAATTTTTAAAATAGGGCTCCATTTGGGGGCTCAGCAGAAATTATTGTATAACCCTATAGTATTTCTAGGGTAATTTTGGTTGATTTGTATACTGCTGGCCGGTTTACGATACCGCTACTCAAAATTTTTGCTCAAGGGATTTATTCTTTATATCCTTCCTTAAATCCCTGAAGGGTTTCCTTTCTATTACAGCAAAAATTTTTAAAATAGGGCTCCATTTGGGGGCTCAGCAGAAATTATTGTATAACCCTATAGTATTTCTAGGGTAATTTTGGTCGATTTTTATACTGCTGGCCGGTTTACGATACCGCTACTCAAAATTTTTGCTCAAGGGATTTGTTCTTTATATCCTTCCTTAAATCCCTGAAGGGTTTCCTTTCTATTACAGCAAAAATTTTTAAAATAGGGCTCCATTTGGGGGCTCAGCAGAAATTATTGTATAACCCTATGGTATTTCTAGGGTAATTTTGGTTGATTTGTATACTGCTGGCCGGTTTACGATACCGCTACTCAAAATTTTTGCTCAAGGGATTTGTTCTTTATATCCTTCCTTAAATCCCTGAAGGGTTTCCTTTCTATTACAGCAAAAATTTTTAAAATAGGGCTCCATTTGGGGGCTCAGCAGAAATTATTGTATAACCCTATAGTATTTCTAGGGTAATTTTGGTCGATTTTTATACTGCTGGCCGGTTTACGATACCGCTACTCAAAATTTTTGCTCAAGGGATTTGTTCTTTATATCCTTCCTTAAATCCCTGAAGGGTTTCCTTTCTATTACAGCAAAAATTTTTAAAATAGGGCTCCATTTGGGGGCTCAGCAGAAATTATTGTATAACCCTATAGTATTTCTAGGGTAATTTTGGTTGATTTGTATACTGCTGGCCGGTTTACGATACCGCTACTCAAAATTTTTGCTCAAGGGATTTATTCTTTATATCCTTCCTTAAATCCCTGAAGGGTTTCCTTTCTATTACAGCAAAAATTTTTAAAATAGGGCTCCATTTGGGGGCTCAGCAGAAATTATTGTATAACCCTATAGTATTTCTAGGGTAATTTTGGTCGATTTTTATACTGCTGGCCGGTTTACGATACCGCTACTCAAAATTTTTGCTCAAGGGATTTGTTCTTTATATCCTTCCTTAAATCCCTGAAGGGTTTCCTTTCTATTACAGCAAAAATTTTTAAAATAGGGCTCCATTTGGGGGCTCAGCAGAAATTATTGTATAACCCTATAGTATTTCTAGGGTAATTTTGGTCGATTTTTATACTGCTGGCCAGTTTACGATACCGCTACTCAAAATTTTTGCTCAAGGGATTTGTTCTTTATATCCTTCCTTAAATCCCTGAAGGGTTTCCTTTCTATTACAGCAAAAATTTTTAAAATAGGGCTCCATTTGGGGGCTCAGCAGAAATTATTGTATAACCCTATGGTATTTCTAACATTCGGAGCTCTACCTCTAAAATATTCCATAAATCAAGATTTATAGAAAACGAAATTTAATTAAGAAGAAACTGGCTGACTGCACACAATTTTCCAATTACCATCCTGACTCCTTAGATGTCGTCATAAGAAAGAAATGCAAGAATTGAAAATCTTAATGAACATTCCCTTAGGGAAGCAATCTACGCTCATCTAAATGTTAATAGGAATCTCACCCTTTCAAAAATTCAAGGTGCTGTATACCGCATTAAAAGAGGAGAGTGAAATTCAAATCATGAATAAGTAAAACTTTTGCCGTGAACACAAGAACGAATGTTTTCAAAACATGCTATATGTAGAACATTGTTAATGCTGACGATTAGAAAATTTTGCTCCTAAGATTTCTTAGAAGTTACGCAAATTTTTACTATCCGACTATACCATATTCGGAGAAAGGAAAGGGCTTATCTAGTAGAGATGAAACTAGTAAATAAAACTTTAGAAATTGTATATAAAGAATTACACATAGACACATACATATAAATAAAATATATGTTAAGAAATCGTGTGAGTAAATTACAAAAGGTTGTAATAAAATTAGTCACTACTACTATATATGTACTACTATGGTCGAAAAATCTGCGTTAAAACCATCAATTTCCTAAAGCAGTATAATCAATCTAATAAAAACAGCTTTCTTTTTTGGGACGGCAAGTATTTTCACGAAAAATTCATTTAAAGTTTTTTATTGCAAACAAAATCAAGTCTTAAGATTAAATAGTACAGAAGAACGTCTCAAGGACCAGACCCTTTTCTATCCTTTCAGAAAAGCCCATTAGCTTTCAAAAGAAACCATTCTTTATTCGTTTTCTTGTTCATTGAGGTGCACAAAATCCGCCTTTCAACTCGACTTGTTATCAATGAATCGCGCCTAATTTTTATTACGATTTCAAAAAAGATACTTTGATCTTTTCCTCATCCGTATCGATGAAGTTTTGTGGGGTATATTTTATATATGCTTACTTCAAACGGTAACGTCAAGGAACCTAACAATCAATTAGCATAACGTAACGATCTTACAATATTTGAGATATTTGATATTCCTCTTCAATATGAAGAATTTGTTCTCTACGGAACTTCCAGAATAACGACTTGTAAAAATTACGATACTCATTATATACAAAATGCACTTTGATTGATTTTAAACAGGAATTATTTTCTCTGTAAAAAAAAAAACTAAATAATTCGAATTAGAAGATCCAGAATGGCTTATTGAACCGTAATACTGAAATTCATAAAAGCACATTAATATAAGAATAACATATGAATTTATGTAGGTAGGCACTCATAAATACGTGATTAGGTATTACGGCATGCGGCCACGGCTGTACTCTGAACATCACCGTACCTACATATGTATATGTCAATTTGAATTTAGTCCATTGTCTTTTTAGACGACGAATTACTTAATAATTTTTGAAAATACTAAATTCCTTTAGTCTAAAAGACAAATTCAGGCTATGGTTTCAGACAAGTATATTCTCTAGTTTCATACATTTCAGTTCGTGTTTTCCTTGGTCAATTAGTTTTTTTAACTTTATTATTATTATTTTTTCTTTTTTGAGAATGGCATTATAAATCGTTGCTACATATTCAACCCGTGACCGAGGTCACTCTGAATCCCTGGCTTCTGAGGCGTAGTCTCTCATCGCGGTGAGTCTGAGTTCACTTGAAAGCGGCGATTCTACTTCTTTCAAAAATATTCAACTTTTTGAATAGTTATAGATTATACCTAACTCCGCGAAAAACAATTAAAACTTTTTTAAACTACATAGATACTCGTATTTGTATACAAATTATTTCTTAATTTTTTGTGAACTTCGAGAGTGTCATAAAAACTTAAAAGATAATTTTCCGGAATATTCAAACATTCAAAAATAATTTCACATTTATCTAAAATATGTGAAAACGTTAGAGTAAGCGTTTTGCTTTGTTCACCTGTACAATGGTCGTACAAAAAATGGCAAATTGAAGCAATTGATTTCAACGAAATTTCTTAGAACTCGTTTCATAAATTGTCGACTCTGAATCTGTCCTCAAGTATATCACATTAAAGTGTCTATAAATTCGACACCCTCATAAAATCAATTATTCACTACCTGTAATTACATTACCCCTCATTACTAATATCTCCCGGGGGACAGAAGGAAATGAGGAAATTCTACTCCCCCAAGCACAAAAGGACTTCCCCATTTATAGATCCCTAAATTACTGCAGGTCGTGAGCCCTTTTCACCTCATCTGAACTCCAATGAAATTTAATGGCATTTCATAAACAATATGAATGGTCGAAAAATTGCAGGTAATACTGGCTGTACACACGTGAAGCGTCTGGGTTGGTAGGACTTTTAATAATAGGTTCCAAGGTGTGAAAAGGACGACGGTTCTTTATTTTTAAAAGAATGAACTTTAAATAAAATAATTTTAAGTGTGGACATTAGATATTTTTAAAAAGATATTATTGGGAATGCAACTTATAAAACTATTGTACCCTTAATTACATAGGTAACACTTATAAGTAGAAATATTTTGACCCAAGCGTCGTTGCATCAGGGGACCGCAAAGTAAATAAAATAATAAAAACAGAATACAACTTAAAATGATAAAGTATGAAATTTAAATACAAGATTAAGACTTAGACTCAACGATATGTTGTTTTGATATTTACCTACGTTGCCTAGGTAGCTTACTTGTATTCACTCAATAGCCACATGATATAAGGAAAGTCTCAATCAATGGACATTCATTCATTTTATACATTTTAATGTTCAAACCGTATTCTTTATGTATGCAGTATTAAAGTTGTAAACAATCATTTCAAACTGGTCACTATAAATTTCATATCTGAGTAGAAGTATTGTTAATATGAAGGATGCAACTCATTTTGCTTTTGATTTCGATATCAAAGTCCTCAATCTATCAAATCTCCTCAAATCTATTCAAAAAAATACTAGCAAATAAGATAAATATCAAATTTGAATGTTTAAAACTGATTAGACTTACATACTATACTATTCCCTGTATTCAAATATTAAAAATCAGATTTATTCATTATTTTTCTAAAAATAACTAATTGTTTTGTTTTATCGCCAAGACTTTTAAGATATTGAGTTAAAAATGCTCAGAATTCTCGATAGATTAAAATTATTTGAAACCGAACTTGAATACTAAACCGAATCTATATTTGCATTTATAGTCATGTTGCTCATATTAATTGTAATTCAAGGGCTTACAAAAAATTAATATTGGTTTGACTTTTGCTAACTTTACAAAAAAAAATAAAAGAAGCTATTTGGCATAATTCGAAAAGAGCAGTTTTGTATACGTTCCTAATTTATAATTTGTAAGTTCCCTTTTTATTTTAAGCATCTTTTATTGATAATTTTCTAACTCATGATGCAAGGATTAGCAATCAAAATCTCTTTGGCGCCGACAATACTTGACTTTTGAATAAGATCTTGCTGGACATCCTGTATACATGAAAGGATCAATTTAAAGCCCTCCAAATTGAAAATCAGAATACTCTTGACAACATACAAACATACATACAGCCAAATTCTAAATGCACTCTTATTCGTCTCCAGCGCCCTAGGACAAGAACATAATTGGCCGTACGCAAACTTTCCCCCAGCATAAATGTATGTTGACGATGTGGAGGGAAAAAAGAAATCCAAGAAGTATCTCTGGCGCCCTATTAATGTATCTCCCAAATCCAAGAAGCTTTCAGCAAATTAAAATTTATGGCCATTAATTATGTTTGTTAGGCGCACTCCCTTCGGAAGACATTTGAATAAGAACCGCACGAAGAGCTCAGCTTCGTGGGTGTTATTGACAACTCGCCATAAATATCAATTCAATGTCTCAATTTAAGTCTCGCTCAGTACGCCGAGCCTTGATATTGCTAATCCCGAACAGACTGTAAACTTGAAGCAGTTCATTGGGTTCGAAGCGATTTTATTACCGAAATTTACATAAATTAGAAAAGGTAAGCAAAGAGTAAAAACGAAAATGTATATGTAATTAATTTGTGTTAATTATAATTATTTTATTATTTAGAGCTATGCAGGCAATTTAGAAATTAAACAATTTCTCTTATCTGTTCTTTGCTAACTTTCCTCCAGTTCATGCATATGTATAATCAACAATCCTTTTCCTAATGTTTGATTTGTTGTTTGATCGCTGCAAATATTGGGCAGGGAAATAGAACACTTACTCCTTAAAAAACGAGAGTCTTTAAGAATATTCAGGTAAAAAGTTAAAATAGCCACAACACAACAAAGATATTCCGCCCTGGGACCATACCAGATTTAAAATTAAGAAATTCGACATAAAAAGCGAATTTGAAAGATACAATAAAAACAAGAAAAATCTGTAAATTATGAAAAGAACATCCTTTATTCTCGGCTTGAAAGGTTCACCATCCTCAGCCTCCAAGAGGCGAATGGTAAGAAAATTTCCCAATGATCCAAATCCTTTTACTCGTTTTTAATTTATGCACAGCCATACATCATAAAAGAGAGGATAAAATGCATGCGAGTCTGATTGAAAGCCATTTTTTAATAATTCGGTTAAAAATATCTTATAACTTTGAATTTATTGATATGTATTCAGAAATTTTTTTGTTTAAAATAAGTTTCATCTCATTGAGAAAATCTGATTTGCATAAAATTTTATGTTATATGGGCACCTAAAAGTTTTTATAGATAAGATAATAAAAATACGTTTTCTCAAAATTGTCTGAAAGAAAACAATTAATATATTCCAGCTTAAACATACTTAAGTGGCCATATAAATTGAAACGCGGTATATGTTAATTGAAAAAAAATTTTTACTTATTAAAAATTTATTGTATATTAAATTCTTACATACTTTTTACCTTATCCAGTTTTTACCAACCTAATTACTAGCCTTGATTCTGCCAAAAAATCAGAAGAGACATAATACAAGTGGGAGGATTAGATGATAATGTGAAAACTTGGAAGCCTAACTAGGAGAGGGGGGTAAGTAACAACTAAAATCATTCAAAATAGCTTTAGTTGCCAATTAAAACATTTTTCAAGAAAAAAAAATTAATCACGTGGGGAAATATACTGATAATTGTATTTGTTTTGGTAATATAAATTTGTATATTCATATTTACATTATTTTTAAAAATTTTCTATTAACATTGAACTGAAATACCAAAAGACAAAATATTCGCATTCAAATTCGTTGCTTAAAAGCTTGTATAGCCTCTAGCATTGTTTCTGTTCCTAGCAACAAGATACGAAATAAGGACAACTAGAATCAAGGCAGCTAAAGCAATACCAACAGCAATTGGAACTATATCAGGAGTATCAATGGCGTCACAATCTTTGGCAATAGAAAACTTGGTTGAGTTTCCGCTGCGGAAAGCCTCGAATTGAAGATTGCTTAAGTCCACAACCCCAACTGGAACTTTGTCGTCCATAGCCTCAGTCAAATTGAGCTTTTGATCTCGGGTACAATGGTACGACATTTGCAGAGGAGTCGTGAAAGAATGCCCAATGTACAATAGCTCAACCTGGTCGCCTGTAAAAATATGAATTACCTTCCAACACTTAGACTATAACCATGTTTCAACTAACCAAATGCGTTGTCATCATGTATGTTTAGGAGAATGGTATACAGTGAATAACGTGTTTCATTTACGGTAAAATGCATTGTTAAAAATCTGGTATTGTTGTTGTCCTTCCACTCAAGTGTTAACGCTTGAGTTTCTTTTCCACAATCGGTGTCGTAGACTGTAGCATTTTTCGATACATTTACCACACCTTTCTCAGTTTTATTGTCTACAAAAAGATTAAAATACATGAATTTAGCTATAAAAGTCACACTATTTCGAGATTTTACCTTTGGTAACAAAAGTATAATTAAATTGAGCGGCCATTTGAATCTTAATGCAACTTGTGTTCCAATGGCCAATATCAGGACTAGGGAAGGGAGTTGGTTTCGGAGTGGTAACAGGCGGTTCTGTTGTGGTTACAGGAGCTGATGTTGTTGACGTGGTTGTCTTTGGTACTTGCGTAGATGTCGATGTTGTTACTGGTTTTATAGTAGACGTAGAAGTTGATGTAATAGCATTTTCCGTGTTTGTTGCGAGAGCATCTTTGGGTTGTTCCGAATGCACAGTCAAATTAACATCAACTTGACCTGTAATAATTATTATTTGAAAATTTTATATTCAAAATTCCATTGATCAAAACTTGTATACTATAAGCAGCAAAGAGCACTGTGACATAGTTCAGTTATAAGTGTAATCTAGCAGGACAAGTCCAACTTTTCACTTTCTTACTGTGCTTATGACTAATTGTATATGTAGTACTACGGATATTCATCAATTTAAAATATAAGGTCTGAAGAAAATAATTGAAAACTACAACTCATTTAAAAATATTTAATTTTTGTGATTTGTTCTCATATATCTCTTAGGGGGGGATCCTGCTTAAGAAGGCCCAAAAAATCTATTCCTTATAAATCTATTCTTAATGCATCTAAGAATATGTACCCAAAGTTATAGAGACTAATTTACAATATTTTCAAAGATACAGCTCTAAACGCAATGGGATGTCGAGCAGTTACATGAGCGTGCGTAAACTTTAAAGCGCGTTTTCTCGAGTTTTTGTTTTTACGATTTCTCACGCCCGCCAAGTGATTGCAAAAAGCTAGACGACCAATCAAAACGAACCAAGGCTTGTTAGCTTCAGTTTTGTATACTCTTCCATTTGAACTAAGAAGATTCACGAAAAATATATATATGTACTCTTTTACTAATAACTGTTGGAAATTTTGCTGAAAACGAGCAGCAGTCAGAAAGGACACCGATCATAGTTGAAAATACAATGGATAACAATGGATTTTCTTAACCTGAAATAGTGAAAATATGGTCGAACTCACTTTTGTTTGATTCCACAAAAATGAGTAATTATTGAAGAAATAACATATGTACATATAGGTTATTAAAAAATATCAAATTAAAAATAAAGATTATTCTACCAATTCAACTTAATGACATACAATTCTCATTAACGATAGATCGGTTTTACTTGTGTTTTTCCACACAAAGCAATGCATAGCATAATATTCTTTTTTTGTTTATTTTCCAGTAATAAAAAAAACTTTATCAAAGTCACGTTTTATGTAATCAGTATAAACAAATACATGACCCGCCTTTATCGTTGTTTTACTTTTTTCGCAAAAAGCATCAAAATATACAGAAATAAAAGTTAATCAAAAAAAAAAGGAAGTGCCTTAATACATTTATCACTGAATATGATTACAAAAGGTTCTATTAATTACGACTTAAACTTCTAGAAGAAAGTACGGCTTTCACTAAACGAATAATTGCTTCGGAAATAATCATATTATGCTTCTTTGTATAAAACTGATATAAAATAAAAACAAATTACGTTCTGATTTACACTTTGTATATTACATAGGAGCATGATTACTAAATTATTAAATTAGTTACTTTGCTAAAATTTCGTTTTACAGTCTTAACCCCATACCCTCCGTGTGAATTCAAGTTTATTCTACTTGAGATAACGATTTCGCAAAAAAATTACTTAATGAGTAATTTATCGCAGTGACTAAACCGTGTCATACATATATCAATATGGACCACATCACAATTTTTTCCAAGAACAATGATATCGATTTTTATCTTTTTTATTATATAGAAAATTTTTTTCTCGAATGCGAAACAATCTCAGGGAAGTGTAATTTTGTGTTATGGTATTATTATTATCCATTTTCATATAAGAGACCTGAACGATTTTTGTTGCGCTCATAGGAAATTTTGTTGGATCGTTTGTAGGCAAGTTGTGTCGAATTTTTGCCCTAACTGCTAAAACTTTAAGGAGTGGGGAATTTACTCTAAGAGCCCTCTAAATAGGCCAGCCAATAGAAGATCTAGAATCTATTTTCAAAATACCAACTTCCAACTCCGATATCTCCTTTATACGAATTTTATATTTAACGAAAATAAAGAAAGTGGGTGCGTAATCTAACTCAGTATAATTTGGTTGTAAGTCCAACTTCTCGTTTTCAGGTGTATTTTACTTTAATATATTCCCATATTCAGCATGCAATTTAAGTGTGCTTAATTGAGAATTGTCGGAGCTGCCAGGAAAGGGAGGAATTGTTTCCATGACAGCTTTCAGATTTTTACTGCACTATTTACCCGTTTTTTACAATAGGCCATACGATTTAGTATTAACTTTGGAAGAATATTTATTGTGTTGTTAAAATTTTTATGCTATGAAGGTAGATATTATAGTACATACATATATAAACTGTTTCGTTAATGTCTGAACAGAGGTATGCCAATCGATTCCGCATGTTCTCTTGATCAAAGTTTATTGATAATTTGTTAGAACAAATATTTCTCAGATCATGTAGAATCGATTGGCATACCCCTGTGAAGACCGAAACGAAACCCGTTTATGTTAATATTTTAAACATTTTTGTCATTCTTTCAATAAAGTGATCTCTACATGTGATGCTCAAATTCGATCGGAATGTAGGAGATTTGTAATTAAATTGGGACATTTAAAAAGAATTGCATGAGTCGAGTTCC
The DNA here is from genome assembly GCA_951509405.1 of Machimus rusticus. Lineage (NCBI taxonomy): Eukaryota > Metazoa > Arthropoda > Insecta > Diptera > Asilidae > Machimus > Machimus rusticus. The sequence continues at coordinate 1,434,635 of OX608052.1, read as the reverse complement.
TTGACACTGCCAGCTTTCTTGTGAATCTCTTACATTGCGATCGAATTTAATTTCCGTCGGAGTGTGGAATAAGGGCCATTATTTATCTTTTCAAACCTCAATTACTTTTGAACATAAATGTAATAATAGAATTAGTAAAATAAACTGGGACAATTTGCCCATCTATTCAATCCTTTTTAAAGATAGTGATCAATAAATTTCCCATTAAAAAAAAAAAAGTGGCGTAAGTTGAAGGACCAAAGTCGATTGACCGATTGGTTTATCATTAGAGGTTCAAAGGTTTTCGTCACCTTACAGGCGTTTCCGGGATTTTCCTCTGTAAGCAATTTACTGCGAATCGCTAGAATTATGCTTACGTAAACTCGCGGGCAGGTCGAGTGCAATAAATTTGTTGAATGCGTCTAAGCAGCAAAACAAAATGTAGTTAAATTATACCCTTCCCGAGTTCGATTTCGTCATCCGAAATCAGAAACAAACAAAACTCCCACAAAGAGAATTGCAATTTAGAACAGGGCTCTGTTTACATTGGTTTGGTTTTACGGCCTGAATCACGAGCGATAAGCGACAATCAAATAACTGTTTTCTCTTCGATGAAAAAAAGCCCACCGTCGACATCGCGTCGGCTTTTTTTCGCTGATTTTTTACTTTGTTCAAAAAGTAGCCGAATCACTTTATGACGATGGCGCAAAGACGCACATGACACGGCCCTACCACTGCAGTCCACCTTCGGGGCAATTCTGCGCTAAATTCGGCAATTATCAGCCTCTAGCAGATAAAACTAGAACGTAGGTACTTCACGGCCTCTAATCAAATTTCGCATTACTCACCGTTAGCTAGAGAACAAGCAGCTAAGACACAAAAAAGCACCAGTTTGTTGTTTCTCCACATTTTCATAATGTTTCCTCTGTAATTGCTTCCAATTAGACGACTTGTAAAATAAAATCAAGAAGCACTCTTTGTCTACTAATTATCGAAAATTTCCACAGGCCGAGATCCTTCAGCCGAACTTCCACTTTTCATGCGCAAAACAATTTGACAACCAGACCAGACGGCAAGGTGAGTGAACTGCAACTGTCGAACTCTTTTCTCCATAAAGAGTCACAAAACCGAATATGTTCGTCCTTATTACGCAGTGAAGGTATCAGAGGGCCGTCTCTTTCTTTTCCATGCTGAGTCAAAGCAATTTAAAGAGAGAGCAGATCACACACCTTTAGTGCAATGGCGTTAGAAGAACAACAGTTTCAATACAGCGGTGTCTTTTTGCATAAATTGATCTAACACTTTATTTTCAAAAGTAAAATTCAAAATTCATTTTATGACATATTAACATAAATAAAGATAATCTGCAGGAAAAGATTTAAAGGGAGAATTATGGTTACTTTAATATGTTAAAAAGTGCACTTATTCCATTTTAACCGATTACGATCATTATTAATAGAGAATGAAATAAAAATACTATACAATTTTAAAATCTAATACCTACCCGACGACTACTTAAAGTCTAAAAACGAGCATAAAATATTATAGGGTAAAAGTCCTGATTCAATAACAAATATTGCATTCTACAATATAGGTATGGTGCCTCAGCGGTTGAATATCCATCGGATCGGGATATCGTAATCGATGTTGATTAGGTTTGATAACTTAATAAGATTAGATTTGTAGAAAGGAATGAAAGAAGGCCGCATTTTATTTTACTGGTTGTTTTTTAGTAAGTATACAAAAATGAGTGCGCTAAAAGATAAGTTCAGCAATTGCCACCCACTGCAGGTACACTCATTTTCAAAAAATGTTTTTTTTCCTAAAATTCTGGTTTTCCTAGAAATTCATGTAATATATATTTTTTTTTTGTTGAATTGCCTATTTTATTATCATTCAAACAAGGTAAAATATGTCCAAGTAAAGTAGAGATATGTATGTAGAAAAAGTATTTTACTTGTAATATTTCGGATAACAGCAATCGATGCAAGTTTATTTCCTTGGCAGCTACGAAAAATAGTTTCAAAAAAAGCGGAAATGGATCCATGTTCTCAAGACGTTAAGCTCATAAAAGAGGCCTTAAAACGACGACAGGAACTCATCTTTGCCCAAGATGTTCCAGCCCAGGATGAGCTTTACCAATGCCAGGGTGACGCCTTGGGCGAGATTATTCTGAGTGGAATGTCGCCCATGGCAAAATTTCTAATGCAAGCGGATCGAGTGCATAAGCCGCCAATATTTAAATTATGGATATCACCAGAAAGTCGTATTAAAAAAAAGATTTGCATTACTGAGGCAAGTCATGTTGAGAAGATTCAGGCCCTTACACACGAAGGTGTGATAGGTAAGCAGTGGTACTGACAATAATAATGCGCTATCTTAAAAACTTTATATCACTTTGATAGAATTGGGTGCCTCTATAGAAAATAAATATGAGAAAAAGTTTCTACACACACTTAAAAAGGCAATTGAAGAGACGTCCGAATATGAACGGTTGGTATATATGTATTTGAATGAAATAAGGGAAAAGCTTTTGAGTTTATTTGTTCACATAAAATGTTGACATTTTAATCTTGTAGTATCTCTCTCTATATTAATTATACCCTTCTGTTCAACAATTTGAATTTTGAGCTTCCTTATCTAGTTTATCTCATTTAAATAACTTTTTTTTCACTGGAATACATTTATACTAATGCTTAATCTAATCTTGGAAAAATTGTTCATACTCTTTATAATTGTTATTGGTACGTCCTTCAATAGAATGTCTTTTAATAGGTCTCCTAAAAGTGCAACAAACAATATGTTCAAGACCTTTTGTTTTTAACCATTTAGTCATGATATCTAAAAAAATTGCTGAAGGTTCTCTTTGTAGTTAATAGTTACTACTCTCAATGAAAATTATAATGAACAAAAATAGTTTATTTTGACAAAACTCTTTTTCGAAAGCGCAGAACACCATCATGCGTGCCAGTTTTAGTTCGATTGATTCAATTAAATCAAAAATTCCTTTGGTCTGCTGGGTGTGGGCGGGGTTTTATGGGGAAGGCGATTTAATTTGATCCAACTTATTTTAGTTTGCTTTGATTTAATCAAATGTAATCAATTTAACTCATTTGAAATTCATAAGCTTAGTTTAGTCATAGTAATGGTCTAAGACTTTTGCCACTATATTCGACTCATTTATTAGCAATCGTGATAAGACTTCTGTCTTTTGATTGTGGATTGTATAATGTAAATAAAAAAAAAATAAAAAAATATATAGCTCCTGAAAGAAAAAAGTTACATAGTAACATATCTGGGAAATGGGTGTAATGCTATAGGCAAATTATTTGTTAAATTTTTAGTGACGAAATCACGAATAATTTCAGATTCATTTTTTTAGATTTCAAAGTCATCAAATGGCATTGCGCATTTAGTTTAAAGCTTTGTCTATTCTTAGAAGATTCGAAAATAAAAATAAAAAAAAAAACAAATCTATTTTATCAAATTTAAAAGCTCGTAATTCTTCAAGGAAATTTGTTAATAAATGTGGAGACGAAATAACCTGTTTTGATTCTGATGGGTGGTTAACACTTTTCGAGGCCAAATGAGACACTTTGTGCACTATTAGTAAAATAAAAACCAGCAAGCATTTGTCAATTTTCTTCTCATACTAGAAAATATAGTCCAGGAAAAATACATACATATATCCAAAGTTGGAAGCATTTCATTGTATTTGTAGAAGAATACCATTTAAAAATGTTATCAGTTGAATGTGCTGATAATTGCTGTCCTGCTTCTGCAGAGTTTTTTCCTATTTAGGGGCGGGCTTTATTAATGCTGCATTTAAATATCACTTATATTTTATTTTGCATAAGTCTACATTTTAAGTATGTAAGTCTAGAAAAATATTATTGTTGTTATGCACAATGTAAACATCTTCTGTTCGGGTCTAAAACCTGCGATTAAAAGAAATTGTATAAAATTTAAAAGTAATGATTTCCTCCTTGCAATTAAAATATTTACGTCCATTCGCATAGCGTCTGGAAAAGAATGATATGCAGTTCTTTAACAAAATCCTCACAGAAGTGCGTGTGTGTTTGTATAACCGAGCAATTAAAAAATGAGCCGAATGTTTCTACCCAAAACTGTTTGATTACTTCGGACGAGGCACTTGGTTTTGTTTAACATTTGAATCACTCTGACTTGGCTGTGGTCGATGGAGTATTATACAAATTGATTTTATTGGAATTTTTGTGCATGTAATTTTTGTTTATTCCGGAGAAAACCTCCGCATCCCCCACGGCCAGAGGGTCAGGAGGTATTGGGCCGACTTTGTTTTGATTTCCTGATGTACCTGCTGTGGAATTTTTCCGTTTTGCTTCATTCTGCTGCAAATATGTCCCCGCATTAGGGGAAGAACTGCGGTCACGAACTGTCTGATTGGTGCTACCATTGCCGTTGCTGTCTTGCTCATCAATGAACCTGTCCATGTAGTCGGTAAGACCTGGATGAAGACTATATTTTTTCTTTTCCAGGCGGGCCTTATTGGCGAACACGTCGTGTCTTTCTGTTTTCTTCCAGAGGTAATAGAATTGGACAAGCTCCCCAACAGACCGTGTTTTGACCTTTGTATGCTTAATTGTGTAGAAATCTTTGCCGTGTACTCTAATCCCGCTCTCGAAATTCCGGCATTCTTCCTCAGACCAAATACTCATTTTTTCTGTAGCAGGTACGGCATTTATGCGCTTTCTGCGAAGCGCTTCGTCAATATTATATCCGCATTGAAGCAGCAAGTGCAGAGCTTGTTCATCGTCTCGAAGGTGACTTCCTACCGGGATTGTGTCAATTCCTGATGAGTTCTGCTTTTTGGATTGCCTTATTTTAAACAAATATTCTTCCGTTTGTTTTTCGCCTAATCGGCGAGGATCCCACAGGAGTTTGTCCTCATTTTCATACGGCAGTACGTCGTCATACTTTTTGAGGCCTTCTGGAATTACCGCCTGGAACTCACTGCCCACCATAATAGTCTTCTTCAACTCTCGCTCATCAGCGCTGTACTCCCCGTCACCGTCGTCATCTGATTGTCGGGATATAGTCCGGAGCAGCCTCTTATTGCCCCGACCACCATAAGTTTCTGGATATAGTTTGTGGAGCTGGGATTGTTCTTTTGAATCGGCATCTTCGTCATCGTCCTCCTCCTCCTCTTCTTCATCAGACTCCTCGAAATCCGCCTCTTCTTCGTTATCTTCCTGCTGGTCGTTACTTCTTTCGCTGGTATTTGAATTCGTTGGAGTTCTTTTCACCCGGGAACTGTTTCCGGCTGATGCACTAGCGTCTATGCGGTTCATAGTGTTCGCTGGTAGGGCGCAATTGTACAAGGCTAGAAGCTCCTCTATAGGCATATCACTTTCCCTCTGTAGATTTGTTAGCTCGGCCGCTGGATCCGAGGCCTCGGTGGCAGCTAAAGCCTCTTCCTCTTCGAGAGTCTGTTCGTCATCGAAGTCGTTCACCATCATATCAATGGTCGGCTCAAATGTTGAGTCGCCATTATTCCTGGATGCCGAGGACGACGAGGAAGGGGAATTCAAGTTAGCAAAGGTTTGGACAAGCGACTGCGGAGAGCTGTCTCCTGTTCCTGTAGGCATGTGTCCAGTTGTTTCAGCAAATCGATTCACAGTAGTTTCTACCAGTTTGGCCACTTTTATTACTTGCTAATATTGCTTTTGTTGCTAGGAGTTTTGGCTAAAGTAAATATACAAGTTTTAGGAATACATAGAGCAATTATACTTACATTACGACTCACCTTAATTTATTAAAACACAGCGATGAAAATCTTAGTGAGACGATTTAAAGGCTACCGACATTGTAGTTTTAATGACTAATAACATTGCAGGCAGTGGCGCTTGCAAATATTTGAGGCAAAATAAAGCTTCTGCTACATAATACTGAGGGAGGAGTTTGTTGTTTGGTTTATCGCGCCCTCTAAGCAAGCTCGGTGCTGCCCACCTATTGTTTGGAGCGTACCCGCTTTTATTAGCTTGCTAATGTTGAGCCTCTTTAGCGTTTTCTGCAACGCAATAGCAAACAATTTTCGGACAGTAAACACTTGATGAAATTGCAGGCTTTGTCCAGCCAAACGTCAAACTTGATGCTTCTTCTTATCTCCCAAATCTGTAAATTAGTTGCGGAAAATTTTTAGAACACAGCCAGATGCCGCCCTCTTCAGTAGGGGGCACATATGCTAAATGCATTTGGAGTTTTATTTGTAAATTTTCGAATTTACGTGTGTTTCCAATGCCAGTGTACCGGAAGCTGATGTTCCAAATATTCCTGCTTTTCTTGAAAATTATTTCTGATTGATTTGAAAAAGTTGTTTATAAGCTAAAGTATAGAAAACTCTAAACTATTCATAAATTTCAATTTAATGTAAAATTTCATAGCAAACCTGGACCTGGAGCCGGATTCGTTGTGAAAAAAACACTGCTATTATTTTTTAACGAATTTTTAAGAGTCCATAATACGATATTTTGTACTTTTCAAACCTAATTTCCTAAAATATGTGTCTGATGAGTATGTTTTCGTGTATGAATTCATAATAATCTATGCGAAAAATCCTATTAAGAAATGCTACATAAATTTTTTGTTCAGGTTAAAAATTGATGTTATTTAAAGACTTTTCCAGGATAACATTAACAGTAAATAATTTTTTTTACCCCAGATTTGAATGTGAAAAGCGACTGAAATATGCTTTAAAAGTTCAAAAAGAGATATTTATGAAGAAATTAAATGAAATTGAAGGTAAACTCCGCGAGGAGTTTGATCGAGAACGAATAGAAATGCAGGAGTTGTATGATAACAAATACGGACAAATAATAAGCGAAGTTATTAAAAACACGAATGAAAAATATCAGAAAATTATCGCCGACTTAACGGCAAATTGTACATGTAGGCAATCGGAGATAATCATATCAAGCACGTCTGTGTCCACTGTAAGCAGCCCGAAAGCGTCAAGCGGCTCCTCACCGTCTTTGGAACCAGATGCGAAAATTTCTGATAATAAGGACGAAGGCTCAACGATGCATGCAGCAAAGAAATTATGGAACGATTTTGAGCATCATTTGCGAACGCAGAGAAATATTCTTCAATGCTCCAATACTTCTGATTTGGTTCATTTTATATGCACCGAAAAACTCGAATCCCAGAAAAGAGTGGAGAATGTTCAAAAAGAAGCTTGTGAAAAAATAGAATTACTGAAAAGCTACTTGTTCGATATATGCTGTAAAATTCGAAATATAGCATGCCAATGTAAAGAGGAGAGTGAGGTTTCTGTTTCTAAATGCCTCGGTTTAAAATACTGCAGATGTGAACATCAGAATGTTTGTATTTCAAACGACAAATCTAGTTTGGGAAAATTAGTTTGTTCTTGTTGTGGCAAAGAGATAAATAAAAAAACATGCGGAGAAAAGGATCCAATGAAAGGCAAAACTAAAGCTACTTGTAAGTGCCCAGTAAATTCGACTAAAGGTAAGGGCAAATGCACAGATGCTTTGGATGCTAAATTGTCTTGCTTCTGTGGTAAAGAGGAGCAAGTCGACGAGACGCAAAAGCCAGAAAAGAAGTTATGTTACGTATGTCGAGCCAAACAGATTTGTTCAATTGTTGCAAATATGAAATGGCCCCAGCCACCAAGACCACCTTGTGTATGCCCTGAGCGAAAATTCGATCCGGCTATTCCTTGCCAATGTCAACATGCAAATAATACTAAGTTAGAGAAATCGAAAAATCAAGATCTCGTCGGCGCTGCAGTAGTCATACCAGATTATATTGGAGAGCAAATATATTGCACTTGCCAGCCTAGCTCTTCGGAAGATGAGTGTCCCTGTCTCGAAAAAGAAGACCTCCTAGCCAAAAATAAAACCTTAGTAAATATTTCCTGGAAACGGGTAGAAGACAACGAGTGTATTCAATTACAAGAATACAACAAAAACCAAGCGTCTAGCGAAAGCAGCAGTGATACTATTAGTAAATTAGATGAAGAAGAGAAGAAATCGTTTATACCGAGTGATTCTACAGTAAGCACTCCATCACAGCTTCCAGCAGAGGAGCTAAAAAAGAAGTTAATAAAAGAATTTGATGCTGCACAATTGGTTGACTGTGTTTTTTCACTTTCTACGCCTGAAAATTTGGAGAATCCAGATTATGTAAAACAACGACTAGAGGAAGAAATTAAAAACAAAATTGAAGAAATCTTTAAATGTGAAAAACCCAAGAAAATTACTACTACTGAGTCGTATAGTCAAGGGTCTACTAGCGTTACGTCAGCATCGCAAGAACGATTTATTGATCACCTTTTGGAAATTGACAAGTATGTTAGTAACTTTTGCTGTGGAACCTGAATAACTATTTCTTTCTTTTGTTTAAGGAAAAAAGAAGAGAAGGGTGTTTCCAATGAAGATGTCCAACTAATTAAACCCAAATCGGCTACTACAGAATGCAAATTGGGTGAAACGAGTAGAGACACTTGGAAGAATTATATTCGATTACCAAATTATATGGTTCCGATGGCTTCACTATTCGAAGGTGGGTGGTGCTATAGTCAAACAACTGATGAAGATTGGAAAATAATAACGAAGCTTATTGAAGAAAACAAAATAAAAGAAGAGAATTGCTTTTCTAAAAAGAATATCTAATACTTTTATTCGTATCCGTATTTTATCGTGGTAAATTTCGGTCATTGTCATATAGCTTAAGGTCTTATGTGTAAAGGCCACCTAAAAAAATTAATGGTCTGACATTAGAAATCGTTATGTTTACAATTTTTTTAAACAAATCATTTCGTCAATTATATTTTTGACCCACGATGTTTTGAAATCTTGTTGGTCAATATTTGGCTTATATTTTAGAGAATATTTATAAAAGTTTAAATTAAACTGGTAATATCGCTTCTTGTAAGATTTAACTCTTGGAACTTTAATGCTAATCCATTTAAGTTGTCAATATGGATAAATGTTATCTGATCTGATTCGACTTAAATTTGACACCTTACCAAGATTAATTATAGATTGTGTATTGATTATAACAATTAAAATGGAAAAATAAAAAGGCCGTTTATTTAATTTTTGGCTTGACTTTTATCATGCTAATAAGCTCTCATCACGCTTTCATATTTTAGGTACTACAAATATAAATATTTTTTGTTCTCAAATTAACAAATTTATTTACGAATAAAGCAATACAGTGGCTATTTGATTTAATAAGCATCAACTCTTGGAGGTGGTGCGTACAATTCTTCCTTGGATCTCTCGCCTTTCACGTACTGCTTCAAGCGCTCGATACGCATTGCCTTCATAAAATAAAAAGAAACATATTATTATTTTAAGAATGGTAAAGAAATATTTGGGTGTAGGAGAATATGAGTAAGAAACACATTTGACATTCATTCTATCATCAGGCTGGTTGAACCAAAATAAAACCTAAGTATATTGATCAATTGTGGAACAGTATTCCGTAGACAGATGTATTCATTTTATTGACTCAATGCCAAACTAATGCAAAGAGGGTTTGGTTCAAAACGGACGAGCCATCAAATACTAATAATAATGAATGTAAATTTTATAAATAAGTGTTAAATTTGTTAATATTACTTATCTTTTCAAATTTGTTCTTAATTAGCTGACCGCTACAAGATCGTTGTGTGTAAGAAAAAGTGGTAAGTTAAGTATTATTGGAAACATTTGACCAAGCTTTTGCAAATTTGAGCTAAACACCGTAATACTGTCATTATATAAAATTAATATTCAATAAAGACCGTTGGGAACAGAGGAAGAGTACTCATAAAGTACAATAAAACCATGTGGTGTTCTTAATTATGTGACCGCCACTGTATGTCAGTGCCAAAATTGAAATTTCCTTCCTTTTTGCAGTTTAATTAAAATCAAAAATATACTCGTAAACCCCATATTTACCGGGTTAAATTTGTATATGAAATGAGCGGAGATGGAAAAATTGTCACTTTGCTTCAGTTCCTCCTCTATCAGAAAAAATTTTCTCTATTAACCTATTAAAAAAGGTATTTCGATTCTGCTTTATAGAAAGAACAATATTTAAAGATAAACTTGACTAATTGATTGCTTGTGGGTTACTAAACTAAACCCGTGTTGTGCAAATTAAGGTGACTTATTTGGCCCTAACATCTAGGGTAAGGTAGACTTACTTCAAGCCTCATAATTTGCTTCTTCTTCGTGGCACACTCCTTGAAGTCTTCTATTAAATCTTTGCATTTAGTTTTAGATCGTTCGACGCCGAAGGCCTCCATGCACTCGACCATGTCCATTTCGAGCTGTGCGCATTTTCCGTATGTCTGGTGATTAATCAGACAACCAGTCAAATCGGTGAACGGGGTGCGGAGAAATGGACCCAAAGACATCTATAACGAAACGGCATAGAATTATGTTAAATAAAATTGCCGCTTTTATTAATTGAGATTGTGACGTAACACCACTGCGAAGAGTGGTAAGATGTTAATGGTTTTCTCATGTCATATAACATGCTAGATAAAGTTCTAAGTTAAAAAAGATTATTTTCAAAAGATCCTTGCAAATTTAATACCTTTATTTACGCAAAACTCCTGAAAAACACCGACGAATGATAAGTCAATTCGACAACCGACCAGACGTCAAACTTTTTTTCTAGTTCTAAACTGCTGTACCGATAATAAATGTCATCAGAGGACTTGTTCTAAAATTAAAAAAGCGGGAATTTAAAATTTTACACATACAGTACATATTATATTTGAAGGAGATTTATTAATTTATCCACAGTACAAAATTTGCTCGAGCTTTAAATTAAACAAATATCATGTACAATTATTATTGGTGCGGTAAAATGATGAGTTTGATAAATAAATAATTCGCTAGTGGCATTTGGTAAAACTCAAACGTTATTTTGATTGAAAAACGCACATTAGACAATTGTAATATGTCTTCTATTTCAAAGCGTTAAAATTTGGTGCACTTATTATACCCTCTAAAACTCTAAAAAGATATACATTTTAGAAAAAAAAAAGGCATCTCTCCTGCATTAAAATTGGGGATGAAAAAAAAATATTTACCATCGAATGGGATATCGTTGGAAATGGAAAGGGAATTTAAAACCATTATGAGGTTTCTTAAAAAGTTTTTCAAATGTATGTCCCTTTTTGAAATATTTGTCTTCAAAGTGATCATTTTCTATTGTTTGTGTCAGCCAAGCCAGTGCTAATTTGAAAGCACATCCCTTGAAAATGTCGCTGGTCCAATATGCTTTTGACCGGAAATATTGTCGGGAAGTTCAAGGTCATTGGAAATTGGAAATTGGAATAAAAAAGCGCCATGTTTGAAATAATCTACCACCCGTGTTAAGCTTTCTCGTTCCTCGTCTCTCACAATAATTTTTGTCCGATAGGTCTTGACCCGATGAGAGGGAAAGAAACTATGGTTGTTTGAAAAAAGGACTATTTTCCCCTATACCCAGGCATGAAATCCATGTTTATTGGCGCAACTTTTTAACTCGTGTTGATTTTACTGATTGGAATATTGGAAAATTCAGAATGGAAAGTGGGAGTCTTTCTTGTCTTGGACTTGGAGGTCTTGGATCAAAAACACGAACACGAAAGAGAAGCCTCGTTCTGGTTCTGAAAGCAAAGCGGCGCGGACGTAAAATACGAGAGTCTAAAAGCTAAATTCGGAATACTAAGTCCCCGAAAAAGTACTTAAGATAGAGAGTCGCGAGTCCGGAGCTCGTTTTATTTTATTCATATTAATCGAATTGAAGCGCTCCAGCGAAGAAGGTTTGTTTTTGCCGTCTTAGAGTTGTTTTGCCAAAGTATAATGGTTTCTGATATTATACACGGGTTTGTTAATTCCGCTGAACTATTGAAATCGGCCTGCATTCGGTTCCTTCTTAGTTCTTGAGATCGGATAACTCTTTTTTCCGTATAACCTAATTATGGTAAGAACGAGCCCATAGCTAGAATATGTAGGTATATCGCCTTAACACTATATTGACCGCAAAGAAATTATTTTGGCTGTTTTTTTAATTTATTATACATAACAAATGCAATATTATAAATATATTTCTTTTACTAATTGAAATTAAAAAGCAGCCAAAATGACTTCTTTGGCTAATCTAGTGTTAAAGATGCTCATTGCTTCGAATTTGGTTTGCAAAGTTTTGAGCTGAAAAATCGGCTTAAATTCGAAACCTACATAATTGATATATGTAACTATCATTTGTAATTTAATTTTGTAGCAATTAGTTTGTTGATGAATGTGGAATAAATAAGTGAATGATCACTGGTCCACAAACCTTTTTTTCTTCTCTGTTTGGAAGGAAAATAGGTGTTTTTGATAGTACTTTTTCAGTGGATAACGAATCCGAACATAAAAATGTTTCAGCACGTCAGGCTTTTGAATAATAATAGTATGAAAAGTGCCAAAATTCTTATTTTTTGCTATTTTTGAAAATTTATTAAAAAATAATGGGACGTAGATGCTCGAAACATATTTCCAAGAACAACTTAAATGTTTAACTGCACTTATAAAATATCAGTTATTTGAAAGATCTATCAAGATTTGTTTAGATTTAGAAGATACATTTTTGCATGGGAGTCCTCTTCCTCTTCCTATGTACCTACCCAGCAGAGGTTCATAAAGAACTCATCTATAAGTAAATTTTAAGAAATGTTTATAAATAACTGATTTTATATATGTATGTAGTTAGTTAAGGATCTAATCTTTTATTAGAGGTATGTTTCAAAATCTTGCGATAACCCGTTATTTATGAAGTTTTCATATACCTACATATGTCTAATATATGACATTTTTCACTTTTCAACCCAATAGTTCTCGAAAACGTGATGTATTGGAAAATTTTCATTTTCAGATATAGATTTAGGACATTGAAACCTTCAAATCAATGATATTTTTATTTGAAGGAGGATTTTGTTGTAAACCAGGTAGTTTGTTAAAAGAAGTTCATATATTTGATTTGAAGATTGCGCTGCATTTAAAGCATTACAAGTGTAGGGTTGCAGTGCGCAGGTCTCTCGAATAGCACAAAGTGCTGAGGGTTCTTTTGGATTCTAGGCGATGTTTTCACCCACTTGCCCACAGGAAAGATAGAAAAAGTGGTGCTCTTACTTGGACGATTGTCACATGGCAAGTGGTGGTGTATTGGTTCGGAGCACGAATTCCATCCAGAACCAGAGCCTGGGTAGCCTTCGCTTCACGTTTGAACAGAGGCCAATGAATGCATGGGAGAGAGTGTGTCCTTTTTCGAAATTCATCCCTTCTGCCGCCGCCGAATCCCAGTGGGGTAGTTGCTGGTATGCTGCTGTTATTCGAATTACAGGATATCACGAAACATGGCGTCGAACTTGAAACCCCCGATTAAATAGTCGTGAAAGGATAGTTAAAACGATTGAAGTTTCTCGTTATCGTGGGAGTTTCTTGGGGGCAAGACGACATATTTTGGAGAATCCTTTTTCGTTTCATTATTTCGTCGAATGTGTCTTTTCGATAGAACTATTGTTGTACGGATTATATCGGTAGTTCTTAATATGCATTGTTTCTGCGGCTCATGTGAGACTGATAGATTGATAAATTAGGGAGTTTTATTTGCAACCTGCAAGTGATGCTGTAAACTTTGTAAGAGCTGAAATAGTGAGATTTTTGCAATTTTCTCGGACATTGATGATGGAAAGGTAACAGCAGAAAAGTGATATGTTGGGGAATTTCACGTAAGCAGTGTCCACTTCGTCTGTATGAGGGTCGTGCTACTAAATCAGCAAAGTGTGTGATGAGTGGGTGTACGAAGGGGTACAGGAAGTGTGGAAATAGAGGTGCTCATGTGTGTGTTGGCTACTTATCCTAATTTTACAACCCTTAAGTGGAAAGTACATTCTTGTTCTAAACAGGAATAGTAGGTCAAATCGTGTCCGTTTCGTCGGGAATAAACATAAAATAAAATTTGGTGCCCCCCAAGCGAGTGAGTATAGTGCCGAGAGTGTCGCAAATGCCCTCCGTGCGCCTTCCAACGAGGTATGCGCCCATACTGCCCAGTAAATCAAAATAACGTTCGGACTACTCGGTATTCGCATTTTTAATGATATCTCCATGCCATTGCCATATGATGTTAATAATAAGATCAAAATCGATGTGTAAGTGTTGAGTGCTCCATAGAGAAATTACAGCGTTCTGTTCTGCGTGTATGCCACTGTTGTAAATTATTGATTTTCTGGCCGTAGTGTGTTTTCAATTTGTATTTAACATTAGCTTCCTATTCAATATGAATATTAAGTGCCTGTGACATCAACTTAGTAACTCATATGAAACTCGCACAGTCCCAAAAAATATGGTCTAAGTTGCTTGACTGCGAGGAGTGTCCTGTGCCATGTCTTCCTGTTTCTGAGCGACTCCGGGACTTTTCTCGCTTCACGTTTGTATACCTTTATTATGTGTTCAGTACATTAGTATGTTTTTTTTATTATACAATAACGCTAATATTGCATTACATTTCAACACACTGCTAAATTTGTTCTGAAATATTCCAAAACGTGTGTCCTTTATCGCTAGTCTATACTTGGACATAACCTAAAAAAATTTTCGCTGTCGAACAGAACCTAGGCGAGTCCCTACATTCGGTAGCCTGCACCCGGGGAGGCAGTGGCTGCATCCCTGCGTCCCCCGCGGTCGCAGTCATTCAGCTGCACAGTGCACATCACTCCAGCCAGATGGATTTGGAGAGGTTCGTCCTAAAGCGCTGAAATCTGAAATACTGCATCGAGCAGGCGGGGGTTTGGGATATCTGATAAATCAAAAAGATACTTTCCACGGGACTCGAAAGGAGTTTCCGCCATTCCCGATCACTCGGCTCCATTGACGGCATTTTTTTTATACCCTAGCCTTAGGAGGGTCGTAAATAGGTCAGTGAATTTAATTAATCGAGAGAGCGTGTACGTGTGAACGATGTGTAAGTACTGTTGATGGAACGGAGTAAATATATTTGCGTTAAGAGGATGAAAGCACGTGACGGTACGTGCGGTGCATTGACCCAGATTTAGCCTTGTGCTATATGTATGTAGGTTGCACCGTAGTGGTCCAGATTTTTTCTGACCTTTTGTTGTTGCATTTCGAAGTTTTTCGAGGATTTGCGCGAAGTCTATCGGAGTTTGGTAGAAATTTCGATAGTCGTTTTTTTCTTTTTTTGACTGTTTCGTTTGTTTACTAAATTCTCCATGAAGTGGCTCCTCCCTAATTATGGATTTTGGCGATTAATAGATTTATCATATTTCAAGGTTTAGGTAGAAAATAAATTTACTTTTAGCATATTGAGGTGAAAGAAGAGGCACCACTGCACCATCTGCAATCCATCGCCTTTCTCTCTTTCCCCGTAATCTGGCTACATAAGAGAGAAGCTGAAAAGTTCCTATAGGATATGAATTAGATAATACTGGGAAGATTTCCACTATAGGGATTACCGAAAACATTTTAAAATGCTTATCGACTACTTCCCAGAGTTTTGTAAAACAAATTCAAGCTTGAAATTGTAATACATATAAAACATATCTAAAAAATATAGATGGAAAAATTTTAGGTATCTAATATTTTGGAATTGAATAAATTCTTAATATCATATTGTGCCTATATTCATTTTATACCGTTTCGGCAATCTTCGCTTTAATGGCAATAAGTTCCTTTCTTTAAATGTGTGCTGCAAAATGAATAACATATTACTATTATTTTTTAATATAGGTATTTGTTGAAGCTTATTTTTATTAACTACAAAATTAAATATATTTACAGAATATCATATTCTGTTAATTATACCAAAACTACATTATGTGGGCTGGGCAATTTCATTATGTTTTTACTATAATTAAAATATTACTGATTGTATCGTGTCAATTTTTATGATATGCTCAGTACAATTTTCATGACATTCTTAATCCCAGACATTTGGTTACTTTTAAACAAAAGTCTGTGGAGTTTAGAGTGGAATAAGTAGAAACGTTTATTTTATTACTAAAAGTGATTTTATCTGATAATAATTCTATCTATCTAAAAATTATGAACATTTTAAAATATACAAATAATAACTTCTTATTATCTTTAATTCTTTGGCATAAAAATAAATGAGTATTTTTAATAAGTGTATGAAAGAGTTATCCCACTTTTTAATCGTTTAGCGGCTTTTGGGAAATCCTGTATTATTGAAGAAATCTGTATTTATTGTTTATTGGAAAAGATTGGTATAGAAAAGGACGTTCGGAACAATTTAACATTCATATATGATGAGTGACGGCTTAACATTAATATATGAAGACTGACGGTGATATATTAGATCAGGCTGTTGTGCTTATGTTTGATATTTAAGAATTGTACAATGATGTTTTCATTGAAATCTTTAATTGAAGTTTTCAAAGATCTAGTTCCATTCTTAGTTTTTTGGGAAGAATATGATACAACAGTTTAAAATCAGAACTCTTTATTTTACATTTAGATGCGAAGAATGAAACTATTTCATTATTTTCAGAATATACATATAAAAGAGAAGAATAAATTTGTTTAGGGTTCCAACAAGTGTTACTTCATTTCATTTTTAAATATGTATTAAAATTTTTAAAAACAAAGGGCAAACATTTATGAACACTAAAGTAAACTCGACCAAACTCCTCATATTGCTTTAAATTAAAATGATTTTAAATTATTCCCCCAAATAAATATCGGAACAGAATTTAAACAAAAAAACACGCCTTTGTATTTTTAAGAGAACGTCCTTTACTTTAAATAGGCGAAAAGGATTTCTTACCTTGCCAACAACTTTGATTTCGACCAGGGTATAACATGCCATCCTTTAATAAGGATTACTCAGCATAAGAAAGACAATTTCCAATCACAGAAACCCACCGGGCTCATTCCACACACTTGATGTGTGCGAGCAGCCCTCGACTCTGTATGGCACAATGGCTTAGCATATCTAAACTAATTAAGTTTGGTTTTCCTCACCACTTGTGGCTTTTAATTAGAGACTTTCTTTCTAAACGACAAAAGTTTCAAAGTATTTATCGGCTCTGTTTCCTCGAGTGATAAAATCATTACTGCAGGCATCTCATAAGGTTTTGTTTAAGGATACGTACAATGTATGTATATACAGTAAATTTTTCAATAATTCCGAAGTCTCATAAGTTTGTAATAAATAGTAGAATAACTATCGTTGCAAACTTCTTTCACAATTGCAATAAAAATCAAGCAATATTTTCTCCCCTAGAAGGAATTCATCTAATCAAAAAGCCTTAAATCTTTCCTTAAATGTCCCGGACGGACCATGTAAAATATCTTGGCATCACTTCTATATAAAACTCTTAATCTTACTCAACATATTTTGTCCGTTTTCAACAATGACTAATAAAAATCATGTATCCTTTTATCCTTTTATCCTTTTTAAGAGGAGGAGGTTACTAAGGTAATTTTCCAACTGCAATCTTCTACAGTACCGCAATATGATCGCAGCACGCATGTAAACTCATAAAAACCTTAAATTCTTAAACTGGGTTTCTACACATCGTAATACATAGTTCTTCACCCGATAGTTCCATAAATATGAAATATGTATTTAGATTTATTAGATACGAAAAAAAATTATTAAAACAAATAATAATATTCCGCCAATTATTGCTTAGCTCGTTTTATACTACATATATAATAGTTAGGTTTGTTTTTATGGAATACCATAGTTCCTTATGTATAAGTGTGTGTAGTAGGAACTGTATTGTAATAGTTTTTGAGCAATTTTTCATCAAAGCCTCGAAAAATTGAACCAAATTTTAAATTCTTACAGAAAAATGGTTGACATTGAAAGAAACATGTCTTCCCAGCCCCAGCAATTTTATGGTTCTCTTAGCCAATAAAAAACCCTAAACTAGCCCAAAAAAGAAACCCAAAACCCATTCGTTAAAGGGTTAGTTATAGGTATGTATGTATTTGTAGCTATCTGCGGTTAGCTTTGACCAATTGCGAGGAAATTTTATATTCAAGTAATTAAAATTTATTAATAATAAAATTCACTTTTGACATTAAATATATTTTGCAACCGTCAATAATGTAGAGGCGCTCATGTTTCATTGCAAAAACGTCTTACAAATTTTGCACCAAAGCGTGATGACCGCTTTGATTTACATATGTTAATTAATTCTCTTGACATTATATTTTTTTAGATAATATTTTTCTCTCTAATTAAGATGAAACTACTACACAGGAACACTGATTAATGATTATCTCAAATTTGCAGCTGATTTATGTTGAAATGTGTAGGTACAAATGTAAATAATCGGAGATTTCCCTGTAAATACATTGATTTTATAGTTGGATATTTAAACAAAAAGTAAAATATCTCCATATGGTAGAAATGTTTGTGGTATGTTCAGATTTAGTGCTAAATGGTATATTTGTGTAAATATTTATACGTTGACAAAACTCCCCCAAATTCTACAAAATATAGGGCAGCTTGGCAGGAAATCATTAAGACGAACGATACGAGCCATCAAGAAACTTTCAAATCCTGTCTGGGGTAAAATGACACGAGGTTTTGTCCGCAATATGTACTCCTGCTTGTATCCGAAATTAATGTTTCACATACACCAAATGGATGTGCACATGGAGGAACAGTTTTGCTATATCTCACCATCTTCAATAAATTCCGAATAAAACTGTTCGTAATGAGGACATCACGACAACTCGACGATATGAGCACCCTTCAGATACTCCACTTTCCCATAATACAGTGTTGGAGTAAAATTCGTCCTTAATTTAAGAGCTTTTAATATGCATAAAAATCTTTAGATTTTCGCAGTTCTTGTGTGCATCTCTAGGCAAGGCTCTAGGTCAAGTCCCTATTATAGCTGCGAGATAAAGCATGTTTCGTTAGCCCTATATTACTCGGATTGCGCTTTTTCCGTTGATGAGATATCGATCATTTTCTTGGGCAATGCATCAAACGAAGTTTTCAATTTAGTCAGCCCCACGTTCTCTCAGCTACTCCACTTTGCCATTGCTGTCGAACAAAAGTGAAAGTGTCTCGCTAATATTTTATTGCAGATGAATAAAATTTTCTGCTCTGTCGTGTGTTAGGTAATAAATATTTCTGTTTTGCCCTAATTTGAATTATTTCTTTGAGCAAATGCAGGAATTTCCATAAAGGAAAGGCGGACACGGGCACTAGACCCGTTTGCCTTTTAATGCTGCTTTTCCCTGTGTGTAAAAATCGTGCAGACACCGCGGTGCCAAAAATGCGTACCATCGCGAAGGAGCTTAAGACCTGTTGATTTTTCCTGTTGTGAATAAATGTATGAGGAAGAAAAATGGAATTTTAACACCGCTGAAGTGTCGGCGCTATGTAAGAGTTTTGTCATAAAAGACGGTGATGTTTGTAAATTGCTTACAGCGAGCGACACGGAACTATTAAAGTTTTTCCACTTAGATTTTATTGGCGATTGTTAGCTATTTTACTGTCCATACACTAACTTAAGAGTTTTTATATGAACACTATAGTTTTGCGGAACCCGTTAATATAATTACTGAAATTTACATCAGTCATAAAATTTAATTATTATACTGAAGTATGTATATAAAGTAAAGTTATTTCGATAAGAAGGATGTTGTAAATTTACTTTTCCAAAATTTATATCAAACATACAATAGTGTCAAAGTTATCGTATTTACATAGCACAAGTTCTTAGTTTTCTTTATTTTTAATTACTACCAGAAAAATCTTCAGAATGTAAAAAAGCAGGAGGCCGTTCTGCAAAAACTTCGCCACGTGCAATAAACTTTCGTAAATTGCGAATACAAAAACGAAGATTATAATAAGAAATTTCTAATAAATAAATATTTAAAATTATCTGTGTGATATGCTTTCCAAGGATGTTGTACTAAAGATCCTTAAATTAAAAAAAAGAATTTGTAGTATACGTATGTAAGTATATGTATGATCAGCTTTATAATTTGTAATTTTTGAAGTTTGCGGTTCAACATTATCAATTAAATACAAACAAAATTGTTTTAAATCCTTATATAATGTGTTTTATATGAGGCCCCATGTAAGGCAAAAAGTATACATATTTCGGTTCGGCTATTTAATAAAAGGTTTTTATAAAGCTATAAGTATTTACGAAACCCATTTTGAGATAAGAGGAATGTGAAACATAACATAGTAGGTACACATGAAAGATAAAATTCTTAATTACAGCTTTATACAATATGTATACCTATGTATAAAGTAAGCCTGGCTTTAAGATTCTAAAAATATGGCCTACCCAATTCAGTGCTGCCCGGGCTATAAAATTTGACTGCCCCAATCGTCAGCATTTCTTCACATGTTTGCTATAAAATATTACTTAGTGATAAAAAATAATAATAAGTTTTTTTGCAAAATCAAATACGTACGAGTATAACATTTTGTAGGGATTCCCCATAAGCTAATGAATACGTAGAGGAAAGATTTAAGCGCGTTCAAATAAAAATTTATTTAGACTATTCTCAATTCTCACTCTTGGTGGTGACGAGAAATATAAATACTAAAGGTTGAATGTTGGTACTACGAAACTCTGTTCGAAAAATGAGGCCTACACGAAATATAGTAAAATTGCAACTTTTTTATATCTATTGTTAGTAGAAATAACTTGTTGTGTATAAAAAAGATAGAACTTAAAATATTAAATACGTAAAGTTATTATTTTTCTTTTAATTATTTAATATAAATGTGTTTTAAAAAATAAGTAAGATGGGGGCGAATAAAAAAGAAAGAATGTTGATATATTATGAGTTTTTGGAAAGAGCGTGAACATACGTAAAAAATTTTAAATTATTAGGAAAGTTTAGCAATCAAAGTAATCGTTATTGTAGGAATAGGAAAGCACTTACTTCATTTTCACAAAAATTGCATGATAATCTAACTACATGAGATGACAAAAGGATGCGGGCACACACCGCATAAAATGGTATGGTGTAAAATAGTTTGGCCGAATACCCAAGAGGGTTTATTATTGAATGTTTGAATTTGTTAGGATGTGTTTTTGGGTAGTTAAGAGTAATTAATAAAGACTTTCCTAGGACTTTTAAACTCCATATTTCAAATACACGAATTGTCTCCTATTCCATCATCTTGTGCTTTCTGTATGAGATCATTGTTATTAAAACTTAAATATCACTCTATATCACTCTAAAATAATAATCTGAATTGTATAATATAGTGATCGAAATAAAATAAGCACGTTATAATCACTTTGACTTGGACTCGAAGAAAAATACTTAAAACTTGAAATTGAACCCATCAACAGCATAATTGATAAATAGTTAATTATACCGAGAAAAAACAAAATTAACCCAAAGATGAACCACTAAAAGGTGCTGAGGTTGATATCCCTGATACAGTCCTTGTCCGTAATTACTGCACCTTACAATATAAATCATCGATGGGACACAGAGGAAGGAAAAACATAAGGGGGGAAATTATTTTCCCCCAAAGAATAAATCAAAGCCGAGTCCATTAAAGGTAGAAATAATTAAAAAGGGGCTCCTACCTAAATTGCCCGAAGCACTCGGAATCGATAGTAGCTGAAATTTTTGGGGACAACGTGAACAGGCCATGTACTTCAAAAATCAAGCAATCAAGGATTTGAGGGGCGAATCAATATGTAAATGAGGTGGAAAAGGCAACTAGTAGAGTATTTGCAGTGTAAATGTTTAATGTCCCATATATGGGGTTCCACATTTGCAGATTCATAAAGTAAAACGTTCCCAGCCGGGCAAAGATTATGTGGTCGAGAGCGAAGTCCTCTCGACACAGTTTCAATCCTATTATTTTGTTAATGCTGCAGTGTTTACGATATTCATCTGCTGTAACGACTTCATATACGGCTTGAGTTTCGATTTTCTGCTGTAAAATTGAGTTTTTTTTTAGATAGAACACTTTTACTTTTTTTACATAGCTATTGTGAAAGAGTGAAAATTATTTTTCTTAGAAAAAAATAATTAAAATGATCTTTAGTAAACTTAATTTGTCCCAAGAATGGAAATCAGCAAAGCAAAAACAAGGTTATGTTTTTTCCACGTATGTATGTAATGTGTACCTATCTATATTTAAGAAAAATGGCTTAATAAATGAAGTAAGTATTAGCTTTAAAGTGCTATAGAATGTACAAAAAACAATGTTGTACATGAAATTCAGCCAAACACTGTGAAACAAACAAACACAGAAAGATCTTAAAGAGACCATATATGTATTTAACATACATGTGTGGGGTTGTATGATATGGCTCAAGGTGTCGGAACTTTGCGATTGATGTCTGGCAGAATGGCGGCAGCATTGACATTTTGGATGTTGAACTTTTAGTTTCAATTACCAAATTTGAAGTTCGTGCTTCGGACATTGTCTTTCAACCAGACAATGATCCGAAGCACAATGCGAGGATTACAAAAAATTATCTAGAAAGAAAAAATTTGATGATCCTTATATGGCCACCGTAATCGCCTGATGTTAACCCCATACTTATGGGGGGTGTTAGAGAGATCAGTTACTGGGGATTTAGTGGGTGTAAATGAATAGTGGCAAAAGGTGCTTGTAGAAAGTATGCCAAGACGTATAAAGGCGGTCATTGAAGCAAAAGGTGGTTACGCAAATTATTAGCCAGTATTATTTTGTAAAAATGAATAATGAATAAACGATTTTTGGTTCGAAATATTGTATGACTGTATACAAAAAAGCACAATTTATTCCTCATGCAAATCTTACAATATAAGAATTTATCACTTTTTGTGTCCTTTAGACAAAGCGCGATCAGTCGTTTCGCGTGCTCCAACGTACTCATTTGGGAACGTTTCTATGAAGTGTCCTGATCATCGTTTGTTCCAACAAGGAACAACAATTTCTTCAAAAACTGCTTGGTTTTCAACCATCCTAGGATCCTAGTGGATTTTGGCTTTAGGTCATTTAATAAAAACTAAATAATTTACTTATCCAAGCACAATACTGCTAATACTATGAGTATATTTACACTTTTGCAAGATAGTTAAATTAGAAATCAGTACCTGTATTTTAGATATTATTCCCATAGTGTCAACTTGAAATTAGCTAACATGGAATTTATATTTTTCTTACAGCTTACAGCCCGGTTATTTAAGGCGGAAACATAAATTTTACTAATATCCGGTGATGTGGGACAACCCCCGCAACGGGAGATGCAACAACCCCAACGTTATATACCATCTGTATCTGATTTATATGGAACGGATGAGATAGAATTCCTACTGGACGAAATACGTGATCTGGAGCCGGCCTGCTGTCAGCTAGATGATGTCCAAGATTTTGAGATAGCTGGCAGCAGAGCCGGGGAACTCTCAATATCTTTAGAGTCGCCAATTGGTACTTGCACGTCGTGGGACTCCCATGCCCACTATAAGCAAAGAACTGGTCAGACACCGCTGCCATGGGGCGTTGCACTACACTGTGATCCAACACATTTAAAAACGCCTACAGGGATTGTTAGAGTTCTTTTGGTGGTAAGTATCATATTGGTAAAAAACAGAAAAACAAAACGATTATTTGTTCCAGCAAACACCACTTTATTTTTTTCTAACTTCTTCAGTTATCTTCGGCCGCTTGCCTTGCCTGTGAATGCTCCGCTGGCACCGTACAAGTTGGCCTTTTTTTACTGCCACTCATAGGACGTTTAAGATTAATGGTCTTTTGTGCACTATTTTCTCTTCTAATAACTTGTTTAATGCTATTTTTGGATATATCGCACATTGCGCTAATGTTTCCATTCAATTGGACTAAAGTGGTGGGTTACTTCCATACCCTTTGTATTTTTTTATTAAATTTTCAAAATATTCTTTTTATTGCAGAACACTTGGATGTACCTGAGTATCGGTTTAATTTTTATTTTGGGGTCATCCTTGATGTTGCAC
Organism: Machimus rusticus; assembly: GCA_951509405.1. Lineage (NCBI taxonomy): Eukaryota > Metazoa > Arthropoda > Insecta > Diptera > Asilidae > Machimus > Machimus rusticus. The sequence goes on along the minus strand of OX608052.1, from coordinate 1,410,672 downwards.
ATGGTCCTGTTTGCAGAGGCTTTCGCCTGGGTACCGAAGCACACGAAGGATACTTTGTTTATATCGGCGGTAAGATCACGTTTCTGTGAAGAACACTATTTTTATTTATGTATATGTAGATATCTAGTAGTACATTTATTCAATGCTTGATCATTTTGTTTGATTTTTATAAAATAAGGGTACCATTCTTCAAAATATCAAAATATAAAGAGTTACACTGACATCAATTTTAATGCTAATTACTTAATAGCGGCAGAAATTTGCAGTGTGTATTAAATTCTATTATCCTCTAAAATTAGCTTTTAAAATTCTCTTCTTACTACGCAAACGCAGTAGTACTTACCGCCTAGTAGCACTTTAAAAACATCAGGAGTAATCGCAATGTTTAGTTGGTTTTGTTTCCTGATTTCAAAAATAAATTTAAATTATATTAATCAACGGAGTGAAATAAGTATTGTGCTGAGTTTAGATTTCGAAGTTTGAACGATAGGTATAGATATAAGAGGACTGTGATGTCGTTACAAAATAGCAATGCAATGAGCAGGGAATTTGTGTCTATCTTTGGAAACCTTCGAATCATTGAAATTGTCTCAGTACAAATCGTCTGTTATTTTGGTAATAGAAGCAATTAAACAACGACTTTTGCTCCAGAGTCCGAAGTTATAAACTTATATCAATTGACTATATGGTTGTTGCTTTAGTTTTAACCGATACTGTATATTAGTGATGCCCCTATATATGTTAGTGGTGATACATATAGAATAAGGCTACCTAAAGTACAAAGTCAGATCTTAACACACCTGAGCAATCCTGAGAAAGGCTAGCAAAAGTAAAAAGTCGTAAGAGGGAGAACCCATCGTCCCTGAGCAATCCTGGTTGAACTGTGACCGGAGAATGGGTTGTTGAAAGTTTATATCGGATGTTTGATGGCACATGACTCCTTTTGGAACCGGAAGCAGGCGTTGTGTCATTGGTCAATGTGGCCTAGGTTGGCGTGACCCCGTATAATTGAACGTGCGATTTTTGGAATATGCATTTAATCAACTTTTATTTGATATCCCAAATAATAGGGTTGAGAGCAGAATAAAATTTAACCTCCTTAAATAAATTGTAAATTAAGATTGTTCTCTATTGTTGGGCTAATAATAATCCCATATTATTGCCAAAATTTAACAAAAACAGGAAATCTTGGTTATTATGTTTGCAAACTAGGTACATATATTAAGTCTGGATTTGTACATATGTATGTTTGCAAACTAGGTATATTAAGTTTGGATTTTTCCTCTTATAAAAAATACATATAATATGCACGTACGCCGATGTAGAACATATCTATGTAGTTATACATATGTAGGCGTTTAATTAATTTCATGCATACCTTAAGCTAGCGTCTATCATTAGGCAATGGTTATGACTACAAAATAAAGTCTGGACTAACGAAGAACATTTGTGTCTTTTCAGATATTAGGTTATATTTGTGCCGCGGAGGCACTACTTCTCTCAGGTTTGGCAATGTGCCCAACAAAATATCGTCAGGTACCTGATGATGTTAGCGATATTTTTGCACAGGACCGAGAAATGAGTCCCCTAAGTCCAATCGAAAGTACTGATGTACCAAATCACAGTAGTACTCAACAACACGGTGAATCAAATCATCATAATCAATACAATCGGATATCATCGTCGTGTAATCAAAAGCCTTATATACCTGGTAAGTAATCTACCCGGTATTATCCGACAAGCATTAACCCATCGTTCCCATTGCCACTTTAAAGCCAAACGACCCGATCAAGCTAATAATAAACGACCAACGCTGGGTCACACACAAACAAAAAAATCAAATCATCGTTATCGTGAGGGCTATCACTATCAACCTATAGCATCGACGTCCCGCCAGAGTCCCACGTTCGTACTAGACGATGACGTTGGGGCTGGTCCATCCACATCCCGATCCAATGATAACTCTAGTGCGTGATAGTTTTTATTCCTCTAAAATTACACATTAAATAAATTTATATAGATTCTTATATAATTGAATTTGTTTATCGAATAAAATTATTATATACATTATATGTATAACTGAAGTAACTGTACGTTTTCGTCCTCTTAGTTATATTCCGATTTTTTAGATTACTTACCGTTCTTTTTCATTATTGTTACTCGGTAAGTTAAGGACCTTTTCTAACATGTAAATAGACACAGCTGAACTTACAGAAATTGGTAAGGCATAACTGCGGACGTTTTTGAATAGTTTAACGTATTTGAGTAACACAGATTAATAACGAATCGTCTTTGAGTAGTTTGTAATCAAGTGAGTTTGAACTCAGCAGACATTTAACAGAAATAACGAATAGATGATTAAGAGAAACTTGTAAAATTTGATAATAATCGCCACACGGGCTGTTTGTACTTATAACTGAGATTATTACATTTTTCAGAGGCTCCCAGTTTTCGTGGAGCCATTGGTAAAATTAGTTTGCGAAAGTAAACGAGAGAATCAGCAATGCATCCCTCATTTTAACAATAATTAAAGTGAAGACGTAATATTTAATGAAACATTGAAATATTAATGTAGATAAAGAAATGCGGAACTATTACAATTATAAATCAGAAAAAAAATGCAACAGAAAAGAAGAATATTAATAAAATGACGTCTTGTTATAAATGCATTGTTTTATTTCTAGTTTTAATTTTCTTATAAACTAACCAAGTTTGTTTTTGCAGATGGACTCAAAAAACGTTCGATGAACATATCTAATGATCTTAATCTCATTTCTTTACTATTGCGTTAATCAGTTCAACATTTTCATTATTACCATTAAAAGAAATTTAATACAAATTATTTAAAAAACTAGCGATATTATAATCAAAATAATTACCTTCTTTACGACCTCTTTTAAACCGGTTTCAATCCATGTAGATTGACTCAAACCACTTGCATAAACACTTTTTCGACTCGGATCGAAACTTCCAAACCGGATCAATAAGTCTTCATTTCGATCCACATCGAAAAGTGCCATAAACACCCGATTGATTCTCAAACTGGTTTCACTTTTGGCTGTTACTTTATGAAATTTCCGCTTTTTTTTAAATAGAACTGCTAGAAAAACTGCACGAATAAAATTGATTCAAACACTAAACGTAAAACAATTTCACTGAAATAACAGCACAGAGTTTTCGAGATCTGAATCGACATTCAGTTTGGTTTGAAAAATTGAAAAAGGTTATAGCATGTTATATACACCTTAGAGATAGACTTGACTCAATAAAGTTTTCAATCCAGATGCAAAAGGTCATAACCGCAGGTCATAAACGAGGTTATAATCAAAATAAAAAGTAAATGATTTAAATAAATATCTTGAATAATGTAAAGTCACACTGCGATGTGCCCTATTACTAAAGATATGAAATTTGAATAGTAGTGCCCTATTAAAATGCATACAATAATCAAGCCGAAACTACTGAAACTAAAGACATGAAATTTGAATAGTAGGTTGCTTTTGTGACGCAAGCACCCACTAAGAAAGAATTTTCGAAATGTTTTCCCTATAAGAGGATATAAAATTATATGGAAATACTTTATTTATGAAAATAAATGCATGAAATGCAATATCACTTACTCATCATCATCTTTAATACCATATTAACTATTAGAACTTGACTTACGACACTGTGGTTCTCAACGGCCATATATGTACATATGTATATTCTTATTAAAGATCATTTGAATTCCATGGTTTAAACAATATTCAAAAATGGCCAAAATATGCCTTTTTTCACTTTTAAATTGTTTTTCTCGAAAAGGGCTGGAGCGTTGTTGATTGGTTTCTTCATCATGACAACGCTCCAGCCCATTCAGTCCTCAAAACTCGTGAGTTTTTGGCCAAAGACTCGATCACTATTCTTCCCCACTCTCCTTGCCCACATGACCTTTCTCATTGTAACTTGTTTTTATTTCCCAAACTCAAGAAACCTATGAAAGGAAGATTTGATGCGACACCCGAGATTAAGACACGACGAAGGACGAATGAACATTTCAAAAAAAGCGTACGAGGACTGCTTCAATTATGGAAACACCGTTGGGATAAGTGTGTGCGTTGGGGAGGAGAGTACTTTGAAGGGAACCCAGACATGTAACTTCGAAATAAAGTATATTTTGTTTTATGACGTCAGTCCGCGTATTTTTTGAACAGCCCTTGTAATGGAATTTTGGATTTTCAATCGACGAAAAATTCATATATCTTACATTAGTATACCAAAAAATGGAAAGAAATACAAGATGTTTAAAGAAAAACCTCTATTGAAATGTTAGCTTGTTTTATTGTTGCAATCAATTTGTTAAAAATTATAAAAATATCATCCGCTAGTACTGTTCATTTAAAATGCAATTTAAAGTATAATAAAGCGCATTCTGTTACCACTGCCACAAATTTACTTTAGGCCAAGATCCTTTTCAATCGTATGGCTGCACACTTTCATCATCTGATTCTTATACGCAAGGAAGTTCTCAACAGCTCTTGGCTTAGCTTCAGGCCAAGCTGCAAGGTCTCTATAAATGGGACGTACAAATTTCATTCGGAAATTGCTGTTGGCAAACGCAATTATTTCGTCCAAGCGATTCAGAATGCGAGCCATAATGCACAATCTGAGGAAACGAAACTTGATCTCGGCGTTCTTGGTTTGGTTGATTTTGTAAGTAGTCTCCAAGAAGTTAATTTTTTTCTCATTCAAATCGATAATATTTTTGCATTCGATCAATTTACCAAGGAAATCAATCAACTGATGGGTTGAAATCGGTTGACAAATATCGGGCAGAGATTTTAGTTCATCGGTGCTCTTAGTGCTCCATTGTTGAGCCAGCCCAACACAAACGGAAGCCAAACTGTCGTCAAATCTGTAAGAATAAGTGCTTCTGTATTTTAAATGGACTTTGTTAAAAACAAATTCTATTACTTAGGAATGACCAGGGGCATTCCTTCTTTATATAGCCAATTGTCCCAATCCACGAGTTTCAGTTTATCAGACTGGGGACTATCTATGAAATAATCGTACAAGGCTTCTTTGAAATCATCAGTTATTACGGATTGATATTTGAATTTATCTAAATAGGATCGTAAGAACGGCTCGAAGACATCTGGTCCGCCAAAAGTGTCTTCTAGATACCTCAAAAATGTTGATCCCTTAACGTAAGGGACACTGGAGAAAGCATCATCTGGGCCAATATTCGATAAATCGACAATTAACTTCGTCAGTTCAGGAGTATTGATAAGCTGTGTCCTTATCTATTTGAAAATGGAAAATATTAATTCAAATAAAAATTAATTGAAAAGCCATATTCTTAAATTTGTTTTCGTGTTATATGAGAGATTCCTGGGATAGATCGCTCTAATTGTCCGGATGAAAAGTTAAAGGAAGTTTTTGATTTAGCAAATTTTATACTTTTTGTTTCACGATTAATCAAGGCAACAAAATAATAATCTCTGTGTTATACTGTGTACTTAATTTCGGTAATAATATTTAAACATAACGAATTGAGTTCTAGAAAAATAACATTTGTGAAATTCGGATTTTGATTTTACTGTCATAGTGGTGATCTTCTTTAAAGGAAATAAAACATGTATAACTTACATTTTCTTGAAGATCAGTTAAATTTCGAATCGCATGGAAGTCCCTTTCTTTGGCACCCTTTAGACGACCGACAATTTTTCCCTCTACGAAAACTGTGAAGCCTTCGTTGAGCCAAAAGTGTTCGAAGTTTTTGTTGGTTACAAGATTACCAGTCCAGCTGTGCGCAATCTCGTGCGCGACGACGTCGACGAGAGATTTATCTCCTGCCTAAAGTATTTAGTTTTTACTCTGCTTACTAAGAATACTCAAAGTAATACCAGAAGAGTCGGTGTAACAAAAGTCAAGCAAGGATTTTCCATTCCTCCGAACGGAAAGCTAGGCGGCATTATCAGGAGGTCATACTGCTTCCAGACATAGGGACCGCATATTTGGGCGGCAGTATTAAGCATTTCACAAGTGTCTGCAAACTCGAAGGCGCAATCACTGATAATTTCGTCCTCTGCCCAGACATTCGAGCTTTAAAATAGAAAATTAGGGTATTATATTCTAAGACTTGTTACGCCACTTACTTTGGTCCAAGGGGCCGGGAAACGAGGGCCCCAACCGCGATAGCTAGCAAGTAGCTTGGGATTGGGACTGATTGCTCAAACGTCGCGGAGCCTTCGCTGTGCTCCTTCCTGATAGCACTCATCAGGGCGGTGAGTTCTTTTGGATAGCGAACAGTCGCCGAGTACGTGAACTTCACAGCCGGAGTATCCTGGCACGGGAGGAGTGACCTGGCGTGGATTGCTTGGCACTGGCTGTACAAATAGGGATGTTTTTTTCCCTGGGTCTGCTGCGGGGTTAGCCACTGGAGTCCGCTAGCTTGCGGGGATGTTTCATATTTAATTCGCAAAGAAAGTCTGCAAATTCATATTATTTAATTTCATTTTAAACCTAAGAAAAGTGTGACTATAGAGAAGATAAATATTTGTTATGCTATAGAGAAACAGTCACGATCGATATAATAATAATAATAATAAAAAACCTCTGACATTTTGTTTTTTCCCTATAATAGTTTTCGATCATAAGAAATGTATTCCTCCCCAGGTAATACCTAAAATATGATGGTTTAGCAAGCTTGGCGAGTGGAGTGGAATTCGGAAGAGGATTGATCTCAAGAGTTTCATTGAAATATTCGCAAGAGCATCATTGAAGTATTTGCAAACGATACAACCAGAGAGCTGAATGAACCTTATATAAATTTAAATAGTTTATGAAGATTACGTTTTGAATTCTTTCAGGACTAGCGAGTAGCGACACATACATGGCCCATTCTCATGATTTCCGTTTTGTTTGGCATATGCCTTTCGAAGAAAGCATTGATGTTTGTTTAATCTCAAAGTACATACATATCTCAAAAATGTGTACAGTTTCAGGGGTTTTTTATGTTTGTACATATATTATACCATGAAAATAATGAATCCATTTTTGATATCAAAATATATAAACTGAAAAATCGAAATGGGTGTCGTTATTGAGGTTTTTTGGGACGTTGATTACGAAAATGGCATCAATTTTTAAATCCAAGATGGTGACATGACATGGAGTTAAGACTCTGTAGAGATGAATCGGGGGTTTAAAGGTTTTATCGAGGTACAATATAAATTCAAGAGGGAATTAAAAATGTTTCCTGCATGAGCGAAACCGCGGGCAAAAGCATATAAATACAATTGATTAATTTTAGTGGATAATTTCAGCTCTTGAATCGTTTATCCGCCAAAAATAAAGAATTATATCTCTAAGATATTGATCACTAACATTTTAAAAGAACAAGATCGGAAGGTTCTAGTTACTTTTCCTTTCGCCTAAATCTAAATTATAACTTACTCGCCACAGCATGTTCCTTGCGGAAGGTCCAAAGTTAGTTTTGACCCTATGTCATCAACATGATCGGAAATTGTGAAGTTTACTGGCAATTCACTTCCGTAGGCCAAAGCAACTACATCCGAGATCTTCACGTCTCGCACGTCGAGGAGCTGGAATAAGAAAACGAAGCCGCTGAGCAGCCTTTTCCCAAAATTTCGGATGGAAGCAAAACTTACGAGGGTCGGCAGGTTCTCTTCAAGAACCTTGAACTTGTAAGTGGCACTCCCGCTGATGATTTGCTTGGTGAAGTCCAGCACCCAGTCCAGGCTGATGTGGGAGGTGGTCACCTTCTCTGTGGGTCAAAAGGCAGATTAGTCAGCACGCTGCCGGGATTCTCGGTCTTACCTGGCTCTGAGAAGGAATTCGGGTCGACTTTCCCTAGCCTCATTTTATTATAAGTGTTGTTCGGGTTCTGAAAGTGAAGGAGGTAAAAACTGAAAACCTGTGACGGGTTTTATTGCTTTTATCGCGAAATTACTTACCAGCGGAGCTGCGGTTGAGTGCCTGATAACGCTGAAGATATGATTGGGGGTCAGCGGTTGTGAAGCATTCGGGTTTCGCGAGCTGCTTCTTCCGATTAGAAAATTGTTGAAGTGCGAAAATAAATGGAATCGTCGAAACAGTTTGAAGATTGTTTACTTGCACGGGCAACCAAGTGAGAAAGCTGCTGGTAATTGGATGACAACAGAAATGCTGTCATCGATGCTGTAACGTTAGGCTTTGCGATTCGATTGCCATCTTTTGAAAAATCAAAACAGGCTCGGTAACACTTAGCTTAAGCTTCAACCTTTTAGAACAAGTAGAACTATTTGTGGAATGATTTGGGCGTTATTCCTATCAAATGTCCCCTCGTCCTAATTTTTAAATTCCAACTCACGTTGATTTGAAATTACAAAACCACGATAAAAATTTATTCAAATTTTCCATTTGCGCAGAGGATTATGAAAAACGCAATCTTTAAATTTTTGAAGGAGCTACATTAATTCTTTCCTCGCTGTGAGTTGTAAGATTAAAATTCAATTTTGGATCGTATTTTTATATCAATATTGTTGAAATTGGTGACCCCTTTGGTAACCAATAATAATGAATAAATGAAATGAAATTAATCAACCTGAAAACTCAAACTCTAGCAACCAAAACCTTTTATTTTCTAGGAGTCTGCCTTTGTCACTTTTTTTTTCTGAAGATAACGAATGTACTAAAGATTGTAACTAAATTATTAATAAATATTCAATATAGTGTACTCTTATTAGATGCCATAAAACAACAAATATTTCGTTTTTGAATTTCATTTCCACCTAATAGCTAAAAGGACGGAGGGGGGTTAAAGAATTATTATGAATACGCATGCCGGTGCCAAATTTCTCTTATACGGAGTTCTTTACAAATTGCAATAGTCTATAAGGATAATTAAAGTCCCTATATCATTTTGGAGTACTTTTTCTACTGTACATACAACGGATTAATTTTTAAATAAACTTTATTAACACTTGCACAGAATTCGACGCGCTAAAACGGACTAAAGGAGCCACCCAGTCTCCGGCTTCATCGCAGAACGTAGTCCTTCGGGTAGTTCAAGATTTGCGGGAAGTTCTCCAACGTTTCTTTGTCGATGTGGTCCAACCGCTTAGGAACTGGTCGAAGCTGTCTGATTTGACTGGTGACGTTCTCAAGCACGTCTTTGGGGACTTTGTCGTCGGCGAAAAGATGCAACCTCTTCATTGTGTACCGTCTCTGCAAATTTCCCTTCATTGAGCTGTAGACGGCCTTCCACATGATCATCTTCGGGTCCTTCTCATGCAGCTGCCAGGCAAGGGTCCAACTGGCCCCACCGGGGTAGCCAGTGTGGTGGAAGTAGACACGCTTTATCCACTCATCGCCCGGGAGCGCTACTTCATTTGTGTTAATCAGTACGACATGGTCTCCGCAATCATCTGAACATTAAAAGTTAATTAGCAAGAATACCTCAAATATTTCTAAGGTTTTACTCATGGGGTGGTAGATTGGCTTGTGGAGCCCCATCAGATACTTCTTGATTTCTTTGGCCGAATCAAATGGATTTTGCCAGGTGCAATCGTATATGTGCCACGTCCGGGCAAATGTTGCCCATTGCTGAAATATTTGGAGAATTATTTTACAGTGAACAGAGGAAAATTAAATAATAAACCGAACGAACCTGAACTCTTTTTACCGCCGACATCTGATCTCCTACCTAACCTCAAATTGTGCTTGTTATGTGAGAAATGTCAAAGAAGTTGTGGTATTCCTGTGATAAAAAGAAGAGTAAAGAAACATTACTATTGTGCTGCTATCTATGTCCGTTTTTCTGTTCAGACAACTAATAAAATACGTTAAAATTAGTCTCTCTTAAGCATATAAAATTTGAGATTATCACAGCGACGAATCATACACATATTTAAAAGATATCATCAGTCCCCTGAGACGTAATTTTCTAATCGTTTGCAATAAACGTCTTTCAGAGAGCAGAGATGAACACAAAATTAACACCTGAACATTTCTACAGCATTTTTTCCATATATGTATTACAAATTTCAAGTTAAAAATAACCAATTTTCTTCCGTTGTTAACTTGAATTTTATGTTATTATATAAAAATACAAAAGGCTTCAAAACATTTAGAAACAATCCGTGTGTTTGACTTTTTTTCATTAACCGATTATTTCATACAAAAGATGGCGAATAAGGCACATGGCAAGCGCACACTCAAGAAAAACTTGCTAGCTATATGTAAAAAGGGTTATAATGATAAGTTTGCACTAGATATTCCTTTAGGACTCCGGGTTTTATTAGTCACGCTACAGGTTCGTTCTTTTCATCGAGTTCTGACTCTAATTTAGCCGTTTTACATTTACATGCGAATACAATAACAACTTTTAACCTAGATATTTATCCGGTTCTTCTTGATCAAAGAACTGAATAGTTCCAAAATATTTCTTCCTTTCTGTCGTCCCGAAAAAAAGAACGCTACGTCGCATTCCAGAAGCTCCAAGGCTAGACTCCAATCTTCTCTCTGAGTTTTCTCCCAGTCGTTCTTTTAATAGGATATGGTGAAATGAATGTAATCTCTTTCGATGAAAAACTTTTCAAACTTTAGCTGAAGACACTCCTAATCGTCTTCTGATTTTTCATGGTTATTTTGGAGAGAACATTAGAATATGCAGTAGATTTTTGGATTATTTGATGTGCATACAAGTTTTTGTTTGTGTAGGTCAGATGTTAATTCATCCAACTAATTTTGGCATACGCTATAAGAAACACCGCCTGTTGTAAAGCGTGAAGAATCCTTTTATTTAATGGGCATTTTTTATGTAATAAAAGAGTAAGTAGGAAAACGAGGAGATTGAAATGCGATCTTTCTAAAATGTCATTACGTTTATATATTGAAAATCATTACTTTGTGTTCTTTTCATATACAATCATACATTTAATTTATAATACACAGTTATCCATAACGGTTTAAACACTATTCTTAAATATTTATAATTTAATTACAATTCACGAATTTTGTTAGTTTCTGCTCTGAACTATCTCTGTTATTTCGTTTTTCTCCCTAAGCATAAAAGCTTCCTGTTTATTTTGTCTTGTTCTGTGTGAAGATCCTTTCCTACATTATTAATCTAATGAACATAAGTTAACAAAGAAAACGAAAACAACTTTCAGTTTAGTCCAGCAAAACAAAGACTTCGTATTTACAAAATTTCGCTTCGATTCTTAATCACTCGATGAGTTGAGATTTTTATAGGTTTTTTTTTGTTTCTTTTATTGTTCCTCGTCTCCAAAACAAAATCAAACAAGTTGAGCGGTGACTGCTTCGAACCAACACGGGTCCAGGTAGGTTTCCATTATATTACATCGTCTACAATTAGTGGTGTACTAGAAAGTAAGTGTTGAACTGCATGGTGAGACGCTCAAGTAAAATATCAGCGGGGACTCAAGAGCCCCGAAATTGAGGAGAATTTCGAAATCGTTTGAGCTTTGGATTGACAGTGATGCATTTTGTGGCGAGTCCCTTTTCTCAGTCGATCTCAATTTTTATTCTGCTCTTAAAGAAGTAGTCCTTAATAAAAGCGGAATACGAATTGTGAAAGGGTAGCATTAATTTCTACGGACTACCCTGCATACTGTCGTCGCTCTCCAGGTATGTGACGTACGAATCCGTGCTGTCCGGATGGTGAGCCCCTGTTTCCATAGGGGGTCCGTTCATTTGAGGAGGTGGTCCTTGGGGCACAGGCGGCATTCCACCTATGTCGTAGCCATGCATCTGGTTGGACGGAATGTATGTTAATTACCAAAAACTGGCAACAGAGGTAGTTTAAGCTCTACCTGATTAACTAGCTGTTGAAATGCTGGTGTATGAGTATTCACTGACCCATTACTATCCAAGTCTGCATGGAGGGCAAAATCGGACAACGCTTTCCAAGGAGGCTGATATGTCGTTACCTCGAGCCCATGTAAGTTCAGTGGAGAATCATGCCGTACTGGTGAACTGGCAACCATTGGAATTCCCTGCATTGCACCATATCCAAGTTTTCGACCTTCCTGTTCGAAATGCTTTAATTAATGTCTCTGTGAACCATTCAATTAGTACTAACACTCACCTTCTCTTGCTGCATTTGGAGCTTCATTTGTATCGTTTTCTTTTTGTCTTTACATCTTTTGTTTTGAAACCACACCCGAATCACACGTGGGGACAGCCCTGTCATTTCTACTAACTGCTCCTTCATTAGAGCATCAGGTCGCGGATTAGCGTTGTAGCAGGTTCTGTAAAAAAGAGATAGTATATGTTAATAACTATGCAACTATTATTTTAGGCATTTTTGGGGTGCTAAATTTAAGAAAATGTTGCATATTTGGAATAAACTGGCTGATAGAGGACCGCAAGACGAACAATTTTGCTCACGAAATTCGGCACTTTAATCAGTTTATGATTCTTTTTCGGTTTTTCAGTTGTCTTTAATCCGTTCGAAACGAATCGAAAAGAATTTATAGAATAGGTTCTTTTGAATTGAAATTCTTTAACAAAGTTCCCACAATTTCAATTTCATTAAAATAATTCGATTGGATTTTTCTATTTTAACTATGTACTTTAAATCATTTAAAAAAAAAGTAATTGAAATGAACGTTTTACTTTAGTATATATCACACTGCCGAAAGTAACTGCAGCAGCGAGGTAGTTATTTTTCTAGAGATAGTTACACTATTCAGGCCACTTTTCCTTACGCTCTTCATTAAATTTAAAAAATATATATACTCAAAATTAGTCCTATGTATGTTTACAACTCATTTTTTATCCACTTCTAACTGCCTTATCTAATGAAATTCTGGTGACAAAATACATACATACATATATACAATACAATATGTGATGTGGTGTAGTCAATATCAGTTAATTGGTGTTTCTAACTTACCGCAATGTGTGTAATTGTTTTTCATTTAGAACCGTCCGCACACGGGTAGGTTTTCCATCTCCGGATGGTCCTGAAGGCCTCTTCTCCCGTAAACTCTTATGTGAACCAGACTCGCTGCCAGAATCTAAATAAAAAAATATTGGTTACATCAATGAAATAAGTTTAGATTTTGAGCATAATAATGAATCTTTCGTAACGATTAGACATGAATTAGTTATACTATGTATTGTGCATACGTACAATCTTTTTTCCAATTCAATAGATCTACCACTTTTAAAAGGAAGGAGTAATGTTACCAAAAAAGTGTTAAAGTGAAGCAACTTTTTTTGTGCCAGTTTCTTAAATGAAATGGGCTATTTTATCCTAATATTATATGTAGATATTTTAAAAGCCAGATTCTTATTACAATTTATTTTTTTAACTAATTGTAAGATCTGTAAAATACATACTACAAACATATTCAGAAATTCAGCTCAAAAGTATAAAGTATAAAGAAAACAAAAGTCAATATAAATCACGCCTATTGCTCGTAATTTAATTACATAGTTAGAAAAATATTTCACGTGCAAGCACTTCAATCGAGTTATTGCTAAGCTTTTGATGTGATTTTAAACGCTATTTCGCAACGTTTGGGCATACCGGCAGGGTACTTGACGTCAAGGGTCAATGCAATGATTAGTAGAAAAAGAAGAAATAACCAGGAAACGCATTGATAAGGTGATTGTGGTTTTATTTGTTACCGAAGATACATATATACATACATATGTACATATATGTATATTCTAGATATTTGAGGTAAGATAATTTTAAGAAGTGTTCAATCGTGTATTATTTTTGGCGTCAAACTTATGTAAGTAAGGTACTTGTTCACTACATTGTGATAACTTTTAAGCAAATGTTATGCATTAAATATATTACCTACTCTTTTAGAATTATTCTAGCGTTTTATTTTGAACATTTAACCAATTCAATAAAATTTATGTTTGATATCCTACGATTTTTACCCCCAAAATGAATTTTTATATGGCATTTACAAATGGTCGACTTTGCTTATATTTAAACTACATACATACTTACAAAAAGTTCAAAAAAGATAATGTTGATTTAATAAATTTGTTTTTCTGGTATTTTTCATTCAAATTTTTTAGAACCTACATACATATATCGAGAGTGGAATGCGAATGATGTTCCTTACTTTTCATCATTTTTGTTGCACATATGTACATATATAAAGCTTAACAATAGAAAGAAGAGACAGAGAATTCCTCGAGGTGTTATATTCATACATACTTGTTATACGTAAAAAAGAATTGGGCAAAGATTTCATAAATTTTGTATGACTTATAACAAAAGAGGATGAGTAAAAATTTTGCTGAACAGAGAAGAATATTTAATGGTATAAGAAAGGCGAAAGTTTAAGCTAAAAAAGTTTATGTATATTATATGGGGTTATTTTTAATACATACTAAATAATTTAATTTCTGAACATAATTTCACGCAGACACACGCACACATAATACATAAATACAAGTAAGATTAATCGTAAGTTTGTTTAGGCTAGTATTAATAATGGGATTAAAAGATTTTATCCCAAAATATAATATTATGTATGTAAGAATAAAGTTTATAACATACTTTTAGCAGTAAAATGAATTATTATACTTTATAATATACATATGTACATAAATTAATATGTTCGAGCTTTAACTAAATTGATATAATAATAATTAACCGGATATTCAGACCAAAGATGTTATTCACGACAAAAATCACAATTTATCGGAGAACACGCGTAATTAGATCGTGTTCACACCAACTCGCTGCACACCTTTGTATCAATTCGATTTCCTACCTCTAAGGTCTCTTCCGCGCCGCGGCTAGCGACGATAGCGATATCTGCCGCCTAGAGAACTTCCAAGAACCCCTTCGGCCGTCGGCGTCTTTTTGTTGTCACCTTTTCAATAGTTTGAAATTAATTTCAAGTGCCGAGGCCCCGGATGCAATTGCTATCAGGGTTCGCGCTGATTGCTGCGCTGTGGCTAATCGGAAGATTGACAAGTTTTAAGAACGCCGCCGGCCGCTTCGTCCGTTCCAAGCCGTTCGCGTGCGATGGTCTTTGCTCGACGGAATCTCCGGCGGTCAAGAGCGGCCGGCGCGGCGCGGCGTCCAGGCCCAGAGTTCGCCGCCGCCTAGGAGTGCAGCGGTCAAAAGGAATATCGCCATATTTGCATAAAATAAAGTAAACGGCGAGGTGCTCCGAGTGCACAAGGTGTGTCGGACAGACGGCATAGAAAGTGCAGTTTATGGAGAAGCGCAGTCATGACTTGTACAGATCGCGCACTATCTCCCCGCTGTGGGGCCGAGTGCTCTGTGTTTGCATGACCGCATCATCGGACTCGAGGGGCAAATATTGCACAACATACTATATTTCATGTTGAATAATTTGCGGCTCTCTTTTCCTGCCGGTTTACTAGCTTATAAAATTATGCGATGCTTCACGTCTAGCTGGAATTCAGCTAGTTCAAACGCACACAAATTACTCATCACCGGCTTATGCAGTTTTCAACATCCCCCAGAAGCACAAACTCGAAGGCTCTAATAAATTTTAAGGCAACCGCAGCAGGGGGTTCCATGCAGTCTGATTAACAAGAGCTAGCTGGCGAAATAGCCATAAAAACTAAATAAATATTTCATTTAAAACCTAATTAAGATTAATCGCATGCCATGTGTAAATTACCCAGAACTGAACGTGCTAGCGAAAGTTGCATGCTTCTGAGATGAGAATAATCGAAAGTCGGTTTTATTGCTGGGAGTAAGAAAAATTTCACAGAGAATATTTCCATTTTTACGGCATTGTAAAACTACTATATTTACATCAAATAGATAAAAGAACACGCCAAAGTAAGGGCAATTGAACGCATAAATACTCTTGAGCGCTCCTGTAAACTACATAAATGAAATTAAAGTCACCATTAGTCACAGAACCCCACGGAGACTTTTAAAGTCACTTTTATATTTGATGTAATTTTGTTAACCATTCTATCGGATAGCTTCCAAAGAACGAATTTTTTACAATATTCATTTCTATAAAACCAATAAGTTTTACTTATGAGACGAGTTTTCAAATATGTAGATCTCTTTTAAAAACTTGCTCTTTTGGTACCAGTTTTCAATATTTAGTTTTCTATAATACATTACATAAATACATATATTGTATTTAAAATATTTTTTTTTAAATAAGAAGAAATCAATGATGTCATGAAAGATATTAATTTCTAATTGCGTAAAACATTTTTTAGAAAGCTTCAAAGTCGTTAGAACTCAACAGGAAAACTGTCTTCTAAATAAATTATTTTATTAGTTATACATATTTATAATGATATATTCGCAGAGCTATTTATATCCTGCTATAGGTACCCAAAGTATGTAAATAACAATTTGATTACAAACTAATTTTCTTTACTCACCTGACATTGAACCTAGTTCGCTGGAATGGTTGTTATTGCTTAAATTTGTATTATTGTTGTTATTGTTGTTATTCTCTAATGATGATGCTATACTAGTTTGTGATGTCTTTTCCAGAACGTCGTGGTCCTCCTTGCAGTACAGTGATCCGCCGTCCCTTAGGGCGAATTCATCTCCTTAAAAAAATACACATACGTTCTTACACTGCTAATATACAACTTGAAAATAATTTGTTTATTCGGTAAACTTACCAGGTATTAGTTGTCTTGCACATGCTGAGCACCGAAAACATTCTATGTGGTAAATTTTCGTTTTCGCTCTCATCACAAAGTCATTTTTACTAAACGAGCTCCCGCATTTATCACATTTTGTTCCAAATAATCTAAAAAGAAAAAAAGTCATAAATTAGGTGAGCACATATAAATAAAAAATATATGCTACTCTTATAACTACAATTTTTAAATTAACTATGTTTTGCCTCTGCGCGTTGTATAATCTGCGCGAGTATAAAAATTCATGTAGGTCCACATAAATTTTTTTCGTTTGATAAATAAATTTGATTCAAACTGTAAGTATTAATTTGAATGTAAAACCATATTAACATATCGAATAAATACGAACAAATTTTGAATTAACACTTATAATACTTCATTTAAATATGAGTCAATTCCTCTTTAATTTAAAATTGAAAGTGAAAACAGATATGTCTCGATTTTACTTTAAATTAACTAATAAACTATATTCAAATTTATTTAAAATAAATCCGAAACTGAGCGTAGTCTTTTCGTTAAATCTTCTCTTAATATGGTTCAAAACACAAAACATACATATTTGAATTTATTATTTCACATATTTATTTTAAAATTGAGATCTATTTAGATTTTCATTTTGATTTGCATTTCAAAGTTTTGCACCTTCGATTTTAAAATTTCCTTGTTTGATGACAAATCATATCTTGAAGCGTTTGAATTTAAGTTAGCTTTTTCCCTCATTTTCAACAAATCTTCAATCCCATGAAAATTAGAAATCAAGATAAAAATTCTGTGAAGAAAGTGGACCTAATTTCCACATTATCGCCCACCTCTTCATCTTCACACAAAAATACTGTGACTTCTTACTCAAGACTAAGATCGAGGTGGTACTGCTGTTGTCGGCCGCGTTATTTCAACGTTTGCACAAGTCGATCATGTGAATTGATCTTGCAAACATTTAACACTCGCAATGGGTCTTGTTTGCTTATTTTATAGGTTATGAAATGCGATTATTAGCCTGTTGTCGGTCCTATTGCTTTGTAGACTTTTGGTTGCCATAAGATATCTCCGTCAAGGTCAGTGTTATTTTTTCCGGTATTTCACACATTTTCGCTACGGAAATATGCAAAAATGTTCTCAATGAAATGCAACTAACCCATTGAGTGTATTAGAGTAATGCAATAGCTTAATACAATTAATGTTCTAAGCAGTTTTATTTATACATATACCTTATAAATCAAATTGATTTGAGCTTTTAAATAATCAAAAAACGTCCATTCGGGATTCGTCTTATATCACCCCGTCACCATCTCACATGTACCTAATGGTTTTTCTAAAAGTATACTATACTCTATACATACATTAATTAGATTGCAAATAAATGCTTGCTTTGGCCATTTGTTTGCCTATCAAATCAATCTATACATATTTATGGCTATGCAACCAATAACCCTTAAAATATGTTGGCCTCCAAATCAAATCAAGTTGACCTTGAAATTATTTGACCCTTATATCCGGATTAAGAATCATAAACTAAAGTTTGTGTATAGGGCCTCAGGTTTCATAGCGGTATATTATCCCGCGGTTGTGGTTTTGGTTACCATATGAAAACCTTGGTTCAAAATAAAAAATTAAAAAAAACATACAGAAGACCCATTTTGGGTTAGATCCCGACTGCGCGAAAAAAAAGCAGGATTAGAATTAATTTATTTGCATCCTTACTTTATGAGGTAGAGTCATAGAAAAAAATGAATGGCTATTAGCTACATTAAAGTGAAAAAGGATCATTTCTTTACTCAATACTGAATTTTGATCGTGAGGATATGATTCATTTATAACTAATAATAATAAAATTTCTTCTTTAAATGCGTTCGTAGATCACTTATTACAACTTTTTTCTATTGTATACAATATACATATGTACTATTTTGACTATTTGTTGTTTAAGGGTATGAATAATAGTAATACTATTCATAACTTACTCTTTCTAACTATCTATTAATACATTGGCCAAATTACATGCCGTCGAAATTCACCTTTTTTGACTTAGTGTATATTTTTGCTCTGGTAGTAAAACTCTTTCCAACAATATCCCATAAGTTTAGGTAGAAATTAAAGAAAACAAATTGTCTCGCCTGTTTCTATGCATGTACATGTAATAACTCTATGATAAAGTTTTTTTGTACCTTAAATTACGATTTTCGTCTTTGAGACAAGGATAGAAGTTAAAAGCCTCTGGCAGAAGTTGAACAACGTTGCCAAAAAATAGAGTTCAAATAGACCCTACGGTTCAGAACCCTAAGTGGGCATTTATGGGAAGTAGGGTCTCGATAAATTACGCCATCTTCGAACTTCCTCTACAATTTCATTTAACACGATAAATATGAATATGTTGAGGATTTTATCAAAGTATTTTTTTTTTCTTTTGAAATACGCTAGAAATTCCAATGAAAAAATTGAACTTTTGTTTGAAATGCCTCGGGAAGTACGGATTTCTATTTCTATTTTTCTAGTAACCAACACGTCCATTTACAAATTAATAAGAAATATAAAAAAAAAAAACGGTGCTGATATTTATTATTATCGATTGTTTCGATAGGATACCATTTTAGATTTAAGGTAACATATAATTTTTGCGCATAAATAATAAAATTGAACAATTTGTACGACATATTTTGCCTATATAAGGGTGGTGCGTTTTTGAAGATGGACATTGCCTTTTTTATTTCTATTTTGGGCTTCTTCAGCACCAATAAAACGATCAACACCAAACAAACGATGTTTGTCAAAATTGATTTTTAATTTAATTGTCCAATTATTGCTATAAAACTTATATGTTATTAAAATATGATAGCAACAACACACAACATACAACTACATACAACTTCTTTTAACTATACGCAACACTTAAGAGAAGAGAAATAAAAATTTGTACACCGAATTTTTATTAATTTTTCGATGTGTGTTTTTTTGTTGTAGAAGCTGACTGCTAATTACCTAAATCTGGTTAAAGTTTTCGAAGTTGATCTTGCCGCAATAAAATTTAAATATTACGTAATAACAGTTTTTTGAATTATTTCCGGATGTTCTTTAAAGCACGCGTATTTTTTTTAAATATAAAATTTCATGTAAGGCATCAAATAACAAAACGAAAACTTAGTTTTTTAATACGAGTAGCAAGCAATGTTATGCAAATATATCTAATCCTATTGACAAGGATTTACCACAAGTGAAGTAGTTTTTAAGTATTTTTTGTAAACACTTTAAGTGCATATTTGGTAAAAATAGAAGAGGATAAGCACAAAGCTAAGCTTTTAATTTGGAAAAGGGAAAGTGGCGTAAATGCAAATATTTGAAATAAATATGAATTAAGTAAATATTTGCAAATTGTTTTGTATGTTTGCTTCGAAAACTTACTGAACGAATTATATGATGGAAGAGATAACAAAATTGTTAGTACAAAGAGTGTTATTAATTGTATAAACTAGCTAGGACAGCTGTTCGAATGAGAGAAAAACACTTTCCCAGCAATAATTCTGTGGAATATTTTCCCAGCGACATCAGAAGCCGCAATAGTGAAAGTATTCAATTAGCACTCCGCTACCAAGGAGGACAATAGTCTGAGCAAAAACAAGAAGTTAAAATTCTTTCAAGTTCGAATAGATCGACCAGAGGCTTAATTAAAGTCCAGGAAAACAAGAAAGCTACCTTTGAAATGTTTACAAAATTTAGCATAAGAAGCACGTGGGCAGTACTGTAAAAAGCCCACACCGTGCAAAAAGAGGTCTGTCACCGTTGTTTGTTCAGAAATTAGCATAGCACCGCTAAGTGATTGAAGTGACACGACAAGTGCGAGATTTTTACCGAGTCAGAGGGCTATGAAAACCTTTTTTAAATATTTCTATGGGAAATTGCCAATGGATCTCGATTCGGGTCTGAAGGCGAATTTCGGCACGCGGCTTTGATCTCTGACCTACCTAACGTAATCCCGCTTACAGTAAGTCTTCCCATCTCGGACGAAACATGTACAACTTTCATCTAAAAACTGTCGACACTCCTGACATTTTAGACACGCTGCATGCCACTCCAGGTCCGGTGCTACACGTAAAATGTATTGGTCATGAATTTGTCCGCCACATCCGACACATAATGACAATCGTTGCTTTTCTGTAAGAAAAAGATAAGAAAATCTGGGTTAGACAATTTTGCTGTTGCAACATAGGGGCAAAAGTGGAACAAGGGTTACTCACTTTTACTGCACATTTTTAAAGGAAAGGTTAATGGACTTTATCTTTTCACTTTTTAACACAATGATATTTCATTTTATTTTTACAATTAAGAAATTTTGTATTGAAAATTTTAATTCATCCGTAGCAGATTTATGCAAGTTTTTATATTTACAGAAAGAAAAACGATTTTATTTACACGATAAACTATAACATGTTATTACCATATCAATAACATTTAATTTTATTCTTTGTGTCATCACTGATTTCGCTGTTCGATGATATCGTAAAAACGAGAGACGTGATTTTAATTATTATGACAACAATTTGCTTGTGGGAATATTCCCGGCTTTTGCTTCAATAAATACGAATCATTTTCGTTTAAAATTTGCAAGTTGATCTAAATTATAATAACTCAATTGTCACGACTTTGATGATCGAGAACAATTTTGTGATCTTTCACTAGCATAGATCGCTAGGAGCATATATAGGCATATTTTGTTTGTAAATGGGATTAACACATCTCATTTTGAGTCTGTTTTATTACTCTTACATACGAGTAATATATTAATTAACCTCTAACCTTGCACACACACCGTAGCTTAACGTGAGAGTAGATTTCGACGATTCAGCGATTTCATTTCGATTTAACACTTTAATTAATAGTTGATTTTAAACATAAAAGAAACTGAGAACCAATGTGAAGTTATTGAAATCGCTGATACGCACGCATACCATATGTAGTGTATTATATTTTTAATATGTACATAAGTATGTATGATAGTAAGGTAATAAAATTAATAAAAAGTAAAACTTAATGATGTACAAAAGAAAAGATAAAGTGTTAAAACTTTTAGAAAAAGAAGTTCGATATGTAGTTAATTTTGAAAATCTTTGAGTTTCTTAAGAAAATGTATTAAGTTAAAAGCAATTTTTTCACTTAACTAATAATATAA
This sequence comes from Machimus rusticus, assembly GCA_951509405.1. Lineage (NCBI taxonomy): Eukaryota > Metazoa > Arthropoda > Insecta > Diptera > Asilidae > Machimus > Machimus rusticus. The sequence continues at coordinate 1,388,870 of OX608052.1, read as the reverse complement.
TAATAATTTAAATTTTTATTTTTCATAGGAAATTCGTTTACTAAGAACGTTCGCCAAATGGGCTTCGTTATTGAGTATGTCTATAATAAAAGGAATATTATATTCTAGGACTTCTTCACAATAATTTATCAATATTAAAACTGTTGTGTGCTTCTGCGTGAACTTATTAATAATTTAAATAATTGGATAATTCTTAGAACTCAAATCTGAATGAGCCCGGTCGACCAAATGCGCCTGGGTATTTACAGGACGTGTATTTAGTTATCTATATTAAGTTTTTTGTTATTAAAAAAATTTAATTTATTCGTTTTCAATGGAGATAATACATCATACAGCCTTTGATTATTTCTAGATGGATGTAAGCTTTCTTCATCTAATTACTCTATCACGTAGACAAAAGAGTCTAAGACTTTTCTCTTGGAAAATTGTTGTTTTTTTACTGTGAAACTAGATAATAACTGGGATAAAAGATTACTCTGAAAAGCTTCCAAATGCTACCTTTTTTCAATTTTTTTCACTTGATTTCAAGTTTATTAAAAATTTACGAATAATTTCTCTAATTTCTCTAATATTTGGTCCAGAGCTACAACGACAATTTTAGACAGTATACATAAGCTTTCACACAAGGACTTTCATATTAAAATTCAATAATTGTTCGTGAATTACTATTTTTCCCATAAAATGAGACCTGTAAGTAAAAAATTTAACTAATTCTGGAAAAAATCGTCATTAGTCGCAGTGATGAAAAATGCTGATTTTATAAAATTTTCGCTTCTAAACAAATTCTATGTAATTGAGATCTTAAGAATCAAAAATACGTGGAAATGGCATGATAGGAATACATGCATATTGTAGTATTTTTTTTAAATAATGAAATCTATAAGAAATCATTTAATTTCATATGAAACGGAATATGACAATACTATTTCAAAAAAATTAATGAATTCAATGACCTTTAAAGCAGGTTACTAGTCTAAAATTTTACACACACACTTTCTATATAAACTGCTTAGGGTTAGTTAAGTAATTTTATTGTGTTCAGAAAAATTACTGTCACATAAGACATGTACATATATCACGCAACAATAAATCAATGATGTCTACTAAAGATTCGATGTCGGTATTGATTAGATTGGAAATAAAAGTAAAAATTTCATCATACGATTTTATCTATGTTTGAACGGATTAAAAGTTAATTTAACTTGTAAATGACAACTTTATTAATTGTGTCCATTCACCTATTATTCCCATAGATACACATTGAATTCGTTTCTTAATTTTCACGTCTTTCCGCTTTCGTAATATGTCCAAACTTCTGAGTATCACCTTGACACAACAAAAGATTTTTTTTAATCGTTACTCACAGTTGTTAGCCTACCTACATTTTTGAGCATATTCTCAGGAATATCTTACATTACAGTTTTACCCAATTTGTTGGAGTATTTAAAATTTACATCTTTTTTTTAGATTTGGGCCTTTTGATATCGATCACAACATGGTCTTTTATCCTTAAACATAAACAAAAAACTCTTTAACATGACATCAGTACTTTATTTCTAAGAACATACTGAAGAATGTGTGCAAAGCAAGTATCTAACAGGGCAATCTGATAGCATTATTTGTAAATTAATTATTCAGCAGCTCAGATTAACAAAATATTTTCTTAATTAATTCTTTATCATGAATGAAAAAGAGATAAATACAAAATAACATAAAAGCATAACATTTAAATAGTTCTGTTTCAAATTTCATTTTCAAATGTTTAGATAAATAGTAAAAGTTTTCATAGTATACGAATTTTGCTTGCAGCGTGGGTTTACCTACACAAAATATCTTTAATTTTAAGAAATTTTGTGTAGGTAAAAAAGAAATCAACACTTCAAATAATAAAAGCTTGATTTCGTAAATATAGCTTGCACTTGAATCATTTGTGCATTAAATTTTTACGTAACTCATTAGGAAAGAAACGTGGACAAATTAAAGTCTTCTAATGAAGAAATTACGCAGCTAAGAGACTTTGTTCTCAATAACTTAATATTTTCCACGGCTGTTAACATAACGTTGTTGTCTATTCAAGTCAGCAAAAGTCACTCCACATACTCTTGGATTTTAGAGATTCATAGACTAAAGAAAGTTCTGTCTGTAAAATCAATGGCGCCTATTAAAAGTATCGTTTTCCATACAATTCGACACGACGGACGCAAGGACACATATTCGAGGTTAAGGTCTAACGTATACCGTAAATATTAAGATTGATCTGAATTTGTAAAACAAACATTTTGAGCAATATACTAGGTGCATTTCAATCTAGACCTCTAAGCCAATTGTAGACTTACACCAACTCTGAAAAGTCCAGATATTTTCAGGTGTGGTGATTAATGGATTGAAGCTATAAAACTGAAGAATGTGTACAATTACCTTCGCAACAGATCCATATATCCCGAATAGGTTAGTTTCGATACCATACTAACTAGGATTATAAGACAGACAGTTTAGTTTTCACGCTCGCATAAGATGTTTAATTGACTTCTACGAATACTTTACAGGACCTTGCTTAGTATACATTAAAGATTTTTTATATACAACGATTGCATAATGAAAAAAGGAATTGTTATTCGAGTTCTGGATGAAGCATTTAATAATTATTGCCTAAAAAAGACGGTTAAATTTCCTGCAAGCATTATGGTATGACGGAAATCTTCATTTTATTGCAGGAATCGTTAATGCTAAAAAATAAATAAAAATATCGGAGGACAATCGGATGCAGTCTGCATAAATGTTGAGTGTTATGGGGTAGTACACCTTTCAGCAAGACAATGCGGCGGATTGGATTAGAAATCACAAAATATCAAGTGCCGCCTAACAGCCCTGACCTTAACCTGATTGAGTCTTTTTGAGGAATAAGAAAAACAGACTATTTGATCAACTTGGGCAAAGAATGGGGCTTTTAAGGGAGAAAAATTTCTTCAATTTTTGGGGGATTCAACAACCAAATAATGTTAGAATTTAACAAAAGACAAAGTAATAATACTGTAAATTTACACTTTTTGAAATATTACCTTAGAAATAAATATATCGGAATTCTTATTTGTCAAGATGATTTTCTTTTAACTCAGTATTAATGACTTTAAAAATGTCGCAACTTTTTCAAATTCCACCAACTAATAGGAAGAGTAATTTAAAGAAAATGACGATTGTATTAATGTAAATGTCCAAAATTTATAATATAACTAAATCTTCGCAACTGTTTATAATACGTGGTGTCTGAACACATAGTTGATGGGTAGTATATGAGACTCATTCATCACCCTATTTCTCAAAGACTAAGTGAGTACGTAACATGTTTTGATGGTTCATCGTCTCTGTTAGTATTGATAAAAGTTAACAACTTTGTTACTTGTACAATTCTAGGGCAAGTTGACAGTTTTTAGATTGACTTGACTAGGAGGTTCAAACTGTAGTCGTAGTTTGTTTTATGACTATCTTGTTTTGTCATAGTGAATGCGTTAGGCGTTGTATTTTTCATCAACTGACCAAATAACGACACTCAAAATAGAACCCAGCAATTGAAAAATACAAGGTGTGTTTAATGACTTGTTCTAGATAAATCTAGAGCAGAAAAGAGCAAGAAATGTGTTCAATGAAACTCAAAACTGGTATAAACTGAGCTGGCTTGTGTTTAGTGAGTCTGCTCCAAAGTGATACAGATTAGGTACTTTAGATCAAGATTTTCTGCGCCAATTTGTTAGTTGGATTAACTTAGGGCAAACTAAGAAGCTGTCAAACTGACAAAGTGTCAAGTGATTTTTTACTACTTTTATACGCAAAGTATTACTAGAATTATAAAAGTTTTGATTATTACTACTATAGTACCAAGTTGCATCACATAATTTTGAAGAAATGAAACTTTATTTGACATTTAGCAGCTCAGAAAAAATTCAAAGTGGTGTTCAATGAGCAAGTTTGCTCCTTTCTGAATTATTTTGCCCTGGCAGCTTCTCTGAGCTAAGCAGCTCTATTCTGCTTTGGTCTACTTTCTGTTCGTTAAACAGACCTACAATTTAAAATAATGACTGGACGGCGACAATTAAAGTGTGATTTTCTCAATCGGAGTCTAATTTTAAGAAATTATTACAGCAAATAAAAGGAAGTACGAAATAGTAGAATCTAATGAGAAATCAATTAATGTTTCGTCTAAAGTTCTAATTTTGTAGTAATTGACCTCTCAGTAGAATAGAATAGGAACCTACAATAATTAAAGAAGCGCTACTGTGACCAATAAATTGTGTGAGAATAGAGCAAAAATCACATCCTTATATTTCGTTTTAAATGCTCTAGCAATTCCGAAAACAATCGACCCAGTCGCAAAATACACTCCACCTCCCATCGACGGGCCCAGAGCGCGGCCCCAAAGAAGAAGACACCTGTTTGAGAGCCACTGAAAATATATCGATCGGTCCCGTGACATGCAGAAAGGTGCCCAATTCTACGTGGGGCGCACGTACACGGTTACGTGGAGCCGCTGTTGTGGTACACCTCCCCGGCCCCCCATAAATGTATCATCCGGAGCATGAATAATTTATAAAGGCGGGGCGCTTTGCTCGGTGTCCGCTTCTTCTTTCTTCCATTTTACCCGACGCTGGACGACTTTTGTGTTGTACTTTGCCGTTTTGTTCGATTTGTCCGGGTGGTTCGGGGCACAATGCTCACACCAAACCAAACCAAACCCGACCGAACTTGGTCGCGGCTGACTACCAACCACCACAGCCATGCGCGGATTCTGCGCAGACCCGCCCAGGGCAAGGCTTGTTCTTTTTGCTCCTCCATCGTCTCGGCGTTTATGGGCTTCGTTCACGCCACTTTTGGATCCCCCTGTTACTTTTTTTTTACTCCTCCTCGTTTTACTTTGCAGGGAAGTTTTTCCACCGCGAGTCTTTAGATTTTTAGGTGAATCCTGTTTAAAGAGTTCTTAAGGAATATTTTGCGGACATACCTTCCTTTGAATAAATTTATTTTGTAGATTACGTCAATGCATTAATATGCAAAAGGTAAATTTAAGCATTATATTCATCTCCTGTGCTCAATGAATGGAAAAAGAAGAAAAACTCAATGAAATATTCCGATTACATTTATCAATGGAATCCTGCAAAAATCCTGGAAAAAATTTACAATAAAAAGATTATCCTTTATTTGGACAGTTGAAACCTTACTTAAAATGTTAATCGTACACAAAAACTATATAAGAACCAACCAAACATTTTAATTATTATTGAGGTTATAATCGTCCTGTATAAATTTGGGAATAGTCGTTAGTTAAAAGTTTAAAGTGGCAACTCTCTTAACTTTATTATATGGATACATTTTGCATATGTAAGTTGAGTGCAAATTCAAATTTCGCTTGGAGCGTTTGAACGTTATTCATTGTGTTTCTAAGTAAGTTTTGATTTCAAACGGATCAGTACCTAAATATATTAAGGTCTCTACAGAAAGGTTCTACAAACCTACCGGGCGGTAATGGTTTAGTATAGTGTATATACATAGAATATAGATACATAAATGGTATATATATAAAAATGTCTTTTGAACGAAAAGATTGAATATTTTACAATTAGGTATGCCGAATAGCCAATTGCTTCTTTAATTTTTCGAATTACACACATATATATGGTAATTTTCCTTATTCCCCCTTAAATTCGAAATGTATTGACACCAAACATAGAAAAAAAATGGACAATTCGTAATACATAGTTTAATGTTTTTCTTCTTAACTATTACTGTTGCTGTACGCAGTATAAATTATGCATATTACGTTAATACCTATCACTGAGGTTTTACAAATTCAAATACTACATATGTAAATATTAGAGTGTACATCTGGTATATTGCCATATAGTATACACGTGTGTAAGTAATATTGGGAGTATTTTAATATCGATACCAACATGTGCGCGATTAAGCATTAGACACGTTCAAACTGCTCAAATCGGTATGGAATACCTTCTTATTTTTATAAAAGTTATATCCATTTTTGATCTGGGAAGTTGGTCATTTGAATATGTTAACATCAGAATTGAAGGCCTTTATTTTCTATAATATGAAGATATAAACTAAATAAAATGTAATTTAAATTAAAGAAAAATATTAACGACTTTACACAAATACAGAGATTTTTATAGTATAGGTATATTGCCTCGAGAAAGAAGTTTTCATTATGCTCCTTTTGCTACACGAAGCAACAATTTTTAAAGTTAATTGAAATTGTAATGAATCCGTAGACATTGTTCAGATATACGCAAATTAAACGTGCGCTAAAGTAATAAAGTTTCTTTATTGCTTCAATAAAGATGATACAGCTGGGTGTATGAAGATTGTGTTCGAAGGGTTTCAAGGTTTTCTTTTGTAATTATTTCCGATGGGTGGCAAGGAGAAAAGAACTGATTTTATGACGTCAGCGTTTACATTTCCGTTCTGAATTAATTCTCCGGAACCTTCAAGGCAAGCATCGAAGTAATTTCCAATTATTTCTTTTCATAAGCTGCTGATGGCCTACGAAAACAAAAAATAAAAAAAATATATAAAGCTAATCTGCGGCAACGCACATAATTCATAAAAGCAACGGCCAAGAACTTGGACTGTATGCTGGACGGGGGGAAGATCATTTCCTCCGAATTTGCAGGGACAGTTAGTAGACCTGAAAAATCGACCACTCATCAAAATCGATTACGGTCCGATCGTTGGTCGAGGGAATTATTCATAAAAAGCGAAACTTATGAAAATCGCCAATTAAAAAACAGTGAATAATGCCGCGAATCGGCACTGGTCCACGGAGGATGTGAGTCTTGGCAGGTAGAGGAGACTTGCCTTATCTGCAGGACCAGCAGGCAATCAAGAACAAGAACCAAATCCTCGTCTTACGAGTTTCTTAACAATCACGCGCTACTAAAGCCCGAAGCGGCAACGCGAGACGAGGACGGTAAGAGTCGAGACACCGCAGCAAAAAGAGACGAGTCCCAACTCTTGACAGTAAACATTAATATTAAAAAGACAACTGGGACTGGGGGGAAATAAGACAACCGGGCGGAGAGCGTGGTCCAGCCAACAACAACGGCGGCAGCATCAGCAGTCGGCCAACAACAAGAAAAAAAAATAGGAATAAGACCAAAAAGATGAGGAGGACGAGAAAACCACGAGTTGGCGCAACATAAGCCCATTCGATTTGAATCTTAACAAACCGCGCACGGAACAGCCGCCGAGCGTTATCAAGTCGGAAATCTGACAAAGGGGCAAGGCTTGCTGCTTCCTTCCCTTCGCTCGTCCGTCTCCTTCCATTGCGAGGCTGTTCGCGGCGCAGCGGTTTTTTGGTTCGTTTTCGCAAATGGTGGACGCGATAAGACACATTAGCCACGGCCATGTGCGATTCTTTAATAACTACTGTGCGGTTTGTATGATGTGTCTATAGTCGTAGCTCGCAAGCGCGGCTCCGCGAACTCACCCGCCGATCGGCTGCCTGCTTAAAGATGCCTCAATGAAGGCGGCAATTTCGCTGCCTGCAGCCTCGCAATTCTTTGGCTGGAGCTTTAAGTGGAACATTTCCTTGGCTTCTAGCAAGTGAACGCTTGCATTGATGCTTTGAGTAGAAACAGGAGACGGTTACCTAATGAATATTGACTGCCTTTTGTTTGGGCAGCAGTTATCAGGCTACAGGTGCATCTTTAAACCTTCGCAAATCGACTCATCTCTTTCACTGCAGATTATTCAGTAGCATGTGGGTATTATATTCTACAAAGCCGGCCGTAGAACTTATTTGGAAGTTATCTACAAATAGCTTTCTCAGTCACAAATTTCTTGTTCTTCATGTTGTTAATTTCTTATCCATGCAAATATTGTTCATATCAAACATGTGGACCAAATTCGTTAAGTTATATACATTTTCTCGAAACAACTTTTTTTGACTTTGTCCCAACGGTTCCTTGAAGACCAATGGGCCGATTTTAAAACCATAGCTACATTTATATAGATTCTATACAACATTTTATTTTTCAATTTTAAATACTGTTTCAACATGAATCGTTGGGACAATGAAGGAGGATTTTTTTTTGGACTACTACGAAAATGTTTATAACTCATCGAATTTTGTATATTTTGTAATTGTAAGTTTTTGTACATATAGTTGAATATACACTCTTTACATATTCCATTATCCGATTCTTCAAAAATAAATTTAACCTGCCCAAAAAAATTCGCGAAAATTCACAATTTTTTGGCCCGTAACAGTGGCCTTCCCCCTTAAATGAACATTCATACAATGTTGCATCAAAATCGGGCTACCTCAAACTCAATTTATGCTCCATATTTGTTTTTGCAAAAATACCTTCACAGTACAGCATCCGAACTAAAAACAAATTTGTTTCCTAACTAAACAAACCCCTCCCCCGATTGAGAAAAACGATTTTCGAAGATAACGATCCAAATCCCTTTCCAAATTTCCACTTTCCTCCCTTATCCCCCAGCTCGCTGCCGAATCAATTACAAATTGCCCGCCGCAGATTCCGTCCGCCAATTTCGCATAAGCAGCGGCGGCAGAAGCGTGAGATGGGAGATCTGTTTGCCGACTGCCAGTCTTCGGGTTCCAGGCCAGAATAAATAGAATTAATTAACGAAAATCCTTTCCCAATTCCCAAATCGCACTGCTGGGATCAATAAATCAAGCGGTTCGAAGCAGCGGCACGTGCTAGGCCAACACACCTCCTAATTTTCAGGGAGGAGCATCGCCGCCGCCTTCGACCGGGTCCTCATCTGGAGGCTGCAATTATCTCGTTTATACAGTCAGTGTGTCGGAAAGGAGCTGCTCCCGACTCCGTTCCGTAGGTAGGACACGATCCTTCTGGGAATTTCGACGAAATTTCCTGGAACCGTCAATGCAATTCCCCCGAAGCACCCATCGTTTCTTTTTGTCCTCGTCACTGGCTGCCACGGCCGCGGCTGGCAATCTCTGCTACTCACGCCGAGGTGGCGGAGGGTTCAATTTACGGCCTTGATGACGGACACCATAAAGTTTGCGCTCTTCCAAGGCGGCAAATTTTATTGATTTGCGGTTTTTGCTGGCATTCCTCGCGGAAGATGGCAACGGCGCCGATCTTAAATTCGCGACTCCGCGCCCGATAACGAGTTCTTAATATCTCACAAGCACGGCGACACGGGGGAGAGAAGGCATTTCCGGGATGGTTACTGCCATTTTACTCCCACTGATTTATTCCATTTATTTGCGCAATTAATTTGACTCCCTTCCGCCTATTCTGCAGACGTTGCGTTGGTCAAATAGTACGATTTCCTTTTCTAAATGTCTCAACGTAGTCATATCCGACATACGCGAAAGGTCTAAGCCTAAGACTTTTGTGGGTCTTCGTCCTATAGTCGTTTAGTTACTATAAAGGGAGCCCCAGTGGTCTAGCACTCGAAAATTTGAGGCATTTTTAGAATTATTTTTTAAATAAGGTGAAAATAATGAACAACGATATTAAAACCTTGTAGGTATATCATAAATTCATAATACTTAAAAAACATTTTTATAATAATCAAAAAAAAATTTAATTGTTTAAGAACTAGCGTTGCAGATGAACCCCCTTTCAAAAAAATGGACCTGCGCCGCGGGTGATTTTTTGGCTCTTTCACTTACCTACGTGAAAAATAAAAAACAGAAAAATTATTAATCTATATGAGTGTAGCTATTGCCGATGCCAGAAAAAAATATATTTTTGACAAAATAGTGCGTTTAGTCTCTGAATAAACACCTTTGAATTTTAAATTTGACGGTTATATCGGCGACATTTCTGTAGAAAGCCGTCGGCTATCTTCACATCTTCCAAGTCATTTTATATCGCCAGGCGTTACCTATTCCCAGCGAGAGTAACTAATTTGTTATTCGGCTTATTAGGGAAGAGAAATTTGTCGCAGTTCACCTGAGGAAAACGAATGCACCCAGATAGCTGTTTTATTACCGATCATTAACCGCTACAAAGCAAGCCAAGCGGGCAACAAAACAACCGCCGGCCAACGCCGCCGCCGAAGAATCTGAGCTGGCCACAGACTGATTGATCAGTGCCCTCGGAAGAAATGTCAGATTGTCGCAAGATCGAACACCGCTAGATACCGATCTTCCTCACGTCCATTTTCTGTCGAACATGTTTTTTGTCAAAGGCGCGATCGGGGCTCGGCCGGAGCCGAAAAGCTAAAATTCGACAAGTTTTTGTCCTCGACTTCGCGGTGCTCCTAACTCACGAGAGCGGATGCTGTGGAGTGGACCAGCCGCAGAGGAAGGTCGGTGCTGGGGCTGGGGCTTCGGTGTCCCCGATCGCAATCGCAAGAGATCATTAAGAGGATTCGAAGGCGCCGCCTCGTATCTCGTGGACCGGAGCGCGGCGGCAAAGTCCTACAGCACCATGCTAATCAAACTTTGGGATGGTCACACGAAAATCATTAAACAAAAACGAGGGCGGCCCCTTTGAGCGGAGCTCGAGTAATTAATTAAAGAATTTTATTTCGTCCACTCGCTCGGTCGGGGCTGAGGGGCTGCGCTTTATAGCCGCTTAAAGCCCACTAAGGCCGAGATTACACGGACGGTGTTGGCCGCGCTGCACCGCTTGCAAGGGATGGACGCCGCCGGCGAGAATGCCGAGATCTGATCTGGTCACTTGCAGGTGATCTCGCCGCGGCCCGAGCTTCCTACCTGTGGGCTCTCGGATCTGTCCAGTCACCTGGGTCGGCGCGCCGCATGGAAGCGGGCCCAGCTTTGCGAAAAGTGAGAAGGCGTTCGGTAATTAATAGGAAGCTGCCTCGTTTTGTACTCCAAAAAGTCCCATTATGTCAAATTGAAACGTCTCGAGGAAGTGTAGTGTAATGGGCGAGTGCGGTAAGTTAGGTGTCATTCGACAAGATATATGCGCCGGCGATATGCGCCCGTGTGTTCGCCAACTTGTCGCTTTAATTGCTCAATTGAGTTGTTCCGTGCGAGCGATGATATTTCTTCAAAGTTATGTTGCTGGCGAGCTATCGACGTCTTGCAGAGATTCCGGGCAATGCCGGTTTTTGTCGGCCGGGGACAGAAAAGGGGGCTATTTGGGGATTCGCGGGCTTGGTGACATGTCACTTGTTGTCACTCGGACAAATAATTAACTGAATGTAGCGGTAAATCAAGAGCTCTGATTAGTACGACACGAGATACATTTGTTAGATTCAGAAGCACAAATTTTCACTTACGGTAAGGAAATTTCGAATTAAATTCAACACTTTCTTATGACACATATATAAAAGTTCAGAAAAGAAAACGATAATCATAAAGGCAAACTTACAGCTTAAGAACAATAATTTCAGACTTGGTTGACTGTCTAAGGAAAGATCTCTTCACGAATTTTGATGAAATGTTGTATAAAAGTATTCATTTTCCTTTTCCTTAAAACAAACCAATTAAAGCCAATTATCTTGTTCGATTTACTGACACGACAAGCACGCATGTGGCATCTGAAATGATGATTCAAAAAAATCGAAAGTTTTCCTTTGAATTATTTGAATTTTTTTTAAACTTCATTTTATAGGAAATCTTTCGGGGTTTTTGCTTAAAAACATGGAAATTCCAGTGCAGGAATGTTCCTTGCTTTTCCCAAAAGGATTGTAAGAATACGCAGAACATAGCGGTACGCAATTTTAATTTTTCGATATTTTATAGCTAAATTTTCCAGAAAATACTATAGCGACCGACAAAAATGTTTACATATCCACAATATTTTAAGGAAACGTATAGATAGATGCTTAATTGCAGATTAAGATTGTATACGGAAAAAAAAACGAACGTTTTATTTGAAACATATCCATAACTATCCTTTTCGTACAGCATAGATGTTTATTTGATCAAAAATCTAACTGTTACATTTGCAAAAAAAAAGGTAACTAATTCGAAATCATTGGACATCTTTCTCTAGATTCAAATAACCACAAGTGCTAAAGTACTCACAGAGTAAATGATGTGTGAAATTATTGTAATTTATTCACTTAAAAAAAAGAAAAGCTACTTCCCAGTGGACTGTTCAATTAGGTAACCCAGATTCGTAGTTCAGTGACAAACGCTGAGTTGAAAATTTATAATATAGCGTCCACTCGGCATAGCTCTTTCAGCCGAACTTCACATAATTTCCGTTTACTTTAACACAATAAACGATTTCAACTATACAAGATATGAATTTCGTGCGATTTTAAAATTAAACCAGAGGGACTTCTAAAATCTATTCTAAAATCTGAGGACAACATTTGTTTGATAATAGGTAACTACAATAGTTATAATTATAATTCAGTGCAAAAATTTCCTGTTAAACCCGACTGCGGATCCGATTTCGATAAAAAATACAGCTATTGTATGAAAGTGATAACGACAAATATGATTGAAGTAAATTTAAAAATAGACTAGAAGAATTTTAAATGTAAAAGTGACAATTCATTTTAAACTGAAAGTGATAGTGATGTGAAAGAATAATATTTTGATGAGAGTTTTTATTTATTATTTATTACTATCATCACTATATTAACCTCCTTAGGGATACTGACATTACATATGTTTCGGAATTCAAATGTGTTGAAGAACTTCTTATAACTAAAGTAATTACGTTAAATTGAAATATCTTCATACTCGTATGTAGGTAGATATTTCAATTTTCTCTGAAAAATCAAAATCGAAAGGCAAATGGTTAAAGGATTCGGTAAGTTTATATTAAAAAACTGATTAACATAAATTTCTCTCAACGTTTTCTAAAACTATGTTCCGTTTTAAAAAGACAAAATCTGTGTCTGTATTTTTTGAGAAAAAATTGGCTAACCTATTCATTTGTGGACGAACCACAGGGTACCATTTAATTTGGTCAGTGACGGCGAGTTGCAATGCCGCACAGAGAAGGAATATCAAATTAGGTGGTAATACGAAATTCGCACCTTCCGCGGCCACGTAAAGGCCTTTTTTAAAATCCATTTAGCGGCCGATTATGGACTGGATGGTACGGTCGTTTTGGCAATTCTTTAAAATAAATGAAGCAAGAACCAGCCGCGGTGGACGCAGAGACCGCGTGTGAGCCCGGCAGCTGGCCTGGAAGGTTGTCGCAGGTACATGCTCAGTTCGACCGCTGCGGCCGCTCACATTTCGCGCCTGGCTCATTTATAAATGATATGACAGTCGACAAGGTGCGATCTTTCGAGTATTTTATTCCGAGTTTGAGCTCCTTCCCACGAGACGGTTGCGCCTTGCGCGGCGGATATTCCGCGACGTATTCGACTTTGTTGCAAATTGCGGCGCGCGCACGTGAATAGCTGATTTTGCCGGGTTGGCCGGGCGGCGATGCATGCGCGACGTGGCGCGAACATTAGGCCCGCCGCGCCGACTTATCTCGCGGGTAATCTCTGCACTCGAGTGTCGTACGAGTGACAGTATCTGACAAATAATTTTGTCATCTGAATGAGCTCGTTGGCTCGAGTTTATGATGCGACGGCCAGCCCGAGTACGCGGAGACTGTAAACATCCCGAGGTACCCTGCACGCGGTTTCCAATTTATTGGAGTGGCCGCGGTTGCGGGGGATACCCTCGATCATAAAAATTCGCGCAGTGCGAAAGTGCCTGCCTGGGAGGAATGCGATAAGCCGCCCCAGTTCGCCGCTGAAGAATGACCGAACCTCGCCGGGTCGTCCTTCTCGCTGCGCTGATCGCCGTCCGATCGCGCAACAAGAGCAAAGCCAGCGTTACGGCGAGCAATTAAAAAACTGCATCGCGGCTCGGATTTTCTTTGCCGCGGCTTATAAACAAATGCGGCCGCGATGCGTACCCCGAGGAATTTTCATCGTCTTCCCTTGCAATTAACAAGATCTCGGCGAAGCTCCACGGCCGTGACTGGCCGCCTCGAGACGATCGCTGACCGTTTGTTTATGGTGCATGTTGGGCCCTCAGGACAAAGTGACCAGATCAGGAGCATGTCGAATCTCTGCCCCTCTCAGGACCCTGTGTCGGCGGAACCTTAGCACTTTCCAGGTGTATTAAGGTTACCTTGCAACTATTATGCAAAAAAAGCCAAATATGGCTCGAGATCGAGCCGCTCCAATTACCCACCTCTGCGCCCCGCAGCCATCTCTATCGTCCTCTGAGCAGTCACCTTCTTAATTGTATCCCCCGGCTCGGGTTTCGTTTTTCTTAATTAATTTATTTTTCCACTCGTTTCGGCTCTCCCAGGACAAATTTATATTAATGAGCGCTATAAAGGCGAAGCTTTGACGAGGACGGTTTACTGGCCAGCGGACCGTTTGGTTTTCTCTAAATTGCTGCCTCATTATGGACATAAGCGGCATCAGTTCCCTGGCTCTGACCAGCCCGAAATCTTGAAATCGTATTGAGACGTTGCCCGATAGCATCTTCATGGGTGTCCGCGGCCGCCTTATCCGCGAGAGTCAATAAATTAAATTGAAAAATTGTTCTGCATCCATCACCAGCGATAGTGTTATTAGGGGTCATTTCGGGTGTAGTAATCATCACTCTGCGCGAGTCGCTTTTCAACGTAATTTGCTCAGGTGCTAAGTTAGGAATTTCAGTTAAAAGACAGATTTTACTTTAAAATAATGATATTTTTGTAATATTTTATTATATAGCGTGCATCGTTAAGAGGATCAGCCGCCGCTGAATGGCAGAGAATCTCACCACCACTAACATAGAAAAAAAAGCAGTGTTCGTAAGATTTTTCGTTATAATGATACTTTTGAAAATGTTACAAATTATCTTAACTATGTATGCATGGCCATATAGAACTGGACTGCTAATTGACGGTCGAAAAGTTAGACCATTTTAAGTTAGATGCAAACCATTTTGAGCAAACCTGACTTAGAAAACTCATGCTATGAAAACATGTGATAGATAGACTCAAAATTACAAAAATATGCATATATTTGTATACGGTAATTATAAATTTGCAAAAACTTTGTTGAAACTCAAAACTTTAGTTGGCAATACCTTGAAAAATAGCAAAGTTTTATAAAAGTCTTCTTAACCGTTTTTTCTGAAATTAAAATTTAGAATAAAAAAATTATATTTAATTATATAGGTATTTGAAAATTCAATTAAAAGTGCAAAACATTCCTTTTTTTCTTATTGTTTTCTAACAAGTTATTCTTAGAATAAACAAATATTGCACCTTAAAAATGCATGATATTTTCAAATAAACGTACAATAAATATTAGGCTTCGTAGCCTTAACGAAACCCTATTGTTTAAGGTCACTTATCCCAACCTATATGTGCAATGGAGAAAATAAAATAAAAATGTCGGCTTAAAGGCATGAGATATATTATTTCTCAAGAACTCAATTTTATTTCATAACGAAGACATTAGCACAATACCTATTTTATTTAATGTTAACAGTAACTGCCGTCACATTTTTATCACATTAGCGGATTAACGATTATTGAAATTTATTTTCACATTAGTTGACTTTTTGACTAACTGTGCACACCTCTGCTAAAAGCTTAACCGCATAACCAGCCCAATATTTTTAAAGATTAATTTAAGTTAAAGAAAGAAAAATCGCGAAAATGTCTCTATTTTGGACGATTACAATAAACATCAATGGATTTCAGTTTAGAAAAGGTATAAGTTATGAATTCGACTTTTAAGAGCTGCGCATAACTTTAACCCATTGAAATGATTTTTTTAAGGTTCCGCAGTGATAGTGGCAAAATAAAGCGTCGTCAAAAAACGTTCGTGAAATTTTGCATGTAGAATATGCATGTATTTTGAATTTTTGTGGCTCATTGTATAAATATATAAAATATTTTAAAACTTTTCCAAATGTTCCATGAAATGGACTAAGTTTCACAAATTTCCTAAGTTAAATCGCATGTAATACTAAATTTTATACAATATCGCAAAAAATCGCAAAATTGTAAGTAATTTTTTTGTTTTTTATGGTTCCCGATTTTCGGAACGCGTTTCATATTAAAACAGTTTTTTTTAAGGACAATATGCATAAAAACAGCAGAATATATTTATTTAAAATGATGCAAAAGTAGGTAAATGTCGTTACAAATCAAAATATGTGGATGGAGCAGACATGTAACGAAAAGATGATCTCGATTTAGCGGAGTAGAGCATCGCTATCACTTTCGGCGGCAATTGGCCAGAGTTTACCTTCCATCAGCAGCTCAAGATCGATCTTGAGATTTTCCATCTTGGAAATTCCGTAGCGAAGCCGGTTGCGGAGGTACGCCCGTAATCGTTTATCTCTTAAATCACAGGTAACTTGCTCACATGCAGAACAGCGAAATTATCGCGCCTAGTTACTGGCCCATTGCGCCGCCGCGGCAGCGTTCGTTTGCGGGACAAAACGCAATTGAGTCGACTTGACGGCTGCGTCGTCGCGTCGTCTTTGTCGATTTCTTCAGGTGAGCACGGCGCAGTGCACAGCTCGTCTGCACCGCCGCGTCGCCGCACATTTGCATTTGCGCTGCGCGTTCATTAGTATTCGTGTTCGCGGACTGATTTTGGATCGCGGCCGCGTCGAGGCAAGGTGGAGGCGATGCTGCTCCGCGGCACCTCTCTAGCGCTCGCTGCATGGCCGCTGTCGTTGCATCCTTTTTTGCGGGAGATGCTAATTTGTTGGCCCGAATGCAATTCCCAGCGGAGCCAAAAAGACAACTTCGTCGGCTGATGTTCTTCCATGTTTCTTTCTAGACTATTTTTACCGCCGGTTTAATTTATTATTTTTGAATGCAGCAAAGATCATTTCGGATCGAACCTTTTATTTGGCCACATTCGCTTTTATACTTATACAAAACATATATATATTTTTACAATTCATTGCAGCCCTATTCGCCCTTTGTTTGTTTTATGAACCATGCTAACTTTAGCATCAGAACGTAGCAACAAAAGAACACATCATAACAATCGACTGATCAAATTATGCTGAAGTATTTTATAAAATGTCTAAAGAGGTAATATTCTATTGCAATTTAATACGAAAGTGACCTTTAGGAAACAGAATATCTAAAAAAGTCAGGAAGTTAAAACGAAAAGCAAATTTATGAAATAAAAAAGTATGCTTCATATCTTTGCGATCTAAAGCCGCGTTAGACTTTCTCTAATTTCTAAAAATATATTGCTTGTCTTTACAGAGATCCGAAGTATAGATAGTCTTGAGGTGTTATTTCAAGCAATTAGCTGCGTTTTTTTTTATTGAGTTCCGGATCTAGTTCAGTACTTTGTATGGAAATAAAATAACAACTTTTATCCCAGATAATTTCCCGGTTCTTGATCAAAAAGCTAGCTAAATAGTTTCAAAATATTTTTAGAGAGACGGTTGTGTAGAATTTTGAGTCACAAATGTTATCTCCCTGACATTGTGATTGTAATTTTAACCTGTCAGAAAAGCCAGAGATAAAATCGTGACCTCATTTATCACATCCATCCTCTCCAAATTATTGATTCACTTTTAATTCAAAACAAAATTATTTTTACACGGCGTTCGCTGCAAACAAATTTTACTGATATAACAGACAGTCAGGTATACCAACTTTTAAATCACAACAAATCGCTAATACAGATCGTTATTTTCATATAACCTAGAACTGCAACTAAAATCGGAACGCAATGAAAAGAATGCACCTATTTTAATGAAGTTTAAAAAATAGTAGCCAATATGTTTGACAAACGATAGGAACTGATTTAGATTTTCGATTTTTTAAGATCGCAGAATTGCAGTTGTATGTATTAACCATTAACAACATCGCACTTCTAAATTTTGATTTAAAAGTGCACATACATTTATTTGGTTAAAATAATAACGAACGCTTCTGGTGTACAGTAATAAACAAGGATGGAAGACCGCAACATTGATATACATACCTATGTAAATATTTAATACATACCATAATAGCAAAATTGGAAAACCTTTTCTTCTATCGCGGTTGCATTATTATAACCGTTGTGTTTTCAAAAGTGGTTGCATATTCATAATATATACTAGTCAAACATCGTCTTTTTAAAATTATGTAAACTGATAGTCGTTTTAATAATTGAACACTTATTAAAGTTGGTGAAAATAATAACAGTATACAAATTAACAATACATTTGAATATAGACGTACTTAACATAAAATTATGAACTTGATATATGTGTAAACTGAAAAACGAAAATAGAGATTTAAAGAGCATTTTGCCAGATTTTTAGTTTTTTTTTGCTACTCTTCTTGGCACGAAAGATCGAAGCATTTGGTAGTTTTGCGCATTGTGCTCAAGCACGAAGACAGATATTATTTTGTGGAGCACCTTATGGTCGTACAAATTACCCGACGACAAATTTATGCCTCATTCCATCCTCTAATTAGAGACCCCATTAATTTTTCTCACCTGTTCAGAGCGTTCAGCCGCCTTTATGGGAGATGAAAAGTGAAAACATTTTTCGGTACAAATGAATGCAAATATTCTCGTTCTTGAAATATTTTAAGCATTTGCAAACGAATGCCGAACTTCTTTCGGCATCGACCAGACCAGGCCGGACCAGGGCTCACCAATTAAATTCCTCAGAACAACTCGGCCGAGCAGGCGGGCGTTTTTTGATTTCGCCGATTAATTCGAAAAAGGTGCTGGCCATGTTTAGCGCTCCGCTGCGCTCTCTTGAATATTTCGGCTCATTTACATACACGAAAACTTGACTCTGGTTTTCGACATGTCCGGCTTGGCTGGCTTCCCGGTTTCCGCCGCCGCCCCCCGAAAATCTCTTCGCATTTAAATTAGTCTAAACGCATGAATAATTCTGGCTTTATTCGAGCCCTAAGTGACCATCCATCAAATTTTTACCTATTTGTGTCTGAAAAGCGCTTAAACTCAACCTTTATTAGCAGTTCGACGGCCGATACCATCTTTCGGGAAAAGAGGGATTGCATTGATTTATGGGTGATTTATCTGGCGATTTACACGCGATTTTCGGAATTAAAGATGACAGCTTTATGCATATGCAGTGGCTTTTTTCGCGCGCTATTCAGCCTAGGTTTTCAATGGATAAGCATATAAACCGGTCTATTATCTCTTGCCAAATTTCCTTGTGTCAAACGTGCATTTATCTAATTTAAGCAAAATAGAATTGTTTAAACTTTTATTCATTTTTATGAGAGGCATTTCCGGAAATTTTACGATCACAAAATGAAACGAGCACCTGCTCTGCGGCCTTTTTATTGATGCAAACGATTTATAATTTATTGCAATTCGCAGCACATAATCTCGTCACTTATGTCGACATTTATCGAGATGGCCATTTAAAGTGCATTAAAAAGAAACTTGGTTTGTTCACTGCTATAGAGGCCTTTAGGTCTTCTTTAATGGTTTAAAAACAGTTAAAAGTGAAACTATTTCACCTACTTCTAGACGCGAATCTGGTTCAAAAGATAATAATGTAATTTTGTAACATTAAATTTGATTTACTGCTATTTAAAAGAAAAAACAAAGCAGTTTGACCTCACTAGAAGCTTAAAATTTATCTTATGCATTTTTAATCCCATGGTATAAATATGATACAATATATACAATTTAATAGCAACTTATGCTTGTATGTACCATCAAGTTCGAATCAGACGGTAAAACATGAGCTTCTTTGCAGTAGTAAAAGAGAAAATATGATGCTGAAGAACGAGTCTTTTATTTGATTTTTACTGTTCTCATCTCTTCATTATGTTAATAAAATAATTCTTAATTGATACGCATTTATTTCCATATATTAAACGATTGTGTTAAAATGGTTTGTTCATTGCCTTGATGCATCAATTTGCATTTTTAAATACTTTTTTTGGCAAGTTTCCAATTATTAGCTTAATTTTATATAAAAACAGATAACAGATTATACGAATTCCACATTTATGTCTCCTTATTTCCTGTCATTGATTTCTGGCAATTCTTATTGTTAGTTTTGACAAATTCAAAATAGTGAACTGTCAAATTATATATTTCAATTAATTTGTATGAAAGTTAGTAAGCAGGATAGTTTTTACATATGACTATTATTCATCTTATATAGCAAAATTGTATCTACGGAGACAAATACAAATAACAATTTTCTGGATTTAAATTATGTGGTCAACTATAGGTACATTAACAAACCCCAGATGAAGAGCGCCACTAAATTTAATTTCAAGTTTCATATTAAAATGGAACGTTACTCTTATAGTGAAACTTCAATGTTTGTCTGTTTATACACTATAGACGTTTTTCTTAAAATCTATACACATGTTATTGTTTTTGAATTCGTATATTCATAAAGCTTTTTTGTTTACGGTGCCGTTTAATTCAAGACTTAAAATAAAAACTCTTGATTTTCTTCTCTTCGACTAGATCTAAAGGTGTAGCATAATATAATATGCTAAATTATCCATTTTGTGACTAAAGTTATATATATTACATATATTATACATTATGTACCTAATGTAGTTTAGCCTCCCTAACCACTTTATATATTTATTAATATGTAACTATATTTATTGACATATGTATTTACATATTTTGCGCTATGGGTACCGAGAGTCATCGTTTTTTAAATAACAGTAGGTAAATTATATTCGCTTTTAATATGAACAAAATCATTTAAAAAATCTTTATAAACATATTTAATAGAAGTTTCGGATGTGCATAATAGGTAATATGTAAAGTTGCGTTAATTTGAGCATTTCCCTAATTCCAAAGGTATACTATTGGTTTTTTTTGGTGTTTACTTTTAAGGTAATAGTAAGATTAATTTATTTTGAAAGTTTAGTTTAGACAAGTTGACCTTTGAAATTGATAATTATTACTTTTGTATTTCTTTTGCTGTGAGATAAGATCAACTGGATTTCATCTACCTAAGTACAGACCTCAGTTATACATGAAACTGAGCGGGAAGATTAAACCAAAATAATTTCATGCTTTTCCATCCATTACAAATTATGACTTAATTAAAAATATTCTTCACCTCCTGCAATTCCAGAAACAATTAAGAATGTGAATAGTAAGCGGTTCCGGCACTGACTGCTAATTATGACCGTCATCCTCAGCGCGTAAATATATCAAACTCAGCATAAAGGGTGCTTCAGGGAGAAAGATTAAAAAATAAGTAAAAACTAAAAACTGCACGGCGCGACGCGGATTAATTTCCAACTCAAATTGACCTGCAATTGGCGTCTCGAATGCAGCTTTCGTCCTCGGGGAACGGATCAAGTCAGGTGCAAATCTTCTAATTAGGTGCCGCCAAAACGTGAAGAGTCGAATGCTTCACGAAGACCGGTAGCCACGGCGCTAGCGTGGCCTGTGCTAATTGCGTCCACTTAATGGCCATTTCCGCGGCGGGAGCGCTTTTTGGACGAGTGACAAGTTGGGCATTCGCGCGATCATTCCCGGGGACGTTTTAATTTTCCGTTCAAAATCAACACACACGCTCATTAGCCACGCCTGAGCCGATTGGGGCCCATAACTGAGTGACCCCTGCTGGGTCTGCGGGCACCCGCGGCTGCTGCGGTCTCACACCTTTCGCTCAGGTGTGATGAAAAATTACTAGCGGTCGGGACGCGGACGTGTACACGACGAGACAATGAAAGCGTTGTTCCAAGCCGCTGGTTGGTGACCACAATGGAGAGTGACCGCAACTTTCGCGATAAGGGAACACGCAGATACGCGTCCGCTAATATTTTCAATTTTTTTTAAGGCTCACTTGGGCCGCGTCGCGCGGGAGGGGAGCGACAAGAATTGGACGCGGCTGCGATTGCGTCTTGAATTTATGTGTCCACCCCGGCCCGCTGTCCGGCCGGATTGACCTGCCCTGGAGTTTGCTAGAGACCGCAAGTGCGTGTCTGAGTCTGAGCTGTCTCGGATCTATTTTGATGGCGCCTCCAGAATAAGGTCTTATCTTGGCGCGACATTTTTTTTAGTTTTTTCGTCGTGTTCAGCCCCCGGCCGCGCACCTCTACCTGCCTCCTCGCCTTTCGAGTTTTCGAATTTTATTGTTGTGTTTATGGGCACTTGAGCGCTGAGGTACCTCCGGGCCGGCAGGGATTTTTGTAAAAGTGCGAGCAGCGCCGAGATAGCCGCGTTATCGACAAACACAACCAGCCCCAGTGTCCGGCACATTTTATGAGGGTCAGTAGTAAGTGCTGTCCTCAGAGGCAGACAGGTCAAATAAAATCAGAAAAAGCCGAAAAAGGAGGATTCGACGACGACGCTGCCAGCGAGATAAGGCCAAGATTGCTTGAGCGAAAGGATTTGGGCATATTGTGGATAAGAAGGGCTCTAACCTCCTAATTAGAGGCGAAAATGTCTGCACGGATCCGGCGCGATAGGTGAAGGTCCGTAAACCAGCCTCAAAGGACAAGGCTCTAATTTCGTCGGATTAACGCCAACTAGTTGCTAAGCAGGCGATTGCTGCAATTGCAACAAGTAACAGGTTAAATGGGTTTTAGGGAAAGCCCAACAGTTTGCACATCTGAGGGCCTAATCGGTTTTTGAAAGTCAGGTTCATTCACTGTTAGAATTCAAAATATGCTGAAATACCATCCAATACAGCTACTTGTTAATTGAAACCTATACATACATATACCTACATAAGATGTATGTATCCTACAATAGTAAGTATACGCGCTTTTATTAATCTATCCTTACTCTGACTTTGAAACACTTGTATTGGTTTTATTTTTATTTTAATTCATCTACAAATCTACAATTATCTAGACTATATAATTACAGTCTACCTCCATAAAACGTAACTCTTGGATATACATAATGTATAACCTCTAGCTTAAGTCTAATGGTTAACACCAAGACAAAAATCAAAAGATATATTCTTTGGAAAGATTAGAAATCCTCGGTAAAGAAGCGCGAGGTTTGGATAAAAAGAACTATTATAGTTAGTTGTTGCGAATTGGAAAAGAATGAATTTCAGGTCTCCTCGTTCTACCATAGGTTGTGTTAAATTTGCATCTCTAGCCTTACGTTTTTATATATACACATTTATGAACAAATGTGTATACAATATGTACCTATTGACAAAAGTTTAATTTTCTTAAAATGTTATAAATATGTATAGTTGTTTAGTTGAACTTTCTTTTCAAGTTCTGAGTTAATTTCGTAAGTTGAAGATTTATTGTAAATTATTTCTAGACGCATGTATGTATAAATATGTTAGTTACTAAAGAAAAATGCAAAGTGGTTGTCACGACACACAATAGCATTTCCTTTTCCAGAACGTATGTACCTATATGTCAATGAAAAAATTCATCAATGACTCAAGGACGGACTCCCTGAAGTGCAATAGGACAAAAAATGCCCGCCAGGAAGTTTCATTCATAAAATCGAGGCTGTAAACCGAGCTGGCTTGTCTAGCCTAAAATTACAGAAAGAGTAAACTGTCGCCACGGTCCTGGAGACGACTCTTGTGCCGCTCCGAGGCAGGTAATTAAACTATGGCGTCTGGTGACCTGGGCTCTTGGGAAAATTTGTAAGCACTTTGCCTGGTGTTACCTTATACCTAATGACTCGTCAAAAATGCACTTGGTCTGGAAATTCCGTAACTATGCCAAAAAATAGCAGAAGTAGGTAACATAGCAACTCGGTTTACCTTAGGTCAGTCGTAACCTTGAGTCGTGGTGCTGTGATTAATTAGACCTCTGTCCAGAGATGTTTTAATCTTCATTAGTGGTTTAGGTGAACGGAAGTAAAGTTGATTTATTGCTTCAGGCAGTTTTGGCTAATTGGTTGGTTGACCATCTCGGTCTATTCATTGTCGTCGTCAATTTCTATAGATTGTATGTAAGGTTATTGATAATTGGGATTTCCAAGGTGATAAAGCCTGCACAGTTTTCGATAGGTTACGATTTAATATCTAAGTACATATAATAGATTTAAAACATACAGGATTATATAATTTCTTAAAACTACGAATTAATAAAATAAAAGTTATGGTAAATACATAAAGCTAAGATCCTCTCTTGTTAAAATAGCCAAATGTTAAGCATGAAATAATTTTCTTTCTATTTTTTTTATGAGACAAAACATGCTTTAATTCTGAAGAAAAGAAAATTTGTTGGATTTATAGAAAAGTTCTTGTTATTCATATTATACCTATTACATATACTGACAAAAAGAGAAGACACTCTAAAAAATGTGTGTAAAATTGCTATTTTGAAAGTTGGAGATATTGGAGTATTTTTACAACTAATTTGGAAAATTCCGCTTTAAAAGTATATTTTTGCAACATTATGAACATAAAACTAAAATTTTTAAGCTTTAGAGTTTACACTAAACTATCGCATATTTACCGCTGATAAACTGTTATTTCTCAACAAATAAGTAAAATTAAACTTTTAAGTTGTAAGGCCGTTTTCGAATTCATGCACTTGCATTTCTCACTAATTCTTCGGACCGCACTTGCTCTTTTCTAGGTTCCCATGAATTTAGTGTACTCGCGAGGAGGTAGGTACACTACACTTTTCACAAATAAGAAAGTGTTAGTGCATAGCAATCTACGTACAATTTCGAACGCCCTACACACTATTCTAAGATTTTCGGAGAATATTTAGTGCGGAAAATAGATTTAAGTGCAAATGCATGTGAATTCGAAAAGGACCTAAAATTAGGCCTTAATATAGTAATTTAAACACTAAGGCCCTTACCAATAAAATTTTTTAGTGTCGCTATTAAATTAGTGGCCACTTAAACGGCACTAACTAAATTTAATAGTTCAACTATCTTTTCGTACCAATAACATATTTAGTGACGGCACTAAAATAATTAAGGTCGGTTTACCCAGTCGTTTCAAACTACATACATATTGTCAAATTTAATTCCAAATATTGACATACAGTACAGTGCCAAAAAATTATAACCACCAACATTTATACTTCCATATTATTATTTTGAGAAAAACTCAATTATATTTTTACGCGTTTAAGATAAACATTTAATTAAGCGTAAATTCACATATTTTGCAAATTAATATTTCTAGTATTTAGTATACTCGCCATTATTTTTAATAACACTTGCTAATCTCCGTGACTTTCTTCAATGTAAATATTTATGCTTTGAGCGTTAAGTGAAACGGTATACCATGCAATATTTCTTGGAAACATGAAAATTTGTTTATTAATATTTATATTTGATAGAACTGGAATAAATGAATGAGGGCATACTTTTTCATATTGCATATTGGTTCGTAACGTAACGATTACTTATTCTTCAAACAATGATAACAAAGGAGAAAAGATTGCAACTGAGCAAGGAAATGTTAATCTGTTTGATTGTTTGCGAGAAAAATGTAATCAGAGTTCAAATTTTGAAATTTGTTAGAGTGGTTATAATTTTCTGGCACTATACTGTAAAATATAAAATTGCTATTTTTTAATTGTAATTTTAAATTTTTGAGCTGTTATAATGCAATATAAAATACATTTGAAAAATATGGAGAGCAATACGAAGCAGGTAAATGAACATGATTTAAACAAAATATAATATTATTATATGGAGGACTTCGTAGAGAGTGCGATCAAGTAACTGGACGCCTGAGATGAAGGAGTCCTTAAAGTCCCTTATAGAGCCTCACGTGGCCATTATAGACTCAAAAGAGAGTGCTACAAAGATGTTAAAACTAAAAATAGCTGTTTCCTTATCAAATCTGTAATTATGTTATTAGCAACCAAATATGGGTACTCGAATAAACATATTTGAAACTTTTTCATTTTTTTGATACTTACCGATAAAAATTAACAAACTCTGAATCGCAATAATGTACAAACGGATCAATTCTTTTTTTATAATTTTTTTCCTTTCTACAATAAGTTGTATCTCCAATCAACTCTAAATCCATTAAAATATTTCTGTCCATTTTAATTGACTTATTTATCAAAAATTCTAGGTTTCTTCACAGCAAAACTCGTACATTTGACATAAATAGTAAGCTACTTGGAAATTTAATCGCGCAATTCGGTGCAACCGCAACTAAGCATTCCACTAACGCTAATCGCAGTATGAAAATCGTTATTGGTACGACTTTTTAGTTAATGGGACATTTTTAGTTAGTTGCCAGTTTAATAGAGCGTTATTGGTAAGGCCCTAAGGACGCAATTTTTGTGTAACTAATTTTACTCTAATTTGCTTAATACCTTATTTTGTAAAATTACATATTGAAACAGAAAACAAAGTTGCCTACTATAATAGTAAGTAGTAATAATATTTTTTAGAGTGTAATAGATTCATATATGAAACAAAAAAATATAAGCCTACTTTTAGAAAAATTCGTTCCTTATGGGCGGGAAATCTATAAGTTGATTAGAGAAGTTATTAAATAAAAACGACGTTTTAGCTGCACCATTCTTACCTCAGCATTTATTTTTTGATTGTTAGATGGGGTTTATAATGGGAAATTCATTTGAACGCAATGTGTAACGTATTTTATTTTAAGCAGAAACTTTAGCTCCTCATAAGAAATATAAGTTTACAAATAAATTCGAATAATCCAGTAAATAACATACTCAAAACTAAATTAAAGAAAGGAGTATGTAGAAATAAAAGAAAGCACTTACGCTGACTTGAGGGTTCAGGACACACTCATGACTTAAAGATCCGGGAACTTCTTAAAACGAGTCTGTGCAAGGAGCGAACGAACATACATATTTCATCCTGACGGCGGCGTCAAGAGCACATTTTTAGCAGCTCATGAAAGTCACAACACAACGTGAAATTCATGGCGCCACATGGGCCCTACTTAATTGATCCGCTGAACGGCTCCCACCCGCGGTTATGATTTACGGCGATAGTTTTGAAGATTCAGTTCAGTCGGCTCACCGTAAATAAAAGGAGGACGTTGTTTATTCCCACAGTTGTTTATACTGAAAACCTCATCGAAAGAAAATCGGTTCATAAACACCGAAACCCAGCCGTTGGCGGCCGTGTAAATCGCGCTCAAAGCTAATTGTAAGATCAACAGTTCATGCGATCTTTGCGTGACTTTTGGTTTTGTGATTAATTGGCTTCTTTGAAAGTAAGTCAAAAATTATTTTTATTCAATTGAACTCACTTTGAAAACAATTAATCCTATGATTATCATCTTCTTTCCTTGTAAAATGAAAATCCAATTCAGGGTTTTAGTTTTATACTAACTATTTAAGGCATACTGATTTAGAATTTATATATTCTTGTTGAACAATATCGCTAACATTCATGTAAAACAGAAAACACTATTATATTTTTATTAAGTATAATTTGAAAAAAACTATACCATAAATAAAATTTTAAACCTAGAAAAATTAAAATCACGGAAGATAGGAATGATAAATTAATGTCAATTTAATTCAATCATGTTTTATTTTAATACAACACAAAATAATATATTTTTTTATTCATTTCATAAAGGTCTGAGTATAAATTCGCTTTGAACATATGGACAACCACTGGATTTTGGGAGTATTTTTATTCTCCTTATTGCTGAGATCGAGATGATACTTCTGCCCAATTCATTTTTTATCTTCCTATGTGATCCGATAGAAATTCATCAAAAAGTATTGCTTTCAATGTAGCAGCCTTTCTTGAAGGACGGAGCGTGCGCAATAAGGAAAATATACATAATTTTCTGCCAAAATCTTTACCATAATATATCATCATATAGAATATGGTAACGTGTATCATCCGCCGAATTAGTAGAGAAAAACTACATAGGTATACCTACATATTTATAAAAATAAAAATATGTCAGAAAATGTTTCAAAATTAATGTTTTACGGGGTCTACCAAATATCAATGCCTTAAAATGAAAATAGCATTAGACGCAGTTATACGCTATACATATAAGTAAATGGCTTATTAATGATAAAAGTTAAATGAGATCTAAATTTTAACCACCTTTAAATTCACGCACTAAAATTTATAAATATTGCATTGAAGGGATAATTCTTCTGTATTTTCTTACTAGATGGCTAAAATTAACTTAAAACTTAAGTTTTTTGTTTTCCAGACGAATTTCAGACATCAGGTAACTAATAAGAATCTTAAAATATAAAATTTTTGGTAACAACAGATAAATCTTAGGTTAAACTTATTTCATACTGTTAAGAGTGTTGGACTTTTTGGGGATTAATGTGTTATGTAAAAGCTTTAATTTTTAGTGCTTAATATTTTGTATTTTCTTGCCTGTATAGTGTTTAATGCTGCTGCTGTGGCGACCGACAAACACTTGCTGCTAGAATTAGGTGAAGAATGCCTATAAGACATCATTTATCTTGCGATGTTCCAAAAGGTTTAATTATGGGAACAAACTATTTCTGCCGGATTGCAATATCTCGTGACTGATGATTACGGTGTATGCATTACACCTACACTTACTGTAAGTGGATTTGGGGACAACGCTTTGCAGGCGCAGTGGAGCTTCACATAGGTGCAAACAAGCCGTGTGCAGCAAAACAAATCGCCAATTATCCTCGTTTCCAACGAACCGTTTTGTTGGCAAATTGCCTGAATTAAAAATAGCCATCAAACCGGGTAGGCGACCGGGAAAACAAAAACCAAATAGGCGAAAAAGACGCCAAATTGCCGCTCGACGGCTGCAAGACGAAGCGTGTTCTTATCCGCTGCTCTGCCGCCGCGGCGCGGCCCAGGTAATTTAAACGAAAAATGCAAATCGTAAAACGGATGTCGTTACTCATAAAAGTACAAAGAAGTTTGTGGCCCCGCACTTGCTTTTTTGGAGCTTTTCGCGCGAACGGAGCGACTCTTTTATTACCTGGGATGCGATGCCAGCGACGGCGGTCCTAATGAGCCCCCCTGATTGCACCTTCGGATTGGAGCGGTGACTGACGGTTGCATCCACCTCGGAGCTTTCAGGTGGCGTCGACCGCGGGGCTAATTAAATATGACGAGAGGTCACTTCGCGGTGGCAAAAGTGCAAAGCCCAGCCAGCCGGGCGTGTCGTGCAGTCTTTTCGGCGCGCAACCTTGGTGCAGTGCGTTGACATGACTTCGCGCTTTTTCGGGTACAGCTTTGCAATGAACGGTCCAGTAACCCAATAACTTTTTACAGGTTACAAAAGGTTTGGGGTTAATGCGCTTAACAGTTTTATAGTACAATACTTTTGCATACGTCACTTATCCACTTTTTTGCCATAAGTCTCTGTATAAAATGACTAAATTTATTATAACATTTTACCAATGTTGATACGAAATGGATAGTAAGTAAAAGTAAGCTTTAGAGATTTTTGAATCACCTTAAAAGTTATTACATATATTAGAAAAATATATCTATTCTTTTTCCATCTTTAGGCCATGTAATACATACATATATGAAAGGGACAGAGAAGGAACCAAGTAATTAACATTCACTTTAAAATAACATAATCGAAATCAAAAATTTGAAGATCCTGATTTCGTTCTAGTATAGACAACCAAACCCATAGCTAACTTTAACCCTAGAATTACTAAGGCTATAAGTCAAATTGACTGGTATTCAATTTCTTCCTTCCAAATTTCAAAATTACAACAATTCAAAAGCCTTTTTCTATTTATAACTGGATTTTTAACTTTGAATTGTAAGTTTGTGCGCTTCCTGGTGTTAAAAAACTATAATAAAATAACAAAATAATTTATATACATACAATAAATACATAATACAATATTTTAACAAAAGTGCATTTCATACAAAGAAAAATGAATGTGTAAGTCCACTACATTTTGAACAATGAGATTATGTTTTAAAAAAGTTTCCAAAAGAAAATCTCTTCAGTTAGTTATATGAAATTTTGTAGGTACCGACTACCGACCATGGACTCTTTCTTCATAAAAAATTTAGACTTAAGTTGTCAGCATTTACACAACTTTTGAGCACTGCCTACTTCTACTTTATATAATTATCAATGCGATTTTTGAAGCTTCTT
The DNA here is from genome assembly GCA_951509405.1 of Machimus rusticus. Taxonomy (NCBI): domain Eukaryota; kingdom Metazoa; phylum Arthropoda; class Insecta; order Diptera; family Asilidae; genus Machimus; species Machimus rusticus. Next base: position 1,358,935 of record OX608052.1, on the reverse strand, counting down.
GTTCCACATAGTAAAAGTAAATTATACCATCGACACACTACACTTCATTATGAAGTAGGACGTCATTATGTAGAAAAATTGGTTCATAATGAAGTAGCTAAAATGATGCCCGAGCTGCTTCATTTGTTCGAAAATTACGAAAAGAGCCATCTACTTGTGAGTTTTTCTGCGCCATCTATATGCGAAAGCCGTTACACAATAATATTTTGATATTTTGTGAAATCATCTTAGCGGGCCTTCTTCTCTTTGTGATGATTAGAGTTTAGTTTCAACAATAAAAAAAAAACAAAAAGAAAGGAGTTTATCTCGAACAGCAACTGATCTGAACTCTGTTGACTGCCGGAACCTCATATGTTTTTCCTTTTCTTTGAGTAAGCGCTGTTTTAAAAGACGCTTCTGTACGCAGTGTTGCTGAAAAATACACCACTGAATCACAAACTGGGGCATTTTCATTTTTACAAACTTCGCGATTTTCTAATGACAACTATACCTAGTCGGGAACGATTTATCAAACTTTTCATCTATGGTGCTGTCAGTTCTGATGAAGAAAAAAACAGTGTGTCACCACTTCATTAGAAGTAGTATCATAATGACGTCCTACTTCATAATGAAGTGTAGTGTGTCGGTGGTATTATGATATTTTATCTTTTCAATTATATCATATCATGACTACGAAGAAATTGTATAAGTTGTTTTTTCTCTATTTGAATATCTTTGTTAAACGCTGGAACGTAAGTGAATGTTTCTTGTTGAGACATAAATCAGTTTTCTTTTAAAAATCAAAAAGGTACATTTCCTAACGAAGACGAAAGATGCCCTATGGCTTTTTAGGATAGAGGCCTAGCACAACTTTTTTATATAATCATTTTATGAATCAAGTACATTTCTATGTCTGTTTCAAAAATATATTAAGGAAAAAGGTGTTCTATTATGACGAAAATGATAACGCTGCAATATCTAACCCTAAATATATGTAACTATATGTAACTATATATCCTCAACCCTGAAGTTTCCATTTTGTATTTTTTTAATTGTAGTTAGATGATATTTTTATTGATTTTCTGCCTATTGTTCAGTAGCATAAGGACTGAAGGTCTGGACAAATTATGTATTTTTTTGGATATTCGAGAAAATAATCGAGAAAAAAGAACAAATTTAGTCATTAGAAATACTGATTTACCTAAAGAGCGCCATGTATGAAAGAGTTAATTTTGCCAGGACTATACAGGGCTTAACACAGTATGATAGATAGTCTCTAGATAAATAATTTAATTAAAACTAAGAGAAATTGCTAGTCACAATAACAACCTATATATGTACATGTAATTTAAGTCGGTATGGTTCTGGATTCAAAAACTGATATTTATTACAAGGCTTAATTTTAACTTTTCTTATTTAAACACTGAGCACACCAAAAAACTCGATCGCTTTTCACATACACACTTTACTTCATATTGCATTTTAGTTGCATGGAAATTTCACAACTAAATAGTTACACTAATTTTCTAATTCTTATTAGAATATGAGGCTAAACTAACTTTTAATTGTTCAAAACTTCACTTTTATTTATTAATATCACAAGTCAAGGACATTTTCATGTCGGACAAATATTTGTAAAATATGTAAGAATTTTTCGTAGGTGGAGAAGCTAAAATTGAAGTAGTTCAATCACACCACGTTTTGGAACAAAATATGGAGGAGTGAGCAAATGCGTATTTTGATCATATCTCAAAATTTGTCAAAAAACCGCAGATCGTAAAAATAACTCAAAATAAATTTCAAATCAAAGCTTTTGAGCGTGATCCTGTACTGGTCTTCATAAATTTATTTATGAAGATGTGAATTTGAAAGAATATTTCAAAAGTATTTTTATGTAAAAGGTTTAATCGGCAAACTTTCACATTTAAGCAACGCCTACTGCTCGCTCATATGACGCTTCATTATTAAAAAACAATTTTCAAAAATTGCCCAAATATGACATTTTTTACGTTTCAACAATATTTTTCTTAATGATAAAAGAGTTTTGTTTTCGGTTTAGCACCAAAAATACATAAAACAATTTTTAAAACTAAGAAGCATTTTCATCACCTTAATCCCGCGAACCTGCTTGTAATGACTTTATGAAGCGAAAATGTAAGAATAACAATTTAATGACCTTAATAAGTTCACTCTTATACATATTAAAAATAGTTTTCCATACATAGTCGAACGATTTGAACAAGATTTTGAAACATCATTTTTCGAGATATAAATAGTCAAAACTTCCAACTGTAGACTTCTCTTTTACAAATTATTTAATTATAAATGCCGATTTTCCGGAAACAAAATATTGCATTCATTGATTATTTAAATTTTAACTTTTTGAAAAATAATTACAATAAAATCGTCAGATATTTGGAAATTTTGAGTTATGATTAAAATAATTATTGTTTGATGGTTTGTATGATATGAGGTAAACAGGAGGAATGAATTATTATTTATGTTCTTGTACACTGAAAGAAAAGATTAGTGAAATATCAACCAACTATTTAAATTAGTTAATAGAACTAAAACAGCGGGAAAAACATTTACAAAATTAGTTAGTTTCTCAAATATTTGAGCTGATTTCACTACTTTAAGTTATTATAACAACTTTGAATTAATTGCCTGATAATCAGCACAAGATTAGTTAGTATTGCTAATTTTTTTTCAGTGTAACTTAGCTTATTAATAAAACCATTAGGTATCTTCATAATTACATTTATATTGAGTTTATACAATAGTTAACATAGGACAAATAGATTGCATACGAATTTGAATAGTAGTGAATATGGATTATGTCGCTTATGAAATTTTTTTCGGCATCTTGTGTCTGCCGAAGGGATCATAGTTTGCAGTCACTGTTCATTAGTCTTTGTTTTTTTCTTAAAGTTAAAGAATGTGTTCCTTTCTCAAACTATATGTAAATAAATACAAGAGAATTTTAACCAAAGGATAATAATAGTTCGAATTTGCAAAAATTGGTCATACTAAGTATAATAGTATTTTGGTTTTCTATATGAATTCAGTATTCTCGTTTTGTTGTATAGTTAGTTATCTTGCCATAAAAAGAAGATAATTAGGGTTTTTAGGATGAACATAAAAAAATGCTTTTATTAGCCAACTACAAGTCGATATTCCTTCAATTACGTATAGGTATGCCTGTATGACTTGTAAAACTATACAAACTTTTTTGCATCAGGAAACTACAACTTAGAGAATATGATTATACATATTATATTTACTTCATTTTATTTATAGGCATAAGTAAGAAGCGTATTGTGAAATCCGCAGGAGATTTTACACTTAACTAATTGAAATTTATGAAAAGTTACCCACTGCACACACTTTTTATTTCACGAAAAAAAAATCAAATAGTCTGTTTTTATAACCACTTTGCGCGCAAAACTGAATCCAAAAATTTATTTGGTTCAAGGTTTGAAGTTAGGATGGGCAAATATCAAGGCAATTTGATGCACTTTTCATTAATTTTAAAATCTTAATATACGTGAGAGCTTTTAAAATTTAATTCAATGCAAAATTTGCTATCTAAACTGAATCAGATCCAATTTCCTATCTGGTGAAAATGAAAAACCTCGATTAATATGAAAACACTTTTTGGGCTTGCGAGCATGCTCTAAATAAGAATACCTTTAATATATTTCTGTTCTAAAATATGCATTCACGATGTGCAGTCACGAAAGTTTTGCAACTGCAATATAAATTTTTTCATTTTGGTTTTGTAAGAACTTTGTTAACTATGTATTTCTGCTTAATACAAAACTTCCTTTGGTTCACTTCATTACCATAACCATCGATTTCTCACTACAGTTTGCATCATCTCAAAATTTGAAATTCGAGTACCTAGTTTTTGACAAAAGTTATCTGCCTTTTTTTTTGAGTTATCTGATGAAAACATAATTTCGGCCACAACAATAAATTCCAAATTAAAGTAGTTAAAGGATGTTTTTATATGAAAAGGCGATGCGATGCGCTTCAGATAACTTGTTTTGCTAATGTTTGTACAGAGTTTTTTGAGAAACTATCTCCATGGTTTTAAATATGTAAGTAGTTAGAAGGAAAAATTTTTTGTTTGCAGATAAATTGCAGGGTGTTTTCAAACTAAGTGTTTAATCCATTGTTTTGGTTCACCTTTGTATTTTATTCATTTTATTAATTGTTGTTAATTAAATATTAGGTATATGTACATATTACGTAGTACGTATTACGGAGTATCTTTCCTAAGTAAATTTTTTGATGACAATGGCAAATTGTTTAAATTAAACATATATTTACTCACAGTCACATAGCATTTTACAAGTAGATTTTTTAGAATTGACAATTCAGATTCAACAAGATATACATACATATGTATGTAAGTAGAAATTGATAAAGGTAGACAAGGGTAAAGAACTGTGTGTTTTTTCTTGAAATTTATACCATTTATGTCAGTAAGACAAAAATATTAGTCCGAAACAGCAAACGGTCAACTTTCAATCGGTTAAATTCTTTACGCACGTTATGCAACAAATATAAGGGGCCCAGGATTTGTCTTGTTGGACCACAGCGAAACCAAAATACTTGTGATAACTCTCCAAGACAAGTTTTGTGAAATTTTGTCTTTGTATTTTGAAATACAGTTCACCACAAATATAACAAAAAGAGTTAGGATCGTTACTTTACTTTCTCGACATGTCAACACAATTAATAAATCACAAAATGTTAATCAAACACAGACAAATAGTTTTATGACTACTACTTCGCGAACTTCCTTTGCTTTTATTGTCGTAGTACTAGTTATGCGTATTACCGTGTCACAAGAAATCATCTGGGGTTGATTGAATTAAAACAACTGCAGTTTAATAACGAGGATAGTTAGCTAAAACAGTATTAGCTATCAAAGTTCGTGTGGCATGATTAGTGTTGACCAGTGTAATTATGAGTTTGGCGCATCTTGGTTATTTTATATTTAACAAACAACTTCAGTAGAATTATTGTTGTTCATACGTTCAACGTCTAAAGTATGAATTACCTTCTTAATTAAGAACTAAAATCAAAACCAAGTTTCAACGAAACGAACAATTTTAATATATTTTAAAATCCACCTACATTAATGTTTAGATACAGAAAGCAGTTACGATTTTTAGGACCTAGTTGGAAAAGGTTTCTCGAAGCGGTCGATTTTGGCTTTAATGGAAGTCGTAAACAAACAACAATCTTTTTTTGGGTCCAATTAACTTTTCTTTTTTATCCTTTAGACAATTTCGTTTGGCAGTAAAAGGAAATAACCTTGTTCGATCCTTTCCACAGAGCGTGGGCGGTTGGCGATAGCGCCCACTAGCTTCGGGAGACAACCGAAATTTAAAATGAGGCAACTTACTTGTATGAACTTCGTGACCATGGCAATCTAAATCCAGATGATGGTTCATAACCAAAGACGGCTGTACTAATCCACCCTGATGATTGTGCAAAGGTAACTGGTGAGCCAAATGGCCACCGATCTCTGCCATTACCATAAATGCAATTGCCTAAGGGGTAGCTAAAAACTCCGCGACACAGCAGCGAGAAACTGCAACTTCAACAGCGGTTCATCGGAACAGTGGCAACAACACGAGAACTTCCTCAATGAACCTCCTCCGCGCGATCAGGGGATCATCTTCGCACTTGCACTGTCATCCATCACTTTGGGGCACACCTGAATCTCAATCTCAAATCTCAAATTTGAATCCACCCGAACCGCTAGCGGAACGATTCGATGTTGGGCTTCGCGCGTTCTAAGGCACTTCGGAGCCGCTGCTTGTTGGCAGGTCCGGGGCACCGGGCACGGTGCAGCTGCTTCGCGCGGCTCAGGTGACGAACAAATAAAAAAAGGTGGAAATAATAAAGAAAAAGGCGAGCAGTCGAATCGATTCACATATAAAAATCGATAGACGCTGCCCGCAATCCGGTGGTGTTGCTGAGCTCCGGGGACAGGGCCAGGAGGCGCAAGAACTGTGGCTTCTCGGTGCAGATTGAACAAGTTCGAACGGTACGATCGCGCCTACAACTCATCAAACCACGCCAGCATTCGACAGACGACTAACTGGACTGGAGCTGGAAACCGCTTTGTTACCTCTCGTCGCACCCGCCGTTAGTCAACGGGAACGCACACACCCGCACGCGTCGGCAGGCAATCGTCGCGCCACCCGACGGGCTCGGCTCGGCTCAGCGCAGCGAAGGCCTCCTCTCGGCGAAACGAAACCGGTTGAAGGCACAGCGTCGGGGATGTGGCCCGCGCTTTGTCCGCTATCAGTCCCCTACCCGAGGCGCGGCGACACAGTTATGCGGTCGTACATACGGCGAGCACATAATCCCCTGCGAGCAGCTATGGCGTACGCACGAGCCAATCGGCGAGGGCAGCGCGCATGCCCCGGCGGTCACATGGGCACACCTCCCTGATTGGTCCAAGGTGCTTGATTTGTTTCAGTGCACTGAGGCTGTAAACGTGCCCCGCCGCGCCGCGAGGTGGGATGAGTGGGGCGCCCTCCCATCCCACCACACCGCACCCGCCCACCCACAGCCGAGCCCAGTCTGCAGCCCAACCCGGCTGGCGGCGCGGCGCGGCACGGCGCCCGGCTCCGCTTCTTCCCAGTCCCACACACGCATTTAGATGCGCACCGATTGTGATGCTGTGTGCGTACCCGTGCGTGTAGCCGTAGCCGTAGCCGGGGCCAACAAAATGGTTGCGACAACACCTTTCGCTCCGCTTTGTGTTTCGCCGCACAGAGGGGCCCGACCCGACGACGACGCCCGGGTGTCATAAATTCACGTCGAGAGTGCCTCCGTCGGGTCGGGCGCTGCGCTGCGCAGGCGCCCTTCCTCCTCCGCAGTCGTGACTCTGGCTGGACAGTTTGTTTTGAAAATGGTGACGGCGGCGATGCGATGGGGCCCTGCAAGGGTTGCCCGCGTCAATTCTTAGTTTTCGAACAAATTCGCCGAGGCGATTTCCGTTTTGATCGCTCGCGTGTATCCCGGTTTTGTCGTTTGGCGCCCGATTACAAAGAAGCGCGGCAAAGTGTTGGGGCGCGGACTGAGAAAGAAGAATTCAGCGGATTTCCACCCTCACTGGCCAGCGGCAGCGTTATGAAGCGCGATTTTTTTTTTACTTCGGACTTATTTTCGTTGGATTTTATTAAATATTGCGGCTGGAGGGATTTAAAATCCCCTGCGTTGGGGGTGTTTGACACCAGGGCCCAAACCTCCCAAAGATTAAAGATTTAAACTTTTCACGACTTCGGTATTAATGTATACAGTTTCATTCGAACGAAGCTTATAAATTGAGGACTTTGTTCTCAATTCGGAATTCGCTGTCTACTTGAGGGAATTTTATCAAGTTGCTTTAATGGGCACAATCCATGGGAGTGTGTCGCCAAAGAAAAACCAATCTACTACTTGGGCAATATGCCTATTAGGAGTACCTACTATTCCAGGAATTCTCGTCAATAATTTCTCGAAAATGCCGTATATTTGACTGTTCCTGATGTCGATAATTCCCGGCCATATACGAGAATAAAATTAGTTTATTAGATGCTTTTCTTTAACTCACAATGTTTTATCGTTTTTCGTGTGCCCAAATATGCCAAGCATAGGTTGACGACCTTCCTGACGTCCTTGAGATCTAAATTTTTGCACAGAGGCCGAACTCGGGTGACACAATCGTTTTTGTATTTTTACCTATTTCTAGTGTATTTTTAATTAATGCTAAATAGAGATTGAACTAGCCAGGAATGTTTTTCGGGTAGGTTATCTAAGCTGCTTATTTTGTATTGGCGCAAAGTATTTACACTAAGGCTTCTAATTTAATTGTGTAATATTAGATACGCATTATCCTACTTAGATTTGATGATGCTGAACCTAAATATAGTAATAAAACATTAACAATGTAGATACCTCGTATACTTTTTTGTAATACGATTTTTGTAATATATTTTACACTTATTAACAATGACAATATTTACAAAAGAACCGTTAAAATTAGTTGTAAAATGTGAACACAGAAATACTTAAACAATTTTATTTTAAGTAAAATTTGTCTGATTGCTTGAAGTTTGATTTGTTTAAAGGTATCAACCTTTATGTGGAATATTTTTATACATTTATAATAATACGTTGAAGTAAATTCCAGGCTATCACAACGATCTCATAAAGCAACGAGACTTAAACGAAAATTGTTTTATGTCAGTTTGTGTAAAGATTACAGGAAAGTCTGTAACATTATGGCAATTTTTATTAAGTAATTGTAATTAATTACCAAATCTACCTGTACTAACACAGAACCGTTGGCGAGTTCTACTCGCACTTGACCGATTCCTTTAAGCTAATTGTTATAGGTACTAATTATTGTAAGTCGTATAATTCTGCATAAACTAATGCTAAATGTGAGTTATAAAAATAAAACAAAATCCCATATGATTTTAGAAAAATTTTGAAATATGTTATTTAATATTTATTGTTTAAAATATTTAAAATGTGTAAGTAAGATTCAATGTGGTTAGATAATGTGCACAAATTACGAAAGTATGAAGATTAAGTATAACAATAAAACAAACATTGCGAACAATTATAATGGAAAGATATGTTTTCTGTCTAAAAGCTTCCGAAAATCTCATCATATCCTACATATTTTCATCTTGCATAAACAATGATTATCTTTTTTTGTTTAATCTCTTTATATTCCCCAAGTGAAAGAATATTAATTAATTAAGTAAAATTCAAAGTATACTTGCAAGAATCTCACTTCTTCTTCTTTAAATTTCGCTGCATCTGAAAATGTCGACATTGCAGTAGTTACGGAATGGAAAAACTAAAATGTGAAATTAAGTTTAAAGTCGAAATGAAAATGAGGGAAAAAAAATCCAATTACATTCTAGGAAGAAAGAAATTTTCACAAAACTTGGACTGAAGCCTAAGAACTTTCTGGGAACTTTATCGTTTTCTTTAAAATATTCGCCGAGTGGAATAGCTAGTTATTGCGAGCGGAATAAGCAAAATTTACGAATGAGCAACGAATCCACAAAAAATGGGGACAAATAAAAGTTTCCGTAAAAAGTATGGCTAAGTCTGGATGCTTTCCGCACACAAACTTTGTCGGATGTACTTTGAGACATGGCTTTGGCTCCCCTAAAAATCGATCGGTTGGTTTTATTGTGGAAAAAATGTGACTTTGCGCTCCAAAGGAACAGGAGTAAAATGCGTGAAAACAAATTGTTTTAATGTGTAAATTGAAAGAGAATTTCTGAGTCTGCACTAATTCCTTTGGATATTTTTGCGAAAAAATAAAAGTAGCTTTAACAAAAGAGAAATGTAGAATTTTATAGAAATTCTTAAAATATCCTTTTTAAATTAACATTTTTCATTCCTTACCGATTTCGATGGGCGTCCTATTTTTATGTTAATGCGAAAATTTTAGTAATAAATAATGCACACCCCAGAAATTACAATTTCTCACTTTAAAAATGTTAATCTGAAATACTAAAATTTGTATGTCATCCATACAAATTCTTAGCATATAAATGTCATAAATAATAAAGGAAAATATTTTTAGTGGCGGTAGAATAATAATTGTTTTTTATTTTTTAAGACTCTACTTTTTTCTTTCATCAAAACTAGAAGTCTTTTATTTTACTGAAAATAATAGGCATGCTTTTGTTGCTGTTCCCGCTTCCGCGGTTTTGCATTAATTTACGTTCAAGCCATCAGATTGCGCTGGCTCACTGAGTGAATCATGCTGAAAGTAAAATTGATTTTAACAAGACGAATCCATCCAAATCATCAAATAATGATTGATGAACAAACACTGCAGAGAGGGACAAAAACTAGCTATACCTATAACATTGATTTGTAAAACTTTTGACTTGAAAGTTCGCTATTTTTTATATAATTTTTTCTGTAGATACGACTGGACGTTTTTCAATTTTTTTTGAGTTTATAACGGCTTATCGAATGAAGTTGAAATATAAATATCAAATCCTTATGAGGTAACTAAATAAAAGCTATTTCTGAACTTTCCAAAGGCCTCACAAAAAAGTTAGTTAAGTGATAGTTAAGGCATAGTCAAGCATTTAAACTTCATTTTAAGCTTCTGCGACTGCGACATCCCGCTATTTTGTAAGAAACCTTCAAAAATGGTCAAAAAATAGCTTGTTTTAGATGATTTTTGGAAAACCGAAAACATTTTAAAATAATGCCCATTAACATTCACAAATATTACTTTTATAGTTAATTTTTTGTACAATATTTTTCGATTAGTTCATAACGATTACGGAAGTAATTTATATTTTTCGTTCGATTGATAATGATTATTAAGTAATTTTTTTTTTCGAACAGTCGATAACGATTACAAAGTAATATATACCTTCGATCGCTTGACAACTATTTCAAGTAATTTTTATTTTTCGATCGATCGATTTTTGATTGATTGATAACAATCTAGTAATTAGGTATTACAAAAATAGGGATTTGATAACTCTCGAAATTGGTCGAAAACATACGAAATTATTTATACCTTATATTGTGTATAAATTAAGCTTACTAACTTATTTTGTCCACTTTATTTTGGTAGAAGGTTAATTACCAACCGATTTCAGTGCGATTAGTAATATGATTTTAATTGCTGTGATCCAATAAACGAAGCATATTCAAATAAAAGCAATGTTTTTGGATTGTTCATAAAAGTGTATAGCACATGTGTGCAGTCTGGATATATGTATTTTTTATACAAAAAAGTTGTCCAATATGTCGGTGCATCGAAATGGCTGATTGCCAGGATTGCACATTGCACAGGTCGGTGCTATCCCGCGACAAATTACAGAGCGTGAACTATTCGTTGTAATTACAGCGCCGGGGCACATGATTAAAGGGGTGCCCCTTCATGATTTCATCCCTTTGGCTGGGAAATTAATTGATCGCTGGCTCGTTCGTGTCACCGCTGCAGCTGAAATTCCATTAAGTATGATATTTATTTGCATTAATGGTGGCTTTATTTTGATGGCGGCTGGTTGGCCCCGCATTTTTCCCTCTTCGTGTATTTCGACAGGAGCCCCCCGCCACTGCTTCGTAACACATTCCGGAGCAGCAGCGCACGGGGAGCCCACAAAAGGCACATCCAGGCGGGTGCACCCGGTGCCGCAGCGGAGCCCCAAACTTGGAAGCAACACGATGTCGAAATAGACGGACGGGTTCGGTTCGGGCTTCTTCTGGAGCCCCGTGCAGACAGCGACGCACCCCCTCCGCCGGGTCGGGGCGAACACACATGTGTACACGTGTCCCCGATGAGCTGAAAAGGGACCAACCAAAAGCCGCCACAGTTTAATTTTCCTAATGGATATCGATCCCCGGTCGCCCGGCGAGCGGCATTTAGAGCCCTAGCACCATTACCTCCATACCTGGCCGGGAGGCGCTCCGGTCGGTCCCCATTGTTGCGACCGCCGCCGGTGCCGCGCCCGCTCCATTTCGATCCCGGTTTAACCCTTTTCTGATTACTCCACGGGAGCGGGCTGCGGACAAATTAAAGATAAAAGTGAAACACGCAAACGAAAATGAGAGCCGCGCTGCTTGCCTAGGACGCTGCCAAAGGCGGACAAAGTTCCAGTTCCAGACAACAGGTTAATTCGCGCGACATGGAGCCCGCTTGGTCTTTTGCCCGCGTCTGGGTAAAATCCAGATAGAATCGAATTTTCGCGAAACATGGATATGGAGGTTTTCCCTCATCCACCCCCAGGGCGAAAAAAGGGTGCACTTCTCCGGGTAACTGAACTGTGCCTGCCAATGGCAGCGGCAGTAATTTAATAAAACTAAAAATTTTTTTCCCCCATTTCTTTTTTTCGGACGCTTGCGAATGATTTTTGCATGTAAGTAAATAAGAAATGCGCCGGCGAAATTAATTTTAATAAGTGCAGCTCTCGATGGCATCGATCCATGCATGCGAAATGTTTAATTACTTAATTAACGCATCGGCCCGAACCGGCAAAAGCTGAATTCCGTAGTCCAGGCAATTTTCGTAATTATCACAAGTGCAAAGGAAGGCCGCTGCGCTATTGCATTTGCACTAATAAGTGGAAAAGGCGTTCGATGGATTATATAAAAAACCGAAAAAAATATTCATAACCGCTGCCACGGTTCCAACTTATCCGTAGCGATGAACATATTAGCAAGGACATTGGAATGAAAAATGGTGTCGTCTTACCGCCATTCGTCATGATCATGATGTAAGAAACTACTATTTTTTTACATTTTAGAGCAACAACGAGTCGTATATAAAAAATTCAAAATTTGCTTAAAAAAATAACTATAATACACATATACCTCATAATAATTATGGCTTAATTTCCTACAAAATATATGATTAGCTACTATAATGGAAGTACCTACAATATTTTTTGTACTTTGCCCACCACAGATTTGATATGAAAGGTAAAATATTCTTGGATGTTATGCAAAACTGATAGCGAATGGGCTGCTTAAAAAGGGACTCCTCATTGCGCAAGAGCGCCCTAAAATAATTGAGGATGATATTAAAAGGAAAGAGGTCTTCCGGACACCACAGCTATCGACGGGCAGGTCTCTTTGGAGCCCTTCCCGGCGGAGTAGTGCACATTCCTTACCCAATGCAATTAGCTCCTTATCGACAAAAGGTAGGACGCGCCTGTCGAGCACATCCATCGGCGCCTGGACGCTGCCTTCCTCGTTCCGAAATCCGAAGGCATGGCAGGAAGACTTTTATGGATTTATGGGGATATTTCCTGGCTAGGTTTTGTGCTTCGTAAAAAATACTTCCCGACAGATTTTATTATTTTACAGCCCTTCGTTATCCTGGGGACGGACGGGAGACGATGTTCGTGGCTACTGGGCATATCGCTGGAACAGCGTCGTCCTGATAACGCCTCAAAGGTGAACAATTCACCGAAATTCCTTTGAGTTTCCCAACATTCAGTCGAACTATTGTTGCGTCAATGCCCCCTAAAGCCAGTTGGACAAAATATTGATTCGACGCTGTTGAAAACAAGAGATTTGTGCTCAAAACACAAATGTGCAAGGTGCCTGCCGGCGTGCACCGTCAAATTCAATTAACTAATTACTTGACACCAAAGGGTGACTCCGATTCGCACAAGAGGGTAAATAAAGGGCGTTAATCCATGTGTGATTTATGCGATAAGCACCAACAGACTAAGCACAATGAGTTCCTTTGCCGGACCAACAGCGTCCTGGCGACCCTCGTGTCTCCGATTCCAGCCGACTTAGCAATTCTTAGCTGACCGATTAGGCACAAATCATAACATAACGTCGTAAAGCACGGGGCTGCGCGTCCAATTTTTTGTCCCATTGATATTTGGGACACTAAAAATTTCTCGAATTATTATATTCGCTATTCGTGTACGTTCCGCCGCCTTCCAGACCAAAAAATACCTTCCGCTCGATTGCACCCACTCGTCGTGATTTATTTTAGTCAATTGTCCCCTCACTTTGGCGGTTGTCCTACACTTGAAGCTATTAGATGGTTCGTAAGGGCGCAATCATTTCTGATTTTTATTATCAATATGTCGTCTGAAACGAGCGTATCAATACATGCGAATAAATCGACATGTGCTAATTTATCACAGATGCAAAATTCAAAATCCTAGAATTCTATACTGAAACTTTTAAAATAAATCAATCAAATATACGGAAAATCCATAAAACTTTAAAATCACACATCTATTTTTATATAATATATTTACAATTCTGGATAATATGAAGAAAAAAATTAAATTTATATGAAAAAAATAAGTAAAAAGAACGGTTTTATTGCATAATCAATAATGTACTAAAATCCATCATAGAAAATTACTAAAATAAAACCTCACCCCCCACGGTAAGAAACTTTTTTTTATTGGAGCGCAAGAATACAATCCAATTCAAAGATTTCATTAACATCTTTTACTTTTTTTTTTTAAGTTGAATCTTGTGGATTCCTATATGTTTTCCCACAAATGAGCTTCTGTAGAGAAATAATCCCACATAAATGAATTCATATGTTAATGAACTTAAACTAAATTTGTTCAATCTCAATAACCGGTAATAAAAACATGTGTAGGTAATGCTTTTCGCTTAGCATATAAACATAAGGAAGTGCTGAAACGTTCAAATAAAGTGGACGTGTGCGCACCATTTTTTAGGGGTAACTATAAAAAATATCATTTAAAAATACAAGCAATTCATGATCATGATTGTGCTTTTCAGGCGTGTTCACTGAACTAACAATTCATGTATTAAAGAAATTCCCATTTTTCTTACTTCTCAAAAGGTTAAAATTAGGAGAACTATCTGTGTTTCTCTTACTTTTTGGACACACTCTATTAATCCTTGGCAGCAAAATTAGCGACATGTGCACTGGTGTAGAATAATAAAGGATTATGATAGTGCGGCGCTGATTCCGACCGACTCTTATTTAAGAGGTTCGGCACGACCGAATATTTTTCAAGGTATTAAGGTGGGTCTGTTCCGAGTGGATCAGGCCGGTTCAACAAAAAACTCATCCCAAAGGCAGCTTCAATGACAATTAATGCCCGATAAAGGTGGAGAAGGAAAAATTCAGAAAATGTCAACAAATTCGATTACGCTGGCGCCGCTTTTATCTAAGGCCGAGACATTTTGTTTGGAGTTGCATTTGTATATTTTTCAGTTCTTGTTTCGGCCCCATCTGCCTGGCTGTATGGAGCACAGTCGTGACTTGAGTTTCGCCCCAACATGTCTTTTGCTGTTGGTAGGATTACGCGCTTTTGATGAACTTTATGCTATTAGAAATCCTTTATCGTGACTTTATTGTCGAGGCGCGCACCGTGACTCAGAGTTATTGTTGTCACCGTCCAAAGACGCCTTAATAAGGTACGTGAGCCGCGCCAGACGTGGATCCACCGATAACGAGTGTCCGTCACCGGAGAAACCTTCAAAATTTTACATAATTTATGAATCCGAGATTAGCTTAATTGGGCTCTTAAACGCGAGCTCGTAAAATATGTTTTTATGGGCGAAGAGTGCTTCCCAGGTTATTATATGACCCCGAATCGGGTGGACCTGGCAGGCTCTGACTAAGTGGCGAATAGACTTGATGAGATACAGTGTACCTGGGCGAGCTTGTCGTTTCTTGCTCGATACTTCTTCGCTAGCTAGTCACTGATTTATCAGCGCCGCGTTGAGCTTTGTCTCCAGCAGTCGTTTTAAGCCGCAGACATCTTTTAATTTTCGCCACTTTCAGTTGATTTTATTGTCTCTTTAATTGATTTATTCGATCAACAAAATTTCATTTCTTATTTTGGAGATTTTGTTCGTATACAGACATGCAAAGATTGGCTGAATTATTGCAATAAGTCGTTAATTTTTATCATCTTAGTCTCAAGGACGAAATATAAGAGAATATACTCTGAACAATTATTGTTTTTTTGCATACATATTCCGTATTATCCTTTCATTTATTTCCTATACCGATATTTTACAATAAAAATGGTTATTTGAGGCCGTTTTCTAATAAGATGCACTAGACCTTAAAACTATTTTTGCTAGCACTAGCACTAGATCTTTTTGGTTAATCAAACTTGAAGTGTTCTCTTAAGTTCAACCCTTACAACTTACGGCAATCTCAACAGTTCGGTCAACTATGCATCGAGCCATTTCAAAAA
This sequence comes from Machimus rusticus, assembly GCA_951509405.1. Lineage (NCBI taxonomy): Eukaryota > Metazoa > Arthropoda > Insecta > Diptera > Asilidae > Machimus > Machimus rusticus. The sequence continues at coordinate 1,343,225 of OX608052.1, read as the reverse complement.
GACACAGTTTGTAGTTATAATTTTTGCCACGAACCAGACTCATGGTTATCATTTTTAGCCCAATTCATATACCGCGAACCTGACTCGTGACTATCATTTTTGGTTCAATTGACCGACTACGAGCGTGGCTCCATGTTGTAGACACAGCGGTAAAAATACTTAAACATGGATTTTTTTGATATTGTATTCGCTATTTATAATTCTATGGTAAGAAAGTTTGCAGATTTCCTAACGTATTTAAAATATATGTAGGTATTTTAGTTGGAAAAAAGGCCTGAGCCATCCTGAGTATTTATTTATATATCTGCTTTAAATGGTACTAAATCTTGTGCAGAAATTATCCTCAGATGTCATATAAACAATTCTTTTCGAAAAACAATATAAAGCAGTTTAATTCGAATAGCCTACAAGCCTATACAAGTGAGAAAAAAGAGAAGATAGATACATATAAAGTAATTTTTGTAAAAGGCAATTGAAAATTGTATTTGCAATTTGCAATTGTATTTTTTATAGGTAGTGCTTTTAGAAACTTTTCGAGAAGAATTCTCATTTTTCAGAATATACTTATACATAAACATTAAGGGGGGATGGTTATTGATTTTCGAATATCATTTCAACATCATTTCAATCATTAGAAATGAAATTAGTAATTGTTCAATGTCAGGATAAATGTGCCATTTCCTTTAAAGTATAATTTTGACTGTCCAAATTTACTGAGTTTTGCTGGGTTCAACAATTTAATAATAATTGTTATAATAAAAGGCATACGTTATACATATATTTACATATTGAGGATAGATGAAGATACATAGGTGTAATTTTATTTGCTTAGCATTTTGCTTATTCTTTCAAATTCATCATTTCGTGGTTACCTTCTTTTTGAAACGCGAAATGCTTGAAATAATATAATTCCACCAAAATTGGCACACAGCTCTAATCATGCTTTTGTTTGATACCTTACAGGATGAGATTGAGTATAAAAACAAAACAAAAATGTGATCCTTTTGTGTGTTTTTAAAAATTGAATGTGTTCAAAGCTTGCTACTCGTCTATTGCCTTCAGCTTATCAAAAGTATTAATATTTGTTTTCCTGTATTCAACAATTGTAGGTACCAACCATAATTTCTACATTTATAATTGTTGTTTTTAGTATTTTTGCAAAATATAGGCTATACGCTAATTGTATACTTTCTTAGACTATTCCCAAGTTTGAATACAGGAATTTCACAATATCACCAATCTGTATTAAAATGTAATGTTTAAAAATAAAATTGTTTCGGAATAATTAATAAAATATAAAATTTTATAAAATAAATGTTCGAACACGTACCTACGTATAGTCGTTTGTTACAAAAGGATAGTGTGTAAAAACTAGTCATTTTTACTTGACTTAAAAAAAGACATATTTTTTACATAACTCACTTGAAGATCTGTCGTAGTGATTGCGGTCTGGTTACGCCTTACTCGTCAAAACTATCCTCGCAATTGGTATCCTTCAGAGGACGATTGTAACAACCGGAAAATTTTAAGGGTTCCTCCCAATGAAATCGGAAACCGCTTAAATCTCGGTCATCTGGCAAACATTTTTTTCGAGTGCACCCTGCAATTCGAACATCAAAATTTACTGCTGAGTGGACAGCGGAGACCCACGAACAAGACAATCTCAAGTAGCCTATTTTGGGTGCAGACAGTGGCCACCGAATCCCTCCGAGTCCCAAAGGATTTGGCCTTGTCCTCACTAATTTCAGGCTAGGTGAAGGGTCCTCTTCTGGAATTTTATTTTTGTAACTGAACAAACTTGTGGGCGCCACTCAAAGGGTGCAGATGTCTCCTGGAGCAGCTGGTCGGTCGCAGATAACAATTAGTGCCTCCGATTGCTCCTGCAGCAACTACATCGCTTGACCGGAGATAAAACTTATCGAGGAATGTTAGATGCCCCAGGTTCTTCGCGGCGGATTTCCTAATTATAATTTCGAAACAGACCCCTGCATAATTTAAGATCTTCTGGCTCACATGAATATCTCCGGGCTTCCCTCCAAGCCATTCTCGGCCACTCCCACGTGCTCCAGTGGCTTGCGAGATGATGGATGTCTGCGGATAAGCCAAGCCAAGTTTTATTTATTGCTACGGAGGTTCGGTTTATTTTTGCATAAGCACATCAAAATCTCCAGGCTCTATGGTAACTTGTTTTTTGTGATTTATCTTGAACAAGTCCCAATGGATGTATTTAAATAATAATATGAATTCCAGTGCAAATACCATAGAATTTTTCGGTTGTTGCGTAGATCTATCAATATATGTTCTGGCCCATTACGATTAAACATGAAACTCATCGAGATTAATAAAACTTCGTATGGGGTTAGTATAAGATGTACATATACAGTGACTCAAAAAATTGTTGACATGATGGTATTTAACCTTTTTGCAACGTACTCATTAACTGCGACAGATATCGTAAAATGGGTTGCGTAATATTGTAGAAGGTAAAATTGTGTATAGAAATGTTCCGATATATTTTGACATTCGATTGACAATTTTTGAGTTATTTATGAAATAAAACTGTCAAATTTCACTACTTTTATTTCGCAAATAACTCAACAAATATCGCAGTTACGGGAAAAAATGGTACCTAATGATCAATTTTGTGCAAAATTTAATTCTCTACAAGTTAGGCGAGGACATGTCAGAATAAAAATGAGCGATTTTTTGCAGAAATAGAACAGATTTGACATTTGACGAACAGTTCAGTGGGAAATTCTTTGGTTTGTCTGCAGAAAATTACTGGTCAACAAATTTTTGGTTTTTTTCTGCCACTGGAAGCATAATAGGTATTTTGATAGGACTTTTCCGGTAGATTACGAATTCATTAACGAACATGTTCCAATGGACCACGTTTTCGAGAAATATGGGGTTGAAAAGTGAAAAAATGCTTGTTTTGGCTATTTTTGAAAATTTATTAAAAAATAATGGAATGACGTAGAAGCTCGAAACATATTTCCAAAGACAACGTAAATGCTTAACTGCACTTACATATAAAATATCAGTTATTTGAAAGGTGTTTTTCATGGAAGCCCTCCTCCTATCCTATGTCCGCAGTTCAATTTATTTCATAGGGCCTAAGCAAAGGTTCATGAAAAACTAAATCTGTAAGCAAATTTTAAGAAATGTTATAAATAACCGATTTTATATATATGTTTCATAATCGTGCGATAACCCGTTATTTTTGAATAAATTTTTAAAAATGGCCAAAATAAGGATTTTTCACTTCACTATTCAACCCTATATTTCTCGAAAATGTGGGCTATTGGAACATTTTCTGTTAATGAATTCGTAATATACGGAAAAAGTCTTATAGAAATTATATATAATTTGTTCTGTGGCAAAATTTTGTTGACCAGTGATTTTAAGCAATGGGAAAAATAGAGCAATTCCACTTTTACCAGACATAATAAAGAATTTCTGGTTGGTAAAATTCAGTTTCTGTCAATTTCCATATGCGTAGGTACCAATAAGTGAGTAATAAAACAAATCTATGTTACGTCTCAGACTATGTTTATAATCATCCGTCTGGCCCGTCATCCAATACCTATACCGGCGACAATATTTTTCAATCAATTGATACTTCAGTTGTAAAGTGGGAAAAAGCGCACAACGCCGCCGTAGCTTTTGATGGATTTCTCCGAAACTGCGCCGCAGTGAAAGGGTTAAGTTTATAATAATGTTAACTTATTGATGGTATGGTTGAAAAAAAGTGTTATAGGTATTCCTATTTTTTTGAACATATGCGACAAAAGGACCTTTCTAGCGAGTGTATGCACGGAATTGCGAAAGTGAATAGTTAGTTCCCTTGCCGCAGTCGGAATAGCGAGCGACTTATCGAGTCCATTCATCCTACTTAAGTCGGCGTTATTCAGGCGTACTACTGCAGGGCCTGCAAGGAGTAGCGCTGGGAGATTAGCGCGCACGCAACAAATGACCAACCGGGCGAGAGGCGGAGCCCGGCTCTGTAAACAGGCGACCCAAAAAGATCTGCAGCCCAGTTAACAATGAAATATGTAGACACATTAGAGGTTAAGAGATTTACGCTAGTTTTACACGCTTCAAATAATTTTAATCCTATCAGCCGGACGGGCAGCGAGTGCACACCATTTTCAGCAGCAGTGCGGGGAAGGGCGGCGCGCGGGGCGCAGGGCTTATTAGGGAGCGGTAAGTCTTTGCATACACTCAATATTAAGGGCTCTGCCGGCCGGACCATTCCTCCAGGAGGACCTGTGAACAGGCCTGTTGGCAAACAAATGGCACTCGTGTTGTTGCATTTTATCTGCCGAACTTATCGGAATTACTTATTCATGCCCTAATCTCCCACCGGCCGCCTTTACGTCTGTGTTTGCTTATCCTTAACGCCGCATATTGCAAATGTAACTAATTTGAGTGAACAAAACGGGGGTGATTGCCGGCTACCGCACTTTCCTACAGTTTCGGTTCAATGGAAGCACCGTGATCAATTTGAAATGCAAGAGAAGTAAAGGCCGAATGGACACTGGACGCCTTTAGCTTAGATTATAGTCTTGCATCATGAAGTAAAACAAAACAAAATTAATTTATGGAAGCTTAGGGAAATACATTGTCAGACTTGAGTACTATTACTGATGAATTTTGGTTTTTTTTAAGCCTTAAACCCTAAGTAGACAACGCAGACTGGAAGTTAATTTCCGAATGGAAACTATTAACAATTAGATAAGCAACTTTTTTATTTGGCGACAGTTATTCTTACTAACCCTGTAAAAATATGCTGCAAATAATTTTTATCTAAATTTTGAGACAATTTGTGTACTTATTTGTAGATACTTTTAACAAAGTTTAAGAAAAATAAAATTGCAAAATTTTCCATCTTTATGTAGGAATTGCTCGAAAAAAAAAACAACGACTTTGACCGAGCAGGAATCGAACCTGCGACATTGGAGACTTTTCGCTCTAACCAACTTTCAACTCTTTTAAGTCACACTTCCTCAAAATGACGTAATAGATGCGCGGCTATAAACAATTGCAGAATGTAAATAAAGAAAATACTGTTATTTGTGAAACCTTTTTTTATAAGAACATATTGATATATAATTAAATATTTAATTTTATATATGCAACAAAAAAATTGAAAAAATGATTACTTATTTGAAATTTGAAATTTTGCATACAAGTTTAGTTTGGATGACAATGCATGGTTAGGTAAGTTAATTGTTTATAACAATTCAATTTGTTATAAACAATTGAAAAACGAATCTATGCAATGAATCCGAATTTTTTCAACGGATAATTGTTTCTGTTTTATCGCAAGCGTCTCCTCAGGAAGCGTGTTTTATAGTTTTTTTAAACTATAATATTTTTTACAATTTAATTTTCAATCCAATTTGGTTATTACTACTATGGCCTTTCTAAAAAGTTATAATTTAACATACTTATAAACATACATGGTTTAATAATTTAATTTTTTAGAAGAAAACATATATAATATTTGTTTTTCTTTCAGAACTGCCATGGCTCAAAGCCATTTAGTATTGCATTAGGTTTCTATAATTGCGGATAATACTTTAAAACAAATTTTCTCACTATTTTTATAAGGGTGTTTAGCTAATTGTTTTAGATTATGAGCAACTTCTTGTTCTTTATTTAGGGTTTGTACCACTAAAGCTTGCTAAAATTCTCTTAGCTCAACCGACCGTTAAAATTTGCGAGTGTTTTCAATCACTTAAATCGGTGCTGAATCACGCCCAGCCCAATTCGCCCAATCCTCGTTTCGTGCCACCGAAAGTTTTTCTACGTAAATCTGAACGTTGCCAATGGCTGGGCAAATTCTAACTCTCCACTTGGGGGCATATAATTCTTGGCCAGAAAACGTGATTTATTGAGGAAGCCCAGTTCCAACTTGCTAAGAAGTCAAACTGCAGCCAGCAGAGGGGCCAAAGGAGGGACTCGAGCAACAAATTCATGGAACACGCAAACCAAAGTGCCCGGAAGATGAATTGATACCAAACCAGAGGAAAATCTTTAATGAATCATTCATTTGCGTTTTCTGCGATTTTGCCGTATGCCTGAGCACGCCGTGATTTATGAAAATGCTCCTATTATTACGGCCGCCTCGCAGTGCTATGTGCGCTCCAGTGATATTTTTGTAGTTTGCACCGGATATCTCTCTTATTATTATTATATTTTTCTTGAAATTATGATTTCTATAAACTATAAAAATTTTGACCCATTTGATCGATCATCAAAGCATAGAAAAATAATTTTAAGTTAATATAACATTAATTGTCATTAGTTTTTGCACAATGCATTTGTAGTAAAGTGAAATAAACAATTTACAAATTGACAAATATAAGTGACGCTCCATTATATTGAAATGATAGAATTTTTTAATTAAATACATTTTAGTTTTATTTGAGTTAATATTTTAAAATATGTTTTCGCATGAGAATTACAATCATGACTGAACTAATATCATAGTAACATTATCTATAATACCAACCTCTTGATTCGGCAACTTGGCTGGACTAGAAAATAACAATGGGATAGTTAGCATAAAGCTGGTATAAGCGCAGTGTACTTAGAATAACTGAAAAGTCATAAGGTTTTTACATCTATTTACGAGTATACATAATATTTGACACTAATTTAAATTCTGTTTGTTCTGCAACCAAAATTCCATAGAAAAGTAGGTACCCATTATACTTTAACATATAAAAAATAATTACAATTACTTACAAAAATAAATTAAATGTTCTAGATATTTGCATCTCTTTTTATTTATTTAAATACCTGCACACTATTTGAAAGTTTCATTGCCTACCTCTTTTTATAAGGTGGAAGATATTACCTATGTATGTATCTACATACATGAACAATGGAATGCCCATATAATTTACAACCAATTTATGGGGATGGTTTAAACAGTGTGCATTTTATCAACTCTCCACCCAAATAATTTGGTTCTTTGTTTGTAAAATGGACTATGTCATTTCCTGCTGGTTTTAGAAACCAACACCCTTCAACTATCTGCTTTGGGATGTTGCACAAAACCGAAACGTTTTTTAATAGTCATTCGAAAACAATCAATCCTTGTTGGAAGAGGCAATCCATTACTGACTGATGAGTGTACTGAGCTTAGGGCGCATATCCGCGCGCCAAAACCTTGTGAAAAGCGAAATAATTGGTCTGGACTATTTCCTTATAGAAGATGATATAGTCGAAAGTTTCTCTTTTTATTAAAGCTACCCTTCTGTGGTTAAACTACATGGCAGAGGTTTAGTTGTATAAAAATTTGTGCTAAAACTTTCTTCCATAGAAAAGAGTCGGTGACGTTAAAACGGTAACCTTTTGAAAGAATTGATAACGAAATTCCTGGGCTAGGTGCCGTGTAGCGACCTTATCAATCACTTGAAGTCAGTCTTTCACGCAATCAGCAATTATACGACTCATCAAAATAAAACGGCTGCCTGCCTACCAAATCGTGGACGCCGTCAACAGGCGGCTTAATGAGAATTATTACTCGCAAATATTTACCCAGCGATAGCGAACGACATAAAAGAGTTTCGGGATGGCGTACCGCCAAAGTGATTTGTGCGACATATTGCCTCTTGCACTATCGATAGCCGCCTAATAAGGCAAATAAACTCGGAGCCACTTGAGCTGCAATTCACTGGCTGTGCCGTGGAGTGGCTTCAACCTGTCCGCGTATTTTCACGCGGCCATATGGCGGCAATGTCGCGACCAAATAAATTCGTCGTGATTTACTTGTACCCTTCGCAATTTGTTTTTTTCCTAATATTGCTTCCGATAAGCGAACGTATAAAGTATGCTATCGGGTGCAATCCATGAATCCAGGTGTTGGGTGCGCGAAATCAAATTGCTCCTCCACCTGGCTTCCAAAGGAACATCTGACCAGGCATTCATTACCTTCTGATGGCTATCTAAATCTCCCGCACATCCCTAACTCTTTGTCGCCCCGACAGGCAGCACCTTTTCGGGGGTGCGAGCTCTTCGACTCTGGCTAAAGCCAAAAAACCACCCTAATTATAAGCAGATTTTGGTCATCGCTCCGTGACAGACGCGCTGCCTGCGGGGATGCCCCGGCTGGACAAATGCTCTACCCTGGCACGCACCACCAAATGATTTTTTGACTTCAAATTAATGTCGATATGACATGCACTTCCCGTGAGGCGAGCCAGAGGTTCGACGCATAAAAAAATTGTGTTTCGGTGCAGGGAGTTTATGGAACCGTGCCGCAGAAATGCAGGAAGGAAGAAGCCTCACCTTGTTTGAGAGGTGAATCATTTGAATGAGGCCTTGGGGATGATGTCTGCTGTTTTCTAGATATCACGCAAAGTTTCTACCACGTCACGCAGTGATGAGGAGGGATCAGAACATAAAGTTCGAAGCGTGTCTTCCTGCATCACGCAATGATGTGCCGATTTAATATAGATATAATATTTTTCAAAAAGTTTAGGGCTTGAGCTTAGTTTTTAAAATAAATTGCGAAACTTAACATGAAGACAAAAGTCAGCTGATTATGATATTCCCAAATTTTTTTCTTGGAATTTATAAATCCTCCTTCAACCACAATAAAATGCCAGTGTAAACATTGTTTACTACAACAACTTCACATCACAATTTTATGAGTCTGATACGTGCTAAAATTCATTAAATACTCGTTAGTAATATCTTATGTACATGAGGAGTTTTCTGATTTTACTTTAAAATTGTTTTGTAAAAAAATAAGAAGTATAGTGAGACTTGGTGGGTTGCCTATTTTAGTCGCTTGACAAAATCATAAAATAAATTAATTTCACTAAAATAAAAAGGATTAAAGCAATAAAAGTAAAACATTAAAAGTTTAATTTAATTAAGCGGGATAATCGGGCGGTGTTTATAACAAATAAATTCAATTTAAATAAAAACAAATAAGAAGGATCTCTAATCCCCTTAACAAGAGTATAAGCGTTTCGTTTTACTATATGTGGGTACATATTTTGAGATTTATTTCATTCAAAAGATGGGTGGTTCATTGTGTATACCTCCCTTACTCTATTTACATTTGTACATATATGTTTAAAATATTGAATTTCATTCATATAGTTATTCTTTCTCTATTCTTTTTTTTCGAAAGCACGGCATTTCTTTTAAAAATTTCTTATACTTAAAATTGTTTGTTTTGTTTTTAATTATTAAAAAACGAAATTATTTTTCAATTTTCGCTAAATTATTTTATTAAAAGAAATCGAAATCTGTAAGGTTCTATAGTATATAGTATAGAAGTCGGTTAATAAGTGACAAAAATTATAATAATAAATTTTTATTATTGACATTTTAAAAGGTGGAAATATTACTCGATAACCATTTTTTTAAGGAAAACTGAAGATACTAAGTATATAAACTAACAGAAAATATAAAAAGTCAAGATTTGACTTGTTTTAACACAACTACATATGTGGAGGACAACTGGCCAAAATCCTAAAATATGGGGCATTTTCGGAAAAGCAAAGAACAATTTTCGAGAATTTTTCAAACCAAGATCTGCCAAGCCACCTTGAACAGTAGCAAATTCCGCGGACAATCAGCAACCCCATCGGGTCGAGGTAGACATGTGTTCTGGAGAGGCCTGATGGCGTCATTTGGCAGTCAATGCGCTATGCAAATTGCGAATGTCACGCTTAATCGGCTGCCATCAAGTCGCTCGGAAAATACACCGGCCGTGGCGATAAATAAAAATTGGGCGTGGTGAATGCAAATTGCCGCAGAGCCGTGCCTAACCCGTTCGCCGTCGCGCCGCATGTCTCAATTTTTATCTGGCCGCGGTTGCCTGTCACGTCCCCGCCCTGCGCGACCGCTTTATTCCGTGAATAAAAAAAATTACTTTTTATCTAGCTTAGGAGAGGCAGAATTTTGTCCGTGAATTCCCCGCGGCTCCGCGAGGCCCTGTCCAGGTACGACACGGACAACGCGGACAACGCGGCTAAATCTTTCCTCTTTCGTCGTCGACCTTTTGTTGGGCCCCGCTGATAAGGAGAAATTCCGGGGATTCCAGCAGAGCGGATTAGCCGCGCAACGACATCGGTCCACGGTCGCAAAAGGACGACCAAATCGACCCCGGCTTATCACAAACAGTAAAAATCGAGGGCCCAAGACGAGAAATAAGAAATCGTAAGAACCTTATGCCAGTCGCAGCGTGTCGCAGTGACGCATCACCTGAAAAATGCCATGAGGAACGTTTTGATTGGATTACCGCTGACAACGCGCCGCGCCGAGGAGCTCCGCTGGGCCCGCTTCATCCGCAGAACGCCCGGCTCAGTCGCATGTTTTGATCGCCTAATGCGATTTAAAGTTGCCAGGACGCCGCTTAGTCGTCGAACCTTTGATAGGACTTATAATGTGGCGACAAGGAGTTTGCAGGTGATCGGATTATTCGCCTCAGATCTCGGCGGATAAGTGGAGTTTCTGTAGAAAGGCGCTGCTACCGTTTTCTGTCCCCAATCGCAGCAATTTTGGGCAAGAGTTGGCCCCCTTCCATGGGTGGTCCAAAAGTAGGATACGTCGCGTCGTAGTCAAACTCATAGATTTTATGATTTTTGAAGATCGTTTTTATACAAGCACATATAAAGCATTTGACGGTAGCCAAAAGATATAGGTGGTGACGAACACAAATTTGATTGAAAACGATAAAAAATACGAAGGTTATTTTGCTGCAACTAAATCAAATATGTGCAAGGAAAACAACCCCCATTCACTTGGCCAGTTTCAAACTTAAAGTTACAAAAAAAGCATCTGGTCTACGCTACGCTACGAAATCTTCATGTTAGCTGGGCTGGCAGATATATACCTACATTACACTCCCATGCATAAGTATTCGAACACTTTGAAATTTGTGTTTATTGTTGAAATTTAAACTTAAGACAAGTTAGTATAATTGTTATAGTAGCTCATATTTTGCTTTCAACATGTACCCCTGCCTTGCCTTGCCTTAATTAAAGCGGCGCGGAAGGTTGGCAGATTCTTTCAATGTCCAGTAGGTAGTGTTGTAGTCTTTCCATAATATTTTCTTGTCTTGTTGGCTGCACGGGAGTGTATTTGCACAGATTTAACCCTCGTTGAGATTAGCGTTTCGTATTTAGTAAATTTACTGAATCTATTGGTAGTTAACATTTAGTTAGCATTTTTTGTTTTCCTGATTTAAAAAATCATTCTTGGTAAATATCTCAAACGAAAATATAGAAAATAATTTGTAAACATTTAATTATTTCAAAAAGAAATCAAATATAGAATATAATTTAATCTAAAAATAAAAATATCATTATTTCAAAATTAGATGAATATATTATTTTTTCATTTTAATTTCTTAAAAAAATATATATAGATATACCTACCTACTTTGTTTATATTCGTGTATGGCATACGTACATGAAGAAGTTATTTTCAATTCAAGTATTGATGAATGTGACGATTTTAAATTTTGCAGAAGCTCAACTAAATACAACACAGCTCTATTTATACATCGCAGCAACTTAATTACATACCTACACCCAGAGAAAAAAGACATTTTGAAATTAAATATTGAATATTTTGATTAAAAATTTCCCAAAAAATTTTATTTCAAAACAGAAAATGTTTGCGACAAATATGTTTTTCTTGAATTAAACAGAAACTATTTTGAGTTAAAAATGTCCACTTGTTTATTCTAAATACTGCTGATTTTAGTAGAAAAAATTAAAATATTTTGATACAACCTAGAAATATATTTAAATCAAATTACTGGGAATTTCAAAATAAAAGCGTTTAATTTTATTGTAAAATAAACTCCTACTCGTTTTCAAATATCATGCAATAAAGTATTCAATAATTTTAAAACAAAAGTGGGCACATTTAAAATTAAAATTTTCTTTCTTCTGTTTTAACAGTGTACATTTTGTTTTAAAATGAAATGCCCTTTACTACAAAAAACGCATATTTTGTTTCTAAATACGGAATAGTTTCTCTGCTCTTTTACTTTTTCTGCCTCCTGTCACAGTTGCATCAGCTTTGCGCACGTGCTGACGTGAAGTGAATGATTTCTGTTCAAAGTTAAACGATGGACGCGTTTGAAAGTAATAATACGGATAAATATAGCAAAGAGATGTTTGAAAATTATAAAAGAGGCCCATTAACTAAAGGTATAAATTATACTTAACTATATATTTAAATACACAAGCTTAAGTTTTATTATTTTATTATTTTCTAGATTCAAAGGATTGTATTACTGCAATTTTGCAGCATTCAATATTGCAACCACCACGCTTAGGACATAAATTTAAGCCAACAATTGTCGACGCGCAGGAAGATTTTGTTCTTCATGTCCGCACTATCAACGATGTGCAACTTAAATTAGAAAAGTTAAAAGAGGAATACTTTAAAAAGAAAATGACGGTACAACCACGTATAGTCGTAGTTGGTGAGAGTTTACATAAATTGGAAGTCTGTTTTGTTATTCGAATCGAATCTAGAAGAGCTTGCCAAAGCACCTTTGGATTGAAATTCCTTAATAATCTTCTAAATTTTTAGTAAATTAATTGATGTTATCTTTGACTTCAATTAATCTTGTCGTTCAAAGTAGTTAAAAAAGCCAATTGGACGTTTCTATCCGACTATTTTAACCACTTTGAACGACAAGATTAATTGAAATCAAAGATAACATAAATTAATTTACTAAAAATTTAGGAAATTTATTAAGGAATTTAAATCCAAAGGTGCTTTCGTAAGCTCTTTTAGATTTGATTCGAATAACTAAAAGAATAGGGCCCTATGTACAATAGAAATGAAATGTATTAATTTTAAGTTAATAACTGAAGCTATTTTAATTTGCGTAAATTACATATGTATTTTTTAATTTGGTGTTTTATTGAATATATATACCCACCACCCATCCCCTAAACCCCTAAATCAAAATTAACATTATTTCAAATTTAAAAGGGAGACATTTTGATTCAAAATTGTGAGCAAACTACATTAAAATATAGTATATTTATTTTAAAAGATTGAAATATTTAAAATAAAATTTAGACAATGTCAATGTCAAGAACTTACAATTTTAAATCAAATTTGAAACTATTTTGTTTGCAATATGATAGACAAGTTAAATTAAAAACGACAAATTTTGAAATGACATGCTCTATATTTAATTACAAAATAGTTTCTATTTATTTTAATATGTAACAACAATTTTTAATCAAAATGTAGCATTTTTGTTTCAAGAAAGTATTATTTTGATTTAAGTATGTAAATATTTTAAAAACTCATTCGCGAAATTAAAATGTTCTAATATTTTGTAGTAAAAAACCTGCGTGTTTGCGCAAAATCCATAGATGAAAATTTTTAATTTTACCAATAAAAACTTTTGTTTTTAAAGTTTTTTTTTCTCAGTGTACATATAAAAGTTAATTTATTCCTAGATAGATAACAGGCGTTTATTCCAAATATGTAGGTATGTCGATATGTATTTCGTTTTAAAAATTTAAATCTTAATTATGCTTTCAATAAATATGCATTGTCCAAAAAGAAATTGTTTCCAGGAATTTTATGAAGTATTAAATGAAAATAAAACAATGAATTACGTTTTTATCCTTCTTATCTGAAATCTCTTTCTTATGTTTGTAGGTAGTGTTTTGAATTATTTGCAAATGGTACAATAAATGCCATGCGTCTTTTTAATTAGCCGAGCTAAAGATCATGTACATTTAACCTTAGCTATACATGATTTTGTACGAGTCTCCCTACAGACGGATAAAGTATAGAACCCGACAAGTCTATGTTAATCCAGGGGCAATAAAACGATACAATATTAAATTTTCTTAAATCTGTGCCTATTAATCAAACTATTAAGATTCGACACACCCTTTTCTTTTAACCAGGAAGAACACTCCCGGAGGAAGCAATAATCGAGAATCCTGATCAGTAGAGCCCAAACACCCGATAATCATGATAATGCGTCCTGTAATCAACTAATAACGTGCTCCAGTCCCCTCGAGGACACGAGACCCTCCGCGATGAGGACGACCCCCACCCTCCTTAACCCCCTAACCCCGCGGATGATTGAATAAACAACACATGTCACTAAAAACGCAAACCTCGACGTCACTGATGCGGACAGTCGAGTGCAGGGGCACCGGGCGAAATCAATCAATCCTGATTAGAACTACACCCCTGACTACCCATGACGAAAAAGATGCGAACGAAATTCCTCCATTGTAGAATTGGGATCTGCCGGGGACAGGGTGGTCGACCCGATGCAACTAAAACAGTGCCAGCGCGGCGAAAAAGGACCATATGGCCTTGTAAAACCCTGCGAGGGCTGGCGGGATCGTACCCACCGTGAAGCATAATTTATTCATATGCGATTACAGTAGTAATGTTGTTACCGCAGGGAGGACCTTTCGCCGGCGCCCTACCACCCGAAGATCTGGATGTCCTTTTGCAAGTCACATCCTGCCAGGCGCTGGCTACTGTTCTTCCTCGCCTTTGTCTCACACAATTGGGTTTGCATTGATCACCTTCGTCCTCTGCTGGAGATGTGGGAAACTAATCCGACGTTTGGCTAGCGCAAATCTGATTGAACGGAGATTATTTTTGTACAGACATCAAATTTAGCCAATTTTTGTGTGGCAACATATAAATCATGAGATTAAATGGGATGGATTAGATATGGGCGAAAAGATCCTTCCAACTAGCCAACTGCTAAGTAGTGGCCTTGTTCGCAGTAAATATTACAATATTTGCTATAAGGGTATTACTTATGTTTTATATTTAAATTTCAATCAAACCGGCTGTGAATAAAATACTTAAAAAAAAGACCTGAAACAAGAGCGACATATAATTTATCTTTTTCTTTTTAAAAATGACACGAAAAGTAAAGTGTACTGATGGTAGGCAACGGAGTGACAAGTGATTTGACTTGTTGTGGTTTATAATTATGTGCTTTTTAACTTTTCAAACGTTTTTTTTTTTAACGACAAATGTGAGGTTTAGTGTAGTGCGGGGTCATTAAATTATAATTTTGTTGAAATTGTGCGGGCGTAAAGGAATTTTGCAGTGCTAATATTCAACGAATATTAACGAAGATATTTTGAACTAAAGGATTTATAGGACAAATATTTTTTACATTATTATTGGTTCGTTTTTATATTTGAATAATATTGTATAAGTACCTACACATACTTTGTAGTAATTGAATATGCTTTTTTTTACCAATCCAATTAAGTATAATTAAAATAAATTAAAAATCCCTCATCATTGTTGTGTTCCAGGATGCAATCCAAGCTATGACGCCACGCAGATTTTACAATGTTTTCATTCCCAAAAGATCACGAATTTTGTAAAATATGGTTCAGTAACGAATTGTACGTTTGTTTGTGTAAAACATTTTCGTCAGTCGGATTTATAAATAAATTTAAATTAAATTTAAATTTAAATATAAAGTTAACTCAAGGTGCGATCGCGTCAATTGTTTCAAATTCGCCAGATCCGTCGAGGAAATAGAATAATATTTTATTAGAAAATAGGACAAATTCCTAAGTTCGGCGCGAACAATATCTATTAAAGCTGGAGAATGCTATAGAAAAGAAGTTTAAAGAAGGTGTGATTTTAGATATAAAAATTTTTCGGGAAAAGTGCAGAAATAAATTAAATTTATCTTCGTGGGAAGTAATGGAACGAGATGGTAAGATTAAACTTTATTTTATATATACATTATTGATAGTGACGACGAAACGGGTTGTAAATTCGGTGTCAAAATAATAGTCGATCCGATTTAAATGTGCGTGTATTATTACTTAGGGGAGAGGTGTCTTCGCATGACTTTATGTGGCTGTTACCTAAAAGTTGTAAAGCGAGTTATATACAATTAATTTGCATAAGAGACTGAAACCAATATACTGAGTTTATTTTAGTTTTTAGCCAATAAATATAACCCAATACAACGTTTAATGTTGAAATGATGCAATTCTGTACTACAATGTAAAGAAATTGCGACCTATGAATGTAAAATCTGAAAGAATTGCTTGTTTTTTTCTGTATTTATATAAATTATATTGTAGTTAAAAATAATTTTAAAAATTAGTTAAATTGCAGTAATATCTTTATAAATGAATGCGTCAAAGTGAGTAATGTTCCAGTGGCTTTCAGGCAAAAATCTGTTCAGGGTACGTAACCCTTTCGCAGCGCATTATGCCATCCACAGGGACTTTAAAACAATTCCCTAGTTTGTCTTCCAAAAACAATGGCACAATATTTCCCTGGGTAGCTTACCGTAAATACAGTCTGTTCACCATTTTCGCATTCGAAGGCATGCTCTTTTCATAAATCATCTAAATGAGAGCTATGTTCGGCGAACAAAGGGCTTATCTATTTCAGGTGCAACAATTACTTACGGGGCTCACAATAGACACGTTTTTTGTCTTTGTTTTATCGCAAGACTACTAAATTCATATTTGGGACATCCGCACCGCATTCTCTCGTGACGAATATTTGAAAGATCATAGCGCTACTTTTATGGAAAAACACAAAAATACATTCACATCGTTTTTTCCCAAATTGTTGTTTTCTTTGTTTCTAATTTTTCTGAGAGCACCAACTATGTTCCGCGCTTTGTTGCAATGAAGGCTGTTTGTTTCAAAAATGATTCTTTTTAATTAGCACTGAGGTTTCAATCCCTTCAAGTGTTCTAAAACAATGCAGAGCTCATTTCGCGCAGTGCACTGAACCGCTGAAATTTCTTCTATTCATTATCTCTTGTATAAGCTTTCTTCGAAATTATTCGTCCTTACAACAGGTGCGCATTTAGGAAATGAATCTGATTGAAAGTGTTCATTCTTCGACTTCCATCTTTATAAATTAGTCAAAATTACTATTAACATAACATTAACAAATAACAAATAAAAAAATAATTAGCTTTAATTTAATTCTGTTCTTTTAACACGTCGGTCAGTCTAAATTTGCATAGGGTGTTGATATGATCATTCTCAATAAACTGAACTTTATTAATTTAAATCACTGTTTTTGTAATTCTAATGCTGAAAAAGGGAAAAATATAATATACAATATAATAAAAGAATAAAATGAAAATACTTCATATGCAGTAGCCGTCCGCGAACATATGTTACACCCAGAAATTGGTGTAGCATCCGAAGCGGTTCTGTAACTGGAGATATGGAGTTTGAAATGTTATTTAATTCTTTTAAATGTTTGCGGTATGCTTTGAGAAAAGTTATAGTTTATAAGGTCTATTAAATTTAGGATTCTTATTCAGTCTTCAAGAAGATTACAGCAAGCAATTAACCTATGAAACCTTCTGCTCCTGCCACCGTTTCCATGCACGATCTAGAAAAATCCAATCGAATATTTTGACGTTCAATCGACTTGTTTTAACCACTTTGAACGAAAAAATTAATTGAAGTCAAAGTTCACTGAAATGATTTTATGGAAATATTGAAACTTTATTAAGGAATTTTTACCCACAAAGGGCTTTCTAAGCTCTTTTTGATTCAATTCGATCAGAATCCGATCGAATTAAAGAATGGACACCAAGGTTTTGAACTAAAAATTAGAGACAAATAAGCCCAACTTGAAAATCTAACCATTGTTATTTCTTGCAGTGAGGAGACCTCGAAATCAATATATTACTTGATATAAATAGTAATTTCAATAAATGAATGAAATAATGTTGTAGTGATTCATCCCTTAAAAAAACTTATTATTAAAAATGGGTATTTTTCAGATTTAAAGACTTCATGACTAAACATATTGTATATCTCACAATATAAGTTTCAGTAAAAATCTAGCTCGGTCGGAATTTCTCAGAAGTCTAAGCCAATTGTTATGGGCTCAATGGTAAGTGTTTAAAAACTAATCAACGACAATCTGAAGAACTAATCTACATATGTATATATTCAAGAAATAAAGTTAATGAGGTTAGATTATTCAGTACAACATTCGAAACGACTTTTCTGTATTTAAGATATTTTACTCCCCTAGGAAAGGAAATATTAATCAAAATTGCGTAATTATTTTCGCCACTATAAAAGGGTATTCCCGGGTAATATTCCTGCAGCCGGAAAATTGATAAAACTTGACGCCATAGCGAAACGTCCCGACGCGCCAAGTGTCGAGATGGCGGTTTCCTGGAGGACACCGCGCAAAAAGTCACAGGGCTCGCGGTAAAAAAGCGAGCGTCCCGGTCATTGTCGAATCATAGAGATCACGTGCAGTGCGCACGCCAATATGCGGTCGCCACGTGGCCCAACAATTGCTGCAATTTGGGTAAATTTCTGACTTCCTTAAACGCTCCCGCTGAGCGAGTTCGACGTGCGCCGTCCGGACCCGGGGGTGGAGGCAGCGGCTCTGGGGTCCGGGGGAAAGTCAACAATGACTCGGTGCTCCTCAGCGACAAAGGGACGGGCAAGTGCTGGGAAGCAATCCCGAAAAATTAACGGAAAGGGTGGGCCCCCGAACTCGATGACGGCCATCCATCAATTTCCGACCTTGTACGCAACGGGGCCTGGGAAGTTCATTGATCAAAATAACTGTAAACAACTATAAATGATGGACTGAATGTCCTCCCAGGAGCTTCTCGGGCATGATTCTGGACACGTGCCGGAGTTATTACAACTCGAGGACTCCTAAAGCCGCTTTAGTTTCGGCTGTGGCGCGACGATTTGGGGACATATGCAACAGCACGCAGCTCAAGTGTGGCGGAAAATTTTAATTTTTTCTTTCAATGCCATTTACCACGCGCCATTGACCCTCCGGGGATTAGTGGGCAGGTGCAAAAGGATTTGGGTTGATCTCAATTTCTTACAACCGGAAGAAAAGCGGTTTTCCGTCTTTGATCAGACGAAAAGGTGCAAGGAATTTGAAAGAAACCGCAGATGATACATCAAACTTATGACAATCTATGCTTTCTCTCTGATAATAATTTTATTTAAACCGGTGCATTCAGTACACCTTGGAATTGTCCAAGTCCAAGGGGTAAAATTTGTCTTTTTGTTTGATCACATATTTAATGCGGTTTGTGTCTTTGCCGGTTTTGTTTGAATATTTAAAGAGATCCTTATAGTCCTCCTTTTTTTTAAAACCTTGCCTTACTTATGTTGTTTTATAAATGATTTAGTTGGTTTATACATTAATACCCTTCCCCCTAGAAATCCAAAGATGTATAGATAGCATATTCAGAAAAGATAACTTTTGTTAACATAGAGAATGGAATATTCTCAATTTTGGTTTCGGTTTCCATCAGACAAAATTGACTCACTGTAATATGTTTACAAAGTTGTGTAATTCAGACTAGCATATATATTTTTTTATTTCAATCGAAAAATAAATTAATACTATAAAGTGTGGCTGAAGGATTTTTAAAATTCGTATTCCTTTAAATTATTAACAATTAAATTTCCCGGGGAAATAATATCATAGTCGGACTTCCTTGAATATAATGTTCCCATTCAATGTATCCATAGTCTCCAAAAGGTACAATTGTTTTATATGCCACCAGGTGCTTACCAACGGGTCAAATTCAAGATTTTTCGCACAACATCAGAAACACCGATATCTATTTGTGTCTGAATTTATAATCACAAAAATTTAAAGCGCAAACATTTTTAAAAAAATGTAATATTTATGTATTTTTTAACACCCGCTACCTATTAAATTAAAATTCTTCTGTCATGTTTGTACTCGTATGCATTCCCTGTATTTCAACGTTGCTTTTTTAACTGAAATAAAAATTTTATTTGTTTTCATGTAAAGAGTACTTAAACGCCTCGTCGAAAAGCCTGCAAGATGATAAGCCAGATCGGCACAGCGCAGCGCCTCCGTCGATTTGGGTTATAGTTACGTAAGCTGCCAACCTCGAATCTTCATGGAAATTGGCAAATCATAATCCTGGACCGTCTTCCCTAATTTATGGAACTATTGTGTGCACCGCGGGGGAAACTTCCTGATTTGTGGAAATTTTCTATAAACTTTCTCTTACCGGAAAAATCAGTTTTTCCAACTCACTCAGATTTCCCCTTTCACATTGTCCGCAGTCACGTAAGCTGGGAAGACCTTGAAGTGGTCTTCCTTCAATCCGTCATGTGGCTGATTTCCTCCATTTTCGTCGTTCACTGTGCCGGGCCCTTAGACATCGGTGGGCTCAACCCGGCCCTCCGCCCCCGCCCCAACAGCCCGCTCCAGCTCCGATTCGTTCCACTAAGTAGATTCAATAGCTCCCAGCTTGAGTGTGTAATAGTCATCCTCCAGGTCCTCAAAAGAAAATCTGGAAGATACCGAAATGGGCTTCCTCCACTTTAAGGGAATTTTTCACCCTCAACATTAAGTGAGGGAAAATATAAGGCGAATGGCTGCTGTAAAATAGTTCCTAGGGTACATTAAGGGATGATCATCTATTTGCAGGCTGTGCGCACACGGGTAAGGGTACAGCACGCACGGGACGCGGCGGTGCTTAGGAGGCGCCTTCAGGGACTTCACGCAAAAACTGGTGTGTGGGGCCCGCCACCCCCGCGTCTAATGCGTAGGGCTGCCTTGCCGGGGAGCGCACTTAGCATTATAGGTATGTCGGTACATCGCAATGCTTTTACGAGATGCACTGGGGTTGCCCTAACGACATTAGATAGAGGTGCAATTTGAGCGCTTGCCAGATTTTCCTTTTATTTATCTGCGGACGTTTGCATTTGAATCAGCCTCAATTTTTTATCCCTACCCCCGATGGTCCTGCCTACATTGTTGCTTTACAACGGTGGCCCATCGCACAAGCATATGTTGTGCGGACTGTAATGCCCGACCTCACAAATTTACCTGGCAGACTACTATGTCGGAGCGATACTTACCTATATGAAATTGAAAACTGGTAGACAAATATTTTTGCCAGCCAAGTAAAAATGCCTTTAATATCCTTTGAAGAATATAGTATTTTACTTTTGTTTTATGTACCGTAGATGCGGGTTACTTTAGCTACTTTTTTCTTATATATTTAGAAATCCCTCTGATATATAGATTGTGTTAGACTACTAGGTGTTTTAATGTTTTCATTTGATAGATGAGGATAATAGCTAATCAGTAATACAGTAATAATCATTTTTATAGCAAAAAGTTTGTAAAAATATATTTTTTATTATTTTTAAATTTGAGCCAAAGTTGTCCTTTGAGGAGGGTTACTTTGGCTTGCAGATGGTTTGGTCACAAAACCTATATACTTAAGCAAGTATTGAGCTAATTTAAGTCCTTTGAAATAATAGAAAATAAACAAATGAAGCATCCGACATACAAAAACGTTTAATTTAAAAAAAAAACATAAATAAAAATTAACTTTTCTACCAGCCCTCTGTTACGCAAGAAAGTTTTCAGGTAAATATATATTCACAACAGTTAAGTTTGAAGCGCAAATTACAGTTTTAATTTTGAAAAAAGGTAGAATTAATTCTCTACCTTGTAAAAAAAAAAATTACAAATAGACGCCAATAAAACCATCTAACATTTCCCACTCGAACTAGATCGTTTACTGTCATGGCTACGAAGAGGTGGGAAATTCCATATTTTTTTTTTTTGAACCAAAGTATAGGAGGGCTACGCATATTTTCGTTAGTCTGTGTAGATAGCTTCCGACTACCAATTAGTTATACTTTGTCAGTTTATTACAAATATTGACCAGTTAGATACTTAGGTGCATTCACTATCAGCATACATCTAGAACGACACAAGTACAATTTTAATAGTACTAAATTATTTATAGATTTAATTATGAATATGTCTTGTTAATGGAAGTCAAAAACGAAATTATAGTTATTAAATTATTATGGGACAATCAGAGGAAATAAGCTTGGAGTGCAAAGAAAAATGAAATTTGAATGGTTTTTTTTTGGGGGGGTTTTGAATATATTATTCTTGAAAAAGAAGTGTATGAAATTGCATTCAGTTCGAGAAGTCAGCTCATTCTAGCCATGCGACAGTTGGAAACAAGTGACATCAGCGCTGGGTACACTAAATTAAGTAGCAATAACCCGAGTAGAGAAAACTCCTAGAAGAAGGTCAAAGAAGGTCTGGAGCAGACCCGAAAACAACACATTTGAACACATCAATCCTCCCAAGAAGAGCGGAAATATTTACCGAGCCCGGGATTCAAGTGCACCGGGAAGACAGAAGATGGATGGGACAGAAGGAGCGATGGACAAAAAATCGATATGTTTGCATATTGGCTTAGTTGGTCGCCTCAAGTGCCATCCAGAGCGTCCTCCGTCGACTTCTTTACTTTTTCTCGATCGAAGCTGAAGCAAAAAGCCAACCCATAGGAGCGGGCAAAGTGTCCTCAAACAGTTTTTGCCGGACCAAAGCAAACAGAACTTCTGCAGCGCCTTCTCCCGTTTCGAGAAGTCGGGACTTCCCTCAACGAGGTCCGATGGCCGCCAAACACTTCTCGCTAAACCGTTCACGGGTTTAAGCCCCTAAAAGCACAGAACAATGCAAGCAAATTATTGTAGAACTCATCACACGACCAATTTGTGTAATTAAAAACAAATCCAGGGATGAAGGATTTAAAAAAGGACGTCTTTCCATGCGCGTGAGATTCAAACAGGTTTGGTCGAAGAACGGCGGCCGGGATCGAATTTCAAAGGTGGACTGGACGGTAGCCGCTCCTGGCGAGAGTCACGAAGTGTGAAATAATCTCGCCGGGATTATAATTATAACACCTTCCAGTGTTCTGGTCGACGTGCGAGGTAATGCCCTGGCGTGGGCCATCGTGTGCACGGGATAACGACAAAAAGCAATCAAATGTGAAACAAAATTGCTGGCCACTGGTCACTGGTGTTCCTGTCGAGGAGCGGGCACGTAGCGCGATAAAATCATCGCATCACTTGAAAGGGTTCCCCGCACAAAAAGGATTGAATCCGTCATAAAAGGAACAATGGCGAGGACCGGAAGCCCGGCAATTATCCATACCGCCTTTCGGTTATTGCAGGATATGCGGACCTGATTTTTAATGATTTCTCATTTGCACCTTCATTACTTCCCTGATTGTAGCCGGAAATAATAAAGGGGTTCCCTGGGGAAACATCAAGAGTTTGTTTTACTGCTGATGAAAGTCGGTTACGCCCGCTTCGCATGTGACAATTACCAACCATTTGCACACCTGCCGAACCTAACAAGCGGTTTAGGTGCGACACTACTCTGACGACAAATTGTTCATTTTCATTTCTAAAACTGTTATTACAATTTTGAACTTCAAGCAATTTATCCTACGCTTTTGTTGCCACTCACCTCCTTAACGGCTGAACGGAATTTCATTAGATTTTGTATATATATCTAGATAACATAGTTTAGTTACCTACTTTAGGTATTGGAATCTATACTAATATTATAAAGCTGAAGAGTTTTCATGTTTCTTTGTTTGGTTGAACGCGCTAATCTCAGAATTGAAAAATTTTTCTTGTGTTGGATAGTCCATTGACCGATGATGACCGATCGTCATGAAATTTGGTATATGTAGGTATTTCAATACGGTGAGTATTTTAACTCTATTAATTTTGCTATAGCTCGCCAATAGATGGCGCTGCAGTACATCAAATTCTATACCGTTCAACTGATCGTCATGAAAATTAGTATACGTAGATACTTGAACACGGTGAATATTTTATAGTATATACGAAGGTTACTTTTCATTCCGAAAAAAGGAATAGTATAGCCTGCTCTGCTACATTAATCAGCGTTTAAGTGTACAAATTTAGCACTGCTTATTTGTTACTCTAGATCTGCCAAACTTGTGCAAAGGGCCTGTCTACACTAAAGTTTACTTACTTGTCTCGCTTTCACGCAAAAAGTACTTATTTGATTGAGAAGAAATTTCATGCACATGTTGGTTGCGCACACCCTCCTAAGTGACATAAGTTATGCATCGCAATTGGAAAGAGAGAGGAGTAAAGGGGGATGAAGTGTTTACATAATTTTCGTTCAATCAATATTAAAAGCTCACCGAACATTTCAAGAGAAACAACAACAAAATAAAATATTCATAAATTATTTATCTAAACCTTCCTCTTGAATCAGTTTTTATATTGGTGAAAACCGAATAAAAAACTCTTCATTAATTTCTGAATTAAGCTCGTACAGACAGACAGACGCGGCTGGGGCTTTAATTTATATAACGTAAGGCAGTTAATGGTGTCATTACTGCATTTTTAGCTCAAGGAAAGCGAAGACTGCTCCTATCTTCTCAGTTCCATACTTTTGCTTGTTGTTAAATTCCGAATCGCACTATTACATGTTTTCTTTAAATAATTTCCTATTTTTATTTAGTCTTTCCTTAGTAATTGAAGATTTAGCACTTGCTTGTAACCAACACTTTATATAGGCATACATGTACCTATAGCTCCCAAAAATATTTTAGTTTTGAAAAAAAATTGTTGGGGTATCTTCTGGGTCGTCAGGCCTTTCGAATTATTATAAAATAAAAAACACACTGAATTTGGATATTTTGTTCTGCGGGCCAGTCCAGTTGAAAAATTGTGAGTTAATCACATTTTAATATTTTTATTATATCAAATTCAATTGGTTTTTGGTAGAATGAGTCTCATATGAGACAAATGACTGATAGCTCTAAAGACAGCAAAATATTTAAATTAAACTAAGCCAATTTGCTACCAAATCCGTTCAATATTGACCAGAATTTCCCATGGTACAACAAATTACTCAACAAATAGTTTTATGCCGCCTAATGTTTGTTATCTCACCTCGATCTAGTAGAGCTCCTCCAAGTGCACTGAAAGGAGTTATTTGAAGACGCAACACCGCGCGCTCTGCTCTGGCTATGGGAAGACAATATGATGGATTGTTTGAGGATTATCCGATTTTCAACTTTTGAGAGGATTAGGGCATTTAGGGCTTTTGTGATCCACTTTCTTTGTTCGCTCGCAGCTCCCATCTGATCTCTTACTAAAAGTCGGAGATTAGGCACTCTTCGCTCTGGCCCGTTTTTCACTTCGACTTATCTGATTTTGATCTTTTCGTTAGCGGCTTTTGTTGCTGACGTAATCGTTCACCTTTTGCCTGATGGATGCTTCACGATGCCTCACTTAAACGCCACATTATGTCAATTTTATGTCACTTACAGTGTGAGCATTGGACCAGTGGACGGCATATGCCCGAATGCACCTTTTATCACGCCGGCAGAATGCTTCCTATCTAATATTTGAAGCATTTCGAACTGAGGAAGAGCATAAATTGTTCCCAAGAATGTCGATCAAGGGCAACTGGGACCTGGGTTCTTCAAGGTCTTACGCACACAATATGTAAGTGCATTGTTTGAAAAAACATTGAAATATATGTATGTATTATACAACGATTTGCTTCCAACATTCTTCAGTATCACTCAAAAATTATCTATTTTTCGCAACAATAGAATAATTTGGAAGAAGACTATAACGATAAATGAATTTAAATCTAATGTTATATTAGATGTAGTGACAAAGTAAAATATAGCCATAAAACTGACCTTATTCATGAACTTGTTTTTAGTAGGTACCTAATGTTTTGTTTACAATATTTTTAATAGAGAATGGGAGGAGGTTAGAAGAGAGAAGTATTGGGGAAGAAATTAGAGAGAATAAAACAAAGTAGGTCAAAAAAGTTTAATGAAGAAGATGGCAAATTTTGGTTTAGCCCAAAGACGGCAAAAATCTAAATCTGTTCCTTAACTATTGCTCAAAAAAGTATTTATAGTATAATTTATAAAAGATATATTAAAACCCATAGATGGATTTGTGTGTTCAACATATTTCGAAATAAAATCGTAAAAAACAACCGCGCGCAGCTATCCTTGAAATGTCCATCAATTAGGGTTACGCGACATAATAAGCCAGCGGGGCTCTGTAAATCATTAGGAAAAAAGTTTGATCAGCGCGAGACAAACGACGCCTGGACGTTTGCTTTGTCGGGGATTGGCTTGTGTTTTTGGGAGAAATTTTCTATTTCTGCTGTCGCTGGATTCTAAAAATGGAATTCCATGGGGCTCTGTTCTGTCTCCCGATATCCAGCACAGCGCATTGCGGGCGCGGAAACCCCTCGCCATCGTCCTATCTAATGGAACAAATGCGTTCGTGAAATATTTTCTCGTCTGTTCAATTTTCGGTGGATTTTCATCAAAGGGAAATATTCATTCGGAAAATATTGATGGGTCGGCTAACAGTGCGCCTTTCGATGCGATGCGATGCCGTATATCTGCCGTATCCCCGTATCTGCAGCGGAACAAATGGTGCATTGCGCCGCGGATGCGTGTGAATGGGGTGCACTCTTTAATTTTATTTGTTCCCGACCCTCTAATGCATTTCCATAGAAAAGGTGATTGAAATTACTCCCCCGCCCCCGGCCGGGAGTGGATTTGTAATTTTTAAGTGCTCCAGCACCCGGGCATAAAAAGACCGAAGCGCTCGGATTTGTTACAGCTCAATCATTCAGTTTGTTCTAAAATTAGTCGTGTTAGCGCCACCGTGGTAATGAAAGTGCATCCGAACTTTCTGGCCGTCCTCCCCCGCCCGTAAATCATAAGCAGCTCAACCCGAATGCAAAATGCACTCACCTTACACACGTCGCGCCTTGTCCTCCCTCAACGTCTAACGACACGGCGCGCCGTGTGTAATGCGCTGGTGACGACGGACTCATGTTCTACCGATTTTCATATTCAGCGGATTTATGAACCTTCATCACTTTTGACTGAGTCTTCCCCCAAAAGTTGCGCTGCGTCCCCAGCTCCCGGGCGGGAAGAATTTAATGCGTTAGAGTCCATTAGTTCCTCCATCAGCCGAACAGACGAGGAGCCGCGTCGCGTCCCGGCCGGGTTCAAATGTGAACTTGTGGTTAAGTGCTTCTCGACAGATGGAATATTTGGCCTGGCGGCGCGGTGCACAAAAAGGAGGATACCCGGGTCACAGATCAATTTTAAGTGGTTGGCGCACTTTCGGATTCGGTTCGTACCCAGATGAGGAGGCCTTTTAGTGTAGAACACCATGTTCCACCGGGCCATCTGATTTATTGTGGCAATGAATCGGATGCTTCTCCTATTTTTAGGGTCACATCCAGTTGCAGTTTTTACATCCCGGTCACAATGGGGCTTCGAACGTAAAATCAAAGTGGAGCAATAAACCGCGAGATCTGGAAGCCGATTCAAACCGACGGAGATCGGTGGGAATTTTTATCACCAGAGATCCTTCGAAGCCAAATTTAAATTCGAGGAAAGTTTGGGATTTTTCTGATTTTTTATTTAATAGCAAGTATATCTCCTATAGAAGATAGTGCTAATAAATAAACACATGAAGAAAACAGCTGGCAAAGTGCGTTAACACATTAGTGTTTAGCACCTCTACTTCATTAAATAATAAAACGAGAAAGGGAGGAACCTCCTACATATACATATGAATAAAACAATAAATTTAAAAGTTATAAAAGTTATTGGTAGGAGTTCCTTGATACAGCCAAATAGCTCGCGCTTATTGCAATCGACTAATTCGATTAAAATAGAAATAGAGGTGTTCTCGCCATGTCCTCGTAAGTTTCGTATGTCTCGTAACTGGCCAAAATTGCGTAACGATTACGAAGCTCGTAAAACTTTTCACACCCTTCTACTTTACGCGCCTTCATTAAATTTCCAAGCCAAAATAGTCGCGGAAATTTACTTTCGCAGATTTCCACAAAAATCATGAAATCAGTAGTTGGTTCACAAAAAAACCAAAAATTTGGTCTTCTATTTGATGTGACATGTAACTCAACGAAATCTTAACCGATTTTAAAAAATCAAATTTCCTCTGACTCGTAATTAAATTATCTTCGATGCGAACCTAAATTTAAAAAAAAAAGATTATAAGTATTTTTTTTCCAAAAACGAGCGAAAAAAAACGTTAAAAATGAATTTTTCTTTTCAAATGTCTCTCAATTTCTCAATTTTTCGAATTTTTAATTGAATTTAGGTTCATATCGAAGATAAATACGCCAAGAATGTACAATCCTTTGACCTTTACCCAAAAAGTGCACTTATTTCAAAAAATTTCAAAAGCATTATTCATGAGAAATTATGAAATAAATCTGCCTCAACTTGGACACTGTATGATTCGACGCGAAATGAAAATAACTATTAAACGAGCTGTGACATTTTCTTGTATCCGAATCAAAGCTCTCGACAGATAATTGAATGAGAGTTTGCGATGACTTACACAACCCTCAGATGACAGACATTCGTCACCTTTTGCATTTGCGGGGAACTTTTGAAATTTCATCCTTTACATCCGGCGCGTGTCGCCCAACACAAAGGGCTCAGCGGAGGTAATGAGTGCTATTTTCTCCGTTCGGTTTACCCTGTTCAGTTTCGCTTTGTTGACTTGGATAAATTGATGCCGCCCATAGCTCGCTGTTTACTGACATTTGATAGCATTTAACCCTTTCCCTGTATCTAAACATTTCCACATCCACATGCCGCACAATCCTCCTTCATTTTCACCGCTAATTAAGAGTCGATCAGGAGCCGTTCCCAGCATGTAAAGTATCATTTTCACAATAAACACCCGGAGCAGAAACGCGCTGAGGCCACGTTCTTACGACTATTGGAAATTGGAAGTGATACCCAGCAGGCGGAGGTGTCTTCTGATACCTCAGTTATAATCGTGCTCCCTGAGTTCCACATAATGGGACTATGTTATGAACTAAATTATGTTGTTTTCGGTGCCCATTGAGACGAACTTTCTACGTAGGTAAAGAAAAGCTACTTTTATGAATTAACATATACGTTAGTTATTTTTAATTTTTACTCAAAAAAATTAAGGTGTCGTGAATTCCAAACATAGAGATATGTATACATTAATTGCATTACCGCCCTAAATATTAAGTTTTGTGAGATTTTTGCTTAAAATGGCACAAAAATTTAACAGTAATAAACTAGCAACTGAAGACGTTCGGAAGGAATTTAATAACAAAATATAAAGAATAAGAAATGAAGTGAGATATACAGTACAGTACCAAAAAATTATAACCACCAACATTTATGCTTCCATACTTTATTTTGATAAAAACTTATTATATTCGTGCGTGTTTAAGATAAAAATGAAATTAAGGGAAAATTCACATATTTTCCGAATTAATATTTCTAGTATTTAGTATACTCGCAATTATTTTTAATAACACTTGCTAGTCTCCGCGTCTTCCTTCGATGCAACTATTTATGGTTTCGGCGTTAAGTGAAATGGTATACCATGTAACGCTTCTTGGAAACATGAAAATTTGATTATTGATATTTATATTTGATAGAACTGGAATAAATAAATGAGGGCTTACTTTTGCATATTGCATATTGGTTCGTAACGAAACGATTAATTATTCTTCAAACAATGATAACAAAGGAGAAAAATTTGCAACTCTGCAAGGAAATGTTAATTTGTTTGATTGTTTGCGAGAAAAATGTAATTAGAGTTCAAATTTTGAAATTTGTTAGAGTGGTTATAATTTTCTGGCACTATACTGTAATATACCTATATGTAACTACATTTGATACAAAAGAGGAACATTAATGTATTTTCAGCATAAAAAAAACTGCAAATTGAAAACAGAAAAGTATAAGAACTAAAAAGTTGTTTAAACCAACGAAGGAAGTTAATATGTATATCCGGACTATCCGCCATTTTTGTATTGCAAGAACTTTAAACCCAGAATAAATTTTATATTTATTTAAAAAAAACTTAATATCCTTAGGTACTTACCTTTTATTAATGTGATCGATAATATTTCTTCGTTTATTTCAAGAACAAAATACAGACTGAAATCTTGTTTGTTTAATTTTTGCGGGTGGGGATATTCTTTTATTTGTAACTTTGAAAATATTGGTACGAATTCGATCTCCGAGACAGATGAACGTCGATTTTGATACCTAAACCGATATACACGTTAACAACATTTCGGAAAATTAAGCAAAAAAATCAATTTTCTTAAGCTAGTGACGCAATTTTATTCTACATACACATAACACAATTTTTGTTGTAAGCTTCCCACAGTACAACTACTACATAGAACAAATGAATTCAAAATTCTCAACCCCGAAAAAACATAACTCCGACGGGCACGAAGTGCGAGATGTTTTCTATTCATTTGTGTTTGTTATTTTTTAATTTGTCAAAATCATTTTGATGCACAGTTCCCCTTCCGTTTTAATTGAATAAGCCCATCCTCGGCACGCTTAAACCTTTTAAAAAAAAACTGGAAGCATGCTGGAGTCAACCTCATCGTAATTGCAGTACGACTTATGCAGTTTTCAATTAATTTCTGAATATCCTTAGTTTATGCAATCAGCCGCCTTAGTAGGAATTAAGTAATTTGTGAAAACCAGAATGCCTTAGTGCGACCGCGCGCGCCGCCTCGAACGCCCGGTGTCGCTAATATCAGAAAAAAAAACATTAAGCGAAACTCTTTAGGTCATTTTCTTAACATTGTACCTGTTTCGGTGTTTGCGCTACTCAAGAAATTTCAAATTAAGTGCGAGCAATTACCCTCAGTAGCCCGCATAATTTTTAACCTGTACTGTTTCCGGTGAACACCTGCAAAATCTTAAGAAATTTCACCGGACATGGTATTGTTTCAGTGAAAACGACCTCAATTCAATGTCTTTGTCTAGTTGCGGGGATGAATTATTTATTGAAATCGTTCTGGGAAGTGATTCCGTTTGCCAACTTATTATGTTCGTCATCACTTTGCCCAACCGATGCAAAAGATACATTTTTAACAGTTACTACTCACTAGTGAAAGACTTGGCAAATTCTATGCTATGTGTACAAATCGACCATTGAGTCTGGTTTGCATATTAAATTATGTATGTAGATCTAAGCTTTATTGCGTATTATAGACTAGATTTAAAAAAACCAGCTGATGATGTTGATGCTTCCATATTTGTAGTTATGTATATCTGTAACTAAACTCCAAACTCCGTAAGTACTTCTCTGATTTGAAGTTAGGAATAGGGAAACCTAGAAGATTTCAAAGAATTTCGCAAAAATAAAGGAATTTTGCGATAGAAATGGCCACTTCATCTAGACATTTTGTCAAAACTAAGAGTGAAATATTTCATAATACCGTAGTTTGCGAAATATTTGTAAAGAAACGAATTTTGAAAAGTGAATTGATTGAACCATTGATTGTAAATGTTGGACTGTGTTAAAAAATTATTGAAACAAAATTAATTTTTTAAGATCAAATAGGGACCACATTCTATAAATATATGTACATATGTATGCATGTATAATACTAAAAATATGAGACATATTTCCATGCCATGATGTTGGAATATTGGAATAAAATTTTTAAAGTTATACAAGCTTTTCAAAGGTACCTTACACTATTAGAGGTTGCTTACTTCGGCTTATTCAAATTAGCATCCACGAGCAGGTCGTCCTTTGGCAAACGGTGGTAATTAATATTAAATTAGACTCCTCGGTTTACTCAATTACATTACGGTGCCGCATCAATTTTTCTCACAGAAGAAGACGGAGGAGGACGGGGCCTTGCGGCATGTGGGTGGGAGCGTTGTCTTCCGTTTGCATGTGTCACACATGCACGGATCCCGAGGGCTAAGCAAATATTTGTGGGTTTTTGTATGCATAAAATATGCCAGCGTGTACGCACATGTAATATCCTTAAAACTTTCAAGCTCCTCTGTTTGCTCGTCTCGGAGTTCTTGCAGTTTTCAATTCCATCACCGAATCATAAATTCAATTCGATATGGAACCAGCCCCGCGCCCCCGCCCGCTGGGTTTATCTGTGGTGGGTCTGCGATGTGGAAAACAACCCGGCTAAAAAGTTCATCAATTTCCATTTAAGTTGGTTTGTTTTCGGTTTGACTTTGCACAGATATCGTACGCTCAGGGCTGATGGACAGGCGGGCTATTCATCAGCTGCTGGCTGTTTTAGGCAAATTGAGTTAGGAATTGACGACGTCATCGTATTTTGCGCAAAATAGCACTATCCAACGGCTTTCTTGATGGTGCCTGACGTTTGTTTATGCAAATAGGCTTCAACAAAATTTCGAGGAAATCTACATAAATGGAAGTGCCTCGTCAGAAACTTGGCGGGCTGTTCTGCTGGCGCGGTGCTAAATCCGCTGCTAAAATTTGGACAAGGTAGGGGCAGATTTGGCGGTAGCGGTCAA
Source organism: Machimus rusticus (assembly GCA_951509405.1). NCBI lineage: Eukaryota > Metazoa > Arthropoda > Insecta > Diptera > Asilidae > Machimus > Machimus rusticus. The sequence goes on along the minus strand of OX608052.1, from coordinate 1,310,992 downwards.
AGCAGGAACTGTTCGGCTGCAAGGTGTCAATCAAGACCTATTCTGGGTAAGCCCTTGTCTCGGATGACGGGTCAGCCGAGTCACGCCCGTCGGAGCTATTCAGTAATTGGCCAGGCGCATCAACCATCGATATGTTGTAGGCGTCGGCGGCCCTCAGATCTTCTAATCTGCTCAGGTGGAGGAAATCAGAATCGAAAGGTTTTTGGTTTTTTGCCTTTCGCGGGCCCGGACTCACGCTCCACCCCGGGATCATTTCATTTCGGTGTCATTATCGTTCGCCGAGAGATGTGTAAGACAACGAGATCGACGAGTGCGATAAGTGAATTATTAGCCCCGGCCCCGGTGATTCAGCGAAACTAGCCCACTAGCCGCTAGCCACTTGACATAAGTAAGCTATCGCCAGCTCGCACTATCCCGGGCACCTTTCTTCGTGCAGTCGGGTATCAGAAACCGACATCTCGTCTCCGCCGGTAAGTGTTTTACTGCGCTCCCTTCTCAAGACTCAAGGAGCCTAATTTTGAGCCATTTTGCTGCGGCTGTTTGGACACCAGTTTTTATTATAATTATACATCACACGGCGCTTGCACTTAAGCTAATTGCACGCCTCGCGCTCTCCGTTTTGTTGAAAATGGCCAAGGGAAAGGTTCCAAATTGTGACCAGACCGGGAAGTGAAACGAAATAAATCGATTTCGATCGAAATAGTCTTTGAGATTGAAGAGAGTTTGATATTTTCAAGCGAAGGATTTCTCATGAATTCCGTTTTTTTTTGTCTACTTTGATCAAAAAGTGAAATTATCTTTAATTCGAAATGTTTTCAAAATTTTCATTTACGGTTCTAGTACAAAAACTTTTCCCACAGAAATATATTGGAGAATCCATGCACCTAATAAGGTGCAATTATAAGCAGTCACTTTCACATAGTTAGTCTTTCGTATACTTCAATATTTATAGAAAGATTTCGTTTTATTTTAATAGGTAATATAACATGGATATAAGGAATTAAAAATAGCTCATAAGATTTGAAATAAAGAGAGGACAGACGTTTTGATTAATCATATATGTATAAAATCTATTTACTACCAAAATCCCAAAGTCTACATATATGTATATATGCAATTTTTACATTAGAATCAATAGCTGTGTTTTTTTTTTGATGATTTTATCTAAATCTCAAATTTCACATTGAATTGAATTGTTATTTAGGTTAAACCGTAATATGTAAATATGTAGTAGATGTTAAATAAATAAATATTTTAAGTAACTTATTTTATTTGAACTTATTAATTAATGAAAATAAATAGTGAAAGTATTTACTTAAATTGGTTTTTAAAAATTTTCTGATCTCACATATCCTTTCCCAAATCAAAAGTGTAAATATGCACCCATGCTCCATGGCCGATTGACTTTTTAATTGCGGCTGATGCTGATGCATCTTTGGTGAGGCAGGTCCCATGATAATTAGAAATATCTTTTCGGTTTCATTACTTATTCCCCCCACAATCATCCGAGTGCATATTTCAATTATTTCGAGTTTTTCATTCATTGTTGCTCAACACCCTCCCTGTTCCTGGTTCCAGCCTGAAAATTTGTTGTCATCCTGATTATGTCCCAGCAGCAGCGTTCACAATGCATCTTGGAACAATCGGCCGCTTTCATCCGTCCCTCAAGTAATTGAAGAGCAAGGTCTCCGGCCGCCGCGCGATTCCACCTCCCGCAAATTGTTTGATTTGAAATGGAATTGCTGCCGCTCTTCAACGCCGAGTGCGCGCCGCGCGGCCCACGTGCTCCACCAAAATCAAGGTCTATTCAGGTTGAGTGATTCCGCTCTGGTTGTCTATAATCTGGCCCAGGGGACACAAATTAAAGTCCATATGGCTGGATTAATATTGTGTCACACAATAATTCTCCCCGAAGATGTTTGGCTCTTGACTTCTTTGTCGAGGCGACTTCAAACGTGAAATTCGCTCCTCCTTGCTACGCACTTGAGGTAGTCGGTCTAAATTAAAAAACGTACTGAGCGTGATGCAGCCGGGGACAATTGTACTCTAAATTACAGGGCGCAGATACCAAGAATTGTTTAAAAAACTGGGAAGAAGTGGTAAATTAACAAGACTTTTCATCCGTTTCCAAAATTAGACAATGTTCACAATTTGAAATCAATGTTTACACTTCATGGCTGTTTTAACTTTAATATATGCATAAAATACTTGGCATGTTTTTAAGGCCTAAGGGCCGCATGGACCAACCTCATTGAACCAGTTAACTGTTTTCGACGAGTATACTCGTCATGAACAAATTGCACAATTTTGTATTATGACGAGTATATACATATAGCATATGGACCATGCATTTTTGGTATAGGGGAACATAAGTACATATATGCAATTCATATGGTCCCATTGTTGTATATGTTTTTTTTTAGACTCACGTTCACGCCGGCGCTACAATTCATATTTCTCTCCATAGGCAGCTACACTTAATCAGTTAACTCCTTATGACGAGTATACTCGTCATGAAAAAAAGTACAAAATGTTGTGTTATATGTGAGTATACTCGTCATACCATGAAGTTTTGCACTTTTTTCATGACCGTATACTCGTCATAAACAGTTCACTGATTAACTCTTCGCTCTGTCGGACGGGCTCAAAGTAAAGCGTAAAAGGAAAATGTATCGCGAGGATAGCCGTTTTCGTGCATTACATATTCTTTTAGCGCTATTGTTATTATGTGTACAGTTTTTATGCCCAGACCAAAATATTCAATACATACATATGCATATATTTTTTTGTAAGTGTAAGTTGGTTGGAATTTTTCCTTGTTTTTCAATTTGCTCATATTAATAAAATAGATAAGATGGATATGGAAGTAAGCGATTCATTTTCAAAAGCTCTACATAGAAACATTATAAATAAATCAAGACTGAAGAAAATGAATATTCCGAGTTACGCACGTTTAAAAAAAAGAACCATGAAACAGGACCGTTTTTATATATTCTCAAAGTTTAATATTTTTGCGAAAAGATCACAACTAGAACTCAGGGTCGGTTGAACAAAATTAGAAATATTGTAGTAGCAATTTTAGATACGTTCAAAAATGCTAATTACCCTGGCAAAAACATCGTTATCAATGAAAGTGGCAAGCGACATAAGTATGGCATAAAATTATACAAACTGTGTTTGCCTGAAGGTTACACTTACAATATTGAAAAATCACATTCTCCTGATATAGTAATGAGATTAATAAATGGTTTATTATCTGAGGGCCGCATACTATTTACAGATAGTTGCTATACGAGCCTGGCTGAATAACTTTTACAGAAAAATACATTTATTTGTGGTACTATGAAAATAAATAAAAAATGTCAACCGCTATAAGCAAAACAAAAAAGTAGTGGCACTGTATTTTTTGAAAATCGATGAAACTCAATAAAATTTTAAATGAAAACACTTTTTAATTGTAATATTTTCTAGTTACTTAACGATCTAAATTTTTGGAGTTACACACCTCCTGATAGCACAATCAAATGCGAGTCACCGGTGATACGCTCCGGCGTGAACGTGAAAGCTCGTTTTTGGGATCCATTCACCTTTAAGGCTCACTGTTCGTCCAATATAATAGAGTCATTATCGCGCTGGTTAAACTGTATTCCATAATATATACGTATCAAACTACCCTGGCGCAAAGAGGTGATCGCATGCAAGATTAAATGGAGACCCACATTTCTCGTTGAATGACGTGAACTTTACTGATAAAATAAAGCAGCCTGAAAAATAAATTTAAGAAAAAATGCAATGAAATGGCCTCTAAAGACCTGTAGACGGCCCTGCTTGCAACTTGTGCTTATTGACGCTTCATCTACCAGACCACTTCGAGTCATAAACTCTCCAAAGTTATTGCCTAAATATTGCTGCGGCCGTGATAAGGAAAAACGAAGCCTTTTTGCTTACTATCAAATGACTCGTAGTGCTCCGCAGTGAAACTTGAGCAGAATTGGCCAACTGTGAAGCCTTCTTAATGCCTCGAAAACTGCGGCAAAAAATGGAAGCGCTGAATGCAGAAGCTGTTCGAACGTCCACAAATTAGCAGCAAATTTGTTTACATGCGTTCGGCAATGTCAGAGCAAAATTACGTTCTTTTAATTCATTCGGATTCTACGATCGTATTACTGTTTATTAATCTAGTTTCAGCGAAATTGTTCATTTTATCTCCTCTCAAGTTGAAGATTTGCATTGCATATAGCCTGGAAATATGTATCAGAAGTTGTACTCAAAACTTATAGAGGCAAAGAAATAGAGTGCCTCATAAAAGTATTTCGGAAAAGACATATTAGAAGATATAACAACATTTCTTATTTCATTTTTGAACAATTCTTCAAAAAAACTAACCATATTATTCACTAAAATCTCTTCCGTAATTCCACAATAACAATAACTATAAAAATACGCATAATACGATGCAATAATTCGGAATTTGTTTCTTGTATTTTACTATCGTTTCAAAATATCGATAATATGGCGGCCACCATAATGCGGCAGACTCATACAACTTTTAAAAACTCCCTTCTCAATCGTCTGATTTTATCCAATTGAGCAGAAGGGCAGTCTTTTTCCAAATGTTCACTTTAATTTAAGGCTCAGTTGAAAGAGGTTCTCTGTATTACCTACAATCTATATCATATATTCATTACTATACAAATTCCACCAATTTTTATTATCTGAATTAAATTTAGGCATTAATATTACAAGAAAACCAAACTTTAAAGTATACAAAAAATTATTCTTTATTAAAAAATATAAATTGACGAAAACTAAAAGTAAGCACAACTCGTTAATAAATTAATCACTAAAATTAGTAACACATTTTTGTTGCTATCAATCTTACAAAGTGATGAGATAGAGAGAGAGGGTAGGGGTAAACAATGATGACCCTAATTAAAACTGAACGAACTATTCGCTGGTAATGAGGCGGCTCAGCAGCATACAGTGCACTAAAGCCACAGTTAGCTGAACGAATCAATAGGAAGGATGTTTTTATTATTTTTTGAGTATTTCTAAGCCATGATTAGGAGTCTGCTTCTTAGTCATTTATGGCAATATTTAATATCACTATAAGTTTGCAATCGTTGCATTTCGCTCATGGAATGAAATGATTATTGAATTTTCCTCAGGACGCCTTTGGCTTGAGGACTGCTACCAGGTGATTTTTCTTGCCTTTTTCTGATTTGCTATACTCATCCAAGAACTATTAAAGAGAATAAACAAAGGAGTACGGTTTAAAGTCAAATAATAATGTTTTAAGAGTTACATCCATGTGAACTACTTATTGTTTTTAATCATACTTTTATACTTTTAGTGAATCGAAAATCAGGATTTTTAAATTTTTTCAACATGAATTAAATTTCCTCTTTTTTTGTACAGCGACGGATTCCTCTTTAAGGATTAAAATATAGACAGATTTTTAAACTAGATTCTTTTTATTAAAACTTTCAAATTGTTAATCGATGTATATTGATTAGCACGTTTACTGATATAATTTGAAATGGATTATTTTATTACTAATTCCGTCTTTAGAAATAAAAGTCTTTACAAAAAAGTTACCTATTTTTTTAATTTTTGAGAGCATGAGTTTTGACGTCCGGTAAGTAAGACATTGGAAAAATGCAACTTTTTTTTTTGATGATTAAATTCTAAAATATCAGAAGTATCCGAATAATTTGTAATTTAATAACTCAAGACACTGTGTCGTACTACAATAAATGCAGGGTATCTGAAAAGTAGGTGCGCACCAGCAGACGCGTTCGTCAGGAGTGTATTATAGGGGAAATTTTTAGGATCGAATAAATGTTCAAACGGATGTAACCCTTTCTTAAATTTCGAAATTTTAAAAGGTACTTACCTCTACGTTAAAATCTCGTGATATAACTTTTCGTGCTGATGGATTTTCGTAAGTTATGGTGACTAGAGTTGGATAAATAACTACATTTAAGCTCTCCGGGAGCTTTGTCAAGCATTTTATTACACTTGAACACTGCTCTGATGTTAAAAGATCCTAATGAGATAAGTTATAAATTATAACAATTTATTTAAATACATAAAAAGGTAATCAACATTTGTTGTGTAAATGTGTTGTTTTAATATACTTTATTAAGTTAAGAGAAAATATACTAGATTATGAGAAACTAAAACAGCTTACTTGGTGTTTCCTATTATTGGCACAAAAGAAACCAATTGTTGCAATTAAGTCCACAATCACAGCCTGAGTTTCAGTTTTTTCGTTAGTGATGCACTTTGAACCACAATACTTAAGTAAAATTGTAATCACGTCCAAATATTTCAGTGACAATGATTCTCCGGAAAGCACCTCCTGTAAGAAAATAGTCGAAATGTTTATGTTTTAAATTTTATTATTTGATTTAATGAAAATAATGGTAATAATTAGAATTTAGATTATATTAATAAAAAAAAAATTAAAAATTAAATTAATATTTAAAATTTCTCAGCCTTATTATTAATAGCAGATGCACTTTTAAAGATTTATACTTCTTTCAAAGCCAAACATTAAAATACATATTAAATGTTGTAAATGTTGTAAGTATGTATAAGTTTATTGTTCGATATATCCTCCTTTTGCGTGTATATTTTTGTATAAAATAGGAAAAAAGACTCGCACGCTGCACGAATGCGAGTTGGAGGAATTTTTTTTCCATTTATGAATCAAAGTGTTGCTTTGAAAGTGTCCTAACATGGCCCTGATATAAAAATCATTGGATTTACATCTGGAGAATTGGACATCCATTCTTAAGAAAAAATGAGCTTCGAAACATTTCTGAAAGACGATCGTTTTGTGTGATGGTGCCGTTGGAATGTCCAAGGTCTACGCCGAAATATATAATAATTCTAAGACCCTTTCGGGGTAGTTGGTAGCACTTATTCTGACGACAGAGTCCAAAAACAAGATTAGTAACACTTCATTCCAGCCACCAAAAAAAAAAAAAAAAACAAAAAAAACAAAAAAAAACGTTTTCATAGAGTCGTTAGTAGTGAAGATTTGCCATATCATACATTAATTTTTACTTAACCATTTAATGATAGTGTATTTGTCGGATATTATCTCTCTTTATTTTAGTGATGCACTTCCCATCTGAACAATTTATTTAAAGTAAATATACTTTTTAACAATTTAATGATAGTGGTGTGGCATTGACAAAATAATAGTTCTGATATAAAACAAAAGAATTCGTATAATTATTATTCCTCCTGGAAAATGTAGAATCTCCCAAAGCATCTAAATAAAGAATTCCCAAAATTTTGGGCCGCGTTCGAGCAGGACGTAGGACAGGGGAGGCATGTGTGTGTTGCTATTGGAAATTGTTCTTATTTTAAATTAAGCGCGATTTCACGTCCCAACAATTTCAGAAGAGCTAAGCAAAGATTCGGTTCACCCCAGTCAATAAAATGGTCGTTATCAATGATAGCGTTATTCTATCATCCCGGATCGTTCCCTTGTTTACTCCGTCGAGTTTGCACTTTGAATTAAAACTTGGCAAACTTGCTTCTTCTGTTCGGCAGCAGGGCAACTGAAATTGCCTCCATATGCACGCCGATCCCACGGGGAGGAAGAATCCTCGAAAGTTTGTTTTTGGGAACGACGTTGGAGTAGAACAACATAAAAAGTGGAAGAGTTCAATGGCAAGTGTGGTGGGCGTGGGCGGGGTGCGGCGCCGCAGAATCCAACGTGCAGCCTTCACGTGGCCCGGAAAAAAAACTAATTACGCAGATCGCAGGGAAGGATGAGCAAATTGATTGTGGAGCTGGCTCGACGGCACCGGCGGCCACATATGAGGGCTTTGTTTACTGATTTCTTCAATTTTGGGGAGTTTGCCTTTTTCCTTGTTTGCGGTTTAGAAATTAAATTTGCGGTCCAAAGATAATCGAATTAAAAGTTCCTAATGGATTTGCTTTGCTTTTTGTGCGTAGCATGTTGATTAGCACTTGTCGGTGTAGTAATTCACTCACCAATCATGCAACATTAATGCTGCGGTGATTGGCTACTGGATTTGTTGTCTAACTGCCAAACACAATTTACAAAAGTTTTGACGCCGTAAAAGCCTCTCTTTTCTGTAAAATTCATTTTGAGAGCATTCATCAATCGGACCTCCTTACAAAGACTAGGCTAAAAATTTTTACATTTATAATAATTTTAGTAAACGTTTATACGATCTTTCTAAATCAAAACTAAAATCCCTTATTTTCAATATTAAAGCCCGGTAAATTTCGTATACATATTTATAAGTACACAATAGGAAAGTACACTTTTCTATGTTTTGTATAAATCCTAAAATTCCTATACATATTTTCATACTCGTATTAAAGAATCTTGAAAAATATATTTTGTTTTGCAACAAATAGTTGTTAATAATAAAATAATTAATTAAAAGTTAATAATTATATAATTAATGTTATTTCATTAAATATTGTTATATTTTTAAAAACAAAAACACATATTTTAAAGTTTCTTCAATAATTTTTTACAATGAAGTTCCTAAGTTAAGGTATGTTTTTATACAACTTGCAACAAAACTTTGTAGGAATATGCAAAAAATCGCGGCGGCAAAATGTCAATTTTTGAAATTTCAATGTTAAATATCTCGATAAGTACCTACAAATGATGTTTTTTTTGGATATTCGTCGTCTTTGACTCAAAATTAACAATTCTACAAAGTTTTATCAAAATCCGTGAAGAGAGCTCAAACTCAATCCGTTGTATATTTTGCCTTATTGTTAGAGTAACTTTTGAGTTTAAAATATATTCATTCAAATTTACAACAGTTTTGTTGATAAATCATGTTTTTAAAATGATGGTTAGGTACTTCTTTTAAATAAAATGTTTAAGTGTTGTTCTTGAACAAATACTTTTTTTTTGCTTTTTATAACTCAAAATCAGTATCATTTCTTTTCAAAGTCCATCATTTTGTTGCAAATCGATAACCGATCGGTATAATGATAGAAGATATTATATAATTATTTTAAATGAAGCAAATCGGAACAGTGGTCACCACGATGATCTACTATTTTTTAACATCATTCGCCTCTATATGAATATATGTATATTACATTAAGGCAAAGGCAACGTTATTAAATCTATTAATCTGAGGGAAGGTTATTATTATATCTGAAATATAGAGCTCTTTTATACTATGATTAAATTTCAACGTGCTTTGTCCCTTCAATACCATGTATCATCCTTTTGTGTGCCTCAACGTTCCCAATCAATATCCAAGATCCGTTTACCATAAATATGTTTTAAAAATAAATAAGTCCCGCACGTGTAGCATCGGTTCTTTTTAGTGTTTGTTTAAATGATAACTAATCAAATTGCTTAATTACAAATTACAACACTCGAAGCCAAGTTAAGTCCGCAGTATCCTAAACTTAATCTTCTCTGGGAAGTTTCTACGAAAATTTAATTAAACGATGCCATAGTACACAAATCAATATTGCGCTTGCTCTTCAAATGTTTTATAACTTTCAATACCCGTACCGTACCACTGCCGCAAAGGGTTAAATCTCAAGTTTCCCAGGAGTTCTTGTCGAAAAGGGAATTGCCTTAAATATTCATGGAGAATGATGAATTTCTCTCCTCGGCACTCTTTGGAAGTTGCGACAACTGTCAAGATATGCTCGTGAATATTTTACGCCGAGGAATCGAATTTCCTCCCCTGTCTTTCCTGGTTCAGAATGTCTCAAGCCCATCCCTTCTGCGCCCTTATGAAATTCGTTTATTTATATTTATATACATATTTTTTTATTTATCTTAATTGGACTTAAGGCTGAGCTCCTTTGAATTACCATTTACAAAAATTCTTATGAATGTGAAACGAACTGAATTTTCCTCGCACATTGAAATATTACTCAAGACATTTTTGCCATCGAGCTGAAATTGCTCTTATGTGATTTTGGCAAATTAGAAAAAAATATGGCCTAATTAACAAAGAGCAAATAAGATAAGCTCGCCCTTAGTGCAAACATCCTCCTTCCTGCCGTTTTGTGCTTCCCTGGTAAGCAAACATATTTTATCTGCTTCCTTAGTTCTAGCTCGTAAAACAATTCTGAAGAATCTTCCTCAGTCAAAAAGGGGTGAGCACCCTTTTTTACTCCAGAAATTCCTTTTCCATGGAGCGCAACTGGGGCTTGTGGAAAGGACGCTGCAATAATAATGACTCCATAATCTTCGGTCTCCGGGTCTACGGGATCATTGTTGGACACTGTTTGAACAATACTTGTGGTAACCCAGCCAAACAAATCAAAGAAAAATAATTTAATGTCCACACAAATCGCTGCAAGGAGACCAACCAACCGGGCCTTTGTTTGCGTCCAAAAACTTAATTAATGGGGAAGATTCCCTTTACCAAATTAAATATTAGAACATTTTGAGCGAAGGGCCACAGATCCTTCCAAAAAACGATAAACCCAATTTCATACATTAGGGGCTATGAGCAAATGCCTAAATGTTTACAGAATGTAAAAAATACCATTTAAAATCAAGTAAAAACCAATACGCAATCGAATTATACAGTGAGCGAAATTCATTTATACGCACCCCAATTTTTTTTGGTTTCAGGAAATTATGGAAAGTATTTCTAAAATTTATTTAAGGGAATTGGTAAGGACCAAAAGTACAGCTTGTTTGTAAAATATTTATTTATTCGCATAATAATAAAGAAATAATTAACAGGTTTTAACAAAAATAGCTGCGAAATTCAATTATACGCACATTTGAATTTTCTAAAGATAAGAAAAATAAGAAAAGTTTTAATGAATAAAAGTTACCTTTAGTATCTGGTATGATCTCCTCCGTTTCCAATTGTATCGAAAATTCGATTAGGCATCGAATTTATTTAATTTTCAATATCAGTACAACTGATCCTAGCCCATGCATTTAAAATTGCTGCTTTCAAGGTCGGAATGTCGTGGTATTGTCGTCCACCTTCTTAAATCTGCCTTGCCATGTTCCCCTACAGGTTTTCCATAGGGTTGAGGTCGAGGCTAATGGCAGGCCATCTCAGTATAGGGATGCATTTATTCCTAAACCACTGCCGGACAAGAGAAGAAATATGGATAGACGCGTTATCTTGCTAGTAAATGAACTCCCGGTAACCGAGGACATCCTCCAAATAAGGAATTAATCTCCGTGCACATTTCTAAATTTACACGCGAAGTAAGGTTGCATAATAGGAGTTTTCCATAAGCGGATAAAGCTCCCCATACGATCAAACTTCCACTTTGAGAGTACCTACTCATTCGGGGAGAGTTATTTTTTATTAGATCGTGCCAGTAGGAACAAAACCCGTCCGGACCATCCAGATAAAATCTTTTCTCATCCGAAAAAATAACCCTTCCCCACTCTTCAACCCATTGCATGTATTCACGGGCTTTAGACGAGCCTCTTTATGATGCTGCTTCAGCAATGGACATTTTTGTGGTTTCTTGTACAAAACATTGGGCAGTGACTTCAAAATTTGCTGAACTCACCGTTCACTAACTGGTAAATTAAAATTGTCAACAATATTTGAAGCCTTTAGCTTTTCTTTGGTTGCATTTTCCTTAATTTTTCCCTTTTGCCTTAAAATCAATTTCTTGTTCCCAAAGCAGTAATAGTTTTTACCATCATTTTCCTTCAATTTGAGGAAATTTCGGATGACTCCTTCCAAACGATGGATTTTCTTGGCAATCTCCCGGTTTGACATCCCTACCTCCTCGAAAGCGGTTATTTTTGCATTTGCTTCAACCGTCAACACCTTGCCATTTCCCATTCTGGAGTAGATTACTTATTTATCACTAATTTCACTTAAATTACGAAAATTACAAACCTTTAGGATTGATTATAATTAAATTGAATAGAAATAATCAAAACCAATTACATAACGCCTCCAAATCAAACAAAAAATCCTTAAAAACTCCTATGCGTATAAATGAATTTCGCATTAGATACGTGCACGAAATTGTAGCCAACCTACAAAGAATCTCTTTTCATACAGTTCTGACAGCCGCAAAGCAATATAACTGTAAATACATATTCGTCAGACCATAACTATTTATTCTTATCCCTTTCATGATGCTCGTTTATGTAGCAGAACAAAAAATATCAAAAATGTACAGAAATTTAAAATGCGTATAAATGAATTTCGCTCACTGTATGTAGTTCATTTTGCCGAGAACAAGTGATTAATCATTTCTATAGTTTTTGAGAAAAACAGGGGGAAAAGTAATTTTATACAATACTATATGAGTAATACGAGTGAAAGGTATGAAATATTCAATCTTTTCGCGTTTAAATAATTTATATAGGTATATATAAAATAATATATTATCAGCTACTTAACACTGTATGTAAAATATCAAATTTCATCTGATTACAAAAAAATTAACAAGTTTAACAATGCTGTTTTGGCCGTATATCGATAATAACGTCAAAATATTTTCAGTGAACATCAGACAAGCATTAACAATTTTGTGTATTATTTACTGTTTCATCGTTAGAATTTAAAAAAATAGACAAAAATGCGTCAAATACTCCGTACAATACAACTATTAAACGAAATGGCATGATAAACAAATAACATTTGGAATCGGAAAATTTGCAGTTTTAGTTGGTTAGGATGGATTTTGTCGACATGAATCGTCTTACATGAAGCCTTTTGCTCATTAAAAGAAATTATATATATATGTATATCTATTTTTAAACTTAATATTTTTAGATTTTTTGCATATTTAATAAATGTAAAATAATTTAAAAATTCTACCAATTCGGTTATACCTTTCAAGGATTAATATAAAGATTTAAGAGTTATAGAGTCAGCAAGTAGCAGCTTGCAATTTGATTTTCATTTAAGTATGTTAATTTCTTATTCTAACCAATGGACAGTCTGCACTCTACACAAAAAACAAATAACAATGAACATTTGTTTCTTAAAAGTCAACTTTCTAATTAGTCGAGCCAAAAAGCCTCCACATTTTTTCTATTTGTTTCGGACGCACAACTTGAATTTCAATTTAATTAACCCACTAAAATTAGCTGATTCATAACATTAGACTACCTGAACTTACCTGAAATGTGTTCAGATCTAAAAAGGCCATAGAAACGAGCAAGTTGAAAGTGGCAGCCGCCAGAGATATTGTTCTGGGTGGAATGCATTCTCCTATAAAAGTAAAAAAATACAAAACTCCTTAATGTCTATAAAATCCAAAAAGATGTAAATGAATATTTATAGCCCCCACAAAGGCGAATTTGCCGAAATATCTTGTACCAAAGTTGGAACCATAAATAACTGCTGAGTGGATAGCGGTTATGAGTTTCTTTGCGCCTTATTAATTAAGGCGACTGAGTGATTGGCACGTAGTTGCCCGGCCCGGCCCTTTTGACCGCACAGAAGACGTCCGACGGCGTCTTTTCGGGGCTCACCGCGGATTTTGGTAAAACCTGGTGATGGAAGTAATTAGCACTTACCGTCAGGTACTACACTTGAGTAGAGGAGAGATATCGTCCCAAACAGTTCCGTCGACTTAGCCGCACTTAGGAACTTTGTTATATCCGCCGGCCCTGAAAGTAAAAGAACGCATGTAAGGATTGATTGAATTTACGTTTGAACAGAATGTGGGGGCTCAGTTTAAAACTTAAAGGTTCTAGTTTCGAACGCTGAGTGTCCTTTTACATATAACAATTTTAAGATTTTTGGTTCTTCGAAGATAACTCTGATAAGAAATAATGATTAAAAGCGAAAGGAAAGAAGATTGGAATGAACCTTTTTTTAAATCTTATTACTCCATTATCTTCCTCCTCAAAAAACAATAAAATTATCCCGCATTATTGTTTTAAAAGTCTCCCCGCCCATAAGACTTAAAAGTTTTGCTTTTTACTAATAAGAAAAATGTGCATTTTTTTTAATTTTCAATTGTTCTAACGAGAAAATGGAAATTTCAAAAACTTGACAATCGCATAAACCGAATTTCGTAAATTGACGCCAAAATTTCTAAGGAAAACAATCATAAACATCCCTTGTTGAAAAACAAAATTTTGAAGTCTTTAAGTCTTATGAAGTTATGTCCTATAGAGTGCTTTGATTTCGAGATAAAAGTTTTCAAAACTGCGAGTTTCGAGAAAATTTTGATAAGTTGTAGCTTGTGTTTGGGGATCTTTTTCTTTGGAGAAGAAAGATGATGGTTTAGTAGGAATTTAAAAAAGAATTGCCCTTCTTTTTTTCTAGAACCTCTTCGAGTGACACATATACAGGGTGTTTCGTTAAGGTCTGAACAGAGGTATGTCAATATACATGGTCTCCTGATTTGTTTGAAAACCCCTTTTAAAATCGGTCCTGCACCTTTAAAATCTCAATTGAACATTTTGTGAACCTATATGTAAGTTCTTTAACGGACACGGATACACAGTGCAGAATCACTCTAATAAATAATAAAAATTCGAATTTATGAATCACCCTGTAAATACCAAAAAGTTGAGATGTCCCCCTCCCCATCTTATAATTTTACTTTATTTCATTCCACTTTTTTGGCATGCGCTATACGAAACACCCTGTATAATATAATATATGTACATACATACTAAAAATTGAATATTTCTAAATTGTCAAGTAAAACGCACTTGAAATTCACTACCACTAAATCCGATAATACGAGTATAATAGAAGCGAATGTAAAATATACTAAATTTTAGCTTTTAGCGACAATATAAAATAAGTTTTTGTTAAACCTTGTTTACGACTTCTTTCAAACGAGTTTCAGTCGATTTACATGATGTATAAACTTTCAAACCTCGTTTATGACCTTTTGAATCCGGATTGAAATTTGATCCGAATTGAAAATTGTCTTCATCCAAGCCTATTTTGAAGGAGATATCAATCCGGATGCAAAAGGTCATAAAAGCGGTATGTATCAATGAAAAAATGTTTTAATATGATTAAGGAAAAAAGTAAAGTAAAGTAATATCCTATACCTATACTACACAATATTAAAAAATTTTAATTAACTAATACAGGAAACCTCTTGTATATAATACTCTTTGTAGCAATAATTTATTAAAATCTACATTCATTTCTGTTATTAATCTCTTAGTGATAGTAAGATATCAGTGCACTAACGTTTGACGATGTGTTCATATTTAATTTATGATGCTTATTACATACAACTTAACCCTCAAAAGGTATCATCGAATTTGCACGCTTTAATAATGATATATGTTGAATTTCATCTTGTGTACTAATAAAAATACAATTGAGCATTATGTTGTTATTAAATATTACATTAAAATAATGATAAAAATTGCTTTTAATGAATTTAAAGAAATATTAAGGTGGTACCTATGAACAAAATTGCTAAACGAAATTTTCATAGAGTTAAAATTTGCCCATGATACCGTTTAGAGGTCAATAAGTAAATGATAGTGAAGTGATAGTGAAGTGATAGTGCATTGATGAACTAAGTGCACTACACACAGCTCTGTAATTTAATAGGCGGATAAAAAAGGTGCAGTGGAGAGATTATTAAAAAATTTTAATTCTGCTTACCCGGAGGGCATTGCTCTGCGAATTTCGTCAATAATCCCAACGTAGCCAGCAGCGACAGCACAACACTTTGGTGGCTTTCGACAGATTCACGGATTTTCATGCATCTCCTCGATAGCACTTCGATGAGGCCCGTGGTAACGGCGTAGCTGTGAAAAAAGACATTTGTGTCAACAGTGGTCGAGGAATAAAATTTCGGAGATTTCTGTTCTGACTAAGACGAGGACCCTCCAGATTTAATTCGATTGACATAAACATTCTGCGAATGCAATTGTGGAAAAGTTTTAAGTACCGTGTGTATCTGACACTTGTTATAATATTTGCCCTTTAGGCAGCGGAGGCGCGGAGCCGCTGTGGTGTGAATACGATGGTGAGCATTCGTGGTGGGTATAGGATACGAATACGAGCATTGATGGCTTTTTATGCTGCGACATGTCTCCTCGGGCTCTACTTCACGCGAACCATTCACAGCCACTTGAGGTCCATAAAAATGTGTGCAAATCCTTGTTTGCCACATTCTGTTGGTTTTCAGTCCCCATTTCGTCTTGCACTCGTTTATGTCAGCAGCTGAATGTTTACTTTCAGCACTGGGCTCTGGGAATTCTCTCCTGGTTCTGACAGAATTTGTATGAAAAATACACAAGAGCCCGGGGAAGGTGCTGTGGAGTTCCATTTCAAACATGCTCGTATTCTTCGGGAAAATGTTAGTTTTAAAAGCTATCAGCTTCGAATGAGTTTCCGTCTCCCTCTACGGATCTTATCGAGCAATATGTTAATTGAATTATAATTTCGTAAGCGTGGCGACAATTTTCACGGAGGCCTAATAGCGCAGAACCCCATATATTTTTGCAGGGAAAATCCAGCGCCCTTCGGGGTCCTTTGCTTAAGTCCAACCAAAACAATTCCCAGCCGCGAGTACTCATCGGGGACAAGTGGGAAAGGTGGGGTGCTAAATAAGGGCTTTTGCAGGACCGCCGTTTCAGAAGGGAACTAATAATCCGACCCTAAATTTAAGGAGCACACAGCGCTCAAGTGCAAATCCTTGAATAAAGTTGTATTAAGTTTTTTATTGCGTTACGTACGACTGGCTCAGGCCTATTTCCAGAAGGGAGCTGCTCACTTGTGCGTTACAGAGCTCCATTTTCAGTTTTCGAGGAGGCATGGTCTGCATTCAATCTCCTGCTTGAGAGAAATCTAATCAACATAAGTCATGTGCAGTTGGTAAAAGATTTGGCAGGGACGATGGGGATTTACTTTCGGATGGATGAAGCCACCTTGCTTGGGAAACTTTTCAAAATTAAATCGACTAGTACTTAAAGAAACAATAATATAAATTCATTATGTTTTATTTAATATGGTAATGGACAAAATAAACGACATATTATTCACCAAAACATATAGTTTATAATCTTTCGAAAGGTTAGACATTGAAATTTTAAAATGATAATTTGATGTTAGAAGTTGACAACAAATAAAATTTCGATAAAAAAGAAGCTTACAAGCCATAGGGTTCTATACCAGAAAAGAATCCTATTGTTGTACCAACAATGTCCGTCTGTTTGTTTGTTTGTCACAGTGCTCTAGCTTCTAGATGAAATGAGATAAGGACTTGAAAAGAAAGGAATTTTCAAAATTCCACCCCTGACATGATTAAATAGCATATGTACATATAAAGTTATATAAAACGAGCAAATTAACCCGAAACATATCCAACAAATATTCAAACAAGTATTTTATCGATTGGCGAATGTCAATAAGGTGTTAATTACGAATATTTAATCAATGTGGAAAGAGAGCTTAATTAAGTTCGGGAAAAGTACGATAGTAACTTATCCAAATAATATTTTTTTGTAAACAGAGCTCATTTTGGCCTTCTACAATTTCAATTGTCAAACTACAGTGACTTGGGAAATGTTGTCAGCTAAGTACGCGTGTCTGCATTTGGCTGAATTTTGTGTATTTTTTTTTTGTGTTATTTGGAATTCTTAGTAAGAATCTGAAAACAAATTCAATCCGCCAAATATATTGTATAGTTTTCAAGAAAAATATATAATTTAAAAGAAAGCAATTGTGACTTAAATTAAAATTGTGACCTTAAGCTAATGCAAAAATATACAAAAAGCGCCAAAATATTTTTCATAAGTGAGTTTAATTGACAATCCATTAAAATACAAAGGACATGAAAATTAGTCGTGTAGCACTCTTATGAAAGCATGCACCCGAAAGCCCTTTCGATTTTTGAATAAGTTTTCAGAATTATTAAAATACGCAATTTGTCATTAGAGTCTATGGTCTATTATGCTTTAAAAAATTGTCGATAATCAGTTTGGTTTTTGTATTGACTTGAATGCACCTAAAAAATATTTATTAGACGGTTATACACTCCACGAAATAATAGGTATGTTTAATAACTTGCTCTAGATTAATCTAGCTAGAGCAAGAAATGTGTTCAATAAGACTCAAAGCTGCTGCTTATAACTTGGGCAAGTCGCTGAGACATTGAGTTTATTATGTCTACTATTATATTTTGTTTAAGCTTTCTCCATTCATAATTAATTGCGTTTTTATGGCTCTTGAGGTTCTCAAACCTTCTCCCATTTTTAAAAACGCATTTCAAGAGTATTCCCCATATATTCTAGATAGCGTTCAGCTCGGGACTGTTGGTGGGCCAGTTCAAAACGATCCCTCAAGAGCTCTTTTGTAATATTAGATACAGGTACGGTAAAGTTATCATGTTGAAAAATCAAACTTCCTTTTTTTATATTATCACCAAAACTTAACATCTATATATACATATACATAGATAGATCTATGTATATATTGAGGTTTATTTTGGTCGAAATAAAACAAATTGGGGACTTTCCAATATCAACTATAACAGTCCAAACTGAGTGAAATCAGGCACTTTAGCTTATTAGTAATTATTTGGTTAAACCTCAGATCTTTTGTGAAAATGTTTTAGAGTCATTACCAAAAATGTGAGCATGTTGTGATAGCCAGCATTAAATTAAAAGGCGCCACCCACCCGCATGCCACACACTGTGCCAACTGGACCACCTCCATTATTCCGCTTACGATATCCATTCCAGTTTTATTTTAAGAGAGAAATCACCGCAAAACAGAATAGACCTCACGGGGCTGCTGTCCGAGAGGTGTCCAACCGCGATTTCTAATAAATATTTTTATTATCCCTTCCGCAATTACTGCAAATAGCAATCCTAATCTACTAATGGAACAACAAACGGTCCCCCTGCGTCTGCCGCAGGAGCGGCGCACAAAAGTCCGTCGCAACAATAAGAAGCGACACTCCCCGAAGAAGGATCTGCGATGTAAAAAGTGGCTGTCAGCAGGGTTCCGGCAGATCCCTGCTGAGGCAAATCACCACTTACTTAGTTATGGTCCGCAGGGTGCACCGTTCTGCACTAAATTAAGCCGTGGAACACCACGGACTACGGAGGCTGCCCGGCGGGACATGGGATACCCTGCTCTTATATTGAAATAAACATCTTAATCGAGGGCACGCCATAAATGCGAATTTTATTCGGACGCGTGTCCTAATGGACGTCGCGTAATTTAATCGCAATTAACAGCTGTGAGTGAATGACTTCTCTGTTTGGGACTGGCAAAAGATAACTTTGCTTTAATTATTATTATTATATACTTTTATTTCAATGCTTAAGTCTGTTGAAAATCGTTTTCTTTGAAAATTAATGTATTGTTTTTGAAAATTTGTATTTTAGGGTTCCGTACCTCAAAAGAAAAAAAGCAACTCTTATAGGATCACTTCGTTGTCCGTCTCTCGTCTTTCAAGATCCTTTTTCTCAAGAACGCGTGGAGGCATCAAGTTGGTTGAAATTAATATCCAATACACAGGTCTGCAATCCCTTAGAGTTGTGAAAAAATCAAGCTTCTATGTCAACGCAATCAAAAGATACGGCCGTTTAAGCCGTATATTTTGACACTCGCAAGGGAATCAAAACCTATAGGTTACTTTGAGTTGACTTAAATCCTGAAATTTGGCAAAAAACAATGTCTCATAGAGTCATAGCACAAGTAAAGGGAAAAATCCGAAAACCGTATATCTGCAATTAAATCACATCACATAGTAACATCTATTACACTGTAGTTGAATGAATTATTATTATTATAAAAGAAGTCGTTTTAAATTCAATTATAAATTAAAGTAAATAAAAATGTCTTGCAGTAGGTATATGCTAAAAATAATATAAATAAAATAAATAAATTGCGTTCTTTTCGTATCTCCAGAACAATAGGAAAATTTATATTGAACTGAGGCTTATTAATAGTTCCTCAGAATAAAGATTACCAATTTGTATCAATAATGCATCAAATTGTCATGGTGTTTTATTCATGCGACGTTTCACATCTTGAACTGAACAATTTTCAGATTAACTTTTGACTTGAAAGTGGATAAAAGACGTTGCAATAAGATGATTTTTTAGAAAATTTTAAATTATTAATTATTATTCCTGACAAATTTTCAAATCTAAGCAAAATCTCCTTTTGTTTTGGATAGAAGAAAAAAACACTCCTATGTTTTAGTTGCTACATAGAGGTGTTGACATTTAATTTAAAGTCTGATCTAACTGTAAAAGATCCAAAATCATTGAGAACTTTTGAATTTATTCAAAAGGCGAACATGCCGGCGATATATTCGTATGCGACAAAATTTAGTTATGTTTGGAGCAATCCACGTCGACCCGAAGGTGTGCGGGACTGTCCAAAAAACAAATCTGACGTAGAAAAGAACAACAACAAAACACAGACCAAGTCGTGTTTGCTTGTTTTTGTTGAAAAAAGTGACTTTGATGATACCGGCAGCCTCCGAAAGTAAAACAGCCGGACGAAAAAGACTCACTTAACATTTCACTACCATTCGAGCAAACAGCGATGTTCCCAACGAGCCAGAGCCGCAACCGCTGAAAATCGAAATTTATGATTTTCTACAACAAGAACCCTGGCCGCTGGGGTTCTTCTGGGCAAGAGGAGCCTCAGAAAAAAACCAAACCGATCTCAAGTGGGCCACAATGTTTATTTTCAAATTCGGCCCTTTTACTGTTTAAAGACTTTGCTGGCGGTGTTTTCTCATGATTCCGGCGTATTTGCACGACAGGTTCAAGTGTTTAGCAAGTTTGTGACAGTGTCACCGCAATATTTGATTCCCAGAAAAACAGACGACGTGCTTTTGGCTGAAATTATAAATAAATTAAATTGTATCTAGTAAACCATCGGGTGACCAGTCTGGGAAACGATCGCTCCGCGGAACCGAGCTTTCCTCCACTTTCCCACAGATGCAGTTGCAGCTGAAGTTGCAGCACGGAGCACTCCCAATTCCTGAAGTCAAGTGTTATGGCTGCATTTGCCTGGGAACGTTTTCCGGTTACAAAGAAATGTTAAGTGGATGAAGCATTGCAAGTTCCACGTTTAAAACGCTCAGGACCCATTACGACAAGGATCATAATAATGCAGCCGCGGAATTGTCAAATTAAATGGGATCCCGATGGTAGGACTCCGGAGCTCCTGCCCAGGACTCTGTTTGCTGCACCGCTCTCGGCCCGGCACCGCGACTTGAAATAAAACCCATGGAAATATAGGAAATGGTTTTCAAGTGCTGCAGGAAATGCATTTCTCCTTGTGCCGCTCCTCTCAGCTGTTCTCAAAGTGGAGACTGCCCCCCGCGCTTTGTGAATTATTAAAGACGGTTAAAATATTCCACTCGCCGGATGCCGAGGTTATTTTTCGCTTTTGTTTAATAGAGTGCTTTTCAAAAAAACAAATAAAACATCCCGAATTTACAAAAATAGTCCGTTGAATTTCTTTCCAGAATGAAGTCTGATGGATTCGTGTCCTTGTACAAAATATTTCCAGTCGAATGGACACTGCATGAAAATGCTCATAATTTCATTGTAATTTTCTTTCGACCACTTTATGAACACGTCGAAATCTCGACAAGTCAAAATTGAAACATATTCTCTCGCATATCATACAAAAGGGGACAATGGACCACACTCCTCACAGTGAACAATCCTTTCATGTTTTCAATTGTGCTGCTTTATTTAAATTGACAGAACTGTGCGCGTGCGCCAGTTACTTATGTTTACTCCCGGGTATTTATGCATGCACATTTTTGGGGTTGGGTAACGTAACGCACTTCTTTGTTATTTCAATTAAAAACAGGAAGTGAATGGACAAGAGCACAAAATTATTTCCACCACCTGGACATTTAGACATATTAACAATAACTGAATTCATATTTGGTACCCACTACTAGGTACCCCTGTCTAGCGAATGCTGGCTGTTACCTCTTGAAGATTGCTCTTTTCATTAAATGCACATGCTCCTTTTTCGTTGTCGTTATTTCGCGTTTTAACATTTCAATCCTGAATCCGAATTATATAATTCAATATCGGGCAAAAATTATCGTTCTTTTCTTATCCTAGTGTCATGGAATTCGGCACATCGACCAAATCATGTTGAATGCTCAAAGATGACAGCTCGTTATAGGATTTGTTATCGAATTTATCAGTGGCAATTGTCTTCAGGGGACTAAAATACACATTTTTATGCATTATATAGTCGTGTACAAAATTGAAAAATTATTGGATTCAGTTTTTGATACAAGGTGGGAATAAGTATTATTATTTTTATTTTGAATAAAATTTATATTGTATATTTAATGTCCTATATTTTCCTCTCGTAAATATAGTCACTGTAACTACTGTAACCCATGTCCAAATAGATAGTGAAAATGAATTACAAGGAGGTTTAAAATTAATTACAGGGAGTCGTCACGCACTAGCCGCCATTTGACAAGCACTAGTTATTTCTACCTTCGGAGGTTCCATCGGCAGGCAGAACCAAGGGATGATACAGATCCGGACCGGAGTCACCCTTCGTTCCAATTGAGAATCAAAACAAAACATCCACCCCATTCTCCAGTGGCAAACAAACAGAAGGATCTCGTTTCGCTATTCAAGTTTCAAGTTCCCGGAAAGTGCGCCACGCCGCACCGCTCCATACACCATACGTCAGTGGCGAGGGCTTCATCCACAGGACGAGGATAGGACCCAGGGACCCTGATCCCGTTGCAGAGCTGACGCTGAAGGAGGAACTTTTTGTGTCCGGGCTTTTTGCAATTCCCTTAGTGCGATATGCGCCGCTGTTTGTGCTCGGCTCTACAGGAGTCGTCGAGTGCCAATTCTGACCCAAACACCCCGCCTCGGAAAAGGATACTTTTCAAGTGCTCTCGTTGGAGCGTGTGTGGTGGTGCGTATGTCAGGATAACTCCATAAGGGTGAGTTTCATATTCGGGTGACATGTCTAGGCCGAGCGGTGGTATGTCGCCTGCAGCCGCACGGCGCGTCCCTGCGGCCTCGGCTTGTCCTTCCATTACTAGACATGTCCTCTCGCATCAGAGGATGGTGATTTAAATGAAAACATAAAAATTTGACATCTGGCAAGTAGCGTTCCGCTTCGGAAACTATTTATTTTGTGGCGGAAGATGACGACCGCCGGGAAGGGACGTTACTATAAATTTATTTATTTTATCCTACCCAGTCATGCGCCATGCGATATGTAGGTGTGAAATGAACACCCTTAGAGAATTATCATTATCCCTTGAATGAAATAGGTTCACAAAATTTAATTAAAATGTATTTTATGCAATAAAAAGAGGAAAATCCATTTATAAGCTTAATACAGCGATGCATTTCTATTTCTATGCACACTCTTTAGAGCTTTACTATATTTGAAAAAATCATACGAAAAGCAACTGATAAAAAATGCAAATCTGGTTTGAGAATAAACGGCACATAGGTAAAGGTTTACTTTCATGTTTATTTTTTCTTTTTTTTACTTTCGCTAACAAGTTTTGCGCTCACTTCTAACCAACCGCAGTATTCTGGTGAAACAGAGTAAAGTTCTATGGAAAATGCTGGGAAATAACTTTATAGAAGTGCCGCACTGGGATGCTGTGCGGACGAAGTTTTCTGTTATTTTATGCACCAGACACACACTGCATTCGTATTCCCAAGTTTTCCGCTTTTGTGGAAAATTCGCTTTCAAAAAATGCCACCATATTATGGTTACCGAAAAAGTAATCCTTTTCAACGAAGCAATGGGTTCAACAGATGCATTCTTTTTTCTTCTTGAAGCACTTTATTAATTAGGAAATAAACTAAATTGTTACATTCTCTCTTCAGTCGCAATGGAGGTTTTTTTATTCAATTTTGCAGAATGTTGCATAAACAACAATATTCTCAAATAACAATATTTATTGGGCTTTGAAATTTTTTCGTAGGTATTAATCTCTATTCTCTACTAAACAGCTAATAGTAAGTAAATGCGAAAAAGACCCATTAAAGATCAGTTTTGCAAAATTACTTTTTATTAAATTAAAAATGATAAACTGATGATAAATTGATTGACTACTCCCAAATAAAATCATTTAAAGAATGAGTGAAAAATATATCGCGAACAATTCCATTAGATCAGTAGTACCGTAGTATCATACATATGCATATACAGGGTAGACTAACTATTTTGCACGGAAATCAGAGTAGATGAACTCTTTTTAGTTCTTAAGGAACTGAACTCGTACAATTAAATGGAACCGTATGTATAAAGAATTGGCGCCCGCCCTCATCATCATATTTGAATACCTGAAATTTGAACATTCACGTTTAATTTTCCGGATAGTATAAAAACCAAGGTGGCTTTAAACTTATGCATAAGACTGTATATGTAATTCTTTTTTATGTAGTACCTAGGATACAACCTTCAATTAAAATCAACTAATATTTTTTAAATGTATTCTCTGTCTTCTTAAGGGGGCAGACCCAGTTAGAATTTTGAAAAAATCAATTACCTATATTGCATTTTCTAAAAGTAGAATATTTCAAAAGTATTCTCTGAAAATTTCAGACAAATCGGACCGTTATTTGTGGGGATATATAACTTTGAACGGAGCCTTCGAGCTGTACACACGTGTATATTCGAAACAGTTACTATTTCTTGAGTGCGCTTTCTCGAAACTATGTTTTCGAAGTCGGTGACCACTGTAACTTGAGAACGGCTTTGCCGATCGGTTTGAAATTTTTCTCACTTATTCTATAGGTACTATACATAATTGTCGTCCAGATGCAAACGAAGGATTTTTTTTGCACGATTATTTTTTTTTTTTATAGGCGAAGATGCGAGTGAAATTTGAGTCGAATACATAACTTTGATTTTCAATATCCGCCATTTTGTGAAAATTCAAAATATTTCAAATCCCTTCGTTCATCCGGAGCATTATGTCATTAACTAATGATCCCTTTTGTTGTTTTTGATTTCCGATGATCCAGTGACGAGCAGCAGAGATCACCGAAAAACACTCTTTTTTTAAACCCATCCCAAATGTGCTATACTCCCGTTATTTTTAAATATTTTGCAATAAAAAGAATTTTAATATTATCTCTAAATAAATATCTTTCAGGTGGAAAAACATTTCTTATTAATTATTTTAATGAATGGCAAAAAAAAAATTTCCACAAAAGAGCTTTTTTTGGAAGTCCAAACTGGGTCTACCCCCTTAAGTGGGGTAAAACCAGAAAGGATGGTAATATTTGATTGATAGTTATTATGCGCTTTACCGAAGTGATAGAAATATGTAGGTTTGTAATTTTCGATATGCACTAACCATGTTGCCTCTCTTATGTATTAATCAATTTCTAAACGAGCGCACCTTGCTCGTCCATTACATTAAATATCAATGCCATCATGTGCAAGTTGTTAAATTGAAACACAACAGCCCAACGGTCGTAAATCATGTGGTTAACAGCGAGGATACTCGCGCCCAAGGTACAGGCAAGTTCATCATGGCGAAATTATATTATCATAATTAACCGAGAAATTACCTCACGGGGACGTTGATATATCCACATTTCATGCTGACATCCCTTGCAATCCTTCATAATTTTATGCACATGTTCTGAAAATATACACGTCAGGGTAGAGCAAACATAAAAACCCACTCCGGGGGCGATTCGTCCCTAAAAAGTTAGCGGACACAATATAAAATGACACGTCTGTGCCCCTTAGGTTGCATTAACCTCTCCTCGCCCGTTCGCGACGCTTATGAATAAATTTAAATCCCAGGGAGCTATACAGTCCTGGTGCCCACTTTTAGTTCTCTCGCGCCTATTAAAATCATATTATCCATATAAAAATATCTCCAGGGTGTCCCTGAGGCACTACCCGTCCGGCGCAGAGGGTTGCGCGAGGCTCACGGCAGTCGTAACGAGGCTCCTGGGCAGGGGCTCCTTCGGAAGGGTAGACGGAGTCAGTGCATCAATTGAAACATTATCCCTGCCAAAGGCACCCCATAGGATTTGCCTTTTTGCGTCAATTGCTAATAATAGGAGCGGTGGATGTGATTACGATGTCTGGGCGCTCCACTGACGCCCATATCGATATTATGATTGCCATAATTCGGCCTCTACAGCCACTCAGCTCCGTTAAAATGGTCCCTAGTAAAATGGGGCCCCGGAAGAAGTGGCCCATTCCACTCCACTCACCTACCGCTCATAAAAATGCCCCTGGGCTACTGGTTTTGATGCTCACTTTCTGCGCCGTTTTCACTTTTAGACAGTTTCTGGAAAGTCGGCGAGGTGCCTGATGCCACATCCATTTCCCCCTACAATTTTAGCGGGGGCTTCGTTCAGATGCTGAATATGGGGACGCAGATGTTGCAGCCCCTGTTTTATAGCGTAAATTGTTTTAAAAATTATTTCTTGTCACATAAGAGTTATGTTAAAAGGACGTCCTGCCTGAGTGACGTTGTTCGCTTTTTAGGTTGGAACGTTGTCGTTTTCTGTTTTTTTTCCCCCATGGATAAGGGGCAAATCGCTATTTTGTATTACCCTGTGAGTTATGTGAATAGGACCTAATTTGCTTTATCAGGTTTCACATCTGCTTTAACATTCAATTAAATATTTATAGGTAAGTAGAGAGATTAGAAAAGAATTTTGTTGACGAATAAATCTTGCAACTTCTGACCGACAAGTTTGTTTTTGGACCACGTGAAAATTGCACGCCTATGTATTTCTATATCTTTTGTTTTTAAAGTTTAATAATTTTGCGTCAAAAGACTTTGTATAAAAAGAATTAGATATAAACATGGCTAAACGAAACTGAAACAATAACTCAATTGATAATTGTAGTTGATAATTTTTTAGACAAATTATGTAACTAGTTCATTCATATTCATAAAAAATAAATATATTACATAGTCCTTCTTATATTAACTCGATATTTCAAATTTCCCATTTGGTAAGCAGTATACCATAACCATACTGAAGTTTAATGTCATAATTAAATATTAAGTATTAGTTACCTATGATATTTCAATGAAAACTTAATTTAGAGTGTCACAGTCGACTATGTTCCGACTAAAATTTATAGGGCGTAGCATGTGTGGGGCTCATGTAGCAAATGAGGGGCATATCGATAGAGAAATTTCCCCGTAGATTCCTCATGAGGACCCCACAAAAAAACATCAGCGATACTGAAGTGAGGTATGTCTTATTGGTTTTCCATAAGGGAAGATACACGCGCAGAACAACTACGACCAAAATCGCCCCTAGTCGTTGCGATCTTTTAGATCTTTTACATGTAGATATAATGAGAAATTAAATAATCAAAAGTGTTATCCTTAATAAAAGGTAATTTAACACTACTTGGCAGATGCACTAATCCAAAATGGGTCGACCAAAATTCTTCTGGTAAGAATCAACCAAAGAAGGCATAAGATCCTCATCTTGTTCAAAAACTAACGACTCTTATAAAAAATAACTTATCCATTTCAACTAAAAACTTTATAGAGTATTGACCAAATAATTAATTATGTAATTCAATTTTACGAACCAACCACTAAATATTAATTCACACAGAGAGAAAATTAAAAAAATTTTAATGTAAAATGTATTACTATAACATTGTTATCGACAAATCTCAGATCACTTGCGAAGTGTGCCGAAATCGATTTGCAAGATTTCCTTAGGTGCAGATCGGAGGTGAAGGTAGTAAAAGCTAGTAAAAAATACTAATTAGTTTGATAATTTTTGAAAAAGTAAAGAAAAAAAGAGGGACAAAAAGAAAGTCATCTTGAATAGAAGTTTCCTCTTTTATATATTTTTCTAAAATTTCTAAAAAAATTTTATATTTCTAAAATTTTAAAGGTCAAGTTTACAACATCATTTGTAAATATTTTAAATAACGTTATAGTAGAACTTTTTTTTTTATAGTAGTGATTGATTCAACAACTTTGAATGTATGTGTGGTTAAATTATTTGGAATATTTGAAACGATTTATTTAATTATTTTCCTGAAAATTATTTAAATATGTGTAGCTTTAGTTACAATATGCTGATGTTTTATTTAATATTTATTATATTTATGATTATAATGATTTCATTACCTAACCGTTACTATAATGAAAGTACAAAAATTAAAAATTTTGGTAGAATGAGAAAGTAGAAGTGTGTTTTGATATATCTGGATATTCTCGTAAGTTTGATAAACATCAAAAATATCAAATATTGCGAGCTGATGCATTTTTTCCCAATATTGCGATCTTATTAGCTTCCTCGCATAATCTTATTCCATGTCAAAATTTCTGACGACGTGCAATATGCTCGCTGACACTAAGACAAGAGACATCTGGGTTTAAAATAATTTTTTTAGCCCCCAAAAATTCCAGCAGACCATACAACCCCTTCGCTCAAATGTGAGTCTGCTTCTGCTTGGGTGGCAACGATCTCGGATGATTGACACTTTTAGCTTTTTTCAACACCGCACCTCCGTTCTATTTTGGTATCTTGACGTTTTGTTGATAAGCCGCATACGTTCTGGCTACCTACATTAGAGTTTATCTAAATTTAAATACGCTGGGTGTTCTGTCTGCCGAGTCGGACATTTCAACAAGTTTAACCCCAGCAGCTCTCAAACGTTGTTGGGTGGCCATTTCGTGTGAAACTGGTTAGTAATTGCACGTGATTGCGATTTATTGCGGATATTAATCTACTCGAGACAAATTGTCTTTTTCGTTATACGGTTGCTTGTATCTCTCGTTGATTTATTCGAGGAGGTCATTTTTCACCTGATACCAAAATGTAATTTTCTAGGTTGGAAATTTTACACATACAATAATCGTTTCCAAAATATTATACATGTCTTCATTAACTAACTTTTACTCGATTCTGATGTTTACTATATTAAATAAACCTCCAAATTGTTAGTAAAGCTACTTTGCTTTAAAAGCCGCATAGAAATTCATTCTAAACATAAGAGCAATTTTACACAGTTTTCCATGGAAAATCTTAGCTGCATTTTAGAGGAAATGTTTAAAATTACACAGAGTTTAAACTTTTAATGTGTTAATTGTTGGAATAAATTAAACTAAAATAACGTAAAGGTGCATAAATAATAGATACATATTTGAAAATATTATGACTTTGAATCGCATTATAGAAATTAAATGCATGGTGCATCGGAACACCAACTTTTGAAATACCGACCATGCAATAACTGAGATTTTTGTCCGATTGCTGGAACCATCAAAATTCCGACAAAATAATTTAGACTGAAAAAAATCCCGACTAAAACTTACAAATCCTGCGACTAAATAAAAATACCGACTTTAAGACAATATTTTTCTTTATTTAGTATTTCGGCAATACAAGAATATCATCTATAAACATAATTATTCATGCCTATTAACCAAGTATTTTCCCCCTTTCAACTAAATAACTAAATATTTTCCTCTTACAAATATATGCCAATTAAGATAATAAATGCAATTATCTAACAAAATAGTAAATAAAATTAAAGTCCCAACAAATAAGAGAAAATGATACGACGACGAGCATCGCAGCAGATATCATTTTTCTCTTATTTGTTGAAATTTTAAGTGTCGGGATTTTTTTTGCAAATCGGGTTATAAAAGTGGCGCATACGTTCATATCAGCCCTGTATGGTTTATAATTAGATCGCTAGCTACGCTAGTCTATAGGAAAAGTTTCCCATTCATACAGAAGGCTAGATGTTAAAAATTATAACTATACTATGCTATGCTATATACATGAACAACGAAAATTATGCAACTAAAGTAATATATTGAATTAATTTGACTCATTTGTCTTTTTTATTGAATACAGTGATTTAACAATATAGACTTTACAAACATAACGAATTTATTTCTTCCACTTGTTAACTATCCAAGCACAAAGCAGAGCCACTAAATTTGATTAACTTGCTTACAACATATGCTCGCTTTTTGATCCAAACTAAAATTTGAACAACTCAATCAAGGCATGAATAGCATTCGGGAATATTTGCGACATATGTAAAATAAGCAAAGAGATGCAGCAGCAGAACATCAAGGGGCTGGAGTTACAAAGGCTCAAGACAATGGGATGAGTCAATCAAAATGCAATGATGAGGGCTTAACGGCAGGACCAGCACCCCCGGAGCATCTGAGCCCTGCGGCGGATTCAGGCTTAAGTGCTTCATAGGGTGCAATGTGCCGTGAGTAATTCCCCATTTCAGATGACTCTGGCTTACGCTCTATTTAGCCCGCTTTCGCAGATTGAATCCGATTGAAGCGCGGATTTTAGTTCCACTTTCAAGCTGTGCGCAGTTTAAGGTACCGCAGCCCACGCTGATGTAGGTCGATTTTCAGGGGATGTACATCAGGAAGAATGAGTGATTTTAGAAACATGATCTGGTGTTTTTCGAGAACATCTGGTACTCTGTTTTTCCAAAAATGGAAACTTAATACCTTAACTTGTTGTTTTGATCTTTAGACAACAGTGACAATGAGAATATCGTCGTTTTGTTATAATATACCCATAACCTGATTTGTTTAAGGTATATACATATGCAGGAGATTACCTTCAATATGATAGAGAAAACTGAATATATGTATTGTTAGGTATGGTTGAAGCGCAACTTTTTATTATCTTTACTAGTAACTCCAAACGCCTCAATTACTTTAAACCAAACTTTAGCGAGACTTTAATTGGCTTGAGCTCAGCTTAGAACTAGAAAGATTAGTACATCTACGGTTAGGCTTGAGATAGACTTATCCGTAATTTTTAAACACTCAACCGATTGGTACACCTACTAAGGGACAGGTTTGAGTCAGGTTTATATAGACTTGAACTTAACTTGAAAAAGTTTTTGATCGTATAGATGATCCAAAATTTGTTTTGGTTTTCGTTTGGAATATAGACACGTACATACATACATATATTGGGAAAACGGAAATACTACCATAATTTTCTACTATTACTCACACAAATTTGTCCTTTTTACTAAAACGTTTTTATCGCCATTATGGTTTTAGATGAAATCACGTTTGCCAGAAGGTTAAAGCAAATTGTATGTACGGATACTTTAAAATGCATTTGCATACGAACATTTCGGTTTATTTAAACATTGCTCTTTAAATTATCTAAAGAAATTAACGATAGAAGAAGCCGGGTATAGTTTTTGATTGCACTGAATTTATATTATTTTTTATTTGAAAATAAAAAAAAAGATAAATTGGAGGAAAATATACTAAACATGAGAGCAATTTCAATTTGCTTCCTTACATAAATTAAGTACAGCTAGCATTAAACGAAAAGTAATTCAATTTGATTAAATGAAGGCATATACGCTCGTCTCGTGATACAATTTATTAAAGCAATTTCATTTTTTAAATAGGAAGACGAAAACAACTCTGTTAATTAATTTCTTTTTTGCGTACTTTACAAATTCCGCTTCAAATAAAATCTCTTTTTCCTCGACATAAATTTCGAACAAATTACAATAATTTCGACAAATTATGTCAACATTAATTTGGCGAGAAATTTAGCATAAAGTGTTCAAAAAACAAAGCGCAACACATAAACACGAGGGACGGCAGCTGAACGAAATTAAATTTGCTCTGCGTCTCCTTTAGTTATCAAGCGGCCGCTTTTGGGGCAAAATTAAAGATGAGGAACCCTTGGCACAAAAAGTGAAATTAAATTTGTCCAAAAATGGTGAAGGACCCAAAATAAAATAATAAAGGGGGGCAAAACGAAAAAACAAGCGAACAAATAAAATCGAGAAATTAAAGCTGAAATCTTCGATTTTCGGTAGAATTCTCCGCTGGCACCCCCAGTGCCACTCCAGCCGTCCCTTTCTTTATTACGATGTACATAGGGCTCGGGTGCGTTCGGTGTGGGTGGTATATAAATATAATAAATAAAACACGCCCATTCTTCGTCTCTCTTTCGAAAGTCGTCTGGCAGGGTTTTGCTTGTTTTTTAATCGAGCGACTGACTGGGGAAATGCAGCGGCAAAAAGAAGGCCAAACAAGTGCACGGCTCACCCCACTCACCTTATGAGATCCGGTAGGCGTTCCGATATTTTTGGGTGGGACTGTTTCATCGAGTTCGCCGGTGATAAGGCCACAGTGCACGCCAACATGAGCTCAGTTGACAATTCAACCGGGTACTGGGGCGACTTCTCCTCGGGCAACTGCAAAACAAAAATAAACAAAATTAATTTCCTGGTCGTCACTCAATTTCCTTGTTACTAAAACAACAGTATCCGCAAAAACTATACGAGGATCTTATTTTATTATATCAAATATTGGTCCCTTCCGTCTATGCAAATATGATTGATTTATATGTTTTGATTATTGAATGTTGCCGCGATAGTTGTGCGAACTATGCCAGTAGGGCACTTTAAATCACTTTAAACGGTTTTAAGCTAGGGATGAGAGGATTTAAAATATCATAAGCATATCATAGTTACTATCTGGCATCACCGCATCACACTATCCTCTTATTATAAGAGAACAAGGAGCAGATCTTCAATTAGTTAGAGCATCACAGCATCCTCTCGAATTGAGAGATGATGGAGCCAGCCGCTCGGCGGGCAAAATTGCACAAATTTCCTCCGCTATAATTCTGTTGAGGATACGGACGCTAATCCGCCGAGGCAAACGAGCTTGAAAAAAAGATCGGCGTTTCGATCTGGGGCACTGATCAGATCTCATCAGTGTGGCTGATGATCAGTGCCCCGAGCCACAGACGCCGGATTGAGCGAATCGAAAGCTGATCCTTATATCCTCTCGGGGGAAATCCCAAGTGTGAATTATAGCGAAGGAAAATTTTGTAACAATATATACAAACATACATACATACAAAACTTGTAAGTGAAATAAAAGCTTGTAAAAAACAAATTTTTTTCTGCCCGTCACAGTTGTGCCCTCCCTTAAAGACTCGAAATCTTATTCCTTTGGTAGCTACAGTAAATTAAAGAGATGCCATACTGAAGGCATACCTGAGCTAAAACCTTCGATGTATCTATTTTTTGGTCTTTTCGGAGTACAACGCCGCCAATCGCCATATCGAATTTGCCTACGAAACGAGCCTTGTGAGTTTTAACCACGATCATACATTGTACTTCCAGAACCAAGATGCGTTGTATTTTCAGAACTTCAAAAACTATTTTTCACTAATTTTGTTTTTTAGTCTCGTAGAACAATTCTGATCTCTTTAAGTTTTTAAACGATAAAAATAACATTTTGGGGATACTTTACCATCACACTAACCTACAATATCTTACAGGACTGAAAATAGTAAGAATATCATAAATATTTCTTAGATTAGGATCGTTTAAAATTACCTTTACGTACAAAAAATAAAAATTTGAGTTGAACGAACATTATATTAAAAAATATTGATGATTCTTAAGTTTTAACTCAGGTATGCCCTTTTAACAGTCTTTTGAGCACATAAGTATGTTTTTAAGTTAGTTCTTTGCTCCAGGTCAAACCACCAAAGAGTAATTTTACCGGCCGCAAAACACTATTCTGAAGATGAAAAAAGAAAAAAAATGTTATACTGGTAAGAGTATATACAATAAACCGCTCTAAATAGACTTTGTATTAGATTTGTTACTTTTAGTAATAATTTACCAAAAGTACCCCGCAGCATTTGTTTGAAAATTAGGTTTCACTCAATCGCTCCCAATCCTTGAATACGATTAAATTGATACTGATGTTTTTTTAATTTTTAACCTTGATTTGACCTTCTCATATTAAATAATCATTTTCGAACTTAAATTTTCTGATCTTTTCGAATCCTACGTTAAAAATAGTGGTTTTCATTAAAAAACATGACTGACCTACAAATGACCTTGAACAATGATCTATACATAGGTCAAGGTCATTTTGACAGATGAATGAACCCCATTGTCCTTGTTTTGTTTTTGTCTGAACAATTGTTCTGTAGCTGACGTATTTCAGTAGATATTTGGATCCATCGATTGAATTAGGTCCCCTGTAGATACAATTATGTACAAATATAAATGTATACATAAGCATCTAGTATTCTTATTCTGTTCGGACACATGGAGTACATTATCAGCCTCAAATGACTATTGGGCCAGCTTCACAACGTTTATTTAGGACATTATTAGCATGTGGTCACATAAGCAAAATGGGCCAATATCTCGAAATCCTGACGATGAATTTTTTTTTGCCCACATAGACTTTTGCTTGAAATGTCGAAAGCTGACTTGCTGCAAAATTTGGGATCGACTGAGTGAAACAAAAATTGCGGGGTCCTTTCCTTATTTTTTTTTTGCCGAAGCAGTGACATTATGCCTTAAGACAAAACATTAAGTAATATTCAAAAAAATATGTGCAATATCTGTTATCATGTGGTAAATCAAATCTGTACGCATCCTTTTAGACCAGTTGAAAGATTACAATGAATGCTCCCAAAAATCGACACGACAAAGCTTAGAAATATGCGATTTACTCTTTTATCTGCCAGTAATGCAAATCATTGCACTTGTTCTAGAATTTTTTATCAAAACCACTCAGAACTGCTCTGTTATTAGCGCCTTTAATGGAATATGCAAATTTGGGAAAAGTGCTACAAATAAGTCGGCTAATAATGTTTCACTTTTTCGCAATAAAAAAAACGTACAACTCACCTTATCAGCGAATTTGATCAATCAATATTAATAAAATACGAAAAGTTCGTTTTTGTCTTGCTGCATCTAATAAAAAACACACAGCCATAGTGGCTCGGATACAGAACGATATCAAGAAGTAAATTTTATTGAAACGGGAAATATTTTTGGTCGTAACTCATTTTATCCGAGATTTTTATTGTCTCATAATTTATGTAGTTATCGTAGACCTTATCCGGTTCGACTATTACCATAAAACATCAAAAGAAAGCCATTAGTGGAGTAGGCAAGCTCGTGTCATAAATAAAATCGTTTTATAGCACCATTTTCGAAGTGTTTACATTTCCACTACACATAATAGAGCAACAAAAATCAGTTCAAACCATTTTTTTACCCTTACCAGAAAGAGTTAAACTTTCGACAATATTATTTTTGTTATTCAGAATCTTTGTAGATAACTTTGTTTGTTGAATAATTTGTTTATAAAATTAACGATTTTATGCATGCAGTTCAAAAATATTATATATATCTGCATATAATATACATATGTTTATTCGTACGTTGGATAAAAACTAATAAGAAATGTAAAATACTGGTGAAAAGGAAAATATCGCAACAAATACGGCATATCTCGCGGTGTGCAAATAATGTTGTTTTCTTTTTCGTATTAATTTATACTATGATTTATAAATTTTAGTTTTAATTGTATTTGTCTTTTCTCAACGTAGAAGTGTTTGCCAAATGTAAATCGATTAAAGATCCCATTAAATATTTCCGGAAGGGAAATCAATCATTCGTCACGAGTCTCAAAATAAATAGAACTGCAATTTGCACCAGATGGTAATTTAACTGCCTACAGTGATCCAGTTAGAGTGCGCCTGTCAGCAAACAGATGAAATTTTTGAAATGTTTTGATAACCGCCGCATAAACAACTATACGTGTCAACTATACCTCTTTTAGAGGACAGCTTGGATTTTAGCTGACAGAAAATGTACTCACTTGCAAACTTTGCAGAAGAGAATCAAAAAGAATTGTGACGGAATTCCCAAGAATTCCATGGCGTGCTATTTGCGGACATAGGGAGCACGCATTGCGGTAGAGCTGGACGGCTATCACGACGGCCCTGTAAAATATTTGGAAATGAATCATTTGAATTACCACAGATGTTGAAATCTGAGCTTACCTTTTGGTTATTTCTGAATTAGGTTCCATTCCTTTGGAAATTACATTTGCTACCGTCCCCAATCCGTCCATCAACCAGAAGCACTGGAAATCGAACACTTGAGCTTTGGCCATAAGTCGGAGCAGTTGTCCAAGAGGCCTTTCAATGCCTTGGGGCCCTCCTCCTTTATTCACCAAGTTTAAGAATTTTGGAACTTGACTATCTCGTTTCATATGGACTGGTACAGGTTGCAATTCTTTTAAGTATTCCTCAGCGCTAAGACATAAATGCATTGTTCACTTAATTATACAATATACAACATTTCTTTCATTAAATTGTAATAAATTATGTAATATGTAATTTTCGTTCCACAAAAAATAATAAAAACAGATTTTTATATTTTTGTGAATGTTTGTTAGCCTTACATCTACAATTAATCTATCATGATATTGAACTAAAAACCTTTTTATCTTACCTTTGAGACATTCGTTGCTTAAGTTTCTTCATCTTTTTCTTAAAGGCTTTCGTATGTTCTCTACTAACGTCTGAAACAGTTGAAGATAAGTCACCGCCATCATTGCGTTCTTCACTGTCCCCGCGTTGCCCATTTTCATCCACATTTCGGCTAGGAATGCTGAGTTCGAGAGCCTTCTGTCGAATGTGTTCAATGTTCTCCTCGTGTCTTCTAGCAGATTCCTTCTGCTTCTGAATGATCTTACGCTGCAATTCTTCAGTAGTTTGTTGCTGCTGCGCTTGCAGAGCAAGGAGCCTTTCTTCACGATCTCTAGCCTTTTCTCTAGCAATAGCCTGTCTTTGTTTCTCTCGTTGTTCTTGCATTTTACCGACCCTCTGTTCCCTTTCTAACCTAGTTTCATTCATTTTCTCCAATCGACGCTGTCTGGCTTGTTCAATTTCTTGGCGCCTTCTTTCAACGGCTGCCTCTTTAGCAGCTTTCTCCTCAACTTTCTTTTGTCTTTCCTGCTCAAGATCTTGTAATCGAACTTCTTGTTCTTTGCAGGACTCTATAAAATCTAATCTTTTATTCTGTGCTTCAAGATTTTTTATGAAGGCAATTTCCCTCAATTTTTCTTCTTCATCATGAGCTTTTCTAACGATATCTCGCAAATACTGATTTCTATTTTCAGCTGCTCTTTGAAGCCGCTCTTCCATTCTTAACCGTTTTTCTTCAATGAGCTGTTGTTTTGCTGCTTTCACATCTTCAACGCGAGCAAGCAACTGTTGAATTTTTAACGCCCTTTCTTTCTGCAGCAATTCCCTTTTCTGTTGAGCTCTGGCTTGTTTTATTTGATACTTTTTCAGGGTCTCCTGCAATGATCGTCTTCTCGAAGGACTGGAAAGTTTCTGATGTAACTCTTGAGCTCTCCCAGGATGCCGACTAACGTACGCTTGAAGAGTAGCTAAAGCTTCTTCCCGTTCACCCCAAGACATTTCAGACAGAAGCGAATGGTACCTCATCTCTAGCGTAAGATTTTCATCATCTATGAATAGCTCTCCATCCCCAAGTTCAGTTGCAGTTTCTTCGCTTTTATCCT
This sequence comes from Machimus rusticus, assembly GCA_951509405.1. Taxonomy (NCBI): domain Eukaryota; kingdom Metazoa; phylum Arthropoda; class Insecta; order Diptera; family Asilidae; genus Machimus; species Machimus rusticus. The sequence continues at coordinate 1,273,681 of OX608052.1, read as the reverse complement.
CTTGATCGATCATGACCTCACAGTCGGTCTCGTCTGTTTCAGTGTCGACATCTATTTCGCTATTTTGTAGCTCTAATATTTGTCTTTCGAGGCTCTCCTGTTCTTCTAACAATTTACGTTGATCTTCGTCACTTTCTGTGTCATCCCTTTCCTCACATTCATCGCAACTCGAGAGTCCAATTTCTCTAAGTCCATTAGGATGGTTTGCTAGACAACTGTCGTACAAATCTCCAATTGTTTTAGAAAATTCTCTATTAGTTTGAATTTTTATATCTATTTTGTTCTGCTCTTGATCATCAATAGGAGGTTTTTCTAAAACCGGCGCCTCCGGAACATCTACTTTCTCCTTCACAGTGTTTCTGTTGTTGAATTTTTCACTTCGGAGGTATTCGTTGTGCAGAGAAGTCATTTTTAAGCCCGTAAGATCGGACTTCTGCCTCTTCATAATACTCTGACGGCTTACAGTGGGCTGCTGTTTTACAGACCCATTGGGATTCGGCTTACTAATATCCCTAGGGCTCTTAGCAGGCACCACTGGTTTTTGGACAGTCTTTGGCGGTGGTAGAGAATTTATTTTAGACTTTGTGGCTTTAACTTCAGCTTTAGGTGCTTTTAAACGGACGGGTTTAATTGGTTCTGATTTCTGTTTAATTGGGCGATCTTTTGTCACCTTTTTACTGTCTTTAGTACCATTCGAGCTTTTTACTTGCTGTTCATCTTTTTCATTCAACAGAGCTAAAGTAGGAAGACTAGCGTAACCAGTGGGCTGATTAAAACGATTTGCCCAGTGGAGACTAGACCGTCTTCGAGTTTTAACTGTAAGCCAGCCATCGTTATTCCCAGATTCGCTGGATAGCTGTTTCGGCTCGGATCTACGATCTCCATCAAGTGATCGCATAGTTCTCGAAACGTCTATCAAACTTACTTTAGACCCACCTAACTTTTCATTACTTGCCTTTAGAGTAGAACTGGAACTACCAATATCTTCTCTTGAAGATTTTCTTGAGTTGGACATTAATGGTCTCGCTGTTTTCGACTTTTCATTCATATCAATCATCGTTCTCGATCTAGCTGAAAGTCTGTTTGCAACATTCGACGGGACCCATCTATCGGATTTTGTGAGATTCGAACTATTTCTAACTAGTCCAGGGGGATTCGGATTAACTTGATGTGCGCTACGATTGAGATTAGAAGTTGTAGCTGACCTAAGTGGCACCCTGCGACTAGTTAAATTGCCAGAAATATTTCCTGATATTGAAGAAACTGTGGCTGATTTTTGAACCGATTGCATTAAAGTGCTTGACCTAGTAGGCCTTACATTGGCCCTATTAACATTCGTAACTCTACTACTACCTGCTGAAATTGTGGGACGATTTAATACGCTGGAATACTTTAACGGACTACTCTGAGATTTCTTTAAACTATCGGAAACTACTTTGGGGGCAGGAGTAGGATCAGGTTTAGGGATTACCGGAGAGACTTTCTTAATTTCTGTCTCAATATTGATTGGTGGTTTACTGGATTCTTTCAATAAGATTTCATCCTCTATCAAATTCAGTTTCTGAACAGTTAGTTCGACTGCAGTTGGTTCTCTTGAAACACTAGGACTATCAACTGCAGTAATATTTTCTGCAGCCTCTTTTTCTACCCTTAATTTTTCTCGGAGCTCAGCGAGTGTAAGATTTTCATCTTCTAAGTCTGTTTGAGCGTACTGGTCGCATTTTTCTGTCTTTTTAACCTCTATTTGAGATACAGTAAGATCTGGAAGAGTTTTTTCCTGATCTTCGATTTGAATAGTTACTGGTGGTGGTGGTGGTGGTGGATGAGGCTGTTGTAATTCTGTCACAATAATGGTATTTTCTATTTTTTTAACAGCCTCTTCCCCAGCTTGTTGAATGCTCACATTATTTCCAAGCTCTGCCGCCTCCATTTCTACCATATCATTCCAGCTCAACTCTTTTGCTGTGTCGATAGATGGAACTTCTAAACTTACGCATTTTTCCTGTTTTTCCATAACTTCAGGTTGAGACTTTGTTTCCTCCCCCTCTGGGTGTCCACCTGACTGTTGCTCGATCAACTTTTTCAGTGGCTTGCTTGAAAACAATTCTCGTATATTAACTCTTGTTCCACCCTTTTGAGAATCCTTCTTGCGTGGGGAGTTTTTATTGTCTTCAATCGTTGAACAGGGACTGCTCTTGCCCGAGAAGCTCGGACTTGATTTACCCGAAACTGTGGGACTTGTTAAACTTTTTGCACGCACCCGAGGAACCGGATTACTTTTGCGAACTTCCCAAGCAAGTGATTGGGGCCTTTGGGGCAGGGGTGTTGATTCATAGTCCCAGGAGACTCGGAACCATTCTGCCAATGCTTTGAAGTCACGAATGTAATTCTCGAGGACTAGAATGGCCTCCTGACAGGACGACATATTTTCATAGCACTCGACTGTTTGGTAAATTTCGTTTACTGCGCGCTGCAAGTTCCCGAACAGAAGGGCCCAGTACCGGGCCTGAAGCTCAGACTTTTTGTCGCGACCTGTGGATGCACTCCGCACCCGGGGCCCCGAGTTCCCTTTTGGCTTCTGTGGGTGCTTTTTTATTGGAGTCGCGTTGCCTACGGTTTTCGGTATTAAAGGTGGCTTCTTTGATGCTTGTGTCTCTGCAATAAAATATGAAGTTTATAAGTTTGAGCACGAAAAAGTTGTGTTCTGCGATATATATATTATGAATATACATATATATTTTTTCACGCTTTTACCTCTTGTTTAAATTGTTAGGAAATCATTTAAAAAATGAAGAGGACAGTTTCGAAAAATAAGAAGATAAAAAGCAGTTAACAAAAAATGTGACTTTATACAACATACATATGTACATAGATATATGTATACTACCTGAGTTACCCGGTTTCACCCGGTTATTTCACTTACAAGGAGACGGTAAGGGTGTGGGGTAATCAAATCGAACGCTTGTAATTAGTACTCAGTAGGTGTATTCATAAAATCAAACCGTAGAGCGCACTACATTATCATTGCCGAGAAAAAATCCTTTAATTGATTTCTAAATTTTGAAAGCGGATGTGCAATCAGCATCTCCAAAAACTCTAACTACCAATATTCATGGCAATCCATTGAAATTTACAATTACTGGCCGCCATCTTTAGTCTGAAATTTCGAAACTCTTAATTTTACATCCATCCAAGTTGATGGATGTAGTACCTGCAGACAAAAAATAAGAAATAACAAGCCAACCTTTTCGGCGTGATTGAGCAACAAATATCCAAACAAACAAATAAACTTTCGAGTTGATATGTACGGGATTTAAAATCAGTACCACTAATATGAAATTTAACTTAAATTTTTAGCCGCCATCTTGAGTCCGCCTCCCTTATTTAAATTGGCTTCAGTACGAGAAAAACAATTGCATGCAAGTGCATAATAAATACAACAGTGCAGCTATTTCACTTCTAAATAACACGTCCATATCAAACTTAAAACAATTATATGACTGTGTTCCAAATCATAATGATAGACTACTAAATCTAGTGTAGTCTGATTTATCCCACAATAAAAACGAAGTGATGATATCAGCTTGCCCTATTTCACGGATTAACCCATATCACCCGCCAATCAACATTATAATATATTTTTCAGATGTAAAAATTATGCATAGCTTTTTTTCGAAAACAAGAAATTTCAAAATTGGCAATTATCAGGAGCTAAATAATTTTTTTATGTCTATAGATTTTACAGGAATGAACGTTACCCTAAATGGTACAGTTGCGATTTAATTCATGCTCCAACAATAAATCCACCCGCCATACAGAATCATATAAAAAATTTTCCTACCTTCGTAAGATATGTAAATTCTTAGTTTCTCTAGATTTAAAAAAATACGTTAGCAGAACTGAAAATTCTTTAAACAAGAACACTAAGAGCTTCTGGAATTTTGCCAAAGATTCCTTGTCTTTCAAACAATTAAAAAGCACAACGAACGGGGAGTTGTGAAGAATATAGGCAAAGGACGACCAAAGGGAAAAGTTATTGCACGAGTAAAAATGGTTCTTATTAGTCTGGTTAAAGAAGATCGCCACGGAAAATTTTGCCTGTTATAAAGTTCTATGAACTCTTATTATTGAAATTATCGACAGCATTAGAAGTTCCTGAAATAAGCCGCTAAGACAGACATACACATGGACGAAGTCGCACCATTTTCTGATTTTTGGAAAAAAATTTTCGTGAAATTGTAAAGGTTACTTAACAATAAAATGAAAATCTATTTTGTAAGAAATCGAAATGAGAATACCCTTTAAAATAAAGGCAATTTGAGCTCGGATTTTTTCTACCGAATTACTTTAACCTTTTCAAATGCAAAATTAATTGAACTCAAAAATTACTGAAATTATATGTAGTTTTAAAATTTATGAATTCTGTTATGGCAGTTTTATACAAGAAGGGGTTTTTGTAAGCTCTTTTCGATTCGTTTCGTACGAAATTTATTTGCGTACTATGTCAATTACTCATCACCTGTAAAATTTTATTGATTCAACGGAAAATTTGCACAAAGAGGAGGTTGACTGCAAGTGAATAAGCTTGACATGCAGAGGACTCTGCCTTCTTAAAAAAGGAAAACATTATTTGACAGCCGTCTCCCCAGGCATGTCTTTTCCACCAGACCAAGACGAATTAAAGCAATTAGGAAAATCGGCACAAATTACTCACTGTGAGCCTCCTCATCAACGCATATTTGATAAGCGACAAGATTTTTCGCATCACGGCCTTCTTGCTCGAGCACCTTTTTCATCTCCATGGTTGATTACATCTGCGAGAAACATCAAGTTAATTACAACATTTCACACACTGATTGTGTGCACAAAATTATTGGGAATCTGCAGGAAAAGGCAAATGATGCCCTTGGGGAAGGAAAGGTGGAAAACACCTCAAGATCTTTATTTTCCTTCGAATTAACGAGGCGTCTTCAGGGACGAAGTGTCTGAACAACTGTCGAAAAGTGAATTTCTCACCTGATTGGGTCAAAAGTTGGAAAATGCGAAGGGCGTCCCCCTCACTAAAGTCTGCTGGTCTTTATTTATTCGCGGAAAACAAAGGTACTGACAGGACAAACCAATTTCCACACAAATAAAACGCAAATGTCGAGAACTGTCAAATGTCAACCGAATTGTGTCATCGACTTTTCGATGCAGGGAACAAATCAAGTGGGCGGCAGTCGTTAAAATTTCAAAGCGAAAATTTATGAATTTACTTCCAGGCAATGTAAATTGCGTTAAACTAAGCAAATTTGAAAAGGAATATGCTTTAATGTATCTAAAATAAAAGGGTTTGTTATCGCTGATATGATAAATAATGAGATGAAATCAAAAATAACTTTACTTACAGATTTTTTAAATGTTCTAAGCGTGTGGAAATGTTTCAACGTGCAAAATTGAAGCGTTTTAAAAAATATAAATTGAACTGCATGACCGACAAAGAAAGTAGTACTTCCATAAACCTTTTTAGCGCGTTCCATATAGGAAGTGAGCTCAGTGCCACATTTTTACACCTTCACAAAGCTGCTCCGAAACCAATTCTAAACATTCCGTCACACGCAAGGCAGCTCGTCTGCGAAAAATTTCATGATGTCATTGCAATTCCCCACGGCAAGTTGAAAGTGAGAAATTTTCGTTTTAATTTCTTATTTTGGATTAGTTGAAAGTTGAGGCGGTGGAAATTGGCATAAAGTGCAGCCAGAAATTGAAGAAATCGTCCAGGAAAATTTTTAGTGTAAGAACTTTGGTAGTGTGCGTGTGTTGCCAAGTGGAAAAGTGTTCGGGGAGTCGCGTGCGTGTGTGCGTTTCATGTTCATCATCGTCGTCAGTTTCTAGGGCGGTCGGGTGTTTTGTTGAACGATTTGTTGGCAGGAGGGAAGTGCCCGCAAGAATTTTGCTGTTTGGCTCGGCGGTGCTCCACACGACTCCGACCCACAACAGTGCACAGGAAGCAGGGTAACAACAGCACAATTTCCTGGCAGTGAGAGATAGAACAGAAAAATGGCCAGCAGCGGCGGAAGCGTCGAGGAGCTGCGCTCGGAAATCGAGCGGCTGACACGGGAGCTCGATCAGGCGAGCAGCGAAAAAATCCAATCGGCCCAGTATGGTCTTGTGCTGCTCGAGGAGAAAGGCAGCCTGCAACAGAAGTGCGAGGAACTAGAAACGCTCTACGAAAACACCAAGCACGAGCTGGAGATCACACAAGAGGTGAGTCTCCCCCGCCCGCAGGGCTCTTACGATCTAGATCTTTGCTCGCACCCGCAATCAGCTGACTTTGGCATGCAAAAGATTTATCTCACCTTTCTCTACAAATTCCTTCTCCACGGCGCCGGAGGTCGGCAAATCAATGGTTTGAGTCACTTACCTGCTGAGAAATGTTCAAAATGAATATCTTAAATTAAAACGGTCTAGCCTCAGCCTCAGGCACGCATCGCTCCAAGTGCAGCGGAAGCTCTTTGTTTTGTGCTAACTGCTGAAGTAAAATCCAATTAAAGGTGAATGAACCGCCCGAGTGGGTCGCCACAGGGAACACTTGCCGCCTGCTTAAAGGTCATCATCGCGACCAGTCTCCCTAGAAACACTTGTTGGAATATTCCCGCTGGTGGACGCGCTGCGCTCAATTGGGGAAGAAAGTAAACAAAAATCCCCAATTTAGGCGAAGAAGTTAAGAAAATTGGCTCCTATCGCTCGGGAATTGATTAAACATTTTTTTTCTAGTTATTGGGGAGACGGAGACTGCTTTTGCGTGTCAGCGAACGATTTCTTGTTGACATTGAAAGAGTTCCGTGGAGGCACAGAGTAGGCAGGAATGGTACGCTTAATATGGAAATTGGAAGCGATTTGGGAATACAGCCAAGAACTTTTCCGGGCATTCTTTATTTTCACAACAAAAGGTAGAACTAATCTAGGAAGCGAACTCACCCGCCCCCTCGGTTAGTTTGACTTTTGAAGCAATTGTTGGATTTTGAGAAATTCACAATTTGGGATTTTATGCCGTTTTTAAAAAAAATAGTTTCATTTCCCGTTAAAAAATGTTTTACAGCTTAAATTTTTGATATGTAAGGAGCTCAAATAAATACGTAAGAATGTCGGTGAGTCAATTGACGAATTCAAGGTAGGTAAAGATTTTAAACAGATTTCTCTTCCCGAGAAATCTTAATCCAAAACGGAGGATAACCAATAAAATATATATTTTAACAATATATAATAAAGAATTTTCGAGATAAAATGTTTTGTCAATATTTTTTATACATTATGTTCTATTTTTATGTTCTATTTCTGCTAAAAATCGCTAATTTTTAATTTGACATGGGCAAGTGTCCTCACCAAACTTTCAGAGAATTAATTTGTGCACAAAATTAATTAGAATAATTTTTCCCGCAACTTTGAAATATTTTGAGTTATTTACGATGGTAAGATTAGTGAAATTTGACAAATTTATTTCATAAATAACTCAAAATGATCAGTCGGACATCAAAATGTACATATATGAGAATTTCTGTAGACAATTTTATCCTCCACAATATTGCGCAATCAGTTTTACGATATCTGTTACAATTAATAAACAACTTGCAAAACCATCATTGGCTCAGTTTTACTCTTCACTGTATGTAAAAAAAAACACAGTGTGAGAAACGTAGGTTTATACACTTTTTAATATGGCTGCATTGGAACCAGGTGCACAAAGGGACTTGATACAAACACAATAATGAACTTAAATGTAAAACTTTTTTTAGAGAATATTAATGAAACTTGTTAATTTGCTTAATTAATATTTAACTAGTCGTACTTATTTAACTCTACTATATTCTACTGTTACCGGGCGCTTGATTTTTTGCAAACTGTCTAAATAAAATTCGAAAAGAATGTGCAGGTGAATTTAAAATCATTTTAAGTATTTATTGCATCATTGGAAGTTTTTTTATATGCTTAGCATACATGCCCGTTGAAACCCAACTGGCCCATCATCAAATATAATCTTGCTATCCACGTGCGAGCTAAAGATAGCATTATCATCTGTGATAGATGACAAAGTAGTTTGGAATATAAAAAAACTCAGCCTTGCATCTTGTGGAACTCCCACAGTGATGTTCTTTTTAACTACAAACTAATCAATTGTCTGAATATGGATATCAAACTCAATTTTCTTCATAGTTAATATAAGGTGTTTTTGATTTATAAAATAAGTTTATGTGAAATAATATAAACGAAATAACATTTTCTGAGAAATTTGACGATGAAACCGATTATCTTCGTAGATTTTACGTGCGAATTATAAAAAAAGTCGTTTAGTATATAAAATTTACCTATAAATTATGTATTTATAATTGTTGTAATAATGAATGTATCATTATCGGGCATTATTTATTTGTATTTAACGTTGAAGTGAAAACATTTTGAGAGCCTTAAACGGTTTTCCAATTATTGCTTGAGTTTTCTTTCATCACTTTATATGTACAATTTTGAGCATTCATTAAAAACTAATTTCTATTGAACAATTTCCGCCTCGGCTATCTCGAGTACTTTAAAATTTGTGTAGCAACTTGCTGCGCAGCTATAATACGGCTTCAAAAAGTTATCGAAGTCAGTCTAGACGGCAACGGGTTCCTCCCTAGAGGTAAGTTTAGGACACTGTCAGCAGCCTTATCGCAAAATTCCAGTCCTGAGGGGCACCTTAAAAGTAATGAACTTGCCATAAGCGTAATTACATCATGATTACGTAGTCACTCGAAAAGTGGGCACGCTGCGGTACGGGAGCCAGCGAAGTACCTGAAATGCTGACCTGAAAATTGAGGTCAACCAATTCCGCCATTCTGTAGCTCCTCCTGAAACGTGGAAAAGGGCGATTTGCCTTGTGGGGTTCAGTCAGAGGTCCAAATAATAAATAAAAAGCGCATTTGGTAAAAGCCGACAACGCGGCATCGGGCAGGAGTAGAGATGAGATGTGCAACGCGGGCGGGACACTGATTCTTGGAGTAAATCGTTTCCTGACACACTTTTGACTTCTGCGATTGACTTGCCCTGAAGAAGAGTTTCGCTTTGTAAATTGATATGAAAGGCCGCATTCATGGCTGAAAATCGCTTTTTAGACGGGAAAGCAGTTTTCAGGAAAAAATTGCGAGAAAAAATGCTTTCACACAAAAAAACAAAGGAGTTCTAAGAATCAGGTTTCAAAGCGCTTCGAATTAACCACGTGGAAATTATTCAAGGGCGGCCTATTCGTTCGCATTCGTTATCCTTTGAGCGCTCCTCACTTACATTTTCCGCTTCGAAAGGCGCTCCGCTACACACCTTGGACGATTTTGTTAAGATGTTTTTTTTCCCTAGGACTCCAAGCGGGGCTCTCGTGCCATCTGACTGCCCTACTTTGCAAATATATTGCTTAAAATAGCAGAAAAAGTGCACCGAGGTAATGATAAGCTCACTATAAATATGTTCCTTACCCCTTTCCCGCAGGCCCCCAGAGGTTGTGCTGCCATTAAATTCATTAAAAGGACCCTAATTAAAATGCGCATCTTTCTGGAGGAAAGGGCATGAAAAGGGTAAATGTTTTGAAACATCCCCAAGTGTTAAATTCCACCTGAGGTAGAAAGGAGCTCTGGTGTGGCGTGTTGCCGGGAAGGGAAAGGATTATCAGGACCTGGAGCGGCGGAATTATGCAATGATTATAAAATTGCGTGTAGAAGGATTAGGATCGATACCGGGCCCAGGGATGTCGACAAATATACACTCCAAACTGCTCATTGTGGCACCTGTTGGGAACTATTGAAAGGGGTGCCCTTTGTTAAAGTTGTAATTCGCAAATGGAGTTCCAAGATGAGGGACCGCACACAGAAAATTGCTCGAGTTAATATTATAGACTGTGCAAATTGCTTACATGAAATTTAAGATATTCATTACCGAGATGTGTGTTGTTACAGATCGTCTTTGCTACTATTTTTATATTAAAGTAATATTAATATACTTAGCACTGCATGTAATTCAAGGACAATCAAATAAAATTATATTACAACTAAATCAAAATTATGATCAACTAAATTGAAACCAAGACCAATCAAATAAAAATCCGAGGTAGTCTTTTAAAATAATTACACTTTTTCAAATTAGAGTTCAATCAATAAACATTAATAACAACTATTTCAACGTGAAAGACAAAAATCCATTCCATTGATGAGGGTAGTATTGTAATACCAGCGACATACCAACTGAAATTTAGAATTTCGAGCGTATTCAATTTCACAATATTATTGTATTGCTTTGAAATTAAAGTCAAATTTTTGTCAAATTCTCTTTTTAACAGATGATTCGCCTGAAACTTTTTTAAGAAATTCAGAGGTAATATGAAATAAATAATTCTAAATTTCGATTGGTGTGTCGCTGGTATTATTGAATTTTAAATTTTAATAATTTTTTTTCTTGAGGCTGGTTTTAATTCTACCCTCTATACAGACGAGATTTTTCAATTTCAATTCATGAACTTGTGAAAAAATTTCAAGAATCCAACTTTACCTATGCAAAATAAAAAAAGGAATCTGATTGATTTGACTGGGGATACCTTAGCCACATACTAAACTGCTTCCAGGACCAATAGTAGTTAGAATATTATAAGTATTTTTTGAGGTTAAGCTTATTATAAGCTCAAAATTGTATTTTTTAGCACGAAAAGACTATTTAATTTTATTTTGTGATCGGTTGAAAGCTCAAAGACTGGGACTGACGACGGCTAGGATTCGATTTTCGACATGCACTGTACAGCGTTGCACTCCAAAAGGATCATAGAATTTTTGAAGTCAATAAAAAAATAAATCGATATTTTGAAGATACATATTCATGTATATCTCCTGGAATATCTTAAACTAGCTTGCCTGTTGCCAGTGTTTCTCGAGATACCAATTATTTAATTTACGCGCACGCGAAGATTACCTCATCGACGATTAATTTTTTTCCGATCTCACCGATATTCATCGTCATAGATCGGTTAATTTACACACAATGTTCATCAATTATATATCTAAACGAAACCTTCCTCGTGAAACAAACTATTTAATCGTGAAAACCTGAGAAAAATCCGTTTAAATTACGGAGATAATCACGGACAAGGCAGACAAAGAGAGACGATACACAGGGGAATTTGTTTTATAAGATATAGTGATTATTTTGATATAACTTTATCCTGAGTTTTTGAGAACAGTCTCTTGACTTTAATTCAAAATAACAAGAAACTTAATCTCGACAGAATGATATATGTATATATGTATGTATATGTGTACATATATATAATAAAATTACAAATTACTGCTGATTTATAAAATGGTACAGAATTACCTTAATTTTAGAAGACGTACTATATTTCTACTAAAAGGCGTATAATATTTGATGATAATAATAATTGTAAGTGATATTTTATTTGTGCTGTTTTTTCATTAATATATTAAAGCTTCATCGCAATTATTTAGAAAAACTTATATAATTCTTTAAATAAAACCACAAAAAAAAAAAATCGAAGTCGATTTTAACTTATTTTATTTACATCGACTGTTTTGCGTTTGGCCCAACTACCAAATTTGCTTCTGAGAGAAAAACACTAGCATTTATCCCTATTTAGTCAATTTGGCTTTTTCCAGCAATTATTATTTAATCATAATTCGTACAGGCTCTATGATCGAAAAAAAAAAAAATCGCTTTGTCAGATTAATGGCACAAAAATTTCCACAGGTTTATTGATATTCAAGAAGGTCGTTACGAATCGAACTTTTTCCCCAAATTAATATTCCGTCCCCATCGGATCCCATTACCGCATTCAGCCCATCTTCCAGCCTGGATGTGCTTACATTTTCCACGCTTTGCTCGTCTGCGACGCTTTTCATTGTTAATTCCTCTAGATAGTGAAATTGAAAACAAAACAATTCGAATGAAACTAACTTTCTTATTCAAATTTATTTTATTTACGACAATGTTCCCACACAATGTTGAATAAATGATTGGTATTAATTACATTTTAATGCGGCCACCAATAAAGATTGGTTTTGTTGGAAATCAATAAAGCCTTACAGATGTTTAATCTTCTCTTATCGAAATGAATTTGTACAATCTGTAAAAGTCATTTCAAAATGCGTACGATTTCATCTGAAATTTTACTTTCATTTAAATTTATTCTTTCTTCATTTGTTGTGCGATATTTGATACAAAAAAAAAATTTCACTCTTAAGATCACAACAAAAGTTACGTCAATAAAAATGTTGTAATTTATTCGGAATCACCTTTCATTGATTCGTCACTTGAGGATAAGAACTGGTTTGAAAATATGAGATGAGGTGTTCTTTTCTCTTGTTACTTGTGCGGAAAATATGTTATTACCTTTGCCAGCGTTATTACTCATTCCAATTAGTTATGTTAAGCTTAGTTTGATTCACGTAAATCGTATCTAAATGTTTTTCATTTTTAAGCCAATTGTTTTAAATAAGCGAGAAAGCATTTAAAATATTGTGAGATTGTATAGTATATTTCTACTGGCCTACGTTCTTTTTTAATCGAACCGCGTAAGCTTTAAAAATGACATAAGTATCATGGAGCAGATTAATATTAATTAAATACATAATATGAAATTAATATATGTACTAATATTTTATTCTTTATTGTACCTATTTTAAAAATACAAAAAAAAACTAAGGGTAAATGGGCAAAGATAAGTCGGCTCTGTGATTTTTTTCGGAGAGTAGTGGCTTTTTCGCTGGCCTGTAGGTCCTCAAATTGGCTTCTATGGCTCGTCTTCTTACTGTTGAAGTATTCACAACCAGGTTTAGTGCCTTTTTTTACCTGTATTAAAGGCTGAGGTTTAATTAAAATTTTAATTCTGCGGTCGTCAGCCTTGTTTTCCTGGGTCTTCCACCTTTGTTAATACTTTCCACACATCCAGTCTTCTTCAGGCTTGGTTTTCGCGGCAAAACATTGAAGTTTTCAAGTGGCCCGTGCAGCCCTCGGGCCTCAATAGTTTAAGGGTTTTTGTAATAAGACTTAGAAAATTGTGGTTTTCGTTGCAAATGTTTTGCACAGCACTGTATGTCTTCTTTTCCGATACCGTTTGGGCGCAAGTGGTGGTATCATATTCGAAGTTAATGTTGGTTTTCATGTGTGATTGGTTTCACTATGAAGGTTCTCGTTCAAATCTATGTAATTTCCATATATATTCCATTATATCGTCTCGTACTATGAGAAAAATTTCAAGATGAGAAGAAGAATATCACGATTTTAGTAAATGAATCCAATCAACTGGCTTAATGTATTGTAACGACTCCTTATTGTTATGGAAATTCGCTTCCAGTTTACATGCATAATAATATAGCTTGGGATATTATAACGACGCGTTAAGAGCAACAGGTACCAATCATAAAAGGCAAATAAGCTGGAGGCGCAAATGGAGTCCACAAGTGCTCCTTTAATCGCTCCCGCCGAATAATGTGCAGCGAACTCAAAGCAGGACCATGAATACAGAACGAATACGATAAAGTCCTTGAAACGATCATATTTCTTAACTCGAAGTTATAATCCGCACTTATTTCTTAACCGGAGCCCATTTCTCGAGCCGAAACAGTGAAAATAGCCCTGAAATTTGCACTCGTAAAGTGCTTGGGGATATCTTGATGACGGGGTCGTCATCGTTGGCCCCAACGGCCTGAGGAACTGGTCGACCGGCGGTTGCAGTGGTATCGTCTGAACGAAATTTTCATTTGAGGCTCCCGCATTTCCCCATTCATTTTCATCATTCAACAACCGAGTCCGAGTGTCATTAAACAAAAATAATTTTTCCGTTCTCATTTACATTTTATGAACTTTTTCCTTGTTTCTGCTCCCGTATTTCCGTTTCGTCTCGTCTGGATTGATGGTGAACCGAAACTTTTTTATTCATTGCGCCAAACAAACAACAGCAGCCAACAAACCACTTGACCTATAAAACGTGAAAAGGAAATTTTCTCGTACAAAGAACGCACTGGAAATACGAAAAAAAAAATTTGAGAAAAACTAGAAGACTGCTGTGGGAGTTCCTATAGCCACTTCAATGTCGTAATGGGAAATTAAGGGGCGCGGACCTCCGGAGTGTTTATTGGCTTCTCTGTCGTCTACGGCTTTATTCCTATTTAAGAATTTAAAAATTTCACTTTGTGCTTACAGCAAAGAATATGAAAATCCTTTTACAAAGAATGCTCACTCTATTTTTAAGATTCAGTTATCCCCACCACAGTCCATTTTGAGAAAAATAAATCAAAACATTAAAAGGACCCTAATTAAAATTAGTAAGAAAGAGCATCTCTGCCCGATTGTTCCAAATCCGGATTCTCATTTAAATAGCCTAATATAGAATAAGGACGGCAGCAGTGAAAAATGCCGCAAACACAACGAAACAAGAGTTCACATATTATGATGCGTTCAAGTTTAGCATTGTTTTTTTGGCTCTGTGTTGGTGCCGTCCCGATCGTGATTTCGTATTATAGGAACAGGCAGAAATCGAATGCCTACCTCATACATTGAAGCTAGGCATACACGTATTGGTTTGTTTATGTTTTTTCAGCATAGGTTTTCTTATGCGCTCCAGTTTAGTGCCATTGTATGGTGAGGCGCTCTAGCGCTTTAAAGGACAGGGTAGTTCTTTTAAATTGATTTTTTAGTTAATTAATGATAAATAGCGGCCAATTGTTTTTGCAGATGTCTAAAAAAAATATTAAATATATACTGAATGGCATGAAAGATCAATTATAAAACATTTTTCGTTCAAATTTCCTTGACACCCTGTAACACCTGTAACACTGTATCAATTTCTTCCAATTCCAAGCTCCACCTCCACATTTTTCATCTCTCTTCCACCGTAGTGCCTAAACATGCTATCGACTTCTAGCAAAATTTTGGGGTTGAGAGTAATAACGGTACCAATGAAAAATAGATAAGATAATTACCGGAGAAAAGATTCTTGTAAATACATACATACATAGGTTCCATAGTCTTTGCTTATAGCTGAGTTTTTAATGAACTATTATATATGTATAGGCATTAATACGTTTTATCCATACAAATCTAAAAACCCAGGTTTTTTCTGGGTTTCTATCCAGGTTACGGGGAAATTTCAGAAATTTATTTATCTTTGCTAAAAATTATTAAAGATAAATGGAACGCTCTTTCGCTCTAATGTCCTATTTGGCCGAGTTTTATGTTTAATGAACATGAAGATTTCTAGCGGCCTTGACTACGGGAAAATGCGGTATACCCGTAATTCGATAAATTTCGAGTGGTTTACATCGGCTTATATACAGAAACACTGAGCATCGTAATATAATTTGTGCTTAAATACCTTTTCTTTTAATGTAGTTCTATATACATATTTATATGAGTATAATCTCTCTCAGCATAATTTGGCAGAAAACCTAATCTCTTTTTTAGTCAAAGGGTATTGTTGCGGTGAATTTTGTTGTAAAATATTCACAAATGCAGCGTGCAATTTTAGTTTAACTGAGAATAATCTGACCCGGCAAGGGAGGGAAGAATTGTTTCCTGGAGAGTGTAAAGGTTTTTATTTTTGTAAAATTATGCAGGTGTTGCGACATTTTTAAGCTCTGAAGATACAGTCGATTAACCTTTTACAGAATTTCGCTAGTCGTTTTTTTTAGTGAACTGGAAACCCAGTCTTGATGCCCTTCCAAAAATTGTGATAAAAATTCCCTCTTTTTATTTTCAGGCACTTGCTAAGTTCCATACATCGCAAAAGGTTACGACAAAAACTGGAATCGAGCAGGAGGATGCCTTGCTTAACGAGTCAGCGGCAATGGAGACATCTCTCAACCTCCAAATTCTTGAACTCGAGAATGAAGTTAAACAATTACGTCACGAGTTGGAGAGAGTCACCAACGAGCGGGATCGTATGCTTCAAGAAAACTCCGAAATCGGACGGGATAAGTCCGATACAGAAGCCGAGAAACTCAGATTAAAGGCGGAATTAAAAGAGCTGAAATTCCGCGAAACGAGAATGTTAACTGAATACTCAGAACTGGAGGAGGAGAACATTTCCTTGCAGAAGCAGGTTTCGAGTTTAAGGAGTTCTCAGGTATGTTTTTGGGTTGTTTTGAGATACATTTGAATTATTTCCTGCACCAAATTTTCAGGTGGAGTTCGAAGGTGCTAAACATGAAATTAGACGCTTGACGGAAGAGATTGAGTTGTTGAACTCGCAAGTTGAAGAGCTCGGCAATTTGAAGAAAATTGCCGAGAAGCAAATGGAAGAGGCTTTGGAAGCTTTGCAGGTGAGTTTATTTCTTAGACGTTATGTAATGTTTAGGGAAGGGTCTGAATTTAATTCGGTAATTGTTTACATGAACATTTAAATAGTGACGTGCTTTTCAAGAACTCATTTAAATAGTAGAGTACTTAGGGAACATGCAATACAAGACGACGCCGGACAAGGATAGTTCAACTCAACATATGTACATACATAACATATAACGACAAAATCTAGCTTTATTTAAATACTTATTCAGAACGATGTAATTTTAACACGTTCGTCGCCCAATTTTATTCAGCCACATACTCAGCTATGGGGTGTCACCCAAATATGGGTGCATGGCGACGAACGTGTTAAACAGTTTTTTTTTACCTTATCAGTAACACTGTATTATACATTATGTGACGTCCTTGTACTATTACACCACCCACAAGGGGAGGGGGGAGAGGGCTGATTTTAGGACAGGCGGATGTCCCCAATGGAGTATTGATTTTTTGTCTAGACAAGTTTTTTGTATAATGCGTGTTTTTCGAGTTATTTTGATATGTCAGGTTAAATGAAACACCCGGTATATAGGGATTGCATTATATATTTTCAGGACAACTAAATCATAATAATCACTTATTTTGGTTTCTATAATAAAATGCTGAAAAAGTCGTCTTTTCACGTCTTTTTAAAATAAATTTCAAAAATTAAATTATTCGCAATAGAAAGATTTTATAAATATATTTTTAAATTACCAAACTACTTTACTTTTGAATTGAATCACGTCGATTCTATGAAACCGGGCATTTGTATAAGAGTTTTATTATGTCCAAATGTCCAAATCTTTATATATGTATTGTATATACTGTAGGGACATAAAGCGATTGTATCGTGATTAGTTACTTTGAGATTCTTATGATATCACAAAACTATTTTTTAATAGGGAGAACGTGAGGCCAAATATGCTCTTAAAAAGGAGTTGGATGCACATATCAATAGGGAGTCGATGTATAACATTAGCAACCTTGCATATAGTATCAGAGGGATGGAAGAGAACGCCGTAAACAGTGATGGTGAAGAAGAAAGTCTGGCGCTCAAGCGTCTGGAGGCGGATTTAACGACAGAATTGAAAACGCCTGACGGAACCAAAGTCGATCTCTTCTCCGAGATCCATCTTAACGAGCTAAAGAAACTCGAAAAGCAGCTAGAACTTTTAGAGAATGAAAAGACGCACTTAACAGCAAACTTACGAGACGCCCAACAAAATTTGGATAAGAGCCAGAATGAATTGCAAAATTTCATGGCTAGGGTTTCATTGCTGGCTGCTCATGTAGACGCGTTGGTGCAACTTAAAAAGCAGATCGAGTCCCAGGACTCTTTCAAGTCCAATAAGGAAAAGAATGATTTGATCAACGAAAAATTGAAGGCAGCTCTAACACAATATTCAAATTGGTTCACATTGAGTTCAAAAGAGATTGAGGGCTTGAAGGTGGATCTTTCAGAACTGCAGAAGGGGCTCAATTATTCCGATGCTATGGTTACCCTACGTAATGAGATTACCAATCTTAAAAATAAGCTGCTCACAACCGAGCAGAAATCTCTTGACCTCCACAGTGATGTGCAAACACTTACGCAAATTTCACAGAATGCAGGGCAAAGCTTAGGTTCTGCTCGAAGCACCCTTGTTGCTTTGAGTGACGATCTTGCTCAACTTTATCATCTAGTCTGTACGGTTAATGGTGAGACACCAACCCGAGTATTACTGGACCATAAGAGTGACGATATGAGGTAAGACTACTAACAAAGTTTAATACGGATTTCAATAAAGTCTTGACTTTGCTTTTAGTTTTGAGAACGACTCATTGACTGCCATTCAGTCACAGTTCAAGTCCGATGTACTTACAGCCAGGTCGCATGTCGTTGAAGAGTTGCAAGCCTTGGCTGACTCAGTAGAAATCAAAAAATACGTAGACACAATCAGTGACCAAATTAAATATCTCAAGACTGCTGTTGAACATACGATCGAGCTTAATAAGAACAAAGTTCGGGGTGATATTAGTGAAGGTAGAAAATTGTCTATTTTGTGGGAACATCCTGCTCAATGTTTTGTTTTTCATCTTTCTAGACAAGTTCAATAGGGAAGAAGTTGAAGAGTTGCAAGAGCAAATCATCAAACTTAAGAGCTTATTATCAACGAAGCGTGAACAAATCGCAACTTTACGTACTGTCCTTAAGTCTAACAAGCAAACAGCTGAGGTGGCTCTCACCAATCTTAAATCTAAATACGAAAATGAGAAGCTCGTTGTCAGTGAGACAATGTCCAAATTGAGAAATGAATTGAAAATACTTAAGGAGGATGCTGCTACATTCTCAAGTAAAATATTCTTACTCTAATTGTATTTACATGGATGGAAATTAAATAATATTTATGAATTTTAACAGGTTTACGTGCAATGTTTGCTGCTCGCTGTGAGGAATATGTCACTCAAGTGGACGACCTTAACCATCAATTGGCAGCTGCTGAAGAAGAAAAGAAGACTCTTAATCAACTTTTGAGACTTGCTGTTCAGCAAAAATTAGCGCTTACCCAGCGTCTAGAAGAAATGGAAATGGATCGGTAAATATCTTTGGTTTTGGTTATTTTTTTAAGGAGTAGAGATGTTGGTGATGGAATCAAGAGATGTTTCTCTATTTCTATTAGCCTAAAGGATAGTTGGGGATGTTTTGCGTTCTTATATTTATTTGGTGCTGTATTTAGTAAACTTACAAAGTTTTTCTATATGTTTTGGGTGCAAATTAAATATGCAATTATTAATTTCTATGAGTTGAATTGGAAGAAATAAAGATATAATATTCGAAATGAAGAATTGTCGCACAAATACTTTATATGGCTTCTACATTAATTAAATGCCAAAAATTGCATAAAGGACCGACATTAAAATAAATCTATGTTACTTCAACTACGACAAATATCGTACAAGAATCTATCTACGAGTGAACATAGCTGCTACTTAGTTCTAAGCTACATATAATGGGCATGAGAGATTAGTTTCCACAAATAGTGTAGCAGTCAACATGTTAATGTTGAATGGACAAAAACCAAAACTGATCAATTCGTTTTCTACCGGCCACTGTACAAATATGTATTATATTGTTACAAAACATAGTACTTTGAACACTCTAATGTGTTTAATGCGACGTGCTGTTTTATGCTCTACAGGCGAACACGAAGTTATAAGTTGCTTATTTATCTAGCGACACTTATTTGATCCACTGCTATGATTATTATCAGCGAGCCGGTGTGAAGTTCCAATGGTCCACAACACCAAGGCGTGCATAGGTGTGGTTCATGCTGCTAAACTAAATGAAAGCAAGAACTATCGATGGTTCACCCCGAGTAATGTTAAATTAGAGTTCTGTGACCACTGCCAAAGTTGTAGACTGCTAGTTTAAGGGGAATGACTTTGAGGTTTTCATTTCAGGTATAGAACTGTTAAATTTTACTAAAATCTGTTTAGTAGTTTTTGAATCCCAATCATAAAATGCAGTTTCTAAAATAATCACACCTTATGAGCGTTTACCTGGATGCATTTATCTAAAATTGTGCATATAAAAGCGGAGCCACTGAGGTACACGGCAGAAAAACGTAATGTAATGTAATTATTCTAGAAATTACATTTTATGATTGGGATTTCCATATGTAATAAAACCATTATCGATTTGTTTCGTTATACCTCCCCTGCTTCTAGAAAACTAAAAATAGTAGGGTGTATCTAACTAGTTGCTCGCCAGTGTATGTCAATTAAATATTTGAGGAATTGCTGGCAAGAGATCAAGGGTTAGTGGGTTAGAGCAACGAAGTGCCAATTCGAAGGTTCTAGGTTTTAATCCCACCTCCTGATAAAAGTCGTTACTTTTCCAAGTTATTCATACATGCGTAAAAATTGTCTATCTCGCTTTTAACAGTTTGATTGATTACGTAAATGATAAATACTGCAGGACGAGTAGTAGTCACCATGGATCACATTTTGAATGTATTCACTACCAAATAAACAAATTACTGCATTCTCACTAAAGCTAACTACAATAGTTAAAATAGTGAAATTGCCTTTATTTTTTATGCAGAAATTAGTACACATCCTGAAACAACGTTTTTTTAAATTTTGTTTATAATGTTTGGAAATCATAAAGGGTCCTTCAAAAGTAAAATAAAGTGCTAAGTTTGTTAATTTCGCAAATATAATAGCTTACCACCAAGTCCCCCAAAATTTTGTAAATGATTTTAGGGTTTGGTGACGTGGTATAACTGAATCTGTAAACAATTTCGATATTTCACAGTGAAGAGTGTTCATGTTCATATTCTATTAGAATACATGTATTATTTTTCGGTGTAATTGGCCTGAAAAAGTATGAAAAGTGAGTAGTCTCCTTTCGTTAATTAATGTGGGGCTGTCTACTATTCAAAATTATTTGATAATTTAGCTTTTTTAGTTTTTTGAATGTTCATTCAAAACAACAACCAACACTAAGGTACTTTGAGGTGATAGTACACAGTAGACTTGAAGTTTTATCTTAAAACTGGGTTGTTTGCAAACACGGAATATTAAGCAGTAGAGTCTTTAAAGTCCCAGTGAAACTTTATTTTACTTCTAGCGTATTCAACAGTTTTTCCAGAAGAACCTACGGTAATCCTTCTGGCCCATCATCGACCGGTAGAACATTTCGCTCTTCAACGGTCAGCAGTAAACCTCAAAAAGAACACAATTGTTCGATTGAATAGTACTACTTTATATTTCTCTGGTAAATATTAAAAAACCAATAAGCTTAAAAGCCGGTCAAATGTTAAGGTATATTTAATCTAGATGCCGCAGCGCGGAAATAATGTGATAATAAAAATATTCCAAATAGGGGGAAATAAAAGGGTCAAACTACCTTTTAGATCTTCAAGAAACAAAACAATAAACTCAATTCTCAGGTAAAAAATACAAATGACACTGGCCGACAGCTCTTGAACAGAATCCGGGAAAAAAGCAACTATTTTCTCAGTAGCAGCAACATTCCGCATTTGCAGCACCTTTGCCGTGCCAAGCCAGAAGTGGTAAATAAATTTTTGTCTGTTTTCGATTTGTTTGCAATTGCAGATGTAAGTTTTGCACAATAATTATGCTGCTCTGACAGCCTTCCGCTTTAATGCCTATATAAACACACAACGCTTTTGAGCTTAGCACGGCAAAATGCTTTCCACACTTATTTTTTGTGGATTTCGTCATTTTTCTGTCGAGTAAGTAATTGCACTATTTTTTACGTTATTTATAATATTTGCGGAAAAATTTGATTTTTTCCTATAAAATCCTCAAAAATCAGAGGAGTGGGAATGATCAATATGGAGTTGGGAAATACTAAAATTCTGCATACACTAGTCGATGCGCTTCTTAGTAAAATTACTTGTTATCAGAATTCTTGTAAGTCCTGGGCTATCAAAAAAATTTATCTCTGAAATCAACGAAATCTTCAAAACTTAATTATGTAATAAATTGGTTATTATTTACTATAAAACACGAATCGTGTTGACTAGCGTATCTAAATGTACTATAATTTTTTAATTTCCTTTTTCAAATAACAGTTAAAAAATATTGTCATAACGAAAAATTGATGTTTAATCATTTATGTGCTTTTATGTTTCTAATGGTTGCTACAATAGCCGTTCTGATTGCGAATATTATTAAAATTCAGTTATGTTTCAGCAATATAGCGTTCTAATTTTTAGGTCTTATCTTGATTCCGACAAAAAATAACAATTAAGTTAACATCGTTTTCACGAATTACGCCGAAAACGCAATGTATTTATTTTACACAAGATTATTTTTCTTTTGTATTTGCATAGCGTGACCAACGATCAGTCTTGTTATTCGATCTTCCACTCCCCACAGAGCGTGGGTGCATTCATTTAGCATTTATAACCATTTATATTTTGCTGTGATCAAACCATGACGAAATTTATCTCATAAAATCTATAAATTCATCTCATAAAATGAATAAGACTGCCATATTTAAAACTGACATGAATTTCTCATTTTACTAGACATTTTTGGTTTCAAAAGTGTCTGTCTTGAGAGTTTTAACTAAATTTGAATAGCTTGTAATGCAAAAAAGCGAAATGTTTTTAATATGTTTCAAAATTAAACTTTTAAAATAAAATGTGTATATACATGCAGATTTTATTACGTATCTAAAATTTTGAAATAAATAAACAGCGAATTTCGTTACTTTTTTTCATTTTTTGCTTTTATGTTTTCAATGTGATCTTTGAACTCAACCTTTCCTTCTCCTTTAAAAAATTGTATTTTCATATTAAAAACTAAAAATTTTAAAATTTCAATCTTAAAACATGAAAGTAAGAAAATGCTGAGAGAATTGTGTTTGCATATGAACATCTATGCATGAGACTCGTATAGTCCATTCTTTGAAGCAGTTGTGAACATAAAAACAATTGGACCATATTCTAATAGTAGATTTGAATTTGGCAGCCTAAAAATTGGCTTCAGTAAGAAATTGTTTTGATTAATTAAACAAGATTTAGATCAAGAGATTTAGTTTAGAGATTGTTTTGATGACATTTTGCCAATTGTTTTATTGATTGTGGGGATACGTATTTTTTTTTATTTTTAACAAATGAAAAGACAAATATCGGTCTGACATTGCACCACATTGCAACACCCTATACTTTTTAAATTCAATTGTCGAATCGACAAATAGATTAGTATGTAGGCATAAATATGCGACTTAAGATTATGTGGATCTATTGCTTTTTTTAATGTTAGAACGTACCAACTATAACAAGGGATACTCTAAAACTACTAAACACTGCATATTTTGTGCACCAACCCACAGAATTAGATGAAATTGAACAAAAAGTTAAATTTGCCTTTAAACAATTTAAAATTTGCCTTTTCAGTGAATTAAGGCATGTGAGACGACCAATGCCACCGCAACGAGGAGCAGGCGGAAAGTCATCGTTTGCACGAACCTCAACAAGGAATCCAACAAACAATTCTACTAATTTCTTCTAACAAAAAATTAGCGTGCAGCAAAAAATTTTAGCTTTCGTTTATACTTTACTTAAGTTGTAAAAAAAAAGTAAGCAGGAAAGCGTTTCGCTTACCCGAACATCGCTGACCTCAGCCAATTCGTCCATGTTGGAATTCCCGAGAGCAAAGGCCTATATGCTTCCGGGAGGAAACCACACCCTGAGGAGATGTTCGCCAGCTGAGTAATACCGTAATTACTATTATTTTACTTATTAAGTAATGAAGCTGTACGCGAAAGAAAGTGAAGAATCTTGTCAAAATTTTTGTATGTTTTTTGTTTGCTCATATTTTATGAAAAATTACTGATAGTTGGAGCGTCCCGGTGTCCAGCGTTCAAAACGGCCGGCCGCTCTCCTGGAGGATATTCGGTTTATTTATTTTATACTATTTCATATTGTTTTATGAAGTGAAAGCATTATTAAATAAGAAAGCAACAATTACACTGTACGACTAACAAAGTAAATTATTTTATTAAATAAATACCTAAAGAAACTGAAATTAAATAATTTATTATTGTAGTCTCTAAGACAATTTTAATAAAGCAAATAAAGATAAATAGTTGAAATTAGCAAAATAAATGATAACTAAAAAAAGTAAAAGTAATGTAAGCTGGCAAAAGGACATATCTGTCGCGTCCGGCCGGAAATAATAACAGTTTCAAGGAGCATAAAATTAAAGTTAAATTAAAAAATAAAATTAAAATATCAAGGCGTCCAAATAATTGATAAAGCAACATGTTTACTACTATTAATATTTGTTTACTGAATGTCTTTCCATGGATATTTGTTTATTGTTGTGATTTTTCATACACATATGGTTTAGCGCCATGTTTTACTCGTTCTGCTTTTTCATTATTTTTGTAACAACACAACTGTGAAGAGAATAAATCACTATATTTTCAGATTACTCATTATTATTTTCTTTTATTCACTGACGTAATTAACTACTCATAGCCACACTAGATGGGCTAACATGATTACTCTCATCGTTATTCGTAGTATGTTATATGAAACAAATCAGTAGAATGGTCATAGATATTCACCGTATCTACGTATACCAAAAAGTTTAGTGTAGTGTTGTAAAAATGTTACTAGATAGACTTGAAACAGATACTCTCTAGTACACATAGATGTTTACCATTTTGCTAGAAAAAAAATGTGGTTTTATTTCTTCTAATTTTTCTAGAGAAACATTTGGCCTAAATATTTTTAGGGGCATTTCATTTTCAGTTTAAATTATAGACATTGACTTCAATGCTCAAAAAGAGATTAATAACTAAAAATAAATTACTAAATAATAACAAGGTTGAAACGGAAATCAGTTTTAAAATTAAAATTTGGTTAGGGGTATTTGTAGTCTGTAGAAAATGCTTCTAGTGTTCGATCGTGAACAAAAATTATTATTATAAGAACACTAAGTTGAGCTTTTTAGAAATATTGCAATTTTCTCTTTAACACATTCAAACAAAGATCGTCTTTAGTAATTTTTTTCTCAAAACAATGGAGCGGACGCAAATTCTATTAAGTTCTTAAATATTATCTGAAAAAAACGAATTAGATGTATACTTAATGGACCAATTTGTTAAATATTTGCACATTGTTTACATTACCTATGTCAGATCATAGTTACTTTTAATGCAGATGCAGTCATTTTAGTTAGGTGACTTCTTAAAGCTGAATAATGGGCATATTTTCTATAAGAAATATTTTTCATAATTCAGTTATAAGAAGTATCATGAAAACTCATAATAAATGGGTGAAAAATTATTTTGAATAAAACAATGATCTTCTTCAAATTGCTTCGTAATCTATGATATGGTATCTGGACATCTTGTTACTAAACATCAAAGTACATTTATTTTTTGTATGTATGAAAAATAGTAAAGACCGATTTCTGTTCAAGTTGAAAATCTATGTTACTTATTCAAGTTTATTAATTAAAATCATTTTAAAAGGAAAGAAAACGTACCTATGTATTGCACCAATTTTTCTAGATGCAAGTTTATGGTATCAAATCTTTATTAACGAGTGTTGTTAATCAAAAGTATATTAGTTTCCAACATAATGAATTTCAAACGGCTGTTTGCCAAACATGTATACGCTTGTATTTTAAGTTGTCGGGTTTTGGGTTTTCGAAATTACGAATTATAAGTTGAATTTATCGTAAAAATGCAATCAGCTTGATCCAATGAAATGAATACAATTTTACGTAGCTTTATTAATACCGGGCGGTAATTGTTACCATGTTTTACCTTTTAGGAATAAAATGTTCTATGTCAGATTTATCAAGAAAGTATTCTTGACTGACTTACGTGTAAAAATGTATTTGCGAGAGATTTTTCCTTCGTGATCTATTTCTAGGACGTGTGGCAAATAACGTACTGAAGCAACTGTTGCTCCAATTACATCTTAAAACTATATTCCTATGCGAAATTCTATTTATTTTAAAATCAATGCTGAGGATCTTAACAACACTTTAAGGGAAAGATTCATTTCTAAAGCTAAAATAATCAGTCACTTCCCAGTTGGATTCAAAAATTCATTAATTACAATCCATGCGAATCGGTATACAACTCATTAGAATCGATGTAATATCCATGTCATAAATTGCATATTTATAATAAATATATAATTGACACGTCGTGTTGCGGAATTAAACGTTTGAAAGTTTTTTGATTTTTTCATTCAATCCGGTACACCCATACGATATTGTCAGATAAATTTTATGTTAAAGAATTTACTAGAATTTGGGTCATTTATTAGTAATGCATGTGTAAATATTCCCATCAAATTTTGTTCAGTGCCTTTATTGAAAATTAAGAAACGTAAAGTTCATCATATTGTATTAAGGTATTCTCAAATTTTTTATTTTCTTTGCACATAGAAATAAGTTTCAAACAATGAAAACCCATGGTCCATATTTATGTTTTGACTATTTTTACAGAAAAAAGGGTTACTTAAAATAATTTGAATGAAGTGATTTATTCTCTTCGCGTAACACAAGCCGTCACAATAAACAAAGAAGAAGAAAAAACGAAGAACAGGCTAAGAAGATTAAAAAAATAATTGAAGTTAGTCAAGAAGATGAAAATGAAAAAAAAAATTGAAAACGTAAAGGAGAATAACACAATCTTATGCCGAGCCATTCAATTGAATTTATTAAATATAAAAGATATGCGTCATTTGTGCGCATTTTATTTAATGATAAAGGATAACGAATACATATTTAAAGAATACAAATGAAACAAATATCTTTATACATGTAATTTAAAAAAGAATATTATTCTTAATTCGATTTTATTGAAATTTTCACCGTCCCTTTTTGATGATTACGACGATATCACAAGCGATATATTGGTGATGCCGACTTTGATGTTGATATTTTATCAGTTCTGTTTAGTGTTCTTTTTGTCGGAGATTAAAATAATGAAGAAAAAAATGGGAAGAAAACACACGAAGTCACCTACTCTGAATACCTTAAAATATTGAATATTTAGAAGGAATAAATTATATTTAACAAAAATTGAGTTTTTATCCTTACACATTCCTTTTACCCTTCATATTAATTTTTTATGAAATAGCGTAGTAAAAAACAGGATAAGGTGCCAAATCTGCAACGGACTTCAGGCACAAAATGTTTGTACTAACGAGATTAATTACATTTTTTATGTTCTTTCAAATCACAGAACAAATAATGGAAAATTTCAATCGGGATTTTTGCCATAGATTTCAAATTCGAAAATTTAAATTTTCCAAAATATCAGATTCTGAGGAAAAAGCACGTTAAAGAAGTAAAATCTATTTTTGTAGTACTATTTACTTTAAAATTACTATAGTAAATGATAATGTTACTCAAATAAAATCTAAAACCCATTAACTATTCCCATAAAATTTAACATTACCTTAAACATTTTCCGTAACAAATGTAATGTACACAAGAGTGCTATAAAAATGGCCCACGCATGATCTGTATTGCTATGATAACAATTTTGAAGACCGGTATAATCTTAAGGATTGTCGTTAGATTTCATTGATACAGTGATTATATCTTAACACAGTAAATTCCTCTTGTATACAGTCCCTGACCAATGAATTAGACGTAAAAGTAAATGTTTCAAAAAATTCACTTCAACATTAAAATTTTAAATAAAACATGCCACATTTACTAAGTTTAAGAATACCAACAAAATTGATTATATATACAGTGTGGAGTAAAAGTGAACAAATGTTTTCAAAGAAAGGCATTTAGAGGGCTGTCCTCTTTAAGAATACGGTAAATTATTCAAAAAATGGTAGCAACAGAAAGATAATTTTATTTCCATTAATTCAATATGATAATTAATGTTTTAGCAATAAAAGTTAACAAAAATTAAATCAAAATCCATTTAAAAGGCATTTACTCAGTTTTGCACCACTCAGTTTTTTCGTCGTTCTTGGACATTAATTGTTATTAGGATTCTTCTGTATGAGTTTGTAGACAAGTTTCATCCTTCACTAACGTTTAACTAGTGAAGCAAATAGTTTTGAAGCAGTAAAATTATGAATATACTAAAATGAAGACCCTAGAAAAAAATATCGTTGAAAAGGTGATAAACTTGTCCAAAAAAGGTGTATTTAAAAGAAAAATTGTTGCTGAGCTCAATATTTTGCAATCTTCAGTTATAAATATAAGAAAAAAAGGAAATATTAGCGGTACTTTAGGAAGAAATGGAAGACCATGGTTGGTTACAGATCGACAGGCTCGTTTGGTGGGGCCACGTTTAACAGCTGGGACGGCCAAAATTCCTAAGGATGTTGTAATATAAGAAAGGACATTTGCTAATGTGTGGACAATAAGGAGTGCTCTCAAAAGAGTGAGCTATGTTGCAGAAAAAAAGCCTAAAAAGCCAAAACTATCTGCTAAAAATAAAACTTTGCGGTTGAAGTTTGCCAAACAAAATGAACACTGGACAATTGACGACTCTCCGACCAGGGAACATGTTTCCAGTCATCAATTGTCCAATTCTCATGTCGTTTGGGAAACATCAAACGCAAAGTTTTATTATATTATTTATATTCGTTCGTTCCTCCAAGTTTTTTGCAGCTAGTTTTGGTTTTTGGAGTTTTTTTCTGTAACATAACCCACTCTTTTGAGAGCATTCGGTATTGTCCACACACTAGCAAATGTCCTTTCTTATATTACAACATCCTTAGGAATTTTGGCCGTCCCAGCTGTTAAACGTGGCCCCACCAAACGAGCCTGTCGATCTGTAACTAACCGTGGTCTTCCATTTCTTCCTAAAGTACCGCTAATATTTTCTTTTTTTCTTATATTTATAACTGAAGATTGCAAAATATTGAGCTCAGCAACAATTTTTCTTTTAAATACACCTTTTTTGGACAAGTTTATCACCTTTTCAACGATATTTTTTTCTAGGGTCTTCCTTTTAGTATATTCATAATTTTACTGCTTCAAAACTATTTGCTTCACTAGTTAAACGTTAATGAAGGATGAAACTTGTCTACAAACTCATACAGAAGAATCCTAATAACAATTAATGTCCAAGAACGACGAAAAAACTGAGTGGTGCAAAACTGAGTAAATGCCTTTTAAATGGATTTTGATTTAATTTTTGTTAACTTTTATTGCTAAAACATTAATTGTCATATTCAATTAACTGAAATAAAATTATCTTTCTGTTGCTACCATTTTTTGTATAATTTACCGTATTCTTACAGAGAACAGCTCTCTAAATACCTTTCTGTGAAAACATTTGTTCACTTTTACTCCACACTGTATAAAGGTCTCTTATTTTTAATAACAGTTTTGATCCCCCTTTTAAATCTTCACCATTATTCCAATTATCCCCGAGTAAAAATAATCAATTTTTAAAAATGAGGCTGTACAAAGGGCGCTCAAGGGTCTAGTTTTAATCATTTTTCTTAGGCGCACAACGGTCGAAATTATTTTACGTACCGTTTGAACTTGAACTTGTTGATTTTTCGATTTAAACACAATAATAAATAAATTGATTTTATTTGTTTTTATTGATTTTCTTACATGCGGGGAAATAAAATGGTGTCAAACATTACGAGAAAAAAGAAGGGAACATGCATCTAATTAGATCAAGTGTTTTTTCTGGGTACTTTGGGATCACGAGGTAGTATTTCTATGAAACTTATTTAAAAGCTTATTTTGCAATTAAATAAATCATCCTTTTTATAATAAATTTTGTAATTTTTTTGTATCGTATTTTTGGTGTGCATTCAGAATATTATAATTTTTTTTAATAAATCCAGCAACAGTTTAACATCCAGAAATTAATGAGCTCATTATTGAAACTACTCACCTAGTTATTACTTTACATTTTACAATATAAAGTAAAGTAATCCATCTGCATCGATTTATAGCTTAATTATTCAGTAAAATATTGACGAAGTGAATTAAAACCACTTTTACCTGACGAATGCATTACATCGTCACCCCAAAATATTTGTGTTCATATGTTTATGTAAAGAAATAAAAAGTGTTCCCTAGGAAAAAGTTCGTTTTAAAACCGGAATACTTTTGATCATTTTATACATACATAGGTACATTCGAATCGTTTTGCTGGAAACTGCAGTCATATAATAAATTGGAGGCTCAATTTCCGCATGACTGATCTTGAAAACATTTTTAATAGCACTGGAAATGGTTGTGTGCATGAAAAAGGGCTTAAAGGCTTTAGCAATCACAATCAGGACAAGAACCTTCGTTTTTCGAGGTCGAGTTCCAGTACGGAATATCTGAATTCGAGCTCATTAATTTTTAATATCGGATTTTGCTGGCGTTTTTCTTTGAACCAGGAGATATGCATATAATAAAAACCGAGAGCTTACGAATATTATTGAAGAGTGAAGAGCCTTTAACCTGTGTGAAAAATAAATTTGCTGATGTTAAGCCTCAAATGAATGGTAGAATGGATTTTTATATATTGTAGAAGTAAGGATGCTTAAACAGGTATGTACATATAAGTTGTGTTATGCAGCCTCTTATTGATTGGAAATGATATAGCATATAATGAATATCCTTTAACCTTTTTTTTTCTTCATTATATTAAATTATCTCTTTTTATTCCGTATTTTATTACTCTGCATAACACATTTGCCTCAAACAGATAAATTATGAGCCAAGTGGCTAAAATACTTTTTACGTTACGGCGTTTTCACAAAATACCTCCTTAACGACATTTTAAGTTATTCAAATAAAACTTGAAGAGAATCCATTTTTCTGCTAATTCAATATACTTTTTTTTCCAACATACAGTGCAGCGAATGCCGAACCCAATAAACTTTAAAGGTCCAATTGAAGTTCCGGATTATCTTCGAAGGACTGAATATAAAATAGAGTATTTTAACTATGTAGTTTTGAAAAATGTTCCACTGCCGAACAGCCGCAAGCACTACGACCATCCAATTATTTTACTTTATCTATCCTATCATGTGAATAGAAATCAAAGACCAGGCTTTTTTTGGCTTTTCATAGAGGAATCCATCAGAGTTAATAAAAACTTGCATGAATACGATACCACGTACACTCTAAATGTGTTTCAACGGAATGCAGAGAGAGTTTGTTTTATTTATTTCCAGATATGCAATTCAAAATTTCGTGAAAGCGAATTTCTATTGTAATTATTTTCAGGAATTTCTATTTTATAGTTCAATGGTTTTCTGGGAAATAAGAAAGACAGGGAAGCTTTTCTCTGCTTGACCAGTAAAGTTCTTCTGAAACGTAAAAATAAATGGAGTACATATCTAGTGTTATAATATTCTGGTTAGTTTTGCTAGACATTCAAAAAATTTCGCCGGAAATGAATTATATAGGTATATCGTACAACTGATATTGTAGTAACTTTTAAGCCGAGAATTCAATAAAATTAAAGCAGTATTAAGCAGCGTTTAAATGAGTGTATTTAGTAAGCCTATATTCGAGACCGATTGCACACCATCATCTACTCAACTTTATTCAACTTATCAATCAAGTATTCATCTTAGTAAATCTACTCAATTTTAATGAATAATCAATCATGTACTCACAACTTTACTTAAAAATAAAAATAAAACAGTATTTTTTGGCAGTTTTTAAATATTTCTCTTATCGTTCAGAACTACAAATTAATTAAATCATAATCTGAAAAATTATTTGAATCTAATTAATTAAAAAAAAAAGTATTGTATATTGAATATAAATTAAAAAAATTAATAAACCAATACTTTTTGGGCCAAAACCCCAAACTACTTAGCCGATTTTAATAAAAGTTAAACCACATACATACATATGTATATTTGATAACGTTATCTAAGATGCAGTATACCTACGATTTTTTTGATTAGGTACCGTGTTCATTTTTTATAAATTTTTAAAGCTCAACATTTCTATGAAAATAAGAGTTTTTGTTTTTTCAAACAGCTCTCATTTCTACAAAATAATTTTAAAACATTTTTTCGTATACTACACTTTAGCTATTGCCTTTCTAAATAAGAAAAACTTTTCTCTTTATTTTTCGAACAATGCCTGATAGAGAAAGTAAGTTGTAGGTTATTAGGAAAGATTTTGAAAATAGGGCTACAATTCAAGGCTACGTAACATTACTATATGTATGTATGTATATGTAATAAAAATTATTTTTAATATTTCATAGCTTCGTCAAACAAAAATTTTCTTTTGATTTCCACCCCCTTAACCCATTAAGTCCGGGAAGAGCCAAATTTTTATACTATGTTTGAGACTTATTTTCTGCCATAAAAAATTGAAATAAAAAATTGCAAACATACCTATTCTACTATTTTTGAGGTCGCTCTTTCGATTGGTGCAGTCAGATTTGCATAATAATGACTTTAAAAACCAATATGGCGCATTTTAAATAAAAAAAGTAACAAAATTTTTTGCGTTTTGTTTTTTGTGAGTCTTTTTCGCATCAATAAAGTTACTGAATCGATGCCAAACCACAACCAGAAGTGCACGGAATATCTAAACTATTACTAGGAATATTTTTTTTTTACTTTGAATCAACCTAACCTCTTCAAGACATCAATATGTAAAAAAATGAACGTTATTTGATAAATTATGAATATTATTAATAAAATTCAACATTCTAACGGTATAATTGTCCCAAAAATATATATACAAGGGTTTTTGAGGTCGCTGACCACGAATTTGAGGTTAGATTTTCAAAATTCAAAATGGCGGATCCAATATGGCCAACCAAATTTCATAAAATGCTTCAAGATTACGAAAAAAATATGTATAGGGGGTTTTTGAGGTCGCTGATCACGAATTTGAGGTTAGAATTGCAAAATTTACAATGGCGGATCCAATATGGCCGACCAAATTGTCTATTATACGGGGAGTTTACGCTAGAAAATTCGTTGTTTCCGTCCGTAAGCTATTTTATGTAAACGTTTCCTAACTGGTACCATAGACAAACTAGATACATAGATGTCCAGTCGCATGCAAAATTTTGCGCCACAGAAAATCAAAAATCACGTCTGAAGTAAAGTTCTACACGGGCGAAGCAAAGCTCTCTTGTGAGCGACGCGAGTTTACGCTCTTGTCTCTTCTTTTATTCAAAAATGCCAAACACCTCCTTCCAAGTCACACACACCACATTAGTCATCTGGTATAATTCCGTCTCTGTGAGCTTGTGTGAGTGAAATGTTACAAAGTGCAGTGCAAAATGTTACATGCGACTGGACATCTATGTACATAAAATAGCTTACGGACGGAAACAACGAATTTTCTAGCGTAAACTCCCCGTATAATAGACAATTTGGTCGGCCATATTGGATCCGCCATTTTGAATTTTGAAAATCTAACCTCAAATTCGTGATCAGCGGCCTCAAAAACCCCCCTATACATATTTTTTTCGTAATTTTGAAGCATTTTATGAAATTTGGTCGGCCATGTTGGATCCGCCATTTTGAATTTTGAAAATCTAACCTCAAATTCGTGGTCAGCGACCTCAAAAACCCCCCTATACATATTTTTTTCGTAATTTTGAAGCATTTTATGAAATTTGGTCGGCCATGTTGGATCCGCCATTTTGAATTTTGAAAATCTAACCTCAAATTCGTGGTCAGCGACCTCAAAAACCCCCCTATACATATTTTTTTCGTAATTTTGAAGCATTTTATGAAATTTGGTCGGCCATGTTGGATCCGCCATTTTGAATTTTGAAAATCTAACCTCAAATTCGTGGTCAGCGACCTCAAAAACCCTTGTATATATATTTTTGGGACAATTATACCGTTAGAATGTTGAATTTTATTAATAATATTCATAATTTATCAAATAACGTTCATTTTTTTACATATTGATGTCTTGAAGAGGTTAGGTTGATTCAAAGTAAAAAAAAAATATTCCTAGTAATAGTTTAGATATTCCGTGCACTTCTGGTTGTGGTTTGGCATCGATTCAGTAACTTTATTGATGCGAAAAAGACTCACAAAAAACAAAACGCAAAAAATTTTGTTACTTTTTTTATTTAAAATGCGCCATATTGGTTTTTAAAGTCATTATTATGCAAATCTGACTGCACCAATCGAAAGAGCGACCTCAAAAATAGTAGAATAGGTATGTTTGCAATTTTTTATTTCAATTTTTTATGGCAGAAAATAAGTCTCAAACATAGTATAAAAATTTGGCTCTTCCCGGACTTAATGGGTTAATAAGACCAAGGATGCAGAATTTATAATTTCAATTTAACGCTCACGTTTTTGCTGCTGCTGTCAGCACCAGACTCCCCAGGGCCCATAAAGAAACAATTAAATCATGCCGCTGACTTCTTCAGCATCTAAAAATAGCGCCAGGAGCACCTACCTGTCGCATATCTAATAATTAGCAATTACGTTAAATGCAAGTCCACCTTCGTTGGGCAGCCATTCCACTCCCCCGCCCGAGCGCCGGGTGTTTGTCCTGTTCAACACATTTACAGTGCAACTTGGGTTCTTTAAGTCTTCCACGGGTAGGAGGTGGCCGTCTTCAAGAAGGATAGGAAGTCGGGCGGGGATCCCTAAAACCAAAAGAAACTTTTTAGCGCAAAGTGTTATTTTAACTTTGGTAGTTTTAAAGTTTCTCTGTTCATAGAAAGCGTCTTTCAAGCGAAAGTTAGGTAGTTCTCGAAAATCCTATTTGCGATATTCGCTCGAGGGCACCTCCTGAAAAGATTGCCCTGGTGCGGAACATCGGGTGATAAAGAATTTCAACTTTCATCAAATGCCAACTTTTACGTTTGCGAAATGCATTTCTTCGCCTTTTGGAGAACTGAAGGCGTAACAAGGTTAAAACGCAAGGTTGAACCCCAAACTAATGATATTTCGTGGTTTTAGTCATGTGTATATTTCACTGCGACAGCGACAATTTGTTCGCACCTTGATGTTGGAACGTATCCCCAGGACAAATGTTCCCAGGTAATGCGATTCTCTGATGATTTCACCCAACGTGTGACTAGCTTATTTATGCCGAAAGCGGGAGTGCCGCGTTTTCAAATCCCAGCAATAATTAACATTGTTATGGGTACGGCTAGGGGAGAGTGGGGTAATTACGAACACTTAAGAAAAATTTGAAGTCATGCTTATACAATTGCAAAGAGTCAAATTCTAATTAATTACATACTTACATTGATTACCTGGCTATCATGTAAATACAAAATTTTGTTGCAATAGCATGTCACAGTGTCATATACTTTCAAAAACGAAATTGGCAAATGTGGGATAATTAAGATAAGATAAGATAAGAATAGTATAAATCTTAATAATTATTAATTTAACTGAAATGTAAATTGATATTACCATTTATTTCTCAATCTTTTTAGCAAATCGCAATTATAACTACATAAAATAGTTAAAGTTATTGAAGTTGTCCTCTAAGTATACATATGTAGGTGCTATGGCGGTTTTTGAAAAATCATTAATAAATAAAGCATTATCACAGGAGTTTGCCACACCTGAATCTCAATCGAGATGTAGAAACATTAAATAACTATTTATAATCTAAACTTTTTTCTTAAGGTAAAGGTCTTGGCGAATACGTTTTACATGAACGGGCTTCTCTTATAATTTTCACGCACAATTTTCTGTATGATATGATGTGAAAAATAAATACCAAGTATAATTTCAAAATGAATTTTTACGGATTTTTACATATTAACTTAAGGTTCAAATTTTTATTTGAATCAGAGATATATCTGATATCAAATTCTTTATAAAAGTTGGCACATGTACATTGTACATTGAATGTTTTTTTTAAGAAGTAGCCCGCCTGTTAATGTACAAATTAGTGTCAAGTATTAAAAGAGGCATATTAATTAATCGATTTTCGTACGAACCATAAAAAAAAATATTTTATATTTATAATCTGTATTATTATATTATATGTATGTCATCTATGCCTAGTGTGTGAAGTTAAAAGAAATTATTATTAGGCTTAGTCATTCATCCGAGTTGTAATTTCGGATGTACTTATTATAAGTTGTCACCATAGATTGATTTAAATCATGCAATGATGTATTTATGTAAGAATGTGTATAATTACATTTATCTACCCGAAATAAAATTCCTAAACTGATGATTAAATATAAAAAATATAGTTAGCGCTTATGGTATCTTACACGATCTGTTAAATTTTGTACACGTGTGGAACGGCTAGTCTGCGTCCTAAACAAACGAATTTATAAGTTACCCTCATTAAAATAGAATTGTTGTGCTTTCATTTTTCGTACATAAAGCAATTAGCTGCTTACTGGAGCAAAAACTCACAAAAAGACTTCTGAGCTCATTAACTCAAAACGTTTCACTTGAATTCGGACATGATTTTAAAAGCCGTTGGGCATTTCATGTATTGCACTAGTGAAACAATTCTTAGTTGACAACGATGAAGTGGACTGTTTTCTTTTTATTAGTTCCTCTCCTCAGTGCGCCATTGCATAGCTTGCGGGTTTGTATCATTTTATTTGCGATCGTTTGGGGACTTTTATAAAAGACACTTCATAATTTTCAGTTTGATTCAAAGTTGACTATTAATTCTGTGGAAGTTGTCAGTCAGCTTGAAGAAGTGGAGATTATTACTGAAGTTGTTAACAGAACATATGTAGATGTAAATGTTACTTTAAAAGATGCTATAAGGGGGACACTTTTCTTAAAAGCGGAACTTTGGACGGAGGTCGGTGGGAAGAGCCAGCTTATGGCAAAATTTCCCCATTTTGAATTTTGTAAACTACTGAAAAATTCGGGAAAGCTATCTGTTATGAAGGTCATGTACAAGAAATTACGCCAAAGTACTTTCATGCCTTTATGTCCCGCCCGTAAGGTAAGTGAATCAAATTTATATTAATAAATTAGGTACTTACTAAGCCTATTCGATTTGGTGTTCGTAGGGTTTTTACCAATTAAAAGGATTTTTTATAGAACCAGAAGGATTACCCTTTAGACTGTTGCCGGCTGGCAAGTATAAATTGTACAACTGGCTTTTCACATCCGATGGAGAAAGTGTTTTACAGAGTTCAGAAATACGAAGTGATATGAATTTTGAGAAATATATTTAACAGGTGTTTCTTTTTAAAAGTTTTATTTAATTTTGTATCTAACAATCAAATTTAGTATTAGATTTTTCGCTCAATTTACTTTTATTATGTTGTTAGGTAAAAGAACAGCGACTTATACGATGGTAGAAATAATTTCCATTAAATTCCTTCAAACCCTAGAAAGATAATTTACATCCTCAGAACATTGAGGGCGGCTAAATATTGCTATCGCTTTTTATTTGTAGCAAACATCTGTTCTTTCAAATAAATAAATATAATAACAAAATGAGTGTTTTATTTCTTATTTTATTTATATTATATTTATATTATTTATATTATTTATATTTATATTATTTATATTTCTTTTTAGAAAAAACAAATTTCTTAATTGGATTTTTTGGTAATCGGAAAATATAACTTCGACAAACAATGACACAAAGAGTTATTAGATAATTACTAAATTAAAATAACCTTAGATTATTGCGAATATTCTGATGAATTTAATTTTCCTGCAACAAGCTATCAACAACAGACAACATTTGTTTTATAGTTAATCTCTCAATTTCTAAAGGAATGTTTAACTCATGTACCTACTCATATTACGTATTTATTTATTTATAATTTTTTTTTAATAATAAGCATGCGAATTCCTTTAACGACAACTAAAACCGGTGGATTAAATAAAACTCCATTATAATGCGTGTATAATTTGTGTATTACAATTAAAAGCTACAAGCTACAACAAAAATGATAAATGTTTTAAAAACTTTGAGGGTAGTCCTTAAACGTGTTTACTGTTTATGTCACCTATACGTTTATGGCTGTAGTTTGGATTATCAACTGAATTGGTTGCTATTTTAGTATGTTATAATAGATCCTTCGATGCCTTTTAATCGGCTGAAATATACCCATCACAGTAAAGTATAGCTTTAAAACACACCTGATGAAAACTTCAGCAATGCCAGTTATAATCGAAACATTACCGCAGATATCATTTGCATAATGCCGGTTTCATGCGTTCGACGGTAGATGGCCTTACCTTCAAAGTTTGTACCTTATCGGCGCAATAAAAATATCACGCGGATTTATTCGCTATTATGTTTGTCTATTCACTTGCCCATGACTATGTTATTGCACTGTTTTTATGTCCATTTCCGTAATTGAATTGACTCCGAAATTCGTTTTCCAACGGTCGGAGTGGCTGTAATAAATTCGGAAGCATTTCGCATGGATGCGCACTTCATATATCCACAGGGGCGAGGTGGGGACCCGCTCCGGGAGCATCGTTAAAATTTCATTGTGCCTCACACCGCTTAACTCCCCGGCAAGTGTATTCAATGTTTAAATATTATCCGGGCCGAGTTGGAAAGTGTAACAAAGGGGAGCACCGGGCAAAGGTGAAATGGGGTAATAAAAATGTTATGCAAGTTCCGGGCATCGTCTTTTATCCGGGCGCACCTCCAACCAGTAACCGCTTCCCTTCACAATGATCCTTTCGAGAGGACGAATTTTATTGGGCACTCAAAGAATAGAAGTTCAACGTGGGAAAAATAGTTGACACTAAGAAGGGGAGCGCTATCATCGTCGACCTTTTTTCACCAGAACGACGGAGGGTGAATTTCATCTGTTTCCTGAAGGATGACGACAGGTCTCTGAAGTTGAAACCAATTAAATTAAGAATGAATGAAATCAGCCCGTGGCATCGCCGGTCGCCGCCCCAGCTACCTTCAAATTTTTAAGCTCCTCTTTGACCGCCCTAATTGCAGCCGCACCCGCGCACCCAGGATACGGGCCATAACTCACCTGGGGACGAGCATTGTGAGCCAAAATGTTTCCTGCTTAAATTCAAAATTTCTAGAAAACTTTACCCCGGCTAGAGATAATCACGGAAGACTGGATTTAATAGAAATTTATTAACAGTGTATAGTCTGTTCTGTCTCGGGAGTTGGTGGGCTGTTTTTGTTGCTTCTCTGTGTGCTCGAGATAAAATAGTTTGTTCGAGAACGGATGCGAAAACCCCACCAGATGCAGTGAAACTTTCTGAATATATTAAATCCGGCGAAAAGTCAGCTTCGCCTGGATTTCGGACGATTCGCACGTTATCTGAGCACCAGGACTTCACCTGAATGAATAGTTTCAAATATAATTTTACCCTCTGAAATAAGCCTTACTTCGCATCTTCAGACATCCTGAAGTCTTACCCGTTCACCCGGAAACGTCGCAAAACTTATGCAAATAGTGAGTGGTTTATGCCCGTTCTCCAATACACCGACCACCCAACCAAGAACGAACCAAAATCGCACCATCGCGTCACACATTATGTTGGCCTCATATTCCCTCTCGCTCGTGTTTTGGTCAACCTGGCTAACTTTTTCATGTGTGCGTTTTAACCACATAGTACTAGTCGCCCATTCAGCGGTTGTGTTGTACTAGAATACCTGTCAGTGAGACAGCTGTCCCACCGGTCGCCAGAAACTCAGTGCGCTAATTTTAACATAAAGTGCTGATAAAAATGTGCGCGGTAATTCCAGCCCAGCACTAAAAGTAAAAGTGAGTAGTTTTTTCGCTCAAGTAGTGATAAAAACTCTTCCAAATAAAATATTTGCCCGAGGATGTTGTGACAGCCGGCAGGCACAACTACAGGCAGGAGCTTGTATTTTACACGCGAATTCAGGCAATTCAGCGTTTTCGGTGGTTGGTTCGTGGTTGGTTGGTCGGCGCATTGGAGAACGGGCATTAGGGTTGCATTATTAGCTGGGGGTATGTTCCGGCAGCGCCAACTCTACCTCTCCGCTTTAAAAGTCTGCTGTTTCCCGTAAATGGTTGAGTAATTCTTTTATGGCGGAGTTGTTGAAAACTCTTCGAGTACCTCACATATGAGGCCTCATAATCCCTATATGGTTGGAGCAGGGTATGCATCGTAGTCACGAGGTGCTTTCATTTCGAGCGCACATTTTAGCATAACACTAGCTGAAGACCGGGGCACGATTTGTCGGTTTATTTATAGCTATGCTTCTGTGCTATATGGGGTTTTGTCAAACTCGACCTAGAGGAAAAGAGTTTTGCGGTTGAAAAAGATAGTACAAATGACAAATGTTCGTTTGTTATTCGGAAGCAGTCCTGATGCACTTATTATTAGAGGGAATTGTGTGCTTTTTAGAAATTACAATATCGCCTAAAGATAAAAGAAATGCTTTCCACGTTGTAGTTCTTTTAAAAACGAGAGCTTAATTATATGAACAAATAAATTGTTCTTAAATTGGTTGCCTTGCAAAAGCATAGAAGAATATTAAAAATTATTGTGCAATCAAAATGGTTGCAAAAAGGATATTAATGTTTTGCTTATTTATTTGGGCTTGAATTAAATATTGATTTTAAAAGAAATTTTTAGGTAGATATGTATATCTCTGTAACCGCGAGCTTCATAAAAATGTTGTATACAGCGCTTTTTTTAAAGAACTAAATTATCTAAAACTTTTATTAATAACTTTTTCGAACTGCAAACGGATTCTCGTTAAAAGCACTGCCATATCGGAGTCCTTTATAACAGCTGTTTTTAACAGATTCATCATCCTTAAAATGTTATGTTAGTTTGATATTTTTATATATTTTGTTGTGTAGCAAATCAATAAAATATTATTTCAAAGGAATTACCGTCTGAACAAAGATGAGTTTTTATATTTATTAAATATTTTGGATGAATCATGGACATGCAAAAGATCATTTTTATAAACAACATTCTGAAGTAATGTGCTATATTAAAAGTTCTTGTGTCTTGAAGTGGAAAAAGGCTGCGAAATTGGAATGACACAACTAACAGGTATCCTACAATAAATGTAAAGTCAACACATTTGTTTTGTGGTATACTAAGTAGTTAATCAGTATATTTGTATTTAAGTGCGAGTACGAGTATGTGTATCAGGTAATCAAACACTTTGAGCATAAATATAAGCATTAGTTACTCTTACTCAG
Source organism: Machimus rusticus (assembly GCA_951509405.1). Classification (NCBI taxonomy): domain Eukaryota; kingdom Metazoa; phylum Arthropoda; class Insecta; order Diptera; family Asilidae; genus Machimus; species Machimus rusticus. The sequence continues at coordinate 1,232,796 of OX608052.1, read as the reverse complement.
ATTTTTTCGTGGCTAACTAAAAGTAATTGTACTCAGCCCCAAAATATTTTAGTGCTCGTACCTACTTGGCCCTAAAGTATTTTTGTATTCTCACTCGAATATCTTGAATTTATATTGTAACTATTGCCCAGTCGTTGTTGTTACTGAAAGGAAACAATGTTAAATAAATTTTGATTAGGAATTTTATTATACAATTTTTATACATATTTAACTGGCCCAAGTGGACATTTGCTTCTAACAGAACTAATTTAAGTATTTAGTAGTACTCTACTCAGCGCCACATTTTTTTTAAAATAAACATATGAGAAGATATTCTACTAATAGTGCACTACTGATGATGTGAAGCCATATTTAGAAAAAATCTTTCATTTAACAAAATACACAATCAAGCTATATGTACGTACATATATAAAAATTCATAATTCCACAATAGTCTTCTTAACATATTCTTTGTTTGAAATGTTTAGTTGGCATAATTTTTTAACACCCTATGAAATCAAACAGTCAGTGCGTCAACAAGATTTAATGATTTGACGACATATAATTTTATAACGCCAACTGTTGCAATGAGCTATCTATCGCCACTTGTACGACAACGTCAATAAAGTTCAAATGTAGTTAGAAACAAGAATATGGACAAAGTCTTTCCAAATTCTAATCTGCAAGTACAATAATATGAAATCCGCAATGTGGGACAAATTGAATAGCTCTTTTTCATTTTTTTGAATGAAACCTTAAAAGTTTGTGTACCTATAAAACGTCTATTCGTTTATTTGACGTAGCCGTCCAGGAAGGAGCGAACATATTTTTTTTATTAATTAGTTTAGTTTGCAATAATATGTTTTTATTTTTGATACATACTAATGTAATGATAACACAACATGTGTGTTGTTCAGTCTTCAGATTATTTTTATTACGAGGAGACGAACACATACTGTAATGCGTGAAAATGACAAGACGTATTTTTCTGCGACAAATTAATTTATTGGTTTCTCTGAAGTCGGTTTCACGAAATAAATAACTCTCTGCTACGCAATGATGAGCTAATACCCTGCGTCCTCCCTCCCTTGATTTTGCCAGTTGCGTTAATCCGGATATTATATTCAAACATACACTGAAAGAAAAAGATTAGAAAAACGAACTACTTTTTTAGCCTACTAATTAAATTAGTTGAAACAACTAAAACAGTGGGCAAAAAACATTTACAAAATTAGTTACATAGTTTCTTAACAATTTTAGTTGATTTCACTACTTTAAATTACATATAACAACTAATTCAATTAGTAGGCTGAAAGTCAATAAAAGATTAGTTAGTATTGCTAATTTTTTTTCAGTGTATCAATGAGCTTTCTGACGATTTTACCGCTGGTCCAGACGGTGTTCCTCTTGCAAATCTTAAACTGCGCGCTAATGCATTGATTTATTTATTAATCATTTTCTAAAAATCTTTAAATAACGAACAGTTTTCAAAATTTTGGAAAAAATCGTTTATCGAAATCTGAATATTATAAAATGTAAAATGTGACTAAGGATGGTTTCGAAAAATAAGTTCTTCGAATTTTTAATAGTAAGTTGAATCTTTAAAAACACTTCCATATATTCAACTCGATTCCTTTGGGGTTAATTGGGGCAGTTTTAGAAATTTTTTTGTTCTTCCATAATTACATATTTTTTCTCCTAATGCACCAAAACAAACTTTCTTCTGACTACTGTATCCAAAAATAATAGAACAGAACAGTATAGTTTCTGCCTATCTTAAAAAAGATCCTATAATCCAAATTCTTTCTCGTAAGATGAATTTGAAGATTTCAATGTAATTAAAAATTAACGATGTCATCGGGAAACAGCATACTTTTAAACTATAAAACCCAAAAATTTTGTCCGGATATCTTCATTAGAATGAAGGATATATGTACCCACATAGGTAAAATATACCTACATATGTATATAAAATTAAGCAAAAAGTCAAAAAAATCTACTTTTTACATTTAAGAAATTCTCTGCTCAATAAAAATAATATAATTTAAAAATAATTGGCTTCAAAAGCTATTAAACCCTTTATTTAAAAAATCAAGTTCTCCATTTAAAAAAAGTTGTATTTCCTACGGATGTTACAAGCGTTATAACTCTTACAGGAACCGTGGGGTTTTGGGTCAGTGTACCTGTCAAATGTAGTAAAAGGCATGTGTACTTCTCAAGTGTTATATTCCATTTTCTATAAATAGATAAGATCATATACATTTAATATAATCGAACTGTGGTATTTCTAACACAATCTCCATAAAAAAAAAAATGTGTCATTACCAATCGAGCGGACAATTTGCGTTACGTTCAATAACGAATATGTTAGATTCAGCCCGTGTAACAGCGACATTAGCACAAGAGGTAGTAGAGCTCGTTAATTTTGAGAATTCTATGGCATACTGCGCGTGGGCCGTATACCACTTGCCTATGGTCTTATGTATATCTTCGAGATGTAGTTCAATTATTCGATTGTTGCATTTTAAACTAGAACACTTTTCAATCTGCTTGACATACCGATCAAAGTTTTCTCTATGCGTCTTTGTCTCCCGTTTATAATTCCCGAATAATGCATAACTATTTTGTGAACCGGTCTCTATGCACCCTTTTATGTCACGCAGGGTGTAGATTTTAAGATCGACTAAATTATGCAGTAGTGGTACCATACACTTATGGTCAGGATCCCTTTTCTCCACGACGTCAACGAGTGTTGACACATATTGGACACTTTCGAGGTAGGCTTTTTGTGCCGTCAGTTTATATTTATCAAATCTCTTTTGGATGCCATTGTTCATGGTTTCGATGTCATGTAGAAATCCTGAAATTTTATCCTGTGTTGTCGGGTTTTTCGTCTCTTTCGATGCTTTAGCTTTAAATAGACACTTTTATATTTAAAAATTCCTAGTATATGCAATGAAACTCACGTTTTATACCCAACAATTGTTTATACCAGCTTGGCTCAGCTAGTGTGAATGAGGCCAGTAAAACTACCACAAGACACGTCCTAAAAGTATTCATTTTCCGTATGAGAAAGAGCAATGAGACTGCTTAATCTTGGTACTCGCAGGGGTTTTTAAGCACGAAATTCTTGGTTACAGAAAACACCTGTTTAAACCTAATGCTTTCATATGAGTCAAACAGTTTCGCAGAAAACGTATGACTAACGTTTTTACTCTTCCAAACCAAATTCAGTGAATCTGAGGTCACAAAGATGATGATAATATTTCTAAATTTTCACATTTTCCTTACCAAATGTTCCCAATACAATTGCAAATTGGGAGCATGGAAGATTTACGAAATTTTGTGCTTAATTATTTCATTTTTAGTTCGCAAATTTTCCAGCGGAGTGCACAGTTAAAAGATTCAGTCCCTCCTCTCTCCCCTTCTGTATTACAAGAAGAAGCACTATTTAGTTAGTAGACATATCAATTTATTGGAGAATGAGTTCAGAGTGTAGACTATTCAAATAAAAAATGTCTGCTCTTTACTTTCTATAAAATAAAGGTAATAGCGTAATGATGTGCTTTTGTTTTTTAAACATCTCTAGTCGCACAAAAGCCATTCTGGTGTACAATGTATTGAATGTTGACTTACTTAATAAAGCGCAATATTATTGCGCCATTTTTAAAAAAGGTATTCTAAAAAACATTTATACCTATATACAGTAGCGTGAAATTGTGGTTTACTGACTGAATACTGATCTGAGATCTTTCAAAGAAAATAATAATACATATGTACCTATTCATAGACATTGTATATTCAGCTATATGTACAACGCATGCTTTTGTGTAAGGCGAAAGTAGAATATCTAAATTCAAGAATATATTTTATTTTTAAACTTCAAATATTGTGTTTCTTCGTTTCGATGTAAAATATTTAGATTCTTTAAAAAAAATAATGTTGACAGTTGTACACCGAGTCGTCTCACATGGAATTACTGGGCACAAACCCTGGTAAAATAAATGCAGCTATTATTGAAGATGAACAAATAACCTTGAATACATCAAAAGTTGAAATATTATCTTGTTCTATAGTCTATAATAATATTTTACAGACCGGACAGCTCACCGTAATTGCAATGAAATAAATTTTCCCTTCTTTGATGAAAGTGCAAATTTCTTGGATACCCTCAAATGAAACACCCAGAAGAAAAACGGGGGAGGTTTTTCCGAATAATTAATAATAAGAAATGTTGGCAGAACCTACTCTCTCAACAGCAGTAAAGGCGTCATAGAGCAGGAAATATGATTTAATGACACAGCGCCTTGATTTACTGCAAATGGGAGTAATACCTATTCGAGAAATTTCCCTCCCATCCAAGTAGTTTTATATTATAGCATACCCGGCACTGACAGTACCCCATAAAAAATTAACAACACAAGCTATTCATCATCCTGAAAGTAAAGCTAAGCAAACCCCTTTACGTGCTTGACAGGCGCACTACTATAGGGCAAATGTCGGTGAAATTCCTTCTTTTCGTCTTCCTTGAAAACGAGGCAATAAAATTAGCATTAGATTTCCCGTTATTATGCTCCACCTGAATAGGTACACTGATACCAATTTAATTCTTATGCAGGTTACGCAGAAACTAGGTTAAGTTGAATTCTGCTGGAGTCAATGGGTTCCATTTAAGGAAGGGTGGCCGAAAGAGTAATTGCCTCGTAATGTTATATAGCTTAAAGAGGACGTTTTATTCAAATTTTATTGAAGAAACTGTTAAAAATAAGTCCGACTACGGGTAGATACTATGGTTTTTGCTTCTATATACATACTATGTATTTTATTTAATTGTTAAAATTGACTTTAACAGATTTTTTAGTCTAAAACTGCTAGAATATGTGATTAGCTCTACAAACATTTGTATAAAATGAGTAAGTTTCTTGCCACATATTTTGTCGATATTTTGCATGAAAAGTGACAATCATTCAGTGTTGAACCATAGATAATTTAACTATAAAAGGATCAGACCAAATTACAGAAAACATTTTATAGCCATTATTAATACTTAGAGGTCAGGGAAATGTGTCCTGGATATTATTAAAGTGAAATTACATATATTAGCTAATTATAGCTGCTAAGGATGTAAATTTAAACAAGGAAGTAAGGTCAGTATGCAAATTTATTAATAATATATAGTCCCATAAATTAAAATGTTATTATAATAATATACTTATATACTATAAATTCAAGCCCAATTATGAAACAATAATATAATATATCAACATTTAAATCATATGCTTATTACTTTCCTGGAGAGCTTACACTTCGCTTTCTACACAGACATATGAAAGCAATTTTTTGGATATTTTTCCTCAAAGCCATGAAAATACATTTTATAATGATTTTAACACTAGGTATGTAGTAATACCAACGCCAAGCAAATTGACTGGTACTGAATTTCTGTCTCCTTTTACTTATATATGTTACAAATATATATAAATTTTCTTCACATATGCACCTACATACATACATATGTATATATTCCAGATTGAGAATTACGAAATATTCAAAAACCTTTTTCCTATTATGTCAAACAAATTAAGCCATTTGGTTTTTTTTGTTGCCGCAATCGACTAATACTCGTACCTATATCTAGAAAGCAAATATTTAGTTCCTTTCATCGATTTCTTCTTATATTCTCGAAATAATTTTCTATCGCTTCAAAAACACACATAAGTTACGTATCTATCACGTAGTTACCATGCCGTCTTTCCGAACATTCAATAGTCCCTGGATCGAATAAAAATTATGTGCGAATTTGTTTCATCCTCCGAACAGCTGGAAATCTATAAAGCTTTAGTACCTGATTATGTTCCATGTTTAAGAACGTTACGTGTGTCATATAAATGGAATATGTTGGCTCTAAAAATACCATCCGCCAACTTTTACGGCCATCTGTATGTCGCTTAGGTACGGTTCCGCCCACATCCAGACAGCACACAATTTCAGGCGGTCGGAAGTGGGTGGGGCTGCTACAGCGAAATCCCAGGACTGTATTAGATAACCCCATATAAATCTTTAAAGTTCCATTAGGGGTTAATGTAACGACAAATAACCGATTCGGTGAAAGGGACTGGATGCTGTTTAGTGTTTTAATTAAATGGGAGCGGCTTCCTTTGAACAAGTGCTTTGGCTCAGCGTTGCATACACCCAACGGCTTTACCTTTACAGCCATTGTACGAATATCTCATTAATTCACTCAATAGAATGTATTTCTGCGATGTATATATGTATAATGCCGCCTAGATCGAGTTGTTACTACCCGAGCTATATTCCTTGCCGAATTCAGAAAAAAAAAGAATTATTAAAAACGAATTTATCTTTCATCGAATACATATTATACATAAAGGTATTAGAGACAAGGACTCTGGCCTCGCCATATTTCCGAGACGACGACGCAGGCTTATAAATATTTGTAAGAGCTCACATTTGTGCATATGAGATAAATTACGTATTTTCAATGATTTACGCTGAGGATAGATTTCTTAGAAAACCGTGTTAATCGAAATCGTAGATTTTTATACATAAAACCGTGTAAATCGAAAACAAATTAAAATGTGCATAATTAAATAATTTATTTCAAAATAAACTAAAGCTAAATATATAGGGGTGCTGGTGTGAAGTGTTATCAATTTAAAACGCTATAATAGATTCACTTTTACAAATTTTTACTTCGTTCAAACCAAACATCAAAATATGTTACATATGTATTAGCTGAATTTTTTTAATGAACTGGATAGGTTATAGTATCTACGTTTTCTTTTTCGCCGTATGAAAACTCGAAAACCCAGGTTTTATCTGGGTTTCTATCCAGGTTACGGGGAAATTTCACACATTTCCCACTTTTTGGAATGTGGCAATGCGGATACAAACCCAGATAAAACTGTGGGCGAGTATATAAATTCCTTGCAATCAACCTAATATCGATTTTGTCGTAATTCAGATAGAGAAACCAAGCTTTAGTACATGCTTACCACATTTTTAAAAGGTTCATTATAGCTGACTTGTATGCTCTACAGAGTTTACCAAAAATATACATACATATATTTTTTTTTATGGATACAAACAAATTCCTTATTACAGCAATTAGCTACCACATTTGACTGCGCTCAACTGCCATAAATACATACATATGTATGTATGTAATGAATTTTCTTACAATTAATATAACTTCTATTTCAATTCGTTCATTCGTTCGTTCGTAAATTAATCATAAATATTTTATTCTACAAATTTATATTCAGATCCCATATATAGGGTGTATGGATGAGGTCTGAACAGTGGTATGCGAATCGGTTTTAGATAGTCTCTTGTTCAATTTTTGTACGGATACTTTCTTCTTTCCTTTTTTCTCTGACGACCCAACCGTAAACAAACTTTCACAATGGCTAATCATGTATGGCTGGTCTCAATAAATCAAATGAGTCCCAAAGATTTGCGGAGAATTGATGGAGAAGGAGTTATATGTATGTAATTTGAACAATCATGTCACTGCAATCGTTTTACTTTTTTCAAAACTGTATTCCTTTTTAATGATAAATTATGCAACAAATGGAACGCAAAAAACGTAAAATAGCTCCTATTATTGTATGCAGCAAAGAGATTCTTTCAGGACCGAGTAGTGGAAAGACTTATTCGACATAAGTACATTACATATATCACGGTCGATCCGCAATACAACGTTTGAAAACTATATTACATACAGGGAGGTAAGGGTTAGTAGAGTTGAGTACTACATACTTTTAAAAATATTTTACTCCAATTTTTTTGTTTTCCGAAATATTCGACCGTTCCAGGGTTTTTGTTACACCCTATATGTATATCATGTATCATAAGCTCATAACGGAATTGTCAAAAAAAAAATTTATCTCGTATATATAATATAATATATACATATTATACTCTCCATGATACAGTACGACGGTCGATGAGCAAAAAATTACTCTTTTAGGTGAATTTCATTTGCTTCCATATAATTGTTTCAGGTCATGCAGAAAATTATTAGGAAACTAATTCTATACGGAGTTCTAAAAGCAAATTCGGGGAATTCAAGGACATTGCGATATCTATATCCAATTTTTTCTACGGAAAACGATGAGTCTTTATTAGAGATGGAATTGAAATTGAATCAGAAATTGCTAAGAGGAAGGATCAGTGGAGCAAAAATGGTAGCGCACTAATATCTTCCTGATAAATGGGCACAAATAATACATACGAATTTCATTGCTCATTTGAGCATTCCGGAAATTAGATAGCTCCCCAATGCGGGCATAAGTAATTCAGCGCAGAACGGACCATAAAGAACAGAAACGTCCAATGCGGCTTTCAAGTGTCAATAAATGCGGATATCAGTGATTAGGGTGGAGATAAATGGACATCTTTGAGATTCTGGTATTATCGCGATAAAATAATTCAAGGTTTACTCGGCATTTTTGGGTTCGCTTTTTCTGGGAATTGAATTTGGGGGAACAGTGGTTTCTTAAGCGTGATTTATAAAATCCGTTTATTACGACTCCGCCTATATTGAACAACCTTAATATGAAGTAATTTAAGTGTTAAATTTGGTTTGCATATTAAAATCTTTATAGCAAAGTCGGATATAATGACTTCGTAAAGTGACATGTCGCTTAGTATAACTTATTTTTAAGAAGTTATGTCCGGTTATGGTGACCAACATGGCTAATAACACGTTCGCTTCTTTTTGTGACCCTCCCCACCCCTTTCCCTGCAACAACGTTTAGTGCACAATAATGTTAGTGACTGTTACTGTTATTACAATCTAAAAAAAACGAAAGCAAAAACCAAGTATTGATTTCTTATGTAAAAAATGAAAAAATATGTTATGTACATTGGTATTACAAATTTAATTTTATGTTTTGTATACGTATCTTTTTATTTTTTTTTTAATACATATATACATATATACAATTTGTAGTTTTTCTATCTATTAACCTAAATAACTAACAAAAATAGGAAGTTGTTTATTTTCTAAGACACTAAGACCATATGCTTTGTATGACGTCCGTTTAGTATGACGTGTTTGTCACATCCCTTCGATGTCATTATAAACGGATTCTACTGTATTTTATTAATGCAACATTTATACATATATTTCAAAATAAGGCCAATTTTTTTTTAAATCTAAGAATAATAGAAAGTATTAAATATGGCTGCACATATACATGTACATATGTATATATGTATGCATTTTTTTCTTAAACAAAAATGAAAATTAACTACATAATTGTAAGTGCTAAATTGACAAGCGACCCCATTAAGATAAAATTAAGAAAACAAAATGTGTGCATATATTTATCTTCAATTTTAACCAACATTTTTTGGAGATACGCATATGCATATTCGCCACTTGTGATTGTGATTTTAAATGAATAATTCCTATAATAACGTTTCATCAAAATTCGTGAGGAGCTCTGAAAGTCATGCTTTTATTTCTTTATAATCATTATTAGTTTTTAACCAAAGTTTTTCTTAAGTAATTAATAGTTGCTATACATAGGCATATAGAAGAAGTAATACCGACTTTTGCACTCCTATAATTGCTTAGACATTTGTTTTTTTTTTTAATTTTTAGATTAAAGGCATTAAACGAAAACTGAAACAAAAATATATAGGTATAACATTTTGTTTGTCACATTATTTTTGCAGTAGCATAACAAATCTAGTTCAACGATTCCTTGAAAAACCTCATACCGTCAAATTTCGAATGAAAACTTAACTCAAGTGATCAATTACATACTTCATTAATTGAAAGAGCTTAACTTTCTTTTAGGTACAAAAGTTCTAAGGAGCTCAAGCATATATTGAAGTTGCAGACAGATCGAGAATTCTATAGCCTTTGATTCGCCAAGTTCAAAAATATCTACTTTGACTTTCAAATGGAAGCAGATTTCCAGCTGGTAATAAGGTTTGCATCCGCCAAGTAGTACTGAGCTAGCTTAGGGTTACCATGCTGCAAGAAATGCCGGGTACAGAAAACCGAGGCAAAACCCCTTAGAAATTAATTCTTTTGCCTAGTTCTGAAGGAAATTCAGGAGCTGTTTAGCAAGCCCGAAGGGGAGAAGACCGGAAATTAACTGATTTTTCGTTGCCAATCTTTTAAGGATAGTACAATCGCTTGATCTGGACATGCCCTCTGCATTTTTATAAGTAGATTTGACTGTGTGCCTCAATGAAATTCTTTTGGTCGTTAAATAGAGAAAAGAAAATTTGGACACCTAATTGGGCAAAGGAACCTTCGTCAGAAAGCCTAACGACCTTCGGGATAACGCTAATTAGCTACTGCTTCTAATATAAAGTCCAAACCCCGCAGCAGCCGGAAGCGATATATATCGGTACAAATTGACAAATAGAGGTGGTGCTTGTTTTATAGCCTACAGCTACTCTTGTAGGCTCTCTCCTTTCGAAACACATTGCCCGAAAATGTTACCCAAAAGGCGCATAAATAAATCCCAGCCCTAATTTATTTTCATGAGACAAATTTCCTCAAATGATCAATGCGACCATATTTTACCTAAATTTTCACATTTTCCACCAGCGGCATATGAAATTTAGGTAAATTTATGCAGTCGTTTTCGCATGCACGGCCGCCGACCAAAATACACAATATAACAGGAGAAATCAAATTCGGTGGAAGTACTATGTCGCGAGGTGCGAGGCGCCTTGATAAATTGATATTGAAGCTCAGACACATATTCCTTTCCGTATGCCAAACTGTACACCGAGGGATTTTGAGGTGTTGAGGCATGTCGCCCAAATGTGGTTGAAGCGCCCAAATCAGGCAACATTTATTCAGTGAAATGTTCTCCGAATTCGCCCGGTTGAAGTACGCCGTTCCCGGCATATGGGGCAAATTAGCAAGCATAACTGGCTCCCAAATTACCAAAATTTTGCACACAGGCGCTTATCACTCATAATGGCTATCGTAAATCAGCGGTGTCAACAAAATGTCGTGTACACGAAAATTTGGAAAATTGTATCAAACTGAAATGTAAGCTGAATGAACAAATGAAATGTGCAACCGACACAGCAATTTAACTACTAAAAAAGATTTTTGCTTAATGGGAAAATCTAGGGAAAACAACCCAACAAGTAAGCTACATAGGCAACATAAGTAAATATCAACACAACAGTATCATATCGTTGAGTCTATCTTAATCTTGTATTTAAATTTCATACTTTATCATTTTTAGTTGTATTCTGTTTTTATTATTTTATTTACTTAGCGGCCCCCCGACGCGACAACGCTTGGATCAGACGGAAACACTTTTAAATCGCTTATTCTAAATTTCGAGATTTTGGGGAGATGGAAACATGTTATAACAGTTACGCCACTATGATTCTCGATGGCTCATATGTATCTAATATTTATTAAATTTAGATTATCACTTCTCGGGCTCAGTAAGTCACTATCCTGGGCATAGTGTTACTTACTCCGCAGGCAAAACATTTTCGTCTGGTACAAGACTTTAAAATACATAAATGTATAGTAATATCACAGGCTATTATTGTCTGCGGTAATATCCGAGCGTATCAATTGTAAGTCATACATAATGTAAACTTGTATTATTATTTAGCGACATCGAAAAGCACTTTATCGTATAATCCCCCTAATACGAGCTTAAATAACCAACTCCTTATGTACATAATTTTTTATTAAACTTCATTCAGTTTTGTTTAAGAATTTATTATTGTCCTTGTACGAACAGACAGACACCCCCAAGAAAAATCACTTCTTACTTATTTTCGAAACAAACAACTGTGGTGCGCCAATTTTCCAAAGATTTATATTGACTGTCCAAGCGTAGAGTTAGGATCCACATAAATCTCTGCCAAAAGTCAGTTGTTCACATTTCTGAGTAAATCTCTTTCCCATGCGAAGATTCAGCAAGGCACCACCACGGCATGGCAGCTTGTCTAGAAACCGAATTGAAAGCGAGACAGAGACTATCCGCCTCAGAGTCAGAGTTCGCCAGATGCGGCTCTTTCTAGCGCGAGCCCGTAGATTTTCAAAACTGTGAATTATCTGGACAGTTTCGTAATTAATTACATTGTACGTGTCAGTGTTAATTAAGATCACTCGGGGGTGGTGCATTCGGACGTGTACCTACGCTGGTCGTGTTAACGGATTTCCCTCGGCAGGTTTGCTATGACAGCGCCCATTACACTCCCTTCTGTCAAGTTGATCTCGCCCACATATGTGCTGATAAATTCATTCGCCCGAATTGATAAAATTATATTGTTGTTTTGGCTGAGTAGCAACTTGACGTCGCCGGCAGGCAACAGCGGAATCGGTGCAGTTGTTTCCTAGAAAATCGATAGTTTATCGCCCAGCGTCTAATACTCTAATCTCAGATTAAAAGCTAACGGAGAGCATTCACTCTTTAATTAATTTGTCCTTAGAATGCGACTTCCCTATTAAAAAGGATCTCTAGAAGTATACTCAGTACTCTTCGCTTTCGGTTTAAAGACATTGGAAAGATAGTTCTAATCGACTTCATTCTTTCGTCCTCCCCCGCTGCTACAAAAGGAAAAAACCCATTTTCGAATACCAAGGAGCTTTCAGAGTTTCAGGCTCGAATTACTGGGGAAGGATGCTTGAACGCACAGGGATGTGAAATTAGTAGGTAACCCAGGAGTCTAATTGGGAGTCAATAAAAAGGAAATTTACTGCTCTGCAATAAAATTTCTATACGCTAGGTCCTAGAGGGACTCTTGGAGACAAACACCGCACTTGACTTAATGTCGCATTAACTTAAACGGAAAAAGGAAACCTTTTCTGGACTATTTTCCGACGTGAGATGCTTCTGATGAAGATTTTGATTTCTCCTAATTGAAAAACTTGGAAACGAGCGGATAACTTTGTGCGTAATTAGATGCTAATCTCTAGACGGGTCATTCATACTAAAACCTTTTCGAAGCATTTGTTCTTGCTATTTAAGGAGATTCAAAAGAAAGCAAATAGCTCTGGTGAGACAATTTTCTTGCTAAACGACTGCCCTGCTCCGAGATAAACGTTTCTCTCAAGCAATTAAAGTAAAACATCGGTGCATTGTGCACGCTGGCAACAATAAACGCACGACCGTCCCCTCACTAGTGGGGAAAAACAGAATGTGCAACTCGGGCTGACTTCGCTCGTGCGTTTATTGCTGCTAGCGTGCGCAATCGGCTACTTTCCGCCCTTTTGCACAATATACTACTAAAATACTAATTATTGAAATATGAAAGCCGAACAACAAAGTGAGTATAATAAATGTTTTTAATGAGTATATTTTGTATCTTGTATAATTGCAACCAACAAATGAGGACGTAAAAAAAGTGTTGTACAGAGGTCTCTTCAGCGTAAATATGATGTTTAATACAGTAAAGTAAGTAGAGATATGTGGGTGACATTTAGTTTTTGAAATTTTAAATACAATTATTTCGGAAACTAATTGTGACCGACAAAATTTTTTTGAATGTTCTTCACTTCTGAGGGAAGGGGAACCTCTGTATAGCATTTCATTGAAATCGGTGAAGAGATCTCAAAGTAAAAAGCAATTCTTCCTTTGCTATGCCTTTGCTTCACAAAAGTTTCTTTCTCAATAACTCGCATACATCTTAAATCGTAGAACACACAAGAAACACCACTTATCTTATATGGCCTTCCCGTCCTAGTCTCAATTTTAAAGCAGAAAAGTTCGTGAATCTTTAAGCACTTTCAATCGGACAAAATCACATTATAAATTTTGTGTTGTTTATTTTCCCTTTTAGACCAGATAAATCATTCCCTCCATATAATGTCTGTAGAATTGAAAAATATGAATTTCTCTTGCAAACAATATCGTGGCCCCTATGAAGGCTCCTAGGGCTTCCCTTTTACATATGGGACTCACAAACGATGTGTACGAAATAAGATCAATTTCCTGAGCTCCCAGGGCAAGAGAGATGGAAATTTTATCTTCGCAAATAAAGCGTTCCCTGGCGCTGCTCAGATTTTGCATAAAAATAAATTTCCAAAATGAAAACAGAGAATCAAAGGAGCGCTGGGGGAAAGGGAGTTTCTTTTCACCTTGTCGAAAGAGTGTAATCAAGATTCGGACTGTATATACGCTGGATAGGAAAGGCTAAAAAAAATCAGAGGAAACTTTGAGGGAATTATATTTATATTTTCTTAGTCCCACTTCTAAGTTATTGGTAACGTGATGATGTTGACCGCCTCGAAAGTCGGTCATTAGTTATGAAATTCGTATTGGATTTGAAATCGAATTCGAGATTGCCGAATTTTGGGTATCTAGAGTTTCTATATGAAAAATGCTTCATAAAGAGCAAAGTTTGAGATCGATATGCTAGCTCTGCATAGACTATTACGATCTTTATCAAACTGAGAATGATTTTCCCCTCAAATACATATGTTGGAATGCCAGTAATTTTTTCAACCAACCATGTATGTAGTAGGTCTGTCTGTTAACTCTAAAGTTTTTACCTATAGGTAAACTTTTACTTGAATCCGACTGACTTAATCAAGCTTTCGCCCCTTGTTATTCCATAATACTAAAAATGTAGAAATTGAGCAAATCGTTCGTGAAAGTGCATCCTTTGATTTTCAAAATATAAGGCCAGAAGGTGTTCTCCTAGCTATTCAATATATTAAATCTAATTCAATTGGTTTAGATAAAATTGACCTTTTTGAAGAGTCTAATGAGGACCGAATGAAATAAATAATAAAAGGAAATAATGAAGGGAGATTTAAAACTTGATTTTAACAATTTATAGTTTATCAGCAGAAGATTCAAATGATTTTCAACCGACTTCAAAAAAGGAAGAGGTTCTCAATTCGTCGGAATATTTTTTTTTTAAATGAATTGGTCTTATTTACAAAAATTTAGGCTACTATATTTTTATAATAGGATTTATTTACAATGATTTTAATTTAAAACTTATGTTAGGCCTCGTTCCTCCAGGGTTTTTTTTTTTACATGCCTACTTATTTCTTCTGAAATTAATTGAAATCGAAGCAATCCTAACTGGAGGGATTTAAAGAACTTAAGGAAACATTTAAGTTCAATAGCGATGCAATTACGTGGATACTTTGAAATTTCAGCAATGTAAAACTTTTAACGCATTCATTCTTGTCAATTGCTACTTGAGAATTCTCGGGAGCGCCACTGTCAAAGGAGGCTTCCACTTGAACTATCAATTAATCAAATTCATTAGCTCAGGCCAGAGAAACTTTGATCAAATATTCCTTTATTCTAGTCCGCCCCCATTCGAGTGGGATGGGGCGATGGGGGGCTGTCTGACGGCTCCGGATCGGGATGGCTGAGCCGGAGCGGATCTAATGGGTTGGCTGTGATTAAGTTACAGCGAAGTTGTCCCCGACAAGTCTTGAAAGATTCTGTGGATATGGATTAAGTAAGACAAATAGCTCCGGTTTGTTTGTGATTTGTTGGCCTTTAATGTCCTCGCCACCCAGCGAGGTTTCATTATTTTTGGCTTAAACTCCCGGATCCGGGTGCCGGGCGTGGAGCTCTCCCAAATCCGCCTCGACCCCAATAAGCAAGTCATGGATATTACGCCGCTCCTGGTCGCCGGGTGCTCGGTTTGATTAATTACAGCTCCGAACCGTGCAGCCCGATTAGGGCAAATCGCTTCGAGGAGCTGCCACGGCATTCTGTTGGCTCTCGGTGGGCAGACTATTCAATTGATTAATTGACTGTCATTGCCGGAGAAGGCTGATGCAGTTCCCGGCGTCCAGATTTCGGGTTTTAATTAGCAGCAGGCGTGTCCCCAAAATGCAGCTACTCCGGGCCATCACACCCCCGTAGAAATCGTCAAGGCGTCGTTTACGCCCACACACGAGTGCAATGCGATGCTGCAGTCGTGCGGAAAACTCGCTTCACGAAAACATTGATTTCCAATTTAATAATCCGCCGGATGTTTATTTATAAGCTCCGAGATGAGCGCCAGAGGCTGATACACAGCAAACAGATTCCGCTTCAGCACCAGAATAACTCTGTTAACTGGGCCCCGCCGGAGTTAGCTGGAGCAGCCCGACTCAACTCAACTCCAGGGCCGTTCCCGTCTCTGGTGCTGATTGTAATCGAGTATTTTCGTGATAAATTTACATGCCGAAACAAATCGCATTTCGATGGCAGAAGTTCTGGAAGTTTGTCGGCAACTGGATTACTTGGCGCTTCCTCGACGTGGTCCCATGCGCAGCGCCACCGCCCTCCCAGTCCTCCTCGATAATTTAAAAGCACTTACCGGGTTCATGGCATTATATTTTCGTTAGAAGCTTTGAATAATTCAGAGAAGTGGCTTCTGGTCTGGCCCACTTACCTGACAGAATCGTTATTATGCGATGAATGGAAAATCGCGGTCTGGTTGCACTTTCTGGACTCTGGGGTGCCAGTTGAGGATCTCGTGGTACTCAAAAACAAAGCCGTTTGGCAACGTTTTAATAAATTAGAAATTTCCACAAATCGGCTAAATTGATGAGATTTTACTTATAAATGAGAAGACAAAAGGACAAAGCATAAGCGTTACAGGGGCTATGTAGTAATTGGATGCTACAGTCCCGTGTTTAAAAGATTACAAAGCAATACCTTACACTTTTATGTATATACCTACACTCTGTCTTATAATGATAACACAGCCATAAATTTCGCTGTTTTCTCAAATGGTTAATCTAAATGAATTGCTTTTATAAAAGTAAGAATAAGGATGTGAATTGGGTTTTTTTTACAAATATTGAAACTTTGCATTATTTATTAATAATAATGTTACAAGATTTTCCTATGCATACACTTCACATTTCGAATTTTAACGTCGCGGATATATGTATGGACTGGCGAACGGTCCCCACGATCGCGGGCGTCTGTAGCAAGAATGTCAAGCCGTAGCCACACTGAAGAGACCGGCTTTGCGTTCTGGATCGAAACGCCAGTATTTTTTTGTGTTTGGTTTATGATATGTCTTTATCAAATTCACTTAAATTTGATTCATTCATTTTAAGATCTTCAACCCTTTGCACTCCACAGACATCTCTTAGTCGCCTAAAGAACAAAAGTATAAATTAAGGTCGGTAAAAAAAAGCTTCGAGTCCAAAGAGTTAAGACTCAAGCCACTAAAATATAGATGAAATGGCTAACAATCACAATGTATCTTGAGCAGCTTACACATAAATGATTTTCATTTTGTTTTATTTTAATTTTTTTTATTGTTACAATTTAATACCTGAGATCATGCTCGTCCTATTTGTCCGTTCATTGGTGCCCTTGGCTCCGATTCGCTATTCATTGTGCGGAAAAACGTGAATTTTTTAAGGGTTGTGAAAAGCATCAAAATGAAAAAGGTCGACGTCAGACTTTTCTTCCACAGCTCGTTAAATATTCACCCGATGTCTTTTCGCCGTATAGCGTGTAATTACATCAGTCTCAAGCGTCTGGTAAGAAACGAAAGAACATGATGGCTGAGAAATAAAAGTGTGCAAGAAGTACCATGTCATTTAAGCGAGAGTTACCCTGACCTCCATTAAGTGGCCAGGGTGACTTAAGATAGCTACAATATCCCTTTCATTACTTGGTTGCGGGAGCGAGCCAATTCCGACTCCTCCCGAACTTTTGATGAAATTACTTCTTTAATCTCTCAATTCCAAAGTTGGTCATTCCCTGCCAGAGCTCTGTAGGGCTCTTGATTCCGAACGGTTGACTAAGCATTAAATCACGAAGCAAATCCACCTCTCAGCGCAGAGACATTTAGCGGACGGGAAAAAATAAAAAAGACGCTGCTCCTTTTGTTTTCAAACTTCCCGGAAAAGAAATCTCCAACATAAATCTCTCATGCCACTTTTTGCTGATTGCGGAGGGCTATAAAAACCTGCAAGCTCAGAACTCGGAACCCACTATCCATCTACATTGTATCCCTCGCCGGGAACAGTTTGAAGATCCAAACTGCAGGAGCAGCCGAGTAATCAGAGCTATACAGCGCAGCGTCCTTCACAGCCCTTAACGCTTCGGCAATCATTGAAATTCGATTTCGGATCGAGGACTTACATAAACGCTCAATTAGCGCGACACAAAGTCGTCAATTAAAGATTTGCTCATCTCAGGGATCTTACAAAGTGCCGTAGAGGCTCCTCGCCACACCACACATCCTCAAATCCAATTAAATTTCGAATGGTACGATTCGTTAGTGCGATCGCAAATTTGACGAGGTGCCGCTTTGACGGGATGAAAGGGCCTCGTTCGCCCTTTGTCGCACTGTCTACCGAGCAGAAAGCGATTCCCTTTGAGATGGAGCACACGAAAGAACTCAGACTCGCAAGGACTCCAGAGGATGTAGGGACAAAAGTTACGTGATATTTGCCAGGCGTCGGGGGGCCAAACCACCAGGAATTTCTCCTCTTGAATAGATCCAAAGCCGTCTTTTGTGCTCCTAACTAATAAGTAGCACATTTTGCTACAAATCTTTGATGACTGGGATTTTCGTTGGCAACCTGGTGCGGGTATAAGGGCCCTTTGTGTTTTTCTTAATTTTACAGGGGACCCTTGTAGCTGTCCTTTGATCTTTTGTTGGCAATTGAATTCGTGTACAGTGGCAACAGAAACAGCGCACTGTTTGTGCCTCGTGACTTGAACCACGGAGGGATTACGTGTAAGGGTTTTAGAGTTAGTTGCGTCATATGTTTGTGGCTTAGATCTACTGTAAAGCAAATTGCATGCATACCTGAAACCCGTTTATTTACTTAGGATAGCTAAGATAAGAGATAAACCAATTGAAGCACTAACATGTTTAGGGTGGTTGAACAGATAATGAAGGCTTTAAATAACTGGAACATACATAGGTGCAGATTCATATCAAAAGTATTCAGTAGCCGAAATACACACATACAACAGTAAACAAAACAGAGCTGTTACAAATATGTACCTATATTAAAGAAAATGAAACTTTTGAATGAATTTAAATAAAAAAAAGAGATATTTCTACGTAAGTTTTACAAGGTAGAACTACTTATAGTTGTGGTTGGTTCATCGTCTGTTTCTCAAGTTGATGAAAATTAACCGCTATAAAACACAATATTTATTCGCCATATTGGTTATTTTGAATTCGTAGTTTTGATTAACCGTACAAGAATTTTAATATCAAATTTGAATCAAATCAGATTTTTAATGATACAATTTTTCCAACCATATTGACATAACCATTTTTAATTTAAAAGTTTCCATCAAAAATCGTTAAGTCGGCAATATTCCTTGTTAAGGAAGGAAATTCGATTACAGTCTTCCGAAACTTTCCTTGCTTAACTAATAGTAAAACTTCCTAAATCGATAGCAGAGAAAAGGCTAATTATTGTAAATTTTTGTAGAAAAACTACTTAACTTGATCCGAACCCCGCTTCTGGTTTTTGCTTCAGAAGCGATTCCCTGAACAAGCCGGCAAAAAGGAAGTCACGATATTCGGACATGCTGCTATCCGACACGATGCTTCATCATCAGCACCTTATTGATGGGAAGTAGTTTGTTTTCATTTTTACTTACAGTCCGCGTCCGCCCCGAGCAGTGCATCCAGTCCACAGCTGGCGCAGATACCGGGAGGAGCTCTAATTGAAATAATTATGTCCTTAACTCCCATTCAAGCCCGCTTCCTCTTTACGTTAATTAAATATTATTCATCCTAAGCCATTCAGCTCAGACGGATGCAGCGGGCATAATTAAAAGTTTTGTAAATTTGGTTTTGCATCCTCAAAGCGAAGGATTCATTCAGAATAGCTCCTTGAGCAGGATGCATTCGCTGTAAAATAATTTGCATACGCCTTAGCGCGTTCCAGCATTTCGCGATTTTTAAGTCTTACTAAATAAATTCGATTAAAGTTTACAAGAGCCCGCTACTGAATTTATTCAAATTCTTGTCGCAAGTTTCCCCGTTAACGCCCATCTGAAAGCCGCCGCCTGCTTAACATTAAGGACATCCACCGTATAATAATATTTTTGACGAAATCTCGGCGGCGAACTAAATAAATAGAGGGAAATTTCAACAACGTCTCGACGGAGACGATTCTCCTTTATTATGATTCCCTTCGTAACGAGGATCCTGGATAAGGTTGTTGGGTTCGTCCTGCTGCGCTCGACGAAACAAATTTAATTTCTCTTTATGAGCTAAATGAACTTGCTTTCAGCCCGAGATTTTCCCGCACCAAAACATTAGGTTTGGGTCGCGCTTGTGGCTCTCGGTTTCTGGCAACGAAATGTAATGCAGGCAAGCAGACGAGCTGAGCTGAACGAAGGGGCTGAGTTTTCCATTTGAAGATGGTGAAAAAAGCAAAAACATCTGATGGGCTATACCGTACCTATAGTATATTCACTGCGGTTCGCCCCCGCATAGCATCTTCCTAAGTATACGTCTGTAAACAAGTTGGGCTTGGGCAAATGAAGTTAGTTTTAAAAAAAAAAATTATCCTCCCATCCACCATACCCTACCCTCATCTCTATAATTGAAGTGAATCCCTGTTTTCTTTCTGCAGAACATACTGCTAAGATTAGTTTAAAAGAGGGATGTAATTTTTTGTGCTCAATTTCGAGTAGATAACCACAGCCTTTTCATGTGAAAGGCAAAAGTCTGTTGGATTTTCTAATTAACAAACTTTGCACGCATTAACCCAACTAAAGTTACCTGCCTTGTATGCCACATTGTGAGAAATGTCCAAACACAATAGAACGTCCCACTTTCCTAATTTCTCAACTTTCACTTTGTGCAAAATTGCGGGAAAATGTAATTAACTAGAACAACTTGAAAAGTACCAAGTTGGTGACATAGACGCAACTCTCTACCCGCCAGAACTGTTTTCACTTTTAGGTGGCAGGACTTTACACAGAGAGTAAATGCATAATCCACATTCCATTCACATTTCTGCAGAAATTTATGACTAGGACAAGGTCAAGCTTTTGTTTTTCGATATCTTTCTTGTAAGGAGAAAGCCTAATTAAGTGTGTATGTAAAGCGTCCGTGGCACTTTTTTTATCCAAATTAAGTGAATTAATTTGTAATATGAATACCACTAACAATAAAATCTTATTTCCTTTGGTAGATATTATGTTGGGATGCTTAATATTAAAAAATTTTAACAAATTAAAATAAACTTTTATACACATTTGTTTATTTATTTACATATAGTACAATATTAAGTAGGTATTGACGTACAATTAATTGAATACCCACTTAAAAACTAGCGCTCTCGGGAACACGTCCCATATGGCGTTGGCTCATTGAAATCATTAAATCTGCAAACCTTATTTTGATTGCTTATTCGGTATAGAAATTATCGTCTATGTCTATACTATATAAACGTTTCGTTACGCATGATTCAATAAATTACTGGGTATTAAATAAAGCATTCTGAATTTGAATCATTGAGTCTTTTATCAGCATCTCTAAAAACTCAAAATACCAATATTCGTGGTCATCCATTGAAATTTACAATTTCTGGCCGCCACTCTACATAGATCCGTCATTTTGAATCTCTTAATTTTGTAATACATTTAGGCAAAGAAGAAAAATATCAAATAAACTGTTTCAACGTGATTGAGCAACAAACAAAACAACTTTCAAGTTGATATGTACTTATGTAGGGATTCAAAATCAGTGGTACCATAGTACGAAATTTCATAAATAAAAAAAATTGATGAGCAAAACAAAATGGGTGAAATGCTTAATTTCCCAAAATTGTGCATTAAAAATCAATTTTCATGCATAAAAGGACACTTCAAAATTTATTTTTCCATATATCAAATATAAGTTTCAAGGTGCAAATTCATTCTAAATGGTATGAATTAAGAAATGAAACGTTATTATTATGCTTTTATATAACTATAATATAAAGTTGTCTCTTTGAAATTTGGATATGTCGTATCTAGACACTTGTGCTTAACTCGGTGCAGTTGACCAGGCGTTTCTCTGGCAGATCGATCCCTTGGGAGTGTGGACCCACATCTCTGAAATGCAATTTTCCAGAAGGATTCCGTTGCTCATAAACATTTTACCATACATACGCGTTAAGAAGTCCGCCGCAGGATCCGGATTTGTTCCCCGACAAGAAAACTACAACCCTTTGGGGAAAATCACACTTTTGTTAGGCTTGCTAGTCTTTTCGGGTCACTGGGAAAAATCGAGAAAATTGAAAGTTGATGCTGCCTAAAGCCAGGCCCGGGCTCTTTTGCGTGCTGGCACAAAGAATGGCAAAAACTGTCCAGCCCCCGGAAAAGCGCTCGTTTTGTATCCCGGCCTTTGTGCAAAGTGGCGGCCGGCTGCAGCTACGTTATCATACAGACATGAAAAGTGTCGTACTGGAAATGTTTGACCAGTTCTATTTCCGCGTTTAACCTTTAAATCCAGCCGGACTGATTGGTCATACATATAGGAAAATATTGGCACGGCAGCTGGGGACATTTCAAATTTGTCGGGTGCAGTTGTTACGGATTTATGGCGTTTCCTTTCATAGCAATCAATGCACTGTGAGCAGCCAGGTTATATCGTGAACATTTATTCAGATTCAAAATTTGCCCAATTTTAACACGGCGCGGGAATTTCCGGAAAAGGAATTTTTGTTAAACTGACATTATATGAAAACAAATAAGGTTTTTCGGTGGTTTATATAGTGCAATTGCTCTAATCTTATATATGTATGCACATATAGAAAGTCTGTGACACATACCTTTATTGTATTTTTAGACAACAATTTAATTTTTATTTTAATAATTTATCTATTAAGAAATTACTCTTGCAAATATGCCTCCGAATGGAGAATTACTCCAATTAAAATCCAATTAAAGCATTAATATTTACCAAGGGGTCACTTTGACCTCTCTGTTTAATTTAAATATATTCTCTGGAAGAGAGTTCATGACGTATTTTCCTGCTCATATGGCGTATCGAAATAATAAATTAATTTAAGGAAGGAATATAATTTCTATAAACAATAATTATTTCATTAATCAATTTTATATGCGGTTTAGTATTTAGTTCATAATAGGTTTTTATGTATTTTCAACAATTATTAAAGTATACTATTATATACACTTATACATAGATAAATCAAATTGAATTAATCATAGCTATGAAATATAAATTTTCAAATTAAATAATAAAACTTTTCTTCAGTTTACGGAAAGAATAACATTATGTAGGTAGGTACATACAACATTTTCCTTTCCAATTCAGATTTAAATGTATTCATATTATTGTACATTTTTCATATTCAAATTAATTTTTAAAATTGATTTTTCATTTTTAACCAACTTCAAAAAACGGAGGAGGTTCTCAATTCGTCCGTCTGTATATATTTTTTTATGCACATATGTTCGGGCATAACTTTTCTGTTTATGAACCGATTTTAATGATTCTTTTGCGTTGGGTTCAGTATTACTCCAAAGTGGTCTCGTTTTAATTTCATAAGTATTGAATCTTTTGGGTTTCGAAGATACACCAAGGAACTCCTAAAAATTAAATAGGAAACGTATATATATGATTATGGTATTGTTGCCAAGACAAGAAAAACAAAAAAAAAATAACCTTAAGGAGCTTTGGCTGGCACAGACTCCAAAAATAACTTATTAGATATTGTAAATATTTAAGTATCAATTATTTTGTATATTGTCCTTTAATGCTCTTTTCTTCCTAAAAATCGATATGGGAGTCGTTATTGAGATTTTTTGGGAAGTTGATTACGAAAATAAAATCAATTTTGAAATTTATGATATCGACATCAAATTAATCAGGGGTTCAAAGATTTTACGGGGAAATAATATTATTTTCCGAGGAAATTAAAAAGGTTTCCTGTTTGAGCGACTTATTTTAGAAAGACTGTATCGATCGATTTTTTGATCAGGAAACAGAGAATATTCCCTTAATACAATTTGGAAATAAGAAATCTTTTAATAAAGTTCAGTTCACAAATTCCTTAATACAATTGGAAAATAAGTAATCTTTTAATGAAGTTTAATTGACAAATATCAGATTTCGGTGGAGCGAACGAAGAATAATTGTGGACTTTAAAATAAACGTAAAGACAAGAAGTAATTAAAATGCTTTCTGTCCTCTAAGATAAATATGCAAAATATTAATTAATATTTATTGTTTGCCTAATGCGGACAAAATTAACGGAGCACAAGGAGATTTATTGCATGGCTGGGGAGTAACCCGACTGGATAAAGTCTATTATTCGAAGAGGAGGATGAGCCAGCTGAATCCTAATGGATAACTGCCGACACACCTTCTTGAAAATAAATCCTCCTCCGACGAGATCGCATTATTCCGAGAAGCATAGTTACAAAATTTAATACTTTCGGTGGAATTCCGCCCGAAATGCTTTCGTTGTACCCTTGTCACCCCAAAAAGCGCTTTTGTCTTCTTAAACGACACGGGCTCTGGGGCACCACAAGAGAGGGCTAAGATTTTTCCAGCGGTTGTGACTCTGTAGTTCCATTTAATGACATATCTGCTAATATGAGTTTTCAAGCACTACAATTTGCATAATCCCCTTTTGTGGAGGCATAAGATATATGTATATTGTATGTTTGCGCGTTTTGACAACGGTGCGGTTGAGATAAGAAGATATTTACTATTTGGAGCACATCAATTTTCTTATTATTATGACTCTGCAGGACTAAGTCACAGATGGAGTGCTCGCTTCCGACCCATAAGAACAAGATATTTTAACTGAGACTAAAGTTTTGCTTAATGTTACAGAACATTAACTGTCAATCAATCATTTTGAATATGACGGACTGGAATTGCGTGTTTTTTATGCGTAAAAAAAACATCGCTCTGTTAAATTTGGAAACATTTTTTATGTACCTCATCCTTACATCGCTACCCCAGGAAGAAGGGCTCTTGTCGAGCTGAGCTGTTGATACTCCAGCAGAATTGATGAAAACGATTCCTTTTTTAAATTCATAATATTTTACGAATGATTTATTTGCATCGGTTTATCTTGTTATTTTTTAGACGTTTAATTGAGTATGCTGTTTACATAACAATCTTAATAGCATTCCTGTATTTCACACTCTTCGCATCATTCGCATTTATCATTTTTGCTGTAGAATTACTTTTTACTTTACACCTAGACCAAATTTATGGAACTCAATATTAGGCGGGTTTAATGACTTGCTCTAGATTAATTTAGGGCACAAAAAGCAAGAATTGCATTCAAAGGAACTGAAAGCCACTCTAAACTGAGCTGTCAAAATATTTTAGTAAAACTTACAAACGAAACGCTTTCCTCTGACATTATTTCATCTCCATTCTAACAATTGTATATTTACAATAATATAATTTTCTGTTTAAATATATATAATATCTCTAGGTTTATTTTCTTTTAATAAGATGTAATGATATTAAAATATAGAACCATAATTGCACTCATAATCATAAGGGTATCTCACTGTTTTTTGTTTCGATCTTGGTCAACTGGATCTATCTGTAAGTTACCCTATTTATTATTTAATATGGTCGATATAAGGGACGACAGGCTTAATAATAAACCTTGTGGAGACGAAGTAAGATGTAGTCGTAACACTTACCTTATTTATAAATTAATTTTTAGTAATGTTTTATTTACGATATTTGTGAACGTTAATGGAAGAAGGTTTGGAAGACGAATTGCAGAAGAATTTGGGAAGAATAGGGTAAAATGGGTCACTATAATTTAATGAAGGTAGGCGGCAAGCGCTACTTTAGCAACGAAATGTACAAACTTCCTCTCGTGCCATATAGCAACAACATTCAGCTATAAATGGTAGAAAGTAATTTAGCTCTTAGTTTTCTGTGTATTATGTATAATATTTATATTTTTGAAAGACAAGGTTATATTTCTTCTTCCTCCTAAACAGTCGATATGCTTATTTACGCATACTCACGCCTTCGTCCTTTGCGTATATCATTGTAACTGGGTGACTAAAAGTTTTCCTTTTTTCCCAAATTTTCCAACATCCCCCATTGTTATCTCAACACTTAAGTCAAGTTCACTTCGTATCCAGAAGTACATTTGTTGCAGCGCCAAGCTGGCGGCCATAAATCAAGTCGCCCACTGTGCCCGAAGGTTCAGGGCGTCAATTGGAAAATTTAGAAAGCTCACACGTGTCCAGCGGGAGCCCTTGGAGACTAGAAATGGTTCTGAAGGACGATTTCGGCTTCTCGAAATTAATGAATTTTTGATTAAAGCGGCAATTAGTGAATTGTGATTCATGACTGAAATAATTTTTTGCGGATTGCAAAACGGAAGTGGTGTCATTAATTCACACACCTGGGGGTCGACAGATGGAGAAATCGATGGCTGAAACTGAATTCTCCAATAAGACTAAATTCACATATAGACATATGTAGGTTTGGCGAAAAGTTATAAATTCGGTTAAGGGTAGCATACGTAGGTACTTTGATCTTTATGATATTAAGCATTTAACAAAAGGAGCTGGCGCGCCACATGAGGGGATAAATGAGGGCTTGAATTGTAACATCCACTTCGATTGGCAGAGCTTTCAGAACTTACTAAAGTACCCACTTCAACCCTTTTTATTTGCAGGATAAAATATATCCTGTAAACGTATTACGGGAGGAAGATCTACGAGCATCACTTAAGCTGCTTTTGGTAGCAATAAATTGAGAACTTTTTGAGTCTGCCTCTTATTTACAGCACAATAATGGCGCAATTTTCGCAAAAACATTTCTTGTACTGCAGCCATTTAAAGTGCCCCATAAATTACCCGCATTTAATGCTGCGAACGCTTAATCAGGGGCGAGTACTTGGATTACGCTTATCTTACGTATAAACGGGCTCAGTCTCAGATCCAGCGAAGGATGGGCTTCCAGTCCAAAGCATTTCGAAAAATTACTCCAACTCAAATAGCATGTCGTGTCGTCACTGTGACAAATTCCATTTTTCCGAGCAAATATTTGAAGGGTTCCTATGCGGACCCATTGACTCCTTCAAGGGGATAAGCTAGTTTACATAAACTTACAAATTTGCACAGCCAGACGATGTATGTCTATAAATTCTAGCTAGCTGTCCTCTAGCTGTTTTCGGATTAAAATTTATACCACAACACGCGCGCTACTGCGCGGGTAAAATAAAATTTTCGCTAAAAATCTTTTCGAAAACCTTGCTGATAAAGAGCAAGTAAATCAATACGTTCTCGGAACTGTCCCGGCGGTGGTGCTTTAGAGGTGATACTGTACATATTGAATGTATGAAACTTCTCTCCATAGGACCATAAATACGTACTATATTTTTTGCGCGATCCTTAAAAATAATTTACGACAACAAAGGGCAAAAATATAGCAATGCATTTCTGGAACATAAATCGTGTAAATAGAAAAAGGAAATATTTGCGTTTAGACAGCTAACGCAAATCTTCGCAATAGTGCACTCTTATTTTAGTTATTTAGTAAAAAAGGGATATGCTTTATAAAATTAGATATCTTGTAATTAAACATGTAAGATGAGGTTCCACACTTCTCGCAATTTAATTCTTTATTTCTTTTCAGTAAAACAGAATGATGTCTTATGGTATTTTTTTTTAATCATTTGAAATATCTAATATATAAAAATCTCGTGTCACGGTGTGCGTGGTCGAACTTCTCCGAAACGGCTCGACCGATGTTTATGAAATTTTTTATGTTTATTTGGTAGGTACCTAGGTATGAGAATAGGTTGTAAAGTATGATTTTATCAATCAGCGGCATTTGGGGACAGTTTATTTCTCTGCCCACATGCTTTTGCAAATTGGTTTCGAATTATTTTACTGAATTAAAATATCTTAATCTTCCCATTTAAAAACAATTTATCTATCGCAACCCGTTTTCGAGATATAAAATAAAATAGTTAATACTTCGCAACACTGACAATTTTCACTACAATTTCACTTTGATGAAAACCACCGCACGGTGATAATATTTCCCTTTTTACAGCTTATACTTAGCAAGAATTAACTATTTTTTTCTCGAAACGAGTCGGGATAATTGTTTTTAAACGGTAAATTAAAAGAAAATTTTAAGAAAATATAGCGCAATAAAATGTTTCGAAACCCATTTGCAAAAACATTGGCTCGGAGAAATAGGACTCTTCCCCAGCATTTTTTGTGAGCGAATATATGCTCGAGCATAGAAAATTAAGAAGGTAAAATTAATTGAGTTAGGTAAGCATTTTTAATAAAAATAAGAAAATTTGTCTTACAGTTTATAAAATTTCCGCCAGTAAATGAATGGAAGATATAACATGTTTTGTATTACAGTCCTTTCAATTAAATTTATTGAATTCAAAACTTGAGCATATAGGAATTGTTGCTATTTCTCCCCCCCTCCTCCCACAATATACGCAATTTGCTCATGAACTCAAATGTTTTACCATTCTTTCTTCTGTTCATGCCCCCGACATTCTTTTAAAACTGCAATTGCAATCAATGCAATTTATTAGTTATTAGTTATTAAGCGGCCAAATTATCCAACGGAAACTTGTTACGCTGAACTGCGTTATCTACTTTGCGCATTACTTTGTGCGCCATCTAGTAGGAATTTTCTTTCAGTAATGTGAGAAATATTTTATGACCAATTTATAATTGTGAAAAATCCTCATAGAAAATCTAGTCCCATAAATTAAATAGCTTAGTTTTTTTTCTTGTCTACCTAAATACTAACTCAGAAGCAAACCAGCGCCCTTTTCTATCTAGCCAAGCGAAATTTGTTTCATAAATGGAACTTAACGTTAAGTTTACCTCTGGTCTGCGTGTTACGTTACCGTGGTTACGCTGACAGCTTTGAGCTCATTGTGACAGCTCGCATTCAAGTGATAAGTCAGTGGCTGGGGCGTCGTGCAGAATTTTTGTTTATTTCTTTGTTTTGGTAACAACTTGTGCATAACTTTTCCACAGATCGAAAATAATTGAGTGCCAATTAAATCTAGTAATGAAGAACTGCTTAGCAGGGACAAGAAAGTGCTTAACGAGAAGTGACACGAGTTCGCGTATGGGGTGACGCCCAAAATAACCTGCTCATAAGTAATTTAATCCAATTATCAACAAACGAGTAACGCTTTTGGAAATTTTACTCAGTGCCTTAAAGTGGTTTAGATATCGGAGCCAACATGAATTACGGAAGAAAGACTCCCTCGACCTACAGGTCCACACCATCTGTGTACTCACACGTCACTGGAAGGTAGGGAATGTTTGTTTTCTTCCAGGGATTTAGCACTTTACTCATTTCTTCGTGGTTTCTCACTCCCTGAAAGGTCATCCACGAATCTCCACTCGGTGAAATCACGGTCTCTCCGGTCCGTTCGAATCCCGTGGTACCAGAAGCCCATTTTGCACAACAACCAGTACATGGACATTCAGAAAGGTGCCCTGCTCACGGGCTTCTTCTCACTCGTATGTTTTCAACATTTTCAAGCAGTCAAACTCATTAGCTAACTATTTAAATCTTTAGTTTGTCGCCCTTTTCACAATAGCGCATTCCGCCTTCGATATCTACTGCTTGGCGATGGCAGCCCCCGGCTCCACCCACTACGGCTACTACATCATCTCGTACGAATTTGTTTACGTCGGCAATATTCACGGTAAATTATTTAAATTGCATAAATTTAATTTAATAGCTTCACTTCAGTGCGGAACGCCTTGGTCGTCTTTGCGCTGTTCTCGCTGATTGGAGCCCTTATCATCCTCGTGACGAGCATTCTGCTGATTGTCGCCCTGCGCAAAGTGAGTAACTCAAAGAGCCTCATCCCCCTGGAGCCGCTTTCACCTTTTCTATCTCTATTTTCATTTCTGTCGAACAACAAAGTTTGGAACAATTTCGGTGTACATAATTCAGTTCCAATTTCCCATCTTTCGTTTTGTTAGTGGTAGGGTTGATTTTATTTAAGTCGCCAAGGTTTGGCCGATTTCAGCCTTAGCTCTTAGCCTTTTAACACTAATTGTAATACATTAAAGATAGAATGTAACTAACTTTCCAAATAACTGCACGCATTCCTAGCATAATCAGAGGGGAAAAAATAGAAGACCTTCTAAGGTACAAGAAACACATTTGAGCAAGTAACTCAGAACACTTTCATACCTAGTTTAACTCACTACTTTTCTGACTGAAAATTTTGATTGATTTACTCTCTCTGTCTCGAAGGAATACGAGAGGAAAGTGGTGCCTTGGCTCTGGACATTCGCCGCATTTACAGCATTCCGATTATTCGCATTCCTGTTCTTCTCGATTGTCAACGACTTGATTTTTGCCTACAACATACTGATGGTGCTTTGTTGGATTCTAATAATAGTAGCGTCGGTTTACGGATGGGTTCTCGTCTATTCGCTGTACCTTGAGTTATCAGACTTAACTAAATTGGAAGATTTGGCGCATCTTAGGGTTTGTATAAAGTTATAATTACAGTAAGTCTAGTTGATTTACTACAAATGTTTCACAGATGGGCGCTATGCAGTCTTTGAATGCTTCAACTACGCACTCTTTGGCTGGATCTCGGCCAACTACACCGCACAGTACTGTGTCAACTATGCCAGTTGGAGAACTGAAATAATCTGCTTTTAATTTTTTGATTCTTTTTAAGGAAAAAAAATGCTTCTAAGAAGATTTATTGCAACCGTCCATCTTTTACAAATTTTATTACATTCCTATCTTTAAGTTTTAGTTATTATGTTTTAGAAACATTAACTAATTTAGGCATACCTAGATTTCTCGATGTGTTTGTTAAGAAGGGATATTCCCCGCTTGATGTGTCTTATTGTACATCGTTACTAACGACTAGTTGTAATTTGTTAATGTCACGGAATTTTTGAATAAATTTATATATGAAAGATTTTGCCTTTAATTTCTGCGGTTAATTTTGGTACGCCCTATACGTCTCTTAGAATAAGATATCGTTTTTAACGTATTCTAAAAATTTTCAAAACCAATGAAAATTTAGAGGGTAAGAATTTGCCTATTTATTGCTTTGCTTTGGAAAGAAGTCGGAATTTTTAATAAAATTTGTAATTTTTTTTTATAAAAGTCCCAGATTAGCACAGTGACTACATTTATGCGATATAATCAAAATCAGAACTTTGGCTTAAAGTATGTAGCTCCAGAATAGGCTAAAGTTCGAATTTATTTTATCGTAAATGTGCAAGTCAGAAATTTGGCCTAGTCCCAACTGTAGTCCTAATTGAATTGGGAGAGAGAACAATTTTCAAAATTGATCGACCATTCTTAACTCAACTAAAATAAATAAGTTGTAAAATAATCGTTAAATGATAACCAAAAAAGATTTATAACAACAATATAACTGTTAACTGTTTTTAAAATTGTTTTATTTTTTTTCCATTTGCCATGATTATTATGTATGTATGTAATTAAAATTAATTATAATTTTCGCAGTTCGGGCTATAGACAATATACCTAATTCTGAAAAAATTACCCATCATTAATTTTCTCTTTTAGTTCTGAAGTTAACATATGTATATGTACATATCTATACCATTCTGAAAAACATACAAGGTTTTGGTTTTAGCAACAAAGGGATATTTTTGCCATTGCATGCTCTATTTGAAACCTGAGCGTTTTTCGAATTGTTCATGTACTTGTCTATTGAATTATTCCAGGCAGACTATATGTATAAATAAATAATTAATAGTCTTCAGAAAAACAAAAAAATCTAATTTTTGATCCGGAGAAAGCCTCAAATTCCACCTAGTTATTCCCTAAATTTATCATGAGATTAAATTCTTAAAGGATATTAAAGACACAAACATTTACTTTGTTTTTGACTAAACTCGTTCACAGTGCACTGTTTTTTGCTTGTTCTACTTTTTTTATCTGTTACGACAGTGCCGGAGCTCACAAGCCTTTACCTTCACATAAAAAGCATAAAAGTCGTTGCAAAAACTGCCGGATGCCTCGACGTGGGAATAATTTTGCTGACATGGAACTAGTCTAAATGAGATTCCTTTGGGCGCAAACGAGCGATTCTAAAAAAAAGTCCATGCCTGCAAATAGAAATTCCATCAGGGTATAGGGAGTAGTATCGTAGGGAAAAAACCTTCAATATTGTAAGTGGGTCACGCCCTTGCGCCAAAAACAGGGTTAAAAGAAAATTTCATTGAAGAGACCGTCGTCGACCGAATCCTTTTTGGGAGAAGGTCACTTCCACCTCACCGATTGACAGTCGAACGGAACGGACAAATTATGTCCGTATCCTTCCTAGATATCCTTGGTGAAGTTCCTGGCGGAAAGAAATAAATGTCTGCTCATTAATTTCCATCAAAGCGCGCTCCATCAATTTATGTAGGAAATTTTGAAATCCCTGCTTCTATGCCCTAGAACCACAAATCCAATAAATCAGCAGCAGCGTCGCACTCGGCACCTTTTCAAGGATATTAATGAAAATGAGACAGTCATTATTGGGGCAATTCAACTTATTGTGGCTGCAAAGTCTCCGAGGGTTAATTATGTCGTTTCCATCTAATTAAAATAATTTCGCGTCTTTATAGGCTCTTCGGTGCGGCGTTGTCGCTCGCTAAGGTGATTTGAGCGCGGTTATTACACCTGGCTGCCTTGGCGCTCGTCACGGGGAGCTATGGCTTTGTTTTAACGAGCTTCCGGTTCGATTGTGAGGTACTTCACGTTCGCGTTAATTCCAGGTGCGCAGGCATTGGTCCCCGTCTCCTACATTACTCCTCCTGTATTATTGCTTCAGGTAGGTCCTTTTGCAACCAAAAAATTTAATTTCACGTCGAGAATTGACCACGAGCAACACGAAATTTACTCTGTCGTGAATGCACTTCCTGTGAAAGGGGCGTTTTTCCGCTGTACCTTGCCAAGAAATGAAAATCTTAGGTAAGCATGTGTACGTAACGTGCACATCTCGTAAACAAAATTAAATTCCCAGTCTTGTGCATTCTATGAAAGTGCCTTTATCATCCCCTTTCCGGCAGAACCAAAAGAGCCTCGCCTGTAATTTTATATTAAAATTCATTCACCTGCCGCAGTGAATCAACACATCCCCGAACAGCATGCTCCAGGTGGAACAGGTGGAAATAACTCGGTCTTACCGCTCCACCTCGCTCTGTTATAAATTTGCTGCATGCCAGTTATGGTAAATTTATGCGCGGAGGCATTTCATATTCGTCAACTTGCGAATAACAAGGAATTTCTTCTGTTTGCATTCGAGCCGGTGTCGCTCCAAGACACGATTCGGATTCATAAAAATGCTGATTAGATTCAGCCAAGTTGGGACTGTATTTTTTTTTATTTTCCTACCCCAGATATGCCGCCCTCACACAAGGGGCTGCGATGATGGGCAGTCCTATCGAAGGAATGCATAACTTGGGCATAACCTTTACATGCTCCCGGTGTGCTGCCGTTTTTACTCCTGCCACAGGATGACCTGTTTCCTGTGAGCCCTTTAGTGTTGCGTCGAGTTGGTATGCCCAACTTTGATTCGTGTCACGTTACATATGTATTTTGGTTTATGTTTTTGTCGTTTTCATGGACATTCTACTGAATTCTGGAATTCATTCATTCGGGTTTTTGCTATTATTCATTAAGAGCATATGGTACCATTGCAATTCCAATTACTAGGTAGCCTGACTAAGGGATTAGGGTATAATATCATGTCAAAGTTTGCAAGAAATTTTGGAATGTCGGATGTAGGGAGTCTGCGGGTTTTAGGATCTATTGCATTTGTTTTGTGCGTATTTGTGTACTTGCTTTTAACCTCGACAGCATAAAGCGGTTGTGTCAGCTTTTGTTATAATTAGGGTATAGCGAAAACAGTTTAGATATATGTATACTTACTATACACACATTTGTAAGAGGTAGGAAAAAGGTTCTGGTAATAATTCATAAAGACTCATTCAGTAGTCAAAAAACAATAAGGCAACGTGTTAACCTTTAGCTGGTTGTGTCAAGTATAAAGCTTCCCATTGGTCTTTTTTTTCAACTTCAGTTTATGTTAGTTTTGCTAATGGTCATATATGTATGTATGTAGTCACCAGTCTATGAGAAATGTCTAGTGCTTCTGATTGTATGTAATGGGTAGATAGACAGAGTCTGAATTTACACTATCGAGCTCAGTGCCAGCGCCCTGGGCGAGATTTCTACGGCGCCCCCATCTTCTATCCAAAAAAGAAAAGAATAAAATGAGAATTGTCCGTTCAAATGGAGCTATGTATTTACACTTTTCGACATTCAACGTTTATTTTTGCTAATTCCATTATAATATAAGTTTTTACATAAATCTGTCGTTACCTTTTATCAAACATGCCTAGTAAAAGTTTATTTTGATTGATCAAAAGGTGTTATTTCCATTCAAATGAAATTGGGAGATTTAGAAAAAAATCATATCAAAGAAGAAGATTTAATTTCTGAAAGTTTTTGTGTATGTCAACTGTGTATTAAACTTAAATTTTATTTACGCACATATCCTAAGGTAAGTAAAATGTCTGATAAAAAAGTGCTACTTCCATTTTTGATTTTTAATTCTTTTGGTTGTTAATACCTAATAATAATGAAAGAAAAATTTGCTGCAATCATTAGTATCGCCTTCCTAAATAATTTTATTGAAAAAAAAGACCTGTACATCAAATAGTGACCATTAAACGTTTTATCGGTTTTTGTAAAATTTTCTTATGGTGTAAATATGTAACTTCTTTTAACAGACGCTTCTCAAATAATAAATCATTTATTTTAAAAAACAAATTAATAGAATTTTACTTTTCTTTCCTTTCTATCGGTAAACTCCCTTGTTAAGACACGGAAGTCTATGTTTTCCTCAATTTCATTTTCGATTCACAAAGTTGCCAAGTTTGCCAATCTAGATTAAGATACAGCCTTGTTCAAAAGTATTAGGCACCCTCGAATATCGGTAGGTAGACGAAGTTGACATGAGTTCCAGGAAAATTTAAGATACCTGGTGTTCGATCGTAACGACGCCGTTTTATTACTGGGGTTTCCCGGTTGTAAAGTACCGTTAACTATAAAAATTGAAGTTTTTCTTAATTTTTTGCTCATTTATGTAACTGAGTTCTATCCGACAACTTGCTATTAAATAACGGTTTGAGGTGATTTCGGTAAAGCGGCTGTGATTATTCTGTTTAGAAGTGTTGACGATTTTAAAATGCCCAAAGTGAAGGAACTAAGCGAGTCTTTGAGGGCTGAAATAGTGGTTCTTGATGCTAAAGGTGTTAGCCAAAGCGCAATTGCGAAAAAATTAAAGTGTTCCCGTTGTGCAGTGCAAACAACTCTCAAAAGGTATAAGGAGTCTAAGTCCTTTAAAAACAAGCCAAGAAGCGGAAGAAAGCGTGCTACAACATCAAGGCAGGATCGACTTTTAACTTTAATGTCACTTCGAGACCGGAAAAAAACATCAAAAGATCTCGTTAATGATCTTCAGGAAGAAACGGGAGCCAGTTGTTCGGCTGTAACGATAAGAAGACGTCTTCTAGAGTCAGGACTTCGAGGTTGTAAGGCAAGAAAGAAGCCATGGCTTTCTCAGCAAAATAAAGAAAACCGACTTAGCTGGGCAAAAAAATACAAAAATTGGAAAGCCGAGGATTGGGCAAAGGTCGTATGGTCGGACGAAACAAATATTGAGGTAAATCTGCAAGCTGTTCTTCTTTACTTTTATAAAAATATTCGATATTCGGAGACACCCACTTTACAAAAAGAAATAATTTTTTTTGTACATTTTTTTTTCTTCAAAATACAGATTTTCGGTCAACCTGGGGCACAATTCGTGCGCCGAAGGACAGGGGAAGCTTATCACCCGGATTGCATTCTTCCTACAGTAAAGCATGGTGGTGGAAGCATAATGATCTGGGCCTGTATGGCTACATCCGGAGTCGGGAAACCGTTCGTCTGCGAAGGAAGGATGAATTCTGAAAAATATACAGCTATGCTGGAAGACATTTTGGAACCGTCAGTAGCCAAAATTTTTAGAGGAGTACCTAACGAGTACATCTTCCAACAAGATAATGCTCCTTGCCATACGGCTAAGAAAAGTCAAGAGTGGTTTTCGAAAAAGAGGATTAGGGTAATTGATTTGAATTGATCACAGTCTCCAGACTTATCCCCAATTGAACATCTTTTGCCTATATTAAAAGCAAGAGTCCACAAACGTAATTGCACTTCAATTTCGTCTCTACGCCAGGCTATTTTCGAAGAATGGGAAAAAATATCTCCAGATGTTTGTGCGACTCTAGTCAACAGTATGCCGAAAAGGGTAGCAGCAGTCATAAAAGCAAACGGAGGAAGTACAAAATATTAATAATAGCAATAAAGTGCAATGCTCTTTAAGAATATACATGTATTTTTATTCAAACATTTTTCATATGGCTCCTTTTAAGAAATAATGGGGGTGCCTAATACTTTTGAACAAGGCTGTACATATTGTCAGTTCTTAACACAACATTCAATCATCATACATTGCACTCTTGAATTTAGCGGTAAAAACAAATATACGTGTACCTTAAATATGTTATGTTTGCCTATGGTGGTACTAGAAAAATCTTGATATTATCTGTCTTACCCTAAAATGAAAAACTATCTAAAAGTTCTTTTTCGTTTTGATTCAACATTGTAGCAATTGCCATCAACAATTTATTTCCAATGTTAGCACTTATTTGTATGTGCATTACTACTACATTCTTTGACATATAATGGCGATTATTTGTTTGTATTAGATATTTACTTCCGAAGCTACTTTTATGATCTTAATTATTGCTAACAGAAGAAAATCTAGAATAAAGAGTTGGTGAACCAAACAGTTATCTTTAAATAATTGGTGATATCATCAAATACTGGTCCTATCATTTAAACCCTTCGAATCAAATACAAAGAAGCTTACAAAAACCCTTTTTGGATAAGAATTCCTTCAAAATGTTCCTAATTTTTTAGCAAATTAATTTCAGTAACTTCTGACTTAAATTAATTTTTTCATTTACGATGTTTAAATAATTCGAATAGAGAAATACAATAGAATTATTTAGCCTTGAGATCGGAAAACTTAACTGAATTTAAGGAATTTTTATTTAAAAATGGTTTTTGGAAGCTCTTTTCATTCAATTTGAACGGTTTCAATAATAGGAGGCCCACTGTCTTCTATGCAAGAGCATAGTAAAGATAGCCTTTAATTTTAATACAAATCTGTAATACACGAGTCTTGGTTAAAAATATATGACACAAATTGTTCAAAGTTCAAGGTGCATGTATTTTAATCATTTTAATTTGCTTCATTAAAAGGAAAGAATTATTTATTGCAAGGATATGGGCCGCAACCATGACAGGGAGGAGTAGCCTTCTCGTAAACCACGGTATCAGCGTAACGGCCGCTCTGTCTCGCTCCCGCTGGGGTGTTGTAGCAGTGAGCCTTGCATATGCAGTCCCACTTGCACGGAGCCTCCCTTTTTATTATACTCCCACGACCGAAGGTGTCACATTTATTCGTTGGGGACGGTTTGCTGCTTTTGCAGTTGCAGCTGGGACAAGGTTTGTCGGACATCTCCTTTCTTTAATTGATTTTAACTTTGTTTTCTTATTTATGTTCAACTTTCAAATTTTAAATACAAAAAGAGAGCCAAAAAAGTAAATTATTTATTTGTTAAATTTCGAATTTTAAAACTAAAGCGTACCAAATTAATGATTTTTTTGAATTTCCTTAGACATGAAATTCAAAGTTTACTAATTTTGAATTTGAGCAAAAGCTAACATAAGCAATCATTGGTATTTAAGAATTTTCTTCTTAACTTCCCATCTGCATTGGACATTTTTGAAAAGACTTATACGTTAGGCACACAGCACACAAGAATGATCATTGGTGAAATTAGGTAATTGATTCTACGATCATTCAAAAATGCCTGCGGGCACACGACACAGTTGGAAGCTTTGAATATACAGTAAAGGAACGGCTATACCCTGTACGTGTAGTCTGTGTGAATGAAGCATCTCCAGCGGGGAAAATTTCAGGGGAAGTGAGCCTTGAGTAAGAAGAAGATACTTCGGCAACTTAAAAAAATTGTGATTTGAAGGGATCGCAGCCTTTCTAACCATTTTTTTGAATTAAAAATGCAAAGACAGAAGGTGAAATGTGGTTAAAAATAGTGTGTATGATACTGGCTTTTATTTGGTGTGTATTTAGTGTAAAATAGTGATGTGTGTGATAAAGAATTGCGGAGTAATTTAAGTAAATTGCAACAGTTGAAAGCAGCTCTTTTACCGATTAAAAGAATAATTTACGAAGAGGAATGTGGACTCTTGCAAATAGAAACAATAACTGAAATTACCGTTTTTATATTTGTTCGGAAAAGTACAAAACCGTTGCAAATTTATTAGGTGGATTTATTAGGGAAGAACCACAGTGATGCAAATTGTTATCGCGTTTTGTGACGAGGTAATCAAGAACTCAAACATCTGTATTTAAACGATTCTCCACCAACTGCCGAAAAAGTTAGAGAAAATATGGGAGAATTTCCAAACTTGCGATCTCCTCAGTGTTTTGGAGTAATACGTAGGTATTAAAATATTTTCTTTCGATATTTTAATTATTTATATTGCGATAGATGTCGTATAGAAGTTGTTAGAGGTACTAAAGGAAACAATACTTAGTTCAGCAAACAGAAATACATTTTATTCCTTGGAGGATGGACAGCAAAAGAGAAAGTATAACGTCTAGATTCGACTCGTGGTCGGGAAAAGGTACTAGATCTGTCACAAATTGTAAAGTAGGACGCGAAATTAAAGAGGGCGTTTCCAGAAGACAACCCCCTAAAGAAAATGCGACGGATTATTATAATTTCAAAGGGTGTTGATCAGTAATTCTTTTCGCTGCAATTGATCAAGAAATGCTCCTACAATTATTTATATTACTTAGCTAAGCTCATGGAATAGACATGAATTCGAACAGAACTTAGTTCGGTGTGTCGTCACGAACCGTTATAAACAGGACGAAGGCTTGGATTCGGACAGGTCCTGAAATCAAATGCTAAGCATTAATAGACTAATTAACATCTGTGTTGATTCGAAAACAGAATTGAGTTAGGATGCCATGACCCAGGAAAATTCTAAACTGTAACAAATAAAATATAAAAAATAGGCGTGGGTCACTGTCTTCGGTGCCAACCCTAAGTTTGCCACAATTTCCCTCCTCCCCGTTCCCATCGTGCTTTTGTTTATTAATGTTGAGCTCTGCCAGAATGAGTGACGTCCTCCGGCAGGATGCTCAAATAAGTGAGCCCGAATCCTGAACGAGGCGCTCCACGTACTGAACCTCTCAAATGGGGAATTGATGGCTCATTTAAATTCAGGTCAACTGCTCCATTTGTACTAGAGCTTCAACCGGCTTAGATCAAACTTTCGCTTGAGCAATTGTCTGCGGAGTCTCTGGGCTTGTGGGTTTAGGAAGAAAATGAGGAATCTGTCCAAGGCTCAACCTCGACCAGGACCAGGAGTGCCGATTTTTCGTCGATTTGGGCCTGCTGGAGAAGTCCTTGGAAATTTGTTTTGCTGAAAGGGATTCCTGTTGCGTACGTGTCGTTCCAAGGTTATAATGGTTCAGCCAATGATGTGGAAAAATTTTATATGCTACCTTTCAACACGAGTGAGCGAAGAAGGCTTTGTGGTGTATTTATCAATTGCCTTGTTTCGGACTCGGAACTGGAGACGTAATCGGGGATTTTTCCAGAGTCCAAACTGAACCTTCTGCGATATAAAGTGGCCTTGGAAATATCCTTTTCTTAAAGCTTTCTTACGACTTTATCGCATTCAAGTGGCAACCATTCGTCGAAAGACGCCATAAAGAGACAATCTATTTCTCGGAGGGACATCGGATTTAATGTCGGTATTTAACGAGGGCGGATTTATATAGCTCTCTTTGCCTTTCATAAAATGCGAAGTATACTTCTTTGGGATTTGAAATCTCTCGCTTGCTGCAGTGCAGCTTAAGTCTGCAGTTTATTTCAGGATTAAAACTTAGCCCAAGTATACGCAATTCAACAATGAGGGGCGAGTTGAAGCTACGCAGTGTAAGCACAAAAAATCTCCGATAAACTCCAGCACGAAATTGCTGCGATAATTGAAAACGAGCTAAATAGGCATTGCAGCACCTATCCCAAGTTTGTTAAAGACCTCTGAACGCCTATCCTTCAGGCTTTAATGAGAAACTTAATTACTTCCAGACAAATCAAAGCGAAGTAATTATGTGCTGTGCACTGTACACCCACTTTCGGTTGTGATTGACACTGTAGTTGGTGATTAATTAATTAATGGCTCAATGCCTTCTCAGTGATAATGTCAAGGACAGGGCAAGCAGTTTAGTTTTGGTATCACTTAAGTGGAATTAAGTTGAAAATCATATACATAATTTTCAATCAGAAATCTAATATGTTACTGAAAAGTTCTAAAGTAGGAAAAAAAGGCATCTCTTTTCGTGGTTCCCTTTCTGTGGTGATGCCCTAGTCGTCTTATTATAAATCCATCACCGGGCAGTTTTGACTCTATCGCAGACCTACATAAAATCAGGTTTTTTTCACTATTTCAAACTGATTCCAACAGAAGTTATTCAAATGTTTACCTGGTATGTCTATCGGGTTGTTTTTAAAGCTTTGAGAATTACTTGGCCGTACTCGTCTCACAGTAAAAATTTTGACTTTAAATGGTTATTAGAAAACCAAAATTGTA
Source organism: Machimus rusticus (assembly GCA_951509405.1). Lineage (NCBI taxonomy): Eukaryota > Metazoa > Arthropoda > Insecta > Diptera > Asilidae > Machimus > Machimus rusticus. Next base: position 1,192,080 of record OX608052.1, on the reverse strand, counting down.
ATTTTGGCAATGACATTTTTACAGTATATTTTGAAAGGGACACATAAAATCGAAATATGTAATATACAAAAATAACAAAACAAATTTTTTTCAGAATCATCCTTTTTATTAGCTATATTTGAATGTTGCGATATTCGACAGATATTTCACTCTTTTATTACACTATACTTGTCTAGTCACCAAAGTCTTAAAGTTACACGCATGACTGAAATTCTTGAACAAAAAAATTCTTAGATTTACACTGAATATGTTCAGGGCGAAGCAGTTCCATGGCTTCTTACAGATCTACTTAAACCTACAACCCTAGGGTTTACGTACATATGTATAACAACTGACATGAAAATAAAAGTACCCAATCCAATAGAGCACTGGACAAGGCCGATTTAAACTAGATGTCATTCATTAGGATTTCAGCTCACGTTCCCAACGAAATGAGGGAAGTATCATAACCTATAATAATTTGTTGAGCCCAAAGCAGCAGGGGGCTTTTATTAAAACTCTTCGCATCGGTTTTGCTGGTTTAAAAAAAGGAAAGGAAACGAGCCTCCCGCCATCAGTTCGAATTTACGTCTTACTTTATTCGTGCAGATATATTGACGAACCTGATTTTTGTGACAAGGGGATAAAAAGGATTCCTGATAGCATTCGATGTTCCAGCCGTGCCAACCGTGAGCCGCTCATCCTCAGCGTGCGATGGAATAACTTAACATTTCATAGCACAACATTTTGTTGGGCGCTCCGCTCCGGCAAAAGAAATTTAATCAATTCACCACCTTTTTTCGACGGCGATAAAAGGTTGTCTGATGAGGATTTTTTGGGTTATCCTGAAGCATGAAAACTCTGGAGGTTTTTATTGAGTTATAGAGCCGTCAGAAAGGTTGAAAAGTATGCCTATAACAACCTCCAAGGGACTCAACGTAATTTTTTTAGGGCTCTGCATTGCGCCACAGAGTTGCAGTAGGCTCCTCCCACCTGACAACAGTCATAAGGCGTCAAACAAATTCAACTCAGAGAATTTTATTATAAAAAACACCGCGACTTCATAATGACTGGGTGATTCATCATAATGTTGTTTTCATAAGGATGTCTTTTTTAATAACTGAATTAGTGTGACGTGCCATTTATTCAGCGTCAGTCAGGTGTGAATGTGAGTAATTGATTGGGAAGCTGTGATTATTTTCATCTCCTTTAAATTATTAAATTATTTTGATTCTAGATGAATCTAATAAGAATGAAGTGAGAATTCTAAATAAAATATCTATTGTACTTAAGAAGTAATTAAACGTTTGTAATAAAATCGTTATGAATTTGATTTATTTATACCTAAGTATTGGATTTATTTATACCTAAGTACTGGATTAATTTAAATTTAACTAATAATTGTAGTCGACTTAATCAATTAAAATAGTAAATATAACCTTTTTGAAATTGTAAAAATTATTAAATAATAATTGGCTGAAAATCATTGCTATAAATATTTAATTTCGCATTGGTTCGTAAAAAAAACAAGATTTACAACAGCACACATAAAGTAAGGGCGGGCTAATTTGCAATGCTTTCTAATTTTTCTTATTTAAGGAGATTTTGAAAGCATCCCCCGGGAATTCACGAGAATTACAAATGATTCCAGTACCCATATTAGTTAAAGAGCACCTTAACTTCCCGGTGCTAAGGGTCTTTTACGAGCGAAAGGTGCGTCTTCGGTCTATAAAAAGACGAGTGAAAGTGGAAACTTTCCAATAAGTCCAAGTTGGAGTGAGCATACATATTGTATATTTGAGCTGCTAACAAGATTGCTTGTTTGACAAATATTTTTCCGCCCGTGCATTTGTATTGAACGACAGACCGTAGAGCACAGACTGCGGCGCACCGTGCCGCACAGAGGAAGCTACATTTAACCAAGGGAGAGCCGTGGGGTCGAGATGTACATTATTTCCGCTCGAAAAGGCAAAGTTAAAATACCCGAGGGGTAATTGAATTACTGGCGAAATTCCTGGTTGCAAGGATGTCGGTTATCCCTTATGCGGGTTGCTTTTTTACGAATTTATGCCACACACATCCCACATCAGCATGCTCCAAAAAGCCAGAAGGTAACGAGATAGAATTTTATAAAAAAAAATTTGAAAAAAATTACCTGAAACCTTCAGCAGCCCAGGAGCTAATGTATGTCGCAAAGCTCAATAGCACATAGATTTTCTGGGTTGTAACCTGCAATTTTGGGCGATACCCTAATTACCCCTAAATTTATGCTAATTTCGTAAATACAGTAAATAATCGCAAGAGTTACACATTTCGAGGCGGAGATTTATGAACTGCACCACAGGTTTGGGAGCTGGGATCCCGCACAATGGCCCTAATTACTCCTGGGGAGATAAGTTTGCTATTATATTATTCTCGAAGGTATAGGGAAACTGAAAGCGAAATAGAGAGATCATACCGGTAGATGCGAAGCGCTTCACGTGTGGGGCAGATTTTCCTGCCTATTCGTGGGTGCAAAAGGGTACAGCAGCGGAAGTTGCTTCAACTCACCCTACAGATTCTAGGCTGCTCCTCGTCCTGAATCTGTATAATCATAAAAGCGAATCTACCCTCGACATCTACTGCTCAAATAGCTTGCACGCTTAATTGGATCGATAAACATTATTACATGCAGCGCATCCCTCTACATGTGAGCCCCCGACTCAGCTATTGCGATAGAGGTGTCCAGAGGTTGGGGTGTGCTGCACCCCGTTGGAGGGTAACATTTTTTAAGTTCATTATAAATTCAGCACAAACGCACATTATGGAACGAAACGGCAGCAGTTAAAGAGGTCAAAAACCTGCAGGGCTAAGTGCTGTTAGCAGTGCTCAGAACACTTCTGTTTCTTTACTCGTTTCCAAGTTGTCCATAAAACTCAGTTTTTTGCCCTTTCATAAAATGCAGAGTCCCGCGTTATTGTCCCAGAACCAATGTGTGCATGATCCACTTTCATAATTTAATATTCTTTTGCAATAAGAGTAGAAATGAGGTCTGCCAGGGCGGCACGGTGCCATCTTTGTTCTACTTCTGTAGAGGAAGGGCTTCCCGAAAGGCAAAGGGTAGGCGAAGGCACGGGGCACCCCTGCCGCCCGTCATGTATCCACTTTTGTAATGCAGATGCAGCAGGAGGCGACTTCTATTTAGTTTCGCCCACTCAACACATGCCGTAGACATTTTAATGTATCAGATGCCACAGCATCGTTTGCCAGCGACACTTCAAGGGCGACTGCAATTTATAGTACTTTAGTTGCTCATAGTTACATCGCAATTGCCCAAAGTTGCCTGTGTTTGTCCTGAATCAAATTGCCCATTTACTACTCCAAGGAGCTGTAAGTACCTGTCTTATGTGGGTTATCCTGCAGAAATGTGAGCGACACACAGCTGGAAATTGTAGGCCATTATGTGGATTAGCAGCTCATGCCCACTATTGCAATTATCAGTTTATTCCTACGGTAGGAAGTTCATAACCTTTACGGGGACTTCTTTCTCCATCATACCTGTCGCATATTCAATTCGAAATTTGCAGTAATGATTTCCAAGCAAGGCGACGAACGATCCGTTCTCAAATTGAAATTGATGTGGCCTGGTGGGTAAGCTTAATTGAAAATTATTGGAGTGGAAACTTTAAGCGTTTTACTTTTCCCTTTCTTACAAATTTTCAAGCAATTAAGTCTGACAATGAAAAATTTGAATTTAAATCCATCAAAGGAACAATTCCATACTTTCCTTCTAGGGCCATTGATCTTATCATCCTTTGAGGTACCCATCTTTCACAGGAATTTTCTTACAAATTCCTTCAACCTCTCCTTGTATGCTGGCAGTAAGCCTTTCAATAATTTCATTATTTTTTGATGTTTTGAATATATTGCATACCAACAAGCTAACAAGGCTTATGAAATCATATATGGTATGTATTCTAAGTTTAGAGGAATTAAGGCATGCTATTATGTGATAATAGTGGTCATCTTTTGTTTTTAAGGTATATAAGTTGCCTATCGTATAAGAAAATGAATTTTAATATCGTTTTAGGGTTTTATTAGAAAATAAGATTATGTCTTGTTAGACACTTTGATACAGATTCCCAACACATATATTGAAGAATTCAGAAATACTATTTTAAGGTTTATTTATAATTAAAACTATTAGCAATATTGCTGGCAATACCTTCTTCATAAACGAGATCGTTTTCTATTGAAGTTCTAATTAGGTTAAATGGGTATCATCATAGGACCAGAATTAAAATTTTTTATGGTTATTCTTTAAATGATTATCTAATCCGGTAAAATGCCCAAGATATTAGTAAAAATATATAAAATCTAGTTATTCCAATAGTTTCTTAAAAAAATCCGACTAAATTTCTTGCGAGCAATTTTCTAAAGTTCTAGGAAGAAAAACATTTATCTTACCATACATTGGGAATAAATATGCTTCTAGTAAGATACTAATCAGAATATTAAAATAAGATGAATGCTTTCATTATTATTGTTGAAAGAAATTAAAATTTAGGTATAGTTTACATATTTAGTATTTATTAATGACCTATGTAAAAAATAAGGGTGGGACTTTATACAACATTTTGCTACTTAACAAACAAACTGAGCGGAGTTGAGTGTTAATGAACTTTTGGGTTAAGTATGAAATTCAACGAATTTTATTAAGTCATAAACACTACTACATTATCAGATTCCATATTAAAGTCAACCGCACCGCATTCGAACAGATTGCTGTAATTGCATGCAGAAGAATCTGTGACCAAATGAATACGAATCTAGCAATTTTGCATTCTAAGGATTTTCTCGGTTTTAATATACGAAGGAACTTTGCATGACACTTGGTTCTAATGGCTCCTAAATTCCTCGTTTTATTGGCTATCAGAACTAGAAAAGGGATCAAGATGAGGTTATGCGGTGGCGGTTCATAGTGCGAAAATCTGTTCCCAGCCATATAAGCCAAGTGTAATTAATGGCCCTCCATCCCTACAATAAAACACACCTTCAGTGGTGCTACTGCCGGGTTCTATCGTCGGTTAGAAAACTGAGCAAATATTGGTATAAATATAAAAGCGAATGTCCAATAAATACGGAACGTAGTCGTTCCAATCAAATATGCAACTAAGCACTATGGGAATCGGCCTGAATGGCCAACCCTTGTCTTTCTTTATCCCCCTTATCCTCGGAGACAGAAATAGATTGAATCGACAGATTCAGCTCCGGCTCCGGGCACCATCGCTCGAGAATTCGATTCAGAGCATGTCCTGCTTGATAAAATTTCCCATTCGAAATATTGTGAAATGTGAGTCGATAATGCCCTTTGTGGGGGGCCGGCTGGCGCAGAGGACGTCTGATATGTCAACAATCAAAGCTCCTTAAAGGACACAAGGATTGGCATGTCTCTTCTTCAGACCGATATCGGGAGGCGACAGCTGCGACGATGGTCGCTCCGACAGTTTGTAATATCCTTCGAGCACCTAGGCCACTTCATGAATATTTTTCGTTAACATTTTTGATGTTGTCCTGGAATTGGGTTCTATTATACATGGGCAGAATATCATCCGTACGTCTTCTCAAATGCAAAACGATGTGATATTTCACACTCATTAATCCATCTAATATGATCATGTCTTATGCGTATTTAACTCATAGTACATACAACAGAGCAAAGTAGGTACTTAGGTACTCAATGAAAGAAGAATTACTCGGGTTTATATCAAGATTAATCAGTCAGTCGAGATAAAATTGTTTTTCAAAAATTTTGCTCAATACCTAATGTTCTATTTCTGCAAAAAATCGCTAATTTTTATTCTGAAATGGGCAAGTGTCCTCGCCTAACTTGTAGAGAATTAAATTCTGCACAAAATTGATTGTAACCATTTTTCCCGTAACTACGATATTTTTTGATTTATTTGCGAAATAAAAATAGTGAAATTTTTACAGTTTTATTTCATAAATAACTCAAAAATGGTCAATCGGATGTCAAAATGTATCGGAGCATTTCTATAGACAATTTTGTCCTCTACGATGTTACGCAACCAGTTTTACGATATCTGTTACCGTTAACGAATGACTTGCAAAATCCCAAAGTACCATCTTGTGATCAGTTTTGACAGTCACTGTATATGCATCCATCGGGACAAAAAGCAATATTTTTCGTTTTCCGTGCTATAGGAGAGCGCGATTTCGTAAACGCATATACCTACATATGTATGTATTTATGAGAATAAACACAAGGCTTTTAATAAGCTATCAAAAACACGAAGAATCAAAATCTTAACAATGTTGATACCTCAAGTGGACAGAAAACCGGAAAGGGCCTCTACTTCTACTTGGGCGACACTAGTGGTTACATGTGTCCACCGGAATAAACAGAAGCAACATACGAAGGCGAAAACTCATTTGTTCTTTACGCCCTGACAGGTGCTAACAATGGTTTCTCGAAATTTTCCATTAAGAAACCTCTTGGCAGAGGAGTGCGGATGTAAAAAAGGCCTTCTGAGTTCCCCGGGATCGCAAGAAGTCACTCACTCATGCAGGACGAAAGTCACTTATGTTTGCAGAGGAGCTACCCGCCCTTATGGCGGCTCCTCGGAGCACAAAGCCAGTAAATGCTTAGTTTACTCTGTAAAGTCACTTCACACCCATATGAGAGCGGATATAGTGAAATATTTATAAAATGTGTGCTTGATGGACAACGGCACTTGTGCGGACTTTATGTGTGTTTTGTGCCGGACAGGAGCCCTTGCTGGGGATTGCTCACAACCCGAACGGTGCCATGTCGACCATTTCCTTGGGAGGTAAATGAATTTTTGGATCATTTAACAAGATTAGGGCGGATAATTTTATTACGAAATGATGGGACGCTTGCCTATCAATCCCTCATCAAACGTGCTCGTTGCGTGTCATGTGGAAAATGTGCTGGCTGAGCTGGGCCAGACGTATTCAATTTTCAAACAAACTGCTAATTTCGAAAACGAAGGAATGGAATATTGAATTTTTTTTTTACCTTCTACATAAATTTCGGCACGCATAATCAAATGACGAAGAATCCTGAAAAGGCTCACTACTGGAGCCCCAAGGGGCGAGCACTTCTAGCTCCAATTCATCACAATCACAGGGCAAATCTGTTGCTAATAGAAATTAGTTGCTGTCGGCTTTTCAGAAAAGTTTATTAGCCACATCAATCAAGGTAAAATGTCGGCCCGTGCGCACATGTATTTCGCCTCGAGGCTAAAATAATGTTTTGGGATTGAGGTCCATCGCTGTCGCTAAGATATACAATTTCTCATCTCATGAAATCTGTCTAGTTTTTGTTGTTATATTTTGACCCTCCTTGTCATCGTTTATTCCATAGACGTATAAGAGAAATGCCTTTCAAATATTTCAACAGAGATAATTTCCAAATTTTCAATTATGGTCGATCGCTAATGTTAGCCGGTTACGTCTAATATTTCGAAAATAAATTTCAATACGTTTAGAACGTAAACAATTTTGCCTCCTACTTCATATTCAAATTGATTAATTGCACTAATTGTATTAAAACATTTACATACATACATATGTGTTTAAGGTTTTATAACTACATACTTGTGCGAAGTATTAAGTGTAATTCTTGGTTGGCCAAGGTTCATATGTGGTATTCAATTTTTCAAAGATGGCAAAGGGAATTTTAGAAGCCAGGGAAGCAGTCACAAAAATGAATATTAGTTTATCATGGACCTGTGTTAATTGTATGTTTTAAGTGTCATGACTTATTGCATACTCAGTGGTGAAATAGTTGTAGAAAATATCATATTTATTAATATGAATCTTATAACGAAACAATCAAAACATAAAATATAACAAAAATTCTATAATATGTATACACAGTATATTCTTGTAACATAAATAAAAATACTTAGCTGCCTTGTACAGTAGCTCGTTTGTTTACAAGACATGATCTACCATAATATTTTCCGAAAATTTAATGTTTAAAGACACTGGCAACTTTACCTACGCTGGGCAAACATTCGAAGTTCTTAAGTACTAAAGAATAACACATTCTTGTGGCATTTCCGAATTCGTTTAATGGGAAATTTAAAGACGAGACTTGTTAGGGTTCAAGATTTATTTGGGTCAAATACCTTACATATGCATAGTATTAACTTATTTAGTAGTATAGGGCAGTATCTTCACTATCAGAAGCGCCATTCATAACCACTGTAATAAATAAACAAATTTCTCTCTTCATTATGTATATTTGTGAGCATATCAGATATCTGAAATGATAGATTGCTGCTGATGTCGCATTAGTAGAGCTTGCCTGTGTGCTAACCTTAGCGGAAGACCAGAGTACCTTAATCATTTTTATCTGAAACTATTCGTAGATAATCAAATATCTAAAGTATAAGTGAATTAAATGCTCGTCGACAAGTTCCAATATTATGTAGATTTAGTGCCTCGGAATCTGACACGATCTGTTCTCTACTGCTATGCTTGCCCTAGAGTGGCGCTCCTGCCGTGTTTGTTACGCCACTAGTCTAACATTTCAGTGACTTATATTCTAAGTACATACATGTGATAAATTTAATAGATGAAGGATTCTCTATCGAGTCTTGTGCATGTTCCTTTGCAGTCAAAGGATTTGTCCCGTACCTCGAGGCCCCGGGGAATTTTCACATGAGCAACTGGGAAGTCTACGCACTATCATTCAAATTTAATTTCATTACACCGGCACTTTGGTGCTTCAACTTTAATATAAACTTGTAGGTCTTGGAGGTTTTCGATCAATAACGCCCCTCCTGCACTGGGCTACCCAATTTTCAGTAATTTACGAGAGCAACTTTGCTGGAATCTGGTAAACACTCATAAACACTAGAGTAAACACTTGGAAGACATCCACACTCCTTGTAATCGTGTCGCTCTGCTACTTTAATTATATTAGTTGATGGGATCAGAAATCGTGCTGGGGAAGGATTTTAGTGAATTTCTGCAATTAGATTAAGCAGCTCTAAGCTCCTTAGTCTGGGACCGAAAAGAACGCCTCTGGCAAAAGTTTGTCCCATCAAAGTAGGGCTGATAAAATTAGCATAGCGGACGGTGATTGATTACGGCTTGGAAAGTGAAACTGTAGTCCTTGTAAACATAGCTCAGGTAAATCACCACGGGCTGACTCAACATCGTCGTCCCTTTTATAATTACCACGTTTTTGTGATGAGTGCAAGTTCTTTTATGAACGATGATACGTAGGTAGTTTTCAAGAAATATGAAGGTGTCTGAAACCTTCTTGGAGATATACCTACTGAGACAATTAGGAATCAAAAGACGTGCGTTAAATAACCTTAAGTAGAGAAAACCCTTTTCTTAGGGGAAAATATTTCTGTCTCTCGCTGTTTATACTAAAATAAAAAAATTCTTGGAACAGATTCAGTTTCAGGTCTTCTTACAGAATTTGACAAATTTGAAGAAACGTAAATTTGCGTCTCAAAAGTGTGGAATATGCAAACCAGAAGTGGGTTTCAGAAGTCAACATTACCATATCGTAACTTTTTCCGTTATTCCCAGTGTCGAAAATAAGGTGTCCCATTTGAAATATTTCCTTGACATCGAAATGACATTGAACGTCATGCGCAAGGTTAAATCTAAAATCACCTCAGATAGCCAGGGATAAATCTTATAAATTTTGTGTTGACCATTTTCCTCAAAATGCACTGCCTTCGAGTGATTCGGTTGTTGGCTCTTGCTTCACTCCCGCATATGTGTAATGTCATACATTTTTAAATAAAACCAGAAACCGAAAATATAATTTTGTTTTATACCAGGGACCGAAAATAATAATTATTTATGAAGTTTAAATCAAAACAATCATTATGTTATGCCAATCTGAAATTAATTATTTCATTTACGGGACATTACTTTTTGATCGCTTGATAACTATTACGAAGCAATTTTTATTTTTTAATTATTCGTAATAAAACTCATTTATTTTCCTTTATTTAAGGAGTGAAAAAGTAAAAATAAAACATAGATATAATATGGAATGATAGCCTATTCTTTTTTTCAAGTGGGTAAAAACTCGTTGGTTATTATTATTTATCATAATGAATTGTAAGTTGTGTGTAAGAAAAAACGGTAGTTAAGTATTAACTATTGGAAACATTTGGCCAAGCTTTTGCAAATCTGAACTAATACTTAATGCTATCATAATATTAAATTAATTTTCAATAAAGACCTTTACGCACAGAAAAAAAATACACTTATAAATTAAATCCATGTGGTGTTCTTAATTACGTGGCCGCCACTGTAACTATAACGTTTTTTCCGCGTCGCCACACTATGAAACACTGAAAAATGGCATGACATTTTTCTTTTTAGTTTTGAGATATATGACAGTTTTTATGTGATACATAGTTTTACGAATTTTTCGAGTTATTTTAATTTTAAAGAACACATCTAAATTTGTTTACGAATGCGGGTGGTGGCATTAGGATGCTTTAGCTTTGATAAAAACAAAATATGAATTGAAAATTTGTATTACAGCTGAATCGAAACTATTCCATTGCAACGACCCAATACATCACGCCAAATTGCCCGTTTCAATAAAGTTTAGGTGAGGCCTATTCTATGTTATTTATTATTATTGCCGTTCTGCGTACCTATAAAGTGGCCCCGCTACATTTTGCTGCGACTAACTGCCGCTGGCAGCCGTCAATTTCGACGAACGAAAATTTTACAGAAAACTCATATTTTACTGACAATGAGCACAGATTTCGACCAACAGGAGTCCTTGGGCTCGTGGGCTGGCGCTGAAGCCAAAATCTAATGCTTAACATAAATCCGAGCAAATTTTGATTAATTTCCGTTCGGTCTAATTTAGCAGCCTCGAAAACCGGAGAAACAAATTTTTCTCCATTGGCAGAGTTTTTCGGAGCGAAAGGGGCAGGCCGGGTAGGTACTGGATTTAATCAGGATAAGTGGTTTATAAAGCTGAAAGAGTTTACGGCTCCTGTGGGAACCTTTGAGCCATTTATTCCAGTTACTATATCGTGAAAGGTAAATACACCCAGAACCCCACCTTGGCCCATGGCCGTGCTTATAATCTGCGAGACTCCTCCTTACGTTGCGCTGCTCCAGAGTTTATCACTCCTAGCAGAAACCATAATCCTCCCGGTTGGGCTCTGTTCGGTGTTAATTACGTGAGCGTTTTGTTTCGTGTTTTGCCTTCTGATTTTCCTTTGTTTTGCTGGGAACCTTATCTGGTCCTCCCATAAACATTTTGGTGTGCTTTTTTATAATCCAAAAATTCTAGTCTCCTCTGAGAGCAATTTGCTAGGGACAGCCCGAGTTAAGACCTTTTCTTTGTGATGCGCTAGATCCTAAAAACCATGAAACCGCTACCCACACGATTTTGAAACTTTCTCCTTTTTATTTTAGCTAGTAAAAGGCTAAAATTGAAATTCCTCAATGTGTTTCCAAGGTTTTTTTGAGACGACTCTTATAGAAGAAAATTTAATTACAAAAATGGTTCCCCGCCATGTTAGATTCTTGACTTCAATAACCGCTGTATTTCACATATGCAATAGCTGCGAAGTATTTTTGATATACCGGCGGAATGGAAATAAAATATGCTGTTTCAATTTTGTTACAACCTTTATCTGTTACAACTTTATTTTAGTCCATATTTCGTAAAGTGTCATAATTTGTTTAAACAGTGATTTTACAATGTTGAACAATTGTAACAGCTGTTACCTATAAATTAATTTATTACGCTTTCTACATACCCATATCTTGCATACATACTTTGAACGATTAATTTAGTAAAGACTGTTAAATATTTTTAAAAACGCAGAAAATTCTGTCGGTTGGGTGTAAGGAGAAAATGTGACCAATGTGCACGTAAGTTCATCACCCTATGAAAAGAAGAACTCTGTGAGGTAAAATAAAATTAAAATAACATTCAAATAATTGTAGGGATTAAAAACGTCTCGTCCATGCAGTGCTTGATTATTTAAATGCAGAAGCTTTCAACAAGAACAAGTGTCACTTTTGACAATAAGTTCTAACACTTCCCCCGCCTATGTTCGCTTCCGCTGACTACTCACTCTTAAATATGCCAAGCCAGGCTCTATGGAAGTGGAAAAGCGTTGAATGTTCTTAAAGAATTGTGACACGTATTAAATCTGAGCCTTATGAAAAACATCACCACTTTGAGGAGTTTTAATGTTTTAAGACAAACTTTTTACACTGACCCCCTCCTACTACTCTACCTGCAGCATGAATATTCGGAGAAAAATGTTTTAAAATTCTTTCAAGAAATTTTTACCCAGAAGGTAGACGAATGTATATTTTTCAGGAATCTCATGATGATGCTTCCATTTCTGCGATTGTTTTTATATTTTTTGATGTCTGGAAAGCGGTTTTGTTAAAGTACTCAATTTAATCTTCGTCTTTCTCTTGGACCTGGTGGTACATACCTACATATCCTCAACATTAAGTTGTGTGAAGTAATTGTTACTTCTGCTGCTGACAAATTTCAAACAAATAGCAAAACTCCCTGCGGCGAAATAAATCTGTGCCCGAACCCCAACCTTTAAATTATTCATCTGAAAACCCATTACCCAAGCAAACTAACAACATTGAATTCATTCAGCGCACCTTCCGGTGCACCTCGCCACTAGTCGGACATGCATCCTCCTGGTGGAAATAAGGGATGCAAACCCTTCCGGAGTCCTCGGATTCTGCATCTCGTACCTGGCGCACCTGCCTCGTTGTTCGGGATATTCTCGTCCAGGTAATTTTAGAGACATGACATAGTGAGCCAGTCGTCAAATGAATGAAGCTTTCAGGGGTAATATTTGTTGAGCAATTAGCCTAGAATCACAAAAATGTACGTGAAACCGGATGTAAAAGTGCAAAGAGCGCTGGGTCCTGGGATGCTAGGGAATTCAGGTAAGAGCTATAAATAAACTGGTACTCGCCGCGCCCAGGCAAAGCCCGATGGACTGTGTTTGGAGATTTTTTATCTCCACTTCCCGGATGGAAAAATATAGGAAGCAGAACTTTTCCATTTTTCATAGGGTTTTCCCTAGAACAGCCGGAAATGTTTGGCTTCATGTACGCTACCTAGGGCTCCTAAAGGATTTGTTTAAACTTAATTACCTTATTCTATCTACAAGGGCTTTAATTAGAGTCCGGCAGTCTCTCAGGGAATATAGCTGGGACGTATTCCTGGCGAATTTCATTAAAGTCAGAACAGTGAGGTACAATTTCCGTGTAAATATGAATTGATGAGCGCGTTAATGATGCAAACGTAATCAAATGAAAATTTCTACTAGGTTGTTGACCGTATAACTGTGGCAAGTCAAACCTTCAATGGTATATGTATATGTATTTGCCTCAAGGGAATATTTTCCCATTTTAATCATGCCATTTTCGATGATATGGAGGACTTTGATAGCCTTTCCCAACTGCAACGCAGAAAATATTTCAAAACTCGTCAATACTGCGTCTGTCATGTAACGATGCAATGCAATGGGGTTTAGTGAAGTGAACATTAAAATCTTTTATTTTTATGGTTAAATCAAACGGAAATCTTATATGTATGTGACCTCTTTTGTCAGTTTATCCCTCCATATATATAACAAAGCTGAACTGAACTGAATTGAATGTAAAACTATGCATTGTGGCTAGATTTGAAACTGCAAACTTCAAATTTGCCGCTTCGCAGCTCTACCAACTGAGCTATACCCATGCCGATGCCTTTTGAGTGATTCAGTCTTAATAAAGCGACGTGTGGCGTTGGATGCTTAAAAATGAAATTTTGAATTGACTATTTTTAATAGTTAATATTGAACATTTAAATTGTTAAAAATTTACAGATTTGGATGATGCGGTCATTTAACAATTTTTTTTTTAATTAAATTGACCAACTTTATTTTGTTCAGTGGATTCGTAAGTCGCGGAATCAAGATGGAGATAAAAAACTGAAAATTTCTTGAATTCCCGATGAATCAATAGTAATTTGATCGCGTCAACAAAGAATATTGGCATTATTTACCCGGTTTATGTTAATTTTCTTGTTATTCCCATTACCCACAGAAATGCGACCTGTACCATTGTAATATATAGATGTAATTACCTATCCTTCTGATCTAATTTTATTTTTGTTCGGCGTGGGTAATTGTTCCATACAAAAATGCCCATTGTCCTTTGAAAAGTGTAAAAAAAAAAGTCAGAAAAGGCCTTCTAAGCTATTTTTTTGGTAATACAAATTGCGGGAGACAACAATGGAGTTTCAATCTCTCAGAAGCAGCTCATTTCTGAAATATTGGAGGAATATGGTATGACGAGATACTGCACGGCCAATATTCGCTCAGACCCTGGTTTTCATCTAGAAAAATGTATTACCAGTTGAAGATCGATATGGCTATCCTGAATTACCTATCGCTTTGCTTAAGAAGACCACATATCACTTACAGTGTCAGCAAGCTGCACTATTTTTATAAGAAGAAATATACTAGTGATTCTAGTGTTGCTAATTTAAGACTTGACTTAATATTAAGCTTAGAAGTGCATGGGTGAGTTAAAGCGCTGTTCATGTGAACGACAATTTCGATTGTGATGAGGCAAATAACTATTTTCTGTTTCAAAAGAAAAATCCAAGATGTTTTTATTGAGGTAACCAAGCCGGTCTCATCAGTGCAACGACGTATATGTAAATTTATGCCCTGGGAACCTCAGACACAGACATTTCTTCTTGCGACCAGCTTTTAAGACCAACTATTCCAATAAGTTACTTTACATCTCTTTCGTTCTACTTTGTAGCAATTTCAGAAGCTGTATGAATCAAGACGACATATTTTTGCTTTTGTAAGCCGCACTCATTAAATCTTAGCTCAGCATTTTCTCGTTACGAGAAAAAAAAGATAATTTTTGTTAAAGATCTTATAAAAATCCACTTAGTCTGGAAAACGTCTTATTTCCTTTCTTTCGCCCATGAAGTTTCTATATCAGACGTCGCAATGAAACTTGCGGAGAGCTCTTTGTTTAGTCAGACAAATTGCAATAAAAAAGTAATTTATACGACTGAAGGCAGCTAGTCGAATCAGTCATAAAATTTGTAGTAGAGTTTTTAGCTCTTTTAATGACGAGGTGGAGTTCATAAAATATGCATTACGCCGTAATACTTACCTCTTAGGGGGGATGCCCCAGTGCTCGAAATTTCAGGGCAGCACATTTTCAGGGATTCCTCAAAGGTATCAGTTCGTTAATAAAAATAAGATTCCCTCCGTTCGTAGTACGGCGAAAAAATCGAAAAGCTCTGCATCAGGTGCCTGCGAAAAACTTTATTATGCAGCTGTACCTGCTGGGCAGACAAGATAATCGATTTTATCTTTTCATGGAAAAAGAGTTTTAAGTTGAAGCCAGAAAAGCAGCAGGAGCAGCAAAAAGAATAATGAGAGGGAAAAAATTTAAAGAAGCTCAATTTAGACTTTTCCTATATTGTCCTGGCAATTTGCCCATGGCTGCCGACCTTCCCCTCCTGTACTGACATTCTTATGCATTGCTGACTCCTTATATTTGTGCAATTTCACAGCCCACTTCCAGTTAGGTTACGTAATAAGTCCTCTTTTCTGGTTGACTCTGACTGTTCGGAGAGTGTCCTCTTTTCAGTGATTTTAGTACATATGTATCTCCGATGCACGTACATATATTGCATTATTGCATCGTCATTGGGAAGATGCATCAATGCGGATCATGGTACTTGAAAAATCTGCAGCAAGAAGCGTTACACGGTCGAAAAACACACTTCCTCAAATTCTTAAAAAAAAGATACTGCTAAGACTTCATATCTTGGCAAAATTCGTAAAAAGGACGTCATTAAAATAAATAATTTCTGTATTCGATATCAGTTACTAACTTGTTAATATTTGTATTTTGTGTTATTCATGCAAAATATCGTTTATTCATATTTGTCGAAATAATGAAGACCCATTGGATGAATCTTTTCCATTTACCATAATCAAAAGACCTTATTTTATCAAAATCAGTCAAGTAGCGTAGAAACAAATACTGAATAAATGGTAAAAGGTAGAAAGACAAACAACATTTTGAAATTATTTTTATTTATATGTAGTTAATACAATTTTGATTATGTTGATATGGTTATCAAAACATATTTTAGTTCCTTGCGGGCAGGTCAGACACATCTTAGTATCTAGCCCGTCTGACAAATGTTTAAAAATAAACTTTGTCATTGGTCCGTATTCCATTAACACTAACCCTACTATGTATACTTTTTACTTTCAATTTAATTATTATTCATTATTTCTTGCCTTCAAACGGGAAAAAATACATTTTCATTCAAAAGTTGTTTCGGAATGGCCAATGCTAAAAGGCTCTTCAATTATACACGTGCCCAAGTTTATTTCAACGCTAGATTAAAAAAAATAATGTTCGCAGCCATATTGGATCCGTGTCGACTTGAGTTGTTAAAATTTTTAATAATACAATGGCCTGCATTAAGTCCAGATCTTAATCCAATCGAAAATGTGTGGACCATTGTAAAAACACAGCTGTTTTGGTCCGAAAATTCTCCTAGAAATTTAAACAAGCTTTTGATACGGGTATAAATGGAATGGCAAAAAGTTCCGGATAAAATTATTCAATACTTGGTGGTATCCATGCCAAGACGAGTATACAGTGTTATAAAAAACAAAGAACTTTGGACAAAATATTAAAACAATATGTATGTATGTACTTTGAAATATCAAAATCGAAACGTGCAAAAGTGGGTCCAAGGACTGGATTTATTTATATACCTATATGTATATATTTTTTTGTTATGTTTATAAAAATGAGAAGTTAATAAACGTGTTTGATTTTCTTGTTTAAAGACACAAATGTAGATATGTAGGTGTAACTTTTTTCAAAACGTTTGTTGTACTAAATAAAAATTCTTGTCCGATACATATTATTATGTAGTTGGAAGCGTTTTACAAAATACATATGCTCGAGCAGAATGGCAAATACGGGACCTATGACAGGACATCACGAACTACGATAATTTTCCGAGAAAAAAGAGGAAATATGCACACATCGCAAATGGATGGGCTCGGGAGCCAGTGGCTTCCTCCCGGTCCATTTTAATCCCTTGTCACCTAGATGCGACCACCGCAAATAAATTGGTTTGTGAGGTTCCCATAATGATGAGGTATTGATGGAAGCGGGTATTGATTCCGTCCCTAAGCGAGCACATTAATATAGCCCAAGCACGCCGGATTCTCGGATTCGGATGTGGGTCCTCACTCACCGGGGGGCGCGGGGGGCTGCACGGATATTCGGTGAATTGCTTTGTTAAAATAAATTGGTCCAATCAATCCCTTTCCAGCCAGCCCGCCCTGACAATGCGAGCCCCATAAAAATGAGGTTCATTTCGTTGTGCGTGGAAACTCCCTTCCCGTGCGTCGTACCAATGGTGAATTTAAGATGAAACGACGTAGACGTACCAACTTCTGAGCAGTTATTGATGTACAGGAAATAAATGTTGACATCAATTCGGAGTGGTGATTGAAACGGCTTAAACGGGACTGGAGTGAGATTACGGCGGAGGCATATCTACTTATGTTTGCCACATAATGACGAAACTTCCTGGTTTATTTGCTTTAAGGACTATGCTCAATTCTACCGCTGTCTGTCTCAGTTTATTACTGTTATTTATGTTCTGCGACTCTTTTCTGCAGTAGCAATTTCAACGGATGCCGTTTATGCTTTAGCTTAGAAACAGAAATATTTCCAGAAAAAAAAACTATTTAAGAAGGATGGTAACGTTTCAAGATACGAAATAAGTCATCTTAGCAATTTGTTTTCTGATTTGCAACCTACTGCTTTTTGAAGTAAAACTTCTTTATTAGTAGCGCTGGGAGTAAAATTACAAGATCACATCACGTCATGTTTCTAAAGTTCCGCCTCACAACGAAGGCGGAGGAATTCTGTGTACAGCTCTTACATAGTTTAAGAATATTGTGTATCAAAAATGATATTATCGATTTTTTGGGCCAATCTAATATGTAGATGATTTATGTGTCATTAAAAGAAGCTAAAAAACATAACACACGCATCACTGTCCCAACACTTTTCACCACAGATTTTGTGCGGACTCGGCCATGGTCTTCTAAAAGAAAAATTTTTCGATATTAAAAATTACGATCTGGATGACGATGTTTGTTATCCGATTATTTTGCACTCTTAACTTAAGTACGCGGTTGAGAATAACGACCCCGGTGCCCTCCTGATGGCGGATGGGAAAGTTGCTAAATCTCCGTATCTGATGAGCACAGTAAATATCGTGTCTCCGTCAGGCTGCTACACTTTCGAGAAGGAGGAGCAAAATCAATAACGGAAAATATGAAGAAATTAAGATTTTCCGGATGTTCGATACTCTATCAACTGAAGGCGAATTTTGGGTCGGGATCCACTACATCAGCAATCATTGGCAGATTATGGATTTTGACACGGATCAAACTTGCAGAGTACGGACACACCATCCGATTCCCTAAGGACATTAGCCGGTAAATTAAGCAAGTTACTCTGAGTTTTATACCGGTGAAAGTGTTTTTGACGTTAAGTGAGGTTACACTAAGCTCTTTAAGCATCTTTTAGAGGCTGTGTAAATATCTGCCAGGAATTTAATTTGACAATCTGCTCGCTGCAAAACTTTAGTAGGTAGACGCAGACATTTTCATAGAATCCCTTAAAAGAAGAACACTGTTCGAAGCTACAAATTGCATGTATTAATATTTATTAAATCCACTTTAAACCAGCAGCATTTGAGAAAATATACGTAACTGAGTTATAAAGTTAAAACCTTACATCAATTCTCCATACTAAGGACCAGTACAAACAAATCTCTTAACTAATAAAAACTGTCATTGAATTCTCCTAGTGTAATCAAATAATGTTTAAATAAATATTACCATTTAAATAAAGAATACTATGTACATATAATACACAACATAATAATCACACTGTAGATCATATTTGGTAATAAATCAAATTATGTTAGATGTATGGTTTTCTTCCTGGGAGTGCAATAAAATACCACTCACAGAATACATATTCACATTAATGCAACACGTGTATTTTCTGAAATTATTCATCTACCCAAGACGAAAGTACATATATATGTACATCAGAAATATTTTCTTTAGAAAATTTCAAAAGTTCTCCTTCTTTCTGGAATTGCATCATGCCTGGATGCCACAGCATAATTCATCTTGAAGTATTTCATCTATTGAATACAAAAAAAGGAAAAAGGAAGATGTTACCCCTGTATGGAAATATGAATGCTCCAATGCCTTTTATATATCGTTGATTATACTTCTTTAATGAGATTCAGAAAAAGAAGTACGATTATGTTTATTTTCGTTGAAACGATTTCCAAGTGGAATAAAATTGTTGCGAAATATTGTTATTTTTAGGGTTCCGTATCACAATGAACTATGAGACTTTGGCATTTGTTTCTCTGGTTCTATGTCATAGCTACTTTTTTAAGGAACAGCACATGCCTTCGATTTGAAATTTAATTTTTGACATAAAATGGAAGATCGAGAATTTTTCTCTTTAAGACATTTCCTACATATTCTAAATCTTGTAGTTGTTGTCATGTAGTAAATACTAAAAACGTTACAAAATTACTTTCTTTCTTTTGAAAACTAGAAATTAATTACCTACGCTAGTAAAAAACAGAAAAAAACATTTTTGACTATGATATTTTTGGGAAAATCACAAATATATGTAGTTCGATGAACTATATCTTGCGGATGTCAGAACTCTAAAGTCTTTTACTATGATATATTTCAACAATTATTGATATCATGACTATTTCATTGCCCTCAAATTCATAAAAAATTGTCTCAGTGTAAGTATGCATATTAATTATTTTATTCTTCACTATTCACAATCCCTTAGCCTTTAGAAAGCGACTATAGAAAAATTGATGGAAATTACCAGAGAGGCTGGTGTACTATATTGTGATATATAGAATAGATCTTTACCAGGAAATTACAAAGAGGTTATTGGCATTCATCAAAAATGGCGGAGGACATTTTGAAAAGTTTTTGTGAGATATTAACATTATTTTAATTCGGTTTTTAAATAAGCAAAACGCACTTTGGGGTTAATTTTATTTTGATTTCTTTAAAATTCGATTTTCCAGAACGCACAATGATCATTTTCCGAAATCGATTCATCAAGTAGACTGCAATAGGTAGTATGTATCACATGTGCAGTTTGAACTAAGCTGATGATTTAAGAAATCATCAAAATTCGGCGAAGCGTACTAAGACATTTAAAATATTTAAGGATTTTCAAAATATATTTTTAAAGCTCGAAGAAAATATTGAACTTCAAAAACAATTTAATGGATGGAGATTGGTGGGAAGTGACAAAATATTTCCAATGAGCCCTATCTCATTTTAATCTGATTATTTTTCGCAAAATATAGTAGTTTGAAAATAAGAACAGTTTTATATGCTTTTAATAATGCCATGCCATGTCATTTATTTTTGAATGTCAATGTAAATAAAACTAAAATATGGAAAGTCTTATTACATTATTCCGAAAAAAATGTGTAAGAAAGGGAACGATCGGCCGCAATTCGCCGATGTTGAGGGTGGTTTTTATTTCGGTGAAAAGGCAATTTGTACGCGTTAAGAAGCAAAAAAGTCTCAACCAAGTGTGCAACATCTTAACAAATTCTCCACCCTCGTAGTCAGCCCCTTTGTTTCCTTACAGCGGCAGGAGAGTGCTAACAAACAAGTCTTAGGTAAATTTGAAAAAAAAGGGAAAAAAATAAAACTTTGCAACAAACAAACTTTTTCGTGTTTTCTTCTGCCTACCCGCCGTCTTATCCTTCGATTTTAATTTGAAAATTTTGCTGTTGGAGGGCTGCTCGTAACTTTTCAAATGAAAGTGCTCCTTGCGCGCCGTTACACTGCTGCTTAGGGAACAGGCTGAGCAAATATTTGAGCGCTTCAGCTGCAGAGCTCACGGGCGACTAAATTAAAGATTTTAGAAGTTGCTAACACCCATTGGGGCGCGAACTGCGGGAGTCTGGAGTCGGCTGTCTCCAGTTGAGTGTTGGCTGGCTCCCTAAATGTAAACAAAATTTCTCTGGGTAGTTCCCCCTAGCTAGAATTCGGTTTGAGTCCTCGGTTGGATCCTTTGCACGCCAGACTTAACGAAACTTGCGCACTGTGGGGGGACTTCTCCCCAATTTTGTCCTTCAACTGTAAAGCTGCGGATCTCTGAGGATGTTTTCCTCAGAACGTTCTACAGATGAGATCCAGATAGGACTACAGCGGTTTTGTCGCACGGCCGTGCTTCCTTCGCAGACAGTCCTCGAGAGTAAACCGTTCGGGTCAGAACCCTCGTGTGGTCGTCCTCGACCTTCTTCAGGTGACTTCGGTGTAAGAAAACCTTAATTGCAAATTAAGTGTGCAGTGTGAACCTCGTGCCCGAGATTAGCATCTAAGTGCGGAACATCTTTTAGATTCAGTCGATTTGTAAGTGGCCGAGTTCCTTTAAGATTTGCTGTTTTAAGAATTGTGCAGTGCTGTACGTTACGTAAATAGTGGCTGTTCGGTACAAACACATTAATAGCTCCATTGGATTAAGAAAACGAGGAGTACACAGATAGAGCCGACTCGAAGGCGGCGGCCGCGGGGCTCTGGAGGATAGGAAAAACCGACAAAATCGTCTGGTAAGTTCGGCTGAAAGTAAAATGTTATTGGGCCATTGAACGATTGGGCGAAGAAGGGGCTGCGGGCTGGGGGCGGTCGGGAATCTTATCGGATCCTCTTATCGCTTTGATGTAGCTGAAGAAAGAGCTCTCGAGAGATAAATTTTCAGGAACAGAGACGTGAGTTTCTTCGCCAGCAAGCCCAGACGTGACAGAAATTTTTATTAAAAAATATTCTAATGGGGCTGCGATGCTGTGCATGTCACCCACAGAGCAAGAACTGTAGCTGCTCCATGCTCGGGTTGTTGGTAATTATTGTCCTGCTCGGATACGAGCGCCCCCGCAAGCCGAAAGAATTTTTTATATGCCTTTCATGTCACCCAGCGATGCAGAAAATTACTTTTACGGGAAAAGTCGGCTTACCGATTTTTTTTTTTATACCTTTTTATTATTCTCGTATTTTTGTCGACTTTAGACGCGACATGCGGAGGAAGCTCACGAAAACCTTTGTTCAGATACTTTTGACAGAACATCAGCATTCATTTTTGATAAGGGTTAATTTTCCCGAAGGAATATTGCCTGACTTCCTGCTAAAATGTAGAAACGTGCGGGGCTATACGCCCGGTAAAACGGCCCCACGTCTCCGCCGCCTCGCTGTCTTTCGCGAATGTGAAATTGGTGATTTTGCCTAAACAGCGAAGAAAAAGGATTTGGACGGGAATTCTTACGATCTCGATTAGCATATTCTGATATATGTTTTTTGACATAAATTCAGAAAGGGTTCTTTTCGCCGTATACGTCAAATCCTAATGCGTACTTCGTTTAGACGCCTTTTAACGGCTATAAATACTTACACAACAACAAAATCAAAGAAATAAAAGTTCCATAAACGTATACTTTGATTCATAAAAGTATATTGTATACCTACATTCTTATAGTATAGTCTAATTAAAAGAAACATAGCGAATAAAATAGAAAAAGTTCGTCAAAATTCAGTTTTGTGTTATGAACTGTTACTACTTATTCAACCGTTTTTGTAAAAAAATCTTTTCAATTAGTGTTATTTACATAATCTTGTGATATGTATTTTCAAATGATTACAAAACTTCATTAAATATACATATAATAATATGTAGATAGTATTTCTGGTTTCAAAAAGGTTATGGTTGTTAATAAATCATGTATGTAGTGTAGTTATATTTAATGCGGAATTTGAACTTTGTCGGGCCACACTGACTTCACTCATATTTTTTACTTTGATGAGTGACTGTTAGTAAAAATAGTTACATACATTATTAAAAAAATTCTATTGGTCAAGAATTTTATATACTAATTTAATTTAAATATTTCAAAAAATAATGAGAAAACGAGTCAGGATCATTATTACACCTTCGAGACATATTCACACAATCTCAAAAATTAGATACTTATAAATCAATCAATTAGATACTTATAAATCAATCAATTCGTTTGCGTTTATCGTCGTAGTATACTTATCAACACATCATAAAGAATCTTAGGCCAACCGAAACAAAACTACTGCAGTTTATTAATGAGGATGGGTGGCGAAAATAGCATTAGCTATCAGAGTTCGTGTGGCTTGATTAGTGTTGACCAGTGTAATTGAGAGCTTACGACAATAACAAATTTATAATAAAGATATTCATATTTTATCACCACTTCCACATATTACAATTAAGCGTTTTACACAAGATAAAATTTTGAATTAAAAAAAATTTTTTAATTTTAATTTGATAAGTGTTTCGGTTAGGCAGATTTCTTTCAAACCACAAAATTCCTAATGTAATGATATATAGTCGAAACTTTTTAAATTTTTGGATTTGACGATCATTCTTTGGGAACCATAATTCTACCATACCCGTCTGTCTAGGGTAAGTTACATAGTCGTTCCAACCCGACGGGCAATCATCCTCTTAGAAAAAGTTGATTTAGTCGTACTTCAGCAATATCAGCTATATCTGAGCCGATGTTTGTATACATAAATTAACATCTATAGTGGTGTCAAATTGTAGAAGAAAATTTTAAGTTATGAGGTTAGGTTATGTTAAGGTTATGTCAGTGATTTTTTAAGTTTATAATTTTATTTTTTTAAAGATATTTTTTTATTACGTTTACTTAACTTTACTTTCTCTCATAAAACGGTTGCATGATACAAAATCTGTAGAGGATTGAAAATTTTACGGGCGCCATGAGGACAGCAGCAACCAATTTGCATAATAAAGTTTCTGTAATTACCTTTTAATAATATTGTCAGAGTGAGTAGCCTTGATGGTAGCTCATCAACACATCGGAGGCTGTTCATAATTGATTATGGTGCTGCTTTGGCACTTTTAAAATTAAATTGCAAGTTTGCACTATATGGGGAGAAATTTTGCAGGGATCACGCTGATTAAGAGAAGGGATTACCACGGGTGTTTTGCGTGGGAAGATTATGTAAAGCCGCACCCTTGATGCTGAAGTAAATTGCGAATTTTTAATTATATATAATTGAGCACATTTTAAGCCTAGCAATTGAATTGAATGTACGAAATATTTCATCTGGCGCAAAAGTTGTCTCTACCGTCCAATAACCAAAATTTATCAACGGCTGAGGAGATTGCATTACAAACAAACATGCAGCCGTACATAAAATTTATGGCCATACTTATGGCACTTCATAAGAATAATAAAAGCCAGCAGAGTAATGGCTCCAAGAGAAATGCTATAACTCATGTCCTCCTAGTCTAGATGTTACCTTTTTATTAACATTCCTTCCAGCCATGCTTGGCTGCCATTTCTGCCCCATTTCGTCGAAGTTTTCCTGCTTCCCTTCTTTTTTTGGCACATACGAGAGGAAAGGAAGCATATTTGGAGCAGTTTACTTTTAATTGCTCTGTGTTTGTTCTTTTTATTAAGGTCATTTCCTATGACAAATTTATTGACAGTAATTTGAGGCTTCCCCTAGGGCGGGTAAGACTAATAGTTCCCCGAGCAAAACCATGAGCGCCACAAATCCGAATCAATAAATCCTCACCGAAACATTTTATTTCGACCAATAACTCAATTCATGTGGAAGACTCCAGGGCCCATACATGGCCGGATTTATCTAGTTGATAAATTGCTGCGCTTGTTTTTGGTAATTCTTTTCCCTGAATGTCGCAAATTGGGGTTAAGGATTAGAATAAATCAATAAATTTTGGTAGGGTGCATTTGTGGCCAGAGGTGCTTTATACCCTGAATGGTCTTTTGACTTCTGACAAAGTATCAATCAATTATTGTCCCATGGCGATTCTCAGTGTTGGAGATTCTTTCTTCGATGTTCCAATTCAGCCGAGGAACTCATTCATGAATTTCTTTTATCATGACCTCGGATTCGTCTATTCAGCAATTTGGGATGTTTCGAAGGATAGTGCAGGACTCGCAGAAATGAATTTCTCCAGTAGGCACTTTTATCTAACAATATGTTACATATACCTAAGGTTAAGGTACTAGGAATTCGATTTCAAAAATAGTTAATCGATTATATCTTACAAGGGCCAAAAAAGGGCCTTCCATTGTGTCTTCTAAAAGCGTATCATTCGATTAACTTAGCGAATAATCACGATGACTAAGCACGTCGTCCCGAGTTTAATTAATCAAATTAACAGAACCTAATCGTTTTCAGAAGTGGCGAGTCATCGATAGCGTTGACTAAAAAGCAATTCGCAAAGATTTGCCATCATTAACGCTTTGCGGAGTTGCAATTTGTCTATTTGTTTAAGTCTTTCACAATTATATTTTCATTTTTTTCCAACGTCTGCGTTTGTGTAGGACGCAGGTACATTAAATGTTAGTAACGTACTTAAGAATGATTCTGTTTTTCGATTTAATGAATATTTTGTTTTTTTGCACAACTCTTTGAAAGTAATTTTCTTGTTGTTTTAACAAGACGTATGAGTTAAATTCACACTTTTACCCGCAGATATTGAGTTAGGCATTTGCAAGCAGAATAAATGGCAATTTTGAAATCGATTGGAATACAGTTCGTCAAGACATGACAATGGTTCTTTAATTTTTAATGAATGATTTTTTTTCTGCATTAAAATTATATTTTGATATAAATGAAAATTGTTCTTTTAATAGTCACGCTTATATTACAGAAAAACAATCTATAGATGTGTCTCCAGGGAAACATCGATAAATCTGAGGGTGGAATATGCCCACGGGCATAACTAAGATTTGTATCTATGGCGAGAGATGCTTGGCCGCGGTCCATCAACTCTGTGTTGTTGTTCAGATAAAATTCATAAAATAATGAAACATCTTAATTCGGCTTTTAAACATTTTTCAAAGATCCAAATGTATTTGGACAGTTTTGAAAAGAAGGAATATTTGGAATTCTTGAACAAACAAAATATTAACCAAATACTTTTAAAACTTTAAACTTCCAAAAAATTAAAAAAAAAGTTTTGTTCTTCAAAAACTTTAAAGTAGAACACGCCCAATTAAAATTTTCTGTAGTTAGATGTGTGTAAACATGTTTACAGCAGTTATAACAAAATTTAAAAATACTGGATGGAAAAATCTTATTTTCATAAATAAATTAATTCGTATTTTTGCCACACTCATGTAGAATTTTGGGTATTAAAGTCCTCCTCTAGTTTTAGAATGGTTTCCTTCATCTCTTTTTTTCTAAATTGTATTGTTTCCATTTAAGTAATACGAATTAAACAGTAGGGGAGACCGAGGGGTTTTGAAACAGAGGTGATTTGAAACAGTACTAATTTTGCGGAACTTATAACCGTTAGCGAGCTGGCAGTTTCGCAATTTAATTGCATTTTACCGCATGCGGGATCCTCAGTATGCATCCATGCCTTAAGACGCGTGGTTGGGGTGTCCTGCCTCCCACGTCGCAAAAATCGTGAAAAGTAAGTTTTGAACACTTTTTTAAATTATCTATATTTTGATAATGTGTTTGTATTTTGACTTGGGCTATATATGTTTCGAAAGCTCATTACCTAAAGATTGAATTCATAGCGGTGATATAGCTCATTTCTTTGGGTTTTGCTTCTTGGTTTTTGATTGAAAAAAATTGGCAGGATTTTTCTTACTGAGGGGATTTGAAACAGTCTGTTTTAACTCACCTCGGTTAGGCTTTGTACGGCTGATTTGCTAATACGGTGAGGTTTATTTGCTTTTTTCCCCTTATTTTGTTACAGTATGTCTACTGATTATAAAAGAAATACTGATAGAGGTATGGCAAGTTATGATATATACGAGCTCGCTGCAGAAGAAGTAACATTACGTCAAAAAGGTCTTCGCGATGCGGCTTCGAGCTATAACCTCAATCATTCGTTACTCTATAGTCTATATGTGCATAAGTTCATTAAAAAAAAGGCTTATGAAGCTAATCAAACGCCCGACTCCTCCGTCTGTTGGGTACCCAGAGGAGACCGTGTTTTCATTGTCAGAGGAGAAGACACTCTGTGACTACATACACTTCTTAAGCTGCGCTGCTGCTAACTTCGGCCTAAAGCACTAAAGTAGCCAGAAGTTTTACCTATAAGTTGGCGCATATAAAAAATGTCCGCCTTCTTGGGTTGATCAGGGAATGGCAGGTGAAGTGTGGGTCCGATCCTTCATGAAACGTCATCCTGTTCTTTCTCTAAGACTACCGCAAACAACGAGCATTGTTCAAGCTACAAGCTTTAATCGTTCAAATGTGCAATTTTTTTTAAAAAATTACACCACTTTATATTTTTTGAATTTTTTTGTTTGTTACTTTAATTAATGTTATGTTTTATCGTTAAATACTTTATTACAATATTATAGTTTTGAATTATATAGTCGTTTCTACTTTACAACCCTTAATACTACCGAAAAATCAACTGTTTCAACTCACCTCGACCTCTGTTTCAACTTACCTCGGTATGAGGGGAGTTGAAACAAAATGACTTGTCATGTTCAAGTCGATTTTTCGCCACAAAATTTACACTTACAATTTCTTTGTTTCGGTCATTTGAAAGTTTAAGAATTGAACTATCGATTGGCACTAATTTCGTGAAATTTATGTGTATAGAATTCTGTTTATGAAGCAAAATGTTAAAATTGTTTCAACTCCCCTCGGTCTCCCCTACCTAGTACTAGAAATTTAAATTCGAAAATATACGACATTATGGTTTTAATTTCTTTAATACGAATAGTACACTGTTTTTTTTCTAATGACATGTATGTACCCATTAGGTATGCCAAAAATATATGAAGTATGTATATAGAAGTTATTTCTATCCATATTGTTATTGTTAATATATAAATTTACAACAAAGTTATATCATAAAAACAATAAATGGGTTCCAATATCCAACTCTGCCCCTGCTAAAAATCATTGCAATAGTGACCAAATTGATAAGCGAAAATTTGAGCTCCGACGATTGCGAGTTCTTCCAAGCAATTGCTTTCCCTTCAACATCCACATGACTTCCTAAAGTTCCTGATGGCACCGAGAACAGAATAATTCCCGAGTTTGGACAACAGCTGTGTCAGTTCAGATATTTCGCCAGCGGCTCTGATTTATTACGGCCAGAGTGGAGCAATCTCGCGCGCTACGATTCGAACAGAAACTTTTCCAACTTCACTCCGTGAAAAATTGCAGAAGTTTTTCGAACACTCCCTCTTAATTAAGTCGTTGGAGAACTTGGCGCGAATCGTTTAATATTCACTTCATAAAATGGTTATTAATATGGTCGCAGGATTCGCGGTTCGCTCAGGTTGCACTACGCTTGAAGTAAGTGTGACGCCTGGTAGGTGCAATTTATTTAATAAAATTAAAATTTTCGACAAGGAGCGATTCACAGATTTGATTAAACTGACTATATCTAGTCGGTTGGGGGAGAATGGCTATCTATTATCGAGGGATAAGGGAAAGGTCTTGGAAAACGAAATAGGCATTGTCCTTATCAGGGCAGAGACAGATCCGAAAAATTAAAAGGAGCTGGAAAAAGCCGGGATCGCACAATAAGACAAGGAGAATTCCCGGAAAGTAAGAAGGCACTTGTTAACATTCGTTCGTGTCACAACAACTGACCCGGATTTTTGCCATCCTCTTTTCTGCTCTCCTGCAGTCCGGGAATGCCCTCTTCCTTGAAAGGATATGCCCTGGATATCTGAAGGCATCCAGCATCCGTGCTAAGAAAACTAATTCTGGAAACGGGGCGTACACTCAAGGTATGTAGATATAAGGAGGTCCTTCCCCGGGATATTTGCTTCCCATGTAGGAAATGTTCAGATATACAAAAGTCCGGAATTTCAAAGGATTAGGAAACCTTTTAGCGTGTGACATTCTGCAGTAATGTTAACCCCTATGGAAGTATGTACCTCACTTCCTGACAGGTGTATTATACATGTTCATCGGGTTATGCTCATTCCCGGCTATTTGTGTTCGTGTTTCATTGAATTAAGACCGGCTCGGAACGACCCGGTGGATGTTTTCCACATCAAAAAGTAATGAAAGCGCCCTTTGAATTCTCTGGGGATATTATTCCGGTATCTAGTACATTTTCGTGTAGAAGATCATGTTCCCGCTCGTGAACAGTTTACGGGCACATAGAATAAATTTAAGGAACTTGTCCTTATCTCATAAAAAGTACCATAGAGACTTCAGCATTTAGTTTTCACAGAAAGCCAAAAAACGACGATAGGACGTCTCCTGTAACTCGTTTTACCCCGGAAAACGAACATTTTAATGAACTAAATTTTCTTCGAAAGCTTACAGGTTAAATGCTCCCGTTTCTGCTTTTCTAGTAGGATTCACTTGCTCTTCTTTCGTCTGTTAATGTGTAAGAGAAGAGTATTATTTTACCACATGACGACCGAGGCCAGGAAATTCATTGCAATTAAAT
The DNA here is from genome assembly GCA_951509405.1 of Machimus rusticus. NCBI lineage: Eukaryota > Metazoa > Arthropoda > Insecta > Diptera > Asilidae > Machimus > Machimus rusticus. The sequence continues at coordinate 1,162,473 of OX608052.1, read as the reverse complement.
ATATGTATGTAGCCCTCATTACACTACAACTAAATATCATACAGAAACAAGCAACCAAAATTGTACATCATACATCTTCCAAGAAAAAGTATTCGACGACGGTTAATTATATCAACTACTCACGACGATATTTCATATAACCATGACTAAATATGTATAGTTTAGCAAATCAAGGGAAGCGAAGCGAAATTAAGTCAACATAAATTTCATAATTCAATAGAAAGAAATCGTAACTACAAAGTGAACGCACTACCGATGAGACAACTAATTGTGGAATTTCGTATGGTCATCTCATCACAACTGAAGACGCACAGTAGCCCAATGACTAAAACCAAAGACCATATAAACTGAAAGATACACAATCAGGTACAAGCACTTCATTGAGCTTGGGACCTGATATTGGGACCCAGAACATGTTGCATGTTGAAAGCAAAGACAAATTTTTTTTTATGGTTTTGAGAAATAAATTTCTAGATCTGAAAAATATATTGAGCTTATGGGGGATTATATTTAAAAGGAAAAATAATTTTGTAATTTTATTCAATTTATAACGATCGATTCAGTTGAAATTTTCACACAGTGCGGATACGATCCGGATATATCCGTTTGGGTATAACTCGCCACTAAATGGCGCTGCAGCACATCAGCTTCTGTACCGTTCAACCCATCGCCATAAAAATTTGTATTCGTAGGTATTTGAATACGGTGAATATTTTCGCGTTATGCATTTTGCTACAAACTGTGTGTTTGAATGTTTGACGCTCAATCTCGTCAAAACGGGTCAACAGATTTTAATGAACACAGGTAGGATACTTTTTATATGCATACTTCAAAATGGCGGATCCAAGATGGCGGTCATTAAAATTTAAGATTATGTGATTTCCATTAAAGTTGGTACTTGGAGGTTTTCGGGGTCGCTGATTTCAACCCGACTCTTAGAATTTACGAATTCAAGATGTTGTGTCAAATTTAAAAGATTATGCGATTTCCATTAAAATTTATACTTGGGAGTTTTCGGGGTTGCTGATTTCATTCTGACTTCAGACTTTACGAATATAAGATGGCGGAATGTTAAATTTTTAAGTCTATGCGATTTGTACAAAAAGTATATGTTTCTGCGATTTCGCAACATCATATTTTTATTAAAGTTTACTTTTATTTTAGGGATAGTTGTGCCCGAGCAGCGCCGGGTGCGGGTCAGTATATGAAAAGTCAAAAAATTAATTGAGAGAAATGGTTGACAATAAAATTTTAAAAAGATGTGTTGGTACTTTTGGTAGAAATATTATCAAAGAAAATGAGATTATGAGGATTATAGACCTTCACTTATTTGATTTTTAGTAATGAGATTACGTCTAGTAAAAGTAAAGTTAGCTCGCATAATGGTAGAGTATATTGTTTCGTTAGTCCCTGCTATGCGGTTGAAATTCTCGTGCGGGAATTTAAATAAGCGATGAAGAAACTTCATCCAATGCATGTTTGCTCGACTAACATGTTAATTACTAAAGTTTCTGATTACTTCGTATTTATTATCCACCTATGAATAGTTGAACATCATTAGACCCCAAATCTAGTCATAACTTCCACATACTACTCAAGTAAATAAATTGCGGGGTACTTGAGGAAACATGCAAATTCTAGTCATTAAAGGCGAGAATCACCGCAGAAGCCAAGTCAACACGTGGAGAGTGCCGCAAATTCCCCTCTCATAAATATGCAAAAGCTTACAAAGCAAGCCAAAACGCAATTTTCCTCTTTTTGAATCTTTATGCTATCTTGTGGGCGAACGTTTTCTTAAGCCCGGGTGCTTACTCAGAGGCGACGGGAGAAAAATCCTCCAATTAACTATAAAAAACGAAGGCCCCGCAAGCACCCTCACAATGTACCTTGTAAGGAGCATCATGTTTCCTCCTTTAACGGTATTATGAATTACTGTTTAATGTACTCATACACATCCCGTAATTACATACTTCCATTTGCGGCAAAAGAAAATCTGAAACATTATTAATGAATGGTGGGACGCCCAGGACGCGGGGCTCCCATAATTAGACATATGTGACAGTCTGGAGGAGGCGCTGCTCGACGAAAAATTTTACCCACCGACTGCTGGGCAAAGGAGCAGGAGATTACTTATGAGATTTTGGACGATTATTGCTCCTTCGCAAACAATATTGCTCGATGTCGGGGATTGCAAACTTCTGATTAATTGGCGGAAGAAATAGGACCGCCGCCGCTAACAAGATGACTCGGCTTTATTTTCAAGTAATGACTTACATAACTAAGCAGCTATTAGGCTTTTCAGAGCAGCAAGAGAAGAAAGTATCTTCTTAGTGGAGCGATGTTACATATGTCTGTAGTTTAACGATATACGAGTATTTATGCTTTTGATGTGGTTCTGGCTTAGGGAAATATCTTGCTAATGAGAACAACAATGAACACCTGAATATCTCTACTCGAATTTGCGAGAAAAACGAAGAAAAGAAGTATCAATGCTGGGGTACAAATTGTATTCTGAGATGAGTCATATTAGGGATATTTAACCTGTTTTTGTTCTATTGTACCACTACGGAAAAAGATTAAGAAAATATCCGTTGCCGAAGGCAACTGCTTTTTACTGTATGTACAAGTAGTAATACCATCGTTAAATCGAACTTTGCAGAAAACTGCGTGGGGAGCTTTTAGGTGATATGCGTATGTATTTTACTTTTCAGAACGGAATTCAACAAAACTGTTTCGCAAAATATGCGTTGTCTCACGTCGACTTCAAACGAAAACAGATGACAGAACAACTCATGATAAACCAAATTGAACCTAATTAAAAATATTCTGATTTTCGAGATAATAGAATTTTTTTGAGATTTAGGACAATCGCTCTTCAAGCAATTTGTTCAGTGTCATGACAACAGATTTCGGTATTTCGTTTTGCAAACAATTACTGAAAAAGTCTTTTATCAAATGTAATCAAAGGCATATCCGATATTGCTGGCATTTTCTCACAACAAAGAAATTTTTTTTCAATTGTGCGTGCCTCATATCCTTCAAATTAGACTATTTATGCCGTAAAAAAATATACAAAGATTAACTGACTAATTGCACTTAAAGTTGGCGCATGTATGTAGTCTAAATTTTGAAAAGTAATAACAGCTACCATACTTTTTTATTTAGGATTACTTATTACTAGTAGATAACAACTTACCGGCACCAAAGTGAAAACAACTTTAAAAGGAGCTTCACGGAATTGCAATGTATTTGAAATTTATTAATGAATAATATAAAATATAAAAAAATATAAAAAAATATGTATTTAGTATCGGAATATGTAGTGCCTTCACTTAAAAACTAAAAATTATCGAACCAAGCGTTTAGGCGTGATCGAGCAACAAACAAACCAATTTCCGATTTTATAAACATACATATGTATATGTATATAGGGATTCCAAGTTTGAATATAATAATATCGTCTTAGGAAGGTACTCTACAATGATAACGTTGTCCACCGAGTAAGGGAGGCTATTTTAATGAAACAATTAATAAATTTAAATTAAGGCGCAACAGGGCACAAATTACTACCTATCCATAACTACGTTGCAATTTATCTTAAGAACGCCTTGTAATGTGCAAAGCTCCGTGAACAATAGAATTCCGATTTAATTAGAGATAACAGACTCAGTGAAGTGTTTGGTCATTATATCAGATAATTTGTTTTCTTGTAGCCTATTCAATTGCCAACTGATGAGACTCATAAAGTCTAAAATCGATTATATTTCGTATCTTCAATATATGTACAATTTGATATCAACAGACTTTTTCCACCACTGTGAATCGCCATTAGTCTTAGTGGCATTCTTTATATTCGGGAAAACAAAAAAATAAAACTGAAAAAAGGGATCTCTCGACACTGAAATAGTATACTTCAAGAATTTATTCCTTGTCTTCATCAATTTCCGTCCCCAAACTTATTGCTTCCGTTCTTAAAGTGTAGAAAATAAATTTCCACTGAAAATCGATAGAAAAGCATTCAAACGGGTTTCACATAGTCAGCAAAAAAAAGCCGTTGAGGTCATTTTAAAAGTCGATCGACCACTTTTGACTTGTGGTGCAGTTAATACCCGAACCCGTCTAACTTTTTAGCCCTGGGCTCAAAGAAATTCGTTGAATCGGTCGCAATTCTTGGAGTGCTACCATTTATGTATCGTGAGCACTGAAACCGTACATTAAAATAATTTATGGCTTTAATTACGAGCACAAGTCTTCCTTCCCGGACTGGAGCGGTTAAATCGAGGTTCCTACTCCTCGTCAACTCCCCGCAGCCGCCTGCAGGCAAGGACACAATTGAAAGAACTGCCAAGACTTAATGACGCAAAAAGGAAATCTTTTCATTTCGTGGTTCCCATTTTCTTAAGACGGCGAGCCACCAAAGGGGAGAAAGCGCGGCATTGTTCATCTCGGCGTCTTTTCATCGCCCATCCCAATCCAGGACTCGGGTCGGGAGCGCCTGGAAACTCCTGAAAATGCTCGCAGTTAGCGGGGCTCAGCTGTACACCCACCCGCTGTTCTTCTTCTACTTATGAATTCACGTACTGGGGAAAGTGTATAAAAGGTTACGGAAAACCTATCAACAGAGGATGTATGACTTGCCGCTAAAGGTGGGCCGCTGGAGGATCGGAGCGGTTGGGCGGGTCTGGGCGTTATATTAAATCCGGAAATATAATGAAGAAACTTTGAATACATTAGCTGGGGGATGCGGAACCGCATTTGTGTGTTTAAATTTTTAAAGATGTAAATCAGTCCCGGAAAAGTTTTGTTAATTATTCTCATTACCCAGGAGTGGAGTCGAGTTTGGCTCGAATTATGCACACTTTAGCCTCAATGGGCCTATTAAAGTATACGTCGCATTCTGGGCGCACTTTAGTCGAAATCAGACGTACATATTAAAGCTGAAGGAAACCACAGGCCGGACTGTTTAATATTCATGAAATTCTAACGCTTACCATATATTAATATGTGATTTCTATACTTGCAAAGAGGATGTGATCAAATGAATGGGGCTCAGAATTCAAAGGTGATTTTCACCTCAAAATTGAAGTTCAAACCAAAAAATATATTTGAAGCTTTTACCCTCTCCGGTGTCGGCAATTTATTTAACGAATTTGCCATACTCCTAGATGTATTAGCTGTCACTGTTAAATAAATTCCGAGATACGTACACGGCCCTCCATACTAAACAGGGCCGCGTCGAGAAAAACTGTTCCCCAAATTTTCCCTCTCATCCTCTGATTGATGACGATAAGAGCACTGAATCCACTAATGAATGAATGCATGGTTGCGACTGTGAAGAGAATGAGTGTTTGCGGGTTTTAAAGATATTAAAAATGAAATAGTGCATCCCATGAATTAAACAAGGGGATGAACAGATTCTGAGCAGTTTTGCAATATAGCGCAATTTGCATATTGCTTTAATACATAGCAATTCCAAAGTTTTGGCCTTTTAATTTTTGTTCATGCGCTTCCTTTCAATTCCACATCTTCGAAAGTTTGTTCACAACTTGTGATACTTCTACAGCAAGAATTATTAAACCTATAGTGAGTAATTATTTTATGCTAACTGCACACTAACCCTTATGTAAAGTAAATATGGAAAACTAAACTTAAACACAAATCTGTCGGTTTCGGAGCATTAATTGACGCTCATTTTACGCATTTTATGTATTATATGCATACATATAATAACAAAGATTTATTTACTTTAAGCTATACATGTGATTATGCATCGTCACACTACCCTACCCAGCAAACCAAACGATTCGTAAATGAATCGAAAGAGAATTATTTTAAGCGAACATATGTATATAGTTCATTAACGATATTGAAAATGAATCGTAAACGAATCAGCTGTCGGACTATTTGGACTTTCACTAATGAATCATTTAAAACAATTCTTTACTAAATCGTTAAAACCTCGGGAAAAACGAAACAAATTCTCTTATTTACTTCCGAAAACTAAATCGTAAATGAATTACTTACGGACGAAAATTCAAGTCACTGAAGATTTAGCTTTGGCGAGTATTATAGGAATTACATTCGTTTTTCTCGAAAGTTTCACGACAACATGATTCGTTTGCGATTGTCTCCCAATGTTTATAATAAACTCACATTATTGGTTCGTTTTTCATGTAGAATTGTTTCGATTCAAGTATTTTATATGAATTAATGAAATTAAGAATTGTTTATGATATGACACCCGATACTTAAAATACACATTTTTGAACTTTGAATCCCTTTTTTTTCTCGAATACGTGATTTAGTATGTCCTATTACTTGTTCTTAATAAAGCTCGTCAAAATGGAATAGGGTGCGTCTTGGCACTATAAGTGTGGCCGTTTATGGCAAACATCGGCGAAAAGAAAACAAAGGCAGATAAATTGGAAACACTTGCAAATTGTATTATATTTTTATAGAACATTACAAAAGAAAGAAAAACTTAACAACGAAAGATTTCCTTATCTAAAATAACTATGTTAATTTGCTTTATCATTTGGAACAGTTCTTGCACAAGATTTATGTAGGTTAGTCCTTCGTAATTGTATTATATAATTTACACAGCTTTTTAATATGAAATTTTTAAAAAATATTAAAAGTAAATTGCCTAAGTTGTTTTGGTTATTGTGTTGTTTATAAAACTTTCCCTAATAATTTTGTCTTTGTGTTTACCGCACTTACTGAAGTAAGTTCGCTTAATTTTCACTCGATAAATGCAATTTATACCTCAATTTGTAAGTCACATACATATATTTTGCAGACATTTTATATAAGCACAGGAGAACTTTCAGGCTAATTTCATGAAATTTGGCATTTACGCAAGTTCTTGTTTGCCGTAAAATCTTATATCAGATATTATATTATATTTATTTTTGCTGAATCTGTGGTTTTGGTCAATCGAAACCTTCTCTTTTATAATTATTAAAAATTTAATCGGCCGAAATATTTCTTTTTCTTATTCTTTTGTTTTCCTTTTTTTCAGGATTTTCATAGAATTCTGCAAGATCCATCGCACTGAAATCTTCCATTTGTAATGGACGTAGTGTAGTATACCAAGTGGATGAATTCTGGTCATGAACCGAAATAGAGCTAAAAAGAAATCAGCTAATCTGTGTACATAGGGTCATTCCGAACAAAGTGCTTTTTTACACAAAATTTAGTCAGTTAAGATGTTATCGCAAGCAGGCCTGTACCTTGTGCTCTTACTGCCCTTAATAGCAGCCGAGACCACGCTGATAGCCAGCACTCAGACAAATATTGATGACGAATCCATGGATGATGTGACAGTCAGCTTTGGGATAAAATCATTTACAGTGGAAGTGACCAAACCCACGGGGAAGCCAATAAACTCATCGGGACAAGCCGCAAGCACGAAAAGCGACGAGGAATCGATAAAATTCGATAAATATCCATCGCATCATTTGTCTACTCCAGACAATTTGGAAAGGTTCTCTACAACCGACGTGGGCACGACGGTGGAGGAAAATGGCGCTGAGACCACAGCAGCACCCACCGAACCAGCGACGGTTGGTGATTTTAATGAAAAACGTGAAAATGTTCTTAGTCAAGTGGAAAGCGAACAGGAGAGCACCGATGAAAGACCGCCTGCTTCATCATCAATCTTTCCGAGCGGAACAGTGATAATTTCCAGCGCGGCCCCGAATGGGGCTGTGGGTGGCACCCACGAGCCCATGATTAACGACATTCACGTTGAAAAGAAATTGGAAAATGGTTTGTATCGCATTAAACTGGCCGAAATTATTACCGATGAATTCAACGGGGTCAGCTTTAATCCATCACCTCTACAGAACCAACCAAGAAACGCGGGGAAAATCAACATTATTGACCTGTACCCCTCCAAGATGGAAGACTTTGGTCCCGTAATTAGGGAGTCAAATGAAAAACTACTTAAGGATAGAGAAAATTACTTCAGCGATGACGATAAGAACTTGCTCCCGAACTCCCTCAATGGACTGTTCGAAGATGACAGTAATATCCCAACGTCAAAAATTGAAATTGAACTGATAGACGATAACAGCCAGCGCGGCACCGAAGAGTCTGAGAAAATAACCGATTTTACTGGACGACTTCAGCAGAAGGACGGCGTCATTACAGAGATTGAAAAAAAATTCCGCCTCGATGAGCTGAAGCAGTCTACCCCCAAACCGGTGACTGTCAACCACAAAATCGACTTCATCGACAGGCGAGTGAAAAAAAGTTTCGATTTCCCGCCAAACTCACAATTCGGAAAGTATGGGAGTGGCGTTGGGCGCATTGATTTTGCCAACACTAAATTCAACACGGACTCAACGAAACGGGATACAACACATACGGTAAGATTTTTTGCTATGATTCATAGTTGTGTATTGTGTTTGTACATACATATGTATGTATATTTGAATATAGAATATGTTTAGTATTCTGTACACGTAAATGGTAAAATAATGAATCTAAAATATAAAATCTATATATGTAGGTACATATACATATTTTCGAGACATCAATCAATCAAGAAAAGTTTATTTTATGTTCAGATTCATTTCAAAGCTATCATTATTGTGTCGTTCTGCGTTTTTAAAATCATAGGATATATTCGTTAAAAAATAAAATTAAGTAATATTTTTAAAGTGATTCTTTAACTGAATTTTACTCAAATTGAAATTCAATAATAATTGTTGTTTTCTTTTGATGTACTCCACGCAACGACATGCAACTAGCGCTAAAAATCTCTTATCCGAATATACTTTCCAAAAATGTCAACAATGTTTACCTATCACCACCCAAATATGTTCATCGAATTTTCTCCAAAATTCATGCGGTTAGTGCTGCACCTATTTATTATATTTATCAAATTACCCACCTATGTAATTACCTTTCCAACACAATCTTTCTCGTTTTCGTCTACTAGACACCAAATTTAACTCGATCAGGTTATCGCCTTTTTCGGCACCTTGTAAGGTTATCGTAGGTCGCTGGAGACTCAAGCATATTTTTACATTTTATATATTTTTATATATTTATTATACACTAAAATTTGTTTACCATGCAGGATCAGCGCAGCGATCGACCGGAGTTCTCTACAACAAAGTTTTACAACAGCAAAGAGTTGTACAATGAGATGCTACACAAAAAGTTAACCGCGGACATCCTGGGGGCAGGCGACGGAAGGATAGCGACCCTGCCACAGCCCCTGACAACCGCGCGGCCCAGCGCCTCTGTGAATAGTGTTGCCACACGCGATAACGATCCCACACCTGCAGAGAAGCGCGCGGACAATGGGGATGAAGGGGGCGCAGTCACTTCGACGGCTTGGCCTGACGCAAAGTTGGCGTCTGACGAGGGCAATGTCAGCACGACCGCGTACACCACCCCACGGCCATTAAAGAAAACCAAACTTCTCCCGAAATCCACGACAAGAAGCATCCGGGTTTCCGGCGGGACTTCAAGCCCGTCGGTTGTCGTGAAATCAGCGCGCCCCATTCCAGCTACGCCCCCCACGCCCGCCGCCGTTACTACTAATGAAGTAACGAAAGAATCCACCACAGCGGCGAAAGAAACTCCCGAGGAGGTGGCTGGGGAGGGAACAAAGATTCCGGAAAATGCAAATGTGTCTGGGATGTCAACGGTGGAGCAAACAACGCTCCCTGCCGTCCTGCCGGGGTCGACCGGGATTGGGAGCACAACGGCAGAGTACGGGACGACGGCAAAATCACGTCCTTCTGCACCCGGCCTTCCTGGCCAACAGTCCCCCCGGAGCCGGAAACCGTTCTCTAGGCCACGCGTGTTAACACGACTCCAAGAGAAAATCAACTCGCTGGAATGCGACATCCAGAATTTACCCCAGGACTCCCATATTTGGCGAGGAAATGAAACTCATGAACTGCTCCTCCCCATCACGGTAAGTCCTTCAGTTTTGTAGCAATTTTATAACTGCATCACTTAATTAGCGAGCTCGGTGAAAAAGGATAGTCTCCCGGGAAACCGGGTCTGTAGTTTGGAGCGTCCCCTAGCTGGAGGAAACCGGCAGTCGCCCTCTTCCCGTACCCGTTCCTTAATGAAACAAAAAATGTCAGGGCGTTGGATGTGTCCATTATTCATCCTGACGCTAGAGAGACTGCCCTGAAAATTAAGGATTAATTTCACCTTTTAGAAACAATCGCCCCCTCTAGCTCTGCTCCTGGTGCGATAAGCCTCCGAGCAGGTTGCCGGCTCCAAATTAGGGCCAAAGACGGCTGTTTCAATTTGAAGTCCTTAGCAGTCTTTTTGAGTATTTTTTTCAGCAGGATGTCTTCTGCTCCTGCTGGGCGGGCAGATGAAGTCCGATTTTTTTTTATAACTTAAAAAATTGCGCTTCGGTCCGACTTAAATTTTCACTAAATATTTTATTGTTGCTTTGCGTGTGGTGTGGCTGAGACATTTTACCAAAATATACTTACATAGGTAGGTATGTACATATATACTAGAGGAAAGTTACCAAATATGGAATACCAGTTTGTTTTTGTGACATAAAAATAAATGATATTATTGTGTAATAAAAAAAAACTTTTATTTGTAAGACATACATTTGCGCTTAACTTAATAGAAAAGTCTTGTGTTACATATGCATATGATCTGATTTGGATCTAAAATTTCGCATTGAATTGGAATTTGTTAAACTGCAACCTATAGCAATGTTTTTAAAATGTGTGAAAAGTCCATCAAACTGCTATGATTTTTGGCCATCCAAACTTCAAGTCGTGAACGGAAAAATTTATTAGAACTAGCTTTTGACGCAAATTGAATATAAGCCAATGCAATTTGGTGCTCTTTTCACAAAATCAAAAAGTTTTGCTAGAAGTCACTTTTTGCAAATTGCAATTCAATACAAAATTAGGTGCGATATCTGACCGCAGCTATTAATTTAAAGTAAAACATTTTGTCAAAAACAAAACACGCAATAAATCTTCTAGCCTTCTTGAAAATGTTAACATCTGAATTTGTGACACCTTTCTAATAAAGTCATTTTGTTAAAAAGTACCACAGCAATTTAAAGCGGTAATTTGTAATTGAGTAGAGAAGAGAGAGACCCAAATAACGAATATCTAAGAAAATTATATATTTGTACATACTGCCTACTACTATCACTAATTACTTTTAGTACTAAGTGAGTTTGTTAATTTCTGTAACTGTACTGTAATATCTTCAATTTTTAGTAGAGTTTTTTTTCAAATAATTAACAACTTCTTAGCGAATTCAAATAAAGGATAGGGATTACAATTAAATAAATTTCAACGAGTTTATTATTACGATTTTAGATATCAATATGCTCTTAATTTTAAAATATCTCATTTAGGATTTTCTTTTATTTCTGATTGTGTTTCTTTGCTGAAAATCGCCCAAAATATCAGTAATATTATTAACTTCGGCCTTCTATTAATAAATTGTAGATATGTTAAACCTAATACTAGCTATTTTATGTTTCCATTGCTTTTCATACAATGTCGTGGACGTGACGTCACATCTAAATGTCAAAAAATTCTTTACTTTACCTTACCTTCCTATACCGTAATAAGGCTTAGATGTCAGTATATATGTATGCTAAACCAAGTAGAATTTTGAAGAGTACATATGTATATGGCTTTTAATTGTTGATTTTATTCATTCATTGTTTCGCGAAACTCTTTCTGTGTGCTTAATTATTTTGCAGCGAAGGTGAGTATACTCGACAAAAACAGAGAAAAATGTTTGTGGTGTCAAATTAACTAATTGTGAAAAAAAACTCATACGTTTCCTGTTTGTTTTTTAGACAATTTAATTTTGATTCCTTTTTAACAAACAAAATTTATTTAATTTGTAAGAAATATATATTAAAAAGATTGAATATTTAGGTCTGAATATTAATGTTTCATAAATCTTATTTTATATTTTTTTAAAAGCTCTATTTGCCCTTTACAAAAAACTAAAAACGGTTGATTCGTTGGTTCTTAATATGTAAGTATATAGGTTTTTTGTTATTATCTTCATTATGCAAAAAAAAAAGTCGTTTTGTCATGACGTGTATACTCGGCAAAAACAGTTAAAGGGTTAAGTAGGTAACCTTCCAATCTAAACTTCTGCTGAATAAAAATTAACTCATCTTAAAAGTTGACTGAAGCTGTTTACATTGATTTAACAAAAATAAATATAAATAACCTTTTAAATTGTTACGTCGTTGTATTCATCATATAATCCTTTGGCATTTAGGTCCCAGAGAATTGCAAGGCTGCCGAGGATTGCCTACCGATGATAGTCTCGTGGGAGGGTCAGGCAGAGATTCAATCTGGCGACGTATTGCTGGTTGAAATAAACGACGCGCTCCTGACGCCAGCAGATGTGGCCATCGATCAAAGTAACAAGTGAGTACAGAACACCTATTCACACAATTGCTCTTCAGCGCCGTAAACACTCCTATTAGCATAAGTCCTCTGAAAAGCCCTTCAGATAAGGGACAGATTGCCTCCTCTGCTATCTTGGGCACATTCACGAAATTCGTAAATCTTTTATTATGCTCCCTAATGTTCCCGCAGCCCCCTCCACATTGCGCTGAAATCTCTATCAGGAAACGCCATTAAGATCGAAAACAGCCCAACTCTAGAATCACCTGAAATATCCCAAACAATCCAAGTAAATGAAAGGAGCTTTTCATATTGCCCCGGGATTTGTCATGGACATTCACATCAAGTTGGGGCGAAAGTGCCTGCAGTATACCCGGTGGGGCGCCCAGCGAGGGCTCCGGTTCCCTCCCGCCTTCGGGCCCTTCGTCCTTCCAGCCTCGCAGGGCCCCAACGACTATCTGCCCATCTAAATTTCGTACCATTTCTTGTATTTTCATGACACTTTTGGCCGACTGATAACGTTAACTCACTGGGATGACTAATAACCGTGGCTCACTCAACGCGCCCCCGCGTAATCCGATCCGACTGGAACCCCGGACGCAAAAAAGCTCCCACAAGGCATCCACGAGGGTTTATCAGGTAACGAGGCCCGGCCACGAGCACTGCGACGTCACCGAGGGGGTGCTCCTGGATATTACACCTCTTGTGGTTGATGGCAGGAAACTCGTTACGCTCTACGACAAGGATCTCACCGAGGGTATCAACTTGCTAATTGGTGAGTGAACCTATGCAGGTAATCTTGGGGCAATTTCTTTTTCAAGCCCCCCCGTTCTGCTCCTATTTTGCAGTTGTCTCGGAGCTGTGGGGCTCCCAGTGCGTTCGTCTTAAAGTCACCGTCAAGTCAGACAATTGCGGAGAAAACGCCGATTGTTCCGGCAAAGGAGTCTGCTTTTCGAATGCCTCGATGGAGGGATACGAGTGCCAGTGCTGCAGCGGATTTGCGGGGCCCCACTGTGAGGAGATCGACGCGTGCTCCCCGAGTCCCTGCACAAATAATGGAATATGTGTGGATCTGTCTCAAGGACACGAAGGGCATGCTTACCAATGCCTATGTCCTTATGGTAAGTTGGATTAATTACTTTTCCACACGCGTGTGGGAAAAGTGCCACTAAAACGCACGCCTTTCCGGTTGTAAAGTGGCTTATTATCCACTAGTGCTTTATTGTGCAACTCGGGCTGTGCGTAGCCGATTGCTTACGCTGGCAGCTAAACAAACTCGCTTCGCTCGTGCGTTTATTGCTGCCAGCGTGCGCAATCGGCTACGCACCGCCCTTGTTGCACAATATAAAGCACGAGTGGATAATAAGCCACTGTCCAACCGGAAAGGCGTGCGTTTTAGTGGCACATTTCCCTCACTAGTGGGGAAAAATAAAATGTGCAATTCGGGCGGGGCGTAGCCGATTGCTTACGCTGGCAGCTAAACACACTCGCTTCGCTCGTGCGTGTACTGCTGCCAGCGTGCGCAAACGGCTACTTTACGCCCTTGTTGCACAATATACTATTGTTCAATAACTCAGCTTCTGAGTATCCAGATAGTCGAAGGTCTCTTCTGCCAATCAGAACGGCCTTCTAGCATAAAACATCGAACAAGTTTTTCTTGTTTTGGGTAAATGCGAGGAAGTGCCGCGGCTTCTTCCTGTTCCTGCTTAGATATAATTCTACGAAATTTTCAAGGATCTCATCTACAGAGCTATTTTAGATGAAACAGCTTTTCTCTGGAGCTCTTGGCAAGTTAACCGGAATTAGGCTGGTTATGAGTTCAAGGAAGTTTCGTAGAGCATTTGCTATTTCTACAATAGCTGTTTGCTATTTTACGGATGAGTTCTTGCGAAACAACCCTCCCCACTCGCAGCAAATTTAGAAAGGGAACAACTTTGTGTCGGTCGCCTCATGCACTTTCAGAGCGATATTACAAGTAGACTTATCTGAATTTTGAATCCATTTGCGGCTTCATTAACCGATTCGAGGGCCTTCTAAACAATGAACGTAATATTGACTGAGGGTCTAACAGTGGTTGCAAAAGACATTCGATTTTCGTAATTGGGATGAATGTGCGCGGAATCGGAAAATGCAGGAATTTTGCCTTCGCTACATTAATTTAGGGAAAGATGGTGTCCGCCTTTCGATATTTTCCATAGGCAAAGCAACAGATTCTAGTTTCTTCAACTAATTAAGGATTAAAGCATTAAGGGCATATGTTTCCATATGAAATACTACCTATTGCAGCGTCTCTGATGAAAAGATTTACGGAAAATGAATGATGCCAAAACTCGTTTTAGAGGTCGTAGACTTCAAAAATAAAATTTATTTGGACAGTAATATATATACATAAGTATGCATATATGTATGTATATACATAGGTACATACATATATACAGTCATGCGTATAACTTTGAAACCACTTAAGTTTTTCATGAAAGTTTTATCTTTCTACAATTTCTACAAACCATCAGAGAGGAAAACTGTTTTTCGCAGAATTAACTATTGAATGGTCTTTATTATTTCCCCATACATTGATTTTATTTTCGTTAGCAAGAACACAAGAAATTTAAATAGTTTCCTTGGAGTACCCGCGTAAGACCACTTCGTCGTGCTCATAAAAATTGTAACAAAAATGTTATAGAATCGTCTTTTTGTACTACTCTCTACTACATTAAGAAGTAATTTGATTTTTTCTCAAAGAGTAAAAATTAACAAAGAAATTGGTTCCCCGGAAAGTTAGAATTTTAAATTTTTTCAATTCGTCAGAATTTTGAACTGTGAACTGTGAAAGTGCAACATGACGACGATATTATATACATTGTATTATGTTTATAAACAAATAACAAAATAAACAAATTTTTTAATGTATGTGTTTGTAATGTGTATGAAGAGAATGTAGAATAACAATACTTTAGAAGATGCAACTTAAAATTATATTATATTTTCAAATTCAATTCAATTTCAACCGTATTGGTAATTGTAAAATTCGAATACATCGAGGGCTACTTGAGAAATGTTACTCTTGTTAAAAAGGTTCAACCTTTTACCTTTTTATAGTGAGACAGATTCGATTTCGATACAAAGGAAACAATTTTGTTTTCCTATAAGGTTGCATTAAGGATAAGTTCTCAATAACGATAGTTTGTAATTCAAGATTATAAACAGTAAAAGAATAACTAAAATTGCATATTCTAAGAATCGTCAAAGTGTAGCACTTTTTCCTGTGTTAAGTGCACAATAAAAGCCAAACAACAAAGCAGAGACCACCCTAACGAGGAACAAACGAAATCAGCTCCATCATGGCTCAGTGCGGCCAATAAAGTTCATTTCCTCGAATAAAAGCGCTTACAAAGCGGCAATTCAATGCACATTTACTTTTATTCCACCTCGTCGACGAAGCCCTCTCCAATACAGCTGAATTTATAACTTCTTCAGGGACGAGAAATTGTTTCATAACTTATTTAAATCTACTTGAACTGCTCTGCTCTGCTTGTAAACCACATTATAAAACCTCTAGAAGACGATAACAGCGTCTGTAGCCAGACACTATCGGGATACGTCCCGGGGATGTAACATAACAAAAGACGGAAAGAAAATGATAGCTCCAGGCAATTTCACTGCGATGCTGGCGAGCAATAAAAAAAGTTTCTGAGCTGCTGCTAAGGAAGGATATTCCTCATCTAACTTAGTAACTCTGAGACTTCCACCCTCAGGAGCAGAAACAAAAGTTCCATAGAGCTGTGCTTTGCCATTTTCTGAGGTCGTCTATATTCCCGGAAGATATTTATTGGTTTTCCACAAATTTTTGATTGCAAACAAAAACTCTCCGGAGGTGTAGAAGGACTCATGAAATAAATTTTACTTTTGTTCGGTTAAAAGCGCAATTTAACTGACTTTTATATCTTCGACAGTCTTTATAATTTCTGGGGAATAAATCAGGCATGCCAAACTTTTTACACATTCCAAGAAGGAAAAACATGCTGCGGTGGGCAAAAATAACGTTCTGGCACAAATACACGTGTAATGAGACAACATAAAATTTTTACTTGAACATATGTAGCCTTATATTGGAAGGATTTTATAAATTGAAAAACTTTCACAGGGATTTCATGATGATTTAGATTAATTGGTATGATTATATACGAATTTCCCTCAAAGCTTCTACCTTTTATCATAAGAACCATTATATGGATTTACCTTTTTCCAAGAAAAATACGATATTTTTATTATTAGATTGGCTGGGCATATATATGAACTTACAAATATTTTGTTCCCGTTTTTTAACTTCAACAAGTATACTAATTAAATGTGCTTTCACTTAGTACTTATTATCTACTTATTTCAAATTTCACAAATAATTAATAATTTTGAGCAGCTGTTTGTAAACTTTTTTACTTGGAGTTTAATTCAAATTATTTCCCTTAGCAATAAATTTCATCGGTATGAGAATGAGGGAAAATACGTAAATCAGATCAGATGAAAACAAACAATAACAGTAAAGCCTATCAAATTACTAGGATGGGTGGCTCATTAAAATGAATAGGTACTTAAATAGGAAATGAATTCACAGATGGAAAAGCTCGAATATTTTTTGTAGGAGGCTAAGTTTGAGTTCTTCCCACGGATTATTATGTATATCTCTAGGCACCATATGTATTACAAAATTGGAAAAAAAATTAAGAAAATGCGTAAATAGCTCTAATAACTGATTTCTTAACAACTAAAAGAGTGGAGGAATTTAGAGTTTCAACTACTAACGTTTTACTGAAAGTGACGAAAATGATGCCGAGGAAGAAGTTGTTTGCCCGATACGAACGAAATGAAATCCCACTATAGAAAACTCTGATAAACTTTTTTGCACGGCGATGAAACGAACTTTAATTTAATTTCTTAAGATCCAGACACAAATTTCTTCAAAATAGAATGTACGAACCAAACCTAGCGGGGGGACCATACCATACACTTTGTCGGTTCTGAAGAATTTACTTTTTGGAAAACATCTTATTGGAAAGTTTTACATATATTTCTGTAATATTCTCTGAAATTTTTAAAGTTATGCCCATAGCATTAATTAAACGTAAGTAGATTTTACCTTTGAAAATTTGTATGTCAAAATCGTAAACGCATTTTTCGGAAATAAACGTTTTTGTAAACGGCATGCATAATAACTTAAAAATCATTACCTAATCGGTCTAAAATTGTAATGTCTATACAACAATTTCTAAATTTCTTAATATTCGGGGATACATTGGAAATAAATATACATATATGTATATCTGGCTTAGTCAAACTGTTTTCTCAGTGTAGGTGGTCTTTAGATTTCTCAGTGGTAGTATACTATAAGAACTACTTGTAGTAAGATTTAAATTATTAGAAAGCTAGCGTAAAAAAGCCGTTTCCCATGATCATCGGCTTGTAATTTTTGCATGACTCATGCAGTTTCAAAATTGATCGGTCTTGGAGAGCACTACATCGCCTAAATATAGAGCACAAATAGCACTTACCTCCACATAGTTGCGACGCAAAAGAAATCCCGTCGCCTCCAGGGGCTGCTCCTCTTCGCCAGTTTACCGACACACTTGATGCTGCTTTTATGCTCCATCGATTTGCCTCCACTTTTATTTGCTTTCGGCATTAGGTCGGAAAAGGACATGGAGCTGCATCTGATCGGAGGTGCTGTCTGCTACAGCGGCGAAAATCAATACTCAATTCGAGTGGGCATGCACCTTTAAAATTCCAGGCTCACATTTCGCATCTAAAGATGGAGCCCCAAAGTCCTTCTCCAGTCTGGAGTCTGTATCTGGACCATCCAAATTTTAAGAACCGAACGCAACGGCGGGCGCGGCGGCGGCGCCTCTTTATAAACACCCTCCGGTGCCCGGTTGTGCCGTGCCGCACGTCCGCCAGAGCAAACTTTCGCTCGGAAATTTAATATCGCTAGGAAATAGTGGCAGCAGCATCTTGGCAGTCAAACAAATTGATTTTTCTTACGAGATGAAATTTTTGCTCGTAGTTTTTTCGGATGCTGTGCCGTGCTGCTCCCCGTCGTACTTCCGCTGCTTGCCGCGCCGCCATCCATGGCCATGTTTTCCGAGGATCTTGGGCACCAGCCAAGAGATAGTCCTCTTATGGGTGCCGTTTGTTTTCATCAAAATTTGAATTTTTCTCCGATGCGCCCCATTCAATTTACGAGCGAGGCTTTATATTTGAAAGTATATTCCTTGCAATAAATACTGGCACAATGGTTAGTCGTGGCGTGAAAAATGCAAGGGATAAAAGTGAGAAATTGAATACGCTTGAGCACCCAATCTTATGTGCCGGAAAAGATTTTTTGAGGTACTAGGTTTTATTGCATTCCCGAAAAGACTTATTTGCCAGAGACTATGTTTAAAAATAATTTCAATTTTTTTTTTATGTCACACCACGGATGTAAAGGACAGCCATAGAATTTTATTATTTCGATATAAAGTTCAAGGTCGAAGTTAAAAGAGAATATTTTCAGTTTAGTGCACAATGTTAAATGACGCATCATTTGAAACTTTCGCTGACACACTTTTCGTAAACTGCAAGAATTCTTCCTACTTTTCCTCTCGCTTCCTGCATTATGCTTTATTTCTAACTTTTCAAAAGAACAAACTTGAAATTCTTTAATGTAAAGTATATACGAGTACTTACAGTGGCGTAACTACACATGTGTCTGAGGCCCCTGGCAATTTTTTAAGGATGGAGCCCCCAAACCAAAAACTTCTTTACTCTGCTATTTACGCAACTTTTTACTTTAAAAGTAGTATTATATTACCTAAAGTAAAAACATTTTCTTAATAAAAATTATATACATAGATAGAAAGAAGTAAGTATAGATTAAAATTGCACGAATTCTCTACATACGTATATATTAAATTTGTAATACCTTATTTTAAAGACAAAATTCTACCAATTAAAATAGTTTTCTTTCAAAATTGTCAATTTTTTGTTTCATAATTGGGACATTTGGCCGTGTGGCAGAAAAGCTCCGATGTAATAAGAATCACAATCCGGAAACTTTAAAGCTGCTTATAATATAATACAATAAAACAGCCACAGTTGAGTATACCTAACAAAATAATACCTATAAAATAGACTCAATCAGTCAATTACAAATCTAATTTTTATAATTGGATTGGTATCAGATATAAGGAGATTTTGAAATTGACATTTTATATGTATAAATTAGAAGAATTACTTTCATGATCAAACTTCATTAAAAACCAATGTTCCGTAAAAAGTCCTTGTACCTATATGCGAAAATATTATCATAAATAGATATAAATTAAATTAATTTTTCGAAAGGAAATATACCTATTTTTTCCATTTTACTCGTCAAAGAAACGTAATGAGGACATACGTGGTGCATATTATCGTATGTTATTTTATTGTCCTCGTCCAGATACTATACGTTTATTTAACAAAGTATTTGGACTACTTGTATCATTTTTAGTCCCCAATATTATGAATAAAGACAAAATTGGACTGTTGAGTACAAGAGTACAACTTGAAAACATAACAACATGCTTTATTTAATTTGAGTACTCGTTAAGTAATAGAGGTTTTGGAAAAAAACAAATGTTCTGCTATGTTGGTACATCTGGTTAAAATGGTTAAATCACAAAGCAAGTGTAATACCAGAAAAGATCAGTTCAAGTTATCATAAGGTTTAAATTGGGGTTACCGTATAATGGAGAAGTAAAGTGACTGTAACGATCTGCGGAAATTAAATTTTTGCATTATATCTACCAAATAAATGTCCGCAATTCCATTGGTCATGATGTATTCAATGATACCACAGCAATATAAGTAATTAGTATAAGCAGCCTACAGACTTTAATTGTGTAAGGGAAAAAATACAAGCGGAGAGGGTAAAATGGTGGCATATTAACAGGACATCCGTTAAAAATGTAACAGATTTTCAGTTTGTTCATAAGGTATTCACAATAAGGCATTAATTTAATTTGGAACAGGGCTGCAGGCTATTATTTCTCAGATCGGACTGAAAAGAGCAAGACCATAAAAATGTCGAGAATTAATATTTTGCACTGTCGGAGTATGCAATAAATGATTTTGTCGCAAGGGGAACATATGTTTAAATAATGATGACGCAATTCTTTATTACAGGATATACGGGGAAAAACTGCCAGTACGAGTCGGACCCATGCAATCCCGCTGACTGTATGAACGGAGGCTCCTGCGTCGGAAACTCAACTCATTTCAGGTAGGCATGTAATGGAATCCGCCCTCGATATCTATTTAATTCAATTATGGTTTGTTTTCACCCAAACCCCCGGATCACGTGAACGTCTATCGATTTTTGCGCCAATTTTGATGCCGCCACCGTCATTGCGGTCCTGTGCAATTATTTGTTGGAAAACCAGATGTGACTGTGCTCCAGGTTACACAGGCCCGCTCTGTCAACATAATTTGAATGAATGCGAGTCATCGCCGTGTGTGCACGGCATCTGTGTGGACCAGGAAGACGGCTTCAGGTGTTTTTGCCAGCCAGGTGGGTGCCTAATTGATTTTCCATTTCCCCCGGTTTCAGAGGATTTTCCTAGTTTTTTCTCCGTCTGTCAGGCGCGCTCCGTACCTTCTCCATTAAAACTCGAAGCAGTTCGTCAGCTCCTTAACAGTAATTAAGTCGAAACTTTTATATCCTTGAGACGAAGACAACGGAGCTTGGCTTTCAAATGCGAAATTAAACTAAGAGAAGTTGCTATTGCCGCAAGCTCCTCGCCCGCTGCACTTCGATTAGACCCATTCAATTTTCCAAATTAATCTTAATAGGGACGATTCCGTCCCGCAACTGCAGTACCCCGAACCTAGACGTTGCACTGAAAGCCAATTTAATTACTGTTGCTATCTTCACGTCTTGTTTGCTCCAAACAGTCTGGTGGCAGTGCTGCAGAAATTAATGATTTTCGAAGCGAAGGTTCTTTGCTTTCACAACATCAGTGGAAGGGACAGCGCCAGAACTAAGAACCCCATAACCCGCTCACGTGCCCCAAATGGAAGCTCATTTATCTAAATTTATTGTTTATTTTCTGGCAACTTTGCAACATCAGAGGTGATTTGTTTTAACATCATGTTAAGGTGCACCTACAGACCTCCTACGAGCAACTCTTCCCGGAAAGTGTTTTGTCTTCAAACATCAGTCGCTGCGGGCTATTTGGCACAATTGTGCAAGCTTCTGCACTGTCCCGTCTTGTTTTATTACACTCGGCTCCCTGAAAAGTTTTGCCTTCCCGAATTAGATAAAGTTTTGACAAACTCCACCGTCCATAAGTTGTGCTTAATTACGAGATATTTGCCAGCACTCCATTCCATGTAAAAAGTTTTATATTTGCGGTGTCGTATTTCACTGAAGGGAAATTTACGTATGTTTTCCAGGAAAACAAGAACAATTATTTATATGATAGTAAAACATATTGAAATATTATATGTATATTACATCGAGTGATATATTTTAAAAACTTATCGGAAAAAAAGTTTATTTTTCTTTAAGCAGTCCGATACCTTTAAAACAAATTATATGATGTAATGTGAGCTTGAAATTACTTTACCAGATTACAATAAACTCATCATCAGACAGACCCAATTTAATTTTCAAACCGTGTTAATTCATACACATAAGTACAGTGAGTAAAGGACGAGTTGTAAATAAATACTATATAAAATTTAAAACAAACTATTCTTGCAAATAATCTTTGTGTTTAACGTAAAGGATCAACGGAGTGTTTTAAGTGTATACAGTACATATATGTATGCATGTGCATCTCTTACGCCCGATTTCACAGTGCAAGCTTAAGTTACTGATCGTCACTTAAGTTCCTGTTGAATCATTCTTCGGTTTCATCGTGCGAGTTTAAGTTAAAATTACACTTAAGTGATCGCTATACTTAAATCGTCAAAATTGGCCACTTACCTAAGTCTCACTTAGTGATATTTTTTGACATTTCGTGTAGAAAATTTAACAAGCTATTCATGTGTAGAATATGTGGTTAAAATATCATATAAGGATCGGTTCAGTGGTTCCCGGAGAAATCACCGCCGCCGACCGAAAAAACGTTGATTCAGAAATACGCGTTTAAATTTTTTTTCAATGAAAAATGGTGAAAAAGTCTTACCTTAACTTAATCAGCGATGTCCGTACCTTACAAAATGCCTTCTTTCTCTACTTTTAGGTACATACATATACTTCCGAAAAATCAAAAACAAAAAAATCGATTTCTTAAAAATTCTAAACCAGGATGATCCCTTAAACACAATTCAATTAAAAATTTACACTTACAGATAATATAATTCAATAGAAAATCAACAGTCCCACATTTGTTTTCCAAAAGATAATTCAATTGAAAATTAAAAAAATTTTGCAATATCGTTGCTATGTACATAACTTATTTTTTAATAGGTTATTAAAAGTCATCCAGTATTTACATATTACTTTATCATGCATAATTTACTCTCAATTAAAAGGTACATCTAGATGTCTTCTTTTATGCCAACATGTTAAAAATATAATCGACTTCATAAACCAAAAATTTCGAAAACGTAATTATCTCCATGAACGATCACTGTTCAGAAAATTAAATATCTATTAAACATAAATTTAATCGATCACAACATACAGTAAATTAATTGCTGCAGGTATTTTGAGAATGTCATTAATGATTTTCGGTATTTAATTCTTTGATATGGGAGGTATTTTTAATTAGAGGTCATGTCACATCCAGTAATATATTGATTGCAATTAAAGCAGAAGGGTTAGTGGGACATAATATTTAAATTTACATTTAAATCCTGCACTGTTACCTGATTATCACAACGCAAATTTTATATACAATAATTGGTCAATGGGGCTTGTTTGTGACTTGTTAATACAACAGATGTTAACAAAAAGCTGTGTAAAGTAATCATTTTAACACTCCACATTTTAATCCTGTTAGGTTTGCTTTACATATTCATCAGCAAAATGGAAATTTTTTATTACCATATGATTTCATAGATTGCAAATATGTGAAAGTTTTGGTTTTTGTATTCTGACCAAAAAACATATTTTTAATTCGTCACACATAAAAACAGAAAGTATGCATCATCAATACACAAAAATTATAGTTGTTATAGCCTGGGCGTTTACTAATTATTATTTGTTATCGTACTTAAGGTTTAACACTATAGAAAAACAAAAACTTTTCAGGAGTGTTCATTTGAAGTCAAAATCAGCGAATATGCAAAAACAATTGCTCACTTGTACTTCCCGAGGTATTTAACTTTGAAACTTCGTAAATTGATACTTTGCCTCCACGATCTTTAACATATTCCCAGAAAATGTCGTTGCAAATTGTATACTCGTAATCATATAAATACCTTAAATTAAGACAATTCCACCTTTTGATTCTAAAAAATTCTTTAAGAATCTTTAAAATTAACGAATTAAAGGCAAATATACTCTTCAACTTATCGACTGGACGGTAACGAGCACACATTTGTCTTATATAAAATGACAAATCGAATTAAAATAAAATGTTCCTTAATTGAAGCACTCGTGTAGAATATTTTACAAAAATTTTCAATTTAAGGTTTTTGTACAATTTTCACCATCAAAAACGTTTTAAAGAATGTATGAAATTGTAACGGAAAACTACAATTCTCTAGAATTTTAAAGCCAAATATGTATAGTATATATCTCAGGAAATATAAGCGACCGACAAGTCTTTTTTCTTCTTTTTTTTAATACTTTACCGTCACTTTTGATCCTAAATGGGCATTCCAACAAAGTTTAATCAAAATCGGTGAGGAGACCTTCAAACCAGAGGAATCAGTCAAAAGTATGAAAAAATTGTATTATTTTAAAATATTGTATTTCTAGAAAAACAATTTACGGTTTTCAATGAATCCTTGAATGAATCCGTCCTGAAAATTTTTCCAATTTCTTCGCTCTTTAACATTTTTCCTCATTCCACCTCTGTTTTTTACAATTTGAATTCTCTTTTATTATTTAAATGTGCCTAAAATTATTTTAAATTAACAATTCTTAAAATATTTGGCCGTACATTTGCTATGTGTCCGACAGTGTTTGATTGAAATTTTTTCTATTACTGACAGAAATTCGTTAATTGCTATCAGTTCGACCCACCATTGTTCAAAAACATAATTACAAGCAAAACACCAATCATTCCCCATTCATATATAACAAATATGTATTATGTATTATATACATTCCTACATATGTAATGAAATCACAAATAGTAAAAGAGCAATTGGACGGCAAACATTTAGAGAATTCGAAGTTCCACGAGCTAAATGAAGTGTATTTTCCAGGTCTTAGAACCCTAAAGAGATAGAACTCATTAAAATCCTCATAGACCCATTTAAGGGAAAGCCTTTTTGAGCCCTTGTGCTGACTATTGGTTTTTCGCTTATCATTTGCACCCGTAAAGATCTTTTCGATACCTGAGAACATCCAAATTATCGCCGTACCTCGAATTTCTTGGCAATCGGAACAACTCCAGCAATGTGAAGTTGTCGGGGAATATCTTCCAGCCGATTGTTTCCAGGATGTTTAGTTTCGCCGTGCCGATAACAAATCCTTTAAAGTGTTTAACAATCGCCCAAAATCCCTCCTTACACCGGCGCCCGATAGGAAAACACTCAGCGGTGGGCCCGGCAAAATCGCTGCAATTTGTTGTAATGTATTCCGCTGATCCCCGACGTATTCGGAGCTATTAAGCCTTATCATTTTATATTGTATTTCTACGCTTTCACTTGATAGGATTCGCCGGGGAGCTCTGCAACTTCGAGTACAATGAATGCGAATCGAATCCGTGCCTGAACGGGGGCGAGTGTATCGATCAGATCGGCAGCTACGAATGTAAATGCACGAAGGGCTACACGGGGAACCAGTGCCACATCAAGGTGAGATTAAATGCCGGGGTCTAATGAGATAATTTATAAGCCCAACATAAAACGGTCTGCTTTCTTAGGTGGACTTCTGTGCAAATGGGCCGTGCCCGGAAGGACACCGGTGTATTGACCATGGGGACGAGTTCACTTGTGAGTGCCCGGGCGGACGTAATGGACCGGACTGCAATCAAGTGCCCAGAACGGTAAGACCTTAACTAATTGCACCTAATGCTTAAGGAATGCTGCCATTGTGAATAATTAATGGGGCGGTTCACCCGTCCTAATAGATATTATGAAACAAAATTATAAGCCCATCGATTGCACGTAATCGGACAGTAGAGGACCGATGTTGTTTCGGCTTCTAAATTTAATGAATACAAATTATTCCCGTGTGTATTGGTCGCCAAAAAGTGCCATAATGCACACAACAGCACCGATTAATAAATTTATGAGAAGAATTATACTCATCGTACCTGAACACCGAAAGTACATATTGGGGTTTACATAATTTGCACGAGTGCAAAGTGTGTTTCGATTCGGTTTGACTCATTAATTAAAATGAACTTTTGTGTTTGTATGGAAGCCAAAATCCCAAATTAATTCCGATGAAATAAATTGAGTTAGAAAATGATTGATATGCATGCCAGCGACAGCCGTTTTTAATGCGATAAGCTATGAATGTTTTTCTGTAATTGTTCGCAAATCGGTAAAATGTCCGCGATGAAATGATTGCTGTGTTCGACACACTGCTATTCAATGAATTGGCAACGACAATTGTACGCCGTCATGTTTGCTGTTATTGAATTTCACATTCCGAAACAGTATCAATATTTATTGTACATTTATGATTCATTTTGTAACTCGGCATTTAAACAAAGCACTAATTTACGTCAAATTTCATAAGACTATTGTCCTTTACAACCAGTTTAATCAGGAAATAGTGCTACATACAAACATTATGTATCTACATATTAGGGTTGCCATAGTTATCAAAAGGAGCATATTAAAAAAGTTCTGATTTCTGCCCCTCGATTGTAAAGTGAATGGATGCTATAAATTTTAGACTTCGGTCCTGGAGTGACATAATAAAAAAAATATATTTATGGCTGGGAAGTGGATGAATCTGACTGTGATCTTTTGGTTTCTGTATAGCATTTTTTACATAAAATTGTACCATTAGATTCATGATAATCACGGCGCGCTCTTTTTTAATTGATCGGTTACATTGAAAACAATGCATAGTCATTGTGAATTTTTAATAAAAAAAAAATTCTCTGATGTAGATATAAACTGGACATATTCAAGTAATCAATTTAATTTTTTTGGCACTACTTCACTATTTAAAAAGTTTGAATAGAAAGCATGTGAAATTGAGTTTTATTTAAGTAACAGAGAAAAAATATAACTATTGCATTTTATATGTAATAGTTGTAAAGTCGGTAGTCTAATCTAGCAGGACGACGTCCTCATCTAATGTTTTAAATATTTACTTTTTATGGAGAAAAAGCAAGTACCTATAAATGCAGACAGGCCTTAAATATACTTTACAAAATAAAACGATTACAAAGTGCAAGCTAGTCCTCAAGTAATAAATTTAGTTAGAAATACTTAGACTTTATTTAACCACTATTTCATGGAAACTGAAAATTAAGGTCAAGTATGTATATTAAAATATTGTGTATCAGATGCTGTTGTGCACTCGCATTTTAATGAAATGCATTTCATGTTGCAAATATTCCCGTTTTCAATAATGTCTTAAATGCACCTAACAACTGATCCTGTTTCAAACCATTTAGACTTGAAAACAGGACACATTTTGGTAGCACCCTGAATATGCAGCATTTTCCATCCAACAACTATACATATTGCGGAAAACATACCTACATGACCGCAAATTACATTCATTTCACCTCTCCATGGATTGGGATCCAAATTTTTAATGAGGACTCCTATTGTTGAGTTCCCGGGAATATTTTATTAGGGCCATTGGATTGGGGCCACGGGGAATTCCCTGCAATTTGAACTGTGGCATCATCCCCATTACTTTAATAAATAAAGGTGGATTCAGTAGCAGTCAGAAAAATTTTAATATAAAGGACACCTTTCGAGTTCGAATGGGGCTATTAAATTTATGTGAAGCTTTCCAGCACTTTAATTAATCGGCGGCGCACATTTTAAGTGTTGATCAAGAGTTTCGCACGCATTTTTGCGGTTATACGCTTAAAGAGCAATTTTATTTCCCTTCAATTGCACCGATTTTTTCGTCCCAGATAATAGCATTACGTTTTATATTTGGAGAATTGGAAACTGGATCGGGGCGTGTCGGGCAATGCATCCACTGAACCTTGCCAGCACTATGAGTATTGGTTTCCAGCGGATTGTTCAGATGCCTTAGGCAAATACTTTCCTTCGGGGATAAAAACAAAACGATCGAATTATTTCGGTGGAAAATAGTGGCTCACAGAGAGCTACATTTTTCCCTTTGCATATTAATGGGAAATGGGTCAGAAAGTGTGCTTTTGGCTCGGTTCACTAGCTAAACGAGTGCCACCGCAGCTTTATTTAATTTATTACCTTGACGACCGCGAGCCGTGCGCCCCGATGGCCGGTTGTAACGAACTAATGCTATGATTTATTCTTTTCAGCTGTGCAACGTTAATCCGTGCGCAAATGGAGGCACCTGCTGGACCAGCGAGGACTCCTTCTACTGTGCCTGTCGACCTGGCTACACCGGCAAAATGTGCGAAGGTAAATATTGCCAAATGAAAAGGTTTAGCGCTCAGGGAAATTACTTTGGCCACCCGTCCCGCGTCCCTCGCCCATCGCTGTTTTTGTAGTGCTAATAGCTAGTTGGAAGGATGTAGATTAGCCCCAAATAAATTTTTATTAGCCGGGAGCCAGGAGGAAGAGTTTTGAGAGGTTTGCTGTGTTGCGACGCTTTATTGGTGCTAAAATTTTGCACGGAGGTCGTGCCCTGGAGCGTAAAACTTACCACTGGAGGGCCACGGTCTGTTTCGCTAGTAAAACTTTCTTTTTATTGGTACTTCTTCAAACCGGTGCGCACATGACCTCTCATAAATTCTGTGATGCTGTTCAACATTTTTAGGGTGATGAGGTTCACTTCCCTTGTTACGCTTAAATGAATTTTTAGTAATTAAACGAAACCGGATCGAGGAGCAACGTGCTTATATATCAAACCCTTTCACAAAATTAGGGAAAGGGTGTTCCATTAATTTTTCCTGTGCTTAACAATGAAGAATTATAGTTGCCCATCGTTCATTGCGTTCCTCATATTTCTTGTTGAATGTGTATGTAATTATAGTTGCAGTACCTACCTTTATCAAAAATTGGATATAAAATATTGAAGCTTTTTAATTATTTATTATTATTTATGTAATGGGAAAATCAAATTAATATAGGTGGTTGTATGGAGGATAAAACCCTGCACCCCATTTAAGTTTTCAATCACTTCCATCCTTTTCTCACTCCCATCAAAAGTTCCATAATGTCTTGGGGAAGTTTCAGTAATTTTAATTTTACACTTCAAATGCAATAATATAATAGTTTAAAAAACTAAACAACATGTTTGACGCGTGAAATTAAATTTGCAAAATTAAAATAGATGACAGTTCCATAGAAAACACAGAAAATCAATTTATTGTTAAGTTTCTTCAAATAATAATTGTACCTTTGAAATAAATTGTTGATCCTGGTGATCTTGTTAAGGAGGATGGGACAAACTTATAAAATTGTATTGTCATCCAGACTAAACGTACGTATGCAAAATTTCAGCTTAATCGGAAACCGGGAAGTGGGTCAAATTTAACCTCCAAGATTTTTTTACATAGTTAGTTACAGGTGAAGCTAATAAAAGTGTGTTAATAAAAAGAAAACGGAGCATTTTTATAAGGCCACTTACGTGAGTGTACGTATTTATATGTCCCGGAGTTATATGTTCTAGATCTAGAAAGTCAGTGGATTTATCGATTTAAACAAATATAGTAAATTACAATTAAAAGTTAAAATCATATTTTAGGTTCATCATTATAGGATCACTTTATTGTCCGTTTCTCTGTCAAGACTCTTTTCCTGAGAAACGGCTATAGTCGCAAAATTGACATTATGCCGATTGTAACTCAATGAAATAAAAATATAAACTTTTTTTTTAAAATGAGATTAACTCACTGACTGACAAAGGAAGTTACAAGTAAAGAAACAAATCCGCAAATAATTTATTACGTCTTTTGATTTTAATATTCGGATTATATCTGTAATTTTTTCTTAGTATTATTCTTATTTTTCTCTTATTAATTAAAAAAAAAAGTTTAGCTTAGTTAGTTAGACAATAAATAAAAATATCTGTTTAAAAAAAAGGTTACAAACCTTATCTTCATTTCTCTTCTTTTAAGTCGGTTTTGACTAATTAACAATAATACATTTGCTTTTCCTATAATAGGTAAATGTACAGGGCTTTTTTGATTACGCCAGCAAGGTAATAACGTATAATGAGACAAAATCTTTTACATCATAATAAAAGAAATGTTACACTTCTAAAAGTTTTGAGTTTGGACATTTTAAAACAGATGATAGCAAAAAAATAGAACGGTTTGAAAACCCAGAAGCTCTTCTTTTATAATGTTGAAAGAACTTTTTTGTTTGTTAATAAAGGGAAATAAAATAAACATTTAAAAGGTGTTTTTGATCTCGGGCAAATACAGTCTGTTAATTATTATTTTATTTATTTATTTTTTACGACATATGTACATACGTTGCTGCAATTTATATTTTTCGCGCAACATCATTTTAATGTCCAGTTTTATGTTGTGGTTTGAAACAAACAACGATTCAAAATTTGATTCATACATATTTAAATTATTTATTTCGGATTAACATTAATGCTCTGCGATATACAATAATCGGTTTATGAATAGTGTAAAATACTAACAAATGAAATTTTCACCAGCAATTTTTATAAATTAAATTAAATGGCGGATACCGTCATATGATTTACATTTATTTGCAAATTATTTCAAGTATCTTCAACGTTTATAACGTTTGTTTCAAATAACATCGAGTGGAGCAGCAATACTAATACATATTTGTAATCAAATTTTCCGAGTAATTGAACCAGGCCAACATCCAAATTACGGTTTTGCAGAAGCGATAGTCTATGTCAGTCCAAGCCAGATTGGCTTAATTATTTTTTCATTAGAGCCTATGTAAACGTGGAGTATTAAATTTCAGCCTTATTACAGGCGTAATTCAAATTAAAACAAATCAATACCTGCTCCTCTACAGAATCTGCAAATGGAGGCGCAATTATCAGAGAATTAAATTTTATTGTGTCGGAATACATCACATTCCATGCACATTCGGGACCACATAAAAGGGGGAATACCCCATTTCACCCATAGGTACACTGGGTGGGATTTGAAGTGGTAGCACCATAAATGATAATTTCGGCAATAAAATTCAGTGAGCACTGTAGAAACGGTTGCATGCCGACCCCGAGAACGGGCTGGAGTTTTCGGAAATGGATTTACATAAATTTCGATTATTTATGTATGTCGGATGAGGCGGGCAGGCCCCATCTTTGGCACATTTTCCCTTTCAGCTGAAAACTCAGAAACTCTTTTATGGCTTTATTAACATTTCAACATTTTTACATGAGTCCTTGCACCCCGGCAAGTACCCATAACGGCACATATAAATTATCCCTCGGGACGGAGTCCCTTTGCCGGGAGGCCCCAACGCGCTCGTACTTTGCCATGCAGGCCATATCACCTCAGGAATATCTGACAATGACAAAGTACGCGGAGCCCCAAACGGCCATGAGCGTCCCCATATCAAACGAGCCCCCAAAATTAACATTTAACAAAAACTGATGGACGTTTTAAACGAGTGTCCTACAAAAAAGATTTATTATTAATATCCTTCTCGGTGCTCTGTTTGTTTTACAGATGAATTTGTAGTGGAGACCGTGGTCAGCTCGAGTGAATTCATGGTGGACGACACCAGTGCTGCATTCAGCGACAAAGCATTCGTTTCCACAATGTCGAAAAGCCCCATTGAACTCCACAATGCTTATATTGCTGCCGGAACATTAGCTGCGGCGATTTTCATTGTTGCTGTCGTGGTAAGTGGTTTTTTAGTAGAATCTTTGCTTTTATATTTCCAAATAAATTTCATCGTTATTTTATAAAACTACGGATATAGACATTCATTGGGAACTCTTCTTCTCTATGATTTTGAGTTAAACCGATCTACATAACTAGTAACAAAAATATGTTTAATATATGAACAACTTATTTTCTGAAACTTACTCCTATTTTATTTCAAACCTCATATCCCCGAAATGATTAAGCTTTTAAAATGCTCCTCATGAAATGTAAAATTAATTTATTTTTTACTTAAAGTTAATTGAATATTTCATGGGAAAGATACATACATATTACATACCCGAGTAAAAATTTAACTATTGCCCAAACTTAGCCCAAAACAGGCACGACATACTCGTTTGATGCTCAAATGTGGCACGGTGCATCGGGGCAAAAATTTAAGTTGTTACAAATTTGCTTAAGTCTTGTTTATTGTGAGTATAAAAGAAAGAAATAACACTTGAGAGGTATACTAACTCAAATAGGGTGGTGGTAGGCTATTTTACTTTCGAGCGTTCAGTTTAACTCTTTCTCTATGTTAAAATAAACCTAGCTAATAAATCTTCCTTACGGTAGTGCTATAGTTAATACAAAACTGAAAACAAGATTCGCTTAACTTAGAAAAAGGAGTAATTTTAATATTTGATTGTATTGTGAAAATGTTAGTTTAATTCTGAAGATTTAATCCAAAAATTTATCTGGTTCAAAATCTGGTTTAAAATCTTTATTTACCTACGTAACGGTTCTTAAAATTTTAACTCAATCCAAAATATCCTGCAAAACCTGTAACTGGATCCGATGTAAAAAGAACACGGCTAATATAAAAGTGTTTTAATATTTAAAAATTTCATTAAAAGTAATACATAAAAAATATAACAATACCTAAATAATAATAATAAAAAAAATCAACTAAAATCATTTTAATTATTTTTAATAATAGCACACGCTATACCTACACTCAATTTGTTCTTTGAATTTCTCGCTATTTCTGGAGTCTCCAAGGACCGATTCTCGGAACGCTTTTATTTTTTTTTTTTAGTGACTTGACTATCGAAATTAATTCAAACTATCTTTTTGATACTGACGGACTCAACATTTCTAGACTGATGTGTTGCAAAAAAGACTGTAATATTCTTCAGCGTAATATTCAATCTGAAGGACTGGTGTGTTGTCAATTACCTGTCTTCAGATGCCGGTATTTTTATTTTTAACACTTGTTAGATTAGAAGTATCCAAGGATAATTTTCATTTGCTTCATTCAGGAAACTGAATTAAATTTATGTATTCATGCAGTCAGTAGTGGCAAATGCAATTTAAGTAGACCCGTCTGCTCACAGCTTATTTTATGTAACTCCTCTGCTAATTCAATTTTGTTCTCTCAACTTTACATTTATTAGCTGTAAACTGTAAACAAACTGTTATTGTTAGATTAAACTTGACGTTTAATACGGGGCTATTCATTTTGTAAATAAATATATAAAAGTCAACTTTAGTCATTTAGACAGTCATGAAATTCTTGTGTATGGAGAGATTAATAAACCAAAACAATTGCTCTATTAAAATCGTATAAGTTTGAATTAGTTTGTGTTATGCTAAAAGTAAGATCTGCATGGAAAGTTGTAAAGAGCTGTAATAAATTACCCAACAAAAACGAATGTATCGTCTCTCGGCTAACATTTATAAGCAAATTGCTTAGGTTCTGCACTCCTCAACGAAAGCATTCATTAAACCAACTGATTCTCCCGCTCAAGTTTCTAGTGCCTTACAGCAAAATCCCTCCATAATCTGCGTTCAGTTTGACTTTTCCTTGTGAATAATTACGGGAAGTAAACATTTTATTCCCCGATGCAGAAAATTGGATTGCTGGTCTGCTCCCATTGAACCACAATTAAACCCCATCCTAGCGCCTGGTCCCCAGTAATCCTGCCCGGCCTGTAAGTGAAGCCATTAAAAATTATAAATGGGGTGATTCCCCAAATGCCAGCGACATTAATTATTCGTAATATTTGTACAACATTACGCGGATGGTAGATCTTGGCTCCATCAGCAGAGTCCAGCAGAATCCAAAAAATAATCCTGATTTTTGGGACTGGTTCTGGTTCCATACCAAAGGGGTTTTAGAATTGAGAGCGGTAGGCATTAATTCGCGCGACTAATACTGGCCGCTGGATGTTGAGTCATTAAAAACTTTAATTGAAAATTGTAGAGATAGCAAGACGTTAATGTCGGCTAATTGCCGCAAAAGCTGATTTTTTCCCTTAATGGGCCTCATAATCCAGGCTCTTAGCGGGGCCCAACGGCCCGTGTCTGGGAACCTCACCTGCGAAACCCGGGACCCAGTCCATTGCCGGCGGAGTTTTGGCCCGCCTGGAATAGGACAAGGTGTGCCAACAATAAAAAACTTCAGTTTCGCAAAATGCGAAAAAGTTAAAAGTTCGTAAAAAGGTTTTTAATTGCATGTCGAAGAGATTTTGTGTTGACTCAGGAAATTAACGCTTGGATAAGCGTGACGGCAAGTTAAACTCGCAATGAACTGATGGAAGGAAATTGCCCCCGAGAATCCTTCGAAATTTGGAAGAGTGAAAAGTTTTCATCTCATTTTCGTCCTTTTTTCTTGTCGAGAGATAACTTCCGACTGAGCTCCTCTAAATGGGGGATTTCTCTGAAAAATCAAAACCCCCCAACCATCAAAAGGGGTTCCAAGATTTCCTTTTTGGTGAGTGAGCTTAAATTAAAGTCCGTGGCTCTGTCTAAAAAGTGGGACGTGGGGGACAGCCCAAATGAGCGCGCAAAAAAATTCTAGTGATACTTTATGCAAATTTTGCGCGAAGTAATCAAAAGTTTTTGTTTGCTCGGAATGTTCAACTTTTATTGCCATCGATTCCGAGGATGTTAATTTTCTAGCTGGCTGAAAATTTTTAGGTTCCCCAACAGAATCCTCTGAGCCGATTTTAATTGTAAACAAAATTGCTGAAATATTAATTAATTTTGCGAAAGAAAATGCTCTTAGAAGGGCTCTTAGGGATAATTCTGGTCGAACACGACACGCCGAGAGGGTTTTGGTCTTTAGGCCCTGTTCCCTTGCCATGGTTCGTTTGCTAATCACTCCTCCGACGGTGTTTTGTCTTGTATACGAAATGTAAATATTTGGTAGACCGATTCTTGTTGCATTTATTTATTCATTACCTTTTTTTAATTATAACTTAATGCAAGAATTAATTCCAAAATATTTGGTGGAAATTCATTAAACGATATAATAAACAGTTCCACAAAACATACATACGCAAACATTAAACATACCTTCCCAGATTCGTCAGAGGTTTAATACAGAGCTAAATATAAAACTCAAAGATTCCTTTTCCATTGATTTGACCCTTCTCCCTTTCAGACATGATTCGGAAAACTAAAAATTCCAGAAGAAATAGAGTGGTGCTAAAAATATTCAGTGCTGTATTTTATTGTTTTGAAGAAAATCAAGTTTTTAGTGGTTTTCGGCAAAAATATTAGAAGATGCACATGCCAAATTATGATGACGTATGGCTCCGAAATAAGAATTTTTAAAAGTTTGACGAAAATCACGTTGCAGGCTTCATATGTATGTACATTATACATATATGTATAATATATGTACCATTAGGTTGTCGCTAAAAGTAAGGAATTGAGTTTGGACCAGTTAAAATAGACGGAAATGATGGATTTATTAAAATTTGAATATGCTGCAAGACTCTGCGGTGCAAACATGGTGCCGAATTTAAAGTATATAAGTTCTTGCTAAACTTTAAAAGGGACCAAAAAGTGGATCACCGAAGCCAAGACTAAATAGTGAAATACGAGAACCTGCCAGTGGCTCGTTCGTTTGACCTCATTACCCGACCCGTGGCACGTCATAAATTATTAAGCACATCAATAGCTCCTTATTAGATATGCGTTTCGCTCGCAAATAAACTTCGTCCACACGCCCGGCACTCAAGCTGACGTTCGTGTTGATGCATAGGATCAGTATGCAGATGAGGGGCCCGGGAGCAGTGCAGGCTCCACCGGGGGCACAGAGCCGCCATCAAAAATTCAGAAAGGAAAGTCTTGAATACGTATCTCAAATTTTGATGGGATTAATGTGTCTGCAGACGAATTCGGGCGGGCCCCATTCCGCAGGGTTCGGGATCCGGGGCCGGGTAGGATGCCACTAATCTCAGCGAGACAGGTGGATGGATTTAGTTGCTCCTGGGAATGGCACATAAGCTGAACGTACAGTGGGCGGCGGGCGGCGGGCGGTGTCCCGGGCGAATATTGGCGGTATGTGGCTCGATCGGCGCATGTAATGAATCTCTCCCACGCCCGCAACTGCTACATCAAAAAGCAGCAGCAGCCGCATTGGGCCTATCGTCGAGAAATAAATTCTCCTTTATTACCGTCTAAAGCACATCGCTAAGCAAACTAATTTCAACTGGAGCTCGAAATTAATTTTGCGTTCCTTCTCGATCCAACACTTGCAGAATTAAACGAATTTACAAGTTCAACAAGTCCCTCTCTCACTGTTACCAAGTGGAGGGGTGCGTTCGCTAGTTACTACACCCAGCCCCAAAATATATATTTTCAGGGATTCGCCGGGGTTTGAATTAAAAATTGCTGATTTTCTGAGCCATTAAGGGCCGGCCGAAAGTCCTCATTTAACCGAATTAGCTAAATTTAAAATGTTCGTCAAGATCCTTGGTGGTAGCACATCAGCGCATGCCCTTCTCGCGAGGTAGCAAATAAGTTTCGTGACAAAATAAATCATGATTAATGCATGTTTCCTTTCCTAGCTAACGAATATATTATATTTTTGTTCGTGAATAAAACATGAAATAAATTAGGGCACTCCTGGAAATGGGAAAAGATTACCCGGCGAGGGAGACAGAAGAGCCACTCAAAAGAGCCATCTCGCCGAGCGGGGCCCAAAATATGCGACTTAATGACATGAAACCGAGAAAAGCTATTTTTTCCGCTTTTGTCTCAAACTTCCATTAACCGTAGCATAGCAAAGCCCTACAAAACCCCAAAATTCAATTAGCAAAGCCCCATTCCACAGTGGGGGGACATTTATATATTCAAAGGAAAACCATCGCTGCTTAATCGTAGCTCTTCGGAAA
Source organism: Machimus rusticus (assembly GCA_951509405.1). Taxonomy (NCBI): domain Eukaryota; kingdom Metazoa; phylum Arthropoda; class Insecta; order Diptera; family Asilidae; genus Machimus; species Machimus rusticus. The sequence continues at coordinate 1,125,819 of OX608052.1, read as the reverse complement.
TACAAATACACCAAGATTCTGGTGGGCGGACATACGAACCTACTATATATGTACAAAGGCCCTGGCGCGTGCAAGATAATGCTAACATGATGTTTAAGGAGAATTACAATATTCAGGATGGCTGCAATATTCAATTTGGGCCTCTTACTTACCTATGAGGCTCCTTGCCGCCCGCCGTTACTAAGCAGAAAACAGCCCTCAAGCAGAAAACAGCCTCCGTAAACACAATTACCTGAAAATATTTTTATTTTTATCATAAGGCATTTAAGATTTTATTAGATGAGAGCTCTTGCGCAGCAAGAACCTTAAGTGGTGGCGTTTTGCCAAATGCAACCGCTTGTTGTTGCTTCAAATTTCAATCACAGCATGACGTATAATCAGTGATTCGACCTTTAATTCACGTGTAATACAAAATTGGCTTCAATCATTCTTCCTTTAAGGGACGCAAATTGCTTTTCTATTCAATAACAATTTTGTTTACTATATAACTTGACTGAAAGCATTCGGCTAATTGGCATTGTCACTTAATTACGATATCAAATTATTTTAATTCTTCTCAAGTTATTTGAATTTAGAAAATAACCAAAGTTGAGTTAGTTATCTAAAGTGTATTATGTAAAGATGATAAGTAGGCACATAAATTCATATTCTTGAAAAATTAAATCATTTTTTGGAAGAAGATTTTACAATTATTTACAACAGATGCTTGCGACAATGATGTAAAAATGACTTTCAATTTAAGTCATAGGTATGTAGAAGATGTCAGTTTAGGCATCAAACTGAAAGCAATTTTAAAAGGGTTTCATGGAATTGCAATGCATTTGGATTTTATAATGAACTGCCTTATACTTTTACTATTCTTTCATTTTATTTAAAATACTTAGAAAATTATATAATATAGGTATAAGAAATTTCCTTCAATGAATATTTCATTCATACATTTCACTCCCATATGTCATTTTTAGAGAAACATAGACTCAAAAGGAACTTAAACATAAATACAATAAATCAATGATTTCTCATAAATTATTTTAACCATAGTTCTTCCAAAAAAAAAAATAAACAAACGACTTCGAGAGATCGACACTTTTTCACCTTATTTCGCACTTCAAATATTGTTGAATGGATTGCTCGCGATTTTGATAGTATATAGAAAAAATATTATCTTAAAGAGTTTATACAAATATATAAACCATTTGACAAAAAATAAGTTGAAAAATATTTAATGCGACAAAAATAACTAATGAATAAATTTGCATTTATATGCATCTATGCTCGTACATTATATGTAAATGAAAACTCGTTTGTACTCCACAAAGTTGGTTTTCAGTTCACGAACAGATAAAATTGTGTTTCCATCTTGTCCGAAATAGAGTTCATCCAAAGTAATATTTTTATAGAAACCTTGTGTGAAATGTGGGTTATAAAATATATCATATTGTACATCTAATGGTTAAGCTGATACATACCTATCTCGAACTAAAGGATCTGTTGACTCAAGTTTCTACATCGAATAACCTTGTTTAAAAAGGGGATATCATATAACACGCATACAAAGGACCACTTTCTAAAGCATAAGTATAGGTGTGGAAGGCAACATCATAACGAAAATAGTTTTATGACTCCATCTCGTTCAAAAATTAAATTCAATAACTCCCGGGTTTTATAACCATCCTCGCTCCACGCCCACTCCACCTCCTTCCTACAACATAATTTCATGTGCAGTTCACCTTAAATTTCACGGCTATTAAGCCGCAACCCAAGGAAAGCCATTAAGCGCCGGAGTGTAGCCTCATTTCACCTTATCGTATTACGGCCAAATTGGTTTGGCCGGTGTAAATTCACTCCATAACCTGACACCGTAAGTGTCACTGATAGCATCATCAATCCCTCCAGCGACGATATGGAGGCCCGCCCGCAAACAATCCTGTGATTAAAACTTCTAAAATTGGCCACCGGGCGACTATAATTTTGTGAAATAATGCAGCCCTGCAATTCGGAGTAAATTTTAATAACAGCCGCTGGAGTGGCCAACAGAACTCGCAGTGCAGAGGAATAGTCGAGCGGGCGAATAAATTGTTTTAATGAATGGAAATGTTCTGGCATTACACTTGTTAGCAGGCGACTATTAGACGTCTTCGAGGTAAGGAGAGGAGGGGCTCCGCCGACAATTGGTGGACCGAATACACGTGTACTGTCCAGTAGCCGACCGGAACAACAATTTCCCTGGATTAGTGGCTCCGAGCGGCTGCAAAATTATTAAGAACGGGGGCCTCGCTGCAACAGTGCAAATGGCGCCTATAACACCGCAGCGGGGCACATGTTCAAGGAGCCAGGGCTGGTGCTGGAAAGTTAATTAACAAATAGCTATAAAGCCTCCTATCGCGAAGAACGTGTTCCCATTAGGGGAGGATGTGCTGCTATTAATTTCCTTCTTGCCCCCACACACCAAGTCGACGTCTGTTTTCTATATGGCTCTATATTTCGTTCTTCTCAAAGTTATGTGCGTCTTAAGAAAGAGCAGCTGGTAACCTTCCAACTAGCAATTTAATTTCAATTTTTCAAAAAAAAAATCACACTAAATCAGTAATCATTTTTCCAGAAACCCTTTTCCGATTTGGTTATCTTACAAAACCTTATGGATTACACAGGGGAACAAAATTAAACTTTTTTCTGCTGCATGAAATATTTTAACCGTTTTCAAAACTATTAATTCGAGGTCGCTGATTTCGAATCTATCCTCAGTTTTTTTTCTAGCAGCTCCCGTTTTTGAGATAGAGCTACGTGCATATTGAGCCTGTTTACTAGACTACTAGTCTATTACGGTCACGTTTTAGGTAAATCTTTGTAATTTCCAGCGTCGCGTCGCCGTCTGCAACAACATACCCAATACCTATTATGCTAACAAGATTACGACTTAATATAAAGCTGTGTTTTTTTTTCACAACCGATCTGGCTCTGGAAATTTTGCATTGAATTGAAATTTGTGAATATGTAGTAACCCATATCGAAGTTTATTTTATTTCGTGAATATAAAATCGAGTTGCCTGCATTTATACCTACTTTACGTCAAAAATGTAATCCAAAAATTTATCTGGTTCAAGGTTTGAAGTTTAAATGGGCAAGTATCATGGCATTTGATGCGTTTTTCGCAAAACTTACAATCTTTATACCTGTATATATCTGTATAGTTGACTGTTTTTTTTTTCATTCAATTCAATGCAAGATTTCCTAGTAAAACCAGAACCGGATGCGTTGTGAAAAAAACACTGCTATAGATTCGCTGATCAACAAATTTAATTGTTTTTTCTTTTTTATATAAATAAATGGCACATTATTTCTAGCTTAGTAATACTTTTTTGAGGTAATCTTCCATGTGTTTTCAAAATTGATACCTCTTCTACCACATTTCCATTTTGCTTGAGAAATATGGAAGTATAAAGTAATTCTATGATTTCTAAAGCGTATAAAAAAAGAAGAAGATGAAGAAAAATATTAACTCTTTCTTCTTAATCATTTGAAATATGTATTATGTGTATCTGGAATACCTATGGGCGATTATTTTGACAACGAATAGCATAATCCATTCCGAGAGATGTTTATCGATTTGGCGATGGCAAGAAAATTAAAAAAAAAAACCCTAATGTCAGATCCCACTCCGAATTCTCCGACAAGATCTTGAAGAGTCAATCTCAACATAATTAAAACCCAAAAATTAATTTCCTGATTGGTCAGGGCCTGAACGCCCCAAGAGGTGAACCCAATTCTAGGCAATCAGGGCACAAAGTGGTCTGGTGTGGCGCAGTGTTTTCTCAAGATGAAATCAATAATCAAGTTCGTAATTTGTCTTTTGTAGGTAACAATATGCCACTGCAAAGTCCACCAAACATATCGAAGGTTCTCGACCAGGCACCACCAGCTCATCCCCATCTTCGGATTTGGGAAGCGAATCAAATCACCAAAATCTCACAGGCATTGGTTAAGCGGCAAAGGGGGCGGCGGCAGCGGCGGCGGCACCGGCGGTGGGAGCGTCATGGGGGCAAAACCCAATAAAGGTCACTTGCCCGGCACTGGAGCTAATCAATGCCACAATCACCACATCGGAGGATCAACGTTCCACCACCAACACCCCCACCAGGTGCACGAGAGGCCCTTCCAGCGACACCTGGCGATGAACCTCGAAAACGACATGTACTACACCGTCGACTTCAGTGACTCACAGCACTCGCCCCTGATCCAGTAGGGGGGCCGGGGCCGGGGGCCCTATTAGGATAAGCTTCTTAAGCTGAGCTATTGTTTGCGCTTTTGGTTCTTCGATGAAAGCTTGCAGGGCCGGCTTAGGGGGGCTTAACAGTCGCCTTCTCGTGAGCCACCAGCTAATAAATTAGTGAAATCACTCGAAAGACATTGTAAATCAGTTTGAGGCTATTTTAGTACTTCTAATTGTAAAATTGTAGAAAGCAGACACTTCTTTGCGGAGCAGTCGACGCGCTCGACTCCTCCAGCCGGGCTCCGGAGCGGCGCTAAGTAGGTGCTAAGTGTACAGACTCAAACTCCACGACGCGACACGCGAGACGCGACCTCCACGTCGATGTCGACTGGCTCAGCCGCTAATTTTAATAGTCGAGGAGTAATGTGACGTAATGCAGCGTAACGTAATAATAACAAATTAACTTGTGCCAATATGAACTATTACGTTTCATACTAGTTTAAATGAATTTTTTGTAATGTTACTAGAGTAAGCTGAGTGTGACTAGCTATATGAGAATTCCGTTACTTGGCGAGGATCTTCTAATTGTTGATTTGGACTTTTATGTGTTTACAAAACAATTTTTAAAATTCGTTATTGTAACATTAAGGTAATAAAAGACTTAAAAAACTTAAACAAGTTTCGTACCTAAACAAATTCATTTAATAGCGTTCTGTATATTTAATTTAAGATAAATTTAAGGAAGCACATGCGTTTTTTTCGAGTTTTTTTTTTTCTACAGTATTATTGACGACATACACAACGAACCTGAAGAGGATTGGAACATGAAATTTCGAATAAAAAGATACATTTCCAAATAGTTCACAATACGTGATTACTACTTGCCTTTAAAGCACTAAATGATATACATATATGTATATATCTTTCAATGTTATTTATCTTCCAATAAAGTCTTATGGAAAACCTACTTCTTGGAACCTATTTCTATGAAACAAAATTAAGATAGGTTTTTTGCAATTAATATTACATAATAGTAGAGAGTTGAAAAGAATACCCTTTCATATTTGTTTATACCTACTATCAGCTAAAAAACTATTTATCTGACTTAACGAAATTTTGCAAATGGTGTTTGGCAGCAATATTACGATTTTGTGACACCATAAATTGTGTGCACTGATTAAAAAAATATTAAATTTGTAAAGAAATCGTATACAATTATCTAAATACCCTTTAAAGCTTCAAATATTTCTTTTGTAATGGAAATTAAGTACACAATTCTATTATACAGTGAATTTCTATAAGAACATCTTTATTTGATTAAATATTATCCATTCAGCTAATGGACAAAAACTCTTATTTAGGTCGGGTCTATTTAAAAACGTTGAAGCTTTTCAAATAATTAGGTTAATTGGTAGAAATTTTAGGAGCGCACTCCAAACCTTGCAGGCCTATTTGAAAATGCTAATGTTTCAAAATTAATTGTCTAAACAATTAATGCGTAATTAATTAAGCGGAGACAATGATCACGAAAATTATACTTTGCAAATTTCTCGAAAATTGTGAAAATTCGAAAAACATTTTGATAACGAAATATGTAGCTAATTTGTTGCAAAACCGTTTATAAAGAAGTATTTCATAGAGGTATATATGTATGTATGTAGATAACCGTATTCGAGATATACTAATAATTAAATGTAACAATAAAACATAATAATTAATATTAATAATATTAATAATATTTAGTCCCTATTCTTTTACTCGTATTTTTTGAAGCATTTTGTCTAGTGAACGATTTCGCAAACTCTTTATATCTCGTAAACGGTTGCACCTATGAAAAACTTCTTATTGTTAAATCGTTTTGTAGAAAATTATCTCACCAACTAGTTAAGAGAAAATTTTCTGTCAGGATAGTTTTCACTCAAATATTAATATGCTGAACAATTGAAAAATCAAAATAACACGAAAAAGAGCATTTCTTATTTTGTTCTACCTGCTTCCAATATTTTTCGAAATTTTACATTTTGTAATGATGTACTGAAGAAAACGCATGTAGCTTCCTATAAAATGTTCAAAAACTATTCATAAGTTTTAAATGATTCATTTTATTTTCAGTGCCAAAGATACATATATTGCGTTTTACCGATAACAAATTTTGTAGATACTTATGAGCTGATCTTTGGAAAAAGAATTAATAAAACTAATTTTAGGTATATTGACTAAATAAATGTATAATTTTAATATAATAGAAAAATATATTTACGTTGTGAAAGAAATTAAATTTCGACGTAAAGGAGAATATACCTACATAGTGTATATTATAAATTTGGTTTTGTTTGCTAGGAATAAAGTATAGTTGGTTTGGTATAGATTATAAATTGTTTTTAATTACTAAAATTTTTAAATAATTCTACATGTTTGTCAGACAAATTCATCCTCAAAGAATCTGATTAAAGGCTCTAAAACCGTTCATTTGTTGTCAAAAGTGACGAATACTAAAATGTTTTTGTCGATCGATTTTATTTCCTGAAATATATAACTACAAAACTTTTAAAATTTCCATTTCTCTCTAGTTTCGCTAGAAATTGTATCTATTATTAGAATTCTCGCAATAATCCTTGAAATAAATAATTTATCGACAACGACAAGCTCACATCTTTAGTATAATATAAAAGACCGAAGCAATGGTAAGTTACATACAAACAAAGCTTCATCAAAATCTTTTAAGCCGTAATTTACAAAAGCGAATTTATCAAAAATCAAGCATTTTAAAATAAAATATATTTCTTGCATTTGAAAATTTTCGAGATGATTTAACGTCAGAACCTTAAATGAAATAAATATTTTCAAAATAGCAAAACAAAGATTTCGTTAATATTTTACAAAAATTGAAAGAAATTAAATGAATTTAAATAATAATAGGAGTTCACAAAACTCTTTCGCATTAAAGGATATTTGACAGCTATACGTGATAGTTCTACATATGTAGATACTATATGACTAAGGAAACGTGAATTCTGTCAAGTCATTACTAAATTCAATATTCAATACAGGTGAAATTTAACAGTACAATTCATAAACTCATGACATCTACTACTATGAGTACTGCTAATGAACATAAGAAATTATAATAATATAAATGACATGTTTTAATATACAATATTTCTGCTCCGGACCTCTGATTTTGGTTATATTATCTGTACTTGAAAATTCAAAACATTGGAGTCAATACCGACCTCAAATTAAACTAAATTAAAGCGATTTTAAAATTTTTTTTTTCATAAATCGTAGATAGATTCTACATTTATCCGTCAACTCAGTAGTAGACACTTTTCAGAAAACTAACGTTAATTACAGACTTGCTTCATCGACTTTTACTTATTTCCGCTTAATACAAATTACAAGCTAGAGTGAAATATAACTTAAATTAAACTAAACTCATAAATAACAAAACTCAACAAAAACATTAAAGCTATGTTTGTCGAATCATCTTTGTAGGATCTGTTCAATTAAGCGTTAGAACATCAAAATTTTCATATATCCATGAATAAATTTAGCAAATTTTCTATTTCTAAAATTTCTACTAAGCCATAATAATTTATTTATCTATATTATTTATAACTCCTATTACCCTAAAAAGTATTTCTAGGAATTGACTTTTCTAAATTTTATTATATCAATATGATCAGATGAATCCAAGATTAACATCCTTAAGAAAAATTTTGCAGTTTACTTGTTGTGTTATGAAATGAGCTTATGTTTTAGTTAAGTAAAATGTTGCTTAAATTAAATGTATTATATGTATATTTCCATCGATCAGCCTCAATTAAGACTAAAAGTTCTAAAGCATTTATAATATAAAGTAGTTGCATAGTGTAGTTACAATTTCTAGGAAAAACAAAACAGCAAACTGAAAAAAATTCAATTACTGTAGAAGATAATCAAAAGACAAGGCAGTACTAACTTATGACTTTAATTTACGATGTAAGCACACCAGCAAAACATAAATATAACCCATACTTTAAGTGCCACTAAATTCGAACAACACTTTTTTTAAACATGTACGTTAGCATTCAGGTATTATACTTTTACTTCATGCAACCCTGCCTTTATCCCTGCAATGCATTTATCCCATCGCCCACTCATTCGCAAAACACAATGGGCGAAATTTGTTATTTAATCCAATTTCCTATATTCAATTTGCAAGCAGCTTCCTCAAAGGGATTCCGTATTGTGTGCCAGTTTTTCGCACATTTTAATCCGTTTTTAATAGCACTTTATTAGCACAATTTTGTGTAATAAGCTGACCATGAACAGCTCATGCTCGCGGAAAAAAAAGCTTTTTTCAACTTTGTTTGCGTCCAGATGCACTTACTTAGCCGGCTATAGTACACAAAAAAAAAACATTAAAAAAATAATATAATATGATTTGCATTTCGACAATTTGGCCTGCTAAGCGCATCATGCAAATGCAATCCCGTCGAAATTTATTCCCTCCATGCATAAACAAATCTATCGCGCTTAAACGGAGCTAGATACTTTTAAGGCTAGATGTATGTAAAAGCGGATGTGACCGTGCGTCCGCAACGCTCGCACGCATTTTGTGTGTTTTTCAGATCATCAGTTGTTTGTACGAGCTGAGATTAGGCTTTTGTTGTGACTTATCGTTTCGACTGATACATTGGTTCTACGTTTGTTGATTAATCTAAGCTGTACTACTTGGGTATGTTGTATACTTGGGTATTTTAACAAAGGAAAACGCGATGTTATTAAATAACTAAAAAGTAAGGAATAAACATAAATTATATAAATAAATTCAATACTGTTTTATTATCCCGAAGTATTCGTATGTTTTATCTTTTTTTTTTAATTCGTCGCATGCTGCTGGAATTGAATAGTGCACTGAGAAAAATTTTTTTGGATTTGAGGGCACTAATATAGTCATGATATCAGTAATTTTTACAATATAGTAAATACTCTATATACCTATGTAGTTATACATAGTTCTGGCATCCCTGAGGTAGATGAAAGAATATGGTCCCTCGATCTATATTCATGGTTCTCCCAAAATATAGTTAAACATTTCTTTCAGTGGACGACATGTGGTTCAAGTAGGACGGCGCTACGTCATGGTGGACATTCTGCGTGAACGATTTGGAATGGTTACCTCTCGTGCGATTTGACTCCGCTAGACTTTTTCTTGTGGGGTATGGGGTATTCAGAAGTCGCAGGTCTACGGCCATCGGTCAAATTCAGCCGAGAGATTAAATTAAAAAAGGGATTTTAAGAGTAATTACCTTTGCTTTTCCATAAAAGTTTTTTTTATTTTCCTTGAAGTTTAAAACGTTCAATCCAAGTAATTTCTTCCAATATTAGGTAGATAGTTAAATAAAGCAGATATGTACTTCATGTTTACGAACATGGGCATTATAATCCATATAGAAAATTTCAATTGCATGTACTTACATAGACAGTGGCTGTTTTTAAATATTTATTTCGCAGACCATTTTCATTTCCATTGATACCAGAACGGTTCAATAAAACTTGACCATCAATAATATTTAAACGTCTTAATTTATTAAAGTTTTGTCTTAGTCAAAATAGCAACAAACTTGTTTGATTATTTTACAGAAGCAGCCAGTTAAGGTCCTCAAAATTAAAAGTAGGTATATAACATAGAATAATGAAAATTTCAGCTTGTGCTATGAGAATTTTTTTTACAATTAGGAAATGTGAATCCATCAACATCAATGCGGTGGCGTGGCGTTACTTTAAAGGTGCAAATATCAATTTCTAGGAACTATCATGTTCCTCCTTCATTTTGATTTTGTGAGTCTTTTATTCTAGGTGTGCTAGCTACATTTTCATTACTAATACTACTCGTAGTGACCCGCGTTGAACTATTATTTGGCTCCGCTTCTTCCGGAATTGATTCTCGACGTTCGTCGTCCTGTTGAAGAAAAAATATATTTATGTAATTTAATGCGTTTCTTTTAATTTAATTTTTCCATGCAACTTTTTAGCTGAAGAAACTAAAAATGTATACTATTGAAATAATTCTTTGTAAGATATTGCAGACATTTACATTGTTTTTCATAACTTAAATTTTAAGCCAATCAATTTAATGGTTTTAGACCCCATCGTTTTTTTAGGTCTTAAAGGTGAAACCACCTGAGAGAATTTCAACAAAACCCATTCATTGTATTTAGATAATCAAGCAAATATTATTAAATAGTGTTTTTAAGTGAAAATATGTAGATATATGTAGTTATTTTAATATTTAAGAAAGTAAGGCTCTCTGCGATAAATTGATGGACATGGGAACTTAAGTTTTCTAGGTTCTTTACATAACCTTTAAAATGGATAAATTTTTACTATTTTATCTGTCTTATCCAGAATTTTTTCTTGAGAATCAATCCCATATGACATACTGAGATTAAAATCGAAAAGGGATTGGTGAATTAAGTGAGTTGGGTATAATATGTATCGCGAGTTTTAAAATACAGACCATTAAAGACGAAAGTATTACCTAGCGAAGTCTTAACTTTTCCATCTCAGTTAAAAAAAAAAAAACCTCAACTTATCGAAATCTAAGCCATAAAAAGTCACGAAAAATAAGTAAGATTAATATTTTCAGATTTGGCCGCAGCGACCGAAATTTGATGAAAACATTAATTTGAAGCGAATAGTGACGAACATACAAAATATAATTGTTGATCGCTTGTACTTCCTCAGATATGGAATTAAAAACAAAAATAATAATATAATATTTATAATAACTTAACAAAATTCGTATTGTTTTTATGTCAATATTTTAAAAAGCAGCTTTCGTACCTTTCCCGAATTAATCACAACACCTTTGGAGGATAAAACACTTATCGAAATGTTACACATGAACATTTATGGCATATAAGTTTACGTTTAGTTTTTTCATGCAATAATATTTAATTACATTTTCATGCAGCAATATTACTCTAATTAAACTGAGCAAACCGCATGCACAAAATACATAAAAAACAACCCTAATTACCGATATAATCGAATTCGGTAAGGCAGAAAACTCGAGAGCGGGTTTCGTAAATAGCAGTCCACTTGGGTACTTCCTTATTTTAGCTGTGGGATGGAAAGTGGACTCAACACCCTGTTTCCAAAAATCGACCATTAAAAGATCATGAATGTTAACAGAGCTCGGTGGCATTATCAGTTTACTTACTTCTAAGACGACAGCTTCCAGGGCTGGTTGCGAGATGTTTTTCATGTTCGGATGACTCAGCTTTGGTGCACTATCTGCTCGGTTCCTCCCAAGCGACTGATTTGAAGTTTTGTTATCAGTCTTGCTAAGCACCGAGTTGTTTGATGATTTGTGATTTATTTCAAGCGCCGACTTGAGGAGATCCACCTTGGATGCACTGCCGCCGCCTCCTTTATTCACCTTAACTGATTCAATGTTGTAACTGCTCCTCCGGTGTGACAAGTGATCATGAATGTCAACCTAGAAAATGGAAAATTTTTTGTTAATAATTATTTCTGAAAAAAACAGAGAAGCTGGCTAAAGAAGATGATTCTAAATATTTGTCAAACTCAAATGTTTGCCTTACTCTAGATCCCCTAGGCAGCGATGTCAGGCTTCCAATTTGATTGTATTTGATCATAAGACTGAGACGTTCTTGAGACATTGTGGTTCCGACATCTTTCTTCGTTGGCTCTGTTAACTTATCTGTTTCACCATTTTCTGCGTCATCGTCTCGGTCGTCAGCTTGATGGTCAAATTTCCTTAACCAAATCAAGTGAAGGATACCATATGAAATTCCGCCAACTACAGCTAAAAGACCCATGTACCGGAAGGCATCTCGGGTACCTACGTGACCGATTAAGAGACCTCCAGTGAATGATCCACTACCTCTTCCTGGAACAGAATTTTGTTATTATTTTTAATAAACTTGATTTCGAATTGTAAACCTACACCCTTACAAAAGCTGAGATTTTTTCTATATAAACACTATCTTTAAAAAGCATTCAACATCTAATCAATCGATTTAAATAAAACTTTAACCACAACATATCTATATTATATTTTTGGAAACCATACAGGATATCTATTTTAGAAGAAAACTAAAAAAAAGAATAATTTTTACCATACCTAAACTGAAATGAGCCATTCCAAGAACACCAATAAGAGTTGCTAGTAAATTCTTTGGTGCTAAAATGGAACAGTACGTTGCTGCAGCGACCCACATAAGATGGCAAGACAGAGCTTCCATTGCTTCGAAAGGAAAGCACCACCATGCGTTTCTGTGATAAAACAAAATATTTTCTTACAATTTACGAGGAAAACTAGAGGCCTACTCACTCAATGAATGAATATCCCACCAGACGACCAGCATGGGAGAAGAAAGCTATAACGATCAAATTCACGTGCCCAAATATCCTTGTTATCTTTTCAGCGCCGTACAGAAAGGGTATGCTACTCACAGTACCGACGGTAATTGTGATACCTTAAAATTCCACAAAAAATCAGTAAAACTCTTAAAAGCAGATAAAAAAATCCAACCTAAGAGATAGTTGGGTGCACCCAGTTCTTTGAGGTAGAGGAATAAGAAACTTTCAATGAAGCCCCAGAAGTTGCCCAGAACGAACAGGAACAAAATGAAGATTATAACGTGCGGCATCTTCAGAAGATTCCACAAATCGCGAAAGACATTATCAGCGGGAAGTTTTTCTCCCAAAGGCATCAGGAACACCGAAATTGTGGAGATGATCAGAAGAATGTCGTAGGTGTAGAAGGCGGCCGAATAATCCGTGTAGCCTAGCCCTCGGGAGGTGTAATCAATCATAATACCAGTGATTGGAGAAAAGATAGCCATTCCAATGCTTGAGAAAAGACGTTCTCTTCCAAAATCTCCGCCGTACTTTTCAATCATCGTAAGGGCGATAGGGTCCATTATGGTTACTCCAGCTGATAACATAGTAGTAGCTAAAAATCTACAAAAAGAAAAGTAGATCATACATTACAAGTATACAAAAATTAATTTTGCCGACGGAAATGAGTCAAAAACAGATTTGTTTACACGTATTTTATAAATCGCCCTGCAACTTTTTGAACCACATGTTACGCAGTTGGTGATTAAGTTTTCACCAAAAATAATATTTCGACTGAGTCCTCAGCAGTATATTCATAGTTTTCAGAAATAAATATGTATTTGTAAAATAAAATCATACTTAAAGTTGAAAGTTTCTACGAACATTTTCTTATTATGCTAAAATTGTTAAACGATTTAAAAAAAAAGACGTTATTACTTCGACAGGTTTGTATTCTTATGTCAATTCGCGCATAACTTTTAAACGCGCGAGTCGATTTTAGATTTTCCTTTTTATTTAATTTTCTACAACTTTCTCCAAACTACAGTAGAGGGATAAAATCTAATAAATATGATAAATTATCTGTAAAACAGCTTTAACGAGTTATATTTGTAGAGTATTTAATTATAAATTCGGTCCAAAAAAATAATAATTTTTTTTGTATTTAATTGTTACTTCCTAAAAACTCACAAAACTCGGTATTTAATCCTAAATTTTCAGTTTAATTCAGAACTACATAGAAGCACCTTATATTCAATATAGAGCATTTCATGTTTTTAAAAGTTATATTTGAAGTTGACGCGAAAACTTGACTGATATATTTATTTAATACTGAAAAAAATCATAGAAAGTAAAGGAAAAAGAGTGAAAATAAGTAATTGGCTCTGAAAAACATGCATTTAAAGCTTTTAGGATTCTCGGCTGGAGTTTTATAAAACAGATTTATGTTTTGGCTCGTTATGCGTACTCTGCGTAATTTAACGAAAAAATGGGTGAATTACCTCAACAGAAAGTAAATCCAGAAAATAGTGTCATCACTCTCTTTGTAATCAGGTGGGCAGATTTCCGGTCCATTTTTCCTAAATCTGCATTTCTGCACCATACAATCGACTGCCAACTCCGAGAGTCTCTCATTGTACTTCCTAGACATATTTGATTTTGTGACCAAACCACCACATCGAAGATCCTCTTCTTCCAAAGCTGTTACATTAACACCCGCGCTCCAAAGCAACTTCTCACCAAATCTCTGTTTAAAATCTGTCACAGTCTCATTATCGTCCGGCTCAATCTCAATTCCCAATTGCTCAATGGGATCAGCAAGATCGGGATGCATGTCAAGATAGAAGAATGCAGCATCTTCGCTATCTGCCAGCACCCAACTATCGCTGTTTTCATCGTAGGTACCATTTCCCGTCCCTGTAACACAGCTAAATGAGATCTTACGCATATCTATGAGACTCATCCTTACTATTAGCAAATATCAGTGGAAACGGAGTCGTGGAACTAAGTACATCATGCGGCTTGCCTCTACTCGGCCCGGTCTCTTTGTGCTTCTTTTTACTTACGTGAAATCCAAGATCATCAATTTCTCCAATATCCGGCTCCTCCCGAAGAGGAGCATCTGTTGGTGGAGGAACAATCTCAATTTTCGGGTTTTGCTCCAGCAGGAGGCAGTGATCAAGGCACCGATCTACTACAACATAGATCTCGTCTTCTTCAGGGCACTCCCGACTAGGACAGGGCGACCACCAAACCTATAAATCATAAGAAAACTTCAATGGAGATTTTTGCCTACAGAAATAATAGTAGACAGTTGAATACGCTAGAGCAGTGCGTTTACCTCAACATTCCCAGTTTGTGGATGCCTCATAACGTAAGCTGAAGGAACTGTGCCCGGAATTTCTTGCTGAGGTATGAAAAGTAGAGAGTGATGGAACAGCGCATTTAGTAATAGACTCATTACTACTACTGGTTTGTACTTTCCAAATTTGTCTACCAAGAATCCTGAAATGAAACAACGATTTAAGGCTCTAAATTTGCTTATCTTAATAGATTTCGATAGAACTGTTAGTAAACAAAAATATTTCTACTGTGTATTCATCGTACTCGTATCTATACATAAAATATATTTGCAGATTTAACACTGTTTATGCGTTTATTATTATCTTTAAACAATTCAAACCACATTCATATTGCCTAAAGATAAAAGGAAAAAGTTAAATTAAAAACACTAGATATAATATTATTGAATGAATTATTCTACAAAAGGTAATAGAATAATAACCAGGAGAAAAAGTTATTTTTGTAAAATTATCTAAACAAGCTTGGGTGCAATATTTTGTGTGGAAAATTTTAGGTAAAAATTGCTTTGTATTTTGTTTTATAGCATATCCTTAGGTAATTGGGTAAATTATCTAAAATATTTAATTTGGTTAATTTGCCTTAGGGCTTTAGGCCTTTTTCGGGGTTCGTCCATACGTATGTCACAGTTATTTCATTCAGAGACTATTAAGACTAGAGCGCTGAAATATAGTACACGTATAGATCATTACACTAGCTACAAAGATATGTATTGAGATTTTTGAGAAAAAAATTTAAAGCTTTCTTCCTTTCATGGCAAGTTAAAATGAAAAAAAAAATTTTGCTCCTCCACTCTCCACCTCCCTCCACCTCTGTTCACCATTAGAAATCCTAAATAAATTTTTTTAAATTATTAAATTCCAGCCATTGAACAATTTTCATTATTGTCCTATTATTGTTATCTCTTGTCTTCTAGTTCGCTCTATAAGATTACATTATCAACCATCGAATCGAAGTTTTACTTCAAATAACTAGTTTTATTTATAAAACAACTTCACATGCAAACTGTGGAAATTAGTATCTTTCTGAAGCGTTAAATATTCTTATCTCAGGAAAACAGTTTATTTCAAAAAATCCAGAAGTAACAATTAATCCCGTCGTATATTTTCCAAGCCTATTTATTTTTGGCTTAGTGCAGGAGGTGCTTCTGCATGAGTTGCAGTGTAAAATAAGACCCTAATATACACGTATTTAACTGCAAGAACAATAAAGCAATTAGCCACTACAAAATGAACTCGCGCCTATTACTGGATAAGATAAGATATAATTTGAATAAAAGACAAAACGCTTTCGTAAGGGAGGGGTATGGCATATTACACATATTTCTTAGATTTTGAAGAGCAATTTCTTTTATTTTAATACAAAACATTTGCGACTTACCTGTGATTGGTGGACTCAGAAAAGTTGTGAAGGGCAATGCCAAGTAAATAATGGCTATTTCCTCTACTGTTAATCCTATAGACTGCATGTGAATTGTCAGGTACGGTAAGAGTGACGACGTGGCTGAAAATAAAATAATATATTTATTTTATTGTTGCTAAAATCTTTATATTTAGTGACTATT
This sequence comes from Machimus rusticus, assembly GCA_951509405.1. Lineage (NCBI taxonomy): Eukaryota > Metazoa > Arthropoda > Insecta > Diptera > Asilidae > Machimus > Machimus rusticus. The sequence continues at coordinate 1,109,329 of OX608052.1, read as the reverse complement.
CACTTTAACGCCTTCTTTTCATAATAGTCCATTGTAATTATACTAAAATAAGCAAAACCTCATTGCTAAAACAACATAAGTCGGTGACTAGTGATTTTTGCATGCTCTATATGGCCCGACGTTTGTCCTGGCCAAAATAAAAACAACAGGTTATTGAGATTCATGTTGGCTTTGACTAACTTCAAACTTGAAAACGTTTATCAGTATTTTTCCATACGTGGTCATTTATTTTTACCAAATGACCGTGCTTTTGGTTTCGAACTCCAGTTCAAAAGGAAGATAAAAAAAAAACTTTGCTTCTTCGACATACCTATGAGTTTTCATTATGATTATATGAAACATACTTATACCTGGTCAACTGCAAATAATTAAGACATTCCAGATAAGAATGATGGAGAATATGATTACGTGCCATAATAATAGTAAAATATGAAAATGTAGCCATTTAACATGTTAATAATAATGAGTAATAATATTGATTAAAAATATGTTTTGTTCAAATTATATACCAATAACACTGTTTCTTGCTAAAACATCATAAGTCAAGAACAGTTTTTCTCGTTTTTTCATTATTAATATTAATGAATATAATAATAAATAATCTCAAGCTTTATATTCAGCCCATAAAAGTCCTTTAAAACTCGTTAACTTGTGAATGAAACTGTTTTTATTGATTCCTGAAAAATTCTAATTGTGTGACTTATGAGGTTTTTGAAATGACCGGTTCAGTTCAATTCAATGAAAAATTTCATAACTAAACTGATCCAGGATTCGATTGTGAAAAATACGCAGGTATTGGCTGCAAGGATTGAAAATGAAAGTGTAAAGAGCTTTTAGGTGTTGATATGATCATTACCTGAAGTGAACTTATCTGTTATTTTATAAATTGTTGTATTTACTAAAGAATGTTTCAAATGCTAAAAAATAATTTAAAGAGTAACACTTCTTAGATTTCTCGAGTAGAAGTGTGTGTCTTTATCTTTGTACTATACACACGCGGCCGCGTTTGCAGCGATCTTTTCATTCACCCTTCAATTTAGAAGTAAATTGACATGAGTGGCTGAGGTTCAGCTGTGTCCAGAGAAAAGAAGAACGAATTATTGCGCCATGTCCACGCCAGCACAAACGGAAATGCAGCTGTGATTATGTATCGCTTCACTATCTTAAAGGTACGCTTTTATTAGCTGCTGCGTATTTAAATCGGATCTGGGTGTAGTTGAATTTGAGGCTGCCCCACAACAATCTGGAATGTGTGCTATTTGACGATTAGCAGCGCGACGACACACAGAAACGATGCCATATGTCATGCTACACAGGCGCTCAACTAATTTTATTAGGTGTCGGACTTTAACTGCATAAGAATAAGTAGGTGTGATTTTGTCTTACGCGTGGGGTTCGTTATTCGCTTCAAGCAAATTTAAATTATGGCCGAATTATGAAATAGGTGCATATTTTAAAAAGTGCATAAAGACCAGTCAGTTTGTTAAGAATCTAGTCTTACATATTACATTGATAAATATTGAAGGGGTATTTGGAAAAGCAACTAATGTCACAAAACAAAAAAAAAATATAAAAAATAAAAAAAAAAATATTTTGTGGAAACTACTGGAATAATTGAATTAAGTAGTTGATTGCATATTTCGAAAAACTTTTCCGACTTTACATACATATATTCAAGGAAACACTTTTAGAAACCAAAAAATAAAGAAACGACAGATGTAGCTTTGTCAAAAATTCGTTTGTGTGAGCCTTTCCTAGCAGCACCAGTAGGGCTACCGCCAACCCCTGTCAACCTTGTTATTTTTTATATCAATCAAAAATTACTGAATTTTCAACAACTTTCTGTAAATTTTCGTTTTTTTGTACACTGCAGTTTAACTTCGTTTAAAACATGCTGTTAATATCATTATTGTCATTAACGGGTAACTCATTTGTCAATTTTGGCTAATAATCTACAAAGCCAATGATTATTTCTTAGAAAGTCGCCATTAACGTATGCAAAAAGTAGCACCTGAAATTCTGATTGGTGAACCATTTGATCGCTGCAGCACTTTTAGGCATACTAAACCGCCATATATGTTACATATGTTATGAAAACAACTCTGCGCTTTTCTCGAAACACAATTTTTTTGGAACGGTTGCCGTGATTAATATAAACGGCATAAGATATATGGCTACAATTTTCAGGGAATCTTTTTTGTATTGTTGGCCTACAGGTTAACAAGCTAAGTTGGCCACCTATGGTGCATTAATTTTGGCCAACTTTAGCAGGGGATCAATATTTTTAAATTCACATTGAAATAAACAACACTTATTTTATTTATTCTTATTAACTTCCCATTTGGAAGTTATTGAAATGGATCCGAAAATGTTGAGATATATTTCTCCATATTCTGAGGTCTCTACAGTCAGCATCCATTTCAAAATTCAAAAATAAAATTCAATGTTTAACAAAAATAAATAAACAAAAAAATAACAGAACCCAGATAAATTACATGTGTAGTCTTTCTCAAAAGGGCTTGCATTTAAGACTTTATACTCTTCAGATATTATTCGGATTCCTTACAAATTTTGCAATATATGTACATATACGCATTAATTCTTTAAAATTAGCGTCTCAGCCAGATCATCTTTATATCTCAAGAGATGACAGATCTCCGAAGGATCAGTAATTTTTTAATTGGAAAGGAAAAGTTGTCACCAGCCAGCCAGAGAATCCAATTGCCGGCTATTTGTTATTTTCAAACACACGCCGAACTTTGCTGTGTACAGTCCAATTAGTGGCGTAGTGTAACCATCAGAAATAGACAAGGTTATGCCATAATTACGGTTTCCTTATATAATGGTAAATAAATGCTCACAGGGCAGCCGCGTATTACAAATTCGCGTAAATAGTCCCGGACCGCTCGTGCCGCCCCAAAGCTAAGAACACATGTACTACCTCCAGACTTTAGTCTTTTCTAATTAAATTCGAGTTGACCTCAGTGAAAATCGCGTTAATGGACCACTTCCGGATGAAAACAGAGAAAACGGCGTGCGATACGACGACATTTTGGCTTGGGCCAAGAAAGTTAGGTAGAGGATGAAGGGGGATCGCGTGAGCTCAACTTACCTCCGTACATGACAAACAGAGTAATTTTCAGCATAATCAGATTTGAGTTGATGCCATGTTTATGGCAGAATTTCCCAAATTTCGTCATCTCCGCCTTCTCGTTTGTATCCGTTGCAATTTCTTCACCCATATTTGAGCCCAAAACTTCGACACCCAATTAGTTGACGAACTTAAAGTTGTTCACTATGATCACTCACTATACACTAATTGTAAGTATCTAAATTTCCTTGCCAGGGATTTTCACTTTCTTTAAGTTAGTCTTTAAGACGCCTGTGCCACCCGCCGAGTTTCCTGCGTGGGGACAAAAACACAGACGAGACCCCGACTTTAAAAAGAATGCAAACACAAGGCAACCACAACCGTAAAGAATCAAAATTCACCGCTCCAAGTGGACTACCGAGCACTTGAAATTAAACGTCGTTTTTCTTATTAAAAGCAATTTATCAATAAAATCCTATTCAAAGTGCAAGATTGTGAATATCCAGCACTCGCATCTCCAGCGAATCACCAGACACCGGGGGCGCTCTAGATACGAAGGAAACCAAAGGTAAGGTGGCAATCTCCAGAGTGCTGTTCAACGCCAACCTGCTTTTTTTCCCCACTGGATCCAGAACGGCTGTAGCAATTAATAATTCCCAGGTGATAATTTGATCGGGGCCGAGTATCTGAGTATCTTCTTCCTAAGTCCGGCCGCCTTGAACCCCACAATCCGCTGTTAGTGCTGAGTTTTTAGGCGTTCTAGATATTCCTCCCTTGGGGTCTAAGAAGACACTAAAAGTGCTCTAAGACACTTTTAAGCTATATATTAGTTCTCCAGAGACGAAGAGACGTATCTTGTGTGATCACGTCTTGATACGGCCTTTGTGATAAGAAAGGTACCCGCCAGCTGCCCGCTCTAAACGCGAGCAAAACGCACAGTGGCTGAGATTTTCGGTTCGGCTCGACGGGCAGCCCGGCGAGGGTGTTAAGCCCTGTTTGCTAGATAATTCTTTTCCAAGCAAAGCGTAATCCTTCCCAATTAGAAAATTACTGGTAGAAGAAGCATAAAACTGTCGTGCAGCCGTTATCACCGATCATCCCCGTATGCTGTTGACGTGCTTAGAAATGTGACTCACCCGCGCAATTAAGGGGTTTCATTCGAAAACGCACAGTATGCGACACAAATGATGCCAGAAGATCTATTGCGGGGATTAAACCGCACTGAGCCAACGCACGAACGTGAATTCTTTGCAAGGTAAATTAAAAATAGATCTGTCTTTTCTTATCTACGCAACTACCAAAATTATAGGGGGATGGATTGGTTTAATCCAGTAAAAAATCCTACACGTCTTTTGATTACGTATTATACAATTTGTTTATTAGAGACATACAAATATTTAACACTTGCAATATCTTATATCACTTGCATTAAATTAAATACATAAATGTATAATATTGCTCTTTATTTGTATGTTTAGAAAATTCAAATAGGGATTTTTAAAATATAATATCATAATGAAAATAGGAAGTTGCTATATTATTAAATTTAACCTTTATTATATTAAACGTATCCTTTATTATTTCCACAGATTTATCGTATAAAATTACTTATAATTCAATATATCGTTGCTTTTAAAGATTTTTATACCGGGTGTCTCATTTAACCTGAAATATGAAAATAACTCCCCATCTCCTTGTGGATGGGTGAGAGGTCAACTTTTAAATTTCAAATGGGAACGGCCATTTTTTATTGCGGATTCGGATTCTACGGGGAAAAACACGAAACTCTTATCTGAAAAACTTTTCTCAATTCGGTACAGGGAGTGCGGGGGAGGATGTGTAGTGGTTCTGGAAGGTTCTGGAACGGTCGAATATTTCGTGAAGTACACATGGAATCGAAAAAAGAAAAAAGACGTATCAAATATTTTCTGAAAAGCTATCCAGTGGTATCAAACTCGACCCTGCACCTCCCTCCATCCAATGAGACAAATTTTATTTAAGATTTAAAAATTCTCTCTTTCTCACCCCCAGCGGTGGATGGACGAGTTTGGTACCATTGGATAGCTCAGAATTTTTCCTTGCTTATTATTATCGGCAAATATTGCCAATGTCTTGAAGCCTTGGCCGTTCTATTACTAAAAATAATCATAAACAGGGTGAAGTTTGAGTTGAGTTTTGGATAGGAAATCTAGTTACAAATTTAATTTTTTTTAATTTTTTGTAGGAATAAAGCTTGGAAATGACCCAACAAAACGCTTATGGTTGAAAATTGAACTCTGCAATGAAACTGAGACTGAGCGTGTGGGTCTTATAAATTTAAAAAATTTTGTTTACGATGTTTCAGATCAATTCAGCGGACTATGCGCTGCCGCCGCAGAACACCTTAGGCTCCGATGGAAATTTCTATTTTTAAGTTGAGACGTGTTAAAATACTGTATACAAGATTTTAATTACAGAATAAAATTTTTGGGCTCAATATATTTTTAAAAATTAATCCTTCTATGCGTTTCCATTTAACCGATTGGGTTTAACAACTTTTAATACATTCGTGCTTTTGAATAGAAATTTGCCTACTTAATAATACATACCTACCTATAGTTGGAAGAATTATCTCGGAAATTTCAATATTATGTATTTAAATTCCAACCGTGGTGGCCCTAGATTCGAATATATACATAGATACGTACATATCTATAAATGAATTATTTTCGTCCAATCTTCGCATAATATATTCAGTATTTTGATCCAAATGTGACCCACAGTTTGTGATATGGTAAATATTTTTAGAAGAACGTTTGCCATTTGCGCATTCGCGCTATCAATATATGCAATACTGCTTAAAATTTATAGCGGTGGCACTTCTTTTCCACACAGCACACACGCGCTGTGTAGAAAACCTTTCAGATCCTTAAAGTCACAAGAGATCTGTTTAAAAAAACAAGATTAGATAAAAATCTACTGATTAAATGCGTGGCTAAGAAAATTAATTTAAACTTCTGCCATAAATCTTGCCCGGATGATGTTTATTTGCCCATCATACACGAGAAGTGTACATTTCCTCTGACAGCCTTCACTACAGACGCTACGCAACAGAACATGGCGAAATTATTAGAACTCCTTTTATCTCTTTGCATCGCTGTTGTCTCAAGGAAAGTTGTAAATTTCTGATACAAATTTTCACAGAGTTTTATTGCTCAATTGGGAAGACACTTTAACTGTCTAATGTTCGCCAATCTAATATTTTGCTTATATTGCAGCTCAATTTGAGTGACTATTTAAACATGAATTCACGAACACCTACATGCAATGAATATGCATTTAAAATTTTTGTTGTTCGCTACATTTTTTATCAATTAGAAGCTTGATTTCACCTACTTTATTCTTAATAACGAAATATACATATTCTTTCAGAATCACATTCAAATAAAATTTTACATTTTCACCTTGACGGATTGAAAAGTAAAAGTATGTTATGTAGTATAAGAATTTTTACACGAAAATCCTGGTAAAAATTACACAATTTTAAGTTCTAATGAGGAGTGAAATCAAATAATTTAATCAAAATATTACTTTTTTTTTTATTAACATTTGATGCCTATATTTGCAAACAATTGTATATTAAGCTCTCAATGTTTACTAAATTTTTTTTAATTTTGTGAGTTACAGCAATTGCATATGTAAAAATTAAATAAAATAAGTGGAAACAAACTTTTTAATTTAGTTTTATTTTACAATAGATAATGTTTCGAACAAAGATTCTTCGTTGACACGCCCAAATTGTTACTTTGGGTTAATAGTAACATAATCGAATCTACGTTGATAACTGCACGAGCCAGTTGGTTTGAAATCAGCCATTCCGAAAAGCTCCAGGTATCAATTTTGGTGGAAATCTCATGAAAAATAGAACATGGTGAGGAAAAAGGAATAATTTTCTGAATAGTTTATCGGTAATTAAAAAGATAAAAATCCAGAAATTACTCTCATTGTTGAGAAAAATTATAAAAGTTGATTGGTAACTCTCATCCGATTACCAATAAAAATAAATTGCATAATATTGGTTATTCTGACTTTAAGAAAACCTTCACGGTATTTTTATTTCAGTTGAAAGTTGTGTTCTGCTTTGTATTGTATTGTATTGTATTGTTGAACTTGCGTTTTTGACGAAAGTGATCCAAAAATTTGGGGCAGAGGCTATGAATAACCTAGGAACTGTTATAAAAATTTTCCTAATGAAAATACATATAAAATTGCCTGAGAAAGGGCCAAGGGCCAAGTGGAAAGAAATGAAGTTAGTAGTAAACTACTTTTGAGGATATCTATGAGGATCTTACGTCTCATACGTTGAATAGAAGGACGTTGAGAAAAGCATCGCTATCGTACCAGCACTAGAACGCAATAATGGGAAACAATCCACCACAGTCAAAATTAAGGCACGAAAATGTGGGTACAAATAGACAATTAACAATATGTTGGTATTTTTGTACTTTTTACTTTGAATTTGGACATGCTTAGTGTATAAATGTCTGTTATAATTATTACCTAGCTTGTATAATTAGAATAAAATGAAATTATAAGAATTTATAGATGAATTGACCACAAAGAGGAGAATAAAATATTACTAAGCCTCTTTAACAATAATCAAATCGTTTTCTCAGTGTAGGAATAGAAGGAGTAGAAGTTATTATAAATTTAAAAATGAGGTATATATTAAACATTCGTTTTTTATTTATATAATTATTTTCATTGAATTTGTTTCAAATTTCAAAATTAAGTAATTTGTGTCCGTCTACCAATTAGTTATAGTTTCAATGTCTACATTAAATTGTCTTTAGCTCTTAACCACAGATAAATTACTATAGTTATAGTTATCTGTGCCTTAACGCAGCCCCGACAGTCTAGTGCTTCTTTGCCATGATCCTTTTCATGAAAGTGTCGAATAATATGGTATATTGGGCGTTTGATTCTTTGCTTACTTTTATATTTAGCAATGATGTGAAACATAGTTTTGTTTCTATTGTATCTTCTGTAGAGGAACCATCTTTTAATATATGGAATAATCTTAAATGTGGCATCAACATTTCTATTCGCTCTATAACTGCCTTTAAGTTTGCACATATTAGCCTCAAATCCTCTGAAACAATACAGATAAGTGTTTTCTTCATATAATTGCCTGGTGGGCTCCGATCAGTTGAATAATAATAATATAGCTGAGGCTTAAAGCCACCGAAATGAGTTGCTTGTAACTCAGGAACATACTTGCAATCAGAGCTGAAAAACAATACCACTTTTACAGTACAAGTAATATAAGCAAGTCAAACTACCACCAGAATTGTAACTGCAACAAATTTAATTATTAACTTTTTTCGAGAGGATGCAGTTTAGTCAGAAATCGCGAAAAACTGTTTTCAACCCCAAACCCCCCGATTCCACCACGGATAGCTATCGGTTCGATTTATTTTTCCCTCCTTTAGAAGAGCTTCTTCGACAATGTTCCGCTGTCAGATTGCTATAACGAATTATTTTTTTCCCCATTTTTACGCCTATTTCTACTGGACTATACTTAATTCGAGAGTTTTTAAAATTTCCTGTAGAAATTTTAATCGTCGTTTTTCCGAAAAATGTAGATATGTTTATAAAATTATTTTCAATAATAGTGGAGACTCAACTCAAATTCAAATGGAAACCAACCTTAATGGAACGCATTTAATGGAGTTTCCACTCGAAAATAATAGAAGAAAACTCGAATGTCCGAGACTTCAACCGTACCCATAAAGTACAAGAGATGGCGCTGGAGCAATATTTTGCCTCTGAACCTTCCGCGATTTTGCAATGTCGGTAAAACTGGAATCGATATAATTTTTTCCGGCAGGATGGATGTACAAGCCAAGCCAATGAAATAAAAATGTTCAGGTCTACGGGAAATGAAATGTACCTTTTTAATTAAGTGATTTCCGTGTAATAATTAAGATTTATATGAAGACGAATAAAAACTGAAATATGAAATCTACTGGGAATGTTTCGATTCTTCGAGATGAACACCCATGGCTATTTTAATTAAACTTGTTTGCTAGGAGTTCGATATTCATTCGCTAAAATTAATTTAAAACGCGAAACAGAGAAATTTCTAATTGAAACAGTTCAATTTCGAGAGCAGTCCAATCACTAGGGAAGATTTTGGCTGCCGAATCGGCTGTCAAATGGCAGTTCGCATCGGGCAGTTCCAATAAGACAAGAGGGAAGGTCCATGAAAAAGTAGACGAAGAAAAAAGAAGAAGAGGAAAAGGAGTATGGCCGTCTTAGCAGAGAAGTTTTCTCCTACACTTCCAACTTTTGTGTATGTTGGTTGCTCGTAATAATAAAAATTCCGAAAGGTGCATAACTTCGAACTGACCGAAATCAAGTGCGTTAATCGTTTGTACGGTAAAAAATCGGAAAAGTCGCGAATTACGGAGCAAATAGTGCCCCCGGACCGAGTCAGACTCTCGTCAGAACGGAAGGAAAAACAAAATTTCACCCGTGAAAAAGGTTCGTGCAGACGTGTATCGACGGCAATTCGAGCGGTGAAAAGCAGTTTTAAGTAAAATTGCCAGAGTTTTCGGTGTACGTTACGGCGGTGGCCCCATCGGTTGGCCTGTCCGACGGTGTGCAGATCTCGAGAATCTGGTCGGGGAGTGATTGATTGGGACTTGTCAGGAAAGGGGCCCCAGAGTCCGGTAATTTCTGGAGGATAACGGTTCCAATTGACAGTCGAGCAGCTGGGAATATGCTGGATTTTGGGCATTTCATCTGAACGATCTGCAAAATTCCTTGGTGGCGAAAGGAAGGATTTTTTGGTCATTTTTCTGGACCAGGACGGCAGTCTTTTGGTGTTAGTGGAGAACTTTGCGCGAGAGGAGGAAATCCCTTCGCCTTCGTCGAAGAGACCGACGGGAATTGTATGCGCTGCACAAAAACAGAGGCTCGTCCTCGTCTCCTCCGTGTGCGCCTTCCTTGGCAGCTAGTTTTTCAGTTTTTTCACAGTTTATTTCGTGTATCTTTTGCACGGTTCACACAGCGGGTCCACTCGACTCGACTCGCCAAAACGGAAGAGAGGGCGAGATAACGCGACTGTGCGAACGAGATATCGAGCTGCGATCTGTCAGATTTTGAAAATTTTCTTTCAACCAAGAGCGACGAGCCCCGCGAGAAGAACGTCAGTCTTCGGGTCGGGGGAGAGAATTTTTTACGTAGGCTGCAGCAGCTGACGTGAAGACGACGACAACGGAAGAGGCGACCAGAGGACGAGGGCGTTAAATGCCTGCCAGTTTTCGACGTCCAGCTTTCCTGTACGACGATGCATTTCTCTAGGAGACTGTGTGAATTTTGAAAAAAAAAATTATCGCGAGTACGAATTTCTTTAGTGAAGGAAAATATTTTGCCGACGAGAGCGCCCCGAGAGGCTTCTCTGAAGGGGGAAAAGCGGATAAAAACGTCGCCCGTCTCGCGTGTGTGTAGGCCTGTTTCGCTCGTATGATGCTAATGAAAGTGCTCGACGGTGTGCAGCAGCAGTAGCCCCACGAGAGAGACCGAGCGGGACAGCTCCACTGTGCGCAAGATGTCAAATTTCACCCGGTCGGTGACGTGAGTGTAAGTGCAACTCTGCCGCGTGTTGAGAGACGACTGTGTGTGTGTGACCGCGCTGTTCTGCTTATTTTTTTTTCGACCGACCGAGAACTGCACGCGCGCATGTATTGCTGCAGTTACGCACACAGGCGAAGTACGGAAAAACAGCCAGAACGTCGTCGCGTAGTTTACATTTTGCAACGAGCGAGAAAATCCCACTGACTGCGAGTTCCTCCCGCCGCCTAGCGCGTGTGACAGACCGGAGCAGATATAAGCGCCCCCGTGTGCTCCGCCAAACAGGCCAGAGCACCGAAATGCTCCCCGTAATCGAATCGAGTGCCCGTATATGACACACATACGCAGTGCCTGCCCTAGTGTGCACAGTCAAAATTAGTTCAATTAGTAGAAGAAAAAATAATAAAAAGAAAATAATAAAAGTAGAAAAATTCAATAATATAAACGAAACTATCGAGTAGGATCGGCCGCCCCGAGACAGCCGAGCCCCACGTAACAGCCTCCGCCGCGCACGGTCCCTGCGGGATGTGTTTTCAGTTCCTAGAGTGATTCGCAGAGTTAGTAAAAAAAGTGCTTGTTTTTTCCCGTTTTTCTAGTTCGTTTCAGGTGTGGAGGAGGAGGAGCATTTAAGAAGTCCTCTGTAATTGTTTTCGCAGTGCAACACAGCCGTTAAAAAGAAAATTACTCGGTATTAAAGTGATTAGAATCCGAAAATTAAATTGGTATTATCGTGGTCTGTTTTGCTATCCCTGGCCTGTCAACAGCCTTGCGAAGAAAATAAAAATAAAGTAAAAAAAAATTAGTTCGAGTGCCACATTCTAGCGAAGTGTTCAAGTGTCAAATGCTCCTTTGGATATCCAGTGATAAATGACAAATTAGAGAAAATCTATTTCAGATTAGCCTGAAAGGTATAGCTTTTGTTAATTATTAAGCGTTTATTAAGTCATGGCAGAAAATCAAACCGTAACAGAGGACGCCTCGCACCGTCATCCGCGAGGTACATCAGCTGGCGGGAATCCGAAAGGTCAATCCGCCTCATCCGGAACAGGATCAATGACATCGTCTGGTGGTATCGCAAGCAAGCCCAATTCTCTAAAGCACGTCGGCAGTCTAACGTCGAGCAGTATTGGACATCATCCCCCGAAAGCGGCCAGCATGATATCTCCAGAAAGCAAACACCATCACCACCATCATCATCACCATCACCATAGCCATAGTCACCATAGTACTCCACATGTCATCCATCGTACTACTAGTGAAAGCCTAAGACTTGGAGGGACAGACTTGAATGTTGCCAGCGGAGCAACGAGCACTACTGGGGCGAGCAGCCCCAGCACGAATAGCAGTAGTAGTGGAACAACAAATTGTAATAGTTCTACGCCACAGCTGCATTTGAGCGCCCCCGGAATGCGAAAACCAAAGACATCCTCTTTCCAAATTACATCGGTCACTGTCGGTAATAAATTGAGTGCTGACAATGGCGAAGATTCCGCTGATGACCTGGATGAATCTCATACCGACGATAACAGCAGGATCACAGACCTTGAGAACGAGACTCCAAGTGTGTCGGAGGACACATTCTCCAAGGAGGACGTATTCTTCTCCAGCAATGCGCTCGGTACTGCTCCTGTCATTCCTACAAGCTCACAGTATGGTCTGGTAATTGTCGATCCAGACCTGGGTGGTGTTGGCGGCACACCCGGACAAACACTCTCTAATGTTCATGTTAGTGTTACTGATGCAGGGATTAATATAGTCGGCCCCAACGGAGGGAAGTTGAACGATGCCGATCAGAAGGATCTTCAACACCGGAACGAACGATTTAAAGTGGTTAAAATAGAATCGACAGAGCCTTTTAAACGGGGACGCTGGATGTGCATGGACTACTTGGACCACACAACACTCCAACAGACCCAATCCCCGAATGCTGAGTCTGCCTCACCTCCATCAACTGGTACAGGTAATGTTGCGACCAATGACAGTGGTGTTGCTGTCTCAGAAAATCACGTCGATTCCGGGGGAGATGCCCCTGAAAGTACTGTTCAGCCTAATTTCCAATCAGCATCACCGGGGCAAACGCTCCAGAATCCAATAACGATTCCCGCCTCAACAGCAGGTTCGGAACAACCGCCACTCTCTCAGCCGGCTACGAATCCAACAGGATCTGTCCAAACTGCGATTCAAGCTCAAACTATGGGTCATGTGCCAAATGCTCCATCCGTCGGTATACAGCAGCAGCAGCCTCAGCAGAATATAACTGCTCAGAGCTTGCCCCCAACTCAACTCCAGCAGGCGATTTCCGGTCAGGTTCCATCTCAACCTCAACCAACCTCGGCGAATCAAACAGTTCCAGAATACGCGAATGCAACAGCTAACTCGAACCTTCAGGGACAGTCGCAGCCAGCTAATTTCTACATGAACAACCAACAGCCTCCGACGAGCGCCCCATCCAATCATCCCCATGGAGCTACCCTGCCCACAAATATCCAAATGCAAAATGGTGTTCCTACAAATTTACCATGCAGTACACAGCCACCACCACCTCAGCAGCAACAGTCTCAGCCTCAGCAGCCCCAGCAGCCCCAGCAGCCTCCGCAGCAGCCCCCAGCTAGCCAGCCTCAGACTCTGTCTTCAGTGCCGATGGCAGTTCCTTCAAGCGTCCTACCAAGCGAACAAGCAAACATCAGCGCATCTTCTTCCGTATCTCAGACTATGGTGCCCCAGCCAGTGCAGCCGCAGCAGCCGGCTGGAAGCATCATCCAGCCGCAGCAAGGACAGACGATGACCACTCCTCATAGTGCTCCACAGTCGCAAGTCTCCTCCGAAATGTTCATCCCGCAGTCAGCTCCGCAATCGTACGCTGGACCGCCGGTATCCACTGCGACGATCCCCAGTGTCAGCAGCTCGACGTCCATAGCCCAGGATGTGCCAGTCGACGTTCCAGTTGCCATACCGTCGGCTCAGCAGCCGACCGTCATCTCCCCGGCTGGCGGCGGCGGGACTCCAGCGGGTATCGTGCCCGCTCCGGCTCCTGCGGAGGGCGCTGCTACTCCGCAGCAGGCTCAGCAGCCCCAGCAGCCTCCTCAGCAGCAGCCCCAGCCGGCTCCGGCCGCGTCCGCAGCTACGCCAGGTATTCCAAATGTTATGCAAGATACTGCCGCCGCTTCGCAGCCCTCGACGATAAGCGACCCAGCTGTTATAGCTGCTGCGATTCAGGCGCAGCAGCAGGTAACAGCGCCCCCGGCAACACTTCAGACCCAGCAGTCGGTCGTGGCGAGTGACGAAACAGCCCAGCCCGCGGTGGACACTGATAGTGAAAGGTGAGTGGCTCTTCTATTGTTTTTTCGGCGGTTTTAGTGCCATACCGTTTTATCACCGAATCCCTGGAATTTTGTCATTCATTTCCTACTTTGGGGGCTTTCTACTGAAGATCAAAGCGCCCCGCGGCAAGGGAGTCTCCTAGATGAGGTCCATCGGATCTGGTTTGGGAAAGACTTTGGATCAAAGGAAGAAGAAGAAAGGGGCACCAAGGCGCAAAAGATCAACCGATCGTGCCTTAGGGTGAAACATTGCTTCAATAAAAATCCTGGGGTTATTTTGTAGTTATTTTACATGCCAGAATGCCTGGAGATATCTTTTTGGCTTTATTTTGCTCTTTTTTTATATTTTACCCTATTAGAATATTTAAAACAGATCCATGGCACCCTGTGAAGCAGATTTCAACATTGAAACATGCATAAACAACTAATTTATTCGATTAATCTTATTCATCGTTGTTACCATGTTCTTTACGTTATGTACATATAATATCTACACAAACCTCTTCAAGTTTGATACCTAAACAGCTGATTATCGAACTTATATAGGTAGGTAGTTATAATAAATTATGCTGATGAGAAGCTCGCTGTGATCCTGTACCAAAATTTAATAAACTTTACACTCTTAAATCTCCATATGATTTTAAAGATTATAATCTAAAAATCGGAGAAGGTGGCAAATATCAGAATTGCTTACTAAATTCAAATCATTTCATATCAAAACATATTTGTCTTCATATAATCATAACAATTTAAAATATCACAATAGAGCTTTTTCAAAGATGTCCTGACCTAGATGAATAAATGAGTTGTATAATATTTTTTTGCTATAAAGTGAAGTTACGATATTATTCAGGAACCATTGGAAAAAAAGGAGATAAATATAATCAGGAAAGATACATCGATATTGTGAGATTTAACAATTTATATTTCAAAATTTACTAAAATGTTATATCTGTTTTTAGATGCAAACATTCAAGATTTAATTTGTTATTTTTTAGAAAAACGTCTTTGAATCAGTAACCCTAAATCAAAATCAAAGTTCACAAGGCAGATTTAATTTTTTTATTGCCTATACTTAATTTCTAAAAATTCAAATCTGTGTTTCTAGCGCATTTACTGAATGTTTAAGAATTGACAAAACTTGTGTTCGTAAAAGACAATTACAAAGTTATTAATCAAATTTAAAAATGTCCCCTTTTACGTCATCATGAAATTTGGCTTAAGAAAGACATTTCTGGCACATACATACAGATTTATTTAAAATAGCAAATTTAATATACCGACTGCTATTTTTTTTCATTGTGTACAATTTTGAAATAACCAACTGAATTTTATTGAAAAATAATTGGAATTAAAAATGAAATTATGTGTAAAATTTAAATGTTTTGTAAAATCTATATATTTTCGGCGTTTTACAACGTGATCTATAACATCATTTAGTACTCCCCATATCACGGATTTAATCAAGAGTTTACATCTACTTGTAGTGTTGTCATTTTTACGGAGGTATGTGATAATTTTGTAATAGAACTGGAAAAAATCGTTTAGGAATAGTGAATGATCTTGTGGCGGCGGCACGGTGTACAATCTAGAAGAAAAAAATGGAAAAACCATTACCTGACATTACTCACCGACATTTGAAAGTACTTGGCATTACTGCTAATGTTGAGAATTGCTAAGAGCATTACACGACTACGCTCATAATCCTGCCAAGTACTGATGAGTAATGCCAATAGTAATGCTTAAATGCTGTTAGCTATTATGGTAAAATATTATTGTTGGTATTAATGTTTAACTTATATTGTTAGTAATTAAAACCATTACGAGTAATGGTAGAGGAAATTTTTTTCTGTAGGTACTTTTAAAGGAATGTAGTATTTTACAGCTCCGTCTTATGTCATTTTATCATTATATACTTAGTTCATAAAAAAATCCTTCAATTATCCTATTTTCGTTTTTATTTAACTGGCAAGAAGACAGAATTTTAAAGCTAATCATTACTGTTTAGTAGGTATTTGACTACCATTGATTGGTTTGTTTTGCTTTCTGGAATTAAATATTAAAGGATAATTCTGAAGCCTTTTGTAATCGATAGAGCATCTTCTCCCGTAGAGCTTTAAGTTTTCAAAAATTAATCATCATACAGATGATGATTTTCTAGTTTCTATACAGAGTAGTTACATAGATATGCAATTTTTATCATTTGATGTTTTTAATTTCTGTAGTCATAAGAAAAGAGGATGTTTTCATTTATAAATCAGGGAAAATGGAGATAGAGCTATTTTCTATAAGGGTATGCTATTTATGTAAGGATTGTGAATAAAATAGGTACATATGTATATTGTACAATAAGTAGCCAATGTTCTCTTCAGAAATCGCGGCACTGTTTTGATGTTGTAGAGATATTTGTTTGGGCGCTCATAAAAACTTAAAGAGCTCAGCCAGTGTAAATGGTATCCAGTAGTATGCTGCCATCCTACCTGTGAAGAAATTGTTTTGAAATGACAATTCAATTTAAGTCTCGAAATATTTGTACCATTTAGAAAGATTCTCCTTTATGGGATGATCCACTGCTCAAAGTAAATCGTCCGTCACGTTCCACCGATAATCCTCCAAGAAGCAGAATCATATAGGAGTACTAAATGACTTCAACTGGTTAGATTCGCATTACGATAATTCGATTTCTTTAAAAATGCAATATTATTCATAGGGATTAAGTGCATCCCCGACCATTTCATCTGTTTTTCTTATTTGCTCTTGCGACGAGGTTCTATCAAAGGGGGTTAGTTCTAGCTCAGTAACTAAGCCGATTAAAAAGCTCGAGGGATTAAAAGCAAAGGGCTGCGCTGGACCCTCAGCCCTGTTCGTAGTACGGAAGGAGATGTTTTTGATTTTACAGATGTTTGCCATCCAAGAGCAGGCAAAGGGAGAAATCCTTCACATTGAGGAACAAGAATCGCAACCGAAAAAGTGGCAGGCGCACGAAACACACTGAAGCAAAACAGGTTCAATGGCAACTTTGTGTAGTCATTGGACTCCGTTTGACTATCTGCGTATTAATTAATTAATTATTAATTAGTGCCCAATAAATTTAATATAATTGCAATCGCAATCAATTGGATCATTAGCTTTATCGTACTTTGCCGAACTATTTGAGCTAAAGCAGTTTTATAAGATTTTCAATTGAAATGGGGAAAAATTCACTATAGTTAGTTAATATTTGAGCGGTACACATAATTTTTACTGCACTTAACAGGTATCTGACTCAAAAAGGGACGTTTTTTTAAGTAAGAATTATATGACGCTTGTATAATAATCGTAGGAATTATATATTTTTTGAATAATAAAGAGCTTGATTTGTAATTTTTGAAATTACTTAAATTATGAAAATTTTTTCTTTTTAATTTTATTTTTTTTTTTAACAATTAGATTTTATACGTTTGAGAATATAATTACTAAACATTTTGAAATACAATTCCTACCTACACAACCCAAAAATGAACAGTCTCTTCATAACATCTATAAATTATTTATTTTTAGGGTTCCGACTTAAATTGTATAAGTTGCTTATTTCAGCAAGTATTATTCCTATTGACTTGAAATTTGCAAGTTCTAAATAATGCTTGTCCACATTTATTGTGGATGGCAGAAAAAAAATATTTTTATTTTTTATACATATATCGATGAATTTAATTGAATATTTTTTTATACGTTTCCTTCCAAGGTACAGAACTCTTGGTGTGTGGATCCGATTCGCACTTGGCCGATTTTTTTTAAAATTCCAATATTGTATATTCATTTGATTTTGTAGATAACTATCGTCATTTTGAAAGCATTATGTTGAAAATTACAAACTTTTGAAGATACCACAGGACAGAACATTCCGTTTTTATTAAATCGTTCGGAATGCTATCCACTCCGAGAATTATTTTTGCTCGCCTACTTCCGTAGGCAGTCAATGAGCATTGTCCAAATGAGGGCTTGCAAATTAAGCAAAGCATCCAGCCTGGACAAATAATAATAGAATATTATCCTGCACTGGCTTCCTGGCAATTCATTCGGAATATTGTTGAGTTGACATCATTTAGCCGGACAATTTAGGGCGTGTGGCGGAGTGGGCAGACATGCATACAGCGGAGTTCGTAATGTCGAAAGATATAGTTATTTGGAAAATTCGGCAAAATGTGATGGTTTATATTAAATGAAGGGAATTTTGCTGTTGTTATCCAAACGATACTTAATTTTGCTATCTGAGCATTACTGTTTAATTACTTATAAAAGCTAATGAGTAAAATTGGTATATTTTGCTGAGTTCCCTAGAAAACTATAGAAATTCTTAGTTTCGATAGATTCATATTCTATATTTTTGTGATCTCCTCCGTCCGTTTGTGGGTTACAGCTCTATTACCCATAATTGCTTCTAGATAAGGTCGAATTCGAATTCAACGATGTCAAAAACGTTCGGAAAATTATTCTATTGAAATAAGCCAAGCTTCCCTTCGCTAAAAATCAACGCTACTTTGGCATGTGATCTAAAATGTTTTAAACGGAAAATTCGATGCTATAATAAATATTATATGGGTTATCATTTGAAAAAAAATAATTAAATTAATTTTCAACGATACAGTTGCATCTATGCTGAAATCGGTATCTATGCTGGTAAGTTCTTTCGTAATGATCAAATTTCGTTTTGGTAATCTTGTAGTGATGAAAAAACAAAAATCTGTTTTTTTTTTGAATATAGGTAATTACAATCACTGCTTTAAGTAATTAATAAATTTATTGTTCATGATATGTATTTAAGTAAACAATTTCCCAAGTAGTTTCTTAGAGTTGGTCCTACTATGATCAAGACCAGATTAGAAACCAGTCAGGTATGCTTCTTTCGAGTGTGTGCCCTATTTGCCTGATCTAGTCTTGATAGTTAGCTACTTTGTTATTTTAGTCGTCTCCAGGATTGCTCCATTTGTATCTAATTTATCTCAACCTTATTACAGAATGCCTTTATCAACCCCTGACTTCAAAACTTTTTGAAAATCCTAATATGTACAGAATAACCTGTTTGAATCTATCCAGCAAAATAACTATTGTAATTAGTTTTAGTTTGATTCCAACGTCAAAGCCCTCGTTAATATTAAAAAATAAAAACAACAAAGTTGCACAGAAAAAAAGCAAGTATAGTTATCTTTATATTATGCGTTTCTAAAATAATAAATTTTAATGTAGGAACAATAGGTAAAATTTTCAAACGACATGAGAATGACCTTTAAGTAATACAAACAAGGTCATTAAGGAATTTCTCTCAGTGAAATAAATTAGTTATAAGCTGGTTCGCACAATGCCCAGACTTAAACCCAATTGAGCATCTCTGGGAGATGTTATTTAAGAGGGTCCAATCCTATCGCTTCAAAAATTTAAATGATTTAATGGAACTACTGTCAGTTGAATGGCAAAAAGTTGCTCCCAAAGTAGTATTATAAAAAAAAGGTTACTTTAATTTTAGGTCTGTTTATTAAAACTGATATGTTGTTCCCAGTAACAATTGTTGCATTTTTCTTGCTCGCTACTGTATGTCTAAAAATTATAGAAAAATTTCTGGTTATAGTCAATTTTATACAAACTTTGTATACTCATTCTGTTTTTCCTGTGTACCTCGGGTTCGAATTAGTTTAGAGAAAATAAAAGAGGATATTCCATTTCATACTGTTTTTTTTTAATCCAAATATAAAATAATCTTATTTTTTGTCTAGAACTCGAGAAATTTATTTAGTGACAAGGAAATATGTTTTCTAATTTTGCCGAATAAACAATGCACGCTACGGAAAGTGTTTTTTAGCTCGCACGTGTTGTATTGCACGCTCGAGCGGAAATTATAGAAAGAAAGGAAAATTGATGTGTCGTCCATCCGCGGAACGCACGTACGCGCCTCGACGGATTGGTTATATCTAAATTTGAAAAGACAATAGGAAAAACGGTTATCTGAAGTATAATCTAGAGGCGCCACATTTGCACAAAAATCCAAGAAAAAGTCTTTCTCTAAAAACACAAAAATACCGCGACTTCTTTGCGCTCCTTAGACCAAGAAAGCTGTAGGAAAAAAAAGAAGAAGAAACAATTTTATAAAAACGCTCGCGGTCTATCCGCGGATCCGCGGGGTTGGCGGGAATGATCAAATTAAAATATATTCACAGCGGCTCTTCTTGAGGCTGCTCCGCTCGATTCCTCTTCGCGGGAAGCAGAATGAAACGAAAGTGTGCGCCAGCCGGCGATGATGAGACGCCTCTTTTCCGCGGAGCCGCTGTTCTGCTCGACTATCTCCGCAAGAGGGCCTGCCTGCATGTCTATGGCTTTTCGTGGCTTTCTTCTCTCGCGCGAATTTTTTCGCGAATTTCTCTAATTCGAAAGAAGAACGGGGATTAGTCTGGTAACGGGTTAGCTCGGCGGCATGATTTTTTTTGCTAATTATATTTTTTGACAGAACTTTTTCGAGAGGGTCACTAAGGGCACTTCCACTTGGGAATGGTTCGGTGGGCAGTTGAAGGCCTTCTCGACTCCTCTTGGTGCTAATTTGTAGAATTTTGAAAATCGCGAGGAAAGGCGAAATACAACGGCAGTCGCCCGCGAATAAAATCGCTTGCGGAGCCCCCGACAACGAGACTGCTTACTACATCAAAAGTGCTGCTTCTAATTTTTAGATTTTTTTTTTTATTTTCTGTTGCGTTTTTGTGCCAAATTCCATTTCGATTAAACGACTGGAACCAGAGTGAGTCACGTGTAATATCTTCGGGGGATTTCTTGTTCGCGGGCCACGGCTGCCTGTTCTGCTCGTGTTGCAGCCCATCCCAGCCAGAAAATGCCCCTTCTTCACCGAGCTGTGAAAACGCGCCTTCCATTTTGTGTGGAAAGGATTCTGGTGTTTTTGTGGTACCGGGACAATACCAAAAGAAAAGCATTCTTTCGTGAAATATACTAAAATTATGGTGCTGGAGCAGGACAGAGGGAAGGCGTTAATTAGTTTCACTTTTCATGACATGATAAAAAGTACTTTTCCCAACCTTTTTTAACGTTTCGTTTATTCGCTTTCACACATCCTCCCGATAGATATTCAAGTTGGGTCTTTAAATTTATTTCTGCACAAAAAAGGTATGCAAAATTAATGTACCTATCCTTAAAGCGTATCTAAAGAGTCTTATATGTATATACACATCCTAAGTAGATAAAGTAAAATGTAAACTTATCTAGTTTCATGAATACCCTTAATAATTTTATTTTTAAATGCGTCCTACTGGTAGAGTATTAAATACATATAAATAAATAATATATTTCTTGAATGTGTTCATCAAGTCCTGTCATTTGATACCAAAAACGATAGATTCACTTTAAATTAAAATATTTAACCATAATTGATTAGCATTTAAGATTCGTCAAATTTTAATTAGGGTGACGTCATATAGTCTACATATCTATGACACGCGAAATATGAAGGTACATCATACGATACCTCATTTGTTAAAGTCCAAAAAGTAGGTACTGTAGAAGGTTTAAAGTAACATATCAACATACATGTAACTGCTAAAATCATAATTCTCTTCTGGCTTTGCCCTATACAGTTAGGTAAAAGGTTAATATGCACCCTGTTGAAGATCTATCCTATAACGCTTGTTTACTCGTTTTATGGGTTCGAACGAAAAATTACAAAAATAAAATATTGACTAAGGCCTTATCAGTCGACTCCAAGAAGTGATTTGCCCTATCGCTAGAGCATCCTTGATTTCGAAGAAAACAAAATGAAACGAGGCATTTCCGCTTTAGAGAAACTATTTTTTCATCTTCTGTACTTTCTCTTGCGATACGAGCGGGTAAAATTAATTTCCATTATCTCTCATCATGCGTAGACATTTATCAGAGCAGGGGCGTCGTAATTGAAATATATTGGAAGTCGCAGTTGTCCCGCAATGAGTAACTCGTGCACGTTAATTACGGGGAGCCAATCGCCAATCTATCGCTTCCGCGCACCATTCATCGGCTCAATTGTATCGGCCATGATTCACGCTGCTGCGACTTCACTTGCGAAAAGGAAAAAATATTTACTCGAGAATGCGATTAATAAAATTAGAAACTGATTGCCCCAAACCACTGACCCTCCAGCTGGGACGGGATGAGTCTTGGCGTTGGTTGAGGCCTCAAACTCCAACAACAACCATGAGAATTATTTTGATTCATTACAAAACTTTCAAGGGTTCTTGAAGCTGAAGGTCCAGATAAATGGTTCCTTGAATTGTGCGAGTTCGTTGAGGTGGTTACATTTCTTTTAAGGGTCGCTCCAATTCCGACTCCCCGGAAGTTATTCGGCGTTCGAATTCCGCCCGTAACATGGGGAATTGCTTCCTTTGTGCGAAGTTCACTAAACTTTCAAAAAAGCTGTGCATAGGAGGTGTAATTAGAAATAGCTCCAAAACTAGTTGCATAGTTTCTGCAACTCCTTATCAGCGTTCGAGACAGATTTTACTGCCTCCACTTAATTGGCCAATTGGAATTTTCCCAGCAATGCTGCGAAAAGGATTTCTGAGGATTTCATGCATTTTTGCGATTGATTTATAACTCCTTCCTTTATTTCCCTCAATTTCAAACAGCTGGAATCAAAACTTACAAGTTAGAAGAAAACTACATACATAGGTAGTTTTGATTTTTCGACATTTCCGCGCAGTATGTAATTAGTATGTAATTAGTAACATAAAAGGCTAAACTGTTCCTATTATTTGACAGAAGTGCAGGCGGGTAAATTTCTTCTTAATTCAAGACTAGCTCAAACCTTAGTATATGTATAAGAGTGGCTCAAACCTAGTTCAAGCTTGGCTCCAACGTAATGTAATATTAATTCAAATTTGGCCTAGGCTATTTTAAGCTGTTTACGAAAAACCCTTGAATTGGGCGAAGGCGTACCTACAAAGATTGGACCTTGGATCAGTGAAAAAAGGTTCTTTTAACTGATGAATCCAAATTTGAATCTAACATGCGTGTGTTTATCTATCGGCGTACCGGAGTGCAACTGCTGGATAGCGTCTCCTATTAAAAACGGAGGAAGAAATGTGATGGTTTGGGGATGTTTCGGTGGAGGATGCACAGGTGACCTTGTAAGATTTAACGAAAATTTAACAAAGGAAGGATAAAAGAAGATATTGAAAGAGCATGCTGTGCGATCAGGAATTATACTTTTAGGTGAAGGACTCATTTTTCAAGAAAACAATGATCCGAAGCACTCATCAAACCAGAAACTTTGGAGAAATAGCAGGAGTGAATGCCAAGAATTTGTAAAGCAAAAGGTAGTTATGTTGAAGAAAACGTATAATGCCCTTAATTTGTGTATTATTTGGCTTTATTATTAGTTTTTCTATTACATATGTCTGAGGGAATACAAATGTGTGTCACAAGTCGATTACACCGTTTTAATTAAAAATATATTCATACATAATTGCAAAACTATGAATCGTTCGAATAATTATGAGCGGTAGAGTAGTCCTTCCTTTAAATCGTGCCAAACAAAATCCTCTATTTTTCAGTGATATTCCCATCGAAATCAGTTAAGCCGTTCCCGCGATTAAATCCAGTCAAGCAGACAATTGTAAAAACAATTGTGTGGGATATATCATGTAAATAACCATATGGGCTTACAAAACCGGCCAGTGCGAGTCGGACTCGCGCACGAAGGGTTCTGTATCATTATCTATAAAAACGGCAAAAAAATCATATCTGTTGTATGGGAGCACCACTTAAATATTTGTTTTATGCTGTCTTTTAGTATTTGTTGTTATAGCGGTAACAGAAATACATCATCTGTGAAAATTTCAACTGTCTAACTATCACGGTTCATGACATACAGCCTGGTGACAGACGGACGGACAGCGGAGTCTTAGTAATATGGTTACCCTTTGCGTACGGAACCCTAAAAATGGCAGTTATTTTAAAATCATCGATAATTGAAGTCAAATTTAGTAATACCTATATGTAGATGAAAAGTTGTGTCATAAAGCATTGTGTAAAATGTAGGTAATTTTTTTGTCATTGAATTGATATTAGAACAACTAAAAAACATATTAGTATCTACCTACTTTTACTTTTCGCTTTTCATCATACTGAAAAACTGAAATTTCCTAATTCTATGTATAAATAAGAATGAGTTTTGAAGCAGTTAATTTACTTGTTTCTCTTTTATTTCAAAACATTTGTTAGAAGTTAGAGCATTTAGGATTAAAGAGCCCTACTCATCTATAATAACCTTTGGTCCATGAGATGGGGAGAAATTAATTTGTTTAAAATTGGCCCCCCAACCAGCCAGAAAATATAAGCTGCCAAGTGTCTTGTACTTCATGCATTTACTCGCTCGTGCTGCTGATCAGAAGAGCAGACTAAATTTCCGAAGATTAATAGATCTAATCAGCTAGTCCAAATCTTAATTGATCTAGCAGTTGCATGAAATCACGTCACAATTTTAAATGTCGACTCAGCCTCATCGACACGCAGCTGAATTTTGTTTTTTTCAGTTGCGGGAGATTAGTTTTAAATCCAGACAATAACAAAACGAGATCCAAATGGACCGCGAGGTAGTGACTATGAGCCCAAAAAAACTGATGACTCACTCAGCTGAAATGTACTAGTTATTCTATCCAAACCTAGAAAGTGACTCAAATTGAATTTCATCTATTATATTAATTCTTTTAGAATTACGGAAAAAGAGGTTGAGTGCATTTAAAAACTTTTCCGGTTCCTTATGAGTCAAACGAAAATATGCATCATTTTCTCGATAGCTGTCGTTATCACCTGTGATAAATGAGAAGTGGAATTCGAAGAATTTCTGCACACGTTGATGAGATGTTTAATCAATTTAGAATTCTTGGAACTAATATTTAGTCGCGAAAGTATTTCTTTTCACTTTTGGTATAAATGTAGCAAGATAAGGTGGGCGCCGCGCCGTGCCGCATAAGCAAGAAAGATGCAAGTCATATACTGCAACGCTGTTTAGCTTCGAAATTGAGATTTTTCGAAGGTAATTGAAGTTAACAAAGTATCACAGCAAGGCAAAGATTTATTGCTTCCATAAAAGGGATTTGCTGGCCATTGAAGGATTAGTCAGCCTTTTGCGAAGGTCGTTCTCCCGGATGATTTCTAAGTCGACCAGTCTCGATCAAAATGAACAGTCTGCCGTTTGTGATCTTAGGCAATGAAGATGGATGCGTCGCTCGTGTGTAAACAAGAGACGTAATTTATTTTATTTTATTCAAATTAATACTTTCTTAGGATGACCCTAAAAATTCGAATTGTTTGTTTTTGAAAGTTATTTGATAGGATAAATAATTAATTGAACATAGTATCCGATTTTCAGCAACTTAAGCGCCCTAATTGAAATTAGAGAGATAGTAAGTTTTACAATCTTAATAAACGGTAATGGTAAAAAAATCTGTTCTGTATTAAAAGTAAAAGATCTTTCATTTTTTAAACTTAAGATCGATATAAAAACAATCATAACTTTTGTTTTATAACTAATCTGAATTGAATCTACTACAATCACAACAAATGTTATTAGTTTTCACTTGAAACAATTAAGTGATCAAAAACTTAGTACCTGAAATGAATTTCCTTTGGGCAGGATGCTAAGTTGGAATTTCCTCTTAAAAAAAGACAAAATATCCGAAATTTACGAAAATGTAAAGAAAATTTCCTTCCACCCTGTATATTTTATTGCCTAACAATGCTAATTGGCAGCAAAATTAGATTCTTTGTGTAATATAATTATGTAGGTATGTAATTTATTAACAAATCGCGAAATATCTTCAAATGTGTCTTTCAACTGTTGGTATTTTGTTTCCAGTTCTATGTAGATATAATATGGCAAAATTACACGTAATTAAAATTAAATTGCATATGGGAAAAAAAATTCGAAGTGCGATTCAATTGATCGAGGTAAAATTACAATTTTGTATGGAATTTTATTCCATATCATTAAGTGTAATGTGTAAACGAGAGTAAGAATTTAAATGTTCATGTGATTTTACATAATCTTTAAACTGCTAAAATCCATTAATGACTTTCTCTATTGTGAACGGCAGCGTCTGTAAAATTACAAGAAGTAATGTTCAAGAACTCAATTTCATTTTCGCTTAAGAAAAACATGCGCTGAATTGAGTAGTCGATTGCATTGTTTTAAATTTTATATTAAAAATGGTGCATTCAGATTTCTGGATGTGTAATTTTAATCCCAATTGTAAATAAATGGTTTAAGTATTATCAAAGAAAATGTTGTGTAAGATTACTAACAAAACTCTGTGTTAACTAATTTTCGTAGGTTAATGTGTATTATTAATATAAAGTACAATTTGTAATGTTGAAAAATTGAAAAACAATTTTTTGGATTGCTGGTTATAATAAATCAACAACTTTAGTTAAACTTACGAATATGAACCTATTTGAAATACAATGAAAATGTATATAGTTGTGTTTTCATTTAAAAAACTCGTGACTGATTTATAACGAATTTAAAACGACACTTCAATTCAATTATGTATGTGTAGGTGCCTACTTGATTTTAAGATTCAGTATTGTTATTTGTTTATTTTCGTTCGAATTTCGAGTCGAAATACATATAATATCCTTATTTCGATTAACTAGCAGGTTCATTGTAATTTTTATTTATTTGATGCGAAATATGCGCTGCAAATAAATACTTATATATTGTGTGGTTATTACAGAAAATATTACGAAAATGGTCTACTTGTCGGACAAATGAAGGTAGCTACTATTTCTGAAGCAAGTGCTTCTTAACCCTTAATTGTTTACAAAAATGAAAATAATTCTGAAGAGTAAAGTCTGTCATAGAACGAAACCGTTTCTGCTTCGGCCGTGTGGTTTGACGTGTTTATTTATTAAAGGAAGAGTCGCGTCTTTCGGCCGCACTGACCCTGACAGTATATTAAAAAACAATTCAGCCATAATCAGGGCAAAAAAAAGGAAAAATGTTGCGCTGTAATTTTAGATGCACAAACATATTTCTTACAAGACGCAAATCGCACAGATACAAAAGCGACCGCATGTCTGTCCTGACAGGGCTTTAATCACCTCTTTTGTAAACAAACAAACACTTCCGCAGTAAGCTCGCGGAGAATCTGAAAACATTGCATCCATAAAATGAGTAATTACTGGGAAATTTTATTAAAAGGTGGCTTCGGTGCAAGCGCGGGATAGATAAAGTGCAAATTTGCATCGATTGAACATCTGCTCCCGCCACCGTCAACACTTCGGAAAACAAACGCCCACCGGAGGGGCTGGGGGTTGGGCAGGTATAAAATTCCACCTTGCCAGGGTCGCGTCTTCCTATCAATGAACTGATTTCGCTGCACAGTCGCGCGATGAAAACAAGTGACGCAACGAGATTGAGCTAATAGTGCAATTAAAATCTGACGGAACGTTCTTGTTGGGTTTCGTTCTAAATAAATCACCTCAGCTGATTGCGGTGAAGCGCTGAGCAGTTGTGGCTGGTGCTTCGCTTTTGACACTTTTCTGCGTTTCTTCGACAAGCGATTTACAACCGGGGTGACCAATGCCAGAAAAAAGAAGCACGCGCTGACCGCGATCGTGTAGTGGGCTCCGCGGCTGTCGCGTCCCTCCCCGGGAAACGGGAGCATTCCTGCAATTTAACAATCCGTGTGTAGATCTCATTAAGAAAATATTAAAAACATGTAAAAATGGAAAAGCTTGTCGCGGGACAGCCCCGCGGCCGCTTAGTTGGCGCCCACTTTCCGCGCAGTTGACGTATTTACACTTTACTTTCGTTTACGCTAGGCCAGTTGTAAGTCGTAAACGCTAATGTGACGGGGGCGGGGGGAAAAAAATTGATGTCAGATAACGACGACTTTGTAAACTATTCCCAGCGTGCGCTATCTTAGCGATTTCGGCTATATTTGGATTCTGCAGCCGAGCGAGCAATTCTTTGCCCGCATTTAGTCGGGCTCTGATAATTGCGTAAAAAGATTTGCCAAAGTCCAATGTTGCCTCCATCTACGCATTTGCGCCACCAACTTCTGTGGTTTTTCTTATGTAAGAATTTCTTTGCGGTAAGTGCACACGGGCGCTTAGCCGGTGCAGGGGCTTTTTGCATAGAAAAATAACTCTTCACGTGAACGTGACGATGGAAGGCGTGCGATGTGCTTAATCATTTTTGGCAAGTTGTGCTCGATAGTAACGCTTCGTTCGACGAAGTGCGCAAAACTCGCGGATATTAGACAAAGGAGAATTAATTAATTTTTGCAGATCATCTATTTTTGTCACTTAAATTATTTTTCATATCATTTGCATGCGAGTACCTATTTTTAGTTTTTTTTTTTTTTTGCAACAGTTTATGCCTCTGCGGCGTTATTTTTAATAAATATACCTACGTCTAAAAATCCCTTCGTTAAAAATAAACTTCCTTGTGTACCCATACATTCCTTTTTTTTTAACTATAAACAGATTTTGTAAATCTACCCTAAGTTGAATTGATAGGGTACCTAATTCCAAAAAAAACTAGAAACAAGGCTAATGGATCAAACTGAAATAAATTTTTTGACTATATTCTGGGAGAACTATATAAGGATACGTTTATTTAGATGAATATTGATATAAAGACTTAACGAAATTTCGTCAAATACGCACTCAGAAAAATAACGTCGTAAAATCAATCGAAACAACATTGAATCAATAATTTTCAAATATGATTTGGCGCCAATGACGAAAAATAACAATTGAATAACGTTTTTTATTAAACTTTGAAATTAATAATTTCCACTGTTAATTCAATAAAATAACATATTGAAGTAACGTCCTAAACGTATTTAAAAAAAATTTAAAATACGTTGATACATTTTTTAACAAGAAAAGTATTTGAATTGATAATTATGCTTGTAGAATCTAAAATAAACTTTGTTGAATGACTCATTTAATATGTTTAAGAGTTGTTTTAAATACTAGATATATTATTTACTTTAAAAGACTCTGCAACAAATTTTAACAAACACTTTTGAAATTACAATGTAGTATTTTTGTCAGTGTACGTTTGGACTTGTTATATTTTTACTCGGGATGTTATGGGTCAAAAATATTAAAAACACAATTTAAAACATAAAATGAAAACAAAAAAATAAAATGAAAATTGTAATTCTTAAAATGTTTTAAACAAATCATCATCATTTAATTTTCTCCTGTACTTTCTTCCAGCTGTTTTATGATGAAGTCTTTACCCTTGGATTCTTGACCTCAATATAGATTCTCGGATACCTACTGCACGAATTTGTTATTCATTTTATTTCCAATTTTTATTTTTATTATATATTTTTGTTTTTTATCAGTAATGAGAGATCATTAAAATTGTTTTTTAGTCTATGCGTGCCACAAAAGTGAAATGCCTTATGCCTTAGGATACATCTAGATTTATTATAAACGGAGTAGGTACACAGTAATTTGGACACAACGGAAAAGAAATTAATAAAACGAAAGTCTCTTACTGTCGTTTTTGTCCCGAGGAGTATGGCGAAAGTTGGGGAAAAAAAAGGCAGAACCCGCAACTGGGAATGGTAATTTTTGTCTTTAATTGTGACCTGTCCCAAACCTGCGCAAGTAGAAGTGCGATTGAACTTGAATGCCTATTTCTATTAGCCGAATATAATTAATTGAATCAGAGCGTGATGTGGGCACATTTAAAGGTAGTGAAAGAGCTCCGGAGTTTGAATGAAATTTAGTTAGAATATTATCAAAAATGCTGCAATTACGGCAGGTCTGTGCCAGTGCGGCACGAAAGATCCGGCAGACGACGACTAGGAAATTGGGGTTTGGCCTATGTACACTCGGCGGTACTGCCATGCAAAACTTCCGCTCCGCCCTAAAAATAAAATCTGTTTATCGATCTACGCTAGAACTTCAACTTGAATGCTCGTATCGATTATAAGATAGAACACGCTGGGGGACAAAGGCAACAATCTCAAGAAAGACCTTTGCCACTCTGCTTCCTTGAGGCATTTAATAATTCTGCCGTGGTGGGATCCTTTCATTAAAAGTCTATCGCGCTGTGGCATGATTATGGTGATGAGGGTGCAAGGCAAATAAATTCCCCGAGCAAAAAGCGAAAGAAGACCGAATTAAAAATTAAAAGAGAAATATTGTGCGCAAGAATAAGAAGCGGCGAAGGAGCCTGTCGTCGTCGTGCTCACATTGCCCCCGTGAAAATAATCGCGAGTGCGCGTATGGGAACTGGGCAATATTTACGTGACAGAGTTCAATAACTGAGTTCGCGTTATTTCGAGCCAGCACACCAGTCAGTGAAATTGATGAGTTTAATGTTTCGCGGAGTCTACCTTTAACCTTGCCGATTGTTCCTCAGGTTTGCTTTCCATCCGGGCGCCTCCTTTCGTTTTATTTTTAAAGCTGCACACCTGAATCGGCTCTTAATTGCTGCCTTGCATTGCGAGAGTGCCTACCCCAAAAAATTTCTTCTTAATGAATCACACGGCTGCAGCCGTGAATTGGTGGGCTGGCGCGGGCAGCCGGCTT
The DNA here is from genome assembly GCA_951509405.1 of Machimus rusticus. Classification (NCBI taxonomy): domain Eukaryota; kingdom Metazoa; phylum Arthropoda; class Insecta; order Diptera; family Asilidae; genus Machimus; species Machimus rusticus. The sequence continues at coordinate 1,078,729 of OX608052.1, read as the reverse complement.
TTGCGGTGCACGGTGCATGCGGGCAGGTAAAACCGTGGAGAATTGCAGCGCCGCAGCCGCTTCCCGCCGCCAAAGTAGGACCGCAGCACCAGCTTTCTTAACATGACGGGACCGCCGCGACTGATTATGCAGTCGGTTTCTCCGCTCACGCTTTAGAAAACTCGAAGGCCCGCCGCCGTTCGTGAAGCGCGTCATTACCATTCATACGGAGGTGGAAGACCAGAAGATGTTATTGGCTTTGAACAGGTGATAATTAATTATTTTAACGGATTTTTACCCACCGGATTAATTCATTAGTGAAGCTATTGAACTTTGGGGACGATTCCGGCATATACCTACAGTACTTTCGCGTGCGCAAATCATTTACGTTGTCAAAATTACAAAGTTCAGTTAATTTAATCCTCTCACCGGAGGTAATAATTACATGCAACAATCGAATTTCCATTTGTCGCTGATGCAAATATATTATTAAATATGGTTGGTTTATAAGACATTCATTTTGAGAGAACCATAAATATAGTTCGGTAGACTTTATTCCCGCACTATCTTACGTATGCCAAAACTATAAAACTATATTCTCTCTTCTATCTTAGGGATGCCAGAATTATATAATAACCTATAGAGCATTTACTTCATTGCAAAAATTATTGAAAATTACCATGATATTTTATTGGCAGCAAATCTGTCAAAATTGTTCTCAGTGTAGGACCATTTTTGGGGACTGGAAGGTAACAAAATAATTGTCTACATTGGCAAAACATAACTGGTCCGGTGGACGCATATATGTACATATAGATAGGGCAAAGTGGTCAGTGGCCAGACAAATTAAATTACATAATTAAGTTAAAAGCCGACCCATTACAAAAGACAAATTCCAGGCGGGAGAAAGGCCTGGGTTCGAAGGGCACTTTATTCAGAAACTCATTTATGCTCTAATTTTCATATTCAAAGAAAATAACTCAATATTTGTAGTTCAAATTATTTGCAGAATATATAGGTATACCCAAAATTTTTCGAAGCCTTCTTGAACTTTAAATGCTTTTTTTTTCTCGTAGTAAACCAGGAACCCTTAAGGCCCAACCATAATCGACATGACTTAACATAAGAAATTTAGCGATTGTTAAACCATTATATTATAACATTTTAAGGGTGCTCATGAAACTAGACAAGTTTATGTATCGCGGTATTTACTTATATTTACGCGCATCATTTCATGAACACACAAGTTTTTAAATTGACTTACCTTGGACATTTTTCTATTCTCTGACGTTTGTGTTATGTTTATCAGATCGTTGAACACACCGAAATTGCTGCGTAAAGTTGTGAAGTTTGCGTATTCGATTCTCCATTCAAATTTTGAAAATTCATGTAGGTACATAGGAGGCTGGTAAACTTATGCGGTTTACGCGAATACGAGGTCAATACGCGTTTAAATGAATACTCTTAGTATCTATTTTTATCAATAAATCAAATAAATAATTATTAAGAATAATTTTCGCAATTTCGACGTCAATAATTATTATAATTTGAAGCACTCGAAACTTCGGGGGTATTTCTAACAATATCAATTGTAGGTTCACATTTTCGCACCTAAGCTTTTGTTAGCTACTGTAGAAAAGCAACAAAAGCACCTGAAGCGATTTTAGTCGCTATCGCAGCATATGTAATGTTAAAGCCAGCGGTCTTTCTTAATTCCTTAAATTGCTCCCGACCTACTGATGAACCTAATTTAATTCAATTAAAGTAGATTGGGCGATTGTGGTCCAGTTGCATGACCCCTGATAAAACGCTTTATTAAACCATTTGCAAAACAAGCGAATTATTATTTGCAGCGGCTGACTGACTAGCGGCCACACGCCCCAGCTCCACCAACCTTCTGGGGAAGAATGTCGATGGTTGGAGGTAGTGTGAACGCAGCCTCGCGGCCTGTTAATACCTGCATTCATGTTCACGGGCTCATAACGGGAAAATGGTTAATTTAAACAAATTGACGCATAGAGAGCGTGGGTGAATGAAGGGTTCAGTTCACTTTGAGGGCTGTCAATACATTTTAATGCATTAATTCCTCCCGAATTAATTTCCAGCTGACACGTGATTTCGGTGGTATAATTAATATACGTACATTTCCGGAAACATTTAATTTTTAATTGCTTAATGATCAATGAATTAAAATCAAGGCAATTAGTGTTGAAAATCTAATTGGCATTCTTCAACAGTTTAACATTTATTGCTTTTCTTTTTTGTCAGTGAATATCTTGATTTGTAGCTACTAATTAAAATTCGTTAGAATTTAATAGTTAAAGTCTTAAAAAAGCGAGACAGGCGTATACCTTCTTTTAAAGATTTCTGGAATTGATTTTTTCCAAATTTTGATAGTAGGCACTTGGGAGATCTTAATCAAAACTAAAACTTGACTGATTTTACTTTTTGAAGACTATTCTTTCGACTTCGACAAATAACAATTACCCCTTAATAAAAAAAATCTGATACAACAATGAAAAATAATAATAGATCCTTTAAAAAATCTGTTGGAGTTGTTTTCTACGAGAATTTTGTCATATATTTTGTTATCTATATATATTGTATAAATGTTATTTATTTATTATTTACTTCTTCATTTTCCGATATTTTTTGACATTGCAATTCGTGTCATTCGAATAGTGTAAGTATCGGAAGAAGTTTTGTTTTGAACAAATTTCAAATTAATAAATATTGTAGTTAGGTACATAGATGATATTACTCCATAAGCTTTTAAAGGAAATAATAATAAAAACACAAAGTTCAATATTTTATTATTTCAATATTATCAAATGTTGTTTCTTATTGTAGTATAACAACAAGTATAATCAGAAAAAAACCATCTATTTATTACGAACATTATCAAGAAAATTTAAAATTTGCAACTTTAATAACAACAAATAATTGCAGATTGTTTTGTAATTTAGCTGCTTTACTTTGTGCAGTTGAGAACGTTTGGAAAATATTTTCGTAAAGTTCATGAAATTATTTGTGTGCTGCGGTGATTCACTTCGAAAAGAGTGAATGATAGGATGCTGTGAAAGTAATATTGGCGTGGTAGTAGAATAGGATCCCTTGCTACAAAATTTTCTTGCGCCGTATGTGCGAAGCAGTTGAGTCCCTCTTTTTAGATCTTATTAAAACTATTTCCATACATCTAATAATTGGTCTTAATTTGATTTTTACAACGGAACAAAACTGTTTTCATTGATCGGAAGGTACTTAAAAATTGAGTAAGTAGATGTTTAGGGGAACCTCAATAAGTGAACATATGTATTACGTATGCTCGAGATAACAAGCCGTGCCAGGGTTAATTAAAATTAGAGAAATTGGCTTCAACTTAGCTTAAAATCCCATTAATTATGTTCTTCCCATTTCTTTCATTATGCTATTAAAACAGGCACACGACTTTTGTATTTACGTAAGTTTTTGTTTATGCCGCATCGTTCCACCCAAGGGCAAAGCGTTAGTCATCTCGGCCGGTGTGCGTCTTACCACGTCATTTAAGTTTCTGAAGTTTCTTTGGAGATGAGAAAGCACCGTCGTTGTCTGCTAGATATGTCGGCGCAGTAGAAAATTCATGCGACGCTATTAATTCAGGCAGAACGCAATTTTTTCTTTTGTCAGCAGAAATAGTTCGAGCGACAAAGTTTGTATTTAAAGAAGCGATAAAATTGCAACTACTGTTCCAATCCGGACAGAGGGGTGGTCTTCGATTTTTAATTAAGGCCGCTTTGAAACGTGTGTTTTCACTAATGCGAGTTGACTGCAGGCGACGCAATCATTTATCGACGAGTGCACTAAGGAGGGCCACTTGATTTGGCGTGGATATATTTAACTTATTAATTATTAACCGTCGCATGTGCGGTTTAGTTTTCGTTAATTGTGCCCGGTGAGCAATTTCTTCCCAATGCAGAGCCGTTAATCTCAACCATTAAAAGAACTTCTACAGTCTTACCCTCAAAAATAGTGGCTCTTTAATTTTTCTTTTTCAATATCAATTACAGCTAAACAATTTCTTCGTTTATCAGCAGAACCTACTCGCGAAGCCTTTAGATTCACGGGCTGCAAGATTACTCATTCTATCCATTTGAATCTAAAATCAAAAAATTAAAATCATGTCTGATTAGTTATACAAATTTCCTGTGAAATTAACCTATTCAAATAAAGAATATCGACGATATAGTAGAAAGTTGGAGAATAAGTTAAAATAGTCAATCCATCGTGGTGTAAACTATTTCAATCACTTTTTATCATTTTGTTCGTAACTTCACCATGTAAACGAATCTTATTATGTTGGTGTGCAGTACGGTTAAACATCTCTAAGGTTTTGCACCCAGTTTTCAAAAACCGTGTTTTGAGGAAAATACGTTTAAAGTGCATAGATATGATGCTCGATAGTGTAAGTGTAAATTACATACGCATATGCCACTCAATTTAGTCAAACTATTATAATATGCAGTGGTGGCCAAAATAACAGGCATTGCCAAATAGATAATTTACTTTTCGCGTACTTTACAACTTTTATAAAGCAAGATAGGCAAGTTTCGTTTTAATGGTAGATCCTTCATTTATCCTTCTCCAGGTAAATAATTTATTGCCAGGAATGCTGTAAAAACAGTCAAACACGACGACTTTTGTTGAACAAATTGTTAAATGTTCATAGATGTGCTTATTACTGTGATCACCACTGCATATAGATATCGAGTATGGATCGAATATTTGTCTTGGCTATTAAAAACGCGTGGATCTCGGGACCCTCCACAGAAGTGAAATTCTATAGGAAATAAGATACTTTGTTATTAAGCCTGATGACTAAATGCATTCAATGCACAAAAGTGCACTCAATTCATATATTATTAAACATTCTAGCGGTCAACAGGCTTCGGCTGATCGCTTCCATGTGAACCGGCTTTCTCTTGCAATAAAGCGCTCGAATCGATCACACGTATCGTCTTTTTTTTTTCCTGCCGACCCTCGCGTTAAGTTTACATTTGTTATTTCTATTAAAAATAACTAACTATTAAAAACAACTAAAAAGTGAACTGTAATCTGCTGGTAGTAAGAATAAGGGCAATGTGAATTTAAACGTACACTCCCGTGTATAAGTATTCGAACACTTTGAAATTTGTGTTTATTGTTGAAATTTAATCACAAAATGGACTTTAAAAAAAATTTATTCAGGGACCTATATAACAAAATATATCAATTAAGACAAGGTAAAATAATTTATATAGTTAGTAGCTCATATTTTGCTTTCATAAATGTGCCCCCTTTTGCGGCGCGTAATTTTGGTATTCTCTCAACCAATTTTAAAATTGTTTCAATGTCCAGTAGTGTTGTAGCCATTTCATAATGTGTATTTTCTCGACTTGTTGGCTAGTCATTTCGCAAGAAGACATTTATAAGCAAATTTCGAAGTGTTCGAATATTTTTGCACGGGAGTGTATAGGTACACCATCTTGTGGAAAATAATATATAATAATAAGAATAACATTATTTAAAACAATGCTGCATTAATATGTGAAATTACACTCATAGAGGATTAAGATATAAATCAGTCGAAATATGGAACAAAGTGTTCTTTTCATCATTTAACGTAACTTTGTAAGTGGGTCGGATAATTATGATCGTTCCCAGGTAAATCAGACTCCTATTGCAGAATTTTCACCTGTTTGGATATTTCTTTGTTCTTTTCTCGCATCGCACACAATCACCATGAAATTTGACCAAATTGCGAAATGATCGGCGATCCGCGGTGCACAGTTTATGCGTCAACGATCCATTGGTGGCGAACTGTCCTCTTACACTACAATTTCATCGTCCACGTGCGGGCTCAATCAACATCGGAACTAATCAGTACCCGCCATAACCCGTTACCCGCAGGTAGGTTCTTAACCTCGCGGCAGGGGCCAATGCATAAATTCGGCAAAAGCTTTCGTGCCGAAGAGCAGCCGGTTTCTTGCACCTGCACCCGAGCACCCTTCGGTAATTAAGGTGATCGCCGATCTTTTTGTTGGAGGCGTAACACCATTTAAGCCCGGCTTTAACTGCAGGCACCGGACAGAGATCTACATTTTTATTCTGTCGGCAACGCGGCGCGGCGCGCTCAACGTGAGTCAAGCGCGGATTTAATTCGCGTTTCGCCGCGATCACACTATCCAAATTCGGGTGGCATTGAACCGAGGAGAGGAGATCCCATTAGCAGTGCGCTTCTGGCCTGGTGATTCCTCGCCACCGCGACCGTGCCTTGGTCCCACAGGTCTCACAGCTGCGGGGCGAGTTAGAAACTTTCATTTTGCACTTTGTTTCCTCGTCGCCGTTGAAAGAGCGGATGAATTCCGTCTACCGTCTGACTGCCATTTACAGGAAAAGCTTGTCGGCCCTCCTGACGTGTCTGTGAGTCATGCAGCCAGGTAAGACCGACACAAATAATTACACCACGGCAAGCGGTGATCACTACTTCAATTTTTGCTGAGAATCAGTTTTTACACCTATATCTCAAAGTTATTGGCAACTTGAACGGATGAAAAGATAGTAAATTGCTTCTGTGATTTTTTCGATTTAGATTTCTTCCTTTAGGGAGCATCTTCGAAGAACAAAATGGATTTGGGGGACCTGCGCAATTTTATATAGGTACCTACATATACATGGTTATCTTCTGGCGACAAATTCATTAATCATAATGTATCTTTTCGAGTAAATATGAAGTATTTCCGTTTAACTGACAAATTCAAAGAATTTTCGATTATTTAGATATGTATGTACATATATGATGTGTCCTTGTTAAGTTGAATTTTCTTTATTATATCACAAGGTTGGCCAAGAGTGTCACCTAATTACTTGTCCATTATTTTTCATTTAAATTTCGTGAATTTCAAAAAAATCTACAGCTTAATTGATTAATTGTTATATTCAGATTTTCTTAAATGTCAAGTGTTGCTAAATTCAGACAGAATCAAACGCTCTTGAACCGTCTGGATGTCAAAGACAACTGTCAGTGTCAATTGATACCTATGATATGTTTTTTAATAAGACATTAAGATAAAATTAACATTGCGTTTTTTTCTCGGTTTACGAACAAAATACATAAAAAAGGGGACTTGCTTCTTCAAATAAATATCAGAATTATTATAATTCAAATGACATGGTTACTGAATATGAAGAGTTTAAATAAATATATTTGCCACTAATACAACCGTACCCATACCGGGTAAAGAGTCTTACATTTATTTCTTTTGAAGCATCGGGAGTACTTTAGAATGATAAGAATAACTTCCCTCCCTCAATAAAAAAAAAACAGTAAAAAATGTCTGATTTAAAATTTTCTTAATAATGTTATCTCACATATCAGTTTTTGACACTGATATTACTCTAAGTCTGTAATGTGAAAACTAGATTGACAGTCTCAGATTGAAATTTGGCCAAGTTAATTTGGGGGCCTCTTTAACTTTTATAAAAGTAAATTATCTAAGTATGTAGGTATATGTATTCAATTAAACTTCGATTTTTCTGATGATTTTGACGCTTTATGAATTTTCTGTAAATGAAAAGAACATTATGTTCTCTTGAAGAGTTCGTTTATCTTTCAGACAGAAACCACATTCGCACCAACAGCTGATCTAATTACCTAAATCAGTTACGTCTGGTACCGTCATATGTAAATAAAGTGTTTTGTACGTAGATGGAACACAAGATACATATGAATGTCATGTTCTCAAGACATTGCCTCCGAAAGAAAACTGGTACCATCTTAATTAGAAGACATACCGAAATCGAAATTTTTATTATTCATTGCAACAAATCAAATTAACACCATTAAAATATTTCCTGCTAAAAGGAGTGTCTTTCCCGTTCACTCCTTGTTCCTGTAGCTGGTATCTTTCCGTATTCATTGTGAATCCAATTTTGGAGGTTAATTCGTCAAATCCAGTAGGGGAAATTCCCAATTAAACTTGCAAAATGTTCCCCTTATCTGGTCACGGTCTAAGCCGCGGCGGTGAAATTAGCAGCAGCCACTACACACGTTCGGTCTTGTCACGTTCACGGCTCTGACCGCATGCAAATGCTCAAATGAAGTTGATTAAAAAATTGAAGGAATTTTTATCTAATCAGAGGCTTCTGGCAGCATACTTGTGGTCAGAGCGGATATCTCCTTATCACTTAAGGCAATTTCACGTTTAACACAGCCAAAGCTTGTTCGAGCCGGTGACTGGGTCTAATCCGGGAGATTTGCAAATTGCCTCCGTCAACTTACACATGATTTAGCGCTGTGGCGAGCTAATGTGACCTGTCCGGTCAACGACCTTGGCGATGACCTTTTTCTAATTTCTTCCGAAACTCCGAAATTGTTATCTCTGTTTCGTCGGCACTCGCCAGGGCGCAGACTGTGTGCGAGGTGAAATTGTCATTAATTTTTATTGCCGTTTTAGTGCGCTTAAACAGCCGCGAGCTGAGGAATGCACGAAATTTTGGCAGATTAGCTGAAGCTCTGCCCGAAATGCTTCTTGGCGGCTCCTCGCCCGCTGAAAGTTGTTTGACTTTGTGCTGTCGTCGTAGCGCGCCGAAATGATGTGCGACCGCCTAGCAACAAATTGGGCGCGGGAGGCGGGGGGTAAAGCTCCCCGCGACGGGCCCATCGTGATAGACTGGGAGGCCCAGTCGCACGGCTTCGAACGACCGACTGACACGGCCCATGAATTAAAAATTGTCGCAGAACTTGACAGTCGCGATATTATGTCACCGCATTAATACTTATTAATTTCGGTGCTATTTCCGTGCCCGATAAGCTTCTGCAAGCCGTCCCCCGATACTTCCCCACTCCGTTTTGACGCCATTTATGCAATTTACTGCGACTCGCCATTTCTCCACTTTTCCGCCTTCTTATCCAATTAACCGGAGAGCCAGAAACGGCAGGAAAGAATATTTTTATTGCGGGAGTCATCGCACGTTGCACAACAATCTGTCGCGCAACACCGACATGTTTAAACGAGCAAGAATATAAAAAAAAGGCAATGCACCGCCACGGCTTGTGGGAGCAGGCCCCCGCTGGGGGAAAAGCGCACGAAAGTTGCAGCGGTAAAGCGAGAGCAACGCTGCCTCCACGCCGCTCGAGCGATCACGGGCAAAAAGAGCCGGCAACAAACGCCTCTGGGCGAGCGATGTTTGTGGCGCGACACGACCACATCCGCGGGGGATTTATTTGGGTGCGAGTGGCGGAGCTGCCCGTGTAGCGGTGAGGCGCCACTTTGATCGGATTATTTCGGCACTTATTTTTTGCTCAACACTCACGTTCGACGATGACTATATGTGTGAGTACCCCGAGAGCAGAGATTTTAAAACTGTTCGCTATTTCAATTTTTTGTGAAATACATATTTAAACTGCTTGACGAAAAATTATTATTAAAAGAACGGTCTCTGCTAGACATTTTGCTGGCAAAACAGATATAGCTGGCGAAGACCCCAATTTAAAGGCATTTTATACCTATCAAAAGTGAGGTTGAAAAACCAAATAAAGGTAATCCATAGACATAAACTTGTTGGGAACCACAGGCGGGAGGCTTTGCACGACATCAATGCGAAGACAGGCGCTAAACTTTTAAGCTTTTTAACGAAATTCCACTATTTGTGAACTTATTCGACGAAGGGTTGTGCAAAAATACAAAACTTAAAGCTCTAAAGCATTGCAAGCATGGCGAAATGTGTTTTTGTTACGGAACTTGTCTTGGATTATTCAATAGCTTTCATGTGCTCTACATATTTCCAAAAGCATCCAGTAGATGGCATAATTGCTTTAAGATTTATAAATATTTTTTATACAAATTGGAAAACCAAGTGTCCTCTAAATATGAATAAAGTTTGATCAGTTCTGGTATTTTATATAACAATTGCTATTGAAACAACAGCTCTGCAAATTTAACTTCATATTTGCAGTACCCCGCAAAAAAAATAGGAGCAGCGCACATTTTTAATACATATACTTTTCTTTCGAAAGATTAAAATTAAATAAAAACATATTTGTTTTCCTGAAAATAGTTTGTTATGGAAATTTCTTGTTTATTATTTACATTTATTGAGAAGACTTACTAATATTTAGGAAGCCCTCCGTCCGTCTAATATGCTTAAAAAGGGGTACAAAGTTTTCTCTTCACGTATTAATATATAGATAATTCGTATATTTTAATTATTGATCGATATTAAAAAATATTTGTTTTCAAATATGTATTTTTAAATTTTCATGATTCACTTAAGAGGTAATGTTTCGAATGCAGGTACCTATATGCATAAAGTTTTAGCGAAATCGATGCATAATTTTTGAGTGATCGTGTACGCAGATTTGAGCCTCGCGATTCCAGAAGTGCTCCGTCATTAAAACAAAAGCAATGACCACATAAAAAGTTCTGCAAAATGGCACATAGGTCTTACATAAATAAATACTTAGATACATATGATCAGTAGAAACAAATATCATGAGAAAAATCTCAAATCTGATCACCTATTAATTGCCTTTGACGTCATTACTGTCGCATTTACCTGCCCACGCTAGTGGCTACTCAAATTCTTCTGAGATAAATGTCCCTGCGATAGAAACGGCCGCTTGGATGTAAAATAATTTCGTACCGCTGTATATTAAAATAAATTTCATCTAAAAATAATCTCGACGCCATCGGCGGAGTCGAATAGACTCCAAATGCAGTCAAGTCTGTATTTAGCCATGAAAGGTAGCGAAAGAAACTTCAGATCAACTTTCTAAGGCGCGGCGATACGCAAAAATGAAAAGCTCGCGCGCCGAATCGAATGACTTACATATTTCATCGCTTGTTTTAAATGTGATCCGCTCCGCGGGGAGAACAATGCCAAAGCCAGGGGATCAGTGCGACAGAACGCGTCGGTGACATCAACAGAATGCGCCGCTCCAAGAAAGCCTTCGTCTAAAATGATAATAAATTTCCGGTCCTTGCACTCTCGAGAAGGAAACTCCGCGCGGCCGCGGATCAATCATGAGATCATAATTTCATCTTAGATCTCTGCTTCACCGGTAACGTCACTGAAGCGTTCTGGAAAAAAGGCGGTGAGAAAAAACAAGCCACAAAGGGGCGAGCAGTTCAATTTTTGACCGATGGCTGCTCCCAGCTGATAAAGCGTTTTTGTAGCCGTTGCCTGGAAAAAAGACGGCAATGGATCTGAGAAAACTGCAAGGCAAACAAGTCAATGGGACCGCTATCTCGCCGCAAAAAGGTGCGCTCAAATGGAAAAATAATGAAATTTACGTGTCACATGGATTTTTTAAAAATCGATAAGGGCGTCAGTAAAATGTGACCAATCAGAACAATGGGGACTGCGGGGACTTAATGGACTTTTAAATGATTTTATTATTTTGCGGTTGTTTTCATAAGACTGAAAAAGGGCATTTGCACGCTATGTGAAAAACAGCAAATCACTGCTATTAGACAGTGTCATTCAACCAACCATTCAATAGGGTATAGGGCGGGGCTAGTTGAGCATAGGGGTAAGTTGGGCAATTGAATTATATTAAAAACTATACACCGTACATTAATGCATCAAATGGCGGAAAGAAGCGGTCCCGGGAGGGGAACTCATTGCGCGATCGCCAGTGACGACCTGTCGATCGAGTGTCATAACGCATGCTTTGTTTATTTTGCAACTAAAGTATACCGAAAACAATTGTGTATGCGAATATTTCTTCTGTATGATTAAGTTCATAATATCTCATTCATGTTTTTTTTATTAATGCTTTATTGATAATCATATGTATAAATGTTGATGTCTGATATTATTAGTAAAAAGACTGAGTCTACTCCAAAAATTAAGCTGAAGACATATTGAGTTTTTGTTGATTCTATTCTTATGTCATTTTATAAAGTACTGTATATCAAGTAATAAATAAAATGTTGTCAAATAGCAATTTTATTTCATGTGTAGAAACATTTAAGCCTTTACGTTGTCTAGAATTTTAACTGCTCAATTTGCCCTATACCATTACTCAACTTACCTCACCTCTCTTTTATAAAAACTTGGATTTATATAAACGTACCTACATTTCGTTTTTTTGAAAAAGCAGTTCGGTTTTTCAGGTTCTTAATTTTCTTCTTAACTTTTTTTTTTTGAAACATGTTTCAATTTGCCAAAACGCGCGATTTTTTGCAGAAATAGAACATAATGCATTGGGCAAAAAATTTTGAAAAACAATTTTATCTCGAAAATTTATTAATCTACAAATTACTTGAGGAAACCTGTTTACATCACCTTTATAGTTAGCAGAAATAGACTTATAATTTTTGCATCAGTCACAAGTGGTAATACAACATTGCATTTCTATGATTACATTGAAGTTCTATTAATAAAATTTTCGAGGTCGAAGCAACGGAGTCCAAAGGAAATTCAGAGGGTATGAAAATGTAGAAAATTTGTAAAATCCATGGGGAGCAAGGATGCAGTATAAGGTCACAGGTTGGCGCGCTCTAATTGAACATTCCAACCTCAGCGAACAACTTTGCAGGGGCTGTTATCAGACAGAGTGCATATGTTGGAAAGATAGAAAAATAGAATTCCTCTGAATCGCGTGTGTGGAGGCCTCTAAAGGGCTAGTCATGGGAAGGACGATGTTACTTCGTAAAAACGGTGAATACCGCGGCGACATGCAAGCGTAATTGACTGCATAAATCCTCTCCCACCGGACCCAGTCACTCTCATGGGAATGTCAAGGATTTTTAGTAATCAGCTTAAGTAGGAAGGTAAAAATGTTTGTTTACAAAAAACACTAAATAGTGTATTGGTTGCCGTAAATAAATATGCTGAAAGGTATCTGGCGGTTCAATGTCGTCATGACAGAATCGAAATTCAAATAGCTGCCAATTCAGTCGCAATTGTTAGTGAATGATGCTTATTAGTTCCCAGAAAAATACATATCTCGATTGCATCACCATTTCCTTTGGTAGGCAATTATTATTTCAATGACGAAACGCAACGTCACGGCCGCCGAGTCAGAAAAAAACCGCGGCAAAAGTGGCGTGATCACGAAAATCTGCAGAGCGGGGGTTCGTCGGTATGGCAGCAAACAGCTCAGAAATGAGTCGTTTTTAAACGAAATGCTGCGGGGAGCAACTGGGTGATGACTAAGGAGCCACGAGCTCTGATTTCTGCTTCTTAAGCCTTTTGGTTTCTTTTGCTTTTCCTCCCATGCTGGGCCGATCTCTTGGCTCAGCAAAATTGCATTTCCCGGAAAAACTCATTACTCATGCGACTGCTGCGGTTGCATTATGGTCTTTTGGATCGCCATCTCGGCCGCAAGTGGTTCCTTTTTTTGCTCAGGTGTTTTTATTTCTCCACTGAAAATTATTTTTATTGAACGCCAGACAATGCCAGCTAGTTTTTCAGATATTGCTAGCCAATTCCCTCAGGTCTTACACTAGGGCAAGAAGTGAATGAACGCTTTTATGCGTGTTTCTGCGTGAGACGGTCTTGTTTTCGTGATCGCCTTCTCCCCAGTCGTAAGATTAATTTGCATATGTTTTTGTCGTCCTATTATAATTTATACTGTAATTAGTTAAACACCAAAATAAACAAAAAGTAGGTCTTAAAACAACGAACAGTCATTCATGTGAAGAGTGCTACACTATCTGCTTTGTTCACAGAACACAGAAGAACACACGAGAGAAATGTGTTCAATGTTATTTTTATTTAATCACGTGTGTTTAAACTTACGCTTACCATTAACATTTTTAATTCGAAGTTTTTTAGTCGATTGAAAAGAACATAACAAGTATTCTTATATTCTTTAAGATTAGACACATCCATGCGCATTTCCAGGTGTCATCTAAAGCCATTCCTTATATCCTACATATAATTAATTAAACACGTCTAAAGTAGAATCTTGTTTACAATATAAATATCATTTAGTTTCTAAAATTTTAAACTCTCTTTGAACTTACATATTTCGGAAACTAATTGCGGCGGACAAAAATTGTTTGCATATTCTCCACTTATGATTGAAAGGCAACTTCTGTATAAAATTTAATTGAAATCGGTGAAGAGACTTCAAACTCAATTTGTTCCAACTTTTTCATTCAAAGTGATACCTCCACACGTTGTTGAGAAAAAGGGTCAGACAGACAGACAGACGGGACTACGAAGTGATCCTTTAAGGGTTCCTTTTTCCTTTTGAGGAGCGGTATATCACATAAATTTCGCCTCGAGCTTATTGAGTGAGAACTTCAGCGATAACGATATTCCCAATAGGAGTCTGAATATAACTCCGCAGCCTATCTTAAAATTATAATACATTTTATATTAAAGATTAAATTCTAAGGTAGAATTCATAAAGAAACCTCAACAAAGCCTCATTGTGATATAATGGCCATTTTGTGTTGTGCAATTTTCTAAATTCGATTTTCGATTAATTTCATTAAAGAATCTTATGTTTTTAGGGATTGACTAACTCTCGTCTTTAGTAATATTTTTTTTTTCTATTTTACGTGTTTGTTAACTAATCTACAACTTTGCACCTAATTCGAATTTACGCTTTGTTGTTTCTCGTCCTTATTCATGTGCTTCTAGTTTTGAGGTATAAACAAGTTAAAGTGATTTTTTTAAGGATTTGTGGTGACTTTACTCCTTAAGGAGTCTTAAAACATCTTGGAAAGATATAGATTGATCCGAAATATTCAACTAAAATTATAAAGAATAAAATTTCCATAAATCACGAAAATTTGACATGACTTTTCACCAAAAATCAAATAAGCTTGCGAACAAGCGGCCAACGCGACAATTTTTTTATGGGAATAGTCAAATTAATCGCCCACAAATTCTGGCTCCTCTTAAGTTACATAACTCATGTCGAGAATGACCAAGGCGATATAAATGATAGATCATTGTGGGAAGTTAATTGCGGAAAAAAACTGGCGGAACGATTTTGCTGCAGAAAATAAAAAAACGATTTTGCACAGCGATTGAACAGGCCACCGTGCCCACCCATCGTCTTCACCATTTGATCTGATCTCCTTGAGAGATTCATAAGTGGCGGAACAATTCCGAAGTGTCATTGCCTCCTTCGGGTGTACCCCTTCTTCGACTTGAACATTCAGAAGAAAACACACTTCAGAAATTTTGAGCTCTATTCTTGCAATTAGTGCGACGTGGCGTTTCCGACGTCAATCATCGGCAGGAGATCACAAGTCGAAAGGTTGTCTAGTTGAACCACTTTAATGACCAACGACAGGGAAAACTTGACTTTGGTTGACCTTGATGGTATTGAAATTTCGTTTGTTCCGGGGAAACTTAAGTGATTTGGCCATTGACATTTTGTTTGCTACTTATGACTTTTTTGAGGCTGACGGAAAATAGTAAGAAATTGAAATTAATGTTGATTACTTCAAATGTTTTATCAAGGTTTTTTTTTATTATAGGTGCATGTACATATTTAGTGCCTACGTTCATTGCATACATTTTGTAACGCAGATATAAGAAGTTAAAACACAACTTAGAAACTAATCTTAACCGCATTAAATATTTATAAACTATGGAAGAATTTTATTATTTTGTTTTCTTATTGCGGCCTACTTATACTATTTTATTTCAAAATATATATTTATTTTTACAATGAAATCAGTGTTTAGTATGTGATTATTCTACTTTGCAACTATATATCCTTTTAGTTTGAACGTTTTCGATTGGAAAACAATTAAGTGAGGAAGAGGAATTATACAAATTAATATTATTATTTTGACTGACAGTAAACTTTAATATTAAATAAAGTTAGTGTTCTCTACGCGTAGATTTTGGCATATACATATTTAATGAGGAAAGGATTCTTTGCTAATTACCTTACCTGAAGGAACCAACGTAAACATTTATACGATTTTCAAAATGTACTTGTCTAGACGAAGTGAAGGTAATTCTCGAAAAAGATAACTACACGTTCCTGTTAAATATTTATGTGCCCATGGCAAATAAAATCGATTGCCCTTGCAATCATTGAGTTAAATTAGACCACAGTCCAAATCACTACAAAAGAACATATAGCTAGAGAAATAAAACAATTCCCTTGAACTTCGAGGCGATTTTCTAGGAAAGGTATCTTGCTTGTTGCGCGTGTACGACTTTGATCTTTATTTCCATCTTCGACGAGTTCAGCGTAAATAGAAAATCGATTTTTCTCTCCATCCTTCAACAACTAGCACTACTCACGCAACATTTCCTCTTTTCCTAGAATTTGATGAGAGGGCGGACCAAAATGTACGACCTTAACAAATTTCCACAGGCCAACGATTGTCCTTGTCCTTTGAAGTTTATTGAACTCTGCTGTGGCCAGCACCACCTCCTTTCATTACATAAATTTTGAAATAAATAATGGACTTGTTCAGCACTGCGACAATACAATACAGTTCATTGCTTCCTAACTTCATTCGAACTCATACCTTAAATTTTTACGGGCTTTTTCTAATACAGCTCCTTTGTATTTAGTGTTTCCAGTTTGGCGCTTGCGCTTTCTAGTAATAAGAAGTCTGTTGCCAACCGTTGCACTGCTGCTACAACCTCTGCACAGCCTTGTGCTACTTATAGTTCTTCGAAGAATACAACTAGCCGCAAAAGTTCAACTGGAGCAACGCTCAAGCAAAAACCAAAATCGAGTGTCTTCACCAATCTAGCGCTGGGAAAATGCATTCAGAAGTTAATGGGAGTAAGCATGAGAGAAATCCCAATGAGGACTGAAAGGGGCAAAGAAGCCCTCGAAGAAGCCCCTAAGGTTGAATCTAATGAGGAGCCTCGGGGTATACTTATACCAAAGTCGCCCAAAATAGAAAATCCGAATATCTTCGACGATACCAATGAAGGCATGTCTGATTCATCTTCATCCCCTTCAACACTACAAGTAGCGTCTAGTTACGATGCTGGTCCATGTGGTTGCAACCCCATAACTTTGCGAGCGATTGGGAAGACCAACAGCATACCGGTTGGATGCTACACGTACAAAACAGACAGTGGTTTAGGAAACTGCCGCAATACTTCGACGTTGAATACAACCTCTCAACCGTGCCATCGTCGTACTGGAAGTGTTAGTGCTGCCTTTGAAAACAGGTCAGCCATTGGATTTCGTGCTTGACGAACCTTTTGATAATCTTGTTGCTTGAAAATGTCCCGAAATTCACCGTCCTGGGCACTCATTCCGAAGTCTAAAATCCATTTCATCCCCTTAATCTTTGTTTGAAATGTTGAAAGGTTTTTTGAGCTTTATCGTGTTTAACTCAAACTTCATGCTATGTTGTTTTGTTTGATTTTGGATATTGATTTGTATGCGAATTGGACGAAATTTAACAACATGAATTAATAATGCGTTTATTTGGTTTTGGTTTAAACTAGGAAGGAGCAAGATAATGCAAAAAGTTAAAGAGAAGGTCGTTTAATCGGTTTTGAACCCGAAACCGTCAGAAATCCATCATCACGTTGCATTAACGTTTTATGAACTGCGCCGCAAAAGTTGCTCGACTAAATTTTTTAACATTATTTACTAGTACTACTAGCAGTAAATGAGGTTAAGCTATTCGATATTCAATCTCTAACATATTTTTTTCGACATCGTTTACAGTTTAGCTAATTCTAAACGGGTTACCTGAAATTAAAACCCAAGTAGATTACATTATGTTAGACCTTATGAAGGATCTGAACTAAGGATTTGTTGAACTTTCAAGTTAAAAAAAAAAATCCATAACTTTTTAGCGAAAAGTTTATTTTTTGAGGTGTTCAAATTTAAATTTCAGTTTAACTTGGCGGAATCAGACTCTTTGTGCTGTCCTTTTCTTTTACCAAACCTTAATTTAACAAGCAATCATACAAAATGTAAAACCAATTAAAGTAAAAGCACAAGCAGTCGCCACCCTTATTTTGGAGAATTTCGAGAATTAAGTTAATTAACCCGTTTCGGACGAGAATGGCACGATGAGTACACCGATCTTTAGCGGCTCATAACTAATACTATTTGCGTCTGAAAAATTAGAGGGGGGCATCTTTTTAAAGCTTGAGATGTGCCCTTTCTGATAGTGCTCATAAAATTTCTCCAAAAACTTGTTAATTATAGAAAAAAGTAGTTCAAAGCAAAAAAAAACGTGTTTTTTCGCACTTCTTTTTTTTAAAATCGAATTTTCAAGAGGTTTCCCGCCTGCAATGACCCTGGAACCCCACTAAGCTGTGGAGTAAATGTTTGAACTTTAATAATATGCCGTTTGGAAATCGATTTCATGCCTTAATATATTCAAAATGGCGCCTAAACTGCAAAATTTTCGAGAAAACATTCATGAATTTTTTACTGAAAAATGATGCACTTTTACGAAAAATTTTTAATAATAAAAAGTTCTTAAAATCACTCAACAATTGCACTTGAATTTTTTCAGAATATTTTGAGCAAATTTTTTTGATTTTGCAAATAGTTAATTTTCGCAAAATTTAAAAATTGCTCTAAAAATTCTGAAAAAAATCCAGTGCATTCTTTGGTTAATTATAAAACCTTTTTTCTCTACCATTTTTCTCATTAGTGCATTATTTTCAAGAAAAAACTTCCAAAGGTCAAGGTAGTATCGGATCATTAAAAGTTTTTTTTTTTGAAAATAATGCACTAATTAGAAAAATGGTAGAGAAAAAAAGGTTTATAATTAACCAAAGAATGCACTGGATTTTTTTCAGAATTTTTGGAGCAATTTTTAAATTTTGCGAAAATTAACTATTTGCAAAATCAAAAAAATTTGCTCAAAAAATTCTGAAAAAATTCAAGTGCAATTGTTGAGTGATTTTAAGAACTTTTTATTATTAAAAATTTTTCGTAAAAGTGCATCATTTTTCAGTAAAAAATTCATGAATGTTTTCTCGAAAATTTTGCAGTTTAGGCGCCATTTTGAATATATTAAGGCATGAAATCGATTTCCAAACGGCATATTATTAAAGTTCAAACATTTACTCCACAGCTTAGTGGGGTTCCAGGGTCATTGCAGGCGGGAAACCTCTTGAAAATTCGATTTTAAAAAAAAGAAGTGCGAAAAAACACGTTTTTTTTTGCTTTGAACTACTTTTTTCTATAATTAACAAGTTTTTGGAGAAATTTTATGAGCACTATCAGAAAGGGCACATCTCAAGCTTTAAAAAGATGCCCCCCTCTAATTTTTCAGACTCAAATAGTATTAGTTATGAGCCGCTAAAGATCGGTGTACCCATCGTGCCATTCTCGTCCGAAACGGGTTAAGTCCGATTTGGGATTTCGTTTAAAATTCAATTTTCACTCTGTTTTCCTCCGTCCTTTTTCATTCTTAATTTTTTCATCCGAAACATTGTATCAGCCAAAATGCGAACAACTGAAAAATATCGTCAGATAACCTTTCGTCCTATGGGAAGTTCCGTAAACAATGACGACAAGTTTGTGACGATCATCGAATCTTGTGTATTAAAGTGATCCCGTGTCGTATTTCTACAATATGATAGTTAACTCTTTACATTGAAGCTTTTTAAATGTCTTTTTTCAATTGTATGAGATAAGAGTTTGATCCCAGATCAATAAAATTATAAATAACCGTGATCTTGTATAAAGTGCAAGTTGAAACAAATTACCCCACAGCATGCTTAATGGGGCACCTCTCTATAGGAGTTCATTCTCGTAATCAAGCGAATTAGAAAGCTTGTTACGAAATCAAAACAACTAGCTCCAGTAACTTCCTAAAATAACCTCGTTATCATGAATAGTAAGAGAATGTCGTAAAGGTCGTAAAAGTCTGAAATTCTGTAAACAAATGGAGCTCCATTTTTGCAACAAAAAACTGACCCAACCGGCAAAAATAGCCGCGATCCGATGCGCCATTCCATTCGAAAGCGTATCGCAAGGAAATTAAGCGCTCCAGCCAAAATACAATAAAAGCGAGCTCATTGTACCAAACAAGGAATGACATCACCGGCTCTGGGTGGGCATCCAAACATGCTAAAAGTCGTTGGGGTCGGAGGAGCCTCCACGTGCCGCGCTCCCAAATGGGAGCCCAGCGCTAATGTCCATCGCCACACGCGCCGCGGCGGTAATAATAAACGACAACAGCGGCGGTGAGGCGTGAGGAGTGAGGCTCCTTGGAAGGCTCCTTCCTGAAGATGGGCTCGCATTATTTAGCCTCTTCGGGTTCTATGCAAACTGGCGTACTGTGCGAATTTTCCGCTCTTTGCACCCGGAGCACCGTCGACAGCCGTGACTGACGCGCTGATGTCATTCGGTGTATTTGGAGAGGAGGTCCGCAAACCTTTTTCCTGAGCAAACCCTCGGGTTTGGGTTAGCACTGCTAATGCAGTACACCCGGGCTGAAAGGACGACGCAATTTCGGTGTTGTGTAATCAGCCAATAAAGCTTCCTTCCCCCGTCGAGATGATGGTCATATGTTCCCAAAGGAGCGCAATTACGCAACTCCCGCCACGCAAAATGCCATACTTCATCAGCAGCGACAGTGAAACGCCACGGCTTCTTTGACAGGCGAAAGTTGGCGAATGAGCCCGCCCCGTAAGGCGGCTGCTAATGTGACTCTCGGGATTTATGGGTTTCACTGATAAATTTAAAGTTTTATTGAGGTATAAAATTTGTGGAAACCATTTACTTGTCATCGGAGATCCACGGCGCAATAGTCGGGTTAGCACGTTGCGGCAATTAATTCCTTGGCGTTCAACCCGCACCGTGCGGAATTGGCGCTCCTCGGGTAAACACAAATCTCAAATTCCATCTCTTTTTCGATTTCAATAACATCTGTCGTCAGTGGGGGGTGACTGTCTTTTTTTCTTGAGAAAGGTGTCGAGTAGTTCCGACTTTATGACCCCTTTGTTGTTCCCACCTGTTTGGCTCTGGTAACCTAATTTTTTTTTCTACTACTGCTTAATTCTTGGAATCGATTCACTTTTATATGTGTTTATATATTTAGAACCGCAATTAGGTGGGAGCAACACTTTCTGAAGATTTGTTTTGTAGCTGTAAAGCTTATTTTATTTCTAATTCTGCCATGTTCAATATATGAATGTTTATGCGATGGAAAATTCCATCAACATTTAGAAATTTTGTGATTTAAATTTTTGAATTTTCATTTCTTGGGTGGATGTCAAATATTTTTTTTAGGTTTATTTAAAGGTCGTTGTACATGTTACGTTTTAAGTTACTGTTGGCCGTTTGTGGGTGGAAAGAACAACTGAACATTGTAAACGCAATTATATCCATGGTTCTACTTTCTTAAAGTGGATTAAACCTTATCAAAGCCTCGACTTTATTTTAATATATTTTATCATATTTTAATTTACAAACATTGTCATACCAAAAATGTATTAATAAAAATGATCACTCAGCCAAGCCACTAATTCGCAGGTCCCATGTTCGAACCCCAGCCACGGATTAACTATTTTTACATTTAATAATTTTAAATTAATATCAATAAAATTGTTTCTAAAGATTGATATTATGGCGCAATATCAATAAGTTTATTTTACTTATCGACGGAAAAATATCAATATTTTCACTGTTATATACATTGGAAATTTTTTTTCGGTGTACAATAATATATTTGGTTATTATTACCAAATTGAAGTCTGTCTCAAGACAATGTCCCAACTATGGGATTGCTCTGCAAGAACTAAATATTTAGTTCGCCATATCCAACTTTACGATTTGGTACATTATCTATTACTAAGCCTCTTGAACAATAACTAAATCGCTTTCTCAGTGTACTCATATTCAATATGTTATTCTGATTGAATGCTGCAGTTTTCTTCTTCTTTCAAATAACTACGGTAACATCACATAAGGCACATAATTTTAAGAATCCTCTAACGTCTAATTAAAGAGGAAACGTCTAATTTATTAAGATAGATACGGAAAATTTCCAAGTTTCTTCCCATTTTTGTTGATAAATAATGAAAGCAATTGAATCCATCTAAACGAAACAAGCAGCGGAAAGTTCCTCGAAGTTAATTACGGCCAAAACTCAAGGTTTTTCTAAAAACGTCTTTCTGAACTCATCTCATTACGACCAGACGATTAAATGCTAGCGAACTCTCCATCGTCTTCTTTCGTCGTCTAATTGTTTACTAACAGAAAGAAGCCCGGCCCTGCTTAGGCTGCTGCCGTGGCTTCGACGTAAACCAACGCGTGTCTTGGAAGACGCGATCTCCCTGCTGTTGTTATTCTTGCATAATTAATTCGTGCCATTGACATTTATCGAAAAACACGGCTTGTTGCCATGTTATGAATCGTCGACTAATTTATCTTATTTTCTTCTTTCCAGGTACGTACACTTACTGTTGGACAAGTGCCCATCTTTGCGTCTTGTTGGACGACGCGACGTGGTAAGTTTTTAAGAGTGCTATTTTTATTGAGCAGGGACTGGGACGGAGTGGGCTTAGTCTGGCTAATAGGAATAAAGAAGGATTCCCTAGGTACCTACTGAATTGAATTTGCGGCGATTTGAGTTACAACTAATGAAATTATAATATTATTAAAGGACCTACCCAAATGATATTTTTTTAATTGACACTGTAGAAGGAGGTATATTTTTAGTTACGACATTTAGTAAGTTTTTAATTAAAGTTTTTTTTTCTAAAAAGCTTTTATCCACTGGGACGCTATTTAAGCTGTGTTATGTAAACCGTTGAAAAAACTCGAAACGAAATTCAAATGAAAATTTATACCTTTAAGTTTATCTAGTGATGAAATATAATTCACCTATAACATCTACTTTTAGTTTTGTGAAAAACACGTACATATGCATTTCAGGAGACTGCTCCGGACTGCCGATATTTATTCATTATTTATTTTATGGACTGAATTCGTTAATGAAAAAAATTAATTTAAACAAATTGTAGGCGTTTATGATATTTTATAAAACACTTTTCAATACTTGACAAAATAAGATTTTTGAGGCTTTTAGAAGCTATTTTTCTCGAAAACGTGATGTGCTAGAACATTTTTGATTTCGGATTCGTGTTTAGTACCCCACAAATTACATAAAACAATTGTTAAAACTCAAAAGGGTTTCCATTAAACAAATTTCACATTAGAAAAATGCCCCAAAAATGCATTTGAACTGTGACTGTTTTAAATTCGTTGATAAAACGAACAAATTATAAGAAGAAACAAAAAGATAGTGCACTTAGGTACTCCTATATAAAAGAAAACGGCACAAAGAAAGTTCAGAATCAAATTGGTATTGAAAATTGTCAGTTTTGAAGTTTAAGATGGCCTCTTTTGCTTATCCGAACAAATGTGTCTCAAAGCATCATGAAAAAAATACTTAGTTCTCCTGAGCCCTATCAGGTTAATTTGTATGTTGTGGACTTGTATTTGCATTATTCTCATTATAGTGATTGAGGGTTTTTGCGGTAAATTCATGCTAGCAAAACGATATAAGAATTACAAATTATGGGCTGTCAAAGTAATAGAATTGGAAGAATGGCAACATTTAAATGAACAATTTCTAAAATTTTTTGTACGTACATACATGGTAGGTGAAGTTATATTTTCGATCACCTCAGAACAATATGTAAGTTACATATCTGGTGAATCTTTTAAGAGGAGGCGATTTGAGGAAAACACTTCGTTGCAAAAACACTATACCTAAATTTAAGTTGTCAAGGCAGGAGTGAAGAAAGAAATCAGCTTAAACTGCCCTGACCTCAAAATTTATGTCGAAAACTCAACATTATGAGTCGCTGAAGCCAAATATTGGACATGTGCCTGCAGTTAACGTGCTTCATCATCTCTTAACAAGATTCCAAAATATTCCTATCATGAAATTAGCTAAAAACCTAAATATTTTCGAAAAACCATCGCACACGTGCTAGATGAAAAAAAAAAAAGAACGAAAGCCACTAGGGAAGTGGCTGAACCGCCCGTGCCGCGTCGCCACCGCGGTTACGAGGCTGTTACCCTTGAACTTATCTATTTCCAACATGTGTGGTCACATACCCCGTCGTCGCACGGGCGGATTAGTGGGAGCGGATTGGCAGGTACGAGACAGTAATTACGCTAATCAGCGAGTGCACCGGCTTTGTCCGGTCCGGTCCTACCTGACAGCGCGACGGCGGTATCAGTCGCAGGGGCTCCGTCGTCCATCAGCGAGCGAGTGAACCGTGGCCAGAGTCGATGTCGACCATTAAAGAACAAAATGTCGAACCAGCCGGGTGATGAGTGAGCATTCTTGATGCGATGCCAAAAAATTGTTTTTGCACGGTCTATTTTCGTGCGAATTTCTTAAGATATGCGGTACACGGCACGGCGGGCATGAATCAGGAGACCGATCCGTGCCTTCGACCAAGGCGGGAAATCAGTTCAAGTTTGAATGAAAAAGGAGGTGAGGCATCGCGGCAAAGCTTTGACATTAATCCGCTTTACGCCTGATTCCCTGCGCCGCGCCCGCCGTCCAGCTGCTCCCGTCCCCCCGCGAATAGAACGCAAATATAGTCTCTGAGGTCTGGGGAGAGGAGTGGCGAGGCGTGACATAAGTGCCAGCTGTATCGCGAATATGTCATGCTCCCCAAGAGGCTTTCATGCAGAATAATAACTGCAAACTCTCGAATTAGAGGCGCGCAAACAAATAAGAAACTCTTCGGAGTCCCGGCCGCAAATTGGCTGCCAGACTGCTTGTCGCCAGCCGGTTTACGTTTACATAAGGCAAGCGGCTTTGAGAGCCACACGTAAACAGTCACTACCGGTGGCAAAAGCAAAAAGAAGGTTTGCTCCAACGGTGGTGACTGTCTCGGGTTACTTCCACTGAACGCCGAACGCTCGGCGGCGGCGGCGGCGGCGGCGGGCGTCACGCGGCGTGGAGGGCCCAAAGAACAAGCCGCGGCTGTTTTGCACGGCTGAATGATTCCGTCGCTTTGCATGCGATGCACGTCCGCCTTACCGATTTGCAAAAACGAGATTTTCTTAGCCACGTCATAATGCTAACTTTATGGGCTTAGTTTGTTTGAATCCACGCAAACGACGGGAAGCCCGGTTATCGCGGTCTGACGTAGTTTGCCGCGAAGGAGTCGTAAAATGTCCCCAAATAACAAGATAAATATACCTGTGACCAAAAGAATTAATTTTATCCCAAACGTTAAATTTGAACGGAAAAACACCAGCCGAACGAAAAGTATGTATGAATTGCTTTTTATGGAACTGGCATCTGTTTATGACACGGCTGTGGTAAATTTAGGGGCATGAACCGTATGCCCTCATTGGAGTAACCTTTGCGTGTCCTGAGAAGGATTTTTTACGGTGCGACATTTTTAAACTTCATACTACATTAGCGCAAGCAGTCTGATGAAAATGTTTTCTATTTCTAGACATTGTTATCATGTAAAAATGATGCAATATTTTTCTTAATGGAGGACTTATAATTTAAATAACTGAAAAATTCGAAGCGATAAAGGATTGTTTTGTATGACATAAAATATGGCTATAAAACTCTTCACCCTCGAATGCACTACACGACGAGCACGGTCGAATGAACGTTGTACAATGAATGATCACTGCCGTGTCATCTGTCATCAAGAATGAAGTTTGAATGAACGTTTAAAATTAAAACTACATTCTACTAAAATTTGGAGATGTGATTTAGAACCACACTTTACTTTTTTGCGTTTTTAGTTTTAAAACTCAAAACCATATGTAAGTTTCTTATTCGTGATAGAAATTATCCTATTCAAATATATGAAATTGCTTTGAATCGTGCAAAATGTGATCACCATATTGGATTTTTAGCTTCAGTGTAGAACACGAGCATTGCTCAGACTTCGATGAAATTTTACAGGTACCTATCATCCGTTTGTCCAAAAACAGAATGTTTTAAGGGATTTTGTGAAATTTTAACAAAATATCAAAATTCGAAGTGGCCCTTTCCACCGCTAAATTGCTTTATTTTTCAAATGCCATCAATTTCCCTAAAGAACACTACACTACTATGTACTTTCACTGTGTTATATGGTTAAATTGTAAAATTAACACATCAAAGCTGTTAAATAAGAGTTGGATTCAAGTTCTTGATTGGCCAGATCAACCAAATTTGAATCCTATTGAAAATCTCTTCACGATCCTTAAACGGCGAGCCTAAATTCAACGTTCTCGAAATTAAACAGAACTATTGGATGTCAATGGCTATCGTCTAAAAATATTGAAAAATTATTAGAATAAACAGGCCTCCTGATTTTGTTTTAAAAAGAGCGCGCTTTTCAACGCTCTTTTCTTAAAGGGAAACCTTCTTTTTAACTTCAAATAAAAACAAAGTACTAATTATGTAAATCTTCAATCTTTAATTTTTAAATTGAAATGAAATCAAAATTCGTGATTTGATAAGGCCCCTTTAATTGTTTTTGGAATCTTAAAACATGTCTACCTGAATTTTGTCCACGAAAGTTCACCTCAGGTCAGAAGAGCTCATTATCAAGTAGCAGTGGCGGTGCAGGCTAATCACCTTTTTATTATCAGCCCATTATCCCTGGTGCAGTTGTGCATTCTGGGCTCCCTTCGTAATGAGCATTTCGTATGCAATCCTCGGACGGACAAACAGCATTGAGCGTGTTGCAACGACTAAAAATGAACTGCTGGCATCGGAGTATAATAGAACATGACAGCGGCGCGCACCGGCCACCGTACGTGCATCAGTTTTGCAGCGTGTTTTTATGCAATCCGGCATTATGAAATTTTGATTATTTCCTCATGGAAACGAGAATGCTCATCTCAATCACTTTCTAATTTCCTTTCGGTTGCACAAAATAAGCCCTGGACTGCTGCTGGACACATTAGAGCGATAGAAGGTCTTATCTACGCATTATATCCGCTATTTTGCATATGTGCAGTCCGCGGAATTACCGTAAGTTAATATTTTCAACTCGACCGTGTCAGAGGCGGCCGTGACAATGGCCAGACCGTTTCCGCTGTCCCACCGCAGATGGACTGAGACTCCGGAGGAATTGTCCAGCGTCCAAACTACTCTGACTGCTTTTCCTATTTGCATGCTAGTGACATGGGGCCCCATAAAAAGCAAACTAATCTTACAATCTCCGGATTTTTTAAACTCTATGTTAGGGGATACCATGCAGAAAAATAGACGGAATCATCCGTGCCTAATGAATAGGAAAACATTAAACCTAATGTTGCTTGTAACGGCACATAAAACCTCATATCAACTGCGGGAAGTGAAGTCTACATTAATCGCAAATCAAAACGACACTGTGAATTTTACTTAAGACTGGAATTTTTATTAAATTCATACGGCGCAATTCAACCTTGTTGTATACTACTAGCGCTTTTGCAATTCCATGTCAAGCGGACAAGGCGACTGCCTGGAAATTCAATTTATCTGCATTGCTGGTAACGCAGCAGTTTCAGTGAATCAGATATAGAAAAATGTAAAAATTATATATATGTATGTATGTATCGTGACCAAGGTCTGCCTTTGATTAACCAGGAAAAGTCCTTCCCAGATTGGTGACTAAGGTTACTCCACAGCTGGACTGTAATTAATGGTTTTCTTCCTTAGCAATTACGATAAAGGTGCTAATCGCCTACTTCCAACTCGCATTCGCCTTCCTGAATTGATTGCCGCTTATATCCCCGTCTGTCGCCTTTATTTTCTAATTAACATTTCGCATGAATGGAGGTGGATTGGTCTAAATTGCTCGTTCACTCAACGCACTTGGGGCCAT
Organism: Machimus rusticus; assembly: GCA_951509405.1. Lineage (NCBI taxonomy): Eukaryota > Metazoa > Arthropoda > Insecta > Diptera > Asilidae > Machimus > Machimus rusticus. The sequence goes on along the minus strand of OX608052.1, from coordinate 1,051,009 downwards.
GGAAAATAAACAGATCGTAAAAGTACACCTCAGCTTTAGTCGCCGTTGCTCATATTTGTATAAGCGAACGTCAAACAAAATTTTTATTACCACAGCCATGTGAAGAATTATTTTGCTCCGAAATAGCAAAGAGTTCATCGTTCTCTTTTCGGGGTTGCTTTAAGTTGAATAAACCGGTGCCTCCCAAAAATACTGATGACGGTTAGCCCCCAAAGAAAACGTGGCCGTACACACTGAAGAAATTTTGTAAATATTGAAAGAAGTCAGATTTTGTCGTTTGGACAAATGTTTACATTTGTCGTGAATTTTGTTCCTTTTTAATTCTTTCTTGTATTCGAAATGCAGTGTCTTTTGTATTTAGAGAAACGCGAATCTCTGAAAATATCTAGAGTCCGAAGCCATGTTGCACAAACAACAAGTCATCCATTCAAAATAATTCAAATAATAACTTACCAGACAGAAAGGTGGAAAATAAATAGAAAATGTGGCATCCAAAAGGGAAACTTCTTTCGACGACGACAGGTGCATGATTGGCAAGTCTTCAAGGAGTTTTGGGAGATTTCTGAGGGGTGATTTATGGGCTAGATGCCTATGCCGAGCCTAACGATGATCTGCATTTTTGGCAGAGATTTCTGGTCGTGACGGGTTCTATTTTAGGTGAAGCACAATAAAATATAAAAATTTTGCTAGTGTGCCTTCGACGAAGCACCGTGCTTTTCTTTCAGAAAACATTTGGGATAAGCCTTTTTTCTACTATTGATTTTTAAATATGTATTTATATGCAAGCCTTGAAAAATACACAGTTCCGCATATTTAAAAGTGATAATAATTTCACATAAGATTCACTTTTCGATTATTTGATTATCGAGTAGGTATTCGAAAATAAAACCATAAGTATAGATATTCGCCAATATGCTATGCTGCCGACATTAATAAGCCATTAGGAGGATTTTGAGGAAAATACATTTACAATGGAATTGAAATAACGATTATTTATTTGTACAATAAGATATAAAATTAAAAGCCTCATTATTCAATGTTCTAACTAAAACTATATGCGTAGCTAATGAGGAGCATATACCTAACAACTGAAGTTTCTGGAATGATTTCAATATCCTCCAATATAAATAATCCCTTTAGAGTTCAATTGTTATTATATACAGGCTATTCAGAAAGTATTGGTCCCCGAAAAATAATGTTCGGAGAAAAAAATTACCAACATAAGAGTTTACCTCCAGAATTTCAGAATGACCTTGAGGGTCAAGTTCGAGGTCACCGTTAGATCGCCCATTCGAAACCCCGCAACTTTTGTCTTGATTTTTTTTTTCGCTGAACAGTATTTTTCCAGATAAGAGGGGTCCGATACTTTTTGAATACCCTGTATAAAGTTATCTAAAGATAGACAAAATCTCCATCCTACTAAATATTCCTCCCAAGAAGACAAGACATGGCTTCTAAGTTTTCTGATTTATTTTGTTTGCCATTTCATTTAATTCCCTCGCAGTAAGGCAGTAGCTTCGGATGAACTGAAGGAAGCAATTGAATTTCCCTAAAGCCGCAAATAAAAATCTTGGACGAGCGTAGAGAAAGTTTACACACAACTGATTTTGGCCGTTTGTTTGCCATTTCTCGCATCGAAAAATAAACAGACGAAGCTTCGTCCAAACAAGTTAAGTTGAACACATCCGGCCGCAAAATTGAACAATTTCACGATAAAGCTCTTTTGGTTTGATGATGATCTCTAAATAAAGGTGAGAAAATATTCAGAGATTTCAAGGTAATTGCTAAAGTATCAGACAGAATAAAAGGTTAGGACAATTTTTCAACGCAAATTCTGCGTGAATTGGCGACAATTAATTTTTTTACTAGCCCGATAAATTAAGTCGAGTGCTTTAATTAATGAGATCGCTCCGAACTCGTTTGGGGCTTTGTGAGGAATATTTTTTTAATAGACCCAGGACGAAATGGAACAAGACTGACGTAAATTCTAAAGGCTCAAAGAGTGCTTTTGTGAATTACACATTTATTTTTTAGAATGGCCGCGATTACTGTCGTGTCGTCGCCGGGCACTTTCTTTCGAAAGCGGTTGACAGTGGGAGCGGCAGCGTCTTTACAACAAAATGCATAAATTATTCAAGACGAAAAATGCAGAGAAACTGCAACTTTTCGTGATGAGCTCATATTTGCCGCCGAGTCGTCGCTTATTTTTAGTATCAGGCAGGCATGCGACCTCGTTTCAGAACCCCTCTCCAGATCCGTGCAGAGTTCAAAGGATTCTGAGGAAATTCGTAAACAAAACGCTGAAGGAGCTCTGATTCTGGGCTGCGCTTAGTTTGCACGGTTTGTGAGCACGCGGCGGGTAATTTAATGCCGCGGAAAATTTATTTCGCCCCCGTCGCGCCATCCAACGGGGTGATGCAATCTGGGAAGTGGCCCCATCGGGGGGACGAGCGGGCGTAGCACCTCAGCACCTACCTGAGCAAGAAGAATGCCATCGTTGTCGATGTCTACGTCGAAGTCGATGTCGATGTCGATGTCGACATCGCAGTCGTCATTAGCCATAGGTGCAGAACAATGTCATCGATTGATAATCGTTCGGGTTTGGATTACCCGTGCCCAGGCAGCGGTTAAACAGATTACCGAGTGCATGCACATTCGGGTGAATGCGGCCCGCGGGCATCGACCTCTGTCCGATATTTCACTGCTCGTCGCCGCCGCCTTCGTCTTCGTCGTCGTCGCAACGCGTCGACGGCTGGCGCACTCCTCTAATCCGGGCTGTGTGCTCCTCCCGGCCGGGCGCCGCGGGTAACAACGCGGGGGGCGCGGTCTTATCTATGTGACAATTTTCCGAATGTAAGTTTTCTGCCGGTGCTGCAACTGCACTCGGGCTGTACGGCACGGTGCATTATTCAGCTGACTGAGCCTTCCGGTGGTACATACCTGGTTTTGGTCTTCCACACGATGACAACTTTTGAAAGTGTCACTCAGAAATGTGAATAAACTCGCTACTTGCACAAGCTGTCATCTTTCTGTCTCTATTTTTGCGAAAAAAAACCCTCTCTTGGGCGGGTGTGCATTTCAAGAGATGACGCAAATTACCGCCGCCGTGAGAGGGTTACTTTCGCTACTTGAAGCTTGCTTTGGTAATGAAAATTTTGAGCGTTAAGTAATTGCTTCGGGCGATGAAGCACCATATAAGATGGGTGGAAAACACTTTTTTATATGAAATAATTCAACACAATTAAATAATTAAACAAAGAACAAGGTTTAAAAGAAAGAATTTTAGAACGACATAAAGATTCCACATGGACTTTGGAGAAAGGTTTAATCTCTTGAATTATATGATGACTAAAGTCAGTTAATTTCTGAACCGTTATTCATTCTCGGGAATCAAGAATAAAACAAAAAATAATTATTTTAATAAAATAAAAATATTTTAATATACCAGATTTTTAAAACGGTCTAAAAAGTATAAAATAATTTTCCGTAGCCATAGATGTTTTAAATTATATCCATCTGAATCTTAAATAACTGACTAAGGATTTTATTGCACCCCAAATGATATGAACTGTGAGTTTTCTCAACGACAGTTTCTCGCTAAACTCTTACTATAATTATCCATTGCATGCATCCCACGTTTGTTTTGAGAGTCACTGTATATGACGCTATGAGAAATTATTTTTTACTTTTTAGTCCGTCTTAAAACCGTATTATATTAAACATTTTATTTTTTTATTTAAATAATTTTCTGCTTTTTTGTCTTGTGTGTGCGAAATTTTGCAATCGATTCTAAATATATTCCTGAGATTATGACATACATGCGAGCAAATATATGACTCAATTATGGTACGGGAAGTATGGGAGATAAACAAACAAACAGACATACAGGAAAGCGAGTTCATATTACGTTGTCATTTAGTTTTGAGCTGTGTTTAAAGTTTCAACTCTCTAAGAAATAAAGCAAAATTTACTCGCTGCTCGGCAGTATTAATTTTACATTTTTTAATTTAAAATCACTGAGGAGCTTGCGGCCATGATTCTTTCTGATATATTGGCAGTAGGATAGATATTATTGTGCGTTCGTAAACTTCTTTCTAGATTTATTTAAAAAGCTTTTTAGTATCAACTATTGATCAATTCTGATTGTGACAATGGGGAAGCTGTTCCGTTACTTATCTTTGATTTAAAAATACTGACTTTGAGTTTGTAAATTCATAATAGCCGATTTAATATAACGACCGAAAACTTTTACCTCGCAGAATTCTAACCTATTGGATATTGTTGCAAGGTTTGCCTTCGCTTATAACTCACACTTCGCACTTTAATCGCGAGTACTTATATAAAAACTATTGTGCGATCGCGGCGTATATTATAGGTACTATTCGTAGCCGCAATGAGATCGACTTGGTGTTCTGGAAAAGAACACCAGAATTGTCTGGGCTCGGCGGACGAGCAATTTTCTCAACAAATAGCGAAAATTGGTCCCTGTTAGCGAAGCCAAGTCGGGCCGTTTGCCAGCCAGCCGCTCTGCTGACAAATCAGGCAACAATATATTTTTATGTGCTTCTTGTAAATTTCAGCCAAAATAAATTGAATTTTTAAAATTAACTACCTTTGAACGTATATTATACAGCTAAAAAGCTCACAAAAATACCTTTTTATCTTATAACATTCGGTTGGTTTAAGTTTTACTATAATCGTTAAGGATATAATATAAATAGGATCCTATCTATTATACGTGGAAATGAATAAATGGAAATTTCAACAGTAGTATGAAATAAAAACACGTACCATGCATTCACTATTAAAACGTTTATTAGAAGTTTTATTTTTTTTCTCCAATGTACATACATATTGTAGGTAGGTCAGTTGCATCCATGGTGAACAGGGCTTTTGTTGCAGTATAGGCAGGTACAGGTGATGGTTATTTTGATATTATATTTTGCAAAGATTTCGAATTGAGACACGAATATGCTTTAAAAGTACCTAACTTACCTATAGTTTTTATTTTATGAAAAAAGTATAATAGAGAGTACATTTTTGTTTCATTGAAAAATGTAGTTCAAGGGGACATACACATAAAACACGTTAAAGTTCCGCGAAGTGAGCGTAGTCACGTGTATAGGAGTATATGATTAAAGGCTGTCAGAAATGCTTCGAATTTTCTTTTAATACTTCAGTATAGTATTTTTGTGATGTTAACTGAGGTTACTAAGATTTTCTGAGAATGTTTTTGAATTTTGCTAAATTGTAAAAGTGATTACTTCTTCCCTTAAAGTTCATAGTTTTATGTGAGCCATTATCATTTTTTACGATTTTGAAATTGTAAAAAAAAAAATGTTATTTTGCCTTTTTACCCTGTTTTTTCCAAAAAAATTCTATTGCTTTAAACGAACATAAAAATTTTTGATCCTTTGACATAAATAAATAGCAGTTATTACGATTTACTTGTTACGGTAGGCAGTATTGTCCTTAGAAGAAAATTGTCCAATTACGCGAAAATTCCTTTTTGTCCTTGAAAAGTATTTATCTGCGCCACCAAAAGTATGCCTATGCAAGCGAAGAAGAAACTCTCAAAACGACCATCGGTCACGCACTCTGTGGACACGGGTGTTTAATTTTTCTCCTATTTTTTATTATCCAAAGATATGTTGACATATATGCGTCAGCACATATCGAACCCAACGGCCCAGCCTACCCCCAGGAAGAATATCGAGTGCTCCACGTGCCGATAGAAATAGCAGATAGCCCTTATCACGGTGACATTTGTTCAAGGTTAAGGTGCGCGTTTAAAGGATCGTCACCTGCTGCCGGAAACTCGTGCGAGCTTCATGTTTTGGTGCGTGGCCGTCGTGTGGGTGGAGCGTCTATTTTGTAAACAAATGAGACTCATAGAGTTAAATTGAATCACATTTTATTGCCACTTAAAATAATTTACAATAAATTCACTCTATTAATAATTGAATTTGACTTAAATTGAAGTCATTGCGAACAGCACGAGCAGTATGAACAAAAGCCAGGGGCAGATGAGCAGGATGCAGGCTACTTCTGTCATGATGTCCTCTAAAGCTAAAGATCTCCTCGGGATGCTGCGGATGACAAACAGATTCAAAAAACACTCACGAGAGGAAAAACAAATTAAATCACCTGCTCGCTCTGCTTTGCCGCAAAGTTTTCAACTAAAACTGAAAGTTAAACGCCGGCAGGGTCTGGCTGACGAACCTCCATCGAGAAGCGCGCTTTCGTTCATCGGCAGCGAAACCACCGGTGACGGATGGGCCGGGCGGCTGGGCAGGGTACCCACGCTGGGATTTGGAGTGTAACAAAAAATACGGGTTTAAGAAAAATAAAACTTATTACCGCCATTTTCGCGTCAGAGACCGGTTTTACGCCGCGTGGTGGAGACCCCTTGTAGGTTAGGAGATGTCTGGAGATGCCCGCACCGCGTCTATTGCGACTGATTTTACGCAATTCGTCTGCATTTTTGCGATTGACGGAGCGGAGGATTAAATTCGCTGATTGTGCATTTAACATTTGACGTGTTGTCATTCAGCAAAAAATTACGTTTTTCAGCAGGTGAACGACTCTGTGCTTGAAGGTGCTTATTGCACATGGTCAAATGAAACTTCAGGAACTGATTGCATATTTGTATTGAGGTGATCTTTCTTTGAAATGATAATTGATCGATTAGAATTCCGTGTATAATTTTTTAAAATTATTCATTTTTTTATGTACCATTTCAAGATTGTATTCTAATAATTGCTTTCTTATTTTTTACTTATTATTATTACTTATTTTTTTGTCATTCCAGTTAAGAGTTGCACAAGCTTGATTGTCATTTTCACAAATTTTAAGCCATCAAATGATTAACGTTTACTTTCAAGGTTGTATACTTTCTTAATAACCATGCTATATTAGTTCTTTGAAAATGTAATTCGAAAGCTTGTTGTTTGTTATTAGTACCTAGCTATAAACAGCACAGGCCGATAATATTTAAACACGCTTCAAAGTTCAGTTTTAATTTTTCCAATTTTTTTTCCCACTCCGAGAAAATTTTTAGTTAAAATTTATGAATCGTCACCTGATGCTACATAATTTCCGAATACCCAATAATACGCCAAAACTTTTAATTAAATTTCAATTAACGATTTCTCGAAGAGGAAAATAGTATTAGAAAAAATTCAAAATGTATTTTGAAGAATATATGGAGAAGTATTTTCAGATGGTACAATGAGTGTTGTGGAGAATAATTATTTGATGTGATGTAACATAACCTCAAATATTGCGAAAAAACTTTACGTGGTGGACCAATTCTAATTCAGAATAATCAGCTTAAAAACCTTTGAAAAAGTATAGTTTTGTTTCTGGTTTAAGAGGTCAGTTAAATTTTGTCAGTCTGCTGCTATTAATTTATTGATTTATAATGTCGATTGCAATTTAAATCAATTGGCCCCTTTCAACAATTTTTTTAAAATAGTAGGTACAGAACTTGCTTATAAAAACCGCAGTGTCTTCATCGTAGAATAACAACAATTTGGAAAATGTTAGACAGATAGGTAGCATTATATGGTTCGCTTATAAATGATTTTTGATTTTTTTTTCATCCTTTTTTCTGACAAATGTTTCCATCGTAGGCAGTTAATTTTCTTTACGACTTTGTATGCTATGAGTTTTAATCAGTTTACTGTCTTTTGGTTAAGGTGTTTATATAGAATTTTGACGTATAATACGCGGCGTCATAAGCGAAGTTGCTTGTCCAAAAAAAAAATGTGCCATTTTTTCCATCATTGGTTAAAAATAGGATCCATGTTACTAAATTCTCGTGTATTTACCTACATTCATATACACTATGGTGTTTTTCGTTTCCATATGCCAATGTTTTAGCTCTAGATAAGATCCTGTCGAAATTTCAGATTCCTGGATCAAACCTGGAAACGCCTCAGATAAAAGTTTCCCATACAATTTGTATAGGAAAAATTACTCTTTTACAAAAATGCGTGAAATACTCGTTACAAAAGGTTTTTAAAAATTTCTTACAGGGCATTCTGTTAAGAATTTTCTGTAAAATAGATCTGAACGACTAAATTCGTAAATCCAGAATATTTTCGTTTGAACATTATCGGAAAAATTCGTAAAGCTAGAATCTAGCTTCATATTTCTTTTGTGGTTATTGATAGATATCATATCACGTAAAGCTACCAAAAGCTATGTGCACACCCTAATCGCTTCAAAACCAAGTAAAGTTCTTTACAGCAAACCTATAAAAGGTTGTGCTAAAGAAAAGGTTTCCGGCGATACAATGTAAACAGTCAAGGACTAAATGCGAAATTATTTGCTTTCTCATTTTCTTCTCTTCTTGGCTTCTACATAATGAGTGCTTAATGCCCTTTAAGGAATCATTCTCCAATCACGTGAACTACTGCTCTAAGATAACATGAACTCGAGGCTCAACCTTTCCGTCTTGGCTGAATTAGACAGATTTCATAAAAAATCTAGAAAATTGTTTCACGAGATTAGGTACATATTCTTATATGGCTGGCACCTTTGCTGAAGGGTTTATCTTGCGCGAAAAAGGGTGGATTTAGGGAAATCTTGATTTATGCGACCTACAACTGAACGAAAAAAGGCAAATAAAACGGGTAAACAATAACGGCGCGGCGCCTGAAAGTATTGCGTCCTTTTACACTCGACTTACTTTATATCGATTCAAGAAGAATTTCCCAGTGGGGTCCCCGCCGTTTGGCTATACATATTCTGAAAATAGTGTTCGTATCGTCCATGTTTTTTTTCCCCCCAAGTTGCGGACAAGGTCTACATCCTCCGGAGACCGACGGAAATGCTATAAATTCCCAGAGAGATCACGCATATTTGAATTGGGAAGGTCCTCGGAAATAAATCATTGTTTCGGTTGCCAAAAATTCAATTTTTGCTATGCTGAAAAAGGATCGACCAAAGAAAAAAAAACAAAGGGTGGCCTGAGTATAGTTGGATACCTATTCCCGTGTTTTTGATGCTCTTCCAGAGATAATAATTGTTCGCTTGCACCAGCAGACGTGGCCAGTGCGCACGTCGAAAACCATTTTAAAGTGAAAAATCGATTTGGTTTTCTGCTCACTAACACGACTGTGGGGCCAGCCCCATTATGTCGGTGAAAAGCTGGAAAAGCTGGAAAAGTTGGAAAAGTTGGCTTGGCGAAGGCCTGCCGGATGGAGCCATGTAACGCCTGTGAACCGGGGAAAGCACATGGAACCCGGGGAGTTGGAGTTTGGACTGTCTGCGGCTCGAGCTGGGGCTTCGGGATGCCATCACAGAAGAGTGCGGCGGAGCTTTCCTGCTGCGCCAACTTACAAGACACTCCGGCTTCGGGCTTCGGGCTTGGGGCTTGGGGCTTGGGCTCACTTGGAGTTGGAACCAGGGAGCCACGACGGCTGCGCCGACCCACATTCACGCGCCACAATAATAGGCCATAGTGTGAAAGACGGGAGCTCTCCCTTGGACTCGGAGCAGATATGTTTACACGGGAAGCACACTGAAGCGAAAAAGCGATCCCCAAAAAGAGCTCCAAAGAATATCGCGACTGTACTCTAAGCCCGCTAGAGGAACGCTGCCTGCAACTACAACGACGTCGTCGTCGTCGTCGAGAAACCCACTTTGCAAAAGCCCTGCCGCTGTCAGTGTTCTGCTTTTTTTCTCCAGCAATTTTTCGGTAGTGTATACGCGCCTTTTTTTCCTGTGTCTCGGTACAAAAGAATATTAAAATCTCGCCTCTGAAGTTGTTTTAAAAGTTCTGGCCAAAAAATATATATAAAACGCGTCGAAGATATTTTCTGAAAAAAAAAGTTCGCGCCTAACAAAACCCGGAAAAGCCGTGCTCAAACTGCCATCATTCATTCAATCGTCGCTTACCCAAACTCCGGATTGAGTGGATTTTTTTTAAAGAAAATCGGACTACTTGTGCTCTGATTTATCATACAGCCAAATCAATTAACTCCAGTTGGATTTAAAGAAATTTTTCCGCCTCTACACATCTTCCAACAATTCGGAGTAGAAATAAAAAGTGTGAAAATCCGCGACATTTCATCGCAGGGAGTCTTGAGCAGCCTCCCAAACAAAATCACAAGTGCTTAGTAGAAAAATATAAAAATAAAATTTAAGCTAGAACGTCCTTGGAGGATCCAGTAGTGCAAGCCAGTTCGTGAAAAGGTAAAAAGAAAACCCTAGGAAGCCTTACCCGCAACTCTTTGGCAACAATCTAAGTGAAAATATGGCTGCCGCACTCCCAAGATAAGGCGAAGATTTCCCAGGCCGAAATACTCGACCTCGTCGAGGACGAGCCTGGAGCGGTCAAGGCTCGGTTTATTTTATTTAAGGTTTTTTTTTAACTCCCGAAAACCCAATTCTTTGTTATAGGCGTAAATATTTTATCTAAATTTTTTGAAGCACCCCATCCCTCCCTCCGAGTCGCCCCCGTCTTGCTGTCGATTTTGCGTGATACAAAATTAAAGGCCGAGACGAAACCTCCACCAGAGGAGTGAGCTCATACATCAGAGTTCATGTGCGACGTGTGCCCACTTTTCTGCCATTCCGTACATTTACTCTCTTTCCCCCCAATAATTTTTTTTTCTTCCGCTAAAAAACAAATTTCATTTAATTGGCCGTACGTGCTTTTGGGGCTAAATTTTGTTGGTTTTGTGCACTCGCCGATGTTTCGCGGAATGATTGATATACCATGATGACGGGAAAAGTCCATTCCGGCTTCGTAATTGCAATAGACGTCTATTAGGATTGGACGCCTTTAGAATTGCTCTAGACTGTCGTGCACTTTGATTTTGGGGACGAGCTCCTTTTTTCATATACGCTCTGTAAGTTGATGTAAATTTTTGCTGCTGGAGGGAACGAATTGCGCAGTGTCTACCTCCATGTGTCCTTTTTGCTCTGTGTTTGGGGTCACTATCGCCACCATCTTGGATGGAAAATTGAAATAGTTATACCAAATTCCATGGCACACTTCTATTAGGTACTTTATAAATTGTCAATTTGTGTTTCTCTAATCAAATTTTCCAGATTATTAGTATATACTAATGTTAGAAAGATTATTGGTTAGTATTAAAAAAAGGAAGGAAGTTAAAATAGAAACATAGGTGTAGTTGTAAAAATTAACGCAAAACATAAATATCTTTATACTTTTGTTATATTTCGACACAACTGAGTATTAAGTTGCATATTGCATAGCTGTTATGTAATATATAGGTACCTACCTAATAAGTAATAAATGAACTAATGAACATTTTGGAGATTGATTAATATTTTCGTTAATAACTTTTTCTATTAATTTTTTGAAAAATGAAATAGAAAAATAAAAATAAATGTTTCATAAAAGAAACACAAGATAAATACTAAATAATGTGTACTAGATCATGCCCAAACAACTCCTAGCAGTAAAACAGAGTTAGAAAAATTACATAAAAAAAATATGAAAAAACAATTTATTCTTACCCGACCAACAAATTATTGAAACACAAAACTTCAAACTTGCCACTAATGTAACTTTTACTTCAAAGAATATGTGCTCGGACACTTACTCCTTGAAGGTTTGAATTTTGGGTGTATACGGCATTTCGTGAGTCGTTTTCTTTTACATACATATCTATGTTTTATTTGCGCCAAGAAATTTCTTGGCAACAGCTTACTAGGCTTAAATCCTCTTATTTTCAATAAGTCATAATGTATTACAATACTGCTAGTTTGTGTTTTGATCCTCCATTTTAAAAGAATCTCGAGATCAGTTAATTCCTGAATTTTCTTTTTCTTTGTGTGTACAATACAATTATTATATGCAAACTACAGATAATATGATGTCTAATTTAGTATTTGCAATAATGAGTATTTCTGCAATTTTATTAAAGTGTTAGAACGAAACGGCATTGTACATGTCGCCGTGTTAGACAAGGGGTCGCCGCAACTTTCTTAGTGGGCTAAAAAAATTTAAAGAAAATATTTATTTCATTCTTTTCGAAAAACAAATACTTATTCTTTGACCTATTAAGTATCACAAAAAAAGTGAACCTATTATTGAAAAACAAAAAATAACTTTTGTTTTTTATTATACCTAATATCTATAATTTTCTTTTTAAACTATTTTATTTAGTTTCAAACCGTGTACGTAACAGTCAAATCTTGTAATCTAATTTACGCCCACTTTACACTAACCGACTGAGTTGAAATTTTGTTATTATTATTATTATTAGTTATAATTTTAATTCCTACCCATGGTTTTTCATGTGTGTATCAAACCCAATTTCGGAATGGCATACATTCCTTAAAGTAATATTTTGTTGGTTGATGACCTCTTTTAATTATCGATTGGACTAGCGTCTTTTGCCTTTATATTTGGCCATTTTTAATTGGAGCATTGATTCTGTTCGAAATTCATAGTTTTATATTTTCATAAGCGCCTCTTTTATTTTTTCCTTTACATGTTTACTTAATAGCATTTCTATTTAATTCTTGGCCAATGACAATATGACAATTTTTACCCGGAAAAAAATCGAAACAGAAATAATTCGCTACTTGTTCGATAAAAAATTCAATATCGACCTGAAGCTGACGAATGTTTTTCATTAATATATAGTTTGTTTTCATATATGTTAAAGCCCATACAATTTCAATTTGTATCTGTATAATTATGCCATTCCGATTTTTCGTAGTATTTACTACACCAATTTCAAACGACGAGAGCCTCTTAAAATTGTGAAAGTTAAATTTGAATAGGAAAATAATCAATAAATGTCAGTTTTGGTTTGATAAGTGGGTCAGAAAAAATACTTGTTTCAACTATCCGGAAAAATTGCGCGCATATTTATACACTTAATGTAAATAAAAATTAAAAGGAATGTTTCTATACTTGCTCCCAATGTTTTGGTACGTAAGCAAAGATTTGTTTGTTTTCTTCACTCGAAAGAAATCTCAATATCACCTTTGGAATTGAATCACGGAGCCAAAAATGAAACGTTTGGCGTAGATATCTCTCAACTACTTTATTAGTAAATCCAAGTTCTCGATAAAAATAAATCTCGAAGCTAAACACCGCCTGTGCTATGGCGCGCAATCCAAGGTCTTTAAGATGATTAATGTTAGAAATAATTTAACTCATAGTCGACATTGGGAGTAGGAATAATATATGATAAGAGTTCGTTTAACATATTTTTCCTTTACGGAGAGTTGGATGAACTCCTTGAAATGTAGCCTTGTATATTTTATCTCTGAAGTAATAGAGGGCATTTTTATCACGAGCAAAATACGTGAGTACATACTTGATTTGTTTGTTGTTCAGATAAACATATGGCAATTAATTTAAACTAAGATAGATACTTTTTAAATTTTAAGAGTTATTTAAAAGAGTTAAGAGTTATTTAAAATTGCGGAGATTTTAAAACTAGTGGATTCGAATTAAACATAGCTCATTATATTTTTGGAAATTCAGAATGACAAATCCGCGCGCTGACTTGAAATTCCAATTAAAAAAATTAAAATGCAGTCGGGAATTTAAGGGTTTCCAGGTCACTGATCTCAAATCTCAAATTGTAACATACAAAATATAAAATGACGGACCCAAAATTTCGCAATTATAGGGAATTCTAAATAATATGAGCACTATTTTCGAATTTGCGTATTAGCCAATTTGGAGGCCTTGATTCGTGTAATTTTCGTGAAAATAGTTTTGAAAGGTTCTCGTAATCATAAATTTCGAACCTTCTGTTTTAATTTGGAAAATCTTTTGCTGATCTTTAACCTACATATGTAGTTTTGAAATACAGAAACTTAAAATTTCTGTCCCAAAATACAGTTCATAAGTCCTTAATTGTAAAGAATTTTAATTTCCAGATATAGGTACCTTTAAAATAACTAGGGTAAGGTTGCTCAAGTCGTACCCCCTAAGGAAATAATACTGTAATATTCAGTGCAATTGAAATAAAGTAAAATCTTCTGCATCTACTGACTCTTTATTTAGTTGCCTTTTAATCCAAAATTATAGAAACTTGAAAATCCTTTATCAAAATAGGCATTTTAACGTTTTTCAAAAATATACCTTCGGTACGATTAAGGCGCAGAGTCGTCTTATTCGTACCACCTATAGCCTTAGTCGTACCTATCTACTTAGAAAATAGATGTACCCAATTTTGTATCTTGCACTCAAACCTTTCCGGTAGTGACGCCAGAGGCTCACCATTTTGGATTAATTAAAAGATAAAAGATTATAATTACATTTTTATACTTAAATTTACAAATAAAGCAAAAATTTCTTTACATTTATAAGAATTTCTATTTAGAGTAAAACCGTTTTGTCCCAGCATCGAAGCAAAGTTAATGATTTCAAACATCAACCTCATAGGAGCATAATTTTTAAAACATTTAAAAAAATTGGATCAACATTATTTATTTATTTATTCAGTCTACAGAATACAAATCTTACAGACGATTGAAATAAGTATAATTAACTAAACAACTAAATTGTAAATTGGTGTGTTCTATCCAGTAATTCAACAAAAATACCTCAAAACACAAATTCCATAAATGAGATTGAATTAAATCCTCTGTTGAAAGTGGCCTAGTTCAACCATATTTAATAACTATGTATATACAGGGTGTAACAAAGGTCCCGGAATGGTCGAATATTTCGAAAAAAAACACATCGCATCGGAAAACAAAAAAATAGGGGTAAAATATTACATAAAATAAATATTCAACTCTACGAACCCTTACACCCCACCTCCACCCCTGAGGGCGGGGGTGAGAGAAACTTTTTTTTTCAAATGGGACTACCTATTTCTTTTCTGCAGAGTCGGATTCTTCATGAAAAATACGTAACTTTTGTGTGAAACATTTTTTTGTACTCCGGACAGGGAGTGCGGGGAGAATGTGTAGTGTGTAGAAAAAGGTTCCGAAACGGTCGAATATCTCGCGAGCTACACATGGGATCAAAAAAAGGAAAAATACATGTCAAATATTTGTTGAAAAAATTAAAATATTTTACACCTAATTTTTGTTGTCCGATGCGATGTATTCTTTCCGAAATATTCGACCGTTCCGGGACTTTTGTTACACCCTGATGTATATATATATTTAATTCAGTCTACAGAGTAATATTATTACATACTATTGAACTGATCTAAACTACCAAATTTACGTAAAGTTATGTGAAATTAAAAGATCCTTAAACTGGACTCGATTCATTGCTAACGTCATACGAGTATGCCAAATTAGTTAAGGAAAGAAATGTTCTACACCGAACCCGGCAAACGGAATTTGTCTCCATATTCGACCGCAGTTGTGGCTGCAGTAACTGCATCAAATTTAAGGGATTTAACACGTTAATTAAAACGTTGCGCCGCAATGTCCTTCTGGATCTGCAGCCTGTAATTTGCCTCCATGTGCATGTGCACGCATTGTGAACACAAATCTTACAGCAGCACTTGCAAAAGGGTCCAGGGCTTTCCGGGAGCTTTTAGCGGCTCCAGAAGCCAAATCTTGAGGAGCCCCCAAGTGGACCAACCCCCCGCACCGCACCGCTGAGCATCAACGAAACAGCGGAATTCGTGCAGGCGGGTTACCTACCTGACACCCCACCGCCCTCCACCCACTGCTCCAAGCGAGGGGAGCTCCCGAAGAACAAAATCGCAAACAAGAACCCCTTTGCTGTACCTCCGGAATTAATAACCCCCGTCAGCTGGGGTCCGCGTCAAACCCGGGAAACTACCCGCCGCGGAGTCCGAGTCAACCCGGTGGGAGCTTTTCAACCTTGACCCGGAAATCGTGGTAGAAGTTGGTCGCCGAATCCAGCAGCAACAGCATCGGATCCACCGGGTGCAGCTGTTGTCTCTTGCGTCCCTCGATGGCGCCGACGGGTTCGTCTCTTTTCTTCCCTGCCCTGTAGCTGGGAAAGCTCCCGACTCCCGGAACGCCGGGTGAACTTTCGAGGCACTCAGAAAATGCCCGAATGACTGACTAAATAGTTCTGGAGGCGCAGCCCACGCTCGAACCGACAAGTGCACGTAACTTAATCGTTTCTCGTTTTTCCCAAACAACACGTCACAAGAGCGTCCACTTGACACGCCGCAGGAGGAAGGTGTTTTCTTGGCGGCCTTCCCTTGAAACGGTGACATCCCCCAGGACGTGTTTATCTCGCGGAGGCAGCGCAAAAATTATCCAGCAATAAATTTTCCCCGGTCGGAGCTGCCACTTGTCTGTATTTGAGAAATTCTGCCGGCTAAGTTTAGTTAGATAATCCTCAAGCGCAGGCACCTCCCTCGGATTAACTAATGTGGACGGCTCCTCAGGTACCAATTTATCCGCAGCTGCAGGCCCTCGACGGGGGATTCACTTTAATTAAGCGAAATTCAGTGGTCGGTTTCCGGGTCAATGCATTCAATGACGTGAGTCAGGCGAAAAACTAATCAAGCCCCAAGGTATATTGAATGGCTACTCAGGAGACAAGGATTCGATTTCTCGAAATGGAAATTTATATTTTAGTATTCTGCGTAGAGGGCTTCTTCGTCCTCTTCACGTCCGAGTCTTAAGTGGGCGATTCACTCACCTGATTTCTTGATAATTGAATTATTGAATATTGGGAAATTCTCAGAATGAATATTATTTGTTATTTTCTGACATTTAAACGACTTTAAGGGTGATTTTTTCAACATTTCTGGGGAAAATTTAGGTTTTCAAGTTTCTTTCTATTACACTGATCAACAAAAAAATTAGTACATACAACCAAATTATTATTACAAAAATTTTAAATCCCTTGAATTTCAAAAACATTAGACGCCATATTGGCCGGCCATTTTAAATTTACAATATTTAAAAGTAGATTCGAAATCAATGGTCTCAAATTACCCTTATTTAGAACTTAAATTCGCTTAGTCTACAATTTTTGGCCGCCATTTTGCAATTGTTGGCGTAATTTGCAGATTTAAAGTTCTGTCAGTATAGTGTATACGGTAGGCAATAATTATAAATATTTATATTTCTTAATTCATTTAAGACTACCAAAATAGCTACTTACAGTTTTATTTTAATAAAAAAAATTGTTTTGTGCATAAATTTAAAGCCACCTCCAATGTTTCATTATCAGTTGAGTTGAGTGGTTGTATCTTAAAAGCTCAGGAATGTGACAGCGAATCTACATCTTTATAAATTTCAGTCAGTATTTGAAAGATATTAAAACACAATTACCACAGAATGAAAATGTTCTTATCCACTCTTGCTTTGCCCATTCTGCTTATTGCATTAAAAAGTGCAACAAGATTTTCGTGGATCAAACTCAAATTGTTCGAAGGTTAGTCAAGGAATAGGGTCATATGCCATAGTTGTTAAATAACAGCTAAATTAACCGTCCAGCCAAGGATGATGTTTTCAATTTAACTCCAGTAGAATTAAACCTTTGTACGCCTCTTTGTTTGTAATTTGAACTTAGCTTTTCGATTTCTTAAGGAAACGTTCTCTTGCATTTAAATTGAACCCTATGTATAACGATTTGATCCAATCATCATATTTGTGTACCCGGAAATTTCAACAATCAAGATTTAATTCAACGGACAGCACAAAAACAAAGGTGCCTATTATTTATTAGAAGCAACAATGATTATGCATAAGCGGTGCACGTGTAATAATGTTAGTTACCATTAATGCAGATACAGAATTAGTTTTGTATAATATTTTCAAAAAATTTAACAACTATAAAAATGTAAAATTATTATGTGCGGAGGCAAATCATGGAAAAAGCAATAACACTGTATTAGATTCTAGTCTAAATTCAAAAATATTTTTGCAGAAACAAATTTTTCAAACAATTTCTGAATGCTTAAAATATTGGATTAGAAATAACTTAAACTACTTATAGGTGGATATTGTTATTGAAAGTTGTCAGGCAAGTAGCGAAAATTTGTTGTCCCAAATTTAAATTGGCTCAGTCTGGCCTATACCTTGCCTAATTTTTCTACTTTCCCCTAAGCCAGCGAAAAAAATTGTCTAATCCCAACCATCGGTAAGCAAGCAGCTGCGATTTGTAAAGGCTATTTAAAAACACTTCTGGCACCGTTTTGTGCACCAAAACAAACCCCAGCAGCGGCCTGTTCTTCCATCGAAAATAGGCGCAATCAAAATGTTCAGTTGCTCTAAATTTGTGCGTTCAGTGAACCAAAACAGACTCACGCACTCCGCGAATTGGAACTTCCGCAAAGTGCAGAAATATGCTATTTCGGGCGCGGACTGTTTTTTGAGCCATCATCGCGCCCAGAGGGAAACTACTTAAAAGAGCTGGCTCTGAGGCAACCGCTGTAGCCGCCTGTTTCTTAAGAAGATAATTAAGATCAGATACAAGGTCTCTCCGCTTTTTCTTGTTGCAACAGAAAGGCGGGAAAAAACGATGAAGTCAAACGGGAGGAAAATTGTTTCCACCGGCCAGACAATAGGACTACTACTTCTACTCTTGCTGCTAGAGGTCCGCAGAAAGACACAGTCGGAGGCGAATCTGTGGAAAAATGTTTACTCGAAATGTGGCGGAGTGAAGTGGCGCGGAGGCGCCTTCTGTTCTCGTGTTATGGTTTTCTGCATGCATTGTTTGGTCTGGGAAACAGCGTGAAATATTATTCATAAATTTGAATCCCTTTTCCAGAGAATAAACAAGAGTGCAGAGGCGCAAAAACCAAAGGAAGATTATAATTTATGGGGAGTTGTGTAACGCGAGGAGCCCTCTCTCAAGACCGAATGGAGATTAATGTGGAAATTAGAAATAGCTTTAGCACGCTCAGCTGGGACGCATTCGGCCGGCTGGCTCCCGGATAAAAGGAGACGTATTTCGCCCGTGGCCTGCTGGATGCACTCATGAATTGTGCAACGATCAGAATGCGCGGTTAAATCTTTAAATTGCTCCGCATCTTCTGATTTCCAATGAGCAAGTCTGCTAAGCTGAAATCCATCGTTAAGGGGCAACACCACTTTGAAATGATTAAAAAGGAGGAGTCTTTAGGAATTTTTTGAAGAAAGACAAGAGAAGAAATAAACAAATACCAATGTCATTTATTGAAGGTGCTTTTATTAAACATTTAAGCACATTGGCGTCTTTTATCGCAATTCTTGTAGACAACGTTTTTCACAAAGGCCAAAAGTGGCAACCAAAAGAATTACAAAACCGCGGTTGATATCTAACAAAAAAATCTTAAATTAAACCTTTAAAAAACTCCCGACACAAAAAAACCTCTAAAAAGTTAAAAAAATAAGTATGTAGGTATTGGCCCTTTAAGTTTAATATACACTACCGCTCATAATTATTCTCATATAGTTTCGCAATTATAGATGAATATTTTTTTAAATAAAACGGTTTAATCGAGTTGTGGCACACATTTACATTCCTTGAGATATATTTAATAGAAAAAAAAACATAAATAATTTATAAATTAAGGGCATTACACATTTTCCTCTACATAACTACCTTTTACTTTTATGACTGCTTACTTCTTGGCATTCTCCCTTTCAAATTCTCCAAAGTTTCTGGTGCGATCTCGTTCCAAAATTGAAGAATTTTTGCTCAGGTTTTCTTTACTTGTAGGACTTAGAGCTTTTGTCTTTCTATCACAAGAGCTAGACAGGAGATAAATCCAGTGATTGTGGTGGCCATACCATCTGTTTTAGTACACTACTGCTTTCCACTTCGTCCAAGAATGATCCGCACAGATGCGATGAGTGTTTCGGATCAATGTCTTCTTGAAAAATGAGTCCTTCATTTAAAAGTATAATTCCCTATGGCACAGTATGCTCTTTCAATATCTCCTTGTATCCTTCCTTTATTAACTTTTCGTTAAATCTGGTCACTAATGGATCCCCCACCGAAACATCCTCAAACCATCATATTTCCTCCTCTGTATTTAATTTAGGAGATATAATACCTCCAACAACCGCTCTCCGGTGCGTCGACAAATTAACACACGCATGTTAGATTCCTGATGACCTTTTTCCACTGAGTAGCTACAAGGAAGCCCTTTATTCGGCCTGCAAATAAGAAGAAACCCTCGAATTGGGCGAAGGCATATAAAGATTGGACCTTGAATCAGTAAAACGGAGGTTCAATTTATTGTTAAAGTTCTGGCTTAGACTGGAAGTGGAAATTGATTTTAAATATTATCGCCGAACGATTGAAAACGGCCGAAAACATAGTATTCAAGAACACAAGCGCAAGCATAAGGAAACAAATCTTAGGGTTTAAGTTATATTTCAAAAAATACCCAGATTATCCCACTATTTTCCAAAAATCGATATTCTTTTTGAATTTCAAACAATTTTGTTTGCTAGAGCATTTTATATATGGCAACTTTAGGGCTTAAAAACTAAACTAACATAAACAATATACTAATATTGACTTTTTTTATTTGTAATCTTATGATAATGTTATAAATAAGAAATTGGAATGGCAGAAAGGTCGACAGGCATACTCACTTAATCTTTTTACAATTTCTTACGACTACGCTCAATAAACGGCAGCCATAAACATGATTTTCATGAAGAAACCTCTTACGACACAATTTTGTCTCACAAAATCCTCGGTAAATAAATGACTTGTATGCTTTTAATTCTAGGGCAATAGCAAAAAGATAAAAATAAAACATAAAGTTAAGTGCAAATTGTAAAAGTGAACTCACGTGACTTTGTCGAGAAGTCGCCGCTCTCAAGTGTCCGACGCGAAAAAGTAATAAAGCGGAAGTGAACGGAGTAAAGCTGGTGTAAAGCAAAACAAAGCCCCGCACGGTACCAGAGCAGAGAAAAGCGGCCCTTGCGCACTTCTGTTTGAAATTTGTTTTTGGAATGATTTCCAATCGAATTACCCACGTACTCGCATCGAGCGCACATGAATACTTGATGGTGGTAAAAGATGAGCACCGCTGCTGCTGCAAGTGGATCTAAGAACTTTGCGCAGTTTCCTTCGAATGGTTCCCCGAACTCACCACCCCCGAATGAGTCTGGCTCGGAGCGCTTCGTCGGGACGCCAGCTGTTCTTGGTTCAGGTCAAGGGGTCGGAAAGGTTAGCGGCGTCGGCGGTGGTGGAGGTTCTGGCACCAGAGGAGATTCCCACCGTCAAATGAATCAAGACTTGCCGATCTTGAAGCCGGATTTGTTACTCAACGACACTGGCCTGTTCACGGTCTACTGCTTCATTAAGAATTTTATTGGGTAAGTGAAGTAGAGTTGATTAGTTTTGGAGGCTTTAGGCTTTAAATGCAAATTATTTTACGTAATGCATGTATTCCGAACATAAACGGCTTGCCAGGGCCATTAAGACAAGACGAAAATACTGAATCGATTTGTACGTCATATTGAAACGAGAAATCCATTGTACATAATGTAACTATACTAAAACTAACGGCGTAAGCTAGAACTTCACGGATTTTATTTTGCAGGAGCCCTCCATTTAGCTTAAAACAGAAGGATCTGAAGGAATTTCTTGGCGGTCGGCAAATGCGTGCTTGTCTGTGTGTGAAAATTCACTTTGGGAAATTGAACAAATTAAGAGGTTCAGCATTCGGCATATTCAACTTCATAAACATAAACTTAAACCTTATTCGTAGTTGTGGTCTCAGTAACATATGTACGTCTACAGAGTTTGACCAATGCTACTACCTACATATATGTATAGTCAGGCATGTTTGCGCGTTTCCATAAAATGTGTATCAATGTACCCAAACTAAAAAATATGAAATAATAGACAACAACGACTAAGTTTTCGTTTATAAAGTTGGATATGTATAGGTCAAATTGTCCAATCTCTCTTATATTTATATCTTATCTACATGTCATATCAGCAACGTGTCTTAATGTTTAAATATAATTTGACCTCAATTATTTCATTACTTTATGCTCGCGTGGAATGGCTGCTAGAAAAATAGGCATGAAAATATTCAAAATTGTAATGAACTTGTAATAAGCCACAGCATTGCATATATGCACACAATTGGTGTTCTAAATAATATGTGATAATTCCTAATTACTCCGACTTCTGCAGCTCAGGATTACTCGAGGGAATCGGCCAATGTCACTGTATGTAGCTTTATGGGTACTGAAAGAGCTAATTAAAATTCGAGGAAAGTAGAAGTTGGAAAAAAAGTGTAAGTGAATTTCTCAACATACAAAACAGAATTTACTTCGCTTAAAGTTTTCTTTCTTCTTTAACGCAACAAATAAATGAGGGATTTATTGTTGTTTTTTTATTTACAAATATACGTAATAATTTTAATAGTTTTTTTGTTTCCAAACCTTGGTTAATTAACCCACGTGTATTCAAAGCTGCGTTTTAACGCCATCCGATCGCAGCGGTCATTCAAAAGGTAATTAAAGTTGAAAGTACCCGAAAGGCCGGGCGATACGACAAACAAGCTGACGCAAGCAGCGGCGTCACGTTTAATTCGCGCTTCATAACTTCGACTTCACATAATTAAGACTTCCGGGCAAACAGAAGCTCCTATCTTTTTGCTTCGCTTTTGTAAGCTTCCCATAAATTTATCGTTAATTCGGTAACGAATAATCCCAAATTACTTCCGAATCGCCGAAGAGACAACGACGAAGCCTTAATTTTTCCGCACGAGGTGGTGATGATATCCAGGGCGGAGTTTTGCCGATGTAAAATATGTATAAAAAATTTAGAACTTCCGACCTTAAAACACGGTTAATTTCCTGGGAATCTAAAAATTCAGCTTCAGAGGTGGAAAAATACTTACTATTTTTTGTTTACCAACAATTCGCTTCGCTTCCTTCCGGAGCATATAGCAGAAAATAACCTCTGGCGGGGTTTCAAATCAAAATTAGATACGAATTTCGCGTCAGAGGCTGCAGTAATTTAAATCTTTTGCTAAAAATTGAGCCGTCGTCCTCTTGCCAAGTAATTATGGCTATTATTTAGCAAAATATTTTCCCAATCTTTGCAACGCCAAGCAATTAGTGTCCAAAAAGACGCATTTAGCCAGGCCCCTCCCGGGAAAAACGAAGCCTCTACTTCTCAGCGACAAGAGCACTGAAGCAGGTCTAATGACTGTCACATCGGAAGTCAAGTTTATGGCCAATCTAGTAATCGATTTTTGCGGATTGCTGCTTTATTAGCAAAGTGTCCGGTGGTTTGCCAAAAGTTATTTCAAGTTCTCTTTGGATGCCACTCAAACCGGCGAACCAAGCTAATTCAGATACTCGTAAAAACTTTCCCGACGACAACGACACTCCGAAGGTGACATCAGTCGCTTTTGTGAAGTTTTTGCTCAAAAATTATTTTATTATGATTGTTTTTTTTTTTAGTATGAAATTACAACCACGAAGATGATACTATTTGTGGTATTTTCTTGTGACGCTTGTTAGGATGTTTCCACTACAGTGGCGATATTTTGTGTAAGCTGAGCTCAGTCAATATTACCGCAAGTTAAGAATAATTACAAATGGTTATTGTAGCAAAATATTGAATACTGCATGCAAAAAGGATGATTACTTAAAAACATGTGTTATTGTATTAAAAACGCAGTAGGAACGTTGTTAGCCGGTATATACGCCAACAAATGCACACTTCATATTAGTTGTGTTTTTTTAATCCGGTTTTTGGTTTACTATAAAATTTTGCATTGAATTGAAAAAAGCAGTCAACTACTACCTACTACTAAAGATTTTAAGTCTTGCGAAAAACGCATCAAATTGCCATGATATTTGCCCATTCAAACTTCAAACCTGGAACCAGAAAAATTTTTGGATTACATTTTTGACGCAGTAGGTTTAAATCCAAGTAATTCGATTTTTTGTTTACGAAATAAAATAAACATGTTTCTATGTACATTTTGCCTTCTCTCAACTGCTGCACACGAAAGAAAGCTTTGCTTTATCAAATATCTACGTCATATTTGGTCGGCGAAAACTTATCTATAAACGCATGCATAACTTTTCAAATTGTAAAGATTTTTGGTAATTTCGTTAAGGAAAAGACAAACAAATGTCAATTTTTTTTCTTTTTTTCAAATGATAATATCCTTTTAAATACTATGGTTGGCAGGGAAGTGCATATCAGAACTAGAGCCATTCGGAGGCGTTTAGATAGTCAACTTTATCACTAACCCGCTTTTCTGACATTCACCTGAGATCATTGATACCTAATATGCTTATCGGAAAGATTTCTGGCCCTGACAAGTGGGAAATTGCACGCAAATGGTAAAGTCTCCTCATTTGGATCCTCGAAGCTGTGATAATGGCTGTTGATGGGATCTCAAGATTTGCCAAGACTCTGACAATCTCGTCGTAAATCAAATTTAGAAGTTCCTGCGTCTCCCGAATTATGGGTACAAATAAACGTGTGAGCCAGACGATTTAGTTACTTTTCAAAATATGTCATTTTCCAAATTTCAAAATGTCATTCTACACTTTAACGTCAAAAATTTAAATTATACAGTCCAAAACCTGTGATAAAGATGAAGTACTATGACAATCATATTAGGTTTGCCTTTTTCTCTATGTCAGATTCTTCTAGAGATGCGGAAAGGTCCATACCCTTTTCAACCAGTGCTAATTAACGCCACAAAGAGAAAGCGCATCAATGTAACGGCCAAACCGGGTAAATTCACGCCATATCAATTAAAGTAACCCATGGCTGAAGTAATTTTTTTTGAAGGCAATGCCATCTCTAGGCTTCGTTTAATTGATTTGGAAAGTTCGAGAGTCTGCAGGACAGACAGTCATGGTAACGATTGGGGCGGTGGCGGCGACGTGGCTTGTGGGGCTTTATTTTTAGCTCAATTTCTTCCATTATTAGCAAGGCCCTTTAAGTGAGGCTATTGATTCTCTGGAACAGTCCATGTCCGCGCGCCACACTTGATTCGATTGATTGAAATCACTTTTGAACCGAGAGCAGCCAAATCGATTAGGTCTCGGTCTATTAATGCAATTTGAATGCATCTCGAATGCACTTTTCAACGAGAAAAAAAATTTCGATATATGAATTTGAATTCCTCATTTTCTGTTTTCTATTTAAGACTCAGATTTACGAGGGCCACCTAATAAATATTTCTTTCTTTTTATCTTTTCAGGTAAGTTCATATCATGTCATCAGTGCATCGTTACGTAAGTACCAAGTCTGATTTTCCAATTAAAAAACATCAGAGGTGAGAAACGGCCGCAAAAACAAGATATCTGCAGGGGCCAGCAACTCCTCAAATTGTTCACACGAAGGTTGACTTGTTTTCTGAAAATATGTGTCGAAATGACACGAAAAATTAATTAATTCATCCATCATTGCGCCATGAACTGCGAGTCGAAAAAATCCATGCCGCCGCTTTGCGAACAAGTCCCCGAGCCAGCGGACATATCGCATAAATTCGAGTTTCACAAAAATGAAGGCGGTTGCGGCGGGTTGGAGAGAATTAAGAACAGTGTCGAAACGAAAAATACGCGCAAGTGCGAGCCACAATTTTTCCCTTAAAAATCGCGTCCTCATTCCGGTGGGCCTAAAAATAACCAAGAAACGAACGCGAGATATTCGACCCGACCGAATATTGAATTAGAGTCTAATAGCAATTTGTAATTTAAAATAAATAAATAAAAAATGAATTCCCTCTCTGATTAAATTATTCTTAGTTTTCCCTTCAAACGAGATGTTGCCCGACCGCTCTGGCGACCTTATAATTCTAGGCGCGCGGAATTTTGTCGAGATTGTGAGCAATTGCAAATTAGTAGGCAGCGAATTTCCTCATAAATTTCTTTGACGAGAAGGAGGTCGTCGGTCGTCGCACGCCAAAGCGCTCCGAGGAAAATGCCAGTCGAGCTGAACGTTGAAATTCGCTCGAGGCTTCCTTGGCGCTGTAACTTTTAGTGTACAAGGAAATTGGACGAAATCTCAAAGTTAATTATTGACGCAGGATGCAGGGGACCGCCGGGCTTGACGGGAGGAAATAGGATGTGTCTGGTGACGTTGTCCAGTGGTTGAATATGTGACAGGTCACTGTGCTTTAAATAGACCGTCCTTCGGAGAGCATATACTGTATATGAATGCAAATAAGCAAAATATTGTGCCCTCAAATGTAATAAATATTTTTTTTTAATACCAAACTCATTTCAAGCTTAAAGTTTAAATATGATATAAGTAGAATATAATTTCCTTTGGATTATTAGTATTGAGTGCCCTCAGTTTAGCACAGAAAGATTTGATGGACATATATTGCAATCAATCCTTATACAAATTGGATTACACGAAAACAAACACAACTTAATTAGTTTACTAAATATGTTGTTTTTTGGCCGCATTCCCATTATTTGAGTACCTAATTTTAAAAAGGTTCATGTGCATAATTTTTATTATTTTTCCCCACGCGTGAAGGAAAAGTGCCACTAATGCGCACGCCTTTCCGGTTGTAAAGTGGCTTATTATCCACTCGTGCTTTAATATGCAACTCGGACGGTGCGTAGCCTATTGCGCACGCTGACAGCCAAACGGCAACTTTACGCCCTTGTTGCACAATATACCTCCTATTATGAAAAAAATATACATTTAAATATAAAGCGTCAAAATAAAGGGGTAACTATGCGGGATGATCAGGATGTTTATTAGAAAAAATATTCAAATAAGGTTTTTTGTAAATACATGAATATTATAATTAGCGATTATTATCTATGTATATAAATAAAATCATAATTCGCCTCGAGTCTATGCGCAAAGCATCCAAAAACTACTGAAGATAACAAGTTGCAGCTTATTTAATGCCCTTATAATAGCTCAGTGATCATTTTATACTGTATATAAGACCACAAGAAGACAAATTTGTCGTTAGTTTGAATTGCACTTTTATACTATTGAGAGCTGACCTAAGACTACATATAGCAGTGATCAATTAGAATGCACGAAAGAAGTCGCGGGCATTCGCTAGTTAATAATATAATCAATATTTTTTATAACGAATATTATATTTTTGGTACAAGACAATTGCAAACACATACCTACTATGCTCACCTGTTGTATAATCAGGCTCAGAAGAGAATAATTTAAAATGTAGCACTGTCTAAAAATTTTAACAATATACTTGGCAACCTGCATCAATTAGACCCGTATGACAAATATTTTTAAAATGGATATCTTGGTATCCATTTGGTTACTTATGTGCAGAAAAATTTGTTTAGTTAGGTACATAAAGGTTGAATTGAAATAAAAGCTAATCAATGCAATGCTCGGCGAAATGAATAATTGTGATTTTAATCAAATTTTGCATATGCATTTATTATGTTAGTGTTTAGTCAAGAGTTTTGCTTTTTTGTCTATGTGATGATTTTGTTGGGATGATAGCTCTCCCATTTTTGAATCGCTTCCAATCAAAATTGAGCCCATTGAAAAACTACCAATTTCTTGAAGGTGCCGACAACAATTTTGGTTTAAGTAATAAGTTGAATCAAATAAATAAAGTACCTAATTTTTGTAAAATCTGTATCATAACTCATAACTTTGTTTAGCAAAAATGTCATTTCTAACACAATATGCGTGTTCTACCCGCTTTCCCCATCACGTGATACGACTGGCTTTTTTTTTGGTGTGGAGATACAAAAGATATAGAGGAATGCTTCTCCGTTGTAAACCAGGTAAATATGGAATTTAAAACATCTTCGCAAAAATTCGAAACTGGCGAAAGCGCCTTGAAATTAATAACTCATTTATCATAAGTTAAGCAAAAAGCCAGCCCCCGGCGAGGTGTTGTGGCGCGAACATGATTCACCATGTAATTCAGTCCAGCAGAAAAGACAGGTCGTCTTAAATTGGATTTTAATGATTCGGCTGATTATCACCCGAATTTTAAAAGGTTCGAGAAGTTCGTGCCGACCGCGCAAGATGCGTCTTGGGCCATAAGACGCGCGTCCACCAGCATAACTTCTAAATTGGCCCCTTAGCCAGTCCGACGGCCGACTCAATCATTTTCTAATCGCATTCATCGCGCATTATGCTAACATTGGACTTACTTTCTCCTGTTCGACGGGCGGCTCCACTACTCCATTTTTTATTTTTGGCCGCTGCTCCCATCCAATTAGATTGATGGCACGGCGCGGCGATAACAGAAGGGAAAATGAGGCAAAAAATTGCGTAGTCTTCGCGATTACTTCGGTTGCTAGGCCTCCCGGCCAACGGCCGCCTCGCAGGGAACTAGGAAGGAAC
Source organism: Machimus rusticus (assembly GCA_951509405.1). Lineage (NCBI taxonomy): Eukaryota > Metazoa > Arthropoda > Insecta > Diptera > Asilidae > Machimus > Machimus rusticus. The sequence goes on along the minus strand of OX608052.1, from coordinate 1,022,808 downwards.
GCATTTCGCCAAAATTAAAACACCTCGCTGAGAAATCGCCTGTCATAGTTACGTAAGTTTACATGACTGCCAGGCTGAGCTGTGGTCGGCCTTTCTGGTGCTGTCGGAGCGGGCCATCGGCGTGACAAGACACGTTACATGAGGAAGAACGAGCCCGGGGTTACGTGGATTCAATTAAATGTTCCCTGTTCCCAGTTTGCTTAATTAACCTGACCCAAACGCAGAGGAACCACTTCATACTGGCATATTTTACTGAGGTCTAATAGGAAATCTGTTATCACCTCATAAATCGCAGCATAGCATAAGCATTGCGAATGCGTTGCTGAAAGTGATTGACATATCCTAATTGAATTCAGTAAAAGCGACAACTTGTCCGGTCTTGCTACCAAAACAACAAATTAAAATCAATTGAAATACATTTGTTATTTTCCTGTTCGACGGAAATTAAACGAATTTTTAAGGTAAAAGATTGTGGGCGATAAACTAAACTGCTATAGTATTGACACACATACGTGTCATCAGCACGAAAAGTGCCTTTAGCACAAAAAAACTCATTATAAAGACAGAGCAAGTACGAAAAATTACCATACTTATTTCGATAAGTACGAAATACTACCATCTAACATATATTTGGATAGAATAATTAGAAGGCATATTTTGCGAAATTGGAGAAACAAATTTTGGCACTGTTTGATTTGAATTTGAATCTTAATCGGCGGGTGCACGAGGGTTTCATGGCGGCCTGTCGTGATCCGAAACGTTTATTTGCGTGCAATTTCTAGACCGCAATTTCGATCTAAAAAAAGAAATGTAGGTACTGAAATTTAAAGTTTTTGCAATAATTTTTGTATTTTGCAAGACTGAAGTGCTAACATAAATGTTTCAAGAATCAATCCTTCAAGTTTCAGACAAATCGGCTGATTAATTTTTCAAAAATGACATTTTGGGTGTGCGCAAAACTTGTTGAGTCTCAACATTATTATATTTTAAAGATCTTTAATTAGGATATACATATCTCATTAAGGTCCAATTTTTCAGTCGTCAGATAAATTTATTCTTCGGATTGGAAATCAACTTGGCCGTGAAGAAGAATTATTTTTCACTCTATTTGTCAAAATTAACTGGCGAATAATAGTCCTATCTGTCGGTTAAAGGAGCCGATAAATTTAACCGTCCGATAACTAATATTATATTAGTAATATAAATCAAAGCCACTTTGATTCTTGAGACAATCTTATCTGACAAATAACATTTACCTGAGGATTGAAAAATTGGCCCTAAAGCGGGAAATACTTGAAACAACTGTTTTACAAACTTGTGTTGTTACTATTTTGGTGCGACGGTTGCAATGGAGCATGGTGCGTGCGATTTTCATGCAACAAGAATTTATCGAAAAAATATCTACGCTCGATGCGAATGGCATTTTCAAAATAATGAAATCATTTGCAATGGTTGTATGATTGAAAATACACCAAACGATTTACATACAACCCGTCGCATGCAATCACAAGTTTTGGGTCCAAACCTTACGATCCTGCGATATTGGCCCAACCCAACCCTGAGAATTTCACGCGCATACACGATAGTACAATCGTCGCATGCGACTACAAATCGAGCCAATGGTCGATAAAACAGTTATATCGTGTATATATTTCCCGCTCAACATTGAATTATTTAATAATATTTTATCACAATTTTTATTTTGTCGAGAAGTCTTTACAAATTCGCGAACAAAACAGAAGTAAATACGATAAATACGTATAAGTTGTTTCAATACAGTAAATACATATATAAAATTCCTCAGTAATATATCGAAATTATTTTCAAATGTAAAATTTTGGTTCAAGGACGCATATGTTTCAAATTAAACAAAGTACAATACATCCTATACAAAAGTGATCAGAATCTCTCAGAGTGAGGTTAATGCGCATTCTTTTCCTCTAAACTTAATTAACTGGCATTTTAAGTTCCTGCCTTTTGTTTCAGCTTTTAAGACAACCATCGTTTTATTGATCAATTATTAAATATCGTCTGAGACTTTGAAAAAAGTAGGAAAGTCGTGTTCATCAAATACATATGTTGAAAAATTAAATATTTGCTTTAGTGTTTTTTTACAATTTAGGTATCTGAGTAACGCAACGAAAGAACGAAATGCTCTCAATATTGATTACTTGCATTTGTTCAAATATAAAAACACTTGTGGGGAAAACCACGAATTCTCATGCTTAGTCAATACAAAACAATTTGAAATATTCATTTGTTTTCAACAATTTCCGACTTCAAGTAGATTTCAAACGAATCTTTTCTAATAAAGTTTTAATAAGCTCGATTTATGCAGATTCGAAAATTAAAAAATTGTTCTCATACAAATTTTTATATATATCCTGAAAGTAGACTGAGTGCCTGATAAGAAAATATATGAATAAGAGAAAAGCAACTACAATTAATATTATTTGTAGGATGCCAATCTTTGGTCTAATTACGATTTTTGTTCGAAATGACACATTTTCAGTAACATTTCCACTTTTTTTTATATAGAGCGCATACAAGAAACACTTTCTTTCTTATTTTATTTTAATGTTCTTATGTTACTACACAATATATTAAAAAATTACATTGCTTCCATCCTGCGCAAGACCTGTCGGATCGGAAAAAACTCGTTATGTAATCAATAACTCAAATTGATGCTCTGACAAAAAGTACCTACAAAAAGTACAAATTGTAGTTATTAAATTTAGCCGAAGAAGAAGAAGATTACTCAGTGGTTACCTACATTTTTTATACCTAATAACTTACTTCGGTTTCAGACTCAATTTTCCATAATTAGGTGCTGTTCGACATGAAACCATAAAATGTTCTTACCCCCTCTTAGAACGTATATATCCACAAAAATTAATTTTCAAACTTCTTCCTTTCTTCTTACATATTAGTTAGTTCGACCATTAACTATATGCAAACACGCGCGCTGGCCATAGTATAATGGATTTTTGTACTTTTTGCAGCCTTTATCAAATTCAATGTCAGATGAAGCGGTAACACATTCTCTCTATTTTTAACCATGCAAATAAAAGTGCAATTCCGCCAACTAGAGATCGATTTAATTCGCGAATAGGTCAATTAAAGATGGAGCATTTCAAGCTTGGAGCGATGTACACTTTTTCGTCATCTCCGTGATCGCAACTTAATTCGACGCAAGTTTTTGAAGCGAGGTCGACTAACGCGGAGGTAGCGGATTTGCTTTGAACTAAATCTGCTTCTAATATCAATTTGAATTTTTTATTGCTCGTTAAAAGTATACGAAAATATTTCTCTGGCAGTTGAATTGAGTCATTTAAATTCTCGTTTTTCAAGCTGCTTTAGGAATAAATGGTTCAATCTTCTGCTTAATAATTTTAATTCTGGATTGGATAGCATTATATTCAAAGGCACACGTATTACAGCATATGGAAAAAATAAAGTTTCTTTTTACTTTAATTTAACTCACAATGTTAGTGTGTAGTGCCTTACAAATCTCAAAAGTCATTATTGAAACAGTTCCTGTTATTCAAACAGGCACACGTTTATAGGATAAGTCCCGTGACAATGCAATACAGTGTAATCTTTCTAAATCCAATCCGTGTTGCTATTCTGAAATGTACTACATTTGTGTGTCGTGTGGCCGAGAAAATCTCTCGATGAATACAAATAAAATATTTAAGAAGACAGTATTTTCTATACCCAGAAGGAAACAATTAAAATCATAATAGTCTAAAATAAATAAACAATTTTGCTGAAAGTTTCTTGAACCTTTGTGTCTTCCTTTTAGGGTGCCGCTGCATTAAGCGATAATTCGCTCACCCAGAGCGGATGCAGCTAATTTGCATATGGAAAATAATTTCCAACAACTTCCGACACTCATTACGACTAATTCAACTAGAAAGAGTGTGCCGCTCGCAGAATATAAATTATGCTGTCGAACTGCGGCCAGATAAAATCACGCTAAGAAACGTGTCATGTGCTCTGGGGAGTGGTGCACGCAGTGCACCTGGCCAAAAGCAAATTTGGCGGGAATCCATAATTGCGGGGCTATGCAATAAAGCATTTTTAGGCGATGATTAATGATAAATGACAACTCCTGTTTAATCTAAACAAGCCCGATAAGTTGGCGTATCGGAAACCAAGGCACACCGAAGTGGGCGATGCATTTCTGTGCACTCTCGAACCATTTCGCCGAGCAGAGCATGACTCGGATAATTTCACCTTCAATTTGTATTCAGACTGCGGTTTCCACTCAAAGACGGGCTCCTTCTACACGTATCGCTTGAGATTTATGTCCCGCTGGCAGCGCTCAATTAATTAGACTCGCCAAAATCACTCAAACGATTTTGTAACGACCTTCCAAACACCTTGAGATGGCGGGAAGAAAAAAGCGTTTGTTTATCGTCTTCAACCGGCACAAGCACTATCGGAAAGTTGCTCGTTGCGGACGCGACCACTTGTACCCTTCCCTCGTGCTGGCCGCGTCGTCTCTTGTTTTCTGATAACTCAATCGAATGGATTCGATCGGCTCGACACCTTAGAGCCATTTCTGAATTGATCGACGCTTTTTACGCGAATGGCGAGCTTGCGGACGCTTGGTCCGTTGCAAAAAGCAATTTTCGAGCAAATTAATTGGCTTTCGCCGTGGAAGACGCGGCCGCGGATCCCATCTGCTTGCCAGCTATCGTCTTGATCAGAATCGAAAAAATATTTTGCATTGTCGCACGGGTCCATCGCACGTTACGTATTTATGTTGCGACTGTTTTCGTAGACTCGGGTAGCTTTAGTCGATTTAGTAACGAATCAATCGCGTTTTTGCGAAGTATCGTTCTACTCGCGGCCGATTCTTGACCGCAAGTGAGAGATTTGTGTTCTGTCGTGGCTGTGACACCGATTAGCGAGTGCAATCAGTGCAACTGTGTAGGTGGACAATTAAGTTAATTGGAGCATCCCATAATGGGCTTGTCACCCAACGAGTGCTGCAGCGGCCGCAACAGCTTATCCGAGCAGCAGGCGCAATTAATCGCGTCACAAGTTGCGTCGAGCTACTCCCGGTCGCACAACCAATTCACGGGCAACTACCCACCCCGAGAAGTCAAAGTGAACCTCCACCGGAACATTGTTAGAATGTTCAGCGAAGTCGACGACGAGTAAGTAAGAGTAGCTTAAAGAATGAGCTAAAGTCTAGAATCTTTTGGCAAAAAGATGTTGGGACCAGAAAAACTAAAAAAAAAACCTAACTTAAAATGATTGATTAAATTTTGACTTAAACCTACAGTCGTATGTAGTATTTCAAGTCGACGATTTGAATCGACAGCAAAACCTTCTCGATCTTTACGAAATTGACAATTTGGCAATATGATCTAGTTGACAGCAGAGTATACATAAAACCATATTTTATCCTTGCGATGTTATTAAATAAATAAAGTAAATATAAATTGGAATATATATATAATAGCATGCATATGTCATCGAGTGATTTTTTGATGACAATTGACTGAAATTTGACCGACATCATGTTACCAAATGCTTTGTTGATATCGACAGAAATTGACATCCTCTTGAGTTAAAAAACCGCTGACTTTGGAATAATTAAAATGTCAATACTATTTTCACGGATTTAAAGATAATATTTTGAAGTGAGACCTACTGAAATTGATTTCTTGTCACGAAAATTTTTGTTTAATTAACAACATCAGAAGTTGTTTATACTCTATTATATAAAGATAGATATAATAAAGGCCCATGATGTGTCTTATATGTATGTACGTTTTTAATGTAAATAGTATGTTATACACAACATTTCTAAATTTTGAAAATTTATGGAACACTAGTTTTTTTTTTTCAATTTAGATTTTTCTATTTTTTAATAGGTACTGTTAACATAAAACTCACCAAAATGTAACTTTTCTGTTTGGATTTGGTTAATTTAAATGGAATAATACAAATATTATTATTTCAGCGCTAAATTGTTTCAAAATGTTCAGCGTAAATTCGACTGAGAAGCATTTTAATATACTTTATTGTTATGGAATTAAGTTCAAGAAGTGCCCAATCAAATTTTGTAAAGCCTCTGGATTGCACATTTTGCGAAATTCGATTTCTAATCATCCTTTGACTAAATTGCTTCTGCAATTAGTTGAAATTCGAAACTTTTGGGATTAATTTGTATACTTTTAAGTTTACCTTTTAAATACATGGTGATGAAATATTTTGAAATCTGTTATATTTACAGTCTGATTTAAAAGACAAAAAGGGGTAAACTAGAAATTGTTTCTGAATAAAACATTAAGAGTTTTAAAAATGCGGTAATCTTTATTGGTTGGTTTAAAACAAAAGTCTAAAAAACAAACTAAATTTTCGACAGTGTACGGAAGTGGGCATGATAAGGCAATTATTGCACTAATCGACAGCAAATACCGCTCCCCCGCTGGCGGTCATCACATTCCGGAATCAGGGGATCAAGGAAATTTTTGTGGAAATGAAGAGACTGCGACCAGTCACGAGTTCATGCGACTGCTGGGGCCGTTAAGAGCGCGAAGCCAGTTACAAGAAATGTTTCTTGGACCGATGCATGCTCCGATATGTAAACAGTCTCCACGGAGCCTTAATTTATTCAATTGTTTTTGGCATGCATGGGCTGCTGCTCCAGCGGCAAAGAGGCCCCGACCACCTGTTGGCTGAGCGCCTGCCCTGGGCAAAAAGCAAACGCTCGGTCGGCCGTAGCTTAAGGCAAAACCCTGATTCGAGTTTAAATCGGTTTTAGAACAGCTATTTAAACTGATGTTCCTTTTGTCCTCAAAGATCGCGGACATTGCTTCGGTGCGCACGACGGCCATCAACCTGCCTAAATGCATCGACTGGAATGAGTTTGAGCTGTCGTTAAATGTGCCCTCCATGCAAAGTTAACCCGTTCACATGGGTTGTGCAAGTTGTAAAATGTATGCAGCAAAAGACAACTACGATAATTTCTAAATAAAAAAAATTATAAATAGTAAAAGAAAAAACTGATTTCTTTATAAGCTTGAGTATCCTCAATTGATTTACACTTAAAAGTGTTAAAGTGGGGATTATTTTGTATACGCCAGCTTGTCTCTTGACAATATCTTCAACGATAATTTCATTTCAACTTATGTAAAACACTTTAGTTTTGAGCAGGTTGTTAAATATCTTTCAATATTATCGAATGATGACATTATGAATAATAAAGTATCCAATCTATATACTTCGGGTTCTTCATAGTCAGTATATCTTTTGAACGATAGACTGAGTTTCTTTAAACTTTTGCCCTTGGGTAGGGGAGACTGGGGATGGTTGACTATAGGGGTAGGTAGACTAACCGCCAAAAATTCGACGACAGTGCAAATGTTGATTCATCAGATTAAACAAGAGAATCGCATTCCACGCCTAGTTCAGTCGTCCGAATCGCCGCATCATGATTGTATGTTGTTTTTGAGTGGTGACACATTTTTAATTTTTTAGTCACGTAAGTAATATTTCGACATAGTAAATTTTTTGTTGTTATGCCTACACATGCAGTGCGAAACATTCTTTTATTACTCCAAATGTTTGTTAAGGACATATTTATCATATTTCAGAACTTATTTTTCAATTCGGTGGCAGTGTTTAGGTTAACCATTCGGTAAAAATAAAAAATTACTTCCGGGGCTGGTTAACTATTTTTTTTCGGGGCTGGTAGAATAATTAGTCAACCAACCCCATAAAATTTGGTGTTGATTGAAAATAAAACTACTTGTTAGTAGAATTATTATGCATAGCGAATATTCGAAAACGAAAAAGCACCATATACTCAGATAGTCCTGAGAAAGAAAATCTTATTAAAAAAAAATAAACAAACACGTAAGGACACTTTTAAGGGGGAACGCCACTGTGACAGGCCCAAAAATTGTGAATTTTCGCGAATTTTTTTGGGCAGGTTTAATTTATGTTTGAAGAATCGGATAAAGGAATATGTAAAGAGTACATATTCAACCATATGTACTACGAATTACAATTACAAAATATACAAAATTCGTTGAGTTATACAAATTTTCGTAGTAGTCCAAAAAAAAAAAAATTCTCCTTCATTGTCCCAACGATATCATGTTGAAAAATTTTCTCAAATTGTAAAATAAAATGTTGTTTAAAGTCTATATAAATATAGCTATGGTTTTTTAAATTTTTTTATTTTCGCAAAAATGGTAGCGTTTTAAATTTTATTTTTTTCAATTTTGGCTTTTTTTTCCTTAGTAAAATGGTATTAAAAAATAGTAATTTAAGAAATTTTTAAAATCGGCTACGTACAACCATAAGTACTGTAATTATAAAGCTTAAAAAAAACTTTGAAATCGGCCCATTGGTCTTCAAGGAACCGTTGGGACAAGGTCAAAAAAAGTTGTTTCGAGACAATTTATATAACTTAACGAATTTTGTATATTTTTAATAAAATTTTGTTTACATATAGTTGAATATACATATACATATACTCTTTAAATGTTTATCCGGTTCAAACGGTAATTTAATGTTTTTTTAATGCAAACATTGTACTTCTGATTTTGGAGACTTTTAAGATTTGTTCCTATGAACAAAGATGAATATGAGACTGACTGTAAATTTAATTGGAAGATTTTTATTTCTATTGTTTTAATAAAATCAATACTTATTTTACATATGTATATAAAAATGTTTTATTATTTGCCCCTTCTCATGATTTGTCTCTAATTGGTACATAGGTCAACTTACCCCTGGTATGTGGTCAACCTACCCCGGCCAAGGGGTAGATTGACTAAAAGTTGGCCTTCTGTAAAATGCATTAAATCATCACTATTATAATAAATTAAGAACTAGATGTACATATTTTTATGAGTTTAATAGTTTTTCTATCAACTATTATGGTTTTCTTGTCCATATATATTAAAACACAAAAAATATGTACTTGTTAGTAAAAAACTAGTCAACCATCCCCGGTCTCCCCTACATTTTAGAGCTAACAATCGTCATGCGCTTGTTTTGTCTTCTTTTTGATTTAGGTACTTCATATTGAATTTTTTCATAAGTTTATTCACTTTATTCTTACAACCTTCGGATGTGATGATGTGATATCATTCAAATTTTGGACAGCTCCTTTTCCCTAAATTGTTATATAGTTTTCGCAAAAACGAGATGAAATGTAGGTACACCCGAAATGTTTAGGATATGCACGATAAAAGGCAATTCTGCAGTTTCTTGAATGTACATCTCCATTCCATTGCCATATGTCGAAAGTTTAACATAACGTCTTTAACACTCTTAACACTAGATTGCCCGCAATTTCAATTAGTAAACAATTATATTTACAATGATACAATTTCTTCTTTTTCTTCTTCTTTTTATAAAAAGTCTCAAAATTCTAAAAAATTGTATCATTAAATATAATTTTTTTTAACTGATTGTCATTATAAATATAATTTTTTTATACTAAATGATTGCTTTGAGCAATCTATAGTGTTAAAATGAAATATGATAGTTACTAATTGCCAGTTCTTTTATTTGATCCAGTGGAATTACCTTTTTTTCTGGACATTTAACTCATTATTTTTATATCAATTTATTTGCTTGAGTTGAATCCTCGAGGCTATTTGGTAGATATATGGGATCACATGAAGCTTATTTTTAAAATTTATAAGAGTGAATATTTTTCATTTGTTTTTTCCTCCCGGATCCTAAGAATTATTTTTTGGGATCCATCCAGTCAACGACAAAGAGCCTATGTATTATATTGCAGACGATTTTAGCTGAGACATGAAACGGCAATCGCGATTTTCGAATTTCGACCACCACCTTTAAGGTGTTACCCAACAACCATATTGTTTTTCTCCAATTCAAATTAAAAAATTCTTAATTCTTAAGATTTCCCATTTTGTGACTAATTTCGCTGGACTGAGTGTATGTTTTTTTTTCGGTTCAAAAAAGTTCTTTTCATCTTAATTTTGTTTTACATATCAAAGGAATTGTACCGCTGAAAAGCATTGAGTCATACGCTACAAATGTCTATTCCCGATGAAAAACAATCGTATTATTCGTAGCACTGCCAAAACACCTGTCAACATGCAGACAGTGGAAAATCATTCATTCATTTATTTTGAAAGCCTCAACTAACCCGTGTGTGACGCACTTGAGGCTCATTTGGTTTGTTTGAATTGTCCGTCCGATCCGATTCATGTAGGGTAGCAAGCGGAAAACATGCTCAAATTCGAGTAGATTTTGCGCTTCAATGTTACCTAAAAAATATTTCGTCATTTAATATCCCAGCTACATTCTTCCGCGAGGAGAAAACCAGGCTGATGAAAAAAAAACACAGGAAAACAAAAACATTCTCCGATTACTGGCACATCGGGAACCACATGAGTCCTGGAGTCGAATTCGGTCCCGGAGCGTCTTGTATCGGGAAAGGATTAAATTTCACCTAAACGCTGAATATGCCCGGCGTGGAATTTCCCGTGCATAATTTTGCTACGGACAATGCTCCGTGAAATGCTGGGAGTGCATAAATTTCCACGCAAATTTCAATGAAGTGAACGCAAACATTTTTAAAGTTTTTCAAAAAATACCACAAAACTCCTATACCTGTCTGTATTTTGAAAGGGGAATAGTGGTGACAATGTGGGTTTTAGAAATTTAAAAAATATTCAAGAATTTGTCGTGATTTGTAAACAAATCGTGAAAAATTACGGTAGAAAGGGTCAGACCAGGTCTCATAATAAATTGATTGTTCTAAATTTAAGCGAGATGCTCATGATAAAGCAATTAGCCGGCGAGCTTACTTCACGGCAATTTGTCCGCTTTTCCGCTCGATCTGCGTGGGAGGCCTCGGGCGATCTAATTATAGATAGTCAGCACCAGCTATTTTGTTCGGGATGCTAAAAAAATTCCTCCGAACGGGGACGAGCAGCCAGGTAAAATAATGGCATGATTTAGTGATCACGCCCAATCGACGTAAAAGCTGTTTTGTTTTTCAAGGTGCTTCGGTCATGGCGGATGTATTTCAGCATATTTTTATGAAAATAGTTTTCCTTTATTGTTACACGGCTGCTGCGGGTCATCCTTTGGTTGGAGCAGAGCCAAGTAAATTGTCGAGGTTTGCTGAATTATTTCAATATTTAAATGTTTCGACAGCAGTCATCCATGATGTCCCCACCGAACAAGGCGAGTTGCAATTGCTACACTATAAATTGGGTTGGGATTAGTAGTAGATGAAATAATAATAACGAAATATCAAAAACTGCGGCCTTCAATAATTATTAATAATATGCAGAAAAGGTAATACATTTCGATAATAGCTAAGTATACCTTGGAAGACCAAAGAACCTCAATTAAAAAAAGGAGCTGTATTATTTGTTAAAAAGCCAGCTATATGTACTTTGGCGTACGCAATTGGGCAAGTATTCTTAATATTACCATACTTTGCCTTTTTAGGGTGCCGTACGTTTCTAAACGCAATTAAACATAACACAATATGTATTGTATTATCGCAGCCCAAAGGCGAAGAAAGTAACAAAAGGTTAAAACAACATTTTTTAGGTCGGTCGGAAAAGAGCCTTTTGAGTAGATTATGACTACTTATGCTTTTATTTTGAATATTTGATTTCTAATAAATTGTAATTTTAGGCCACATTTTGTTACCTGATCTACAATGAAAATGGCTGTATATAATGAGTTGTAGTTATGTAGATACAATCTTACTAATAATAGGTTAGGTTTAATAGAAAAATATAGTTGTATGTCATTTACGAAAACGCATCTAAAATTTTCCTTTAAAATGGCGAATCTAAATTTTATATTAGAGATTACTAACTTAATATAATTTATGATTATATGATAAAAATTTCTTATTATATGCATTTTAGATATTTCCAGAGTACCTACGGAACCCTCACCTCGCAAGTCCGACTTACACTTCACTAATTATTTTATTATAATACAATTACAATGAGTACAAAATCAATTTGTAATAAATGTGTGCTTTTATTTCGTTTTTCGATAACCTCTTAAACGTAATTACCCAGCTAACTTATTAAGTCATCACGTTTATATAACGATATTGCCGTTTAATAACTATTCGAATCAAATTTATTGGCGCCTACTAAACAAATTCTCTTGGGGTAGATAATATTATCGACAACAACTGGTGCGGTCCTCCACTAATTTTTTAAATTTGTTAAACCCCTTTTATTATTAGAAGGAAGAAAACAACCCTTTTGGTATCAACATTTATTACACCCACTGCGGTTTTAATCGGGATATAGTCCGCAAACTCTCCTTTCTACATTAAAAGTGAAACATAAACATTTTTGCTCTTGTCACAAAAACAATAACGGCTGCATTCTATTAATTTAATACCACGTTTAACAACGCTCAAATCAAATTTAATTCCACCTTTACAAGTTATCTATTGCGCAAATTTCATCCGTCAATAAATATAAGCGTTGGTTTCATAACTGACTGGCACTAAGTTTTGAAGGTCTAACTGTTTTCTATCACCAAGCAAATTAAAAAATAAATGTGTAAATCACTCTTAATCGACATGTTTGGCAAATATAAATTCTTGGTCTCCTCATTCTTATGAAAGGTGAATTGTAATTTACCTACTTGCAAATTGAATTATGTAATTTTTTATACCAGAACGTGAGCACGATAACAATTCCTTCACAATACTTCTAGTTTATCTGCTGTATAACTTGAACAAGTAGCCAAACAAAGTATTTATTTAATTTATCTTTATTTTATTTACATTTATATCAGAATCTCCTTATATAAATGTAAATAGAGACAAAATGCAAATATTTGCGGTTATACTATTTGTTTTTCTGCAATTAGCGAAAGCTAATGGTATTGGTTCGTATTAATCGATTTTTTAAAAAAGTCGCATTAGTCAGCAAAACGTTCTTTTCACGTATATTTTTTACTATTAAAATCAACGCAATAGATGTTAAAAAAATTTTTGCATTTTACTCTTTTGATTATTTTATAATGCATTACCTAGTAACCCGGTTTCATCTAGTATACCTTAAGAATACTTAGTTTAAGACTTTTCAAAAGCTTAAGTTTGATACTTCATCCAATTTAGGAGTGTTCTAAAATCTGTGGATTTGATATAGAACTTTATTCCAAATCTCATTTTGCTGCCACATTTAACACGTGAACTGTCTGGAGAGTTTTTCATCACTTTTCTTATCTGCGTTATTTTCTTTAACTCACTAAGTAATTTGTAAGTTTCTATATTTATTAAATCACGCAACACGAATTTAATCCACTTCCCAATGTCGTAGAGGGCTGAAATTTGAGCGAGAATTTAATCTCCGATGACAATACAATGTTCTATTATAATTTGGAACTCGAATTCAAGATGGCGGACTGTCAAATTTTGAAGCTTATGCGATTTCTACCAAATTTGGTACTTGGGGGTTATCGTGGCAGTATCTTGTCTTTTGAAATGTACGCAATTTGTGTGATTGACGCTGATAGACTCAGTCAGTTCGCTTTTATTTCAGAAACAACGGAATGTAGGAGTTCATTGGTTGACTGAAATCCCGCTTGAAATGAATTAAACTTCTTTTAATAAACACATCCGAAGACTGTTATGTAAACAGTAGTAAAAATTTGAATAAATACCTAATAAAAATAACCCGCCCAAAGTAAACTTTTGCCGGAGTAATCTTACTTTGCACTCTGTTACGCAATTTTCTCTTTTCATGAGCTTCTTCTCTTTGGAAAATTTTATTACCAGCAATCGAGGTATCGCGACAGTCCTGTTGATAGTTTCCTTAGTTTTCTCCAAGACTGTTACGTAACTTCTAAGACAGTCAATAAATACTCATAAAGTTTACTTAGTGGAAACCGGGTCCCTATCATCCGTGATAGAGCCACACTATAAAAAAAAAAAAAACCGACGCCTTATGGTAATGCGCAATTAGCTCAAGCAGTCGCTGCTATCTCGTTATCACCTTGTAAACAAACTCGGTCGATAAGGAAGTTTTCTAAGCAGTAAATAATAAAACGCTGACTGATAGCGAATTTTTCATAGGATCTGTATTAACATCAACCCTTTAACAAGGGGACACTCGAGAGTCCTAATTAAGAAATCCTAGAGCAACATCTATTTGATTTCGACCTGTGCCCTCTTTTGTGTCGCGGAATGTGTGACCCCTTTCGAGGCGTCCAACTTCAGTAAGGTGTTTACTTGATTTGCATGAGGCAAACTTTGCTGACCTGAATTCCAGAAGCTGCTCCGAGTCAAGTAAAACACTCAAAGTAATGATAACACTCGTTTCACGAGGGAAGGAAAACATAGAGTAAGTTTAGAAATACTGGATTGCCGTAGACTGCACCCGGCTTCCTTTTTCTAATTTTCACGTTTTGTGTGCCTCGTCGGAAGCCGAGTCTTGTCCCTTATCATACGAAGAGGGCTTTGTTTGCTGCACTGCAATTCAACTCCTCTGTCTCTGTCTCGTTTACTTTACCTGATTAAATTTAATTTGACTTGAAAATCATTTGCGCGTCAAGATTCCTGCTTGCTTTCCTCGATGTTGACAATATTCTGGAATTTTACTCTCACAGTTGAAGTTTTTTCTGCTGGTCAACGCCGAACCGCATACGTGATTGATCGAGTATCGGATCAGATTTCTTATCAGGGGAATATATTATGCGTGATTTTTGCCAGCTAGAGTTCACCGAGGACGTTCCAGATCATCACCTCCACGAATTATTAAAAAGGCTGCTTGCTAGAGAGATGAAGATAATGCCTTATCGACGAGATTAGCATTTTTTTTCAGAGTAACTTGTGCACTTTACTCTATTCAATATTTAATTTCTGAGCACGACCTCGATTTGCTAAAAGATTTTTATCTTCCTTAGAGTTCATGGGCAATACTTCGTATAAGTAAATGTCGAATAAAACAACATATTAAATGCCACTTTCATTGCAATTTCACGAACGTGGAAGTGCTGCGTAAAATTACATGTGTTATTAAGCAGCACTTTCCCTATTTCCTAAGCAGCACTTTTCCTTTTCCTTTTTAACACGCTTTTATTAGCTTCACCTGTAACTAACTAAATAACTATGTAAAAAAATTTTGGAAGTTAAATTTGATCCACTTCCTGGTTTCCGATTGAGCTAAAATTTTGCATACACGTTTAGTTTGGATAAAAGTACAATAATTTAATAAGGTTGTCTCATTATCCTTAAAAGTATCGCCAAGATCAACAATTTATTTCAAAGGTAACAGCAGAAATGTTTTAGACTATCCAATAAAACTTATTTCTAATGTAAGCTCTATGTTGCCACAATAGTGGCACTTTTGAAACTAAAATTCGAACGAAATGCATTAACTACGCATATTGTATGCAAGTTGAAATGAATTGAACAAAGTTTGGATGATTGGCATAATTGAGAACACAAGTTATCCTCGAGGACAAATACGATTTTACTGTTGCCGAAAGTGTGCTTCTAAAGCCAAGAACCTCAATTCATCACAAATCTCAGCAACTACATAAACGTTAGCCGAGCTAGCCTGAGGAGAATTTTGCATAAAGACCTCGATTTATTCGCTTACAAGGTCCGACTGACTCAGCCACTTGAATGAAATTATTTACCATAACTAATCGAAAGGTTTAGTCTTTTCATTCTTTTCAATAAATAAAAATATTTTTTTACAATATAAATTTTTCGTACTTTAAACATAGTTAAACTTTTTAAAAATAGACAGAAATTATATTCTCTCTAAAAAAAATCAGTTGTTGTCTTTGAAATGGTTTACAGATGTTGCATACAATTAATTTTATTTGTTTCGCATTGTCAGTTGAAAAGTTTTATTCTTAAAAAATTGCATGCAAGAAAAAGTGCGTAAGTAGCCATTGTCAAAAGAAGCCAGGAACCGACCGCGACCTGACAAAAACCTTTAAGTTTCAAGTTCTTTCTGGTGTCATTGAGTACAGTTCCAACAGAAATAAAATAGTAATAAATTTTAAATTGACCATTATCAAAGGAAAACTGGAAAACAGCGCTTACAGAATTTAAAAGTCTCAAGTCCCACAAAACTCAAGAGCAAAGTTGATGAAACTTCGAAAGGTGATTTCATCGCCTCTTTCCATCGTCGCGTCGCGTTTGCGACTCAGTTCGACTCCGGATAAGCAAATGAGATGGGTCGCGAGGTAATAGTATTAAATTGCTAATTTACAAATATGTATAAACAAATCACTCCTCGACACGAAAAGCAATTAATTGCCGGAGAAAGACATCTGATAAACATTCGCTGGCCAGGGGAGTGCCTACCATGCGGCGACATTTTTAGCACTTAAACGCTAATTCGTGCGCTAAAATCGCCTCCTACTCCGCTTCGTCTCCGAACCTCATCTGATGCCGATGCATATTGATTTTTCTAGAAAATTGTTTTATTCATCACCATGGGCTGATCTTGTGCCTTCGTCGGAAGACGACCGGGTCAGCAAATGGACCGAAATTGCTCGGGGCTGCGGAGGATGATTAAGCCCGGGACAGAAAATCGATTTGCTTTCGCCGCTGCAGAGCCAGAAGTTTTTGTGGAAGTTTCATAATTTCTATTCTGTTGGGCAACCCGCTGGATATCTGCTCCGAACTAGATCCGGCCAGATATCGTTGGGTTGAAATGGAACACTGCACGAGGTTTTCCAAATTCCGCGAGCCGCAGAGCCACGGTACAGTGGTGGGTGCTCCGGAGCCACCTTGAGCGTTTTTATCGCTCCGTTGCTCCCCAAAAGGTGATACGACAGAGCGGCGAAATGGACGCCTCAAAGTTCTGGGGGCTCCCCGCCCCTCCGAGTGGCATTGCACAAAAACATTATTTTCAATGCTCACTCGTAATTGGGTGCAAAGGCCAGCGACTCGAGGTGTTAAGTATGCAAAGCAGCCGTGGCTCATTTGTTTCTGCTTTCCCCGGCCCCCGCCCCGGTCTATTGCCTTTCTTCAGTTTGTTTGGAGTGCGATTCCGAATACCAAAGCAGGCTCTGCTGCGCGCGCGGATTATTACGACCCGCGCCTAGGGTTGCCATTCGCCGTGCTTTCGCGAATTGAATTAGGAAGCTCATAATAAAGTCAGGTTTAGGCATTACTACGGTAGAAGTTTTGCCATACTTATTAATACAATTATTTGGAGTAAGGAAAGAATCGCACTATACAGGAAAAAAACTGGTAAAAAAATCATTTTTTTTGCAATCGATTCTAATACCTTACTTATATTTCCAAATTTTTAGAGTGATGTCATTCTGTATAGAACTCGAAATATAGTCCCGAGAGAGAGAGAGAGTAAGGAAAGGGCTACCTCTGTCTTGCATGCTCGCAAACTTTAAATGCGTTTGATTTTTTTACCAAAATTACATTTTTTAAGTTGGCGTTGAGCGTAGACGATAATCAGAGTTGGTCCGATTCACTTGGGTCAAAATCCATTCCATGGATTACATATGTATATTTAATCGTTGAATTAGAAAAAAAAAAAAGATTAGTGGAAGTCCTGCTTTCGAAAAATTGCATTTTGCATTTTTCTTTATATAAACGGTATTAGGTCGTTGATGAAATTGGAAATTTTTATGTTTTAATCTAGAAGAAAAATATACAATATATACTAAGTTAAATATTCAAGTTCAACCGCAGCAAAGCTCATATTAATCTTATAAAATAATAACACAATGCATAAATCTTCAAAACGAAAACTGTTTCCATTTTCCTAAAATAAACTCCCAAAAATTACCTTTTTTTTTACCGTCTAACCCAGACAATGCCTTTAAAGTTGGTTGTTAACCATTTAAAATTGTCCAAGTTGAACTAAAAATCAACGTTCCTAAAAAGATATAATTATTTAATTCCAAGTTATCTGCTTGATTTTTAAACGCTCTCTTACAAGTAGTGAGTGTAGTAAGATATCCTTAGTGGTTTATCAAACTTCAATGCAACAAAAATTAAATGTTAATTAAATACAATATCTAGTGTGTCGTCGAAACTTTTATTTTCTCAAACTAAAAAAAGTGGCGACCATTGCCTGCAGAATTGAATACTTTATAAAACACTTATAATATTTTAGAAACCAATAAATGGCAACCCTATTTGCTCTTTTGCTGTGGTTGTTTTGAATAAGCGCGGCATAAAACTCGCATGGAAATCGTGTAGGCTTGAATTACGCACGAAATTTGCATTCAACGTCTCCGGCAGCAAAAAAGGTGCGAGCAACTAAAGCGCGCCGTGGAAGATATGTTTCGCTCCAAAGCCGCATATTTATGAAGCGGTCTCGCGGCAGGTTTCCAATTTTCGATCCACGACTCGATAGATCGCGGCAATTCTGCCGTTTGATAAATTGGTCAGTTCGAGTGTGACGTGCTCATGTCAGCTAGAAATGGAACAGCCTCGTGTGCTCCCTGATCTGCATGCGAAATTAATGAGCCACCCGGCAATATCTCATGTAAACTGCGAACTAAGTGCGATGCGATCTTCGATAGGACATTTCACTGCCTCTATTGGCTGGAAGGATCATCGCTTCCGTGAGCCATCGCGACGCGATTGTCACGTTTCGACTATAAAATTGTAATGAGTGTAAGCTTTCTTCAAAGACGTACGTATTAAAGCGCATCTCACCTGTAGAAGTACCTGCATAAAAAAAGACTCGATTTATTTCCGGTTTCACATTACGTGTTACCTCGCATGCACTTTTGCTAAAAGCTCCTAAAAAATTATAAAACTACTTCCTACAAAAAGCAAGAATTATTTATTATTACTTAGCCTTTCCAGAACCAGACGTTGTTTCATTAATTTAATGCTCTTCTTCAATAATATCCGGTATCAACCTGGCAAACTTAAAGTGGTTTGATAAATCAGTTTTTAAATCACTCTTTTTTTTAACTAGTATTTTTAAACGATGGTTATCCAGTTTATTGTATAATTATAAATTTTTTTTTTCTTTCTTGCTTAACGACGATTACCAGCAATTTCAGTGGTAATCCTCATTTCTTAAAATAAAAATATTTCTCCAATAAATCAGAATATACCAAGCATTTTAATTCGCGTTTTTCTGCGTAACAATTTTTTTTCACAGCTAGTTAATGCCCGGAACGGAAATTTTAGTCTAAACGTGGCGTTTTTAAACAATTACCGAGGAATCATGAATGAAAATGTTTCATAAAAGTTCGATTTTTTATGTACAAGTCGCATTTTACTAAATAGGGATTATTTTATTTAATTATTTTATTTAAAAAGTAAATGGCAAGGATTGATTTACTCAGTCGTCTTTGCAAACAGATTTAGGGTTGGGACTTTCCTTTCTTATTTGGGGTTCTTGTAGGCAAGACAATATTTTTTAATGGATTTAATTACCTCATAATTCACACCACGCCTAAAAAAAAACTCATTTCATTTATGTTTTGTAATTTTAGTTTAGTAAGGAATTCGTTAAATATGTAAAACATGGTTTTTTCAGTAGATGGTAGGTGCTATCTATCATTATTCCATTGACTGTCCAAATACTTAATGATTTGTCATAAAACTAGCTCCATGAAATGGTAAATTGTACAGTATAGCACATAAATATCATTGCAAATTATTTAAAGTCTCGCAGCAAAATTAAGGCCATTTCATATGCTCAGCACTGGATTTATATCTTCCATAGAGCACTGAATACATTAAGTCTTCATCGCGTTTGTTTTAAGAAGAAAAACAATTACAGAAAATACGGAGGATGCATAATTGCAGTAAATGCTGATTACGAAATCAGGTTTAGCAGGTGTTTCTGCGTCATGCTGTAGGCTGTATGCAGTCGTGTAAAAAGAGCAATTGCCCCGAAACTCGTGAAGCAAAACGGGCAGCAAAACCAAACATGTTTCTCCTTTTTTTTTCAAAAATATGAAAAGATAACCTCAAAAAGCAGTTAATCATTTTTTTTTAAATAATCTTCTTTCTCCTGAGGCGGTCTAGCTTAAGAAGCTTTTTTACAAAGTTACATTTTTCATCACAAACAATGAAACTCTTTGAGGGATCCATAATTGCATTATGTAAAATATTATCCAATAAATCTCATCTCTGGACAAAACTCAATTTCTCCAAGTAGAGTCTTAAGACGTTCTTGAAGTAGCTCCTCAGCGGTAATAAACTCGTCTTCTGCAAAACTGGGACTGGTTTCAATTAAAGGGCTTTAAGGGACAATTGTCCTATGGCGCTTAATTATTCCCAGAATTGTTAAAATTATTCCAAATTTGCAATGGAAATAGTATCTAAACAATAAAAGTTAAAGAAGCCCCGCCAGGTGGTGCAGCAACATGGCAATTAATGTTTTGCCTCCTACAACTAAAACTTTATTTTTCGCTTTTTCCTAAGAAGAAGGAGCATCTCAACGGTCAAGCTTTGTGACTTTTGCTGCAATAATTACCTGCACATGCTGCACTAAAACACGTATCTTTTTTTTTTTCAACAGTAATTGCACTCAGAGTTGAGATACCTTTGCAACCGCACCGTCGCTATTTTACAAGTGTCGGTGCGCGATTTAATAAGATATTGCGCGTCAGGAGCGGACAGTTATTAATTACTTTATTTTTGCAAAATCCTCCAAAGTGACGCTTGATAAAAGAAAAGTTCTGATCTTCATAGATCGTCTAAATTAAGCACATAATAACTCAAAGTTGTGCTGTAATTACCGGAAAATTAGCAGGGTTAGCTGTCATCTAACGGCTTAATTTTACCCGTTCTGTATTGAGCTTTTATGTTTGCGTCATCAAACCGGTAAAGTAATGTTTGAGAAACCCTTCTACTTTAATTGTAAATTACAGTACATTTTCTATAATTATTGTTTAGTATATAGGTATAGTTTTATGAAAGAGATATAAGTTCACTTTTTAAATTTAACGTTTCGAAGAATTCTTCAGCTAATTCTTAACGTATAGATAGCCCTTATATGAATTTTTAAAAAAGAGAGAGAGATTTATGAAAACAACAAGGTTTTAAACTTTTCTCAAAGTAATGAAAAGCCAATGAAGTTAATGAATTGAAGGCAATTAGATATTCATAAATTTACTTGGGTTTTACATAAACAATTAAGTATTAATTTTTTATGAGCCGATTTTTTCCTCTGCACTGCCTTCGTCTTATTTCATTTTAAGGATCGATAACTGTTGGTCAAATACTTTGAGCAGCTGAGAACTTTTGGATCCTGAAGTTAAAAGTCGAGCAATATACCTATACCTGGTCCTGCCCTGAATATATTGTTGGATGCAAAGGCAATGAGAATGCTTAATACTCTTGAAAATTTAGTGACTACTGCTTATTTCTTATTTGCAATAATTAAATGTTGCCTTTATGTTTTTCATTTTGAATTTTTTAATTACCAAAGCACTGCTACTACCTCGAAAAACATTCAGTGAGTGATTAAAAATAAAAATAATTGTTCAATTGTTTCATCACAATACCTTCTTTATATATCTACAGTGGAAAGGTGCAACAGTGCGTTCGTTTGTCAAATAACTTTAAACTTAATGTTTCGGAAATAAAACCTAGTTCTAAAAAAAAAAGAACAAAAAAAACAAATTTTAGTTCTAAGATAGATATTCATTGGAAGGGCGCATTTGAAACATTATTTCTTGCATGACAAACCAGTTTAACCTGATGCAGCTTTGCAAGAAAATTCATTCCTTACTACGAAAATTTTAATACGTTTAATACGTTGCTAGTCTCGATTTTGAAAAATATATTTTATTACCACATCCCGTCGTCGATGTGGGACTGATCTGTGGATCACATCTCCATCCCGCCAGGACTGCCCTATTATCTCACCTTGACTGAAGGGAAACCTCAAACCGCGACGAAAACGACGACCGCGACGTGTGGAGATCAAAATGCCTTTTGCGGGAAAATTCAGAGGTAAGTTGCGCATTTGTGCTGTTTTTGAGGAAATTCGTCACTCCTCGCGGCCGCGCTTAATTGATTTCATCTAAGTGCAAGGTTGCCGCGACCGCTGGAATCGGCCGCTGGTCATTTGCTGCCACAATACAATCGCGGCCACCGACCGACCGTTCAAGCTGCGCACACACTTTCTAGAAATTAGCCCGACTCCCGTCCACGTCGAATTGATTGGCTCTAATGCAACTTCATTGCATAATTCAAAACGAATTCATTCAGCAAATAAATCGCCATCAATTCGCGTCGACTCTGAGCATCTCGCTCATCAATGGACCTTTCCTCTATTTAGCCTTGGCCTATTGGTTCACTTAAAAATTGTGAATAATTTTGACCGGCCTCAGGTGCACCGCTCCGGGTTCTTTTTCCCAGGCCGTAGTCCACACCAGACAAACGTTTTAGTCTATTCCCCTAAATACGTTCAAGCTATTAAATCAGTTTTATGCGACACGACGAAGGAGGCTGGGGCAATTAATGATAGCGCCTCCTCAAATCAATTCGAATGGTCTGAAAGCCTGAAAGATTTCGAACTTCAGCCGAATGATAAGGGGATCCTGGCTGGCATTAATCGTGGCTAAAATTTGAAAGTGCCGGAAAGTGTCGGTCGCAACGACACATAAAACACCTGAGAAAGGTAACGTGGGTTTCCAACATGGACGCGTTTTATCCATTCAGCTGTGAACCCGATAAGTAAATTTTCGTCGAAAGAAAGTGGTTCCATCTGCTCATCTTGATGAAATATTCAACTTTTCACTTATTTTTTTAAGTGGAAAAATGCGAAATTTTGCGAAAGAAGCACTTTCAAAATTTGTCGCATGATTAACTGTACATATTATCATCATATGATATGATTTACAATAACAAGTTCATATATAATTTTATAAAACATTAAAATAGCAATTTCTATATCCAATACCGATTTTTTATATGGGAAGATCGAGGGTCTCCGAAAAAAACATTGATCATAGGAGATCATGTACAACCTGTATGCAGATAAGACTGTGCAACACAAATTTTACATTAACAATACCTATAATATGTCCTCAATACAATAATAAACAGATAGAAGCTTTAAGTATTTGAAATACTGCGCCGAATAGTCCACTGATGCCTTTTTAATCCATTTTGTAGCTCACTATACATACAGAATAGCTATTTACCTCATAGTCTGGTAAAAAAAAAAATCAGAAACTCATTCTATAAAATGAAGCCCTATATCATTAACGCAAATTATGTGTATTATGTGTAAAAATCATTATTTTTAAGATTTATGATCCTTTTTGATCTACAGTACTGTGAATATTTTTAGGACCCCTCCAATTCTTTGGAAACTTTTGGTTCTCCGAGTCATGCCTTTTTTAAGTTTGACAAAGGGGGGAAAAGGAAAGGGCGCTTTGGGTTTTAAATTTTGCACCTGCATTGTTTGCCCTCTTCTGTCAAACCTAGAGAAAGTATACGTCAGAAGATTAAAAATTCCCGAAATATTGAAGTAGTCTTAAAAATTTTCACAGTTCTGTATATCAGTAACATTATAATTCGATGCAATGCCTTCATTTCTAGTGAACACTTTTGACCCCTTGCGGCCCACACTGACGGGTTTGACTCGTGGTCATAATTTCGAAAAATACAGAATAGTTAATTTCTGAGTTCCTGCAACCTAAACAAAATCGATAAAGGGGGAACCAATGATATATATCAGTTAGAATTGTGGTCAGATCCACATTTTGTTGAATTAATTTCTCCTTTCTTTGGGAAGGCTAATTATACTTTCCCAATAGTATACAAAAGTACATTTTTAAATAATAATTTTTTCAAAAACTTTTGTGGTTTGTGACAAAAAGTGTTGACGTAATTCACGTACTTTCGAAAAGTAGGTACTAAAACTCCTCTACTGAAAATGTTCCCTATTTTTTTAAAGGTGTTTAAGTTAATTTATGACGAGTAGAATAATAATAAAAACATACATTTGTAAAAAAGATACAAATGCATTGGTCAACTGCAAACATTTCTCCGATCCCAGTCAAGAGCTTTATCAGAACGGCTTGTCAATAATAAATACAATTAGCATAAAACAAAAAACCAATCCACACGTGGAGTAGAGCGGAAGTATAAAATAATTTGGAAAAGTCTAAACAAGGTGCAAAGGTTACATTAAATTTCTTCGAAATAGTTCCTCCAGATCAAAAACAACATTGATCATTTGCACATAAGCATGTTTTTATGAAAATTAAATCACTAAAAAATTTTTATTTCCTTGTCTATTAAACATATTTTTCTCGAGTAGGAGCATCAAATCCATTGAAATGGCATAGTATCAAGCTCTAACAGCGCTGCGTTGATATTTAAAAAGCTCCTAAGTATAGAAATGAAGTCGTTTGCGGCATCTCGTAGTACGAGAGATTTGTCCAAAAATAACCACGCAGCAGACGCAAACCTGCAGAAAAACTTTTTTAATGGTTTAACCTTCCCGTCCTTCGTAAACCGGTTTCACCAAAAATTACTCGACTCGTTTTTGTTCGCCCCCCCAGACCTTGACGAATTTTCATGTTTTGTAGATGCTCCGAAAGACGGTGGATACCTTCGCCATTTTTCCCTCTTCCGCGCGCACCTTCGGGGGGACCTTAGCGCGTCTTCAGGTGTGCGGCGGCGATTATTCTGTCGTTGCGATTCGGTGGAAATTTGGCTACATGCGATTGTTTGTTTTGATGCTTTTAAGCAAAATCCGTTTTGCAATATATTGCCGATTTGATTGATCACAAACTCTTGTCAGATGAAACCGACTAATGATCGGCTGCTGGATTGCCCGGATGCTTATTATTTGTTCAATCGGAAAAGCATATTGATTTTGCAATTTTACGAGCAAACACAGCTCAGCAAGTTTACTTGCTTTCTAATAGATAGTGCAAGATTAAAATTAAATTAAATTGCACTGCACATTGTACATTATACGACAAAAGGAAATGGTACCAAACATATCTGCCAAAGTCGTAAATTTTGCCGAGAGTTGACTATACTCAAGCAATTATATTGACTTAGTTTTAAGTGCACAATAATTTTTGCCTGAATGGCACTCGTTTCCCTTACATATTATTGGCGTTCTGTTTAAGTACTTTTCTTTTGTAAATGGAGAATAAACTGTAATAATCATCAAAAAACTTGCGTGAACTTCATATCCTAGATTCAGTGTTCGATATATTTTGTTTGAACTTTTAATTATTCAATATTTTACAAAGATTTCAATATTTCAAAATGTTTACATTTTTGTCGTCTCGTTATAAATTAAACAATTTCCTTTCCTCTTCTATTTTATTAAGATTTTGTAATAAAATATCCAAATTCAAAATATGATGACGCTTACAATGATCTTTTCCCAAAAAATCTAAATTTCTTTTGCATAACAAAGTAAAGTAGTATACGAAACTTGTTGTCATAGTTAAACACTTTTATTTTGTATTTTGTATGTATTTTCTACAGTATATGTATGTCCAAAATCAATATTTCCGGAAAATCGTATGCGCACATTCCTTTATTTCAAATTATACTGTCGTAGCATATTATACTTCTCAAATTTCTAAATTTCGATAAAATTTCGAAATAAAAAATCAAAAATCGAGATTATTTTTGAAGAAAATGCCAATCATAACTGCGTCTATTTTAGAAAGATTTCAGCTCTATGTTTTCACGAAATTGTTATCCATGATAGAAGAGAATACATATAAATAATAAGGAAACCGTAAAATATGCCAATATCACCAGAAAATAATTAATAACAATTTCAAAATCGTAAAACACCAAAGAAAGGCAATTATTGACTAACAAAATTACTGGCATGTGACGTCATCGTACATTCAGTCAATCCATATCGTTGCCGATCACATGATGAAAATCATTGTTTTTTAGTCAGATTAATGCAAATCGGTTTTAAAACCCATACTGTATGCGAATGACAATAATCAGTATTTTATTTTTCACACTGTTAAGCCGAACCAGTTCTTGAAATTTTAAAGCAAGCAATTTCGAATTTTTGGAATCTATAGACCAACTTTCGACGTTTTATGTGATTCATTCCTATGTAAAAATATCATACTAACCTTTTTTAAACAACCTACTTAAAATTTCAAAATCTTACGGCACATCGCCATCGAATACATGACAGTTTTTAATTTTTAAGCAATATATTTTTTTCAAAACTCAAAGCAAATTGGTTTTTCCACTTTAAATTCAGATTTCATCAATAAAACTACGTCATCTCATAAGAGTAAAGAAAAACACAAAGTCCCAGCCACGTGCAGTGGTCCTTTTTCTTTTTTTTGAAAACCTGTCGCTATTTATGAAGGTTGATAGGAGCGTGTCGTGGTCCAGACCCCAAATTAATTTAGCTAGTCGCGAGACATTTTTTTTGGCTGTTGATATTTGATTTTTACGCAGTGCCTTGCCTTGATCGCGTCCAGTTTGATTTATTTCTTATGAAAAAATGTTCCTAATAAATCGCTCAAACATGCGCCCGACATCTGGCACGACTTTGACTACGTATGCGTAGTATCAGGCGGCTACTACAGCTAATAAATTTTTTGTGTACACTCAGCTCAATTAAGTGTAATTTAAGCAAATTACAATGCAAACGTTGTGCAGTAAACCTCGATCCCATCAAGACCAATTAGGGCGCAAATATATTCGAGCCGCGTTTCCCGGTGTTGGCGGCTTGTACGTTTGCGCGGGACTCGCGAATGGCTTTGAACGCTTGCAAATTCTGCAATTTGAACGAAACAAACTTTTATTGGAAATTGCGTAGGTACTATTAGACTTACCTGCAAGCCCGCATTTGCAATTTCCAACTCTGTGTTTTCTGCGCAATAGACCTTGATGCCACTTTGCACTGATAATTAAGTGTCAGCCTTTGCTACTTAGGCCAGCGTATTTGCATTAATTAAGTTAATTGGAATGTTCAAACGCTACAATCAATCACTTTCTTTAAGTTCACGACTGCAAAAATCTTAAATGTTTTTAGGTTATCACTTCAGTTATCAGGATGGTAGCTGGTAATTGAAAACTTTTAGAGCACCATTTACATCAGCGGACAGATAGCGTATCAAGTATTGCATCAATTTAGCGTGTCAAATTAAACGCACGTTTCAAACATTTTTACTAGTTCAACGTGAGATAAACCGAGTTTGCAAAAAATAAATTAATTTTACTCGTAACTTTTTCGACCCATAAAATATTATTTTCTTGTATTTGAAAAACCTGGTAAAAATAATTTTACAATTGCATTTTTAATAATTAAAACTCGTAGAACTCCTTTTCGATATTCAGCTGTGTGCATTTTCTGTTAACTCTCCGACGTTCAATATCTCGCCACAATAACAAACAAGTCAATAAAACCACCAATTAAAATAAAAGCTGGGTCATAGGTAATCGCTTTCTTGACAAAATGAGAAAAAAGGTAACAGCATTTCCAATTATCTTCGCATTTAGTAACGAGCGATCTCATCTTTTAGTTTATTCAAAATAATACGTGATACATTTTTAACAACTTTTAATTTTAATTAAATTAAACCAAAATATAATATGATATTGTTTTCTTCATCATATAATGGTGTCCGATCTAGCTGATAAAAATTGTAAGAGTTATATAAATAAATAAATAACTGTTAAAAGGTTGTGTTCCATCAATTTATTCCAATATAAAGCGATATGCTGTACCAGACATCTTTTCTATATGTTTGCTCCCTTTGTGGCTTCACTATAATTTGACAAATTTTTTCCCGCATTTACTTAAATATTTGAAATGTCTCCAGTCTAGATGTATTAGAAAATTGTAAATTATAAGAAACAATTTCTATGGAAATAAATTTGTGCATTATAAATGGACAAATATCACAAATAACCGATATGTTTCACTTTGGATGAAATAAAGTCATTATTTCATAGATTCATTTTGACCAAATATTAATATTAAGGGTACCCACTTACTTTTGAATAAAAATGAAAAACTCCTAGATTAAACCAAAAGTGTGCAAATGCTTTATTCGCCAAGCGAAGGAATAGGTAGCATTTTGCGAATTAGTAGATATTAAATTACTGTTCATAATACCTAATTATATTATGAGACTTATCATTTTCAAAATTAATAGCATTATATTTTGCTAGTTTTTGAATCGGTTAAAAATCAATTCGGAGGTCACAGGTTCGAATCTAGCCACGGTTAGTAGGAATACGACGGGAAAATCAAATCAATCAATCAAATCCGAATGGGGTGCTCGGTGAGTAGAGAGCAGCCAAGCCGCCAATACGCAGGTCTCAGGTTCAAATCACACGGATTAACTATTTTTACATTTAATAATTTTAAATAAATATTTTTCAATGTTAATATAAAATTTTGTCTAAAGATTGACACGGTGCAATATCAATAAGTTAGACTTTCCTTATCGGCTGAAAAATATCAATATTACAGTGGAAGCATTGGAAATTTTCTTTCGGTGTAGGTACAATAAAATGATTTGGTTATTATTACAAAATTGGAGTTCGTCTCAATCCCAACTATGGGATTGCTTTGCCAGAACTAAATATTTAGTTCGCCATATCTAACTCTACAATGCCAAATCTATTATACTAAACCTCTTTAACAATAACCGGTCGGAATAAAACATTTCCTATTCCTTAACTAGAAAAAAAAAACGTCTCTATTAATTCTACGGAAAATTATATTATCAGTCAAATAAATAAGCTTCCCATCAAAAACTGCTTTTATTCGCAGTTTATAAAAGCGAATTTCTGCCTGAGTAACACCAGCCGAAGGAGGGCACCATTGTGCCAGCCATTTTAGGTCATTACAGTTATGTAACGCTTAACGCAAAACGTGTAAAGAAAAAAATTGTAGAGAACTAGTTAAAATCACGCTAACGCCTGACAACATTTTATGGTTGCTTCTCATTTTACGAAAATAATGTTGTGCTGTTGCAAATAGCTTTGTCGGGAAATTTCCCTCTTTGTTTGAATATTTCCCAAAATAAGGTGAACTTGCACAGCAGATGTGTGCGCCGCCGTTGCACAAGATTCCCCCATTATTAGCGGCTTGGCGAAAAAGCATATGGCGGAATGGCGGTGAGGTGAGTGCGCAATGAGAGAATTGAATTTTGATTTGCTTATGTGAAGTTGTGAACTGATCCAACGACAATGGTTTGATGGTGGTTATGGCCTTTTGAGCTCGTTTTAACCCTTTTGCAAGGTTTTATTTCGCGTTCTCAGGGAGCGATGGAAGAAGGAATTGCTCTGCAAAATGATAAAACCATTCCGTCGAACGCGAACTTAAAATTTTACATACTTGGGCTTGGGTTGGGGGCTTGGGGCATGGATGTTCTCCTTTATGTCACTTTTGAAAGTGAGCGAGGGACAGACAGAATTGAGCAAGTGTGCAATATCTCTCTCGGAGAGTGCGCAAATCGCGTGATATCAAAGCTCTTGGACCTCTCGGTTCGCCTGGGCAATGGGCATTTGAGATGAGGGAAATTGGTGCCACCGGGGCACACACAGAATCAAAACAAAATTTTCTCGATCCCGTGTTCCCGATGGATGGCAGGGATAGGGAAAGCTCTGCGCGGGGCCTGCACACAATTGAACTAGCCGTTCCTGTTATACGCGCCGTTTACTGTGACGTCATGAGCGCTTTGGATTGAACATGTGTTCGATTCGACGGCCATATGGGACGCGGCGGCGGGCTACCGTTTCGCCCGTTTGTCGTCGATTCGACGGGACTCTGTCGGTGTGCGGTGGGTCGCTGTCGTGCTGAGCGCTGCTTTGGTTCATCAGCTGGGCCACAGCCGCTGGCGCTGGGACTCCGCTTTGCGAGGTGCTTCGCTGTGGTGGCACAAACCTGCATGACTGCTATTTTTCGTATTTTCGTGGAGGACGTGGAGTGTGCACGCAGGGGCGGCGCAGGGCAGGGCGTAAGTGTTGCGCTGGCATATCGCGCATCGTTCTACTGAAAATTTAACCAGGCGAGCGGCCGGTCGGACCGGCCATGAGTTGGCTAGCGCAAACTACGACACAGCGGCGGCACGGCTGGGGTTTGGGCCGGTCTGTGGCTGTGCTGGAAATAGGAGGCGCTGATGGTGTTGCAGTACATCGCGCGATTTCCCATTCCCATTCCCATTCCCATTCCCCCGTGCTCAGCTGAAAAGAAAAGAGAGGCCAGAGAGCGTCGTAGTCGAGAAAATTCAGCGGAGCGAACTCACTATAGTAACTGCTTCTGTGTCTGCTGCCATTTGTCGGATAAAAGAGAAACTTTTATATTCAAAGCAAGTCAAGGCGAAACGCGAGCCAAAAGCCCCAGGTTTTCTCGGCTCTGTTCAAAATTCAATTCAGTTATGCTGAGGTGTTCTTCGGCTTCGCCGAGTGAAAATTTTTTGTAAAAGTGCTTCGCCATTGTTCAAAGCTTTGTATTTAAGTAGCCCCCCAAGTTCTATAGTGTGACCTGCAGCCTTTTTTTGTTTGCAGCTAAAAAATTTTTCGCAACACGATAAAGTTAATAAGTCGCATCTCAATCACATATCAACCAATCAAAAACCACTTGCTATAAAATATATCATAGCTTTGGTCGGTGTGTAAGTGAAAAAAAAGACGATAAGGCAGAGAATAGAGGGCGACAAAGGGGCCTATTGCGAATATCGCTTTTCAGTCGAATCGAAACCGAAGACACATTTGTAAGGCGGAAATGTAAGGCATTTTAGTGTCTTGGCTTTCGATTCGATTGAAAAACGATATTCGCAATAGGCCCCAAAGTTGGCCAAACTGAAAATTATCGGCTAGAAAAACTGCTGCAAACGGGGAGCGTTCGCGTGTTCCATATCGAGTTAGTTTCTGCGCTAGCAAACGTTTAAACCTTCCGTAACCTTCGGTACAAATCAGAGCACATATCAGCCGAGGCGCAGTAAGAGTACAGTTATTCAATTTAAGGGCGCACAAATTTCGTAAAAGAAAAACCCGAGTACTGAAAAGTCAAAAACTTTTGGCATCCATTGTTCAACGGTCGAGTCCCGTTACTTTTAGAGTGGAAATCTCAGTGTTTTCGAGGTAAAACAAATTTTATAAGCGTTGGTCGGTCAAACTAAAGGAAAACGTGAGGAATCAGCCATTTTCTTGGCATTGAGACCGTTTTGAGCTCATTTTTGCCATCAAATCATCGCTCGAGAGATTTCCACAATCGGTAGGTGAGTGCGGACCAAATTCACGCAGCAAAAGGACATTTTGATCGGAATTGTGAAAAACTCTTTCGAAAAAGACAGAGCCATCACATAGGTATACAGCCATTTTATATACCATTGTCTGCTGCTAGAGGCCCTTTAAAAAAACGTTACAGTGCTGTTTTACCTTATATCGTAAAAAAAACGGCGACCAACCACCACCACCACCACCAGAAGCACCAAATCAAAATGAAAACCAATGTAATGACGGTTCAGCAATATCCGGTTTTCACCGGTAAGCAAGACATCCTCCGGGAGGTTGTTATGAAATATATCGATCACTTCTATCCAGAGTAAGTATACCCCCAGAGTTCTAATTATTAGCTGATACCGTCATTTAGTCGCTCCATAAATTCACTTTAATGGTTCCCTTCTCACCTCGACTGGGACCAGGGGGTATGGGGGTCCGGGTTCTGAAATGCGCGTCAGGAGTACGGAATCAGGGAGGGAGGGGAGGGGCGGGGGCGCACTTGGTATGTTTTGTCTGCAAACCCATCGGTCGGTCCGGGCGCAAACAAATGTCGCCCTTCTGGAGAGAGATTGCTGGAGAAAATCGATAATCCGGAGAAAAGCTTTTGCCGGGAATGTTTCTAAAAGAACTTCCGAGCCGCACAAAACGGAGCTCCGGAAAAAGTTGAGGGATACATACGCCGTGTGCGCTTTAAGCGCTTTAAACCCCATCCGAGACCTGGAGCCGTCAGCTTTAAGCAATTAATATTATAAAAAAAATGTACCCAAATTAGCCCCAATCGCGTTTTAAGGGAAGTGCTTCAGTTATTAAGCTGATCCCAGCGTTTTTTCTTCATTCTAGCCGGTCATTCTCCTGTCCTCCCCCCGGGAATCTAACACGATGAGATTGATTTCGCAATTCACATATAATGATGCAATCAACCAGCCCAAGTGTCGGCCTTGAAATTTGCCCGTGAACTTTTTATTTATTTCCCAGCGAGATACTGAAAGCGGCTGTTAATAAGCTGCGGCTATGGAGGAAACAAGATATTTTTTTCAGAATATCAAATATTAAGTCTTTCTTATTGATACTTCTGGCAGCAATCCTTATTGTCCTCAAAATCCTCGTTTAAAGGATGCTGGATATAATAAGATATTTTTTATATTCAAAAATTAAAATTAATCAGTGGTCCGAGTGAATAAAAATCATATAGTTTATAGAGTTCCATACCTTGCTTCTTACTGAAAAAATCATAGTCGTATTCTTATTATCTCCATCTATTAAATGCCGGAGTTGCTTGAGTAAAAAACCAATATATTTACATTACAGATGTTTTCAAGGCAACATGACGATATCTCTAAAGACGGCACAGCTCGCTAAAAGTGAAATTTTCTCTTAAACCGTTTAATTTATAGCTCAAACATTCAAAGTTTCATTATAATGAAATAATCAGGCGATTGAAGAGATTATTTCACTTTTATATTAGCGATCTGTACCGTCTTTAGAGATATCTTAATTGTCGCCTTGAAAATATCTGTAATATAAAAATAGTACATTAAAAGGAGTATTTATGTCTAATAACTTACATCTTCTATATGTAAATTCACCTACTTGAAATATTAAAAATACACATCTATTGTGCAAACTTTGCATCTTTTATGTTTAATTTTACGCCGTTCAGTGGTAGTACTTCACACAAAGAAAGTGGGATTTTTACACAGGGCAAATACCCCAATTATAGTGAATTTTGGGTTTAATTCATGAAATACATCAATAGTGATTGAGATTCATGTCATATGAAAGACATGGGTACGTGTATTTTATTTCATAATATAGCAGCTTAGCTCTAATAAATGCAAAAATGTTGTTTAATATGTAACTTAGTACAGCTTTGCAGATATTTCTGATCTGATTAAAAATAAGAATAATGAACAAATACGCCTTACTTTATTACTTTTAGTGCATAAAAGTATAAAACATTTCATTTTTTGTTTACGAACAACTTAGGTTGCTCTTATGCAAGATGAAAAAATTATAAATGCTTGTTATTATAAGTAAGTTATTAGGCCTGATTCTGTTGTCACCTTAATTTCAGTTTATGGCTGAATTGCGTGTTTTGTTTCTTACATGAAATTTTCTTCGTAATTCAGCCATAAGCTGTCACGTCACGGAAAGTAAAGTGTAACAACCAAAATCAGGCCCATTCACCCAAATGCAAGTATTTACTGAACATTTCAATATTTGTTAAGAAAACTACATAGTAAATGCTTCCAGTAAAAAGATTTAATGGAATTTTAAGGAAAGACTACTTTTTTTACTACTTAATTTCTAACTGAAATAGTTAAAAGAATTACACATTTTTTCTATGTTTATTATCTTAAACTTCTAAAAATTTTAACATAGCAGGATCTATACAGCACTTTTGGATATTTCTGAAGTTAAGTACCTAAGCAGTAGCCTTTATTTTCAGAATTCTGCAATTTCATTCGAATTATTTAATTAAAAATGCATTTGATCAGCAAAGAATGGAAAAATGAAAGAGCTATTTGTTCAGCAAAAATCTTACTTTATAGCCGCTGTGCGAACACGGACCAAATAAATTAAGCTATTTCAGCCTCGAAAAAAGTTAAATTCTCCTGGGACCAACGTGAAAGTACTGGTGCCCAATTTTTAGCAGTATTGTACGAAAATCCGTATAGGTGCTCACAAATGAATAAAATTCTTACGATCCAGGCGGAATAGGTATGGGCATCAATCCAGGCCTCGGGTACATAAAACGACGCAGTTAAAAGCTCTTGTAGGATATTTTTCCAGTGATGGCAAGATACTCCAACCAGACTGCTTACAGCTGTTGTGCTAGAGCTGTAGATGTTCAGAGACAGGAGGAATGACCATCATGGGACTGTTGGGGCTTCCAAAACTTGGGGTCAAAAACATAAGAGGGTAATGATGGCCCTTCATCAACTTGAGAAATTAAGGTCAATTTGAACTGGACCTTTAGTGCGCAGTGTGATACGAGATAACATTTATATTTTTGCCTTTATATTTTTGCTTTAGTCTTTTCTAAGAAGTCGGGTCGATTTAAATAAAGGTAAAATAATTTGATATTCAAGTACGCAAAGCAGCAGTTCAATGTACCTCTTATATAATATTTGTCAAACATTAACGCCTACTTTTAAAAAAAAGT
This sequence comes from Machimus rusticus, assembly GCA_951509405.1. Taxonomy (NCBI): domain Eukaryota; kingdom Metazoa; phylum Arthropoda; class Insecta; order Diptera; family Asilidae; genus Machimus; species Machimus rusticus. Next base: position 988,471 of record OX608052.1, on the reverse strand, counting down.
AAGTGCGCGTTATAGAACGACTGTTCATACTGATAAAAATTAAAAAGTTCTGAAGATTTGAGAAGATTTTTTTCCTAAGATTACAATACCTACTCGTTGGAATATTGTGCTTACACTGCAAATCATATTTTTTTTAAACATAATTTGTCAAATAATTTTGATTTAATGAACTAAGCAAAAAACTGTGTCTGCCATGTCTATAGGTTACCTCAGTTTGTAGAAATATTTAAATAAAATTCTCTTTTGCTGTACTTTCATATTTTACAGACTCTGAAGGATTGTGCAAACTTTTAAAACCAAAGAAGAAAAAATATATTATATATATTATATATTATATAAATAGTTTAAAATTTGCGATCCCTTGTTACTCTTAAATAAAGGTATGTTGATGCCTTCAAGTTAACCCACCGATTTAAGGTTTAGTTGACTTGAGCAAACAGGTCTAAAAGCCCAAATAAATAAAAAAGCTTGGCTTAGTCAGATCTACTAAAATAGGGTTTTCGTGATAACAGTCATTTATTTGTCCCAAACCAGGCTAAAACCAATGACGCACACTAACATTAATCATTTCTTTTTATCCGATTATAAATGCCCTTTTTCTTACGTTATACAGTGGGTGGAGAATATGTCTGCTGGTTTTCCCATCCCTCTCTATCGAATGCTGCCCTCGTAGTCTTCCGTCCAGCAGTCCTCGAGTATTAGTCATTTCAAACTCAACCCTTTTGTTGGTGTTGCTCATAACGAAAAAAAAAATACTTTAGTAGTATTTACGTTTTCTTTATATAAATACAAACTAAAGTAAAAAGTCAGATCAATATAGACGCAAGCATACATACAGCATTTTATAAAGTAGTACCTAGATATAAGGACAAGAAGTCTGAGCGCTTGTTACTTTCAATCTATACACACAAATGTAAAAAGATATTTCAATTACAATAAAAAGTTAAAAAATAAATACGTGTTCACGTCAAAAACTGACTTTTGTACGGATGATATTTATACATTGTACATATCAAAGTCCCAATAAAATTCCCCAGGTGATTTTGGTCATGAAAGGAACGTTATGGTTGTGGAAAGAATGTCAAATGCAGGATATACCTACATATGTTTAGGAAAAAGGTGTGCCAAAATTCAACTTTACGTGAATTGGGTTATGACACTTTGTTATCAAAATTTATATTTATTTTTTCAACATTAAGTATTTATTTCGAAGATATGAAGATAAATAAGTAATGAGATAATCTTCCTAAAATATTAAGGGTTTGCCATAAAAACCTAGAATAATTGTTTTTTCTCATATCTTGTGGAATTATTTTAAGTAGCTTGACTCATAGCAACTGCGATAAAAAATGTTATATCTACAAAACATGAATATGTTTATCTAAAATCTACAAAGAAACGACAGTGAATAATACCAAAGTATTTATAATTTATTAATTTCCCTGGTACAAACAATTGGGGAGCAACAACGAACAATACGCCGGAATTTTCTTTTATATTAAAAATGTTTAAGAAGAGCGTGTCGCAGTCACAAAGGATCTGACATTTAATTTTACGATACGCGAAATCCGAGTAGGAAAACACCGCACCATTTGCAGCCGTCTTATCCGCGAGTGCTGGTTGCCTTTGTGATAAGAGGCCTCGGCGTCGAACCAAGAAGCATGCGGCACATCCGGCAACAAAGCCCGCAGCCCGCGAATCACCCACCGACCCAGACCGAAGGACTGACTCATCATCTTTGTGGCGCGCTCGCGAATTTTCTCAAAATAAAATTAAAATTATCAAAAACACAATGGATGGGCGCCCTGCTCGCCGGCGACAGTGCGACTGTCATGATAATTCAAATTCGCCGGGGACAATGAATTATTTGCGAATCCCTGCTATTTTCTTCGCGGATAAGCGCCTAATCGACCCATCTAGGGGCGATTTAAATTTTACAAAGCTCGAAATGTCAAGATAAACGCCGCCGAAAACTGGTTTTGCGCGAAATGTGTGTCACACCAACTGTAACATAAATTCGGAGTGTAATTCGCTCCGTGTGTTTCTCTATTGCGAGCCCGCCCTTGCGAAAGTGCAGAAAAAATCCATCAGCCCATGCGCAGATCAATTGGCAATTAACAGCTCAAATGTGAAAACAAAAGGTTCAGTGGAGCCCATGTCTATTTTCGATTACCTCCTTATCGTCCGTCTTAGCTCCTATGTTGTAACTTTTGAAAGTGCACCGTGGCGAGCGCATAATCCTCCGCCGATCAACTTCTTTTCGCAGCATTTTCCCTTGCGTAATGCAATTAAAGAACGCGGTGAAGAGCCGCCGAGGAAAATCCGTAATTAATCATTAACTCGGCGGCTCTTATCTCCTCCCCGTCCATCGGCCATACGCCTCATGAAACGAAAGTTTCACGTTGGCTCCGACTTCGAATTTCGAATTTGAGATGTGGCATGCCAGTGGTCGGTAATTTATGCCACTCGCACTGGAAACGAGTAATTTTCGTGTAATTTCAGTTGTGGAACAATAAATTTTTTTTAATGGTAGCTTAATAGATCGCATCGGTCGGCTAGTTCGCTCGAAGTGGTTAAATGATGACAATTTCCGAATTTTAGTGCCTCGCAAGAATGGACGGCCTTCCCTTTTTATAGATGTCCAGTAATTTTCTGGTTGTGCACTATTCTTAATAAACAATTTATTTAGAATTATTTCTTGATTTCGAAATTATGACTATGCCAAACTTATTAAACTCGTTGACGCAAATTACGTCTGTAGACGTAAATGCAGCTAATTATAAACGCGCATTTTGGCTAACTCATACTTTCAATTGTTAGAGTTTTTGAATGAGTGATAAGTTAGTTTGTTTTGGTTTTCTTTTCTTTTTAAATACCTTGGTAGCCTAACCCCTTAAATAAAGTCGATCAGCCTTTGTGTAATCACACTCATTAATACAACTAATGTTGTTTCACTTTAAAGATGCAGGAATGATAGAACAAAAAATACTAAAAAGATTTTTTCTAAACTCAGGAGCATAGTTTGCACATATCTTACCTTATCACAAATCTAATTGATTCATGTAAAAACCAAGTTCTTAATTTAAAGTAAGATTTCATGTTTTTATCAGATGTTGCTTTAAAACATTCTTCTCTAAAAGGAACAAGACATCCAGTTGTAAATTTCGTTCGCGATAAGTTTCTGCCATCTCAAAAGCATATATTTTTCACAGAAACTCTAAACGAGGCGTCAAAATACATATTTAAATAGTGCGAATCAAGGAAAAGTGATTTTGTTGTCTTTTGTCATTAGCTCGTTACTTTTCTCATAATTTGTTGTCATTAAGTTTGAATTAAAAAAATTGTTTATTGGAAATTTGAAGACTTTCTATCTTTTATCAATTTTTTGTTTGTAATTCGTACACTGATTTCTACATGCATGAGATATCAAATAAATTCCATTAAAAATTTCTTTCTTTCTTACTTTCAGTGCGTCTGGAACGAGTGCAGTTGCTATAGATAACAAGATCGAGCAAGCTATGGTGAGTACGAAGAAAAATATAAATTCCTTGCAGATTCACATATATTTGCAGTTAAATAAACTTAATTAACGTGCACCGCACGTAATGGACTTAAAGCAGGCCGACAAATGAATTGAGGAAGTGCGTCGTGTTTATTATTCCCCCCGTGTAATCTGACCCATAAACTCAATATCCAGATCGCCTCCAATTTCCGTTCTCCCTGGAGATTTTCGGGTTAATCATTTTAAATGTGTAAACTAAAATCCCCAGTGTGGAACTTTGCAAAATTTATATTCGGATGCTGCGGTTCGCATCTCCTCATCGATAATTGTTTATGAAAATACCAAAATTCGGTTTATTTTTGCCGATCGCTGTCTATAATGTGTTCTGTGCCAAGTCTAATTTAAATTGGATGCGAGTGGAAATCCTGCTTAGAGTGCCGTGTGGGTGATTCTTTCGACAAATTAAAATAAATCAGTTGGCGGTCTATCGCGTTTAGTGGTGAATTTTTTCTTTTGTTGCCTTTCTGTAGTAAACTATGTATTTAGAACCATAGCAAATTTATTTATAGAAACAGATCGCAATTGTTTCACTTCGCGCTCCGTTTTTGTGGAAAAAAGCAACAGATTTGCACCCGTTCGTTGGCTGTTTAAGTAAATACATTTCTTAAATTGAAACAATATTTTTGAGATCTTTGCAAACGCTTTTAATTCATTTCATTACGATTTTCTTTTTTAAAATTATTGTACTGAAAAGTTAAAAGTACAAACTTATAAATTAGTAAACTCCAGTCCGTTTTAGTAAAACATCAGAAACGCATTTGAAACAAAACATGATTTTATATTTCTCTTAACGGGCAAAACATTTGATGATATTGGTATGCAGTAAAGATCTAGAATACATTGATCCTTTTTATGAAAATTAATGTTTAGAACAAGTTCAAAGAATTGATTATAAAATTTCAAATTAAAGGCGCAAGTGGAGCAAAGCTTGCAAAGTAACATGAGTTGCATATATCAAAAAGTAAAAGAAGATCTTGGACTTTATTGAAAAAAATTACACTCATTAAAATTAACGCAGAACAAGATCGATTAAACACTTTTTTTTTTTTACACTCGGGGTTTATACCAATGTGAAGTTGTCTGTGCAAGCTGTTGTGTTTATTAATAAAAGTCCTTTGCAAGTCAACTCAATAAAATCCAAACCATATTCGAGTACCTACCGTCTCATCCGCTCTAGATTTTTTAGACAGTGTAAATCTCGAATCGATTCACCTGATGTATCACCGGAGTTACATAATTATAGGCAGCATGCACGTTGGCGCCACGGCAACTGTGTAACGCAACACCCGTCATGTTTTTGTTCAGCTTTTTAACAGTCGCTGCTCGCTATCGACGCACAACACCAAAGCATATTTGTTGTTCAGTTTTGGTTGCCCCAAAATGCCGAGCATTTCGCACTTTAGATTGAGCCGCCATCAAAGAATCATTAGGACACATTCGATCCCACAATTACTGCGCCCCGTGGGCCAGCTAAGCTATTTGAAAGTAAATTCGGTGGTAATGCCTGCCGCAGTTTGCTCTAGCGCGTTTAAACCCATTAAAAATTGAGTAATCTCGTCGGAGAGCTGACAAGACGGGTAATGTGCTCGAAAATAGCATTACTTTCATACACAATATCCGCCCTCGGTAAATAGTAGCTCTTGCATTAGCGCGGCCTTTTTTATTTCTCTAAGCTTTACAAAAAAGGTGATTTGTTTTCTTAACTAAATTAGATTGCATTGGTTTGGAAAATCATGAAAAAGGTAAGGGTTTAGCCGCATACTAAACACCACCAGCGCAGAACAATGAGACTAAGAAAAAACGCTCGCAAATATTACAAATTCGAATTAGGTCAAATTTTCGAACACCGTGTCATTGCCGGCGCAATCACGGATGCCTAGAGTCTTAGAAGATTTAATGGTCGGTAAGGCCGCGGTGTTATGCTACCTCGACAATGTACCCATTAATTTATCGTTCCCAAGAGGGACGTTTTCCGCAAACCGGCCGCGGTTGGAGCAAAACAGTTTACTTGTTCATTCGCTTTGTTAATACCAGCGGCGGCAGACTCTGAATTATGTTCTGCTTATCCAATAACAAACGCAATCGCAGTAATAAAATCAAAGGTAACAGCCAGCCCGAAACGGGTTAAGCAATGATATATTGTCCTCTAATCGGCGGTGCGCCGTTTTCCGGCTTTCGTGCGCCGCGATTACGGCAGTCAATTGTAACGTGCAGCAGAAGAAGCACGCGGAGTCTGCGCAGGCCGCCGAGGGAAACTCGCGATTATGTGAAAAATAATCACGTGATCCACTCGCTTGGTATCCATGTGGGTTATCGGAACAGACTCCTGCGCTAAACTGGGCGCTCTTCGGAGCCCGAGAAGAGTTTTTCTTGGAAAACTCACCACAAACCGGACTTTGCTGTTTTCTGTGTCGCGCTCGCGAATGCATAACCAGCAGGTTTAGCTGAAAATTTTGTTTTGAAAATAACCCCCCAAAGCTACGCCACTGGTGAACGATCACTTTCCCAATTATGCCACCAATCTTCCCGTCAAGGTTTTATGCTTATTAAGAAAATGCCAGGTTACGGATGGGAGCGATTGCATGCTGTGCAACCATCGCGACCGCCAATATGTCTGGTGGATAGAAGCGCGCAAATAACTCGACTATCCGCTTAAAGTGCGTTGCAGCAACCCGCACTACGACCGCCGATAAAAGAATTCGTCCACTGATAGTAAAGGTCAGTGCATCCGCGATAGTAGTCGGATTCCGTGCCGACAGACCCCCATTTTGCGCGGATGATCCACTTTTGACTTTTGAAATGAATGACTAGCCCAAGACTGTCCTCAGGGCGGAACTATCTGTTCCGGTTAAAGCGGGTCGATCTCGTCAATATAGACTTAGAAATTTGAGGTCAGAGCAAACAGTCGGAGTGACGAGCTGAAGAAAAAGGGTCAAATGTGTGATGCTCTCGAGTCGAAGTTGTCTTATAGCTGCAGAGTCTCGCCTTATCGTTTAAGTCACGATTATATTTATGCGATCAAATTGTTGCGTAAGAAAGTCGACGCTGAATGAATGGCCGGGAATGGCTTGGGAAAATAGTTCATCACCTTGCAGAGCAATTACTTTAAGGCAGCTCGAATGGATGGCGGTCGGAACTCGTTCTTGTCCACTGTTAACAGGGGCTTTATTGGCTCTTATTAGAGCGGAGGTGATTTAAGTCACTCCTTCCGTTTCAAGTCGTCGTTTTCTTCTTTTTTTTATATACTGTGGAAAAAACCTTAATTTATAATAAAATCAAGCCTTTTCAACTTGTGACTTTAATTGCACAATTGTTAATGAAAAAAAAGTATACAACAAAGTGTCTTTGTTTTCGTTATATAGCATGTCGTAAAGCATTAATTGTTGATAGAGTTTGATATTATGTAATTGATTAAGCGATATTGAACCTTTTTGAATATTGATATATTTGCTCAAAATTAATATCTTATTTTTTGCAATGCTCCAAAATTGTTTTCTGCTGAAAACTGAACTGAATTTTGGAAACTTTTATTTAACTTCGTCAAATTTTGCAAGTTGAATGATAGCCACTTCCCGATGTTTGATTGAGTTGAAATATATAGGCATGCAATTTCTATAGCATAGATATATACATATATACAACCGTCAAGTTTTCCTCCTTTAGTAACATTTAAATAACATTTATTTTTTTAAATTAATTTCTTGTTAATCAGTTTCTTGTACCTATACCATATAGTTTCACACAAAGTTGTTATTGATTGAGGTTGGATGCTCTTACTCATATATGGAGACATTTTTTTCAGTTCACGAAAAAAGTTCGTGTTAGTGCGTCAGTAGTAGGTACGAGTATAAGATAATAGAAATTCACGGTCAATGAATTATGTACGTTAAAGATGTAAATAATTTCTTTCATAAATTACGCGAAAACGCAGTCATAAAAACACAGACAATGTACAATTTAATTCTAAAACTAGGCTTAAACGGGCGTTTTCAAAGCAAATAGATGAAGCAATAGGAATTTTTCTCTGAAATCTAATCAGATATAGTTAGGTATATGAATAAGATAAATGACTTCATAGCCATTGAAATTTGAACTGGTACAAGAAAAGAATGCAGAACGCTTTACTTGCTAGATGTAAAGCATCCAAAAGATGAACTGCTTGCTTTTAAAATATTATTATCAATTACTCACACAGAGACATTGTTTTTGTTTTACAGTTTTTGTTTATTTTATTTTTTGTTTAACACATGCCTGTCACTATGAAAAACGTAAACATGCTGAGTGCTTGACAAGTGCCACGATAAACTTTGACTATGATTTGTCTAGTCCCTAAGTTTTATTGTTGTAAAACCTCATATCAGTTGATAAAAATGTAAAACGAACTTTAAAAAAACATTGTCTAAAACATTTGATGGCACAATTTCAAAACATTCTTTATATTATCAGTCTGATCCAAATAGAGGACAAAATCTCAAATTTATTTATTTGGCTCTTTGGTGTTTTATCTTATCTATTCAATTAAAATCGAGAAAAGGATCCTGAGAGAATATCAGCAACTTGAACGACAAAATAAATGGAGTGGTTTCAATACTGTTGAATTTTATCCTTGAGCTTATTTGTATTTTGTGCATTCTTCCGGTTGCCGGTTGTGTTTCATATTTTTTTGTCTTTGAGTCTACTGAAAATCTTATATATAAGTCTATCCAAATCTTAACTTGACTTAAATATTGTAGTATACATATACGAATTTATGGTTTATTTACATTTACATTCATTTTTGAATGGAATTCCGCGAATTTTAAGCAATACAAATGTCCATGATTTCTGATTTATTTTTATAATTTTATGACATGTACGATACAAAGATGTCATTAGTCATCCAAAGGTGACAAAAAAAGAACAAATTTTTGTTTTGTAGCATCTTTCGAAAACTAAGAAATTTTGTTTTAAGCATAGGTATATGAAAAGTTATAAGGGTTTCAAATTTCTAGATGATCAAGAAAATACAAGTCAAAAAAGTTTCGGAATGTAAGTTTACTATTATTTAAGTTATTCAGTAAAGAATTATTTTTAAAATTTATTGCCGAAAGAGCTTCATTCCATATCATAAAATTGGAAAATTGGAGCAGAAAACACTGTTGGCACTATCGTAAACATTAATTTCACGCCTAATCTTAAGAAATGAATAAAAAATAAAAGATAACAAATTTCAACAATCCTCAAACCCCCTCAAGAAATAAACAACTCAAAGATGAACAGTAGTCAGTCTATCTAGTTGCATAACATCAGAATTAAGTTTGTTTGTCCAATTAGCTAAAAGCTCAGGGCGAATATTTATTTATTTATTTTAGGCTTTGCTACACTGGCTAATCGATTTTTTTCCAGCCCAATCTTAAAGATATCCTCCCCGGGAAGCGTGCGGCCAAAACAAGTTTTCTAGACGAGCAGTGGGGTAAAGTCCGCTGGGTCTAATCTAGCGCACGAGCGCTTGGCTAGCGGCAGCTAGCAAACAATTTATTCAAAGTATGGCAGATCGCCTGATAAAAGCTGAGTGAGACCTGAAGAAGTTTCCTAGTGTTGGGGGCGAACAAAGGTGACAGTGTAAATATACCTAAAAATGTGGTGTGGATTCATGTACATTTCTAGAAAATTAACTTTCGCAATATTTACAAAAACTTAAATGGCAATTTACTCGAGATGAAATCCTAAGTGGTATTGGTTCGTAAATTGTTGGAATAAGAACTTGTTTCCGATGTTAGTAATTTTCTTGTCTATCCGTATGTTCTATATGATATATTATACATATACGAGAACTTCGAAAATTGTTCAAATCGTTTTTTCAGATGATCGGGATACTGATCTCAATCCGAACGAAAAATACACAGCTACTTAAGTCCACCAATAGATAGCGCGAGCAACGCCAAGAGTGGATAAGATAGTTAATTAATAAAATATACAGTTCTTTCTTAACACTTTCGCGGACTGAATGCCACAGCATTCATATTTTACATTGAGTTATATGACAGAAAAGCTTTTTGACCATATTAATACAAAGACGAAACCAACTTCAAGGTGATCTTTAACTTGAATGTGTCGAATGTTGGCTGCAGAATTTTTGTGTCAAGGAAACTGACAAGGACGAGCGAAATACCACCTCGCACCAGGTCTGCCAAAAAATGCACGCTCCCTTTCCCAAAACTTTCAATGTTAACGAGGTACCTGGCGAGGGAGTCAAATCAAAAGTGCGAATTGGTACGGTGCTTAGAACACAAACGAAGGATGTGCGATTAGACTTGTCAAGCGCACCTGAATTCTTTATGTGTGAGTTCTCATAGTTAAGTATTAGTTACGTCAATACAGGCTTTATAATAAAGTACATACCTACTTTTAAGAGGGTTGCTTCGCAATATGCATAAATTTCCATATTAAGTACTTCCTAATTCTTATACAATACTAATCGGACTTTTTGTAATTGTTTTGGGATTGTAATTATAATTTTTTAATTATTGAATTGAACGTTGAAATGTTTGGTTAAAGGGATGGGCTCGCTTTATTTTCTATTTAACGACGTCAATGAACAAGAGCACCCCGAAATTAATTGAAATAAGTTAAAAATGCACAATTTGATAGTATATTCAAGAATGCTCCTAAAGTTTTTCTCATTCCGTCTTGTTTGCTCAATATTTCTGTCCTTATTTATAAAGCACCCCCAAAAAATGATATGCACACGTACATTTGAATGTTTTAGCACTGTCGTTTTCTAAGGTACAGGGTGACGACTTGTGAACCTTTAGTTCGGTTTTTCGTCACCGAAGAGGTCTAATCATTTCGAGATCATGCTAATTTGCCCATCATGGGCACCGCGTCGCTTAAAATTGCAAATCCCGCTGCTGTTGGCGATGGCTAGGCTACCGGCGGTGACAACGACGTATTTAGGCCAATTGAATCATAAATTAACCCAACGAACAGAACAGGAGCGCGACGATGCCAAGAAAATTGTGTTCCAAAGTTTAATTATCGCCGTGCCGGCCGTGTCAAACACAACAATTGCGACTGAGTCACAGGGTGTACTCTCTCAAGTGGACGGGGCATCGCGAATTGCGTCAGAAAATACTTCGCGAAACATTTAGCGAAGTATTCGTGGAATAGAACTATTTGTGCAATCAGTTGCCGTATAGTCGCTGTTAAGTGCGTTCAGCATTGAATTAGGAATGCCTTCCCATTTCATTGAAAATTTCATTAAAAATTGAATTATGTGCACAAATTCGAATTCGGAATGACTTCCTGATTCCTCGTTACTCACGCGCTTCGGCCTTCCCGGGATTTTATTTTCGGTGGTTTTGTTGGGCTCGAGTTAAGCCTGAGCAGGATCCGCTCCGTCCCGAGGCCTAATGAATCGCACTGCATGAAGAGGGCAGTGATTTGGTTACTTAATGATTCTCTATTTAATTGACAATCGTAAATCTCAATAAAATTTCATCAACGTACTCAGTCAGTTACGTGGGCTACTTATGGGCGCGCCTTATTTATAGATCGGGGAAATTAAGACGACAACTTCATGGCAGTTTCCGCTGTAGGCTATGGTTTTCTTCTTGGTTTTGTTCTAATTTAAATGAATTGTCGCCGCGAGGGTCAGTCGAGTGACTAAACGAAATTTGTTTTTTGTTGCTCTGTTTCAATCGCCGCCACGGCAATTGTTGAATAATGGAAAATTCTTGTTTTGCAGCGGCGATTCGAATGGATTTGTTGAGCTGGTTCAAATTTTGAAGAAGAAAAAATCGATCTAAATTATATAAGTTATGTTTGTATATTGGGCACGAAATTGGTAAAATTTCCACAGTTCCAAAACTTTGTTGGATTATGACAAATCTTCATCATTTTACTCTTAGGTTCCTATTACAAATGATATTTTTTAGTTTTAGGAACTTTAATGTGTTAAGCTACTCAGTTAACACATTCAAGTTCGTTTTATTTTAACTTTAAAATTGATTCCAAAAGAAACTCATATGCCGATCTGCAGTATTTCCAGTTGAGAAATTTCTCTATTCTGTGACGTCACTTTTATATTCTGTGAATACAGAAACGAGCTGCTAAACTTATTCTTCTTCAATTCTAAGTTATGAATATTTACAATCTTATACATATAAAATTATCTATATTATAATATAGTATTAATGGCTGTTCATATTGTAAAAAATGACTAATTCACACAACATTATTTCTTCAAAAACTAGCTTTTCACGAATTTAACTCTATTTACAAACTGATTGGCAACTCTAAATCCAATTTACATGGCATGTTCCGCGTAATCAAGAACAAAAATCGGCGAAATGTGACATCATTCAAGCAAGATATGACGAATTGTGTTTTAAATAATGCACGTTTAGAAGCTTTTGCAAACTTAAAACCGAATGCAGGTTTAACAAATTGTAAGCGAATAAAAATGCATTTATAAAAACAGTAAATATGCATTACATATAATGAAAGAAAAAACGCTTAGAACTTCATATGTCAAAAATTATGGATCATGGATAATGTTGAATATGATACTCAATACTCAATAGTGCATTTTTTTAAAAGTATTGTCCTGTATGTTTTTATGACAATCGATGTTTTATTCCTTTTATACAATATTAATAGAATAGAATAATGAAAAACAAATACAATAAAGCGAAGAACGACGTAGAGAGTTTTTATTTCAAGGATTATTTTATTAACAGTCATAATAAAATGGTGAGAAGAAATACGGGGATCGCAGTAGCACTATAGGCAATTTAAGTATTTTACTTATACCTACCGAATTATGACTAAAATTAGTAACATGTTTAGTTGTCCCCTTTTTAGTCATTTCCCATTGGCCTTTCAGTATTGGTCTTCGCCTAGCTTCATCAGCATAAAATTCTACAATAAGAAGTTAATTTTTCTGAGATACATATTGTCGACTAACCGTGGCTGGGTTCGAACCAGCAAATTGGCGCTTCGCAGCTGTACCCATGCCGATTCCTTTTGACCGATTGAACCTTAATAAAGCGATGTGTGGCGTGGCCTACTTAAAAATCAAATTTGGATTTGACTATTTTTAATACTCAGTATTGAACAACGGAAATGTTTGAAAATGTACACAGTTTCGGCAATATGTAGGTATGACGCAAAGAATTTTTTGTTTTATGGACCACTCGAAGGAAATTAAGAATATAGGTACCCCGTCTTTCATAGGTTATTATTATAGATTAAAAGCGAAAATATTTGGCAAAATTCATTATTACTTTATATGTAAGACATATGATTGCTATCCGTATGAAAAATTTATTTGCGAAATTAATCCGTTGCTTTGCGCGTCACAGACAATTTGAGTTATTTAAGTAAGTAACTTTACGATGTAAAGCTTTTGAAAGATTACCCAACATGAATAACAATTTTATGAAAATTGCATCCGGTTACATCCAATTAAACCTTATTTAAGTCGATTAGGAACATACCTCGCGAGCGCTTGTTTTTATCGGTTCATCAATCGATACAGTGTTTAGCGCTGTAACCCTGCCTTCCCCCGCGAAAGTTTCCGAGCGCAGAAACAATTAATTTGCTTTTTGGATGACGTCAAGGTTTCGACAAAAAACGGCAAATTCTCGATAAATGCCATTAGAGTCAGCCTATTGTGCTCCTGTAAGCAAACTTTGTTGAAAACCACAAACATCTGGTCCTAAATGGCACCGCTTTATTGATGTTTTAATAAAACAGAAGAAATAAAGTTTCCTCCTATTTACACACGAATGCATTATAAATATTTGAGCTCTCGACATGTTACGTAAGGCGGGGCTCCCGTGGCCCTCCTGATCAATATTGATGACTTCTGTATTATCACCAGCAGTGATTGACATCTTTATCGCACTTTTTCAAAGTGATTTCAAGCACGGCCTGTTTTTGTGCTAGAAAACATCTTCTGAAGGCGTCGAAATCTTCGTTTATCTCGGCACACTGATCTGTGAGCCAACTAAATGCAGAAATCGCTTTAAAAGTATTTTTCAATCTCCCACTTGAAAAGGATCGATTCTATTCCTGAAGTGCTTTCAGCAGTGCAAAATAACATCGAAGCGGCGATATTTTCGCCAAACTCTAATATTGATTTCTTTCTATTTAAATTTGCAATTAACACTGCCCAGCTAAAGTGGGTTGCTATTTTCGAGCCGCTAAATACAGAGCGCGTACTTAAAGAATTGAGATTGACTGCAAAACAGGCATCTGTGACGCCGCCCGATCCGAGGATTTTAAAATGTCTCCAGTTTTATTTTTTGTGAATGACTAAAACAACGTTTTTAGTTTTTGTCTTACGGATTTAAGATAAGCAGTTTTTTAGAAAAACAAGTTAAATATTTTTAGCACTTTCTACTGTGCTTGTCAGATCTGGGGCAAATTTATTAATAAACAAGGACATATGAGTTCTTTTCGAAATATTTAGGTTACTACGACGAGAAGAGGTCAATGGTCCTCACGGGTTTCAATCGATCTTTTAAAATCTACAAAATATTTCAGGCAAACCGTTTTAGCGAGTATTTTTAAGTAAATAGAATAGCGAAATAGAATTAAAAGACAAAAGAGTGTTGTCTTGACCCCACGTTTAATGTTTAACCAACAATATCCGTCCTTTATTTTTATTAGAATATAATTGTATCGTTTATCTAACCAAAAAACATGATCACTCGAATAATGCTCGCATAAATTACATCTAAATACTGCTGAGTAAATTGTAGCAAACATATTTCTCGATAAACAATTTATTCATTTGCTTAGCACCAGAAGTGGCATAATGACGTGACGCGGAGAAAAGCTCTAACATGGTACGATTTTCTTCTTACGTAGTAAACAAACAAAAAATTTTAAAAAGCGATAACAAGCCAAAACCCAATCAGCACAACCAAAACTTGATTGGTGGCATTAATTAGCGTTTAACTTGTGGGGAAAATAGCCAATTGCTACAGATTGACATATTGCTCCCGAAAATAACACGTAAGTCTAGAATCTGGTTCAGAGCGGATTTCTGAAGATTGCGTCATCAGTTATTTGACTTGGTCATTAATCATATAACAAATTTATGATAATGGGAATCATAACACTTGGTTAGATCAATATAAGTGCCATAGAATAATGCAAACCATTTATTTTTTAAGAGGAAATAGTTATTTATAAAACAAAAATAAATTGAAACTTAAAAAGTGCCTTTTAAATTCGCGAAATTCATATACCACAAGAATTTTGTACAAACTTTGAAGTTAAGGCTTTTGATAGGTAGACCTTCTGATTGATGACCCAGGTCTTCCTACAAATAAATTGCGCTCTCCTCACGCCACGGAACTTAATCTTGATGATTTTGTTTGAAAATTGTGTATGAACAAAATTTCGAACTTCGTGCGAATTCAATATCGGATCTGGTTCTGGGTTTACTGAATTAAAAACAAACAGTCAACTGCATAAAAGATTTTAAGTTTTGCGAAAAGCACATCAAATAGCCATGATACTTGCCCATTCAAACTTCAAACCTTGACCCAGATAAATTTTTGGATTACATTTTTGACTCAAAGTAGATATAAATGCAGGCAAAATGATTACTGATTAAATTGTTGATTTATTTAACTTTTTCTGTTTGCTCAAGACAAGACCATGACATTGAAACCCCTTGTTGAATTTCAATCAATTCTAAGGACTGTTTGAAATTTGTTTAGATCAATAAGTAAAAAATTGTACTCTAAAGAACCTCAACTAATAAGACGGTGATAACAAAATATCAGACTTGACGCAATCGAACTGATAGTAGTAAATTGATAAGATTCGAACAAAAGATGGCATTATGCTTCTGAATTGCATAATTTTAGAATTTAAATTCAGATGATGATTCTTTGTCTAAGCAACCAAAAAATACGACTACCGAGTGTCACCTTTCGCCGTAAATGAACAAAACAAGAATTTTCATTGAGCTGAAAAATTATTTTCCCCCAAAACTGAAGCGAAAATAAATTTTCAAAGGAAAACTAATTAAGGCCCCCCGACGTCCTCCGTCCACAAACCCCTTCACCTCGATGCATTGAGTGAGTGACTTAGTCCAACTTGGACTTCGAGAAGGCGCTCCAACGTCCACCTGAGTGAGGCTACGACTGTGAGTTTCTCATTTTCATGAATAATAGAATTTGTACAAAGTGAATCGACAAGTTGAAAGAATATGGCAAAGTGCCACAGCGTCTGACAAAAGTGCGGCCGCGGCGAGCATTATTACAAGAGAATAAAGCGCCTTGAGGGCGATTGTGTGTCACATTGAAATCGTAAATTATTATTGCTTAAAGAGCAAGCGACAATTACACGACTTCAACTAATTTCCCCTTACAGTTTAAGAATTTTTACTTTGAAATGGCCGCTGCTCCGCAAAACAAGGAACGGACAGATGACGGATATTTTTTAAAACCAGTTTTTTTTTTCAATTTACCTGCTTTCGTCTATCTGTTTAGTTCTTAAAATTCCTTTCGATCGGTATCAAATTGTCATGGTGGAGGGGGAGGGCAATTAATTGCAAACTTACAACTTGCCATTATTTTTCTCACTAACACATCAAAACACACGACGACCCCATGAGAACTAATCTTCGGGGATCCGTGGGTAAAACTTAAAAAGCTCACGTCGTTTTCTAAAACTTGCGCCGCAGTAAGGTGCGAGTAGAATGGACTATATTCGTTTGTTGAAAGCGAGAAAAGGACGGACAACTAAAGCTGTGTTCTGCTGTGTGGAACGATGACGTAGTCGCCGTATTCGGCTCCGTCCGGTACGGCATAGCGCAATACTTCGTCTTCAACCTGTTTGTATAAAAGTAATAACTTTTGCGAGCAGACTTTCAGTCGCCGCCGACAAGTGCCTTCGAGAGAAGCTTTCCAGAAGAGGAGTTGCGCCATAAGCGATACGCCGGCCCCAGTCAATTCAATTCCAAGTTTCAAGTATTTTGTGAGAATAGCTTTCCTTTGTGGGGCTTAGCAGCTTGCCAGTCTTAAGCCGGTTGGGGTTTTGTGGAAAATATCTTAAATTACGGTTTTATTGCTTCAAAGACATTTTTTTTTAAATTTGAAGAATAGTTCGTGTTTTGTTGCAATTTAGCGAAAAAAAGGGAATATTGTAGAACTTTAGTACCGTGCAACGATAGTTACGGTCCAGAGACGAACCCTACGCCCCGAAAGCGTCTGGAAAAAACATTCATATCAGTAGTTTACGCAAGAGAAGTGATAGAGGCCAAGGAGCCAACAAAGTGCTGTGATATTAAAAGATAAGATACCTATCAGGCCGAGAGACGTTTTAATAATAATTAGTGCAATAAGTGTCGAGAGGAACGCCCAGCGACTAAAAATGGGTACCATGTCCATTCCGCAGCCCGAGAGCTGGCTCTACGAGATCTGGCAGAAGGGTCAAGACCGACCCTGTTACGTGATGGTCCCGAACGCAAATGTACGTACCTTTTTCACCTGATTTAGTCACTTAGATCGGAACGGCAAAAAATCGATAAGCCCTACTAAAAATCGCCCTTTCACGCCCCGTGCTCCCCGGCTGAAAATAGCGCACGTGCTCCCTTCGCAAAAAAGTTTAAAGCTCACATGCCGGCGGCCACTTTATGATTTTTTGCAGGCGGGGGTTTTTCGAATGCGGCCCCACACCTGCGCCCGCACCCCGCCCGCAAAAAATTCTTAACTGCGCCGAAATGTTTATCGGTAACTTGTTTGCCTTCCCCACTTTTCACTTCCGACTCCACTCCCCCCCCCCCCCACTTTTTAATAACTATTCATAAGGCGCTGCCCCGCAAAAATAAAACATTTATTCGTGGCTCAGATCGCGAGTTTTTCATTTCAGGTTTTACAATTGAATTTTAATTTGCTATTTATAATCGCGTGTATTTGCGGGATGCGTAGTCCAGACTTTTTTTATCATGAGATTAACTCTTTGTGCCCCCCAAAAATAGATTTTTTTTTGCCGGTGCTGCGAAATTGCATATTTAATCGCAAACCGGTTGTTGGAAGTGACTTGAAATAAAATTTTATTTCCTAATTCGTTTCTTTTTTTATTTGAGTAATGGAAGCAGGGAAATGTGTGCTACAATTTCAATTAATTTTTCAGTACCGAACAATTGATTTTTTTCCCCATTCGAGTGCAGAGTGATTTCAGTCTGCTGCCTTAAAATCAAAATGGCGAGCTGAAAAAGGCATTATCACCATCGGGTGGCTTCTAGCCGGGCGAAAACTTTTGAAGGTTATCTTTTGTACAATTCAGCCTGCAACGAATGGGCTAGTGATTATTTTTTATTATTGTAAATATTACCTGCATACATATATAAAACTGAGAAATAGAAGAACCTTACCTAATCATAGTTTATTCTATTATTATTCGATTTATTGTTGTAATATTTAGTATTTATATTTTCCTACGACACCTACTTACATGTGTTAATAATTAACCTTTTAAGTATGCATAGTTTTCAATTCGCTTTGAAGTAAACTGTCTCGTTTTTTATTAATCAAAATCATTTAACGTTAATTTAAAAACTTAAGCGCAAAAAAAAGTTTAGTAACTATACGTTTTTACAATAAGTCGAAATAACCGAAGCTTCACTATATCCGGACCTATAATCGAAAGTTCAATATCTGCAATTAAAAATCTAAAATAACACTTACAACATTAACTTATAAAGTGCTTTCAAAACTCGTGGCCACTTATGAAATGAAATATATTTTGGTATATCCCTTCTACGAGTATGACTGCCAAATCGATCCCTTTCGAATATGTTTTAGATAATAGAAACTTGAATTTTGTGGATTTGTACTATAGTTCTGCTTTTGGCATAGGTACATTAATAGATATTAATTTGACATAAAGTGGCTAAAATTTTTTCCAAATAAATATTGTGCTGGAATTTTACGCATTTAGGAAGTCTTCCTACTAAACGAATATTTTATAATTTAGCGGAAATGCACAAAAGCTTAAAATAAACAGTATTGAGCTTCAGTAGTGTATTGATAAAAACACAAAATTAGCAAATTCGCCGGATATGTTGATTATAAACCTGGTGAAAGAGTTATGATATATGATCTTGAACCTGGGACTTTGTTTAAAATTTTAATATCGAGGCCAAGCTCCTAGACTTTATTTTTACATGCCAAAAAGAAAACAAGTTTTGTTGTTTTAGTACATACATAACATATACATATGATTTGAACTCGCATGTTTTCTCGTCACACGTAACTCGCGATGATTAAACACCAATTTATAAACTTCTCGTGCTATTGTGCAATAAACTCTAATTTTATTAATCTTTTTGTATATCGTCTTTTCGCGGACCTATGAGGTATAATTGTAAGATAAGAGCGCTAATGGTTACATTTTACAACAAATTAAGTTTGAAAAATTAATAGTTTCTTATCACGCCATCTCTAAAGTTAAAAATTAATAATTAAAGAAACCGATACACAAATATTTAGACAAAACAGACATTTTATTTATTTCAGAAATTATCAATTTTAAAAGGAGTCAACAACTTAAAGCATTTTAAAAAGAAGCAATTAATAACATTTTTCTTTAATTAATTCCATTCAAAATATTTATCACGTTCCCATTCTCACCGTTCTATTACTTTTTACAATAGGTAAAGCCGTGAATTATGTGTAAAATGTTGAAAAGACACGACTGCTAAATTTCCTTTTAAATTTTACTGTCTTTAAAATGGAAAACAGTGATAAGGTTTGAGCTTAATTGCTTGAAATTAGGTAAATACAATAGATAAGATTTCTCTGAGCAAGATAAATATAATGTTTCTATTTCTCAACAGGATTTCCTTAATAAAAACTTGTTATTTTGAAAAACTTTTGTAAAATGGATGAGTACTCAGTAATTTTTAATTGCTGTTGTGCAATCGTAAAATTAATTTTTTTTTTAAAGTATGTCAGTAAGTTACACTTTGTTTAACTAAGACCGCGCTGTGCTCTAACCGAAGACATTAATATTATAGATATCACATAACATAAATTACTTCAAATGTTTTGACTTTAGAGTGTTATATTAATTTTGGATAGCCATAAATGAGTCACGTTACAGAGTTAAAAGCTAGCAAATATAAAAACGATTATAAAAATACTAACTTAAAAATTGCAGATACATATACATATATTTTTTCCTTATAAGTTTATTATGAGTAGTATTTGTTACCATGCCAGGGAGCGGTTGCATACATATGTCCATTTATCTACATACCTATTTACCCTTAGATGACTAGACATAACTACTATTAAATTCAAATTGTAACCAAAAATAAGAATTCATTGTCAAGGACACGCACAGAACACACCTAACAAGTATGTAATTGGATTTATTGCATATTTCCCTCATTTTTTTTTTTGGTAAATCTAATCAAACGTCTGGCTACTTAAAGTGGCAAGTAAACAAGAAGAAGTCTGATACTACAATTCGTTTTCCTTCTCAGTTATTTTTGCGTTCTTTTAATTATCATCACAGTCTCACAGCAATATAAAGCAAGTGTAAAAATAGACCGTGGATAAAAGATATCGCTATTCTAAGGTGTGACGAAATCATACCCTTTTTGCGTTTCATTTTTGCTAAAATCTTGCCACGTAAACATGAGAAAGCAAAACCTTTTTGTGAAATAGAGTAATTAACTCGATCCGCATCCCTTCAGCTCATATGTAAAGTCGTGAACCCCTCGAAAGCGAACAATGGCGTGCGTTACACCCTTAGTGGAAAAATAAAAAACATCCATTTCGCGTCGGCTGGGAGACTCTTTCAGCACCGTGCCTCGTTTTGATAATTATGGTCTGACTGTCAAGGACGTTAGCTTCGACAGAGCTGGGCGAGCACGTGATAGAAAAATGTCTAATCGGTCTCAACGACGGCACTTGAGATAGAGAGTCCGAGCTCTTTTCTGTTGTTTCAAATATTAAGAACAATTTTTGCCTTTTCTTATAGCGCGATCAAGATAAGGTTGTTTTTACTCGATGAACGCCTGCTATCAGTACAGAGCACGCGATCGAGGTCAGGGCAAATATAGTCTCAGTCTTTAAGGAAATAAGATTTATTCTACCACTAAATTGAATTCTTTGCTTTGACTCTGATTTATAATATTTCGTTTTTTCCTTTTTAATTTCAGGATCTTGTTAAATCTCATCTGATGATCGCTGTTCGAGAAGAAGTTGAGGTCCTTAAGGAAAAGATAGCTGAACTGATGGATCGGATCAATCAGTTGGAGCTGGAAAATACAATTCTGAAAGCGAACGTATCACAGGAAACTTTATCTCAGCTATCGCAAACAATGCAGACAACATCAACGAAAGCGCCACAGAACACAAACACAAGCAACGGTCCTGTATCGTAAAGAAATTTTTATAAGCAAGCTGAAAACGGTGCATTCATCGCGACGTGTGATTGTATTAAAAACGCAGCAAGACAAATGCTCTTGCGCACACCCCGCACTCTGCCGGGGTTCTAGATTTTAAATAGCAAACACAACAAAACTAAATAACAAAAACCTTTATAAACCACTTTTTTTTTGAGCTATTAAAAATATTCCAAGAAAACATAACAAGACTAAATAGAGAGCTGATGAAGCAAACAGACAGCCAAAAGAAGAAGAAGATTTACTTTAGTAGAAGTAGAAAACGAAGTGATAGCTCAACTAATATGCAAACTAGCTATTGCACACCGCAAACAATTTTGAAATTTAGTCCTTTGTCGTGTTTTCATCAGTCGTGGTAATCAAGCGCCTTCCAATAAGATGACTTAGCTCGAATCGCAGCAGTGCGCTTTGACCTTCAACAATAAGCCGAAAACCTTTGCGTCCAAACAAAACACACACATTTTAAGAAACACGCTTCTGTTTTAAAGTAAACCTTTTTTGACAGAGCTGTGCGCAAGGCGCTTCCTTCTCGAATCCATACATTACCTTACACACAAAAAGAAATTTTATAAGAGCGAGAAAAAAGAGAAGCGCGACCAGCCATTGGTGTAGCGAACGTAGAGAGGCAGTGGCGTGCAAAAAAGCGCCAGATAACGGAGGTAGAGAAAAAGAGAGGAGGTGGGAGAGTTAGAGAGAGATCGAGAACGAGAGAAAGAGAGTTGCTGGCTACGCGAGAGAGAGATAGAAAGGAATGGATTTTCTGTTTAATTATTTGAAAAATTGTGATAATTTTGCAAGAAGTGAAGCATGTAAATTTAAATTACTACATATTATAGTAAACGCATAAATCGTATATTTTTTTACTGGAATAATTTCTTAAAAGTCGTCTGTATATACATGTATGTTTGTATATATTGCAAAATGATTAAACAATTGGAAACGATGTTGATGTATGTGTAGGAACGTATCAAACAATTTTAGTAGAAGTTTTTTTTTCTGTATTCTGATCAGAAATAATGTTTTGGCTAGAGAACGTGAGTCATATTAAAAAGTAGCTCGAAATCTCACTAGATGGAGGCACAACACAGTAGAAGGATGTTTTTTTTGCAAGGAACTGAAGTTAACGGATCGATCAGTATAAAATTATTAAGTATAGTAGCTTGATTTACTAGCCTAGCCGGTGGTTTTGTTTTAGTACTATGTTTTTATGCAGTGCACAAGCTCTTTTCGGGGAAAAAAAAAACAAGGCAAAAATGTGTTCACACAAATCTTTGAGACATAAACTGAGACGAAAACAAATGTATTTTGTATTTTAGACACGTGACCCTATTTATAAATTTTACTTTTTTTTAACTCTTCTTTAATTTTAAGACGAATATTTTACGATAAGGTCGCTTTTTGCACTGAATAAAAGCAGAGTACAAATTACGCGGTATTAGGAGTATACGGACCGGGTCCGGTTTTTAGATGTTTAGAATTTTTGTGATAATAAAAAAGTTAAAACAGACGGAAATGGAGATTTCCAGAGTTTTTCGTTAATGTAACTTCATCCCATGACGGAATTTTCAATCAGTCCTTGCCATTTGATACGCGCAGAGACCGACTTACACCAATTCAAGGGGCGAGCTACTCCATAGCCAGCCCGAAAAGATACTCCGAGCTTGCTACGGTCTGCAACCGAGCGAGCCATTGCAGAATCACCGCGAAAATAACTTAAACACTCGTGCACTACTCTTTTGTCCGTTCGTGGAGTTTTAGTAGGCCAAGACCTTTGCCGAGGTGCCCAGGAGCACTTTTTAATAAACAAGGCCGAGCCTATGATTAACGACACAACGCCGTAGCCCGTAGCACCTTCTACTACACTAAAACGCTAAAATCGTTAGACACGTGAAATTGAGTTCCAACCTTAGTTCTAAGCCCATGTATGAACATGAAAAATTGTAATTATTAATTATTAATGAGTAGTACGCTTAAGGACTATTATAATTACTATTACGCAACTTTGTTTCTTATTGTTAATTTATTGAAGAAGAATATTATTATAATTATTGAAGAACACACACTACTATTTTTAAAAAAATGCAAAAACGAAAAAAAAAGAAAAATCTTTATACAACTCCTAGTCTTCTTTATTATATAAATAATTGAACCAAAATAATATAAAAAGAAAAAGTGATTTAAAATACATCTAAAAATAAAAGAGAAAATATTTTGAAAAAAAATCCCCCGCCTTTTTATTTGTTTCCAAAATTGCGTTCGCCTTTTTCTTTTGCTTCCTTTTTAGCATCTTTCAGCGGATCTTGGTGATTTATTTTTATTTTATTGTCACATAATTATTTTATATGTGTTTTCCTTTGTTCGCCCGGAATTTTTATTGAGCACTTTCTTTTGCGGGGGCGCAAGTATTTACTTTGTTTTTTTTTCCTTTTAGTGTTCTTAGCGATCTTGCCAAATAGCTTTCAGTGTTTCATATTAACAATTGAACAGGTTTTTGTAAAATTTTAAGTGGACATTCCAACAGAGCTCTTATCTGAAAGATAATTAAAGTTAAAATAAAACTTAGCCGTACTTAAAAAGTGTAAAGCAATGAAATGTTTAAAAGTTATTCGATAATATTTTTTAGAGTAAATAAGTTTTTTAAAGCTAATGAATATTTAGTTAATCCTGAGTGTGCAGATTGCCAGTAAAATATCCTCGATTTTGGCTGTATATCAGTAGAGCTAAATTCTGATATGTAGAGCTTCTTTTTCGATAATTATCTATTTTAATTGGCTGTAATAATTGTTATTATTTAAAATTAATGCACGGCATTTTGTATGAAACAAATTTGAATAAACTTTTCGCTAATACTGAAGATGAAAAGGATGGATCCGGGTCCAAGAAAACTTGACTTGATAAAATACCCTGAACAGGTTTAAAAGTAGACTGCCATGTAACACCATTTAAAAATGTGTTTGTTTTTACGATTTCAGAGACAAACCCTGAGAAATTTTACTTTGGTAGATGCATTTAAATTTTTTGTACCACTGCCTCCGCAGAAGACGATTTCATTAGCTTAAATTGAAGAATAATTTAAATAATTTGTTATTGTTTAATATTTAACAAATTATTAATTCTGTCTACTGTAATATATTTAGTATAATGGAAACCTCCTTTCTTGAAACATTACAAATAATTAACTTGGGAACAAATTTTGAACTCAATTTAATTAAATGAACTTCGGAACACGTTCGTGTGTAGCTAAAGCAACTTTTTAGTTGTCTCGTTAGTGCTGCGTATAATAATCTTTATTTGGAATTACCTCAGCACACCTTTGTGGCATAGGCTATTAAATTCATAATAGTAGTTTGAGATATGCTTTCCCATTATTATTGTCAAGGTTTACTTTAGTTCTGTTTTATTTTAGAAACGTTGAATTTGGACTCGCCGTTTAAGGACCCCCAAGATATTTTCAACAAGATTCAAATCTGCTGATCCGGTCAATCACGAATCGAAGCCTAATCTCATTTACCAGCTTCGATGTGTGCTTCGGGTCATTATAATGCTGAAACACCCATCGAAGAGACGTTTACAATTGCGTCTCCAAAATATATTTGTAAACAAAACGGTCCATTATTTCCTTTTATTAAAAAAGTAGTACCCACGCACTTCGCCGAAAAACAGGTTAAGAAGAAAATAATTTTCAATACATATTTTGATATTTTCAGATACATTGGTTTATTTTTATTTTTTTGTCCACTCCAAAATGCACCAATTTCGTTTAAATTTCTATATTAACGCAACGATATTTTGTATCTGGGTAATATCATTTCATTGCGTACGCCCGTTCAGTAGTTATCAGAGTGTGAATTGTGAAATTAGTCGAGTAGGTGTTCCAAGAAAAAATGGTCACTCAATAACTTCACCTTAGTGTACTTACTTTTTGTGAATAAGTGTATATAAGTTTACATTTGGGTGTAAGTTTGGGGGCCGGTATTACCCATATGTTTTTTTTTTATAATTCCATAGAAATGCCAATTAAATAGGCAGGCATTCATAATCCTCTTCTACAAAATTTTTAAAAAAACAGTAAAGACTTCAGATCCAATAAACATCTGAAAAACTTTCAAGACATATATCCTATCTAAGATCTTTACCAAATAGCAATTATCAACAATACATTAATAACATAATATTTTCAGAAATATAAGAGGAAGTTATGTGCCATAAAAAAAAAAGGCACACCAGTTTCCCATACATTTCAGACAAAGCCCTTTGATCTTCATAATTAATTTTATCGAAATATATTCAATTAAATCTTGAAATCCTTTTTATCATGATTTGGGCATTAAAATTAAAAAATAATAATACTTGAAAAACGTCTAGCACTCAAAAGTTGTTATAAAATTTTTGAATTCTATAAAGTCTTCCCATTTGGCGAAAACTCCGACTTTTAACATTTGTAAAAATTTACTAGAACTTTTCTGAATTGAATAATCAACGCAATTAAAAATGAACAGATGAATCGTCGAATATTTTCCAGCTGTGCAGATTTGCTCTTTTCTGCACTGCTAATTTTCTATGAAAGGTATGTACTATGCAAACAGTCTACAGACTGTTGGGATTTCCATATTAGAGAGCAACGCAAACCAGACTTTTTCATAATAACAGTGCCGATTAGACAATGCTATTCGCAATAACATATTATAATTTCATGGTATAAGAAAACTAAATTAATTAAATTAAAATTATTATTTCATTTTCATGGTATACGAAAACTAAACGAGAGCTGAGGTTTGTGTAAAAAGCATACTGGTCACTTCTTTTAAAGTTTTCCTGTATGAATAATTAATAGAATAGGACATGTTGTAAAGGTTCAATTCAATAAAAACCCTGATATATCCATTCGTGTTTTGCAATTGATAGAAACCGTAAAAACGAAATTTCTCACTTTTAAATTTTTGAAATAGAAATCAAATTTTTTAAATAGGATTGTGAAAACATTAAAACTAAATTTGTTCAATGAGAGAAAAATCATTTACCAAATAACTGTTGTTATAGAAACTCCGAAAAATAGTTGTTTCACTTTTATTGGATTGCTAATGAAGTTCAGTCGCTGGATTCAATAATACGATTTCGCCGAAAATGTGAAACGAATGCTGATAGGATGGAGTCCCGCCGAAATGGATAAGTCGGATTCCATAATGTACAGGCAGGAACAACATTCTTTGCTTACCTTCTGGTCTTCACTTATAACTGCTTTCAAATACATTGTTTTACTTACATAAGTTATCTTTTTCGTCTTCCATTTATTGCCCTAAACATGATTTGACTCCAAGCTCTCCAAAACCTGTGCCCTAGAGAAATATTTAGTTAAAGTTAGTTTCAACCATTTTAAAGACCTTAATTTATAAATAGTACATCCTGTCGATGTCTATTTATCTCTATAAGAAAGCTAAGAATTAGTCACTTTACCTTCATTAAAAATTATTCACTTTATTCGTCTCGAAGTAATTACATATTTGTCGAACAAAAATCAAACTTACTCCAAAAGTCCAATAAATAATCGGTCAGTATAGGTTATTAACCGCCATATACTTTGCTCTTACTACATATGTATGTATACTAAGTATTAATCATACATATATACAAGACTATCTTGTTAGTGCTGGGAAAAAAGAAAATATTGAAAGTAACATGCTTTTATTCAAAGTGAAGCATTCACATGTCATACAAAAGTCCGAGACGTCTGATTCCGATGAATTGATTATCTTTCTTGTGTGCCTAAATAAAAACTTCTGAGAGTTTGGCCAAAGTACAAAGGAGGTGTAGCACATCTGCTGACTAATGACCGCAAAAGTTTCGTTCAACACTAATTATTTCATTTTTTTATATATTTTATAATAGGAATAGCTTAGACACTAATTACTTCTTTTCCTTTCTTTATGCTAGCAACAGCTTAGACGTGACATTGACGTCATTATTATTCTTTCGTGGCTGAAATTATGTTGCAAAAATAAGTACTTTTTCATATTCATGTAGATATTAGGGAGTTTTTTTAATAGGACTGAAAAAACTTCCATCTAAGAATCTAAGCAAAATCTCCTCTTGTTCTGGATAGGCGAAAAAATCAGCTATAGTCACTGTGGCTATCAGAACTTTAAAGAGCTAACTAAATATGAATTTGTTTATTTGGAAGATTTTTGTATTTTTTAGACCTATGGAATTTATGCTTATATAGTCTATGATTAGTTATCACTTAAAAATTAAAATCGT
Organism: Machimus rusticus; assembly: GCA_951509405.1. Classification (NCBI taxonomy): domain Eukaryota; kingdom Metazoa; phylum Arthropoda; class Insecta; order Diptera; family Asilidae; genus Machimus; species Machimus rusticus. Next base: position 961,232 of record OX608052.1, on the reverse strand, counting down.
CATTAAAATCAGCAACACTTATTAGAAAGTGAAATTTTTTATTATTTTTTTATTTTGTAGCTTTTAAAACATATTGTTTAAAAATGTTTGATGTTTTGTTCTTGGTTACAAACTACAAGAGAAATTTATAAACGAAACAAGTGATATCTTTTCAACCGCAGGACGGTTTTTAGTTTTAAATTATAAAACTCCTTAAGCCTTGAAATAACTACTTATCTAAATTGCCTGTCAATTTTCGTACAAGCCAGATTTACAATCTAATTAGCGGCACAAGGCCGGGTACTTTGATAATCATGCCATTAAAAATAAGAAAGTAAGTTTCTAATTCAGTTGTTTGCTTTCATCGTTTTCTAAGAAAAGTCAAAACTTCAGCCATGACGGCCTGATAGGCAACCTTGACTTGAATGAAAACCAGGAACATTTTCTCAGTCTAAGGACTCGCACCTCGTTGAAGGTAGGACTGCAATAGTTCGTGACCTTGATATAATAAAGCTTCATTAGACATACCTAGTGACTTAGACAAGATCTATAACTAACTAAATTGAACTAAAACATGTCGTAAAACTAATTACGCAACGCATCAACTAAAATATCTAATATGTATAATATTGGTTGAATTTTCATTTCGACATCATCATTTCATGAAAAATAATAACAAAAAAGTTGAAATTAAATTGTCGCGATCTTAAAATAAAGGCAGCAGATACAGAACATTTTTAAATCCATTTTCAGTATCTGGTGGTATTCAAATACCGTAATTTGGTAAGTCAAATATCTAGCGTCTCTTATATTTTCAAATTTATTAATTGCAGTAAACTTTTGTAACGGAGTTCAATTTTTCGCTATATTATTAGAAATTACACCAAAATTTTTAATTATTGGAATCAATTTTCATAAATGTACTCACTTCCCCTCATTAATCTAAAATAGTGTCTGTCAAGAATGTGATTTTTATTATGTTTGAAGTTTACGTACATTTATTTATCACTCCGGCATAGTTACAATAATAATTAGTATTTGTCCTAGTACTTGCTGTCGCCTCGAAAAATGAATTTATACTTATAGCTTATAGTACAGGCCAAAACTGCTTTTCTCCTTATCAGTGGAATTAGAATTGGATTTTATCACTTTAAAAAGTTGTCAAATAAGTTCCTTTAAATGTTAATATTTTATTTAAAATTCGACACCACTTGCTTAACACCAACATATTTCTTAAGCAAACTCGATACAGTATTTTGTTCAACTATTAACATACATATTTATTTATTTCCTGATTTCTATTATAAGTACATGCATGGTTAATGCTAATAAAGGAAATATGCATGAATTAATAGATTGTCTCTAAGTAAATTAACAGAACAGAATGCTTTAGCTAAAAAATGTCGTCGTGCACGAATTTGAATAGTTTACGTTAAATCGCTTTCGATTAATATGAACGCGGTAGAAGGCAATCCAAAAGGTTGTAGCAGTTGCAGTTTATTGCTATACAGGCCTTACATTAATATCATTAATTTTTACTAACATTACATTAATATGATACTGGAAACAAAGTATAGAGTTAAACTATGCGCGAAATTTATTGAATAATAAATTATTTTATTATTTTTTATGTAGTTAACGGTTGAAATTGTATGGAATTTTTTTTTTTTGCTATTCATGTCGTAATTTTAGTTTTCTGAAAAACATAGTAACTTAGACATTTCCAAAGTTTTAAAATGTCCACTTAAATTTAACACAAAGCCGCGAACAAATGTAATATAAAAATTCATTACTTGTCTCGTTCATATGTATATAACAACAGATATGGATAAATAGTTTTAAAACACTTTAATATTTACATACATACGTCCATGTATGGTAATTTAAGTTGACGAATTTAGTTTTTTTCTAAAGTTTTCCAGAATTATACCTACTACTAATTTATTATTATTTATTTTCATTTATTTCGATTTATATTGTATTTTATACTTTTACATTTCATAACATTTTTAAAACATCCCCAGACGTAAAAATCAAGTTTTTTTAATTTACTGTAAAAGTAAGTTAGACTAGAAGTTGTGCAAAAATGTGTATTATCATATTAGCTCTTTGAAACTATAACTGCCAACCAATCATAACACAAATAAATTTTATAAATACATACAATACAATATCGATGGTTGGTATTTCTAAGGTTAAATGACATCATCTTCATGTCTATTCTAAGATTATTGGACACCTTTACACTTATTGTAGCAGGATGAAGGGAATATATTCTATACGTGAGCAATAGTTCCTCATAACGAACCCTCATAATTTACATCTAATGCATCGATTTGATTTGGTCTTATTTGTTTTAAGGTTATTGCTTTTTATACTTACTTTAATAAATTTAAAAAAGATTGCTAATAATTTTGATCATGAGGTAGAAATGAAATTAGTGGTAATTCAATTTCATATCTATTTGTCATCAGAACAAATTCATATTAATAATATCTAAAAAAAATAATGCATAATCTCTGATATAATTTAGACTCGATTGAAAATAATAAATGTGATTTTTAATAGCATTTATTTTCGGGTTTCTCTGGTCATATGCAGGTCACTTCATATTTTAAATACTGAAAAGTTTTCTCAGTTGCCAATATAATTACAATTTCGAATTTTATAAGATGACAAACCTATGTTAGTGTTAACAAGTAAAATCAATTCTGGATCGCCTTTTACAAGAAATATATATTTTTATAAATGATTCAAAATAACCACACTTTCATTTTAAGCATCACATTAACATTATTTTAGAGACAATTATTTGCTAATAAAGAAGATCCAAAAGGTATTCAAAGCAACTTTGCTACATAACTTCCAGTTTACAAGATCAACATCAATGTACGAAAAACCATAAACATTTTTATAAACTAAAGAACTCAAAAACAATTTTTATCGACGCAAAGACCAAAACACGAAAATGCCAAACGCAACAAAAATATTCTTCTTAATTTAAGATTCATACAAATCCGAACTTTTCCTTTAGCAAAACATGAAGTTATTGATAAAGCTTATTTATATTTATTTCATAATATGCAATTAATAAGAGCTGTATCCATTCATGATAAATAATCCAACCAATATGTAGAAATAAATCACGAAATATAAATGGCATCAACTATTTTTTCAGCTCTGCTTCATTTTTACACAATTGCTGAAAAAAATACATGTAATGAGCATATACAATTTTTGAAGGAAATCGAAATTCGTTCGAGTACAAAGTAAAAAATTTTAGAGAAAAGACTCGTAAAGCACTTTTTTAATGTCGTTTTAAAAGTGTATACAATTTTTTAGTTTCGGAAAATAAGGTCAAATCCAAGATGGAGAGTATTTTTGTAGCACCAGAAAAATTCTTATATATTCGCAAACAAATGTAGCATCTATTCTATATCTAAAGGAGACTGTAAATAACGCTGAAGAATAATAATGATTTAATAAACAATAATATTTGCTATTTGTAGAAAATATCTATTCATTAAAATTATAGAAATTTAAATGCAAAAAAACTGCTGAGAAGAGTGGTACACGTAGTTAGAATATTCAATGAAAAAAAATTTTTTTTATCCAAAAAGGTGATAACTTGCAAAGGCTGTAAGTCAAAATATTTGAAATGAAGGAAATTAATCTTTTGGTAGTGTAATCCATAGTAACGTAGTAATCTCTGTAAATTTGTAGATATGAAAACTGTATATGAAACTAAACGAAATCCAAAATGTTGATGATCCCAGTTATAAGCTTGTCCCTGCTATCAGTATGATACAATATTAACAAATATTAATAAGATGTTTCGAAAGTGGAATTGTAAGGACAATGTAAAAATGTATCAAACTATTAAATAATATAAAAGAGACATTAGAAGAGCATTTTATTCTGCCTGCTAACATCCTTATATGCTTTTATTTGGAGATACGGAATGGAGGGCACTTCTGAACTTCTTGGGTAAGGATATCGAAAAAATTGAATGAGAAAGCGACAACAGAAATAACAAAAATATGTTTATTACTTGTTCAGCCTTACAATCATTAAAATAAGATAGTTTACTTAAATAGCTGTTTCTTGCCCAGTTAAACGATTATTTAGTCGCCTTTTTTGTAGGTTTTCCATCCTTGCCCGCAATTCTCGAATATAAGCAGCGTCTGATTTGATGGAGTTATCGTCCGGACTTATGGATCGAACCGAACTGTCAGGCTGTGTAGTGTCGGTTGGAGTTTGCATGCGGAAATCCAAATTCTCAATGTCTGTGGAAGCATTTGCGTGATGTTCCGCATCGCCGGGAACGCCTGCTATTCGTCGCCGCGGACTCTCTTCCAAACTCATCAACGGGGTCGCAACACCTGGGTTAGCTCCGGCATTACCCTCTGGTCCCGGTGGTGGGCTGGACTCATCATTATCGCTTGTCATACCTGCAAAACGAGCCGGCGAGCGCAGAGCTTGCAAGGGTACGTTGAATTCAGAGTCGATTTCAACTATTGGAAAACAGTCCAGTTCTTCTGTATAGATGTAAACGAGAATATCAAACACTAGTCCAATTAGTATAAATACTGCAGAAATAGCATTCAGAATATTTCCATGTAGTGGCGACTCTTGAAGAATGCACTTTTCATAATTTTGCGACCAGTAATGGCAGGTGTGATCTAAAAAATAAATTGAAAACTAGTATATTTTGTGGACAATTAGGAAATTAAAACAAAACAAAACTCTTCATTTCAACTGAAATTGGGAAATATGAATATATGTAATTTTTTAAACTATGCAGGTAATCCTCCTTTTTCACGATCTCATTTTAACTGAAGAACCAATACCGCAAACTATAATGGATCTTTCACTTAGTTTCATAGTACTTTTTAGTTTTTATGTGGTACTTTTCATATTGCTTCCCCTGTAATACATATGCATTACTGGTTTTAATTTTTGTTGCCACTTTTTGAAATTTCTTTAAAATCGCATTTTTTCAAAATTCTGTAAATAAGCAATTTGTAAAACGAAAATCTTCAATCAATAAACAGTTTGTAGCCGGAAAATACGCAGTAAATAAGTAGTAGTAGAACACTCCAGCCTTTCGGTATCCTCTTTTAGAAAGTGCAATACAAATGAGATCAATCCTTTTCTATAAATGTTATGATTTGATATGAATTCACATTAAAAAAAATAATAATAAGAGGAGGCGTATAAGTAAAGGAATAAGTTCGATAGTTCATATTAAAATGATGCATTACTTGTTTTGTGATATAAACGAATATCAACAATTTTGATCAATGTTATCTCCAAAAGGTTAGGAAATAAAATCTTTTAAATGCTTTTAACTTTGTACTTCTTGGGAATTGCTTTTTTCGCTACATGGAAGAGAACAACCATATTTTGGTAATTTTTAAAATGTCTTAAAAAGTAAGCGGTTACCGAAGTAAAACTAAAGGAGTTCGTAGTACATATTTGGATTTCGAACGCTCTGCGGATTTCGAACGCTCTGAGGTGGTTGTAAAAAGCACTATGCAAATTTCTCCCGGTTAAGGGGAAAGCTGGTCTATTTACACTTCATTTTTGATTGGTTAAAATTACATCTGTGTAACACTTACCAGAAACAGCATCGTAAATAAGTTTTCCAGGAATATACGTCACAAGACCTGTGAACATTAATTCTAAGGACAGTGCCAAAGACTTGTCTTGAGGAAGAACTGATCTAAGGGATATAATAATTTTCGATACGACTGTTGTACCCAGAAGAGCATATCCTAAGACGTTCAAAATTTGGAATAGAATCCACATCAGCTGGCACTGCCCAGAGTTACAGGCGCCTTCTGTAGCCCGAGCACCGCCTGTAGGAAACTCTGGATGTCTGGAACATTTACAATTTTCATAGATCTGCAGAAATAGTTATATAATTAGTTAATGTAAACATCTACATACAAAATCGTATACGTACTGTAATATCGTTGAGAACAGTCTCTTTGGTGCATCCAGCATGACAGGGAGAAAAGTAGGTTTGTGTACTATTTTCAGGGCAAACTGGTGAAAATTGGATTACAGGAGAACACATACATTCTCGAGAACAAAATGGTTGGGAAAGTTTTCCCCTGTATGTCCCAGCAATATCGCCACTGGAGCAATCTATCCCGATGTAGGAAAGGAAGAGACATGCAACTAAAGCTCCCATTGCAATATTCCAAGCAGTCATCGATCTATAGGTTAAACATGTTTTAATTTTTTTCCTTTTTAAAAATCAAATTTTATATCTACCTTGTTGTAGGATTTATTTTAGAGAAAATGAGTCCAGCAACAAGAATACAGATCCCAACCACAGGAGGTCTTAACAAATAGGACAAAAACCTGGATAACCACTCATCTGTTAATCCATTGCTTTCATCAGTCGGAAGATAAAACCGAGATCTCAAATAGTTGGGCTCCTGATTAAAATAATTAACAGTGGCAACTTGATAGAATATAAGTCCAACTATATTGAACATTAAAATTTTATTTTTAAGGAGTCTTTTGAGCGATGGAGCTAGATTGACATCATCAATAAAGTGGAAGGAGGAGAATCTCCTTATCGAACCAGTCGTTACTTCCATAATTCTGTGAGCTGCTTGCTTTACGACTGTTTTTGTAAGTTTCTTAGGAAACAAAGATAATACAACTCCTGAAGTTACAACGAGTGGGACGAGGATACCGCAGCCGAGCCACCACCCCAGCCCCGTCCATGTAACTCCTATAGACAGTGCTGTTCCCAATTGTGAGCCCCACACTTTGAAGCCCAATATCACTCCTACTAAGGCTGGGCTATCAGCGGATTCTGCGTTATCGTCAATGTAGGAAATACCTATAGCATAAATCGCGGTACCGCTCAAACCAATTCCAATTTGATATACAAAAAGCATTATAAGCGTCGTAAGTGCGTACGGCTTCTCCTCCGAGAGCGGCATGGACAAAGTGCTTGAGCACAGTTTTGGTATATTTTCTGGCTCTGCTGAAATTTGGACAAATGGGCTGAAAGTAATTAAATACATTAATCCAAATAGTTTATAATGAAACAAAAAGGTACTCACAAATGTGTCGCTGTGGGAATTATGGCTCCTAACGCTGTTATCCCTTGCAACATTGTAAGTCCACTAAGCCAACTAATTGGATGATATTTTTGAGCCCCGTAAGATACAAAGAGAGCCAAAACAGCTTGAAAGATGCTGTTGGATGCAAGTAGCCAGCCTGGAAAAATTAAGAAATTATTTTTTTTTAGATAATTTCAACAATAAAATCTTGGAGTATCATATTATATGAATCGATCATTTTCGTTCGACAATGTCGAAAAATTATGTAATATAAAATTGATGTGACTACATATAGCCCAGTCAAATCGTACATAAAAACAGGTTAAAATTGCAAAGCGTGATGTAGTTCTAATATTTTGGTATATTGTTAGGACCAGTTAGAGTAGTGTAAACCTAAATTTGCAGCTTCGAAAAACCTGTGCTTCCTGCGTAATACGTGAAAATCTGCAGCTTTTTTTATCAGTTGCTTTATAACTCATAAACTGTGCATTTGTTGATATTAGATGTCACTACAATTTTTAAAGTACATTAAATTTGCAACAATTTAAGCCCAACCACAGTTCTGTGCCTTCAATGGTTTTCGAGATATTGCCAATTTCGTTCTTCCAAAATTCAATATTTTAGTTTTTCTCTCATATCGGTGTAACTGTTAAACCTATGAGAAAAGTTATGGAAAATGGATTGCAGTAAATCCATCTGATGATGATTTTGCGAGAAGCAGAATCTTCTATTCCTGAGTCTCTAAAACTGTTGCGTAAAACCATTGTACTGAAACACAAATGCCAATATCTCGATGGTTGGAAGAAGAAATGTGTTTCGATAGCTCATGCAATAAATTTTCCCGTCAGACCTAGCTCATTCCTCTCCTCACTCAAGACGAGTTTTGGTACCTACCGTATATACCAAATGGCCATATCTCAAGAACCATTGAAGGCAAAGGACTGTGGTTGGGCTTAAATTGTTGCAAATTTAATGTACTTTAAAAATGGTAACAACATTTAATATCAACAAATGCACAGTTTATGAGTTATAAGGCAACTGAAAAAAAAGCTGCAGATTTTCACGTATTACGCAGGAAGCACAGGTTTTTCGAAGCTGCAAATTTGATTTTACACTACTCTAACTGGTCCAAACAATATATCAAAAAATTAGAACTACATCACGCTTTGCAATTTTAATGTCTAATTTGACTGGGCTAATAGTTGCGATACTTAAAACGATTAGAATTTTTTCGTTAAGTAAATTGTATTCGATAGAATTGCATTATATTACTATTAGAGCCGAAATTAGCAGCAAAATGTAAGTTATACAAATAAAATGATCATACTTCGAAATTATGAGAAAAAATACATATAGATCAGTTATCGAAATCTTATTACTTAAAAAAGTTCATAGAAAAACAAAGTTTTTATCAAAACTTTTTATCTAAATGCCAAAATGGCAAACTTTTTCAGTAATATGATTGTTTTAGGTTTTACTTTAGCTTGGTTCGTTTTTTTTTTCGTAGTTAATCATTTCATCAAATCTAATTGCAATACCACCACCCTGCGCTTCTCCGTAATGCGGTGATTTGCGGGTCTGAGAGTTAGGCGGGTTTTTATAATATAAGTTTCAAGAGCGTTCAAATTTTAACTAAGCTCAGACCAAATTGGCTAAGGTAGGTACATACAACTTGTCCTTTTACATAAACTAAAAAATATAGGTGTATAATAACTACTTCCACAACAAAAAGTGTAGAGCAGAAAATAAAATGTTTAATATGCCTAAATTATTCATATTTCCTTTGTTAAAACTACAAATTGTTTAAACTGCGGAAATTGGGTTGAGACTTATCAATCTAAACCAGAAATTTAGTACAATCCTACATTATAAAATCAACTCCAGGAATTATAACGATAGAATAAATAAAAAGTTAAGTCGCGAATACCTTTTACTGCTTTTACTTAAGATACTTACCAACAAGCGTTGGGTCGTAGTCATGGTCCAAAGCTGCCTGTTTTGCTGAAATCCTAAAATATGTTTCTGTTGCTCCTTGAAGTGCAGCTGCCACTGACAACGCTGTAATGAAAACTTTGAGGCGAGCTAACTTTTGGCATGATGGTCCTTTGCACCAGCCCAACGCATTTATTCCGCAATCTAATTGTTCTAAGTATTTTTATTTTATTTTAGTGTTAATAAAGGTCAATAAATCCATTCAGAGCCATACCTTTTGAAATATTGTTAGCATTCGCTTGTATTACCGGAGTAGTTGGATTATGTTGCCTGAAGGACATTCTTAACAAAAAGCTCGATAAATATTGGAAACAACGAAGATATATCTCTTATTTAGAGACGCAGACTACTAAATCACAAAATTACTCAATATAATGACGTTTGGGCAACTATTATTATTTATTAGCATTATTAGCATTTTCAAAATCAACACTGGATGAACAACTTTTCCGGAGAAATGTTTATTTGACGTAAGAAATAAAAGAAGCACTGAATAATAAAAATGTTTAGTCCTTCAGAAACACACCTAAATAAAATGCACTTTTGAAATACAAGAACACCATTTCGGCGGGATTAAATACGAAATTATATGTATGTAAATATTTTGTTATGTTTTCCAATGAATTTAAAATTCTAACCAAAAAGCAAAGAACGAGTATACTTATGAGATATTAACACTATTCGTCATGTTGCGCACCTGTTCCCTTCTTAGTGTGAAATGTGCACCGACACTTTTTCTTTCTAGATATCTTATCACAAGATTAGCATGATAACGTTGATATGACTTCATCGTTACTCACCAAAGCTCGATTAGATTAAGGCACAGAGTTTAATTTTCTAAATGGGTTTATACATATTATATATACATATGTACTTAGTTGTGTCACACATAATCTAAACTGGTATATAATATATTTGATTTTCCTTTGAATTAGTACTTTGCTATTCTTTTTTTACTTCTATTTATATAACATTCTCACTCAAAAGCCGAAATGATGTAGGTATTCATAACTGATTTATTATTTCATTTTCATTAAATGTAACTACATTATATCATAATTTTGGAATTTTGAAACATATTCAATTTCAGACATGAACTTTTGAGGAAAAAAGATAAACGATTAACACCATTGTACAAGGACCAGTGAACTATTGACCAAATATGTATTATGGAAATCTTATTATTAAATAAATATATCAAATTATCGGCAATTGGTTTATTTACATACCTATGTATGCATTGAATTTGGTTTACCATAGAGAATATTTTGAGGGATAACAGAGGGAATATAATATGAGTTCTGTGAATATTAGATAAACTTTATTTACTCCACTTAATTAATTAATTAATAGCAGCATACAAGTTATGTATTATCAGGAACATTTAACTCTTTTTAGGGTTCCGTGCCTTCACTCACTTCAATTCGTTGTCCATCTGTCTGTCAAGATCCTTTTTCTCAGGAATGCGTGGAGGCATCAAGTTGAAATTAATATCAAATAATCAGGTCTGCAATCGCTTTGAGCTGTGAAAAAATCAAAGTTCTAAGTCAACGCAATCAAAAGATACGGCCATTTATCTGGCATATTTTTACACTCCCGTTGACCTATAATCATGAAATTTGGCAAGAAGCAATGTCTGTCAATTGTACATACATTAAACTATTCTTTACTGCATTTGTAACAGTGTGCTTCGTGGCTTAAACTGTATACGTATAGTTCATTTAATAATAATCATAGTTTTAAATAAATTTGAGCTCCTTTTAAAAGGTGATCTGAGGAAAAATAACCAGAGACGGGGAGATTAAATGTTTTCCTTTATCTTTTGATAGCAGTAGCGGTGTAAGTGGCGATGTATTCGTAAAAAAAAGGAAGAAAATCCTGATGTGCTCGAATATTTCGAATGGGAAACACAATTTAGGCAAAAAACGAGATAGGCCCCGGGCTTTAAATAAAAGTTGCACTTGCGAGTAAAATTTTATGTAAATACGTTATTTTACATATTTTTAGCTCACATTCATAATTATTCACCATATTAATCGAAAAATTTTGAGAAGTCATTTCAATGCATAAAATAAATGTCACTATTTTCGACTTTATCAACTTTAAACTCTGTTTTCGCATAAAAATGCCTTATAAAGTACCAACTTTTTTATGTTATTTTGAGAGCTAAGAGACCTATAAAATTTTTAAAATTATTAGGAAGTTATTCAGTCAGGGTTAAGTAATATCTTTTTCAAGTTGAAATCAAGTAAAAATTTCTCTAAAACAGAAATTTTAATTTTGTGATCAAAATCTGAGCTACTAGTAGTTAGAATTTTGGTGGTTACAGATGAACACACATGCCGGCCATAATACTAACAAAGAAAATATGAAAGAATCACTTCACAGAAAAAAAACGTTATAGCTAAAACCATCCAATATTAAAAAAAAAAAATTAAATTAAAACAAAAAAATTCATATCTCGATAACTACAAAAAATTGCGGAACATATGTACATGGGGTCCAATCGATAGGTATTGGTGTCCCCAGACCACAGACCTTCGCTGGTACAGGTTGCTTGGGACACCCTGAATATCATTCTGAGGATCAACACCTCATTTATTAAAATCCTACAAGCCGTTGGAATACTTCCTATACTTATTGAATATTGTCAACATGTAATTTGTTTTGGAAAAATTACACCTGAATTTGCACGTATGTCCTAATTTAAGAAATAATCACTGGCCATAAATTTATCAATGTTTTCTTTGCCAAGGCATGCGAAATCGATAATCTTGAAGTATCTTTTGCGCAAAATGTTGTGTCGTAAATACGTAATTTTTTAAGTATTGGATCAAGCAATCTTTTTCGAATAGGATCAATCAAGTTATCCTGGAAAAGATAAAGTAAAAAGACAAACAAGATCTTACACCAAACAACATCCCATTATTTTATCTATGTACTTACAATGTCAACATGATGTAGCCAATTTCATAAATACCTTACTAAAAGAGTTTTATTATCTCTGATAAGTTCAGTCAAGCTTTATCGCAAAAGCATTGAAAGCGTGATAAGGGCTTGAGAAATCATCGAAACAGTATCAACTGTCTCAATAATTTTGTATCGGCCAGTCCTCAATCTAGACCTTTCGCAGACTAGCCTTGCTAAAATACACAAAAGGTGCTTCAGGTACATTCATATGGAAGCCTTTCACATATAAAGCTGAGACTATGATTACGGTGATTAACGTTGATTAGACAAGTGATGGTGGCGACTTTAAATCAAAATCATTTTCATTTGATTAGCACAGACAGTCTACTTCTGAAGCGAGTAGTCTCGTCCAATTGGTAGTGTACGGCAAGACAGAACGACACAGTTTGTACTTTTAGTGGCGCCTGGAAAATAGCAGCAAAAGGCAATATTAATGTGATTTCATTTAAATTCAATTTGAATTTAGTGTGTCAGACCAAGTTTATTGAGTGTATTTCGAGGAATTTTTTTATATTGTGTATGTCATGATCATGCAATCCAATTGCAATTTAAATTAATAAAGAACAATTTAATGCTACGGTGATATAACAATTTCGAACATAAATCTGGAGGGACTTTAATGCCGTCGTGTGACATAAATATAGGAGTGTAATTGTTAGTCTACGACATTGCGTGGATATCAAGTGAACTTATTATTATTGGTAAGGGAAAGTTATAAAATTACTCCAATTATGTATTTGCAAAAAAATTTAAATTTCCTTTAGAACAAATCATTCGTGATAACGTTTATTCAAGTAGATATTTAACAAAGAAAACAACCTGAAACTTTTCGCGCTTACTCGTGAATTCTATGAGTGATTAATCAAGAGGACGCCTACGTTAAGCTACATACTTCCATTTAATTTTGTTTTCAAGTAAATTGGTCATTGGGTGATTTGAGAATATGGCTGTTTTCATCGTAATCTTCGTTTTAGGTTAGGAAAGAATAGAGTATCTTTCTTTCTTCTTTGTTTAATATAATGATTTTCTCGTTAATATAAATATAATCAGTGCAAGTTTTTATGCCAGAAAACCAATAACAGTTTTAAGAGATTCAACTACCTAGATTAATTGCAAAATAGTGTTTTATATTTAAATAACTAATTAATATCTTTACAATTTATGATATTATGAGAATTTTCACGAAAATTCTATAACTTAAAGCTCACATGCATAGAAACGTACACATTTTCTTTTTCAAATATTCGTAAATTAGCTCAACTTTCTTCTCAAATATAAGTTGATTGAAATTTTACAAGAAATAGGAAGGAAAATAAATTTTCAAACAAAATTTTATTGTTCACGTTCAACCTAGTGTTCACAGAAGGCTCGATGGGTGTACTTTCAAAGGAGCTTTGTTTTATAATCCTGCTATGTACATATGTATATATTTAAAACAACTTAAGATAGTTTAAGCAAGTACACTTTAAAAAAAGAGGATGAAAGAAAGAGTGAACAAAAATTGATTGAGATAATTGAGAGAATTTACTAGTATGCAGAGGCATATTGAAATACGTGAATCATTCATTCATTCTATATCTATCTATCTATTTAACTGAAAACAAATAAACTTTTTATCTGTTGCTGTGAAAACTAAAGATAATTCGTTTGACTTGGAAAATAGTTTGTTATAAATAGGATACTTTTTATTTGCATGCTTCAAAATGACGGACCCATGATGGCGGACATTCAAATTTAAAAGATTATACTATTACAATTAAAATTGGTAATTGGGAGTTTCCGGGGTCGCTGATTTCAAACAAACTGTCAGAATGTACGAATTCAAAGTGGCGGATTGTGGCGATTTGCACTAAACTTGGTACTTGGAGGTTTTTGAGGGGGAGGTTGTCAGGATGACATAGGCTACTTTTTTGCTGTCTGTCTGTCTGTCTCATGGGTCATCTTCGAAACAGCTGAACCGATTTGAACTTTACAGACATGAAGAGGTGATCAGTAGTAACATAGGCTACTTTTTTGTAATTGATTACTATTGTTAAAAGTTACGAAATTCTGAACGCCAGTGATATTGTTTATGGTGACTCTCGCAAAAATCGATTATCCGATTGAGATTAATTCTATGGGCATGTAGCGCACAACCTCCTAAGAGACATAAGCTATGTATCGCAATTGGAAAGTGAGGGGGAGCGGGGCGGAGGAGAAGTGTTTATGGTGCATCATGCAAAAAGTATTTCTGGGATTTAAAAGAAATTCTATGGGCATGTTCCGCCTAACCTTCTGAGTGATATTTGATAAATTTGAAATCGGCAACATCATAGTTTTTTTAAAGTTTACTTTTATTTTAGGGATAGTTGTGCCCGGGAAACGTTGGGTGCTGGTCAGCTAGTAATATATAATTTTTTGATTACTGCATTTTATGGTATTTTTTATTTTCTTTATTATTGAAAAACAATCTACTAAAATGTTTAGTAAAAAATTTATCACTCTTTATCTAGCCCCTAGGGAGTCGAAGTAAATTTTTGAACATACAATGCGGCAAGATAACTTATGTGGTTTGTCGTTCTGGCACCCAAGATGGCTCCAAAGGTTTGCAAATACAAAAACTTTTATGATCGTATATGGAATGCTCGGTACGGTCCAGGCAATGTCCTACATGTACTTTATAGTGACACTGACCACCATTGAAAAGCGATTTAAAATACCAAGCCAAACGACAGGTAAGTTCATAATTTTACCTTGTGCAAACCATTTTAAAGATTTTTCAACGACTTTAACATTATCGTTGAAGGTGTCGTCTTAAGTGGCAATGAAATATCACAAATTTTACTGTCGTTGATACTCTCGTACGCTGGCGGGCAGCGAAATCGACCAAGGTGGATAGCGTGGGGAATGGTCTGCTGCGCGGCGTCGTGTTTTATTTTGGCGCTACCTCACTTTATTTATGGAGCCGGAGAAGAATCATTGCAGCTCACCAAGGAATATGGAGAAAGCTTTAACAATAGTATCTCACTGGTTGTAGGTGGAATAATTTCTCTTGTTATGTAAGTTGAATTGGTAAAAATGAATTTTTTTAAGGTCAACATTTATGTTTCGGATCGCAGATTGAAAAGGAATGTGACCAATTAGTCACAATATTTCCACTCGTACTCATATTTCTGAGTCAATTTGTTTTGGGTATTGGCAATACTTTGTACTATTCATTGGGCCAAACCTACATTGATGATAACACAAAAAAAACCAACACTCCACTCATATTGTCTTTTGCAATGGCTTTGAGATTAATTGGACCAGTATTTGGATTTCAACTAGGTAAATCTTAGACCTTATAATGGAAAGCTCTTATTTCACATACATATATGTATATTTTAAATCCTTATAGAATAATTTTCATTTCATGCTTCCTAGACTTAAGATTATACCATAGAAAAATAAAAATATAGATAACCCACTTCGAACAAGCAAAACGCGACCAAAGATTCTGAGAGCTCCACAGCGATGCCTCCACATGTGCGATGGCATCCGATGAGTTCGGCGAAGGAGAAGTCGCATTTGTTCGGCGCGCGATGCTTTTCTTGTGGGCATGCGATGCTGTGCACGGCCTGCTGCCGCGGCGCTGGCCCTGCGATGGGCTTGTTTACTTCGCTGCTGTTCTGCGCAAGGGGCTTGTGGGTCTGTTCTACCGTGAAGTGCGAGGGGATTGAATTTTTCTAGGAATCCTTGGAGTGCGGACTCTGCTCAATCAAGGAATGAAATTCCCACGGGCAGTAGGCATACGGACAGATTCATAAGTTTGAATTATCTAACGAAATTCAGATTTTTTCGTTCGGTGTTTTTCATTGCCTTAAGCATGCTGCATGCACCGGTCCTAATACGTGATGATGTAAGTAGAGAAAAATTGTAGGGCTCATGCAGATGAGCGTCAATTAACGTTGCGAAACCAACAGCTTTTTATATAAATTTAGTTGTTCATATCTTTTTTACATTTTTCACACCTTATTCGTGTATGCATAAAGGTTTCTCTACTTTTCTTTAAGCTAACAACTATATGAATTTAATTAACTCTTTCTAATCCATCAAAAATAAATCTTTATCAAATCAAAATTTTGAAAGAATACCTAACATTATTGTTTTAATAATTCTTTAAGGCAATGAAAAACACCGAAAACGAAAAAATCTGAATTTCGTTAGATAATTTAAACTTATGAATCTGTCCGTATGCCTTCTGCCCGTGGGAATTTCATTCCTTGATTGAGCAGAGCCCGCAACTCCGAGGATTCCTAGAAAAATTCAATCCCCTCGCGCTCCATGGTAGAACAGACCCACAAGCCCCTTGCGCAGAACAGCAGCGAAGTAAACAAGCCCACCGCAGGGCCAGCGCCGCGGAGCAGGCCGTGCACAGCATCGCATGCCCACAAGAAAAGCATCGCGCGCCGAACAAATGCGACTTCTCCTTCGCCGAACTCATCGGATGCCATCGCACATGTGGAGGCATCGCTGTGGAGCTCTCAGAATTTTTGGTCGCGTTTTGCTTGTTCGAAGTGGGTTATCTATATTTTTATTTGTCTATGATTATACATATTCAAAATATTCTCCTGTACATGCTTTCTGCGAGAATTCTTGAATCTATTTAATTTTAGGATATGCAAGTCTCAATTTATATATTGATCCTACGAAAACACCTCTAATCGACAAGAACGATGCTAGATGGTTGGGCGCTTGGTGGTTTGGATGGATGATCTTAGGCTCGACAATGCTGCTATTTTCTGGCCTAATAGGATTGTTTCCAAAAAAATTGCCTAAGCAAATAAACCAAAAATTTCATTCTGGGGTTCCAAAAGTTCTGCAGAGTGATTATTTCAATGAAGCATCACCATTACAACAAATAAACTGCACAGACTCAACTCAAAAGCACACAACAAGTATTGCTGAGTTTCCTAAAATGAAAGGTAAATTGAATAATCTGATTTAAAAAATAATGTTTTGTATTATAGCTATCTATCTAAAATTAAAGCCGATTTTTTAAATATTTAAGCTTGCAAACTCGTTTTCAATCTCTTCAAGGCTCTAGCTCAAGCCAAAAAAGCGAATTAGTATGACAACTAAGTTATTTTTACAAATTTCAATTTCGGATATGGTTTCCATTATTTGTTTAATTTTATAAATTTCAGCTACTAAATATGAATACAGCAATTTTAATGGTTTAATTAACAAAAACGAAATGTTAAACAGTGTCAGCAAACACATCATAATTACTCTAGTTTTAAGATTAGCATGTTTTTAAGCTCTTTAAAGTTGTGATAGCAACAGTGGCTATACACATCATATAATTTCCACACAAGTGGCTTTCACAGTGGCTATGATTTTTAACCATTGATTTATAGCCACTCCACTAGTGGCTATTTCTGAATTTAGTACAATAGGGCCCAATATATTGGTGTAGTTTTCTTACCATAATAAATAAAATATTCGTACTTTTCAGATTTTTCCACTGCTCTTTTGCGACTACTTCGAAATAAACTACTTCTTTTCAACATAACGTCCGCAATTTTCTATATTTTGGGTGCAGCTGGCTATATGACATTCTTGGCCAAGTACATGGAAGTTCAATTTCATAAAGCCGCCCAAAATGCCACAGTTTTGATTGGACCTCTTACAATAATTGGAATGGTTTTTGGTTTATTATCGTCAGGAATAATCTTGTCTAAAAGAAAACCTCCAGCTGGAAAAGTTTTATTCTGGAACGTAATTGTTGGTTTTGTCTTCCTGGCTGGTGAAGCATCATATCTGTTTCTGTATTGCGGCGATACCAAGTCAATGATGAAGGACGGAATGTAAGTACATATTTGGCCAGACTTGATCTAATCGAACAATGGAATTAATAGTGTTATTTCTTAGCCTAAATATTTCATTTTCTTGTAATTCAAACTGCTCTTGCGAAAGAGCCCCATATACTCCAGTGTGCCACGGGCCTAGTCAGACTACATACTTTTCCCCTTGTCATGCTGGATGCAATGTGTGGAGCTCCAAGGACAAAGTAAGCAATTCGTTTTCAAATTTAGAAAATATTTTAATTTTAACAAAAATTAAGATTTACTCCAACTGTTCCTGCTTATCAACACCATACCCAGAGGTTTCTTCAGTAGAACCTGAAAATTTTTATCAACATCCAAATGCTTTCGAAGATGACTTTAGTAAAACAGGGTCGGGGAACGAATTTAACGAAATAACCACTTCATTTGACGAGCTTTTACACGAAAAGATCTTCTCAACTACAAAACATGACGAGTTCAAAAATATTTCGTACGAAAGCATGTTGGAAACTGAAGAAAAAAGCCAAACCTCATTAACTAGTAATAAGTCTGCTGAAGATAATCCTTCTACTGCAGATTCCGGCTTATCACTTGTACCGTCTACAGAAACCTTACCGAGTATTTTTACAAGTGAAGCTGTTTTGCCAACCCAATCTTCTAACGCCAGAAAGGTTCGTTCTACTAAAGATGAATTTGCTGACAATATAATAACACCAGGCGCATGTCTGCAAGACTGTGCATGGTACTTTTATGCCTTCACTTTGGTTTCAATGGCAATAAATCTGTTTGGATCATCGGGAAGAGTTGGAAATATTTTGGTGAACTATAGAGCTGTAGCAACAGAAGACAAAGCCTTCGCTCAAGGTCTCGCTCTAATGTTAGTTAGTTTATTTGCCTTAATTCCGGGTCCAATTATTTTTGGATGGATTATCGATCAAACTTGTTTGGTTTGGACTCAGCAATGTAATCAACGTGGCCACTGCCAGTTATACGATCAAACAAAATTCCGACTTCATGTTAATTATAGTGCTCTAGGTAAGTAATTAAAATGTGTATTATTGGTCTATAATTTTACTTGTCATTGCAGGATTCACTGCTGTGGGTGTATTTTTTGATATCCTCGTTTGGTGGTATGGACGAAGTCTTGATTTATATGGCGAGCACGAGCAAATTCGTCTCCAAGAAATTCAACGTAAAAGGAGAGTAGTTAAGCCCTTACTTACAGAAAAATGAGACTGGTCTAATTAGAAGATTTGTTTATTATTTCAAATCTATTAAGATTGTTAAACAAAGATTGGTGCTACAAAATATGTTTCAAATTTTTTCCCTTCCCTTCCTTTAATTTGCCCAGTGAAAGCCACTGCCCACTTTATATGGTTAGCCAAATTTTTAAATTTCAATATTAAATGGAGAAGCGTCAACCCAGTATGAAATTTTGTTCCTCGAAAGAAACCAAACTGTTTGTTGTAGGCTGAGGTACGTGTTGAAATTTTAAATATGGACTGCTGGACCCGAGATATAACAGAAATCGGTTCGTGACCATTTAATTTTTATTTAGTTGAGCTTAAATACAATTGTGCAGAATTTTGAGCATTTTAATGGACATGATTTGCTTGAAAGATTTGGACCTTGGTTACCAGTCCAGTACCTCTGTCAGTGACTTGGTATAATGGGTCGTACCCAAAAGCGGCGCCTTCCCTACAATCGTTCTCTTTTCAATAAAAATTGCTTCTTGTTTGTTTACTTGGTTTTAATCAAAGAAAGTATGACGTAAAGTTGCAGGGCGCACAAGAAATTTTGTACGTAAATTTTCGACTGGGGTCGCTACATAAGAACCCCAGAGATACAACTCAGCATTCATCATATCGTGAGCCGACCCCATAGAACCCCATCGTGTTGCGAGTTGCTTTTCAGCCGTTTAGTTCTTGGCTCTCTCCGAATTCTCTGAAATTAGTTCAGAAATTTAGCCCGGGTACGGATCAACTAATTAATAATAAAATTTTAACGGAATGATTACATGCATGTACATTCAACGAATTGCCATATTAATCATGTTTTTTTGATGATCTGATCTGAATCCTAAATTTCGTATTGAATTGAATTTCTTAAACTGTTACCTCGTAGCACAAAAAAAATTGGGCACTAATTTTAAGGCATTTTGTGATTAAAAAGTATGCGTAAAATAAAAAAAAACTGTTTTTGAAAGGTTTAGAAAAAGTTAAAATAATATAAAATTTTTTCTTGCTTGCCCATTTTAATTCAACTCATGAAAAGATTTTGTCATCATACTACATGTACATTGTCAAAATTAACAAGTTTGAACGAGTTTTCAGATAAAAGACAATTTGAATTGCAATGTGTTTTCCCACATTTAAAAAACATTTCTTCGAATCGATTTAAACATGAGCTGTGCAGTTGAGTCATTAAAGGATTTTATTCTTTAATCCTAATCTCAAAACGGAACGGAATGAGGCAGGAAATGGAAGTTAAAGTAACATTTTCAGTGAAAATATTTATTAAAACGCAATTTACACTAGAAAAAAGGAAGATAAACGAACTTACCTGCAAATTCGGCCTCCACTATTAGAATCCATCTGTGAAAATTGTTAGTAACCTATGAAATATTATAAATACACCTTAAATATATCCCTGGGTAAAAACAGGAAACTGTTGTAAAGTGATTCAGGCTTGATATCTAGATAAACTGGCTACGGCAATACCGAAGACTGGAATCCCTCTCCCATTGATATCCTACAGCAAGCGGCATATAGCGATTACAATTCAGCTGCTTTCTCCTTCAATGAAGAGAATGCTGTAGGTAGACCACCTCTCTCAGGTATTCAGGAAAAACTGCCACCAACGACACCAAACCATTACGGATCGCTCCACTGCTGCTGACCCGCAACGAAGAACCCCGCTTTATGTGCTGGACCAGTGCTTTATACCGCTCAGTGATCGAATTCTACGATTTCTCCACCAAAGTTACTAAAATATTCGCCAACATCCGTTTGCAGTAACTCAGAAGTTACTGCAACCCGAAAACTCCAGTCTTGTTCTCCCACGCACGTATGTAATCTTCATTCAACCCGTTCCAATGGAACTGCCGCTTAGTTTCTTCAGCTTCGTGAGTTTGTGTGAAACACAGCCCAAGACTGCTACCGCCAAATACTCTGCACTGGTGAGGACACTGACTGACAACAACATTTCTTCAGGAACTGGTCGACTTCGACACAGCATTTTAAAACAGGAGAAAAAGTAGAAGCAGTAAACAGCGTGCAACACACAAATTCTCGTCAGCAAAACCAGGAACGGCCTGCATTAAAATTGGTTTTATTAAATATATAAATAATAAGAGTAATAAAGAGTAAAGTGTAGATTATGTATTTATTCGCTAAGTTCACAGCACGATAAGTCAACGTCTCAGTTACACTCGAAAAATATAATTCATTCAGCGATCCGCGAAACATGGCATGCCGCGTAAAATTGCTCTTATTCAAAAAAATACTTGGCAATAAGAGGAATTTTAGTTGGACCCGTGATTGCTGCCTGACTTATCATGTTATAAAATCTCTCCTGTCTACATATCTTTCAAATGAAACTTATCTATACGATAAAATCTGTTTAATTTTACATGTAATATGTTGTTTTAAAATAGCTTTCTGTCACATACCATAAAAGTGGAAAAATCAGAATTACAAAAATTTCTTCTCTTGAACATTGCATTATATCCTTTTGAGGGAAGTCAGGGCGTTTATTTTCTTTAAAGTCTTATCAGAGGTATTATAAAAGGTCATAAGGTCTATGTCTAATATGCTGTAATTAGCCAACTTAGATCTAAAGGGAGTTCTGCTTGAAAATTATAGAGTAATTTTGACGGAACTTAGTGTTTTTATCATCGAAGACGTTCTAGCAACTCATTTATATTTGTTTACAATTTGATTTCTTTTGTGAATAACTTTAATAACAAAATCGTCTTAAATTAGCCGGAAAATATAACTAAGTTGGATAAAATCATGTATGTACCTTTATTGAACGTAGGCATCTTCTAACAGGCTACGAGTGATGCATTTCCTTGCTAGGAAATACCTGAAATGAGATTAATACAAATTGCCAATAAGACTGAAAAATAGAAGACTATTTAAATTTTCATTTTATGAGCACCTAAATCCCAAATTTCCTGTCTGATTTAAAACACGACTACATAAAAAAAACATGTTAAAAAAAATATCAAAGATTTAAAATAGGGCAAAGCTTTTCGATATCGCAAGTGCCTTCAGAGTAAGAATATTACTGTTTAGCTTTTTTATCTCAATCTTCCTGCATTTGAACTCTCCTTAGGTGATAATTGTAAAAATGTAGCGCAATTCGAGACTGCAAGTTTCTGTTATGGGGCCTAACAGGGTTAACTTCGGGTGAATTCAAAAATGCATTACTTCGCAATTATGTAGCTTCAAAAGTGGCCGAGTGTATCAGTTTATTATTGCTTTTCAATAAAGTCTAAGGACGTGTACACACCAAAGAAACATTGTGAAAGAAACAAATTTAAAACAGAATTTTTGTACAAAAGAAAGTTTTTCAAAGTTTCTAAATTTGTTTAATAAGTGTTTCAAATATATTTGAAAAACGTTTTCGAAACATTTGAAGACCTATTTTACAAAAAGTGAAAAAACAATTTGTTTCCGATTTGTTCCAGTACTCAATTTAAAATGACTTTGCCTGATCACGCGGTACTGTTTTCTGCCTGTTATGTGGTGGTAATGAATATTTCTGCAAGGAAAATTAAAAAGAAAAAAAAAAGAAAAAAAAGGGACTTTAGAAATTTGATGCGAATTTCTTCTAATGATTTTGAGTATATCGTGATTATCCACCTACGAATATGCACAAAAACTATAGCTGAATTGATAGCAACACAAAATAAACATTCATTGTTTCCCACTTCAAGTGGAAAACCCTGAGTAAACATTTCTGTTTCCAGAAACTTAAAAAATCACGTGCACTCCAAAGAAACAATTTAGGCTATTTTTCAAATATTTCAAAAATTTTTCTGAAATGTTTTTGGAACATTTTAAAAATATTTAAAAAATGTGTCGGATACAATTTGTTTCAAAATTGTTAATGTTTCATAAATGTTTCCTTGGTGTTTAGTTTATATTTTTATGGTGTGGACGCGGCTTAACTTAAGCAATTCGACGTCTATACGAAATTAACCAGTAAATATTTTCCGAAATAATTATATCTGATCTAAGGTTATCAATAAACCGGAATGTAATCTTACCATAGCAAAAGAAGACAGTGGCCTAATCGATGCACCGACCTAGCTTCTGCTCCGGCTAACACTGCGCGAGACACTTCTGCGCCCGTTCCGACTATTGCTTCTGCTAGCCGACTTTCGAGCAGGACTTCTGGACCGAGAAAATTTACTTCGACGGACTGGTGATCTACTCCCTCCAGACCTTGAACGTGATCGCGGTGTGTACGAGCGCCTGCGGCGAGGAGACCGTGATCGGCGACGTGGTGACCTAGATCTGCGGCGACGTCCTCCCCGACTGCCGCCACCACGTCTGTGGGGGGAAGTCGGGCGTCCATATCTTGCCATTTGTACACGCAACTCCCTGCCATCGAGAACTCTGCCGTCCATAGCTTCTAGTGCGTCCTCTGCGTCTCTTTTATCGTAGAACCTGCAACGAGCAACCAAATTAGATTTCGCGCTGGTCTCGCGACTTGCACACAACTCCTCACCTTACAAAAGCAAAGCCGCGACTTTCCCTCGTATACCTGTCTCTAGGTATATAAATATCGCCAACTTCACCGCAACGCTCAAAAACACGCCTCAGATCCTCTGGGGTGGTTCTATACGTCAGATTATCCACCTGAGGGACGAGAATTAATTAATTCAGCCGGTAAAAGCGGGGGCCTTCTGGATAATTAGCTTTTGCGCTGAATGGTGCGTACCTATGACGCCATTTTCAGCAAACCTACCTTCAGCGAAACCATTCCGTCGATGCGCGGCGGTGGCCTATTGCTGTGGCTCATTTTCTCGTAATCTGCTGAGGAATCAATTTTTTCGGTATTATATTAACCACAATTACAGGACACAATCACTTTCTTAAAATCTTGACAAAATCTCGACTGAAACAAATGCCGCGACGTGGTTTCCACTTGGTACGTAAATATGGCGGTGAGAAGAGTTCAGGGAACTTGGCTTGGCAACTGTGTACTAAAAATGTACCAAAAAGTTCCCAATGTGCAAAGTCCTATTATGCATTGACGTCGGTTAGCAAATATGGAAAGGAGGGGCAATTTCAACGACGGCTGAGAAAAATTTAGCACGGTATAAAATTAAATCAGGAATTGAACAGAATAGGAGTAATCACGCTTTGTTGTATATACGATTGCATAATTGCACTAAATGCAAAATTTTTAATTTTCATAGTTGTTTTTATGGCAACGTGCTTGTGGTGTTATCAATTCTCAAAAGTTCGAACTCACCTTACTTATCGCAATAAACGGAAAGATCTAAAGGAATTTTGCGGCGGTCAGCTATAGTTTAGTTTCCAAAATATTCAACTTTTATTTTGTCATAATGAAGTGGCCATTTCCACCGATCAATCTTTATACATGCTGTGGTTTTGATCTTTCAACTCTACGTGCAAACTTAGTAAGTGTTGAAAAATGTTTTTTAAGAAACTTCAACACAAAAATGATGCTGCCACATATACTTTTTTCAGGGAAAATTAAAATTTCATTTGATTTTATTGCACTCCGCACCCAACTGATGTTCTAACATTGTTTTGGTATTTTTATGTGGAAAATAATGTGAAATAATGGAATAACAAATAATAATTTGCTTATTTATTAATTATTGGGAAAGAGCCTTAATTACAGCGCATTAATTCTGTTGACAACTTCACAGCTGCTGAGTGTCGTTTGCCCCACTATTCTAGTGCGTGGCCATTTTGACTGATGTGCCGAAAAAACGCGTGTGATTCGGATATCACGTCGAGGATATTGGTTCATTAAGCAATATTGTTGACCAAATTGAAACAAAACAAAACAGTCACTAGTTTTATATTTAATAAAGTAACGGCGTATTGTAGAAAGTATTTAGTTAAAAAATGGCACAAGATAATAACGCGGAATTCAGTGCAAAGTTCTCGACATTGAACGTCAACGCGATGGAGTTCGTGCCCAGTTTTCAATTTAGTGGACAAGCGGTAAACACTAACAATTCTTCGGAATTGATGGAGGAGGACACCAGCCCAGTCATGACAACGCCAGCGCCAATGCCACCTCCTGTGGAGAACATTGAGGAGAAGTTACGCGAGAATAATGGTAAATTTCTGCACTGACGGTTTAATTTGCCAACGATATCGCTGATAATTCGCGCTAAGTAGCCAAAAGTCGAGCTTGTGCGGCTACTGCAGCTCCCAAAGAAAATACCCAGGAACGAAATTAGGCCAATCAAACTGTCCGTTTCGAAGAAAATGTCCGAAAGTTCTACACTGCAGCAGTGCTGGAATGTTTTCTCTTTATTGACGAAATCCGGTTCGAGCCAGTTATTTGTCGTTTGATTTGGCAACAGCCACCCGCTGTACGTTGCAGGTGCCTGAATCCTTCCTGGAAGTGCAATGAATGAATATCCCTCTATTTAGCTTTGTGATGAAATTTATTTGACCATCGGATTCTCCACCCTACGGTCTGGCCCGACATAACCTCAAATGTGTCGTTGACACGTCTTATGAGACTAGGCCTGTGTTTTTGCTGCAATGCTTTCTACAGGGTTTCGATGGTTTTTATGAAAGTGGCTTCGATATTAGAAGCAATTTTGGGGATACACATATTTCATCTGAAAGATCTTAAAAATTTGCATTCGTTTGAAAAGACTCTACACCTCCTGGATGCATGAATGGGTGGCTCACTAATTTAGAACGCAGAAGGCTTGAAAGCGCAAAATGATTGCTAGGACGACTGCATACATTTTAGTTGCCTTTTATACATTTTTCGTTTTCATATTTTATAGTGAAAAAAGCTTCATCTACTGCAGCAAGTTTCCTTTTTCAAGATCTACATATCATTTCAACCAAATTTTTGCAACACGGCAATAATCACTGGCAAGGTTTTTTAAAGGTACTGCCAACCTATTAGGGGATTTAAATTAAAAAACTAGAAAACCATTTGCTCTGTCTAAATATAAAAACAAACTATAACATTGTGTAGTCTGGCGATGTACTTATAATTAGCCTTGAAATTACTTTCCTAATTACTTTTTAGGTTATTACAACAAATTGAAACTTTATAGAATATTTCACCCCATAACTTCCAATTCTGCCTAGTCGACATCCAGATTTGCTCTATATTTGTTTTCTTCATTATTGTTTAACCATAATCGTCAGTCCTTTAAGGATAAAAATAAAACAGAAAATCATCAAATTTCCTTTTCTTGTTTCACTCAAAGTACATATCGACCAAATTGTAGTACGGATCTCGGTAGAATCACTAAGAACATCGAAGGAAGCTCATTTATTTCCGTGATCGGAGAAAGCAGTGGTTAAGATATTATTTATTATATCATCAGATCAAGAATTTCAAAATAGTTAAACTTATAAGCGGATGGCTGAAAAAAGATATTAGAAGTGAACGTCGGTTCACCACGTAATTTGTATTAAATACAAAGCTAAATATTTAAAATGGGACTTATTACGGCAAAATCTTAACCTTATTTATTTATTTAAAATATATAAAGACAAGGGCTTAACCTGTTCTATTTTTTATGAATAAGAAATTATTAACATTACTTATACTTTTTACTTGTTAACTGTAGAGAATAATAAATCTATATCTTTGTAATGGATTTGAGCAGAGTATAATGTAAGAAAACCTAAGGGTATCAGCGGATCATTGTTCTGATTTGAATTTCCGTGCGGAAAACATTTTATTACGGAAATGATTTAAACTTTTAAATTTTTGTTGGTTTTGGAATATAATAACAGAATATAGGACTTTAAATATAAAAAACAGAGTTAATATGAGAAAATCGAAATATTTTTTGCAGTTTCCTGAGCGATGTTGATGGAGTGAATACAAAAAGAAAGCCAAAATAATTAAAAAGTGTATTTAGAATGCTTATTTAGAAAAGAATTACGGAATCTTTTGAAATCATAGGTGAAGCAGACCTGTTGTATATTTCAATAAATTCAATGTTGCATTAAAAATAAAGGATTTTATTCCTACCTAAGCTAATAGGATTATTGAATTACATATTGCACACAGAATTGTTTTGTCAACGAATGGTTATTTAAAGTTTTCTTTCAAGAGCTCTATAATATTTCTAACTATTAGGTACATCTTATTTTTATCTTAAATCAACATAAATAAAGTACATTTAAAAAATAATTACTAATAATACATATATTACACGGGTTTTTTATTTGCAGACAATGACCCCGTTGATAGTTGGGATGTCGAGGAAGATCCCGTTATTACTCCAGACGACGAAGAAATCGAAGATATTGAAGACGGTGAAGCCGAGGATGAAGTTGTTCCAAAAGTATCAAAGAAGAAGGTACCTAAAATCGAGGAGAATAAAAGTAAAAAGGAGCACGTAAACGTAGTATTCATCGGTCATGTTGGTAAGTCGTTCATTTGAAACAAAAAAAAAATTGAGTTTGCTCATTTATTTAATAACTTTTAGATGCGGGCAAATCAACAATCGGTGGGCAAATCATGTCACTTACAGGCATGGTTGACAAAAGAACACTGGAGAAATATGAACGTGAAGCACGAGAAAAATCCCGAGAAAGCTGGTACTTATCATGGGCTTTAGACACGAACCAGGAGGAACGTGACAAAGGTAAAACGGTCGAAGTTGGCCGCGCATTCTTCGAAACTGATCGGAAGCACTTCACAATTTTGGACGCTCCTGGCCATAAAAGTTTTGTTCCAAATATGATTGGTGGTGCTGCACAGGCTGATTTGGCAGTTCTTGTAATATCGGCCAGGAAAGGTGAATTCGAGACCGGATTTGATCGCGGAGGGCAAACGCGTGAGCACGCAATGTTAGCAAAGACCGCTGGGGTTAAACATTTAGTCGTACTTGTTAATAAAATGGACGACCCGACAGTAAACTGGGATGAAGCTCGATACAACGAATGCAGGGATAAAATATTGCCATATCTTAAGAAATTGGGTTTTAATCCCAGCAAGGATTTGACCTTTATGCCTTGTTCTGGATTAACTGGAATGGGTTTAAAGGAGCAAATTGATGAAAAGATCTGTCCGTGGTATCGGGGGTCAGCATTCATTCCCTTCATTGATGAACTTCCATCTTTGAACCGTAAGACCGACGGACCGTTCATCATGCCAATAGTCGATAAATACAAGGACATGGGCACGGTGGTGATGGGAAAGGTGGAATCTGGTACTGCTAAAAAGAGTCAAAATTTGCTGGTTATGCCTAATAGGGTAAGTTTTAAATATTTTTCTACTCAAAAGAAATTATTTGCAATTCTATTATTTACAGACCCAAGTATCCGTCGATCAGCTCTGGTCTGATGACGATGAAGTCACCGCTGTGGGTCCCGGTGAAAATGTGAAAATTAAATTAAAAGTAAAAGAAAAAGATATAAATCTTCTATCTTAATTACTTTATTCCTTCCTTTCTATTCAGGGCATCGAAGAAGAAGATGTCTCACCCGGTTTTGTTTTATGCGACGCTTCTAATCCTATAAAGACAGGAAAGATTTTCGACGCTCAAGTTGTAATCTTAGAACATAAATCAATTATTTGTGCAGGATACTCGGCGGTTATGCACATTCATTGTGCAGCTGAAGAAATTACAGTTAAAGTACGCTTAGATATTCTATTTTTTAACTTGCTTAAAAATAAAACTTGATTAATATACTTTTAGGCCCTTATTTGTTTAGTTGACAAGAAGACTGGGGAAAAATCAAAAACACGTCCAAGATTCGTTAAACAAGATCAGGTTGCTATTATGAGAATTGAATGTTCCGGAATGATTTGCCTTGAACAATTTAAATTGTTCCCACAGATGGGAAGGTTTACTCTGAGAGATGAAAGTAAGTATTACTTAACCATTTAAATAAAGAAAACTTGTTTTTAATTCGTTTCTTTGATTTTGCTTGCAATTTTTGTATAAAATGCACAAACAAATGTTTAATGAATGTAAAGTAGAATTCTGTTCCATAAAAAAATTTTCTGCGTGTGTTGTTTAAAATAAAAAAAAAAAAAAAAAAAAATGAATAAAATTTGAGCATTGCAAACTAGCTATTCCCCATTATAATTAAACATTGATAAGGTAATAATCAAATTCATTTCTATCTCTGGGAAATGGTTTACAAAAACAGGGTTTTTTTCAAAGTCGGTAGAATGGCTATTCATCGGTTATATTTGATAGTTCTCTAACAACTGAAATAATTTTGTTGTTGTCTCGTTTAATTTCATATTACTTTATAATTAATATTTTCCGTATTTTTCTTTTTTCAGATAAAACTATTGCAATTGGAAAAGTGTTAAAAGTGATCGAGTAAACTACTCTTTAAGTATCTGAACCGTAATTTTTGTTAATTTAGATATTATATTCGGAATAACAAAAAGAAAATGAAATATGTACACAAATCGCTAATATTGTTTCACTGAACGCAAATTGTAAAACTATCGTTATTTTGCAGGATTATAAATAATAAAAAAAAAGAAAAAAAAAGAAAAAACAATCGTAACGTCGAGAAAATTTCCCCTATCGCATGAAATTTCTGACGATAGAAATAAAATGCAAAAGTTATGGAGAACTTTTTATTATACTTTGTTGATAGTCTATGTTTCAGATTTTTTTAATGTCTTATACATTTATTAAGCAGAAAACGAGGTCGGTATAGATTGAAATTAAAAATTGTAAGGAAAAAAATTGTCATTGCTTCGAGTTATGGCTTATTTGTAATTTGAAATTTATTGAAAAAAATTATAAATTAAAAATATTTATACACCTTTAAATATGCTGCCATTTTTTATTAATTAAAATATAAGATATTTAAAAAATATAATAATTTCTGCTGCGCTTATTTTCCGCATGCTCACCTCTTGGGGTTTTATTCGTCCCTGCGGGTTTGGTGTGGTGCAAAGGTAAGACATTTGCTTGATAAAATTTAATAGTACAGACAACTAACACAGATATCGAATACCTAAATAAAAATGAAAACCAGATGTAAACTGTGCGCTTAGTATTGCTATTATTTGGTAATTTGTATTTTAATTCTTTTGGATATGGTAATTTAAATATATTTTTCTTACAAGCTTATTGATCTAGTTATATACTATTCCTCGACTTGAGTACAAGTAACAAAAATTTAGAGGCTTGAAAAAGTTTTGAAATGAGTGATTATTTGATTTTCTGCTTATATAAATCGTATTATTGTTAATTTTTGAATATGTTAGGTAAAACTAAATTTTCTGGCAAATGCAACTAAAATGATTCCTCTTATCCAGTTTTCTTCAAGTCGCTCCTAAACTTTGGCATGAATTTTCATATTAAAAAACAAATTCAAGAATAGGATCCCTGATTCCGTAAAAATAAAACTATATTATTTTTTTGAATAAACTTCATTATTCTACTGAGTTTATTATATTTTTGTTGTTTGTAGAATAAGGCCAACATACCAGCTGCAATTCAAACAAGCTGCCGACTATGGGGAAAAAGAAAAAATTGTGAAACATATTTTATATTTCATTGTTTTTAATTTTAAGATGTGTGGATAGTTCTTTACGCGTAAAATCTTTTAAGGCTTGTTTTTTTTTACACATCCGTGGATTGGTTTTAGTTTTAAACTTTTATTTTATTAGATATTCTTGTTTTTTAAATAAAATGTAAAAACAAGTTTAATTTTTACAAAAAATAAAATAAAAGTTTAAAAAACTAAAACATTAAATATAAAACATATAATTTTGAAATGTGCTCATCACACCTTCCTTGTTAATTGATACGGAACATAATTTTATTTTGAATTGTAATTTTGTTTAAATGAGTAGAATATTTAATATGCATGTACATATTAGGGTTTTTTTTCAACACCATAAGCTAATGTTTAAGCTCTAGATCTAACACAAATCCTTCTGAAATTTCAGACTCTTAGAACCTCTGAATGACGCAGACAATTTTGTTACCATATATGTATGTAATTAACATGAGAAAACTGACTTACATAAACCTGAATAACTAAAAATTGAAGACATTTTTCATAGCAGCACTCCGGTGAATTAAAAGGTTCTTAGTATTACAGAGTTTCTGCTTTGTTCATGCCATTAATTTAGTTTTCACGTTTCTTTAAAAAAAGGGTGGTGCTCGAATACGGATTTAGCATATTGCACATTGAGTGTTCAAGTCATTACCTTTCCTTTCGGTTTGGCCGTAATCGAGTAAAAAAGAAATAAGTTTTAAAGAAGAAATTGTGAATGTGACCATCACCATCAATTAATATCTACAGTGACTAAAAATTTGCCCGTACTAAATATCGTCGGAGAAGTTCTCCAGCAGGAAAGCAGTTTACCGAAATTGGCCTGTCAGAGTATAAATTACGAGTGATGGAGAAAGTACACGAATAACAATAACAAACAACTTACTTGATGGTCGATCTAAAGCTAAGTTCTAAAATAGTTGTAACATTTTTTTACTTTGATTCAACCTGTTTTGATTAGAAAAGTCATAAATACATAGGTTCTCATTGAACTTGAGACCTCATTTTAATCATATTCCCATCATCTGTAGTTCAATGTACCACAAGGTGGCATACTCCGACAGGTTATTTAATTCTGTCTTTAATTATTGTTTTATTTATTATCCAGTGCGATTTCTATTGGATTAGGCAGTTAACTAAATAAATAAATATGGGAGTCTGCTTTGCCTCAGCAAAGCTAGCAACTGAAGTTCGGACCGAACCTAGCGACCGGCACTGATCATCGTTACCGAAACCTGAGCCTTTTAAAAAAACACTTGAAATAGCGAAAATAATATTAAAAGCAAAGTGTTGGGGACACCGAAGGTAAGCCGATTTGTTTTCATTGGTAATTATTTCTTTTTTCAGGCTATCAAATATTTTTTGTTTGTTAAAAAGCAGTAAAAATGTGAAGTGTAGTGCGGATTGTTTTACTTCAAATTTGATTAAGATTGTCCAGGTGCAAAGGAATTTCGCAGTGCAAATATTCAATTTATAATTTTTATAAATGTTAAAAATTAAAAGTTAAATATTTTCGAAAATATAGCCGACCGCCGCAAAATTCTTTGAGAAAGAAAATGCGACTGCATAATTTAAAGCGCTTCAGCTCAGCACAGGAAGCAAAAGCGATCGGTTTGTTTTAAAGGAAGGGGTGGTTCTTTCAGATTGAACTTTTAGTTACTTTGTGATAAATTTTGGCATATTGGGCCAATGTTTTGGTAGATGTTTTTAAAATTGTGCTCAAATATATATTGAATTAACAATTATATTTTAACATAAAGGATCAATTATAAAACGGTTTTTCGTTCATATTTCCTCGGCAACCATTAACACAATCAATTTCTTCAAATGCAAAGCTACGCCTCGACATTTTTTTCTCTCTTCAATCACATTGCTTGAGCTCAAGATTTACTTAACCGATGTTGTTACAATTTCAGCTATATATTCTTAATAACATTAGATGTAGCATACCATACAATTTTTTTAATTGGAAATTTATTTATTTATTGTTTTTTTAATTAAACATAACACTACTATGTACATGTGTATATCAAAAATTATTTTATATTTATTAAAGCTTCCTAACAAAAATTTTTCTTTATGTACTCATTTTTCAGAGCACCAAGGTTGTATAATCCCAATCCAAAAGACGCTATATAGCCTTTGCCTGGGTCTAGGACGATAGTTAAATGCAAACAAAATAAAAACCAAAATACAATAATTGTTAAATTATTTAATGTCTTAAGGAACTATTTATACTTAAAACGTTTAAATTTTATAATTAAGAAAACGGAGGAATTAATATTGTATAAAACTGCTTTGAATAATAAAACAATCTTTGAATTATGATTAAATTTGTATGCCTAAAGGGATTAAAAAGAGCATCGATGCTTTGTTGCTTTACTTAACGTAAGAGCATATAAAGCTGAATTAAAGCGGTTTCGGCGAATTCACCAGATGTTTTAAAAACATCATTTACACTAAATAAATTGAAACTATGGAACTTTTAATTAATATTTGAAGAAGTTGCCATCTCCTGTTTGTCTTGAATATCCAGGATTCGTTAATTGTGTGTGGTGTCCACTATTCATTAGCTTAACGCTATGCGGTGAAATCTTTTCCGTAGTGCCACCTGAGGATAAAAACTTGCAGTATGTAGAAGGAAAGAGTGTGCATCATAAACGCAATAGTAATAATATTATCAGTTGTCTCTGAAATACATAATCTAATCCTTAAGAAATTCTCAAAATTCACTTACCAATTTTTAAGGGATGTCCTAGATGTTCCTTCTTTATAAATGGTAAATCTTTAGTGTTACGAAGTTTTCGGAATGTTTTTTCACCAGCTGTCTCATGTTGCATAACCGTATCAAGTCGATCAGCAAACAGTTCCGAACTTTGATTGTATCTAGACAATAGCAAAAAGTCCAAATCGTCTTTGGGAATTTGCCAGGTCTGTTTAAAATTTCGCATTTTTCTTATACTATTCAGTGTCTGGTGGTAATACAGTCTATGGTTTGGAGATAGGTTTTTATACCACATTTCACCTTCTTTTGGCTCGGGGAGACTAGGCGCAGGACCTAGGAATATACCCTCATCGCCCATAAGGGGTATGGGATTTTGGTTTCTCAGTGACATTTTTAATGTTTGCTCACAAATTGAGACGTTTTTGAATAATTTGAATTAACTACGAAAAATTTAGTCGCGAAAAATTTTGACAGGCTTTTGAACGTTTTATCGATAAAATAGAAATTGGCGTAGCATCCATGTTTGTATTGTTAGGTAGTATAGGTGTTTCTGAGTAGAGTATTTCTGGAATTGTAACACTGTTGTGGTCTTTACCGATGCCAATTTTGTTTGCAAATTCTTTGGCAATTTATGTAATAAGGGCATAAACTCCTAAACTATGTCGGGCTTAAACGTTATTCTGCCCTTCTTGAGAAATGTTACCAATTAGCATCCTCAATAAATTTTTCAAAATTCAGAAGGCTCTCTTCCATGTACATAATAGGTGTATTTGTACCAGTAGTGGACATGGCATGAAAATCACGGGCTCCAGGTTTCTGGCTTTTAAAATAGGAGATAAGTTCAAACTTGATTTGTAAGTAAAATTGGTAGACAACACATCTATCTTACGTCTTAACCACAGAGCAGATTTCGAAGAAAATTGAAAGAGGTTCCTGAAAACCTGATAAAGGACATAAATAGCTTGCTTTTTGAAAGAATTCAACTCAAAAACTGCTGAATTTATCATCATAAAATGTACTCAGGATAAATAATAACCATAGGATTAACTTGGTTTTTTCTAACGTGATATTTCAAACGATATAATGAAGTACTATAAATAAATATACACAAGCCATAACGATAGAGTGATTTAGACTTTTTTTTTAATTATGTATGTCGTGTCTGTATGTTTGTTTATTTGTTCGCTATGCCGCTCCTCCGATTGCGATCAAAATTTACATACATACTGGGCCCTATTCTCGAATCCGACGGAAATCAAATCCGTTCGAATTGTAGGAGATTCACACGTAAGCTGGCACTTCTCAGAGAACTCGATTCTTAAAAATCTTCTTAAATGTTCCATTCTGATTAGAAATTTCCTACATTCCGATCGGATTTGATTCCCGGCGGATTCGAGAATAAGGCTCACTGTTTATTAGGCTTTGGAAAACCCTGAAATATGGAGAAGATGGCGCATTTAAAAATGGAGGCTTAGAATAGATATAACGATTTCGATGGTATTTTGTGCCTTACGTCTTTCCCATATTTATTTGCACAAATGTTCTTCAGGTACTCGAAAAGATCATAAAAGCAATTTAAAAACCTATAAAAAACGGTTTAAATTAATTTTCTAAACTGGTTGTCTTTTATTTTAACGCTTTACCCCTCGTATTTATAATATTACTTGGGATAATTGAGAATTATCATATTTAAGTAAAATAATAGATAGTCCGAGCAAGCTTGTATGCATATAAAGAAAACCACATAATTACTAAAAACGTCTCATGTTTATTGGCAGCTTCTTTATTTAAACATTATTCTTCCAACTTCGGCTGTTTACGCTCCTGAGATATTTCCCCAGATTCGCTGGCTTTATGCTTTTGCTTTTTATTTTGATTCTTATGACTTTTCAAAATTTTGTCCTCTCCAACCCTGTAATGAAATTATTTTAATTTAATTACCCCAGCTTATAATTAAACTTTTATATATATTCACATAATTGTTGCCCTAGTCCCGGGCCCCCAGTATGGTGTAGGATTTTCGGGAAATCGGACAAGTGCGTTTTTCCTGCTATCGGGATTCGCTAGAGGATGTATTTCGTTTATATTGTACTCTTGTTGTGGAGGAATTTCTAAAATT
This sequence comes from Machimus rusticus, assembly GCA_951509405.1. NCBI lineage: Eukaryota > Metazoa > Arthropoda > Insecta > Diptera > Asilidae > Machimus > Machimus rusticus. The sequence continues at coordinate 925,809 of OX608052.1, read as the reverse complement.
TTTTTCACAGGTGTACCATCGATCAATCGTTCTGGTTTAACAGGATGCACTTTGTTCCAACACCTTAAAATATCCCAAAGGACAGATTGTGGAGCATCAGTTTTAATGGAATTTTTGTATGCATGCGAAAATGACACCCTATAACCTGCATGTAGTAGAGCAGATCTGAATTTTAATGTTGGAATTATCTCTAGCTTGAGGACGGAGCATAGTTTGTCAACAGAATAGTAAAGTGGTACATCTGGTAACTCCTCATTAATTACACTGAGCATACCCACAATGCGTGCGTTCGTTCCGAGACTTTTAAGTGGCTCCTCTTGCACAACTTCTAGAAGATCTTTCACGAATTCTTTATTATGAATGGGAGCAGTCCAAATAGGACCACCTAACTAGGAAAGATAAAAGTTATGTAGGGTCGGGCAGCTTTCAGAGGCTAAATATATTAATTACATGGTGCTTCTGTCCACAGTGCTCACAACTGCTATTAACGGCAGGCCCTGTAGGTACAGAGAATTTCACTTGGTTAGGGTTCCTTTCAGTTGGATTAGGTCGCAAAATCCCAAGGGGTTGGAACGTAAGGGTTTCACAGCCTGTACATTGGTACACCATTGATTGCTTGCTGTACAAAATAAAAAAATTAATATTACTGCAGATTAACTTCGACATTACAAACCTCATGCTATATTTACACTGTTGTTGACTTGTAAATACGCGGACGAAAACTCTGATGTAGAAGTCTGCTGATACGCTTAGGAGTGGCTCAATGTATCTTCCGTATCGGTTGGCATGGCCTTCAATACACCGGAGAAGAATCCTTATTGCCTTTAGGAGGAGAGTTTACTGCTTTTGCTAGATTGATTATATCGAAGGCCTTACCATTTCATGGCAACACTTAACTCTTAATGGCACAGTACCGTATTTTACAAAACACGCTTCTGGCGTATTGCCAGCTAGAACAGCCATATCAGTCGCAGTCACCAACAGCAGACCGCCGTCAGTAATGCTCTGGACTGCTCCGTCTAAAAATCTATTCGGACATCCGTATGGGTCCAAATCCACTACATGGAAACGCTTATCGAAAGCCGTGGAGAGATACATGAGAGTTCTGGAATGAATTTTTTACAAAAAAAAATTTTGAGCTGAAAGCGAGCCTTACGTGGCATCAGAGTGGCTTGGTTTTACAATATCAGTGACCCCGTTGTGCTCAATGTTTCTTTCGATTGATTCTACTGCTGTCTTAGAAAGATCATTTGCTATAATTTCTCTTAATCCTTGTACCTCTTTGGCGTAGCGAATGCTTCTTAATCCAGTTGCTGAAAGAGCTTCCAGTACTTTGAGACCATCCTAATAAAGATGTTTGCCTTTATATTTATTTTATAATTAGGCATTGATTAAACATAAGACTTTAAGATGGGTAAAGTGAAACCAATTGAGTTTGAGGTTTCGTCATGGATTTTGATGAAACATTGTAAAAACAGTTATTAGGGACAAAAGCGACGAACATCGGAGCTGTAAAGTTTATAGTACAAGTCAGTAACATGTCTTGCCATTGTAACTAATGCGATATACGTCACATAGCCTATGTTACCCGTGCCATTATGACGAATTGATTGATGACTCATTTGACAAAATCCGACAACTAGTTTCAGAGTTATGGAGTAACATAAAAATAGCAATAAATACTAACTAAAAACATTCCCCTTCTTTTGTGCTCCGTGGCAGCCGGGTAGAAAGGGTTATCGAAACAATAACTAGTACAGCTAGGTATCAATAATGCCATTACCGTTAGTGTCACATCTTGTTATTAGATTATCTTTTATTCTGATTGACTGTTTTGTATAGTAATAATAAGTTATATGTATGTTAATAATGTTTATGTGATTACGGTAATGGCATTATCGATACCTAGTACATAGCTGTACTAGTTAGTATAGATACCAGCGCAAAGCTCTAACCCAAATGCAATTCCGAAAACGGGATCAAGAAAAATTTTGCTTTAGTGCAGGCAGTAAAGAACTACTTTAAAATATACCTCACAACTTGCGCCTGGCTGTGGACTTTCCCTTCCAGCAAAAATGCTTTCCTGGTTACCATTCTTATCTCTTGCCTCGTTGCTGTGCAATTTGGAAAAGGCATTTAGGACAGCGACACTGAGGTCTCTGTTGAACTGCTGCACAGGATTGTAGAAAACGTTTCCGTTCGAAAGAATTTCGGTGTTTCCTTCGCGTATTGTCGTCATTTCGGTGGCTGCAGCCTGGTGACAAAAAATTCGTTCACAAACTGAAGATCTTTTTAAAATGCCGAGCAACTGGAATAGAGACCTTCTCTGCATTGCTTGTTGATAAGTCCATGTTAAAAATGTACAAAAATGGCCAAAACTCGTCGCAATGAAAGCAATTCCGCCGACATGCACGTGCGTTTCAAAACAAATATCAGCTGATTGCCAAATAGTTTCATTTGTTCAAAACTGGCGCTGCGAACCGATAATAGAAGCAAATCATCAAATCAGATGTTTTTTTTTGTGAGGTTATGCTGGATTTAGTTGACAGTTTCGTTTCGGTAGGGTACAAAAATGAATAAGATTTGTGGCCAACTTCTGAATATTGTTAGGAGACAAAATGTTGAAAATCACTCCGCCTGCATAGCTCTGGGTAGGAACTTTTGTTATAAAAGTGACTTGTCCCTGGATAAGATCTATCCAAGGAGCAGCTTGAAGATTACCAGTCCGCCACCGGTGAGTTAACCCCAAATTGTTCCATAAGGACGAACAATTTTTTATTCATTTATTTTTAAATTTAAGCCGGAGTCGAAGGACGGGAAATTCTCAGGATACATCCCTCTCAATGCACTGTCAATAACTTACAGCAGAAGTAGCGGCCCAGGAGGACAGCATGTGAATTGTGTGAACACGAAAGTCGATGTGAGGTTTCAAGTCGAGACGGCTCAGTGGATTCCTGAGAAGATTAGAAAACGTATTTTAATAGAGGTAATGAAATTTAGATTTAAGGTAGCCACCGATTTGCTTAATTTCATTTCAGTAAGACTGAGTTAAGATTCTCACGAAGGTATTGGAAGTGGAAATTTTGGTCTTATAATCTCATAAAATCATTTATTGTTTTCAAACTTCTAAAAATCAACTTCCTCGTTTTTAATCAAGTCTTACCTCGACAGCGTGACTGCTTTCGGGAAAACAGGCAAAAGTTAGGGAATATTAATGAAAGCGAAATTTTCCCGAAAATAGTACTAGTATTAGTAATACTTTCTAGTTAAATAAAAACCGATTGCGCTTTCTGGTGTAGAGAACTCAGCTAAAAACAAACAATCCCTGATTGCAGTAAACTGCAGAAATTGAATTCTCGAAAAAGGGACAATTTGTTCTTTGTTTGATTTTAAATAAATTCGTTAATAAAATGCATTAATAATTCCAGCATAGAAATAAAATTACAAAAGAGGGCTGTTACGTCATTAAAAGCGATTTGACAAGATCTCAGCAAATGAATTTAGCTGACGCTTTAGAAAAATTGCGATGTTTTATCCGAGAAGTTGAAAAAGAACCGCCACAAGTATCACCAGAAGCATTAGAGAAAATTCAGAAAAGGTAATTTCTTCATACTAATATTTGAAAGTCCAACTTATTTTTGATTACTTTTTTTAGGAAAGAACGTGCTAGTGAAATGCGTGTTTTGATGAAAAGATACCGCTCGCAAATTAAGAACGACAGGCAGGTTCCTGACATTGATATTTAGATCTATTAACATAACTTCAGTAAAACGTTTTGATCATTGCGCAATCTTAGTTTTTTGTGTTTCAATTCCATGAAAATCTGTAAGAAGCCTAAATGAAATATCATGAATCATAGCATATAATAAATTTGTTAAGAGAAAATCTGATGAGAACTTTTAATTAGCTTGCTCAATTAGTGTGCTGCTATATGTATATCATGTGCAAGACGAGAATTTGATTTTCTTAATGAAGTTAAACAGCAGAGTAATAAGCTTACAAGTATATATTTAACTAAACATTCTTAATGTTAATAAATTACAAGTTTTAAGCTAAAACCTAATCACAATCTACAATAGTGGTTAATTTCTAGTCAGAGTTTTGTACTTAGACTGAAGTTTTGTTCCTATTGTACCGTCCGGACACCAGCAAAACAAAAAAATAAAGTACTAATTTGGCTTTGGTGGAACAAGAATTTAGCAATTTTTACTATTAGGTCAAATAATTACCGTTTAAAATTTAACCTTTACTTAAACTGCAGGACTAAATTTATAAATCCAGTAGTTTCAAGGTTATGCTCGATAGAGCATTATCTGAAAAAATTCATAATAATAGAATTCGACCGATCTATCCTTCTTAAGACATTCAGAATCCAAAAAAAGGAAGATATTGCCCAGAAAATATCTTATTAATAAAAAAATATATATTTTAAATACTTTGATGTACAATAACAAATAAGGAATAATTAGTTGTTGCCCTCTGGCGCTGGAGTTATTATGAACTTCCGCAACTTTTTTTCTTCATTTGGTTTTGAGCGATTGTTATTATCTACTTGATGCTCTGTTTCAGGTTGAAAATGCATTTCAGCAATTTGCTCTAAAGGTTCAGTTCTGTAGTTTGGCAACAAGTGTGGACGAAGTAACTTTGGAGATGGCAAAGATGCTCTTCTGTTAAAGGGAGACAGCTGCGAAAAATATGTTGGTTTAATCGACATTTATTATTATAATAACCCGAGCCAACAGTGATTTTGATGTCGAACATTTCTATACATATGTAGGAATCTTTCCATAGATTACGAATTCGAAAATAGACAGCCGGTCTATTTTTAGGGAAAAAACTGTTAAATATACATAAATATTAGGATCTTATTCAAGAATTGAATCTCCGCGCTGAATTGCGCAGCCGTCTGCTAAGATTCAATTCTTGAACAGGGCCTTACTTATGATTTGTTTAGTATTAAACAAAATTTATTTGTTGGCCGGAGCAATAAATTTTACTTACGTCCGGTGCCAGAGATAGAGAAAGTCGTTTGTTGGGTGTCCGACCTTTTATTGGGATTCCCAATCCACCTCCCCTGTTTAAAGCAAGTTAGAGATAATTATTATTATATATTATATTTACATATTCCGTCCACTTAACATAAAAAGTATGAGGTGTGTATGTTATACATGCATGTGTAGAAGGTTGATTAAATTTAGGTAGAAAAATTGGGATGAAAGTAGAATACATATGTAAATCGAAAGAATTAAGAAAACATTTTTATGGTAATGAATTCCCATGCTTACAATATATTCCCCAAAATTAAACTCGATTCTAAGAAATTATTTCACATAATATTATGTGTGATAAAATAAGGGTTGCAATCTTCGAACAAGGTATGATTTTTCCAAACCTTGAAGTCAATCGTCCATAATTTTATTGTTTTGGTGTCGTATAAAAAGGTCATGATATCAAAGATTCAAATACGAAAATTGTTGTATAGTGTTGATGTTTCTAATGTTCATTAATTGTATTATTGGTTTTTAATTTGTGCATCTTTCAACTTTAGGTAAATTTTTGGATATTTAATTAAGCTTTGCTCCCTTAAATAATATGATCAAATCTTAGACTGCCTAAATGATTTTCGAATACAAAAAAAAAGTTGCTCTTACCTCGGTACGTATTTTCCATGATCTTGATGTGTCATAGTCCTATATATACGTTCAAGATCGTGCACTGAAGCTCTATTTTCTACACATGTTAAGCCATGCCTACTTCCCATTGGTGACCACGTATTTTGATAGGAAGATCTATCTATATTTATTGATTTAAATAATTCTGAGTTAAAGCCTAACGCCTCCTTTTGATCATCAGGCAAAGCTGCAATTTCTTTCGCAAGTGCAGAATCATCGTTAAGACAATTTTTATTAATTTCCCTTGCAATTTTGATGTCATGTTTCCAAAATTGTCTACTGGTTGAAACCATTGGGGCAATTTCTTTTATCTAAAATTATATGTTTTGATTAATTTGTTTACTAAAAAAAAACTTTTCTGACTTTAAGCACAAGTACACCCATGACGTACACACAAATAACATTCGTTATTGTTACACACATGCTAATTGTCCCTAAAATTGCTAATTCCAGTGCCTGATGATTTGAATAGAAATTTGTCTTGACAACTGAATTGTATCGCGTACCATCCTTTTCATAAATCATATAGATGCCAGCCAATGCCCAAAGTAATCCCTGGGAAAGATATGTCTAATAATAAATAACAGAAAGCAGAGAAAGAACAAATTTGTAGCAAAAGCTAATAAAATTTTTTTACAAAGATGTGTTTACCCTAAAAATGGCTTTTTATTGCTCCCGTTGCTTATATCATTTCATTATGTTTTTATTATAATTTAAGTACCTATGCGAATTGTGACAACGATTTAAACATCGCCGAACACTTCCCTAGATTGCAAATCGAGTTTCTAAAGTTTAATTTTAAAGAAATTGTTTTCCACATTTCCGGACTAAAATTAAGTCTAGCAGAAATGTAAAAAAAATTGTTTATCATACTTACAGCATTTACAGCTGGTGGAAGTATAGAAGCTGAAATTGCTACACCAACTAAAGAGCCAATATTGCCTCCTAATATTCCTACAGCTGCAGCAGCTCCAGAAGGGATGGCTGTTAAAATACCAACAATGACGGAGTGCAGTTCACCTCGTGACAGCATTTCTGTTGTTAAACCTTCACCAATTCCATATCGATCATCAACTGTACAAATAACCAATCCAAAAATAAAGCCCACAAATGTGGCCATAAAAATTCCTAAAAGTTCATTGACCACTCCAAGTGTTCGAAGTGATCGATCTTTAATCACAGTGCCAAAAATTGCAGCAATTATTGGACCCTGAAAATTAAAAATTGCTTGGTTATGCAATAAAAGTTTAAAATAAACTGTTACCATCAAAGGTGAAACTAGCATACTTGAAGCTAGGAAAATTGTGCTATCTTCAACCAGTCCAAAGGAGGCTAAAATTCTATTAAATTAGAAAAATTTTAAACAGCACAATTCGACAATTTCATAATCTATTTAAAAAACAACTAAAACTATATGAAAAATTCCAAATATTAAAATATATATATAATTTATACAATACAAAACATTTAACTAGATGGAATTGGGATCTATAAAATAAGATTATTCGCCAGAGTTCTTTATCGGTTATTTTGAACTATGTACAATTGTACTTCAATCTATTAGTAAATAAAACACAAAACCGTATAAAATTGTTCATGCATTGGATTATAATAAAAATGCGTGCCCTCATTCACTTTTCATCTTGTGAATCTCCTTCTGCAGGATACCATAGACATTTTTCAAAGAGCCAATTGACACACATTTCAGATCAGCACTTCGTCCGGCATAAACCTCACCTTAAAGAGTCAAGTGGCTTTGCACTTTTCTGCTCTATGCGACCTGCCGAAGGCAGAATTGTGCCGGTGCACATCTTCAGAAGGATTTAAAACACCTTCAAGAAAGAAAACGAGCGAAAAAATGGTCCGAAAATAGAAGAGTCCTTTTTGAATGCCGAAATAGAATTTTACATGTTGAATGAATTAAAGAGATAGTGATAGAAAAGCAACGTGACAGGATTATTGCGAACTTTATTTAAAGGAAGGTCTCGTTAAAAGAGGAAATTTAGCGTTCATTTTTTACGAAAAGGAGAGCCAGATTGAGACTTAAAGAAGAATTGGTTTGCGTTTATAAGAGACTCTAAAAACGAAAGTAATATGTTTATACATTATCGAATTCATATCTTATATATGCTCTGGCAAAAATGCCAATTTTATTTTAAAATTATTTAACCAGAGTTCGAAATATGGACTAAAGAGCGCAATTGCAATAATAAATTAAACATATTATTGATTTCATTTGAAATATATTATGTATTTAAGTATAGATGTGCGCAAAAGTTTAAGACCACGATTGAAATTGCGAGTAGTTCGGCTTTAAGAGTTTTGAATTTAAAATATCAAAAATTTTTATTAGAAAAAAGAATTTACCCTAATATTCATAACAATTTTAAGCAACAGGAAAAATCTTTTTCAGATTTTATATTAAAAGTTTTGCTTTTTTCATCTATCTCGAACAAAATGAAATTTTGCTTACATTTGAAAATTATCATGAATACCTAAAGGAAAAATCTAAAAATTTCTAAAAAATATCAAATTGCAGCCTTTTATCCACTTTAAAGGCAAAAATTAATCTGCAAATTGTTCAGTGCAAGATCTAAAGTTTTGCATGGATAAAATTTATGGCAATTTCATGCACTGTTGATGCAAATTGATAAAATTCTTATTCTGAGGAACGAAGATACGAAAAGAATGCAGCTATAAATTCATTTAAAAAACTTAATTTCAAATGGCCCTCAATTAAATATTACGGGACAATAAAAAATTAAGGCTTAAATACAACTTAAAATTGCACGCGAAAAAGAGTGAAACACGGAAAATATTTCTGGCAATTATTCCTGTATTTTCTGATGGATTTTAGGATAGTGCATTACTTTGGTAATATTTCCTGTAGTTTTTAAGGAGATCTGCCTCTTTTTCAATATATGTTGTGGATTTTACGCCAACGTTCGTAAATTTGTTGGGAACTATTTTGCTATCCCAATTTTTTTTCCGTGAAGAGCTTATGAATAGTTTGTATTGGAAGTTTCCATCAGCAAAATTTACTAAGAGACAGATTGAGTTTGTCACGGAGTTTGATGAAGCATTTTAAAACCACTAATTTGGGATAAAAAATTAAAGTTTTCCGGTCACATTCTTCATAATTTTTATCAAAATGTTGTGGTAATACACAAAAAAATTCCACTTTTCGACATTTTATGGTTGAACTTAGTTGAACATTATACTACGTTTCGTCAAAATCTAAGAGGAGAGCTCAAACTCAATTATACTCAAACTATACTTACGCAGCACATGTGACTAAAACTACAAAGTCAAAAGTAATTGTAGCCTCCTGACGAACACCTCTAACAATTTGGGCAACATTGAGTCTGGCGGTCAGCGTATTCATAAATCGATTCCACGCAGTTTGTTTGAGAGCATTTAGTTCCCTTAAAAAGAAAAACCATATTATGGATATGTTTTTAGTTTAAGAACTTAAAATCCCCACTCTCTATTATCAGCTTCATCGCAGTTCGCTTCTTTTTGGTGAGTGTGAAAAGCTGCGCAGTGCGAAATTGAAACTGTAGACCCTTCTCTATCTCCGATTCCCCATTCCGATAATTTGTGTTGAAGGCACTCATATTTTTGATCGTATTCAAATGTAAAAATTATCTGTAGTAATTTATTAATAGCCGTGCGGCTATAAGTTCTTTACAACATGTATGAATACCTGATGTGATTTATTGTTGCTAGTTTTAATCCACGAAGCATCTTCAACCTTGAACTTTTTTAAAATTTCTCTTAGGACATATTCCATACAGGAATCGGGTGGAATATCAATTTCATATAAATTATCCTTTTTCCTCTTCTCAGAGTTATCCTTTCGGGCTGAAGACACAATATCTTTAAGTCCTTCCCATGATTTGCGGATGTTTAGTTGATCTTCCTTTAAAACAATAAATAAATAATATACATATGTTAAACAAAAAATCATAGAATTAGGTCGAAATCCTGAAAACCTCAGAATAGTTTTGGTTGAAGACCTTCCCTTCGATTCCTAGATTTGCTGGGCCTCCCACGCTTATCCTGCATCCCTTGGCTCTTTTATTGATTTTCGCTTGATTTGCATTTTGCATAATATTTTTCGAACTAACATACTATGAGAACGAAAATCAATTTGTCCGTAAAATATTCAATAACGTCCATTTTACTGAAAATTTGACCTTAAGGATTCTCAGGTTCACTGATAGAATTTGAAAATATTGGAGCAACCGCGATATTTGATATTATATAAATTAAAAATTACTGCGAATGATACATTTTGATTGCTTATTTTTACAATAAACAGATTATATGTAGCATGTACTATAACTATTTGTTTATGTATTATAGCTTATATACATATACAAACATATAAATATATATGTACATGTATCAAATATTATGCTGTAATTGCCCTAAATTTTGGGCAATAAAAAAATACAAAAAATTTTGACGAATTTCGCAAAATGTTGTAGAGTTGAAATAAATTAAAGTATTGACCATATTGATAAACCTTGTTTTATATGTTTTGCAGATTTATTCAAAAATAACACTAAAATCATATTAAAATTTGTTGAATGGGATTCTCAAAGGTTTTTGCTATGGTAAAAAGAGAAAAATTGATAAAACCATTCCATCTCTTATTTGTAACTGAATAATTTCCTTATCTATACAAATTATTTTACCTATTTATTGACAATTTTTTTTACACAACTTATATTATTAATTGAAGATATTAAGTATTTTGTACAAAATACTTAGTAGTGCACATTATTGTTTTAACTGAAGATTTCCCTCTTTTCAAATCGATCTGTTATTAAAGTTGAATTTGTGTTAAATTTCAATTTTAAAATTAGGGCATGCCATACATATTACGTACCTATTCGCAAGTTGGTGCAATACCTATTCATATACATATATGTATATAGATAATAATAAAATATGAACTAATTGTATGAGATGAGTGCTCACAAACTGTACTCTTTTGATTTATCATTCAAGTATAGTATATTTTCTTTTTTGTTTTAAAAGACGTAATGCTAACTTTTTTTTTAAATAACTTATTTTTTAACTCACTTTCACATTAGTAGCGCTTCCATCCATATAATTTTTATTCCTTCCTTTCGGACCATTTAAAGATTTCGCGTCTATATCTATGGTTATTGCCCTGATTGGCTGCGGTGTACAGGGGGAAAGGTTTTCATTGCTTATCTACATAAATAACTTGTCGATAATCACAATATAATTTATTAAAATGTAATTAAAACCTGGTTAAAAGTCCCGTACTGCAATTCCACGGATTTATTGGTAGGTGTGAGCGGCTTTTCCTTTTCTTTTTCTTTAATTTTGGAAAGTCGAGGTAATGATTCAGTCGTACATGCGATACGTGTATCAAATTTAACTTTTTGACGTAGGCGTTTTTCTTCCTCTTCTGTTGGGATTGTTATGACAAAAAGAGCACCGGACATTGTTACAAAAATATTCGGTTATTTATACACATTAATATTAAATAGTACATATAAGTAGGAATCACTTTTAATTCGTTGATACCCTTACGAGCGCTTGAACTTGACTAATTGGTAGGAGATTAAACTAATCCTCGAGTATTGTTATCTCACAGCTAGAGCAAATTTACAAAGTAAACTGCAACAGAATAAACAAATGTTCGAACCATTATCGATACAAATTGAGGATTCTGCAGCAAGATGTGATCAATTGGTTTTGCTAGCTCGACCGAGATTTTAAATACGTTAAACGCTTTTGGACTAGAACGTTGAAAAACAATAATTTGCTTTTAATAGTTGATGAAGCTATATGTATTAGTTCATGAATAATCTACGAAAACAACGTCTTATTCACAAAATTATTAAGTTGGTGAAGGTGCAAAATAGCGGCTATGAAGGTTAATAAAGCCTTTAGCATCTCGTGTAGACCCTAAATTTTCGCTTCTGTAAATAAATAAAATTAGATATGCTTTCATTTATTCGGATAAGATGACCCCTTACAGTAAAGCTTCTTTAAAAATTAAAAAGTATACTTGTGCATATCTCATTTGAAAGCCATGGTGGGATTTATAAACATTTAAATATTTTACATAAGTTTGACTTCCTTGAAATGACAAACAGGAATTAAAAGTATTATGTCAGGCAATTATTTCAAGCTTTTTCGAACAGAAGTCTACTGATAGGATAAATTTATTGACATAAATAGGGTATATTAATATTTTGTGTACATTTCATTTTAAGGCTCATAAAATTGAGCAAAATTGTTACAAAGTTTTCCAAAAAATTTAAAAACAGGTTACTGATTGAAGTTGTTTTTAGTTTTGTCATCCTTAAACCATTTTTTCTAAAAAAACGTTGACGGTAAGGGTACATATGTATAGCTTGGTCGTTATGAGTTTAAATAAACAATAACCAAACAAAAGTATACTATATTTTTAAACTTTGGTCACTTTAACTTCACTAAGCTTTCATATAATATTTTTGTACTCTTGGCTCTGGTTTGGGTTGTTTTTTTATGTAGGTTCAGCTTGTAAGAAAAGTTTCGCGATGTTCGAATATCTCGCAAAGTACACATTGGATCGGAAAAAAGTACATATTAATTTTTTTTTAAAAAGCTTTCCAAAATACAAATTTATTTCATTTTGGAATAGAAAAATTTTTGTTTTTTTCCTTCTGAAAAATATGTTCGTGGTTACCTACCAGTGAAATGACAATATGAATTTCAAAAATTCAATGTGGCGATCAAAAGCGAATGATATTGTAAGGCTTACTACTTACAATTAATATATTATTATTCTAAACGAAACAAAAATTCTCATCGATTGGCTAAGGGAGATCGGGGCTTACACCTTACATACTTTTTAGCTTATAATCACTGTGAGATTGTCATAGCATAGTTATATTATTCCTACTTCCTAGTAGCTATCTTCACAGACTAACAAAAATATGCGTAGCCTCCGACTACCCATTAGTTATACATTGTCAGTTTATTATACATAAATATTGACCAGTTAGATCAGTACTTATGTTAGCAATATACTATACTATACCTTTAAATGCACTGACTATAAGCATACATCTAGAACGACACAAGTACAATTTTAATAGTACTAATTTATTTATAGATTTAATTATGATTGTGTCTTGTTTACATCTTTTTAGTTATTTTTTGCAGTCAGTCGGGAATTTTAATTTTTAAAGTTAACTCTTTTATTATATTACTGGGGTACATACTCTAAAAGCATGGTCATTCTCATCTCGACAATAATTTCGGAAAGTGGGGTGGGGCTGGGGGGAATCAATCCCTAGTGATGCCCCCCTGGCTATGGTCTTGGGTTGAGTGCGACTATTTACAAATAAGTATATTCTACAACATTTTATGCAATGGTAACTAAAAGAATGTTTGTTTTTGAAGAACCCTAATATACATAGGTACATATGTACATATATAGTACATATAGTAGCATACCTATACAAGTATACATGTTAACGGACAATGGTTATAGCAATTTTACAGTGATTTCATTTTGTAGTTGTTGCGCCTAAAGCATATGCATGTCATGTCCATATATGATGATGTGAACGATATTGTAAATGATCGGATTAATTTTATATTTCTTTAAGTGTGCGTACTTTAAGAAAATGCAGGAGTAAAATCAGTTTTGTGGAAATTAAACTGTGGATAGAAATACTATAGGGTTATACAATAATTTCTGCTGAGCCCCCAAATGGAGCCCTATTTTAAAAATGTTTGCTGTAATAGAAAGGAAACCCTTCAGGGATTTAAGGAAGGATATAAAGAACAAATCCCTTGAGCAAAAATTTTGAGTAGCGGTATCGTAAACCGGCCAGCAGTATAAAAATCAACCAAAACTACCCTAGAAATACTATAGGGTTATACAATAATTTCTGCTGAGCTCCCAAATGGAGCCCTATTTTAAAATTTTTTGCTGTAATAGAAAGGAAACCCTTCAGGGATTTAAGGAAGGATATAAAGAACAAATCCCTTGAGCAAAAATTTTGAGTAGCGGTATCGTAAACCGGCCAGCAGTATAAAAATCAACCAAAATTACCCTAGAAATACTATAGGGTTATACAATAATTTCTGCTGAGCTCCCAAATGGAGCCCTATTTTAAAATTTTTTGCTGTAATAGAAAGGAAATCCTTCAGGGATTTAAGGAAGGATATAAAGAACAAATCCCTTGAGCAAAAATTTTGAGTAGCGGTATCGTAAACCGGCCAGCAGTATAAAAATCAACCAAAACTACCCTAGAAATACTATAGGGTTATACAATAATTTCTGCTGAGCTCCCAAATGGAGCCCTATTTTAAAATTTTTTGCTGTAATAGAAAGGAAACCCTTCAGGGATTTAAGGAAGGATATAAAGAACAAATCCCTTGAGCAAAAATTTTTAGTAGCGGTATCGTAAACCGGCCAGCAGTATAAAAATCAACCAAAATTACCCTAGAAATACTATAGGGTTATACAATAATTTCTGCTGAGCTCCCAAATGGAGCCCTATTTTAAAAATTTTTGCTGCAATAGAAAGAAAACCCTTCAGGGATTTAAGGAAGGATATAAAGAACAAATCCCTTGAGCAAAAATTTTGAGTAGCGGTATCGTAAACCGGCCAGCAGTATAAAAATCAACCAAAATTACCCTAGAAATACTATAGGGTTATACAATAATTTCTGCTGAGCCCCCAAATGGAGCCCTATTTTAAAAATTTTTGCTGTAATAGAAAGGAAACCCTTCAGGGATTTAAGGAAGGATATAAAGAACAAATCCCTTGAGCAAAAATTTTGAGTAGCGGTATCGTAAACCGGCCAGCAGTATAAAAATCAACCAAAATTACCCTAGAAATACTATAGGGTTATACAATAATTTCTGCTGAGCCCCCAAATGGAGCCCTATTTTAAAAATTTTTGCTGTAATAGAAAGGAAACCCTTCAGGGATTTAAGGAAGGATATAAAGAACAAATCCCTTGAGCAAAAATTTTGAGTAGCGGTATCGTAAACCGGCCAGCAGTATAAAAATCAACCAAAATTACCCTAGAAATACTATAGGGTTATACAATAATTTCTGCTGAGCTCCCAAATGGAGCCCTATTTTAAAATTTTTTGCTGTAATAGAAAGGAAACCCTTCAGGGATTTAAGGAAGGATATAAAGAACAAATCCCTTGAGCAAAAATTTTGAGTAGCGGTATCGTAAACCGGCCAGCAGTATAAAAATCAACCAAAATTACCCTAGAAATACTATAGGGTTATACAATAATTTCTGCTGAGCTCCCAAATGGAGCCCTATTTTAAAATTTTTTGCTGTAATAGAAAGGAAACCCTTCAGGGATTTAAGGAAGGATATAAAGAACAAATCCCTTGAGCAAAAATTTTGAGTAGCGGTATCGTAAACCGGCCAGCAGTATAAAAATCAACCAAAATTACCCTAGAAATACTATAGGGTTATACAATAATTTCTGCTGAGCTCCCAAATGGAGCCCTATTTTAAAATTTTTTGCTGTAATAGAAAGGAAACCCTTCAGGGATTTAAGGAAGGATATAAAGAACAAATCCCTTGAGCAAAAATTTTGAGTAGCGGTATCGTAAACCGGCCAGCAGTATAAAAATCAACCAAAATTACCCTAGAAATACTATAGGGTTATACAATAATTTCTGGCCAGCAGTATAAAAATCAACCAAAATTACCCTAGAAATACTATAGGGTTATACAATAATTTCTGCTGAGCCCCCAAATGGAGCCCTATTTTAAAAATTTTTGCTGTAATAGAAAGGAAACCCTTCAGGGATTTAAGGAAGGATATAAAGAACAAATCCCTTGAGCAAAAATTTTGAGTAGCGGTATCGTAAACCGGCCAGCAGTATAAAAATCAACCAAAATTACCCTAGAAATACTATAGGGTTATACAATAATTTCTGCTGAGCTCCCAAATGGAGCCCTATTTTAAAAATTTTTGCTGTAATAGAAAGGAAACCCTTCAGGGATTTAAGGAAGGATATAAAGAACAAATCCCTTGAGCAAAAATTTTGAGTAGCGGTATCGTAAACCGGCCAGCAGTATAAAAATCAACCAAAATTACCCTAGAAATACTATAGGGTTATACAATAATTTCTGCTGAGCCCCCAAATGGAGCCGTATTTTAAAATTTTTTGCTGTAATAGAAAGGAAACCCTTCAGGAATTTAAGGAAGGATATAAAGAACAAATCCCTTGAGCAAAAATTTTGAGTAGCGGTATCGTAAACCGGCCAGCAGTATAAAAATCAACCAAAATTACCCTAGAAATACTATAGGGTTATACAATAATTTCTGCTGAGCTCCCAAATGGAGCCCTATTTTAAAATTTTTTGCTGTAATAGAAAGGAAACCCTTCAGGGATTTAAGGAAGGATATAAAGAACAAATCCCTTGAGCAAAAATTTTGAGTAGCGGTATCGTAAACCGGCCAGCAGTATAAAAATCAACCAAAATTACCCTAGAAATACTATAGGGTTATACAATAATTTCTGCTGAGCTCCCAAATGGAGCCCTATTTTAAAATTTTTTGCTGTAATAGAAAGGAAACCCTTCAGGGATTTAAGGAAGGATATAAAGAACAAATCCCTTGAGCAAAAATTTTGAGTAGCGGTATCGTAAACCGGCCAGCAGTATAAAAATCAACCAAAATTACCCTAGAAATACTATAGGGTTATACAATAATTTCTGCTGAGCCCCCAAATGGAGCCGTATTTTAAAATTTTTTGCTGCAATAGAAAGAAAACCCTTCAGGGATTTAAGGAAGGATATAAAGAACAAATCCCTTGAGCAAAAATTTTGAGTAGCGGTATCGTAAACCGGCCAGCAGTATAAAAATCAACCAAAATTACCCTAGAAATACTATAGGGTTATACAATAATTTCTGCTGAGCCCCCAAATGGAGCCGTATTTTAAAATTTTTTGCTGTAATAGAAAGGAAACCCTTCAGGAATTTAAGGAAGGATATAAAGAACAAATCCCTTGAGCAAAAATTTTGAGTAGCGGTATCGTAAACCGGCCAGCAGTATAAAAATCAACCAAAATTACCCTAGAAATACTATAGGGTTATACAATAATTTCTGCTGAGCTCCCAAATGGAGCCCTATTTTAAAAATTTTTGCTGTAATAGAAAGAAAACCCTTCAGGGATTTAAGGAAGGATATAAAGAACAAATCCCTTGAGCAAAAATTTTGAGTAGCGGTATCGTAAACCGGCCAGCAGTATAAAAATCAACCAAAATTACCCTAGAAATACTATAGGGTTATACAATAATTTCTGCTGAGCCCCCAAATTGAGCCCTATTTTAAAAATTTTTGCTGTAATAGAAAGAAAACCCTTCAGGGATTTAAGGAAGGATATAAAGAGCAAATCCCTTGAGCAAAAATTTTGAGTAGCGGTATCGTAAACCGGCCAGCAGTATAAAAATCAACCAAAATTACCCTAGAAATACTATAGGGTTATACAATAATTTCTGCTGAGCCCCCAAATGGAGCCCTATTTTAAAAATTTTTGCTGTAATAGAAAGGAAACCCTTCAGGGATTTAAGGAAGGATATAAAGAACAAATCCCTTGAGCAAAAATTTTGAGTAGCGGTATCGTAAACCGGCCAACAGTATAAAAATCAACCAAAATTGCGTTTGTTTTTCAATTATTAAAATAGAATATAAAACATTTTGAGAAGGACAGAGTTTCACAGTCTCACAGGCAAAACCTTTTTCTGCCTATTCCCCAGTTCCCTAATTTATTTATTACTTTGAAAATTTATTAAATTTATTTGCAATTTCATTTTGCGTAAAGAATTTTTCAAGAAACATTTATTTTATCGGGGAAATTGATCCGCCTGCCTTCTGTGCGCTTATTAAGGCGTTACCAAGAGGCATACAACTCTTTAATTCAGTATCTTCTTTAATTATATTAATTTTATATTTCAACTCTTTGCTCAGTAATTATGTTTATCATATAGCAAAATGTTAAAGATAAAGTTGTTCCTGTTTTCAAATAAGCTTAAATGTTCTCATGAAAGGCATTTGAATGACTCAATTTTCCGTATAAAAATTATCCATTAGGGACAGGCGTTAAGGCAGCTGCCGGTCAATATGTTTTAATTATTTAAGGTACCAAAATTGCTCTGTGAGGGTCAAATATGACTTCAAAGATATTAACATTTGAAATGGTCATAATGTAAAGCATAGCTTGCCCCCTTGCAATAAGTCTTGACCTTCAGGTGACCTTGACATTTACAGAGTATGGCTTATAATAAATAAAGAACACCTGGAGGAATTTGTACCTTTTGTAACTAGACAACATAACAAAAAAAGATATATTTTATGTCTCTTTATTATTCGTCGTGCATCCACCCATCTGTCTGTACATTGCTTGGGATAAATCTAAATAAGCTGGTTTACGCAACGTTTTGAACGGTATGACGTTCACATTTTGCCAAGTAAAAGGCTCCCCACAACCATGAACTTACGGCCAGTCTTAGCCTTGAAATAAAAAGTTTGCCCTTAAGGAAACCACTGGAATGTCTGCCACTGATTGCCTACTGTCCTTCTCGTGTAAAATTTATCACCTCGAAAAGCGAGTGCCTAAAACTTTTCAGGGTATGGTGTGCACCGGTGGTATATATCACTTGCCCATTTCCACTGGGCGCAATACGAATTCATACCCAAAATTACTATCCGTTTATTGCGTTCCTGTCCTTCAGGCATTTGCCCCGTGTGGTTAATGCATGTATGTGTGAGTGGATGTTCGGCGGCCGGCACGTGCAGGCATCAAAGGAAAATCTAACGTTTTACTATACAGCGCTACAAACAGCTGTTTTGAAATAACAAACCACTAGGCGCCGCCGCCCAGCTTTTGGCCGGGTCTGAATCAGCTAGCCGTCAAAGTGGAGCAAAAGGTGAGAAAAATAGGGGTTGGCTAATAAAAACACTATATATAAAAAAGCCCTCTGTAACTTTTCGCTGATACGAACCTCTTGAAGATTCTTGTAAGAAATTGTAGTAGATCAAGTAATTAAGTTTCAGAAGTGTGAGAACCAGTTTAAGGTGCACCTAATAAGTGAATGTGTTCATACCTAGAACCTGTTGACTAAATTAATTTTAATTTTACCACGTCAATTTGTAATACTTATATATGTATATAGAAGTAATTTGATTGATAGTAGTAGATTGAAACTAAAATATATCATATCATGCCTGTGAGATTTTAATCATTATAAAGCTATTATTTTAAGTCCGCCATTTTCATTTCTCAAAATTGGATATTTTTAACTTTCAAAATTGGGTAATTAACGATGCTTTATTTTTCCTGGCATCAATTCCCAGATCTTTATTATTTCGTTTCAAATATGTTGCATAGCTGTTAGTGTTTTAATTATTTTTTATTATTTAAATACCTAGGTATCCTTTATTATAAAACGTGCGCAAAGAGGTCAAGGTCGTGGTTAAGATTACCGCTAGTTGACTCCTTCGGTACTCAACATTGTCATTGTTTTTTTCTTATTTTATTTATTTCCAAAAATTATGTTGAATGAAACTAGAAATCGTGTTGAATTTTTCAGGTAGACGAACTATTTTGCATTTGGGAGTATTTGGGTGCGTCATTTAATATGATACACATTCTAAAACTGGTCATTTTAAGACGTTGCGTTGGTCAGAATGCATATGTACAACATACTGAATTCTCAGTCCATTTGACTGTACCTATTTTTCTATACATATTGTGCGGGGTCCTAATCATTATATGTATGTATGTCAGTGATGTCTCACATACTCGTTATACATTGGTCTCAGAGATGATGATTGTTCAACAACCTCATATTGGAAATTGGCCACTGAGTCGCTTTATTAATGCGTTAAAAACTTGTTTCATTGTTTTAGCTAAGTTATATTTTGCTTTATAAATCAGTGTTATAGTGTTTTTTCTTTATGAAGAAATACCCTAGAAATCTTTTCATTATTAAAATAAAAATTAATAGGACAGAATTTATTTGGAGTATATATTTATGTACCTATATATGTTTATAGTTTTTTCCTGTTCCGCTCCAATGTCACTGAGAGTTTAATATAAAACAATCATGTTCCCGATGAAATACATTTTCAAGTACAATTCAACACTCAAATCTAACATACATAATTTTCCTCAGAATTTCCATCAGCCCAAGAGCTTTTCATGAGAATTTTTCTCAGAGCTTCACATTTTCCCGGGTATATAGGAGACGTTGCGAAGACAAATGAGTTGCCGGAAAAGCTCCTCGTCTGATGATTTTTCACACGTGTACCTTGCCCGTATATAGTTGTTTACGTGCCACACAGGGGAGCGAATTCTGAAATTAGCCAAAATAAAAAGGCCGAACATTCGCCGACCCCAAACAAATCAAATGTTGAGAGCACAACTACATAACGATTAGGAAGGTAATGCCGAGTGATGGTATATGAATATGGGGCCAAGAGCTTTATGCTAAGCCTCTAGAGTCTAGAGGTTGGGAAAAAGAGGGTAAAGCCATCTCTGCAGCCAGTATAACCAAACGTAAAATCGGAAAATTCAGTCCTCGTCGTCGCCCTGAATGAAGACATGGCGACTGTAAAGTACATCCAGAAGGTACTTCAAAATTTCCATAAAAATCATGTTAAACTGTATGCTGTCTACATAAAAACAGCAAAACTGGCCGAAAATTGCCGTGATTGTGGAAAATATCGAGTGTTCTCATAAGTTACCTAAATCTGGTTATACCCGGGAATTGATTATACGTGGAGCGAACGCAGCGGAGCTGACGTTAAATGTGCTTCATCGTCATCCTTGAAGTGAATACTTCTTACGCTTAGGTTTCTGCACCGAAGGAATCGCTTCTCGAATTTACTATTATATAACTGGGTTTTGTTTAAATCTGTGATTTTGTCATTTTAAATATTTGATTCGTCTTAGTGCTCTTAAGATATGTATTTCTTCAGTTTTGGAAAACTGAAAATGTTCTGTGGAAACCAGCGACAAATTACATAAGCGATATTTACTAACCCAAGGACGACAACCGATAGTCCTGGTTTTTATTTAATCTGTAATAGCTAAATTTGCTTCTAGTCCAGCTGGTTCCGGATAAGAAGTGCTTAAAACGCGCTGGTTATGTAAGAAAGGCCAGGACGACATTATCCTGGGCAATATAAATATGTCCTCCCTAGGGAAAATGTCGACTGAAGTGTTTTCGGTGGAGTAGTGAATAAATAAATATAAGCTGGGAGTGTCGAACTTTAAAAATTTCACCGTGTTAGGACTTAGGAGTGATGTGTCTTGTGGGATTTTGAATCAAATCAATTTATGGGCTGTTTATAGTGTAAGGTGTTTGCAATATTGGAGGATTAATCGAACGTACTGAACTACTCGGCCGGTACTAAATGTCAAACGATCAAGCTCGAATACACACGTAGTTACAAAAAAATAAACAAACGCATAACCGACGGCATTTGCGGGGGCTCCACCTCGGACTCCACACACGGGAGAACCCCACCTCGGAGGTGAGTAAATAAACAGCTGCAAGTCGGAGATGTTCGCTTGCTTATTATTGTTATTATTTTCTTGGGGCTAGGCTAGGCTAAGTCGATGAAGGTTGGAGTTTAGCCATTTTCTGGTTTGGGAGCCAAATAACTTGAAAAAGTTGTAGAAAAACGTCCACTGCCATATCTATGCCCTGTCTCAGGGCTGGGCTATTGATTTTTCCTGCTGCTTCTCAACTTTATTTTCTGGCAATTTTCCTTCAATACGATGACTGTGCTGTGTATAGGTACCTTTGCGAGACTTTTGTCGCGAAGGGGACCACTTGCGTCACGTCGGCGACGCTGATTCATAATAATTGAATACTGGCGATGTTTGCAATTTGTCCATGTGCAACAGATCATTTTCTAATTATTCAAGAAATAATCGCTTGTGATGAGAAAGGACCATTAAGACTATAAGTAATACTCAGTTCTAGAGGGAGGCTTAATTAAAAAGTAAGACGATTTAAGGAGCCGGGCTTTCCTTCGGTGAAGCCCGTCAAAGTTGTTTATAATTAAAAATCTCTTGTAAGAAATTAAACAATCAAAAGAACTGTTTTCTGCTGAATAATGCAATTTGCATATTTTTTGTATTTTTTTGAAAAACAAAAAAAAATTTAAAATACGACACTATAGAGCTCCAGAGACAATTTCGGGGTAAGGAAATCAAGGCGTTATGGGAGGGCTTTGAATTGTGAATTCGAGCCAAAAATAAAATGTCTCTACAAAAATAATGGCAATGGAATCCCATAGCTTTTGCTATAACTTACTTCGTAAATCCAGAAAGTTTGGATATATTGCAGACGGCTGCAAAGTCAAGGCTTTTTATATAATACCCTTGGTTATTGTTTTGTGTGAACAAGGTTGTTGCTTTAGTAAATGATCTTAAAGTTACTTTGATTTTTTTTTCAATATAAAAGAACTAACTACCTCAAAGGCAAATTAAGTAAAAATTTATTGTATGAAATAATGTTTTTAGGCACTTGTAAATTTTTAAATGCTTACAAAAAAGAAGTGTCGTAATATGCCGTCTGCCTGTTTGCAATGCATAATAACTTTTATGTTGACAAAGAGATAATATTCTTGAGAGAGTGAACTCTGCGAAATACCTGGGGTTCTTGATGATATACTATGATGGAAAAATCATATTGACTTAATTCGAAAAAAGACAGTACCTACCACTCATAGGTGTTCTACGCAGATGTAAGAACTTCGTTAGATCTACTTATAAAGAAGCTCATAATCGATGCATGATGCATAATTCACAGGATAACATTACCTATATGATCAATGTCTGGTCTCACACTGCTAAATCTCTGCTAAGAACAGTGAATAGACTGATATCTAAGGCAGCTAAACTTGAATTTGCTAATAATACCCAAATCATTTTATTGTATCCGAAAGAAAATTTCCAATGTTTCCACTGTAATATTGATATTTTTCAGCCGACAAGGAAAATATAACTTATTGATATTGCACCATATCATTCTTTAGAAAAAATGTTATTGAAAAATATTAATTTTTAGATGTAAAAATATCCAATCCGTGGCTTGGGTTCGATCTTGGGCGCTGTGGATTGGCGGCTTGGCTGCTCTATCACCGAGCCACGGCATTCCGCTGTATTTTTAGAAAGTTGATTTTATATTCCGACTGGGTTTGAACCTAGAGAGCCTCTCAATTGGTAGTCTGCACCTCTACCGCTGAGCTATCCATACACGCGCGGTTTTACAGATCATGAGTAACCACGTCTTCATGTTATGTGAACTAAAATGTCCAAGTAAATGATTTTGTTGACTCGATTGATAACGATTATATACTTTAACTATACGTTTAGTGTTTATTATACTAATGACCAAATATTTCAAAAAATATTTCAAATAAATGCGCTTAGTTATTATATTATAACTAAACTGTTTTCGCAGTGAACCATTTTATTTTTGTTATCTCGCGGTTCTTTTGTGCCGTGGGATACTGCAAAAGCTGCGAAATACAATATTATTCACAGGTTGCGCAATCATGTGAAATGACGGTTAGCAGTGGTTTTCATTGTTAAAGTTTTCTCTTAATTTTACTGCTGGCTTCTTATCCACTAGTGATGGCAGAACTTCAGTTTTCAAGAAATAGCCACAATTTGAAGGAAAGGCTATTATCGATGGGGCCAATTAGGATTCCACTTAATCTGTATCGAAGCAAGTAAATCGATGGAAACCGGGTAATTAAAGGCCCTCTCCGGCCATTATTGGCTCCTTGTAGCTACTTCTAGGTAATTGAATGCCTTTTACTCTCGGGAACTCAAGATTAATATTGAATCGCAAGGCGCTGGCACTTGTCTTTGAGGTTGAAAATATTTTCACTACTTGGAAAAGCTTTTAAGTCCTCGGGAAAACAACGCCTTCGTGTTAACACAAGATGCGTCTAACAAGTCAGCACACTGTGAAATCGTGAATTTTGTGAAAACTATTTTTTAAATATGAATTTTCCTCGAGAAACCTCTCGCTTGACGTAATGTATGCAGCCGCAGGCGCCATTATGTTGCCTACAGCCTTTTCAGTGATTCATTCGGTTCAATACTCTTGAGTGGTTAATTGGGTTCAGGCTCTTTAAAAATTAGTTTCTGAACTGATGATTTGGAAATTGAATCTCATACCGATTAATTTTATGGATTCTTCTTAGTGGTATGTCTTGAATGTGATTTCTTTAGATTGAAAAATCATACTGGACATTGACATTGATCAGAATATTATATCTAAAAAATAAAATCAACACATAAAGAATTTTTACTGAATTAGTTATTGTAATATTATCGAACGTTATGCAATTTGGTAACTTTAACTTCAAAATAAACCAGATGATAATAAATGCGGTATTTCTCCTACTCTCTTGTTTTTATAGAGCTTATCAATAATGTAGTTGGTGGCGAATGCCTTTTCGTTAACATTACTTATGTAAAGAAGCAGAAAAGTTCAGACAGAAATATGTGCAATTAACAATTATTTTATTACCACGATAGCGTCATTAAATTATGAATTTGAACTTTTGACAGAATACTAAAATTTCATAGAAAGTTTTTCATGGATTTCTCTGCATGTAGTTACTATTATTTTTAAAAATATTTTCAAGAAATGCTTGCTTGCTGTTGTACGGAGAGTATTCTTTTTAATATATTAAAAGGTCATCTATATTTTTGTAGAGGTTAGGAACTCGTGGATATAATATGGAGATAATTTAATAAAATCCTACGGGATATGCAAAGTGAAATATCTTATTTGGAAACAATTTTAACATAGAAAAGCTATGCTTGTCTTACTATTTTTTCCTAGAAATAAATCAAAGAATATAAGAAATGCTATTAGTTTTATGTTTTCATTTTGTAACAAAGCAATATTTGTAGTTTAAGTGCTACTTCTACTTATTATAAATTTTAAAATTTTTTTGTTAATATCAATGAGGAACTGGCTACATGCATATGGAAAATACGTATACAACCAGTTTCGCACTTTTGGTATAAGTGTATCCAAAAAACTTTTTAAAGACTCAAACAATTAAAAGATAAAAGGCTTCTCAGTTTTGAAAGACTTTGAAAATAAAACACCACCACCTTGATAACTTTTATTTGTTAGATAAAAAATTAATTTGGCTGTGAATAAAAATTATTGTTCACTCTATTACCACAAATAGTCTTTTAAATATTATTAACAGATATTGCAAAAATTTTATTTAACGGATAAAATCTGACGTACTGATTGAAAAATTGATTTCGACTTGGTAGTTTAACAAAGAAATTCGAGATTATAGATTTTTATTTTATATTTTGTGAAATCTATTTATTGAGTTCAGATTATTCGCGCTTAAGGGAGGCCAGTGGCCCATTTACCGCTTGGCTGTACTTTTTACCTTTAGTGACAAATAGGAGAATCGTTCCGATTTCAATGAAATTTTGCAGGTGCCTTCCGTTTGCAAGTTCCTTAAAACGGAAGGATACGAATTAATAATAATAATTAATTAATAAAACAAATTTCCTCACCAGAGTGGTAGGAATACTCCGTCATGAGACTTTATTTGTAATGTGATTTTCGTCTTTTGCAGGTGGATGCATTTTCATGCTGCGCCTGTGAAAGTTTTATTGCAAATTTTCAGTGTTGCGAAATATTTACTATAATATTTGGTAAATGTTAACATGATTGGACCGTCGGTCGGAGGGGGTCGAAAAAATAGGCATAAAAATAAACTTTTTTTGTGACTCGGCCATTAAAAATATGAATTTTTCTTTATTTTACGTATAAGTACACATAATAGACTTATAAACAATTTCCAATATTGAAAAAAAAAATAACAATGAAAATGGCGGAGTTATGAGTCGTTCAGTGGGACCCTCTTTTTCAAACTGGTGTACACGATATCTCAAAATCTACTGAACCGATTTGGCTGAGTGTGCACCAGTTACTTTCTATAATATTACCTAAAGTGTGACGAAAGATTTTTTTGATTGGGTTTCGTATTCAAAATTTATACATTTTTAAACTCAAAATGGTGATGGAAATTAGAGTTTTTTTTTCAAACAGCTATGATTTCTCAAAAAAAATTTTAACTTTTTCCCTTCGGCACGCCTTAGCTGTTACCCTTCTGAATATTAGCAATATTTTTTATTTTTTTTTCGGACAATGCTGGACGAAGAAATCATGTACACTGTACACCGTCAGCAAGGATTTTAATTTAAGGGTCCCATTTTCTTCAATTTTCTTCAAATCTTCAAATTTGACTGTTGCTATGCTGCATAAAAATGTATTGAGCTTAATTGATCAATTTTCCTAAAAGTTAGCCTATTCTGTCAACCGATTTTGTACAGATGCAAACATAAAAATCACTGAAGTAATTACAATCATAATAATTTAGCAGCCCACTGTGGATCAAACAAAAAATCCAGTAAGATCACTGATCGCATGGCTCGTAAAATGTCCCCGGCTTAAAGTGAGGTAGGTTGCTTACAATCGTGTACTTACACAATCGTGTATCGCCAAAAACTCATGTCTATATACACGTGTTCTTGAAAACATACACTTCCATCTTAAGAAGTTTTCTCCCTCTGCAATCTTAGCGACAATATAAATGCGTTATTTAACGTAAAACGTGGCTTCAGCCCGTCTCAGGCCAAGCATTTTTGAATGAGTGATTTTCGGAACCGAATGTGAGCTCGTGAGCTCAGAGAGAGAGTTCTTTGCGCAGGCGCAGCTGACTCAAAACATGGGGTTTCTCCGCTATGTCGGTCGACTTACGCCTTTGAGAAGAAGACATTTAAGTGTGCGTTGTTTTCTTGATTATGCGAAGGAGAAATTCACTTTGAGTGTTGAAAGCTATACGAGAATTATTTTTTTTTAAGAAACGGGAAAAAAGGAAAATTAGAAGGAGTTGTAATTTGATAGGGCGTTGAACTTTGGTGTTATACATTCGCACCTAATTATTATTATTTGATAGCGTGAAGGAATATTTTTTTACTCATTTAGAAAATTCCACTACAGAAAAGTATGCCAAAATAAAATTTATTGCGGTTTTGCTTATTTTTTTGTGTTATTGAATTAATTCAAAGGAAATTGGAGAGTTCAAAGAGCTAAGACTCATAATACATAATTTTTGATTTGTTGAAGGAAATTGAAAGAACTAATTATTTAAATAAAAACAGCGAAAAAGTCGTAGTTCTCAAAGCATCCCCAAGTAATAGTATAAAAACGAGCAATAATGAACTTAAATAAAAGAAGACGACCAGTGAAGCAAAGATTTATTGTTATATAATTTAAATTAGCTATTTTAATTGCGCCCATGATCTTTTCGAGTACCTATTTGAAGAACATTAGTGCAAAAATAAAATTCCAAAATTCTTATTTCTGTTCAAAACGCTTCTAGTTGAACTCTTGCGATTGCCATATCTATGTATATATGTATATGTATATATATTACATATAAATTAAAGATCTTTTGTATGAGGCTTATAACATGAGTGTTACTGAACCATGAGCTCAATAATTTATAGGTAATGTGTGTACATATTGATATCACGAGGATTTACAACATAGAAATAAATATAATTAAACTATTATATTATTTATTTTCATTAAATTATATTTTAATTTATTTTATTTATAAAAATTACCATGACAGCACATGGCGGGTCAGCTACTTGAAAAATTAGAATCAGTGATTCTTAAAATTTATTTAATTACATGGATTTTCATGCAAATCACTTAAAGTTGACAATTTGAAGCGACCATTTTAAACTTTATTGCTTTGTCCATAGTTAGGCACCTAAAATTTTAATATGTGTGTACATGGGTTTTCCAACGCTTTCAAGAATACATATGTAAATTGTCATCGAAATTGGATCAGCAATATATGTAGAATTGTATAGAATTGTATATCTTGACCAAAATAAATTATCTAACTTCAGTGAAAATTGCATCGTTATGTGTTAAGGCGTTCCCAAGATTAACCCGGTCAAACAGACATATGTAGACAGACTGACGAATTTTGGAAAAATAATTGTTAGAGTAAAAATTGTCTCCGTATCACCATTGCGGTGATCAAAACGGCAATGAGATTTTTTTAAAGTAATGATAATTTTGGCAATAGTAATGATAGTTGTAATAAAATTGATAATTTTATAAGTCTACAGACATCTTATTTTTATTTTTCCCTTTGGAAAAATTACAGAAATTTTCCGGAGCGTTCCCATCACTGGCCGCAAACAATCTCTTTTCCCGCAATCATGCCGCGCACGGGGTACGTAACGGCTGCGCCTTCCGATTAGCAAAAAGCAGACTTCGAACACTTTGAAAATTATGCTATGCTGCTTTCGCTAAGACGTCAGGGTGCTCTGTCTTGAGAACTTTGCCTTCTTCGTTTCAGAGACGTTTTCAGTTGTCAATACGACGTTAGGCTGACTACGTCGTGAGAATTTTATTTTATTTTGGGTGACAACGTGCTAATTGTGTATTTGTATGATTTTCGACCGTTTGCGTGGTTTTTTCAAAAAGTGGCGCCGAAAAACGTGCTCAGATATTTTAATGTGCTTAATTTTCCAACGTATGGAACTTACGCAGCTCTGTACTTAACATAGATAAACCGCACATGTTGAGCCGTGAACAAAATCTCGTTTTCTTCAATTTCCAAGAATGCTACTATTTATAGGAATTTATTAAAACTGTGTTATTAATAAAGTAAGATAGAGTTTATTGAGTGGCATGTGAAGATGACGATTTGAATAAATTTTGGTTTAATAATTACTTCATGGAGGGCTCAGATTTGCTGTAGCATTTTTTTTGGCAAAATACATCACTTCAATCAGCGGGAGGAACGCTATCTGTAGAAAGGTTAGTACGAAATTTGATGTCATGTTCTGTTTCCCGCCCCTCTACTTGGTGACTGCCAGGCAGCAGTTACTGGTTTGCAAAATTGGAATCCCCCAAAATCACGTCTTAGATTTATCTTCCAGCCGCAGCCGACTAAAAAAGATGTCGTTTATAAAAAATGCTGGTGTCTTATTTGATCGTCTTTTACAGATCAGTCAGGCCGCTCGCGCTGGCGCGCTGCTTGTAGCAGTTCTTGTGTTCTTGATATCTTGCCTGTAATTCAGCCAGCTGCAAGGAAAAATTCCAAAGACAATCCGGCGTTTGTGAAAATCCGAATTTTTCTGCGTATGTTTTCTGTAGTATTTGCATTCTTTTCTTTCTCCGGAGAGGTGTCAAGAAGTAACCTGCATACCTATACATGCATACACATATGTACCGGCGCTTATGTAGGGGGTGTGATTCATCAAATCAGCTTCCGGTGCTAATGAAGATCTTCTCTTCTTTATTTTAATAATCAATAATACTAACTTAATGAAATAATGCTACAAAATCTTTTTTTTTGCGTTTTGCTGCCAAGGCTCTTGCCAGGTAAACATGGTAAACTTGTTTCTGGCTAGATTACATTCCATAATTTTCATATTATTTTTTCATCAAATATAAGTCCCAAGAAAATTGACCGAAAATTTTGGACTATGAGATCACAATGACTGGTTTTGTCCAATAAACTTTTGGTACACTTGCGAAATTGTTTGCTCAAGTACTTTTCTGACTCCGTGGTCAAAGTACCCTTGGTACAAATTTTCACTTAAACTCGTTGAATTTGGAAATTTTTTGTTGTCATATTTGATTCGCCATCTTGAATTTTTAAATTTCATATACTCGCAATCAGAAACTTCAAAAAACCCTAGATACCAGTTTTCATCGCAATCCCTTCGAATTTACAATTTTTGGCCGCCATTCTGGCCCCGTCGTTTCGAACCCCGTGAATAAAAAGTAGCCTTTATGTTTAGTTGGAATGTGTAATGCCTTTACAATATTGAAAATCATAGGACAAGTGGTAAGGCGTTATTGAATAACAAACATATTGGGTCCGCCATTTTGAATTTCCAAATTTCGATAGTAGATTCCAAATTAGCGGCCTAAAAATACCTATAGTACCAATTTTCAATTAAATTCGTTGAAGTTCGAAAATTGTTGGTCGCCATATTACATCCGCCATTTTGAATTTCCAAATTTTGAGCATAGATTCGCAATTAGGAGCTCTGAAAACCCCCAAATACCAATTTTCATTGCAATCCCTTGAAATTTACAATTTTTAGCCGCCATTTTCTGTCCGCCATTTTGAAATTCGCAAATAAAAAACAGTTTACATGTTGGGCCGGAGTATGTAGTATCTTCACTCAAAAAATGAAAATGATTGGGCCAAGCGTTAAGGCATGATTGAGTAATAAACAAACAAACGTCACAACTTTCGTTTTTATGTAAGTATATATGTACATATGTACATATATATAGGGATATGGAATCCCGTGCCAATTATCACACTTTTACTGAACTTACGTGGCGAGGTCGGTACCATATTCAAATCACATGATAATCTATGTACAATTGATTTGAGTTTTAATTTTACTCAATGCGATGCCATAAAAGTGTATAATAATGCACATTGCCTGGAGGCATGTTCTAAATTCACCGATTTCAACAAGTACTCATTTAACTTTCAGAAACTCTTGGCCTGACTAGACAGTGTATACTTGATTTGAACTGGCGAGTATTAGAATTTACACATCCATTTGCGTTAAAAATGCCCGGAGCATACAATCGCCGACCTCTTTCATTTTGCCATTCGCTTGGGCCGAAGTTTTAATCCATTTTTATTTTTCGAGCATTCCGTAATAAAAATGCGGTATCTTGCGTGGCGTTCAATGTAGCACATGCCACTAATAAAAAGTGACTCTATCTTGATTGATTAGAATATTTACACATTCTAACTTTGGCGGAAGGCTAACTCAAAACGCCAAAAATGCAGGGTGATATCTAAGGAAATGAGTCAATAAAGAGTATAACCAAACATGCCTGATTGAGTGACTGAGTATATTTTTTGGTCGACTGTTGCAAATTGATTTAAGCAGCCTAAGTGGTGAGGAATGGTAATTACTGATTGGAGGATTAAGGTAGTCCGATACGCCGTGTATAGATTGAATGGGTAGAAATTGTATCTGATAGTGAGGAGCAGTGCTTTTATTTTTTACGGCTAATGCGAGATAATATTACCATTAATATTTAGATATCATGCATATCTATTATATTGTAGTACACTCAATTCAGCTTTTATCTCGTTTAACATATTGCGACTAATTGAAATATGTAACGACAATGTGCTACTTACATTGTAGTTTTGAGATGTAATTTAATTGCTTATAAATCAATACTCAGGGGCTTCCTTAAATTGATATGAACAGGCCAAAGCCGGTATTATATGGTATTAAGCAGAATTTTTCGTCTTAAATGATATGAGATCCGCATTTTGCATGCTAGAAACAGAATCAAATGCAGTGCAGTACAGTGCATTGCAGTGCTGCCAAACATAGAAACAGTGTTAATAATTTTACTAATTTGGTTTATCCACCGTCTTTTCACACCATTGCTCTTCTCTTCATAAAAGTTACTTTAGCGTGGTCAGTCAAGCATGTTGCGTACAAAGTACTGGCATAATCTCTAAAGCAAAATTATTAACGAGCATTTTATGTATAAATACTGTATTACTTCTGAGGAAAATAAACAAAATGCAGAATTGTACTAAAATAACACAGAACTTACTCAAGTACCTACTTTTGCAAAATTCCATATCAAAAAGTTGTGCAAATTATACTACCCTGTGCAAAATAGTTGGTATACTTTCAAAATTGAACACGATTTTTATAACCCGCATTATTTGTTACACATATATGAAGTTTTGTTTTTTTTTCATAATCGAAAAATGAAATTTATTAATAAATACCTACTTATATATGAGCCGTTGAGAATCATAGTGGCGTAAGCCAAGTTTTAATAATTAATATGGTATTTAACAAGGTGATGGATAAGTGATATGATTTGAATCTTAACTTGAAAATTGTTGACTATGACTATGATTCTCAACGGTTCATATATTAAATACATATATTCTGTGTTATTAAAAACTGTGTTCATTTTTGTGAATAGACCAAGTGTTGTGCATCTGGATATAGAACACCGAAAAAAAATTAGTAATACTAACTAATCTTTTATTGATTTTCAGCCAACTAATTGAATTAGTTGTCATAATAATCTAAAATAGCTAAGTCAAGTAAAATAGTTGAGAAACTAACTAATTTGTAAACGTTTTTCCCACTGTTTTAGTTCTATCAACTATTTATATTAGTTGGCTGAAGAATACTTAATTTTGCTAATCTTTTTCTTTCAATGTATACAATTTGATCAAATCTTGGGAAAAAACTTTCCCATCTGCTAAGACAAATCAGCAAAAATAATTTGATATGTATACTTTACTCAAGCCACGGAAACTTAAGCTTGGTATGAAACAACTTAATGCAATATTTCACCAAAGCTTCTTTATGTAATTTTACAATAATTATTTTCCTCGACGTGTTTCTGCCCACACGTTTTCCATGTTTAATTTATTTAAGGTTTTTTGTCTTGATAGATATTTATTATCTGTCTATTTACATATGTACATATATTAATCAACCCTTAATTTTGTTTAAAATTTTTGTTTTATGAAACTTTTATAATAGTAAATTGTAAATATTTTTGTTGTCCAATTTAAACTGTCATTGAGTTATTTCACTAGCATATAATTCAATCCGCTTTTCCTCGGAAGAACAAATTATAAACCAGTTAAAAGCAGCAGAGGCTACATAAAGTTGTCAGCGAAGGATTCAAAGACTAAAATTCCCGCATATTGGTTTGAAGTTATGCAATGTCCTCTAAGACAATTGCTGCAATTAGTAGTCGTCGATTGAGTCACAATTAATCGGGCTCATTGTTTGTTTTTAGCATACTCTGCAGATAATTTATTATCATGCATTTTCCATTTTTCAATCAAGAAGAACTTCGTCCGTGAATTTTCTTTGAAGCACTTTTTTTCCCTAATAAATCAGTTATTTTCCTTACGTTTATCGAAGGAGGGAGACTGACCAGTCAGCGTCTATGTTTAAAAATAGCTCTTTGAAAATTAAATAAACTCCAATGCAATGCAATGATAACTACTTTTTCATTTGGAATTTATTTATTGTTATTTTGTGACGCTCCTTGGTGCTGGTTATGAGCTGCAAATGCAATTTGTCTGCATTCTTGCTTCCATGTTTTTCAAAGTTTTCTTTTTTGTAATACTGGTGGACAGATTTTTATTCATTTTTTGAAGGAATAGACCGAACTAAATTTTTGAAGAACATTCGAAAAATATAGAATTAAGAAACATTCCAAAGCGATATATTGTATAAAATTAGCGGGGATTTTTTCTACCCCTTACAATTAATTAGCTTCATTGCCACCTTATGTTGGTGAGTAAACTGAAGAATATTTTTTTTATACTAGCTGAGTATCCCGGTTTCATTCCTCATAAATATACTTATTTAAATACTTCTAAAATGCTAATTTTGCTACCACGGACCATTTCAGAAGAGTTCATAATCTTTTTGTGCTTATTGTTAAGTGTTAAATAAATAAATAAGGGTATTCATTTCATTTTCGCTATTTCATCATTGCCATTGGAAGACATATGTCCTTATGTTGACAGCCTAGTCATTATATAAATTATCCTCTGCCTAAACATTTCGTAAATGTCAATGTTAAATTCTTTGGAATTAAATCAACCATATTCTAACTTATTTTGTCATGATATTACTTTAAATCGTGGAAAATTTGGATATTGAGCAATCAACAGCCAACAAATAAACAAACTTCGTTTTAATGTATATATTAATATGTAATTGCCATAAAATTGTACTTTAATTTCAAGGCAAAAGAAATGACAATATCATTCGAATTTTTTATGTGTGTCAACAGTAGTTATCATATAAAACAAGACAATTTAGTAGCATTCTTTAATGATTTTATATAATGTGGTAATAATTTACATATTGGATTAATACCCCGTATACCAGTGAAAAAACATTACTCTCAGTTAAGATCAGAGACAAGAATTAATATAGAATAAGCGCACGTGTTAAGTAATTAGCATGTCATAGAATCTTCGAAGAATTCTTCAATAGTCTTATTGCTAATGTGTCTTGTATAATTGATTGTTGGATTGTTTTGCAATTCAATAAAACGTTTTATAAATTTTTCATATATATTTTTATATTTTCGCATCTTCGCTGTAAGTAAAAATTCTGTATGCACAGAAAAGAAAATTGTTGCAGCGTTGCTGCATTTTTCCAATGAATTAAAAAGTACTTACCACTGATGAGAGGCATGTCAGGAGACTAATATGGCACTTTAAAGTACTTACGATTTTTGCAAAAATATATGTAGGTATGTTATTTAGGAATGAGCTTACTTTAAGTGTCATACTAGGAATAATTTAATTGTACAATTGTGATCATAAATCAATGTAATAATATGCTCACAAAAAATATGCTAAATAAGGTGAGGAAAATTTACTCGTGAGTAGAACCACCCATATATGTACATAAAATTCTTTCTAAGATAGTCAATTTTTATTTTTTTAAAACCCTTTCATATGAAACCACAGCAACTACTATGTTGGGAAACGTATCTTTTATTTGGATCATATTTTTATTATCGAGGCTAATCAGACGCCATTGCACTCATTTCATTGCACCTCGCTCTGCACAATGAAAATCATAATCACATCTTGTAGTGATTTTTCTTTTGAATGCTCGAATAATTGTTCACTAAACTAAAACAATATCCGAAATTTGTTAGTAATAAATGAAAAAAACACAGAATTACTTACTACAAAAACAAACAAAAACAGTTAACTGAAAATACCTTTCATTAAATTTTCCGTTGTTGTTAATCTTTGAAAGGATAGGGTAACTCAAATAAGTGCACTCAGAAAAAGAGGTAAATAGGGTGATAGGGCGTCGGAACTAATACTGGTCAATGCGTTGAATATAGAATTCATTGTATTGAACATGTCTTTCCTAGTCATCCTGTATAGGAATAATGATATGTTATGGTACCAAAATTAAACTAAATATTTTAAGCGTTTTAATAACTTTTTGATCATTGCATTGTATAATATATTGGTAACAATTGGTGGCAAGTCTAGGTTTGGAATACTTTTCAGTATTATAATATGTATTAACGTTTTTATGTATTATCAAACTCTTATCGCAGCCCCTACTATTAATGCTGCTTCTTACTTCATACTCTTCGATTTTATTGTATTTACATATATCTTGATGAAATTTGGTTTCATTCACGAACACATTTAAAATGTTGTAATTTACTTTATATGCGTAGGTAGACCAAGCAATTATTTATTCACTATAATTATACTGTTGTGAAGTGAACATATATGGAATATACAAACATTTGCTAGATATTTGAAAGTAACAAAAAAAAAAAAAATCAGTTGGACTTAATGATCTTCTGTTTGGAATGGGATAAGAATAGAGTTGTGTTAACTGCTACTTGTCCAGCAAACTGCCAAGTGAAAAATAGCTCCACACGAATTTGTTGTTTGGCACCGGTTGCTGTCGGTTATAACTTATAAACAAGCCCGGACGCCAAATATACAAAATCTATTTAAATCAGCAAAATTCATGAATGAAATCCGGGTCGCGGAGAGTATTCAGACGTATTCAGTGAATAAATTTTGCAATAAATAAAGATGATGCTTATTGCGCTTCGACCGTAAAATTATAATAATCAATAATGAGCCAAGGTGAATTGTTAATATATGTATGTAATTGTTTCTCTCAGAATGTACATACATATGTGCACATGTATGTCTAGATAGCACTTAATTTAATAGATTTTGTCGCCATCGTCTACTTGCAATTGCAAATTATTTATTGTTGAAGTGCATAAATGTGGAATATATGGATAACCAAATATGCTAGCTAAGGTTTTAAAAATTGATACATGAAAAAATATAACTTAACCTTATTGTTACAGTTTAACTCACTACGTTAACAACAGTAGGCATTTACGTTCCGTGTGAAGCAATCCGAATAGATAAGCAAGGTGTGTCAGCTTTTACGATCTGTTTCCTTAAGTTAATAATTTGTTCACTAAATTGGAACAAACTTATCACTAAACATTCGTCTGAGACGTAATGCCTTACTTAGCTATTTTCTTAAAAAGTTTAACTTCTAAAGATTTAAAGCAGATAAGCGAGTTTTACGAATTTGCTATTTTTGTTACGTTTAACATTTTGTTTCGTTTGCAAAACGCAAAAAAAAAAAGAGAATTAAAAATGAAATGTAGGTAAGCATTCAGACTCAGCAACTGGATCTATCTTGTTAATTCCATGTATTTACATTTTGGCACTATTTATACACTTTAACACCTGTTAAAATAAATAAATTTGATAATTTATATGGAACTGACGATCTCACCATCACCAATAACGTAATAATATTCAAGTGACGACAAATGAATACAATTTTCTGGCTTTATGATAAGTCGCACGCTCAATTTTTGCAGCTGTTTGCACTCAAATTACGTTTTCATGTGATTGGTGCGAAGATACATAAATATAATGATAATGTATATCTAAGGAATTCTATTTTAAATTACTATGCTTTACTTATTTACACTATAAAAAATACGAAAAATCGAAGATTGATTCATTTAATCTGATTTTTAATAATTGTTCAAGTCGGCAGCCATGCCTATGAAAATGAAAAAAGGACCCGTTTAATAAGGGAAATTTTGCACTTACTTAGAATTTGTATAAATTATTCTTTCCACTTTTGAATAGTTGGAACCATAGACAATAAGATCTTATTGTCTATGTTCGAACTAAAGAATATATTCATAAAAATTCCGAGTGTGTAGTTCCATTTGTGGTCATAGAAAGCCTACGAGTATAATCAATATGAACAATGAATAATTATTTAATAATATTAAGATTCTAACTCTACATCCCAATATACTGACAATAAATTTCAATGATTTTTAGGTTAGAATTGAGTTTTTTAAAAAATTTGGAATTATTTTTTTTTTTCAAGATGATTCAAAGGAATAATCTTGGATTGTTATATTGCAAGATAAGCTCTTATGGAATCTACAAAATCTTAGGTTAATATTACTATATGTATATTGTGCACGGTACCACATATTTACAAAACAATAATGTATGCGTCATAGTATACCAAATTAAAAAATCTGATATTTAATATTTTACTATAAAGTGAAACGTTGGTCCCACAATCAGCATTTATTTGTAGGTAACCTACACAAAAACGGATATTTGTACAGAATGCTTTATATGCTTAATGATAAATGACTCCCATGGTGTATTCCTTTAACGCTGACTCGTTTCCCTTAGCGACCAATTTAAAAATCAAAATGGGTCGCACCACACAATAGATTAAAGATATATCAATTTTGTCATTGAAAATTTTAAGAATTTAAGATAAAAGGTCCTTTGTAATAAGTTTTGAGTGTTAAAAACAAGTAGGAAGCGTTTTCTTTTACATCAACTATACTTTGCACTACTGTTAAAGAAAAAGTGTTCTTTTTTAAAATATTTTTCAACGGTAACACGAATATTCCAAAAATAACGAATTATCTATCTTTTCCATAATAGACCGTTTGGCAGTGGTTTTGTTCATATATAATTGGTACATAGTATTTATTTCAAAAAAGTTCCAGTGATTGCTAAAATATTTTCCGTAATTATTAAATTCTTCTATAGTGTAGTTAACACAATTATAGTAACAAGAAGGGATTTGTGCTGAAGCATTCCTAAAAGATTAAGCAAATTTTTGATACCACTTAGCGAATATTGGCAACAGCTATAGCAAATACCGCATCGAACTGCTTTCAAAGAGTCTCTTTAACCAGTTAGGGTTCCATTGACTATTTAAATAATCTCAAAACGTTCTTGCACGTGCCTTTAGGATATAAAAAGCATTGGGTACAGTGGTTTTCTGCGAATTACAGAGATAATATTGCATTGAGAGGCCGATTTATGTACTTACTAAAAGATTCCTTAGACGCACGAGATAAAAGATGTTCACGTCTCCACGTGATGTTATTTATAACTGAGAATAAAATGGAAATATTTGCGTATAGCTCTGCGATAATTGTTCATAATTTGCAACTGGTTTTAGTATTTTAGCGGAATTTTTCCAGTTACCTTATACTTGGTATATGGCAAATTTTATAACACATGAAATGTGTGCCAGATGGATTTGAGTCGATGTAGGCATATGTATAATACATCTCGCTTTTACGGAATCATTGTGTAATCAAAGGTAAGTCGTGCGAACAAGATTTAAGGCTTAAGCATGCACTTATTTGAAGACGTCAACTAGGGTGTGTAAAACATTAAAAGATAAAGTAAAACTTCGGAGGATAAAGTAAATTGTTAGGTGCGCTAGTCGGTTTCTGGATTTTGCTAGTTCTTGTTGCGATTTGTGAACGTTCATAGCTTTACTTTGGATATAGAGATGATAGTACCTACTAGTAAATTTTGGTAAAAAAAAATTAAATGTGAAGTTTTAGAATTTTAAATTTTGTTTAAAAAGACAACACCGCAGGCAAAACTATTTTTTGCCTTCTAAATGCATAATATTTCATTTAAATTCGTTCGTTGAGTAGTTTCCGCATGATGCGTAAACGGATAGACAGATAGACAAACATTTTAAAAATTGCTGTTTTGACTTCCAAAATGCTTCTAAATGCCCTGTTATAATTAAAAAAACTATATATATTTCATGCACAGACACGGCCCCGCTAAAGTTTTATTATATGTATGTATTCCGCGGCACCCTGCATACTGTTTTTTTTTTCAAAACCTCATTTAATTTTCGCACTACTCCGCATAATTTGGCGAATTTCACGCATATACAAAGGAACTGGACTTCGCATAAAGATTAGCCTTTTAAAGTCAAAGTTCAGACATAGCTAAATTTCTTTATTATATCCAATTGAATTTATCTTGTCTAATCTGATTAATATTAATTCATTGCTTAATTCTTTATGAAGAGATACACATCTAATTTTATTTCACAATCCAAAATATATTTTTCTTTTCGCATTATTTTGTCGGCGCCATCTTAAATGGAAATTCCATCACTTCGGGTTTGGGAATTTAGAATGCTTGGAATGCTACAAATTCTAATGGGATTGAACGAGAGCTTAGTTTTTTTCAAGAATAATACCAATTTTATTTTCTCTCATATTTGAGATTTATCAAAACATCTTTGGATCAATGGTTCCTTCTACTTCATTTAATCTCGGATTTTAATATTATACTTCCAAACATCTTCAATTTCGCGGACAATGCACTCAACTTATAGAGAATTTTTGGTGAATTAATTTGGTGATTGAGATGAAATCCTGGAAAGCCCGATTACGATAGCTTAAAGGATTTAGCCGGAAGGATATCTTTAGAAGTTATTTAAGATTGTCTCTTGTCAATCTGAAGAAGATAAAATTCAGACATTTTATGAGCTCTCAGAAAATGTCGCTCTTTTCATATTTCATCCATTCATCTATTTTATATACAATATACAATGTCGGTCAAAACAAAAGGAATTTAATGGAATAAAACCAATTTCTTTTGATATTTCTGTATTGCAAGTATTTATTGCAAAAACAAAATATTATTATTAATTACCTCAATAGGTACTCTTTATTATTCCTAATACAAATTATCGTAAACCTAAAAAACAATAACAAATTAAAACTCAAATATGGTAACAATTTCATTTTCCACAACGTCAAAATAAAAGAATTGTTAATAGAACTCAAAAGTAACTTTATTTTATAGGAACAAAACTTAATGTTTAGTTGAGTATCCATTATTTTTTATAACTTAATACTATCTCTTCTTCATAGAACTAATAATTTTAACAACTATTTGTGAAGAAAATATATCCCATTCAGGTTTAAGTGCTTTGTATAACAGCATTTCTAAATTTTCTAAGTTTTCCAACTCTCTGTTTTATAATGCCAAGAGGTTCTCGATTAAGTCGAGAGATTGCGCTAACCATTTTAACATATCAATTTCCTTTTCATTTAGCCATGTTTTCAGAAGTTTAGAGTGTGTTTCGAATCATTATCTTGTTGGAACCTCCATTTCAATGGCATATCATCCTCGGCATACAGCAGCAATACACTTTCCAGCATATTTTCAGTCATATCTAATTATTTTCCTTCACACTAATATTTATTGTATTATTCGCACATAAATTTAATTTAATTTTATAAGCAATTTGCTTTCAAATATCTCTCATAGATGACTGATACTAATAACGATATATTTCTTTGCGTTTTTTGTCAACAATTTTAATAGAAATACAAATTCTCTTTTTAATTCCTGTGAAAAATGTAATTGTTACCAAATTTGAGTTTTAATTTGTTATTGATTTAGGGGCTTGAGGAAATTTGTATTAGAAAAAACAAAGACCGCTTAAGTCATTGATAATAATATTTTGCTTTTGAAATGAACACAGAAATTAGTTTTATTCCATTCAGTTCCCTTTGCTTCGACAGAAATTGTATGTGTTGAATATTACCATTTTTCTAATAAAGTATTTCTTTTGTTTTCAGAGTTGTACCTTCTTAACGCTGTCGAAAAGCATCATCCTTTACCTAAAGGAACAAAATACAACCTAAAACACTCATAAATAATTAAATGAAAATTTTCTGCAATACTTATTAGGATACTAGACAAAATGACTGCTACACTGTCTAAAAAAAGTGCTAGAACATCAGTCGACCTCGTCGTACCAGCCCTTGTCCAAGAACTTAATTTGGCTAGACGGGCGTGCTGGCGAACAAAATCTACAGGCGGAATTTCAGAACAAACCTCAGAAAGACGGGATAATGAACATCCAGTGTCATGTATCTCAACAAGAAACGGTGCTAAATATCTAGTGATGTCTAGAGAAACTTCCTATAGCGAACGTAGTAAATGTGATTCAGCAATGTATAAAAATTGCCCAGTTTTCTTCAGTCAATTGTTGTCCAAATTGTTTTGGTTTGTCTGCTTGTTGGAGTGGTGTTCGGACGTGTTTAGAAGATGTATGATAAAATGGCTTAAAGTTCCAATTAAGTGCAAAAATAGTTGCTCGGATAGTGCTAAGTTTTCAGTGTCGAATTTCCTTGTTTTTACTATAGTGTGTTTTACAATATTGAGTACTGGAAACGTTGAAGCCCGTCCAAATCATAGCGCTATCATTGGTGCTAATATAGTGGAGTCTACTCATGTGAGTATTTTTATATTATTAAAATATTTCATTTTATAATAGGTATATACTGTTCCAATTTTGCCCACCGAGAGGCTGGCTGGAAAAATTGCACAATTTTCTTTCCTTACAATTTACATTTGAGGACGGGATGACACTTATTATTATTATTATTGAAGATACTGCCGCCCTCTTCCGCCGAGGCCGAGGAGCCCAAAAAGTAGTCGACGTTTTGATCCGGGCCACTGACTAGATCTGACCCTGCCGTATAGGCCACGATTGTGCTGACAAAACGCCGGTACTTTACCTATATCAACTTGATTAAAATTTCAAGTTTGAACTATAAGGAAGTAACATTGCATTTACCGATGAGAATTGAAAACTTTTTATACAGATCCCACAAACAGCAGCAAAGACTGTTCCATATTCTTGAATCCTTCAAATCAGAAGAAAGAAAAGCACGTGTGAATTGAAATTTCTTGTTACTTTTGACTTTAATAAAGCTTTTTGTTCAAAGTGGTTAAAATAATTAATTGAAATCAAAAGTAACTAAAATAATTTTTTGTAAGCTGTTTTCAATTCGAATCGAATGGATAGGGATGTGCTACACACAATGGTTTCTAAACCCCGACGAAAAAAATTTCACAAGCAATATTTAAAAAATCCAATAGATCCAGATCGAAAATAATAATGTTATATTTTTTAAAAGCCTCTATTCTTTGCATTGAATAAATATTTAATTAAGCTAATTTACATTAAAAAATGTTATTGACAGCTTTCGGAAGACAGATCTTCATAGTATCGTAGTTTCTTCAAATATACCAATTTATTTTCAATTGTAGATCCAGGAATTTTATAAAAACAATAATTTTTCCATTCTGAACTGTAATTTGTATATTTGCCCTGTTCCGAACCTTCTCTTAAACATACCTATTTATTTCATGTTAATAATTTTTTTCTTCCTTTCTCACGCTCTCAAAGGAGGAGGGTCAATAAGGCCGGTTTTCGGCCCCCCTCAAATTTGGCAAAAAGGAAAAAGAAAATGTTTTTTAACAGTCTAGGGTCAATTTAGAGTCGATTCGACCACAAATGGAACCAACCTCACCCCCCTCTTAGGGTCATTTCAAGGTCAAATTATGAAAAACCCGTCAGTTTGTCTATATTAAGGTCATTTCAAGATCATTCCAATGTCAAAATGAAAAAAAAACAGAGATACGATGTCCAACCCCTTAAATATAGGTCTTTTGGGTCCTTGATTCCGAATCCGAGGTCAGTTGGAATGAGCTTTTTGACACAAATCATGCAGTCAATTCGTTAGAAAATCATCACCGTCGGCATTAGTGTTATCCAATGTGCACCACGAGGAGGTTGCGCGATCGGACTTTGTACATCATTGGCCCTGATAAAGGCCGTTTGTATGTATTACTGTCAATTCAGTCATAAGTCCACTCAGAATAAGCCTACTCATTCCGAAAAGGCGAGTTTATATCAGGGGTTTTTAATAATTTGACCTTGAAATGACCCTAAGAGGAGGGTGGGGTTGGTTCCGTTTGTGGTCGAATCGACTCTAAATTGACCCTAGACTGTTAAAAAACATTTTCTTTTTCCTTTTTGCCAAATTTGAGGGGGGCCGAAAACCGGCCTTATTGACCCTCCTCCTTTAGACAAAAAGTAAGAGTTTCTAACTCTTCTGACGTTTAGCACAAAGGAGGGGGAATGAGGGGAATAGAAGATACAAGCTTTCAAAAATGCTTTGGACCATTAAAACTGAAATAGTTTTAGCGAAGATATAAACTGTTAAAAAATTTGAATAATTTTTACACTTTTTAATTATTCTTTAATACTTTTGATGAGTGTATACACATTTTTGTTTTCTTTTACTTATTTCAAAGCAATTATCGTAACTTAAAAAAAGTATTAAGTATGATATTTTAATTAAAAAATAGAAAAATATTCGTTTTCAATCTTCGCAGATGGTAAAAGTGTGCTTTCCACAAATAGCTTTTTTGCAGTATTTGCATACGTATTTGGTCATTCTGCATTTACAATTATAGGAAATTATGTATATTTGCAATTACAGTAAATCTCGAAAAGTAATAAGTGAACAGTCTACCACTACTTATGAAGGTACTGAAAGTGAGGTGATGTGAGCGCTACGGGATCATCTTAAATTCGTAAAATTGGCAGGGACCGATAGCATACAGTAGATGGATGATTAGTTATCTAGGTTCTGCAAGGATTTATTAAACCGAAACCAGTAATAAATTTCTAAAAGGAAATCGGTGAGTAATGACGAAAGCAATTCATCTTATAAAACAAAGTTTCCTGCCGCGTCTGTCATATCACCGGTGTATGTACCTATGTATCCCCATGTATATTCAAAGGAATGCTTTTTGTCATTAAGAGTAATCAGTACTTAAGTAATCAGTAATTAACATAAAATTAAAAACGTATAGGTACATTTATAGATTTCCTATCCCGTCGTCGCTCGAAATCCAAATTATTTATTTTACCCTGTAGCACGCGAAAATTACCTCATCGGCAATTGTTTTTTTTCAACCTCATCGATATTCATCGTCATAAGTTAATTAATTTACATACCAATTATATATTTAAAACTTTCTCGTGAATCAATCTGTCTAATAGTGTTAACCGCAATAAAGTCTTTCCAGTAGCTAGTATCGCATAGTGATAGTAATATTATATAGGGTGCATTAAGTTTATCAAAATTAGAATACATACATATTTGTAAAAAGGAACAAATTAAATAG
Organism: Machimus rusticus; assembly: GCA_951509405.1. Classification (NCBI taxonomy): domain Eukaryota; kingdom Metazoa; phylum Arthropoda; class Insecta; order Diptera; family Asilidae; genus Machimus; species Machimus rusticus. Next base: position 882,062 of record OX608052.1, on the reverse strand, counting down.
GCCTGGTATTTTAAATTTTTATAACGTACTCTTCGGCAACTTTTGGCTATTAAAGGATAATTCAAAAAATGCAAAAATTGTTCAAATTTTTGAACAGTTATATTTTCGCGAAAATTATTTCAGTTTTAATGGTAGGTAAAAAGCATTTTTGAAAGCTTGTATCTTCTAAGTTGGGCAGCCACAGTTAATCCGAATCTACTAGATTGTACTTCTGGAACATCACACTTCGTATATACATATATAGATATATTTAAAAGAAGGTTCGGAACATGGCAATATACAAATTACAGCTCAGAATGGAAAAAATATTGTTTTTAATAAATTCCTAGATCTACAATGGAAAATAAATTGGTATATTTGACAAAACTATAATACTATGAAGAAGCTTTCAAACGTTTTTTTAATGTAAATTAACTTAATTAAATATTTATACAATACATTTGCATTTTATTTTTCTGCATTAATCTTTTAATTCCGTTCCTAAAAACGCCAGAATAGCCTGAACTAGGTATAATGGTTCGCTTTCCGAAACTTTCGGCAAATCTTAAGCGTACGGTCCCGAGCGTACAAATCTTACGACGAGGGATCTTAACAAAAGTGACGTTTGGTGGAATTAAAGTAGGTTTGATTTGATTTTAATTGCTTAAAAAAAATCTAATACTTTGCTGACGACATTTTTATTATTATTTTTAAAAAACGGCCCCACACTACGCACTAAATTTTATTAACACGCTGTCCTTCCTGATTTTTTGACACTTTTATCAAAGGTTTCGGCAATTATATTTGGTATAAGATTTGACAGAATCTTAACCAATCTTAAGGAAATTCAACGAGGAATCTTAAGCCGCCTTAAGATCATTATAGTTAAGGCTAATGCCCCGGTGCCCAAACGAGTGTAACTCTGTTAGAGGCATCCAGGCGCTGGAGAGAGTCAAAGAACACCTTGACGAGTCTTGCACGGAAGCTCCACGAAGAGAACGCCATGATAGTCGCTTGGCTGTCAGAGTGTATGTTAATTCTAGCCCCTCTTAGTCCTTTGTCGAGGTTCAGACGGGCACAGGATTTAATGGCCATGGTTTCGGCCTGGAAGACACTGAGCCATTTGCCCATTGCAATCGAGGCCGAAGTGTTTTGTCCGTAGACACCTGCTCCAGTGCCATGCTCCGATTTCGATCCATACGTGTACCAATTAAGGCATTTCGGAGCAAATGCAACAAAGTTACATGCATGCGAATATTAGGGCCCCCGAAAATAATTCAAATAAACAAAAAATTCACAATTTGACATTCTGTCTCGCTTGCTCTATTTGTGTCTTTTCCTTCAGAGTCCTCCTAAAAAATAGTATCCACACGTGCACTAAGTTTATACATTTCAGCACTTCGTTATACATATCTGTATTCTATGGAAACAACGTACAACGGCCCTGAAACTTACATTTTTAAAGTGATTTGTTTAGGCGCTTGTGAAGTTTTTAAAGAAGCTAAGACATAAAATTCCAAGTTCTTGTTACTGTTCATTCAATGATTTTTTTAACCCTCGTTTTGCACACAGGGCGGTAACAAAATGTTATTGAGCCAAGTATGAAGATTATTTGACGCATTTGCATAACCATTCATACACCTTGCCACCTTGTTTAGCAGTTCGGTCCACCAGTCTTCTGTAAAAGCTGAATAAATATAAAAAGACACAATGCAACAGGTGAAATAATGGTCTAATGTGAAAATGGAAAGAAAAAAGTAGGTAGTGTTAGATAGTTTCTGATACAACGGGGAAACTTTCCGTGATTAATTTAGTTTAGAATTTGTTTGGCACATATTTGTCTTTAAGTATGGTTTTCATTTCATGGTTGTTGTTTGTATCTCTTAAAAAACTTATATAGTTGTTGTCTCTGGCTCGATATTTTATCAATATTTATCACAATTGAAGTTAGTTGTACTTATTTGGTTCATCATATAATTTAAAGGATTTCATTAACCCTTTGTTGCCACAGCTCAAAAGGTGAATTTATATTGAACGGGAAATTATTAACTGTTTCTCTGAACAAGGATTTGGAATTTGCATCAATATTATATCAAATTGCCATGATTTTAATAATTCAAAACTACAAAATTTGAATTGAACATTTTACATTTTAATTTTTTACTTCAATGTGGAGGATTTTAAATCTGCCGCTGGGTTTTGGGGGGTCGAGTTTGATACCATTGGATAGCTTTTCAAAAAATATTTGAGATGTGTTTTTTCTTTTTTTGATCCCAACGGTAGGTCGTGAGATATTTGACCATTCCGGAACCTTTTTTTACACAATACACATCCTCCCCCGTACTCCCTGTACTGAATTTAAAAAGATGTTTCAAACAAGAGTTACGTATTTTTTCATGAAGAATCCGAATCTTCAAAAAAAAAAAAAAAATGGGCGGTCCCGCCCTCAGGGGTGGGGGTTGAGGGGAAAGGGTTGGTAGAGTTGAATACTTCTTTTAAAAATATTTTACCACAATTTTTTTGTTTTCCAATGCGATATTCGACCGTTCCGGAACTTTTGTTACACCCTTTATGTTAAGTTGCAGTAGAAACTTCAGTTAAAACAAAAATCGAACCAAGCGTTTAGGCGTGATTGAATAACAAATATCTTCCTGAATTTACACATTTATAATACATATGTTTTAGCACTAATTGTTGTTGTTCTTATTAATTTTTTTATTAAGTTTATCTATTGATTCAAATGTAGATATTTCGGAACTGACCTAGACGAAAACGCTTCTGAAACGGTTCAATATGTTAGCTAAGAGGTTTTAGAGTTGGCTAAAACTGTAGTACTAAAGTGCTAGTTAATTGTTAAAATCTGAATCAACTTTTATCCAATAGTTCTACATAAATGAAAGCGGTTTAAAGATTCCAAAAATACTTTACGACCACCGCCGAGTGCGGCGAATGCATTGCGTCCTAGTTCGTAAATTTTGCAGAAAAGCATCGATTTCAATGGTTCTAAAAATAATATCTGTGTTAAGTGTTTATTTTTTATGGTTACTTTCAAGTACTAAACTGTTCTTTTTTTGTCTATATACAGATCTATAAAGAATTATGAACACTGCAAATTTTAAGGTTTTATTTTAATACACTATGTTAATAAAATGGGTGACGTCACATTAAAACACTTTTAGTGTATTAAAATAAAACACTAAGATTTCCAGTGAATTGAGTAAGAGATCACTTACATACGTATGTACATATGCAAGCGATATTTTATATTATATTACGCAGTGGCGAAGCTAAGGATTTGCTCTTGGGTGTTCAGTTAATATTTTTTAACTCTATAATATATTAGTTTTAGTTCGACGTTTAAATGAATATATGTGCCTTTATATAATACATCTAGAAACTGTAAAGACGGATAGAATAAAGTCGATTTGTTTTAACATTTTGAGCAGTTAAAACAAATCGACTTCAGCCTGTTTGTATTTACATTGACCATGTAAAGCGAGGCCTTGTACCTACTCTCAAAAACCATACAGCATCAATGAAACGCTTTAAAATACTTTCCTGACAATATAGGATTTTTCATCAATTATTCACCTTAAAAAAGGATTAGTCAAAATTTCTTTAATAATGTAGGTCTTTTCTGCAAAAACAGAAAGTTCCATGACTACAGTATAGATTTCTTCAAAACAAAATATTAAATTTGAAAAAAGCAGAGTCGCAGCCAAATCAACTTAGAATTCTTATCAAGCTGAAAGTCAAGGCAAGGATGATCGCTCATTAACAGGAAAACATTGAGTCTAAAATTGTTAAATTCTCAGCTTTTCTCCCTCTCTTTACATACATTCAATAGTAAGCAAGCGCAAGGATTCCTTCGACCTCAATCGCTCAACGGTTTATAGTTGTATTGGAAGTGTTCAGTTTAAAAACTGAACGCCTATGCTCCATACAAAAATGAAAATTAAAGAGACTTTTTCTGTCAAGCCCATTTGAATGTAAAAATCCCCGAATGTTCAACTTGAGATCTGAACACCTTTGAATCATTTCGCACATAAGAAGTTAAGAGCGTTGTATTTTACACCTGTTTTTTTCTACTGGGACTGGGACAGTGTGAAGAGTAATTAAATAAAATCTTCAGAATTTAAAATTCTCTTTCTTATCCGCATTTATGCGATACGAAGCGATGATACAAAGCTGTTCAAATCTCAAACTGAACATTCAGAGATTTTATATTCATATGAGCCGGACGGAAAAAGTCTCTTTACTCTTTAACTTTTCCGTATGGAGTATCGATGTTCAGTTTTCATTTTGAACAGCCAGTATATAATTTTAAATACTCCGAATTTAAAGTAAATACATTTTTATGGAGTTTTTCCAATAATAATTTTTTATTTTTAATGTTAATGCTAATATGAAATTTAGATTATTATTTGTCTACATATTTCATTCGTCACTTTTGTTCGGGTGTTCAGTGAACACCTTGAACACTACCACGCTTCGCCACTGATATTACGCATGGGTGGGAAGTACGAACATTAGCAGCTTTCTTTCCCTTTTGGGGAAAATTTAATCGAAATAGATTAACAAATGTGGGAAATATTATGCCCACAAGAATGTTATAGATGATCTTCAATTAACGAAGATTGTGTAATAAAAATCCTCTTCACTTCACCGGTGGCAGTGTTTTCTTTCGTCTTTTAATATGTAGCATTGCATCTATCCCTTTCTTCTGGCTGTCGCCAAAAAGTTTTTGGTGTTTTTATTAGTCGTAATAAAAAATAAATAGTAGTGAGATATGAGTTTAATCCTAAAAGAATACATTGTAGGATTCAAAAAAATATATTAATATTTATTACAAATGTCTGAACATTTTGAGCCAAATGTGTAAGAGTTGCGTAGTATCATAGACGAAAGCACATATATCAAATATTATAGTCTCATATTGTCTATCTTTTTCAGCTCTAAATTTTTACTTTAAATTTATACTATGTATTTTTTCGTTTGAAAGTAGTGTACATATATACATATGTAGATGTAGGACGTACCGAATGTTCTGTTTTGCTGACTTTATTAGAACAATTTATGGCTAAGAAGTGGACAGTCTTGATACTTAAAACAGCAACAATTTATCATTACAAACAACTGTGCTTTAAAACCAATGACATTATGAATAATTTGAAAATAAAACTCTAACAATTAGCACCTTGATAAATAACATAAGCTTTAGTTGTTTGCCAGTTGGCACACGACCCGGTGGTTAAAGTGTTGATAAATCATTATGATTAAGCTTTGATGCACCATTTACGAAGTTACCCCTTGGCTGTCAAAATTAGTGTCGTCATTCGTCAAATAATATTTCATGAGCCAATAAATACTATTATTGTTATTAATAAAAAGGAACAAACGTTACTAGTAGGGTAGTTTATTCATTCTTCCAAAATTCTATAGACATGTGCAATTAAATTATGTACATATGTATATGTCTTATTATTGGACCGCGGATTATTTGCAAATGCATATTTTTTGTTATTCAAGAAATCTTTATGATTGTTGTAATGAATTTAGAGTTGAAAGATTCTTGAGACTTGTGTTTTTAATAACAAAACAATAGTATGAAATCATCAACCATATTGTTTGTAATTTATACTTCCTTTTAAATCATTTTCTTATGAAATGTTAAAAATTAGCAAGTTTAGCAAGTTGTGAGGCTAACTAGTTATAATATGATATTTCCGGTTACACTTTGAATTTTAGGATGTGAACATCAATAAATTGACTGTTTTGATAGTCATTGGTGTTATAAAATAAAATTTAAACACTTTCGCCATATATAAGCATCAAAAAGTGTTATTATTAATTAAACTATAAGTATGTCTTATTATTAGACCGCAGATAATATGCAAATGCATATTTTTTGTTATTCAAGATATCGTTATGGGGGTTTTAAAGTAATTTGTTGTAATGAATTCAGAGTTGAATGATTCATAATTGCTTTTGCATATCTACATATTCCTTGAGAAAATTTTATTGAGTTATGTTACACTTAGAAATAAAAAGTATAAAATTAGTACTATAATATATTGTTTTCCATAAAAATGACTCCGCCATTCTCAGTTTGTTCACGTTATATTGCTTCTTGTTCAACAAATTACGGTTTGAGTATAATTCATGGACAGGTATGCTGTACATATGAAATTCCCTGCCTCAAGAAAACATTAATTTTTTACAATCGTTTAATAATTATAATTTGTGGGATTATTGTATGCATATTTTCACATATTTCGTCATATTCTTTGCATAATTCTGGCATATCTTTCGTATATATTTTTGCATATTTTGATATGACTAATTAATTTAAAAATCAAAAATAAGGGCTAAATATTGGTAGGGCCAATATTACAATAGTTGCATATAATCCGCGGTCTACCTATTATTATATGCATATTTCAGTTTCGCTAGGCACACAAGTATAGAAGTCATAGTTCCCTATGTATTCTGAGGTGCATCAGGTACAGAGGAAGCACTCATTCATTCTTCTCTTCTGAATGAGCTAATCACTTCAGTCTTCGAAGAATAGTAGTCAAATGGTGCGCGTGGAATGTGAGCACATTCCTCTTATTTTCGTCCCCGCGCCTTCTACTAACTTCGGCGCGCGCTGCTTAATTAGGCATCTGCCAAGTCGCGCTGCAATTTTGACCGCCCAATTTTTCGCGGTGCATTCTAACATTCAAGTCACTGCCCCTTGCCACCGCCAAAGATAATGATTCACGTGGCGAATTCTTGAACTTGATTTGATAACTTAGCTGACCAGCTTCACCCAATCGCGCTCAAGCGCACCGCTTATCAGCGGAAAATTGCATTTGAATTTAATTGCCAAGAACCAGACAGTTCCTTATTTACTTTGAAATCAACGATAAAATAGGGTATAATTTTTAAAAATTGCTTTTTAAAGTTATGCCTGATGTTCTGGAAAATAAGACATTAGCTCTTATGCTTAAAAACTGAAAAAATACTCAATCTTAATTTTTATATAGAAAACTGGAGCTCAATCTCGATTTGGATGAGATAAAACTCGGGTTTTCAATATTAAAATTAAGATTGAGCATTTGCTCAGTTTTTATGCATAAGAGCCCTTGATTTTAGTAGCCCAGCAATTGTGTTACCCACTGTTAACGTCTTCAGAAACATTGACACAGGTGGACCGGCAATATTTGAGGTGTAATTGGCACATATGTACACATCTATATACATATATACCGGTTTAAACACAATTTGCTTATGTACAATTTTCGCCGGTCGCAAGGCGGTGAGCTGCTCTTTTAATTTCTGTGTCAAGATTAGATTGTGCTGGAAATTAATTGAAGTGCGTACACTTGAGACGACTATCAGCGATAATATTTCTCGACAGGGGGTCTATAATTAACTTCTTTGCGGAGACAAGTTTTATTTATTTTATTTTACTTTTTAAACAAAAATCAGGCATGAATCTGGAGTATTTTTGAATTGTTTTGATTGTAAAGCTGTTCAGGTTTTTGGCATACTTAGGACGCCGCAGGCAGGTGACGAAGTGATAAATTGCGTAATGGCAATCTGGTGCCAGCTGTTCATCATCACAATTGCATTCTAAATTTAATAGCCTTTCGACAAGATTTATAGTCCTCTCTTTTAAATGTTTGAGGTTTCCCTCATTGTGGCAATTTTGAAGGCGGGCCGAGACATGCACATTCGGTCTAGGCCAACGAATTTGAAATTCATTGGCTCTTTCAATTACTATAATTGCTGACTTACGCTTATTGTCACGCCTAGCTTTATAGCTTACCTCAATGTTAGGAACTTTCATATCAATTATGAAATATTGAAAGCCTTGAATAATATATTTATAAACTCCAAACTCGTCACCAATGGTTTTTAACGGCACATTAAATTGTTTTAAAAAAGTTGGGCAATTTTTGACCTTATTTTGTTTCTATAGTTTTAGATGAAAACTAAATAGTATTTTAATATCCCAGACAGGGCCAGTAACTTTTTTAAACAGTTTCTGAGGTATCTGGACCTTTTTAATTTCTTTGTTCTCGAGGTGTCACCGATTTCTATATAGGTACTCTATCTTTGGCCTTTTCCTTTTATTCAAATATCTTTTTCTTTATATTCCGCTTATTTAATAGGGTCATTTTTAACACAAATGGACATGGAACTGATGACACGGTACTGAATGGGACACAAAGGACCCCGCAGTTTTTGTTCGAAAAATGGGTTTCACTCAATCGGTCCCAAATTTTGCAGCAAGGTAGCTCTCGACATTTCAAGCAAAAGTCTATATGGGCAAAAAAAAATTCATCGTCCAGATTTTGAGATATTGGCCCATTTTGTTCATGTGACCGACCACATGATAATAATACCCTAAATAAACGTTGTGAAGTTGGCCCAATAGTCATTTGAGGCTGATTATGTACTCCAGCACGTGTGTCCGAACAGGATAATAATACTAGATGCTTATGTATACATTTATATTCTTATACAGGGTGTTCAAAAAGTACCGGACCTGTCGAATATTTCGCAAAGAACACATCGCATCGGAAAATCAAAAAATAGGGGTAAAATATTTTTAAAAGAAGTATTCAACTCTACCAACTCTCACCCCCACCCCCACCCCTGAGGACGGGGGTGAGGGTAAATTTTTTTTTTTTCAAATGGGACCACCCATTTTTTTTTTGCAGATTCAGATTCTTTATGCAAAATACGTAACTTTTGTCTGAAACATTTTTTTCAATTCCGTACAGGGAGTGCGGGGGAGGATGTGTATTGTGTAAAAAAAGTTCCGAAAAGGTTAAATATCTCACGATCTACACATGGGATCGAAAAAATAAAAAACACGTGTCAAATATTTTTTGAAAGGCTATCCAATGGTATCAAACTCGACCACCCACCCCCGAGGTTGAGAAAGGGGGGGAGACCGCCTACCGGGGTTTGACCCAATTATATAATGTGCAAATGGTCTAAAATTTAGTCACAGGGTGATTCTTGATTTTGATTTTTTTTTTTTTTTAATTAGAAATGTTAAATATTTGGGGATCTTAAGTCATCAAAATGTATTTTGAAAGTGGTCTTAGTCTTATTTCTATATATTGTTACTTTAGACCAATTTTAAAGATTAAAGAAAATAGTTTAAAAACATAAGACTATGTTTTTCTCCATGACTATTAGCCTGCTCAAAATATAATTTGTTTACAATCTTTTATTATCACCTAATAGATATAGTACCTACTGCACAAAATATTTTTATAAAAGTTTGAATAAAAATGTATCATTATACGGCTAAGAAAAATTACAGGATTAAAAAGTGTTTTATTTTTGTAGGTGCCGCAATCGGAAACACCGAATTCAGTCACAACATTCTCAGACGCTGGAAGTGGTAAAACCCAGAAACGATCAACTGATCGCATATTAGAGCAACACGAATTGCCGGAACCAGAAAAGAAATCCGGTCAACTCGCCGAGGGTGAACATCACGTTGAAAGTTATCCAGTTGCTCAGGTTGAATTTGATCGTGTTAAAACACCTTTCATTATTGGAATATGGATCCTTTTCGCGAGTATAGCGAAAATAGGTAAAACAAATTAAAATCACATCATAATCAATCATAATTTTAATTTATATATATTTTTTTAAACCTAAGATTAGATAATTCTAACAGACTAATGGAGTTCCAATTATGAACCTAAAGTAGTTTGTACTAATTTAAAACTCATTAAAGTAAAGCATCGATTAGTGCAAAATTGATAAGTAATTGTCCGTAATCAATTCTTATATTATGATGATAATAGCTGTGTTTTTTTCACATCGGATCCGGTTAATGGTTCTGCAGGATGTTTTGAATTGAAATTTTAAAAACCTTCACGTATATAACGATTTTAAAATTTGCGAAAAATGTATGAAATTGTCATGATTTGTATTTACCCATCTAAACTTCAAACAACCAGATAAATTTTTGGATTAAATTTAAATTAAATTATTTTCGCGAAATAAAAATTGTTTGTGCGTTTTTAGATAACTTTTCATAAAATTCAATTCAGTACAAAATTTCCTGCGAAACTTAGAACCGGATTTTATCACATGGATTTTACGAAAATGCCGAGGTTTATGCTTCTCGAATTTGCATCAAATCATTACTTCCTCTAGGAAGATGTTGTAATTACTCTTATTTAATAGCTGGTTGTGGTGATAATGAACTCTAATGGACTCATCAGTTAGTGTAAACGTAGCGAAACGTTTGCGCCAACTTGCGTGCCTCGCAATCTCTTACATTGGCTGCGCAATTATAGAAGGAGTTAGTCACTTTGTAGTCCAAGTAGCTCCGTGAAGAAAAATTAGCTTTTATAGATTTACTTTTTGATTTATTGTGTTTTTGTTGTCGGTTAACTCAGAAAAATGTACATGTGGGATCGAATGTTTTCACAACAACGAGTTTAAACATCGGAAGTTGGTAGTAGCAAAAAATTAAAAGATTTTTCTTCTTATTACTCAATTATTTAATAAGAGAATCAAAATAAGTTATTTCATGTCAATAATGAGAAAATAGGTACTATAATTAAAGTGTTTTGTAAAAAAAATTCATTTATTTTAAGAAGGTAATCTATTTGTCCACTTCGTTGTAATTTTTTTATGTTTCAAAACAAGCGCCAAAAACTATTTGTCTTTAGATGGAATTATTCTGAATTATATTAAAACTGCTGTGCTATTAATTTTTTTATATCTACCAGCAGTAGGAAGCTCATTAAGACAGGCCATACCATTTATTGGGGTTCTCAATAGAACCTCAATTAGATTTCTCATTTTTATTTAATTCATAGTCTTTTGCAATTTACATAAAATTAAAGAAACCATGTTACAAAACAACTTTAAGAATTGTTTGCTTGAGAGTTTTGATTATTTGTTTAAAAGTACAGAGGTATCCATTTACTCTAAATTGTTTGCCCATTCTTAGAAACCAAATAATGTGTCTAAAATGTAGATTACCTTTGGAACCAAAACGTCTTAAAATGTATACATACCATATGTAGATCAGTCGAATTCTATCATTATGATTTTTTTTTCTGTAAAGCTCAAACGAAAATATCTTCGAAAATTGTTGTTTTCAAAATTTAGTCCTTCAGACCTTTTTATCAAAAAACTCAATTCTTAATGAAAGTCTGCTATGAGAAATTTTTTAAGCCATTTTAAAACGAATTATTCACGTTTATATACAAAAAAATTTAAAAAAAATGTTTGGGAAAATTGACTTTTTGCGCCGCTCACAGATCTGATCCAGAAGTCTGAAATTTCGGCAGGATTATTTTTAGATCTGGAGCTAGAACTTTAATCAGCGGAACCGAACAAAAACACTCTGTAGATATAAGGTCATTAGGATGACCGTCTTTCCGATGATATAAGAAAATTTCAGTTCTCGTCTCAAACGAACCAATGTTGATCAAAAATCATGTTAGAATCGATTGTCATACTCCTCTTCAGAATTTAGCGAAACGCACTGTATGTATGTGTATCATTGTAATTTGATGCACTTTTCACACATTTTAGAAGCTTTAGCTGACAAATCCTTTTTCTCAGGAACGCGTGGAGGCATCAAGTTGAAATTAATATCAAATACTCAGGTATGCAATCACTTGGAGCTGTGAAAAAAATCAAAATTCTAAGTCAACGTAATCAAAAGATACGGCCGTTTATCTGGCACATTTTTACACTCCCGTTGACCTATAATCATGAAATTTGGCAAGAAGCAATGTCTTATAGTACAAGTAAAGGGAAAAATCTGAAAACCGTAAATTCGTTGTTACATAAAAAAACATTAATATTTTGCGGAAGCCTCGTTGCGCGAGCCCGACTCGCGCTTGTCCAATTTCTCTTTGTTTCGGCCACATTAAAGATAGACAAATGAAATAAAGTATTTTTAAAAATGAATGGAAATACCACCCTAGAGAAATAAATTTAATGTAATGTAAGAAAGGTTGATGTACCTGTATCTAAGCGTGCCCACGGCTAACAGAATAATTAAACGAAACCCGAAGACCTTGCCCACGTGCTGATTATAATTTAACACCTCAATGCTTATGAAAATGACTAACACGGCATAGTTAGATCAACTTCTTTTCAATTCAATTCATACCATTCAAATTTGCACTTACAATAAAAGTCCCGAATTGAATTGTTGGGTACAACATGCTTCCAACCACATTATACCCCAAAACCAGAAAAATGCAGTCAGAACTAGTAGGTAGATGTGATTCAAGCAGCCCACAGCTTCTTTCAGACACGAGTTATTTGCGCCTTTTATGGTCTTAGTTGTGCCTGTCCAACATTAATTTCGGCTGTCTAGTGGGAATTCTCTTTGAATAGCGGCCCCCACCAGCATGAATAAAGTTTAGTAATTAAATGGATATTAATTTACTTATAGCTGGCAAATCCCCCATACCAGTGTAAACAAACTAGTTAAAGAACCGGATTACACCAGCCAAGGGGTTTTCTGCTTAATAGACCGAGCGAGTCCAGATCTATTTTCTGGAGACAATTGAGCATACTGACTTCAATCCGGTGATTAATTTATGTGCACTCCTCACAAGTGGATTTGTATCAGACTTCCACTATCAAAAGTTTTAACGAAGGCCTCTTTTTGATAAATTTTATGTTGTTGAACAATTTGTGATCGTTTTCTGGGGAAATGTAGATGAAAATGATTTCTCCTTTATTTGCCCTCACTTGTGGCTGTTGAACTTTTGCCAACTCAGACTGCATATTTCTTAGCTTGAGGGAAAGACTGGAACATATTTCTTAAGTGCATAAAATTAAATTTTCGTGTGTTTAGTGACGGATTTCTAACGCACACATATTTTTTTGAAACTTCCATGAAATTAAATGCAAAGAGCGCTACCATACAGAATTGTTTCGTGTAAAATTTCACCACCGAAAATAATTGCAAATAATGAAGGTAATTAAGTAATTAAGTAACACGTTTCCCTTTCCCCTGAAATGTTCTGTACTAAGCCTATTCAAAAAATATATAATCTGTAGAGCCATAAGAATTCATAACAAATAAATAAATTCAGAAACTGCATAATTGTTACATTGAAAGAAATGAATAATTAAAGCCAATTTAAGCTGCATAAAAAAAATTTTCGAGACTTTTGTTTGTAGCCTAGTCTATTTTTACTGAAAACCACTTTTAATGCGGTTTACTGTTACGGGTTTTCCTAATAATTTTATTGCATGAATTTCCTCATATTTCGTTGAGTCCTTTTTGAACTGCTGCTCAATACTTCTGGTGTCCCATAGGGCGGCCATTTCGGCCCTTTTTTATTTTCGAATTACATCAGTGACGTACATAAATAACTTTTATTCATATCTACTCAAATATTCTGTGTTATACTGAAGACGCGGAAACTTTTCGTGTTATGTATCACCTCTGATGACGATGACTGTCACTTTTTAAACAGTGATTTGGCCCTTTTTTTATGAAGCTGTGATAAATGGGAAGCCATTGTTTCCATTGTTTCTCAATACCCAATATACTTAGTATTTTAAAATACAAAGATAAAACTTTTCCAAAAAACATATTTAAATGAAATTATGTATATGGAAGTTGAAGTTCTGATGAATAGCAATCCGTATACTTACATAGACGTACAAGTTTTATATTTCGAATGCCATTCTTTCACTATGCATTTATTTGGTTAAATTGTGATAAAAAAACGTGAAAAAAACTATAATAAAAAATAAACATAAATTTTCTTGCTTCTTGTTATTCAAATGACTTTTGTCTTAGAAAGCCCGCGTGAAAAGTAATTTATTTTCATTTAAAAATATGATATACACCTTATCTGCGGGCGAAAAATGCAAATGGATGACAGTTTTAGCGAAAAACACAGAAAATCAATTTAACCCTGAGTTCCTTCGAATAATAATTGTACGTTTCAACATAAAATGTTGATTCTGGCGATCTTGTTCAGGATAATGGGACAAACTTATTTTATCTAATGTTTTGGAGTGGGTGAAAATCACGTTCAAAGATTCCGTTACATACAGGTGAAACTAATAAAAGCGTGTTAAAAAAGGAATTAAGTTTTTTAAAAGTGTGAAACAATCATTTAATTCTCAAGATCAAATTAATATTTTCAGAACTGGAAGTTTAAGCAATAAGTCGGGCATTTATCAACGTACAACGGATAGAGCAATTTTATTGTTAACAAAATGAGCATTCTTCAGCAACAGGTCTTACTATATTATATCTAATCCCCCAGACAATTTCTTCTTGTTAACACTTGTCAACGTCATTTAACAAAGCGTGGAACTAGCACCCACTTCATTTTACGGTTAAACATATTTATAAATAAGGGCGATATTTGCAAAATTGCAAAGTAAACAAGTACAGAATTAGCTACAATTATTTAAATAAATTAACTTAAGGTTGTATGTAACATGTTTTATTATTTTAAGAAATTGCGCTCATGTGTACGAGTAAGTATGGCTAAAATAAATTGAAAGTCAGTCTGAGTAAGTCTAATCACATTTCGATTAATCAAAACGAATTCTGCCGCTGACTCATTAAACCCAATCGGCACAAGTTATCAACAGAGGTTTGATATCCTCCAACTGGGCCGTGACCAATTTCACTCCAGTGCGGTTGCCCTAATTAAGTGAAGTTCATCAGATGGCATTTGTAGAATTTGTGCCCATCTAGCGATCGTCGTACTTGCAGAAAATAATCACAAATTGTGCAATGCTCAAAGACAACATCATTTCCTGGAAGCATTACGTGCATGACTATTCCCTCATCCCTCATAATCCGCGGGGCACTCATGCTGGCGCTAAGATTACACCGAAAGACAAAATAGCAATACTAACTAATCTTTTGTTGATTATCAGCCAATTAATTGAATTAGTTGTTATAACAATTTAAAGTAGTGAAATCAACTAAAATAATTGAGAAACTAACTAATTTTGTAAATGTTTTTCTCACTGTTTTAGATCTATCAACTAATTTAATTAATTGGCTGAAAAAATAGTTAATTTTGCTGCTCTTTTTCTTTCAGTGTACGCACATAAAATTAGCGAGAAAACTGTCACGAATCAAATTGTTTTTCGTCTTATAATTTATCGATCTTTAGCCGTTTGTAGTTGGCGACGGGAGTGGTGAAATCTACTCACCACCAACCCAAGTCTAACCGCATGCAATATATCACAATCAATTTAGAAGGCTTTTATAAGGAGAAGTTAATTTCTGGATCACTTGTTTAAAAGCGAATAATTCCCTAATATCTATTTTGCAACAAGCACATAATACAGAAACAGTGGTTTAGAGTTTATAGAGCTTGTTGCAAGATCTAAGCGTTGGGAGCGAAATCTCAGAATTATATAGGTATGTCCTGATCGTTGAATCTTTAAAAACGATACTCCGGTAGCACCACAGCAGCGAATCCAACACAACTATCATCATGAGCCAGCTTTATTTATTTATTTTTTTATTTATCAAGAGGTGCAAAGCCATCTGATGTTTACAAAGAAAGATAGTATGCTAAATAAAAAGAAATAGTATTAAAAGAAAGATAAGTTAGCGAAACATCCCGTATTTTTTAAAAAATAACAAGGACCAAATGTTTGATAACACAACTACTTAATTAGCGATTCGTAAGAGTTGTCTCACTAACTTTACGTACATGCTAAGATTTGCTTTCCCAGCTCAAAGTTCTTGGTTCCCTGTGAGGATACCTGGCGTGTATCTGACACGAAAAAAGTGCTTTTATTTTTTCTTGAAATGTTATTCAATAACATCGAACCCACTGAGCACATTTTTTACGGGAGGAATGTGTCAGCGCCAAATTTTGGGTAGCATTTGTATAATCGGGGGGAGTGTTTTCCTTAAAAAGCAGGCCAGTTTACTTATGCACGGTTTTCTCATATTAAAATGAAAACGTGCCTAAAACTTCAGATGAATTGGAAGATAAATTACGCAAGAGGTTTTGTGAATAATACCTAATAGATTGTAAGTAAGAAGCTAATGAAATATTTTCAGTGTATTTCAGAATCCTTGTTACAATCACGGCTCTGTCAATATTTGAGAGATATGTGTAAAGCTAGTATGTTCACAAAAATCTAAACCATGTTGTTACACGCCTACATATTTTGAAAGTTTCACATTTCATGTAAGTTGAAATTCCTAGAATTTTACACCTCAGTGCTTTGATGTGATTTAAGCACGAAGTTTTTTTCTCGGGCTCAGGTAGAAGTAACTTCTAAACTCATTTCCCTCGAAACTGAATTTATTGAAATGTTACTACAAATATCTAGAGAACCAATGAACCGATACGCATTTTTGTGACAGAGACTGTTGGTGCTGAGTAATTTGTCATGGATTTATATATGTATTAATCACGCCTACAAAGTTGTGAAATAAAATCTTAAAAACACATTTTTTTTTTTGATACCTCCCTTACACGTAAAGAGGGGATGATTTTTCTTTTACTCGTCTATCCATTGTGTGGGGTGTTGTTGGACAGATCTTTTAAAAATACTGCGGTTATGTTATGAACATTTTTTCGATTCAGGGATTCGTTTGCGAAATATTAGGCATTAAAGTTGTAATTGTTGTTAGAGTCACGTGCCCCGTGCCCTTCCTACCAACTAAACCGTTGTTTTTGGATATTTGATAGTATTTTAGTATATATACCGAAGTTAAAAGGAAAACTATCACAGCTAAGTACGCTTTATTAGTTAACGAGTAATAGTCGCCTAACCTATAAAATATACTTGGATAAGTAGGTACTTAATACTTTCATAGAAATATACTTACATATATGTACATATGGCGTTTAGCCAATAAGTTAAAACTAGGTGCATTATAACTTTGTAGTGCTATTATCAAATGTAAAAAAATAGATAAAAATAAATGTTTAAGTAAAACTATTTTATTTATAATTTGTTATTAATTTGCACTACACGGTATAAATCATTTTGTACTACATACACATATCGTGCCATAATCTGGTATATTAATCTACCTACATATGTATATACATATATGTTACAAAACATATGAAAAAAGGTTTTAGTAAATGTATTCAGATTTTAGATTTATTTGTTCAATAATTTATTATGTTTATAAAATCGTGATGATTCAATATTTTTTTGTGATTCGATACCCATGTCAAAGGGGTTGTAAAGAAAATTGTAATCCTTCATCTTTATGCATGCCAAATTGGGTCTGGAATAATTTGATTAGCTTATCGTATTTTCCTCGTCAAATCCTTTCGTTCAATACCCATGCCAAAGGGGTTGTGAAATAAATTGTAATCCGTCATCTTGAGGTGTCCGCCATATTGAATTTAGAATGGCGTCACTCAACCTATGATATTTTGCTCGTCAAACCTTTTCATTGGTGTAGGAGGTTGTAAAGGAAAAGATAATCCGACATCTTGGAACTTCCGCCATTTTAAATATATCATAATTCTGAGTATACACTATATTGTATTGTCACCAGAACCAAAGCTGGATGCAAAATTTCAACTCAATCGGTTAGCGTAAAGTGGACGTAAGTGCATAGAAATAAGACATAAGGAAATACTGAAACGTTCATATATAGTGTACATGTGTTTTTATGCAATACAAAGTGTCCGGTATTGGAACTCATTAACTCTTTTTTAAAATATGAATTTGAAATCTACTTTTTAATTGATTTCTACAATTATTTAACTTTTTTTACAGGTTTCCACATGACACCGAAACTCAACAAGATCTTTCCAGAATCTTGCCTTCTCATTGTCGTTGGAGTCGGCATCGGTGTGGCATTATATTTTGGAACAGCTGTAGAGCTATCACCAATGACACCAAACACGTTCTTCTTTTACATGCTACCTCCAATTATTTTAGATGCCGGCTACTTTATGCCAAATCGTCTCTTCTTTGATAATTTAGGAACAATTTTGTTGATGGCTGTGGTCGGCACGATTTTTAATATTGTAACAATCGGTGAGTATCATGTTTAATTGCACGCTTTTACCGGAACTAGATAAAAATCGCGTTTCGATTAGTTATAATGAACTTAATAGGCAAATAAAAACAATATGTCGCCAATTATTTCTAAACCGTTAAGTGAAGTAATTTTTCATTTAATTTTCATTTCGTTTAATCACGCTAGTCTAAACGAATGAATAATGTTGGAGGAGAGAGAATGCCATTATGTTTCCGAATAACTTTTTCACTCCGCTTTCAAAGAAATTCCCTGAGGCGTTCTGAAGCGTTTTAATTTGTAAAAATTTCTAAATTCAAGATTGCTCATCTCTTTAGTATGAAATAGACAAAACAATTTACGCATGTAATGGATAAAATGAATTGTAATAAATGGGAAATTTTGCGATTGTGGGACTCTCCGGAGAAAGCAATTAATAGTTTTGGGTGATTTTTACTTGGCAATGTCTTGTTAAACATCCAACAAGTTTTTCACATTTCTTATCCTTTTCTTGTAGGTTTAGACCTGTTGATTAATTATAGAAACAATCAATGAATATTGTCAACATTTCTTTACAATGTATTTCCTTAAAGCCACTTTGCTGAAGGATTGAGGTTTAAGCATCCTGTATAAAATTCTTTCAGTATTTCTAGCTAATGTATCGAAAGGTTTAGCTATATATGTAATTAGTTCCTAAACATTTTTTATGTGAACTTTGTTGTTTTGGATTTTTGTCCTGCAAATTTGAAAGACTCAAAAATTCAGTACCAATATACATATGGCAATTTAGACGTATTGTTTTTTAGTAAATTTGTATACATGTATATATGTACATGAAGTTAGCCGAACAACATTCGTGAATAATTTGCCGTTTTTTATTCGCTAATTGGTTGTAAAAATCAAAATGTTGTTGTTTCGAATATTTAAAAAATATGAGGTATTTTGCAACCACATAAAAAATAAAAATCAAATCAGCTATGAATTTACCATTTTTTTATCATAAGGTATTGGTCATAAGCATTTTGTTAAATATGAAACTGTTTCGGAACAAATGCAAAATTCACTAATGCCATTGGAATTTTTCTATATCTCTTAAAGTAAATTAGTTTATATGATATTTTGGATTTGTTCCACTTTCAAAATAAACGGCCCATGAAAAAAATTGGAATATTGATCTTCTCATCCAAAAGGAAATTGATTGTGGTAAATTTTTATTTTATCAAAACACACGTTATTAACTGTAATTATTACTTGATTGTAAATTTTTCGATTCAATTCTCACTTTGTGAAGAATCAATGAACAATAGATTGAATGTTTATACATATATACTCCTCATATTATCCAAGAAAGGAATGTACTTTTATTTTTTGTAAGAACAAATAATTTCCCACTATGTACATATGTAGATTCAAGGTCTAAATAGCAATCAAGATTGAAGCCCAACAAACTACCTTGCAACTTACATATGTAGTGATGCAAATACCTGCATACGAATATGTATGGACGTATGTTCCATAAATCGTTACCTTGAAAGTTATGCAAATAACAGTGGCCGGATTGGAGAAGTCGGTAATCAAAAAAGTTTTTGGCCTCGGCCTTTCAAAACCAGGGAAGCAACAGTTCGCTGAATAAAATTGAATAGGCATACTGTTCTTAAAACTTCCCCCAAAGAAATCGATAAGTAAAATAATTTGTTGTACTCTTCCATTTCAATAGCGCTTCAGCTTTCGTTCGAAATGTTTTTCATAATTAAAATACAAAAATAGTTTTAGAGAGCCATCTCCAAGTGCTTTCATTAACGTGACCTATAATCACGTGCAGGTATACTTCAATATCATCGATTTATACAGCCTTTTAATTAAGGCCGAACTAGACTTCCCATATTTCTTTATAAATAGGATTCGATTCAAATCGGCTAGAGCAGCCATTCAAACCTTTTCTACAAACACATGCACTCATTATTCCTTAATGAGTCTTTTGAATCCATCCTCCAGGCGTCAGGTGTAATCGCATGTGGATCTAAAAGATTTTAATTTTTCTCTTTCAGGTGCCTCGTTATGGGCATGTGGCCTTACTGGAATGTATTATAAGGAAACTCCATTTTTAGACGTGTTCCTGTTCTCTTCATTGATATCGGCTGTTGATCCTGTTGCCGTTTTAGCTGTATTCGAAGAAATTCATGTTAATGAAGTTTTGTATATAGTTGTTTTCGGTGAATCGTTACTTAACGACGCTGTTACTGTAAGCAATTTTTTTGGATTACCGAAGCCGTTTACTTTTTAATATCAACATCTATTTCGTAGGTAGTCCTGTATCACATGATGGAGGCCTATAATGAGATTGGAGGTGAAAATATTAAAGTATCTGATATCGCTAGTGGAGTAGCTTCCTTCTTTGTGGTTGCAGTCGGTGGTACATTTATAGGTAAAATGTTTTTTTTTTTTTGCTTGTTTTGGTTCATCTTGAAATAAAATTTGTTATTTCATACTTCCAGGTGTTATTTGGGGCTTCCTAACAGGTCTTATTACTCGTTTCACAGATCATGTGAGAGTAATTGAGCCCATTTTCATATTTGTTATGGCCTACTTGGCTTACTTAAATGCCGAGATATTCCATATGAGTGGGATTTTAGCGTAAGTAAAACAGCTTTTATACCCAACATTACTTTAATAAGTTTCTTAATATAATAATCAGGTTAAGCAAAAAGATGTTAAACAATTTAAGGATGTAACAAATATTAAATACTCCAAAAAAAAGTTAGGAAATCCAATGGTCTCGATAGAAAAATTTAAAGGGTACTCGAGAGTAACCACTCACTCATATCAATAGAACTTAGTTAAACTGCGTGTTTAAAATATTAGAAATTTAAGTGTGTGTATATGAGCACAATAAACTCTTATTATTATTAAATAACAGAAAATACTAGTTATTGCTGTTCTGTACACGAATGCATTTCAATAATAGGATATTTTAAGCGCCTTAATTTTCTTATGTTTCTTTTTTTGTTATATAAGTTTCTTTTTTAATTGCAGAATAACATTTTGTGGTATCACAATGAAGAACTATGTGGAATCAAATATTTCACAAAAATCCCACACAACTGTAAAATACGCATTAAAAATGTTATCTAGTTCATCGGAGACCGTTATATTTATGTTCCTTGGTGTGGCCACCGTAAACAATCGCCATGAGTGGGACACTGCCTTCGTGGTCCTCACGATTTTATTTTGTTCTGTATATAGGATTTTAGGTGCATTAAGATCTTTTTAACGATAGATTGAAAACTTATCGAATTCTTGATTATTTCAGGTGTTATTATTCTTACTTTTATGGCGAACAGGTTTAGGTTACACAAATTGTCCAAAGTCGATCAATTTGTTATGTCTTATGGAGGTTTGTAGACTTTTGTGCACTATGTATGTTTGTGTATACAAATTTAAAATCCTTTTTTTTCAGGCCTTCGTGGTGCTGTTGCATTCGCTCTAGTTTTATTAATTGACGAAAAAATAGCGCTTAAAAATCTGTTTGTGACAACGACAATTGCTGTTATATATTTTACTGTATTCGTCCAAGGTATCACAATAAAACCCTTGGTGAAATTCTTAAATGTAAAACGTGCTTCGAAACGGAAGCCAACCATGAACGAGAGAATACATGAAAGGGTAAAACGTGTAACATTGAGAAAATGAGGGCAACTTATTTCAAATTTTAGTTTATGGATCACCTAATGGCGGGTATCGAAGATATTGTTGGCAAGACTGGTAACTACAATGTTCGCGATAAGTTCAAAAGATTCGACAACCGCTTCATTCGGCCACTTTTAATCAGAGATTTGAAAGTAAGTATATTTTTTTTACAAAACATTGCATTTTGTTCCATGTTCACTCCTTCCTTTAATCCTAAAGACCGGCGGCGGAAGGTTCTTTGGTACCAGGTATTTCAGTTCCTTTCCACGCAACTTTTTGCAGCTTAAATATGAAGATCTTGTCCTGAGGCAACAAGGTGCCTATATTGAATCCCGCACTTCCTCCCTCGCTTCCATCTGAATGTAGTGTGTATGAGTATGTGTGCAAATTATTACATTTAGAAAATAACGAATTATAGGGTGCTGAGCCTAAGATTATCGAAACTTACTCAAAATTGACGATGAGGGACGCTATGGAAGTCATGAGAAGAAACCCATCTACAATTGGTCAGATGTCCGGCACCGAGTCGATGAGTGCGCTCTTCAGGAACTATACCACCAATCTGGGTGGAAGGTGTGCCGCTTCTTTTTTCAACACCTGGTAAACGAATATCATTTAATCAGTGCATGCGATCGGTTTATATAATAAATGCTGACAGCGGTATAATTGGGTTAATTAAGTGTTGCTTGCGATATCATTGCTTTTACAATATTTTCTCTGGCTCAAGACTGGTGCTGTATTTGTGGATATTTGTATAATACATATGTAGAAGAAATAAATAGCGATTAATACAAATTCTAGCTTTTTTCCACATTTCATTTTAGTTGTTAACATTTAGTTTAATATTTTAAATCAAGGCTCAATGTAATATTCATATAAAATAGAAACCTCCTGCTTATATAATGTATCATTATATAAATCAACTGGCAATGTGCGTTGCCCCCAAGCCCCAAGGGTTTTATACCATGAACTATTTTATTTGAATTACTGCAAAACAAAGAGTCTTACTATTTTCAACATTCATTGCAGACCTTTTTATAAATACAGTGGATAGTCTAATCGGCTTAATTTCAGAAACTTTTCGGAGCTTGCGATTCAAGACCGAACCATTCCCGATACTTCTCAACAATTTGGTACGCAAATTTTAATCACAATTCGCATAGATCCTTAATATGTATTAATAACAAGATTAATTATACAATTCCAGTTTATGTAAATGAGCGAAACGTGAAGGCATTTGATGAAACCTACTTGTTCTTTATTGGGCTGATTCTTATGTCACTTCAGATAAAATCAATCTTAGGATTACCAAACTATACCTATATAATATTATAAAAAAAATATATTATATATATATTATTATATACATAAATATTTTATTCCACTAATAGCCTAGTAAGCTATAACCAGATTTACATAGGTTTTATTGAAATTCAGACAGCCCAATTTCTATAAAGTGTTATTATTAATCAGCTGAAAATGCTGATATGGAAACTGATTATTATCATTTTTTTTTGGCCCTGTAAAATCGTGTACTATTAAAAATAACGGCCAGAGAAAATATTTGCCAAAACATTTGCCAAAATTTTTGCGTAAATGCACTGTGAAATTCGTTTACTAACGAATTAAAAATATTTAAAACTTCGAGAAATCGAAATAACATAAACATCATCAGACTTCTATTTCTTTTAGGAAAAAAATTAATAACTTTAAAGTTTATTATAGTATATTAGTACTTGAAAAAAAATAAGGTTGATGGTATTTTTTGTATTTTTCTAGATTTTCTGTGTTTTTGTTTATTTGCTTATTTGCGATAAAAAGCTTAATATGCTATAATAGGTGATAGGAAAAAATAGTTTTCAAATTATTGTTTTGAATAACAATTAATTGTCATGATTTTATTATTATACCTATATATTACGTTAGTTTTTTTTTTATTTTTCACTATTTGCTTCAGTACGGATTTAGACATCAACTGCTAAATATTTAAGAATCCAAATGTAAAGTTCATTTTCAATACTATCTACGCATCTACTTTTCTTTTAAAACTTATAAAGAATTAGAACTTTTAAATTATTTTTAAAATTGTATATTGCATACTAGTCAAACATGAAAAAACGATGTGGATTCAATGCATTATTTGTAGAGATAATTAAAACATCAAAAATTATATAAACTGACCTATTATAATTCTTTATTTTGTTGTGGTTTAAAATAGACTACCAGCATTTGAACTTCCCACTTTTATATAGTAAAAGTATAGTACCAGCACATACATTTATATACTTAATAAGCAAATTAGATAAAAATATAATATAGATTAGTCTAGAAAAATTTGTTAACTTCGTAAGGAGGTCTGATGAAAATTGCTCGCTAAAATTGCTTCAATTTAAATAATATTTTAGTCCTAGTTTTTCAAATCTGGAGACGTGCTCACGAAATTTGGATATGCACGAATTGGACTATAACCCTTCAAAGAAGGATCTCACAGATGCCAAAATTCATCATTTACTTGCAGAGGAATTGAAACCATATAGAAGGGTGAGTTTATTTGTTATTTTCTTTTTTTATAAAAGTACATATTTCAAAATTTTGCAACATATAGCAAATGTAACAAAAATCTTTAATTGTGTTTTGAGGTGATTGGCTTTTACGTATGATAGATATATTTAATGGTTTTACTATTTTGCCAATGAAATTCTTTATTATTCGTAGCTGTTATTTCTTCAAAACAACTTTAGTATGAATGACCGATTGTTTTCCATCAATTTGTCGTTAGATGGTTTTATCAAGAATAATTTTAAAATATCTAGAGGACTTTTGAATATATTTGAAAAATGTGGATTAACAATTAAAATGCTTCTTCACATCAATTAAGATTGACAAGATTCAAGTATAGTTATTGTACCATTTTTTTTAATTTTCCTGACCGGTGTAAATTGTATCAATTCTATGAACTCCCACGTCCAGGGTACACTTTTCAACTAAACTACATATGTTTTTGGTTACTCTAATTGCATTATATATTGATCGAAACGTATTATTATTTTAGTCGGATTTTCTGCATTACTTTAAAACTATGTGTTTACAAAATGGACCTCAACTTTAAAAAAAAAATTTTCCATTTACGATACTTACTTTTCTTTTATTGGATATAAAATAAAAAGAATACAACCCTTTCATTTATTTAGATTGGTTAAGCTTTGAAGAATATTAATTATAGAGGCAAATCAAGTGTCACACATTTACAGCTGAGAAACTATAAAATCTTAATTTTGGTATGATAAAGCACTTCACAAGCAAAACTTAAGTTTGCCACTGTGAGAATTGCTCACGCAAAAATAATATTATAAAATGTTCATTAAGTTCTACGTAAATTATGTTTTCCAACTCGAGAAGTTGCTGCAACACTTTGGTCTGGAATAGGGAAAACAGAAAGATTTGAAATAAACTAATAAAACTTTTTCTTTGAGACTTGCATAGAAATTAACATCAAAACTAACAATAAGATTAAAATAACTATCAGGAGAGCGGGACGTAAAAGCTACATATCATCAACAATCTTTGAATCTTACAAATAAGATAAGATTTTTGTTTCATGAAACGTACAATGACTATTATTTAAGTGAATGGCTGAATGTGTGTAAAAGCATTGGTATCTATATATATATATTCATAACAAATACTTTAAACATTACACGTAGCAGTTTTTTCTTGGTGTTGTAGACTCTTTATTATACCTGTACAAATTTATTTCTCCACAGTTAAGTTCGATTTCAAACATTTCACTTAAAATAAAAAAAATAATTATATTTCATGACCAAATTTCAACAAACTTCACGATCCAGGCATCCTTAGCTACGGTACGATAATGATAAAATAAGTTTACTACTAAAAAATTGGTGTTCTTCTTCTGTTAATTAAATGTGTTATATTAAAAAGTAAACCTAGAATGTGTAAAATTTCATAAATTCTACAGGAAGTGTTTTTCTGTCTTATGTACATATTCAGTAGTAAGTCTGCATCAAGCCTACACTCTTTTTTTTTAAATTATTAAAGCTAAGAAATTTAAATATCTTCTTTCAATTGACGACCGCTTATTAATTCTTGCCTTTGTTTTAAATGCTGATTATGGTATTTTAATGCTCATTTTAAGGAGATTATTTTCTACTTCCTGAGACTTCAATAGACTTTAAAGAAATAGAGCAAAAATATGTATTTTCGGTTTTATTTTTATTATTTTGGCTTTCGGTTAATGAAACCATAGAAATATTTACAGGGAAATGTCCCAACAACTCGCGTTATTTTAAAAGTTAATCTCTTCGCCTAAAATGACGATCCTGACTCGTAGTTCAAATTTCGGGCAATAAATGTCACGAGTCAGAGTCGTGATTCTGATTATGTACAATAAAGAAGGAGATAAGTACAATTATGATTCAGTTCTGACTATTACTTTTTCACGTTATTTGTATTTGTGATACAACACATTAGCTGCGTTTTTTTAATGAACCTGAAAACCCAAGTTTTATCTGGGTTTCTATTTCTATCCACATTGCCACAAGTGGGAAATGTCTGAAATTTCCCCGTAACATGGATAAAAACTCAGATAAATCCTTGGTTTTCAGATTTGCATGCGGAGAAAACGTACTAAAACCTATCCAGTTCATTCAAAAAAAACGCAGCAATTATCTGGTACGCAAACTACCGAATTTATTTATACGGGAAGGGTTGGTTTCACTTTTGAACTAATTAATTTTTATAATGCAAGATTTATTTCTCGCGTATAATATACGGTTCCTTTATTTTTTATTTATATATATTATATTATTATGTATGTTCTTATTTTGTTAACTGTAACTTATTTTTACAAAAGTTAAATGTATTTTGTAAATTAATTTAACAAATTAACGTAATCGTTCTTTTCTTGTAGATTGAACGTTCTTTTAAAATACTCATTAATATGAAAAAAAATCATGTGGACACTTTTAAGGAATGCGCCAGGAAAAATGTGGGTGGGGCTAGAATATTTTGTGGGCGGTGCTTAGAATTTAGTGGTGGAGACTGGAATATCCGGGGAGGGGACTGGAACCTGGGGATAGAGACTGGAATATCCGGCGAGGTGACTGGAACCTCGGGGTGGAGACTGGAATACCCAGGGAGGGGGATTGCAGCCTGGGGGGTAGAGACTGGAAAAAATCCAAGGTGAGGGGCCCCTTTAGAAATACACAGGATTTTGGGCCAGAACAGGCCTAGCTCTAATTTGTTAAATCTTAAATCTTTTATTTCCTTTGCCTCCAAATTACCCGACTAATTCAATTTATGCATAATGGAGATTTCACTCAACCTCCATAAGGCTAAATGTATATTTTTCGAACTGTCAGACCACTTACGCACACATGCAAGAGGCCAGATTATGTCATATAATATAGAAGGTTTTGGCCGCGCTCATAAAATCCGTATATGTTGTGTAAAGCTAGGTCTGAAATACGCAACCGGAGAGGGTGCAAACAATGTCATTTTTTTAATTACAACTGTTAAACGTTTTTTATATTATGTTTATTACTCACTTTAATTTATTATTTTGAAGAAATTTTCCGTGATAGGGTTTTAAAAGAAGAAAATTGAGATCTAATATTAACAAAGGATGATAGGCACATGAAAGTGGAAACGAAAACTTCAAATTAAAAATAATGCTCATTACAATTATTCTTATTGAAATTGGGTCTGTTCGTTGAGAAAATCGTTAAAAAAAAAAATGGTGCGCCACAGAGCACCACAAGGCAGTAAGTGTTGACAAAAGTTACCTACAAACATGCAGATTTATTAGAAGTATGTACATAGCTATTTTACATTATTTTATACATTTTAGGTAACGTTTTATTTAATGTTGTGTTTGTAACAGTTCGAAGTTTGATGTTATGCTTAAATTATAATTTAATAACTAATATTCCAATAATAATAATGATAATGATTCTCTGTAGAATTCTTTAACTATAGGTATGCAAGTAAAAGTGAACGCTTACGAACTTCTTACCTATGAATATACAAGAAAGGAACGGGCATAAACCTCTGAAAGTGAAGATATTCCCGAATGCCAAACTAAGCTTACCACTACATAATAAAATCAGTGCAGTTGCAAAAAGCGAAAAAGTGAAAGGGTGTTTCTGACATACTTGAGTTAGTAAATATTTTGGTGCCTACATATATTACCACAATATAAAAATATTTAACGACTTCTATGTGTCAGGGCACATCGAAATTGCGCATGCTTGTCGTGGGCTAACATTTACCAAAATATTATTAAATTATGAAAATTTAAGTTTCAATGAAATAACATGTCTAATGCATAAAGAACAAAAAAAGCCATAGCTATCTATCAATCACGTCGGCAAAGGGATTTCAAATTCCGGCTAACAACTGAAAAGAAATTGCTTCGAAGCCTTTTCTCGCCGCAATTCTTCATCACATACATCATTATCTTACACTAAATACAAAATAAATAACAACCAATATCCTACATACTACTTTTTACCACATTTTATTTTTTTTTTTTGCACTTTTAATTCAAAAAATTAATAAAAGAGGTGGTGATCCCTTCCAATCACATACTTTTTAAGTCACCAAAGAATCTTCTTACTCAAGACTCACTTCCCCTGAAATTTTCCCCTCCAGATATGCTTCATTCACAAAGAACTCACATACAATACAAGGTATAGCCGTTCCTTTACTGCATATTCATAGATGTACAATTACAACGCAATATAAATATATGTATAATGCATCTTTATTAATTTAGTTCTTTAAAATATTTTATATTTTGAAGATAAATTAAATTTTGTGACAACATTTCAAATTAGTTTTATACAGGACATGAAAAGACAAAATTAGTCAATACAAATGTGCATTACATATATAAAAAATAGTGCAATCATATATGAATTTCCAACAAAAACGTAAAGTTCTTTATAAAAAATGCCTCTTATTGTTAAAAAAAGAGCTGTGTTAAAACTATAATGATTGTAGCTTTAAAACACAAACTTTTTATGGAGCTACAATCCTCTATTTCATGAGCCACTAAAACCTAATTTCATATTTAGGCCTTAAGGCAAGCCTAATCTGTCATCCATTAAATATACCTGATGTCAAAGGACTCGTTGGCGAAGAATGAGTGTTACACACATGAGGGATTTTCCATCAAACTAATCAACTGATCACTATAATACATGCAAGTTAATAAAATCTGATTTTGTGTGCATGCAGACCTCCAGAAGGAATATTCTAGTTTGCAGAAATTGCTTTAGAAAATATCAATTTATGTAGTAAATAGTAAATTGCTGAAAATATACGGTTTATGAAATAATTTATATTGCTACTGACGATCATCTTTAAAGTAAGCATTTAAGCAAAATTGTTATTATATAATCACTTCTTTTGTAAAAAAAAGCATAATGGTGACTTGACGTTGTAATATAAGGTTCGTTTCGTTGTCAAAATTCAAAATTAGACTTTTGAAAATAGCAGGATTTAGAAAAAGAACCACTTAACTGAAGTTCGAATATTTTTTGAGTCAGAACTGAACACCATTCTTTATCACTCTTACTTCCGACTATTGCAAATGATTATCTCGTAAAACTATTGCAAAAAGATTCACCAAAAAGTAATTCTAAGTATGTAAGAAAACTAAAATTTCAAGTAAATTCTTATCAGGTGATCTTTAACTACATAAATGCCAACCAACATATTCGGCTACAAATGAAATATCCTCTTAATTGCAAAAAGGCTGTTTATTATCGCTGGAAGCTACTGCTTTTTGCCTCATATCGAAAATTTGCGAGTATGTAATAAAATAGGATATCCTTCCCTGAATTGAATTTTATTTAGTTTTACTGATTACAGTTTATACTTCCTTAATTTCTTCTAAATTTAATACGAAACAAAAACAGAAAAAGAAATATCTACTAACAAAGGTCAACTGATTTAATGAATTATTTACACAGAATTTAATTGAAGTTTTATTATTTTACTTTTATGTTAACACTTTAAACACCATTGATAAATACATATACTAAAATATATATATAATAAAAAAATTAAATGTTTTATGCCTTCTGTAAATTGTTGCTTTTCTAAAATATAATGCAGCTTTAATAATACTTATTTTGTGAAATGTAATGCATATTTTTATCTGTAATTTGAATATCAGCACACATATGTAATTTTCCTAAGTATCTATATGTGTATTCCTCTTTAATTGAATGAATCTGCTCTATACTTTTTTCTTAAAATTTATTGAATGAAATTTTTGAGAAAATAAAAACTTTACAATACAAGTTTATTTTCCTTTGGTAGATTCCGCGTTTCTTGTAAAGCCATAAATTCCACAATTTCAAACATTTTTAATTTTGCAGCACCGCCGACTTAGTTATAGCAGGCACGCAGTAGATGATAGAGATTTATCAACTCAGGTAAGTTTTCTAATTTGATTTTACCCTCAAAATGCCGTTTTTAAATGCATTATATTATATTTATCCTGAGAACAAGTGAACCAATAGCTTTTAAATAAATAAATCACAATTCAATTTTATGCGATTTAATTTACAAATAAATATGATCTTAGATTAATTTAAATGTTCAATCAAAAAATTTTGATGATCTAAGATTGATATTTAAAAGATCAAATTTTTGTTTTTTTTTCAATTTAAATTTATTATTATTATTATTTTAAATCAAGTTATCAAAGTTTTTTTATTTGGGGAACTCTTTTATAAACCATCGCATTTGAGTTTTTTTTTATAATTTATCTTATTTATTTATTATTTACAAGACAAGGGCTTAAACTAGTCTTATATACATACATACATAAGTAAACACGCTCTGGGGAGCAGAGCCCATATGGCTTTAATTTGTCTTTTACATCATTATGACTTATGATTATGAGTTAATATTCCTACGTTTAGTTTCATTTTAAGTATTAAAAACATTCTCATTTTGGGGACGGTGTATTATTTTGCAAAAAAAGTACTTAAAATTATAGAAAGAATTGGTTCATATGTATGTATTTGTTATGACATTTCTGAAATAAAACATTACCCGGCATTGCGAAGGTTACAAATAGTATCTAATAAAAAAGGAATTAATTATGTAATTTACTTTGTATTTTAGGTCAATTACAAAATGCATATGAATATTAGACGAATGGTAAATGACAGAAAACATCATAAGAGGAGCAAAAGAGGTGGTAATAAGGTACGTGATCCAGCATTAATAACTACCCTTCTTTCTTTAGTAGGTACTAAAATATAATTTTGTTAAATTATTGTGTTTAGGCTAGTTCTCAACGGTATTGAAAGTTTCTATTACCTGCGTAATTTTTACTTTTATAAAATCGCTTTACGCACTATTTTAATGACCGGTGTTCTGTTCCATATACCTTCGTTAGCGATTAATTATGTTTGAATGATGGACTTAATTCTGTAAGAAATCTTTGTTTGGTAACAAAATTTGTTTTTTTCATATAATAATATGTTGTGGGAAACAGGATTTTCGGTAAACAACAACACGAGAGTTCGAGAAATAAACAATTTTATTTCAGCCAAAGTTTACAGCGTGGTCGTGTGTAAAAATAAACTTTTATGGAGTACCAACATACAAAAGAAAAACAAACCATCAGTGACATCTATCAGTTTAAACTTTAACACTTCCCCGTAAACTGATCTGATACAAAAATTATGAAATTTGAAAAATAGAACAAATTGACTCCAATGTACCAAACTAAAATGAAAGTCCAATTTTGGAGCACATGAATTCAAACTTGTTAGAATTCAATGGTTTTGTGAACATGTCTCCCAGTTGATTCTCTGAAGCCACGAATTCCACGTCGACATCACCACTCTGATAAAGTTCCCGCACAAAGTAGTATCGCACTGCAATGTGCTTGGACCTTTTGTGAAATTCCGGATTCTTCACCAACTTGATTGCACTGGCGTTGTCGACGAACAAAACTGGTGTCCCTCCCGAGGTACCAATTTCTGACAGCAGCCGGTTGAGCCACACCAGCTCCTTAGCGCCCTCGCTCGCAGCAACAAATTCCGCCTCGGTTGTCGATAGAGCGACCGATTTCTGCAATTGTGAGGTCCACGAAACCGCTGTGCCGCCGATCAAAGACACGAAACCGTTGGTTGATCGACGAGTCTTGACGTCTCCCGCGAAATCCGCATCAGAATAGGCGCACAGTCCGCCAGCAGTCGAAGTGTAGAATAAACCCAATGCAGAAGTGCCCCGGAGGTATCTGAAGATGCGTTTAACGCAAAACCAGTCGAACCCTGTGGGATTCGCCATCGCTCGTGCCACCCTCGAAACAGCAAACGCTATATCTGGGCGTGTAGCACAGGCCAGATACAACAAGGAACCAACAGCCGAACAGTATGGGATGGACTCGTCAAGGGGCTCGTCGTTTGAGTTGTCAGACTTCTCGCCGTCCGCAGGTGTCTTCACGGATTTGCAGCTCGCCATCTCGAATCGTTGCAGAATTTTCTCAACGTAGACGCGCTGCGACAGAAAGAAACCAGACTCTCGCTGCTCGATCTGCATCCCCAAAAATGAGTCGAGAGATCCAATTGTGATCTTGAACCTTGAAGTCAGCAATTCCAGGAACGAGTCGACCACGGCCTGCGATGATCCAGCAATAAGACCGTCATCGACGTAAATTGCGACGAGTAACTTCTCTCCTTCTCTAGTCCTGGTGTAGACGCATGGATCAGCGGTTGAACGCATGAAACCGTTCCCTTCCATGAACGAGTTAAGCTCGTTGTTCCAGCAACGGGGAGATTGCTTGAGGCCGTATGCAGCTTTCTTCAGACGACAGACGAATCCAGATCCATCATCGAAGCCCTGTGGTTGTCTCATATAGATGACAGTGTCAATCTTGCCATATAAAAAGGCAGTTCTAACATCGAATTGACCAAGCACAAGCCCCTCCCCAGCTGCAGTTGCGATGAAGGCCCTGATGGAGTCGTATCGGGCGACCGGGCTAAATGTTTCATCGTAATCGAGTCCAGGACGCTGAAACACTCCACGAACAACCAAACGGGCGCGATACCGATCAACCGAACCATCGGGCTTGTATTTGACTCGCAGAACCCAACGATTATCGATAGCGCGCTCACCCGGTGGCAGCGGCACCAAGTCCCACGTTTCATTCTCTCGAAAAGCGTCCAGTTCATCTCTCATCGCGCACAACCACTTGTCTGAGTCACGACTCTTCATCGCATCAGCGAAGTTAGTCGGTTCCAGATCCTCCTGGACAGCCCCCGCCAAACAAGCCAAAACGATGTTTGCCTCCGAGCGACGAGCTTGATGTCCCACTTCGTAGTCATCATATCTCGATGGCAAACGAACCGAACGTGCCGGACGTAGCACTCGTCTCTGAACAACTTCCTCTGGTACAGGTTGAGCAGCATTCTCAGGAGACTCACATCCAGCATCGACGGCCTCCCCAGGAAGATCATCACAACTTTCATAGTCCGATTCAGCGCCTGCCCGGTCGTCGGTCTCAACTTCCCCGCCTCGGTCATCACAGTGAGCCCCAAATTCAAGGTCGACTGTGTTTCCTGTAGTACAAAGTCTTTCCGGACGAAAATCGACGTCCCGTGACTTCATCAGGCGATTCTTTGATGGTACCCAC
Organism: Machimus rusticus; assembly: GCA_951509405.1. Lineage (NCBI taxonomy): Eukaryota > Metazoa > Arthropoda > Insecta > Diptera > Asilidae > Machimus > Machimus rusticus. Next base: position 848,727 of record OX608052.1, on the reverse strand, counting down.
ACTTTGTATCCATCCTTGTCGTTGACGTAACCAACAAAACGACCAAGAACTGCTTTGGCGCCGAATTTCGCCCGGAACTGTTTTGGCACATTCACATAACACTCCGTACCGAAGATTCTCAGGTGATCGAAGCTGTCAAAAACCCTGCCGGTCCACATCTCAAACGGTGTCCTGCCAGGCACGCGCGACTTTCCGGTACGGTTAATCACGTATACAGCGGTGTCACAAGCATGCGCCCAAAAAGATGATGATAAACTGCCGACCGTCAGCATCGAGCGTGCTAACTCGACGACATGACGGTTCGACTGTTCTGCGACTCCGTTCTGCTGCTGTGTATACGGGCACGACGGCCGAAACTCGATACCTCGTTCACGCAACAACTTCATCACAGCATCACACTCAAATTCAGTCCCACAGTCAGAACGAAAAATTTTCACTTTGTGTCCTGCGGTATCACACTCGTTTAAATAAGTTTCTAAATGTTCAGCCACTTCCGATTTGTGCTTCATGTAAAATATACGAACAAATCGAGAAAAATCGTCCTTGAAGGCGACATAATACCGAAAGCCATGTAACGAATTCACCGACATCGGACCGTTTACATCAGCGTTGACCAGCTCACCAACGGCTTTAGGGCGATCCCTACGGGGATGAAAAGGTTTGCGGTGTGACTTGCCGAGTACACAACCGTCACAAAACGCCGAAGCATCGGAGCACTTAAACTTGAGTTTATTTATTTATTATTCGCTTAATACAAGCTACACCTGTGCGAGCCATTACTTCACGCACATGACGTTTGTCTTGGTGTCCCAGTCTCTCATGCCAGGCCTGTAATATGTCAGCTGATGTGGCCAGATTGGTCTCCACGAACACTTTCGGGGTACGGACACGCATGTTCATGACGTACACAGAACCAAAAAGTTCACCGGTCGCGACAAGTTTACCATCAGAACGAACCCTCACACTGTCACTATCGAACGTGATTTCATTTCCACGTGTGGCAGCCTGTCGAATGGAGAAGAGTTGATGGCGAGCCTCGGGAACATACCAGACGTCGTTCAAAACAGCAGTTGACCACCTGTCACCTATACGAACGTCAACATTAATTCTGCCAGATCCGTAGGCTAGAATGAAATTCTTTCCAGCAGTCTCAACGCGTAGGGGAATTGGGAACTTTTCAAAAGTAGCAAAATGCTGCCTGTTCGCCGAAATGTGATGCGTTGTGCCGGAGTCCGAAATCCACGAATCAGCAGAAACGAAGTCTGTGTTGACAGCCAGGCTGGCAGCGTAGAACGAGCTCCGCTCGTTGCCCTGTTTGACGTCCGGTCTCTGGTTGCTGTCACCCGAACCTACAGCTGATTTGTTCTGCTCTGCAGCAGCACGTTTCCGACAGTTGCTGATCAGGTGACCGAATTTCTTGCAATATAAACATGAGCGTCTTTCTTTTGACTTCCCGACCGTGAACGAATCCTTACCCCTGTTCTGTTTGCTTTGTCCGCCACGATGAGGTTTCGATTTCGCGAAGAAGGCGCCCGACGACTGCGATGCATCCTGTGATGCAACTGAACTTTCAATCGAACGCAGATTTTCGATCAGAAGCTTTGTTGTTTGCTCCACTTCAGGAACGCGATACCAAGTCGATCGGTAATATTGGTATTCAGGACCGAGCGTTTTGAAGATTCTGTGATGGAGCAGGGAAATCGGAAGCGTAGCCATTGGTTTGGCTTTCTGAAGTTCTGCGATTATGTCATCGAACAAATTCGCCAACTGGGATGCGTGTTTTGCAATTGAAGTGTCTCCGTCTCTCGTGAGCTCGAAGAAACTATCAAAGAGGGTGTAAAGCCGTTGCAAAGAGGACTGCTCGAACACTGATATCAGTGTATCCCATATTTCTTTTGCATCGGTCTTTTTGCGAACGTAGATGGCAGGTTCCTCATCCAGAGTCGTACCGAGCATACGAGCAGCTCGCGCATTGTCTCGTTGCCATCGACGGTACTCATCGGACGGCTCGGCGTTTGCCGCTGGTGCCTCAGGGCACGGCCGTGTACCATCGACAATTGTGTACAGACACTGTTCCTTCAAACAAAGTTCGATTTGCCACTTCCACGTTTCCCACTGCGATTCATTTGCTAATTTCCGAATATTCGCGAGCGCGCGGCCACCATCGTCACCAGCTACCGCCATTTTTTTTTTTTAGGGAAATCGAGAATGTTTGTCCGAGATGCCGGTTTTTCACATGAATTCACCGAAAATCGTCGAAGGATACGTGTTCAACGCGCACCTGGGCCCATAACCTGTTGTGGGAAACAGGATTTTCGGTAAACAACAACACGAGAGTTCGAGAAATAAACAATTTTATTTCAGCCAAAGTTTACAGCGTGGTCGTGTGTAAAAATAAACTTTTATGGAGTACCAACATACAAAAGAAAAACAAACCATCAGTGACATCTATCAGTTTAAACTTTAACATAATATATGTAAATCATCCGTGCATTGCCAGAAGGCATTCAGTTCTCGAGATGCTTTGTGCTCGACATGAGCCTTCCAAGTCAGTTTGCTATCCAGAATCACCCACCGATATTTTACTTCTTTGGAGAGTTGAATGGCTATACCACAGAATAAAGACTAATCAGAAGTCCCATCTAGACAAAAATTCGGTCCCTGTTTCAGGCTATAGATTTTAAAAAAATCAAATCCCCATATGATTCGAAACGTTCTTCGAAGTATGGTACCTATAATTTTTTTTATAATAAAAACATTGCCAAATATTAAATTTAGTCACCAAATGACGGTAGAACCACAACAAAATGTTAACATAATTTTTTATATACATTTTCCTTTTACCAACTGTATATTGACAACATTTTTGAAAATATCCAGAAAGGTCCAAGAAGATTATTTCGGCAGCATTACACAGTGATGAGAACGTTGCATTGTCGAAAGCCCCCCTCAAGCATAACACCCCTCATCCGACGCACTTTCTATCTTGGAACTAGACCGTGCTGTGCTGACGTTCAGGAGGAACGAAGTCAAGTTGATTGGTCTGAAACTTTTAGCCAGAGCATAGTCTTCCTTGCCTGGTTTGGAAATGAAAACCACTCTGACTTTATGCCATGCAGTTGGTATATGTATATATGTATACCCAGGTTAGACAAGCCATAAATATCTTAATTAGTACTAAAACTAGAAAATGGTCACCTGTTTTTATCATAAGTGGGTTTATAACAATCAGACCGTATTCAATCTTCCTCTCCGATACAACCTTAGATGCTACATACACATGTAATGTATCTGTCCTGCCTAATGATGGTCATACTTTCTGGAAAATTCAAATTCACTTTCGAGGCAGTCATAAGATTTAAATGAATCAGTATACTCATTTGAATTTTATGACTGCCTGGAAAGTGGGGTTTGAAGCAGGAATTCAAAGGCTTCTTATTTGGAACCCGTTTGTTCGTCGTCAGGTTTGCGTTGTCTTTCTGGAAGACTTTATACAGCCTTTTTTTTTTCTCACCCCACCATTTCCTCACAGTATTTCCAATAAGATCTTGGAAAATCTTATCTCATTCCCGATAAAGATAAAAACCTAATATATTAATTAGCATTGCGACATAAATTGAAAATTAGATTGTATTGTTTTTTTTTTTTTTTTTTTTTTTTTAATTTTATGTTATTTAACGTGTGTTAATTAATTAACGCAACTCTCATGAAATCGAAAAATATTTTTATTGCAGCAAGACGGCATGAAACAAAATCATGTATCATTCCATGATTTTCAGCAAAATGGATCGAGCAAGCAGCTATCGAATGGTACGAAAAAGACTCAACTTCATTATCGCAAACTAATCAAAAAACATTCTCACAATTCACTTAACAAATATCGTAGATTAGAAATAGGTAATTAAATGCAAACACGCCTTCATAAGGATAAAATATTGACGTTTTTTAAATGAATAACATAAAATAAGCCGTGTTTCAATCAAAGCGCCATTGCCGCACCTATAAAACTTGTTCTTAAAAATATTTGCCTCCTCCACTTACTTGTTGAAAGCATGTTTACCCTCTAGTCCTTTCATAATTTTAAGTTATCATTTTCAATCATACAATATTTAAATCATCGTGCATTTATTTTAATCATTTTGATAGTAATCCTTTGGGTGAGGTGTTGGGAAGTGTTCACTAATGTATCTATTCCAGGTGAAATTGTGAATTCAGTGGGTTAATTAATATTTGTTATTTATTTAAATTAAAGAGATCTGCTTCACGTAAAAAATGGTTCAAGTTTCAGGAGTCCTATTCTGACATTCACCTGAGGTGAGTATGTTTTCTATGCCGTGAATATTTCGCATTTGGAAAATGTTGACTGTGCTAATCCAACCTATATTGAAACATTTTGCTTCGATTCACGTGAATCTCAGAATAGATGCTTTGACATGAAGTGGAAGTTGCGTGGCAAAATTTTTTCACGTGAAGTAGATCTCAGAATAGGCCACAAATCAATTTCATAAATAGACATCATATGAAATTTTAAGAGTGTGTCTTATTTAGGCCGATCTTATTGGGACCTAATGAGGTAATAGTTCCATATTTTGATTTACAACAGTGTTTCCTCATTAGGTTCACATTAATATTTAGGAATACCTAAAAAAAATTCCAGTCGGGTGGTTACCAAATAAGAATCACAATTTCACTTTGGCCAATTGACTTCACAAATCATATTCATATATGTATGTCAAAATGTGTCTTAACGTTTTCTCATAAACAAATTGTTTTACCATATCGCTCTGAATTTTGTAAAAAGAAAAAATCGTAAATTTCCGATTACTAACTATAGATAGCACGTTTCATTTAACGTGAATTCATTTTTGTATAAGCTGTTACCCGCACTACTGTTTGTGTTATACAATTGATATTCTAAATATTGAGCATTAAACTCGTCGGTAAATGATAAATTCAAATTAGTTTACGTTTTGTAAATAACATCAATTGGTTTTACGCTTTTCACAAAGAAACATTAATAAATAGAGCAAAGCATAAATATTATCGTATGTTATAGAATTTTATATTTTCATAGGCAACCAATTTTTTTTTTTTTAGTACAATCTGAATCTCCATAAATTATTATAAGCGGACTTGAAAGAAGAAGCAAGATCAAGAAAAATAGAGATAACTTTGCTGAAACCCCTTAGCTTACCGAATTATTAAAGGGGCCAAATTTGTTTTTGACATAGAGCTTACGGCGTAAGTAATAACTCAAAAAATATTTGGTTGATATCATTTGAAATCTTTCTAAAAATATAAATGGTTCTGGACTGAACTCTAAAAGTTTTCAAAAATATTAAAAAAAAATAATATTTTTATTGCAAATTTAGGTAAAAATTATGAATAATACATTTTTTTAAAGCACTATGTGCAGTACATATTATAATACGAATATTTGATTTAATTTTGTCTAATTCCAATACACCAGAGCAGCACTCTTAATACATAGCCCTTCAGCTCTTTGTATATACTCCCTACTTCAGATCAAGATTACACGTGTATGTTTAGCTTATCTAGTTCAGTTAATGAGGTTTGCGAAATGTTAAAAGAAATAAGTGAAATATGAAAAAACCATACCACGATAAATGCTCATTTAGAAAATCAATTGTACGTCACGTACATGTTGAGAAAAATTATTGGTAAAAGAGGCACTTTCATGGAACATTATGCAATTTCTCGCAAAAAAAATCCTTTAGATTACATTAACGAAGTCCTAAATGAATCGGCAGAAGATAATCCAAAATCATCAGCAAATGGACCTCCAAATGAGGATTGGGATGATGGACTCACCTTTACCGCAAAATCATCACGTAAGTCATTTTCATTATATGTATTTTTTCAAAAATAAACATAAACCCCAAAAACAACAAAACGATTGTACCTAATCAAAATTTTTAAAATATTTAAACGGATTTATTTCAAGTCTCTAACGGAAAGTTAATTTTATTTTTCAATTTTATACAATGTGTCTCCCTTGTGTGTGTGTTTTTGAGTTTTCTACTTATTTATATTTGGTTTTTTTACCTTCCTCACATTACTTCATGAAGTTATTTTGTTTAGTTTTGAGATTACAAAAAGCGGAACAACTAATTCATTGAATTGGTATTTAATGCACTTGAAACTGTACAAAAGTAAAAAATACATAAAACGCTTTAACCTCCACTTTGAGGACTTTGTGCTATTCCGGATCCGTATACTTCAGAAACTCAGCATGATATTACTTTGCACTTCGATTTTTTCATAAAGTAAATCTTAATCGCTATGTCTGTGTGGAATGTCATCTTTAATTGTTTCGGTAAGGGGTGGATGTGAAATTTTATTTTTATTTTATGATCCCACTCGATTATTGGATTGATTTTTTATATTTTTATTTTATTAAAGCTAATTTCTTAGGCCCTTAAAGTTATAAATACGTAGTATAAATTGTGGTGGGAAGTAATGTAATTGGTAAATAATGCATAAAAATTAAAGTAGAATTCCTTACAGAATAGAGTTTTTGAGGTCATTATTGAAATATTCTAAAAAAAAATCTGAAGACATTCCATTGTTATGAATTGTCTTTGTTTAGATTTACACAACGCCAATCCATTAAGCAATTGGCCTGGCTTAGGGCCTTTATTCTAGAGTTGAAATAGTCATTATGGTTTTTCAAATATATTATAAAAAAAAAACAATTGTTAAATGCTAAGGGAAGCTAATTTTCTGAGCATTTTTAGCATTTCTGCTGGTTTAAAAATTCACAAGAAAAAATTTCAAGTTACCTAAACATGTTTCGAAATATCGTGAAAATAAACGATTTTTGATATTTTTGTTACAAATTATTCCTATCATCTCTTCTGAAAGGAGTAGGAAGATCTAGTTGTATACAATGTACACACAAGTAACGCTTTTATTCTATGCTTGGCGCAATCAGTTCTCCGACTAACCACAGATACCAAAATACATCGACAGTTCTTAAGAAAGTCAAACAAATACAAACATACAGTGCTCTTTTTAGTATATACATTTGAATAATTTCAGGTTAATAATTTATTTTCATTTCAACCAAAAAGTGATCGTCTTTCCCCCTTTATTTGATTATCTTCTATCTTTTTTAATTTTATTCCCTTCTAACTCTAGTATTTTTTCAAAATTCTTTAACATTTTGGTCAAGAAAAAATATAATTGTTTGTAAATAAATTTCCTTATATCACACATCCAGCTGACTCGGATCGTGCAAATAATAATTCTTTAATTGCACATATACAAAATCTTCCCGGTTTCGATGCATCCAAGGCAAGAATTGTTAAAACATATACATCACGTGGCGGTAGCCCAGAAAAAATACCACCCGATGTAGGGCCGACAGCGGCCGAATTAATACTTCCATGGCGAAGAGATCGTTCCTACCAAAATTTTGGTACGTGCAGAATGTTCGTTCTCGTTACAGAAAAAAAAAACAATGCAACTTTATTAGATGCTCATTGCTCTTTGATTTTATTATGTTTAATAAAAAGTGAATAATATAAAAGTAAGGGCCTATGCATTATCCCGAGGCCTTGTTCTTTCATGGTGTTAGACAAATGTACACTCATTAACCAATTTTTTTTTTTTTTTTTTTTGATTTGATGGACAGACCGCATTTGTTTTGCAGCAACTAGTTTTTCATTCATATTTATTTTTAATTATTCCTCAGTGCGCTTGGCTTGGTTTTAGATGTTTTATAGATATTTTCAGATGACATTCGGAGCAAATTTTATTAGTAAGGCCTTGTCCGCGAGCAAGTCTTGATAATTATGTAAATACTGAACACTGCCATCTAATAAATGGATGCAAATGGCTTGAGCACACCCCTTTTGTCCTACCGTTTTGGCGACTCCTTTGAATTTTAGAAGAACGAGTACAATCGCATTAATCGCAAATAAGAAAGTCCCCCAACATAAAATCATTTTGCTCTACGAATCGCGTTCCAATTGCATGCTGCATGATTGTGCTATGCTTGCTCAATGCTGTGGTCCCAATTTTCGTCTATCAACTCAATGGCATGCTCTTCTCTGAAGTTATTTTTACAAACTGCTTTTTAGAATGTTTAAATTAAATTATAAAATTTATCATATCTCTTCTTTTGTTCCTCTATAGTTGGTGAAACAGCTATTATTCCTGAAGAGGACAAAGTCTTGCCCGACTCGGACGGAGAGCGCCGAGTCGCTACGCCCACTGCTACAGAGTCCCAATTACCTTGGAAAAGAAACGAAGATGAAAACGAAGATGGAGGCGCTATCAAACAAAATGAGTTCCCGGCTTGGGCTTCAAACAAGGAATATCTGGCATACAATTCTCCAAGTGCAACCTTCCTAGGTAATTTTCAGTCTCGTTAACTTTTGTTTACTTTACGTGTTTAGAATATTTAAATGCAGTTATAAATGTGAAATGTTTGGGTATCTTTAATATTTTCAATTTATCGAAAAATCACTTGCTTATGAATATTTTATCAATTTTTACTCTTTCATAATATTATTGATCGTAGCTAAGTATTTTTACTACATTAACTTTTTGAGGTACCTACAAGTTAAAAAAAGTAGAAACCCAAAAACGAAGTTGAGCGAATTTTTATTTAGATATACATACATATATTTATTTATTTGTTACTAAGTAAATCGCATCGCATTAAGCCTCATAGAATACAATGCTGACGATCGATGCAGTTTTGATTATTTTTTGAATTTTGAAATTTATGCGATTTTTACCAAACTTGGTACTTGGGAAAATCCAAGGTCGCTGATTTCATCCCGAGTGCCACAATTTACGGATTCAAGACGGCAAATTGTCAAATTTTGAAGTTTATGTGATTTCCACCATACTTGGTAGGTACTTGAGAGTTTTCGGGGTCGCTGATTTCAAAGGGGGGAATGTTGAACTGCTGTGACACGGAAAAAGTACTTATTGAGATGAAATTCTATGGGCATGCTCCGCGTAACCTCTTGAGTGACATAGGCTATGCATCGCAATAAGAAACTGGGCAAATGTTGAAGCACGCAAAAAAAAACTTATCCGATTGAGATGAAATTCTATGGGCGTGTTGAAATCGGCAACGTCGTATTTTTATTTAAGTTCTGCATTATTAAAGAGATAATTGTGGCGGGAGAACGCCGGGTACAGATCAGCTAGTATAGGTATAATCTTACAAATAAAAATTTCTATAGTTCTAGATCTTACCATTTATAACTGCATTTTATTGATGTTAGGCTAGAGATTTTAAGAAATTTGAAAATTCGGAAATTTTTACAAGCGAACAAATAAAAATGTTGTTTTGTGTTTTTTAAGACTCATTACATCATTCATTGAATTGCCACAATATCTTTAGTATTTATTGTTAAAGAGATGCATTTTTAAAATACAAAATTGTTCAAGTGAACCTATTAACTAACAATCAGTAGTATAACAAAGCATGATTAAACGGTATTTACTAATTTAAATTTAAAAAATAAGAAAATTACTAATAGCTGTGTAAAATATTCTTATTGAAATATAATTAATTACCTAACAAAACACAACTGAGAACACTAGGAGGATATGCTTTATAGATTTTATTTCATTCTTTTTTAAATATTACCAGTTGTGTTTTTTTTCACAACATACCAAATTGTAAATTTGCTAGGAAATTGTGCATTGAATTGAATTAAAAAAACAGTCAACTACATATACTACATATAAAGATTTTAAGTTTTGCAAAAAACGCATCAAATTGCCATGATTTGCGCATTCAAAATTCAAATCTTGAATCAGATAAACTTATGGATTACATTTTTGACGCAAAGTACGTATAAATCGATTTTAATCATAAATTAATTTCTGTAGTGGGTAGTCCATCATGTCCAAATCCTGTAAATTGATTTCTAGATTTTTGTTTACTTTTAAAACACAATATTACTTACTTAATCCTCTTAACAAATGATTTATTTGATGTAAATTTTATTGGAGTATTTTACACCGCTTTCAATCATAAGTAAATAAGTAATAAAAGCAAACATGTAATAAAAAATAGTAAAAGTAGACAGTTTAATATTAATTTATTTTGGGAGAAAAATATTTTACATCAGTGATTTTTCATTTTTGCCGTTTACATTTAAAAAAGAATAAGCTTTATAGAAAATCTCCGGCGTTTGTTTCGAATTATAGCTCACGAGAGGTAATAAAATTACTCTTAACAGCTATAAGACACCCACCACCATCTTTCTTAATTGTGTTTTCTGTGTTATGATCCTTTCTAAAAACATTATATCTGGTATCAAAAATTTCATTACTATGAAATCTCGTGTGCAAGAAGGTCTCAGTAAAACAAATTATGTTGTAATTATTAGCAAGTACATTCAGTCTAACTTCTTCCGTTCTGGAGTATAAGCCTCTAATATTCTGATAGTATACGCTGAGCATTAAAACAATTCAGAAAAATTAGTAAGTAAGATGTATGTGGGTTCTTTGCTAGAATTCAAAAAAATACGAGATGAATGAAATTACAGTTAAACTCAAAATGTGTTTTGGCACGTTAGGTTTGTTCTCAACGAACGTGACCTCAAGAATTCTTACTTTAATCTGACTATGTACAGTAGGTCCACCGAGCAGTTTAGTATGTATAATAGCCAAAGTACCCTAAAAATGTTGTTATGACCGATTGAATGCTATTAGACTAGGACTGCCCACATGTTTTCACGACACCAGAAAACAAAGTATGTTATGTATAATCTCATTTAGGACATTGTTGCAATGTTCCGGGAATTCATCAGCTAAGTTATCAACTTAATACCGATTGTAAATTATTTAATCAAGCGACTAATTAGCAAAAGCCTTGTTTAAGCAAAAATCATGTTTTATTTCGTAATTGTTCACTTAATATATTTATTTCTATTTCGCATTACATTGTAAGCTATTTTATCCTGGCTCCGTCACAGCGATATATTAAAAAACACTTACTATTATAATTATTATTAAATGTTTCGTTATTCACTGTAAAAACTCCCAAAATAAATGAAAGTGTTATAGAATTAGTTCTTATAAATAAATTAAATTAACATAAATCATTGTAGAATATATTTTTGCACCTCTTTACATAGATGTTGATATAATATTTTGCTCAACAATTATATGCTAGAACTACCATATTAAAATAATTTATGTATGTAAGTTTGCAAACACTCAAAATGCTGGTTTGCACCTAAATGCTTAACTATTTAAAACAAAATTAGTTGCTTGCACAAATTTTTAAATTTCAACTTTTTGTTTTTTTGTTTTTTTTTCTCTACCTTATGTATGTTCTATGTATGGCGCCCATCCTCCTGCCAAATAACTTCCACAATGCTACTACATGCAATCACAAAAAAATATATATTGTCATCATCGGATTTAACACAAAACAAATGGGAATTTTTATAAACATAAAAAAAATCAAAAAAAACAAAACCCAAAACCAAAAAAATTAGGTGGACTTTCGAAACCTAAACAGGCTAAGTCTGTAATAGGTTTATTCCGGCGGGAGAGTTCCGGATCTGGATCAGTAATAGGAGTGCTTGGTGCAAACGAGAGCATTGGGTCTGATCCAGCCATTACACCAACGGGGGCCCCAAATGCTGCTGGACAGGCGGGTTCTACAACACCGGGTGGACGAAGTGCGGAGAAACGTTCGGCGTCCATTACTGGAGTTGGTGTGACCGAAGGTCATTCCGGTCCATTCCCAATTACGGCAAGTCATCGCCGTAATACAAGAAGAGGCTCTATGCTCGAGCTAAGTGGGTGAGTCTTAAAAAATATAAATAGTTTTGCTTTCCTCTTTATGTAAATTTAGTGTGAAATAGCATGAGTTGCTTTATGCCTTAATTCAATCGTTCTATGTATAATTGAGTGATTTTTAGACAAAACAAAAATATATTTCGAACAATTACAAAAAAATATGGTTGGTTTTCATACCCTATACGTTTTGTGCTCAAACTTTCACATGCACATGCACATGTTGAAATCGTTTAAAAATTGTAAGCGGTAGAAAAATTTTTCACAAATAAGCAAAACATTTTTAATTTAGATGGCGCAATTTTTCAGATAATAAATTTGAACAACTTACTCTCTATGTACATAAATCCAATAGCAACAACTTCTAACTTGAAAACCTAACTCTACTTTTACTCCATTGGGTTTTATGTAAATTTGAAATCATTACTTCCTTACTTATAATAAAAATGCAAAAATAAGTTTGTGTACTTATTTATTTGTGAATTATTTTGCATTTTCATTGAGCAAATAGTTACAATGAAATGATATGATATTTGAATAGTGAAAAGTCCGTTTATAATATCACTGAATGAATAAATGAAAATTTTATTTACGTTTCGATACCAGTTCTTTTGTTATCAATTGATTTCGAGCAGAGAAATCGATATTTCATTTATTTTACGATTTTCTCAGTGTGCATTAATAAAGTAACAGCGGAGATTAAAAAAAAAATGCTTAAAGAAAAGATGTTTTAATATTTGTAATGCATATTTATAATTATCCTGTATAAAGTTTTAAGCCGTATATCCCTCTTGCACAACTTATCATATTCACGTGCGGCATATATATACATATGTATGTACCTATGTAATACAATTTTGAATTTTTTTTTTTATAAAATGGTATTAACATGTATGTACCTATGTATGTAAATTTGCATGTATTAATATCGTTTAAACAATTTAAGTTATAATTTTTTTCATAAAAATGCTGAACAATTCTCTTTTATTGAAGAAACAACAACTTTAATAAAACGGTTAATGATCTTTTTCCAACCATTTATTTTTGAAAAGTTGTTCGAAATATACATGGTATTTAGGTACAAAAAGCAAAATTGATAAGTATTTAATTGAGTTTAAGTAATTCATATTAAATTAAATAATTTCAAAAGTGTTAAAAAGCATGAGGTAACTTACATGTGTAAGATATTGGAGTTTTTACTTTTAAAGCTTTTTGAATTAATAAACAAACAAAGTAACACTTCCTACAATCACACAAGGGAAACACATTTAAATCATAATTGTGCTCGTATTTTATTGCTGTCATGTAAGCATTTTGTTATTATTTTACATTAAGGAGTGATATTGTTTATAGTGTTTTCCAGTCTGTATTATTGTATTGCTTTACTTTGTTATGCTTATATGCCTATTAACAATTTAATTACAGATTTACTTGATAACGTCCGATAACTCTTTATTTAAATATTTCTAATAATTTCTAACTTTTTTACGTTTTATATGAAAATACACAAAGAATGCAAAGGCGCAATTCTCTCTAACAGAAAAAGTATTCTTTATTATCAACGACTGACTGGATTCGTTGTGCAATGACTGTATAAAATTAATTTTTATATAGGTAATAATGTTATTATTAAAAAATTGCTTTCATTAAAGATGTCACAAAATGAAGCAATTCACAATCATGTGTAACACACTGCGATTAATCACTGCATTCTTTGTGCACAATTCATTAGCACCTTGTGCATGTTACTTGTCTCATAATTAATGTTTGGTGGGTAATTCGCTTTAATTGAAAACTACTTCTAATTTTTGGGATCTAGTATGTATAATTTTTGGAAACTGTATTTACATAAAAATTAAAAACTTTCTCAAATAACAAGAGTCATCATCAGAATAATAATATAGTCCTTTCAATATCGTTTAAACTTATTTAATTAAAAGTATTTATGGTCAGGCGGCCAATATAATAAAACGTTTAACTTTAATTGTATAACTCATGGAACATATCAAAGAGAAAAAAATAGCGTGAATATTGACTCGATTTCTGTATAATACACCGAATATCAAATTGAGCTCGAACTCAGTTTTTGCTAATCTTTTAAGCTACGGGCGATTGATTTATATTCAAAACTGGTTGTCTAAACTCTAATTGGGTAATTGGGTGTGTTAACTACTTGTAAAAAAAACTGCACAATAATTCGATTACATTGATTAAACGGCTCATATATGTAGGTCTGTAATGGTCAATGGAACATTTCACGGTATGGAGTGATATTATTATAATGTTGGGTAGTGGTATTACTACTAAGTGAGTTTATTACTCATCTGCCAAGCGATAATGCACTGTAAATTCATAATTATTAAATGATGAAATAATACCAAATATAGTGTAAATTCCCTACCGGCTATCGGTTAGTAATGAAGAATAAGCTAAAAATTCGCTTGGATAAGAAGATTTTCTGCGTATAAAAATACAGTCAAAATCTGTTGCAACGACATCGATCTACTCATATTTGGTCTTAAAAACCGATAGTCATAACAACCGGTAACGTGTTTAGGTAGAAATTCGCCTACACATAAGTCCATAGATATTACTAGGAGTAATATATTCGAGTATATATGTATAACATAAAACTTGTTTATTTCACATACATTTTTTTTCGATATTAAAATGTTTCCTTTTCCTTTCCGACATAGGTATTAAAAGTTTTGCAAATAAGTCAACAATAGTACATGCGTCTTGCTTGTGTACAGATAAATTACAAACCGAATGAAGAGATATGAGAAAGCGGGCTTTGATTCACGTATATTTTGTTTCTGAGAATTACAATAGACCCTTTACTTCACTTTTACGATGTAGCTGTGTTACCTACCTACAAAAATTGGTCAAAACAGAGTTGGTCGTTGTAATTGTAATGAATATAATTCTCCAAAAAATTTAAATGTGGTCGCATAATGCAGTACCTATGTTGTTATAAGCAATGCCGTAAAAAGCAGTGTTCTTTATAAGATTTTATTCTTTAGTGTGTTCACAGTATGTTAAGGAAGGTTCTTAAAAGATATTCTAAATTAATCCCTGTGCAATTTTTTGGCTTACCTACCTCAAATCAAAGTCATCTTCAGTGTGCTTTTTATGCACTTCACAGATTAAGCACAGTGTGATTTAAGTAAAAATAAATTATATATAACATATACTTCTGCTTCTCTCTATTAACTCCACATTAATGTTAATTAAAAATACTACAGGTGTCATGACACTACTCTACTTTATAGTATATACTATAGCCGTACATACATATTTCCAAACTGAGGTTTTCTCTTGGGCTCTAAATGAGAGGTAATATACTTAACGAATAATACCATTATTAATTTTTGTTAACTTTATTTTAATTTTTTTTTATTCTGAGTCGAAATAGGAGGGAAACTATTTTTCATTTTATTTAACGGTTTGTTTCTATATAGAAATATTATTCAGTGGTGGCTTGTGTAATAAACCACTTATATAATTTTCGGTATTGCACACTTTGGGGCAGGCAGTTTAAAACATTACCATTTCAAATAAACAAATAGCAATAACATGTGTAGTGTATATATGTATGTATGTCAACGTTTACAGAGACCATTGTGTTTATATATGAGAAAATATTAAGTTTTTAAATTCAAGAAAATTAATTTTTTAAATATATCCTAGAAGTGTTCAATGCCCATGCATCTTGTGCATCAAATTTCTACTAAACTCTGCTTTCTCTCTAACCCTCTAAAAAAAAACTAAAAAGGAGTCTTAATGCTTATTAACAAAATTGTGACAAAGTTAACCACAATCGCTTTGCGCATCAACTTACAATCACATCGCTGTGTTTCCCTACAGCACACGCCAACAATGAAATAATAAACACCAAAAAAATTCTAAAGAATTGTTTGCTGATCCTCTCTCAACAACAGAGTTGCTATTTTTCACTTTTATTGATTTGTTAATTCTCTGTGTTATTTTATGATTTTTGTATATTTCACAGACTACTTGTAAAGGGACGTCGGCCAAGTAATATATTACCCTTTAATCCGCCTAGCCCCAAATAAAACAAAAATAGTTGGAAATGATTAATCAAAACCGTTTACTCAAAAATCTAATGTTTGTATCTTTTTGAATAATTAACTGCACGTTTTCTGCAACTAATGGATGTATTTAATTAACATATTCATGCTTCAAATAGACGAACTGCTCGCTGTATAATTGCGTTTATTTTTAATGTTAGTTTTAAGGCATGTTTTAATTTTAAATATGTTTTCATAATTTGCTAAAATGTTTTAAGGCTAGTTTAAAACATATTTTTTTTTTTAAATTGGCTTCCAAGAAGTATTCCAAAAAGCTTTACTCGGAATTTCATAAGTTATCAACTTCTTTTAATTTATTTGAAAAATATTGTGTTTACCTAGCAAAATATCTTTTCGTTAACTAACACAACTGGCAGAGAGAATACAAAGCCGCTCGTTTATTTGACTAACCCCAATCTGCTGAAAGTGTTCAGTGTGCCACAAGAAATTATTTATACAAAAAATTAATAAAAACACAATTTTCTAGTGCGCCCTCTACAGACGACTCCAAGCAGATAAATCATGTTCCCACAAATATTACAAATAGTAATTAAAATTGACAGCGTCTTGCGTCAATATTTATGCCAGAGGAGAAGAATTTAGTGTAGTACTAAATGAAACATTTTTGGGTCTCATTTTTCGAGAAAAGACATCTTTAGATTAGCTGAAATATTTCTTTTGAAAACACGTACTATCTTTCTGCACAATTAACGGTATGTAATTTCATGAAAAAGAAAAATGTGTAAGTATAGTAAAAACAGCAGCTTTCGCTTTTTGTTATATATGTTTAAAATTCTGTGTGCACTACAAAGCTTTGGTGTATTTTAAAATATTAGCAATTTTAATCAATGAAGCATTTCTTGAAGCTTAAAATTTTGATGCCTTTGTTTAACTTTTAGCTGTAGGGTTCAAATTTTTTTAAATTCCAGATTAAGCTAGTTTAAACTTTGAAAATGTTGTTTATAATGACCGTTAGTTAAAAGAACTATTTTCTTCTTAGACCATTCAGCATAATTTTAGAACAATTCGAATTATGTAGTATCGATTGCCATGAAAAGTTGACCGGTGTTGTCATTGACCACAGTCTGCCAGTTATGTTTAAACGTGAAAAGTTTTTACCATTTTTTGGGACAGTCAAACTGCTCAGCTTTGGTTATAATGTTGGGCTATAAAAACCCACTCGTTTTTTAAAAGTTTTTTATTAACCCCCGACGCAAAAAGAGGGGTGTTATAAGTTTGACGTGTCTGTGTGTCTGTATGGCTGTGTGTCTGTGTGTCTGTGTATCTGTCTGTGGCATCGTAGCTCCTAAACGAATGGACCGATTATGATGGGTTTTTTTTTTTTGTTTGAAAGCTGACGTGATCGAGATGGTTCTTAGCTACAATTTATGAAGATTGTGTCGGGGGTTACTTAAAATTTTTAATTTTTTTTTATTTTTTTATAATTAGTGAAATAATTTTGTGACAATTGGCGCTTATTCAAGTAAAAATGATTGCTGAATGAATGAGTGTTCCTCTTGGCTTAAACACAATCAAGTACGAGTACATATAAAATTAGCCAATTCGTCGACACGAGCGAGAGAGAAGATGTGACGCACAAGAAAAGGAAACGGAATAGGTTCGGTTGGTTGGTATTTTTTCGATTCCCTAAGAGCTTTTAATATTTTGTTCTGATTCAATATATGAATATAATATTCATTAACGGAAGCTTTCTGGTGGGACAAAAATTTTAGTTATGAAGGACATAAAAATTTCCAAACATTTTTCCAATGACTAAATTAAACTTTACTTTAAATATGTATTTGTTTAGCTACCATAAACGCTTCAGAATTTTTGAATCAAACGTTTTACTAATACAGGTGACATAGTTCGCCTGTTCCCATAAATTTTGGCTCTTTGTTCAAATGTTTTCGAATCATTTTATTTGAACATCCATCTATTTATTTGATTTCGAAAAAAGTTTTACTGCTAAAATTCGTTTTCTGGCAAATACATTTAATGTGTTTAAGCAAACGTTTAATCATTGAAATGTTTTCCACTTCATCACTTTTGACCGAATGAATCTTCCAACATAATTTCATCAAAATCTGTCAGGAGTCAATTCATCATCATTGATTGAATTTAACAAACAAAAAATTACGAAAAATAATTAAAAATAATAATTTCAGTTTCTGCCTTGTCAAAATTTGTTTAGAAAGATGAAATTTTCGTGATCGGTTATATGAAAAATCAGCATGTCGCATCCAACCCCCATCAACTGCACAACTGCTATTGCCACTGACTAGGGCGGGGCGGTTGGGTGCAGAGTGGGAGCAATAAGGCTAGCTAGAAAACTCATTGCAATAGCAATTATTCTTATTAACATAGAAATTTGAAGGCAATGAGAAATTTGAAGGCAATGAGAAATTTGTTTCTTATAAAGAGGTGTTCGTGATTACAAAATTTTACTATAATAAAAAAAACGTTTTCTGTCTCAGTGTATAAGACAAAGAGAAGTTGTTTAGAACAACAATTTTTTTCACGCGTTGCATGCCAGGTAAAAATTAAATTAAAAGAAGTTGATTACATCTGAATTCCAGTAGTTAAGCGTTTTTTATAAAACTAAGAATGGAAATAACTTATGCACTTAAGGCTTGCGGTTGTGGTAGTGCTATTTGCTAAGTTGAATGTGCATGCCGCAAGAGATTGGTTACCGTATAAAAATATCGCTTACTTAGAGTTTTCAATCGTCGCATGTTTAAGTACTATTATAATGATTAATAAAGATTTACGACTCACCCCAGAAATTTTTTATTTCCTGTTCCAACTTTATGTATTGTTCTTGAAACAAAATTGGCAATGAGACTAAAACAAAATTTTGGTTATGTATTAATAATGAATAGAAACACTATCCCTGAGGAAAACGGTCATTCCAAATCACTGTGTGAACAAGACGAGTGGAACAGCGGCTCCCAGGCAGGCACAGGTCCAGTAGCGGGCGAGGGCAGCAGAGGTGAAAGGTTAACTCGAGAGGGCGGCACTGACCCCCTGCTGCCGAAATTGACCCCGAAGGCCCAATTTCGTCGCGGAAACTCGAGTCAAGTGACCACGGCGCTCCTTTCGTCATCCCTGTCGACCTCTGGCTCAGACGACGACGACGAGGAGGAGGACTTCGATGTTTACGACGACGATCACATCGTCAACACGAGCGTTTCCAACCGGAGGAGCGGCGGCCGAGATCCGAACCTGGAGCGCATTTGAGAACGAAGGCAACAATTGCTGACTATGCGACTAGGCAATTCCTTTAGGTATAAACTTTTAATTTAATTAAGAGCGGGTCAGGTGCGGTGCCCCGGTGGCAAGCCATTTCTAAATTAGGAAGTACGAATGTGTTCCACACCGAAAAACTACCAAATGCCGTGTTACGTGTAAGCTGTGACCAGAGATGATGATGTTGAGAGTGTCTGTCGCGAATGCATCCAAAATATTAAGCATTAAATTTATTTTTGTATGGACTAACTTAATTACAAGGAAGTAAACTAAATCACACAAATTAGGGCATAATTTTATAGGAAAATGAGTAGTGTATAGCAGAAAGGAGTAGCCCTCCAGCTACCCAAAGTGTTTTGTTAAATTTTAACTAGCTCTAGGCCGAACAACTTAAGGTTCAATTTATGCATTTTTAATTTTATATAGATGAAGCAAAGAAAGGGTTGTTAGTGTAACTCATTACCTACTGCAAGCGCTGTAGTGCTGAAAGCTTTTAGTGTAATATTAGAAAAAATTTTATGGAACTCTTGGCAACAACTACTACATTTGCAGGAATTTTTTGAGCATTAAAACTCTATTTATCTCTTTTCCATTTATATACATAAATTTGTGTTTCGTTTTCTACTGTTTTGTTATATTTATAAGCCTATTTTAAGATCTGTCGCAATCGACCGAGTTACAAACATAAAAAAATTGTCTTTTTTAAGGATCCCCATTGTCTCATTAAAGCAAAGGTGTTGAACAAAAATTATTTTATTAATAAAAAAACAGTATTTTATTTGATTAATATGCAATCACTGCATGTTGTACTTAAAAAGTACTTAAAATAACTCAATTATAGGCAATTAAATCTCAAGTGATCGAAGCACTTTGAGAATATAAATGACAACACATAACTAACTTACCAACTAAGATTAGAATAATTAATCAAAAAATGCTACAACAGTGAGTCAGCTACTATGAGGCAAACATTTTATTGTTCCAAAAAATACTGTGGAAGAAACTCAGTTTCTGAATAAAAGAATACGTCGCATTTGGCATTTCTTTATATTTGTAACTTTGTTGAAAAAAAATATTTTTTATATAATTTTTTACCTACAAAAAATATCCAATGAAAATAATATGGAAGACAATAACTATTTGGAAACAATTTTTTATGTTTCTGGAAAAATAATTTCCCTTCACAATTATGTTCCAAAAATGTAAATAATTTCAGGTCTAAACAGATAGTAGTTAGTAAGTAAAACCTTAAAAAACACAAATTGTTCATAGTACTTATTTAAACAAATGCTTAAATCGTTTATTTAAAAAACAAGTAAATTAGTAAAAAAAATACTTAAAATAAAAGCTTTACAAAACGATAATGTATTTTAAATACCTTCTAAACTAAAAACATCAAATGTTTTCGATAATCATCGAATTCGCAGTAAACTAGTAAAATAATTATATTGCACAAGTAACTATAATTACGACTGGACTATTAAGGTTTCTCTACGGAAGGAGCACCTATAAATCGAGAAATGATGTCAGGTAAGCTTTTTTTTTCTGTAGCTCAGAAATATAAAAATGGACCGCCTAATCTCCTGCCTCAAGCGTACAATTTCTAAGATAACCTAACGAGTCTTCAACACTACTACATATACTAAAGGACCCCGCCCTTTTTGTATGAAAATTGGGTTATTGGCATATTTTACAGCAAGCAAGTTATCAGAATTTCAATCAAAAGTCTCTATGGGCAAAAAAAGATTCCCCGTCAGGGCTTCGAGATGTTGGCCATTGAACGTCTCATTTTGCTTATATGACCGTATGGTAATAATGTTATAAATAAACATTGTGAAGCTGGCCCAATAGTCATTTGAGACTGATTATGAACTCCAACAGCAGCCGAAACCGTAAGGAAACCACTTAAAAAAATGACATTTCATTATTTCTGCTATTTTGTTCTAATTATGATTCAGTTTAGAACTAAAAGCTCTAGCTGGTAAATGTAATAAGAACGCAATTATTATCAGCAGAGCTGTATAAACAGTACCACCATTACCAGTACAAGTAATGCAAGGAAGACAGATTACCAGTGCCAGTATTGGTACTGCAACAAATCTAATTATTGTTACCAAGTAGAGGCATTGGTACTTCACCATTACCGCACTTCAGAATCATTACTTAGAAATACTCAGCATTACCTAACATTGCCTAATAGTACCTAGCATTGCTCCACACTTCGCAGGCTGAGAATTTCTAAGTAATGTCCGGTAATACTGAGTAATGCTAAGTAATGCTGCTGAAGTACAATAATGGTGAAGTACCAGTACCATTACTTGGTAATGGCAAATACATTTTTTAAAGTACCAATACTGATAATGGTACCGGTAACTTGTCTTGCTTGCGTTACTTGTAATAATACTTGGAATGGTAATGCATTCCAGAATAATGCATTATTTTACAGCTCTGATTAATAGTTATACTTCTGTAAGAATTACTTGAAAAACAATACAATTCTGGTGAAATGAGAACCCAAGTCCTCCGATCTTTGGTGCATCGCCGCACGCTCTAACCACTTGAATCATAAATTGTTTTTGTTGATTTTTTTATTAATAATTAATGAATTATTATATTAAATGTTGTTTTTGTTAAATTATATTCTTTTTTACATAAACTAAGCCAAAAGTTACAAGGAAACCATGATGATCAAAAACCCGTCAATTTGACGGGTATGGTAAAACTAGGTATATGTTTAACATCGGTAGTTCTAGTGGTAAATTTTGGTGATAATATATAAGTAGGAAGCTGGATTTTTCAACATGACAAACTTACCATACCATCTATTGTTACAAGAGGGCTATTGAGGGACGGTTTTGGACTGGCCCACCAACAGTGCGTGTAACACCAGTATCAGTAGGACACACACCAAAGTGATTCTCAATTACCTTTATTTTTTATTTTCGCTTTTAGTGGCTTGCTTTTAAAACAATAATTTCAAATTTCCAAATATACAACTATACTATGTGCTTAAATATATTTTATTTCAATGACCGAACCTTTCCTTTTAAATTTAATTAAACCAGTATAGTTTTACTAGCCTCCTATAAATTAATAATGCAGGAAGTTGGTTTAGCGCCATCAGCCCAGCACTGACACTGTTACCTAATTCTTGGATGATAATGTATTTCCTGGCAAAATGCTTGCTACAATTTTTTCAGCCACTTGCATAACGAAACAAGAAACTCCACTTTTACAATAAAAGTCCAAGTTACTTTCGAGAAGAGCAATTTTTTTACAGATAATTAATAGTTTGTCATCTTTTGGAGAGATTGTGCAATCGTCGAAAACAGCTTACAACTGCAAGTTACTTCTCAAAAGTTATCCGATGTCGAGACTGGGTGACCCCCTTAAGGAAAACCATGCTAAATTAAGTTTTCCTCTCGAGAAGATTTATAGCTATTGTGCTAATTAACCTTCTATGCAGTTTCCTTTGCCACTAGTCCCTTTCACTATTTGCCGGGGTACTTATAATAATAAATTAAGCAAAAATAATAATGAGCTCATTGAACTCATCTTTCCGCGTCAGCATCCAGCAATCGCTGACGGCTGGTAGACATAATCATTGTGCGCTAGAAAGACCTTTCATGCAGCAGCACGTGTAACTCATAACCGGTGTGCAGAAAAGGTTTACTTTATAAAGTCAATTCATGTCTGGTTTGCTAATAATCATTAATTCCTCCAGTCACAAATTTATGTAAATTTTCAATTAAAAAGCCAAATAAGTAAGTACTTGTTTACCTACATATTCCTGTGCCAAATTTCACTTCGATAGCCTCAGGCTTTTTTCTTGAGTAAAAAGTAATTCACAAAAAGCATACGAAAATAATATAATGCGCCTGAAATATACCCAAATATACATATGGCGTAACAAAATTAACAACTTATAGAACTTTATCACCACTTCTCTAAATGCCTAATGGAAGATTTAACAAAAGCGTATTTAATTAAAGTATCATTCACTCAACCCCCCGCGCCAGTTCAAAAAAAAAGTATAACTAGTAAATACATGAAAAATAAAGTGATTTAAAAACAAATAAATCTTCCGAAATTAGGTATTACGAATTTACATAATGACTTGTTTATAATTTTCTAATAAAATTGATTATAAAAAACTTAGGCATTTTCCACAACTATAAAATACAAACTGGAACATAAGCATGTATGTTTCTGTTGGCTTCTAAGTAGGTCTCAATGAAAAGGATTTGTGAAACTCATCCCTTAAGGGTGTCAAAGGTGATGTAAAAATGTGTGGGCAAAGCAATTTAATTTTTTTAACAGCTTTACTTTAAACATAAATACTTATAATATATGTAAATAATATAATATAAAATAAGATAAACAAGTATTTAAGCATTTCCCAAAATCCACCCACCAATAGGTTGCAAGGGGAAAAGCTTTTCCGGGAAATAAAATATGTATTTTCCGTTATATTCACTCGAATGAAGCATAACATAAATAATATGCGTACATATTAGAACTATTCTATTTATGTTAAGTAGGTATTTTGAAAACTTTCAAGTCATTTCCTGCTCCTCTTAAATGCCTAAATTTTAACTACTATGCCGTTATTTTTGCAGTACTTTTATATAATTTTCTTGTGTTTTTCTAAATCATAGTACAAACAAACATTTTAATTTCCATTTTATTTTAAGCAGTGTTTTGACAAATTTGCATTTGTCTTCAATATTTGCAGGCTTAGCCGGCTATCGTTTGAAAAGCGTTGTTATGCCATCGCAAAACACAAGTTTAAGTCCAGGCTTAACTAGATTAAAGATTCTGACCAAAAAATTCAGCTATTTAATTTAGAATTTTAACACACTTTATACTCGACAAGAAAAAATCGTTTTGAAAACTCGTCTCCTTGATTTAAGTGAAATAATCGTATTCATTAGATATTTTTTTTGCGAACACTAGGGTGAAAGTAGCAATTTAAGATTAAATTACTGTCAGACACGTTGCTTTTTCACCTTGTACGAATAATCTAATTTTTTTCTAATAAAGCTACCAAAAATAAACCGACCATGGGCAAAAGTTACCAGAAAGTGGAATCTTGCCAAATAAATATAACCGTTAAGAAGTGTTGAAGTTATCTTAAAGGTAAATGATGGTTAAATGATAGTTATTACCTACATAAATATACTAAAAATTACCTATGGCTATTACTCTGGCCTTGGAGAACTTAGATATAAAACGTGCAACAGATGATACTAGAATAAGCGAAACATTGATATAAGAAATAAGCAAAGTTAACTAAGCTATGATAACTTCATACTGGCATCATCAGACGTGCTGTCAAGACAAATTGAGAGATCAAAAGCTGTATGCTACTTACAGATCACAAATTACATACTCCGCGTTACATCACCGTTTATCTCAAATGTGCTTAGACATAATCAGAAATAATTAAAAAAAAAAACTGAGTAATTAAGACAACAGTTGAATAAGGCCTCTTCGGATCAGCATGCTGATCGGCAGTAGCGTAACACGAGTTATTGTGGAGAAAACAACAATTTTCACCCGATCGATGTCATCTATATGCAGGTGACACACTATAGCTGCCTCAAAAATACATGATTAGCATAATTTCACGCAGGCTATCGCTTAATATGCGGCAGAAAAACAAAAGGCTAATGAAATAAAATTTGCATTATGAAAATATAGTCTCGAAAATGAATCTGGCGACTCTCGGTGAAAGTTTATTGGACTTGGATCAGTTCTCCACTCATCGATGCACACTCGAAGAACAATCTTCGAAATAGCAGCCCGACCGCACCATACGATCGCAGCGGCTACAACCGGCACGGCGATGCGCGTATTACATAAACATAAAACCAGAATAAATTGTAGTCTGCGGTAAGTGGCGGGTGCATTGCCGGAGTGTCTTACGAGTAATTGTTGTCGTTAGCTCGTCTTCGCCGCTTATTTTACGATGCAATTTCACTTTCTCTCGGAAAGTTGGCTGGCATTTTAGTCGGAAGTTGCATATTGCCAGCAAGTATTAAATAACAATCGGCTAGGCCCTAGGGTTTTAATTCATTTAATGCACTCTACTATTCAGCGCGCTTCTGTAATAGTGAGAGGAAGCGATCACCAAATTATTTGAATTGTTCTCTAAATTAAAGACATCTTCGAAAAAAATACTTTTATTTCAGTAGAAAACAATAATCATAATACTATTTACAGCACGGGACTTCCTGCTCATCGGAGTTGGCACGATCGTGGAAGAATGCTACAGAATTCATTGGCTAACGCCGTTGGGAAGGAGCTGTAGGCGGTTTGGGTGGGTGAAAGGTTTCAGTAACATACTGGACAAAGTTAACTTCTTTCCGCAAAAAAATCGAGCAGCAAATCCGTCCAAAAAACACATAACAAGGGCAATTAGATGAAGCGACGAAACATTTAAAAAAATATATGTTCGCCTCAATTTTCTAGTGTTTTCCGATCTGGTCAACTTGCTGCTGTAAGTTATTTATGACCTCTGAAGGGACCTGATCTCCCAGAATTTCGAAAAGGTTGATTCGTTGGTTTCCGGGAATTTGTTCATAAGCACCAAGTTCGATACCTTCTTGAACCTGAGAAATAAATTAGAGTTACTAGTAATCTTCAGTGAGAGGGTCCATCCTCTATGTATGCATACCTGTTGAATCTGGGCATTCTTTGGAATTAGATAGGTGTTCTGAGCCTGCCGGATCGCTTCATTTGTGTATGCAGCACCTTCGCGCGGTGAATAGGCAGTTGCTACCACAACAAAAGCCAGTAAACACACGGCAACTTTCATTTTGACTGGAATTGATCAGTTAGATTAGCACCAAATAATTGAAACGGGTCTCGGTTTTGCACTTCACTCACCTTGATTAAATTTTTTATAAAATTCACACGTAGTTGGTGGTTAGTAAAGTCGCGATTCTTCGCTCACTTACGAACAGATTCTTTCTCAATGCGCTTTTGACGGTGGTGTCTCAGACTTTTTCAAATATTTCCGTCTTATATGAGATCCCCACTTAAGCCAACCGGTACCCCCATTGCCACTTCCCGTCGGCCTTTGGCTTTTTTCTTGGGATATCGCAAAGAAATCTGCAGAAACGTTTGCATTTCTTTTCACTTTCCCTAATGTACCCCGATGGATTTGGGGACACCTTTTAGCATAGATGCCGTCAAGTTCATGTCTTTGTGCTCCTTTTGCTTTTTTTTTCTATCTATTGCTCAAAGAACACCGCTCTTGTGATCATGAGCATCTAAATGAAATAGCAATTGTCGCCATGCAAGATCTCCTCGGGAAGACACAAACGTGCCGTTGGAATGCCATTAGGTTTCAATTGCTCTGTACGCAATGAGCATTGACTTTTGTTTTGCGGTCTTGGATATGTTGCAAGACGAGTCTTTTAGTCTCAACTTAAAAAACCCCAAGAAAACGAGTGAAGATGAGAGGCACGGTTGACCGCTTCAATTTGTGATAAGATGCGGTGGTTCAATTGGCAATGATCGTGCGCTGCGCCGATGCAAATGTTACGAAACACCGAGTAATTAAAATTCGATAGGAAATGCTCTTATAGAGAAGGGGATGACTATAAGGTGTTAATTTCTTGAACTTGAGTCTTGAGCACTTTGTGGGAAAGCAGCATATTTTATTTAACATTTATGCAAGATTTTATTTTATACATTACAGGACGAAAGCGCTTTTTTACCCAACTGCCACAGAATATGGGTAATGTATGTTAAGTATGTCCGTTTCTTGAACGCATCCTATAGAGTATAGCTTAATGAATTCTATATTTTCAAGCGAAATACTTGCAGTAAAATTTAATAGTTTGTAAAGCTGTTGTAATGATACTAGATATACACTGGTGGACAAAATAATAGGTGTGAACACTGGAAGTAGCTTCATTAATACAATCTGTTATCGCATCATCTCACTTCGCTTATCTTGTTTTACCGTCATTTAACCCATGTCCTCAATTAAATAAACATGCAGCAATAACACGCTAATTAGTTTCTTTATTGACATTAGCAGCACAATTAGTCACTGGTCAAAAAATAGGTGTGGTTGTAAAATCATAGCATTTTTAAAGGATTTTGTGGAATTTTGAAATAAATTTCTTCATGGTGGGTTGTTCAAAGTACCAGTGTTCACACCTATTATTTTGTCCACCAGTGTATGTACATAAGTAAAATTTAAAAAGTAGTTTGACTTTATCATAGTAAAACTAAAGCTTAGAATTTTGGTTTTTTTTTATTAACTATTACCACAGATAAATAATACAGATGCCCAGCCACCATGTTAAGAAATCGGACCAATGCAACATTTTCGCTAGCCAAGTTTTCGGCTCTCTAGCCAAGTAATGTTGAAAATTAATATTTGCAAAGCAGTCCATTTCCTCAAAAATGCTCGATCGTGTTCTAGCAACTATGCAACAATTGGCCTGAAGGAGCGAAAGAAAAGGAAATATACAGATATAGGAGCATTAAAGCAGTTAGAGAATCTATGAGGGAGCTCATAATTTATATACAACTTTTTTAATACGGCCCAAGAAGAAGAAGAGTAGTGTCGGGGGTAGTAGACATGCTTATCACGCAAGGTGCCCGGGATGAATCCTTCGTCGGTACCTACATTTCGGTGCTACTGTTTTATTTTTCTATATATTTTTCAGCCTGTTCTTGTGGAGTTTTAAAACCCAGACGTGCTCCTTGTAAAATAAGCAAATTTCAAGTCAATTATAAATATCGGAAATGCACCAACAATAAAATCTCGCAAGTCGCAGTTCAAGAAGGGAAAAAGTCGTGTTCTGCCAAAACCTTCTATATTACAATAAAGCAATAAAGAACCGCGAAACGGAATGTTCGGCATACTTTAGACTTTAGTGAATTGCATTCACCAGAGATTAATTTTCGACCAATATGCCGTGCAACTCGATCAGCGTTTTTTTTGGTCGGCTCCTTTTATTCATAATTCGGTCAGACCTACTATTTTTCAATATTTGACTAACTGAACTTTGACTAATTTTCACCAATTAGGCAACTTCTCTAGTAGAATCAAATTAATAGAAAAGTAAGAGTTCATAGAATAAGATCTCATTTACTAATAGAGAGACCCTCTGTATTTTCTACATTAAGTTAATTTTGCTCCTCAGTGTATATTCATGAATTGGACAAAAATGTCTACGAACTTCTATTTATGTCTATGCCTTCGAATGTATGTTACCATTTTTTGCGCAAATTCAAGAGTTAAAACATCCAAAGGAAATAATATATAATTATGTACTACAATCAACATAAAATTTATTTACACATAAAAAGAACAATTTTATTGGTTATGTTTGCAAGCTTTTTACTTACAAACTATTAACACTGACAACCTTTTTCATTCTTGTAATAGCTTAAAGTTCTTGGAGCCTGCAAGAGGTCTGAATACTGTAGAAGTGCTTCACGAAGTGATCGAGATACCTCGGTGGAAGTTGTAGTCGTACAGTCAACCAAGTAAGGATAAAGAGCTATAAGTTGTTCCCAAGCTGTTTTGTTAACTGAGTAAACAAAAAATATTTTATTGCATTACATTGAATGACATTTCAATTGAAGCGTACGGGTATCTTACCTTTACATGGTGATGCATTTTTCATGGATACTATGAGAGTCGCAATTGCTTTTAAAACAAAAGATATTTCAGATAGCCTATACCTGCAAGCATAAATATTAATAATAGTAATAAAAAGGTTATGCGAAACATGTATAACATAAAAAACTCGCACCAAGAATCAAAATAAACCGAAAGTTTTGATTTTGGGTTCTGTTGAAAGGAACCAGCTACCCCAGTTATTTTTCCTAAAGTTCTCCACTCTTTTCTCGTCCGAGTCGAGCTAATGTGTCGATTAAGCAGGTGAACCCAATGCGAGATTTTTATGTTATATTTTCTTCGATGTATATTACCTGGGAAGTGGGCATTTTCCACTCTGCCTTTCATCGTCATTGAACCTCTTTAAGACCTCTTGGAAACGATGTAAAAGTGCAGTAACTGCTAATCTACCAGCAATATCATTTTCATCGGGTGGCTTTCCATAACTATGACTACCTGGATGTTCTAACAAGGAGAATTGTAAGAGAGTCTCAAAGCAAATTTTAGCGAACATTTCTCGTAGCTTCCAATCGGTGTCATTTATATTGGCATCACTTGTAGAATGGATAGATCCCTTATTTAATAGCACAACTATATTCAATATGAATTTATGTGGTATATCATTAGAAAAAGGCAGAACTTCATCTCGTAAGAGTTCAATGATTTGGCAATCAATGGTTTCATCTAAAACAATTTCTTCTAATCCTCGATCTTCCACAGTGCAATTACTAAAATGGAAATGAATAAAACATTAGATAAGCTCCAAATTGATCAACTTAATAATATTGAATTTAGTATGAATTCAATTATTACACATATAACTGAATGACATGAATTATATAACTGGACATAGGATTTTTCCCGTAGATTATAAAGACAAATTAAAGTTTTTCGTATAAGCTCAAAGCTTCTTCTTCAGTGTGCCGGTCCGACATATTGACTCCGTTTATGGGATAGTCCCAAATCAGGACTAGAAACCGGTTATATGCCAAAATCTGGGCTATCCGTATAAACGGCACAACCACCTCCTTGAGACTCCAAAAAACGTTCTTCACTATAGCAATTCCCAATTCAATTGGGGCTAGGGCAAATTCCTGCCTTGAACGTTTATACAACAAAATGAATTCGGACTTTCCAATCCAGGACCACGGGATAACGTCAAAACCGATGTAAAAGAAAGGAAAGGGAAGCAGCAGAAAAACGTCGCGACTGGTTACGACTTTGGGAAGCAAAAAGGATAAAATACACAGAATTCGTTGCACATTTAGTTCACGTTTTGGTAATATTTCAACAATAATACACATTATCTAATTTTTTACCTTGAAGGGAAGAGAAATTTGTCCAATGTATCTGAAAGATCATCCCACATGAGTGCGAAGCAATTCGGATCTGTTCGAGCAACTTTCAAACCAGTTTGAAGCACGGTTATTAAGCTGGAAATGGCCAACTTCCATGTAGTAGATGACAAACATTTATACTTCAATGAAAGGGGTAAATGAAGTGCCTGTTAAAATATTCGTTTTAAAAACATATAAAATTTCAAAATCAAGAACATGTTTACCTTAATGATTTCATGAAGAACATTATCTTTTATTACTACCTCTTCGGTAGCGGTTTTTTGATACAATCTCACAGCCACTGTTAGCGCCTTCTCACCAAAAGGAATGTAATTCATAGTTATCCACTCTACTCCCGAATTATTAGAGAGGACATGTGTTGATTTAAAAGCAGTAATATCCACCTCATTGATGGGTGGACTACAAGCAAACTTGCTGAAATTTAGCAACTGCTTAAATATATCAGGAAGCATCTCTTTTATAATTGAAGAGGGCTGTGTAGCTTCCTAGAACAATATTTCATACGTAATGTTTAATAAAGTAACTAACACGATTATTCATACCTTCTGTAAAAGTTCCATGCATTCCAGAACGCAATCGTGTAAAGGTGAAAGCAGCGATTCGGAATTCGTTGATAAAATATAAGGCATGACATCACTATGTACTGGTATAATAACTGCATTCATTAAAACAAGGCAGAGTTGTTCAAAATCCTTGCAAGAAAATCTGAAAATGAAGAAATTGAAGATGTAAACTTAAAACTTTAATAATATTCTAAACTGGAGCGCACCGTAATAGTTGGACCAAAGAATATGAAACCTTGTAAAGAATGGTCACTGTATTTTTAAGTCGCAGCTATCCCCACCACAGCTCATTTTAAGGGAAAACAAAACCAAAAATATTCCAAGTTTTAAAAACATGTTGAAATTTTAAATACTGGACTGGTGGTCCCTAGATACATATATGTTTATATGTGTTTAAACATTTGCTTAAAAGGCTTGGACCTAGGCTAGCAGTCCAGTATCTATGTCAGTGACCTGGGACAATAATCGCAGCCAAAAGCGTCGCCTTCCCTCCAATAAAGCCAAACATCCATCGTTGTCTTTTCAACAAAAATTGTTTCTTGTTTGTTTTTTTTTTCAGTTTAATTTGCCTTGGCTAATAAAATTCCTGCGCTGTGTCTGAACAAATAGTCAACATCAAAATGACAACAACATTGAGAGATTAAGCTTCCCGCTGCCGGATTCTAGGGGCGATCCCTCTTTTTGCGTACATCAAAAACTTTAAGTTTGCCGAAGTCGGAGTCGGAATTGCATTCGATGAACGTGGGCCTTAAGATTTAAAAGTGTAGGGTCAATAACGCCAGTAACGATATATTGCAAGAATGTGACACTTGCTATTTCTCTACGATTAAATAGAGTCCTCGTTCCTAAAACTTTAAGTCTGTCTATTAGAAAAATTAAATGAGAATTCGAATTTGGAATAAACAGGAAAATATTCTCTTTTTTGCTAATGGGTAAATTATTTGTTTTATTTCTCTTACAGTTAGCAGCAGTGGGGATCACTGTGTCTTAAAAATACAGTGAATATTCCTTTTAAAAGGATTTCGCATATGATTTGGTCTTAACCCCAATTATTGAATATGTGAAAAACTTATTACTGTACTTGTACACATGACACTCGTTATTAATATTAAAGAAAGAAAACACAAACTCGTATAAAATATTTAAAATCTCTTATGTTAATTTTTTTAAGTTAATACATATGTAATGTAATACAACTGTTGTCTTAAAATTTCTACTCAATAGCTCAGCTTATAAATGAGTCTCAGGAACGGTAGAAGTTATATGTACATGTTTCAGTTCATAAAATGAATCTTTAGCAATAACATACCTTTTACGAACATGTTGGAATAATGCTGGAAAAATTTGTACCAAGGCTGTCAAAAACGCTTGGCTAGGAACATATATTTCCTCGGTACTGTCATTGCCCGATTTACCTGGAAGCCTTGTACTTTCTGTTCCAATTTTGAGCCAAGTTCTCCATGCAATCTACAAGTAGATAATAATCATAAAACGCAGAGGCTGACTACCAAAACTTCTTTCAGGAAATAAAAATTAAAAAAGTAAAATAATATGACCTATAACAATTTCTTCCCAAAAATGGTAAAATGTAACTAAAGAAAGTATTAATCATTAACACTAATATACTAACTCAATTTTGTTGCAATTATTTTCTCAACACATCTGAGATAGAGGAAAGAGAAAATACCCGTTTTATTTTTCTTCTTTGAAAACGAAGCATTAATGAACGGAAACGGAAAACTTTGAAAGTATTTGTCTTGAAAATGTTTAGGTTTTTTGGCGGGAGGGATAGATAAAATAAAAAGCCAGTCAAGTGCGTGTCGGAATACGCATTACATAAACAGGATTCCGTAAATATCACCAAGAAGCTACAAATACAATAGTGCAATGAAATTTGTTAATCTCACCCAATATGACGGAGCAATTTGACTCTCTCCGCAACCCAACGATATTTCTATTCACTTGCAAATTTCTAAACGGTTTTATTATTGTACTCATATAACATGTTATTCTCCATGGAAATAAATGTCCAGGAAAATAATTAGCAAAAATTGTATAAGCTCAAAATTACTAAAATGAAGTCAAATGCCATTCTAATAATTAATCCTAAAGATTATTTTGCAACACGCCTTATTCGAATGTTTCAATTGCAAGTATTTACTTATGTATGTTAAAATCATATACCATTTTATTCTAATACAGCATTAGCGCTTATTTGAAACTTTAAAAACGTTCTTCCGCCAAAAGTAAAATACATATACATATGTGTACATATCATAGATTTCGATAAAAGGTAACATTATAAGAAAAGCTTTGGATAGAAAACTTCTTACATAAAGAAAGCATTACTACTTACAGTCCAAACTTCTCCTTTGTCACTTTTAAGTTCATCATTTTGCTGATTTTCAGAGTCATAAATAATTTCCTGAAAAGACTTCATAGCTGCAAGTGATACTTCGTTATTCCTGCATAAAGCAGCATTTTCGATAAATTCTAGCAATAAAGCCCATGCTCGAATAAATTCTGGCGATTGTCGAAGAAGCTCTCTTTTCATATTAAATACCTAAAATATGTCATGTAGTTAAAACAACAAGTATTAAAATTTAATTTGCTATTTACTCTAGATACCCCAGATAGGGTCAGCACTTGCGTTTCAGCCCACTGTTTTTGGGCGGTATTTCTCGAATGGTGAATAAGTAAAGTTCCACTTGTGTCTACTTTTTCGCTACTAGCTGAACTAGATATATTCCTAACTTTATCTAAAAGTGGAAACAATACTTGCCAAAGTACAGCCTGCCATGTGGGAGGGTTTAAAAGATTTCCGTGAGCTGAAATCGTGGAAAAAAGTGTTTGGCCTGCTGACTTTCGAACTGCAGGTCGTAGATCAACGCACAAATCACCTAATATAAAAATATATTTACCACAAATGTCATGTTTAATGTAAAATTATTTTACCTAATTTAGCATACAAACACATCCATAACTTATCAAATTGTGACATATTTACTGTGCCTGGAAAATCAGGAAATACACAAATATCATCTATGCTAGCCTCCGAAAGTTTTTCCTGATTTTGGTTGAAATAATCCGATATGTTCCACTGAAATGTAAAACAATGGTGTTAGCTATACGATTATAAAACATAATCTTTATATTCTAAATTCAAATTTTCTGCTCTGTACTATTAAAACTAAGAAGACAAGTATGTTAGGATGAGAATAATTTTAACTAAGGATTTCTAACAGTTTTTGGGATTTTGTAATCTCAATGTGATCGGTATGTATATGGAAGAGGATAAATTACAGAAAACCAAAGGTCAGGTTATTATTGCATATATGGATCAAATTAAAAAAGGTGAAGAATTCGAACAATTTTTAATTCTCTTATTCTCTGAAACATACACATTCATAAATATATCATTTGTATCTATCTCCACCTTGCGTATTAATTAGTAATTCTTTCATTTTTCCATTTCTTTACTTAAAACATACTTTAGACACATTCCGGGAACGCTTCCATATACAATTATAAATAATGCAAACAAGCGATGTACATACATACAATATACATATATAAGTATTTCATTTATTTAGTCAAATTATGGAAAATTCAATAGTTATTAGTAGACTATAATCAAATTAATAAATTTTCTTATAAAAATTTAAGAACTGGTTTGGGTGTGTGCGACTAATAGGAGAGTGCTCCTTGAGTGTAAAACCAAGAAGTTGACCCTTAAGTATCGTTTTTGGCGATTATATCTGAACCGCTGATACAACACAAAATTTCCTACCTTTTTTTAAAACCATTTTTATTTTTTTGTAAATTCAATAGTTTGTTAATTACAAAATGAAAGTCTTGCGCTGGAAATTACAAATTTCATGATTGTAGGTCAACGGGAAGTACTCTATAGGTTTTGATTTCCTTGAGTGTCAAAATATGTGGCATAAACAGCCGTATCTTTCTTTTGATTGCGTTGACTTAGAAGTTTGATTTTTTACAGCTCCAAGGGATTGCATACCTGAGTATTTTATATTAATTTCAACTTGATACCTCCACACGTTCATGAGAAAAAGGATCTTGAAAAACAGACAGACAACGAAATAACTTACCATCAAACCGACAGCCGTTAAAGAAATATTTAGTTCCTGTGTTTGACTGCCAAACTTTGCAGTGGTATTTACACACAGTGGAAGACATCTGGGTGGCATTATTTGCAGAAAATCTGTAATTACTAACTGCAAGCATTGAAAGGCTGTTCGTATAAGTGCTTCTCTAAAGTGAATGGAAAGTTAGTAAAGTTAAGTCGTTTTTAAAAAAATATTACCCCTGATGTTCATCAACTGCTCCTATAATGTCTAATATAGACGGCCACCCAAATGATAAATTTTCTCCAGCACCATTAAGAATTTGTAGAACACATTCTAACTGTCTTTGACGTACATCTCCATGAGGAACCGATGATAGTTCTGCTAACGGATTGAGAAGAAGCGTTTGCAATTCCTATTTTGAGAAATTAATGTTTAAAAATAACTTTGAAATCTTTAAGCATGTACTAACCATATTTTCTTTTAAAGGAATTTCATATTTGAACTGCAAAGCTGCCCTTACTAAGTACGTAATTGCTTCCACGCCCCATTCTCTCATACGAATATGACGGTGCTGACAAACTTCCAAAAGATGACTAGTTAGAGGTCGCCACAATACTTCAATACGAGGCAAATTTACAATTCCTGTCTCTAGCAACTTCGCAACGGCAAAAAGTGAGGGCTCCTGCAATAAAAAAATATGAAATACAACAAGCAAATCCAAAACTTCTATAATACCCTATTTGTATAGGCCAGTTCCATCGCCTCTTGAGAAAGTTTACAAAGGGCATCAATTAAGTGATGAAGAGCAATATTATTTAGATATTGGCTTGACTCGAAAAGTTGGCTCAACATTTGTGAAAGAACTGGTAAGTCAGCCATGACTGCAGTTTGAATACCAACATTTGTATCAACTGTTGATTTTGGTGCGGCCTAAAATCATATTGTTAGATAATGTGATTCTAAAATTTATTCACAAAAAATACGAACAAGTAAACTTCCACCAGTCGAAGGCTTCAAGCCTAAAATCCACACTAAATGCTGTAGTGTAGCTAAAACAATGTGCCACGATGTCCCTAAAATGCCTCCATGACAATGTGCCAAGTGCAAAAGTGCCTTCATGCAATGGAGATTTTTTGCTGTTAACATAACTGGGCCGTGCTGTGCTCCTGCCGGCGACGATGTAGTCGGCAAAGCAGTACCAACCGCGACGATTTGTTGCCTAAAATCATTTTCATTGCACTGCCCTATAAACTGACTTTGAAGATCCTGAGAGTTCAGATGTCCGTGTGCTTTAAATTGACTTTTTTTAATATTTCTTATTTAAAATAATAATATTCTTACACCGCAATCCTGAACCTTGATGGCCAATATTAAGAACTGAAAGTGCATAATGATAGGGTAAAGATGCTCTACATATGGCTGTTATAAATGCATCCCGGGGTGTATACAGTTCTAATTGACCACAAAGAGCTGTATAATTTTGCATTGCTTTTAGTATATTATCCATCATAGTCTCATCAGTAGCAGCATCGGCAATTGGTAGAATTGCTGCTAGAAAGCCACACCAGCTGGAGTTTATTAACTGATATTTAAGTTGAGGATCTTCAATTACCTAAACAATTTTAATGCCATGAAAAAAGATTTTATTATTTACTTATTTACCGAAGGGGCTTGCACAGCTAGTGATATAGAATACATCATTTCTAATAAAATCGCATAAGCCAACGACATGCAATAGCCATCTGGTATTACTGGTGGCTCCATCTTGTCAAGCATTTCTAAACTGAAATGTCATTATAATAGTATCAAAATATTAAGACTTTATAGGCCGTTCTCCAATGCGCGAAACACCCATTCAAGAACGAACCAAAATCGCGCCATCGCACTTTCGTATTGGTCTCATATCCCCTCTCGCTCGTATTTTGGGCAACCTAGCTAACTTTTTCATGTGTGCGTTTTAACCACATTAGCTATCTATCCGCATTGCCACATTTCATGTGGGAAATGCCTGAAATTTCCCCGTAACCTGAATAGAAACCCAAATAAAACCTGGGTTTTCGTGTTTTCATGTGGAGAAAACTTACTAATACCTGGATCCAGTTCATTAAAAAACGCAGCTATAGTACGTCACCCATTCAGCAACTTTTTGTACTAGAATCACTAAAAGTGAGACAGCGGTCCCGTCGGTTATCAGAAAATCATTGCATTATTTTTAACATAAAGTACTTGTAAAAATGTGCACGTTAATTCCAGCCCAGCACTAAAAGCAAAAGTGACTAGGTTTTTCACTCAAAAACTCTTCCAGATTAAATATTTTCCGAGGATGTTTTGGCAGCTGGCAAGCACAACTACTGGCAAGGGCTTGTACTTTACACAGAATTCAGGCAATTCAGCATTTTCATTTAATGATTCGTGTTTGGTTGGTCCGCGCATTGGAGAACGGGCATATCAAACATTATTTACAAGAAGTACCTACGCAATACAATTATAGCTATCATTAATAAACAAAAACAAAGGAAAAGATAAAATAATAATAAAAATTGGCGGTTTATATGATGCTGGTAATTGTAAACTTATTCAGATTTACATAAAACCGTCCTAGAATGACTTTATCTTTAACACGTTCACTGCGAATCAGGAGTTTATTCGTGGTTGGCAATAGCTGAATGTTTGGCTGAATATTCTCTCGGAAGCAAATTGGTTAAATTAAACTGACGCACCTGCTATACACTTCATATTTCCAAGAAAGTACATACATATACATATAACAATACATACTCTTAAAGAATATCAGGGGTGAAATTTCACCACATATAATATTTTTTACTAGCTTTGTTCGTTGTCACCAAGGTAATATTACTCTAAATCCACAAAAATTATTTGCTTGCTATTGATGTAGTATAGAGTAATAATAAAATGCTTAATTGTATTTTTGTATATACATCATTCATAAATCAATCAATCATTTTCACCAGAGAGCTATAAAACTTTTAACAATTCAGGGTTACACTAACCCCGTTACGGTTACCACCAACGTATGGCCACTTAAGGCATAATTCCATTAATAATAATAATACATATTCGACAAATTTGTGTTTGAAGAATAGTTATATACTTACTAGGTCGCTTTAGATTTTCCTGCTGGAAAAGTTGCCACTAATGGAAGCCAGACTCCTCGGAACATAAATCCTTGCTGAGGCATAATACCAGAATTTGTATTTCCTCCGCCAATAGTACCACTTGGTTGCGTTTGAACATTTAAAACTGCAACTGTAAACCTTTCTACTTAAAATATACATAATCATTTCAAGTATTATATATATACCTGATTGCGAGCTTACAAACAAATTTTGTACAAAAGTTCCTAATGAATTTATCATATCTTGGAAAATGTTTGTAGCGTGATCCTTTAAGTCATAAAATTTGCAAAATGAGGCAATTAAATCAGGGTTTGTCGCCATTTTATGAATAACTTCTAAAGCCAAAGCACGTTGCCAAATTGGTTTGTCATTGTCAAGAAATTTTATTATTAAGGAAAGAAAGATTTCACACTCAGTCACCTGAAACACAGTACTTGATATAATCATTTCTGTAATTCATCCCACGAAATTAGACATTTTTTTGACTTCACAAATTTAACAAACATATTTTTGATCATGGATTTGCAGGAGTAATACTAACATCACTTTTTTAACAATTTCGTTTGTAGCTGTGTTAATGAGGATTTGAAGCCTGAATAAACGCCAAAAGCAGGGTAAGCACTTTCCTCAAAACCCAATTGACTTGATTGTGCGAGTTCTCAAGGTAATATTTTAGTTTTTTCACTGCTTTTAGATTGTTTGTATAACATATAACAATTTTTGTAGTCTGACGATTAAAGCTCAATAACTAAATTAGGTATCTTCACCGTAAGTTCACAATGCCAGCATAGCGTCCAGAGTAGATTTTGTTTCACTTTGCACGGTCATTCTTAAATAAATGTGTCTCACTCTTACCCAGCGAAGAGTGAAAGTAGGCAACGTCGAAGTAGATCCTATTCCTAATCTGGCGCTGAGTATTTGAAAGCTTTCGAGTTTTAAAGAAATCCCTATTTAAGAAAAGATGACGCTTTCAAAAGTAGCAAAAAATTATTGGTTGCTGTAGTTTTCTTAAAGATTTGTTTATTTATGTCAGACAAAAAATTAATCCCAACGATTTATATTATCTTACAGAAACGGTACTTAACGAAGAACTGTTGGGAATAATTTTTGTTTG
The DNA here is from genome assembly GCA_951509405.1 of Machimus rusticus. Taxonomy (NCBI): domain Eukaryota; kingdom Metazoa; phylum Arthropoda; class Insecta; order Diptera; family Asilidae; genus Machimus; species Machimus rusticus. The sequence continues at coordinate 809,673 of OX608052.1, read as the reverse complement.
CTCAAATTTTTGAATCTCCAAAGCTCCTAGCTTTCAGTCTACGTTGTATTTTGAACAACATAACTCTGAGCTAAAACTCACTGGACGCTACGCTGACATTGTGAACGCGAGATCATACCAAGAACTTAAGAACTTCGAAATAATGAGAATAATTCCTTTCAAGCAATTTTTGGGTTTGATAAGAACTGCGATCGGTAGAAGAAACGCTGCGTTCAACATAATTTCAATCATTTGAAATGAAACTATCTGTTATATGTGCCATTTTTTTAAAGTATCATATTGTCATAAATGTTATACATAATATAAGGCATAAGTATATAGATATATGTATTTAGATATGGAGATGAATAAAGATAAGTGTAATTTCATTTACTGTGCATTTTCTGCACTTTGCTAAGTGCCAAAAATTGAACAATTCTCTCACTTCAAATGCATAATTTCGTAGCTACCTTGTTTTCGAATTGGAACACGCCCTGAAGTTGTATTTGGAATTTTTGAGACTTTATGAAGTTCTTAAAATTAAAGGTAAAGACCGTTAATACTTGCTTAAGATTGAAGATCATGAAATCATTGCCAAACTGTTCTTTTGATGATCAACTACAAGCGACAAATTAATAAAACCCCATTGCCTCGAACAAATTGCTCAACAAATATATAACATAATAATAATTTGTCAGTATAATACGTTTACGAAATCAGTAAAGGTAATTATATAAACAATTCTTTCCTATATCTACCTACACTGCAGAATGTTAAAAAAAAAGTCTAATTTCATCGATTGCAAATACAGCTTACCAATATGTTGTGATACTTTTGAATCAAAACGGAAACCAGTCTCAATAAACGTGTAGAGATGGGAAAATAAGGTTTATCATTAGGTACACCAGCCTGGCTGCCATTTTGCAATGTTGGGCGGTGTTTAACATTTGGAGAAAATAATTTAATAACTAGTGCACAAACACGTTCCTTTAGTAAAGATGTAAATTCTGCATTCTAAATTTGAAATGGTGAAATATATTAAAACGACAAACCAGTTATAAATTGTAATAAAAACTTTATAGTGAAGTAAAAGGTTACCTGATAAAAAATTGAATGGAAATTCATTAGAATTGCCTCTAAAAGTTCCAATCCAAAAGTCCTAGTCATTTCAGTCATACCAATTAACCAATATGGCTGGTCTGCATTAACTAGTTGCACTAAATCCTAAAAATGTTAATTTAGTCTATCAACTATATAATGCTTACTGACACTTACCTGAAATAGGAAAAGCGCATCAGTTGCACAAGTATGTTGCTCGTTTTTGGCTGTCTTAATAAGTTGATTCTCCATATTACAGTGTTCTTTATCATTTGGTTGCACATTTGGCTCCGCAACAACTCTTTCAAATACAAGTGAGACGAGTTGTCTTATAGTCGCTCCAGCAGTATTAACTATTGTTGAATCTTTTGTAAAATGGAGACGAAAACATAAAACGAGGGACTTTGCAAGCGTCTCTCCACGAACAACTGAATTAGTAGTAAGTAGCAATGTAACTGTTTGAAGAACTTTTACTTCCTCAATATGATTTTCCATTAACATCCAAAGTGCATCAGTAATGTATCGCGCACCTTTCTGATCCACCACTTGTTGCGTAATTAACCTCTGCATCATTGCTAAGCAAAACTAAAAGTCATTAAATATTAAAATTTTATTCATAAAATGGAGTACTGTGTTTACCTTTATAATTTTTAAATCTTTTGTTTCACATCCTTGCACCAATGGATAGAGAATTTGATTTACCACGTAATAAGCAGATATTTGTTGATTTACGCTATTTAGTTTAGAAATAGCTTCTTCACATGACTAAAAGGTAATATTCCACAAAAAAACCAAATATATTTAAAATGAAATTTGTAATAAATACAATTTTTTAATATATCTGTTAAATCTGCATCCAAGAATAAGGCCTTGTGAATTCCCAAAAAAAGCTGACATTCTAAGAATTTTCAATGTCACTGATTTCGAAGTTGTTAGAAAGCGGATAGAACATTATGCGTGTGGATAATAATGCATAATATCCATAGAAAACCAGACTAACTAACCAAACCAAAAATATCTGCAGCTCTTTCACTCGCATTGCAATTTCGTCACCTCTCTATACTATTTGAGGAATTGAACTCCAACTTCTAAAAACTACTTTCCAAAAAAAATCGAAATCTTTATTTTTACCCTCGACGGAATGTAGACAGTAACATGCGTTTAACTTAAAGGTTTTTTTTCGAAGGTAGGGCAAATTGACCTAGATCAGACGAAAAAGTAGAACACTTCCCCTTCTCCGGCTGTCATATTTTGCGAACGGACGGCGGACTATTAAGGGCGTTTTTAGAAATTCATGGTTGCTTGTATGCATTTCGTCAAACTTGCAGTCGGTTTACTTCCACGCAAGTCAACTGCGCAACTGCATATTTGAACAAAATCCGCCATTTTAATTGCATTCATAAATGTCCTCTCTCTCGCACCTCTAGCTCTACTTGAGAAAACCGTTAGAACATTTGACAGCTCTCAATATTCTTCTTTTTAGTCAGCCAAGTTAGGTTCTTATTTTGGTTGCAAAGATGCCTAAAACTTGCGTGGTCAGATTGCATTTGTGAACATACAGGTTGAATTATCGAACACTATGCAAAAGCAAGTTTTACGCAACTATGCATTTCTAAAAACGCCCTAAATTTTAAAGTTAATGCGATTTGCACCAAACTTGCCACTCGGGGGTTTTCGGGTTCGCTGATTTCAACTCGACTATCAGAATTTCCGAATTCAAGATGGCGGACTGTAAAATTTTAAAAGTAATACGATTTCCACCAAACTTGCCACTTGATGCTGATTTCAACCCGACTGTCAGAATTTCCGAATTCAAGATGGCGGGCTGTCAAATTTTAAAGTTAATGCGATTTGCACCAAACTTGGAACTTAGTTGTTTTCGGAGTCACTGATTTCAATTCGACTGTCAGAACGGCTTTAGTGAAGAATGCGGAAACCTCACGGATTTCAGTGAAACTTTGTACAAACATTTCTATGGGAGACGATTATGCAAAAAATTTTTGTCGGAAAATTATAGTTTCTGAGATATTTTACTTTAAACATTTATAGAAACTTGCGTGAAGAAAACTCCGAGCTAAACAAATTTTACAATTAAAATATTTCGTAGTTTCTTCGCCTTTAAAACTGCAGCATGAAAAAAAGGTAAATAAGCGCTTCCGTATTTATGCTCTGTGTGTGCTACCTGCCTCTTGCCCCTTCATTTCCAGGCTTTTCCTATACCTGAACATTGGAAGAAGCAGACACTAATACCATAGACAAACTAGATACATAGATGTCCAGTCGCATGTAAAATTTTGCGCCGAAGTAAAGCTCTACGCGGCCGAAGTAAAGCTCTACACGGCCGAAGGAAAGCTCTTTTGCGAGCGACGCGAGTTTGCGCTCTTCTCTGTTGGTTTATGCTACTCACGCAGGCTCACACAGACAGGGAATTATACGAGATGACTAATGTGGTGTGTGTGACTTGGAAAGGGGTGTTTGACATTTTTGAATAAAACAAAGAGAGAAGAGCGCAAAATCGCCTCGCTCGGAAAAGAGCTTTACTTCGGCCGTGTAGAGCTTTACTTCAGACGTGTGATTTTGATTTTCTGTGGCGCAAAATTTTACATGCGACTGGACATCTATGCATCTAGTTTGTCTATGCTAATACCAAGCATACACGCAAACTCCCAGAATTTCTTCGCCTTTAAAAACACATGTAAAAAAAACGCTCACATTATTGTTTACAGTGTAGGCACCGTAGGTGAGCATTTTGCGCCCTACCCTGGCTCTTTTTGTCTCGTTCGCTCTTATTAGAATTTACATAAGGTATGGCAGGCAGTAGTTCTTTACTGCCTGCCCTAAAGCAAAATTTTTCTTGATCCCGTTTTCGAAATTGCATTTGGGTTAGAGCTTTGCGCTGGTATAGAGAGTGTCACATATATCTTACATATTTTTTATATTATCTTTGATCATGCGCTAGCTTTTCCTCTGTGTGAGTTAAACCATTTTGAATTACCACATTCAATTCAGCGCACTTTCAGAAGAAATGTAAAGCTGAGACTTTACAACTACATAGCTAATAATAAGTGCAGACTTGATTTTTTCAGCAAATCAGCCAAGTAGTGTTTTGGTTTGGTCTGGTTTTTCATGGAGATTAGATTACAAATTTAGTTTAGGAGGCAGTCTCCGAACAAACTTTATCAGAAGACTATGTAGAATCGACCCCCTGTATGAGGATGAAAAACACTATTATATACAATTGATCAACATGACCGTAGCCCCACCTAGAAAATCGCCGTTATAGATAAATTCAAAGAAACTGTGAAAATTGAAAATGCATTCCGTTCGCAGATTTTATTATCCTGATGATTAAATAGTGCATAATTCTGCACGCAGCTTTAACATTAGCCTGCTGCCCGAAGTTATGGACGTGTCAAAGTATTTTGTGAACGTAAATTGCATTGCAACATTTCTCATGCAAACCAGCGAATACGGATATTTATCGTTAAAGATTGCGAAAAAGTACTCTTTCATGGCTTCAGAGTACTCTTAATGCTTCAGCTTTCTGTTGTTTATCCTGCTTGTAGAAGAAAATCAATGAAACTTTGTTGTGCATCGTAGGTACCTCCTTCAGTTGCGGATATTTCTTCTTAGCCTCCTGGGCCAGATTTTTGAAATCAGACTGTAGATTCTCCACAAATGCATCTCCGGATTCGCTTGTAACATTACTTCTCACAAACGACATCATCGGATATTCACTTTGTAAAATACAAGAACTAGAGCTATTTCCTCCGCAAATAGAACGAAAACTCCTGCCTATCCGTGACTGTACCAAAAGACAAATATGACATTTAATGTTCTTCTTCTACATTATCAAATGTTCTGTCCAGCAGTGTAGGCAGTGAATAGCTTAAGAACAGCTTTGGAAGATTTTCGTTTTTTAAACGAAGTGGGTTTTCCTTCCTTATATAATTCTTTTTGTATATTATTAAGTCCATTTAAAGGAATGCAAATATGAAATTACCCTTTTTTAAGATACAAAACCTGGGTGTCGTAATACGGCAAATTAATTCGAAAACGTTTTTCACACCGAGTTAAAAAACATATAGGCAATGAAATTTTACCCTTATTGCGGAATTACCGTTATTTTTAATTTGTTTCTTTTTAGCCACGACGGCAGTTGTCGCAACAAATTTTTCTTAAAATATATCAAATTTGAAATAAAATGGTCTTCTTACAATTAATTTCCGTGTAAGCGCAAAAATATTATTGTTCACTAATAATAAGAAAATACTGTTGTCAGGATACATCGCGCCACACCGGGCTTATGTTGTTCGTATGACTGACTATACACAATCGATTTATATACAAAATTTGAAAATCCATGTAAGTGCACTTTTAATGTCGCCAGCTCCCCGCCTATATGTTTGGAAATCAGTTACTAAGTAACACTTCAGAAATTGAAATGGGGTGTGTTCCCTCCAACAAAAGGTCACTTATTAGCTCCAAAGCATTGCAAAATGTGGGCGATTTAAGGGTAAGTTCTCCGTATTTTGTATTTAAGATGATTATTCTACATACATCTTGTATTTACAATATATACACCACAGATTGACCGAACGTTCTTACAATCTTACCAAAAACTAGATGTTAGTATCTGTGCTGTCGAAAGCGAGTGTCCATCTGCTAGACTGGATATTGCCGAGGCTTGGGTTAATTTTTTACAACAAGAAATTTCTCATGATGAAAACACAATTTTGTTGTACCCTTCGGAAAGTACTGAAAGAACTACGAATGTAAATACAAACGAATACCAAGCACAAGATGTGGCTAAAGTAAAAGCAAATTTCTTTGAGGATTACATTAGTTTCAGTTTTAATTTGCAGTTAGCTTTGCAATTGGGAATATTATGCGATCCAAAGAAGGCAAAACAACAAGAAGAATTCTTTGCTAATTTAAGCAAAAGAGCAGAGGAAGCTATGTCGAAAAAGTTTTATTCGGAAATATTATATTCAGCCCAATTACGGGTAAAACAGTTATTATTAAAATATCAGCACCTCAGTTCGCTTTATGATAAGTTAGACTCTCTTATAGGTGAGTAGATTTTCATTCCTTATTCCAAACTATTGTGCAGATTTTATTAATTATTTGTGTTTCAGTTTCGGTTAATGGTAAAAAGTATTTTTCAAATACTGAAGAATTATTAGATGTCGAACTTGACGAAGCAAGGAATGTACGCGATAGACTGGGAGGTATCATGGAGCAATGGAGAACATGCGGCTTTTTGCTATTTGCTGGCCTTAAGTCTTCAATTCGGGCGAGAGAAAGCTGGAAACATCTATACAACTTACGAAAGTAAGTCTGAGAAGTTATAAAAAAAGGAATAACGAATTTTCATTTTAGTTCTGAGACTGATTGTATTAATGGTATTTTAAGTGCTAAAACTGCTATTGTAGCATCTTTAGTATCTTTGAAGTGTGCACAATTATCCCTCCCAAACGTCGAACTAAAATATATCTCAGACAGACAAGCTATTCTCGTAGGTCATGTTGGTGCTTACATGATCACAGACGTTGCCGATGAAGAAAGGTTGTTTACTTTTATTTCAAACGAACAAATTGTAATATAAAAATTTCGCAGATTTCAGCAGAGCCTAACAGTATTGGAAAACTATAGTAATGCTTTATCACAAACAATTCTTTGGTTTCGAAAAACCTATGAAACCAATCTTAAGAAGGATTTTGAATCTGCTGATAAAAAAGTTAAAGATGTAGCTAACGAACTTAGAAATCACAGGACCAGGGGATTTGTAAAATATTTGGAAAAAAAAATCTCGTCTCAAAAAACTATCATTGACTCTGGATGAGATTTGCACATATAATTTAAACCATTTTTAAAATAATTGCTTATAGTATATACATGGGGCATGATTTTGGTTGTCACCTCTCTTTCCGAGACGTCACAGCTTACAGCTGAATTGCCTGTTTTATTACTTTTATGAAAATTTCTTCGTTATTCAGTCACCACGGTATAGTAATAGTAAAGAATTTTTTTACATTTATCTGTGATGTCATTCAACACGACTTCGTATGAAAAGCAATGAAAACATAAAATAACTAGTATTATCTTAAATCTATCTATAATTTATTACTAGAAGGTCAAAGTAAATAATATTACTGATATTTTAAGCGATTTTCAGCAAAGAGAAACAATCAGAAGTAAAAGCAAATCCTAAATTAATTTATTGCAACAAAAACAACCTCATAAAAGAAATATTTTTTGACTTAAAGGTGTAGTTTTTAGATGAGATATTTTAAAATTTATTTTTGAGCCTATTGCTACCTAAAATTGTAATAATAAGCTTTGCTTTGCTTCATAATAAAAAAGAAAGCATTTAAAATAGCTGTTTCACATTTTCCTGTAAATGTACATATATCCTTGGCTTTTTCTAAATGGCTTTATGTAAATTTATTATTTAATAGCAATTTGTTGCGGTTTAGTAATATCAAAATGATTCTAATGATTTATCGAAGAATTGTGGGTCGGTTTCTAAAACCTCCTTCGAATATTTAATTCATCCATCCATGTGCGGCTGGTCGATGCAATAGGTTCTATTTTACAATGCTGCAATTTGCATTTATTTTTATAATATAGCCAGCTAAATTCTCAAATGCATCATCTTTTAATTCGTCGAAGTTTATTTCATTAATTTTATTTGGATGGAATTCTTCATTGAATTCTTCAAACAAATTGGATACGGCTGTCTGGACCATAGAAATATAAACTAATTTAAGCGGACAGGCTACCGTGGTCCATTTCTATATGTCAGAGGTGCTACTTCCTTATAGGAAAGGAAGAATAAGATATTGTTAAAACAGCTGTTCCTTCTATAAATAAGGTTAAGTTTTTCTGATGGTTATTTTCCTCTTCAAAGTTATTTGCTAAAGTTGTCAGTACTAACTTAAGTAAAACGAAAATGAGGTTAACTAACTTTGTATCAAAATATCTGAAGGATTATTCAAATTTGCCTGCGCGATATGTGGAGAGAAGTAAACGTCAGGTAAATATTTACAATTTATCGAGCTTTATGAAAATATATCTCAATTCAATTTTCTCTAAAGGTTTACTGGCGTGTCCCTGACGGGCCTAATTACAATCAAAATACTATAGAAAAGAAAAGATTTAGATACACAACAAATCGGTCATGGACAGCCCAGTTTCGTCAACAGAATTTGCCGAATACCATTTGGAAAAAGGTTTTCCAGCTCCCAATTGGTAGGTTGAAATCTTTCCAGGCATACCTACTTTAGAACTTGTCAACTTTATTTTAGATCAGTGGAGTTACTTCCGAGGTGACAGAGTTGAAATACTTGTTGGAAAGGACAAGGGAAAACATGGAATTATAAGCCAAGTAATAGCGGAGCGAAATTGGGTTATTGTGGAGGGAATTAATTGCCATTTTAAAACGGTTGGAGCTGATAAGGACTATCCGGGGGTATTGATAAAATCAGAAGCCCCACTCCTCGTAAGTATGAGAAATGTTAAAATTACCCACCGTAGTCCTGCACATCAAAGGAAATGTTCGAAAAGTAATAATCGTAGAAACAATCCGTAAGCATAACAGCTTCATATACTATTGTATTGAATTATATACCGGGTGTCTCATTTAACCTGGCATAAACGCAGTCGGGTACTGCCCATACGGCGTACTTCAACCCTCAAATTTCTTATACTAGGAACTAAACTTAATAGAGAACAACCAAGATTTTGAAATATATACTTAGTTACTGAAAAAAAGATTATTTTCCTATATATACGAAGGCATAAATGTTCACATACAATAATAGTTTGGCAGGTAATTTTCGTAATTCGGAATATTTTTTTCAATCATTTAATTATTTCTAGGTGGATCAACAAGTTAGCTTAGTGGACCCTTCAGATTTAAAACCAACATCAATTGAATGGCGATATACAGAAGAGGGTGAACGAGTGCGAGTTTCATTAAAAACTGGCAGAATTATTCCGATCCCAAGCGGTAATGATGAGACATATGACTACAAAACTAAATCCAGTTATGTCGAAAGAGAAAAAGATACCAAAGGTAAATAACACAGGTATTACTTGTAACAGTTTAATGCGAGAGATGATTGCAAATTTGGTGATTGGTGCATTAGTACCTTGTAAAAGCCATCTATCGAAAGTGACTCATTAGACTCATTAGTTTATTTATACAAAAACCTTTAACAAAATTGTTACATATAAAGTCAATCCAGAACCCTGTTTTTGATTATGGTTGAGATTGTTATTCAAATGCTTTAGGCTTTATTTTGTAATGAGTGTTTTTTTTTTCAGGTGATATAGTGGCTGAAGTAACTTTTAAACCAAAATTGATGACCTTTGAAATGGAAATCATGCAAGATTTAGGACTAATTGAATCTGCGGAACCCAAAAGAACTTATTGGTATTAAGTGAGAACATTATAATGATTCTGTTAATGAAATTATAAATATATCGAACACAATGTTTCATCTTATTTCTTTCAAAACGTATATTATACACGTATAAATAATTATACCCGCTACAAAGATATTTATTGAGACTTTTGGGAAAACAAAATTAAGATTACCTCCCCTAGAGCCTCTAATCATACAATGGCACTAAACTGGAGCGCGTAAGAAAACCTATGGCGAAAAGACGTAAACAAACCAGTAGTTGTCGTTCGAATCGGATCGAAAAGAGCTTAAAAAAGCACCTTTTGAATTGAAATTCCTTAATAAAGTTCTTAAATTTTGAGTAAATTCATTTCAGTTACCTTTGACTTCAATCAATTTTGTCGTTCAAAGTGGCTAAAATAGTCGGATAAAAAAATTCAATCGACTATCTTAACCACTTTGAATGACAAAATTAATTGAAATCTGAGGTATCTAAAGTTAGTTTATGAGAACATTAGCAACTGTATTAAGGAATTTTTCTACAAAAGGTGTTCGACTGAATTTTACTATCAAATAATTTTAACCGCTTTGAACGATAAAAATAATTGTAGTCAAAGGATAACTGAAACGAGCGTATTAAAATTAAGAAATTTATTAAGGAAGTTCAATTCCAAATAGGGCTTTTTAAAAGCTTTTTTCGATTCGATTCGAATGGATTCGATCGAATTCATGAATAAGGCCCATTTGAAATAATTCACTCATTCTACAAATCAAAATTGAACTTTGCTAAATAAATTTCGCCACCAAAAAGATCGATAAAGCCGCAATTAGCCGGCCACGCACGGGACGGTTTTTGGCGTACAAACTTGTGACAAACTTTGTTTGTACGCCATTTTGCCCACAAACGGTGTTGGTTTTCATTCCTAAAACGATATAACAAATTTAAAGAACGAAATCCCGACTCCACAATCTAATGTCTGAGCAATTCATCTTGACAGATGATAAAAAAATAAAACCATGGCAAAATCTAAGGCGAGAAATATTTGGGACGGTTTTAAGTTTGTACGCCAAGTTGCCCACACACGATCAATCTTATGTTTGTACGCGTGCTTGTACGCCAAAACCCGTCCCGTGTGGGTCGGCTATTGGTTAATTTAAAATTACATATATTTAAAAGTGTCCAGCCGACGTACGATAACACATATTTTAAATTTAAGGACATTTTAAAACTAATCTAAGCGCAGCTATAATTTAAAGTTTGTATACAAAATAATTGACGACAATGTATAAAACTTTACCACTTACCAATATTTAGTAATAAATGAAAAAGTCTATCTAGATAGAAGATTTTATACTAATACGACTCATTCCAATTATGTAAGGCATTGTCATATAATGTACATATTAGTATTTAGTATTGTATACCTTTTATCAATCCATTTTTATAGATATAAATTTTGAAATCATTATGTCCTTATTATGCGAATTTAAGGACAGTTATGTTAAACCTCCAGTAAGGTTCAACTTTGAATCCCAGTATATTATCTTAAATCAAGCGATGCAATAAATTATAGTTTCTAAATACGTATTTCTTACTCTAAAGCTGAAGTATTCAACATATACGAGGACTCAGCCAATCTTAAAATCACCGAATATAAACAGTCTGAAAATTGTATCGGGAAGAAGTAAAATATTAATTTTGTTTTTATAAAGTTCGATCTCCGTTTATATTTAACTTTTAACCAATGATGCAGTCACTCAAAACAAGGGCTCATCACGGGAATTTGGTTAACTCATCATAAATATAAAAATCATCGCTTTTAAACTATAACTTATAAAGATTCCCTTAAGGCGGCTTTCACAAAATATGTTAGTGAAATATAAAGAACAGCCGTACAATGCAAAAATAAAAAACAACTTTTGTGTAAAAATTTCTCTTAAAAATATGTTTGTTTATAAATTTAGTTTTCTAAAAATTGACCAGACAATGGACGGCCTTGGTTTCAATTATTGTTGTACTAATTGACTATAAGATGAACTTTGTACACGCGAGCTTCATACTAAACAAAACAATAAAGAGAAGAGTCGTTGAAAGTGAGAGCCTCCACGCGGTGTTGTAAATCGAACAGTAAGGGCACTGCGAACTACCACAAACTTCGCATATGTTAAGCAGATATGTGGGTAAGGCATCAAAAAGAGATTCATTGAAACGCTCTGAAACGAAAACAATCAACTATAAATATGTACTTAAAAAATGGTAATTATCACCTGGAGCGTAATAGTCATAAATTCTGATAGGAAGATATCGAGACATGTTAGCCACAGGATACCACCTTTCAATCGTGAAATTCACGCAAATATGCTCGTCATCCAACTATAATTAAGTTAGCAATGAAATAAGTTCGCATTCGAATTAATTAAGCAATACTTACGTATTCAAAGTAGAACAAAATTTTTCGCTCATTATATTTTGCCCTTTGTAAGTTCCGAACCGACCGACTGAGAACATAATTGTCGAGTTTTTGTTGTTGCATAAAATATCCAGTAGGAATGGTCACGTCTAATACTGCCATACCAGAACGAGGAGATTCTTTTAAACTGGTCCATCTGCAAAAATAAATTGCTTAGAATCCTAACTACAATTTCCTTTTAAATTGAAATGCCTTTGACAAGATAGATATGTTATATGAGACTGATTCCTTCCATGGAAAATCGCTCTGGTGGACAAATCAAAAGCCGGAATGGGTGGCTTTGTTTGGAACTTGTCAATATCGACATTGTACTGTACATGCATTTGAAGGATGGCAAAACCAGCGCCCTTTGCTTGTACTTTTACTGTTCCCCAAGCGTTTGGAATCTAAAACATTGAAATTAACAAAAAATTCAACAAAATAAAAAATCGTAATGTACGTCAATGCTTTGCAGTTGAGCCAGATTATTGTCATTTATATAAAAGGTTTTCGTTTCACCAGGCAGTGAAGTAGCTTCCACAGTTATTGTTAAAGCAGAAACGTCTCTGATTCTTGAATATACAGTGTATTCCACAAGTGCCTTTAAAGCAACACTTGTATCCTAAAAAATACGAAAATTATAGATTACTTATTATTACATAAATAGTCATAGATCATATCATTACATAAATAGTCATAGATCATAAGCATACCTGCGTCGATGCCCAGCCGCCATCGTTCAATCTTTGCGCATTTAGCCATCGGACTATTGGCTCCACAGAAAATTCTCTACGTGATACATAAACAAGAAGTGCATACGCAGTAGTCTCAATATTCAACGAGTCGTATTCATACGGCAGCCTGGGCAGGGAGAAGTACTTTTGGTTCTCTAATTTACTTGGCGGTAGAGGAACTTCGACATTACCCCAATATTTATATTCACCTGGTATTTGGATGGACACAGGTAAAATATAGGTAAGGAAATATTTGTGAAAATACTTACCAATTGTCCTGGCGTGAGTTCTTAAAATTCCAAATACCTGTTCTGCATTAGCTGCTCTAGCTAACATTAAAGCGTACGCCACAATTGCTACTTCATACGGCTCTTTAGTTTCGTTCAAAAATCTCATATTGCGCTCTATCCAATAAATTGCTCTTTGCTGGGCTAAGGCAACTCTTGCTCCTAGGTTCTAAAAAAGTCAAAAGGTTAAATGATGTTATTTTCTTAGTTACTGTCTTAACTGCTTACCCCCGAGAGGTCCTTTACTGTAGCTAACGTTATAAGAACATGGGCGGTTAAAGAAATGTTTCGTTGCCGCATTAAGTTGTTTTCAAAATTAAGTGAGCCGTTCATCTTTCGATCCGGTAGCCAAGTGATTTCGTAGAAAGCTCCCTCAGGTGACTGATGCATTAAAAGCCATTGGACACTTCTTTGAATTAAAGACGGGTCGATGTAAATGTAGTTCTCCCACTCATAAAATGATGCCTCTTGAAAAATCCTTGCACAATAAGCAGTGAGCCAAACTGAAGACGCAGAATTGTTCCAATCGGATCGGAAAAGAGTAAACGACCCATCTTCCTTCAAAAAACTTAGTTGCCGTTGATATCCAATATTCATATGGTAAAAAGCATTTTTTTCAGCTGTTTTATTCCGCTGATTTATAAGTCGCATATACATTACTGTATATAAATTAGCTGCAAAGCTGAACATGTTTTGTTCTGCCGATTCCATTGGCAAATAAAGTAGGCTTGTGGCATTTACCGGCATTGTGGGAAAAATTGGACCAACAACATCGCCAACCACTGATATACGTGCTTTATTAGACCCGTAAACAAAATACCTCTCCACTTGGTAAGGAATTACTGGTGTTTCTGTTATATTGACATGCATATACTGAAATACGTAAGCTCGATTGCTTAAGTCTAATAAAATAGACTGATGTCGATACTGAGGTAATCCATCTGACTCCACATGAATTCGTCTAGTTACCTCATCTGTACCGAGCAAAGTACCAGCATGGACAGTTACGTCAATATCACCCAATCTTGTTGGTACTATAGGAATATAAACAATATTTGTTTGCTGGGCTTCCAAATACACGAAAAATTGATGTTCACCAAATGAAGTGCGTGGATTATAAGAACGAACTATTCCATCTTCTTCAACGTGTACAAATTTATAATCCTTTGAGCCATGTAGAACAACTGCCGCTTCAATGGCTGTGGTCATGTAGTTAAATACAGTGATTCTTATGCCTACTTGTTCACCTTGTCGACATTCTGATGGCATTTCGACGTTTATGAAAAATGGTTTAACTCCTACATACTCTAACGCACCATCAATCATGCCAAAGCCCTTCGAAGGACTGACACCAAATGCGGATACCATCCATAACGCTGGTACATCTGGTACATCTAAATTAAAAATGTACCTACCATGAGGTCCAATATTAATATCTTTCCATAACCATACATTTTCATAATGGCGTTTGATTCGATTAAAGCGATGTTTTCTGAATTCCGATATGTACGTGTCATTCCGCGTAATGCAATTTGCTTCGTCTGAACCATCGTCACAGTCGAAAAAGCCATCACATCTTTTGGCAACTGAGTAACACCTTCCAGACAGACACTCAGCGAAGCCAAGTGTAATGTTGCAATTGTCTGAACGACGCGGAATAATCGCATCGGTGAAAATTATTAATCCGGCGTATTCAAAAGTCCGGTTCGCATCAATTCCAAAAGAAGAGGATGGATAGTACACAAGTTTATCCGGTTTGCCTTCGTGTGAATACCAAATGCGTTCGTACAGTCCTGCTCGCTTTTCATCAAAGCTAGACATTTTGGATATAACATTAGCATGAGTTAGCTCATTTCCTGCTTGCATAGTGTAAAAAGCATTATCAACTCCAGAAAGCGCAACATACGCCCCCGGCTCTCCGTAGATGGCCACTTCTACTTTCTCTCCTGTACGGGCTTTTCTATTATTGATGAAAACTGTAAAGTTATTTCTCGAAATCCCGTTTACAGGAAAAGTTAGAGAATCAGCCACAACTTGACCCTGCTGAGTGATCTTCCAAATTACAATTGTGGCAACAGGAGCCATTTCAGCACTTAGTGTAACGGCCATGGTGTGGATACCTTCATCAATGGGTTCTTGCCCATTTAAGAGAATAAGTCCCTTTGACAAAATTAAATAATTAAAAGATTCGATGAAAAAATTACTGCGTATATGGAATATTATATATTCGCCGACTTTTGGATCCTTAGTACTTGTAGAAACTTGGATATGGTGATTGAGTGGAGAAAAATGGCTCATTAGCAAAAGATCCGTCTCAGCTCTATCGCCACGATTGTCAACATAATTAGCATGTATTTTCATAGACTGGATATCTTTCAAAAACTCCTTACTTTCTCTGCCTTCGTTAAGATCGAGATCGTTTCGCAGGTCTATTTTAAGTTCCCATACGCCAGGCTGCTCAGACATCTGTAACCTTCGAGTGATATAGTCCCTTCTGCCTCTCGATCTACTTTCTATGTATCCGCTGATTTCCATAGTGCCCTGATTATAAGGATCAAAAGTAATCGGCGAACCATCATGGTATTCCACGATTAAATATAAAGTAAAGGGCATACTAGGCTTAAAAACTTGTGGAGAATCACCAAGGAAGGACAACTTTATAGAGGAATTATATACTCTAGAAATAGCATAGCCAGAAATTATTTCATCATAAAATTTTTCACCAACTGTTGCTACTATCATAACATCCATATTAGCTAAATTGGGAACTAACTGTTCTAGCTCATACATAGGGTATTTGAAATCAAAAGTACCATTAAAAAACCTTAAATAAGGTAAAGTGCTCTTATAAGTACCGGTTCTTGAATCATATATTTGGTTGCCCTCAGGCTTTGCCATCCAAAAAGGCCATTTTTCATCGAAATTAAAATGCCTTTCAACGAAGTTTTGATCTTGGTAATAATTTGAGCCAAAGGTTTGATCCATGTTAATGTTTTGTTGTGTTGTTGGATTTTGGTTGTAATACGGCTGATAAAAAGAACTTCTCGGAGGTTCGTAATAAATATCTCCAACTCGGTACCTTTTATTTAATTCTTTCATGTCAAACCATCCAATTGGTCGAATAATTGCTTTAAGAGTTAGATTTCCTTTCACCGGACCTCCGCTTGTAAAATTAGCCATGACTCTGCCCTCGATAAAGTGGTCGGTATTAAAAAAGAATGCCGGCATGGTAACATTCACCTCAAACCTTGTTTGATAGTATTCTTCTACAGTGAAATGACCTTCCTCGACTTGCCCTTGGGCGACTACCCTTATAGTCCAACGTCCATAAGGTGGTTGATCAGAAAGTTTATATTGGAGACTAACACTCCCCAAATTAGACTGCCGCGAGAGCCATCGCCGAATTAAATGATTTTTAGGATCGAGCATGTACACATCTATCGCATTATCGAAACCTCTTAGTTCAGTAGTAAGTGGTATTGTTCTGAAACGCACTGTTTCACCCTGCATATACACAGGTTTATCAGTTTGTATAAATATCGTCATTGATCTCTGTGAGAATTTCAATGTGGTTTCATTCAAAAATGCAATTCCTCCCAAAATATTGTTGTACAGCCCTTCAACTCGAAGCTTATATTCTCCGACTGCGCTTGTTGGCGGAACCCGCATAAGCAAGGTTTCAGGAATGCCTTCTTTTACTTCTTTTGAATCCGCACTGACCTCAACGCCGTCTCGAGATATACTTGCATGAACAGTGATAGGATACAATGCCTGTAGAATGGACACAGTGACTTGATATATTAAACCTGGACGGACAACGTTCGATGCAGTTATAAAATAAGTTGGTTGCTTGAAGACCCTATTCCTCGAGTATTGATTGGTACCGCCTTTCCCCGCTGCTGGGAAGGTTTCATCAGCCTTACTGCTATACTGGAATGTCCTTCTTAAGTAATCTGTGTTCTTATTTGTTTTTGGAAATGCATTTTCATTCCTAAAACGGGTGGGATTTTCTGTCTGGGCTCTGTCTCTGGGGTCGATCCCAAAATCAGTTCTACTGGTCGTTGAGTAACTTTCATAATTAAATGGGTTGTTGGCCTTCGTTGTGCTCCATTGGGTTAATACAGGCAAAATAAGGCCCAATAGGGCCAGGAGCACATTCAAATTGATGAACATGATCTGCTGGAAGGAATTACTTATTATTTCCGAATTATAAACAAATTACAATTATTTATGTATGTTCAATTTAAAAATATATGTTACATTCACAGCACATTGAGATTTACTCAAGTATTATCCCTAAAAGTTGTTTCTCTACCTATCTACCGCGCGTTGCCTAGAGCACCGCCATACAAACTTGAAAATTTCCCAAATCTAACAATTTGTTTGAAATAAGCTTTCTTTAGTGCCTTCGCAATCTTATTCAGTTAATTTTGGCAAATTCAGTTTTCATTAAAAACATTTAACAATTCACAACTTTCCACGACATTTTCTGACCACCCAACGAAACTCACACCAATCCTGTTTACATAGTTGTGCCAAGGGGAACGCCCATGCTCATTACTCACCCTTTTTTAAAGCAACTGCAACTTCATCACTTCACGTATATTTTTTGATTTTGTCTTTATGACCGAAATGGAGAAATAAGAACCTTAAACTTAAATTAAATCAAATTAAAGATAAAACAAGGAAATCGTAAATTGACACTCCCGACGCCCGATCCGCTCGTATTTTGTAAACACCCTTTTCGGTACCAACAGTGACAAATTAAATTAATCGCAATTCTGTGACAAGAGTAAAATTTCCCAATATCACAGGGATTTTTGAAGAGGAAATCCAAGTTTCGCCGATATGAAATATATGGAGAACGAGTATTCTTTTAAATGTTCATACGGGCTGTTTATTCATTTCATGCACTGACATATAGAAACTGGACTGCTAACACGCGTCTGAAAAACGAGACCATTTTTAGTCTAGGCTCAAACCTTTCAGGAAAATTTTGGCAATTAAAATGCTCTAAAATCCCGCACAATTATGTTTAAACACAGCTAAATAATAAATAATTAAATTGTCACGAATCGATTTCTGTTGAATCTCGCTCAATTTTTAGTATTTTCATAAAAATGTCGCTGAAAATAACCAACGGGGTATCTGCGGGGGACCGAGATAGATATAAAAGTTATTGTTGCTACTTTTGTCTAACTTTCACATTTCACGTATATGCCAACATAATCTAAAATATGCGACACAAAGTTCCGTAGCCATCTGTTGGTCATCGTTAAACTATTGCAACAGCCGATTTTAATTTGGTTTTTATGCTTTTACTTTTGCCCAATTTGCACTTTTTTCAAAACAAATAATTTTAATATGAAGAAAAAAGTGTTATGAAGTGGACTGTATCTACTGGGGTTGCATTATTTTCATTCGAATACCAGAATAAAGTGCTATTAAGTTGTCTGCCTGGGGTATCTGCGGGGGAGCGAGATAGTTAGATTTCGGCCAAAAATTGATCTCGTTTTTGAAGTGAGTTTTTAGCCAGGACCAGCAGTCCAGTTTCTATATGTCAGTGATTTCATGAAAGGAAGGGAACGAATGGAATTTTTAGGGAATATACGGTATACGATGAAGAAAAAAAAAACTTACAAAACTTGGAATAAGATTTGTACATTTATTTTTCCGACAGTTCAAATTTTTGAAGCAGGCGGTTTAAATCCTTGAGTTTAAATACTTCTAGTGTCATTTCGAGAGCTATTTACTCCCAAATCTTTTTTTCTGTAGCGTTTCGATTCGACTCATATTCTCTTTGTGATTGTCGATAAGGCGTTTTGTGTCGCCTGGAGTCACTGACGTATAATATAATGGACCGCTCACGTACACGATTTCCCATAGAAGCGGACGGTGCGATTTTTGTTCCCTCTCTTTCGCTCTGTGGCAGTGACAGTTCGTGTAATGACGTAAAATTAACGTTCTATAATGTCAGAGATTTGTCAGCAGGCTGAATTGCAGTTAAAGATTTTTTCTGACAATTCTCTGGAGAATTGTTAATGAATACGAATTTGTTTATTGTAGCAAGTTTACTTGAAATTTCAATGCGAAGCCGCGCGGTTACATATTAATTGACCAATTTGGTTTTATTAGGACTTTCAGGGAAGCTACATAGTTAATTCCAGAGCTGATTTTCGCCCATGTTCTCTCATTCCGGGTGAAGTAAAATATAAAAGATCTTACAAAACTCCTTTTGAATGGAATTTCATTACAGTAACCTTTGACTTCAATTAATTGTTTCGTTTAAAATTAAAATAATTCAATAGAAAAATCCAATCGAAATAGTTTGAAGTTTTTGTGGACAAATTAATTGAAATCAGAGGTAGGTTAGGTTAGCTTAGGTTAGGTAGTAGTGGGTGCTCAGTTGGGGCACATTTAGGCCGGAAAAAGGCCCGTTGTGATACCACATGGAGCAAGATCCCCCATAGTTAACCCTTGAACCATATAGAGCTCCTAATGAGCTGTTCCAGGCATCTAACTCATTTCCGACACATCATAGAAAGAGGAGCCTAGACTGCGGTATCTGCATATCGCAAAAGCTGAGCATTTGGGAGAGGAAGTGCAGGATACTTTCCTCCTCCTCTTCATTAAGGCAGCTTCTGCCCTCAAAGGTAAATGAAATAAATTTGTTACAGTTTTTAGAATTTTATTAAGAAACCTCAATGCAAACAGAGTTTTGCGAGTTCTTTTCATTTCACTCGCGGAATGGAAAATGGGTATTAGTTTATTTTATCTGAGTAAGTGAGATTCTTTATTAGCTTTTAGATATGGTTCTTATCTCTTTCTAGCTCTTTAATATGTTCATTCAATTCCATGAACACAAACAAATCTAATCTAATATTTTCATAACTTAAAATTTTTCAATCACAAATTCTTGAAAATATTGGTAATTTTGCAAGGATAAAAATTTAAAAGCATATTTATGACATAAGTAATGATTTTTATTTACATTGATTGCATTTAAAGTGCATATTCTTTAAATTGTTTTTCAACAAGTATTTAAATTCAAATATTTTTGTCAGCACTCAGCAATTCCGCATTCAAAAAATCTGCGGAATCGACCCATCCATGCAGTGCGGTAAAAATAGACAGCACTATATAAATTTTGATATGTCTCATCTCGTCCCTCTGTGGCAGTAAGTTGTCAAATTGGCGGACGCTTGAGACAGGAGATTGAGCGGTCCATGTTTTATATATGTCTGTGCCTGGAGTCCACTTTATACAAACAAATATTTTGATATTGGAGTTTTTTTAAAACGAAAAATGTGAAGTGTAGTGTGGGGTAGTTAAATTCTAAGTTTGTTGAAATTGTGCGGGTGAAAAGGAATTTTGCGGCGCAAATATTCAACTTATAATTATTATTATATAATTAACTGATAGCATTTGAAGAGGAAACTAACTAACTACCTTTCCTCTTCAAAGCTGGTAAACCAGTTCATTAAAAAAAATCAGCTATTTAAATCGAAGCAAATTTTTGGGGCTTGGGATTTTTGTTCATTTCTCGTAGGATCAGTAGTGGGATCGCTGCGGCACTACACTGGCCACTTTAAATTAGCTCCGTGGGAAGAGACGACCGCAGACGACCGCGTAAAAAAGTAATCCACTAACCTGTAACTTGATGATATTTGACAAGTGACAAGACAAGTCGCTGTTTAGGCCGAAGAATACATCAAAAATGGGTGAAGTTGTTAATGAATCAGTTACTGGTCAATTTGAGAATGTGGAAATTAACTTGGGTGATGAACAAGACAATATCGACACTGAAAATAATGTAAGTCTAATAGAGAGCAAATGTTAGGAGCGTATTGGCGAATGTCTATATTACTGTAATTTTTGCTTCACTTTACTTAAAATTATCCTCCAAATCATGGAAGGTAAATTAGTTGCATCCTAATAGGTACAAATTCTTGAAGATCTCTTTGTTAAAAATACGTTTCGATTTAGTTTACATTCAGAGAAATTAATCTGGTGGCACTGTGCGGTTACGCCCCTTCATATCATTGATATGCCATGTATCATTTGTAACCTTTGTTTTACTGTGAAACATTGGTACAATAAGGCCTTTCGGGAACATAATCAGACTATATATAAATGCGTTGGGATATAAATTGTTTAGTCTTGTTTTAAAAACCCAAATTGTAAAATAAAACCTGATGTCCAACCATGGAGCGCTTTGATTAGGTATTGTACATTTGGTTGGAACTGAATGTAAACGCTGTTGCGCCATAGAAATATAAACTAAGTAAGCTTAGTTTTCACTTTTCCTTGGTTGTAACTCCGCCCTTTAATCATAGAAGAGATCTTTGATGTACATATTATTTCCATCTTTCCAACTTTTGAGACGTACTCATTAGAATAACACCCTCTTCGTTTTTTAGAAGTCCTTTGTTTTCTGCGTTCTGTTCCAGTAATTTGCTTCACTTTTATATGCATATTAAGACTATCATGTTGCCTTTCAAATTCTACATCGTTGTTCCTTATTTTCACCTTCAAAAAAATCTTAAAAATGCCTTGAATTCACGGGTGCTAGACCACCAGCAAAGCGTGATATACATAACAAACGTACGAGTACTTATATAAAAAAAAAGTGGTCGATAACATCATTTTTTAAGTTTGGTTGAAATTGATTTATTGAAGGTGTTTTGATATAAATGAATAATTATTATACGATATTTTATTTGGAATTAACTTGCATTAAAACAAAAAATACACTGACTAGACTAACATATTATTATTACTATTATTTATAGGAGCCCATACTAGAAGATGTAACTACAAATCAAGGAACAGGCGATTATTTCATTGATATAAGTGTTTCTGAACCTCAGAAAGTAGGAGATGGCATGGGATCATACTTAGCATACAAGTATTTTATTTCAATTTTAGCTTAAAAGCCTTCTAATTATCTGTTCTGTAGAATAACAACTCATACCAACATGCCAAAATTCAGCAAAAATCAATTTAGTACCATGCGGAGGTTCAGCGACTTTTTGAGACTCCATTCAATTCTTTTAGGAAAGCATATTCGCAACGGAAGAATTATACCACCAGTGCCTGAAAAGAATTTAATAGGTAAGTTAAAATTATAACTCAGCAAATAACCGTACTTGTTTTACAGACTGTTCAACAAGAAACGTTCCTCGATTTATCGTAAACCGTTCAAGATTTTTTATTAATTTTTTTTTTTTACATAAAAGTACAACAAAATGCCAACTTCTTTGCTACCTAATACATAGTCCAATCTTCATCGTTATCGAGTATCGCTTCACAGCGTTTTGACATATTTTACCACGATCTGAAAAGCATCCCCAAACATTGACCTTTAAAACGTGTTTGACGATCATGTGGAGTAGACTATGATCGGTTTATGGGTACTCATGCCCAGAATGATGCTTCATCAGAAAAATTATGTTTGACTAATCGCGGTTAAGATTTTTAGCCCTCTCCAGGCCTTAACACTTTGATGCGTTTCCGAGAGCAGGGTTTTTTGTCGCGTTCTACTATACTGGATCTTCTTTTCACTCAAACGCTATCGAATCATGTTGATGCTGATGTCGGGTCTATTCTCCAGGTGCTCCCTGATTTATATTGAAATTGCGTGTATTTCAGCCAAATGTGTTCTGGTATCAACTTTTACAATTAACAAATATAACGTAGTAAAGTTTTTAAAAAGTAGAGACATTTAGTTTGATTTATTGAAGATATATTAAAAAATATTCAGAAGTTTTCAACTGTCATTGAGCAATACGACGAAATATATGAATATAATAAGGCTTCAAATATGAAATAACTTGCACTGGCATCACACTCATTTTCTTTTTTAATAAGAAATGTTGACTAATTTAATTCAATTTTACTCAATTTTGTTACTTCATCGTTTCAATATTCTAAATTTTGTTCATTTTATTCTTTCGACAGAATAAATGCGTATTTTACACTCATTCTTTTTTAACCCTTATATTCCTTTATTATTATGAGTGGAACAATACTAAACGTTCGTTTAACATTTAAGGTAGCACCAAAGTGAAAATGAGTCAACCTCCACCGGATTCGGGAAATGGCTTGCAAGTAGAATGGTTAGAGACCCGGAGGGCGGCCTTAGAGCGCTTTTTAAACAGAGTCGCCCAACATCACGTTCTCCGCACAGAACCTGAATTTATTAGCTTTCTCGAAATTGAACAGGTGATTATTAGCATTAAACTACTATAATCAATATGTCTGGTTTTAAAATCTCACTATACACCAAATTCGGTTGTCAAAATATACACTAACACTCTTATATTATTATTCAAAAGATATTTGGTGTATTGCTTTAATATTAAATTGGTTTGGACGTTGCATAACAATTATGAACTCTATTTTAAAAAAAGACTATTGATTGAACGCAGTAGGAATAGGTATATATGTATAAAATGTAACTAAGTTTAGTATAACAAAATTCTAATTTCTCTAAGTAGGAACTTCCAAAAGCGGTCGACACTGCCGCATTAAGTGGTGCTGCGGTTATGAGGTTATTTAATAAAGTTGGAGAAACGGTCAATAAAATCACGTATAAGATGGATGAAAACGATCCGGTAAGATATTTCATAACATTTTTTAATCTAATTTAATGGTTTATTATGTTGT
Organism: Machimus rusticus; assembly: GCA_951509405.1. Lineage (NCBI taxonomy): Eukaryota > Metazoa > Arthropoda > Insecta > Diptera > Asilidae > Machimus > Machimus rusticus. The sequence goes on along the minus strand of OX608052.1, from coordinate 786,046 downwards.
TTACAGTGGTTTGATGACAAAATTTCGGAGATAGAGACAGAAGATACACACATGCAAAATTTACATTCCGCAATTAAAACGTTGGTGCAGTATCGCAAAGAACTCGCTTCTTTAACAGGTATTGTGGCTAAGTCAGCTGCAATGTTGAGCACTTGCGAAGACCACACTAGTTTGTCACGAGCGCTCTCTCAATTAGCTGATGTTCAAGTAAGTTCAATTTAATCTTTACGTATAAAATGTAATGTAGATTTCCTTTGAACTAAATAAGCTCGATCGATTTTTATTAGGGAACAAGTGAAGAATAGGGGGCTTCACTCCAATTTCAATGAAATTGCGGAGGCGCCTACCGTTTGGAGAATTTTGTGGCGGTTGGCTATATTTTCTCCAATATTCAACTTTTAATTTTTGACATTATCCAACAATTATCAGTGGAATATTTCCACCGGAAAATTCCTTTTTATCCACACAATTTCAACAAAATTATAAATAAAACGACCCCCACACTACTCTATGTACATTTCATGCCGACGATTTTTTTCAATTTTCAGTGCGAGAGCTTTAAATGATATTCCTATAAGTTTATTCTTTTTTAAATATGTACGCTATAGTTGTATAAAGCCGATTGGCGTTAAGGGGGGAAGGTAAGGGCTTCAGCGTGAAAAAAAATATCGACAAACAAGCCGGTGACGGAGCAAACTTAACGTTGGGGGGAGGTATTTCATATGTACATATGTGGGATTAAAATCCTTTGGTCGCTTTAGAAAACACTTTATTCGGGAATTCAGATTAAAGAAAACAATTCAGTGAAACAATTCAGTTGAAGTTAAGACTAAAGTAAGTTGTGCTGCTTCCACACTCGACGACCGCCAACGAACGACTCCTCCCTTAACTGAGCGCTCGCGCGGCAGAGCACACCGTAATTGTGTAAGTCCAGTTAGGGGGCGGACTCATTTCCCACATCCCGGCCATCCTGGAATTCATCGGCCTCCGATGACGAACCCTCGAGTGAACTTCCTTCGCTGTCCTCCAAACTGGTCCACGGCTTCATGAAGTCGGCAGAACTGGAAGTCGAGTTGGGCCCCTCATGCTCACCTACCTTCCTGACGTCGTAGCGGTTATGCCCTCTTTTTGCCACCACCTCGTAGGGCCCAAGGTACTTCGGGTACAGCTTTAGACCAGGGCCGAACTGCGGCCGTTTCACAACGACCAAATCCTTAGGGGAGTATCGTCGGGCGGGCTTCCTCCTTCTGTTGAAACTTTTGCGATTTTCTGCCTGGACCTTTTTGATTTGCTGCTTCGCCTGTTCCCGCATGTCTGCTCTTTCAGCCTCGAACTCCTCGATTATTTCCCGCTCCAGAAGCTCAAGTAGCCTCATGTCATCTGCCTTTAACATTTTCACGCCGAACATTAATTCAAATGCCGTCTTACCCGTTGACCTGGATGTGATGGAGTTGACAACCTGCTGCAGGCTTGGAATATGCTTGTACCACTTTTGCGGATCTTCAACTGAGAGCTTGGACAGAATTGATATTATGATCTGGTTCATCCTCTCAACCTGACCATTGGCCCTCGCGACGCCTGTGGTTATCAGAACATGATTGATTCCACGATCCCTGCAATAATCCTGAAATTGCGTCGACGTAAAGGCAGTTCCTCTGTCGGTTATCACCCGCCTGGGATTACCGAATATATCACTCTGGGCCTCCATCTTCTTAACTGCTTCTTCGCTCGATGTAGATTTTACCGGATAAAGCCAGGTAAACTTCGTAAAAGCGTCGATTATGACGAAGATGTACTTGTAATTTTTCGCCGTGGATGGTAGTGGCCCAAGATGGTCCAAGTGAAGAGTGTGTAAGGGGAGGTCCATCTTCTCGATCGGCTCCAGGAATCCCTCCTGCTTACCCTGCTTCCGTGATGCCAATATGCATGGGATACAATTTCTTACCACCGACTCTGCCTTCTTCTCCAGTCCAGCCATGAAATATTCCTGCCTCGCCAAAGCAGATAGCTTTTTCGAATTCACATGACCCTGCTCGTGAATGTTTTTCAATACTTCGCGTTCGAGTCGTTTTGGTACGACTAGCAGGTACCTTCCGTCTGAAAACTTAAAAAGAACGTCGTTACGAATGAGAAAGTCTTCGAATGGTTTAGATTTCAGCACTTCGAGGATCAGGCGACAGTGCTCGTCATTTTTTTATCCGGTCCGAATTTTTTGCAAAATGCCGGCTTCCACAGGGAGTACGGACGGGTATCGACTTAGAGCATCAACGTGACGCATGGCTGTTCCAGCGCGATGATGCACGACACAGTCGAACTCCTCCAAGATTAAGGCCCACCTTGCAATGCGACTGGAAATTTCCTTCTTCTTCATCGTCAGCTGGAATGCCTTGCAGTCCGTGTAAATATCAAACTTTAGGCCCAAAAGAAACGGTCGTAGCTTTTTCAAAGACTTGATGATGGCGAGCACCTCCAACTCGTAACTCGAGTAGTTCTTCTCACAACTCGTCGTCCTGAAACTGACATAGTACACCGGATGAAATGAGTGGTCGTCGTAATGTTTCTGCAGCAAAACAGCTCCGTAGCCCTCCTTGCCTGGCATAGGTGTGCAGCTGGGTTTCCAGACTAGGGTTGAACGGCCTGAGCACAGGTCCACTGCAAAGGGCTTCTTTGAACAGGCTGACTGCATCCTGTTGGGCGGCGGTAAAAACAAATGGAACGCCTTTTCGGGTAAAGTCGTAAAGTGGCTTCGCGATGACGGAATAATTCCGCACAAACTTCCGGAAGTAACCGGTTAGGCCGAGAAAGCTCTGTAGCTGTCTCAAATTTCTTGGAGTTGGGAAGTGCCTCACCGCCGCAGTCTTTTCCACTGAAGGTTTCGCACAGCCGTTCTCGATGCAATAACCGAGAAACTCTACCTTCCTCACCAGGAACCTACACTTCCGCCGCTTGAAATTTAGCCCGTACGCCTCAGCATGCTTCAACATGTCTCTAAACTTCTCGACGGCCTCTTCCTCGTCTCGTGCGGGGATGATTACATCATCCATGTAGACTGCTATGGTACCCTTCCTAATAAAACTTTGCAAAACTGCATGTACGTACCTTTGGAACACTGACGGAGCATTAGAGAGTCCGAAAGGTACCTTCAAGAACTCGTAGTGGCCATCTGGAGTAATAAACGCAGTGTACTTTTGGCTTGCTTCCTCGACGTCTACGTGGAAAAACCCGTCTTTCAAGTCCAGTGTAATAAAAAATCGGGCACTGTGCAAGCCCTCTATTACATCTTCGATGTTAGGGAGAGGGTATCTATCCCTTATCGTCTTACGGTTTAATTCCCTGAAATCAACACAAAGTCGATACATACCGTCTTTTTTCCTTGCGAGGACGATCGGACTGGCGTAATCGGAGCAACTGGGGCGGATGATGCCGTCATTTAGCCACTTTTCTATCTGTTCGTTGACAAACTCCCTCTCCTTAGGCGCCAACCTCCGGGGCTTCGAGTAAACGAGAATTTCGTCGGTAAGGACAATCCTCATCTGGACACAGGATTTCTCGGGCTTCACAGGTTTGTACGCGGTTATCAGCTCCTTGATGACTCCTTTATATTGAGGACTCTCAATCTCGTCGATGCTGTCGTGCTCCTCCCTCTCAATTAACGCGGCTACGTCTAGCCGAGTTAGGAACTCGTCGTCGCTGCAGCTGCCAGACGTTTTAGTGATTAAGATGCGCCCGTTATCCATTAGGACTCTTGCATGCTTAAGTACATCCCTCCCTAGCAGCACCTCTTCCGGTAGCCAAACGTCTGGGACGACGTGACATTTCGCCTCGTAACCATCCCCGTTGATTGTCAGGGTTTGTAAGGTTGAGTGAAGGGTTTGCTGCGTGTTCCCCCCAAAACCGACCAACTGGATGCTGGGACCAACTTCTGCAACTTGTGGTAAACTATTAAAAATTGATCTTCTCAAAAGAGTTACCTCGCTGCCGGTATCCACTAGAGCTGTACAATTTCTGGGTCCTATCGTGATAGGTATTCTGGTGTCCGACGTCTGGATAGAATTAATCTGGGGCACGTTTTTTGGGGTTACCTCCTTGGGTTTTTTCGACTTGGGGCAACCAGCTGCCGTGTGGCCAAATTCGCCACAATTAAAACACTTCGTCCCCTTTCCCTTATCAGGGCAAGCACTGCCAAGATGAGAGAGAGATCCGCAATTAAAACAATGCTTCTTAGATGAGCGATGTTTCGAATCTTTCCCCGGGGATGGCGACTGTCCCGTTGAGTTCCCTTTCTTCGGTTCTGTATGACTTTTCATAGTTTGGTATATTTTAAATTTCTCCTTCAATTCATCGACGTTCTTAGCCTCGTACAGCACTGTTTTACTTACGACGTCATCTGCTATGCCGGCAATGACATAAGCCACGAGTGATCGTTCGTCAACAGATCCCGTATTTGCAATGTGCTTCATTGAGTACAAATACTCTAAAAATGTTTCGTTCGGCAACTTTTTTCGACTCCCTAGCCTATTATGGACGCTCAAACTGGACGGGGCGTCGTCAAATTCCCTTCTCAGAAAACCCTTAAGGTTTTGCCAGCTTGTAATCCCAGAGGCGGCCTCGACTGCCAGCCTTGCGGCGCCCTTGAGTAGTCGACGTGCGTAAAGGTACTTCTGTACCTCATTCCAGCCGCAGACGGCGGAAATGTCGTCAAATTCCTTCACCCATTTATCAAACTGCTTACCTCCTTCTCCATCGAAGCGTTCGAGCGACTCCTCGATGTCCTTGAAGACAAAGTTGTTCGCCGTGGTCATCTTAGCTTCTTCGTTCGCAGGCATCTTGGACTCGGTTCCCTGCTCGTCGTCAAAATTCGCGGCTTGCTCCTCAGCTTTTCGATCGTCTTTTCGGCTTTCGGCCTCACCGCTCACCTCTTGTTCCTCCACGACTTCTTCTGTCTGAGCCTCTCGATCCCCAGCTCCCCCTTCGGCTTCTGCGGCTTCTTCTTCGCTTTCCCTTTCGGCTCCTCCGGCTTCTTCCTCAGCTTCTTCTTCGCTTTCTTGGCGTCCTTCTCCAACTCTGAGTCGTGAACGAATTTGCAAGGCGGTCGCGAGCCTTTGCACCAAATCCTCCTTCACACGATAACTTTGGGATAGGCCTCTGTCCCTGAGCAATTGCTGCAATCTCGCTGTCTTTAGTTTTCTCAGCCTGTCCATACAATTTCTGCAACAAGTCACACGGAAAACGTGGTTGCAGCGGTAAAATGTCAACTGTAAAAATCCTGCCGGCGGCTGACAGCGGCTACTGTGTGACCGTGTGTGGCATAACGGCTAACGGCGGACGGCGGCAGCAATTGTGAATCGGCGATTAATTCACAATTGTTTCTTTACTCTTTCCTTTTTCGTAGGCTGTAAAGCGACGTTCTTCTTAGGATGTAATATCCCGGTTGAGCCCCCAGGTTGTGGGATTAAAATCCTTTGGTCGCTTTAGAAAACACTTTATTCGGGAATTCAGATTAAAGAACACAATTCAGTTGAAGTTAAGACTAAAGTAAGTTGTGCTGCTTCCACACTCGACGACCGCCAACGAACGACTCCTCCCTTAACTGAGCGCTCGCGCGGCAGAGCACACCGTAAGTGTGTAAGTCCAGTTAGGGGGCGGGCTCATTTCCCACATGTATGTAGAAAGTGTGTACCTAGTATGAAATGAATCGCTAATGTAGTTTTTGAATGGCAGTGGACACGGACTTTTAAAAAGTGGTTTCGAGAAAAACGCGTTTAAAGTTTTAAAAAATAAAAAAATTAAAAAAAAACATTTTTGTTTTTCAACTTACACTGAATCATCGATTCCAGATCGATCCATAGAGTACATTATATTCTTGAAACGTTTATTTATAACAAAAGACGAAAAAAACAAAATCGATTCTTCAAAAGTGCAAGCCCTCCCCTCAAATAAATAAATAATTTACATATATTATAAATTCGGCATATTTCTGTATTTTTGGTTGATTTTTTTCACACAGCTTTTTTGATTTCTTTTTTAAATCTTGTATAGTTATCGGGAAGACATATTTTATTCTTCTTTTAACATTTTTACTTTTATTAATATTTTGAAAACAAAAATGATATAAAAAACGTTTGATTCAAATTTCCAGTTATCCATTTAATCATTTAAAACCAGAACTATCGTGTAACGGTTTTTAAAAATAACATTTCAAGAGAAAAGTGTTTAGAAATATATTATTATTATCTGCGATTCCTCGGTTGAAAATCAATTATGAAGTTTTAACTCTGTGAGCCACAGAATTTTGAAACCAAAAAGGACCATGTTGCACAGAAGATTTATTTCTTTTTACATAAACAAAGTTTGTTTATTTTTATTAAGAAAGGAATGGCATAATATAAAAACACAAAGAAATAATCATAGTTCTGGCAATAAAAACTTCCACTTGTACTATAGCAGCTGATAAACCTGTACTGAAATCTCCAAATATTTCGAGGTGGTTCAAAAAATATCTCATCGTGCATATTTACGCATAAAAAAGATGGGACAATTTTAATACCGCCGTACATTAAAGAGTTAAAGTATTTTATAATCAAAAATGAATTGTTTTTTTTTAATTACAGTATGATAAAACTTGAAAATACATACATAATATATTTTTTTAATTTTAGGAAAAGGTAGAGCTTCTCAGAACAGAGCAGGCTAATTCGGACTTTTATATATTATCAGAAATTTTAAAGGATTATACAGGACTCTTAGGAGCCGTAAAAGCCGTATTCCATGAAAGGGTAAAAGTGAGTAAATATTTTATTAAATATTTATGGTATATAGTATTCTATATATCAATATAAAGAAAGTGCACGTAAGTAGAATCAGAAGTGTTTTAGAAATAATTACACATGCAAATAAATAATAAGTCCGTTTATCATTCATACAAAAAGGGAAATTGCAAAGAAAGTCAGATTTTTAAATATTTATTTTAGAAAATCCTTTGTAGTCATACTATAAAAATAAATTGCGATGTTGTTTTTATGTTTGTGATTCCTGTGTTCAAAATATGTCATAAAAGACTATTATATTATTTTATTTATTTATTGCGCACGCTCACAGCAATAAACACACTAGCGAAGTGAGTGTGTTTAGCTATCAGCGTAAACAATCGGCTACGCACCGCCAGAGTTGCACATTAAAGCACGAGTGGATAATAAGCCACTTTACAACCGGAAAGGCATGCGTTTTAGTGGCACTTTTCCCTCACGCGTGGGGAAAAATAATTTACCTAACAACTATATTCTCGGAATTTAATTTTATAAAACCATTGATTACCATTGTTTTGGAAATAAATATTTTAAAAGAACACACACAATCAGGATTTTGTTGATATAAATAAAAGACTCAAATGGACAAAGTTTTGAATTATATTTTCTAGGTTTTTCAAAACTGGCAGCACGCTCAGCTTCAACTAACAAAGAGAAGAGAAAACAAAGCAAAACTTGAACTTTCGGATAAAGTAGACAAATTGGGTCAAGCACAGAAAGAGGTTACAGAAGTAAGTATTTAATAGGTATAAAATTTGTGAAATAATTTTTTTTAATATTGCTTCCACCCGAAACAACAAAAATTCAATAGTACAAACAATTTTAAAAACGCTGAAGAATTGCCCTAATTTTTTATTCAAAAAATACAACTAAACATCCAGCCATTTGTGAATCACTCTTTTAACTTTTTCTTTCGTTGCTCTCATTTCCTCTGTGTCTTTCATGCTAATAGAACCCAGATCCTTACAGTGAGCATAAACTAAGAAATCATACGAAAACCATTATATTTTTTATGGTGAATTCTATTGGTGACTTACGTGGAACGACATTTGAATCTCCTTCCTCATGTTCTTGCACGCCCATCATACGCCAAGGATCTAATTGACCATGTGTTAGTATTACATTAGACACGTTTGGACTCATACCGCCATATGCTAAATTCGTTCGAATTGTGTTATCATAAATAGTGGCGTTAGAAAATCTAGAACATTTTTAAAGCGTACGAAGTGTTAATTAAAATGAATTAAAAACACATGTTTACTTTTCGCCATACGCATCTCTGCAGGTTGAAATGTAAAGTTGAACTGGGAAACTTGATCCGAAAGGCTGATTGTTCGATCCAGATGTTTGATACCAACCGTATTCTGAGCATGTTTGGTAGAACCATTGTCTCACTTCAAAAATTGCAATTAATTTATTTCATAAATGTAAACGATATCATTTACTTATTGAGTTATTAGTTATTTTGGTATCATTCAAACTCTTGATTAACTCTGAGTAGGAAAAATCATTACATTTAGTAGACCCTACCTTTGAGAGAAGCCATGAGGCAACACCCAAGGTATCATCCTCTCCCGAAAGTATTTTTTCACACGCCTTTTCAATATCCCCGGCACTATGATAAAATATTCAAAATATTTTGTTTAAATACAGTTTTAAAATGTTAATTACTTGTGACCTTGCACGAGTCCAGCGAAGATATCAGACAATGTGCCAAAGAAAGACCATATATCCATTTCATTTGAAGAGTCGAAATTGTCACAGATTTTTAACATTTCCTTAACTTCGTCTGCTTTGTTATTAGCTAACATTTCTTCTAATTTCTTGAATGCTCTATTAACTCTGTCGTAACACTTCTGCCCACCTACTATTTTTATAGATTCGCCAACAATTTCTTTGTATTCTACAAATGCAACAAAGATATACTGACAGAACAGATGATCTTATTTTATTATAATATATACCTGTAAAATCCACTTTAGCTAATAGAGGTGCACTTGAACCCCATGATCCAGTCGCTATTTCTGGGTAGAGACGCTTGAACCAAGTAACCATCGTAGCAGAATATGATCCGCCAACTAGAATTACTCCGGAATTGCTCAGACCCGGCACAGTTGTCTTAATTTCTTTTATAAAATGCGCAAGATCAGCAAGGGATTGCTCTGCACTGAGGTATTGAAGGTTTGCCGTCGATAGATCTCTGAAATCGTATCCTTTATATTATTCTTCGGATCGGTATAATATATTACTATTACTCTGTGGGATAACTTTTTCCATAATAACGGTGCTCAGTGTAGAACATATAGCCGTTTAAATCTTTGGCCATATCAAACATATGACCTCCGCGTAGGTATCCTTCTGAAATAGCCCATTCACCTCCAACGAAAATAAAGATAGGTCCATTATCCTTAAAGTACTGGTCGTTGGCCATATATCTCTAAAATTACCTTGCTTTTTAATTCTACACTCGATTTCAATTTGTTTTTACCATCTTCCACGTTCTTGTATCGGACGTATTGAAATTGTCCAATTTTTGTTGAATCCATTCTGTACGAATCGTTGATCTACCTTTTATAAAAGTAATTGGAGGTTCTCGGTGAAGATTTTCAAAAATTTGTTTGAGGACAGAGTCTGCCTCAGCAAGTGAGGAGAGTCCCAATACCGCTATACAAATGACTAGTACTCTCATTCTTTCACATTCAACATGGAAAACTGAAGACAATTACCGTAGTCTCTTTAAATAACTTCGGGTGCCACTTGAAGCATTTACTGATAACTCCTACTGCGCCGAAATGAGATTAGTTTCTTGATTATCGAATCGTGACCTGTTTACAACTTGATAGAGGTAAAATTTATAGTGGCAATCTCCTTGACAGTACTTTAAGTGGAAAAATTAAGTTGGCATTGGGAAATCCACAACTTGTGTAATTCAAATCAAATTAGGATTAGATACATAATTAATTCGCCTAATTATTTTTATAAATAACCAGATTAGTGTACTTAGATAGTACATATTTATTTGTGTGTTAAGTGGTCATTCTGTAGGGACGGCCGTTTTTTGGCCGAAATTAAATAATTCAATTTATACATATTATGCTTACTGGACTAAAAGAGCAAGAGCTGTTCGCAACGCAAGTATGTACCTACTGAAATACGGTGCCTACGATATTCGAAATTGTTATTAGCTGTGTTCTTTTCGTCTATCCTGAACAAAAGGAGATTTTATATTGAACGGAAACTTACTAACAGTTCCTCTGAATGAGGATTTGGAATTTGCATCAATATTACATCAAATTGCCATGATTTTAATAATGCAAAACTTCAAAATTTGAACTGAACATTTTACAGATTAATTTTTTACTTCAAAGTGGAAACAAATCAATGCAACTTGATGCTATTTTTAGTATTTTAAATGTTTGTTGTACGAATTTCATATGATAAATTTCAAATCAATACAAAATCTCCTGTTGTTCTGGATAGACGAAAAGAACACAGCTATTAATTGTTACTCTATGACTCGTAGCGCCGAGAAGTTAACATATTAATTCAAAAGTAATGCAGTTACGAAGGAAAAAGTGCGATTGGTTTTTTCTTAATTTTTTTAGACATTTGTAAAATAAAATAAAATCTTGTCAACACGATTAAACGACCGGTTACTGTGGCAACTCTTTTGAATTATTGTAAAGTTTCAAGGAAAGGTCCAGTGGAACTCGATATTACTAGGGCACCGATTCGAAAAACGAGGTTTTGAGGAAAACGGATGTCTCCGCTTGCCAAAATTCTTAGCCCTGCGTCCCAAAAATTTTAAAATTGAATTTTTTATGAGCGTTTAAAAATATCAATTTTCATTTTGTAGCTCTATGAAGAAAAAAAAATTAAACAGTGATATCAAACGTATGTCAATATTCACATGAGTCAATTAGTCTTTGAGTAATTTTGTACGCCCACGATAGATTGTTACCTTTAGTTTTAGTGTGAATAGCAACAGAAAGAATTCACATTTCGTTGTGAAGCTTTGAAAATAAGTTCTTAAAATGCTTTGCTAGCAGTTTATCTGATGTTATATGAAATAAAAAAAGTTTAAGTCTGATTGGTATCATTTTGGTTTTGAACTTGCATACTAATTAAATAATAATGGTCCATTTCTTATGTGTGTGAATCAACAATTTTGTTCGGATGCATGCTCTTTTTAATATCTCCTTAACTGCTTTTAAACAGATAATAACAGGGCAGATAAGTTGCAAACGAATGAGATTATTGTGGAACGGTGCAATGGGTGCAAAGCTATGAAACATAGCACAGCTGAGTTGCTGCAACGAGGTCTTCACACAAGCCCTCGAATAATATGGCGTTTGAATTACACGAAAGCCTCGCATAAGCACGGCTAAAGGTTGCGGCAATCCTCGAATAACACGGAACGCACTTCACTTTGTGAATAACAGGAACCCGAACAACTTGGAACCAATTAATGGGTTGCTTGTAATTAGCTTAAGTGCCCAAGTAGCCCAATCAGATGACCGCTTAGCTACTTTAATGTTTTTTTTATTTAGTTAATCGCAACATTCTTCACAGAACTTAAAAATCACAACTTTTCATTTTTGTTTAAATAAAACAAAACATTCGTATAATACGTATTAAAGTTCATATCTACCTAATCACTTGATGGAATGTAAATAAATAGGTACCTCAATCACTTGATGGATTAGTTAATTACTATCGATTTCTTCAATTATAACTTAATCATTTCAATTTTAACATTTTTAGTGGGAGGCAAAGGTGCAAAGATGTCAGAAAGAATTTGATGATATTTCTGTGGAAATAAAAAAGGAAATTGAGAGATTCGAAGAAAATAAAACGCAAGAGTTGAAGGCCACAATAATAAAGTATCTTGAAGATCAAATGGCGCATCAACAACAGGTAAATGCTTTTCTGAATGACTTACATTTAGTTACCAAGTTTATTGAAACTTTTCAGCTCGTAAAATACTGGGAAGGCTTCACTCCATCAGCAAAGGAAATTGTCTAAACTGAGCAGTTGTTTTCTCTTAAAAATTGGATAAAACTTTTGCACATTTTTAAATTTCATATCTTTATTCTTCTAATATATATCTGTCGATAATGAAATACACATATGTATATGCAGATAAGGATCTTGTTTTATTTACTTCATGGTTTAAGTAAGAGAATTTATTGTTAAAAGTGTGAGCGCAATATGGGCTGAGCTAGACACAAAAAAGTCCAAACCTAGACAAAAATCCGACAGAGCTAAAAATTTCCACAGACCTTTGAATATTCCTTTTAAATAAAATGTGAAAAGTCTCCATCGATCCAACATGTGCTAAAATTTTTATTCAAGGTCAAAGCTAATAAAAATCAGTTTTTCGCGAATATGTACATATATACGGTTAGTTCTACTGTAAAAATAGCTATTGGGCCTTATTCTCGAATCCGCCGGGAATCAAATCCGATCGGAATGTAGGAAATTTCTAATCAGAAGAAGATTTTTAAGAATCGAGTTCTCTGAGAAATGCCAGCTTACGTGTGAATCTCCTACAATTCGAATTGATTTCCTTCGGATTCGAGAATAGGTTCCATTATCAAATTTATAAAGTATACGATTTCCGACAAAAAATGTTCTGACATTTTTCCTGCTACAGACGATCGTTCGCATGTTATGGCTATTTAGAAAACTGTAAACTGAGAATTCTCACTAATATGCACTCCTTTCCACACCACCTTGACGATAAGGTACATGGCGCATTTTTTTGGCGGTCTAGCACCCGTGAATTTAAGACATTTTTCGGATTTTTTTTAAACTGAAAATAGTGAATTGGGTATATTATTAGACCACAGGTAAGATATATTGTGCAACAAGGGCATATTACCTCACGCAAATGCTGACGGGGCACGGGCACTTCCGATCCTTCCTCTATAATATGGGGAAGGTACCGCGCCCGTGCTGCGCCTACTGTGATTCCCCATCCGACTCCGCTCGCCACACATTCTTTGAATGTGTCCGGTGGAGGGCGGAGCGGGCCGACTTGGAAGCGGTGACGGGCAGCATAACCCCTGACAACTTAGTCCGGGCTATGCTGCAGTGTGACGACTTCTGGCGGAGGGTTGCCTCGTTTGTGAGAGGGATCCTCCGTCAGAAGGAGAGAGACAACAACAGGGGCTCCTAAGGGGCCCCTGTTGGCTCTGTGTTGTTTGCTTGTTAATTTATTTAACTTATTGGGTGCTTGTCTGTTTTGGAGTCTGCCTGACAAAAACAGGGGTCCCCTCGGGGACTCCTGTTGGCTCTTCGTGTTAATTTATTTTAATGGTGTGGGGAAATATTTATTTATTTCTTTTTACGTCGTGTGTGCCGACAAAAACGGGGGCTCTTTGGGGAGCCCCTGTTGGCTGTGTGAGTGGAGACGGATGTCTGTGTGGTGTGTGTATTGGCTGACGGGACATCGCCTCCCTTGGGAGGGAATGTCCCGCCAGTGGTGTGGAGGGGGGTTGACAACAGCGGGTGCTCTCTTCTGGGGCACCTGCTGGCTGCCTTTATTATTGGGGGTGCCGACAAAGGCAGGGGTCCCTTATGGGCCTCTGCTGGCTGTGTGGTTAGCCTGTATGTTGCATGGAGTGGAGTGTGCCTGCGTGTGCGGGCGAGTGAACAGGGCTCCACCCCGAAGTAATATCTAATAAGATGGTCCCGGGGTGGGGTTCCTGGAGGGGGGAGCGGGGTTTTAGCCGGTAGGCCTGGCCTTTGGCCAGGGAGTCCGGCACAGGGGCGGCTTCGGCCTCCCCAGTGCGTACGGCATTTCCCCGCTTCCCTAAAAAAAAAAAAAAAAACAACAAAAAATTGTGCAACAAGGGCGGTGCGTAGCCGATTGCGCACGCTGGCAGCAATAAACGCACGAGCGAAGCTAGTTTGTTTAGCTGCCAGCGTAAGCAAGCGGCTACGCACCGCCCGAGTTGCACATTAAAGCACGAGTGGATAATAAGCCACTTTACAACCGGAAAGGCGTGCGTTTTGGTGACACTTTTCCCTCACGCGCGGGGAAAAATAAATAAGAAAATTAGTAATCTTTAAGAATGTAGCTATGGCCCATGTCAGAAGTAAAGAAAAAGAAATTTTTTTTTGACAAAGTATTAGGTTGTTGCACATGAAATGTCGGATTTCAGTTTGAGGTTAAGTTGGGTGTGATTTTAATATTAAAAACCGCCACGAGGGGGACATAGAGTTGTTGATTTTCATAGGAGATGTACTCCTGCACATTTGGATGGTATCAGTTCTATGCTAGACTTTGAAGGTATAGGACAGGGTGAAAAAAACTCTAAATATGAATAGTACTGAAAAACGGATACTTTACCTTTATGAGTTTAAACTCGGGCACAATGCAGCGGAGGCAGCCAGAAACATCAACAGCGCATTTGGACCTGACACTGTAAATGAAAGAACCTTACAGCGATGGTTCGAAAAATTCCGATCGGGCGACATGAATCTTGAAAACGAGCCACGTGGACATCCAGGATCATCCATCGACAACAACGAACTGCTATCTGTAGTGGAGTCTGACCCTCGCCAATCTGTAAGGGCTATCGCAGAAAAGTTGAATGTGCACTATTCGACAGTTTCCCGTCACTTAAACGCGCTTGGGAGAATCAAAAAGCTCGACAAGTGGGTCCCTCATGATCTGACTGAGCGAAACATGATCAACAGACTCGAAATTTGCATTTCTCTGCTCTCCCGACACAAAACGGATCCGTTTCTGCAACGAATTGTGACATGATGAAAAGTGGATTCTATACGATAATCGTCGTCGAAGTGCACAATGGTTAGATGCTCACGAGGCGCCAAAACACATGCCCAAGCCGAGTCTTCATCCGAGGAAGATAATGGTGACTGTTTGGTGGTCTGCTTCTGGAATTATCCACTATTCCTTCTTAAAAAGTGGTGAAACTATCAACGCTGAGAAATACTGCTCCCAACTGGAAGAAATGCACCAAAAACTGAGCGTTAAGCAACCTAGATTGATCAACAGAGATGGAGTCATACTTCTTCACGATAATGCACGACCCCATGTCTCAAGAACTACGATCCAAAAATTAAACGCTTTGCAGTATGAAATTCTTCCTCATCCACCATACTCACCGGACTTGTTGCCAACCGACTACCACTTCTTCAAACATTTGGATCATTTTATGGCGGGGAAACAATTTCATAATGAAGACGCCCTCAAAATCGCCTTCGAGGAATTCCTTCAGTCCAGAAATTCGGATTTCTACAAAACTGGCATAGACGCGCTTGTATCACGTTGGGAGAAGTGTATTGTATCTAATGGTGCCTATTTTGATTAATAAATATATGTACAAAAAGAGCAACAATCTTTTAAAGTTCCTATAATATATCCGACATTTCATGTGCAACAACCTAATAGCATGCAATTGAAATTTTGAATACCGAAAACAGTCTATTTTTCCTGTTTCTTTTCCGTAAAAAAAAGTTTTTAAAATAAAAATTTTATGGATACACTGGCCATAGCCACTGGCGTGCAGAAAAAACTAGTTTCGAAATAAATGAGTTTTAAGTGTGTATGGAGGGCCAACCGTTCGCTTCCTGATAAGGCTGTGTAGAGCCTATATTATCGTCAACATCATTACAAAAATTCAACAGCATATTCTCGAAGGACTATACTTTCGAAATATGTATTACTATTGTATTATGGGCGTTTTTAGAAATTCATGGTTGCTTGCATTCATTTCGTCAAACTTGCAGTCGGTTTACTTTCACGCAAGTCAACTGCGCAACTGCATATTTGAACAAAATCCGTCATTTTAATTGCATTCATAGATGTCCTCTCTCTCGCACCTCTAGCTCTACTTGAGAAAACCGTTAGAACATTTGACAGCTCTCAATCTTCTTCTTTTTAATCAGCGAAGTCAGGTTCTTATTTTGGTTGCAAAGATGCCTAAAACTTGCGTGGTCAGATTGCATTTGTGAACATTAAGGTTGAATTATCGAACACTATGCAAAAGCAAGTTTTACGCAACTATGCATTTCTAAAAACGCCCTATATTAGACCACCGGGTCCCCTTGAAGATAGAACTCTTTTCTCACAGAAGAATTTATTTTCAGTTTACGGTTTGGAGTTAGTATGGGAAATTAATATTTTGATATACTCGAATAATCAAATTGGATAAATCAAAGATGCGCATCTTATATTTGAATTCCCTTCTATGATTCTGTTCTTGCAAACTTATACTGCTGAATTTGAGTATGATTAAGTAGTCAGATATATTTATACAGAGTACAATATGATGTCGACAGATTTTAACCCATTACACAAAAAACGCTTTGTCAATGTAATTGCAGAATTAATATAAAACTTTAATGACTGTATAATGCATTTATTGTAACCCAACAAACTCTATACATATGAAAATTACAGTTGAGATAAAAAATTATATGTATATGTGTCAAATTAACTCTATGCTGGCATTTTTTCTAAACATAATTTATCTTAAATCAAGACTTTATTTAATGTTAAATTGACTACTTAAAAAACAAACATTTAAAATTTAGTTTTTTTGTATCCAAAATAATAATTTTGAATAGCAACCAGACCTTATTTAAAAAACATAAATGATGGTGTAACATGAATATGTAGATGTCTGAATATATTTATATATTTTTATACAAGTATACAATTTATTTTCATCACATTTATGTATAGCCATAAAACAAGACCTACACAGAACCAGATAATCTTCAGAAAGTTTTTCTTAGAGTTTCTTTTGGGTTTAAATTTACATTTTGCTAGAATCTACTTCCAAAATAACATGTTTCACCACAGTTAAATTTGAACTACGTTCACTATTTAATCGTAATAGATCGTTTCTTTTCTTCTTTCCGTAATAAGCGATTTCTGGTAAACTAATGCTGCTTTGTAAAATATTGTTGTCTTGGCATTTTAGAAGTGCTAGTGAAGATTTACCAGATTCATCTAATATTATGTTCAGTTTCGCCCCAGTTTTTTTCATATCGCGTGCTTCTGTGAACGGCATTAACGTGCTTTGTTCTAAATTTGTTCTAGAAATTAATGGGATTTCATGAACACTTTCTGCGGAAGAACACTTTTGGTTCCAACCCTTCGTAGAGCTTTCAGTCTCTCGGCGTGATTGTATTACTGGGCAGGAGTCAAAAAACAATTTGCATGCATGCGATGGTTTAACAATTCCGCTTAAGGATTGATCTGAGCGCTTCTTTCCTGTTCCTTTTCTTTTAGAAGTGCTACTTTCGCCTTCAAATAAGCCGCAGCAATTGTCTTCATTACTAGTAGTGTTTTCGTTGCTTCCATTTTTAGTTTCTTTGTTATATATTATGCCCATATTATCAATAGGAATAAAAAGTTCTTTCTCGTGGATATTAACAGAAGATCCAAAATCTTGAGAAGAATACAATGTCTCCTCCAGAGGGGTCATAATACTTTCACTCATGTAGTTTATATGTATAGGAGATGTTTGCAAAGAGCTCGGCTTCAGTTCCACTTCTGGAGGTGTATAATATACAGATGTTTTGCTATCCTCAATACTTTTTGTGGAAAAATTTTCTGGATTTTTCAGTTTCACCTTGATTATGTGTTCCGTTGAAGACTCCGATATGTTGGTTTTTAAGTACACATCAAAGTCTGCAAAAATACAATGAAGATTATTACAAATGAACATTTCGAAGGAAAAGCAAAACAAATAACTTAGAAACAAGCATAATGTTTGAATTTGAAGCATGGATTTGGTTACATTAATAAACTCATCATTTATTTATTTATTTATTTTAAAGGAATAAAAAGTTTAAAAACAACGCAGAAAGAAGTAAAAAATTGTTTGTCACATATACATATTTACAATATTATGCATAAGTTTAAAGTCGCCCATGCATATGACATCAATTGAATATACCAGGTATTCAAGGACTATGATGGTGAAAAAATCAAATGTTTACAATAAGGTTACTTTTTAATTATAAGATAAATGAAGGGTACAGGGAAAGAACAATATCACATTTTTTTTAAATCAAGATGATACTATTGAAAAGATAAAATAAAATACTTTAATTATGAGCAATAATAATCCTTAAAAATCCAATTCGAAATTGTACAAATTAGCACTTTAAAATAGTGTAAAAGCTGAGAGCACGAGTGCGTCAAGCTGGCAGCGCCACCCATCTTTAAGTAATTAAAAAAACGATACGCCAAAATAATATACTCTTTATGGGCTAATTATGTGTCCAAATAAAAATTGTCGTTTCGAATTGAGAATAGGTTCGATTTGTGCCGCACAAAATCTCTCCAACACATTATTCTATATAAAATAATTTGCTAAAAATCTGATAAAAATATTTTGATGGTTTAAATGCACATACATAACTCACCTCTATTTATTTCTTCTTCGCAACGACCACGACAATTTTCGAAGTAAAAGCTCGGCAGATTCTCTAAAACTTTATTTAATGTTTGTTGTTGATATTTGTAGCCCTCTCTTAGGCGCAGAACTTGATGTGCACTAAACTTGCGAATTTTGTTTCGCTGAAATACATAATTTTCCCGAACCCAATTTAATTGACCTGTAGAATAGTCGCGCACTCGCCTTAACTGGTCATAATACTGATCACGCAAAGAGGTGATATGATGGGAGCCAATATCCCTAATTTCTTTTAGATGTTTGGCCTGTGTGCCATAGCTACTCTGAATCCATTCAACTTGCTGTGCGCAGTTTTCTCGAATTCTATTAACCTTTGATGAAAGAAAAAGAATTATTGCATATCTAAGACTATGGGCCAAACCAGATTTTTCTTTTCAAAAATTGGGTAAAAATGTACTACACTACTCCAAACAATTAAGGGAACAAACAAAAATCTAAATTTTGTAGTAATTTTTGATGGGCTGTATCTAAGCGAGAAATTGAATTGAAAATTGTTTGGCTGAAAATTCCAAAAACTAGAGTTGTGGAGCTTTAAAACTGTTTTTTTATATCCTCGATACGATCATTTCTCGCTTAGATACAGCCCGTCAAAAATCACTACAAAATTTAGATTTTTTGGTTGTTCCCTTAATTGTTGGGAGTAGTGTAGATTAAGTTGCCTGTGCCAAACGAGAGGAGCCTTTTAATTGACTTTGTATCGACATATAAGTACACGCAGTACTCTGATATTAAATACAGTCGGGAAGTGGAGAAAGAAGAGATTGAAGTTGTTATTTTTGTTCAAATGCTAGTACTTAAACTATTTAAAATACATAAAGGGGAAGAGGGGAAACTACACTCACAGCCTTCTATAAGGAAAAAGTACTGAGTTGTCATTGGAAAGTCTACTAGCCAGCATATTTTTTGTTGAACTGTCGACCTTTGACAAGAAAAGTCTGGTTTGGCACACAGCCTTTTATTTAATTATGTACCTGTTGCGTGTAGTTTTCACGTAGTTTTTCCAACTGTTGACTTTTGTAGTGTTCAATATTATCAAGCATTGCGTAAATTTGTCTAGCTCTTGGAGACGTTTTTTCTTTTGAACAACAACTGCAGGCATTACACAACTTATGATACAGTCCAAACCTAAAATTATGAAGAAAAATGAATAAATATTTCAACAAATACAACTATATGAAATAATATACATGTACATATTTTATATCAATTTTGTGATAAATCGTAATATTATGGTCTTGCTGAAGCACTTGATTTCGATCGATATTTTGATATAAATTTAGAACCCAAACCTGTGATCTTTGAATAGGTGCTTCGCTGCTTTAACCAACTGAGCTCCCCATAGCCACATACCGCGCGCCGTTACCTTTCGAGCAATTAAATTCTAATTTGTCGATTGCACGCATATAATAAAAATTAGGAATATATTAAATATAACGTTTCCCCATATTTAAAAAACATCATAATAATTTTAAATTTACTTTTCAACGATACTCTACTCGATGGGGTAAGAAAACATGTTTTCTCTTTCATTCCCACATTTCAAATAGGGTAAAATGTTAAAAACATACATAGCGGATATAATTATCTAAACCTGTATTCAATTTCGACTCTAGTCCTAATAGTCTCTTAATAAAAATCAAAGAAATCGAAAGTTTCATTACATTTTCTCACTTTCAGTTACTAGAATTTTTACTCCAATGTTTAACGGATATATGTATATATTTTTGACAACAACTGTATGAACTTTTTCGAACAAAACATTTTTCTTACTAGTAAGACTGTAGCCTGAAATTAAATAGTGAAAAAACGGTTAAAAACGATGATTTTTTCAGTTCAATATTTTGGAAAAACTTATTCAACTTAAGGATGTAATTACTCTAAGTAAGATAAATGTGAATAACTCGTTTAACGAACAATAACAAATTTCTCATATTAGTATTTTGTTAAGAAAGAAGAAGAAATTTTAAAGGTCTTTAGGCTGTGTGCGAAATGCGACTTAAACACACCCTTAAACATGCAAGGTCAAATTTCAAAGAGGTTCGGATGGGGTGAGAGAAAGTGCGTTTTGTTTTGCTGGAACAAGTAAAACGGTTGGTCATTATAGCCGATGAATATCGATAAAGTTTCGTCGTTTTAAGCAATATGTCGCTGTATCCGATATTGTTATAGGCGGTATTTTTACTTATTTTTTAATAAAGGGATTCGGTCGGGACCCTGCCATTCGGTCGTAATAACCGGTCTGTCGTTATAAACGATGTTTTTATATTCGGTTTCGACTGTATATGTATATATATGTGGGTGTGCGTGTGTGCGCGAAATTATGTATGTGAGTAGTCCTTATGAGTCCATATTTGTGCTCCTTACATAGAATACATATGTATTTATATTCAAAAAACATAAAAGTTTTTATTAAGGCATCTATATGTAATCAGATACAACAAATTTCACATTCACTCCTCGCGCCCCCACTTTCTACCTCTGGGGATAAAGTCCTTGAACCATTCCCTGCCTCGTCCACCCCCTCCGACTCGCGGTCCCATCATGTAAGCATTTATAAAGGAATCTATATGTTATCAAATATAAGAATTTTCATCTCCACCCCCGCCCCTACTCTTCGACCCCCACTTTTTATCACTGGAGATGAAGTCCCCTACCCCCTCCACCCCCTACCAGCCCCCTCCAACCGACGATCCTATCATCAAGACATTTACCTATTTTTTTATAACGAATTTTTATAGATCTATTAAATTAAATTAATTTTTAATATATACATAATACGAATTTTTCACTTACTTGATAGCTATCATTTTTAATGACTGAACTATTAACGTGAGCAATAAAAACATACAAGCCGAAGCAGTTCCGGAATATAAACTACCTATTTTTATGTGGTAGAAGACAATAGGATCAATGTACAGTCTGCAATTTATTAATTTTGTAAATAATTCCATTATCTGCAAAAATAAAAACATACCTTATATATGCTGTTGCATTCCCCATAATGTTGAATGCAAAACATGTATATAGTCCACTATCATTTCGTGAGATATTATAAATTTGGAGGGAACCATTTTCTTGTAAGTATAACGTTTCCACGCTTCCATTTCCAAGAGAATTGCTGATAATAGATAAATGTTTAACGTTTTCCTCGGTGATTGAAGTAAGCACGAATTTCTCTCCTGGATTCCTGTTTATAAGTGAAGTAGCTCTCTCCAAATCAGCATGATATCTAAGTATTTTATTTGACGGTGTTATCCATATTATATCTGGAGTAGGATTGCCAACGAAAGAGCACTCTAGAGTGGCTGTTGAAAGTAGCTGATACATTTTGCTTTCCGAAGATTTAAGAATAACGGGTTTAATGCAGCGAAGGTCTTTCAAAATGGCAAACATGTCTCCCGGATAACCATGGCGGCATTTTAAAACAGACAAATTTTCGATATAAATAGAGCTTTGGTGCATTTGAACTTCTCGCAACCACTCGTTCATCCAATACATTCTGCAGTCACATATAAAGTCATTTTGATTGAAGTTAATGTAGCGTAAATTTTTTAGAAATCTAAGGCTCTCTGGTAATGTAATTAAGTAGTTATGACTAACATCCAGCCATCGTAGTTTTGAAAGTTTTCCAATTTCTTTTGGCAGACTGGTCAAGTTATTTTGGGAAAGATTAAGGACTTCGACATTTACGGCATGCTCAAAGAAATATTCGGGAATTGTATGTAAATTTTTATTATCAAAGATTAACAATTCCGTTAATTCACTCCAGACGCTTGTTTCAACATCGATTATACATTTTCCAATGTTTTCTAGCTCTGTTCCCTCTAGGACCAGTGTTGATAATTGAAATTGCTTCTTGAGCAAGCCACTTGGTAAATACTTAAAAGTATTTTTACTAATGTCTAGGAATTTCAAATTATGTAATTCAGAGAACATGCTCGACGAAAGCATGGTAATATTGTTGAAGCGAATATTAAGGTACGTTAAATTGTACAAAATATCGAAAGCGTTCTTATTTATAAAATCAATTTTATTATGCGATAAATTTAAGGAACGCAAAGCCTTCAAACCAAAGAATGAGTTTTTTGAAATTCTCTGAATCGAATTGTGATCAAGCTTTAATGTTTCGAGGTTTTCATTTGAAATGAAAAAATTATCAGGAAAAGACATGAGATTATTATGAGATAGATCTAAGACTTTGAGATTTCTTAAACTTTTGAATAACTGAAACCGAAGAATAGAGAGCTTATTGTAAGATAAGTTTAGTTCGGATAGATTTTCCATTCCCCGAAATAAGGTTTTAGGAAGGTCAGATATTACATTACTCGAAATACTGAATTTAGCCAAACTGTCTCTTGTGTCGCATTCACATGGGACCAATGTGTCGATCTTGTTGTTGTCCAAGTAGATCTCTCTTATGCTTACCAGTCCTCTTATGAACTCCAAAGAGCAGATTTGAATTTCATTTGAGGCAAGTTTCAAAACTCTCAGTCTTGGAAGAGTTCTCACTTCGAAATATCTTAAATATTGAATTGAATTTTCGCTAAGATCGATGTATTCTACTTTCTGTTTGTCAAAATTATGCCCCGATAGCAATTCTCGCACCTGCTCGTCCGTCACGCTGCTCTTTATCCATGTGAGGTTGCTTATGCCCTTGGCGTCGATCAGCTCTATGTCATCGGTGGCGGATACTGCTGATAGCAAGAGTTGGCTGTACGATACGTTTTGATCTGAATGCAATCTACTCTTAATCTCATGAAGGGTCGAGTTAACGCACTGCAATGAGTGCAGCACGCCCTTTTCGAAAAGGGTATCATTTGCTTGCGAGTGCGCCGGCAAGCACTCTGCATTTGAATGTCTTATGTAATTGCAAATGAACCCCGACTGCAGAAACACTATTATTAGGAATATGTTTGATATGGCATCCATTTTCTAACACGTAGCTCAAAATTATCTGGTGTCATAAGTGACGCATCTCTGCATATATCAGACATTTCCCTGAAAGAAAGCAAAGCATTTTACTCCAATGTTTTCGGACAACATGCAAATAATATTGGGGGCTATGGCGTCTGTCAACTATATTTTCTTGTTAAGTTTCGCAATCCTTTCACATTGACACCAACTACTTTGTTCCTAATATACGAAAGCTCTGAAGCAATCAGCCTGCAATTTTAACAACTCTACTGCAATTTTATAAACAAATTCTGTACACTAAGTTGGCTTCAAATCTCCAAAAATAAAAATTCCCGCAAACCAATCCAGTATCTGCTTTAATCCGAAAACTTAGAAATAAATATTTCAATTACACAAATTATTCCAAGCTTCTGACAACAAATTCATAAGTTTAAAACGTAAAACTACTTCAAAGAAAAACAAATAATATTTATGCCACATACCCCCAAAAACTTACATATTAAAAATTGCAAAAATACAGGAAAAAGTTATTTCGTAAGGAAAAGGGGCTCTTTTTATCTGATTTACTTACCACCAAATGATTGAGTTATTTTGCATTTTTGTCCATTTTTTAGATTTAAATTTATTGCTTATATCATAGAAAATAAAACTTCAAGCTGCATATTGTGCATGAAGTACAAAACTGTCCCAAAAAAACTTTTCAAAATAAGTTCGCCATTACCTCAAACATTGAATAAGTCTGGAAGCAAAGCAACAGCATCACTTAAAAGGTGACATTGACAGATGCCAGATTAGCCGTGTTCAGAAACTTCACTGACATCGAACGAATTCGTTCGTTCCTCCTAGACTGACATATAGAAATGGACCACGGGCATATAGAAATGGACTACTCGATTTGCTGTCTGCACCCTTTTGACAGTTCTCACCTAAGAAGAGTTCAGCTATAGGAAGCATATATCTGTCTATTTCTTTCCCATTTGGCGAGATAGGCGCCTTCAAAAGGCGGCAAATTTAAAAATTATAATTATTTTTATTTGTAGCATGCACACTTAAATCTAATTCCCCTAAATGTAGCATTTCATCTCAAATAATTTCGCAGCGAGAAGTCTGTGGAATTAGATATTTTTCATTGAAAAATTCTCATCAAAACGTTGAAATGCTCTTTTCTGGATATGCGGTTTATATCGCTAAACAACTGTTTTAAGAGCTGAAAAGTAATAATTAGAGCAGATTTGTGTTTTTGCTGTAATCCCCACTTAATATAGTTACATTAAAAGGACAGATATGATTTGTCAGCAAGTGGTTTCGTGGTTTTGGTTTGGTTGGTTTTCTATGGAGATTAGGCATAAGTCACCTTAAGGTGCAATCACTGACATATAGCACTGGACTGCCAGTCCAATGCAAAATCGTACCTCAAAACTAAGACGACTTTTTGACATAAGATTCCTATCTCTTTCCCCCATCCGGCCCCAGGCGAAATGCATATGTAAGACAAAATAGAATATGTTTTTATCGGAATGTTTTTTAACAATTACTCAAAATATAGGGCGAATTGAAAGGGGCTGTTTTGTGACAACTTATATTTATTTATTTTCTTTATTTTAACATACATTGCAAATAATTTAATGTGTTTTTATAGCATGAGTTTTCTAAGGTAGGCTTGCATCTCCACTTAAAATGGTTTGCATTTCCACTTAAAATGGCCTCACTTTTCGACCGTCGATTGGCAGTCCAGTTCTATATGTCAGTGAGGTGCAATACACCTTGGTGTAGTAACCTAAAACATAACAAAAACAACAAACAGAGAAACAAAGATAATTGTACCTTAAACGCAAAAACATAAGAATATTTAGAAATTGTGGACCTCAATATGAATTCTTGTACATTGTACAATTTACGAAACCTACTGTTAAAGGAAATGGCGGATCTGTGCTTGTGTGGGGTTCAATGTCCGCGAATGGTATAGTCCCTATTTACCGTATTTCAGGAATCATGGGTCGTCATTGGACGTCATAAGAAATTTGTTGCTATCATATGCATCAAGCGAAATGCCCTTGCTTGTCAGGAGTAAAACATAACCCAACATTTTGAAATTTTAGCACGTTATATTTGGCGCGATGTTGTGCCTTATTTATTAAAATGGTAATATTTATATATAAATATGTTTTGCTGCCTAAACTACTTAATTTTAATTGTTTGAAGGCTTGTGATAACTCCAAAATAGCTAAAGCTTGGACTAGCAATGAGGAAAAAGCTTTCAGTTCCATTCGAACCTAACACAAAAACCACCATCCATCTGGCGGGAACATGTGGCGAAACTACTCAGACCTTCTACTCGCCAACTAGAGCTCGAGTAGGTGAGTGTAACCAAAGAACGTATAATCATAAAGAACTTGCACGCCGCACAAGAAATTTTGTACGAAAATTTTCGACTGGGGTCGCTATATTAGAACCCCAGATATACAACTCAGCATTCAGCATATCGTGAGCCGACCCCATAGAACCCCAGTCGTATGTTTCTAGCTGCTTTTCAGCCGTTCAAGTTCTTGCTCTTGGCTCTCTGAGTTCCCCACACACTTAGCTGACTGACTGCAATTCCAGGAATACGGACGGTCTCACACATGCAAGGGGCTCATAGCCACAGCAAAGCAAGAGTCGTCGCTGCGCCGGCGCTCACTGCTCGTCGGCTTATCCTGCGCCCTATTCTAGGAATTCTTCGGGCATTTCCTAGACAGTTCGTGTACAGGCAGGGGTCCAGGGGGCAGGGCCACTCAAATAGCTCAGCTCCTCTCAATAAATAAATGCCTCAGCTATTGAGCTGTTGCTATTCAGCTGAGCGCATGATTCCCCTTTACAAATCCCCTTGCGCCGACCGCACAAGGCCCAATGCAGCGAGAATTTCGTAAAGCACGAACTTGTACCGGGTGCAAGTTCTTTATGTTTATATTTTCTTTGGTGTAACCAAAAGTATTTGGGAGTACTTTACACAGCTCGATGGAACGTACCTACTATCGATAGTATCGAACGGTTTTGATACTATCGATAATATCGGAAGTTTCGATAGTATCGAACGGTGTCGATATTATCGAAAGCTTCGATAGTATCGAAAGTTTCGATGGTATCGAAGCCAGATGAAGAGGCCGGGTGCCATCAGTAGTAGCATTTTTTTATGTATTTGCACATCAGCAACAGCTTCCGCAACATCAGCATCATCGAGAGCAGCATCACCGGCCGCAAACCATCACCAATGGCGCCCAACGATTTTTGAATGTTATTTGTTCAGTAAGAAGACAATAGAATCAGATATAAAAAGTTAATTAATTATTTTCTTTCAAGGTCCCTCTTTCTCAGCTTCCTCTTTCAGCCGGGTGATTTTGTTTTGATTTCGGTAAAGGGACCTCCTCATAAAATTTTTTGGCCAAGGGGAGTTCACACGTTGGTTGAGGCATAGGCCGGGGGGTTCGTTTTCAGCCGCACTGTCCTTTTCCGTCCTTTGAGATTTCGTATGTCGTTTCCCGTGGGCGAGAGAATTTTCAATTGTTGTTGGTGGGCCGTTACCAATACCCCTCACACTACCGCATAGGCTAGCCATGCCAGCTCTCGCGGCCGCATACTCTCGGACGAGGTACTTTAGCCGGGCCTTCGAGGCACCAATCCGCAACAAGAGATTAATCTTCTCTGAGCTTGAACTCTATCATCAGCTTAGTATAGTATAACCAGAGATAACATATTACTACGTCTAGATGTGCAAAGTCATAGACATTTTTCGTCAAGAGCTTTCACTTTAAAAACCTCCAATCTACTTCCAATCGCACATGGCCCAGCCCTAACCGAAGAGATCGTGAGTTTCTCTCTTAAAACAATGCTCACAGACAATGAATAAATCATGCGCATTGGCTGCAGCTCAGGTTTGGCATGCGCGCACGGGTTAAAGAGTCGCTCTTTGCTGTTTGCTTCGCTGCAGATTCAAGCCTGGCCAAGCATTAATCGCTTTTAAGAGAGTGGCCCATAATAAGAGAATTTTAAACGAAAGCCCTTTTGCCTGAGAAGCTTTCATTTCATGCCGCGAAAAATTTCTATAGGATTGCACATCTATATATTCGTTATCTCTGGTATAACACAATAAAATAAACTATTAAATTAAAAATATATATGTTTGGTTGGTTGTAGTTTTTAATCAATTTATGACATCATCACATTTTCAAAGTTTTCGCGTTCAGATAAAAAAATTATACATGTATTTTAGAAATCAAATATTGGCATATAAACTATACAAGTCCAAATGCAACGGACTGAGTGGCTCTTGTGTGTCCATGACACAATAAAAATTATTTTCTTAAGTGTGCTCAAATATAAGAAATTCTTTTAAAACATGAGGAAGTGGTAAGACAGATACGCTTTCAAAAAGATATTTACCAAAAAAGCTTCTCAAAAATATTCTCGATTGCTTTTTTAGCGAAAGTGGATTTGTCGCACATTGCAGAAGAATCTCCTTTTGATCGTTTGATATTGTTGTGTTTCTGCGAATCATTGATATGCTGAACTTTTCAGCAGATTCTAAAAGTAAGTTGAATGTAGGAGTGTTTATGTGAATGTTTCCTAAGTAATTGAGAATGCCATCAGGATCTTTCAATTGAGTTTTTATAATTACTCTAGCGCCATATTTTATTAATAAATGAAGATCATTTATGGAAACTGTTTGGTTACTAGCTAATAACTCTGCTAAAGGAGATCGTAATGTAGCATTTATGGAAGGTTGCCTTAGAATTCGGATGTTGGGATCTGCACCATATGAAAGTAGTATCTGAAACAAAAGATTATATATTGTGTTCATAATTTCATACAAAAAACTCACCTTAATAATTTCATGTCTATGTATAATATTGTCAGCACATGCAACATGCAAAGGGGACCCAATGAGTGGAGTACATCTGTTCACATTGGCACCATTTTCTAACAATAATTTCACTAAATTTGGATCACCTCTCAGAACAGCTAGATGAAGTGGACTTGGCTTGTCTACCTCTAGCGCTGGAGTTCTGACATCAACAATAGCTCCTTGTTTCAATAATAAATTAACCACAGCGTCATTTCCTGTTTGAATTGATTAATATTTATAAATAAGAAGCCATAGCTTGTATTCACAATAGGTACAGTAGATCTTATATTCTAAAATTGAAAAGAATATGACTCTTAAGATTTACCGGCTATCACAGCATAATGAAGCACAGTCCGGTAATCGTTTCGGGAATCTGTGATCGCATTAACATCAGCTCCATGGTTTAGCAAAATTAACACTTGCTCCATACTCTGCAAGGGCAAAAATAAACTATATTGAGAATTAATGAACAATATATGAACATGTTTTAATAGTAATGCCTAAATTTCAATGAATAAATTCATTATTGCCGCAAATATCTTCATACACATTTTCTCTCTCGCTCGTGTTTACGTCAGCATGGTGTCCTGGTGAAAGGGAATGATATTTCAAAAAATGTATCAGAATTCCCAAATTCCTCCAGATCCTTCCATTTAGAGCAACATTTTCTTATTCTTCACTTAAGCTAATATTCGTTGCGTACTGCACACAATTTTACAAGTGCTTTATTTTAGAATATGCACCACATTTTCAATAGGCTGATAACTTTATTCTTCAGATAAAAGATCAACTTGGTTGCTAGGAAAAATTATTTTTTAATCTATTAAAATTAACTGACGAATAGCAATCCTATCTACCGCTTTAAGTGAAATTGTGTTTTAACAACCGATGGGGCAGATGCAGTGCAGTGCATACAAATGGTTGCTGAAAGAATGAATCTTGGTTAAAATGCACATATGTAAAAAATTAAGCCAGATTGAAAATGTGGAAGCTGAATT
The DNA here is from genome assembly GCA_951509405.1 of Machimus rusticus. Classification (NCBI taxonomy): domain Eukaryota; kingdom Metazoa; phylum Arthropoda; class Insecta; order Diptera; family Asilidae; genus Machimus; species Machimus rusticus. The sequence continues at coordinate 756,984 of OX608052.1, read as the reverse complement.
CCTGAATTCAAATCTACCTACACAAAAATAAAATTTAATTTCAATCGTGCTTTTGAATTTTATTGTAAGGATTCAGAAGTCCGTCTGGGTTGATTTAATTGAGATTGAGATTATCTCAATAAAAAATAATTTAAAATTGAATCAAATTTTAAAATACTTTTTTCAAACTAAACTATGTATTATCTACAAAAAAAACCCAAGCGAGAAAGATGTAGCGGACAAGTAAAGGGAACGGAATGGAGCGATTTTTGTTGGGTCGCTCTTGGATGGTCAAATGTTATTGAAATTTACAAATTAGTGTATTCTCTTACTGTTTTCAACTTACATCTTGTTGTCTAACTGCTCTCATTAAAGGCGTCATTCCTGTTCGGTCTCGAGTTTCTGGATTGGCTCCAAATGTTAATAATAAATTTAAAGCATCTGCATCATCCACTAGATTTATTTCAGAGCCTAAAAAATATCGTTTGTTTGGATCAGCACCATGTTCCAATAATAGTCTAGCGACCTCCTGAAAATTATCTAGTTTAATTGGAAACTTTTAAGCCTTCGATCAAATTATACATAATGCTTATTTCGCAAAGCTAATCTTAAAGGTTCATCACAAAGCGTAGTTCTCGGATACAGTTCATTGGAAGGCTCTGCATAGTCCACTTTTGCACCCAGTTTCAAAAGTAATTCAGCTAACTCTAAATATCTGTTAATGGATCGATTTTTTGTTAGGAATCATTTGCATATGTAGGAAAAACATACCCATGCTCTGCGGCAAGGTGAAGTGCACTGTAACCACAGTCATCCGCAGCATTTATGTCTGCTCCTCGCACTAAAAGTAAATTCACAGCCGCTGTGTACCTTTGCCAAACTGCATAGTGAAGCGGTTTTAAACCCTGAACAACGGATTCGTTCACCTAGAAGAAAGGTTGTTTTTAAAGAAAAATATAAACAATTAAAAGCAACCAAGTAAAAAAAACAGCGATTAATTAAGTTAAGATAACAAGTCCTTGTTTAACTTTGTAAAATGTTAAAATATTAACTTAAACAGAATGGTGGGTAATCAGTTAAAGTTTTCGTGCGCAGCTATTTTATCTGAATCTGTTAAGTATACTTCCAAGATGGTTAAGGAGTATTTGAGTTATATGTTAGATATTTTTTCGTCTTAAAACGAACTTTGAGAAAAAATCATTCATTCTATTTTTGAAACTTATTTTGAGTTATTCATATAATGAAAAACATTGAACAATATTGTAGAAGAAGTTGAGAAAGTGGCAAAATGTGAAATACTTTACAAAAGTAAATTTTAGTTCGCCCTCTTTGAGTTAACCTTATTTTATTACATGTCAAAGAATTTTTCAACACATGAAAAAAATTAACCGTGGCAAGAACGCAATTTAAAACAGAAAAAAGTCTTAAAAAATATTGAATTTCCACGTTTTTATAAACGATTTAGAATCAGTGGCCCCAAAATACTTTTAGTATTCAATTTCGTTCAAATTCCTTAAATTTGAAAAACTCTGATCGCTATATTGTAGGTATCCAATCCACCATATTAAATTTTTTAATTTTAATGTTGGTTTCGCAATCAGAACCAAACGCATATGGAAAAATTCATGACAATCCTATGATGATCAAAATTTTTATTTTAAATTGTAATTTATTTAAATAAAAAGTAGTTAAGATGGAATATGTACATACATATGTATAGTAATACGTAAAATATGAAAAATATCGAAGCAAAAATTTAAGCGTGATTGAACAAAAAGCAAACAATTATTTCATTCCCTTCTTACCTTTGCCCCAGAGGCTAACAGAATTCGTATATCGTCCAGTGACTTCATGTGGATAATAGCGTCAGCTAAGGCTCTTTGTAGTGAACTTGGCTCAGATCCCGGCGAATTAGTATTACACGATCGACCCCCTGTACACAAAGAAATCAATTTCAGATATATTTAGTCGTTTTTTTAATGTTAGGATGTATATTTATTTCCTTTATTTTATACTATGCTGCAAATTTAAATGGCCTCTGAAATAGAATGTTACGACAGGGAACTTCTAACCCCCCAAATGTTTAGAATCGTTAGGTATATAAAATATGACAAACCGTTTAAATACAATAGATGCTGGTTTCTTAATCGATTTCTATCAAACTTTTTTTACACATTCGATACCTAAGTCGCATTAAAAAATTATGGGGCTTGGAGAAATTGAGGGACTTTCTATGCTATACATTTAATTTTTAACCATGTATAATTTGTTTCATTTTGTTCAAACTTGTCTAACATATTTTTCGTGGTAATATCTCAGCTAAATTTGCAAATGGGAAAATCAGTGAAGTGGATGAGAAGTAAGGAGCGAAATTCTCTTTTATAAAATTAATTTAAACCTGATATTTTTCGTATTCATTGCTATCGATCAATTTTGGTCCATACATATAGATATGACTGATCTCTGGATTGGGGAGTGAAGATAGAATCTGTTCCTTAAAAGAGCAGTGTCACCGATTTCTATAAAAATTATCTTTTTATCACGCTTATGCTCGCATTTATTTATGATATCGATTAGGCTTTGTCTATGTACATACATACATATATCTATTTATCGGAACAAAACCTTTTTTTATTCACAAATTGGTGGGATTTGGAAAAAACGGAGAGATCTTTGTTAGATGCTATTATAAATATAGATAGTTTTTTGTTTAGTTAATGATGATTGTTGATTAGAATTTAAATTAACACACATGGAAATGGTATTGGAACATTTTGAACGCGAATTTGTGATACACGTGAAACTGAGGCGAATGTTGAAACGGTTAAAATGAATTTTATGTACAGACATGATAACTTTAATGATCACAATTAAAAATAAACCCCACCTCGCGACAGTAGCCTGCAAAGAAAAGCCCAAATCAAATAACCAAGGAAGAACACTCCCACCCCTAAGAATAATGCTTCAATTCAGAAATAAAAGAAAATTTTGACCCAATGAATGTACATATTATGCAAAATTTGATTAAAGTAGATTAAAAAATATGGAAGCTATTGTGCCCAAAAAATTGGTACAGATCCTCATGCCCAATTGTTTGCATTTCTAAACTCGACTGAGGTATTGACCTCATTAAATGCGTAAATAAAGTTTGGTCAAAGTCCTTCCGCTTTCTCCACTTTTTTCCCGAATAATCACTTTGAAACCTACCTTTGCCATTCCCGTCCGTCCGTCCGTATGTCAAAAACATTTTTTTAGAAACTACATATTAGGACTATAGCGCTGAGATTTGATACACGTATTGATAATTATATCCGCTACAAAAGTAAGTATTAATATTTTGGAAAAATAATTTTAAGGCTATTTCCCTGCCACAGCTCCTACATAAATAGTAGTCATCTAGAATCAAGAGGTGCACTTTGTGGCAGGTCAGCAACATATAATCAAGTTTTCTTTGATTGGCATAAAACTTTATAACGAAGAAATAATAGAGTCGTCTCTGACTGACTACAGTTAAATTTGGCAATACTGCACGAAAAAACCGTGATTCAAAATAATATTGTATTTTAGTTGCCAATTAATAAGGAATCGTTATTAAAAGAAACAAGAGTTGGAGGAGTTCACAGGCTCAATAGAAGTATAACACTCTTTCACTATTCGCCACTCTGGCGAACTATACTTACTGGGTGTTTTGGGAAAAACCTCAACATTATCTATGTATATACAATAAAGCAAAAATGCAAACCTTTTTGTGTTTCTTAACTAAATTTGTAAAGATTTGCATAATGACAGCATATTTTGTTAAGAAATAAATAATACTAAATTTGGTTTGATTTATAAAAACAAAACGTAACGACTACAAGACACTGCACTTAATAGGGAGTTTTGGCGCCGCCCGCAAAGAGGTCGAAAAGTGGCGAACTAGCGAGAGAGTGCTGTACTTCTTATTCACCGCGTTTTAACCCTGTAATGTTAACTATAAAACTTTTATTGAAGGGGAAATTTATTAGAAATATACATTGGCTTAAGAGCGCTAATAGTTTTCCGCACAGACATCCCTTAAAAAGTGATTAAATTCTCTTTAAATGTAATACTATTTTTAGCCGAACTCTCATTTATTTATTAACATTTAAGATTTTACCCAGCAATGAGAATTATAAAATTATCAGAACATTTTAGGGAATTAGCAGGAATACTTTTAATGCGACTTACACAATCATTTTCTTATAAAAAATAACTTACCACTTTCCATCGTTGATAAATATATCGATATAATATTTACTATCCAAATCGATAAACAAATTGAGACAATTGTCCACTGAACTTTTTTAGATTCACTTTTCAAACAAATTCTTCAGGCTTATTTGAATAAATAATGATTAAAAACCTAGCGTACTTATGTAAAACACGCACTCAACATTGAACTAAAATGCAGGTACTTTGCATTTCTTTGTTTGCAACGACACACTTTTAATGCGTAATTAAAATAAAAATTATTTCACTCGTCTGACCAAGGCGAATTTTAGACTGACGATAATATTCTTAAGATCGTTTAGATTTGTAAGATGTTTTCTAAGCGAAAAGCTTTCCTTTCTCGCGTTCTATTTGCGGATTAATTTTATACGAAATGTAACGAGCAGCGTTTTTGTGTAGGAACGCAATGAAATGCTCTAGGTAACCGAACTATTGCATGATCGTTTCGATATTTTTACGTACGACTCTGTCTGATATTACGTATTTATACAGGTCTTCTTATTATGTATTTTGACGAAGCGTCATTCAGTTATTTGCATAATTTAAAATCTACAATTAATAACTCATTTGTAGGAATTGTTCAAGGACAAACACTTAAAAATGACTCGAAATTGATATTACTTTATTAAATCAAAAATATATTATGTTAATATGGAGAAAAATTATGAGTTAAACAATTAGAGGTATTGTAACAGTTTTCTGTAGCCCATTTTTACATAATGGACAAGTTAAAATTGATGCATTGATGCAAGATAAGAAAAACAATAATGCAAAAAAGGAAAAAAAAAATTAGGAGGGCTTTAAAGAAAAAAGAATAATAATGGCTCGTGCATATAACTTTAAAATCATCTACGTTTTTCATGAAAGTTTTATTTTTTAGTCCTTATAATTTTCCACAAACTATCAGAGAGGAAAACATTCTTTGGCAGAATTAAAAGTACACTACAGTACGTTTCATATTTATAAGCCACCATCAAAATTCGAGTTAATTCTATCTTTGTAAGAACACTTTACTATGTCAAATCGTTCACCAGTAGTTAGAGAAACAGTTCGTGTGACAATTCCTCTATGAATCATTCTTTAATTCCTTTGCTCTATATACCCTTTTTGAAAATTAGTAATTTTTGCTCGTTTCACATGTCTTGCTTTGAAACGAGCTTCAATGTGACGGCCTAAAAGTTTTGGGAATAACTTCATTTTAGGCTTGCGAATATTACTCTTCATCAAGAGTCCTTCAGAAGATCGTTTTCGAGACTATTGTGTAAGAAAGTGCAGCTAATTTCGGACAACTAAAGGCCCAACCATAATGTGCATAGCGCTCCGTGCGGAACTCTATGCAAACGTGCGAAAACCCACAAAACCTATTCTGAAACCACAATGAGAATAGTCGTCGGTTTCGTTCAGTTTCGGCAAATTGGTTTCTCTATGCACGGGCTATGCAAGCTACGATCTCGAGCGTGCTGTGCATAGCCAAACTGACATTTCGACTGAAAATAGCCAACTCTTCCATTTTTTCGCAACCGTATAAAAATATCAACACCGAATATTTGAAAAATGTCAAGAAATGTCAAGTTTGCATAAGCTTCCGCTCGTCAGGTTTTGATAGCGTTCCGTACGGAGCGATATGCACATTATGGTTGGGCCTTAAGCGTCGAGTTAAGGCAGAAACACAATGCATCCGCTCCGGTTCGCCTGTCAAAGTTGAACATACGTAGTGCTACGTAAGTGGACAAAATAATTCGCTCCGCTTCATTCCACTCATTAGCCGGCCACACACGGGACGGTTTTTGGCGTTCAAGCACGCGTACAAACATAAGATTGATCGTGTGTGGGCAACTTGGCGTACAAACTTAAAACCGTCCCAAAACCGTCCCAAATATTTCTCGCCTTTTATTTTCCCGTGGTTTTATTTTTTTATCCTCTGTCAAGATGAATTGCTCCGACATTACATTGTGGAGTCGCGATTTCGTTCTTTAAATTTGTTATATCGCTTTAGGAATGAAAACCAACACCGTTTGTGGGCAAAATGGCGTACAAACAAAGTTTGTCATAAAGATTGTCACAAGTTTGTATGCCAAAAACCATCCCGTGTGTGGCCGGCTATTGTGTCATTCATCGAACGTTCATTCGTCCGTGTCCGTCTGTCTAGGCTCTAACCCAAATGCAATTCCGAAAACGGGATCAAGAAAAATTTTGTTTTAGTGCAGGTAGTAAAGAACTACTGCCTGCCATTCCTTATGTAAATTCCAATAAGAGCGAACGAGACAAAAATAGGCAGCCATAAAATGCTCACCTACAGCGCTCACCTCTCAAGCGCTATTCAAAATCAGTTACTGATTCAGGAGAGATCTTCAACAAAGAAACTTCCTTTGATAAAAATTAAATAATTACTGAAAATTGACTCCCAAGTGAGTTACCGGTAGGAATCCACACGTCAAAGCTCTTGTGATTTCATGTGCGCCATGCAAAACAAAAGGAGAGTAAAAGGAACCTGATTCTAAAAATAAAAGAATAGAATCGGAGAACAGCAACAAATGAATTTTTCATTAGTTTCACAAAAAATTCCAGAAATAGACTGAAAACATTAGAAATACCATAATTCAAAAATAAATTATAATAACAAAAACTAAAAAATACCAAAAGGTAAAAAGAGAGTACAAATAAAAGAAGAGGAAAAACATATATTTTTATGCTTTTATTTTTAAAGACAAATGTTTTCTTATGGCGCGCTGCTATAACTGATATCCTACATACATATGACATAAATTCAGTACATACTACTATCCACATACAATAAAAAAAATTTCAGCCAATTAAAATAAGGGATAATATATAAAAGAGTAGATTTATTTAAAACTGCTTTATTGAAAATAATACGTTAACATTGAAGACATAACTATAAAATTATATAACTGAACAAACATAAAAATTGTTCCAACATTAGTTTCTCTGTGGCTTCAGTTTTTCTCTGCAAAAGAAAAATTGTATTTAGTTTAATTAATGAGATTCCTTCGAGCTTCAATTGATTTCATTACTTAGAGTACACAAAATTTATAATACAAGTAATCACCTTTAAGCATAAAATAAGAGAGTAATGCAAAAATAATTTCAAATCTTTAGAATGTATAATTATTTCAGTTTGATTTTAAAAGATATGCTATCAAACTATTACTAGTAGAATACTCTATTGCAAAAAGAAAAGTATTCTAAATGCAATAGTTGGATTATTTTAATAAAACATAATACAAAACATTACTGCCTAAGCATCATATTTATCGAGTTGTACGTAAATGCAGACACAGCAACCACTATCTTAGGAGTAGTATGTATTATAATTATACAAATATTTCTCGAAGGTACATACTTGTGCATGCGCAAAATAAATCGTTAGAATACTATTGCATATAGCAATAATAAGGTTGAGTGAGATTAATACATGTAAACAATAATTTTTATATCGATTTAAAAACTAGTTTTATTAGCAAATTGTACCTAATATGTATAAAAATAATGTAATAATAACTTTCATTTGCAAACACGCACTAAACATATTGTAACTTAGTACACGCGAAAAAAGTGAAACTTCTTTGCGATCTTTATTTATCTTTAGAATAAATTCTGGGAATAAGCATTAAAACTCGAAACCCAGAAGTCAGGAGGATTTGAAGAACTATAAGTCAACGCGAAACATTAAATTTTTTGTTCCTTATAATTTTCAAAAAAAATAAATGCTTCTTAAATTTTCGTTTGGAATTCGAAAGTTTTCCAATAAAAATTTTTTTGTGTGTAATAATTATGTACATATTTGCAAACAAAAAACAAAAAACTTAGTTCGCAATTTCTCGAAAAATTTGTGTATTACATTGTTTATGTTAAAACTTGCTCTCGAATAGGTTTTCGAGAATGAGTAATTAAATAAACTAAAAAAAAAATTGTATTTAATGAGAATTTTGAATATTTTAAAACATCGACTTATTAAGTTGGTACTCAATCTTCATTTTTCTAGTCTTAATTCCTAATTGTTTCTTCAGAATCAACAATCCAACTTAAAAACGTATATTTAATAAATATTATGAAATAAAAATATAAACATTTATAATTATTATTATTTATATTTAAACATCGAACACTTGTTTATGCGAACGAATTACACCTCAAATGATTCTTCACAATACCTGTAAACTAATATTTTTATCTTTATACACGCCCTACGTGTTAGTTACACGACATAGCTTTATCTTTTCTATATTCCACTAATAGTAATAATAGCTCTATCTTATCCTCTCTTCCCGAGTGCAAATCTTCTATCTTTCTCGCATCATGAAAACCATGGCCATGACGTGGTGCGTCATTGAAATTTTACTCTCTTCGCGCCCAAAGAAGTTTCACTTCAATAAAATCATAAAATAAAAGTATCAACAATTAAAACATGAGAGAAAATGGGAGAATCACAAGGTTTTTGGCAACATTTAGATTATTCTGATGGATAGAGATGTTTGAGCTTTATTAAAGCATTTATACATATAATATGCAAAGCGTTGAGGTACTTTCTTTTTACTTAAATAGATAGATGATATATCAACAGATCAAGATCAGCATATACTACACATAGTACAGCTTCCAAGGACCAACCGTTTTACAATTTTGTTTCTGTATAATTATTACCTCCAAAATCACAAAATCTAAATTTTGTATATCAACTTTTCCAAAACTGATAAACGGTTTTTCTTATAAATATTTCTGAAGTATATGGTATCATTATGATAGCGATTTTCATCACTTTAAATTGAGTGAGAAATTTAAAAATACATGTTAATTTTTACTATACTATTTCTAATGCACTAGCATTACCGCGGAATGTGCAGATATCTCCGCAAATTAAAAAAAAATCGATTGTGCATGTGGCGAATGTTCATGTTTTTAATGAAAAAAAAGTGACTGTTCCGTACAAAACATGTAATTTAAGAATACTTACATGATATTTTTTTACTTATTAACTTTTCTGTTTTCTGGAAGATATACAATTTTCTCACTCACTCAAAATGGTAAGATTAGAAGCATTCCATGCCATTTTGTGGGAAACATACAATTAATTTTGAAAACCATAACTACTTGAGGTTTGGTTTATCTATGTACAAAAAATTGTATAGGATCAAGTTTTTGTAGAAATACATACATATGTACACCAATAGGCTTAGTAATGTTCATAAGGTCTTTTAGAATTTTAATGAAGGAATAAAAGATATTTAATATGGAAATAATTTACAACAGGCTGCATTTTTTACAAACACTTTGATATTGAAAATCTGTGTTGTTTACGCGAAGTCATGGATATCGAAAAATAGTATTTTGCAACTAAATAATTATATTGACATCGGTGAGACAGAGAGTTCAAAAGGACCAAGTAAAACAAAGTTACATACTGGCGAATATTGTCAACTTTTCCGTAAAACATAGTGGCGCGTTTTTTTTTTGGGCTGAGTGTAACTAAAAATTCAACTACCAGTGTGTATTCAAAAATTTAGCCTGTTAATAAATTCTTTCAAACGATAAGATACTTTTATGTATATCTATTTTTGCTACACTATTTAGTGTCCTAAAATGGGAGTGATTTTATTCATTGATTAATATAGATTTTGTATTATATACATATGGTTTCCTCTCTTTCCCATGAAATTTGGTGAAGACCTTTTTGAAAACACAGCACAATACAATTGGATTTCGAATGTTGACATGAGATTTATGATATAAGTATATGGCGACCGAAGAACACTTATTGCGAGTTTCATTTACCAATTAATACGGTATTATATACATACTAAGTGCCTTACTTTTCAGCCGACAAAATGTACCTTGCCTATTTGGCTGACTAATAAATGACTTAATAGGTGTCTTAAATCAGTTTTACGATTGTATTAATCTATTTGCAATAATAAATAAATAATAAATTTTTAGTGAAAATAAACATGAATGGTGTTTTATTTTTATTTTATATTTTACATTTCGTTAGTTGTCTGATATTAGAAGTTGAATGTTTTAATGATATAAAAAACTTATTTGTTAATCATAAAATCAAAAAATTTTTGTTTCCATTTGGGAAAATCTAATTTTTTATTACAAGACAAGAGTCAGTAGAGATAGTTTCAGGATTTTTTCTTCTGAAAACACAAACAATGACTTACTTAAGAAAGGCTTATCTTTTGCTTAAGAAACCCCAGTATTTTACTAATTTCAATTAAAACCCAAGATCGACTTGACCGCGTATAGAAAACAATTGTAAATTCAGCAGCTGCTTAATATCCAGAAGGAAAGAATTTTAATTTGACTAAAAAGCTGTCAGGTTATAATAAAACTTTAAAATGAAAAATTATTACTTAAAAAGGCAATGCGCTGATTATAATGTACAGTAATACGAAGTTTAATGTTTCACAACTTACTTACAATGTCTATATAATAATAAATATGGTAAGGTAAACTTTAAAAAATGTGTCGGTATAAAGAATTCACTTGTTTTTTTAAAATTTTATTATAATCAGATGCTGTCATCTCACAGTTAACAATACCTTATAAATAACATGAACATTTGTGTAGGTTATCATTCTCGCTCTGTAAAAACTTTTTTAGTAAAAATTTACTAGTAAAATTATTTTTATTGCTTTCTTAGAAAAAGTTTAGGTCTATCGAGTCGGAAATAGTAATACAAAGAAATCTGCTCGTCCTTTTAAACAATTTCCAGGAATTTTCATACTTTGTCTGAAACAATTTGAACACCAGCGTTTCTCTTAAAATTAAGTAAACGTTACTTATATATAAGAATATTTTATCCCGCAATAAGCACTCTTTAATACAAATTTGAAACGTCCACATTATCACTTGAATATGAAGAATGCTTGAAAGTAATACTTAATTAATCAAATTAATTTAGACTTCTAAAATTACGCACCTAAAAACACTTAACGAATTACTGACTATATCCATTAGTTTAGCAATTAATCGAGTTGGACGTTTAAAATCCTTCCTAATACAATTTTATAACAACTAGCAAATAACTATCATCAAATTATTTCATATTTTTAAAAGATTGCTTGTCGGCAGAAAGTTCGCCCGCGCACAAAGCGGTCTTATTGAATTTATTTAAAAACGATCTTATTATAATAATGGCCAACAAATATTAATATATGAATATATTATCTAGTGCTTTTTATTAATTGGATAAGACGAACTTATTATAGCAAAAGTGTTTTCTCCGAGTATTAATAATATAAAATGAAAGAGAAATAAAAACAAAATCCTCAGAAAATATTTAATTTCGACATCAACTATTTGAAGAAAACGAAGTCTTAAATACTTATTTAGATATAAACAGTCTTCTTCATGAACAGACTCTACATACTCCAGACCAGAGTAACGCATATAAAATTAAATTCAACGAAACGAACGCCTAGAAAAAGAATGGATATTACATAACAAAACAAATGTGATAATGTGCTAAGGTTGAAAAGAACATTAATTGTTTTGCGTGGTAAATGTCACAATTCCTTTATATTTTCAATTTTGAGGTACATACAGATGTTCATATTTTTCGTATTTACAAAAACTCACCAACATTCTACAGTGATAATAAAATAAAGTTTAATAAAGAAGTATTTATATGCCCAAGCGCATTTTGTTTTTCTTTTGATTCCTATTTAAAAGTATATTTCACCAACACTTGCAGACTCTATTTAGTATTTTAATCAGCTGCAATGGTTTGGCAAGCTAGTTTATGTAATATTTCCGAATTCAATCCAATATTTCGTCTGAGATGATCAAATTTAAAACCTAGTCTTTACTTATAGTTTCGACGTTTCTTTTTCCTGAAACAGCAATATATTATTACTCTATAAATGCACATTTCTTCGAATATGAGCGGAACAAATTTTAAAACTTCTAAGTGGTTAGGACATGCAAATAAAGGTTTAACTGTACCAACATCTAAATTGATATATTATGCTCAAATTCTACTGAATGTGAATTTGCGATAAAAAGGGTTCGTGCAATTTGCTTCACACTTTTATTGATTTTATTGCTGAATCAATATTTATGAAAGATCGTAGCAATGACTATGATATTATAAAGGTTCTACGGATTTTTAAGAAATTATTGCAGGGTATTCTACGATATTTAAAAATCAGATATTTAAATAGTTCTCCTCTTATGTACATATGTATGTATAACCATAGACAAATAAAAATATGGATAACCCACTTCGAACAACCAAAACGCGATCAAAAATTCTGAGAGCTCCACAGCGATGCCTCCACATGTGCGATGGCATCCGACGAGTTCGGCGAAGGAGAAGTCGCATTTGTTCGGCGCGCGATGCTTTTCTTGTGGGCATGCGATGCTGTGCACGGCGAATACCGAGAAAGGAGCGGAATAGCAAGGCAACTGAGTGTGCGTACGATTGCATCAAAGCCTGCTGCGGCGGCGCTGGCCCTGCGATGGGCTTGTTTACTTCGCTGCTGTTCTGCGCAAGGGGCTTGTGGGTCTGTTCTACCGTGAAGCGCGAGGGGATTGAGTTTTTCTAGGAATCCCATTGACATATAGAACTGGACTGCCGATCCAATGCAAAATCGCACCTCAAAACTAAGACGACTTTTTGACATAAGATTCCTATTTCTTTCCCCCATCCGGCCCCCAGGCGAAATGCATATGTAAGACAAAATAGAATATGTTTTTATATATCTGACTCTTGTGTTCTTCCGGTCCCGAGGTGGTTGGTGTCGGAATGTTTTTTAACAATTACTCAAAATATAGGGCGAATTGAAAGGGGCTGTTTTGTGACAACTTATATTTATTTATTTTCCTTATTTTAACATACATTGCAAATAATTTAATGTGTTTTTATAGCATGAGTTTTCCAAGGTAGGCTTGCATCTCCACTTAAAATGGTTTGCATTTCCACTTAAAATGGTCTCACTTTTCGACCGTCGATTGGCAGTCCAGTTCTATATGTCAGTGAGGAATCCTAAGAGTGCGGACTCTCCTCAATCAAGGAATGAAATTCCCACGGGCAGAAGGCATACGGACCGATTCATAAGTTTGAATTATCTAACGAAATTCAGATTTTTTCGTTCGGTGTTTTTCATTGCCTTAAGGAATTATTAAAACAATATTCATATATTGACTTTGATTGTGCATGCTGCATGCACCGGTACTAATACGTGATGGTGCAAGTAGAGAAAAATTGTAGTGCTCGTGCAGGTGAGCGTCAATTAACGTTGCGAAACCGACTGCTTTTTATATAAATTTAGTTGTTCATATCTTCTTTACATTTTTCACATCTTAATCGTGTACATATGCATAAAGATTTCTCTACATTTCTTTAAGCTAACAATTATATGAAAAAACACCGAAAACGAAAAAATCTGAATTTCGTTAGATAATTCAAACTTATGAATCGGTCCGTATGCCTTCTGCCCGTGGGAATTTCATTCCTTGATTGAGCAGAGTCCGCACTCCAAGGATTCCTAGAAAAATTCAATCCCCTCGCACTTCACGGTAGAACAGACCCACAAGCCCCTTGCGCAGAACAGCAGCGAAGTAAACAAGCCCATCGCAGGGCCAGCGCCGCCGCAGCAGGCCGTGCACAGCATCGTATGCCCACAAGAATAGCATCGCGCGCCGAACAAATGCGACTTCTCCTTCGCCGAACTCGTCGGTTGCCATCGCACATGTGGAGGCATCGCTGTGGAGCTCTCAGAATTTTTGGTCGCGTTTTAGTTGTTCGAAGTGGGTTATCCATATTTTTATTTGTCTATGGTAATATTATGACGAAATATAATTATGTTTAGAGTTATTTGTGATGGAAAAATCTACTAATAAGTAACCTTATATTGCAGAACAATTTAAAATTAAATTTTATTTTGTGTTATAATTGTTTTTTCTTAACCAATTTTAAAGTTTTGCGATTTTTAGTTTTGTTCCAAATTATTTTGTTCTTTAATACTTCCAGTTCGCTACTACGTATGTGAGTTAATTTTTGAATTCTTTATTTCCCTTATCAAGAAATACAAGTATGCATATGTACATCCTTAAAAAATGAATTACAACTGATGTTATAATTATTCTTGGCTATAGTGGTCGATTTTCCTGAGACCGTGGTAGCAAACGGGTTAATTGGCACACTTTTTCGTCCAGATCTCATTTTCTACAATCTAGGCTTTGAAATATATAATTTTCTATAATCTAAGCTATTCGTGTTCAGTGAATTTTTCTTGAAAAGAAACTAAATTAGAGGAATGGTTGCCACTGAAATTTACAAATTAAACAAGGACACAGTATATAGTGACGTTGAATCAAACCGTTTTTGATATTTTGCGGAAAATATTCTAGGATAGGTAATGTTTTCTTAAACCTAATGGCTAGGTATTGACCACTTTCTTCAGCAAAACAATATTTGCATGATTATATGTACTTTCCGAAATTTATTTAAATATTTGATTAAGTTAAAATTTCGTGGTTTGTTGTGATGGTGTGTTTTTAAGCTTCCAATCCTAAGTATCACTCACTATGAAATGTTTCCAAAAGAAGATATGTTCTTGGCCTATCTTAAGCCATTATGCGACAAGATTAGCCTTCTAAAAGATTGGACAATTTCTGTTAAGCTTCACTCATTTTTTTATGTAAAAGCACAATATATGTACATATATCTATGCTAAGTGAAAATTTATTCAAATACAAAAATGTTGGTAAATTTTTGGCTACAATTTATTTCTTAAATGCTTCTTCTCTTATGTTAAGAGTCAATGTGTGAAAATTGGTATAATTGTTAAAAAGAGGAAATCATTTAAACAAAAATCTTTGTTTTTGTGATTGTTCGAATTGTCATTCACTTTGTGATTAATTAAAAGTAAAGGATTCAATGTAATTTGAAAGAACCTAGTAAATCTCGGGGTCAACTTATCTGTTATAATTAATACGGGTAGTTATTTCAGCAATTCCGGTTTTTTGCAACTATTCTTCTTCATTATAATTAAAATGTCAAATAATTTAATGAAAGACAATCAACGGTTAAGGGCCTGTCCGAATCCAAGTCTTCGTCTTCGTCTCGTTATGACAGTTCATGACGTCACACCGAGCTAAGCTCTGTCCGAATTCATGACTATGCTGTGAGCTTAGCTACGTAGTATAACAGTTTAGATTGCTTAGCTTGATTAGCGAGTCAGGGCCTGGGTTGACTTCGTGAGACGGAATGAGAAAAATTGTAGGAGCATTCCTTGAATACTGTCAAATTGTGGATTTTTTGTTTACTTTGATTAATTTAAAATATCAAATATCGAGCTAAGCAAACGAATTCGAACGGGTTAGCTTTGTCTTCGTCTTAATTGGAATACTAGATCAGCTTGTTTGCTGACGTCATAAACTGCAATAACGAGACGAAGACGAAGACTTGGATTCGGACAGGCCCTAAATATTTAAGTTCAATAAAGTATAAAACATTTCTAAGAATCTCATACCAAAGCGCTAATCAAATAGTAGTATTCTTCAATTGTTAAGTTTTGAAGTGAAACTCCTTTTGACCCGTTGAGAGTAAAATTTCAAGGTCAAGTCAGGGCCTTGACAGTTTACATGACGCGCGAACGATGGAAGATTTGCACTCGGGAACAGAGAATAAGATAGAGCTATTATTACTATTGGAAGATAGAGTTATGTCGTATACCAAACATATAGGGGCGATTGTTCTTCGCGAATTTATTTTATTTAATTTAATGTATTTGTAACGCTTGAGATCTTAAGCTATGGACAGACTATAGCAATTGAACTAGTTCCTGACATCACGACGAACTAGTGCAATTAGTAGTGTGTCACCTATTCGATTCTGAACTGGTTCAGTTATTCTATTAACAGCTCTCATTACCGATCGAGTGTCTGCACAATGAGTACTACCGACCTGAAAATAATTTATTTGATTGCAAAAAACTTGCAAATACAGGTGCAAGTGATAAGAAGGCAAGCCGAAACTAAAAAAAAAATAATGAAATATTCATGTCTTTAGTACACTATTTTTACACTATTGGCGCTGAGAGCAGTAAAGGTTGTACAAATTCAGTTTGAACTAGTTAAATTGTGTAGATTTTGAGAATCTATTCATATGGGACTTTTGCATGGGCTACGTCATTCTGACGTCAGGAATTAGTTCAATTGCTGTAGTCTATCCATAGCATTAATCCAGATCCAGATCAATTCATTAAATGGAGTGTCTTCAGGCCATTAATAAAGACAATCGAATGAAAAACAACCATTTCTACTTTATTGGCGCCAATACCTCTCTCCACAACTCGCGCATTGAATTGACTCGTACAAAGGACTTGTGTAAATAATTTTGAATTTTTTAGAAACTGACTGTTACTGACTGGCCTACGAGTAAATGAACGACGCGAATTTTACCCTTCTCTTTCGACTGACTTAATGGCCTTGACTTAGTGGAATAGCTCGCCAAATGGCCGTGTAAAAGGGGCATAATAGTTGATATTTTGTGTCCTGGATTGTGACAGTATTTACCGAACTGATCAGAAATTAAAAAAATTTGTGACAGATTTCTTGAGGAACAAACCTGCTGGTCCTTGGATAATGTGTTTTGCTGTCCTCTGTGCAGCACAAACTTACTTATACAGCGTTGGAGCTTCTCTATAATGTTCTTTGGTCAAAATGGCTTAAATTTGCGTGATCGTAAAGTCACCCCCCTGGTGACGCCCATTGCAAATTAAAATCCAAACAAACAAAAGAATATTTATGTTTTCATCGCACAGTACTTTTAATAAGTAATTGTAATAATTTGATTCTCAAGTATCGGTGCAATTTAAAGTAAATTGTGATTTTATTAACTAAACGCTGATAAAGGAAAAAGGTGAATTTTTACTTTATTTCAAGGAAAAGGAATTCAACTAATTGCGATAGCAACTTTTTGATGGAATTCAAATGTAATTCTTATAGTAAAATTACTTTAGCACAGCAAAAGGTCGGAAAAAAATGCTTCTACTTATTTTAACTGTGACCTTTGGAAAATAGGTACTGAGTGATTGATGATTTAATTAACTTTTTTAAGCATAATCCAATGGTCACAATTTTGGTGCGATTCATATATGTAAACATAGCTCAACTGAAGTGAAAAAAATCATCCACCGATTGTTACTTACTGTTCTGTGTTTGGGTCTGTATCACTTTCTTCAAGTTCTGCCTTGTTACGTCTTCTTTCATACATCAAAATAATTGCACATAAGATAAAAACTTCTGCACAAATTCCTAAAAATGGCCACAAAGCGGCGAGTTTTCCTGTAATTTTTTAATGTATGTACCTTATGATCGAAGCACAGAAAATTAACATTATACCTTTGACGCGAACAAAAGAAACATCGTGGGCTGGGCTTTTTCCTCCATATTTAGTACCATCGTTTCTCGCAATGCACTTATACTCCCCTTTGTCTTCTAAACTTGTATTTTCAATTTCAATAATAGCATTTTGGATTTTATTTTCGTCCTCTTTCAAAATATATTTTCCTGTCGAATTTGTCAATGTTATATTTCCTGAAAATTATAAGTTGAATATATTCGTATATTTGAATATAACTGATTTGTTTTATAACAATCATGTACATATGATGTATGTGTGTGTTATGTACATATATTAGGGTGCTTAAAAAAATGTTTTGTTTTTAGTTCCCATTACACAAAAAGTTAATATTCCATAAAATTAAAATTCTCATAAAAGGTGAGTCCCATAGTTTATTTTTACAAGGCTGCGCAAGCCGCCTGAAAAACTTAAAACCATCCCCTAAACATTTGTTACAAGAATTTTGCGTATGAAATTATTCTTGGTTAACATCTTATTTGTACGTAAAAATAAAATATAATTGCAATCAGAATTTCTTTAATTAGATAATTTCCAAACCAAAAATTAATTTTTTTGTTTTCAAATAAAAATGAATCGCCGAAACATTCATTCATATCTTGAAAATTGGTATACGTAGATAGAACACGTTGATATTTTAGCGCTATTCCCTTTGCCAAGACTCGCCACTAGATGGCGCTGCAGCCCATCAACTTCTATACCATTCAACTTGTCGCGTATTGGTTCACCCGCGGAAGCCGCTGCCGGGCGTTGCAATGTTTTCGACCTGGAAAACCTTGAAAAACTGGTATACGAACATAGATACTTGAACATGGTGAATATTTTCGCGCCGTCTTGTTATAACTGCCACTAGACGGCACTGCCGCACATCAACTTTTGTGCCGTTCAACTGATCGTCGTGAAAATTTGTATTCGTAGGTATTTGAACACGTTGAATATTTTTGCGTTATTCATTTTGCTACAACCTGTGTTTTTGAATTGATGGCGATAACTCACTCCAAAACGGATTAATAGATTTAAACGAAATTTGGAACACAGGTAGAGAATATCTTGAAGATGGACGCAGGATACGCGGATCCAGGATGGCGGACATTCAAATTTAAAAGATTATGCGATTACCATTAAAATTTATACTTGGAGGTTTTCGGCGTCACTGATTTTCGTGTGTTTAGAGAATACGAAAGTAATTGTCATTGCGGATTCCGCGTCGAGGAGTGCTTAGAGAATAGCATTGCTGAGCTCTCTGAAGTCTAGCCAGAGCACACTAACGAATGTAGAGGTACAAAAGGACGATTCTTTGAATTTTTTGTTACAATTTTTTTAAGTTTCGCCATTTGAGCGGAGGATTTTTTTAAGTCTATCATGCGGCTTGAGCGATCAAAATAGTTGTTTCTTGTTTTTAAGGACCCTCTTGTATATGTACATACAGGCGAAAAGCAACACACCAGACAAATTGTTCGCTTTCCCGAAATTCAATCTTGCAAAAAACTTCTTCGAAATACATATTTAATTTAATGGCTTTTTTGGCTTAAGTAAAGCTCGCGGTAAATAGCAGGATATACAAAATGCATACTGACGGAAGATTTCTCTTATACAAAATTCCTACTGACTGATTGCCTATTGTCTGAAGACTTTCCCTATACAAAATTTCATTCACACCGGGCTAATAATCGCAAGCTTGACTTCTTTCGCTTGTTTTTTAACTATTCTTCACTATTTTACCTTTTGTAATCAAAATCATAAAGGCTAAATCAACACTCAAAATCTTAACACTAAAAGTTTTCTTAAATTTAAATAAAGAAAACATAACTACCTGCATATTCCCATGAAATCTCAGGATCAGTTCCCAAAACCGAGCATTGGATTGATAATTTTTCACCCTCTACAACACCAGTATTGGAAGGAACACGCACTGCAACGTTAGCTAAACAGAAGGAGATTTAGTAATTCTAAAATATATGAATTGTTTAAAAGTCTCACCCACTACGTTAAAATCCTTTCTTTCTGACAAGTCCTTTTCATTAACAGCACAACTATATTGTCCGGCATCGTTTTGATCGGTTTTTTCGATTATAAATTTTCTCTCAGGCTTAATTATTTTGTATCGTCCTTGAAGAGATTCAACCTTTGCAACGTCCGAACCATTTTTTTCCCTTTATTTAATAAAATCAAAGAAAAAAATTATTTTTATGTTTTAATGCATGTTTAAATATATTCCAGATCCAGATCCAGAAATAAATAAATTAAAACCTACCATTTCAAATCATAATCACCTTCCTTGGATATATTACAACTTAGAACAAGAGAAGATTTTATATCGAATACTTTCAATTTGTGTTCTATGTTGTCATAATTTGGTACTAAAATACTTTCTGAAATTGAAAAATACATTTTCTTAGCTCATAGCTCATAGAAAAAATAAATATTTACAACAATGCGATTAAAATGTCTTCTTCAAGCAAAAATATATTGAAAGTAAAAGGCATATGAGGGAGAAATACAAATAAACTGAGACTTTAATTAATCTAATTATTCCAATCTTCAACATTTATTCAACTGGTAACTAAAGAACTATTTGGAATGGATAGATAGAATACAAATGTAGCTGAATTGGCATAGTATACTACATATCGAAATGTTACTTTATCTTAAAATTAGATATTATCTTCTTGTGCTTGATTTTAATTGCGATGCTATATTAGGTATATTCGAGCAGTTCAAAAACGAGTATGATAATATACAAGTATGAAATTTTCGCGCAGTGTCTGAAGATAATTAATGGCCCAATCATCCACACTCTTTTTCTACCTCAGAATTGAAAAAACTCTCTAAGGAACTTTGCTTTGGTGGTAAATATAAAACAGTATGAAACGGACCAAATAGTAAGTGCAATCACGATAAGCATTATTACAAGAACATAATACATATGCCAGTCAGAAGTCTGAAGAGTTATGTTTTTGGACCGAATTCTTTGGTTGCCTCATACTGCCTTGTTAGATTTAAAAGCAAGAAACGACTGATTTTTTCTCACAAATTTGCACAATTTCAAGCTATCCGCACAATTTCGTAAAAATAAAACGACGAACAAATCTTTATATGTTCCTCATAAACGGTTATAACTATTATTTGTTAATTTCTGAGTTGCATTTTGTTGTTCAAAAGTGCACCGTTTTGCATATATTTATAATAATACCATTTTAGTCCAGTCAATTGAGCATTCAACCGTTCATTTTGGAGGGAGGGATCCAACAGGAGGTTAAGTTTGAGTTTTCGGAGTCGGGTGTGAACCCATTTAGCCGCCGTCTTAGAAAGAATGGTGAAAATATTTTTTTTTTATATATATCGAAAACTAATCACAAAAAATAAAGTGTACGCTGGTATTGGATTTAATTGTCTATTTCACTGGAAATATACTTTACGTGAAGTTAAACCCCGTTCGTTTTATAATATTTATATCTTCAATACTATCACTCCCACAAAAATTGTGTACAAAACTTTTCCCTTATTTTTCTTAATACATTTTTTGTAACTTCTACAATTAAGTTATAAGCAAAACTTGATGAAAATTGTAAAGATGAATAACTTTTTTTCTATTAATTTTTTGAGAAATTTATTTATAAGCTATTTTATAGGGCAACAAATAATTTGACGCAATAATTTTTTATATTTCGACGAATTTTGAAGATTTTTTGGTGCTTCGAAGGAAGAAACAACAAAGACAAATGAAGTACATAAATAGGAAAAAAAATCATTGTTGCTTCATTTCTATCGACATAGGTACCTTTTCACTTTTTATGAATATTAACTTTTCCTTATTTTTACCAGACTGCGCGACAGCAAAGACAGCTTTACGTGTCTCGGTATGTCTCTTCAACAACTGGATAGATTTAAAACAAGAAAGTATCTATAAATTCGTGTAAACACTTCAAATCGTGCGGATGGTCATATATGCATGGACCAGATTCACGTTTTACTTGCTGCGACTTTGGGTATGTCTCCGACTGCGATTATTTATCATATTTGATTGGATGATTTTTTACAGATTCCACGACTTTATCTATCACCTTTTAATTAGCAAGACGCATAATAATAATGATTATTTTATTTTCCCATTATAAATTCTACTATGTTCCCACATAGTCTTGTTTCCATCTTTTTAGTTTGTTTTTTTCGCTTTTGATTTTTTCAATTTACTTTTTTTATTCGCTTTTCAAATTTTATAATTCGTTAAAGTGTTAGGTAGTTTAAATTTGCAAGAGGTTGGCAAATGTTTCCAATAGTTAATTATTAACTCTTTGTACCGTAATTGACCTCCTAGTTTGTTCTCGGCCAAATCTTATTTAATTTTTCTAGTTTTGAATCATATGTTAGGTATGAAGTAATTGCTAACAGTTATTTAAAGTTTAATGTTTTATTAACAAAATGAATGTTCGTAAAGAATGTACAATATCAAAATACGAATATTTAGTTTATTGTTATTTAAAATTTTTTTATGAAGTGTCACGAGAGGTGACTTAGACGAGTAGGAAATATTGTTTTATTTCGCCAGAAGTGACTTTATAGTTCAAAGTGCTAATTACAATTTTTTCTTACACACAACTATTTTTTAGCGGGCACGTTATTAAGAACAAAAAAGATAAGTAATATTAGAAAATTTAACATTTATAAGAAATAAATAGATAAGTAATATTAGCAAATTTTATTATTGATATTTAAAATTTAGTATAATTTATTTGGTTGTTCGTCTTTTAAACAAAATTTCTTTGCATCGGTTTGGCACTGAGTCAATCAAACGAATACATCTATCTATGGGAATATTGTTGCAGGAATCTTAAAGTGCATTCCACAATTACTCAATATTTTTAGGTTTTTTGGCAGTATAGTCAACTTGTCGACGTCAACCCAAAGCATCTCAATAGGATTGAGATCGGTTGTCTGTGCTGGCCATTTTAAAATATCAATTTTCTCGTTCTCCAAGAACTAGTTGGTTTGAAATTATCATCAACCCGAGAAATCCAACTTTCAGCAAAGCGATACGATGTCCAAGTAGACATGACGATCCATGATTCCAGAAATTCGGTGAATAGAGTATACATATACATATGTATATACCATTCGCAGACATTGAACCCCACACAAGTACAGATCCACCCCCTCCTTTACCAATAAGTTTCATACATTGTACATAAATCCCAAAAACCCCAGAAAATTGAGAAATTGTGGACCGCAATTAAAGATTCTTGTAAAAAAATTAATGCGCGCAAATGGCGTTTACAACTGCAACAAATTTCAAGTAGATAGTAATAGTAGTTACTGAGAAAAACGATCAAAATATAGAGATATTTCGGTGTCTGTGAACATAAAGTTTCGTTTTTAACTACGGAAACCTAAAAATAGCAAACATCGTCGGAGATGCTGAGGGTTTGTATATTCAAATTTACAAAGTATTATATTCAAATTTACATAGTATTTATTATTTTTATTATTTCCTTAATTTTGACCTGAGAAGCATATTTTTCAACTGCTTCCAGATTTACTGTTTGCAAATCATCTAATCCGTTCAAAACTTAAGAAATATTAAGAAGATGCTGAAGAGCGGATACCTTTGTTTATGTTTCCCCGACTAATTCCTGATTGCTACTGAAAATGCAAGTTCTGGTTCAACTGAGCTTTTTGGCTAGGAAATACATTACACATGGATGTATTAAAAAGAACATCGGATTTATCAAGAAAATTTCTAGTCCGAACACATGAACACAATGCAAAACGGTTACCATATATTGTTCCATTAGTATTGCTCTTTGAAACTCTGGAAAAGTCCTTTATCTAAAGAATCAATAGTATAACGTTCATTTTTTTCTTCCAAAAAAGTCCGTAGGCAAATGAAATTCTGCCAAACTTTTTATGACTTACTATTGATTATTATGAAAAAGAATCATTCCTTTCGGAAAAGTAGGTATCATTTTATTCAATTTTTCCTATGAATTTCAGATGGTGAGGTTTTTATGACCACAAGTGTAAAAACTAATTTGTTAAAATAATAATAACATCGTCTACTACTTTAAGTTATAGCAACATCACAATGTATTTTTTTTTTTTCTTTAAATTAAATTCACTTTTACAGTGTATAGTCGCTGTCAGACAAAACTTTCAATGCTTTATTGGAGTAAGTCCTCTTTTTTAATAAAATGTTTGCATTTTTTAGCACTTCATTACTCAATTAACCTACATAAATTGCTTCAAGGTTTCACAGATATATTATGTATCTATTCGTCACTTTTTTTTATATTTCTCAAAGCTTGGATATCAAGTAAAATCAGCGATTTCGCCTTAAATCAAGCTCAAGCTAAGTAACCGGATGTGAGTGAAATTTTCCCTATACAAAATGTCTATTGACTGAACATTTTCTTTATACAAAATGCCTACTGACGAAAGATTTTCCTTATACAAAATTTCACTCACATCCGGCTACTTACCTTGACTTGTTCTGCGATTCCTTCTAATGCTATACGTACTTCAATATGGATTTAAACAATGATAATATGTGAAAAATATCAATTCGATTGGAAATATAAAAGAAATATATGCGTTGAAAAAACCACTGAGAGAAAATATACTACAAATGATTTATTTTAACTATATTATATCAGCGAAATGTAACCTAAAAACCAAAATAAAGCATAAACTAAGTAGATACATGTGATGATCTGACTGACTTAGACTGCATTTCACAGAGTATTTTGAATTCTCACCCAAATGCTTCACCGTTGATTCGTAGGTAAACTTATTATTACTTTTACGGTCTGTGTCGACTTTGACATTTACTTCAGAAGTTGTGTATGAAGGATACTTCTTTTCAAGAATTGATTGCACTACCGAGTTCTTACTCCTATTTAACTCTTCGTTATTTTCAAATGAGTATTTGTTTTTATTATTTAAGGTTAAGCTCCCTCGAAAAGTTTCTTCAAGCTCCTCGCTTGAAAGAGGCAGACCTACTGCAGTTGTGAGACTTGGGACCTTAACATTGTCATTGTGCTGTTTATTAGACCTCTTGCTGCCTACAACTCTTAAATAGTGGTAGTTGGAATGTAAAGAGTTGCATTGGTACTTTCCCTCGTGGATTTCTAGAGCGCTATTTACTTTAATCTTAGCCTCAATTCTATCATTTTCACCTTAAATAAATACTTTACGTTAATGTAGGAAGTACTTAACACATGTGTGAATACTTATGCTGGAAACACTTCGGACATTTGACCTTTAAAACTTTATTAATTTTTTATCAATAGCTTCAATTGTTTGTTGCGAGTGTAATTTGCTATCCCTCATATAAGCATTAATGGCATCCAAAAAATTAATGCTAGCAAGGCGATCATGTATTTCTCTAGAATAAGTTCTAATATTTGAACAATTCGACAATTTGGATTACTCGATTTTAGTTATTATGCAATTTTAATTTGTAGCTACTTTATTAACGTACGTATTCTATTTCTAATTCTGTCGTATATTTTATGCTGTAATTTCTCGCGTAATTTGATTTTATGCAATACACTTAATAAAAATAAACTAAAATATAATTATGCGAATCAGGTGTTAACCCCATTTTGATTAATATTATAACCATTAAATTTCCAATCTCTAGATTAGAGTCACAATAGAAGACAAATTAAATGACTAAGTGAAGAATTTATTAGATATTAAGGAAACAAATGCCATAATTAAGAAAACGATTTAAAAATAAATTATAAATTATATATTATAAATAAATAACACCAGAAGTATTTCCAACAAAAGTAAGCATCGAAAAAGTCATACAATTATTTTCCTTATGAAATTTTAATGACTACGAAAAAATTATTGAAATTACCTATAAGATTATGACTTATCCGATGCCATAGTACTACGTAGCTTACTTACCCTCAATAGGATGTTCTGATTCTAAAAATGCATGTGAATCCTTTCCATGACGTAAATTGTGTTTTTTAATAGTTTCACCGTCTTTGAACCATTGAATTGGATCAGTTATAGGTATAATGCATGTTATCGAAAACGGATCTCCTATATTCACTTTAGCATCTCCGTAATAAATGGCCAAATTTGTCGTTTCTACATATGCATACACATTTTAATTCATTCTTATGTATTTATGTATATTATTCATATACACACATCTAAAGCAACTCCCATTTTTTTTAATATAAAGTATATTTTTATAATTTTATAATCAGTAGGATTGATTTTTCGCAAATTATAAATTATTTTATACTACGAAATGTTTCATACAATATTATAAAGTAAATTAATAAACCGGAAATAAAACGAAAATTTAAATAATCAAATAGTATTTTGGAAAATTTTATAATTGGTCACATTATTCTGTATCTGTTATTTGCCAACAAGCACATTTTAAGCACATCGCTGATAAATTGATAACGGGATCTTACGTCTTTGCAAAAGGTTAATATGTACATATTTCTGAAATTTGTGGTACGCGGCGCAAAAAGCTGAGATAATCATAACCTGCGTGTGCTCTTTTATTTATGACATGCCTAGATTAAACCTATGTAAATATGCCAACTTTCGCTTAAAAAAATAGACATGATATAAATGTTTTTATTTTATATAGTATAATACGCCCATAATATATGTCGATTATACCGAATTGCCTTTTCACTAGAATTTTACATTTGATCTCTGAAAATTGTGCACTGTTTATTAGCAAAACTTTATTAAAAACCAGCGGGAACCAGTGTGGTTCATCTTTATTCCGCATTTTGAAGGATGCGCTAACACATTTTTTAATAAACGACTGCAAAAGCTTACAGCACCGCCCTAGTATTATTTTGGCAACCAGGCCTCACAGAGTATTGAACTGCTCATTAACTTTAAATCTAACTAAGCTCTGCGATTATTAACCTGCGGACAACGTAGATTGGTTATATAACTGCTTGTAAGTGACAATTTAATCCTCATGCGTACTCGAAAATGTATGAAAAATTAAATATTTTAACATTTCTTACCACCTTGTGCAGATATTGCTAAAAATAGCATGAAAAATGAAAAACGCATGATAAGAACTGAGTGTTGCTCCATCTTGAATTTGGGTATTGATTCTTCTAAAATGACTAAATCAATTGTTTGTTCGGAACAATGATGGAAATGCCTAAAATGCGTTCATTACTCATATTAGACAATTACAGCAGCTTATGTAAAACAGATTTACCTCTTTTTGGGGGCTGGACACAAAAGAAATTTCAGTCACGAGACCAGCCTGCGCCTTCTCTCGTAAAAATCAAGATTTCACTTAGGCTTCATCAACTGTCATAGATAACCAAACATTAAATATCTAGAAAACGGCCACATTTCAGTAAGTACAGATTCTTATCTTCAATTTCTTTCTCACCAGGCGGACATTTCCCCGACGAACTTATTTACCAATAACTGCACGAAAACTGTATCAAATGTCAAGTTGAACTGAGAGATTACCCGCAATAAGGCAGAGCACCTGCATCATGAGTCACATGAATGAGGTAATGCAGTTCATTATCGTGTCACCAATGAAATTTCCTTCTGGTTCGTTTACACTGCGCGCAATCCACTGATATAGCGCGTTTTCACAAGAATTAACAAACGCGACTTTATTAATTTCTGCTGTACTTTTTGAGGCTTATATATATATATATATATGTATGATACACATAGGGTAAACTTTACCACGTATTTAAATCAAGGATGATCAAATAATAATACGTGATACTCTCTATACAAGCTGTATTCAGGAACTACTTGGAACCACTAGGTTGAGGCGGATTTCTGATCAACATATGGAACCACTTGACATTTCTATATAAGTAGTGGTAACTGTCACTAAGCTAAATAAAACTCTTATTTCGTAATTGAGATTTCCGGTCGCAAATTTATTACACAAACTAATTTTCATTTAACATTTTATGATAAACCACCCGTACTGCACAAAAATCAAACCAGAAATGCCGCCTGACAGAGCTTTTGCCGAACTGTCGACACATCTATAGGGCAAAGTGGTGTGACAGTTTAAAGAAATCCCATTGAGTCTTATACCCTTCTATAGCATAAGATGAAAAAAAAACGTGTTTAAAATTCTACCTTATAGGTCTTGTGGAAAATAGTGTAATACAAATGTAAAATATAAATAAAAAATATAATAATACATTAATACAAAATATGATATTAAATAATAAAAATAAAATATAAGAATGATTCAAAAACCTCGAAATAATTAATAAACAAAAAAACGCATTTAGTAAAAGAAAATTGTATTATTAATAAAAAATATATCTTTAAGTTAATGAAAATATATAGAATATAATTATATAAATGGTATGTCGATAGAAGTGAAGCAACAATGAATATTTTCTAATCAGATGCTTCACTTATCTTTGAGGTTCCTCCCTTCGAAGCTCCAAAAAACCCTAAAAAATAATCAAAATATAAAAAATTATTAGGAAGTAATTTTCTCTAAAATGTAATCCAAAAAAGTTATTAATGAAAATAGTAAGTCACCTCCAAAATTGCCATTAATTTTTGCTCATAACTTTTTAATTGTAGAAGTTACAAACAAAAGTTACCGATAAAAGTTGTAGATAATATAATTATCTGCGAAAGAGCTCTTCACAAAATTTTTGAGGGAGTGATAGTTTTCGAGATATATTAAAAAAACATGTTCACCCTTATTTCGAAGATGGCGGCCAAATGGGTGGACCGCCGACCCCGAAAACTCAAACTTAAACTTCTTTAAGGCTCTTCCACATAATAACAAAATAAAATAGCATCCTACCCAAAATGCATTTTGGTTGATTTTTATACTGCTGGCCGGTTTACGATACCGCTACTCAAAATTTTTGCTCAAGGGATTTGTTCTTTATATCCTTCCTTAAATCCCTGAAGGGTTTCCTTTCTATTACAGCAAAAGTTTTTAAAATAGGGCTCCATTTGGGGGCTCAGCAGAAATTATTGTATAGCCCTATAGTATTTCTAGGGTAATTTTGGTTGATTTTTATACTGCTGGCCGGTTTACGATACCGCTACTCAAAATTTTTGCTCAAGGGACTTGTTCTTTATATCCTTCCTTAAATCCCTGAAGGGTTTCCTTTCTATTACAGCAAAAATTTTTAAAATAGGGCTCCATTTGGGGGCTCAGCAGAAATTATTGTATAACCCTATAGTATTTCTAGGGTAATTTTGGTTGATTTTTATACTGCTGGCCGGTTTACGATACCGCTACTCAAAATTTTTGCTCAAGGGATTTGTTCTTTATATCCTTCCTTAAATCCCTGAAGGGTTTCCTTTCTATTACAGCAAAAATTTTTAAAATAGGGCTCCATTTGGGGGCTCAGCAGAAATTATTGTATAACCCTATAGTATTTCTAGGGTAATTTTGGTTGATTTTTATACTGTTGGCCGGTTTACGATACCGCTACTCAAAATTTTTACTCAAGGCATTTGTTCTTTATATCCTTCCTTAAATCCCTGAAGGGTTTCCTTTCTATTACAGCAAAAATTTTTAAAATAGGGCTCCATTTGGGGGCTCAGCAGAAATTATTGTATAACCCTTTAGTATTTCTAGGGTAATTTTGGTTGATTTTTATACTGTTGGCCGGTTTACGATACCGCTACTCAAAATTTTTGCTCAAGGGACTTGTTCTTTATATCCTTCCTTAAATCCCTGAAGGGTTTCCTTTCTATTACAGCAAAAAATTTTAAAATAGGGCTCCATTTGGGGGCTCAGCAGAAATTATTGTATAACCCTTTAGTATTTCTAGGGTAATTTTGGTTGATTTTTATACTGTTGGCCGGTTTACGATACCGCTACTCAAAATTTTTGCTCAAGGGACTTGTTCTTTATATCCTTCCTTAAATCCCTGAAGGGTTTCCTTTCTATTACAGCAAAAATTTTTAAAATAGGGCTCCATTTGGGGGCTCAGCAGAAATTATTGTATAACCCTTTAGTATTTCTAGGGTAATTTTGGTTGATTTTTATACTGTTGGCCGGTTTACGATACCGCTACTCAAAATTTTTGCTCAAGGGATTTGTTCTTTATATCCTTCCTTAAATCCCTGAAGGGTTTCCTTTCTATTACAGCAAAAATTTTTAAAATAGGGCTCCATTTGGGGGCTCAGCAGAAATTATTGTATAACCCTTTAGTATTTCTAGGGTAATTTTGGTTGATTTTTATACTGTTGGCCGGTTTACGATACCGCTACTCAAAATTTTTGCTCAAGGGACTTGTTCTTTATATCCTTCCTTAAATCCCTGAAGGGTTTCCTTTCTATTACAGCAAAAATTTTTAAAATAGGGCTCCATTTGGGGGCTCAGCAGAAATTATTGTATAACCCTTTAGTATTTCTAGGGTAATTTTGGTTGATTTTTATACTGTTGGCCGGTTTACGATACCGCTACTCAAAATTTTTGCTCAAGGGATTTGTTCTTTATATCCTTCCTTAAATCCCTGAAGGGTTTCCTTTCTATTACAGCAAAAATTTTTAAAATAGGGCTCCATTTGGGGGCTCAGCAGAAATTATTGTATAACCCTTTAGTATTTCTAGGGTAATTTTGGTTGATTTTTATACTGTTGGCCGGTTTACGATACCGCTACTCAAAATTTTTGCTCAAGGGATTTGTTCTTTATATCCTTCCTTAAATCCCTGAAGGGTTTCCTTTCTATTACAGCAAAAATTTTTAAAATAGGGCTCCATTTGGGGGCTCAGCAGAAATTATTGTATAACCCTTTAGTATTTCTAGGGTAATTTTGGTTGATTTTTATACTGTTGGCCGGTTTACGATACCGCTACTCAAAATTTTTGCTCAAGGGATTTGTTCTTTATATCCTTCCTTAAATCCCTGAAGGGTTTCCTTTCTATTACAGCAAAAATTTTTAAAATAGGGCTCCATTTGGGGGCTCAGCAGAAATTATTGTATAACCCTTTAGTATTTCTAGGGTAATTTTGGTTGATTTTTATACTGTTGGCCGGTTTACGATACCGCTACTCAAAATTTTTGCTCAAGGGATTTGTTCTTTATATCCTTCCTTAAATCCCTGAAGGGTTTCCTTTCTATTACAGCAAAAATTTTTAAAATAGGGCTCCATTTGGGGGCTCAGCAGAAATTATTGTATAACCCTTTAGTATTTCTAGGGTAATTTTGGTTGATTTTTATACTGTTGGCCGGTTTACGATACCGCTACTCAAAATTTTTGCTCAAGGGACTTGTTCTTTATATCCTTCCTTAAATCCCTGAAGGGTTTCCTTTCTATTACAGCAAAACATTTTAAAATAGGGCTCCATTTGTGGGCTCAGCAGAAATTATTGTATAACCCTATAGTATTTCTAGGGTAATTTCGGTTGATTTTTATACTGTTGGCCGGTTTACGATACCGCTACTCAAAATTTTTACTCAAGGCATTTGTTCTTTATATCCTTCCTTAAATCCCTGAAGGGTTTCCTTTCTATTACAGCAAAAAATTTTAAAATAGGGCTCCATTTGTGGGCTCAGCAGAAATTATTGTATAACCCTATAGTATTTCTAGGGTAATTTTGGTTGATTTTTATACTGTTGGCCGGTTTACGATACCGCTACTCAAAATTTTTGCTCAAGGGATTTGTTCTTTATATCCTTCCTTAAATCCCTGAAGGGTTTCCTTTCTATTACAGCAAAAATTTTTAAAATAGGGCTCAATTTGGGGGCTCAGCAGAAATTATTGTATAACCATATAGTATTTCTAGGGTAATTTTGGTTGATTTTTATACTGTTGGCCGGTTTACGATACCGCTACTCAAAATTTTTGCTCAAGGGATTTGTTCTTTATATCCTTCCTTAAATCCCTGAAGGGTTTCCTTTCTATTACAGCAAAAAATTTTAAAATAGGGCTCCATTTGTGGGCTCAGCAGAAATTATTGTATAACCCTATAGTATTTCTAGGGTAATTTTGGTTGATTTTTATACTGTTGGCCGGTTTACGATACCGCTACTCAAAATTTTTGCTCAAGGGATTTGTTCTTTATATCCTTCCTTAAATCCCTGAAGGGTTTCCTTCCTATTACAGCAAAAAATTTTAAAATAGGGCTCCATTTGTGGGCTCAGCAGAAATTATTGTATAACCCTATAGTATTTCTAGGGTAATTTTGGTTGATTTTTATACTGTTGGCCGGTTTACGATACCGCTACTCAAAATTTTTGCTCAAGGGATTTGTTCTTTATATCCTTCCTTAAATCCCTGAAGGGTTTCCTTTCTATTACAGCAAAAATTTTTAAAATAGGGCTCCATTTGTGGGCTCAGCAGAAATTATTGTATAACCCTTTAGTATTTCTAGGGTAATTTTGGTTGATTTTTATACTGCTGGCCGGTTTACGATACCGCTACTCAAAATTTTTGCTCAAGGGATTTGTTCTTTATATCCTTCCTTAAATCCCTGAAGGGTTTCCTTTCTATTACAGCAAAAATTTTTAAAATAGGGCTTCATTTGGGGGCTCAGCAGAAATTATTGTATAGCCCTATAGTATTTCTAGGGTAATTTTGGTTGATTTTTATACTGTTGGCCGGTTTACGATACCGCTACTCAAAATTTTTGCTCAAGGGATTTGTTCTTTATATCCTTCCTTAAATCCCTGAAGGGTTTCCTTTCTATTACAGCAAAAATTTTTAAAATAGGGCTCCATTTGGGGGCTCAGCAGAAATTATTGTATAACCCTTTAGTATTTCTAGGGTAATTTTGGTTGATTTTTATACTGTTGGCCGGTTTACGATACCGCTACTCAAAATTTTTGCTCAAGGGACTTGTTCTTTATATCCTTCCTTAAATCCCTGAAGGGTTTCCTTTCTATTACAGCAAAAAATTTTAAAATAGGGCTCCATTTGGGGGCTCAGCAGAAATTATTGTATAACCCTTTAGTATTTCTAGGGTAATTTTGGTTGATTTTTATACTGTTGGCCGGTTTACGATACCGCTACTCAAAATTTTTGCTCAAGGGTTTTGTTCTTTATATCCTTCCTTAAATCCCTGAAGGGTTTCCTTTCTATTACAGCAAAAATTTTTCAAATAGGGCTCCATTTGGGGGCTCAGCAGAAATTATTGTATAACCCTTTAGTATTTCTAGGGTAATTTTGGTTGATTTTTATACTGTTGGCCGGTTTACGATACCGCTACTCAAAATTTTTGCTCAAGGGATTTGTTCTTTATATCCTTCCTTAAATCCCTGAAGGGTTTCCTTTCTATTACAGCAAAACATTTTAAAATAGGGCTCCATTTGTGGGCTCAGCAGAAATTATTGTATAACCCTATAGTATTTCTAGGGTAATTTTGGTTGATTTTTATACTGTTGGCCGGTTTACGATACCGCTACTCAAAATTTTTGCTCAAGGGATTTGTTCTTTATATCCTTCCTTAAATTCCTGAAGGGTTTCCTTTCTATTACAGCAAAAAATTTTAAAATAGGGCTCCATTTGGGGGCTCAGCAGAAATTATTGTATAACCCTTTAGTATTTCTAGGGTAATTTTGGTTGATTTTTATACTGTTGGCCGGTTTACGATACCGCTACTCAAAATTTTTGCTCAAGGGTTTTGTTCTTTATATCCTTCCTTAAATCCCTGAAGGGTTTCCTTTCTATTACAGCAAAAATTTTTAAAATAGGGCTCCATTTGGGGGCTCAGCAGAAATTATTGTATAACCCTTTAGTATTTCTAGGGTAATTTTGGTTGATTTTTATACTGTTGGCCGGTTTACGATACCGCTACTCAAAATTTTTGCTCAAGGGACTTGTTCTTTATATCCTTCCTTAAATCCCTGAAGGGTTTCCTTTCTATTACAGCAAAACATTTTAAAATAGGGCTCCATTTGTGGGCTCAGCAGAAATTATTGTATAACCCTATAGTATTTCTAGGGTAATTTCGGTTGATTTTTATACTGTTGGCCGGTTTACGATACCGCTACTCAAAATTTTTGCTCAAGGGATTTGTTCTTTATATCCTTCCTTAAATTCCTGAAGGGTTTCCTTTCTATTACAGCAAAAAATTTTAAAATAGGGCTCCATTTGGGGGCTCAGCAGAAATTATTGTATAACCCTTTAGTATTTCTAGGGTAATTTTGGTTGATTTTTATACTGTTGGCCGGTTTACGATACCGCTACTCAAAATTTTTGCTCAAGGGATTTGTTCTTTATATCCTTCCTTAAATCCCTGAAGGGTTTCCTTTCTATTACAGCAAAAATTTTTAAAATAGGGCTCCATTTGGGGGCTCAGCAGAAATTATTGTATAACCCTTTAGTATTTCTAGGGTAATTTTGGTTGATTTTTATACTGTTGGCCGGTTTACGATACCGCTACTCAAAATTTTTGCTCAAGGGACTTGTTCTTTATATCCTTCCTTAAATCCCTGAAGGGTTTCCTTTCTATTACAGCAAAACATTTTAAAATAGGGCTCCATTTGTGGGCTCAGCAGAAATTATTGTATAACCCTATAGTATTTCTAGGGTAATTTTGGTTGATTTTTATACTGTTGGCCGGTTTACGATACCGCTACTCAAAATTTTTACTCAAGGCATTTGTTCTTTATATCCTTCCTTAAATCCCTGAAGGGTTTCCTTTCTATTACAGCAAAAAATTTTAAAATAGGGCTCCATTTGTGGGCTCAGCAGAAATTATTGTATAACCCTATAGTATTTCTAGGGTAATTTTGGTTGATTTTTATACTGTTGGCCGGTTTACGATACCGCTACTCAAAATTTTTACTCAAGGCATTTGTTCTTTATATCCTTCCTTAAATCCCTGAAGGGTTTCCTTTCTATTACAGCAAAAAATTTTAAAATAGGGCTCCATTTGTGGGCTCAGCAGAAATTATTGTATAACCCTATAGTATTTCTAGGGTAATTTCGGTTGATTTTTATACTGTTGGCCGGTTTACGATACCGCTACTCAAAATTTTTACTCAAGGCATTTGTTCTTTATATCCTTCCTTAAATCCCTGAAGGGTTTCCTTTCTATTACAGCAAAAAATTTTAAAATAGGGCTCCATTTGTGGGCTCAGCAGAAATTATTGTATAACCCTATAGTATTTCTAGGGTAATTTTGGTTGATTTTTATACTGTTGGCCGGTTTACGATACCGCTACTCAAAATTTTTACTCAAGGCATTTGTTCTTTGTATCCTTCCTTAAATCCCTGAAGGGTTTCCTTTCTATTACAGCAAAAAATTTTAAAATAGGGCTCCATTTGTGGGCTCAGCAGAAATTATTGTATAACCCTATAGTATTTCTAGGGTAATTTCGGTTGATTTTTATACTGTTGGCCGGTTTACGATACCGCTACTCAAAATTTTTGCTCAAGGGATTTGTTCTTTATATCCTTCCTTAAATCCCTGAAGGGTTTCCTTTCTATTACAGCAAAAAATTTTAAAATAGGGCTCCATTTGTGGGCTCAGCAGAAATTATTGTATAACCCTATAGTATTTCTAGGGTAATTATGGTTGATTTTTATACTGTTGGCCGGTTTACGATACCGCTACTCAAAATTTTTGCTCAAGGGATTTGTTCTTTGTATCCTTCCTTAAATCCCTGAAGGGTTTCCTTTCTATTACAGCAAAAAATTTTAAAATAGGGCTCCATTTGTGGGCTCAGCAGAAATTATTGTATAACCCTATAGTATTTCTAGGGTAATTTCGGTTGATTTTTATACTGTTGGCCGGTTTACGATACCGCTACTCAAAATTTTTACTCAAGGCATTTGTTCTTTATATCCTTCCTTAAATCCCTGAAGGGTTTCCTTTCTATTACAGCAAAAAATTTTAAAATAGGGCTCCATTTGTGGGCTCAGCAGAAATTATTGTATAACCCTATAGTATTTCTAGGGTAATTTTGGTTGATTTTTATACTGTTGGCCGGTTTACGATACCGCTACTCAAAATTTTTGCTCAAGGCATTTGTTCTTTATATCCTTCCTTAAATCCCTGAAGGGTTTCCTTTCTATTACAGCAAAAAATTTTAAAATAGGGCTCCATTTGTGGGCTCAGCAGAAATTATTGTATAACCCTATAGTATTTCTAGGGTAATTTTGGTTGATTTTTATACTGTTGGCCGGTTTACGATACCGCTACTCAAAATTTTTGCTCAAGGGATTTGTTCTTTGTATCCTTCCTTAAATCCCTGAAGGGTTTCCTTTCTATTACAGCAAAAAATTTTAAAATAGGGCTCCATTTGTGGGCTCAGCAGAAATTATTGTATAACCCTATAGTATTTCTAGGGTAATTTCGGTTGATTTTTATACTGTTGGCCGGTTTACGATACCGCTACTCAAAATTTTTACTCAAGGCATTTGTTCTTTATATCCTTCCTTAAATCCCTGAAGGGTTTCCTTTCTATTACAGCAAAAAATTTTAAAATAGGGCTCCATTTGTGGGCTCAGCAGAAATTATTGTATAACCCTATAGTATTTCTAGGGTAATTTTGGTTGATTTTTATACTGTTGGCCGGTTTACGATACCGCTACTCAAAATTTTTACTCAAGGCATTTGTTCTTTATATCCTTCCTTAAATCCCTGAAGGGTTTCCTTTCTATTACAGCAAAAAATTTTAAAATAGGGCTCCATTTGTGGGCTCAGCAGAAATTATTGTATAACCCTATAGTATTTCTAGGGTAATTTCGGTTGATTTTTATACTGTTGGCCGGTTTACGATACCGCTACTCAAAATTTTTACTCAAGGCATTTGTTCTTTATATCCTTCCTTAAATCCCTGAAGGGTTTCCTTTCTATTACAGCAAAAAATTTTAAAATAGGGCTCCATTTGTGGGCTCAGCAGAAATTATTGTATAACCCTATAGTATTTCTAGGGTAATTTTGGTTGATTTTTATACTGCTGGCCGGTTTACGATACCGCTACTCAA
The DNA here is from genome assembly GCA_951509405.1 of Machimus rusticus. NCBI lineage: Eukaryota > Metazoa > Arthropoda > Insecta > Diptera > Asilidae > Machimus > Machimus rusticus. The sequence goes on along the minus strand of OX608052.1, from coordinate 720,453 downwards.
AATTTTTGCTCAAGGGATTTGTTCTTTATATCCTTCCTTAAATCCCTGAAGGGTTTCCTTTCTATTACAGCAAAAATTTTTAAAATAGGGCTCCATTTGGGGGCTCAGCAGAAATTATTGTATAACCCTTTAGTATTTCTAGGGTAATTTCGGTTGATTTTTATACTGTTGGCCGGTTTACGATACCGCTACTCAAAATTTTTACTCAAGGCATTTGTTCTTTATATCCTTCCTTAAATCCCTGAAGGGTTTCCTTTCTATTACAGCAAAAAATTTTAAAATAGGGCTCCATTTGTGGGCTCAGCAGAAATTATTGTATAACCCTTTAGTATTTCTAGGGTAATTTTGGTTGATTTTTATACTGCTGGCCGGTTTACGATACCGCTACTCAAAATTTTTGCTCAAGGGATTTGTTCTTTATATCCTTCCTTAAATCCCTGAAGGGTTTCCTTTCTATTACAGCAAAAATTTTTAAAATAGGGCTCCATTTGTGGGCTCAGCAGAAATTATTGTATAACCCTTTAGTATTTTTGGGGTAATTTTAGTTGATTTTTATACTGCTGGCCGGTTTACGATACCGCTACTCAAAATTTTTGCTCAAGGGACTTGTTCTTTATATCCTTCCTTAAATCCCTGAAGGATTTCCTTTCTATTACAGCAAAAATTTTTAAAATAGGGCTCCATTTGTGGGCTCAGCAGAAATTATTGTATAACCCTATAGTATTTTTGGGGTAATTTTAGTTGATTTTTATACTGTTGGCCGGTTTACGATACCGCTACTCAAAATTTTTGCTCAAGGGACTTGTTCTTTATATCCTTCCTTAAATCCCTGAAGGATTTCCTTTCTATTACAGCAAAAATTTTTAAAATAGGGCTCCATTTGTGGGCTCAGCAGAAATTATTGTATAACCCTATAGTATTTCTAGGGTAATTTTGGTTGATTTTTATACTGTTGGCCGGTTTACGATACCGCTACTCAAAATTTTTGCTCAAGGGATTTGTTCTTTGTATCCTTCCTTAAATCCCTGAAGGGTTTCCTTTCTATTACAGCAAAAATTTTTAAAACAGGGCTCCATTTGTGGGCTCAGCAGAAATTATTGTATAACCCTATAGTATTTCTAGGGTAATTTTGGTTGATTTTTATACTGTTGGCCGGTTTACGATACCGCTACTCAAAATTTTTGCTCAAGGGATTTGTTCTTTATATCCTTCCTTAAATCCCTGAAGGGTTTCCTTTCTATTACAGCAAAAATTTTTAAAATAGGGCTCCATTTGTGGGCTCAGCAGAAATTATTGTATAACCCTTTAGTATTTCTAGGGTAATTTTGGTTGATTTTTATACTGCTGGCCGGTTTACGATACCGCTACTCAAAATTTTTGCTCAAGGGATTTGTTCTTTATATCCTTCCTTAAATCCCTGAAGGGTTTCCTTTCTATTACAGCAAAAATTTTTAAAATAGGGCTTCATTTGGGGGCTCAGCAGAAATTATTGTATAACCCTATAGTATTTCTAGGGTAATTTTGGTTGATTTTTATACTGTTGGCCGGTTTACGATACCGCTACTCAAAATTTTTGCTCAAGGGATTTGTTCTTTATATCCTTCCTTAAATCCCTGAAGGGTTTCCTTTCTATTACAGCAAAAATTTTTAAAATAGGGCTCCATTTGGGGGCTCAGCAGAAATTATTGTATAACCCTTTAGTATTTCTAGGGTAATTTTGGTTGATTTTTATACTGTTGGCCGGTTTACGATACCGCTACTCAAAATTTTTGCTCAAGGGACTTGTTCTTTATATCCTTCCTTAAATCCCTGAAGGGTTTCCTTTCTATTACAGCAAAAAATTTTAAAATAGGGCTCCATTTGGGGGCTCAGCAGAAATTATTGTATAACCCTTTAGTATTTCTAGGGTAATTTTGGTTGATTTTTATACTGTTGGCCGGTTTACGATACCGCTACTCAAAATTTTTGCTCAAGGGACTTGTTCTTTATATCCTTCCTTAAATCCCTGAAGGGTTTCCTTTCTATTACAGCAAAAAATTTTAAAATAGGGCTCCATTTGGGGGCTCAGCAGAAATTATTGTATAACCCTATAGTATTTCTAGGGTAATTTTGGTTGATTTTTATACTGTTGGCCGGTTTACGATACCGCTACTCAAAATTTTTGCTCAAGGGATTTGTTCTTTATATCCTTCCTTAAATCCCTGAAGGGTTTCCTTTCTATTACAGCAAAAATTTTTAAAGAGGGCTCCATTTGGGGGCTCAGCAGAAATTATTGTATAACCCTTTAGTATTTCTAGGGTAATTTTGGTTGATTTTTATACTGCTGGCCGGTTTACGATACCGCTACTCAAAATTTTTGCTCAAGGGATTTGTTCTTTATATCCTTCCTTAAATCCCTGAAGGGTTTCCTTTCTATTACAGCAAAAATTTTTAAAGAGGGCTCCATTTGGGGGCTCAGCAGAAATTATTGTATAACCCTATAGTATTTCTAGGGTAATTTTGGTTGATTTTTATACTGTTGGCCGGTTTACGATACCGCTACTCAAAATTTTTGCTCAAGGGATTTTTTCTTTATATCCTTCCTTAAATCCCTGAAGGATTTCCTTTCTATTACAGCAAAAATTTTTAAAGAGGGCTCCATTTGGGGGCTCAGCAGAAATTATTGTATAACCCTATAGTATTTCTAGGGTAATTTTGGTTGATTTTTATACTGCTGGCCGGTTTACGATACCGCTACTCAAAATTTTTGCTCAAGGGATTTGTTCTTTATATCCTTCCTTAAATCCCTGAAGGGTTTCCTTTCTATTACAGCAAAAATTTTTAAAGAGGGCTCCATTTGGGGGCTCAGCAGAAATTATTGTATAACCCTTTAGTATTTCTAGGGTAATTTTGGTTGATTTTTATACTGTTGGCCGGTTTACGATACCGCTACTCAAAATTTTTGCTCAAGGGACTTGTTCTTTATATCCTTCCTTAAATCCCTGAAGGGTTTCCTTTCTATTACAGCAAAAAATTTTAAAATAGGGCTCCATTTGGGGGCTCAGCAGAAATTATTGTATAACCCTTTAGTATTTCTAGGGTAATTTTGGTTGATTTTTATACTGTTGGCCGGTTTACGATACCGCTACTCAAAATTTTTGCTCAAGGGATTTGTTCTTTATATCCTTCCTTAAATCCCTGAAGGGTTTCCTTTCTATTACAGCAAAAATTTTTAAAATAGGGCTCCATTTGGGGGCTCAGCAGAAATTATTGTATAACCCTTTAGTATTTCTAGGGTAATTTTGGTTGATTTTTATACTGTTGGCCGGTTTACGATACCGCTACTCAAAATTTTTGCTCAAGGAATTTGTTCTTTATATCCTTCCTTAAATCCCTGAAGGGTTTCCTTTCTATTACAGCAAAAATTTTTAAAATAGGGCTCCATTTGGGGGCTCAGCAGAAATTATTGTATAACCCTTTAGTATTTCTAGGGTAATTTTGGTTGATTTTTATACTGTTGGCCGGTTTACGATACCGCTACTCAAAATTTTTGCTCAAGGGACTTGTTCTTTATATCCTTCCTTAAATCCCTGAAGGGTTTCCTTTCTATTACAGCAAAACATTTTAAAATAGGGCTCCATTTGTGGGCTCAGCAGAAATTATTGTATAACCCTATAGTATTTCTAGGGTAATTTCGGTTGATTTTTATACTGTTGGCCGGTTTACGATACCGCTACTCAAAATTTTTACTCAAGGGATTTGTTCTTTATATCCTTCCTTAAATCCCTGAAGGGTTTCCTTTCTATTACAGCAAAAATTTTTAAAATAGGGCTCCATTTGGGGGCTCAGCAGAAATTATTGTATAACCCTTTAGTATTTCTAGGGTAATTTTAGTTGATTTTTATACTGCTGGCCGGTTTACGATACCGCTACTCAAAATTTTTGCTCAAGGGACTTGTTCTTTATATCCTTCCTTAAATCCCTGAAGGGTTTCCTTTCTATTACAGCAAAAATTTTTAAAATAGGGCTCCATTTGGGGGCTCAGCAGAAATTATTGTATAACCCTATAGTATTTCTAGGGTAATTTTGGTTGATTTTTATACTGTTGGCCGGTTTACGATACCGCTACTCAAAATTTTTGCTCAAGGGACTTGTTCTTTATATCCTTCCTTAAATCCCTGAAGGGTTTCCTTTCTATTACAGCAAAAATTTTTAAAATAGGGCTCCATTTAGGGACTCAGCAGAAATTATTGTATAACCTATAGTATTTCTAGGGTAATTTTGGTTAATTTTTATACTGTTGGCCGGTTTACGATATCGCTACTCAAAATTTTTGCTCAAGGGACTTGTTCTTTATATCCTTCCTTAAATCCCTGAAGGATTTTCTCTCTATTACAGCAAAAATTTTTAAAATAGGGCTCCATTTGGGGGCTCAGCAGAAATTATTGTATAACCTATAGTATTTCTAGGGTAATTTTGGTTGATTTTTATACTGTTGGCCGGTTTACGATACCGCTACTCAAAATTTTTGCTCAAGGGACTTGTTCTTTATATCCTTCCTTAAATCCCTGAAGGGTTTCCTTTCTATTACAGCAAAAATTTTTAAAATAGGGCTCCATTTGTGGGCTCAGCAGAAATTATTGTATAACCCTATAGTATTTCTAGGGTAATTTTGGTTGATTTTTATACTGTTGGCCGGTTTACGATACCGCTACTCAAAATTTTTGCTCAAGGGACTTGTTCTTTATATCCTTCCTTAAATCCCTGAAGGGTTTCCTTTCTATTACAGCAAAAATTTTTAAAATAGGGCTCCATTTGTGGGCTCAGCAGAAATTATTGTATAACCCTATAGTATTTCTAGGGTAATTTTGGTTGATTTTTATACTGTTGGCCGGTTTACGATACCGCTACTCAAAATTTTTGCTCAAGGGACTTGTTCTTTATATCCTTCCTTAAATCCCTGAAGGGTTTCCTTTCTATTACAGCAAAAATTTTTAAAATAGGGCTCCATTTGTGGGCTCAGCAGAAATTATTGTATAACCCTATAGTATTTCTAGGGTAATTTTGGTTGATTTTTATACTGTTGGCCGGTTTACGATACCGCTACTCAAAATTTTTGCTCAAGGGACTTGTTCTTTATATCCTTCCTTAAATCCCTGAAGGGTTTCCTTTCTATTACAGCAAAAATTTTTAAAATAGGGCTCCATTTGTGGGCTCAGCAGAAATTATTGTATAACCCTATAGTATTTCTAGGGTAATTTTGGTTGATTTTTATACTGTTGGCCGGTTTACAATACCGCTACTCAAAATTTTTGCTCAAGGGACTTGTTCTTTATATCCTTCCTTAAATCCCTGAAGGGTTTCCTTTTTATTACAGCAAAAATTTTTAAAATAGGGCTCCATTTGGGGGCTCAGCAGAAATTATTGTATAACCCTATAGTATTTCTAGGGTAATTTTGGTTGATTTTTATACTGTTGGCCGGTTTACGATACCGCTACTCAAAATTTTTGCTCAAGGGATTTGTTCTTTATATCCTTCCTTAAATCCCTGAAGGGTTTCCTTTCTATTACAGCAAAAAGTTTTAAAATAGGGCTCCATTTGTGGGCTCAGCAGAAATTATTGTATAACCCTATAGTATTTCTAGGGTAATTTTGGTTGATTTTTATACTGTTGGCCGGTTTACGATACCGCTACTCAAAATTTTTGCTCAAGGGACTTGTTCTTTATATCCTTCCTTAAATCCCTGAAGGGTTTCCTTTCTATTACAGCAAAAATTTTTAAAATAGGGCTCCATTTGTGGGCTCAGCAGAAATTATTGTATAATCCTATAGTATTTCTAGGGTAATTTTGGTTGATTTTTATACTGTTGGCCGGTTTACGATACCGCTACTCAAAATTTTTGCTCAAGGGACTTGTTCTTTATATCCTTCCTTAAATCCCTGAAGGGTTTCCTTTCTATTACAGCAAAAATTTTTAAAATAGGGCTCCATTTGTGGGCTCAGCAGAAATTATTGTATAACCCTATAGTATTTCTAGGGTAATTTTGGTTGATTTTTATACTGTTGGCCGGTTTACGATACCGCTACTCAAAATTTTTGCTCAAGGGACTTGTTCTTTATATCCTTCCTTAAATCCCTGAAGGGTTTCCTTTCTATTACAGCAAAAATTTTTAAAATAGGGCTCCATTTGTGGGCTCAGCAGAAATTATTGTATAACCCTATAGTATTTCTAGGGTAATTTTGGTTGATTTTTATACTGTTGGCCGGTTTACGATACCGCTACTCAAAATTTTTGCTCAAGGGACTTGTTCTTTATATCCTTCCTTAAATCCCTGAAGGGTTTCCTTTCTATTACAGCAAAAATTTTTAAAATAGGGCTCCATTTGGGGGCTCAGCAGAAATTATTGTATAACCCTATAGTATTTCTAGGGTAATTTTGGTTGATTTTTATACTGTTGGCCGGTTTACGATACCGCTACTCAAAATTTTTGCTCAAGGGACTTGTTCTTTATATCCTTCCTTAAATCCCTGAAGGATTTCCTTTCTATTACAGCAAAAATTTTTAAAATAGGGCTCCATTTGTGGGCTCAGCAGAAATTATTGTATAACCCTATAGTATTTCTAGGGTAATTTTGGTTGATTTTTATACTGTTGGCCGGTTTACGATACCGCTACTCAAAATTTTTGCTCAAGGGACTTGTTCTTTATATCCTTCCTTAAATCCCTGAAGGGTTTCCTTTCTATTACAGCAAAAATTTTTAAAATAGGGCTCCATTTGTGGGCTCAGCAGAAATTATTGTATAACCCTATAGTATTTCTAGGGTAATTTTGGTTGATTTTTATACTGTTGGCCGGTTTACGATACCGCTACTCAAAATTTTTGCTCAAGGGACTTGTTCTTTATATCCTTCCTTAAATCCCTGAAGGGTTTCCTTTCTATTACAGCAAAAATTTTTAAAATAGGGCTCCATTTGGGGGCTCAGCAGAAATTATTGTATAACCCTATAGTATTTCTAGGGTAATTTTGGTTGATTTTTATACTGTTGGCCGGTTTACGATACCGCTACTCAAAATTTTTGCTCAAGGGACTTGTTCTTTATATCCTTCCTTAAATCCCTGAAGGATTTCCTTTCTATTACAGCAAAAATTTTTAAAATAGGGCTCCATTTGTGGGCTCAGCAGAAATTATTGTATAACCCTATAGTATTTCTAGGGTAATTTTGGTTGATTTTTATACTGTTGGCCGGTTTACAATACCGCTACTCAAAATTTTTGCTCAAGGGACTTGTTCTTTATATCCTTCCTTAAATCCCTGAAGGGTTTCCTTTTTATTACAGCAAAAATTTTTAAAATAGGGCTCCATTTGGGGGCTCAGCAGAAATTATTGTATAACCCTATAGTATTTCTAGGGTAATTTTGGTTGATTTTTATACTGTTGGCCGGTTTACGATACCGCTACTCAAAATTTTTGCTCAAGGGATTTGTTCTTTATATCCTTCCTTAAATCCCTGAAGGGTTTCCTTTCTATTACAGCAAAAATTTTTAAAATAGGGCTCCATTTGTGGGCTCAGCAGAAATTATTGTATAACCCTATAGTATTTCTAGGGTAATTTTGGTTGATTTTTATACTGTTGGCCGGTTTACGATACCGCTACTCAAAATTTTTGCTCAAGGGACTTGTTCTTTATATCCTTCCTTAAATCCCTGAAGGGTTTCCTTTCTATTACAGCAAAAATTTTTAAAATAGGGCTCCATTTGTGGGCTCAGCAGAAATTATTGTATAACCCTATAGTATTTCTAGGGTAATTTTGGTTGATTTTTATACTGTTGGCCGGTTTACGATACCGCTACTCAAAATTTTTGCTCAAGGGACTTGTTCTTTATATCCTTCCTTAAATCCCTGAAGGGTTTCCTTTCTATTACAGCAAAAATTTTTAAAATAGGGCTCCATTTGTGGGCTCAGCAGAAATTATTGTATAACCCTATAGTATTTCTAGGGTAATTTTGGTTGATTTTTATACTGTTGGCCGGTTTACGATACCGCTACTCAAAATTTTTGCTCAAGGGACTTGTTCTTTATATCCTTCCTTAAATCCCTGAAGGGTTTCCTTTCTATTACAGCAAAAATTTTTAAAATAGGGCTCCATTTGTGGGCTCAGCAGAAATTATTGTATAACCCTATAGTATTTCTAGGGTAATTTTGGTTGATTTTTATACTGCTGGCCGGTTTACGATACCGCTACTCAAAATTTTTGCTCAAGGGACTTGTTCTTTATATCCTTCCTTAAATCCCTGAAGGGTTTCCTTTCTATTACAGCAAAAATTTTTAAAATAGGGCTCCATTTGGGGGCTCAGCAGAAATTATTGTATAACCCTATAGTATTTCTAGGGTAATTTTGGTTGATTTTTATACTGCTGGCCGGTTTACGATACCGCTACTCAAAATTTTTGCTCAAGGGACTTGTTCTTTATATCCTTCCTTAAATCCCTGAAGGATTTCCTTTCTATTACAGCAAAAATTTTTAAAATAGGGCTCCATTTGTGGGCTCAGCAGAAATTATTGTATAACCCTATAGTATTTTTGGGGTAATTTTAGTTGATTTTTATACTGCTGGCCGGTTTACGATACCGCTACTCAAAATTTTTGCTCAAGGGACTTGTTCTTTATATCCTTCCTTAAATCCCTGAAGGATTTCCTTTCTATTACAGCAAAAATTTTTAAAATAGGGCTCCATTTGTGGGCTCAGCAGAAATTATTGTATAACCCTATAGTATTTCTAGGGTAATTTTGGTTGATTTTTATACTGTTGGCCGGTTTACGATACCGCTACTCAAAATTTTTGCTCAAGGGATTTGTTCTTTGTATCCTTCCTTAAATCCCTGAAGGGTTTCCTTTCTATTACAGCAAAAATTTTTAAAACAGGGCTCCATTTGTGGGCTCAGCAGAAATTATTGTATAACCCTATAGTATTTCTAGGGTAATTTTGGTTGATTTTTATACTGCTGGCCGGTTTACGATACCGCTACTGAAAATTTTTGCTCAAGGGACTTGTTCTTTATATCCTTCCTTAAATCCCTGAAGGATTTCCTTTCTATTACAGCAAAAATTTTTAAAATAGGGCTCCATTTGTGGGCTCAGCAGAAATTATTGTATAACCCTATAGTATTTTTGGGGTAATTTTAGTTGATTTTTATACTGCTGGCCGGTTTACGATACCGCTACTCAAAATTTTTGCTCAAGGGACTTGTTCTTTATATCCTTCCTTAAATCCCTGAAGGATTTCCTTTCTATTACAGCAAAAATTTTTAAAATAGGGCTCCATTTGTGGGCTCAGCAGAAATTATTGTATAACCCTATAGTATTTCTAGGGTAATTTTGGTTGATTTTTATACTGTTGGCCGGTTTACGATACCGCTACTCAAAATTTTTGCTCAAGGGATTTGTTCTTTGTATCCTTCCTTAAATCCCTGAAGGGTTTCCTTTCTATTACAGCAAAAATTTTTAAAACAGGGCTCCATTTGTGGGCTCAGCAGAAATTATTGTATAACCCTATAGTATTTCTAGGGTAATTTTGGTTGATTTTTATACTGTTGGCCGGTTTACGATACCGCTACTCAAAATTTTTGCTCAAGGGATTTGTTCTTTGTATCCTTCCTTAAATCCCTGAAGGGTTTCCTTTCTATTACAGCAAAAATTTTTAAAACAGGGCTCCATTTGTGGGCTCAGCAGAAATTATTGTATAACCCTATAGTATTTCTAGGGTAATTTTGGTTGATTTTTATACTGCTGGCCGGTTTACGATACCGCTACTCAAAATTTTTGCTCAAGGGATTTGTTCTTTATATCCTTCCTTAAATCCCTGAAGGGTTTCCTTTCTATTACAGCAAAAATTTTTAAAATAGGGCTCCATTTGGGGGCTCAGCAGAAATTATTGTATAACCCTGTAGTATTTCTAGGGGTTGAACTTTTTTTTCCGCCGGATTTACTGAACTACATCCCCTATTATTAATTTTTATGAACAATACAATATGTGTCACGTGCATTTTGTCTCTACATTTAGTATTTAAGACAATGTAGTAAGAATTTGCTATGATACGAGGCCAACTACACCAGAGCAACCGTCCAAAAATCGGCAGAGGAAATTGAAATAAGCGAGTTCTATATTTTGAGTAAAATCAAAAGTGGAGCTGGTTTCAATTTCAACAGCAACGGACTTGTAAGTACATTATTTGTTTCTATTAATTATCCACACATATAACTACATACATATATGTAAGAGATTTATTTTACATACAATTCTCGCTAATTAAACAGTACGTGATTATAAGTAGTATAATACATTGTGCGTACCTACATAGGTACACTTGAAACCTATTTACTGAAATTTGAGATCACTCGTTCCGAAGCTCATTCTCTAAGTCAATGAGGATATAGCTATTGATTTCACCCCGCTAATTATGTCAGATTTGCTCGTGGGAATTATTTAGCTATTATGTTTCTTAAGCGATAGCTTCAAATTAAGTTACAGGGAGAGATACATCATATCATTTTTGGACTCTAATTGTCACTAATGCAGGTTCTTACATATCTAATTCCTCAAAATTACTTTTGTTATTTTTTCAATGCTTCAAGCGTTGCTTGGCAAGCGAATTATTCACTAAGATATGTAAGCCGAATTATGTATTGTGTGGTATGTACATACAAAAAAGTGTTTATGGATAATATTTTGATAAATAATCTATCGTTTCCCATTGAACAGTGAAATACAAATTTTATTAAATGTTACTAAAAATCCCAAATTTGATTTGTTAAAAATCTTCATAGGTATTTGAAAAAATGAGAGAAAAATATGAGACCAATTTTGGGCACTGGAGAATAATATGATACCTTAACTTCCAAAACTATAACTTTTATTTTTTTTAGTTGTGAAATTTAATTTAAGGCCACATTATTATTTTAATATTGAAATGAACGGACGATTTCAGAGTCAGGTTTTTTTCAAATCGCCTCAGTTTGATCGGGATGCATTTGGCGGATTATTGGTTAATTGCCTTAGCGAAATATTTAATACTATAGTCAAACCTATAGCCACCCACACACTCATTGGGTTCAAGCATGACTTCCCCAAACATTCAAATCCTCCCCCCACTCACCCCGTCTGCCTTTCCACCACCTACAAAACCAACTATCAATTTGTATAATTTCAAAAAAATTGACTTTAGGCCCGATTTCACCAACAAAATTCTAATCGGGCATTATGAAATCGTCTTAACATCGATGTTAAATTTTCTAACGTTCCATAAAGGAAAATTAACAAGTCGTTACTAAATCAAGTATCTAGTGTATTGCTCTCATTTAATTCATTTTTCGGTCACTCATTAACAGAGAGTCAATTCGCGCTGCGTGAAATCTGAATCTAGCACCTAGGAAAACTTACAATATTATAAAAATCAACTTGTGGTTTTTTAAGCTCGTTCTTCTCTTTCGAAATCTCGTCCTAAAATCCGCATCATAATACTTTTAGAAATAGTGGCGCCGTTAAATGTAAATTCTAGGACGACGTACTATATTGTCTAAATCCTCGAACGTATCCAAAACATTTTAATTTCCGAAAATAAAATTATAGTAAGATTCAATTTTTAGTTTTGACAGCAATAACGGGCCGTTAAGAGGTTAACGAATGCTCTAATCGGGAATTAAATTTAATGCCTGATTAGCGAATTTAATCGTCCGTTAGCACGTTGTGAAACGCTCGTTAGACTTAACAGGCCGGTAACGATTTTTAACAGGGCATTTACTAATTAGCAGAGTATGGTGAAATCGGCCCTTAGTTTAATTTCCACCGATAAACACAATAGCAGATCTGGTTCTGGGTTTACTAGGAAATTATGCATTGAATTGAATTAAAAAAAAAACAGTTAATTATATATAGATTTTAAGTTTTGCGAAAAACGCATCAAATTGCCCTGATTTTTGCCCATTCAAACTTCAAACCCTGAACCAGATAAATTTTTGGATTACATTTTTGACGCAAAGTAGGTATAAATCCAGTTCGATATGGGTAACTATCCATAAATTTCAATTCAATGCAAAATTTCCTAGTAAACCCAGAACCAAACCCATTATGAAAAAAACGCAGCTAATGTAAATTCACACAGAATAAGTTGAAATAAAAATATCTGAGTGAAAATATAACAACAAAAATTAAATTGAAATAAATATCTACATATGTATTATGATACTGCTTTAGTTTCCGGTATTTCATTCAACCCAAGTGGTTGTTCGTAATTTTAACTAAATTAATTAATTTTGATAAAAACAAGTATTGTACTTCGATGACCGAGCTTGTTCGAAAGAGTTAAAAAAATGTATGAGTGTAAAAAATAAATAAAACTGTATATTGTACGGCAAGCTCTAAAAATAACGACATGGGAGAGGGTGGCAATAGATAATAAAGAAATTTGTTAAACTAAACAATACTTATTTAAGTATCTTAAATTTCTTACAAAGCTATTAAGTTTTATTAATCAGTCTCAAATCTTCAGCGTTGGTGGAAAAATTTACTTCGAAGAAATCCCGGTTAGTTTATATGGGACCGAATACGGAGTTCCGTATAAATAAATTATTGGAAATTCGGAATCAGAGACTTCAAAAGCCACCAAGTACCAATATTGGTCAAAATCGCATAACCTGTAACTCTTCAATTCGTAAATTCTGAAAGCCAGTTTTATCAACAGATTGAATTACCGTCCCCGGAAACCCCCAAGCGACAATTATGGTAAAAAAAGCATAAGCTTTAAAATTTGATAGTCTGCCACCTTAAATTCGTAAATTATGACAATTCGTTTTGTTGGATATTTCGCATTGTTTTTGGTTTACTAATTAAAGTCACGGTACAATTTGTTTCTATGAGTTTTTGTTTTACATAAACATTTCCATTTTATTTCACTTCACGTGCCGCCTGAGCCATACTCCTTCAATAACTAACTTATCTTCTTCATTCCAAGTCTATTTGAAATCGGCGACCCCGAAAAATCTCAAGTAACAATTTTGGTGGAAATCGTATATGTAGTTTTATATTTGACATTCCACCCTTGAAAACTCGTAGAAAACGACTTTTCCCAGAGATGAGAACCAGGTAAATTGATTATTTGCCCCCGAAAACCTCTATATTCAATATTTTATCGAAAATCTTAGAGCCGCGAGAACATTATTACAAATATGTAGGGTATGTATGCTTGCATATGTATATACTTATATATAAATATTTCTCGTATTATTATAGTATATGATAAATATCCCTGCACATACCTACACCTATAGACCAAAACATTTTTTTTAAAGACTCATGACTATAATGAAAATTCGATGAAATTAACGGTCGGTTTTTGATGCTGTAACATAAATTCCGCCTAAAGGATTGAACAAATTCGTTTGAAATTTTAGTTCATTATAAAGTGAAATTATTATCTACATCTACATAATTGAAAATACAGTATGTATTTGGAAATTTCTTTTAGTAAGCCACTACAAAAAAGGCAATTTAACCCTTTCGCTAGGGCGCAGTCTCGGAGAAATCCATCAAAAGTTACGGCGCGTTATGCACGTTATCGCACTTTACAACGGGGTTATCAACTGATTGATAAAACTGGAGGTTATTATACTGCAAAAATGAAGAGAGCGCATATTTACGCCCTTATTATACAGTGGCAGAAAGAAAAATAGCACAATGTTCCACACGCAATTGTGATGAAATAAAATACTTGTGAGGGCGCATACATACACCTTTCGCGGAGAAAGGGTTAACATAAACATAGAATACAACCTAAAATGCATTTTTAAAAAATCTGGTCATCAAATATGAAATCCTTTTTTTTTATTAGTAAGCGAACCAGTTTGATATCGTAGGTAGTGTTCGAAGAATTCTGGTAGATATTGATACCGTGTTGGATTTAATGTAAAAAACAGATATATTGACACAGATGTTACTCTGGGAGAAGTTACATAACTGTAAATTTTAGTGTTTTATTTTAATACACTAGGTAAGACCCTCTTTCACCAAGTACAAGTAAAGTGTTGATTAGTTACATTTCAATGAACGCTAATTGGCAAGAAAAGGTCACGAGTATCTTCTGTCAATTTCACAAACGAAATTAAAGTTTCGAGTAACAACTTACTAGTGATAGTGATTTTCATAGCAAATCAGACGTTCATTCATTGAGTTTGAGTATTCCGTGAAAGGTCACGTTTCTAACTCAAAAGTGTTGCAGACGGCCATGAAATTTTTACTCGTCAAGTATAAGCCAGTAAGTTACGAGTTATAAATTCGTACGTTTAGTTACCGGTGACTTTAACTGGCGGTTAGCCTACTTGACAGCTTACTTGTAGGTCGTGAAAGAGGCTCTAAAATTTTTTTAATATGACGTCACCCATTTGATTAACATGGTTTCGTTTTTAAAACGTTTTCAAGTGTATTACACTTTTTGTACTGTTAAGGCTTAAATCGTGTTGATATTTAATAAAGTAGTAAAATGTCATAAAGGGAAGCCATATTTGTCGAAGTTGAAGCAATATTTTGAATAGTTTCGTGGCAGTTTTACAGTTCAAAGTATGTACACCTTGCCGCTAGTACCTACATATAGTCATTGCTTCGCAATTATGGACTAGTTACCCAACTACCGCAAAGCTAAAGCAGAGTTATGATTTAAGGCGTTTATGTACATATGTGGCTATGTTCATCTGTTCCCTTATAACTTCTAAATTCCGTGTATCTTACGATACATGACGTCTCACTAAATCCAATATGGCTTAAAATAAGCATAAAATATTATAGAGGATTGGGATCCTTATACTTTTTTAAGCCATGTTGGACTTAGTGAGACGTCATGTATCTTATGACACGAAACTTTAGACAGGATGGGTCAGTCTGGTTCAAATAGTTGTAATCGGAGGCCAACAAAATATATGAATTTAAATGAATGCCTCGGAATACAATTATTTATAATCCTAAACCTTTGTAATGGACCTTCCTCTATTTTATGTTTTTTTAAGCTTTTGCGTAGTCGGATTTTAGTTTTTAAACTTTTATTTTAATTTGTTTCTATCTCGAGAACGATTCTAGACCTATATTTTTGTTATATGTCCTCGGTTGAGTACGGAAGAAGAAGTTTACCGAGATCCCTATAGGAAATGGTCTATCGGAGGATAAGTGTCATCTTGTGGTGGATTGAACTACAGATCTAACTGATATTACGAGCAAAATTTGAGTTCTATAGGATGATGGGAACATGGTTAAAATGAGGTCTCAAGTTTTAAGAGATCTTATGTACTTATATGACTTTTCTAATCAAAAGAGGTGGAATAAAAGTAAAAAAATTGTTAAAAATGTTACAACCATTGATGGTGTTAGATCGACATCATGTAAGTTGTTTATTATTGTTATTCGTGTACTTTCTCCATCACTCGTAATTTATGCGCCCATCTCTGACAGGCCAATCACGGTAAACTCCATTTCGGAAACTGTTTTAATATGGAAAGACCAAGCGATGAAAACTCTCCTTGGGAAAAAATGAGCTACCCCTCTAGTGTTATTCTTTCAACAATTTTAGAAACCAAAAAAAATTTTTCTAAAATAAAGTCAAGCCTATTTCTTTATTTTCTTACAAGTATACTACATATGTATGTACATGTAGTAACTAATATATAATTTATTTAACTGGGTACTAATTAATCGTATTCGAACCTGTAACAAGGGGGCTATTTCCACGAATTGAAACAGCTATTGGAGAAATAAATCAATCAGTCGCTAATAATCAAAACATCCCGTTACACCAAGCATTTTTCAGAGTAGTAGCCGTTGTCGAAGCGTAAATAAAATCGGTTCAAATTGCTTATCTAGATTTTAGCAGAAGTGTCACAGAACTCCCGGGTATGCTGGTAGATATTTTTTGCTTAAGTAGAAACATCAGCCTTTCTTATCACCAATATTCGATCTAAATATAGAATTCTGATTATAGCGGGCAATAAAAACATGTCGTTTCAAATTTCACTCAGCAGAATATATCAATGAACAGAACTTAAAGCACGCTTCAAATTAACTCTACGTGCTTATTCAACAGCATTTCACCGCCCATTTATCAGACTGGAACGTGCTTCGTCCCGATATTTCGCGGTGGTTAAAACTTACATAAATCTGAGCGAGGACAATGCGCTTTGCTTGCGCTTTATTTTCGCTTCGTAGCGACTATAAATTCGATTTGTTAGCATTGATAGCTAGCTCAGCCCCGGATTGCATGATTCCGATTATGCGCTCTTCAAATCGCCCACGTCTTCCCATTTGGCGTACTCGTATATCACTGGTAGGCAAATCGGACCCGAATCCCATTTGCTCACTAATTGTTCCATTTAATGCTTGCCATCGCCCATGAAGAGTCTCCCCGATTTAACCGTCTCGCTTACTCAAACCCCTAAGAGAAATGCTTCCGAACATAATCTTATGTGATATGTCACTGGGCTGGAGCACCGGGCCACCATCCATCTTAAGGCGGTGTTACAAAATACAAAACTCGCGACTCGCGTCTCGCGACGCGACGCGACTCGCGAGAGCTGAGCCGAACGCCGAACCCGGCCGGGACCGGGGGGACCGGGGGGACCGGACGGGACTCCAATGTGAATGTGTCCATCAATCGCTCCTCCACTCCACCCATACACCGAGCCTCTCTTTTGGCAAGAACCATGTCATTCTTAAGTCTACCGCGGCTACTAAATCGCCTGCCTTTAAATAAGTACTTAGTAAACTGCGGAGAGTTTAATAGTAAACATATCAATTTATCCACTCGCGCCGCGGCTACACTTTGTGTCAAACAATATTAACAAATTAACGATGGATATAAATCGTTCGCATGATGTCTATTAGTAAACATGTTAAGAAATTAGTAAACATCCATACGTTGAATATATAAAATTTAATCTCTGATTTATAAATAAAGGCAACCGAGATATTTTTTTTTTCGGTATCAAGCGGATTTTTTAGCGTACGTTCGTTTATAATCTTTTAAGTATAACATAAATTATTCCACCGTAAACATTCGGGATTTGAGAAATCTCTCAACGAAAACAAATCGAATCAGCTGAGCGTTTTCGGCTTAAGTAAGTTAGCCATTTCGGTTTTCAAATGCAACTGAAATTACAATTCATAAATTATACATATGTATTTTAAAACCAAATAGCCAAATGTTTTAAATTTGACGTGTTAGTGAAATAGTGCATAGGTATTTAAAATTTATTAGAAATAATATTACAGTGATTACTTCGTCGTTTTCGGAAATGACGCCTCCAGACGGAGATGGATACTCGGATCCGAAATGGAATCTGGTAAGTTTTTCATTTAAAATATCTAAATTCATTACTAGCATTCATAGCTAATTTAATATAGAAAATACATTGTTAGGGCTCTAAAAAATGTTTTTTTTTTTTCATATATGTATAGTATTTGTGCCCAAAAAATCTGTGAGCCAAAGTTACCCTCTTCAACTTTGGCCTGAATTTAAAAATAATAAAAAATATATTTTTACAAACTTTTTGCTATATAAAAGATTTACTGATTAGCTACTATCCTCATCTATCAAATAAAAACATTATAACACCTAGTAGTCTATCACAATCCATATATCAGAGCGCATCTACGGTATATCTTATAATATTATATTGAACATATTGGGACATTTATAGTTTAAAATATGCTGTTTCACGGGGCATAATTGATTTTTAATTATTTTGAAACCTTCCAATTTTTTCTCATAAGATGAATTTTAATACTATAGGACTTTTTTTTTAGGACATATGAAATATGGATATTTTAGGTGGTACAAAATATACTGTCCGTAGATCCGTCATCCAGTCTGGACACAGTTCTAAATCACTATTACAAATAAAACATAATAAGAATTCAATAGAATACGTTTTTTATAATGTTATGTTTTTGAATACTAATATCGAAATATAATTCACACTTACAATTAATAGTCACATCAAGAAAATAACAATATATTATAATAGTTTTTATGAAAATAAAAAAGTTTATATTTCCGGTATACACTGTCCCCAATTGAGTTAACAACATTTGTCCACGAAACAAAACTTACTTCGAAACTAATGAAAGTGCCTATAACGTAAAGTGTTTTCTAACTCTTAATGGATATTTCGAGAAGTAATAGAAACCCCTTTTGCGTAATTCTTCCCAGAAGAATTTTAGTGGACCAATTTTGAGTCAGTGTTGCCTGTCAAGTGTTTATATTAAAAATATTCCTTCATCATCCGCTACTATAATTATTAAAGTCTTAAATAAAATTCAGATTACTGGAAAGGTGTTTCGAAATTGGTATACATATACCAAGTTTAACTTTGAAGTGTTTAAATAAAATATTTGCGCATTTTCCAGTATTAAGCGAATAAACCTTTTCAAAACTCAAACAATGCAAAATTATTTATACCTTTCTCGTCATCTTGTAATCTGTTCAGGGACGAATTCCTTAAAGGAAGAAATTTAGTTTCTTGTCTTGTTTGATTATTTATTTGATATGTTAAGCAATTCAGTAGGTAAGAAACTTAAAAATAAATCATTACAGTTTAAGTTCATACATTGCACTACAATGCTTTTACAAATTATGTTTTTAAAATTAAGCAATCAATAAAACTAACCAAATTTTACACACCTGCATTTTGTTTATCTTATGCGATAATCAGAGGCAACTTTGCATAATTTTAAAACAACGGATTTCAAGTAAAACAAAGAATTATTCGTATACTCCCATAAACGAAGTTTTTATTTTATTGTTAAAAAATAATTTGAATAGTTCTTTAACATGACCATTTAAATTTTTTTTCCAGTTAGAATAACTTTAATTTGTAAAAAAACGCATGTTCACATACATATGTATATGCCAGTATCTCTGTAGAGGTAAAGAAATTGTGTAAAACATTTTTAAGGCAAGTCATTTTCCGATAAGTCTCTGATTTTTCTCAAATTTTAAAAAAACTTGTTGAAAAGTTACTTTGCAAAATAGATCTATAGTTAGTCAGTGACATTTTAAGCGCTTTTCACCGAGATTAAAAACAGTTATACCATCTATGACGTACTAATTATCTTTAATATATTACGCCGATTATTATATACTAGTGGTCGCCCTATGGTCGAAATTCGACCTACTGGGGTTACTATGAAAAATACGAAAGTACATAGCCTACTATGTGTTTGAAATTGGCACTATCAATAATAAAATTACGACAGTTTGACCACAGACTACTATGCGTTTGACATAGACAGTATGAACGTAAATAATGAATTTATTTTATTTTATTTAATGTATTTGTAACACATATTATATTTAAATTTTAGCTTTCTGCACTCCTTCTCTATGTAAACTTTAACTATGCCAAATCTCACACTGCTATGTCTGTCCAATATGCTTAAAAAGGGGTACAAAGTTTTCCCTTCACGTATTAATATATAGATATTTTTAAAAGTTCGGTTTTGTAGTTACTATAGTTCATATCAATATTAAATCAAGATACATAGATACAAATGGTGGTTCACATATACATACATACATACATACATACATACATACATACATACATATTATACATAGGCAATCAATGCTTGTTAAAGTAATTCCCGCATCAATATTTGGGAAATAGGTGCTCACTATAAGGTTTATTTCTATGCAAAATTTTAATTTTCATGAGATCTAAGAAAAACGGTGGAGACAGATAGGCGCGTAAAATAATGTCACGGTTCCATTTTCGAAGTATGGAACCCCTAAAAACAGAACATAATACTATTTTTTCTCCATTAAAAAGGATTAAATATACTCATATGTACTCGTATATAACACCTGGAGTTCGAAAAAACAGTTGTTATTCATCCATTTTTTTTTAAATTTTGTTATCAAAATTTGACTGAACATATTTGAAGATCTCTTTTACATAACCCAGTGGTGCTTTGTTTTTAAATGTTTAGAAAAAATTGACCTTTTTTACAAAAATAGTCATACAATTTACAATTTTCAATATTTTGAAGTAACTAAACCTTTAGATGTAATGTACTTTCGTATAGAAATAAGTGTTATTGTCAGTACTGGCGAAAGTATCTGCATATATTACTCTGCATATTGAAGTAGACATTTTTGAAAAATCAAAAAAAATTAATATATTTATGTATATATGTAAGATTTATAAGAAGTGAATTAAGGTAAAAAACACATTATCACTTTTAAAATTACAATTTTATCAATGTAATCACTGCAAAATATGACAAATACAATGAAAAAAAATATATAACAAATTTTAGAAATATTACATTTGTTTATACTGAAAAAAATGTTCACGGCTTTCCACTATCTTTCCCTACATGTATTACGATTATTTAATTTATAAGAATTAAATTATTGCTTACTTTTCAAGCGTTAAAACCACACGGAGTATTTTGGCCTCAGGAAATTAAACGTTTCCTCAAATCAGTATCCAGACCCAGAGGCTAACTGAAATTATGTTGACCCTCGTGATCATTAAATCTTTGTAGTAGTGTCACTTGGCAACAACAGATGGCAGCACAAATTGAAATTTAAAATATATATTCTGAGCTACGGAGCCGTAAATTTTCCTTGGGGTCTTCTAGAACTCTAGTGACTACAACGGGTTAAAGTACTTAACCGTCGAAAACTGAACATTTTCGAATTTGTCAACACGAACGTAAAAAGCTTTTTGAACAGAAGCTTTCTTATTAATTACAATAATCGAAATACTTCGTCATGTTTGATATCAATGGGTTTCGAAAAATCATAAATATAGAACCTCGTATTTGGCACTTTTTTCCAAAATAAAGTTCCAACCCAATTTGGACGGATTGAAAAATAAAGCATACATACCTACGTATTTCAATTTTTGAATTGCCACCTGTAGCATAAAGATAAAGAACCCCAGCTGAACATTTATAGGAAACAAGGCAAGGATCAGCGTAATTTCATATTATGTATACATAATTTGAAACTCACATCACGTTACCACTATGAAATTTTATGCGAACTTCACCTTATTTTGCGGCTTTTAATTGAAAAAGTTTCTATTTTTTAAATTTGGCTGGCAACTGACACATCAGCCAAAACTCACTCCTCAAACAATTTTATATCCTCTATTCAATTTTCTTTTACCTTAACGATACTCAACTGTAGTAGTAAATTATTATCCTGACTTGCATTGTAGATGAAAGGCTATTAAGTGTAATTGAATATCGTTGAATATCGTTAAGGAAATTTAGTTTTTCTTTACTTAAGTAAAATTTGCAAATACCACTTAATCTTGAAATTCTTTCAATCTTTGATAGCATATAAAATTTAGTACTTATGTTTAAAGCCTAGAAAAATTATGATTTGATACATACTATGAACATATGTATAAGAATAAACAAAAATAATCTAACCTAATATAAATGTACCTATTTTGAAATACATAGTACTAAAAGTCATCTGAGATAAAAATGTTCAGTACAGTATCCTTTAGTATTTCAACAAACGATGTGTGTTTCCGTCTCTCGTGGAGTGTTTCAAATGCCACTCAGAGAGACGCATTGAAAGACGCTTGAAAATTTGCTAACAATAGCACCTCTATATGAGAGACGCTATATTCTATACGGAAGACGCTAACTTTCTAAAGAGAGATTAAGATTTATACATATAGGTTGAGTCTCTACAAAAACTACTCAAGTCTCTCAGAAAAAATTCTCCGAGCTCCGAATATTACGACATAAAATTAAATTACGTATTATTAATATAAAATTACGTATAAAACTTAAAAAGCTAAAGAAAAGTACTCTAAAGTTCAAAACATATTCTAAGTACCTACAAAAGATTTCGGAGTTCAAAGTATCCGACGGAAGATTTTAATCTCATCATAAGAGATTTGAACATGAAATTTTCTAAGTCCACCAAATTCGAAAGACTTAAGTATTCCTACGAAAAACTCAAGTATTTCTAAAAGTGAGTAGAATATTATTTAGAATACTATGAGTGTCGTTGGAATACTCTGTCCTGGAATTCCCTGACGATTTAAAGTTAGAATTTAGACTTTAGAGTCTAAATTCTAAAATTAGAATGCTCCGCAATTCTCAAACAAAAAACAGTCTAAGTTAAAGCAAAATGTGACAATGGCGCTAACTTTCGTTAAGTAGGTAAATTTAATAAATGTACTATACTAGGTCACCATAAATTTAGAGCAATATTGAGATTCTCTAAACATTTTTTCTCTAACTTAGAGCTCTTTTAATTTTATACTAAATTTAATCGGAAGCAATTCTTTATTTTGAATAATTTGATAGAAAGGCATTCGGATTTAGTAAACAATTTATTAAACTTTTTTGTAGTCGTAAATATAGCTTCAAATTAATTTGAAAAAAAAATAATTGAACAAATCCTTTATAATATTGACCTAACTAGTAAAATTTAAAGCGAGTAATGTCAAAAAATCCGCAAATCAAAAAAAAAAATAATACTTCGGACAGACTATATACGAAATTTAATATTTTGCGTATTCTTAATTTCATAAATATCATATCAACTTTGAATTTCTTAGAAAATTCAATTCTATATTCTATTTATTAAATTTTGAATTTCAAATCAATATAATTGTGAAATTTAATACGCTTGAAAGAAATTCTAAATTTTGTTCCAATGTGTCATTTTGAAGAATACTTAATGTATTCTCCCCACCGCCATTTTTCTTGAGAAAATGTAAATTTTTTCCGATAATCTAGCTCTAGCTCATCGCTCTAAGCGGTTCCAATTTACTCTAAATGAGTTAGAAAACTTGTGTCAGTTAGAAAAGCTCTAAATTCTAAATTCTAAGTAGTTGGGGAATCCCAGTGCTGGGATACCTACTACAATATTTATCTCAGGCACATAACTGAAGGCCTTAAAAAAACAGAAACATGTTCTGAAATACATTAACGCAATGTATAAAAAATAGCTTTATTAATTGTATCGTAAAAAATACAAAAATCCTATTTCTACTTTTTATTAAAAGTACAGTGTGCTATTTACTTTCCATTATTTATTCATATTATTTTGAAGAGATATGAAAATGAACGGTAGAAATGGTTTTTGTCACAACTAAGCACATAAAAATTGGCTATAGAATCGCGATTAATTCGATTGAGGTCCCTAAAATACCCAATTGTAATATTTTTGTATATAATTTTAGTCATACCCATTCATATCATAATTTGTATTACAATTTTTCAGATTTAGGCAATATGTCTGACTCTGCTATTATTAACCCTCGAGAATCATGAAGCTCGAGGGTATATTAATAGTAGTAGATACATTAGTATATATGATCGTGTGATCTTTGCTTTTAATGAAGAAAATTATGCTCTAATGATTAAATCAGAAAATTATCTACTATTAAACATATCAAAGGAAGGAGCTTTAAAAAATTAAAAAGTTTTGCAAGACATAATAAGAAGGAATTATTCTGGTTTAGATGCTCAAAAAGGGCTATTTTTGTACATTTTTTAAAGAATAGAATTGTAGCAGAGTTTTAGTACACAAAAATCACAGGCAAACGTAACCGCTTGAAAAGCAGGTATATCGCTGGCGGCGTTGATATCTCGATAACGGCTCATTAAAAACCAAAAATCAAAAATACTTAGATTCAGTATGACTGTGGCTTTTCCGCATTCTATGGATATTAATAATTATTGATAAATAATAAAATGGCGGAGATTTAAAACCAAAAATGAGGTTTTTCCTCGCTGTTTTTGGCAAAAAAAAAAATAGTAAAAATTAGAATTTTAATACGGTTATAGAATGCGCTCAAGCTATTTATGTATAAAATATGCGGTTAAAATTTCATAAGGATCGGTTCAGTGGTTCTGGAATCGAAGAAATCACCACCGCCAACCGAAAAAAGTTGTTTGAGAAAATCGCGTTTAACATTTTTTAAATGAAAAATTATGAAAAAGTCTAACCATAACTTAATCGGTCTTCTATCTCCAATTTAGATATATATACATACATATGTACCCACTTCCGAAAAATTACAAACAATCGATTTTCAAAATTATAAACCAGAATTATTCCTTAAAGTTAAATGGATCCTAATTATAATAATAATAATTGTATAATTATTAAGATTAAAACTAATACGAACAAGCCTGTTTTAGTGGAAATAGAAAGTTATAAAATATTTTGCTCGCTGCCTGCTAACGTTCCTCTGACTACACAAACAAATGCAATGCAAATGCAATAAAATACTCTGCTTTTCACATTCATGGATTACCATATAATAATTTTGTTTTTCTATTGCACTTGAAATGAATTGTAATATTTCTTTAATTCGATCGACAATTTTAATAAATTTAAAGAAAGATCAACAAAGCAACTTATGAATGTCAATGCCAGAAAATTCTTATCAATCTATGTACATAATTGCGAACCATTGAATCTGCAAACCTATGAAACTCTCTCACACTTCACAAATACAATTTGCTGATAACCTTAGAATTTTTTTTCGTCTTCGGTATTTTTAATTAAATTTAGAACTTTCACATAACATATATGAAAATAAAAAAATTTCATACAGCATAAACCGTAAAATCTCAAAGTAAAAGGAAAACTCTTAAATTATAATCAAAAATAAAAAAAGTTGAACGAAAAATTGTAACGAGATTTTATCTCACGATCACCAAGCTTAATCCAGCTGTTGTGAATATATCATTTTACTCAGCAGTTTCTAATCCTCCCCGCCTACATTAGCGCGACATGAGTAAAATTTCACGCTAAAGTAAGAGGAGATGCACACAGTGATTTGTTTTCAGGGAAAATCCATAGCTTCTTGCTTGAGTCACTTGGAAGATGCTCAGCAATAAGATATCTTGATTTATCCCCAATAAGGAATGTAGGGCGTTAGACATTTGCCTCACAATCAAAATTGCTTAAGTGCAAAATTATGTTTAATACATATACTTACACATCAGCTAATTAAAAAAATTCTGTTTTGTCAATTTTGTCTCAAAGCGCTGCAAAGTTTGAGGAATTTTTGAATCTCCAAAATAGAATTCGAACACTTTATTCAGCCAGTTTTTTTTTCAAGTTTAAATTATATTAACCTGTAATATTTTACTTTTTCTTTCAGGGAGTATTGCAGTTGCCCAAAATAAAGCAAGAGTCCTTTTCGAGTTCTGAACACATAGGTAAGAAAATTACTCATTTAATTACATCAGGGCTACTTCAGTTTTGCCTTATTGCAATTTACGCTATTACATTTGATATGACGCCGATTGTGAAAGGCCTCTCGCAACCGCTGACTGTCCTAAATGGGCTTAACTCAGCCATTTTTTTTCAAAGAGAGCTTGAGGAAACTGTGTCATGGTGAAATATGAATTTAGAGCACCTGTTTGCTAATTCGCACGTTCTTTCTTTACTCTTAAATGTTTTGCAAAGACAACAGCAAAAAGATTTAAAAATAATTATATGAAGTGCTTAACATGGCAGTTCCGTCTTAGCTTAGTGCCTACATGATGAGTTTTTATTTTTACTCAGAAAATACATGTGTATGTGTTTTTGGTTTTCTTAATGATGCTTTGCGCGTAAAATGTATAAATAAGGTGCATATCTTAAATTGTATTGAAGTTTCGTTATCTCGCATAAAAAACCAATATGTAAAAACATATAATTTTTCCGCTTATTGTTAAATTACACACACTGCGAACCAATTTTCAATACTGAACCTACTTAATTCCAAAATTATCATATTTATCTTCAAATGAAATATAATTTATCTAAATCTTTGTTTGACGGAATATTTGATCGTAATTTATTATTATTACTTATTATAATTTGTATGAGGGGGTGGGGCTTTCAAGTATTACGTAAGCACGCTTAGGGAGCGGAGGAGTTTAAATGTTTTCTTATTTTTGCTGACAGAAGAAACGGTGGGAAACCAAAAATCTTACAAAAGATAAAATCTTCAAAATAGTAGATAGTTTTAATATTACATATTAATTAAAATTAATAAAATTAATAAAATTATTATCTTCTGTGCGAAACTTATTTACATATTCCATATAAGTATTATTACGTGTTTATACACGCATTCCAAAAGCCAATATGACGACTAACACTTCTTGATTTCTATTAAATTATACTCATGGAAATGAGATGAAATGAAAATTGGAAAATTGATCATAGCCAAATTAATTTGTCACGACTCCAAGTAACATTATGAGAAAATATATGTATGTTTTAGGGTTGCTGATTTAACATTCTATAACAATTATAATACTGAGTATTTAGACGTGTGCTGAAATGTTTGGGTATTGGGTATTGGGTATTGGGTAGGCAGTAATTCCTATCACAAATAAAAAATTAACAAGAACTTTTTATACTACAATACTATCCTCTTATAATACAAAAACAAAAATTTGAAAATTGCAGACTTCCCCCCACCCCAGGTCCTTCACCCCTAAAATCGCAATTGAAAAATTGGTGGGGTAAACTTAGAAAAGGCATTATAAGTTCTTTCACAGATATTGTAGGATATTTGGTTGACACTTTATCAGAAAACTGAGCCTTCAAGCTTTCTAAGGATACCTCTCACGGCCCAATCTGGATTGTGGATGCTGCTGGACCACTCTAGCACTCTAATTTTCTGAGAAAGGCTAAAACACAGGGAAGTTTCTTTCAAGAAAAAATTGCAATCTTCCCATACCAAAAATCTGCTTTAAAATTTAAGTTAACTTTTTCAAATGCAAGCATTCCTTCTTTAGGTTTTTACTTTATTAAGAAATTAATTTTGAAATAAATAATTGTTAAAACACATTCTATTCTTTTAATAAATCTTATGAATTTGGTATTAATATTATAAGCAAGAATAAAATCGAATGATATGCAGTGTCTTACAATAACTAATCAAGTCACTGTATCAAACAAAGAACTTAGGCTGTGTGCAAAATATCTTTCGAACATCATTTCGATCATTTCAATCATTTGAAAAGTGAAAAAAAATTGGGAAATATCAAGCTAAATCTTTGACGTATCATTTCAGCTGATAAGGTACCGCACTTTGTATAGAAATATTTTGTTGAAATAATTTAGCTTGTTTTAGAGCAAAAGGAACTTAAAAATGGATATGGCAATAATGCAATATTTTCTCTTTTCATCCATTTTCCTCTTAAGGGGGAGATAGGTTTAGGAAGTCTAAAAAATCTAATGTTTTTGATTGCATAAATCGAAAGTAAAAATACTTAAGAATATGCTGACAAAATTTTATAATATACATCACATGTTATACTGGTATTTCTAATTTACAGTTTTCGGTAATTTTTTTTTTAAAAGCGTTTTTCTCGAAACCATTTTTTTTCATCTTGCGCGACATGTAGCTCAACGAAATCTTAACCGATTAAAAAGTCAAAGTTTTTCTGACTCGTAACGTAATTAAATTATCTTCGATATGAACCTAAATTCGAAAACAAAAAACGATTAGATATAAGTATTTTTTTCTTTCCAAAAACGAGCGAAAAAAAAAGTCAAACATGAATTTTTTTTTCAAATATGTCTCAATTTTTCAAATTTTCGAACTTTTACTTGAGTTTAGGATCATATTAACGATAAATATGCTAAAAATGTAAAAATCTTTCCTTATTTGTCTCAAAAAACAATTGTGTCCTGCACATGTCACGCAACTCGCGGACCCAGATGTCGCACCGCTGTCAACAACAGCTTATAACTTAGGCATTTTACATCATAATGCCTTAGAAAAATTCATAGATATTTTTCAAAATATGAATAAAAACACCTATTAGTTTCAATCAGTTAAAATCATTTCTTCCCCTTCAAAAAAAAACACAAAAAAGGCTAAAATTAGGCCTTCTAAACCTATCTTCTCCCAAGGCACAAAGTGACTTTTCAATATCTGATCTGAAATGATCAAAACTGTCACTGAAATGTTCGCTCTGAGACTCATCATTTCGGGGCCATCTCATTTTCGAACTTGAAATGACTGAAATTTATCGGAATGATATATCATTTCATTTCACTTGATTTCGCACACAGCCTTAGATTATAAATATACATAATATAAGCTCTATGACTGTATATTGTTCGTGGCTATAAGTTGGTCTTCGCAATGGAGACCATCACTCTTATCGAATCGAATCGGTTCAAAAGCGATTCATGCGGTTTGCCTTCAGCAATCTTTTCATTGCTTTTTAATGTTTCTTTTCATTGCTTTTTAATGTTTATTTTTAATTTGTTATTTATTTATTATTATGTTTTTATTTTTATTGATAATTTGTCTTTCTTAACCAAGGTATTTCATGTGGAAATCGAACCCACAACCCCAGAATTGCGAACTGGCCGAACCGCGCAGCCAACTACATCTTTTATTCTTTCTCCCATCTTACAATATAAAAAAAACGTATTACTACGTAATCCGTGCTCTACTAACAGTTTGCGAAAATCGTATTTTTACGTGATCCGCACACAATGTGTTATTATCTTCAGGATCTCAAATATTGCAACTTACTTTGCATTTATTATCACGCACAAATTATGGTTTACATGAGCTTAACGCATTAA
Organism: Machimus rusticus; assembly: GCA_951509405.1. Classification (NCBI taxonomy): domain Eukaryota; kingdom Metazoa; phylum Arthropoda; class Insecta; order Diptera; family Asilidae; genus Machimus; species Machimus rusticus. Next base: position 691,842 of record OX608052.1, on the reverse strand, counting down.
TTTCTCAATTGAATTAAGAAGAATTAATTATATTAATTTAAATAATCTCATTTTATCTACTCTCTATTTTTTGTAAAATAATCTTGTTATTTTATCGAAATAAACATTGTAAGTTCAGTATCTGGATTGCTATAATACTAATATATGTAAATATAGCCTTAAAGTCTGAGCATAAAAACTTAGGACGTACAGGCCCAAAAACTTGAAGGGCAGGCATACCTGCGCAGGCAGACCTCTTCGATAGACCGTAACAGCAGGCATTAGAGTATAGTTTATACGTTTTTGATCGGCAGTGCTGAAAATTATTTTTATGTGACATTCAAATTTTTAAAATGCATTCCATGGCATATGCATTTTACTATGTTATTATAAATATGTATATATATTTTTTTAACAATAACAATTATCAGTTTTGCGAGTTACGTAGGTACTTCTATGATGCTTCTGTTAAGATTTTAATAGGGTCCGGCAAAATTACCAATTACCAATTTGAGAAATAAAGGTTTTGTGAAAACTGTTCAGTCGTCACTGTACTTATTGAACTGTTTTTATAACTATAATCTTAGAGTATATTTACCTCGTTAAATTTAGTATTAGTATATGTACTACATGCAACTACTATATTATGTGTGCCGTAGACGACATGATAAATTACCGATAATTGGTCCTCAGATTCATATATGTTCATATACATTTTCAATCAAATATTTTGATTCAAAGCTATGCGCAGTTCTTCTCTCACTGAATGAATCTAACGACTGGCTATTTTGAAGAATATCATGCGAATTAAAACGAATATTTGTTTCAATACAGATAAAAATGGGAGCATATATGTAGCATAGTAATTTTAGCTAAATCTGCTAAATCGTTTGTTTAACCTCCTTCATCTGATATTCGATGCATAACAAACAAACTTCATAGATTTTTACTTTAGTACATTATGATTATCTATGAATATTGAATGATGCACATATGACGCGAACCAATTTTTGTCGTCGTAGTTTTTTAATCTTTCATGCCTCCGGCCTTCTTACGGTGCTCAAAGCGAAATGTTTAATGCAGTAATACTCTATTAATGATCTCATTTTCTGAAATGAAAAATGTATACTTATTATCAAAATATTCAGTTATAGGTCACAGAAACTCAGCTGATAACATATAGCCAGCGAAATGTTGCCATTTTCGAGTAAAAATCCTTCATACATATGTATATATTGTATACTGATTGTATTTTAATAAACTTATACTCCAAATGCGGAGGTCAATTAAAACAGTACAAAAAAAAATTTAACATCAATTTAGTATCACAGCATGTTTCTTGCTTACTATCAGAGCGTAATTTGGTCTGAAGAAAAGGTAGTTATCTATATTTAATTTATATTTAGAGCTCCTGAATCTGAAAGGCGGTTTTCACAAAACTCAAAAAGCAAAAATAATGTGAAAAAATATCGAAAAGATTGTTTGCATTGCCAACAAAACTAAAACAACTGAAGCTTTTTATGCATTAACAGTGTAAACATTTTAAAATATTTCGCGTTGCACATAGAAAAGTGACATCAAAGAGTATAGGAATTCATTGTTTGGTGAAAAGAGCTCTTGCACCCTTGCATTTGCTATCGCATATAAGGTGCAAAAAAATCGGAATAAAAGTCTATATTTTTATCGGAAAAAATGGAATAATAAAATTTAACAAATAAAGGTAGAAAGCGTCCGTCAATGTGTTTTGGATGGTATATATGTATAATATTAGATACTATTCAAAATATAGAATACATAAATTCATAAATAAGGAGTAATTCAGTCATAAAAATTACAATTTACATATGTAAAAACATAAAACAGGTCAAAATTTTTTCGAAATCAATACATATAATGATACCAATGAAAAGATAGAATAAATTACGTTAATTATGAGCAATAACGGCCCTTAAAAATTCAATCCAAAATAAAGAAAATTAGCACAATATAAGTCCGTTGACGACAGAAACTTTCACCAAATATTTTGTTTTCTCCCCCATGACAAAATTTGCTATTTGCTACTATTTCTAGCAAAAATAATGCCCCTCCTTAAACTGCGTTTTTAATGGGTGTTGGGTAAAATAGATATATTAGTCAAGAAATCACATCACATTGTTAGAATTTTACTCCACACTATTGCCGGACTTGTGATTTACAGATTTTAAAAAGTTACTGCTGGGATGTGGCCCAAAACTTATTCGAGGGATGGACCTCATTCTTCAAATATTCGAGATAAAAATTAAACTTCTTTCCGCATTATATATAGTACATACTTGAATTGTTTTTCTTCTGCTTTTTTTGGACTTACATTGATTTTTCTTTGTATGAAATGCACTTTTGTTAAAATATTTTAATTTTTATTTATTGGGAATACCTACTACATAATTTTGTTATTTTATTACATATGTATATTTGTTTGAATGTTTCTGTTCGTAAAAAATCTGCTAAAAGTTGGCTTGAATTGTCCTTTACGACTGAATTATGTCTTTTTCTTAACTTTGATTTGCCTCATTCAAACTATCAATATAATTAATTATCGGTATAGGTACTAAACATTTTCCAGAATTTGAAAGCCGTAACTTTGACGGTTGGTTTTGTTTTAAGATTTAGATTGCACGGCTACAAAAAATTCCGATACTGATAACCATAGTTTGAACGGAGCAATGATCTAATTTTCAAGTAGATGTGATTTATCTTGTTCTTTCCCTGTACCCTTCATATATACATATATGAATGGATAATGGATGATTTCCATCTAGACAAAGCCTCCCTTAAGCGTAGCCTATACCTGCTGAATCCCTCCCCTCCTTAATCTAGTCATAATTTTAAACTAGTTAGTTTTAATCTTAATTTTAGAGATAGACTTAAATGTAGCTTGTATTAAGCGAAATAAATAAATAAATAGTCAGTTATTTACTGTAAGTACGTAATGGAAACATCAAAAACATAAAAATCAACAGAGCATAAACGTAAACATATAGACATACTAGCAAATGCCTACGTTGTAGTTTTTCTTACACCTTGGGTTACATTATTGGAGTTTTAGTAAGGAATTTTTTTGAAAATATAATATAGCCTATCTCACCCGGGGATAGTGTAACTTCCCAACAGTGAAAGAATTTTTGAAATCGGTTCAGTAGTTTCGGAGCCTATTCAATGCAAACAAACAATCAAATCTTTTCTCTTTATAATATTGGTATATATTTATATAGGGTAAAGTACGGATAAATACCCCACTTTTTAATTTTGTTTTATTTTAGCGAAGTGGTTAGAAATTGAGTGATGAATTTTACGCAGCATATACATATGTATAATAGCTCAGTCAGTGACAAATAGTAATAGTAAGAATCCCAATTATTAAATTACGCATTGAGATTCTGCGAAACTCATGTCTGATTTTTTTTTATTTTCAGTCACTAAATTCACTATACTGTAACGACAATAATACATATAATTGTTTTTGGAGCTAATCTTAGGAATGGCTAAACCAATTTTGATGCGACTTTTGCTAGAATTTATAGGATTTAACGGGCATTAAGGATATTGTTTTTTTTGTCTGTCTGTTTGTTTATTCGCATAATCTAGAGCGCTGGAAAACCCAATTCGTCAACTATACCATACCATATAGATATACACATATGTATTTACATATGTATGATATGGATTTTCATGTGGTAGCTTTACTGATATTTAATAAAAATTTGTTGTTGAAATATTTGAACTAAAAACTTTTATGTGATTAAATTACAGATTTCGACCCAACAAAATCTCAAAGCGTTGGAGCTGTGATAGATAATACCAATGAAGTGCAGCCTTCATCTCCAAGAGTATCCGTGCTAAAACAAGATGAAATACAAAATTTAATACTAAATGATCGACCTAATCCAAAGTATGAATAAGAAAAATGGTGTTCTTTTAATTTGATTAATGTTTCATCTTTTTGGGTTTACAGTCCAACATCGCATGCTAAACCACCGTACAGCTATGTTGCTTTGATTGCAATGGCTATTCAGGTAAATATAAAATATATATGTATATACATATATTTATAGTATATATAGCGCACTGCTTATTAAAATCAATCAATTTGAGAACAGTATCAGTTTTTCATATCAAGTTTCCTAAATACAGGATTTCTAGACATTTCATAATTATAACTCAGACTAAGTTTTTACCAAAATAAACAGTTTATTTCACCAAATTTGTAAATAACAAATAGCTAATAATGAATCGGATTTCCGTTGAGTTTTATTAAGGGCGTAGAGCTAGTTAGGATTTTGAAAAAAATCGTTTTTTTTTTGTTATTGCATTTTCTGAAAGTATTCTCTCATAATTTCAGACAAATCGGACCGTTATTTACGGAGATATATAAATTTGAATAGAGCCGTCGAGCTGCGCACACGTGTATATTTGAAATAGTTGCAATTTCTTGAGTGCGTTTTCTCGAAACCATGTTTTCGAAGTCGGTGATCACTGTAACATGAGAACGGCTTTGCCGATCGGTTTGAAATTTTCTCACTTATCCTATACATAATTGTCCTCAAAGTGAACGAAGGAATTTTTTTTGGACGATAAGTTTTTTTTATAGCCGAAAATGCGACTGAAATTTGAGTCGAATAGCGAATTTTCATTTTTAACATCCGCCATTTTGTGAAAATTCAAAATTTCTCAAATTCCTTCGTTCAGATTGAGCTTTATGTCAATAACTAATGATCCCTTTTGTTTTTTTTTTATTTCCGACGATTCAGTGACGAGCAGCAGTGATCACCGCAAAACACTTTTTTTTGTTTGATCCCTCCCAAATGTGCTGTATTCCAGTTATTATTAAATAATTTTCAATAAAAAAATTTTTAATATTATCTCTAAATATTACATATCTTTCATATGGGAAGACGTTTGTTATTAATTATTTTAATACTTGGCCAAACAAAATCCTAAAAAACAGCTTTTTTTGGCCATCCCAACTAGTTCTACCCCCTTAAATCATCAAGTATTCGTTTTTTCATTGATTCTACTAATTTCTTCACCACCAAGGGTTCAAGTATTTACCATTCTTCAGTAATTGCTTTTTTCAAATCCATAATTGTCTGATATTGACGATGTACTTGATTTAGCAAAATAATGATCGTGCAACTAAATTTAATTCTTCTAATTGAAAAACTTACCATATGCGAAACAATTAAGAATGGTTAACATTCGAGAATTATTGCAAAAATAACGCTAGTTACCTACATACGAATGATTCATAAAAAATTTTCCCCAGCAACCTTTTGACTTTAGAAATTAAGATAAATTTATCAAAACTGAACATATGAAACGCTTTGTAGGTGGGTTATAAATATATGTAAGTCGTAGAATATAAATTCTAAATAATAATATAATTTTATTATTTCCGAAGTAACTCCGGTATAATTTCACATATTATTTACAGAATTCTCCGATGAAGAAAGCTACCTTAAGTGAAATATACACATTCATAACATCAAGATTTCCGTATTATGAAAAAGACAAGAAAAAAGGATGGCAAAACTCTATCAGACATAATTTAAGTTTGAATGAGTGTTTCGTAAAAGTGCCTAGAGAAGGTGGCGGTGAAAGAAAGGGGAACTACTGGACATTAGGTAATTAACGAAACAAAATTCTTATGCAAATGATTTATGCTGTCCTTTTTACTTTTTGGCTTTAGATGCCCAATATGAGGATATGTTCGAAAATGGAAACTACAGAAGACGAAGGCGAATGAAAAGGCCATACAGATCAAACAATCATTTTCCAAAACTCTACACAGACGGTTATATCACACATTCGCATCCTTCAAACTTTTCCGCCCGTTCCATATTCCCTCAAAACCACCCTTACCAAACTTATCCGCGCATCGATGGCGGGTAATATTTCTTCATATTATTTTCAGCTTTCGCTTAATTACTGCTCTTTTAGATCATCTTGGCTTTCTACATCTCAATTACCTAATTATTCGCCTTGTCCAGCTCGATCCTCTTATGCTTACAGTAATGCGGTAATTTAAAAACTACCCCCATATGTATGATAAATGAAAAATTTAATTATTTGCAGCCGGCGATTGCAACTGTACCTATTAATACGTATTCTGGAATTACAAATAACATAGGTTTGCTTAGTAACTAAAATATCTTATTAAAAACTCTAATATTGTTAAATATTTTAGGAGTACCTCAAACAACTGGGAATGCTTCACCTCAATACAGTAGAAGATTTGACGGTACAACGTATTCCTACTGGGATCCATCAAGTAAAATTATTACTATTATATTATATATATTACCTAAGAACACTAATCTAAAGTAAATAATGCCAATCCCATACAAATAATTTTCGAATTTATGCCAATTCTTTCATAACACAAAATTTTTAATAGTGAGATAACTTTTACGGCGCTCGTCTTAAAATAATACGTTTAATGCCAATATTTGTGACGTCAAGCACATTAAAATCTAACTATCTTTTGCTTTTGCAATTTCTCCAAAGTTTCTGGTGTGATCTCGCTTTCATTACTCTTACATGAGGCACATTTTTAGTAGAACAGTTTAATATCACTTAATTGCATAATTTTAAAACTCTCTTATTAATTATGTTAGATTTGTATTTGTTATGTTATATTATATACATTTTTATTTTTCAGTATCTTTACCCATTTTGAAAGACGAACACACGATGCAAATGGAATCCGTTTCATCTCAACAAAATTTCCAGAAATGCTTCTTGTCGCATCCATGAAATATGTTGCACAAAAAAACCAAAGTCTAGTAAATCATTAGCTAAGGAATCGACCGGATCGTGCTAAAAGCCACTTTAGTATATAATTACAAAACAAGTTATATAATCTTCTATATAATATAATACAATTAAAATATACTAAGTATCCGTCCAAATTTTATAAGAAAATGTGTTTAGAAAACAAATTAAACAAATTATCCAAAGAACGTATTTTAATGAACCGTTTATTAATTTATTTTGCCAATAAACAACTGCCCTGACTGTATAATAGTAGACATACAGTGGTGGACAGACACTCTAGTGGTTTGCTTTAATTTTTGTTCTAAAATTTTTGTGTTGCTTCCTACAATAAAATCATATAACGCTAGGTTTCCTCTACAGTACGTAAATCTTTTAGGAAGCGACTCTTGCTTCAGTGATCTTATTACCTTTGGTCACATAAATAAGACGGTTTAATTTATTTTCTTTTAAATTTTAACCAACAAACTATTCTCTTTATAATAATATAATATTAATAGCTTACAACTAATACTTCGTCGAGAAATCGTTACTCTGCACAACAGCACTACATATGCGAGGCATGCTATCAACAACATCGCGAAAATGTTGCAAAGGTATAGAGTACCTTGCTTCTTGGGCTAGATTCCACAATTCCTTAAAATTAACTTTTTATTTTATGTTTTACATCGGTCCATAGGTGCTCAAGTGGATTTAGATCAGGGTTTTGGGCAAGCCAATCCAAAACACTTATTTTTTGATCCGCAAGCCAACGCTTCACAAGATGAGAAGTATGCTTGAGATCATTGTCATGCATGAAGGTCCGTTTTAATCTTCCTCCCTATAAGGATCAATTGAAATTGATTAACCTCCAGCCCCTAGCATTGCGTCGTGACGTCGCCGATATAGTCTTTGTCCACCAAGGTCTAACCGGCTCCATGGATGATCCGAATTTCTACATAGCGTCCCCCTCAATACCAATCCTCGCATTGTAAGATGCTTTCCACTCTTTCGCCTAGTCACCCACCGTACCAACAACGGTCACTTTAAACCCTTTCCGAGAATGTTACGTAAAGTTAACAATACCACCCCTTTCGATTTCCACATGGATAAAGGTACCCTCAAACACTCCCTTTACCATCCAGTCCCACCCCTTAATTAGCCCCTCCTATCTGCTCCACTTCATGTCTGTATTGCTTACTATTGTTATTTTTGTTTAAGTCTTTGTAACTTGTAGTGATATTACCTTGTAGATCGATGGCTATGGTGACACTCGAAGTAAATAATTCAGCTTATCATTTTTCCAAATTTCAAAAATTAAAAGTTGAACATTGTTGAAAATAAAACCGACCCCAACAAACAAACAAAAATTTAACCATATTCTGTTGGATATCCCTACATAAAATAACAGTACATACTAACCTTGTATTAGTATAGAAAATACCAGATGTTTCTTGAAAATTTCGAAAATTGTAGGACAATTGCAATAGATGAGTAAAATGACCACAATTTTGTTTAGCAACGTGAAAATATATTAAGTATTTTATCTACTGATAATAATTGGTGCAAATAAAAAAGCAATATCCACTTTATAGGAAATAGTTTTCCACGAATTAAAAACTAAAATAATTATTTGAAATGCTTCACTTATTTTGTTCTTGTGCTTCGAACTTGGGGTACTTTTCTTGAACTTCAGTCCACTGCAAAGCTCCCATCGCTAAGTCCTTAACTGTTTCTGCAACGCATTCAACCTGAAAAATTAAAATACATTTTAGAAATATCTTAAAACAAAGAGCTCATATACAGAACGATCATCAGTTTTATAATAGATATTCAAAAGGAAAGAATTTTTAGAAAATCGGGCTTTTTAAAATTACCTGCTAATAATGAACAACAAATTGCTTACCGGAATTCTTATTTGCTGCATAGAATCTCTTTCCCGTAAAGTTACAGTATGCGGCTCTTTTAAAGTATCAAAGTCTATTGTAATCCCATAGGCAATTGCAATTTCATCAGTTCTTGCATAACGACGTCCTATAAAAAAATGAATTATGCATATATCTATAACCTTCAGAATATAATTTATAACGTCATACCAATAGAACCACTTGAGTCATCAATTTTATGAGCCACATGATGTTGAGTCAATGCAGTAGCTAAAATGCAAAAATAGTTAACGATTGCGTCAGATATCTTACACTACAAAGTCAATTTGGTGAACATTTGAACAAAATATTAAGATAGGAAGCTAAAGGAGCTTTACTATAATTTTACGAAAATACCCTGGTTTTTTTCATTCGTACTTGTCATGAAACAAGTCTAATATTCTAACATTAACTTTGTATATTTATTAAGGGAACAAAATTGACATACTTACATATTTGAAGAACAAAAGGATCAAATTCCGGATTATTACTTAACGGAAGCACCGAACATTTTAATGGAGCGATTACTGCTGGTAGGGAAAAAAAGCATCTCTGGTCATCGTTTTCTCGCATATTGAATCTATGCTCAAGTAAGGCATAAATTATGCGACCAATACCTAAAAAAAATGATTTTGTTTTATCTTGCTAGCAAAAACAAAATTATAAATACCGAAAGACGGCTCAATTACACTTGGTGTGATTTCCTCAACATGAAGAGTTTTCGTTGTATTCTTCACAGAGACCATATCGGCTAATATTTTTACTTCTTTTCCGTTTAGTTCCATGTTATAAAAACTATAAATTTAGTTATTTAAAAAAAATACATCTCACAAAAATTGACTTTGATCTATTTACATATTTGTGAGCATTCATGTAAAATATATTATTGAATTCACGCTAAATAGTATAGCTCAACAAAATAAAGCACCAATTATTGAAATTTAATTCTTACCCATTATTTCCAAAATTCTCCTTTACATTTTCGATTTCGTCAAGCGTAAGTTTAGAAAGTTGATCTGTAATCGATTTGGCATCCTTTTTAAAAGTTTTACCTAGAAGTTGTTTATTTGGAACGATATCGGTAATCTCAACCGTTTTTGGAGATAATAAACGTTTTTCTGCCACAAGCCTCACGCCTGTTGCTAATGTATGTTGAGTTAAATCATATGCAGATCGATCAGCGCACCCTACACATTCAATCCACCCCTGTTTTATATAAAATTTAAAAAGCATGTTCACTGCAAGTAACCTTTACTTACATAACTAGTTAAACATTCTGCATCCCAACAATCGCACGCATAATGCGCCATTTCATTGCTCATATGTTGCCTAAACCGTAATCGATCTGGTTTAATGCCAATCATTATTAAAAATAGATGTATTCTGGCCATAAAATAACCCAAAGTCTCGTTTGCTACTAAACCCTAATTTAGAGGTTTTATAAAATCATTCGATAAATTTCCAACGCTTATTTACCTGCTCTACAGCATCACCAATAGAGAGTTCAATTGCGCTTTTACCGTCCATTTGATTGCAAGCAGAATAGAATGTCATCACAGTATTTTTAATGTTTTTAAATTTAGGATGCGTTTTATCATTAGGATTGCAAAAATGTTCTATTTCAGCCATCGTAAACTCTCTTACTCGAATCAAACCCGATCGAGGTGAAATTTCATTTCGGAATGCATTTCCTATAGTTAAAAGAAAGCTATTTTATTTTGTTCATAAAAATTAAATCAGTTATCTCTCACCGATTTGTGCTGCAGCAAACGGAAGTTTTCCTTGATTGAATTCCAAAAGTCTTTTGAAATTAACAAATATACCCTGAGCTGTTTCAGGCCTTAAGAAGCTATGGAACAAAATAAATTATCACATCTAAATTTTTTTATAATAAACTGAATTGGATCTCCTTACAAACTAATCCAGCTCTTTAAGATACTATTATTTTATTCTAAGGAATTTTAATATTTTGTTTAGAAAGTCATACCCTTTAATTAATCCACTGGGCCCAATCTGAGTGCCAAACATCAAATTGAATTCCATGGGATCCGTCAAGTCGTTTCCAGTTACGGGCGATTTCATGTTGAAACTGCGTAAAATTTCTCCCATTTCATCCTTAGTCATCCCGTCTAACTATTAAAAAGGTTAAAAAGTACCAATTAAGATACCAACTTTACCTTAGTTATAATATTTCTATATTCCGTTTTCTTCTCTTCATCTTTTTCAGTAGTAATAAGCTTCTCCAAGTGACTTTTTATCAAGTGATCTAGCCGATAACATTCCCCATTTTTTATATCCTTCACCATGAAATCTGCAAATCTATCAACATGGCCTGAAGCTCTGCAAATAAAAACAATATAATAAATTGATCTTGTTGAGTAATTTCTATGAAACTTTTTATATTAAGGACTTGAGTCCAATGAATGTATATTATATTAATGACTTCCGTTATAAATTCCATTGAACGTACTAATTAAAAGCTAAATTCTGAAAGGTTTTCAGTCCTTTTACATCGATAGTTAAGTTTTTGATAACGGCTTTGAGATCAAACATTTCGTGACTAAATGATTAAAATTTAAACTTCCTACAACATATTAGGTTAAGGGGCATACTTTTCGCTCAACGGCAAAAATTATTCTTTTAAATATTAGGTATATACAATAGAGTCTTACTAATCCGGCATGTCCAATAATCCAGCACCCTCCGCCCGCGCCGCCCTCGACAACAAGTTGCAAAAAAAACAGACCTCAATTAAGGATTAATTTAAAACTAATTAGTTAATTGTAAAATATGTTATTAAAAAATCGAGTAGTGCATGCATGAATACAGATATGTACATATATGTATTTCCTTTGTCAAATGTTTTATTTTATTTATTATGAATGTTTCTATACAATCCCAGTAATCCGAACATTCCAATAATCCGGCACCCCCTTATTTTTAATAGTCTCGGATTAGTGAGACTCTACTGTAGTTTGTTTTGAGTTAGCTGCTGAGTTGTCTTTTCAGCACGCGCGGTAATAAGCTAAAGGTGAAGTCCTTGCACTTAAAATTTTCATATATTTATCGAACGTTTAAAAAATGGCTTTCTAAGTTTTATATTTTCTTACTTAAGCACAGGTTCGGGGGTAAGAATGGAACAATCCACTTCAAGCATTTGTTCTTCCAAGACGAAAAACTTTTTCCAGGTATCCAAAATATTCGATTTTAACGCACAGCCCATAGGCCCAAAGTCGTACTGACCTAGAGGAAAACATTATTGACTTGAACACTCATCTAAATATTTTTTACCTGAGATTCCACCATAAATAGCGAAACTTTGATCGTAGAAAAATCTTCGTTTCAAAAGGTCCTCCATTTTAGACCTGTCGAAATTTGCTTCCTAAATTAACAACAACCGTATAATTGTTAATTCGAAAAGTAATCAATCATGCGGTACCTGGGGTGTAACTTCCAATTCCTTGTCTTCTAACATTTTTTTACGAATCTTCAATTCAGCGACGGCCCGTTTAACATCAATTTCTGGTGCCCCATTCTCTTTAAGCTGTCGTACAATAGCACCTTGCTCCGCTACACTCGCTCGCAAAGGCTTCAAAATTTCTTCGATTTTTGGATCATTCATATTTACCAAAAATAGTTTCAACTGCACTTGTCTGTGGTGCTTTTTAGACCCCCAAGAATAAAAGCGAGAGTCGTCAAATTGCTTGCTTATAATAGCAAATGAATATTTCGTATGGTGAGAAATCGATTTGCAAATATAGTGCGATTTAGAAAGTAAACTGTATAAGTTTAAAACATTAACCATAGGTAAAAAGATTTAATTCAGAAACTAGCTCCACTTTAATGATTAAAACGTGACCCTCTCACTCAACTTTGACACGCAATCTTTCCCGGCGGACTTTCACAAATGTCATTAAGAGATGACACAACCAGTACAGTACTGACGAAAAGAAAAGAAATCAGAATAATTAACTAAATCCTTGGAGGAATCTTAGAAGAGATAATTGCTATTTTGCCAATTTCGCGTAGTAGAAAACCCGGTAAAACTGCAATCGCTGTCGCTGTCTGAAGCGGGTTGCATTTCAATATTGTCAGATGTAAAGAAGGAAGAATGCAGAACCAAGCAAGAGTTTGAAAAAGGAGAAAAAATAAATTTTCAATCAATAGGCAATTTATAAAAGGAAAATCTTTAGCCGGGAGGAAGTTTCTAAGGATGTCTGCGACAGCGATTCAAGTTGACCCGAAAAATCATTTAAAAATCATCTTTTTCTTGCATATCGAGAAGCCAATAGTCTACCCTCTCGCCGAATGGAGCCATTCCTCATTGCGATACTTTTTAAATCATGGGTGGATCGATTAGAAGTGAAGAAGAAGAAGAAGCCTTATTGCAAATTGTCAAAAAGTTGTTTTCTCAATATTGCCATTGCAATTTTATGTTTATAATTGTTAAACGTGGTAATTGTCGAAATAAAGCAATGTCAGAGGATTACGAAGGGAACAAAGTAGTGTTTAATAAATTTGTACAAGATGCTATTGATCAGGTAAACATATATCATAAATTGTAACTTTTTCGGTTTCATTGAAAAAAAAAGCCTTTCTGAACCTCTGCATTCACAACCGTGCCTGAATTGTTACAGGCCTAATTTAACCTTATACATATGTATTTCAAATCATTTCATACAATACAGTCGAACTTTATAATAATATTTACAAAGTATTGGGAATAACGGCCATCAGATGTCAATAGTTTAACGATGACCAACTAATGGCTACGGCATTTTGTGCCGCAAATTTAGTTAAAGTTCGCATCATGTTAATCGTGACAGAAATATTAATTTGCACATATGTACATACATGCATATACCTTTGTTGTTCCTAAATCTCCAGCTGATAAGTGTCCGTGTTTTTCTTAAAAAAGTAAAAATTGGGAATGATTTCTCACGTTACTTAGAAAAATGCGTCAAGAATTGTTATTATATATTATATTATCACAAGCTGATTATTTCTTCTCTGGGCAACGAAGATGATGATTAATTATACTATACTTTAATACATAGATACATGTGTTATTAAAACTATTACTTTTGGTATTATCATATTTGTACTACTTTTATATTTTACCAGAAAATGTAAAATCAAATCAAATTAATTGAATAAATTGTTTTGGTTCAATTGTTTTCTTACAATTATATGACGTTTCACTTCTGTCGCGTGTAATTTACACACAATTGTTTCCTCTTTATTTTGTCTAATTATTACAGGCAGTGGACCAAAATATGTAAAGATGATCGGTGAATTATTTTTATTTTTTTCAAAAATAATATTCCATTTTGGTTCAATACCTAATTTTAAGTGTCTACCATACGTGTTTGTATGCATTACATTAATTAAAGCTTTCATTTTCACTTAAAAGTCCTTTGTAGCACCAACGCACCGCACAAAAGAAATAACAACTCATTTCCTGTGTGCTGTGCTAGGCTCAGTGCGATGGACGGTGCAAGGTGCTGTGCGTTGTTGTGGGCATGTCTATTGGAGATAGTGAGTGAATTTTACTATCTTACACTAAGCCCAGTGCAGTTCTATGTGCGGTGCGTCGTTGTGGCCATACACTAAGAGGTATAGAATTAGTTGAATGTTTCTAACAGCATGCTGAGAAGAGCGTCATAAATCTTTTATATTATTATAAGCTGAGTGAAAAAATGTTTCGCAGATGATATCGCGTGTCTTCCGATCCGCGACACGAAGAAGATCCATTTAGAGCAACTTTCCGTTTGTTCCTGGCAATTGATTCTCGTATCGAATATAGGAAAAAAAAGGATTCATCTAGATGTTTTTTTTTTTTGGGGAAGCATTGCCCAAGAATCAGCAAAATGAAATATTTACGACTAACTTACCCGTACCCGGCGTTGTTCGGATAAAATCACTGACATAGATACTGGACTGCTAACACACATCTGAAAAACGAGATCATTTTTAGCCTAGGCTCAAGCTTTTTAGGCAAATCATGGCAATAAAAATGCTCGAAAATCCCGCACAATTATGTTTAAACACAGCAAAATAACAAATAATTAAATTGTTACGAATTGATTTCTGTTATATCTCACTCAATTTTTAGTTTTTTCATAAAAATGTCGCTGAAAATAATCAACGGGGTATCAACGAACAACAGGGATAGATATAAAAATGATTGTTGCCACCTTTGTCGAACCTTCACATTTCACGTATATACCAACATAATCTAAAATATGCGTCGCAAAGTGCCGTAGCCATCTGTTATCATCGTTAAACTATTGCAACAACAGATTTTAATTTGGTTTTTATGCTATTACTTTTGTGTAATTTGGGTTTTTTTCAAAACAAATAATTGTAATATGAAGAAAAAAGTGTAATGAAGTTGATTGTATTTATTGGGGATACACAATTTTAATTCGAATACCAGAATTAATTGTTATTAAGTTGTCTGCATGTGGTATCAACGGGGGAGCGAGATGGTTAGATTTCGGCCAAAATTTGATCTCGTTTTTGAAGTGAGATTTTAGCCAGGACCTCAGCAATGCTATTCTGTAAAATACAAACTCGACGTCGAGTCTCTCACACTCACTTCGACTCCGAACTCACCTCACCTTAATTTGGCATTCTCTAAGCTCGTCGACGTGAGAGCGAAGTGAACCTGTGCGTAAAATATCCAGGCGATGTTGCTATAGAAACTTAAGAATAACAACATGCGCATAAAACTTCTACGCAACATACAGGCGATGTTGCTATGGAAACTATTAAGGCAGGCGTGAGTGATTTGGAAAATTTGGAAAAAAAGCAGTTTGAAATAAGCACAATATAATGTACCAATATATAATATACATATGAATGTATACATTTTATATACAACTAAATTTTTTAAGCGTAAGCGATCGAACCGCCCATCCGTCGGCAGCTCTAGTCGAAGCTTTGATACATTTCTTAATTCCAACATTCGGATCTGTGAAAACATTTTTCTTAAATATTATTAAATAAAAGAAAATTAGATATTGTTAGGAAGGTATGTATTCATATCATACATGCCTTCATAACAATTTTTATCGAATATTTCACAATTAGATAAAATCTCACTCAACAAATACTAACTTTTTATTTGACAAGTAAAATCGAGTGTGAACCCAAGGCAATGATCGAAGTAAACGCGGATTTTCCTTACAGAATACCAAAAATATGTCATTTCATTCATAAAAACGTAAAAATCTCACCAAAGTTAGTTCGGTTCGATGATACACTCAATATTGGGGCGCTAGTGCTGTGTCGTGTACTTAGAGAATGCAAAAGTAATTGTCAACGCGGATTCCGCGTCGAGGAGTGCTTAGAGAATAACATTGCAGATCAAAGAATACTCTTTGATCTGAGGCCAGGGACAGCAGTCCAGTTTCTATATGTCAGTGGATACAACAGTCCCTATAATAAAGCTAAAGATTAATAAAAATATGACGTTGCTGATTTCAAAGTTAGAGGAAAGTAACCAAATATGGAATAAACCTAAGCTTCACTTTTTCTTAAAGTGGAAATAAATCCATTTGCATTTATTCAAGCGAAAAATGGAACAAAATTAAAAACAATAAATTTCTTAATGTGAATGAACAGCTTTGCGACCAAAGACAAAATCCTAAACTCGGAATTCTAAGAGAAATTTATGTAATGGAATTGCGAGACCATTTTGTGTTTCAAGATTTTGCACCTTACTATTTTGGTACCTTCTGGAATCTTTAGTATAAGTAACCTTTCTGTATTCAATAAATATTTTTTTATTACATTAATAATTTTTTTTCCTAGGTACTTCAAAGTACTGACCCGCTTGATAGTCCAGATTTCAATTGTGTTGGATATATCAACCAGTTATTCCCGAATGAACAGTCTTTATCTAATATAGATGACATAATTTCAAAAATGGAATGTGAGATAAGTTTAATAGACGATAATATTAGGAACGTTGTTCGCGGGCAAACTAATACTGGCCAAGATGGCCGAATAGCCCTGCAGGAAGCTCAAAGTGTTATTAAGGAACTATTCTCCCAAATCAGTGATATAAAGAACAGAGCTGAAAAGACAGAAGACATGGTAAAAGAAATTACCCGAGATATTAAGCAACTCGATTGCGCAAAAAAGAATTTGACAACTGCTATAACTGCTTTGAACCATTTGCATATGTTTGTTGGTGGTGTTGAGACTCTGAATAGCTTAATAGAAAGGAGATTGTACGGGGAAATTTTGAATCCTCTGCAGGCGGTTTCTGAGGTTAACCAGCACTTTCAACAATACAGCGATATCCCACAAATAATGGTATTTTTAAACATTTGTGCTTATTTCTTTATATAATTTTATTTTCTTTGTAGAATTTATCTAAACAAATGCAGGAAATTCATTTAAAGTTGGTTGAGCAGATTACAGAAGACTTTCAAAATACATTTTCTCCAAACACAGGCGCTCCAAAAATGTCGACTGCTCAACTTACAGAAGCGTGCAAAGTGGCTTCAGTATTGGATCCAAAAATTAAGCGAGATCTCTTAAAGTGGTTTTTAAGTAAAGCTTGGCAGCCCAATTTGAATCGAAATAATAGTTAAACTATTTAAATATTACTTTCAGATTTACAACTAGAGGAATATGTTCAGTTGTTTCATGAAAATCAAGATATAGCTTGGCTTGATAAGATTGATAAAAGATATGGTTGGTTGAAAAGACATCTTCTGGACTTTGAGGAAAAATTTGGACATGTCTTTCCCACTGATTGGGAAGTATCAGAGAGAATGGCTGTTCAGTTTTGTGTTGTTACTAATGACGGGCTTTCAAACGTAATGAAGAAAAGGCGATCTGAAATTGATGTTAAATTGCTTCTCTACGCAATTTCTAAAACGCAGAATTTTGAACAATTGTTATCAAAACGCTTTACAGGAGTTACACTTACTTCGAATAGTGGACGAACCGTAGTAAAAGAAGGTAAGAACTACAACATTAACGTATTTGAAATATGGAATTATAAATTTTATTTTAGATGAAAAATCTTCAGTGCCATTTGCGAATTTAATATGTTCTTGTTTCGAACCTTATTTTGACATATACACAGAACATGTGGATAGGAATCTGTCCGAACTTATAGAACGTTTTGTTCAGTTTCATAAGCAACCTTTTAACCCCGCGGAAGTTAGATCAACTATTTTTCCAAGGTACATCTTTTCTCAAAAATTATATTTTATTATATTTTCCTTCTTTTCAGTTGTGCTGATTTATTTGTATTTTATAAAAAGTGTATAGTTCAATGCACTCAGCTTAGTAATGCGAAAGCTATATACGACATGGCAATGCTGTTCAAGAAATATCTTCGAGAATATGCTGTCAAGGTTCTTGAAATGAGTATTCCTAAGTTTTCAACTTCTCATACCTCTATTGGTAAGTCCTTAGTTTCTAGAAATCCCTCAATTCAATAATACTATCGGTGTTCAATCGACGCGACGGTACAATTCAAAGAAGATTATTTTTCATAATTTATAATTTGTGATTATCATTTTTCTTAAAGCGGCATAATCGAAGCTGTATGAATTATAGGTTAGGTTAGGTTGGAGTGGCTGCCAGAAGGCACACCTAGGCCAGAGTAGGCCCATTGTGATACCACATGGGGCAAGACCCCCTAAGAACTAACCCTCGAACCATTTGGAGTCTTTAATGAACTGCTCCAGGTTTTTAATCCTGACGGAGCTCAACTCCGACAGATCATTAAAGAAGGGGGGCCAGGTTTTGGTTTCTACGAACCGCTAAAGCTGGGCACTGGCACAGGAAGTGAAGAATATTTTCTTCCTCTTCCTCATTGAGGCAACTTCTGCAGAAGTCATGCGTGGTTACCCTCATCCTACTGGCGTGTCTGCCGATAAGACAGTGTCCCGTGATGACCGCCACTACATTGCCCACTCTTTTGAGCGAAATTAGACTCCTTGACCTGCTACGGTCAAAAGAGGGCCAGATAAGTTTGGTCGTCACACAGGTGGGCTCATCCCTCCATCTGTGATTAGCCGTTTCCAAGAAGGACTCTTGTATCATCCTCTTGCTTGAGGCGATCGGGATACCCGGATTTTGGGTTATGTCCTCATTGGGCAACCCAGTGCCAAGCCTCGCCATCTCATCCGCTCTGGTATTGCCCGGGATGTCACCCGGGCACCCAGACAAGATTGACCCTAGTAGAGGCAGCAATGCTGCAGAGTTCCGTACGGCAGTCCGCCACGACCTTGGATGTCGTGTAGACACCTGCAATCGATTTGATCGCAGGTTGACTGTCGCTATAAATGCATATGTTGGACAGAGGCTTCGCTGTGGCCTTCAGCCATGCGATAGCCTGTGAAATAGCCATGACCTCCGCTTGAAATACACTACAATGGTCTGGCAACCGGAAGGAGATTTCAATACCCAACTGTTCGGAGTACACACCCCCACCAACTTTACCATCTTTTTTGGAGCCGTCAGTGAAAATCTGATCCGCCCCTGGTTGCAGAACTAGACCCTCCTCCCATTCTTGCCTAGAGGGAAAGGAGGCAACAATGCCCGTACCGAAGGACGGCTTGGGAATAATATAATCGATCTTTGCACTACGTGGCCCCAGAATCCTAGCATGCCCGTAGTCCGTACGCGTCCAGCGGTGAACCGCATTTAGCCTAGTGGCTGCCGTTTGCTTACCAAACAGGTCCAGCGAAATGAAGTAGAGGATGGTGCTTAGCGACTTAGAGGAGGTGGATCTGAGGGCGCCTGTGATAAGCAGAGACGCAGATCTCTGAACCCTCTCTAAGTCTGTCCGGTTGCAAGCCTTGTCAAGAGCAGGCCACCAGACCAGCACTCCACAAACAAGAATCGGCCTAATAACGGCCTCATAAAGCCAGTGGATAATACGGGGTTCTAAGCCCCACTTCCTTCCGACGGCTTTCTTACAAGAGTACAAGGCCACTGTGGCCTTACGTACCCTCTCCTTTATGTTAGCTTTCCAGCTTAGCTTTCTATCAATGATCAAACCAAGATATCTGACCTGGTCCGAAAGTTTGAGGCTGACACCCTTAAGTGTTGGCATAATAAAGGAGGGAGCTCGGTGCTTCCTAGTAAACAACACCAATTCGGTTTTATCCGGATTTACTCCCAACCCACATCTGTCGCACCATCGTGCTAACTTGGCTAGAGCACGTTGAAGCACCTCAGACAGGGTGTTCAAGTGCTTGCCCGAGACTGCTACCGCAATGTCGTCGGCGTAGGCAACCACTTTGCATCCGGGCCCGTCTATCTTCACAAGAAGGTCATTGAGAGCCAGGTTCCAAAGAATCGGCGATAGGACTCCGCCCTGTGGAGTGCCTCTTGCCGCATACTTTCTAATGGAACTGGTCCCAATAGTGGCATTAATGACTCTGCAACCGAGCATCAAGTCAATAAGTCCGATGACCGACTCATCCAGACTCAGGCCTCTTAGTGCGTCCGGATTTATATTGTTGAAAGCACCCTCGATGTCAAGGAAGGCCGCCAGTGTAAAATCCTTGTAGAGAAGTGATTTCTCCACCTGATCAACAAGAGCATGCAGGGCAGTCTCGGTGGATTTGCCCTTGGTATAAGCATGCTGAGATTGAGACAGCCTACTCGGATCAATGTTATCCTTGATGTAGACGTCCAAAATCCTTTCCAGGGTTTTAAGCAGGAAAGATGAAAGAGTAATCGGCCTTAAGTCCTTTGGTTTACTATGTGAGGCCTTTCCCCCTTTCGGAATGAAAACGACCTTCACCTCCAGCCAAGACCTAGGGATGTACGAAAACTGTAGACAGGCTTCAAATATAACTAACAGCCAAGGACCGATTAGCACGGAAGCCATCTGGGGCTCCGCCGGGATAATACCATCCAAGCCCGGTGACTTGTACGGCTTAAAGCTATTAATAGCCCAGTCGAGCTTTTCACGGCTGAGGACTCTTAGAGCGAGATCCCCAGCATCCTGAGTGACCGTTGATATCACAGTTTGGTTGTCTGAGCAACCAGGAAAGTGAGTCTCAGTCAATAGTTCGAGAGCTTCCATACTCGTTGAAGTCCAGTCTCCATTCTGCTTCATCAGAAGACCGGGTGCACATGGCGTAGCGGAAAGTATCTTCCTTAAGCGACTGGCTTCAGATACCTTTTCCACTCCGCTACAGAATCTCTCCCACGAGGACCTCTTGGCCCTTCTGAGGGATTTCTTGAAGTTCCTTAGGCTCTCTTTATAGGCAGACCATTCATTGCTGCTCTTGGCCCTGTTGAACTGTTTGCGGCATTCTTTCCTGAGTGCCGTGATCTCAACCGTCCACCATGGGGGCTTGGGTTTGCCCCTGGGCTTGCACGGAGGGCAGGCCTTTTTGGCCGCTCTATTGCAGGCTCCAGTCAATACGCTTACCACCTCATCAATGTCCTGCCGTCCGCAGATGACCGGTGGTCCTTCAGTCGGTAAAGCTTGCTGGAGAGCCAAATTGTACTTGTCCCAGTTCGTTCTCCTTCTATTAACAAAGGGGTTGCGAGCTGGTTTAAGCAGATCCAGTCCGAACTCAATGTATGAGTGGTCGGACATCGAAGGCTCCTTTGAAACCCTCCAGTTTTTCACAATGTGGGCGAAGTTCTCGGAGCAAAGAGTTACATCGAGAACCTCCCGTCTCACAGAGTTTACAAAAGTGGGCTCATCACCCACGTTGCACACTTGAAGGTTGGAACTAAGGAGATAATGGAGAAGAGACTCACCTCTATCATTTGTGTCCGAGCTGCCCCAGACCGTATGGTGGGCATTCGCATCAGCGCCAATCACCAACGCCTGCTTACGCCTAGCTGCCTCTGCGACGATTTCCCGCAAGGTTTCATGTGGAGGGGGTTCCCCATGGTCATGTGCCATATAAGAGGACGCCAGCCAGATACTGTCCGTACCAAGTTCCACCATAACCGACACCGTATCTCTGTCACTGAAATGGTTCAATATAAAGGCATTATAGGTGGTGCTCACAGGAATGCAAGCTTTGGGTTTACTTACTCCCTTCGTATAGAAGTTGCAGTAGCCCTTCAGGTTGAGTCCGCAAACCCGGTCACCAATGACCCATGGTTCTTGGACCAGAACAACATCCTCCCCCTTCTGAGAAAGGCGCAGGAGGAGTGCAGCAGACGCTGCCTTAGAGTGGTGTAGATTGATCTGCACCACTCTCAGCTTGGACACGTCGGGTAGGGGACACCTCAATCACCGTCATTTCGGCGTCGTCGGTGTCGGAAAGTGGGATATCCTCCTCGGGATCATCCTCCAGAAATAGGTCCCCCAACAACCCAGAAGCTGATAGCGTATCGCTACCCTCATCCAGGGATGTTGAAGGGGAAAGTGGGGGGATTTCCTCAGCACCAGTCGAAGTCTCAGCTTCTGTTGCGGTACTGATTTCCTTATTTTGTGCGTCATCGCCATCAGGTCCTTCGACTCTCTTGCCCTTTGTGTAGACGGACAATATGATGGAGTCGAAGCCATAAAAGATTTTGCCACCTTTAGCCGCTAGGGGTGCTAGAGATTCCTCATTCAGGATCACAATGGCCAGCCTAGCCTTGCCCTGGACTTCGCCGACCTGCGCAATCTTCCAATCCTGGATTGGAAGGGTACGGTTGCACATCCGAACGATCTTCAGGATCTTATCAGGGTCGGAGGGCTCCGCCGGGATCCAAGTTCTAGCTCTTGGCCTGTTCGGGATCTCGTCCCTAGACACGACGTCGAGCTTAGCACCTGGCCAGACTTCGCCCAGGCATGAGATCGCCGTTTTGTAGAGATCAGCCGACCGCTGATCCTCACAAGCGACTAGTTTCACCCGACCACGGTACCACCCAGCATCTGAGCAACAGGGGGTAGGGCCGGGATTTCTCTCCATAACGTCCATAAAGACTCCAAGTAGCGCAATCCTTACCGATCTCCAGTTGTCCGCGGAGATGGCGCCATCCGGATTGCTGCGGTCGATAACGGCCAGGATCAAGCTGTCCTTTGCCACCTCGCTGAATGGCTGGTTCGGCTTGACCGTTCTGGCAGAAGAAGGGCCCGTCTTTGGACGCTTAGTTGAGGCTGGCTCCTGCTCGTCCTGCGAGCGCTGCCTTTTGCCTGTTGCGTCGGGCTTAAGCTCCTTTTTTCTGGCCAATACTCTGTTGGCCCATGCGAGAGAGGACTTGTCTCTCTCCGAGAGTCCCTTCTCCGGAATGTCCTTGATCCTTTCCAGGAACCGATGAGCTGACCTTCTCTCCCTGAAGGCCTGAAGAGAGGGCTTCCCGCGCCGCTTCGCTGAAGAAGAAGGTTGCGACGCCCTAGAGGGTGCCGTGACTTTGCTTGGTCCAGGCTTAGCCTGAGCCAAGTTGCCTTGCACCGAGATGGAAGTGGAGGGCTGAGGTGCCCGAAGAGGCGCCTTAGCATTGCTTGGTCCAGGCATAGCCTGAGTCAAGCTGGCCTGCGCAGAGGAGGAAGTGGAGGGCTGAGGTGCCCGAAGAGGCGCCTTGGCATTGCTTGGTCCAGGTTTGCCCACGGACAAGCTGCCTTACGCAAGCGCTGTAGATGCGCGTGGAGCATCTCCACAACCGAGCTTACTAGCCGCAGTTGTTTTGCGAGATGCCTCCGAAGTGGGGTTGTGCTTCCGGGCTGACTCCAGGTTGGCCGCGGAAGGTTTGGGGCAGGGGTTAGCGGATGTAACACTCACTTCCCTTTGCGGGTTGGCGAAGAAGAAGATAGCTTCTGGGCCTCAGAACTATCCGAGGCAGGTTTATTAGAACTCATATATCATCTGGTTCTTACGACCACGTTCGCGACAAGGCACTACTAGTGGTCAGGGGTAGAAAGAGGGGGAAAAGAAGTCCACCATGCAGCGCCCCTTACATGGTAAGTCCATAGTTACGACCTGAGGCGGACAGGTATCAGGAAGGCTCCGTTAGAATACAGCCGGTATTACCCCCTGGCTGCAAACCATCCAATGGGCACGGTTCGCATGACACCCTGGATTAGGGGGTTGGTGGTCCTAGCACGCACTCGTCAGTCGCCCGTCTAACATGGGTGACCCTACCAGGAGAGGCTGGCTTAAGCCAATACGACTCCGGTCAGCATGGCCGAGCTGAGTCATCGCACGACTGGTGTCCACCGTGGCCATTTTATTTAAGAGAGTTGCCATCTCTCCGCCCGACTACCATTAGCCGGCGCACCCGGCAGAGACATGACCATACCGGTTGCCCGTTTCCAGCCGCCCCCACGGGGAGGGTATAGTCGCACTTCCATCAGTGTACGCAGATCCGGCACATGCACACAGTTACGGCACGTACACCTAGGTGTTACATGTTGTTCCCCCTGTGTACATGTGTGATCCCCCTGCGCACCTGATGGCTGACGGCCGTATGAATTATATATATGTGTATAAATATAAGACCACCAACTTTTTTCATGAAAGTTTTATCTTTTGATCCTCATAATTTCTACAAACCATCAGAGAGGAAAACACTTTTTGGCAGAATTAACTATTGAATGGTCCTTATTATTTTCCCATACATTGATTTTATTTTCGTTAGCAAGAACGCAAGAAATTTAAATAATTGCCTCGGGGTACGCGTGTATAAAGAAGATAAGACCACTTCGTCGGTTTCATAAGAATTGTAACAAAAAAGTTATAGAATCGTCCTTTTGTACCTCTACATGCGTTAGTTTGCTCCGGCTGGACTTTATAGAGCTCAGTTCGTTAAATTATTCCGTCCGGGTGCATTTAAATTTGAATTATTGATAAATAATGGAAATTTTTAAAATGGGCGGGAAATCAGTGGAAGAAATGAAGTTGTGGCTGTTCATTTCCGTTTTTTTCCCAGTCTTCACACTAGTGAGGATTCGAATCAAGCATTCACCCAATTTACAGGTGATCCCACTTCATAATAACGGTTTTTCGCAGCGTTCGATTGCAAACCAGTTACAAATAAGCCAGACATTTGTCCTTCAAACAATTGAAAAACTCAACTAACGGAGTGTTCTGATGGTTATAGGCAAAGGAGGACCAAGGGGAAAACTTACTGCACGAGTATAACATACTCTTATTAAGCTAGTTAAAGAAGATCGCCATCTCGATCACGAAAAAAAAACCATCATAATCGGTCCATTCGTTTAGGAGCTACAATGCCACAGACACACAGACACGTCAAACTTATAACACCCCTCTTTTTGCGTCGGGGGTTAAAAATAGGTGTGGAGGATGTTTATTGTACGTATATATAGGAAGAAATTAGAAATCATCAAATTAAGGATTGGTATAGAAGAAGATAACTTTGTAAATGATTGTATACCCTCAATAGAGGCTGGCGGTTGATTCGTGTGCGCTATAATAATATAATAATGATATTCCAACAAAACATAAATGTGAAAGAAAGCCAAGTTCGTAACAAAAACACTTGAAAGATAAGTATGTACTCGAATAACGGCTCAAACTGGATACCAAGTTCTTTCGAAGTTCCTTAAATTATAGCTCCTTTCATGCATAACGTCCTTCGGTTGCTTTAAGGGGCTATACCAATGTAATACCAGAGATAACATATTACTACGTCTAGATGTGCAAAGTCATAGAAATTTTTCGCCAAGAGCTTTCACTTTAAAAATCTCCAATCTACTTCCAATCGCACATGGCCTAGCCCTAACCGAAGAGATCGTGAGTTTCTCTCTTAAAACAATGCTCACAGACAATGAATAAATCATGCGCATTGGCTGCAGCTCAGGTTTGGCATGCTCGCGCGGGTTAAAGAGTCGCGACATCACATTTTGCTGTTTGCTTCGCTGCAGATCCAAGCCTGGCCAAGCCAATTAATCGCTTTTAAGAGAGTGGCCCATAATAAGAAAATTTTAAACGAAAGCCCTGAGAAGCTTTCATTTCATGCCGCGAAAAATTTCTATAGGATTGCACATCTATATATTCGTTATCTCTGGTAATGCTATGAAAAATTTGATTTTTTTTTCACCGAAATGAGAATTTTCCAATTTCCATCGTAATAGGTTCATAGTTTGTTGGTCTTCGAATTGAAGGCCAAGCATTAGTGTTCGAACCAAAATTTTTTAATCACCCCCTATATTCTAGCCATTAATTGTATTTCAAATCAAAATAAATAAAAGTGATGTCACTATAGGTATTAATATATTCACAGGTTCAAGTATGTCTTTATTAACTAAAGATTTACAAAACTTATCTACAGCAGCAGGCCAAGTCATTCATAATTTACTAAAAGAGGGAGAAGCTCCAAGGTAAAAATTATGTTAAATTTGGTGTCGAGTCCCTGAGGTGTCTTTTAGGTTTACGTTAGAAGAATTAGTACGAACATGCTGCGTTTTGACAACCGCGGAATATTGCTTGGAGACCGTTCAGCAGCTGGAAGACAAACTAAAAGAGAAAGTAGAGATATCATTTTCCGAGAAGATCGATCTCTCTGAAGAAAAGGATATTTTCCATAGGTTTTTTTTTGTTTAAGTTAAATCTAATCATAAATACAATAATTATTTTTAGAATAATTTCGAATTGCATCCAACTTCTCGTACAGGATGTTGAAAATGGCTGTGAACCCGCACTTAGCGTAATGAGCAAGGTAAATACATATTTTTAAGTATAATTAAATAATTCGAAATTATGATACTTTCAGATGCAATGGCAATTGATTGGTTGTGTGGGCGATCAGAGCGCCTTTGTGAATTCCATAATTTTGCACTTTAAGCAGACTATTCCTGCTATACGTGACAATTTGTCTACATCTAGGAAATACTACACACAGTTTTGTCACAAATTCGTAAATTCGTTTATACCTAAGTATATAAATACCCTTCTAAAGTGTCGGCCCAATAATTCATCAGATGGTACAAGTAGTATATTAGGGTGCGAACAAATGTTACTTGATACCCACAGTTTAAAGACGGTGCTCTTGGAACTGCCGTCTATTTCATCCAACGTTAATAGGAAGGCCCCAACAAGCTACACGAAGGCAGTGATTAAAGGCATGACAAGAGCTGAAATGATCATAAAAGTCGTTATGGCACCGATTATCCCCATAACGGTTTTTAACGAACAGATTTTCAAATTGCTTCCTGATGTTACTCTCTCCGAGTATCAAAAAATATTAGATATGAAGGGCGTAAAGAAAATTGATCAGATGCAATTAATTGAGCTTTTTAAGAAATTTTCTAACAATGAAATCAACGCAAATACCGTTAATGTTTCCAGTGCATCTCATGATATTTCTAAAATAGAGAAAATAGCTTCTTCTTCTAACAAAACATCTGCAAGCCCAGACACTAGCTCGGATCGCAGAAGAATAAGAAAACTTGAAAATTTAATAAAGCAAAGACTCTAAACACATATATTCTTTGCATACTTTTTATGTTGTCAATTCGCTCTGCTAAACTATGTTTATCTAATTATGTGTAAAAAACAGATTATATTGATTTAAATATTGCTGTTTTATTTGTCATTTGTGCGTGAATAGTTTTTATTATTATTATATTAGTGAAATAACTCATGCATCCAAAGTTAATTATGGATAACAACTTTACCAAAGACTTTATAACTATAAAGATGTCGCACACCGTCGCATTGGTTTCCCTTCTTGATCCTTCTCCTGCGTAGTATAAAAGCAATAATAAACTTTTTGGAGTATTTTTTATTAACTTTCATTATGCAACCGCTCTCTTCCAAAGCCGCTTACCAACTAGCAAATAGTTCAAGAGCAGAGCAGTGCGCACACCTGCAGTTGTCCAAGGCATTTACATTTTAAAAGATAGTCTCGCATTAGTTTCATATTTGGCCCCACTACCCAATCTTTTACGTTCCCCTCACGTCCCTGTGACGTCACTCCCTCAGCCAAGAGAGCAACCAATTCTCAACGGGTTTGCGCATGCTTAATTTTAAAAAATAGTTCCACACGAGCATCATCTTTGGGTCCATTTCCCAATATTTTCCGTTCTCCCATCGCCCCGCAAAACAAATCTAAACCAAAGCATACCCCGCACACACAGTCCCAAGACCTCCGAACAATTTTCTTTTCTTTTTTTTTTGAAAAGAAAACGTTTTAAATTAAAAAAGATTTATAAGATGCAAACATTAATTTGTTCCCTTGAAATCGGCAACAATACATTGTTATAAAAGTTTTACTTAATTATAAGAATATTATCCCGGGTAACGTCGGGTATGGGTCCGCTAATTATAGATTATATATGTATATGTATAACCGTTCATACCGAAAATTTTATTCCCAATGATGTCACTAAATATGTACATATTTCCAAACAAATGTCGTTCGCAATGTCTGCCTGTTTCTGGATTGAATGGAATTTTTTCTCAATCGGATAAGTACTTTTTGCTTAACTCATCATTAACATTTCATTGCTCAACTTTCTCCCCTCTTTCTCTCCTCCTCCAAAATAAAATTAACATTAAACTTAAAATTAAAATCAAGCTTGGTAAGTACATATTAATATTTTACCGGGATGAAAAATACCCTATGTCTTAATCCAGGACCTAAAGTATCTACGGTGGGTAGGAGGTAGGAGGTTTTCTTGGATTTTCAAATATTATTGATCATAATATTGCGAAAGTTACTTTTCCAAAAGGTAAAATGTAAATATCATGTGTTGTTTTATACATATTTTTCGAGTTATCTAACCAATTCCATTGTTTTAAGTTCTCACTCAAAATGTTCTAGTATGGGGAAATTGATATTTCACTTAAAAAAAGTGGAGAAATCGAAGGTCTTCAACAAAATACGGCCTATTCACAATGGCAAATAACAAGGATGGTTAATGTTTCCCACCAAATAGTGATGCAAATCAAAAACAACAACAAGGAGCAGGACTCTCTACAAAGTAATTGGAATGATGAGACATGACCAATATAAAGAGGTCTTGACTCACAAATTGCTGCCCTAAATGGCGGATTTCTCAAGAAATGGGGAGCAACTGATTTTCATGCAGGACGATGCACCCCCCAAATTGAACTTTTCTAAGGGTAAAAACATAACGCGCAGGTTACGGTCGCGGTTTAGGTGAATATTCAGCTGACTGAGAGAACAAAGTAAGTATAATAAGTGGGGAAACGCATAGTGCGGAAGCTGACTAATCAGCTTGGGGTTTTGCTGACTGTCGGGTTTAGCTCAATACAAATCATTTTGTTTTTCTCGCTCAGCTAGTAAGCTACCAGTTGAACAGTCATCTAAACCGCGACCGTAACTTGATTGTTATGTTCTTACTCTAAGTAACTAATATGGCATAAATAAATGAGAATGCTGTAATTACAGTGCTGCGTAAAAGTTTAGGACTACCGATGAATTTAAAGTAAACTCTTATTTCTAAATTGTTTTATCAAAAATAATGGCCAGCTTGCAGTCCAGATCTGAATATAATCGAGAATGTTTAGAAGAGGTTCTGGGTGAAAGAGTTTCAAATAGAAGGCTTGAGAAATTCACCACATGAAATGCTTAAAAATCTTTTTGAATCTCTGCCTCACAGAATTGCTGCTTGTATTCGAGAGAAGGCTATTACTATATTTTAAAGTTTAAATTTATATTATGAAGAAAAACAAAAATGCCATGTTTTTACACAGGTACTAAAATGAGAAATTTTCCATTTTTGTTATTGTTTACAGCTTAGAACCAAATGAAGTTGTGTTTCATAAATTCAAGAATACCTACTTTTATTATAATTATGGATTTCAGATCCATTTTAAGGAACATTTGAATAAAACAATTTAGAAATATGAGTTTCCGGTGGTCCTAAACTTTTACGCACTACTGTAGGTATAAATACTCTGTATTCTTATTGCTTCACCTTAATACAAAATTTAAAAAAAAAAATACAATCGACTATTTATTTTTTCGAAATAAAGCTGCAAACTTGAAATCCTATTTCTCAAATAAAAAATTTTCCTCGTAATATACATAAGTAAGTTTACTTCGCACAATTAGTTCTTTCGTCAAAATTATATGGAAAATATATTTTGTAAGGCGATTTGTGTTTAATTTCGATTTATCAAATATAGAAGTAAAAGGAATAGAGAACGGAAGAGGTAGGTAAGGCTTATTTTTACTCACGCGCTTCAATGAAATGTGCACACATCGTGCACGCTTATAAAATCACAGCTCGAATCAAGCACATAAATAACCAGTTACGGGGGAGTTCTAAGAAGTTCGTCATTTTAGCATGGGTTGACGTTGAGTTGACTGATAATAGATTTTTATCACTTTATCTGACGGCGGGAGAGGAGTGGAGGCCCCGTTGGAGGAAGCTTAAGCCTCCAAGCCCACAGGCCGCAATCGCCGCAACAGCTTCGCGGGGGGCGCGAGGAGCCCACAGCTTTTAGCTTTCCAAGCCAAAAAATAATTGCGGAGCGTATCATAATTGGATTCAACGTACATTTAACATTACGTCTACATTACGTTAACTCATCCCACACGCAACACAGAGCCGCGTTGCCAGTGTTGGTCTCACGTACGGGCCGACGATTGGCGGTATCAGCAGTTTCTTGAGTGTGTGCGGCCGCCAGTCGTGCGACGGGAGACGGGACTGCTCAGGTGTAACGAAATTCGGAGTAAACGTGCGCCAGTGTTTGTTGGCAGCGGACGCCTCATTTGGGGGGTAGGTGTTCGGCACCGTTGAGTCACAGGGCACACACTCGACCGGCGCCTCTGTGTGGGAACAGGGTGGGCATGTGTGCGCGGTCCGAAATACTCGATTGATGAAGCAGTTTAGTGCTGTACTGCCTATCGCTCGCCGTGATATTGCTTTGTTTCGTAGTTGCGATAAATTCAGTTCATCAGTTGTTTAAATTTGATAAGTCCTAAATCACTTTAGTATCGACAGTGCACGGTGTCCAAAGCTAGTGAGTTACGAGTTGTAATGAAAAATTCAGTTCCTGAAGTGATAAGAGAACAAAAGAATGCATGCGCGCAACCAAATCCCCGTGAGGCAGCTGTCAATTCGTACTGATTTTCTTGATTGCCAGTGTATTTATGCGAGGCGAGATTATTTTGAGCAGAATGAAAATAAGAATGTTCTAAAATTCTTGCAGTCTGTGCAAATTGTGGGCTCTCCGTCTCTGATGATGTTTTTCTAATGAAATGTGCAGGGGCTCCATTGTACTGATGACCTCTTTATTTGCACCATTAATTATATCAAGAAAAATCGGATCGCAAAGTATATAAACTGTTCAGTGATAAAATCGTTATGAGCGTAAATGTATGTATATCACGATAGAAGTAAGAAAATGCATTTTGAATGAAAGGGTTAACAAGATACTCAGAATTTTACCTCTCATACAGTCTTATTTTTTCTGTATGCAAAATTGTTGCTTTTTCTTTCATTCAACGGATGTTATTTATGTTTCCTTCGTGTTTGTTTTCGTCTATTGTTTTGTTATCTGCCACTATATATACGCTTTTTGATTATTAAAACTTGTACTTTTGTGTTTAATTTAGAAATATGTGTAATGTACCACCAAAATTCTACCAAGTTTGCCGTCTGTGTCTGTCAGTGGTTAGTGATTGTGATTTTGAAAAGTTATCAATTTTCACACCAGCATCCAAATCCAATTCAGACTTAGTGACGGATAAAAAAATACTTTCAAATAGATTCCCTGGAAAGTACTTGGCGAACACCAAGTCAGACGAAAACCAATCAAAGTCCAACGATAAATTAGGCATTGATATTAAAGCAACTGATTTTAAAGCCTATAATGTATCCATTACAAAAGAGTCGTCAGACGATTTCATTACCGATTGCGAAAGTGTTGGGAGCTATGATTCATCGAGTAGTATTCCCGAGCGAATATTTACTTGCCTCTCAATCAAGGTAAGTAAAAATGTTGAGTTGGTAAGAGATATAAGATTACGTGACCTAAGACGCTTTTTTACATATTACGTGTAATCGAGTTAGCGCTAGAAATATAGTGCCCATCTGTTTTTCGTTATGTCTCGAATTGTCCCCGCAATTTTGATACGAACTTATTAGCAGAAAGTGATATTTATGTACTAAATATGTATACTGAAATGAAACGATTCAAATAAAAAGATGAATTTTCAGTAAGTATGTGGCTAGTGTATTTCAATTCTTTATCACAGAAACAATGTTTTGGTCTTTTTAAATTAAAAATAAATTCTATGCTTAAACTAAATTTTGTTTGGCTTAAGTTTACTTGTTGATAACCTTACGGATTTCGCTGAAACTTTCCATAAACATTCAAACTGGCTCAAAACAAACGAATATACAAAAATTTATCCGCGGAGGAATTTAACTTTAAAAATCTCAAAATGTCACTTTCACCGACTTCAAATTTTTGCAAATTTTTCTGCTTTCTGATAATATGTGTAGACGTGAAAACCTTCATAAAGAAATTTCCGAAATTTTTCGCTTAAAAAATACTCTGTATAAAAATTTAAGGGATAAATTTGCTGCAGGGAAACGCCGCCCATTTCGGTAATCAGTTATATTTTTCGAAAAATTAAGCTTTTAATTTTGACAAACTGCCAAAGTTAAAGTTGACATTTCTGCCTTAAAGTTCTTCATACTTGTACCACTTCATGGAAATCCACAAGAATATAACTAACAACACTTTGTTCTACAATTTTGAGGTATTATTCGCATTATAAGATCTGTAGGATATGAAAGAAAAAAAAGATATGTTAAATGCAAAAATATAAATAAAGGAAAAAACACAAATTTTAAAATACATAGTTTACCATTTAAATAAAATTTCGATTTTAGTATATAACTAAGCACGCATTTGAATTTGGGTGAGACTGCAATCGTTGTCGCTGTCTGAAGTTGGTTGCATTTCAATTTTTCACGTGCAGATAAACACGTATTTGTGGAATAGATTTAAAACAAAGTCCTTTTTCGTGCTAAGACGAGCAACAATTTGTGGAGTATGTAAAAATCTTTAGTCAATAGGCAGCTTGTAAAAGGAAAATTTTTAGTCAGAAGACAGTTTGTAAGAATTGCCGCCAACTTCATGTCAGTCTGCGACAGCGATTGCAGTTGAACCGGAATTTGTACAGTAGTGACCAACTTAATAAGACACTCTAGCTAGTGCTCTACTTTCATTTTTGTTCTAAAATGTTTGTAAGCCACTGTATTGACTACTTCGTGCTATTTTTATTTTCTGTTTTTTTACAATACAATACATGTACCGCCTATTTTCCTCTACAGCGAGTAAATCTTTTAGGAAGCAACACTAACTACCGCAGTGCTCTTTATTACCCTATATCCGCAAATCAATAAATCACATTAAAACTCAAATAATGTAACAATTGCTTTTTTCACAACGTCGAAATAAAGATAACGGGAAAGGAAATTTGTATATCTATTGAAATTGTTATCAATAAAAATATCTCGTTATTAGTGTCTTCTATGAGAGTTATTGAAAAGCGGATTGCTTACTAAATTAAACGGATTTGCGAATACTACAATAAATATTAGTGTGGACAATAATATTAAGATATTGCGTGAAATAAATGTAATACCGCATTTAAATGAAAAAGAATTGCCGATTACGAGCAAGGATTAACGCAAAAACAGTTATGCGACAGGTACTCCTTTTATAAATCTATAATTCGCAGAATTAACTATATAATGAAGTATAACGCGATGTCTCTGTGAAAAGGTTTCATAGAGGTGATAGATTCAGAAAACTTCACAGCAGATGAATAAATTAATTGGTCGAGAGATTAGAGCTGATCCTTATATAACATATCTTTCTAAATTGTGAGCGATTTGGAATTGTATGTGAGTTATAGTATCATCAAAAGAAAAGCTAGACAAGCTAAACTTAAAACTCGTAGAGCTATAAAAATCTTTATTTTCAGGTCCCTGAAGTTAGTCCCCCCATGGAAAAAATTTGGAAAATTGTTTGCACAGGAATTTCGAGCTATTTATAAGTTGTCGAAACCGGTGAACCTCGATTTTCGAGCTGTTTTCCTTTTCCCGGAAAATTCAAAAAACGTATGGGGCGGCTGGACTCTAACTTTTTCTAATCTTACCAGAATTAAAAAATAACCTTACAAGGATTTCGAGCTATTTTCGGCCTAATTTTGAGCAACTTTTAAAATTTTCCAACATCAACCCCCGAGGAGTTTTCGCTCTTTGAGTTTTTCCGGTGCTGAAGTTAGCCGCCAGAGTTCGGAAAATTATAATGTGGGAGATGAAAATGGTCTCTGATTGTCGAGCTATTTTCGAGCTACTGAATGCTGTCAACCCGGATTTTCTAAGAGCCAAGAAAATCACTTATCTACCTGAACTGTTTTATCGAGGGAAATTAACTTTTTGAGCTCGATTCCAGGAATTACCCACAAATCGTTCGCACACAAGCGCACGCGAATCGAGCCCTCACCCCTTTCCCCGTACCGACCTCTGACGTCAGAATTTCCGACATGTAGAAATTTTTTTTTTATCTTGAAACAACAAATTCTCTACATGAGGATAAAAACGCATTTAAATTTCCAAAAATTTACTTCAGCCAATCCCTAACGTATTTTAGCCCGTTATTTTTATAAGATAGATAAGCATGAGCTCTATCTTTGGATCTTTTCCCCAAAATCTTCCGTTTACCCCTTTCGCAGGAAAAAAAATAAAAAAAAAATACACTAGCTCAGTTTGGACCCCGCACAATCTCTATGGAAAATGGGTTTCGGCAAATTTTTTTGAAACTTTGCATATTGACAGTTCTCAATACGCTGATTAATAGTCTCAATTGACACGAAACCCGATAACCTACCCAACCCCCCCAAAATCACAACCAAAGGTCAGTGGGATGCATTTGGCAGATTATTGGTTAATTGCCTTAGCCAAGTATTTAATATTGTAGTCGAACCTATATAGTAACACACACACTTATTAGGTTCAAGCCTGATATCCCCCGAACATTCAAATCATCCCCCCTTTCACCCCGTCTTCCTTTCCACAACCTATCAAAGCCAGCAATGTGACTCCTCTGTTTACGGGTTGTGAAACCGTTTGATCGTTAATTCCATCCCACGTGTACATGTATGTGAGCGTGTGTGTTAATTTTGTGGAAAAGTATAAACGTATCGAAAAGTATAGAAAGTGCCGAACGTATCGTAAGTATCGAAAAGTACCGAACGTATCAAAAGTATCGAAAGTATCGAGAGTATCGAAAAGATTAGAAAATATCGAAAAGTATAGATTTTATAACCATATAAAATTATTGAACAAATAAATCTAAAATCTGTATACATGTGGGAAATGAGTCCGCCCCCTAACTGGACTTACACACTTACGGTGTGCTCTGCCGCGCGAGCGCTCAGTTGAGGGAGGAGTCGTTCGTTGGCGGTCGTCGAGTGTGGAAGCAGCACAACTTACTTTAGTCTTAACTTCAACTGAATTGTTTCACTGAATTGTTTTCTTTAATCTGAATTCCCGAATAAAGTGTTTTCTAAAGCGACCAAAGGATTTTAATCCCACAACCTGGGGGCTCAACCGGGATATTACATCCTAAGAAGAACGTCGCTTTACAGCCTACGAAAAAGGAAAGAGTAAAGAAATAATTGTGAATTAATCGCCGATTCACAATTGCTGCCGCCGTCCGCCGTTAGCCGTTAACCCACACACGGTCACACAGTAGCCGCTGTCAGCCGCCGGCAGGATTTTTACAGTTGACATTTTACCGCTGCAACCACGTTTTCCGTGTGACTTGTTGCAGAAATTGTATGGACAGGCTGAGAAAACTAAAGACAACGAGATTGCAGCAATTGCTCAGGGACAGAGGCCTATCCCAAAGTTATCGTGTGAAGGAGGATTTGGTGCAAAGGCTCGCGACCGCCTTGCAAATTCGTTCACGACTCAGAGTTGGAGAAGGACGCCAAGAAAGCGAAGAAGAAGCTGAGGAAGAAGCCGGAGGAGCCGAAAGGGAAAGCGAAGAAGAAGCCGCAGAAGCCGAAGGGGGAGCTGGGGATCGAGAAGCTCCGACAGAAGAAGTCGAGGAGGAACAAGAGGTGAGCGGTGAGGCCGAAAGCCGAAAAGGCGATCGAAAAGCTGAGGAGCAAGCCGCGAATTTCGACGACGAGCAGGGAACCGAGTCCAAAATGCCTGCGAAAGAAGAAGCTAAGATGACCACGGCGAACAACTTTGTCTTCAAGGACATCGAGGAGTCGCTCGACGGAGAAGGAGGTAAGCAGTTTGATAAATGGGTGAAGGAATTTGACGACATTTCCGCCGTCTGCGGCTGGAATGAGGTACAGAAGTACCTTTACGCACGTCGACTACTCAAGGGCGCCGCAAGGCTGGCAGTCGAGGCCGCCTCTGGGATTACAAGCTGGCAAAACCTTAAGGGTTTTCTGAGAAGGGAATTTGACGACGCCCCGTCCAGTTTGAGCGTCCATAATAGGCTAGGGAGTCGAAAAAAGTTGCCGAACGAAACATTTTTAGAGTATTTGTACTCAATGAAGCACATTGCAAATACGGGATCTGTTGACGAACGATCACTCGTGGCTTATGTCATTGCCAGCATAGCAGATGACGTCGTAAGTAAAACAGTGCTGTACGAGGCTAAGAACGTCGATGAATTGAAGGAGAAATTTGAAATATACCAAACTATGAAAAGTCATACAGAACCGAAGAAAGGGAACTCAACGGGACAGTCGCCATCCTCGGGGAAAGAATCGAAACATCGCTCATCTAAGAAGCATTGTTTTAATTGCGGATCTCTCTCTCATTTTGGCAGTGCTTTCCCTGATAAGGGAAAGGGGACGAAGTGTTTTAATTGAGGCGAATTTGGCCACACGGCAGCTGGTTGCCCCAAGTCGAAAAAACCCAAGGAGGTAATCCCAAAAAACGTGCCCCAGATTAATTCTATCCAGACGTCGGACACCAGAATACCTATCACGATAGGACCCAGAAATTGTACAGCTCTAGTGGATACCGGCAGCGAGGTAAATCTTTTGAGAAGATCAATTTTTAATAGTTTACCACAAGTTGCAGAAGTTGGTCCCAGCATCCAGCTGGTCGGTTTTGGGGGGAACACGCAGCAAACCCTTCACTCAACCTTACAAACCCTGACAATCAACGGGGATGGTTACGAGGCGAAATGTCACGTCGTCCCAGACGTGTGGGTACCGGAAGAGGTGCTGCTAGGGAGGGATGTACTTAAGCATGCAAGAGTCCTAATGGATAACGGGCGCATCTTAATCACTAAAACGTCTGGCAGCTGCAGCGACGACGAGTTCCTAACTCGGCTAGACGTAGCCGCATTAATTGAGAGGGAGGAGCACGACAGCATCGACGAGATTGAGAGCCTTCAATATAAAGAGTCATCAAGGAGCTGATAACCGCCTACAAACCCGTGAAGCCCGAGAAATCCTGTGTCCAGATGAGCATTGTCCTTACCGACGAAATTCCCGTTTACTCGAAGCCTCGGAGGTTGGCGCCTAAGGAGAGGGAGTTTGTCAACGAGTAGATAGAAGAGTGGCTAAATGACGGCATCATCCGCCCCAGTTGCTCCGATTACGCCAGTCCGATCGTCCTCGCAAGGAAGAAAGACGGTATGTATCGACTTTGTGTTGATTTCAGGGAATTAAACCGTAAGACGATAAGGGATAGATACCCTCTCCCTAACATCGAAGATGTAATAGAGGGCTTGCACAGTGCCCGATTTTTTATTACACTGGACTTGAAAGACGGGTTCTTCCACGTAGACGTCGAGGAAGCAAGCCAAAAGTACACTGTACGTACATGCAGTTTTTCATGCATATTGGCATCACGGAAGCAGGGTAAGCAGGAGGGATTCCTGGAGCCGATCGAGAAGATGGACCTCCCCTTACACACTCTTCACTTGGACCATCTTGGGCCACTACCATCCACGGCGAAAAATTACAAGTACATCTTCGTCATAATCGACGCTTTTACGAAGTTTACCTGGCTTTATCCGGTAAAATCTACATCGAGCGAAGAAGCAGTTAAGAAGATGGAGGCCCAGAGTGATATATTCGGTAATCCCAGGCGGGTGATAACCGACAGAGGAACTGCCTTTACGTCGACGCAATTTCAGAATTATTGCAGGGATCGTGGAATCAATCATGTTCTGATAACCACAGGCGTCGCGAGGGCCAATGGTCAGGTTGAGAGGATGAACCAGATCATAATATCAATTCTGTCCAAGCTCTCAGTTGAAGATCCGCAAAAGTGGTACAAGCATATTCCAAGCCTGCAGCAGGTTGTCAACTCCATCACATCCAGGTCAACGGGTAAGACGGCATTTGAATTAATGTTCGGCGTGAAAATGTTTAAGGCAGATGACATGAGACTACTTGAGCTTCTGGAGCGGGAAATAATCGAGGAGTTCGAGGCTGAAAGAGCAGACATGCGGGAACAGGCGAAGCAGAAAATCAAAAAGGTCCAGGCAGAAAATCGCAAAAGTTTCAACAGAAGGAGGAAGCCCGCCCGACGATACTCCCCTAAGGATTTGGTCGCTGTGAAACGGACGCAGTTCGGCCCTGGTCTAAAGCTGTACCCGAAGTACCTTGGGCCCTACGAGGTGGTGGCAAAAAGGGGGCATAACGGCTACGACGTCAGGAAGGTAGGTGAGCATGAGGGACCCAACTCGACTTCCAGTTCTGCCGACTTCATGAAGCCGTGGACCAGTTTGGAGGACAGCGAAGGAAGTTCACTCGAGGGTTCGTCATCGGAGGCCGATGAATTCCAGGATGGCCGGGATGTGGGAAATGAGTCCGCCCCCTAACTGGACTTACACACTTACGGTGTGCTCTGCCAAGCAAGCGCTCAGTTTTGTTTTCTTTAATCTGAATTCCCGAATAAAGTGTTTTCTAAAGCGACCAAAGGATTTTAATCCCACATACATTTACTAAAACATTTTTTCTTATGTTTTGTAACATATATGTAGGTAGATTGATATACCAGATTATGGCACGATATACATAGTGCAAAATGGTTCAAAAGTTATTTTATACCGCAAAGTGTTAATTAATGACGAATATAAAATCGTTTTACTTAAAAATTGTTTTTATATATTAATTTTTTACTTTTTAGTTTCGGACAGAAATCACTATATCATTTAAACTTTAGCTTATCGTATTTTTCTCGTCGAATCCTTTCATTCAATACTCATGCCAAACGGGTTGGTTGTGAAGCAAATTGTCTTGAGGTGTCCGCCATTTTGAATTTAGAATGATGTCACCCGATCTATCATATTCTGCTCGTCAAACCCTTTCATTTGACACCTATGTCTAGAAGGTTGTAAAGGATAAGATAATCCACCATCTTCGAACATCCGCCAATTTAAATATACTAGTGGTCGCCCTGTGGTCGAAATTCGACCTACTAGGGTTACTACGAAAAATACGAATGTACACAGCCAACTTATGTGTTTGAAATTGACGCTCTTAATAATAAAATTACGACAGTTTGACCACAGACTACTATGCGTTTGACATAGACAGTATGAACGTAAATAATGAATTTATTTAATTTAATTTAATGTATTTGTAACACATATTATATATGTACATATATACATTTTAGTTTTCTGCACTTCTTCTCTATATAAGCTTTAACTATGCCAAATCTCACACTCCTCCGTTCGTCCAATATGCTTAAAAAGGGGTACAAAGTTTTCACTTCACGTATTAATATATAGATTACAATTCTGAGTACAATATATGGTATTGTCAACGGAACCAAAGCTTGGTGCAAAATTTCAACTCAATCGGTTAGCGTAAAGTGGGTGTAAATGAGTTTACAAGATTTAACTGTTACGTACACGGTTTGAAACTAAATAAAATCGTTTAAAAATATGAATATTTTGGCATTTTCATTCTTTTTGTTGTAGTTTCGACTCGCCTTCTTATCACTTTAACCTGTATTTGCAAGTTTTTTGCAATTAAATAAATGATTTTCAGGTCGTATCACTCATAGAATAACTGAAACAGTTCAGAATCGAATAGGTGACACACTACTAATTGAACTGGTTCCTAAATATCGAACGTGACGTCAGGAACTAGTTCAATTGCAGTAGTCTGTCCATAGCACAAGGCAGTAGACAAAATGTGGTGGATCCATCAAGAAATACTTAAATTAATATCATGGAGGAACGAACGAACATGGAGTGGAAACGAGCCGAAAAAAGTGAAGCCATTTCAAAGATGTGTGAGTAGAAACACTCACACATAGACATCACTCAGTACAGGCGTAAAATTTTGCTGGCATTGCGAAGGGGCAGGTGATTTAATCTGTTGGAACCACCTGTCCTGCAAATGGATATAGCCTGGGAACATAAAACCCAATAAAAAGAAATTATTAAGTAAAGTAATATTTCTATCAATCAATCTTGATTACGCATTATCCCCCCATAAAAATCCATATGGCGACGACTCTGGCTCCATTTCCACATATCTGACAATTCTTCTGGAGGGAAAATCACTTCAGTTAAGAATGATATTTTCACACAAAATTTGATCATTTATTCGCAACTTTATGACACGAAATCACTAAATATAGTTTTCTTAAGTACCTACTTATGAAAACAAAGCACAGAGATCCCGTAAATCTGCACATTTTTGTAGCCAGGCATGAAACACTTCTTAAGCACTTTTCAATAGTATTTTCCGCGAAATTACCTAAATATATACATATTAGCCCTCTTCAGACATTAAGGCAACATTTAAACACAAAAACTACACCTTACAACAATCATTTAAGCAAAAAAAGCACAAAATAACCTCTTTTGCACTTTAAATTTCCCGGTCGTTTCTCGTTTGACACTTAATACGCCTGGCTTTTGACATTCGGTACACTTTTTTGACATTCAGTACACGGAATTTTGGCTTCACTCACCGACAGGGTTTTTACACGGTTGTTCCACTCCATGTTCGTTCGTTCCTCCAAGATTAATATACAAAATTGAAACAAGATCATGGATATGATTTGTCGTGAAGGGTATAAAACTATATATGGGTGTTTCTCTACTTATTGGAAACAGGCCCATATAAAACTGTCCCAAGCATATTTTTGTTACATATTAAGAAAATATATAAATACAATGAAATGCATTAATAAATGAAATATGTGTTTACAAAAAGTCCACACATTATCCTCTTAATTTGTGAGTTATGGCAAATTTTTTGGAAATTCGATAAAAATTTCATCAAACATTGCACCACACTTTTGAGTGAGTGTAATCATTCTTATTCTCCTGCTTTTTTCTCAATTTATTCGACTTTTCA
Organism: Machimus rusticus; assembly: GCA_951509405.1. Taxonomy (NCBI): domain Eukaryota; kingdom Metazoa; phylum Arthropoda; class Insecta; order Diptera; family Asilidae; genus Machimus; species Machimus rusticus. The sequence continues at coordinate 650,887 of OX608052.1, read as the reverse complement.
CGATTTTTTGGCCTAACAAATATAAATTGCATTCAAAAACCTTACGAATGTCGTGAATTGTTTTGTTAAAAAATTCTCTGCAAAAAAGATTATGTACAAATTTAACGTACGATATAAAATGTTGGAGCAAATAAAACATCAAGTTATGACCGTACATAGAATTCAAGTGCATTTCTTTCTACCGTCGCTTTTCTCATTATCAAGAAATATTAGACTATGGGATAGAAAACATGGCAAAATTTAATTTGTAGTCATATAATTTCTGACAAAAAGTGCTCATTATTTACCTGTGACTTCCTTTCTTTAAGAGGCTGTGAAATCCATAAAAATGCAGATAATAAAAATCAATTTTCGAAACTGTTCATTACAAAACGTGTATAAAAAAGTGTTGCTTAATTCTTTCATTTTGAAAATGAACCTTAATATAAAAAGGGTTCCCCAAATGTTTAACCTTTTTGGGCTTATAAATTTTCTATAAATGAAAGATTTCTTACTAAAAATCCTAGAAAATTAAGTTCTGTAAAGAAAAACTTAACACACCATTTTTGTAAGACTCGTGGTTATGACCCCAAAAACCTAATTTTAACGTTATGACCAAATATCGATTGATTAAGACAATGTAGACAGATAACAATTTGCAGATATTGAAAAATTTATTTAAAAATTATGTTTCTTACTTTTATTTCAGGTATCACCTGATGACGGTTTACCGACAGTGGTTTGCGGGAATTGCAGAAGTCAGTTGGATTCTTGCTACAGATTTCGAGCAATGGCGACAAAAGCGCAAAAGACTTTACAGAACTTTTTGCAGTACACTTCAAAACTTTCAGGAAATCCACAGGTAAAATATACAATATCATGATATTACATTAACAACGTTAAGGGAAAAATTTTTGCAATACTTTTGCATTGCATAAAGATTAAAGGCTCACGTTGCAAATGTGCAAAAATGAAGTGTAAAACACCTCGAATATTTGTAGCTATCAAGTAAGCTTTGATCAATAGTCCCATAATTGGTCCAAGCTAACCAGATATGCAAATACAGGGTGATTGGAATGAAGTGTTACTAATCTTATTTTTGGGCTCTGGCGTCAAAATAAGTGCTACCAACTGCCCCGAAGTGGTATTGGAAGTTGCTTTGAAACCCTAGGCAACTAAATATTTCAGCGTAGACCTTGAACATTCCAACGAGATTTGGCACCATCACACAAAACGATCGTCTTTGAGAAATGGCTGGCCAATGTTTCGAAGTTCATTTCTTTTATACAATGAATGTCGAATTCTCCAGATGCAAATCCAATGGCTTTTCCATCTGAGTCATGCTGGAGATCAGAGTTTATACCAAAAAATATGTGAGTTATGCCATAGTCATTTCATCCAGACAGTATTAAGACTAGAGCGCTGAAATTTGGTACACGTATAAATCATTATACCCGCCGCAAAGATATGCGTTGAGTTTAAAAAAGAAAAAAAATTAAAGCAACTCCCCTACATGCAAAGTGGGGAAGAACAAAAAATATTCACTTACCCCTTTGAGTGGAGTTTCGTTGAAAAGGGAATTTAAAATAATTATGAGGTTTCTTAAACCGTTTTTCAACATTATGCCTCGTTTTTGAAATATTCGACTCCAAAATGGCCATTTTCGATTAGGTTTGAATCGGTCAAAATATCACCTTGAACACAATTTCGGAAAAAATCTCAAAAATTTTAGAATACTATGAGCTAGTAATGCAATTATTTTTAAAAATAAAACAACTTACTATAGTTGAATAGTGTACGAGTTATAGCTGATCAGGTTATATTTATTTGGACTCAAACAACTGTTCAGAGAAACCGCGCGAACGTTTGTATATGTGGTTGTATGTATATGCGCAGATATGTACGTGTGTGATGGAAGTAGGATAGCCGCTAAATTACTAACTTACCAAAAAACCTGTCCGCACTTCGACTGCTAGAGAAGAAATAAAATTGTTTCTGACTATACCACAATTTTGTACTTTCAGCAATAATAGTAAACATGTTATACTACGAAAAGTTAAATTTTATTTTAAAAATGTAGGTGATTTTTAATAATTTTTTTTCTTTTGATTATAGGAAATACGTGCAAAGTCTTGCAGTACACTGGATGAACTACTAGCTCCTTCAACTATTAGGGAACCTTCGGAAAGGATGGCGGCCACCGCTTTAACCGAATTGTGTAATACCACAAACAACAACAAAATAGTTGTGAAATGTTTAGATGATACATCTTGTAAAGCATCACCAGTTCTACCAGTTACCTCGACAGATAATGAGCAATCCACAGAAGAAAGTGAAATATCTGTGATCCCTTTAAATAAACCTATAGTGGATTCCACCCTCTCATATAATGAATTCAAAAATAGCAAACCCGATATGCTGTCAAGCTCAAATAACTTAAGTGTGCAGGCACTAAAAAATTTAACACAATTTCAGCAGCACTTAGAAACAGCTGCTGTGCTCATGGACATAAGCAAAAAAGTAATTATATCTCCACCAAGTTCGAATCCTCAGTCTCCCAGCCTTTCAACCGCAGTCGATTCAAGTATTAATAATTCTGTGATAAATATTAAACGCTCAACAAGCAATGAAGAAATCGATTTATCTATTAAGAGAATCAAAACAGAACAAATTGGCGTTGCCGATGATCAGTCAGGATCATCTAGGCTTAACATAAAAATGGAAAATAGCAGAGAGAGTTTATCCAACGATAGCTCAGATTCGGAACGATTACATGTCGATATATCTTCACAAGGGATAGACGACTTTCTTTTTGAAAAACCGTCATTTTCTTCAAATGCGGGAAGTTATCCTGGCAGAGAAACTCCCGATAGCATTACTTCCGAAGACCATGGAACGGACCCAACAACAACGCAACTGTGGCAAGCCTTGGCACATACAGCAGGTATTATACTATTTATATTTTGTTTTAAGCTGAAAATATATAATTAATTTTTTAGTTAATGGCAGTGGAAGCGAAGCTTCCCAACTGTTAAGACGTATGATTAACTGTCGGACATTTGCGTTACCCTTAGCTCCCGCATTAGATATTCAACCAAATAATCACAATTTGGATCAGCCTATTGCTTTACTTAAGGTAAGCATCGTATTTAAAAATATTTAAATCATTCGTTTTTGTAAGGTGTTAATTTTTGAACATCAATTCATATATGTATTTAATTTACTGCAATCTTACCAACATTAATTTAATATAAAAAACAAAAACATTAATGGCGATTATTTAAAAAAAAAGTAAAATAACTGTACATTTAGAAGAAGAAGAGATTTTGAATGTCTATTAAATCAGTACGAGAACAATTAAAAGAGCATACCTGATACAATTTATTAATAAATTCTACAAAATAAGCAATTATTTATATCTTTAATATTTAGAAATTATGCCGCGCCAGGCATCGCAAAAATAAATGTAAACAAAATGTCTATAATCAAACTTATTAGTCATAAACAAATAATTAAAGAGTATTAAAGAGAATAATTAAAAGAAAATGGTGTTGTTTCAGAACGAATCATCACCAGATAATATAACAAAATCAGGCAGAAGGAAACAAACCTGTCCAAGTAAAACCAATAGTAATGATATACTTGATACAGAAGAACCTAAAGGTGAAAATGTAGCCGGCAATTCTTCCCAAGCATCAATAGTTGACGAAAAAATTAAGGTATTCGAGTCTGCAGGCATGGCAGAATGGATAAAATTCTTCAATTCGTTTTATATTACAGACAAAAATGTCGAATGCAAATAATTCACAGAAAGATATGTCCTGTACTAATTGTGGAACTCTAACAACGACTATATGGAGAAGAAACGTGCGAGGAGAAATGGTGTGTAACGCTTGTGGATTATATTTCAAATTGCATGGTGTGAATCGTCCTCACTCAATGAGACGGGATACCATTCACACAAGAAGGAGACGGCCTAAAGGATGTGAAAAATCCAGTAGACGAAGTAGGTATTACGCTAAGCAAATAATGCAACTAATCATAATTAATAAATTTTAAGAACACAAAGATTTTAAGTTACAAGAGGGAGACTTGGACCAAGTTGAAAAAACCAAATCGGATATGCAGTCCTTGCAAAATCACAGTTTCCTAATGGCCTTGGGGAATGTTGCAGCTCAAAATGCGGGCTCGTTTCCGATACCTGTAAGTTATGTGTATATAATCTGTATGTACTTAACTTTTTAATTTGCAGCATTATTCACATTTTCTACGTGCCTCACAAAATTTTACGGAAAATGATATACAATCTGATCAAATGAACAAGGAGGAGGATCTAAAAAATCGAACAACTGTAAAAAGCGAAACTGTGGAGGAACCAGAAATTTGCAATTTGCCTTTGAATCTCGCTTCGAACGAAGGAGTGGTTAGTGATCCTTCGTCAAAATAATAGTTCATTGCTTGTTGCCTTCGATGTTTTACTGGCCGCTCAAAAATTGCAAATCTGAATAAATAAACCAACAAACACACATTATCGTCGAGAACAAAAAGCCGTGGGTCTTGCGAATTTCAATCCTTTTTTTTAATCTTATAAGTTTGGAGGATATTTATTGAGATTATCATATTTTAGCATATGAGCATTACCTCACTCTTGTAAAAAAATATTATTGCTGTAACTAAGAAGGGGAAATATCCATAACTATAGAGCATTTCATATTTCTGTTTATGTAATGTTTTTGCTTTTGCAATCTGTTCATAGTCTCTCCTACGTAAAGGTTTTCTATTATTTCCCCTTTTTACTGTAATATGCGTAAGGGAAGCGAACATTTGATATATAATCATGAAAATATGATCACAATAGATTGGTCATGCATGTGGCATTTTAAGTAGCAAGTTTCCCGTATTGAAAAAGATCTCGTAAATGAAAAGCTTGGGCATGTTATACAGCCGTTGATTGATACTTTCTTGCCTATTGCAAATTTGTGTGATATTACTCTTTTTAAGCAGGTCGAGTATATTTACATCTAAATGCGAATTGCGAAGTTCAGTGCTCTCTACGAAACCCTTTCACGTTGTTTGAAGCAGTAGTGAAATATTTGCTTTATTTTTATACAGAAAATCAAAATATTTACCTTGAAAAGCAATTTACCATAAATTACGAAAATACTCATAATTGTGTAGTTTATAATAAGAAATCAAAACTAACAAGAAAGTATATATTTTTACACTGGAACTCTTAGTATTAAGCGAAACATTAGGAATAAAGACGGCTACTTGGCCACGAAAACGCCTTGTACACGTAAAAAATAAATCTCGTCTTGTGTGTTACGCGGCTCTCTTAATTTTCTGCATTTGAATTTAATCTGTACTTACATAAATTTTTTGAAAACAAATTGGAAAACTTGCTCATTGTGTAGTGCTGCCAAATTTGAATTGCGGACAAAGAATTTATTTAATTTAATGAGCGCTATTGACTTTATTACGTTTTACTTCTTTTTTTCTAATGCCTTTACTGAATGATGTGAAACTTTGAAATTTTTCTATTATACGAGATGCGATCAAATCTCGAAATTGCAATTTATTTAAACAACTTTCTAATAACATATTTATCATTTTTTTGTATTGCGAAGCAATTGTCTTCGCCTTTTTTTAAAAAAAAAATTGTTCAAGGACAAATTATTTATTTATTTTAATAATTCCCAACACACAATAGTTGAATTTCAATATTAAATATGTTTTCGTTTAACAAGGAAAGTAAGCGTTAAAAAGGTAGATTTTACTTGCCACAAATACGTAAAACACGGCAAAAACAATTCTGTTCCACCGCGTTTAGCCAACGGAGAGAATTGCATAATTTGACCTTCCAGGTGGAGATCATGATACCAAAATTTCCACTGGAACAATCTTCGAGAATTTATTCCACTCCGGTGGAACTCATGATAGTCTTCAGTGGAATGGACTTGAAAACGAGCCTCCAGTGGAATTCATGATAGGGGTGTTAAACTTCAAATCGATTTAATAATATATGACATTCGGCGGTCTGCAAATCGCTCTCTTATCTACCAGCATTAATCAAGAAAGAAATTTTGATTCAGAGAGGACAATAGGCAAGAGAAATTGCCTTGCTGCCCACATATCCTGGGCCCAAACTCTCACAGCACTGCAGTGGAGTACCTTCAAACTTGTTTTGTGTTTGTTGGTCAATATGGCTTGATATAGCCTTGACCAAAAAGTCACCCCCCTGGTGACGTCCATTGGGCAAATTAAAAACAAACAAACAATTTTGATTCAGAATTATGCCACTACTTGCCTAACATGCTCCTCGTTTTCCTCTCTAAATAACAAAGTTTTTGACTCTGCGACTTCAACTGAAAAATGCACAATTTGTGCGTTCTTTGCTATGTGGATATTTTAACTTCTTTTGTAAGAATGCTGTCGTTTGGGACTTAAACTAAAAAAAAATTTGTATCACGAGCATAATCGATAAAAAATCTCATATTTAGATCCAAATCGATCGATGAAATCATTCATCAAAAGCTAATAAGCTAAGCTAAAATACCCTTATTTTCAAGAAAGAGTTCTAAAATTAGCCTTTTTGGCGGACATCGAATTTTAAACCAAAAGGTGTGCTAAATGAAATTTTATTTCTCAGAGAAGTTTTAAAATGAGCACCTGTTAGAAATGTTCAAAGATGACTAAGTCGAGTTGAATGAGTTTCAGTTGAATAAGCATTTTGACTTTCAAAATTTAATACATATCTCAAGAATGAAAAAAGATAATAAGGTTTATCAGAAATGTCAGTAACATAAAAAAAAACTTTTAAACATTCTTAAATACGCCCCTTGAGAGAGAGTAAAACTACATCCAAGCATGAAAAACGAAAATAAACTATAAAGTATCCGAAAATGATTGTGTCCATGAATTTTAGATTACGCTGATCATTAAATAGCCAACTATAAAACATTTTTGGTTTGCTTTTGCAGACGAAATCAAATCCAACAACTCATTATTCAAATCAATTTATTCAATTTTGACCATTCATGCCTCAAAATTGAAACAGATACTCATCTTGAAATTACAACATACTCTGAGAGTAGTATTTCATCATAAACTTTATTTTGGACACATTTCTTTTTAAAATTCAAGTTAAGTTAATTTTGGCCTATTTTTAGGGTACTCTTTCTCATGTCATCTTTTAAAAACCTCAGTGTATTCAATAGTACTACTAATAATGCAAGAATGAAATAAATCTAAAATAATAGCGATTAACGAAATTTTTCCAAGTTTCCTTCCCATACAAAATATTTGTCTACCAAAACGAATAAGAGTTTAAGTTATAACTCCGAGGAACCTTAAAAAGAAGGTGTCCCCTTTTTATGTATTATAGCAATTTGAAAATTGGCAGCACTGATATCAGCTTTAGAAGCTTTTGCAATAGTGTTTAATTTGTCAATCTTTATGCGCCTGTCATTTACTTAACAAAATACCTGTTGTTTACCAGTTTGTATAAGCTTTAGATACATTACTAAACATAAGTATTAATTTAGATTACGAATAGACTAGGAGTTTAGTTTAAACTCGAATATTTCTACTGACTTAATCCGTGAATCCATCCTTAGTTTTCTTTGTCAAACTTTTACTCAAATATTTTTCCTGTAATATAAAATTGCTAGTGCTCTTATTTCATGCGATTATTTAGAAAAGATATAATAAACAGTATTCTATTTTTTAAATTATTAAATTATCCGTATTTATATGTAGTATTTATAAATAACACTCAAGCATCCGAGCGACAAAGATCAAAGATTCTTTCAGCAATCCAACATTGGCAAAACAAACAGTATGCTGTATTCTTTTGATGAAAAAAAAACTTCAAGTATTCATACTCTTTTTCGAACAAATTGTCAAAAATAAATGAACTTTTTTATTGTCTGAAGGAACCTTTTTAACAACTCGGTATTAAATCGGATGCACTAAGCAGTACTTAACCATTAATTTTTATGATAATACTTATTGATCTGTTAACGCTCGCCAATACCAGTATATTTGACAGGGTCTTTTTAAAACATTTATTTATATTAATTTAATATTTTTTTAATACTAAACATTTCAACCGAATAAATGAAGTTTTATTTAACCTTGTGTTCTGATAAAAGAAACCTGAAATCCATTCTAATGTTTTTAAGATACAATAATATTTTCTTAGTTTTGCTAGAATAAATCCCATCATCCCTGTTTGTCTGTCTGGGCTCCGGCTTCGAAATAGCTAAACCGATTTGAACTTTACGACATGAAGAAATGGTCAGTAGTAACAAAGGCTATTTTTTTGTAATTGTTTACTATTGTAATTGGGGAGAGCGGGAATGTTGAGCAGTAATATGTTTATGGTGCGTCATACAAAAAGGATTTCTGGGATTTAGAAGAAATTCTATGGGCATGTTGCGCTTAACCTAAGTGACATTTGATAAATTTGAAATCGGCAACATCATAGTTTTATTAAAGTCTACTTTTATACGCAAGGGGTTTGCTGAAGCACATCATAACTAGACTGTAAAGGATTGGAATCAAGAATGTTTTAAAGAAATTGGACTTGTAATCATTTCTAATAGTTAACTTAGTTGTAATAGCTACTACACATCGAATCATTTCCCGGCCAATTCGATCAGTAATTTTTACGGGGCCAGTCATTTTTTGGCTTTGAAAACTCTTCATGGAATATTTTACATTTCTCAGCAATAACTCTTGAAGATTTGAATTGTGCACTCCAATTAGCTTCATGACTTAACATTTGAATTAATACATTAATTAAGATGCCGATTTTCACAATTTCTTTTAACGTTCTTTGAAAGACTAATTATCTCACTCGATTGCTATGCAAAAAGCTTATTGAAATAACGTTAACCACGAAATGCTCACGTACGCCGAGTGTGGGCAAAAGTGGAAAAGTGGACTTTTTCGACATACATATTTGTAATTGTTTCTTAGTAAATTAAAAGCAACATATTCTGAATATACAGCCATAAGTTTCAATAAAAAAATTTTTTTCATCTCCGTTAACCTTACCGTTGCTTTTTAATAAATATTCCAAAGCGACAGACCGACTGTATCTAGGATTTCAAATTTTCCCCCTCCCCTCCTTCAGCGGTGGTTGGTCTACCATTGATGTTTTTACTTTTTTCGATGGAATATAGTTTAAGGGCAAACGGAAGGCACCTGCTCAATTTCATTGAAATCCGAGCGCTGACGCTATTGTACATTTAAGCCTTGTATTTTGTTACATTGCGTTATTTTAAGCAAATCCTACAAGAAATTCCTTCGACTTAAACGTTTTTCTACCTATTTTATTTCATTTTGAACTACGGAGCTCTAAAAATTATGGGCAATTTGTTTGTCGCCTCGATTTTAAATATGTACTAAAACGCTAGTTTTATTTATTATAAGTAGTAACAGTTTATCTTAAAGTGAAAGGAATTTTAGGATTTTTGAATTATTGAACTCGGTTCTGTTTTATTTAAAAAAAATAGATTTCCATGTTTATGATGAAAATAATAAACAAAAATATAGCAAGATAAAATTAAATTGAAGTTGATAAATAGGAAAGTATACAATTTATAGCTTCAAACTTTGCATTTTAATTTCCCCGAGCATCTCTTCCATAGACGTAGGCAAAGATGCTTTGATTATCTTGGCTCTCTACAGTAGCAGTTTCCCCTTTTTTCAAGAATTTTTGTTCTGAGGTCCGAGAGGTCATTCAAACTATAACGAGTTTTCTTCGTTATCCATTTTGCTTAGTGATTATACCCACTTTTGGTGAATAAATTAAAACAAATCTTCATAATCTTTTTTTATTGTGATCAGTTTACCAATAAATTGAAAATTGATTAAACGAAATAGTGTGCTTTGCGTACAGTAATCCCATAATCCGCCAACGCCGGAATGAGATCTTCCATTGTTAAAGTAAATTTCCGATCTTTGGATGGTTTTTGACTCTAAAAGAATATTTAAAAATGTCAAATAAATCACTGATATTATATGAATAATAGTGTATTACCTTCGCCGATCCGTGGCCAGCGTTGGGTGTATTACTCGTTCTTGTTTTACAATGTTGCAATGCATCGTTAGCAATGTCAGAAATGAACTTCTGTGCCGCTACTGATATTAATCGGACTCTAAAGGAAGTATATAAAGGCAATGTTGTTAATTTGGTCTTGGTTTACTGCCAAAGTAATACTAGTTAGATTTTTGAGAGACTCTAAAGCATCATATCACAAGTTCTATATGAAATATGCTTTAAAGGAACTATTAGGCGCTTTTACAACAGAGGCGTTTTCTCGGATTACACAACTAGGTCCTTAACAATTACAAAGTGTCTTATAACAGTGATCGCCAAAATGAAAACAAATCGGGTGCCAGAGCTCAATTACATGATTCAAGGGTGGCGACTACTCGTATATAGACTTTAAGCAAACACCTTGTGTATTAGTTGAAATACACTTCGTTTTATTGAATATTTTTTATGTTGTTGTTGTTGTTTTAAATTCGCCTAAGGGCGTGTCACCATATGGTGATTAATTGGTCCGGGCAGTTGGAGCCATATGGACCACCGTACAGCAGCTTCTTCATCCAGTCAGCAACAATATATAGTGAGGATCCCAGCAGTAGGGATCATGAAATCAGCTAAAGGCCTCGTGTCAGTTGTTAATAGGCAAAAACAGTTTTCTCAATAAGGTCCGAAGGCTATTGACTTCCTTCGTATTATCCACGCAAGCTGGGAAGGACACCACGGACAAGCTACAATTCGATTACAACAGCAAAGTGTAGTTAAAAGAGCAAAAGAAAACTTAAAAGTACGCAAGTGAGCCTGGTTCACAAATATAAAAGTGGATGGTTCTTACAATTATTGATCCTTAACTTATACTAGAAAGAGACTATTCTAAGTTTGTTAACAAGGATCGCTAAACAGTCCTTCTCCAGAAATCCAGCTCCCCACAGGTCAGGCAGGCAGAGTCCACACAGTAAGGAAAAAGACCGCAGCCAATGCGCTGAGACACCATTACAGGTCCACTCTCGAACCTCTAAGAAACTTAATTAGATCATTAATGACTTCGTCATTTAGCGGCGAGGGAGCCTCAGCCAGCGAACACTGCTTCAACAACACCTTGCATTCTCTCCTGACTTCTTCAAATTTCGGGCATCTCATGAGCACATGTTCATCATCCTCTACACGCCCACATATAGAACAGTTCTCATCATCCACACACCTCCACCTGGCCAAGTATTTTCTTGAGTATGAGTGTCCCGACAGAATCCTATTCACTCTCCTGACCATTGGACCCTCCAAACTCCTCCCCAAAAACCACGGCTTTGACCCGACACCCGTATAAACGGAGGCAAAGAATCTTCCCTTGATTTCGCTGACCTGACCAAACTCCCTCTCCCATTTTTTCCAAAACCTCCTTTTAATGTTAAGAATGACATCATCTTTCGTCATCCTGATCGAGATTACCTCGCCATTGACTCTGGCGCTGTTTGCAGCCACATCAGCTAGAGTGTTCTCCCTTATGCCAACGTGTGACGGGACCCACACAATCTTGACCGCCTCAAAGCTTTTAGCGTTCTCAACTATATCATGAACAAGGTAACAATCACTACATCTCCTTCTGATTGCATTGCATCCATTTAGACTGTCCGTGAGTATATGTAGCTATTCTTTTTAAACCTAAGTCCCGTGCAGCTTCAAGAGCCTTTTTGATAGCTAGGAGCTCAGCCGTGAGGGTGGACATTGCCCACAGAACCCTAAATTCAAGCCTGACGTTATTTTTCGGAATGACAACCGCAACACCTGCTACATCGTCTCTTACAGACGCATCCGAGGCAATTATTTCCATCTTTTTGAGAATCTCCATCCTCAGAATATTTTTTATAAAACTGCACATAATATTTTACTTACATTCTGGGATCAGTAGCATCAAAACCAGCTGTGTTCAAGTAATACGATGTCACGGCATCAGGAATCTGAAATTATTAATAACATATCTAAAAACTATTTTATTTTGAGAAAAACAATAGGAACAACATTGTTACTCATTAAGAAAATACAGAATGTTTCTTAGTAGGTAAATATGCCAAAATGAGTTGGATGAAAGATTTGACGTTCGGGAGTATTGGAGAAGTTTTCGTATTATTTGGGTATCTTTTCAGCGATTTCTCGATTCATGACAATTTAATTATTTGTTATTTAGCTGTGTTTAACCATAATTGTGCGGGATTTTCGAGCATTTTAATTTCCATTATTTGCCTAAAAGGCTTGAGCTAAAAATGGTCTCGTTTTTCAGGCGTGTGTTAGCAGTCCAGTATCTATGTCAGTGGCTCTAGCCTTCAAAAGTTTTTTTTACAGAAGGGATAGTTATTCCTTCCTGATTTGGATTCTGAGGAACGAAACAAAACAAAAATGACTCGGGTCTCCAGCGAAGCGACCCACGATAACCGAATTGGGTTAAGTAAATGAAATTATAGGAATATATTATTATTATTAAAACAATCGCTACCTGAATCTCTTTGTACTTGTAATAACTTTAGTGTTTTCACTCCCTATCGATTTAAGTAGTGAACTTTGTCATTTCATTAGTGGAAAAGAGGAAATTGCAGTAGAAAGCTGTGATCGTATATCTTTTGATTTGACTAGGTTCTGCAAAAACTCTAGGGGCATAAATATACTCTAAAGTAAAAAAAAACACTGCGCTCCTTACATGTCCATGTTACAATTAGGTTAAAACGAGGGATTTTATTATTTCCGAGGTTCTTCGATTTGAGAACGTTTTCGAAAGCACCTTCTAGTTAGGAAGTGAAAAATAAATCAAAAAAGCTCACATTGCTCCAAAATAATGGCATATTTACAAAGATTTTACGTAATAAATACGGAACAAACAACAAAAATTGCTTATAATCAACATTCTATTAATTACGCCAAGTTTTAATTTAACATGTATAGGTATGGATATTTTTACCGTGGGAACATATTCCTCCAGCTGCATGAGGAAATCACTCAATATTTGACCCTGATTTCTGTCTTCCTGAGGAAAACGACCACCAGAACGATGAATTCCAAAATTATCACCAGCGCTCATTATAACGTGACTAAATAATGCAAAAAACAGGACTAAAACCCACTTTGTTGATTTTTCCTGAATCTAACTTTACCAAAAGCAACTTCAATGACAGTTGGGACAAGTCCCAAAAGAGCAAACTCGCACCTGTGAAAGTGTGAAAAGCTGTCCTAGGGTCCTTACTGTACATATCACTGACGGTCTATTTAGGTACTTTTCTGCTAAAAATTTTAAATTAACGCACAAATTCTCTCCAATGTGCAGCACTATTGTAGACATTTCCCCTCTCTTCTCTTGCCTCATAAACCGAGAAAACCGGTTTGCAGCACTTTTAAGAATACTCTTGTGAAAAGGCCCATCAAGAAATTTTAACAAAAATTATTAAATAATTCTTTTTGTATCTTAAGTCCCTTAAAAGGAATGTAAGCATGTACATAATTATATCTTTTCAGATAGAAGATATAATTGAATTCTACACAATTTCTAAGTCCTCGAAAGAAATATATTGTTATTAAGATATGAGAATTGTTCTTAAAATCCCATATTGCAACTTCTTTTTATTTTATTTCTAAAACTGACACAAAAGCCTGAGCTGCGTGATGCAGCGAGTAATTCGGGTTTAATTGCATTTATGTTCTTTTACTGTAATTAAATTTCGACGTTTTGCTAAGAAGGAGTTTGGAGAGGTTGCGTTTGGATCGTCGAGCTGAGAGGTCGTTTGCTGCAGCGTCTACTGCTGCTGGGCCAGATGGGAGAACAGGTTGGTGCCCGGCTCCAGTAGCAGCAGAGAAATTATGGGTGTGTTTCTTTATTCATTCCATGGGAGGAAGAGAACGAGAGGAATTTTCACGGAATATAAAGTACAGAATGAATAAAGAAACGACATGGAATACGATTTTAACATTTATTTGTTCTAAAGTCACTGACAGTCTGAATAGCTGCATAACTTTAAAGAAGAGCACTCGTGATGGTGTCGGAAATCCTTGAAATTGTTGAGAGCTTGGAATTGGTAATGATTGAATGAGTTCCATCCCATAGGGGGATTCCTGAAAATAGGGTCTAGGGTCCTGTTTCGCCTTAAATATAATATATGAAGCAAAAGAGCTTGAAAAGGAAATCTATTGGGTCATAACATTTATTTACAAGTACATATTTTGTTCCATTGTAGCTCCTGTAGTTCAGTTCTGTTTTGTACTTTTGACAGCTCACAGGAGAATATTCGTTTTTTTCCACCACCTGAGACGGATCAAAAAGAATACGTTCCAAATACTCCGCAGTAATAAAGAAACGCGGAACGGAATGTTCGGCATACTTTAGACGAATAAAGAAACGCTTATTGAGTGTTCCGAATATTCTGAATGAATAAAGAAACACACCCTATATCAGGACTACGGTGGAACAGGTCTTCGTGTAATAAACAGAAAGTAGCAGTTATCTGGAAAGAAGCAGAATAAAGTTTAGGAGATTAACAGTACTAGCGCAACTCCCTGGACGAAGCAGCAGCGGCCTATTGTAAGAAGGTTAACGGGACAGAAATAACAGGAGGCGTATTATCCGTTATCAACCTGGTTTTTCGCTTGAAAGACTCTGTGTAGTGTGTTATAAAAGTGTAATTTTATATTACGTTCGTTTTGTAGTTTAGTTAGCTTTAATCGTGTTGTATATAGACCAAAAGAGTGAAAGCTCAGGCCCACACACGGCGGTCGCAACCGTGTATTTACAATACATATAGCTTAAAGAGCATTCATATAAAAGACTTTGTACATGGAAATGTAACTACTATATAAGAAATCTTGGGCATATTAGCTCATAATTGCTGTACGTAACAAGCAGATCGATGTATTTTACATGTATTTTATCAGTCGAATAAACTTGAGTTGAGTTGAAGGAGTTTGGAGGAACAATATAAGGTCCTTGGTCAACGTGGCTCTAGTTGCTGTGAACATAAAGTTCACCCTTTGGTGACACCCTCGTGGAAAATCAGAAAAAAATTTTCAAATGTGAAAAAAATTTATTGCCTCAAAAATTGTTCGTATGTTCCGTTCCAGTTAGTTTCCTCTTGAAAGATCGGAACGGTGCGGCTGCATTGGAATCCCGGCTTTAGGCTTTACCTTCAAAGCTTCAAAGGTCCAATTCTATATGTCAGTGGCTAATACTTGTTTTCGTTTTCCGTGTTTTATTTCGCGAAAAGTGTCAGCAATTGTCAGTGAGTTTGTCCACATTTTAAAGTTAATTGCCGGTGGGGGACACAAACTATCCTATACGCTTGTTAAACTGCTTATACTTTCCTTGGCATGTCTTATTCAGAAAGTCATTTGGAAAAACAACTTTCAGAGGCGCTGGCTGCTTCATATGTGGTGAGTTTTTTAGCGGGAAGAGACGTGTAATTTAGGATGACGCGTTCGGTGCTGGAAATATTTTTGATCGGAGCGTTTGCTTTCGCCCTGCGGACAATAGTGTCATTGCATTCATATTCTGGCCGAAATAAGCCGCCAATCTTCGGCGATTATGAAGCTCAAAGGCACTGGCAGGAGATTTGCGTTAATTTACCAATCAAGCAGTGGTACAAAAACTCCAGCGATAACGATCTGCTCTACTGGGGTTTGGACTATCCCCCGCTAACAGCATACCACAGCTTCCTTGTGGGGCGTATTGCTCAATGTTGGAACTCATCCTTTGTAGAATTGCACAGGTCACGAGGGATTTCTACAGAGGAACATAAGAATTTCATGCGGCTCACTGTGTTAGCCTCTGACTTCGTTTTATACATTCCTTCGATGTTAATTTGTACAGCGATTATTCATAGAACATTAAAGGAACAACCCTTCTGGAAAGTATTTATGATCTCAGTTGTCTATCCGGGGCAGATACTTATCGACAATGGTCACTTTCAATACAACAATATGTCACTTGGCCTTGCTTTGCTGGCAGTTGCTGCCATATTTAGGCAATGTGACATTCTGGCCACAATTCTCTTTTCACTTGCTCTGAACTACAAACAAATGGAATTGTATCACGCACTGCCCTTCTTTATCTACTTGCTGCGAAGATGTTTTCTGAAGGAAAATTTCAGGTTGATATATCTTAAACTTAGCGAAATTTTATTTACATTTGCAATTTTATTAGTGACGGCATCCGGAGGCTCGCAGTTACCGGATTTTCTGTTCTGGCTACATTTCTGGTATTATGGCTTCCGTGGGCTTCAGTATCATCATACGAGGATTTGCTCTCCGTTGTTAAGAGAATATTTCCTTTCGATAGAGGAATATTCGAGGATAAAGTTTCTAATCTTTGGTGCGCTTTAAATGTCTTAATTAAAATCAAGTGAGTTTTATTTAGGGCCCATTTTTTTGTGTCAACTGCAGAGTCTGTCGCTTAAGTTCCCCAAACAAAGCAAAGTTGGCGGTAATCTTTATTAACTACCTACAGAATGAAGATTTGCCTTTTACAAACTGCCTATTGACTGAAGATTTTCTTTTTACAAATTGCCTATTGAATGAAGATTTTCTTTTCTTTTAAAACTTACTTGTTCCTGCATTCGTCCTTTTTTACATCTGACATGTTGAAATGTAACAACTTCAGACAGCGACACCGATTGCAGTTTTGCCGTGTTTCTAAGTAAGCAAGTAAGGTTTATAGCCCAAAATTCGGTGCATGCAAATATACCCGTTAAAAAAAAATTTCGTAATCAGCCGGTCTGTACGACACGGGGGAGCCTGCTGGTCCCTTGCCCTTGCTGATAAGCACAAGTCTAGCTGCCAACATCGGCGCGTACTCCTTTGGATGGCCCTCCGAAGGTTCTTTTTAGCTTCTTTGTGATCGGCAACCCTATAGGCTGCGTCGGCATCGTGTCGGTCAGCTCGTTGAGCCAATTTTTCCGCACTTATTTTGCTCCGTTTTTTTGAAGTTCATGTCAATATGTTACTATGGTTTGCTTATGTTAAAATTTGAAACTCGTTAAGCTTCTTATGTTAAGTCATGTCGATTATGTCGATTATGGTTGGGCCTTTAAAATCCAGGGCGCTTAGGCGCTGTCAAAATTCTCAACGAACCCTTAATTAAAAACCGGTAGCGTTCTGGTGCTTTCCGTTTGCCCTAAAGTTGAATATTTTCACCGCAAAATTCCTTTTTTCCTGAACAATTTCAACAAATTTCGAAAGCTAAATGTGAAGTGTAGCGTAGCGTAGTGCGCAGTCGTCGTGGTATTTCGAATTTTGTTGTAAGCGCCTTTTTGATCCGATTCCGATCCGATTTATTTTTAAAAATCCGGCCCAGTGCGAGTCGGACTCGCCCACCGAGGGTTCCGTAAAAAATTATTTTTTGTTGTGATGTAACTACAAATTTACGGTTTTTTGTATTTTTCCCTTTACTTGTGCTATAAGATTTTGCCAAATTTCATGATTCTAGGTCAATGGGAAGTCTAGTTCTTCCCCAATTTTTTTTTTATAATTAAGTTCAGATAAAAATGCATAAAAACACATGTATGTAACAGCCAATTACTATTTTCACGACACTTATTTGAGAAAGTAGCGTAAATGTCATTGATTTCATGGGAATTTCCACCACTGTATACTATCGCAGCTCAGTATGTAGACTTTACGAGTTAACGAGTAAAAGTCGACTAACCTATAAAATGTACTTGGATATATAAAAATTTCGTAATATTTCCATAGAAAATGACTTAGGTGACGTTTAGCTAATAAGTTAAAACTAGGTTCATTATAACTTCGTAATGTTATTGTCAAATGTAAAAAATAAACATTTTATGATGAAAACTGCATATGTACTAAAACTATGTTTTTACCCGCAACTACGGAACCCTACACTGCACGTGGCCCGACACGCACTCGGGCGGTTTTTAATTTAATAATTTGATGGACAGGACAGAAGTTCTTGATAATTTTTTTCCCCATAAACCGTGTAGAGTTATTAATGACGGTTATAACGAACACATGGAAAAGGCATAGTAAGAGCAGATGAGTTTTATTCAAAATTCAAGGTATTATTTTGGTCGGTTTGTTTAGAAGGCTTAAAACACTGTTTTACGGTTTATTGTGAATTTTCAAATTCGTAATTTATAAAAAGAAAATCCTATAGAAGTACCACTTCTTCAGTTCTGTTAAAAAAAAGAGTCGTCTTATTCAAATTATAATTTCACTTTTTAACGTTTCTTCCGTAGAATTCTATTTGAGAATAAGACAATGGCTTTGATTTCGCTGCTTACAACATTATTGTCTTTATTACCCAGCTCCATACATCTTTTCCGTAATCCAAAACAGGAAACATTTTTATATGCCTTAATAAATTGCTCACTAGGTTTTTTTTTATTTTCATTTCAAGTAAGTAAAAGTTTCCAAATGGAGTACTCGAATAATTGAGATTTTACAGGTTCACGAGAAATCCATACTTCTTCCGGCTCTACCAATTGTGTTAATTTATCCTCTTCATCCATTCGCATCTCTATGGTTTCTGCAAATATCAACATTCAGCATGTTTCCACTTTTTGTAAAGGACGACTTAACAAATGCTTTTACAGCGGTGTCTATTTTATACTTTTACCTTTCTCACTTTGCCCAACAAAACGTCAAGCAAGGAAAAAGCAGGATGGAATATTTATATTACATTTCATGTACTTTAAGCATAATTTTAGCAGTTTGTCATGTTTACGTTAATCCTCCGGATAAATTACCTCATTTATTTCCCCTAGGAATTTCTGTATTTTCTTTCATACATTTTGTAAGTTTTTTTGTGTTTTTCAATATGCAGCAAATATTTTCCTAATAAATAAATTAAAACTGTAAAGACTTGTTTTTTCGTATGACATTAAATTGCAGGTGGATACGTCCATACAAAATAGGAAAAACATAACATGTATGGGCCTTTCCCTGATTTCGCAAGTCTGCACTGGACACTGATTTCCCATTGTAAATTTAATTTATTTTTTAGTGTTGCTCAGTTTAATTTCATATTAATAATTTTGTTTTTATTTTGCTTGACGCGAAAGAACTATTTGGTTTTTAGTTGAGTAGTCTGAAACCAATAATTTATGCATCCCTACATACATATACATATGTACACTCCCTGACAAAACTATAACACACTCTTCAGTTTCTTTGAAAATTTTGAATCCATAATTACCGTTACAGGCCACATCCAAGTAATAATTACGGTTAAATAGAGTGTACGCTGGAGGAAGAATTGTATAAGGATATGTTTGCCTGCTGGGGGGATTATACATACAATCAAAAGTTTGCTTGTTTGTTTGTTTTCTTTTTTGGAGTGAAGGCACTACATATTCCGGCCTTACATGTACGCTACGTTTTATTCGCGGATTTCAAAATGGCGGACTCAAGATGGCGGCCAGAAATAGTAAATTTCAAGTAATTGCCATGAAAACTGGTATTTCGGGTTTTTCGGAGCGTTCGAAATTAGGAAATTCTAGTTTGCGGATCCAATATGGCGACCGAACTTCAACGAATTCAATTGAAAATTAGAACTGTAGGTATTTTGAGGACACTAATTTCGAATGTACCTACATATAGAACAGGAGGATTCAAACATGGTTACAATTCGATTTTTAGTAATTTCGTATTCACGAATTCGACCGAGTCTCAAGTTGGTTGTGGCCTTAGAAAAGTACGAAATTTATAATAGATATATGTATGTATGTATAAAGATAATAACAATAATTTAATAGCATTAAAGCACAAAAAACTTAAATTTTATTGAAGAAAAGGAAAATAAATTTCGAATGAATAAATACGACACAGAATTGTCATCGAATGCATTTTCGATGTAATGGAGGTACACTTCGACGATATCGAATTCATGAATACTATGAAATTGAATTCGAGTCAAATTTTAAACGAATCGAATTCGTGAATAAGGCTCCAGATTATGCCCTTCTGATATGGACCGTGGTAGCAAAATGCGTTTTGAATGGAGTACATCCAAAGATTTTAGTAACACTCCTAAATTCATATTCGGAATATTGAGCATTTTGAAGTATTTAACTAAAGTAGTATTTATGATACACCGGGTGAAACCAGGTTACACAGCTAGTGGCTAACAAAATTTACATTTTCCGTAGCTTTAGAAATATGAATTATTTTACATTGTTTCGTTTTCTGTTTTTTAGAAAGTGACCGACGAATCTGATGGTTGCGGTGGAAAATTTAGTTGTGTAATCGTCTCTCCAATGTTTGAAGGAAAAAAACTTCTTCAAAGACACAGGTATCCATTTATTGACGTAAACTTAATTAAGTTATTTAAGAAATGCATTGGTTATTGGTTTAGTTGCAATTGCAATCTGCGTACAAAATTCAGTATACTTAACTTGTCTCATCTAGAACCCGGGCAATAAAATAATTTTTCTTGCACGGGGAGAAGGCGTGAAGCCCGGAGGATGGTGCTTGGTGTTTTGTCCTGGGAGATATTATATTAATTTGTCTCAGGACTTTAAAATTAGATAATATGATTGCGCTTTTTTTGTACGATTTAAATTAAGAAATGATAGTTTATTGCCAAAACCTGCCTTCTACGTATATTTCAAATCACAGCCGTAAAACTTTTAGCCACAAAAAAAAAAATATATAATACCTTTATGTAATTGGAATACCTAATATTTCAAAAAATTATTTTCTGTTATGTTCAGGCTGGTCAACAGTGCACTAGCAGAAGAATTAAAGACCATTCACGCTTTCTCACAAAAGACCTTAACACCAGCTGAGTGGGAAGTCGCTAAATCTTAATCCAATTTGTCGTTAAAATTTTGTTGGAAAAAACAATGGAAACCAGTAATTTTAATTTTAATATATCGGCACCCGGAAAAGTAATACTTCATGGAGAACATGCGGTAGTGTATGGTAAACCAGCAATTGCAGCAGCTATTTCATTGCGAAATAAATTGATTTTCAAAGTAATAACATTATTTTCTACATGAATAAATAATTAAAATTTTTATATTTAGGAGAATTCAATAGACAACATTTGGTTTTTGTTTAATGATTTAGATTTAACCTTAAAATTTGACACAACTACTTTTAACACTCTTTTAACAACTTTGATCAAAACTCATCAAGGATCAACATCCAGCTGGAATCATTCAAAGGTTTTGCAAATTTTGCAAGAGTTTCTTGCTCAAAAGCTTTCAATCCCAACAGATGAAAGCAGAAAATTCAAAACTAGTCTAGCTGTTCTTTACTTAATGTGCGGAATTTGCATAAGCAAACACATCGATCTATTGAGGTACTATGAGTAATTATTAAAATTTTGATTTCTTTTGTAAGACGTATCTTGTTTCTTAAATTCAGAAAAGGATTTACACTAGAAATGAACTCAGACGTTAAAATTGGTGCAGGTTTGGGGAGTTCTGCGTCTTTTGCTGTTTGCATAGCAACCGCATTTTACATATTTGCAAGGTATAGTTTTAATTATTATAAATGAATTTAAGCAAGAATTATATATATATATTTATTTATTTGTAGAGGTGAACAAGTAAAGGATAATGTGCTAACTCCTACGGAAAAACGATTTATTTCCGATTGGGCTTTCAGTTCGGAAAAAATTATGCATGGTAATCCTTCAGGGGTAGATAATGAGATATGCACATTTGGTGGAATTGTGAAATTTACAAAGGGATTGCCCTTGCAACAAATGCACATGCAATGCAACTTAAGTATTCTACTAGTTGATACTAAAGTCGGGCGCAGTACTGCCAAGTTGGTAGAAAGGGTAGAGAAATTAAAAAGGGATTTTCCGCAGCTGGTAGACAATATCATGACAGCAATAGGCGAATGTACAGAGCAAGCTGCACTCGTATATGAAAATGCCGATATTGGGAAGAATGCCATTATTGAAGAGCTGACTGTGTGTTTTCAAATAAATAATTTCTTTTTTTTTCATTATTAAGCTTTTATTTTCAGAAATTGTTCGAAATTAACAATGGATTACTACAAGCTTTGAGACTTTCACACTGCAAGTTGGAGGAAATATTTCTTATCGCAAAAAGACATGGCTTAGCAAGTAAATTAACTGGTGCAGGAGGAGGAGGTTATGCAATAGTTTTGTTACCGGATAATTACAAGAAAACTAGCGATTTTCAATGTTTGTGTAAGGATTTAGATAAAGGTGATTTTGATTGGAGTGAGGCTATTATTGGAGATGTTGGAGTTTCCGTTGATTTTTTCGATAAGTAGTAGATTAAATTTCGTTTAAAAAATTGGAAGAAATGTGTGTATCTAATTTCATGGGAAATAAATAATTCAATAATAATCGCTTTCTTGTTTTTAATTAATTCTTCGAAAACCCAAAACTATAATCTTGTCAAAAGGAAGGGCGAGAGCCGACACGTCATCAAGTGCGAACACTGAAAACGGGCGAGAATAATTCGTTGTTGTTAATTCCGGGGGTTAAATTCGCTTTCGAAAGCGCGAAGATGTCGTAGAGATTGGGATTTCAGAAAAACGTCGAGCTTTGGAGCGTATCCCTCTGACTTTCTGGTAGTAAAGCAAGACTGAGTTTAAAGATTGGGTGGAGATGGGCAGAGGAGCGCAGGATTTGGGGGAGGAGCTGAGTGAGTGAGCGCACCAGATCGGAGTTGAGCGAGGCAGAGAAATTCCAGGAACTAACATCAGCTTTGAGTTGCTTAACTCCGCCGTAAGTCGTCGATGACAGGCAGCGACGTGGACCGGACAAACTCAGAGGTGTTTCCGCAGATGATCAATAGAAGAGGAGAAGGAAGATATCTTGTTGGCAATGGCGTGAAATTTAAAGAGGGTTTCCGAAGAGTTCGTGTTGAGGTGCCCAGCGTCCGATAATAACTGAAGAACCCCGATATTAGAGAAGATAGAGCTGAACTTAGTTGCGATGATGGCTTGCTCGGAATAGATTTTACTGGCAAACGAGCTAATGTATGAATACATATTAATAAAATTACACATAATAGACAGTAGCAACGATGACCACTACGTTGAGAAGAGAGCGTTAAAGGACACAAAAATAATAATACACTAAAAATACATGTTTATTTATTTTATTTTTTTTTTATAAAACTATGAACGCAATGTCGAGGAAAGGGACATATTTGCAATTATTTGCTTTCGATAGTTTGTGAAGTGATCCAAATATTGACAAATTGTATCTATGGGTTGATATATGTCATTTTGTTTAGAGCCAGTAGTTGGATGACCCATGTTGACAATGCTGGGGGTAGAAAAGTAGGGAGGAAGAGAAGTAGCTACATTTGGTCCAAGAAATCCTTGTAATAGTTCACGAAGTAATTCCCAGCAATTTGATGGAACAACACATGGACGATATTCCGCCTAAAAAATAAGATGTTAAGAAACGGTAAAAAAATATCGTAACTCATACATGTGGTATGTATGTACTAAATTTTTTCGAAAGTACCATAACAGACCTCACACTTTTCCCGGTTACTTGCAAACATTGATCGTTTGACGTGTTCAAATCTTATACTCATTTTAAATTCTTTAGAGAGAAGAATGCAAACAAATTGTGTTTGTGCCGATTTTTCAAAAGCCTTGACAAGCTTTGTCAGAGTACTAGTCTTTGAATATACAGTACTGTTATTTAAATTTTTTTGTAAAAATAAAAGGCCGAGAATAACACCTTACCAAAATGGAGATTTCAATAAGATAATAACGCGAAACACTTGTAAAAACACGACTGAATGAACCGAAGATTGGTGAATTTAAATGGCTAGTGTAATCTCAGGGTTTAAAAAATCTGATTATGTGTATGGATAATTGGGAAATAGTGATGAACTATTCGAAACTATTAAAACTAAACAGGATATTTATTGACGTGAAAACGTCTTTTCGCGCGTTAAGTACAGTGATAGCCGGTCGCATTTTCTTGCGTTTATATATTTTCGTTTAAAAGCTTATAATTAAATAAAATAAGAAAATATATATATACCTCAATTAAAATGCCTTTGAAGTTTTCGCTCATTGTAACACTTCCAAGTTTAATCAAAAAGTCGCCATATTCAAACCTTACTCCTTTCGATTCAATCTAAAATACAATTTTTAACATTAAAATAGGACCAAAGAGAAAAGTAACAACAATAACTTAAATTATTACTATTTGCTATTTTACATCAAATGTTTCAATTGGATTCAAATAACAAAAAAAAAAAAAAAGTCTCCAACATCTCAAAGTTTCATACCCTACACCAAAGACTATGGAACCTTTGTCACAAAGATTGCCCACTCCGGCAATTATCTATTATTGACCTAGGTACCGTTATTCCTTCCAACCCCACAATTTTGCTAAAAGTCGATAGTATGCTTATATTCGAGTAAATAAGCCGGAAAATGTGGAAAAGTGGTGAAACAGCACCGGTTTGAAAAATTCCTTTTTCACGTATTCCCTAGACCTCCAGGAACATTCATCGGCAATGAGCTCTGCATTAACTCTGAAAATGAGAAAGTTAGGGGGGTTTGAACCCCCCGCAATAGTAGTAGAAATAAAAAATGAATATTTCACCCCGGAAATGAGCTCTAGGAGGTCTTTTGGGTCGCTGATCACGAATCCGAGATTCAAATTGTGGAATTGTGGCCTTGAAAATGTTTTGGCTGAAAGTTAAAAAAGCTAGAGTTTTGGAGCTTTCAGACACTTTTCTTAGATCCTCGATACGATCATTTCGCGCTTAGATACAGCCCGTCAAAAATCACTAAAAAATTTAGATATTTTTTTGTTCCCTTAATTAGTTTTATAAGAATTCGGGGCCTCGCGGATTCTTAACTTTAGCCTGATTTTCTTATATTTTCTTATTACTATCTACATACTTCTTACAAAATCCTAAAGTTCGTTTGGGTAGCGGTATCAAGGACAAATTTAGATAAGGAAATACGTCACGAGTGTCACATCTTATAAATAGTTGATTATCTTTGTTAAATACTATAACTATACCTTTGTTTGTTTTTTGGATGTGTATGCGGAAGTCATTTTTAGCATTAACAAATCAAAAAGGCCATCCGCAACAAGTGAGATTTGTTTTGTTCCTGTGTCCAATATAGAGAATGTTGAGGCCGGATATTCAGAATTATGAAGTATGTGAACTGCTTTTGATGAAGCTGTAAATAACAAGTACACGCAAAATAACAATGATTGTAATGAAAATTATTTTTCTTAATGTCCCTTTAGGATAGATCTTTAATTAAACTGAAAACTTTATTTTCCGAATAAAAAGACCAACTTGACTGTGGGGAATTTGTTTTTCACTCCATTTCTCAAAAATGTGCTGACATACATAATAGTCCTATCGGCGCATTAAGGCCCGTTCTAGTTAGGTGGCTATAAGTATATGTGAGAGGTGTCTATTTTTACCACTAACGGGTTACCGGTATCCGTAGATACGAGTTTACGAGTTAACATTGTTGGATATATTTTAAAACATTTGATCTACTTTACAAATCCGTGCTTGTCTGCGCGCGAAAAACTATATAATTTTTAAAGAAAAAACTATTCGCGTAAAATATTTTGTTACCAAAAAATTATTATATTATACAGTTTTGAAAAAGGTAGACAAAAATATCATAACTCTTCTTGATTTATCTAGTTTCTTAAGTCTACCCTAAAACTAATACTGTTCGTTTTGTCACTAAACATACAATTTGATATGAATTCATTAAATTTTACTTTTTCATAAAAATTGTTCAAAAATCTGTCAATATGCACATCTTCAATAAAAATAAATCTCGAAACGGCGATGTATTTTAATTTCACATAAATAAACAATTAAAAAAATATCATGATTATTTAAAGGAGAAAATAAAAGTTATATTTCGCAAGCCTGTGTATCTAATTATTATATAAAAAAATTGTATATTATAATTAGAATATCATAAATCTGTTGTTAACTCAATATTATTTCAATAAAAAGATAATATCACATTTACTTCGCAAAAGAAAGATGCTATGACTTATTAGACTTTTTTAACCCAATTCGGTTATCGTGGGTCGCTGGAGACCCGAGTCATTTTTGTTTTGTTTCGTTTCCAGAATTCAAATGAGGAAGGAATAACTTTCCCTTCTGTAAAAAAAGTTTTGAGGGCTAGGATTGCCCACGCTAAACCGCATTCCCTTAATATTGATCCTGGTCGTAGCAGTGAGTAGACGTATTTCATCATGTCGGGTCACCAGCGACCCACGATAACTTTAACTGTGTTGTAAAACCGTTTTAAGTGACAAGGTGTTTCTTATTTTTTATAAAATTTATGAATATTTTCGGAAAATTGTGCAAGTTTTATCTTTTGTAACGTTTTTGATAATTTTTGATTAATATAAAAGGTAAAAATATCCTTATTTATTTCTTAAACCTTAATTTCTTCTTTTGAAAAAATGTACTCTTTGGCACCACTAACTTAAGCATTTCTTTTATTGTTATCAAGTCCAATTTTTTCATAAAAGTACAATTCTTAAGCTTAATTATGCAATTTAAATTTTCAAATATCTCAATTTGTTGAGAAGTTATGTATTTTTTAGTCAATGCCTGCATTTTTGTGAGGTAAGTGTGTTTGTGACACAAAAGAAAATATTAAAAAATATTTTTTGCAATTTCAATAGTGTGCCTTTAAAGTAAAAGTATTCAAGAATGATCACGAATTTTATCAAAATTACTTGTTAAAATATGTCTCGGGTCTCCAACGACCCACGATAACCTGCAAGGTGCCGAAAAAAGCGATAACCTGATTGGGTTAAATTACGAATTGTTTCATTTGTATTTAATTTAATAACAAAGAGAAATCAGATAAAAACCTTGATCGTAGTCGAAGCGAATCTTAAAAAAATAATTTTGCAGCCAGGACATTCATATTGTTCACATCCTATAATTTTATCATAAACTCAAATATAGAGTGCGGGGTGCATTCTGATTATCGAATTTTCAAAAAAAAAAATGAATTTTAAGTTGATTTCCTCGGCGTTTACTCTTAATTTGCGTCCAGTGTTCAAAATATAAATAATTGTTTGCGTTTCTCCTAAACACCAACATCCTGAAGCTGTACTCTTAGCAATGACAACAATAATGCCGAACTTGTTACCGAAACTGGAGTCATGCGCCAAATTGCAACACAATTTCTGCTTCTATCCTGAGGCCAACATCCTGTGACTGGAATGAGATAGAGACAGGACCGACTTCCCCTTTCTGATGATTCCCTGAACCCTGGACTGAGTTGTCCTCAATGTTTCCCTTTAGTCGTAATGCGGGCCTCACTGATTGTATTCGCTGATTTTATTTATTACGGCACTGCTTTCTTTCTATGTTATGCTCCTAGTGTTAATAGTTCCGTAAAATGTTCGAAAGTGTTTTACTAAATTGAACCTTTGTCTGCCATTAATTGACAATATAGCCATGCACATAAAGCATTAATGATTTTTCCGATATCGCAAAGATATAATGTTATAGGATAATTTTCTTCAATACGGTTCCTCTAAAATGCAAAAAATCAATACAAATTACCGATTTAAGATTATTTCTTCACGTGGCGCGATGTTTTCGTAAAGAGATTCTATTCTTGTGTAGTCGAGGAGAAAATTGTAAGAGTGTTTCCGAACTTAATTTTTAATTGCGGTTAATATAAAATGTTATATGTATATTCATTTATTTTTAAAATAGCCATCTAACGATAATAACGAACTACAGAAAAAATTTATAAAATGTATTTCGAAGGAGGCAATGGAATGTATGCAGTCAACAATAACTATAGCATGGTATGTATATCTTTGGAATTTTTTTAAGTAGACGCATTTCCTATTATATTAAAATACCAAATTTATAAAATGATAAACAACAAAAATAATGAAGTAATCGCGAGGTCAATAATTAAAAATTGCAACTTAAAAATAATACGTTAGGGTCGTAAAATTATAATATAATAAATATTGGAAATATATTTCTTAGAAGCAAATTAATTCATTTAAGCATGCAAGAGGAAATATTTGTCTCTGATCACGAATACTCGTACTTCTCAAAAGAAAAAAAGACAAGACGTTCAGATAACGAAAGTAGTTCGAGAAATGCGTGATTGCTCTTATTGCTTCAATTATAAGTCACTTAACTTAAGGCCTGTTGAACTTATCTAAACAGGAGACAAGGAAATACAGAAACAGTTCAAGTTACACAATATAACCAACTCCATCAATATAATGCCTAGCTTCATTCTGTCTTAAAAATTAATGATTCTCAAGAATTCGATAGAACTGCACGAGCCATCAATTTGTGTATGAGCATTCACTTAATCATTAAAAGCCCCTAGCATATGTTGATCCGGTGTTGTGCATTTAAGATGGTTTTGTGAGTTCAAATATAATGCAGAAAACATAATGAAGTGATTTTAGTTTTTATTTGAGCATTTAAAGATTTAGCGGTTGAGTACTTAAGAAAACTTTCTTCCAAACTTAGGTATGTATTAATTTGTAAATTTGATTTTTAATTTATTTTGTAAAAATGGACAGATGGAAAAATAACACGTTTAGTACTTTTTATTTAAACTAAAATGCAATTCGATTATTATTAGTTTCACAATAATATATTTATAAGATTATAATACTGAATACTCAAATTCTATTTTATTGAGTTTGGTAAAAATTAACAATTTGAACATGAAATATGTATATAAGGGTTGATGATTCAATTCTAATATTCCTTATAGTTTCCTTCAAGACGTTATCAAAATCTGGACCAAAAACCCATATATCAACCGTCGCACTTTCGGACCTTCGATTTCATAAATCATAGCAATTTCTATCCTGCAAACGACAAGCTTCATATTAAAATGGAACAGGAAGAAGTTATTGTGGAACATCGACGCTTTGTTATTGATAGCCAGAAAAACTCAATCATTAAGGAAGAAACTAAAGACAAGTCATATCTTTACACGCAAGTATGAAGTTATTTTAGTTTAAAAAAATCCAATTTTTATTTATTCGAATGACGCTAAAGGTGATAGCTGCACTTGCCGTTTCACTGGGACCACTTGCAGCTGGTTTAGGTAAGGGCTATACCAGTCCTGCTATAGCCAATATTCAAGAACTTCAAATACGTTTTAAGGGAAACCACACATTTTCAGTCTCAGATCAGCAAGCTAGTTGGGTAGCTAGCCTTTCCTTGCTTGGTAAATTTGAAGAATAAAACGAGAATTATATAAAATTAAATTTTTCAATTTTATAAAAACTTAAATTTCTCAATAAAATAGGCGCCTTGTTTGGTGGTATGTTTGGAGGCATGGCGATGCAGTTTGGGAGGAAAAAAGTTTTAATTCTAATGTCGCTTCCATTTTCATTAGCTTGGATAATAACAATTTTTGCAAGATCCGTAGAAACAATGTTTGTTACAGCATTTGTAGCCGGATTTTGTTGTTCAATTATATCTATGGTAACTCAGGTAATCTACAGATACAATCTAACAAGCAAATCAACAAAATAATTTGATTTTCTAAAGGTTTATGTTAGTGAAATATCGTCTCCAGAAATCAGAGGTTTTCTAAGCGCCCTTCAAAAAATATTTGGCCATTTGGGTGTGCTAATATCCTTTTGTACAGGTGCTTATCTAGATTGGCGACAGCTGGCTATGCTTGTTTCAATAGCTCCGATTATGTTATTTTTTACTGTGATTTATGTTCCGGAAACACCGAGCTTTCTTGTACTTAAAGGGCGAAATGAGGACGCATTCAGGTAATTCAATTTTGATAAATTTAATAGGAAGGAATAGTCTACCAAAGAACAATTTATGGATTAAAGTATATGTGCAATTGTAAAAGGATTGAATATTTTTCCTACAGATCACTTCAATGGTTAAGAGGGCCCAATCGAGATGTTCAGTTAGAATTGGAAACTATTAAATGTAACATTCACAGCACCAAAAAAATAGGCAAAGTTAAAATAGAATGTATGACTGCGAAACTGGCCCACACGTCATTTCTGAATTTCATGAAGAATGCAAGGCTAATTAAACCACTTATGATTACTTGCGGCCTTATGGTTTTCCAACGCTTCACAGGTGAGAACTTAAGAAATTTTGTCGTATATTACTAATTCTGAGTTGTTATTAGGTGCTAATTCGTTCGGTTTCTATGCTGTTAAGATATTTAGACAAACATTTGCTGGTATGAATCCGCACGGAGGAGCCATTGCTGTAGGTTTCGTGCAGCTGTTAGCATCTATGCTTTCCAGTTTATTGATCGACACCGCAGGACGCATTCCTTTGCTAATAACTAGTAGTGTTCTTATGTCGTTAGCCCTTGCCAGTTTCGGTTCATACATATATTATGAGCAAGCCAGCAAATCATTAGCTCCAACTTATTATGACCCAAATTCACCCGAGGAAAACACTGATTGGATTCCCTTGTTGTGCGTTCTCGTTTTTACAATCGCATTTTCGCTGGGTGAGTTATTTGCACGCAATTAAAAAAGATTAATAAGACCTGTAATTTTTTGTTTTGAAATCATAGGAATATCTCCAATATCATCTTTGCTTGTGGGAGAATTATTTCCATTGGAGTTTAGAGGAATTGGAAGCTCTATTGCTACCAGTTTTAGCTACTTCTGTGCTTTTTTGAGTGTGAAAACATTTGTGGATTTTCAGGTAATATAGAAAATTCGAATGAAAACTAAAAATCTTAATTTATTTAACAAAACTATTTTATTCTTTTTCCTTAGGAATTGCTAGGCCTGCACGGAGCTTTTTGGTTATATGCCTGTATATCTTGTCTTGGCCTCTTATTTATAGTTATGTTTGTTCCTGAAACAAAGGGTAAGGAACTTGATGAAATGGATCCAAAATTCATAAAATCGTTTACAATAAATCGATGAGATTTGGGAACACACGTAGAATATTTAGTTTGAGCTCGTTAGTAATTGACATTTTTTTATTTTTATTTTTATTAAATGGAAAGTCAATTGAATAAAGAAAATGTATTCTCAAAACATGTAAAAGCAACATACATTTACTAAGAAAATTCGCTTATGTACCTATTGCTCCGTTAATTTAATTTTTCAATCAACTTCGTCGGAAAAAAAAGCAACTCAAATGAGTTGTTTAAAATCTTTGTAGTGCAGTATTATGATTTTAATAGTAAATTTTATTTTTGTGGTGCTAAAAAGGCTTCTTGGTATAGGTCGAAAATATATTTACGCTTTTTAAAATATCAGCGGTTAGCGGTAAAGGCTTTAAAAAAACACTGTCTCATGTATGTTGTTATATGACCTAAAAATCAAAGTACTTATGCAAAGCTCAATTGTTTTATAGAATTAGAGTTAGTTTTAAATGGAAATAAAAGCTAAAATCAATTGCATGTTATGAAGTAGCACAATGGGGGAAGTAAGTAACTGACAATAACGCCAATTGTAATTTCGCGCAAGAATAATTAGACAATAATGTTTTAGAACAAGACAATAATAGTAATCTCACATTTTACGAGAAATTTTACAATTTAGTACTTATATATTAAATTTGCGATCGAATAAATTAAACAAATTTCTCAAAATTCAGCAGTTTCTGAGTCCTTTACTTTAAAAAATAATAAAATATGTATAACAAATTCATTCTATAAAAATAAATAAAAAAAAATTTAGATTTTTATACCTTTAAGCGCTGGCGCATCATATTACAAACAATTATCTTTCAAATTGGAAATATTTTTATAGAACAATAAAATTGTTTTTAACAATAAACCTTTATGTTAAAGGGTTAACGGATATTTGTAACAAATATAATCTAACATTTAAATTTATTAGGGAATGAAATTGAGACAATAAGGACAATAAAATCATTATAAACAAATTAAGATTAACTACAACAGATCATATTATTTTAAGAACATACTTAGAGAAACAAGTAAAATATCAAGTGAGCGCGCGTTATAAAATTAGTAAAAAGTCCATTAGTAGAAAAATGCATGAACTAAAATACAATTTAATTGATATGTTTACGATGAAGACGCACATATAGAACAGTGTTAAATTCATGTTTTATGTTAAACTGTTTGAAATAGTTTGGTTCAAAAATAAATGTAAAATGTATACGAACAAAATGTATGAGCAATGAAATTCATCTAAATTACAATTATTTAATTCCATTATAATTCCAAATTTTGATTTTATTAGTGTTTATGTTTATTAAATACATAAATAAACTTTCAACTGATACCTTCAACATATTGTTAATAATTTTTGAGGAGTGCAACTAAACAGTAAATTAACAATAAATAAAATTATTACAAAAGAACTCTACATAAATATTTGGGCTAGGAAAAACTTTAGTACAAGCAAATAAAACTTAACTTACTGCTTTGATAGGTAAGCAGATTGATTTAGATTTTAGAGAGATTAATTCGATTTTATATGGTATTTCACATCATACCGATTATAAAGTAGTTGAAATCATCAACACGGCCTACGCGAAACGGAAAATCGTTTATTATATTCGTCGATTAAAAATATAAGATAAATTTTTATAGCACAAAGTTGAGAAAAAAACTAGTAAAGTAAAAATTCTGAATGCTGAATATTATCAATGATTTACTTAAAGAAATGCAGTCTCAATTTTCGGGTACCTACGCAAAGAACGCGTATTTTATAAAGTTTTCGAGTAAATGGTCTGTTTTCCTTTTGTAAGATCTGAAATAATAACATCTTTTAAAAAACATGAATGTTTAGTTTTCAAATGCTCAAATGTCTTCAACTACCACGGAGGTCTCTCAATAAATTTATTTGGTCATTTGAAAGTTTTAAATCTCAATTATGTCCAATTTATATTCTATTATAATATACTGCACGCACTGACAGTTGCATTGAGCCGTATGGGTAACAACGTGAAATTGGACAAGAATTCGCAGCAGCTTCCAAACTAAAGCTCGAATCCAAAAATAATTTTCACAAAAAGTTCCCCTTTTAGTTTAAGGCTCTTTATTACTTCATCGAACAAAGAATATAAAATTTTTAAGTTGACTCAACAGAAAACTCGAGCGCCGGATCCCTAAAAGATATATAGCGGGAAGAACCGAACCGGAGAATCGAAAAATTACTGCATTTTCGCTAGCAATGGCTTTATTTTGTTAAAACTCTTATGTCCTTAGCGTTTAAATTACCCGATTAATGTACATGGAAGAGGCCAGTTCATACGGCTTGTAATATACATGGAAGGCTTTGATCCAAATCAACATATTTATTTCCATCAACATTTTTATTAATTTTTTTGGTTCCTCGCATTTTGAACTTAAACGAACCATCATAGATGTTTAACAAATGTAGACGACTTTCTGAAATTCATCAATTAATATAAATTCTGAACGCGCATTGTATATAGAATGTATAGAAAACATAAAAGACACGCAATGGAAGGTTGACTTGTTACAAAAAATTATTATTTACAAATATTTTCAAATACTTACATATATGTATGTATTTTCTCACAACCAGGAAAATGTATTACGAAATTCCCCGTACTAATTACAGCGGTAGTGTTTAATTTGCGAATTATTGTAGAAACATATATATACATATACATATTTAAAAAACAAGCATAATAAGTGAGTTTCACAAAGCCAATGTGTTAATATTAAAATTTACATTAATTTGATAGAAAAACATTTTCATTAGTGGCATTAGTATTATTTAAATAACACCCAGCAGCTATAAAACTCTCTAAGATAGAAGTCATTGTATTGAACTTTTTATTGAAATAACAATGACGTTTTTTATTTTCCTGGATTTTGTTTGAAACCTCTTCGTTAAATGGAAAATTCTGGGACGGACAAATATCTCTAGAAATACAAATTGAATCGAAAAAAGAGACAAACGGGTAAAATATTTTTTAAAAGCTATTCAATTACACCAAATTGGACCCAATACATACTAAAGATTTCATTTCAAATTTTAAAGTTGCCATCACATTTCGGTTGATTGGTTTTGAGCTTGTCGATTTGGTCCCTATATGACTTACGAAACATAAAAATATTTATATTTTATCACTATCTCTTTAAATAATCCCGTCTTGTACAAGGCACTCCGTCAATGTTTTGCATCAAACATGCTATCAATTATTCAACCCTTTAATTATTATACGCGACATATGTATGTATATGTGCCACCGTGATGATCAACCGTGAGGACGTTCTAAGGTACCTGATTTCATTTGGGAACTTAAATTCATTGATCAAACTTCTTAATATGATATCGCTCCTTATTACTAATACGTTAGTATTTAGTGACGGTTGCTAATTTTTCTACTTCCCTATATCCTGAATCTCTTATTTTTTTCTAGTAATTCCATATAGTATTTTACTTAAGATTACTTGAAACTCAATTAATACAATACGGATATTTGACTAAAAGCATTTACTGTAATATATGTGTGAATAATAAAAAAAAAGTATATATGCAGCCTCACTTGACATAATCGTACTTTAGTTTTAAAGTTGAGTTGAAATAACAGAGAAAGAACTATATTTTGACATTGAATTACCCTAAGAAAGTAAAATAATTAATAAACCGAACACTACATTATCTTAATAATTTGAATTATGAAAAAGTAAATTATAAAAACGCTTTTTGAAGTAACAAAATGTGATATTACTGCTTGCTTTCCATAAACGTTTTTAACAAATAAAGATTAAAGATTTATTTAGGTTCTATATATATTACATTTTTCATACACGTGCATTAGTCTAAATTAAAAGTTGTGAATACATAATAAAAAACTAAAGTATGTAATATGAAAAAGAAAACAATAGTCTTAAAATATTAAAAACTTCACTTCAGTTTTAACTTAATTATTGTTAGTG
The DNA here is from genome assembly GCA_951509405.1 of Machimus rusticus. Lineage (NCBI taxonomy): Eukaryota > Metazoa > Arthropoda > Insecta > Diptera > Asilidae > Machimus > Machimus rusticus. The sequence goes on along the minus strand of OX608052.1, from coordinate 615,999 downwards.
AGTTTTTTCGAGTAAATGTGAAAAGAGAGATGTAGAGTATTCGGAATTTGTATTTATTTTACTTGTGATCAACTACTAGCACTGTTTTTTCCTGCATTTGACAAAAACTATTATTTCAATTTTTCAAGTTAATAAAAAACTATATATATACTTAATTTATAATAAATTACGAAAATGTAGTGACGCATAAAGGAACGGAGATATCGGTAAAATCAGGTTTCCATGAATCTTTAAGGAAAAATATGAGCCAATATCTCAAAAGTTTTAATTAAGAATTTAACAGCTTAAACGTAGAATTATATTAAATTTCTTTTCATTTCCTGTTAATGTCGAAATAAAATTTGATTAAAGATTATAAAGATGTAGCGCCACTTAAGCACAAAAGCAATTAATTGCTTTTAAATATCATATTAATTATACGGAAAAAATTTGTAAATGTTAGGCAGGTAATATATGTACATATTATCGATTTCACTTGTGTCCTGAACATTTATGAACCAATTTCCTGTACATTAGTTAATTTACTTTAATTTGTTTGTATCTTTAATCGTACCTTTAAAATTACGCATCCTACTTCTTATATTTTTCTCTCTCTAACTTACTACGTTTACGTTTATTAATAAATTAGAAAAGTTTCCTGTTGGTAAGGAAATTTTAAAACACTTGTTACATAATAATACATAGGAAGAAGTAATACATGCGAAGTCACTTGTCGAGATTTTTAGTGGAACCTTTAAAATATCTTAGGGACATTTAGCATGCGTATTTTGTATTTTTGAAAAAAATTGTTTTTGCATTTTACTTCCAACTATTTATATATACATTTTTACTTTTCTATATTTTAGAATAACGATGAAGATAATTTTGTATACGCATGCTTTGGAATAAATACATAATTACTAAAATGGGTGTTAGCGTAGTTTGATCAGATAACATAGTTATAGAATTAAAGCTCAAGAAATGAGAAGTAAAGATATTTAACTTTATTGATATATTAATTATTAGCTTAAAGTTGCGAAATTGAGATACTTTTGATGAATCTCCTTAACCCAGGATAAAAAATCTCCCACAACAATCGACAAAACCTTCTTTATTACTCCGAAAATCAACACTTATAAATCATACGAAAAGCATTATATGTATATTAAAATGACCCGAAGTCAAATACTAATTCTAGTTTATTTATATAGAATTGAAACCAAATTAGGGTAGCTGCATTAAACATTACAAATTAAAATCAATTCTTGCAAATAAAGCTGAAACAGGCTATTAAAAACAAGGTGGTTGAAAGAATTTTGAATAGCAAGTTAAATTTACACTATTATCGCCTATCTTGAAGCCTTTTGCTGGCTTAAAATGGGACGTTAAATGCACAAATGGAAAATTAAATAAGGAAGTAGTTTTATTTCCATTTATACATATACATACGTATGTGAACAATTATTATGAAAGTGTTAGACTTTAAATACCGCCGTGGATTTTTCGTACCAATGGATATCGCGGTTGGCCGCAATTGCAATTGGCTTAATTAACGCCAGTAACGATTCCAGCGTTTTATTATCATTCCAATTCCAGAACAAGTATCTGATTGAAATATAGATTATAAACTAATCAACTTGTATTAATTATTTTTCATAAATATTTTAACAATCTTTAGTTCAAGAAGCAAATAACCGAACAGGATACGAATCGCGGCTACTGAAGCTCCACGTCGGTACTTAAAGGTTAAGTTAAATTACAAATTATTCGAAGCGAAGTGAATACTGTTGTTAAAATTCGCTGATTTGTTTCTTCCTTAGAGATAAAGTATAACAAAATTTTCCACAACCTGTGCCTTTACGTGTTGTGCAATTTTATCATTTTAATAAGTAGAAGAATAGAAAGAATATATAAAATGTACTTATGAAATGTGTAGGATTTCAGATTGATAAATGTTATATTCTAGAAAAGTACATATGTACAAAAAACAAAAAATAAACTGGCTTTATCTATTATGGATTTTTTATTTTCACCCTACTTAAAGTGAGTTTTTAAAGGAATATGACCTCCGTTTATAACTAACCCTTGCTTTTTGAAAATATATATGTAAGCCATCTCTATCTTATTCAATTATAGATAATCTGGATAGCGTATAAAAACAAAAAGAAACTAAGAAACAAAATTGGATGACCTAACTTCAACGCCATCTTTACACAAGAAAAATATTAATTTAAAAAAATTATTTTTATGTATACAGAAGGCTGTTTAGTTGAAAAAATGTATTATTATGAAATGAAGGTTTTGAGAAATAAAATAGTAAAAAATCTCAATTTACCGCAAATGGCGCCTTAACTCTTTGAGACATACAATTACAAAGATAAAAAAAATGCATTTGAATAGAGCTATTTTGTTATTAGAAAAACGACAACAACAATCAATAAGATATTGTTACAAGAGTTCCCTACACTTATACTTCACACTTCGGATTTTACCCGCGCTAATATAAGGACTGGCGATCGGTCCCCATGATCGCGGCGTCTGTGAAAAGAACGTCAAGCCGTAGCCACACCAGTGCCGGATTAAGCCAGCGCGGGGCCTGTAGCAAATTCTATCAAGGGGTCCTTGGCTTGCTTTAGGTATTAAGTTTATAGTATTAAAGGGGGCACCTAACAAGCCAAAAAAAGCTTTTTTGCGACATTTTATTTGCTATAATACAATAGTTTTATCTAACTTTTTTTATGGTGATCTTACAATACATTACTTTATGGCCAAAATGGCGGTGTTATTGGCGGTACCGACGAACATGTCGACGTTGCGATGTCCGATTTGCGTCTCAAATGTCTTCCCTTAAAATGAATCGAAAACGAAAACAATAAGGGACAAAATTTCTCATAATTTGTAGTTAAACAAAATAAATACAAAAAATTGGAAAAAAAGTATTTAATTTGAAGTTTGAGAAAAAAAAATTCACTTTTAGTTTAAAATTTCGACTTATAAACATTTATAAACAAAATGTACAACAATATTTTTCCAAACAAGTAGGTTCAAACAGAAAGTATAACTGTTTTGTATAACTGGTTAAAGACTAAGCCAAAAGTCTTATGGAAGAAAATGTCGAAAATGTTGATTCGAGAAAAACGCGTTTAAGAAAATGTAGAGGTGGTCCACTTTGAGAACCGTTTACGTAATATTCGTATAACTCGAAGATCTTATTAATATTTTACAGGTCTATTTTACATAAAATTTGGAAAATTTCTAAGTAACAAAAAATTTTTTTTTTTCGACCCTTACATTACCTTACCCTAAAAAAACGAAACTGTTACAAACAAACTTTTCTGGATTTAATTTGGAAAAATTTAGAAATAATACTATTCATATCAACTTCTCTGCGCAAATCGTATTCAATATTCATCAAAGTGAGGTGATTAAGAATTAAGACGTTCTTGGCTCATCGTGTTTCTTAACTCATTTTTAAGATGTTATAATGTTGAGAAAGAACATTCACCACTTCATGGTGATCATGAGGGACAAATTTATGCGCAAGGGAATTTCTACGTTTGGGAAACAAGATACTAAAAAAATATTTAACAAACGCTTGTAAAATTGCAGTTCCAGAGCCTCATGCTTCTTGCTGTCAATAATACTAGCCACATCAGATTTTAGGACTGCAGCGAACTGCACTAATTCGTCGCCTACATAGGCTGTCCTTCAAATTGAAGATTTTTCCAAAACATAATTTGTTGTACTCACTTTTAGAAATGTACTAAAATTTTAAATTATGGCATAGTTGAAAGATAGTTGATTTTGATACCAATTCTTTCGTGGCAAAAGTATTGTATCTTCATTGATTTGAAAAAATATTTTCACGCTTCTATTTAAATAGATAATTGTTTACGGTTAGAAAGCGTTGGTGCGCGGGGACCCCAAATGCGCGAGGCCCGTAGCATTTGCTACTCTTGCTACGTGGCTAATCCGCCACTGAGCCACACTGAAGAGATCGACTTGGCGTTTTGGATCGAAACGCCAGCATTTTTTTAGCTCGTCCGCCTCACTCAGAGGGTCGACCTGGGAAGGTCTCGGCGGACGAGCAACATCCTTAAGAAAAGTCGGGGAAAGTATGAGGTGTAGGCGGGGGCAAGCCGGGCCCGTTTTCGCTCGGCTGGCAAATCCGGTAACAATATTAAACTGTATAAGTAGCTTATATTTTTTGAGACATATGTATATGTATGTATATTCTACCATGCATGTACTCGTATGTATAAAAAAGCTAATAAGTAAAAGGCGGAACTATTTTTCTATTTTTAACCCATATCAAGCCCAACCAACCAGCCAGCCCCAAAGAGTTAAGAAATATATACATACATTAAAGGAATAGGACCGCAATTATGGTAAGAGACAGAAATAAAATTTCAATTATCAGCAATGAGAATATTGTATTGAATGGAAAAATATTTATTAAGCTCGAACATCTTGTGTGCCTCTTGGTAATGAGATTTGTCAGCTATATCCGTTCTGAAAAAGAGAAGGGGGGAGGAGGGTTTGGAAAAAATATGCAAAAAATATGGTACGGAACCCTCGAAATCACACTTGACAATTTTTTAATTTATTTAATGTTAACCTTTTATAATTTTCGATGCCTTCAGGTAGATGTGGCAAGGATTATCGGGACAACCAAATAAAATACACAATTGACCAATTCTTAATGAATGCATACACAAAATTTGATTGCATCTATTAATAAATATAAGAGAAATTATGATTATTTAAACTATTGTGAAGACTTTTTTAAAAATTTTAAGTATCCTTCATTATATACATACATTATACCGTATTGTAATATAATTAAAAAAATATCTTACCATGCTGTTGGGCGGAGATATAAGTCTCACAGTCTACAATAAAATGACCAGATTGGACAGCTCCTAATGCAAATAGTCTTTTAGTAAGTATTTCAATAGTTTGTGGTCCTGTTTTTCCGTCGACCACATTAAAAGGTTGTAATCTGGAAAAATAAAAAAAATATACTGTTTACAAATAATATAGTTTCTTGCAAAATATGTTTTTTATACATGGTGTCCCCACCTAAATATCTTGAAAAGTACATACCAATTTTAGAAAAAAATTTTCAACAACAAATTTGTGGGGATTCGAAAGGACCACCAATTGGTGACCTTCACCTTTAACTCAAGAGCAAGGCCATTTCAAGGTCTAATTGTTTTTTTTTTTTTTTTTAATTTAGAACCCACATTTTTCATGCCAGGATCCGAAAGAACAGGAAATGTTACATCCAAGTATGACCTTGATCCTGACCTTAAAGTCAAGCAGCACCTCGAATGCAATCAAACGCAAAAACAGTTCTGGCGGTGTTGCGCCTAATCTTCAAAGTTTCAAGAGATATAAGTTTAATCCGGTCCGAGTATGAAGGAAGATTAAGGTAAATAGCAATTTTAGTGGGGTACATGTACCAAAAATTTTAATTCTATTCAAATAGTAAATCAATCCTAAACGAATTACAACAAGTCTGTTTAGAAAAGTGTAAGAATAACGACATACAGTGAAGAGTAAAAGTGGAAACTACTTTTGCTTTTGAGTATTTATTACAAAGTAACGGAAAGCCTGACGGAAATGAAAGGAATGTTGTTATTTACACTATGGCTGTATATTCAAAATATGTTGCTTTTACTTTTTACTTCATCTAAATACTACGAAAAAATTCCAATTATTTATGTCGAAAAAGTCCACTTTTCCACCGCACCCGGCGTACGTGATTATTTCGTATTTACCGCTATTTCAATAAGCTTTTTGCAAGGCAATCGAGTAAGATAATTAGTCTTTCAAAGAACGTTAAAAGAAATTGTGAAAATCTGCACCTTAATAAATCTATTAATTCAAATATTAAGTCATGAAGCTCAAAAATGTTCGAGCGAAGAAAAAACCAAAAAAGGGCTGGCCCTGTGAAAATTTCTGATCGAGTTGGCCGGGAAATGGGTCATGTGTAGTGTCTGTAGTAGAAAAACTCCTCAGAAAGCTGCTCAACAGATCAGTAATGAAGCTAGAAGTGGACTTGCCATAGAGCCTTGGAAAAATTGGTCTAGACTCTAGAGCCTAAGGAAAAACAGAAGAAGCCTTCTCTCTCTGCTAAAAATATTTAAGTACGCAAGAGGTTGTGCACTAGGTTAACTCTGATGCTTAAAAGTTTTGGTTACGCTGATGGTCTGGTTTTTATATTACTACTCAAAATATTACCATGCATGACAAATAAATATTACTTACACAGTTACTCCCATATCGAAATTGCTGTGTTTTTTCTATATTGGTAGTCTTGGATTTCTGAAATAAGAGAACTTAAATTAAGCAAGTGAATACGTATTTTGAGGAAATGTGCAGCCGTATTCATAAAAATATCCTTAAATAAATTTTAAGCGTTCATTATTTACAACCATCTTTAAGAGTAATGAGCGATTGAAAGTTGCACTATTTCAAAATTCGCTGTGAACTCTTTACAACTAAAATAGAATTAAAATAGGTTTTTAGCGTTGTTAAGTGGAAATAATGTGTCAAAATGCTGGATTTTAAGGATTTCAAAAATGTTTGATGCAAAAAGCAAAATAAAACGCAAGCCTGTTCAATTTCACCTATTACTGCTATTGCTTCGATTTCGTACAATTCACTTCATCTATCATTCCATCGACTTTCGAAATCACAACTTAACAATACATTAAAATCAATTTATAGACGTTTTTCATTGATAAATTCTCAGCAAAACGTTGAAATGCTCTCTTCTGGATATGCGGCTCATATCGCTAAACAACTGTTTTACGAACTCAAAAGTAATAATTAGAGCAGATTTGTGTTTTTGCTGTAATATCCACTTAATTTAGTTACATTAAAAGGACAGAAATGCAATTAATTCCGAAATAATTCGCCGCATTACGCCATCCAAGTTTTTTGTGATTTAGTGCCAGTTTTGTCGGTAAATCAGACATAAAATAAAAAAATTTGCAATATGAGATACTAAAAGACTAATTTTCATAATTTGATAATACAATTTCTGCTGAAAAGTTAGAAATATATAAGCAAAGACTATGTATATATTAAGACGTCCCAACCTACCTAAAATTCCTAGAATCAAAGATCAAAAATTAGTTCAGTCTTTCAGATCCACAAGCCGACCCCAACAGTGTAGAAATAAAATTTAGGGATATATCGACACATGTAAAACGCACTCAAACGCCTTGCCTCTTCCCCCCGTAGAGCGAGGCGAACGGCGTCCGCGCCCTGCAAATACGTCTACGCGCAAGAGAGATGCGCTTGTTCAGCGGACGGAGCTTTTGACTCAGAAAAGTGGACGACAAAATGAAGACTCCTCGGAAAGCTCTGTCTGCTGATGTAGCATGCCTGTCGTTGCTTCAGGAAAATTTGATTTGCACCGCTTGGGACGTCTTAATATATACATAGTCTTTGATATAAGTGTAAAAGTCAGTTGTAACTTAAAAAGGGGTAATTTCATGTTTGCTTTCCTTTTAAAGGGACTTAACCCAGTTTAAACCTAAGTGGAGTTATCTAATAATATTTGGTGTAATTTCTTGGTGGATTCATGCATTTATTTATTTATTTCCAAACTGCAATAGAAGCTTGCGTGAAACATGAAATCAACTCGAGAAATCCAATAGAATAAAACGTTCAAGTTTTATTATATACTTCATACAAAGCGGAAATTGATCGACAATTACAACCTCTACAATAATACAAATATATACTTTTACTAAAACACTAAATCCGAGTTTATTTTACCTCGTTAATTACGAAAACCCAATATTACCCACAAAACTGTTTATACACAAAACGAAAACTGATTATACTCTGCCATACACCGAACGTCGAACATTTTGACGTTTTTGGACTGCGTTCGTTTCCTGAGCATGTTCTCTTCAGCCCCATTCACATTTAAACAAATTAATGGCAGAAACACAATTAATCCGCTCCGCGGTAAGACTGCAATCGCTGTCGCTGTCTGAAGTTGGTTGAATTTCGAAATTTTTTAACTCGCAGGAAAACACACATTTGTGGAATAGATTTAAAACAAATACCTTTTTCGTGCTAAGACAAGCAACAATTTTTGGAATATGTAAAAATCTGTAGTCAATAGGCAGTTTGTAAAAGGAAAATCTTCAGTCAGAAGGCAGTTTGTAAGAATTGCCGCCAACTTCATGTCAGTCTGCGACAGCGATTGCAGTTGACCCCACTCCGCTCCGGTCCGCTCCGCCTGTGAAAGTTGAACCTCATTGTGTTCACTTACATAGCACTACGCACTGACATATAGAAACTGGACTGCTAACATACGTCTGAAAAACGAGACCATTTTTAGTCTAGGCTCAAACCTTTCAGGAAAATCATGGCAATTAAAATGCTTTAAAATCCCGCACAATTATTTTTAAACACAGGTAAATAATAAATAATTAAATTATCACGAATCGATTTTTGTCATATCTCGCTCAATTTTAGACGTTTACATAAAAATGTCACCGAAAATAATCAACGGGCTATCTGCGAACGACCGAGATAGATATAAAAATTATTGTTGCTACCTTTGTCTAACATTCACATTTCACGTATATGCCAACATAATCTAAAACATGCGACGCAAAATGACAATCTTTGCGACAAACTTTGTTTGTACGCCATTTTGCCCAAAATGGTGTTGGTTTTCATTCCTAAAGCGATATAACAAATTTAAAGAACGAAACCGCGACTCCACAATCTAATGTCGGAGTAATTCATATTGACAGATGATAAAAAAATAAAACCATATATGTCAGTGGGTGGACCATTTAAGACTGCAAATCAACTTCCATATGTCAGTGATTTAAATCTACTATGTAACCGCGGTTTTCATACGAAAGCACGTTGAAGAAGAGTATAACGAACGAAGCCAGTGGCCGATAGCGACGTTAGTGTTGTCAAGCATTTATCGACATGTCGTAATCTACAAATTCGAAAAAGGCTGTTGCGGTAGGCTTGTGGTTTTGTAAACGATTTTTAATTTGTGTGTACTTGGTGTAATATTTAATATGTCGTCGAATAATATAAAAGTAGCAATTAAAGCACGGCCGATTTTGAAAAAGGAAAGGGATAATAAGTTAGTTTCTCAATGGAAAGTTGTAAATAATTCGATAAAGCAGATTGACAGTCAAGCTGATCCTTTTTGTTTCGGTACTGTTCATGCAATGATTAACAAATTATGTTTTTAATGAATTATATTATAGACCACGTTTTTGATCAGGATGCTTCCAATCAAGAAATATTTGATACTGTTGCAAAACCTATCGTCGATGCGGCTGTGAAAGGATTTAACGGGACGATTTTTGCGTATGGACAGACTTCATCGGGTAAGCAAATACGTCGGTAGGTTGTTGATCGAATTTTTAGTTAAGATGCGTGTTGCAGGAAAAACATACACAATGCTTGGCGATGAGAATAATCCTGGAGTAATGGTTCTTACAGCAAAGGAAATATTCAAGGAAATTGAATTAGCCGTAGACAGACAGTTCTTACTCAGGTAAAAAGGCGCGGTGTTGAAGGCGGGAGAGTTGACACAAAAATGCTTTTTATTTTAGAGTCGGTTATATAGAAATCTATAATGAAAAGGTTTTTGATTTGCTGAATAAAGGCAATGTGGACTTAAAAGTTCATGAAACAGCTAACGGGGACATTACCGTTAACTGTGAAGAGACCATTGTGACCTCTGAGGAGAGTCTGATGAGTTGCCTCCTTCTTGGCAGCAAACACCGGAGGATAGGAGAGACGAACATGAACGAACGCTCGAGCCGTTCTCACACCATATTTCGAATTGTGAGTGTTCATGACTGTTTCTGAAAAGCGATATAAATGTAAATTTTCAGATAATTGAATCTAGCAGCATAGGTAAGCTACCTGATGAAGGGTCAGTGCAGATCAGCAATTTGAATTTAGTTGATTTGGCTGGTTCTGAGCGAGCGGACCAGACGGGGGCTACGGGCACCCGTTTAAAGGAAGGTGCTCATATCAACAAAAGTCTTTTGTACCTGAGTCGAGTTATTAACAGTCTTAGTGAAAATGAGCCTTTGAAGTATATTAACTACAGGGATTCCAAATTAACTAGGATTCTTCAGGCTTCTCTGGGTGGCAATGCATTAACTGCTATAGTATGCAATATAAATCCTACAGCTGTGGAGGAAACAAATTCAACTTTAAAGTATTAAATTGATTTATTAAAATGTCGCTTTATGAAAATCTCCATTAAATTTTTAGCTTCGCCATGCGTGCCAAGAGCATTAAAAATAAACCACAAGTTAATGAAGTTCTTTCCGACACTGCATCAATAAAACGTCTTCAGAGAGAAATAGCTCGTTTGGAATCTGAACTTCAATCCACAAATAACAAAGTAAAGTAACAAATTAACGGTATCCGATTTACAAACTAAATAAGTAATTTCAGATGAAAGTCATTCAATTGGAACGTCAAATTTGTGAAGAACGTTTGAAAATTGTGCATTCCCATTCTTGGAGCAAGGACACGAATTTACGTCGGAGGACGTGGTCAGCTTGTGTTAATCCTAAATCCGTTGCACAATTGCCTGATTTGGAGCCCTCTTCCTTTGTAACGGAGCAGCTATGTGATTTAAAACCATCCCCCGAATTACCTTTGAAAATGACTCCACTTATTACGCTCAGAGCGGTAGCATTATCACCACTAAAAGAGTTCAAATGCACTGACGATGATTTTAATGAAATGGTTTTTCATAATGCTAATGAAGTTCTCAAAACTCCAGAAGTTTTCAGACCTAGAGATCATATTTGTGTGGAATCACCTGAAGAAAATAATATGAGGTAGATATACGAATGAGAAATTCTTTATATAAGTGTTTTATTTTAGATGTAGGCAGGTGGAAAAAGAGTTGGAAGAATTGAAGGATTTTACTAATTTGGAAAAAAAGTTTAATGTCGAACATGAAATTGTTTCTTCTTTAAATCGGAAGTTACAGGATGCTCAGCATAAAATCGCGAAATATGAGGAAGAGAAGTTAGAAATATTAAGCTCCAAAATGGATGAGTGGAACGAGAAGGAAATGGCTTTGCGACAACAGTGAGTAACAGATAAATTCATTTTTTTAACGTACTGTTTGAACTTAATGCTAAAAAATGCACGTGAGGGTTATCTTCGTGATAAGATTTAATTAGAAAAGTTGTTAAAATGATATGTAAAAAAAGTGGACTTTCAAAAACAAAGAGCTCAAATATTCAATAACTTAAACATTGACAAAGAAGGATATTCTATGGATTTTGCTATTTTAACTCATGTTTTAATTTACTTCATTTTGCTTAGTATAAGCTGCAAAAATTAAAAGCGGTCAAGTGTAAATCATATTCGTAATGTATTAGAATAAACCGCAAAGTAGGTGGTCCGGCACACGCACACTTCTATAGGAGAACGTAGTCTGAAACTTCAGGTATTGAGTTTTGCGGCCGACACTATAAATATGGGAAAAAAATTCAATCTAGAACTCGTTTTCAAAACTAAATTTCACTCACGATTGCGATTAAGAAACTCCTTCTATTCTACATATAAATATAAGGTAAATGTTTACTTTACATGATGGGACTGTCGGTCGGAGGAGGTAAGGGAAGGTCTAAGGACTTCATCCCTAGAGGTAAAAAGTGGGGATCGAAAAGTGGTTGCGGGGGTGGAAGTGAAAATTGTTATATTTGATAACATATAGATGCTTTTATAAATTTGGGTAAAACCACAATACATATACCCAGTCGGCAATTTTGGAGTTTATGAAAAATTCATCGATTACTTCCTGCGTGAATGCTTAGCAAAATTTCGTGCGCTACTAATGAGTATAGAAGAAAAAATACAAATTGCACGCACACACACATATATAATACATACATACATAACTGCCGAACGGTGCGAGATTATACAGTGCATTTATTGTATGTTATTTCCTATAGTGCAAGAAAAGTTGTTATTTACTTTCATTATTAAAGGTAATTTTGAGTATGAAGTGCGCGGTGTGCTGCTGTAAAAACAATCGGCGATATGCCAATGGAAAAACAATTTTCAGGGAAGTTGGAATGTTATTTTATAATTTATGTGTTCTTAAGTGAATGTCATTAAATATGGTTAAAGGTTTGGTGACAAATGGAAACGAAACACTCGTCTAAATTGTAAACAACCGATTATTAAACTCAAAAAGTACAGAGAAAATTGAATGAAAAATAATTGTGAACAATGACAGAACCGAAGCCGAACAGACTATGAGCAAAAGTGAAAGAGGGCGCTGATGCGCCAGCGGATAGGATGGTGGTCGCAGCTGATGAACGTCATTGCCAACACTTCCCCTCGACCAACAGCCGGAGAAAATTGCCGTCACTCCGGTCCACGGGACCCCGGATACACTTCTCGTGCTTCGGTCCCGACAATCCCTTTGTCAGTACGTCTGCAGGCATTTCGTCCGTCGGAATATACTCGATCGAAATCATCCCCCTTCCTTTAGCATCTCGGACGGAGTGATGTCGAATGTCGATATGCTTCGTCCTCGAGTGAAACATGGGATTCGACACGAGCCTCTGTGCACCGATGTTGTCGTTTCGAAGTGGGACGGCATCGAGTTGTCTTCCAAAATCGTTGAGCAACCTCCTCATATACAAAGCTTCCTTCGTTGCGTCCGACAGAGCCATGTACTCGGCCTCTGTTGATGACAATGCCACCGTTGGTTGCTTCCGGGACTCCCAGCTTACCGCTGCTCCGCTCATGACGAACGCGTACCCTGTGTACGACCTCCGGTCCACGATGCAGTTCCCCCAGTCGGCGTCCACGAACATTGCAGCCGAATCATCGGATTTGGAGAACAGCAGACCCAGGTCGCGCGTCTTCGCGAGATATCGCAAAACACGCTTCGCGGCCCTCCAGTGCTTTTCTTCGTGGCAGTCATTGAACTGCGATAAAGCACTGACCGCGTGGGATATGTCCGGCCTTATGCCCACTGACAGGTACATTAGAGCTCCCACCAGCTGACGGTAGGGAAAGCTCTCAGCTTGCTTGTCAGACTTCTCGTCCTCCTTCTGCAGCTTCGTCCCCGGTTCCATGGGCGTGTTGACAGGCCTGCATTCGGACATGTCGAACCTCTCCAAAACCTCGTCGATGAATCCCCTTTGGCTAATCTTCATCTCGTTAGCACCTCTCTCAAACTCCAACCCCAAGCAATACCGCAAGTCGCCCAAGTCCTTGATCTCGAACCTGGTGTTCAGGAAGTCTCTTACCTTGTTAATCTTCGCATCGGTACGGGACATAATCAAAATATCGTCCATGTAAATGACGATGTGAGTCCTGTCCTCGACGGGTCCGATGAAGTACAGACAGGGATCCGCATCCGAACGAGTAGCCTTAAGATTCATCATCTCTCCATCAATACAATGATACCAAGCGCGCCCCGCTTGTTTCAAGCCGTAGAGCGCCTTGTCCAGCAGGCAAACCACATCGTGACCGGTGAGCTTCTCCAGCATCTCGTTCGCCTTCCTCCTTACATCGTTGTCGATCTCTCATCTTGCACGATGTAGGCCAAAACAACTCTGAAGTGCGCCGGTGCCTCCATGAAAATCTGCTCCTCGACCTCTCCGTTCAAATACGCCGCTTTGACATCCAGCTGCCGGATCCTCAGGTCGTCCTGAACAGCGATCGCCACCGCAGCCCTGATCGTGCTCAGTCTTGCGACCGGCGCAAACGTGTCGTGAAACTCGATTCCTGGCCTCTGCGCGAAACCGCGTGCGACCACGCGCGCCTTTCGCCTGCTGATGGTACCGTCGCCGTTGTGCTTATTGCGCAGGACAAATCTGCTGCCAATAACACGTTGTCCTTTGGGACGCCCGACCAGCCTCCACGTGTTGTTCCTGATTAACGCAATAGCCTCCTCTGCCATTGCTCCCAGCCATTCCGCCGAGTCCTTACCGGAAACAGCCCGATTCACCGGAATCTCTGCGACGCTCGCTGCTTCCCCTGGCTGGACACAGTATAGTTTGCGCGGTCGCCCGCGCTCTCCAGTTCTGACCAAACTAGGTCGTCCGGGTCCCCTCGTAGATGGCGCCACTTGTCGCTCGGCATATGGAGCTGCTGGTGGCTCTGCCAGTCGTTCCTCCTGATCCGGATCGTCGATTTCGTCAGGGGGAAAACCTCGGAAACCTTCAGGAAATTCCAGTTCGTCGATGTCAGGCTGATTTTTCACGATTCTCCGCTCGGCTCGAACCTCGCCTCTCGGGACAAGCTCGAACTCCATCTCGTGAACCTGGTTGTTCGGCTCAACACGAATCTCATCCCGATGATCCTGGGGAAAAATGTCTCCTGCTGTCCCGCTGTGCGCGATCATCTCCTCTCGGAAAACGACATCTCTGGTGACCTCTGTTGTTCTTGTTTCAGGAATCCAAATCCGGTACGCCTTTGACTGCTCCGAGTAGCCCACCAGGATGCCCTCCTTCGAACGACGATCGAACTTGCCCTTGTTCGGGGTTTTGTCGAGGCAAAACACCCTGCTTCCAAAATCCCGCAGGTGATGTGCGGTCGGCTCCTTGCCCTGCCAATACTCGAACGGCGTTGGACATCGGTTCCTCAGATAGTTAGCGGTGTTGACAGCCTCCGCCCAGAACGACTGAGGCAAGCCGGATTGCAAAAGCAGACATCTGGCTGCCTCTTCGAGAGTTCGATTCTTTCTCTCGGATACACCGTTCTGCTCAGGCGTGTGGGTCGTTGTGAGTTCGCGTCGGATGCCCTCAGACTTCAGAAAATCGTCAAATTCCCTGCTTTCGTACTCACGCCCGTTGTCGGAGCGGACGCACTTTATCTTCAACCCGTGCTGTCTCTCGACGAGGGCCTTGTATTCACAGAACATCCGGAACGCCTCGCCCTTTGCCCTCATGAACCGGACCTCCGTCCACCTCGAATAGTCGTCCGTGAACGTAATTACGTATCGGGAGCCGGAGTGGGATGCCACGCGCGTAGGGCCGCAGACGTCCGTGTGGACGACCTCGAGCTTTGAAGTCACACGATCCGACCTCTTCGGGAAGGACTTCCGCGTCATTTTGCATTTGGTGCAAATGTCGCAGACAAGGCCATCCAGGTTTCTCTTCAGCTCCAATCCACGGATGGCTCCGGTTCCCGCAGCCGCGATGAGGTCGCGAAAATTTAAATGACCCATCCGACGATGCCAAATCTGCGCCAAACCTTCGTCTCGGTCCACACCAGATACTGCGTTCTGACATCCTTCCAGGGGAATGGCCTGTACATAGTACAGGTTGTCCTTGCGGTCGGCAATCATGTGCGTCACACCATCCCGATCGAAAATCTCCGCCTTCTCCTTGTCAAAAACAACCGAAAAACCACGGTCAGTGATCCTTGACACCGATAAGAGATTGGTCCGGGTCTCGGGAACGTGCAACACCTCGTTGAGAGTGACATTGCGGCGCTGACTATTCACGCTAGTCGCAATTCTCGCTGTTCCTCTTGCCCTTATCTCGGCCGTCGCACTGCTCGCCAATTTTAGCTTTCCCGTCTCGCTTGTGTCCAGCTCGGTGAATCTCATCGCGTCTCCGCACAAGTGGGACGTGCATCCGCTATCGAGGCACCAGCTATCCTGGACGTCGCTGGTTGCGATTTGGCATGTGTCGCCCCTCTCGAATATCGCGGGCATCGATACGTCGTTCACCTTGTTTTTCCTGCCCTTGGCCTTGCAGTCGGCCGCCTTGTGCCCTTTAATTCTGCACTTTGAGCACTTATAGGTGTCCCTGTCGCTCTTCTCGTTCGAGTTTCGGGCTGGCTTTGACTGATACTTTTTGCCAGGAGCCTTCTTTTTCACGAACATGGCACCTTCTGCGACCTATGAAGCGTTATTTCTTGCGTCGTTTTCCTCAATTATTTTGGTGCGCAGGGCCCCACAGTTGGCAATTCGTCTCGACTCTCGATGGCGATTCGAAAATTTTCGAAACTTGGAGACAAACTGTACAGCAGCTGGATGGTAAGTTGATCCGGGTCCAGTCTGACGTCCATTTCCAACAGCTTGTCGACGTTTCCGAAGAAGCTGCTCAGATGGTCGCGCACATCGCTACCTTCAGTCATCTTTTGCATCATCAGACTTTTGAGCAACGTGGCCTTGCGAGCTGGCCCCTTTGACTGATTTGCGCTTTCCAGCTTTAGCCACATCTCGTGTGACGTTTGGCAGTTTTTTACTGTCATCAGCTGATTGTCACTGAGCGTCAGCATGATGTTGGACATAGCTTTCTCGTCGTTCGTCAACCACTCTTGCACGTCTTCCTGGTCGACTTCTTCGTCCTTTATCGGATCGGGCTTCTTCAGAGTTCCGCTGACGTAGCCCCACTCACCATACAAACAAGTTCAATCGCGTCGCGTGTTATTGTCCGAAACACTCGCGATTTGTTTTTTTTTTTTTTTGCACACAACAAACAAGTTCAATCGCGTCGCGTGTTATTGTCTGAAACACTCGCGATTTTTGTTTTGTTCACTAACGATCGGGTACACAATGTCCAAGAACGCGTCCTCTGTTCTTTCCTGCTTCGCCTCGAAGCTTCTCGAAGGAACAGATTTTGCTGCTGCGCCAACACGTCGTTCTCTAAAAAGCTGACCGATTACGTTGAGGTTATTTTTCTTCTGTTTATTCAGACCCGCGTGTTTATCTGTCTGGGCCCATAACCTGTTAGAGGTTTGGTGACAAATGGAAACGAAACACTCGTCTAAATTGTAAACAACCGATTTTATTAAACTCAAAAAGTACAGAGAAAATTGAATGAAAAATAATTGTGAACAATGACAGAACCGAAGCCGAACAGACTATGAGCAAAAGTGAAAGAGGGCGCTGATGCGCCAGCGGATAGGATGGTGGTCGCAGCTGATGAACGTCATTGCCAACAAATATATTTGTCGACATACATATAAATATTATAAAATGGAAAAATTAGGCAGTTCTCTCTCGGCAGCCATAGGAGCAGGAAGTGGTACACCAGCAACCAGGCAATCACATTTCTTTGGGAGTCATATAATTTGATTTGTTTATTCCAAACTTTGTGTAAATTTTATTCTGAGTTCTTAAAGTTCAAATTGTTCATTATTGTGGATTATTTCTTCCCACAACTTAAGGAAGGAGGGTAAGTGAGCTTGGTAGTTGGATGATTGTAGAATTTTGTTGGAGGAAGACATTTTAGGACGACTGTACTGAGGCTGATGCGAGTCGGCTTGCGGTACTTTACAGTTTGTTACGGTTTCTTTTCTTTGGTTTTCTGCGTGTTTTTGTTCTTTTTGATTTTTTAAGAAGTTTTAAGTGAGGATTGTTCAGCAAATCCTTTTTTTATTTAAGACTGTAAGTAAAGAGATATTTATTGTGAAGTTCCTTTTTCTTTTATTGTTCATTTTTAATTCATTTTGGACACAATGCCAAAAAGGCGCATTTCGAAGAATCTAAGTGGTAGCTTGGAAAGAGTTGATAAATCTAAAAAGGGTAAATCATCGAAGAAGAATATAATCTCGGGGGAGGAGGTTAGGGACAGTTGTGGCGGGAGTTTTTTGAGAGGTGAGACTGTGGCGATGCCTGGGGATATGAGGAGGCACAGTATAGAGAAAGTAATTTTTGGTGAAATGGGAAGACAACGCGATGAGGTGAGTGGGGAATCAAATGGGGCTGCGGTTTTGAATGACTCGGATGGAGATTGTGTTTCGTCTGGAGGCAGTGTGATGGATGTGGAAAGTGAGGTTAGAAAGGTAAGCTCCTTTGAGTATGAGGATGAGGGGGTTGGGACCTTCAGGGTGATGGTGGCAAGACAATGTGTGCAGGGGGAGGATAGAAAAGGGATAAATCCCCTGTCTGTGGGAAGGGCGGTGTCTGAGGATCTGGCCAAGGAGCTGAAAAGTATCAGGAGAGTTGGTTTCGATAGGTGTCAGATGGATTTTAGCAGCGGCAGGGCTGCAAATGAGTTTAAA
Organism: Machimus rusticus; assembly: GCA_951509405.1. Classification (NCBI taxonomy): domain Eukaryota; kingdom Metazoa; phylum Arthropoda; class Insecta; order Diptera; family Asilidae; genus Machimus; species Machimus rusticus. Next base: position 597,999 of record OX608052.1, on the reverse strand, counting down.
AGGTCTCATAATATGGGAGACGGATATAGAGTATATATCCCGCTTGGTGCGGTTGCCTGTGTCGGTTTGTTGAGGGGTGTTGAGGCTGAGTTGTTGGAGGAGGAAATTGAGGATATGCTTGAGGAGGGAAATCCTGACCTAAAAATTGCCAGAGTGTATAGGGAAATGAGAATTGTAAGGGAGGGTGACACTGTAAAAAAATTACCAACAGAGAGGGTTAAAGTGTATATTTTTGGTAGAAACCTCCCTAATGAGGTGAGATTGGGATTCACGTTGTTCAGGCTGTCAGCTTATATTCCTAAACCTATTAGATGTTTTAGGTGCCAGCGATTCGGACATTTGGCTAGGGAGTGCAAATCTGGAGTGGAGGTATGCCCATTTTGTAGTGAGTCCCACAATAAGAATGATGACAGTTGTAGCAGTCCTGAAAAATGTCTCAATTGTGGAGAGAAACATCCAGCCTTCAGTAAGGAATGCCCTGCGTTAAAAAGAGAATGGAATACAAACGTCCTAATGGTAACAAAAAACATCACAAGAAGAGAAGCCAAAAAACAGGTGAGAGCTGAAAATGGATTTGGAGGACAGGGTAGTTTGAAGAATGTGATTGACAAGAATCTGGCAGAACCTGAAGGATTTGACCACAAAGAGATAGGTAATCAGTATGAATTGATTGGTACTGGAGGAGGTGGAAATCTGACTGGAGGTAGTGCAGATAGACACCTGAACTTCATCAAAATTAATACAGTTTCTCAGCTTAAGGAGAAGTTGGTCGAGACAACCAGGAGTGTTATAGAGCTTCTTGGAATGAACTCAAAGAAATCACATCAGGAAATAATAAGATTAATGGTCGAATTAATTAAATGTTCTTCAAACATCATGATGATTGAAGGGAAAAATAATCCGTTAGGTGTTAATGAAAATTCGGTCGAAAATGAAAAGTCTCTAATTCAAGAAAAAGGGCCCAAGGCTTTCAGTGATTGATTATGTGGTATGTTAATATATGATTGAAATTGGCTTTGAGCCTCCATACAATGTCAGACGAAATGTTTTTGGCAGCATCGCTTTCAAGGGATAGTTAATCTCTAGATTATTGATAAGATATCACCGGAATAAAAATTTTTCGTTTGGTTTTTTAATTGCTTTCGGTGATAAACATTGTTTGGTAGCTTTTTGCTACTGGTACGAATCTGTATATTCCGGAAGCGTAAGTGAGATGAATTGAGTTGTCTTTTTGTCTTAGAAATTTTGGTTAGCCATATTCTATGGCGTTCGTTTGAACTATAGTCTAAAAAGACACTTTGGAAGCAACCTGCATATCCATTTTATAATGGGGCTCGAATTTTATGAAAATGTTGATTGATAAGAAGGGAAAGCTCAGCCTGTTTTGATTGATGATGGTGCTATGTTTGTTGGAAATTACATCCCCACTCACCCAATTGATTTTCTTGGTGAACCTTGATGTGCTGAATGGGTGTGCATCCTCGTATCTTCGAGGTCAAGCATTGTTGACCACGCCTGAAAGCTTTGTCTCTCGTGGGGATCTTCCGCTACTACTCATGATATTTTGATTTAGGGAATTTTAATGTTTGTTTTTGTTTGAAACTTATAGTAGTTTTGCTTACTGTCTCCTTTTCTTGTGTTGGTTGCTGTGACACAGCACCATTTGTTTTTCATCGTCCAAATTTAAATGTGAACCAAGCTCACTTATGAACTATTCCTTTATAATATTTTTCATTGTTTATATATATTTGACTGTTGTGATATCCCTTTTAAACCTGAGGTGTAAAAATTTGGCTTGCCGTGACGCTGACCATATCAGAGAGAACTGGTTTTAATTGTTTGTTGAGGACGCGGATCCTGAATCTTGGATCTTGAAGCCGTTTGATGAGAGGAACTGGACTAGTGTGGGCGTGTAGTTGGCCCCCAAACAAAACTTTTATCATTTGAGATTGGCTGTTTCATCCATAGTTTATGGTCGATGTGGCCTCAGTTGCCGGGACCAAAAAGTCACACCTGTGACGCCCTTTGGGCAATTTAAAAACAACAACAACAACAACAGGAAAAATTAGGTTTTAATTTAAGTGTTCCAGTTTGTTTACTTTTCAAAATCACCCATTTCTGCTCTCACCTTATTTTTCAGTGGCGGTACTGAATAAGCAATCTAAAAATTAAAACGCCCGCTTCAAAAACTCATCTTTTGCCTACTACAATGAGGAAAACTTACACACATTCCAATCCCTCTAACACAAACAGAGAAATGCTTAAAATTTTCCTGGATACAGCCTCCATCAATCAATCAATTTGTATTGAATTGAATTGGAATTCTAATCTTTTTATTTACCTAAGAGCCTGTTGTAGATGAATATTATTGTTTTCTTTAAAATACAAACTATTTTCTAAAGGCCATTCAATAAACTTAAATTTATTAACATTTATTTATTTCAATTTTACATTCAGGTACTTGAATTTGGAAAATGAAATGGCTGAAAAGGATAAAATATTGGAAAATCTAAGGAATAGAGAAGCTGATTATAAAACAAGATTGGACCAGTCTAATGAAAAAATTAAAACTCTACAATTGGAATTATCCGATAAAAGTGGAAGGGAGTATGAATGGGAACTGCAACAAAAACGAGCAAAAAATAGGGAACGCGAGCTGCTGGAAGTGTTAGAAGAAAAGGATAAGGAAATTAATAAATTAAATGAAAAGTTTAAATTTGTTAATGATATACACAATTTGCAAAGTGTACGAAAAAGTACTGCAATTAAAACCAATCAATCTGATTTGGAACTTATTTGTGAGAAATGTAAAGAATATGAAATTTTATCCAATAGAATCAATACAGAAAACTTCAGATTGCGCGACGAAAAATGCTGCATTCAAAAAGAAAATGACGAATTATCTTCGCAGTTAATGGAAGCCATTCAGGAATGCGATGGCTTAAGATCATTGAATGAGAAATTGCAAGCTGAATTAACTACTTATAAAGAACAAAATCTTACTTCTATCAGAACAGAAGAACATAAATTAAAGGCAAGAAAGGATAATATTATAGAGTTTTATCAGGAATTGGCGGTATACTTTCCTGAACTCTTAAATGAATCAGTTGATGTAAATAATTGCTTGTTAATCTGGGATCTTTGCGACTTTTGGGAGGAAACTTTTAGAAAATGCACTAAAAAACTTCATCAGTTAAGTGAGGATGTAAGAAATTGTGAGCTTAAAGAAGCCGAAAGTCAAAAAAAGTTTGCCGCTCTTCATGATGATTTACTTATTTCAAAAAAGAATAATAATGACTTGTTAGAAAAAATAAGTAAATTGGAAGATACAAATTCGAATCTCGATCTATTAGTCCAGACTAAACAACAAGAAATAATGAAGCTTACTGATGAGATGCAATCAAAATTTGATTTACTACTCAAAAATAATTCTGAGCTACAAGAAAATTCTAAAGACTTAGAACATAAACTAAATCTAAAGGATGACATAATTGCCGAATTAAAGAACGAAATTAGTGCCACGAAGCAGGAATGGCTAAAAAAACTGAACGATCTAGAACCTTTAAAAACACAAAATGACATACTGTGTACAGAATTATCTCAATGCACGTCCACAATTTCGCAACAACTAAAAGAAATCAAAGGCTTGACGACGCAAATTGAACTTTTGGAAGAACAAATAAGTAAAGAGAAGGGGTTAAGTTTAATAAAGATGGAACCCGATGTGTGTGTGAATGAAAATATATTCATGAAAGAGGAAATTGGTAATATTTTAAAAATGGATGAATTTATGATAAATTTAGATGCTCTCAAATTTGTAATTGAAGATAACGCCTCCAACTTATGTAAACAAGGACCTTTAGATGAAAAGTATGCAAAAATAGCGGTAAAAGACGTAATAGACTACGGGGGCAGTGTACTTTACATTTGTGGAGCTAAGCAAGGGATATCAAATAATAAAGGAGATAAACATGTTTTGTTATTAAAGGGTAATAACAAGCATAATGTTAAGTTTGAAATTAAATATATTTTGAAGCCAGAAGTATCAGGTATTATTAAAAATGAAAAATCCAGTAGTTCAGATGACGCAAATATGAAAAATCTTAGTGTAAAAGATTGTACTTTGATTGAAAACATGCATAACAAAAATGAAATCATGAGGGATTATTCAAAAGTACTTGACGAGATATTGACTAAACTTGACTCTAACGTATTCACAACATGTTCAGTATTAAATGCGAAAACTCAATGGTTGGATGAAAAATTGTCTCATTTAGAGAAGATTCAAAGGACTGCACAAAATAAAACTTGCAAAGAGAAATCACAAATATATCACGACGTTCTTTTGAAAGAGCAAAGAAATCTCATTCAACAAACTAAAAACGTAGAAAGTGGAATATTGGAAAAGATGGTGGATCTTCATAGGGTGATAGAAACATTTAGCGTTAAACTAAATAGCGTAGAAAAACTACGAGATGCGTTGGAAAAGTGCTTTTTGAAATTGAGACATCAATCGGAAAGTCTTATGGAAGAAAAGAATACAATTGAAAATGCTAATAATAACTTAAATTCCGAAATCTGTTCATTAAAAAAGCTCATTTCCGATACACAAGTTCAATTACATTGCCAAGAAATGGAAAACACTGAACTCAAAAATAATTTAATAGAAAAGGAGGCAAATGTTTCGGATTTAAGAAAAGAAAATCATAAATTGGCGAACCAAGTTTTGGTCATGGAATCAGCCGGTTTAGTGGAAAAGAGTTCTGGAAAAGAAAATTTGAATGAGATATTGATTTTAGAGGGTTTTAATAAAGATTTTTCGAATCAATCTCAACTCAACTCTCATCTTACTGAAGATTCCCAAGATCAATTACGTCATTTTGAAAGTAAAAATTGTAAGCTAAGAACTTTGGATGAAAAGAATGGACAATTTTCTGACTTAAGAAAGGAAATTAACAAATTGGAAAGACAAATAGTTGGCTTAGATCCGCCGATTTCGTTAGAAAAAATTTCTGAAGAGGAAAATTCTAAAAATGCAAAATTGGGGGATTTAAACCAGTTCCAACAATCTAAAATTATTATGTGTGCCAACGAATTGAATAAACAAGTCAAAAAGATGAATGATCTTCTAAGTAGTATAAGTCTATGCATTAAAGGTCAACTTGAACCGCATGAGTATAATAATTCAAAATCCGATGATGACTTTCCTAATGATGTGCAGGGAATGGCGGAAGATAATTTAACCTTAGTAATCATTAACGAGAAATTGGAAAACTTGTTAAAAGATATTAAGCACCTTGATGCATTTAAAAAGAAAGAAATAAAACAATTAAAAGAGCACAATAATTTACTAAATTCAGAAAAAATTTCGTTGAAAGCAAAAATTTCTGAAAGCCAAAAGCGCAATGAAGAATTGCAACAGGAATTATTAGATTTGGTTAATACTAAAAAAGTACTGGAAAATAAAACACGTGAATTAACTTCAATTCAAAAAAATCTCGAAAATGTAATAAATGAAGAGCTGAAATCAACTCGTAAAGCTAATGAAAATCGCAATGAAGAATTGCAACAGGAATTACTAGATTTGAACAATACTAAAACACTACTAGAAAATAAAGTTAAGCAATATGAGAAGACTTTAGCTCAAATGAGTAGTGAACAAAATGCCATTAATGATAAATTGAGATCCACACGCGAAACAAATGAAAGTTTGACAGAAGAAGTGAAAAGTTTAAAAGATTTGAAAAATGAATTAGAAAGACAACGTGATATATACTGCGAAGAAAATTCAAAATTAGAAATGGAACTTGGAAAAAGCAATGATTTAATTAAGCACACTGAAGAAGACTGTTTGACATTAAAGATATCGATATCTTCACTTAGAGATAAAGTCGTTCAACTCGAAAAAGAACGAAGTACGCTTCTGATAGAACGAATTAAATATGAAACTAATATTGAAGAACTGAAGAAAGAGATTATTAATTTGAAACGTGAAAAAAGTTCGCTGATTTCCGAATCAGATAATTTAAAAAAGGAGTACTTTGCTGTTATGAAAGCGCAAGAAGAAAACACTAAACTATCCCATTCCATTGAAGAACTAAAACAAGAAATTAAAGACTTGAAGTCTGAAAATAGTGTACTGATATCTAAGTTCGACTGTTTAAACGAGGAACATATTTCACTTTTGGAAAAGCATAAAGAGAAAACAAATTTATGCCGTTCTTTAGAAGAAAATATCATCGCATTACAAAAGGAATTAGAGAAATGCAAAAGTAAAAAACATTATCTTGAACTGCAAAGTAAGGATTTGGAGCTCAAAAATAAGCAGTTGTCAATTAACTCGGTGAGTAAAATAATTTATAGCATTTTGATTATCATTAAGTTCATGTCATTCATTACTATCCAGCTAATTGAGTCTTTGTGAATCCTCATTTACATACATTATGCTTATTTAATTTTCATTAGGCACTTTCTAAAAAATGATTTTCTTACAATCATCTTGGAACATAAGTATACACAGTAAACAAGATTTATATAATCGTACTGGTAAATTTACACAAAGTTTCAAAATATTTCTAACCTAATTATGTACCCTTTTGACTATTAAATGATCAAATAACTTTTATCTTTATGGGATTTTATTCATTTGGATAACGCACCCATTTTACCATTTTTTGCTGTATTTAATTCTAAGTTAAGCAAGCTGGTTTAATTGTTAGCGAAATTTCTGTAAACGCAGTTGCTAAATCATTTTTTTTTTGCATTAGACCAGTCAAATAGTACATAAAAACACAATTTTTCACGGAACCCTCGGGGCGCGACTCCGACTACCACTTGGCCGATTTTTTTTATTTTGTGAATATAAGGAATGTTGATATATGTAAATAAAGTTCATACATACATATTTAGAAATCGTAAGGACTTTTTGGATATCGATTGACTTTAGTTAGATGTACCCGGTTTCAGAAATTAAATCAGCTGTGATATGTTTGTCGTTTTTTAATTTGCGTAGTATATATTAAATTGTTTCGATAGAATTCAAATAAAACATTCTTAAAGAGATCAACTTATTATACAAAAAGTTAAAAACATTTCTAATTTAAATGAAGGAACGATTAGATGGACGTATTAAGGATCTATGTGAAGAAAACCAGAAAATACGGAAGGATTGCGGCGAAGAATGCGATAGACTGAGGGAGGTTATAATTATTACAAATGACGACAATAGAAAAACTTGTAAGGAATTGCAAGAAACAAAAGCAGCACTTGAACTCTGCGAGAAGCAATTTTCCGAAGAGCGTGCTATGCAAGTTAAACTCCGAAATCGTGTTGATGAGCTTTCCAAAAAACTAGAAAACATTACAAGTGAATATAATGCATGTTTATTGCATATAGAACAGAATAGCGTATCAAATGCAGCAGATATAAATAATTCGGAGAATAATTCCTTACTGAAACAATTAAAGGATATGGAAAAAATGTATTTATCAAAATCTAAGCAGTTGCAAAATAAAATTAATGTATTAGAAACTGCTCATTCGGAATTATTACAATCCATTCCTAAAACACAAGTTAATATGGTAAAACACTGCTGCTCGGGCTCAGGAAATAAAGGAGAAAGGTAAATGTTTTTTTGAATATTTTTTATAAAGTTAATTATAATTTTTAATAGTAACAAGCCAGTTGCATTTGCTTCGGACTTAAGACATCTAAATCAAAGCAATGATCAACGTCACCAGAAAATAATAGATAACTTACTGGGAGAAAACAAACAACTTCGGGTAAACTTATTAATTTATTTATCTGACACACTATACCTGGACTTTATTTAAAGTCTGTACAATATTTCAATAGTAAAGTTAAATTTAAAACCCTACCTAAGTTTAAAAATTTAGAACTAAGGACTACCTTAATATACGAGCTGTTCCGAAAGTAAGTTTTGCACCATATACCAACCGATTGAAACGATGTATAGTTAACATTGGTTAGAATTCTCTTTGAAAATCACTCTTATATCCCATTTTAAGTTACTCATACATTAAAAAAAGGTGTTTTCAAAATGAGCTGTTATTTGAATGGTTAAATGTAGTAGTAGTCGAGTATCATTTGTTAGGAGTGGTTTTGAGTTTACTCTCTAAGGAAATTAATATCGCAACAAACGTTAAACGAATATTAGTATGTACCTTTCTTTACTTGCACGGTAATTGCTCGTGTAAACCCTTTGAAGAGGAAACTAGCTGGAACGGAACTATCGTATACGCGACTGTATGTGAATGAGACAAAAATTGTGTTTAACAGCTAGCCAAAATTGTAGGTTGACTCTTAAGTGAATAAACAAAACATTTTTTGAACGCGAAAAAGTGCATTTATTTAAAAACTACGAGTTTTTGCTTCAAGTGAGGTACATAGTATTTAAGATTATAATTGACTTTTATTTAGAAGAATCAGTGAAGAAAAGATCGTAAATCCGCAATAAATTGTGCAGTGCCGAGTTGCCGAAATAGAATGCGTTGCCGTCCGCCCGACATATCGTTCCACACGTAAGATTAGAATGTATTCAACTACAAAGTTTCATTCATTGGAATATCCCCTTATTTGTGTTAGAAAAAAAGAATTTTATGTCTTGCGAAATGTATACACTTTATATTTTAAAAACCAAAATTAATGACTTTAACATTGTGATGTGAAATAAAGTTTTGACTGCTCAAAAATCTGAACGATGTAAAGCAAAAAAAGATTTGAGTAAGAATGAATTAAAAACTATCTCTTTGCCCTTACTTGCTTATTTGTTTCCATTTCTTTTTTCCCAGAAGTAAATCATTGTTCATGTAATCATTGGTTTTGAGTTCCTGCTTGGGTACTCAGCTCAGAGAAAATTCTATAAATTAGAATGGTATATGTTGGAATACAGCTTTTGGGAACACTCTGCTTATGCTTTATATAATTAAACATAATTGTTAATTCTAGATGAAAAATGAAAAACTAGAAGCAGAATTAACTTCCGCAAGAACATTATCGCAAAAGGATAGGAAATTTCGCAGGCAAAGTACTCACGACGAAAAAAGGCAGTCTCTGTGGGATTCGACTTCTGAGGTTGGAACTATGACGCAACCTACAGGTAAAACTCGATTATTTTGTTTACGGATTTTAGAGTGAGTGCAATTTTTGTAGAACGTTGCAATAAATACTAGAAAATCATCAAAGTCTTGGGTGCAAGGAAGTTATTATCGTTTATGACAATTTTTTCTTTTTTTCTTTTTTCTTTTTGTGTATGTAGTTTAGTACTGTTCCAGTTTAATTCTAGAACCGATGAAATTTTAAGTCAAGAAAGAAGCTTTCTTAATGAGGTAATGCATGATTTTTTTTATGTTTAATAGTATGCTTAGCGTCTCTATGCTTTTTAATTCTTAAATTGACTTTTAATTATGTTTGTGCTTCATGTTTATTAAAAATGTAAAATTGACTTTAACTTTGAATATCCGAGCCACTGCTTTCTCTTTTGTGTTTATGGGTAACTATGTTAATATTTTGGGAATATGACGTGTTTTTTATCAGCATTGATGAGTGTACAATAAAGTCTGGAACAGAATATGTAGCGTGTAGTATGTAGCAGTAGCTGTATCGCAAGGTTCTTCAGAATGGTGTAGTGTGTAGCTCATTTCGATAATGACATTTAACGGAAGAGTTTTGAATTTTTAAAGTGAGTTTTCTTTGAGTTACCGAAAATAATGCTTATTTCTCAAATTTAAAACCAAAAAACAATCACCTTATTTGAATCTAAAAGCAATAGGGGCAATCACACTTTGTTGTATATCTTCTTGCATCGTTGCACTGAGTGCAAAATTTAAATTCTGTTGCGCAATCCTATTTATTGATAAATAATAAAATGGCGTGATTTAAAAAAAAAAAAAAATTAATAGTGAAAACTAAAATGTTAATACGGTTTTAGAATGCTCTATAGCTATTCATGTGTAGAATATGTGCTTAACCCTTAATTAGGCGCATGGGGCCAAGGCATTTTCAAATTGCTTGGAAAAAAATTTTAGTTTTTGTAGAGTTTAGAAGTCTTTATTTTTGAATTTAAGTTTTAAGTCAGAGTTATGTTTTTGTTTCTTAAAGTTAACTATAACAAAGAACTTTAATGTTTTTAATAATATACACTTCGGTTTATTTAGTTCTTACATTCCTTTCCAACATTTTTGTTTGGGGTCACTCGAGACCCCATGCGACTAATTACGTTATTTTCTTAATGCGCCTAATTAAGGGTTAAAATTTCATAAGGATCGGTTCATTGGTTCCGGAGCAATCACCGCCGCCGACCGAAAAAACTTAATCAGTGATATCCTCACCTTACAAAATGCCTTCTGTCTCTACTTTTAGATATATATATTTCCGACAAATGTAAAGCAAACAAAAAATCGTTTTCTAGAAAATTGTAAACCAGAATGATCCCTTAAGAAGTTTTTGTTTAAAAAAGGTTTTTGTAAACTTTTTTCAATTGATACGAATAGGGCAAGTGTTATGGCACTTTTCGATGTGGAACGAAAAATGTCAAGCTGGATCGAAATGAGGATTCGATTCGGTTTGCAAGTCTCGATCCGGTTCGAAAAAGTGTTTGTGGAAGTGGTTCGAGCCGATCTACATCGGCCGGTTTGAAAGAGGCTGTAAACGAGGTAATATTTATATTGTCATGGTTAATTATGGTTATTGAAATGCACATACCCAAATTTTTGTTCGGGAATTCTTATCTAAAAAAAATATTCTTAGAAGGAATTTCTCATCTTATTACATAATATCAGTTTGTTCTGAATTATTATGATTTTGCAGAAGGATTTGCTTTTGCATAAAATGTTGACCTTTTTGTATGTTTATTAACACGTTCACACCGGCGCTGCAGTTGTGTTTCTCTGCCATGGGTAAGCTACACTTAAAGCTCTTCGCATTTTTTCATTCTCCGAATTTTTCAATTCATTGAAAGTTAGCAAATGACACAAAATGCTAAATTAACAAAATTAAGCTTATTTTTATCCATTCTATTTCCATATCTAAATATATTTATCGTATGCCTTTTACTACAACATTTGTTATGAAGACGAAAAAAATTCAATTTGATATTTGAAAAGTTAAAATGATACTTTAAAAGAAATAGTACACTCATCTTGCCATTTAACAGCTACTTTCATTTAAAATGTGGAGAATTGTCATGAGATGAACATGTGTACAAAATCATAAGCCTCGAATGAATATATGTAAATATATTTCAGGAATTACTTCGTTACACTTACATAGAGGCGAATCTTATGAATTATAAATATGAAAACATTTTTTTTAGAAAAAGTAATTTCAATATAAATGTCTTTAAAGTTTTCTGAGCGCTTTTTTAAACTTATCTCAAAAATTTCCGCTTTAACTTTTATTGTGACATTAACAGTCCATTTTATATAATTTTGTCAAAAAATTCCTATTTACAATTCAAGTGTTCATGCATTAAAAGGCACTGGTTTTAATAATGAATTTACCTTAACAAGATGTGTAAAACTCATTGTGGCTTATTTATCTCTGCCTCGATATTTTTATGTGAACAACGTCGACAATAAACTACCAGTAACATTAAAACAGCCTAATGTATGTTTTACAACAAATGCTTTCTCGTTTTAGATCAATTATGTAATTGCGAAGAGTTCGATATAAAAGTTAAGGAGTTGAAGAGACAATTAAGGATAAAGGAGTGTCAAATAAATACTCTTCTACTAGAAATGAAAACAAATCCTTTAAAGGAAGAGAATCAATCATTGAAGAAGTTACTCTCTGAAGAGGAGTCTGAAAAGAAAAAACTAAGGATTGATATATCAAAATTAAAACAGGAAGTATTAGATCAAGCCAATAGACAAAAAAAATGTGACCTTTGCGCTTCGAAAGCAAACAAACTTCAATTAGATAAAAACATTCAGACTGAAAATATTCAATCAGATCGTGATGAGGAATTGGTTAAATTACAAAAAAAATGTGAAGATTTGAAGACAATTTGTCGAATGAGGAAAGATGCCATAAGAGATCTGGAAAAGAGAATTAACACCGAAAAAGAGAATGAAGCAAATAATAAACAAAATCCAATCGAAAAGTGCGTATCCTTCTCACATCTTCAAAATCCTCAGGTAATTTTACAACCCAATATTTTATAGCTATTAACATGTATTTATTTCAGGAAATACTTGAAACACTGAAGGAGGAAAACCGATTGTTAAAGAAAAAGTATGAGCAAACTAAAGTAATTTGTATTGCCAGAGGAGAGGAGATCGAGTGTTTGGAAGCCAAATTAAAAAGAAGTGGTCTTTAATTGCTACGAACATGGGTAAATTTGACGTGAATCTGATTTTACTGTGAGGAATAAAATTTTGAATTTTTTTCGTAAACCTAATCAATCAATTTTCTCTTCTCCCGTTTTGTAAAATGTCAGTGCACTATCGATCGGGGAAATCTCCCCGTTTAACAGGGTAATGCAATGCAGTACTGAAATATGTTTTTTGTATTTTAATAATTTTATCATTACTTTATTGCGTTTAATACTTATAAGTGCTTAATTGTTGTCTATATTTGAGAAAATCACTCGCGCTTGAATTGCGCCTGGATATAGCCATATTTGTGCGGTCGGCTAAGTGTTGAATCGTTATGCCGTTTCATGGAATTTCTTTTTCGCAAAAGATCTATTAAAATTGGGATAACATTTTGAGTTTTAAAAGTTATATTTGGGTTCTTTATTTTAAAGCCAAGAATGCTTGTCGAGAAAAATGCTCATATTTATTTCTCAACCGGGCACAGAAGATTTTGAAAAATATCAAAGTATCGTGAGGCAGTTTGGATCAAGTCATCCAAAGTTCAATTCTTGAATGACAATCTCAAGGCTACTACACACTATGCCGCCGGGATTGCCGGCGATGTGCCAGCGGGTATCTAACCCGGCGTGCGTGTCGCGGAAATGAGCCGTCAGTATAGCCGCCAGCAGTGCGCGGGCTACGAAAATTTATCAAGAACATTTTCTTGACCGGTCCTTTAGCTTTTGTAATTTTACATAGAGTTTGTATAGGAGCACTTTTCTTGATCGGCGTATTTACGAACAGAACAGCATACTTAGCTTAAAGGTTCGCTACTTATGGTATTTAACCAATCACGGAAGATTTTGTGGTCAGATAGTGTATAGAACACTTGTAAACACACGTTTAAATTTGTTGTGGAACAATTATTCTTTATTACTTATGTTTATTGGAGTTTCTGGAATAAAATATCATCAATAATATTACTGATCAACATTTTTAATATGCGTTTATTTCACAAAGCCAGTGGTAGATAGATCCGTAAACTCCAATTTTCAACCACATACGTTTTAGAGAAAAATATTCTTAAAACTAAAAAACATCGTGGAAATCGCATAAACTTTAAAATTTTACAGTCTTCCATCTTGAATTCGTAAATGCTCAAAGTCGGTTTGAAACACAGAAATACAAACTAAACACGGAACGGCTGTAAGGCAAATTAAGCGTACACTTTTTCTAGATGTGTTCGAATTCACTGTGTTGGTAGTGGTCAGCCAGTACAGAGGCTTCAAAAAGATATTTAAGCATTCCATGTGGTGAATCTCTTCATTCTACAAGTAGAAGTCTTTAATTCTACTACTGCCTTTGGCCTTCTCTTTGAAACTTTTTAACTCGGAACCTTCCAAACATTCTCGATTATATTCAGCAGATCTGGACTGCAAGCTGGCTGTTGTGGTCATTTAATTTAAAGTGCTTGAAGCAACATGACGGCGGCATTATCCTGTTGAAATATAGCTTCCTTCCATTTCATAAATAGAATAAATTAATTGCTCAGGATGTCCACATATGTAGGTATGTGCATTGATTTACAGATCCTGTGATCATCATCAGTATACACATTCCAAGCATCCTGCTCCACACTGTGGTCTTACCATCCCCATATTGTTTCTGAGAATTGAGCAGGAAGGAAGGAATTGTTCATTTGGTAGTCGGCGAACTGTTAGTCTTGTGTTTGGCATAAGTTGGAATTTTTTAAATTTGTAATCGCTGAAATTAAAGGAGGCAGTAGGTATGCCACTGCAGAAAAGTAAAGTTTCAAAGCGAAAAACGAAGCGACAGGTGAGTAAATTTATTTTCATTGATAACTATTTGTGTTTTTCGACCTTTAAAGTATTTTGTTTTTGTTTAAAAAACTACACAATGCGCGATCGTTATATTTCTAATTTTGCTGAAATTGTGCAGATGAGAAGAGATTTTGCGATGCAAATATTCCACTTACAATTTTTGCAAATACCGAAAATTTGAAGATGAATATTGTCGAAAATATAGCCGACCGCAACAGAAATTGTTCAGATCCTTCCGTTTTAGGGCAAACGGAAGCCATCTGCGCAGTTTCATCGAAATCAGTTTACCTTTTTTAAAGGGCTTTCTAAAGATAAGCTCTTTTTCGAAATGGGACCGGATTATTATGTAAGTTAAGAAAAGGGGGTATTGTTTGTGCCACTTTTCCTTCTAGACAATAATCAACGATTAGCCCTATGAAAATTTGCAAGTAAAATGAACGAAGTTATTTAATATGCCCAATTTGCTGAATAGCAACGTAGCTTGTATAAAGCGAACTTAATGTTTAAATAAATAAATCAATACTGCCAATTTGCTTCAACTCAAATGGTTGGAAGAAAACAAGCAATATCCTTTGAAGTTTTTATTTCAATTTCAAAAATTCAGATAAAATGTTTGTCTACTTATTAAATGATTTTGTAAAATAAGCCCACTAATGCGCAAATAAATATGTACTGAAAAAAGAACTATTATATTAAACTCTTTAAATATAATTCTTTGTAAGTGTAGAAATAAAATGTACATATGTATTTCAATCCGATGCAATAGCAATATCAGTAGAAAACTTTTGCTTTTAAATTTTCGTTTACTAAACCAAATAAGAAAGAGGAGTTTATGATATAAAGAAGGATATTTGTATTCTATACTTTTATGACACCGTTTTTACAAAATTATGTAAAGGAAAACTTCTTACTCCGGAAGCAAAAGAATATAAAATGAATAGGTTATATAAATTAATTTTCAAAATTTGTTGGCCGCTATGTTGCATAGCAGCGGGGTATTCACCTGTGAAGAAACCCTGTTAAATTAAAAATAAAATATTAATATGAGAATATACCGTTAAGTATATGTACATTCACAGTAAAAGAATTTGCGTTGGATGGTATGCAGCTGTATCTCCCAGAGTCTGACTTTTTTGCCCTTTGTATTAATAAATACGACGTCGTTGTTTCACCCTTCTCAGTGATAACTGAAACCCCGCCTCGCGGTGAATCGTAATTGATTTCCTGAAAAAAAGATAGTTTTTGAACACAATTGAATTCCAGTTAGCAATATAATACTAGTACATATCTATAATTTAACATAATAAGTAAATATTCAATTAAATGTTGAATAAATTTAAAAATTATTATATCAAATACATATTTGCATTAAACTACAGGGTTAGTCAGAATAACTGTCGTTGCTTATGTAATTTCCGTGATTAGCAATATTTTCAGTTAAGTTGCAGGACTGTATTAAAGATACAGTACCTAGATTAAGATAAAATACCTGGATTTAATTTCTTTGACAACAATCTCGTTGCGTAAGGTTGTGCTTTAATTGATTTCAACTGGTATATGTAGGAATAGATAAAATACGAAATATTTACCTCATTATTATGGGTCCAAAGAATAGTTTGTGGTGGCTCTGGAGATTGCTGAATAATACAAGTTAAGTTAACTGTTGATCCTGTGTTTATGTATAGGTCCGGTCCTCCAACAATGGTGGTGTTCGGTTCTGAAAGTATTGAACACGTGAACGTAACTTTAAATGCGGACATAGTCTGAGAAGAAATTATTAAGTACATATAAGCAAATACGACACGATAAGAATTGTTATTCGGATCCTACTTACGATCGTCGAACCGTGGGGCGGTGCGATTTACGTTTCGACGTGTGTAGCGCGGTGAGCGAACCAGTGTCTGGTGCGCGGAAATCAAACTAGTTTGATATTTTAAAAACTCTGAGAGAAGTTCACAAACCCGGCTCGGTAGGCTGGTGGGCACACGAGCCATCGCACATCACTTTTTAGGTAAATGAAGTGATAGAACCACGTAAATGAAGAAAGTAAGTGAAGTTCGACAACCAAGTGCGCTTGTTTTTAGTGAAGCTGTTTTTGGTTCGGCGGTGCTATCGTGTATGGTCCCCTTAAAAGCACCAAACCAAACAAATTGTTCGTGGTTTCCGACCACTTCAAATGTATGGAGAACTAAGTCGTAACAAGCCGATTCGAACAGGTTTTGCGCCAAATAGTGTATCAATGGTGTTATCGAACTATGAAACTTTAAGGGGTTACACCACCATGCCGCTCGAAAAAAGAGGCATAAAAATAAACATTTTTTGACTCTGCCATTAAAAATATGATTTTTATTTATTTTACGTATACATATAATAGAAATAAACAATTTCCAATATTGAAAAAAAAATAAAACTAAAAATGGCGGAGATATGAGTCGCTCAGTGGGACCCTCTTTTTCAAGTTGTTTACACGATATCTCAAAATCTACTGAACCGATTTGCCTGAAATTTGCACCACTTATTTTTAATAATATTACATACAGCGTGTATAAATTGGTTAACGACAATTTACTTGCAGTATTTTATATTCAATTGTTATATTTTTTCAAAGAAAACTTACCGACAACAAGTAAATACATTATAATACCCATGGGCGGTGTTGTAGAAACCTGGCATTCATATGCACCCGAATCCTTTTTTTGAGCATATTTTATCTGTTAAAATATGCATATTTTAATGTAACATTAGTAAAATATTCTATTAAAAACCTGTAGAGTCCAATCGCCAGTATTTTCATTATGTAGTGGAATGAATCGTTCATCAGCTGAATAGGTATATCTACCAACTGTAAGCAAATTAATATCCTTGTGTCGAACCCATGACACCTGAAAATATATTGTAAAATTAAGGAAATTGCAACGCTCAGAACTGCGTTGAACCTACAGTTTTCTCTCCTAAATTTTTCACTCGGCAGTTTAGAAATGCTGTCTGGCCTACAATGGTTGTAACATTTTGGGAAGCAGATGGGTCAAAATTTACAGATCTGGCTATATTGGTATTATTCACATATGTCTGCTCAAAGTTTTCATATTCAAAGTGATTTGCTGGTAAGTAAAAAATTTCAGTTAATTGTACCTATATTATAAATGTAAATTATTTACCACTTGCTAAAGAAAGCAGCAATGTGGACGCTGTGAGCACCCATTCATACATTACGTTCGGCTATTTAACTGGAAAAAATATTAATATATACAAAAACATGGATTAACTCAATTAATAAAATACGTGCACGAACTGCATTTTCGTCAATATATTCGAAGATGAACCAATAATTTAAAACTTCGTTTCGCACAATCTTTTGTAAACAAATCAGCTTCTTCATTATTAATTTATTATTCTTTAATCGAAGTAGAGTTTATGGTAATTAAAAAACGATTTAAACGCTTGCAGTTCATAATTTTTATTTAAAGTTGAAATCATGATTTAGTTTTTTTCTAATAATAAGATAATTGATCGAATTTAAGAAGAAAGCACACTCTTAATCCCACTCCTCTTAAGGAGGCCATTTCAAATCTAATTTGATAATTTAAAGCAATTTTTTTGTCCAGCAATAGTCATGAAATCCATAATGGCAAAATTAATCTTCATTTTCTTATTATGAAAATAAAATAATAATAAAATAAAATTGAGCATTATTAAATTGTTAATACTTACAAATTATAATAAATCGAAGTCGAGTTTTAATGTAATCTAAGTTTCAGCAATCCACAAATTCAACATGTTTACCAGTTTAGTTAATTGTAATTGTTTGCTGATTTTATTTATAATTTCTTCAAAAATACCAATAATCAGTATGTAAATTTACACTTGAAAATTAAAGCTGAAGTTGCCATGAGAGCTTTCATGGAAATTTTTATACGCTTATATTTGTTTCAACGACTAAGTAAACGATTTTCGTGAATTTCTCTAGGTATATTTATTTATTTTCTGCCTATATGCGCAGAATGTGTCATAACACATGAATTTACACTTTAAGAACTTCAATTACACATAAAATTAGCTAAAGTTAAAATCAGAATGTTCAGATGGAACACTTGAGGAGACTTTTCTGAAGACGAGGGACTTTTACGTGTGCGTCTCTTTCTTCTCAGGCCCACTCAGAGCATTCTATTGCATGTCGTCGAATCATGACATGAATGGACACATGCGCACTGCACCAGGAATGCCTTTCCTTTCATGTTCCAGAGCTGGGTGAATTTATGTTTAGTAGACTTTAGTGTGTGCCCGGTAATGATTTAAAGGACTAAAGTCAGAGTTCAGGTGATGCTTCCTTAAACTTTTGAAAAAAAATTTTGAACCAAACGCTTGAATTTCTGATTTTGGTACTGTTTTTTCAAATACTCCAAAATTTAAAACAAACCTCAATACGTTTGATTCAAATACTTTAACATTTAATTTGTTCAAACAAACGAAAAACACATTCAAATTAAAAGTCAGCTCGTTTGATACAAATGCTTGTACGTTTAACTTGAAGCATTTTATTTAAGCGAGTTACGTTTGATTCAAAAGTTCTTGGATTCATTTTGAAAATTTAGAGTATTTGATTTGAATGTGCTAAACATTTGTGACAAAGGTTTTCACATTCATTCAAAAAAGTTGGCCGCATTCGATTTGAACGCGTTACATTCAATTACAATTTTTGCATTCGTTTTAAAGATTTAGGGCTTTTAATTTGAACGCGTTGAACATTTGGTTCAAAAGATATTCGAGTTCATTTTCAAAAATTGAATGCGTTTGATTTGAACGCGCTACATTTAATTTGGAAGTTTTTATGTTCAATTTAAAAATCGAATGCTTTCGATTATTTGAACGTACAGAATGTTTAACCCAAACGTAAACACCTTTGTTATAAATGCAAAACTTGTTGACGGTCAACACGTTTGGATTGAACATTCAAAGAGTTTGAAAGCAAACGTGTTTACTATTTGCTAAAATGTTTGATTTGACCTGCTTTTTTGTTTGTTCTAAATAATTCTGTTTTCTCAGTGTAGTTTTAGCAATAATAATTATAATCTAAAATTGATTTAGGGCCAAAACACATACATACATGCATAGTTTCCGATCCGATCGATCCGGCGATCTATCAAAGTTGAACATATACCTAATGCTGTGTAATTGCACACAATCAGCGGAACGGAGCGGACGAGTTGAGCAACTTTCAACTTTTAAAGCTCTACCCAGAATGGGATGTAACGTAACGTAGCAAACGTTAACCACCCGAAATAGACGCAAGACAACTTGGCGAATTTTGGTCAAATCCAGAAATGTCGTTTTTACCGTAAATATAGAGCGATAAGTATCGAACGTTGCGTTAGGTCCCATCGTTTTGTTGGTTAGGGTTGAAGCATGGAAAACAGATATGATTGTAGTAAATAAAAAATTGATATATGTATATAATGAATTATAGAGGTCTTCAATAAAATTCATCTTTCGTTTATCACTTAACATCACTTTACGTTTCTATTTTGGGCAAATTGTCAGTTTTGACTTCCGTAAGCTCAGTAAATGAAATAAATTTGTTACAGTTTTAAAAATTTTATTAAGAAAGCTCAATGCAAATAGAGTTTTGCGAGTTCTTTCCATTTCACTCGGAATGTAGAAACCAAGGCAAAATCGCTCAGCAGCAAGAAATTTTCAAAGCAAACTTTTATATGTTGCGGATTATTTGACCGAAGACTTTTCTATTCCCTGAAAATGTTTCAGCAATATAAATCGAAGCCGCAGCCTCTGTACTTACCAACTTGGTCGAGCGTCAGGACACGAGAGCAGGGAGGTGTTCGTGGGCGCCGGCTTGAATGAAAGTGAGGCGTAAGGGAATTTCAATGTTGCAATGGTTCCATTGCATTTATATCAATATGCCACTGATGCAGGAAAGGGAAAAGAAATGCGTACGAGGATTATTCACCCATACGTAGAGAAATATAGCAAAGCGAACCAGGGAATAAGGTTCACTGGTAATTGATAAATTCCCAGAACTAGACTTTTCTCTTTTTTGGACTGCGACTTGCGAGATTTTATTGTTGGAGCATTTTAGATTTTACAAGGAGCCCAGCTGGTTTTTAAAACTCCACAACAACAGGCTGAAAAATATATAAAAAATAAAGCAGTAGCACCGAAATGTAGGTAGCGAGGAGGGATGGAACCTTGCAAGTATACTAACCCCGACACTATTCTTCTTCTTCTCAGGCCGTATTAAAAAAGTGATATACAACTTATAAACTCCCTCATAGATTCTTTAACTGCTCTAACCTTGCTATATCTGTATATTTCAATTTCTTTCGCTCCTTCAGATCAAGTGACATTTAAGTTGCAATAATAACTATCAACGTACTTGGCTGCAATTTGCTGACTGATACTTGATGCAAAGAACTAATTTTCCGCAACATGTTCTGGGTTCCAATATTAGGTCTCAAGCCCAATGAAGTGCTTGTACCTGATTGTGTATCTCTTAGTTTATACGGTCTTTGGTATTATTTATCTGTGATCAAAGGTAGAATTTGCAGCAGAAAGATAAAAAATTTTGCAGTTTAGGAACGCAAGCCCGTTACGTTGGCATAGATAGAGGATGCTCAATGAGTAGATCCGTTTTTTTGCGTTGTAGATGAATGGTCACGGTCTTCTGCAACGGTGCTAACTCCTTGACAAAACTTATAAGTCTATTTCTGCTAACTATAAATCTAATGTAAACAGGTGTCCTCAGGTAATTTGTAGATCAATAATTTTCGAGATAAAACTGTTTTTCAAAATCTTTTGCCCAATGCATTATGTTCTATTTCTGCAAAAAATCGCTAATTTTTATTCTGACATGGTCAAATGTCCTCACCTATCTTCTAGACTAGAGAATTAAATTCTGCACAAAATTGATTATTACCATTTTTCCCGTAACTGCGATATTTGTTGAGTTATTTGCGAAATAAAAGTAGTGAAATTTGACAGTTTTATTTCATAAATAACTCAAAAATGGTCAGTCGGATGTCAAAATATATCGGAGCATTTCTATACACAATTTTACCCTCTATAATATTACGTGTGGCGTACATTGTAAAAAGCTTAATTACCATAATTGCAACAGTTTTTTGAGTCACTGTATATTGATAGAGAATGTGATGGAACCATTGCAACATTGAAATTCTCTTAAGCCACGGTTTTCCTACGAAGCGGTACCGTCATGTACCGGCCAGCCATAGTCAAAATTAATATATACAGCCCTATAAAAGAATTTATTATGATTAAGAATAGTAATCTAATAGTATCTTGTCGCTAAAAATTTGTAAATGAAAAAACCTGACTAGGAAAGAGCTGAAAGCAAGCGTAAAATATTGTAGAGGAAGATCAAAACCCTGATTGAATAACAACGGCTATGGATTAAAATTAAGTGTAGCCTACAATTCTTTCTAGCCCAAGGTCTTTCATATTCAATTAGGGATTTTACCTCTCTATGTTTGTTTTCAGCTTTTATATAGTCGGGATTCAGTTTGTAAACTTTTACAAAATTTTTTTAACAATATGTTGTACAGTTATAATGAAAATTAAATTAAAATACAGAAGTGATCTTTTCTATTTCTAACAAATCTGAATATATTTCATCCATTTTTGTCCCGATTTTTTTAGCCACTTCCTGTTTTTCCGAAAACGGTAAATTAAGATAAGACCATATCAATTCTCCATCTACAATGCACCGGGCTGGATTTGATTGTAGTTTACGAGCACTTTTTATAGTTCTAAAATGAAAAAAAAAAGAACAATAAATATTTATCTTTTCGGATCTTTTAAATATATACCTAAATGATTTTGGATTTAATCCACAGAGGTGTTCACGATGTGTAAGCAGTACGTTCTGCAACATAAAGAGCCTTCTATACGTTTTTTCTGGCAAAGGTAAGCAGTAACCGAAGCCGCCATCCAAAGTAGCTAAAAAAATAGAAGAAAACAAGTCCTATAATTTTTTAATTTCGCTTAATATATAATACACTACTCCAAACAATTAAGGGAACAAAAAAAAATTTAAATTTTGTAGTGATTTTTGACGGGCTGTATCTAAGCGAGAAATGATCGTATCGACGATCTAAAAAAAGCGTCTTAAAGCTATAAAACTCTAACACAACGAAACGAAACAAGGTCACCTAGATTATTGGTCCGTTATATGGTCTCCCTATTACCATACCCACAAGCTAAGTTCGTCAGACACATGGGTTTTGTCTAGCTAAAAGAGGGAACAATCTTGACCTAGAAGAGACCTATGCTTATCTGGGTATTGTCGAGTTTTGCTACCGATGCCGAAATCATAACCTATGCTTCCTATACAGGGTGACAAATGGTCTTATTGATCCACCAGAAATCCTCTCGCAATGTTGCTTCCTTGTTTCTCGGGCTCTGCTTAGAAACAATAGAATCCTGGACATCGCCACAACATCCAAAAGACCTACTTAAAGAGTTTGCGTACTCGCTCTGTTCGGCAGCAAAAATTTAGTAATTTTAATGCTGAAAAGTGCTATCGTCGTACTATTTTTTTTTCTGTTCGTAAGTACCCGCATTTAGCTCCGCATTTTTAGCACGTCTAAAAAAACTTTTCACGCCTCAAATGGTTGATTTGTCATACAATTGTGCACAAGACACTGTGCCTTATTATATCAAAATCATAACAACTAATAATAAACGTCTTACCGTCTTTACTTACCAAAGAAGGTAATATGTTTGTTTTCATAATTTATGTAATTCTTCAGTCCATGATTTTCTTTATATTGGCATTGAACCCGAAGCATTGTATTTACTTTTTGTCCCAAATGATAGTCCGCTTTACGTAGTAATTTTTGGCCTTGAAAATAGTATATTAATTACATTTTTAAACAAACGACTAGAATTATTATTATGATTACAATATCTTACCTCCAAAAGATTCACGTGATTCTGGCTGGTACATAAATATAATAAAATTCTCTTCTGTATCAGAAATCAAAAATCCTAGATTAGGATTGTCCACCATGAATTCAATATTGAATACATTCAAAGCTTGAAAATCTCTAGAAACTAAAGAAAGAGTTCGATATTCTTCCTGAAAAATTAAGTTCTTGTACTTTGGTTTATCAAATTGAGGAAAATTTTTACCTGAAACCTTAAAATACTAACTGATTTGTAAACATCCGCTATTAATATAAGGGATTTAATAGAAATCATTTGATGGACGTATATATTTGTGTCGATAAAAGCCACTCCAATCAGATCTTCGTCTTTAAGCTGCCATAAGTATATCTAAAGATTTTAATTAGTTTAGTTCATTAAGATAATGTAAAATGTATAAAAAGCAGGAGTTCTCTACAATTGGGGGTTTAATACACATTTTATACAATAAATTGTTATATATTGGGAAACGTCTTTTTGATTCAAGCCATATATAAAAAGTAAAAAAAAATCATAATTACCTTCTGTCCAACAGCCGTAACTAAAAATCCTAAAACATGTGTAATGGCGGAAACAGGGCCCTTTTGCTCCTTTATGTACACTTCTTTTAACTTATATTTTGTTAAGGGTTTACCAGGTTCTGGAACTACTTCTATGATGTCGTATATTAGGATCTAAGTGTATATTAAAAATCAAACAAATTATTTAAAAAAAACAACCAAACCGTAGTTACCCTTCCTCTTGATGTTATATCTTCACTATAATTGTAATTAGTCCCTAAGCAAAGATATTCTTTTAACCCGGATCTATAAAAAAAAATTTGCCGACATCAAAGTATTTTAATTCTTTTATGTATCGGAAACTTACCTGGTTCCCTCGTACGCTAAGCTAACATTTTTGAAAGCTGTAACATGTTCCCATTCCTCAAGTTCTATAGAAGTGTCTGGAATAACTTCCCATGAGTTTGGGGACACTAACACTATACTGAATTTCGCTAACATTGGATAAATGAATCTGTAAAAAATTTATTAATGTGAAAATGTCGGTCAAAAGGAATAATAAGGCACACCACACCTTTCGCCCTTATTTTCCTCCGTCAGCTCTTTATCTTCTCCATTAAAACGGTAATATTTGTTGCTGTGCTCTGCACCTTCCAAAACAACACAATAAATTCTATTTTCTTTGTGATATACTATTTGCCGAGGAGTACATCGAAGTGGAACTTTTCTGACAGGCCAAGCAGCATCATATGATAGATAAGTCGGTAATATGGATATTTTTAGATCATCAGATTTGTCAAAATGTAAAAACCCATTGGGACAATTGATATTGTTAAATGGTGCAATGCTTATCATTTTTGTATTTCCATGTAGTTTATGTGCCCGGAATTCCCCTTTAGATGTTAGAAAAACGAAATGTGGATTTTCACCCAATATTGCTACTCCAGAATATCCCGAAATGTTAGCTACGGTAACCACAAAATACAAATAAATTTATTGGATTTATAAAAAACCTCTTACCAAAATAACGAATTCTGCCAAGATATTCGTCCTGAAGCGAAAATATATCTGCTGTCAGATTATCTTCGAATGTTTCCTTTTCACTTATAATTATTTCATGAGGAATTTTTTGAAATCTTATTTTAAGATGACCTTTTGAATATTTGAAAACCTACATTAAGGCATATGTCGGGTTAAGAGAAGATTTACTTAATAATCATAAGAAATACTTGATATATAAGGAGCTCCTTAGATGTTCGAATAAACAGAAGTGGTCTTGAACCATGATTTCCCAAAGCTACCAAAGCTATTTCTGAAGCGGTTAGTGTAGACGCATTTGAGAGCTGAAATGCTGATAAATTTTCGGGTTTTTTGTTAATTTCCATACTTTGATTATGCACTGACAAAGGAACAAATTCCATCGAATCTGAAAGAACCTAAAAGGAATTCAGTAAGTATATATAATTTTCATTAATATTCTTTACATTATTTCCGTTTCCGACATTGTTGATAAGGTAAACTAATTTCAAATCTGGCATAGAATATATTTCCAAATTTCCATTTTCACGCGACACTGTCAACCAATAAGTCGGTTTGGGAGCTTGAAGTAATCGTCGCCACCAATCAGAATTCTTATTTTTAGATTGTATTGCCATATCCATCATCTAAAAACACCTCATAAGGTATATTTTATTAAGATACAAAAATATAAAGCAATACCGCTGTCATCTTAAAAGCGCTACCGCCTTCTCCATAGAGAAGATCTTCTTCATCTTCGATTTTCATGTTAGGTTCTGCCTTCATATAACCAAATCCTCCGGAAGAATATAAAGAGCTTCCGGAGGAATTAGCAGTGGAAAAGTCTTCATATTTTGTAGTAAACATACCAGAGACGTCCCTATAGGCACTAATAGAAAGTACCTTCGGTATCTAAAATAATCGTTTACATACAATACTCTGCATTATTGGTTTTAATGTACATACGCTGCTAACAGTATTCTTGTTTATAGCCAACCTAGGTGTTCCTTTTGTTTCCCGTAGCGCCAATGTTATAACCTGTCCATTAGCCAAACGTATACATATATAGGGATCAGCTAAGGATACTTGGACTACAGCATATCCAACATCAATGGGGACATTCTGAATAAGTCGAATTCCCTGCAAAAGCCTTATACTTCTTGTCGTTACTTGGAAGATGAATCGATTATTTCCAATATTTCCAACATAAATTGTAGGCTGATTTGTTGCAAACCCTGTGTGTTCTATTTCGTTTATTTCTTCGCCTGTTTGCAAGACTAAAGAGCTATGACTTTGGCTTAAAATCATAAAATCATGATAATCTTCAGATTTATTAGCTTTCTTCGAAGGCTCGTCAAAAACTGTCCATACGTCCATATATCCTAGAATATTTTGTTATTAATTAATATTGGAGACGATTTATAAAATTAATTGCTTTATTAATATTGTCAAATTTACTCCATTTTGGATTTGCCATTTAAACATTTTCAAGGGGGCCACTTTATCTCAAAACTACGTTTACTACGTAATAATTGAGTTTTTCCCTGAATTTACGTTATACGCTGTATAGTTTAAAAAATAAGTTGTTTGATGTTGGGAGAAAAATTATAATTTTTTTTTTTGTCAGACGATTAAAGCTTTATACCTTATCATGGTAGAACAAAGCGTGTTTTTGCAAATTTTTTAGCGCACTTAAAGTATTTTTTTTGGTTTTGCATTTTTTTAACACCAAAATCAATAGGAAAATGTTATGATAATACATAAAAATTTATATTACCTGATAGTTCGAAACTTGTAATTGTCTGCGGCTTAATAGAATTGGCAAAAACACAAAGTGCGCCATTTTTCCCATGTCCACTTGATGTTACCACCTCCAAATCTAAAATTCTCATATTATCAGTGTTTTCGTCATCATTTTCAACGCTATCGGTTTCATTTGCTCGTTCTCCAATCGTCATGTACCCTATTGGACCAACATTTAAGACGCTGTCACAGACTTCGAAAACAAATTTAGTCAATTGAACAGAGGTTTTTGTTCCCGATCCATACACTTGTAGCTCCTCTTCTTCCAACCTCCTCTTTTGTGCTTCTAATTAAAAATATTTAAGTTGAGCAGTGTTACTTAGATAATTCCTACCCACCTTTTTCTTTATCAATTTCTGAATCGTCTATAGTGATAACAGTGCTTTGATCTTCTTCAGTGAAACGAAGCAATAGGGAATTTCCCAGACGAGATCCTAAGAAAATATATTCTTCCTGGCATACACAAATCTGCATTTTAAATGATTTACTATTTATTCGAATTTTGTATCCTAATAATAAAAAACTTACACAGCTCGTAAGCACGCTAGCAGCTGCCTTGTGGAAATGGA
Organism: Machimus rusticus; assembly: GCA_951509405.1. Taxonomy (NCBI): domain Eukaryota; kingdom Metazoa; phylum Arthropoda; class Insecta; order Diptera; family Asilidae; genus Machimus; species Machimus rusticus. Next base: position 571,000 of record OX608052.1, on the reverse strand, counting down.
AATTTCTTACGCTTCGCATTGAATCAGCGCACAATGTAAGAACAAAAAGTTCACCAGTTTGTAGGGAAAGTACTAACTTATCTGAATCAATGAACGTTATTTGTGCTGAGTCAAGCGTGATTTTGACGCCATCTTGTGGCTCTGAAATTTAAGTTTACTTAAAACTATTCAGAGGGTACGCATTAAAGACTTACTTAAAGGAAATGATGTACTATGATCGGCAATGCTATTAAGACTTACACCATAAGGCGGCACACTTTGATTAAGATAAATAAGGGCATTAGTTGAAGCCACTAAACATCCACCTTTAAAAACAAATGATTTCGAAATTCTTTTAGCATTTCTAAAATTTAAAATACCTATTGGTTTTTGAACAGGTAAAACTTGAAGGCAATCAAAAGGTAAACTTGAAACAGTCCAAATTACGGGATGGACTCTTTGCTGGATATTCAAAGAAATAGCTACCATGGTACAAGTGTCTGATCGTACCGCTATACGCCTGCAATTAAAAAGTAATCACTTAGAAATTTTTATAATATGATGAAGAGAACTAGACTGCTTTTTATGAGCTCGGTTCAATTTTCAAAATTTAGGGCATCCTGATGAAAGAGAAATATGTAAAGCAGAAGATGTGAAGCAATAATTTTCCAAAAAGGATTTCCAACAAAGTTTTAGTAAATTCTCTGTAAAATTTTTGAAACGAATATAATTTTGCCTTGAGTAGGTACATTGTTTCTAATTTATTGTCCATCTTAGCTTTGATAATACATAGTATGAAGTCTAGTTCCATTCTCAAAAAATATTCAAAATAGTTGTAAAGAGGTCCAATCCAAGACAAATTGTCCATCAAAAAAATATTAATAACCTGCGGCGTAAATTGTAAGGAGAAAAGCAATATTTTTAAAATCTACTAGTGTTGCGAACTAGTTATCAATATCTGTATATCATAAAATTTTTTAAAACATGTTATTTTAGTTAGGAACTGTGTACTTACCCTGGAAATGTTCTGACTGGTTCATAAAGAATAAGAAGAGTTGGCTCATAATAACCATGTAAAAATTGTATATCAATAACATTGTCGATTTTTTCATCTAGCTCTTTTAAAGTAATTATGTATGATGCAAGAATGGGTGTTTTCGCAATGAAGTGTGTTGGCGCCTGCTCCAAAGTATTTTATAAGTAGGAATTCATTTGATTAGGACCACTTCTGACTTACCTTCTTCATTGGTTTCACGTCTTGCAGTTCTATTTCATCCAAGCTACTATCTCTCCGGAAGGGCAACACTACCAGTTTTTTTCCGTAAACTAACATTACAGCACATCGGTTATCAGGATCAACGCGAACTAGAGGAATATGATAATGGCCAGTCCATCCCCCCTAAGAGCAGTAATTTTTAAAATGTTTAGTAAAACTCTGATCAACTTACCTTGATATCGTCTTCTTCAAAGTAGTGCAGCGATAATGTTTTAAGAGAATATGTGTCCGGGTCATGTTGAACTACGGACAACTTGGCATCTCGAAAACTTATCAACAAGGCATCACGAGGAGACCCGGACAGAGAAACATGTTGAATCGACATAATATTCCCAAATAGCTGATAAGATGCAGCACATTCCAAATGCATTTTAGGTGGCCGATGATCTAGAGAAGAAAGTTAAATAAAAGCTAATGGTACTTCATTTATTCACAAACCCGAAAATTTTTCCCTCGTTCCGGGCTCATAATCGGGCAGTATTCGATATACTTTAAGGACATTTGCACCGGCTGTTACTAAATTAATTTCAGCATTGTTAAAGAAATGACATGAAATAGCAAATTCTACGCCGGTAGCAGGATGAGTTTGCTTGCACAAAGAGAACATTCTTAAAAAACTACGCTTAAGCACAATATAAACAATGCCGGCTGCTTGTCACTTTTGACAATTCAAAATCGCGTCTGTTTGATACTGGAGGAACGAATGGAGTGGAGGAACAACAACAAAATTCCTGCCTGCCTGGTGAGTGAAGGCTGGGATACAATGGACGCGCTTTTGTTGCGCCGCAAAGCGGAACGATGAGAAAAATCGGATCGCCTGATACAATACAAGCGTGCTACATTTTTACTGGACTTGTCAGTTGGGTCAGAAAATTTGAAATGGATACCCAGCTAATTAAAGTTGTTCAAGTTGCTTATTTGGCTTTCAAAGCACATCAGGCTTTTAAGCAAAAGAAGAAAAAAATAGAAAAAGATTGTGGACGCGGGAGTTGTACCTAAATCGTCCGCTTTATGTTTTTTTTTTAAACTGGCTTCGGCACGCTGGAAAGAGATCCCGTGCAGTTTTTTAAAGCAGTGAGAATGAATTTTGATAATTTTATATTTCTTTTAAATTTAATAGAAAAATGGATAACGAAGCATTCTCTTCGCCAACTTATATCAGGAACAAACTGCCGCAAGGGTGACTTCTTCCCTTTCCTTTTATTGGGTTTTAAGTTGTTCGCAGTGCCAGCAAAAATTTTACGCCTATATTGCCTGTATTGAGTATGTTGTCTATGGGTGAGTATTTATCTCACACATTTTTGAAATGGCTTTGTTGTTTTATCCGTAATAAAATGAACAAGATTAAAGAACGACCTTTTATTTGTTAAAATAGCGACTGGCTCGTACAAAGATTCAATTAGGAATAAAATAAATGAACGTGTTACAGGAGTTCAGCATTTATGTGTCAGTCTCTAAAGTGGCGCTAGTGTAGAGTAATATAGTTTCTCAAAGTGGCGCTGGCGTAGTTAGAGTAATATAATTTGATTTTTAAATTAGTTATTAAATAACATTAAAGATGTAAAATACATCAACACTCTCCCTTATTTAATAACTTTACAGATCCCATGTCGTTACACAATTTTCGAAAACGAATTGAAAACAAAGGTTTTGTCAAAATATCCGCGAGCTGATTTTCAGTGTCAACTTTTGCAATTTTAATTTCGCCAGCTGTGACCAATTCACGAACAAAAAAGTGTCTGATGCGAATGTGTTTCGTTCTTCGATGGAACTCAGGATTTTGTGCCAGTCGGATAGTTGCTTCGTTGTCGACTTGTAGAATAGGAGTCAACTTTAGCTGGTCCAGTTCAGTCAGGAGCCTCTTGATCCAGATGATCTCTTTTGCAGCCTCACTGGCAGCCACGATTTCAGCTTCGGTTGTGGATATGGCAACAGATGCTTGCCTCTGGCTCATCCACGAGATGGGTGCCCCAGAGTACAGACACAGCACCCCTGAGGTTGAACGACCCGTACCAAGGTCACCGCCATGATCTGCATCACTGTAGCAATCAAAACCCCCCTTTTCCAGGTTGGCCTTGTAGATTAATCCGTGATCCATCGTACCTCTCAAGTACCGCAGAATTCTCTTTACCCTGAGCACATCTCGATCCGTCGGTTTTTCCAGATTCCTGGATACCACGCTGACAGCATATGCGATGTCTGGTCGTGTACCACACATCAGAAACATGAGTGCTCCAACAGCTTGTCTGTAGGGGAACTCAGAGTTTAGAGGGCTCTCTTCTGCATCATTGTCCTTGGTGATTGGAGTAGACACAGCTTTGCAACTGCTCATTTTAAATCTCTCCAATATTGTGTCCGTGTAGTGAGCCTGACTCACACGTATGGATCCATCCTGTTCTTGGTTGATTTCCAATCCCAGGTAGTAGGATGCAGGCTTCGAGGTGATCTTGAACTCGCGTTTGAGGTCGTCGATGAATTTCTGCAGTTCCTGTTCACTCTCAGCTGCAATCAGTCCATCATCGACATAGAGAACAAAGAATATCTTTTTCTGTCCTTTCTGTCTCACAAAAAGACAGGGATCCGCTTCACTGCGTTGAAATCCTAAGTTGATAATGTAGCTGCTGAACCTCTCATTCCAGCATCGAGGGGCCTGTTTGAGCCCGTACAAGCTTTTCCTCAGGAGACATACCTTGGCTGATCCATCACCATATCCGTCGGGTTGCTGCATGTAGATGGTTTCCTGGAGGTTACCATAGAGAAATGCTGTTGACACATCGATCTGCGCTAGCCTCATTTTCTCGTTTGCAGCAACACTCAGCAACGTTCGAATGGTTGATGTCCTGGCTACTGGACTGAAGGTCTGATCATAGTCCACTCCTCTTCGCTGAGAAAAGCCTTTGATGACCAATCTGGCTTTATATTTATCGATCGATCCATCGGGGTTCGTTTTGACTCGGTAGACCCATTTGTTTGAAATGGCTCTTTTTCCTGCAGGCAGATCAACCAGGTCCCAAGTTTTATTCTCCTCAAGAGCCTTCATCTCACGTCCCATGGCTTCCCTCCAGTTGTCCTGTTGATTTGATTTCATGGCTTCGCTGTAGGATTCAGGCTCCTGATGAGGGCTGGAAAGATACATTACGAAGTCCTGATATTTCGATGGAGCTTTGATGGACGTACGATCACGGAGTTGTCGACCAATGCCTTCATCTGGACGTTGCTGAGTTTCCTCCTTATCTTGTTGGTTTTCACCTTCATTTTCAGCACTCAGGTCCCAGAATTCATCCTCGTCTTCGCTCTGCGTTTCGTCGTCTATTTGATGTTCTTCAGAAGTAGATCCTTCCGGTTGAACCGAAGAATCCAAGCTTCCTTGAAGTGTTAAATCAATCTTGTGCTCCAGCACTTTCTCCTCGAAGATGACGTCTCTAGATCGAATCAGCTTGCACTCCTCTTCACAGAAGACCCTGTAGCCGTCGTCGTGGTCGTACCCTATGAGGATTCCCTTGTTAGCCTTTGGATCCATCTTCTTCCTTTGCTGCTTGGGAATATGCGCATAGCAAGTAGATCCGATCACCCGAAGATGTTTCAGACCTGGTTTCTTGCCGTACCACAGTTCATAGGGAGACACTCCTTCAACGCGGGAAGGTCCTGTCCTGTTGAGAATATAGACAGCTGTACGGATCATCTCGGCCCAAAGAAACTGTGGAATATGTCCATGAGCATGCATCATTGCTCGAGCAGCCTCAACCACGGTGCGGTTCTCTCTTTCGCAAGAACCATTTTGTTCTGGAGTATACGGCATCGTGAGGCATTGCTCTATTCCTTCTGTTTGCAGGACTCTCCTGGTTTCGTGGTTATCAAACTCCTTTCCGTTATCACTTCGCATCTCTTTGATTTTGTGTCCGACGGTCTTCACTCCTGCAACAAATTGAGACGTCTTCTCTGGAACCTCAGACTTCTCTTTCAGAAAGTAGACAGTCCTGAACTTGGTGTAATCATCCTTGAAGAGAACGAAGTACTTGTAACCTGACATCGACTCGCACCCGAACGGACCGCAGACATCTGTGTGAATCCGCTCTCCCGGTTTCGTTGCTCCAAGCCTCGTTCCGAAAGAAAGACGATGAGCCTTTCCATAGACACAGCCCTCGCACAGTTCACTGTCAACCTGAACGCGAATTCCCAGCTCTTTGACCAGAAGGGACTTCACGTGCCGCTTGTTCTGATGTCCGAATCGTTCATGGTAAAGTTGCAGAAGATCGTCTTTTCCCGCTGCGTTAACTTCGCTGAATGAAGCTCTGCTCACACTCCTCACGTTCAGCTTGTAGAGTCCACCGAACCGCCCACGAACTCCGACCAGTTTCACCTTGTCGTCGACTAAGAAGTTGCACACCTCTGGAGATGAGATGAATTTGCTCTTCACTTGCCGGTCTTGTGCTGCAAGGACTGAGAATAGGTTTCTATGGATCCCAGGGACACACCATACATCAGTCAACGTGAGCTTGTGCCACTCGCCGTCAACCACTGCCTCGATATCGACTTCACCCTTTCCAATTGCTGCAATCCTGTCACCGCTTGCTGTGGTCACTGTGTGTTCGCTAGAAAATGGTACAAGAGTCTTAAAAACATATCTGTTGTTACAAATGTGGCTCGTTGCTCCATTATCCACAAACCAGTCGTCAGAGTTGCACTCTGAGTTCTTCACAATCGCGGTGACAGCACTCAAAATCATGTTTGACTCCTTCTCATATTTTTCTGTGTTACTGGGCTTGGCAGGTTTTCCATCGGCGATCCATTTCCTACACACCTTGATGCTGTGATTAGGCTTCTTGCAGTAAGAACAGAACAATTTCTTTTTATTGCTCTTTTGGAGATTTTGCCGGAAAGAGTTTGACTGCTGGGATTGCTGCTTCGATGAATTCGAGAAGAGTGCTTCTTGTTGAGGTGATTCTCCTTTGCCTCCAAGAGCTCTCTCGTACGAACACAGCTGATTTGTCAGGCTGTCAATGGTCCTATCATTTTTTGACATCAACATCCAGCTGGATTTGAAAGCAAAATAGTTTTCTGGCAGTGTACCTAAAATCTTACAAATCAAAAATACATCTGGCAGGTCTAAAATTATTTTGGTGTCTCTGGACATTTCCTGTTTCAACTCGCTCCACAGATTCTTTAATTTTGAAACGTGCGTTGCGATGTCATCCTCATTTGCCTTTTTGTAGCTGAAGAACTGCAGGCATATGTTGTAAACTTTATCTTCGGAGACGCCGTCAAAGAGTTTGTGGAGTTCTAACCACACTTCCCGGGCGGACGTGAGACGCATAATTTTTTGTAACGTCTCCTCTGACATGTTAGCAGTTAGTACAATCAATGTGTGGCTATCAGCCCTATTGAAAATATCTAGTTCCGTCTGATACGCAGTCTTCGCTTCAGCGGTCGCGTTATCAGGAAGTGCACTTGGCATCACTAACTTGCCTTGAATAATGTCCATACCTCTGGGGATCCCTCGTATACAAACGGAGATTTTGTATTTCCATGTGTTCCAGTTCGCTTTTCCCTCCAGAAGGCCAACGTTGATTATCCTAGTTGAATCCATTATGAATTTACGTGGCCTTAATTTCAAAATCGGCTTGTCGGAATTTTCGTAGAATCGCTCCAAAAACCTTTTTGGTTTTTCTTTATCTTAATGCGCGACTGGACCCATAACCTGTTGTTTTATCCGTAATAAAATGAACAAGATTAAAGAACGACCTTTTATTTGTTAAAATAGCGACTGGCTCGTACAAAGATTCAATTAGGAATAAAATAAATGAACGTGTTACAGGAGTTCAGCATTTATGTGTCAGTCTCTAAAGTGGCGCTAGTGTAGAGTAATATAGTTTCTCAAAGTGGCGCTGGTGTAGTTAGAGTAATATAATTTGATTTTTAAATTAGTTATTAAATAACATTAAAGATGTAAAATACATCAACAGGCTTCATTTTTTTCGGCGTATTTCCACTCCATATTCGTTCGTTCCTCTGCGGTTCAACCCAAACGTTCCGGTATGAGTTTCTGAATACGTCTTTTATGTCAGTGTTCATTTTCTAATTGTCAGTGGCCAGTGGCCAGTGGATGCTTATTTGCTTGGTACAGTTTTGACCTCTTTAGTCGTGGCCAATTGTTATCTCCTTTCGACTTTTTATTCTGACATAACTATATGTTTTCGTTTTTCATTTTAAAATGGTCTGTGAGAGATGTGAGCAAAAATTGTCTAAGATATGCATACCAGACCCATGGAAAGCTGGTGCAAGAAATATAAACCAACCTGGAGGTCGTAAAATAAATGAAAACAAAGTTTTGGCAAATGCCAAAGTCCGATACAGTCCTGTTGGAGAGAGTTTACCTCCTTGCAGGTAGTCAAGCATTTTGATTTTCCCAATATACTTTTTACATATTTTTGCAGAATATGCAGGCAGAAGGTTCATCAATTAGGATCCCATTATTGTCAGTCTTGTGCGTATAAAAAAGGCATATGTGCCATGTGCGGGAAAAAGCTACTTAATACAAAAAATTACAAACAAAGTTCAGCATAATTTTATAAAAATAAAAAATATCTCTTTATCATCTTATTTTTACTTTGGCGATTATCCTTATGTGTATTTTAAATATTGGGTGTTGTTTTTGAAGTAATGTTCGACACAAATCGAAAATAGCTTGAATTGCAATTCTAGTAAAGGTTGTGCAATCTGTTCGAAAGGAGTTAGTTTTTATCTAAAAAGTTATAAAATTCTTTTTGGATAAAAACTAACAGAAATGCTTAAAATTCTCATGAACTCTTGGGTTCGTGTGTGTTCACAGCTGTTCAAAGTGTTCTCCGCCAGTTTCGATGCATGAAGTAGCCTTCGTCTTATTCCGCGTGTGAGGTCTATGGTAAACAGTTTGTCCCATATTTTCGTCGCTGCAGTTCCAATCCTGGTAACTAATTCTTCTCTGGTGTTGATTGGTCTTTAGTAAACTTCATCTTTCATCATTCCCCATAAGAAAAAGTCCAGTGGAGTAAGGTCCGGTGATCTAGCAGTTGTGGAGGTTTGTGATGCCATCCCGGGTGAATTACGATTCATCCGTCCACAAAATTCGGTCTAGAAACTTATTTTCTAAGTCGGACTCGACCAGCCAAGTGCAGAGCTGCAATTCTGTCGGAATCTCCTTGTAGTAGTGCTTGAACCGGGGTATGGTGGTATGGATGTAGTCCCTCTCGGTTCACAACGGTCCTAACCGTCGTACGACCTGCCTGATGCTTATTTCAGGGCTGTTCCTGACGAAGTTGAGGATTTGTTGGTCGGTGTCCGTTGAATCGGCTGGTGTTCCTGATCGCGTTTCTGCCCAGGGGGCGGTTACATTTCCGGTTTCTCTTAACCTTCTGAAAGTCCTTGAAAATACCCTTCTGTTGGGTACACGCCGGTTCGGGAATCTCCTTTGGTATTCCCGTAAGGCCTCACTATCATTTCCGTCTACTAAACCGTACACGTAAATTATATCGGCATACTCTTCAGCACTGAATTCTGCCACTTTTACTTAATTTTTTCTATTAAACATCCGTTCTTATCTATTGCTTCTTCAACTGTGGTCAATGTCCTTTCCATAATTCATAAGAGGTATTCAGGATACTTAGGAGTCAATACTGGATATTATAAACTAATAACGCCATTTAACGAGATTACATTTGTTATTTTATAACTGTTTTGCTGAAATAATAAAAATGTATTACCTGTGTTTCATAAACAAGCATTTTCGACCTTGCTGTCATAAAAATTGCTTACTTAACGACTTTTTCCATTATGGTGGAATAAAGTAATTAGGTACCTGGGAGGGTATTTTAATTTCAGGACTTTTGCAACCCCTGGGCATGTTGCACCTTTTTCGAAAGGTAATTAGATAGGTAACTTAAAAAAATAAAAAGTAGGTATGTTAATACCGTGACTTTCGGAGAAAAGTGGGGCGAAAGGTGAAAAATCGTGAAAAAAAAATTAATTTTTTCAACTTCCAGGGGTGATTGTGCCCAAGGGGTTGGGGATAGGAGGGTGGTTTTGACCTTTTTGGAAAGGGCTTCAAAATAGTGATTTTTTTAGATCAGTTTAGGGTCGCTGCAATGCGTAGAAAAAAAGATAAAAATTCAAGAGCGGTTCCCATATAAAGCAACATCGTGATTTACGAATCACCCTGTAACTGCCAAACGGTGCGAGATGCTCAACAGCTTGTTTTTAAAAAAAGCTTTTTTTTAACTTATTTTTTATATCTATCCCTGTTGTTTGTTGATACCCCGTTGATTATTTTCAGCGATATTTTTATGAAAAAAACTAAAAATTGAGCGAGATATAACAGAAATCGATTCATAACAATTTAATTATTTGTTATTTAGCTGTGTTTAAACATAAATGTGCGGGGTTTTTGAGCATTTTAATTGCCATGATTTGGACCTCACCCCGCTTACGCATACGATCATAGCCTAGTTTGGGAGAGAGAAAAGCTTTTTACTTCTAATTATTTTATATCGATCCCAACGTTTAAGGGGTAATAACATAATTTCAAATTAATTAATTAATCAGTTTTGTTTTCACTAAAAAAAAAAATTTTTCAAGTCCTGAAATTTTAAGTCTTTCCTCTCCGAAATATGTATGTTAGATAATACGAGCCAAAAATATAATTTAAAAACAATTGTTACTGGCTGTTTGTTGCATTGGAAATCAATATTATAATTCAAATATAAAAGTACTTCATAATTATTAGTCGTTAGCTTGTTGTTTTTATGTTTTGATTGAAAAGTATATCTACTGTACTTAAAAAATACAATTTTACAACTTTCTCTTTGGTGGGAATGGGAGGAAATTACGTTCTTATTTTGTCGTACATTGAGAAAGGAGAGGCCCGAAGTTAAGAAAAATCTGCTTACATAATACTTGAATGGCCTCTAAAACCGTTCATTTATCAAGCCGATTAATTCCATAAGAGAAGAAGATTGATGAAAATTCACAAGTTTGATTTCGAAATGATTTTTAAAATACAAATCTAAATAAACTTTGTTCATGATATATTTAACATAAAATTATATTTAGACAATATATTTTAATACATACATACATATTAAGATTCAGAAATTTTCAAAAGTAGAGTTAATCGATTTAGCCCCTCAGCTTGTCCTCACTGGGATATTTTATTAAAGCACGACCAATACTCAAAGTTCTGCATAGTACTTTCGGGATAATTTCAAAGGCTGTGCTGCGAGGAACGTTTATTGCTGTGGAAACAACTCTATAAGAACAACCAGCTGCCAGCCAAAATAAAAACATTATCGCTTCTATATCTCGACCCCAGCCATGTCTTTTAACTTCAAGATTTTGTACAAAATATCTAAACGATCTTAGGTTCATTCTCAGGTGTTTTTTGCAAGTATTTTCATCTTCGCACAAAATCTTTGTTACTTCAAAAGAATTTGGTGACGGACAATAATTTACTGGGACCTGAAGAAATTTGTGAGTCATTATTGTTATTAGCATTTCAATTTTATTTAATTTCCTATAGAATGTTCAGGTACTTCAGCCTCACCCAGGGCAGTCCAAATCCTGTTGCTGTTTAACCCAAATCGGCTCACGACTTGCATAACAAACATGTTTGGATGTTTGCATAACATAAGATGTTGTTAGGTTAGCTAATTACGTAATAACTTAAGACAGAAGATCCCTTAAGTAGGGACTGAATAAATTAACCGACTTGGTAGAAGAACTGAGTTGTGAGATTTGGTTTTTTTTACAAGTTATGTTTTTAATGGCTTATATTTTCACCGCAACAGTTTTGTCCTTCACTTGAGTAAACTTCAAATTTCAAGCTAAGCAAACGAATTCGGGCATGTTAGCTTTGCCTTTTCCTTAATTGTTATAATAGCTCAGCTTGTTCGCTGACGTCATAAACTGTAATAACGAGACAGACGAAGACTTGGATTCGGACAGGCCCTGAACCAATTCCCGCCACCACTTTGCTTCCAGGATAGGTCTATAGGCTAGAAACAGAACCACATGCATTGCTTAGTGCAGTGCTCCGCAGTGCAGCGCACTGCAAAACTGCCGCAGCGTGTGTTTGTGAAACAGAATTTGATTAGCACTGCACTGCACCGAGAACTGTGAAACTGAAATTGCTTTTGAGTAGGAAATTTAAAAGTGTCTCTAAGAGATAGGTATACAGCGCAGAAAGCTATTCATTTTGTGTGCTTTATCTATTTATTTATTTGTACCGAAGCTAAATTCTAAATCCGCCCCTGGAATGGATCTAAGCTAATCTAAATCTAAAGTACAGAAGAAAACATTCCCGAAGACGTTCTCTCCCGAATATTACACTGTTTTATCTTGCTGTTGTGTTTGTAATGTGTTATATAATCTCTGATTGGTTAGGTTTTGTATACGCCCCACTGAAAAAGACGTGTTCTCACTGGCTCTGGTCGATTTTATGATGAAATGTTTTCATGTAAATAGGTTAAGCCAAGCCCAGAATTTCTTTTGATACCAATGAGAGAATATTTAAGGGTTTGGTTTATTCTGATGAAAGAACTCAGTTTTTTCAATAGTTCCAAAAGATAATTCTATCTTAGAGTTTTAAGAAAGGAATAAGACCGCGAAAAATGAAATGGTACATTCGAAAGGGAGGAAGAAAATATCGATAGGGCGGCATAATTGACTTTACGTACTGCTTGCCATTCAGTTTTTGTTCAAAGTTCGATGAGTTCGTGGGTTTGTGCGAAAGATTAAAAATGGATTTAAAAATGAATTCATATGATAAGTGCGAACGAATGTGTCATTCGGTAGACGTTTTTTATGAAAATACTAATGAATACTATAGTTCACATATTTATTCGACAGACTTACAGAAGGGAAAATGTAAGCTTTTACGTGCATAAGTTTTGGATTAAATTTATTTTATTTTTTACTTTTTATTCAAGAACGGGATTTTGTGGTTTTCGTGTTTTATTGTGAAGTTTCGTATAATAAATACAAACCTAAGTGCTTCAGAGAAGTTGTGCATTTATCAGTTTTTAATTCTATCCGTAGCATGAATAAATTCAAAAATTTAACTCTACACCTACAAACCCATAATAAATTACACTTGGCTTAAGTGAAGAATAGGGGTTTCTCTCCGATTTGGATGAAATTGCGCAGGTATACTTTCTGTTTGCCTTAAAACGGAAGAATATTAAAGAATTTTACGGCGGTCGGCTATATTTTCGACAATATTCAACTTTTAATTTTTGACATTTGCAATAGTATATTCTGCAACAAGGTCGGTGCGCCCTCGGTTACGCAACGTCTGAGTTGCACATTCTATTATTCCTTCACGCGTGGGGGAAAAATTATAAGTTGAATATTTGCGCCGCAAACTGCCTTTTCCACCCGCACAATTTTAACAAAATTAGAATTTAACAACACCACACTACACTTCACATTTTTCGTCCTAAAAAAAAAAACACTTTAAAAGCTAAAACACACAAATAATTGCAATCAACTCACTTTACTTTTGTATGACACTTCTTTTTTTGTTAGGTATTGGGCCAATTGAAAAGATTGTACCTTTCACCTATTAAGAAAGAAATAAAACAAGTTGCTTATAATTTTTTTAAACAAAAATAAATATGTATTTGCAGGTTAGTGCACAATTAAATAAAACATTATATTCTAATAACGAACTTTTTTTCTGAATTAAATCTGGATATAATTTGCGCGTATGTCCTGTGTTACTAATCAAATTAACATAAATATATTTATTAAACAGCAGCAGCTTTCATAAAACGATAATAAGATTTGTTGTTAGGGAAACATAATATAATAATTATTGATTATAAATAACTGAGACATTCGTACAAATTTTGTAAAATTTTCGTTTTCTTTTATTGTTATTTTCCTAGAAAAACTATTATTGACCATGGAAATATTTATAACCTAGATTAAAAGAACATAAATGCAATTATTTCCGAAATAATTCACCGCATTACACAACCATTTTTTGAGTCATATAGACACGTTTTTGCCCCCAAACGTCTATCAGGATCATAAATTTTACCGATTTAATTTTTTTATATAATAATAATAATCTTTCTGTAATAATTCACAAATAATATCAATAATAATTAAAAATATATATTTAACCTTCTTTTCCTGCCCATTTTTTAAATAAGTCTTCAGCAACTTTTATTACCTTTTTATTTATTTAATAAATGCGCAGAGCTTTTAAACTCCTATGACTTCTCAGATTGAATTAGAAACAATTTTAATTTTCAAAAAGCCATATGATTACTCAAATGTCAGGTAATATGAGAGATATGGGTGATTTTACACCATATGCGTCGATATTTATGAGAAATCATATTCTTTTTCATATGACTTCTCAGATAGTGTAAATGCTACTTAAAGACACCGTAAAAAGTCATTACTGCGTTAAATTTTCGTAACAAAATGAACAAGTGCTAACGGGATGACGTCACCTCATTTAGAGTTTCCACGAGTGTTGATTTCATTTTCCTCTGAACATTTAGACCAGCCAAACCAATGGATCAGACCAACTTAGTTAGTATATAAAATCCCATAAAATTCTGTTCATTACTTACACCAAGCTTGAAAGTCATAAAGTACTTGCTAAACACAAACAAAAATAAACAAGTTAAACAGACGCTATTTTAAACTTTTAGCTGTATCTCTTTGATTGATAAATAGAAAGGGGAACTTTGTATATAAATATCTTACCTAATTTTAAATTCGTTTACGGTTTACTTAAATTTTGTTTGCAATTTAGATAAACAAATACCATGTACCTATGTCGGAAAAGTTAACATGTTAATTTTAATAGTTTTATAATGCCATGAGCTATATTTATGTAAAGGTATCTGGTAGCATTTGTATTAGTTTGCCCTTGTGTGTTCGCATTCGAGTATTCACATGGTACATTGTTGCATGTTAGTTGAATAAAAATTTAAATCTCATTTGGAGCCTCCAGATTGACGTTATTCATCTCAAATTCAAGCAAATGGTGCGTGAATTTAGGAATTAAAAAAAAAAACGTTGAGCAACCAAATTAAACATATGTATGTACGTAGGGGAAGTACCCACAAAACCGGTTATGAATCATTTGGCTGCATCAATATTTTGTTATTAATTTGTTCATGCACGTAAAATGTATTGCACAATATTATAATGTATCGTCCACTAAAACCGAGGAAAATGTTTGTGAAAATTTACAATTTTTTGGTAAATGGACCATATTAATGTTTCTGGTCCTGACAAATGGTCATAAACATGCATACATTCACGTTATTGGTGTAGTATGAAAGTGCTATTTTCACACTGCCTATGGATATCCGCGGTTTTAAATTTTAAACCTAATCACTTACCACTTTAGTGTGTAATAAACCCAATAAAAATGTACTGCATGTTCAATTCTGGCACGGATAATTTCAGAACGCGACATCGGGCTCGAGTGAACAATTTTTGCATTTTTTGTAGTATTCTTTAATACTTTTGATGAGTATACTTGAATATAAAAGTTTGGCATTAAGTATTGCAATCTTTAAATGAGGACAAAATTTATTTATTCACACACATTTCAAATTCTTCTATATAGCGTATAATTTTGGCGTCTTGGGAACTAACGAATGTATTTTTTAATGAAATCTTTTCCCATTATTTTCTAAAAGCGTTGGTATTATATTAGACAATTTCAGAGAATTTTTAAAATAAAATCAAGAGTGTTGAACCTTTAAAAAAAAACATTGTCATTAAAATTCCAAGAAAAAACGATATATTTTTGCTAATTAAGCTTAACAAATTTGCTGAGCAATTTTTCTTAATGGATTACGATAAAGAAAAAAGAAAAAATTCTATGATTTTTTTGACTGTACTCCTCAAATCCCTTAATATCCCAATTTTTAATGAAAAATTTATTCAAATCAAACAGAAATAGGAATAGGAATAGGAATAGGGGAGACCGGGTACAAAAGTAACGGCGGGTCGAAAGTAACAAAGGCTCTGTAGATCTAACCAATAGTCAAAATACCGCTTCGCTGACATCAGGTGATGGCCGGTGGCGCCCCCCTCTCTTGCATTCAGTAGCCGCGCGCGCCACGCGCTGCTAGGATTTGTGAGAGGACAATAAGTGATTTCACAAGTCAAAACTAAGTTTTTTGACGTTCACTTATTTTATGTTTACTAATACTACTTAGGATGATATTGATGTGAAAATTTGCATATAAATTCTAGATTAGATTTATTGCACAGTGTTTTAATTCATTTTTGTCTAGCACGTTCCGTTTTCAGGTTATCGTCCATGTTTTAACAAAAATGTGGTAGGGTACAAAAGTAACATAGCGCTATGGGTAGACAAATAACATGTTACTTTTGTCTCCGGATTGATTTACTGATTGCGAGTCTGAATAGAAGACTGATACTGAATAGTGTGATTAGAAAAAATTATTATCATACAATAATTTATGTCATTAATTACTAAACACAGTTTCTAAGGAAGAGTTAATAATATTGATTTTTTTTTCGTAAAATATATATTTTTTTAGCATTTAAAATGAAAGTGCTTATTTGTGTTATTAATAAAAAAGGTTTCTAATAAATAATTTGTTGATTTAATATGTAATATCATAATTATTACAAACCATTTTGTCCTGTTACTTTCGACCTGCCAACGTGGTCGATAGTAACAACGGACGAATTTTTTTAAAGTCTCTGTAATTCATACAAAATACACAATAATCAGGCAAATCAAGATACTAATGTAAAGAACATGAACGGAATTTTTATATGGCTATATTAATTTCATCAAAATAATAACACCTAACCAGAAATCAAGGCAAAAGTAAAAAATGTTACTTTTGTACCCGGTCTCCCCTATAAATAGATAATTTTGATTGGGGCAATAAAAATAAGGCTGCTATAAGTAAGACTCTAATATAGGTATGTAGGATTTTAAGCAGGAAATACACGATACAACGGTTGCATCGACTTGTGTTGTTATGATACCGGACCGAAGATTGCATTGGAGCACACACACGGTGCGATTTGCGTGCGATTTTCGTGCAACCCGAATTTATAACCATTCGTTTTCTAATTGCTGAGTTGTTATGATTATGGGATTTTCAAAATAATGAAATCATATGCAACGATTGTATGATTGAAAACACACCATACAATTTACACACAATCCATCGCATGCGACCGCAAGTTTTGGGTCCAGACCTTGCGACCGTGCGATATCGGCCCAACCGATAATTTCACGCGCACACACGATACAATCGTCGCATGCGACTGCAAATGGGCCGACGGTCGGTCGGTACAACAGTTGTATCGTGATTTTCCGCTTTAGATTAGAAGTGTAATTAAATTAATAAGAAAAACTTTAAATTACCAAAAGTGGAAACATCCCTTTTTGAACAGACACTCCTCATTTGTGGTCTAGTTATTTACATAGATTTCTATGACTCTAAAGTCTAAACTCAAGCATTTTGTAGATATTTGGTAATTCTAACATATGTTAGCAGCAAAAAACTAGTGACATAGTAAACAAGCGTTTGGATGTTTATTTACGTTATCCTTATTGCCACCAGGAAATCTCTCAAGTTCTCTCAAACACTTCAATTAATGGATTGCTATACCTTCTGTTTAAATGTAAACCTTTTTGTCTCAATTCGATTCTACTGAATTTCGCAGTATAGACTCAATTATGTACATATTTCATTACAAAGTTGATTTTAAGATGAAAATAAAAATAAAAAGATAGTTTTGAAAGTAAGTGAAATTTCGTATCGTATCATTGGCGTCTTTTATAGTGAAATTAAATGTATGTGGTGGCGTAAAGAGGGCTTTAACTATCTAATAAACGTAGCGTTCACCCAAATAACCAGGAACCTACTTTGGCTTATTCACATTAAAAATATGATTAATATTTTTAATAATAATAAAGACGCCTTCTCCCCGATATTAAGTAATTTGATATTAATTTAGAAGGCATCGCTTTAGAGATATTAGGGTAAATATGTTGGAAATGGTAACTTTAAATGATCTAAATGGCAGCAAATTTATATTGACTTTGGAATATGGTGACCGCTTGAAGGCTTTTTTTGAGCTTTGGAGATAAAAAAAGTACACATTAATTGGTTTGCTATATCTATCTAATAATTATTAATAATAATTGACACGTTTCTTTTGAAACCCATAAAGAAATGGTAGTTCACAACCAAAATTGGAATTACGGGGCGTGAATATGCAGCTGCGTTCTACTGATAATTCATTAAAAGTGTGTATTAATTTTTCCAGTTCGAAATAGTGAGGAATGGACTTCTTTATGTAGTAATCAGCCCGGAGTTAATGAGACTTCTCCTCCCAACATATGCTGTGTGTCCTCTTCTCCTCTATTCCAGCAATATACATCTGTTTTTTACAGTCCGATTGACAAAGAGGGTATGTATTGTTTTTAAAAAGAGATTTAGTATTTAGATTTGCATATATTTCTCAAAATAGATCAGTTTTTCGATGAAGGTTTCTATGCAGCATCATCAACTAACATCATTTCTCCCCCCACAGTAGTGAGAATTGTAAAGAGAAGGAACACTGCAAATAAAAAAGAAAGAAGAAGAACTCAAAGCATTAATACAGCTTTTTCAAGTCTTCGAAATAAAATTCCAAACGTTCCGGCTGATACAAAATTGTCAAAAGTGGGTATTTATGAATTATTTAAAAGTGTAACTTCTAAAATTTTATTTTTTTTTAGATAAAAACTCTGAGGCTTGCAACTTCTTACATTTCATATTTGTCTAGAGTTTTAGAAGGAGATCAAGATCCAGCTGGTGGGTTTCGTGCAGAATTGATATCATCTTCTAGAAAGATAAATGCTGACCGTCGAACAACAACAAAACATGAAATACAGGTCAGAGCTTGAGATTTGTTAACTGTGTCTTCACAGGACCAGTACGTTTTTTTACTTGGATTTTCTCAATACATATTTAAACAGTCAGTTTTTTTTACTATATCGTTATAATAGTGCCCGTATAAGCATAAGGAAAAGCTCATTTTGTTTCCAGCAAAATTAAGTACGATTTGGAAAGCCAATGCCAGTCCAAGGCTAGCGGTCAAGTCCTATACCATACATGTTTTCTAAATTTGCTAAATGATGCGATATAGTGCAGAAGTTCCGTTACTGTACTGTACTATAGTTGATATTACCAAAAATGGCTGATAGTATGTCACAGAATTATTATTATTTTGTAAATCGATTATAGTAATTAGAAATGAAACGGATATCCGGTAACTATTCGTTATCCGACTTGTCCCGTCGGTAATTAAATATTTGCCCGGATACCGGATATTTAAAATAGTTAAAGTGGTCAATTATGGCGAATAAAGGCTAAACTCCTGCATTTGCGGGCAACAAGCAGTTTCGCTTATGTTAGTAAATAAGGCCAGCTTTGAAAAAAAGTTTCCGCTAGAAACGCTACTGCAAGAAGCTGAAAGCTAAAAATCAATTATTACGGTACGCTCCAGTTCAGCATTGGCTTTTTGTGGCACTGTGTTGGTGCCCTTCCGATCGTGCTTTCATATATGATCGGTTTGCTTCAACACATTCGTCGCCCAGTTTTATTCAGCCATGTATTCAGCTATTGGTTGTCCCCCAAATATTGGTGACCGGGCAACGAGCGTGCTAAAGGACAAGGTGGTTCTTTCAGATTGAGTTTTTAGTTAGTTTATGATGAATTGCGACATATTGGGCAAACTTTTTTTGTAGATGTCTAATAAAATTATCCTCAAATATAAATTGAATTAACAATTATATTTTGGCATAAAGGATCAATTATAAATCAGTTTTTCGTTCATATGTCCTCGGCATCCTGCAACACTGTATCAATTTCTTCAAATTCCAAGCTCCGCCTACATATTTTTCATCTCTCTTCCAACGTAGCGCTTAAGCATGCTTGCTAACGACTTCTAGCAAAATTGTGGGGTTGGGAGGAATAACTGTACCAAGGTCACAGATAGATAAGGAGGTAATTGCCGTAGTAGGCTCCATATGTATTTATGTTATGTACATGAAAATTGAAGAATGTGAATGAATATACATATGATATGAAATACTATTATATAATATCTGTTTGCTAAATTAAGCTATGATTTCAGGAAAAAATATTTAAGCCTTAAATATAAGAAGCAACAATTCATTTTGGTGGGTTAATTTGTCTCTTCATATCTTTTAATATGTATTTCAAAAATATAACTCGATGGAACTCACAAAGGTGATGCCAGTTATCAAACAGAAGCAATTAGATTATAAAATCTATTACATTTATGTATGTACATCCCTAGGCGCTGACTTCCTTAAGTGACCGCAATAGAACAGAGTGAAAAATTAAGGTTTCACACTTGCTGTAAGTACTTAGCAATAAAATAATAGCATTAAAATGAACCCTACAACCAAAACAACCCTGCAGAAAAGTAACGAAGCGTGAACCTTACGCCTGACGCGCTCACAATACGCAATTAAATTAGATGAAGTATTTGCTTGAACTTCACCGAAACTCAATTTCTTTATAAGTGGCTATAAACGTAGCGATGAAAAGGGTGTGAGCAGATGGCCTGATAAATTTCTTAGTGCTTTTTCCACTTATTGCGATATGGTTTCAATTTCTCATTTATATAATAGCTGTGTTTCTTCGTTTATCTAGAACATAAGAGCATCTTGCTTAGATTTGAAATTTATCTTGAATTACCTATAGAAAAGATTTAAATTTTTCTAAAAAAAAACATAAAATTGTAATGACTTTTATCAACTTTTAAGTCACTAATTAATATGAAAAATGTTAAGCTTAAAATTTAAAGTTTTGTATGAAGTAAAATCATGGAATCATGATCCAAATTTTATTTTGGGAAACTGTTAACAAGCTTCAATGAAATATAAAACTAATCTGGAAAATTTTTCTATGTTACTTTTTTAACATACATACAAGCTAATATTTTAAATGAGGTTATTTTTTCACCTACTTAATTGCATTTTTAATTTAATGTTGAAACTTATTTCCCAAAATAAGGATTTAAAATTTACATCATCAATGAATCAAGTTGTGACGATTTTTATTCTTTCAAAACTCAAAATCTTGAAGTAAATATTTTTCAAATTAAATTTGACTTAAGAGTGGAAAACAGTCAAATTGCAGATTTTAATGCAATTTTTAAGCAATTTTAAATTTTTCTTATTCCAGATAAATTTAAAATCGAAGTAAAATCTCCATATGTTTTGGATTCACGAAAAAAGCCCAGCTTGTTTCTAAAATTTATTACATTAAAGTCTGAAACAAATAAAAAATGTAGGTAGGTATAGAATATAATTATTTTCATTTATTTCACCCAGTCGGCGAACACTGAAAACCTCAAAGTTGCTTGCGCCTGATCAGACCCAAGAAAAACATACATACATACATATTTATAGGTATATGAACAAGAACAAGCCTCATACATTGCTCTGTTAATCTAAAACGAAATTTAAAAGTGGATGGGTATTTATCAAGATTCAATTAATTATTTCTTTAACATAGGCATTGTCGGTATCGTAAGATGTATGTACATACATATATATGCATATGAGACTTATAAACCTCAAGTGCCTTTTTACTTCCCAAAGTGGATAGAGGAAGAAACACTTAAGATTGTCTTTTAATCCCTAACAGAAAAATCTCAATTGATCGTTAAGACATTGATGCATTTTCTTTTCAGCCAAGTGATAATTTTGACATAAAGAAATGTAAGGGAAGGACAGGGTGGCCGCAGCATGTTTGGGCTTCGGAACTCAAACAGGAGTAGCTGGATGTTATGGAAAAGGACAATTTTTAATAAAAATATATGACATAAACAAACAAATCATTTCTCAATGTACTGTTGTCATGCTTATATAAATATAAACATATATTGCTGTGAAACGTATTCTTAATCTCTTCTGAACCTATTTTTAGAAAAGCACCTCAGAACTGAACACATGGCCTTCAAGTGAGGAACTTATTGCTTGCATCCGGAAATTTGTATCTTTAATTTGATTTTGAAATAGTTGACTCATTAAATTTATTTTAGCATAAGTCTAAAGGAATTTTGTTCAATATGTATTATCCTTTATTAAAAACAGGATTTTAAAATAAATTTTAATCAAATAGCGATTATTAATTGTGCACGCTTTTTCTTTACAATAAAATCCATAATGTAATATTCTAAATTTAAAACACAGATATAGCCCAACCGCTTTCTAATCCAATCGAAAACAGACATCAATTAGTAGGTACTTTTACCCTAAACTATGTACATTTGCTTGCTGAAAATTTCGACTTATAAAACACGCTTACATTATATTACGTAACAAGAGCAGTGTGATTGGCGGCGTAGCATATGATGTTAAAAATATTTTGCAAACCACGAATTTCATGTTTGAGAATTAAGTGGAAATAATTTCATGCTATGACTTAAAAAAAAGCTCAGAATTGGAAGGAACATTAAAGGAAAAAATTCAGAATTAAAAAGTGTTACAATAACAGTAAAAGAAATGAAAAATACTGCTAGTGATTATCACTATGGGAATGTTTTAAAAATATAATTTAAATATTATTAATTAAGGAAACTGTTTTAAAATGAATACAATATTTAGTTATGGGCTAAATAATAAAAAATTGAAAACATGTAATTTTTTGAGTTTGTTAAAGTTTTACAGCATAAATTAGGGTAAATGTCTATATGATGAGACCATCGGTCGGAGGGAGGCGGTGGGGTGTGGAGGGGTCGGGGAAGGTCCAAGGACTTCATCCCCAGAGGTAAAACGTTGGGATCGAAAAGTGGTTGTGCGGGGGGTGAAGTTGAAAATTGTAATATTTGATAACATACATACATATAGATGCCTTTATTGTATACATGATGGGACCGTTGGTTGGAGGGGTTTGTTGGGGGGTGGAGGGGGTAGGGGAAGGGATGCAGGTCCAAGGACTTCATCCCCAGAGGCAAAAATGTGGGTCGAAAAGTGGAAGCGCGGAGGGTGAAGGTGAAAATTGTTATGCTCGCTCACTTTTTGCTATACGTACTAAATATCAAAAGCAACTTGGATACCAATTTTCAGCCTTTTATTCCAAAGCGTTATCGAATAATCGATTGTTTAAATTTCGAAGCAAAAAATGTTCAATTAATGATAGAGTTTCTGGAATAAGACATTTTTAATTGAAAAAGTCTCAGCAAAACGCTGAAATGCTCTCTTCTGCATATGCGGTTTATATCGCTAAACAACTGTTTTAAGAACTCAAAAGTAATTATTAGAGCACTTTTGTGTTTTTGCTGTAATCCCCACTTAATTTAATTACATTAAATGGACATAAATCCAATTAATTCTGAAATAATTCGCCGCACTACGCCACCCAGGTTTTTTGTGGTTTTTGTGCCAGTTTTGTCGGTACGTAAATCAGACATAAAATAAAAAGAATTTGCAATATGGGATACTAAAAGACTAATTTTCATAATTTAATAACACAATTTCTGCCGACAACTTAGAAATTGTGTAAAATTCATTTGGATCTTAAAAAGGGCTAATTTAATGTTTGCATTCCTTTAAAAGGACTTAAGATACAAAAGGAGTTATTTAATAATTTTTGGTGTAATTACTTGATGGATTTATGCAATTAAAACGGAGAAATGCCCCAAAAATGCATTTGACAACAATTCAAACCCACAGCTGACTGCTCAAAATCCGTTAAGAGGGAACGAGAAAGTGCACCATTTCGATATAGGCATTTTGTCCATTTCTATATGCCAGTGCTTGTGCCTTTAGTTTGCTCTACTATCAATTTGCTTTGAGCACTTGTGTTGTGCTATTGGCAAGAAGAAGACGTAACTTGATGTTGACATTTGCGTAATTGAAGTTTGAGAAAAATATACAAATTTCTAAATCATTGTTAGTAAAACCATTTTAAAATGAGTGACCGGACACCAAAAAACTTACAGGTAAATTAATGGTAACTGCCAAGGTTAAACTGTTTTTTTGCGGCATTTGAGAGCCTATTATGGCCTATAAGAAGAGGTTAGGCAATTGGTCTACGAAATTTACTAACTATGCGTGTGTTTATTTATTCCATGGGAGGAAGAGAACAATTGAAATTTTCACGGAATATACGGTAAAGAATGAATAAAGAAACGACGTAGAATGCGATTTTGAGATTTATTTGTTCACTGACAGTCTGAATAGCTGCATAACTTTTAAGAAGAACACATGATAGCTGTATACATATCGTGTCGAAAATCCTTGAAATTGCTGAGAGGCTGGAATTGATCACGATTGAATGGGTCCCATGGCCGACGGGACGTCTGAGAGGCCTAGGGTCCTGTTTCGGCTAAAATATAATATATAAAACAAAAGAGATAAAAGGGCAATCTATTTGGTCATAACATTATTTCAAAGTATTTTGTCCCATCGCAGCTCGTGCAGTTCAGTTCAGATTATTGTCTTATTTTATATTTTTGAAAGCTTACAGGCGAATATTTCATTTTTCCACCTCCTGAGACCGATCAAAAAGAATAGATTAGCCCTTAAAAGGACAAAAATGAACATACTCTCTGATAGCCAAGGCGCTCTTCTCGTGGAGCTTTCGTTCAAGACTCGTTTGACTGTCTCCGACGCTCGGTTGCCTCTAACAGAGTCACAGTCGTTTGGGTACCGGCGCACTCCGGTGCTGGGGGGAAATGAGGTCGCTGATGAACTGGCCAGAGAGTGGTCTTCAACAAGGTACCAAGTCCCTGAAACCTACTGCATTGGTTGGTCTACAGCCAAAAATATGGTGGACGGATGGGTTAAGATAATGCTAACCCTATATTGGAATAATGCTCCGGGGTTACGACGATCTAAGAAGCTTATTAAATAAAGCCTCTGTTTATACCAACACCACCGTCTTGAGCAAAGCGGATCTTAGACTCCTGGTGGGTTACTTATCTAGGCGTCCTGTGGTTAGACATTACCTTCATAAATTAAGTTTCTCAGTTGAGACAGAATGTCGTCTATATTTCTTCGGGGTAACGGATCGTCTACTCTTCTAACGGGGCTTTGGCACAAAAGACTTAGAGCCCACCATATTGGTAGCCCCGCAATAAAAATAATAGTGCAAACTGATACAAACATAAACTGTTTGGTAGGAAAAGCTTGGCGCTCATTTTTAAACTTGTAACGGGAAAGAACATTATTTTAACTTTTGCAAAATATGTAAACATTGTTCGAATAGAAAAAATTTATGGTAATTAAAGGTAAGGATAAAGAAAATGTATACAATTTATTAATTGCAAGAAAATTTATACTTTCTAACATAAATAAGCGGGTATTTAAATGATTGAACACCTTCGTAATAATATTAACTTAAAATTTTCGTATGAAATGATATGCCGCACGGACGACAACGTATTACCGCCAAATACATACATACATATAAGTTCATATGTCCATAAAGTGAAATCTTAGTGTTAAACATAATCTTAAGCTCGACGTTGACTTTGTTTTATTTCCGTTCCATTTAACATAATTGAGATCTAATGTAAATTTTTTAATTCAGGGGTTGCTTAAATTTGCAATGGAGGCAACCAGATCAGAGGATGCTCCGAACTTAGCCAGAATGGAACAAATGGATGAAGAGGTAAATAATTTACAATTTTTTTTATTTAGCTTCACATGTATGTAAATATGGTTGGTTAGGGCAAATCTTGCAAATAAATTGTGAACCAGTTCCCGTTGTCGGAAAAAGATAAAATTTGGTACACTTATGTACACCCATATGCAAAATAGTATATTTAACCATATTTCTACCAGCTTTCGACGTTGACCGCGTTACCTATTTATTATTTGACTTAAACTTAGTAGTGCAAAAATGATGAAGCACCGGAAGTAAAACAATCCCCGCACACTGAAAGAAAAGATTAGAAAAACGAACTATTTTTTTAGCCAACTAATTCAATTAGTTGATAGAACTAAAACAGTGAGAAAAAATATCTACAAAATTAGTTTCCTAACTATCTTAGTAGATTTCCCTTCTATTTTATTTGGTTTCCCAACTTTAGATTATTTGAACAACTAATTTAATTAGTTGACTGAAAATCAACGAAAAGATCAGTATTTCTAATCTTTTTTTTTCAGTGCAGTATAATATTTTCATCTACGTTATACCATAGAAACACTCTAAATCATGACTTACTAAATGAGTCATTTAGCATAAATTACTAATTAGTGAAGTGGTGACACACAGCCACTTTGTGCTGTGAATGATTTCACTATAAAATTGTTTTGGTTTTTCTCTGATCTTAACATTTACCAATTTCCATATACTTTTCAGCGTAAAAAATTTCTGGAAGAAGTCCTTAATTCCATGACCGTTGATACTGTAAAGGAATTTGAAAAAGCTTTGGAAACTTTACAATCAGATACATCAAGCGATGACGAGAAAATAGCATCTATGGAATTACTACAGGAATTTGTTGATAACGTTGATAATGCAAATAACTTCGTTAAACTTGGAGGAGCAAAAGTTCTTATTTCATGTTTAGAATCAAAAAATGCTAATATTAAGAAGTTATCGACATCGTTAATTGCTGATTTATGTCAAAATAATCCATTTTGTCAATCAGAGTTTGGAAACGAAAAGGTTTTTCGACTTTTGATGAATATTCTTAGCGATGATATCGCTTCTTCCGGAGCAATGCATGCGATTTCTTGCTTAGTTCGCCACCATGAAGCATCTTTGTCTTCATTTGTAGACATCGGCGGCCTCGAGTGTTTGTCAGCGGCAATAAGTTCAAACAGAGAAAATGTTGTTATCAAAAGTTGTTTTTTGATTTCTAGTCTTGCTTCTGAATTTTCACATATCCGAGGTAAGACTTAATAGACTTATTGTTGTTGTTGACATGTTTTACTAACTAATGATTTACTATTTTGAAGATAAACTCATAGAAACGGGTAATATAGGAAGTCTTACTTGCATCTTAAAAGCGGAGTTAGATAATCCAGTGATGAATGAATCTATATTAAGTGCTCTGCTGTCTCTAACACGATGTCCTGCTGGCAAATCTTATCTTCGCAAAACTAATGTGGAACCGATCTTAAAAAAATTGATACAGGCTTCGGCCAACAAGCCAGAATTTCAAGTAAGGGGTTTTCAAACAATCCAAGTACATGCTTTAAAAGTCACTGTATTTACAGGAAATAGAAGAATACAGCAAAGAATTATTAGATTTCTTTCAAGTATCCCCCTCAGATGATGCAGAAAGATGATGTGCTATTATGTTTTTTTGTTAAATGTGTACAAAATATATAAGTATGTATTGTATGTATATGCCAATAAATCTTGGAAATAACCAAAATTGTATATATATGTACATATATATGTAAAGAAATGGTCAATTCCCATGGGTTACAAAATTAGAAGCATTTTCATAATATTTGCAATAATACTTGTGCAACGCTCGGTCCTAAATTGCTCTAAACTCTTTTCACATGCATCGACTTATCGAAGATTCAACCGTGCTGTAACCTGGATCATGTTTACTGACTCCATCTCCAAGGAGCAATTTTTCTACCCAGTTGAATTCAAGCTATCGAACTTGATTGGTTTCCAGTCAGTCTTTGTAGATTTTCGGTCGACTGGAGTGTTAGAGCACAGAATAAATATTAATCAGAAGTCTCATCCAAAGATTATCCACAATACGATGTGACACTCGAAATTTTTTCTTTTAAAAATTTGACCTTGGTACCAATACTCAAAAGACCTAGAGGATTTTGGAAGAAGTAGATAGTAATAAGGAAGTCGTGTGCAAGAAAGAGATAAAAAATGAATTGAATTGAACCACTCTACAGGGCGCCTCTTATTTTTTACAACTTTTCTATAAATACACTGCATTTATCATTTATCACTGATTTTTCTTTTTAAAATAAATAAATTGTGAAATAAAGTCTTACTTTCATATTATTATAAGATAAATTTTCAATCTCATATTAGTTTAAGTTGTAAAAATTCAAGCCCACCCCGTACTTTTCGCCACGCACGCACACAATCCATTCACGGCGCCTTTAAAGCTGCAGAATGAAAAAATGTAAACAAACGCATCCGTGGCAAGTGTGTGCTACCTTCCTCGTTCCCCTTCTTCAATTCCAGGCCTTCTCTATACCTGGGACATTGGAAGGGGCGCGCACTAATACCAGGCACGCACGCACACAATCCACTCACGGCGCCTTTAAAAACACGTGTAAATAAGGGATGGCAAGCAGTAGTTCTTCACTGCCTGCACTAAAGCAAAATTTTTCTTGATCCCGTTTTCGGAATTGCATTTGGGTTAGAGCCTTGCGCTTGTATAGAGAGTGTCACATCTATTATTATTTGATCATCTTTGGTCTCATCAAGAACAAAAAATCGTTCTATGAAATAATAATGTTTTTACTGTGCAAACAAAAATTATAAGTGTGTACCGTACTTTTTAAAAATCGTGTGTGGGCAGCTTCGCGTACAAACTTAAAACCGTCCCAAATATTTCTCGCCTTTGATTTGGCCATGGTTTTATTTTTTTATCATCTGTCAAGATGATTAAATTTTATGCGAAAAATTCATTCTTAACTGAAGTGATTTTCCTCCATAAGAATTGTCAGTATGTGCAAATGGACGCTAGAGTTGGTGCCATATAGGTTTTTGTGAGGGGATAAGCGTAATCAAGATTGATTGAAAGAGATATTACTTTACTTAATACTTTCTGTTTTTTTGGTTTTATTTTCCCAGGCGATGTCCATTTGCAGCACAGGTGGTTCCAACCGATTAAATCATCTGCCCCTTCGCAATGCCAGCAAAATTTTACGCCTGCACTGAGTGATGTCTATGTGTGTATGGCCGTAGTTCACCCGTTCCTTACATATTTTATGTTCCAAGATTGCATTTCATACAGAGTAAGAAGAAGATTAAATTACTTTTAAAATGTCAGGGTACGATACGCAGGGCGACGGCCCGGGGTTCGTCGGCATACGGTTTTGTCAAGAGTGGTAATAAAACAAATGAGTTTTCCATTTCATTTAAATATTGAACTATGTAATAAAATCTCTTTGTAGTAATAATATGCTTTATCCGAAAGAAGACAAGGAAAGCAAGGTTCTTTTGTACGCATGCAGGAATTGCGATTACAAGCAGGAAGCCGATTCGAACTGCATTTATGTAAACAAGATTATGCACGAGATAGAGTAAGTTTTAAAATATAAGTTATTTTAGGCCACATTGCCGAATCCATTCGAATAGGATCGAAAAGAGCTTCTTACAAAAGCCCCTTTTGGACAAAATTTCCTTATAAAGTTGTTAAATTTATCACGAATTAATGTTAATTGCTTTTAAATTTTTAAAAACAACTTTTTTCGTTGATGAATTTTCCACAAGAAATGTCAAAAAATATACATATCTAAAGTGAGACTTCTGCCCGATTTACAGTGCGCACTTAAGTTCTCACTTAGCTAAACGCACGGCGAAACTTAGTGACGACTTAAATATTTTCGATTTCACAGTGCTATTTTATTTCACGCTTAGCTAAGTGAGAACTTAAGTATTTTAATCTGTGTATGAAAGCCTCTCATGAGAAACAAATTATTTTGACCTTATTATTTAAAGTCAAAAGTAACTAAAATGAATTTATGAAAATTTTAGAACTTTTATAATCAATATATTTTAAGGTATGAAATCTTTTGATGCGTGTAACTCGAACAATGACTTCATAACATTCTTCATCACTTAAATCTTCGGTATCAGTATTCATTTTTAAAATAAAAGTACCAATTTTTAAAAACAACTTGTTTATTTGTTGAATTTTCCACACGAAATGTCAAAACATTTCTCTAAGCGAGACTTAAGTGGCCAATTTTGGCGACTTAAGTATTGCGATCACTTAAGCCGTAAATTACACTTAAAGGCCCGCGCCCATAGAGTCCGGAATTCGTCCGACTGCGGAAAACGTAAGTTGAACTACATGCTTTCTTATGGGGGTGCACCCATAGAAACGCGCTGCCGCAGTCGCGGCCGGATTGAAAAGTTGAACATTTCTTAACTTTTGATCCGTACTACATGCGGCAAGGAAAGCTTCCAGCGAAAGTTTCTAAACTTTGAAAACATTTTGAAATATTAAACACTGGACTGCTGGTCCCGAGATATAACAGAAATCGGTTCGTGGCAATTTAATTATTTGTTATTTAGTTGTGTTTAAACATAATTGTGCGGGTTTTTGAGCATTTTAATTTGCGTGGTTTGCTTAAAAGGTTTGGGCCTTCGCTAGCAATCCTGTCAGTGACCTGATAAAATGGGTCGCACCTAAAAGCGGCGCTTTCCCTGCAATAAAATCTAACATCCATCGTTTTCTTTTCAATAAAATTTGCTTCTTGATTGTTTTTTTAATCTTAATTTGCCTTTGGGAGATAAAGCTTGCCGCAGAAATTCCGGATTCTATGGGCCATACCTCTGTTTTCCGGACGTCAATAGCTTTAAGCTTACCGGAGTCGAGCAAATTCCGCACAAATTCCGGACTCTATGGGCGCGGGCCTTTAATTCGAACTGTGAAACTGAAGAATGATTAAACGGGAGCTTACGCGACGGTCAAAATTTAAGCTCGCACTGTGAAAATGGGCATAAGTAATTTTTATCCAGAAAGGGCTTTTGTAAACTTTTTTCGATCCAATTTAAACGGATTCGGGCAATAGGAGCCATTGTCTTTCATTGCTTTATTTATTTTCCGTGCAGTGAATTAACACATATTGTGCCGGACGTTATATCGGATCCCACTCTCCCCAGAACGGAAGAACATGCTTGTCCCAAATGCTCTCATCGGGAAGCTGTATTTTTTCAAGCACAAACACGTCGCGCAGAAGAGGAAATGAGATTGTATTATGTTTGTACTAACCCAAATTGTACTCACAGATGGACAGAGTAAATACAAGTTATTCAAAATAATGTTAATATTTCTATTTACTTGGTTTTTATCTAACGTATTATACATATGTATAATGGTAATGGGCTCTGAAATTGCGACTTCTTATTGATAGGAGATCCACTCGCTCGTTTTGCCTTTAAATATGCGAGATGTTACAGAAAACTATATTAAAAGGAGAAGCAACCTTAAGTATACAAAACAAGCAAATGCTTAGGACATTTTCATGAAGTGTTGAAATAATCATTTTTAAGGTTTTGTTATTATTTCTTATACATTTTTAGCATTGCAGAAAAATTTCACAATTTTCTAAAATTGCAGAGCGAACTTTGTAGTGAGATATCGGAGAGGATCTTCATTTACTGTAAGCTTTAGTTTTCCTAATATCGGTCTGAGCGGGCCGGCCCTACTATTGAAATCGTTCAAATCGGATCGTAAAAAGCTTTAAAAACCCGCTTTTGGACAAAAATTTGTTACGCTTTGTTGCATTTCGCGGTGTTGACCATCGTGATTTTTTCTTTAACGGTTTTATGATTCAAAACGAAAACAGTGCTGGTGATGATTTACCTCGTGTTGTTCTTTAAAATAATAATTGGAACATCTTGATTTTAACTCACTTTATTACCTAAAGGGTACTTCGTACAAAAATATAATACAAATTCTCATCGCACACATGGGCACTAAACCGGCTGGGTTCGGTATCGTCAAATGATCGTCAATCAACTGCACCTCAGCTGCAATTGATGCAGAAATTACTACTCTAGTTTGACAAAAGCAAGCTGCTTTCGTCCAAACCTGTGCTGCAAAATAAAATTAATAATTTGTGTACTTCTTTATTTATTTATTTATTTATTTATTTATTTATTTTTTATTTCGCTTAATACAAGCTACATGGTATACAAATAAACAAATAAGCTTAAAACTAAAAACTAAAACTAATTAACAAAATTGCTTAAAAATAATTAAAACTAAAGGGAGTTAAAAAAAAACAGAAGGCAGAAGAGAAAGCCAAGGGGAGGGGAAGACTAAAGTGGAAGATCGGGGTTGATGAGGGCACGTCTAAGAGAGGCTTTATCTACGTGAAAGTCAAAAGGGGTGGAATTGTTAACTTTACGTAGCATTCGGGTAACAGGTTCGAAGTGTCCGTAATTGGTACGGTGGGAATCAAGGCGAAAGAGAGGAAAGGATCTTAAATTGCGCGGATTGGTGTTGAAGGAGATGTTATGTAAAAGTTCGGGACAGTCGATGGAGCCGGTTAAGATTTGATGAATAAAGGTTATGTCAGCGACATCGCGGCGGATAGAAAGAGGTTGGAGATCAATCAGTTTCAGACGATTCTCATAGGGAGGGAGGTTAAGATTATCGACCCAAGGAAGGCCGCGTAACGCAAAACGGAGAAACCTACGCTGAACCGCTTCAATTCTGCTTATAAGAGTAGGCTGCGAGGGAGACCATACCTGGCTAGCATATTCGAGGATCGGCCTAACAAAGCAGAAGTAGAGAGCCTTTCCGACATGGGGGTTAGAGAATTCCTTGGACCATCGTTTTACAAAACCTAAAGCGGAATTGGCTTTGTATACGATGTGATCGATATGGGAGCGGAAATTAAGTTCGCTATCACAGATAACGCCCAGGTCGCGCAAGGAATTCACAGAAGGAATGGGTTGACTAGAGAGCGAATATACACGAGGACTGGTGGGAAGACGTTTGCGGGAGTAGGTAATGGATTGGCACTTGCTAATGTTCAAATCCAAAGAATTTTTCTGGCACCAGGTAGAGAAGCTGTGGAGGTCGTCTTGAAGGAGTAGGGAGTCGGCCGGGTTGGAAATACGTTTGAAGATCTTCATGTCATCGGCATATATTAGTACTTCAGAATGTTTGAGTACCAACTCGACATCGTTTATGGTCAAAATGAAGATCAACGGGCCAAGGTGACTACCCTGCGGGACCCCAGAGTGAGACGTAAAGGGGTTAGAGACCGCTGAGTCGAATCGGACCCTATATTTCCGGTTATCGAGATAGGATTTGATCCAGGAGATAAAATGGGGTTGGAATCACCTGAGAGCCAAGGATATTAAACTTGAAGAGGATTATTTGATGGGAGATTTTGTCAAAGGCTTTACTAAAGTCAGTGGCGATAACGTCGATCTCGTCGCCATCTTCCATAGCTTGAAGGGTACGAGATACGAAGACTGTTAAATTAGAGGTTGTGGACCTTCCTTTGACAAAACCGTGTTGGGCTGGCGAAAGAATGGACTTACAGTGGAAGGACAAGGAATCGTAGATGATGCTCTCGAAAAGTTTGGGAATGAACGAGAGTTTGGCAATGGGACGGTAGTTTGAAATATCCCCTTTGCAACCTTTTTTATGTATAGGGACGATGAATGAGTCCTTCCAGAAAGAGGGGAAAGTGCCCTCAGAAAGGGAAAGCGAAAAGAGAATTGAAAGAGGTTGAGACAGGTGTTCGGAGCATTTCTTAAGGAGAATGGCGGGGATACCATCAGGGCCAGGGTTGGAATCACCTGAGAGGGAGCTGATTTTGGCAGCGACAAGGGAGGGATCGATGTCAATGGATGAAAAAGAGGTTTGAGGGCAGTTGCGCAAATAGGAAAAATAGTTAAGATCGGGGATCGGAACAGAATCACTGAAGGATTTACTGAAGAAATCTGCAAAGAAGTTTGCGATAATGGAAGGGTCAGATGATGAAAAATCACCAAGTTTTAGGGTCGATGGGTAGCCATTGGATTTAGTCTTGATCTTGATAAAGTTGTAGAAGTGCTTAGGGTCAGAGATAAGTTTATATTGCACGCGGTTTAGGTATTCATTGTAGAGAGATTCGCAGCGATTGGAAAAAAGAGAAGAGATAACGAGGTAAGAGGAATAGTCAGAGTCGGATTTAGAGATAAGGAAGCGGTGCCAAAGTTTGTTTCTCTTGTTGCGAAGCGACCGAAGCTCTTTATCATACCAGGGAGGAGATGAGGAGCGGATTTTCCTAGGTTCGAAGGGAACACTTTGGGATATACAGCTAAATAGAAGGTCGTAAAAGATGTCGACAGCGTTGTTAACATTTAATTGGGGATTATTTAGTGTGGTAGATAAGTTGGAATTGCTTAGGAGGGAGTTTAGCTTATCAAAGTCAGCTTTAATGAAATTAAAGTGATAATGGGTTTCGGAGAAGGTGTGAGTGGATGAAGAATCATGGAATAATGTGAGAAAAAGAGGAGGGTGATGAAGATCAAGGGTGGATAGAAGGTGACTGCTTTCAACAACAAGAGAATTAATAGGGTTAGATGAGAAGACCAGGTCGAGTTGACGATCTAGGTAATTTTTGAAACCACTGACTTGGCAAAGACCGGAGTCAGAAAGGTGATCAATAATTAACTTTTCTGAGACAGAAGATATGTTCGTGGGGTAGAAAGCAGAGTCATCATCAGAGGGGGACCATTGTAGACGAAGGAGATTAAAGTCGCCCAGGACAATAATGTCATCAAGAGGGTTAGCAAGAGCAGACAGGGTATCAATTGCATGGATTGCATGCTTATAGGCGTCTAAGGGTTGGGCAGGGCGAATGTAGCAGCAGAGGATGAAGAGAGAACGGCGGGAATTTTGGGTGATTTTTACGGATATGGATTCAAATAACGATGAATCGGGTAAGGTGATTTGGGAGGAATTGAAACGATTATGAACCGCTAGAAGGACGCCGCGACCAGGACCGCAATTGCCGCCGTCAGAGCGAAAGATACTAAAGTCAGACGAAAATAGTTCATGACTGTTAATATCAGAAGTTAAATTAGTCTCAGTAAGAGCGAAGATGTCGAAGGGAAGAGATTGGGACCTCAGGAAAATGTGACGAGTTTTGGAGCGTAACCCGCGAACATTCTGGTAGTATAGGGAAAGGTATTTAGTAGGGGGGTTATTAACAAGAATAGGGGAGGGATTAGTGAGTTGGTTAGGAACAAAAGTAATTTTTAGCATCAGTGCGGGCTTTCTGAAGGTGGGAGACACGTTTGGAGCTAACATAAGAGGCGAAGGAAGTAAGATCGTCAGAAACTTTTTTTGAAGGGATGTTGAATGCTTCATGCTTTGAAGATAAAGCCTGAGGAACAGCGATATCGCTCTCGGAGCGTAGTAAAATCCGACTAGTGTTAGTGAAGACAGTTTTTGGATTAGTCAACTAGTGACGGCGAGAAAAAAACATTTTCTTTAGGGGGAGTAACAAAAGAAATTAAATTATACAATTGTTATTAGAAATTTAATAATCAATCAACTTCCTCATTATTGACACTTTTTCAATTTGAATAGCACTTTTTTCAATAATTGAAAAATTGTATAATCATTAATGCATAAGCCCCTCCGAAAATTCCTTTTTAACGCCGTCAATAAATACTGGGTTCCCTTTTATAGTGACGCAGATGGTTCAGCGCATTCGTCTCGCTTACTCATTGAGTACCTCTCTTTCTAGAGAACCAAAGGGAACCCAATCTTTTTTACTACGCTCACGTACAGGGATTTTACACGATACAGCGTTTCCTTAGGCTTTATCTTCAAAGGCTTCATTATATTTAAAGAAAAGTTGCCGTAAGGTAGAGAGGTCGGTGGGAAGACCTTCTTGGTGAATAGAGACAAGGACATTTGTTTTGGTCTTGCCATCGATACAGACGGAATCCGGCTTATCATGGAGGTAGGCTAGGAATAATCGGACGTTATTGTAAATTCTGTGGTCACGTAGACGTGAAAGCAGATAGCGTCCGTCGTTAGATTCAGCAGATCGCATAGTAAGTTTCACGACGGGGGGAGAAGGGGGTCAAGGAAGGAAGGTTGGGGGACTTGGGTGTTAGGGGAAATAGAGTTGTTGGTTGTGGCAGTTAGGGGAGAGGAGGCGGTAGGCGCCAAAGGACAGGAATTCGAGGAAGAAGTGGAAGCAGGTTGATCGGGGGGGTTGGACTCAACGAGAGAGGCAGAGGAGGATGGAATAGAGTGTGAATTGCTGACGGGATTAGAATGAAGGCTAGAAGGAGGAGGGTGAGAACTGGCCGCAGAAGAAGAAGATTTATGATCGACTGGATTGAGGACATGAGATTTTACAAAATTGGGGTATTTAATCGCGGTACTAAAATTAAAATTTGGAAAGATGCCCGCTTTATGGTGCCAATTGGAATTAAGGGGGGAAGAAGGACGGGGTTTAGGGCGACGTTGAGAGGAAACGTTAGTTTGAGGTTTGGATTTCCCAGGGTTAGTGGAGGTAGATTTCACTATATTACGGGAGGAAAAAGAGGAGAGGGGAGGAGCGCTTGAACGATTATTTTTAGTTTGCGGAGCTTTCTTAGGTCTAGAGTTAGGCTTAGAAATTATAGTGGGAGAGGTAAACCTAAATGAATAGTTTCCTATTTTCATCCATATCTTCCCGTTAAAAGCTCACCTAATCTTCCCAATGTCAATAGCACAGGACAAGTATTCGCACTGCAAAAAATTTAGTTCTGCAACAATAATCAGAGAATTTGAACGTTCCTGTTATATGGGTATTTCAAAAATTAAATAGAGGGAGGAGAGGGTGCGCTGATTACCAATGGGGAACGCTCAGGCAAACGAATGCCTGATATTCGATTCGTCCAACTGGAGGCTCAGTTTTACTTAGCCAATATTGTTTCTCAACAAAGTTTGTACGAACGTTCATTTTACGGACGGACGGTACCTGCTATCTCGCTTGCGTTATCGTGGAATCTATGAAAATGTGCGCATTTATCCCGCTTACCTTCACAACAAGGCCGACTACGTCTGCGTAGATGGTAAAACTAAAACAAATGTGATGATCTCCTTGCATCAAGAAGGTCTCCCGACTGACCCCTCAGTCCTGCGCCAATTATTTTTCAAATACCAAGAAGCTTTCAACATTTCTCCCCAAAAAGTTTCTGAGGATCTTTCCACCTACGCATCTTACGTCAGTTCCAAACGTGTTCCCCATCTTCAAAATTCTCGCAGTGACTCGAAAAACTATTTTTGTTCCTTACCTACCGAACCTACCTAATTCAAATCAAATGTTATCACGTATTTTGTGAACACTAATTTCTCCTCATTACGGACATTTTATATAAATGTATGTATATGTATGAATGAACTGTTAAACAAAAACATTTGTTTTCATTAAAAATATTTTCCTTGACTCAAACTAAATTCAGTATTTATACCATGAGTCCTCATGAATTATTTAAACATTCTTCTTTGTGGCAACTGAAATGAGCTTCGAAATAATTTAATTTAGGATACAAGTCAATTTAGAAAGGCAAGTTTTTGTTCAATTGCTTTGTGTTACACTCCTTTTACATTATTCTTTCGCTTGAATTAATTATTCTCTGCTGATGACTTATTTAATGAAATTGTCTGATCTTAATTGAAATTTTACTTTAGACGCCACAAGATTGCGAAAAAGATTTAATTTTTTATTGGTCAACAGATCAAAAATATTGCGGCAAAAATTGAGTTTGAGAGATTCCCTCAAGGATTTTATTGAAACCTTGTAGGAACATTCATACCAAGTCGGTAGCTTGGTATTTACCAAAATATGTATTTTAGTTATCAACTTTAAAGTGACAATTATTCTCCATGAATTTTTTTATATTCTTAGGTGAAAATTGTAAAAAATCTTGAAATCGAATTCTTTCCTTCTGAAAATAATGTTACGCGAGTGCTAACAATTTAAATTCGAGGTATTTTAATGAACATTAGAGTAAAAACTAGTCAGTAGCACATGCGTCAAGCTGGCAGCTAATTATGTGCCCAAATAAAAATTTTTGTGCTCGGTTATTAATGCGGCAAATGACAATGGTTAATTTGGCGTGCCAATTGAGGGGGAATAAAAAACATTTTTTTTTATTATATAGGAATCAAATGAAAGCTAATAAATAGCCAATTCCAAATATATATATACATTGTAACATTTTTTTGCTACCATTTTGACAGGAACTCAAAAAAATTACGTATGTTTTAATTATTTCTTGGTCTATAAACGCCCATAATCTATAAAGCATTAATTACACTGGAGCGTCATCTCTTAAATCGGCTAATAATGCGCTCATATTAAATAAACTAAAAAACTAAAAATAAAAAAGTTAATTAAAAACACAAAAAAACCCGACGGACTGGAAAAAAGAACTAAAATGATGTAAATAAGACACATTTATAAATAAATCAGTATCATTAAAATTGTACTTGTGTCAATACTATTTAACCCTTAGCTAGTCGCACGACAAAAATCATCTATATTTTTTTAAGTTTTAATGTCCCAATTTGAATTACAATGGAAAAATAAAATAAGACATAAATCAACATTTTCTGTTTCGGTTTATGCTACAGACGTGAAAACCTTAAAAAAACTTTTGGTACCTACCTTTCAGAAACCTCAGAACCTCTAGAAAAAATCAGCATTGTAGCTAAAAAGTACGGATGGATTTAGAAGAAACAAATATACAAAAATTTTTTGTCGGAAAACCATAGTTTCCGAGATAATTAACTTTAACGAGAAACTATAGTTGTGCGACAAAAAATTCATGTTCATGTCTTCTAAACCCATAGAAATGTTTCTGCAAAATTTCACTGAAATCCGTGAGGTTTCCCTATTCTTGACTTAAGCCATTCTGACAGCGGGGCTTAAATCAGCGATCCCGAAAACCCCCAAAATATATATCTATTTACATAATATATGCCGTATAACGTTTCACACATGCCATCTTGTTGCATGTCGCATGAAAAAAAAAAATTTAAACAAATGATTTATTTTTGAATGAAAACGATAAAAATACAATTTAATCATTATTTTTGATCGAATAATATGAGTTATGATTTTTATTTTTGATCGAAAAAATAAAAATCGCACTTAATGAATATTCTGTATCAGAAAAATAAAACGCAAGTTTGATTTTTATTTTGATCGAAAAACATAAAACTCAGTTCTAATGATTAGTAATAATTTAAAAAAATTAAAATATTTTCAATAATTATCGTTAGATATTTATAATAAAAATTAAAACATTATGATAAAAATTAATTTTTTGGATTTTGATCATAATGATTACGGCCCCTGATATTTACATTTTTTTTCTAAAATTTTCTTAACTAAATAACTTAAATTAACTTAAAATGTTACTTCTTTTCAACATCATCTCTTTGATGGTAGATTAATTTTTCATCTTCTCCTTTTTAGAGCCCTTCAATAAAAACCTTCTTCAATTAGTTTATTTTACTTTAATTTTATTAAACTAGTCATAACTTATGTAATTTGTTTAGTTTTTCTTAGTTTAGTTTAACTTAAGTCATCTAATTGTAAGATTGCATTTAGCAAAATAAATAAGTATAGATAAATTTTTGTTAATTTTAAAGAAGATAAAAGTTATTTTTGGAAAACAAGTATTTTGTTCTGGGTAGCTTTCACAATAAAGGGCTAACATTTCTAAAAAAAGTTTTGATAGTTTTGGAGTAAAAGGCATTTTTAGATGCCAGTTGCGCAGTTGCAATACAAATAAGAAAAAGGAATCCAATATATTTTAATGATAGTGACATAATTTTTTAATCTAATCTGCAATTAATGAAAAAATACAAAAAAGTGGTTTCTAAGTCTAAGGTTTTTGCAAAATGTTCATGTAGTTTTTGGCAGAAGAAC
This sequence comes from Machimus rusticus, assembly GCA_951509405.1. Classification (NCBI taxonomy): domain Eukaryota; kingdom Metazoa; phylum Arthropoda; class Insecta; order Diptera; family Asilidae; genus Machimus; species Machimus rusticus. Next base: position 532,097 of record OX608052.1, on the reverse strand, counting down.
CAAGTTCTTTAATTCTGTATCAATTTTCTTTAAAGTTCTGTTTAAAAATCAGAAGCAATTTAATAAAAAATAATCACAATATTAAAAAATATATATTGATTCAACTGAAAAGTTCTACATATATTGGTTCGGTTTACGTAACCAGTGCTCTATAATTCAGTATAAACTTATTCAAGAAATATACACTTTGTAAGAGTCGCAGTCTTGTTGATTGTATTATATTAGAAGAGGTTTCAAGTATGTCTTTCTAAGTGCGTTCCCGCTTGCGTTATAACTCAACGGTTAATTTATTTTATCTATGGTCGAAATTCGACCTACTGGGGTTACTACGAAAAATACGAATGTACACAGCCTACTATGTCTTTGAAATCGGCACTGTCAATAATAAAATTACGACAGTTTGACCACAGACTACTTGTATATTATACACAAATTTAAGCTGCACTTCTTCTCTATATAAACTTTAACTATGCCAAATCTCACACTCCTCCGTCCGTCCAATATGCTTAAAAAGAAGTACAAAGTTTTCCCTTCACGTACTAATATATAGATGTGTATTTTATTACCGCTTATTAATTGCATGATTTTTAATTAAACTAACATATAGTGACAAGCAAAATTGTGCAATGCTTCTGCAAATACGGAAAGACATCAATGAACGATCCTTAAAACGGATCGGTTTCTGTGCTCCTGAAAAGAAACCAAAGCCTGCTCTTTCTGCTGAAAATATTTCAGTTTGGGCGAAGACATAAGGACTGGAGGGTAAATGATTGGAAGCAAATAATTTAGACGAAATATTCAAAACAATCACCGTATTGCAATAAGAATTAAGCAGATATGATTAGATGAACCGAAATTTTGTCGGTTTGAATCTTAAAACAGAAAAAATCTATCCATGTCAAGCAAACAGTCAAACACGGTGGGGGTTCGGTTATAGTTTGGGGCTGTTTCATGCAGAACGGTGTTGGACCCATAGTCAAAATAGATGGCATCATGAAAAAAGAAATATATTTGAGTACTTTACAAAAATAACTGCCAGACGTTTTCCAGACAAAGTAAAATGCCAACTGATCAAATTATATTTCAACATGACGGGTTTTCAAAACACACAGCGAAAGTTATTCGAAATTGGTTACATGTGTAAAGAGGAGTGGAAAAGTATTCCACAAAATATTATTAATAATTTATTTGAGTGTATGTCAAAGAGAATCCAGGAGCTAAGCTAAGCTGTAGATTGATCACTGAGTGCATAATTGGTGCTATGCATTTCTAACATAATTTGTTCGTGATTATTTTATGTACTTGATTGACCAGATCAATGAAAAATTTATTTAATTTGTTCTCAAACACAAAGATTTTAGATTAAAGTTGGTGGGTCAGAACTTGCCAAGTCGCCCTATTGAGTAGCAAAGAACATAACAAATTTTCTTTTAAAGCAAATGAAGAATGTTATGCATGACACGAGCTATGATTTAAGTAACTTCGAAAGAACTTAGTATCTAGTTATTAGAGAAGCCGTTATCCGAGTACATACTTATCTTTCAAGTGTTTTTGTTACGAACTTGGCTTTTTTTCACACTTATGTTTTGTTGGAATTAGTAATTACAGGAATTTAATAAATGATTGCTTTAGTTTTATGTTTTATTTATATTGAAATTATGTACTATTATAAATGTTTTCTGATTGGTTGATTTAATATAGCTTATATCCCAATGTTATAAATATGTACGCTCGTGTCAACTAGCTAACGGCATCAGTATTCCCGTTTTGGCGTAACATTTCTAATTTCATTTCATGCTCTCGAGCCTTAAGTCGTAATGTAGCGATAGAAGAACTCCTTCGATCATCACATGGAGACACTGTACCGGATGTCCCAGAAGATCTTTGTAAAATTGAAGGTGAAAGCGGAGGAGATGATGTTGGATTTACCGCCAATTCTGATGCTGCCTTTTGAGTTGAAGAAGATCGTTCAGCAGACGTTATATTTGCAAGCAAAGTTTGGAAAGAAGTTGGCGGGTTATATACAGAATTAACATTAGGTGAAAGCAAATGTGTTGAATTTCTGAAGAAAATAGCTATGTATTACTTATGTATTTAAAATGTTATAAACATAGTAGTTACCTGTGAAATTGGGTGAAATATCCAGGTGGTAAAACAGATCCACAACCTATATGTGGATATCGAAAAGTTGTAAGGCTTGAGCCTTCAAATGGCTTTCTTAAGGAGAAACCGAAGTGAGAAAAAGGATTAGGAGGAAGTGCAGATCCTACCACACTGGTAGATTGTATTCCTCCTGAACTACCGGACAAATAAGGGTTGTAGGGATGACCCTGAGGCCCAACTTTTTCTTGCTTTCGCCATTTTGCGCGCCTATTTTGAAACCAGACCTGTGAATACAATAATATTAATAAATAACTAATGACAACAGCATGCCAATAAAAAAGGAAAAGTTGCAATAATATAATAACATTATCCATTTACCTGTATCCTCGCTTCAGTTAATCCAATTTTTAAAGCAAGCTCTTCTCTGAAATTCAATTAAAAATTATAATTAATTATTTATTCATAGTGAAGGTAATTTTTGTGTTAGTCTAGTAGTGACGGCGAGATAAAAAAACACATTCTCTAAGGGCAACAAAATAAATTAAATTATACAATTGTTATTAGAAATTTAATGTTTAATGAACTTCCTCATTATTGACATTTTTTCTATTGGAATAGCATTTTATTCAATAATTGAAAAATTTTACAATCTTAAATGCACAACCCCCTCCGAATATTCCTTTTTAACGCCGTCAATAAACCCAGTTTATAGTAACGCAGATGGTTCAGCGCATTTCGTCTCGCTTATTCATAAAATACCTCTCTTACTAGGCAACCCAAAATTTTTTACTGCGCTCACGTACAGGGATCTTACATGATACAGCATTTCCTTATATTAGGCTTCATCTTCAAAGATGTAACATTACGGACTTTGAGATAGTGTTGCCATAGCAGAATTTTAAAAACTTAAAGAAGCTACTTATGTATATCAATCAATACATTAAAGTATAATAATTACCTTTAAAGTAACCAATATAGTTGCTACTTTAGAAAATATAAGAAATCATTTATTCCACTGATTTTCCTGATTTCAAATCTAAAGAAACGTTTTTACATATACTACATATAATATTAGTCTTGAAGAATACTTAATTACCTATAGTTTTTCTCTCATTTGCTATTTCAATTAACTTATAGTGCAAATTTTTTAAACGATTAATCTTACCAAACAATTGTGAACGATTTTATAAAGAATTTGATGTCTAACAAAAAGAGATTGTTACCATTGTTTTTTTGTCCACATCAATAGCAGTTAACAAAATATTTATATTTAAATTTTTGTAAATATCTACAAAAGAGGACCAACGAACACCTATATACATATACCCGCATCGATTTAGAAAACAATTATTTTTAGGTTTGATTGCAAAACTGGATTACCTTTTAATTGTGCATGTGAATTTGAAACAATTTAAACGTATTAAAGAGAAATAATATGTTATAGAGAATAACGAATTAATTAGTTATTTTTACCGCCGAACAATTTGCGGCTAGGAAGCGTTAATTACAAGATACAGGCTATTTTGTGTTAGGCACTCGTATTAATCCATCATCGCTGTTTCTCTTTTATTCTTGTTCATAACAATTTTCTTTCGGTACAGCTTAAATTACAACGTTCGCATGTAAGATGGCAACTTTTCCATGTTTTATTTAATTGAATTTATTTTAATTAGAGCTGTTTGTTATCGACGGTCTTATAAATTGTAATGTGTGCTAAATTCTTCGATATATTGTTTGCTTTAATTTTTGAATTTAATAATTTCCATGTTATAATAAGTATAGTGTGGAGTTTCATTAAAGATTCATATATGTACATATTCATTGCTTTTCGTACAAAATATATACTTTTTGCTAGATGCGAAAATAATTAGAACTTACCTTGTAAAAATGTCGGGATAATGGGTTCTAGAAAAGGCCTTTTCGAGTTCTTCTAGTTGAAAACTTGTAAAAGTAGTGCGATATCTACGCTGCTTTCTTTTTGGAGCATACTCATCTAACTCGGCGTCACTATTCGTATCTGACAGGGGACTGCTTGTAATTCTGCTGGCTGTAGTATAGGACCTTTCTGTAATTGCATCTTGAGGTAGCCTTCCTTCCTGTGGTAATTCATCCAGTTTGATTTCTTCCGATATGCCCATATTGGGCGTGTCGTTATCAGACAAACGAGCGATGGTGAGGACGTTATAGTTAAAGCAAACCTGAAGCAAAACAAGAAGTTGTTAAAAATCGATTTAAATTTTTCACCGGAAAGATTAAATGGCTATCAAGTCTGCGATTTTTGCTGAGTGAGCTTATAACGAAGTCTTATTATAAATTTCTTATTACACTCTGAAGATAAACCTGGCTATTAATGTAATAATTTAATTAATTCTGATCAGGAGGAGTCTCTATGAAAAGCGATGTTCATCATTTTTTCGGTCTTTTTTATGGTAGACTAATTAAACATTGAATTCGTAATGAATTAGAAATACTCTGATATCATTGACGTACAGTTTCTTGATTAAATATACAACTACGTTAAATGTTTAAAATTGTATTCATACTGTTTTCCGACACAATTTAAACATACGCATATATGTTATTGGTATTCCTTAGTGTTTTATGTATATTGTACACATATATATTTTCTTTTCCAGCAATTGCACAGTACGATGCAAATGTAATTTCTGAATCAATCTTCAGGGGAACTGAAAATAAAATAGGATATCTTCTGTGAAAAAGGAAGGTTTGAAAACATGCTCAATTTCAAGGTGGAGGTTGTCTTTGTCATTGAAATGGTTATTTATCATTCTATTTTGTTGGGAGCATTTAAATGCAAACAAGACTAAATTGTAATGTTAATTGGTTGCGAAATATACTGCTAAACTGTCCTACGAAGGTTGTGAAAGATAGTTTTGGTACGTTGAAGTTATTTAAAAAATAATTGTCTGCTTGTTACCATGTCTATTATTTGTTGCTAAACACGGCGAACCATTTTCTACGATTACGAAAATACGAAAATTAAAATTTTTTCTTTGGTTTAAAAGTAGTACTACATATTTCAAGTTAACATATAAAATACTTTTCGTTAATACTTAATATAGGGTCTGAAAATAGTGGCCCCAACCTGTAAATTGTTTTAATATACTTAATAACTTAATACTGAACATATCGAGATGTGCTAAAATGTTTACATATGTATATATATCCATACGACAAGTTTGAAGTTCTACCATTAGTATAGGGATTAACATTCTGTTTTCAATTTCAGTTTCCTCATTACATATCGTAATCGTAAACAATTTTTAATTGAATTATAATTATAGGTTATAGAGTAAGTAGAGAGATAGAAATATGAGTTGCACTTTTTCCAGATTAGATCATGTTTTTGTTTCGTATATGTATTAGATTTCGGTTTCGCAAGTCCTTAAAAGTAAGTACAAATAAACTAGCAGAGCATAAAATCCGTTAACATTTTTATATTAAAATGTTTTGTTGGTGCAACATAATAGTTGATCCTGTAGACCACCGAAAGGTTGTAAAATCATCGCTAGTACTGGCAATTTATCGCTTACAAGATTGCTCATATTTTTATTAATGTTCAATAAACTTGCGTCTCCTTTTTCCATCTGTTAGATATAAAATTACAAGCGAACTTAGAACTCCTGAAAGAATGTGAAATTATGCCATCAGCTGTTATAAATCATTTTATACCAAATAACAGCACTCGTAGCAGGCGCTAAAATGGTCAAATTTATTTATGTCATTTATGTATGTTATAAAGAATGTATCTACAGTAAATTAGAAGTAACATTTTACTGGATACAATACTTGTAGCGATAATATCAAGAAGAAGCTTCAACAGTAAATAGTTACAATTAATTCTTCGTTTGCCGCCACAGGATGGAAATATTTTTAAATCACTTATTCTAAATTTCAATTTTATTTTTTTTTTGGGAGATGGAAACATGTTTATGTAAGGCCTTTTTAATATCTTATTGTTTTGCTTTGGCGAGTTATTTTCCGGTGCAGGTTTTTGCGTTACAGTTTATCGCACCTATGTTAAAAATCTACATACATATATAACCATTTTTATGCAGAATTTCCTGATATTATTATTTGATAGCTAACAACTTCCAAACGCAAGCGAGGACATAAGAACTATGAAGGAGGTTTAGAAACAAAATTTAGAAGATTATCTGAACACTGAGAGAAATCTTCGTTAATGTTGCATATACATACGTATGTATGTATGTATAATACAATAACGTGTTAATATCTAAAGTAATATTAGAAAATTGCAAATTGTTAAATGGTTAAAATAATCTAAGTTAACTATACAGACACAAAAACTGCACTGCCATAAACAAGGGTTAACAACAAAGGGTAGTTGTTAGTCTATTGTTTTACAATTAACAATATTTCAATATTCCTTAGGATTTGATTTTAGGTTCCAAAGTTTGGGGCTTAACCATCATAACGTTATTATTTCGGTCTGATCTATACCAGTTAAATTTCCATTATTAAATTTGTTCAATAATATAGTATATGTATATTCGTCAATTGCCGGTGTACATTTTCTTAATTTAATATTTAAAGAACGTTTTTTACTTATGAGAATAATGGAAAACCCCCAATAATTGTAAGTACAAAATTATCACATTTGTTTTAAAGCTCTATACACAATGGCATGTTTTAAATATTGTTTTCATAAACAGCTTCACGAAGAACATTCATTAAAACTGAGATGGGTAGTAATGTATAAAATTTTGCGGGTCCATGTAATCAGTAGTATCGGATTCAAGGGGTATCAACTTAGGTAGCCTGATGTATGTAGAACGCCAAAAAAAAGCACTTTTTGTAAGTTAAAAAAAACATGTAATCAATATACATATATTTTGGCAACTACATATTATTAACGTTTATTGTGTATGTATTGAAGAGATTAAATTAATATTTTAGTGTTGTTATATAAAAGTTGAAGTTAGTTATTAAAAATAATAGGAAAGTGCCTCAGAAGAAGAAGTTTTTAAAATCATAATTTGAAAAAAACAATTCGTTTTTTACATGAATTTTGTACATTGTTTTAGGTTACAATTTTTTCTAAAAAATGTACTTGGGTCAAACGCAAAAATAATGATGATTGATGCACAAATAATTTGGGAAAAAAGAAATTGTCCACGGAAATTTAGAGGTTATTTTTGAATTATTGAAATTTAGAGGTTATTTTGGAATTAAGTTATATTGCTTTTAATTGAATAAAAAAAATCGGTGCTGATTTTAACTTAATTATATATATTTACATCGACTGTTTTGTGTTTGACCCACTTAGTACAGATATATTTAATATGATAGAAAAAATAATAAAAGGGCTAAATAATACATAATTTAAGGTCATTACACATTTTCTTCTGCATAACTACCTTTTACTTTTATGACTGTCTTACAAGTTCTTGGCATTATCTCTTGCAATTTCTTCAAAGTTTCTAGCTTGAAGAAGTTTTGGCCAGAGGTCTCCTTTACTTGTAGGACATGGTATTTCGATAGGATATAAATCCGGTGATTGTGGTGGCCATACCATCTGTTTTAGTATACATTGCTGCTTTCAAGTTCGTCCAAGAAGGATCCGCACAGATGCGATAATTTTTTCGGATCATTGTCTTCTTGAGAAATGAATCTTTCACCACCTGGTGGCGCAGCTTGCTCTTTAAATATCGTTTGGTATCCTTCCTTTTTTAACGTTTCGTTAATTCTCACAAGGTCATTAGTGGAACCTCCACCGAAACTTATTCAAACCATCAGGTTTCCTCTTTCGCGTATGTTTAACAGAAGGCACCATACAGCTATTCAACAGCGGCTCTTCGGTACGTTGACAAATAAACACACGCATGTTAGATTCGAAGACTTCAAATTTTGACTTGCCAGTTAAAAGAACCTTTTTCCACTGATGCAAGGTCCAATCTACGCCTTTGCCCAATTCAAGGCTTTTTCTCTTATTTGCAGGTCGAAGAATATCTTACTTGTAGTTACTCAGTAGTTAAGATGCACACATGAATAAAATTAGCCAGATTTACCAACACAATTGAATTTAAATTAAATTAATATTCTTGACCCGATAATTCTCCGGATATAAATGGCATAAAAATCTTTGGACGTACCTAGAATCGAAAGTTCGCGCTCCTAGGAATACTGCAGTAACAATGCGGAAGCAAATTATTAAATGAATTAGGTAAAATGAAGTTGATGTAAAAAAAAAAATTATTAGAAAATATATAAACAGCATGTCGAAATGAGTCGATACATTTGTTGAAAGTGGAGGAAATCTTATTAAATATTACTAAGCTTTGTCAGTTTAATTTAAAGTTTCTTATATAAACTTCCGTCGTGGTGAAATAACTGATGATGATATGACAAATTAGTTAACATACGTTTTGTCTGCTACTTAAATTAACATATAACATAGCTAAATCTTAGTAACACTTCTCATAGGATTTGTTTATATTGTTAGAATTTGGCTTTATTTAAGAGAGAGAGAGATTATTTTCTTCAATACTTTGAATTTTTGGTCTCTAAAATCTAATTCGGTAAAATAGATTTTACCGAGGAGCGTAAGATTTAAAATCCTTTTTGGGATATTAAGGTTTATAAAGAAAATGGGCCATCACAACATCTCTGGGCATAAAATCTACTAACTTAATAATACTATACTATCGATAATCGATAGGTACTTTCTCCCGCTTCGATTTGATGGCTTCAAACAAAAATGTTTTAGTCCAATCCTTTATCGCAATTTCTGATTAATAATGATGAACAGCATCAGCAGGTGCTATATTGTGCTTAAATCTAATGTCTGTGCAGCTAGTGTATGTATGTGTATGTATGATAGGAAGTAATTTTCTTCAACCGATCATTCCCAACTTCGAAACATATTGCGGGTCATTATTTTGTTGAAACACCCAAAGAAGCCGTAATATGATATTCTCTGCACATCGCAGCATAATCCTCTGTCATATATGTACATACATACATATACCTAGTGGAAAATATCCAAATGACTAATTCTTCGTTAAGAGGACCAACCCAATTGGCCAAGAAACCTCCCCAAACCATTACATGGACATCGCAATGTTTCACAATAGCTATGCAATTTCGAAAAGCGAATACGTAAATAGTTCACTTACATGTAAAATGCTATTTGAATTGCACAAATTAAAGCAGTCATCACTTCAGCAACGCTGGCTTTAAAGCGTCAAGGGCCAGGCAGTGGAGAAGGATATCTCTTAACAATTTTATTTTTGCAATTAAAAAATAAATATTTATTATTGGAGTGGTGTGCCAACTTGCACTTTTTGCAACTTTTTCATGTGGCCCATGTATGAATCCAGCCAAGATTTTGTCTTAACGTATTTTTGTATAAAGATTCATCTTGTTCTGCTAAAAAATGCATGGAAAGCAATGCATTTTTATTACCACTCGATAATTTGTTGCATCCAGTAGTTTGACGTAGCTTGATCTGTGTTTTCCTTTTACTGGCATATTTTGATCAGTTTGATCTATGTTTTTTTCCGTCTGGAATATTATTAATTCATTTTTGACATTGTTCTCTTAAAAACATCTGTAATGTAAAAATATTACATTCAAAGGCATTTTTATGCGTATGTCAAAAAATGTATGTACATCTTCTATGTGTAGATTTATCTACATACTTTAAAAAACTGGCCAAGTGAGAGTCGGACTCGCGCATCGAGTGTTCCGTAACTCTTTTTTGTGATGGAACAACAAATTAACAATTTTCGGATTTTTTTCCTTTACTTGTGTTGTAAGACCTTCCTTCTTGCCAAATTTTATGATTCTAGGTCTATGGGAAGTGTTCTATAGGTTTTGATTCCCCTGCGAAGTGTTAGAAAATAAGGCTCAAATGGCCGTATCTTTGGATTGCGTTGATTTAGAAGCTTGATTTTTTCACAGCTTCAAGGGATCGCAGACATAAGTATTTGTTGTTAGTTTCAACTTGATATCTTCTGAGAAAAAGGGTCTTGACAGATAGACAGGCAGACGGACAACAAAATGATCGTATAAGAGTTCCGTTTTTTTACTTTTGAGGTACGGAAACCTAAAAAGTAACAAAAAGACTCCTATTGTGCAAATTACACATCTTTTATGTTTAGTTGTACGCAACTATGTGTGTAATACATATACTATATAATACTTTTCAGAAGAAAAATGTATTTTTACACAGACATTTTTGTAATCGTTTTAGTGTAATTTTACTACCATAATGGAAGGTAATTTCTTTTCACAAAAAGGGTAAAATTACAACAAATTGGTTTAGAGCGTGCTTTTTGCTTACTACTACTTACAAACAAACTATAAATCGAAAAAAGTTATAGCCATAAGATATTTGTATCCAGGGGTTTGTGGATGCCCCACTTGCCCCTCCGTAAACCCAGCTCTGCTCCAGAGCATCAACTAGAAATCCAATAATTGTAATCTAAGCCAAAGCGTTTAAGATAATAGATCTCGTTCATTATGAGAATATATCAAAACCAATTATTTTACCATATGCATATTATGCCACTTCTTTTAGTGTTTCAACAAAATAAGCCGTTGTTTTCAAAGTGTATAAGTCCACTTTTTTACATTTACTTTTAATAACCTCTCTAATTAAATCTTATCCTGCAGATATACTTCATGTGAATTTTTTAAAAAGAGTACTTTGTCCCATTTCAAAAATAGCTGCTCAAATAATAAACCGAAACACATTACTAAGTTTATGAAAAAACATGGAGTGACCCGCACAGTTGCCAAATTATGTTCAATAGTGGATTTAGCGCATTATTGAGCAGAAATTAAGGGGATATTTACGTTTGGAATTTAAAAAAAATTGTTTTTTTCATTTTATTTTATATGAACCTTTTCGAAAGAAACCAAACATCTTGAAAATAGGAAAAGTTATGCGGGTTTATAGACAAGTTTTCGCCGGCCAAGCCATGGAGTACTGAAAGAAACCCATTTCATTAAAAATTAACTTTTTTAATACACGCTTATTCTCTTCTAATTAACTTTTTCAATTTCCTCTCCTCGAGACCAAAACAGAGGGACTAAAAGTAATAGTTTTATTCAATAACTTCCATATTTTTGTAATTTGAATTGTTTAATTTTCGTGGTACCGGACTTGCCAAGATTCTTTTTGAATAAAATTGTGTCTTTTTTTCTTACAACTACAACTGTCAAAATTAAGTTTACAATGGACCGGCAGCTCTGATTCCGACGAAATTTCGAAAAGAAATAAATTTTTTCAAATTTTATTATGAAGAAACTTCAAGGATGAATAAATAAAAGTAGAAAGAAAACTGTGAAAAACAAAAAATATTGTTCATTAAAAAATCTCCAAAACAACAAATTTTCGAATTCTCCAAATGAGAACATGTTTATTCAATATGTATCCCTTTAAGCGGTTCAACAGCAAACAATTTTTGAGTGGAGCCATCAATCAATGGACACTACTGTTAAGATAATATGAAGATTCTACGTCACATGCCTCGTACGGTGCCGAATGTTTTGCACATTAGTGTATTTCTTACATCTGTACGATGAAATCAAAAAATAATGTCGGATTTGAATTCTTCATCGTTCGTTTAATTCGACTGCTGCGTAGTTTCGTAGTATGAAAAGGAGATAATACGCGCAACTAGATTGACGGAATAGCGTTCAATTTACATACGTACATATGTGTAATGAAAATACGAATACCGACGAGACTGCATATGTTTTGATTGATTAAGAGAAGATACTATTTGTGATATTCCACACATAAGTCCTAAATGTACATAAGTAAAGGATTATGGTTAACTAAACTATAGTTTTTCATTTGAATCAAGAGTTATTTTAAATATAAATTGTATTTCTTTTAAAACAAACCCATAAATCTAAAATGAAAAAGAATGGAGACCAATTTGGTATTATTTCGAAATAATAAGAAACCCTGTTTTTAGTGTTTATACCTGTGTTAATCAGAATTAAAAAACAATATTGGATCTAAATAACATGTATATATGTATGTACATATGTATATACTAAAGAAATACGTCTATTGATAAAAAAAAAAATACAAAAAACACCTTTTGACCCGAAAGTGAAAGAAAACCCCAGAACTCCACTAAAGATGTACACTTTCCTTGACGCTCAATATAAACAAAAAAAGCAATTCGAAGGCAATTAATGGAATAAATGAATGAAACACATAATTTCACTAAATCGCTTCCGTTACAACTGTTTTCCAGATAATTATCAATTCAACATTCTCGCAAACTTGTAACACGTCTGCTCTCAATATAGGTGCGCCATTTCGTACGCATATATCGGTGCACATAAGCGTAGCTACACGACGTCTGCATATTCGAGGCCATTGCTTCATTGCAAGAATTCTTTTGAGCGGCTGGAGGCTATCTTGGAGGTAGTTAAGTCAATTTTCGTTATCTTGTTATAATGGGTCTGCGGTTTCATTAATTGATTCCTCATAATTGTGTTAGTATAGACGAGACGTCATTTGGTTTATAGTTGATTTAAATTCTTCACGTTTGAAATTTATTGAAATATTTATGACTTTTTGCCTCTAACATTGAACATTAGATATTGCACATTTTATTCTATATATTTATATGTAATATTTATTATATTATATTTATACCTTATGCCGCATATAGCAATCACTCAAATAATTTTGTAATTGAACAAAACGGCAGTTAAAAGAGAATTCAATAAAAACTATGGGCTTTTTAAGAATAAAAATACTTAATTGCTTTGAAGAAGCAATTATTCAAATATTTGAAGAATGTGCATTTCCCCAAATATGTGTGACTCATCATCTTCTCTTGTGGGTTCTTTCTGTTGTTGGCTTCATTAAAACATTACAACTGATAAACGGTGGCGCCAAAACAAATAAAATTTACAAATTTCTTTTGACCTGGCATTGGACACATTTTCAGAGTCCGAGAGGAAAGATATCGGCTTCGCCTTTCAAGCGGTATTCCTTTTGTAATCTACGAAGTTTCGTGAGAAGACAAAACTGAGCAGGTTTTTATGCACAGGAAATGCTGGTTTTGACAGCATCAATTTAGACGCCAATTTGCCATTTCAGATCATTTTGTTAATTTGACTGGCGGGACTGTTTCTTTTTGTATGTATTTATCACGTTTGAACACAGGACGGATTCAGAAGTTACCTCGGATGCAACCACTTTATGCATTTCTGTTTTATTCATTCTTTGAAATTTTAATGTAATTGTTTAAATTTCGTTTTTTTAACTGCTATTACAAATTTTGATTATACATATGTACATAGGTAAATACATTTCACTCAACAAGGCTTCGTAATATTTAAAAGTGTTCATTATTAAATATTACATATGTACATACATATATTAAACCAACATTTAAAGCATTATTAAATTACGTTCATTAAAGCTACCTATCTGTGAATATTTATGTAAATCCTACATTCTTCGAAATTAAATTAAATATTAAGTTCTTCAATTGTCTCATTTAAAGTTTCTTCATATTTTCAAATACCTACTTTTTATTGCTGTTAACTGATTATGTCTTATATGTATTATATGCGTCAATTTCAAAAGTTCATTTTTTATGTAATGTCGTATATGTACGTCATGCTGAAAAACAATTGCATTTGCTATGAAATTTAAAGTCAAGCCAAAACTAAAAATTTCCCTGCAATTTTGATATTATAAAGTAGGCATTAACACTAAATTTGCTGATAATGTCTACTATTTTTTTTGTTCTTTTTGCCATAAACTATTATAAACATTTAAGTCCATTTTTGTTCTATTTCATTGTATGGAACAAAATTTGTATTATTTTATTCATAGAATACCTAATAAAGTTTTATATTTCTGCATAAATCAGTTTTTAATTATAAAACTTTTAATGTTGAGTCAAACCCAATTTAAAAATGTTACTTACTTTGCTTATGCCGTAAATACGCGTCTTTGCTTGAAATTAATTCAGCAGATTAAATCGAGCTTTGTAAGAAAAACTAATCAGTTAACAGGTTAATAATATTGACGTTTTTGAAACAAAAACAACCTAAACATATCTCTTCCTTCACTTAGAAGTTAAGTTAACTTAAGAAGCTCCTATTATTGAATGCAATCAACTGTTGCAAATATGAACAAATTCCTGGGAAACCATTAAATATAGCAGCTAACAACAATTTTTTTTTCCAGCTGCAAGTTAAAGATAATTGTAACACAATGTTTTAGTGCTGCCAGATTTTTATCATTTTATTATTCGTTACAAAGCGAAACAGAAGAAAATCGTAATCATTGCAACTGTTGTTTGAGTCACTGTACAAAGGTACCTATACCTATCTCTTTTCTTAAATTGTTGAGATAATCCTTTCCTATTTCTATTTAATTTTTGTATTCCAGTGTCTTTGTTCACAAGAGTCCAAAACGATTACGGTAACATAAGAAATAATTTTTAGCAAATTTAATTTTAACAAGATTGGGCATTTTTTAGATTTTATTTTTATAATGATAATAATCATGTTTCACAATTTCGGTAATTTAGTATATTGCTTCTTTTTGTGAAATCGATTTTTTTTTAATTATTCTCAAATACTAATTTTTACTTTGGAAGATTAGTTGGATTGGATTGAATTCAATTAAGTGAAAAATCTAAATAACTAATCTTAAAGTTATCATAAATACATACATTGTAAATTGAAGATGGTATCGTTATGTTCGCCTTAGACGTAGTAGACGTATTAGTATAGATAAGTACGGTGTTGTGCTATGAAATTATTTACTTAAAATCTCGGACTTTGGCAGAGTTGTCGATTAAATTAATATTCATAAAAGGGGGTTATTTATTTCGCGTAACAATAATTTAATACCGATAGGTAGTTTAGTATCTAAGATATTGACACAAGATTACTTATTGTTCGCAGGCTTTGTAGTATGTAAGAATAACCTTAGTTTTGTCAAGGGTTTTTCAAGGAAAGACTTTTCCCAAAAGCAATTTGTTTTATTTTTGAGGTTCCGTACCTCAAAAGGAAAAAAGGAACTCTTATAGATAGGATCCGTCCGTCTGTCTGTCTGTCAAGACCCTTTTTTCGGGAACACGTGGAGGTATCAAGTTGAAATTAATATCAAATACTCAGGTGTACAATCCCTTAGAGCTTTGAATAAATCAAACTTCTAAGCCAACGCAATCAAAAGATACGGCCGTTTATGTCGCAAATTCTGACATTCGCAAGGAATTCAAAACCTATAGGGTACTTCCGTTTACTTAGAGTCATGAAATTTATCAAGAAGTAACCCCTTACAGCACAAGTAAAGGAAAAAATAAATAATTTTTTACGGAACCCTCGGTTTGCGAGTCCGACTCGCTCTTGGCCGGTTTTTGTTTTAAGTATTTACAATATTTGCTTATGCAAACCTACCAATAATAAAGTTGAATGAATTTTGGATTATAGCACTAAATTGTATGATTTCTATTGTTTATATGATACTTGTAAAGTTGAATTAGAATAAATAATAATTACTAGTGGTCGCCCTGTGGCCGAAATTCGACCTACTGGGGTTACTACGAAAAATACGAATGTACACAGCCTACTATGTGTTTTGGCACTATCAATAATAAAATTACGACAGTTTGACCATAGACTACTATGCGTTTAAAATTGATAGTATGAACGTAAATAATGAATTTATTTAATTTAATTTAATGTATTTGTACCACATCTTATTCATAAATTTTAGCTTTCTGCACTTCTTCTCTATATAAACTTTAACTATGCCAAATCTCACACTCCTCCGTCCGCCCAATATGCTTAAAAAGGGGTACAAAGTTTTCCCTTCACGTATTAATATATAGATTATGATGATAATAATAAAAAGTATCTACGACTGAATTTTACTAATACTACTGAGCAAATGGTAGATTATTTCTATAAAATATTTTCTGTTGAATATAAATTCATAAATAAAAATGATCATAGTTGACATAGGCAATAAATCTACATTAATTGCGCCAATTTACACAATATTTCTATGGCAGAAATCGCACTTTAGCTTTGTTTTTCAACATTACAACGAAAAAATATATTCATCCGAACTATTTTATTAAAACTAACAAATTTTCATTTTGGCGTGAAAATTCTACATATTAGGTACCCTGATTTAAAGGGGCGGTAATATATTACAGTTTCAGCCAGTTTGAAATTACAAATTGTAAATACATATGTTTATTAACATCTGGGCGATAAAATATGTGCAGTAAAAATTGAAACGAAAAGTAAAATATCTTGAAATCAAGTAGCTTAATTAAAAATTGAATGCGTGAAAATGCACTTGGCCAGTAAAATCAATAATCCGCAGTAGATTGTGTAGAGCCGTGTAGATTGTGTAGAAATTATTTAATTCTTTCACTGTGTTTCAAAGTTGAAAGAGCTGGGCCAACTTTTTCCAACCTTTCAGGTTGATCTAGATATAAGGGAGACATGTCAGACATGTATAGATCGGACCGCTCACTGTCTCTTTCCTCCGTAACCAATTACTTGCAATGCTCGGTTGAGTTGGCTGAACTAGTAGAAATTAACTTGAAACTTCGCAACACGGATGATCCTTGATTGATTCTCAGTGAAGTACATTTGTTTTAGCTACCTGAGTATCTTATAGGATCCGAAAAATCCAAGTTTGTTCGGCTTTACCACATGTGACGCTTCTTCATAAGAGGTTCCAGATGTCCAGATTTCTTGGGTGACATAGTGGTTCGGCACTCCGTCTCCAGGGTGAAAATCTTGTTTAAAAAGAAAATAAAACACACGCAGAAAGCGTCATGTGGCGGCTAAGTTCTCGAGTTCGCGAAAAAGAAAGCTTAGAATTAATTCTACCCTGTAAATGTATTATATTATTTACATTGTGTTTGTCTCATTATTCAAAGCTCTACATACGTTTAAATTTTCTATTAGTTATTGTTATTTCCTTTCATTAACCAGATAAATATGTATGCATATGTCAGCCATCAACGGTAGTAGGTAGTAGGAAGCACATTCTTAGTCTTTAAATAAGTTAAGAAATCTAAGTCGGTAACCTTATTACTTTTATTGTAAATACAATTTAAGTCGAATGATAAAATAGAAAAATAAATATAACACATAACTTTTCTGTAGGTAGATAGTAGTGTACTATGAAGATAAGTATAGTAATATGTATTTATGACTACAAATCGTAGTTCAGCCATCTTTCAAATCATATTATTTTTCTAATTGGAGTCCTTTTGGAAATCTGCAAAATATAGTTAAAAAACTATTATAATTCAACTATTATGTTTTAGGGTGTGCCGTTAAATAATGCAAACAAAGTTTCATGCTTCTTTAATGAATTTTTAATTGCCCAATGTAACCACCCGGATAAAAAACAAAAAACATTTAAATGATTATATACTTTCTTCCCAAGTATTATTATTATTATTTTTTTTATACAAGGTAGAATTAATTCTTCCTCGCCTTTTGTTTTTCGCGCACTCGGAAACTTAGCCCATATGGCGCTTTGTTTTGCATTTGGTTTATATTTGTATTTTTATATTTGTTTTACTATATGTGAGATGTTTTGCTTTTTAACCAAGGTATTTCATGTGGGAATCGAACCCACAACCCCGGAATGACCCCGGGAATCGAACCCACAACCCCCATATATTATGTATTGGGGTGAGCCAGCAAATAATCCAAATTTTGACTAAGTAAGCCAGTTACGAGAATAGAATATCAATCATGTTACCTATGAAGTCAGTCTCTTGATAACTTTTGTTTAGTCGCAAGGAATTTAAATAACTTAGAAAGGAAATTTGTTGAAAAGAATTAATAAATTTTACAAGATATCTAAAAATCTAAAACTAAATATTAATTAAGCAAATAACAAATAAACAGATGATAAATAATTTATTAAGTCCAAAACGATATCTTAATTTACTAAAATATTAAAATTATAGAGGGAAAAAAACCTCTATAGTATTACAACAACCACGTCATTTTTAATAAATATTAACAGCATATGCGTTATTAAAATCAAAAATTTAATATAATTGTTAAGCCATCTGAGAGCAATTCCACTGAAATTTGGAAACAAAATAAAACAATTTTACATATTCATGCGGTAATTAAAGGTTTTATCTTCTATATAAAATTTAATTCTAACAACACCTTTAAAATAATAAAAACAAAAATGTATCGGAGGACTACATGGCGAATATATGTATGACAATGACACTCGACGGAGCTGCAGTTAAAATAAATTACCCTAATGGTCATTTATTGTTTTTCCTTAAGTCTTATCTAAACATTCTAAGATATGCTAAGGATTCAAGTGAGTGTATGTTTACTTTTGATATAAAATAACAATGAAGAATTGTTTACTGTTTATAATGTTGTGCCAGGTTACTTAGTTAGTGAGGGGGCTACCCATATGGTGGGCACTGCGACCAGTCGGTCTTTGTACCATGGCCCCATTAGTGGAGTAGACAATCTGTTACCCTAAGGAAAGCCAGAAGGTCACCCACAGAAGAATTACGGACCTCAGTTGAGCTCAAGAGCTCCTTCCTGAAGGTCCTACTTCTAGTCCGCGCAAGATCCGGACAGTCACACAAGATGTGAGCTGTTATGTTGTGCAAGGTCTTAAAGGATAAAAAAAAAAGAAATGAAATTAAATAAATCAAAAACTCTAATACCTGTGACACACAGCTAGTATATAGATACCATGGTTCAGATACCAGTTATGTATGGTGACAGGTAGCAATTTAGTATTAACTGACATCAGATGTTGCGATTGAAATTTTTAAATTAACAGTCATTCAAAGTTCGGTGGGATTTTTAAGTCGAAAGCATATTATTGAAATACTTCCAGCCCCAATTTCCAATGTCTACATTTTCAATATCTACATTTCCTAAGCATATCTGGATTTGTAGATATACTCGTTTTAGGTGTTCAAACGTTGCATCAGCTGTAGGAGGTGATGATGACAAAAGAACACTTGTTCTTTTGGCCGTTCCTTTTACAAAGGAAGTGAATCTCAGTGCTCAAATCTTTCATTTTTGCTGGAGCTCCATATAAACCCAAAATACATGCTGTACCCGCTTGAAATATATTATTAGAGTCGTCGTTCAAATTTTTAAATACTTCTGTTAATTCGTGTAAATCATTGCCTTTCTCAAAAATTTTGGCAAACTTAATTTTACCTTTGTTGAAGAATGCTGATGTCGTATCGTGATCCGTAAAGGCATGTAAAAAAAGAATATGTTCTCTACATTTTGGACACGATTTTTCTAAACATTTCGAAGAAAATATTTTTTGTTGGACTTTACCTCGGGATGGTTTTAGAAAATATATTTCACGATCCTCATTTACTAATGCTGTTAATATAACCAGGACGTCAATATCTTCTGAAACTATAACATTTGTTGTTTCTAAATTAATTGCTGTATCAACAATTAATTTGTCTGCATCGCTTTCCGCCTGGCATGTAAAAATATTGTTGTCAGTTAATTTAGTTCTCAACATTTCTATTTAACATTTTCTACACTTTTTAACTGAATCGAAACTTCTGGGAATAACTCGTAAAAAGTTGATTTTTTTGTCTTTCGTAATTCACCATCTTCAATTATAGCAATCGGATATGGCCAGTTCATAATTCATATAATTTTTAAGCTCTTCATCGGTTTTTTTTTAACCAAAAATACGTTGAAACAGCAGCAATGGATCAACAGGAATCACATCGTCATGTAGTTTAATTTTGTTATTTTTCGCCAACAGAGGATTTATTTTATCTTTTATTGATAATTTCAATTCACGTATTGCTTTTTTTCATTACCTTCAAAACTTCTCCAATGGCACCGTACCGTAACAGTTTATATCTTTATCTCCAGTAATTCCAGTAGCAATAGATCTGCATCAGGAAAAGGGTTGTGTTGTTTAAAGAAGTCCACCAATATTTTTACTTCGAATCACTATGTTGATGACTTTTATTGAAAGATATGTCGCAAAAATTTTTTTGCCCTCTATAATATCTTGGCTATAAATAACACGTCTGATTCATTTATATACTACACTTTCAGTGGCACCACGTTTAAAAAGACCTCCTTCGACGCTCATTCCTTTCATCAAGGTTTGTTCAATAGTCATCACTTGCAATTCCAGAAAAAACATATTTGAACGCCTAGATGTGAAATATCCTTCCGTGTTTTTTTTAAACTCCGTAGGGCCCATTTTATTATGTAATTCTTTCATATCTTGCAGATAAATTTGTGAAGCTTTGGTTGGCATAGGGGAAATGCCTCGATTCGATAATAAGTAATCCAAAGTTTTGACGTTTTATTTTTATTTTCAAGCTCAACTAATTTATTTTCAAAAATTGTACCAAGCTTTTGAAAACCTTGGTTTTCAGTTTTTTCAGTATATTTAAACATTTCAAAAATAATGGACTGTTCTTCGTCATTTAGTAAATTTACGAAATCCTTAAGATTTTCAAAAATCAATTGTGATCAAGCTTGCTGTAATAAAGTATGAGCACGTACTGCTCTAGCATACGCCCGTCCAGATGTTATATTGTCCAGATGTTATAATGTATCATCAATAGTATTTTTTGCATATTTTTTATCCCACTTCCAGCCATAATAGAATCAATAGATCCCATGTAAGACATAAGAGTATGAAAAGAACCCAACCTCAAACAAGAAATACTTCATCAAATAAACACACAGCAGAAGGTATGTAAGTCCCGTGCTTTCATATATAGAGGTTGATCGAATGTTAAAATGCATGTTCTCATATTTAATTATATTTAATTCTTTAGTATTATCTACGGAAGTTTTCATAGTTGTGTAAATTATGTTATAATCACATGGAGCTGCATTAATAAATGGTAAAAAACTTATTGATGACATATCAAAATCATGTGTATGGTTAATAAATTCATGAATCCATTCCATCCTGGAAATTTATTATCGTTTTTAAATTTTAAATACGTCCAAAGAATATTCAATTGTCCATTTGTAGTCAATTTCTTAATATCCAGTTGAAGTTCAGATAGCTTGATTATTATGTTTGAAAACCCTGTACCCGAAGAAGCTGGATGTATTTGAAGAGGAATATGGCCTTTTCAACAACCTCAGATTCGGGTGGAAGACTCTTAAACGTTTGATAGGTCGTCGAGGTTGTATACCATCAGCTGGAGTAACTATTTTAATACTTTCCTATAAATTCATTCACTGTAACAAAAGTTCGAGGTTAAAACCCCCAGCACTCCACTATTAACTTAAGCTATTTTTCTCGGCATAAACTGAACAAAAATCAAACACAGCTAGTTAAAATAGCTATGTGAAATAGCTGAAGCTATTCGAGCTTGAGCTATATTTTTGGGCGCAGTTTCGGTATAATCTGCACTGGCTAAGCTTGACCAAAATATTAACAGCACATTTTTTAAACGTTCTTTTTCCATTTCTATTTCAAATTACGTGCAAAATATGTTTTTTGTAGAAAACAAATATATAAACAAATTAATTGTCAAAGATATCAGCTGGCTTTATTCTATAAACCGCGATAATTTAGCGCAGCCATTTTGGCTTAAGTTATTTCAGTACGGCTTAAACCCGGTCAAGTCTATTTCCATATTGTTTTTATTTTAAAAATCCTGGGATATGATAAACTTACCAAGCCTTCTTATACATATATAGAGATCGATTTGCTTTGATTTCCATACGGATACGGACGCGGCGACGACACGGACACGGGCTCGGACAAGGCGAAGATTTCCGACCTCCGTTTACTCCGCGTACCTGAGAGTTTAAACGGATACGGACGATGCGAATAGACACTGCCTAATAAATATACATAAAATATAATTATATAAATGGTATGTCAATACATGTAAATGAAGCAACAATGATTTCTTTTTATCAAATAAAAGTTCTAGATAATATTATTGTCTACGGAAAAGCTTTGTACAAAATTTTTGTGAGAGTGATAGTTTTCGAGATATATTAAAAAAACATTATCACCCTTTTTCTAAAATGGCTGCCAAATGGATGCATTTCCGACCCTGAAAACTCAAACTTAAACTCCTCTTGGATCCCCCACTGATATATATGTAGAATTGGGCTGCTGATCAAAGGCAAAATAACTCCTCAAAATTGAGGCAACTTTTTGACATAAGATTCCTATCTCTTTCCCCCATCCGGCCCCCAGGCGAAATGCAGGCCCGAGCTGGTTGGTGTCGCAATGTTTTCTAACAATTACCCAAAGTGTAGGGCGAAATGAAAGGGCCTGTTTTGTGACAATTTATACATATTTATTTATTTCATTTATTTCAACATACATTGCGAATAATTTAATGTGTTTTATAGCATTGGTTTTCTAAGATAGGTTTGCATCTCCACTTAAAATGGTTTGTATCTTCACTTAAAATGGTCTAACTTTTCGACCGTCAATTAGCAGACCAGTGGATCCCCCCATATAATAATCATAGAAATAAGACATTAGGAAGTGCTGAAACGTTCATACATAGTGTACGTGTGCGTACCATTTTTTGAGGGTGCTCTACGCTCAGTTGAGCGAGACAGAACTTGAGCAAGCGAGACAAAATGAGGAAAAGCTATAGACATATTTCTGAATACTGTCGAATTATGCATTTTTGGAAACTAAACGTGTATGCAAAATTTCATCTCAATCGGTTGAGGTTAACTGCTTTAAAATTCGAAATTTGACCCGAACATACATACATACTTACAAACATTGCAAGTTAAATAAAAGCTTGTAAAAATTATTTTTATTCAGTTAAATAGCGTATCGACTGTTATACATTTTTAGATAGCTTATTGTTATTAGATGAGGAAGTTTAATTAGTAATTTGTACGCTTACAGTCTTAGTGTTTTTTTAAGCTACATAGCATTTTAACTCAAGTAACGCTAATTTCCTCGAATAAATTAAAAAAACTTTCACTCATATGTATGTATGTAGCTATCAGCATTTTAGTCTTCTAAAAATAAAAATTAGGTTGAATGGCATTCCACGAGCCTTTTTTGTAAAAAAATGTGGTAAAGGAGCAAAATTGAATATTTTTCAATAATCACAAAATGAAGAATAACTCTAAAACCCTTAACTTTCGGCCATACATATTGGGGGTCAAATTTGTTGCATTTAGGGGAGCTTATTCCCGTCCTGATGGGAATACGTTGAATTCCCAGTAGCCCTGTATAATAAAAGTTTTTTCCAGTGAGAATTCGAATTGTCTAGCTAGACTCAAGTGTGCACAGTATGCTAGTCAAAAACTATTGTGTTTTACAAAGACAAGACAATATTTTCTAAGTCATTTTGTGGCATTTAGTAGAAAATTGCAGTTGCAGGTGAAAAGTGTCACTTTGCCAAATTTTAATGTTCAATATCTTTTACTTTTATCTCTTTTGAATTTGAATATGTTTTATTCGATTTATTGCTTTTCAGTCATCTTTTTCGAAATAAAAAATCAGCTCATCATCATCAGACAATATAAAATACAATAGAAAGAATGAATTGTCCTTCTATTGAATTACTTATAAATATATTATTGGATTTTAACTTTATTAAAAGGATTAATTTACAGCAGAACTTTTTAGTTCAGAGACGTTCACGACCAAATTATGATAATTATAAGCTGGCGGGCCGCGAATAACGTTTTTTTTTTTAACGGATTTTCTATCCAATTTTTACTACTTTTTAATGTTCTATAGCTTTAAACCCAGATTAACACCTAGGATACCTTTTATCCTGATCGAAGGTCCCTACGAATCTAGAAATAAAGGGTTTGCTTATATGTAGGTATGTTAGGGAAAGAACTAAAAATACAATAAAAGTAGCTGTTTTTAAAAGTCTTGTCTTAATGGAAGGAAAGGAGCTAATCTTGTATTTAATTGCATTGTGTTCATATAACATAGCATTATCGAAAACGGCCGTATTGATATATTTTACAAAATTTTTGGGAATGAAAAATAGAGACAGGTTTCTTTATGGATAAATTTGGAATTTAAGATAGCGGTGTTAATTTCAATGAATTATAATAATAGGGATCATTAATTTTAAATCTGCTTTCGAAAGTTATGAATTTCAAATGGCGGACAATCTAAGTATTATTTTATGTCAAATGATTTTGTTGCCAAAAATTGAAATTCGAAGTCATTTGTATGTACATGTCAAAATTCATCGTTAAGTGCTTTCATTAAAAGTAAAATAAGTTATACATGGACATAAAGCATAAAGAAAAAGTATGGGTAGGGTTAAGTGGACAATATTATAGAGACGGTTCGGGTCAGAAACATTATAATAGTCTGTCGGAAGCTATTAGTTTCAGCTTTAACAGCACAAAATGCCCGGGGTTGTTTTGCCAGTAGGTTTTTATAATATGCACCTAGTACAGTTACACTTATTTGTAATACTCATAAATGTTTAGTTTAATCCTCCGGAATAAAACTCGGTTCCTGGATACTGTTGCCTAAGTCATTAAGAGCTAGGATTTAACAACATAGGTGTTTGTACACACAACTACAAATCCAAGATAAGGAAACATAGAAATCCCCCTGAAAAGTTGAGAAATGCAATTATTTAGGATGGATTGTTAATATCATAATATTATAATTTTCGGTTTTGCAATTATTCTATTCAGGTGAAACGAAATTCATTTAAGATATTTTTTTTTTCATTTTGATTGTAGGGCAGGTGACCCGGTTCTGGCCATTTTAAGAGTTTTTCACCCACTCATGCGTTTGGTTATTCATCTTTTTAGTTATCTCCGACTTCATGTCCATCTTAAGTCATCAAAAATATATTAATCTTACCCTATAGAACCTTGTAATTACAAAACTCGCAATAGATGTTGTAAAAAAATAAAAAACAAAAGTCAGAAATGGTGTTAGAGCCACTTTTGGCCACATTTTACCCATGGCTGCTATCATCTCACTCGGTGATGATCGCTGACAATTTCATTAGTGTTGCCACAATTCGTGATTGTAGCTCACATACTATAGACTTATTTAGTAATCTGTACCTTGTTAGCATCGCTTTTAAAGTTGAAAATGGCCAAAATTGGATCAGTGGCCAGAACCGGATCACCTACCCTATTTCTTTTCCAACTTTCCTGTTTCCAGACAATTTTTGCATTGAATAGAATATTGCAAACCGTCACCTACATCACAATTTTAAAATTTGGGAAAAGCGGAACAAATCGCCGTGATATTTACCAGTTCAAACTTCAGATATTGAACCAAAGAAACTTTTGGATTAAGTTTTTGACGCAGTTTGTATAAGTCCAGGATATTGTTACATTATTTACGTGAAAGATATATTTGATATGGCTACAGAACTATTCATATATTTCACTTTAGCCCCAAATTCCCAGCAAAATCTGAATTCGAATCCGATTATGAAAAACAAACGCACTGCCTAAGTTTAATGTTTCCATTTTTTGAGGCTACTACATTACATACACTGCTGGTCAAAATAATAGATGTGAGCACTGGAAGTAGCTTTATTACTACAATTTGATTATAAACTCATCTCATTTCGCTTAATTTTTTTACCGTTATTTAACCCATGCCTCAATTAAATAAAAATGTAACAATAACACCCTTAAGTATTTTCTTTATTGACATTAGCAACGCAATAAGTCACTGAATGCAGTAAGTAGCCGGTCAAAAAAATTGGTGTGCTTGTAAAATCATAGCATTTTTATAGGATTTTGTAGAATTTTTAAGTAAATAAAATAAATAAATCAATCTTTATTCGTTATTTTTTATTTTGCCGAGGACCGCTTCAATTCATCCTACAAGTTCTCAATGGGAGGTCCGGAGATTGACTGAACATTAACACTATGATCCGCAAAGCATTCACTCACTAGTTTAGATGAGTGCTTATGATCATTATTCTGTTGAAACCGCCATCTAAGTGGCATATTGTCCTTAGCATAAGGCAACATTACATTTTGCAACATGTGCCTATAAAGTTACTTGGTCATTGTAACTTTAATCCATATTAATGGGAACAATATCGTGCCAAGAAAATCATCTCCATACCATGATGCTACCCCACCATGCTTTAGCTGTCCTTTTTGTGAATCTGGGATGATATTTTTTGCCGCTTGGATGTCCAATATTCCGCCTGTTGTCAGATCCGTATAAATTGATCTTCGTTTCGTCGCTCCATAGAATGTTGTACCGCATTTGGAGATGCTATTCACCAGCCCAATATCTGTGGCGAATGGTGAAATCTTTTCTTGCCTTCAAATTTTTTTCAGCGAGACAGAGGAACTCTTCTAGCAACTCTTTCTAGTAGATTTGTCCTTTGTAATCTTCTGCGGATAGTTCTTGTGCTAATTTTGTATCCCGTAGCTACGAAAATCGTCCTTGAAGACACAAATGGCCATAATGATGATCTGATAATCACTGTTTGGAGTCGTTTTCTTAGTTCAAACTCTAATTTACTGTCCTACAAAACCTTTTAAAAATGCTATGATTTTACAAGCACACCTATTTTTGTAACCGGCTACTTACTGGATTCAGTGACTTATTGAGCTGCTAATGTCAATAAGGAAACTACTTAAGGGTGTTATTGCTGTATGTTTCATTGAGGCATGGGTTAAATAACGGTAAAAAAAGATAAGCGAAATGAGATGAGTTTATAAACAAATTGTGTTAACGAAGCTCTTCCAGTGCTCACACCTATTATTTTGACCACCAGTGTATGTGAAAAAATTAGTCTGTGCAATTTTTGAAGGAGTGCAAGATGGTTTTTCTTGGTCCTTTTATTAATACAGCACAAAGTTTGACAAGGAGTAATAAAACCATAAAATGGGAAAATAAAAATTATTTTTGTACTTTTTTTGTTACGTAAGGTGTTATTTGTTACCCAATTCGGTTTTGTTCGTCAAAGCGATCATTCGTGTTATGTGAAATCAATCTTTAAGTACAAAGAATAGGCATTTCTTGTCTTTTAATTTTTAATAAGTTATTCAGATATCCCTTCATCAAACATGGGAAGACATTTTTGTTATAACATTACATATTTGTATATTTTTTATTGAAGTGGAAACTGTTTAAATATATTGGAGATATTTTGAGGTGTAAAGTCCATAAGCTCTTATGCCGACGGTGCTACTGGAATACCATTCGTCGTTTGACTCTTTCAGCTTATACGTTTTTCAACTAAACAACAATTTGAAACGCGCTAGACCTAGATTGCAAGATTATTTTAATTAGAAAAAAAAATTAAAATGTTTCCAATTACTAAATCGACTTGTTTCTGAAGAAGAATACCGAAAAGGAACCGAACTTTACCAAAACTTCCTAAATCTTTTTGTTCTGGGGTGGATGCAATTCATAATCGGCAAATATCTTGGAACCACTTGTGGCCGCCGGCACTGCACATCGAAACAAAACACTTGGATTTAATGTTGGAGTCGTCAGCGCAGATGAATTTTTCTGGATCCTTTCATTAACACTTTCTCACCGAATAATAAATAGTACGAGTATTTGATAATACTTAAAAGTAATAATAACTATAACCAACTTTTAGAACGAAGTGTTTAAAACTCAAATCACAAAAATATTTTTCACAAACACTTGGTACCAATTAGAATACAATAAATTTCCTTCCGTTCAAATGATTTCGCTGTTTCATCTGCGCACTTAAAAGGCCGACCGCGCATCTACACCTCATTTAAAGAACTAGCTGTTGCTTAAACTCTTCTTCAACGTGGACTGTTGCACAGGTGAAATCTAAACAACACAGAAGGAAGGTAACCGACAGCGTTCGCCTTGGTGTATTGAAGCTCCGCCCTGATAATGAAACCCCGCGCGGATTCATTTGCCAATGGTAAGGTATCGCGATCAGGTTTTTCATGCATCAGCTAGACTCGGCACATCCATGCATAATGAGCATCACGCAAGGTTTACAATTCTTATGACACTTGGGAGGTGCTTAAACAAAGTTTACCTAGTATTTGTATGATTTCGATTATTAGCAATGCAAGCCTTTTTATGTGTATTTGGCTTTCAACTGGGAATGAAAGGAAAAGCTGTTTTTCTTTGTTTGTAACGTCAATATAACTTTTCATACAAATTAAGAAGAGGTAATTAACTAAATTTAATGCTCCGATAGCCGTGCCTGCCCACTTGGTTAATAAGAAAAGAACATTAAATACAATTCAGCCGGAATGTTTACTCACCTTCGGTCTTCCTTACTCCTGGTTAAGGTATGGAGCTCATAAATTTCAATTACTCCTTAAACGAATTTAGATTTACAAGAATATATTTATAACTATTACAAATGGATTTAATTTTAAATTCGTGCTTCTTTTCGCATGATGAATGTGACGATAAGCTGTTATAATCAAATCGCAGCAAAGATTGAAATTCGTATTAAGCAGCAACGTATAAACATTTATCCCATAACATTTTTGCGATAAATTACAAATACTTTCGTAATATTTTATGATACACAAACACTAATTTAGCTATTGTTTTGGATTTATCTATTTCATTATACGACATTTAAGGAGTAGTGTTAGCATAGTAGAGCCTCCGGGACCAGCCCCAAATTAAATTTTAACGTTTGCGTCTGTGAGTGATATTCATTATGACATGATATGTACATTTTCACATGAAAATGTTTTTTAAAGTAGAATAAAGAATATATAATAAATTAATTTTATAGAATTTTCCTTAATATTATGGTTCCAAAAATGAAAATGTTCCAGCAAATCACGTTTTCGTGAAATGTGGCGATGAAAAGTAAAAAAACAAATATTTTGGTATTTTTTGAAGACTTCTCAAAATTTAACGGGTTATCGAACGAATTTGAATTTGAATTTGAATTAAATATGTCTTTATTTAAACGCCGTGGACTTTCCAAAATGTCATTATTCAGTTCTGATTAAAAAATTAAGAAAGTGACTGTAACTTTTTAAACTGTTGATGTACTTGAGAAAAAAGCTCCTCAAATATTAACTTACTTTATTATGTGTTGTTAGTAAAAAATTACTGGTAATAAAATGAAATATAAATTCAGTACAAAAAAAAGTTCAACTTTTATTGATTAAAACATTAAGACCACCCTCTAAATGCTGGGAATTTCATAAAATTTTTTATATTAGAAAATATTTCTAATTAAAATCGAAGCGTACTCTGGGCTCGAGTTTATTTTTACTTGACACCGTTATTTTAAAACAAATATGAATGCAAGAAAATGAAATTAAGTATAGGTAAGCTTTGTATTCGTCTTAATTGTAATAATTATTGTAATGTAATTAGCTTGTTCACTGACATTAAAAGCTGTCACTACAAGACGAAGACTTAGATTCGGATACGGGACACTCCCTGAGAACCATGCAAGCTCTGAACATTTTGAAATTTGGATGAAATGATGAAGATGATACATTTGGTGGAGTAGCTAATAATTAATTATTCTATAATACTTAAGCAATTCGAAAAAAATCAATGAAGTCTTCATGGCAAATATAATTTAAACATAGTAGGCATAGTGGATTCAAAATAAATAAAATTATACTAATTATATCTAACAATAAGATAAAAAGTTCCTAAATGTTTGTGTTCTTTCTATTGAAGTTCGGTTGATTTTCAAATGATATTAATTATTCAATTTATATTTTAAGAAAGAAAAGGAACAGTAAGCCTGTCCGCGAAACCTATGAAGCGCTCCTTTTTCCTTGTTATACTACGGAACCCTTATAAGCTTATAGTTTCAGTTCAGTCCGTTCATACATATGTCACACTCATTTTATTCAGAGACTATTAGCTATGAAAGTGAACAATTTAATGCTCCACTTTTATTCCTATCTGTCGCACAGTACCTCAGGGTTTAATACATGATCCGCTACTATTCAGCTTATTTATAAATATTATTTATAAATGATTTAACGATGTTTTAAAGTGCTGCTTCTGTTCACTTATATGCTGATGGTGTCTAAATATATCTCAGCAGACCAATCGGCTTATTAGAAAACTGTGTGTGTCGCACTAATGATGATCTGGACAGTGTACAGAACTGGTTGTTGTCCAATGAACTTTCCCTTAATCCGACTAAATTAAAAGCTATTTGTAATTACATACATATAATCAGTCTGGATAAAGGTGACTTTCCGCCAATTGTACCTACTTAACAATTGTGGGCATTGTGCGGCAACGCTGTAGAAACGTTATGGTTAATCGCGCGGTCACAAATAAGTACAAAGTTTAATCGAGAGAGCAAAACTATAGGCAGAGTACTATAGTTTTCATTGATAAAGAAAAGAAAAAAAAAAAAAAAAGGCTATTTTTTAATAAAGGTAGATCAGATTTTCATAAAAAAAAGCACAAGCGTTCAAAATTTATTAATCTACAAATTACTTGAGGACACCTGTTTACATCAGCTTTATAGTTAGCAGAAATGGACTTATAATATTCGAGATAAAATTGTGTTTCAAAAATTTTGCTCAATACCTTATGTTCTATTTCTGCAAAAAATCGCTAATTTTTATTCTGACATGGGCAAGTGTCCTCGCCTAATTTGTAGAGAATTAAATTCTGCACAAAATTGATTATAACCATTTTTCCCGTAACTGCGATATTTTTTGATTTATTTGCGAAATAAAAATAGTGAAATTTGACAGTTTTATTTCATAAATAACTCAAAAATGGTCAATCGGATGTCAAAATGTATAGGAGCATTTCTATAGACAATTTTGTTCTCTACAATGTTACGCAACCAGTTCAAGTACTATCTTGTGATCAGTTTTGAGAGTCACTGTATGTGTTAGACTCTTATTAGGTTGAGCTAAAGGATCTAGATATTTACCATTTGTTATACCAATGATTTGGACGGAACCAAAAGATCATGTAAGTGATTGTTATTTTTGTTTGACGCATACAAAAGGTATTATAATCAAGTCCAAACACACTTTGAATTACCCAGACTTGTCTTCGGCCATTAGACCAATCCTACATTTGGCGAATGCCAAAGCTTCCGAATCCATCAGAAAGTCAGGAATTGCCCTCATGAAAACTTTGGTAAAAGCTATTGTTAAAGATCATACCTCAAAGAGAAATTCTCTAAACTCAGCAACGCAAAAATTAAAGAGGGAATATTTGTTGGTCCATAAATACGGTAACTAATGAAGGATATGAACTTTGAACAGAAACTGAACGATCTTGAAAAATCCACCTGGAAATATTTTGTTAAGGGGCTATACCAGTGTGAGGGCTTGAAATTTAGGTGATTTTCGGGATTTTTTTTTTAAAGAAAACTACTTAACTAAATGTTTTGAAAACTTGAGAATGTATTTAGTTATATATGATTAATATAACATAATTTTGTTGTTGAAACATATTGCGATGTAAGCGACTTATAAGCTATTTTCGGAAGCGCCAAAAACAAAAAGTACCCCAACTGTTGCCACGATTCCGGTCGATAGAGTAACTTAAATAAAAAAAAAACAAACAAGGCGTTAAACTAGAAGGTATTTCCTATACCCTGAACTAGGATTTTTGAAAAAATATCGAAATCTGACAAAATGGCGTAGTTTTGAATAAAAAATCTGCTTTTTTGCCTATAAAATAGTCGGTTTTTTCAATGCCAAATTGTCAATTTTCATCCAATCAAAAATATCCTAGTTCAGGGTATGGCAAATGTAGTCAAGAGTACTCAGTTAAAATTTCAAGTCAATCGGATAATTAGACTTCGAGTTAGAATGGCAACAAATTGGAAAAATCTTATTTCGAGGAAAACGCGTTTAAAGATTTCACTATCCATTATATTACCTGCGAGCAGTTGCTCTTTCGAAGACTGTCATTCGGAAAGTATTATAGATACGGCCTTGAAATGTTTACAGGATATTCTTGAAAGTATGAACTCTCGAATAAGCCAAAGAAAAAAAAATCAATTTTTTAAAAGTATCACACTGGTATAGACCCTTAATGTCCACAACTTTTTAGAAAACCATTGAGAGGAAAATTACAAAGATTTAATTAATAATAATTAATAATAATTAATAATAATTAATAATAATAATTTATTGTGTAGATAGTATAACATTTTTAAATACAAAATTCATAACAAAATAATTTATCACCAATTCAAGTTAATTTGCAAGCTCGAACAGCAAAATTGCTGGTATAAGAGCTATATATATGTATATATCACAGATAGATCAGGTCTCTTTATTTATACTTAATATTACACAATAGTTTCTGTAAGATTTAATTAATGAACTATAATCTCATACAAAGCTTTGGGGTGTTATATTCCTTGAAAATACATCTGGATTTCGTTCCTAAACACGTGGGTGCTGTAAGTGACGAACAAGGCGAGAGATTTCATCAGGATATATTCTTAATAGAGAAACGTTATCAAGATCAAGGGAAATTGAGTCTAGGAATGTTAGCTGATTATTGCTGGAGACTTAAAAGGGACCTACCAAAAGCCAAACAGTTTCAAGAACCATAATTATTTATTGTATAGTATTATAAATAATAAGTGCTAAGATATTTAAGAAGTCAAAAATGAAAAACGTACACGTAACAGATAAATTTTGATTAATAAGTAATTTAAAAAACGTTAAAGTATTCAGAAAAATGGCACACGAGCTTGTAATTAGTATCCAAATAGTCAAGAGAATTAAAGTTTCTTATGAAATTGTATTTAGAAATAGGTACATGCATTCGCATTCACTTTTGGAACACTACAATTTAAGAAAATAACAAACTATCACGATTTAAATTCGTTTTTGAGGTTATGATTTCCGTAGCATTCCGAAAAATTTGAAAGTTAACTAACTTTCCCGTTCCGATCCGATCCGTAAGTGCCATTGGAACCACCTTTCCGAGCTGCCATATAAGTTCTAGGCAACCAATGATTTTTAACTTTGATAGCTTTTAGCAATTATACAATCGAAGGATTACTTTGAAAATTTGTATCAAGAGGTTTTTGGAGACGATGATTTCGAATACACTTTTAAAATTTCAAAACTTAAGATGGCGAACCCAATATGGTCACCAACATGGAAATTCAACGAGTGACAGTGGGTGACAAACGAATTAACTACCTTTTCCTGCTCCGAATCCTTTGTCGTCGCGTACCAGTCTTTGGTCTGAAATAATACCTTGTTCGCTTATTGTGCAATGATAATAATATAATTGTAACAAAATTGTCTTTAATTGGAGGGCAAAGTTTACTTCAATTGATAAATACGAGCTACCGAGGAAATGTCAACAAATTAGTCACAGGAATTTTTGCACAGTTTGAAGTACATACTCAGTACTTTTGCCAGGACGAAAATTTGGTCCTGAAGAAAATTTGATTCAAAAACTGTATGTATTTTGAAAACTCCAATTTTAAGCATCTCTGTTATAAGCCAAAATCAATACTTGTCCACAGAATTTCTGATGCCTCATTTTTTCACCATAATAAATGAGAGTATTTTAACCCTCGCCCTCGGTGCAAAAAGAAAGATGAGAAAAGATTTATAAGTAGGATGCCCTTATCTGCTGTTCTTATTTTTTTGAAAGTTGATATTTTTTAAATGATGTTACCAAATTTCAATGGGAATCGGTGGTACATTCTCACGGTTTATAAGAAAATAAATCAAAAATATTAGTCAAGTGACCTCTTCCCCCTATCCTTTGACCTAGATATCGAGCCTATAAATGCGTACGCTCCTCACCGATCACCATCATTTTGTTTTTGTCATTATTATTAAAATATAAAATAATATACAATAAAAAATGGAAATAGCGCCTTTTGATCAGGTGTTTTGAAATTTCTATGTAAATAACACCCTTTCGCTTTTATTCAGTATTAATACCAGTTCCACTAGGATACGTAAGTAAATATAGTTTAAATTTAATAATAGTTGACGCACACATCTATAAATATATTTGTATATGTAGAACAATGAAAGGAACATTTGCAAAACTCTTAAATATTATTTTTGTGCTTAACATAATGGGATTAATTAATATGCATGTACATAATATTAGATTAGATTGCTAGAAGAAAGAAAATTGTTTTATAATTTTGTTTTGTGATAAATTCTTTGATATGACACTTAAATTTATGTATGTTATACTTCAACTATGCCGGCGTAAATATATGTAGGTAGGTAGGTAGGTACATGTTAGGAAGGACTAAACTTACCAAAATATTGCTTTATGTTAGGATATGGCGGTTTTATTAGTAAAGCTTATTTAAAGAATTAAAGCTAACAACAAGCTAATATGCACCTACACATGATGAAATTGCTTGTAGTAGGTATCTAAAATTTAAGAACAATGGCGATTGGCGAAATTAATGATCCTGATTGTCTGATATGTCTGATCTAATAAATATTATATTAAAAAAGGAATTTAACTAAAGTAACATTCTTTGCTTTATTCTCAATCTAAAATAATTTCGTTTAATCATAAATAAATGGTTTCAATCTGCACACACAATTGTGCAGTATGAAATAAACCAATGCAAAATTGGTCAAAACTCGAATGTTATTTATCAGATCACATAAAATTACAAGTTGAACAAAAAGTTCTGGAGGTAGTTATCGTCCAATAATCCACATTTGAGAATACGAAATCGCTGTAGCTTAACAAATTCGTTTATACTTATACGTATATGTACATAAATCGAATGATAGTATTTCTGTGTCTCGGGGTTCAATTTTGGCCCTACATGCAATTTGGAGATAAAAAGCAGTATTTTCCTCCAATTGCAAACCCAACTAATGTGCAATTTTAGACAACTATTTTACTAAACTTATTACGTTTAATGAATTATAACATAATCAGCCGTAAGATTTTATCTAATAATAATGATTTTGTACCCGAACCTTTCATGATGTGACAGTCATTACCGGGAGATTATCCGATAAGGTATAAATTATACTTCAAAACCAGCAGAATATAGGATAATTACTTGATAACTATCTGTTTTGTTGTAATTTTGTCGAAATTAATTTTACCTTTCAGAAATTATCTGAAATTGTGACTTCTTTGTAACGGAAGATAATTATGTTTAGTCCTGAATTTTATGCTTTCTAGTTCAGTTCATTACATATCAAATAAAGATTACCAAGCACAATTTTTGCTACTTTATCTTATCTGATTTAAAAATGTCTTTCGAGTCACCTTCTACCGCTTCTAACTTGTTTGTAATATGACTATATAATGACCTCTTTTCTCAATCAGAATTCAGCTACCTAACTCTGGGAAAATTTGTTAGAATTTTCAATTTTATTTACATGATACAAGGAACAAGCGAAACGTCGAACATACTTAATTATCCGAAGCCTACCGAAAGGAATCTTAATTAACTTAACGTAAGAGGTTTTCTTTTATCCTCGATATGTCGGCGCCAGAGAATTTGTATCGTCATCTCACGATGACTTGAATACACGAACGTGAATGAAATCATGTTACCGCTTATTTAAATTGTTTGTGTTAATGAAATCCAGCGTAAATTAAACTTTCTTTTTCATACGTATCAAATTAAATTTTTGTTAAATTTGATGGTAACTAAATCTTTTATAAACATTTTAAGAGCGTATCCAAGTATGTATTATCTTCCTTAATCGAGATTCAAATTGCTTATGTAACTTTAAATGTCAGTGTATTGTACCAAACTCAATCAAAACTAGTTCTTGTTTGCTTTCCTTTGTATTATAACAGCATATTCTGTTAGGAAAAACAAGTTTATAAACATAGTATAAAAGTCATGTAAAACATATTATAATTTTGTTTAGGAACATATGTATATGTGTAAAAAAATGTTTTATATGGCAATTTTTAAATTAAAATGAGCAAGAGTTTTATTATATGAAAATTAAATTAAAACTTAATATTTATAACTAATGTATTTAATATTTTTATTTAAAGAAATTAGAGTGAGGGAAATATTGATTTATTATTGGCTGCTGTTGGCAGAAATTAAAATTTAACAAGAAGTGAAAAATATAAATATTTAAATTGTACCTCTTTCTTTGGGAACATACAGTGCCAAAAAATTATAACCACCAACATTTAGACTTCTATACTCTGTTTTTAAGAAAACGTTAATATATTCGTACATTCGCGTTTAAGACAGAAATGAAATGACGAGGATTCACATATTTTGAAAATTAATATTTCCAGTATTTAGTATACTCGCCATTATTTTTAATAACACTTGCTAATCTCCGTGACTTTCTTCGATGCTTTCGGCGTTAAGAGAAATGGTATACCATGTCATACTTCTTGGAAACATGAAAATTTGTTTATTGATATTTAAATTTGATAGAACTGGAATAAATGAATGGGAGCATACTTTTGCATATTGCATATTGGTTCGTAACGTAACGATTACTTATTCTTCAAAAAATGATAACAAAGGAGAAAAGATTGCAACTCTGCAAGGAAATGTTAATCTGTTTGATTGTTTGCACGAAAAATTTAATCAGAGTTCAAAGTTTGAAACTTGTTAGAGTGGTTATAAAATGTTACACTATATACTGTATATCACACGACTAAACTGCATAATTTACATAGACCGAGTGCTGCTTAATTAACAATATAATAAATATTTCTCTGAAGCTGGGTTATCCTCTTCAGTCCCGAGATAAAAGAACCGTATATAAATTTTTCTCGGAGGTATCATTTTGTAAACGAATTTGATATTTCAATTGTATACTTTAGTTTAGGACTATGAAGTCCCAGGGGTTTAAGATGTAATTTAAAAAATTTAATTCTTTCAATGATAGAATGTAGATGTATTAATAAACTTAATTTTTTCAGTGAAAGAATAGATTTCACGCCGTCTAGAGCAGAGTTTAAAAATAATTAAATGCATAGTCTTTTTGAATTTAATTCTGTGTAATCGATAAGCTATAAATAAATAAATAAATAAATGAATTATAGATTTTAAAGCAAACATATTTACTAATTATGTCGAGCAAAGTATGGTGGCATTTTCGGTTTATAACAATACACATGTACATATGTACATATTTATCTTGAAATGAATTATAAATCTCAGTTAAAGGACTAATATTGAAATAAGTGGTAGAAAGTAATTTGTATTTCTATTTTTTTTTTCACTCACGCTGTGCAGCCTTAAAGGTCTAATGAACTACATAGGTTATACTAGGTGCAAACTGAAACGACGTACGTGCGTTTACAATAATACGTTTACGTTTACGAGTACGTCTTTTATGCAATCTCCGTACACTAAACTCTTCATTATAATTTTAGTTCCCTAGTCCTAGAAATTTGAATTTGTTTTCGAAGCCTGGGTTTATTGCAGAAGAAATTGAAATTCAGTGACTATCCCCCTTCAAAGTCGATGATGTAGACAATAGACTTAATTTCTACAGAAATTATGGGCGACTTAAGTGGGATGCACAGGGGGACACACTTAACATGATTTTTTTTTTTTTTACTTTTTGACGCAAGTGAGTCTAAATCAAAGCAATTCGATTTTATTTAAGAAATACGATAAGACTTGTCAAGCGTACTCAAATAATTATGTGTGAATTTTCAAACTTGCCTAACTATAATTACAAGAATAGGTTAGGTTAGGTACAAGTGGCTGCCTATAAAGGCATACTTAGGCAATAGTTGGCCATTGTGATAGCACGTGGGACAAGTCCCCTTAAAAACTAACACCTGAATCATTTGGAGTGTTTAATAAATTGCTTCAAGCTTTTAAGCCTAGCTGAACTCCGTTCTGACAGGTCATTAAAGAAAGGGGAGCCAAGGCTCCGGTTTCTACTTAACGCGAGGGCTGGGCAGCGGCAGAGGAAGCAAAGGGTGCTCCCCTTCTCTTCACTGAGGAAACTTCTGCAAAAGTCATGAGCGGTCATATCCATCCTACTGATCGATGAGACATTGACCCGCTATGACAGCTACTACGTTGCTAACAGCTGCACACGTCGAAAGAAGACCAGATAAGTCTGGTCAATTCGCAGGTGTATTTATTCTTCCACTTCCATCTATGATTGACGGTAGTCAAGAAGGACTTTTGAATAGTCTGCATGTTTGTCGCAAGAAGGGTCCCCGGGCGAAGACCGAATTCAGTGCCATGTTTTGCAAGCTCATCCACTCTGGTACTAGCCGGAATATCAAAATGGCCTTGCACCCAGACAAAATTTGACGTTAGCCGTCCGCGGCGACTTTGGACATAGGCGGATTTAAAGGAAAGGGGATGCACGGGGGCACCGGCAAAAAGTTAGGAGTATATTAACAAAACTGACACTTTAGTTCTTTGATTTTGAAACGCATTCGAAGCAAGAAGCAGATTTTAGTATAAAACTTAGTAATTTCGCGTCTGATTTTCATATAAGAGTGCAGTACGTTCTCTGCTGTACCTCCAGAAAGTTTTTAACAATTAAAAGGATAGCTTCTTTTCTTATTGTTTTTTTTTTTATATAAATAAAACGAAATTAATATACATTTTTAATAATGTGTATCATTTTATTCTGCAATCGGCATAACAAATACATATCTTCTGAAGAAAACATCACTTGTCCGACTCATGTTTGTTGAATAAACCTCTTGTGTATGATGCGTATTAAGCCGCGTCCACACCAAAGAAATATTGTGAAAGAAACAATTTTAAAACAGAATTTTTGTACAAAAGAAATGGTTTTCAAAGTTTCTAAAATTTTTTAATAAATGTTTCAAATATATTTGAAAAACGTTTTCGTAACATTTGAAGAACTATTCTACAAGAAATGAGGAAACAATTTATTTCCGATTTGTTCCACGTGCAGTTTAAAATAAAATGTTTTTGCCTGATAACGCGGCACTATTTTCTGCCTGTTACATGGCAATGAACATTTCTGCAAGGAAAACTAAAAAGAAAAGATTAATTTGGCAAAGAAAGTTTTTACAAAGTAGAAGTGTAGAAGTAGAATTGTTTAAATTTATTAAGTGACCTTAAGATCGATTCTCTTAGCGGCTTTAGAAATTTTACGCGAATTTTTTCTAATGATTTTGAGGATATTGTGATTATCCACTGACGAATAACTAAAACTATGGCTGAATTGATTGCAACACAAAATAAACATTAATTGTTTCCCACTTCAAGGAGCGAAACACAATAAGTGAGGTGACGTCATTTTAAATCCAATATGGTGGACGGGCCTATGTCGCTCTTAGTAGAGTTAGATCGTTAAAAGGACTTCGGATCGAGGAAGTGGATAACTCGAAACTGACTGAAAAAAGCCATGCAATAATTATGTATTGAAAGAAATGGACAGAATAAGAAGTATACAGAAAGAATAGAAATGATGGTTCATTTCATATTCATAGCCAACTCTGTTGCTCGATTTGTGTGATTAATACAACATGTGTATTGTGTTCATTGTAACCTTAGTAAACGCATAATATCTGAATAAATAGATTACAATGTACAGGGCAGGGTTTCAAAAGGAGGTCGATGCGAAATACATGTACCTCGGTGCCCTTAGCTCTCATCTCCAAGCGCCACTCTTAATATTCACGTGGTAGAACCTATTAATCTGAAGCATTTAATGGCAAGAAGACCGACAAAGATGGATAGTAAATCTAACTGATGTCGTGAAATTGATAAGAACAAGATAAGATTGCAAAAGTCTCGAAAAAGTATAAGACACTGTCTAATAAACAATACCAGAATTATTGATGCAATTTCTAATAGTAGTAAAATTTACATATGTGAAAATGGTCGTAATAAGTTTTAAACACCTTGAAAATGGTGACAAATATATACTAGATTCAATATTGATTGCAAAATTTCAAAAGACTAAAAAGTAGAACATTTTTTTTTATGTAATTTTTTATGTAGGTAATAGCTGAATGTCTGAAATTTTATTTAGCAATGTTAAAGGCTTCTATAGCGTTCCGATAATGTATAAAAATTTTTTTATTTTACAAAATAAGAGTTTTCTTACTACTTCATACTATTTTTCTCAAAAACGTGATACAAAAATGTGATAGAGCATTTTTGGTTTTGGTTTCGTATTTAGCACATAACACAATTGTTAAAACTAAAAAGTTCCATCAACCAAATTGTGTAGAACTGCGCTATTAATGCTATTAATGCATAAAAACTGAGCAAGTGTTCAATCCCAATTTTTATATAGAAAACCCGAGTTTTATCTCACCTACTAACGTTTCCTTCGTTTTGCCTTACGAAATTTACCGTGGAACAATTCTCGGGAACTCCCACCTTACCTGAATAGGCTCAAGTTGTTGAATTTACAAACATTGGAGCACCGACGGGAGATTTCTAATACCCTTTTCATGCATCGATTGTTAACTGGCGAAATTGATTGCCCTGAGTTGCTTTCTTCGCTTCATATTAGTATTAAACCTTATAATCTCCGAAGTACCGACATTTTACAAAATCGAACTCATCGAACCAACTATGGCAGGTTGGTCCTATTAACTCTTTGATATCTCTTTATAACAAAAGTTATTCTTTACTAGATTTTAATGTAAGTAACGTTCAGATTAAAAATAGGTTTAATTAATTATTTCTTACGCTTCTCCACATTTTAAGATTTTATTGTATATATGTATTTGCACGATTATATTCTACTGTGCAGTCAGGGCGGTTGTCTATTGGCTAATAATGAATAAATAAATGAATAAATAAAAGATGCAATCTTATTTAAAGTTTGTCACTTAACAGAAAAATAAAGGTTTCTAATATCTACGTTTGTTAAAAATTATTAAAGAAAATTGAAGTTTAGTATGGTATGGATTTGTAGATGGTGTTTTTGCAACTTTGCTACTTTCAGACAAAATCATAAGTAATTTTTTGGATTTTGTGCTTCTGTATTCAAAGGTTGGGATGTAAAGAGTTGAAACTAATTTTACATATAATAATTCTTATTACTTGAGTTTTCTATAAGCGTTCTATTCAATAAAGTTTGTAAATTTTTTTATCACCATTTAACCATCTTTTCCGCCGAAAAAGGCGTGCATAGTTTTGAGTAATCGTAATCGGGGAGTTAAAATATACCTCGAGCAAGGCTTTCGGTAGTGCGAAAGTGTTACAGTTTCTGTTTCTACTGTCAAATGCGGGTACGCGGAGGTTAAGTCCGTCAACAAAGGATTTGTTTAAGCCCGTTCGATATGGGATACAATACGGAACACATTCGTCGAGATAAATTCTTCTCTCGTTGAGACCGGGCAGTTGCAAGGTAGGAAGTCTCCGCCTTTTTATTGTTATTTTTTTTTCAATATTGGAAATTGTTGATAAGTCTATGATATGTATACATGAAATAAAGAAATATTCATATTTTTAATGGCCGAGTCAAAAAAAAAGTTTATTTTTATACCTCTTTTTTCAAGCGGCATATGGTGGTGTAACCCCTTAACTTAACAAACAAAATAATTCCGAAATTTCATGTGGGTGCACAAGATGGCGCGCATCATCTTACAATATCCTATTTCGAAATTTCAGTAAGTAAGCAGAAAGCTGAACCAAAACCCAAAAAACCTAAAAAATTTTTGAAGGCACCGAATAAATGTAATCCAAAAAAGATTTGGACGTGTCCTGGGTGTCAGGAAACATATAAGGAACCTGTAAAAGAAGACTGGATCGAATGCTCAGTTTGTCAAGAATGGTGACATGAAAAGTGTACAGGATATCTTGGATATGGTGCGACATCTGTCTTTCCTAACTGATGCAAAAATGACCGTGCATCACGTGCGCTATCTTAATACCCTCGAAAGAAGTTCGCCGTCTGTCTCACATGCAGCGAATGAAAATCCGAGCGAATGTTCATTCATCGAACGTTCATTCGTCCGTGTCCGTCTGTCGAGGGTATTACCGACTTTGCTGCGCCAACTTACCCGACAGGTCGTGTAAAAGTGCGCATTTCTAATTTTTTAAGTTTTTCTGAAAATTAACCCACACATAAAAGTTTTGATTTTGATTTAAGATTTCTATTTTTACCAATAAGTCAAAGATTTAAAATATATAATTTTGATTTCGAAACGTTCATTCTTAATTTTCTTATGACCAATTGTTTCAAAAGTGCGTCAATTTACACCACCCTACCCCATGCAGTTCAGGAGCGACACATTTCCCAATAACGAGCTCATAATCTTCTTCCTTTATGAGAGGAAGATTCACTCTGCTGTGGTAATACTTAGCATCTGTTTTATTTCCACTAAATGATTTAAAATTCTCGTAATCATTCTTCAAATCTCCATAAGATTTTTCTCGCAAACAGTTTTTATTTGTAACTAGACACTGAGTTTTCACTAATAAGCATTTCTTCGTCCTCGTCGTCACTATCGTCACTTACTGCATCTGTACGAGAACCTCTCATGTTAATTAATGTGATAAAACAGTATGGACAGGGATATGTAGCTGAAGCTGTTTGTTAGCCGCTGATAATTAAGATAATTTTGAAGTCGGCAACTAACTTAAAAGAAATATTGTTAACATTTGTTAAGTTGAAAAGTATCTACATATTTTCATAAGTTTCTTTGATAGAAGCATTTTTACTGCAGGAGCCACCCTCCGAAAAGAGAGTTCTATTTCCTACATTTTTAGAATTAACTTCAGGATCATCTATTCTATCGTCAGAATAATTTTCAAGAAGAACTGTTATGCTCATTTAAAAAAAAAATTGTCCTCTGTCCAATATTAGTTTAACAAGAACTTTACTTGTAAATCCGCGTTTTTCCATTACAGTTTCTAATAATTCTGCGGCATCAGCCCAAACAATAAGTCTTTTTTCTTTAAAGTTATTGTCAGTATCAAACTCATGGACTTCATTTTTGTAAAAATTTTTTCAGCACATTTGATTGCTCAGATACATTATCGCTATAAAAAGTTGGAACGCATTTTTTGCCAGCAAAAATTAGTGAATTTCTTCATATCGTTTCCTTTTGCTCCTGTGCTTAACACTAGATTGCCCAAAGAAGTCATTTTGACTGCTTTTTAATTTCAATTAGTAAAAAAAAATATATTTATAATGTACAATTTCTTAG
This sequence comes from Machimus rusticus, assembly GCA_951509405.1. Taxonomy (NCBI): domain Eukaryota; kingdom Metazoa; phylum Arthropoda; class Insecta; order Diptera; family Asilidae; genus Machimus; species Machimus rusticus. The sequence goes on along the minus strand of OX608052.1, from coordinate 488,968 downwards.
GATCATGGAACTTATAAAAAGGAGAAGAAGAGGAACAAATTGTATCATTATAAATATAATTTTCTTACTAATTGAAATTAAAAAGCAGCCAAAATGATTTCTTCGCGGGCAATCTAGTGTTAATCTATAATTATCTAAATTTTCAGTAAATTGTAAAAAATCTCTCCTGGATTAATTGTTATTCGCAATTTACGACCAGATGTACTCAAATCAAGTTATACATTCTGTATACTTGAAGAACTACTGCAAGACGAGTTACTATTTAGTTTGTTTTTCAATATTGACGAAGCGATTTGCTCTTTTTGTTCCTCAGGAAATTTTTCAATTGCCTGCATTACATTTTCATGAGCTTTTACTATATTATTACAAGAGAAACCCAATGTTTGATAACATTTATTACAAACTTTAATAGCTGAACTATTATTACTAAGTTTTCGGACGGCCTTCTCTGGAAGATTTTTATTCACACACGTTGAACTGCCATTGAGACCATTAGAAGCAGTAATGATGGTCGATATATTTCTCTTACGACCACGAACTTTTATTATTTATTTGTGAAAATTTGACCTGCCTATCAAACATATAAAACAATCACATTCACCATTATTCGCTCTACTATTTTTTGGCAAATTGAAATCTAAATAATTTGGCATAACTGGCAACGGTCTTTTAAAATTTTTAAGATCATGTTCTGAAAGAGTTTGAGAAAATCTTGGATCAGTGGTTTCCAAATTTTCCCCTTAATAAAACCGTGTTGTCTGGGAGACAATGCGGAATGAAGAACTCCGGAAAGATAGTTGTATATTAACCTTTCAAATATCTTGCTGAAGCAATTGAGGATGTAGATTGGACGATTTGTTGCCTTTTTTGAAGATAAGAACAAAATGAGCCTGTTTCCACAGTTCGGGAAATATACCCACACTGAGAGAAGAATGCTGTAACTGGATTGAGGATGGAAAGAGGTTTCATCATCGAGTTGAAGGATTCGGGAGGCTCGTCTTGGTACCTGGAACCCTTAATTTAGCTCCAAAAGGACTTAGTGTTATTACAACGAAGTTGATCCTCAACGTCGTGAATATAATTATTGAAAGTCGTTTTTAATAGTCGCTTAAGATCTGAGCGACTGGTTGAAAATAATATATAATTCTACTTATGATGTTTGTATGCTTGTCTGTGAGGCTCTTTAACTTCAAAAGCTAATTGTGACATAAATAAACCACACTGGCTGTTTGTTTTAAACTGATTTACGGAGAGGTACATTATGACATATCGTACCTTCGAGAACACGATAAAAGCATGACACAGCCTCATTGCAGGATTTTTTCAAACACAAGTCCCAGTCGATGTTAGATAATACTTCATTGAGAGCATTAAAATTGGACCTTAAAAATTTAATTAATAGGTAGGCTTAGCTCGATCTCCAACGGAGGGTGGTGACTGTCAGGTGAGACAAGACCGGAATATGTCTCAATGTCTAAAAACTCTTCAGGGAGATTAGACGAGACAAGATCAAGTATATAAATACTAAGGTAATGAATTGCTTGGGTTTACTCTTTTAAACAATAATAAAGGGCCTCAGCCTCAGCCCTGGGGAAACCGATTTGGGTTATCTTTCGTGTGGTAGTAGATAGATAGTACACAATATAGCTGCGGATCCATTACAAAATAATAACACCAAATGCACCAAATATTTAGTTATCATACTATTCGCACACTATGGCTGTGTGCCAAACCAGACTTTTCTTTTCAAAAGTTCGGTAAAAATGCATTAGATTAGGTTGCCTGTCCTAAACGAGTGGATTCTTTTAAATTGACTTTGTATCGAGCACACAAGTATACTCATGATATTAAACAATGTCGGGAAATGGACGAAGAAGGTATTAACATATATAATTATAATACATAAAGGGGAAGAGGGGAAATAGAAGTGTTGCATGCAAAATAGGATAATCAATAGGTCTGTCTGGTAACTTTGAGTAAAATTTTCTTGGATAAAAATCTAGTAAAAGCTTTCATATGGTATTAAGGGGCTATACCAGTGTGATACTTTGAAAAAATTGATTTTTTTTCTTTGGCTTATTCGAGAGTTAATACTCTCAAGAATATCCTGTAAACATTTCAAGGCCGTATCTATAATACTTTCCGAATGGCAGTCTTCGAAAGAGCAACTGCTCGCAGGTAATATAATGGATAGTGAACTCTTTAAACGAGTTTTCCTCGAAATGAGATTTTTCTAACTCGAAGTCTAAGCAGATTTTTTATTCAAAAGTACGCCATTTTGTCAGATTTCGATATTTTTCAAAAATCCTAGTTCAGGGTATAGGAAATACCTTCTAGTTGAACGCCTTGTTTTTTTTTTTTTTTATTTAAGTTACTCTACCGAGCGGAATCGTGGCAACAGTTGGGGTACTTTTTGTTTTTTGTGCTTCCGAAAACAGCGCATAAGTCGCTTACATCGCAATATTTTTACACGAAAAAATTATGCAATATTATTCAAATATAACTAAATAACATTATCAAGTTTCCAAAACATTTAGTTAAGTAGTTTTCTTTAAAAAAATTCCCGAAAATCACCTAAATTTTAAGCCCTCACACTGGTATAGTCCCTTAAGGGGGATAAATATCAAAAGTTACGAGACGACTTCTAGTAAAAATTGGGTAAAATCTTAAAGGCTTGCTTGTGTGCGTAAAACGTCATATTTTGAAAAATTATAATTTATTTGAAATGTTTCTCAATAACTTAACAAAACCCATAAATGCTCAAAAACTGCCTTAAATTCACTTAAAACACAGTTTAGCATGCTTTAGTGACCTCAAAAGTAGCACAAATAAGGACAGATTACAGGCGGCAATTGACAAGCAATCGATGATTTTACCCAATTTAATCGGTATATTTGGCTTGAGCAAAAACTTGTAAAAATAGTAAGAGGGAAAAATCTGTCAAGTGATAATTTTTACTCTCATTGGAGTTAACCGACAGCTTCGAGTAAAAAGTTTTACCCATGGGTAAAAACTTTTGAGTTAACAGACAGGCCTAATAGGCGACATGCTCACAGCCTTCTATAAGGAAAAAGTACTGAGTTGTCATTGGAAGGTCTACTCGTCAGCATAATTTTCGTTGAAAAGTCGACTTTTGAAAAGAAAAGTCTGGTTTTGCACATAGCCTATAAATGAAATGTCAATGAATTCATTTTCAAAATTATTGTATTGCTTAAAAATTAAAACATGCTTTTATTTTCAACTCAAAGATTTTTAATATTATGAATAGATGAACTTCCATACATAGCTCTTATAGTCTCTTCAGAATAATGTAGAAAAATGGCCTCAGATTTCTCCAGCATTTACATATATGTTAGAAATGTTTCGTTTAATAAGAGAAGCAAATAGATTACAAATACCTACACATTTAAGAATTTTAAAATAAAAAAAAATATTTATAAATTCAAATTCAATGTAACGCAAAGAGTATTAATAATATTAATAATTCAATTCTTAAATAATAAGAACTAGTGGTCGCCCTATGGTCGAAATTCGACCTACTGGGGTTACTATGAAAAATACGAATGTACACAGTCTACTATTTGTTTGAAATTGGCACTGTCAATAATAAAATTACGACAGTTTGACCACAGACTACTATGCATTTGACGTAGACAGTATGAAGGTAGATAATGAATTTATTTTATTTAATTTAATGTATTTGTAACACATATTATATAGAAATTTTAGCTTTCTGCACTCCTTCTCTATATAAACTTTAACTATGCCAAATCTCGCACTCCTCCGTCCGTTCAAATTGCTTAAAAAGGGTTACAAAGTTTTCTCTTCACGTATTAATATATAGATAATAATATATATTATACACTCTGTTTCAAAGCTATAAACGAACCCTGTTAGTGTGTGATTTCGAGAAAAACCGAGATCAAATAGCAAAACAAATTTTGCTACCAATTTCACTACGATTTACTCTTTTCAGTTTCCAAAAGAATTTTTCTTTAATAACGGTACTTTAATTATTATCAGAGCAAAACTCTAAAAAATGGTCTGAAACAGTGTTTCATTGCTATAAACGAACCTGACTTTCGTACTGAAATGAGACAAATATAGGGAAAGTAAAGAATATTAATAATTTATTTGACCACCACGGTGTTCGATGACATCACAAAGACGATTTTTCATTGAGTGGATTTACGGTTGTAGGTGCTCTGGCGTCAAAGAAGACTACGCATTCTCTATAGCCCTTTTCAGCTCCACTATGGTGTAAATTTGGGTATTTACCTCATAGAGTACCCTGATTAGCCATCCCCATACGTTCTCCATTGGGTTTAAATCTGATGAACAGACTGGTCTTTCAAGCAGCAATACATTATGGTGTTCAAACCGTTCTCTTGTAGATGCACTTGCATGTACATGGGCATTAAACTGTTGGAAAATTACATTTTCTTCAAGAAAATCACGCAGGTACGGTAACAGACTGGTTTGCAGAATGTTTTGATAGTCGGTACTTTTCATTCGGCACGATGGAAAAGACAAAAAAGTGTACCAAACCTGCATACACCATAACTAAATCGCCACCGAAATTTGCTAATTTGGAAAAAAACCATATAAACAATTTTTTTAACATTGAAGGTACTTTTCTCCGATGAAAAGAAGTTTAACCTGAAAGGGCCAAATGGTCTGAATGGTTATTGGCGGGATCTTCGGAAAGAGCCCCGTTATTTCTCAAAACGAAATTTCGGTGGCGGTTTAGTTATGGTGTATGCAGGCTTGGTACACTTTTTTGGCTTTTCCATCGTGCCGAATGAAAAGTACCGACTATCAAAACATTCTGCAAACCAGTCTGTTACCGTACCTGCGTGATTTTCTTGAAGAAAATGTAATTTTCCAACAGTTTAATGCCCATGTACATGCAAGTGCATCTACAAGAGAACGGTTTGAACACCATAATGTATTGCTGCTTGAAAGACCAGTCTGTTCATCAGATTTAAACCCAATGGAGAACGTATGGGGATGGCTAATCAGGGTACTCTATGAGGTAAATACCCAAATTTACACCATAGTGGAGCTGAAAAGGGCTATAGAGAATGCGTAGTCTTCTTTGACGCCAGAGCACCTACAACCGTAAATCCACTCAATGAAAAATTGTCTTTGTGATGTCATCGAACACCGTGGTGGTCAAATAAATTATTAATATTCTTTACTTTCCCTATATTTGTCTCATTTCAGTACGAAAGTCAGGTTCGTTTATAGCAATGAAACACTGTTTCAGACCGTTTTTTAGAGTTTTGCTCCGATAATAATTAAAGTACCGTTATTAAAGCAAAATTCTTTTGGAAACTGAAAAGAGTAAATCGTAGTGAAATTGGTAGCAAAATTTTTTTGCTATTTGATCTCGGTTTTTCTCGAAATCACACACTAACAGGGTTCGTTTATAGCTTTGAAACAGAGTGTATAATATCTCTTCTAAAAATCACAACATCGCATCAATAAATAGTATATTTATGAGGATTTGTAATTACACCTACTTGAAATTAATTTAGGGTTCTCATTCATTTATGAAGATTTTTCTTTGCTGCAAACCCCATAGAATATTAAAAATATTATTTACTGCGACCCTTTAGCAATAAATTGGAGAATGATTAAATATAATTTAAAGTAATTATTTAAATTCTAATTGCTTTTGATGCAAAATCGTGTTTAGTGACGTTGACAGCTGTGTCAAAAAATTCTTTACTTACCCAGTGGTCTCCGTACCGTCGGTCGCGTCGTTACAAGTAACTTCAAAAACAAGAAAAAGTACTTTGCGACAAAGTAACGGAATCAAATTTATGAGAATTATGAGGATAAAACTATTTGAAATTGCGGTATTTGTAAAGAAAGAAAACAGTGCAATCCGAACTCCAGTATTAATTTAATTTAAGCCGCTAACATAAGCAAAAAGTATGAGACATATTATGACGGAAACTTTTTTAAGCGCCTTGCCTTTAATCAGTTAAAACTAATTAATAATAGTCATTGAGCGAACAAACTTGTCAGTTTTCCAATTAAAAGCCCAGTAAAGCGGCTCTTCGGCCACAGGCAAACACATTAATTATGATGCTTCGCGAGATCTGAAACAAACCTTTCCAGCGTTCGTTAGTAAAAACACCGAGGATCCTTTCTCACATCACATCTATTGCCGGAGAATTTATAATCGAATTTGGGCCCCATAACAGATGATTTGTTTTACGGAACGCCCCTCACATATTTCAAAACTCATTAATTTAATTTCCTGGATCTGTAACTCTATTTGCATATTTAATTTGGATTTGATTAATTAGCGTACAAAAAATTAGTTAAATGAAAATATAATCTTTTTAGCGGGGGAACGTTCGCCTGACGATATCATGTCATGCGCTTAGAGCGAACCTTTCAAAGAATTGATGCTGACGGCTCATTGACTTTGTTGTCTGCGATTGGGAAATGATTGGTTCTTTAGAGTCCGCAGCAGCTGCGCGTTGTGTTTAAAGAGTCATCCTCTACAATGTTCGATCAATGTCTCTCATTCTCGTAAATATATACTCACGGGGTATTTAAAGTGATTTACGCCTAAATAAATTGAGGTATCATAAAATTGAAATTAAATTTTCGGTTTCTTCGTGTTAATGTGTATTTAGGTGTGTGATTTACGATCTTTCTCTGTGGGGGTTATTACGGTTTGAGCTGCTTTATCTCATCTTCGTATTGGCGTTTCGGATATTGAGCGACAAAAACCGATGTAAAATTATATTAATTTCCATTGTTTATTAATTTTGTTTCATTATTTTTCTTGAATTAAAAGCTAGTCACATAAAAGTATGTGAATATACATATGTACGAGTACAAAATAGAAATATTTAGAATCTATCAGGCCCGCTGCTAGCCGTTTCAGTACTCGCGTGCAAAACAGACAATGCCGCCCCCTCCCTTATCTTTTTTTCTGACTGAGATTGTTGGAAGGAGTTTTAGTTTCGTTTGGTTACTTATGGGAGTGTATAAAATAAACAACTCTTATAGTTAAACAATTTATTGTCATTACTCTGTTACCATAGAATTTTCAAAAATTATGAACTGTTATAATTTAAGAAAAGTTATAAGAAAACTTTATATGTTTATCGTAAACAAGCGTGTTTAAAGCCGTAGATCCTAGGTCCAACTATAAGAGGCTGTAATATCTTTGCTACAGACAAGACGCTGTAATATACTCCATAACTAGACGTCAAAATGCTTTAAAATTTTGTGAATATAATCATAATCAGATTAGAATGACAATTTTTATTTACAGAATAAATTTGACTTTTATCTTTCGAATTTTCTTTTACATTCTTTGTCCTTATACTATACTATTTTCAGAGATCGATCATTCTTAAGTGTTCGAACCTGCACACGTTTTGGGTTTAGTTTTTAAGGAGATCAATAGATGGAATTGTTATGGCATTATAAAAAGAACCTACTTGCAAATATGAAAATGAGTTCGATGACGAGATTGTTGTGTGAATAATTGTACCTTCGACATAAATTTATTGATCCTGTCCTGGCAATCTTGTTCAGAATAATGGGACATTTCAGGAAACAAAAATGCTGTTGCCTAGTGTAATGTATGTTAATCGTTTTTGGTATATTAAATACCTTTGCAATTATACTATTCGCATTTCTATAAAACATGGACTCTTTTAAAATTGCTGGATCATGTAAAAAAGCATCCTGGAGATTGACAATTTATATTTCTGAAGCTAAAATAAAACATTGAAATTAACATTATTAAAGTAAATCACAATACAAACATTTTATATTCAATTACCTCAATGTTGAATGAACTAAAACTTGGAGTACTATTGATGGCCCACCTTTCCTATTCACGTAATCCGTGTAGCCTTCAGTTCTTGGAGTACAGGAATATGGGTTCCATGAAAGGCACCATTTACTTGAGGTTAAATTAAAACTTCATAAAAAGACGATATAACATAACATTCTATTTTATCCGGCATATACTTTGGCAGAAGAGTAGCATTTATTGCTTCACCACTAAATGCATACAATTCCAAACAGTGGATTTATTGGATACCTAAAGGATTAGGGACTACACGATATTCACAACACCAGCAAGTAGCATAATACAACACACATTTTTTTATCAATACTTCGAAGTTTTCCCGGAGGTTTAAGAATAGGCTGAGACGGCGGAAGCATTGGACGTAACTCCTAACACATACTATATATATATAATAAAACTTTGAATTTCACATTCTAAACGTGTAAATCCAATTATTATCATCAAAATGTTTTTTTAACAGTCACTTCCCACCAAATGTACATATTTCTATTTTTCATCCAAAACCGCTTTGGTGCACGATTCAAACTTCTTAAGTTCAGAATGTTACAGATGCTTGTTATTGCAGTCTCTTGAACATGAAGGACGTTCTGAATGAATATGTTGTTGGCATGAATCAACAATACGTTTATGTAAGGTAAAATTATTTTAATATTTAATAAATAAATAATAAGAGCTTCTGTCGGAATCATGAGTTTTTGTGAGTTACCTATATATTAAAGGAAAATATTTCAGAATGTTGTCATTTGAGTTGACTTTTAGAATAAAAAGTACAAATTATGAAAACAGAACTGAAAAAGTTGTATTCATTTATTTCTTTTAGGGTAAAAAATACAATTCGTTCTGAAAAATTATTTAATTTAATTTTTAATGCAAAATGGGCATAAATCAATGCAATTTGATGCTCTTTCACTAAAAGGGAGCTTACTGCCTACCCTAACCAATATGTTATTGAAAACGAAAGAATTTCTGATATTAAGGCCGGGTGCCAATTGATTTTCAAATAACATTTCAACATCATTTCAATTCAATCATTTGAAATGAAACTAGCTGTTTAAAGTATCATTTCGACAGTCCAAATATTAACTGAGTCTTGTTTGGTTTAATAATGATTGTTATAATAAAAGGCATAAATTACAAATACATATATTAACATATGGAGATATATGAGGATAAGCGTAATTTTATTTACTAAGCATTTTCTGCCATTTGCTAAAAGTCTATGAATTCAAAAAATCTGTCACTAAAATTATTGCTTTGAATTGTATCATTTGGGTAGCTACCTTGTTTTCGAAAATGAATTAATTTCATTTCACTAGAATTGGCACACGACACGACCTAAGAAATTTAAATAATAAACGGAAATGAAGATGAATTTTAAAACAATTTATTTTTATACTACGAACGATGTTTATTTACAAATATTTAAATAATCTAGAAAGAAGTCAACAACCAAAATTATACATTTTTCGGACCCTATAAAATACATTTCTCATATATACATTAAATTATTAATATTAAAGTAGATCGGTACGATCCATGGCATGCTTTTCTTATGTGTACTTCTACATACATGTATAATGAAGATTTACTCTAAAGTGATGCTATAAAAGGAGTCAAATCGGGTAATTTAAATCCAAATGGATTCTGAGATCGTGATCGGGATACTCTTGATGGCGGTGGGTTAAGACCCGCAATTGCAGCAGAAAAAGTTCCGCTTTGTAATGCAAGACCGCATTGCGAACTGCAAACGTCATCTCTTAAAATGGCATCTTTTGGCCACTCACGCGACAGTTGCGCACAATCAGTAATCCTTAAGGATGCGCATTGAGGCTGCAAATAAATGAAAATACATATATTAAATAATACTATAAATATTAGAACAATAACATTGAAGCAGCAATATTACATTCAAAAATTTGTAATAGTATATTGCACAACAAGGGCGGAAAGTAGCCGATTGCGCACGCTGGCAGCAACAAACACACGAGCGAAGCGCCCTTGTTGCACAATATACTAGTGAGGGAAAAGTGTCACTAAAACGCACGCCTTTTCGGTTGGACAGCGGCTCATTCAAGTCAAATTAATTATTTGCCATTAATCCATTTATTTTAATGATTTTTTCGGAAATGTTTTAAAGAAAAAAGTGGAAATTTCTTTAACTTATAGTTTTGATGCAACTTCCGAATATGTTTTAAAAAAATCCGGTCCGAAATAAGAATCATTGGTTGCTAGCAATTTTTACACTGGGAGACGCGCAAAATTTTTGGTGGAAAGCGCGGCCGTCAAAGTGTTAACATATTTAATAGGCTTTATATCTTACCCCTTCTATCGTGCAAATGCAGCTGGTGCACGGCGATGGAAATGCAGATTCACCGATTCTGACTTGCCTATTACCGATTTGGCATCCTTGAACATTTTCTCTCCATGCACTTAAATCAATTTGGGGCATCGAATGGCAGGGTACTCGTGGATTTCTTAAAAATACAAAAGTTCTTAACAAATCTAAATCAAAGTATTTGGATCAGCTGTTACAAGAAATTGCTAGGGAGATCAAATGCAGCTCTTTGCATGTCTCCAGGTGTTTCAAGATTTTCGCAAACTATTTTTGCCAAAGTAATTTTCCTGATTTCAGCTAATTGGGCTTCTGAGAACTTCATTTCTGGCAAATTGTTTTCATACCTGTAAATTTTCATTTTAAGAACAATAATAAACAAAATAAGAAAGTTTACCAAAATCGATCACATTTTCTCAATTGACGGAACTGAATGCCTATGATACATGCAAGTGTGGGCCCCACAAGTCCTCCTTGCAACGGTCTTTCAGTCATAGCCCCAGGAAATAGATCTATGTCATCCACAGTAGCATATATTTTTCTAAATCTGGTAATAACTTCTGGTGGAATTTCCCTGCTCAAATCCTGCCAATTTTGTGCTCTTTTAAGATTACAAAGTGCACGATAATTATTGTACGATGGAATTCCATGATCTCTCGCTAGTGAAAAAAATAAAAACTAAACTTTGTGTTTAACAAAGTCAAATATAAGAACGTACCTCGTTGAATGTTAAGTGATATAAGATCAACTCCGGAAAAGGGTATTCGCCGATCCTCAAATAAATGATTTGTTACTTCTCCAGTTATGAATTGATCAAGTGTTTCCATTGGCGTTGCAACTAAGCCACGCATAATTTCATCTAATATGCCAGGCTTTAGAAAGCAATCAACAATCAAATTGAATAAATGATAAATAATCCAATTTTTAACGCTCACCTGCAACAACGCGTCCATTTTAAAAAACCCATCTCTTAAAAGGAGAGGAGGATCAATTGGTTGATGATTTGCACCCAATCTTGGAATGTGTGGACGAAGTAAGGAATGCCCAATACGAAAAGCTGCAGCAGCAAACTCGTTGAATATTGCTGGACTGCAAGAAGGATTATATTCTTTGTAATAACCTTGAGGGAGCAATTTGAGTCCATATAGATTCACAGCATTCCAACTCAAAACTCGAGGAAGAAACTCGTTATAAGTAATATGCTGATTTTGAGCTATAACTATTCTCCGGGCTTGTTCGTAAAGGTGATCACTGGTCCAGTGAGGATTCACTCCTCGTAGGCCCTCAACAATGCGATTATGCTCCCGCAAGAAGGTTGTGTGAATAGCCGTTAAGCCAGGTTGCTCTGAAGCCCTGCCATCACCAGCAATGAAACACAGTCCACTTGGGGATTTGCACTCAGGATGACTATCACTTTGCGGCAGCAATTCTTTACCTTTGATGGGGTGGGTGGTGGAATTCAATCTTCCAGAAAAGCCTCGCAGTTTATTAGCAATGCAAATGTTTTCCCCGTAAATCTGTGAGGCATCGAGATAAGCGGTATTTTGATTTATTTGCTCACGAGGACCCAAAGATTGTTGACCGGGCAACGATCTCATAAAAGGAAAACATAATCGTTCTCCGCTCGTGATGTTTACTTCTGGATAGTAATGATCTCCTGAAGGAATAGCAAATGGGTGACACTCAGGGTGAACTGTCTGAGCAGAATTACATTTTCTGCAGCTCGGAATAGATTCATGAAAGCCCTTGTGAATTGGGGTCATAGTCAAGTCGTGGTCAAGGAATTGGGCAAACTGCATGACCATAAGCGAATATCTTGTGTGAAGATTTGAAATATCGGGATGAATTAAAGTAGAAATAACTCGTGGGTTTGGAAGTTCAACTCCAGAAACTGAATTAATCCGAGGTCGCGAAACTCCGTCTTCATATTGAGGAGGAAGCAATCTAGAAAATGTTGTTAAAGATTGTCCCCATGTAGGATTCCGCAAATTATTACAATGACCCGAGAGTGTTCTAAAAGGGCTAGTTGAATCACAAGGACTTGAAAAATCCTCGCACTGCAATTCAATTTGCGAAGAGGATGTAGAACCAGATATAAATGAGGTAATGTCAATAGTTTGCAATGTTTCAGTCAAATCATCGCGGCCAAATAAGTTTAAATTATTTTCGGAAATTTGTCGCTTCTTTCTATTAAGCTTGTGTATAGTATCAATTATTTGATTTGACGTAAGCTCAAATATTAAAGATGAATTTGCTATCAAAAGAGCATTCCGGCTAGCTTTGCTAAATGATGCTGCAGTTCCATCTGGAGAGCGGGGGTCAATTCCACCTTCTGAAATTTTCGTATTTATATTATTTATATAAACTGACAAATCTAATTCCTACGCGACAACCAAGCCTCATATTCGAACCGTTTTCTTGCCATCAGGTCCGTTTTTGCGTCTTCTACTGCAGCTTTTATAAGTTCTGCATTCAGTTCATCCAAAATGTCTTTTTTTAAACTTGTCTCACTAAAAATACGATCAGACGTGCTGTCCTCTCTCCAAGATGATAAGTCAATTGGAGGCATTAAATCACAGGGAAGCATAACATTTCTAAAAAAATCATATACTATTAATTAAAGTCAGTTATAAAAGGAATAATTTTTATACAAAAACGTATCTTCCTTAATGAAAGCTTTTGGCTGAGCTCTTGAAATGCCAACAGCGCTGCAGATTAGTCCAGATAGGGAAACGCGACGAATACTTTGCAATTGTTCAAGTGAAAATGATGAAGGCGGTATGTCATTTTCATACCAAAACCGATCGCCATTTCTTAATATATTTAATTGCAAAGCAATTATGCAGGAAAGGGTTCGGCTAAGAACTGACCCTAAAGAAGGTGACTCTAATAATACACCCACCATCAAATCGACATCTTCCACATTTCTATAAAAGAAAACAAACATTAATTATTTGACAATTAAAAAGTAAAGTTACCTACTGATATATATTTTTAAGAAAGAAAATGTCCTCCTCAGTCAACAATTTGTCAAATAACAGACTGTTAAAATCTATTTTATTCGTAGAATTAACTATCTTTCCTTGGTTGCAAAAGTTAGCTACATGAATGTATGATGGTATGCCGTGATCCCTTTCTCTGTGAATTGACAATGCAACTGAAGACCAGTTCTTGTTGTCTGTAGGGAATGTAGTAAATGATCGTTTTAAAGCTGAAGAGCTTAATAATGTGGTTACTGAGACATCAGAATCCCTCTAAAAGTAAAGTGTTCTATAACAAAATTTACAATTTAAAATCTACGCAGTTACCATTTCGGTAGGAAACATTGTAGAAAAAATGGAGCTTAACCCAGCAGCAAATTCATTAAATACTCCAACTCGGTGTGCACTAGAGTAACCTTTGTAGTGTTTTCCTGAAAGTAAACTAAAAAATTGTTAGAAGTTGATTTTTGTATTCAATAAAATTTACCGAAATTCCACTTTGTTACGAATCTCTTCTCCTAATAGTACAGGCAAAAATTCATTGTATGTGATATGTTGGATCTCGGCAATTACTATTCGTCTAGTTTCTAAAAAAATGTCTTCATCACTCCACGACGGATTGAAATCAAGTAATATATCTGCTATTCTGTTATGTTCGTTTAACAAAATCGTATGTAATTTTCCCACTGCTCCTGGATCTTCACACCTGTATTAAAAAGATTGTGAAGGTCAACAAATATTATTGTTAAATTTTACTTAACTTTTGCAGTGCATAGGGTTAACTTTTCCATTTACATGTGTTCTTAAATGTCCAATGTCATCAAGAGTGTTCCCATATAGCCCAGACCCGTCAATAAAGGCAGTGGCCGTATTCATTTGGTCCCGAAAAGCTTTAAAGGATTTAAATAATAATATAATTTTTTTTTTATATTACAAATTTAATTTACACTGTGTACAATTCTCGGGGTTCAGCGACGGTGAAGACCGTTTATATTCTTTGCAAGTATCTCCCATATGAACGTAGCAGGAAATTATATTGTTGGGATAAAAGTGTGATTCAGATTGTTGATTACAGCATTTTTCTCTAGTTGGAGGCTCAGTAATTTCTAAAATATCATATATTAACATTTGCCCCCATGCAGGTAACATCGTTGTCACGTGAGGGTGAGCAAAGTTGTCAGTATTTCGATCCTGCAATTTTTTGACTATGCTATCAGGACTAGGGAGAGCATGAGATCCTACTGAAATTCTTGGCGTGTGAAATCCTATAGAGCACAGCACTTAAGTATTTGATGTTATAATTATATAAAACATTACCATCAGCATAGCTCGGGTTTAGCAATCGAAGAAAAATATCTCCTCGCGATCCCCACGATCTGTGAATTACATTATTGCATTCTCCTGTTGGTGTCCTATATTTGCTTGGAGGGCAAATCTGTTGCGTACTTATATTACAAAGTTGGTACGTCTGTAGATTTGATTTCTCCTTCGTTAAAGCTGCATTTACAAAATCCAAAAGATCTTCTGGGGTTATTTTACTACATTCTGATAATATGGCAAGAATACAGCACCTGTAAATTTATTTCAACTTATATTATAATTAATTCATTAAATCTCAATATATTGTGAAAAAAGCCGAGTCTCTGCTTTCTTATACAAGATTTTTAAGTTTTGTAATGAGGATGATAACACGAAAAGTCACGCGCTTGAAGTGAAACTACTAAGTATATGATAATAATAAAAGAGTGAGGAAAGAAATATTATTTTATACACATTGATATGGAGACCGACGTTTAGTCAGGCAGTCAGAATCGAAACGCTGACCACATTTTGATCCCGTCTGTTTCGGTAGACGAGCAAAACTCTCAAAAAAATAAGTGTACCTAAATCAGTCACTGCATCGCAATTGCAGGTGGGGGCAAATATTATGCATTTCTAATTTTAGTTTGTCTGTCAGAAATTTGAAGTCGCCACCCAGAATCATTGCAATTTGTTTAAATTCTCTTTCAAAAGCGTAGAGCCATTAAGTACATAAATGTACATAAGTATATATATGTACTACTATCGGTAATTCACTGTTGTCTATTCTACTTCTTATAGTCTCCAGATGGGATTCGAAACATTTAAGATATGTTAGCAATAAGCTGCCAGTAAATGCTAAAATTTTCGAAGAATACGTCGCAAAATATGAAGAACCGTTTGTATCCTGAACACTCGTAGCTGGTAAATAACAAGCGAAATGTCGGTGAAATATCCTATCTGTCAATAAAACACAAGTATAAAAGTGCTAAAAGAAAATGTAACACGTTGAAATATGGAGTCCTCAAAATGCTTAAAATATTTAAAGTGTAAGTACCAGATTTGAAAGATCGTTGCATCAAAATAGAAAACAGAGAATTGAAGAGAATTTGGCAATTCAAACTTCTCAGAAAAGTACAAAGTACTAGTAGCACACATACCACAGTAAAATGGTCTTTTAGAAAGAAAAATCAACTCTGCTAGAAACGTTCAATCAAAGTTAAGTATAATTTTAAGGGTTGAAGTAGTCTCAATTACTAACTATTTATCTATATTCCAAATCGGATACCGATACGACCGACGTAACCTCAAAGCCATATGGCAGTTACCTGAGAAAAATAAAAGCCGTCGCGTCTGTAGGATTAAACCTACCAGCATTTTAATAAAAAGTAGTTTTATATTATTAAAGAGAAGCCATATGCAAATTCAAACATTGTTAACATCATAACAAAAATTGTTTGGCAGGTAATATGCCACTAATTGATATACATAAATAAAAAGATATAGTTCTTCTTATGTCAGATATTTCAGCTAAACCTTGTCTAACGCAGTTTGTAAACTTATTTGGTCCTATTTTCCTTTCTTTTTCGTCTCTTCCATTTTGATCTCCCTGCGTTTTTCTATCCTTTGAAACAAGGTGTATAAAGATTATTATAATAGGTATGATAGTAGATATGATAGATATGATGAATACGAGAAGAAACACTTTATTCACTGTCCGATGTTGAGCGACAACATAACATTGTGTCTGGTACATACTGGGGGACAGGGAAACAGCCAAAATTACGTGTTCCATACCAAAACTGTGTGGAAATCAACAAAAACTTTCACAGTCTACGAATAATAATGGAACACTACCTTTATTAACAATGCTATAAAAACTTAAAGACAAAAAACTTACCAGTAAGTAACATTCAATTATGATCTATGTGACGCAATGTCTTTCGCATAGCTAGCAAACCAGGTCCCGCGACCCTGTATCCCTGCGCTTCTCCGCGCCCTTTTCACATGGTTTTGCGTCGAACGCGTTGTAACTTGCCGAGATAGTACGAGTGTCCGACGTTAGGTGCCGTCCGGTGTTACGGGACTTCCCCTACGTCTCATCACATCAATACCATCACCAATTTGATAGCGTAGCTTAACGATGAAATTGGTCAAATGATCAATGTATGTTTCTTAGATAATAATAATAAGCGATTATGAAGAAAATATGTATAACAACTGAAATTAAATTAAATAAATTATGTATTGAAGCAAAGTGGAAGGGTCTAGTTGCAAATATTAGATGACTATTTACGATCAATTAGATTCCAAATCTGATATGAAAAACAAATCTTGATTATACATCTACGATAAGGAAAGGAAGTGTATGATCATTTCTATTTATGTGGATGACTATCTTGACATGCAACAAACAATAGGGACTGGATTCTCCAAACGAAACATGGCGAAAGCTTTTGAAAGCAGAGACATATCTAGCTTAACTAGTTTTTGGAAACAAAACTTAGTCTTATTTTTATGAACGCATGAATGGAGAAAAAACACTACATAATGCCGGCTGATATGCTGACTAAGCCCATACCATTAATGAAGTTAAATAATTATTTAAAACTTCTGAATTTATAAGTCATGGCTTGAATTACATATATAGTTTTATGTGTTGGGATTTAAACAGCTAATATGAATTTTCCAGTTGTTAAGTATTTACTAAATAAGTTCATTCGTTATGCAACTAAAATATGCTTTGAAGTACTTATTATTTGTGTCACGGTAACTGCAAGTCTTATGTCTAATTGATCACTAGAACTCATGACTCCTTATTAGTCTTTAAGTAATTTCTGAATTTAATCGATGAATACAACAACAGGAATACATCCAAAAAACTTCAAAAAATTTCTCATCTTGTGTGACTGACCCCTTTTCTAAATCACTGCTTCCCCCTCAAACTCGACAAAACAAACAAATGTTTGTTTGCACATTTAGAAACAAACCTGCACGTCCTTAACCTCCACGCCTGTTTTTATAAAAATTTGATCAGTTTAAAAGATAGTAATTTTAAAATCAGTGAGTTTCTTTAGAACCAGCGCACACATACATATGTACACATGTAGGCAGAAGTAAAATATTTACATATATGTATGTAGCTAAAATGCAAATTTCATTGTTAGTGAATAAATTAATTATAATTACCATTTCAGTATAATAGTGGTTACAAACTGTTTTAATTACTTTATATGGCAATGGTAATTGTAATGGACAAATCAAATCTTAGTATTATTATATGAGTTATGAAATATTCATTTTAAGAACTTCAAAAAAATACGTTAAATTCAATTTCAATTAATCAAGTTGAATATATTTTAGGTCTAAAATGGCTTGCACTCTTACTACACAACTTTTTGAATGATAAAAATGAATAATTTGGTCATTGCTTTGAAATCTTATCACAAACGGATATCGAAAACCAGGTCATGCATTTATTTCCAAATTACAATTCATTTTGTGTTCGCTGTTCTCATGCTCACGAACGCATAAATCAGTCATGTTTGGGAAACATTAAGCTGAAGTTACTTTCAACAAAGAAAGAGAAACATTGAACTTATCATCAGAGATAAATGAAATAGTGCGGTTACGAAATACATACTTTTTCCAGAAAGCTTAATTGCAAACTTAAAAGCATAAATTTTTAGAAAAAAATAGGTGAAAAGAGTTTTTGAACCTGCTGATTTCAATTTCAAATAGGGTTCGGACTATTTAGGACATTTCCGAATCCAAATCTTTGTCTTTGTCTTCTTCTCGTTATGACAGTTCATGAGGATGATCTAGCATTAAAATTAAGACGAAGACAAAGCAAACCTGTTCGAATTCGTTTGCTTAGCTCGATATTTGATATTTTAAATTAATCAAAGTAAACCAAAAATTCACGATTCGACAGAATTCAAAAAATATTTTTAAAGGTTTTCTCATTCTATCACAATCATTCTAATTTATTCAATATATGGCTTTGAATCGTGGAAAATTTGGTCGACATATTAGGTGCTTACACTATCTTAAGTTCTGGATTCGTAATTAGCATCTCCAAAAACGTCAAATATGTATCAATAATTATGGTTATCCATTGACATTTACAATTGCTGACTGCATCTTCAGTCCACAATTTTTAAACTGCTAATCTTATGTCCACACAAATTTTCTATATGTTAAGCTGATGGATGCTACATCTACCTTCAAACAAAAAGTAAAAAATATCAAAGTAACCGTTTCAGCGTGATTAAGCAAGCAAGAAACATCCAAATAAACAAATAAACTTTCGAGTTTATATGTATGTAGGTACATTGTACGAGATTCAAAATAAGTACAATCAATATGAAGAATAAAATTTCAAAACGTTTTGGTCGCCATATTTGATCGACAACCTTGAATTATCAAGTTTCGAAAGTAGATCCACAATTAAGATCTCCAAAAACCCCAAATACCAATTTTCATGGCAATCCCTTGAAATTTCCAATTTTTAGCCGCCGTCATGGGTCCACTATTTTGAAACCTGCGAATAAAAAGCAGCCTATATGTTAGACCGGTATTTGTAGTGCCTTTACTCAAAACATGAAAATGATCGGACCAAGCGTTAGGGCGTGATTGAGCAACAAACAAACAAACAAACAAAATTTTCGATTTTACATATATACGAGTACACAGTGAAGAGCAAAAGTGGAAACACTTTTGAATAATTGTTAAAAAGTAACGAAAAGGCTGACGGAAATGAAAAGATTGTTGATAATTACACTTATGACTGTGTATTCAAAATATCTTGCTTTTACTTATTATAATAGGTACTTCATTCATCTAAATACTAAGAAAAGTTTGCAATTACATATGTCGAAAAAGTCCACTTTTCCGATTTTCCATCACACTTGGCGTACGTGAGCCCTTCGTATTTAACGCTATTTCAATTAGCTCTTTGCAAGTCAATCGAATGAGATAAGTAGTATATCAAAGAACGTTAAAAGAAGTGCACTCTAAGGAAAATGGCCTTGAACTTTCCCGTGAAGGTAAATTTTCAAGAGTTATTACTGAGAAATATCACATAAAACAGTTCAAAAAATTCAAAAACCTAATGTTTAATTGTTTTACTGAAAAAAAGAAAAAATATAAATTCTCCAGTTCTCCAAATGGTTTTCTCAACACCGAAAAATAATTACGATAATAATTCTGAATGTTTTTAAATATTTTTTCAAAAGTACAATTTAAAACTGACGACAAGTCCTTTATATGTACATATCACAAGCTATGAACTGCTGGTTTGGTCTGACAGCTCGAGAAGTTTACATCTATATAGTCTTATGGAGGCTTAATGAATGTGTTTGATAAATTGAATTTAATCGGGTTTTTTGGAGGTACATACTTTCACAAAAGATGATGTGAACCTCTTTAGTGAAAACCCGAAATGAGTTAATTTTTTTCATGTGACTAATTTATAATTTAGTTATTTTAAGAGTCTGAATTTTTCTCTCTATTTGTTTCTGTTCAAATGGAAAGAATTCTAAAATAAATTAAAAAAAAACAATCTCGCTATCGAGATTTTATTTGAAAAGTTTTTTAATTTCAAAAGTGATATTATGTAGGTCCAGAACTTTTTACCTGTAAACTGGTGACCCCGACTAGGACGTTACAACTGCAATTAAATATGACTATTCCACAGTTAATTTATTAAATGGCCGCAGAGATCTGGAATGCATCGGTAATAGCACACTCCGTCTCCTACTTCTTACGCCTTCGGAGCAGAAACATAATCAACTCTTAGTATTTCTCAACAATCTTCACTCGGATTTACATTTAAATCTACCCAAATATAATGCAAGAAATAATTTATTACAAAACAAGTTATCAACTTTGTCAATAATCAACTTTAGCATCTTTAAATGTAGGTATACGCAGCTCTTATTTCCTTCTTTTTTTATTTTTTTATTGCACGATAACTGGGAAAGAAAATACAGTACAATAATAAGGTGCTTACATTGTATAGGTGATTTTGCGGACTTCTGCGGAGAAATCATGCTTAAATACATATGTAACTTGTTTAATGAATGAGTGAAATGCTCGAATGTTTTTGAGTAAGGAAAGAATTATACAATCATGCACTAATTAATTAGTTGCTGTTTTTTCTCAGAATACACTTCAGTCTTAAAAATAAAGTAATCAAATGAGTTTACAGCGAAAAGAGTATTTCAACAAAATTCATTTTGCTCAAATTTGACAATTATTTGAGTTAAACCTAATTTAAGATACATCTTGTTTTAAATAAAATGCAAAATTTTTCTTCGAAACGCTATAATTTGATCAAAAATTAATACAAAGTGGCATTCAAATAAAAAAATTAACAAAAAAATCTCCCATTCCCATGTTAGCAAGATGTGATCAAATATACTTAATAATCGTCCGGCGAATCAACCGCAGAATGTTTTTGATTATTCCAACCCATCATAAAATTTGGGAATCCGCCATTTTGAATTTCGAATTTTCCTAGACATGAGATCTACTTAAAATTACTCACCCGCGAAAAGGTATGTTCTGTAGATTGTTATAACCATTTTCAGAAATATCATTTACACACCATTAATGTATAAGTCTATGTTTAAGATTAGGTCGTTTAGTAGAATGCATGTGTATGTATGGTGTAAGTATGTATGTATATTGTATATCAGATTGAAGTTTTGATTGTAGAAAACCGCAAACGATGGTTTAAGCGTTTTGGGTATATGGAGAATTTTCAGGCGAAAACTTTTTAATTTAATTTCAACCTTAACAAGACAGCTGACTCTGTCCGTCTGATGTTTACAAATGTCTCAAAAACAGGATGGGATATGTAGATGGGTGTGTATAGTACTAATGTTCAATTTTGACATAAAAAAAAACACACGCAAGGAGACATTTTCATAACAATTACAGAGCTGGCGAACATCATTTCCCATTTAATTAGCAAATTTATATGACGAATAGGAGAATATGAAGTTTATATTCCCATAAAGTTATATTAAATGGCAGAAAAAATCTGAAAATTCTCTTATATATGTAAGTGTATATCCTTTTCTTTATTGCTCGATGAATAACCAAATTGATTTGAGGCAATAGACATTTAAATTAATTTAAATTAAAAAATGTTGTAATATAACTTTTAAGGCCTATCATTCTGAAAGCATTGTTTTGCGAATAAAACACAATACGGAATTTTTATAAAGAATTCAATTTCCTTCGAAATAATTGTCTTCAAAATTCTCTATAAACTTTTTTTTCTAGAGTATGTACATGTGTGTAGATTTATAGATAAAGAAAATGTTTCTGTTATTTAAATGTGAAATTACCCTCATGTTTGCTAGTTCTGTAATTAATATAAAAATGATATTATGAAAATATCTCCTCCGAAATCTATCTAGCCAACCCTAAGTGTATCAGTTCGACCAGAATAGAGTGTGTTATGCATTCAAGGAACAAAATTGTCAATTTGAAATATTTGCTGCTAAATATATATATAGTAGGTAAAATGAAACTATACAATAGCCTAAAATCACCTCAGGGGTTCAATAAGCAACAATGTCATTAATATTACCTACATACCTTATGCATATTTTCAGTTTAGTGTTTCAGAAAGAGCTATCAAAGGATATAAAAATATATAGCTATATACATATGTACATAATATATCGTACTCAAATAAAAAACTAGTTACAGCCAAAATATCATGAACGATGTTTTTTTTTGTCAAATTCAGCCTAGTTTACGTTATGTATTTTAAAAGAACAAAATTAAAACATTTATTCACTATAAGTTTAAAACAAATACAATATAAATTAAGTTGGGTTATCTGAACGGTTTCTCCTGCCGTAATATAATTTTAATATCTCCCCTAAAGTTATTATAAATGCCATATACATATGTAGAATAATCAAAGACAGTATAGCGACGAGAATACTCGCTGTGTTTTTGTTATGGAGTACAACATTAATCAATATAAAATAATCCGAATATGAAATACGTCGGAGAATTTATTCTGTGAATTGAAAATTAAGTTTACCAGGAAAGTTTTTTCACCTGGGCAGAGCATATATGTATGTATGTATATGTCATTAGTAGAAGGGAACCAAAAAAATTTTAGAACAGGATGTATACACCTGCTTTATGTTTAAATATTTTCCCAACATTTTTACAATCAGCGGTCATTAACCTATTAGTTATAAACAGGTTTCATTTAAAGTTTGTAAATACGAACTAAAATTTTTAAAGCAAAAATTTAAATTGCTTTATTTTATATAGCGTCTACTATGTTGCCGGCATTTCGCATACGATTTGTTTTTCAAGGCAACAATACTAAATGTATCCAACAAAACACCCTTTTTAAAAACAGGTTTTGCCAGATATGCAAACAGCTTATTTATATGAGAGACATTTCGTACGCCAATTTAAAATCAGAAGTTCATATATTTTTAAAGTTTATAATATTGAAACTGGGAATGAGTCAAAAAATTCTAACCCGGATACCCACACCGGGAATTTCTTTGAACGCAACACATTTGGATTCAAACTTAAAACGAAATAATCCACGACAAAAATGTTAAAGATGAGTCGGATGAAGCAACGTTTAAAAAAATGTGACTTGGCCTTCAGAAGCTCCGGTTAAAGCCGACATATTGCAAGCTCGGTTATTTGCTCGCTACATCGTGAGTTGCTAACCTAAAGCGTGAGTCTTCAATATTCATTATTTTTGCAAATGAACGCATTTCCACAGAAATATATGAGTTTCACGTATTGATGTTATGCAAAAATGTATGTTCGTGCTCAAAATCCATAATTTTCGGTATACTTTTAGATTCTCGTACCTTCAGATAGAAAAATCATTTCTCCTGAAAAGTAAAAGTAAAGCAATTTATGATCCCCAGCTGAGAATTTGTTTGCATTCATCTACCATCGTCTTTGAAGATCAAGTTCATTCATCCAACCTTCGTAAAGATTAAACCAGTTTTATATCACCAAAAATAAAAAAGAAGACGTGAGTATTTGTTTTTCATAATATTCATCATCACTTTAGTCACATGAATGTTTATTTTGTACGATCTTTCTTAATATTCAAATTAAAGGCTTTCTCCTTAGTTTCCCCGAAAGTCTACAAATATTTTTCACTTTTAGCGGCAAATAATACTTTCACTAAACCTGGCAAATGCTAGAAAGAATTAAATATATAATCTAAACAAACATTTAAAGATGGCATAAATATGTATCTAACTGCTCAAAGTTTATGCTTTTATGTACATATATACATTTGTAGTAAATATGGGTAATTTCATATTTCTATAAGCTTATTTTAATTTCATGTAGCGGTTTACCAATAAATTCTCGAAAATTTGAATTTAATAGTGTAGTAACGTTTACTAAGATTTTTGTAGTGGTAATTTCTAACGATATATGTATGTATACAGCCACACGAAATATACGCTGCAAGTTAGCAAAATTAAAAAATCATATATATGTATATATACAATATATTTTTCGTAAGGCAGAATATGCAAAATATAAGTATTACCAGAAGTGACATAATCGGTTTCAAAATAAAAAAAATTTGCAAGGTAAATACATATTATTATTGTACATATTTTAATCTCTCTGATTAAAAGGTGTCGTTAAAATTGTGGGCATTTTATCGAATAACATTATTTGATTTCAGTTTTAGAGAACTTCATATACATACAATATACATACATATATGTATAACACTTTTGAAACGGAATTAAAGTTGCATTTTATTTACATTAAAAAATGTCAAGATATCTTACCGACTCGTTATTTTGGAGGTTAAAGAGAAGGCCTAGGTATTTTCTCATAATACTACAATTTAAAAAATAGGAACTTATGTTTAAAAAAACGAAGTGGAGTAACCAATAAAACTGATTTAGCAACTTTATTCTTGTAAAAATTAATAATAGAGAAGATTAATTTAAAAATAATAATTTCGAATTGCTATTTCCCTGAACTGTGATTACATATTATCGTATTCAATAAATATAAGCCCGCAATAAAATGTTGCGGCTTATGAAATAATTTATTTCATTTAATGAATCTCTTTTCTTCTTTTATTAATTTACTTTGAATTACGAAGGCATTGCATATTTTTAAATAGAATAATTAATTTCACCTCATACAAAAGTTTTAAAACCAAATTCAACGAATTATTACTCACCACAAAACTATTGACAAATTTTTGTAGTTGGCCATTTTTATTAAGAAAAAATACGAATTAATTATTGGTTATAAAAACATATGCTCGTATTCCAGCTAATTAATCATGATTTTAAAACGTGTAGATTAGTATTAAAGCAAAATATTATTAGATACGTCGCACGAAATCAGCTTCAAAGAAAGTTATGCTTTGTCTTACGGCAACAAATAACGTGGAGAAAACGAAAATGAAAACATAAAACCCGTTCCGTAACTTAGTCGTTAAAACTTCCGCGACTCGACACGGCGAAGCTGTACAGGTAACTAAATTTTAACTTGTTTTCTGCCAAACATTAGCAACTCCAGATCTGCAATTGGTGGGAGCTGGACTGTTGCACGAACTCGAGAGAAAGTTTTCTTATGTGAAAGGAGTCACGCGGGACGGCGCCCCGGGGGAATAAGTAACACAATGAAAAGGCGTTGAATATTTTTGTAAAAATACAGAGAACACCTTTGAATGTAAAAGTGCATTAACTTTTGTTTCATTTTTCATACCTATAAGTTTTCCTTGAACCTTTCAGTATTAACTTGGAAAATTGCCATTTTTCAAGTAATAAATCGAAAAAGCCTTTTGGAATCTCACTTGGAAAATTCCTCGAACCTTAAAAAACATTATTTAAGCCAAATTATAATTATAATAACAATAAAATCGTTTGATTAGCAAAAGGAAGGTTGTGCAATTTATGACATCATCATCATTCTTATTCTATAGATATTTATTTCAAACGAAATTTTATTTCTCAAATATTTTTATTAATTTATGATATATATTTACGTACGTTATGTATGCATTTTTCGAAGCATACGTAATTAACTTCGAAGAAAACAAGTTAGCTTTAAAGCTTTGATGCAACTTTCATTTCATAAAAGAAGGCAAGCATTAAATTAACATTACTCTAAAATAATGTTCTAAAATTACAATCTAAAAAGCAAAAGATATTGAAAAGTTGTTAAATTCACTGCGTATTCACCGTTTATATACTTTCATTAAATTGCCGCAATGCATGTAAGAAAGAGACCATTAGCAGTAATCCGAGATTCTCTGATCTCAGCATTAACTCAATATACTCTCTCCATACGTTATATTTACAATCTTATAGTAACTAAAACGGCCAATTTATTTTTAAAAAATTGCACGAAAAGATGCATCTTTTAAGCCCGCTGTTTCAATGTGTTAATTCGTGATGCGCCTAAATTGTCTATAAAACGTGCATATATGTATGCGCTGTGGAAGTTATGAACTGCAGGAAACTGGGCAGAAATAAAAAGCTACTGTTCACTTCGAAGGTCGTAACTTTACTCTCCGCTTAGAGCACCGTTTCCAATACAGCGTGGAGTTCGGCGTCAAAGTAGGTCCTGTTCCAAATAGGAGCGCAGAGTATGCAAGAGAGATTTAGATTTTTCGAAGTCATATGATTGGCTGTTATTTTCCTCTCATTATTGCCGATTGACAATTCGTTTGTAATTGTGATTAACTTTAAATTTGTGACTTGTGATTTTTGTTACTTTTTTCTAAAGTTGAAAGGCACAAGATTTAAAACTAATTAGTCTACCACACAATTTTTAACAGGATAGTTTTCGAAAATTAAGGATCCATCTGTTGATGGCTTAGTGCAACTCTTTCGAAAAAAAAATTTTTAAGAACTAAATTTTGCTAAAATAATGATCAATTATGCAGAAGATTATATTCTTCGGGTTACTAAGCTAGTTATAAATAAATTTGGATTATATTAATTTTCATGTAGGTACTTTAATATTAATATAATTAATAACAAACCAATCAAATCCACTCAAATGGTAGGTGACCAAGTGCGTCCGTAACGTATGCATACTTTTTTATTCAATTTTGTAGCAGCTCAAAGTATTTTCCTTTTAAGGGGACTTTTACTTTCTAAATTTTGAAAAAATCGATTTTTTTTTTACCTAAAAACATTCCTTAGTATCATAGAAATACTGTCCTAAAATTTTATTAAGAAATTAAAAATTAATTAAAAAAATGTGTTATAGGAAGGCAGAAAAGTGTCTCTCAAATTAAAATGCATCTTTTGGAAGACGCCCTCTGCAGTGCAAAAAAAAAATGTTTTTTGTATACCCCAAAACCTTTTCAATAAAAAGTCAACATGAACAATTTCCTCGAAATTCAGGTAAGAAAAGGTGATACTGAGGCTCCAAGCGAAATTTGGATTTTACTCAACATAAAGATATAGCTAGGAAGCTATAGCTAAGAAGTATTTTCACATTTAAATAAATTTAGTTAATGTAAGTAAACATTTAATTTACAACTTTCGCTACAATTATTTCGAAATAATATACATATTTAATTTATTACACATATACATATATGTATTGTACATACCTATAAATAGACTAAATAGGCTATCGGTAATGTTCTAAAAAATGTTGGAACTTTTGTATCATAAATATCATGACATTTACACATATGTTATTGAATTATTGATTTTTTCTATTTTACTAATTATACATATAAATATGTGTATGACAAATAACTAATACATTTTCAAAGCAGTTTCTCTTTTCGAGCCAAACTAAATAAAAATTTAAAATAAATCAAGATTCTGTAAGTTACATAAAGTAGAAAAATAAAAGCTAATATGTACAAACCAAATACATCTAGTAAAATATACTGCCACCAATGTAAGTTTACTGCTGCAGATTTCAAATGCTTTGCACCCTTGTGCCTAATAACGTATTCTATCCAATACATAGACTCATTTAAAGGATGGATTGGATTATCTTTGAAAATAATGGAAAGTTCATTTATTCTATGTTTAAATTTTTCATTAGTCAGTAAACGAGTTATTTTATCATAAAGGCTTTCAACCGTCAATTTTGAGAAATCTATTGAAAGTGCATATCCCTCTTGTACTGATTTCAAACTATTTCGATGCTAAAAGGAAAAAAGCAAATTATAGAGGAACAAAATAGATATGTAGCTGATTTATATTACTTGATCTCCATAAAGCGGCATGTAGAGCATGGGTACTGCATGAAATATACCTTCTTGAGTTCCAAATATGCCACCATGTGTTATAAATAAACGAATATTTTTATGAGCTAACACATCACTTTGTGGCAACCATTGCTTTACCATTACATTCTTGGGTAAATTTGGAATACTTTCATCTTCATACTTCCATAGAATATTTTGCTTTAATTTCGCAAACGTTTCCAATATTATCTTAATGCTCTTTGGAGGCATTTCAATACTTTTCATGTATGATCCGAGGCTGAAGTAAATTGCACCGTATTTTGAATCATCTAGAAAGTTCTGCAAAATAATATAAACATTATAATAATATTTTTAAAATGTACTGGATTGCTGTTATATGTTATAGCCTAGGCTAGGTTACGCTTAATGAAAGATTCGAGATTATAATTCAGAAATATATTTAAATTTGATACAAGTGAGTCATCGGAACTTAAATTAAAGGAGTTAACCGGCTGGCAGTACGCGAGAGACTGGCGTCACACATTCCCGAGACAAAAAATCTCATTTTCGATCACCAACACATGCAGTTTCGTTGTACGGCTTCAAGCCTACATACCTACTGGATAAATTCATAATTCAAATGCTGAATTATCAACACATTATTTCAAAAAATATATAATTATCAAAAAATCTATACCAATGTTACAATACATATATTATCGATTATACCTATATGTAAATAATACTGTTCGGAAAAGTTTATTGATAAATTAGATTATGGGTAATTATTAAAAATAAATAAATAAATTGAAATGCTTTGGAAACGATTGCGACCGAAAGAAAATTTTTTTGTATATTCCTTATTTTTTTTTGGGTTTCCACAAAAAGACAATGGGCAAATTTCATACAAAAAAACAGCACCAACAAAAACAAAACCTATCCATAATTATCACACATTTTAACCTTATATATTTTTAATCATATGTTTGTGTTGTAGTTATGGAGGATAAAAGACATAAGATAGTTTTATCTGCCCTATAACTGTAGTTCAGAAAACAACATTGATGTGTTTTAACGTTTGTTTAATGTAATTAGACATCTATATCGACAATTACTGAGTCCATAAGAGCTGTAGGCTGTTCTATGCCTGCATGTCTAGCATGACCTAAATAATATATGAGAACCGCCGTTGAAAAGAGTTGATTAAAGCACCTGCTATTTTGAAATCAACCATTAAATTTTTGAGGCTCTGTTAAAATACAACTGTTAGAATATTTTAAAATCTGTTTTGAATTTTCCGTTAACGGCTTCTATGACCCATCTGCAAAGTATCACCAATCTAGACTTATTTGCGTCTTCAGTTGATAATTGTTCTCCTGATCTTCTTGATGGCGGCATATGTGAGACGTACGCAAAATATTCTAAGTCTCCTAGTAAGTCTCGAAATCCTCTATCTAATATAAAACAGTCTCCTTCTTTAAAGAACCAGTGAAAGGCTTCTTCTTCCAAAGGACCATTTTCACTTCCCAATATTGCTTTCAGTCTATTAGTTTATTGGTTTATTAGTGTTATGAATAGTTTAGTTTGTATTTTTTTTTTCATTTTTATTCTATTTTACCTGATCGCCAGCACTTACAGAAAAAAGGAATGTATATGTATGAATATATATAATTGTCTCTTACATCAAGCCTAATAAACCTACACTTAAATTGTTTCTGTTGATTCTGGGTCATTTTTGTCCATTCGCCTTTCGTCGAAATCTGTGAGGAGGCCTCAAACTCAATTTAAGCCGTATTTAAGCTTACCAAAATATCATTACACGAACGAACGATTTAGAGTTAGCGACACTGCACCTCTCGCACAAATTTAATTCTAGATTCTAATTTAGTTCGATTAAGAAAAATAAAAAAATTGGATTGCACTTTTACCCTTTTAAAATTATTCCTTACGCTTGAAACTATTATTATGTACCTTAATATCCATAGGTAGAGCTTTTGGTGGCTTAATATGCACTCCACCAACATTTAATAACCCAGGCATACTCGGTCTAGGAGCAGAGGTGCTTCTATGGCTATTAACGAGTATCATTGATATATTCTGTTCAAGATCTTTTACATGAGGTAAAGCTTCATTTTCATCTGAAATATAAGTAAAAAGCAACACATACATATTTTTATGCGTTGTGATTTGAAGGCATATTATTCTTACCAACAATATTCTTGAAGTACCTCTCTGCCATACTTTGCATTCGTGGATAATAATAAAATCTTCGCATAATTAAATCAAATAAGGACAAAAAGGTGTTGTAACTTCTTTGTATATAATTCATATTGTCAGAATAGGGCAAAACAATGTGAGGCACAAACGACCAAGGCGTTAGGAGACCCATAGAATGATCCATGTTGTCTGCATATCCAAAGGTTCCTAAAAGGTTTACATTATATTCCGCTATTATTTTCATCGAAGCGTATTTACCAATTGTTACAATAGGTGCTTTAAATTTATGGGCAAACATTAAAAAACTTTCATGAAAGAATTGTTCCAAAATAATCAAATCGAAACGATGTGTTTTGCTGCTTATCAATTTCCTCACTTTAGAATCATTAAGTGCATGTTCTGATGTTAATTCACCGACCCTCCACCACATAAAAAGGTTTTGAAAATCACTGTTGAATTTCATTTCAAATATGTCTCGTTTGGGAACTGAAATAAGAAAAATTAATGCAAATGTTTATTCAAGTTAGACTTCAACATGAAATCGGTCAAATGTCGTTTGAACTTTCACGCTGAGTATCGAAAAATCATAGATAGTATCATAATATAATAAATTAAACAACAATTAACAAATTAAATGTTCATCACGATAGTATCGAAAAATATAATAAAATTGTTTGGGATTCATGTACGTACATTAATTTCTTTTCGATCCCACACTAATATTTTAGCATTAAATCTAACGGCAATCCTCCACAAATATCAGACTCCTAGATCAATCTTTTGAACTGAGTTTCGTTCACCATATAATTAACATAATTATATAAACGTAAAAAAATCGTTTAAAAACATGTTAAAACATTGCGATTCTGCTTCCGATCAGTGGTTTTGCAGCTCGACAATTGAATTAAACAGTCTTGTAAAATTAAACGTGACCTTTCTATTTATTTAATTTACACCTTTGAGCTTCACATATTTTCCATTAATTTTTTTACAATGATCTTTTTTCGTAATTGTTTTACATATATGACAGATTTTTTTTTCCAAAGGGGAGAGAGAAATCATCAGCCAATTTATTCCTTAAAATGTTATGATCAAGATTTTCTTTTATATCGTTCGAATTGTTACGAACGGTACTTGACTATTGATACAACGTTTTTTATTTGAAAAAAATCTGATTTCATCATTGGAGCTTTATTATTTATTATTAACAAATCTGGTTTCATTATTGGAGCTTAGCTTTATGCTATGGCATGCCTACAGATACCGTAAATGGACACGTTGGGCCATTTTAATCACAGCTGAATATCTCGCCAGGGATGCTTCGAATCAAAAAAAAAGTTCAAATAAAAGTTGTCAAGTGTCGTGTGTCAGTGACCTTTAGTTTGACCTTGATTTGACCTTGAAGGTTATTACAAGATCAAGTTGATTTTTTTAAAATTAGAATACCTATTTTTGACCCCTGATCCAGAAAGAGCAGACAATTTTACGTTCAGAACCGTAATTGTATTTTTTTTACCTACGGAGGTCATTTTAAGGTCAAAATACAAACACCGAAAAACCATGAAAAAATAGATTTTTAAGGAAAACGCAAGTACTTGCATCTTCAAGAGATGCCGATAAATTATACTTAGGTTTTTTCCTTAAAAATCTATTTTTTCCTGGTTTTTCGGCGTTCTTAGGTGTTTGTATTTTGACCTTAGAATGACCTCCGAAGGTCAAAAATAAAAAACCGTTTTGAACGTAAAATTGTCTGCTCTTTCTGAATCAGGGGTCAAAAATATGTGTTCTAATTTAAAAAAATCAACCTGACTTTGAAATAACCGTCAAGGTCAAATTAAAGGTCACCGTTAAATGTCCCCTTTCAAACTCGACAACTTTTATTTGAACCATTTTTTTGATGGCGAGGTATTCAGCTGTGTAGATTAAAATGGCTCACCGTGTATAAACTGCAAATATCGTAATAAATTGCTCGGACTATAGAGTAAATAGCCATAGGTTTTCATTTTGTAATTAGTTATGTTAATGGAAATATAACCTTATGCTTAATGTACATAATATAAAATCAAAACGAAGTTGTACTTACAGTAGTGAGGAATATCAAATTTGGGTTCAATTATTATCTCCGTGTAATTATCGTGAGGTTCATCTGACTTAAAATTAGTCAAAGCAGTAACATGATGTCCACGGTCTAAAAGACCTCTCGCAAAATGTTCCAACCATAACCAATGACTAGGCGCAGGAAACGGACACATGAACAGAATTTCGTAGCCAATTATTGGTTGAAAGAATAATAAAAGTATCCATAGGCTTTTCGAATTCATCTGAAAAAATAAATAAATAAATAAATACAATAACTACATATAACGAATACGTTAATTGTAGAAATTTCCGAAGATGATGCATAAATTATAATTAAGTTCAACCCGAATGTCGTTTTAAAAAAAACAAAGAGTTCTTAGATTTCTACACCAGCTTGCTAATATCATAAGAAGTACTTAGGTCCTAGGTACGTACAGATAAATGTTGGTGATTACTATAACAGTGCAGATATATAGAATATTCAAAGCGCAAATATAATGATAAGTGTAATGAGCTTTCCAATAATAAAATAAATTAAAAAGGCTCATATCCAAAAACTATTGGTGGGGGCTGGTTTTACCCCACGACGGGACGGAGAAGAGAAAGTATATGCGTTTAGGGTAATTTGCTAATTTTCTCTAAAATGGTTTGATCGATTTAAATAGGGTTTTTTGTAAAAGGTTTGTGATTTTATCGACAATGGTTCTTAGATAGGTTTTATGGTGTTAACACGACAGGGCGCGTTGCAAAAACGAATGTTGTCATTTATCTCCAAAACGGTTTGACCGATTTAGATATGATTTTGTTCTGTAAAGGGTTTGTAATTCATCGGCGATGGTTCTAAGATACTAGGTGTTATGGTATTAACTCGCCAGGGGGCGCTGCAATAAACATTTTTACGCTCGTTAATTTAACAGGGTTTGATGTGTTGCTTATAGAAACAAACAGACAGATGTACAGATGTAAACAACATCGCCGGGAACTTATCCATTTCACATAACATGTTTGGGTTTTAGAGAACATACAGAAGGACCGACAAATACATAGACAGATATTTAGACAGTAACGTAGGAGTTCTTTAAGAAGTTAAAAAGAAGGCAAAAACAAAATTTAAGTTTAAAAAAAAAACCCACGACGGATTTAAACATTGTAATCGAAAAAAGATTTTGAAAAAACCCCGACTAAAAGGAAGTAGGTAACGAAAGATAAAAATAAAAAAAATAATAATAAAAAATAAATAATTAAAAAACCCAAAAAAACCGGCCCCCACAAAATTTTTTGCCTGATATCCGTAATTCAATGCACAGCGATGGGTATTTAATAGGGAATTGGACTAATAATTTCAAGGACACAGCGGCGACTATTCTGGGATGGAATGAGTTGCAGAAATGTGTTTTTATAAAGGGTCTGGCCATGGGTTCCACTAAACTTGCGTTACGAAGCCAAAAGGAGGTAACCTCTTGGTAGGATTTAAGAGTACTCTTATTTGAGGTTAAAGTAAACAGTGCCAGGATACTACCTAGATTGGGAATGCGTAAGAAGTTAGCGTTACAATCTTGTTACGA
The DNA here is from genome assembly GCA_951509405.1 of Machimus rusticus. NCBI lineage: Eukaryota > Metazoa > Arthropoda > Insecta > Diptera > Asilidae > Machimus > Machimus rusticus. The sequence goes on along the minus strand of OX608052.1, from coordinate 455,430 downwards.
ATACTTTCTAATAATGCGAGGATTAACTAAACGAAAACGAGGCAGTTATAAATTATAGGTACTATCGGTGGGATCAGTGACGATGGTTATCACAAATTTATTTTGTATGAAGCTAAAGACATGATAGAATTAAGACAACGACTAGAAATATATTCTAATCTCTATAAGTCCCCTGAGAGTGTGAAACAATCTCAGCGTTGCTTAATTGTGGGGTCAAATGGCATTTTGCGAGAGATTGTCCTGATACGAGTCGTTGAACCAAGTGTTTTAATTGTCAAAAGTTCGATCACAAGGGCGCCACTTGCTCCCGAAAGCAGCGTGCTAAGAAGAAGTCCGAAAAATCCGAAAAGTGTGATAAGGCGCTGGCATATGTTGAGAATAGCAATCGACAACAAGAGGACATGTTGAAAACCGTATGAATTGATGGTATTTGTATGGAAGCGCTGATTAACACCGGTAATGATACACGTTGGACCCCGCGCCGTTATTGCTGTGCTTTCCAAACGTCGCGTCGATCCCCAGGGGCTCAACGTGTTAAGTGTCACATACTAGACGAATGCTAGAGGCTTCAGACTTCAGTCACCACTCCTTAGTAACAAAGTTGATTTTTGAGGTGTAGCATCATTGGGTTCGTTCGCAGCTACTGTCCTTGCAAAACTTATATTACAAGCCATGAACTGGCCTCTTGCATGTGTGGTCTGGCAGTATGAGAAATTTACATTTAGTCTTATGGATGAAATGTACTGGATAAATTGGATTTAGTCGGGTTTTTTTCATACTAGGGACATACTAGTCTTAAGAAATTAAAATCATAGGGGCTTTTAGTTTATAAGTATATGCCAAAAATATCAATGAAATTAACGTGAAAAAGCATTAATTTTTCAATTTTTCGGTTCGGTTCGGAGCCGTACATTTGTTAGTGGTCCGGCGCCTGGCTTTTCTGTTGAGTTTTGATTAAACTCGAAAATTTCATATCTCGAACAGGTGATTAAAAGTGTTAATAGTTACAAGGAGAACTTCTTAGAGTAAACTTGAGTGAAAATAATTTCTCGATACGTGCTATAGTTTGGAAGCTGCCGCGAATTTTTTTCCAATTTTGCGACGTCCTGCATAAGACTCAATGGGATTTCTTTAAACTGTCAGACCACTTTGCCCTATAGATGTGTGCGTGCGCCGGACCACTTCACGCCTTGTAATATAGAAGGTTTTGGTCCGTGTCAGTGGCTTCGAAGCCAAGTAAGCTTTCAATGTAGTGGGGACGAGTATTCTTCCTAAAATAGTTTTAATTTGTAATGCTCTTACACTCCCATGAGCGCGTTTGTGTGTGTGTGCCTGTCTGTATGTTTACAAGCATACATGCACTAAACCATGCATGTGGAAGTGTATATATGTAAGTGCACATACTTGTATGTATGAATGTACTATATATGTGTGTGTGCGTGAAATTATGTATGCGAATCCTTATGAATTCATATTTGCGTTCCTTACTATATTCTATGTAAGCAAAAAGCATTTATTAAGACATCTACATACATATACTCGTATGCTATCAAATATAACAATTTTCACCTCAACCCCCCGCGTCCCCACTTTTTATCTTAGGTGATGAAGTTCTTGGACCTTCCCCTACCCCCTCCACCCCCCTCAGACCGAAGGTCCCGTCATCTTAACATTTAACGAAAATAGTTTTAAATGTCTTATAGTTTCGAAATAGAGCGTTTTTTTAAAATAGATATCCGAAGTCTACCGAGGTCGACAATTTGATGTTATTATTAGAACTCCTACATATTAGCTACGTTTTTTCACGGTCAGGTCCGGATCAGATAATAAAAACATTTTTTGTTGAAATTATATTTATAAGTAGGTAAGTAAGTATTTTGGGAAAAAACATATTAAATTGATATAAGTTTTAACCATCCAAACTTCAAATCTGGAAACGATCAAGATTTGATTGTCCAAGCAATTTTTTTTTTATTTTCACGAAGCTGCTTATAAAATTCAACTCAATACAAAAATTTGCGCTAAATCTGATTTTATGAAAGTAATTAGATTTTCATTTACAAAAGTGTAAGAATTTACCGAAAAAACTGACTGATATCAAACTTATCAAAAGGAAAATGCAAATTAAAAACGAAGTAGAATAGGATAAAAAATAAAGAAAGCCAACAGACGAGCTCGAATCACGCAGTGAATGTCTTGGCTAAAATTAGGTAAAAAAATGTGTAAATATATTTTCTACATTCACGAGGATATTAAACTTTGTTATAAACACTTGCTGATGCGATTTTATCAAAAAATGTTCAGAAATGTTTCATAGTAGGTAAGTACATATGTTATAAATTTGGATGAAGACTTATTGGGTACTGCTATAATTCCCAGTCCCGGTTGTTATGCTAACTTTTTTCTTTTAGAAGAGCTTTAGATTTATTATTGACCCTAAGAAAAACAAAACATAATATTTCTTATAGTGAAGTGCCCCGGCACTTTATCTTATCAGCTCGATTCAATTATAGCCGGATAACGTATAAACAACAAACATAATTAATTTAAATCGGACACAACGAACTCTGTCACTTTTAAAAAATTTTCAAATTAGACTAACCTTTGACATGGAACCTTTTTTCACTTAATTTCAGTATGCAACCTCCAGCTCAGAAATGTATTCTGCAGAGTAAAACTTCAGCGGTGGTGATTTGGTTATTCGAATAATAATTGTAGGAAAAAACACTTGAGAAAATTGACAATAAAAAGGTATTTGCCAATGTAATCTAATTACATTACCGCACTGTTATCTTGATTACGTAAAATTATATTGTCGCTTCTTCTTAAATGACAGCGAGGTCTAGACTGAATTTAATCGCGATTCAGTAACATGCGACCGGCGCATTGTTGGCCCAAAGCCACAAACATTTCTATAAGCTCAGAGTATTATTGTGTAAACTTTGTTGATAATATTGAAGTGAATTTTCTTTAAAATCTTAAGTGGGTCTTCCACACTGATGATAATGCAAATGTGAAATATATACTTAATGAAAACAAACAATACCTGCACATATATCGGAAACTGCCCTTTATACATATATCTTTTCATTAATAATTTAATAAAGTAAATTGCAAATCAATCTTATTTATTAATGGGATTAACATTATACTTAATTTGAATGCTAAATCGAAAGAATAATAATAAACTAAATTTGCTTGTTTTTCATAGAAGACTTTAGACCTTAGTAGGGAACTTAATCTCATATAAATTGAAAGTATTCTCCCTTCTAGCACTTATCAATAAATGTTGAATTAAGAATTTCATTACCTTCAATACATATTTATGTGCAGCTTTTGTTAGTCTCAAATCATTTATTCATGGAATGCAGGGTCTTCTAGGTTTTTTGTCTTTGCAATGTTTCGAATTTAAAAAAGCAACCTTAAAAGAGCAGTAATTTTTACATTATGATTTTAATAAAACGTTGTACGGTATGTTCCTTTGAGGTAGAGTGTGAAAAATATGCTTTTCTTATCTGCATTTTTCAGAATACATATTAAACTTTAAAATGTAAAAAAACTGACAATTTTCTATCCGAAATTTTTGTGGATTTCCATAAAGTTTGGTGAAAACTGAAGAAAATCACCAAAATTTTTCTATCCTTCCTGAACAAAACTCTCTGCAAGATATGAATATGAATATACATATATAAAGATGCACCGCTGAATCTCCTATCTCAATCAAGCGATGGCCAATTTGACAACCTAGTGTCTCAGAGGGGCAATATAATATACATATTTGCATTATATAGTTCTGTCTTTTTTTATCACATTGCATAGATAGACCGATTCCGCAGATTTTTTGAACGCGGAATTGCTGAAGACGAAAATATTTTAATTTAAATATTTGTTGAACAAACATTTTCAAATTATTTGCTTTAAATTCCATCAATGTTAATGAAAATCATTACTGATGCCATATATATGTACATGCTTTTAAATTTACCGGTCCATTATTTTATGTCAATGTGAGCTACTCATTGTTTTTTGCTTTTGTTTTCTTGACATATTTTACATATTCCAAATTAGTGTTTTTATTTACAACGCAGAACGCTTCATCAAAATTCGTTAGGATTAAATAAAATTATAGTGATATAAATGTAGTCTTAATCTAGACTCGGTGTCTGGCTGGTACTGGGTCGCTATTGTGACACATTCGATCCCTAACTTGCTTAACCATACATCGCATTACCTCATTAGATATACATATCTTACAATTTATGATTTACTATTTTAGAACATAGACTAGTCTTTAATATTTAACATTTTTATATCTTGTTAATTCATGCTGCTTATTTATATATTTTATTTTGAATTTTCTAATTTAGTTCTACTTCATCTTCCCCTTAAAACTTTATCCTTATTTTACAATTCCAGTATTTCATATTCACATTTATCCTTTGATGGCTTTGATAACTAGTCCTTATTCGACTTCAACTAACTTTTAATGGTAATACATTTGAAGGACACAGGGAAGAACAAGGTAAATCACAAAAAAGTTTTAAGATTTATAATTAAGCCGTAAAAGACAATCCATGCAAACTTTTAGCAGATTTTCGGCAAATAGAAACATTAAATTTAATATCTTTAATAAAGTAACAAACTAATGTATTCACAATAAATAAAATTTAAAATATTCTAACAAAAATCCATTTCGTACAAAGAAAAATCAATGCAAATCCAAAGAAACTAGAAAAACAGTTCAAGTTCTATATAATGTGGAAAGAAGTTTAATCCTTACCTTGGATATTTGAAGAGTGAGGTAATCCTTCGAAAAGTTCTGGACCACATTCTGGCCGTAGATTTTTAACGCTTGTAAATCTTTTGCAAGGCCGGCAATAGTATAAAGCAAGATTCTACTTAAATATAATGATGTGAAGGTTAAATTTTAGTTCTTTAAATTAAAATATTTACAATTTGTTTCGCAAAAATATTAATTTTTACTATGTCTGCGAGCTTTTAATACTTTACTCATAATCACTATTACATCCTTCCAAAATAACCTTATATGCTTTTGAAGAATACCTGTTAGTTTTTTCAAAGTATTATAATCAATGGCTTGCTCATAGTAAAAATTTTAATAACTGTAGTACTAGACGTCTCATTGTGGCAATTATGCGATTCTCGAGAACTGTGAGAGCTTAGGTTTGGTTAATTTATTTATTTTTATGTATGTATGTATGTATTTCATTATTTACTTATCTATTCTATAACCACTGCTCATTCTGCTGAACATAAATTATATTTTAATAAAACAATTTTTGTAAAAAATCTTCAAGAGATCCATATAAATTTCCTAAAAGATAACGCCGCCGCTAACTTAAGCCACTTTCCGATCAATGAGTCGGTTTGGCAGGCCATTGCTTAACTTCTTTCCAAAGTTCTCAAAAATTGATCAACAATTGGATCGTTTCTAAAAACGAAGAATTTTTTTCCAGGTGAATCCGTGCTTTGCCTGATAGGTGGTTACAATTTTTACATTTACCGGCTTTTTAACGCGCCTATCACAAGCCATGCGAACAAATTTTCAAAACTGATTAATTTTGACATAGATTTTTGCAATTATTCAAAAACTAAAAACATTTTTTTCGTAAGAACAATATACTCACTGCAAATGTGATTTCACCGAAATTTTAAATGTGACTGCTTTAATTTCCAAAAAACAAGGAAACGCAGCCATAAGTCCGCATCGAAGACCCAAATTAGTTCATCATAAATGATGTGGAACCCCCTAAATATGCTGAACTGACAAATACAACTTAAAAGTAATCAATAATTATTATAAGTAAACATTATCATAGCATTACTTTGGACCCTTTCAAATAAAGTAGGTACTTTGAATATAAATAAAACAAATTTGCTGTATATCATATTAACTATAAAATATTGTTTTTGATCAAAGAAATATTCCGGATCAGGCTTGCATTGATGTGTAAGCGAAGCACATGAAGACATTGCCCTTACACACTCAAATTTATTTTTAGATTTAGACTAGAGCGTTTCTCCCCCTTTACCACATGCAAGCATTACTGCAGAAGCCAGTTGCTCGGAAAAAAACAATCGATTGTGACCTACCGCGATCAACTCTTATATATTGCCGCTATTAATTTGTTAAGAAAAGAAAATAAGTAGACAAACCTTAAACATTCTAATAAAAATTGGTTATTTACAATATTTCATCCAAATTTTAAAATACGTGAATTTGCATAAGTGTTTGTGTTTTGTTTTCAGTGCCTCACAATGAATCATTCTGTGTTGCTTTGGATTTTTTGTGCATCAATTAGTTCTTTACTTGCAATGAAAGGTAATTTAAATGATAAATTGTAAAACTTAGAAAACTTAATAGTTCTTACTTTCTTCTGTTTTATATTGTACTAACAAGATCATGAATGGAACCGTACGTTCTCATCCGAAATTTCTTAACCAGTAACTAAGCAAATATTTTTTCACGAAGTTCTTCATACTTATGGAATTATCGGTTATGTTTTTCAACCGAGTCAGGAGTGAATGCCATTGGATTTTAGATTTCCCTCCGTTTCGAAAATATTATTAAATTGCATTCAAAATGTTTCCAATTTTCTAATCTAAGTGTCCTTAATTTAAATATACATCAAACATCATCACTAACTTAATAAAAAAAAAGCATATAGGTTATATCTATGCAAATAAAATAACATGCCCTATCTGAATGATCTGAATGAACGCAGAGCCGAACTGCTGAAGCTAATTACCTACATACAATTTAGACAATACGTTTTTCTTGTGATGGAAGCACCCACTTTTTACTTTACTTTACTTTACTTTACTTTACTTACGGAATTCTTCTCCTAAGGGGATAAAATAGGGAATGCAAGTTTGTATGAAAATCCTTAATTTTTAAAGATAAATCCATAAAAATTTGTATTTTTCTTTTTGGTTAGAAATTAAGAAACACGCTGGTCAGAACTTTTAGAAAGTTTATGCATTTTTTAAGAGTTAACATTTAAATATAAAAAAATGGTAAAACCAAGGAGGACAGTCTATAAGGCCGGTTTTCGGCCCCTTCTGAAAATAATTTAAAATATGTACATGGAATTCATTACTTAGACCCATTCAAATAATATTAAGTCAATTTTAGGCTAAACGGATACACTCCACTCACCTTCACCTCCACCAACTCTTTTTAAAAGTTATGGGTTTACACAAAATAGTCTAGAGGCTGCCCATAAGGTCCGTATACATTAAAGTCTTAACAAGATTTTATCTTAACTTATGGTTTTTGATGCTTAAATTACGAATCTTGGGATCCTTTTATCGAAAAATGGTCACGTTTCTTGTTACAGCTCATTTTTGTTCATTTTTAGGGTTCCGTACCTCGAAAGGAAAAAACGGAACCCTTATAGGATCACTTTGTTGTCCGTCCGTCCGTCCGTCTGTCTATCAAGACACTTTTTCTCAGGAACGCGTGGAGGTATCAAGCTGGAATTTATATCAAATACTCAGATCTACTGCCCGTTGGAGCTGTGAAAAAATCAAACTTCTAAGCCAACGCAATCAAAAGATACAGCCGTTTATGCCGCAAATTTTCGACAATCCCAAGGGAATCAAAACCTACAGGGTACTTCCCGTGAACTCAGAATATTGAAATTTGGTACGAAGCAACGTCTTATAGCACAGATAAAGGAAAAATTGCGAAAACCGTAAATTTTTAGTTACATCATATAATAAAAATATTTTTAATAATTTTAAATTTACTACCCCTTTCCTCATGAACGCGTTGAGGTATTAAATTGAAATTCATATCAAATACTCAGGTCTATAATACCTTTAAGCTGTAACAAAATCAAACTTCTATGTCAACGCAACCAAAGGAAACAGCAATTTGGCATATACATATACATATATATTTGCAATAAAAATACCATAACTATGACTCGATTGTCGTGAACTTTTGCTTATATGCCTACAGGTTTGTACGAAACCCTCGGTGCGCGAGTTCGACTCGCACTTGGCCGGTTTTTTTTGCATATTTTTTTACTATTTCAAACTCCAAGCGTAATTAAAATTTTTTTTATTTGTAATTTGAGTATATATGTAGTAAACTAGAAGTACTTCTTTTTAATAAAAAAAACCTTTTTGTAAGAGTTAAAATTGAAAAGTTCCCAAAATAACAACTTCTACTTCTACTTATTTGAATTTTAAATCAGCTCTTTTCTAAATTCTCCAAGTCTGCTGCAAAATATTATAATACCTACATGTGTATATGACATACATACATATGTATCTGACAATAACCTTCTTCTTTAGGAAGACTCACTTATTTCATTACACATATATTTTATTTTCAGTTTCATTCTACGGTCAAAGTTTTATTACAATGCCATTACAAGAGGCCAAACTATCAACAACTATTCGACTAAAGTTTCGTACACAACAAGAAAATGCTTTCATTTTCCTGGCATCTGGCCGTACAGACTACTGCCTCGTAAAACTTATTTCTGGTCGGATAAATTTGATTTATAAAATTGGTGCAACAGTATTGGAGGTGAGTTAATAACTTTCTTTTGTTAATGTGTATTTAGAATGTTATAACATGTTTTAACTATGTATTATGCATAACTTAGCCCAGTCATATCGTACATAAAAACGGGCTAAAATTGCAAAGCGTGATGTAGTTCTAATTTTTTGATATATTGTTAGAACCAGTTAGAGTAGTGTAAACCCAAATTTACAGCTTCGAAAAACCTGTGCTTCCTGCGTAATACGTGAAAATCTGCAGCTTTTTTTTCAGTTGCCTTATAACTCATAAACTGTGCATTTGTTGATATTAGATCTTATTACCATTTTTAAAGTACATTAAATTTGCAACTACTTAAGCCCAACCACAGTCCTGTGGCTGTGCCTTCAATGGTTTTCAAGATACGGCAATTTTTGTTCTTCCAAAATGAGAGGGTTAGCTTTTTGATTCGTGAAAAGTGTTTTGCTAAGTTCAGGCACATTTGTTTTTCTTACTCCTTATGTGAAATTAAAAATCCAAAAGCCAAGGCTAAATCAAAAATTTATATTTGCCAATGTCTGTTTGAGAATTTCATTCATAGCTCAGTTGGGCCAGCGACGAATCTCGGTTTCAGAGAATTACGCACGCAACGAAATGTTTGATTTCGACTCAAAGGCATCAACCACACAATGTCAACCCTCCTCCGCGCAACACCCGTCGGCCCCTAAAAGTTATCGTCACTATTCCTGATTTTGCCCTTTTCTTATAATCAGGAGCTAAAGGCAGCGGCAGCCGCAGCCAGAGAGGCCGGCGAGCAGCAAACCGCCGAATGCAGCAAAATGCTTCCCATCTCGATCTATTGAAACCAGCGAATTTTTGCCTGAGTTTTCGGCACTGACGTATAATATAATGGACCGCTCACGTACACGTTTTCCCATAGAAGCGGACGATGCGATTTTTGTTCCCTCTCTTTCGCTCTGTGGCAGTGACAGTTCGTGAAATGACGTAAAATTAACGTCCTATAATGTCAAATATTTCTCAGCGGGCTGAATTTCCGTTAAAGATTTTCTCTGACAATTCTCTGGAGAATTGTCAAATGAATGCGAGTTTGTTTGTTACAGGCAATTTAATTGAAATTTAAGTGCGAGGCAGCATGATTATATATTAATTGATCAATTTGTTTTAATTAGGACTTTCAGAGGAGCTACTTTAATAACACTGTAGTTGATTCCAGAGCCCATGTTCTCTCATTCCCAGTGAAATAAAATGTAAAGGAGCTTACAAAACTCCCTTTGAATGGAATTTTCGTAATAAGACGTTTATGAATTTAACAAACTCATTTCAGTAACCTTTAGCTTCAATTAATTGTTTCGTTTAAAATTAAAATAATTCAATAGAAAAATCCAATCGAAATATTTCGAAGTTTTTGTGGAAAAATTAATTGAAATCAAAGGTAGGTTAGGTTAAGTTAGGTAGTAGTGGGTGCCCAGTTGGGGCACACTTAGGCCAGAAAAAGGTCCGGTGTGATACCACATGGAACAAGTTCCTCCATAGTTAACCCTTGAACCATCTAGAGTTCCGAATGAAGGTTTCCAGGCTTCTAATCCTGACAGAGCTCATTTCCGGCACATCATAGAAAGAGGAGCCTAGACTGCGATATCTGCGGCATTGGCAGAGGAGTGAAGGATATTTTCCTCCTCCTCTTTATTAAGGCAGCTTCTGCCTTCAAAGTTTACTGAAATAAATGTGTTACAGTTTTAAGAATTTTATTAAAGAAACAGAGTTTTACGAGTTCTTTTCATTTCACTCGGAATGCAGAACATGGGTATTAGTTTCTTTTATCTGAGTTTATTAGCTTATAGATATGGTTGTTATCTATTTCTAGCTCTTAATACATATGTTCATTCAATTTCGTGAACAAAAACAAATTTAATCTAATGTTTTCATAACTTAAAATTAATTAATCACAAATGTTAGAAAATATTGGTAATCTGGCAAGGACAAAAATTTAAAAGCATATTTATGACATCAATAATGATTTTTATTTACATTAAATGCATTTAAAGTACATTTTCTTTAAATTTTTTGTTCAAGAAATATTTAAATTCAAATATTTTTGTCAGCATTCAGCAATTCCGCATTCAAAAAATCTGCGGAATCGGCCCATGCATGCAATGCGATAAAAATAGACAGCACCATATAAATTTTTATACGTCTCATCTCGTCCCTCTGTGGCAGTAGGTTGTCAAATTGGCCATCGCTTGAGACAGGAGATTGAGCGGTCCATGTTTTATATATGTCTGTGGTTTTCGGCTATGAGACGTCTTCGTATATTATTGATTTTTAAGAAAATGGCGTTAATTTGAACTTTATCTTCTTGTTTTCTCGAACAACATTTACCGAAAATCGCTTATAAAATCTATAAAAATCAAGTTATCAAAAAAATCCTACGACATTCACTAGATTTTGGACTATATTTTAAGAAACTTTTTTGTTTTTTGTTCCAGATTAAAAATTGTCACCTGTAGTGGTACGCCCATGTCGAAAATCCGAAATTTTTTGTTTTTCTTGCTGTGCCGCCATTTTGTATCGAGACCAGTACTTTCATATGCCCAAACCTCATATCTCTATCTAGTTCCAATCGTCCGTGAGACGTCTCAGAAAATCACGTAAAATTTAGAGAACACAAGGTTATATTACCCCTTAAGGCAAAAGGGGGCACATTTATGAAAGCAAAGTATGAGCTACTATATAAATTATATTAACATGTCTTTATTGATATATTTTGTTTATATATTGAATAATATAAGTCCCTGAATAAATTTGTTTAAAAGTCCATTTAAATTTCAACAATAAACACAAATTTCAAAGTGTTCGAACACTTATGCACGGCAGTGATATCCAGCCAATTTGACTTTATTTTCGCGAAATAAAAATTGATATGCGTCAACACATAAATTTCAATTCAGGGCAAAAAATCCTGCTAAAGAATCGGAACCGATTTAAAAAAAAGCTGACAAATTACGTTTTAGTTGTAGGTCGTTCTTATTCATTTGATTCCTAGCGTGCTAGTACGCTAACACATTGTTGTCGAAATAAATATGATCAATAATTCAAAACGATTATGTACTTTAGGTGTGATGAAAAAGTCCCCATGGAAACGAATTGAACAAAAATTAACTCCCCGGATTAAAATAAGGGAACCGAATATACATAAAGCGAGTCACTGTTTTCTACAGATTGATTAATTAAGTCAATTCCAAAGGATAATAGAAAGCAAAAGTTATAATTAGAAAACGCGTTTTATACACCGAATATTTCGTAAATGGGGTTTGAAAATAAAAATGATAAAAAGAACATTGGCTGTATTTCAGAAATACTTATATGTGGTACCGTGTACCGAACAAGATATGTAGGGTCTGCGAAAAAAAATGTTCACATGTGTCATATTATTTACAAATGTAGAAGTATGTGAAGAGTTTGCTTCGCTTCATGATGATTGATGGTTTCGCGGATGTTGACCAGGTCCTTAAGCTATAAGATTTTAAAGTTTCATCAAAATCTCTCTTGTGGTTTCCGCGTGATGCGCAAACAGAAAAACAAAGAGAGAACGATTTTAAAGTTACTTTTGGGCTTGACCTGGTGTTCAATACAATAATTATTTTCAAAAAATATTTCATGTACAAAAAACCCCCTTATAATTTTATTATATGTATGTAGGCACAGGTATAGTTAAAGTATATGCATAGTTATGTATATGTATAAATATTAAGTAGCATGATCATACGTTATTTTCATAAGTTAAAAGAATATTCATATAACATACTAAATTCTAATTAAGTATTTTTTTTCTATAGCTAAAGTCTCCGAGTCATGTAGAATGGAACGATCTTCTGTGGCATGATATCTCAATACAACGCTACGAAACAAATCTTACTATGCAAGTTGACGAATATTTTGTTCGCAAAGTGCTTCCATTAAACTTATCCGAACTCAACATTCACTTTGGAATTTTCATTGGAGGTTTTGGTGATTTTTCGGAAACATACTTAATAGGAATTGATAATTTTAGAGGATGCATATCAGATGTAAGTAAATTAGAATATAGTCTTAATTAATTGATTACTTAATGCTGGTTTATTAGTTGCGAATTTAGGTGTTTTGGTGCGTCCATCAAGCGCACATTGCAAAAATAAATTTTACTATAACAATATTGCTGGAAAACACTTACACTTCGTATCTCAAATATACTTCGGTTTAGTATACCTTCATTTACTACAAAACTAAAATCATGCAAAAATCCTTTCCACTAGTATTTAGCGTAAAAGAATTGTTTTAATTGTTGATGATTTCATCGCTGTTCTGCACTCTGCGAAACTCAGGAAAAGGTGTGCAAGTGAATTATGTTGTATGAATGTACAGAGTATGTTTCTAAGGAAAAGTATTATCCAGATAGTTTTGATAATAAACGTTTGTATATTTATATATTTCATTTATACATAAATTTTTCAGGATAAAAAGCAAGTTAGTTTATATATTATATAATTATATCCTATTCGTTCTTACTAGTGTTACAAATTACTTCGTAAAGAATTAATTAATTGTACAGTTTACAAGATAAATCACGTATAAAGGGATGTCATCAAGGGTATTTCATTAATTGCTTCAGACTCAACATATAGGAATATTTAAAATGTTCCGTGAAATAATAAACTTCGCTTCCCCTTGGTATTTGTATAGACAAATAAATACAAAAATAGCACCAGGACCGAAGCGGGGAGTCACGGGTATCATGGCTCCGGCCCCAAGATGTTCTACTTTTTTGAAAATAAGCATAATAAAAACATGCATAATAGACTGTTTTACTGTTACTGTTTTACCTATGTATGAACGTTTCATAGTTTTGCAATTATGTATGGATATCTTTTTAAATAAAACGGTTTAATCGAGTTGTGGCACGCATTTGTATTCCTTCAGATATATTTTATTTAATATAAAAAATAATAATAAAGCTAAATAATTCATAAATTAAGGGCATTACACCTTTTCTTCTACATAACTACCTTTTCCTTTATGACTGCCTTACAAATTCTTGGAATTCTCTCTTGCAATTTCTCCAAATTTCTGGAGTGATCTCGTTCCAACATTGAAGAAGTTTTGCCGAGAGGTCTTCTTTACTTGTAGGACTTAAAGCTTTGGCGTTTCTATCACAAGAGCTCGATAGCAGACAAATCCGGTGATTATCTTAAATAAAATGTAAAATATACATATGTAATGTATGTATATACTTATTATAGTGCAGAAAAAAGCCTGTTGAGTATAAGTACACTTACAATAATTGCTCCGAAATCATAGTTTGTAGGATAGTCCGTCTTGCGACCATCAGAGTCCAAGAGAGGTCTGTCCTGAACCCATCACTTCGCCAGTACATGGAAGTGGGGTCTCCAAATTCCTAACCCCTGCTGCTGATATCAATCCACTAGCAAAGTGAGGGCTCCGATCGAAGCAACCAAAAAAATCAATTAGGATCTGTTTTAATTAGTTCACATTATCTGGGAAGGATTTATGAAGTGTTAAAGAAAACATGCGCTAATAGGGTTCAGATTATAGAGGCTGTAAGATTCCTATGTTTCGCTGGTGTTCCTATTTCTTTCTTAATATTTACTTTTCTTGCAGGTTTTTTACAACAACATTAATATACTTAAAAGAGCGAAAGAGAAAACAAGTCATACTTTAAGTGAAGGTGTCACTTGGAACTGTAGTTCTGAATTTGACGCAACAGTTACCGACAGCATTAGTTTCGTCCAAGATGATGCGTTTATGATATTAGAAGCAAAGCCTAATAAAACAGGAGAAATGTAAAATATGAATTAAATATTTTAAAAAAATGTGAGTAAAATATTTTTAGAAATTTTCTTATTTCATTGTAGCTGGTCTTTTGATATTCGAACTATAGAAATGTATGGAACAATTCTAATCAATCTAGGAACTGATTTTGTTTCGCTAGAAATTTTCAATGGAAAACTTAAGCTTCACATAATAAAGAAGTCAAACACTTTAGAAGTCGTGTCAAAAGAAACTGTTTCAGATGGACAATGGCATAACGTTATTGCTCAATACACAGCAAATAAAGCAGAAATCATCATCGATAACGTCTTAACTTCAAGTTTAATTGAAAATGAAAAAAATGCTTTCATAAACTTAGAAAGTACTTACTACATAGGTGGCGTAATTGATAGTATTAGAAAAAAGTCGTTCAAAAACGTTCATTTTAATACAACAAGTTTCAAAGGATGTATGCGAAACATCTTTCTGAACCATCAAGCGATGGGATTGATGAATATGAAAGTAACTCAAGGAGTCTCCGTGCATTGTAATTGGAAGTATCCCTGCATAGAAAAAACGCCTTGTATATTGAGTGGACTTTGCCGTCAATATGGGTTAAATGAATTTATTTGTTTTTGTGACCAAGCTTTTTGTTTAAAAGCTGACTATGCGGACCCATATATAGTAAGTACTGTTAACATGTTTTAAAAATACATCAATTCGCGACAATTTTTCAACAATCAAATAATTGTTGAACTAAATGCACTATTAAATTTAATAAATAAATAATAATCCTCAATTTTAAAATGTTTTTGAAACCATGCTCAATATAGGAATTTTTATAAAAATTGATTTGTTTGTGCTTTCCAACAGTAAATATATGTATTACCTTCTAAAATATACTTGAGGTCGAGCTGACAAAAATTAACATAGTTAGATGTCGACCTAGAGCGCTCAGTATCTGTGGAACGATAGATAAAAGTTTAAATGCATTTTTCTGAGAATCAAATTTCTTAAATCGGTGACCAAACGGAAGCTATTTGATTAATTTTGTTTTAATTTTATGGACATTTCCTGTATAAAGCCTATGAACGAAAAATAAATTATGTCTATTGTTTTTGTTTTTGTTTTGTTTTTTATAATGCAATAGAAAGGAGAAAAATCGTATCATTAAATTTGAACATACGCCACTTTGTGCCCAAATGCTTTTTGTGAGGGACTGAAGTATATTATGTTAGATTGACCAGGTTTTTTTTCAAACGATCAAAATTGAAACAGGAATACTTAGTAATTCAAATACTCCTTTCCCTTTTCACAAAAATGACTGTGACGTACGAACAGACGGCCGGCCGGATGGGACTTGGCGAAACTACAAGGGTTCCTTGTTTTACAACAAAACCCTAAAATCAGGCTGGGAAAACATTAAACATTTACATCAAGTACAATTTTAAATACTTATTCATATCAAATACAATTTTAAACACTGCGTTATCAAATATCAGGTGTTTATTACGATCACTTTTTTTCTTTATGAAAACAATAACTCAATAATTTGAACTTTTTGTATTTTATTATAAATACTAGCTGAAGAACTGTGATTTCGAGGAAAATGCGTTTATATTTTCGTGCACAGCAGGGCGCTGCGATTCTATTGAAAATGTTGCAATAAAAATTAAAGAGCATACTTTTGTTTTTAATTTGGCCCACCAAAATGACACCTTAGGTGTACAAAATATTATTTATAATTGACTCATGGTTTTAAAAAAACAGCTTTTCTTTTTGTCTATACACTGAGCATAACATCAAGAGAGAATGCCCATTCATTTTGGGCTTCTTTAGTTTCTATAAAAATGAACTAATTAGCTAAAATGTATATTTATCCTTCCCGTAAACCATATGCAAAATGTATCAATGCATAATAATACATACGAGTATATGATATATTAAGGTGTTTTTTTTTTAAAAGACTCTTTTGTAATGATCTCAAATGTTCAGTTTTGACATAAACAATGAAATTTTTGGTATCAAAATTGCAATTTCCGAAGTTTGACGTAGCCTCTCCCGTTTGATTGCCCAGCTTTTTAACGTGCTATCAACCAAATTCCCACGATGTCTCTCCAAGGACTTATAAAACCTTTTCTGGGTTCACTCCCTTTAAATTTTTAATTGTGATTTTAGGGGTGAAGGACCGATTTAAGAGGTTAGGTGTCCCAAACAAACGTTGATCAGGAGATCATGTAGAATCTCGAGAGACTCGAGTACCTACTTCAATCTGATCTCAATTACTCAAGCTCTTGCTGGCAAGTAGATGATTTGAGTAGTTTCGCCACTGGATGGTGGTCATGTACATTGCAATAGACGCTACCATAGCTTAATTCATACATATCAAAATTTTGGGCATTCTCTTTTGACGGAATGACAGCTATTTAAGATTATGAAATGCTTATTTGACTACACATACGTAGATTTAATGGTGTTTATTACATAGTAATAAGATTGGGTAGAGAGTAAATAGTTAAAAAATTAGAAGTAAAAATATCAACTAATAACATATATCTTACAGGTTTTTGCAACTGAGGCACCACCGGTAATCGAAATTTTAAGAGTGTCTCCAATGCAGTTGATCGAAGCTGGAACCATTTATTTATCTTCTGTATATATTGAAATTCTGTTCAAAGCTTCAAAAATTGCTTTATTTGAATCAAAAATTTTATTCCACATCGTCCAGGTGCCAAAACACGGCAATATATACTGCCTTAATCAAGAAAATGCTACTTACACAAAATGTAAGTTTTTCTCTTTCGTTGATCTTAACACTGATAAAATTAAATATGTTCACAATGGCATGGAACACTTCAGTGATCACATAACACTTGATTTACAAGTAAGTGAGGACGAATTTATCCCAGAATACTTACAAGGAAAGCATAGATTTGTTCTTCATGTCAATATTACACCAGTCAACGATGCTCCGACTTTGCTTATTCCAAAAAATAAAATTTTGAGAATTACTCAAGGTATTCCAAAAATCATAGGAAATGATATTTTGAATGTTGAGGACCCCGATAGTCCATTAAATTCATTGGTGTATTCAGTGTTAAATTCTACAAGCTCTGAATATATGAACGGAACTTTCGAAGTAAATGGTGTTGCAGTGAGTAAATTTTCGCAAGCAGAAATAAACAAAGGACTTGTTACCTACCATTACAAAAATGTGATCACTAAAGACCTCTCTTATGAATTGATCCTTCAGGTATCTGATGGAATTCAAACTAGTAATTCGTCTGGATTAACTGTATCAGTATACCCTTTAATACTTGGAATTGTAAATAACACTGGATTGATCATGGTACATAAATCGTCTGCACTTATAACACCATCCAATTTGTCTGTACTTGCGCGCTCTAATGAAGAAAGTATAGATGTACGATATCATGTTAAACACGCTCCACTGTATGGAACCATTCAGAAGTTGCGCTCAATAGACTCAACTTGGATACCTACTGATACTTTTACTAATAACCAAATTATCTTAAACCAAGTAAGATACTACCACAGCCTGGATCATCCCTTGCAGGATGAATTTAAGGTATGTATTAATGTACATATATTGTATTTTATTATTTTCTCCTAACATTCTTCATCATAGAATAAGAATTTGTTAATTTACTTGTTGTTAGATTGGACATTGGTTTTCTTGCTGAGCAAGCTATAACATACTGTCAGAATTTACAAATTCAAGATGACAGATGGTCAAATTTTAAAATTTATGCGATTTTTACCAAGCTTGGTACTTGGGGGTTTTTGGAGTTGTTAATTTCAACCCGACTGTCACTATTTACGAATTCAAGATGGCGAATTGTTAAATTTTAAAGTTTATTCTATTTTCACCAAAATTGGTACTAGGGGTTTTATGGGGTCCCTGATTTAAAACCAACAGTCAGAATTTACGTTTGCAAGATGGCAAACGGTTAATTTTTAAATTTTATGAGATTTCAATCAAACTTAGTACTTACAAGTTTTTGAGGTCGCTGATTTCAACCCAACTGTCAGAATTTACCAATTCATGATGATGGACTGTCAAATTTTTAAGATTATGCGATTTCCACCAAACTTGGTACTAAGGGACCACTGTCAGAATTTACAAATTCAAATTAATTCCTGTATGGATTGGGCCTACAGTGAAAAACAATAATGAAAATGTTAACAAGAAAATTACATATTCGCAGTCATTAAGTACCTTTAAATAAAACTAAAATGTTAAAAATTAAAAACATGTTTAGTGAAAAATGATTAATGTTATTGAATTTATAAAAACATTAGTTTTAAAAAAAAAACATGTTATTAACAATTTTTTTTCATTTTGGTTCAAAGAATTTCGAATTCTAGGGGAGAATTTAACGAGAAATACTTTTAGAAAATTATTTGAAAAATTAATAAATTAATTTATGCTTTATTTATAACCTCGATAAACGGTAGCACTGAACGATCATTTAATGAAAGCTAATTCACGCTAGATGTTAATTCATTTAAGAAATGATACATAGCGAACCTCATTCCTTTTGGTAATGTTTTCGTAAAATTGTGTATTTTTAAGAAAATATCCCAAATATTAAACGTTATGTCATTAAAAAGTGCATATATATTTTATATGGTGTAAAGAAAATACATATATGGCAAATATTTTGCTAAGTGAAAATAGAACTGAAAATCAACTGGTTTTTCAGAATGATCATTCGGTCTGTATCGAGTCGAGGGTATTATTCTACAGATACATATGATGTAGTAGCATTCGTGTTAAATGTTTTAGTTTTCAGCAAGTTTTGGATCAACTCATACAGAAGACTTTGATTTTCGAATAACTTTTACAAAACTCAAAATAATAACCGTAATGAAAAATCAAATACGTATAATGGGAGCTCAAAAAACAACAATTACAAACAGGGATATATCATACCATACTTCACCTTTACCAACATTTCCACGAAATATAATATATACCATACTAAGGCCAACTATTTATGGAAGTATTTATATGGATGGATCCACAAAACAAGCCAAGGTAAGAGTTCTGAAGAATATTGTGTAATAAATAATATAGTAAAGTATAAGTATTAAGGAATAATCCAAAAACAAGTTATAACTCCGCGAATTATAAATACATAATTCAATTTGAATGATCCAAGGCTTTCTTTGTACTTTCTAAGTTTATTAATTAGAAGTTTAAACATTTTTTTATCCTCTTCTACAGCTCCGTGCTAAATATAAGAAAGGAAAATTATGTATTAATTTTTTGGAACCCTGAAATTCTCCATGGGTCGCAACAAATGGTTAACATAAAATAAGTAGAAACATTTGAAAGTGTACTCTTTCCACTTAAAATTTTTTTTTTTTTTATTACTGTTCAGTTTTTTTATCTTTTTTAAACAAGTTATCCATTTTTTAAGTAATTAAGGCATCCAAATTCTCTAAGTTCGTGAAAAATGAAAAGATAATTTTTCCGAATCTTTTAAAGTTTGGCACAGAGTAGAAGATAGGATAATGATTCTCCTTAGAACAAGATTTCAAATGTTTTCATTTATTTCTTGTAAAAATTTTTTTTTCATCTTTTAGATATTCTCAAAGTTCATAAAAAATTGAGAGAGTCTTCTAACTTTTCTAACGTTCAGGGCAGAACAGTAAAGAACGATAAAAATATTTAAGCATCTGATTCCAAAACTAAAACCTTTCATAAAAGCCTCGGCTCATTAAAATTTAATTATTTTCCGCAGAGTTATAATTGCTCAATATCTTCTGAAATTTATAAACATTTTTGATGAGTGGATATATGTATGTACATATGAGTGTTTAAGTTTTAATTTTATAAGGAAAACAATTTTTATTATTTATAGAAAATGGACTCCTTTACGCAATATGACATCGACAGAGAGCTCATAAAATTCAAGACCCACAGATCCTCATTTTCTAACTTTACAGATCATTTAGATTTAAAAGTTTCTGTTTCTGAATGTGAAGACGTATATGGACAACTTTACATTATATTTATAACTGATAAAGCCAAGGAAGAACGACTTACATATCAGAAAAAAGAAGTTTTGAAAGTCAGAGAGGGTGAAAAAACCCTTCTTTCTAAGAATAATTTTGAAATATTATTTAACACTTTTGAGAATCTAACATTTATTGTTTCACAAGCACCAAACCATGGCATGCTTTGCAATTTCCCTTTGGAGCAATGGAATAATTCTAAAATAGAAGAAGTTACCAAGTTCAATCTAGAAAAATTATATCTGGGAGATATATGGTATTGCCATGATAACAGTGAAACAGAAAATGATGAATTTGAAGTACTTATAATATCAAATGAAGAAACCGACTTCCAATATGTATCCAAAGTAGGTGCTGAGATAGTTTTAGAAAACGATAATGTTCCTTATCCTTCACATGATTCTACATTTCATGTGGTTAATGGTTCTACAAGAACAATTACTGAAAACAATTTGCTTTATTTGGACGAAGATATCAACACTAGTTTGTCGGATATACAGTATATTCATGTTTCGTGCTTTAATGGTAAATTTTATAAAAACAGGCAACCTACAGACAGATTTACACAAGCAGATATAAAAAATAGACTAATAATGTTTAAACATATGGGACCAAGCTTAGGAACAGCAACTTTTATTGTAACAGATGGTCTGCACGAAATTTCTGGAACTCTTGAAATTCAAGCTTCTAATCCTTTTCTAGTAGTTCCTCCAAGAAATGCTTCAATTGTTCAGGAAGGAAAATGTTTCGTTCTGAAATCAACTGATATGTCTGCTAAAACTAATTTGGATCTGAGATTAGATGAATTGATCTATACAATTTTAAAGCCAGCATCATATGGAACTCTTAAAATGATAGAAACTGATTTAACAAACTTAACAAAACTTAGTTCACCGAACTCTTCTTTAAATAATTTTTCACAATTAGATATACAAAAAGGGAAAATAGTTTATTGTAACTCAGAAGTCGCATCAATGGATAAGTTTAGGTAAGCATAATAATAACAATAACCCAGCAAGAGTTGAATCTCATATTTTTAATATTTCCAGTTACAGGGTTTCCTTAGAAAATATATCAACAGAAAGTGAGACTCTCATCAGAATATATCCGGCAGCCTATTGGGAGCCCCTCAAAGTAAAAAATAATCAAACATTGTATGTTGAAGAATCAACGAGCGTACTTATTACAAAAGAAATCCTTCAGGTAAATTAAAAATATAATAAAAATAAATAAATATTATATGTATATCATATGATCAAACTGATATCCCATTTATATGTATGATAATCATTTCGGATTGGTTCATTTGTGCTAAAAATTCAAATATTTGTGTAGAAACGTTTATTGAAACGAAAAATGTCTGAAAGATTAGGTAAATTTAAGAGAGAATTTGTGAGTGGATTGCAGGTGGAATCTTCAGTCACTTGCTTTGAAATATGCTAGGAAGTAGATTTTTTAACTATCAATGCAAAATAGTGTTATAAGTGTTAATCCTGAGCCCCTGGTAATAGATATGAAATTTCCTAATTCTGAATTTAATTTGAATTTAATTAGTCCCAGATAACACATGAAATGGTAAGGTGTCTGATGGCATAAAAAGGAGAATATTTCCGGAAGATGGGGTAAGAGTCTCAACGGAGAAGGAGTTGTGGGTTTAGAAAATTTCGTTGTTAATGCTAAAAACGAATCCAGGCCTTGAAGCATGCGATTGACAAATGTCTCCAGAAGATTTGGACAGTTATAATAGTTGTGAGATCCTGGAAGGAAAAAACAATAACCAGATTGCTTATGATATTAGACCTACATAAGTATGTCTACAAATTTTATTTTGGTCAATATTGTGAAATTGTGTGGGTACGAATAGGGGAATTTATTATTTAACATTTAATGGTGCGGTACTGAATGGGAAGGCAATGGAATAGAGAATTTGGCTTGAAGTCACAGGAAAAATGGAAGGGCTGGTGTTGCTCCTTGGTTTATGAATTCAAACTTACCGGCATTTATGATAAAAAAGATTAATCGGATTGTCACGGGGCATACTAATACTAGGACCAGGTTGTCTCAGTGGAATAAAAGCAACACTTTAGCAGAAAAAAAGTTATGAATTAGCTATTTTTTTTTAAAGGAAATTTGCCAATATAGTAAATCTTTCCGGAATATCGACAGGCAACAGAAAATACAAATGTCACCCAATTGTACATGTAGTAACAAGTAACTTAATAGCCTACCAGGTCCTGACTTCACTGTTTTAATAGATATTTGTTGGTCGCTGATGGTTGTACAAGTTGGTTTTAAATATAATAAGCATACAGTTTCATCCAAATTAATAGTATTGGACTTGATAATTGTGTTGAAACATTTTTATTAATGTCGTTTTTGTTTAGATATCACTGTAAGAAAAACAATTTCATACGCCAGAAAAAGAGATGAGATATATGTATAAGAGGAGAAGTTTATAAAGCATAGAGACCGGACTTGTTATATATGTATACATATAAAAAATTCTGTACATAAGCTGGAGTAATGCCAATTGGGCTCAAGATTGGGATGGTCAATGTCAAACAACCGAGACTAAATAAGCCCTGGAAGGGATACAGTCTCCAAGCCTAAGGGGTAGCGGAAAAATACTCACCATAACACATTTTTCCGTCACTTTTGACCTTAAATGAACATTGCTACATAGTTTCATCAATATCCGTGAGAAGACTCAAACTCAATTTAGGCCTTATTTTTTATAGTATTTTTTTTTAAAGTACACAGTCATTTTATTCTGAAAAATATGAGTTTCAATAACTCTCTTTGGATACCAATTAATATAAAAACTATATACATATAATTGCTGTAGAACACATTTATTTTTCTTCCTTTTAGTAAAATTTCATTTATTTTTAACTATGGAACGTAATATTGAACATAATGTTTCAGTTTGAATTATGTGTTCGACTCATCATGTCCACTTATTAGACAAAATAAATGTATAACGAGTGTCAGCAGAAAATGAGGATAGTTTTTATTATTCTTGTACTACAAATAAACTATAATAATAACCAGATGTATGTATATGTATATTTCAAAAATTTTTTCTTTTTATCTACTCCAGGTTGTCCATCCAAACATATCTCCTGGCGATATAACATATTTAGTAACGAAATCTCCCTTACATGGTTACCTAGAAATTCAATCCATGATGTCGGAGGATGAATACAATTGTAAAGTCTTCGATCAATCGACTATAAATTCAGAAAAAATATTTTACATCCAGGCAGGAGTTAATCAGTCAAATGATTTCTTTGTGTTTGATGTAACTAATGGCATAACTTGGCTCAAAAATTTGCTCTTAAAAATTGTCATAATACCTGAGAAAATGTATATTAATGCGAAACCAGTGGTAGTAATTGAAGGTATAATTTTTATTTCATCTATTTACTTTTATATTATAAATATACCAAATAGGTAACACTGTTACATTGAAGGCCAGCTTAATTCAGCCGTACATGGAATATTACAAATCAAAAATATTTGAGTATAAAGTGCTTAAACAACCATCATATGGCAGCATTGTCGTAGGGAAGTCTAAGGTTACACGATTTACACACAAGCAATTGGAAACGTCGGTTGTGCAATATATTCATGATGGAAGTGAAAATTCGACTGACTTTGCAGAGTTAATAGCTGTTGCACGCAATAAAGAAAGCCTGCCATTTATATTGCGTTTCGATGTTATACCAGTGAATGACGAAGCCCCAGTCATTGCAACAAATACAGGCCTGCAGGTTTGGAATGGAGGAAAATGTATTATAAAAAAATCGGATATAAGTATGTTTCTATTTTATTACGTCCTCAAGAATAATAATATTTATGCATATATCGTATATAGTGGCACGAGATCAGGACAGCCCTCCAGAAAATTTAACATTCTTCATAAAACATATTAACGGAGGATACGTTGCTCATTTCAAATACTTGAATACAAAAATTAGCAGGTTCACTCAAAAGCAAATAAATAATGAAGAAATATATTTTATTCATGATGCTAATGCAAAGCGAAGTGAAATCGGCTTCATAGTAACCGATGGACTTTTTAATACAACTGATCAAATATTACAAATAACGTCGAATCCAGTAATACTAAAAAAAATACATAACGAAAAATTACACGTTTTTCCACTAACAAAAAAACAAATACTATCGGAACAGTTACTATTTAAATGCTCTGATATTTCAAGATCCATTAAATATAATATAACATATCGCCCACAACTCGGACGAGTATTGTATGAATATGTAGGCAGTGGATACACCCGAGAGGTTACAGAATTCAATCAGAGTGATGTGGATAATGGACGTATTTTGTACGAGCACACTGAAACCATGTCAGAGCTTAAAGTGAATGACTCGTTTTCTTTCGATGTCTATGCTGAACATTCAAATCGCCTCATAGATCAACAATTTAATATTGAAATATCGGTTTCGTCAGGAGGACTACTGCGATTTTTACCCATATCAAAAATATTCATCGAAGAAGGAGGATCCGCGCCTATTAAATTGGATTTCAGCAAAATGTTAGATTACTTAAAAACAAGAGCTGGTATGAAAGATCCAGAACTCTACATCGAGTCTAATAGACCACAATACGGAACCGTAGCATTAATTAACAACGAAAAGGTCGATAAGGTATTTCATCCGGAAGACTTTATGATGCAGAAAGTATTTTATTTTCATGATCATTCTGACACCATCAATGATATAATAATAATGTCGATTTACCTAGTACAAGGGTGAGTAATATTAATTATTAATAAAAAGAGCGATTTTCATTAAAGAGGTAACATCATGTAAAAACCCCTTTTTTCGAGTTTGTGTTTCAAAAATGACAACATTTATTGAACTTAAAAACAGCACATAGTAGTGGCCAGATAAAAGTTACCTCATTGAACATTTTTGGAAAAATCCATTGCAAACATTTAGACCGCAATTAATTAAAAAGGGAAGGACACATTATCCTTTTTGATAGTATAAAAATTAAGAAAAAACTGTATGCTCTTATGAAAACCGATAATTAACTATATTCTTGACTAAATATCAGAAAAAAATTTTATCCAACTAAAATGCTATTATAAAAAAAAGGGAAATAAAAAAAGGAGCTAACATTCTTAGTAAAATTTGTATAAACATTCATAATGCTGTCCTTGAGCAATATCTTAAGCCTAATTTCAATTTATAACGGCTTCAATCCTCCTCGGCATTGAAAGAATGAGTGCTTTGCAGTACTCCAAGCTGGTGTCGTTGTTCTAAACTTCAGTTACGGCAGTTTTGGGTTCCTCTTTTGTACAATATTTTTGCCTATTCGACTCGTAAAACTTTGCCCAAGAGTTCTCTATAGGATTCAAATCCAGACTGTTCCCTGGCCATTCCAGTGTCATTAACCTGGATTGTGATACAAATTCTTTGACCTTACACAGAAAACGGTGAAAGTTTATTGTTTTTTTGATTGAATCCAAAACTCATCATAGAGAAAAATAAAAAAAAAAAAATTTTATAAAAGTACTTTATAGGCGCGATGACATGGTAGAGAATCGTCCTAGAAGTTTGGATCGTAAATCACAGGAACAGTCTTTTCATCGATGGGATCAAATGGTGAATCACCTTGATGTTGCTATCCGTGTTCATGGATCCTGTGCGAATTGCAATATTCCCTACTACGAAATAAGAAATGCAACGCCAAATCATAACACTGGACGAAAATTTCTGCCTGAGCAAAACGCAGTCATCTCAAAGATCTTCACCTTCCCGTCGACGAACGTACCGCAGCCCACGGATTGGTTGAGGTTGATCTTCGACTCGTCCGTAAAGATGGCTTTTTTCCAGGGACTGAAAATAACCATTATTTTGTATTTTTCAAGTTTTTTTTTTTTTTTGTAGGGAAGCTGGGAAATGCCGTTACGCACTGGGGAGGCCGGAGCCACCCCTATGCCGGACTCCCTGGCCAAAGGCCAAGCCTACCGGCTAAAACCCCGCTCCCCCCTCCAGGAACCCCACCCCGGAACCATCTTATTAGGCATTACTTCGGGGTGGAGCCCTGTAGACTCGCCCGCCCACGCAGGCACACACCACTCCATGCAACATACATGCCATTCACACAGCCAGCAGGAGCCCCTAAGAGACCCCTGCTTTTGTCGGCACCCCCTTCTTGAACTAGCCAGCGGGTGCCCCCGAGAGAGCACCCGCCGTTGTCAGCCCTCCCTCCACACTGCTGGCGAGGGTAATTCTTCCCGAAGGAGGTAGTACCTCGCCAGCCAACACACACTCCGCACAGACATCCGTCTCCATACGCGCAGCCAACAGGGGCTCCCCAGAGAGCCCCTGTTTTTGTCGGCAGACACCACATTGGTTTTAATAAATAAATAATAAATAATAAACCATACACCACAGTCAGAAATAAATTAACACCAAAAAAGCCAACAGGAGCCTCCGAGGGGACACCTGTTTTTGTCAGGCAGACACCAAAACAGACAAGCACGCCAAAAAGTTAAATAAATTAACACGCAACCACAGAGCCAACAGGGCCCCCTTAGGAACCCCTGTTGTTGTCTCTCTCCTTCTGGCGGAGGATCCCTCTCACAAACGAGGCAACCCTCCGCCAGAAATCGGTATTTTTCAAGTTAAAAAATCCTAGAGAAATAATGGGTAATTTTCTAGATAAGGTCCCCACCCCCGGAGGGGGTGGGGCGGGGGTGGGGGTTATTCAGGGGGGTGTCCACATCACCCCCCCCCATAAAAATTTCCCGGCGGTCACCCCATAAAAAAAAGTTATAGCCCCATAAACAAAAATTATAGCCTCATCAAAATTGGGATTTGATAAGGGCCCCACCCCCGTAGGGGGTGGGTCAGGGGTGGGCTTGATTCAAGAGGTGTCCACAACACCCCCCCTACAAAAATTTCGAGGCGGCCACCCCTTAAAAAAAAGTTATAGCCCCATAAAAAAAAGTGATAACCCCATAAAAATAGGGATTTTTGCGATATAATAACGAAACGTTTTCGCTTATTTTCCGATTACTATCTTTGAGAATACACGGCTCCTAAATTTTTAGGCCCCCCTCCCCCTCACCTACTCTAACCCCTCTCATATTATTACAAATATAATATAAGGAATAAATGCCGACTCACCAGTAACTCCGGGCCGGAGTACTCATACCGTCCAAGAATGCATGTGTGCAAGCATACATGCACTAATCAATGCATGCGGAAGTGAATATATGTGGAGCGCATACTTATATGTATGTATTATATGTGTGTGTGTGCGTGAACTTATGTATGAATTTGAATATACATGCACATTGGTACATACACAGACAGGCTACACACACATACAAACGCGCGATAACTCTTATCTCATAACCAAAATAAATGAATTGTAAAATAATGGTTAAATGTTAACCAAAAAGATTTAAAACAACATATAACTGTTATTGTCTGATTTTTATCATAAAACTTATAACCATTACGGTCCCTGCTTTTTTCCAATCATTTGCAGACCATGATCTATATGCTAAGGCAAAATTTAAAAGTGCGTTCATCATCCGTGCCGTCAAAATATATTTTTTTTTTTTTTTTGTGTTTGTTCAAATAGACCACAGGATTGCAGCCCATCGTACAGTTCTCGCACTCAAATTGATATCTGAACTGTCCTGGAACTCTATAGCCAACTCCCTCGATGTTTTGTTTTTTCAATTCCGATGTTAAATTTTTCAGACACGATCCTGCCTTAAGCCTGATGTCGATTCTGCAAACCCGTCCTTTTCTTCCTGTTAGTTGACCCAGTTTCCCGCAACAACCTTTAAACTTTAAGGACTGTAACATGGCTACATCCCACTTTACCGGTAATAATCCTAGCCGCTTGTCTTTCCTGGCTTAGTGCACAAATAACACTCTTTTGTTCATTTGAAAGTTGTCGCACCATGTTCACTCTTGGACTTCCTAAACAACAATGCATTTTGGCAAACAAATAACTGTTAAGCAGCGTACCTGACCGATATAAAAAAATGTGAAAAAGTTCAAACCAAACGTTATAATCCGACCAAATCGTAAAATGTTTACCTCGAAACGTTCCCTACAAATTTTGTTGCGACCACGAACGTTTCATTTCGGTTCTTTCTTCTTTCGGTCTGGCTGGACCGAAAAATAAAAATCTGTGAATATATCGGTCCGCTTAGAGAAAATGCACTACGCGTTGAACTGCGCTACTTGCTTAGTAGTGCGCGGCTCCGCAAGCTTTAGTAGTAACTTGAATTAATAATATATACATATGTATGTATTTGTGAAATCATTCAATTATTTAATCATTAATTAATTTATGGTCTGAACTTTACCTCAAAAATTCCAATCAGAACGTTTCAATTGGACCGAAATCTTTTCGGTCACAGCGATTTCGGTTCAATGTAACCGAAATAATTTTGGTACGAAAGTATCGTTCTTTTTTATGGAAAATGAACCGGTATAGTTCTGACCGAAATAATAACGTTATGATGGTTCCCTGCTGTTAAGTGAGCTCGGCCTAAGCCATAAATGTATTCCATTAACGTTAAACTGTGGAAGAGTCATAATACTTTAAGGGCGCCTGAAGAAAAGAAAGGAGTTTTGTGACTGTAACCGTGGGTTTCCCAAAATTTTTAAGATGGTAACTTTAATTGGCTATATACTACATATTCATCACTTAAGCTTTTTTTTTTGAAATGCAAAATGGCGACTAAGTTTAAAAATTCTGAAAAAACAAGCAACAAGAAGAAAAATTGGAACAACGTTGTTAATTTCGATCTATGTACATACATTTATTTGAAATAGGGGCAAAGGGTTTAATTTTTTTTTAAATAATTTCGCCTAGGAGTTACAACACCTACGTAAGGACTTTAAGCGGAATCATGATGACTTAATGGAATTGCTCAGGAAAAAATTTGAATTATGATAGGCTAGGCGCAATACAATTCAAAACCCTTTTGAGTACAAGCGATTTTTGTACATTTTAGCAAGAAAAGCCTTTTCTGTACTCAAAGATGGTAGAGTATTTCAATCGACGGACGATCTTAAAACGGAAATATCATCTGAGTGGCAAAACAATTTTAATTTTAATAAAATACGTAAATAATTTTAGAAGTTAAAGTGCGTCTATCATTCTACCACGCAGTGTAGGTAATACATTTGAAGAAAAAAGTAATATTTGTAATTACACTGAAAAAAAAGATTAGAAAAACTAACTACTTTTTTAACCTACTAATTTAAATTAGATGATAGAACTTAAAAAGTGGGGAAAAAAGGAGGAGGGTCAATAAGGCCGGTTTTCGGCCCCCCTCAAATTTGGCAAAATGGAAAAAGAAAATGTTTTTTAACAGTCTAGGGTCAATTTAGAGTCGATTTGACCACAAACGGAATCAACCCCACCCCCCCTCTTAGCGTCATTTCAAGGTCAAATTATGAAAAACCCGTGAAATAAACTCGCTTTTTCGGAATGAGTAGACTTATTCTGAATGGACTTATAACTGAATAGACAGTAATGCATGCAAACGTCCTTATCAGGGCCAATGATGTGCAGTCTGATCGCGCAACCTCCTCGTGGTGCACATTGGACAATACTAATGCTGACGGTGATGATTTTCTAACGAATTGACTGCATGATTTGTGTCAAAAAGCTCATTCCAACTGACCCCGGATTCGGAATCAGCGACCCAAAAGACCTATGTTTCAGGAAATTAGACATCGTATCTCTGTTTTTTTCTTCCATTTTTACATTGGAATGACCTTGAAATGACCTTAATATAGACAAACTGACGGGTTTTTCATAATTTAACCTTGAAATGACCCTAAGAGGGGGGTGGGGTTGATTCCGTTTGTGGTCAAGTCGACTCTAAATTGACCCTAGACTGTTAAAAAACATTTTCTTTTTTCTTTTTGCCAAATTTGAGGGGGGCCGAAAACCGGCCTTATTGACCCTCCTCCTTTGCAAAATTAGTTGGTTTCGCAAATATTTTAGTTTTAGTTGATTTCCCTACTATTTTATTTGGTTTACCAACTTTCGATTATTTTACCAACTCATTTAATTAGCAGGCTAAAAATCAATCAAAAGATTACTTAGTGTTTCTAATCTGTTTAATCTGTTTTTTCAGTGTACGTGTCAGTGCATGCATAAAAAGCAAATTAATTTTACATAAATCTCTAGCCCTATATAAAAACAAAAACTTCGTAAAATTTGAAACGCATAAATTGTAGTGCATACATATGTATGATAATTAAACAAACGAATTTTTTTTTAATTTATATATAGCAGTAACAGAAATATTATCTAATTCATAATCACTGTATTGAGATAGATTTAAAGTTGATGGATAGGTAATGATAAAACACTCAAATTTAAAGTAGTTTTTGTTCCATTTAAACCGAGCTTATTTTTGGGAAATATACATCAAATTAAAAATAAAGTGAAGATTCTGTGTTAAATTTAAATTGTAGAACAGAGATTTATGAAATCCCAAGGATCAGGGTATTTTAACTTATACAAACATTTCTTGAACAATTTTTACCCAAAGTAAGTTATAAAAATTCGATTACTATCGAAAAATTTAAATGTATTACTATTTATATAATATAATATAGTGTATATATGTATGTATAAACCTATAATTGTTTTAATCAAAAATGGCTTATTGCAGGGACATATTACTGTGCAACCTCTCAATACCGGTGGTTATAAAACCTATAAATGACCAGCCGTTTGTTTTGGTTACAAAGTCACCTCATCTTACTGTAATTGAAGGAGAAAATGTGACTATTACGAAGGAGGATTTATTTACGAATGACCTAGACACAAAACCAGAAGAAATTATTTATGAAATCATAAGCGGCCCTACCTTGGGATTGTTAGCTAAAATTTCCCACAACGGAGGAAGCCGAGATCTTTTAGCTTATGGGAACCAGTTCTCGCAGGCTGATATTAATAATAGGCGCATAACCTACATTCACTACGGCCAACCTAGATCGACAACATTTTATTTCAAAGTATCTGATGGGAAATTTAAGCCTGCTTACGAAATATTTAATATAAATGTGCAGCCTATTTATATAAAATGCAGGAACGAAACGAATATCGTGAAAATTCAGCAAGGTGCAAGTACGGTATTCTTAGAAATGAGACACATATCCATCGACACAAATGCCGTACAAAGGAGATTAATGTACAATATAACAAATTCGCCGTTGAGCGGTATAATAATCTTTAACCACCAGCCAACACTACACTTCAATCAAAGTCAGCTAGAAAATAGAAGTATTACTTATATGCAAACAGATATGAGTCGAGCAAATGACACATTTCAGGTAATATAAGGTATTTTTAATATAGTTGTTTATATACATCCATTTTTAGGTTCATGTATATGTTGCTGAAACAAACTGTGGAACAACTTGTGAAGTAAAAGTTGCTGTAGAGCCCTTAATAAAAATTAACTCAGTTTCTTTAACTGAGGAGAGCAAGATGCGATTAACTGCAGATATTCCAACAGAAGAACTTATTATTAATAAACTAAACAAATATAATCCTAAAATACATATCATCATCATTCCAAAGGTTGGAACAATTCGAAAAATAATAAGAAATTCTGGTGAAATAGAAAGCATAAATGATAAAGATGTAAATGTATTCACCTTTAAGGAACTCAGAAGTGGAATTGTGTATTATGTCGCCCATAAATTACCAAAAGGTGTTCATATTTTAAATGATTCGTTTCAATATTCAGTGCTAATCAAATCATTTCAACCTGCTTACAGTGAAGCATCCATAGAGGTGCAATCCCTAAAAAAACGATTTGATAATTCACAAAATGTAGTTGATATTCTTCACCCGCATTCTTCATCTCTGAATTATGTTATGATAGTGTGCGCTGTATTTGCACTACTACTATTTATTTTATTAATCCTAATTATAATTCGTTATAGATATAAGAATAAAAAAAGTGATGTACAAAAACAAACACCCCCAATCTTACCACGACCACCGGATTTCATAATGCTTAACAATAATCGTGTTTACTCACCTTCCGAGAGCGAGTCAATTCCTGCAACATCGTCGTCCACACCTCTGCCCTGTTTAAGTAATATTCCTCACTGTAAGATAACGCCAATGGGTAATACGGAACCAGAGCTACAGGATTATAACTTGGATGATGGTATAAACGACATTGAAGAGGTCCAAGAAAATGTTTCAAACCAATATCAATATCAAAATGTGGAACATGATGACTGGAGCTCATCGTGTGAAGTGCCAAACGAAATAGACTATCAATCAGTTCAGGATTCTCATCAAACAACAAATCCTCTTTTAAGAAGAAATCAATACTGGGTTTAAATGTTTTAAATTTTTATACTTGAATAAATAATAAAAAAAAGAACAATGCCTTTAAAATATTACTACATAATACATTTACGTTACGAAACTACATATGTATATGTTTATAAAACGGACGGTAATACTACTGCACGGTTTTACTGCATTTAGTTCCTTAATCCAATAACTTTTTCTTACTGCTCATTTGTTATTGGTACTGCTTGAGACCTGAAGAGCTGCGTTGTCATATGAATACTCTATAGTACTATTTTCAGCAGGATAACGAGCACTTATAGGCGTACTTACTGTGTGAACCACTGATCCATCAACACCTGCATAATACTTTTTATGTATTATTATTCTTTAAAATTTATAAGCATGAATTTGCATGCTTTTCAGTACAGTTTTGAATCCAAGACAAGAAATATACATATGTACAATACATACAAATATTCCGAAACATACCTATATTAAATCCAACAGCATATGGTATGGTTGAATAGAATGCCCATATATTTAAAACGCAAAAAAAAACTTTTCGCTTTACACGTTTACATTTTATTTCAAGAAACTAAAATAATTTAATTTAATTTAATTTTCATAGAGAGTACGATGTTATACTACTATTACACCACGAATTTTTGTTGAATAATGTAGTGATTAATTTAATTCCCTTTGATTTCTTCTAATTTTAGTAACCTTCTGAAAATCCAAAAAAATTTTGAGCTGGTCACATTAATATATAGAAAATTGTTGTTTTCTTCTACGACCAATTGGTGGGCTTCGAATCTCAATTTTGTGGAAAAATGAAATTATTACATTTTTCAGAATCTATATATTAATACGTGAAGGGAAAACTTTGAACCCCTTTTTAAGCATATTGGGCGGATGGAGGAGTGTGAGATTTGGCATAAAGTTTATATAGAGAAGAAGTGCAGAAAGCTAAAATTTATGAATAAGATGTGGTACAAATACATTAAATTAAATTAAATAAATTCATTATTTACGTTCATACTATCAATTTTAAACGCATAGTAGTCTATGGTCAAACTGTCGTAATTTTATTATTGATAGTGCCAAAACACATAGTAGGCTGTGTACATTCGTATTTTTCGTAGTAACCCCAGTAGGTCGAATTTCGGCCACAGGGCGACCACTAGTATGTAATAATTTCTCCTTTGCCATAATCTTCTCAATTTTTATAAACGGTAAAATGCTTGAAATACGCCCTCATGCTATGATGTTGAATCCACCATTCCTCATCTTTGATATATTGATTTGATTTTTAATTATATTTGGAGAATATTATTCAAGGGCCAATACCAGCTCTTTCATTTGGACTCAAATCTGTTAACTTTGGTCTTGTCAGACCAATAAATATAGAACTAAACTGAAAATATGACCGTATTTTGTCAAGTTAGTTGCTTCCGATCAAGTGCTTTACGGAATGGTCTATACTATAAGCACGCTTCTTCCTTTGGACAGGCTTCATAGTTCATACTTATTAGTTTTAAAGCTTGTTGTACGATCCATAGATTATAAACTGATCCAATGCTTTAAGCAGCTAAATTTGACATATTTCGCATTCTGAAACTGAAAGTTGGGCAACTGAAGTTTCTTGATATAAGACTATGCGTGGTTTCCTCCGGGTGTAAGCACTTTTATATTTTCAAAATATATGAATATTTTATTCAACCATACCACATTCTTTTACAGTTTTGCTCCTCACTGTTCATGCATAACAGTACATGAATGCATTTCGGATAGGTATGAACAATCGTTACATGGAGATTTTAACACTGAGAGAATACGACTGGGTAAGATATTATTATCTTTTCTCAACTGCGTGAATTGTACAATTGAAAAAGAATTGTTTTGTTGCCTCTGTATCACTTCATTATATGAGGATAATATTGCCCTGTCTAATTGTATTGTCCAGTGCTCACACATTGCGCAATACATACATAAAGTAGTCCAAAGAGATAAAATAATGTTGTCCTCATGTAAACAAATAAATTCCAGGTCAAGACAATTGTCCACTATTTAAAATTTCAACATGTTTTCAAAGCTTGGAATTTCTCGCAGACGAAGCTTTGGTGCTTCCGTAGCCGCATGTAGTAAGGACCAAAAGTTAGGAAATTTTCAACACTTCCTACTACATATTTCAATTTACGTTTTCCGGAATCGGAGTCGGACCTGGATTCGATGGGCGCGGACCTTAAGTAGTAACAGATGTTTTATTGCTGTAAAACTTTGTGTCTTTTGCAAAAACTTTAATTTTAATAAGAAATCTAATTGCAATGTTATCTTTCATGTGTATATTTCTTGTCTGGGATATGGAAACTTCGGTACTATTTAGTAACTATAATACGTTGATAAATAATTTTACTGACCTGACATAGAAAATATTTGTGAACCATCAGAAGGTTGTTTAGAATTAACAGGTACGTTCACGTTCATTTCAGGTGCCTTCTTGGTTATTTTCAAACATTCAAAAGTTTTGTTTTTACTCCTTTGCACGGCCCGAATTACATGAATTAATACATTGGCCAATATGATTATAAGTAAAACAACCAGTAAAATGAGTATGGTGTGCTGATTCCTCCTCAACTCCTTTATTTCGTCTAAAAGAGCTCTTGTAATTTCCAGTTTGCTATATTATGCACAATAACCTACCATTGAAAGTATTGCCAGTGTAATCTAAATCAAATACAGAACGTTATTAAGCTACAAATGAAAAGAAAAAATAATTTACCTTTACAATTTAATGCACAATGGTGTTCATCATAATTGTGAGTTTCTTGGTCACATATATTTGAACACTTTTCGCACTGTCCATTAAAAATAGAGCAATATTCCCCTTTTGAGCAAACTACGTTACCGCATTGTTTATCAACATTCAGACAAAAAGCTTTGCCTATTAAATGAGAATGCAATAAAGAAATAACAGCGTGACTAATCTTGGATTGATGAATCATTTTAAACACCACTTGCTAATTTACGCTCTAAGGTTTATAACTGTTTTGGATAAAAGCCCGTTTAAGAACTTAAACTACATCAATTTCTGTTAAGCAAAGCCAACTGAATAAACAGAAAAACTGTCACGCAAACATTCCGTCATTGGCGACACTGCTATTGCAAACCGGTATTTCGTCTCACCTTCATTTTATTACTGATCACTTCGCTACCTGTTGCCTGTTACCTGTTTGCTTCGAATTCCAATTGGATTTCGAATATCAGAGTGCGTTCAGACTTTTTCCGAAGATAAAAAGCTGCATAGTTAAGTATGCTGAAAGTGTTTGCCGTATATTATAGTACATTTTAGAAAGATGTACCTGGAACGTTTTCAAAAACTAAAATATAGTTGACAGCGTAGTAAGCCATAGTTATGCTCACTAAAGCCATTTAACCACGAAGTATTTTTGAACGACTGGTAACTACGCCAGGGTTATGTTTTAGTGAAAAAAGAAGACGCATCCGCTGACTGTGAGAACAAGTTCTGTTTGATGTAATATTTTTGCCAATCTTTATTTAAAATGAATTTTGTAATTTCATCGAATATTAGCAGTACCTATGAGTAGTACTGCGGTAGCGGTTCTGGAACTATATACATCATTTCCTATACTTGTTTGACAGGATCCTTGCGCGAAGAACCCTAAAACACTGGTTAATTTCATTATAGTCGGTATTGATGAAGACCTTTTAGCAGGTTTTAATTAAGGCTCTATTTCCTACAGCAAATCTAAAAAAGCAGCTTTTGAATTTAACGTTTCGTTGTAAAGCCCGTTGTATAACTTTTTCCAAGTTTGCATCATATTTTTCTACAGTACTACCTGTAACTAGAACATGGTCAATATGTACATATAAACAACAACTCCTGGGATATCAGAAAAATTCTTCGCATTCAGCTTTTGAAATATTTCAAGAATGTTTCAGGTGCGCACTTGATTCCCAAATCACAAGAGATATGGCCCGAATCATGTGGAAAATGTGCACACTTTAGCCGATTCACTATCCATCACCACTTGCCAAAAGCCTTCCTCAAGGTGCAATACCGTGAAAACTTTTTTAGTTGTTAACTTTTCCGTTACATATTTTAATTTTACAATTTAATTAAAATTTTCCTAGGCCCTCAAAAATTTCAGCATACTGTTCCATAAGTTGTGTTTTACTACTTTGAATACTCTCTAACCTTTTCAGCAATCCAAGCTGGAGTGGAACCGGTTATTGTCTTCCCAAGACAGGAAACCAATAACCGGTTATTTGTGTATCAATCAACATAGTTTTTAGTTGTAGCGTCAGCATTTGTATTAGGTTCTCCCAGGTTTGTGATATGTTTGAATGCCAAATCATTGTTTCCATTCGGAGTTAAAAGAAATGAAATTGCTGCAGGTGCAATTGAGCCTTGTTCACCAGCAGCACCAGGTTTTCCAGGAGGGCCAGGAGGACCCCGTTGAAGCCTGTTACTTCTTATTGATCGACCAAACTTGTCAACGCTGATTTTCGAAATAATATATAATTTCATATCAACTATACCAGCTTCCTGCAACTCCTCAATAATTGCTACTATTTCATTATCATGGCTGTTATTTCCAGCTTGTTTTGATGCTAGTAGTACACGAAGTCAGCCCACTAATTCATTGGGGTCATTCCGATAGACATATTTAAAATTTTCCTTTGGAATCCCCATTAACTCCATCCCTCTGTGTGGTTTAGGAGTTTGAATCAATTTCTTTATTATGTTTTTATATTTGTAGGCATTTGTTTCCTTTATATGCTTATTTTCATTAAAATCACGTCTGTGCGTGCTTATGTCGCTTAAAATTTATTGATAATTGACCAAGTATTCTTTATTCTAACCAGTGGGACGTTTCATAAAAATCAGCTCTGATAAACCTTTGGTTACTAGAATGGTCTATCGCCAATCTTCCATCCATCGCTGCTGGTATAATGTACACCGTACGTTTTATCAACTTTCTCATTACTGCTGTCAACTAATTCCTTATATTTATTAAATATCCGGTTGGATAAACTTTGTTCTTTTAATGTTGATGATTGTATTGGTGTGGCAAACCCTTCATTTTCAGCATCATCATTACTGTCATCTTTTTCCTCCTCCTCACTACCCTCTAATGCTGATAGAAGATTGCATTTTTAAATATTTTCGTGCTGGGGGAGCGTATTGGCCATTATTTCTTATACTTTTCTCTTTAGGCTCTGATTTAATTTCTTCTTTGGGCTCAAGTTTAACTGATGATGTTAGCTCTTTAAATGTGTTGGTGATTGGCCTACAGGTTTCCTCCAATTGAGTTTCTGCCTCGATTTTGTCAGCCTTGAGCGCTTTTTATTTCTTTCGTATAGCATTGCTGGTCTTTATAATTTCTTTTATCAGCTTTTCATCCATTTTACTCTTCAGTTTAGAGATATACAGGCAGACAGCTATACAGCTATACAGGCAGGTATAACAATTTTATGTTCAGACACTTTAACATTTAACATTGCCAGCATAAAAAAAAAAATCTAACAGTCGCTTGAAGAAATGGATTATTGTTGTCCTATTGCATAACCCCATAGACGTACCGTGAAGCCCGTAACCATTTTGTTTCCTACTTTACGAAATGAACAATGCTGAAATTGCACACACACCTTGTGGACCATTGCTCGTTTGTTCGAAGTATTGCAACCATTCATTTCATATGCATGTCCAGAACCGGGTTATATTTTAAATTATAAACTACTTCTGAGGCATCTATCATCATATTTATTATAAAATATCATTTTCAATACGTAATAACATTAAGTATAAAAAGACTACGGCAATTATCTTTAACTGAAGAATAAAACTCAAAATTTATAGTATTTATTGATGTGTACACTTTTCTTTGTATTTTTTCTTTTTGCCATCTGAAACTCTTCGTGCTCCTTGAATAGGCATATAAGGTGGAATAGGTCGAACTTCATTTTCTATAAATTATATTTTCTTTTTCTTCGGATATTTGAAAATTACATGTCAATACCTGTCAAAATTGGAGTAGTTTTACAAGGTGTGGAGACCACTGAATTACTGCATTCCAGTCCTAATGATGTATTAGATCTGAAAAACCAAAATAGGATTAAAAAATACATAAATATATATTTCATTAAAAGGTTAATTAGCATCTTTTTTAAATCTCTCTCTTCAAAAAACAATAAAACCTAGTCCCCGCGCAAAGGTCCCCACCGCATGTTACAATATTCTCTATTCTAAGTTAAATTTGTTTGTATGTAAGGTGTTCTCTGGAACTAAACTGAGCTAAACCTTCTATATTACAAGCCGTGAAGTACACTTAAAGTGGTCTGACAGTCTAAAGAAATTCCATTAAGTCGCAAAACTGGGAAAAAATTCACGGAAACTTCTAAACTAAACCTCGTATAAAACAAATTATTTTCACTTAACCAGTATGATGAATAAGACTCAATGGGATTTCTTTAAACTGTCAGACCACACCACTTTGCCCTATAGATGTGTGCGTGCGCCGGACCACTTCACGGCTTGTAATATTGTAGAAGGCTTTGGAACGAGGGAAGGTTCGTTGGTATTTGATCAATCCGCAAAACTTAGACTTCTCCCTCTTTTGGATTGCGACTTGCAAGATTCTTGGAGCATTTTAGATTTGCGATATTTATAAATGATTTGAAAATGTGCTTATTTTACAAGGAGTCTAGCTGGTCCCAAAACGGCACAAAAACAGGCTAAAAAAAAAACAGTAGTAGTAGTAGTAGAAATGTAGGTAGCCAGGAGGGGTTTGTATTTGTATGCAACTTTTGTGTTCGGCGGCTTCTGATACATGTTGTGGTCCATTCGGGAATGTCCCAGCCATTTCAAAAGTGTATACCCGACTCTTATAGGCCGTGCGATATCTAGTTCTTATGCCATTTATGCTAAAACTCAACAGAAAATCCAATTGCTGGAACACTAACGAATGTTCAAGACTCAGTTGACATGGAACTATCCAATTTTCACTCAATGCAAAATTATTAATTTTCTTAGGGGTTATCTCATCAATAACCAGTTGTAAGATTTTTATTTTCTGTTCGTGATATTCAACTTTTAATTCATTCAGATGTTAGTTTGTAAATGTTTCGTTTTTCATTTCCAACTAATTCCAAACATCTTTAAACCACGGGTCATAGGTAGGTTGCCCCTTTAGCATTATTAAAATATTATTTTTTTGCAAAAAATTACCTGGTGATATTTAAAATGTTTTCATGCACATGTATAGATTCAGGACGCTTTTTATCAGTATCGATTGGAACAGCGTATATTTCATCCTCTTGAGAAATTTCATCATGATTTTCTTTATAATATACTTTCTGTGAAGTAGTATGACATTTATCCTCTGTTATCATATCCATTGGATTTGAATACGAATCATGATCAAAAGTAAGACTACTATCCTTAAGTGTACTAACATCCATATTTCCATCGAATTTCTGTTGGCTTCTTTTTAGCCGAGCTTTCTCCTTGGCTCTTTTCATTTTTGCTTTTTCCTAGAAAACCAAAACAATAAAAAATATATAAATTTCATGAATAATACCCTCTCTTGAAGCATGCGTGCCAGCTCTTTATCTTGAGTTTCAATGGCTATAAGACGATCTTTTTCTTCTTGTGATAGTTCTTTTTTCTCCTGTTCCTGCAGTTTGCGAGCAAGTTCCTGAGAATAAAAAAAAACTGAAGAAAGCAGCAGAAAAAATTAAACTTTCAAACTTTAAAAATATATAAAACGAAAGCAATACAATACTGTAGGAACAAGCATAAACCAAAAACATCTGCATAGACAAGTCAAACGACGGATTTTTAATCATGTCCGTCATCGACTTTGTTAATGTAAATAAATGAATATAATTTAACATTGTATTGCGTTTAATGCAACAATTTATTACTTTTCACTTAACAAAAGTTAAGAAGAATAGATTGAAAAATCAGTTTTATATACAAGTCTAAACTAAATTATTATTACTTGAATTAATTTCCGGACAGTCATTTATACTCTAGTTCGTTTTTCTCATTCTTCCAATAATCTCTTGCTTCTTTGTAATTGTTTCGTAAGAAAGAAAATAATAAAATCAAATATGTATATTTTGCATAAGAGTTCGACATACCTCGTCCTTCCTTTCCTGGAATAGTTTATTTTCGAGCTGATCAATTTCCTCTTGAGATAGTCCAAGTGCATGCAAATTAACATTGTCAGTTTCTAATATTTCCTCATTATGCATTTCTTTTTGCATGTGGATGTTATCTGCGTGATAATTTTATATATTGTTGCAAACATTTATACTGAGAATAATACTTGCACATTCATCCACCGGAGTATTCTTGCAGAAGCCGCGGATGCTTGGTTCAGATAAGCCGAGTTCATCCTTTGAAAATGTTAGATCATATTGCCTTATACTGTCAGCTACATCAATTTTCTGGTTTGTAAGTAAAAGTTGTGGTTGAATTTGATAAGCAAAAGGAGATTCGATAAGATTTGAATTCATCGAATTAGAGTCACTATTTGCATTTTCAACCCATAATTTACTATTCGATATTGGTTCGTTGGCTCTAAAACTACTTCTACGATCTTTATTGTCAGGACAATATTGATGATCCCGTTGCTCATTCAAATACATTTCCTAGAAAAGAAATGTACATACATATATATATGTATGTCTAAAGATATTAGGATGATATTTTTTTTTTGTAAATTTCCGCCCCCCTACAGGCCTTGCGTACAAATAATTCTTCAAACTAGGAACGTGTAATATTGATTCTTATATACAGTGTTGTGCAAAATACATACCGTAGATGCGGGCTGCTTTATTAGCTCTACTCTAGGGGGTAACTTTGGCTCAAAACAAAAAAAATATTGAATTTCCCACCTCTATTTTTAATTGGTTGCACGAATTTTTTCAAAATTAAAACTGTCATTTACGCTTCGAACTTACCTTGTGTGAATATTTACGTATTTTAGGTCTGCAAACTTTCTTGTGTAACGGAGGGCTGTAGAAAAGTTTTTTTTTGTTTGTTTTTTTTTTTTTTTTTTTTAAATTAAACGTTTTTGTACGTCGGATGCTTCATTTGTCTATTTTCTATTATTTCAAAGGACTTAAATTGGCTCAATACTTGCTTAAGTATATAGGTTTTGTGCCCAAACCATCTGCAAGCCAAAGTAACCCTCCTCAAAGGACAACTTTGGCTCAATAAAAAATATATTTTTACAAATTTTTTGCTATAAAAAAGATTATTACTGATTAGCTATTATCCTCATCTATCAAATGAAAACATCATAACACCTAGTAGTCTAACACAATCTATATATCAGAGCGATTTCTTGAGATATAAGAAAAAAAGTAGCCAAAGTAACCCGCATCTACGGTACTAGGAACGCCATGCAAAAAAAACCTAAAAAGCACATTGATTTTTAGATATATGAAATTAATTGAAATATGTAGGGCCTTACAAAACTACTTTTCTGATCATGCCTAGTACACCACTCGCGATACAAGAATTCGTCTGAAATGCATTGTTGCTGCGTTTTTCATAGGAAAGGGAAGTATACGGAAAGTTAAATAATTGGAAAGCAGGAGGATGTATACATATGTATATCCTAATTTGCCAAATGCATAATTTATTGTACATTGTATAACTACTTAAGGGCATGTGTTCATTTTTTGAACGAAAAAAAAAAGATTTTTTCCAGCAATTTTATTAGCTAGAGGTACCATATTTTTTCTACATAGTATCAAGCAAACGATCAAGATTAGAAAAAAAAATTTTGTTTTTTGACAAATTATTATTTTTATACAGGGCCCTGAGGAAAAATGACACTAGTTTACATGGTTTTTGTACTTGAAATAAAAAGTATTTTTTTTTTACAATTGAGGTGCACTAAATTAAAAAAAATATATAAAAAAAAATCCAACACGTCATGTTTTCGAGAAAAATTGGATTGAAAAGTGAGTAAAGTCATGTATTAGACATATTTTAAAACTTTTTCAAAAATAACAGGTTATCGCACGATTGTGAAACATACCTCTTATAAAAGATTAGATCCTTAACTAACCTATATAAAATCAGTTATTTATATATTAAACTTTCTTAAAATTTGCTTATAGAATGAGTTTTTCATGAACCTTTGCTTAGGCCCGCAGAGACGACACTAATACGGACACGACCGCTCGTATCTGAGAGCTTACAAAAGCATGGACGATGCGAATAGGACACTGCCAAACTTTAAACTCGTTTTTCTCAAAATCAGATTTTTCAAATCGGTGCCCACGATATATCAAGTAGTTCTGAATCGATTCTCTTGAAACTATTATAGCACCTTCTGTACGCTTACCGCTATCGCTGGTACCGCGATTATCTTGATATGGCTTTAAGTTTTTTAAGCAAGCATTTACTCCGAAAAGAACACTCAAATGTGACACGTTTCTCTTTGTATTGGCATAACTTTCGTAACATTCAATATTTTAAGTTCCTTTTAGTACCGAAGATGGCCGGCAGGTTAGCAATTAATAACAATTTGGAAATTGTTGTTTCAAACTACGCAGAAGGCTGCAATCGTAGGCACCGTTTAGAACT
Source organism: Machimus rusticus (assembly GCA_951509405.1). Lineage (NCBI taxonomy): Eukaryota > Metazoa > Arthropoda > Insecta > Diptera > Asilidae > Machimus > Machimus rusticus. The sequence goes on along the minus strand of OX608052.1, from coordinate 412,068 downwards.
GTTCCGTGGAACGCCTCCAATTTAAAGTGCAAAGGATCGACAGTTACTTTTTTTTTAATAAATTAAATATACATAACTTAATACAAAAGTTTCCATAAATATATGAAAAAAAAAATTCTCCTTTGTTATAATTTGTAAAAAATAACTACCGTTACAAACCAATATTTATTTATATTTATTTTATTTGCACTTAGCAGGAGCCTCTCAATCGCTTCGGCAAAATTAAGGTTGATGAAAAAAGCTTCGAGTATAACCAGTGAAATGCAATTATTATAGTAAAATTATGCTCCCCCCAATTCAGTTTCAGTTTTATCAAATACCAATAGATAAATCCTTATGCAAAATCAGGGAACTGAACTTTCCTTAGCTGGGAAATGTCAAAGTTCAACAATTTGAAACAGCAAATTGAGGGTTGCTCTTACGATTAGCCAGCACAAAATTGAGGGTCCATTGCTATATGTCAGAACACATTCAATGCATGGGCACACTAACACACTCACACACTGCTGGATGAATGTACAGCAAGTTCAGTTGCAGAAGAACCACGCCACACTTAAGACCTGTCAAGTTTATTCTCTTACATTTTCATATAAATATAATCAACATTCGTTCTTTAATTATTGTTTAATTGACTTTGCCCTAGAACCCCTGTTCCGCTGACAGGTTATGGGCCCAGACCCGCGACGTGAATAAAAATTCAGTGCGAGCAGAGACTAAAAAACGTTGACTACGCCACGTGTTCGGCCGCGAAATCGGTCGTGTTTTGTACATCGAGATGAGTGCGAGCAGCGCGCGAATCGAGCTTCTCGACAAGCAAAACTACGATACGTGGAAGCTTCAGATGGAAGCTATCCTCGTAAAAAATGATATGTGGGAGTACGTTAGCGGGGCGGAGGTCAAGCCCGAGCCGGGCGCCGACAATGCTAAAGCCATATTGGAATGGGAAAAGAACGATCGGAAAGCGAGATCGGACATAATTTTGGCCATCTCGCCGTCCGAACTCAAACAGGTGAAAAATTGCCAGACCTCGCGAGAGATGTGGACAAAACTCGGAAACATTTTCCAATCTAGTGGACCAGCCCGAAAAGCGACTCTTCTGAAGAGACTGACGCTTCACAAAATGGCGGACGACGGGGACGTGCGCGAGCACCTCAATGAGTTTTTCGACACCGTCGACAAGCTTGGAGACATGGAAATTGTCATCCACCCTGACCAACTGGCAATCATGTTGCTATATAGTCTGCCATCCTCATTTGAAAATTTTCGCTGCGCAATCGAGTCACGCGACAATTTGTCGACTCCAGAATTCCTGCGCGGAAAAATTATAGAGGAGACTGAAGCTCGTAAAAACGGCACAATGGAGGAGAAATCCGGCGCCATGTTCGCCGGCAAGCGGCGCAATCCACAGAAAAAAAAACCACCGACGAAAGAGGCAGACAAGGACGGCAAACAAAAAGAGGGTAATAGACCCAAGTGCCCGATCTGTAAAAAAATCGGTCACAAGCCATCCGATTGCTGGTTCAACAAAAAGAACAAAAAAGACGAGGAATCAAGCTCGGCTGAATTCGGTAACAATGTCAGTTTCCACTTCGGAAATGCTGCAACGTCAGTAACTGAGAGCCACAAGTGGTGTCTCGACAGTGGCGCCTCGACTCATCTGTGTCGCGATTTGAAAAGTTTTCAAAAGCTCGATGACAGCTCGCGCGGTTCGCTGAGCCTCGCGAATCACACTTCAACGGAAATCATGGGAAAAGGAACTGTGTCGTTTGAAACTCACGTATCCGGCGAGGAAGTGAACGTGACACTTGACAATGCGTCTCATGTGCCGGACTTACGCGCAAATGTTATTTCGGTGAGCAAAATTACCGATCGCGGTTTCGACGTGATATTCCATAAAAAAGGTGCGATTGTTGTCAACACGAGCGGCGACGCCGTAATGTGCGCGGAGCGAGTGGGAAACTTGTATTTCGTGCGCGAAGTCGGCGAACAAGCCAATGCCGTGTCGCAAAAAGACAAAACAGTGTCGCTCGAAACGTTGCACAGACGTCTGGGACATGCAAACGCGCGCGATATAACCGACGCTGTGCGCAACAAACTGGTGACCGGCATACAACTCGACGGCAGGGAGACCCAGTTGGACTGTGACACTTGCGTCAAGGGGAAGATGTCGAGAGCCCCGTTTCCTCAGAGGTCAAAACGCAAGTCGAACCTGCTGGAAATCATTCACACGGACGTGTGGGGCCCATATTCGACCCCGTCTGTAGGTGGTGCAAAATATTTTGTCACCTTTATTGACGACGCCTCCAGATGGTGCGAGATACGATTTTTAAAATCGAAATCGGAGGTTTTTGATGCTACGGTCGAGTACGTCGAATTCGCCGAAAACGCCACCGGCAAACGTGTAAAAATCATACAATCAGACAACGCCCGCGAATATCTCAGCAGGGATTACGACAGGTACCTGAAGAGCAAGGGTATCTCTCGACGACTCAGCGTCCCCTACAATCCGGAGCAGAACGGTGTAGCCGAAAGGCGAAACCGCACCTTACTGGACTCCGCCAGATGCCTGCTGCTGGAGGCTGATTTGCCGGATTCGCTCTGGGCCGAGCTGATCAACACTTCAAATTATTTGCGAAATCGGCTACCATCAAGGAGCTTGGGCGGAAAAACCCCCCACGAAATCTGGACTGGCAAGCCACCTGATATCTCGCACCTGCGAATCTACGGAAGCCCCGTCATCTACCTCGATAGAGAGCCGGGCAAAAATAAGCTCGATCAACGAGGTCGAAACGGTTTTCTGGTTGGATATTCGACCGAATCGAAAGGATACCGCATCTGGGTGCCTGACAAGAGGAAGGTGATAATGAGCCGCGATGTAAAATTCGTGGAACGCAGCCACGAGGGCGAAAATAAGACCACGGTCAACTCCAAAAGCTCCAAAAGCATCACCGCTCCCAGGAACTCCAAAAAGAGCCCAACCAGCCGAGGACCAGTTGAAAAGAGCCAACCATGTCGACCACGATACAGGGAATTCGAATGGATTCCTCAAACCAGAGCCGAGGCACGAGACGCTGAAGGCTACGAATCCGATGACACAGGAGAATTTCACGGATTTGAACCCGAAGAAGATTTGAATCCAGTTCTCTCACTCTTGGAATCGACAATCGATTCCTATCACAATGCAGAGAGCGACGACGGCGGCGCCAGCGACGCCAGCAACGAGACTGTCATCGAGGGACGAAACAAACGAGCTTCTGACAAATCAACCGATGAAACCACCAAGAAAATCGGATACAATTTGCCCGGTGGACGTGGAGAGAAAACAGCTGATGACCTGCACGCAGGATTCGTCGAACAGGCATTCATCTCTGAGGTTCCCATGAGCCAGGCGATGGGTGGTCCCGACGCGAGCGAGTGGTTCCAAGCTATCGCCACCGAGATGAAATCCATCCTACAAAGCGACACCTGGGTGCTGGTGGACCGGCCGCAGGACACCAGGGTCATCGGTAGTCGGATGGTTCTTCGAAACAAGTTCCGTCCGGATGGTTCGCTGGAGAAAAGAAAGGCGAGGTTGGTTGCCCAAGGGTTCAGCCAACAACGGGGAATACATTTCTCGCAAACTTTCGCTCCGGTCGCTCGCCCGGGGTCGATTCGCCTGTTGATGTCCCTCGCTGCGAAATTCAAAATGAAAATTAGGCAGTACGACGTCACCACAGCATATTTGAACGGTGAACTCCACGACGAAATTTACATGGAAGCTCCGAAAAACTACCCGGAAATCCTGGAGGGAATCATCGCTCAGGAGACCAACAGCGACATCTCTACCAAAGCCAGGTACGCACTTGAGGAGTTTCGGAAAGGGAACAAAGTCTGTCTCCTCAAGAAGTCGCTGTACGGGCTGCGCCAGGCAGGCAGGAACTGGTATAACAAATTACGACAGACCCTTCTGTCTCTGGGAGCAAACCCAACAGACTCGGATCCTTGCGTCTTCACTATCGGTTCAGGGGAGGATGCATTGAGAATTATAATATACGTGGACGACATTCTCATCATGGCTCGTGACGAGAGAAGGGCATCCGAACTGGGTCGTGAGCTGTCGGGACGTTTCCAGATCAAAGATTTGGGCTACGCCAGGTGTTGCCTGGGCATTGAGATCTCACAAACCGACGGGAACGTCACCTTGCACCAGAGAGGATACGTGGAGGAACTACTCACACGATTCAACATGACAGAATGCCACCCGGTTACCACCCCAATGGATACCGGGACCAGACTTGCGAGGAGGGCCGACCCTTCGGAGGATGAAAAGAAGCTCCCCTATCGAGACCTCGTGGGAGCACTCACCTATCTGTCTGTTTGCACAAGACCCGACATCGCCTTCGCCGTAAGTTGTCTTGGGCAATATAATAACTGCTACGGGCGGGAACACTGGGCCGCTGCAAAACGCGTACTGCGATACCTGAGAGGGACGCCGGACATCGGTCTCTCTTACAAGGGGGATAAAAAACCACTCATGGGTTACGTGGACGCGGATTGGGGCGGCTGCATTGACGATCGACGGTCGTATACAGGCTTCATCTTCTTGCTCGAGGGCGGCCCTATTTCCTGGGATGCCAGAAAACAACGCACAGTTGCTCTATCCACGACCGAGGCGGAGTACATGGCCCTGTCTGAGTGCTCCAAAGAAGCTATCTATCTGCAACGCTTCCTCCGGGAATTGGGTTACGACGAACTGTCTAAACTCGTCGTTTACTGCGACAACTTAAGCGCTACGAAACTGGCCGAAAACCCTATATTTCACGCCAGAACGAAACATATTGACATACGTCATCACTTCGTTCGAGGCGCCATAGAGGATAAACTGCTCGTCCTCGAACACATTCCTACTTCCGACCAGATCGCCGATTTCATGACAAAGGCTCTCCCGAGACCCAAGCATCATTGGTGCACGAGGGCTGCAGGACTCCACCTGCGAACAACAAAATGACTTCACCTGCAAACTATCACTTGAGGGGAGGTGTCAGAACACATTCAATGCATGGGCACACTAACACACTCACACACTGCTGGATGAATGTACAGCAAGTTCAGTTGCAGAAGAACCACGCCACACTTAAGACCTGTCAAGTTTATTCTCTTACATTTTCATATAAATATAATCAACATTCGTTCCTTAATTATTGTTTAATTGACTTTGCCCTAGAACCCCTGTTCCGCTGACACTATATGTACGTGAGTGATCGTAAATTTTCAGATTTGATTTCGGCAACCCAGTGTTGGTTTCATGACAATCTCTTGCAATTTAAAATTTTGTTTTTCCAGATTCGTTCATGAACAAACGAAGAAATTGTTCCCAAAATAATCTCTCTCTCTCTCGTGACTGCACAACATTTTTTATGCGTTCGCGGTTGCGAGCAATATGAAATTTGCTTTGCGCTCGTACTAACGACCCTTCGACTTTTTTTTAATCAATTTTAAGATGTAAGTACAATTTACCTGTAACTGTTGTGCAACTACTTCTCCAACTTCAGCTTCTCTCAGCCGTTCACTGTGCTGTTTTTCGGTAGACCAGACCAATTTTTCAGCATACTGTTTATCAATTTCTTCCCTATGGAATACAGAAACTCAATAAATAAATAAATGTAATAAAGCTGTATGCGAACCCATACTTCATTGTTATTAAGAAAGCAACAACTGGAATTATTAATTAATGCAATTACTTTTCATTTGAAATAATATAAAAAGGAATATTCTTCTATGTGAAATTTTCAAACCCTACTTTATTAAAATAGTTCAAGAAATTATGGGTAAAAATACCTGTATAAAAATAACACTCATAAACGGCCAGTCAGCTATTTATAACCGTTTAGATTTTGTTATAAAAAAAAACTGCTTCTTTGATATTAATCAATCTGTTGTTAAATATAGGTCAACGTCGACAATTCAAATTTTCTCCCTGTTTTAAGGGAACGAAATGGCACTTTTCTGTCCCAAGGGAACAAAATAGGACTTTTTTATCCAGTTTCCGAGAAAAAAGTGGCAATTTATTCCCGCCAAACAAGACAAATATACAAACATTCGGGGGTGGTATGGTAAAAAGAATTTTTGGATGGGGTTTGTCCATTGCAAAATTTCATTTTATTCTTACCTCAATTGCTTCTTCACTAACACTGTGCCCTATTCTTATATCTGTTCGAATCGGATCGAAACGAGCTTACAAAAGCCCTTTTTGGACAAAAAATCTTTAATAAAGTTGCTAATATTCTTACAAATTCATTTTAGTTACTTTTGGTTTCAATTAATTTTTCAGCACAGAACGTCAAAATAATTCGATTGGAATTCCTAGTATATATACGCACATAGAGTAAACTTTACCGGATATTTAAATTGCCTCCTTTTTACTCCATATGTGTCTTTAGAATACCACCACTATTCTGAAAATACCCAGCAAAACAAGTGAATCTTTTCGGGGTATATGAATCACCCCAAAAATTGTTCTCTTCGAACTCTGTAGCACAAGAGTTCTATCTAAGCCACATCAAAAACAAAATTTCTCAATTTTCACATTTACTACAAATTAAATTAGCTATTAAATTAACAAGAAGCTACTCAATCACAAAATATTCCATAATGGTAGTTATATTTATATGAGTTATTCTATGCCACTATATTGATAATAGCAGAAATAATTTACAAATTAATTTATTATGTTTATAATATTATAATTATTTTGATGATAAATTGACAATTTCAAATATGAATGATACGAAATACGAATTTCAGTTTAGTTAGTTATTCTGGTAAGGTTCGCATACAGCTTTAAAAAAAATTATATTACTGTTCACCCAGAAGAAGATGGTACAGAGCTCTTTGCTTCTTTGCTATTTCTTTCTCCTTTATCTGTTCGTTAAGTGCAGTGGGAAAATCTTGTCTAACGACTGAATTGCGAAATTTATTACCTTTATAATACTCATTAACTAAAATAGAAGACAGTATAAATAATCACATATGTATATATTTGAAGGTATACTTTCTTGCGACTGCAATCGATAGGCCAGAGCTCCATCTTCGCGTACTAACCATTCCTTGCAAACTGCAAAATAAGGATTATTCACTAGTAAATAAAACTTGTTTGAATTTTGAATTAAAATGTATAATAACTTGCAGTTAATTCTTAAAAAATTATTATTAAATTAGTATTTATTTTATCCGTCAGATTTCTCAAAAAACACAAGAAAAATATACGGTTGCAAACTGATCTAGATAAAAAAAAAATATGTAAAGAATGACTATATGTTTTCTTAGTTACAATGATGTTATTTTTACAAAGTTTCAACAACTGATTACTACAATAAATTACATAGAGTGAACATTTAACGAAGCTATTTTTCTAACTATGCTTAGTCAAGTTAAAATCGATAACATGACATTCAGTTTTGAAAAGATAAGAAAAGTGTCGAAGAACATTGACAAAGCTATAGCTGCAGAATCGAATGCTAAATCCATCCAGAAGAGAGAGCAAAAGAAAAAGTCTAAGCCTGCATTCGTAAGTTGGAAGCACCAAAGGATTATCTCATTGTAAACCACAGAGGGCAAAATGTACGAAACTATGCTGGACAGCCTCGATGCGGTTGATATGGACCACATAAAAAGAAGATTAAACCGGACTTGAGTATTCCAATGTAGGATGAACAAAAAAAGTACAAAAAAGGAGTTTGGTAATAATAGGATCATAAAACTCCTTAGACCATTTCTTGACAAAACCCTAAGCGGAGTTACATACTTTTGACAATAATAGCATCATAATGATCGTTAAAATATAGGCTGAATTAACCAATACACCTAAGTCATTGGTTTTGCCAAATCGGGATAAGTATGAATTGTTAAGGGACTGACAATGACGGTACATTTATGTACTTATATTTAAGGGTAAATAGCTAATAGGGCACCAAATATTACAGCTATCCAAATCAGAAGTTAAAAGATCGCATTCATTTGCGTTTGATGCAGTAGGTATGGAATATTTTAGCTTCATCTGCATAGCAAAGAATGCGCGAGTTATTTAAGAGTATCAAAAGACATCATTAAAGTAGACGATAAAAAGCAATGGAACAGGATTAAAGTCCTGAGAGACATCAGTTGTGATATTTATTTCGCCGCAAAGCGTATTGCGAAAACTAAAACGTTGAGTACGGTCTAATCAACATGCTGTCCATGTTCCAAGGCAAGTAGCATAATTTAGCTATAGGCCGATTGTTACTTGAATAGCACTTACATACAAATTACACTTTTTATGTAAAGGAGTTAACTAAAGCTCTCAAATGTTTAACATTATTTTTTTATTATAAAAAATTAAAAGTGCGTGACATTGACACAAACACTACTCGAAAATGAGTGCGGCGTTGTTCCAGAAACTAAAGCGAAAGCAGCTTGAGACGGTTCGGATAGAGAAGAAAGAGATATGTATGTTAATTAAGTAAATATAGTGCAACCTCGATATAACAAAACTGAAGAGAATAAGAAAATATTCGTTATACCAAGTAATTTGTTACAATGAAGTTTGTTATATAGAGGTTAGGTTACTCTACGATTCGTTTTAACAAGGTAAAACACATTACGTAGGTACTCATTTGCTTACCCTGTTATAGCGAATAATTCCCACTAATAAATGAAAACACATTTTAATGAAAACATTTTATTTTTAAACGATTTTATTTAGTTTCAAACCGTGTACGTAACAGTCAAATCTTGGAATCTCATTTACGTGTACTTTACGCTAACCGATTGAGTTGAAATTTTGCTTCCAACTTTGGTTTCGGTGACAATACAATATATACCCAGAATTGTAATATATTTAAAATGGCGGATTATCTCTTTCTTTACAACCGCCTAAACATGGGTGTCAAATGAAAGTATCCCTTTGGCATATGGGTATTGAACGAAAGGGTTTGACTATTAACATTGTATGTAAGGCAAAGAATCAAAGCTCAATGCAAAAATGTAAAGTAATAAATGGTAATACAATTCCTATTTTGGGGCTTCAAGGATGCTTAGACCTTAATCTAGTAAAGAGAGTTAACAAAATAACAGCATATTTAAAGACAAGGAGGAGTTTATTAAAAATAATAAAGAAATAATTCACGGTCTTGGCTGCTTTAAACAAAATTATAGCTTAAAAATTAAACCAAATATAAAACCCATAGCAAAGCCAGCACGGCGAATACCGTTAACTCTTGTGAAGCCTTTTAAAGTAGAACTAGATAGATTAGAGAAATATCAAATAATTGAAAAAGTTAAGGAACCCTCAGAATGGGTATCTAACATAGTTTTGGTTGAAAAACTAATAAAACATTAAGAATCTGTCTTGATCCAAAAGATCTGCATAGTGACCTAATACCTGAAAGTTAAACGATGTCGAGTTGGTACTCTAACATTCTGAAGTACTAATATATGCCGATGCCATGAAGATCTTCAAACGTATCTCCAACCCGGCCGACTTTCTACTCCTTCAAGACGATCTCGACAGTTTCTCTACCTGGTGCCAGAAAAATTCTTTGGATTTGAACATTAGCAAGTTCCAATCCATTACCTACTCCCGCAAACGTCTTCCCACCAGTTCCCGTGTATATTTGCTCTCTTGACAACCTATTCCTTCTGTCAATTCTTTACGTCACCTGGGGGCCAATTCCTGAAACCAGTCGAATAAATCCGTGTGCGAAAGTTCACCACATTCGAATGGTTGAGGCGTATTCCCGAAATCCGTACACGAATTTTCTCGTATAAAAAGTAGTCGGAAATTTTCGAGTGGTTCTGAGCAGTCGAAAATTGTAAAAAACATCAGGTGGTGAACTATTTGTTAAACTCGCAGTTAAAAATGTAAGTAATGGTTATATTTATTAACCAAGATAAACTATTTTTAGAGTTTAAAAGCATATTTTTACTGTTTCATTAAGATTTTACTAAAAATATATAATATATGTACATACCTATATTATAAATTACTTATTTAATTTGATAAAGATATAAACTTTTATACTTGGTATACCTTGGTTGATAAATTTATTAATTAAGTTGTCAAGTCCGCTAAGGGAACATTTATCAATCATCATAAAATATTCCAATGGCTTACAACTTATTCAAGTTGCTTAGAAAAATAAAAGATTGCATACCCACGACGAATGTATGTGTGCATGCTCGGAAGGGTGTCTCGACAGCCGTTTCCAATAGTGTTCCAATAGAAATCCATCCAAATGAATTTAATGAAATAAACTTCGACGAGTTTATTATTACAATTTTACGTATTAATAGGCTCATGAATATTTAATTTTAAAATATCTCATCTAAAAACTACACCTTTAAGTCAAAATATAGTTCTTTTATGATATTGTCTTTGGTGCATGAAATTCTTTTCGGAGTTTGTTTCTGATTGTTTATATTTGCCGAAAATTGCGTATAACATCAGTAATATTATTTACTTTGACCTTCTATCAATAAATTGTAGATACATATATTTGATCTAGTACTACTTATTTTATTTTTTTCTTGCTTTCCATACAATTTTGTGGGCAGTGATGTCACAGCTAAATGTCAAAAAATTCTTTACTATACCTTCTTCCTATACCGTGGTCGGGAGAATATATAAATTTACGAAATTAATTCGTTATCCTCGGTTTTTTCGTAAATTTAAATAGTTCTTTCACAAATGACTATTCCTTGACTACTGTCAAAATTCCTTCAAGGAATATGTGCCTTTTTTCCTTGAGCTCTTTTCTTGGCAACAGCATACCGGGCTTAAGAGCTATCAAGAATTAATGACGTCTATTTACATTGTTTTTTCTCAATTCCTGTAACTAAAATTTCAAAATATAAACTGCACACATATATGTACATACTAAATAACTAGACATGTTCGAAATTCCTGAGAATGTTACAATATGCAAAATTTCCTTTCTTGCCTGAAGTTCATTGAGGAAAGATGAGAAAGCATTAATATATATTCATATTTGAATGCTCCTGTAAAACTAAAGCTAACTACACAAATGTAAACTATAAAAGAGAAATTCACTTTAATTACAATTACATACCTTCATTTACGTGACCCACTTTAGGAAAATTTTCACCGAGGTCCATCATAACTTGATTTGCGACCAAATGTTGTATATTACGAAATCATAAATGTACAGGCGAAAATGAACATTTACCAAAAATCAAAACGTAAATAAGCAATTAATAACTTTTATAAACAATGCAGCAGGCAACAAACTCCATCAGTCTTTTGTTCATCGAAGTGTCATAAGAAAAAACAAGACGGACTTTCAAGCCTTTGAAGATAAAGCCTAAGGAAGCGCGATATCACTCTCGGAGCGTAGTAAACTCTGACTAGTGTGAGTGAACACAATTTCTGTGTTAGTCAAGTAGTGACGGCGAGAAAAAAACATATTCTCTAAGGAGGGGCATGAAAAGCAATTAAATTGTACAATTATAATTAGAAATTTAACAATTAATTAACTTCCTTATCATTGACACGTTTCTTATTTGAATAGCACTTTATTCAATAACCGAACAATTTTACAATCTTTAATGTACAAGCCCCTCCGAAAATTCATTTTTAACGCCGTCTATACATTGGACACCCAAAACATTGTGACGTCACATGGTCTTTTAATCCCGATGGCATTTCGTCTCGCTCATTCATCGAGTACCTCTCTCTTTAAGGCCACCCAAATTTTTAATACGCTCACGTATAGGGATTTTACACGATACAGTATTTCTTTAGGCTTTATCTTCAAAGTTTCAAGCTTTCGAAAATGAGCATAAAGAAGTGCGATAAGACCATGGAGGAACAAGCTAAAACGGAGAGGTTATATACAAAAAACCTTTCAAGCCTTTCTCTTCTTAATGCCCGTATGCTATCCAGTGGCGTAGCTAGGCGGTGCAGTGCACCTGTGCCCTCGAACTCAGGGAGCCCTTGGCCAGCAAACCTCGAACTGACCTCACGAAAATTTCTCCCATTTTCAGAACGTAAATGCTACATTAAAAATATGGACATAATTGTTTTTAATGAAGTCAAAATAACATAATTGTAGTAACAACGAACAAAGTTACTAAATGAAGATCATTTGGGGTGAAAATGATAATATTTAAGGATTGAAATGAGCTGCTCTTGGAAAATATCAAGATATCTATTCAATGAATTTTTAAGCATAAAAAAGTTTGGTGCTTCGCATGCAATTTTATGACACCCTCATAAATACTAGCTTAAACCCTCAAAAAGAGCTGGGCGAGTTATGGCACCCAGCAACACCTCCGATATAAAATATTAGGTAAACATTGCTAGAATTGCTAAATTTGCTTAATTGTCACTGCTATCATTCTTTTTCGTAGATTTCGTAAATTGACTTTGCTTAAACTTAAATTCATTCACCTTAGATCGAATTACATTGTCACGTTTAGCTGTTCAGTTACCTGCCTAGACATAGCGTAAGCATGTTATAAATATTACCATAGACAAATAAAAATATAGATAACCCACTTCGAACAAGCAAAACGCCAAACCAACCAACAATTCTGAGAGCTCCACAGCGATGCCTCCACATGTGCTGTGCGATGGCATCCGACGAGTTCGGCGAAGGAGAAGTCGCATTTGTTCGGCGCGCGATGCTTTTCTTGTGGGCATGCGATGCTGTGCACGGCCTGCTGCGGCGGCGCTGGCCCTGCGGTGGGCTTGTTTACTTCGCTGCTGTTCTGCGCAAGGGGCTTGTTAGTCTGTTCTACCGTGAAGCGCGAGGGGATTGAATTTTTCTAAGAATCCGCGTAGTTGCGGGCTCTGCTTAATCAAGGAATGAAATTCCCACGGGCAGAAGGCATACGGGCAGATTCATAAGTTTGAATTATCTAACGAAATTCAGATTCAGATTTCATTGCCTTAAGGAATTATTAAAACAATAATGTTAGGTATTCTTTCAAAATTTTGATTTGATAAAGATTTATTTTTGATGGATTAGAAAGAGTTAATTAAATTCATATAGTTGTTAGCTTAAAGAAAAGTAGAAAAATCCTTATGCATACACGAATAAGGAATAAGGTGTGAAAACTGTAAAGAAGATATGAACAACTAAATTTATATAAAAACCTGTCGGTTTCGCAACGTTAATTGACGCTCATCTGCACGAGCCCTACAATTTTTCTCTACTTGCACCATCACGTATTAGGACCGATGCATGCAGCATGCACAATCAAAGTCAATATATGAATATTGTAAACCGCTGAACGATTTGCGGAAAAAAGGAGTCAAATTTTTATGGAACAAGGAACAAGGAACTTTTTAGTACACTTTCGAGAGGATTATGCGCTACTATTAGCAACTGGCGCATCATCATATGGGATAAGTGCCATATCCATATCCTGATAATACTGAACGCCCTAACGCCCATGCATCGAAAACCCTTACAAAAGCACAAATAACTACAGCCCTGCTATTATTTTTACAGTAGAAAATGTCATTAGTTTGTATATGGGAGGAGTTTTGAGCTTATCACTGTCCATAAGCCCTTAGTTTCGATTTTTCATCTTCATCATCAGTTAGCCGTCCAGACAGCACAAAGAATGCAAAGGGCTATTGTACTAATGGCATACAACTATACCATCAAACATACACCTACGGCTAAACATCGAAATACCAACGATCTATCTAGACTGCCACATGGTCCAGATGCGGAAATTGGAAAGTGCGAAAAGGATGGATTTGAGGTGATATGCTTACTCGATGAGGACCTTGGAAATCTATCCATTCTTTATACTGAAATATCGAAGACTACGCGGGAAGACGAGGTACTAAAAACCATTTTAATATTTTTGCAAAAAGGTTGGCCTGACGAGGGAGCAAAGCTGACGGGAGAATTAATAATTAATTATTATTAGTAATTCTCGACAATCTCTCTTTTACCCTTTTTAAATATAGGTATCACGAATGAGCATTTCCAAGCAGTGGGAAATACGGGTATTTAAAAAATAAATTAAATAAATAAGTTACTAATCCAACAAGAGAATCACGACACTCTTTCAAAATCACAGCCCGCACATTACAGGACTTAGTATGTGCCAACCAAACTTATAGATATTGGATAATTCTAGATATTAACTTGATGAAAATACTTATCCTTTTCCTATTGACTGTCCTACCTGAGATTAGTAAGAAATTCTTGTAAATAGGTTCGCATACTTACTACATTACTGCACGTGCTGTATTTGGACAGGAACCATGTATGCAATTACAGCTTTAGAGAGAGGGCAGATGGCGCAAAAATTTTTGTTATTCGTCTTGAGCTTTTGCATGGTATCTAAAAGCCCAATACGAATAAACTGCATTTCGCAATGCACTTGATTCCGTTGTTTCAGTGAGGCGATTGACTTCCTTTAGTACTTATTGAACCTCCGAAAAGAAAATGAGGTGCATTTAGATGTTTTGTTGATTGTGTTTTAATGCAAATAATTTTTAAATTGCTCATGTGCGATGGAAGTGCGGAATATCCTTTGCATGATATTGAATGTCTCTTGAAGTGCAGTTATACGGTATTAAGATCAAAGTTTGCAATTTATGAAAAAAAAAGAAAAGTTTTTTTGTAACAAATGATAAAAAGTGCACTATGTGAAGATTCTAATAGATATATACCTCTGATGCAAAAAGTGCTATAGGAGATTTTGAAAATTTACAAAATTATTGATTCTGCGCTGTCACTCGTTTAATTATAGTCAGTACTTTGTTCGGTTTGATTTTCGCTGTCTTTTATGTTGCATTTATTTCAAATAAATAGCTTGAAACAAATTTGACTTGCCGCATGCAAGTCAAAATAAATTCGTGTTTTTCAATCACGCGAAATTTTTGTTAAAACTGGAATGCTGGAATTTTCATTGCTTTACACATTCATGAAGATCGCGCAGACTACAACAAATGCATATCCAACGTTGGATTCAGTATGCGGTGGTGCATCCATGTGAATATTGCGCTTGCACAAATACAATTTTCGAAAGAGAATAAAAAATTGAACCCCCACTAGGAAATCAAAATGGACTCCGAAAGTGCATTTTCGAAAAATCTTTTCACTATTCAGCATATGTAAGGTATTATAGAATTAAATTATTCTTGTTAGTCTCTAGTTTCCTTGCACTTCATTTAAAATACGTTTTCTTCTTTTGCGAAGTCTAAATTGAAGGGGAAAAAATTAATTCGTCCCACTAATAATTGCTATGCAATGCAATTGCACACATTTTTGCATTTAACTATCTGAATGTAAAAATTCCAAGCTTAAAGCTCTTAATTGTGCCTTTAAATGACACGATGGTGATAGTAGAAAATACCTTTTGAGAGAAAATCTTGACTGAGACTTATTGCATGCGAATATCTATATATGTACTGCTCCATAGACTGTCTTCAGACAGGCCGTATCGATTTGAGAAACATTTCCAGCGAGCAGACAGTGAAAATTTGTACTATATATTGAAATAACAGAATTCAACTAGAATTTGAGAGCAATGTAAAAATGAAACTGAACCATCTTATAGATGAAAGAAAATTCAAAGTGGCTAAAAGTTAAATGTAAAAAGTTTATTGAAATGACCATGCGGTTGGTGATACTGCCTTTTCCAATTTTACATAAAAAGATATTAGTATTATTATGACTTTTGTAGTATCTTATAAATTTCATAATTTTCTACCAAAGTTCGTAAATTAACATATACATAAATATGTATATATATTCATCGGGAAAGCATTTTTTTTAAATTTTTTTATTAGCTACAGACAATTGAGCGTTTCAATAACCATATAATAGCAAAATACAGATTTTTGCAATATGGTAGCATCTTTTGCAGTTTGATTAAGTTAGTAGCACCGAGGATTAAGGGCTCCTCATAATAACAAAATAATCTTTACCCCACCAAAGCCATACCACAATAAAATTGTCGTTAAAAACATAATATAATGTACATACAATAAGTTATGTATGTTTATACCATCTTTTTCTTTTAATTTATAATTAAAAAAATAAATATACAATATGTGCGCCGGTATATCCTACAACCGGAGAATTAATTTGTTTTGTGTGTTTTTATATTAAAAATCATAAAATTTATGTTAATTACTTGTACTTGTACTTATATTGTCTTAAGATATTTCAAGTCGGCGTAAAAAGATTCATCGCCGAGTATATTATATTATAGCTTAAAACGGACAATTCCAAAGTGAAAATTGTGGCTTTTAAGGTCTGGAGCGCTTCTAGTAATTTTAAGAAAACATTTTTTTTAACACTTGTGTGGATGCCCAAAATATCTCTCGCAACAATTTTAATATTAAAATATGCTAGTCATTTTGAGTTTTAAAACTAAATTCAAATCAATGTAATCAGCCCTTTATATTTATTTTTACCTTTCAATGATATTTAGTTTTAATTTTTAAAATATCTTTAGATTCGGGTATCGAATTTGACATTAGCGAAGCTGAAATCCCAAACATAGCAGTTTTATACACAAGCTACAGATAATTTAACATTTTCATTTTATTTAAGTCATTTAATTTGGTGCTCCTTGCTTTAAAGTTTTTTCATCATTGTGCTTTTCAATTTAAAAAAAAAACAGAAAAATACATTATGTAGGCACATACATATACCGAACTCATACTTAAAGTTGTCCAGTTTCCCAGACCTAAAGTGACAAACCTAACAGTAGCTAATATAATATGAGTAAACATCGTGTGTTTGTGTACGTGTGTTACTGTGTATGAGTGTGTGTATATATGTTTGTTTGTGTCTGTGTTTTTACTTGGATTGTGATTGATTCGTATACCGCTTTTTCTAAATTTCTAAATAAACAATTATATTTTTACTTGGAATTTCGAAAAACATAAGAAAGAGGATTTGTATAGAAAATCATTACTCCATTTTTACATACTCGTATATTCGTGCGTATGCCAGCTAAGTTTCAGAACAATTGCAGGAAACTATTGGCGTTATCTATAGTTTCACACATACATTTGCATATTGATGCATATGTGCTATAAAGTTCAGTGATCATTTCAGATCAATGTTGAGAAAACACTGTTATGGATTAAAAGGAAAATGGTTCCTCTTCCATATCTACTATAAAACAAGCTATATTATGTCAACAAAATATTTCTATAACAAAGTGCCGGTACCTTGAAAGCTGAAATGATATTTCAAAGATTTCGCACACTTTTCTTGACATTTCTCAAATGATTGAAATGATTTCGCACACAGCCTAAAAACTTTTTAGTCGAAATGTCTATTTAGGCCGTGTGCGAAATCTCTTTCAAACATCATTTCAATCATTTGAAATGAAAATATATAGTTGGGAAATGTCAAGATAAATGAGCAAATTCTTTGAAGTATCATTTGAACTATCAAGGTACTGCACTTTGATGTAGAAATCTTTTGTTGAAATAATATAGCTTGTTTTACATTAAAAGGAACCTAAAATGGGTATGAAAATATTGGAATATTTTTTCTTTTCTGCCATGTTTTTCTTAAATAACAGCAGTGACCTTTCAATATCTGATCTGAAATGATCACTACTGTCACTGAAATGTTCGCTTTGAGGTACATCATTTAGGCGCCATCTTGTTTTCGAACATGAAATGACCGAAATGATCGAAATGATGCCATTTGACTTGAATTTATCATAAAGGAAACCTCTGTGCAAAATGCCAGCTTTGTAGGTCAAATGGTTTGGGCTAGGCGTTGATGAGTCAATGAGTGAGTCAAGACTTTTCTTTGTTTATATAGATATAAATATAAATTATTTTTAGCACAATTAATATAATAGTTAAAACCCAAAAATTTGTTAAAAGAAGATATTCGAAATACTTATAAATCTGTATCATTTCTTAATTTTTCTTTCGTTTATTCCTTTGATTTGCTTGATCTTCGAGAGAAGATTCTGACAAACTTCAGGAAACTATCATGATCGTACGTGTGAAATATTTAAACATTATTCAAAACTCGACTTTTCGGACAAAGCTTTCATTGAAGTAATAATCTGTAGTTTTTTAACACTGAAATTTTAGCTTCGCTTCTTCCTGTTGCATATTAATTTGTAACGATGTGCGGTAAGTCATGTTGTGCACATTATGTGTACATATGTATGTTTTTTGCCCCCTCTTTTTCTATTCAAACTATTGGTGTTAGAAAAATATATCTTTTAGATAGGTCTTAGCAATTTTAATTCTAATAAAATTACTAGACCAAGAGCTTGCAACTAATTTTCTTAAGGTATTTCAGCTATAATATTTAGTTATAGTTCATCATAATTCAAGCCTTTCTTTATTATGTTTCAAGTCGTTAGAGTCGTCACAATTTTAAGACCAGCTTTCGTGTAGTACTCAGTAGTTCAACATGTGAGCTTTATTTGGTTATAACTTAACTAATTAAATTTTCGTTGATATGAAGCTTGTTTAAATTGGCTTCTCGTCCTCGAAAAACTACATTCTGTTCCTCAAAATAGTTAAGATGATTTCTGGGCCGTTCACGGTGTTCGAAAAATAAGTAAGAAGCTGGTGAATTATATTCTATGTATATAAGCATTGTTAATGATTACATTTATTTCTAGAAAAAAAAATTGTTTGCTTAATGTTGTACTAGCACTAAGGAATTAGTAAGCATTTTTTTAGCTTTCTATGCAATTAATTATGATATTCTTTTTTATTTACTTTTTGGTTTTTTTATTTCTTGTCGAAGTTGAGTCTCATTAATATATTGTACATATGTATATATACAGTATCAGAGAATGGTCGTGTCCAGGTATAATAGCGATATAAAGCAATGAATGGAATAGTAGCATGGGCTTTGATTGACAACATAAAAACAACCCTATATTTTAATGGTGGGTCTAAAGATACTTCACTACTACGTTCGCGGCAGTGTAATTTAACTTAACAATCACCAGACAATCCGCTTTTAATGAGGACCACATAGCCAGAGAGTTCAAATTTCATCTTGGATATACTCAACGGATTAAAATGGCACTTGGCTATGTTTTTAACTTAATTAGCTATTTATATGAAATAATGAAAATTTCATTGAAGTCGGCCAAGCCGTTTTCACGTAATTCGCGATCAAACAGACAAACAGACAAAAACTCTGAAAAATATTGTTTTGGCTTCTAAATATTATTTATTTTTTTTTATATCCCTACACATATGTACATATGTATACGTACCTATATAAAATCGAAAGTTTGCTTATACTTATATGTTGCTCAATCACGTCTAAACACGGTCCGATCATTTTTATTTTTTGAGTGAAGGCACTGCATATTCCGGCCTAACATAAAGGCTTATTTTTATTCTCGAATTTCAAAATGACGGACCCAAGATGGTGGCCAACAATTGTTAATTTCACTGAACTGGAATGAAAATTTGTATTTGGGCTTTTTTCGGAGCTCCTAATTATAAATCTAATCTCGAAATTTCGAAATTCAAGATGGGAGATCAAATATAACGACCAATTTTGTTTGTTACTCAATACACCTTAACACTTAGTCCGATCATATGAATTCCGGAATATATATTCAACTCTTAGAAGAAGTTATGTTTCAGCGAGCAAAAGATTTGTGTGGTTTGGATTTGCTTTTACAACAAGACAACGCTGGCATCCAAGTTGCTAAGACAGTTTTTAAATGATTGGAGGAAAAAAAATATCGGCACAATAAGCTTGCAAAGAGTCGGGACTTAAACGATATGGATAATCTGTAGTCCATACTTGCAAGTTGCAAGACGTGTATACATTAAAGAACTGCCATACTATAGCATTCAGAGGCTTAAAATCGCTTTATGGAGACATGGTAAAAAATTTCCGTAGAAAAGCTCCAAAATCTAATTCAATCAATGCCCAGTGCAATGTTGGAATTGTAAAAGGAAAAGGAGGAGGACTTACTTACGAGTGTGAATGTAAGTCTTAAGTGCTAATAGTTTAAAACCATTAGGGTTTTCATGTGAATTTCCACTTGAATTTTAATAATTTTGGTTCTTTCCTAACTTTTTTTTTGTAATTAAATTCAAATCAAAATTTCTTAACATGTGTATAAGAGCCAATTACTATTCTAATGCAACATAATAACAAAATTAGTAACTTTCATAACATTTATTTGAGAACATAGCGTACATTTCAGTGTTTTTATGTGGACTTCCACCACTGTAGGTACGTATTAACTCGAAAATTTTTTTTTTGTTTGTTGCTCAATCACTTTTCTCGGACTCAGGCTAAAAGTTTATCTACGGTTACACCTCTGTCTACAGCTTCTACTTTGTCTACGCTTACAATTTTTAACAATATAGGTGTAAACAAGCAATAATACGCAGTCGGAGGACAATAATTTTTATAAGTTGGAAAAAAATAGCTGACAAGAAGAGCCTCTTCGAATGTAAGTGGTAGATGTGCGACCAGGCTGGTCGAGGGGTTGAAACTTCCACCTCCACTTCCACCATTATTTTGATTAGATTTAAGACTTCCTCGATAGATCGTACCACTTTATTGAAAAAACTTCCAAACATGCAAATGGAACAACATTTTTCCGATTACTAAGTCTCTATATTTGTTGCTACCATAAAAACAGATGATGTCTGATAAGTGATATTATATAGAAATGTGTGAAATAAGTTATTATACATCATTCTTCAGTGAAAATATGGTTGAAACCTTCTGTAATATAATACATGAGCAATATTTGGGAAATTAAAAATAAATGAATTGAAAAAATATAATAAATATAAATATATTTTATAATAATATAGGTAAATATATTTTTTGGACTCCTGATGGTGAAGTACAAAAAATTTATGGTGTAAGCAAAAATATAATCTTCCAAATGATAATAAATAACGCGTTTTCAATAAATTGTAAATCTCATAAATTATGTTTTGCTTATAATTTATAATAATTTTGCTACATTATTTCCCATTGGCTTTGAATTCATAGAACTTGAAAAAATGGTTTGAAAATGGCTTCACAGAATATTAACAAATAATAATTTTTTGTTCCGACCAGTAGAGTTCTTATAGATTATAGAAGTAATAATTATAATATTGTCAAAAATTCATTAATTGATATGAAAAAATCACCAAATTTTAAATCTTAGCCCTTGAATTACATTAATTCTTTTTCTTACAATATTACTATTATATATATTACCAAATAGTACTACGAAAACTGGGTAATTGTTTGTGCAGCGAAAAATGTATCAGCATGAAAGCATGGTCACTTGTTATGTAGTTAATCCCATATTGACTCTTTCCAGAAATAAAGAAATTCATTAATCTACAAATTAGGACACCTGTTTACATCAGATTTATAGTTAGCAGAAATAGTTATAATTTTCGAGATAAAATTGTTTTTCAAAATTTTTTGTCCAATACATTATGTTCTATTTGTGCAAAAAATCGCTAATTTTTATTCTGACATGGGCAAGTGTCCTCACCTAAATTGTAGAGAATTCAATTCTGCACAAAATTGATTATAACCATTTTTCCCGTAACTGAAATTTTTTTTGAGTTATTTGCGAAATAAAAGTAGTGAAATTTGACAGTTTTATTTCATAAATAACTTAAAAATGGTCAATCGGATGTAAGAATGTATAGGAGCATTGCTATAGACAATTTTACCCTCTACAATATTACGCAACCTGTTTTACGATATCTGTTACAGTTAATGAGTACTTTACAAAAACCTTAAATACCATCATGTGATCAGTTCTGCGAGTCACTGTAGCTATATTAGTTACATACGCTTTATAGCAATGATTTCTGTCGACTCCGTCGGTAAGTGTTCATAAGTGTAAAACTTTTAAGTACTTGTAGGAATAGTTTAGGGACCCCCGCGTTATTATTTTTAAAAGTGACTTAAGTGATTACTTTTATACAAAATAAACTTATGTTTTTCGAAAGTGTATACCTAAATATGTTAATATTCATTATTCTTTGTTCCTTCCTAGAACTGAAACAGTTTGAGGAATTTTTGTCAATGATATGTCATCAAAATTGTCAAATATCACTTTGTATATGACGTTAAAAAGAACTGCAATTTACTGGACACTACCAAACACAACGTTAACCAAATGTTGAAGATTTTCAAAATCGTTAGTGTTTCTTTTTAAAATTAAGGTGTACTTGAAAGGAATCTATTTTATCCAAAACATTAATTCAAAATAACCAGCATACAGTTGCGTCCTATAAAAATAAGCAATGCCATAATTGCAATTATTAAAATTATGTTATATTCGAAACAGCAAAGTGGAAATGTTGGAGGACTGTGACTGATTGAGAAATGGGAGACTTTCAAACAAAATTTTCGAAAAATTTAACTTTGAACCCGCCTAGTCATCACAGCAGTAAACTGATCATGTACGATATCTGAATCGTAAGAAGCTCTAAAGGGAGCTTTATTTTATAGCCTTGCAGTGAAAAAAAAACCTTTTGGCGGCAGCCAGTACCTAGAAAACCGTAGATTTCAATGTGGTAAAAATCATTTTTGCTTAAGGGAATTCCCCAACTTCTTGACCAATTCATCCCATTTTCAAACAGAGCTGTGATATTGCCATGGAGAATATTTTAGCCGAGTTTAATCAAAATGGATTAAGAAACATACGATCCACAAAAAAATAACTTAAAATATATAGTCAAGTGAAAGTTTCCCTACCCCTTCCCAAAACGCCGCAATTTTTTAAAATGACCTAAGTAGATAATGAGCCAATACATGCGTACGTAAATGTGGATCAAAATCCACTTAGAAATATGGCACCTATCACGGTAGCAACATCAATTTTAGAAAGAGATGTAGCCCTTCACCTTTTTGACCGATCACCAACATTTTGTAGCGATATGTTTTCAATGCGTATGTTAACGGGCATGATCGTTTTGTTGCACTTAATGTGCCATTGTTGTGATAGGTTTAAAAAATCAATTGATTAACACAAATTATTGCGTTAGCTTTCATAAAGTCTTCTTACAGGATTTTACAAGAAGATATAACTATACAACAAGAATATATAAAAGATGAACAACAAAACACATACAAACTAATTTGAATTTTCTCATGTAATCGTCTTATTGAAAAACACTACAAATACAATATTTCTTCTTAAGGGGACTTAGCACCTTCAGATTTTCAAAAAATCGATTTTTGTTTTTTGATAGAATATGTTAGAATGAACCTTTAAAAACAAAGAAGAGGAAGGTATATTGCATGGTCCAGGCATCGCAGAATAAATTTCGGTAAGGTTTATTACAAAAAATATTGAATTTTAACTTTGGGGGAAAAAGTCGATTTTCGAAAAAACGCCGCCATTTTGTTATTTTTCAACCAAAATATTTTCTTTTAGTTCATTCCAAGGCCGCTTTGATGCTGATTAAAACACCGGTTTTTTTCTCAAACTTTTCTGAGGCCAGTTATTGTGAACGCGGTGAGTTTTTAATGTTTTTTTAAAAAAGTTGTAGCAGACGACAGTGGGCCACAAAAATTTTTAAAAAAATGTTTTCGTGTAGTTTGAACTCAAATAAAGTATATGTATATACAAAGTCTCATTAAGACATTTCTTTTTATTCAATTCAAAATTAACCTTTGAAAAAAAAAAAATTTTTTAATTTGAAGGTGCTAAGTCCTCTTAAAAAAATTTTGAAAGTTTCTAATACTTTTTTTAAAAGTTAGTATTGGTAATTGAGCTCGCTCACTTTTATAGATATAAAATACTTATATCTGCTTTTAAATAAATTCTTCTAAATAATTTGAAGAAATCTTTAAGAACGCAACTTTCATACGCCACTTCTTGGATAGTAACGCTCTTCAAGAAGTTTTAAGGAGTAATTTTTTAAAGTTATAATCTTAGTTAAAGCCCATTTTAATTATCATATAACTCTTGAAGAGATTTATAAGAAAAATATTGTTTATTGAGTATGGTGAGTCACGCAAAAATCACTTATCCGATTGAGATGAAATGAATGAATTCTACGGGCATGTAGCGCACAACCTCCTAAGAGACATAAGCCTGAACTATAATGGTCTTAAGGCGTCTTAAGATAGCTTAAGATTTCGCACGACAGCATGAAGTGCCATACTCACAACTATAATGGCCTTACCCCATCTTTCGTTAACTTTCCGAATCTTTCGGCAAGTCTTAACCGTACGATCCCGAGCGTACAAATCTTAGGGGATCTTAACAAAAATGACGTTTGGTGGAATTAAAGTGGCCGTGATTTGAAGTTATTTGCTTGCAAATAAATTCGAAACCTTTGCTGCCCCACGCTATGCACAGTAAATTCCACTGAAACGCTGTCGGTCCAGATTTTTTGACACTTATGTCAAAGGTGTCTTAAGACAATTATAGTTGAGCTTCAGATTGTTTAAGATTTGACAGAATCTTAACCAATCTTACGCAAATTCAACGAAGACTCTTAAGGAGTCTTAAGACCATTATAGTTCAGGCTATAGGCTATGGCATCGCAATCGGAAAGTTGGGGGGGAAGAAGAGAGACGGGGAATGTTGAACAGTGATATGTTTATAGTGCGTCATGTAAAAAGTATTTCTGCGATTAAGAAGAAATTCTATGGGCATGTTGCGATTAACCTCCTGAATGACATTTGACAAATTTTAAATCGGCAACATCATATGTATTTTTATTAAAGTTTAGCTTTATTTTAGGGATCTAGTTGTGCCCGTGCAAGTCCGGATGCGGGTCGGCTAGTTAATAATTTAAATTAATTTCCCTAGATAATGTTAAATAAGCTACAAATAGATAATGTTAAGTAAGCTACAAATGAATATGAAGGGGTTAGTAGAAGTTATGTGTTCGGCAAATTATAAATCCTTCCTTCAGTCGGCGCAACATCGCACGACTATAAAAAGTCTTTTTAATTTATAATATATTCTGATAAAACTCTCCAAAAGTAGGATTTTTTCCACGGCAAAATTATATTGTATTATAAAATTGTAGGAACGAATTACACGAAATGATGTGATGAACATATTTTAATATTTTAGATGTTATGAATTTCAAAGAAATTATTTTTCGATATTTCCATATTGAAATTTAAAGCTATAAAAAATTTAACGATATGGATCTTAATAAGAATCCATTAAGGCGCAGTTCGGTACGAGAAAATAAGTTAATTCGGACTGTTCATTTTAAATTTTCTAACTCTTTTTCGTAAAGGAAAAATTTAACATAACTTTTCATTGCCAGAAAAAAACGATAGTAGGTTCCATAAACTTTCTATTGAGTATTATTTTAAATTTTGTTGAAAATTGGCAACACTGTCCTTGTTTTCATTGCTTAAAACCGTTTTAGTTATTTGCAATTTTAGATGAAATACACAGATATATTTTAATTTCTTCTCAACAAGGTTTAGTTAAAGAAGAAGAAAAGAAAAGAAAAGATCATGTTACATAATTTAAGTAAAACATATATGAGTGCTCTTGATAGAGAAAGAAAGTATTGATGCAGAATTTTTGCCACTTTGAAAAGTGCCGAAAGCGTTCGCTCAAAATTACTAAAATAATCGACGTCAGCCAGCGTGTGCTTCGTTCAAGAATGTGACAGATAATAGCGACTGACGAGCCTTGAAAGCATAGAGGCACTGCACACTGCATTTAGCAAACGCAACGCAAAGCAAAGCGAGCTGTGCATGTGTGAAATTTTTATTCTTTCTTGCACATTTTTTACTGACGGGAAAGCTTTGGCAGCGTTTGCTTGTGTACGCCTCTGCCGTTAAGCGCTCTCTTCTTGATGCTAGAATATTTACGTCCGAAACCCTTTGCTCGGATGTCGTTGACCTCTTCATTGCATGTCTGTAACCGGTAACAAAGTCCTCGGCTATTCCTTTATAACTGCAAATCTGGAAATTGTTTAGGGTTTATAGCAATGATGGAATTAAGTAAAACTATTGACATCTCTGCGATACTACGGCAGCTTTTGCTTTATAATAATCTGTTCATTTCTGAATTAAATTCATAAATATCATATAATCCGAGAAAGCTGTAATACTAATCAACCAAAGGTAAATGACTTTGCGACAACTGTACGGCAACATCGCGTCTGTCCGTTAGTGTTTTGCTTTGTTTCGTACACATTTCCAGGTGTGCTATGCTATGCAGGCAATTCTTCGTATCCCGATAATTTTTAAATATTGAATTGAATGAATAAAATGTCGAATATAATTTTATAATCTATATTTTTGTTTTTAAAGTGAAGGTGACCATGAATCCCACTTCCCTGCCCTAAAAGTTTAGTTTTATTTACTAAGGTTGTGCGCGAATTCGCTTTCACATATCATTGCATTATTATTTAAATCATTTAAAATTATTGCAATAACTGTCAAATATCAAAATTTATGTGCCATTGCTTTGAAGTACGGATTTGCACTACTAATAACAACATCGTTCAAGTACAAATACAAATACTCATTTGACAATTAAAATGATGCGCGTTAAAACCAAGTTAAAACGAAAATAAAGATTCCCAATCTGAATAAAATTGTATTGATGTTACCTAATTGTGTTGATGTTTATATGTAATTACACTGACATATAAATACTAGGCTGCTTACACACGTCTGAAAAATGAGACCATTTTTAGCCTAGGTTCAAGCCTTTAGGCAAATAATGGAAATTAAAATGCTCAAAAATCCCGCACAATTATGTTTAAACACAACTTAATAACAAACAGACCTGTAAAAAAAGTATTACCAGTACAGTACCATTACAATTACAAATACTGCAAAAAAAAAATAAGTACCATTACCATTACTGATACTGGTACTTAAAAAAATGACATAACCAGTACCAGTAAAGCTACTGGTACTTCACCATTACCTAAAATCATGTAAAGCATTACTCGCCATTACTTGCATTACTCATCATTACTTGCCATTACTGAGTAATGCTTACATGATTTTAGGTAATGGTGAAGTACCAGTAGGGTAGAGCGGGGCTTAAAGGTCCACTAGCTGATTTAGTTGTTTTTCACGATTTCTTATTCATTTTAAAGCTAGGTTCAACGCTAATTTTTTTATAATCTGTAAAAACATTTACATACATGTGGTTGGGATAAAAAGGTCCATCAATAATTTATTGGTTATAAGCTATGGCAGAATTCATAAAGAATATTGTTGTGTAATTGAGACTAATTAGAGTGATTAGTGATTAAACTGTTTATTAGCTTTGACGTTAGAATAAGAATGTTTTTGTTGATATGAAAAAATAGCTTTTGTTTTTCATGAAAAATACTTTGTTTTGTTATAAAGCTGTGTTAATATTATGAAACTTGAAATTATGACTTTTTGTTATTGGAATTCATTAAATTAAATATTGTTATTATTTTATTAAACCTTTTAAAAATCTATATATTAATACGTGAAGGGAAAACTTTGTACCCCTTTTTAAGCATATTGCACGGACGGATGAGTGTGAGATTTGGCATAGTTAAAATTTACATGGAGAAGAAGTGCAGAAAGCTAAAATGTATATATAATATGTGTTACAAATACATTTAATTAAATAAAATAAATTCATTTTATACGTTCATACTGTCTATGTCAAACACATAGTAGTCTGTGGTCAAACTTTCGTAATTTTATTATTGACAGTGCCAATTTCAAAAACATAATAGACTGTGCATATTCGTTTTTTTTCGTAGTAAACCCAGTAGGTCGAATTTCGACCACAGGGCGACCACTAGTTAAAATTAAATGCTGTCCCTTTTTACCCCTACTATGGGGCAAAAAGGGACAGACAACAAGGTCTACATAGAAAAATTGTAAAATGACTTATTTCTATTGTGATAATTGAACTAAAAATTTTGTTAAAATAAGTCAGATAACCGTTTGTCTGATTAGTGTTTTTCATTTTGATGTAGTAGGTTCGGTTTTCACAGTATAATTCGAAATACTCAAATTGGACCTTTTAGCCCTGCTCTACCCTACCATTACTGGTAGTGGTAATGTAATTTTTTTTAAGTACCAGTATACCAGTAATATATATTTTTTGCATTACTTGTAATGGTAATGTCGCACGGAATGCATTACAAAGTAATGCAATATTTTACAGCTCTGAACAAATAACTAAATTGTCACGAATCTATTTCTCTTAGATCTCGTTCAATTCGTTCAAAAATGTCGCTAACAATAACCAACGGGGTATCAACGAAAAACAAAGATAGATATAAAAATTATTGTTGCCACCTTTGTCAAACCTTCTCATTTCACGTATATGCCAACATAATTTAAAACATGTGACGCAAAGTACCGTAGCCATCTGTTGGCCATCGTTAAAATAGTGCAACAGCTTATTTTAATCTGGTTTTTAGGGTTCCGTAGCCAAATGGCAAAAAACGGAACCCTTATAGATTCGTCATGTCTGTCTGTCTGTCCGTCCGTATGTCACAGCCACTTTTTTCCGAAACTATAAGAACTATACTGTTGAAACTTGGTAAGTAGATGTATTCTGTGAACCGCATTAAGATTTTCACACAAAAATAGAAAAAAAAATATTTTTTTTGGGGGTCCCCCATACTTAGAACTGAAACTCAAAAATTTTTTTTCCATCAAACCCATACGTGTGGGGTATCTATGGATAGGTCTTCAAAAATGATATTGAGGTTTCTAATATCATTTTTTTCTAAAATGAATAGTTTGCGCGAGAGACACTTCCAAAGTGGTAAAATGTGTGTCCCCCCCCTGTAACTTCTAAAATAAGAGAATGATAAAGCTAAAAAAAATATATGATGTACATTACCATGCAAACTTCCACCGAAAATTGATTTGAACGAGATGTAGTAAGTAGTTTTTTTTTTAATACGTTATAAATCGCTGCTACAGAACCCTTCATGGGCGAGTCCGACTCGCACTTGGCCGCTTTTTTATACTATTATTTTTGTCTAATTTGCGTCTTGTTCAAAACAAATAATTTTAATACAAAGAAAAAAGTTTTATGAAGTGGAATTGGAATGGCTTTATCGGGGATGCACTATTTTCATTCGAATACAAAAATAAATTGTTATTATGTTGTCTGCCTGGGGTATCAACGGGGGAGCGAAATAGTTAGATTTCGGCCAAAATTTGAGTTCGTTTTTTTAAGTGAGTTTTTAGCCACCAACTTTAATCTTTGATTTTGAGAACAATTTAGTCAAGTATTGCATTGATCTAGTCAATCAAGTACTTGCCAAGTCGCACTATTGAGTAGCAAAGGACATAACAATTTTCTTTTAAAGCAACTGAAGAACTTTATGCATGACAGGAGCTATGATTTAAGGAACTTCGAAAGAACTTAGTATCCAGTTAGATCTCACTTCTTTTATTAGCGAAGCCGTTATCCGCGTACATACTTTTCTTTCAGGTGTTTTTGTTACGAACTTGGCTTTCTTTCACATTTATGTTTTGTTGGGATTTATTTATTTACCAATTCATACGATAGTAATACAGATACGAGTCGAATCACATACTACCGTAGCCATTAAATTTAATACAGTAGTTTATATGAGAAGTAAAAGCAGAACGGAAAAATTCAAAATTAAATTTGTAGTTAAAAACTTAAAAATGAACGGGAAAGAAGACAAACAAGTAATAAGGGATAAGAAAAATCAAAAAACTTGTGAAAAATTAAGAGTGGAATAAAGATAGGGAAAAAATGACTTTTAAAAGGATGTATTAGAGGAACTGATAGTCCATCAAACGGAGTCAAACAATTCATTGCGCAGAGTGAGTCTAAAATGGTAGAGGCTATGATAATGGAAAAGATCAATTGAGTTGAATTGTTCATTACGGATTTTTTGCAATCTGAAGGATGAAGATTTCATACGCATGTTAATTCTAGCAGTGGGGATTCTGAAGGTGAGAGGTTCAGTGCGTGAGAGCCGGGAGAGAATGTTAATACACATGTCATAGATCAAGGAAGGGCAATCAATGTGATTGTTCAGGATTTTGAATAGGTATAACCTACGCTTCGAGAGAGACTGGCAAGAAAGACAGTCTATCCTGGTATTCCATCGAATGTTTGTGGATTTTTATGATCAGATATCTAGAAAACCTTCGAAGCGGTAATTCCAGGTGATCGATATATACCTACATACATATATTTGGTGAAAAGGGTTCCAAACGGGACTAGCGTGTTCTACTCCGAACCAGTAAGTTGAAGAGGTTGATATGAGCTTGGGCTTTTTTGTAAATGTTTACAAGTTCGAATTATAAAGCGGCACATATTGAAAGCCTTATTAACAACATAGTTTAGGGAAAATAGGAGTTTACCATCGAAGATAATTCCCAGGTCCTTTATTTCGGGGACTTGTTGCAGGCAGACTGCCTGGATACGGTAGTTAAATCTGATGACATCCTGCTTGCGGGTAAAAGTTATATTTTAACATTTGGAAACAATAAGCTCTAGGAGGTTAACATTGGACCATTCAGAGATGCGGTTTAGGTCGCCTTGAACACTGAAGCAATCTTCAATAGAGTTAATAATACGAACAATTTTCATGTCGTCGGCATATTGAAGGCAGAAAGAGGAGATAGATTCAGCGAGGTCGTTGATATAAATTAAGAAGATAATAGTGCCTTGGAGAACTTCAGACGTTTGATTGAATGGGTCAGATTTAAAACCATTAATAACTACAAATTTTTTACAACCTTTCAGGTAAGAGGAGAAACATTTTATGTAGAGCTATGCCATGGCATGATGAATTTTATCAAAGGCTTTAGAAAAGTCAGTGTGGCTGGAGTCCACTTGCTTAATAATGCTCATCTAATGCAGTAGCTATTATATTAGTAAATATTGTTAGGTTCGTGATAGTTGAATGCCTAGGTAGGAAGCCATGTTGACATTCGCTTATAAGGCTTTTAACCTGAGACAAAACCTGGTCGTAAACAACTTTGGTAAATGTTTACGTCGCGTCGGTCGGAGGGGGTGGAGGGGGTAGGGGAAGGTCCAAGGACTTCATCCCTAGTGATAAAAAGTGGGGGTCGAAAAGTGGGAGGGGGGGGCGGGGAGGGTAAATGAAAATTTTTATATTTGATAACATATACATGCATTTATTGTATTCATGCTCGGACCTTCGGTGGGAGGGGGGTGGAGGGGGTACGGGAAGGTTCAAGGACTTCATCCTCAGCGATAAAAATTTGGGGTCTAATAATGGGGGGGGGCAGGTGGTGGAGTTGAAAATTGTTATATTTCATAACATGTAGATGCCTTTATAAATGCTTACATATAGATGCCTTTATAAATACTTTTATGCTTACACAAAGTCAGCAGGCACGAACACACACACACACACACACAGATAGGCACACATACAGAAACGCGCCCCCTCCACCCCCCACCACCCCCATCCGACCGACGGTCCCATCATGTAAACATTTACCAAAACTTATTTTACAGAAAACTCCAACATCTTGGTAGTTGTATAAACAGCATCTTAATCGTACTCTTGTCAGCAGAAACAGAGTCTATGAACACTTCAAAGTTCCATATCAACACCCCTTCCCTGCAGTTTGAAGCAACGCAAGATCGAAACGCAACCCTTCAACAGTTAAAACAGTGGAAAGAAAAATCACACCCGTGAATTAATCAGGCAAGTCAGAGCAGAACTTCTTTTTATGAATCTCAAAACAG
Organism: Machimus rusticus; assembly: GCA_951509405.1. NCBI lineage: Eukaryota > Metazoa > Arthropoda > Insecta > Diptera > Asilidae > Machimus > Machimus rusticus. The sequence continues at coordinate 380,412 of OX608052.1, read as the reverse complement.
AATAGCCAAAATATCCCCTAGCAGGAATATAGCGCATGCTAGTATTTCTGTTTTTTTTTTTTTAAATAATATGGTTGTTTATTTCAGGTTTATTATAAACCCAGCGACCTGAAGGGGCTATTTACAGAAACCCGTAGATCCGAACTTGTGCTACGTTCATGTTACAAGGACGGAATTATGGGAATCTGTCAATGCTGACATCTCAAATTGTTAGAGTATTTTTTTAAATGGATTAATTGGATTGAAAAGCAAAAGTAAAATAACGATAGGTTTATGAACATTCAGAATATTATTAGAAGTTGGCATTAAATCTGAATTGAAACATACTTCAATCTACAAGGTTCTCGCAAAGTGAGGTAGTAGGTTGTATAGTAGTAAAGTTTGTCATTCTATGCAATCTGCTAGCTTTCTTGGCGTGACTTAAACATCTTTATTAACTAATGTTAATGTTAATATATAATATAATATACGATAACGATCGGTGTTCAATAAAGACTCTAGGAAATATAAAGATTGAATAATTTTTAGTATCATAATCTGTAAATAAACATGTGCTGTTTATTTATTGTTAATGTCAAACTCTCTAAACTGTATTTTTAGAGTTATATCGTTTGTTAACCGATTTTCTTTTTTCTTTTTTTGTTTGGTAGCTATAAACGAGCTTTAGTGTTATCAATAAATAAATTTTGGTAACAGAGTATTATTTATTATCGATAAATAAAATAACATATTCATTGTTTACATTCATACTGCCAACATATTTCAAACACATAGCAGTCTTTGGTCATGTTTTATTACTGACAGGTTGACTAAATTTTATGAATTATGGTCGAATTTCGACTAGTAGGCGACAACTAGTTCTTATAATTCAGCTAAAACGTAAAAATGAAATATGTATTACCTACATACACTATGTAAGAAAATTAAGTTATGAAATTATGACGTTAGAAAATAATTTGTGAATTTTAGATATACTCGTATATAATATATATTTTTTAATATTATTTCAAAATGAAGTTCATTCTTGCCCACAATGACATTGTACATATTAAGGAACCTACATATGTATGTATGTATCATATGCATATAATAGTTCGCTGGTATTTTTATCTCTCTTAAAATTCAATATGTCAGCAAAATATGTATGTTTACCAAACAAAATTATGTCAATCAATTTTACTGTGATTATAAATTATGTATATTATTTGTAATCTATCAGCTATCTGTCAACAAACTTGACAAGTAAATTAAAAATAATTTTACATTACAGCTACATACATATATAGTTAATTTTGGGATCTTCTTCCGAATAGCTGCAAAAATAGTTTACCTGTATGTTGTAGAACTCACAAGCCATATTGGAATAAATATAAATATTTAGAATGCTTTGGTTGAAAAATATGCAGTATGGGTGACACACTGAACACTCGATTTGTACTGTAATGTCAAATTCCGCGATGTGTGAAATTAAATTTGCAAATTTAAAATGGATGATCAATTTACCCCTGAGTTCCTTCAAATAATATTTTTATACCTTCGACGGATATCTACAATTTTCTTATTTCAAATTCATATATTGTCATGTGGTCAGCTTTCAATTGAACTCGTTTATCTTCCTAAACGACTTCTGAAAACTCGTTTAGGATAAACGACTTTTGGAACTCGTTTAAGGTAGAGGTAACCGAGAAATGAGAAATAACCTTCGTATAGCATACTAGTGTGTCAAAGGTATTACACTATAGACTCACCTGGTGTATTATAAGTACTATGTAACAAGAAGACATCTGAAATGGTTCTCTGTTATATGTATATTGTAGATAGGTCAAAACAAAGTGAGCTGGTTTTGAAATACTTGTGTTGACATCTATTAATGAGTAACAGCAACATTTTTGGCGGCGTCTATTGGTGAGTAACAGAAACCTGAAGGCATTATTTTATTCCATTGAGGGATATTGTTTTTGACTATCTCACGTAAATATATTGTTTTGCAGAGATAAAAAGTATAATTTATGTATGTTGACTCATTACATAAGCTACTTATATACAAATTTTCTTTTCAATCCGTCCAGTAGTTTCCGCGTTATGTGTGACAAATAGATAGAAAAACACACAGCGACAGACAGAAAGAATTAGTATTACTGGTTTGGCCTACGTATACCGATAATAATGTCCACTGCGATTATAATTTTTTTTAAATATTTCATGCAGATGGCCTCGTTACAATTTTATTATATGTTATATTTATTAGATAATGACAAAGATGTTTGCCATTTATAGTTTATAAGAGAAAATTATTTTATGAATAAAGTCGAACCATCCATAATGTTAGATGGTTAAGTAATATGTATATAGAATATAAATGAACTAAATGTTCAAAATTGCCTGTAAGTTGTATGTTATTCATTGTGTTTACTAGCAAATATATAAATTAATATAATTTATTATCTAAATATAAAATATAAATATAATACATTAAGTTGAAACCTTGATATCACATCTAAACCTGACTTTCTTGTCATAATAGATATTATTGAGTATGAGTATGAGTATTTATTGAACACCTCTAAAATACCACTTCCCTAATATTATAGAATAGTGGATCTTGCAAATTTATATTAAATAATTTTACTTTGTGACAAATAAAAATTGAGAATTTTCTATACGTTTGCCTGGCTGGTTCCCTGAGACCCTAACTTGTGACTATATTCAAAGTTTCACAAGTTTTGATCTCTGGTATCGGCTTCAAACGATCGAACTTAAAAAGATAATTTCTTTATTATTGAAAGTTTATAAAGCATGAAATTTTGCGTCTTTAATATTTTATAATTATTTTACAATTTATAATATAACGTTAGTCTATACACAAAAAAAAAAAATATTAATTAGGATAAAAATAACTTGTAAATACAAATAAGACGAGTATTTATAGCATAAAGATCCATACCTGGTAAATATGTTAAAAATTAACATCTAGATATGTATATGTATATATGCATAAATATTTTTTAGTAACAAGTTAAACACATGACAATAACTCTAACACATTGATAGAGAGAGAGGAAGTGACGGCTATCCACGAATCGATGCAATCTTTGGTATCGTCATAAGGTTAGAAGTGCTGCTCAGATAAACCATAAGGCATACATCGGAATTGGTAGTAATCGAAAGGAGCAACAACTGGAGAACATCCCAACAGCGCTTTAATGTTTTCTTGAGCGATTTCTTAACATGAGGCCGAGCGCGTACGTTGTTATGCTGCAATATAATTTTTTCATGTCGTTAAAAGCAATCTGGCCGTTTTTGCATCAACACTCGACTCAATTACATCCTTTGTTCTAACGCAGTGCTCCTTAAGGCCCGCGCCCATAGAGTCCGGAATTTGTGCGGAATTTGCTCGACTCCGGTAAGCTTAAAGCTATTGACGTCCGGAAAACAGAGGTATGGCCCATAGAGTCCGGAATTTCTGCGGCAAGCTTTATCTCCCAAAGGCAAATTAAGATTAAAAAAACAATCAAGAAGCAAATTTTATTGAAAAGAAAACGATGGATGTTTGATTTTATTGCAGGGAAGGCGCCGCTTTTAGGTGCGACCCATTTTATCAGGTCACTGACAGGACTGCTAGCGAAGGCCCAAACCATTTAAGCAAACCACGCAAATTAAAATGCTCAAAAACCCGCACAATTATGTTTAAACACAACTAAATAACAAATAATTAAATTGCCACGAACCGATTTCTGTTATATCTCGGGACCAGCAGTCCAGTGTTTAATATTTCAAAATGTTTTCAAAGTTTAGAAACTTTCGCTGGAACTTTCCTTGCCGCATGTAGTACGGATCAAAAGTTAAGAAATGTTCAACTTTTCAATCCGGCCGCGACTGCGGTAGCGCGTTTCTATGGGTGCACCCCCATAAGAAAGCATGTAGTTCAACTTACGTTTTCCGCAGTCGGACGAATTCCGGACTCTATGGGCGCGGGCCTTACTGATGATTTCTTTACGTTGGATGGAGCTCATAACACACTACACCCAACTGATCCCAACAAATACAAAGCGTGAGCTTTGGCGGCCAGAAAATTCGACTTGCCGTCGATGTTGATGTTTTGCCTGATTTTTCACCACTTCGGATTATCGTAGCATATCCCTTTTTCTTCATCCGTCACGAAATATTGCATAAACTTTTTCACAGGCTTGTAAAAGACTCAAATTTTGACTCAGCTCATCGCTCAACTCAAATATTGAGTCTGCTCAACATTTGAGCGTTAAGCAAAGGCTCAAATGTTGAGCGGACTCACTTCGAGCGGACTCAAATCTTGAGCGAACTCAACTCATGAGTTGACTCAACACTTGAGCGGACTCAAAATTTGAGCGGACTCAACGCTTGGGCGGACTCAACTCTTGAACGGACTCAACTCTTCAGCGGACTCAAGTCTTGAGCGGACTTAAATCTTGAGCGGACTGAAATGAATATTTAACTAAATGGAATTTGATGTGATTGGACTGAAAGATCATTTTAATAAAGGAAAGTGACGACTAACACCTAAGCGGAAATTCGATGTAAATGATAATAGCAAAAGGTACGAAGTTTATTATGGTTTCTAGTCATATTGTCTTTATCATTCAAGTAAAAATCAATTTATAACAGAAATAGTAGTGTTTTTCTACGATAACCTTTCATTTTTTAGTGAACATATTCTTGACTCGAGTAACAGGAATCCCAACAAAACATAAATGTGAAAGAAAGCCAAGTTCGTAACAAAAACACTTGAAAGATAAGTATGTACTCGGATAACGGCTTCGCTAATAAAAGAAGTGAGATCTAACTGGATACCAAGTTCTTTCGAAGTTTCTTAAATCATAGTTCCCGTCATGCACGTTCTTCAGTTGCTTTAGAAGAAAATTGTTATGTTCTTTGCTACTTAATAGTGCGACTTGGCAAGTTCTAACCCAAATACTTGATTGACTATATCAATGAAATACTTGACTAAATTGTTCTGAAAATCAAAGATGAAAATTGGTGGATCCCAGGAACGCGTCGTAGAGCGACAGGCGCACACGAATCAAGATTCAAGCCTCACCCCTGTCCCCGTGCCAACCAGTATTTATACTTACAATTACCATCCTCCACACCTATTTTTAACTTCCTAAGTCACCTAGAAGTGCTCTAACTTTTATATGAGTGAGTGAATGAGTCAATCTCCAAAATAGTGATTTTCGGACGTTATTATCTCGTGAATGGTAAGAGGTTATTTATTGATATTTGAGACTTGACCATTAAAAGAGGGTGTTACTAGACAATCTTAATTGCAAGTATGTAGGTAAAATAGATTTATATGTATATGTATACAGGGTAACCGGAAATTGCTGGCATTCCTCTCGGGAGAAGAAACTATGACTAATTTGGAGTGATTTAACCTATATCACATGAGGGTCTCAACTGCACCATTTTCGAGAAAATCTACTTATTGTACACTGCTCCACTCCTACATTTTCAAATTAAAATAAAAAACTAACAATGTTTTTGGTGAAAATTATATCTTTTTGGATAGTTGAATTTCTGAGATGTAATTACAATGCTTTCCACGACAAGTTCCATAAATTTTTTTATGATAATGACACTTCTGTGAAGAATTTTTATTTTATATTTTTTATTTATTGTAACACAACATAAAATCTAACAGGAAATTTTGTGATTTTTAGCTTTAGGAAGGTTGGCCAATTAGTAAGCTATGAGATCACGGAAAAATTCAGGCCAAAAAGTGAGAGTATTCGGATTTTTGTAAAAAGAAATACGAAGTAGATTTTCTCGAAAATGGTGCATTTCCGACCCCTAAGTGATATAGGTTAAATCACTCCAAATTAGTCATAGTTTATTCTCCCGAGAGGAATGCCAGCAATTTCCGGTCAACCTGTATACATATGTATAATTTTGCGTGTTAGCTTACTGATGCTTTCTAACAAATTATGTACCTATCGTAGATGCGGGTTACTTTAACTCTCTAGCGGGTAACTTTGACTCAAAAAAAACCAAAATATTGAATTTCCCGTCTCTTCGTAGCGTTAGCGCTTATTTTTAATTGGTTGCACGAAATTTTTTAAAATTAATACTGTCATTTGCATTTCGAACTTACCTGTTGTGAATACTTACGTATTTTATGTCTGCAAACCTTCTTGTGTAACGGAGTATTTAAGGTAAGTTTTCTTTAATATTACATTTATTCGGGTCAGAAATATGTTTAGGAGTACAGTGATGATAAAAAAGGTTGTTTAGATATCTAAAAAAAATAACAATTTTATTTTGACATAAAGGACCAATAACACTGATCAACACCAAATTTACAAAATGAAAATAATTTCTATACGATTTTTTCTGTAGATTACCAATTCGTAAATGAAAAAGCCCAATCAGCTCCCGTTTTCGAGAAAAATAGGATTAAATACTACAAAATGACCATTTATGAAAAATCATTACAAAATAACGGATTGATCCAGAAGCTTATAATATTGCTTAAATGATAGCTGAAGTCTTAAGTTATTATATAAAAATACAAAAAGCTTTGAAGAATTTCGAAATAATCAGTGAATTTTACTTTTTTCCATAAACTGATTTTGTCATACAATTGTTGACGAATGGGTAAAGAACACTGCAAAAACACTGAAAAACTTGTTCACCAAGTGTGTAATAAGGACTATAGAGATAAGTTGTATTTGATATTAATAGATTAGGAGCCAGGATTTCATTTAAGCAATGTTAAAAAGTTCCGCCTCCACATTTTTCATCTCTCTTTCACCGCAGTGCTTCAGGGGGTAGATAGGTTTAGGAGGTCCACAAAATCGATTTTTTTTTATTGCATAAATCAAAAGTAAAAGTACTTATGAATAACCTGACAAAATTTTATATATATATATATATATATATATATATATATATATATATATATATATATATATATATATATATATATATAGTATGTTATACTAGTTTAAAGTCGGTCCCGTCTACCGCTCACGCGTGGAGCAGGTGTTTTTTAAACGCGTTTTTCTTGAAACCACTTTTTTTCATCTGGCACGACATGTAACTCAACGAAACCTGAACTGATTTTAAAAAATCAAAGTTTTTCTGACTCGTAATTAAATTATCTTCGATTTGAACCCAAATCAAAAAAGAAAATAGCGATTATAAGTATTTTTTTTCTTTCCAAAAGCGAGCGAAGAAAACGTTAAAAATGAAATTTTTTTTTCAAATGTCACTCAATTTCTCAATTTTTCGAATTTTTACTTGAATTAACGTCGCACCGCTGTCAACAACAGCTTATAACTTAGGCATTTTATATCATAATTACTTTAAAAAAAATCATAGATATTATTCAAAATAAGAATAAAAACACCTAGTAGTTTCAATCAGTAAAAATAATTTATTCCCCTTCCAAAAATAACAAAAAGGCTAAAATTAGGCCTTCTAAGCCTATCTCCACCCTTAAGCATTCTATTAACTTCTTACAAAATTGTCGGCTTGGATGAAATAACGGTACCAAAGTCACATAAAAATAAGGAGATAATTGCCAGAGTGAACAGTCTTTGTAGGTTCCATAGCTTTGAGTAGGACCCTGTTGAGGGGGGATGGTGTGGGAACCAACTCTACCTACTCCTACGCCATCTTCATCAGACACAGCAAACCTAAAACACCTCCAATCATTCATTTCCCTAGTGGATGTCATGAACGAAAAGGGAGGCGATGAAGACGATCGGCGAGCCCGCCACGCTGCATCTGCGTTACGGCGTTAAAATGTGATTTTTGGAGGGGCTTGTGCATCAAAGATTGCAAAATTTTTCAATTATTGAATAAAGTGCTTTCCACTAGAAAAAATATCAATAATGAAGAAGTTCATGAAATATTAAATTTCCAATAACAATTGTATAATTTAATTTATTTTGTTGCCCCCCTTAGAGAATGTGTTTTTTTTTTTCTCGCCGTCACTACTTGACTAACACAAAAATTGTCTTCACTAACACTAGTCGGATTTTACCTCTCTCCGAGAGAAATATCGCGCTTCTTTAAGCGGGAAATACACGATTAGACGGTTGCAGTTGCACCGACTTGTGTTGTTACTATATCGGTCCGACCTCTAACATATAGAACTGGACCGCTGATCCAATGCAAAATCACTCCTCAAAATTGAGACGACTTTTTGACATAAGATTCCTATCTCTTTCCCCCATCCGGTCCCCAGGCGAAATGCATATGTAAGACAAAATAGAATATGTTTTTATACATCTGACTCTTGTGTTCTTCCGGCCCCGAGCTGGTTGGTGTCGTAATGTTTTTTAACAATTACTCAAAATATAGGGCGAATTTAAAGGGGCCGTTTTGTGACAACTTATATTTATTTATTTTCTTTATATTAGGTCTGTTCTTTGACAAAACCGTTAAAAAAAACCCGTGGCGCCAGGTTTTGCCACACGGCGCCACACGGTCCCACACGGCGCCCCGAGAACTGTCAAAATAAAACCCGGGGTTCCGTGTGGCGCCGTGTGGCAAAACCTGGCGCCACGGATTTTGGTGTCTCAACTACGCAAATTCGTTATTACGGGGCAAAGCAGGGCGAAAAAGAAGAAGAAGAGTAGAATTGTCAGTTTTTTTGCAATTTTGCGCCAAGTGAGTTGGAGAATAATAATAATAGAATTCACGAAAAAAGCAAAGCGTCTCTTCTCATTTTAATCTTAGGTGAAAATTCATAACCGAGATTTATTTTTATAATTTACTGCATTTATTTAATACTAATTATCAAGTTTTACAATTATTTTCATAGTTGATGAGCATTTTTCATTCATACTTCATAATTTATTTCAAATTTGTCTGATAAATCAATAAATATTCAATTCAGTTCAAATTTAAATTCAAAAGCGACCAGCCGTTAAATTTGCCCGAGCCAGCCCGAGCATAAATCTCGGGGTAAAATCTGGCGCCGCACGGCGCCAGAAAGTGGTTGTCAAATTGTCAACGAACGCTTTCATGGCAAAATCTGGCGCCACACGGCGCCAGATTGTTCCACGCGGCGCCAGAAAGTGGCTGTCAAAAATGTCAAAGAACGCGTTTATGGCAACTTCTGGCGCCACACGGCGCCAGACGGCGCCACACGGCACTTGCTGGGACTTCGTGGCTTGTCAAAGAACAGACCTATTAATATACATTGCAAATAATTTAATGTGTTTTTATAGCATGAGTTTTCTAAAGTAGGCTTGCATCTCCACTTAAAATGGTTTGCATTTCCACTTAAAATGGTCTCACTTTTCGACCGACGATTGGCAGTCCAGTTCTATATGTCAGTGGTTCTGTCAAATCTGATAGTTGGATTTGATGCCAAAACAGTGAGAGTAAAGTGATACTTCAATAATTTTGCTATTTTGATTATTAATGGCAATTTGTGACAACAGTTAATTTGTTTATTGAATACAAGAAGGTTTTGTGTATTAATGTAATGTATGTACAGAACGGTGTACAATTTCCCTTTACTAAAATAATATTTATAATACCGCGAAAACATTCCAAAAATTCGTATGAATTCATGATTGGTTTGTTAAACGGAAATGCATATGTGAAAACAACTAATAATTAATTTCTCCCAACAAACATTTAGATGAAAACGAAAAGGCTGAAATGGTTTCTTCTCTGGTTAGCCAAGGCGAATAAGAGATGAAACCGCTTTGAATACGGAAGAAAAGCAGACAGTAGCTGTGATGTAGTCTCAATTTAGAAAATATCAATGAGAATATCATTACGGAAACAAGTTCATGATACATGAACACATAGAGAAAATGATAATATGATTGATTGGAAATTGCTATTTTTTTATACTCAATCTAATTTTCATCTTGATATTATTACACGGAATCAAAGGTGTAAATAATTCATTTAATTTTTTCATCCAATTTAACTACGTTAAAACATGTTTTTAATTCACGGTGGTACAATATAAAAATTTAAATCGGATTGAGTGTAAATAAAAGCTTTATACATATGTATGAAGTTCCTTAATTGAATCAATGCCCCGTAGGTATGCAGCTGTAATCGCTAGCAAAGCATATGCAACAAAATGCAATTTTAAGTAACATTACTAAAAAATCCCATTTCTGTGTTTACATGTAAAGAACATATGTATGTGTGTCTACAGAATAAAAATATTGAAATTTTATTTAATTTTATTTAATTTTTATTTTTTTGAATTAGCCAATGATATATGATACAATTAGAGGTTTAAGTGGCTAATGTTTTGTCCACCACTGTATGTACGCCAGGGTTTCGGTTGCAGTGAGTCGGATGTCGGTCACTATATATTTTACAGGCAATCCCGAATTATAGCCGATCAAAGCCCTTATATCATTGATCAATATACATTTCCAAACTCAGCTGAGGTATTGACCTAATTAATGCAAAAATAATAATTATCTCCTTCCCTAATAGGACGGGTTTTTAATTTTTTATTTTAATGATCACTGTGAAATCCATCTCTGCCGCCCAAAAAGTGTATTTTAAGAAAATTTGCAACAATTATATATATATAAAAGCGTGGTAATAAAAATGTATAGAGGAAATCTTCTCTTTGACTGGTGACCCCGGTCGCCGGTGGTTTTCATATTTTCAGTGCTCTGTTCCTGACGGTAGTTCGACCTTTTCTGGTCTTTAGGAAGCCTCATGGTATAAAAACAATATTAGGATCTTTAATCATCAGTTATACAAGAAATCTCAAACAGCTATTCTCATACGCTTCCTCCGGGATTTACCCTTTCTAAGGCTATGAGACTGTTCGCTCTTATGATCGCCTTCTTCCGGATATTCACTTCCAAAGCGTTCAAGTATTCTTATTTTGAACACCAGAAGGATTGACAAACGAAGTCCTAAAATTTTTGAAAAATAAAGAAGTCATTAGATACAGGGCAATATACCTCTTCTAGACTTCATCGCAACGACAACAAACCACAAGCTAATCTCGGACAAACAAATCCCCAATTTCAAGTATGTAGTTAGGCTTATTCAAGCTGTTGTAAATTCTACTCGATGCTGACCTTCACGTTCAAATTATGATATATGTATTAAATATAAAAATTTCCCGCTTTCCTTTTCGAATTGTATCACGGAACTGCCAGTTCCACTGGTGGGGGAGTATTTTGGCGTCGTTATAGTAATGCTATTTCAATAACTCATTGATACGGAAATTCATTCTTATTGAAAAGTAACCATTGTGAATTTCCGAAACAATACAACTACTTTGGCAAAATGTGATTGTGGTAATAGTATGCGAGTTCAAATTTGGTTAAAAGTTGAAAGCACTACAAAATCAAATAAAATAAACAAGAAAGGCAACTCGACACTCCCTTACACCTGTGACACACAGCTAGTATAGATACCATGGTATCAGGTATTGTCAATACTATGTATGGTGAGAGACAGAAATTTAGTATTAACTGAAATTTATCAGATGCTGTGATTGAAATTTTTAAATTAAATTATAGTCATTCAAAGTTCGCTGGGATTTTAAAGTCGAATGAATGACAAATGAAAAGTGCGAATTATCATAAGGAACCGAAATTTGCATCACTGAGAAATGTAAGAAGATATTGGATGCTACCGTAAAAACCCTAATATCAATACTACTAGCTGTGTGTCACAGTTATTAACTAATGCCGCAATTTTTAAATATTTTAAAATTTAGACCCAATGAATGTATAAACAAAATTTGATCGAAGTAGAGTTAGAACAATTGGACTATCATACGGTACATAAGGAATTATAGATCCTCATCCCATTGATCAATTGTGTTTCAAAACTCGATTGAGATACTGACCTCATCAAAGTACAAATAAAGTTTGATAAAATCCTCCACTTTTACTCCGGAGACAGTTTGGTTTTTTCATATATTAATTACCATGATCATATTTATTTGACGCTGGTTTGTCATTTATATATTTCTAGAAGAGTATTCAAATGATTAATTTACTATACAAAGCGTTCCCTGTACCAGTCCTGCCCTCTCCCGTAATTCTAGTCATAATTAGGCTAATTTAGTTCCTTAAGTATAATGTATTTAGTGTTAAGTCTATTTGTAGCTTGTATTAAGCGAATAATAAATAAATAAATAAATAAAATAAATATGCTAAAAACTCAGTGAATTACTATTAAAATATTAACTTACTAAATTAAAAAATAAAATAAACTTATTTTACTCTACTTATAAGTATTCAATTATTTAACACGTTCGTGGGCAGAAAGCTTTTCTGCCCATATAACTCAATGTAAAATATGGATGCTAGAGCATTCACGTCCGCGAAGGTGTTGACTAATACTACACTTACATATAAATTTTCCCGATTACTTAAGTATATTTTAGTCTTCCGAAATTATTTATGTATGTTATTATTCACTTTACCACTTTTTCATATTTTCAGAATCAAATAGAATTTTCAAAATGAGCGACTTAATCCATGGAATTTGTTGGCTACCCAATACTGTAGATAATTTTGTAACATGGGGAACTGAGATTAATCTTTATAAAATAGTTTCAAATGAAGAAAAGAAAATTTCGGAAGGTTATAGTTCTTTGGTAATATTATTGAAATTTTATTTATTGTTTTTCATTAACCAGGTTTTTGCAAAGATATTCCTCCTAAATCTTCAGCCATTTTCCTAGCATCGGAAACAAGGTATCAATATATACGTTGCGTAAAACCATCATTTAGTAAGGAAACACTGATTGCAGTCGGTCTGGCGAATGGCGTTGTTTCTCTTTGTAATTTTAATCAGAGCAATGGCGCAGTCTGCGAATTCAGTAATATTTCATAAAAAGCGTTCATTAGTTTTTACAAATTTATAATTCTAGTACCACGACAGCAGCGAACATGCTTATGCCTCGCATGGAATGAAGTGGATAACAATATCTTAGCTATTGGTCATGATCGAAACAGATCAGATTATTGCATAACAGTTTGGGACACTGGAAAAGGAGGATCAAAAGAATCATGTAATTGTGTTTTAATATTATTTTCAGAAGAAATAGAAACGATTTTGCTTTCAGGTAGTTTATTTGGATTATCCGAAACAGGTCATTCGTTATGTTGGGATAAAGATTATAAAATGCTAGTGACAGGAATGAGTCAAAAGTATATAAAGGTCTTTGATCTCAGGCGTAAGTATTTCGATTTTTTTTTCAAAAGTTGAAACAAATGCTAATAGAAATTTCTAGAAGAGTTTAACCAATGACTATTTAACTATTTATAAAGATATAGTACGCCGAACAATTTCTGTGTTCACAAAAATATTCAATAGTTCGTAACGGTAATAAATCTTAAGTACCTACATCTAAATTAAAAAAAAAAAACCATTCAAAAATAATTCTTTCAGCCCATGAAAAACACCTAAAACCCACAAAATCTGAATTTCATTAGATAAATACATACATAGAAATAAGACATAATAGGAAGTGCAATTAGACTTGTCAAGCGTACCAGAATCCCTTGTGTGTGAGTTCTCTCACTTTATAGTATTAGAAACATCAGTACAGGTGTAAAAAGAAAGTAAGTTTTAAGAGGGCCACACCGAAATTTGTATGTATGTATTTCAAAATTACGTCGTTATTCTTACACTTTTCTAGTCAGATTTTTTGTAATTCACTCGGGATTGCAATAGTAATTTATTTAATATTAGAATAACATTAAAATGTTTGCTGCATATACCCCTCTAAGATTTATTTTCAACCTAAGATCAAAGAGTACAGGATAGGACATTCTGTGTAAACGCCGTGTACGTGAGTAAAGCAATTTCCCCTCTTCAGAGCCCGAAGGGGAATTCATTTTTCACATAAGAGTGAACGAGAAAGCGCCGGAGCCTCTTGTCAAAATTGCCTTTGTCGCGGCCTGATAGTGGGGGGCTAAAGTAGTGACGGCGCGTATAAAAACTGCACAGTGGGGCTATGATTCATGTTGCCTTAGTGCCCCTTTTTTCTTCTTTCTAATTATTGCGGCGGCACTGTGCACACACATTGCTTCAACTAAATTTTCTAATGTCCTATCCTTTACTCTTTGATCTGAGTTTTTAACGCTATCTTTTAGCAAAAGCACCCCGAAGTGAATCAAAGTCATCCAAAGATGCATAATTCGACAGTATTCAGGAATATTTCTATAGCTTTTCCTCATTCTGCCTCGCTTGCTCAAGTTCTGTCTCGCTCAACTGAACACCCTTTGAGCACCCCAAATAAATGATACGCACACGTACACTATACATGAACGTTTCAGCACTTCGTTGTGTCTTATTTCTATGAATAAATAACACCGGTCTACACAAAAAAAAAGTTGTTTTTGAATCTCGGTTTATTGATTTGAAGACCGTATTATGACCATTTTTGAATCATCATTAACAAACAGAGGATCATCATAGAACTTCGCAACTTCGCTTAAAAATGAAAGCATAAATCCCAATCTTAGAAAATCAAATGCCATTTATCTAAATATCTTGTCGGAAATTTTTTTCATGTGTGTTGCTTCTATATTTTGTATTCTCTACTTATTATATGAAGTAATCTGTTTATGGAAAAAAGTATTATAAAATTGTTGCTTCATTTTGCAATGAATTCGAGTTTTTTCAACGGATAATTGTTTCTTTAATATCGCAAGCATCACCTCAGGAAGCGCGTTTTTTAGTTTTCAAAACTATAATATTTATTTTAACATCAATAAATAAGTAATTTATATACTTATTTTATTTAAATCATTTGTTGTTTATTCTATAAAAATTTCATTTTCGATGCATTCAGGTAGATCTTTAAGCCCTTAATATTTTACTATCTGTAGAATTTATTATATCATTAGAATCTGATGAACCGATTTGGTCTGGATGCTGATTTTTTTAAGCAGATATTATAAACAATTTTTTTAATTTTACCTACTATGTGAGGTCTTTTAATGCTAAATTAGATTAATATGGTAATAGAGTAAATAAAATATTTTTCTTTGCAGAAGGGAGCACATGTTCAACGGTTACCACACGTTTAGTACATGGATTATGTATATCTTCTGATAATCGTTACTTAGCAAGCTATGCCGATTCTATTGTTGGCTTATGGGATTTAAGAAATTTGGAGAAGCCAGTAATAACACTTCAAAATTCTAAAAATATAACAAACTTAGCGTGGTGTCCATCTAGGTACAATAATTTAGATAATAATGTTAGTAAAAGTAATTACTTCTTTAAAATATAGAGCGGCAATGCTGTCAACGATTCAACGCGATTCTCCATTTCTGCAACTTATAAATACTCACTGCGCTGATATTGATAGCTCCACTGAATTATTTTGCACTAAACGCCTCTTATCACCTTTCCAAACAAAAGGATATCCCGCATATAAAAATTCTACAATTATAGACATATCGTGGCATTCTTCGGATATGGAAAGAATTCTTGTATTATCAGAAAAAGGTAAGTTAAAAAGTAGTTATATTTGAATGAGTTTTTGCGAAATCTAAAAAAAAATATTTAGAATATTGGATGTGAAATTACAACTGATTTAGCAAATCACTTATTTTTGATCTTGTAAACAAGATTTAACGAAAAGACGACAATTTCGAAGAATTTTTTTCTCAGCAATTTTAGGTATAAATACAGTTTTTTTAATATGTACTTTAAATTTACAAAAAATGTTTTGTTTTTCGTTTTGCTCACAAATTATTATTGTGAAGGGCGTGGAAGTAAAGGCCACAAATAAGAGGTAGCTATGGAGTGACTGGATTCCAGTCTAGGAAGTCTAAAACGTGTTGGCAGCTAACATAAGGTCGAAATTCCAAAAATTGTAAAAATGGCGCTCATTTTAAGAAAAAGAAGGGAATAGAAAATGAGGCGATAGGATTTGAATAAGTGCATATTAGACTAAGATTCTGCTAACACCACTGGGTAATATATTAAGTTGATAGGTTAATTATTTTTCAAGATGCCATCAGAGTAAATAATGTAAATGCTAATAAAAATTAATATTATTATCTACGAAAAAGCTTAAAAAGATATTTTCATCGTCGTACATTCAAGCGAATAAGTTGTTAACAAGTTTTTATTTTTAATCAATGATGTAAACACCCTTGTTATCAACAACCGTTTGCCATGTAATGTGCAAGTTTTCAAAGCTGGCTCGATAAAAATTCATTCCATTTTGAACAAAATATCTTGTGATGGCATTTTCGATAATATCCAAAATTACCCAAAAGAGGTACCGTCTCACTCCAAAATTTGGATGATATTAAAAATTCCATCTCCATAAATGTCTGTAAATTTTATTTATTATTTATATAAATTGGCGGGCCCAATATCGTGACCACAATTCTTGAAATTACATATACGAATTTAAGTGAAATGTCGTACTACAGTACGAGTAATTTTGAACCCCTATATATGTAGTACATATCAACTTGAAAGTTGTTTTTTTTGTTGCTCAATACATCGAGAACTTTCTTTGATATCTTTCATTTTTTGTCTGAAGGTACTACATCTTTCAACTTAACATACATATATATTATTTCTATGGACACCAAATTGAGTTCAAAATGGCGGACTTAGGGTGGCGGCCACATATGCCGAATCTCCATACAAAACCAGACCAACTCACCAAACCAAAAATATCTGCAGCTCTCTTACTCGCATTGCAATTTCGTCACCTATCTCGCTCAATCTGGTCATCATATGCTACCTTTTCCCTCTATGTGAGTTAAACCATTTTGCGTTGCCGCATGCAAGAGCTGAGACTTCACAATTACATAGCTAATAATGAGTGCAGACTTGAATTTTTCAGCAAGTCAGCGAAACGGGTTTGTGGTTTTGATTTGGTCTGGTTTCTTATGGAGATTCGGCAGTATTGTAAATTTCAATTGATTGCCGTGAATATTGCAATATTGGAGTTTTTGGAGATGCTGATCGTGAATCCAGTTTCAAAGTTTAGAAGTCAAGATAAACTCAATATGGCGACCAAATTTTCCACGATTCATAATTCAAATTAGAATGCTTGATTTAATACCCAATAATTTATTTAACATTTATATGTATGTATAACAAATAGGCAATTCTTATTATATTATATTCTTAAAAGAAAGGGGGAGGCGTCAACCTCGAGCGCTCATACCACGGTCCATTGCACTCGTCCCCTACCCTATCCGAATTTTTTAGTCATCTTGACGAAACTAAGAACATCAGATAGAGATTGAGAATTGAAGTCTTCCATTCTCATTACATCGGCGCCAAACGTCGTCATGCGCGCGCGGGAGAAGGCCGGGCAGTTACAGAGGAAGTGCTCTGTGCTGTCCTCGTCCTCCCCACACGAAGGACACGTTGAGTCGCTGATGATCCCTAAGGTGTTCAGATGCTTGCCGTATGTGTTATGTCCTGTGACCGTCCCTACAAGCGTTCTGCAATCTTTTCTGCCTAAGCGAAGTAAAAGTTTTGCATTGTTACTGTCTGGACGACTAATGAACCATTTGGTGAATTTACAGGTTGATATACTGGACCATCTCTGACCATGTATTGAGTCCATGAATCTAGTTATCCAGTTTTTCAACTCTGTAAAGCTGACACCAATAATGGGCTCCGGTCCCAGGGGAGGAGAGCTTGCGCCCTCTTTCGCTAGAGCGTCAGAGGCCACATTGCCATCGATTCCCTGGTGACCGGGGACCCATATAAGATTGACCTGGTTGTGCTTGGCAGCAGAATTAAGTCTATTCTTACATTCCTGGACAATCTTTGATCTGGTGGTGGGGTTAAGTAGGGTGACAAGAGCAGCCTTACTATCGCTGCAGATGCCAATTCTCCTATTACGCCACCTATGGGCAATTATCCAGTTGGCCACTTCCAGAATGGCGAACACTTCAGCTTGAAAAACCGTTGCGGTTGTTCCGAGTGATATACTGTATTTGACTGCTTCGTTCAAATACCATCCAGCGCCCGTACCAGTTAAGGTTTTCGATCCGTCTGTATAGAAGATGTCATCTAATCCATCCAGTAGTTTGTTTGGATCATCCCATTCTTCCCTTGCCGGAAGACTAATTTGATATCTTCTTCGGAACATGGTAATTTGCGTCATATCATCCGTCGGCATGCTAAAAAGGGTGCAGTGCTCTTCAAGTCTTCGGGATAAGATGCCATGTCCGGTGGCATGTCCATCATGCCATAGTCTACACTTTTTAAGTCGACAAATAGCTTTCATTGCCTCTTCCTGGATTGCGAGGTCCAAGGGCTGCAAATTAAGCATTGCGTTAAGGGCCGCACCAGGGGTCGAGCTAAAAGCTCCCGTTATCCCTATGCAAACTTCCCTTTGTACTCTGTTAAGAATAGAACAAGTAGTTTTTAGCTCCGTTCTACTCCACCAGACCACTGACGCATATGTGATTATGGGCCTAATTATGGCTGTGTACATCCAGTGCACAATAGCGGGTTTTAGACCCCATGTCTTCCCAAAAGCTCTCCTGCATTGCCAGAAGGCATTCAGTGCTCGAGATGCTTTGTGTTCGACATGAGCCTTCCAAGTCAATTTGCTATCTAGAATTACCCCTAGATATTTCACTTCTTTGGAGAGTTGAATGGCAAATAGGCAATCAACATAAGGTTTGCAACTTTAATGTTTTCAATACCCTAAACAAGGCTACAAGAGCCTGCAGGAAACTTTTCGGTAGGACCTGGGATCTTAATCCAAAGATGATCCTTTGGTTATCGTTATACAACATTGTTGTTAAATCTATCATTACATATGCCGCTCTCGTGTGGTGGCCTAAGATTCGACAGCAGTCAGCAATTACAAAGTGCAATAAGTTGCAACGGCTTGCCTGTCTCTCCATAACTAGAGCCATGCGGACACGTTCGCCATAGAGGCAGCAGTAGGACTTGTTCCCCTGCGCTTTTTCATTTTAAAAATAGCTGCTATTAGTGCTCTGAAGGTGCAGGTTGTATCTAATACGCCCATGACTGACGAAAGTCACATGAGCATCCTCTAGCACATTCCAGACATTAGGGTCTGTCTTAAATCAGACTACATGACAAAGGAGGTGCTTCGGTAGGAGATTTAAGATCTCCATCCCTGAACGCGCGGATTGGATTGGCGAGGGTCCCAGTCTGCATCCGAAAAGCCTTAATTGGTACACTGATGGCTCAAAATTGGAGCATAAGTTTAAGAAGAACAGATTATGAACCCTTCTCATATGGACGGTATTTAAGCATTTAACTAACAATAAGTAGTATTTATAATACACTGGGTGAAACCGGGTTATTCAGCTAGTACATATTTAAAATTTATTTAAAAAACCTGAGCAAAGTTCGATCGTGTAAATGGAGTCTTACTAATAATAACGCAAAAATAAATTTATCCTCCTTAGAAATTGCGATTTTTGACTTTTCAATTATAGTCGTTTATTCTTACTACTATTGAATTGAATAAGACTTTTTATAGAAGTGGAATCGATTTGCACTATCATTAAAATAATGGTCGTGATAATGAATTCTCATAATCATTCATTTTAAAATAGTAACGAAATTTCAACTTATTGTTAGACTAGAATTAATTAACTCAATGGTAGTAAACGCTCAAATCTGAAATATACTATATATTTAATGCAATAAAGTTAAGTAATTGTTTATTAAAGGGACGATTAATGATTTCGAGATACCGGAAACAACTGCTGTAGCATGGGATACTAAAAATAATTTGTGGAAATCAGTAGGACCGAACATGAACTATACGTCTTCTAATAATATTTTGGATAGTAAGGATGTGTGGGAATGCACAACTAATGATGCTTTTAAAGAAGAAATTTCCCAAATAATGTATAAAAGAGCTTTAAACGACTACGGTTTAATGGTATGTACACTGTTATAGACTAAAGACCAAATGAATATAATTAAACAAATCTATTGATTAAAATCTTAGTCCGATACTAAAAAGAATGGGGACCTCTCTCAGAACAGTAACCTCAAAGATGTTTGGAATGTATTATCTAATATGGTAAGAGATGAAAAATTAATAAGCATTCGAGATGTTTTAAGTACATATGTGAACTCCGATGGAAATCAAATCATGAGAAGTGAGACCGTGGTATTGCCATGGCCCGAATCTATAAACAGCAGTCAGTCTTTACTGTGCTATAAGTTAGTGGATTTTTTTAATTTTGTGGAATTATTTGTTAAATTTTATTTTTAGAAGCGAAGCGAGAGATTTTTCCCAAAGCTTAAGCGGTTGGATATTTGAAAATGATATGGATGTTTTTCAAAATAAATTTATACCAGATCTATGTGTTCGAAAGGTAAGATACAGAACATAGGTACATAGATTGATAAGCAACAATTTTTTTCAGAAATTAACAGTTTTTCTTTTACGATAGATATTTTAGAGTTCTAGAATGTTGTTGAATTTCTTTGTCTTATGTCGTTTTTTAAATAAGTGGGACGATAGTAAGAAATAGACATAAAGCAAACATTATTTTAATTTTTCCCTTAGTTGTTTATCATTTTTATCATGATTCCTTCTCGTTCTGTTCATGTTCATGTATTGTTATAATTTTGTCCGCCGACCGTCTGGCTGGAAAAATTGTACGATTGGCTCTCACTTGTAATGAGCAATATGAAGACGGATTTACACTTTTTTTTAAGAACACATGCTCGTCCAGCGAAGAAGACGAGGCCAAAAAGTGGTCGACGTTTCGACCCGGCATACCAAACAGCTGGTGCTCCTGCCACAGACACCGCCATCGCGCGGACTAAACGTCAGTCCCGATTATCTTTGGACTTTGGTCCCGATATCCACTCGATTAAAACTCTGAGTGTGAATTACGAGAAAGGCAAACCTTGTAGCAGCATGTTTATCTATAAAATTAGAAAAATATTTTACAAGTAGGGGACTGAATGTTTTCTTACAATTAAAGATGGATATTTAAGCTAATTGTTGCACGAAAATAAATAAATGAATATGTGTAACTATTTTAACAATTCAATTATACTTCTTTCCAGGAATTTTCAAGAGCGGCAATGATTTGTACTTTTCAATTAAAGATCAAACAGGCAATTGACATCCTTTTAAGAGCTGCAGATCAGGTACGTTCAGGGTGTTTTTAATGTAACTACAATATAATGTAAAAAAACTATATTTTATTTTTGAATCAAACTCAAAACACATATTTTCAAGCTCTAATTAGCCTGTTAAAATGACGTATGTATTTCTCTCTTCAACATTTTTTGCACAAAATTAAAATCATTAGTGATAATGCTCGTACCCCATTGATTACTTAATGGCAACTTTAATCCTTGCGTTTGAGAACAATTTAGTCAAGTATTTCATCGATCTAGTCAATCAAGTATTTGGGTAAGAACTTGCCAAGTCGCACTATTAAATAGCAAAGAACATAACAAATTTTCTTTTAAAGCAACTGAAGAACGTTATGCATGACAGGAGCTATGATTTAAGGAACTTCGAAAGAACTTGGTACCCAGTTAGATCTCACTTCTTTAATTAGTGAAGCCGTTATCAGAGTACTTATCTTGCAAGTGTTTTTGTTACGAACTTGGCTTTCTTCCACATTTATGTTTTGTTGAGATATCATTACTTTTTGTCAAGTATATAAATGTAACGAAAATTTTTCGGCGCGCACTTCCGGGAACTCGGCAGCCTCCGGCCGCACTTAGTCGGTGGGTTCCAACTTTCCAAGCCTTTGATGCCAGCTCGATCCCAGGAATTGCCCCGATCCCAGAAATGCGTCGCACAGCGGCAGGCACAGACGAATAAAGCCTGACCCCTGTCCCCGCGCCAGTCACTATTTAGGGTATAGAATCGTTTACAAAGTTATCTTCTATACCAACCATTAAATTGATGATTTTTGATTTTTTCCTATATGTACGTACAATAACCATCCTCCACACCTATTTTAACTTCCTAAGTCACCTAGAAGTGCTCTAACTTTTATATGAGTGAGTGAATGAGTCAGTCTCCAAAATAGTGATTTTCGGACGTCATTATCTCGTGAATGGTAAGAGGTTATTTATTGAAATTTGAGATTTGGTCACTAAAGGAGGGTCTTACTAGACACTCTTAATTGCAAGTATGTAGGTCAATTAGATTATAAGTTACGGGGGGTCGAAAATGGCCCGAAATGGTTCGTGTAATATTACCCACGGCTGGTGTGTCGCCCTTTTGTTTTGCGAACTTGGCTGACACACTGCCGTGTGTCTAGATTCCGAGACAGAACTTTAAAAATTCATTAAAGAAATTATTAAATTATTAAAATTGAAATAGTTACATATGTAAATTGAACATAGGTTTTCAATTCGTAATTTATTTAACATATATTCATATCTAATTCAGTAAACCTATGTACATATGTATATGTATGTATATCCACTGAAATATTTTAGCTATGAATCATAATCTTTTTCTCAATTGTTTTATTTAGTGCTCTGATTCAAGTATTTTGCGGATGGCAGCCATAGCACTTTCAGGCTTTAACGCAGATCGATGCAATTTCATACTTCGCAATCAACGTGGTCATTTGCAAGTACATGATCCTCACTTAAGAGCTTTATTTGGTTTTTTGACGGCTGAAAATGAACATTTCGACGCTGTTGTGGTGAGGGTTGCAAAATATTTATTCATAATGTTTCAAATATTTTTTTCTCAGATGGAAAAAGGCATATCTCTGGGGGACCGGGTAGCATTTGCTTGCAGATATTTGAGTGATAATAAACTAATGGATTTTGTTAAAACAACGATCCAGTCTTGCATAGATTCAGCAGATTTAAATGGGCTCTTACTAACTGGAGAAAACAATGATGGAGTAAATTTATTACAAAGCTACTTGGATTGGACAGATGATGTACAGACTGCCTCGCTGATTGCTATTAGGTTTTTCCATCATGAATTATTGTCAGAATATCGTATCCAATACTGGATTTCAAGGTATATTTTCATTTTTTTAATTATACGGTTTAATACATCTTCAATAATTAATGAAAATTAAAGAATTACATTGCACAGTACAATGCAGGAAAGAAAAAAGAAAGAAGCTTGAGAAAATTTAAAACTCCTCAAAAAATATTGTTGGATACATATCCCAGGGTGCTCAGTGCTTCCCCTGAGAATTAATCTTAAGTATATTTTACGCCTCAGGTCAAAAGTAAATACTAATCAAAATATATTAAACATGAGGTTTTTTCGTTGCCTCTTCCAGAAATAATTACCGAACATTTTCATTTATTGAATTTATTGACTAACTAAACCGTTAAGCCCAGTTCAAGAAAATTCAAAAGCTAGAAATGGGAAAAGGGAATTAATTAATTAAATGTAAATTGTAGTCCTTTTTTGCTCAGTTTTCCTTTTAGTTATCAAACTTTCTAGTATAGCATAAAATAGCTAAGCAAGAGCAAAGTAAAGTCTATGGTTCTTAAATCTACGCACAACTGCATATATTACGGGTAAGTGGACACTTACCTTCCCTCCACTTGCTTAAGTTCTTTCTTGTGCAAGGATTTTCTTTGATCTTTTGGATCGTTCTCGTCTCCCTCGTAGACATCTTATCGCTCGGCTCCCCAAATCCAAAAATAAATACTTTGGGACCAGAAACTATGAGGCACCATTGTACTTTATATAGGGCAGACCCAAATGGGCGCCGAATTTAACATTTAACATTTTAATATATGTACGTATTATTTTTTATTTTAATAAATAAAACTTAGTTTTCAGAAATATTTCCTTAATTGATACCTGTTTATTCATACGGATATGTTATTCAAAGAATATTAAAAATGTATTTTTCGTTAATTAGTTATCTGGATTTGTTGGATACATGGGGCTTATGGGAAAAAAGAGCAGAACTCGAAATAAAGATGGAAACTATTCGTGCACCTTCCAAGACAATGCAATCAGTCTTTTTATTGTGCAATTTTTGTGGAAAGTCGGTCTCAGCTACACTTCAAGAAGATACTAGGATGAGGAATGCATCTTCAAATTTAAACAAAGTACCTACTCATAAATGTCTAAGTTTACATCATTCAAATTCCCTTTTTTTAGCTATCTTCATGTCCTAATTGCCGTAAACCACTTCCTCGATGTTCTCTTTGTCTTTTGCATATGGGGACGACTACCAGTAACTTTCAGCAAGTTAATACAGGAAATGAGAATATTGGCTGGCAATTAAAACCATTTTCAAAGTGGTTTTCCTGGTGTCAAACGTGTCGACATGGAGGACACACAGAACATTTAATTCAGTGGTTTAAGTGCGATTACGCTACCTTTTATATGTATGTGTTTCAAATTAAAGACATAATAATTTTTTGCAGACAAAATATGGAATGCCCTGTTACAGCGTGCTCTTGTAAATGTTTTACTATGGATTTGGCAGTTTCAATGAAGTCCTGAGACTCCTCGAAAAAGTATGCGACAGATATTACTGCTTGTCTTTCAAATGTGTAGTAATGTACAATGACATACGTCTTAAATATAGTATATATAAAGCTAAAGTAACGCATTATCTCAGTGGGAAATGTATATGTAAGAAAATAAATATTCAACACTAGTTTTTGCCCGCGACTTCGTACGCCTACGACCAGAGCTTAATCGAATCTCACCACTCTCTACAGATCGGGACGCGGCGTTACGACGTCTATTAGCAGCGCCATCTAGTGGCAGTTATAGCTAGACAGCGCGAAAATATTCACCATGTTCAAGTATCTACGTATACCAGTTTTCAAGACGATCAGTTGAACGGTATAGAAGTTGATGTGCCATCTATTGGCGAACTATAGCAAAATAAATAGCGCTAAAATATTCACCGTATTCAAGTATCTAGTATAACAATTTTCATGACGATCAGTTGAATGATATAGAAGTTGATGCACTGCAGCGCCATTTAGAGGCGAGTTATTTCAAAATGGATAACGCGAAAATATTCACCGTGTTCAAATACCTACGTATACCAATTTTCATGACGATGTATTGTAGCGCCATCTAATGGGTGGATTTTCCAAATGCAGCCTATATTTTAAGTTAGACCTCTCTCAATACATCGGTGAAAACTGCATTCAATTCCATGCAGTAGTTTTTGTGCGGTGTGTTTGTTCGATGGAATCAGCTTTATTTATTTAAAAAAAAAAAATAATAATAATAATAATAATATAAGACATAAAAATTTAAATGACCTCTGTCTAAGGCCACCAGACAACTTCCAGTGAGAGTGACGCTTTTACAATAATGCTGAGTGTTTTAGGAAGAACACAGTCCTCTTAGTCATTGCAAATACCATTTATAAAATTTAAATTGGCTTAAACTGAACTTTAAAAAAAGTGAGGCTTGTGGGATCCTGGTGTGGCAGCTAATGGTTATGGGTGTAGTTAGGACAAGGGTTAAATTCAAACGGACCGCCCTTGAAGGTTGTTAAGGGATGGAAAAATGTTAGAAATTTAAAACATTTATAAATGATAATGAAATATTTACTGCCGGTGTTAGGTTTGGACGTAAAAGAAAAAACTAATTCAAAACAAAAAAAATTAGGCTCTGCACAGGCGGAGGGCCGAGTAGGATTGTTATTAAATTTCACCGAAAAATTTATTAATCGGATGTCACTTAATAATGCTATTGATTATATACGTGGACCATAAGCTTATGGAAGTCCAATTGAAAAAACTACCTCCACGGAGGTGGAAAATGATACTGCTGATACAGTCATCATTAATTGAAGTTACACACACCAAAATCTCCAGGAAGACTTGTTTTATTTTGTTAAAGAAGCAACTTAATATTTAACAAAATAGTTTCCCGTAAGAGAACATTTTGGAAGAATTAAATGGGAAAAAGAAAAAAGAAAAATTGAATTGGCGGAAATTAAAATGGAGAACTTAGAGAGAAGAATATTATTAGATGATGAACCGAAACTTAAAGAGATGAAGATAGACCTTGAAGAAGAAACACTAGAAATAATGTGTGAAAAGTGCAATTTGAAGTGAAGAGGCCCTATTGTGTTCTAATGGGTTTTGTTGTTTTATTTATTCTTGAATCCTATTCCATTCTACAATATTGGTACTCGTTCAGCCGTATAATTCAATCCAACTAAATATAGCTCCTAATCATTTTTACTTTTATTTTTATTTGAAAATTCTGAAAAAATGCTTATTTTTGAAATGTTTTATATACAGGGTGACCGGAGAACTGACGCCCAAAGGCAAAATTTAGATGCCTCATATTTAGGGATATCCGAATCACCCCCATGTATGTTTCGCGATTTCGAGTTATAATTTTTTTAATGGGTTTTTGAAAATTTTCGACCGGATCGTCTTTAAAAGTTTTTGTTTTCAATTTTTAGAAGGTTTTTTCGCGATTTTTTCTCCTACTACATTTTTTATGAATTGTACTTTCACGCATAAAATAATCAGATTCGTTGGAAGCTGCAAAAGTTTGAACCTAAAATTTAGAATTTACGTTCGAGCGATTCAGACTCGAATTTCCAACGTTAAATTTGAAATCTAAAAAGGCAATTCCTTAGTTCCTAGGTAACTTTAAAAATTGTGCTAGACTCTAAGCTTTCATAATAATACAGAAAACGTAGCACTTAATAGACTATTATTCGCTGAAATCAGACTTCAAAGACGGAAAATGTTGAAATGTGTTTTTGCACGGGACCGGCAGTCCAGTTTCTATACAGGGTGTTGAAAAAGTCCCGGACCGGTTGAAGATTTTGAAAAGTATGCGTCGCTCAGAAAAATGGTTGAGATGATTCACTATTGTCTTCACATGATGATCTTCACTCCGCCTTGCCTTAACTGGTCGGGGTGGACTCTAGCTTCGCTTAACTGACTGGTCTTCACACCTTTACCTTAACTGGTGTAGTCGCTGCAATTCTCTCTGGAAAAAAAACAAAGTTATTAATTTGCTTCGAAACGGAAATTTCATTACTTACCTGTACCTCGGCTCAATTTCGAAATTCAACCGTACCCATACGCATACGATCGAACGTAGTACCAGAATCAGTTACTTCTAAGCTAAATGTTAAAAGTAAAAGCCT
Organism: Machimus rusticus; assembly: GCA_951509405.1. NCBI lineage: Eukaryota > Metazoa > Arthropoda > Insecta > Diptera > Asilidae > Machimus > Machimus rusticus. Next base: position 353,362 of record OX608052.1, on the reverse strand, counting down.
GCTGATAACTATCGGAAAATGCACCAATTTCATACACTGACAAGAATAACATTCGATCGATTGAGTAGTGGTCAACAGGCTCTTGCTTAATAGGACAGTAAGACTGTTAATCAGTCTCTTTCGCAATAAAGTGCTTAAAGTAGTCGGACGTCCTGAGTTTTGCTTTCGGCCCGATCATCCTCAAAGTTAAATTTCTAGCTTCTAATTAAGAAAACCCTACACTGGCCACTTCCGAGGTCAAATTTTTCAAAAGGTCAAGGTCATATCTGGACGTAGAATTTTTTTAGCGTGATCTTTAAGACAGAACTTATTTTTTCTGGAATTGAACGATAATGATGTAAAAAGGGTTGAACCAGGTAAAAGCTGTCCATTAGAGCCAAAAGAAAGGAATGCGGTGCCCCGCGTCCCTGCCTCCCCCAACCCGCTGACCGCGCTTGCACGTTCACCTGTTTTTTTAGTACCGAAGTCAACTTAATACCTAAAGCTGTAAAACAATGATAATTTTTAATAAACATAATATTATATTATTTATTATATTGTTTATATGTAAGGGGGCTTCCCATAAGGAGGGCACTGCGACCAGACGGTCTTTTGTACCATGGCCCCATTAGTGGAGTAGACAATCTGTTACCCTAAGGAAAGCCAGAAGAATTCCGGACCTCAATTGAGCTTATATAGTAGCTCCTTCCCGAAGGTCCTACTTCTAATCCGCGCAAGAGCCGGACAGTGACACATGATGTGAGCTGTTGTTTCTCCGTCCTCTAGACAGAGTCGACATACTGTCTCAACTGACAGACCTAGTTTATTAAGGTGGTGTCTAACCATATGATGGTCAGATAAGTAGCTCACCAATACTCTGAGATCCATTTTAAAACATAATATTACATAAACTATATTTTTTTCTTTTATTTCTTAACAACAACCTCAATGTAAAAACGGGTTTAGGAATATTCTAAGGCACAATAGACGCACAAAATGATGTTAAAAAAGCACTAAAAGGTGTAAAAAAATTACATATCATTTTTTTTTTTTGAAACTCCTATAAAACCAAGGACAATGGTCCTACAACTTTGGTGTCATAATGATAAATGCTCAGATGGACAAGTTCTAAGGCTGCGTGCATAACGCACATAGATCATCGATGAGGGTGGACCATAGAACTGAATAGGACCAGCGCATCATCGCTCAACGTATTATATGAAGCGCGCTTATTCTTTCTGTTAGCTGAAGGACACCGCGCTAAAGATTTCTCTTCAGGGATATTAAAAATAACAGCGCGCTGCAGAGCACAGATGAAGGCGCTTCATTTCTTCTTCTTGGTCGGCACTTTCATATTTGGACCAAAAATGTATGAAAATCGGATGATGTCCTTTTTGAGGAGCAATGCCTACAAGATTTCCTGGGGAAAAAAGTTAACCCTTATTGAAATGTTATATGGTATAAGCACCTAATATCCCTTTTCGAATATTTAAATAAATTTATATTCCTACACAGACCTGTGAAGTACTTAAGTATATTAGGACTTAAGTACCCCTTCAAGTACCAGTACGTGGACTTGGAAAATTTCAAATACCGAGTACTTGTACTTGTACTTAAAAACTTTAAGTACTGGTACTGGTATTGGTACTTATAAGTCCCATATAAAAATTTTAAGTCCTGCTCAAGTACTTCAAGTATGCTTACTTATTTGTGGTACATAATATTGTCTAAATCTTTTGGTTTAAGGTAACGCCTGGGCGTTGCTCGCACTTCAGCGATAAACATAATTATTTCAAATCTCAGAATTTCTATAAAACACAATTAACGAACAATTTATTATATTATTATAAATTTATTATCAGACTGAATTTAATTAAAAATACTTTTTTAAGAAATGTGTAAATAATAATGACTGCGATATCAACTCGTTTAAAATTATGACTATAGACAACAAATATAAACAAACTTAAATTAAGAATATCGCACTAATTATCTTTGTATTTGACTAGATAAATTTACCGGCGCCATAAATTTCTTTAGACGCAAATTGAGTTTCTGATTAAAAACTTAAAGAAATATTCTGTAACTCAAAAACAGCTCTTTCGTTCTTTTAAAATTGAAAAAGTATCATCTAGTGGAAAAAAACAATAAGTTATTAAGCTTTGCCATAAATTAAACACAAATTATTAGTGCTTAAGTAAAATACGTTCACAATATAACGAAACCCTATTTTACTTCAGTAGATGTATCTTAAGTTGTCGTTGCTGATGAAAATGATGACACGTTACACCTTTGAAGTTGAGTAGGTGATTTCGTATTATTAAAATGCATTTCTTGCAACCGAAACAGTTCTCCTACTGTTATAGCTATGTGTACTGCACCTTTACCTTCCAGGACATCAGCGGCACAACATATTAAATTCTATAAAATAATAAAGATTACATTGTAACATTATTAAGATGTTAAATATGTTAGAATAATGTCATTATTTTAAGCTGGTGACATCAAATAATATTGGCCTTATGTAACACATAGTGCCAATAAACTAGTCTGTCACCGACATAAAAAGAATCACGGGTATGGGCCCAGCATGCTCTACAGTTTTGAAGAAGGAACTAAGTGGAACGGAACTACTATATAAGTACTTGTGCTATGTACATATACATATGTATGTATGTGAATTAAGCAAAAATTACATATGTTCATATTAGAAAACATAATTTGAAACAAGTTTATTTATTGATAAAATCACGGATTTCAATGAAACTTTGCTAAAACGAAACTTTGCCCAGTTCAACTGTTAATTGTGATTGTGCAATGAGTGTGATGTAAAGTGATGGCCTAAGCGAAATTTTGTAGAAACTCGCGTTAAAAGTGCACCACACAAAATGTAACCGAAAAATCAAAAACTCGCCCGCGGTTGGAGGGTTAAGTTTATGAATTTTTGAAAAGCACTAGGAAATAGTTCGCCATCCCTATTTTATTAATAAAAATCAAATAGTTGACTTTTTTCATATATAACAATTTCAAAATGCATATTGAGTGGATATTTCAGCCTTTATTGAGTCTCGCTTTAAAATTGCAGACAAACTTTTAATTTGTGTAAATAAATATAAATATATTACTTATTATATATTCTTTTCCTTTAATGTTATATATAATTACCGTTCGTATAGCTCATGTCTTAAAAAGCCTATTTATAAATAATGTTTATTAAAGATTAATTATAAAAGCACTTGATTTTTAAGTTCTTCGTAAATTGTATAAAATTAGAGTAGAAAATATTTGATGATAGAAAATATAAAAATATATAATCCTACAATTATATCAGTTCTATTAAAACTTGCGGGGCTATTTGTTCTCAAAATGCAAATTACAAAAATTTCTTAAAAATGCAAGCCCTTACAGCTAATGATTTCAATCTTCATTGTAATGAAATAGAAAATGCTAGTCCCAATCGATTATAAAGCTTTAATATTTATAAACTTCTTTATGGAGAAATAAAAAGAGAAAACAGTTCAATTTGGTAATGGGAATATTATTAGTAAGAAGAATGTCAAGACAAAGACCGAAGATAAAAATACTGTTAAGATTATTGAATCATAATTACTTGAAGGCTTCCCTTCTTGCTTTAAACTTGGATTATATATACTAAAAATCTTACTATCAGAAGTTACTTTGTTAGTTGCATTACTTTCGAAAAATTCTATACGTTTGGTAACAATTTTTTTTGGCGAATTTTGTTCTTCATTTATATTTATATTGCTTGAATTTTGAAAATTACTTAACTTGTAACATTTACTTGTAGTATTTAAATCATTTACTTTCATAACTTCATTATTTTGAATAATCTCGTTTTCAATAGTTTTACCTGAAGAGTTTTCTAAAGGTATATCATTAGTTTTATCGAACTTTTCATGTGCCTGGTCTGTACAATAACAATTATTTTTTGAATTAATTATAATGTTTACTGAATTTTGTTTTTGAGCATATAACGCTGCATCACACAAGTTCCCGCTCAATGAGATGTCATTACTTCCGTCGGGAAGTTTTACCACATTATTGTCCACAAAAGGACAAGAAAGACTCGCAATTCTCTTATGCATTGGCGATTTCCCTTGCAGTTCAATCTCTCGATTTCCATTTTTGTTGGAGTTGGTTGCAGAGATCACCTGATCTATTTGCTGATGTTGCTGGCGATGAGATATTCCAAATAATGCAGATATTGTTCTATATAGGGCTCTGGGATTTGGTACACATTCCCCCAATGTCTCCTCATTACTGACAACATCCGCACAGGAGCATATCGACTCCTGCAACCAACACCAATAAGAACAGATGAGATAATTTATTAATGTTTTTGATTTTAAGTATACTTTAGGGATAAGAATTTCTAAAGAAAAGATAAAATTTCTAGCAAATTAAATGCCTTATAGTTTTCAGTTTCACACGAGTTAAAAAATGCTTCAATTTGTTTTACTGTTTATATTGTATATAGAACACCTTGGACCGCTGAACTGGTGTTATTGTCTATGACCATTTAATAATTTATCTTATCAAACTAGGTGTACGTGCCGTAACTGTGTGCATGTGCCGGATCTGCGTACACTGATGGAAGTGCGACTATACCCTCCCCGTGGGGGCAGCTGGAAACGGGCACCCGGTACGGTCATGTCTCTGCCGGGTGCGCTGGCTAATGGTAGTCGGGCGGAGAGATGGCAACTCTCTTAAATAAAATGACCACGGTGGACACCAGTCGTGCGTTGACTCAATTCGGCCATGCTGACCGGAGTCGTATTGGCTTAAGCCAGCCTCTCCTGGTAGGGTCACCCATGTCAGACGGGCGATTGACGAGTGCGTGCTAGGACCTCCAACCCCCTAATCCAGGGTGTCATGCGAACCGTGCCCATTGGATGGTTTGCAGCCAGGGGGTAATACCGGCTGTATTCTAATGGAGCCTTCCTGATACCTGTCCGCCTCAGGTCGTAACTATGGACTTACCATGTAAGGGGCGCTGCATGGTGGACTTTCTCTACCCCTGACCACTAGTAGTGCCTTGTCGCGAACGTGGTCATAAGAACCAGATGTTAATGAGTTCTAATAAACCTGCCTCGGATAGTTCTAAGGCCCAGAAGCTATCTTCTTCCTCGCCAACCCGCAAAGGGAAGCGAGCATCCCAGGGTGTTACATCCGCTAACCCCTGCCCCAAACCTTCCGCGGCCAACCTGGAGTCAGCCCGGAAGCACAACCCCACTTCGGAGGCATCTCGCAAAACGACTGCGGCTAGTAAGCTCGGTTGTGGAGATGCTCCATGCGCATCTACAGCGCTTGCGCAAGGCAGCTTGTCCGTGGGCAAACCTGGACCAAGCAATGCCAAGGCGCCTCTTCGGGCACCTCAGCCCTCCACTTCCACCTTGGTGCAAGGCAACTTGGCTCAGGCTAAGCCTGGACCAAGCAAAGTCACGGCACCCTCTAGGGCGTCGCAACCTTCTTCTTCAGTGAAGCGGCGCGGCAAGCCCTCTCTTCAAGCCTTCAGAGAGAGAAGGTCAGCGCATCGGTTCCTAGAAAGGATTAAGGATATTCCGGAGAAGGAACTCTCTGAGAGAGACAAGTCCTCTCTCGCGTGGGCCAACAGAGTGTTGACCAGGAAAAAGGAGCCTAATCCCGATGTAACAGGCAAAAGGCAGCGCTCGCAGGACGAGCCAGCCTTAACCAAACGTCCAAAGACCTACTTCTGCCAGAACGGTCAAGCCGAACCAGCCATTCAGCGAGGTGGCAAAGGATAGCTTGATTCTGGACGTCATCGACCGCAGCGATCCGGACGGCGCCATCTCCGTGGACAACTGGAGATCAGTAAGGATTGCGCTACTTGGTGTCTTTATGGACGTTATGGAAAGAAATCCCGGCCCTACCCCCTGTTGCTCAGATGCTGGGTGGTATCGGGGTCGGGTGAAATTAGTCGCTTGTGAGGATCAGCGGTCGGCTGATCTCTTGCCTGGGCGAAGTCTGGCCGGGTGCGAAGCTCGATGCCGTGTCTAGGGACGAGATCCCGAACAGGCCAAGAGCTAGAACTTGGATCCCGGCGGAGCCCTCCGACCCTGCGAAGATCCTGAAAATCGTTCAAATGTGCAATCGTACCCTTCCAACCCAGGATTGGAAGATTGCGCAGGTTGGCGAGGTCCAGGGTAAGGCTAGGCTGGCCATTGTGATCCTGAATGAGGAATCTCTGGCACCCCTAGCGGCTAAAGGTGGCAAAATCTTTTATGGCTTCGACTCCATCATATTGTCCGTCTACACAAAGGGCAAGAGAGTCGAAGGACCTGATAACGCACAAGACAAGGAGACCAGTACCGCAACAGAAGCTGAGACTTTGACTGGTGCTGAGGAACTCCCCCCACTTTCCCCTTCAACATCCCTAGATGAGGGTAGCGACACGCTATCAGCTTCTGGTTTGTTGGGGGACCTATTCCTAGAGGATGATCCCGAGGAGGATATCCCACTCTCCGACACCGACGACGCCGAAATGACGGTGATTGAGGTGTCCCCTACCCGACGTGTCCAAGCTAAGAGTGGTGCAGATCAATCTACACCACTCTAAGGCAGCGTCCGCTGCACTCCTCCTGCGCCTCTGAGGGAGGATGCTGTTCTTGTCCAAGAACCATTGGTCATTGGTGACCGGGTTTGCGGACTCAACTTGAAGGGCTACTGCAACTTCTATATGAAGGGAGTAAGTAAACCCAGAGCTTGCATTCTGGTAAGCACCACCTATAATGCCTTTATATTGAACCATTTCAGTGACAGAGATACGGTGTCGGTTATGGTGGAACTTGGTGCGGACAGTATCTGGCTGGCGTCCTCTTATATGGCTCATGACCATGAGGAGCCCCCTCCACATGAAACCTTGCGGAAAGTCGTCGCAGAGGCAGCTAGGCGTAAGCAGGCGTTGGTGATTGGCGCTGATGCGAATGCCCACCATACGGTCTGGGGTAGCTCGGACACAAATGATAGAGGTGAGTCTCTTCTCCAATATCTCCTTAGTTCCAACCTTCAGGTGTGCAACGTGGGTGATGAGCCCACATTTGCTAACTCTGCGAGACGGGAGGTTCTCGATGTAACTCTTTGTTCCGAGAACTCCGCCCCCATTGTGAAAAACTGGAGGGTTTCTAAGGAGCCTTCGATGTCCGACCACTCATACATTGAGTTCGGACTGGATCTGCTGAAACCAGCTCGCAACCCCTTTATTAATAGGAGGAAAACGAACTGGGACAAATACAATTTGGCTCTCCAGCAAGCTTTACCGATTGAAGGACCACCGGTCATCTGCGGATGGCAGGACATTGATGGGGCGGTAAGCGTACTGACTGGAGCCTGCAATAGAGCGGCCAAAAAGGCCTGCCCCTTGTGCCAACCCAGGGGCAAACCCAAGCCCCCATGGTGGACAGATGAGATCACGGCACTCAGGAAAAAATGCCGCAAACAGTTCAACAGGGCCAAGAGCACCAATGAATGGTCTGCCTATAAAGAGAGCCTAAGGAACTTTAAGAAATCCCTCAGAAGGGCCAAGAGATCCTCGTGGGAAAGATTTTGTAGCGGAGTGGAAAAGGTATCTGAAGCCAGTCGCTTAAGGAAGATACTTTCCACTATGCCATGTGCACCCGGTCTTCTGATGAAGCAGAATGGAGACTGGACTTCAACGAGCATAGAAGCTCTCGAACTATTGACTGAGACTCACTTTCCTGGTTGCTCAGACAACCATACTGTGACATCAACGGTCACTCAGGATGCTGGGGATCTTGCTCTAAGAGTACTCAGCCGCGAAAAGCTCGACTGGGCTATTAATAGCTTTAAGCCGTACAAGTCACCAGGCTTGGATGGTATTATTCCGGCGGAGCTCCAGATGGCTTCTGCGTTAATCAGTCCTTGGCTGTTAGTTATATTGGAAGCCTGTCTACAGTTCTCGTACATCCCTAGGTCTTGGCTGGAGGTGAAGGTCGTTTTCATTCCGAAAGGGGGAAAGGCCTCACACAGTAAACCAAAGGACTTTAGGCCGATTACTCTTTCATCTTTCCTGCTTAAAACCCTGGAAAGGCTTTTGGACGTCTACATCAAAGATAATATTGATCCGAGTAGGCTGTGTCAATCTCAGCATGCTTATACCAAGGGCAAATCCACCGAGACTGCCCTGCATGCTCTTGTTGATCAGGTGGAGAAATCACTTCTCTACAAGGATTTTACACTGGCGGCCTTCCTTGACATCGAGGGCGCCTTCAACAATATAAATCCGGAGGCAATCACGGACGCACTAAGAGGCCTGGGTCTGGATGAGTCGGTCATCGGACTTATTGGCTTGATGCTCGGTTGCAGAGTCATTAATGCCACTATTGGAGCCAGTTCCATTAGAAAGTACGCAGCAAGAGGCACCCCACAGGGTGGAGTCCTATCGCCGATTCTTTGGAACCTGGCTCTCAATGACCTTCTTATGGAGATAGACGGGTCCGGATGTAAAGTGGTTGCTTACGCCGTCTCGGGCAAGCACTTGAACACCCTGTCGGAGGTGCTTCAACGCGCTCTAGCCAAGTTAGCACGATGGTGCAACAGATGTGGGTTAGGTGTCAATCCGGATAAAACCGAATTGGTGTTGTTTACTAGGAAGCACCGAGCTCCCTCCTTCACTATGCCAACACTTAAAGGTGTCAGCCTCAAACTTTCAGACCAGGTTAGGTATCTTGGTTTGATCATTGATAGGAAACTAAGCTGGAAAGCTAACATAGAGGAGAGGGTACGTAAGGCCACAGTTGCCTTGTACTCTTGTAAGAAAGCCGTCGGAAGGAGGTGGGGCTTAGAACCCCGTATCATCCACTGGCTTTATGAGGCCGTTATTAGGCCAATTCTTTTTTATGGAGTGCTGGTCTGGTGGCCTGCTCTTGATAAGGTTTGCAACCGGACAGTCTTGGAGAGGGTTCAGAGATCTGCGTCTTTGCTGATCACAGGCGCCCTTAGATCCACCTCCTCTAAGGCGCTAAGCACCATCCTCCATTTAATTTCGCTGGACCTGTTTGGTAAGCAAACAGCAGCAATCTCAGCCACTAGGCTCAATGCGGTTCACCGCTGGACGCGTACGGACTATGGGCATGCTAGGATTCTGGGGCCACGTAGTTCCAAGATTGATTATATTATTCCCAAGCCTTTCCCTCTAGGCAAGAATGGGAGGAGGGTTTAGTTCTACAAACAGGGGAGGATCAGATTTTCACTGACTGTTCCAAAAAGGATGGTAGAGTTGGTGGAGGTGTGTATTCCGAACAGTTGGGTATTGAAATCTCCTTCCGGTTGCCAGACCACTGTAGTGTATTTCAAGCGGAAGTCACGGCTATTTCGCAGGCTATCGCACGGCTGAAGGCCACAGCAAAGCCTCTGTCCAGCATATGCATTTATAGCGACAGTCAACCTGCGATCAAATCGATTGCAGGTGTCTACACGACATCCAAGGTCGTTGCGGACTGTCGTACGGAACTTTGCAGCATTGCTGCGTCCGCCAGGATCAATCTTGTCTGCCGGCCATTTTGACATTCCGGGCATAACCCAGAATCCGGGTATTCCGTTCGCCTCAAGCAAGCGGATTATACAAGAGTCCTTCCTGGAAACGGCTAATCACAGATGGAGGGATGAACCCACCTGTGTGACGACCAAACTTATTTGGCCCTCTTTTGACCGTAGCAGGTCAAGGAGTCTAATTTCGCTCAAAAGAGCTACCATAAGCAATGTAATGGCGGTCATCACGGGACACTGTCTCATCGGCAGACACGCCAGTAGGATGGGGGTGACCACGCATGACTTCTGCAGAAGTTGCCTCAATGAAGAAGAGGAAGAAAATACTCTTCACTTCCTGTGCCAGTGCCCAGCTTTAGCGGTGCGCAGAAACCAGAACCTGGGCTCCCCCTTCTTTAATGATCTGTCGGATTTGAGCTCCGTCAGGATTAAAAACCTGGAGCAGTTCATTAAAGACTCCAAATGGTTCGAGGGTTAGTTCTTAGGGGGTCTTGTCCCATGTGGTATCACAATGGGCCTACTTTGGCCTAGGTGTGCCTTCTGGCAGCCACTTCAACCTAACCTAAGATACCTGGATGTGTCCAATGATGCCTATGTTTTTGGAGTGAAATTTAAATAGACACAGGCAAATCATATCATCTAGGAGAACACTTTTATGAAAACAGAATTAACTTAACCTCTGCAAATTTTAAGATGAAAAAACGATAATAACATAAATAATGTAATTTTAAGATCAAATGTTCATTTAAATTGAAAGGGCATTTTTATTTATTTTACAGCCTCTCTGTATATTCACATAAATTTCTTAAAAGATGAAACCGATTTTCGTTTATGGTTAAATTAATTATTTTTAGGGTATTTTAAAAAATTCACAGCTACGCATCCAATACATCCGCAGGCAGACAATAAGTTGGGTCGTAACAATCGGCTTTTAAAGTTGAACGCAGTAAAATCATCTAGCTGAAGCGATTACACGATTGGCATACCTCATTTCAAACCTTAACAAAACATCCTGTATATTGTGAATATAGTGCAAGGTGTATCGTGAATAATAAGCAATAAGGGGCGGCAGCAAATTAAAGGAATTTCTTTTCATCGGCAAATCAGAATTCGAAATAACTTTGTAGAAGTGATTTCTACATAGCTATGTATAGCTTTTATTGTTCTACATACTTTAAATATACATATTAAATAAAAGAGCGTCATCATGATACACCCCAGTATGGCTGGCTAATTGCAGCAATAAAATAAATTTTATTAACTTTTTTATGACTTCTGTGAAACAATAAATAAAAAACTAATTACCCTTGTATGCTAAGTAAGCAAACATTTCCGATCGTTTTCATGGGAATGCTTGTTTAACGAATTTTGCAATTAAAAAGCAATAAAACAATAAGATACCAATTAGGATTTTTTAAGGAATAGTTTTTCTACCTCCATTATATGTACCTGTACATGTTGTACCTTGTTGATTTTTTTTTTTTTTTTTTTTTTTTGTAGAAAGCGGGATGCCGTTACGCACTAGGGAGGCCCTAGCCTAGAAAATTAATATGATACGCAATTCGATAACAACACCAATGCACTTAATTACATGAATTTCGGAGAATTTTAGGGAAATTTTTATTTTTATATTCCCACTTTTGAAAGTCAATGTTCCTGCAGTGGTAGGTGGAAGGTCAACATTGTTGACATTTTTAAAAAGCACATTAGGGGAGTAGATTTTTGTGGTGAGTTGAATGTCGCTGCGTTCAGTAAATCAAAAGATAACAATAAAATAATTATGCAGTGCCTCCGTATCCATCGACCTGATCGGTCGATTCTTTTTGGACGGAGATCTCCATCCAAAAAGCTCTGTGATTGTTATCATCTTTTTCGTCTGCTTTTGAGGTGTTCATATGGAAAACAAAGTCAATTGTTTAATTGGGTTCAAATAAAAATTGAGCTCGTATCAATTTGTAATTTGTAAATGAGTAAAATGATCATTCCTTTGTGTAATTAACGGAAGAGCATAACGGTCTTAGACGAAATGATAGCTACAAGGGGGCATGTTAAATAATAATTTTAAAGGAGTTGAATGTTAATTGCGATCAATATCGCCAGACGTAAAAAGTGGTGTAGTATCATACGAATTTGAGATTCGTCGGGGAGAAATGCTTTGCAGCCAGTGTAATTTCCTTTTAAATTGTTGGATCAGTAATATGATTGAATTTGGACGTAAAATGTTGGGGAGCGTGGAAAGAATTCTTTTAATGTGTGGATTCAAATGGGTTAAGTAATGTGTGCTGACTTAAACGTTACTATTATTATTATTATTAGGGGGCTTCCCATAAGGAGGGCACTGCGACTAGACGATCTTTTGTACCATGGCCCCATTAGTGGAGTAGACAATCTGTTACCCTAGGGAAAGCCAGAAGGTCACCCACAGAAGAATTACAGTTGAGCTCAAGAGCTCCTTCCCGAAGGTCCTACTTCTAATCCGCGCAAGAGTCAACGAGATGTGAGCTGTAGTTTCTTCGTCCTCTAGGCAGAGTCGACATTCTGTCTCAACTGACAGGCCTAGTTGATTAAGGTGATGTTTAACTACATATTGGCCAGATAAATAGCCCACCAACAGTCTGAGATCCGTTTTACTCAGGTCGTTGGTGTTGGTGTATGAAAAGGGTTTAATAAGATCCTTAGCTTGCCGTAACCCTGGAGCATTATTGGATTTGGTTTATTTTAAACCATCCGTCCACCACTCTTTTGACCCCTTACGGGCCAGCTCTTCTGCGACTTCATTACCCTCAACGCCAGAATGCCCCGGTACCCAAACGAGTGTGACTCTGTTAGAGGCAGCCAGGCGTTGAAGACAGGCCGTTACTATACGGGATTAGAATTTTGTCTGGGCTGTACGGGACGGACCACGTGGTGCGGAGGGATGTGCATTGTTTCTTTTGGACAATGTGAAGTGGAACTGTGTACCGGATGAACTTTGGACAAAGCTTCAATTTGGTAGATTTGAAAATACGCTCGGATTTGACTTAAACTTTGAGCCCACACTCAAATTTGGGGGCACTGGAATTTTAACTCGGTTTTGACTTTAAAGTGGTGTGTAAAAATTGTAAGATATGGTTTAAATCCCGGACTTGACACTAGAACTACCTACCAATACTAAACTCTATTTGACGGCACAAACTTAACTATCAAAAACCAAGCCAATATAAAGTGTGAATGTGACATTGTCATTAGAATTTCCTAATAGAACTCCTATAATAAACTGTGTTTGATGGCACTGGCTTGGCCCCAAATTAAAATATTTTCTTGTTGGAGTTTGGTTAAACAATCTTAGGTTAGTGGTCAATGTGGCCCAAGTTGCCGTGACCATAAAGTTCACCCTTTAGCGGCGCCCTTTTGGTAAACTAAAAACAACAGAAACAACAACAACTAAAATAATGATATGCATCCCCTGCCATACAATTGTTTCTTTGTTTAGGTCAGATATTTCATCCCACTTATTTTGGCATACTCTTAAAAAGATCAACCTGTATACCAAATTTCATGAAAATCTGTTCAGCAGTTGCGGAGCTGCGAAGTTGGTGTATACATATGTTCTCATAAGTATACACAAACTTTCGAAACATGACGCAAATAAATTAATTTAGATATAAATCAAATAAACGGAACTTAGTTTGGTCATATTTAGGTATACATTCCTCTATTATCTATTCATATACGAAAGATTTAAATGAAAATGAAATGATTTAAAAAATATATATATCTACCTCATCCACACCAATCTTACGGCAAGCTTCCAAGAAATTGTCCACATTTCTACGACAACGGGCCATCGTCAATTTTGCCTGAAATAAATAATAACAATTTCAAATGCTTCTTTATGTAAAATACATATGCCAAACAGCATTGTTATTTACCAATACGAAATAAGAATTAAATAAGCCGTACTATTAGATCAAACTATAAATAATATACGTTTTTTATTCACTTTTATGAGCTGTAAGTCAAAAGGGGAGGGGATAAACTACATGCATCAACCTGCTATAAAAGTTGGTAGTGAATTCACATTGTTTTTATTCTTAGTGCAAGCTTTAAGAGTGCAGATACATTTTTGCAGCTACATATGAAAATTGTACTGGAAGTGAAAAAGGAGGATATTCGACTTTATGATTTCAAAAACGCGATGGGAAATGCGAAGAATATTTATAAGTACATATATCACGCAATAACCACAACACAGTATCAACGAAAGTTCCAGAAATTCTGAGCCAAAAACTACAGCCTAGCGTGGCTATATCCTAATGCGCAAAATATGTCGATTAACGAAGGCCTGTATGACGCTCTAATTAAGACTTTATAACTGACTGAGGCCAAAACCGTCGTTGTTATTTATTTGATGTATGGAAAAGATCTATTCCCAGCAGTTCGAACTATAGCTTAATTAGATGGAAAATCATTTGGACGAACAAAACATAACTTCTACAGACGAACACGAACAGTATTGAAGGAGTACTTTTCGTCATAAACACGATAATAAAATGATAAAAGACAAATAAAATGGCATTAATTTTGGGAAGATCCAATTTGTTTCGGGAGAGATATGTGTGGGGAAGGAGACTGTAATATTGACAAAAAGGAAAACAAAAGTGATTTAAACGAGTTTTCAATCAACTTACCACTCCTGGTGATGGCACATGGATGCTAGCAACTGACCTTGGTCGAACATAATTAGCCAAATGACATAAAATAACACCATCTGCGAGAGCAGAAGCCAAATCATCAGGAAGATTCATTTTCAACCGTGTCTCTATAATCTAATAAAAAATATATTTAAGCTTTATATTTTTTATCTGCAATTTCTTTTTTTACATTTCTAAGTTGCGAAATTAACTCTGTCTCCTCTTTTTGCCTATCAAACTCTCTTCTCATGGTAAAAGATAATTTCTCGGATGAGTTTTCCGCATTCCATAAAGGGCTTCTGAAAAAAAAGAATAAATAACATCAGACGCGCAGCTAGCCAGATTAAATCCTCCATCGCCCCGAAATATTTTAAGTTATATGTATGTATTTAAAGATTTTAAAATAAAATTAAAAACAAATAAATCATCCAGAATACGCACTAAATACGTAATTAAAAACCCACCCACCCCTTTCATTAGCTCCACAATTTTTTTCTTAATTTAAAACAGAATTTTAGTCCCAAATTTCAAATACATATATACATATATATATATACTCATCAAAAACATTAAAGGATATTAATAAGTTTGTTACCGGCGCTTAAGACTTCTTCTTATGACTTAAAATTACATTTTTTAACATTATATTTATAATATTGAAAGAAAGCAAAATAAGCACTTTTCCAAACTGACGCATATTTGTGGCGTTGGGCTCCCAGAGAAGAATTAAGACGACGCATGTATGCTGCGCTAGTAGCGAACGTGTTAAAATATGCAAAAATTGTTGAAATGTTTGAACAGTTATAGCTTAGCGAAAAATTTGACTGATCCAAAGTATTTTTGAATGCTTATATCTTCTAGGTTTTGAATTAGAAGTTTAAACTACTAATAAAAATTATAAATAATCAGGGGTAGTAAATATTGATTATGCTTCACACCACATCACATAAAGTTACACTTCGTATTAAATTAGCAATTGCATCAATAAGTGTAATGAACACTTGAAATATGTATATTCAAACTTACCGTGACAATTTTAATTTAGCTGCTTTCACAATAGTTTCGGCTTTATTAGTTATCAAGCACTGGTTACTTAACGAAAGTCCATTACATTTAAAAGGGCTGCTAGGTTTTATGTACTCACTGCATTCAGTATCCGATTCAACTTTAGACTCTTCTGTTTTCTTTAACTTTAGATTTCTTGATGGCGTTACTTTTTGTATTGGCTTTTTTGTTTGACATGGATTTTCTTCAAAAATGCTAAGATTTTTAAGGGGTACTGCCGAGTCATCTAAGCTTTCGTTTTTGCTTTGACAATCATGTTGAATGCCATTTAATCTAGAAGAATTATCAGTATTTGTTAATTCTTGATCTAATAATAAGTTATTTGTGTCACTGGTAGCTTCATTTAAAACTCTTTGCTGAGACTTTGTTCGATATACACTAATTGTTTCCTGATTTCTTTGCTGCCTTAAAGCTTCTTTGTACTCCCTGCAAAATGTATAAGCATACATTCATGGGTAGAACTATTAATTTGAGTAAAGTCATACCTGTACGTTTGAATGTTGCAGAAGTCTTTATTTTTCACGTCAATTTTTTGACAATCAATAACATCATCATCGACACATAAGCTAGAAGGACAAATATTTAGAGTAATATACAAAATATATCAGCATTCGAACCTATTATTACTGTCTATGATCTCAGAATCTTTTACTATATCCACAGGGTTTGATGAATTTACTGGCCACTTATTATTTGTATTCAACACTGTTGACGAGTCGGAGTTTGATAGTATATTATTTGAAGTTGGCGACTTTTGAGAAAAATTTCCATTTTTAACGTTTGCTGAAAGTTTTAAATTCTTGAATTAAAAACAATTTCGGAGTTATATTTTAAAGTACAATAGAGATTTTCTATGCTTTTATTATTTTAGTTCGCTCTTTTGTTTATCTGTCAACTTCAAAGATAGCCCCAAACCTTTCATTAAACTCAACAACACTTTCCAAATTAAAATAATTTCTCGAGATTGGTAATATTTCATGACATTTGATTTATTGATATTGATTTTTTCTGTTTAAATCGTCAGGGCGGTCTAAATAATCTGGATATGCTCAAACTTTATTTCAATAATGGACAGAAATTAATAGTTCTATAGCCTATCGATGACGAGTCTCTACCCATGTTTGCCTTGCAAATTTTAAAAAGACTTCAATGTGACGGCGTAAACGTTTTGGAGCTAACTTCATTTTAGTCCCGCGAATATTGAAACCCTTTGAAGAGCCCTTCAGACGGTCGTTCTCGACACTATTGTTTTAGAAAGTGCAGCTAATTTCGATGAATTTTCGAAAACGCTCCTTGTAATCAAGGTTTTGTGACGTCGTAAAGTTTGGGGTGCCTCTGCAAAAAACGGCGCCAAAAATAAATATTTGGAAAGCTTCTGTATTAGAAAATGTTTTGTATTCAAAGATTGATACCGCGCTTCCTTAGAGTTAAGTTAATTTAATTTATTACATTTCGCTTCATACTTATTTAATTTATATTCAAAGTGTCGGGTAAAAAAAGCAGCCGATTCAAATCAAGAGCAAATTTTTGATTGCGTTATTCTACGCTTTACTTTGTACAGAAAAATGCTTGCCGCCATATTAATGTTTTATTAAATTATTAAACAAAACTACTCTGCAAAGTTTAAACTTTACAATAATTATTTCCGAGTATGGCCACTGTTAATATGATTGGGCTAATGTTCATTTCTGCATAATATAGTAGTATTTTCAACTAATAAGGTTTGGTCCATAAAGTTAAGAAAAGTAAATAAAATTAAAATATAAATATTACCATTGGTGGTATCTTGGGACCAACGTTTATCCACTCCATCACTTGTGCAATACCCTGAGTCTACGTGATATCTGCGTGTTTTATTGTCTTCGACTGTATTTGATATATTGCGTGGCGTACGTCGTAAAGTTGCGAATCCATCTGCAGTGCATCCTGTTTTCCTCTCATCTTTAAATGCTTGTGTTTCCAAAAATTTCAAAATATGTACTAATCCTCGTATGCACAGCTGTAAAGATTTTTAATTCGTACTTTATTTAATTTTATTATTACTCACAACTTACACTTGCTGGCGGTGAAGTAAGCGGATTATTTTCTAACTTTAAACTTACTAGAGATGTCATTTGTCGTATTTCGTTTGGCAGAGTAGATATTCGATTGTTACTGATATCTAGGGATACCAATGACAAAAAAGTCAACTCTAAGAAGAAGAAATGTTTAATTTTATTAAAACAAATTAACAATTACTGCGGCGCATTTTACCCCTAGGTAAATAAACTAGCTGATTACTTCTAAGACAAAACGATCGTAAATTTTTTAAATCTCCAATTCTTGGTGGTAAATTTCCAATTTGATTACATGAAACGTCTAAATCTGTAAGTTTCTCCATACGTCCTAATTCATCAGGCAAATTTGTTAATCTGTTATGTGCAACTAATAACACTTGAAGTGGTAAGAAACAAATTTCACGAGGCAGTGAAATTAGCTGATTATTTCGAAGATCCAAATAAGTTAATGACGTAAGTCCTTTCACAGTTTGGGGAACTGTTTTGATAGTATTATGATACAATAACAATGTTTCTAAAAATACGAAATTTGTTATCTCCTCCGGAAGCTCACAAAATCGATTTCTGGATAGATCTGCAATTAAAAGTAAAAACTTTTATTACTTCAAATAATTTCTCTTAGGAAATTCATTTATAGTGATACTATTATTATAAATATAATTCTAGCAAAACAGACCACATAGATAAAAATTGTAATGAGTAAATAAATAGATTTCCATTCTGATCCAAAAACCTGAGCAGTGGTCTTAATTTTCACATTGATAAAATATGCCTACTTTCGTCCAATTGCTACCGATTTTATACCTCAATCAGACACCATCACAAGCAAGCAGAATTCGTTTGTGGAATCGCAATCGATCTTTGCAAATTCAAACAAGTTGCACTTTTCTTGTATAAAACTTGCATGCAGGCAACAAGACAAAACTTGTTTTGCAAGTTTATCCCGCAGACACTTTATTACTTCGTAGCATACACCCGTTCCATTCATAGCAATTATTACTTAATCGAGGTACTGCAAATTATGTGCTCCTATTATATTATCATATTGGATCGACTTTAGAGAGTTTAGTTAGTATTATAATGCTGTAAATCTATTATATATATAAAAATGGACGTGTGTGTGCCTATATTTCACTCTGCAGCCAAAACTACCCATCACAGATGAAAAGTGTTTGTGTGGGGTAGTAACCCCAAGCTTCCCATCGTGCACTATGGTGGTTGCGAGTCGATAGCTATAAGGGTGTAAAAGATATGGGGGTTGAAAAAAGTTAACTTCGAAAACGTGTGACTCTAATTGAGCCGTTGAGAATCGTAGTGGCGTAGAAGAGAAATTTCTCGAAAGTTCGATTACTTTCTGGAACTATCTAAAAGATTTGAGAAATTACATGAAAGTTCGATAACTTTCTGGAACTCTCTAGAAGCTTTGAGAAATTCCTCGAAAGTTTGATAATTTTCGGGAACTAACTAGAAGATTCGAGAAATTTCTCGAAAGTTCGATAACTTTCTGGAACTTTCTAAAAGATTCGAGAAATTTCTCGAAAGTTCGACAACTTTCTGGAACTATCTAGAAGATTTGAGTTTCTCGAAAGTTCGACAACTTTCTGGAACTCTCTAGAAGATTTAAGAAATTTCTCGAAAGTTCGATAACTTTCTGGAAGATTTGAGATTTTTCTCGAAAGTCCGATAACTTTCTGGAACTATCTAGAAGATTTGAGAAATTTCTTTAAAATTCAATAACTTTCGTTCGATAACTTTCTTTAAAAATGATTCCAATTGGTCTAGAACGTACTGAATTTTTCTATAAATTTCAGAATGATCTGGAAAGTTCTAAAAGATATTTAAATGTTAATTATTTAAAAAAAGAATACTAATCGGCCTCTAGAATGTTCTGGATTGTTCAACAAATTTCGAGACTTAAAAATGATTCGAATCGGTCTAGAATGTTTTGGATTGTTCTGGAAATTTCGAAAACATTGTGAAAAATTCTAAAATATATTTAAATGTTTTAAATCAGTGAAATATGATTCTAATTGGTTCAGAACGTACTGCAAAATTCTAAAATATATTATAAGTAGTTAATCACACTAAAATTATCGGAACAATACAAAACATTCTAGAACGATTAGAATTAGTTTCAAGTGATTTACGACATTTAAATATATTTAGAGCTTTTTAAAACGTTTTCCAATTTTTTTGAAAATTAAGTGGGTAGTGAGGATGGCTTCTGAGACTATATAAGACGAAATGTGATGCACATGCTTCAGTTTATAAGTGTGCGACGAAAGATAATTTATAAAATTCATTAAAAAAAACGTGTCCTATATTGTACTACCAAAAAATAACCCAGCGAAGCGGGTGTTTCCAGCTAGTAAATTTATAAAATTTGACCGATTGATACAATTAATAAATACGTCAAAATAAATGTGTTCTCAAAATATTAAAATATCAAAACAGCACCTCTTTAAAAATGCTTTAAGTAAGGGCAATAATGAAGCAAGTTCATTTTTCACATTATGTTTATATAGACAAGTCGTGCACATTAACGATATTAGCTATATTAGTACAATGTCATCTTTCTTTGAAAATTGAAAGCTTGTAGAGCATACTGTGAAAGTGGTTAAGAAAACGATTAATGAAGGAAATATTAAAGAAATAAGAAAGTGCCTCAAAATGTGTGTTTATTAATGCAACTTTAGGAATTATTAAAGGCTGCTTTATTACAAGGAGGACGATATAAACAACGCGCCCAAACAGGAAAGAATGGACAGCAGAATCAAATGAATTCTCTTTTTGGCGGAAGAATTAGAAATTCATGTATAACAAATTTGAAACATAAAGGTTCTAACGAATTTTTAGAGGATTGTGATCCAATGAAGAAATCGAAGAGTGCAAAGAATAAAGTAATTTCAAGAAACACCAATCTCACGGAATGGTTTGCAGAGAAAGTTATGTCGGATTTGGATGAATTTAAGGAGTGGGACTTTGGCTGCACCTTGAGGTAGGTAGTATTATATATTACAATTAATATCAACAAATATACATCCCTGTCGGGTTAATTTTGCATTGAACTAGTACCGGTTATTATGAATAAGCATGCTTGCTTTAATGTTCAAAATAATGATAAAGCGTGTTTTGCTTTGGCAGTAGTGTATGCATTGCACCCTCTTCAAAAACATCCATAACGTGTTACAAAGTACCCTCACTATTCTACTGTATTAAACTTAGAAGGAATCACCTATTCTTTAAGCATCCCAGGCATAAGAAAATTTGAAAAACAGAACCATATGAGCACAAGTGTCTACGTTCTCAACAATACTAAAGGAGACCTTTCCGTTGCATCGACAAGGCTTACCAAGGATAAGAAAAAAAGCATGTTAACCTTTTTTTGGTGCAAAATTGCTATGATGAGGATAAAGGCAGAAATTAAATTAAATATCATCACAGATAAATAATACAGATTCCGAGTCGAATAGGCAAGAAATTTTCAAAGTTGCCGAATTGCCTTTTACTTGGGCACATGCATATAGCTACATTTTATCTCTCAGAAAGCAAATAAATAAGAATAGGAGAGAAATAACTAATGAAACATTTTGCAACCTCAGGCATCAATTGGTCGAGAGCCGCAACATCAGCAATATGAATCAAAGCTGAAGCCTCTGCGCTTGCCCACTTGGTCGAGCGCCAGGACACGAGAGCAGCGAAGTGTTCGTGGGCGCCGACTCGAATGAAAGTGAGGCGTAAGGGAACTTCAATGTTGCAACATTTCCATCCTTTTCTGTATCAATATACACTGATGCTGAAAAAGGGAAAAAGAATGCGCAAGGGGATTATTCACGCATACTAGAAAAATTAGCGAAGCGAACGAGGGAAAAATACAATAATTCAATGGTATTGATCAATCTGCAGAACAAGACTTTTTCCCTTCTTGGACTGCGATTTGCGAGATATCGTTGGAGCATTTCCGATATTTATAATTGACTTGAAATGTGCTTATTTTGCAAGGAGCGCATCTGGTTTTAAAACTCCACAAAAACAGGCTGAAAAATATATAGAAATATAAAACACTAGCACCGAAATGTAGGTACCGACGAAGGATTGAACCCGGGCACCTTGCGTGATAAGCATGTCTACTACCCCCGGCACTACTCTTCTTCTTCTCGGGCCGTATTAAAAAAGTTGTATATAAATTATGAGCTCCCTCACAGATTCTCTAACTGCTCTAACACTCCTATATTTTTATATTTCCATTTCTTTCGCTCCTTCAGTTCGATTGTGGCATAGTTGCTAGAACACAAGTGAGCATTTTTGAGGAAAAGGGCTGCTTTGTAAATATTCATTCCCAACATTTATTTGCTGCGCAACATTACTTGGCTAGAGAGCCGAAAACTTGGCTAGCGAAAATGTTGCATTGGTTCGATTTTTTAACATGGTGACTGGGCATCTATATTACAGTCCCTGGCCAAAAAATTACAAACACTTTGAAAATTTTATAAAGTTTTTATTGAATTACATTTTTCAGTAGAAAATCTTATATATTTATCAAAAATTTATATATAACATCAAAGAACAGTTCATTAGGGAAGTGACCTCAATAATAATAATAATATTAATTAATATTTAGTGTTGCCATGCTTTACTGATTTGAATGCTTCTATTTTTCTTGGCATGATCCCTATGCAAGCTTTGATAGAATCTTTTATTTCAGGCGCCTCATGCCATATTTTTTTAAAGTTTTGGATCAAAAACGGCGATAAGTATTATTTTCTTTGTAAACGAGCCTTTTAAGTACATGCCACACATTTTCAATGGGTTTTAAAACGGGTGAATTTCCTGGCCATGGCAAAAATGGAATTTTTTATCAGAATGAAATTTTTTACAGATTTCGCGGTGTGGCATGGGGCTCCATCTTGCATAAAGATAAACGAAGATGTCCAAAAGCCGATTTCATCAAAATATGGTAGCGTCACGGTCTCCAAAACTTTTTTATATTGGTCCTGTTTCATGGTCCCCTCGACGAAATAAAGTGGTCCTGGTCCGTTAACAGTAATTGCTCCCCATACCATTACAGATGGTGGATGCTTGATGGTTTTCTGAAAGCACGACGAATGAAACTTCTCTCCCATGCGTCTTCTCACACATCCACCGGCGTCTGTAAGGCATTG
This sequence comes from Machimus rusticus, assembly GCA_951509405.1. Classification (NCBI taxonomy): domain Eukaryota; kingdom Metazoa; phylum Arthropoda; class Insecta; order Diptera; family Asilidae; genus Machimus; species Machimus rusticus. The sequence goes on along the minus strand of OX608052.1, from coordinate 330,880 downwards.
GAACGACGTTTCGTCTGTAAACGCTACCTGAAAAATAACTAAAAAAATAAAATATTGAAGTTAATGCTTTTAAATTTAAGGATTCTGGAGGAATATCAATATTTATTTTTTTCCAGTATTCTGCACTGAATTGTGAATATTTAGCAGCAAATGCAGTCTCGCTTTCTTCATCCTGTTAGTTAAACGTGGCTTTTTTACTGGTCGTCTGCATTGAAAGTTGGCATCCATCAATCTCCTTCGCAAAGTTCGGGGAAATTTCCACGCCATCATCATGGATCATTTTGTGGAGTTCCCACAAAAGTGGCCTGCGGTCTGCAGCAGCAATTGACACCAACTTGCGTTCTGTTCGAGGCGTAGTTATTTTTTTTCGTCCACAGTTTGTCCGCTTTGAAGATGTTACCGAAGAATTTTCCTTCGTTTTTTTCGAAATTTTGAGCACTAAATACGGCGAAACTTCCTGAAGACGAGAAATTTCTCTCATTGAGTCATTCCCTGTTCTAAGTAATGCAGCAATTGCACTTTTTTCCTCATTGGGGTTATCTGCATTACGTCCCATTATGAAATCTGTACAAAAATGCTAATTTTCATTATCTTGCCTTTTTGTACCGTAATAATGTCTCAAAATGCAGCAATTTGACTACTTACACAGCAATTCAATGTTGAATTCCTAAAATCTTTACAATCAAAACCAAATTAACACAAATTTTTAAAATAAGACACAAAAATAACACAGTTAATTAACCTGAAGTACTTGAACAACTGACACCTCTAACACGAAACAATCGCAATTTTATACTTTTTTAACCTGGAAAAAGGATCAAACCATCATTTTCCGTAAACTAATTAGGTAAACCCGACCAATAACCATTAATAGGCTAAAGAGGTATACAAGAAGAAATGATGAAGAGAATTGCAGGCAATGATGAAATTTATAAGTGTTTGTAATTTTTTGGCCAGGGACTGTATTTATCTGTGATATCATTATGTTTGGATAAAAAATTGTCTTGTTTGGCATCGTCTGAATTATCTAATCATCACAGTAGAAAATTCACTGCTTTCATTATTTTTATACTTCTGCTCATTTGGAGAAACATTCTATAGGTTGTACAAAAAAATAAACAACTACAAAGTGATCTTTCCAAAGCAAGGCAAGTTTAAATTTGAGAACTTTAAAAACAAGGAACGGTGCCCATTTATTATCTACGCTGATTTTGAATGCATTTCAAAGCCGGTCTCATATAAAACTTTTCATACCAAACGTTATCAGCAACACGAAGCACGAAGCGTTGGATACTAAATGCTCCTACGATAATACAATATCATATTATAGAAGTTACAGAGGACGTGACTGCGCCAAATGGTTTGCTGAACAAGCAGGAGATAGCGGAAAACGTAGAAAGTTTTCACCTTTGTGCCATACCGCTGACGCCAGAGCAGTCACAAAATTCCTCAATGCTACAAATTGCCATATATGCATATGAGAAACCCTTCGCGGAGAAAGAAGAAGTGGTGTGAGATCACTACCATTTAACCGGCAAATACAGAGGCACTGCTCATGAAAATTGCATCATTCATTATTATCAGGACTCTCGAACCATTCCTGTAGTCTTTCACAATTTGAGTAATTACGATGCACATTTACTGATAAAAGATTTGTCTAACGCCATACCTGGAAATTTGAAAATAATTCCTAATAACACAGAGCAGTACATTATGTATATTTCTATGGTAAAATACATAGAAGGTTACGAGACAAAGTTCAAATTTATTAACTCTTTCGGTTCATGCCATCATTGTTGGATAAACTGGCGTCTTACTTACAAGAAAAAACAATTGTTCGTTCGGAGTTCATCAGAATGTAACATTAACGCGCTTTTGATATGGCAAGAGTTCGAAAAACTTTAGGCGAATACAGCGACTTTATGAAGACAGACGTACTTTTTTTAACAGATACATACATATATGTATTTGAAAAGTTCCGTGATGTCTGCATAAAAAATTACACCTTGATCCTACGGATGTTTACACCTCACCAGGATTAGCTTTGGAAAATATCGTGGCCATCTCTGATCCGCAGCTTAACATAAATTACAACAAAAATGTAGAAAATACATGCACAACATACATGGATACGGACGATATCCCTGACAGTGATAGCCCAATCTCGTGTAGTACTCTGCCTCTATTTATTTATTTATTTATTGTTTCGCTTAATGCAAGCTACAGTGGATTGAATTATATTACGACTTAAAGAAACTAAATTAACCTAATTATGACTAGTTAGGGAGGGGTAGGCTGGACAGGTAAAGGGTTCGCTTAAGAGGTTTTGTCCAGTTGGAAATCCAAGGCAGCAGAGTTGTTAAGCTTCCGTAGCATTCTAGTGATTCGCTCTCAAGGCGAAAGGTGGGAAAAGATCTAACGTTTCGCGGGGTAGTGTTAAGGGAGATGCAATGAAGGAGGTCAGGACAATCGATGGAACCGGCTAGGACTTGGTGGACAAAGACAATATCGGCGTCATCACGACGAAAGGCTAGAGGTCGATTAGTTTCAGGTTATTTTCGTAAGAAGGAACATTGAGATGATCTGTGCGTGGAAGGTCCGTAGGGCAAAACTGATAAATCTACGCTGGACTGATTCAATCCTGTTAATGTGTGAAGATCGCGAGGGTGACCAAACCTGACAGGCATATTCAAGGAGAGATCTGTCAAAGAATATGAAGAGTGATTCGATGACATAGAGATCGGAGAACTCCTTCTTAGACCAACGTTTAACAAAACCAAGAACAAAATTGGCCCTGCTGATGAAGTGATATATGTATATGGGAACGGAAGTTAAGTTCACTATCCCATATGACACCGAGATCACGGAAGAAGGTAACAGATGGGATGGCTTCACCAGAGAGGGCGTAGGATCTGGGAGGTATGGAGGTGCGCTTCCGGGAAAAGGTGAGGAAGGAGGAAGAAGTCCGATTTCTATAATAAAATGATCTCCAAAATTTCAGCCTCTCAGTCGCCATTACAGAGCATAACATTCAATGGAACATCAGGTTAATGCATATAACAACTTGCCATACCTCGAAATTCTAACTCACCTCTATAAACCTCAGGTTATCCTCTTAGAAAACTCTAAATTTGAATGCTTCTTAGAGCGAGAAATTTACCGACTTTAGCACATTTTATAAATCATTCAGAATACGAAACTTTTTAGAGGTCAACAGCAATCGAATGATTTTTGTTTTGTTTCGCCCATCGGGAACTTTAGCCCATATGGCGCTTTCGGAATAAGTTTAAAATTGCACAAACTCACAGAATTGGATGAAATTATGTATAAACATTAATATCGTCTCAAACGGAAGGAATATGCAAACAAGTTTCCACGGAAAGCAATACTGCAAAACAATAATACATAATTGAATATGCAGTGCTTTTATTGGTGCCAGGGAGGTTGCAGTGAAGTGTGCAGTGAAGAAATTTTGTAGATAATGCTGGAAAAAGTTGATTTTTAAAATTAAATATATAGAAAAGTATTGCTTTTTGCAGAACATTTTTTGTGCATATTCCTTCTATTTGAGTCGATATTAATATTTCTACATAATTCCATCCAATTCCGTGAGATTATCCGATTGTAAACATAAACCACGTTTTCTGTTGCATTTTATTTATTTATTTTATTACTATATCTAATGTTTGTTATGGAGAGGATGTTTCCTCCATATACATATTTAAAATTACATTTGAGATTACATATTTTTATTTATTTTTGTCTACAAAATAATTTACTTTTCATAGGACAAGGAAACTGACGTATTGAACTATTTTTTATTTTTGTTAGGTTACTTGATTCGATAAAAATGGCTCAGTGAAGTCGGCCAGTAGAATGTAAGAATTGTGGCACAGTGAGTCGGCCAGTAGAATGTAAGAATTGTGGCACAGTGAGTCGGCCACATTTGTTTTTAGTTTTATTTAATTGTGTGTTTTTTTGAACCAAGATATTTAATGTGGGAGACGAACACACAATCCCGGAATGACATACTCACAGCGGAGCCGTCCAGCCAACTACGCCACCAAAAGCCCCAAAAAACAAATATTATGCCTAATAAATGACTATCAATTAAATTGTTAAGCAGTGATAGAAGCCGGATGAATTGAATATTTGAGACTTATAAACAAACAAAAAAAGCATTACATTCGCAAAGTTTTTTGGTATTACGGGACACACCCTCTTTCACATCAATACTTTCGATTCCTGGAAAGAAAATTTTCGTACCTGCGGTCACAGTGTCTGATAAATTAAACTTTGATGCGTTTCTTGGAAACTCCTTTAGTTTTCTATTAGTTAGCTTCAATTCTCCACTTATTTGTGCTTCTTCAAGTATTCTTTCTAGAGACCGAGTCAGTTGACTGTGGCCGATGCTCATGTTATTTCCACGATAACAAATCAACGCCATTTTATGAATCTCGTCAACCGCACTTAAAACAAACAATTAAATTCTTCGGTAGTAAGTAGAAGGTGCCAATCCCACTAAATTCACAATTAAAACAATTTATTCCACAAACGCCATGACCGACATCTAAACAGGGCATACCGTCAAAGCAAAGCATCCAAAATGACAAACATTCGTTACACTGTCAAATGAGTTTTTAAACAAAACCACTGACCTTTAAAAAAATGGATTGTTATCACTGAAATTTAGAATAGGCTCGGAGGAACGAACGAATATGGAGTGGAAACGAGCCGCAAAAAGTGAAGCCATTTCAAAGATGTGTGAGAGAAATACTCACACATAGACATCATTCAAACATCGCAGGCAAAACCTTCTATATTACAAGCCGTGAAGTGGTCCGGCGCACGCACACATCTATAGGGCAAAGTGGTCTGACAGTTTAAAGAAATCCCATTGAGTCTTATGGGGAACGTCGCAAAATTGGGAAAAAAATCGCGGCAGCTTCCAAGCTATAGCTTGTATCGAAAAATCATCTTCACTCAAGGTTACTTTAAGAAGTTCTCCTTGTAATTATTAATACTTTTAATCACCTTTTCGAACAAAGAATATGAAATTTTCGAGTTTAACCAAAACCCAACAGAAAAGTCGGGCGCCGGACCACTAACAAATATACGGCAGAAGTGCGAATTGGCTTCGAACCGAACCGAAGAATCGAAAATTTCCTGTTTTTTCGCTGGAAATTCATTAATGTTTTTGGCCTATATGGAGTAAAAGCCCATATGGTATTAATTTTTTAAGACTTGTATGTCTCTAGTGTCCAAAAAACCCGATTAGATCCAATTTTTCCAGCATATTTCATCCATCGTCCATAAGACTAAATGTAAATTTCTCAAACTGTCAGACCACTTACGCACACATGCAAGAGGCCACTTCACGGCTTGTAATATAGAAGGTTTTGTCGCAGGCATCGCAGGCAATCGCAGGCAAAACTTCCTATATATTATATTATATAGAATGTTTTGGTACAGGCAGTGGTACATTTCTATATGTCAGTGGTGCACCATTTGAGACAGCAAATCGAGTGGTCCATTCCTATATGTCTCGTGTGTAACAGGCTTTGGTCTGATAGTTTCAAAAACATATGTTATGATGGCTGACGTTTTTGGCAGAACGTCAATAATTTGACAGTGCAGCGCAATAATAAATTTAGATTTATTACAAGTTTTATGAAGCTTAAAGTATTAAGATTTTTTACGTTTGTAAAAACATATTTGTGCACTTTAAGGATTCATTCAACTGCTATTCGCTCTGCGAATTAATAACCGGTAAATATTATAAAATTGTAGTACATACTTAGATGCTTAAATGGTTTTAAGTATAAAAGCAAAGAAATTTTGATATATGTATATTCTGTAATGGTTTTGTTATTTGCTGTCGCCTACTTGCAGACTACATTAAATTAGAGCATTTAGTATTGTCGTTTCGTAAGACGTGGAGAGCTCGTGAATAAGAGGTACTCTGGAACAATATACATAGCATTGCCAAACGTTCTGAAAATAATTAGTATAGTAGATATTAATGAGGTTTTTCGATTTGAGAACTATTTCGAAAGCCCTTTGTAGTAGGGAAGAATAATAGGGGTATTCATGTCATGCCCTCATAAGCCTCGTATGCCTCGTAACTGGCCACAATCGCGTAAAAGCTACAAGGCTCGTAAGTCTTTCCATACATTTCTACTTTACGCGACTACATTAAATTTACGAGCCAAAATAGTCACACAAAGTTACCCACGTAGGCTTTTTACCTCGTATTTCTGTTAAAAACAGCAGTTTTGTTTAAGTAGATCTATCGGATATCTGTTGAAATTTTTTTTTAAACGATGGATGTGAGTAAATATGCGAATGATCTATTTCAGATAAAACTAAAAATAAGGAAGCAACTTTACCATCACCAAATCTCGTTACTATTAAATGTGAAAAACAGTTCAAAATACAATTTGCAGTGATGTTATTGGTGCTAAGGAGGTTTGGAAGCAATTTGCAATCACTCAATATTTCCATTGCTATTAAATTGTAAATATAATTAATGACAAGCGTCAAGAATCCAAAAGACGGAATAAATGAAACCGTTGCTATGTGGACATGACAAAAACGAAAGAACGAACGGAGGCGAACGAACGAAAAGAGGCGGAACTGTTCGGACCTTTAGTGATGAAATTGGGTAGATTAAAATGAAAAAATTTGCAAACATTTTGGTTAGGTCCAAATTACGTTTCGAAAATTGTAAAGTTAATTTTCTCGAAAAGCATTGTTAATCACGGAAAATTTTTTACATATCTTTCCATTTTGAGGTCATATTTACGTTCCAGCTCAATTTCATCCAAATCTTTCCGGGTTCAACAACGTAAACCTTACCGACGAAAATTGCTAGAAAGTATATTCACGTAACTTGTTTACGAGACGTAGAATACCTATACCCCTAATAATTTATTTCCGCTTAACGGTTAACAAAAAACGACTTAATTCAAGAATACGGAAACCTTACGGATTTGAATGAAACCCTGTAAAAACATTTCTATGGGTTTAAAACGGGTTGGGTTAGGTTAGGTAAGGTGGCTGCCTCTGGGGCACACTTAGGCCAATCAAGGCTCATTGTGATGCCACATGGGACGAATCCCCTTCATCTAACCCTCAAAACCAGCCAGAGTCCTTAATGAACCGCTCCAGGCGTTCAATCCCGGTAGAACCTAGTTCCGAGAGGTCATTAAAGCTTGAGCCCAGATGCAGGTATCTACGTACCGCAAGAGCCGGTCAGTGACAGAGGTAGTGCGCGATGCTCTGCTCCTCTTCTTCATTTAGGCAGCTTCTACAGAAGTCATGCGAGGTCGCCCCAAGTCTTCTGGCATGTATGCCTATAATACAGTGACCTGTTATGACTGCCACCACGTTGCAGATATTGACTCTCCTGAGGGAGATCAGTCTTTTAGACCTGATCAATCATCAATCTGGCCGTTTCACAGGTGCACTCGTTTTTCCACCTGTTGCTAGCAGTCTCAACGTAGGACCTTTGAATATTCCGCTTGAATTAAAACGGGTTATATTTCCAGCGATTTAATGTTAAGTGGTGACCTAAGTGAAATGTTGTAGAAACTCACCTTAAAAATGCAAGATTTTCTATCGGAGAACTTCGAGTTACAACAATTTTTAAAGTCTAATATCTCGGAAACTATACTTTTCCGACCAAAAAGCATATTAGTCCGTTTTTAACCTATTGAAATGTTTTCTGCAAGGTTTTATTCAAATCCGTTAGGTTTCTGCATTCTTGACTTATTACCAAAAAACAAAAATAAATATAGGCTGTGTGCCAAACCGGTTAAATGCTTGCTAAATTCCAGTTTGTATTGGAAATTTAGCCGACTAATTCTTGAGCTGTGCCAAATTGAAAGTGGAATTAGACAAAATATGCAGTTATCATTTTCATTTGACATATATACATATCATAAAAACGAGTTTTGGCAGTTTAGCTTCAAAATTTTTTTTTGATTTTACACCCGTCCCTTCAATTTAAATTTTTAAATTTTTAAATGCCTGAATTTATAACAAAATTGACCTATTGCAAACTTTTCGCTTCAATCGTTGGAGTCCAGGCGACGCAACTCCAGAACTGTTCTTGCATTTGACTACCTTCAGGATACTGTTAATTCTTCCGAATTGTTTAGCAAATTCAAGATCTTGGTACCTGCTCATCCTCTGAGAAATCGGAACTTCTTCCATAAGATTTAACAAATTCATAATTTATTTATTTATTCGATTATTTATTTAATTATTTATTTATTTATCTAAATATTTATTTAATTCCTATATTCTACAGAGATTCATAAATTTTTTTGGGGGTATATGGAGTAAAAGCCCCACTTGTTAAAACTTGTATGTCCTTAGCGTTCGAATTACCCGATTAAATCAACTTATCCTGGAGATTTCATTCAGCCTCCATAAGACTAAGTGTAAAGGACCCCGCACATATTGTATGGGAAGTGGCCCTCGGTGAAATTCGCTGAAATTGATTATGTTATTCCTCTCGTGCTTCTGGTTAAAAGTTCCCATGGGCACAAGGTCTGAAAATGGACAGTTTTCCAGATATAGGGGGTGAAAAGTCGATTTTCCGCTATATTGTATGGGAAGCGGCCCTCGGTCAAATTCGCTGGAATTGATATATGTTATTCCTTTCGAGGTCCTTTCACCCCTATATCTGGAAAACTGTCAATTTTCTGACCTTGTGCCCATGGGAATTTTTGATCAGGACCGCCAGAGGAATAACATACATATATCATTTCCAGCGAATTTCACCGAGGTCCACTTCCCATACAATATGTTCGGGCTCCTTTCTCGAACTATCAGACCACTTACGCTCATATGCAAGGCACCAGTTCATGGCTTATATGATATAGATTATAGGTAGAAGGTTTTGCTAAATTCTTCTGGGTTTAAACGCACACGTGAAGAAATTTAGCCAAGTTGACCAAAACACGAGAGAGAGAGAGAGAAGATAACACAAATAAGAAAATGGAATAGAATTGCGGGAATTTGGATATTTCGTAGTTAAGTTGGTTGGCTTTTACATTGGAGAACGGGCATTAGAGTCGGATTATCGAATTTTCAATCGTCGAAAATATGTTTCAATAAATTAACTTAAGCTGTTAATGACGTTCGCTTTTAGAAAACCAATTGTCTTCTATCGTTGTTTTCCATTCTACCTTATTTATATAATTATTTTATAGGTATAGTGAAAAGATCGTGGATTGGTTGGTGCACACTAAACTACTACTTGCAACTTTTGTATTTTCTTCTGCTTCTATTGTTGTTAAATCTGATAATGATGCTGCAATAAACTTTGCTGCTTAGTTGATTGGTACTTGTAAAACATTAAGGACCAGGTAGCAACGAGCTTTACTTTTTTAAATAAAATTTTATCGTCTTGTGTGTAATTTATTCAATGTACCTTGACAAATGCATGTTAAAAAAGCCTTAGTTTGTTAATTACTGTGATGATGGTAGCTGTCTGATTACAATGTGACCAAAAAAGTGTAAAATTATATATATATATTTTTTAAATAGGTAGCTGATATCTTGAAACTTTAATAACACTAATGGATGAAAAAACAAACGTTTCTGATTTAACAAAAAGATCAGACGACAATTCTAACGTGCAACAATCGCCAAAATCATCCGGAATAGCATTGCCTTCGCGGATAGGTCGACCTTGTCTAGTTCACTCAGATCGAAAGCCTTCACTTCCATCCCTGGAATCACAACGTAAGTACATAATACTATAATACTAGGAAAACCAACACGTAAAAGTGAATGGTCTCACTCTTGTTACAAAATTTTCACATTAATATAAAACCTAATTTGTTTTGACGTGACACAATCTTGATTTGAATACCTTTCTTCATAACACTTTTTAGAAGTGACCCTAAGATGTAATTCAGCGTATTGTCCAAGTAGATTTTTTGTCTACCTTGCGCCCTCATTCTCAAATACGTATATCTCAGCAAGCATATTAGTTAAATTATACAAACTCTGCTCCAGAAAGATAAATCTTTCTCCATATGGTCTTTTGCAAAGGCCAATTATTTATTGTGGTTTCTTTAATAAATGTTTTTTTTAGTACTCCTACCGTTAAATCCAGCTTGACGGAATATTCTTCTAACCATTTAAGGACTAACTTCTTTTCCTCACAACTCTTTAATCTCCTTAGTTAGCTGCACTGGCGGCAAATTTTTTTTTTTTTTTTTTTTTTTCAATTTTCTTAGCAGAACTCGTTCATCGGCATCACTTAATTTGTATTGTTTCCGAGCCACAGTACTTTTTGTTTTATAATTTTTTATAATATCACCGACAATTGATTTAGCCCTTTTTACGATATCCGCGATCTCATGTGCAGTTTTTCCTTCACTTGCGTGATTGATAATTAATTTTCGTACTTCCAATAAAACCGCTTCATTTTTATACTTCCTGCACAGAACAACCAAATGCTAATGATGAAACCGCAATTGTTTACTTCAGTCATATACAGCGTTAATACGATATCCAAAGTCGGGACTTTGGCCTAGAGCAGGCCAAAATCCGAATTTTTTTTGCCGTATATACACGTAAGTCCGATATTTGGACTAGCCCCAATTGAATTGGGCCTAGGCCTGATTTATTTAAATGTGTGTGTCATAAAACTAAAATGGAGTCTGGTATAATAAGGAAAGTTTCTTGGAGTCCCGAGTAGGTCGAGAAAATGCCCCAATGTCGCTTTGCTTACACATGGACAGCACTGAAATACAAATGTCTTAGGCCACTTTGTGCCGTTTATACGAGTAGTCCATATTTCGGCCTAGAACCGATGTTTAGTTCTAATTTAGGACTATCGTATGAAGTCTACGACTAGTCATATGAAGAGAATTTTTATTTTGTTCTTTTCGTTTTACATTTCCTAATTTAAGGCACAAAGGTATTTATTATGGTTTTACGTTGTAATCACTGTATGCACTAATTTCTATGAAACTTCACACAGCATCTATAATTAATAATTATAATTATCCAGGTAAGGAGAAATAGGTATCATTGAAAAATTTATATTTAAATTAAATAACAAATATGGCTAAACTATGCAATTATTTTATAAAATTGGTATTACTGCTTACTAATTTGCTTACTTGATTAAAATTAAGGGTTTTTATCTATACATATGCATATGTATTCTTATGTAAAATTTACACTTCCAAATGTCGTAAAAATATTGTTATGTTTTAATTATAATCAAGAGGACAGATCGGTGGTATACCGGTGTTTAAATTGCGGTCAAATGATGAAACTTGTTTTCGTTTATATTTTCATGTTTTCATCATCGCATTTATATGTATGAATATACTTTACTACATATTACGTCAGCATATATCACGAGAGATTTAAAGTGTGTAAGTGCCGACATTCTAGAATCTAGAATCTAGAGAATGCGGAGAAAAGGTAATCGTGACTAGTTATGCCTGAGAAGTTTCTTGTGTTAACCAGAAGAACTGGCAGTGGCAGTCTGCCTTGTGATTCACTGCTTAAAACATCTCAAACTCCAAGTAAATTCGATTGACATTAAGTTAAGGTAAATAATGTCACCAGTTATACAATTTTTATTTTCAAACTTTTGAAATTGTATTATTTTATATGCAATTATATACACGTGCATCTTTTTTCGTAAAATGAAGAAAAAAGCCAAAGCCAGGCCACGGATAGTATTTTTCGTGTTTAATAAGTTGTTTACAATATTCTGTAGTGCGCTGTTAGTTTTCGATAGTGGGTAGATTATTCCCATTTATGGTGATTGTCGATGACATAAGATACATTAGTTCACTTTAAATCACCTTTTTTGTTTATTCTGCGTGGACTCCAAATAAATGAATCTGAATCGGCTTTCATATAACTTATCTTTTAGAATTCGTTTTCATACGTTTGTAACAGTTTCCGAAAACGGTTGTGACATAATATGTAATTAATTTAAAATATATGTAGATCAGGTATATAAAGTGAGTAAACACTATCCAAGATTATCCTTTATCAGAGATACATATAATTACGAAATGAGTGAGATTGGTTATAGGGAGAAATTTAACTCTAAATAAAACAACAAAAATAATTTTGAATGTAGCATTAATGATTGCATTTTATTGTTCTTAAAAGTTATAGTATTGTTGGTGATTTTTGTTACCGGATGTAATATTATATAATGCATTTTTTACAGAGAAAGTAGCGAATCAACGTCCTTCCAACGGATTTTTCAATTCAAAACATACAGGTAAATAAAATTTTTGATGCATGATGGTAAATTATTTGAAGCATGTAAAATTAAAGGTATTTTTTTAAGAGGGAAAGAATATTCTTATTCTAAAAGATCAAGCCATTTTTAATTATTTTTGTTCATATTAAAAATAAAATCACAATATTATGTAGTAGGTAACATTATTTTTACATATACAGAAAATTATGTGTCTATTAATATCATTGTTTTTTTTTTTTTTTTTTGTTATTAGTCTTTGTAATTTATAGTGCTTTAACATTCCCATTCATAATAGACATTACAATAGAGCTTACTGAGCAGCATATTTCCCAGTAGAAGGAACTTGAAAATATACTTAAAATATGCGCAATTTTTTAGATATTTAGTTTTAGAAATATTACTAAAAAGAGTGATTTACAAGCTTCTAGGTCGTATAGGTTTTCAGACATTTATAAAATTATACGGGGCGGAATCCTCGGAGCACAAGCAGCTTGAAAACTTTTCCCTTCATTTACGTATTTTTAAGAAACGTTCAAAAATCCATCATTTCATCTTTCATTACTTTTTTCACATCACACATTCCAAACATAAAATTTTTTATAACCTTTTCAGTTATATTCCAAATTTTATAAATTTGTTCATACTTATTTAAAAACAGCTTTTATTCTGATACGCCATATTGTTAAGTTGGATTTCCTCTATACAGGGTGTTTTGTTGAGGTCTGAACAGGGTATGCCAATCGATTTTACATGGTCTCCTGATCAACCTTTGACCAGTGACCCTAAAATCGGTCCTTCACCCCTAAAATCGCAATGAGAATCCAACGTCTCGTTCTGAAGTTATTCGTGTTAGAGTGGTTCAGCACCATGGACCAGGTGGATCGTTGGAGCCCCGACCTTGCTACTTTGGGTGTACATAACTAACACGAATTGTTATTGTTACTGATTGAGCCGTAAAAGGTATCGTTAGAAACCTCAAAGGCTCAGCTTTCTTACAAGCTATCAACCAATATTCCACGACGTCTCTGAAAGAAGTTATAAAGCATTTTTAGACCCTTTCAAACCTTAACAAAACACCTTGTATTATTCTCAGCTTTGGTTAACTTGCAAAAGACGTACAAGTAGGGAGGTGATTGTGCATTATGACTAATTGAAATGGACCAGGTGGGTTTTATGCATATAAAAAAATACCAATCATTTCTAGTTACGAATCACCAGTACAGTATATTATAGATTTTTTAAGTCGGCAAATATAAAGGGCCATTATAACATTGTTTTAGGGATATCATCTAAAAATGAAATTTAAAACCCTTTTTTTTTATTTACTTAGTCGAAGATGTAATTAACGTATCAGGCGTAAAATTTAGTCAAGCAATTAAAAATTGTGCAAAGATATTAATTTTTGACAGATATTCAACACATATTGTTATTTTGTTTTTAATAGGCACATATTTAATATGCATGCAATTGTTTTCCACTTCTGTATGGCTTTGTGGTAACAAAATTTTTATATTTTTTTTTTGCTCACTGTGATGTGAATATGAAGAACTAAAAGTAATTTGTCACCCGGAGTCCCATTCAAGATTTTTACCTCTTACGAGAAATATGAATGACGACAGAAGATTATCAAGTAGGTATTTTTACATTTAATACATCATATTTCTCATATCTCTTATTTCCTCATAATTTTTTTAAAATTTCTGTTTTGCATACATGTGTATATGTTGCTTTTGTGTCGAAGATGGGTCATTAAAAACAGACTTATACTGGGAAGCTACTGGGCGAAGGCGTAATTCTGGTAAGTATGCTTAGATTGTAAAAACAAAGCTTAATTGTTACAGAGAATAGTGGAAAAATTTGGCCTAGTAATGAACGAGAATACAAAACTGTTATTTCAACCTTTATTTATACATAACCTTAGAATCAACATAATAATATTTTATATATGTTCGGATAAACAAGATTGTTAATTGTATCTAGATCAAGTTACATAAGGACTGGATGATGTTACCATAAATACATTTTCCAAAAACTAGGCGGCCTTAAGCCACTCTCTCTCATCGTGGCGTTTTTGTTTGAAATTCGTCAAGCATTGCTTTGACTCCTCAATGCCTGATTGTATGGTCTTTCCTCCTTTCTTCTTAGAGTATCGTAGCATTTGGCATAGAAGGAAATTACATACATAGGTCGCTGATGAACAAGCAAGGGAAGGTTCATTAACGCGGTACCATGGCCCTGAATCTTACTACAGCATCGGTTGATCCCTTACCAGAGTACTGGGATAATGTTTCAGGACTTCTCAGGCTAAGGAGCTTGTCAAACCCTACGCATATATCGATACCACCATTTTGAACAAGGCTACTGACATATAGAACTGGAATGTTAATTGACGGTCGAAAAGTGGAAATGCAAACCCTTCTAAGTCGGGATGCAAGCCTACCTTAGAAGACTCATGCTATAAAAACACACGAAATTATTTGCAATGTATGGTAAAATAAAGAAAATAAATAAATATAAGTTGTCACAAAACAGCTCCTTTAATTTCGCTCTACATTTTGAGTAATTGTTAAAAAACATTAAGACATCAACCATCTCGGGGCCGGAAGAACACAAGAATCAGATGTATAAAAACATATTCTATTTTGTCTTACATATACATTTCGGCTGGGGGCCGGATGGGGGAAAGAGATAGGAATCTTATGCCAAAAAGTCGTCTCAATTTTGAGGAGTGATTTTGCTTTGGATCAGCGGTCCAGTTCTATATGTCAGTAAACAAGGCCAAAACCTTCTATATATTTACAAGCCATGAAGTAGTCGGACTCACGCACACATCTATAGGGCAAGTGATCTAACATGATATAAAAACCCATACAATTATTTTTAAATCATCTCTGTTTTTTTTTCCGGGTTAATTTCGTGAACGATTGAACCGAATTCAATAAAACTGGAAGATAGAATATTTTGTCGGGGATGATTTAGTTGTTGTTGTTGATTTTTCATTGGCCCAGCGGGCGTCACCAATGGGTAGCAACTTTTTGGTCACGGCATGGATATTGACCACCAAACAAATGTAAAGGGCTCGGATACTGCTGCCTGATTTTGGGTCCACTGGTGGGAGGCGGCCCTCCGTTAGTTGGCAGGTTCGATTTACAAGTTCTCTCCGGGTGCAAGCAGCATAGCAGAAATACTCCACAGCAAGGAGGGGACACCACGGTACATTAAATTTTTACTATGTGTGCTTGTCAAGTAGGATAAGCAGAAACTGAAAGAAATACTTGAATAATGCAACAAAAAAGAAAAAATACTGAAAGTTAAGTAAGTGAGCTTGGTTTACAGATAAAGGCATGGATGAACTACCATTAATACAAGATTATGTATTATGTTAATAATAGGTGAGCAACAAATTGATGAGAAAGAAAACACAAATAATACAAAAACAAGGAGGGTGGAGCTGCCGGAAAAGGAAGGCAGAGACCACAAAGCAGCATCGGAAAAGCATGGGGCCAAGAGCCCTGCTCACCACTCATGCCGCAATTTGTGCAGCGGTAACAAATTTGACTAGCTCCTCTATCGCATCATCACACAGGGGTGATAGGGCCTCCTCAAGGGTCTGCGCCGACAGAAGTCTGGGACACCCTCGCCTAGCGTCGTCATATTTGGGGCATCTCAGGATAACATGTGATTCGTCCTCCGGTACATCACACAGGTCGCAGGAATCGTCATCGATCACTTTCCATTTGGCTAGATGTTTCTTCAAGTAGGTGTGGCCAGTGATGATTCTGTTTATCTTTCTCGCTACAATATTGTTCACTTTGTGCTTAAGGAACCACGGCCTGGTGCCCACCCCTGGGTGTACCGCTGCAAAAAAATTTCCCTTAATGGCACTAATCTGACCGACCTCATCTCTCCAGGTAGTCCGAACTCTGTTTTTGATGTTGAGGACGACGTCCTCCTTCGTCAATCTAATCGGTATTTCAGTACCACATGTTCTTGCCTCCTCCGCGGCTTGGTCCGCCTTAGTATTCTCGTCAATTCCCATATGTGAGGGGACCCACATTATTTTAAGAAAGTCAAAATTTGCGGACATCCGAAGAATGTCCCCGACAATGTAGTTGTCCATTTTTCTATTTGTGATTGCACGGCATCCATTGAGACTATCAGTCAGCAGAACTATACTCCTGATGCCCTTCTCGAGGGCCCACTCCACACCTCTCGCAATAGCCGCGAGTTCAGCTGTGAGGGTGGACATCACCCTCGTGCTTCTATGTCTCAGGACAACATCCATGGAGGGGACAACCACCCTCAGGCCAACAGCACCCCCCGCAATCGAGGCATCCGTAGCGATCGTTATAGAATCTGACGGGAAACCCGCCCTCCGTTCCGCCATGATCACCCCAACAACATCAGTACCGATCCTCGCCTTGGGACCAAGACCCCCAAGAAAACCGACATCCACCGCTACAGAATTCCCAGCAACATCCTCACCCCCACCAAAGTCAGCTAAGAGGAAAAAATCCCCGAACTCTGACCAACATCTCTCTAAAGGGGTGCGATCTCCTCCCATGTCCAGGCTGTTGAGCAGCTCGGGATAGAGCCTACCGATCCTTAAAATGTCCTTAGCTGTGATAATCCTGGACCTCAAACTGGGGGCAGTTCATTTGCCAGTACATACAACGTGTAATTCGGGGCGCTGGGGGTTAGCCCCAAGCATCTTCTGATGTGTTTGTTAGCAAAGGTGTCGATCTCTTTGTCAACGGTCTTAGATTCGCCAAAGGACATGGATCTTGAAAATTCCAATTTTGAGAGGACCAGGGACTTGTAGAGGAGAAGCCCGTTTCCGGGGTTTATGCCAAACTTTGTTCGCCCTAGAAGGCGTATGACCCTAGCATTAGTTTCCGTAAGTTTCAGGGCTTCCCAATAATGCGCTCGACTATTCAGGTTTTTTGAGAAGGTCCAGCCCAGGAACTTTAACTTGTCAACCGCAGGGATCGCGACGTCAGTCAGCGCCAGGTCTAGATCTCTCCCCGACCTCAACAGCATGGATTTCGATTTTCCGACACCAATAGAGAGGCCAATGCTGCGTGAAGCCACCTCAAAGCCGCGGATCGCCTCCTGGAGTCTAATGTTGACTTCACTTACACTACCACCCCCAGCAAGAAAAATGAAGTCGTCAGCGAACTGGAATACTTCCACACCGATGCCCACCCCCTCATGGAGGGATCTGGTACACAGATTGAAAAGGACAGGGCTCAGCAAACTACCCTGCGGGATCCCACCCCTCACACTGTGCGTCTCACCTCTCATGCTGAGGGACCTATTCTTGAAAAATTTAACTATCCAATTTATGTAGTTTAGCGGGACTTGACAAGATAACATCAAGAGGTAGAGCTTACCCAAATCAACCCTATCGTAGGCGCTGTCGAGATCTATGTTGACCAGTCCAACTACCCTGTGGGTCCTTTGCAGGTTGGCAATCGTTTGTCGGACTACATTTAGGCACATTGTGGCCGACCTTCCAATTCTGTAGGCGAAAGAGTTCGCAGGGAGTCCGTTCTCCTCAAATCTCTTGGTTAAGGCAGTTTTCATTTGAGCATTCACCGCTTTCATGGCCACATTAATGAGGGAGATCGGTCTGTAGCTATCGAGTCCACCAGGATTCCTGCCGGGCTTGAGAACAGGTACCACTTTTATAGCCAGCCAATCATTGGGAATTTGACCGGAGTCAAAGATTTTATTTAACATCCCCACAAACTCAGACTTGGCTTCCATGGACAGTGTCTTCAGTATTTCGTAAGAGACTCCATCGGGGCCCGGGGCGGAGTTCGATCTTTGCCCTAGGAATCGGACGAAAGCCTCAACCGTCAAGCCCAGTGGCACGACATTTTCAGAGTCCCACAGATCGGGAATCAGAGACGGAACGCTAGCCTTGTTCACGATCCGAACCAGGAAATCCCTCGTCTTCTCCCGATCATCAAACAAGCTCGAGGCTGGTCTGTTGCCCTTCAGTCTGTTTACCAATTTCCAAAAATCCTGGACAGAGCCCCTTTCTCCAAGTCTTTTGATAAGCTCATTCCAACTGTTCCTTTTCGCCTCTCTAACCCTCTTCCCGAAGACCGCATTAAGTCTGTTATGTTCTAACAAATCCTCCATCCTGCCCGCTTTGTTGAATTTGGCCAAGAAGTTGCTTTTTAATCTGAAAAGCTTGTCTAGTTCCGGGTTCCACCAATTTTTGGGTATAAATTTGTTTCTATTATCGTCAGTAAAGTACGTAGCTTTCTTGATTTCCTCTTTAATGGAGTGAAGGATGTCCGTGTTGCCTTTGTCTTCCAAGGCTAAGTTTTTCATCGCCTTTATAAGGGCATTTTTAGCTATTATTCTCTTTTTTGAGACCCTTGCCTGGAGGTTCAACTCGATCATAATCGGGATGTGAGGGCTCCCCCCAAATGAGATATTTAAAGTTTTCCAATTTATATTGGTGACACCGAAGTTTATAAAGGTGAGGTCCAAGACACTCTTAGCTGCGTTTAGATTCCTCGGAATATGAGTGAAGTCCCCATTGTTGATGCAAACGAAACCATAGTCAGTGGCGATTTCTGCCAGGATCACTGCCTTTCTGGTGGTGATGGAGTCTCCCCACGCCTCATTGCGGGCGTTGAAGTCCCCCCCCCCACCAATGTCCTGCCATTGTTGACCGCCCTTAAAAAAATTTCCTCAACTGTATTTTTGAATGTTTGGATGTCCAAACTTGGCTTTAAGTAGACAGACATGAGAGAGATATTACCATCATCAAGTTTAAACGAAACCACTGTTGTCTCTTCAAGATTGGTAGTGGTAGATTGGACTAAGGTCATGATTGACACCGATTGCAGTTCCTCCGTAACCATCAAAACGATCTTCCCTAAAGAGGGAATAGCCGCTGATCGAGACCCGGTCGGACGGTTTCAACCAGGTCTCACTCAGCAGCAGACAGGAAACCTCACCTTTGATGCTGTATCTCTCAATTTCACTTGTAGATGGCTTTAGGCTCTGGCAGTTGTACTGAAGGATTTTCATTTTGAATCCATAGGCGTGGTATCAACATCGGCCGTCGAGATGTTGTTTGAAGATTTAATTAAAGAAATCAGAAGCGCGATGATTTCTTGTTGCGAGCTTTTTGTATTCTTTTTTAACAATTCGATAACTTTCTTGGTCGAGTCGACCAGCTTTTCCTTTAGTTGTGGGAGCGTCTTGATTTTCAGATATTCTAGATGATTCTGAGCCCCACTGATCTCAGATCTACCCCTAGCTGGCGCATCTAAATTGTCTCCCTCATATGTTTGTTGGGTGTTCAGCTCCACATTTTCATTCACCCCCTCAAAGTGTAGGTCGTCAGCTTCGGATGACGAGATTAACTCCTGCTCGTCTTTAAGCAACTTCTTGGCCTCTTTTCTGGAGATGTCCTTTGTCTGCATCAAGAGGTTTGTTTTTTGTTCCCTCAGACGGGCCGGACAGTTAAGGCTAAAAGCGGGGTGTTGACCGCCACAGTTTACACATTTAAGTCCCCTATTACATATTTCCCCAATGTCCTCATGCTTGTCCCCGCAGATTGGGCAAATCGCATGTTTGCTCTTACAATGCCTCGCCATGTGCCCAAACCTTTGGCATTTGAAGCATCTTATGGTCCTTGGAATATGCTTCCTGAGCTTAAGGATTGTGAAACCCAAGCGCAAGTTCTCCGGAAGTTTGCTACCGTAGATAAACACTTTGACTTTTTCAGTTGGTATTTTTATAACCTCGTCATTATTTTTGCAAGTTCTGTACTCTCTAAAAATGTTGGTAAACTTTAGCTCTGGATTGCCCGCATTTAGCAGTTCCATTATTTCACCCTCATCCAGCTCAACATCAACGTCCTCAATCATCCCAACCCTAGCGGCAGCGCCCAAAGGGATGTATACTCTATAAGAAGAATCTAATTTGTGATTTGCAACAAAGGCATTAGCATCTGACGCATAATTGAATTCAATGACACACTTCTCGAACGCCACCCTTCTTATGCTCTTTATGCCCCTATCGATGCCATCATTTAAGGCTCTTCCTATGCTTAATGGATTTATACCTTTCCTCTCGCCATTTTTATCATCCTGTCTCGAGACCATGACTCTAAAGACCGTCCTGGCTTCGTCAATATATTGGAAGGAAATCACCTTCTCACTTTCGTCCTCCCCGCTGGGCTCCACTCTTCCCTCGCCCACGCTGACGCCTTCCGTTAGGTCATTGCTATCGGCTTTGGGCTTCGCAGACATCCGGGCGCATCCAGTCGAGGCCCCATCAGAGCCCCCACCAACGTCGGCCACATCACCGAAAATAACCCTTCTAATGGTGTCGGCTTGCATAGCTCTTGGTCCCGCTGCCGTCTCACCTCCTGCCTTTTCCTCAAATTTTTTTTCCAGCTTTCTGGCTTCAGGCACATTCTTTGCCTTCTTAGTTGCCGGTCCCTTGACCGCTACCCTATCCAACCTATCGCTAGAAACACTTAAACTACTCGAAATATTTCTTTTCATAGCCATTACGTGTCTGAAAACCTCAGGAATAACAGACCCAGACAACACGTGTTCACAAATTTATAATAGACCGACAATGTCGGGGTACTGAGGTCCCGTTATTTCGTGCTAGCGGTACTGTTCAACGCCTCAAAACAGTTAAACTCAACTTAAAAATTAGTAACACGCAGAACGAAAAATTTCCTAACTCTCTGTATATCTATGCTATTCTGAAACAAAAATATTTTTCCCCTATATTTTAAGGTAAAGTCAAAATGCAGTGACAAAAAAAAAAAAAAAAATTGCAGAGGGTCGCGGAAAATGATAAATTATAAAACAATTCTAAAATAAAAGGAAAATATCCACGAAAAAAACCCAAGCTCACTTACCCCAGTCAGTTCGCACTACAAAAAAAGATTACACTAACTGAAATCGTCAAATTAGTTAAAAGAGATCACACACTTTACTTCTAAATAATTTCCAAAATGGACGCTTGAACTCAATTGTTTCACCGTGGTGCCCGAGCTTGGAGCGTTTAGGAGTTGGTACTTGCTTGGTTGGCTGCTGCGAGAGAACTGGGGGATGATTTAGGCCATTGTTTTTTTTTTTTTGTGTTAAAATAATTCGATACAAAACTCAATCGAATTATTTTGACGTTATAAACGGAAAAATTAATTGAAGTCATAATTTTATCCTTAGTTCTCAAAGAATTGCAATGTGACCTCCTGGCCGCAAAATCGTGTTTTGTAAAATACCAGTGATATTCTATTGTTTGTTTTTTATTTTTTCTATTATTTAATAAACAAAACTTTCTGAAAAGTTGTTTCACATTGTTATCATTCGTTCATGTACATATAAAAAAAAATATATTTTTTTCAGATCATGGAGCTGTTCTAACAGCCAACACCGATAGCTTCATAATAGGTCAGCGCGTGTGGGTTGGAGGTATAAAACCAGGCCAAATTGTGTATATAGGAGAAACTCATTTTGCACCAGGAGAATGGGCAGGCATCGTATTAGATGCACCAAATGGTACATACAAAAATGTCAATTCCTTAATAACTTAGGAGAAAATTACTATAACTAACTAGGTAAAAATGATGGTTGTGTTGCTGGCAAAAGATATTTTCAATGTGAATCCAAAAGAGGAATATTTTCGAGATTAACACGATTGACTCATCAACCCTTATCAGATATGTCACCGGTGAGCACTTCAAGAGTTCAAGGTTCTCCTGAACGTTCCAGAACTGTTTCACCAACTTCGAGCATAAAAAGTCACTCTTATAGGAATGTGGGAAGTATGTTATATCCAAAAAATTTTGTAGTAATAATTTCTTCATGAAGAATTTCTTTGGTTTAAGGATTCGGAATAACAGTTGGAGACCGCGTAATTGTATCATCCGGATTCGGAAGTCGCCCAGGAATTTTAAAATATATTGGTGAGACTAAATTTGCAGAAGGGAACTGGTGCGGAGTGCAATTGGATGACCCAACTGGAAAGAATGATGGTGCAGTAGACGGAACTAGGTATATATGTATAGGCATATATAAGCTGCGTTTTCTTCACAACGGATCTGGTTCTGGGTTTACTAGGAAATTTTGCATTGAATTGAATTAAAAAAAGACCTGAATTTAAAAAAAAAAGATTTTTAAAAACAAGCCTTTATCGTATTCTACGTGTCGCGCCCTTTCATTTGATGCTCATATCATCTTGGCTTTATTGGTTTATTGTCATCCAAACTAAATGTGTATACAAAATGTTATCTCAATTGGTTGAGGATAACTGGTTTAAAATTCAGTTGCAAGATTTGACCCGAACATACATACATACATACATGCATACAAACATTAAATAAAAGTTAAATAAAAGCTTGTAAAAACAGTCAATTATATAAAGATTTTAAGTTTTGCAAAAAACGCATCAAATTCCCTTGATATTTGCCCACTCAAACTTCAAACCCTGAGCCAGATAAATTTTTGGATTTCATTTCTGAAGAATTTATACCTAATCCAGGCAATTCGATTATATGTTCACGAAATAAAATAAAGTTCAATATGGGTAACTATTCATAAATTTCATTTCAATGCAAAATTTCCTAGTAAACCCAGAACCAGAACCGTTGTGATAAAAACACAGCTATAGGTGTAAGCACTAGAAGTAGCTTCCTTTATTAATACAATTTTTTGTTTGTTTATAAACTCATAATAGGTGTGCCTGTAAAATCATAGCATTTTTAAAGGATTTTGTGAAATTTTGAAATTAATTTCTTCATGATGGGTTTTTGAAACTTAATTACAAAAATATCACTGAGAATATCTTAGTTAAATAGACAAGAGTACGAATTGTGCAGCAGACGAGCGATGTTTGGCGGGGAAGTTAACAAATTAAGGAAAAATGTATAAATTCATTGCTGACGTCTTAGATCGTTCTCAGAATGTCGTAACAATAAAGAAAATACAGTAAGTAGAATTCAAACTAAGAAAACCAAAACACTGATTATCAGATCATCATTATGGCCATTTGTGTCTTCAAGGACGATTTGCGTAGCTACGGGATACAAAGTCAGCGCAAGAACTATTCGTAGAAGATTGCAAAACACAAATCTACTATGAAGAATTGCTAGAAGATTACCTTTGCTTCGTGGAAAAAAATTTCAAGGCAAGAAGATATTTCACCATTTGCCATAGGTATTTTGCTAGTGAATAACATCTCCAAAAGTGTTACAACATTCTATGGCAAAGAATGGCAAAGAATATGATCTTAGATTCACAAAAAGGACAGTTAAGCGTGGTGGGGTAGCATCATGGTATGAAGATGATTTTCTTAGCACGATGTTGGTCTCATTATATGGATTAAAGACACAATGATCAAGATATTTTATAGGGATATATGGCAAAATGTGATGCTACCTTATGCTGAAGGCAATATACCCTTCAAGTGGCAGTTTCAGCAGAATAATGATCACAAAAATTTATCTGATGTAGGGTGCGAATGGTTTGTGGATCTTAGTGTTAATGTTCAGTCAATCTCCGGACCTCAATCCCATTGAGAACTTGTGGGATGAGTTGAAGTGGTCCTCGGCAAAATAAAAAAAAAAATCAGGAATAAAGAGGGCGGTTCAGGCGCATTTGAACGCCACCGCCAAAGTCGCTCTTCTGCCGTACAATGCGTACTCCTGCCCATCTTATTAAGGTTTTTTATTTAAAAATCTTACAAAATCTTTTAAAGAAAATACTTTAGCGTGTTATTGCAGCATGTTTATTTAATTGAGCCATGGGTTAAATAACGGTAAAACAAGATAAACGAAATGAGATGATTTTATAAACAAATTATATTAATGAAGCTACTTCCAGTGGTCACACCTATTATATTGACTACTTGTGTGTATGTATATACTGTCGTACGTAAAAAATTAAGACCACTTGCATATTGCCATGCATCTCTTACTTTCGATGGCTCTAGCTTTTAAAGTACTTGTCGGATTTAAAAAATTAAATGTTCTGCATTATGTACAATGTACAATGTACGATGTTTCCACAAGTTGTAATTAAAATATAACAAAAGGTTTCTTCAGGACAATTAAAAAGAAAATAAAACTCCTGCGTAAAATATTAATATTATTTCACCCTTTAAAGTAGTAACCTTTGGCACGAATACAGTCATTTATTCTCCGTGGCATTGATTGGACTAAATTATCAAATGATTGCATTCGAATTCTTGTCCATTCCTCTTTCAACAACCTTTGCAGTTCTTCGATGTCCTTTGGTTAGTTTGTTGATACTCTATCGCCTAACATCTTTCACACATTTTCAATTATGCTCAAATCAGGGCTGCGTTGCCTTTGTTGAACACATTACGGGTAGTTTTCTCTAGGAAACCGTCCTACCAGTACTCGACGATTAGGAAAAAGTTGAAAAGAAGCCTCATCCGAGAACAGGACTCGTTTCCAGTCTTGTGGAGTTCAATTTCTGTGGCTGTACACCACAAAACTCTTGCTTGAGCATGTCTTCTTGTTAAAAAAAACTTCTTGGTCGCATTCCGAGCAGATAATCTTTTTGCGCATAGGATTCGTCAGATGCGACCAGGAAACAATCGCGTGCCACTTTTCTGGTGAAGAACTATCGATAGATCAGCGCTCGATGCCGTTCGATTTTGTCTAACCAAATTGGTGGATGGAAGGTCACAGTATTGGGTGGTATTTCTGGTTATGGACATACGAATTTAAAGGTCATCACAGAAACCGTTAACCAAGAAAACTACAGGGACATTTTGAGAAGGAAAATGCTTCCCCTCATAGAAGAGGTAATGCCACTTAGAAGTTCATTATTCCAGCAGGATAATGCACGTCCACGTGTGACACGAGGTACCCTTGCATTGCTGGAGGAAATTAACACCAATGTTCTCCAATGGCACACCAACAGCCCTGATTTGAACATAATTGAAAATGTGTGAAAGATGTTAGCCGATAGAGTCTCAACAAACTAACCAAAGGATATCGAAGGACTGCAAAGGTTGTTGAAAGAGGAATGGACAAGAATTCCAATGCAATCATTTGATAATTTAGTCCAATCAATGCCGCGGAGAATAAATGACTGTATTCGTGCCAAAGGTTACTACTTTATAAAGGGTGAAATAATATTAATATTTTACGCAGGAGTTTTATTTTATTTTATTTTTAATTGTCCTGAAGAAACCTTTTGTTATATTTTAATAACAACTTGTGGAAACAATGAAGGATACTGCAAATATAATGTGGAAGATTTAATTTTTTAAATCCGACAAGTACTTTAAAAGCTAGAGCCATCGAAAGTAAGAGATGCATGGCAATATGCAAGAGGTCTTAATTTTTTGCGCACGACAGTATATTGAGGGTATTCATGAAACTAGATAAGTTTATACATCGCGTCAGATCATTTACACACTGAAATTGCCGCGTAAAGTTATGAGGTTTGTGTATTCGATTTTCCATACCAATTTTGAAATTTCATTTAGGAGGCTGGTAAACTTACGCGGTTTACGCGAATACGAGGTCAATACGCGTTTGCATGCATACCGTTATTATATATACATACATAAGGCCCGATTCAGAAAGTTTCGTTCATTGTCCCCGATGCTCCAATTAGAACAATACGGAATAAATAACCCAACCAAGCACATGCATTAGAGAATATACTCTTAAAATTAATTGTAAATTCTTAATTTGGCTGAGTCAGTTTTCAACATGAGCTGCCAACGCTAACAATTGCGTCAATCGATTTTGTGCAATTATCCGGAAAAGAGTATTTCAACAATCGCTAAGGAGGCCAAAACAAGTCGTCCGATAGTAATAAGAACCATTATTAGATTCAGTGAAAAGCAAACAATTAAGGAAAAGCCAAAAAGTGGAAGGCCGAAAGGAATTGTAAACAACAATTTTGAAAGGAAAGTGTTAGTCGCCTTCAATAGAAACAAGTCCATATCTGAACGAGATGTCAAAAAATTTAAAACTGGTTCATCGAATTAAGGTTCGGAATAAAATATAGATATTTATAAAACAGAATACTCCAAAAAGAACGTTAAAGCATCAACATTTCATAAAGTCAACGAAACTTTCTGAATCGAGCCTTTATATATGAAATGATTAAAATAATGTTAGCTAATTATTTCCAAGGTATTTTGACTGCCCTCCAAAACATGGTATATTTGTGCCAATTGCAAAGGTATCTCTTTCTCCTACTGCTAAAAACTTGCGCCATTCCAAAACGGGTTCTCGAGAATCTTTAACTTCAGTTGGGACCTTAAATAGTATTGCTACAACTAATAAGTCACGCCGTATGAGTTCCCAGGTATATATGATCACAATATAATAAATTCAGCTATTTTTAAATCAACAAATTTCTAATATTTAAGAAACTACCAACGCCTTTACCGAAGACAGTTTCATCACAAAGAAGTAACTACTCCCTTCAGGTATGAGTTTAAGAATTAATAAAATGTTTTCGCAATAATAATTCTGTTATATATGTGTTGCTTTTCCTTTTTCATAGTTTAAGAGGTAGAAACATTTTTTTTTGTTTTAGTTGTCTAATGTTTTTCTAAGTATGATATAAAGGGTATAGCTTTCCATATTTGCCCCGCATTTTGTACATGTACATTATACATTTAAAAAAATCTATCATTTAAAATTTATTCACTTTTCAAATTCTCAATTCAGCACATGATATTGGTTTGATTGTTGGAAAATTATTGAGAAATTCTTTAAAATTAATATACAAAATGAAATATTTTGCAAATAACAATATACGGTGGACCGGAGAAAGTTGGCCCCCATAAATGGTTATATTGTACATTATACATATTTTTAGTTTGAAAGTAAAATTAAATTGCACAAGAGTAATTCAATAAAAATTATAGCAACGGTACGAAAAAAACATTACGATATAATGTGTGTACTTCAATGTAATTAACAAGCAAAACTCGAAATTTAAAATCATAAAAAAACACTAAAAAAAATAGGTATTTATTTTAATGCATTTTAGAAATTAGTTATTGCCAAATAACTTGTACCATTAGCGCGTTGAGATATATTCAAGATATCGCGACCCACTTATTAATTATTGTATGTAATCGATGTTTGAAAATTTGGCTGTATGAAATGGCTGATTGAGAGTTGTTTGTGTTAGAAGACCTCAATACCAAGGTTTATATGTAAATGCGAATACGATCCGATAGGTGGTGCGCGAGTTGTATCGGGTTCATTCGAGAGCCCAATTGTAGATCATCAACTTCTATACCGTTGAACCGATAGTCATGGAAATTGCTATGCGTAGATATTTAAACAGGGTGAATATTTTCAAGCTATTCGTTTTACTTGAAATCGCCACTAGATGGCGCTGCAAGTCATCAATACGGAATTCTGTATGTTTGAATGTTTAACGCTCAATCACGCCAAAACGGGTCAACAGATTTAAATTAAATTTTGAACACAGGTAGAGAACATCCTTGAGATGGGCAACGGATTCTTTTTATTTGCATGCTTTAAAATGGCGGCCTTTCAAATTTAAAAGATTATGCGAATTCCATAAAAATTGGTACTTGCGGATTTTCGCGGTCACTAATTTCAACCAAACTCTTAGATTTACGAATTCAAGATGGCAGACTGTCAAATTTTGAATTTTATGCAATTTCGGAGTCACTGATTTCAACCCGACTGTCAGAATTTACGGATTCAAGATGGTAGACCGTGAAAAAAACTTATGCAATTTCCACTAAACTTGGTACCTGGGGGTTTTCGGAATCGCTGATTTCAAACCGACTCTCAGAATTTCCGAATTCAAGACGGTAGACTGTTGAATTAAAAAGTTTAGGTGATTTCCACCAAACCTTGTATTTGGAAGTTTTCATGTCAGAATTTACGAATTCAAGGTGGCAGATTATTAAATTTTAAAGAATATTTGCGATTTGCACTAAACTTGGTACTTGGGGGTTTTCGAGAAGTGACATGGGCTACTTTTTTCTGCCTTGCTTTGTCTGTACGGGCTAATCTTCGAAACAGCTGGACCGATTTTGATAAAACTTTACAGACATTAAGAGGTTGCAAGTAGGCTTTTGCAACTGTTTACTATTGTTAAAAGTTACGAAATTCTGAACGCCAGTGATATGTTTATGGTGAGTCACGCAAAAACCACTTATCTGATCGGGATGAAATTCTGTGGCTATGTAGCGCACAACCTCCTAAGAGACATAGGCTATGCTTCGCAATTGGAAAGTGAGGGAAGGGAGGGGGAAGGAATGTTGAGCAGTGATATGCTTATGTTGCGTCATGTGCTTAACCTCCTGAGTGACATTTGATAAATATAAAATCGGCAACATCATATTTTTATTAAAGTTTACTTTCATTTTAGGGGTAGTTGTGCCCGGGCAACGCCGGGTGAGGGCCAGCTAGTTAATTTATAAATAACCAAATACACATCCCACAATAAGTAACAGACCCTCGGTAAAGTCAGAAAAGTGCAAAAATGTCAACAAATTTATCTTGGCGCTTGAAAATTCTCTAAACTACATTTAGAACCTTTAGACTACTGACTGACCACAGTATCGTGTGACGTACATATGTACATACATATGTATGTAAAACATATTACAGTGTCCTCCATATAAATAGAAACGCTCCATATGCAACTTTCTGAACTGACAATACTTTTATGTGCCATCTAGCTAGTAGCTACCAAAAACTTAATGAAAATATACTGTCCATCGTATCATTCAAATCTTAAGCTGCACTCGACAAAATATGCAATACGCACAGTTCCAATTGATGTTCAAAATTGCTAGCCTTGCTCTGGGCATTACTATTAATCCATTTTTTTGATAACAGTATATCTCTGGAAACAAGTGAGAGACGGTTGCATGGAATTGAGCTCCATTTTAAATCGACGAACCGCGCTGGTGGTAGACTCGCCCATTTTTAATTTAGTTGAAATTTTGGGGATATGTTTGTTATATTATTTAATTAAATTCCGGGTTGGTTGGTTGGTTTTTCTATTTTTACTATTTTCACTATAGTGTCGCACCCACAGCTTATTAGGTCGTAGCAGGAAGAGCCAAATTGACCATGCCTTTGTCGGTCCACCAACTGACAAGTGTCTCGTCTTCAGGTAAAAGTTACATTGGTGCATAGCACCCAGGGGCTTTCAAATTTGGCTTGAACAAGTTCCCCTCTACCCTTATTATTAACTTTTTTTGGAAGTGGCCTTGAGAGAGGATACCACAAAATGGTTGTACAATTACACATAATAATGTAATTAAAGTACATAATCAGGAGTAAGCCCTGCTTTTACAAGAATTTTTAACTTTTATATATTATATATAGGATGATCACCTGAACCATTTGAATAGCAATCAGCTCTACATTCTGAAATTCGTACGGAATCTTTAGAACTCGGAGTAAGAGTACTCTTTGATCTGAGCTTTAGAAGATCAACTTTTCGCTGTCAATCTGCCCATTGGATAAAATATTTGAGTTTTTTCTATTTTTTTTTTTCTTTTTTTTTGAGAGCCGAGCTAAAGGCCGCTGTACACGACATGTAAGAAGCCACATTCGCATGTGGCTCTGACGTTATTTTTACGTCATCACGTGTCACATTGGCTATGCCGTGTACTAGCACTTTTTGTGACACTCACATGCGGTACACTTTCGCATGTGTACCACATGTAGTAGTCATGACAAATGGAAACATGTGACTTTTTTACATGTCCTGTACTACCCTGGCACATGTGAGTTGTGACATGTGCTACAGTTTTACATTCGCATGTAACAGTCCAAAATCATGTGCCCGCGCGAAATTAGGACATTACAAGTATCGAACATTACGTATTTCAATGAAAATGAAAATCTATCATTTCGGCTATTAATTTCCTTAAACAATACAAAAATTTGTTATTGCTGCATAATATTTATAAATAAAATATAAAACAGTTTAAAATTTCAAACTTAATATTTTATTTTCAAATCTGATTGCTCGAGTTCCTGGCTTTTCTGATTTTTTTTTTCAATTACAACCAAAAATGGCCGATTATTGTTGTATTCTTAAAAGTGTTAAGGGATACTTTATGAAATTTCTCGTATAAAATGCTGTTATTACTGAAATAAAAGAGCACATTCTTATTATAAAGTTCGTAAGACTATTGTAATAAACAATTCTTCTCTATTACCTTTATTCGACTCTTATAAGAACTTACTAGTATTGTTCTTCTTTAAAACTATTACCAAAAAGTACTATCCAGATTAACTAGAAATTGCTTTCCATTAAAGTTATAATAAGTGCTTAATTGAAATATATTCTTGCCTAAAGGTGTTACAGGACAATAACAGTACACTTTATTTTTGACCTTTTATTTAATTAATTTTCAACACAGCGACAATGAAGACATCTGAGATTGATCCATGAAAAGCGATGTTTGCTCTCTACAATACGAATGGTTACATGTCGCATGTCGTGTACTAGAAAGCCACATGAATATGTGAAATCGCTCATGCACACATGTGAAATGCGCACATGTGTTGCATGCCGTGCACTAGCGACATACATGTAGCCATATTCACATGTGTACACATGTACTATCCCTTCAAATGTGTTCACCTCGGTCATGTGCACATTTGGTTTTTGGGACAGAACACACATTTCGTGTACTATGAAATTTTTACCGCATGTAACCACTACGCTACATGCGAAAACTGTAACCAACATGCTCCGCATTCTCATGACGTCAGAGCCACATGCGGCTTTTACGTGGCTTTTTACATGTCGTGTACTGCGGCCTTAATAACCGTGAAAGAAATATTAAGGATACTTTTCATACGACCTCACACGAAACAGCCTGGACTTTCGGGATCCAAAATCTAACCTTGATACATGTGCCCTCAAATACAGGGAACTAATTGACAACGCAAAAACTGACAGAATGGGGAGCCTTGTGGATGATGTCCTTGAGGTAGATGATAACTTTTTTGATAAGGGTGGTAAGAAGGCGTCGACCTGTTCGGAGATGATAAAATGCCTGATGCTGCAAAAAAGAGAGACATTCCCTGAGGGGGATGTGATTGTTTCTACGGATGACTCGGTTGCGAAGACATGTGTTGGTATTGGTATCTTTTCCTCAGGAAATTATGAGGAATATCGATACAGATTTCTTTGGAGGTTGTCAACGTTATCGGGGGAGCTGATTGTATAAAGTTGGCCCTGAAAAGGCGATGGGTGCTGGAGTTAGAAGGATTATCGTCATCATGGACAGTCTAAATGCGTGTATGCAGAAATTATATTGCGTATGACATTTTTGAACTGGCCAAAAATTTTGAGAATTTAAGGGTAGCCTGGGCGCCTTTGAATAGGCGAATCTACGAAAATGAGAGAGTCGATGATGAAGCAAGAATGGTCGGAGTTCCATTAAATCATTATCTCACAGTTCATGATATAATGTTGAATGTGAAGGCTAAATTGGTAGAGCGGTGGAACTGTGAATTTGCAGAGCCTTTTGGGACCAAGGTTAGGTTCTTTGGCTCTGTTTTCAGCAGTGTGGGAGCACCCCCATGGTTTGTAGATTCAGACCTTCCCCATAGAATCATTAGAATGGTGAATAGGGTGATTTCTGGCCATACTTATGACAAAAACATTTTGTTTAAATAGAAGATAATTGACAATGATCTGTGCGAAGTCTGTGGAGTGATTGAGAGCTCTGAGCATATAATTTTAAGCTGTAGTAAGTCTGCCTAAGTGAGGAACCGTTTTCGCTTCTGTCTCGTGCGGGAGATCTTTTCGAGGTTCTTGCACCCTTCAGTAAAGATAAGGTGGATATTATGGCTAAATTCTTAATTGAAACAAAAGTTAATATCTAATGGATCTCTGCTTCTTCTTATGTGTTATTTGGGATTGAAAATTAATATTGTACCCTGGAGTGCTGCTACTGCCTCTTCTGCTGCTTATTTCTTGAGGTGTATTTGTTACTTTTAGTGATTGCATGCTGATTTAGACTCTGTATAAATGGTATAATTTTGATGGCTGAACTGTCCGACCTTTTAGACTTATGTACAGCCAACTCACGTCCTTATCTATCTTTTGCATTACATTGGGGCATTGATGTTTGTTTTGTTAGCATTGGTGTCCTCCGTTTCCTGATGTCATTGGATCAACGACCACGGCTTTGAAATTTTGAGCTGAGAAGAGAGATAATTCATCAAAGACAAGCCTGATACAAGGGGTGCTCTGATAAGGAAATTTTGGCTGGTTTGTAGTAGAGCTGACGGGGCCTTGTGTCCGTACAAATATTCTGGAATTGAAGTAGCAGTAGCTCAGTGAGCTTAAACTGAGATGTATGGCCGTTATATGTATATAGCTCATAGGCTTAGACCAAGAAGACAATTTATTTGTGCACTACCCGGTTAGGGCAGTCAACCCCAAAAAATCAACAACATAAATTTTGTTTTTCTTCTTCTTCAGCCGACGAATTTGCACTTTTTAATGACTCGAATATAATAGATGATCCTAAGCTATTCAGCTCTTTTGCTGCATTTTCCCAAAATGGAGCTTGATTTACTTTGCATCTTTGCAGTTACATCTGTTTTGTTTTGTAGCAGTTAAACTAAGTGCTCATACTGTTGCTTCTTTGTCGTTTTCGTCCTAATTACAAAATGGTCATCGTATAAATGTATAATAAACAAAAATAAAGCACTTTCATTTTGTTACATAAACCGTTTCGCAACTTCGGTTTGGCGGAATAACTTTACACCCACTTGACATTCCGAACGAAATATGCAATGACTGCAACTCCGATCGTATATTTTTTCGCACTCGAACGGAATTCGGTATATCAAATATGATCTCGTTTGAAATTTTTCGATTCCGTTGGAATCAAGAATGGGGGTGATCACTGCATAAATCTATGAACTAGCTACAATTACATAATATTCATCCTCAATAACTCCACAGATCTCGCACAGATCATTCTCTGCCCTACTTCACTTCGCCAGTCTAGATCTAACAAAAGCATGACCAGCAATAATCCTGTTTCTCATTCTGATAGTGAAGGGTGGGAAATTACAATTCTCGAACCACGGCTTTCCACCTATTCCGAGAAAAATGCTAGCAAAAAATAACCCCTTAACTATCGAGCATTGATGAAAGTTTTTCTTCCATTGTTCAATCAATTTGTGTCTGATCACCGCACTTCAAGATTATCTTCACCGCATGTTTTAGAACAAATTTAATAGCCATTAATTACGTCGATAGAGTCGATAGTCTCTATATGCAAACTCACCTCCAGTCTCTACAAAGAAAATTCCCAAACCAACACCGTCACTCGGCACCGAGGCATCAGTTACTATAATCGTTGCACCAAACGGAAAAGAGTCTGTCTTTTCAGATATTAAGGTTCCAATAATTTCATTGCGTATCTGTGTTTTACTTTCGCTTCCTCTGAAAAACCTGTCATAAGGGTTCCCCTCCATGTTAACTGTACGTTGACCATTTTGGCCATGTCGAAAATTTCTCAATATTTAATCCAACATTTCTCATACGGAGATTTGGGAAATTCAGTCATTTAACTCTCCATGAAGGACGCTTGGTCTCGAGCAATTTTTAGAATCTCTTTGGTAATCAGCTCCGCCCTGAGGTCAAACCGGAGTTCCCCCGCCGTACATGTACCGGAGTCGATAGCGCAAGTCCCAAACTGTATCTCAGAAACTTATCAATCAGCAACGCTACTTTTTTTCCCAAAGGTCTTTCATTCATCAAAGGATAATGATCTCGCATGTTCAATTGTAGATACGACCAGGGATTTAAAGAGAGTGAGCGCATTTTTTGGAGTAAGACCCTTTTTGATTCCGCTAATTATTTTGACCACCCTATGATTGCTATCCATCGCCTGAATCGCCTCTGTTGAACATTGCTCTTTAAGCTCTTCTAGCCCAGTCAAATCGTACATAAAAACGGGCTAAAATCGCAATGCGGGATGTAGTTGTAATTTTTTGATATATGTATTGTAAGGACCAGTTAGAGTAGTGTAAACCCAAATTTGCTGCTTCGAAAAACCTGTGCTTGCTGCGTAATACGTGAAAATCTGCAGCTTTTTTTCAGTTGCCTTATAACTCAAAACTGTGCATTTGTTGATATTAGATGTTGTTACCATTTTTGAAGTACATTAAATTTGCAACAATTTAAACCCAACCACTGTTCTGTGCCTCCAATTCAATGGGTTTCGAGATACAGCCATTTGGTGGTTTCAAACCGGTGCGTCGGTCGTGCTACTTAGACCCAACCAGTTGGTAAGGTCGCCACTGAAACCAACAAACCAAATATATCTTTCCATTTCTAAACATGATTCCATGCATTTTTCTTTCTTCGAATGCCAAAAAATTGTTATAACAAGTGGTTAGACCCATCATTATTATCATCATGTCAGCCGAATGACGTCCACTGCTAAACAAAGATATCTCCTTCAGAGATTTTCACAAGTTTATTCCTTAAAAATACAATTTTAGTTTTTTGTTTTTTTTTGTTTCCCCATTGAAAAAGAACGATTGGGCATATGGACTATATTTTTGTCTTAAGTGAAAGACTATTTTTATTGCAACATAATTTTCCATAACTTTTCTCATAAGTTGAAAAGATACAACGAAATGAGAGAAAAATTAAAATATTGAATTTTTGGAAGAAAAAAAATGGCTGTATCTCGAAAACCATTGAAGACACAGAATTATGGTTGGGCTTTAATTTTTGCAAATTTAATATACTTTAAAAATAGTAATAACATCTAATATCAACAAATGCACAGTTTATGAGTTATAAGGCAACTGAAAAAAAAACTGCAGATTTTCACGTATTCGCACTTCTTCAGATTCAGATATCTTCTGTGACTTCAATTCTAACTGATATATGCCATCTCGCCTATGCGTGTTACTATTTTTTGGTTTAGATGTTGGTTTAAAAGAAGTAGTTGGTTAACCAATATGTGTGTCTATACTATGTATAGTACTAAGTGAATTGGGTAACTGGTTGAAAGTAGCCTCAATTCACGGGACAGGTGTCTTTCAAGAAATGTATGTCAGCATTTCTCGTTGCAATATTTTGCTTTTTGTGCGTTCACTTCGTCATTCGGGCTCTATATTCAAGCGTGGAGATTTCCAAGTTGTCATTTTCGAAAAAGCTATATATATTCCTGCCCGTATTCCTTATTAGGCAAACATTATTATCACATTCTTCTCTTTATTTAACTAGTTTTCGTTACTGTTTGTACATTTATTGTTTTGCAATTAATTAATTAAAATTTATTATTAATATATAATTCTTTGAAATAATCATAAACAATCATTACTCATAGGACGTAATCCGTGAAAAACAAAA
Source organism: Machimus rusticus (assembly GCA_951509405.1). Lineage (NCBI taxonomy): Eukaryota > Metazoa > Arthropoda > Insecta > Diptera > Asilidae > Machimus > Machimus rusticus. Next base: position 295,225 of record OX608052.1, on the reverse strand, counting down.
TCATATTGAACAGTTAATGATAGAGAGAGAGTTTGATCGTGAAGATGCTCAAAATCAAGCCCTCACATTTCAAAAAACAATATCAGAGGTAAGTCATTTGAATTAATTTTTAAAAATATATTTTTACTTTACTATTGTGAAATGAAAAAAAAAAACGATAATAGTCGAAGTCTAGTGATTTTGGAAGATGGGCACAATTGGTGCAGCGTAACGACAGTGATTTAGCAGATTTGCGACGAGAATTCCGTGGATGGAGTGGTAATCATGAAGAGCACTGTGTTTTACATGATGTCTTCAGCCAACATTAAACATTAACAAATTATGAAATTTCGTACTATCTAGTTATTATTTACTTCGTAGTTCAAACAATAAACTCGCGCTAACATAAATAAACTAATGTCCAGTTGCGTTTACATAAGGAACAATTTAATTTATAGGATATCTGGTGAATATTACAAATTATAAAAAAAAAACATTACAAATACGAATGTGCTTATATCAATAGTATTACAATGTAGAAATTTATCAAAAACAATTATTAAATTTTTAAGAATAACACAATATGAAAAGTTATTGAAGTTTATGATGATGCTATCTCTTTTCAATTAGCAATTACTCCATTTGCAAAAGTTCATCCATTGCAATTCAAATTCACAAAAATCGATGTAAATTGTTTGAATGATGTTTTGACTGGGCATTTAAGTTATCGCGGGCAAATTGTTTTCATACTTTGCGCTTCACTAATTTTTTTAAAAAACGATAACGTTAGAGGTTTTACAGTACTAGTAATATATATTTTAAAGTGGATGCTATTAATAAAAGAACATTAATATGGACTTTGTCTTTTTGAAATTTACCATTTTCAGTTGCAAAATCGCATAAACGAAGTCGAAATTCAACTTAAGGATGAGAAGAAAAAAACTGATGATTTACAGTACAGTGTTGATGAAGCTACATTTTGTGGTGACGAATTCAATGTAAGAAGAGATTTTTGTTATTCCAGAAGGTTTGCCAATCCTAACGCTTTTCCCATGCATTTTTTTCTTTTCTGTTGTAAGTGCATGAATAAATTTTGTTGTATATTTTGCATTTCGTCCAATGTATTTTTTAATTGTTCACTTTAACTCTGCAAAAAGATTTTCATTCGCAAAGACACACATAATCAAATTTATTAAGTAGTATCACAGTCTTTGGTAGTATCTACATATCTAAAGAAAATGAGAAAAATAGAAAAGTTTGTAATAAGACATATAGTTAATAACGACGAAAAATAGGGGTTTTATGGAAACGAAAAAGTTTTGGTAAAGGCTATACAATTTTTAGAGTATTTGTGACAACAAGAATAAAAAATAATTTCGGTACTACTATAGCATTATTAAATCAAAGCAAAAGAGTTTTGTTTAAAACATGTTCACGCCGGCACCCACCACCGGTGATTCGCACAAGACTAACTCATGGCTCACCGATGGCTCGCATTTGATTGTACTAACTATCAGGCGGTGCGTAACAACAAAAATTTAGATCGTTAAGTAACTAGATTCTAGAAAAAATTGCCATAGATGTAGTTGAAAATTAAAATAGTGAAAAAAATGCGAAGAGCTTTAATTGTAAGCCCATGGGAGAGAAACATGAATTGCAGCGCCGGAGTGAACTTGTTAATAACTTAATTAATATTATCATTAATATTACTATAATAAAGCAAAACTTTAATAATAGTCCAGTCAATTGGGGATTTAACCGTGCATTTTGGGTAGGATGCTATTTTATTTTTTTATTATGTGGGAGGGTCCAACAGGAGCTTAAGTTGGAGTTTTCGGGGTCGGCGGTCCACCCATTTGGCCGCCATCTTCGAAATAAGGGTGAACATGTTTTTTTAATATATCTCGAAAACTACCACTCCCACAAAAATGTTGTGCAGAGATCTTTCGTAGACAATTATATTATCTACAACTTTTCCTAATAACTTTTTTTTGTAACTTCTACAATCAAAAAGTTATGAGCAAAAATTAATGAAATTTTTGGAGGTACCTTACTGTTCTCGTTAATAACTTTTTTTGGATTACTTTTTTAAGAAAATTACTCATGAGCTATTTTATAGAGCATTTTGCAACAAATAATTTGACCTAATAATTTTTTATATTTTGATTATTTTTGAGGGTTTTCTGGCACTTCGAAGGGAGGAACCTCAAAGACAAGTAAAGTATCTGAATAGAAAAAATTCACTGTTGCTTCATTTCCATCGACATACCATTTATATAATTATATTCCATGTATTTTCATTAACTTAAAGATATATTTTCTATTAATAATACCATCTTGTTTTAAGTTAATAAATATTTTATTAGGTTAATTTTGGTCTTTTAGAAGGCCCAGGTTGTGGGTCGATGTAACCTTCTTGGAAAGTCTCATTAGCTGAAACATCAGCTTCTTCGCGAGGCATTTTGTTTACGTACAATGGTAACATTGAAAGGCAGTCTTCTTCAATTCCTTCTTCATTTAGGAGCTGAGTAATTTCAACTATGTTTTCGCATGTTTCTCCACTGCAATGTTGGCAAATAGACGAACACTTCAAACCAGCTCTTCGAATTGACTTCTGGTGTAGAGTTATTCCTACAAGAGAATGTCGACCGTAATCTACTCAATCCGATCGGTGAACGATTTTTTATTGCAGTTTATGGTGGCGATAGTGGGGAACAATCCATAAATAATCTACGTTACAAAAAATTTTCCAAAGCTGTAATTAAAACAAAATTTAATTTATCTTCTCTTCCACCTACACAAGATGCAGCTCGCGTATGCACACCTTCAGAGCTTACCATCAAATACAAACTTGGTTAGGGCGGTATAAAGATCCTGACTTGTGGGGTTGGAAAAAAATATCTAAAATGTTCATGCCAATACAGTGTACTCAGGCGCCTGCACCACAAGAGCTGCTAAAATTAATGTTTTGCAGATGCAAAACTAAGTGCGGTACAGCTTGTGGATGTTGAAAAGCTGGTTTGAAGTGTTCGTCTAATTGCCAACATTGCAGTGGAGAAACATGCGAAAACATAGTTGAAATTACTCAGCTCCTAAATGAAGAAGGAATTGAAGAAGACTGCCTTTCAATGTTACCATTGTACGTAAACAAAATGCCTCGCGAAGAAGTTGAAGGTTACATCGACCCACAACCTGGGCCTTCTAAAAGACCAAAATTAACCTAATAAAATATTTATTAACTTAAAACAAGATGGTATTATTAATAGAAAATATATCTTTAAGTTAATGAAAATACATGGAATATAATTATATAAATAGTATGTCGATGGAAATGAAGCAACAGTGAATTTTTTCTATTCAGATACTTTACTTGTCTTTGAGGTTCCTCCCTTCGAAGTGCCAAAAAGCCCTCAAAAATAATCAAAATATAAAAAATTATTAGGTCAAATTATTTGTTGCAAAATGCTCTATAAAATAGCTCATGAGTAATTTTCTTAAAAAAGTAATCCAAAAAAAGTTATTAACGAGAACAGTAAGGTACCTCCAAAAATTTCATTAATTTTTGCTCATAACTTTTTGATTGTAGAAGTTACAAAAAAAAGTTATTAGGAAAAGTTGTAGATAATATAATTGTCTACGAAAGATCTTTGCACAACATTTTTGTGGGAGTGGTAGTTTTCGAGATATATTAAAAAAACATGTTCACCCTTATTTCGAAGATGGCGGCCAAATGGGTGGAACGCCGACCCCGAAAACTCGAACTTAAGCTCCTGTTGGACCCCCCCACATAATAAAAAAATAAAATAGCATCCAACCCAAAATGCACGGTTGACCTTTTTTTTACGCCGGATTTACTGGACTATAATGAAATGAATGAAAATGTTGACAAGGTGGATCCCATTTTTTACATAATTACAACATGCTCATAGAATTTTTTCTCAATCGGATAAATAATTTTTAGTGCTCAGTATTTCACTCTCTCTCTCTAGCTCCTCCTCTTAACTCCCTCTCTCCCTCCCTTTTAAATATTGCTTTAACATGCCTAAATGCTTAGGGCCTGTCCGAATCCAAGTCTTCGTCTTCGTCTCGTTATTACAGCTTATGACGTCAGCAAACAGGCTGATCTAGTATTCCAATTAAGACGAAGACAAAGCTAACCCTTTCGAATTCTTTTGCTTCGCTCGATATTTGATATTTCAAATTAATCAAAGTAAACAAAAAATGCAAAATTCGACAGTATTCAAGGAATGCTCCTGCAATTTTCTCTCATTCCGTCTCACGAAATCACAACTTAATATTTAATCGCCCAATATGGCGATAACAAATTTTTGAAATCCAACTAATTTAAGTGAAAATTAAATTGAAATAAGTGAATATTTATAGATATACAGTAGAGTCTCACTAATCCGGCACTTCAATATTCCGGCACGTCCAATAATCAGGTACCCTTCGGAGCCACCGACTACTACAACTGCTAAAATAAAACCAGATAAAGCATTTAATTGTTTTTATACATACCTGCATAACATGGGCTGAAGAAATCGGCGTATCTGCTAAAGATATTATAATTCTTCGAAACATGCGAGAAAAAGTTTTTAAACAAGGACTACAAATTGGAAAAAAACAGACCTTAATTAAGGATTATTTTAAAACTATTTACATATTTAGATATAGAGATAAATGAAGATGAACTTAATTTTATATGTTTACTTAACATTTTCTGCCATTTTCTTAACTATTAATGAATTTAAAAATTCTGTTAAATAAAATGATTGCTTTCAAATATATTTTTCGGGGCCATCCTGTTTTCGAATATTAAACGATTGAAATGATATAATTTCATTGGAATTAGAATGTCTCCACCAATTCCAAATCTGGCATCAAATTTTTATATAAATTCAAAATGAAGGACGCAATATGGCGACCGTTATTTTTTTTTATTGGGACGTTTTTAATGTAAATTAATTTAAAGGTAAACCAGTGACACTTCTTTCAATTCTACTATCAAAATTTCGTATAAGTATGAGCTTAAGTATAAGAAGAGCTATTATAAGTATAGGAATTAACATGAGAATGAATAATTATATGCGAATAAATATGAGTATAAGTAAAAGTAAGGAAGAAGGTAATTGTTAATGAACAAGTGTTGCGCAACACAGTTGTATTTAAAATGTTATTTCCATTGCTTAATTCCTGTTTGTGGGATTCACATACGCAATACATGTGTAAATTTTCATCTCATCTTGGGTGTAATAAATGCAACAAACAAACAAACAAACTTTACACACTGTATTGCAAATATTGTGTGTATTTACATGCACTATGTGATGGTGCGGTATCTCATCTGTGGAGTAAGGGAGAGAGAACTATGTATACATATGTAATGCCGAAACGGTTTGCCCCTCTTGCTATCACCTACAAACAAAAAAGATTTACCATTAGAGCGGTACTTGTGGACTAATTAGATAAAAAGAGTTGGGGACATGCAAAATGAGTGTTGCATTATTATTTTATTATACAACACAAATTACTTTTCTTAATTTAGTAGTCACGAAAATGCACAAAAGTTAATGGCTATTTTATATTAATAATTAGTACCTTCTCCACCACTATCTCTAAAAACCAAGAACGGTTACCCATTTCTGGGGTTAGCATTAGCCAAGCTAATAAAATTTTAAGTTCATTGAAGGTTTTGTAAAATGTCTCATAAATTGTTCGATTCAGTCATCCCTAAATGTTTTCCATATGTTTAACTGTAGAAAACCGAACCGACAAAAGGTTAATGTTGTGCATCGAAATCCTGACCCTCGCCCCTCAGGATAACGCGCTAGATATGAAAGGAACATTTGTCTAAGGACATCCTGGTAGTCGTGGCTTTTCATTTGACAGGAAGGAAAGGAATTCTACGGTTCTACACGATCAAGGGCCAATTTAAATATTTCTTGTATGAAATTATCGGTACACTTTATTGACTTGACATGAGGAGTGCCATCTTTTTAGATAAAAAAAATTTTAGTCTTGACCGCCCAAATGGCTTGGGTTCCATGTTCCTCTAGAAAGGTTAAAACTTACAAAAATTACAAAAGTATGTGTTTTTTTTTTACATTTCCTTTCCCACACAAGTATATACCAAAATTCTCTATCTGCCCGTCTGTGGATCGATCACAAATAGTTTAAATTTATTATACAGGGTGGCCGTTGTGAAGTGTTACCAATTTTAAACGCTATAATGCACTTTTAAAGATTTGTACTTCGTTCAAAGCCAAACATCAAAATGCATATTAAATATTCGAACTATAAGTTTATTGTTCGATATATCCTCCTTTAGCGTGTATAATACCTATAATTTTGTATAAAAGACGAAAGAAAGTTTCGCACGCTGCACGAATGCGAGTTGGAGTGTTCCATTTATGAATGTGAATGAATGAGTTGTTCCATTTATGAATCAAAGCATTTCTTTGAAAGCGTCCTAACTCACATATATTCTGGTATTCACTCTGCTTTCCAGCATGGCCCAGATCGAAATACCATTGGATTCATTGTTTAGAAGAAATTATCTTCGAAACATTGTTTTTTAAGGTTTTTTAGCAATTTCTGAGTTACGATGGTGTGGTGTGTGATGGTGCCGAATCTCATTGGAATGTCCAAAGTCTACGCTGAAATATTTAGTTGCCTATGGTTTCAAAGCAGTTTCTAAGACCATTTCGGGGCAGTTGGTAGCACTTATTTTGACGCCAGAGTCCAAAAACAAGATTAGTATCAGTTCAATGCAGCCACCCTGTATAAAAACGAATATCTGTTTGTGATGCGACACTAAGACTCCAATTGAGCTGAAACTTTCACAGAATATGCGACTTGACTAAATCTCGTTAAAACACACAGTGCGAATACGATCCGATAGGTGGAGCGCGAGTGTACTTGGTTCATTCGCGTGTCGTTCAAGCGATCGTCATGAAAGGTGGTATACGTAGGTATTTCAACTCTGTGAATATTTTAGCACTATTCATTTTGCTATAGCTCGCCACTAGATGGCGCTGCAGCACATCCACTTCTATACCGTTCAACATCATGAAAATTTGTATACGTATTTGAATACGGTGTTACAGCCTATGTGTTTTGATGTTTGTCGCTCAATCACGCCAAAACGGATCAATAGATTTAAATGAAATTTGGAGCACAGGTAGAGAATATCCTGGATATGGACATAGAATACTTTTTATTTGCATGATTCAAAATGGCGGATCCAAGATGGCGGACATTCGATTTCCATTAAAATTGGTACTTGGGGGTTTTCGGGGTCGTTGGTTTCAACCCGATTATCAGAATTTACGAATTCAAAATGGCGGACTGTCAAATTTAAAAGTTTATGCGATTTCCAACAGACGTGGTACTTGGGGGTTTTTAGGGTTGCTGATTTCAAACCAATTGTCAGAATTTACGAATTCAAGGTGGCGAACTGTTAAATTTTTAAGTGTATGCATTAAACTTGGTACTTGGGGGTTTTCGAGGAGGTTATAAGGAGTGACATATGCTACTTTTTTTGCCTGTCTGTCTGACTGGGCTAATCTTCAAAGCAGCAGGGGGAAGAGAGAGGAAAATGTTGAGCAGTGATACGTTTATGGTGCATCATGCAAAAACTATTTCTGCGATTAAGAAGAAATTGTATGGGCATGCTACGATTAATCTCGTGAGACGTGCTACGTGCTACTTGCGATGTACCATTGTGGCCATACACTAAGGAAATAAAATGAGTGCTTGTAAGTCATGCGCCGTTTAAACTTTCTTTTCAAATTTTCATAATAGATTTGATATTAATGATACCTTATTATTTTGGTACCAATGTTCATTAAAATAATTAGAATTCGAAATTAGTGGAATCAGTAAAAATATTAACTTAGTTTTGTTCGGTTTAATTGCAATTGTTGTAATAAAAGGCATACGTTATACAGGATGTCTTTTACAGCATATGCCAAAGTGAGTGGGATGAAAGATGGTCGAAAAAGTAGGTGTGTTTGTAAAATCATAGCATTTTTAAAGGATTTTGTGGAATTTTAAAATAAATTTCTTCATAATGGGATCTTCAAACAATAAAAAAAATATCACTGAGAAAATTTTAATTAGATGGGTAGAAAAGAAATACGCATTGTACAGCAGACGAGCGACGTTTGGTGAAAAATTCAAAAAATAGGAAAAAAACATATCATCTCAGAATGTCGTAACAAATGCACTAAAGCCTAAAGAAACACAGTAAACCAGAGTGCGAACTAAGAAAGCGACTCCAAACACAGATCATCAGATTATCATTATGGCAATTTGTGGCTTCAAGGACGATTTGCGTAGCTAAGGGATACAAAGTCAGCGTAAGAACTCAATGACCAAGATACTTTATAGTGATATGTTCCAAAATATGATGCTCCCTTATGCTGAGGACAATATGCCACTTAGATGGCGGTTTTAGCAGAATAATGATCGCATAATCATCATCTAAACTAGTGAGTGAATGCTTTGCGGATCATAGTGTTAATGCTCAGTCAATCTCCGGACCTCAATCCCATTGAGAACTTGTGGGATGAGTTGAAGCGGTCCTTGGCAAAAGAAAAAATAACAAATAAAGAGGGTGGTTTAGTCGCATTGGAACGCCATCGCCAACGTCGCTCTTCTGCCATACAAGGCGTACTCCTGCCCATTTAAATTAGGTTTTCGCAGTGATTTTTTTTGTTATACATGTTTGTAATTTTGAAGAACCCACCACGCAGCAATTTATTTAAAAATCCTACAAAATCCTTTAAAAATGCTATAATTTTACAAACAGACCCATTTTTTTGACCAGTTTCTTACTGCATTAACTGACTTATTGTGCTGCTAATGTCAATAAGGAAACTAATTAGCGTGTTATTGCTGCACGTTTCTTTGATTGAGGCCATGAGATAAATATCGTTTAGTGGTATGTTTTCTTTATAAAACCAGTGAGCTTGTTATAAATTAAAAAAAAATTGGTTAAATTCTTTGGTATATAATATACATATGTACAATGCATTGCTTTTACAAAATGAGTTGTTTAATTTCCCCAATGCATAGGGCATATCTACTTTGTGTGCTATCTTGTTTTGAATAATTCCACACTTAAATTAACTGAATTTCTTAAATTGTTTTCTTTAATTTTTCCTGTTAACGAATTTTATTATGTTTTTCGCAATTTTTTAATGTTCAATAACAATGAATTGTTAATTTTTTATCTAATAAAAATGAAATCATATTGCTTTTTCTGAAAAGCCCGGCGGAAAAGAAACGTATCTTAGATTATTGGTAATAATCCTTTAACAAATACTACGTATGGGGCATCATCAATATCGATGGCTAAATATGAGAAATAAAAAATGTTTAAGATTCAAGAATACGATGTGGAGTACCGCTTACACAACGTAGCTCTTTTACATTTGCAAGATTATCGTTAAAATAATGCCAGATTAAAGAAACAACAACTGAAATAAAGTAATGTTCATTTAGTTTTCTGATTCTATCACATGTACGGCTATCAAAATCAAGTGCTCATGTGCTAATCTCGGAAAGTCTGTTAATTCTGGTAGATCAACTTGCAACTTGCATCCGCGAAAAGGTGACCCTCTGTCTATTCAAGTTGTGCTCAAATACGTAATCATTTAATCGCACAAGAGATTCGATTGATATTATTTTGGTTTATTTCAATAAACTGATCTATGTACCTACTCGTATTATCCTCGTACGACTCTTGGTAACAATTGATTAAGGTAAGCTAATCTCGAAGTACCAAAGTAACGCCGTAGTCGGAAGTAAAATCATTTCAAAGTAAAAAAGGCACAGGCAAGGAAAGCAAAGATCGCAACGAACACTGGAAGAGCTGTGCTGTGCCATCCATCATTATTCATTGAGCGAGAGGCTTACAATACAATATAATAGCCCCGTGCTATTTTGTTATAAATAAGTACTTAAAATAAATTAGAAAACCCCTGAAAAAAAAATAGCAAGATCTAGTATTTAGCCATTTATTTTAATAATTGTAAACATACATAGTTCAACATTATTTTTTACTAAAATTATGAGATACTTTTCGTTTACGCCGGGCTTGGGTTTTTTTTTAGCATTGTCCTTTACTATGCGACCATTTGTATTGTGTTCGACGTGTATACACGTCATCGCTTGATTTTGATTACGCACCGCGTGAGGGACTTTTAAAAATAAATTCCACAGTTAACTGGTTAGTAAAAAAAAGGAAATGTCAAAATTTAACCTAACTCCAAAAATTAGGCAGAATTTAGACATTATAGCATTTATTCTCAAATTCTCTTTGCAGCTATTTATGTAAAAGCTAAGCCGCTATCCCAATGCATCCGCACCGTTCCGATCCGTCCTTTCCGCACCATTTCGTTAAGAAGACTTCTTCCAATGCTTCCGTCCTTGGACAATTTTCTATGCTTCTTGGCCTTTTTACTTTTTGATATTTCCTATAAATTATATATAATTCACAAAATAATTCAAAGCATCTGAGTAGCTCACTTGTTTCCATTTCGAACGCCATAGGCATAGGAAATTGTTAAATTTTGAAAACATCGAAACCAGTTTTTTTAAGGCTATGATTTCCGAAACATTCCGAAAAAAGTTGAAAATACATGAATTAACACATAGTCTTTACAGTCACATCAGCATGTTTAATTATACAATTCAATTCAATTATGTATATACAATTTAATCTTAAAATACCCAACTCCCCAATAGACTATTATTATTTTTAATTCGTTTGGAGAAATAAAACCTTCTTGGATGTTGTACATTGTTTTTGTGGCATATAAAAAATTATTAACCCTTTTAGGCACAAACTCAAGTATATAAAGAAAGAATTACGGAATTGGAAAATGAACTGGTTAACCTAAAATTAAATATGCAATCCGGTGATGGTAGTAAAGAAGTGAGTACAACATTAATAAAGAAAATTGAAGAAGTTCCTGAAAGCATATTAAACAGCGAAAAATGCTTAAAAGAAGAAATTAAACTTCTCTTAAAACGCATTACGGAATTAGAAGAAAAATTGATATCAAATGAAGAAATGAAAGACAAGCTCAGCCTTAATATCAGGGAGCTGCAAATAGAAAATTTAGCATTACTTAAGAAAGTGGAACAAGAAAACATTTCACAAAAAGATGGATACAGTACAGATATAGAAAATAAAATCACCAAAAGGGATGACCAAATCTCACAATTAGAAAACACTGTACACGCACTACAGTCCGAAAATATTCACCTTAAAAGAAACTTTGAAAATATAGAAAAGGAGTTAAGCGAATTCAAATCCCAAAAGGAATTTGAAATGAATGAAATGATTTTAAAAACAAGCTCATTGGAAACTGTATTAGCTGAAGAAAAAGAACAAAATTTAAAAACTAAAGACAATTATGAAGTCATTATTCAGGAACTTCGAAGTAAATTTGATATTGTACAGGCAGCGTTGGATTCTAAAATTGCAAGTTTGCAGACAAGTGATTCAAAATTAAACGAATCGTATATACAAATATCGCAATTGGAAAAAACTCTTAAGGACAAAAAAGCTGAAATTGACAGAGTCGTTGAAAATTCCCAAAATCAGACTGACCAACTTCAAACAGAAATTATTAACATGAAAAAAGAAAAGTTGGAATCCCTAGAAAAAAAAGAATCAGAAATTCAAATTGCTGTTGAAAAACAAAAGCAATTGGAAATCGAACTTTACACTGGAAAAGCTGAAACTGCAAAACTGTTAGAATACTATAAAAATGAACTTATGGCAGCAAAACATCAAATTGAAAACCTTGAACAATTAGTAAATGAAAAGGACCAGTGTATCAAAACATTAGAAAACGTTGACAAAAAGGTTAAATCAGAATCTGAAAGAGTTAAAGAGTTAGAAATAAAACTAACAACTCAAGAGCAAATATTTAATGAAAATTCTGAACTATACGAAAACAAAATAAAGTCTTTGTCAGCGGAAATTGAAATGTTTAAGGCAAAAGCTAGTGAACGTGATGTGGATTTAAAGACCTTGAATCAAATTATGGCGGATTTACAACTTACCAAAGAGCAAAACATAAACCTCTCCAAAGAATGCGAAGAAATAAAGAAATTATGTAGTTCGAGAGAAGAACATATATCTCATCTAAATTTAGAAATAAATAATTTATCAAAAAAGTGTGACACATTAAGTCAAGTGAATAGCGAATATAAAAACCGGAACGAATCATTATTGCAAGAATTAAGTAAGATTAAAAATTCATCCACAAATGTCGATGCTGAACTTATTAGGATTACTGAAGCACTAGCTCATAAAGAAATGGCCTTAGTTCAACTTATGGAAAGCTCAAACAAAACAATTATGAATTTAGAGAATGAGCTTCACGCCACAAAGCATTCTGTAAATTCCTCTGTGGAAAAGATAGAAAAACTTCAATTGGAAGTGAAAAACGAAATTTCTGCGAAAGAAGATCTTCAAACAAAGTGTCAAGTTTTGGGTGATACAATAAAGTCTTGCGAAGCTTGCATAGAAGAAAAAGAAGCTCTAATCCAAGCAGGAAAAACTAAAAACATTGAACTTGAGAATAAACAGTCTGAACTCCAAACATGTGCTGCAAATCTCAAATCAGAAATACATAACAAAAATTCAGAAATTGAAAATTTAACAAAGCAATTAGCATGCATGGAAGAAACTAACAAAATTACTGCAGAAAGGTTGAATAAAACTGAAGATGATTTTAAGATACTCTCCACCACCTGTGGTGAGATGAAAATTGCTATTGCTACAGGAAAAGCAGAGATCGAATCGTATAAGAATCTATTTAAATTAAAAGATGAAGAACAAGTGGATTTTGTTGTGAAAATTCATGATTTAGAAAAACAAATATCGGTCTCTGAGCAGGAAAAAACGAAGTTAAATGAAGAGTATAACCTCTTAAAGGAGTCTTTAGCAGACATATCACGAATTCAAACTAAACTGGATGAGAGTCGCGAGGAAAACAATATTTTGAAAAATCAGTTATCCTTGGAACAAGAGCAAAATAAAATAATGAAAATCGACCTCGAAAATCTGAAACAGGAAAATAGTGAAATTAAAAACACTAAGAATGAATACGAAAAAATAATTAGCAATTTGGAAAGCATGTTTAAAAAACAACAATTATTAAACCAGGAAGAATGTACCCAGCTTAAAAGAAGCTTAAGTGATTATAAAGATGCGCTAAGTCAACTGAAAAAAACAAATTCAGAGCTTAAAAATGTTCTGCTACAAATAGAAAATAATAAGCCTAGTGATGAAGCTCATAAAGGTGGGGCTATCATATTGAAACTAGAAAACGAAATCAAACATTTAAAGGATAATATTCAACAAAAGGAATCTGAGGCACGTCCGCATGTACCGATACCGAAGGTAAGCATATATTTTCTGTAATTTTTTTCATAGTACAATTACTCTTTTCAGGATGTGGGAGAAAATGACCCTATGGCACAAATAAACTTTTTGAATTCAATAATTGCAGACATGCAAAAAAAAAATGATACCCTTAAAGCAAAAATTGATTCTCTTGAGTCCTTTTCCACGGATTTTGCTCAGTAATTTTAATAAAGCAAATATATTACTTATTTATTTCAAAGCTTCCCATTTTAGATCTTTAATGCATTTAGGTGCTAAGAGAAAACCAGCCGCTCGGATGTTTTGTGATATATGTGATATATTTGACGCGCATGAAACGGAAGACTGTCCACTTCAAGATTCAGATAGTCCTCCACTAAACTGTAGCGAAGGTGAAAGAACAATACCTCCCCCTAGAAAATATTGTGGAACTTGTGAAGGTATATATGTTTTAGATATTTGAATTCAATTTCTATCAGAGAATTCACGGTTTGTATCGTTATACCGCTGTAAATTTTTTTGCTGGCGACCGATTTCTAACATTTTGTATGAAATGAACCCGCTCACTAACATAACAAAAAGACCATGTGGATAGACCAAAAATATGTTTAAAATTATGTAACTCTTGTTTTTTAAAGAAACTGCCATTTAAGTGTCTCATGCATATTAGTGCTCATCTCTTTTCGAATAGGGATTTCTTTTAAAACCGAAAGCTTTCAAATACTCAGCGCTAGATTAGGAATAGGATCCACTTCAACGTTGCCTACTTTTACTCTGCGCTGAGTAAGAGTGAGACACATTTATTTAAGAATAAGCGTTAAAAGTGAAACTAAATCTACTATATGGTTTGGACCCCAAATCTTTCGTATTTCTTAACCGCTATTGACCAAACTTATGTTCATTGAAAACATGTAGTATAAGTCGTATTACAAAATGATGGTTATTGGCCAAAGGAGTAAGGGGCTACATCAATTTTTTAAAGTTTGTTACTGTGATGGATTTACAGTCGAAGAACTAAAAACTGAAAATATTTTGGAATTTATGAAATGGTGGCCGACTTTATACAAAAAAAAACATGTTTGGCAACAGAAACGTACGGAAAAAGAGTTCCAAAAGAAGATTTAAAAAAAACCTTTACTCCTTCGACATATCCATATGAGCTTTCATTTTGATGCAAATAAAAAAGGTACTATCATAGCCGATGAATTTATTGATGGATTCATTAAACATTCATTCATATTAATGAAAAAACTGTCTACTCCTGTATCATTTCCATCAGCCAAAGCTTATAATTTGAAAGTGTCTATTAATAGTTAAAAATGCAGATGATTTAAGGCGAGTTCAGCAGGGTAGCATTCCGGAAGACCATATGTCATTTTATCAGAACATACTTACACCTGGCCAACTGCAAACATTGAAATACAATCATTACCATCTAACCCTGTTTCTTGGTAAAGAAAAATAAGTCAAGAACAGTTTTTCAGGTATTTTTTTATTCGAAATTTATAGAGATTATTCGCTATTTCAGTCACTTAAAGTTGGATCACTATATCCAGCCCAAAAAAGTGTTTCCAAACCCTTTTACTTGAAGTTTTTATTGATTCCTGAAAAATTTCAATTGCGTGACTTGGGTTTGGGGCTTTAACCGCATTGAAATCTATCTTTTCCTTCTGGCTGCCGCCGAAAGGTCTCTTCGTTTTTAATGACCACATAATTCACCTTATCACTTTGACTGTTGCCGAAAAATCTTGTTTTCTCTGAAGAAATACGTAACAATAAGATATTATGAAAAACCGAATATTTTAAGGAATTTCTAATTTTTTGTTTTTTATATTTTACAGTGTTCGGACACGATTCAAGTGAATGTGCTAATGATATAACTTATTAAAAACATATTTGTTGTTATACAGAATAAAAAAAAAAAAAGTTTTCTACTTGGGCTTTAAATATCGCACTTCCATTGAATTACTAAAACAACATTCTCAAATTTTAATGAAGTCATTCAAAGAAAATGCTATCCTGTTCTTTCGACTAAAAAAAATAAACCACTTATGCCTAACTCATTCTTAAGGAATCATTCTGGTTAAAATATTTTAAAAATGTATTATTATAGATATTAATAGAAAATTTATTGAGCTTAATATATGCACTCTCGAAATATGTACATAAACAATTTTTTTTTATTTATTTTAAACCTTTTAGTACACAAAAATAACAGGCACACGTAACTGCTAGAAAAGTAGATATGTCGCTGGCGGCGTTGATATCTCGATGACGCTCATTAAAAACGAAAAAAGCGGCCAAGTGCGAGTCGGACTCGCCCATGAAGGGTTCCGTAGCAGCGATTTATGACGTATTAAAAAAAACTACTTACTAGATCTCGTTCAAACCAATTTTCGATGGAAGTTTACATGGTAATGTACTCACATATTTTTTTTAGTTTTATCATCATTTATTTTAGAAGTTACAGGGGGGGGACACACATTTTACCACTTTGGAAGTGTCTCTCGCGCAAACTATTTAGTTTAGAAAAAAATGATATTAGAAACCTCAATATCATTTTTGAAGACCTATCCATAGAAACCCCACACGTATGGGTTTGATTTTGAAATTTTTGAGTTTCAGTTCTAAGTATAGGGGACCTCCAAAATTTTTTTTTTCTATTTTTGTGTGAAAATCTTAATGCGGTTCACAGAAGACATCTACTTACCAAGTTTCAACAGTATAGTTCTTATAGTTTCGGAAAAAAGTGGCTGTGACATACGGACGGACAGACAGACAGACAGACATGACGAATCCATAACCCTAAAAATCAAAAATATTTAGATTCAGTATGACTATGGCTCTCACGCATTCTTGGGATATTAATGTTTATTGATAAATAATAAAATGGCGGAGATTTAAGAAAAATGAAATTTATCCTCTTTTTTTGGCCAAACAAAAAATAGTAAAAATTAAAATTGTATGACGGTTCTAGAATTCGCTTATTCATATATAGAATATTTATGTGGTTAAATTTATGAAATTTCAGTGCTTTCGAGAAATCACCACCGCCGACCGAAAAAACGTTGTTTCAAAAACACGCGTTTAAAGTTTTTTTATAAAAAATTATGAAAAAGTCTTACTTTAACTTAATCAGCGATGTCTGTACCTTACACAATGCCTCCTGTCTCCACTTTTAGATACATATGTATGTATAAATACTTCCGAAAAATGTAAAATAAAAAAAATCGATTTCTTGAAAATTCTAAATCAAAATGATACCTTAAATACTGTAGTAATGTTGGGCTTAAAAAAAGAGTTTAAGAATTAAAAAACAAATTAAGACTTAAGATTTTTGTTAACCAGAGAGCGAGCCTTTTTCCATGATATTGTTAGCCCTTCCACAACACCACCACCAGTCGACTTGGCCTTAAACGACGTTGCATTTGCCGCTCCTAATGCTCAAGGAATGCTGTTGCGGTGCCATCTGACGTGTCTCCGCATCGTTCCTGAACCCGCCTTCATCTGATTCCTCAGTTGTTACTATGTCTCGCCTGCTGGGCGTACCGCAGCCTGCCTCCTTGAATTTGAGACATTCGAAACGTCCTCGCTGCATCTTCATTTTTCGTATTTCTCCGGAAACTATGGAAGAAGAGGTTACGCAACACATCGCATAACACACGAGTGCAACCTGATCTAGTTGTATGTGGAAAGCAGATATATTTCAGGCGCTTTTGAAAGGCTTCCTCAACCATCGGCCATCGCTCGCGAGCTCATCCCTAAAAACATCCTAGGATTTCTATGTCATCAATCTGGAGTTAATTTGCGGTACGTTGAAACTCCCACATTTATATCGTTATGCTTTATACTCCGGGATCATCATTTGAAATCTTCTCTGCTCTGGCATCCTGCATAGACAAACTTGGATCCGCTTTATTCTTTTCCGGTGACTGGATACTTCTAGGTGATTTCAACGTACAAACGATTCTCTAGGACCCATCTCCGGAAAATGAAAGCCTATTACCATCCATCTTCGCCACATCAAGAGCCTACATTTATGGATGATGTCACATCCTCTAGGCTCAGCAACGACTCGGGATCATTTCTCGACCGGTTGTTTTCTTCGGGCCCTTTGGTCGTCATCCGGCTCTACAAGCCGTACTTTTATTCGACACTCTTTATCCAACAACTTCATCTCGCCATATTGAGAAATATTGTTAAACATGAATTATTAAAAAGCAATATGCAAAAAAAACTTTTTTAAAAACAAGCTTTTGATGCTCCATGTCATCATGCATTTTCACGCGATATACATATGCATGCAAAATTTCAGCTCAATCGGAAACCGGGAAGCTCGTCAAATTTAACTTGCAAGATTCCATTACAGACACCGGGACAGGTGAAACTAAATAAATCTATATATTAATACGTGAAGGGAAATCTTTGGACCCCTTTTTAAGCAAATTGCACGGACTGAGGAGTTTGAGATTTTGCATGGTTAAAGTTTATATAGAGAAGAAGTGCACAAAGCTAAAATTTATATATAATATGTGTTATAAATACATTAAATAAAATAAAATAAATTCATTATTTACGTTCATACTGTCTATGTCGAACGCATAGTAGTCTGTGGTCAAACTGTCGTAATTTTATTATTGAAAGTGCCAATTTCAAACACATAGTAGGCTGTGTACAGTCGTATTTTTCGTAGTAACCTCGGTAGGTCGAATTTCGACCACAGGGCGACCACTAGTGCTTATAAAAAGCTGATTTTAAAAAAACTAATGACACGCTTTTTCTTTGCTTCTAAATTTAGGAGTTATTGAGGTTCAAAATAGGTCTGTGCGAATAATTAGAAATATCGAATATAATTCGCAGTGAATAGAATACTTCTAATCGATTCGGAAGTCGAATCGAATATTCGATATTTCGAATTATTTGAAGCGAATCGATGTGGAAAATCGGTCATTTTTTAACATCTGTACATACTCTGTAGGCTCTTCGTGAGTTCTCTAAAAATGCAATTTTATTTAAATTAACGGGATTTAAATTGATAACACCTAGTAACCAAAGTCTCACGAATAATTGCTAGCCATTTGAAGCCACATAAACATCCGACCGATAGCCTCTAAAATGAATATGAAATAATAATGATTGTTTTATTTTTTCGAATAATTCGAAATATTTTGAATATCCAATTTTTCGAATAATTCGAAATAAGTTGAATATTAGATTTTTCAAATTTTTCGATTCGATTCGAATACTATTCGCACAGTCCTAGTTCAAATACGAAAGCTATCATTTCGTTTTTTGGACTAGGAATTTTTAGTCCTAAAAAGTTGAGGTAGATAATATTTGAAGGGTAATTCTATCATCTTTTGAATGAGCCCCCGCGCTCGATGATCTTACAATTATCTTATGGTATCTATAAGGACTTAACTAAGTGCACATCCTTAAAAAGCTTACATACATCGATCAATCGGTTAGCGTAAAGTGAACGTAAATGAGATTACAAGATTTGACTGTTACGTACAAGGTTTGAAACTAAATAATATCGTTTAAAAAGTGCTAGTGCAAAGCAATCTACATATTTATATTTTTGGACGTCCTATTTCTCCGAATAGTGGAAAGACTTATGCCTGATTTCACAGTGCACACTTAAGTTCTCACTTAGCTAAGTGCACAGCGAAACTTAAGTGACGGCTTAAGTATTTTCGGTTTCACAGTGCTATTTTATTTCACGCTTAGCTAAATGAGAACTTAAGTATTGTACTCTTTTATGTAGGACACTGTGTTTGTTTCAGGAGAAGCCCTCTCATGCGAAACGAATTATTTTGAAGTTATTACTTAAAGTCAAAGGTAACTAAAATGAATTTAAGAAAATTTGAGAAGTTTTATGTAATCAATATATTTTAAGGTATGGACTCTTTTAATGCGCGTAACTCGAACAATGACTTCATAACATTTTTGATCACTTAAATCAATTAAACCTTCTGTATCAGTATTCATTTTTAAAATAAAAATACAAATTTTTAAAAACAACTTGTTTATTTGTTGAATTTTCCACACGAAAAGTCAAAAAATTTCTTTAAGCGAGACTTAAGTGGTCAATTTTGGTGACTTAAGCATAGCGACCACTTAAGTCGTAATGTACACTTAAGTTCGCACTGTGAAACCGAAAAATGATTAAACAGGAACTAGTGACGATCAGAACTTAAGTTCGCACTGTGAAATCGGGCATTAGGGCGTGTGCCAATTCAGCTTTTCAAAAGCAAATTTGGAGGATTGCTTTATAGCTTCCTAATTTAATTTCGTTGTTGTTGTTGTTTTTTTTTAATCTGCCCAACGGGTGTCACCAATGGGAGGCGACTTTTTGGTCACGGTATAGAGGAGCCATATTGACCACCGAACTGGAAGCGGGCGGCTCTCCGCAAGATTGATAATTGATTTTCGTAGGTCCTTGTGTTAGAAAAAGCTACCTCGGAAATTTGCTTTTGTTTGACAATTACTTGCTTTTCATTTAAATTTTTAAAATGAAAAGTAAACGGCAAGTAAAGATGACTTCTGTGTTTGCAATTTTAAATATCCTTTAAATATTTTAAAATTATGAAAATAAAATACAGGAGCTCCATGTCCTCTTCCATGCTTTACAGATCTCAGATTCAGATTTCAATGAAAAGCAAACTTCATTAATTGGCACAGCTACAATTCCGCAAAATGTTCGAAAAAGGAAAAGTATTCGAAAAGTTCAATTGGCACATGGTCTAAAACTTTAGAGCAAATTTGATTCTTTTATTTATTCATAAATGTGTTTTCATCGCATGCTCCTAAACAAGATTAGAATCCCCGGTTAAGTAGTCTTATGATTCCGTCAGTTGGCAATCCATCATTTTATGTTAGTGATCTCATTAAATCTGTAAAATAAAATTGTTTTCGTTTAGAAATGAACAGCCGTCATTTTTAAAGCGGTATACATATTCTTCTTTGGGGATTCTATTTTCCGAGGTGTCTCAATTTGGGGCAAGGAAAAAACAATAAAAAAAATCAAACAAAAGTCCCTCTTGAACTGAAATTCCTTAATAAACTTCCCAAATTTTTAGTAAATTCATTTCAGTTACATACCTTCGACTTCAATTAATTTTTTAGTTCCAAGTGGGTCAAAAGAGTCCGATAGAAAAATTCAATCGAATTTTGACGTAATTTGCGGAAAAATGAATTGAAGGCTAAGGTACCTAAACCAAACGAATTTGAGAATTTCAAAAACTTTATTAAGGAATTTTTGCCAAAAAAATACTTTTGTAGACTTCTTCGACCCGATTCGAAAGACTACAATGGAGACCAATAATAATGCAACTATTCGTGCCATACACAACAAAAACCATGTACAATTGTACAAACCAAATGTGATTTGAATTAAAAATTTTCTTGTACAAAATATGTCTATTAACTGCTTGAATGAAGTGCGGTAAATATGTAAAAAGTAGTTCAAATGCTTTTCCTTACCGGTTTTATTTTAAACACGAACCATTCTCAAATCCAAAAACCCCTACTTTTTGGAAAATACGTATGAGAACTATGTGCTGGTGAAGTGAACAAAAATGGGGGTGAGGGGTGTGGCTATGTGTTGTGAACACGGCGTAGGTTTTACGTGAATAACGTACATGTACGTTTTATGGGTATCACTGGATTGATCTTAAGAAGCCCTTTCCAACCGTATACGATTTCTATACTTTTATTTGGCTTTTTGACGAGTATAGGCCGACATTGCAATATTTATTCATATTTTTACTTTAACACCACATATATTCATTACAACTATTTCACTATGGAAGCAAATTTAAAGACGTATTCACGTCAAAAGGATTTATAATCCACTTATAACACTTAAAACCAATGGCTCAATTATTAATTAATAGTCTGCAATGCACCTGGATACGTTTATTTATTTCTTCAATTTAAACAACATGACATGTAAGATTGAATACAATTAAATGTTGCAAACACTAAACGCTTTTAGGAATATAAACATTTCACCACCGCTTCATATAATTTCTTCCTTTGTAAATACCGAATTTGATATTTAATCTAAACGATACAAAAATTGAACGATTAAAACTTAGTGTAACTACCAAAATTGTTACAATATAGTTCAAGTATGAAAAACAAATCTCCTTAAGTATTGGAAATTGCAAAATAGTTTTGAAAACGTCTTTTATACTAAATCCTTCTCATTTATGACATAATATAAAAAATACATATTATTCTAACACACAGATTTCATTTTTATTAACTTTAAAAACAAAACAAAACAAAATTAAAAAGAAACATACCATTGCAATTTTATTCTTTTTCAAGAAATTATTTATTTTTAACCAAGTATTCGTAAAGCATAATCTAAAAAGTATGTTCAATATTTAAGTATGATTTTAAAACATCTAAAACATTAAAAAGTCTATAAAATTGACTTTAATTGGCAAACAGACAACTAAGTCATTTCCAAATATATACTATACTGCAAGATTCGACCAAAATCACACAAAAAGTAATTGAATTCCTTCAAATATTTTAAAATCACATTGTCTTACATTTAAACACACAATTATCAAGGATGATATCTTATCTTTGAACACTTAGAGAAAAAAATATATATCGCAAAATGGTAGACTGTTGAAAATAAGCGTTTTTATACAGCTGTATCTGGATGCAATTCTTTGAATTTCAACGTTTCATCAAATATCAGCTTTTTCAGCTCTTCTTTTGGAAGGTCATCTAATTCCATGCCAATCCGGAATGGTTCTTCAGCAACAGGCTAAAAATAAAAAGTTATTATATATTTTAAATTGTTTTTTTCCCAATTACTTACTTCATCTCCAGGATCATAATACTGCTCTAAATAAGGATGAGCTAAAGCATCTTCAACTGATATCCTGTTATGCGGATTAAAAGTAAGCATTCTGTCCAAAAGATCTAAAGCTTTAGCATCGGCGTTTGGAAAAAGCTTAATCCATGGAACTTTAGGCTTATAGGGTAGAGACTCCAAGTAATTCCGAGCCTTAAAAATATGAATTAGTATCAGGAACTCAGCTGTTTTTACTTATTGTTACTTTTTCATTTATAATACATTCTAGATCTCCTTTTGAAGGTGACCCAAGAACTCCAAGTATGTGGTTAAGCTGATCTAAGTAATGTTTACCGGGGAAAATCGGCCTGTTGCTCAACATTTCTGCTAGTATGCACCCCACAGACCAAATGTCGATTGACTTGGTATAACCCTATTCGTAAAATGAGAATCTTAACTCTATAGTTTTCATGAATTGAAATGAACCTTTGAATTTAACATAATTTCCGGTGCCCGATACCACCTGGTTGCCACATACTCTGTAAGAAATCCAGTATGATCATGTTCTGGATCAGCCACCCTTGCCAGACCAAAATCGCAAATCTAAAACAGAAACTTATAAAATCATTTAACATTTCTTATTTCCCTCAAAATTCACCTTTAAGTCACACGTTGTGTTTAACAAAAGGTTGCTTGGCTTCAAATCTCTATGTAGAACATTTGCTGAATGTATGTATTTTAATCCTCGAAGTATTTGATACAGAAAATAACAAATATGGTCGTTACTTAGCCTCTGAATATGATATTTAAATAGAAAAAAATCAAAAATCAAAAATCAAAATATTGTATATAAATGCATTTGTAAAATTACCTGTGTTTTTAGAAGTTTATAAAGGTCAGTCTCCATTAAGCACTGTACAATATATACATCTTTCATTTGTTCAATACTATCTACCCGTAGAATATCCCTTATATCTATAATCTAAAAAAAATAAAAAATATAGTATTCAGAAATATTTTAGAAAATGTATAGTATGGTCATGATTTAAAGTTTCCATCAGAAGCAAAACTCTCTGCAAAAATTATTTTTTCATATTCATATGAGGCTGCACTACCACTAAACTAAAATTATAATTTGAAACCGCATCATTGTTAAAATGCCTTCTAACATGTTTTTAAGGAATGTAATTACTGTACAAAAATATTGGGACGCAATTCATCAAATTAACTGAAGCTTACATTGAGCGCGTCTATACCGATGTGACCTGGTTACGACCGAATTCGGTTCCGTAACCCATTTTGGTCATAACCAGGTGTCCTTACCCTTTGCCCCATATTCAAGAAGAAGAATTTTTTTTGAAATATTAAGTGAAGAGTGCCAAGTGATGACTGTCAAATTAACTAAATTTGTATGTAGCAACTTAATTGTACGCAGAATCTTAATATTTTCTCGCGGTTGTCACTTCACGAAAAGCGTGGCTAACTGTATATATCGCTAACCCAAGACGGTGTGACCGTTTTTGGACGTAACCAAAAATTGTTCTATTTTTGGTTATCTATCAAGTGTATATGCCTTGACTAGATTCGGTCATGTTACCGGTTATGGTGCTCGGTATAGACGCGCTCATTGACAAAATTTTAGTACTTTTCCGATTACAAGAAACCCAATAAACCCCCCCCCCCCTTCCCCCCCCCCCCCAAAAAAAATTTCGCGGTGATCACCTCATAAAAATAAGTTATAGCCCCATAAAAAAAAACATAACCCCATACAAATTGGGATTTAATAAGGACCCCACTCCCGGAGGGGGTGGGTCAAGGGTGGGGATGATTCAGGGAGTTGTCTACAACACCCCCCAACAAAAATTTCGCGGCGACTACCCTACAAAAAAAAAGTTATACCCCCATAAAAAAAATAATAACCCCATAAAAATAGGGATATAGGGAATATACACAATAACGAAAAATCCTAGCTTATTTTCCGATTACTGTCTTTGAGGACAAACGATTCCTAAATATTTAGCCCCCCTGTAGCATTGTAGCAGCTGATTTTAATTTGGCTTTTATTCTATTTTGTCTAATTTGCGTTTTTTTTCAGAACAAATAAATTTCATATGTAGTGTTATGAACACTGACATATAGAAACTGGACTGCTGGTCCTGGCTAAAAACTCACTTCAAAAACGAGATCAAATTTTGGCCGAAATCTAACTATCTCGCTCCCCCGCAGATACCCCAGGCAGGCAACTTAATAGCACTTTATTCTGGTATTCGAATGAAAATAATGCAACCCCAATAGATACAATCCACTTCATAACACTTTTTCCTTCATATAAAAATTATTTGTTTTGAAAAATGCACAAATTGGGAAAAAGTAAACGCATAAAAACCAAATTAAAATCGGCTGTTGCAATAGTTTAACGATGACCAACAGATGGCTTTGGAGCTTTGCGTCGCATATTTTAGATTATGTTGGCATATACGTGAAATGTGAAGGTTAGACAAAGGTAGCAACAATAATTTTTATATCTATCTCGATTCCCCGCAGATACCCCGTTGGTTATTTTCAGCGACATTTTTATGAAAATACTAAAAATTGAGCGAAATTCAACAGAAATCGATTCGTGACAATTTAATAATTTATTATTTAGCTGTGTTTAAACATAATTATGCGAGATTTTAGAGCATTTTGATTGCCAAAATTGTCCTGAAAGGTTTGAGCCTAGACTAAAAATGGTCTCGTTTTTCCGACGCGTGTTAGCAGTCCAGTTTCTATATGTCAGTGGTTATGAAGTTGGTTTGATTTATCGGGGATCCACCATATTCATTCGAATCACTGACATATATATGTCAGTGATTCGAATACTAGAATAAATTGTTATTAAGTTGTCTGCCTGGGGTATCAACGGGGGAGCGAGATAGTTAGATTTCGGCCAAAATTTAATCTCGTGAGTTTTTAGCCAGGACCAGCAGTCTAGTCCCGGTATGTCAGTGGCTGGTATGTTATTATTTGATCATCTTTCGTATAATGTAAACTACCTACTTACTAAGCGAACGAAGAGTTGCAATTATTTATGTTTGTATTTTTAGACAAAGTACAGACAGAACCCTAAACAAATTTTCTTGTTACATAGGAATCTTATAGCTCTCTATACCGTATAAAATTTCCCAAAATTAACTTAATGTTAGACGTATGATTATCCGATCTTTGTAAAGAAATAAACCTACACAAATGCGAAACTGTCAATGCGGGAGTCAGTCTTATACCGGCCTTTTACTCAATTTACTTACATTTTCATGTTTGAAGCGAGTGAGGATTTTTATTTCCCGCAAAGTCCTTTGACAATAAGTTTGATGCTCAAATGGAGAAATCTTTTTAATCGCAACTTTGGTGTTGGTGATAGAGTCGTACGCAGAGCTAGAAATAAAATTAGTTAAGACCTCGATAAAATTGAAAAAGTCCAAATTAAGCTGAGTTACTTACACAACCATTCCGTACGCTCCTTCACCAATGTAAGCAAGATTTTTGTAGCGAGGTCCTACCTCGAATAATTGTCCCCTTACTACTTCTGCATTTGGATTGCTCGTAACCACACCATTATTACTCTTTTCAGCCATAATTACACCCAGATTATTGTCTATAATGGCCACTGGATTACCACTAAGAGTGCAATTTAATAATTACCACTAATAGGCGTATTAATTTTTTAAACTCAGAATGGAAAACGCTTATAAACCCTTTCACTTGAAAGTATTCTTTTTGAGGGGCATTATTCAAATAATTT
Organism: Machimus rusticus; assembly: GCA_951509405.1. Lineage (NCBI taxonomy): Eukaryota > Metazoa > Arthropoda > Insecta > Diptera > Asilidae > Machimus > Machimus rusticus. The sequence goes on along the minus strand of OX608052.1, from coordinate 269,236 downwards.
GCCAAAGCGCATCTGTAAAGTCGACATGGGCGGATCACATATGAATAACCAGAAAAATATTCTTAACGCCACGAAAACTGTTCTTATCGCGTTCGGGGTAGAGTGTAAATAATGCCTAGATATTATATTTAATATATTCACGTATTTAAGTTCAAGTTCACAGTTCCTTTGCATTTACAAATCCCTGTTACTCTTATCGCATCAGATATCATTAATGTCAAACGTAAAAGGAACAAAGTAAGTAGTAAGTCGGGAACGAAAGGAAATGGAAAGCTCTAGTTGCGCACTCTGCATTTTCTGCACCAAACAAAAAGAAACAAAACAACGCAATGGAACGAACCCAATTTTAATTTATAACCTCGTGCCAACGGACAGCAACAGTCCAGCCGAGATTTAGAATTTCGAGCGTATGCAATTTCACAATATTATTGTATTGCTCTGAAATTAAAATCAATGTCTAGATCTCTATTTAATAGAATATTCGGGTCAACTGCAATCGCTGTCGCAGACTGACATGAAGTTGGCGGCAATTCGTACAATTTGCCTTCTGACTGAAGATTTCACTTTTACAAACTGCCTAATGACTGATTTTTACATGTATGTATACCACAAATGCGAAATCTCGAAATTCAACCAACTTCGACAGCACGTGCACGTTACAAATAAAAATAAATATAGTTTTTATATTTGTAGTTGTGCCTGCCGGCTGCCAAAACATCCTCGGGCAAATATTTTATCTGGAAGAGTTTTTATCACTTTTTGAGCGAAAAACTACCCAGTGGGAAAATCGGAAGCATCTTCCAGAGGAATCAGCATGGAAGTGCTTCCACACTGCATCCTTTGCATGCTATGAGGAAGATTTACGCGTTTTTCGCTTCGCTTTTCATATTAAAAACAACATCGTATTATCGAAGTTGGAGTAGCCCGTGGGTAGAGCAACCATATAAGTCGCCAATCCGCAGATCCCGAGTTACTAATCTGGCCACGGGTAAAGTACTTTTTTACAAGCTCTTTTATAGTTTCACCTGTCCCGGTATCTGTAATGAAATCTTGCAAGTTAAATTTGACCCACTTCCCGGTTTCCGATTGAGCTGAAATTTTGCATGCATATGTATATCGCGTGACAATGCAATATTATGATGACATGGAGCATCAAAAGCTTGTTTTTAAAAAAAAATTTTTTTTACTTATATTTTTAATTTATATTCTAAAGCTTTCGCCTTTGCTTCCTCCCAATGACATGCACATGTTAAAAAGATATGGGATGGGATACGGAAAGGAAGCAATTCTTAGCTTCCAAAGAATGCTTCCGGAACCGCTTCCGGAATGCTTCTTTTTCCCACTGGGTACTCACTTTTACCATAGATACTACATCTGCAGTCGCATGTAAAATTTTGCGCCACAGAAAATCAAAATCACACGTCTGAAGTAAACCTCTACACGGCCGAAGTAAAGCTCTTGCGAGCGACGCTAGTTTGCGCTCTTCTCCGTTGGTTTATGCCACTCACGCAGGCTCACACAGGCAGGGAATTATACCAGATGACTAATGTGGTGTGTGTGACTTGGAAAGGGGCGTGTCGTGACTCGTGTTTGGCATTTTTGAATAAAAAAAAGAGACAAGAGCGCAAACTCGCCTCGCTCGCTCAACGCCTAAAACTGCAGAATGAAAAAATGTAAACAAACCGGATCCGTATTTAAGGCAAATGTGTGTGCTATGCCTCTTCTCCTTCTTCAATTCCAGGCCATCCCTATACCTGGAACATTAGAAGGGGCGAGCACTAATACCAAGCACGCACGCACACAGTTGTCACTAAGAGCCGTTTAAAAACGCGTGTAAAAAAAACGCTCGCATTTATTGCTTATGCTGGGGCCATACCTGCGTCTAATGCCATTAAATTTGACGTTAACCGCAGGTGTGACCGGCGGTTAACGCTTTAATTTAATAACGTCATTGTTAATGGCATTAGGCATTAGGCGATAGCTCGGCTGCCGATAATTAACGCGTTAAATATTGAGTTGTGGCTACACTATGTTCATTTTCTTGAATGCGGTGGATGCGTCATGTGTCAAAAAATTTAAGCCGTGGTTTTTCTCTCGCCGAATGCTTAAAATTTATTAAATAAATGTTGACATTCATTAGAAACAATAGAGCTGCAGTTTCAATCTCTATCTTGGTTAACGCGCTAATAAAATGACAGTTCGTTAAACACAAGTGTAGCCACTGTATTTAACGCGTAATTTGGCGGTCTAATTTAGCGCCTAAATTAGTGCGTTTACGGGCGTTAGACGTTAACGCAGGTATGGCCCCAGCATTACAGTGTAAGCGCCGTAGGTGAGCATTTTGAGGCTGCCTATTCTTCTCTCGTTCGCTCTTATTGGAATTTACATAAGGGATGGCAGGCAGTAGTTCTTTAACTGCCTGCACTAAGGCAAAATTTTTTTTTTGATCTCGTTTTCGGAATTGCATTTGGGTGAGAGCTTTGTGCTAGTATAGAGAGTGTCACATCTTGGTTAAGTACATTATCTTTGGCCAGGTTGACCAAAACACGAGCGAGAGGGAATATGAGGCCAATATAATGTGTGACGCGATGGTGCGATTTTGGTTCGTTCTTGGTTGAGTGGTCAGCGCATTAGAGAACGGCCTTATGTCTCCGGAGTAATCGTAGCCGTGGCCATTTATTTTTTTATTCTTTGGCAGGTACATTTTCACCAACTCATTCATTGTTGTAGAACATCTGTCAAGTGCTCGTTTTACGTTTTTCTTGGAAACGGGGTATCGTGGAGTGATAAATTCTTCCGATATTTCTTTGGCATATAGAATAAAGTGAATTAGAATTTAAAACATTGTTGCATGATATATATTTCTTATTACTCGAATTTTACAGAACGCGGAAAGTTATGTATATTTCACAATAAGTGCCAAAATTCTTTTAATAGAAAATGATTTTTGTTTCAAGTTGATATTTGCGGTAAATGTAAGGATTGACGAAATCAAAGGAATTTTAATAATAATTTTAAAACAGTGAGGAGAACGTGTGTTTTGCCATGGGATTACTGCAGTTGATTCGGACTAGTGCCTATGGCTGCAATTCTGCAGCGGTTTCCTTTTCCCGTTCATTGAATTCTAATTTATTATTATGGTTTATCACAGTTCTGTTTATAGCCGTGAGTAACACTCAAGTCCTTTGTAATGACAAGCTTGAGTTAATGAAAGTTCGTAATTTCGGCAATTTTTCAAGGTTCGAAGGGTGAGTATTGCAATTACAGCTTGTAATAAGTGAACTCATTGAAATTCAAAATGTAACATCCAGTATAAGAAAATATATTCCTCAATTGGAGCATAATCTTAAACGTAAGCTATCATGTGACTTAAAATAAAGAGGAGGCATGTAAACATACATTCTCCCGTTGTTAGTTAAGTATGCTGTTTGTAAGTACCTACATATAGAGGTCAAGAAAAAATTTTCCTGCACTTTTCTGGGACTTGGACATTAAGTATCGTTTGAAATATTTATGACTGTGATGTTGAATGCGTTGTCGTCTTCATTTGAGTGGCCAAAAATAAGAAAACCAAATAAGCTCTTTAGACAATTAAAAAAAATATTATAGTTATAAATGATCGCTTTAAAATACAAATGACGCATAAATCACATAAAAATGGTCAAAATACGGTCTTTAAAATCTGTATTACTCCTACCAATACTACAAAAGCAAACTTTGAGGAGGTTGTGGGCAAGTTTATTATTTTGAGAAATGATAAATAAAAAATCACGAAATAAATTGACCCAAGAAAACTCGAAACATATCTCCAAATGTTTAACTGCATTTATAAAATATCAGTTATTTGAAAGGACAATTTTACATGGGAGTCCTCCTCCTATTTATTTATTTATTTGCAGTAAAACAAGTACACTGAGCGAAATTCATCACAAAAAACTCTCACCCTCTCATATTTGGAAGTTAATATTTTAGCCTTGAAATGAAATGATTGCATGAGATGGTAACATTTCGAATCATCAGAGTCTTGTCAATAAACCGTTAAGAGAATTTTTTGAAATGTACTCTTCTTCTTCCAAATCAGCACATTTAACTTTTCTTTCAAAGAGTAAGTGAGCATTTTGAGGCGAAATTCATATAAAACAGTGGAAGAAGTTATTGAAATTGTAGGGAAATATAACGGGATTTTAAAAATTGTTAAGATTAAAATTAATAAAGGTATGTTCTTAAAAACATTAGTAAATTGGAAGTTCTCAATTTATGCTTTATCCTGGGAATATAATTACTTTTTAATCATGACTCGTGGGAAGGTCATTACAGAGTAGAAAAGGGTAAAATGATCGCATACCACGATATGGATATGCCACTGCAGCAAGTTGCGATAAAAATCAATCGTTCTCGGGCCGTTGTACGACATTTCTTAACCCTAAAAGAAAACTACGGGAAAAAAGTCCCATCGAAACAACAACAAAAATTGGAAAAGGGCAAATTGTTTCGTAAATTCAAAAAAAATTATTCATATGCAACACAAATTGTGAAGGAGTTGAGCCTTTCTGTCACTGCGTGTCATGTGCAGCAAATTCTGCACAACGATGAAACATGATTTTCAAAAAATTCTTGAGAAAACCAGCTCTTACTGAAGTGCATAAACAAGCAAGCCCTAAATTTTGCAAGAAATCACACAAGTTGGATAACTGAATGGTCAAAACTTCTATTTTTGGATGAGAAGTTTAATATTGCAAGTTAGAATGTCAAGAAATATTGGTAGAGGCAGCGTAATGGTTTGGGGAGGATGCAGTGCCAATGCTACTAATAAATTCGCCTTTTTACCCTGTAAAATGAACGTGGATGTTTATTAAGAGATGTTGGAGTGCATGATGGTAGACCAGGCAGAAGAACTGTGAAGCAAGGTTTTCACCTTTCAGCAAGATAGTGCCACCATGCATACTGCAAGGAAGGTGAAAGAATGGATGAGCTCCAAAAATATTACTTCTCTGAACTCGCCTGCAAGAAGTCCCGACTTAAATCTCATAGAAAATTTGTGGGGACTTCTTGCAAGGCTTATTTACGAAAATGGGCGGCAATACTATAGCATTAGTGAATTGAAATGCGCCATAACGGCCACCTGGAATTCAATATCCGACCGTTAGTGCAAACATCTCGCAAAATCTATGCCCCGTTGGATTTTTCAAGTAATTTAGCAAAATAGAGGTGCTACCCGTTATTGAAAAGTCCCTAACATATTTTTTTTTAAATAAAAGTGCATTTTATTCTATTTTTATATTAAGTGTTTTATATGAATTTCGCTCTGTTCACTAAATGGTTTATGGTTTTTTTTATATAAATATCTATTCTTAGTTTTTAAATAAAATATTTAGGGTAAAAGTGAAAGACTTAATATAATTATATCAAATACACAGCTTTTCGATCACTTTACTACAATGTTTTTTTTAAATTTTAGATATATAAGTGGTGTTTTATATGAATTTCGCTCAGTGTAATATCTTTTAGTTTACAAAGAAATATATCAATTATCTTACAAAGACTATATAACAAGAGAAAAAAAACAAGAAAACATAATTTTCAATGTAGACCAAAGAGTTTAGAGTTAAGCTTACTTTTCAATTGGTGAGAAGATAAACTAAAATCGAAAATATCATGATGCAAATTTAATAAATTAGCGATGGATGTGACTGGTTCATGTAGTCCGTAATTAGTACGATGATAAGGTTTGTTTATCATTCTATTAACTAGTATGACCAGGGCGAGAAACATATAACGAAAATAAAGACAACACCTGCGGATAGTTGCATTCACCACTTAAAATCTTGGAGCCGAGATCTGGATATCATACGCCTATCTGCTAGGGCCTCCATAGAAATAAGCCCTAAGCGGTCTCTGTAAGGCGGTAAGCAAAGAGAATCAGCCCATGGTAAACCCTTGAAGGCGAATTGCAAAAACCTTCTCTGCACATCCTCAATGCGGTCAGATTGGAATTTATAAGAAGGCGTCCATAGAGGACTTACATATTGTAAAATGGTGCGAACGAATGAAATGAATAAAGTTTTTTTAACATAAGGATCGTAAAAAATCTTAGACCATCTTTTAATAAATTCCAAAAGTGAATTAGCCTTATTAATAATCGTCTTTAAGTGCTCGTGAAAGAGAAACTTAGAATTAAAAGTAACACCCAGGTCTTTCACCAAGGTAAGACGTGAGAGTTCACGACCATCCATGGAATATTGGAAGCTAATAGGTGTTTTGCTTCGTGTAAAAGACACAAATGTACATTTACTCACGTTAAATGGTAGATAATTTGAGGCACACCACATAGAAAAATTATTTAAATCATTATTAAGTAAAAGGCAGTCGTTAGGACAGCGAATAGAGTGGAACATTTTTCCATCGTCAGCATATAAAAGAATTTTAGAGTGGGATAAAGCAGCGCTCAAGTCATTTATAAATAAAATAAACAGCAAAGGTCCCAAGTGACTACCCCGTGGAACGCCGGAGGCATTATGGATAGGTAGTGGAAACCGCCTCGAAAGGATACCACCTGAAAACGATCACTTAGGTAGGATGATTTTTAGCCCAAGAAGATCTCAGGGAAACCGAATTTCGCCAGTTTAAGGATTAACACTTTGTGGTTAATCCTGTCAAAGGCTTTACTGAAATCGGTGTAAATGCAGTCAACTTGTCCGCCACGTTCAATCTCATTGATGCAAAAAGAATAGAAGCAGAGGGGATTTGAGTCAGTTGACCTTCCTTTCCCGAAACCATGTTGGCAATCACTTAGCATAGATTTACAGTGAAAGTATAAAATATCACAGACAATGGCTTCGTAAAGCTTGGGTAAAGCCGACAACTTGGCAATTGGCCTATAGTTGCATATATCATCTCTAGATCCCTTCTTATGTAAGGGTATGATATAAGATAGTTTCCAGCAATTAGGGAAGGCACCTGAGATCATTGATAAGTTAAATAAATATAATAACAAATTACATTCACCAAAGTCAAAGCATAAGACTTTAAAACGATATCGGGAACACCATCAGGTCCGTAAGAATATTTAGAGGGCAAATCATTAAGATACTGTAAAATAGTTTTTTGGTCATAATAAAGGTCTTTAGTTTCTAAAGTAGTGGATGGTAGTTTCGTCGACTTAGGTATATCACAGTTGTCACAGATAAAAGCGGAGCGAAATAAAGCAGCGAAGAAATTGCAAATTTCGGTTGGATCACTGCTGTGCTCACCGTTGTAGTAAAAACAAACAGGATAACCAACAGAACTCCTTCTAGAATTAATAAAACTCCAAAAGCGCTTCGGTCTTTTTTCAAAGTCTTCCGCAAATTTGACAGAGATGAAAGATATACCTATCAAAAAATTGTCTATGTAGAGAGCAAAATGTAAGATAGTCAGTATCACTCTTAGTCGCGGAATATTTTTGCCAGACCCTTGTCTTAGGGTTTCTTAAACGAATCAATTCGGCGTCAAACCATGGAAGGCGCGCATCAGACTTCTTATTAAGTGTTATATGTCCCAATATCTCGTATTGGTTTTTTTTATCGCAATGCACGAAAAACAAAATTGTTTTTTATTATGGCATTGAAGATAAAAGAGGAAATATAAAAATGATAATTTTTAGACGTTGATATCTGTACAGAGACTAAAAAGAATAATACTTCCCAATTTTTTTTTCCAAAATATTAACGCGGTTCATATAGTGCTTTGCTCTATTGCGGCTCTGATCATAATGATCATAATCTCCTTTCACCAACTTAAAAAAAAAAGATTATCAATTTCTTTACTATGTTTACTATGTTGGCGTTGAATTTTACAAATGTAATGTACTGGATTTAAATCGGAGTCACTTAACCTTATTATAAACAGTTATTAATAAGAATAAAAAAGACTTGCTTTCTCATATATCTATCAATCGAGAAAACTCTATTTTTGGAAATTGAAATTTTTTTGAAGTGTACTTAATTAAATTGCTGTAAATCTTTTCAAGGACATTGCTGAGTTATAAAATATAACCTGTTTTAAAGTATATCTTCTGACGCCTCTTACTAATTAAATTTGTGAAAATTTTGTTTGCGAACTCGCTTTCTTCTTTACATTTTAGTATTAATGAGAATTGCTTCTCGCGGATTAATTTCATTGCTAAATGTGAAACTTTTAAAACAATACTTCCGCTTTTAGTATAGAAATATTCACATTAGGGTCCCCTCATTTACTTGAGGGCACATTTGTCGTATGAGACCTAAGGAAGGGGACGTGGGCATTAGGGCCTGCTGAAGTTAGATTAAAGCGGAATGGATGATAGCGCCGAGCAAAAGTTCGATTAGAAAGATCTACATACCCTGTAATTAACACTCTCTAGTTATATCACTTCTAAAAAAATCTAACCTAAATGCAATTCCCAAAACGGTATCGAGATAAATTTTCCTTTAGATAAGGCAGCAAAGAACAAGTGATGACCATTCCTTATGTAAATTCCAACAAGGGCGAAAGATATAAAAGAATAATGTGAGTATTTTTTTTAACATGTAGTTTTAAAGGCAACTCCGCGTGCATGTATGCATATTAGTACTATTTCTACCATAATTAATATTTCGACTTTACATATGATAATTGTCAAATCGGTTTAGCGGTATTATCTTCCTCTAGCTTTTTCTCGGCCGAAATTCGACCGGGCGCTGGTTGTGAGAACATAAATAAAAAAAACTTATCGATTTTGTGCGGCAGAAAAATATACTTTTGGCATCTGAGGGATTTAATTTATTATAATAAGGATTTAAGGATATAACATATATATAATTTTGGAACAAGTCAAGTGCCTAGATATTCGTCTAACGGCACTGAAATTTTGCAAAAACTTGCATGGGGGTCTGAAACGACTAAATATGCAATAATATGTAAGGGCTCTATCGTTTTTCCCGATATTTACAAAAAAAAAAAATTTCGTTTAGGATTTTTTCCTTACAAATTTTGCATATTTCGCCCCATTTTAGGGAAAATTTCAGTGCCGTTTGGCGAATATGTAGGTATTTGACATGTTTCATTCACTTTTTTATTCCATTCTTCCTTTTTTATACCTCAAAATATAAAATTTTTCATTATTAGTTTATACAACTTACCTGTGTTCCTTCCTCCAGTTTTGACACTTTAGCTGTCACATTTGTGTTGTGCCATTTTTCTTTTGAAGCTGCTCTTACAAACTTAGTAGGTATTTTGTAAAAGGTAAATCCTCCGTCAATAGGCATTTTGTAAAAGGTAAATCCTCCGTCAATAAGCATTTTGTAAAAGGTAAATCCTCCGTCAATAGGCATTTTGTAAAAGGTAAATCCTCCGTCAATAAGCATTTTGTAAAAGGTAAATCCTCCGTCAACAGGCATTTTGTAAAAGGTAAACACAAATGTGACAGCTAAAGTGTCAAATCTGGAGGAAGGAACACAGGTAAGTTGTATAAACTAATAATGAAAAATTTTATATTTTCAGGTATAAAAAAGGAAGAATGGAATAAAAAAAGTGAAGGAAACATGTCAAATGCCTACATATTCGCCAAACGGCACTGAAATTTTGCATAAAATAGGGCGAAATATGCAAAATTTGTGAGGCAAAATCCTGAAAAAAAAGGTTTTTTTTTTAAATATCGGGAAAATCAATACAGTCCTCACGGATTATTGCATATATAGTCGTTCTAGACCCCCATGCAAATTTTTGCAAAGTTTCAGTGCCGTTTGACGGATATCTAGGAACCCGACTTAAGCCATTATTGCATATTTAGTCGTTTCAGACCCACATGCAAGTTTTTGCAAAATTTCAGTGCCGTTTGACGAATATCTAGGCGCTTGACTTAAGCCATCATTTTTTTACTTCTCTTCTTTACTACTATCTACTACTTGCAAAACTGGACTAGCGGTACCAACATGGAAAAGAGATAAGGTATTTTGTCACTAGTGTCACTTGCTATTTTTTACATATTTTTTTTTTATCCACACCAACATGTCGTTGTCTTCTTTTATTTTTGAAGACATCTGATCAAATCAGATGACGTTTTGCGACAAATAGACAAATGTTTACGAATACGGAAGTAGGTGGCACGAAAATACAAGTGAGAATTGTATCATAGGATAAATGCCGTATCACTTCATTTTTACTGAGCAATACTTTCTAAACTGCGGAAAATTCCATTTGTTCTTTTTCACATGTAACTCGTGTTGAAATTGATTTCTTATCATTCCTCGATTTCGTTTAGAGCCAATTTTTTAATCGTTAGATAAATTTATTCGTCACATCAAATCAGTCCAACAATCAACTTGGCTGTAATTTAAAATAGCTATCAGATGAATAAACTTATTCGTTCCTTAATACGGCAAATGGCACTGTTATTTAAAGTCGTTAGCTTTTACTAAATAAAGTGAAACATAATAATTATTCTCAGCCGTTTTTCTATTTAAAAAATAAATTTATGTCTATTGAAAAATCGGCTGGGTTTAAATGCATTTTAATTCGTGAATTAATTTCTATTTCAACCGAATTACATAATTCCAGATATATTTGACTAAGATCAAATCACTCTTCTAATGGAGAGAAAATTAAATAAATTCGTCGCAGAAAAATTTAAAAGCACAGCTATTTTAAGATTTCATATGGGGCCACAAACAAATCATTGAATGACAGCCAGGCAGAAAGTAACACTCGTGGGCCAAAGCTCATTTTGAAGGAAATTATCAATTAAAAACAATATTAGTACGCGTGAAAACGTGTAAGATAGTTGCCTGCCACTTTATTTCGCTTTAATTATTTTTAAGGCAATTGGTACGTTTTTTTTACCACTTAGAGTCAATTAATAAAAGTCAAATAAAACTTCTTAGACAATAACTTTCACTTACTTTTTTTTCCTCGGAAAAAATTTGCAAATTCACTATTATTTGCAATTTTCATTATTTTTAATTGTTAAGCTTATATTCACGATGTGGTGTGGTGGTGATTTAGGTGTGTTTTCATCTTACTGAAGTCTTACCCTGTTATGAAGAGGAGCAGTTTTAACAAAACTGCTACATAGGAACATTTTTATATTGTCCTAAATAAGTTCGAATTAGGAATTTAAGCTAGGGACGATGTAGCCTGTCAGAATCATAGTGGCGTAAGTTAAGTTTTAATAGTTTATATGGTACTAGTTGTGACACGGTGCGCTTTGCTGCCCCACAGCAGAAATTTAATCAGTGTTTATTGTACATTTCTTTGCGCTTTTATTATAAAAAAGAAAAGAATATACATATATAGGTAGATGTGAAGTGTTTATTCTAATGCTCGCAGATATACAATGTTTCTCGTTCTTCCATCCGGTGCGTAAATGAATAAATCACATGGTTTTCCTACTCTGGAGCACGCAACATATAATTGTCCATATGAAAAGCAAAACTATTCATCTTCCTCAAATACGCGAATGAACCCGATACCACTCGTTCGCCATCGCATTCGGATTATATGGTTTACCGAGTTTGGTGGAAATCGCATAAACTTTTAAATATGACAGCTCACCATCTTAAATTCGAAAAATTTTGGCAGTCGGGTTGAAACCAGCGATCCCAAAAACACCCAAGAACCAAGTATGGTGGAAATAGCACGAGCTTTTACATTTGACAGTCCGTCATCTTGAATTTGTAAATTCTGAGAGTTTTGAAGTCAGCGACCCCGAAAAACCCTAAGTATCGATTTGAATGGAAATTGCATAATCTCTTAAATTTCAAAGTCCGCCTCTGCGCAGGTAGAGAATATTCATTTTCAGGATATTCTCTATCTGCGTGCCAAATTTCATTTAAAACTCATACTCGTTTGGCGTAATTGAATGTCAAACATCCAAACGTACAGGTTGTAGCAAAATGGATAACGTGAAAATATTCACCGTGTTAAGATACCTACGTATACAAATTTTCATGACGATGGGTTGAACGGTACAGAGGTTGATGATACAGAAGTTGTGAGGTGTTATCAGGTGTAAATAACACTCACAATATTTAAGAGAACAAAATATAATAATTTATTTGAGCTTAGGTTAAACAAAACAAGAATACAACAAGTAATTCGCGGCAAGTTGTTCAGGCAGTCTGTTTAGGCCGGCGTCAGGAAACCAAAGAGGCTGTTTCAACTTCAGCGGTTCAAAAGTCGAGAGCTGTCACTTCTTGAGATAAAGAGGCGCTCGTGTCGCATAAAAGATTATGTGCTGCTACATCTACTCCCCCCTGAGTAACTTTCAGCGGGAAATTTGAAAGTCACTTTTTTTGGTTTATAGGTCCTTATCGGTTTGTCCATCGTTTAGGTCCAATGATGTGGCTGTACCGGTGTTTGCGGCATCAGGTCCTCACTGCTGGTTTGCAAATCAGCGTCCGTCCTTGTGATGTACGCAGGCTTCAATCTGTCGATTGAAACGTTCTTTCCCTCTCCGTTAATGTCAATCTTGTAGAGTCGGTCAGTTATTCGCTCCAATATCTTGAATGGGCCTATGAATGGAGCCTCCAACGGTGCCTTCACATGGTCGCCTCGAACAAACACATGAGTGCAGGTGTTCAGGTCCTTGAGGATGAACAATCTGGCCTTGTTATGATGCGCAGTCGGCGTAGGACGCAATGCACGCATGTATTCTCTGTGTTTCTGGATGAAAACTTCAGGATTTGCTGGAAGATCTTGAGAAGCTAAGAATTCTCCAGGAATCCTCAAAGTGGTCCCATAAAGAAGTTCAGCAGGTGTTGCTTTAATGTCTTCCTTGTAGCTGTTCCTCAGTCCGAGTAGTATTGTGGGTAGAATGTTAATCCAGGGTTCAGGTGAGCACATCAGAGCCGCCTTAAGAGTCCTATGCCATCTCTCAACCATCCCGTTAGATTGAGGATGATACGGTGTGGTCCTGTTTTTTTTAGCGCCTATGAATCTGGCAAGTGCCTGGAAGAGTGTTGATTCAAACTGCGAGCCCTGGTCCGATGTAATAGTAACAGGTGCGCCATAGTGAGCTATCCAGTGGTCGAATAATGCAGTTGTAACTGTGTCCGCAGTGATGTTTTGAAGTGGGACGGCCACTGGCCATCTGGAGAACCGGTCAATAATTGTTAGGCAATATTGATACCCCTTTATGTTCGGCAAAAAGATGATGTCGATGTGTATATGGTTGAATCTGTCATCAGGAACCTTGATGTGATTTGGTGTCAACTTGTTGTGGCGGTAAACTTTAGCTTTCTGACAAGGCAAACACTCACGAGTCCATTTTATAGCGTCCTTTCTCACATCGGGCCAAACGAATTTTTTTCTGAGTCGTCGAGAAGTGTTTCTTGCACCTGGATGCGATGGTTCATGAATCAATTTGAAGGCAGTCCTGCGAAGGGACTGTGGCAAGTAAGGTCGAAATAAATCAGGTAGTACGTCTCCATAAATTTCCTCGCTCGTCCCAATTTTTTGTTTTCGCAGCTTTAATGAAGTTGAATTTTGGATCAGATCCTCTAATTCTCCATCATTCTCCTGGGCCTGTTGAATGATCTGTGGGCTGAGTACGGTTGGCATGTTTATGGTATTGATGCGAGATAGTGTGTCCGCAACCAAGTTTTCGTCACCTTTAATATACACTATGTCCGTTGAGAATTGACTGATATAGTCAAGTTGTCTGAGCTGTCGTTCTGAAGCCTTCTCCAATTTTTGCTTGAATGCGTACATCAATGGCTTATGATCAGTCTTTATTGTGAATTGACGACAGTGTAGGTACTGAAAATGTTTGATGCCAGCGAAAATCGCAAGTAATTCACGATCATACGTGCTATACTTGCGTTCCGCATCACTGAGCTTTCGTGAGAAATGTCCGATGGGTCTCCAAACGCCGCCCTCAAGTTGGTCGAGTGTTGCTCCGATGCCGGACGAAGAAGCATCAGTTGAAAGTGCCAGTAGTGCTGTAGGTGAAGGAAAAGCCAATCTGATAGTTGCGGTTAAGCTATACTTACACGCCTCGAAAGCCTCGTTACTGTCTTTGGTCCAAATGATTTTTGACTTATCATTTTTCTTGGAACTTCTGAGATAGTTATTGAGACGTAATTGTAGTTGAGCTGCCTCAGGAATGCATCGCCTATAGTAGTTTAGCATTCCTAAAAACCTTCGTAATTCCTGAACTGTGTCAGGTTTCTGGTAGTTGTGGACTTTGTTGAGTCCTTCCGAAGTTGGTGCATAACCTCTTGCATTAATTGAAAATCCTAGGAAATTCACTTCTGGTTGTCCGAAGAAACATTTGTCAGTGTTTATTGTTAGTGAATGCTCCTTAAGCCTCTCGAAGACCTGCTCCAGGTGTGCCCTGTGCTCCTGCGCGTTCTCAGACATGACCAATATGTCGTCTATGTAGACGAATACGAAACTCAAGTCCCGAAACACTGAATCAATGAAACGTTGAAACGTCTGTGTGGCATTTTTTAAACCAAATGGCATTACGATGTACTCGTAGAGGCCCCATGGTGTGGTAATTGCCGTTTTTTCTATATCCCCTTCGAGTACAGGGATCTGATAATATGCTCTGCAAAGGTCCAAAGTTGAAAAAATTGTCTTACCGCTGAGCAATGGAAACAAGGTTTGTATCTGAGGTGGGGGGTATTTATCAGGCTGTGTGGCCGCGTTGAGTTTTCTGTAGTCACCACAGAGCCTCCAGTCCCCGTTCTTTTTGGGCACCATGTGGATGGGACTTGCCCATGGGCTGCTTGATGGTCGTATGATATTGTTTTCCAGTAGATTTTTAATTTCCTGTTTTGCTGCTGATGATTTAATTCCAGCAAGTCTGCGCGGTCTCTCTGTTACTGGAGGTCCCGTAGTGATGATTCGATGTGCATAACTGAATTTATTGAGTGCTGCGTCGGCCACCGGTCTGGTGATTTCAATAAACTCTTGTAGAATGTCCAAGTATGGTGTTGAAGGATTGAGTGTCGAGATGTCGTAATGAGATGTCCTCAAAACTTCGCCCTTTGAAGTTAACCTTGTTGTTGCGTCAATCAATTGTTGATTTTTAAGATCAATAAGCAGGTTGTGATGGGAGAGAAAGTCGGCACCAATTATTGCTGCCTGCACATCAGCAACAATAAAAGGCCAAGAGAAACTTCGTCGAAGATTGAGATTCAGCCTGAGAGTCTTCGTACCATAGGTCTGGATTTTTGATGCATTTGCTGCGTAAAGAGCCAGGTCGCTACGAGCATTTAAGTGTTTGAAGTCAGCTGCCGGTATGATTGAAACAATGGATCCAGAATCCACAAGAAATTTGAAATTAGTTAGTCTGTCGTAGATATGCAGGCGGAGCTCGGTTGATGGAAGGTTGACTTTGCCATCACCAACAGCTCCTATTGATGATGGCGGTTTTAGTTTCCCTGAGTCTTTGCAAAACTGCAAGGAGTAGTGCAGCGCCTTGCCTCTGCACCGAATTTGCTGTGATAATAACAGATGTTGCTGTTCTTTGGTGAATGTGATCTCGATGTAGACCTGCTCTGTCGACGGTGTTGCTGCTGTTGCTTGAGCTCTCTTACCTCCGCAAGGCAAGAAGCTAGCATCTGCTGTAGCTGGTCCATCCTTCGATCGAGATCCCCAGAGTTATTGTTGCCTCCATGGGAACTGTCAAAGCGATTAATTTCCGTCGAGGTCGACATCACGAATGACCCGCGAGAATCCAGGATTCTATCAGCCACTCCTGCTAGTGTGTTGAGATCATCATTGTGGCTGGCCGCCAAAAATGGTCTGATATCTAACGGCATACAGTCAAGCCAGATCTGATGCAGTATTTCATCTGAAAAAGCACCAGAAGCCAAATTTCGCATTTCGCGCAGCAATTGTGAAGGCTTGCGATCAACGAGCGTCATTTCCCTCAGCACCGTTCTAATTTGCTTTTGCCTCGAGTCCGAAACCCTCTGTAGAATCGCTTGTTTTATTGTTGAGTATTTTTCTCCGTCTGGGGGTTTGCTGATGATGTCGGCAACCTGTTTCAGCGTGTCTTGATCCAGTGACTTAATGATGTTACTAAATTTAGCGTTATCACTGCGTGTGTTTGTTGCGCTAAATTCTGCTTCGGCTACCATGAACCAAACATCAGGCTGATCCTTGTAGAATATTGGTAACTGAGGCCTGGAAATCGAATAATTATGGTCATTACGAGATTGCATCTCACCCTCTACCTGACTCGACTCAGGAGTTCTCAAGTTTTCGCCGCTCGTGGAGGGAACGCCGCCTCCTTGATCCGGTTGCATGCTGCTGTCAGTGCTCTCGTTGCTTGTGTCGTCAGAAGTTTCTGGAACCGGTGAAGAGCGTCGTTTTTGTTTTTGCCGGGTTCTGCCGCTCCCCTTTGTCCTCTTTTTGTAGGGGGTTCTGGGTAAAGTCATGCGTCAATTTCCAACGCTGCCCCAGATCACGTCGGGGTCACCAATTTATGAGGTGTTATCAGGTGTAAATAACACTCACAATATTTAAGAGAACAAAATATAATGATTTATTTGAGCTTAGGTTAAACAAAACAAGAATACAACAAAATTCGCGGCAAGTTGTTCAGGCAGTCTGTTTAGGCCGGCGTCAGGAAACCAAAGAGGCTGTTTCAACTTCAGCGGTTCAAAAGTCGAGAGCTGTCACTTCTTGAGATAAAGAGGCGCTCGTGTCGCATAAAAGATTATGTGCTGCTACAGTTGATGTTCTGAAGCGCCATCTACAGGCGAGTTATAGCAAAAAGGATAGCTTGAAAATATCCAACGTGTTTAAATACCTTCGTATACAAATTTTCATGACGATGGGTTGAACCGGTATAGAAGTTGATGTTATGCAACGCCATCTAGTGGCGAGTTATAGCAAAACGGATAGCTTGAAAATATTCACCGTGTTCAAATACCTAAGTATATAAATTTTCACGATACCTACACGAATGAACCCGATACCAATCGCGCGCCACCTATTGGATCGTATTCGCACTATGTGTGGTTTACCCAGATTTAGTCAAGATACACATTCTGTGAAAGTTTCAGCTCAATCGGCCGAACAGTTTTGGAGTTTTAGTGTCGCATTACAAACAGACATTCATTTTTTTTATTACAAGCTTTTATTTGACTTCCCCTGTTAGTATGTACGGGGAAAATCTTGCAACTGAATTTTAAAGCAGTTATCCTCAACCGATTGAGATGAAATTTTGCATACACGTTTGGTTTGGATGACAATGCATGGCTAACTAAGTGACGTCATTCTAAATCCAATATGGCGGACGGCCCAAGATGACGTACTAGTTGTCCTTTGTGCACTCCCATGATATGGGTATCAATTGAAAGGGTTCGAAAAATAGAATGCGATAAAAAAAAATTTAATTAATTAAAATCAATTTTTAAATTCAAAACTTTTTGACTTTCCCTGTTAGTTAGTATGTGTGGGACAAATCTTGCAACTGAATTTAAGACCAGTTCTCCTCAACCGATTGAGCTGAAATTTGGTATACTTATGTAAGTACGATGACAATGCAATGTTATGGTACGATTGAGCTGGTCTGATGATGGAGTCTGGAGGTGGCCATAGGAACTCCTAAATGAAACGGCGGAATCGCATCGAGTTTGGGCTCGTTGGATTTGTCTTTTCGAGCACTTTAGTGCTAGATGATGTCCAGGGTCCTGATGGCAACACAACGACCCTGACGACCCGTCTAGGAGAAGGAAAGCTCAAAAATAAAACACCGGTGAGATGGGCGTCGTTAACATTGGTCTGCTACCCGTCTAGGAGAAGGAAATCTCCAAAATCAAACCCCGGTGAGATGGGCCGGATTACTGGGAGGGTTGACTGTTTAATTATCCGATACTCGTGGGAACAAAATGGGAAAAGAAACATCTACATAAAGAAAAAGAAGACTAGAAAAAGCCAAAAACAAACGTAAAGAAAAACTTTCTAAAGAAGATGATGAAACAAAATGCTTGAGATTGAGAAACAACTAAAAAGTGTAAAATAAAATTATAATAAAAAAACTTTTTTAAAAACAAGCTTTTATTCTAAAATGCAGTTGTACTAAAACGAAAAAAATAATTGTATGCAAGGCTCATGCTGATAAATGTTATTTGAGGGTATACGTATACATTAATGTTTGTTCATATACATACATATGTATATGATTACATGTTTATTCAGCAATCTTGCATAAAACTACGAGTATATTATATTCTTTATACATAAAATAATTTCGAAAGCTTGTAGCGCAAACAGAAAAAAAGAGGAATAAATTTCATGCGCGATACAAGCTGACACTAATTACGAACCTGCTATCAGAGTTTGGAAGTTCTAAACGGCAGACCCAATATATTTGTTGCTCCATCAGGACTTAATGTTTGGTCCGATCATTTTCATTTTTTGAGTAAAGGTACTGCATATCCTGACTCAAAATGGTGGATCCAATATGGTGACCACAATTTTTTAAATTGTACGAATTTAAGTGAAATTTCGCACTGCGGTATCACTGATTTTGATTCCCTATATAAGGCCCGTCGGAAAGTGTCATTCACTTTATAAAATTTTGCTAACTTTTCAAGTTCTATACAAATATTGCTGTGCTGGATTATACCGGGTGTTCCATTTAACTTGACATATCCAAATAACTCGAAATACACGCATCATAGAAAAAACTTGTGTATAAAAAAAATAAATATCTCCAAGAGGGACATCAGCCTGTCCTAAAATCAGCCCTTCCCCTCTCCCCCTGTGGGTGGGGGGAGGTCAACTTTTAAATTTCAAATGGGAACCGCCATTTTGTATTGCGAATTCGGATTCTACGGGGCAAAATACGAAATTTTTATCTGAAACATTTTTTTCAGTTCGGTACAAGAAGAGCGGGGGAGGATGCGCAGTGCGTACAAAAAGCTTCCGGACTGGTCGAATATCTCACGATCTACACATGGGATCGAAAAAAAGAAAAAACACGTATCAAATATTTTTTGAAAAGCTATCAAATGGTACCAACCTCGACCACCCACCGCGGGGGGTGAGGAAGGGGGAATTTTGAAATCTTAAGTGAAATCTGTATTATTGGATGGAAGCAGGTGCGGGGTTGAGTGTGATATCAGTGAACTTTTTTTTAATTGATGGATACTAACACTTTTCTTTCTGAATTTTTGTTTGAAATTCCTTTCGACCTTCTACTTCTTGGCTTTTCCATAACTGTTTGCTTTTCACTGAATCTAATAATGGTTCTTATTACTGTCGAACGACTTGTTTTGGCCTCCTTAGCGATTGTTGAAATACTCTTTTCCGGATAATTGCGCAAAATCGATTGACGCACTTGTTCGCGTTGAAAGCTTATGTTCAAAACTGACTCAGCCAAATTAAGAATTTAAAGTTAATTTCAATACTACAGGAATATATTTCTCTAATGTATGTAATAATTGAAAAATAGCTTAAAAAGATCGTTTAATTGATAAAAACCATCTTGCGAAATTACCGAAATTTAAGACATGTGACCCTACAAAGTTTTGTTGAGGAGCACAAGAGATACAACATAACATAAAAATTAAGCATTTTTGCAAAGGGCCACTTTCCATAGAAATTGTTAACTCGCCCGGAAAATCGGCTTTACCCCTATATCGGGAAATTTGTCCAGTCCAGTTACGATGTGTTTCAGCAAATCTCTTACACGCAAAAATATTGTTAGCAGAGAGGGAGCAGGTTTACGCTTTTTTTCTTACGCTCTAGATCAATTCTCCTCAAGGCTGTACGGCAAATCCATTTACTAGCTTCATTATTGATCTGTTGAGCGCTTGTAAGGAGCACTGACATATAGAACTGGACCGCTGATCCAAGGCAAAATCGTACTTCAAAATTGAGACCACTTTTTGACATACGTAAGATTCGCTATCTCTTTCCCCCATCCGGCCCCCAACCAAATGCATGTGTTAGACAAAATAGAATGTTTTTAAATACCTAACTCTTGTGTTCTTCCGGCCTCGAGCTGGTTGGTGTCGCAATGTTTTTAACAATTACTCAAAATATAGGACAAAAGTAAAAGAGCTGTTTTGTGATAACTTATATTTATTTATTTTCTTTATTTTAACATACATTGCAATTGCAAATCACTAAATATGTTTTTATAGTATGGGTTTTCTAAGTTAGGTTTGCATTTCCCCTTAAAATAGTTGCATCTCACTTAAAATGGTCTCACTTTTCGACCGTCAATTAGCAGTCCAGTTCTATATGTCAGTACTAAGGAGTTTTTGTAATTCCAGGTACTATACATCGAGCCATTTCCTGGGCAGCTCGATCAGAAATTTTCACAGATTGGCCATTGTTTGCTTTCGGAAACTCCTCGCTGGCAGATTTTTGAATTTTTGGAATTATTTTATGGATTATTTCACATGTCTCAGCAATAACTTCTGAAAATTTGCCTTCGCGAGAAAGTTCAAGGACATTTTCCTAGTGTGCACTGCAATTAACTTTATGACTTAAAATTTGAATTAACACTCTTATAAGGTGAAGATACTCACAATTTCTTTTAACGTGTTCACTTGATTGCCTTGCAAAGATCTTATTGAAATACATTTAAGGGCGTATGACAATTCAGCTTTTCAAAAGCAAAATTGTATATGAGGTTACTTCTCAGCTTCCTAATTGATTTTCGAAGGTTTTTGCCTTAGGAAAAGCCACCTCGGAAATTAGCTTTTATGTGACAATTACTTACTTTTCATTCGACATGTATAATTTTTAAAATTAAAAGTAAAGTAAAGATGACTACTGTGTTTGCAATTTTAAATATCCTTTAAATATTTTAAAATTATGAAAATAAAATAGAGGAGCTCCATGTTTTCTTCAATGCTTATAGATATCAGATTCAGATTTCAATGAGAAGCAAACTTCGTTAATTGGCACAGGTTTAATTCCGAAAAATTTTCGAAAAAGGAAAACAATTTGAAAAGCTGAATTGGCCCACGCCCTAAATACGAAATGCCCACTTATGCTAAGTGAGGTGCAAAAGTGGAAGACTGGACCTTTTCGACATAATTGTAATTTTTTCTTAGTATTTAGATGAAATAAAAAGTAAAAGCAACATATTCTGAATATGTAACCATGAGTGCAAATAATAACATTTTATTCATTTCCGTCAGCCTTTCCATTACTTTGAAATAGACATTCAAAAGCAAAAGTGTGGATCACTCTTCCACTTCTGCTCCTCACTGTATATTAATTCCAGCGAATTTGAGACAGAGCCATTTCCTATACAATATGTGAGGGGTTCTTTCAAAATAATCAAAAAAATTTGCCTACGTCCGTTAGAAAGTCTTGTGAAAGTAAGTGATGAACTCGGAGGCTTATAGTTTTGTCCATATAAACTTGAAATACATTGGTCTTCGCCTGCAAGCATTAACACTTATTTTAGTTATTGCTTTACTTACTAAATACTGGCTAATTAACTGATTACTTTCTATTAATTTTTTATATATTGTATAGAAAAGAATAACTAATGTAAAATAATTTAATTTTATTTGCAGCTTTCGCAGACAAATTCGTAATGCGCTACCAGAACAAAATAAAGGTCCTCGTATAGAAGGTTTCCGTATTGAACATAGTGAAAAAGAAATTGAAATTGAAGAAAATGGAGTACCCAGCGTACTCAGTGGCACAGAGGTAGTTCTCCGTGTATTCGGATATGGAATTACCGATAATACTGTGATCGCTTTTACTCAAGACTCAAACATATACCCTGGAGCATGCATTCTGCCTTCAACGGGGTTGTTTAGGGTTACAAATGGAACAACTAATGGTAAAACTGCACTTTATAATATACAGTTGCCAAAGGGAGGTAGCACATTTTATATATGTGCAAAAGTTGATGACGATACGACGAAGGTAATCTTAAAGCTTTGTTTAAGACTCTTTCAAATGCAATTATTATATAAATTGCAGCACAATGTTACACTTACTACACCCCTTGTTCATCAAGGATCCGAAACATGGTTACGTTTAAGCAGCCACGAAACTATTCTACCATTATGGGCATCTATAATAATAATCATTACGTGCCTATTTTTTTCTGCACTCTTTTCTGGGTTGAATTTGGGTTTAATGGCTTTGGATAGAACTGAGTTAAAGGTATTTGATAAAATGATATTATGTCTTGACTTCTTAATTCATTCACTACACAGAAAAACAGTCCGTCGACTATTTAATGTCGCTCTTTTGAATAAAAATATGTTATTCTTTAATTTTCAATTAAATCCAGATTCTTCGAAACACTGGAACAGAAAACGAAAAGGATTATGCGAGAAAAATTCAACCAGTAAGGGATCACGGCAACTATCTTCTCTGCAGTATACTTCTGGGAAATGTTCTCGTCAATTCAACGTTTACAATCTTATTGGATGGTCTGACGTCCGGACTTATTGCAGTCATATTTTCAACTTTAGCAATTGTAATTTTTGGTGAGATTACTCCGCAGGTAGAAACTAACAGTTCTTAAAATGCACATTGAATGTAAAATATATTTTAAATATTTAAGGCTATATGTTCAAGACATGGTTTAGCTGTTGGCGCAAAAACTATTCTGATAACAAAAGCTGTCATGGTTTTAACTTTTCCTCTTGCATATCCAACATCAAAGCTCTTAGATCTTATTTTGGGAGAAGAAATCGGTAATGTTTATAATCGGGAGAGGCTAAAAGAACTTGTAAAAGTAAGTAATGTAATAATGTAAATTATTTTATTTCAGTTTCAAGTGTTTTATATAATAATACTTTTTTAATATCGAGTTGCGAAATTTTGGTTTTATTCCCATTTCGCTTTTTATTTCGTTTGGTATTTTTTGCATATATAAAACCGTTTTATCGGTTCATCATCACATCAACTAAGATAAGTAAGTATATCATTGTGAAAAATTTTTTTTATCAGTTTCCTTATGTTTATTGAAGAATATATCAGTACTTGGAAGTTGTTTCTATTATCAGTGAAGGTAAAGTTAGTAAAACCACTTAAGTCCATGTGCCATAAAAAAAATTATAGAATTGTAGATAATATTATCTCGAAAGTGAAAGCATCTTATTTATTCTGGTATCTACCAGTTTATTTTACTTAAATCGACAAAAATTGAGTTAAATAGGGGGTCGTTCGGAATTTGACTATGCTCTTTACAAATTGTGCCTATGTACGTATTTTGCTCGACCATGGTAGAGATACATATGTAGTAATATCCATGTAGGGAATTCATACAATACTTCTTTACTTCTAAGTTCTTAATTAAAGGATGAAAGTATGCATTTCTAAATTATCCTTAAATTCCTTGAAGTAAGGATGTTGTAGATGTTGACAGAAAATTAAATGTTGGTTGGACAACTTTTATTGTGTATCGCTATTAGCCCAATTCGCCCTTACCTCATTTTTATATTCAATTCAATTCAGCCACATACGCACGAATGCTAATTTCGGTCAAATTTCTATCTTGTACATATATTATCGGGTAAACAAAGTTCACCAACACCCACATGATGTGTACATAGTACGATTCAAACGCGAAACTGAATGTTCGAAATACTTTCGAGTTTAGATGCGTATTGAAAGTTGCGAATCTTCCGAATGAATAAAGAAGCATATACCCATTTTCCGCACTATGCGGGGTGGCCACGTGCGGATAATTTGAATAAGAAAAACATGTTCATTTCAAAAACTATGAGAGATGGAGTTGATATTATTTTTTTCTTTTCCTCGCTGTAACTTACAGACCAGAGCTAGACCGTTGTTTAACTCTTTAGAAAAAAAGAATTAATTTCTCTTTAACTTGCTTATTTGCAGGTAACAACCGGTATAAACGACCTTGACAAGGATGAAGTAAACATAATATCCGGAGCATTGGAGTTGCGAAAAAAAACCGTGGCTGATGTAATGACCCATATTGAAGATGCCTTTATGCTTTCACTAGATGCCATTTTGGATTTTGAAACGGTTTCAGAAATAATGAAGTCTGGATTTTCTAGAATTCCAGTTTACGACGGAGATCGGAAGAATATAGTAACAGTATTATATATTAAGGATTTAGCTTTTGTTGATCCAGATGATAATACACCGTTAAAAACTCTTTGTGAGTTTTATCAAAATCCATGTCATTTTGTGTTCGAAGACGTTACCTTAGACATAATATTTAACCATTTCAAAGAAGGTCATAAAGGTCATATGGCGTTTGTGCATCGTGTTAATGATGAAGGAGAAGGAGATCCATTTTACGAAACAGTTGGCTTGGTGACACTGGAAGATGTAATTGAAGAACTCATACAAGCTGAAATTGTTGATGAAACAGATGTCTTTACTGATAATCGCAGAAAAGTTAAACGAAAAAAAGCTAGAAAACAAGATTTCACAATTTTCGCGGAAAAAAAAGATAATCAAAGAAATCGGATCTCCCCACAGTTAATGCTTGCTACTTTCCAGTATTTAAGTACGGGTAAGAATCTTCCTTTTCAATTTTGCGGTACTTAGGTATACTCAAATGTCTTCACACTTGCGATTGCCATCCTTCGTGATGATGACATTCGAATGGAATAGTTTTTGGTCCAAAGAAAAAATATTCAAATTTCTCCTTTTTTTCGCTTTTTAGTTAAATTTCATATTTCAGACTAGATTATTTATGTACAAGTATATATAATGTAATTTAACCGTATATTTCTAATTCGATTTTGATTACACTTGGAAACTTGGTTAACATATTATATTCTCCATGGGATAACGTTCTCTTATGTAAACATCATTTACATCGAACTGATATTGATATTACGCTACACAAGTATAGGTTTGCTAGGGGTAGCACCTATTTTATAAAAGGAGCAGAATTTCCGAATTTTATAATTAGAGGTGGTCGTTATATGTATATAATATATGTATGTAGGTTTTTTTTGCAACCTCATGGAAGCCGTTTTGAAAGTGTTTATCTGCTGATGTGCATAGGTTTGCTCGGAAGTTCAATTGCATATGAAAAATTAAAAAATGCACCAGTTTCGAAAACGCTAATCTAAGGTGGAAAGGTGTGTAGCTTTTTCTTCCTCCGTCATCAAAAAGGTCAGCTTTTTACGAATGAATTTACTACGAGACAAGTCTCGATTCAATGGAGTGGAAGGAAAAAGGACCGTTTTTTATCCTTTACATGACGTTAAAATCACGTTTTTTTTAAGTAAAGAAAAATGGCCTCAGTATAGACTACGATTATTTAGTTTAATCGAAAATTCACAAAATGGTGGACCTTGAAAGTTGTTGGTCTTAAAAGTACCATTTTTTTCGTTAAAAATTAATGAACAATTTAATCATCAGGTACCAAGTTTAGTGGAAATTTCATAAGTTCTTTTTCACGGTCTACCATCTTGAATTCGTAAATTCTGACAGTCGGGTTGAAATCAGTGACTCCGAAATCCCCAAGTACCAAGTGTGGTGGAAATTGCATAAACTTCAAAATTTGACAATCTGCCATCTTGAATTCGTAAATCGAAGTGTTCCGGAGTTGATTAGCTTCAGGCATTCTTTCCACACTTCTGCGTTTGACGGTCTGATCAATTTCTTCAAGTTACTTAGACTCTCTTTGTAGATTGTCTATTCATTGGTCCTTTTAGCTAGATTAAATTGTCTGTGGCAACTTTTCTAATACGGGGTTTTTACACGGTACAGCTGTTCCGTGTTAGTTTATATTTCTATAGCAAAACCCTGATTAAAACCAATAAGGAACTAGCTTTGGTTGTATATATAAAATATTTTAAAAGATAATTTACTTGTTTTTTGTTTAAACAATTGCACTAATGTTTTTATTCAGTTCTTAAAAGAAAATTTCTCATAAGCACATACACCATACCAGAAAAATTATCCAAAGTTACAGTGGAAAATGTTATAATATTTTTAAAATTTAGATTATGCTTCAATAAGAACTTTGTTGGTTCTGGTTCATGATCACATGTATTTTTAAAGGAGGGTTTAAATTCTCAAAAACGATATCGAAAGCTCGTCGTTTACGTCTAGGAGCAGTTTTAAGGTGGGTGCCGTCATGAAAGCCCTTGTTTGTATGCATGTTTCTATGTGTGTGTGTGACCTCCCCGCCAAAAGTTTTCCCCTCCTGAGGTCATGAAAACTTTTGTGTGTATGCATGTGTGTATCTCCTCCTTTCCCGACGAAAGTTTTTCCCTTCCCTGGTGGGCGGGGTTATATTCTGAGTCATAAGTTGTCTCTCTCTCACAGTCAAAAGTTTTCCTCTTCTGACGTTATGAAAGATCTTGAAAGTTTTCCCCTTCCCTTCTGTGGGTGACATCTGGTGGGCGAGGATTGAAGTCTGACGTCAGAAGAGAAAACTTGCCGCTAGAAGAGAGAGAGCCACTCTCATAATCTTGACTCAGTCTATGATACACAACTGTATGGAGAGGAGCGCTAGCGATCGGCTAGGCTACTTTAGAGTACAGGGAGATTCATTGAGATAGAGGAAAGGATAGATAAAAGATCAATTATAAAAAATTGTCCCTTTATAGTTCCTAGGCACCCTGTAAAACCACCTCGATATTTTTTGTCTCTCTTTAATCACAATGGTTTTCTATTGCTATTACTATACACGTATGGAAAACGAAGCTCATTAACCACTTTGTAGTAAGGGTTTAAAAATATATCTTTTCACTTCAATAACAAATCTCCAAATTCAAAATCTCGATGATTAAAGTCTCCAAAAATCACAATATCCAAAATGAAATTTCCAAAGTTCGAAATCTCAAATTTGAAATTGAGGGACAAAATCTCCAAATTAACATTCCCAGTAGCATTGAGATAGGTATTAATCAGACTCTGCCACATGCGTACACACATACATACGTACACACACGCGCATATATACGCATACACAAAAACGCGCGTCAATTAAGGGGGGAGATGGGTTTAGGAAGTTTAAAAAATCGATTTTTTTTTTGAATGCATAAATCCAAAGTAAAAATACTTAAGAATATGCTTACAAAATTTTATAACATACATATATATGTGTATATATATATATTAGGGTGTCCCAAAAAAAACAAAGTTATTTTTTTTCAACGCATACCCTTTAATTTTGTTTGAATGATATTAAAACCATTGTAAATAAAGTTTCATGTACGTAGAATCATGACAACCCGTGCCGACTTGCATCAACACATGTTGTCAATCACCCTTATTCCACACTCCGACGGAAATCAAATCCAATTGGAATGTAGGAGATTTATAAGTAAACTGGAAAATTTAAAAAGAATTGCATGAGTCGACTTCTCTGACACTGCCAGCTTTCTTGTGAATCTCCTACATTCCGATCGGATTTGATTTCCTATGGAACCCGGGAGCTAACGTATCGATATGCTTTTTATAACTTATGCATTTGATTAGTAAACATATTGTTTTCATTGAATCAACATGTCAGTGGAATTACGTAGTACCAAAAGGGGGATATTTTTAATAGGGGACGTAAAACATCAAATTACCGGTTCAAAACTGCCTTCTAATGGACAAGTATTGGCAGTTCTGTTTTATAATATTCGTGAAGTGAAATTAAGTGTCAATGAAAGCGCAAATCTCTCTATTCGTGAATGCATTATTTATTGGGAAAAGGCACGTATACCGACAAAATCGTTGCCTAACTGTGTAAAGAAACTAGTAACCTTATACCAAGTTTGGAGGGAATTGCAAAAAAATGCTAACAAAACACAAGTCGTGTTTGCGCAGCGTCAACAAGAGTTCATTACAAACTTAGACAATTTGTTTGACATTGCACATGCCAATGCATTCCAGTTAATAAAAGTACACGAAGATAGGATCTTCTTGCAGCGCCAGAGGGAGCCAGGTCGACCTGGTCACTTAGCTGGAGTGGACAAAAAACTGTCCGAAAAGGAGGAAAAGGCGCATCTTAGAATCATTAACGAACAGAACCGGCGTTCTAAGTATTTGTCATCCTTAACTCCTTCGACATCATCTTATGAACCGTTACAAGAAAATTCGTCTTCCGATTCTGAAATGATAGATTTACAAGAAAATTTGCCTACCTCAACTGAAGACACACAGCCCGATACTAAAAAAACAATGAGGAAAAATTTCATCACTCCAAAATTAGTGGCAGCATTGGATAGGTGTCAGTTAAGTGTAAGAGATTCGGTGTTCATTATTGAAGCAACCATTGAAGCACTTGGATATAACACTGATGAATTCCCTATTAGCAAGTCGTCCATTCAAAGAATTCGTACGGAAAAGCGGCAAGAGCGCGCAGAAACTATAAAAGCTAATTTCCAAAACGAGGTACCCGATACTGTAACTGTCCACTGGGATGGAAAACTGTTGCCGGCTTTAGATGCACGCAAATTTAAAGAAGAACGTCTACCGATAGTTATTTCGTACGATAATAAAGAACAACTTATTGCGGTGCCAAAATTAGACAACTCTTCTGGAAGCGAACAAGCACAGGCAGTTTGGAACGCTATTGTTGACTGGAATCTTGAAGACAAAGTGCAGATTCTTTGTTGTGATACTACTGCTTCAAATACAGGTCGTATTAATGGTGCCTGTGTGCTTCTCGAACACAAACTGAACAGGGAAATGTTTGTTTTTGCTTGCCGTCATCACGTTTACGAGTTAGTATTAAAAGCCGTGTTTGAGGCGAAAATCAGCCAAGTAACTACGAGCCCTGACATCCCCTTGTTCAAAAAGTTTCGAGAAAACTGGAAAAATGTCGATCCCATGAAAATGCAGAACTGTACAGAAAAACTGTCTCATCTGAGTGTTACAGAAATTGAAAAACTGATACAGTATTACCGAACTGAATTAACCAAAAAAATTATTAGAGATGACTATCGAGAATTGATTGAGCTTTCAATAATATTTCTGGGCGGAGATACAGCAAAGAAGTTTAAGATTCGGCCTCCAGGCGCTATACACCAAGCTCGATGGATGGCGAGAGCAATATATTCATTAAAAATATCATTACTAAGCTCTCAATTCAGAGTTTCAAATAAAGATAAGGCAGCTTTATTAGACGTCTGCTTATTCATCGTGACATCCTACGTTAAGCCTTGGCTACAGTGCACGTCAGCGGTAAAAGCACCTTACCAGGACTTGTGCTTTTTAAAGGCCATGAAGGCTTACGAAGCAATCGACAAAAGTATCTCAAAAGCTGCTTTACAGAAGTTCTGCCATCATTTATGGTATTTGACAGATGAACTATCTGCCTTGTCTCTATTTGACGATGATGTAGACCAAGAAACTAAACTAAAAATGGTTGCTAACTTAGCTAAAGAAAACCCATCAGCCTACAGTAAACGCTACATCCCATCGAATGAAGAAATTTCTGGCCCACTTTACGGTTAGTATCACAAGTATAATTATAAGGCTCTCTTTGTTTTCTTTTATGTTTTAATACATGATAACTGATTTCTTTTTTTTTAATTTCAGAGAAAAACATCGATGAATTTGTTTCTATCAAAAGCAAGTCCTTGTTTAATCGACTCAAAATTGACGACAGCTTTCTCAACGAGTGTCCTACTTCATGGTCAAATAATGCTTCGTTCCAACACGCTAAAAAGAAGGTGCTATTACTGAGACCAGTCAACGATACGGCTGAGAGGGCAGTTAAGTTAATGCAAGACTTCCATGGCTTAATCACTGTTGAAGAGGAACAAAAACAATTTTTATTACGTTGCGTTCAAGAACACAGACAGGTATATCCTGACTGTAAAAAACAAACTTTGAAAAGAAAGTTTAATAAATAATGTCCCTTTAATAATAAATAAGTAATAAATATTACATACGGGTTAAACAGTGTTTTATTTAATGAATAAACTAATATGTTTAAAAATTCCTGTATAGCTCCCATACAAATCTTGACTTTCACACTTTGACTTCAAGTCGGCACGGGTTATCGTTATCCGATCGCAATAATATTTATTATTTGAGTTATTAGGGTCGAATGAAAAAAAAATAGAGGGTATGCGTATTTCAAATCGAAAAAAAAAAATTCGCCCTTACAGCCTGGGACACCCTAATATATATATATATATATATATATATATATATATATATATATATATATATATATATATATATATATATATATATATATATATATATATATATATATATATATATATATATATCGTATGTTATACTAGTATTTTTAATTTACAGTTCTCAGTATTTTTTTTTAAACGCGTTTTTCTCGAAACCATTTTTTTTCATCTTGGGTAACATGTAACTCAACGACCCAGATGTCGCACCGCTGTCAACAACAGCTTATAACTTAGGCATTTTACATCAAAATGGCTTAAAAAAATGCATAGATATTGTTCAAACAGCACATTAGTTTCAGTTAAAATCATTTCTTCTCCAAAAAAAAAAAATCACAAAAAAAGGCTAAAATAAGGCCTTTCTAAACCTATCTCCCCCCTTAAAATAAGGTTTACCGTGATAAGACAGACATAAGCAGGCCACACACGGGACGGTTTTTGGTGTACAAGCACGCGTACAAACATAAGATTGATCGTGTGTGGGCAACTTGATGTACAAACTTAAAACCGTCCCAAATATATCTCGCCTTTGATTTTTCCATGGTTTTATTTTTTATCATCTATCAAGACTAATTGCTCCGACATTAGATTGTGGAGTCGGGATTTCGTTCTTTCAATTTGTTATATCTCTTTAGGAATGAAAACCAACATTGTTTGTGGGCAAAATGGCGTACAAACAAAGTTGTCACAAAGATTGTCATAAGTTTGTACGCCAAAAACCGTCTCATGTGTGGCCGGCTATACATAGGTCTACACATACATATGTACATAGGTGTACTTGACTAGACAAAAAAAGGCACAGAATAGGCTGAAAAAGGAACTGAGCAGGACCGAATGTGAATTATCCTATTTCGGTTTGATCTAGTCCATCATAATTCGGCCAGAGGCTTGCGTGAAAAATAGGGGCTTCGCTCCGATTTTGATGAAATGGCGCAAGTGCCTACTGTTTGCCCTAAAACGAAAGAATCTAAAAGAATTTTGCGACTGTCGGCTATATTTTCGACAATATTCAACTTTTAATTTTTGACATTTGCAAAAATTATAAGTTGGATATTTACACCACAAAGTTCCTTTTCACCCGTCATTTCAAACAAAACTCGAATTTAACGACCCCGCACTACACTACACTTCACATTTTTCGTTTTAAAAACAAAACGACACTTTAAAAGATAAAATACACAAAATCAAAACAAATCAACTCACTTGGCACTCCGTTGTCCGCCATGGCACTTTATTTTTCCTGTGATATTTGTTAAATGTTATTAAATATAATATTAACTAAATATTTTCCTCTTACAAAATTCCTGCCTATTGACTATGTTCTTTTTGTTTGTGTTTTTTAGCTTTTAAAGTGTTTTTTTTTTTTTTAACGAAA
This sequence comes from Machimus rusticus, assembly GCA_951509405.1. Classification (NCBI taxonomy): domain Eukaryota; kingdom Metazoa; phylum Arthropoda; class Insecta; order Diptera; family Asilidae; genus Machimus; species Machimus rusticus. The sequence goes on along the minus strand of OX608052.1, from coordinate 237,832 downwards.
AATGGGCAATTTCATCGAAATCGGATCTAAACCGCTATTCTTCACTTGTTCCCTTAACTGGTTTTTTGTAGCGAGTTATCATAATTCATATATTCCATTACTAAATCATTGTGTCTACATAACAGCAGCCTAAATCATGATGCTGTATTTGAAAGAAAAAACTATTAGTATGATTAAAAATATTTTCAAAGCCCTATATAAGTGATATATGTATGTATGTCAACATTTCTTGTTTATTATTGTTATTTCAATTACATCTTTTGACAAAATGTGAAATAACGCTTAAATAAAAGTAGAAGATATTCTAACAATTTTCTTTCTATTTTTTTTATAGCTGTGGATGCCTTTAAGACAGATGCGGTATCGGAGACAATTTTGCGCCGTCTACTTAATCAAGATATTGTGCATCATATTAAATGCAAAGGAAAAGAGAAAGATGATCCCAGCATCTATATTTATCAACAGGGTAAACCTGTTAATTTTTTCGTACTTATTTTAGAGGGCCGTGTTGAAGTTACAGTTGGAAAAGAAAATTTAGTTTTTGAAAGTGGACCTTTCACGTTTTTTGGAACTCAAGCCCTGGGTCAAAATGTGGGAATAGGTAAGTTATATAGGAAAATTCTTCTTTGCATTTAATTTATATTTTAAAGATTCACCGAACCAACAACAACAAATCAGAGGTTCTTTACAATCACTCCATATAGATGCAATGTTGCGACATAGTTTTGTTCCTGATTATTCTGTCAGAGCTGTTAGTGACGTGCTATATATAACAATTAAAAGGAATTTGTACTTAGCTGCAAAAAGGGCAACTCTATTAGAAAGAGCACAACGCGTAGGTGGTGAATCTTCTAGTGAACCTATAGATGACGAAGTTGAAAAGGTAAAATCCCATTGCATTATTGTCAATATAAGTTGGTGTGATGTATCGGCTTTGCTTTCTGTTTCCGCGGCTATTAAAATGAAATCCCTACACAATTTAAGGTCTAAACAGGGGTACACCAATCGATTCTACAATATGGTCTTCTGACCAACGTTTGTTCGCAGACCTCCCCCTCTGTGAGGAGACCTCAAATTCAATCTATCGGAAAATTTTCTTTTTTCATAGGTTTCAAACAGCTACATATTTTTAAATCTAATCCTTTGCCATTTTGAATTCGTAAATTCTGACAGGTCTGAAATCAGCGACCCAAACAACCCTCAACTGACGTTTTCCTTTATCTAATTTCGACCGTTTAGTACAGTTACCCAAACAAACTTGAAGATTTTGTAGAAAGCCTGCGTGTGCTACCTGCCTCTCATTCCCCTTCTTCAACTTAAAATTTCCCTATATCTGGACATTGCAACGAGAGACATACCAAATTTCATGATTAGCCGTTCAGCCGTTACGGAGCTGAGTGGCAACAAACATATATACACAAACTTTTGCATTTATAATATTAATAGGATTCGTAACTAAAATTTCATGCGCAGTGGTTCTCAAGGTTACCGCATCAAAGACTGCACTGGGATTCCATAATGGTTTAGAGTTTAGAATTTCCCCAACTCACAAAAGTTTTCTAACTTAATTTAATTATTTACCGTTATTGTCTCTTTTTTTGCTCTAATTTAGAGCTGTAAACTGGCTCTCACTTAGGCTCACTGACATATAGAAATCAAAGATAATTTACTAATTTGTAGCTAATCTTTGATAGAAATGGACTACTCGTCCCATAGAAAATGCTTACAGCAAAATGGTGCACTTATCGCCTCTCTTACTTACACCGTTAACGGATTTTGAACGGTCAGCTGAGGGTTTGAATTGTTGTCAAATGTAGTTATGGAGAATTCGTCTGTTTTAAACAAATAATTTCATCAAGTAATTACACCAACAATTATTAAATAATTTGTTTTGTATCTTGAATCCCTTAAAAGGAATGCGAACATAAAATTACTCTTTTTGAGATGCAATCTGAGTTTTCGGTAGAAATGTTGTTACATAAATTTATGAGAATGAGTTTTTTAGCATCCCATATTATAAATTCGTCTTATTTTATGTCTGATTTACCGCAAAAAAGGACTGAGTGATGTAATGCCGCGAAATAATACGGATTTAATTACATTTATGTCCTTTTAGTGTAGCGGTAAGTGTCTAGATAAGGTCCCCACCCCCGGAGGATGTGGAGCGAGGGTGGGGGTGATTTAGTGGGGTGTCCACATCATCTCCCCATAAAAAAAATTATAACCCCATAAAAATTGGGATTTGATAAGGCCTCACCCCTGGAGGAGGTGGGTCGGGGGTGGGATTGATTCACAACGCCCCCCAACAAAAATTTCGCGGCGGTCACCCCATAAAAAAAGTTATAACCCCATAAAAATAGGGATTTTTGCGATTTAATAACGAAACATTTTAGCTTATTTTCCGATTACCTACTATCTTTGAGGACACACGGATCTGACATTTTAAGCCTCCCTTCTTGCTTGATTAAAAAGATATGATTGTTTCAGATCGAAGTTTTCCAAATTTCTAGGTGTATGTAGACCCTTAATTCAGTTATTCCGATAACATTCACAGTTGAACCATCTATGTATATCTACTTTAATTTTGACTGCTTAATTCAACTAGTGTCTTTTCAGTTACTTCATTCATTGGATGAGGATGACCGAAGTATCAATGCACACACTGTAAGTTTGAATAATGAGGGCCCATATAAAACCCAAAGTAAACATAGAAGTAAATCACCATCACCAACATTTCATTCGGTAAGTATAAAACGAAGAAGAAATGAGGACGATCAGAAGAGTGATCCTGTAATCACAAAGGAATTTACTCCAAATGGGCCTACAACTGTTAGCCCTAATTCTGTAAATACTTCAATTAATCAACGAACTTCGCTGGTTGGTTCTCAAACGAGCGATAGCTTACCGATGATATCGCCATCAGAACAAGTAAACACAGAAGCATCAACACATAGTGCTTCGGTCGAAGCCGAAGAAAATGCTGCAGATCCTCTGCTTCCACAACCAAAGTCCTAACGTTCCGCCCAGTACGTATTAGTGAAGCAGCAGTTTTACTTTGTTGCAGCTGGACTGGAATCCATCATGGTCTAACTGCTGATTCACATATTCCAGTTGCTTGTTACAGATTTTTAAGAATGCCTCCTTTGCATGCTGTTTTTACCTATGACATTAATTAAAAGTTAATCTCGTTTTGCTTGATTGTACTTAAATTACTTGCCTTCCTTGATTTTGTTAAATTTGTAGAAATTTAGTAATATATTAATATCAATTAATCATTTCAAATGAAATGTTTTTCGAAACGTTATATGGAAATATTAATTTTCAATTTCCTTTTCATGTTTGAATCATATTGTTGTATTCTAAGGTAATAAAACATTCGAATTGAATATACATATAATATGTAATTCTGTGTTTTAATTTGACCTATGAAACTTTGAGTATGCCATTCCGGGATTATGGGTTCGACTCTTCCATGAAATATCCCGGTTAAAAAAAAGAAAACAATAAAAAAAATCAGATACAGTAAAAAAAAATGCAAACGAAGCGCCATATGGGCCAAAGTTAATCATTAAGGTTATGTTGTTTTTATAGTGGTAAAAGTGTTCATAACAATTGCCATTAATTAACATTAACGATATTTGCTGTGTTAGGTTACAGACTATAGTCTTTTGTGATTGTGAAAATATAACATAAAGCAAGTGTGCTTTACGAAATTATCGCAAAAGAGCCTTGTGCGGGGTCGGCGCAAGGGGGTTTGTGCAGGGGAAATCGTGTCTTAAACTGAATACTGTGATTTTGCGGACTGCAATAGTGAGATTGTTTAGAATGTCTCTCCTCTGCCATATGTACACTCCCTGACAAAACTATAACACACTCTTCGGTTTCGGTTTCTTTGGAAATTTTAACTTGAATAATCCGCAGTAGCCAAACATCTTATAAAATTCTTCCTCCAGCGTACACTCCCTTTAATCGTCATTATTACTTGGACGTGGCCTGTAGCAGTAATTATGTATTCAAATTAGTTTTGCAGTGTGAAAAAACTTTAACATACATTGCATAAATATAAAAATAAAACAATAATATTATAATGATTATCAAATATTTTATTTCCTTAATAATGAGTAGAGCGTAGAGTAACGTGAATTAATAAGGTTTGAAAAAATATCAACGAAGCTAAGATATAAGCTAGTTTTTAGTTGTATGTGCAATGTGTTAATTGCCTAATTTGGTCCAGGCATTCTAATTGGTTATATGAGCTTTCACTTCATATTTAGATAAGTTAATAACAAAAATAAAAAGTTTTATTATTGGCAATAACAGCCTCATTTATTCTGTTGAAATTACATTTCGCATTTGTCTAATAGCAGTTACTAAACGAGGATCGCATCCGCTGCTTAGCTGAAAGTATTTGTCTGATGGAGCACGTAATAATATTGCCGTGTGCTGCAATTGCACTGTCAATGTCAATCCGAGTTCTTCTAAAACATCGCCTATGTACTCTAGAAGACAATTATTTTTAGGGTTGTTTAAGTAATGTATTATAATATATTAATTAATTACCTATATCTGTAGCAATTTGCTTGGAAGCCAGAAAATTCAGGGTCTTAATTTGAAGTATCTTGGTATGGTACATAGCACAAAATTCTTCTACAACTAGCGATAACAATATAAATGCACTTGGTAAGTTTTGTATATATCGTTCGTCACAGGTTTCTAAAGCATGCCTTAGGGGCGGAGTCGGGGATAAGAGCAATGGTTCCAAATGCTGAGGCAACATAAGCAAATATTGACCAATCTGGAAAAAAGTGTCTTTATAGATTCACAAAAATGAAAAAAATAGCAATAAATAAATAAATTTATTATAAAAGAGAAATTGAAATACAATAACCTACGAAAATGTTAACAAAGTGTAATCCTATTTTCAAATCTCGAAACGAAGAATCTGGTTTAGATCCATATTTGGAACTACATTGCGAAAATTTAAAAAAAAACTCTTTTAAAGCTCAGAATTGGTATTTTTAAATAGGGGACGTAATGTTAAAATATACTTCAGAAAAAAATCCAAGTAAGTGGTCCTGAAATAAAAGCCTGTGCTTAAGGAAAGAAGGAGAACTTCTAAGTTCTGATTCCGCAACCCGGAATATAGCAAATTTTTTGCAGTTAGCTTTTGGAAAGGTTTTGCACACGATGGATAACTCGTAATTTTGTAAATGACGATATATATTTATTAGCAATCTATATTCGTTTGTTTGTTTGTTTGTTTTGTGTTTAATATGCCACTAGGGCGTCACACAAGGTGAACTTTATGGTCAGGGCTGGTTAGCCATATTGACCACGGAACTTCAGGCCAGGAAAGTGTTGTCCTCCTTAATCTATATTCAATGTAAATCGGCTGCGGTGATAGAACACTGACATATAGGAACTGGACTGCTGGTCCTGTCTAAAAACTCACTTCAAAAATGAGACCTTTGGCCGAAATCTAGCTCCCCCGTTGTTCCGGCAGGCAGACAGCTTACTAAAATTTCATTCGAATGAATATGGTGCATCCCCGATAAATCCAATCCACTTCATATCTTCATAACACATTTTTCTTCATATTAAATTTATTTGTTTTGAAAAAACGTAAATTAGACAACAGTAATAGCATAAAAAAGAAACCTTCTATATTAAAAGCCATGAACTGGCCTCTTGAATGTGTGCATACTGCTTAATCTCCATAGAAAACCAGACCAACTAACCAAACCAAAAATATCTGCAACTATCTGACATATAGAAACTGGACTGCTGGACCTGGCTAAAATCTCACTTCAAAAACGAGATCAAATTTTGGCCGCAATCTAACTATCTCGCTCCCCCGCAGATACCCCAGGCAGGCAACTTAATAGCACTTTATTCTGGTATTCGAATGAAAATAATGCAACCACAATAGATACAGTCCACTTCATAACACTGTTTTCTTCATATTAAAATTATTTGTTTTGAAAAATGCACAAAAAACCTGGGTGGCGTAATGCGGTGAATTATTTCGGGATTAACTGTTCAACGGCTTACAGCTGTTTCGTTACTGTACATAGATCAAAACTTTTACGCTCAACAATCTCTATTAAATACTTGCCTATAATATTTTAGAATATTTAAAAAAAAAATTAAAAAATACTTACTTCCGTAATGAATTCTTGAGGTGCAAAACTGTAATCCGGCAAGTCAGTGCTGGAGGTATGAAGAGATGCTGGAGTTTCCACAAACATTAGCTGTCTTTCAATAGGCGAAAAAATACAGGCTAAAGTAATATCATGCGTTTCAACACTTATAGGCTTAATGAGCATAATAGCTTCTATGATTCCACCACTAGCATTCTGGCTACCATTTTGCAATTCATTAGCTTTAGAAGCTATTTTTTCAAGACCATTGATATCTCTCTTATCTGTAATTTTATACCCAAATATCTCTCCTTCCTTTTGTTGAATGTTATTATAAACAGCTAAAATTTTAGATGAAATATCCTTCTCAAACTCAGCCAAAGATATACTTAAATCACCAATGCTTTGAAGGAGTGATATACAGCTCTGAAGCAAACTCCAGTTTTGCTCAATATTTTTGCTAGCTGTTAGTTGCTGTTGAGCTTTTCTGTATTTGTCTATGAAACTCTTAAGGGAGAACTAAAAGTACAATTTAAATTTGAAAAATATGTCAATTATCTATCATAGCGAATTTACTTAAGACAGAAATTATATTTCATGCAAAATTTATATTACAGTAATCCCTCGGTATACGTCACCACGAATATGCCGCAAACGATTTTGTTCTTGGTTTCGATATATGTATCTATGTAAGTACATCAATATAGCATTGATATACATATGTTGTTTGATACAATTGTCTTTTTCTAAAATTTCCCAAACTTTCTAAAACTCTTTTACACTTTTTGCCTCAAATCTGTTCTTTGTGTAAGCAAGCTGACATAAAAATGTTTTCACCGCTGCAATAAATCCTTATAAGGAATTGTAAAAAGAAAAAATGAGGTCCTCGCTGGTACAGCCAAAAATTAATGATTTCTTTCATGGTTCATGAAAAACTTAGGTAGTCTTAAACTTATCTGCAAGACTGTAGAAGGTATACTGTTTAATTAAGTTAGTGCTTTGTCTGATTGTTCCAGGATTCGTTTTGTGGACCCTAGGCTGCACGCCAATTGGGCATCATGATTTTGAGGCCTTGTGATCAACAGTGTCTGTAGGCGCCATTTTGTTAAGAAAAATAAATAAAATTTTTTTTTAAGAAGTTCGAAGTATGGTTTATTAAACTCAATAGCAAATTAGTCAATAATCATATAAACGTATATGCAAAAAAAAAATCGCGAAAATCAGCTTTTTTTCATGAGGTCTGTTTAATGATCAGAAAATAGACCAGAGCAGAACAGAGCAGTTCATGTTCAGCTTAGAAAAACTGTCAGAGCAAAATAGATCAGAAAGGAGCAGGCTTGCTCATCGAACAACACTTTGAATTTTTCTGATCTGCTTAAAATCAAATAAATAAAATAAAATAAAAACAAATTTCATTTGTTCAAAATTACACGGCGCGGACAAAAATTTGGTACTATAGTACTAATAATCAACGTTTTTAACATCCTAGTAATCCTTTGCTTATAAAAAAATCGGCCAATTGCGAGTCGGACTCGCGCCGTACCATACCATTATCTATAAAAACGCAAAAAATCACGTTTGTTGTATGGGAGTCCCCTTAAATATTTATTTTATTCTGTTTTTTAGTATTGGTTGTTATAGCGGCAACAAGAATACATCATCTGTGAAAATTTCAACTGTCTAACTATCACGGTTCATGAGATACAGCCTGGTGACAGACGGACGGACAGCCAAGTCTTAGTAAGTAATAGGGTCCCGTTTTACCCTTTGGGTACGGAACCCTAATAGTAAAAATAAATTACTTTCACTTTGTCAGTTTGACAAATTTTTCTTTTGCTCCAAGTTGACCCTGCTAGCAAGTTGGCGCAGGAAATCTTGCTCCAAAGTAATCCAGATTACTTTGGAGCAGACTCATTGAACACAAGCTAGCTCAGTTTAGAGCAGCTTTGAGTGTCATTGAACACATTTCTTGCTCATTTCTGCTCGAGATTAATCTATTTAGATTCTAGAGCAAGTCATTAAACACATCTCTGCGGTTACAGAGAGTTCCCCCCTTAATGAAACAGCCGTAATTTTTTTGTGTTTCTGGGACAAGGACTCGCTCTCTACCTACCCAGCAGCGGATGAAGTGACATAGCGGCATTTTCGGGTTTTCTGCGCGTTTGAAATCCCCATTAAATATTTTTATTATCCAACTCTTCAATAAATATTTGGAATTTTCATCAATTTCTTATAACCCACATAATACTCGTATATTAAAATATTTTTCAGAAAAATTACATTGTTTTATAGAAGGTCTTGACATAGGTCGTTTTAATGTATGTCGCGATTTGGCCGGAACCAAAAGCATTGCAGTGGTTTAGTTGATTTTTTGCAATACCAGTAACAGCTGAGCAGAAACAGGTGGTGCTTTCGACTCGGCACTGTCTCAGTGGAGTAACTCATTTTACGAAGTTAAAAAAAAATTATTATATTAGAAATACCTTTGCTTACATTTGATAGCAGGCCCTTTCGGTAATTGTTTGCAAAAACATAAAATAAAAAATATCAACGTTTGAAAAAATTAGTCAAAAATAACGACTTTTTTAAATTTCTAAAGAAATGCAATTATTTCGAAAACTAGAAGATTTTTTTTCCTAGAGTAAGTTTGACTTATTTGAACAGTCATGAGTTGGCCCGTCATCGGTTTTCGAACGCAACAAATGCACAGTTTATGAGTTATAAGGCAACTGAAAAAAACCTGCAGATTTTCACGTATTACGCAGGAAGCACAGGTTTTTAGAAGCTGCAAATTTGGGTTTACACTACTCTAACTGGTCTTAACAATATATCAAAAAATTAGAACTACATCACGCTTTGCAATTTTAGCCCGTTTTTATGTACGATTTGACTGGGCTATAAGTCGCGTTAAAAATTAATACGACATTTGTAATATAATTTTACAATTTTTGAATTGTCTTAATTCTAATAGACTCTGAATCGTCTCGCAGTTATAAGTTAATTCAAATATCTATTTACACTCAATAAATAAAACACTTACATTTAAGACAGCGCAAAGAGGAGCAATAGCACAGTTGTGAGTTATTTTCTCACAGCGCGAATACGCCTCCTTTGCCCATTGTAATACCTTCCTATTAGTATTCCCTAAAGCTCTAATAGTTTCTGCTGCCGTTGGATGAACTAATTTCAATGATGTCAAGTTATTTACAAAGTACTGTTGTTCAATGGTTGGGTATTGGGAGAAGAAAACCCCGAAGTAGTCGAAAATTGATTTACCCAGCGAAATCAATATCTCCTTCGAAGGGTGCTCTGAAAAGAAAGTAATGCAACACAGTTCACCCATAAAAAACGAAATTGCACCTTTTAGTTGGAACTCTCTCATAAATAAGTTTCCAAAGTGGACATTGCTTGTTGAAAACTCCTCCAGAGTCTCTAACTTATCATTCGATCCTTTAAGAATTTCGAGAATAACATTCTCACGTGAAGGCTGCAGTGCAGACAGTAGTTGAATAATTACAAAAATTGGTTCATCGCTAGCAGTCCTTCCAAAAACCTGGACACACCACTTCCACTAGAATAACTCTTTTACATAAAGTAAATTACTTTTATATTGAATTTGGATACCTGTTTCTGATAATTTTCAAAGAGAAATTCATAGAAATCATTCAAAAAGGAATTACTATTTTCTGATAACTCAACAACTTCATTCCAATGTTGTTCGAGAGTTGTCTTTTGTATTGTTCTGTAATAATGCTTTAGTTGCGTAGCTCTATTCATACCAGCAAACATTAGTACATATTTTTTCGAGAGCTCTGGAAAATACGATCACAATACTTTATATTGTAAAAAATATGGTAAATACCAATATCTCCACTTGAAAAACATTGAACAACTGAAGGGCTAGCCAAAGCTTCCAAACGGTTCTTAAAATCCTCAACCTGATTTTCTCTTTCGTTTTGCCCAGGTAGTCCCTCTTGGGCACACAAAGATTTTTGCAAAATAGCAAGTTTGTCACATATGTTAATCAAATCGTTCCTTTCGAATAAGTCCTCCAATTGCACAATTAATTTCCCCCAACCATCCGATTCTTGCAAACCTTGTTTTGAAGCCTGTAATTTGGATTTAAGTATATCCAAGTGCTCCAACTTCGTCATAAAGTCCCCAGTTTCTAGCTGAACTTCTACAACTTCCCTCTGTATATCCATCATTTCTATTTTTAAGGAAAGAACTTCATTATGAAGATTTTGCGCATCTTTCATTAAACGTGGCAAGGATGATAATATTTGTTGACCAGTATCTTCTAAAACTGAATTCATTTGTTGCACAAAAAGCTGCAGCTTCGAAACTAATGATAGGACGAATGTCTGGAATTAAAAAACCATATTTTAAAAGTAAAGAATAAACAGCTAAAGCACATTCATTAATTTCTGATTTTCATTGAACAAACACCAAAAATACAGAGTGAAGCCGAAATATTCCACTTTAATTTTGAGAAAAAGTGGCCATTTCCACTGCAAAATTCCACTTAAATCTGTTCAATTTGAGAGCACGCATTTGTGGTTTATATCACATTTTTAAAATAAATTACATTTGGATGACAAGAGGTAAGAAGATTTTTGTTTACATTTTATTTTCGTGTTTTTCAGGTTTTTTTCATAATCCCTAGATATTGTATATCGTATATAAAATCGAAAGTTGGTAAAACGCTTGGTGCCATAATTTTCATTTTTTGAGTGAAGTCACTACATATTCCGACCTAACATATAGGCTACTTTTTATTTGCGAATTTCAAAATGGCGGATGCAAGATAGCGGCCAAAAATTTGAATTTTCATTGGATTGCTGTGATACTTGGTAATTGAGGGTTTGGGAGCTCCTGACTACGAATCTATACTCGGAATTTGGAAATTCAAGATGGCGGATCAAATATGGCAGCCAAAAATTTCCGAAATTCAACGAACTTAACGAAAATTAGTACCAGGGGTACATTAAGGCCCAACCATAATGTGCATATCGCTCCGTGCGGAACGCTATCAAAACCTGACGAACGGAGGCTTATGCAAACTTGACATTTCTTGACATTTTTCAAATATTCGGTGTTGATATTTTTATACGGTTGCGAAAAAATGGAACAGTTGGCTATTTTCAGTCGAAATGTCAGTTTGGCTATGCACAGCACGCTCGAGATCGTAGCTTGCATAGCCCGTGCATAGAGAAACAAATTTGCCGAAACTGAACGAAACCGACGACTATTCTCATTGTGGTTTCAGAATAGGTTTTGTGGGTTATCGCACGTTTGCATAGAGTTCCGCACGGAGCGCTATGCACATTATGGTTGGGCCTTTAGGTCTGTTCGTTGACAAGCCACGAAGTCCCAGCAAGTGCCGTGTGGCGCCGTTAGGCGCCAGAAGTTGCCATAAACGCGTTCGTTGACATTTTTGACAGCCACTTTCTGGCGCCGCGTCGCGTGGAACAATCTGGCGCCGTGTGGCGCCAGATTTTGCCATGAAAGCGTTCGTTGACAATTTGACAACCACTTTCTGGTGCCGTGCGGCGCCAGATTTTACCCCGAGATTTAAGCATAGTACTAAGATCACGTTCTGGCAGAATTTCGGCAAGTCTCCAATATCTGGTCGTTCTTTTTCCAGCCGAATTTTTCAGTGGAGACGAATGGAGAAACTTAATATTTTTTCATGTGGCGATATGACACTGACAAAAAGAAAGATAAATAAAACAGACATGAGTGATGAATTATTCGAAATTATTATACCCACGGCTTCTTTTGTAAAAGTATTAGTGGATACGAAAAATTAAAACAAAGAAAGCATTCATCCACATCTGCAAACGAACACACACATCCGATAAGTCAGTCAAATCCGTTTGGCGGAAATTCAGAACGACTTGGATGGTTAAAATTCCAGCAGAATTAATGGAGACTTGTCGGTGGTGCCATCTTAATGACAAACAAAATTTCGCTTGTAAACTTAGTACTACTTTGGCCGAATTGTCGACCGAATTTCTGCCAGAAGACTTGATCCGGCAAAATTTTCATATAAAATTCTGCCGAAACGCGATCTGGCTCGGGCAAATTTAACGGCTGGTCGCTTTTGAATTAAAATTTGAACTGAATTGAACATTTATTGATTTATCAGACAAATTTTCAAATAAATTATGAAGTATGAATGAAAAATGCTCATCAGCTATAAAAATAATTGTAAAACTTGATAATTAGTATTAAATAAATGCAATAAATTATAAAAATAAATCTCGGTTATGAATTTTCACCTAAGATTAAAATGAGAAGAGGCGCTTTGCTTTTTTCGTGAATTCTGTTATTATTATTCTCCAACTCACTTGGCGCAAAATTGCAACACAACTGACAATTCTACTCTTTTTCTTCTTTTTCGCCCTGCTTTGCCCCGTAATAACGAATTTGCGTTCGTTGAGACACCAAAACCCTTGGCGCCAGGTTTTTCCACACGGCGCCACACGGAACCCCGAGTTTTATTTTGACAGTTCTCGGGGTGCCGTGTGGGCCCGTGTGGCGCCGTGTGGCAAAACCTGGCGCCACGGGTTTTTTTTAACGGTTTTGTCAACGAACAGACCTATTAAGACGACTAAATTTGAATTTGATTTTGTGGAAATTGAAAGAATTTTCATGTCAATTTCGGTGGCACTAATTTCAAACCTGCTATCAAATTCAAAATGACGGACCCAATATGTTGCTCAATCACGCCAATTCTTGATCCGATTATTTTCATTTTTTAAGTGAAGGCCACTGACATACCGTAGATGCGGGCTACTTTAGCTCTAGGGGGTAACTTTTGCTCAAAACAAAAAAAATATTGATTTTTCCACTTCTTCGTAACCATGACAGTAAAATATCTAGTTCGAGTCGGAAATGTTAGATGGTTTTACTGGCGTCTATTTGTAATTGGTTGCACGAATTTTTTTCAAAATTAAAACTGTCATTTGCGCTTCAAACTTACCTGCTGTGAATATTTACGTATTTTAGGTCTGAAAACTTTCTTGTGTAACAGAGGGCTGTAGAAAATTTAATTTTTGTTTATGTTTTTTTGAAAATTAAACGTTTTTGTACGTCGGATGCTTCATTTGTTTATTTTCTATTATGTCAAAGGACTTACATTGGCTTAATACTTGTCTAAGTATATAGTTTTTGTGCCCAAACCATCTGCGAGCCAAAGTAACCCTCTTCAAAGGATAACTTTGACTCAAATTTAAAAATAATAAAAAATATATTTTTATAAACTTTTTGCTATATAAAAGATTATTACTGATTAGCTATTATCCTAATCTATCAAATTAAAACATTGTAATACCTAGTAGTCTAACACAATCTGTATATCAGAGTAATTTCTAAAAATATAAGAAAAAAGTAGCCAAAGTAACCCGTATGTACGGTATAGAAATGGATACTCGTCCCATACAAAATGCCTATATCGAAATGGTGCACTTTCTCGTTCCCTCTTGCTCACACCATTAACAGATTTTGAGCAGTCGGCTGTGGGTTTGAATTGTTGTCAAATGCATTTTTGGGGCATTTCTCCGTTTTAATTGCATAAATCCATCAAGTAATTACACCAAAATTTGTTAAATAATTTCTTTTGTATCTTAAATCCCTTTAAAGGAATGCAAACATGAAATTACCCCTTTTTAAGACACAACTGGATTTTACACAATTTCTAAGTTTTCGGCAGAAGTTGTGATATTAAATTAGTCTTTTATGCCCAATCTCCATAGGAAACCAACCAAACCAAAACCACAAAACCACTTCCTGACAAATCACATCTGCACACATATCATCAATGTAGTTGTGAAATGTCAGTCAGCCTTAGGTGCACTGGGCCCGTCCGACCTGCGGTGCAGCACGGGGCTTTTTGGGGCTCCTCGTTACGACGGCGGAGCCGCAGCACCTTGCAGCACCTCTCGACCTAATTTAGCAATAAATATCCGATGAACTCTAGGGCCCGGGGTATTTAACCTCAATTTATTGTTTACATATAGAAATTTTCAAGTACTAAACCTGTACTAAATGCGCTAAATTGAATGTGGCAATTACAATTGGTTTAAAGATGATTTAACTCACACAGACGAAAAGCTAGAGCATGTTGACCAAAATGAGCGAGAGAGGTGACAAAAAATTGCAATGCGATTGAAAGAGCTGCCAAGTGGTTTTGTGGTTTTGGTTTGGTTGGTTTTCTATGGAGATTAGGCATTAGTATCCCATTTTGCAAATCTTTTTTATTTTATGTTTAATTTACCGACAAAAATGGCAGAAAAACCACAAAAAATCTGAGGTGGCATAATGCGGCGAATTATTTCGGAATTAGTTGTATTTATGTCCTTTTAATGTAACTAAATTAAGTGAGGATTGCAGCAAAAACACAAAAGTGCTCTAATTGTTACTTTTGAGTTCTTAAAACAGTTGTTTAGCGATATAAATAGCATATTTAGAAGAGAGCATTTCGACGTTTTGCTGAGAGTTTTTCAATGAAAAATGTCCTATTCCACGAACTTTTCGCCGCGAAATTATTTAAGATTTGATGCTACTTTTAGGGGAATCAGATTTAAGCGTGCAGGTTACAAGTAAAAATAAATATAATTTTTAAATTTGCCGCCTTTTGAAGCCCCCTATCTCGCCTAAGATGAGAAAGAAATAGACAGATATATGCCTTCTATATCTGAACTCTCCTTAGGTGAGAACTGTCAAAAGGGTGCACCAATTGAGACAGCAAATCGAGTAGTCCATTTCTATATGTCAGTGCACTCGACCAACAAGGCGAAATAAAATTAAGGTGATACCCCCTTTGCCCGTTTTGCCGCGTTCCTACAAACAAAAATGCTTATCACACGCACAGGGTTTTTACACGATATAGCCTCTCCGTTTTCGTTTGTTCCTCTATGCACTACATATCCCAACATATGCTACCTTGTACTCGTATTCACGGAATTCAAAATGGCGACCACCATATTTGAAATTCTACTTTAAGCGAAAATTCGTATTTCGGTACCACTGATTTTGAATCCCTATACATAGCATGTAGTTCAAGTTGATAGACAATTGTTTTCTTTCTTGCCCAATTGTAAATTTCAAAGGGTCGTCATGAATATTGGTGTTTTGAGTTTTTGGAGATGCTGATCGTGAATCCGGTTTCAAAGTTTGGAAATCAAAATATGTATAAAATAGATTATGAGCGGGCTTATATGGACCCGTGGTGGCAAAATCCTAAGCTTTTAGTAACACTCCTAAGCTTCATAATTTAAATATTGAGTATTTTTGAAACATTTAACTAAAGGAGAATTCACTTGCCAAAATCGCGTAAAAATTACAAGGCCCGTAAATCTTTCCATATATTTTTACTTTACGCGACTACGTTAAATTTACGAGCCAAAATAGTCTCGCAAAGTCACCCACGTATATTTTTAACTCGTATTTCTGTCAGAAAACAGCTATTTTGTTTAACTGGATCTATCGGATATCATTGGACATTTTTAAATGGGAGTTGCGTTTGGATCAGCGAGGAGGAAAGTCTTTTGCTGTGGTGCCTGCTGCTACTGGGACCAGATGGGAGAACAAGTTGGTGCCCGGCTCCAGTAGCAGAAAGGAAAAACAAGTCTTCGATGTGATAAATAGCAGTAAGGCTCCGAGGAAGCAGAAACCAGGAACATGAATAGCACAACTTCCTAGACCAAGCAGTAACGGCGCAACGTGCATGCGAAACTTTTCATAATGAAGTAATCATTTTGTTGCGATTTAGATTTATTTTCAGTTGAATTTTTGTGAAGTCGACCTGTAAAATTTTTAAGTATTCAAGTGAAGTGTTATATATCACTTTAATTAAATAAAGGTGAGAAAATTATTTAAAACTTTCACTTAATTATCTCCTGAAAATGATTTGAATCAAGTACAAGTTATTAGTAACAAAAAAAAATAATACGTCAAACAACTTTTAGTTTATTTGACGTAGAATTTAACTCAGCAGGAAATCCAGATTGCTGAAGCAAGAAATAGATCTACTCCCGAAATGTAAGCGCAAGGACGAATTTAAGAAGTGGAGGGGCAGCCATAGAGCTGAACCATGAGGAGAAGGAAAGATCATTTAATCACTATAAAAAAGGCTGTTAATATATCTAACAAAAAATTAAAATTCTAATATTATTTTCATGTGTTTTTTTGTTTTGTTTTTAATGCAATTATTTTTCAGGGCTAAAAATATAGAATTTTTAATTCATTTTGAAGGTGAAACCGTGCGCTCCGGTATTACTTACTTTGGAGCTTAAAACGAGGTTTCCCTTATTGCGCTCCGGAGCTTAAAATGAGGCCTCCTGTATTACTGATTTTGGAGGTGAAACCGCATACGCTCCAGTTTTGCTCAAGCGGCAGCTACAAAGGTCTCTCGTATTGCTCTTATGTGAACAAGATTGGAACACTCCTCTCCGTAGGACATGCCTATGTTAAAAGGAGGGCAAATGGATGCAAATGCGAGCACTCGTTACATACTATACAGCGCTCCGCGACCAATCGTAGGATGATCGCATTTCCTACTGGGCTTCTCTTTTTTAATAGGTTTTATTTTGAATCTATGCAAGACATATTTTTTTAGAAATTGACAGTTCAAGTTACCAATGTGACCGTTTAAGAGAATTGCTAAAAAGTGTATTCACGTCGTCTTGTTTATGAGATGTAGAATATACGAGCTCAAGTAATTTTACAACTTGAAGTGAATATCCCTCAAGTAATATTTATACATCGGGTGAAACCTGGTTACTCAGCTAGTTTTACCACATAAGTACATAGTGTAGTGTCCTTTAGGGAAATTGATAGCAATTAATTGCCATTTTGCAGAAATAAAGCAATTTTGTGGTGGAAGTGACCACTTCTAATTATGACATTTTCTAAAAATTAAGTAGTAAATTTCGAAAACTACAGAAGATCGCTACAAAATTCTTTCAATCTTTCCGTTTTAGTGCAAACGAAAGGCACCGCACAATTTCATCGAAATCGGAGCAAAGCAAGCATTCTTCAGCTGAAAATTAAAACTACAACCAGTAAACAAGCTCTTACCTCTTTTTCATGAGTAAACTCAGATTTACCAAATGTTGCATTGATCCACTTTATTGGGCAGAAATTTTGATTTGAAAACTCTTCCACGTCCTGAGAAGAATAAATAATTATGCAGTTCCGTACACCGGCAAACTTTATTTCAAGAACATACCATCCTAATTGAATCAACAATCTTTTCGGGTCAACTACTGAATTTGTCGCGGACTGACGTGACAGTTCCCTAATCAAAGTGAAGTTAGCAGCAGTCTTAGATAATAGAAGTAGAGGATACGCATACGACATTAGCCGATTTAGCTGACCCAAAACCTTCTATATTACAAGCCGTGAAGTGGCCTCTTGCATGTGTGCGTAAGTGGTCTGACAGTTCGAGAAATTTACATTTAGTCTTATGGACGCTTGATGAAATATGCTGGAAAAATTGGATTTAATCGGGTTTTTTGGACACTAGAGACATACAAGTCTTAAAAAATTAATACCATATGGGCTTTTACTCCATATAGGCCAAAAACATTAATGAATTTCCAGCGAAAAAACAGGAAATTTTCGATTCTTCGGTTCGGTTCGGAGCCAATTCGCACTTCTGCCGTATATTTGTTAGTGGTCCGGCGCCCGACTTTTCTGTTGAGTTTTGGTAAAACTCGAAAATTTCATATTCTTTGTTCGGAAAGGTGATTAAAAGTATTAATAATTACAAGGAGAACTTCTTAAAGTAACCTTGAGTGAAGATGATTTTTCGATACAAGCTATAGCTTGGAAGCTGCCGCGATTTTTTTCCCAATTTTGCGACGTTCCCCATAAGACTCAATGGGATTTCTTTAAACTGTCAGACCACTTTGCCCTATAGATGTGTGCGTGCGCCGGACCACTTCACGGCTTGTAATATAGAAGGTTTTGGCTGACCCAAATTTCCTGATGTGTTAGTGTGTTCCCTTAAGTAGTTGCAATTTCAGTGCAGGCTGAAATATTCGGGTCAACTGCAATCGCTGTCGCAGACTGACATGAAGTTGACGGCAATTCTTACAAACTGCCTTCTGACTGAAAATTTTCCTTTTACAAATTGCCTATTGACTAAAGATTTTTACATACTCCACAAATTGTTGCTTGTCTTAGCGTGAAAAAGGTATTTGTTTTAAATCTATTCCACAAATGCGTGTTTGTCTGCACGTGAAAAAATGTTGAAATGCAACCAACTTCAGACAGGGACAGCGATTGCAGTTTTACAAAATATTCATGTAGTGGAAAGTAGGGGCATATATAAAGGCGTGAAAACGTGGGCTATAGCCCCTTCAAAAACATTTTTTAGACTACACAACTGATTTGAGCCCCATAACAGATGATAGCCGATAACATTTTGTTCCCATTTGCCCCATAGCAGACTGATAGCCGATGACATTTGGTTCCCATTTCTGGTGCCGTTTCGCTCTCTCTAATGTAGTAAAAAATTTCCCCTTCGTATTTTTGGAAGGAACA
This sequence comes from Machimus rusticus, assembly GCA_951509405.1. Lineage (NCBI taxonomy): Eukaryota > Metazoa > Arthropoda > Insecta > Diptera > Asilidae > Machimus > Machimus rusticus. The sequence continues at coordinate 219,137 of OX608052.1, read as the reverse complement.
CACATTTTGCATATTTTTCCTCGATTTTATGCCCAATTTCTGCAAAATTCCATTAGTTATTGCATACTTCCTTTTTGGTTAGTTTAACACACTTATCACTTCCTATTTTTATTCACTATACCTAATTTTTAATTATTATTTTCTTTTACTTACCATTGCCTTCTCCTGTCACTAGCTCTTTCCTTCATCTGCATTTCAAGTTGCCAGGGCCAGCCACCACCTGTTGCGAGTGCATTTACAACATGAGTATTCGGATTTCAATGCTGCTAAAATAAACGAAAATTTCTGATAATCAGTCTGTCAGGAGGCTTTTGTAAAAAGAAAATTCTCCGTCAGTAGGTATTTTGTAAAAGGAAAATTCTCTGTCAGTTGGCATTTTGTAAAAGGAAAATCCTCCGTCAGTAGGCATTTTCTAATTATCAGATATTTTTGCCCGGGAGGGTGACTTAAGCCTCCGTTTGCCCTAAAACGGATGAATTTTAAAGAATTTTGCAGCGGTCGGCTATATTTTCGAAAATATTCAAATTTTAATTTTTGACATTTGTAAAAATTATGTTGATTATTTGTACTGCGAAACCTCAACAAAATGCGAAGTAAAACGACCCGCATTACACTACACTTCAAATCATGTTTACTGCTTTTTAACAATCTTTTCTGACTTTTGACATTCAGGCTGTGTGCGAAATCAAGTGAAATGATATCATTTCGATCATTTCGGTCATTTCAAGTTCGAAAACAAGATGGCGCTAAAATGATGAGCCTCAGAGCGAACATTTCAGTGACAGTTCTGATCATTTCAGATCAGATATTGAAAAGACACTTGAACGAGCAAAACCTATATTACAAGCTCGGAGGAACGAACGAATATGGAGGGGAAACGAGGCGAAAAAAGTGAAGCCATTTCAAAGATGTGTAAGAGAAATACTCACACATAGACATCATCCAGTACAGGCGTAAAATTTTGACTGGCGCTGCGACGGGGCAGATGATTTAATCTGTTGGAACCACCTGTTTTGCATATAGACATTCCTCGGGAACCTAAAACCCAATAAAAAGAAAGTATTAAGTAAAGTAATTTTTCTATCAAACACTGGCGTCCATTTGAACGTATCTGACAATTCTTCTGGAGAAACAATCACTTTAGTTAAGAATGAATTTCTCACGTAAAATTTAATCATTTACACAAATTTATCAAACGAAATGACTAAGGGCGTGTGCCAATTCAGCTTTTCAAATTCTTTTCCTTCGAAAATTTCTCGGAATTGTACCTCAATTAACGAAGTTTGCTTTTCATTTAACATTGAAGAGGACATGGAGCTCCTGTATTTTATTGTCATAATTTTAAAATGTTTAAAGGATATTTAAAATTTCAAACACAGTAGACATTTTTACTTGCCGTTTACTTTTCATTTTAAAAATTATGCATATCGAATGAAAAGTATTAATTGTCACACAAAAGCGAATTTCCGAGGTGGCTTTTCCTAAGACAAAAACCTTCGAAAACCAATTAGGAAGCTGAAAAGCAACTTCCCATACAAATTTGCTTTTGAAAAGCTGAATTGGCACACGCCCAGTGTGATTTTCTTAAATACTCACTTGCGAAAAGAAATTCCAAAGATCCCGTAAATCTGCACATTTTTGCAGCCAGGCATGAAGAACTTCTTAGGCACTTTTCAATAGTATTTTCCGCGCGAAATAACCCAAATATATACATATTAGCCCTTTTTAGAAATTAAGGCAACATTCAAACATAAAAATTACTCCTTACAACCCACATTTAAGCAAAAAAAAGCACAAAATAACCTTTTCTGCACTTTAAATTTCCCGGTCGTTTCTCGTTTGGCACTTAATACACGGCGGGCATTCTGGCTTTTGATATTCGATACACTTTTTTGACGGAATTTTGGCTTCACTCACAGACAGGGTTTTTACACGGTTGTTCCACCCATATTCGTTCGCTCCTCCGAGGCCAAAACAATTTTTATTGCAGTTTTAACATTTTGTAAAATGTCAAATTGATAAACATAACCTTTCCATAGATAGAGGGTAGTCTTGTTTTGCAATAGATCAATAGTTAAGGAAAACCAACATGATTTCTACAGTACTTCGACGAAGATTAGTCGTTCTGGTACTTGTTATTCTATTGATATGGCAGTTGCTTCGTTACTTCCCGGATTTATTTGCACCGGTAATACCATGTTTCCATCTCCCCAAAATCTTGGGGTTTGGAATAAGTGATTTGAAAGTGCTTCCACATAGTAGTGTGATTTCATTTGGTGCTTCAATTGTCATATTTTAATAGTTTTCACTAGTTTATATTTTCTTTTCTTTGTTACTACTTGTTCTACTTTAATTTAACGCCTGCTAAATAGTGCTTAATAAATTATTTGGGGATGCCACAATGAATTTATTAGATTTTTATTAAGATTGCTTCGAAATCTCAAAATTTCAACATCGCCTACTTATGTATATGGGAAATCCAATAGAGTTTCATATGGATTTTGCGAAATCTCACAAATTCTCGAAATTTTGGGGAGATGGAAATGTGTTATAAGAGGAATAATTACCTGAAAAATACTTATTTACTTGCAAACTTAGGAGGAGATTGTACTGCGGCCATCTGATGCACCCGTTTTGGTCATGGTTTTCTATGAAGCGCTATGTCCAGATTCTAAGAATTTTATCTTAAAACAATTGCAGCCAGCTTATGAAAAAGCACCTGATTTGATTGAAATTCAATTCATACCTTTTGGAAAAGCAACGGTTTGTATGCCTGTCGATTTTTTCTCAAGATTTATTTTAGTTGGTCAGATTATATTTGCTTGCACGCGCGCATTTTGCCTATATTCATATAAACTAACTTTAAGGTAAGATATAGCTTTCCCGCCCCGTTCTCGGCGTTCACAACAATTATTTACAGTGTTTCACGAAAGTTTTAGGAGTGTTCAACATTGAAAACACTTTCTAAGGGCGCTATTGCGATTATCGTCATTTCTACGACCAAAAGGGCTTACGAAAGCCCCTTGTAGGTAAAAATTTCTTAGGCTGTGTGCCAAACCAGACTTTTCTTTTCAAAAGTCGACTTTTCAACGAAAAGTGTGCTGGCGAGTAGACTTTTCAAATAATAAATCAGTACTTTTCCTTATAGAAAGCTATGAGCATATCGCATATTGATTATCCTATTTTGCATGCAATTTTTAGTTTTCCCTTTTCCCCTTTATGTATTTAATGCATAGTTTATTAGTATTTGAAGAAATAAAATTATTACTTCGATACCTTCTTCGTCCATTTCCCCATTTAATATCAAATATGCTAATTAATATCAAAGTGTGCTTATTGCCTAATCTCCATAGAAAACCAACCAAACCAAAACCACAAAACCACTTGGCAGCTCTTTCAATCGCATTGCAATTTTTTGTCACCTCTCTCGCTCATTTTGGTCAACATGCTCTAGCTTTTCGTCTGTGTGAGTTAAATCATCTTTAAACCAATTGTAATTGCCACATTCAATTTAGCGCATTTAGTACAGGTTTAGTACTTGAAAATTTCTATATGTAAACAATAAATTGAGGTTAAATACCCCGGGCCCTAGAGTTCATCGGATATTTATTGCTAAATTAGGTCGAGAGGTGCTGCAAGGTGCTGCGGCTCCGCCGTCGTAACGAGGAGCCCCAAAAAGCCCCGTGCTGCACCGCAGGTCGGACGGGCCCAGTGCACCTAAGGCTGACTGACATTTCACAACTACATTGATGATATGTGTGCAGATGTGATTTGTCAGGAAGTGGTTTTGTGGTTTTGGTTTGGTTGGTTTCCTATGGAGATTGGGCATATACGTCGATACAAAAGTCACTTGAAAAGACTCCTTGTTTGGCACAGGCAAATTAATCTAGTACATTTTGAACGAACTTTTGAAAAGAAAAGTCTGGTTTGGCACACAGCCTTAATAAAGTTTCAAAAATCTCATAAATTCATTTCAGTAACCTTTGATTTTAATTAAATTTTTAATCTCAAGTGGTTAGAATAAGTCGATTAGAAAAATCCAATCGAATATTTTAACGTTCAATCGACTTATTTTAACCACTTTGAACGACAAAATTAATTGAAGTCAAAGTTTACTGAAATTAGTTTATGAGAATTTTGAAACTTTAAAATTAAGGAATTTTTACCCACAAAGGGCTTTCGTAAGCTCTTTTCGATTCGTACGATCGACTCTTTATCGCAGAAATGATGATATTCGCAATAGGGCTCTAAATTTTTTTTTTAAAATTTAATATTGTATCATAAATAACATATATGTATTCTCACATTCTTAGGCCTTAGGAATTAAATTACCTCCCTAAGGGAACACCCGTTTTTGTCAGCTTTACACCGAATAAATACAGCAACACCTGTAATAAATAAATAAATGTAACACCGATAAGCCAATAGGAGTTCCAGTAGGAACCCCTGATGTCGTTTCTTTCCTTCTGGCGGAGGTTCCCTATCACAAACGAGGCAACCCTCCGCAAGAAATCGTCACACTGCAGTATAACCCCCACTATATTGTCTAGGGCTATGCTGCCTGTCGCGCTCTCTAATTCGGCCCTCCGCTTTCCACCGGACACATTCGAAGAATGTGTGGAGAGCGGAGTGGGATGGGGAGCTACAATATGCGCAACACGGGCTCGGCACTTTCCCCACGTGATAGAGAAAGGACCGAAAGTGCCCGTGTCCCGTCAGCATTTGGTTGAGCTAGTAGTCAACCTCACCATGCTGACGGTTCAGCCAGGTGTCCAGCTGCGGAATCAACCGAGCTGTCCACCGGCCTCGCGCCTCCCCATTCCAGCGCTCTTGCCAAGACAAGGGCCCTGGCCCGGGCTATCCTCGCCGTGTCTCCCCCCAGACAATTTTCTCCCGGTGGACGAACTGTCGTTCCCTGGCTAAGAGGTCAATAGGTATGACCCCCGCGACCACCAATACCGCCGTTTCCGAGACCGTACGGTATGAGCACGCGATGTGGAGCGCCACACGGCACTGTACCGCAAGTATTCGCTTGCCCACCGCATCGAGTCGGCCCAGACTTCCGCTCCGTAAAACATGATCGCCTCGGCGGTGCGGAGCAACAGACGCCTTTCGCAGGGCCTGGGTCCAACAATATTGGCCATGGCCCTGCCGTCACCGCGGCCGCCTTATCGGCCCGGCCCTTGATCTCGTCCCAGAAGGTGAGCCTACAATCGAGATTCATTACAAGGTATTTGATCGCAGGCCGCATCTGAACCGGTATGTCTCCTACTCACATCTCCAGTAACAAGGGGGTGCGCTTGCTTCATAAACAGCTGTAAGCTCTCTGTCAAAGTACTATTATTCTTTTGGGCTGTAGAGAGCTGTTTAAAAAAAAATCCGCGCAGCTGCCAACTATTGTTAGCACACTGCTCCAACACAGCACCCAGAGCTGTACTCGGTGGTCAATCGTAGTTCAGCTGAAGGAATTCGGTGGGCTAGCAAGGCAGCACCCACCAACTGGTCCTTTACCTTCCTGAACGCCTCCTCAGTTTGAGGATCCAAGGGACCGGACGCGGGTCATTCTTTTTAGAGTCCCTGAGTAGTTTGTTTAAGGGTGCTTAGGTTAAAGCTGTGTCCTTAATATGCTTCCTATAGATATTTACAGCCCCAATGAAACGTGTCAAGTCCAAAATAGTTTGGGACTTGTTATAATTTTGCAGAGTACTCACACGATCGGGTAAGGGTGTTGAGCCCTGCGGTGTAATGCGGTATCCCAAAAAATCTATTGCCGCACGCAGAAAACACACTTATCGGTGTTGATGCAAAGGCCGAATTTTTGAAGGCGCTCGAAAACCGCGAACAAATGCTGTTCATGCTTCTCTGGTGTAGCCAAGGCAATAAGATCATCCATGTAGGCGTAAACAAAATCAAGCCAGCACCGCACTAATGAAACGCTGGACTGATTGTGCCTCACTCCGAAGACCGAAAGGCATGCTCAAAAATTCAAAAAGTCCGAAAGGGGTAATTACAGTGGTTTTGGGAATGTCCTCTTCCGCCACCGGGATGTGGTGAAACGGTCGACGCAAATCAATGGAAGAAAAAGTCGTTTTTCTAGCCAAAATCGTAGAATAATCTTGGAGGATAGCGGTCGGGTATTATTTGGTCATTAAGCCCGCGGTAGTCCCCGCAGGGATGCCAGTCGCCCGATTTCTCTTTTGCCATATGTAGGGGCCCAAGGACTAGTAGAGGGTCCAATATGTCCTAATTCGATCATAAGATTAAATTCATCCCTCGCCATCTTGAGGCGTTCAGGGCACAGACGACTGACTCGGTCCACGTACGGGAGTCCCACGGTAGGTATGTAATGTTTGATGTCATGCGCGGCGGCCGAACAATTAGGCGGATTTCCCAATAACTCCGGAAACTTTCTGAGTATCGCGGTGTATCTATTGTTCTCACGTATCGCGGTTAAAGTGTTAATCGGTGCCGGGGCGAAAGATCCGGCACATTCACATCCTGTAGCAGGATCGGTAATGCACCCGCGCTTGAGATCAACCAGTAGATCGTATCTGTGAATAGTGTTCGCACCAAAAATCGCATACGGAACATCCGCGACACAAAAAGACCAACAAATGGATCGGCGAAGTCCGACATTTAGTGTAAGAACACGCTCGCCAAAAGTTCGAATTTTACTGCCGCTTGAGGCATATAGTAGTACCGTAGAAGTCCCTGCTCTATCAATTCGCGAAGCCGGAATAACCGAGATGTCCGCGCCCGCGTCGACGAAGTATCTGGTGCCTTTTTTCCTGTCGTAAATAAAGAATCGGCGAGCCGAAATCACGGGTGGCTTTATATATTTCCCTGCCCACGGCCTTGACCTCAAGAACAAGGAATTGTGCACTTACTCGCTTTTTCTCCAAATCGGCGGTGATAAAAACACATTGATGGCTCCGGTCTCGCAAGGACGACGCCTGCTCGGCTGCTGCTTCAGTGAGTTGGGCTGGGGCTGCGACGCTGGCTGCGAATTGGGGAGCGAGTGATATTTTTTTCGAGCCTGCTCAGCCTCGATGTGAGTTGCTCGAGCTGCTTGCTCAGGTCGCGGATATGTTCCTCGATGTTGTTTCCTTGAGAAACGGGCATCAGATGTCCACCCTCCGACTGGCGATGAATGTCAACGATTTTGTCGGCCAATTTTGCCAGGGCGTCGTTACTTCTGTCGTCAGCCACTGCGAGTGCAATCTGCACATGCCGCGGTAATCGGTCCATCCAAATGGTACGAATAAAGGCCGCTGCACGGCACGACCTGACACAATACAACAAAATATTCTTCTCTATAAACAAATGGACTCATGCACACATACCGGCAACAGCACGACAATGACCCGATCCCGCACCCGCACTGTCGGTCGCTATCAAGGGTAGTTAAGTGAGCTTGTGAGGAAAAATGTCGCAATATGGCACATAAAATATACAGTAACAGTATTTCTTTTTTATTTCCAGGATCAATTTGTATGCAACCAATCGAATTGGGCGACACTCATCTGAAAACATAAGTAGCATTTCGATTCATTATTCACAAGCGTTTTGTAAAGAGTCACAAACTCTCCTTCACTTCTTCTGTCCCAGAATATATGTATGTAGTACTCTCGTATACATATTCTTCCTCGTCCAACAGCACTGCTATTGCAATTAACTATTTTTAAATAAATGTTAGCATCGTATATATTTCTGGAATATCTCTTTCGCAATTAATTTTTCGGCTGAACTGAAGTTCGCTCGCCGTTAACTATAGGTATAGTGCGCATGTAATTGCCGGTGTTGACCGGTGCCAGGGGGTGTCGGTTTCGTGCCGTGCCGGCAAGTATGCAGCGACCTTAAATGTGGGTTCCAACATATTTGCTCCCAAACGCTGCATTTCTGCTAAAAGTCCAGAGGGACGTCTGTCCCCAGCTCGATTCCGGAGACTAATGTTCTAAAAAGTCGTTCCTGCGAAACAGAATGATTTACCAGTGCTTCCTTGATGGTGAGATACTTGTTCTGAGGGGGCGGCGCCAAAACGATGTGCTCGACTGTAAGAGCGTCCTGGTCCAAACGGGCGATGACTGCACTGTATTTGGTTGCGTCTGCGCTTGCCCGTCTCATTAGGAATTGCGCCTCAATTGTGGTGAACCATAACCTCCTGAGGCCAAAATGGCAGAAGTTTGCTGCGATTAATGCTGGCAAAATGAAGGGGGCCATCCTGCTGCGGTGGTGGAGGGTTTAACTGGGCACCGACCGACTAGGAAGGCTGTTGTGGAGGCGCGACTGCATTTACATCCTTGTTTTCTATCACTCCAGTTGTTCTTACGGGGTCACCAATTATGTAGGGGTTCAATTACACAATAAAACTTCAGATTTAAGTTCAAGTTCAGTTAATTATTTATTGACGCAAGTTAACACAAGCACATCTCCTACAGGAATGAATATAGCGCCACGCCAAAACGGGTCAACAATTAAAGCAACATCCAAAAATAAATTTTACGTCCAATAGAATCACTTTGAGTATTGTTGTAGTTGCGGCGGAAGTAAAAGCAATATCGGTTGCCGGCTGCCGAGGTTTCCCTAAAATACACTGAATGGCTAGCTTTGAATAGCGGTGGGAGCTTGTGTTCAACTGCAGTATAATCAGGCAAAAAGAGAATAATTTAGAATTTTGTTTGATTGTTCAATCTAATGAGCTTTACCACTATGGTAAAACAGGCATAGTGATAGTAGCGAGGATTGTATGTCTTCGAAAAGATCGGTAATGAGGAGCGTCAGTTCGAATTATGGGACGTTATTCTATTCTTAGTCTGACTATAATTAACAACAATAACTGTGCCGCTGTTATTTGGATACGAATGCATGCACAGTTTGAACTTGAATATCGTAAAGGATTATTGTAAATATTTAGCCCAGCAGATTTTAGCAATATACATTATGTACTTGACAAATCGCATCAATCAGGCCCGTGTCATAAATATTTTAGAAGTGGATACCTAGCTAATTAATGTGAAATTTGTTTAGTAACATAAAGGTTCAAAAACCTAATATACGAAGTGTTTCGAGTAATAGGATATTTTTGACTTATGTGCTAAAAAAGTATATTATAGCATTTAAGAAATAGTTGTTTATGTTCAATTTTAGATGCATGTTAACCCAGATGGGTCACTAACATTTGATTGTCAACATGGTGTCCTGGAATGTCAGGCAAATATGTACCATGCCTGTACTATAGAGGCTGTTGAAGATTCTAAATTGCGGCTTGATATTATTTCGTGTATGATACGGGATAATCATAATCCTAAGGAAGCCATGCAAAGGGTAATTAAATTATAATTTGATTAATTTAAGTTTATGAGTGTTTTTACAGTGCATTCGAGAGTACAAAGTGGAGACTAGTGAGCTCATACAAAAATGCTTTGACAGCCCACATGGTGCAGAATTACTTAAGCTACATGGAGAGGCGACATCAGCTTTAAGGCCTTCAGTTTCATTTATTCCAACCATTACTTTAGATGGTTCACTAGGGCGCCAAGCGTCCATCCTGAAGGATTTCTTTGGTGAAGTTTGTAAAGTAGTCGCTGGCAGGGGACCGGTACCAAAGATTTGTCCGTAGTACCTACTTTATCTTTATAATTTTGGAAAACCACCGCAAATGTTGTCACGTGATATTTTTCAGAATTTAAGATGAAGTCACATTGCCATTGGAGTATAACTGCGGTATTTCTATTTATTGATAAATAAATAAAATGCTGTCATCGGAATACTGGTATAAAGCTACATGTTTTTCAGATTTAACTGCATATAAATTCTTGTTGATCACTCGAGAAACTGTTTAAAGTATACACCTGGCATATAATTATTTCATTTTACGTAATATGTAGTTTTCCTTTTTGGAGGGCAAAATGACTAAGCGAAGTAATTTGTATAGATCTTTAAATTTTTTAATACCATTTGGGGTATTTCTTATACATTTAACAAATAAGTAATTTATGTTAAAAACTCCTCGAGATTAAATGTGACTTGATTATAAGGATATTTTGTTATTCAATTTACCTAATCACTTTATTCTTGTAATCTGTTGCGAACATATCTACCTATAACTATAACAGTGGAAAGTATAACTAGGAAAAGGAATTCAAAGCAACAAATCGAACTACACTATGAAAATTAAAACAGTAGCCGTGTTCTTTTCACATAGGATCCAGTTCCGGGTTTTGCAGAAAATTTTGGATTGAATTGAATTCTATGAGCAGCAATATATTTATAATATAATAGTATATATTTTATTATTTTTTTAAGAGGTATCGAACAAATGGTGAATTATAGGTATATTGCTGTTTCAAATTTCTATAGATTAAAAAGCTTGTTTTTCGCTTTTCAGTTGATATATTTTAACACCTCCCCCAAATTAGCCAGCATAAATTTCAAAATGCGCTATTTTTTAAAATCAGCGTTTAAATAAAAACAAAATAACACCAGTGGATGCGAACAAAAGTATTTGTGTGCGAAATTTTGCACGGGTTCACTAGTTCTATTTTATTAATAAATGGACTGTCCGAAATTTTTATTATTAATTACTGCCAATAGTTCAAAGAATTTCAATTTCTTTACCTGACCCTGACTTGATGATTACAATATCAGGTACAAAATTTCCATTCGTCGAGAGAATAGAGTTATCTCTACCATCTTATTATAGACCCAAAAGTAACTTTAAAAGTTTTGAGCGTTATGTGACTTCCTTTTGGGTACTTACTCACTTACTCAAGTATAATAACATACATTAAATTCGTTGAAATCGGAGGCGGACAATCTTGGCGGTCTCCTTGTGAAAAAATTCAATAAAAAGATGGATAAAAGTACTTAGGAAAACTGAAGTGTGTTGAAATTTTGTGAACTAGTGTTGATTCATTTTTTATAAACTTTTTAACATTGCGAATAAAGATTATTTTAGCCATTGTACTTTTTTAATGCCTGTGTTTCAAATGCCTTTTTTGGAGTTAGTTAAAAAATTGTATTATTTATTTAGTTTACTTACCAGAGGATTGACTTTGACTATGACACCCGTGAGCATCACGGATTCGGATTCTTAACTTAAGCCTAAGCGCTTGTAAACTATTATATTTTGGAAAAAATATTTGAAAAAAAACGTAGACGGAGTAGTTTAAAAACTATTAATTGTACCAAAACAAATTTCGAACAAAACAAAATAGGAAATTTAGTCCTGAACAAAAAAGGCATGCAATAACTTTATCGTAAGATCAACGATTTCCGAGGTAATATCAAAAAACTGTTCAATATGACAGCCAATACATATAGATCCCTTACAAGATCAACTTTTCGGTTTTAAACTCAGGTAGCATCACCTACTAATACTGCATGCTAAAAACAATGAATGAAGGATAATTGAGAATAGCAATAGGCATTTGTGAAAACAGCTACAACGTCATTTTTAAATGTTTAGAAAGAGCAAAATAGCAATTCCTGTAAAAGATATTTTAACTTAACACGTTGAGCCCGGCGCCAATATTGCAGCGAGCGAGCACTTAACACTTTTGCGGACGTGAATGCCATAGCATTCATATTCACTGTGATGCCAAATTACAAAATTACCAATTACGAAAAAAGGAGACGTTCACAAAATCAGACGATATTGTTCGGGATATTACGACAAAAATTCAACGGTACTCGGACGCAAGACAGCTTGAAATTTGACTAAAAAAGTGGTGTCTTAATATGTACATGCAAAACCATACCATATTTTTGTTTAGTGTTTCAATAAATGTTACTAAAATTACTACATTTATTTTTTAGCTACCGGTCTCAGGAATCTATGCTGTCCAAACAAAAGGCGCCCTGTCGGTCCCAGAGCCCGATGCTGGCCAAACGGAATGACCCCGGGCTCAACGTATTAATCGAGTTTCACAAAATGCAAGTGTTTTTTACTGTTCAAAAAATTAAAACCAAGTACAGCGATTGTTATTAAAATGACTGCTTTGCATTACTATAAACATAAATAAAAAAAAGTATTTCGGTAAACTACTTACCAATTGAAAAATAAAAAACGAATTCGTTACAAAAGGTTACTTTGTATTTCTTAAAGAATTTTACTATTTGTAGGCATTAGAAATACTTAACAATAGTAAAATAAAACTAGTACACATTTTGGCAGTCAAATGTTTATTCATACATCAGTAATTACATTCTTTCAATCATTCACGTCATACAAACTACTACACCCATAACAGAATATCGTTTTTGCAGAGCTTATTAAAAATGACTACAATTTTTTTACCTTTCAAACATTCAGTATCAGTAACGTACACCTTAGTAATGTACACGTTAAAATTAAGAAAGTTTCTTGTTAAAAAGGGCACTTGAAACCTTTTTGACAAAAAAAAAACCTTCTCCAATCACAGACTCACTAGATGAACAACAAGCATTCGAAACATTTTTGTTCATACTAGTATGCATATTATTATTTTACATAATTTACTGAACACCCAACACATGCCACTGGAATGATTCCACCATTTAAATCCTGTAAGAAGCCTTTTTACACTTTTATATCTATAACAATATATTCAGATATACTTACTTTTCTTCCAGACATACATTAAACTTAAAACAGTTCACAATGCACTATTGGGAATGCATTTTACTTCTCTCGCTTATAAAGATGTCAAACAGTTTTCGGATTACAGTTTTTAAGCTATAAGTCTTCAATCATTACTTCAAACATTATACTGAATAAAAATATTTCAATTAAACTGTTTAAAATCTTTTCCATATCATGTTGCTATCACACTAAATTCCATTCACATTTCGCACATTACCTACATCAGCGTAATAGGAATCTTTTCAAACTACATCAACTTTAAATCTTCAAATGATATCAATGGCTTTATGAAAGAAAAGTGTTTCAAACTGTAAATAACAAGGTATTCATTCCTTTGAAAAATCATATGATATTTAAAAAAAAACGCAAGCGACTTCTTCAAATGTTCTGGAATGTGGAAAACCTTTAAAGTGGTCCTCAAAAGAGATTCAAAAATAGTACAAATTTAAATTTTATACAATTAAACGGTAAGCTATCAGATGTTACACTTGCTGGGTATTGAAAAAGAACCAAAATACTCACATTTCCTAATATAATGGCCAATCCCACAGAACCTTACGGTAGAGCATATACATATACGATCGTAACTCACCATATAACTTTTAAATCATACGCCTATTATTTAAAACTAAAAACAAAGAAAATTTAACACAAAAAACTCTTATTTAGGTATCCAAAACCGTCGCGATAATTTTTGAATATATACCAGCTAGGTTTGAAATATTTTCCCAAATTTTGAAAACGATGCGTATAGCCATTGACTTTCAAAATTCTGTATCATAAAAAGGAAAATGTAAACACTTATAAAAGCTTCGAAAGGATTTAATCGATTAAGATGTTATTGATTAAATTTATTTTAATTTCTCAAAGTCAAACGTGAATCTATAGTCATTTTCATGATAGAAAAAACCGATGCAACGCTCATTTTCATGACAGAAGAAGCCTATGATAATGGAAATAGGGTCATACGACGGTTAACAGATGTCATATTTATCTGCATGGCGTTGTGTTGTTATTTCGAAAAAAGGAAATGTTACCAAATATTCATATTATAAAATATTGATAACATTTTTATTCGATTTATTTAATATTTTAATTTGAAAACAGTGTGTTTATTTTGAAGCTAGATCAAATCTGATACCGCTTTATTGATCTTTGAAATATTAATACAACAGAAAACAAATACTTGTTCCATAGCTACATTAGTTATCTCGATCACAAAAATGTAAATATTTTCAAAATTATTAATTATTTAAAAGTTAAAGAATCATGCCGAGACCATTGACATATTAAATTGAAATAGGGCGTGTTTTTTAAATTGAGTTTGACATATTCGTAAAACTCTTCCTTGACAGTGAGGTCTGAAAGCGAAAACAATGAAACATTACTGCTTAATCTTCAAAAGACGCTCTGGGTATGGGATACCTGAAAGATTTGTTTGCCCATATTTGAAAACTACATTTATTCTTTGATTAGTTTTCATATAAATATTCATTTTCTTCGTCATTTGGTTCGTCGATTGGAAAAGCATTATATCAATTTAGTTTATTAGATGCCGAAATATACGAGATTGAAAATTGATAAGCAAGGATGGTGCACCTTTTGAAATAGCCATGAGCAAGCTGGCAAAAATTTAAGACAGTTTCAATTTATCTTATCACCAGTGCTGGTTGAAAGATTTAATGCTTTGACAACTGCAGACTTCAGATCGATAATGTGATGAAAGTATACCGAAGTAGTGAGCACATTCGACGGTATACAAGTAATGATTTGTAAACATTTTATGACCTACAATTCTTTTTCAAATCACATTTTTACAATCAATAGTTCAGAATTCAAGCTGTACGAGCAAAAGAAATTCTTGTTCATGAATTTTTACTGATTTTAAATCGATTATAACGTAAATCTTACATATGAAATCATTACTTATTTTTGCAAATCACAGAGATCAGCGGTATTACTGGCAATGTGAAAAATTGTAACTTTTGTGCATCGAGCCTTAAAAGAATAGTAGTTGCACGTCAAAAGTTAAAGGGTATTTCTTATTTTCATTTTATGTGATACACAATTTTAAACAGATATGCACAGTTATGAAGAGTTATCCATAAAAAAAGACACAAACATATCAAAGTTAAATAAAAAAAAAAAATGTTTGCCTCCTAATATAACCCAAGAGGTGTAACATCAAATGCTCTCCAAACAGCAAAATTGATAATTACGTTCGTCATTATAAACTTGTATTATCAACCACATTAATTCGATCACCCAAAAAGCAAAACTTACGCAAAAATATTCAGCAGAATTACGAAACAAATCATCGGGCATCCATCATAAAGTACTCATTTCTCAAATCCCATTCACTTTAAATGTCACCCACTCGTACTATGAAAATGAAATGAAATAAAACTTAAATTCATCTTTTTGCCTAATTATTGACAAACTCTTCTTTCGAAAAAGTAACTTTATCGTTAAATGATGAAAATATTAACGGACAATCAAAGTAAACCCGAATGATTAAAAATATGATCAAAATGGCCGACTGTAAAATTTGTTGACTGAAATACATACAGTGGCGAAGTAACTGTAGCATGCAGAGCTAGATACACAGTAATATTTAATTTATCATTGAAAACTATGAGTCTGCCAATCTAAATTACAGTGATGATGGAATCGGTGAAAGTATATCAGATGCTTGTATGTAGTCTCCTTAATCAATCGAATAACGAATTCAGGGAAAATCTGAAAATAGAAATAAATTCCAAATTAATATTTTTTATCTATGCTTTCAGTTTTAAACTATGGCGGGATTGTAATATACATATGTATCCTAAGATTTTTATCCAAAAGCATTTTCAATAACCCTATGTATATTTTTTTTCAATTTTTCGCATTGCCCTTACCGCTATCGAGAAAAAAATGAACTAATTATGAAAATATTTCCGCTATATAAAGATTAAATAAGTTGCATTGCCCAAATACGAAACCTGTCTTATTTTAGTAAAATAATTTTTACAAAACCCTTCAAAATTTTGCCCAGACATACATATAAAGCTCTTTGCCATTAAATTATCACCACTGATAAAAAATCAGAAAACAAAAATAAAATCCAATTTTTTGCTCCCGAAATATGAATTAAACATCAGTTTTATTAATTTTAAACAGCCATGTTTATTTACTACATTTCTAATATGAATATAACTTAATTAATATTTTGTAATACTACCCTTATTTTTAATCACTGCCTCTATTCATCGCGGCATGCTCTCGATACACGAAGTAATACAGTTTTTATTGGCTTGATCATTTTCCTATACATATATCCTTAATATAATTATATCGAGCAAAACAATAAAAATCCCGCCCTGGCTCGAAAAGATTATTCATATTAAGACTTTTTGTTTTCCCGTGGCTGTGGGTAGTCCCATCGACCTGAAAAGTGCTTACCGTGACAGCCAAGTGCGAGTCCGACTCGTGCACCAAAGGTTCCGAGGGTTCAAATTAGCGATTTTCGGACTTTTCCCTTTACTTGTCCTTCCTTATTGCTAAATTTCATGATTCTAGGTCTATGGGAAGTACCCTATAGGTTGTGATACCCCTGCGGTGTTAGAAAATAAAGCTAAAATAGCCATTTCTTTGGATTGCGTTGACTTAGAAGCTTGATTTTTTTACAGCTTCAATGGACCGCAGACATAAGTATTTCATGTTAATTTAAATTTGATACCTCCACGCGTTCCTGAGAAAAAGGGTTTTGACAGACAGACGGACGGACAACAAAGTGATCCTATAAGGATTCAGTTTTTTTCCTTTTGAGGTACGGAACCCTAAAAAAATATAGCACTTGGATGTTAGAGGGCAATCTACTGTCGGGCATGAGCACGGGTTGACGTGAAAACGAGTTATATTATTAAGCAATATTTCTTTGCTGGTGTTATCGGGTCATGGCAAAAGAGGAATATTCAATGAAGTGAGGAAATCTTTAACTATTTTTGCAATGTGGCATGGCGTACCATCTTGCATAAAGACGTATCGATCTTCAGTTACCCGAAAATCTTTGAAATAGCGCAAACATGTATTCTGCACTCCCACTCCCACTAAAAAAACCCCAAATCATGATGAACGGTGGATGTTTTACAGTCCTTTAAAGGCAAGACTCTTTGAACTTCTCTGGAGATCGACGACGAACAAAGGTTGCAGCTTCTTTGCTCAAGAAGCAAAATAATGGATGCTTACCTTCTTCAACTGTAAAGGTCTTATGATTTTTTGCCTATTTTAGTCGTACCGATTTCATCCTGGGTGTCAGCCTGGGCTTCTTCGCTATTCGTCGACATTTCAGATTGTTTTCTTTTCTCTCTTCCCTGCTTCCTCTCCCCAAACTTCTTGCGGATATGTTAATCCCTGATGCAAGGACCCTACAAAGACTGTTTACTCCGGCAACTATCTCCTTATCTTTTTGTGACCTTGATACCGTTATTCCACCCAACCCCACAATTTTGTTAGAAATCGATAGCATGCTTAAGCGCTGCGGTGGAAGCGGTGGAAACAATTAGCCCAATAAGCCACAATTTATCTTACATTAACTAAAAACTCAATATAAAAGAACCACCCTGTCCTGTAAAGCGAACCGCGCTCTAGACCGCCTCACCATACAACTGCATTTGCTTCCCGTGCTAAACAATGCGGGCTGTGTACACCGTCAATATGTGAGGCGATTTCTACCTGTTCCTATATGAAGAGCACGACCGGGCCGGCACCAACACAGTGACAGAAAAAGCAATGCTAAACATGCCCGCACCGTAATAGGTGAACTCTGGTTTCATTGTGTGTGCGGCGATTTTGACCGCTGTTCTTATTCTTAATTAGGCAATTTAAATGGGAATTCGGCCTTGGAACAAATAGGGAAAGATTCTCTGTCTTACTAATGGAAAAATTCTTTTTTTTTATTTTTTCCCAAAATGGGCTGTGGTGGAGATAACTGCGTCGCAAAAATAGAGTGAACATTCTTGGTGAGTTCCTATTCTTTGCCTGATGCCCCTAGCTCTTTTTTTATTTCCCTAGCTAGAAGTCTTTTGCTTTTCCGAGTTGTGGATGGTACTTTTCTATCCTCCTCCTTCGATTTGGTTTTGCGTGGGCGACAATTTCTTCTTTTGTTTTCATCAATTAGAATTTTCTCCTTCATATTTTCAGCACCATAGAGTGTGATGACACTCCTTCCCTTCAAGCAATTTCTCGAACAGAATGCTAGTTGTAGAAGAGTACAAATACTCGTCTTTTCCATTGGAGAAATATCGGCTTTTCTTCCCATTCTGAAAAATAAATCATTCTAGTAATTTTAGTGCATTTGAATAAAAAATTTTGATTAAGTTTAATAAAAAAAATATACAAACCTTGCAAAACAAATTCTGGTGGTCCTGGTAATAAAATACACAGAAAAAAATTTCGAATAATTCACGTGATTAGAAAAACAAAAAAAACACTTCACTTAATGTAATGTTCACTGGTTGAAAATCGCACCAAAATTGAAACTTTATCCAAAAAGGACTTGGTTTTATAGGAACATACAGTCGGGTAAAAAATTTGGTTTTCCCATTTAGGTAGAAAACTCTAATGAATTGATTAGTACAATAAACAATTTCAATCATCATTCACTTTCCAGGAAAATAACCTGAATGTTAGGAAGATCGAAGTGGTAATAATTTAATGACAGAGAGCTGCAAACTTAAATAAAAAGTTAAAAATAATATTTTCTATCACTTTAAAGAAAAGAGCATTAAAGAACAATATACAAAATCATTGGTAATTAAATATTTACAATATCTAATCAGTTATTTTTGGAATCGGTGCCAGCCAGATTTTATAATAGGACCATCAGCTTATTTCAAGCTTCAGAGAAAAATTAATCCTTTGCATGAAACTGATCATCATTTGGTCCGGTGTTAGTAAATAGATTAAACATGGACTTTTTTAGCACATGGTTACTGATACAAATTTCAAACAAATCGGCATGCTTGTTAACACTCAAACAAATACGGTTAATAGGTTGGAAACATCCGTAGTTAGTTCGAGATTTAGTAGTTTGGAACAAAGGCACATTCCTTAAGTTATGAGGATTTTGCTTGAAAATAAATAAATTTCTTAAAGACGGTGAATCTACCACACCATTAATTAGCTGGTGGACAAATGAGACATCTGCCATAACACGACGACCTTGAAGCGAAAGGATTCCGAGCAACAGACAGCGGTCTTTGTATGGAGGAAGGATATGGGAATTTTCCCATGGTAGATTACTCAACGCGAACCTAACAAACTTTTTCTGGACAGACTCAATTCTATTAGTATGTCTGGCGTAATACGGTGACCAAACTAGACTGCCGTATTCAAGGATAGGTCTAACTATGGAAATGTATAACTGCTTATATACAGTTATATTATTAAATTCACGAGACCATCTCTTTATAAAACCTAACAAGGCAGAAGCCTTGGAAACCATATAATTAATATGTTCAGTAAAGTCAAGCATCCTGTCTAGAAAAATACCAAGATCATGAACACATATCAGAACTCGGCGAAGAGTACAGCCGGACAGGGAATAGTTGAAAATCAAGGAGGTATGCCTTCTATGAAATGAAGAGTTCCACGGTGTATCTTCAAAGTACAAGGTTCAATACCAGTGAAATTAAAATGGGACCACCTTGGAGCTATACTGATCCCAACGCCAAAATAATCATTGAAATCGATTCATAAGCGAAGAAATTATGTCCGAACATAGATAAAAAAAACATATAGGAATGTTCAGACGAATTGAGAACCTCCTCCTTTTTTTGAAGTCGGTTAAAAAAGTCAAAGAAAACAAGATACATATTAGGTGTGTTTAATGACTTGCTCTAGATTAATCTAGAGCAGAAATGACACTCAAAGCTGCTCTAAACTGAGCTAGCTTGTGTTCAATGAGTCTGCTCCAAAGTAATCTGGATTACTTTGGAGCAAGATTTCCTGCGCCAACTTGCTAGTAGGGTCAACTTGGAGCAAAAGAAAAATTTGTCAAACTGACAAAATGACAAGTGGGGATATTTAAATGAAGTAATTTATTTTTACTATTTTTATAAGCAAAGGATTACTAGGATGATAAAAACTTTGATTATTAGTACTATATGTAGTACCAAATTTTTGTCCGCGCCATATGATTTTGAATAAATTAAACTTTGGGCCCTGTTCTAACTTTCGTACGAAACGAATCGAAAAGAGCTTACCAAAAGCCACTTTTTGTATAAAAATTCCATAACAGAATTCATAAATTTTAAAAATTTAGATTCAGTAACCTTTGACTTTAATTAATTTTGCATTCAAAAAGGTTAAAGTAATTCGGTAGAAAAAATCCAACCGAATTACTTTGATGTTATACGGAAAAACTAATAAAAATCAAAGGCAACTAAAATTAATTTTTAAAATTTTGGGAAATTTGGGAATATTAGAACAGGGCCCTTTGATATTTAGCATTTCAGAAAAATTCAAATTGCTGTTCAATGTGCAAGCCTGCTCCTTTCCTTTCTGATTTGTTTTGCTCCAACAGCTTTTCTGAGCTGAACTGCTCTGTTCTGCTCTAGTCTACTTTCTGGTCATTAAACAGACCTATTGTCAAAAATACTATCACGTTCATTCCATTCTTAACACGTTCGCGGACAGAAAGCTTTTCGGTCCATATAACTCAATGTAAAATATGGATGCTAGAGCATTCGCGTCCGCGAACGTGTTAAGATAGATTAAAAAAAGAGCTAAGTATGAACATATGTATCTTTTCTTAAAACCGTCGGACTATAAAAATAACATAACACATTCTCAGAATAGTATAGAAGAGAATCTTTTGTTATTTTTTGTCGATGACAATTTACCGATTTTTTTGCCAGAATTGTGGAATCCAATCGAAAACGCTTGGGATGGAGGATATACCAAACCCAAGATGCGCTGTATCTTAAAAAATAACAAATTTCTCGTTGGTAAAACCCAAAGTGCACACCCCACTCCGCAAACGATCTTGCTGGATGATTAATTAACAATATGCATAGTATAGTTGGTAATTAAACAAGTACCTATGTGTACAATTTCTTGGATTATTCATTGCAAGACATTCCTTTAAATATTTTTTTTATATTATTATTATACAGGGTAGCTGGAATGGTGTTATTTATCTTGTTTTGGACTCTGGCGTCAAAATAAGTGCTACTAACTACCCCGAAATGGACTTGGAAATTGCTTTGAAAACATAGGCAACTAAATATTTTAGCGTAGACTTTGGACATTCCAATGAGATTCGGCACCATCACACAAAGCGATCGTCACTCAGAAATGGCTAAAAAACAATGTTTCGAAGTTAATTTCATCTAAACAATGGATGTCCAATTCTCCGGATGTATGTAAGTCCAATGGCTTTTCGATCTGGGCCATGCTGGAGATCATAGTTAATACCAAAAATAATGAGTTATGGCGCTTTCAAAGCAACACTTTGATTCATAAATAGAATAAAATTCCTTCAACTCGCGTTCGTGCAGCGTGCAAATTTATTTTTTATCTTTAATACAAAATTATAAGGCCAGCTTTTTCTCAGTAATGCCGGCTCCAGACTCACGCCGCGAAAGGACGCGAACAGGCGAAACAGGTTTCGCGCCTCTTCGCGGTGTTCACGCCTGTTCGCGCCTTGTTCCCCGATTCGGATGGATAATTCGCGTCTTCACGGCGAGAAAGGGTAATTTTCTAGATAAGGTCCCCACTCCCGGAGGGGGTGGGGCGGGGGTGGGGGTGATTCAGGGGGGTGTCCACATCACCCCCCCCATAAAAATTTCCCGGCGGTCACCCCATAAAAAAAAGTTATAGCCCCATAAACAAAAATTATAGCCTCGTCAAAATTGGGATTTGATAAGGGCCCCACTCCCGTAGGGGGTGGGTCAGGGGTGGGCTTGATTCAAGAGGTGTCCACAACACCCCCCCCCCCTACAAAAATTTCGAGGCGGCCACCCCTTAAAAAAAGGTTATAGCCCCATAAAAAAAAGTGATAACCCCATAAAAATAGGGATTTTTGCGATATAATAACGAAACGTTTTCGCTTATTTTCCGATTAATATCTTTGAGAATACACGGCTCCTAAATTTTTAGGCCCCCCTCCCCCCCACCTACTCTAACCCCTCTCATATTATTACAAATATAATATAAGAAATAAATGCCGACTCACCAGTAACTCCGGGCCGGAACGCGCGCGCGTTTGTATGTGTGTGTAGCCTGTCTGTGTATGTACCAATGTGCATGTATATTCAAATTCATACATAAGTTCACGCACACACACACATATAATACATACATATAAGTATGCGCTCCACATATATTCACTTGCACATATGTACATTGGTTATGTCATGTATTTTGTGTAATATGATGAGAGTGGGTGGGGTAGGTAAGGGGAGGGGGGCTAAAAATTGAGGAACCGTGTGTCCTCAAAGATAGTAATCGGTAAATAAGCTAAAATTTTTCGTTCTTACATATATCGCAAAACCCCTTTTTTATAGGGTTATTACTTTTTATTATGGGGCTTTAACTTTTTTTTATGGGGTGCTCGCCGTGATATTTTTATTGGAGGGTGTTGTGCACACCCCCTGAATCACCTCCACACCCGAGGCATCCTCTCTGAGATTGGGGACCTTATCAAACCTCTAATTATGGGGTAAATTTTTTTTTTTATGGGGCTATAACTTTTTTTTATGGAGTGACCGCCGCGAAATTTTTATGGGGGGGTGATGTGGACACCCCCCTGAATCACCCCCACCCCCGCCCCACCCCCTCCGGGGGTGGGGACCTTATCTAGAAAATTACCAAAATTTAAAATAACTAGTATTAGGTGAAATATATCTAAAATTTAGTGATAGGAGGTCAAAGTCAATAATATTACTGATATTTTACGCGATTTTTGGAAATTATAAACAATCAGAAATAAAAGAAAATCCTAAAAGTATTTCATGCACCAAAGACAATATCATAAAAGAACTATATTTTGACTTAAATGTGCAGTTTTTGGGTGAGATACTTTAAAATTAAATATTTATGAGCGTATTGCTACCTAAAATTGTAATAATAAACTCGTTAAAGTTTATTTCATTAATTTCATTTGGATGGAATTCTTCAAACACTATTGTAGACGGCTGTCGGGACACCGTTCCGAGCGTGCACACATACATACGTCGTGGGTAATGACGCGCAAGATGGCGGATCAAGTTTCAGGGTTACTATACCTTGTAATCCCTATACCGTGGCGATAACCTTCGCTAATTTGAATTGCACCAGTCTGTAGGCTGGACGTATAATGATAATCCACTGACAAGCCAATTTTTCTATAAAAACGCGCACGAAATGTCCAGCCTACTTGGGTAGTCATAGCGCGAACCCGCGAACACAATTGGAGTGTGGAAGGGCGTTCCTGTCCGCGACTTTTCGCG
Source organism: Machimus rusticus (assembly GCA_951509405.1). Classification (NCBI taxonomy): domain Eukaryota; kingdom Metazoa; phylum Arthropoda; class Insecta; order Diptera; family Asilidae; genus Machimus; species Machimus rusticus. Next base: position 196,040 of record OX608052.1, on the reverse strand, counting down.
GTGTTCACGGCGGCGCGACTTCACGGCGCGAGTCTGGAGCGGGCATAAAACTTTCGATCTTCCATTAAAATTGCCGTTTTCGAAGTTTGACGCGACCACTCTTGCTTATTTATTGATAGATTGAGTCATAACACGGTATAAGAATACAAGGTATGTTGGACGTTTATTAGTGAGATCACAGATTTCACCACAAAGATCTCTCATATGGTAATTTTGAAATGGAGTCGATGAAAATCATCACCGAATTATTACTTAATCAATTAAATGTATAGATTCTTACGAATATTTGGTTCATTGACCGCTCCTTGTGCATACTGCAATGTTATTTCGAAGAGTTGTTTTGTGGTTCTCTTCATTTCTAACGATAATTGCGTGCACCCTCTCATATGCACTGTCAGAGTGCACACTATCATATTTTGCTTTTCTATAACCCGAAATACATCTGGCGCTCGTGGAAAAGTAGCAGGTCGTAAGAATTATCCTTAGTGTATGGCCACAACAATGCACCGCACCTAGCACTACTACTCTTCGCACCGTACTATGTAGATTCGGTGTGCGATAATAAAGTTTACTCACCATCTTAAAGAAACATGTCCAGAACAATGCACCGCATTTTGAGAATTTGAAGAATTTTTGAAAATTTTTACCGCAAGTGTCCTCTTTTCATTAACATCGTCTGGGGAAGTGCAATTAGAATTGGCTTAAGTCAAGCGCTGAAGAGGTAGCCGGATTTGAGTGAAATTTTGCAGAAACCTTCCTTTGGCCTTGGAACGTATAAATATGCAACAATTTTTGCTGGCTCAATTATTGTTTCCGAGATTTTTTATTAAAAAAAAATTTTTTTTCTCGGACTTTTGCCGTATAAAAATGTGCATATTTATAGCATATTTCTGCAAAATTTCACTCATAATCTCACTTCACTTATGTTTAATTAAAATTAAGCACTTTACACTCACTCTTCTAATCACAAAAACCTGAAAAGATAAAGTTTTAAATTATTACTTAAGATTACTTACCTGCTGCAATCTGTCCCTCTTGTTTACATTTACTAATCTGTCATTTAACTTTTACAAAATGCCTACTGACGGAGGATTTTCCGTTTACAAAATGCCTACTGGCGGAGGATTTTCCTTTTACAAAATGCCTACTGGCGGAGGGTTTTCCTTTTACAAAATGCCTACTGACGGAGGATTTTCCTTTTACAAAATGCCTACTAGCGGAGGATTTTCCTTTTACAAAATGCCTACTGACGGAGGCTTTTCCTTTTACAAAACGCCTACTGACGAAGGAGTTTCCTTATACAAAATGCCTACTGGCAGAGGATTTTCCTTTTACAAAATGCCTACTGACGGAGGATTTTCCTTTTACAAAATGCCTACTGGCGGAGGATTTTCCTTTTACAAAATGCCTACTGACGGAGGATTTTCCTTTTACAAAATGCCTACTGACGAAGGAGTTTCCTTATACAAAATGCCTATTGGCGGAGGATTTTCCTTATACAAAATGCCTACTGACGGAGGATTTTCCTTTTACAAAATGCCTACTGGCGGAAGATTTTCCTTATACAAAATGCCAAAGTTAAATTGTACAAATTAAATGACAGATCAGTAAATGTAAACAAGAGGGACAGATTGCAGCAGGTAAGTAATCTTAAATAATAATTTAAAACTTTATCTTTTCAGGTTTTTTGTGATTAGAAGAGTGACTGTAAAGTGCTTAATTTTAATTTAACATAAGTGAAGTGAGATTATGAGTGAAATTTTGCAGAAATATGCGATAAATATGCACATTTTTGTACGGCAAAAGTCCGAGAAAAAAATTTTTTTTTAATGAAAAATCTCGGAAACAATAATTGAGCCAGCAAAAATTGTTGCATATTTATATGTTCCAAGGCCAAAGGAAGGTTTCTGCATAATTTCACTCAAATGAGGCTACCTCTCTAGCGCTTGACTTGTTCCGTAAAGGCGATATACAATGCTTAAATGTGTTACGTTTGACTTCGATTAATTTTTCCACGCATAAGGTCAAAATAATTCAATTGGATTTTTTACCAAACTGTTGTATTATAACCACTTTGAACGAAAAAATTAATTTAAGGTAAGAATTTTTGAATTCAAGAGGTGCTTTGAAAGCATTCGAACCGATTCAATGATAATTTTGGGGACAATACATAGCTATTGTTTAGGTTAATTGTAATCTTTTAATGCATGCAAAATAATGCTGGTACCAAAACATACATAAATCATAAAATTAACGTAAAATTAAAACTTACCACGATCTTAGTCCCCATGGCGTGCTTCATTTGAGAGTTTTTTTATTTCCTTTAACGCCCAGGTACACAAGGATTTCGTCCGGGAAACTTTTGATTTTTTTCCTTCCGCGAGTAATTGATTAATCATAGGATCATCTATTAAAGTATATAATTTAGGTCCAAAAGCTGAGCACAAATCTCCTATTAATCCTGCAGCAATAGCCAAAATCGAATCCGATGTTTCCCTATCTTTTGCAATGATCTTAATGAAATTTATGATATTCCCCACATGAGGTTCCATCCGAAACACATCTGGATGAGGTGTTTTCTCCGTGCCTTTTAGGCCTTGAATTATTCCCGTATAGGCTTCCAAAACACTTTCTCGTAATTCATTCAAATATTCGAAATTGTCGAAGTCATTTGGATCTACTTCTACCTGAGAAGCATGCAAAAGCATTTGAAGAACCACAGGCAAATATTTAAGAAATGCTGATCCGATACTTAGAGCCATATCTCCGAATGTCGACAATATTTGCGGCTTGACGCTTCGATGCAAACTTTGATTTCCCAAATTGTCTAACAACAAGGTCATTATTTCATCGCAGTAAGGCAATATTTTTGATTTTAATCCTCTGCATATATCTCCCGAGAGACCGACAGCAGCACAACATACTTGATATTCTTGATGATTCTTGAGTCCCATGTACAGATACTGTTTAAATGCATCCATATAAACTAAAAATTTTTCACCGAGCAAATCAACCAGAGTTGATACAGCAATAAGGGCGTCTTCTTGTACGCCTCCTACTTTACCGGAATTCGAACTAAACATCCGAAGCAGTGCTGTCATTATTGCATCCGATATCTTTGGAGCATCTTCTGCAGCAACTTTTCTTAAAACAGATTGCAGCGTGGCACAAAGAAGGGATTGTAGATCGTTAAACTGATGTCTGTCATTGTGGTTTGCTATATGGCTCTCCATTTGTAGAACTTGATTTAGGCGGTCCAATATAATCATTGTAGTTTTTTGAACTATGACGTAGCAATCGTTGGGAGAATTCTTAATCATATCCATCAAAGCTTCGTATGCTGCCGCACGAAGATTTGCTTGTGATCCATCAGGGCGATCCGTTGTTTCAAGAAGTTGAGTGATAATATATTCGAAGAATGGCGTTAAGCAATAAGTCTCTGGTGTATTTCCATCACGAGCTTCTGCAGCTTCATAAGCTGCTTCAGACAAACCGATGAATGCCCAGCATACGTTGGCTGCCACTCGAGGTTCTGACTTCAAACCTTTCAAAAAACTCTCCAAAAGCGGAGTTAAATACGTGTTGTTGATGGCTGCTTCCGGGATTATCTAAACAAACAACAATTAGCATTGAGAAGTCATTTAAAAATAAATACATACATCACATATTCTTCCAAAAGTCCAGGCAACAGTATCACGAACTATAACGCTAGAGTCATACATCAAATTTATCAAAGTTGGCATAGCTTGCTCGACAAACGGCTTGAGCGTGTTAGTCTCTAAACCACCTAGTATAGAACCAAATACCATAACTGCGGCATCTCGGCAACGCCAGTTTGGAGATTTAATGTTGTTATTAATGAATGGGAAAACATGTGGTACAATTTCGTCTTCACAGCAACTTGCAAGTAACATCAAGCAAACACTGGCTGCTTTCGCTGGGTTCCAACTATCGTCATCATCGGATTCATCTTGTTTAGTTAGTTTTTCCATTAGAACAGGAGCTAGATACTGCAATGCTCCTCTAGCATAATGCTTGGAAACTCTGGTTGGCGCTCGTCCAGCTTCGGTTGCCTCTTGATTTTCAATAGACAAATCAACTTCTTCATCACTAACGTTAGACCAAAATTCAATTCCTTGTAGTGCGATGTCATCGTTGTCCGATTTCATTGCTTCCAATGTTATAGGGAATAGGGCTTGGGCCATATAGGGCTCCATATACTGATAATACAAGGATAATATCCTGACGAGGCATTGCAAAGCAGCAACGCAAATTTGAGTATCAGACGATTGCGTGGCTTCACATACAACTTCCATTATGTAATTCCTTTCAGTGTCTTTATCGAAATTGGCTTTTGTAAACTCTAAAGAATTGAGCAGTGCTGTAGTTGCTGCAAGCCGAACATGGTTACTTGGTTCTTGTTTTCGCATGCCGTGAATAATCGCAGTAAGAATTTGATTTGATTGGTGCTCTAAAACCCCGGGGCCAATGTCCTGACAAATGTAACCTTTAAACGAAAATATTAGAATTTCGGATACAAAATTATACTTAATTACCAATAGCTTCTAACGCCGCTTCGCGCTCGATTTCCGTGGACATTTCTGATACAACCTTTTGAACCAGAGTGCTGATCAAATAATCCCATCGTCCTACTGGCAGCTCAGTAACCGCCACATACGCCACGCACTGCGCAGCACACGAAGGTCGAGTGTTTTCGGTACCGAGGGACCGCAGTATCTAAGTAAAATATACATTTTGGAAATTATAATGCAAAAGCTGGTTTGGCATCTTACGTTTTTCTTAATGTAATCACTGATTGCATCAGGGAAAGAGAGCCATCTTTGTTGGTATTGATGGTTTAGTGAAGCGTCTTTGCTTGTAAGATGATTCTTCAGATGTAAGCCGGCTGCCATTCTAGCAACTGGAGTGTTGATTTCACTCGCTAATATGTCTGATAAAGCCTTTAGGAATTCGGGAAGGTTGGCTTCTGCCGCCTGTTCCAAGTAATTCTTTGCCGCCAACAACTCATTTTTATCTAAAATCATATTTGTTGGAAAATAATTTTGAGTTGTACCAAACCTCCCGCCAGATTATATTTCATTAAATTGCTTTTCTAATAATGTATATTATACTCAACGCGTTATATGATTTTCGAAACATTTTACGCTATCAAAATATTTGAAAATTTTGTAGCAAGTAATTGTTTTACAAATGTGAAAAATGGCAAAAACTGCGAAATGTCAACTATAAGCTTACCAGACGACACAGTTTTCTCTAGAATCTCCACAAGTTGTATATTCATCTTGATTTCTTTTATAAATTCTTATTTTTAAAGACAGCCTTCAATTTCAGCGCTATATATAAATATAACTTGGATATTTTATCTCGAAATTAACACCGGCTACTTCCACATGGAGACAAAAAGCAGAGCAATTCACCGAACTACTTTAACGTCTTACTTACGAAAAAAAAACTGTTCAACACGATTAAAGGCTGCGTTCGTTATGGAATATGTCATTCGAAACCGCTAGAAAATCTCGTTCGTCAAACATAGCTATGTTTATATGAACATAATTAAGGTAAGACTGCAATCGCTGTCGCTGTCTGAAGTTGGTTGAATTTCGAAATTTTTTAACGCGCAGGAAAACACGCATTTGTGGAATAGATTTAAAACAAATACCTTTTTCGTGCTAAGACAAGCAACAATTTTTGGAATATGTAAAAATCTGTAGTTAATAGGCAGTTTGTAAAAGGAAAATCTTCAGTCAGAAGGCAGTTTCTAAGAATTGCCGCCAAGTTCATGTTAGTCTGCGACAGCGATTGCAGTTGACCCGGAAAATCTTCAGTCAGAAGGCAGTTTGTAAGAATTGCCGCCAACTTCATGTCAGTCTGCGACAGTGATTGCAGTTGACCCCCTTTTTCATGCTACAAGCAACAATTTATGTAATATGTAAAAATTTTTAGTCAATAGGCAATTTGTAAAAGGAAAATCTTCAGTCAGAAGGCAGTTTGTAAGAATTGCCGCCAACTTCATGTCAGTCTGCGACAGCGATTGCAGTTGACCCTAAATAGATTGAGTAATTATCTTTAATAATAATATTCAATTTGAGGCAAAATTAAATAAGAATTGGTAAAACTGCAATCGCTGTGTGAAGTTGGTTGCATTTCAACATTGTAAAGAGGGAAGAAGGCAGAGAAACAAGTAAAAGTTTAAAAAAGGAAAAAGAGAAAATCTTCAATCTATAGGCACTGACATATTGAAATGAACCACTCGATTTAGTGTCTCAAGTCTCAAATGGTGCACCCTTTTGACAGTTCTTACCTAAGGAGAGTTCAGATATAGGGAGCATATATCTGTCATTTCTTTCGCATTAGACCATGATTACACGATTCGCTGGAGCGCACGTTCTGCTCGAAATGATAGACAAGGGGGGAAGTGGGGACGACAATAGGAAAAAGCGAACGTAAACTAAAAGTGACGTTCGCTTCGGAACGGAAAAAGGACGATATGACGATATATCATCTTTGAAGATAAAGCCTAAGGAAACGCTGTATCGTGTAAAGTCCCTGTACGTGAGCGTAGTAAAAAAGATTGGGTTCCCTTTGGTTCTCTAGAAAGAGAGGTATTCAATGAGTAAGCGAGACGAATGCGCTGAACCATCTGCGTCACTATAAAAGGGAACCTAATATTTATTGACGGCGTTAAAAAGGAATTTTCGGAGGGGCTTATGCATTAAAGATTATAAAATATTTCAATTATTGAAAAAAGTGCTATTTAAATAGAATAAGTATCAATAATGAGGAAGTTGATTACTTATTAAATTTCTAATAACAATTGTATAATTGAATTTCTTTTGTTGCCCCCCCTAAAGAATATGTATTTTTCTTGCCGTCACTAGTTGACTAATCCAAAAACTGTCTTCACTAACACATATTTGGTCGCTTTCCAGTCGTCTTTGGAATCTAGAAACTATATTAAATCTTTTACATAGTGCTGCTAATGTCAATAAAGAAACTACTTTAGCGTGATAGTAGCTGCGTTTTTTTAATGAACTGGATAGGGTTCTAGTACGTTTTCCCCATACAAATCTGAAAACCCAGGTTTTATCGGGGTTTCTATCGAGGTTTTGGGAATTTTCAGAAATTTCCCTCTTTTCAGAATGTGGCAAACTTCTCGCCGATAGGAGAAATGTCAATTAGGAAACTCGAAATATGAGTGAAGGTACAAAATTGTAAGTAAAGTTTCCTTTAATATAATTATTTAACTAATGTAATTATTTTTTTAGAGACAGACATGTTTGGACTGTGGCAGCTAGCTTTCAATTAACTTAAGCTGTGCGTTTGGGGATCTTCAGCGGTTCGGTGAAGTTGTTGAACACCGGCCCCAAATTCCAGCAGGATCACACCTACATTTTAATTATCAGATTGGGCCCCCAGCGGATCTTATTTTGCTTGAATTTACGCAATCAGAGTGTTAATGGAATGCGGTATCCCCCAAAGTCCTACGGTAGGGTTGTCGAAAGTGCTGAGGAGAGGAGGAAGCGCGAACAGCAGGACTTGGACTGGCTAAGGATCTGACCGAAGATGACGACGACGGGTTCTAAGTTTGTGGCCCAAATTCGTTTTTGTATCGATTAATTACGGGTGTTCTGTTACTCGAGGAATATAATAGGGTGGTTTTAGCTCTGGTAGCATAAAAATGTCAGTTTTGATTTAGTAAAATATTAAAAAGTATTTCATGCTAAATATTGCTTTTTATTTCAATTTTATTCATGTACATATTTGGTCATTAGATGGTCACTTTGGACTTCTTAAATTTTAAATTAGAGGTTTTGACGTTTAATTGAAGTATTTGACTGTAAGCATTGAAGATGGGCACGGTTGACATTCACAAAATTTCCCTGGTCGTTTTTTTAATGAACTGAAAACGTAGCTAGTGTTGGATGTTTATTGAGTTCATGGGTTAAATAACGGTAAAACAAGATAAGCGAAATTGGATGACTATACAAATTGTATTAATGAAGCTACTTGCAGTGTTCACACCTATTATTTTAACCACCAGTGTACATACATATATGATATATGACATATATGTATATATGTACATATGTCTAGAGGAGATATCACTCATTCTCAAATAAGTTCTATGTGCCATGTGATCCTCCAACCTTAATTCGTCGTGGAGTGATGTGAAGCATCCTCCTTCTTCCCTTCTTAATCTCCACTTTTGCACCCATTTTCTAAACTTTTTGTTCCTCGCCTTTTTGGGGTTTGAATAAAAAATACCCGCTACAGAATAATACGCTAACGCGGCCGCCAATAACTTTTCTTCATCCATCTTTGTTTCAAATATCAGAATTTTTGAATTAACGCTTTGCTTTGTTTCAATTCCAAATGTCGCGCTGCCAAATTATGCTGTGCGCTTCCGCCACTGACATATAGACTATATATATATATATATATATAGCGATATAAACCGCATATCCAGAAGCGAGCTTTTCCATCGGGTGTACTGCTGCTAACTTCTTCCAGGAAGGTTGGATTTATTGGCATTATAGCTGCCCTAAAAAACATTGAAGTTTTATATGATAAAGATAAATAACTATCTGATTTTACTTTTTTCCATACAATACTAATAAAAAATACTGCAAGGGCACACTCTTGAGAAACTTGTTCGCCAAGTGTGTAAGGGCTATAGAGATTAGTTTTACTTGATATTCGTAGATTAGGATTCAGGTTTTCATTTAAGCCATGTTAAAAAATTTTTCGATGGAGCGTTATTCTTTAATGATCTTTTAAAAACGACCAAAATATGGGCTTTTGAATATTTTGACTCTATTTTTCTCAAAAAAGAGAGCCGCTAGAAAAAAAATGAGGGTAGATTCTAAACCAGCGACCTCGAATTAGTAAACAACCGCTAAAAAAAATTCATGCAACAGAAAAAAAGTTTAATTTTGTTGTGCTGTGTTGTGCATGTAAATGAAATGTTTCGCCAGAATCCACCCAGCAGCTATTCTCTCATGTAGAAAATTCATGACGCTAACATGTCTTGCCAAAAAATGAATTCTTTGCGAAAATCAACCAAATGGGTAAAATTCGCTTTCCGCGCAAACTTTCTCCAATAAAGAGCTCTTAAATGTAAACTAAATAAATTATTTCTGGAATATATTAATAACGAACATACAATTGTACAAATGTAACGAAACTAATTGTCGCCACAATCCATAGGCTGCAAGTCCTTCGAGATTTGATCCGTTACTTCGTTGAACATATATTCATCTTGATATTCTTTAAGAATTTTGCTAGACCGGTTTTCATCTATGAAAAGTGAGTAAACCTTTTTAACATCTTCCATTGAGACCTCAGTTGCCTTTCGCCTTCTGCAAACCAAATTCGCAGTCGTTATTAGTTGTATCGCATATCTCAAGCTTGTATCTGTAGCAATTCTTGTAAGCACGGTTAATGCGTCCATGTTCATCAAACAGTCTTCCTCCTCGCAGCGAATTTTGAGAATTTCCTTTATTTCCTTTTCTGTATAAGGTACTGTACGTATGATAATCATACGATCTAATAAATCGATAGGAATACCGTGCGGACTCCTGTAATTAGTACCGCGAATACGGGTTATACCTCGGTTTGTTGCCATGATAACAACTGGTGCCATATCGCTTTCCAAAGCGCGATTTAAGTAGGAAAAGCATTCGATATCGAGCATGTGAGCTTCGTCAATAAACAGAACGCCGGGATTTATTTCAGCCTTTCCTTCTTCCCGCCACTCCATGACTTTATTATTTATTTGGTCACGAATTTCTTGCTTTATTTCTCCTGTGTCGCCGGAGAACAAAGCCAAAAAGCCGTGGGTCCTGCTATTAATAACGTCAATTTCATGCAACGTAACAGTGTGAACGACTTCCTTTCGTTTCTGCAGTTCACCCTCAGGACATTGTACAAATCTAGTTTGAGCTCCAGTAGCATCATAGTCCCGAGCGCGAGTAAAACTTCTTCCTAATTTGTTTACTTTTCCTGAAGCTTTGTCGATAGTAATAATATCACCAGCCTGTATCTTCTCCTTCATAAAGCACTCAATTATTTTATTACCCAAATCGTAATTCGTTTCCATTTCAGTCGTTTTCAATGTAACTTTACCAATTTTTTGACCAGTCCCAGAAACTGGTCTGTCAATTTGGATTTCCACCACTTCACCCTCGATAATTTCCGTTTCCTCTTTGATACGAACTCCAATACTTTTACGTAAAGCTTGCGCCAGGGCCTCAGTTTTGCTCATTTCTAAAGAATAAATTTCCGAGCCTGACATGCTTGTAAATGGAGTTTCATTTCCAAGTGCCTGAAAGAAAGGCTTATCAAATAAGATCATACTTGCCAAAATATGACTTACCTGCGCCATACCCACAGCGATGGCAGTTTTTCCCGTACTTGGCTCACCAGCAAGAAGAATACATCTGCCAGCAATTTTCCCTTCTCGCACCATTTGTACAACCACTCCAGCTGCTCTTCTAGCATCTTTCTGCCCAACCATTCCCTGTGACACCGTCCGGGCTTCAAGAACATCGTCTAAACCCAATCCCCGAATATGGGAATGGGCGCCTATTCTCTCAATTCTGGTCACATCCCTAACCTCCAATTTCTCTGACTCCATTATTTCAACTTCTGGAAACAATAATCAATAACAAGCACAATTCACAACCTCCCCCATTTTTTAAAAGCAGCAATGCTTACCTTCGTTTTCCTTTGTAATGTAATGCTCACTTGTAAAACTACTTGACTTACTTCGTCATCGACCCAACTCGCTCTGGGCAACAGAAAAACAAACAAGCGCTAACAATTAAAGGTTATTCCTATTTGCCGAAAACTCCAATCCATTCCGTTCCTCCCACTGACATACAAAAACTGGACTGCTAACACGCGTCTGAAAAACGAGACCATTTTTAGTCTAGGCTCAAACCTTTCAGGAAAGTCTTGCTCTAAAATTCCGTACAATTATGTTTAAACACAGCTAAATAATAAATAATTAAATTGTCACGAATCGATTTCTGTCATATCTCGATCTTTTAAGCTTTTACATAAAAATGTCGCGGGGTATCTGCGAACCAAGTTAGATATAAAAATTATTGTTGCTACCTTTGTCTAACCTTCACATTTCACGTATGTGCGAACCTTAGATCATAGAGTAAAGGATACGCCCACTGACATATAGAAACTGGACTGCTAACACGCGTCTGAAAAACGAGACCATTTTTAGTCTAGGCTCAAACCTTCCAGGAAAATTTTGGCAATTAAAATGCTCTAAAGTCCCGCACAATTATGTTTAAACACAGCTAAATAATAAATAATTAAATTGTCACGAATCGATTTCTGTTGAATCTCGCTCAATTTTTAGTATTTTCATAAAAATGTCGCTGAAAATAACCAACGGGGTATCTGCGGGGAACCGAGATAGATATAAACATTATTGATGCTACCTTTGTCTAACCTTCATATTTCACGTATATGCCAACATAATCTAAAATATGCGACGCAAAGTGCCGAAGCCATCTGTTGGTCATCGTTAAACTAATACAACAGCCGATTTTAATTTGGTTTTTATGCTTTTACTTTTGCCCAATTTGTGTATTTTTCAAAACAAGTAATTTTAATATGATGAAAAAAGTGTTATGAAGTAGACTGTATCTATTGGGGTTGCATTATTTTCATTCGAATACCATAATAAAGTGCTATTAAGTTGCTTGCCTGGGGTATCTGCGGGGGAGCGAGATAGTTAGATTTCGGCCAAAATTTGATCTCGTTTTTGAAGCGAGTTTTTAGCCAGGACCAGCAGTCCAGTTTCTATATGTCAGTGGATACGCCACAACGTGTAAAAGCCCTGTACGTGAGCGACAAGATTTCTCTTGCCGAAAATGCGAAGGGGCAATTTTTTACTACATTAGAGAGAGCGAAACGGCACTAGAAAATGGGAACCAAATGTCATCGGCTATCAGCCTGCTATGGGGCAAATGGGAAAAAAATGTCACCCCAACATTCACATAATACAATTCCAATCCCAAGCCGACTTACTTGAAGCGTCTAAAATTAACACTATTTTGCACCAAAGAGTATATTGGGAAAAAAATCAAATTCCGGGGTCCCCCCCAATGCAAAAACTGCCAAAAATATGGGCATATTTCTGTCAACTGTTGTTACAAATACGAGTGCGTTAAGTGCGACAAGGACCACGGGCCTGGCGAATGTCAACGCGACTCCACAGACCCTAACTCTGTCTTTTGCAGAAACTGCAAAAATTTTGGACATCCAGCAAATTACTTAGGCTGTAAGGTCCGTAAAGACCTGCTCGTCAAACTCAACAAAAACAAGTCTGAAAAAGCTCAAGTAAAAGACAGGAATCTCAACACAGTCCTAAATAAAATCTACCCGATAAATCAAACTGCTCCAAATCTCATCAACAACTCAAATTACCACACTACGACCTCCTACGCTGATGTTCTTAAAACTAAGGGCCAACCTACCCAGACATCTTCACCTCCGAATAGCAATGAAATCTTCTCCTACATCGAAAGTAGATTCAAAATGAACTCCATTGACTTTATGCACAGACTACACGAATTTATACCCAAATTCCGAAATGCCACGGACACTGCGTCGAAAGACCTTTTGGTCATAAACTTCATGATCAGTCTGTACCAAAATGACCACTAACAAAGTTATCTATGATCACAACATAAACACCCCGATCCTAGAAACCTACTACACCTCCCCTATCAATTTTCTTCACCCAGACTCATACTCCGCATTATACTGCGATGAAACCCAATTTATACCACAATTTTATCTAAAAGCTAACAAAAACAACCACAGTGGTTAAAAAGAGTCAAACTCATTTCTCTAAAGTTGCTCACTTTATTCTTCTAATTTTAATCAATCTCTTCCAACTTGGCAATTCCCTCACTAACATTGTCTCATACCTTTCTTTACGACTTGAATGGCCAAACACTTATTCAAAATTTGTTATCTAGTTTTAATTTTTATAGTATTTAGTATATATAGTTATGCATTATCTTAGTAGTAAGCTCTGTACATACGATACGCAAACACGCCCCTTGTGTCTCTTGCGCACACACATATCATAGTTTCACAGTCACACCGACTCTTCTGTCAATGGTAACCCAGCGGGAACTGGAATCATAGAAGAAGCCATGAAGAAGCTATCTTTCGAAGCTTGGAATCACTTACGCTCCGTATCCCATCCCATATCTTTTTAACATGGGCATGTCATTGGGAGGAAGCAAAGGCAAAAGCTTTTCTTCATTAGTGCTTCCTGAGAAGATGTTTAGAATAAAAATGTAAAAAGTAGTTTGTCCGGGCCGGAATTGAACTTGGAACCTGCGGATCGGAGGATTGGTTGCTCTACCCACTGAGCTATCACAATCCCGATGATGTAGTATTATTTTTAATGAAAATAATGTTATATTAACATTGTGCTTTTTTTCTTGACATTTTGTGCTTTTTGTTGAGAATTTTGCTAAAAGTTTTTAAAATCTTCCTTAGAAGCGTTTTAAGTCATTGGAAGGAAGAACTTCCAAATTGCTTCTGAGGAAGATTCAGAATTTTTTCCCGCTGGGCTCGACTCGCCAACGGTAGATATGAAATCTGCCTAAATGCTTCCAAAGGCAATTACCTCGAAGCACTTCTAATTTGCTTCCATGGAAGATGCTTCTGTTTTTCCCGCTGGGAACCAGCACCTAACGCCTCACAGTGTAAGATAGGTTTCTCTTTGTAAATCTGCCTCTTATTGTAAAACATTGTAATACCAATTTAAGCCATCATTGTACTGTCAGTCGCAAATAAAAATTGAAATTGAATTGATGGGAAAAAAATGTCATAGGCTATCAGCTGTTCTAGGGCTCAAATCAGTTGTGTAGTCTAAAAAATGTTTTTGGAAGGGCTATAGTTCACGTTTTCGCGCCTTTAAGTATGACCGTTTTTTCCCCTACATGATAACAGTCTCCTGTCTCAAGCATCCGCCAATTTGACAAACTACTGCCACAGAGGGACAAGATGAGACATATAAAAATTTATATAGCGTTGTTTATTTTTATCGCATTGCATGGAGGGCCGATTCCGCAGATTTTCTGAATGCGAAATTGCTGAGTGCTGAAAAAATTACATTTTTGAATTTAAATATTTGTTGAAAAAAATTTAAAGAATATGTACTTTTAATGCAATTAATGTAAATATAAATCATTATTCATGTCATAAATAAGCTTATATGTTTATCCTTGTAAAATTACCAATATTTTCGATAATTTGTGATTGAAAAATTTTAAGTTTTTAAAACATTAGATTAGATTTGTTTTTGTTCATGGAATTGAATGAACATATTAAAGAGCTAGAAATAGATAAGAACCATATTTAAAAGCTAATAAAGAATATCACTTACTCAGATAAAATAAACTAATACCCATTTTCTACAATCCGAGTGAAATGAAAAGAACTCGCAAAACTCTGTTTGCATTCAGCTTTCTTTATAAAATTCTTAAAACTGTAACGAATTTATTTCATTTACCTTTGAAAGCAGAAGCTGCCTTAATGAAAAGGAGGAGGAAAGTATCCTCCACTTCCTCTCCCAATACCCAGCTCTAGCGATACGCAGATACCGCAGTCTAGGATCCTCTTTCTATGATGCGTTGGAATTGAGTTCTGTCAGGATTAGAAGCCTGGAACTGAGCACCTTTTGAGCACCCAAAAAAAAAAGGAACGCACACGTACACTATACATATATGAACATTTCAGCACTTCCTTATGTCTTATTTCTATGAGTTTGTATTAAGCGAATTAATAAATAAATTAAGCAAAATAGGCGACTTCAAAAGGCTGAGTATGAATATCAAAAAACTTTGGGGCTGAGTACGAGTACTTTTACTCAGCCCTGAAAAATTCTGAGTACGAGAAACTGATATTTGTACTCATGCTCAAAATGCTTGATTACTTGGTACTGATACTCGTATTATACTCAGCCCCACTTTTTTACATCTTAAGTCAGGATATGTAGTGACTTCACTTAAAAAGTGAAAATGATCGGACCAAGCGTTAAGTCGTGACTGACCAACAAACTTATTGAGTCCGCCTTTTTGAATTTCCAAACTTTGATAGCAGGTTCGAAATTAATGTCACCGATTTTCCTTTCAATCTCCAAAAAATCGCCATCGCCATTTTAGGTCCGCCATTTTTAATTTCCAAATTCTGATAATAAATTAGAATTAAGTGGCCTCAAAGTACCCTTGGTACTAATTTCCACTTATATTTGTTGAATTGCGGAAGTTTGTGGTTGCTATATTTGATGCGCCGTCTTGAACATTTATAATTCGAAAGTATTTTTGCAATCAGGACCTTCAACAATTCCTAGATACCAATTTTCATTGCAATCCCTTGAAATTTACAATTTTGGGCCGCAATTCTGAACTCCGTAAATAAAAGTAGCCTATATGTTAAGTCGGAATGTGTAGTACCTTCACTTAAAAAATGAAATGATCGAACCAAGCATTTAGGCGTGATTGAGTAACCAACACATTGAATTGAATTGAATTAATAGTCTCAAGATACCTATGTAGTACCAATTTTTAATTAAATTGTTTGAAGTTCGAAAATTGTTGGTCGCCATCTTGAATTTTCAAATGTCGAGCATAGATTTGCAATCAGGAGCTCCAAAAACCTCTAAATACCGATTTTAATGGCAATCCCTTGAAATTTACAATTTTTGGCCGCAGTCTTGCATTCGTCATTTTGATCTCGGAGAGTTAAAGGTTTTCTATATGTTAGTCCGGAATATATAGTGTCTTCACTCCAAAAATAAAAATGATCGGACTAAGCGTTTAGGCGTGATTGAGCAACGAACAAACAAACGAACTTTCTATTTTATTTACATATAGCGATACTACATATATTTCGTTGTCACGGGACTTATAAACGTGTGCAAAATTCCAGTCTGTTCAGATAAAAGGAACTGGTTTAAAATTGACTTGCAAGATCCCAAGCAGATATGAAAAGTTGTAAATAAAAGCTAAAAGTTATTTCGGTTTTGTGAATCATAAGACAGAAGCATATATTTTGTTTTAATGATAAGTATATTATTTAATTATGACAAAACTGAAGGATATTAATCACCTCCTTCTTTCTTTTCTTTGATGGCTTCCTAGAAATAAAAATTCATATATTTATTAACATAATTCTTTAGTCGTATTTTAGCTTACCTTAAACCTTTCTTCGAACAGTGAAAGTTCGGCTATTAGATCAGTAATGGCGTTCATGAATGCTTCTTGGGGAGAATACTCAGAAGTCGTTTGTATCCTAATAACAAATTTATGCTCTAGAGGATGTGGTACTTTATATCCAGCAAAAAGAACATTCGGATCCTTTAACAACTGGCTAAAATTATTTATACATATTATTCTGTACTCGAAAGTAAATATAGTCATACTTTCTTATCATATTTCCCAAAGTGTGATCTTCCTTGTTAACTGTAAATATTGCTGCATTTGTAACCTTTGTGTCTAATTCCTTTATAATCCTTAAAAGAAATAAATTATAATAAATAATAAAACTAAATAAAGTAGTAATATTATGTCATGATCGATTCCCTAGTAGTAAAACCATAGAAAGAGAATTTCTATAAAGGCTCGTTCGTTCTTAAAATTTATAATTTATAAACACTTAAACCCGACTACGGGAGAACTGGAAACACTATTAACGCGTTCGCTGCAAGAATTTTCGAGAAAACTATCGTGAGAGACTTACACGTAAAAATGCATTTGCTGAGAGAAAGAGCTTTCATTTGGGTACCGTTTTCAGTAGGCAGGAAACGTGTTAAAATTATTTTAGGATGGCCGAAGTCCACCTTGAGAAGATTTTTTGTCTGCGAAACTCTTTTTTTTAGCTATTTTTCTACTAGGTATAATATAGCGACTTCATGAAGGAATTTGGTTTAAATCTCTACATTAAAAACGTGTTTTGTTTAGATGAGGATATGCTAATAAAAACGCATCACCGAGGTTCTTTATACCCATACCAATTCCATTCCACCGACTCCGCCTCTGTGTGCGGTGTTACTTGGCCGATCCGATGCGATTTGGGATGCCAGGAATTCCCAGATTTCACCGAGCGGGAGCCACTAACGTACATATACTATACCTACTTGGAATTTTATCACTTGATTTGCAGTCTCAAATGGCTGGCCTTTTTCACAGTTTCCATCTAAGGAGAAGATATGGAATATAGTTCTGTCTGTCTGTCGCCTCAAAAGGCAATAAATTAAAAATTTATTTACTTTGAAATGTATTCCAGCCGCTCGGCGGGCAAAATTGTAACAATATATTTGTTTTGTTTGCCTAAATATGGCTGTAGGAATTTCTCTTCACTGAATATATAAACATTTAAGTAAAGAACAAATTTTTAGTTTTTACGAAGGAAATTTTAAAGGACAAATTGCAAATTTGTACACATTTTTTATAGTTTACTTGAATCTTACTTATTATAATTGATAAAATCAAGAATTTCTTTAAATTTATGAATGTATTTATAAGGTTCAATATTAATTTGCAAAGTTACTACTCAGATGTATAATTTTTACTACTATTTTATAAGTAAAAATCAAAATATATTCTACTGAGTATAATATTTCAGAACCGATAAGCACGTTTCATTTCACGGTTACTAATAAAGAGCACGAAAGATAGAGTAAACGAAGTGGATGGTTTATCTAAATTCTATTAGTAACAATGATAATTTGCAGTTAGATATTAAACTAATAGCTGGAGATATTTGAAGTGATAACAATTGCAGCAAGTTAAAGTATAGATGTCAACAGGATGATTATTATTTTTCTATTAAATATGTATATCTGAAGGAATACAAATGTGTGCCACAAATCAATTACGCCGTTTTATTTAAAAAGGTATCATCTATACATAATTGCAAAATTATGAAGCGTTCGAATAATTATTATGAGCGGTAGTGTATGTACATACTTTAAAAATAAGGGTATACCTTCATGCACCTCTTGCTACGAAACCGTTCCATACATATTTTTTTTTTTCATTACAAGAAATTTATAAACAAATTGTATTTATGACGCCACTTCCAGTTTCCACGCACATCATTGTAGCCGCGTTCTTTTCGTCTATCCAGAACAAAAGTCGATTTAATATTGAACGGAAACTTACAAACAGTTTCTCTGAATAAGGATTTGGAATTTGCATCAGTATTGCCATGATTTTAATGATGCAAAACTTCAAAATTTGAACTGAACATTTTACAGAGTAACTTTTTACTTCAAAGTGGAAACAAATCAGTGCAACTTGATGCATTTTTTAGGATTTTAAATCTTTGCTTTAGGAAATTCATATGATAAAGTTCAAATCAATGTAAAATATCCTGTTGTTCTGGATAGACGAAAAGAACACAGCTTGTATGTACTTACACCGCGTAATGAAGAAATCAATCTCTTTTTTCGCAAGGTTATGTAGGGCAAAATAAATGTATTTAATGATTTCAATGTCGATTTGCCTATGATACAAAAGTACTTACTTTTTTTCGCCCTCGTAGAGGAGAAACGATTCGAAAGTTGGTGGAGCGTTCATTTTCCTAATATGCCAGAACACCGAAAACTGCTCACGATTTGTAATCTCCAGAGAAACTTTGACATAACCGTGACAGCTTCTTAGATAAACAAAAACAATAGAGAAGCTTCGCGTGTTAAACCGGGATACCAATGTATCCGCACCACTGACATATAGAACTGGAGCGCGTTCAAAAACTAGACTATAGTTAACTATAGTTAACTATGGTTAACTTTTGTCGTTCAAAAACTCTGTGGTTAACCACAACATAACCACGAGCATAACTATTTGCCGTTCATAAACTCTTCATAGTTAACTATGGCGTAGTCTAATTTTAACCATACTCCTTGAGTATGGTCAGCCCGTGGTTAAGAAACACATTTAAATATAAAGAAGAAGAAGAAGTCTGTGAACTCTTTGAAAGCTGTCTTGGCGGGAGTTTTCACTGTTCTGGGGGCCTATTCCTGAAAACCATGCGAATCGAATCCGATTCAAATGAAAAGAGCTTGCAAAAGCTCTTTTTGGATTTAATATTCTTGATAAAGCCGCTAAAATTCTCAAAAATTGATTTTAGTTACCTTTGATTTCAATAAATTTTTAAAAACATAACGTCACAATTATTCGATTGACAGTTAACGTAGCGTAGCGTAGTTAACTACGAGTCGTTCAAAAATACCCTTGTGGTTAAGCATAACCCTGTGGTTAAGTGGCTTCGATAAGCATAACCATGGCTTACCACGGGGTTAACTATAGTTTAGTTTTTGAACACGCTCCTGGACTGCCAATCGACGGTCGAAAAGTGAGACCATTTTAAGTGGAAATGCAAACCATTTTAAGTGGAGATGCAAGCCTACTTTAGAAAATCCATGCTATAAAAACACATTAAATTATTTGCAATGTATGTTAAAATAAAGAAAATAAATAAATATAAGTTGTCACAAAACGGCCCCTTTAAATTCGCCCTATATTTTGAGTAATTGTTAAAAAACATTACGACACCAACCAGCTCGGGGCCGGAAGAACACAAGATAAAAACATATTCTATTTTGTCTTACATATGCATTTCGCCTGGGGGCCGGATGGGGGAAAGAGATAGGAATCTTATGTCAAAAAGTCGTCTTAGTTTTGAGGTGCGATTTTGCATTGGATCGGCGGTCAAGTTCTATATGTCAGTGATCCGCACCGTTCCAATCCGTCGTATCAAAACCTTCTATATATATTACAAGCCGTGAAGTGGTCCGGCGCACGCACAAATCTATAGGGCAAAGTGGTCTGACAGTTTAAAGATATCCCATTGAGTCTTATGGGGAACGTCGCAAAATTTGCAATTTTTCCCATCTCGCCTGCTCTATTTCATCACCGCACACTAAAAACACCTTTTAAACACTTCCCCTATCAATATATTCACTGCATTTTACATTTTGTTTAGTTTGTTTAAAAATTCGGTTATATCGCGACTCCATCACAAAACGAAAAAAAAACTGCCATCTTTGCATTTGACACTTCTCATTTCAACTCCTAGGGTGAGTTCACATTACCAACCATTAAATGTTCGCTAATTTTTAATTCATTGATATTTTGTTTCACCCCCGGAGAAGATTTTAATTAATAATTGTCCATTTATGAGGGAGGGGAAGGGTGGAGACATTTTTAATAATTATTTATAAAAAAGAATTTGTTTTTACTGAGTAACTTTAATATACATTTAATTGTGTATTTAACATATAGATAAGGAGCGCAAATAAGAATTCATAAGAACTCGCATACCTAATTTCACGCACATACACACGCATATATACACACACATATACACATATATACACACACATATATACACATATATATACACATATATACACACACATACAGACAGACACACACACACAAACGCGCGCGCGTTTGTGTGTGTGTGTGTGTCTGTCTGTATGTGTGTGTATATATGTGTATATATATGTGTATATATGTGTGTGTATATATGTGTATATGTGTGTGTATATATGCGTGTGTATGTGCGTGAAATTAGGTATGCGAGTTCTTATGAATTCTTATTTGCGCTCCTTATCTATATGTTAAATACACAATTAAATGTATATTAAAGTTACTCAGTAAAAACAAATTCTTTTTTATAAATAATTATTAAAAATGTCTCCACCCTTCCCCTCCCTCATAAATGGACAATTATTAATTAAAATCTTCTCCGGGGGTGAAACAAAATATCAATGAATTAAAAATTAGCGAACATTTAATGGTTGGTAATGTGAACTCACCCTAGGAGTTGAAATGAGAAGTGTCAAATGCAAAGATGGCAGTTTTTTTTTCGTTTTGTGATGGAGTCGCGATATAACCGAATTTTTAAACAAACTAAACAAAATGTAAAATGCAGTGAATATATTGATAGGGGAAGTGTTTAAAAGGTGTTTTTAGTGTGCGGTGATGAAATAGAGCAGGCGAGATGGGAAAAATTGCAAAAATTTGCGTCACGGGCAAGTGACGTTTCCGAAATTAAAAAGTTAATTTTCTCGAAAACTATTGTTAATCGCGGAAAAATTTTTGCATATTCTTCCCATTTGAGGCCATATTTACCTCCCTGCTCAACTTCATCCCGATCGGTTCGGCTTAGATAGTGTAAACTTGCTCCAAATTGTAATTAATAATCACCTTTTCGAACAAAGAATATGAAATTTTCGAGTTTAACCAAAACTCAACAGAAAAGTCGACCATTAACAAATGTACGGCAAGAGAGCGACTTGGCTCCGAACCGAACCGAAGAATCGACAATTTCCTGTTTTTTCGCTGGAAATTCATTAATGTTTTTGGCCTTTATGGAGTAAAAGCCCCTATGGTTTTAATTTCTTAAGACTTGTTTGTCTCTAGTGTCCAAAAAACCCGATTAAATCCAATTTATCTAGAATATTTCATCCAGCCTGCATAAAAATAATGTAAATTTCTCGAACTGTCAGACCACTTACGCACACATGCAAAAGGCCAGTTCATGGCTTTTAATATAGAAGGTTTTGGCACCCCGTAATAGGCGAATTCTGGCCGCCAAAATAGAGTGCTCAATGCTCATTCTTTATAAGTTCATATTCTTTGTAGAAACCCAGATAAAACCCTGGGCTGGGATTCCCTAACGATTTAGAGTTAGAATTTAGAGTCTAAAATCTAAATTTAGAGTCATTTGCGATTCTGCAACAAAAATTATTCTAAGTTAGAGTCAGTTTGACAACTCTAAGTTAGAGGAAAATTCGGAAGTGGCGCTAACTCTCGGTAAATAGGTGAATTAAAAAAATGTAATAGTTCACTCTAAATTTAGAGCAATATTGATATTCTCTAAACATTTTTTCTCTAACTTAGAGCTCTAAATTAGAACGATTTCACTTACATACCAATTGTATTGTGAGAACTTAGATTCGTTGAACACAAAATTGAAAAATAATAATGTATAGCATATGAATGGGGAAAACGCACCTACCTGACGTAAATAAAGCCGGCAACGGTATACCTGTCTCGGATATTGAATGATTATTTATAATTATAATTATTCACTGCTGCCTGAACAGCAGGTAAAGTTTACTGAAAAATTTTATTATCTGCACCCTTGCGGTTGACCTGTACATGTCTTCCGCAACGTTTATGCCGGCGGTTAAGAATGCCTTCTCCCATTCCATATGTGGTAATAAAATCGTTGGCGAAGGGATGAAGGGGTTTTTATCGGACGAGGCGGTTGCATACAAAATATTAGACAGAAATTAATGTTTTTAATTGCTCTTGGACGCCATCGATTATTATCATAGATGCTGTGACGCGCCATAGACGATTACTAATAAGTGAAATAAATAAAGGGTGTGAATTTGGGCATACTAAGAGGATCGCTTGCATCTCTCAAATGTTTCCTTAAAATTATTAAACGTCGCCTTTCCAGTAATATCCTTCTCATTTGGTACAGCACAATAACTTGTACACCGGCCATGAAAATAATTATTCGAATATATTAACTTACTATTCAATCTTTAAAATCTTGTTTGGAATTGTCACTCGGAACTGTCACTGTCATATTTCATGCAAAAATGTAACATTTAGTCCGATAATCTAGTACATCACTCTAAGTTGTTTAGGGAATCCCGACTTGCTCTAAGTTAGAAAACTTATGTGACTTAGAGAAGCTCTAAACTCTAAACTCTAAATCGTTAGGGAATCCCAGTGCTGGGCTTTCAGATTTGTATGGGGAAAACGTACTAGAACCCTTTCCAGTTTTTTGCATCTTTGGTTTCTGAACACGGCTCGAGTGGTCCATTTTTGTTAGTGGATCTAGTACAATCATTTTTCCTATCGTTCGGCTTATTCTGGTGAGTGGTGACGTTCATGTCATTTTCTGTGTGATATGAAAGTAGAATAGTAAGTAAGAATTAATTGTAGGTTTCTGTTTTTTATCTAAAATTATATTAGTTTGCAAGTTCCATCCGTAACATAATTCTATATTGGCAGGAAGCATGGAACGACGACGATTGCTAATTTTTGTGTGGCTGTTGACGATATTTGTTAAATCTTCTGTACAATTTTATTTACCTGGATTGGCTCCTGTGAATTATTGTAAAAAATCGGAGTCTTCTGGACCGTGCAAGGTAATATATTGTGTTAAATGTTAAAAAGTGGGCGCAATTTATGTAGCGTTATTGTTTGTTTTGAGATAGGAGTAATTTTTTTTGTCTACGTATGATTGGCTAATCGTGTGTTAAATTCATTTGTTTCTGCTTAAGTTTTCAAGTGTTCGGAAAATATTTTATTGTGTGCTAACTTTCAGCAGGTGTACAATATAATTACTTGATTAAAAGACAGTCAGATCTTTAGTGGGGGTTGCTGTATTTATATTGGCAGTGCTTGATCCCAACAAACCAAACGATTTGTAAATGAATCGTAAAAGAATGATTTTAAGTGAACATATACATAGTTTAACGACACTGACATGTAGAACTGGACTGCCAATCGACGCGACGGTCGAAAAGTGAGACCATTTTAAGTGGAAATGCAAACCATTTTAAGTGGAGATGCAAGCCTACTTTAGAAAACTCATGCTATAAAAACACATTAAATTATTTGCAATGTATGCTAAAATAAATAAAATAAATAAATATAAGTTGTCACAAAACTTTAAATTCGCCCTATATTTTGAGTAATTGTTAAAAAACTTTACGACACCAACCAGCTCAGGGCCGGAAGAACACAAGATAAAAACATATTCTATTTTGTCTAACATATGCATTTCGCCTGGAGGCCGGATGGGGGAAAGAGATAGGAATCTTATGTCAAAAAGTCGTCTTAATTTTGAGGAGTGATTTTGCATTGGATCAGCGGTCCAGTTCTATATGTCAGTGGTTTAACGATATTGGAAAAGAATCAAACTTTTACTAATAGCCCGACAGCTTATTCATTTAATTAGTTGTCGCTACATGGACGAAAAAAGTATTGGCACAGTTCACAATTTATTTTGAAAAATCTTAAAAAATCTTAAAACTTATAACGCATTGGCAATCCTCTTCTTTATATAACTTCTCTTAATCTATTGGGCATCGATGATACCAACTTCTGGGTTACCCTCTGGCTCAATTTTTTGTCATTCATCTGCAAACATCTCCTTAAGTTGAGCTTTGCTGGTAATGTGATGCTTCCTTAATCTTTTATCAAGTACATCCCACAAATGTTCAATCGGGTTTATATCAGGGGATTGCGGGAGAGTTTTTAAGAGGAGTATTGTATAGAATGCATTCACGCACCTATACTACGCCATATTGACCATCTTTCCTCCCAATAAGAAGCGCCTATCTCACGAAAAATCTGAATTTCGTTAGATAATTCAAACTCATGATCTGTCCGTATGCCTTCTGCCCGTGGGAATTTCATTCCTTGATTGAGCAGAGCCCGCAACTCCGAGGATTCCTAGAAAAATTCAATCCCCTCGCGCTTCACGGTAGAACAGACCCACAAGCCCCTTGCGCAGAACAGCAGCGAAGTAAACAAGCCCACCGCAGGGCCAGCGCCGCCGCAGCAGGCCGTGCACAGCATCGCATGCCCACAAGGAAAGCATCGCGCGCCGAACAAATGCGACTTCTCCTTTGCCGAACTCGTCGGATGCCATCGCACATGTGGAGGCATCGCTGTGGAGCTCTCAGAATTTTTGGTCGCGTTTTGCTTGTTCGAAGTGGGTTATCTATATTTTTATTTGTCTATGCCTATGGTAATATTTATTGATTGAAAGCTGCACGTAGAAAGAGGAAATCACAATTTTAGAGGATTTCCGTGATTTTTGGTAAAACTGATGAATGGGAAAATGAAGGAAAAAATTAGCTCTATTCGTTTTCGAGCTATAGTTACATATATTTATAATTACAAAAGCTGTGTTCTTTTGTGCATGCTATCCGGAGTGGAACAACAACAGCACAAAAAAAGGGTTCAGAACATAGTTTTTGTTCGGACATGTGGGGTAGTTCTGAGAAAAGTGTTTTCTTATAAGAATGCGCATAAGATATCTCTTCAACATGTTCTCTTGAGGAGGAAAATGAGTCCAAAAAATCCATTTCCTAAGAAATAGTTGTCTTCATTATACACTTGCGTGCAAAAAAATCGACTCACCTCGTACAAGTCGATTGGGAACAAATTTAATAAAAAAATAAAATTAATAAAAAAAAGAAACGTGTGGGTCTCAGGACCCCCGGTAAGAACGAAGTTCTGCTATAATATATAATTAATAAAAAGGTAAGAAATTTGACATATTTCAGTAGCAAAAGTTTAAAAAACCAACCCCGAGTTTCCAAGTTTGGTGAAAATCGCATTTAGTTTTAAATTGGACAGCTCGCCATCTTGGGTTCGTTAATTTTGACGGTCGGGATGAAATCAACGATCCCGAAAACCCCCAAGTATCAAGTTTGTGCAAATCGCATTTACTTTAAAATTTTACAGTCCGCCATCTTGAATTCGTAAATTCTGACAGATGATTTGAAATAATCCCCCAATTTCCAAGTTTGGTGCAAATCGCATTAACTTTAAAATTTGACAGTCCGCCATCTTGAATTCGTAAATTCTGACAGTTTGAAATTAGCGATCCTGAAAAACCCCAAGGACCAAGTTTGGCGCAAATCGCGTTAACTTTAAAATTTGATAGTCCTCCATTTCGATTTCGTAAATTCTGACAGTTGTTTTGAAATTAGCGACCTCGAAATCCCCCAAGTTTCAAGTTTGGTGCAAATCGCATTAACTTTAAAATTTGACAATCTGCCATCTTGAATTCGTAAATTCTGACAGTTGATTTGAAATAAGTCAACCTGCAAACCCCCCAGTATTAAGTTTGGTGCAAATCGCATTAACTTCAAAATTTGACAGTCCACCATCCTGAATTCGTGAATTCTGACAGTTGTTTTGTAATAAGCGGCACCGAAAACCCCCACATACCAAGTTTTGTGCAAATCGCGTTAACTTTAAAATTTGACAGTCTGTCATCTGAATTCTAAATTCTTCTATGCGTACAAAATATCCAAACGCAACACTAAAACGTGCGCTGCTGCCGCCTGCCAGGGAACTTTGAATTTTCTCTTTTTTTCTCTCTCTCTCTCTTCACAGTACTACTATAGTAGCTCTCGAATAAACCGACTAGACCCCAGATGGCCAAGACCCTAAGGGGCTCGACTGGGCTTGCGTAGAGCAAAGCAAGATTGAGGGGAATTTAACGTTACTCTGTCGTTTTCTCTATGTTCACCTGCCTAGTTTCTCAACGCATAGTGCGCCATAAAGAACTTCGTTCTAAAAAGTTATTACTATTGTTTGCTAGTCGAAAAGAGAAGGATTCATTAGACGTGTTTAAACTGGCACAGATTTTTTTTATTGATTTTATAGACTTATAAACAAAAACACTTCTTTGGAAGGAAAAAATGATCTTTAGTTCATATCCGGTCTTCGTCTAGGCATTCTAACTGCCAAACGATACATCCAGAACATGCTAGAGCAGCATGTCATACCATACGCTGGTTTGTGGGCGAAGATTTCATGCTCACGCAGGATAACGCCCGTTTTTAAGTCTGTAAAATCAAAAAAAAAAAAATCTGTGATAGTTTAAACACGTCTAATGAAACCTTCTTTTTTTGTTCAGCAAACAATAGTAAAAACATTTTATTTTAATTTTATTTTTTGATCGTGTTTCCAATCGATGCGTACGGGGTGATTTCTTTGCACGCAAGTGTATCTCCTTTAATTATGTGTAAATTGTTATTCATAATATTACCTTTGGACAGATGTCAGCTCACTTCTACCCTTCATGCACCAGAATTCGAGACCTTAACCTGCGCAAAAATGTACACAGAGCCCCCCAAGTTTGCAGTAGAACAACAAAGTGAACCGAACTTTGGGAATACGGAAATACTATCACTTTGCGTAAATACATTAGTTCCCTTTGTGGTTCAATTGATCTTCGACTAGATCTGAACAAAAGCAACAAGTATTGCCATAAACGAACTGTTATCAGTTGCATCCAGTTTACGATTCGGTGAATTTCATTTCAAAAAGGTCTTTATAGAATGAAAGTTTCGCTTTTAGAAAGAATACTATATAGTGCTATCGTTACATACAGACTTGAAGCCGGCTTCAAGTAGACTTGAAAGTCATGTAATCTCTGATCTTCTTGAACAATGAATCCTTCAATTAAAAGTATAATTCCTGATGGCACAGCATGCTCTTGTAATATCTTTTTGTATCCTTATTTTTTTAACTTTTCGTTAATTTCACAAGGTCATTAATGGATCCTCCATGGAAACATCCCCAAACCATCAGGTTTCCTCTTCAGTGTTTAATAGGAAATTTGAAGTCTTCAAATCTAAAATAAGTGAGTTTGTCGACCTACTGGAGAGCGGCTATTGGATAGCTGTATCGCGTCTCTTATTAAACACTGAAGAGGAAACCTGATGGTTTGGGGATGTTTCCATGGACGATCTATTAATGACCATGTGAGAATTAACGAATAGTTAAAAAAGGAAGGATACAAGCAGATATTGCAAGAGCATGCTGTACCATCACGAATTATATTAGATGAAGGATTTATTTTTCAAGAAGACAATGATCCGAAGCAATCATCATATCTGTGCAGATCATTCATGGACGACTTGAAAGCAAAAATGTACTAAAAAAGATAGTATTGTCACCATAGTAATCGGATATCCTATCGAGCTTTTGTAATAGAAAAACCAAAGCTCTAAGTCCTACAAGCAAAGATCTCTGGGCAAAACTTCTTCAACTTTGGAACGAGATCACACCAGAAACTTAGGAGAAATTGCAAGAGAGAATGCCAAGAATTTTTAGGCAGTCATAACAGTAAAAGGTAGTTATGCAGAAGAAAATGTGTAATGACCCTAATTTATGTATTATTTAGCTTTATTATTATTTTTTCTATTAAATGTATCTGTGCCACAACTCGATTACACCGTTTTATTTAAAAAAATATCTATCCATACTTGCAAAATTATGAATCGTTCGAATAATTATGAGCGGTAAAGTATGTTCACTGACATTTAAGTCGGCTACACACATGCCTGCCAGGTGTACATGGCATAGTTTCAAAGTTGTATAGAATCATAAGGTCTGTTATTTGACTGATCTAGATCGAACTAGATCAGAAAAGATCAAGAGATCTGCGTTCGATGGCATTTGGCATTTGATGATCTTAACAATTATTCGTCCGGCAATTTTTTGCACCGTCATTCACCAAATGCCGGCATTTTACACTATTTGTAGAAGCGATATGCTCTATAACAAAAAAAACGTAACTTTTAAAAAATTATATATATATAGCAATATTAATGTAATTTTTTTCAGAAACGATTTGAAATGTTATTTTATTTAATCTGGAATGTTGTTTTTTTAACCTAGTCTGAAGTCATTCTCTACGTTAATCGGCTGAATACAGAAGAATCGGTTATTCCCTATGAATATCATTATTTTGATTTTTGTCCTACTGACGAACGGAATTCACCGGTTGAAAATTTAGGTCAAGTTGTTTTTGGAGAACGAATACGACCAGGACCTTATAAAATTGATTTTTTAAAAGAACTTCAATGTGAAAAGGTTTGTATTAGAAAATATTGAACAATTTTAAAACTTATAGAACTACAATTAAAGGCATGTACTATATTTTACACTGGAGGAGATCCTGGGAGCGATCATCGCTTAATGATCTTGAAGAAAGGCATAGGTCTTAACTATCAGCACCATTGGATTGTGGATAATATGCCCGTAACATGGTGTTATCCCTTAGAAAACGATAAGCAGTACTGTATCACTGGTTTTCCAATGGGCTGCCTCGTTCGACAACTTGCTGATGGCGTAAGTACTATTTATTTTTTATAATTTTGCAATAATGTACTGTTATTTTTAGGATGGAAGTTGCCTAATTAATCAAAGTTATTACAAACCCGGAGTTTATTATCTTTTCAACCATGTTGATCTCACCATAACGTATCATAGTGGAGCAACAGAGGAATGGGGAGTTGGTTTTAAGGAAAATGGTGGTCGGATTATATCAGTTAAAGTGGTCCCATATTCCATAAATCATAAAAATCTTGAGAAATTAGATTGTAGTATTCGGGAACCTGTTGAAATTCCGAGCAGTGCTTTGCCCAAAGGAATGAAATTTAACATAACATATACTTATTCAGTGAAATTTGTTCAAAACAATACTGTTAAATGGTCATCAAGATGGGACTACATATTGGAATCAATGCCGCACACAAATATTCAATGGTTTAGTATTCTAAATTCATTAGTTATTGTGTTATTTCTGTCAGGCATGGTAGCGATGATAATGCTACGAACTCTTCATAAGGACATTGCACGTTACAACCAAATGGAATGTGGAGAAGATGCCCAAGAGGAATTTGGGTGGAAATTAGTTCATGGTGATGTATTTCGCCCACCACGTAAAGGAATGCTTCTTTCTGTTTTACTTGGATCAGGAATTCAAGTTTTTTGTATGACTCTGATAACGTTAGCTTTCGCTTGCCTTGGATTTCTTTCACCGGCGAACCGAGGCGCTTTAATGACATGCGCTATGGTCTTATTTGTTTCATTGGGTACTCCGGCAGGGTATGTTTCAGCAAGGATTTATAAAAGTTTTGGGGGAATTAAATGGAAAAGTAATGTACTTTTGACTTCAGTACTATGCCCAGGGTATGATAAAACTTTAAATGCATTTCCAGAATTCTTAATATTTTCTTATGATTAGAATCGTTTTTGGGCTATTTTTCGTGATGAATCTTGTACTATGGAGTAAAAATAGCTCTGGAGCCGTGCCATTTAGTACACTGGTAGCATTGTTGGCATTATGGTTTGGAGTTTCAGTTCCTCTTACATTCGTTGGAGCATATTTTGGATTTAGAAAAAGAGTAAGTATAATAGTACCTAGTATTTTACAATAATTTGATTAATGTTAATTTCTAGGCACTCGAGCATCCAGTAAGAACCAACCAAATACCGAGGCAAATACCAGATCAGTCTATATACACACAGCCCATTCCTGGAATTGTTATGGGTGGAGTTCTGCCTTTTGGCTGCATTTTTATACAGTTGTTTTTCATTCTAAACTCTATATGGTCTAGTCAAATGTATTATATGTTTGGATTTTTATTTTTGGTATTTGTCATTCTCGTAATAACTTGTTCGGAAACTACTATATTGCTTTGCTACTTTCATCTGTGTGCGGAAGACTATCATTGGTGGTGGCGATCATTTCTTACATCTGGATTTACTGCTGTCTACTTGTTCATCTACTGTTGCCATTATTTTGCTACTAAGTTATCCATCAAAGACGGTGCTTCAACATTTCTTTATTTCGGCTACACATCTATAATGGTATTCTTATTCTTCTTACTAACAGGGACAATAGGATTTTTCGCTTGTTTCTGGTTTATTCGTAAAATATATAGTGTAGTAAAAGTGGATTAAGAATTGAAAAGAAAATTTGCTCTGTAATTATACATATAGCATTTGAGTTACTGTTTAAACTTAATAATCAATTGTATATTTTTTTAGGATAAAAAATATAGTAATAATTTTTTATACATTCAGTATAATTTTATTCTACATTGTCACTGTTTGTATTAGATACTATAGAATCGCCTTCGTAAAAAAATTGTAACATAATTTGGTTTTATCCATGTTAATTAACACAATACATCTCTCTTAAATTGTAATTGTGTAGCAATTTATGAAATTTAAACTTAGTTTAAGCAATTCTCAGCTACTCCTACATTGACAGTGCAAAAATGAAATGAACTTTTAATTGGCCTAAATTTGTTTTTGCAACTTTAAGAATTTGTACATATGAATATAATTTGGTCATGCAAGATTAAACACAAGACCTATTCATTGTATTTCATCGTAACTATGTCACCTATGTGAATAAATATTTTATAATTTATATGTGTAATTACTTACCTTACCAGGAGCGCGTCCAAAAACTTGACTATAGTTAACCATAGTTAACAAACACAATAATATGTACAGAAGAAGGAGGTGAACTCTCTAATGGTTGGTTGGTTAGAGATTTTGCGAATAATAAAATAATAATTAAGAAATGAGTTTTTTTTGGAGGAGAGCGGATTCTATGTTAAGATGCCTGTATATTCTTTTTATTCTTTTGCTGGAGCATAACCATGGCGTGGTTAAGTACAACCCTGTGGTTAAGCGGCTTCGATGAACATAGGCGAGAGTGGGGTAAACACGGACAGTGGGTAATTACGGATAGTAATGTTTTGGTGTTTATACGAAATTATATCATAAAGTCGTTCGATTGTAATTGAGTTCTTGCAAAACATTTATTTCAGGTATTTTTATGACCGAAGCATTACTAATTTCTTGGCAAATTTACATTATATGATTTTCAGTCATTTCTTATATAACCATCCGATGAATTATTTTGACCTGTTACTAGTATTATTTGGATCAACAAATATCAGGTCCTTATCGAGTTTTGTTAACAGTATTTCGCTGGATAAAACGGACCACTTAACTTGGGAGTGGGATCATTATAATAGATAGGGTAAAGTAAGTAAAATCTGCCTTTTTAACGCTTTGTTCGTTACACGAAAACATATTTAATATTGAAATTCAACTATTGTGTGTTGGGAATTATTAAAATAAATAAATAATTTGTTCTTGAACAAATTTTTTTTAAAAAGTGATAAATATGTTATTAGAGAGGGAGGACATAGCGAAAGGCTTCCCGAAAGATAGGAAAGTTGGTATAGATTTGTTTTTTTCTTTTCATTTATATTAGATTGAATAAATTATAATGAAATATTTACGCGACGTCACTCAAATTTAATTGATCACTTTGGCTTCTCCTCTCTTATCTTAAATATTGGGGTTTTCAATTATCGCGCCTATTTTACTTTCCTTATATTGGCAGCACTGCTCGTATCTGATTTGTCATCATGAATTCAACCATGTTGTTTCAGTTTTCTTATGTATCGTTGCTCAGATAAGTCGCTTAAATAAAGACTCTTTTCACATTAAATACTGCCTGTGTTTCCCTGTGTCTCAACCTCGCCAATAGGTTATGGGCCCAGACACCCACACAGTACGAATCACAGTGAATCGCGACGGTAATCGAGCAAACGCGAAAAGTCGAAAATTGTAAGTACGCGGAAAATCGTGCAGCTAGCCAACAAAATGGCGCACGCGGCAACGAACGCGCGACTCGAGACTTTATCGCGCGATAATTATAATACGTGGCGAATTCAAGCCGAGGCCCTGCTTGTGAAAAATGACACATGGGGCTACGTCTCTGGTGAAATCCAGCAGCCCCCGGTAGAGGGTGAAGGCCCAGCGCTCGAGCGCGCGGAAGCTGCGGCCAAAATGTGGCTGTCCAACGATCGCAAGGCGAAAGCAGATCTGATCCTAGCGATCAACCCGTCGGAGCTCGCCCAGATCCGCGGATGCAACACCTCCCGTGAAGTGTGGCTCAAGTTGGAGTCGGTGTACGCATCGAAAGGTCCTGCTCGGAAAGCAACCTTGCTGAAACGCCTGACGCAACAAAAAATGCAGGATGGCGACGACGTCTCCAGACACCTCTCCGAATTTTTCGACGCTGTCGACAAGCTGACATCCATGGACATAGACATAAATGGGGAGCTGCTCACCATAATGCTGCTCTATAGCTTGCCCGCCAGCCTTGAGAACTTTCGTTGTGCTATCGAGTCTCGGGACAAACTCCCAGACGTCGAGACGCTGAAAGTAAAAATTATCGAGGAGTGCAGCGCGAGAAAAAAGGGTGGTGACGACGGAGGCACCGCCATGTTTGCGAAGGGTCGGCCATTCCCGAACAAATCGAAGTTTCACCAGCAAAACAAAGGTGGCGCGAACGGTGCAAGAAAGAATGGTGGAACAAATGACAGTTCCAACCAAAACAAAAACAAACAAAGTGACAGACGTCAGTATAAGTGCGGGTTTTGTAACAGAAAAGGCCATAAGGAATCCGATTGCTGGCATAAAAGAAACACGAATGCAAATTATAACGACAAAAAGGAGAAGTCGGAATTGGGAGCAACTTGACATCCGCGGCTTTCATCGGATTTCAATGAAATTGAGCAGGTGCCTTCCCTTTGGCCTTAAACGGAAGGATCTAAAAGAATTTTGCGGGGCTGGCATTTATTTTCGGAAATTTTCAACTTTTAATTCAAAGTTCAAAGTTGAATATTTCCGCCGCAAAATAACTTTCCACCTGCACAATTTACATAAAATCCGATTAACCACTCACTCACTGCACATTTACGGTATCAATACTCACTTCACTACCGAACCGAACCGAACATTACACAAATTTTGTTTAAAAATTTTTCACGTCCCGGTATGTCACTTTTTTCCGGCCCGCCATGACATTTGAACTGTTATATTCACTTTTCAGATGGCTCCACTAACACACTGGGCCGCGTTCCATTAATTCTAAGATATTATAATGTAGGAATTCCAATAATATTACAATATTTGTTTAAATTTGTTAAATATTTATGAAATTATATATTAAATTTTTCAAATTAATTAACATTGTTTTATGAAAACTATTTTCTCGCTAAATATTTAATAATTCGCTTATCCACTGAAATATATTATTTTTTCCTGTAAGGACGCATTTGTGTAGTATATCACATAAAAAATTGTTCGCCCAAGACAAATACGCATTTTAAGTCATCACATTTAAAAGTAATAATTTTTTTCGCACGGAGACAAGCACGCATTTGTGTAGTATATCACATAAAAAATTGTTGGCCCAAGACAAGTACGCATTTTAAGTCATCACATGTAAAAGTAATAATTTTTTTCGCGCGGAGACAAGCACGCATTTGTGTAGTATATCACATGAAAAATTGTTCGCCCAAGACAAGTACGCATTTTAAGTCATCATATTTAAAAGTAAAAGTAATATTTTTTTTCGCGCGGAGACAAGCACGCATTTGTGTAGTATATCACATAAAAAAATTGTTCGCCCAAGACAAGTACGCATTTTAAGTCATCACATTTAAAAGTAATAATTTTTTTCGCGCGGAGACAAGCACGCATTTGTGTAGTAATGTTAATTAATATGAAAAATTTAATATATAATTTCATAAATATTTAACAAATATTTAACAAAATTTAAACAAATATTATTATTGGAATTCCTACATTATAATATCTTAGAATTAATGGAACGCGGCCCAGTGTGTTAGTGGAGCCATCTGAAAAGTGAATATAACAGTTCAAATGTCATGGCGGGCCGGAAAAAAGTGACATATCGGGACGAGAAAAATTTTTAAACAAAATTTGTGTAATGTTCGGTTCGGTTCGGTTGTGAAGTGAGTATTGATACCGTAAATGTGCAGTGAGTGAGTGGTTAATCGGATTTTATGTAAATTGTGCAGGTGGAAAGTTATTTTGCGGCGGAAATATTCAACTTTGAACTTTGAATTAAAAGTTGAAAATTTCCGAAACTAAATGCCGGCCCCGCAAAATTCTTTCATATCCTTCCGTTTAAGGCCAAAGGGAAGGCACCTGCTCAATTTCATTGAAATCCGATGAAAGCCGCGGATGTCAAGTATAGCCCGGAATTGTTTCATTGTTGTCATTTCGCTAATGAAGTGCGCGAATCGACCAGACCGGACAATCTCTGGTGCCTAGATTCGGGTTGCACATCGCATCTGTGTTTCGATAGAAATGTGTTCTCGAATACGAGTGACAAGCGCGGACAGTTGAAACTTGCGAACAATTCGGAAACGCGAGTGGAAGGCAGTGGTGACGTAAAAATCGTAGTCGCGGACAGCTCGGACAATGTTGTTACGTTGAAGGACACGCTGTACGTCCCTGACCTCAGATCGAATCTCATTTCGGTCGCAAAAATTGTCGATCGCGAAAATGAAGTCACCTTCAAAAAATCGTGCGCGGTGATAACGAACAAGAATGGTGAGGTGCAAGTTGTCGCGGAACGCATCGGAGATCTGTTTTATGTCCGCGAGCGCGAGCAGCATGCGCACAGTGTCGTGGAATCGGGTCAGGTGAGATCCGACGTAGAGGTGTTACACACACGTTTGGGTCATCTGAATGCACGGGACATGGCACAGCTCATCAAGAACGGTCACGCGACGGGGATGAAGCTCGAGGACACGATTGACCACATACAATGTGAGTCCTGTATTTCCGGGAAAATGTCCAGTGCTCCTTTCGGACCACGCGAAAAATTTTCCACGGAACTCCTCGAATTGATCCACACCGACGTTTGCGGTCCCATGCGCACCACATCACAAGGAGGCGCTCGATACTTCATCACATTCATCGACGACTTCAGCCGAACGTGCCTTGTTTACTTTCTCAAGAGTAAAGGCGAAGCCGTGCAGAAATTCAAGGATTACAAGAATCTCGTTGAAAATCAGCTCGGACGAAAAATCAAAGCAATTCAGTCCGATAACGGAAAAGAATTCGTCAACGAGGAAATGAAGGACGTCCTCAAGGCATCGGGCATTCACCACCGATTGACAGTGCCGCACACGCCCGAACAGAACGGCGTGGCGGAGCGCAAAAATCGCACTCTGGTAGAGGCCGCTCGCTGTATGCAGATCGACGCAAAACTGCCCCCGTCACTGTGGGCCGAGGCCATAGCCACGGCAAACTACGTGCGAAACCGCTGCCCGACGAGGGCGCTGCCGAAGGGAGTCACCCCCCACGAAAGATGGGCTGGACATAAGCCAAACTTATCTCTACTTCATTCGTTCGGTGAGAAAGTTTTTATCCTGGACAAGTCGCAGGGAAAGGGGAAGTTTGAGCCTAAGGGCATCCCCGGATACTTCGTCGGCTACTCGGAGCAATCCAAAGCGTGCCGCATCTGGATACCCAACGAACGCAAGATTCGCGTATCCAGAGACGTCAAATTCCTGAACGAGTTCGGATCTGGATCTTCCGAGGCGCACGAGCCCCGCTGTGAGACCGCTCCGGACGACGAGCGCGTGTACGGAGAAATCGTGATGGACGCAAGCGTCATGAACCTTCCAGAGGCTCCAGCAAATCACGTCGAGGAGTCTGCAGACGAGGAGGACTTTGAACCCTTTCGCGGTTTTGGATCCCCCGATCAACCTGAAATTGAAGGAATCGACGAGGAAGGGGGAGTCCAAGCAGGTCCAAGGACGAAGAGAGGTAGTGGGAGACCCAAAATACTGAGAACCGGCAGGAGAGGTCGTCCCGGAAAACAATATCGCGAAGTTCCAATCGACGAAACCGACGATTCAGAGGAGCAGGAGCTCTCTGCATCCGTCCGAGATCCTGTCCTGGACGAGAGACCAGTCGAGGGAGAACGAGAACGAAATCTACCGGTACCCAACCTGGATCCAGTTGCAGTCGACGACTCGGAGAACCTCGCCTCGCAGACGATCCCTGCATCGCGATGAGTGCCATCGAAGTTCCAATGAATGATGCCTTGGGAGGCGACGACAAGGAGCAGTGGTTCGAGGCCATATACTCCGAAGCCAAAAGCCTGGTGGCAAATGACACTTGGGAGCTGGTCAGCAGGCCAGCCAACCACAAGGTGATCGACTGCCGCACAGTCCTGCGGAATAAATTCAACGCGGACGGAACCTTGGATCGACGTAAGGCCCGAGTCGTAGCTCGAGGCTTCGCCCAGAGGCCGGGCATTGACTTTATGGACACGTTCGCCCCGGTGGCGCGCCTCGACTCGCTCCGACTCCTGATGGCATTAGCAGTGAGGCTCGGACTTCAAATCCACCAATTTGACATCGCTACAGCTTACCTAAACGGTGACATGGACACCCTCGTGTACATGGAGCAGCCAGTCTTGTTGACGAAGACTTTGGAGAGGATGACCTTAGTCGAAAAGGACAAGACGTTGGTTGCGAAGGCTAAGAAGATGCTCCGAGAGATAAAATCTGGTGACAAGGTATGTAAATTGCGCAAGGCCCTTTATGGACTGCGTCAAGCTGGCCGCCAGTGGCACGCCAAGCTCAGCAACACGCTCAAATCAATAGGTCTAAAACCGACGACCTCCGACCCCTGCGTTTACGTCAATGAGGAGTGCACCACGTACGTACTCGTATACGTCGACGACATCCTCATCCTGTCCCGAGACTCGAAACGAGTCAAGGAAATCAAGCGGAGACTCTCAGCTGATTTTCAGGTCAAGGACCTCGGAAACATTCGATTCTACCTGGGGATCGAGGTCGAGCAGACCGAAGACCAGATCTCGTTATGCCAACGGGGATACATCCGAGAGGTGCTTGAAAAATTCGGGATGGCGGAATGCAAAGCCGTCAAATCGCCCCTGGAAGCCGGCACTAAACTGGATTTGCCTCAAAGCACCGACGAACAAGGTGCGCAGTATCCTTACCGAGAGTTGATAGGGGCCCTCATGTACATAGCCATAGGTACACGCCCGGACATCGCGTATGCGGTCAACATGTTAAGTCAGTCACCGTCAGACACGGTCGGGCTCATTGGCTCGCCGCAAAGCGGGTCTTAAGATACCTCCAGGGCACCGTGGACAAGAAGCTGATCTACACCCGTGACAACAAGGGGATCCTGGGGTATGCCGATGCAGACTGGGGAAACTGCGTCACCGACAGAAAGTCCTACTCAGGATATTCGTTTACGCTCTCTGGGGCTGCTATCTCCTGGAGCTCCCGCAGGAAGAAAACGGTGGCCCTGTCATCCACGGAGGCGGAATACGTGAGCCTATCGGAGGCAGTCAGAGAAGCAATACATCTGTCAAATTTCGCCAAGGAGCTCAAAATCGACAAGCTGGCGAACATCACAATCTTCAACGACAATCAGTCAGCAGGGAAGTTGGTTCACAATCCAATTTTCCATGCACGTACCAAGCATGTGGACATAAAGTACCACTTCACCCGACAGGCAATTCAACTTTACCCTCTCAAGATAGAATACCTGCCCACCGAGGACATGACCGCTGACATCCTAACAAAACCGTTGACCGGAGTCAAGCTTCAGAAATGTGTTCGGGGTTTAGGACTTGAGTCTCGCTAAATAGCTTCTTTGATTTTGCCTTGTCAGACTTGCATTGAAACTTAATTTTCAAAACTTGAATTCATTAAAATTTGCAATCATGTACGTTTCAAAATAGCCTTAAAATTGAGGGGAAGTATTGGGGTTTTCAATTATCGCGCCTATTTTACTTTCCTTATATTGGCAGCACTGCTCGTATCTGATTTGTCATCATGAATTCAACCATGTTGTTTCAGTTTTCTTATGTATCGTTGCTCAGATAAGTCGCTTAAATAAAGATTCTTTTGACATTAAATACTGCCTGTGTTTCCCTGTGTCTCAACCTCGCCAATATTAAATTTCTGCATGCTGCAAAATTAATTTCTTCTTCAGCAACCAAAAAAACCCAACAATATTTGTATGTATGTCAATTTCGAGTCATGCACGAAATCATCGACGCACTATTTCATGCATCCTCAAATTTCCTGCTGTGGAGGATGTATTTACCTCGTAAAGCTCCCAAACTAACCGAATATGTTAAAAAGATATGGGATGGGATACGGAGCGTAAGTGATTCCAGCTTCGAAAGATAGCTTCTTCATGACTTCTTCTATGATTCCAGTTCCCACTGGGAATGTTCTGAGTGTAACTTCAGAATACATCTTTCCTTAGCGGCACGAATTGGGCGTGGATTCCTTGATTCTAAACTGGATCAGCTCGAACATTAATTATAGCATAACCATCATTAGCGGATCCAGATCTTGAATTTTCAGGTTGAGTATTTTGGAAATTAAAACTTAGACGTTTACGAGGCATTATAATATTTCCTACGAAGCACAATTCTACAAAGCATTAATTACACCTAAAAATGTGTCAATAATCCTGGCAGATTTGATTGTATATCGATAAAACAATTATGTTCTGTAAAAATACTATAATCAGACATTTTCGCTCAAATCTTTGGCCTGACGTTTAGAAATACGCATAAAGTAGCACCATAAAAAGATACGTAACTCCGCTCCGCAAATAAGAGTACTAAAGAATAAAAAATTAATATTAACAAATTTCGAACGCGAGCATTTCAGAGTGGCGAACCTACGATCTATCCACTGGGCTATTGAAAAGACGGTTGGACAACTATATAAATATTGCTTATATAATATGTAGTATAGGATAGGATAATTTGTCTAACTATGGGGCCGTGTGGGCTAGAATACTAAAAAACAAAAAATAAAAAATAAAAAAATTGGAGGACTCGAACCCACGTCCTCCAGCGTGGCAGACCTACTCCCTAGCCACTGAGTTTTAACACTTTTCATACCAATAAAATCACAGCACATCACAGTTTTACAATTTTTTTGAGACACTCGACGACACCACGACACCATGACAAAACAAACAATCTTCCTTCAGTAGGCATTTTGTAAAAGGAAAATCTTCCTTCAGCAGGCATTTTGTAAAAGGAAAATTTTTCTTCAGTAGGCATTTTGTAAAAGGAAAATCTTCCTTCAGTAGGCATTTTGTAAAAGGAAAATCTTCCGTCAGTAGGCATTTTGTATAAGGAAAATCCTCCGTCAGTAGGCGTTTTGTAAAAGGAAAATCATCCGGCAGTAGGCATTTTGTATGTGAGCTGACATTTTTTTGTGATGTAGTCGGGGTGTCGAGTGCCTAAATAAAATGGGAAAAATGTGATGTGCAGTGATTTTATTGGTACGAAAAGTGTTAGAAAGCAGTTTGTAGTGTTCAGTGATGAAATTGAGCAGACAAAAATGGAAAAAATTGCAAAAATTTGCGCCACGGCCAAGTGACGTTTCGAAAATCTTAAAATTAATTTTCTCGAAAAGTATTGTTTTCCGCGGAAACATTTTGGCATATTCTTTCCATTTGAGGCCATACAGACATTGTAAACTTTACCCTTATTTGTTTTCGAAATAAAAAAAAAAATAATTAAATGTGTAAGAATGCCCAATGTGCAGATGCATTCATTGTCTGTTATTGTTGCAATATGCGACTAATGCTGCTAATGTTCTTCATATCATTTATTCTAGGGACCGTAACGTAACGGTTATGAATTTTTAAGTAAACATCAGATGAAATTATTTTCGGATAGTTATTTTTTTGCGCAGAAATAAAAAAAAAATGTTTTGATGTTTGTTTTTAAAATTAAAAATCAGGTAATAATTTAACAAATATATAAAAGGAGAAGTTTCTCATAATTTTTTGGTTTAAAAATTGAAAATAATTGTTTTTACGGTGCCTGTTTTACCCAAATTCTTCATGCAGTGATCCAAATTCATAGCTCCCACCGTCTTGCAGGCCACAGCGGCACATTCATCGCTTGGAGCAATTTGCGAGATAGCCAGAAATGGGCAACATGATAGATCGGGTGATATCATTCTAAATTCAAAATGGCGGACATCTCAAGATTACAATTTGATTCACAACCCCTTTGGCATGGGTATTGAATGAAAGGGTTCGACGTGAAAAATACGATAAGCTAAAGTTGAAATGATATAGTGATTTCTGTCCGAAACTAAAAAGTAAAAAAAATAAAATAAAATAAAAAAGTTTTAAGTAAAACGATTTTATATTCGTTATTAATTTGCACTTTACGGTATAAAATAACTTTTGAACCATTTTGCACTATGTATATCATGCCATAATCTGGTATATCAATCTACCTACATATATGTTACAAAACATAAAAAAAGAGGTTTAAGTAAATGTATACAGATTTTAGATTTATTTGTTCAATAATTTTATATGGTTATAAAAACGTGGGCGCTTGATTGTGCATAACTCAAAGATGTGATCAATTAGTAAATGGTTTTAATTAGAAACTCAGAAGAATACACTAAATCACATAATAAGTTAGCTATTTTATGCGCCCAC
Organism: Machimus rusticus; assembly: GCA_951509405.1. Lineage (NCBI taxonomy): Eukaryota > Metazoa > Arthropoda > Insecta > Diptera > Asilidae > Machimus > Machimus rusticus. The sequence continues at coordinate 155,010 of OX608052.1, read as the reverse complement.
GATTTTATAACCATATAAAATTATTGAACAAATAAATCTAAAACCTGTATACATTTACTAGGGTGCTCTGTCGCCGAATTTTAGTTAAAATAAAAATAATACCGACCCCAAAGTGCAAAAGGTGTACGTAATAGAAGCCAATACGAAACCGACAACAATAAAAACAACAATTACAATATTTTTGTGTATTAACAACACACATTACATTTGAGCACCCACAATAAATCAAATTTTAATAGCTGATTTTAATTTCACAACGGGTCACGTTCTTAGGAAATTTTGCATTGAATTGAAATTTATGAATAGTTACCCATATCGAACTTTATTTTATTTCGTGAACATACATTCTGTTGCAAAGCTATAGCCGCACCCAGAAAAAGTGCGGTACAATTACTCTGAATCGAGAGGGGAAAATTTGTTTTTCATCAAAAGTATTGTTGAGTCAAGCAGTCTCAGATCGTGCAAAAAGAATTTCCACATGGATGCAACAGAACGAGTAATACGGGAAAATAATGGAAAAGTGAAGAAAACTAGTGTTAAATTATTATAACCGCATTTATAATTTCATTGTTTTTCCACATACATCTACTTCAAAAATATCGATTAATAAATCAATGGCACAACCACTGTTTGCTACGACGTCCAGCATCCTTTTCGCAAAGATTCAACCTAGGGTTTCAGCTTTTCTGGGGTCAAAGAAGTCCATGCTGCCTGAATGGTGTCTTTGAGTTCATGAACTGAGCTGAACTGCTTTCCGTCCGCGTAAACTTTCCTGACCAGCCAGCCCCAAATGTTCTCCATAGGACTCAGATCGGGAGAACGTGCTGGCCAGTCAAGAGCTTGGATATTTTGTCTTGAAAACCAGTTCTTTGTTGAATTACTTACATGGATCCTGGCATTATCCTGTTGGAAAATCAAATTTCTTTCAGAATAACGCCTAATGCAAGGAAGTAATTTTTGAGACAAGACCTCCTGGTACTCGAGACTGTTCATCCGACAGGACGGAAAAGCAAGTTCGAGCGTCCCATGGCTACTAAACGCCCCTCAGACCATTAAAGATCTACCACCAAAACTTCTTGTTTGGAAAAAACGTCTTGTTTGGAAAAACCAGGCCGTCTGGAACATCAAGGTTAAATTTTTTTTTCATCTAAGAAAATTATCTAAACAATCAATCAATCAGATTTTGGTTGGGAATGAATCTATGCAAACTTGAACCACGTTTTTTGGAGTTTAATTACCAGAGATATGAGTTCGGAGGGTTGGTCATATCTGGTCCATGACCCTTCATTTATATATAAATAAATAAAAAAGTAAATACGGTGAGTGTTCTCTTTTAATATCTAAATAAAGTTTCCTGTAGGTCTGTTTAAAGAAAACTATAAAATTCGTTAGTTGAGATTTAGTCTGTAAACATTCATGTCTTACAGCTATGTGAATTTCTAGATGTCACTCTTTATGTAGATATACAAAATCATCTGGGAATTGTATAGGTAGAAGGTTTTTAGTACGGGACTTACTATATGTCTCGCAATGCAACTCTCTTAATTTTTCTGAAATTTACAAAATCAAAATAAAAACGGATCCGCCTTAAGAGAACATACATCTATGATGCTGATGTTTAAAAAGAGTTTCTTTTAAAATGACTAAGTACTGGCATTTGAGTTTTGGCATGAATTTTCGAAGCTTTTTGAGGGGAAAAATTAGGGATACCAGATATTTATAAGCAAAAGTTTATTGAATTTGTGATATTTTTTGTATTATTACTTTATTGATTTACTTATAGGTATTGATAGCAAAGAATACATGATACTTATTTGTGAAGATAGACAGATATTGCTTGCATTATTTAACTCTCTAACCAATTTGTAGTTGTGACGTAATTTTTAAGATTAAAAGCATTACGAATTGGGACCATTGAATAAAAGCCCAGAGAATATGTTCACGTTTTGTTGTATCTTCTCCTTGCGAGATCATGCATACATATGCGACAATTCATGCTGTACGATGAAGTATACTTTAAAGCTTTTATAATACTTGAAACACTTCGGTTTTGTGCCTCTGGTTCTCATTATTTTATGCTCAGGAGAAACCGAGCTAAATCAACACCGGGACCGACTCACAAATAAAATGTAGGTATTAATGAAGTTAGGCTTCGGTATTCAGTCGACTTGTGGCTGCATTTGGGTAGAGTGTTCCGTTGCTTGGTTGCTACGGAGATTTGTCCGGTTGCAAATAATAACTATTTAGTTTTGGATGAAATTTACAGTTCAAATAGTTTTTATATTAGTGGTTGCAGCAAAAAATAATTTCGCATAACGGATTGGTTGACCTTTCAATTCTTATTTAAAGGATTTATGTGTATGCTTAAAGATGGATCCCTTGAGGTAATTGCATTAATAATTTAAATGAATAAGATTTATTCCTGACATGGAAAACTTGGCTTCTAAAAGTGTTGGCAACCAGGTGTTGCTCTGTTTTTATTGTCCTTTGAAGTCTTGTTTGTGCTCAGAAGATATTGGGTATTTTTCCCCTTGCTCTGTTAAATGATGCAAGAGAGTGCAAAGTGCAGTTGAACCTTTCTTTAAAGGTTTAAATTGGTAACAAGTAACACAATAAGTTTGATCAACTAGAATAATTATGATTTTGATTACTAGTTTGGCTTCATTGCAAAAGTTGACTGTGAAAGGTGTATGCTTGTCGTTCTTTTGTGTCTATGTTGCGAAAATAAAACGTTGCCAAATTCTCTCTTATTATCTATGTCATTAATATGTTTTATGGAAATCAGAAACAAATATGTGATGAACAAATACATATATATATATATATATATATATATATAGTTGTATGCAAAATGCGAATCACAAACCAAGGACGTGAGCGCTTGGTGTCTAAAGCATTTCGGCATGTTAATATGAACTAGAATTGACGAATTTATAGACATTTACCTCCTTTCTCTCTTATGACCAGCATAAACCGCTAAAGTACTATGAAATAGTTTTGTTTTATAACGTAGGCATCCTGAAAGGATTTTTCGAAATGAAACTCATAAAGGAGTTAAAGGGGGTATACTATTTTGTATGAGACATATGAAATTATAAAATGACCTGTTATCCTTAAACATTGTATAAATATGTACATATCAGGAATATTTAATCGAAGAGACCTTAATTAGGCGCGGACGAAGTCGGAAAAAAATGCTAGCATTATATTTGTATATTATTTTTAATTTTTTAATCCTACTATTCTAAAATGTCTATTCATAACATTTAGATATCTAACATTTATAATTTTATGTACAGGGTATTGTTATTTATTACTATTATTAAAAGTGGGTTGTATAGGCTGAAGAAAGCCTCTCAAAGCAGCGCGACTTAACAGATCTTTTGTGCATACCCTTACACTAGAGCCACTGAAGTGTAGCTGCCTTATGGCGGCAAAAGGCTGGGCATTCGCAGAGCACGTGCTCTGCCGTCTCTTCTTCTTCGAGAAAGAAGCGACAATTATCAGCATCCACAATGCCTAACTTTTTGAAATGATATTTCAACGGGCATTTACCCGAGTATAGGTCCGTGATGATTTTTAGTCCCGCTTTATTTAGTGAGAAAAGAATTTCCGCTCCTTTCCAGGAGGGCTTGAAAAATCTTTTTGAATATTTGAACCCCCCTTGATTCAACCAGAGCACCGGTTTTTGCTCTTCCTCCCAACCGTTTAGGACGGAGTTTGTACAACTCCTAATCAAACCGCAGAAGGGCTCCGGCCCAATGAATGGGGTTTCCGCTCCCTGTTTTTTGAGCTTATCCGCTTATCCAGGCTAAAGTTACCTTGTTGTTACCAGTTTGGATGTAACGGAGACGCTAGAGAGCGCTTTGAGCGCCGCTTGACTATCCGTTAGTATACGAAGTCTGGCCTCTTTGAATCCTTTATCCAGAAGGGTCCTTGCGCAGATTTCAAAGGCCAGAATTTCGTCCTTCCTAGAGTCGTCGGTGTACCCATCCAGAGTTCCCGGTTGGATGTCAAGTCCGGAGTCCCTCCACCACTGTCGGTTCCTTATCTCTATCTTACCAAATACGAGGATCCCTCGGTTATTTGGTCCCGTGAGAAAATATTTAATATTTTCATGTGTCCCGTTTGACCATGAGTAAGTGTGAGATCTGATAGCTTAAATTTTAGAACACTGCCAGCTGCTTCCTCCTGAATATGGAGGTACAGCGGGGTCAGTCCTATTAGTGTAAAGCTGGGGCACGTTCTCAGCGCCTCCGTGGCTCCAAGGCAGGCAAGTCTCTGCACTTTATTACTATTGCCTCGTATGACCAAAGTATCATTTTAGGCTTCAGTCCCCAATTCGAACATTCGATGACAAGTCCACAAGGCCCGTGTGGCCTTTTCGATCGTCTTGGTTAGATGAGAGTTCCACATGAGGTGTTGGTCTAGCGTGATTCCTAGATATTTCGCCTTTCTGGACATTTCTATGCGTGTGTCCTCCAGGGTAGGCGAGGTGATATGAAAATTCCTCATCCTTGTAAAGGGGACAATTACTGTCTTTCCAGGATTGACCCTAAGGTTCCTGGTACCATTTGGATACTAAATCGAGGGCAGTTTGGGCTTTCCGACAAATCGTTCTCTCCCAGTTACCCCTGATGATGATAACTACGTCATCAGCGTATCCCTAGCACTCAAGTCCGGCGTCACTGAGATTCTGGAGAAGACTGCGCACGACAAGGGACCAGAGAAGCGGAGACAAAACCCCTCCTTGGGGCAGCCTGTACACTGTACAGGTTAATTCGGGAAGACGTGTTTAAACTTTTGTCAATCAGTTCAGCTCATTTATTATTTGTAATTTGCTACAGAGTTTGTAATGTAGGTACTACTACGAGCTACAGATGTATGTAAATTCGATGCTCTTCGGAAATTTATGCAGCTCACAGGCCGTCGCTTCCCTGTTGCTGTCCCTATAAATATATATTCTTTATTTAAGAGATTAGGGGTAGTCAGTGGCGTGGAAAAATTAGTATTTTAAATAATTTGTTTTTGAGAGTATGTACTTTAATTTATTTTGTAAAACAAATTCATCATCTAAAATCAATCAAACAAAAAATTCATTAATTTAATATTATAGTTAATCTAGTGCCTCATCGAAGGGTTTGTTTTTTAATGAAATTTTATATTTTTAGTAAACAATAAAATAGTCCTTTTGTGAAAATCCGCAAATACATTTTCAGAGGCCGCCATTTTTTTTATATTCAGAAATTAAAGTTTTGATAAGGCAGAAAGATTAACTATGTATTAAACTAATGATCTTTTCGTGTTTGATTGATTTTAACCAGTAAAATGGTATGAAGGTCACCGTAAAGCACCACTTGTGGAACGGGGTTCAACAAATACGGCGATAACTTAGTCCATAATAAATATTTTGTTTTAAAATGTTTGTGAAATAAGGTTGAAATATTATTTAAAATGCTCATATCTTCACGCCGCTGACTGCTCTTAGCCTCTTAAACAGACGGTTTCATCTATGTAGTTCCAGATGATATATATAACACACATGCATATACATTTTGTTTCAGTTCAATTCAAATTTATTTCAATTAAAACTATGTTTAATAGAAGTAATACAATTTAATGCTAGAATCTAAAATTCACTCAACTATACATATTATTACTAGGTTTGTATAAGTACCTAAATAAATAACAAATGCATATAGTTTTCCTTTTGTGTTTTCTATCCTAGCCTATTATAATTTTATAAGACGGTAAAGTACGTCCACGGATCTTTTCGAAACGGTTTTTTTTCTTTCTGTAGGGCCAATGTAGGGAAGTTTTCCGACTCGCATCGCAAAAAGCATATGGTTACGATATCCGTACCTATCTGTTGTGGGAAACTCCCAGGTTCATCGAGTGCCGGCTGTCACGGTTATCTCAGCTTTTTCAGCATATCTCATTGCGGATCCTGCGCTCGAATGTGATTATGATCTTGGTCGAGCAGCTCTCATAAAGACTTTGTAGGGAAGTCCACATGTTAATCGATTCTCTGGAGCATGTTCAAAAACTAAACTATAGTTAACCACGTGGTAATTCATAGTTGGGTCAAACCAAAGAAAGTATAGTCAAACGCAAAAATAATGTTCGGGGAGTGTAAAATAAAAAACAATTTTTCTTGTTCTTTTATGTTTTTTTTTTTATGAAATATAGATAAAGCACCTGTCAAGAGTTACCCTATCCATAACTTTGTCAAATTTTAAAATATTTTAAACTGATGATTGAATCAAAAGTAATTTGGGAAATAAATCTGATAAATATTTCCTCACAATTTTACTCATATTTAAACAGTTTGAAGATGTCTCTATTTACAATGTTTTGCGTAAAACTTTAAATACATAATAATATACAGTGTCTCGCAAAACTGATAACATGATGGTATTTAAGGTTTTTGCAACGTACTCATTAACTGGTAAGAGATATCGTAAAACTTGTTGGGTTAATATTGTAGATGTAGAGGGTAAAATTGTCTATATATGTAAATGCTCCGATATATGTATTTTGACATCCGATTGACCATTTTTGAATTATTTAGCCAGTTTGACCAAAACACGAGCGAGGGGGAATATGAGGCCAACAAGAATGTGTGACGCGATAGCGCGATTTTGATTGGTTCTTTGTTGGGTGGTCGCGCATTGGAGAACTGCCTTTAGAGAACAGCTATAAACGATTTCTTCCATGATAAATTAATATTTCAGAAAATTTGGCATAGACGAAAATCAATTGTAAATCCATGTGTACATAAAATTGTCGTTTGTTTAATAGATGTTGCGTACTGCGAAAAGTAGCGATTTATTTATGAAGACTTCTTAAAAAAAAATTTAGTGCCTCATAGTAGAATAAAAAAACTTGATGCTAAACAAAACGCTGATTTATATCATTTTCTATTTTTCAGCATTGGTTCTAGTGCTTTGAGTCTTCAAAGGTAAGTTAATTTGGAAAATATTATTTTTTTACTCTCTTCCCGTTTCACATTAAGATCCCAATAGTAAAAAGAACCATTTTTATGCAGTTTTTACGATGATTGATAGGAGAGACCCTTATGACGAAACGAATGATTCCATATTATGAATATTTGGGTATTCAACTCTTATTTTAACAAACCAAAACTATTTTTTCAAGCAGTTTATCCCTTGAGTTAACTGGATAGGAATAGATCAAAATCTTCATGTAGCCCCAGAAGTAAAAATTCATTGGATTGGGTTTGGAGATATTCATACTTAACTTCAAATTCGGGTTAATATTTTTAACTTCAATACAACTTCTAAAATATTTTTAACTACAGATATTACACCTTGGCCATTGCTTTTTCTTTATTTATTGAAGGGTACAAGACTTTCAGGAATAAATTATGAAATTTAAAATATATTATCGAGAATTCTCTTTATGTAGTGACATGTGGGACATCGAAGGGACCGGTTTTTTACTGTTCCAATTTCGAGGTGTCCCTACTAGAGAGGTTTTTATAAGGCATGGAATAAAACTAAGTAAAACTACATATAAGTAAAAATTCTATGTTACGTACATATATGCAGGGTCGGACTGAGCCGGGAGGGCCCGGGTGGCTCCCCACAAGCCCGCTGCCCGAGACTGGATAATGGTAGATGGGATACTGGGAAAATAATGAAATAAACAAATTATTAATTTATCAACGATATACCATATGTATATTATTAGGTATCTAAGTATAGTTCTAATTATATTCCAATAATATAACAAACATGAAGCTAGCCAATCAACATTTTTTGTAAAAGAGGAGAACTTTCAGCTAAGTAAGCTGTTAATAAATCGACATATATAACGAGAGTTAAAACAAACTACTGGTATCACACATCAAAACTTAGAACACCATCAATAAATTACGTTCCGTAATGAAAAACGTAATGCGTTCCGTTTCATCACACGGTACTGGCCGACCTCTCCCTATCCACTTCTTAGGGTAACACTCGTCAAACTACTGCCTAACTCTGATGCGGTAATGAGCGGGGCACCCGTCGTGTTGAAACGTTATGTTATTTCTGGTTTCATCAGGTATTCCAGCCAAAAGCTGCGACAAGAAATTTCTTAAAAATTCTTCATAATTTTCATAGTTTCTTTTAGTTTTTTAGGATTTCACTTTTGTGACTAGATTTTTATGTTTGGTGTCACATGAAGGACTTGGTTTACGTGACCCCAATAAGTTCTGTAGAAGAGCTAAGAGAAAAAATAATTAATGCAGCTGTTAAATGAAATAACAGATTTTTAAAAACAAGCTTTTATCGTATTATACTTGTCGAACCCTTTCATTTGATACCCATATCATGGAAGTGCACAAAAAAGAAAACTAGTCCGCCATATTGGATTTAGAATGACGTCACTTAGCTAACCATGCATTGTCATCCAAACTAAACTTGTATGCAAAATTTCATCGCAATCGGTTGAGGATAACTGCTTTAAAATTCAGTTACAAGATTTGACCCGAACATAGCAACATAAAAACATTGCAAGTTAAAAAAAAATTATTTAAAAAAAAAAAAAACCGCCTTCAAAAAACAGCTAGGAACTAAAAAGCAAAAAATAATTGGTAACATTTACATATACGATTTCCTACCTACTGATGTGTTTGAACTCGGTGCCAAGCCAAATAGGTCCCCCGCTACACCCCGCATGTGCGACGAACTTTCGAGCGAGCGTGGGTAGGCTGAGCGATACAACCCAAACGGGCACACACATGTGTGAAATACGTTTCGTTGTTAATTCAACTCTTTATAAGTCACTAAGTATAAGTATTGCTCATTGTTATTTTTGGACTTTGGCACCGACTTCAAAACACATCAGTAGGTAGGAAATCGTATATGTAAATGTTACCAATTATTTTTTGCTTTTTAGTTCCTAGCTGTTTTTTGAAGGCGGTTTTTTTTTTTTTTTAAATAATTTTTATTTTTTGCTTTTTAGTGGTGTTTATAAAGGCGGCCATCTTAGAATCCGCCATTTTGGTTTTTTAGTATTTGTTAGTCAATCCCTTATAATGATACATATCCTGTCAGAAAAATAATCTTCAAAATCGATCCATAATTGTTGAAATTATCGCGCGATGAAGTGAATGAAAATCAATAAAATTCAGTCATCCCCTAATTTTCCACCCTTTGAAGTGGAATATTTTAATGAAATTTAAATGGGACCACTTGTGAGGCATAACCTATCCATTAAAAAAAGAATTATTAAAATCGGTCCACAATTGACGGAGAAATCAGGTAACAGACATAGAAAAAAGATTCCGACGAATTCATAACCTCCTCCTTTTTTGAAGTCGGTTAAAAAAGCTTATAAAAATTTTTCTTATGCAGTAAATTATCGACTGTTATACCTTTTTAGATAGCTTATTAGATGAGGAAGTTTTATAAAAAACTTGTACGTTTAGAGTCTCAGTATTTTTATAAGCTACATAGCATTTTAACCCAAGTAACGTTAATATTCTCAAATAAATTAAAAACATTTTTAGTCATAGCTATTAGTTGTTAGGCATTTATTGGTGTTTTGTGGCTAAGTCCTCTAAAAATAAAAATTAAGTTGAATGACATTCGACGAGACATTTTTGTAAAAAAATATGGTAAAGGAGCAAAATCTACTAAACCATATAAGATACCTACTTTATTAAAAAGTTTAGAACACCGAGTAATCGGTTCATTTAGACCGTAATTAGTTCTATGTATAGGAATTTTAAGAAAAATGCCACGGGTTCTTAAGGAAGTTCCAGGGCAGTAAATGTTAAACAACGATAAAAGGTCAGAAGAAATAACACAACAATAAAAACACATAATAAATTAATAATTAATTAATTAACACATAATAAATTAAATATTAATTTAAATTAATAACATCTGGTAACCAAAGTCTCATGAACGAAAAGGCAGTGAATAATTGCTAGCCAGTTAAAGTCACATAACCGTGATGCCGGCTGATTGTTTTATTTTATTTTTTGTTTTTCGAATTTCCAAATAAGAAAAAAGTCGAGTATTCGATATCTCAAATAATTCAAAATAAGTCGAATATTCGATTTTTCGAATTATAGTACTATTCTATTCGATTCGAATACTATTCGAACAGCTCTAATAAAAATACAAAAAACATTTGTGAATTCGCATTTTGATAAGCTTTGAGGCTTTAATTTTTACTATTTTTTTGGAAAAACTCGTTTTTTGTTTAAAATCACCGCCATTTTATTACATATTTATCAATAAATATTAATAATCCTAGAATGCTGGCGGTACAAAAAGAAGTAACAAAATTTGCATTAGTTGTGGTACTTTATTTCTTTCTTTCTTTCTGTTATTATCCCAACATGTTTATACATATAACATAATGAAGTACCTACATATATGCTTTTTTAACTTCTCACCATTTTCTGAAGTTTGGTTCTAGAATTTTATAATTTGTAATAACTTTTGTTCAAATGCATCGATTTTAATTTGTGTTTGTCTTAAAGTCTCATGTTAAAGCGACTTCTACACTCATGATTGTGATGTCAATCGTACTTTTTTCGATGATGAAACTATATATCTAAGCATTGTATAATTTTGCTAGAAAAAATTAATTCAAGATCGAGTGAGCTGTTACGTTCCTAACTTTATGCCATATTGTCAAGATGAATAGTTATAGTATACCCAATCATGTGGTTTTCGTTTGGCTCTCTTATTTTTATTTCTACTAAGAAAGGCTGCTTACTTTGAATTAAGAGTTGCAGCTGAAGTAGAAATGTTTAAATTTGTGTGGGAGGAGCTTCGGCTGCCAACCATTTCTAAAAAAATGTCCGCATTGAGGACTTTCTTTTCTTTCTTCCACCTGCACCGAGTAAAAAGCCCCAGACGCTTTTGTAGAAAAACAGTTTTTTTTTAATTTTTCGCTTCTGCCCCCAAAACTGACCCCTAAATTGAAATTTAATTTTTATGACATAAGTATGTAGCTATAAGTGTGTTAAATTTTAGCTCCCTACGTCTAATACTTATGTAGTCTCTGAGAAAAACAAAGGTGATTCCGTTTTGTCCATTTTGGTATGGAATACTAAAAATAAAAAACTTTTATATGAAAAATGTTTTTCAATTCATTACAGGAAGTGTAGTTCTAAAATAAATTCCGGAATTCTCAAATATCTGATGAAATACACATCGGATCGAAAAAACAAAAAATACCAAACTGACGGCAAAGGCAAGCACTGAAAACGGGCAATTGCTAGTGTTAGATTTATCTGGACTAACGAGGTTATGCCCAATGCTAGCTATAGTTAGTTCACTGTACATGTGAACAGCACATTTTGCGGCCTATTGTACCTAAGCTCCTACTACTATTAAGTTACCGAAGAATATATGCACATAAGTAGTGTATCGCCTAACTGCAAAAAGTTCAATAAACATTTCGTCATTCCAAAATTTAAAAAAATTCAAATGGATTGAAAATTATGTGATCTAGAATTATTTTACTTATTAACTTTAGTTTAAAAAATTTAAAATTTCCTGTCTGAGCAAGTAAAGAGCGACTTCGAACAAAACCAAGCTAACTTATTCAGAAGCACATATGTTTCGCATGGTCAATTAAATAATTACGTAATTTAACGAGAACTTCTGAATGGTCTTTTATTTTTCGCCGCTTCTCACAATTGTTCGAAACGTTAACAGCGAGATTACTGAGAGTGCCCATTTTAAGAAAAATAAAAAAGAAACAATCTCTTCAAATTAAATTTGTTTACGAAAAAAACACATGAACCAGCATCTGGTTATTCATTGCAAATTTTAATAGCTAGAAATATTTAATATTAATAATATAATTGTTTTCTAAATTAGTTTTATGTGAATCATTGAATCTTCTTTTCGTTTAAAAAATTATGAATTTGTTTCAAAACTTGCAAATTCAAGTAATTATGGCTTAAGATTGAGATATAAGACTGAGCTCGTAATACTAAATTACAAAAATACAATTCAGTGGGGCGAAGAAAACTCCGCTACGGCAAGTACCCTATTTAAGAAGCTTCGGGAAAGTATTCTCGTTAAAATGTACAAAGCAAGGAAACAAACACAAATAAATGATTTCTTTTTTTTTAAAAAAATACTGATTAACCCTTAAGAAATAATAAGGGTTCAATGTAATTTATTTATTCGCGAAGAATCCACCATTGGTAGAAACTCTTAAAAGTACAATTTACTTTTCAAAACATATGTTATTCTGATCACTGCCTTAGGCCCGATATGCTATAGCGAAGAAAGGATGATGGGCATTTTTCTATGGAATTTGGGTTTAGAATCAACAGAATTGAAATAAGGGTCAATTTAGCAGGTATGCATACGTACAGGTCGGGTCATAATGTATGACACTATTTTCCTAGGCTATATCTTTGGAATAAAATAAAAAAAAATAGCGGTTTTTTTTCGAATGTTTTGTTTGGATATTCAATTTTTTTCCCGTCATGTTTTGAAAATGTTAACGTTTAAGGCGTAAACACCACTCTAGCAACCGAGAAAAGGGTCTAACTTTGACGACTTATTTTGAGAGTATGGAAAAAGGAATAGGATATCTTCTCAGAGAGTTTATTTAACATACACTTGTACGCAAGTGTAAATGAGGTATCAAAATTAATTCGACATCGATCCATGCAATGGTGTTTAATTAATCTTTTCTCTCAGCTTGAAAAAAAGTTGTTTCGAGAAAAACGCGTTTTACGAGCACTTTAATCCTTGAAATTTTTTCACCTCTAGCTTCCGGTACCTGCACCATACTTTTGACCACGTTAATGCTCGTCTATCGTACTCTACTGTTTAAGCCAAAAACAAAAAATCGATTTTTCTAAAATCCTAGAGTGGTGCTACCCCTTAAGCGGCCGCCGCCATTGTTGATAACCATTTGGGCTCGCTTTATGGCATTTTCCATGGTTTTTTTTTCAAAACTTCGAGCGATAAGTTCTCCATTTCTTGACGGATGTTCTCACTGACATATAGAAACTGGACTGCTAACACGCGTCTGAAAAACGAGACCATTTTTAGCCAAGGCTCAAATCTTTCAGGAAAATTTTGGCAATTAAAATGCTCTAAAAACCCGCACAATTATATTTAAACACAGCTAAATAATAAATAATTAAGTTGTCACAAATCGATTTCTGTTGAATCTCGCTCAATTTTTAGTATTTTCATAAAAAGGCCCCTGAAAATAATCAACGGGGTATCAACGAACAACAGAGATAGATATAAAAGTTAGTGTTGCTACTTTTGTCTAACCTTCACATTTCACGTATATGCCAACATAATCTAAAATATGCGACGCAAAGTGCCGAAGCCATCTGTTGGTCATCGTTAAACTATTGCAACAGCCGATTTTAATTTGGTTTTTATTCTATTACTTTTGTGTAATTTGCGTTTTTTTCAGCACAAATAATTTTAATACGAAGAAAAAAGTGTTATGAAGTGGAATGGATTTATCGGGGATGCACTATTTTCATTCGAATACCAGAATAAAGTGCCATGAAGTTGTCTGCCTGGGGTATCAACGGGGGAGCGAGATAGTTAGATTTCGGCCTAAATTTGATCTCGTTTTTGAAGTGAGTTTTTAGCCAGGACCAGCAGTCCAGTTTCTATATGTCAGTGGATGTTCTCCTTCCTTGAGGGCTGCCAGAGTCTGATGCTTGTGTATATAAACCCGTGTCTTAAGGCCGGAACAGAATGTGTAGCTGCAGCATGTGGTGCATGTAGTAACACAAGCTGTCAAAAGTAAAAACCACAGGTTTCCATATAAGCCGTCACAATGTGTAGCTGTAGCTGTAGCTGAAAAATCGGAACATAATGTGTAGCTGTAGCGTGTGGCAATGTAGTACCACACGCTGTAAAAAGTTAAAACCACAGGTTTTCCATATAAGCTATCACAGTGTGTAGCTGTAGCTGGTAGTTGTACCTGTAGCTCAAAGTAGGCATGTACCTAAGTAGTCGGGAAAAAAGGGGAATTATCGTTCATGTACGAATAGGCGACTATTTGTTTTTATGATTTCTCGTTTAAATTGCATTATTAGTGGCTCCGGGATGCTAGCACCTCATTGGTAGAATTTTAGAAAACCAATTATACCATCTAAAAGGTCAGAAAATGGTCATAAAAGGTCAATTAGTTCCATTAATTGGTCAGGTACAGAAAATTTTTAATCAATTGTTTAAGTTTTTCAAGGTCATGTTAGAAAATGTTAGCACCTCATTGGTGGAATTTTAAAAAACCAATTATACCTACTGAAAGGTCAGAAAATTGTCATAAAAGGTTTCATTAATTGGTCAGTGCTGGAAATTTTTTTATCAATTGTTAAAGTCTTTCAAGGTCATATTAGTAATTGTTGCATCTCTTGCTTGATATCTTTGTCTACTTTCTTCAGAACTGGATAATACAATATTTTCTCATCATTAAATATGTATAAGTCTTCATTTATTTAGTCTCTTAAGTCTTCCCTTAAACTAATACTGTTCGTTTTGTCACTAAACATTCAATTCTATATTCATTAAATTTTATTTTTTATAAAAATTGTTCAAAAATCTGACACTATGCATATTCTCAATAAAAATATATCTTTATTTGCTATAAAAAAAGCGGCGACATATTTTAATTTCACATATTAAAAAAATAACATAATTGCTTAAAGGGGAAAATAAATATAACTTTCGAGACCTGTATTATTAGTCATAAGCACAAATAACAAATAATAATTGTCGGAACTAATAATTTATTACTCTGCTAACTAATATTATTAGTGCAGTGGACTAATAATTATTATTTAATTTACAGAATCACTTTACTATTACTCCATACTTTATTAGTTCTAATAACTACAAGTCTATTAGTAGTAGACTAATTGTTTTATGAAACAGGGTCTAGGAATCCGGAATCCACTTCAGCAACGATGACGAGGTGAAAGAATATTTGACCAATTTCCGATATAGAAGTGAACATAAATGTTGCTGAATTTTTTAAGTTTTCTCAATCCTATATCTAGCATCGTTAAGCTTTTCGAAAATTATGAAAGTGAAATTAAGAAAATCATTCATTGGGTGAAGGGTTAGGGTTATAAAACGTTAATAATAATTGATAAAAAAGTGTCCTTCACTGACCAATTAATGAAACTAATTGACCTTTAATGACCTTTTTCTGACCTTTTAGATGGTACCAATGAGGTGCTAACATTTTCTAACATAACCTTGAAAAACTTAAACAATTGATTCAAAATTTTCTGTACCTGACCAATTAATGAAACTAGTTGACCTTTTATGACCTTTTTCTGACCTTTTAGATGGTATAACTGGTTTACTAAAATTCCACCAATGAGGTGCTAACATTTTCTAATGACCTTGAAAAACTTAAACAATTGATAAAAAATTTTCTAGCACTGACCAATTTATGGAACTAATTGACCTTTTATGACCATTTTCTGACCTTTTAGATGGTATAATTGGTTTTCTAAAATTCCACCAATGAGGTGCTAGCATCCCGGAGCCATTATTAGTTGCTTATAAAATTTTTAGGGCATCGCGATGCAATTTTCCTTAAATTTATTACTATCATATTTAAAGATGTATAATTTTGAATGTGATCTGTTGGCATAATTTGCAGAACGATGTGCCCAAATGATTTACTTCTTTAAAAAAAAACTCATTAATCTAGTTTCCAAAATTTCCTTTGCATCCTTTTTCTAGGGAAATAGTTTGCAAAGTGTACCTGAAATACCAAGAAATAATTTAAAAAAAATCTAATATTCTTGCAAATATCCCTTTCCTTGAGAAATTGTTACCTGAAATACCCTTTTGGGAAAGGATTAATGTAGAGTTTTTTTATTACTTTAATAATTAGTTGTATTTAAAAATTGCTTACTGTATATAGTACAATATATTTTGCACGTACCTACTATAAGTACTAACGACATATGTACATATAAAAGAAGGAATCATCGCTCAGATGTACATATCACTTCATTTTCAGTGTTGTAATAAGGAGGCTTGTGTGCGTATGGCTTGTACCTGCAGAAAAGATGCCACTTTCTCTCTTTTTCTCTCTCTTTTGTAGCTCAGCTACAACTACCAGCTACAGCTACATGCTACACATTGTGACGGCTCATATGGATATCTGAAGTTTTAACTTTTCACCACTTGTGGTACTACATGTAGCGCTGCTAACCGCTACATGTTACGGCTACAGCCACAGCCACAGCTACAGCTACGTACTACACGCTACACATTCTGTTCCGGCCTTTATAGATATAAGTCTACAGCGGTCAAATCGGGTGATCTTGCTAGCCACTACAAACCGCCAAAACACGATATGACAACCGGGAAACGCCTTTTTCAAGATGTTGGTTGTTTCTCGTGCAGTATACGCCGTTGCTCCGTTCTGCTGGAAGCACATGTCATCCAATCTCAATTTATTCAATTGAGGAATGAAAAATTCATTGATCATGTCTCTTTAGCGCATACCATCCAACGAACACGTCAACGACGGAAACGACAAAATTTTCAGAAAGCTATATATGATCCAAAGTGGCACGAAGCAATTGCAAATGAATTAAGGTCTATTATTGAATATTGAGAGAGGAACATCGAATTTAGTTGACCGTCCCAAAGATGCTCATATTATTGGAAGTCAGTTTGTACTCGCTCACAAATATGGAAGCGATGGAAAAGGATACTCCCAGAGGCCAGGGATTGACTTTAATGAAAATTTTTCGCCAGTAGCTAGAATAGGTTCCATACGTCTAATTATTTCGATTTCTGTGCCCTTTGGATTCAAGATACGCCAACTTGATACCTATAGCTACTGCATTTCTAAATGGTGATTTGGATGAAGTCATTTATATGGAGCCTCCTGCATTGATAAATCAGAGATCAACAAGCTAAACTGGATCTTCAAAGTTCGAAGTGTGGTGCTTAAGTTGCCTTTTATTTCCATTGCTTTTACTTTTGTAAGCTCTTCTTGATGCACGAATATTAGAAAAGAGTCTTTTAAATTATTTTAATGGATTTCCGGAAATGACAGAATATCTGACAAATAGATATGAAACGCGAAACGCCATCTCCAGTTCGTAGTTGCAACTACTTTTCATTATATTGTCTGCCTGGGTAAAAATATTTTCAAAATATAAACAATTTTAGCTTCAATTCTTTTCTCATTAATTAATTTTTAAATGTCGTACTATGTTTCACTTTATTTCAGAGATGAATGTGAAAAGAAAAGGGAGGATGCATTTCAGGAAGTAATAACAAGTTGTCGATCTCTTTCTAAATATGAGCCATCAAGCTTCAAAAGTGCTATTCCTCAAGCACTTTCTGCCTTTATTGCTGCTTCTTTCCATATTGTGATTGGAATCGCCTTAGCCTATTCTGCAATTTTAATTCCACAAGTAGAAGAAGAGACTAGCGATTTAATATTATCCAAAACACAATCTTCATGGATTGGTATATGTTATTTTTTATATAAAATCTCATTAAGTAACGTTTCCATTATACATATTGTAGCATCTATTATTGTAATTGCTGTTCCTGTTGGATGCCTTTTTGCCGGGATTTTAATGGAGTGGATAGGACGTTTGAATACAATAAAATTAGCTGCATTACCCTGCATTGCTGGATGGATTCTGATTGCAGTTGCAAATAACTTTTACGTATTACTGTTTGGGAGAATTTTGACAGGATTTGGCTGTGGTAAATATGTTTTTATTATCTTTTTTATATTTGTACGTTTAATCTTCAATAATTTATTTTCAGCAATTGGCACAAGTCCAGCAATTGTTTATATAACTGACGTTGCAAGGCCTGATTTAAGAGGATCACTCATCTCTACAGCTCCGACAATTGCATCATTTGGTTAGTAAAAGTTGTATATTATATGCCTTACATATACATATATATGTATGTGTTAACTCAACCTGTTGAGAACTTAAATAGATAACTTTATTGATATTTTATTTTTTCATAAGAATATAAGTTCTTACAGTTTGTGCTGTTATTATAAATAAGTCATACATTTGATAGTTTTGATAATTAATGCACAGCATTCTATGTCGTATAACACGCGGTAAAAGTGCTAATTACCGTAATTTTTAATTTAACACGCAAATATGTTTACCTACTGGAATTTTAATAACTTACCAGCCACATTAAAAAACTCATTAGGCTCTCAAACTTTGTATTTACTTATTCAAAATTAGCGGCAATAAATCAGTCATCAATAAATCAGTCATAACCGTTCGTATCACTAGACCATCAGTAACTCCCACCAGGAAATATAGGGAGATCTCCTTAAAGGAGGTTTGGCAAATGTTCTTATGAATTTGAAAAAATGTTCTAATAGCTTGAATAATGGAAATTGTTTAACAAATAGTTCTTCTCATTTGCAAATTGTTCCACATCCTGTTTGCAGTTTCACAGTAGTTTGAACAATCAGAATTGCTGAACTACTATAAAATGACCTCCACTTTTAGAAACGAATTATTTTGACGTTATTAATTAAAGTCAAAGGTAACTAAATTGAATTTATGAAAATTTTAAAAGTTTTATAATCAATATATTTTAAGATGGAATCTTTGGAACACTTTATTTTTTCGCAATTGTACTTTGGCTAACACCTTTAGCATCTAAAACCACTATTTCAGCCCTCAAAGACTCGCTTAGTTCCTTCATTTTGGGCATTTTAGAACCGTCAACACTTCTAAACAGAATAATCACAACCGCTTTACCGAAATCACCTCAAACCGTCTTGTTCCTTTCTTGAATGGGTGTAATCTTACTTGCATGATAGATCCTATCATGTCTCTTTTCGTGGTTCCTTGTCGAGAAGTATTTTGGCTACGTCAGGTGTCCCTCAGGGTAGTCATCTTGGACCTCTTCTGTTTATTCTTGCTATCGATGATATCACTCACCTGTTGAAATCTTGCAATATTCTTATTTATGCTGACGACATGAAGATTTTCCGTCGTATTGAGAATATAAATGACTGCGAGTTGGTTCAAAACGACTTAGATACTTTACAGTCCTGGTGCTTGTACAACAATTTGGAACTTAATATTTCTAAGTGCGAAATTATTTCATTTTATAGACGGCACAATCCCTTTAATTTCGACTACTCCTTATCTGGCTGTTCTCTTCGTCGTGTTGACATTGCGCGTGACCTTGGCATTCTTCTGGATAGAAAACTTGACTTTGCTGAGCATATTAATTACATGGTTTCCAAGGCTTCCGCTTTGTTAGGATTTGTAAAAAGATGGTCTCGAGAATTTAATAACGTATCTATATACAAGCAGTTATACATTTCTCTAGTTAGGCCTATCCTGGAATACGGTAGTCTTGTTTGGTCACCTTATTATGCAATTCATGCTAATAGAATCGAGTCTGTCCAGAAAAAATTTGTTAGGTTTGCGTTGAGAAACTTGCCTTGGGATAATCCTCATATCCTTCCTCCTTACAAAGACCGCTGTCTGTTGCTTAGCATGCACTCGCTTCAAGAACGTCGTGTTGTGGCGGATGTCACTTTTATCCACCAGCTGGTTAATGGTATAGTTGTTTCTCCGTCTTTGAGAATCTTATTCATTCCCAGACAGAATCCTCATAACCTTAGAAATGTGCCTTTGTTCCAAATTAGTACATCTCGAACTAACTATGGGTACTTCCAACCCAGTAATCGTATGTGTTTGAATGTTAATATGCATGCCGATTTGTTTAATAATTGTATTAGCAAGCATGTGTTAAAAAAGTCGTTGTTTGATCGATTTGCATGTGACGGTTTGGTGGGTGTTATTACTAACACCGGGCCAAATGATGATCAGTTTCATGCAAGAGATTAATTTTCTCTGAAGCTTGAACTAAGCTGATGGTCCTATTAAAAAAAATAATAATAATAACAACTTGTCGGATAGAACTCAGTTACATAAAAGAGCAAAAAATTAAGGAAGACTTCAATTTTTATAGTTAATGCTACTTTACAACCGGGAAACCCCAGTAATAAGACGGCGTCGTTACGATCGAACACCAGGTATTTTAACTTTTCGTGGAACTCATATCAACTGCGTCTACATACCGATATTCGAGGGTGCCTAATACTTTTGAACAAGGCTGTACAAACATTGCAAGTTAAATAAAAGCTTGTAAAATAGTTTCACTTAGTGTAAGTTTGGCTTATCGATCGTTATCGATTTTTACTTGAATGTTTTTTTTTGGACTGTATAAGGACTTCGTTACGCTACATGCGCTATACGCTAGCTACCCCGACTAGCAAACGAAATATATGTAATAGCACACATGCCTAGTTACTAACAGTGTCTCTAATTGTATAAAAATAAAACTAGCTTGAAACACCCGCTTCGCTGGGTTATTTAATGAATTTTATAAATTTTCTTTCGTTGCACACTTCTTCTTATAAACTGAAGCATGGTCATCACATTTCGTCTTATATAGTCTCATTTTAATACTTTTAAATATATTTTAGAATTTTGCAGTGCGTTGTTAACCAATTAGAATCATTTTCACTGATTTAAAACATTTAAATATATTTTAGAATTTTTCAAAATGTTTTCGAAATTTCCAGAACAATTCAAAACATTCTAAACCGATTCGATTCATTTTTAAGTCTCGAAATTTGTTGAACAATCCAGAACATTCTACGGGCCGATTAGTATTTTTTTAAAAATAATTTTAAACATTTAAATATATTTTAGAACTTTCCAGATCATTCTGAAATTTATAGAGCAATCCAGAACATTCTAAACCAATTGGAATCATTTTTAAAGAAAGTTATCGAACTTTTGAGAAATTTCTCGAATCTCCTAGTCAGTTCTAGAAAGTTAATGAACTTTAGAGAAATTTCTCAAATCTTCTAGACAGTTCCAGAAAGTTATCGAACTTTCGAGAAAATTCTAAAATCTAAAATGTTCCAGAAAGTTATCGAACTTTCGAGAAATTTCTCAAATCTTCTAGATAGTTCCGGTAAGTTGTCGAACTTTCGAGAAATTTCTCGAATCTTCTAGAAAGTTCCAGAAAGTTATCGAATTTTCGAGAAATTTCTCGAATTTTCTAGAATGTTAATGTTCCAGAAAGTTATCGAACTTTCGAGAAATTTCTCAAATCTTCTAGATAGTTCCAGAAAGTTGTCAAACTTTCGAGAAATTTCTCGAATCTTCTAGATAGTTCCAGAAGGTTATCGAACTTTCGAGGAATTTCTCAAATCTTGTAAAAAGTTCCAGAAAGTTATCGAACTTTCGAAAAATTTCTCTTCTACGCCATTATGATTCTCAACGGTTCAATTGGAGTCACACATTTTCGAAGTTGACTTTTTCCAACCCCCATATCTTTTACACCCTTATAGCTATCGACTCACAACCACCATAGTGCACGATGGGAACCTTGGGGCTACTACCCCACAGAAACACTTTTCATCTGTGATGTGTAGTTTTGGCTGCAGAGTGAAATATAGGCACACACACGTCCATTTTTATATATGTAATAGATAATTGGTAAGAAACGATCCCTTTCGTTCCTGATAAGAAAAAATAAGATGTTATGAAGCACTATTTCCTAAAATATAATATGTACATATGTTACGTCTGGTAATTCAAAAACTCAGCCATAATTTAGCTACAACTCAGCCATAATCCTCAGTTATCGGTGGTAATTGTAATGAAATCAACTGATATTCTTGCACTTATTTGGTCTAAATATGTTTGTTTCAATCCAAAGAAAGATATTAATACGAATACATTTGTTTCATTTTTATTCTTTAGGAATGATAATTGCATACATCAAGGGAGCTTTTATGAGTTGGCGTTTAGTTGCTTGGCTAAACATAATTTATACGATCCTTCCAGTAGTTGCCATCCAATTTTTCGTACCAGAATCACCGGTGTGGTTAGTTTCTAAGGGGAGACTTGAGGATGCCGCAAAATCACTAAACTTTTTGTATAAAGCTTACCCACAACCTGAACATTTAGTTTGTATTACGAATAAATATACCAGTAATTTATAATAAATGTATTTCTTGTCGTTTTAGGATCAAACTTTGGCTGAAATGCATCTTAAAGCCCTCCAGAGAGAGCATGAAAATAAAGTCGCACAAAGAATGAGAAATCTCTCTAAAACCGATTCTTCGGTAGTCAAGCACAATAAATGGTCAGAGTGCAAGTTAGCCGGATTTTTTAAACCAACTGGATACAAGCCACTTATTGTACTTTTTTGGTTGTTTTTAATCCAACAGTTCAGCGGAATATATATTACTCTTTTTTATGCAGTGACATTTTTTCAAGTAAGTAAGCTTTTTCTAGTCAAAATTGAAGATATGAATGAACATTTTTTAGGAAGTCGGCACGGACATTAATGCTTACACAGCTTCCATTTTTGTTGGTGTAACTCGATTTCTTATGTCGTTGGGAAACGCATGGTTGCTTAAGAGATTTAAACGCCGGCATCTAATTATGACCTCATCACTTGGGATGGCAGCTTGTATGTTTATATCGGGCGCTTTCACACTTTGGCTTAAGCAAGGGGTAACCACGATGTATCAGGTTCCTGTTATTTGTTTTATGTTATATGTGTGCGCTTCAATGATTGGACTTTTAAGTATTCCGTGGACAATGACAGCTGAATTATTCCCTACAGACATTCGAGGTATAGGCCATTCAATTTCATATTCAATGGCTAATGTACTCATGTTTTGTGCTATTCAAAGTTTTCGAACAATAACTGATTTTCTTGGAGGTGCCTACGCTATTCAATGGTTTTTCGCTGCAGTATCAGTAACCGGGTTTTTCTTTGCTTTAATATTCCTTCCAGAGACACATGGAAAAAAATTGTCAGAAATTGAGGACTATTTTAGTGGTAAAAGAAAAAAAGATACTATTAACATAAAAAGTCACAGCTCAAAGAGAATAAATAATCCAAGTACGGTTCTTGAACCTGTAAAGGAGGCCGAAAAAATGATAAAAGAAAATGATATTGTTTAATCTTTTTGTTTCAGTGCTATCGTTCTATGATCATTAATTTAGTGCATATATTATTAAGTAACTGTTATAGTGAATCTAAAACATCATTTTTTATTATTCTTGTACTTATTATGTGTTCTTAATATTTCCTTTTTTTTTAAATTCTACAAACTTAATTTTTGTCGAACATAATTTAATTCTCAAGTTGTCATAATGCCTGCTTATAAAAATAAGGTCTCATATGTAAAGTTAGAGCTAGTTTTTTTTAGAGCTTGATTTTTGATATAATTTCATTAGTGAATAAGCGCATAAAAAGTTCGTAATGGTGCGCGCACCAATTAACATTGTACAAATGAAGCAGGAGTAAGGTAAACTGACAAAATGTGATTATAAGCTCTCTTTCCTTAACCTTTATTATGTTGTATGAAATAAAAATAATTCGGGAAAACACAAAGGTACTAAGTATCACAATCAATAGACTAAATAAGTTCCAACGATTGTGGAACTAGCTAAGAAGAGCATTATACATATGTACATACATAATTTATAAGTGTTCGAGACACCTTTAAACGGGAATAATTTAAAGAAAAAAAAAGAATATTCCACAATAAAAGGGGGTTTAATTTTTTATAAAATAATAAATTTTTTACCTTTGGGAATCTTTTTGTACACCTAACCCCAATAGATTTTAAAAACGAAATTTTTTGGAGAGCTCTATCAAATAAAATAAATTTCTTTAACTTTCAGGCAGCGCGTTTTTGTTAAGGATTTCCTTGGCCGATTCTTTGCGAACAGCATACCACTTTGACAACAGGAACGGAAAAATTTTCCTTGAGCATTCCCTGAGTGTTTTTTTTACATAGGTTTTGTATGCGCCGAGAAATTTCTTGGCAACAGCATAATAGGCTTTAACTGCGCATGCCTGAAGAGATTTCCTCCCTCCTACTAACAGTTCGAGACGCTCGATCTTTTGACAATATTCCAAGTTATTCTCCTCCAGGCAGTAGGCTCTCTTCATAAATTGCAACCAGGGATAATCAACATAATTGCAATTAACAATGTTCACGTCATACATGATTACGATTTGGAAGGTGTCGAAACTATCGAAACTATCGAAAACTATCGAAACTATCGAAAACTATCGAAAACTATCGAAACTATCGAAAACTGTCGAAACTATCGAAACTATCGAAACTATCGAAAACTATCGAAACTATCGAAACTATCGAAACTATCGAAAACTATCGAAAACTATCGAAAACTATCGAAACTATCGAAAACTATCGAAACTATCGAAACTATCGAAAACTATCGAAGCTATCGAAACTATCGAAAACTATCGAAACTATCGAAACTATCGAAAACTATCGAAACTATCGAAAACTATCGAAACTATCGAAAACTATCGAAACTATCGAAAACTATTGAAACTTTCGAAACGATCGAAAACTATTGAAACTATCGAAACTATCGAAAACTATCGAAACTATCGAAACTATCGAAAACTATCGAAACTATCGAAAACTATCGAAACTATCGAAAACTATCGAAACTATCGAAACTATCGAAAATATCGAAACTATTGAAACTATCGAAACTATCGAAAACTATCGAAAACTATCGAAAACTATCGAAACTATCGAAAACTGTCGAAACTATCGAAACTATCGAAACTATCGAAACTATCGAAACTATCGAAACTATCGAAACTATCGAAACTATCGAAAACTATCGAAACTATCGAAAACTATCGAAACTATCGAAAACTATCGAAACTATCGAAAACTATCGAAACTTTCGAAACGATCGAAAACTATTGAAACTATCGAAACTATCGAAAACTATCGAAACTATCGAAACTATCGAAAACTATCGAAACTATCGGAAACTATCGAAACTATCGAAAACTATCGAAACTATCGAAAACTATAGATACTATCGAAACTATCGATAGATTCGATAGTTTCGATAGTTTCGATAGTTTTCGATAGTTTCGATAGTTTCGATAGTTTTCGATAGTTTCGATAGTATCTATAGTTTTCGATAGTTTCGATAGTTTTCGATAGTTTCAATAGTTTCGATAGTTTCGATAGTTTTCGATAGTTTCGATAGTTTTCGATAGTTTCAATAGTTTCGATAGTTTCGATAGTTTTCGATAGTTTCGATAGTTTTCGATAGTTTTCGATAGTTTCGATAGTTTCGATAGCTTCGATAGTTTTCGATAGTTTCGATAATTTCCGATAGTTTCGATAGTTTTCGATAGTTTCGATAGTTTCGATAGTTTTCGATAGTTTCGATAGTTTCGATAGTTTTCGATAGTGTCGATAGTTTCGATAGTTTCGATAGTTTTCGATAGTTTCGATAGTTTCGATAGTTTTCGATAGTTTCGATAGTTTCGATAGTTTCGATAGTTTCGATAGTTTCGATAGTTTCGACAGTTTTCGATAGTTTCGATAGTTTTCGATAGTTTTCGATAGTTTTCGATAGTTTCGATAGTTTTCGATAGTTTCGATAGTTTCGATAGTTTTCGATAGTTTTCGATAGTTTCGATAGTTTTCGATAGTTTTCGATAGTTTTCGATAGTTTCGATAGTTTCGATAGTTTCGATAGCTTCGATAGTTTTCGATAGTTTCGATAATTTCGATAGTTTCGATAGTTTCGATAGTTTTCGATAGTTTCGATAGTTTCGATAGTTTCGATAGTTTCGATAGTTTTCGATAGTTTCGATAGTTTCGATAGTTTCGATTTCGTTTTACAACTATTGACCAGAGGCTCTCTGCATGGTATAAGCCCCGACTTTTTGCAAGCCAGCTTGGTGTGTCGATATTTTTGTCGTCCCATTTCAAAACTGTCTTAGACACTCGGACAGCAGCTTTGTCTTGTTGGAAAAGGAAATCCAAACCATACAAATCTTCTGCTCGCTGAACCATAACGCTAAAAGCTGAATATGAATTTCGGAACTCATTTTTCGTGAAACAAGTGCAATTTCCGTACTCCAATTAGAAGCAAAGCCAACCCTCACCAACATACTTCCTCCACCAAAGGTACAGTTCGTTCTTACTTCTTCATTTGGGGTATTTCTGAGTATTTTATAAAGCTAATTTGTTTTGCAAGGGTGAATTTAAAATGCGAATACGGTATAATATGTAGTTTTTGTCCGCCATGTCCCACAAATTTTTCAACTTTAAACGCAGTCAATCAACTTTTCCACATCTATATTGCCGAAAAGGTCGCTCGCTATTAGTCCTAAAAATCAAACCGGCGCGTTTTTGAGCGACCTGGTCGCGCGAGGTCGCGTCGCATTGCTTGGCGGCAGCGCTTATTATAAACAGATATGCGAAAGCAATGTGTTTGATTTGGCAGCGAATGGCAGCAGCTGGCAGCGATTGGCAGCATCGCTTGTGGCAGCGCTTAGCGTAAACACACCCTACAATCGCTTGCAACCGAGTGTTCGAATTGGAAGCTATTAAAATGCTTGTGACTCAGCATTTGGCATTTAAAAATTAAAAAAATAGCCCTTTCTATGGTTGAATGGTATTATTTGTTAGATAGCTCTGCAGTTAGAAACCGACTATTAAGATAGCAAACCAGGAGATTTCACGTTCATCCGATTTATAGAAATCGAGAGCAGAAAGGAGAGTTTCATGCTTTTTTCCAGAACTAAAATCTGATGAAGAAAAATGTTTTGAATACTTCCGGATGAATTTATCAACTTTTAATTATGTAAGTACTAAAAGCAATCGCACCGGAAATAAAAAAGCAAGGTCCTAATTTTCAGCAAGCAATATCATCTGAAGAAAGATTAAAAATAACATTGAGGTGAGTATCATCATTTCTTTTTATTAAATATAAATTATATATGTATGTATATTATATTAAACTAGCTGACCCGTACCCGGCGTTGCCTGGGCACAACTACCCCTAAAATAAAAGTAAACTTAATAAAACTATGATGTTGCCGATTTCAAATTTATCAAATGCCACTTAGAAGGTTAAGCGCAAAATGCTCATAGAATTTCTTCTAAATCTCAGAAATAATGTTTGCATGACGCACCGTAAACATATTACTGCTCAACATTCCCGCTCTCTCTTCTCTTCTCCCCCTCAATTTCCAATTGTGATGCATAGCTTATGCTTCTTAGGAGGTTGTGCGCTACATGCCCATAGAAATTCATTTTAGTCGGATAATTGACCACCTCTTCATGTCTGTAAATTTCAAATCGGTTCAGCTGTTTCGAAGAAGAGTCCAGACAGACAGACAGGCAGCAAAAAAGTAGCCTATGTCACTCCTGACAACCTCTCCCTCGAAAACTCCTAAGTACTAAGATTAGTATAAATCGCATATACTTTAAAATATAACAATCCGCCACCTTGAATTCGTAAATTCTAACAGTTGGTTTGAAATCAGCGACCTCAAAAACCTCCAAGTACACAATTTGGTGGAAATCGCATAAACTTCTAAAGACAGTCCACCATCTTGAATTCGGAAATTCTGACATTTGGGTTGAAATCGGCGACCCCGAAACCCCCAAGTACCAATTTTAATGGTAATCGCATAATCTTTTCAATTTGAATGTGCGCCTTCTTGGATCCGCCATTTTGAAGCATGCAAATATTCACCGTGTTCAAATACCTACGTACACCAATTTTCATGACGATCGGTTAAACGGTATAGAAGTTGATATACTGCAGCGCCATCTGTTTTTTATAGTTTTCCCTTCTTTACTTTTTTTAAACCACCCCTGCAAACAAAACAAACACAAAATTATTCAAATCGGTCAAGCCTTTTATGAGTTTTAGCGAGACTAACGAATAGCAATTGATTTTTGTGTACATATATATGTAGATATACTTATGTGAAAATATATCAAATATTAATTAATTTTATTTACTTAGTAATTCAAATCTAGAGTGATTTCAATCTTATTTCTAACAATTGGAATACTTACAAAAGATATTGTGCATGGGCATAAGTTAGCAATATTTTTATAAAATTTTTTCTTCGCTATTATTCACACTTGTGCCCCAGATCGAAACGCCGACCTTTTTTCGTTCTCGTCTGCCTCGGCGGACGAGCCTTTATCCCCAACACAAGTTTCGTAGCGAAGGAAAATTGTGAAATTTTGTTCGCCAGCTGCTCGGCGGGCAAAATTGTAACCTTTGAATATACAGTAAAGGAACGGCTATACCCTGTACGTGTAGTCTGTGTGAATGAAGCATATCCAGCGGGGAAAATTTCAGGGGAAGTGAGCCTTGAGTAAGAAGAAGATACTTTGGCAACTTAAAAAAATTGTGATTTGAAGGGATCGCAGCCTTTCTAACCATTTTTTTGAATTAAAAATGCAAAGACAGAAGGTGAAATGTGGTTAAAAATAGTGTGTATGATACTGGTTTTATTTGGTGTGTA
Organism: Machimus rusticus; assembly: GCA_951509405.1. Taxonomy (NCBI): domain Eukaryota; kingdom Metazoa; phylum Arthropoda; class Insecta; order Diptera; family Asilidae; genus Machimus; species Machimus rusticus. The sequence goes on along the minus strand of OX608052.1, from coordinate 126,619 downwards.
TTTAGTGTAAGATAGTGATGTGTGTGATAAAGAATTGCGGCGAGAAGAAGCGGCGACTAAATTAACGAATTTCTTTTCACCGGTAAGCCGGAATTTGAAATCTTTTTGCCGATGTGATTGATAGATACCTGTGGTTTTTATTGTTCTTGATGCATTAAACATGTTATTTCATTTTAAGCTAAATTTTCAAGTTTTAAAAATATTTTGGTGTATGTCAGTCCACGACAGTCATGCGCAATTTCGACGCGCCCTGACACAGAGAAGTCGCTAAATATTTTTAAATGGTGATATAAATGCATAGAGGAACAAACGAAAACGGAGAGGCTGTATCCAGAAAAATTTTAAGCATTTCTATATTTGTGTTAGTGGAAATAAAATGTGTGAGTTTTGCTCATTGTAGTAGGTAAAAGATGCCTTTTTGAAGGGGGCGCTTAAAATTTTAGAGTGCTTTTTAAGCACCGCCACTGAAATATAAGGTGATAGCAGAAATGGGTGATTTTGAAAGGTAAACAAACTGGAACACCTAAATTAAAACGTAATTTTTTCCATTTTATAACAAATATCGACAAATCTATTTAATGACATTCACTTAGGAACACTTATAAAATATAAAATAACACTCCAACTTCCCTGAAAAATGTTTTTCTTTTGGAATATCACCGATTGTTTTTGCAGCAGCACACCGCGCACTTCATAATCAAATTTGCCTTTAAAAATTAAAGTAAATAACAAATTTTCTTGCACTATAGGAAATAACATACAATAAAGAAACTGTTTAATCCTTACTGATTGAAACACTTGATTGAAAACCTTAATTTCGGCATAGAAAACACTCGATATGAACCCGAACAACAAGGCGACGTCAAATTAAAGTGACACCCTCTTTGCCCGTTTACCCGCGTTCCTACGACTAAAAATGCTTATCACACGCACAGGGTTTTTACACGATATAGCCTCTCCGTTTTCGTTTGTTCCTCCATGTATAAATGGGCACCCAAATATTTATTAAATCAAGTACGTGAAAAACGCCTTTTCATTTTCACTCAATTTTTGCAACTGCACTGATCAATTTTCTATGTAGTAGTAAGCTCAGACTGGTATTCGTGAGATGCTTCACTTTCAGCGATTTATGTCCGTTCCTTTACTGTATATTCATAGCTTTTAGGCTACTTATTTTCAATTAGACTCGCTAATTTTCTTTGACTTTGCGAAACTTTGTTTATAAAGTTCACGGCTCGTTCATCAAAGTTAAAGAGGTGCTCGTTGGCGGACAAGAGTAGGTATGGAGTCACTTGAGCCTGGGAACCAAAACCGGTTATGCAAATGAGGGGCGTGGCTGGGGCGTGGGCGTGGCTAGGGCGTGGCGGGGGTGTGGCTAGGGCGTGGCTAGGGCGTGGCTAAGGCATCGCGGGGGTGTGGCTAGGGCGTGGCTAGGGCGTGGTTAAGGCGTGGTTAGGGCGTGGCTAAGGCGTGGTTAGGACGTGGCTAGAGCGTGGCGGGGGTGTGGCTAGGGCGTGGCTGGGGTGTGGCGGGGGCGTGGCTAAGGCGTTGTTAGGGCGTGGCTGGGGTGTGGCTAGGGCGTGGCTAAGGCGTTGTTAGGGCGTGGCTAGGGCGTGGCTAAGGCGTGGTTAGGGCGTGGCTGGGGTGTGGCTAGGGCGTGGCTAAGGCGTGGTTAGGGCGTGGTTAGGGCGTGGCTAAGGCGTGGTTAGGGCGTGGCGGGGGTGTGGCTAGGGCGTGGCTAAGGCGTGGTTAGGGCGTGGCTGGGGTGTGGCGGGGTGTGGCTAAGGCGTGGCTAGGGCGTGGCTAAGGCGTGGCGGGGGTGTAGCGGGGTGTGGCTAAGGCGTGGCAGGGGTGTCCCTAAGGAGCCACTGGATGCAATTGGGTGCAGCAAAACTATATTTTAAGCTAAATTTTCAAGTTTTAAAAATATTTTGGTGTATGTCAGTCCACGACAGTCATGCGCAATTTCGACGAGCCCTGACACAGAGAAGTCGGTAAATATTTTTAAATCGTGATATAAATGGGCACCCAAATATTTATTAAATCAAGTACGAGAAAAACTCCTTTTCATTTTCACACAATTTTTGCAACTGCACTGATCAATTTTCTATGTAGTAGTAAGCTCAGACTAGTATTCGTGAGATGCTTCACTTTTAGCGATTTATGTCCGTTCCTTTACTGTATATTCATAGATTGTAACAATGGCTCTTATGCATAAAAACTGAGCAAATGCTCAATTTAGGGGCCTATTGCGAATATCGTTTTTCAATCGAATCGAAAGCCAAGACACTAAAATGCCTTACATTTCCGCCTTACAAATGTGTCTTCGGTTTCGATTCGACTGAAAAACGATATTCGCAATAGGCCCCTTAATTTTTATATAGAAAACCGGGTAAATGTTTATGTGTCGGTCGAAGGGAATGGTGGCGGATGGAAGGGGTAGGGGAAGGTCCAAGGACTTCATCCCCAGTGATGAAGGGGTCGAAAAGTGGGGGAGGGAGCGTGGGGTGGAAATGAACATTTTTATATTTGATAACATATAGATGTCTTTATTGTATACATGATATTGATTCGCTGGGAGGGGAGTGGAAGGGGTAGGGGAAGGTTCAAGGACTTCATCCTCAGAGGTATGAAGTTGGGGCCAAACAATGGAGGCGCAGGGGGTGGAGGTGAAAATTTTTATATTTGATAACATATATGTAGATGCCTTTATAAATGCTTACATGATGGGACTGTCGGTGGGAGGGAGGTGAACGGGGCAGGGAAGGGTTCAAGGATTTCATCCCCAGAGGTAGAAAGTGGGGGCGCGGGGGTGGATACACACAGACAGGCACACACACACAAACGCGCGGCGTCACTGACTTTAATTGTACACTACTTTAGGCAGCGGTAAATTGACAGAATTACATATGTAGCAAATATAAACAAGGCTAAAGGAGTGCAAATTAAAATTAAGGCCGAAACACATAGTATCCGATTCGATCCAATCAACCAGCTTTCAAAGCTGAGTATACATAGTGCTATGTAAGTGGAGGGATTGAGCGGAATGGATCGGATCGGAGCGGACGAGTTGAGCAATTTTAAACTTTTGCCGGAACGACGGAACACATAACCACACAAACGAGATAAGGCTATGTAAAGGAGGACCCAAACTTCATCGAAGAAGTGGCTACTTTCACCGAGCTGCATAAAAAGAAAATAAATTGTAAATGGACATAAAACCTAAAGAAAAAGTGTCGGTGGAGTTAAATTGAAAATATAATATTGAGGGTTCGGATCGGACACATTGTAATCACTTGTCCGTCGTGTCGAAGCGAAGCGGATCGGATCGGATCGGATACTATGTGTTTCGGCTTTTGAAATTAAAAATAAAATTTAAATAAAATGAAGAATAAAAACAAAATTAGTATTAAAATCAAAATCGGAATCAAAATCGAAAGTAGGAATCATAAATTTTTCCGGGATAAAAAGTACAATATGTCCTATTCCAGGACCTAAAGTAACCTTATACCAGTTTTTATGAAAATCTGTTCAGCCGTTATGGAGCTGAGTGGCAACAAATATGAATATACAATTTAAAATATTAATAAGATGTATGGGTGGTGAAGTACCGTCTTAAATTTTCAGCCTTGGTAGCAGATTTAAAAGCAAATAACAGCCTTCAACATACTCTCTTGGATTTTTGAAATCTCGGTCATCATATTGGATCTATCAAGTTATATTTTTAGATTCCAGTATCATTAATATTTTAAAGGAAATATAATATGAAACACTTTTTAAAAACCAATATCGCAAGCATAGTATAGACATAAGAGAAAGACAAACAAACATACATATGTAGATCGCTCTGAATTTGTAAAATAATAGGATAAAATTCATCTATATGCTTTTGTGCCTTTCAGGAGGAAACTAAAAGAGATGACATGTTATGAAAAAAGCGTTGCAACATTCGTTATTCTTCTTGTTTCTCTCGAGGTGCTAGAGGTCGCGTTAAAAATTGTTGATGTCTTAAAGATCGTTAAAGAGGAAATGTTTCGAGCATATGTAATTCATTTTTTTCATATACATACCTTTCATTTACTTAGGACCATCAGCTTAGTTCAAGCTTCAGAGAAATATTAATCTCTTGCATGAAACTGATCATCATTTGGTCCGGTGTTAGTAATACCACACACCAAACCGTTACATGCAAAATGATTAAACAAGGACTTTTTTAGCACATGCTTACTAATACGAGTATCAAACAAATCAGCATGCTTGTTAGCACTCAAACAGATACGGTTAATAGGTTGGAAATATCCGTAGTTAGTTCGAGATTTAGTAGTATGGAACAAGGGCACATTCCTTAGGTTATGAGGATTTTGTTTGAAGATAAATAAATTTCTCAGAGACGGAGAATCTACCACACCATTAATTAGTTGGTGGACAAAGGAGACATCTGCCATAACACGACGATCTTCGAGCGAAAGAATTCCGAGTAAAAGACAGCGGTCTTTATATGGAGGAAGGATATGGGGATTTTCCCACGGTAGATTACCCAACGCGAACCTAACAAACTTTTTCTGCACAGACTCAATTCTATTGATATGTCTGGCATAATAAGGTGACCAAACTAGACTGCCGTATTCAAGGATAGGTCTTACAATGGAAATGTATAACTGCTTATATACAGTTATATTATTAAATTCACGAGACCATCTTTTTACAAAACCTAACAAGGCAGAAGCCTTGGAAACCATATAATTAATATGTTTAGTAAAGTCAAGCTTTCTGTCAAGAAAAATACCAAGGTCACGAACACAGTGAACTCGGCGAAGAGTACAGCCGGACAAGGAGTAGTTGAAAGTCAAGGGATTGTGCCTTCTATGAAATGAAATAATTTCACACTTAGATATATTAAGTTCCAAATTATTGTATTAATGTATTGTTCATTTAGTCCTCCAATAGCCATTACCCATTTCCTTGTTCAAATTTCATCACGAGGTGGCCTATACAAAGTAAATTATCTATTTTGTATAACAACGTCTCTGCGCCAAACTCCCTATAGATTGACAGTTGTAAACAAAAACAATTACTCGAAATATTGAGTTGAAATTCCCGTAATAATTTGACTTATAATCGTGTGGAACACAAATATACATATGTATATCAATTATTGCACTCATTAAACATTCTTTTGCTCAACAATTAATAAAAGCTTACCTCAAGATGGCGAAAATGTTTGGCTACGCTTTCATATATACTTTACTAGAAGATGTCGCCTCCCTTAGTTCCCTCCTCAAAGTTTTGTGAAGTCAGCAGCAAGACCACTAGTACGTCACTAAAACTAAATCATGTACATTATATTCAGGGTGCATTGTCCCTGCGACAGTTTCGAAACTCTGTAGAGCGACGACTCCGAAAGACCATTTAATCTCTATTATGTATGGCACTTCTCTTCTGAGCACAGCAGAAAGGAAAGGAAGTAGCTCAATTTGGAAGCTGTTAATATTTACATTTGCTTGAATTTATCAAAGCTCTCTCTCCCTTTATCATGTTTGCTCAGAGCTTTTTGATTCATTATCCTGAAAACAGAGTCTGCGAGAACTATCGAACCACGCAAAGTAGAAGAGTTCTAGTAATAGTTTTTAAGGAAGACTAGAGTTGACACTTTCATAAATTCCAATTTTAATAAAACGTTTGGCAAATATTGCAATAAAAAAACTCGCATTAACTTTTTAAATGCAGTGTTATTAATTAAAAGATTTGGCTAAATGATTGGATGTAAAATAGGCAAAGTGCGTATTTAGGTTGTGCGGGTCTCGACCACCACAAAATGCTTTAAGTTCGACATAATAATTTGCTACATAAAATGGTTTTACCATAATAAAAGTTCAATAATAAACTTGCATTAGTACAAGATTCGAGCTGTATGGTGAAGTGCATTGTGAAGCTTAGGTACCATGTTGGTATAAACAATCTTCTTCTAGAATACCAACTCCTTAGCCACATAAAATAGGAATACGATATGCAAATTTAAAAAGAGGCTTTATTACATAAAATACTGGGAATATTGAAAATATTTTATTCTTAATAGAACATATGACAAAGTTTTAAAAAACAAAAGCAAAAAATTGTGCAACATAGACTCACATTTATTGATCCTGGAAGGATTAAGTCATTTTTAAGGTGAGTTCCCACATACAATATTAAATAAGTCAAATAGTTTTACAAAACTCAAAATAACATAAATAAAAAAAAAATTAACAACATTGAACTTTAATTCCTATAGAAATGTTTGAAATACTTTACCTTTTTATAATTTCGATAATAATTTTGAAAAGCATTTATTTCGTGCAAGTTTAGGTCTACTTGCTCTAACTTTGTTTTAACATTTGGAAGCATTGCAAAGCTTAGTAAATATCTGTCAATTTTACGGGGACATTTGTAAACTTTAAATTGAAAAAGTTGTGTACGTATGAGCATATTGTGCAGATGTAATCTTTAAAATTAAATATTTTTTAGATAATTTACTTAAAATGAGCTGTACTAAATACAATATGTATTCAAAAAAGAAATATAATATGGGCATTCACGCTTTGGTGCAAATAGGAATTGCTCCCTTGCATTTGATATTGCATCGTTATCCATGGTGAAAAAATCGGATCGCCCGATCTGTATCAACACCCGTGGATGGATGTCGGTTATGGAAAGTCAGTTTCGAACGTGCTTCCAGACAACAAGAAATACCAAAGGCTTATAGGAAGTTTACCCTATGGGTCTGTCAACATAAATAGGTATCACAGCCAACTGAAGAGGATTGGAATCATCTTAAGCGTATCGTGAAGTACCTAAATTCAACTAGGGACATGAGGCTTACACTCAGCAATGCTGACAGTGATCAGGAGAGACTCGTTGGATATGCGGATGCGAATTGGAGCAAGGATAGGTTAACACGAAATGAATTGAAGAAAAACACGTATCCAATAGTGGATACGTGTTTTTCTTCAACGGTGGAACCATATCTTGGGCAAGCAGAAGACAGTCCTGTGTAGCTTTATCATCAACGGAGGCGGAGTTTATCGCGATGTCAGAAGCGGCTCAGGAGGCTCAGTGGTTATGACGTTTGGCATCGGATCTTCATGAAGATTTTGAAGGATCTATAACACTGACATATAGAAATGGACCACTCGTCCCATACAAAATGCCTATATCGAGATGGTGCACTTTCTCGTTCCCTCTTGCTCACACCATTAACGGATTTTGAGCAGTCAGCTGTGGGTTTGAATTGTTGTCAAATGCAATTTTGGCGCATTAGTCCGTTTTAATTACATAAACCCATCAAGTAATGACACCAACAATTATTAAATAACTTATTTTGTATCTTAAGTCCCTTTAAAGGAATGCAAACATGAAATTACCCCTTTTTAAGATACAACTGAATTTTACACAATTTCTGAGTTTTCGGCAGAAATTATGTTATTCAATTATGGAAATTAGTCTTTTAGTATCCTATATTTTTTCTCTTTATTTTATGTCTCATTTACCGACAAAAATGGCACAAAAACCACAAAACATCTGGGAGGCGTAATGCGGCGAATTATTTCGGAACTAATTGCATTTATGTCCTTTTAATGTAACTAAATTTGGTGGGGATTACAGCAAAAACACAAAAGTGCTCTAATTATTACTTTTGAGTTCTTAAAACAGTTGTTTAGCGCTATAATCCGCATATCCAGAAGAGAGCATTTCGACGTTTTGCTGAGAGTTTGTCAATGAAAAATGTCTTATTCCACAAACTTTTCGCCGCGAAATTATTTAAGATTTCATTCTGTTTTTAAGGGAATCAGATTTAAGCCCGCAGGTAACAAGTAAAAATAAATATAATTTTTAAATTTGCCGCCTTTTAAAGCCCTCTATCTCGCCTAATAGCCGGCCACACACGGGATGGTTTTTGGCGTACAAACTTGTGACAATCTTTATGACAAACTTTGTTTGTACGCCATTTTGCCCACAAACGGTGTTGGTTTTCATTCCTAAAGCGATATAACAAATTTAAAGAAAGAAATCGCACCTCCACAATCTAATGTCGGAGCAATTCATCTTGACTGATGATAAAAAAATAAAACCACGGAAAAATCAAAGGTGAGAAATTTTTGGGACGGTTTTGGGACGGTTTTAAGTTTGTACGCCAAGTTGCCCACACACGATCAATCTTTTGTTTGTACGCGTGCTTGTACGCCAAAAACCGTCTCGTGTGTGGCCGGCTAATAGCCGGCCACACACGGGACGGTTTTTGGCGTACAAGCACGCGTACAAACAAAAGATTGATCGTGTGTGGGCAACTTGGCGTACAAACTTAAAACCGTCCCAAATATTTCTCGCCTTTGATTTTTCCGTGGTTTTATTTTTTTATCATCTGTCAAGATGAATTGCTCCGACATTAGATTGTGGAGTCGCGATATCGTTCTTTAAATTTGTTATATCGCTTTAGGAATGAAAACCATCACCGTTTGTGGGCAAAATGGCGTACAAACAAAGTTTGTCATAAAGATTGTCACAAGTTTGTACGCCAAAAACCATCCCGTGTGTGGCCGGCTAACGCGAAAGAAATAGACAGATATATGCCTTCTATATCTGAACTCTCCTTAGGTGAGAACTGTCAAAAGGGTGCACCATTTGAGACAGCAAATCGAGTAGTCCATTTCTATATGTCAGTGATCTATAAACAACCAGAGCTGTCTGGAGATGGTAAATAGTGAGACATTTTCGAACCGGACAAAGCATATCGACACCAAGTTTCATTTTGTAAAGTTCTATGTTGGAAAGGGAATTATATGCTGCACATACTATCAATCGGACCAGATGATAGCGAATTTGCTGACGAAGCCTTTGGGTGCGGCAAGCACAGGTTCTTCAGGGAGAAATGTAATTTAAAGTGAATTAAGAGGAGTGTTGGATAGCATTCACTTCCAGATGGCACTGGCTGCAGTAGACGGGTGATATTTACTCTTTTTGTTTTGACATAATGTGCTGTCACTTCCTGTTCCGGCATCACCACGTCAGCATCGTCTGATCTTTGCGTTTTGTTTATAAAGGATATGAATAAATCATTGTTTCTCAACTTTCGTTTTATTAAAGTAAATAACTTGAACACTATGTACATACAACAAAGCGTGATTACCCCTAATATTTTTAAATTACATGTGGAAAAATTTAAGGTTATACAGTATGTAATGTTTTAATCATTAATCGGTTAAATATTAATGCCATAAAAAACATAACTTGTAAAAAAAACCAAGTCTCGCAACTCAGTTCTTCTACCGTAAAAAGTTGTGAGATCCATGTAATACCAAGTCGGTTAATTTATTCAGTCCTTACTTAAGGGACCTTCTGTCTTATGTTATTACGTAATTAGCTAACCTAACAACATCTTATAGTGACCATATCAATATTAAAAATCTTTTATGTTTTAAATAAATAAATTGACTTGGCAATCGCATGAAACCACAATGTATCTCACAAGTAATACATATTATATTAAATTAGATTGTTTAGTGCGAAGAAAGGGAGTTCACCTTCTTTACAGAGCGAGAAATAATTATTTAAACTAACAAAATTAAAATAATATGTATTCTAACTCACCATACATATAAATATCTATACACACATATACACACATACATATGGATATCACTTGACGCTCGTCAAAAGTTGAAATGTTCTCAACTTTGTGCGACGCGATTCGCGACAGCGACCTCCGGAGCGACACACTGTAATTGTCATTAGGAGATTTCATACTTTTAACTTTTGATAGCTGTTGCGACAGCGACTACCACAGCGACAGCGTCACCATTGTAACACGGCCTTTACTACCTCTACCTACGGCGATTGTAATAAGAACGGTCCAAAGTCCATGGTGTAAAACTCCACAAGGCCTTGATTGTACAATAAATAAAACCGAAGTTGTAAACAAAGTTAGTAATTATATTTATTAGGAAAAGAATTAATTATTGGTATCTACTTACAAGATTTCAGTACTAAAGTGGTCGAAAGTCTTGCATCATTTTCGTTTTTTTTTTTTGTAAACTTCTTGACCAACACCAGCTGCCCCTTTTGCCCTTCTGACGACGCCCATGCTTTTATGCAAATAAAAATTGCAGTCTTTAATCAATATTCATATTCATTTGCCGAAAATGAAGTTCCTACAAACTACTTAAGAAATGAGCTTCGAAATAAAACTCAAGGCTCTTAAGTAGCATTTGGAGGGTGACACAAGGTCATAGAAATGATCATTTTCGGCAAATGATTGTTTAGCTCGACCGTGTGTCGCCGGTATTACCACCTGCTTGAACCCTATTTTCAACGAAGTACCTGAACAAATTTTTGATATCAACTTGACTCGTGTGCATAGTGTTGTTGACTTTGGTGTATGTATCGAATTTTAATTTCGACAGCCATATTGACAGCATAATTAGTCGATATAACTCGGCGCTTGGTTTCGTTAAGCGATTTCCTAGGGATTTTTCTGATCCTTATCTCCTTAAAACTCTGTTTTGTGCTTTTTTTTCACCCGATTTTGGTGTATGCGCCCGTGGTCTGGATGCCACACTATCTTATGCATAATAATCGTATTGAAGCAGTGCTAAAGTCACCGAACTAATTACAACTCATTTGAAGCAATCTCAGCCATGTCTAAGCTGTATAATTCTTTTTTCTCCTTAATTGATTTTAACTGTGACAGAAAGACTTTGAGAAATCGTTTATTTTCTACGTAATTTTGTACTTTTCATTTATATTTTGTTTTATTTAATTTATTTCTATTTTCATTTATTTTCTTCTGTTAACTGTTAACTAGTTAATTTTATGATATGTATAGAACAGAAAACAAAAATTATATTTCAAGAGTAATTTTCTTCCATATTGTATTACTTTCCAACAGCATGTGAGATTACTGTGGTACACTTACATATACTCGTATACAGTGATTCTCAAAACTGATCACATGAAGGTGCTTTAGGATTTTGCAAGTTGTTCATTAACAGTAACAGATATCGTAAAACTGGTTGCGTAATATTGTAGCGGGAAAAATTGTCTATAGAAATGCTCCGATACATTTTGACATCCGATTGACTATTTTTGAGTTATTTATGAAATAAAACTGTCAAATTTCACTACTTTTATTTCGCAAAAAAAAAATATCACAGTTACGGGAAAAATGGTTATAATAAATTTTGTGCAGAATTTAATTCTCTACAAGTTAGGCGAGGACACTTGCCGATGTCAGAATAAAAATTAGCGGTTTTTTACAGAAAAATAACATAATGTATTGAGCAAAAAATTTTGAAAAACAATTTTATCTCGAAAATTATTAATCTTCAAATTACCTGTTTACATCAGATTTATAGTTAGCAGAAATAGACTTTTGTGTTCCAATTTTAATTTAAATCTGTTGACCCGTTTTGTTGTGATTGAGCATCAAACATCCAAACACACTGATAGTAGCAAAAATTCAGCTCAATCGGGCGAATAGTTTTGGAGTTTTTGTGTCGCATTACATTCATTCATACATTCATTATTATATACATTTATAAGGATATTTATATATATATATATATATATATATATTGTTTTTTTTTTTTTTTAGAAATGCATTCAGTAGGCATACACTCAGCTTTAGCAATCAAAAGGCAAAGAAAACGAAGAGATGAACAACGTAAGGCTAAGGAACGTCGGTACAGTATTCAGAGTTCAGAAAGTGGCGACACTTTACACTCACCACATGGTTCAACTAGAAGAAAATATAGACATACACATTCTGCAGCTAAACCAGGAGCATTGGACACTCAGGTACATATGTATACATATGTAGTATATTATATTTATCGAAAAATATTTCCTGGGGCTTGAAGATGTTTACAGACACCAAGGGGCCACTTCAAAGTTTTTGATCATCTTGTTCTTTCCTTTTTTGGTTTTACAATTTATTAAAAATGGTTGTTTAATTCTATGAGGTTATTAAGTCCTTTTTTGGATAACATGTGAGGAGTCGGCGAACAGACCGATCTTACATAAAATTAAAAATTAAAATTTTACAGAAGGAGGAAAACACTGAATGTCATACATGTGTACTTACAATCGCCTTGTCTTCTTACAAGGTAGAATTAATTTTTTCGGGTTCTCGGGAACTTTAGCATTTAGTTCTTTTATTTTATTTATTTATTTTTTTACAATTCCTGATTTTTATTTTTAGTTTAATTTTATTGTATTTATTTTTTTTTAACATGTGTGTGTTTCATGTGGGAACCGAACCCACAACCCCGGAATGGCAATAATGGCATACTAACAGCCGAGCCAACGACGCCACCCGAGGCCCTACAATCGACTTTTAACGTTTTTTAATTTCTCATATAGGCATATAGCGTTTATTACTCTAATTGACATATGTTAAATTCAAATTCCTACGTCTAATAAAACTGAAGATATTTAACTCTTAATTGCCATATCTCTCCCAGAGTCACATATGTGCTGTACATATGTAGCTGCCACTGCCACACTGTGATTGACATGAACTTCGAAAATTTTAAAAGAAAGTAAAATGAGTGCCGAAATGTTGTTTGAATAACTAATATTACTAGTGGTCGCCCTGTGCTCGAAATTCGACCAACTGGGTTTACTACGAAAAATACGAATGTACACAGCCTACTATATGTGTTTGAAATTGGAACTGTCAATAATAAAATTACGACAGTTTGACCACAGACTACTATGCGTTTGGCATAGACAGTATGAACGTAAATAATGAATTTATTTTATTGAATTTAATATATTTGTAACACATATTATATATACATTTTAGCTTTCTGCACTCCTTCTCTATATAAACTTTAACTATGCCAAATCTCGCACTCCTCCGTCTGTCCAATAAGCTTAAAAAGGGGTACAAAGTTTTCCCTTCACGTACACTGACGTATAATATAATGGACCGCTCACGTACACGTTTTCCCATAGAAGCGGACGATGCGATTTTTGTTCCCTCTCTTTCGCTCTGTGGCAGTGACAGTTCGTGAAATGACGTAAAATTAACGTCCTATAATGTCAAATATTTCTCAGCGGGCTGAATTTCCGTTAAAGATTGTCTCTGACAATTCTCTGGAGAATTGTCAAATGAATGCGAATTTGTTTGTTACAGGCAATTTAATTGAAATTTAAGTGCGAGGCAGCACGATTATATATAAATCAATTTGTTTTAATTATTACTTTCAGAGGAGCTACTTTAATAACACTGGAGTTGATTCCAGAGCCCATGTTCTCGCATTCCGAGTGAAATAAAATCTAAAGGAGTTTACAAAACTCCCTTTGAATGGAATTTTCGTAATAAGATGTTTATGTATTTAACAAACTCATTTCAGTAACCTTTAGCTTCAATTAATTGTTTCGTTTAAAATTAAAATAATTCAATAGAAAAATCCAATCGAAATAGTTCGAAGTTTTTGTGGAAAAATTAATTGAAATCAAATGTAGGTTAGGTTAGATTAGGTTAGGTAGTAGTGGGTGCCCAGTTGGGGCACACTTAGGCCAGAAAAAGGTCCAGTGTGATACCACATGGAGCAAGTTCCTCCATAGTTAACCCTTGAACCATCTAGAGTTCCGAATGAAGGTTTCCAGGCTTCTAATCCTGACAGAAGTCATTTCCGGCACATCATAGAAAGAGGAGCGTAGACTGCGATATCTGCGGCATTGGCAGAGGAGTGAAGGATATTTTCCTCCTCCTCTTTATTAAAGCAGCTTCTGCCTTCAAAGTTTACTGAAATAAATGTGTAACAGTTTTAAGAATTTCATTAAAGAAACAGAGTTTTACGAGTTCTTTTAATTTCACTCGAAATGCAGAACATGGGTATTAGTTTCTTTTATCTGAGTTTATTTGCTTATAGATATAGTGGTTATCTATTTCTAGCTCTTAATATGTTCATTCAATTTCGTGAACAAAAACAAATTTAATCTAATGTTTTCATAACTTAAAATTAATTAATCACAAATGTTAGAAAATATTGGTAATCTGGCAAGGAGAAAAATTTAAAAGCATATTTATGACATCAATAATGATTTTTATTTACATTAAATGCGTTTAAAGTACATATTCTTTAAATTTTTTGTTCAACAAATATTTAAATTCAAATATTTTTGTCAGCATTCAGCAATTCCGCATTCAAGAAATCTGCGGAATCGGCCCATGCATGCAATGCGATAAAAATAGACAGCACCATATAAATTTTTATATGTCTCATCTCGTCCCTCTGTGGCAGTAGGTTGTCAAATTGGCCATCGTTTGAGACAGGAGATTGAGCGGTCCATGTTTTATATATGTCTGTGTTCACGTATTAATATATAGATTACTAAAATAATTGAATGGCGTAACATATTTTCTGGGATTTTCCTTTTTGCCCAGTCATGATATTAGCTATTGAATTTATCATATAAGCAACTATATAACTAAACATTAATTATTATTAGCACTTACTCGAATTTTTCTATTTGTAATTATTTCCAAAGCAATTAGCAAAACGGATAGCTTGAGAATATTCACCGTTTTCAAAAACCTATGTATACAAATTTTCATGACGGTCGGTTGAACGATACCTACACGAATGAACCCGATACCAATCGCGCGCCACCTATCGGATCGTATTCGCACTATGTGGTTTACCGAGATTTAGTCAAGATACACATTCTGTGAAAGTTTCAGCTCAATCGGCCGAACCGTTTTGGAGTTTTAGTGTCGCATTACAAACAGACATTCATTTTTATATATATACTAGCTGGAAACACCCGCTTCGCTGGGTTATTTTTTGGTAGTACAATATTGGACACGTTTTTTTTTAAATGAATTTTATAAATTGTCTTTCGTCGCACACTTCTTATAAACTGAAGCATGTGCATCACATTTCGTCTTATATAGTCTCAGAAGCCATCCTCACTACCTACTTAATTTTCAAAAAATTTGGAAAACGTTTTAAAAAGCTCTAAAATATATTTAAATGTCGTAAATCACTTGAAACTAATTCTAATCGTTCTAGAATGTTTTGTATTGTTCCGATAATTTTAGTGTGATTAACAACTTTTAAATATATTTTAGAATTTTGCAGTACGTTCTAAACTAATTAGAATCATATTTCACTGATTTAAAACATTTAAATATATTTTAGAATTTTTCACAATGTTTTCGAAATTTCCAGAACAATCCAAAACATTCAAAACCGATTCGAATCATATTTAAGTCTCGAAATTTGTTGAACAATCCAGAACATTCTAGAGTCCGATTAGTATTCTTTTTTTAAATAATTAACATTTAAATATCTTTTAGAACTTTCCAGATCATTCTGAAATTTATAGAAAAATTCAGTACGTTCTAGACCAATTGGAATCATTCTTAAAGAAAGTTATCGAACTTTTGAGAAATTTCTCGAATCTTCTAGTCAGTTCCAGAAAGTTATTGAACTTAAAAAGAAATTTCTCAAATCTTTTAGATAGTTCCAGAAAGTTATCGGACTTTCGAGAAAAATCTAAAATCTTCCAGAAAGTTATCGAACTTTCGAGAAATTTCTTAAATCTTCTAGAGAGTTCCAGAAAGTTGTCGAACTTTCGAGAAACTCAAATCTTCTAGATAGTTCCAGAAAGTTGTCGAACTTTCGAGAAATTTCTCGAATCTTCTAGAAAGTTCCAGAAAGTAATCGAACTTTCGAGAAATTTCTCGAATCTTCTAGTTAGTTCCCAAAAATTATCAAACTTTCGAGGAATTTCTCAAAGCCTCTAGAGAGTTCCAGAAAGTTGTCGAACTTTCGAGTAATTTCTCAAATCTTTTAGATAGTTCCAGAAAGTAATCGAACTTTCGAGAAATTTCTCTTCTACGCCACTATGATTCTCAACGGCTCAATTAGAGTCACAAATTTTCGAAGTTAACTTTTTTCAACCCCCATATCTTTTACACCCTTATAGCTATCGACTCGCAACCACCATAGTGCACGATGGGAAGCTTGGGGTTACTACCCCACAAAAACACTTTTCATCTGTGATGTGTAGTTTTGGCTGCAGAGTGAAATATAGGCACGCACACGTCCATTTTTATATATATAATAGATATAGATGTAAATAAATTTCATAAAGCAGGAAAAAAAGTAATTTCATTAATTTTAAATAATGGATAATGTTAAAATTATTACTTATTTTGAAGCTTTTATCTTACGTAAGATTTACAGCACAAGTATAGTAAGAAAACAGTACACCCTCCGCCACCAAGCCTGCTTACATAACACTTGAACGTCCTCTTAGCATAGATTTGCTCAAAGTTTCTTCTGACCTTCTGTCTGAGCATTATTGCAGATGAAAAGAATCTAGATTCTAGACAGTCTGAGAATCGTCTGAATCGTCTCATTCGCACACGCTCAATCGTGAAATCGACATTCGCTTTTTGCACAAGGACCATTTGCTCCGCAAACAAGGGACGGTTGCCCATTTATTTATTTATTTATTTTCGCTTAATACAAGCTACAAATATACTTACACTAAAACTTAAAGAAATTAAATTAACCTAATTATGACTAGATTGCGGGGGGAGGGGGGCCGGACTGGTAAAGGGATCGCTTAAGGGAGGATTTATCCATGTGGAAATCAAAGGAAGGACAGTTGTTAGCCTTCCGTAGCATTCGGGTGAAGGGTTCGAAGTGACCATAGTTAGTACGGTGACTCTCAAGACGAAAAGTGGGAACGGATCTAACGTTGCGGGGGTTAGTGTTTAGGGATATGCGGCGCAGGCATGGCAACCGATGACTATTCTAGCCTCGCACATTGGTTTTGACGGACGCCATATGAGCCTTTTTTGTGGCTTATTTAATTTAGACTTGGGAGAGGTTGCTTTGGCATGCATGTTCACGCCGATAACCGTAAGTACAGATCTCTTCGAAAACCAGTACAAAGTGGCTCAAGACATTTGCGTTTGTGTGCTGTTCATGTGTAAGCAAAACATCCCAGTAGGAAATGTATATCTTACGGAATCAATGCCGTACTATATACCTGGAATGTAAAACACCTTCCTTTCTGCAAGGCAAAATCGATTACTTTAACATTGCGATGTCATAGGAAATAAGGTATAAAGACTACTATTCTGATTACTGGGAATTGAGTATATAATGCATTAAAAAAAAGTGGATTCGGACTGCGAGAGAGAACTCGCGCGTTCGCGGTCTGCCATCTCTGCCTTTTTAAAGTTGATCCGACTGCGGCTAGATTTGAACCTTGGACCTCCGAATTGGCGAGCGCGTAGCTCTACCACCGATCTACCCTTGCCAATGCGTATGGTGTGCTATTTTAACAATTTTTTCGTTCAAATTAACCAACTTTATTTTGCTCTCAGCAAAATGGAAAAAAGAAATTAATGCCTCGCATTTTGCATTCCTATTCCTTATTTTGTCATCTATTTCCATTTCGTCCTTTTCATAGAAGAAATCTTTGCTCATGCAATCATCAGTTCTCAGATTTCCTACTGGGACGACATTTGGGCATTTTCTCGACTTTCTCGAGACTCTAAAACACTTTCCTTACAGAAGTAGCCTGTTTTGTTTTTTGACTTTGGCCTCCTCTAGAGTCTAGAGTTTAGACGAAAGTCCCGACTTTGGATATCGTATAAACGTAGAAATAGACTAGCATTGATGGATTGGTAAGTCGAAAGTACAAAATATTGAACCAAAGATTTAGGCGTGATTGAATGACAAACTTCTTCACTTAAAAACATATCCTCTCTCTAGGTTAGATATTACAACTTCTGAAATATTCAAGTCATACTTTCTCTGAATTAATTTGTTCACTTGGTCAGTTTGCCAATCAAATGTAATATTGTATCGAATCGCATTCAGCACCGAATACAAATATTATATCAGCGATTCAGTGCAATTCAGGGTCCCTTTTATTTATCTAATTTTTGCACGTGATGTTTTCTGGTTTTCGGTTGTACGTCGCGTAACCGAGGCTTGAGAAAACTAATTTTTATATTTTACTTTTAGGTGGTTACAAGTATTGGAATGCTTCACATCGGAGTGGTGTTCATAGTGTTCGGGTTATTTCTATTAGGAGCTGGAATTGTTCCAGACGACACACCATCTTGGAATATTTTTGGTAACTATAATATTAAACACATTTAATCTATAATATTAAACACATTTAATCGATCGTTTTGACTTTTGCATCCTTTATTAGGTTAAACGTTTCTTTCATATTTGGCTTTAAAAACGCATTCCATGATGTTTTTATAGTTTTTAAAGAGGCCTAGGTATCCTGCGAAAATCGGTCAAAAAATCATACTCGCAAAAAATAAAACACAATGGAGTGCACATGTACAGATTTTATTTTGCTCAGCGGAATTCCAGTACTCGCATGACACAAAGAACAAACTGCTGTAGAAAAGACGACAAGTTTCCCTGAAAGTGCTGAAGGCGAAAAATTCTTAAAAATTGTTAAAGAATTCTGAAAAAAAACATTTTTTTAAATTATTATAACTTAAACAAAACTTTCTTTTTTTCTATATGTATAAATTGATTTACTTCGTATGCCGAGTTTGAAATCTACCGGTAGACCGTTTAATCCACCCTCTACATCACGCACAATAATATTCTCTTTACTTTACTTTTTTTAGTTTGTATATATTTGGTGGAAAATCCTGCACATTGAACTTCGGACTGTTCTAATTCAAAGTAGGTATGTTATAGCACCAATATTTGCGAAATTAGATTAAATTAGATTTTAGGGAAAAATGTTATGTAGGAATCCATAGGGAGTATATCTTTGCCTGATTAAACCTACAGCTATCCTATTACCACACAATCAAAATTTAAACGCAGACTAATTCTAAAAGATCACAGAATACAAGCTAACACAGTAGTATTTGTGGCCAAATTTTCTCGGGACGATAAACAGTGGTCAGCAGTCGGTGAGGATCAGCCGAGGGATATCAGTCGTATCAGTTTTATGAGTCGTCATCAGTCGAAGTAGTACATATGTGATAATAAGGGATGGGCTTTGTTTTTGTTGGTCCTGGGTTTTTTCTGTATGAAATTTGCCCATTGTCCTTTATTCCAGTTTCCGAAACTGCGCTTAAATTTTCTGTACGAACATTGGTTCCTGAGATATCGATGGTTGAATACAAATGTATTCTTTTTCGCTAAATGTGGGATATTGGATATCAACGTTACAAGGATTTGAAAAAAGAAAATTAAAGCAATTAACAGGCTATCTGGTCCATAGGGTGGTCAAATCAAAAAAAATTTTCCGAGTCCGTGGATCGAAAGAAAAAATACTAAAAATTTTGAAACATTTTTTTTTTGCGCTATTTCTTTGGATTGCGTGAGAACCGTGGCCTTGAAAATTTTTTGGCTGAAAGTTCCAAAAACTAGAGTTTTGGAGCTGTAAGACGCTTTTTTTAGATTCTCAATACGATCATTTGTCGCTTAGATACAGCAAGTCAAAAATCACTACAAAATTTAGATTTTTTTGTAGATAAGAATTTACAAAATACTCTATGAATTTTACTTCTTTCCGTTAACTGAATTATAAATTTCAAGTTAGTAAGAAAGAATTTCAAGTTAGTAATTAATCATTATTAAACAAATAAAACTAAAGACTTCACATAAAGGAAAAAAAACATAAAGTTTTTAAGCATGTGTTATTTGTGTTATGAATTGTGGCAACTAAGAAGTGAAGCATATAAAAATAGAAGGAAAAGAGGACATCTAATCTTTTAGAAAAATACAGACAACTCGAACCAAGTCTACAACAAACTTCTGAGTATTTCATTACCGCTTCTTCTTCAAAAATGAATAGCAAAATATCATTCTTGCATGGCATGCAAAGCAGTAGCAGATGCGGGATGAGCGCTTTATGAAAGCAATTGGAATGTGTCAAACACTGTGGTGAAAACTCTAAAATAATGCATGCTTAAGATGTAGTCAGAGGCACACATAACACATAATGTTTATTCATATTCACAGATTGAAACGAGATGTCTGTGAACAGTATGCCTGTAATTGCAATTTATAATTTGTTGGCATAAATTTTAGAGTATAGCTACCACATTGATGATTACTTTTCAATTGCTTCAACGACTTTCTATTTCACGTTGTTTCCATCTACTGAGTTGGTTTTTTGGTTTTAATTTTTTAATGTTTTTTTTTTAGTAGGTACATACATACTATTGAGTATTAACTATGAAGCACACTTAATTATTAGTTATAATTCTATGAACGAAGACATATGTGAGTTATTTTAATTATTTTCCTTGATTTTTTTTTTTTAAATATTGGGTTCAGATGCTTTTTTCTTAAAAATCGTTTATCCCTTACATGATAAATAGATATACATAATCTACATATATGTATAAAATTTTCTAATAAAAGAAGGCTGAGCTATACTTTTCTTTGTAAGCGTTGGATATCCGTGCTTCAATGCTTAGTCTACATCGTTATGAACTTACCGATTGGTACACTGTTAAGTTTAACCTTAATATACTTATATAGTACGTACATTATACTATTTTCATAAATTCATT
This sequence comes from Machimus rusticus, assembly GCA_951509405.1. Classification (NCBI taxonomy): domain Eukaryota; kingdom Metazoa; phylum Arthropoda; class Insecta; order Diptera; family Asilidae; genus Machimus; species Machimus rusticus. The sequence goes on along the minus strand of OX608052.1, from coordinate 106,047 downwards.
TTGTTTTTGTTACAGGATCGGGCAACTCTTGGTGGAATGAAGTGACTTGTACTGGCTTGTTTTCTTTAGGTCTAGGAATATTTCTGCTTATTCTTAACTGTCTTATAAGTCGCAAAGAAGAAGAAGATTTGGAAGATTACGTACAGAGGCAGTTAACACGTTCTCGGTCTGGTCACAGGCTAGAGAGAGATGTTGAAACCGGTGTTTTGACTACACGCCACACACGCAAAGCGCTGGCACTGCAAACCAACTGCAGCTCAGAAAATGTCTCTCACTCAAATTTAACGCCCGTTACTAGTGAAATGGTTACACCTACTACACCAGTTGGTAACTGTAAAGTTTATCCCAAAAAGCATACCATAAAGTCGAAAATTTTTCAATAAAATGTTTGAGACATTATTTCCTTTTCAACCCTAACAGGTCAAGGAAATTCTGGAGAGATGCTACTCGAGAAAATTCTAGAAGAAGATAGCAGCTACTGTGAAGATCGGAATTCCGGAATATCACCAATGGGGAACGACAAAAAACTCCTCTTAGGCAATGGTCATTTAGCTGGATCTATGAACATCACCAGGATATAATTTCGTGCATTGTTATGTATGCCAGATGCATTTCCAAATTTTGCATAAAATGCTTGTGTACAATTTGAAGAATTTCTGTATATATTTTTTGGCAACTAAAATTTACGAAACTAATCAAGCAAAGCACAAAAATAACAGTTATGTATGTAACAGCTTTGAATATGTGAGCATTTAGTAAACGTAAATTGTGCATTAGGTAGTATTATATTTTCATTATTTACTACTTTTCACATAGGTATACAACATATTCATCAATTTTCTTTTACCGAAATTGGTATGGCGAAATTAAAACAATTTCCTTCTTTCCTGAATATAAACTGTGATTTTAAAATATTTCAATGCATTCGAATTACCTTTAGATTTATTAATAAAAAACATTCAATGGAATGTTATTATTGTAAATAATAAACGCTAGTTTGATAAAGCATTTTTTAAGATCATTAATAGGAACAAAACGCTCTACTACAGAATAAGTAAATAAATAAAATAATTAAAATTTTACATGCTGATAAGATGGTTTAAATAAAAATATGAGTAGAGCTCTTGATTAAAAACGTTTTGTGTTTTAAGCTTTTATTGTGCCAATTATTACAACTTTAAATTTCATTCTGGATAATAGCCATGTTCTGCGTCTACATCTACTAGCATTTGAACTGAGTGTTGAAGTTTATAGCATGTGCCATGCAAATATATTGATGTACATATATTCCATTTAATTGCGCCATAAAATAAGTGTTGTCCGGGATCAATTAATATAATTATGTAATCAGTGTTTCAGTTGGAAGTTGACTGCAAGGCATCATGTCAAACCAAGATTTGTAAATGAAATTATTTATAGTTTCTTCAAAACTAAACCTTTGAATCGCTTCCAAGCCGATCTGTTTGCTATAGGCGGCGACTGACCGTTCCCTCAGAAAATGTGAGTAGTACACACTCATTCAGTAAAATGCATGTAAATGCAAGCTTAATTCAAATTCAGATCTCTCTCGTGAAATGCACTTTACATTTAATATCCTAGATAGACAGGGCACGTAAATAAATAATTAGTACTAATGTAGTTAATTTAGGCGTTATTTATCATTGGCACAATTCGCAAAATCACGAAAAACTTAATCATTAATGATTTGCTAAATACCTGATTCTTTTGATAATTTATACCTAAACGAGAAAAAATGTGCAAGAATGCAGTTGATTTTGTATTTCTATACCAGTTGTAACATTACTTGGCGCTATCCAAAACAAAAAAAAGAAGAAGAAAAGAACATATTGTTTGTCACAACTGACAGCTTATCATTCTATTTCCAGCCACATCCTACTGTCTGACACCACTTCATTAATTAGTAAAAGATATCCTCCCACGAAAACTCTTAAAAATTCTGGCACGAAATATATTGAATTATACATACTATGTATGTACGAAGGGTCACGGACTAGACGTGACTAACCGTCCGAACTCATATCTCTGGTAATTAAACTCCAAAGTTGAATGCGCTCATTATAAAAGTGGTGAAGTAGAATTTTAGAAGGGAGTTTTTTGAAACAAAAATATTATAGAATACCAATTTGCCAGAAAGAAATGAAAGAGTAATGCATGTAGATTATTAAAAGCTAAAAATCTATTTTTTTTATTTTGTGGGTTAGTCACGTTTGGTCCATGGCTCTCTCCTTCGATATAACTTAGTATTTAAAGATCCTAACATTGAACTTTGTCTTAATCAATATTTGAGTTTTCCTAATTTTTCTTTTAACTCTTTGAGGCACCGATTACAAAGATAAAAAAGCCATGTACATACCTGAACTTAGCAAAACACTTTTCACGAATCAAAAAGCTAACCCTCTCATAATTTTTTGCTAAATAGTTGCTAATTAGTTGTAGAAAAAAAAATTGTTGCTCTTTATTAAAAAAAAAAAAAACAGGGTGTTCTGTTAAGTTCAACTGAACTTAGTAAAACACCTTCATATAAAATGAATTTAGAACATTAACATTTTGGTTCTGCCCCCTGCTAACTTTACACATCTATAAAAATCGGTGTTCTGCTGAAGTGTTTTTTTTTTTAATAAAAAGTAACAATTTTTTTTCTACAACTAATTAGCAACAAATTCACTGAATAATTTGCACATAGTCCCGATGCTCTAAATTCTTTTTTTATGAAGGTGCTCTGCTAAGTTCAGCTGAACTTACCAGAACACACTGTTTTTTTTTAAATAAAGAGCAAAAAATTTTTTTTTTCTACAACTAATTAGCAACTATTTAGCAACAAATTATGAGAGGGATAGGTTTTTGATTCGTGAAAAGTGTTTTGCTAAGTTCAGGTACATAAAAAAGCCTATGGTGGCACAAAAAAATTTTGTTTTATTAGAAAAAGGAAGACGTTCAATTAATATTAAACTGTATGAACATGAGTAATTTATACTTTTCGAGGTGGATTATTAAAATATAAACCACCATGCATAAATAATGAAGCCAATGAAGGAACTGTTTTTAACGCACCTGAACCCAAAGAGTTACACCTTTAATGATGATGATTATGTATTGAAGATTTAAGAATTTAATTTATCTGATCTAAAATTATAGTTAAAGAATACCACGCACTTTATTTAGAATTGTAAAACAACATATTGTTAAAAGGAGATTCTCTTCGATTCTCTCAACTAAAAAGATTAAACTATAATAATATTTGACAATTCATGTCCCTCCAATACTTTTATAATTTGGTTGCTATTGTACTACTAAAAGTTTATGCTAAAACCAAACACAAAGTTATATACATTAAAATCACCTACATTGTTTTCATCTTTTTGGGTAAGTTTCTATGATATGAGTGGTCATTATTTATTAAACGTTTGGTCTATATAAAATTTCGGGATCAGATGACGGAGAAAATACTTAATGAGGTAAATACTGTGATTTTTCTTTTTAATTTGTTTCACTTCACCAAAACTATACTCATATAGGTCCGTTATGGGATCTAATTATAAGACTATTTAACTTGAATTGAATTGAATTGAAGTACACATCACAGTGTTCTTAACTAAAATGTTTACTATAAGTAACTTAACTATAAAAATCTACAAACCGTAACAAATTGAAATGTTATGAATTATATAATAGGTTAGCCTTTCTCCATTTTCACGCACATATGCTAAATAAGCCTATGTTACCGAGATTTCGATTACAAAATAACTTTTATTAATAATTCAATATAGTCCCTTAAAATTATAAATTTATTTACATGTTTAATGTGTAGTATATTGTCAGCAAAAGCTAAAATATAATAGTTAGAATACTACGACTATGTACCTACGTCCCGAGGAAATGGAGTCAAAAAGAATCGTCTCCAATGCGAAGACCAACCAACCAAAACTGTCCCATTCCGTTCTCTTTTTTGCGCGCCATATCTTCTCTCTCACTCTTGTTTTGGTCAACCTGAGTAATTTTTCTCATATGTGCGTTTTAACCAAGAGGAATACGTCATCTATTCAGCAACAATTTGTACTAAAATAACTACTAACAGTGCAGCTGTCCCACCGGTTGTCAGAACATCATTTTACTGATTATAAAAACTAAAAACCATTGCCATACATATACATATGTTAATTCTAGCCAAAATTTATAAGCAAACATTACGTTTTTCCCCTAAAAAAAGTGGTAACAACGTTGCCCGATCGAAAAATTTGTCAGATGATGTTTTGTCAACCGTTAACACAACTACATGCAAGGACTTTCCTATATACATATATGTATGTATGTGTTTGGGGCCTATTCTGCTAATGTGTGTGCTATTTTCATTTAGTCACTTATGAATGTCACTTTTATCTGATTTCGTATTTGACTAATGCAGTTCCGCAGTGGTTACGTACGTAACTACTGCCAAAACGTGTTGCTATGGAATAGCTATTGACCCTTATTAATTGAAATTCGTACATTTTTTTACGGAAATATAGTAATTTGAAAATAGCGAAATTTTTTCCGAATTTCTGACTGATATCTTGGCAAAAATTGAGTTAGAGGTTTACTTTCGGATTTTGATGAAATTTTAGGTCTGTCTGGTAACTTTAAGTAACATTTTCTTGGGTAAATATCTAATAAAAACTTTCATATGGTAGAGAGGATAAATATCAAAAGTTACCAGAAGACTTCTAGTAAAAATTGAGTAAAATCTAAAAGGCTTGGTTGTGTGCGTAAACTGTCATATTTTGAAAAATTCTAATTATAATTTGAAATATTTTTCAATAGCTTAACAAAACCCAAAAATGCTCAAAAACTGCCACTCACTTAAAACTGCCACTCACTTAAAACACATTTTAGCATGCTTTACTGAATTCAAAAGTATCATGATGTCGACAAGGACAGATTACAGCTGACAATTGACAAGCATCGGTAATTTTACACAATTTACTCTGTATATTTAGCTTGAGTAAAATCTGGTAAAAATAGTCGAGTGATAATTATTACTCTCCTTGAGTAAAAACTTTTGGATTAACAGACAGATCTTTCGTAGGAATGTCCATTTAGTAGGTATCAAAAATGACGGATATGCAAAAACAAAATTGACGGTAGTTTGCATTTCCCAAGATATGAACATACATACTTATTTTACTTAATTCTGAAAATATACGAGTATAGTTTTCTGTTGCAATTTCTTCACGCTTCCAAAATTGTTTCCTGAAAATTATAGAAAAACCTTAAATTCAAAATGTTACCTCCGGAATTCTGTACTAAATTTTACGCGAAAAGGAAGATTTTTCTTTAGTTCGATTTGTCACAATTAGGTTAATTTTTCTTTAAGTATAAGTATTAGTGTTGTCATTTATAAGACAAATGGGTGCTTGTCACCGTCAATAAGTCAAGAAAGTAATTTATCTTTAATTCGTTAATTTCAAAGATCCTTGAAGAATTTGTTAAAATTAAAAGGTGGAACTTTCTTAATTTAATATATTTAAAAGCATGATATAATTTCCACCGACATTTTCTGGGAGTTTGCAAAAAATCGTGGAGGCAAAATGTAAATTTTTCGAGTTTTAAAGTTAAATACTTCGGCAAGTACAAGTGAGCAACAAAGCTGTTTTATATATTTCCAAATTTTTACTCCAAGTGAACACTCCCACTAAGTTTTATCAAAATCCTTGTAGAAACCTCAAACTCAATCTTTTCCAGATCGTAACTGTCCATTTGCCCGACAAACCAATTTGTCCGATAACCATTTGCCCGACTCGGATTGCCCGATAAAAATTAAATATTTTCCTTTTAAAAAATTCTTATTAAGGCATTAGACCAGCAATACTATTCTGTAAAATACAAACTCGGCGGCGAGTTTCGCTAATTAATTCACGCTTACTTCGACTTCGAACTCTCCTCGCCTTAATTTGGTATTCTCCACTGACATATAGAACTACTTCTATATGTCAGTGGTATTCTCTAAGCTCGTCGACGTTGAGAGCAATTATCTTTAATATTACGCTATATCTTCAAATACATTATTATATCATATCATATACATACCTTCCTAACAATATTTATCGATTACATATTTCAAAACTAGATAAAATCCTTTTAAAAACCCCCTTAACAAATACTAACTTTTCATTTGACAAGTAAAATCGAGTGTGAAACCAAGGTAATGATCGAAGTGAACGCGGATTTTCCTTACATAATACAAAAAATATGTCATTTCATTCATAAAAACGTAAAAATCTCACCAAAGGTAGTTCGGTTCGACGATACACTCAATATTGGAGAGCTAAATAATTGTCACCGCAGATTCCGCATCGAGGAGGCGAAAATGTGCTTAGATAATGCACGGCAGAATAAAGTTGAAAAAAAATCATAGAATTTTTCTACAAAAATCCAATAGACCAATTTATTTGGAAATTTCGTACATTAATTAACTGAGTTTTAGGCTTTCTATCTATTATTAAAAAAATTTACTTTCTACAAATAAGCAACTTCAATCGATGTTTTCTCGAATTTACTTTTTTCAACCTGTTTGACGGGCTACAACAAAAACTACATATGTATTTATCTGATCGACTTCATTCAGAACGGATTTTGTTGAGAAATTTTCATTTTCGCTCTACATAGCCGTTTTTTGTAATATCATATCTTTTTTTATCAACAATTTTCATCCAAAAATTTCGCAGAAGTTCAGAGTTTTTTTTTTAAATCACCGCCATTTTAGTTGTGTATACAAATTTTCTACTTTCCTACTCACACCTATTTCTGATGAAAGTCCAGCTCGTAAATCAGTTAGTTGATTCGTGGTTAGTTGGTTCGCATTAGAGACTAAGAATAAATGACTGCTTGTTTGATTTAAAATTCAAGAAGGATATAATGAGGTTTCATTTGAAACATTTTTACTTATCATTAATAACCTAACTTATGGCTGACTACATAATATCGCCATTACATTAATGGTCTTTTAAACGACAAAATCTTTTATTACGACTTGTTTTGGGGTTTCATAAATGCTTTAAAGGTTTTTCTATATCGGGCAACATATTAGTTGGATTTCGGCTTGTTTCCTGTCACACTGCGTTCACTGTCGCCTAGATTATATATATGTAAATATACATACATTCATATTTTCAAACACATTAATAACTAACCTTAATCGGCGATGGGAGCGTTACAAAAGCGATAAAATTTTGTTTTAGAACAAGTAGACAGTGGCGAAGCTAAGGAGTTGCTCCTGGGTGTTCAGTTATTATATATTAGTTTTAGTTCGAAGTTTAAATGAATATATGTGCGTTTATACATCTAGAAACCGTAAAGACGGATAGAATAAAGTCGATCTGTTTTAATAACATTTTTAGCAGTTAAAACAAATCGACTTAAGCCTGTTTGTATTTACGTTTACGTTGACCATTTAAAGCGAGTCCTTCATACTCTGAAAAACCATTCAGCATCAAATAAACGCTTTAAAATACTTTCCTGACAATATAAGATTTTTCATCAATTATTCACCTAAAAAAAGGCATAGTTAAAATTTCTTCAATAATGCAGGTCTTTTCTGCAAAAACAAAGTTTCATAACTACAGTATAGACAAGACAAAATATTAAATTCCAAAAAAGCCGAGTCGCAGCAAAATCCACTTAGAATTCTTATCAAGCTGAAAGTCAAGGCAAGGATGATCGCTCATTAACAGGAACACATTGAGTATAAAATTATTGAATTCTCAGCTTTTCTCCCTCTCTTTACATACATTCATTAGTAAGCAAGCGCAAGGATTCCTTCGACCTCAAGCTCTCAGCGGTTTAAAGTTGTATTGGTAAGTGTTCAGTTTAAAAACTGAACGCCTATGCTCCATATAAAAATGAAAATTAAAGAGACTTTTTCTGTCAAGCCCATATGAATGTAAATATTCCCGAATGTTCAACTTGAAATCTGAACACCTTTGAATCATTTCGCACACAAGAAGTTAAGAGCGTTGTATTTTACACCTGTTTTTTTCTACTGGGACTGGGACAGTGTGAAGAGTAATTAAATAAAATCTTCAGAATTTAAAATTCTCTTTCTTATCCGCATTTATGCGATACGAAGCGATGATACAAAGCTGTTCAAATCTCAAACTGAACATTCAGAGATTTAATATTCGTATGAGCCGGACAGAAAAAGTCTCTTTACTCTTTAATTTTTCCGTATGGAGTATCAATGTTCAGTTTTCATTTTGAACAGCCAGAATATAATTTTCAATACTCCGAATTTAAGTAAATAAATTTTTATGGATTTTTTCCAGTAATAATTTTTTATTTTTAATGTTAATGCAAATATGAAAATTAGATTATTATTCGTCTACATATTTAATTCGTCAGTTTGCTCGGGTGTTCAGTGAACACCTTGAACACTACCACGCTTCGCCACTGCAAGTAGATATATGTATAATAATTTTACTTTTGTACCAAAATCAAGTTTAACACCAAAAACCATGTAAATTCTGTAACGGAAAACTCACGTTCACAAATTCGTACTTGCTTTACGAAAAAAAAGTCTAACTTATATATTTCTTTTAAAATCATGAAATTATATATATATTATATATATGAGAATCGAAATAAGGTTAAACTAAAGTTCAATAAAATCTAAGAAATTGAAAAACAAAACAAAAAATCAAATTAATAAACTAATTTAAAGAAACTGTAATAAACAATTATATTCTACTTTCCAGTCTATTCGAAAACACAAAATATAGGTACTGTAAGCGTAAAAAACTAATAGGTATTGTTTCTTTCCATTTACAAAGAAGTCTTAGCAAGTAAAGTTTGTTTGATTAGATAGGTATAAATAAATTTTACATTTATGAATTTAACCGAGGTAATAAAAATACATGAAATATATTTTCTTAAATGCATGCAAATTCAATCGTAGGTTGTTTTTAATACCTATTAAATCCTCGACAGAATTCTACAAAACACAACAATCATGCACTCACATTTTGTAAAATATTTATACAATATTTGAACTGCACGTTCCACTTTTTTAATTTTTTTGTACTATATATACATCCATTTTACAAAAAAATGATGTAAATTAAAATTATAGGTGCTTCTACGAAAATACACTTTCTAGCTTTCATGTTTATAACAGATTAAAAAAAAACATAAATAAAATAAAAGTATTTATTAATTTATAATTAAAATCATTCACCAAATTTTTTATATCGAATATATTTATAAAACTTTTCTTAGCTTAAGATAAATCTAATTTCGTAACAACTTAGTCGACCAAAATTATTTTATAAAACAACATGTATATAACGCTTATTTATTGAACAATATAAAACTTACAGCTATATGTCATTGTTTCCACTTTTCATTAAAAAATATTGTATACTGTTACAAAATTTTCCTTCGCTATAATTCACACATGAAATTTTAATTAAGTGAATATAACGATCGGCGTTCAATAGGCACGATCGTGGCGTATGTGGTAGAAGCACTGGCCAATAGCACTGATGAGATCTGGCCTCTGGCCAGTGCTTCGGGTTGAAAAGCCGACCACTTTTATCCTCAAAAATAAATTATAGCGAGGGAAAAACGTGCAATTTTGTCCGCCAGCCGGTTGGCGGGCAAAATTTTAACAATACATATGTTAATAAATCTGTATTGGTGTTTATAAAAAATAATTTTTTTTCCACACGCGTGAGGGAAAAGTGCCACTAAAACGCACGCCTTTCCGGTTGTAAAGTGGCTTATTATCCACTAGTGCTTTATTGTGCAACTCGGGCGGTGCGTAGCCGATTGCGCACGCTGGCAGTTAAACAAACTCGCTTCGCTCGTGCGTTTATTGCTGCCAGCGTGCGCAATCGGCTACGCACCGTCCTTGTTGCACAATATAAAGCACGAGTGGATAAAAAGCCACTGTCCAACCGGAAAGGCGTGCGTTTTAGTGGCACATTTCCCTCACTTGTGGGGAAAAATAAAATGTGCAATTCAGGCGGGGCGTAGCCGATTGCTTACGCTGGCAGCTAAACACACTCGCTTCGCTCGTGCGTGTACTGCTGCCAGCGTGCGCAAACGGCTACTTTACGCCCTTGTTGCACAATATACTATTATTTTACGTGTAAAACAGTTTTCAAGTGCTTATTAGCATTGCTCAGTACGCATTACGCAAGAAGAATTCCAAAGACAACTACATCTTGTCGAAGTTAATTGTGAAGTTGAATGGTTTTGAGTCTGTGACTGTGATGTGGGTTCCCTCCCACATGGGTATATCGGAAAATGTCAGGGCGGACGAGCTGTTGGAACTTTCAAGACAGGATGGTGAAGTGATGTCGATGAAATTACAATTGAAGATGCTAAGCTCAATATTAAAAGAAAGTTGTGGAATGAGTGGAGGGGCGTGGTTGAGAGAGAGAGCGTGTGCAAGAGCAGACTTTGCGACGGTTCACCCTGGAGTAGGCACTAAACCCTTGTTTGCTGGATCGTCACTCGGGAGTGGCACAATCAGGAAAATAAACAGGGTCATACATAACTGGCCACTCATACGCCAGAAAACACCTGGCTGGGTGGAGGGTAGTTGATACCGGCCTGTGTAGCACTTGTGGTACTGTTGAGGATGAATGGTTTTGAAATGTCCCAGATACTCTTTCCCAAGGACAAAGTGCCCGAAACTACTGCGCAGTTCCGATCTTGCTGAGTTCCTCACTCCCCTTTCGCGGGACACAATCAGTGAATTGGCCTCCTTTTTGCGTAAGTCTGGAATTGCCATATACATAGATGAGCTCTCGTTGCTCTGAGGTCCGTATTTTTTAGACGCTGATGCACCTCTGCCCACAAATTCTGTTACTCCCGGGATCAATGTAGAAAGGCCGACCTAGCTAACTCTCACACAAACTAAACGCTAGTGTAACGTTTGTTTTTGTTTATTTTTGTTTCTTTTTTTGCTTTTATTATTTTAAGTGCATCCCTATTTATTGTTAGCCAGGCTCACTTGCGTGTTGCTATTGTTAATTTTTTTTGCTTAATAATGCTTTCATTCGTAACAAATTTGAGATATTGGAAAATGTTGATGCTTTTTACTTGCTCAAACTGTGAAGGTTAGCAGAGAACTACAGCGAGCGAGAGAACTCTTACTTTTGCGATTGATGTGCTGGCACTTGTTTTGCCCCGGATCCCACCACCATTAAAATTGTAGTTAATTTTTGGTTGTTTTCAAAGTGATATTTTAAAGGAGGTAGTACAATTCATTATTGAATTGTTCTTGTAAAAACATTATTTTATTAGAAAAGGATATAATAAATTTCTTTTTATTATGTAGTTTAAAGTAATCAGGGAATGCATATAAACAAAATCGTGACTTCCGAAGAAAAAAAAGAACATAAGCGGTCGCCAATGTATTAAAATGTCTATTGCTTCAAAATGAATGTCATTCAAATGGAGACGGTTTTGTATCTCTCCCAACACTTTTATTTATTCTTATTTATTTACAACAAAATGTATTCTTTGGGAGAACACCTTATTCTTTAAGCGGGGATTTCCTTCTTTCCTTTTTTAAGGCCCGTTTTACAGCTTTCTGTTCCATTTCGCCGCAATGTTCCGAAAATAAAATCTTTAATGTTGGATACATCATATGCATGTATTCCAAGTCAGGCAGAGTAAGCTAAAAATTATTTTATCGCATTTATAAAAACATTAAATTATTTTATAAACTTACTTGCATGTTGTCAAAAGCTATTCCAATGTTAGAAGGGAGATCGGTTTCAATGCGTGGCAATTTAGCATATCTTTGGCTGAAATGAGTAAGAATTGTGTATTGCGCATTCATTTTTACACCTTGTTGAACTGCTTGAGAAATTGTGCTATGCATTTTCATTTTCGCTTCATTAATTAGATCATCTTCCATTGTAGCTTCATGTATTAAAATAGTAGAATTCATTCCTAAATCGACTAAATCATCACACGGCATTGTATCCCCACTATAAGTTATTTTAATTGGTGCACTCCTTAAAGAGGTATCTAATTCAAATGACACTCCAAAGGCATGAGGACAGTGCCGAACTAGACATGTTCGTATTGAAGATATTCCCAAACGACTTAAATCGGCGCTCAGTAGTGGTTGCGTAAGCTAAAAAGATAAAATCATTAGAAAATAAAAGCTGCCAAATGAATTGTTCTTACCAAATCACCATTAGGTACCAGCTGGTAATTATTTTTTATAGATTCGATTTTATAATCATATAAATTAAGCCAAGATTGAATTTGCATAGGTGCTAACAGAATCAACGGAACTACGTTTTGCCCAAAAATATCCTCTCGTGCTTTGAAAATTCCTAAGAGACCTAAAAGGTTATTAAAATACATATATATTAATGTAAGGTACATTAAACTTATAACTTACATACTACATACCAATATGGTGGTCAGCATGCAAATGAGATATATACACAGCTTTTAAGTTACGTAAAACTTCAACTGCTGCTTCATGACCAAAAAATCGAATTATCTGACCCCATGTTCCTTCTCCGCAATCCAGGAGAACAAAAGATTGATCTGCCGTTTGCATTAAGATAGCGCTCACATTTCTCGTTTTATTTGGGATGCAGGAGCCCGTGCCCAGAAAAATAATTTTAGGAAATTGCCAGCAACTGTTATGCCTTCTAAGTGATTTTGCTTTCATGAGATTTTGTTCCAATTCTGATAAAGATTGGGAAAACCCTTCTATCGCTTTGCTTTCGTTTATATAATCCTCAGGACTTAATACTGCTTCCATACTTCGATCTAAACCCTTTCTTGGACGCAAATGATAGTAGGTCAATGTAGAAACGGGATCTAGACATAAGTTATCATTGTTGGTTTCTACTGTTTTTTCCAAATGTTTAACTGGTATATTTACTGATGAGAGCTTAATTTTTTTCCGTTCATTTGTAAGCGCAGGCACACAAAAATTTTCTCTATAAAATGTGATATAAATAAAATATGTAATTATATGGATATAGTAAAGGTAAATGATAATATGATTCAGGTTGTGATGGAAAAAATAATGAAAAAACGTTGTCTATTGCAAAAAAAAAAAAAAAACCAAAATCAAGTATTTTAAGCACATTTGTGATTTTATTTATTTTCTTGGTTAGTTTAATTACATATGTATTTGTTGATAATGTTCGTATGGGCAATTTTTTTAAGGTAGATTAAAAAAGTGGAAAAATTAAAGAAATTTCAAACTTCATACACTTTTTTCTCATTTAAATTTAAGTTGTTTTTAAAAATACATTAAATAATTGATCAGCGAATTGTTTCACAAAATATTGAACTGAGTGTTGAAAACACTGACGCTAATGCCTATTTTCCAATGAAGTGACGAACCAAACAAAATCATCCTATCCTGTTCCGTTATCTTGTTCACCACAACTTCTCTCTCGCTCGTGTTTTGATCAACCTGGCTAACTTTCTTTTATGAGTGAGTTTTTAACAAGAGGAATATTCATCCATTCACGAATTATTTGTATATACCAAAAATGCGAAGGTGTTTTGGAATGCATACAAAAATTATAAAAGTAGTTAACACACACAAATATTGTTTTTTATAACAAATTTAAAATGTTACTTTATTTAAATACGCAAACATCGAATGCTCCGCAAATGCAACCAACTTAAATACACACCAAAATGAGCCTAACAAATAATGATTGGTTCTGCAAGACAAAACTTTTTTCCCCACGCGTGAGGGAAAAGTGCCACTAAAACGCACGCCTTCCGATTGTAAAGTGGCTTATTATCCACTAGTGCTTTCGCTTCGCTCGTGCGTTTATTGCTGCTAGCGTGCGCAATCGGCTACGCACCGCCCTTGTTGCACAATATAAAGCACGAGTAGAAAATAAGCCACTATCTAACCGGAAAGGCGTACGTTTTAGTGACACATTTCCCTCACTAGGGGGGAAAAATAAAATGTGCAATTCGGGCGGGGCGTAGCCGATTGCTTACGCTGGCAGCACAAACTGAACTTGAACTTAACACCTAATAAACAAAGTTCGACGTCAAATGCCATATTTTAGTCCTTGATGTGCCGTTGACTGTACTTCATACACAAACTTTAAATACTCAAATTTTTACTAATAACCTAATTATTATAATATGGTAATAGTAACTAATTGGAACAGATTATTGTCTACGAAGTTAATCACATACCCTAACTTTGTCACACTTACTCAAATACTTAATTGACTAGATATTTGCCAATGAAATTCTTGACTAAATTGCTTTCAAACTGTAAGATTAAATTTGGTGGGTAAAATCTTGCCAAGTCGTACTACATATTAAGTAGCAAAGAACATAACAAATTTTCTTTTAAAGCAACTGAAGAACTTTATGCATGACAGGAGCTATGATTTAAGGAACTTCGAAAGAACTTGGTATCCAGTTAGAGCTCACTTCTTTAATTAGCGAAGCCGTTATCCCAGTACTTATCTTGCAAGTTTTTTATGTTTTGTTGGGATATGATTATTTTTTGTCAAGTATATCTCTTCTCTTTATTTAAATAAGAGGATATGGGATGGCGGGAGGCCCAGACGGGGCGGACAGCGTCTGACGAGACGGCAAGTCGGTGGATTCTCGGCCTGTAATGCCAGCTCGATCCCAGGAATTTTCCCGATCCCAAAAATGTGTCTCACACCAATCAAACCTCACCCCTGTCCCCGCGCCAGACTCTGAAAACGGAATTTCGCTCAACAAAACTGACCGAAAAAGCATATAAATATTATTATTTCTTTTGCCAAAGTAGGTAATTATTATTATTAAAAAAAAATTTCGAAGAATGTTATTTACTGAAAAGTTAAGTATCTATATTTTTAAGTAATTAAAACAAGCCACAGTTCGAATTTAATATTAGGAGAGATCTGGTGCATAGATACACTTACCTACAATTATGTACTTATATAATGCATTTCTGGCAGTTTCTCTAAACACGAATATTTGAACTTAAATCATAGATGTCCGGTTCCGGTTCATGACTAGGTTCGAGTCGCCGAGTCGACACCGATACCGATATCACGTTCACAAGTGGGTGGGTCGCCACTCAAACCAACAAAACCAACCAACAGTTTTAAACTAAATATCACATTTTACTTTAGGAATAAGTATTATAATTTTTCTTCTAAACAATATAATACTTAATTTTTACTATGATAATGAGAAAATTAATGTACGGTACTCTCCGATATAATATTACTCTTCTTATATTTGAAATTCAATGTTACTTAAAGGGTTAAAATGTTTAAGCTTTAGAACCAAGCGCTAATCATGTTTTGCTTTTTAATAAAAAAAACTTACTTGAGAAGAGGATATATATCTTTGTCCACTAAATGTAATTGCCATTGTATTCTGTGAACCGCCAAGTAGCCTGAAAAGCTGCAAACATCGTATTCAATATAAAAAAAACAAAAAGAAAATTTATTTTACATACTTATTTGTTGAATTTAACACCAAATGCTTCGTACTTGGTGAGAATGTATTAATAAATTGTTGATAAAGCTCAGTTTTGAAAATCTCTGGTGGTGAAAAATGAACGACTACTGATGCAACATTGCATGGATCAGTTGCTGTTGCTTGATATTTTTCAAACATTTCACTAGAATCTTCAAGAGCTTTTAAATAATCTTCATTAGGAATATCAATAACTGAAATAATATTCCTGAAAATTTTCAGTAATGCAGTAAGTTGAGAGTAACCTACAAATAAATACAGCTCCGGGATCTATGGCTCCCCGAACGTCATCAGCGTGAACTGTAGAGCCATTTTCAAGAATTATATCAAATCCATTTTTTAATTGGCCCAAAAGAGGTCCAGGTGGAACACCAAATTCTACACATTTTTCTAGGTTCAACATTCCTGGCCTTGGCTTGTTAGATATATCATAATAGTACTTAAACAGAATTTGATTATTAAAAGATTACCTTTAACTTGCAAACGTAACACATTACTACATTTTCTTCTTCCTTTTCACTACTGATTGTAGGTAATGAAGATTGTTGCACATGACTTCCTAAAAATATACAATAGATTGAAAACATATTAATAAGCCATTTATACCCACAATATTTTGTATAGTGATATAATGCTCATTTCATTTCATTTTACTATAATAAAATTATTTTAAATAAATCCGATTTAAATTGCTCTATATATGTACGTCACCTTAGTTCCAGGGTTCCATCGCAACATGAATTACCCTTTCTTGTGTAATTTCTGTGGGCATGTATAAATAAGCTAACTTCGTTTTTGTATTTTCTAGGGGAGTGAGGAGTGAAGGAATAAATTCTCTACACCAATAAAAATAAAATTAAAAATTTTAAGTGACCTCCAACACAAAAAAAAACTCTGAAATGTAAAAAAATAAAATTTTTCTCTTGGCCTTTTAACTTCATTAAAAGAACCTATTAATATTTTTAAGATAAGCGTCGCCGCGTCGGGCAACCGCTAAGTGAAGAAGTATAATTAGTTATATCTATATAGGTGTAACGAATAGAAAATATCTACTAGTTTCAAATTGTACGTATGAACTTAGTTTTGTACATCTATCTTACAAGATCTACTAAGGTCCTCCAGTGTTTCGGTATTGTACCACTTCTATGTGAGGCGTTCGCTTGAGAGCCACGTGCGGTGCGTGATATGTGGGCACGTGGGGCGGGGACGGAGCGTGGCAGAGTGTGGCGACCCCATCGAGCAGACACGAAAGAGCAGACGTCCGTTGATGGTTGTGTCTACTTAACGAATTTTTCAGATTAAATTAATTAAGACTGAAAACTAATTAAGAGATTGGATATTGTTGTTTCGGTACTTTCTTACGTTGTTTACATAGAATAGATCTTTGTATAATCCATACTTTATCATTATCAAAATTCTGGTTTCATTTTATTTACTTAGCGGTCCCCTGACGCGGGGGGAGAGAGAGTATTTTTTTGTGTCGGGGTTATTTAAAATTTTTAATTTTATTTTTATTTCATTCTTTTTAAATTTCTCGCGGACCCTAACTCCGATATATAACTACTTAAATTACATTTTTCTTGAATATTATTAAAGAGTTTGGTAGTGCAATCACGCACATTTTGAGTTTTGATCTGAATTTTTTTTTTTCTTATAGGGCTTCTTGTATGTATAATACTTTGTTTTTAAATACGTGATTAATGTTACCTGTTCTTTGAAATTTCGTTTGCTTATATATATACACTGGTGAACAAAATAATAGGTGTGAACACTGGAAGTAGCTTCATTAATACAAATCATCTTATTTCGCTTATGTTGTTTTACCGTTATTTACCCCATGGCCTCAATAAAATAAACATGCAGCAATAACACGCTGATTAGTTTCCTTATTGACCTTAGCAGCACAATATGTAACTTAATGCAGTAAGAAGATGGTCAAGAAATAGGTTTGTTTGTAAAAACATAGCATTTTTAAAGGATTTTGTAGGATTTCTTCATGGGGACCTCTTCAAAGTTAAAAACATGTATAATAAAAAAAAATCACTGCGAAAATAGATTGGCAGGAGTACGCATTGTACGGCAGAAGAGGAAAGTTAGTGGTGGCGTTGCAATTCGACTGAACCGCCCTTTTTATTTATTATTTTCTCTTTTGCCGAGGACACCTTCAACTTATCCCACAAGTTCTCAATGGGATTTAGATCCGGAGATTGAACATTAACATTTATGATCCGTAAAGCATTCACTCACTAGTTTAGACGAGTATTTGTGATCATTATTCTGCTGAAACCGCCATCTAAGTGACATATTGTCCTCAGCATAAAGGAGTTTCACAGTTTGCAACATGTCCCTATAAAATATCTTGGTCATCAACATCGTGCCGTGAAAGTCATTTCCATAACATGGTGCTACCCCAGCATTCTTTAATTGTCATTTTTTTGAATCTAGGATGATATTTTTTGCCACTTGGACGTCCAATATTCCGCCTGTTGCCAGATCCGTATAAATTGATCTTCGTTTCGTCGCTCCAAAGAATGTTGTACCACTTTTGGAGATCTTATTCACCAGCCCAATATCTATGGGCTATCAATATCTTGCCTTGCTATTAGCCGGCCACACACGAGACGGTTTTTGGCGTACTAACTTGTGACAAACTTTATTTGTACGCCATTTTGCCCACAAACGGCGTTGGTTTTCATTCCTAAAACGATTTAACTAATTTAAAGAACGAAATCGCGACTCCATAATCTAATGTCGGAGCAATTCATCTTGACAGATGATAAAAAAATAAAACCATGGAAAAATCAAAGTCGAGAAATATTTGGGACGGTTTTAAGTTTGTACGCCAAGTTGTCCACACACGATCAATCTTATGTTTGTACGCGTGCTTGTACGCCTAAAACCGTCCCGTGTGTGGTCGGCTATTAGCTTAGTTAAGTTGTAAAAATTCAAGCGCACCCTGTACTTTTGGCACGAACGAACACACCATTTAAACTGCAGAATGAAAAAATGTAAACAAACGCATCCGTATTTATGCTCTTTGTATGCTACCTGCCTCTTCCCCTTTCTTCAATTCCAGGCCTTACCTATACCTGAACATAAGAAGGGGCGAGCACTAATACCACCATGCACGCACACTCCCAGAACTTTTGCGCCATTTAAAAACGCGTGTAAAAAAAAACACTCACATTATTGTTTACAGTATAGGCACCGTAGATGAGATTTTTCGCCCTGCCTCTTTTTGTCTCGTTCGCTCTTATTGGAATTTACATAAGGAATGGCAGGCAGTAGTTCTTTACTTCCTCCACTAAAGCAAAATTTTTTTGATTCCGTTTTCGGAATTGCATTTGGGTTAGAACTTTGCGCGGGGATAGATAAAGAGTGTCCCATCTTGTTATGAGGTTATCTTTATTCGAAACTAACACCCAATCGTCGATCGCCTCCGATCTCGTCTACTCTCCTACTGTTCGATAATAGCGAGGATTCTTTTTAGCTTTAGTCTAAATTACAAGCTGTTCCCCAAATCCGTGATAAAATTGGAAATATACATGTCGTGCCATAAATTCTGTTCCTCGTATAAAGTCACGTAATTTAATGAAAAACAACACGAATAGAAATGTTGTAAATTATATTAATTCTTTATTTATAAGAGAACTTAATAATATAAAAATTATTCAAATTGGTCACGTTTTGTTTTCACACATTTCTTCAAACGGTCCAGCCACTCGTCTATCGGCGCACACGCCACTTCCAGACGTATAGAAGTTGCTACTTTAACCAAATTAGCTTTTAGGGAATTGGAACCAATAAAAAAAACACTTTGCTTGCGGAAAAGCACTGGATCTTCCAACAAGATTTTTCGCCAAATGCATACATTTGGAAGGTTGGATCTCGAGACGGCCGGACCCTAATCCGCTGGACAACCGATTGTTTAAGAAAAGATATATACTCTACCTACACTATAAGCATCACCACAATATCAAAGTCCTAAAAGCTGATTCAGTTACAGTAGCAGCTTCTATACTCATGAAAGTGGCGCGTGCGTTGATAGGCTTTGGCCAGACTGTGAAAGCAAAAGGTGACCATTTTGAATAATTTTTATATTATTAAGTTCTCTTTTGAATAAAGAATTTATATAATTTGCAATGTTTCGATTTGTCTTGTTTTTTTTAAATTACATGACTTTATACGAGGGACAGAACTTATGGCACGACTTTGAATATACATATGTTTATTTCACATAAGATTTACATACATACTATAAAAATCCTTTATTTTTCGTTTTTAAATATCAAATTGGTATGTCTCAAGCTGCCGTGGTTTGCCACATTCTAAGCGGGACATTTTTTAAATTTCCCCGTAACTTGAAGACAAACTCAGATAAAACCGGAGTTTTCAGATTTGCACATATGGGGAAAAACACACTAAGAACTGTATATATAGTTAAAAAAAAAAAAAATTATAGAAATAAATAAATGAGTGTTCTGTGCAATAATTAACCTAAAATTGAAAAGACTCCTGAAGAGCTGTCTGTTTAATTTTATTGTATGGACGCGGAAACATGGACACGAATAAATTTCACGAGGCAAATTCTGAACGTGATCAAGGAGAGGAAGCTAAAATAGCTTCGACACATAATGCATAACGACAAATACAAAGCAAAGAAGAATACGAAAATAATCGTGGTTACACAACATCACATCTTGGTTTAATTTGTCAATAAATGGAATGGATGACGGTGAGATCTATAGGATGTTCACCAACCTCCATAGCGGAGAGCACGCTGAAAAAGATTCTTTTTTGATCGTCTGGTATAGCCACAAAAATGGTAATGATAAAAAGTAAAATATGTAGATACATATTGAAGAAAAAATACAACCACAGTGGGAAAGAATCACAATCTACGAACTTAAAAATCCATGTGTGGTGCACTGCCCGCTAATAAAAATATGTACATATTTCTATATGATTTTGTCCGTAGATTACAAATGCTCAATCAGTTTTTATTTGCGAGTAAAATAGAGGCAAAACACTCAAAACACCATATTTTGACCATTTTTGGAAAATCATTAACCAGAACGAAAAATCTTTTGGTATAAATTATAAATTTCGAAGAAAACACCCAAACCCAACAATCCCTTTTCCCTTCGGTTGCCTTCGCGCACAATCAGTTGCCTTTCCTCTCCTGCCCCCGATGGCCGATGTGTTCTTTCAAAGAGAATGAGAGTGAGAGCAATCCGTGTGTGTGAGATGTGAAACTTTCATGAAAGTTTTCTGAAAGCTGGTGGTCGGTGGATGCCTCGCAGCGAAACGCGTTTCAAATTTTTGTTCAGCGTGGAACTTCTTTATGCTTAGTTTTTCTATGGTAGTACTTAATCCTATTTTCCCGAAAACGGGAGATGATTGGGCATTCTCATTTACGGATTGGTAATCTACGGAAAAAATCCTATAGAAATATGCCAATTTTTTGAAAAAAAAATTTGGTGCTGACCAATGCTATTGATACGGAGATCTACTAAATTTAGCTAAGAGTTCTTTGTTAATCTTGCATGTTAAAACATAGGTATCTGTATGTCGTGTCACTTACTTTCATGAGCATAGTAATCGGTTTCGTCTACTTGTAGAGTTGCAGAATGCGTGGTTTTTTCGAATCTTCTAATCGAATTAGATGTTCTGGAATTATTTACAATTTTAAATATGAAGATTCATTTTATTGTGTTTACTTTTTCAGAGGAATGTAAGTTACATTCGTAACTTGATCTTCGAACCCCCCTCCTTGTTCACAGTTAACGAAATCAACACGCAAATGCTTTAGAACTACAAACTTCCGCATTCCGGAAAATATCTCAGCCTATCAAAGAGTGCTTCTATAATAATTTAAAACTTTGCGACTTATGCTTTACTTACTAATCCCGGAGGTCCGTGCAAGGTAAGATTTGGAACTCCTGCATCTTGGAGTGTCAGACTCAAACCGGGCAAGCCTCCAACACGTTCCCAGCAGGTCCTTGTCGTAAAAATATGCTCTAAACGGGCTAATTTAGTTTTATGTTCATGCGCCAAGCGCTGTGTTCCTTCTCCGCAATTAAACAAATACCTAAGGAAAATTACATTACATTTTGATTAATAATATTCATATTTTACCTTGTTTGGTCTGTAAATAGGTATACACTTGCTGGAGATCCAGGAGCACCTGAACCCAGTATTTGTATATTTACGGTACCAGGAGAGTACTTGGCATTTTTTTCTTTAATTCGGATTCTTTCTTTTTGGGCTTCCTCAACATGTTTCTTGTTTTTCGGCATATCAAGAATCAGTTTTTTAATTCCGTGTTTCTGAGATTTTAATCTAACAAAGCACCAAATTTGCAAAGAGGTAATTTTTCGACAGAATTGATGTAACATAAGTGGGAAGCTATCGTTATTGTTCCGTATAATTGATAATTAAAAACATACAATTTTTAAACACCTGCCTAAACCTAAATTTTTGATTTGAAGTTTGAACTGTCAATCACATTGACATTTCAATGGTCAATCACATGTGAACCAATGACATTTATCTACTTGGAGGAACGAACGAACATAAGAGGAGCAACCGTTCGTTCCTCCAAACAAACGAATATGGAGTGGAAACGAGCCGCAAAAAGTGAAGACATTTCAAAGATGTGTGAGAGAAGAATTGTCAGATACGTGTAAATGGACTTGGACGCCAGAGCCGTCACCATACAAGTTTTGGGTCTACTGCAATCGCTGTCGCAGACTGACATGAAGTTGGCGGCAATTCTTACAAACTGCCTTCTGACTGAAAATTTTCCTTTTACAAATTGCCTATTGACTAAAGATTTTTACATACTCCACAAATTGTTGCTTGTCTTAGCACGAAAAAAGTATTTGTTTTAAATCTATTCCACAAATGCGTGTTTTTCTGCACGTGAAAAAATTTTGAAATGCAACCAACTTCAGACAGCGACAGCGATTGCAGTCTTACCCAAGTTTTTACGGGGGATAATGCGTTAACAAAATTGATTGATAGAAATATTACTTTACGTAATACTTTCTTTTTATTAGGTTTTAGGTTCCCGAGGGATGTCTATATGCAGAACAGATGGTTCCAACAGTTTATATAACCTGCCCCTTCGCAGCGCCAGCCTATACTGAATGATTATGCGTGAGTATTTCTATCACACATCTTTGAAATGTCATCACTTTTTGCGGCTCGTTTTCCACTCCATATTCGTTCGTTCCTCCGAGATTTGAGACAGGGCGTGTTGTTAAATTCAGAATCTTTAAGATTCTTCAAGACAAAGTGTTGCTATATTCAGATTTTCTGAAATGTCAAGTGTTGCTAAATTCAGATTTAAGAAAAATTCTTTAAAGAACACCCAGACAGAATCAAACGCACTTGAACCTTTGAAGATAAAGCCTAAGGAAACGCTGTATCGTGTAAAATCTCTGTACGTGAGCGTAGTAAAAAAGATTGGGTTCCCTTTGGTTCCCTAGAAAGAGAGGTACTTAATGAGTAAGCGAGACGAATGCGCTGAAACTTCTGCGTCACTATGAAAGGGAACCCAATATTTATTAACGGCGTTAAAAAGGAATTTTCGGAGGGGCTTATGCATTAAAGATTATAAAATTTTCCAATTATTGAAAAAAGTGCTATTCAAATAGAGAAAGTTTCAATAATGAGGAAGTTGATTACTTATTAAATTTCTAATAACAATTGTATACTGATTTGCTGGAGAGCTTGCTTGTTACATCTCGGACACTGGTCAATGTGGCTCAAGTTGCCGTGACCAAAAAGGCACCGCAGGGTGACGCCCTACGGGCAAAGCAAAACAACAACAACAACGTTATTTTAATTATCAAATAGACAAAATTACCTTGCCTGGATCAAATAAAGTGCAGCGGCAGTACTATCGGAGGATAGTAAATGAGAACAACCAACCAACCAAAAAAACTAATCGGAACGAAATATACTTTTTGCGCCATGGACGAGGATGAAGATGTTGATATATTAGGGGATTTAGATGATATGTAAGTAATATATATGCAAATATTTAACAAAAGGAAATCTTAGGGATATCGAATGTACTTTTAGATCCAAAATCAGCTCAGGGCAATTACTCTCCTGCGAATATACTGTGCATCCTAATTGGCTCAATGAGAATTCAGAAGGTGGGAGCTTCTGGACCAACAGGTAACTTTCTTCCGATTTGTATAAATAAATTATACTACATTTTGCAATGAATTTAGCGTCCCAAAGAATTACAGCCTCGAGAATAATATCAAGGTACTACAATCTGAAGAGGTTACCATCAAAGAACCTGGAAATATTCCTTTGGTTGATTTGGATTGGAATAAAGAGGTAAATTTTGCAATTTTGTAAGTACTTCAGATTCCACGCAGTTCACCAAATTATGTGGAACTTTGCGTGCATGTTTTGTTTACATTGTCTTACATATTAAGAAGTTTTAATCGTGATCAGAATTTATCTCAACGTAGATTATGTAAAATTTCAATTCTTATTATAAAGGGGAAATTTTAGATACGTGTTCGTAAACTACTTACAATTTTTTTCTGCTGTAGAATGGATAACGAAGCTCTAAAAAGCATATTGCATAAACAATCAAATACTATTAAATAAATTGTATCAGTTCAATAAGACTTGTAAATAAATATTAAAAATCATCCTTCAACATCGCGAAACCAATTATTTTGCTATATATATTGCTATATATATTTTTATTTGTTTAATTCACAGAATTGTACAAATGAGTGTTATTCCATGGTATTTACAATAGCTCTATATTAGGTGCTAGAATTACAAAGTTGAGGAGTGCCTTATATACCTGTTTTAACTTAGATATGTTAAGCTGTCATTATATAGTAAAGTAAAGATACATAGTAGAGAAAAATAATAATGTATAGTTTTGACCTTATGCTTTATACTCAAAATTCAGATAATAACTTAGTTTTGTTAATCTGTACAGCAAATAGTCAATATTATATCTAACCTAATAATCTGGGTTATATTGACTAATTTAATGAGCATTGTTATATATGTGAAAAAACTAATACAGTGCTGCATTGTGTCGGCGAATGCATCAATAGCCCAATCAAATTAGACATTAAAATTGCAAAGCGTGATGTAGTTCTAATTTTTTGATATATTTTTAGGACCAGTTTGCAGCTTCGAAAGACCTGTGCTTCCTGAATAATACGTGAAAATCTGCAGCTTTTTTTTCAGTTGCCTTATAATTGTTGATATTAGATGTTATTACCATTTTTAAAGTATCTTAAATTTTCCACAATTTAAGCCCAACCACAGTCCTGTGCCTTCAATGGTTTTCAAGATACGGCCATTTTTGTTCTTCCAAAATATCACTGTAAGCGGAAGAAAATCCGAATGCTGCCTAGAGGTTTACAAGATGTTTTGACCCAAATTTCCCTGTATAGGTAGGTACCAAAGCTCGTCTTGAGTGAGGAGAGGAATCAACTAGGTCTGACAGCAGAAATTATTGCATGAGCTATCGAAAAACATTTCTTCTTCCAACAGCCAAGATATTGGCGTTTGTGTTCCAGCACGATGGTTTCAAGTAACAGTTTCAGAGACTCAGGAATAGCAGATTCAGCTTCTCGCAAGAAATCATCAGATGGATTTACTGAAATTCATTTTCCATAACTTTTCTCATAAGTTGAATAGTTACACCGAAATGAGAGAAAAATTAAAATATATTTTTTTTTCTTCCTCTTCGCTCTTGTTCTTTGTTTTTTGTTCGGTTGCGTTGGACGGCGTTCAACCAAAATCCTACAAAGTAAAGCCTCTTCTGGGCTCAACCTCTCCAAATTTTCAATTACGATTTTAGGTGTAAAAGACTTTTTTGGGAGAGGTTCTTATCCGAACAAACAACCACGTAGAATCGATTATAATACCCCTGTTCAGACCACAAGTATGTTAGCTCTCAATACGTACATGTATTTTAATATTTTTCGGTAAGAGCAGTTGCAAAATCACTCTAACATACATTTTTCATCTGGATAATAAACTTGCCATGAATTTAGGTGATTATGAGTAAAATGATTCTTCAAAAGGATTATGAAAGATCTAAAACTAAATCTCAATGTGATATTAAACACAGCGAAGACTATAATTTAAAAGAATAAAGCTTGGTAGTATGTATTTGATTTTAAATATATAATGTTTTGGTTATCTCCACAGATATTTCTGGAAAACGATTTAGTTTTTGGAAATGATATACCAGCTGCTGTAGAAGAAATCGTGGACGGAAATAACAGCATAGGGACTTTCTCAAGTATATCTGAATGTAGCAAAAATGAAAATTACGATAATGATGGGGATTTGGCAGCTTTCGAAATTCAACCTGCTCCTACATATTTAAAATACATTGGGCCCACAAATCCGAGAAGTGTACTGAAAGTTAAAATAGAAAGAAGAGAAAGTCAATTAAATGACAAACTCATGAAATCTGAAAGTCAAGTAATATCCAAAATAAAGAAAAAAGAAAAAAAATTTAAAAAGACATTACGATTAAAGTCCGACTTATTGAAAAAGCCGGAATATTCAAAACTTCTGTCGATGTCGAAAAAAATTCCTAATGATAAATATATACGGAACGATGGGAAAAAATTCAAAAAAACACTCAATATATCAACATCTACTTTACGCAAAGACACATATTTTTCCGGAAATATCAGAAATTTAAAGTTAAAAAAAGGTAAATTACGATTGAAAGCTAAGAACCCATTATTAAATCTTGATGTTGCCCGGCATAAAAAGCAATTGTTTTGGCCAGAGACAGTGGTAAGTTAACTAATATTTTTTGAACATATTAGTGACATAAATTTTCGCAGAAATATATTATTTAAATTTTTAAAATTCAGCTATTATGGGGTGTGTTTGTCAATACATATAAATTTTAAACTTTAATTTACCAGTGCATTGCTGAATTTTTGGAATCCTTGTAGTAAAGCATCCAATTCCTTCCCTTAATCTTTTCCAAATTCCTTTAATTCAAATTTCATCTTTCCCTAATAATCAAGTTTCTGCGCAGCGCTTATTTCGCTTACCTAGCGTCTGCAACGTTTAGTCTCCTCAGATTTCGAGTGAAATCCCGAAACCGCTAAATTCTTCCCATGCACCCATTTTTCCCGTTCCCACGATCGCTCGTTTAGCGCAAAGTGCGCAAAGTAGTTAGCGGGCAGTTGGAGTCAGGCATTCGAGAGGGCAAGAAGCTTATTCTTAAAAGGTTCTTATTCTTGAAGTTCTGTAAAAACGGAGTTCCGAAATAAATATTGTAAAAAACAGTAATCCGTTGTTTGTGCTATCGGTGTTTGAGACCCCGAAACCCGAAAAATCTTACATCCTGCATTTAAACTTAGTGGCAAACAAAATTCAACATATACAGGTTTTCTCTTATTCGTATGCCAAAATGAGTGGGGTAATATGCACATCAGTATTTTATTTTTATCTTTTGATCGACTCAACGCCTCATTGCCTATCTTATTACCTTTCCAAAATGGTACAACATGTCCAAGTAAAGAAAAAATTTGAAAATATATTCATGGAAAACTTTTTGTGTACATTACAAAAATCGAATTTTTAAAAAATTAACCTACAATTAGTTTCAAAATGCTTGTACGTGAGCGACAAGATTTCTCCTTCCGAAAATACGAAGGGGAAATTTTTTACTACATTAGAGAGAGCGAAACGGCACTAGAAATGGGAACCAAAGGGCATTCCAACCGGCGTGTTTACCGCCCTCGCCTCGGCTCGGTAATCTCACACGCGGGTTGGAATGTTCTACTTTTCTGCCTAGTGCACAATGCTCTATTGTTTAATATCACATGCAAGTTTTTGATATTTTTTAGAAATTCATTGTTAAGACGTAGTCAAATTAATATTTTTAACATATTTCAATTTTAGGTGAAACTGGAAACGTGTGAATCCGATGGCGATATAGATATAGAAATTGAAACCGACGTATGCAATGAGAAAAGTTGTCCCAGAGTGGAAGGAAATAAAAATATGGTATCAGATGAGCAAAATTTGGGAGACATTTCCCAGCGTGAAATTTTAAGTAGAAAAAATGATTTAAAGAATAATCTAAGCAGTGAACTTGAGAAGGAGTTAAAAGATATGAGTGTTCCCCAAACAGAAGTTAATTTAAATCTTGTTGATATCACTCCATTAGAGAAATATGTACATTCTGAATTTTTTGAAAATCGAAGAACAAAAACTCCCGAGCAATATTCTCGCATAAGAAACCATATTATTTTTATGTGGAAGACATCAAAACCAAATTATATAAGTAAAACTGCTGTTCGCGCAGGTTTAAAGCACGCCGGAGACGTAAACTGTATAAGTAGAATACATAAGCTCCTAGAGCAATTAGGTGTTATTAATTTTGGCCATCAAGGAGAATATTTTGAATTTATACGTCCTTTAGAGTTGTTCGTTTCAACTTTAGTGAAATCTCCACGGAATCAGATGAATGCATCTCTTTTAAAAGATGACTTTCAAAGGATGCAGAGACGAAAAAGGGTTCCTCCACATCTTAAAAGTTTTGATGAAACAAAAGTAAGACGTTACTAACTAAAATAGTAATAAGAAAATAATTTTTCATTTTATATCAATACATTCGCAGGATGTCAACTACACAGTCACACACATTGATGGAGTAGTTAAACCAGAGCTGCCTATTAATAATACCTCTCGTCAAAGAGTAAACCGTATCAGAACTTCAACTGACCTAGTTAAATGTTTAAAGTTTTCCAATGAAGTGAGTTGAAAAGAACAAAATTCAGAACTACATATTTTTAACATGTTTTTCAGGTTCCATTTAAAGTTGTAATAAACCTATCTACTTTACTCTGCCTTCATTTACATTCGTTATCTTCGAAATGTGAAGTAATGGGTTTCATAGGAGGTCATCGGAGCATATCGGGTGGGCAAGACCAGTTACATTTGACAAATTACAAACCTTGTCGTACATCGCAGCAGAGTATAGTTATGTGTGAAATGTGTCCAGGTAAATTTTTAATTAAAGAAAGGTTTGAACTGGTCCCTTCAGTTTCTCAGGTAAAGCAGTCTGTTAGCCTACTCTCTGAAGGATATGAACTTTTAGGGTGGTTTCACTCTCATCCAGTTTTTCCAGCTAATCCATCTCGGACAGATGTTGAAACACAGAAAGAAATGCAATTGCAATTTTCTTTAGACAATAATCGGCCATTAGTAGGAGTCATTCTTAGTTGTGTCAATATGACGTTGAGGTAGTACTATGAACATTTTCATAAATAATATGACTAGTGTTAAAAATAATTATAGATGTATATATATTATGCCTAAAGATTTGCATTCTGATGTCAGAAGCTATGGATTACCCTATGAAATTGAGGTGGATGTGATCAACGATTTTACAGGGTTCCAAGACGATGTTAAAGAAATTTTATCTATAATTAACAATTACAAATCATTTCGAGAAATTATAAGAAAGGTAAGTTTTCCTTCTCATTCTTGATACATACATAAGTACATTTTTATGTATAAATATTTATTATATATCAATGTTTCTATTTCAGTTTAAATTGTCCTCGCGCAATCTCCTAGAGCAGTACGGTTTGGAAGAGGATATAGTTTTTAATGAATTATTACTTAAATGAGGAGCTTACGCTTTTTATTATTACATAAAGTGTTCGTTAACGGAAAGGAATGGTTTCAAAAGCAATAAGTTTTTTAAATGCAAAAGTTATATCATCAAGCTCATCTTGCACAAAAATCTGTGACCAACGGTTTTAAGTTGTCTTGCTTTGCGCTGGCTCGTATCGTGTTCATTCTCTCGCATCAAGAACATCGCAGCGAATGGGCTTCGGATACCATGGTATTGTCAATACTATATGTGGTGACAGACAGCAATTTAGTATTAACTGACATTTGTCAGAACTTGTGGTTGGAGCTTCCAAATTAAATTATAGTCATTCGAAGTTCATTTGGATTTTTAAGTCGAATGAATGAAAAATACAAAGTGCGAATTCTCACAAGGAGCCGAAATTTGAATAATTGACAAATGTAAATAGGCTTGAAATTTTTTCTGTATGTCGAAATCGGCGCTGAAAACAGTAGAAGGTATTGGATACTACGGTAAAAATCCTACCCTCTTAACGATTCAAAAAGTTAAATTTTTAAAGTTTCAACCGTGCCAATCGTTTGTGAATGTTTGTACAGTATTGGCACTTTAAATTCACTCTTTTGAAAATCAAATTCATCCTTTTGCACATAAAATTCACCATTTTGCAAATCAAATTCACCCTTTTGCAAGTCAAATTCAACTTCAAACTTTATAAATTGAACAGACTACAATGAACACATTATTCTCCGAGTCAAGTTCTGAAAATCAGCTTCCAACGCATTCACGCAGACGAATACAAATTACCTTACCAGAATCATAAAGTACAAGTTCTGAACATCCTGCGGTTGTACGTAATCGCCCACTTACATATAACCGAATAAGTAATGATAAAAAAAATTTTAATAAATTGTTATAATGATGGCAAAACGATTAGCGAATCAGCAGAAATCGCTGGTATTAACAAAAATACGGCAGTCTATTATAAAAGAATATAATAAAAAGTGGGATCGAAATCAGAGTCTTAAATTAACTGAAGGTATTTTAAAAAAAATTGAACAAATAGTTGAAGAAAATCCCTCAATAATTTTAACGAAAAGTCGTGAAAAAATTATGGAGTCTGAACACACGCAATTAAGTATAAGTTCTACTAGGAATGGATTACGTTAAAATGTTCTTCAATACAAGTTGACCGTCGCAATTCTCAGAGAACGATTGAGGAGCGCAAAGCATATGCAACCGAATTTTCCCGGAATGCCACGGAACAGCGAGCAAAAATAATATTTATTGATGTGTCAGGTTTCAATTGTCATCTTCGGCGTACAAAAGCACCGTGTGACCGTCCCAACGGTTAGAGGAAGAAACGTTTCTTTAATCGCTGCAATTAATACTCAAGGAGTTGTATACCATGAGACGATTCATCAATCTACTTTAACTTCAAATATTTTTTGCAATTTTCTGACTTCCCCTGTTAGTATGTGTGGGACAAATCTTGCAACTGAATTTTAAAGCAGTTATCCTCAACCGATTGAGATGAAATTTTGCATACACGTTTAGTTTGGATGACAATGCATGGTTAGCTAAGTGACGTCATTCTAAATCCAATATGGCGGACGGTCCAAGATGGACTAATTTTTTTTTTGTGCACTCTCATAATATGGGTATCAAATGGAAGGATTTGACAAGTACAATACGATAAAAGCTTGTTTTTAAAAATCTATTTTTAAATTCAGAACTTAATTACCACCATATTCACCGATGTTGAGCCCGATTGAAGAAGTATTTTCAAAAATGAAATTTTGTGCAAGGAATATGCTAGCTGACCCCTTAAATAACCAACACTTGGTAGATATTATTAATAACTCTGTGGCAACTGTTACCTCGACCAATTGCTATAATTATTATATGAACACCAGCAGCTCCTGCAGGCGAACCATTATAGGCTAAGTCATCTACAATACTTAGTTATAAAACATATGTACCTAGTACCTATAGTACATAATGAACTACTTTTGGTATTGGTGTAAATTAATTATAGTTTTAAATAAATATCTTTACCATTTGTAATAAAAGTTTGGATTTACTACATTGTACCTAGTTTACATTCAGTGTTTTATTAAATAAAATATTTAAGCAGGAGAACTTGATTTGCAAAAAGGGTGAATTTGGCTTGCAAAAGTATGAATTTAATTTGCAAAAAGGTGAATTTGATTTGCAAAATGGTGAATTTTATTTGCAAAAGGATGAATTTATTTAAAGTGCCAATACTGTATCACAAGTGATTTCGTTTGTGTCTAATTAGTTTATTAGTAATTAATGTTTGAATTAAGAGCTGACGATTAGTCAGCATTTTTTTAAAATCAATTGTAAAATAGAATTCCGGGTACCTACTCAATCGATTTGAAATCGTTTGTGAATTCCGAATATGCTAATGAAAAGGTTTGCGGTCGCTTATTTTCCAAGAAAAAACGAAAAATAAATTAAATTTTTATCTGTAATAGTAAGCATCTTTTTCCTTGCCGCTACATGTGCTTGGCGCTAATATTCAATGCTCTCTAGTGTAGCCATAAGTATTTTTGTGAGAAAATGACAACGGTATCCTATACTATTATATGATAAATTTTTCACAGGGAATATCTTCGCAACAATCCAATGGCTAGGGCGTAGGTCCACCATTCCGGAGTGCGCGAGTTCGAATCCCACAATGTGGTCAGATTTTTTATTTTTTATTTTTTGTTCTTCAGTATTCTAGCCCACGAGGCCACACAGCTATACAAAAATTGACTGAATCAAATCATAATTATGCTAACAAATTTCTCAAAAATCTTTACAATGGATCCCAAAAAACCTTTCAGGTATCTAAACTACTATGTTAATTGCCAGTGTTTTTCATAAGTAATTACTCTATTATATTTTAATAGATATTTGTTTAGGCTGATAGAATTAATTTTAAAATTATTATTTAAACAAAGTCTAATAAACCTACATGTAGAATCATCATTCAGGGACCTAAACACTAAACTGATACTCAGGTAGGTAGTAGATAAATATATTCCTGTGTTAGAAGATGTTTTCAAGACAAATAAAAATGACATTGTTACAATCAAAGAAAACTTAACAACAATGAAGTTATTTGGAGGATTTCACCCATTCCACGATTGGCGGTTTACTTTCTATTACAGCAAAAATTTTTAAGATAGGGCTCCATTTGGGGGCTCAGCAGAAATTATTGTATAACCCTATAGTATTTCTAGGGTAATTTTGGTTGATTTTTATTCTGCTGGCCCGTTTACGATACCGCTACTCAAAATTTTTGCTCAAGGGATTTGTTCTTTATATCCTTCCTTAAATCCCTGAAGGGTTTCCTTTCTATTACAGCAAAAATTTTTAAAATAGGGCTCCATTTGGGGGCTCAGCAGAAATTATTGTATAACCCTATAGTATTTCTAGGGTAATTTTGGTTGATTTTTATACTGCTGGCCGGTTTACGATACCGCTACTCAAAATTTTTGCTCAAGGGATTTGTTCTTTATATCCTTCCTTAAATCCCTGAAGGGTTTCCTTTCTATTACAGCAAACATTTTTAAAATAGGGCTCCATTTGGGGGCTCAGCAGAAATTATTGTATAGCCCTATAGTATTTCTAGGGTAATTTTGGTTGATTTTTATACTGCTGGCCGGTTTACGATACCGCTACTCAAAATTTTTGCTCAAGGGATTTGTTCTTTATATCCTTCCTTAAATCCCTGAAGGGTTTCCTTTCTATTACAGCAAAAATTTTTAAAATAGGGCTCCATTTGGGGGCTCAGCAGAAATTATTGTATAACCCTATAGTATTTCTAGGGTAATTTTGGTTGATTTTTATACTGCTGGCCGGTTTACGATACCCCTACTCAAAATTTTTGCTCAAGGGATTTGTTCTTTATATCCTTCCTTAAATCCCTGAAGGGTTTCCTTTCTATTACAGCAAACATTTTTAAAATAGGGCTCCATTTGGGGGCTCAGCAGAAATTATTGTATAACCCTATAGTATTTCTAGGGTAATTTTGGTTGATTTTTATACTGCTGGCCGGTTTACGATACCGCTACTCAAAATTTTTGCTCAAGGGATTTGTTCTTTATATCCTTCCTTAAATCCCTGAAGGGTTTCCTTTCTATTACAGCAAAAATTTTTAAAATAGGGCTCCATTTGGGGGCTCAGCAGAAATTATTGTATAGCCCTATAGTATTTCTAGGGTAATTTTGGTTGATTTTTATACTGCTGGCCGGTTTACGATACCGCTACTCAAAATTTTTGCTCAAGGGATTTGTTCTTTATATCCTTCCTTAAATCCCTGAAGGGTTTCCTTTCTATTACAGCAAAAATTTTTAAAATAGGGCTCCATTTGGGGGCTCAGCAGAAATTATTGTATAACCCTATAGTATTTCTAGGGTAATTTTGGTTGATTTTTATACTGCTGGCCGGTTTACGATACCGCTACTCAAAATTTTTGCTCAAGGGATTTGTTCTTTATATCCTTCCTTAAATCCCTGAAGGGTTTCCTTTCTATTACAGCAAAAATTTTTAAAATAGGGCTCCATTTGGGGGCTCAGCAGAAATTATTGTATAACCCTATAGTATTTCTAGGGTAATTTAGGTTGATTTTTATACTGCTGGCCGGTTTACGATACCGCTACTCAAAATTTTTGCTCAAGGGATTTGTTCTTTATATCCTTCCTTAAATCCCTGAAGGGTTTCCTTTCTATTACAGCAAAAATTTTTAAAATAGGGCTCCATTTGGGGGCTCAGCAGAAATTATTGTATAACCCTATAGTATTTCTAGGGTAATTTTGGTTGATTTTTATACTGCTGGCCGGTTTACGATACCGCTACTCAAAATTTTTGCTCAAGGGATTTGTTCTTTATATCCTTCCTTAAATCCCTGAAGGGTTTCCTTTCTATTACAGCAAAAATTTTTAAAATAGGGCTCCACTTGGGGGCTCAGCAGAAATTATTGTATAACCCTATAGTATTTCTAGGGTAATTTTGGTTGATTTTTATACTGCTGGCCGGTTTACGATACCGCTACTCAAAATTTTTGCTCAAGGGATTTGTTCTTTATATCCTTCCTTAAATCCCTGAAGGGTTTCCTTTCTATTACAGCAAAAATTTTTAAAATAGGGCTCCATTTGGGGGCTCAGCAGAAATTATTCTATAACCCTATAGTATTTCTAGGGTAATTTTGGTTGATTTGTATACTGCTGGCCGGTTTACGATACCGCTACTCAAAATTTTTGCTCAAGGGATTTGTTCTTTATATCCTTCCTTAAATCCCTGAAGGGTTTCCTTTCTATTACAGCAAAAATTTTTAAAATAGGGCTCCATTTGGGGGCTCAGCAGAAATTATTGTATAACCCTATAGTATTTCTAGGGTAATTTTGGTTGATTTTTATACTGCTGGCCGGTTTACGATACCGCTACTCAAAATTTTTGCTCAAGGGATTTGTTCTTTATATCCTTCCTTAAATCCCTGAAGGGTTTCCTTTCTATTACAGCAAAAATTTTTAAAATAGGGCTCCACTTGGGGGCTCAGCAGAAATTATTGTATAACCCTATAGTATTTCTAGGGTAATTTTGGTTGATTTTTATACTGCTGGCCGGTTTACGATACCGCTACTCAAAATTTTTGCTCAAGGGATTTGTTCTTTATATCCTTCCTTAAGTCCCTGAAGGGTTTCCTTTCTATTACAGCAAACATTTTTAAAATAGGGCTCCATTTGGGGGCTCAGCAGAAATTATTGTATAACCCTATAGTATTTCTAGGGTAATTTTGGTTGATTTTTATACTGCTGGCCGGTTTACGATACCGCTACTCAAAATTTTTGCTCAAGGGATTTGTTCTTTATATTCTTCCTTAAATCCCTGAAGGGTTTCCTTTCTATTACAGCAAAAATTTTTAAAATAGGGCTCCATTTGGGGGCTCAGCAGAAATTATTCTATAACCCTATAGTATTTCTAGGGTAATTTAGGTTGATTTTTATACTGCTGGCCGGTTTACGATACCGCTACTCAAAATTTTTGCTCAAGGGATTTGTTCTTTATATCCTTCCTTAAATCCCTGAAGGGTTTCCTTTCTATTACAGCAAAAATTTTTAAAATAGGGCTCCATTTGGGGGCTCAGCAGAAATTATTGTATAACCCTATAGTATTTCTAGGGTAATTTTGGTTGATTTTTATACTGCTGGCCGGTTTACGATACCGCTACTCAAAATTTTTGCTCAAGGGATTTGTTCTTTATATCCTTCCTTAAATCCCTGAAGGGTTTCCTTTCTATTACAGCAAAAATTTTTAAAATAGGGCTCCACTTGGGGGCTCAGCAGAAATTATTGTATAACCCTATAGTATTTCTAGGGTAATTTTGGTTGATTTTTATACTGCTGGCCGGTTTACGATACCGCTACTCAAAATTTTTGCTCAAGGGATTTGTTCTTTATATCCTTCCTTAAGTCCCTGAAGGGTTTCCTTTCTATTACAGCAAAAATTTTTAAAATAGGGCTCCATTTGGGGGCTCAGCAGAAATTATTGTATAACCCTATAGTATTTCTAGGGTAATTTTGGTTGATTTTTATACTGCTGGCCGGTTTACGATACCGCTACTCAAAATTTTTGCTCAAGGGATTTGTTCTTTATATCCTTAAATCCCTGAAGGGTTTCCTTTCTATTACAGCAAAAATTTTTAAAATAGGGCTCCATTTGGGGGCTCAGCAGAAATTATTGTATAACCCTATAGTATTTCTAGGGTAATTTTGGTTGATTTTTATACTGCTGGCCGGTTTACGATACCGCTACTCAAAATTTTTGCTCAAGGGATTTGTTCTTTATATCCTTCCTTAAATCCCTGAAGGGTTTCCTTTCTATTACAGCAAAAATTTTTAAAATAGGGCTCCATTTGGGGGCTCAGCAGAAATTATTGTATAACCCTATAGTATTTCTAGGGTAATTTAGGTTGATTTTTATACTGCTGGCCGGTTTACGATACCGCTACTCAAAATTTTTGCTCAAGGGATTTGTTCTTTATATCCT
This sequence comes from Machimus rusticus, assembly GCA_951509405.1. Taxonomy (NCBI): domain Eukaryota; kingdom Metazoa; phylum Arthropoda; class Insecta; order Diptera; family Asilidae; genus Machimus; species Machimus rusticus. Next base: position 69,851 of record OX608052.1, on the reverse strand, counting down.
TCCTTAAATCCCTGAAGGGTTTCCTTTCTATTACAGCAAAAATTTTTAAAATAGGGCTCCACTTGGGGGCTCAGCAGAAATTATTGTATAACCCTATAGTATTTCTAGGGTAATTTTGGTTGATTTTTATACTGCTGGCCGGTTTACGATACCGCTACTCAAAATTTTTGCTCAAGGGATTTGTTCTTTATATCCTTCCTTAAGTCCCTGAAGGGTTTCCTTTCTATTACAGCAAAAATTTTTAAAATAGGGCTCCATTTGGGGGCTCAGCAGAAATTATTGTATAACCCTATAGTATTTCTAGGGTAATTTTGGTTGATTTTTATACTGCTGGCCGGTTTACGATACCGCTACTCAAAATTTTTGCTCAAGGGATTTGTTCTTTATATCCTTCCTTAAATCCCTGAAGGGTTTCCTTTCTATTACAGCAAAAATTTTTAAAAAAGGGCTCCATTTGGGGGCTCAGCAGAAATTATTGTATAACCCTATAGTATTTCTGAAATTATTGTATAACCCTATAGTATTTCTAAGGTAATTTTGGTTGATTTTTATACTGCTGGCCGGTTTACGATACCGCTACTCAAAATTTTTGCTCAAGTGATTTGTTCTTTATATCCTTCCTTAAATCCCTGAAGGGTTTCCTTTCTATTACAGCAAAAATTTTTAAAATAGGGCTCCATTTGGGGGCTCAGCAGAAATTATTGTATAACCCTATAGTATTTCTAAGGTAATTTTGGTTGATTTTTATACTGCTGGCCGGTTTACGATACCGCTACTCAAAATTTTTACTCAAGGGATTTGTTCTTTATATCCTTCCTTAAATCCCTGAAGGGTTTCCTTTCTATTACAGCAAAAATTTTTAAAATAGGGCTCCATTTGGGGGCTCAGCAGAAATTATTGTATAACCCTATAGTATTTCTAAGGTAATTTTGGTTGATTTTTATACTGCTGGCCGGTTTACGATACCGCTACTCAAAATTTTTGCTCAAGGGATTTGTTCTTTATATCCTTCCTTAAATCCCTGAAGGGTTTCGTTTCTATTGCAGCAAAAATTTTTAAAATAGGGCTCTATTTGGGGGCGCAGCAGAAATTATTGTATAACCCTATAGTATTTCTAGGGTAATTTTGGTTGGTTTTTATACTGCTGGCCGGTTTACGATACCGCTACTCAAAATTTTTGCTCAAGGGATTTGTTCTTTATATCCTTCCTTAAATCCCTGAAGGGTTTCCTTTCTATTACAGCAAACATTTTTAAAATAGGGCTCCATTTGTGGGCTCAGCAGAAGTTATTGTATAACCCTATAGTATTTCTAGGGTAATTTTGGTTGATTTTTATACTGCTGGCTGGTTTACGATACCGCTACTCAAAATTTTTGCTCAAGGCGTTTGTTCTTTATATCCTTCCTTAAATCCCTGAAGGGTTTCCTTTCTATTACAGCAAACATTTATAAAATAGGGCTCCATTTGGGGGCTCAGCAGAAATTATTGTATAACCCTATAGTATTTCTAGGGTAATTTTGGTTGATTTTTATACTGCTGGCCGGTTTACGATACCGCTACTCAAAATTTTTGCTCAAGGGATTTGTTCTTTATATTCTTCCTTAAATCCCTGAAGGGTTTCCTTTCTATTACAGCAAAAATTTTTAAAATAGGGCTCCATTTGGGGGCTCAGCAGAAATTATTCTATAACCCTATAGTATTTCTAGGGTAATTTTGGTTGATTTTTATACTGCTGGCCGGTTTACGATACCGCTACTCAAAATTTTTGCTCAAGGGATTTGTTCTTTATATCCTTCCTTAAATCCCTGAAGGGTTTCCTTTCTATTACAGCAAAAATTTTTAAAATAGGGCTCCATTTGGGGGCTCAGCAGAAATTATTGTATAACCCTATAGTATTTCTAGGGTAATTTAGGTTGATTTTTATACTGCTGGCCGGTTTACGATACCGCTACTCAAAATTTTTGCTCAAGGGATTTGTTCTTTATATACTTCCTTAAATCCCTGAAGGGTTTCCTTTCTATTACAGCAAACATTTATAAATAGGGCTCCATTTGGGGGCTCAGCAGAAATTATTGTATAACCCTATAGTATTTCTAGGGTAATTTTGGTTGATTTTTATACTGCTGGCCGGTTTACGATACCGCTACTCAAAATTTTTGCTCAAGGGATTTGTTCTTTATATCCTTCCTTAAATCCCTGAAGGGTTTCCTTTCTATTACAGCAAAAAATTTTAAAATAGGGCTCCATTTGGGGGCTCAGCAGAAATTATTGTATAACCCTATAGTATTTCTAGGATAATTTTGGTTGATTTTTATACTTCTGGCCGGTTTACCGTCGTGGGTTTTTTCAAAATTTTTAATTTTGTTTTTAAGAATTATACTTAGCTTTTTGCAATTTACTGAATGCATTTGTGCCCAGCAAATAATATAACAACCGCGCTTCTTATTATAACTTTAGTCAGAAATATCTTGTAGTTAATCTGAATAGCACTTTTTGGTAATAGTTTTAAAGAAGAACAATACTGAAGTAAGTTCTTAAAAGTGTCGAATAAAGGTGAAAGAGAAGAATTATTTAAACTGGCTTAAAAAATTATTTAATAAAAACGTGCTCTTTTATTTCTCTAATAACAGCAATTTATACGAGAAAATTCATAAAGTATTCTTAAAAACAATTTTTAATAGACAACAACAACCGGCCATTTTTAGTTGTCGTTGAAAAAAAATGCAGAAAGGGTTAATGCATTCGTTATCAATTAGATTTGACAATAAAATATTTAGTGTTAAAGCTTCTCGTCTTTCGGGCGTCCCTAGACGGCACTATTGTTTTTTTTTTTGCGATATAAAACTTTATGAAGTAGGAAAATATCTAATCGAATTTTAATATTTCGTATTGCATAAGTGTATGAACGCTTTACATACGTATAGACTAATAAAATAGAGTTAGCTTTCAGAACAGAACACGAGAAGTATGTACCTACTTAACACCTTCTATTTCAAATCAAGTAAATCACAAAAACAAAATCATAACGAGCATTTTAACCTGTATTAAACTTCTTTGAAAATAGTAAGTAACGGTATCTGCAGAAGAACTGGTTAAACATCCAATAATTACCTCTCTTACAAATGCCAGTTTACTGTAAACTCTCTTACAAATGCCGGTTTACTGTAAACTAGAATTGAACGGAACCATTTCAGCGAAGAATGCTGTTAAAGGAATGAAAGTACATATCCAGAATACATAATATGTTTGGGTCACAGAACATTGATTTCAATTATCTTCCTTCCCCTCTGCTCCCTCTTCACATACAGTGAAGGAAGATGTAAAATTGCATTTCCCTCTCCAGAAAGTTTAAGCAACTCACGATGCCCAATAACTTTCTAATTGAATAAAACCCAAATCAGTGTTCACTTAAACTTGACTGAGAGAAGTTGCTTATATATGTATTATGGAAATGTGGAAAGCCGCGCTCATCTTAGCTGTTACAATCGTGATCTCGTTTTATGAAACATTTGCAAAAGAAAGTGTGAACAGTGAAAATGATTTTGTCTCAAGTACTATAATTACATCAACTACAGAGAATAGCTTAATTGATGATCAAACAAAATTTCCAGTGATTTCAAAAATAACGAAAAAGCCATATTTTGAAAATGAAATGATTCGCGTAACTTACGACCAACGGCAAGAAGGTCAGTACAATATACGAGCTGATTTGGAAAACTTTTTGATTGTTGTGGTACCACCTAATCCTATTGCGGGTGTTAATTTAATTGATTTGCTTACGAGATCCTCAGTACAAAGATCAAACTTTAAGAAGGGAAATAAAGAACATAAATTTCATAAAATAAATAAAACAGGCAATTTAAATTATCAAACACAGCAGCAATATTCGGAAGAATCGCATCCCTCTGAATACTTTGAATATATCGAGGGAAGAACACCATATCGAGTAGATATTTCAAGCGAAAACGAATTTCCAAAAGCACAACCATATCCTCAGGTCGAAGTTCTGCCTCCAACATACCGTCTTCATTCTCGTCTTATGAAGCCATATCACTTAGATCCTGAACAAAGCATTGTGAAGAAAGCTGCTTTGATCACGACAAAGCAAGGTAATTGTTTTATCTAAATATTTACGGTGATTCGGCATGAAAATTAATTGTAGAACACCTCATTGAATTGGAACATAATGAACAGAAGCGTTCTATTGATAATGAGCTTTATGAAAATTTTACTGCAATTGATAATGAACTTTTCTTGGACTTTTTTGGCAGCATAAACATAGACGATGTTAATGAATATCAAACAAGAGGAAAGGACGAACTTATTGATTTGGGGCTTAACTTGATCGGCGCATCAGAACAGTGTGGACCAGATCGCGTAAGAGATATTCATGGAATTTGTCAGTTTTCGTTCGGTGTTAATTAGCATAAGCTTAAGTAACTTAAATGAATATTTAGCAGTTTATTGTTTTCTTATTAATATTCTTTATTTAAATGCCTTAAACCTAGTATGCTGTTGCCATAAAAACAGAAAACAGCTCAAGGAAAGTAAGTGATTTTAACAACTTGTCATTTGTGAAATTTACGAGGATATCTAGGATATCGATTCCATTTGGTAAATTAATACATACATTATATTCTTCCGACGAACTCTTATTTTTAACCCAAGGAATATGTACTCATATATTGTTTGTGCTTGTATAATTAGAAGTAAGTTTTCCTTGGCCGATTCCTTGCGAATATGGGTTTTATATAGGCCAAGAAATTTCTTGACAACAGTATTCCGAGCTTTACCTTAAGTAAGTATAATTATAGACAAAATTCTAAATTTAATAATAGACAAATAAATATAAAGATGGTCTGCTTGTAACATAAGAAGTGTGACTAAAAATTGCTCATGGCTCGACAGCGATGCATCCAACCTGCGATGCGGCACCAACCAGCAACGCGGAGAAGTTCGGGTTTTGATTTAATCCCTCGCATATGCGGACAACCCTCCTTACTTCTGAGTTTCTCATTCTTAGACGCCAAAGAAAACGTCGTTGCATGAGCCCAAAACATTGCGCGCCCGAACTTCTCTGTGTTATTGGTTGGTGCCGCATCGCAGAGTGGAAGCATCAGATATTTTTGGTAACACTTCTGATGTTAGAAACGAGCCATCTGTATAATTATTTGTCTATGGTTTATTCTTTACAACTTCATGATTTCGGTAGCCTCTAATTCAAAAACTCAAAAGTTGTGACTCAATTTTATATCGAGTCATGATGGATTAATATATCATTCATCAAATCATATGTGTAATAATAAATAAATTAATAAACAGTAAAAATTCTGCAATATATGTATGTAGATAAATATGTTTTATTAAATTAATTAGAATTATTAAGGGTATTCATGAAACTAGATAAGTTTATACATCACGTATTTGCTTACATTTACGCTTATACATCGCGGATTTGCTTACATTTTTTAAGTCTACTTACCCTGGAACACTGACATATAGAAATGGACCACTCGATTTGCTATCTCAAATGGTGCACCCTTTTGACAGTTCTCACCTAAGGAGAGTTCAGCTATAGGGAGCATATATCTGTCTATTTCTTTCTCATTAGGCGAGATAGGAGCCTTCAAAAGGCGGTAAATTTTAAAATTATAATTATTTTTATTTGTAGCCTGCACGCTTAAATCTGATTCTCCTAAAAGTAGCATCACATCTCAAATAATTTCGCAGCGAGAAGTTTCTGAAATAAGACATTTTCATTGAAAAATTCTCAGCAAAACGTCGAAATGCTCTCTTCTGGATATGCGGTTTATATCGCTAAACAACTGTTTTTAGAACTCAAAAGTAATAATTAGAGCACTTTTGTGTTTTAGCTGTATTCCCCACTAAATTTAGTTACATTAAAAGGACATAAATACAATTAATTCCGATATAATTCGCCGCATTACGCCACCCAGAGTTTTTGTGATTTTTGTGAAATTTGTGTCGGTAAATCAGACATAAAATAAAAAGAATTTGCAATATGGGATACTAAAAGACTGATTTTCATAATTTAATTACATAATTTCTGCTGAAAACTTAGAAATTGTGTAAAATTCAGTTGTATCTTAAAAAGGGGTAATTTCATGTTTGGGTTCCTTTAAAGAGACTTAAGATACAAAAGGAGCTATTTAATAATTTTTGGTGTAATTACTTGATGGGTTTATGCTATTAAAATTGACTAATGCCCCAAAATGCATTTGACAACAATTCAAATCTACAGCTGACTGCTTAAAATCCGTTAATTGTGTGAGCAAGAGGGAACGAGAAAGTGCACCATCTCGATATAGGCATTTTGTATGGGACGAGTAGTCCATTTCTATATGTCAGTGCCCTGGAAATTTTTCTATTCTCTGACGTTTGTGTAAGTTTATCAGATCGTTTACACACTGAAATTGCCGCGTAAAGTTATGAGGTTTGTGTATTCGACTTTCCATACAAATTTTGAAATTTCAATTAGGAGGCTGGTAAACTTACGCGGTTTACACGAATACGAGGTCAATACGCGTTTGCATGAATACCCTTATTATTTTAAAGATAAAAAGATATATAAGATATAATACCTTATATCCAACATTTAAATAAATAAAAGCCGGATTTAACTCACATGTTCTTTGTATTTCAAAACAAATACTCTAGTAAAAGAAAAACTGTTGAAGAAAATTTTTATTAAAGATCTTACATCATCATCTTAAAAAGCTAAGGGCACTTTTCAAATAAAACGAAGTCGGTTTTGCGCTACAGGGGTGAAATGCCAAATAAAATGAAATTTGTTTTTTGGGATCGTCATTATGAATTTATTTGTAAGGTTTCTTGGCTTTTAATGTCTACATTATTTCATTTTCAAATTCTCGTTTTTCTGCGAATCGTACTCCCGTCGCGAATTGGGCATGAGCAACGGATACAGTGAATAAAAGCTGAATGCCATTAGCCTGAACTATAATGGTCTTAAGGCGACTTAAGATAGCTTAAGATTTCGCACGACAGCATGAAGTGCCATGCCATACTGACAACTATAATAGTCTTACCTTACCCTTTGAAGATAAAGCCTAAAGAACAGCGATATCGCTCTCGGAGCGTAGTAAAATCCGACTAGTGTTAGTGAAGACAGTTTTTGTATTAGTCAACTAGTGACGGCGAGAAAAAAATATATTCTATAGGGGGGGGTAACAAAAGAAATTAAATTATACAATTGTTATTAGAAATTTAATAATTAATCAACTTCCTCATTATTGAACCTTTTTCTATTTGAATAGCACTTTTTTCAATAATTGAAAAATTGTATAATCATTAATGCATAAGCCCCTCCGAAAATTCCTTTTTAACGCCGTCAATAAATATTGGGTTCCCTTTCATAGTGACGCAGATGGTTCAGCGCATTCGTCTCGCTTACTCATTGAGTACCTCTCTTTCTAGAGAACCAAAGGGAACCCAATCTTTTTTACTACGCTCACGTACAAGGATTTTACACGATACAGCGTTTCCTTAGGCTTTATCTTCAAAGGTCTTACCCCAACTTTCCTTAACTTCCCCAATCTTTCGGCAAGTCTTAACCGTACGGTCCCGAGCGTACAAATCTTAGGGGATCTTAAGAAAAGCGACGTTTGGTGGAATTAAAGTAGCCGTGATTTGATTTTATTCGCTGAAAATAAATTCGAATACTTTGCAGCCCCACACCAGAGATAACTAACAAGTAGATATGAAGCGGCGCATCTTAGTGCGGCACAAGATTTTAAAGCTCTGCCGGAGAGCCCAAATGGGCCAAATGTGCCCAAGTTAAAGTTTTGTTGCAAAGTTCGATTTTCTGTTCCTTTCGTTAATAAACAAGTCATGGTGAAAACGTTGCAGCAATATAAATCGAAGTTGAAGCCTCTGCACTTGCCCATTTGGTCGAACGTCAGGACACGAGAGCAGCGAAGTGTTCGTGGACGCCGACTTGAATGAAAGTGAGGCGTGAGGGAATTTCAATGTTGCAATGGTTCCATTCTATTCTGCGTCAATATACACTGATGCAGAAAAAGGGAAAGAGAATGCACAAGGGGATTATTCACGCATACTAGAAAAATTAGCGAAGCGACGAGGGAAAAATATAAAATGGTTCGCTGGTATTGATCAATCCGCAGAACACGACTTTTTCCCTTCTTAGACTGCGACTTGCGAGATTTTATTCTTGGAGCATTTCCGATATTTATAATTGACTTGAAATTTGCTTATTTTGCAAGGAGCACATCTGGGTTTTAAAACTCCACAAAAACAGGCTGAAAAATATATAGAAAAATAAAAAAGTAGCATCGAAATCTAGGTTCCGAGGAAGGATTGAACCCGAGCGCCTTGAGTGATAAGCAAGTCCGCTAACCCCGACACTACTTTTCTTCTTCTTGGACCGTATTAAAAAAGTTATATATAACTTATGATCTCCCTCATAGATTCTCTAACTGCTCTAACGTTCCTATAACTGTATATTTCCATTTCTTTCGCTGCTTCAGATCTTAGCTCTAAACAAATTTATGAAGCTAAACGTAAACTGAATGTGCCTCAGAGATTCTGGCAATGTTGCTGACAAAGAGCTTTCTATCAGGCGGCCATCAGCTCGTTATTAACAAAAGTTTCGTTCGCGCTGTTTTACATTGCGAGTTCACATCTACTTGTCAGTTATCTCTGCCCACACTATGCACATTAAATTTCACTAAGACGCTGCTGGTCCAGATTTTTTGACACTTCTGTCAAAGGTGTCTTAAGACAATTGTAGTTGAGCTTAAGATTTTTGAAGATTTGACAGAATCTTAACCAACCTTAGGCAAATTCAACGAATAATCTTAAGGAGTCTTAAGACAATTATAGTTCAGGCTATTATTAACACAAAAGCAAGTAATCTACCAATACATTTGCATAACTCAAGTAAATCCGACCCCTTTCGTTGAGTTTTGCTGGGTTTAACGAAACTTAACTCAACCCTGGTTTCCATTACTGTGTTTCCATGCAGAGTTAACTCAGGGTTAACCCGAGTTAAAGTCCCATGGAAACCAGGGTTGAGTTAAGTTTCGTTAAACCCAGCTAAACTCAACGAAAGGGGTCGGATTTAGCTGAGTTATGCAAATATATTGGTAGATTATTTGCTTTTGTGTTAATAATGGCGTTCAGCTTTTATACATTGTATATTATAGCATAATTGGTAAGACTGCAATCGCTGTCGCTGTCTGAAGTTGGTTGCATTTCAAAATTTTTTCACGGACAGTCAAACACGCATTTGTGGAATAGATTTAAAACAAATACCTTTTTCGTGCTGAGACAAGCAACAATTTGTGGAGTATGTAAAAATCTTTAGTCAATATGCAATTTGTAAAAGGAAAATTTTCAGTCAGAAGGCAGTTTGTAAGAATTGCCGCCAACCTTATATCACTCCTATCCATAAAAAGGGAAGTAAAAGCGATATCTCAAATTACCGTCCTATCGCCAAACTATCTTGTATCCCTAAACTTTTCGAAAGCCTCATCTACGACTCCTTGTCTTTCCACTGTAAATCCATCATATCTCCAGCCCAACACGGCTTCCTCAAAGGTAGATCTACTACGACCAATTTATCTACCTTCGTGTCCCGTACCCTTCTTTCTATGGAGAACGGCAACGAAGTTGATGTCGTAGCCACCGATTTTAGCAAAGCCTTTGATAAAATTTCCCACAAAATTATTACCCTAAAATTGAATTACATCGGCCTTCTCCCCCTACTCTTATCATGGTTCAATTCCTATCTGGATAATCGCCAATACAGCGTCCGTTTTGACTCCTCGATTTCTAATCCCATCGTATCCCATTCCGGTGTCCCCCAGGGCAGCCACCTCGGCCCTTTAATTTTCATATTGTCCATTAATGATGTCGTGAATGTTATCAAACATTCTGACATCCTAATCTATGCTGACGATATGAAAATTTTCAAACAAGTTTCTAGTACATCCGATTCTTTACTGCTCCAAAGCGACCTCGACAATTTTCATACCTGGTGTTCAAAAAACTTCCTTGATCTCAACATATCTAAATGCCAAGCCATTACCTTTTCCCGGAAGCGCACCTCCACATCTCCCAGATCCTACACCCTCTCTGGTGTACCCATCCCTTTAGTTACCTCCCTCAGTGATCTTGGTGTCATATGTGATAGTGAACTCAACTTCCGTTCCCATATTGACCAATCAGTCAGCAAGGCCAACTCTGCTCTCGGCTTCGTAAAACGGTGGTCTAAGGAGTTCTCCAATCCCTTTGTTACCAAATCACTTTACATATTCTTTGTCCGACCCCTCCTTGAGTATGCCAGCCAAGTTTGGTCCCCCTATCAATCCTCCCTCGTTAACCGGATTGAATCGGTCCAGCGCAGATTCATCCGTTTTGCCCTCCGTGACCTTCCATGGGCTGATCACCTCAATCTCCCGCCCTATGAAAACCGCCTGAAACTAGTCGACCTTGAACCTTCAGCCCTTCGTCGTGATTTCGCCGATATTGTCTTTGTCCACCAGATCCTTGAGGATTCCATCGACTGCCCCGACCTCCTTCAACGCATCTCCCTCAACACTAACCCCTGCAACGTCAGATCCTTCCCCACCTTTCACATCGACTGTCATCGAACCAACTATGGCCACTTCGAACCCTTGTCCAGAATGCTACGGAAGGTTAACAACTCTCCCGTCTTTGATTTTCACCTCGATAAAGCCACCCTTAAGCGTAGCCTACACCTGCTAAATCCCTCCCCTCCCTAATCTAGTCATAATTTTAGTTTAGTTTATTTAGTTTTAGTCTTAATTTAAGAGATAGACTTAAGGTAGCTTGTAGTAAGCGAAATAAATAAATAAATAAACAAAACCGGATTTTACACATGATATGCTTTAAATAATATATTAAGAACTAATCAAACAACAGTTGAAGGATTTCGTGCAATTCTATAACGTTTTTAAGTTATTTTTCTAATGTAAACGAATCATGCTGCAATCCAGAGAAAAACTGCGGTGTACTAACTGTCAAACAAGAAACGAGCGGGAAATATGTGCAAATGGACCTCAAAGTCGTCGCCATACAGGTTTTTATGGTGGATAATACGTTAACAAAATTGATTGATGGCGTAGAAGCATCCTTTTGATGTTCTAATTTTACTTTTGACATGAATATGTCTTATCCCTGGGGTCTATTTAAAAAGAATGTATGTCACAAAAATCGTTACTATGACCAAAGAACTTCTAAATAACAAGAAGCTTCATCGCAGCCCAAAAATTGTGCATTCCCTTCGTTTGTTTCTAGAAGAAGGCGGGAAGTGACAGAGGGGGCCCTTAGTGAATGAGAATGAGAGAATTCTCTTCGCACAGGACGACATTGATTTGTGTAAATTCGACGAACCCATAAAAGTTGCGCGCGCCGGCTGTTTTTATACATGCAATATTTCGATGTGGGTTTTGCTTTTTTTCGATAAAATACTCGGAATCAGCGCCGCGGATGACACGCATCCAGGCCACGCACTGGCGGTTCCTAGAAATGGGAAGAGTTTCCATCCTTATAATAAAAGGGGGCTCTCACGGCGGGTTGCTCTTGCTACGCTCTAGATGACGGATTCCAATCCGATAGAAAAGATTTTGTAAGAGAGCGGGTCGCAATATCGCGACGTTTGTATGTATGTATGTATGTATGTATGTATGTATGTGTTTGTATATAGTGTATATAAAAGATGTGTTTGTATATAGTGTATATAAAAGATGTGTTTGTATATAGTGTATATAAAAGATCCAAAAAATACATAAAGCCATTTAAATCTTTCTTTTCATTTATTATATAAGACATATTCATGTCTACTGTGCCATCGAGAAGCCATGGCACTTTTTTTTTCTTTTTAAGTATATCTAAGTTGATATTTCCTTTCGTTATTTAACCATTAAAGAAAACTTGAGACTTAATTTATAATATTTCCTTTGCTAGTATTTCCTTTAAATTACAAATTAATTCAATTTACGTGATTCTCATTTGAGTGTCGCGGCCAAACTGAAACTCTTCTTTATTTTCTAAGCCTACTTGCTCCTTTTCAAAAATTTGTTTTTTTGAATAAAAAAAGACCTACCCACATAGTAATTGGTTTTAAATGTGAGGCCGTACCTACTTCCATTAGGTCCATTTGATTGTCCTCCACAATAGAAATATTACTATACTAAATACTTTATTTTTATTGGGTTTTAGGTTCCCGAGCGATCTCCATTTGCAGAACAGGTGGTCCCAACAGATTAAATCGCCTGCCCTTCGCAATGGCAGCAATTTTATGCTTGCATTGAACGATGTCTATGCGTAAGTGTTTCTACTCATACATCTTTGAAATGTATTCACTTACATACTTTGGCTCGTTTCCACCCCATATACATTCGTTCCTCCAAGCCGGGGGCAGGTACACTGGAAATATTCAGCTGATTGTCAGTTTGCATACCGGGTTGAAAGTTTGGTGTTGTTGAGGAATCGTGTTGTTCCGGTGTTTTTTTGAAATAATTTGCTATTCTCAAAATTAGAGGAATTATGGTATAGGTAGTATTATGACTGCATGGGAAACTAAAGCCCCTGGCAGTTAGCTCTTCATTTTTTCATTGAGTGTTTTATTGATTCTCATAAAACATGGATTGGAATGCGTTACTTGCATACAAATACCTGACAAAGGAACACTTGTCTGGCTTTGATAATTATAAGGTAATTAAGTTAAACATTGTGTATGCGGATAAAACAGTTTATTTCTTATTTTTTTCAGTATAATGCAAGGGATACTTCGCCCCTCAGTGTATATGTTATGCACCCTTTCTGGAACGTGATGGTGAAGGTTAATTTGAATTAATTGATTTGAATTAATCTTTTAACGTCATGGTGTTTCTCTAGTTTTGTCCGCTGTGGCTTGCTCCAAATGTGTTAACATTTCTTGGCTTCCTATTTACGACCCTGAATTTCCTGATTTTGTCATACTATGACTGGAATTTCCTTGCAAACTCGGGAATCCCCGGTTACGAACCGATCCCAAATTGGTGCTGGGCAGTTGCAGCGGTAAATATATTCCTGGCGTACACTTTGGACGGCATTGATGGAAAACAAGCCCGACGAATACAGCTGTCTGGCCCTCTGGGAGAGTTGTTTGATCACGGGCTAGACTCATATACCGCTGTGTTGATACCCGTGTGCTTGTACAGTGTTTTTGGACGTTGCGCGACTTCTATTTCGCCCATGAGAATGTACTATATCTGCTGGATGGTGTTTTTCAATTTTTATGTGTCACATTGGGAAAAATATAACACAGGAGTACTTTACTTGCCATGGGGCTACGATTTCAGTATGTGGGGATCAACTCTACTTTATATAATTACTTGGATAGGGGGCTACGAAATTTGGAAGTATACTTTACCGTTTGGTATACCAATGGGTACAGCTTTGGAAAGTTTGCTCCATATTAGTGCCATGTCCAACTTACCTATGGTTGTTTATAACATTTATAGGTATGTACACATTTTTATTTCGATTTAGCTCGAATAAGTAAAGTTTCTTTTGAGGTCTTACAAATACAAAACTGGAAAAATGCGGCCTTTTTCTGAAGCTATGAAGCCAATTTATCCCTTTGTCACGTTTATGGTACTACTTTTGTTCTGGGTTAACAAATCACCGTCAAATATTATAGAAACAGATCCACGCATTTTGTTTCTACTAAGCGGGACAATATTTAGCAACATAAGCGTAAGTGTTATTTTTCATAATTTATTTAATACTAGTGGTCGCCCTGTGGTCGAAATTCGACCTACTGGGGTTATTACGAAAAATACGAATATATATAGTCTATTATGTTTTTGAAATTGGCACTGTCAATAATAAAATTACGAAAGTTTAACCACAGACTACTATGTGTTTGACATAGACAGTATGAACGTATAAAATGAATTTTATTTTATTTAATTAAATGTATTTGTAACACATATTATATATAAATTTAAGCTTTCTGCACTTCTTCTCCATATAAACTTTAACTATGCCAAATCTCACACTCATCCGTCCGTGCAATATGCTTAAAAAGGGGTACAAAGTTTTCCCTTCACGTATTAATATAGATAATAATAATAATAATGCTTATAACATTACTGTGCAACAAGTACTAGTGTTTATACAAATATACATACTTTAGTTATTTTTTAAGAAGTTAATATCATAGTTGACCACAGGGTAAGCAAAGAAAAAGTACAATCTTCTGATTTTTTAGACATATCAAAATTTGAATCTAGTTAATGTGAGTCAAGGTTGTATACTTATGTAAATAACATTTCAATTTCTAAATAAGATGTTGAAAAGCAAAAAAAAAAAACTCCCTTTGGCAGTTCAAGGTGATTCACAAATTCCAATTTTCCATGGTACGTACATTATTATTTTATTATTTTATTATTTTATTTCTTATTTTTTGATGTACTCAACGCAGCGGTATCCAATGATTTTAACTTTCTTAAAATTCAGCTTTTCTGTAAAAAGCCAGAATTATCTTGCATATCATTGTGTAAATATATAAATAATAATTGTTTAAATAAAAATGAGCAATGATTTGTCAATAGAAATTCTTATATAAGTTTTTTTTTATATCAATAAAAAATGTTTTATTTTATAATTTGTTTTTATTAACAAGAAATAATAATTTTTATGATTTCTTTTTTGTTTCATTGAACAACCCATCAACACTCTCATCATAAGAAAAACCTATAAATTATGACTAGAATAATCGTTAAAATGATTTCATAGCACGTATTGCATCGATTTCCTTTATACATAAGAGGAGAGAAAAAAAAATGGGCCGGCAAGATCCATATTATTAATCTTTGAGCTATTTTCAACTGAAATATGTTGACAGAATGCGGTCCTCACATTTTGCATGCTCACTTCCCTCCAGCGCCCGGTCTAATTTTGAACGTCTGAGTTCTGGTGACTTAGTTAGAACTTGCTGTTGGATTCTAGAGGAATGTCTAAGCTCGGTTACAGGCTTGTGATGAAGCATGAAGATGTCTCCGCATGATTTGGTTATCTTCAGTTTTTCTATCCAGCTCTAGCAGGAGTGCCGCAAGGTAGTGTATTGGGACCTACATTGTACTTGATTTACACTGCTGATATACCGACACCAGATCAAGCATTTATTGGAACCTTTGCTGATGATACAGTTGTAATGACATTAAGCGCTTCACAAATTGAAGCAGTCCAGGATCTGCAACATGCGCTCAACAAAATCAAACAGTGGACGAAGGATTGGAAACTCAAACTCAACTAACTAAAATCATGTTACATATACGTTGCGTAAAACTGATGGGAATATTCACACATTTCTCAATGGGATGCAAATTCCCCAAGCAGAATCATCAAAATATCTGGGATTACATCTCGACTCAAGATTGAACCGGAAACACCATGTTAGGCAAAAAGCAGAACAAATTCGACTTAAACAACGAGAGATGTATTGGCTAATTGGCAGATACTCCAAGCTGAACCTCTACTGTAAACGCCAAATCTACTTGAGTATAATTAAACCCATTTGGACCTATGGAATACAACTTTGGGGTTGTATTAAACAATCTAATCGAGCAATTATTCAGAGAAGTTGAAATAAATTTTTACGTGCTATTACTGGCGTCTACCGCTATGTAAGTAACGAAGAACTGCACAACGACCTTATTAAATGGATTAACGATACAATACAGGAATATGCTGCTAATCACGAAAGAAGACTTCTTCAAATTGAGGCCATACTGCTCTTGGATATAACCCATGAATTAAGACGCCTCAAAAGAATTTAACCGCACGAGTTAGTCATCTGAATACGTGTTGAGTATTAATTACCTGAACTTGGGAGCAGAATAATGATTACTGTAAACTCGCACTCGCTTTACTGAATTGTGACAATTGAGTACTCTATCAGCAATAGTAATAAATTATTTTATGATAAGATTGTACTAAGCATATCTAATAAAGGATGTTTAAATAAAATAATAAAAAAATCTTCAGTTAGGCATATGCTTCACATGACTCGACCCAGGCGTTTCTTAATTGTTCCTGGGATCTATGATGGAGCCTCCGAAAAGTTCTTTTCGTCGACTGGCTCTCCTACAGTATAGTAAGTCCTTACGAGAGGTTTCTCGTTGGCTGGTTTCGGCTGCTTGATTTGAGGCAACATTAAAGATAAAAGAATTTTAGGCTTACGACCGTGTAGCAATTCGGCCGGTGATTTCTCCGATATAGGATTAGGCGATGTTCTGTAAGAAGTTAAGAACGGTAACAGAGCCTTTGAAGTATGCTTACCATCAGCCACAGCTTTTGTTATTGACTGCTTAAAGGTACGAACGAATCGCTCAGCTTTGCCAATAGATGCTGGGTGGAACGGTGCAGTTTTTAAATGCGTTATGTCCTGACTCGTGCAGTAGTCCCGAAATTCACGAGATGTGAACTGGCGTCCATTATCCGTAACAATGATGTCAGGAAGACCTTCGCGTAAAAATATAGCACGAAGAGCGTCGGACAAATGGATACTTTGTAAAAGCGTCCACACACAACAACCACGTCAACCCTAGAAAAGAACCTGCGAAGTCCAAGTGGATGTGCTGCAGTTGGCCAATTAACAAACTTCATGTTGAATGGTTTCAGGAATTACAACACGGATGTAGTCTGTTTAAAACAGTATCACGCCTTCCTCACTGCTGTCTGCGGTGGGTAGCTTTGCAGCCCACCCGGCTTCGATGAAATAGCGAACCCGCTATAGGGTGCTGCTCATTTGGGTTTCCCTTCGTATTGAATGAAGAGTCCTCTATTTGCCGTTGCACATCTAGTTGTGATGGGTTGCCAGGTATTACAACCGAAAAGCCGGACAGACCAGCTAGTTTAATCGGACATTTGGGTAAAAAAGCCGAACACCCTTAATTTTTTAGTCTTAATATAACACAATTTGTTTCTAAAGTAAAACAAGGCTTTTTCATCATTACCATAAAATCTTCTTAAATTCTCATGAAACAACAATAAAATTAAATGAATCAGTTTTCTTTATTTGTAATCATACAATATTCATTATAATATTAATTTCAATAACTGCAATAGTAGTTAGCAGCAACTACTATTGCATTTTGCAATGGAAAACAAATAAAAACAAAACGTTTTTTTACCATAAAATCTTCTTAAATTTTTTATGAGATAACAAATTTAATGAATCAGTCTTCCTTTTTAATTATCATTCATCACTTACTTACTACTATTGCAATTTGCACAACAAAACTAAACAACACAGTAATGAACTAAATAAACTTTAAATTAATTGTAACATAAAGTAATTAATATTTTTTGTTGGTAGATATCTGCTTTAAAAGCTCAATTTCCTTCAACATTGAATTGTAAAACTCTTTACAAGTCAAATTTTTAAAATTAAATTGTACAACCAACATTTTTGCTATAGTGTCGACATGTAATTTGTTGCGTTCTTTTGACCATTGTTGGGCTAGTAAAGAAAAAACTTTTTCAACATTTGCATTATGATTCTGGCTAGCTCGAATTGGGCTTCGAGTTTTTTAAACCTGAATTTTGGTGCATTCTTCCAAAATTGAGGTGCGCTGAAAGAAATAGATGGGGAAGAGGAGGTGGTAGTTATTTTGTTACGGGATGAAGGGAGTGGATTGCGAAAAAATAAAAATAACACTCACCCGTGTTTAGATTTTCATTTTGGCTTGGTTTCCCGGGAACCACGGAGACTCTAGTAAAGTCACCACTTGCGTTATTGTTCATGTCTTTTTTTTGTACTCTTAAAACTTTAAAAAGCGGAGAGAGAACGCGGAGTGTAAAAGAAAGCAGCTGTTACAATATAATTCTAGGAAGCTAAACTACAATTATCTATTTAAAGGTGAGCTATATATTATATATATGTACCTATATAAAAATGTTTTGCTACTTGCTGTTGATTTTAAGGTCTTGAGGTTTCCTCCGTGGTTTGTTGGGTTGTCGGGTTGGAGGGTTGAATTTGGGGTTGGGTTGTTTGTTTTGCTGGGATCGTTTCTGAGAGGTGGTTGTTGAATAGTAGATATTATTTTTTGGTGGTTGTTGAATAGTAGATATTATTGAATTCTCTTTTTTTTTGTATTGGTCCTTCTGGACGTGTCGGGGTCACCAATGAAGATGGCCTCTTTATGTTTTCTTCCTTTTAATTCTTGTAAAGTGTTTAGTTCTTTTTGTTAGCTGAAATTTTAGATATATTGTTTTCGTTTATATGAACTTTCTTTTTTTATTAAAAAAGTATCTTCCCGTCCAAACCGAATAGTTGTGTGTGTTTTACTATTATTGTGTTTCGCTCATCATGCCCTTTAATTTGATATCCATATCATAGAGGTAGCTATGGAAATAATAAATCGCCATTTTGTGACTTCCGCCATATCGGATTTAGAATAACGTCACATTACTTATTGTGTTTCGCTTATCAAGCCTTTTCATTTGATACCCATATCATAGGGGTTACTATGAAGATTATAATTCGCCATTTTGTGACGTCCGCCATATTGGATTTAAAATAAGGTTACATTACTCATTGTGTTTCGCTTAACAGCCCTTTTACTTTATACCCATATCATAAGGGTTACCATGAAAATTATAAATCGCCACTTTGTGATGTCTGCCATATTAGATTTAGAATAATGTCAACTGACTTATTGTGTTTCGTTTCTCAAGCCCGTTCATTTGATTGATACCCATATCACAGGGGTTACTATGTAAATTATAAATCGCCATTTTGTGACGACCACCATATTGGATCAAAAATTTAAGTAATCGTGCATTTTCATGTGAACCAAACGTGTGTGCAAAATTCCAGCCCGATAGCTTCAGTGGAAGCGGATGAAATATTGATTGCAAAATTCCAGGACATATGTATATGTACCTACAAGTGAAGTTAAATAAAAGCTTTTAAAAAAAACTTGATCACAAAAGATTGTCAATCTCAGAGAATTTTGTTTAACATGAGCATATTATTACTTTAGGATCGAGTTAAGGATATTTTATCAAATATACTAAAATTTAAAAAATTTTGATTCTTGATCTGATGAAAAAAAAAAAACAATTCCTTCTCATTGTTCCACTGAAATATTGATAAGGGTTATCGGAAAACTAAAAAGTCTAACTTTATCAGATATCTTACATATGAATGGCAGCTAATGTTTTTTGTTTTTGTTTTTACTTTTTCAGAAATAAAAAAATTTAGTTTTAATTCGGATATTGATATTTAAATTAAACTACGGGTTATAATGTGGTTCTTTGCAGTTTTCACCAGCTTATTGTCTTGTTCGACACAGTGTAAGTGGAGTGTCGGCCCAATTTTAATTCCCAATAACTTAACTTCTTGAATTTAAGCTTAAGTTTTGTATTACTTAAAGCTTGTTTGTACATTTCCTCAGTCGAGTTTTAATATTTCAAACTTCTATCTATATTATTATTAGTGGTAGTGATCCTATTATTACTGTCGAGACCGACACCATTTACTGAACTGACCATTTAAAAAACAATCTATTTTTCTAAATTATACCTATAATAATAATATATTACTTATTTGTGTTTTTCTTTCCAGTGTCGCTTAATCGTATCACAAATGTCTAACACTAAGTGTGAGGTATTCAACTGGATGACTCCTATTTATATAATTTGCATTTTAATTAGTTTATATTTACCAATTTTTGAAAGACTTATACTTTATTTATTGTGCATTTTCACAACGTTATCACATTGGCATTATGGTACAATAGTGGTTCAACAAATGTGTAAACATTTTAACCGAATTTGTTTTAGTGTCGAAACAAGTAGGCTCCCAAAAAAATGTTAAACCCTAAATACGATAAGAGTAATAGTTAGTAAATAAATTCTTATGCATCATGCATTATTTTGTTTTTGGAGACTACCTTTGTATATTTTAATTTGATTTTCAATTAATAATTAAGCGGAGCAAGCAAAATGTTTCAATTATGTTAAAACAAAATCCGAAGAAATGTGCGATTATTGGAAATTTATTTTCCGGATGTACTATAAGAAAACCTTATCTTTGTAGTAAACATCTAAAAAAGAATATAACAATATTTCCTGCTGTGAAAGTCATATTGTAATATGTAGGAGAGTTTTTAATTTCAGTCTTCTATTTAGAACCCCAGAAAGTTATTTGGATGAATTTTAAGGAGTTTAATGCACGCTTTTGGATGTCACTTATTCAATTTATCCAATGAAAAAATTATTGATTTTATTGAATAAATTACATTTATTAACGAAAAAACTGAATTCTATAGTGGCTAATATAATTTGTAAAATATTCAATTTAAAGGAATGAAGTTTCAAACCATTATCAGTCTTTCTTTGCATACAAGATTAAAACAAAATCGATATACAAGAAGCTTTGTTTTTTTTTTCATCCGGGTCTCGATCTGGACCAGACTTTAAAATAGAAATACAAACACCAACCACTTAACCTACATAGGTATATGGTTCAATTTTGAAAAACCAGTTAAATACTACGAAATGTTGTTTTGTAATAATTTGTTTCGGAAATTTTAGTTGTACTGACAGATTTGATATTTACAAATTAATTTGTAGTAATTTGATTTGACAGCAAAAGGTAATATTAAGTTTACAAAATAAATTACATCGATACATTAGATTATAATCGAAAAATATATTTACATATTCTGTAATGAAAGTTTTCACCGAAAAGAAAATCGTTATTTTTATGTATATACTTATACTTACTTGTTGCTCAATCACTACTAAACGCTTGGTCCGATCCTTTCTATTTTTTAAGTGAAGGCACTACATATTCCGGTCTAACATATAGGCTCCTTTTTATTCGCGGATTTCACAATAGCGGACCCAAGTAAATTTCATGGGATTGCTATGAAAATTGGTTTTTGTAGCTCCTAATTGCGAATATTTGTCGAAATTTCGAAATTCAGGATGGCGGATCCAATATGGCGACCAACAGAATTCAATTGAAAATTGTTACTAAAGGTAACATATCTTGAAGCCACTAATTTCAAACCAAAGGATATTTGGAAACTCCAAATGGCAAACCGAATATGTTTGTTTATCATGACTATTTTCATTTTTTGATTGAAGGCACTACATATCCCGACTTAACATATAGACTACTTTTTAATCACGGCGGACCCAAGGCGGCCGCCAAAGATTGAAAGATGTGAGGGACTACCATGAAAATTGGTATCTGGGGATTTTTGAAGGATCTGGTTGCGAATATACTTTGGAAATTTAAAAATTCAAGATGGCGGGTCTTATATGGCAGCCAACAATTTTCGAAATTCGACGAATTTAAGGGAAAATTAGTACCAAGAGATCATTAAATTCGAATCTATTAGCAGAATTTGGAAATTCTAAATGGCGATCCAATACAGCGACTGACTTTTTGAAAATTGAATGAATTTTCGTGTCAATTAATGTAAAGGAAAATCGGTGACACTAATTTCAAACATGGTACCAAAGTCACGGACCTAATTTGGCGACCAAAATTTTTGAAATTCTACGAGTTTAAGTGGAATTTCGTACTACAGCACCATTGATTTTTTTCCGTACATATCAACTTGAAAGGTGTTTTGCTTGGTGCTAAATCACGTCGAAACAGTTTGTTTGATATTTTTTATTTTTTGTTTAAAGATACTATGTACATTCTTCAACTTAACATATAGATTATTTTTATGGAAATAAAATTAAGAGTTTCAAAATGGCAGACTCAAGTAAGATGACAGCCAAAAATTGTTTTCAATGTATTGCCATGAATATTGGTATTTGGAGTTTTTGGAGATGTAAATCCGGTTTCAAAATTAAGAAATCAATATAGTAGACTCAATATGGCGACCAAAAGACAATGGGCATTTTTGTATGGAACAATTACCCACGCCGAACAAAAATAAAATTAGATCAGAAGGGTAAGTAATTACATCTAGATTACAACAGTATAGTTCACATTTCTGTGGGTAATGGGAATAACGAGAAAATGAACATAACAAATTCAGACAACACACAACACACAATTATTTTTTCGATCCATTTTTCAACAAAATCCAATCCGAAAGCAAACAAAGTCCAGTAAACAAGCAGTAATTAGTATAATCAGAAAACAATAAGCACGCAATGGGAATACAGTAAAATACGATCACTACGATGTTAGGCTCAGGTATCACTGAGTGATATTTTAACTTACTGGGTGGTGATTTTAATTAAAAAAATAGCCAGCATAAATTAATTGTTTATCTACAGTTTACTGATTATTTTCGTTTTCCCATTGTTACATATTAAAATAATTACAGAAAATTAAATCTAGTTGGAAACTCTATGATTTAAAAGTATTTCGGTTTTTGTACGCGATTTTTCAAAAACCGGGTAAATAATGCCCAATGTCCTTTTCTACGATTCATGATTCAAATTAGAATGCTTGATTTAATACTTTTTGAGAATTTACATGTGCAACGAAACTTTTAGGTAGACGATAATTTCTATAACGAATAGGAAATCCTCATAAGTTTTCAGCTTTAATGTTTTCTAAAAGGCAACGATGGAATAGGAAGAAGAACAAGAAGTAAACAATAAAGTTTTTAAGGAAGTTTGGGATTCCAAAATGTTAATAATCCCATCTTAATTTTTTTTTTTTTTTTATTTGGGAGGGTCTGGAGGTTCTAAGAAATTTCAAGTTAGTCGACTTAGCGTCCTCATCCCAATGAATATCCTTTAATAATAGATTACGCACACATAAGCATATACTTACGAACCCTATGATTGGTAAAGTAATGTTTACCAACACACGCTAACACGATCATGCAAACGCCCAAACCATAACTATACAAACTTTGGAAAATTATCAGTCAGGGAATTATCATAACGTTATAACAACATTATTATTTCGGTCGTTTTCCATAAAAAAGAATTATCCTTTTGTGCCAAAATTATTACATTGAACCGAAATCGCTGTGACCGAAAAAATGTCGGTTCAACTGAAACGTTTTGATTGGAATTTTTAAGATAAAGTTCAGATCATAAAAATGTGTCTAATACACCCAGGATTGAGTGTTTTTAGGAATAAAGTATTAACCTTTTTGATTCTATGGCATAACTAACATTGCCCTAGAATGATATCTTCTAGAAAAAAAAAAAATGGGAAAATTGATAATTCTGAAATATGCTTAACTTTGATACCCAAAGAACTTATGTAGAGGACAAAATAAAAATCTCATATTGTCAGAAAATATTGTCTATATCTTCGTTAATTATATCATAGACAAATAAAAATATAGATAACCCACTTCGAACAACCAAAACGCGACCAAAAATTCTGAGAGCTCCACAGCGATGCCTCCACATGTGCGATGGCATCCGACGAGTTCGGCGAAGGAGAAGTCGCATTTGTTCGGCGCGCGATGCTTTTCTTGTGGGCATGCGATGCTGTGCACGGCCTGCTGCGGCGACGCTGGCCCTGCGGTGGGTTTGTTTACTTCGCTGCGGTTCTGCGCAAGGGGCTTGTGGGTCTGTTCTACCGTGAAGCGCGAGGGGATTGAATTTTTCTAGGAATCCTCGGAGTTGCGGGCTCTGCTCAATCAAGGAATGAAATTCCCACGGGCAGAAGGCATACGGACAGATTCATAAGTTTTCAGATTTTTTCGTTCGGTGTTTTTCATTGCTTTAAGGAATTATTAAAACAATATTCATAGACTTTGATTATGCATGCTGCATGCACCGGTCCTAATACGTGATGGTGCAAATAGAGAAAAATTGTAGGGCTCGTGCAGATGAGCGTCAATTAACGTTGCGAAACCGACAGCTTTTTATATAAATTTAGTTGTTCATATCTTTTTTACATTTTCCACACCTTATTCGTGTATGCATAAAGATTTCTCTACTTTTCTTTAAACTAACAACTATATGAATTTGTTAACTCTTTCTAATCCATCAAAAATAAATCTTTATCAAATGAAAATTTTGAAGAATACCTAACATTATTGTTTTAATAATTCCTTAAGGCAATGAAAAACACCGAACGAAAAAATCTGAATTTCGTTAGATAATTCAAACTTATGAATCTGTCCGTATGCCTTCTGCCCGTGGGAATTTCATTCCTTGATTGAGCAAAGCCCGCAACTCCGAGGATTCCTAGAAAAATTCAATCCCCTCGCGCTTCACGGTAGAACAGACCCACAAGCCCCTTGCGCAGAACCGCAGCGAAGTAAACAAACCCACCGCAGGGCCAGCGTCGCCGCAGCAGGCCGTGCACAGCATCGCATGCCCACAAGAAAAGCATCGCGCGCCGAACAAATGCGACTTCTCCTTCGCCGAACTCGTCGGATGCCATCGCACATGTGGAGGCATCGCTGTGGAGCTCTCAGAATTTTTGGTCGCGTTTTGGTTGTTCGAAGTGGATTATCTATATTTTTATTTGTCTATGATTATATCCACTCTGTTATTTTTACTTCTTTACGGAATATGATTTTTTTAAAGTGAAACTTTTACTTATTTAAACTATTCGATATGTAATTTATGATAAAACTTATAAAATTAAATTATTAAAAAAAACATATGGATAAATTATTAATTTATTATTTTAATTTAAAAATATTAGTCTTTTTGTATATTTCGCAGTCGCAACAGTCGTGGCGAGGTGGCGATGAGAATGCAACATGGATTTCCCCCCCCCCCCCCCCCCCAATCCCCATCCGGCCCCCAGGCGAAATGCATATGTTAGACAAAGTAGAATATTTTTTTTATATATCTGACTCTTGTGTTCTTCTGGCCCGGAGCTGGTTGGTGACGCAATGTTTTTAACAATTACTCAAAATGTAGAGCGAAATTAAAGGGGCTGTTTTGTGACAACTTATATTTATTTATTTTCTTTATTTTACCATACATTGCAAATAATTTAATGTGTTTTTATACCATGAGTTTTCCAAGGTAGGCTTGCATCTCCATTTAAAATGGTTTGCATTTCCACTTAAAATGGTCTCACTTTTCGACCGTCAATTATCAGTCCAGTTCTATATGTCAGTGCTGCAGACCCAAGGCTGGCCAAGCCAATTAATCGCTTTTAAGAGAGTGGACCATAATAAGAGAATTTTAAACGAAAGCTCTTTTGTCTGAGAAGCTTTAAAAATATCTATAGGATTGCACATCTATACATACATATATTCATTATCTCTGGTAAAACTGTGTGTCTGCGGGTCCCACTGACATATAGAAATGGACTACTCGTCCCATACAAAATGCCTATCTCGAGATGGTGCACTTTCTCATTCCCTCTTGCTCACACCATTAACGAATTTTGAGCAGTCAGCTGTGGGTTTGAATTGTTGTCAAATGCATTTTTGGGGCATTGCTCCGTTTTTATTGCATAAATCCATCAAGTAATTACACCAAAAATTATTAAATAATTCCTTTTGTATCTTAAATCCCTTTAAAGGAATGCAAACATGAAATTACCCCTTTTAAAGATACAACTGGATTTTACACAATTTCTAAGTTTTCGGCAGAAATTATGTAATTAAATTATGAAAATTAGTCTTTTAGTATCCCATATTGCAAATTCTTTTTATTTTATGTCTGATTTACTGACAAAAATGGCACAAAAACGACAAAAATTCTGGGTGGCGTAGTGCGGCGAATTATTTCGGAATTAATTTCATTTATGCCCTTTTAATGTAACTAAATTAAGTGGGGATTACAGCAAAAACACAAAAGTGCTCTAATTGTTACTTTTGAGTTCTTAAAACAGTTGTTTAGCGATACAAATAGCATATTTAGAAGAGAGCATTTCGACGTTTTGCTGAGAGTTTTTCAATGAAAAATGTCTTATTCCACAAACTTTTCGCCGCGAAATTATTTAAGATTTGATGCTACTTTTAGGGGAATCAGATTTAAGCGTGCAGGTTACAAGTAAAAATAAATATAATTTTTAAATTTACCGCCTTTTGAAGCCCCCTATCTCGCCTAATGCGAAAGAAATAGACAGATATATGCCTTCTATATCTGAACTCTCCTTAAGTGAGAACTGTCAAAAGGGTGCACCATTTGAGACAGCAAATCGAGTAGTCCATTTCTATATGTCAGTGGCGGATCCCCTTGCGAACAACAGCAGCGAAGTAAACAAGCCCACCGCAGGGCCAGCGCCGCCGCAGCAGCTATTTGGCTGCAGTAGGGCTCGGTGAAATCTGCAGCACCGTTTTTGCTGCACATAGGACGTAGCGCTACATCCTATTGAAATTTTTCGTGTCTGCAGAATTTGTTTGGGGTGCGACATCTTTATAGTTATAAAGTCTTTGGTAATACCAGAGATAACGAATATATAGATGTGCAATCCTATAGACATTTTTCGCTGCATGAAATGAAAGCTTCTCAGACAAAAGAGCTTTCGTTTAAAATTCTCTTATTATGGGCCATTCTCTTAAAAACATTTCACTCAATATCGTTTTCATTTCACTCAATATCGTTTTCATTTCACGATCACTGGGAGGAGAATAATGTAGCGACTAACACAATATTTTATCTCATCAGGTCTCCTATGAAATATTTTGTTTCATCACGTTTCTCTATAAGTTTTTATGACAAGTAAAAAATATTAATTCTTTTGTTTGAGTTGCTTTTCAGTAATCTCGAGATTCTGACATTTGAGTTCTCCTAATAAATTTGATAAAAATCAACAAAGAATTATTTATGGGATGAAATCAACTTTCCATAATTATATAAAGCAGGTCTCGATATAATAAAAATTTATTAAGTACAATATAACATTATAAAGATATTGCACAGTCATATTTAAATTTTGCATGTGTTTTTCCGATCAAAAACTATCACAAAATTTACGTTTACTTAAAGTAAAAGTTTTAACGGTAAAAATAACAATTTCTAAAGCTCGACCGAGGATTTTGAAAATATACAAAATTATTTTACTTGTTTTTCACATTTCGCGTTATACAGTATTTTTCCCTGAAACAAATTAGTCTATTTTCAAGCTCATTTGCACGCATTTCTTTAAACTAATATAAAAGGCAAGAAAATGAAATGTGCACGTAGGTTTAAAAAAAATCATAAACAATCCGAGGCCAATTTCCGTAATTCGAGGGTGTATTTGTTGCACGCAGAAATTTGTTTTAATTATCCGTGGAGATGTCGGTCATTGCTGAATTTTTTGGGTTGTAAAACATTATGTGCCTGAACTTAGCAAAACACTTTTCACGAATCAAAAAGCTGATCCTCTCATAATTTGATGCTAAATAGTTGCCAATTCGTTGTAGAAAAAAGAAATTGTTGCTTTTTATTTAAAAAAAAACAGGGTGCTCTGCTAACTTCAGCTGAACTTAGCAGAACACCTTCATAAAAAATGAATTTAGAACATCGGTACTATGTCTAAATTAATCAATGAATTTGTTGCTAATTAGTTGTGGAAAAAAAAATTTGTTTGTTGCTCTTTATTTAAAAAAAACAGGGTGTTCTGCTAACTTCAGCTGAACTTAGCAGAACACCTTCATAAAAAATGAATTTAGAACATCGGTACTATGTCTAAATTAATCAATGAATTTGTTGCTAATTAGTTGTGGAAAAAAAAATTTGTTTGTTGCTCTTTATTTAAAAAAAACAGGGTGTTCTGCTAACTTCAGCTGAACTTAGCAGAACACCTTCATAAAAAATGAATTTAGAACATCGGTACTATGTCTAAATTAATCAGTGAAGTTGTTGCTAATTAGTTGTAGAAAAAAAAATTGTTGCTTTTTATTTAAAAAAACTGTATTCTGCTAAGTTCAGCTGAACTTAGCAGAGCACCCTGTTTTTTTTTAATATAAAGCAACAATTTTTTTCTACAACTAATTAGCAACAAATTCACTGATTAATTTAGACATAGTACCGATGTTCTAAATTCATTTTTTATGAAGGTGTTCTACTAAGTTCAGCTGAACTTAGCAGGACACCCTCTTTTTTAAAATAAAAAGCAACAAATTTTTTTTTCTATAACTAATTAGCAACAAATACACTGAATAATTTACGCGTAGTCCCGATGTTCTAAATTCATTTTTACTGAACTTAGCAGAAAAATCTTTTTTTTTTAAATAAAAAGCAACAATTTTTTTTTCTACAACTAATTAGCAACAAATTCACTGATTAATTTAGACATAGTACCGATGTTCTAAATTCATTTTTTCTGAAGGTGTTTTGCTAAGTTCAGCTGAACTTAGCAGAACACCCTCTTTTTTTTAAATAAAGAGCAACGAAATTTTTTTTTCTACAACTAATTATCAACTATTTAGCAACGAATTATGAGAGGGTTAGCTTTTTGATTCGTGAAAAGTATTTTGCTAAGTTCAGGTACATTAAAACATTTTATGCCTTTTGTCAGCTTTAAGCGAAGCGTCTTTATGTAACCACTAGTTTCACGAAAATGGTATATATAACCAGAACCAGATTTCCTGTTACTGTTAACTTTTCATAGCGTTAATAGTGACAAAGTTGTAAGCCCGAAAAGACAAAGACGGGATAGGTCAGCAACCAAAATACCTTAAATTTCCTTTGTCTCTTCTGCGATAATTTTAATCATTCACGTATATATATGAGAGCTATTCACTCTTTAATGCATTTTTATTCAAATAGATAATAATTTGTAGTATCTGTGTTTGCATACAGTAGCTATAGCAAAATATCAATAAACTCATAAAATTTCGATCAGTTGATTAAACGACAAAACAGTCACTGATAGTAATAAGTTTTAGCCTTAAATTCGTATGAGTAATTTGAAATTGACAATCGAAGTATCTGAAAACAAAATACATATTCTTCAACGATGTTATATTCAAAAACTAGAGGCATCCTCCATTGCTAACTATTAAATATAACAATAGTATATCACGTGCATTTTGTTATTAAACGTTGTATTTAAGTAAATACACTGAAGAGTAAATACCTCTATTCTCTATATGAAGTATACATACATATATGTATATTTCATTATTTTTTTTTTTAAGCAGGAACAAGCAAACATATCATGATTCATTCAACTTGCTCACAATTCTAGATTCTATAGCTTTTTTTTCTCTTTTCAATCAGTTGTGTATTCGGGTCTTTTTGCGTTCTTTAATATAGTATCTTTTTTAATATTTTTTGTTTTCAGGATGTGCAGGACGCAAAGACCAGTCTTTTAGATTATAAAAAAAAAATCGGTGTCATTCATATTTATTTGCTGAAAATGAGCTTCCTAAGGCTTATCGCTAAGCGAACAAATAAAATTCAAGATATATGTAATATTTACTTTGAACGAAAAAATAAAATTGGAAGAATAATTGTTACTTTTGAGGAAAACACAAAACTTAAAAGGAGAATCGATACTTATGAAGCAAAAAGTTTAAATTCTTATCCGCGAACGAAAATAAAAAACTCGATCAATAATCGTTACTATCGATTAAAAATAAATAACAATTAATAACAGTTATTTTCTATTAAATAAGAAAAACCCAAACAATTGAACAAAATAATTATCTTTGCTCGGTAAGTTTTATCATAGACAAACTAGATACATAGAGCCGCATGTAAAATTTTGCGCAGAAGTAAAGCTCTACACGGCCGAAGTAAAGCTCTACACAGCCGAAGGAAAGCTCTTTTGGGAGCGACGCGAGTTTGCGCTCTTCTCTGTTGGTTTATTTCACTCACACAAGCTCACACGGACAGGGAATTATACGAGATGACTAATGTGGTGTGTGTGACTTGGAAGGAGGTGTTTGGCATTTTTGAATAAAAAAAGAGAGAAGAGCGCAAATTCGCGTCGCTCGCAAAAGAACTTTACTTCGGCCGTGTAGAGCTTTACTTCATACGTGTGATTTTGATTTTCTGTGGCGCAAAATTTTACATGCGACTGGACATCTAATCGTCTGGAAAAGTTTTGTCTCTCCTTTCATAACTATATACTATTTTTAAACACTTTTTTATTTATAATAGTTACGACTCCTGGTTGAATCAAATGCTTAGGTTAATAACTCGGTCATTAAAAGTTGAGCAAACGAACAGGTTAGCTTCGACATCGTCTTCACTGTAATATTATTTAGTTCCGCTTGCTCGCTGCAGCTACATATAAACTGTCATAACAATACGAATACCTTAGGCCCGCGCTCATAGAATATTTGTGAGCGTTGCGTTGCAAGTTTAAACACATACTTTCTTATGTGGTAAGACCCATAAGCAAGGCAAGGCAATGCAAAGTACTAACGCAGAAAAAACATTTTTAACTCTTGGTCCTAAGTAGATGTTTCAGCGATTGCTTTTAAACTTCGAGAGCTTTCAAGGTTCGAAAACATGTTAGAATCTTATATAGCTGGTAAAGTAGTCGCACGCAAAAGCGGCGCCTTCCCTCCAATAAAGTCAAACATTCATTGGCTTCTGAATGTAGAAGTTTTATTAATAGAAGTTAAACTAATATATGAATAACCGTCGTTCATTTCAATAAAAATTGTTTCTTTGTCCAATTAAACTCCCGCGCTGTGCCAGCTCCCCGTGATTAGTGCAGTTTCTCAATACTCGTCTACCCACCTATAGGGAGTAAAGCGCTATCGCTGCTCCCCAACGTCTACCAAAGGAGTTGAGCATTTCTGCTGCTCCTACAGTTCGTGCCCACAAGGAACCCTGTTGACCCCGGAGCATCACCTACGGAAATGATCTATCCCCCAACTACCGGGAATAGATCTAGATTATAAGTCCCCGCAAGGAACGTACATATATAACAGACCAATTCCAGACTCTATGGACTTGGCCTTTAGATTCGGAAGGCCTTTCCGAGGGTTATGAATTTCTTAAGAAAATCTTCTTGCAACGTTTTTGTGAAACTTGTGGTTACAGCGATAGAACAAAAAAATTAGTTGTCACGCTCGGAGGTAGTTATACATATGTATAAGTCATTTCGACTAAAATCGAAATGACCCTTACTAGCTGAATGCCGTCGTGCTTTTGCATATGATTCCTATAACAATTTTATATATGTAATATGACGATTGATCTGATTTTCAAAATAGTGGCTGAATTAGAATACAATCACGAAAATTCCGTTTAAAATTCAACCTCCCTTCACCTTACAGATGGTCAAATGAAAATTCCTGTCTAGCCAAAATACACGGGTCGGCCTTGTTATGAGAACATATGACCATAGACAAACTATACATAGATGTCCAGCCGCATGTAAAATTTTGCGCCGAAGTAAAGCTCTACACAGCCGAAGGAAAGCTCTTTTGCGAGCGACGCGAGTTTGCGCTCTTCTCTGTTGGTTTATTTCACTCACGCAAGCTCACACGGACAGGGAATTAATTATACGAGATGACTAATGTGGTGTGTGTGACTTGGAAGGAGGTGTTTGGCATTTTTGAATAAAAAAAGAGAGAAGAGCGCAAATTCGCGTCGCTCGCAAAAGAACTTTACTTCGGCCGTGTAGAGCTTTGCTTCAGACGTGTGATTTTCATTTTCTTTGGCGCAAAATTTTACATGCGACTGGACATCTATGTATCTAGTTTATCTATGATATGACTGAATTAGAATATGATCTACATTTTTGATCTCCGTCTAGCATTCCCAGGACAACCTGATGAACTTAATAAGTGAAGTTTCCATCCTCCGTCCAAGGGAAGATGTACGTCGTCGTGGCATAGAGGACATCTTGCAGAACCAGTTTTGAGCTCTGAAAGTAAAAATTGAAAAATTATTGTTTTTTGCACGAATGTCGAAATTCATGGTCCTCCTTAATTAAAGTAAAAATAAAATAACAGAATTATTTTTCAGCCAATCGACTCTATTTTTCACTATAATTTAAGTTCTATGCATACTAATTCCAATATATACAAATACATATATTAAAGTTTGAAAGTTACATCATTTCTAAGTATTATAGTATGTATGGCCAGAGATAACATATTACTACGTCTAGATGTGCAAAGTCATAGAAATTTTTCGTCAAGAGCTTTCACTTTAAAAACCTCCAATCTACTTCCAATCGCACATGGCCTAGCCCTAACCGAAGAGATAGTGAGTTTCTCTCTTAAAACAATGCTCACAGACAATGAATAAATCATGCGCATTGGCTGCAGTTCAGGTTTGGCATGCGCGCACGGGTTAAAGAGTCGCGACATCACTCTTTGCTGTTTGCTTCGCTGCAGACCCAAGCCTGGCCAAGCCAATTAATCGCTTTTAAGAGAGTGGCCCATAATAAGAGAATTTTAAACGAAAGCCCTTTTGCCTGAGAAGCTTTCATTTCATGCCGCGAAAAATTTCTATAGGATTGCACATCTATATATTCGTTATCTCTGGTATGGCTAAGAGTTGATTTTTCTATAATCATGTAATATAGGTATTTCATTTCAAACCAATAGTCTAAACTGTAAAAATACCAAAGGACAATGGACAAATTTCATACAAAAAAAACCCAACACCAGCAAAAACAAAACCTATCCCTAATTATCACACATTTTAACCTTAAATATTTTTAATTATTTGTCTGTGTTATAGTTACGAATTAAAAAATATAAGATAGTTTTATCTGCCCTATAACAGTAGTTAAGAAAACAACATTGATATGTTTTAACTTTTGTTTAATGTAATTAACCATCTATATCGACAATTACTGAGTCCATAAGAGCTGCAGGCGGTTCTATGCCTTCATGTCTAGCATGACCTAAGTAATATATGAAAACAGCCATTGGAAAGAGTTGATTAAAGCAGCTATTATTTTGAAATCAACCATTATATTTTTTGAAGCTCTGTTAAAATACACCTGCTAGAATATTTTGTATTTTCCGTTAACGACGACATCTGCAAAGTATCACCAATCTAGATTTATTTGCGTCTTCGGTTGATAATTGTTCTCCTGATCTTCTTGATGGCGGCATGTGTGAGACGTACGCAAAATATTCTAAATCTTCTAGTACGACTCGAAATCCTCTATCTAATATAAAACAGACTCTTTCTTTTAAAAACCAGTGAAAGGCTCCTTCTTCCAATGGACCATTTTCATTTTCCAATTGCTTTCAGTACCACAGCATCCGATATTTGTGCAGCATATGGTCCTCTCACATCAATGATGTGTCCATCACCACAAATCAACATAAAAAGTTTCAATATTTTTTCAAACTCATGGAGGCTAAAACTTCTTCTTTAGAATAAGAAGTTTGAGCTTTTTTGAATAGATAAATAACTTCGATCACAAATAGCGATTGTTTTAGTTACATTCCACATACCGATTAACACCTGAAATTTTCAGTAGGTTTATTTATTTATTTATTTAAACATTCATCAAGAGCTGATTACTACAATGAAAAAAAAATTAATATGAAGCCTCAACTGCAACGAAGCCGACTTTTCAATTCACTCCTTGACAAATTAAAGTCAATAACGTGAGAGAACTCGTTAGAAACGCGCGACATTGATGTTATAGGCTCTGATTTGCCGTAATTCGTACGGTGAAAAGGAACCAGAAAGAGAGAATGGTTTCTCAACCAACGAGCGGGGACCGAGACGGAAAATAAGGAAATAATCTCCGGCGAATTAATTCGGCCGGACAAACAGTCCATTGTGAAGACTATTTTTACAACACGGCGACGTTGCTCCAGGGTCTGCAAAGAGAGTAGCCGGAGTCTATCCACGTAAAGGGGCAGAGCAATGGAATTGGTCCAAGGGAGACCCCTAAGAGCGAACCTAAGGAATCTTTTCTGAACCGCCTCGATGCGGAGCACATGAGTCTTACTAGATGGAGACCAAACAATGGACGCGTACTCAAGAATTGGTCTAACAAAGGTACAGTAAAGAGCTCTTGTAATGTATGGATCAATGAACTCCTTGGACCAGCGCTTAACAAAACCAAGCGTTGAGTTAGCCTTACTGATGATGGCGTCAATATGGACATCAAAACATCAACTGGCTATCGAACCAGACGCCTAGATCCTTATGTGTATTAAGTTTCTGTAGCGAGCATCCGTCAATAGCATAATCAAAAGATATTATTCTTCTAGAGCGAGTGAAAGTCATGAAAGTGCATTTGTCAATGTTTAAAGGTAACTGATTAAGCTTGCACCAGCTGAAGAAGGCAGAAAGGTCAGAATTTAAAAGGAAGCAGTCATGCTCGCTAGAGATGATACGAAAAATCTTAGCGTCGTCCGCATACCATAGGATTCTCGAATTAGATAGAACGAGAGAGACATCATTAATAAAAATAATAAAGAGCAGAGGGCCCAAGTGGCTGCCCTGAGGTACTCCTGATACATTAAAAATTTCTTTGAAGAATACGCCATTGAAACAGACACGCTGGGAGCGCTCAGACAAGTAAGAGTGGAGCCATTTCACAAAAAGAGAAGGGACCCCGAGCAAGGACAATTTGAGGAGCAGGATACGGTGGTTAATCCTGTCAAAAGCCTTGCTGAAATCAGTAAATACGCAATCAATCTGATTGCTGCATTCAATGCCATTCAGACTGAAATTTGAGAATTCAAGCAAATTAGTGCTAGTATGCTTGCCCTTAAGAAAGCCATGCTGAAATGGGAGCAGAAAAGGTTTGCAGTGGAAGCTCAGGGTGTCGCATAATAGAGATTCAAAAATCTTAACTAAACAGCTTAACTTTGCTATTGGACGATAGTTCGATATATTGCATTTGGATCCCTTTTTGCGGAGGGAGACATTTTCAGTAGGTTGAAGTCACAAATCAGAATCACGCATGGTTTTTTCATTCGGGATTGAGATAAGGGAAAAGAAGGAGCGAGAAGAACAGAACATCGCGTGGATCGGTTGGTTTTATAGAAAAAAATAAATAATGTACCTAATCGTTATAATTATGTATGTACCTATTTCTTTATTGGTTTATTAGTGTTACGAATAGTTTTATTTGTAATTTTTTTTTATTTTTATTCGATTTTACCTGGTTCCCAGCACTTACAGAAAAATGAATGTACATATATAAGTGTCTCTTACATCGAGCCTAATAAACCTACACTTAAATGGTTTCTGTTGGTTCTGGGTCATTTTTGCCCATTCGCCTTTACACGTATGTTACTTTTGAAAAGACGAACGTCCTTACAAATAATAGTTATCATACATTCTCTCTCTATACATACATAAAAAAAAGAAGAAAAGTTTGTTTGTTTGCCGCGCTTTCACGCAAAAAGTAGTTGAGATGAAATTTTACACGTGTATGTATTGCGCATGAGCAGTAGAGAAGTAAATTCCCTAATTTTTTTTTTTACTATTGAACGATTAGTCGGAGAGGTGACTGCATAAAGGGCAAACACTTTCTGAAAAGATAGTATTTATGTAGACAAAAGTCATGCCGTGAAACCCATTTGTAAAAGAGCAGGTGTTTTAAGAAATAGTAATAAGTATTTGTTTTTAAAGAGTATGTAATAAATTATTATTTTTATTACCTCTACAATAGTCTTCCATTAAATGAAGCTCATATAAACTTCTGTGTACCGCTTCGGTACACCTTCCGCACGTCATATAACTTCCTTTCGCTTCACATTCATCTGTATTGAAAAATTATTAGATATATAGGGACGAAATACACTATTATTTACTTATTAAATGGTAGTTAAGTGCGGCTACTTCTAAAACCTGACTACACTGTGGGCATTTCATAAGAAAAGGGCAAAATTTCCAATAGTGCTTATCCAGTTGCGTTTGGCTACCTTGACAACTCCAGTCACAAAATGCACACCTGCTGTAAAGTATTTTATAATAATTAAATATAATTGAAAATTATTTAGACGTACATTATTTCAGGTTCATCGATTGATTCTGAATTAGAATTAGAGCTTTTTCTAGAATTACTGGAACTCATAGATTGTTTTAATTTTTCGTTATATTCCTGCTTTCCATTGCAAGCACTTAGTCCATTTGGTTCGTTGTCTACAATGGAATGCCCACTTTTGCTCTTTAATATTCGGGTTTCAGAACGTCGCATTGGACTAGCTTGAATTTCTGGGCTTTTAGATTGTGATTGTATATCACTCGAATCATACTTAACATTTCGTGGCTTATTTTCATTTGGAGAATATTGTTTCTCGCGAGTTTTTGATCTAGGGGACAACATTTCGCTAATTTGTCCAGGAAACTGCTTGTTTCCTTCAAGCATTTCTTTTTTTCGCTGCATATCTAGTTTATCGAATTCAGCGAAAAGTTGACGGTAAAGCAAATTTCGTCGAGTAATGTCGTCATCAGGCGGCAACTGTTTGCGAACCAGTCTCGGATTAACTTTATATACTAACAGCAAAATCCGTTCGGCTACTTTCCTTACAGGTTCGGCTGGATGATGTATACCAGAGCAACCACATTCAGAAAGTACTCTACATGTCAATCCACTATGCTTGTCTGTTCCTATTCCTTGACTGAGAACTAATTGCTCTAACATTTGCATTCTACTCAATGCTAGTCGAGGATGTGTACCAGATCCAACAGTTCTGGAGAGAGCAGGTGCCACTAGATGTTGTTCGCGCACTTCTGGACAAGCTGCTATGCTTAAAATCGTATGCTGAGCCAAAGTGTGTATTCGGGGAGACGGATCGCCACTTTTGGCTAATAATTCTGGTAATAATCGATCAACACACCTTGCTACTTCATTTGGAGATACTCTATTCGGCACGAATTCAACAAATAACGCTCTTACAGTCTCCGTTGCCTGACTAAATACTGAGTAAACA
Organism: Machimus rusticus; assembly: GCA_951509405.1. Taxonomy (NCBI): domain Eukaryota; kingdom Metazoa; phylum Arthropoda; class Insecta; order Diptera; family Asilidae; genus Machimus; species Machimus rusticus. The sequence continues at coordinate 33,099 of OX608052.1, read as the reverse complement.
GCATCTCTGACTGCACGATGCAGGAGAAGGGCAGCACTTCGTGCTATTTTATTGGCTCCAGCAGAACATTCACCTTCTTGTCCTTTCAAGAAATTACGGAGCCGCACAAGGCCATCTTCTCTGTCTTGAAATTGCCTTGAATAAAATTGTTCTACCTGAAATATAGGATTAATATTATTTCTTAAAAACATTCTAAATTCTTTGCTTACTAAATCATTGCCGAATACTAAAATGGGCAGCGCTGCTTGGCGTCGCTCGCGATCGTTCAAACGGGAGCGACCTCGGTTCGGATCACTCTCTAAGAGCGTAGTGCCTTGGCATTCCCTTAAAAATTCATTAGTATGTGAACTGAAAATTTATTGTTAAGAGAAAGATCCAAAATAATAACTACAACATTTCAAAAATATGTAAGTAAAAATAAAATTTATATCTCGAGCCATGATAATAATAATTCTTACTGCCTTAGAGCTGGAATTGCTCGTTCTTCATAGTCTTCATAGCTGTTTCTTGGAACGCTTTTATTACGTCTTCTCAAAGATCCCTGATTAGATATAGGTGAACTGCGATTTGGACTTCTTCCAATACTGCTTAGGTGGGGAGAACTTGGGACGTCCTCAAGTGACTTTTTTACATTACTGCCAGAATGAGTTTCACCAGTACTCTGAGCTGATGCTTCACCTGAAAATCTAGTACTTTCCGTTAAAGATTTATCTTCACTTGTGCTCTTAGGACTTAGTGTTGCCGAAAAATGAGCTTCTGCCAAAAATGTGGCAACATCTTGTAAACTAGGGGGAGAAGGTAATGTTGGCTTCGACGCATATGCGTCCGAACACATATCATTTTCAGCTTGAATGCCACTTCGTTCTAACAATTGTTCAACATACAGCTGTTTTAACACCGAATTCTTATACATTTCTATTTGCTCTTTTCGTAATTTAGCTGTGGTAAAATCTTCTTGCTGTACTGCTTGGCGTTTTGCTAAAGAATAACGACCCAAACGTTCCCCAGCACTACGAAGTGCAGTCATACAAAGTTTTAATTTTCTAGCATATTCAAACCGCTCATCATTAACAGCTTTGATCTTCTTTTGTTCCATTTCTCTTATGATTTCTGCTATACTCTCTTCAACATACATTGAAAATAGTAAATCATCGCATATTGATAATAAAGGAATGTCTGCTAACTCAGCATTAGCTTGTATAGAATTTATTTCATTAATACTTGCATCCAAGTTTTCAATCTCTTCACCGAGAATATTAACAGCAATCAATGCCATTTGCTGTTTGTTATTTAATTCATTTAGATGAGGAAGACCCAAACGTAATTTTAAGTGCGTTCCATTTCGTGGAGATACCGTTACGCTTTGGAGTTCCCTTGACTTGTAATTTGTGGATGAATTGTCTGATAACGCAATAAAGCCTAGAAAATCAAAACATTGGCTGGACGGCGTACTTGGGACACCTTTTTGAGAAAAATGTAACCATAATTCTATTTTTTGTGCTGAAATATTAATGTATGTATAAAACCGTTCCTTGAAAAATATGAATGTTTTACGAATAATATATTGATGTGCTAGAACTTGAATCCTGTATATCCGGGCAGGTTTTTCCAACCGCAAAACTAATTCATGTGGTGTTATGTTGTGTTCTGGCCTAGTTCGCCATCCCTGCACTGTTGGGCCATGAGAATTTAATTCACTTGCAGGGTAAGCTGGATCTTCATCTAAAATAAAAAAGAATGAAGCTTTTGAGAAGAAGAAAAAGACCAGTCGTGCATTTTGGGAAGGAAGTAATATTTTTTCTTCTCCTTCGACCGGTACCCTCACCTTGCCGTGGTGAAGGAGCTTGTGTGCGTCGATGATCGACTGAGCTATGTCGACGGCAGCAGATTCAGATTCTTCATAAAAAAATTGGTAACTTTTGTCGGAAACATTTTTTTCAATTCGCTACAGGGAGTGCGGGGGAGGATGTGTATTGTATAAAAAAAGGTTCCGGAAAGGTCGAATATCTCACGATCTACAGGTGAGATCGAAAAAATCCAATAATTTTTGAAAAGCTATCCAATTGTACCAAAATCGACCACCTACCGCTGGGGTTGGGGAAGGGGGATTGGGCACCTACTACTGTGGTTGGGGGATCGAGTTTGATACTATTGGATAGCTTTTCCCTAAAACACGAGGATCTGAAAGAATTTTGCGTCGGTCACCTTTGGTTTCGGAAATATTTCAACTTTTAATTTTCACATTTCGTCAAGATTCAAAGTTGAATACTCCGCCGCTAAATCACTTTCCGCCTGCAAAATTTATATGAATTCAGAGTGCTTCACTACACATCCACTATAACTAATCACTTCACTACCCCACAGAAGACCAATATTTGAATTTAAAAAATTTTTACGCCGCCCCATGTCATTTGTTTACGGCCATGACATTCAACTGCATGCCAAATTGTCAATAACTTTGGCCAAGAGGTCAAAAAAAAACTGAACTGATTTTTTATTTTTTTAAACTGAATGCTGAACTAAAGACATGGGATTTACTACATAGAAGTGGCATTTTGATATTCAAAATTATATCACGCAATTTGTAATAATGACCTTGAGGAGGTCAAACCAAGTTTAAATTACTAAAAGGTACGCAGATTCTGTTGATTCAGATTGATAAAATTTGAATGTGTAATAATAGTATAATATTATATCTTTTCGCGTTTACGAGATACTTTACTTAAAAGAGAAACTATAGTTTTCCGACAAACAATATTTGCATATTCGTGTCTTCTAAACCCTAAAAAATATTTCTGAAAAGTAAGGTTTCCGTATTCTTGACTTAAGGGGTTAGAGCCAGTTGGGACGGTCAAAAAAGCTCTTTTTTAGGATTTGTTTTTGGCCACGCATTAAAATAATTAACAACAAATGTTTTTCCACATGAAAGATATGTATTTAGAGATAATACTAAAATCTTTTTTATTGCAAATTATTTAAAAATATCCAGACTACAGCACATTTGGGAGGGGTCCAAAAAAAAAGTGCTTCGCGGTGATCACTGCTGCTCGCCACTGGATCATCGGAAATCAACAAAAAAAAAAAATAAAAAAAATGGATTATTAGTTAATGAAATTATGCTCCGGATGAACGACGGGGTTCGAAAAATTTTGAATTTTCACAAAATGGCGGATGTTGAAAGTCAAAGTTCTGTATTCGACTCAAATTTCACTCGAATTTTCAACTATAAAAAAAAACAAAATCGTAAAAAAAAATGTTTCGTTCATCTGGAGGACAATTAATCGAAAGCACTCGGGAAATCGTTTTAATTAACTGAACGAGAGCGGGCGGTACGGTCGTCGGTTGCAAAAATGTAATAAAGTCGTTTCTCAAAAAACTACGAATGTTTTGGAGTACCTGATATCCCCAATATCTTCACCGTCCGAACCAATATCTTAAACATTACAACAGTACGATGGTCGCAAAATCCTTTCAGATCCTTACGTTTTAGGGCAAACGGTGGCACCTGCGCAATTTCATTGAAATAGGAGCGAAACTTCTATTCTTCACTTAAGCCCACAGAGGAATTGAGTTAGATCCAAGACCATATTCATATTGGCTAGATCGAATGATGCGATCCTTGCGCAGCGAAAACATAAAAGCTGGTCTAATGATCAACAAAACATTTTTTCTGAGTCTAAAAGTCTTAAAACGTATAAATCAGCCAAATTCTTATGATTTTTTCAAACTGAAAGTACTGAGTTTACGAATTTAGTTGTTGAGAACTTTGTGGTAGTAAATCTCAACAAAATGCTGGTATGATGATATACTTAAAATTTATTTTTAACAAGTAAGTCACGTTTATCTAACATAAAAAAGTAATTTTTTCTCATACAAATTGTATGGCAAACTTATAGAGCAAGATCCCAGGGCCCCCAGACCTTACTTATTTTCTGATGGATAAAATGTATACGATAGAGTAGTGTTAGTGTGTACCATGGGCGTCGCCAAGGGGGGGCAGAAGGGGCAGCTGCCCCCCCTAGAGATTCAAAAAATGTAGCAAAATCCCAAATGCAAATCTACTCACTTGACTTGCTTGACCGATAAAAAAGTAAAAAGGGGTTCTTTTAGGGGCAGGATTTCTTTAGGGTTTTTATTGGGAGTTGCAGAAAATGAGTGATGAATGAATGAATTTTTTATAGGTAATAAAATAATAGCATCATTGTAAAAATTCTACATTAACTTATTACAAATTTCAAGTGTTAAATTGTGAATTGTCAACACTGCTCACGTCTGCCATTCATTCCTGCGTACCCCGCCGCCACCGCTGCCCTCTTTCACGTTTGTTTTGTGCGCGGCATAAGATCAAATCTTTCTTATTTGTTCGTTAGTGAATATTGACTCGTAATTAAATAAATTCCCACTTTAGACAGTTACAGAATCCACATTCCTCATCCTCAATTGGGACACAGTCAAAAATCTCGCAGAAACTTGCAAAACTATCGGCCAATTTTATGATTTACCGAACATAAAAAATGAATCCGAACTTTGGCAGCCATTGTGTTATAATAAACCTAACCCAACAAATCTAGCCGTTGTTGATGTCCTAAAAGAGGCAAAAACCTTCTTTCCCGAAACGGGAAAAGCGTTGAAACCGTGCACAACATACGGTAGAGCGATCGTTTAGCAGTCTCAGGAGACTAAAATCCTGGTTAAGAAGCACTATGGGAGAAAATCGTCTCAATGGTCTGACCATGACGAGTGTGAACAGAAAACTTATTTATGAAAACATACAAGGTTTTCATATAAAGTGGTCAAGAAGTTTACCAAAAAAAAAAAAAAACCAAAAATACCAGAAGTCTCTCGACCACTTTAGTATTGAAATCTTATAAGTATCAAGAATTAATTATTTTCCCAATAAATATAATTATTAACTTTGTTTACAAGTTTGGTTTTATTTATTGCACAATCAAGGCCTTGTGGAGTTTTACACATTGGACTTTGTACCGTTCTTATTACAATCGCCGTAGGTAGAGGTAGTAAGGCTCGCACTACAAACAAGTGTAAAGCTGTGCTCTTGACTGTACTTACAATTCATACTCATCATACTCCATCCTCCACATATCAACTTGCCCCCCCCCTGGGCCAACGGCTGGCGACGCCCTTGGTGTGTACAGTGAACGCACACATATTTGCTAGCTTGGGCCGACGGCCAATTCTCAGATACCAGGTGCTACAGGTACGTAAAAATATTACTTACTTTACTTAAAGTCTGAGAGCTGATTTTTACGCATGCTGTACGGAATATTGCAAAAAAAATTTAAATCAATACTCCCAGACACCTTCTGTCGGCGGTAATTATCGCTAGACACTTTAAAGATCGATCGAAAAACACATACATAATCTTACTTATAGTCTGAGAGTTAATTTTTATCTATGACATTTAGGGGACTATTTCACTCTTTTTTTGCTGCTCACAGGTTTGACCCAGTAGTTTGAAACTTCGACGGGATTACTTTTAGATCCCGAGGTAAAACTTTGGCCCATGGAACCACACATGGAAAAAATACCCTTAAGTTCCTAAAGTACTTAAATTTGCAACTTTTATGTTTTGTTTGACATATCAGTATTTGTGAAAAACGAATTTAGAATTTTCAATAAAAATGTCTTCGACGCATACATTTTTACAATTTCTGACGTATCCTTAATACATCGAGATATTTTCGCAGATACTGCTCGCTTTACTTCACAGTTGCACTAAATTTTTTCTTAATTTATTTCTTTTTTGTCACTGAAACACTGAATTTATTTTTAGCTTTATGGTAGATGCATTAAACGCAGTCGAAGAGCAGAAAAGGCAATCGTTTATAATTTAGTTTTAGAAAAATAGAAATTGGCCAACTCGTGCGATATTTTTTTATTGAAACACCTTTTTCGGTTTTTAGGGAATTTTTTTTGATGGTAATTAGTATTTTACTCGGATATACTCAACAATAAAAGCGCCTTTCCAATACAGCGTAGAAATTGAGATTTTCTATCTCCACACTCCGTACGACCGATTGTATCTTTTATCTTCTTAAAAATCTCGCTCTGTCGTTTAGAGTTGTCGCAAAAGTAGGTTCTAATATGTATTTCTATTTATTTTTATACTTCTACCAAACAGTCCAAACATTTCAGAATGAACAACGTTAAACTGATTAGTCTGAAACCTTTTGCATGAGCATATGTATATAGTCTTCTTTCCCGACTATGGGAACAAAAACTACCCTAACTTTACGCCATTTTATCATAATACTTTTAATGTTATTATTATTTTCTTAAATATACAATGATATTATACGTATAGATATGAAAACCAGAAAATTGTTTTATAATTGTACCATGAATGTACATATATACTTATAATGTGTATATTAAGATTTTAAAATGCCCGAAAAGCATATCAAATTGCCATAATGTTTTACCTTCCCATCTTTTAATCGGGAACCGAATAAACAAAGATATACTCATTATTAAAACAATGGTGCTGGCTTGGTGCCAGAACCAGAGGTGAATTTAACAATGAACACAAAGACTAACAGCATTGAAATTATCATAGTTATTTAACAATTCAACTTCAAAGTTATTTGTATTGAAAACAATCGTAAGATCCTCCCAGCAACCCTACAAATTTGATTAATTGAAATTTAGGAGCTAGAATTGCTTTTCTGGATTGGAAATAAGTTTAAAACAATTTTAAACTTTTAATTTAATTTTCAATTTCTCGGAAAATGGAATTTTGAAAAATTGTACGAATGAAACTATCCAGTTAAGAAATATTGATATTTAATATTTTCCTCCGGCATTAAAACAGATATTGTAGAGGTAGACGGTCATATATTTAATCAGATCAGATAATCCCTTCTCCAGTTAAAATTATTGATTATCGTGTACTCAGTACTATATATGTATAAAAAGATGTAATTCTATGATAATGACACTTGGAAAAAAAGGTAGTACTATGATTTGGATGTCTTAAAGTCGAATATGTATCTCCCTCTTAATGTATTAAAGTATTTGTCTTTGAAGTAAAAAACGGAACATAAAAATCCAATTGAAATTGCTTTCTATGTACATACGCGTCTAGTCTAAATATGTACTAACAAAGTAATTATTTCGAGCTTTTAATTTATTTCATTTAAACATTAATGTGTAGTTTACTTGTATTAAAAAAATATGCACTGTAGGTACAGATGTTCTTAAAAGTCAAATTAAAGAAAATTTCAAGAATATCATCGCTAAGGTAAACATGTTAAGATTCAAGCTTTGCAGTTACTATACCCAATGGGAAATCGAGGCAGCGATTCTCAATGAAGGCATTCCGAAGTATATCCTAAGATGACTTATTGAAGGTATACATTCGATGTATTCCTGATTACTCAATAAGAAGCTAGGAGGAAGGAATACACTTGCGAACGACGTTCACTCTGTGAAGAATTCAAGCTTTTCCCCCTTAACCGCGGTTTTCTAATCTCCCCCATGCCTATGAATTTTTAGCATGTTGCGACCTGCGTTCTATAAGGGCCCTGACGCAATAGTTCTCATTCCGGTGTTGTAAGTGCAGTATTAGTGAAGTTTTATTCTTAATTAATGTTTATTGTGTTATTTTATTAATTTTAGCAATTTATGTTTTATGTGGAGTGTTGAGTTTTTGTTTAAATTTTGTATATATATATATCAAATAATACTAAAGTCAATGAGAAGATCGTTTTGTTTTTATATTTTCCTAATTTTTTCCATTTCATATACATATTATGGGCGTGATTCTTCAGAATATAAGGCCTGGATTCTGTTTGTCATCTCAGATTCCGTGACGTGACAGCTTATGACTGAATAACGAAGAAATTTTCATTAAAGCAATAGAACAGTCAATTCAGTCATAAGCTGACACGTCACGAAATCTGAGATGACAAACAGAATCCAGGCCTTATATTCTGAATCACTGAAAAAGGATCACTGAAAAAGGACTTCAAGGGAAACGATTCCGAAGTGATTCCTTGTGTTGCCTTCTGAATTAATTCTGGGTAATCTAGTGGGAAGGAATATAAAAAGCTTTTGTACTGCTTCGTTCCGCGGACATGCCTATGTTAAAAAGATATGAGAGAGGATACGGCAGGTCAGGCATTCTTGCCTTCCAGAGAAGGCTTCGGAATAATTGGATGCTTCAATTTCCCATTGGGTAGTTACAGCCAATAGAACCCTATTAAAAAGTAATTTAAGTATTTTAAGAAAAATATTGTTTTTTTTAGTTTAGTTTAGTTTTAAATCACATTAGAGAAAAATTTTCATATCCCATTCGATACAATTAAAACTAATGAACAGTTGGGCAACATCGATTAAGAGACAATGCGGTAATGCATACTAAAGTTATTTCATCCTTTCACATAAACAAAACAAGCGTAGTTGTTTTCTTTAGTGTTTCTTAATACTGCATCTTTGGTTAGACGTTTAAGAGTTACAAACGTTTATTGATTTGTTAAACTACGGCAATTAGGAAATGAAATTTATATAACTAGGCATTTTCCAGGATACTTCATAATGGAATGAAAATATAAGAGCCGCAAAATCAAATTATTACCTGAAGCAAACACCACACTGAAAGGGATTTTCTTTGCCATATTTTATTTTCTTCTACAGTACATAACTTCAATGGGAAAATAATTCTATGTTATGCACTTATCTAAAACAAAACGTTATTTTATTATGTTTCAATTACATAACTGTTATTACATGCACCGGTTAGCGACTACAAACTCCGACAGTACTTAATTAGAGTGCACCAAGAACTGCCAAAAGCTGAATTATTTTTCCTTGCTTGACCTCAGCTTATTGATTAAAATGCCAAACTTCATATGAAAAGAGGGTGATTTCTTGATCATGCGTACATGTCCATGAATTATGTTGACAAAGACTACCACGTGCTTTTGAACAAAATTAAAATAAGAAAAAAAATTTACTAAATTCTCGTGCAGGCTGAAATAATCATGTAGGAGAAAAAGGGGCATATACATATAAAGGCGCGGAAACGTGAACTATGGCCCCTTCAAAACCATTTTTAAGACTACGTAACTGATTTTAGCCCCATAACAGCTGATAGCCGATAACATTTTGTTCCCATTTGCCCCATAGCAGGCTGATAGCATTTGGTTCCCATTTTCTAGTGCCGTTTCGCTCTCTCTAATGTGGTAAAAAATTTCCCCTTCGCATTTTTGGAAGGAGAAATTTGGTCGCTCACGTACAGGGCTTTTACACGTTAGCTGTATTCAGAAACTAATTCCGGAATCGGAGCGAGGAACTACTTGGAACCACTTGGAACCATCTGGGTTCAGGCGAGTTTCTGAACAACATGGAACCACTTAACATTTGTATATAGGAGTTGCGTTTCGACTGTAGAAGAGAGTGGTCGTCTGCTGTGCCTGCTGCTAGGTCCAAGATGGGCAAGTTCAAGTTGGTGCCCGGAGCTAGTAGCAGATGAAATATAACAAGACTTTGAGAAGCACAAGGCTATGGATTTTATGTACAAGACTCTGAAGGAAGGATCAACAGGAATCAGGACTCGACGCAACTCCAGGTGATGCAGCAGCGACCAACAGTAACGGGACTGGAAATAGCGGACCACAACGGGATCCGGGCAAGACACAGCTCTTCGCTGGATGCACTCTAGGTGCTTTTCGTGTAAATAGTGTAGTTTAGTTAGTTGTATTTTGTAATTACGACCAAAGTGAGTCAAAGCTCAATCTAAGCACACAGGTCGCAAGTGTGCGCTGTGTTATATTGTATCTCAGGAAATTTATCTCGTCATCTATGTATACGTTTCGTATGTATGAAAACCTAGTATTTAAGATACAAGTAAAATTGGGCAAAACGCTATAGCCCTTCGCTAGTAAAAAAATGTATTAGCCTTTGTTTAAGGAATTCTGTAAGTTTTTAACTTGTCGAATAAACGAATCTGAATCTGAATCTGACATTTGTATATAAGTAGTGGTAACTGTCACGGAAAATTGTCAATTCGGAAAGAAATATTTAAAACCGCGGGAATTATAATTAATTAATAATTAACGAGAGTGTTAAATTGTGCGCGCAAGTCATAATACTTACAACACAAGTGCGTTTAAATGATCCCAGTGATTCTGGTGAAGACTGTTAGCATTTTCATACAAGATTTGCAGTTTCCAGCATCATAGGAATCAACATTTGCTGCAAGATGTGTAAAAAATGGGCGAATTAATTGAACCTAGACCTGCAACAAACAGCGCACAGAAGAGGGTGCAGAAGTGGATAATTAGTTTACAACATTGTAAGTATAAGTGCTAATATTTAAACCAATTAAGCTGATGAAAATGTCTTGAAACCTTTGTTCTTAATGCTCTTGTACATATATTTATAACGAGAGTTCGGAAATAAAATAAGAAAATATTGTTTATGCATTAATTAAAAAACAATGTTTCATTTTTTCAGATACAAACATAACATCCAAATTTGAGAAGGACAAGAGAGCGATTTGCACTTTTGGAACCAACTTTTATCCTAAAATAACAACCCTTGAAGATAATAGGACAACCAATGATCTCAACGATAACAGCTTGAGCCCTGAACAACCCAATGTACTGAATCCAACTTTTCGAAATTGTTTTGTTGCCATTTGTTAATTTATTTAAATAAAGTGGATTAATAAAATTTGAATAACATTAAATAAAGACAAAATTAATGAAACGAAAACATGCCTTGTTAATTAAAAATTGTTTAATCTCTCAGGATCGCGATAAGCGCCGCCTAAATATAAATAATTGTGATTCAATCACTACTACGTTTCATGATATTAATGTGGGCATTTCCGGCTTCAAAATATGCTGCGTTAGCCTTTGTTTCGCCTTTAATTTTCTCGATTAAGAAATCGTCAGCCCGGGTTTTTTGCCTTAGCCATCTCGCTACTCAAATAGGTTTTCAGTGCGCGTCCGTAAAAGGGGCACACAAATTCTATATCCTTGACTACCTCGAGACAGGATAAATATTCTAATCACGCTGTTTGGAATATGTAAATCGATCAGGTTCTCCAAAACATAGTAGAATTCAAAACTTTCCAGAGGCACTTTGTCGGTGGTATCAACTCTAAGCTGAAAACTAGCTTTATCGCTTTATCCATTCAATGGTTATAATTGGAGTCCTCTGCCAGACTTAACCTAAAGCAAAATAAATAAAGGAACCAAATGTAATTCAAAATATTATACCGAACAACACAAAAGCTGAACCAAAAATGCAGCTTGACAGTTCTTTTGCCGAATTGTCAACCTCACTAAAACAATCACATCACGGAATCATTCCTTTCAACCCCAGCAAAAAGCAGAACTATTGGAACCAGGTTCCGGAACCATAGTTCCGATTTTCTGAAAAGGGATGGAACTAGTTCCCTCCATTTTCTGAACAACTTGGGTTCAACCCAATCGTTCCGGAATGAGTTTCTGAATACAGCTGTTATGACGTATGCTCTACTCTATTATCTAAGGGTACGTGCAGTACGACACATCGATCATCGATGAAGGTGGATCAACGAGCTGAATCTTAGCAGCGCTTCATCGCAGGGTGTGCATAACGCATTGTATGAAGCGCGCTTATGCTTCCTGTTATTTGTGAAGAGGAAATATTTTTAATGGAAAATAGGCATTTATTGAATCGGTGTCGACGATATAGAAGATATCCAGTAAACAAGAAAACTAAATGTCCGAATATGATTTTTTTAAAAAAGTTAAAAATTACCCAGACAAGTTTTTCGAATTTCTTCGGATGAACTTTGCTACTTTTAATTATATATTGACTGCAATTACCCCAAAGTTGCAGAAACAATGGGCAAATTATCCTTCTTCCCAAACCAAAACCGAAATTCTCAAAGAACAGCGCGCTAAAGATCTCTCTTCAGAGATATTAAAAATAACAGCGCGCTGCAAAGCATAGATGTAGGCGATGATGCGATGTGCGTTGTGCACACTTCCATTTAAAAGCCTTTAAGAGTTTTGAGAGCGATGATGCGCGCAAATGCTCTCAGCGATGATCTATGTGCGTTCTGCACGTACCCTAAGGGGTCAGCTAAATCGAATAATGTTGTATCCTCTGCTTCTATTATCCAAGGATTAATCAGATTGCAATTGCGAACTCAGCCAGGGTAGCACTGGCATATAGAACTAGACTGTCGATCCAATGCAAAATCGCACCTCAAAACTAAGACCAAAGAATATGGAACTACCTTACAAAGAATGTTCACTCTGGGTGTGTTTCTTTATTCATTCGGAATATTCGGAACGCTCAATAAGCGTTTCTTTATTCGTTTAAAGTATGCCGAACATTCCGTTCCGCGTTTCTTTATTACTGCGGAATACTTGGAACGTATTCTTTTTGATCCGCCTCAGGAGGTGGAAAAAAAGGAATATTCTCCTGTGACCTGTCAAAAGAGCAAAACGGAACTGAACTGAACTACATGAGCTGCGATGAAACAAAATACTTGTAAATAAATGTTGGGATAAAAAAGATTTCCTTTTCAATCCCTTTAGCTTTATTTATTATATTTTAGCCGAAACAGGACCCTAGCCCTCTCAGCCGTCCCATTGCATTGGCCAGACAATTGTCATGAATGCCCCTATGGGATGGGTCCCATGCAATCGTGGCCAAATCCAGCCTCTCAGCAATTTCAAGGATTTTCGACACTAAGCTATGCATAATGCATGTAGCTATCATGATTGTTCTTCCTTAAGTCTATGCACCTATTCAGACTGTTAGTGATGATCAGTGACTGCTAAAACAAATAAATGTCAAAATCGTATTCCACGTCGTTTCTTTATTCATTCTGTACTGTATATTCCGTGAAAATTCCATTCGTTCTCTTCCTCCCATGGAATGAATAAAGAAACACACCCTCTATTTTTGCGGCGCAGTTATCCCTACCACAGCCCATTTTGGGAAAAATAAAACAAAAAATTTTCCCATTAGTAAGACAAGGAATCTTTCCATGTTTGTTCCAAGTCCGAATTCCCATTTAAATTGCCTAGTAAAGAAAAAGGACGGCAACAATCAAAATCGCCGCACACACAATGAAACCAGAGTTCACCTATTATGGTGCGGGCTTGTTTAGCATTGCTTTTTCTGGCACTGTGTTGGTGCCGGCCCGGCCGTGCTTTTCATATAGGAACTGTCAGAAATCGAATGGCTCACTCACACATTCAAGGCGTACACAGATTACTTTTGTTTACGTTTTTTCACCATAGGTTTTCTTATGCGGGCTTGTTTTGCACGGGAAGCAAATGCGATTGTATGGTGAGGCGAGCTAGAGCGTGGTTCGCTTTACAGGACAGGGTGATTCTTTTATATTGAGTTTTTAGTTAATGTATGATAAATTGTGGCTTATTGGGCCAATTGTTTTTCTAGATTTCCAAAAAAATTATGATCAAATATAAATTGAATTAACAACAAATTGTGGCATAAAGACTCAATTATAAAACAGCTTTTCGTTCATATTTTCTTGGCACCCTGTAAGACTGTATCAATTCCTCCAAGTTCCAAGTTCCGCCTCCCCATTTTTCATCTCTCTTGCACCGCTGCGCTTAAGCATCACTGACATATAGAAATGGACTACTCGATTTGCTGTCTCAAATGGTGCACCCTTTTGACAGTTCTCACTTAAGGAGAGTTCAGATATAGAAGGCATATATCTGTCTATTTCTTTCGCATTAGGCGAGATAGGGGGCTTCAAAAGGCGGTAAATTTAAAAATTATATTTATTTTTACTTGTAACCTGCACGCTTAAATCTGATTCCCCTAAAAGTAGCATCAAATCTTAAATAATTTCGCGGCGAAAAGTTTGTGGAATAAGACATTTTTCATTGAAAAATTCCCAGCAAAACGTCGAAATGCTCTCTTCTGGATATGCGGTTTATATCGCTAAACAACTGTTTTAAGAACTCAAAAGTAATAATTAGAGCACTTTTGTGTTTTAGCTGTATTCCCCACTAAATTTAGTTACATTAAAAGGACATAAATGCAATTAATTCCGATATAATTCGCCGCATTACGCCACCCAGGGTTTTTGTGATTTTTGTGAAATTTGTGTCGGTAAATCAGACATAAAATAAAAAGAATTTGCAATATGGGATACTAAAAGACTGATTTTCATAATTTAATTACATAATTTCTGCTGAAAACTTAGAAATTGTGTAAAATTCAGTTGTATCTTAAAAAGGGGTAATTTCATGTTTGGGTTCCTTTAAAGAGACTTAAGATACAAAAGGAGCTATTTAATAATTTTTGGTGTAATTACTTGATGGGTTTATGCTATTAAAATGGACTAATGCCCCAAAATGCATTTGACAACAATTCAAATCTACAGCTGACTGCTCAAAATCCGTTAATTGTGTGAGCAAGAGGGAACGAGAAAGTGCACCATCTCGATATAGGCATTTTGTATGGGACGAGTAGTCCATTTCTATATGTCAGTGTTAAGCATGCTATCGACTTCTGACAAAATTGTGGGGTTGGGTGGAATAACGGTACCAAGGTCACAAATAGATAAGGAGATAATTGCCGGAGTGAACAGTCTTTGTAGGCTCTATAGTCTTTGCTAAGACGACTTTTTGACATAAGATTCCTATCTCTTTCCCCCATCCAGCCCCCAGGCGAAATGCATTTGTAAGACAAAATAGAATATGTTTTTATATATCTGACTCTTGTGTTCTTCCGGCCCCGGGCTGATTGGTATCGGAATGTTTTTTAACAATTACTCAAAATATAGGGCGAATTGAAAGGGGCTGTTTTGTGACAACTTATATTTATTTATTTTCTTTATTTTAACATACATTGCAAATAATTTAATGTGTTTTTATAGCATGAGTTTTCCAAGGTAGGCTTGCATCTCCACTTAAAATAGTTTGCATTTCCACTTAAAATGGTCTCACTTTTCGACCGTCGATTGGCAGTCCAGTTCTATATGTCAGTGCAGGGTAGTAAACAGTCCGCTCCTAAATTTTCGATTTTATTAGAACGCACCCGAAAAGTTCTAAAATAGCTGTCAAAAGCCTACAAGTTGTTGAAAGCGCGGTTTTGGAATTTTGTTATTAGCTTTTGATCTTCGTGTAACTTCTTTATTATTTCATCTGTAATCCACTTTTAGTTGAACACTAATGGCTCTAAATTGCCCAGTAAACGCGGTGTATCACACAAGCCCCCAACGGAGAGCTGTAGCAAGGGTCGCTGCTCGCACTTATAAGTTTGGTTCGCCTAAAATACGAGACGTCCTTCGCGAGGTAGGTTTTAGCAAGCAGTCCGGTCTATCTGAAGATTCTGAAGGTTTCACCAAGCAATCTCTTGATCTGTAGAAATGCAGAGCCCGCGTGAAGGAAGCGCGCAGAGCGAGCTTCGACAAAGGAAGAGGAAACAAAGACTGCGAGGACGAGGTACTTAACAAAAACGAACTCTACGTGAGTGACCCTTTGAACCCTTTCAGGATTTGATCAAGCGTATTTTGCGTGAAGAAGTTTCTCAACTGGACGAGATGGAGAATCTGGAACTGCAAGAGCTGATTTATAAAGAAATGATAGAGGAGGCCAACGAGTGGTTCATCGAGGAATGCGAAGCACACGAAAACTATCTTCTAGCTGTGGAGAGTGAAGAAATTGTGTTCTGTCCGATTTGCCAAAAAAAAAGTCTTTATTCTAAAGTACACGAACTTGCCTGCACCTGTGGTGAAAGGTAAAATTTGGAATTTTATGATAAACATAATACCATGGTATCGTTTCAAGTTTCTCATTCATGGGGACTCTGGGAGATTTCTCCGATAAAATTCAAAAGACGATTATTGAACATGAAAGGAAATGTGATAGAGACCTGATGTTTTTCACGGAGCCCTGGCAAGACAATGGGAGGAAATTAAATGTTCTGTGCGTGAAATGTGACTATTTTTGTGATTTTTAATTTTGGTCTGAATTATCTTGGATTCAAAATTGTATTGTAATTGGAATTTTAAAAAGACTTTTGTTGAAAAAGAGACTTTTAATAACTTGCTACAGTTTTTTACTATGTTCCAAAACAAAAACGCTCCACAAATTTGAAATCAAATGATCACTATTTTCCCTTTTCTGGTCGTCCAAGATAATTTTTGGAAATATGTACTTGAATTGAATTTAACACTAGATTGCCCGCGAAGAAATCATTCTGGCTGCTTTTTCCCCATTTATAAAAAGTCCCATGACCCCAAGATATTGTAAATTATAAACATAATTTTTTACTAATTGAGATGAAAAAGCAGTCAAAATGACTTGTTTGGGCAATCCAGTGTTAAGAATGAGATGCAAGGAGTTGTTTCGTGTAAATTTATTTTTATTCCTTAATTTAAACAAATTGGAAGTCATTTAATGCGGTGCTGACATATAGAACTGGACTGCCAATCGACGGTCGAAAAGTGAGACCATTTTAAGTGGAAATGCAAACCATTTTAAGTGGAGATGCAAGCTTACCTTGGAAAACTCATGCTATAAAAACACATTAAATTATTTGCAATGTATGTTAAAATAAAGAAAATAAATAAATATAAGTTGTCACAAAACAGCCCCTTTCAATTCGCCCTATATTTTGAGTAATTGTTAAAAAACATTCCGACACCAACCAGCTCGGGGCCGGAAGAACACAAGAGTCAGATATATAAAAACATATTCTATTTTGTCTTACAAATGCATTTCGCCTGGGGGCTGGATTGGGGAAAGAGATAGGAATCTTATTTCAAAAAGTCGTCTTAGTTTTGAGGTGCGATTTTGCATTGGATCGGCCAAAACCTTCTATATTACAAGCCATGAACTGGCCTCTTGCATGTGTGCGTAAGTGGTCTGACAGTTCGAGAAATTTACATTTAGTCTTATGGACGCTGGATGTAATATGCTGGAAAAATTGGATTTAATCGGGTTTTTTGGACACTAGAGACATACAAGTCTTAAGAAATTAAAACCATAGGGGCTTTTACTCCATATAGGCCAAAAACATTAATGAATTTCCAGCGAAAAAACAGGATATTTTCGATTCTTCGGTTCGGTTCGGAGCCAATTCGCTCTCTTGCCGTACATTTGTTAGTGGTCCGGCGCCCGACTTTTCTGTTGAGTTTTGGTTAAACTCGAAAATTTCATATTCTTTGTTCGAAAAGGTGATTAAAAGTGCTATTAATTACAAGGAGAACTTCTTAAAGTAACCTTGAGTGAAGATGATTTTTCGATACGAGCTATAGCTTGGAAGCTGCCGCGAATTTTTTCCCAATTTTGCGACGTTCCCCATAAGACTCAATGGGATTTCTTTAAACTGTCAGACCACTTTGCCCTATAGATGTGTGCGTGCGCCGGACCACTTCACGGCTTGTAATATAGAAGGTTTTGGATCGGCGGTCCAGTTCTATATGTCAGTGTATAGGTCTGTCTGGTAACTTTGAGTAAAATTTTCTTGGATAAAAATTTAAAATCTAAAAGGCTTGCTTGTTTGCGTAAGCTGTCATATTTTGAACCCAAAAATAGCACGAATATCGCTTGACAATTGACAAGCAATCGGTGATTTTATCCAAGTTGCTCGGTCTATATAGCTTGAGTAAAATCCAATTAAAATAATAAAAGCCCAACCATAATTGACATGACTTAACATAGAAACTTAGCGAAATGCTGTCAGGTAATAATTTTTACTCTCCTTTCTTCCTTCCTCCTCCAGGCCATATAATATGTTAGTCACTTGATTGTTAGTTAAAATTTGTGTTTCTGAATCTCTAGAAAATCGAGTTATTTTTAAAACTGCTTGCTTCCTAAAATTTTTCACAACGTAACGAACTTATCCCACTTTATTGTGGCATTACTGTACTAAAACAAATTCATTGCTACCAACTTAACACAACTTCCTCCGAAATTCCTTTTCGTAGACAACGTGCAAAGTGACGGATTAAGGTTAATATTTTCCTATGTTTTTTCGTTTATTTTAAGTAAATTTCAATACGCAATGTTACAAAATTAATCGCTTCTAGGATGACTGTCGTTGACAAAAAGAAGACTGAAGCTAAAAAGCTTCCAGCCGTGCCGGAGTCAAAATTAAAAGTGCAAAAAAAGAGGCTCAGTACTTACGCCTCACTTTTGAAGAGGAAGCTGAAACGTCGCACCACCCTTGCACTCAGAAAGCGTGAGAATTTCCTCCGAGCTGAGAAGTATGCCACCGAGTATGCCAGGGCAGAACGAAGGGAAATCAGATTGAAGCGATTGGCTAAGAAAAAGGGTAACTTTTACGTGCCTGCTGAACGTAACCTAGCTTTCGTTGTTCGAATTCGTGGGTAAGTTTACTTCATAAGAAATGCGCCCATGATTTTACATATTTACACTATACTGGAAAACACGCTTCTTCAAGAAATTGTTTAGGAACTTGCATTACATAGATCCGTAATTTAATACTGCTATGTCACGTTCTGTTTATTCCTTATACAATAATTATTAGGAAAACTGCTAACCACAGGCATAAATTCAAATTAATTGGTGTAGGGTGTATTAACACCCAATTACTACTTAAAATTTAATGGTCAAACTTCAAAATTTTATTCAAAATCTCACAACATCTTGTCTTAAAGTTTTAATTCATACCTTTCGTTTGAGCCTCGTCTAACATTTTTTCCGGATTAATTACTTCAATTAATGGCTTAATTTTATTTTCAGTATAAATAAGGTTGCCCCGAAAGTACGTAAAGTTCTTCAGCTGTTCCGTTTACGACAAATTAACAATGGAGTTTTTGTCAAACTTAATAAAGCTACTATCAATATGCTGCGTATCGCTGAACCTTACATCACTTGGGGTTACCCAAATCTCAAGTCAGTACGCGAACTAATCTACAAACGAGGATTTGTGAAGCACCACAAGCAACGCATTCCAATCACAGATAATTTTGTGATTGAACGAAAAATGCGCAAGAAGTACAACTTGCAGTGCGTCGAAGATTTAGTCCATGAGATCTTCGCGGTTGGGCCAAACTTCAAGTATGCATCAAACTTCCTCTGGCCCTTCAAACTCAACACTCCAACTGGAGGCTGGCGCAAGAAGAATAACCATTACGTCGAAGGTGGTGACTTCGGTAACCGTGAAGATAAAATCAACAAATTGCTTAGACGCATGATTTAAACATTTTATTAATAAAACCACGATTAAAATAATCATTTGCGTTTGATTTTTTTTTTCCCAAAAATTGTTTTAAATGCACAGAAATCGTCTCAAGTTGTAGATAAAATAATGAGAACATGGGATTTATTATATACTTTTAAGAATATAGAAAGTACCAAAATTGACTATGGTAATTTGCTTTTGAAAAAAGGATAGGTTTGCAGGAAAAAACTACAAATTGGTTTTGTCAACAGTAACATGTAAATGAGGACAATGTGAACAGTCCAAGTCATCTCGTTCAATGACTCCAAAATACTTTCTAAAGAAACGAAGAATACGATAAAGTATTCACTTTCTATTTTCTGTTTAAACTTTTTTAATTCAATGCAAGCCGTTAGTTAAAATGTTTTGGCGTGCAATGTATCTGTTTCAATCCCAAAGTATTTTAAAAATCATAGTATTTAACATGAATTATTTAAACATATTAAGGAAAGGGAGGAATCAAGTCAAACAAAATCCATTACTTGAACATTTTAATTCGTCAATAGAACAATATGTACTTTATATTATATGCTACTTTTTTTACATTTTACTGGAAATATGAAGAGCAAACTTCAAACGGCAGCTAGAAGCTGATAGAAGGGCTGATAAATTTATATATCTTACCTAGATGGAATTAAGCTCTTTCCCTAACTGACAGTACATAAATCAAGGGAAAAGTCGAGGAACATAAAACGAACTCAGTAGAAGAAGTTATCGGAATAAATTGGCTTTTACCCATTTTGGGTACTTCTGGCAGCATAGGGTCCGTAATATGGGTAAACTCAAAAATGCATCAAAACCGCATCGATATATAATTCAGTGTAGTAGTCTCTCAAGCTGCATTGTGCATCGAGGCGATCTTGATACATTTTTGAATTTATCCTATGTATGTATGTCTTGTAATATAGAGAAAACTATCAAATTCTGGAAATATATTTGATGGAATCTGTTGATTACTGATGGCCTTGGGAGATGTGGATATTTTGGACAAAGCGCTGGCCCCAATATCCTTCCAAGTCAAATGGTGTGAATCCGGGGAGTCTCGGCTGTTCGTTCTCGCAGCGGTAATAAACCCGTGGCCCAGATTCCGTGACCTACATCTCAGATAGTTTACAAGTCAATTACACTTGAAAGGGAAATGCTTTCACCTTAATCCAAGCTTCATTTATATATTTAATTAGTTCGTCGTGCTGTGTCAGGGTTTCCCTAGGATGCATCGGAGCCCTTCTTGTCACTCCAGGCGACGAAATCTGCCCTTGGCGTCTCACAAATGTGTACCTTTTGTACCGATCATGAAATTTCATAGAAAAGCTTACCAATAATTAAAACTATAATGTTTTCTACAACCTGTTTCCTTACCCATTGTTCCGCTCCATTGTTATAATTTTATTCTATACGCCTACTAAAGGAAATATCTATAAGTTTATTCCGCTCTAGGAAATAAAATGAAGGGCCGAAGGACTCAAAACAATAAAACACACCAAACTAATGAAATTATCTGGGATTTTTCACAAAAACGACATAAAACTCGACGCATAGAAATGACAGCTAAGCAAATCTATGCCAATCTTCACATCCCCACCGCTGCTTGCTATTGCATAAACAAAACAAAACAATTCAGCCGACAGCCATCTGGTTATTCTGTTCTAAAAGTGCAAATGTTTTCAAATTTATTTTTATTAAATATTATCTATTAAATTTTAAAGCAAATTTAAATATCTCAGTGTTAAAATGGCCTAGAAACATTCAAAAATACAAAAATGTGTGCAGTCTTATTTTAAAATGCTAGATGTCAGCACATAGAGGAGGAAGACCATTCGTTTATAAGGTTTCGTTGATTTACAAACACATCGAAAAACATGTGCAAATAGTTTTCGACATTCCCACCATTGTTGATGGCGGTCTCGGAGAGTTTTGTTTGGTCGGCGGCTGTTATAGACGCTCGCGTTTTTTAGCTAATTAAGCAGTGTTTGTAACAATTGGAATATTTTATTAACAGAATTCAAGCGAGAAGTCATAGAAAAGAGAAGTTTCATAGTGCGCCTAAAAACTGAGCGTTTTTAATTCGGCTACGCTGTGCGAAGCCGAAGAGATAATCATTCCTGAATTATCAGTTTATTGTGTCCATTTTTCTCCGTTTCCTACAAACCGGGTTTGGCTGGGTTCTACTAAGAAAGAATAACTTTAAGTAAGTAATACAACATGCATAATATAATTAAAGATTGTTGGTCAGGAAAATGGCGCTTAGCTACTGCCTGGCGGCTTAGCGCGCGAATAATTTGCACAAATGGAACTAGGGTGAAATAAGTGCATTGCTTTCTATATATTTAAAATGGAAAATGTTGCATACCTATACCATCTGAATCAGTTTCAAGTTTTCACAATGAAAAAGGGGATTTGCAATGTTAAAAAGATGTTATGTTTGAATTATTGCAGTGCAAATGGGTTCTACTATTCCTATTTGATAATTAGTAAGTTGCTATGCTTGGCGCTGAATAAAAGCAGACCAAAACCTCTAATTGTCATTTAGAAATTACAATTAAATTTAATTTGCAATCTGTGAGCAAAAGGAAAATTTGGAAATATTAACACGTTGGCTGCCAATGCATCACCGGTGAACACGTTTAAAGCTATTGTAGGCTAATGCATCAACCCGTGATCACAAAAATCATTATTATTTGTAGGCCAATGCATCACCAGGTATGCACGGACTGGTCTTATAAAAATCCGTTCCTAAATGCTAAATATAGAAATTCAAGAAAATATGATGACTGAACTTGGTTCAATTACTTCTTCAAAATTATAAGAGCTAGAATTTCACAGTACTCCGTACTGCAGTCTGGAACATAACTACTATCGTCATTATTACGTAAAGTCACTGCGAGATTCCCGGTCGTGATCAATTTCAGAAATTTCTTCGTTACTGCTTATTCTTTATTTGAAACTATAACTTCAATTTTATTATTTGAATAAGAACTGCTCCAAAACTGACCCTTGCAAAACGAAAGGCTGTGCTCACTGGTGATGCACTGATAACAGTATAAACAAAAGTTATGTTTTAGACGCTAATGCATTCCCGGTGAACATCTGCTCAAAATCATTTCATCTACAAAAATCTTTGAATACAAAAATAGAGACTTGTTCGACGATAGTGTGATTATCCTGGCTTCAAATACGCTAACTCTTAAGTTATTACTTTGGCATATCAGAAATAATTTTCAAGTGTGCACTGGTGATGCACTGGTTCGTTAGTTATAAATGTTTCAATGCTCACCGGTGATGCATTGGCAGCCAACGTGTTAATTCAATCGCTTTTGATCTGTCAAAGAAATTATAGGTCTGTTCGTTAACAGCTTAATCTAGTGACTGAAAAACAACGAGAATGTACACTTAATAAATCTTCCATATTACCTACGTCCTACACTGTTTTGCTGAAAAATGAATGTCTGGCGCGGTCTCAAGCCTTCGACGCTTGAATTCAAAATCAATTGATTGATTGATCATGCTGAATATAAAAATATTTAAAAATACCGATATTTTCAATTAATTTATAAGAAATAATATTTATAATGTAAATATTATGAAACAAGTTTGGTAAAAAACCTCACCTCACATTTCTAAAGACTAAACAATAAATATTTTACTCACTTTTCTAATTTTCGTTGTTAGAATTTAAACTTTTCTAAACAAATGACTTTTTATATTTTTTGTCTACAATACCATAAATATACAAACAATAAATTTATTATTGTATGACTATACCTTTTTTTCAATTTTAGATAATTAATATGCAAAACGGAAATCCTGGAGCCCCCAAATCGGGGGGCGGTAGCCAAATTGAGAAAATCTATCAAAAAAAATCGCAACTAGAACATATTCTTTTGCGTCCAGACACTTACATCGGAACTGTGGAGCATACGAAGGAGCTTATGTGGGTGTTTAATAAGGAAGAAAATAAAATGATTCAAAAGGAACTCACATTTGTTCCTGGCCTGTACAAAATCTTTGATGAAATTTTGGTTAACGCTGCTGACAACAAGCAGCGGGATAAATCAATGTCTTGTATAAAAATTGACATCGATCCTGAAAAGAATGTTATTTCAATTTGGAACAACGGACAGGGCATACCGGTTGTAATGCATAAGGAGGAAAAAATGTATGTTCCCACCATGATTTTCGGCCATTTGCTCACTTCCTCAAACTACAATGACGAAGAGGAAAAAGTTACAGGTGGGCGTAACGGCTACGGAGCCAAGTTGTGCAACATTTTCAGTACATCGTTCACAGTCGAAACCGCTTCCAGCGAATATGGGAAAAGCTTTCGGCAGAGTTGGGGTTTTAATATGAGCAAAGCAACTGAACCCAAAATTAAAGATTTTGGCGGCAATGATTTTACTAAAGTAACGTTCTCTCCCGACTTGGCCAAATTTAAAATGGATCGGTTGGATGACGATATAGTTGCTTTGATGTCACGGCGGGCATATGACGTGGCTGCGTCAACCCGAGGGGTTGCAGTATATTTGAATGGATCAAAAATTCCTGTAAAGAACTTCAAAGACTACATTGATCTCTATTTAAAGGGTTCGATGGACGAAACCGGCGGTCAGATCAAACTTGTATATGAAAATGCACATGAGCGATGGGAGGTAGCTGTGGCGCCGTCAGACCGAGGGTTTCAGCAGGTTTCTTTTGTGAATTCTATTGCAACAACGAAAGGAGGACGGCATGTTGATCACGTTGTCGACAATATTGTGAAGCAGTTGATTGATGTGTTGAAGAAGAAAAACAAGGGTGGGATCAACATAAAACCCTTTCAAGTCCGCAATCATCTATGGGTATTTATTAATTGTCTTATAGTCAATCCTACCTTTGACTCACAAACGAAAGAAAATATGACTTTGCAAGCAAAGAATTTTGGATCTAAATGCGTCCTTTCAGAAAAATTTATCCAAGGCGTCTCCAAGTCTGGAATAGTAGAATCTGTTCTCTCTTGGGCGAAATTCAAAGCTCAAAATGATTTGGCTAAAACAAGTGGAAAGAAAAATCAAAAAATTAAAGGAGTACCAAAGCTTGAAGACGCCAACGATGCTGGCACGAGGAACGCCCATCTATGCACCCTTATTCTCACTGAGGGGGATTCAGCCAAGTCACTAGCTGTATCAGGATTGGGCGTTGTCGGTCGTGATCACTATGGAGTATTTCCATTGCGTGGTAAGCTTCTTAACGTACGTGAAGCTACACACAAGCAGATTTTAGAGAACGCTGAAATCAACAACTTGATCAAAATAATCGGACTTCAATATAAAAAGAAATATTTAACCATCGATGACTTGAAAAGCTTGCGATACGGGAAAGTAATGATTATGACAGATCAGGATCAAGATGGGTCACATATAAAAGGACTCTTGATTAATTTTATACATACAAATTGGCCGGAATTGCTTCGGTTACCGTTTCTTGAAGAATTTATTACACCTATTGTAAAAGCAACTAAAAAAAACGAAGAACTCTCGTTTTATTCCCTACCGGAATTCGAAGAATGGAAGAACTCAACTCCAAACAATCATACATATAATATAAAGTACTACAAAGGTTTGGGTACTTCGACTTCTAAAGAGGCGAAGGAATATTTCCAAAACATGGAAAAGCACCGAATTCTTTTTAAATATGAAGGGAGCCAGGATGACGACAATATCGTTATGGCTTTCGCAAAAAAGGCTGTTGATCAGCGTAAAGATTGGCTTACGAAACACATGGAGGAAACTAAGCGCCGTAAACTTCTAGGATTACCCGAAAGGTAAGTCAACTATCTTTTGAGTTTTAATCAGGGACCGTAATCATTATGATCAAAATCAAAAAAATTAATTTTAATCATAATGCTTTGATTTTTATTATAAATATCTAACGATAATTATTGAAAATAATTTAATTTTTTAAAATTATTACTCTTTAAAGTAAAATATCTCTGAAACTATAGTTTTTCGACAAAAAACTTTTGCATATTCGTCTCTTCTAAACCCATAGAAATGTTTCTGCGAAGTTTCACTGAAGTCCGTGAGGTTTCCGTATTCTTGACTAAAGCCAAGCTGACAGCGGGGCTGAAATTAGCGATCCCGAAAACCCCCAAAATATAACTTACATAATATATGTATGTCGTATAACGTTTCACACATAACATCTTGTTGCATGTCACATGAAAAAAAAATTTTAAACAAATGATTCACTTTTGAGTGAAAACGATAAAAATACAGTTTAATCATTATTTTTGATCGGAAAATATATAACTCAAGTTTGATTTTGATTTTTGATCGAAAAACATGAAACTCAGTCCTAAAGATTAGTAGTAATTTAAATAAAATTAATCATAAATAATCATTACTTTATGAATTAAATTATATAAATTATTTTTTTCCGATTCTTCCACATAGTAATAGTAGACGTAAAGTTATATGCCCCCAGTTTAGTACCGAATCGTTTTTTAAATAGCTTGTTGCATGATGTTTTTTAAACAAAATTTGAAGAATTTTGATTATTTTCTGTCCCTGGTTTTAATTAATTGTATTTCCAATATGAAAAAAATCATCCATTCATACTTCAAACAGTAAGGAAAATAAATTAATGTGAGGTGCACGTTCCTATTTATTTCGTAGATACCTGTATACTAAAGGAACGAAATATGTTTCATACACGGAATTTATAAACTTAGAGCTGGTTCTTTTCTCTAACGCCGACAACGTACGTAGCATTCCATGTTTGGTTGATGGTTTTAAGCCGGGGCAGCGCAAAATTATGTATACGTGCTTTAAACGCAACGACAAGCGAGAGGTTAAAGTTGCCCAACTAGCAGGATCTGTTGCAGAAATGTCAGCATATCATCATGGAGAAGTGTCGCTATGTATGACGATCGTTAATTTGGCACAAAATTTTGTCGGCTCAAACAACATAAACTTACTGGAGCCTCGAGGTCAATTTGGTACTAGGCTGACTGGCGGAAAAGACTCTGCCAGCCCTCGTTACATTTTTACACTATTGTCGCCATTGACTCGTCTGATTTTTCATCCGCATGATGACCCGCTTCTCAATTATGAAGTGGATGATAACCAGAAAATTGAGCCCACTTGGTACATTCCAATCATTCCAATGGTATTAGTTAATGGTGCTGAAGGCATCGGAACTGGCTGGTCCACGAAAATTCCGAATCATAATCCAAGGGATATTATAAAAAATCTTCGCCGAATGATATCTAAAGAGGAACCATTGCGAATGGATCCTTGGTACAAAAATTTTAAAGGTAGTATCGAATACATCTCCGAACACCGGTACATATGCAACGGAATTATCTCAATAATTGGGGACAATAAAATTGAAATTACTGAGCTACCCGTAGGAACATGGACTCAGACCTACAAGGAGAACATACTAGAACCACTCCTACACGGATCGGAAAAAGTTAAAGCTATTATATCTGACTACAAAGAATATCACACAGATACAACAGTAAGATTCGTTGTTACTTTTGCTCCGGGTGAGTTCGAGCGCCTTCAGCAAGAAGAGGGAGGATTCCACAGGATTTTCAAACTCACAACCAGCCTGTCCACGGGTCAAATGCACGCATTTGACCATGCCAGCTGTTTAAGAAGGTTCGACGCAGCAACACAAGTCTTAGAGGAATTCTTCACACTCCGCTTGGAATATTATGGAAAAAGGAAGAGCTACTTGGAGGGCCAGCTTCAGGCCCAAGCTGATCGGTTAACCGACCAAGCCCGATTCATTGTTGAGAAATGCGATAGGACTATTATTGTCGAAAACAAGAAACGTAAAACATTGATTGATGAATTGATCAGGCGTGGATATCGGCCTGATCCTGTAAAAGAGTGGCAAAGGAAAATTAAAGTAGAAGAAGAGGAAGCACCTGAAGACGAAGAGGAAGAACCAGAAGCCGAGTCGTCTAATCCCGGTAAGAAGGAAAAAACAGTGGACCCAGAAAAAGCTTTTCAAAAATTGAGTGACGTGAAAAAGTTCGACTATTTGTTGGGAATGTCCATGTGGATGTTGACAGAAGAAAGGAAAAATGAATTGCTTAAACAGCGAGACCAAAAACTTGCTGAATTAAATGCACTCAAGGCGAAAACACCTGAAATGATTTGGCTCGACGACCTGGATGAATTGGAAAAAAAGCTTAATGAGGTGGAAGAGAAAGAACGTCTTGAGGAGCTTGGAATTAACAAGAAACAAGCGAAGGCCTTGCAGGCAAAACTGAAAGCATCTGGAAAACGAAAAGCTACAAATCAAGGCGACGATGTTTTCCCCTCACCAAACGGAATTTTAGTAGAATTTAAAGTGACTGAAGAGGTCATTAAGAAATTTGAGAAAGCTTCTGCACTCTCAAGGAAGGAAAAACCTATAAAGAAAGAAAAAGCAGAAAAAGGTAATCAAAATGAAGTTGATGAGTTTGATGCTCTAATTGAAGGAGGATCGGAAAACACTGCTAAAGCGGCAGCTACTAAACTTAAACCTAAGAAAGAACCGGCTGAAAAGAAACCCCGCGGTAAGAAGGGAGATGGAATGAAACAAACTTCTCTATTAGATTTCGATAAGAAAAAACCGAAGAGTCCTAATAAAGTAAGTAATATTTTTGCAAGTAAGCGAATGTTTTATCATTTCATTAAATTACCAGAAAAAGAATAAGGACAATGAAATGGAAACAATCCTGCCACCACGCGAGAGAAGTGG
This sequence comes from Machimus rusticus, assembly GCA_951509405.1. Classification (NCBI taxonomy): domain Eukaryota; kingdom Metazoa; phylum Arthropoda; class Insecta; order Diptera; family Asilidae; genus Machimus; species Machimus rusticus. Next base: position 5,166 of record OX608052.1, on the reverse strand, counting down.
ACGTCGGGCTGCTTCAAAGGTGTGTATCATTGTATTTATTGTATTATTAAATAGGATTATTCTTGAACAACTAATCCCCTCCCAAAGAAAATCAATTATGCAGCACTTTTGGGCGATGATGACGAGGATGGGATAAGTGACTCAGAGGATGAACCGGAATTTTTCGATAATTCGGAATTAATTAGAGATGATGTTGTGGGAAAATTATCAGATTCTGAGTACCATTCCGATGAATCGAATTCTGATAATTTGATCGAAGAAGATTCACCTGTGATTAAGAAGAAACGTGGTAGACAGCTGGCAACAGCATCGAAACCCGCAGGTGCAAAACGACCACGAAAGAAAGGAAGCACATCAGACAGCGATGAAACTCCGAAGAAAGTAAGATTTTAATTTGTCGATGCATCAAGTATAATTTTTTTTTTCTTTTTTTTTTATACTTTATTTCTTTTTTATTTTTGCTTTAGAACAAAAGGAAGAAGATCACTGATGACGATGACGATGAAGATTCAGACTTTGATGTCTATTAAACAAATTAATGTAATTTTTATCCCCATAGCAGTAATATTTTTTACCTTTTTTTTCTTTTGAAAGCGTACGTACAGAAAGTGGTTTGCGGGTCACTCTTTAGTAAAGCTATTTTTCTTTGTGAAAATTGTCTATGTTTTTGTTTCAGAGTGTAATTATTTTTTTCTTGCATTGGTCTCAAATAAAACGCATCTGTTAAAGCGAATACATATCTAATAATAAGTATGGCGTTGCTCCTTTTGATTCTTATTGTAATATTTATGGTACTACTATTTTGCTAGCTTTCAAGAACAATAACTTCTTTTTATAAATAAGGGAACTTATTGTTCCCTTGTTTTCGCTTATTATCCTTTATAGATTTAAAGGCTTTATTTAAAAGACTTATGAGAATGTGAGCAAATTTAAGATTAAGAGTCCCGGGTCAAAAATTATAAAAGGAATTAGATATATATAATGGAATCATAAGAATAAGAAATTAATTCAGCTTATGAATAATTTACCACAAATACTTTGTTGACGGGAACATCATATCTTCTATGTCTAATAAATTTGAACACAAATATCCGTGCAATTACTTTAGGCCATAATTTGAAGATTAACTTTCAAGATGTTGAATGCTATTTCTCAGTTTTGCAACTCACAAAAGAGGTGAAGAAGGATTAATGCAATTTAAGTAAAATGAATTGTTTGATGAACGACTTAAAGAGACATAAAGCAAAACTGAATTCGCAATTTAATATTCACATTTTTATATTCGTTTGCTTGTAGTGGTATTAACATTATCATCATCTCGCTAATTTCTTTTTATTTTATTGATCTCTACTTTTGCAAATTAAAAGAAAAATTAATTTTCCATATCAAATTAGTTCTAACTGAGCAGTCGTCCAAATGAAACCCATATTGTATATTCCATGTTTTGTTTTTTTACTATTCTGTACATACATACTTTTAAAAATTGGAATGTAAACTTCATATGTACCTTTCGTTTTATATAATATAAAAAATTAAATTACTATTTAAATGTAGAAATTGTTTTATTTTTCTTTGGAGATATTTGAGTGATTTTTTATAATTAAGTTCCTGAGAGCCGTCCTCTTTTTTTCCAAGTTTAATAAAAGAAAGTATAACCTAAAGAACTTGCAAGCCGCACAAGAAATTTTGTACGAAATTTTTTGACGGGTCGCTGTATAAGAACTCCGAGATACAACTCAGCATTCAGCATATCGTAAGCGGACCCCATATAATTGTGCGGGATTTTGAGCATTTTAATTGGCAAAATGTGTCGCACCCAAAAGCGGCGCCTTCCGTGAAATAAAACTAAACATCCATCGTTCTCTTTTCAATGAAAATTGCTTTTTGTTTGTGTTTTTGATTTTAATTTGGCTTTGAGAAATAAAGCTTGCCGCATCAATTCCGGATTCTATGGGCGCTACCTCTGTTTTCCGGACGTCAAAAGCTTAAGCCGGAGTCAGAGATAACTGACAAGTAGATGTGAACTCGCAATGTAAAACAGCGCGAACGAAACTTTTGTTAATAACGAGCTGATGGCCCCCTGATAGAAAGCTCTTTGTCAGCAACATTGCCAGAATCTCTGAGGCACATTCAGTTTACGTTTAGCTTCATAAATTTGTTTAGAGCTAAGATCTGAAGGAGCGAAAGAAATGGAAATATACAGTTATAGGAACGTTAGAGCAGTTAGAGAATCTGTGAGGGAGATCATAAGTTATATAGAACTTTTTTAATACGGTCTAAGAAGAAGAAGAGTAGTGTCGGGGTTAGCAGACTTGCTTATCACGCAAGGCGCTTGGGTTCAATCCTTCCTCGGAACCTAGATTTCGATGCTACTTTTTTATTTTTCTATATATTTTTCAGCCTGTTTTTGTGGAGTTTTAAAACCCAGATGTGCTCCTTGCAAAATAAGCAAATTTCAAGTCAATTATAAATATCGGAAATGCTCCAAGAATAAAATCTCGCAAGTCGCAGTCCAAGAAGGGAAAAAGTCGTGTTCTGCGGATTGATCAATACCAGCGAACCACTGTATTTTTCCCTCGTTCGCTTCGCTACTTTTTCTAGTATGCGTGAATAATCCCCTTGCGCATTCTCTTTCCCTTTTTCTGCATCAGTGTATATTGATATAGAATAGGATGGAACCATTGCAACATTGAAATTCCCTCACGCCTCACTTTCATTCAAGTCGGCGTCCACGAACACTTCGCTGCTCTCGTGTCCTGACGTTCGACCAAGTGGGCAAGTGCAGAGGCTTCAACTTCGATTCATATTGCTGAAACGTTTTCACCGGGACTTGTTTATTAACGAAAGGAACAGAAAATCGAGCTTTGCAACAAAACTTTAACTTGGGCACATTTGGCCCATTTGGGCTCTCCGGCAGAGCTTTAGAATCTTGTGCCGCACTAAGATGCGCCGCTTCATATCTACTTGTTAGTTATCTCTGCCGGAGTTGAGCAAATTCCGGACTCTATAGGATCGGAATAGGAATTCTTCGAGCATTTCCTGGATAGTTCGTGGTACAGGCAGGGGGCAGGACCACTCAAACGGCTCAGCTCCTCAATGAATAAAGCCTCAGCTATTGAGCTGTTACTATTCAGCTAAACGCAAGATTTCCCCTTCACAAATCCCCTTGCACCGACCGCACAAGGTCCTTTACAGCGAGAATTTCGTAAAGCGCGAACTTGTATCGTGTGCAAGTTCTTTATGTTTATATTTTCTTTGGTTTAATTCATTTAAACCGCTCTTAAGTCGTCTCAAAAATCATGACGGTTATAAAATACAACTCTTTCGACATTGCATATTCTAAGGCTTCTAATGGTACCCAGTTTAATGAATAGGTTTAAATTTAAAGTTGTCGAAAACGATCATTTCTCGATAGATAAATAATTCGTAAAATATTGTATTTTACTAATTTCTTCAAAATCACATAAAAAAAGGATGGATCTCGGTAACATATTATATTACAACTGAATTAAAATAAAGTACAAATCAGCCAAATCTCTTCAAAAACAAATCAAATGTCTCTCTAATCTCCTTTGGGAAAGTCTCGTTAGCCAGTGTTTCTCGTAAAGCATGTCTGCAAGCTCTTAGATTGTACTTTGGATTAAAGTTCTTGTCCTCACACTTCAAGAGGCCTAGCTGGATAAGGAAGAAGTTTTTTACACGCGTCACCTGTTTTGTTTCCAGAGCATACTCAAATGCATCTTTGTACAAGGCTTTTGCTACATCTAGTGCATCTGAAGAATCCTCTGATAATGAAGAGCACTTAAGAATTGTGAAAACTAAATAGGTTAAGTAGTCTTCATCGCGCGACTAGGAGTGAAAAAAAAGTAAAAATAAATATACATATCATTAACCTATATTTACCTTTAAATAGTTTCTAAATGCCCCTATCTTATCAGTTTCCTCAAGAGCATCAAACGTTTTTGCTGAAGGGAGTTCAATATTGCAAAACGTTTCAACATTACTCGGTGGATCATCTTCGCTGGCAAATATTACGCTCTTATTCGACTCCAACGACTGATTTACAGTGTTGTCAAAAATCTAAAAATTGAAATGATTCATGAACTCTGTTTATGGGGAATTTAGCTTGCATACTTTTGTACTTAGGGCGGTAACGTAGTTTACACCCTCTAGATCTTCTTCCTCTGTATCGCTTTCAATTCCGTCCTTATCCTCATCTTCACAAGTATCTATTTCGTCATCTCTTTCTTCCTCAACTTCATCTTCGGAATCATCCTGATCTAAACTGCATAGAGCTTCAGGGTTTAGACTTTCTTGCATTAATTCCTTTATTCTTTCCCGACCTTCAAAACCAAACTTACAACATATTATTAATAATAGTTAAATGTAAAGAAAACATTATTCTTACTTGGTTTTCATCGAGGTTGACACGACGAATTTTTGCTTTTTTAATCATTGCTGAAATGAGTGCAATTCCGCCATCCGATCCAATTTCGTTTTGTGCAACATTTAAAACCTTTAAGAACAAATGTTTGGCAAATGCTTTTAAATTGCATGGCTCTTACCTCGAGGTCAGTATGGTCCTCATCTAGCGCTTTAGCCAGAACAAGCGCTCCTTTAGTCTTAAGCAAACAATCTGCAAAATCGATTTCCCTCAGTTTCTGCATGTAGCCAAATGCTTCTGCAAGCGATTCCGCCCCTTTCCTTTTAATAGTGTTATCGCTCATATTAAGGATGCGCATTCCATTATTGAGGATAAACGCTTTCGACAAAGCATCAATTCCCTCGTGGTAGATGCCGTTTTGAGGCATCGCGACTTCCTCTAAAGTTCTCACCTTTGAAAAGACTGACGCAAGTGCTTTTGCGCCCTCATTTTCGAGCCTATTTCTTCCAGCTATAAATACTTTTAAAGCCAGTGGTGTTCCAGCAGCAACACTGCTATTATAGCATTCTAACAAAGCTCCGGCTAACATTTTACCACCTTGAATGCCCAGCCCACAATTGTTCAGCTTCAGTTCTTGCAGGGAGTAGCATGCTTTACTTTTGAGTAAATCTACAAGCCCTGTCATCCCATTGGGTCCTAAAGCATTGTCGCTGCAGTCGAGTACTGTGAGGTTTGCTCCCGCCGCGATAATCCCACTTCCTAAATAACGTAATGCCTCAGGA